>OY728146.1:1604342618-1614342618 GCA_963277665.1 Viscum album | reverse complement strand
GAATATATTTGAATGTCCAAGGAACCTAGCAGTGCTGTAGTGGTTGGAACATTCTAATTCAAGTAATATGATAATATACCCACTAATTTGAGTTCTTAGTGTGATATTCATAATAAAACTTTTAGTTGGTGCATCCATTATAAACAATTTAGTGAATTGGTTTTTTAAATATATGGAATTCTAATTCAAGTTCTTCCACAATGTAGTGTGGATCTAAATATCTTTGTGAAAATTTTTTCACTAGATTTTGGGTACATACCTTCTATAGATATTGTGAATTATAGAATTATAGAAAATACTTTTGGACTTATTGACTTTTGTTTTCTCAAAATTTTGGAATACTACCATCAATTAAATCTTCTCTACATAGGCAAATCATTGGGATAGGGATCCCGGTGTACCTGATTGATTGAAAATGGAATGAGGTTGAGTAATCCCTTATCATCAAGTTATTGATGATATGTGGGTCCCCCATATATTTTATAGGTTTGGAAATTCCCTTAGGTGATGTATTACCAACACATAGTGGGTCCCCAACACGGTGGAAAGAGTTAGAGTTTCCAAAATAATATGGTTGTGGGTACTCTATCCATAGAGTAGGTACTCCCCCAATAATATGGTTGTGGGTAATCCATCATTAGGGTTAATACTCCCTTTATTATTGGATTGTTGGTCATATTTTATCATATTTGGAGCTCCTCTGGGGATAGGGGTGTTGGACTTCCATAAACAGAGCTAGTACTCCCCTGAGGATAGGGTCATGGTGTCTCTATTAGTGGACTACACCGCAGATGATTGGGATAATATTCATCCACTATTAGGGTTGTGTACTCCTTAAACTAATAAATGTTATTCTTGTGAGTCGTTGGTCCTCCACAATAGTTTATTTTCTAGTGATAGCTTTTCAAACATGAAATAATTGTTTGTTACATCATAGATATGGTTATTGTTCTAGGTATTTCATTACATGGAATAATGTATCCTAATAGGCTATATCTCCCCTTTAGGGAGTGAAAATTTTCTTGAGATTTATTCCTAGAAGGGGATCTTATTTTAATGATAGATATCAGACAATTACATCAATTTGAGAGAAAAAAATCCATTAGTGATGAATTTGTTCGATTACTTGAAAGAAGTTGATGGATGAAAATTGATGTTGTAATACTATTTCCATTAATTTTGATTTATTTGTTTTTCCAAATGGATATATTTGGAATTTTCATGATCAAATTATATGATTGAGGATAAAATTTTAGTAGTCTGGTGTTTTATTGTTTTCTCTATGGACGCGAAACCATTATATAAGGAAATAAGGCATTTTCAGAGATATGTGGATAGATGTTAAAAAAACGTTTTTATATATATTTGGGTCTTGTTTTATCATTAATAGGGAAAACATATTTAAAAAATACATAAAGTATCATGTAGAATTAATTTCATTGATTTTGGTGAAGTTTGAAAAAATATATGCTATTTTATGGAACAAAAGAAGGAAGTCACACAATAGTGATGTCTAATATGATGTAATGTAGAAGCTCACATAGTAAGGATCACCAGATGAAAAATTTCTATTAGATCATCAAGATCCTGAAGTTTGATTTAATTGGGAAGAATAAATTCATTCTATAATATTGTTACATTATAGTAGAAGTCGAGAGTTAATGCTTCAACATAGAGGTCATGAAAATTTAGCGATACATTGGAAATATATAGTTGAACAAAGATACATGAATTCATAATTATTTATTAGATAAATATATTTTACTAAATAATCATCATATCAAGAGAGTCAGAGTTTATGACATGAGTCTTAGAGGAAGGAAGCATTGCACCATGATTGTGATGGTCACACTACACATTGTCGAGTCAAGAAGATTTCTCAAATTTCAAAGTTCCAACCTCTTAGGGATGATTAAGCGACATTAAATCAATATGGTTAACTAATATTTTAAAGGATATTTTTTGTGGATTTTACCATATTAAATAAATAAAATTAAATTTCTTAAATAAGGGTAATTTTGTGACTCTCTGTGAATATTTGAGGTATATTTCTCTATAAAAGGTGGAATAATATTTGTTTTTTTGTGGGTATTAGAGAGAATATAATTCCATATCCTTATAGGTATAATGGAGTGTTAGATCTAGGATTTTACATTACTGTAATATCACAAAGGTACATAAAATTAATGAAGGGGGAGCAGACTACTACACCATCTTTTTTGTAAATATCATTCATAGTTAATTGAGTATATATGAATCATTTTTATTAGTAGTATGAATTATTAGTGAAGGATATTACTATGATTTATATATTTTTTAGGGATATAAACCTAGAGGATCAGTTTGAATACTCAAAAAATATAACCAATAATAATTTATCTTAGTGTTTTTTCTCATCGACACAGCACTATTGCATGCTCCTTGAACAAATCCCAGTGTGGGTGAACCAAGTAAAAATAACATGTGTCTCTCATTTATGATTTATCAACTCAATATTTTATTTTGAGGGAGACAAGAGTGTTTGGACTAACCATGAAATAAGATTGTTAAATGTTTCATTTGAAATCAACATATCTTTTTTCACGTACCACCCCACTCTTGGTAACTTCCTTTTGTGGGACCAAAATGTTGTATTATAGTATAAGGTTCAAATTACTCGACTTTTCTCTCCCAGAAACCATTTTAGTCATTGTTAATACCAAATTTATTATGGTATTTTTATGGAAAAATTGCAAAATATATAATCGTTTAATGCAGTTCTACTTATGATCCTTGGGCATGTATCTTTATATAATAAACATATGGTGAACATCGATCAACATCAAAAGTGTAGCTTTATTTCAGAGATATTATAATAAGTTGAATGTTGATGCCAATATAATCAACATATTAGGGGGATATTTTTCCAACAAAATATATAATACGTTATTGTCATATAAATCCGCACACACTATGTGGGAAAGTTACTAAACATATATAAAAGAGAATCCAAGTTATGTGAAGCTAAATTATAGGTTCGATGGAACAAGTAAAAATACACTTGGATAAAATTGAATGAATATATTGGTATATTAATACAACAAGTGAATTTTATTGTGGAGAATATGGGTAAAATTAGAGAAACACTCAATAATATCAAGATCATAAAGATAGTTTTTAAAATATGTCTACCTTGATTCAATTTGATGGTTTTAGTGCTCAAGGAAATTGATACAATTGAGGTGATATTGGATAGAGTTCAATGTTATCTCATTGAATATGAGATGGATAATAATGAAAACTATTCTACTTCAATATTGAAATATCAAGAAGTTTCATTCTTGTAAAAGAATAATCTTTAAATGGAGGATAATTCCAATGAAAATGAAGTTTATGAAGTTATATAATTACATTCCAAAAATATAAAAGAGGATAAAATTAAATTTCAAAGGGAAACATTGACTTGTTTATTTTTTTAGTATAAATATTGGAAATATCACTAATAATTTTACAAATATGTTTTAATATAATGATGATGATGATTATTAAATTATAAATAAATCATTAAATAATGTTAATGTTAATAGAATTTAATAATATAAATTATTTAAAATGAATGAATTTAATTTATTAGAAGAATTTAGATTATAAGAAATTTAATTATAAGAGATTAATGATTACCATGAATTAATGGAAAAAATACATTATGTTTTATTTGAAAACCCACAAATAGAAGATTACGGTGATGGTGAAGATGTTGAAATTTTGATAAAAGTATACCTGAAGGTGGATTTTGAATATTCTCTTGAAAAATTTTATATTTAAAGGTTTAAAACAATTTAATATAATGGAACTGTACATTTAGTACTTTGAAGATGATAAATTTGAGTTAAAAAAGTATTTGTATCATAAATATTAAAATAAAAAAATATGGTTAGGTGAATGAATTTAAGCACAAAATTGTAGAGAAATATAGGATTATTGAATGTTTTAAAACCATAATGAAATATTGAGTTAAACATATCAAGAAGAATGAATGATAAATCACAATTTTGTAATGAAATGATGAAGATCAATATAGAATATTTAATCTATGTACAACATTAGGAAATACGATAATTTGGACTATAGTAATAGTAAAATAAAAACATATTGATTCGCCAGGGAAGATATTAGATTGAATATAAAAAAATAATTCAACAATAAAGGGAGATTTTTTTTAGAATTGATCATAATAAAAAGTTAGTCATTATTGATATGAATCCAGAAGAACTAATTCAATAGAGGATATATTTTTTTAAACTCAAAATACCCAAAGTACTACATGGGTAGAAATTATAAAACACAAAAATACAACCTAAATTATGTGTTATTATTTTTGAAAATTGTGGTATACATAAAAAATATTTTCCATAAAAATGTAATTTAAGGGAGAAATGAAAAATATATTTAGGATAATTAATTAATATTATCAATGTGTTTTTGATGGATATTATTTTTGATGTGAATTATATAGACACTAATCCATTTATTTCACATCATGAATGGAATGGAATCCGTCAAATGAAAAGTAAAGTGGAAATTCTTATCAGTAAAATGCAACATGAATTGGGACGAAATAGGAAATAAATATTAATACTTTAAAATGAACTTGATTCATAAAACCTGAATAAGGAATCTGTACAATCACCATATAAAGGTGAAATATTGAATATAGATCAAAATTCAATGGCTTGAAAAGGAGTTGGTTGTTCATATTTTCTTGAAAGTGCAAGATCATATAATAGTATAGATTATGGAAAATTAATGTAATTAAAATATTATGGGAAACATGAATCTTTTCATGGAAAGAATATATAAAAAGAGGTTCCATATGTTTTGGAAATGATGAAGGCTTTATGATCATTGGCTTTAAGAAATCCAAATGTGGAGGTAAATACTTGAGATGAAAGAATACGTTGGTAGTGGAAGGACAAGGCCATAACAATATAATTTTAATACAATTGTGCATCTTAGAGAATGAAATTAATTTAAAAATATTATTTTTACCATTAAATAAAGAGATAGTGTAATTGTGATACATGGAATGTTAATGAGTGGAAATCTAACCTCATTAGGGGAAAAGAAGACATGCTATTTCTATTCAAGGAAGATGAAAATTGGTTATGGCATAAAATTATTTTCCACTTAATCTAGGATTCCTTATATGATATAATAAAGAATAATTGAGTTCATGATATCCCTATAATTTCATGTGATCACACTCACAAACACACGTATGTGATGTTTTTTCAGAAAGGGATGATAATTTTGATGCGATACAAGATGAAGCACAAATATTTGATAAATTTACATGAAATAGTGAACATTTATGTTTTTTGAATGATATCACCAAGATCCATTGATTGGAATACTTATTTTCCGCTTTTCACAAGTGATTACAATAAGATATCACGGTTAATGGTGATACCTCATGATTCCTAAGTGTTTAATTTTATAAATCATTATCTAAGGATGGATAAGAAGAATATGGGGATGAAAATTATAAAATGCTATATTGAAGATTGAAACTAATTCATTAATAAAATTTACCTTGATAATAATAAGATAAGGTTCCAAATATCAGTGGATAAAACCCCATCTATAAAATTAAATGGTTGAGAGGACAAATTAAAACACTTACAACATGGCTCAAAAAATGATCATTGAGAAGTACCTATCAAAAAAGATTTGAAAATAAGTGGTATTGAAGTATTCTATATCAAAAATAGATTATTTTGTGTTCATTTGTAGAAAGGATTCACTACAAGATGTGTTATGAAAAGAATACAATATTTAAGTACTATCAAATTGTTGGAAGTAAAATTTATATTCTCAAAAAGGATAATACACAATATATGTTTGGATATTTTTTATACAAAGGGATATTTATTAGTTACTCATCTAGGAGTAACACATAAAAGTGTTTTAAAAACGAATAAAAACTAATATAAGGATATGATGTAACCATTATAAAACACTAGAATAAATTCTAAACAAATAGTGAGAAACTTCCATAAGAAAGTGAAGAATATTAGAGAATCATAGGGGGATAAATTCATTAATCTTGTGTAGAGTGAAGGAACCTAAAATGTTTTATTTAAGATAGTAATTTGATATTAAATTATAAAAAAACATAATTAGTTACAGTATAATGCAAATAAGAATAAGGATAATGGTGTATATATAAAATAAATCACCCTTATCACAAGTACATGAAATTAGCATTAATGAGGTTACTAAAGGTAATTAATAAATTATATAAATTATTGAATAGATCAAATAAATATAGAATAATGAAAATTGTGATGTTTTTTGAGGCTATAGAATAGGGATGTTATCATAATCAATTGGGTATTCTTTGAAAAACTCAATGAATAAAGAAAGGGGATTCAAAAAAAGTTATGAAATTTACTGAATGTTAATTCCTTGATTAAATGAATTGATGTGTATAAGGAATATATATTATTTCTATGTTATAAATGATTTTATTTTTTTGTACATATTTATGAAAATAGGATTGAGTTTCTCCAGATTAATGTCAAATAATTGCTTTGAAATGGAGTCCTTGAGAAGGTTCTTTACGTCAAACATTTGAATGGATTTAAAAGTCAATAATATGAGAGGAAATATTTCCATATAAATATGGTGTTGTCTGGTATGAATTAGTAACCAAGGTCTTGTTATTCCAAACATGATCAATAGTTGAGAAATCTCAGATTCAAACATTGAGGATACCATTATAATTTCTATTTCAAGAAGGATATTTATCAAAAAAATATACTGTAATTTTATAATGATGTCATAATTTTTAATGTATTTTGGGAAGAAAAATTAAATATATTTATAGAATTATTGAGTTTTCTATTGGGATTTCAATGAACGGGGAGTTGAAATTTTCATATAGCTTCCATGTTTTTATTGAAAGGCATGTAATATTTATTTTTTATCCCATATATGAGAATAAAATTTTGAGAATATATAAAATAGAGGACTCAAATCTGATTAGAATTATGATTTATACTCTAATATATTTTCCAAGAGATGATACTGTTAAAGAGGAAAATGTGATGAAGTATAATAAAATCATTGTGACCCTATGATACAATGTAATGAAAATTATGGATATTTTTTTCACATTTCAAGTAACTAGGAAACAAATTAGTTCCAAATAAAGTTGCATTAATGTAGTTAAGATAATAATATAGAATGTCAAAGGAATAATGGATTTTATTTTTTGTCATGATATTTTACATTTTGAGATATATGTATCTTTATATGCATATTGGGTGGGCTCTATTGATGATCAAAAATCAACATAAGGTGGTGCATCTTATCATTAATGTTTATGTATATATTGTGAATGAAAGAAGTAATATGGTATCTCATTGAGCAATAAAGAAGCTTAATTCATCATGGATACTGAATACTTTACACAATTTATATATAAAAAACAATATCTTAAAGATATTGGAGTTGATTTAATATCTCATACTATAATAAATTTGATAACTAAAGTGATATAAATGTTATAAAAATTATTCTTCACCACTAAATAATGAATAATGTTGATATAAAATGTCAATTTATTTGATATAATATTGAGAAAGGGAAAGATTTATCATCGTATACGTCAATATAAATTCATGTTTTGGATATCATGAATAAGGAACTACTTAGAAAATAACTTGATAAAAATTATATTTTAAATTTATTCCATCCTCATTAACATAGACGGTTTGGTGAAGGGACCCCACTACCCATGTTTATTTCTTTTCAACTTATTTGTCCAACATTTGCTATCATCTAAAATTGGTTTAGGGAATGTTATTAAATATTTTATGTAATTATCATTTGAGTTTATTATCATATCATATGAACCTTCAGATAATTTCTGTTTGAGTTTGTCAAAAAAGAGGTATGTTTTCATAAAGAAAAAGGGTGAAGTTATTAACATCATTTAAGGGATTTATCTATCAATGAGATAAAATAGTTCTCTTTTATTACTAAAAAGGTTGGATCATTTCCATTTAACTAAGGAATAGAAACAATTTCATTAATATGTTATAGGGGTGATTTCTTGAATTGTTATTTATGGTGGGGGGGTCATTGAGGATAGATTGTATTGCAAATTATACAAAAAAGTGGTGTTATTAGGATTGAGTAATTGTATTAACAAAATGTGGTTCAAAACCCTTAGAGATCAATGAAGTTTTTCAAAAGGAAGTTTTAATTTTTAAATTATTTCTCATTCAAACCATAAATTATATTTTTTTAGATAAAATTTTTTGTAAATAAGTTTTTATACTCTATGAGGATGTAGGTTGTAGCGGGTGGAGTGGTTATTGAAGGTAGTGGTTTTTGTTAAAGGTGCTATAATGGGTTATCAAAAAAACCCAAAGGGAGAGACTATTATACAAGAATAATCTTATAAACATATGTAAATAATCATAGTGAATTCATCTCTTTGTATTTAGAGATGTTCAGATGAATCTTGGGGATGTTCAGGCCTAAAGGAAGGAAATCAAATTTTGGTAATGTCTATTATAAAATAAAATATATGATAATTCCATAAGGAGAAACCCATGAGATATTACTGTGGGTTTTTCTATAGATATTAGATTTATTTTCCCAGGAATAATTAATCCACACCGCAATGATGTTATGTAAGAGTAAAAGTAAGGATTTTAAACAGGAATGCAGAGAACATAAAAATTTGTTGCTTAGATGGAAAGAGGTAGTAGAACCATGATACATGAATTACCCCATGATGTATTACTAAAAAATATTTTTCAAATAAATTATCATTATATAAATATTTGTTTCTCATCAATGAATATTAGAGTAATGAAACATTATGTCATGATTGTGAATGTCATGTCATGATGGTGTTGTGTGAGATAGATTTTTATGATTTAATGTGCTTATTGTTTATAGATGTTTAGGTAATATGAATTTAAATGGGGTTCAATTGTATGTTTAGGGAGATATTGAATATATTTTTATATATCATTCAATGAAAAACAATTATATTTATTGAAGGAAATTATTTCTATTTTCTTTGAAAGATAGTGATATATTTCTCTAGAAAAAGGAGTAAGACTATCAGTATTTTAGGGATAGGGTTTATAGATAAGTGAATTAGATATCTTTCATGAAATAATAGATGGAGATCTAATAGTTTTTATTGTTGAAAAATAATGGAGTTCTATGAAATCAGTAAAGGTGGATAATACTATTGCATTGTCATTAGTGTAATAACAACTCTTAGTCCATGTAAGATCAACACATTGCATGGATTAGTGAGATGTCTAAAAGTTAGGGTTAAGTGAGTTCTATAAATTTGTGAGTGTAATAAATCTAGAGGGTTAGATCCACTACTCTAAAATTTAGATAATAAACAAATTATATTACTGAACTTTGTACATAAACACATCACCAATATATTCTCTTAAGTCATAGCATAGTTTTGGTGAACCAATTTAAAAAAGATCATCTCTATTTTTTATGATTTATCACTTCAAAATTTTATTTTATTGGAGGTTTTTATTCAAATTGAAAAACCAGATCAGTTTGAAAGTTGTTTAAAATAAATATTACCTGATTCTCCCCTAGTGTATTATTTTTTCATGGGATCAGTAGCAGATAATCATTTTTATGAATTACAATAAGATTATATGTAGTGATTGAGGAGTTAATTCAGCTATATTACCTTATGATTTGTATTATGTTATCAAAAAATGTATTGTTTTTTGCGTCATCACAATAGATATTTTGTTTATGAATATTTTTAACTGACAAAGAAATCAGTTGTCTATATTTTGTAGAAAGATTATAAATATTGTGAGAGTTTTAGTTGGAGAATATTTTATAAAACATGAAATGGTGTGACATAGTATGTCATTTCTGGTGTTGTTATTTTGGTCACATGAGCATTGGTAGGTGTTATCATAGAGTCTGTAGTAGACATATCTATGTAATATAAATGGGTTATAATTTTCTCTATAAATTATAGTGAGATATCAATGATCTCATATCAAATTTATCATAGGATCGAGGAGGATTTTGTATTTTATTGATTCTATCATTATTATATTTCATAAAGGAGGAATGAAAACCACACAAAGTCATCCATGCCAGTGAAAGAGAACCTAACAAAAGTTTGAAGTGAGGGTGTTTTCCCCTATAGAGTTTATGGGAAAGGTGATATAGTATGATTGGTATTATCCTAATTTTTGAAATGAAAATGATGATATTTATTATTTTTTAGAAACAATGAGAGGTTTTGGAATACCATGAAGTGGATAATGTCCTATGGCTATTATAAATATGGTGATAAGTTATTTTTGATAAACCTAATGGTAGAGTTTGAAGGAATATATTTTTTATGTATGATTGTCATTTAGTTAACTCTGAATAAATAGGTGCAGATCATGATTCTTTCATCAATGATACCCTTGCTGATAAACCATTTCGATGTAAATGTTTACAGTTCATGTTTTAACCACATATTAGGAAGGATAATGACCCATGGATTGGATGGAACATATATGTGAATAGTGTAACGTGATATTCTATATTCATTTAGGAACCTACTAAAATTAATCCTGACTTAATCATTATTTTTTGAGAAATAAGATACATGGGAATAGAATTCGTAATGATAGTGAAAGAAAGAAAATGTTTTTTATTGAGTTATTTTATTTCTATATTCGTATGGATATTGGACCACTAAGAAATTAAGTAATGAAAAAAATGAAAATTTTTGATTCATGTGAGGTGAGATTATGGGATTATAGGTATACCATATTTTTTTGTTTTTATTTCGAGGATACATTGTTTAATGGTGTGAAGAATGTAACTCGTATTTTTTCCCCAAGAATGACTTAGACCATTCAGAAGTTTAAAGCATAAAATCAATAATAAGGGTAATGTGGAAAATTTACCCTTCATAATGGCCTTAAAAATATTTTATATGGTCTCATCATTCTTGGAAAACGGTGTTTGTAACATGTTTGACATTCATGGATTATTTTTTATAAATTAGGACATATTTTTGTCTTGATTTTCTGTTGTGGAGGTTTATTTTGTTGTAATAGGATGTAAAAGTTATGTATCTATTGTTTGAGGCTTGGTGGTTTTCCTAGCAGCTGAAAAAAGGCCATTGAATGGCCGACGTAGTGCACTAGATAGCTGGTGGTACTGGCTGCATGACTTATTTTTATACATATATTACTCACCTACTAGTGGATAGCCACTAGCAGGCCGTTGAGGCCCAATGCCCATCCAGTGGTGGCCATATTCAAGAATTATTAAGGGTGTATTTGTTTTAATAAAATTAAATATTTAAGTTTACTCAAACACTAATCAAGCACTAATGTAGTGTAAACCTCCAAGTGTTCTCTCCCTTGGTTCTCTAGGATCCCTCATGCTCTCTTATTGGATGCTTGAAGTCTAGATCAATAAAGGGGTGTAAATTGATGTACTATTTATCAATTATAAACCAAATTCTCTTCATTTCATTATAAATGATCATATAACTTAGATATCGTGATTAGATATATGGATCTACAACTAGATCATATATATAATTCATGTTTGATAGATAGAATGGTGTTGGATCTTGGGTTTTCATGGCATCTCTTTCATCAATTCTAGATCTAAAATTTATGATGAATCCCTTCTTTTATGTTGATGTAGAATCGTTATCTTCAAATTACCTCTTTCTATAATTCTAATTATATTTACTCTATGTTTGTGAATTGGTTTTTTTTTCTAGTGAATTTTTGTGCAAGAGGATGATCTTGGGGCCATTACTCAAAGAACATTTGATGTTGGAATCGACATGTTAAATGTAGTAAGTCCTTACCATATTAGGCCTTTTTATGGATTTTTCATGGACAATCTAAATTGTGTATATGCCTTATTTAGAGACTATTTCAGGATAGGTATGTTATGTTGGAATGCGTGGTTAGACCATGAAACCTTTTTTGGCATGACTTATGTGTTCCTTACTATGTTATGTGTTATTTTTGAATTATTTTGTAGTCATGGAATGTTATATGGGACATTTGTTTTCTTTTTTATGTTGTTCCTTTTATATGTACCATTCCTATCCTATAGAATATTTATTACAATATGTTTTTTCATTATGTTTCATGATTTAATTTGGATTTATTCATAGCTATTTGGGGCCTTGTCTCAGTTCTATGTTTCATAGATAGCCCAATGTACACAATTTTCTCATTTGAGGGGGAGTTCAGGAAACAAGACTCTTTAAACATGAATCTATGTAGGATGGTTGGTAATTGGTATTGAAATGTGATTAGCCCATGGGAGGATAATTTCAAATTAATTAGAAGATGATCTATTTAATTGTTTGACGTATCAATGGGGAACATCATTGCTTATATAGTGTTCTATTTTTTGAGCATGTCGAGCATCAGTACCATCAAAGGTGTGTAGGTAGTGATGTGGCCATGGATATACTTTTCCTTAAAGGTGAGTATGATATTATTCCTCGAATGAAGAATGTGGATTATACCTGAAGGAATAATAGACTCATATTTGTTTATTTATATCATGTGTTGATTGTGTGTGACATACTACTAAAATGGATAGAAAGAATGTACAACTAGGTCTCATAGCTGCATGGTTTGTGTATGTTCACTCAGTACATGATTAGTTGTATTCTTATGTTCATATTAAATTTTACATTATGAAATACACTTTTATATTTCTGTGGAATTATTTCATAGAAGCATTGTTAGTGTCCTATAGGGTTTCTAATCACACCATGAAAATACACATTAGTGTATGTGTAAACATCAGTATTATGGATTGAATTAAGTGAAAGGGCCCTATGGAATGTTACTGAGGAGCATGAAGTTGGGGTATAGATTCAATTTCTAGATAGAACATTTATAGTTAATATGGAATTTTTTTTTTAATTTTAGTTGTATTTTCTACATTATCCCCTTCTGATGAATGGATAAGTTTGACTATTTGTGTGAATTAACATGAAATATACTATAGAATCATATTTTTTTATAATTATTTAATGATAATTAATTATATTTTTATATATGTCTATATTATTCTATATAGTTTTTTTACCAATGGTATCATATCATCACATCATATATATACCATCACTACCTATTGGTAGCTTCTTGGGTAAAAGGAGGCACCCATTATGCCATGTGGAACCTTCGCTAAGAACTGATGATTCTGGTCATGGTGTTACAAAATTTATCATAGACATAGTTTTATTTATTTTCTTATTTTTATAATTTGGGTCATGGTAGAATGGATATAGGTTATGTGGAACTTGGGTAGCGGAGATTCTGTGTGCATGGCTAGCTCATGTGCAATGGACCTCTAAGTTATGAATGATGGGATTGCTTTTACATTTTTAGAGGATCTAGGAGTGTTTATGAATCAAAAATAGGAACATGTAATCACATGTCATATATATATCTATTTTCCATTATGTAGTAGTTATTTAATAAAATTAAAGTAATTAGTATTTGTACAATGATATATCTATATTCTCTTATATTATGATATATTTTTTTCTAGAATTAATTAGTTTATTTTTTCATATTATCATGTTATTAATATATATAATTGTGGTTAATATGAGGGTATGGATATTTAGGCTTAGGCCATAGGTAGAGTTAGAAGGGATATACCTAAAATGTAGGTATCTCATATGGTTTAACTTCTTATATAAATCTAGTATGTGTCCCATATTACTTATTAGGATGCACTTGTATGAAAAATATAATAGGAATTATAAATGTTTGTTTTGAATTTTTAAAAAATTTAAAAATAATAGATTTTATAATAATTTTTCTGACGAAATTCCAGTTGAACAATGAGATATTCAAGAGGACGCACCTATATATTCTACCACACATGTTCAGGTGGTTCAGGTGGTTCAGGTGGTAAACCCTCCCAAGCCCAGAGTCTTACAAATTGCAGTTTCTTCGGGTGGATGTGCGTAGATTAATATGGTATGTTGTGCTTGGGAAATCCAAAATTGGCATCTTCTAGTATTCCAGGGTACTGGTGTTCATAGGGATGTTGGGAACTAGATTGATATCATTAATGGAATATTTGATATGGTCGAGACTCTAGAGGATATGAAGGTGATGTTGGATTACTTTATACTATAGGGACCCTCTAGGATGTTGTGGGGTGTCACGGTATATGCAATTAATAATGATGATGTATCATGGGAGGTCTTTATAGACCTATTATTGAGGAGTTCTTTCTCAGCTCATTTTGTTGAGTTTTTTTTCATTTCCCTTCTTATGGATTGTAATGATGCAAAAAAGACTTGGAATTTTGAGATTGATTTTTTAAGATATTAAAAATAATGTTAGGGTAATTGACCTGATGATATATTTGGTGATGATTCACATGACCCTGGATTTTTAGAATGGACCAAGGGAGGAAAATCTTTCTAGTTTTCTTCAAACGTTGAGTGCACATAAGATTAGACTTCCTAATGTGGTATCTTGTTCCTTGTCTATTAGTGAGAAGGAGAAGGATGAGTAAGTACCAAAAGGTGGTTGGTAGGTTGATATATATAGGGATTATTTTAATACCATTGTCGTAGGAGGATCTACAAGGTGCTAAAACAATATAATAAAATAAAATTTTAGTCCATAATATGTTAAGAATCCCTGGTAATGTCGTCTATGTGGAATGATGGGTCATCTATAAAACATTTTTTCTTCTGAATTTTCATCCATATTTAAGGAGGTATGGTTCGGGTGTAGGAATAGGTTCTAAACAACATACACGTGTACCACAGACTATAGTGAGTCAGGCGAGTCATGTATCGTAGAGGTATGGTCATGCTCCCAAGGCTTTTAGGATTTATGTATTGGATGAGGTTTTAGCTGTTGATGGGGAGTGACATTATAAAATTTGAGGTATGAGTGTTATTACCTCAAGGTTATATAATTAATTTTTTGATACAATAACATTCTATTATATTATATTTTCTCATGTCATTGTTGTCATAGACTTACTGGTTATGTTATCTCACATGATTCTCTCTCTTGACCCACCCTTAAGATTGAAAGTATTATGCATCTAGTGATGTACTGTGTGTCCTAGTCTTGTTACTAACTAAATTTTTTTTATGGAATTTATATTCATAGAGATTAATAGTTTCTATGTGATATTAAATCTAACATAAATGACCAATTATCAATATCATATAATATTTTATTGGAGATGTATATTTTTTCCCCATGATTAGAGGAGAGAGGTTAATATTGACCAGAGAGTGGGATATTAGAGGAGATAGGTTGGGACAAGACCATATCCAAGTTAGAGCTATCACAACACAGGCATGGGGATTTAGTATTAAAAAATAATTAGTTTTAGTACCCTTTTTCTTCCCTCTAGTGGTGGATTATTATTAGGTTATCCTCCCGGATGACTTCTTAGGTCTTCCGCTGGATAGAGGAATTGTATTTGAGATTTAGCATATACCAAGGGCTTACATGATATCTATGACCCCTTATCTTATGAAAATAATTGATTTAATAGGGTTGAATATGTAGTAAGATAATTTGGAGGTGAATGGATTTATAAGAACACGAACATATCTTTTGGGTGATCAATTGGTGTTTGATAAGAATAAATATGATCATTTGTGTCTCTATGTAGCCTATAAGGATATGAATCAAGTAATGTAAAATAATAAGTACCCTTTACCCTGGATATCATATTTTTTTGATAAGTTATAGGGATATGAGTGGTTTCCCAATATTGATCTTTGTTTATGATACCATCAGCTATAGGTGAAAGAGGATGATATTACCAAGAAACCATTTAGGTTTAGATACTAATTGAATGAGTATATTGTCATTCCTTTTGGGATGACAAATATCTAGTGGCGATCATGACTCTAATGAATATTATTTTCCACCTATATCATAACTCATTAATTTATTTATTCATGGAATATATAAGGATATATTATAAGGCATTATATATTAATTGTAGAAACCTTTATATTGTATTGAGTTCACATAGAGTATAACAACCCTTCTCTTTATTACACACATAAACATGATTTATTACATAAGCCTGCACTTATGACAACTATGAGGATCAAGATGTCAAGTGTCTTTAGAAATTAGGAACAATACATAACAACTTAGAACAAAAAATACAACATATTTTTTAAAAACTTCTTTTACATGACCAAAACATTCCTTCATACTTAGCATTTCATGGTATAACCCGAGAAAATGTATAAGAAAATGGTGATATATAAATCCCAGTAAGGGAGTAAACATGACATAATATGAAGGATATAGTACCTATTAGAAATTAGTAATATCAATGGATTACAAGAGAAACATGAACATAAAGTCATGATATAGCATTATTATCTTAACATGGAAATGTGGAAACAACATATAACATGATATTACCATGAGGTAAGGCTCACTTCCCATAGATCATGAGTAATCCATTATTGAACTTGAATTAGCATGAGCAATCCCTCATTTCTATTGAAATATCACGAGTAAACCCTACTTTCACTTGATGTATCATGATACTAATCTTTACCAAATCCATTAGAGCGCTCTCAGGGTGCACCCTTTATAAACATTTTATTTCAAACATAAGTATGCCACATAGATCTTTCAACATGGATTCATTAAATTTCATAATTTATTCCACGAACAAGAGATTTGGAATACATTAATGAATTTACTCAATAAAAAAGTACTTGTTCACAATGTTGACTAACCTTGATAGAGAAATGGGTATGGTATTCACTTACACGATATTTTCGGATGAAATTTTGGTGTATCTTTTGCATCCTAACAATGTAAAATAGAAATCGTAAAATTGGTTGATGAAAGATAGAGGAGTATATCATAATTTATAAACGAAATGGACATTAAGGGGGCCATGGAACATAATATCCCAACATATGTAATGGAATTTAAATTAATAATATAAAAAAAAGTTCTTAAATATTAATGAGAGGAGATAAATTCCTTACATAATTTTGGCATGGTAATGGGTGTACATGGGAGGCATTAATGATAGATAAAGAGGTATATCATCATTGAATCATAAGTAGGGTTGTATGGTGGAGGACCAAAATCATACACCAACATTTTTAATTGAATATAAAAGGGTAACAAAATATAACGTAATTGGGAAAAAATGAGAAAGGAAGAAATTCATTATGGAATTTTGGCATGGTAACGGGTGTACAAGGAAGGAATTAATGAGATATAAAGGGGTATATCATCATTAAAACATAAGTAGAGAAGTATAAAGGGGGTGTGAAATCATAACCAAACATTTTAAATTGAAAATAAATTGGAATAACAATATAGGGAAACTTGGACATAAATAAGGAAGGAAGGAAAATGAGGATCCCTTACTGGGAACTGTGATCTAAAAGGTTTGGGAGAGGCCTGAGAGAGGATTATTGGGAGATTAGGGTGACATGGGAGGATTATAGAAGGAGGAGGGAAGAGGTTGGTCTTGATCCAAAGGTTTTGAGTTAAGAGGAATGTGAGATTGAGTGGGTTTTTTGTAGGAATGGGGAGGAAATTCGTTATTATTTAGGTTTTTGGACACTACACATTAAACTAATCAAAACCAAAAACCATCCCACGAGTTTTACGCATGGTGTTTTTCCAAATTGGAGTCTACAAAAATATTTTATAATTCTAATATCCGAAAGTTTTAAAATATTAGGCTTTCTTTTATGGAGGTGAGCCACACTCTCAAGGAAATCATTTTAAAAGGTTAAAATAGTTTATAAGTATTGGAGGCTCCACTGAGGCGCTGTAAAATTAATAAAAAAAATATAAAATTGAATTATTATAAAGGTAAAATACATATTGGCTGAATTAAAATTTTATATTATTTTTATTACATCACTCTTGGGTCATTAGGATGTAATAAAACACATTATATATTTAAATGGTATATAATTTTTACCAAAAAATTAAATTATCTTATAAAATTATAAAAAATTCACCGTTAGTTATTTTTGACATCATGAATCCAAAAATAATATTCCTTTTATCTAAAAAATTTTCAAAATATTTGAATTTTCACTTTTAAAATAAAAACCAACATTTATCGAAAATTATTGGGTTTTGATAAAAACATCTTTCAAACCTTAATAAATATTAAAATTGTATTTATACAAATTATAAAATAATTTATATTTAATAAAAAGTAATTTAGTAATAATGTTTTAATAAAAATATTATTTAATTCAAAAATAAATTAATTCATTAAAATAGATTTCTTAATTCAATTTGAATATTAACTAGAAATTATAGTTATGCTTCAGAATCCATTTACAATGTAACAATAATAAAATGAATGTATATTATTTATACAATAATAATGCACATAATCATAGTGATAGAATATTGTTACATAACCCCTTATGAAACCAACATAATACCTAATGGTATGGTGTGAGATGGTGAAAGACTCTTGGGGTGGCATTGATAACATCACTCGGGTGGTAATCTCTAATAACATCCACTTCAACCTTAGGCAGTTTGGTTCAAGATTAACATGTTGATGCTTGGATTTGGATTGGTCAATATGGAAGCCCGGTGACACTGCCTCCTTTATGAGCTCCAGAAAATGGGATTCGTATGGAGAAATTCTAATGAATGAGGTCATCTCTTCCTTTGTCTGAGTAAATTGGATTTTTAAAGCCCTATACTTATACTAATCATGTGATCACTGTTCAATAGCTATATTTGAAATGGTAACAATTAATAATGGTATTTTAAAATCCAAAAAACATATAACTATGTAATTTTATATGTATTATATAACCATTTTACATAATAATACATTTAATCAGATTAAAATTAATTTTCATAAATAAATGTTTTGGTTGTTACAATCATCCCCATTAAGAAATTTCACCCTTAAAAATTCATTTTCCCACTATAAAATAGGTGTGGGTAACTCTACTTCATCACTTCCTCTAATTCCCATGTTGCTTCTTCAAACTTGTGGTTTCACCACAACACCTTAATAAGGGGAGTTTTCTTATTTTGTAGAACCTTTTTCATAAGATCTAAGATCATTACTAGATTATCTTCATAGGAGAGGATATTTTCCATTGGTATATGGAATACATGGAATACATCATGTACTTGAGATATGTTCAGTGGAAGTGTTAGTCGATAGGCCACTGCTCCAATCTGATCAAGGATCTCGAAATGGCTGATGTAACATGGACTAAGATTTTCTTTCTTCTCAAATTTCATAACCCTCTTCCATAGTGATATGAAGAGGAATATCATGTCTTTGACATCAGACTCTAGGTATCATCGGTCATTACCATCATAGCTCTTTTTCCAACTCCTGAGAATCTTTAATGTACTGCTGGATGGTCTTACCCTTCTCCACCATTTCTTTGACCATTTCAGGACTTAGAAGTTTTTTCTCCTTGACTTTATCCCAATATGTTGATGTTCTGCACCTCTTCCCATAAATGGATTCATAATGAGACATTTGGATGAATGAGTGGAAACTATTGTTGTAAGAGAACTCAACTACTAGAAGATGTTTATCCCATCATCCTTTGAAGTCCATTGAGTATGCTCTCAACATGTCCTCAAGTGTTTGGATAGTCTGCTCATATTGGCCATCCATTTGAGGATGATAAGCCGTACTGAAGTTCATCATGGTATTCAGAGGATGTTGGAGACTCTTCCAAAACATTGGGAAAAATCTTGGATGTTGATCATATACAATAGATAGTGGCACTCAATGTATCTTTATCACTTATATTATATATATTAGTTCCAGTTCATCTAATGAGAAATCCTACCAAATTTCAATGATTTTTGCAGTCTTTGTATGATGATCCATAACAACCAAGATAGAATATTTTTCTTCGGATGTATTCTGATGTTTGGTGACAAATTTTATATTGATGTTCTCCTATTTCCATTTTGGTAAGGGTAATGGTTGCATCATCAACTTAGACTTATTCCTATTAGCCTTAACTTTATTACATACTAGGCACTTTGATGTATACTCATTGATCTCCTTATTCATGTTATCCCACCAATAATTCTCTCAGAGATCTCGATACAACTTTGTTTTTCCTGGGTGAATAGAGAAATTCTAACTCTGTGCACCATCCAAATGTTCATTCTTTAACACCGGATTTTATGGAATGCATATTCATGACCCAAATCTCAAAATTCCTTTTTTTATTAACATTTAACCTTGATTATTTCCCTTTTCTGGTAGTTTCCATATTTTTTTGAATTCCCACATCATGCTCTTGAGCATTCCTTAGCCTTTCCCAAAGAGACTGTTGATCAATCATTTGTGAAAGTATTGATAATGTTCTCTACTTTATGATTCTAATGCCCATCTTCATCAAATATATAATTATTGGATCATTTTAAATTCTCATCAATGATAGAATCGCTGAGTCCATTCTACTTAGAGTATATGTCACCATGTTTTCTTTCCCCAAGTGGTAAGGGATTGAGCATTCATAGTCATTGATCACCTATAACCATCTTCGTTGGCACATATTCACCTCTTTCTAGGTGAATATATATTTGATGATTTTGTGATCTCTATATATTTCACACTTCTCCCCAAATAGGTAATGCCATCAAATTTTCAAAGAGAATATTAATGCTGCCAACTCCAGATAATGTGTCAGATAGTTTTCTAATGATCAAACAATTTCCTTTATTCATAGGCAATGACATTGTCATTATTCATCAACACACACCCCAAACCCTTATTCGAAGCATCATTGAATTCCCCAAAAAGTTCTCTACTTGTGGTTAGTGTGAGCACAGGTGTAGTGATAAAACTAATTTCAACTACATGAATATCTCTTCTCATTCATCTCTCCATGAAAACCTAACTCCCTTCCGATTTATCTTTATAAGAGGGTTTGACAATAAAGGTAAATGTATCACAAAATGGTGATAGTATACAAATAACCCCAGGAAGCTACGAATATTTGTCACCGATGATGGCATTGTCCATCCATCAATTTTAGCTATCTGGGGTGGATACACAGATATCCCATTTCTTGTGATGATATGACTTGTGAATGAGACATCCTTCAACCTGAACTCACACTTTCTATACATTTCATAGAGCTTATCCTTTCACAAGGTCTATAGTAAATTTCTTAGAGGCTCCTCATGCTACTCCTTGGTTTTGGGTTATATTAGAATATCAGGTATAAATACTACCAAATATTTATTGATGTAATCTCTAAAGACTCTATTCATCATGTCCATAAAGATTCCTAGAGAATTAGTCAGTCTGAAAGGAATTAATATGAATTCATAGCGCCTACACCGTGTAAAAAATGTAGCCTTGGGGATATCCTCCTTCTTCACCATTACTTGTTAATATCCTGACTATAGATCTACCTTAGAGAAGTATTGTTCTCCACATAGTCGATCGAACAATTCATCAATTCGGTGCAGAGGATACTTTTTCTTTATCGTGATTTTTTTGAGAAAACAATAATAAATGAAAAGGCGCATTAACCCATCCTTTTTCTTGACGAAGAGTATCAGTGGACCCCATGGTGAAGAACTTGGGAATATAAACCCTTTATCCCGATTATCCAATAGTTTTCTAACTCCTCAAGCTCTGTAAGATTCATTCTATATGGAGTTTTGGATATTTGAAATTCCCCAAGTATAAGATCAATTGATAATTTACCATCTCTTATAGGAGGAATACCATGAAACTCCTTGGGAAACACTTCAACGAATTCCCTCACAATAGGCATGTCATCAAGGATGGTTGATTCCATAGACTTAATAATCTGAGAAAGATATGTGTGCTCATAGGGTAGTAATATCCACGCTTTAGATGATGGTGCTAAGAATGATCCATATTCCTTGCAATTGTACAGAATCAGGGGTCTATTCGCCATATAGAGAGTGATTTCCCTCCCATGGAAATTTTTGTTGGCTCTATGTAGGAAAAGACAATCCCTGACAATAATTGCATCAAATTCCATGCGAGGGAGTATGAAGAGGTTATCTAGGAATTTAGAACCACAAATTGTGATAAGGGAGGAGTTAAATTCATGGGTTTCAATGATTTCCCCATTTGCCATTCTCACCGACATCTTTATTTCTAGGATTTGTGGCTGTGTTGGGATTTATATACTAACATATTGGGATATAAAAGAATGCGTAGAACCAGAATGAAAAAGTATGTTCACTATCCTTGAATGAATAACTAGAATACATGTCACTACTTTGTTGTCAGGGTTTTCTTCGGTAGTAGTGATTCCAAAAGCTCACCCTTTCTACCTTGAAGGTTTTTGGTTGCCTCCGAAAACCCTTGTCTTAGGGAACTAGTTTTCAAAGTTCCCTAGTTATTTGTAGTTGAAGAAATGAACAATGCATTGAAGGCCGAAAAGAGCATTCCACTCCTCTATCACAAAAATAGGGGTTTACTGTGATAATTGATGGCTAGGTTCCCTTCTTATCCACACCTAAATAAATTCCTCATCCCCTTTAGGCAATTTTCATGGTGTTTTTTTCCACCCCTTTGGCAAGTGTGGTGCTGATTTTTCTTAGCACCATAGGATTTATCCATCGGACCGCCAGAATTAAATTCCTTCTTCCACTTCTTATCCCCATAATACCCCAGATATTTGATACTCTCCATTTTGATTTTGAGGGTACATAAGACAATTTCCTCATAGCTCGCGAAGTCAAGGATTTCTAGGGCTTTCCATTGGCCAGGTTTTTTCCCACTAAAGAAGCAATCAACCTTGCATTCGGGGGTAACGACAAAGCTGAACTCATATTGTAAAAGCCTTATGGACTTTTCCTCATCTGCTCTAATAGATTCATTATTTGTTTTCTTGAGGGAAAGAAAGTCCATTTCCATATTAAGTTAGAGTATTTGAGGGAAATATTTATTGAAAAACATTTTCTATAAATCCCTACATTCCAATGCATAGATATTCTCATCAGGATTGGTATTTTTTATCAATGTCTATCTTTGATCAGCTTCACCCTCCATAAGATAAGTATCAAAAAGTAAATTATCTTTTTTATAACGTTAATTGATGTTGAAAAAAATTTCATTAGAGTATATCCATTATTTGGCAATTGATGGATCAGATGATCCATTAAAAGTAAGAGGCCTTTGTCTTATTTTGCTCTCGATTTCTGCTTGTTCTTTCTTCGGGGGGGGGGGGGGGTTAATTTTTTTCTTGAACCATGTTTCTATTCACAACATGAGTTAACTAATACAGTATCATGACAATGTTTACAAATCCCACACCCAACGGATTGGGCATATCAACAGAACAATCATCATATTGATCTTAAAATTGGTTGTTAGCATGATTCCTCCTATTACCGGTCATTAGATGGAATAAAAGAAACATTAGGGGTAACATATAAAGGGGTATCCTATGATAAAAGGGATAACATATAAATTACATTTATTTCCTTAACTTATAGGCATCAATATATGTTATCCATGATCAAATTCTTAACATATATTCTTTGGAGAATTTTTTATTTCCTTAATAATGGTTTTTAAAAAGTATGTGTATTTATTTAATCATATCTCCCCGGAGTGTCATAACCATGTGTAAATCAAGGCCTGTTGCTGTGCAGCACTTCCCATTTGAGTCAATCTAAATTCTGTGTTTTTTGGATTTTACCTCTACATACATTTGTGCTGGAGCTTCCTATACTAGTTTGTATATAGACAATGATGTATTTGATTGATAAACCACTTACTCTATACACAAAATCATTTATGGATGATTTTATTATGCTTAGTCTTATACCTAGGTATTTCACTAGGGGTTTTTAATCCTATTCCCAATAAATAAGTAACGCTATCCTCTGATAGAAACTATAACAACCAAGATCTTTATTACACACATAAATGTGATTTATTATATAAAATTTCACTTAAGAAAGCTCTAAGGATCAAGCGGTCCTATTTTTTAGAAAATTAGTAAAATTACTTAACAAAACAGAATAAAAAACAAAAAATATTTATGAAAACATCTTTTACATGACAACAACATTAAATTGTATATAGCATTGAATGGGATAACTAGAGGGCATTAATAAGAAAAGGGTGAGCTATAAATCTCAGTATGGTAGTAAACAAGGCATAAAATGAAAAATATAGTACATGTTAGTTAATAGGAATATCAATGGAATAGAAGACAAACATGATAATAAATTCATGATATAGAATGATTATCCTGACATGGATATGTGGAAATGTCATTTATCATGATATTAGCATGATACAAGGCTCATTCCCCATGGAGAAATATTAAACCCTCATTGTACTTGAATCAGAACGTGTAAAACCTCATTTTACTTTAATTAGCATGATAAAACCCTCATTTCACTTGATGTATCATGATACTAATCATTACCCAATGAATTGGAGTGCTATTAGGGGGAACCATTTACAAACCTTTCATTTCATGCATAAGTGTACCACATAGATCATATAACATGGATTCATTAATAACAATAATTTATTCCACGAACAAGAGATGTTGAATACATAAATGTATGTTCTACATAAAAAATTATATTTGTATAAAGTTGAATACCCTTGATAGAGAAATGGGTATGGTATTCACTTACACAATTATTTGGGCATGTATATTTTGGTGTAATTTCTACGCAATAATGACGTCCAATAGAAATTGTAAAATTGGTTTATTAGAGAGAAAGGGGTTACTCATCATTTATACATGATATGGATAGTACGGGAGTCATGGAACATAATATCCAAACATATTAAATGTAATTTAGAATCATAATATAAAAAAATTTCTTCAATGTAAATGAGAAGAGAGAAATTCCTTATAGAATTTCGGCATGGTAACAGGTTTACATGGGAGGCATTAGTGAGAGAGAAATAGGTATCTCCTCATTAAAATATAAGGAATGAATTTTTGGGAGATTTCAAATCATACCCTTTAATTGAAAATAAAAGGGCATAACAACATAATGAAATTTTGAGAAAAATGAGAATGTTAGAAATGCCTTATGGAATTTTGTCATGGTAACAGGTGTACATTGATGTCATTAATGAGAGAAAAGGAGTATATAATATTTAAAACATATGGTGGGAAGTATAGGGGAGGTGGAAAATTATATTCCAACATTTTTAATTGAATAAAAATGGAATAACAATATAATGAAACTTGGATATAAATAAGAAAAGAAGGAAAGTGAGGATTTCTTATTTGGAAGTGTGATCCCAAAGGCTTTGGAGAGGCTTGAGAGAGGATTCATGGGAGGTGGGGCACCTTGGGAGGAATACAGTTAAGTGATTAATGATATTGGTCGAGTCCAAAAGGTTTTCAAGGAAAATGAATTGGATAATGAGTAGTTTTATATAGTAAAAGATAGGGAAATCATTATTATTTAGGTTTTGGACACTACACATTAAACTAATCAAAACCACAATCCATACCATAGTTTTTCCCATAGTTTTTCAAAAGTGGTTTCTAAAAAAATATTTTTAAGTAAAATTTCCCAACTTATTAAAATATTTGGCTTTCTTATGTGGAGGTGAGTCACACTCTCAAGGACTACAATTTAAAAGGTTAAAACAATTTATAAGTTTTAGAAGATCCACTATGGTATTGTAAAATTAATAAAAAAATATATAATCACATTATTTTAAAGGTAAAAAATATATTGGCCAATTAAATATTTTAGATCACATTACTACATCACTATTGGGTCATTATGATGCTATAAAACATGTTATGTATTTAAACAAAATTTAATTTTTACGCAAAAATTCGAATGTCTCAGAAAATTATGAAAAATTCACCATTAGATAATTTAGACATACTGAATCCAAAAAGAATATTATTTTTATAAAAATAATTTTCTAAATATGTGAAGTTTCACTTTTAAAAAAAACTGGTATCTTTCAAAAATTCATGGGTTTTTGACAAAAACAGCTTCTGAACATTAATAAAAATTCCAACTATATTCATAAATAATATAAGAGAATTTATATTTAATAAAAAGTAATTTATTAATAATATTTCATTTAAAATTATATTAAATTAAAAAATCCATTAATTTTTTAAAATATATTTCTTAATTGAATTTTAATATTAACTAAAAATACTTTTTGTTCTATGAAAACCATTTATAATTTAATTATAATAAAATGAATGTATATTATTTATAAAAAAAATAATATATATAACAATAGTTATATTTTCTTGTTACATAATCCTTTATAACTCCTGGATAAGACTTAAGGGTAACGTGTGCAATGGCGAGTTACTCTTGGGGTGCTCAGATAACATTGTTCGGGTGCTCATCTATAATGACTTCCACTTCTCCCGTGGGTGGTTTCATTCAAGCTTAACATGTTCAAGCTCAGCTTGGGCTTGGTCAAGAGAAAATCCCAGTGACTCTACCTCTTTTTCAAGCTATGAAAAATGTGATTTTTATGGAGAAATTCTAATGGATGATGCCATCACATCCTTTGTCTGATTAAATATGATTTGATAAAGCCCTATAGTAATACTATTCATGTAATCACTATTCAAAGACAATATTAGCTTTGGTAAAAATTCATAATGATATTTTAAAATAAAAAAAACAAAAAACATGGAAGTGAATATGTCTTATATAACAATTTTACATAATAATACATTTAATCAAATAAAAAGGAATTTTCATTAATAAAAGCTTGCGTTGTTACATAGAGTACATAAATTTATGAAAAACTATGAAACTATTTATTTTATATTCAGGTGGTGTGTTTCCTATGGAATATAATTTTCAAGATAGTGATTTTAGTGTACTTGAAGAATGTATAGGATGTGACATCTTGGGCATGTCTCAAGAATGTGTTTGATATCAGGTGTTTAATCGAGCATTTCCGATACTATGGATGTTTCATGCATGACTTATACCATTTGGAAGAACCAATGATAAATATGAATACAATGTGCTGATGTTTTAGTATTCATATTGGTATAAATATTCCATTCATGAGATGAAGTGTAGATTGATGAAAACAAAAATTTTGAACATTCTAAAGCCTAAGATTGGATAAAAAATTTACTATAGTTTATTAAAAATTTGGTTAGTAGTTTTGTTAATGAAGAAGGATTTAGAAGTTTCTTATGAATCATGACATCTATGACCACTTGAGAGGAACTACCTGACACATGACAATGAGAAATCTATTTTTCTACATGATTCAATGTTTTGGAAATAGTATCTATTTGAAGAGAATTTTATCATCTTCCAAATTCACATGATCATGCGATACATATTCTCTCAGTAAGAGCATAATTTGAGGTAGTTTCATTTGGTAGAGTATTAAAAGATGGTTTACTTTGAGATAAACTATTCTCTAAGGATTGTTAGTTTCATTATATAATTTCATTATGGGAAGAAGACAAGGGAACATGATCATAGTGGGAATCCTTTATAGGAGGAATAATATCTGATGTGTTTAATGGTTGAGCTTCTATAGGATTCATATGAGGATCATGGAGTTATGACATGTATGCCTTTAGTTATAACATATACTTCAGTGGACTTAGTTATGGCCATCTAGATGGAAGACAATAAGTGTGTAGTGATGTAATAGAACTTTGCAGGGGTTTATTCAGTACAAGACTATTAGATGATGAATATATGATCCACATTAGTGGTATGTCTTTATTGAGGGAGGAGATGGTGAGGGACTCCCATGTATCAATATGGGTTGTGTATCTAGGATAAATGAATATTTACCACAATATTTATTATCAGTTTTGTTTTCCAGGTATATATAGGGACATCTCTAGTTTTTTATCATAATAAATTACCTACTAGATAGAAATGGTCAAGAATTTGTATCCTAGTGGCTTATTTTAGCCATTTTTATGCATAAATAGAAGTGGGATGACATGATGATGGAGTTATCCCAGTCCTCAATGAGTAATTATATTCTGTGGGTGATAGATGATATATTTCTGAATGTTTCCCATTTCATGATGATTTGAGATATCCTTTTAGTGGATGACTTTGTAAAGTTTTATGTTTGGGAGATTTTATGCCGACATGGAGTTACTTTTAGAATCATATAAGATAAATACAAAAGCAACACATAATAGTTTTGGAAGATATTAGAAAAGTTTTTGGTTACCCATTTGAAACTAGGTATTGTGTATCATCCATAGATGGATGAAATATCTAAGTGGAATATCATAATATTAGAGGATATATTGGTACCCTATGTTTTGTTCTTAAGTGGAGTGTAATTTAATCATATAGATTTTTCTATGATCACATAAAATTATAGCTTCTATTTTTGGATTCAAATTTAACATTTTGAGGATCTTAGTGGATAGTCATGTCACTCACCACTGGGTTTGAATGAGGTATGTGAGGAAGAAGTTATAGGGTCGATATTTTACTAGGATACCTTTGAGTGTGTAAAATTCATTAAAAAGTTGTTAACCAACACTCCAAGAAGATAGATTTCATAACCTTATGGGATGAGATGACACTTGGGGTTCACTGTGGGAAACCGAGGTTTCTTATGGGTGAACCCTCATCTAGGGCATCGATGGTTATGGTATTAAGGGAAGATAGCATAAAAGCATAATGGACTATTAAATATTTCTGAACATATCAGGATAGTGGAATATAATTTATATTTTACTCAATAATTTCATGTTATGCATCATCTTTTTCATTTACCTCATATTTATAGGTATATTCTTGACCATGCACATGTAATCGACTATGATAACATTGAGATGGAGCCTGATGCATAATTTGTTGAGTGTCTGGTGTGGATTATAGACTGATCCAAGAATGATTTTAGGTAATATGGTTCCACTTATCACATTCCTTTTGAATCATAGATGAATACTTGGGAGTATTTGTAGATAATTCAAGCATAATGTTTTTTTATTAAAAAAACTAAAGACGCTTCTCAGGGAAGAGAAGCTATTAAAATGAGATAATTGTAACATCATCAACCTTCAAGGATCATTTATTCAAAATTATGATTAAATTTTTATCCAATTTTCTACCATGAAGATTTTTTATGGTTAACTAGGTGTCAGAGATGTGTGTTAGGGGTTACATGCTTAGTGAGCTTCACGGTGGCTGAAACAAGGCCATAAACTAACTGATGGAGTCCATCGACATACTAGTGCTACTATTAGTAGAACATGAATTTCTACAGATCCTCCCACCAGTCGGCAAGGCCCACTTGCTATCTGATGGTTCCTATATTCATGAATCATTAATGATGTTTTATTACATTTTTTGTAATTCAATTATTACATTAACACACATCCTAATATAACCCTAATGTGTCCTACGTTGTACCACTCACTCCCCCTAAAGGTATTATCATGAAAACAAACCCTAACTGAAATTTTTAAATTTTTTTCTTCATTTTTTCAGATTAATGTCATTCTAATTCTGTATCATTGACTTATTAGAAAAATTAGGGAATTTGAGGAGTTTAGATATCTCTTTTGATTACTATGAATACATCTTGATGATATCTGAAGAGTCTAAATAGAAATGATGAAGTCACCAATAAAGGTAATTAGATACTTATTATAAATTTTAAGAAATTGTAGGAGACCCATTTTGAATGTGAAGTAGTAGAAACCATTATCTATTAAATTAAAATAATCTTCTTTAGATATAGCATACAACCGACCCACTATTAGAGCGTCACCAATTATCCAGTGGGGGATTTCCATCAGCAGTGAGCACCAGGTGATCCATCGGCTACCATATGGATGGAATCAGGTAGCTAGTGTCATTGTGTCTCCTTATAACAACCCATGAAATGTTAAGATAAATAATTTTCATGTCTTATTATTAATTATAATGCCTATACCCTAGAATCATAGAGATGGTGCCCAAAACATCGTGTGTAATTTTTTTTATAGAAAGATGCTGATAAAATTACCCATCACATCTCATTAAGAGGATCATATTGTTCTAGGATTTATAAATCCAGATACAACTAATAATTTTATTCCAAACAATATAAGATAAACACCATAGTTCTGCACCACATAGAATAACTCAAAACTAAAAAATATAAAAATCATATAAAAATAAATTAAAGACATAGGGTGAGAACCATAATGCCCAATAAGGGGGTTTTAAAACTAATTAGTAAAATCCTCTTAAAAAACAAGCCTTTAATATAATTATAAATATAGAAGACATTTTCATAAAAGAAAACAAAATTTCTTTTAGTATGTCATAATCATTTTTCAAAGGTCACTAGAAATAATTTTTAGGAAAATCTCATACACATGAATATATTTATTTATTTAAATGATACAAATAAAAAAAATCAATGTATGCATAATTGTAAAAAAATGTATTGAATGATGCATATAATTCAGGAGTTGTTCAAACTAAATTAGGGGTGACATGCAAGGGTTCATGTATAAATTACCACATTAAATAATAATTTCTGATAATTTCACAAGAAAAAATATCATAAGTCACTTATCATATGAAATTCAATTCATGAAATGATAGAGGGATTTCATACATTTGTATTAAAGTTATTAAAATAGATAAAAATTATTTATAAAGAATTTTCCAAGTACTTACATCATTACACCATGTGAATTTGTTACCATAATCATATGTATAATATTCTCAACCCAAGATATTATACTAGTAGAATAATAAGATGGTTGGTTAAATAATAATCACATAATGAGGGAATACATAATGCGGGACATCAAAAACATTCTTCTAAGGCCTCGTTCCATGACCATATATAATCATTTTGTTAAGGCCTCATGCCAAGACGTAGTTTGTCCTATGAGACCTACTGATGCATCGAGAGGCTATAGTGGGACTGTCTCATCACATAATAAGTCCAACACATTCTTCATAAGTCTTGTATGTATTATATTCAATCTGTATCATACCACTTCGAATAATTAAATGTCTCTTATTCAATGTTTTCGATACAACTGTGAATAATTATATGTATATTATTCAAAGTATACCATACCACATTGAATAATTAAATTATTAATCCATAATTTTTCATTACAAATAAATCTCATTTATAAAATAACTCTCTATATTCATATATAAATTGAATCATGCATTAAATGAAAAAGTAAATCTAAAAACTGCATGGTTTGTCAGTTATACTTTAGGCTTTGGCTATATCATATTTTCCAATGACAGGCATGGACAAACAGATACATTTTTTTACATGTGATGATAACTGGTGCGCATGAAATAACAGATTTTTTCGGTTTTTCATATAAAACAATAACTCTTAAATTCAAAACCCTTGTTTTAGGAAAGTAAAAATTTTATTAACAGAAATAACTGTTTTTGAATTTAAGATAGTTATCATTCAATTTTAATCCATAATTTGATAACAGGGATTTTTAATCAAATTAAATCATAAACATTAATAATTAATAGTTTTCAATGTGGACGATTCATAATGAATTAAAATATTACATTTATAATGGTAAAACATTCATTTTAGCTGAGATATTGATGCATAAATAATTAAAAACACATCACTATATGTGTTCTTTCATATGTATATATATATATATATATGTATTAAAAAAAATATTTCAAACATTTTATCCTAAAATTATAAATGGGGATGTATGAATGTAATGATAACAAGAAAATGATCCCTTTTAAACATTTTGGACACACAATAACAAAATAAGATTTTATTATTTTATTCTATTATAAATTAGTATTCATGGTCACCCACAAAATTAGGCCATGTAATCGAAAAAATAAAATTCATGGATTTACATAAAAATGTAATACATGTAAAAATGTGAGTATAAATATGTTTATACATATATATTTATACCTAAACATATATTTCATTTTTTCTTTAACCAATTGTAAATATTTAAAAAAATAAAATCATTGCAAATATAATACCTGTAAAAATTATTTTAAAGAAAAAAATATTGAGAAACTTTTATGAAATTATACATACTTATATATATATATATTGGTTTTTCATAAATAAATATAAATTCAAAATAATCGGTATGTAAAATATGCTGGTAGGGAAACACCCTTATTAAAATAATTATTCATCCTTTAAAAATAAACTTAAAATATGTTTAGTATACCATTTATTGGAAACTATATATTCAAATATAAATATATGATTTTATCAATCTCCAAAAACATCACATAGAAAACCATTGAAAGTGTTATATGCATAAAAAAAAATTAAATACTTGTAATCAAAATTTAGAAAACGTAATGTTATTTAGGATTGAATGTTATATAAAACAATGTATACATAATGTTTATATATGAGATTTTAATAACTAAAACGAAGTTTAATAAATACTTACAATCATTATATACATTAAATACATCAGTTACTCACTAATATCAACCACATAAAATCCTAAATACAATTATGATATATATATATATAAACATATATATGCGAAATTGGATATAAGGGTTTTTCATAATGAAAAAAAAGCTAAATAAAGCCTTACTTGACTTCAAGTGTGGGGTTGAGCTGAGAAGAGGGTGATTAAAGGATGGGGAGAAGAAAATGGGTAGGGTTGTGTGGGAAGGACGGGTTAATATAATCTTAGTATATGTATATTTTATATCCAATATCCCAAACATCAAATTTAATTTAATAAACATAAATCTGAAAATTTCAGACAAAAACAAAAATCATAGTCAATTTAAATCATGAATAAATCGATCAGTTGATAATATCTATATTTTATGGGAATCATACATGTGAATCTAATGGGATTGGAAATAAAATATTGTGTTCCATGGTAGAATCAAGGAAAAAAATGAAGTTTTTGGGTTCATGGAGAATGATGGGAGGGTCACTGGATGATGAAGGATAGTAGAGGATGAGGAACCCAATGGTTGAGGCGCATTGGTTCAAGAGTTTGTCAGTGATTAATAGAAAAATGAAATATAGGGCTGTGACTGACTTAATCTGATTAGATGGATGCGGTGAATCGACATGTTTTAAAAAGGGATGAATGATTGAGATTAGATCAGAAATATCATACTTCCATGGTGGATCCACAGATTTTAAAAAGGATGAGCTGGCCAAGTTGAATGGGGTCGGATCAGAAAACTCAGTAAACTCTGCAGAAATGATGTGGGGTGGGGTTTACAAGGTTGAACTAGTGAAAACAGCTATGATCTATGGCAGCGAGATCAGATGTCTTGGATTTAATTTTGCTGAAAAATATGCACACACCCTCGAAAACCAGGAGGGTTTCGGGACATCCTTATAAAGTTAAGTGTGTGGTTCTATCTTTCGATAACACAAGCACACACACAGAAGACCTTATACATGGGACTCCACCTGCTGGCGCTCATCCAACCCTCTCCTGCACTAGTACCTGACCGGGATCACCCACTTTCCAGGATAGTTTAGTCCCTATGCATGGGCCTTGTAGCCGCTTAGCCCACACGAAGCATGTGTTGTTCACGACTCAACATTCACCATGCATGCATTCGTCCTGACTTGGTCTAACTTCAGTTTCCTCTATGAGATGCCCACTGACCTTGAGGACTTTTTCTTTAAGGCTATCCTCAGTCAGATGAGGTAATCACCATATGTTTATCAAAAAATTATTAAACAAAAATAGTAAAGAATAACATAACATATATATATATATATATATTAATTTCTTTATATATAAAAACACTATTTCTCATAGTTATACAAAATACTAAATGTAATTATTTTCATAAGTTGGTATTAATTTTTAGTTTTAAAACATTATAATTTCTAAATCTAAATATAAAATTCAACTTCCATTAAAACCATGTTATCATTTAACCAATGATATAACTTTAAAATATTTAAATAATTATAATACATTTGAAATACGTAATGACATTATAAAGGTTTTATAAAAATACCAACAATCACATGTTTCTGAAATCCAATGACTATTAGGAGAATATTATGTTTATATTTATCTTCAATGGCTAAAAAGGCCTTATAAATAAATTTTTACTGTATTTCAAATAATCAAACCATATTGGCTGATAACGATGGTACTCTACATTCCATTGACACTTAGTAATTTTTCCATATTATTTACCATAGTGTTTTTCTTTATGAGATACATGAGGGAATTTCACTACATACATGGTCCAGTTTTAATGATTGGTGGTATTTTGGTGATCGTAATAGGGCTTGTAATAGGTATTTTAGGACAGTTTTGGTCATTCAGCCTTATAGTAATGTAACGTTTCAATGAATTAATGAATTCAAATTTATCTTTTCATTCCTTATGTTTTTAATTCATTTGATTTGAATTTAATTACTTTCACCAAAAATAATTATTCATGTTAAAAAAAATATTACATTAATTCCAAAGATACATTATGTGTTTGAGGAGTCACATTTTTCACACATCAAAATAATAACGTCCTCAAAATTCAATCATACTCTCACAGTCTTACAGGCATTGACCTTCTGACATCTACCTTAATGTCCAATCACTAGTTCCATTGGTGTCAGTGATTTTCCAATTTCCTTCTAGTTAAACGAATCTCCAGTACAATTTCAAATTCCTTAATTTCACTAGTCCAGATGCATCATGAGAATCTCAGGTCATACTCATGTACACAGATATAGTTATCGAGAGAGAGAGAGAGAGTGGAATGAGGGTTGTAAATTTGGGAGGCATCAGTATGGAATTGAAAACTATAAAAAAAACAAAAAGGTTGGACCTAGAAAATTTCAATGTCTCTAACTTGACCATATAGACCGTAGGATAGTATTTGACATAGATATGCTACACTAAGGTCACCCTCTCCTGCAGATTCTTAAAAATCCCCCATGTATAAAAAACAATCGGTTATTGTGAAATATTAAATGAGGCCCCAAAAGTAATTTCCTCAACATGCATAGAATGGGTGTTGGGCATGAACCCTGAGGAAATAAACAAATCCTGATCCTCATTGGAGGTTAATTATTATAGGAGTGTTAGATAAGCCGTAAAGACATTTGTATGTAAAAGGACGGATTCCAATGGGCTCAAATTCAAGTAAACATGATTTGAAAATTATGGATTCTCATGCTTATGTATGAAGAGACAAAAAAATTATTGTTTTTCTTCCTTCTTCCATATGAAAATTTTAAAAAAATATTCTACTCACCAAACCATAAATAAATTTTTAGTTTTGATATAATTTTCTAAATTTCCTAGATAGTTCCTTTGATACAAACTGTAATGCCCCCATCCCAAAAGCCCAACGCTGGTGCCCAAAACATGGTGTGTAACGTTTTTTATAAAAATATGTCGATAAAATAACACTTCACATCTCATCATAAAGGATCTTCCCGGTCCAGGTTATGGAAAACCAGATACAACTGATAATTTTCTTTGAAACTATATAAGATAAACTCCATAGTGCTACAACCACATATAATAACATAAAGATGAAAAATTTACTAATCCTGAAAAAATAAATTAAATACGTAGGATGATAAAATAAATTCCCTATAATGGGTTTTAAAAATAATTAATGAAATCATTTTTAACAAACATCCCTTTAAAATAATTATACATACATAAAACAATTTCTTAAAAGAAAAAATCATTTCTTGAAGTACGTCATCTTCATTTTTCAATGGTTAATAGAAATAATTTTTAGGGAAATACCATACATAAGAATCTAAATTTTTATTTAAAGGAAACAAAGAAAATAAATTTCAATGTATGCATACTTGTACAAAAATACACAGAATTTTTCACAAATGTCCGGAGTTGTTAAATCTAAATTAAGGGTGACATGCAATGGTGAAGGTATAAATTAGAACATGAAATAATACCTTCAAATAATTTCACAAGAAATAATATCATAAATCACTTATCACATGAAATGAATGATAATTTTTTAAATTTTGTTTTAATGTTCTAAAAATAGATGCTAAACTTTATTTATAAATTATTTGCTAATTACTCACATCAATACGCCATGCACATTTATTTCCCTAATAATAAGTAAAATATTATTAACCATAGATATTATACTAGTCGATAATCACATGGTTGGTTAAATACAAATCACACAATGAGGGAATGAATAATGTGGGACATCATAAACATTATTTCAAGGCCTCGTTACAAGACTATACATAGTCATTTTGTCAAGGCCTCGTGCCAAGACCTAGTTTGTCTCATTAGACCTACTGATGCATCGAGAGGCTATAGCATACCTCACCAATCACATAATAACCACAACACATTCCTTATATGTCATGTATGTCTTATATTCACTATCTCCCATACCACATTGGATAAATAAATGTCTCTTATTAAAAGTTTCACAGACCAATTTGAATAATTAGATGTCTCATATTTAAAGTGTCCCATACCAATTTGAATAATTAAATGTATCTTATACAAAGTGTCCTATACCCCAATGAAAAATTAAATTTTGCATCCATAAGTTATCAGAAGGGATAAATATCCTTTATGCAATAACTGTCTGTATTCATAAATAAAGTGAATCATTCATTAAATGTAAACATCAATCTAAAAACTACATGGTTTGTTTGTTATACATTAGGCTATGTCTATATCAATTATATAAATGACATTAATGGAAAAATAGACACCCTTTTGAACATGTGATGTTAACTGGTGAACATAAAATAATAGATTCTTTGGGATTGTAATATAAAATAATAACTTTTAAATTCAAAACCCTTGTTTCATGAAAGTAATCCTTTTATATACAAAAATTCATGTTTCTTAATTTAAGATAGTCATCATTCATGTTTAATTCATACAATTATAAATGGGAGTGTCAATAAAATTAAATTATAAACATTAATAATTAATAGTATTCATTGTGGAAGATTCATCATTAATTAGAATATAATATCTATAAATGTAAAGCATTCATTTCATGTGATAATTTGATGCATAAATAATTAAACACACATCATTATATGGGTTTATGTGTGTTTATATATGTATTAGACAAAATATTATTCCAACCATTTATCCTAAAATTATAAATTGGGATGTATGCATGTCATGATAACAAGATAATGGTCCCTTTTAAATTTTTGGGAACATAATAACAAAAAATGGTTTTGTTATTATTTACGATTATAAATTAGTATTCATGGTCACACATGAAATTAGGACATGTAATCAAAAACATTAAATTCATGGATTGACTTAAAATTGTAAAACATGTAAAAAGGTGAGTATAAATATGTTTAAACATATATATTTATGCCTAAACATAAATTTTATTCTTGATCTAATCATTTATAAATCTTTCAAAACATATAATCATAGCATAGCAAATACACATAAAAACATGTTTAAATAAAAAAACATTGACATATATTTATGAAATTGTTCATAATTATATATATATATATATTGGTTTTTCATAAATTAATAGTGAATCAAAATAATCCTTATGTAAAATATGCAGGTAGAGAAACACCCTTTTTAAAATAATTGTTATCCTTTAAAAAGAAACTTAAAATATGTTTATTATCCCATTTATACAAAACCGTATATAAAAATATCAATATATGAGTTCAGAAAACACCAAAAACATCACTTATAAAACCAATAAAAGTCTAATATTCATCATAAACATATATTAAATACTTTTAATCAACCTTTAGAAATCCTAATGTAGTTTATGATTGAATGTTATATAAAACTGTATATACACAATGTGTATATATGAGATTTTCATAACTGAAACAATGTTTAATAATTTCTAACAATCATTATATACATCAAAAACATCAGTTACTCACTAATATCAATCATATAAAAACCTAAATCATATTTGGATTAATATATATATATATATAATAGTGTATACACATAAAATGATATAATGGTTTTACATAATGAAACTGAAGCAAAACAAACCCTTACATGACTTAATGGGTAAGGTTGAGCTATGTAGAGGATGATGAAAGGTTGGGGAGAAGAAAAAAAGTACGTTTGTGTGTGAAATATGGGTTTAGATAAATTGAGTATATTTATATTTTATAACCTATGGACCTATCATAAAATCTAATTTTAGAAACTAGAATCTAACCATTTCAGACAAAAAATAGAAACAATAATCAATGTAAATATTGAATAAATATGTCACTTGATAAAATATATATATATATATACATTAGAGGATGTTACATTGGAATATATTGGGGATGGAAATAAAATATTGCCTTCTATGGATGAATAATCGAAAAAATGAAGTGGGTTGGTCAAATGAGAGTGATGGGTGGGTTATAGGATGCTAAAGAATAGTAGAGGAGGAGGAAACCACGGGTTGAGGTGAACTGGTTCGAGGGTCCATTGAAGAAGAAGAGAAAAAATAGAGGGCTGTGATAGCCACAGTCCGATCAGATGGCATCGGTGACTCGCTGCATTTTAAAAGGGATGAACTATCAAGATTAGATTGGTGAGATCAGACGGCCAAGGTAGATCTATAATTTTTAAAAAGGTCAAGCATCCCATATCGAATGGGGTCCAATCAGACAACTCAATAAACTCGGCAGGAATTATGCGTGGGTGGGATTTTGATGGACGAACTGGTGTGAATGGATGAAATATCTCATGGCAATATCGGAGATCCTAGATTTCATTCCTTTGAAAAATCCACATCCCACATAGAAACTGGGAGGGTTTTGGGGCCACCTTATAGGGCTCAGTGTTTGGTTCCATCTTCCAATAACACATGCACACACACCGTAGTCCTTATAAAAGGGAATACACTCATGGCCGCTCATCGCATCCTCTCCTAAACCAGTGAGTGACCTTGCTCACCCACTGCTCTCATCGGTTCAGACCCTATAAATGGACCTTGTGCATGCTTATCCCACACCATGCATGGCTCAAATGAGACTCAACATGCACCATGCATGCACTCGACATGACTTATCCTGACATCAGTTTCCTCTCTAAGATGCCTACTAACCATGAAAACTTGGCCCTCAAGGGTGTCCTTGGTCAGATGGGGTACTCTCCATATTTTAATAAAAAAAATATTAATAACAAATATTAATAAAAAATAGAACATGTATATTAATTTAATTATATATAAAAGATTATTTCCCATAGTTAATCAAAATTATAAATGTGACTACCTTCATAAATATCTTATTCATTTTGAGTTTTAAAACATTATAATTTCAAAAATATAAATATAAAATACCACTTAAATTGAAACCATGTAATAATTTAAAAAATATATAAATTTAAAATATTTAAATCATTTTAAAAAATTTTAAATACATAATGAAATTATAAAGGTTTTATAAAAATACCAACAATCACATGTTTCTGAACTCCAACTACTAGTAAGAGAAAATAATGGTCATATTTATCTTCAAAAGTTTGAAAGTCCTTATATATAAATTTTTAAGGTATTTCAAAACATAAAACCATTTTGTCTTATAATAATGGTGCTCTACTTTCCCTTGACACTTAGTAATTTTTTTCATAGTAACTTCCATAATGTTTTTCATTATGAGCGACTCGAGATAAGTTCACTAATTACTCGGTCTAGTTATTATGATTGGTTGTTTTGTGGTGATCTAGATAGGCCTGGTATTAGGTATTCAATGATAGTTATTGTCTTTTAGACATATTATAATGTAACATTTTAGTGATTTATTGAATATGAGTTTTCCTTTTAATTCCTTATTTTTTTAATTCATTTGACTTGAATTTCTTTACTTGCACAAAAACAATAATTCATATTATAAAAATTCCATCTATTCAAAATATATATTATTGATGTGGGGAATCACAATAATAATTAATTATATTTTATAGATCTATATTCATTATATTAATATAATGTATTTTTTCATTTAAAAGGAAATAGGCATTATTTGTAACCAAATTTGGTTTTCAGGCATTATATAGGTGAATTTAAAATATTCTATTCCATATTATAATTTTTAATTTAAATAAAATAAATTATTTTTGGTAATTCATAATTTCAATATTATCATATTATTAATTATTTACAATTTTCTAAAATGACTTATTTTTCAATAAATAGTAAAAAATTCTAATTTTTTTGAAAAGATTCTTTTCATTTCAAGTATTTATAATGTCACATTATATTTTTGGATTATTTTTAAAACATAATTATTTATGTTTTTTTAAATATAAAACAATAAATTTAATTATAGTCATCATTATACTTGATTTTGGTATAAAATCCGTTTTATACAGAAAAGGGGGTTTTTTCTCCTCAAAAACGGTTTTTTGATGCATTTTGTAAGTTTAATATTAAATTAAATACTACCACTTAATTGAATTGAATTTGATAAACATTATCCATTTTATTTAATTTTAATAATTAATAATTTTTGATAAATTCAACTTAATTTATCATCAATATTAATATAAAAAAATAAAAACCTGTTACCATGGTTAATGTTTAAACAAATTTACTAGGGGTTAAGATAAAGTGATAAGAGGTAAAATGATCTAAAATTAACTCTAAATATTATTTTATATCCATATTTATACACTATATTATATATGATTCATAAATAGTATTTTATATCCATTTTTATTGAGTAAGACATTAAAATATTTTTTTCCTTTTAAAAACATTAAGTGTTTCCTCTACACAACTTATAAAAACACCCCTTATCCTATCTTATAAAAACATAAAGAGCCTTTTGGTTCATCAAATAACTACCAAATACCCTTAAAAATATCCCTCACTATCTAATATAATTCGTTTTTGACCATAAAACCAACCTATGAAGTCATTAGGTATAAACCTAAAGAGGTTGTCTTAAAAGAGGTATAATTCATAACAGAGTGTTTCCGTATTATTTCTTTTTATAAATCATATAATTATTATTAAAAAAATTGAATAATAAAATAATTATCATACATTTACTTAGATGTTATTATTTTATTTTCATAACCTATATCCATCTTATCATCCATTACATGGTAAATAAAACCATCGATTGTTTATGCGATAAACTAGCACCTCACGAACTGATGTAATTCATTTTCCAACAATGCCTCTCACATATAGCTAAAATAATGGATTTAATTTATATATATTATATTCATGACATATATATAATTATTTACTGTTAATATATATTATATTTTCTTACATTTCAATCCATTGTAGAATTATAACTTCATTCATGCTTACTTGTGGATTATGAGCTCCATGAAGCGCTGTTATTCATTTTTCATCACCACATCACAAGGATGGTATATATACATCTATTGGAATATAATAAATTGTATTTATGATATAATAATTATTATATATATATATATAAGTACACTTACTATATTTATCTCATTATTTTTTTCAAAATTAAAATGTTACTCATTCGTACATATGACCTGCAATATTCATGATTGTATAAAAATTAATTTGTTAGAACCTCATATATTGGTTTCATTTAGAAGTGTAATTATTATAAAAATTGATAATATATAATTATTATTATTATATAGTATATTTAATTATTACCTCATTAACCATTTTCAACCTACCAATGTTATTTAGGACAAATGTGTCGAATATCATCCAAACATCTGACGTGACCTTAATTGATTATCTAATTGAATATAACATGAAAATAAATAAAATAAAAATTATTTATAAACCTGGAAATTTATATTAATAAATTAAAAAATAAATAAAAATTTATTATACATGAGATAATGTTTGTACATGATATGCGAGAGTAGAGGTATGAGACGCTTTACCATAAAAACCTTTTTTTAAAAGTTTTATATATTTATTTTCTAGATATTTTTATTACATATAATAAATCTTAAAATTATTTTTGAATGTATTTATATGGACATAAATTAATTATAAATAATATTTTATGTCTATTTTAGATTTATTTCAATGTATTTAAGAAGGTATTATTTTACATATTTTATATATAATATTATGACCAAAAAGGGAAAAGTAATGTTTGATTTTAGTGTATACAACGTCAATAGTTATTCTCACCACCATAATGAATATTTTATTTTGATATTACATTAGAAGATTACATATTTTCATCAAATAAAAATCCTCCTTCTTTTCGTTCGAGGATTTTTCAAAAATGGACTTAAATGGAATTGATATTTTGAACACTAGAAATGTTTCTCTTACGGGTGAAAGAATATTTTATTGAGTATGATGATGTAAATGTAATATTTAATGGGTTATGATTATTTTAGGGTTATTAGGAATTATTTATTATGATGGTTGAGCCTATTATATATCATGATTATGGGTGATCCCGATGTAGACCATGATGACAGGTGAACCTAATATCGATCTCTAATGCATTAGGTAAAGGGGATGAGTTTACAAGGTATAGATTTATACTAAGAGATTATTGAAATTTTCCAATTTGGATATTTCATTTTTAAGAGATATTATAAGAGTGATATGAAAATTATGTCCCAAGTTACCAATATTATTTACATATTCATTCAACAAGTTTAGTGATTTAACAGGGTAATCTATTGTGTTGAAGTTGAAAGGGATATTTCTACTACTTCTTGAGGGTGAAATGAATAATTTTTTCAATTTTTTTCAATTTTTCATAACTAATAATAAAAAAATCATGTTTTATATTTTTGATTAATATTTATTATGAAATTTCTTATGAAAAACAATTAGAATATTTGTAAATATCAAGAGTAATAATTTATTTGAGTTCAATGTTTATTTTTGAAAGAAAAATTTTTTATGTGTATTCATGGATTAATGAGATTATTTATTTATTATTATTTGTACCTTAATGGGAAACTTTATGATCATTTCACTTTATCAAAAAAATTTATTGGTTTTTGAGGATGATTACATACATGTATAAGGTGAATATTAAAATAGTCATGAATATTCAGAAAAAGAAAACATTTTATATCATAAAAGTTCTATATTGTAGGAAAACAGATACTGAGGGGAGTTTTACACTTTGTGATTTAATATATTTCTTTTAGAGTGATATACTAATTATATAAAACTATAATCCTAAAATATATTCAGTAATGAATGAAAGTTAATTATTGTCTAAGGATATAATTTTCATATTGTTTAAGGTCAGGTCCATATACTTCTAGTACATGACAAAATTTAATGTGGTAAAAAAACATTAATTATGATGTTACTCAGATTTATTACCCAAAATGATTTCTTGAAGATTCCTAGACATTTTAGAGACCATTAAAAAAGATACTATGTGGCTCAAATACAATGCATCATCTTCTAACAGCGATCTATTCAAGTTAACACCAGATCTTTAACATTATAAAAGACATCCACTCAATGAGAAAACCATTGTTTACAAATCTCAAAGGCTCTTAAATTTATTTTTAACTCTCTCAAAATGTGTTCAATTATTCCATAGATTCACAATACCACAATTGTACAGAATTTGTGAAAAAAATAATTATATTCTCATTCGACATTCTACCTTTGTTTTCTTATTATACCAATTAAGACTCATGGGAATTTGGTTTTTTATTACCTACATAAAAAATAAAGGGATGTTAGTTTCCTACTACCTCTATTAAAAATAAAGGGATGTTGGTTTCTTATTATTTCCATTAAAATTATATAGAATGTCTAATAATATATATCTCTCAAATTGAGGGGTGGATATGAAAGGGAACACAATTTTATATCTAAAAATCCCTTTCAAACTGTGTTCCATTTCACATTTATTATATTCATTGGATCATTGAAATAATGATATAACTAAATTTTTTAAATTCAATTATTCTATTATGAATAGTTTTTATGTTCATAATCAACATTAATATTATCTTTAATATGGATCAAATCTTTTACTATATTTTTATAAAGAAATTTACCCCCATAATTATCTCTCTTAAAAAAATTTCTATCATATGAGTTCGTTGTGTATTTTTTCAAAAATCATATTTTTAAAAAATTAGTGTTATCATTAAAAAACATAACTAATTTCAAAGATCTATTTTTTTTGGAAATGAAACTTTATTTTAAAATTTTAATTAAAGGAATTTCTTGGGATGTAAGCCTTTCTTTAATGGTTCAAATTATTCTTTTTAGAAAAATCACATGTCTTTTTTATTTAGTAACTTTGGTTATCCTTATAAGAAAGTGGTAATTCATAGATATACTTCTACATTTGAATCTGAATATAAATATAATCCACATAATTTTAATGTTTTTGAAATTAATATAATATCCATGAATGATATCCATTTCGGTCTTCAAAATACATACTTTAATCTTCTTTATTCATTGAAGAAAAATCATGTAATTTTTAAATTTCTCATTATTATACACGAAGTAATTAATAATGCTAAATACTATAGATATTCCATGTTTAGGAATGAAATTTTTTTTTTATAAATTTAAATAAATCAATTATTTATATGTTTACACACATTACTAACATATTCAGTGGAAAAAATATTATTGGTGATGATTTTTCCCTTAAAACATTAGTAAATAACATTCTTTGGGTATTTCCAAGCTCTTAGGAACCAAAGGTGACACCTATATAAGAAGTGAATGACATAAAAAACATTCCATTCTATAAACTAATTTTATCTCTTATAACATTCAAAATAATCATTCAAAGAAAACAATATAACATAGGTAATGAATAAATGGAATCTAATGAATCCAAAATAAACATTACAATATATTAATAAAAGATGTTGATTCATTCAAAAGGTACTCCAATAATGAATATGATATTGAACACATGAAAAAGAGATCGAAAAAATTGAAGAAAAAACAAGAGATGTTATTTATGAGACAAAAAGAAAAATCAAATTGATGTTATGAAAGTATCATTCCTTAGTTGAAAAAAAAGAATCGTTACATCAAGAATTAATTTTACATGAATAGTAATTATAAATTATAAAATAAAGGTAAAGAGTCTATAAAATATACAAGATGTATTTATAGGTAGGATTATAATTTAATATAAGAATCAATAGAATACATTCCTAAATTCATCTTGTATCATATCATGGTCGGTAAAGAGGTTAGTTATATTTTTTCTGACTCTCTATATCATTCATCTTCATCCTCTTATTCTTCCTCGCCTTATCCTCATATGAACAAGATGAAATTTATTTTTTTTGTAAACAAATCCTTTCAAAATATAAATATACATCAATCAAAAAAATAATGATAAAAATAAATATCTTTTGTAATGTATATTATTAAAAAAGAAAATATGGTTTTTTTTAAATGAAAAAATCAATTGAAAGATTTTTTTTTTCAAATATGAAATCAGGGATCTCAAAAGACCTATTTCTAAATTATACCAAGGTGAAAAAAATCATAATTCTTTATTTCAAAAAGGATAATTTATAAAATCATGTTTTGTTAAATATAAATATGTTTCAAAATAATTTTTTTTGAATGGGATTTATGATAATAAATTTTGGAATTATTGTAATAAATATGATCATTTAATTTAGGAATACCATTTTAAATACATCTAGATATGGAAGTCCTAAGAATCTCCACATTTATTCTAATATTCTTCAAAAATATCAACATGATTAGATTCCAAAATATTTATTAACAAATCTTAGTGGAAGAAAAATTTATTTATCTTCAAAAATTTAATTAGATAAAAATTTTAGTCAATCAATGATACCAAAATGAACATTATTTTGATATTTTTTAGGGATATTCTACTAAGTATTATTGAAAGATCATAATTTTTATTTTTCAATAAAATTTTGCTATCAAATGTTGAAATAAATGATCAACTCTTTCCATCATGAGATATTTGTTAAATTCCCCAATTGAGGAGAAGGGTAGCTCTTTCCTTTTTATAGAAATTTTTACATCAAACATGATATACATGGGATATAATTTTTCCATATCTAAATGTTTTAAATATATCTTCAACTTAATTTCAGAATCTTATCTCTATCTCATATATCATTTCATTCATTAAATAGGAGAATTTGTCTTTTTAAATTATATCTCATTATTTTATTCTTGATATTATTTTCAAATTCAATTTATTTTTAACTTTTTTTTATTTTCAATTTTTTTAATATATTAGAAATATTTTTACATTCATGATATTTTTCTTAATATTTTTCTGGAATTTATTTCCTTAGTTTTTATACTGATTTTGACCTCTTTTTATACTCTAATGTTTTCCTTTCGTCAATTTATTTTTGATAATCCCAAAAGGGGGATAAAATTTGGTCAAAGGTGGAATACAAATTATTGTTTAATATGGCGATATGTTTATTGGTTTTTGTGGATATATTTTTATGTTCTGATCATATTTTATATCTTTTTTATTTACTTTTATATCTTCATCATGTTGAAGATTATTTAACTCCTGATGATGATAAATATCTTAGTTTCTAACATCTTTAATTGAATTTAATTCTTTCTATATCTTTTGATTTACACTTTTCTTATATTTTATTTCTAATTGACTATGATCATAAAAAAGGGTGATTTTTGTACCTATGTCTCTCAATAATAGGTTTCCCCAGATCACAAACATTCATTTATGGTTTTAACATTTGTATTGAGCCATTATCCAATATATCAATAAAATTACAAATAAAGTTCTTATTTGAACAAATGATTGAATCATGAAGATCATGGATATCTTCTTTAAAGTCTTTGATGAAAAATTGAACATATTTTAAGGGTCAATGAAGAATTTTAATATCGTGGATGGAGGTTATTAAAAAATTATAAGGAATTTTAAGGAAGTTGATAAACCCGTTGTTGATAGTGAAATTGTTCTATCGGTTAGATAATGAAATGAAAAAATCCTTCCTAATCTACATGAGATCACTGACTAGTAAGTGGGGGAGAACCAAATTGATGATGGGATATTTCTTGTAGTAGTGATATCTTGATGGTCCATAAGATACCCATTGGAGGCTATAAAGTATATTATAGTCTTAGGATTTCTAGTATAATATCACATTTAATATGGTTAAAAATAAATTATTGCACCCATCTTCATATTTACTACACCTAATGATTTGTTGAAGCCTCCTTCACTTTTTTGAGGCTATAAAAGGATATCCACAGAGGATCAGAAACAACACTTTATTTTCTAAAAAACTATTCTTAAATAAACACCAAATCTATAACATTCTCTAACACATCCTATCCAAGATCTACTATTCACTTTTAAAATCTAAGGTCGTAACCTTTGTTTCTATATATATATCTTTCTCTCCCAACTTATTAAATTATTCTATAGAGAATATAGACTAAAAATATAATATATTTTCACCAATAAAATTTTATATTCTCATCCTAAAAATATACCTTTTTTATCTTTATCTATATTAAATATTTAGAGAATTTAGTTTCTTACTATATTTATAAAATATCAAGGGAAGTTAGTTTCTTTTTGTCTCTGTTAAAAAGTAATGTATGTTGGTTTATTTCTATATTTCCTAAAAATCTACGTAGTTATAACAAGAAATATCTCTCACCTCAATGACTAGATATGTATGGGAACCTTTTGTTTTATTACTAAACTCCTTATCAAATTATGTTCCCTATCTCTCTTTTATTTGATTCATTGTGTCATTAAAATATTGATACACATAAAGCGTATAAATTTGATATGTCAGTTATGTAATTATTTAATTGCTTAATCAACTTTGATATTATCTATAATATAGAACGAATTTATCTCTTTATTTATTAACATAAAATTCATCCCTTTATGAAATTTGAACTCATGATTGCATCCAAAACCCTTATGAGTTCTCAATCATGGTGATCTTGGATCCCTCCAACTCTCCTCTTGACTTCTTTAAGTATATATTGACATGGGGTATCAATTTATGTTAGATAAATCTATTAAAATTCAAATTATCATCTTTTATTTGTAATAGATTATATATCTTGGAAATGTTGAAAAAATATATACATATTTATATACATAGATATAATGGAGAAATAAATCTTGATTTATAGATCAGTGTTGGATCATGAGTTTTTGTGGCTTCTCTTTGATCGATCATAGATCTACTATTGATGGCGAATCCATTTTGTTTTGTTGATGTTGATTTTATATATTAGAATGGACTATTTCTATAATCCCAATTATTAGTGACTCTATAATGAAGAAGTGGATCTTTTTTGGTGAATATGGGTTCATGGGGGTGATCTAGGTGTCATTTATTGTTTGAAATCGGATTTTAGAATCAATTCATTAATTGAAGGAGGTAAATACCAAAATCGAAATTTGAATGGATTTTTTGGAATATTTTTATTGTGTATAAAACCTGTTCAAAGACCCTTACGTGGTAGTTATGTTATATTGGTGTGTCTGGGTATCCCGTGAGACCATTTTTGGTATTTCTTGTGTGTTTCATATTATATTAAGTATTATATGAGTAATATTTCTTATCCATTGAATTTTTGATATGATATTTCTATTCCATTATTTGTTTTACCTTTCATATTGCCTATGCATAGTATGTAGAATATTTATTTTAATATGTTATTCATTGATATGTCCGACACACATGTGGATTTGGGCAATTCATTGGGATCTTGTCTCAGTGTTTTGGTTGAAAAATGGATTGATGGACATATCTATATCCATATATGAGGATTTTGAGTGACATAAAACATTGGACATAGCTCTTTATATAATATTTAGCACCTGATATTGGCATGAGATCAGACCATGGGATGAGAATTACATACGCCTTGGAAGAGAGTTTGTAATCTAGATTAATGTACCAATGGTGAAAATCCTTACATATGTATAGTTCTACATTGTTCAAGTGTTCAAACTATGTTTACTATTGAAGGAAATATGGTAATCATATGACATGGGAGACACATTCCCATAACTGTGTGAATTGAATTATTCCTTTAATATGGAACATAGATTCTCCATAAAAGAGAAATGAGATAAATGTTGATGCCAAAAAAATGCTCAAGCGTTGAAGGGCGTTTTGGCGCGACAAAGTGAAGACATATTTTGACCAGGTGATCCATTACGGGGGGCTCAGAAGGGACATGTGAAAAAATATCATGTGTGCACGAAAAAGTATCTCTCGCATGGAAAACCTCCGGATCTGAGAATGTTTTCCATGTAGGAATGGAAACTTTCGTGCCACTGACTGTGGGAGTGGAAATTTGCACACGGCCGCCCTCGCGAGGTTGAAATTTTACAATACCAATGCCAGCATGTAATTTTTTCACACAGACCATGTTCTACATAGATCCAATGACCCCGAGCACCAGTAAATAAAAGGTCACACCTTCAACTTCCGACCACAGAAGAACCTGAACCATCTCCTCTATGCGAAATCATCATCTTCTGTGCGGAAAATATGGATTTCAGGTATGATATTTCTTGTGATAGGTCTCCCAGTGGTCCACTTTAGTGCGAGAGCACTCAGGCATAACACTTTTCCAAATCTATTTGAGTCTTGTCCCCTGCGCACAATCCCTTGTAATTGTGTGCAACCCAGATTCGTTACTTGAAAAATTTTCCGATTGCATGCAACCATTATTCCTTGCGAGAAATCTCTTTCAATTGTGCATAAAACCATGTCTCCCCCTTATGTTCCCAACCTCCCCAATTTCATGTTGACTAGGTATTTTCCATGGAATTGTCTCAATTGTACCCCAAGTTGCGCGCAAACCTCCAAGATTGCGCACAATCCTATGTGGCCCCTCAACCCATCCTTTTCCATGCTACTTCTCCATTTGTGTGCAACCCATCCTCCTTGGGCTTACACTTTCACACGTGCTCAATGTCCCTCTTCCGAACATCATTTTCTGGCGCGTCATACACCCTAAACATCTATGTCACACACCATTTTCCCGTACAACATTCTTGGATCATATGAAGTAACATTAAAGTCCCCTGGGTGGTGTTTCACATTGCGCTGCTTCGCCTCATGCTTCTTAGCATAGGCACGCTAACAACTATTGCTTCTTATCATAGCCACACTAATGTGGACCCCTAATGGGATCACCTCATGACACCCCCTAGCCACGGCATTGTCATTGCCTTCCTTCCCTCAAGGGAGGCTGGGTATCGGTTATGTAAGTCCAAGGGGAGCTATGAAAACCCACCTCGTCCCAACAACATGACGTTAAACTATCATGCTCCATCGTCCACATCACATGACGTTAAACTGTGTCCTCTCCCCCTGCCTTGCATATGGGATTCCCCGTCTCAGACATTCTCTAAACCCCTGGTCTCCAAAGGAGTGAAATCATTCTTCATATAGAATGAAATCCTCTTTATCGGAGCAGCGTTCGTCTGTGGGGAAAGGGCAACCACCCTAGTGTAAGCCCCAAGGTTTCCTTATAAAAGGTATCACCCATGCTCATCCTCTCTTCCTAGGTTCCAAATCCCTCTCCCACAGGGCTTTGTCACCACGTAGTCCTCTACCCTAGAGTATGTCCCAATCTCTATCTCTTTGGGATTCCAGCCACACGTAAGCCCCTATTTCCTCTTCGGGCCGCTCAATGCATAAACCCATTCCACTTTCCATGAATGCACCTTTCGCGATGTGATCATTATGTCTTTTCTAGCTCTTTTTTCTCACACTGAGCATGAATCACGTGGGATTAGAGTATGCACATACCATGAAATCCTATTTGGGATGTCTAGAGTGTATGCCCCACACAAACCCCAATCTGAACTAAGAGTACATTGATCCTTGTCAAGGCAAGGTACGTAGGAAGCCTCTCTGAGGTTCAAGCCCAACACCCATTGTTCCCAACCATCTTCATGTCGGTTCACCATACCCCATATGAACTATGTGTATTTTGATCCTTACCAAGAAATGGTACATAGGAATCCTCCTTGAGGTTCAATCCCACAATCCATTGGTCCCAACCATCTTCACATTGGTTCACCAACACCCCTTCTGAACTACGTGGTCTTTGATCCTTGCCAAGGCAAGGTATGTAGAAAGCCTCCCTGATGTTCAAGACTAACACCCATTCTCTCTGACCTCATTCATGATGGTTCTCTCAATCCATCCGAACTATGAGGACTTTGATTCTTTCCATGACAAGGTACGTAGGAAACCTAACTAAGGTTCATGCCCAACAACTGTTAGACAATATGTCCTCCTTCACGTCGGTATACTGAACCCCATGCCATAGTAACTACATGGGATTGATCCTTGTCTCGTAGATAAGGTATGTAGGAAGCCTCATTGATGTTCTACCCCTTCTAGTGGTTAGTCGTTGCGACCCCGTCCATCGGTAAGCTGTTGCGACCCCATCTAGCGGTAAGCTGTTGTGACCCCATCTAGTGGTAAGCAATTGAAGTCCCCAATCGATGGTAAGTTGTCTTAAGATGAACTATATGGGATTTTAATCCTTACCACAGAGATACGTAGGAATCCTCTCTAAGGTTCCAGCCCATCACTCATGTCTCATCCGTATCTTCCCTTCTAACCTATGTGTTTCGGGGAGGTCATGCCCCCACCCAATGGTTCCACTTCCTCCGGGTCCAATACATGTGTCCATTCTCACGGGCCACCTCCTTAGGTGTCCCATCACCCTACAGAACTACTCAGACATTGATTCCATACCATGAGGACATGTAGGAAGTCTCTTTGAGACTCAATCCCATTATTCTTCTCGTCCTCGTGGTGGTTCCATCCCAATTCCCCATTCACTTCATTTGAAACTCCATCACCCATCTTAATTCTTACATGGGCTGCCACATCCTGATGAAGTCATGAAAACTCACCCCCTATATCTCTGTACCCTCCAGGGGGTTACAATGATATGATTCACTCTAGTCAGTGTTCTGATCAGTCAGATCTGTCTCCGCTAAATGTTAAACTCGCGACAAACCCTATGTTAATCATAGGAAGCTTGGGAAAACCACATAGACGTTCGTAGGGGATATGATTCCTCACATTAAGCCCAAGATGTCGTGGGATTCTACGCCCTCAAGAATCTCTATAAAAAAGGATTAAAGACAGACATGCCAATGCTCCAGGGTCCAGACACCCCAGTGATACCCAACGTGAATACTCCCCCAACTGAAGGTTTCTTAATGAACTTGACCCCTTTGAATATCCTGATAGATGTAGATTGATTAACTGGCATCAATGAAGATATGACACAGGGAAGAGTTTCACAAAAAACATCTTAATCTATAAGTGAGACCCGGACTGGGGGATGAGCTCCGAGGAGGAATACCCAAGAGGAATAACCGACATCCCATTGTCCAGTTTTAAACAAGGAGCAAATTTCCCTGAACAAGGAATGGATGCCACCCACCATTGGAAAGCGGGAATGCGAGGAAAAAAATAGCTCCATCGTCCCCCAAACAAGATGGACATGTGCACCCTGGTGAAATTATCATAAAAAGGAGTGGTGAACCCTGACATAAATATCTTCTCCTCAACATGGATACTAGTAGCGTTCGAGGCATCAATGGATTAACATGTCACCAGATCCAGTTATCTGATGATGGGTCCCGCCAAGAAAGTATCTGGCCTGGTTTAAAACTCACCAGAAGTTGGGGCAGTCAAAACGTTGGACGTCCCATTCTACGACATTTTTAGTGTGCATCCATCTTACCATCCATGGAATAAGGAATGGTGTTGGGGCACCGGTCATCGATTCCATTTTTATTTCAGCACTAATGAGTTAATCTAACTGCTTTTAGAAACCAAGCTACTACACCCGGAACATGATCACCACCTCCACATTAATGCAGGGGTAGGGGAAGTACCAACATGTCATTCCTGCGTGGTTCTTCTACTTCTACAATGGTCTCAACAGCCACGATCGCTGGGCGCCATCGCCCCATCTCTCCCTCAGAGTACATCCAACGAAGGGTGACCAATGACCTCGTATGCCTGTATGAGGAGTAGGGTATTATCTCGACTTGGAATATGGATCGCCATGATATAGAGGTATCAATGCCTCGTAGTAAATGAATCCACCAAGGGAAATGAAGGGATCCATTGCTCCCCACTCCAACATATAAACCATTTGGGAGCATGTCCCCAGAAGGCCTCAAAAACTCCCTGCCCAACGCTAATGACGTAAGGGATGTCTGATCCAGCCTGATCATAGTCTCATTCTAGGGACTGCCAGTGAGGGTCCCCACCTGGCCACATCAATGCCACCGCATTGTCTTAATGGACGAGGAGCAGGTAAACCATGTACCTGCACCACCGTCTCCAGTCCATCCAACCTAACGCCAACCTTGAGTGCAAGATGAAGAGGACGCCCGCCAAGGGGTTTCAACGTCAGTGGATCCTGTGGCGCGAGCCAACACTAAAACATATCACAAGTTCCTTGTATATGATGATTAGAGGAATTTATATGATCGACCTAGATCGAGGCCCCAACCGCCCCACAGGTAGGCTAGGTCGACTATCTAGGTCGACGGCACAGGCAGTGGCCACCGCGTAGTAACACGTGGCAACGACACCCTTTACAGAGGTCCTCCCCATACCACTACCATGGAAAAGGTAGATATTCCCCTCTTCCAAGCATGGTATGGAGGTCTGCCCAGTTCAACCTTCAAACTAAATGAGGGTCATCCCTGTGGTGGTGATGTTCAGAATGAAAGTATCTCTGGAGCTCATTACAATTGGTATGGAGTCATTCATCCTCCCTCAGATCGCCGGTGTGGGTAAATTGCACATCTGGTCCCTATCAAATGTGAGGGCCCACCCCATTCATCTTAAAAGCTGGCTAAAGTCCTCCTCTCCATGGAAATCATAGGTATGGAGGCCGGCTTCACTTCACCATCACTCAGCAAGGAGGTCCTACCCGTGTTCAGTTTGACCAGTACGCGGACCTTCCTTAAACTGATGTCATCAAGGGAAATGAACATGGAGGACCTCTCCATGCTTATACCAGCACTGTTGGAGGTCTTACCCTCTCCAATACTACCCACGAAGGTCCTCCACGTGTCCCCTTTGATATATGTCCTTGTGCTCCATGCACCCCGACATACTCAGGCGGAAAACCTCTCCGTCCCAGCACGAGTATTACCGAAGGACCTCATCGTGTTAGAAATATTCCCTATCTAGAAGAGCCATCCAGAGGAAGGAAGGTGGGTCATCGCCGCCATAAAAATAATTTTGGGAAGGTCTGGATAAAGATCAAGCCAGTCCACTTCTCTTATTCCAATGAATGGTACAACTCAGCACTGGAACCCTCTCCTTGGTCCTCAGAGTCCGGGGTTGGGGAAGGAACAAGGTGCACTAGCCTCATACTTTTGGAGTGTGAGGTCCACACGATACCTTCCACCCTATATAGGTACATCAAATAGGAAGAAAATCTTGTGTCTCCCCAGGGACCGACCGTGCAGTTGCCACCACCATCACAAGAAGAACCCTCTACCTCGACTAGGGACCACCGAGAGATATTCATAGGATACATGGTGGGAGAGCCACGACATATCCCATCACCAGCGGCCACAAATGCTATGCCAGAAACCCTGGTCTCCAGCCTGTCTTATCTCGACGTAGTGACCAGGTCACTACACTCTTCAATGGACAACCTGAGATTTGGCGGCCAGTCATCCCATTCAACATATTCCCCACCGGCCAACCTGTCATCCCAGTAGTCTGCCTTAATATCGTTACTAGTTCCTAAACCACCCCCAGTTGACTAATGGGGAAACGAGAGCCAGACCCTGAATCCAAGATGAGGATATTATGGGATATCCTCACATCAGACCAGTTCCCTGAGATGTTTTGGCCGGTAACGACATCGAATTTCAGTGTGTCGAGATTCCCTACCCAAAAGAAGTTATAATGTTCCCATCCAACCATTTGGGCAACACACTTTCTCCTTCGTCATCATCAAGTGGTTTATCCCAGTATCCAAGGGAATTTTGAAGACATTGGGGAGCAATTTTTTCTAGTTGATTTGGCTGCATTCCCTATGGCCCTGTGTCCTAAGTCACCAGGTCACCATAGGGACCGCCAAAAGAAATGTGTTCAGTGTTTCAAGGTACTCTGAAAGATTATCAAAGAGGATTTCCCCCATATGTAGATCCATGGTTGGGGGTAGTTTGTGGCCCTTCATTTCAATCCCGTCTAGCGGTAGCCCGACCAACCATGTGATATTGAGGACATGCCCCCAGGTAGAGTCATGGTCAACATGGCCATCCTAGTGGAAGAGGAAAATGAGCTAGAGCTCCTTTACATGTAACTTCCCCCTGAGGGCATGCCACCACTATTAGATCCATTGGGAAGGGTTACCCGCCAACAGAGAAATCTACTGGGTCTCTCGGTGCCCACCGAGGCATTAGTCCTTAGCAGAAATCTCGGTTAGAGGAAAGATAATCTCATAGCCACCAAAACATCCATCCTGTCCAACTCAATGAAGAAGACAATGTATGTCCCTAAAAAGCCGTGTTGCCTTAGAAAATTTCCATATAGAAGATGTTGGTCAATGACCTCTTAGCTGAATGGTCTGCAGAGCGACGACCAGACGACGGTAATCTTAGGCCAAGGAAGTAGGGGAAGGAACAAATTCCCCACGACGAACTAACTTTACGTGACCCTGACCATCCTGCCCCCACAGACAGGGTTGACGCCAGAACTTATGGAAAGAGGGCGCAGTATGTCTCACCCAACCCTCTGAAATGGCGCGACAATCCAAGGGACCCCACTCGAGTTCCCCCAGCTACCTAGAGGGTCGTGCCACCAGCCGTTGGGCCTACTTACCATGTTGAAGAACCCACCAATGCACTGGTGGTTAGGGATCCCCATCAGGACATGGACCCCTCCCCAGATGATCTAATGGTGGCACTCATCACCCACCTCGAGGAATTGTAAATGCGGAAGGTGGAACTCCCACCAGATAGAAATCCATATTCGGAATGTGTGGATAATATTCCAGCACCCCCATGTTTCAAAAATCCCACATTATCCCCCTTTAATAGTACAAATGACCCCCTCAGTATCCGCCCCTCTTTATTTCATGGTGCTGGCCCATGTTAGGGACTCCAGTGTAGTAAGAGGCCACCAAGCTCCGCTGTTTTGTACAAACACTGGAAGGTTTGTCCTTCGTCTGGTAGAGCCAACTCCCCATCAGTTAAATAGTGGTATGGGAAGATCCTCGCAGGCAGTTTCGATACCAATTCAGCTCCACCACACTGATGACAAGTATCCAAGACCTCTTCAAGTTCAAATAGAGGCCTGATGAGCATGTCGTAGACATTATTGTCCGGTGAAAAGGGCTTACATACTCCCTTGACATGCCACTGACTCTGGAGAAATTACTGACAATTTGTGTAGGAAATGTTAAAACATAAATAGTTCCCTCTTTGATAAAATATAATTTCCTTGGAGGATTCAGAGACTTCTTTGATAAGGCCTAGCGCTTAGTAGAATCCCTACAATAGTCCAGTCGGGCATGTCTGTTGCCTCCTGTAATTTTTGCAAGGAGGACCGACAAAGCAAATCTTATCATGGTGTCCCAAATAGAGGCCCCAAAGAGCTGTAATTATTACTAGTGGAGCAACTTCCACAGCCTCTGAGAGGCCCTCTACCAGAGGCGCAACCTTCGGCCTAGTAGTGGCTGCCTCAAAATCGGCAAGCGCCCCTACACAACGTGCATCCACCACCCAGGCGGGATAATCAGGCTCTGCCCCCTGAACAAGGTTCTACAGACCCACATCAGAATTAGGATCTCATGTCCCCCTTTCCGGATAGAAGAAACTGGACCTACATGTTCAATGAGAATCAGGTCCCCTATTATTTCTGAAGTTCCTTGGAACATGGGATTGTGTGTTTTCCTGAGTGCAGAAGGCCAAAAATAGAAAATGTCACTGATTACCCCAACTACATCCCGTATCACTAACATATCTATTATTTCCATAATTATTCTAATGTTTTTAAATGATTTAATCCCTTCCCATTATTCAATTTTATCTTATTGGCATCATTTTATGACTTTTGGTGAGTTTTGAGCTAAAATGTAAAAAATTGTTAATTGTGGACATTAAACAGATTTATGTTGCCCTTGTATTTCAAGCATAACTCCTTTATTTTTTATTCAATTCACCTTATTCATTTTTTTAGGATTGAATAAGTAGTTTTCTATAATTAATTATTCTGGACCCCGAGCCAATTCGAAATCTAAGAGGCCAAATAAAATCGGTCGATGTGAACACATAATCTAGCTAGCAGAATACACCATGAATCATTCAATGAATCATATCTTGGAATACCTTCCTTAAAATTGGAATATTACAGAATGGTTAGAAATCCAACTCGACGAGGAAGTTTCACATAAAATTTCATGAGGAATAAGTTTATTAAGTCCACCCTTCAACCGGTCAAAGTTGGGTTGGTGGAATACTGATTGGTTGCTAGAAACATTCGGGTCTACTAATTCGCCCCTAACCCATTCCACACAACTGAAAATGCTTTCAAATATCATGGGCAGATTTTCCACTACATTCCTCACATCCTATAAGAAGGTACCTCGGCCTGATTCTATGATATTGTGGAAAAACCGAAGCAGAACATTTGGTGGCCAGATTGTAGAAGAAATGTTAATGTTCTTCTTTTTCCCTCTTTTCTTTCATTTAGTTTTGTAATGTATTATTCTTCCCCCTTCTTCTCAATTACCCTTACCATGGTGGGTTAAATCTTATGAGTTATTGGGGAAGGTTAGTTATTTCATTTTTTAATGTTTGAGTTCATGCGCTTAAAGTAATAAAATGATTTATCTATTATGAAGTTGGTTTCAATTGTAAAAGGCAACTTATAATAACTTGTACGATTGTATTTGATTTTTTTATTATGTTGTTATTATTTCTTTGTTTAATGGAAATTATATCCCTCACTAGGTTTTGGACCATATACTATGGAATAGACCATAATATAGTGGTGAAGTTTTTGGTGATGGTGAGTACATGTGAGATTTGTACTGAGTATTCAATATTGTTTGTGATAAACAAGACCCGATTGAGAATTTACTTAATCAATTGAGGGAATTCACTACAACTATTTCACAAAATGAAGGAGATTAGACCAAACTAATATAATTGTATGGTTCAATTTCACCAGAAACATTAAACAAATATGTGAGAGGAAGTGATTGTGAAATCTCATTTTAATCGATTTAATAAAAGAGAAATGAATAAATTAGAACTATGTTAACCTTGAAATATAAAAACCGACCATAACCTAATCACTCAATTCATATCACTATTTTCTATCAATTTATTTACAAATTTCTTCAAATACTTTTACTTCATTTCATTATTTTGTTTCGACGCTTGTTTTTAAAACCAAACCAATTCAAAAACAACCCCACTTATTTCTCATTTTTAAAGTGACAAACTTGATTGTTGTGCGCTCATCTCTGGAGAAAACCTAGGTTAAAATCTATACTATATTTCAACTTTGTAAATAATTGTTTTTTCCACACCCCATGATAGGATCCTTTCAAAACATGGTTCCGCTGCTGGGGAGGTAGTTCCACAATCTAATTATAAATATTTAACACTTTTCAAAAAAAAAACATAAAAAAAATATTTTTCCATGATGTTTTCAAATGATCATATCTTTAATTAATAGAAAAATTACCCATAAGTGGAACAAGAAGACGAGTTTGGGAACAATATAATTCAAATAAAAGAACATATAAGTGACATTGAACAACTAGAGAGAAAATTAGAACTTGCATTTGAATATGTCTGTTCATTTATGGAGAAACCAGAACCTATGCACGAACTTGAGGAGGCTGAGATGGAATAACTGACTATTGAGATACATGTGGATGATCAAGAAGATATGGATGGCTTCTACACTGAGTGTGAAGAACTAATGGATCCACATATTCTATATAAAGTAGAATAACTAGTACCATTAAAGGAAGGCACCAGTGAAGTGGTGGAATTTAAATAAAAGATGAAGGAGCCCGATTGTCTGCCTTTATTTTGTGAAATTCAACTAAAAAAGGAACATCCAATTAAAGAAGCAATTGAATATGAAAAAATGCAGGGAGATAATATTTTCATAGAATATTTTCATTTTGATTTTATTAAATCTGAATTGATTATTACCTCCCCTTGTTATAAATTGTCAGATTTGGCCAACAATTGTATTGTCATGGTAGATGAGGGAGAAAAAGAAGATACACATCATAACGAAAATATGGGTCTCCCTGAAATAGATGAACACTTATTAGAGGGTTTTCAAGAAGATACCAAAGAGGATTTCCATGAGGCAAAATAGAGACAAGATGCTTACCTTAAAAGGGAAGAGTTTGATTTTGATTCGTCATGTTTTAATTTTATTCAAATAGAATTACACTCTGATTTTCCATTTGATTATTCTTTTGATGTCTCATACCTCGAGGAACCACTAGAGAATGAAGAAGAAGTTGTGAAAGTGGAAACCAATAAAGTGGATGACTCATTCTTTATCCTACCCCACCATGAAAGTTTAATATCATTTTCATAGTGGTGGATTTTTATTACTATATCCATGGAGTCCTCAACAAAAAAGAAGAAGATCAATATGGAAAGAAAACGTTCTGGTGGATCATATTAAAGAAACTTCACCCAAAATCAGATTGAGGATAACCAACTAAAACTTCCCATCAGAAGGCAGTCAAAACCCAGGACCCACTTGGGGGATTAAACCAAGATCTATCTTTCTATTCCCATTCTATTTCTATTTTCATTACTTTTAATAAATTTATTATGTTTTCATTATCTACCTTTGTTTGTAGGTTTTTATGTGTGTAACACTTAGGAGATTAACTCAACATTGCACTACCAATAAGTCAGGTTGTACCTCTCCTTATCTCTTTCTTGATTGTTGTAATTCAATTTAAACTATAATTACATGTTAAATCAATTTGAATTCATTGTGGGAATTGCATCATTTAAGTGTATGGGAGGGAACCTTTGTAGTTTAGGAATATCAATTGTTAGTTTTTTCTATTTTTCTAACAAAATGTATGTCCTTCAAAATTTTGTGTGTTTTTTAAACTTTTGAGATAAAATGAATATCATTTCCATTTTTGAAACCCATTTCAATGTTTGAAACAATTTATCCCATGAAACTGATCTTAAATTAATGCTGAAAATGACTTTATTTCAAGTTCAAATATTTGGAAATTTCATGAAAATTACTCTGATTTAAACTAAGCTAAAATGAAACTATAAAAATGACTATTTTATTCAAGTTTTAAATTCAGTTATTTAAATATATTTCCTATTCTTTTCTTCTACCATGCACTCAAAACACTTACCTAACATGCATTTTCTCTCATCACAAAAATATCAATTTAAAAAAGAAATCTCATCCAATACTCATGCTAGGGTCACCATAGGCTTGGTAAATTCCTACATCTCCACCCGATGTGATTCATGGAAATATGTTTATCATGAGGAATTTTCAATGTTTTTATTTGGAATTAGGATGGTAGGATTTAGATGTGAAAAAAAATTCTGAGGCTGAAAAAGGAATGTTTGGGTCTTCTTGAAGAAAAATTGCATTATTCTAATTTTTACTCAAGTACAGTCTCCTCCTCACTCCCTTTAGTAGTAAACCAGCTCCCTCTACATGAAAAATTAGTGAAATTTCACACCATTCATCATTTCATCAGCAAAAGTATCATTCATCTCAAACATAATTTTTTTTAATCTCTAAATAGGCACAACATTCTTTCTCCATTGGAAGCTCCAGAAAGGCACATCTTCACATATCATGAAATCTCCGAAAACGGAATAACATTCAACATAATTATTTTTTTCAATAGTAAGAACATCTCTTCAACATTTGAAATTCCACCCAAAGTATCTCCAAATGAGGTAGCACAACACAAGTCAACCTCCCCCACACTTATGTTCAACTAGATTATGCAATTTCACTTCAAGAGTAGGTTGGATAGGGAAAATTGGCTTATAATGTGGCAAACATAATAGGTTGTTCCTAGATTCTATGGGCTACAAGGATTAAATGTACAAGGTGGACAATTATAAAAAGGATTATTTTGAAAATGGGGTTTTATTACCAAAGAAACTCCTGAATCATTTAAAACACATGTACCTTAATCCCTCAAGTTTTGATATGAATAAATCAAATTCTGGTTAAATCAGGAATGGTATGGTTCTCTCAAGAAGTTAGGTGAAAGAAAAAGGTATGAATAATTGTTTTAGAAGCCTCACAAGAAAGTTATTTCAAATATAATTAATGTGAATTGTGGCATGGGATTCAAAAAATCGGTGTACTTTACATGAAATTTCCAAATATTTAAACTTGAAAAAAATTAATTTTCATCATTCATTTAAACTTAGTTTCATGAGTTAAATTGTTTCACACATTGAAATGGGTTTCAAAAATGATGATGATATTCATTTTAGCTCAAAAGATTCAAAAACACACAAAAATTTAAAGAAGAAATTTTTTTCAAAATAGAAAAAACAATTGAAAATACTACACTATAAAGGTTCCCTCTCCCACTCTTAAATGATGAAATGTCCACAATTAATTAAACTTTATTTAACATGTAATAATATTTTTAATTTAATCATAGAAAAAGTAAGTGTTAATGAGATGTAAGGCCTGACTTATTGGTAGTGCAATGTTGAGTTAAGCTCTTAAGTGTTATGCATATAAAAACCATCTAGAAAAGGTAGATAATAAAACATAATAAGTTCATTGAAAGTAATGAAAATAAAAATAGAATTAGAATAGAATGATAGATATTGGTTTAATCCCCCATGTGGGCCCTGGGTTTTGACTGCCTCCAGATGGGCTGTTTCAGTTGGTGATCCCCAATCTGATGGTGGGTAACATTTCTTTAATAAGAACCACCAGAACTTCTTCTTTCCATATTGAAATTATTCCTTCTTATTGAAAACTACATGGATATAGTACACCAAATCCACACCTATGAAAATGATATTAAACATTCATGGAAGGGGTAGGATAGAAAATGAGTCATCCACTTCATTGGTTTCTACATTCACAACTTCTTCTTCATTCTCCATCGGTTCCTCAAGGTATGTTGTATTAAAAGAATAATCAATGGGAGAATCAAAAAGTAATTCAATTTGAACAATATTAAATCATGATGAATCACTATCAAATTATTCCATTTAAAAGTAAGCATCATGTGTCTCTTTTTGCTCAAGCAAGTCCACTGGGATCTAATCTTGAACTCCTTACAATAAATTATCAATGTGTTTGGGGATCCTTAAGTGTTCCTCTTCAGGTGAATCTTCTACTTTTTCCTCACCCACTAAAGAAATATATGTGTTGGATGAATCTAAAAATTTCATGCAAGGGGAGGTGATACTCAATTCAGATTCTATATTATCAAAATAAAAAGTGTTAGGGAAATTATTATATCCCATAAGTGGATTTACTTCAGATGCTTCTTCAGTATGAGGTTCCACTTGTAGTTGAATTTCACAAGATAAAGGCAGTTAGTCAGGCTCCTCCATTTTTTCTACAAATTCCTCCACATTGGTGATGTCTTTATTCATTGGTTCTAGATATTCAACTTTATAAGGAATATGTGGATCAATTAGTTCTTCATAGTCAGTGTAGAAGCCATCAATATCTTGTAGATAAACAACATGTATCTCAGTAGTCAATTCTTCCGTCTTGGCCTCCTCAAGTTCGTGCTTCAGTTTTGGTTTCTCTATAAATGCACAGACATATTCAATTGCAAGTTCTACTTTTCTATCTAGATATTCGATGTCACTTCTATGTTCTTGCATCTGAACTATATTATACCCAAAATCATCTTCTTGTTCCACTTGTGGGTAATTATTCCATGAATTAAATATATGATCATTTGAAAACATCATGAAAATACATTTTTTTATGTTTTTTTAGAAAGTGTTAAATATTTAAAATTAGATTATTGCACTACCTCCCTAGAAGCGGCACCATGTTTTGACACGTTCCTGTCGTAGGGTGTAAAAATGTATTTACTAAGTTAAAATATCGTACATAGGTTAACCTAGGTTGTCCCCATAGAGGAGTTCACATAAATCAAGTTTTTCACTTTAAATATGAGAAATAAGTGGGGTTGTTTTTGAATTGGGTTGGTTTTGAAAACAATGCATTCATACAAAAGAAAGAAATAATGTAAAAATATACAAAGAAATTGGTAAATAAATTTAAAGAAAATAGTGATACGAATTGAGTGATCAAGTGAGGGTTGGTTTTCCAATTTCAATGTTATCGTAGTTCTAATTTATTCATTTCTCTTTTATTAAATCGATTAAAATGAGATTTCACAATCACTTTCCCTCACTTCTTTGTTTAATGATGTTGGGGAGATTAAACCATACCTAGATCTTAGTTTGGTCTAATATCATTCCTTTTGGGAATGATTTGTAGAGAATACCCTCAATTGATTAAGGCAATTCCCAATCAGGTCTTGTTTATCCCAAACAATCTAGAAAACTCAATATAAATCTCACATGTACTGACGATCGCCAGGTACTTCATCACAATGTTCTGTTGTATTCCTTTATATATAGACCATAACATTGTGAGGTATGTAATTATAATTAAAAAAAGTAAATAATAACAACAGAATATAAAATCAAATAAAATCCCACAAGATAATATAAGTTGTTATTACAATTGAAACCGGCTTCAAAATAGAGAAAACATTTTATAACATTGAGCGCATGAACTCAAACATTACAAAATGGGAAACCTAACGATTCCCAATCACTCAAAATATTTACTGCATCATGTTAAGGGTAATTGATGATAAGGGGGAAGAATATTACATTACAAAACTAAAAGAAAGAAAAGTGGGAAAAAGAAGAACATTAACATTTCCTCCAGAATCTATCCATCTGAAGCTCTTCTTCGGTTCGTCCACCATATCATCGAATCAGGCTGAGCTCTATTCTTATAATATGTGAGGAACGTATTTTAACATCTACCCACGAATTATTAAATCCTTTTGAGTCGTGTGGAATGAGATATGGCCAAATTAGTGGACCTGACCTTTTCTGGCTGCCAGTCACTATTCCACCCACCCAACGTTGACTGGTTGAAGGGCGGACTTAATAAACATATTTCTACATGAAATGTTATCTGAAGCTTCCTAGTAGAGTTGAATTTTGATACCATATTTAATTATCCAATTTGATGGTAAGTAGCACGAGATATGAGTCATTGAATGAGTCATGGTGTATTCTGCCGGCCAGATTATGTGTTCACATTGGCCGATTTTGTTTGGCCTCTTAGAGTTATAATTGGATTGGGGTCTAGAAGACATATTTTTATCCCAAAACACCTATCATACTACAAAAAATGAATCAATTTATCCCATTAACCAATTTATCCCATGAAATAGAGCTTATATGAATGTTGAAAATGGATTTGTTTCAAGTTCAAATATTTGGAAATTTAATGAAAATTACTCTGATTTTATAATCCCATGACACAATTAACTTTCATTATATTTGAAATAAATTTACTATGAGGCTTGTAAAAATATTTTTCATACTCTTTTCATTGACCTCACTTCTTGAGAGAACCATACCATGCTTGATTTAATAATCATTTGATTTATTCCTATCAAAACAAGAGGGTTTTAGGTACATGTGTTTTAAATGATTGAGGCGTTTCTTTGGTATTAAAGCCCCCTTTTCAAAAATAATTCTTTTTATAATGGCCCACACTGATCCTTTAAGCCCATAGAATCCATGAACAACCTGTTAGGTTAGCCACATCTTAAGCCAATTTTCCCTATCCAACCTTCTCTTCATGTGAAATTTCATAATCTAGTTGAACTTTAGTGTGGGGGGGGAGGTTGAATCGTGTTGTTCTAACTCATTTAGAGATAATTTCGACGGAAAATAAAATTTTTAATAGATTTTCTTGCTACTGAAAAAAATAATTATGTTGAAAGTTGTGCCCTTTCTAGAGCTTCCAATGGAGAAAAAACGTTGTACCTATCTGGAGGTTTTAAAACATCATGTTTGAGATGACTGATACTTTTTTTTTCAAAAATGATGAATGGTGTAAAATTTCACAGATTTTTCATGTTTATGGAGCATATTTTCTACTAAGGGGAGTGAGGAGGAGACCATATTTAAGTAAAAATTAGAATTATTAAATTTTGATTCGAAAAGAGCCAAGCCCTCCTTATTCAGCCTCATAATTTGTCACATCTAAATCCTACCAACCTGAAGCCACAGAACAACCTTGAAAAGTCCTCATGATAAAAATATTTCATTGACTGACATCGGGTGGAGATGTGGGAATTTTTCAATCCTATGGTGACCCTTTCATGAGTATTGGATAAGAAAGACATTTTTAAAAATTGAAATTTGTGTGATGAGAGCAAATGCATGTTAGGTAAGTGTTTAATGTGTATTGGAGAAGAAAAGAAGAGGAAATATATTTAATGAACAGAATTTAGAACTTGAAATAATTTTTTTAATAGGCATGATATATTTTGTTCCTTGGTATTAAATTGTTAGATCTCAAGAATATGTGTTTTAAATTTTCATTGATTTAATATTGATGTTAACTTGTCCAGGAGTCCAAGTTCATTGTGTGGGGGAATTGAAAGAGCTAATATTTTCGTAATTATTCTTATATTTTTAAATGATTTAATCCCTTCCATTAATAAATTTTATCTTATTTGCATCATTTTAGGACTTTTGGTGAGTTTTGAGCTTAAATGTTAAAAGTGGTTAATTATGGACATTAAACATATATATATTGCCTCTGTATTTCGAGAATAACCCGTAAATTTTTCATCCAATTCACTTGATTTCTTTTTTTTAGGATTGAATAATTAGTGTTCTACAAATAAGCCTTCTAAACCTCTAGCCAATGCGAACATTATGAGTCCAAACAAAATTGGACAATGTGAACACATAATCTGGCCGAAAGAATACACCATGACTCATTCAATGACTTATATCTCGAGGTACCTACCATAAAATTAGATTATTCTTGCTGGGTTCGAAATAAAACTCAACTATAAGGCTCACATAATATTTCATGGAGAAATAAGTTTATTAACGTTGCCCTTAAACCGGTCAAAGTTGGGTTGTTGAAATAGTGATTGGCGGCCAGAAAAAGTCAGGTCTACTAATTCGGTGATAACTCAATCCACACGACTCAAAATGTTTTCAGACTTAGTTGGTAGATATAAAACTACATTCCTCACATCCTATAAGAAGGGACATTGGCTGGATTGGATGATGTGGTGGATGAACCGAAGCAGAACTTCTAGTGGACAAATTCTGGATGAAATGTTAATGTTCATCTTTTTCCCTTTTTTCTTTATATTAGTTTTGAATGTATTATTCTTCCACCTTCTTCTCAATTACCCTTACCATCATGGGGTAAATATTATGAGTGATTGGAGAAGGTTAGTTTTCTCATTTTGTAATGATTGAGTTCATGCGTTTAATTTAATAAAATGTGTTCTCTATTATGAAGTTGGTTTCAATTGTAAAAACAGTTTATATTAAATTGTGTGATTGTATTTGATTTTATATTCTATTACTATTATTTAATTGTTTAATTAAAACTATATCCCTCACTAGGTTATGGTCTATATATGATGGAATAGATCAGAACATAGTGGTGAGGTACTTGGCAATCGTCAGTACGTGTTATATTTGTACTGAGTATTCAAGATTATTTGGGATAAATAAGACCCGATTGGGAATTACCTTAATCAATTGAGCGTATTCGCTGCAACTAGTTCACAAAAGGAATGAGATTATAACAAACTAAGATCATGGTAATGTTTAATCTCACCAACATCATTAAATAAATAAGTGAGAGGAAGCGATTGTGAAATCTCATTTTAATCGACTTAATAAAAGAGGAATGAATAAACAAGAACTATGATAACATTACAATTGAAAAAACAACCCTAACATGATCACTAAATTCATATCACTATTTTCTATCAATTTCATTACCAATTATTCCAATATTTTTACCTTATTTATTTCTTTTTTTTCAACGCTTTGTTTTCAAAACCAAACCAATTCAAAAACAACCCCACTTATTTCTCATATTTAAAGTGACATACTTGATTGTTGTGCCCTCCTCTATGGAGACAACCTAGGTTAACCTCTATACTATATTTTAAATTTGTAAATAATTTTTTTTCCACACCCCATGACAGGCTTGTGTCAAACATTGGATCCTGGGGCACACCCTCAAACAGTGCTATGTGTTCAAAGACTGGATCCAAGACCAGGTCGACAATAACATAGTCATGTTGGGCCCTACCCCGGCCAAGTGGCATGTGTCTTAGTGAGGCTAGATAGCAGCAGTGGTAGTGAAGGTGAGTGGAAGAAGGTTTCTAACCATGGGACCCAGAAGTATGATGACTGGATGGATCACAAAATGGTCACTCAGGACCATGGAATCATCTGTACACCACTGAATTGACCGGATCCTTCATAAGTTGAAACTACTACTTGTGGGTCGTCCTCTTAGCCACCCTCTTCCCAGAAGAGAATGAATAGGTAGCGCAAGGGAAATAAAAATTCCCTACCAATGCCATCATCATCCCGTACTCTCGGTGAATTCATGCCTCCAGAGATGGAGATTACTCCATGAATCTTCCTAGTAGCAGATGACTCTTCAATTGATATCCATTGGTACACCTCAGTTAAAACTGTCGAGCTGGAAAACCCCTACATTACTCATGAAAATGAAGAGTGCCAGACAGAACCTCCCAACGTCCCCAGCTGACGGCAATGTTGGAAGAGCCATGTCCATATGGGTCATCGAGGCTCATCCGTTTGCACTTCTAGCCAGGTCGTGCATGCAACTGAGACCAGACAGTATGCCCAGTGTAGGGCTCAGCATGCACAACCTCCTCATCCTGTGTCATCAGGTCTGCCTCAACCATCGTTTGTGCTACTTACAAAGTAGAGACACCTAGGCCTTGCCGTGATCAGCCATAGTCCACCCCGAACTAGTCCCAGTCAGCTAGCCCTAGTAAAAAAGGTGATCTGCATTCTTCAAATAGTGAGCAGCGGGACATTCCTAGCACCGGTTAGCTGCGGGTCCAGCCGGCAGGGGCCGGCCTACCTCAGGTCATAGAGCGGCCTCTTACAAGCAGAAGTTCATTCCTGGTGTAGAAGTACGATGTGCATAAGAATCTTGATAGTATTCCATCAAGGCTCTATATCCATGAGGCCCTTTTCCTGTCATAAAACATGTGTGAGGCCCTCGCTGAGGCATTAAGAAGCCTCCTTTAGTTTGAGATGGAGGTAGTAGCTGCAGAGGCCTTTCACACAGAGGAAATTGAGAATTCTGAATGTTAGTTCATCATCATGTTCTCCAGACATGATTATGGTTCTACTATATAGGGTCACATTCACCCATTGTATATCACAGGCCAGTTCAATGACAGGGAAGTTTGCCACTACCTTGTCAACATAGGCTCTGGGATCAACCCTATCCCAACACGGACATTGCAAAAGCTGGGGTTATCTGAGGATGACGTGACTCCCTCTAACCTGAATATCTAAGGTTATGATAGGACAGAGCAAACCCCCGGTCGATAAGATCCGTTTGAAGACCTAGGTCAGTGGCCTAGTTTCCATAACCGAGTTTATGGTTGTCTCATAAGACACCACGTACAATGTGATGATGGGAAGGTCGTGGCTCTACCTACATGTGGCGGTTCCATCATCATATCACCAGTGCCTCCTGTACTCCCTTAATGGTCAAGTAAAAATGCATCAAGGTGACACATATCTCTTTTCTTCTTGTGAGGCCCGCTATCTGGATGCCATCTACTACAAGATCAAGGACATGAAGATTCAGACCAACTGATCGAGCATTCCACAGCTACGACCAACCTGTGGATAGTCCTTGAAGATGCCTATGTCTTTCCAATCCACCGATTGGAGGCTACAACCCAAGACATGGGAAAATGCTTTTTTGTGTCTGGGAAGAGGGGGGAACACATTTCCAGTTCTGAGTGATGGCAAAAAAGCACCTCATAATCCTATAAAAACAAGGATTAATTGATCCCGAAACCTCCTACTCCCATAAGTTATTAGTATGTCTGCCCCATGGTAATGAAAATACGTCATATGTGCTTGTTTGACTAGGCTATAATTAACTGGATCAGTCAAACGTGCCATTATTGATTTGATATCATCATGTACAACCCCTTGGGCCAAAGGCCAGATGGGATCGGATTGACAACCATCATCGCTATGGTTGCGGCAACACATGAGTCTTCCTATGCGGCATCCATTGCCACTCAGGTGGGTACCATCTTCCAATCAGGATCTCTCGACTCAGAAGCAACTCCTCCTACTAAGTATTCCCACTCCACAAGTGTATAAGAGGACTTAAAGGATTCCCCATGCCTTTGAAGAGGGTGTTTCCTCCACAGTTGATGATTTGGTACAGGTAATCCTCGGTATCGAGGAAAATCCGAGACCTACATTAATCAGTGCTACCATACCCCTCGAGAAGCAGAAACGATACATAGACTTCCTAAGACAACATCGTGATTTATTTTCTTCCAGCTATGAAAAATGTCAGGACAAGATCCTCAGGTAACCATCCACAGCCTCGGTCTCCTAAAAATTCATCGTGGGTTCAAGTAGCATCCCAGATAGATGCACACTTCTCACGGTGGCATAGTCGAGGCTGAAGTCGATTTTCATATCAGAGATTATTTTGTTAAGGAGGTCTAGTACCCCAAATGGCTATCCAACATTGTGTCGGTCAGGAAGAAGAACAGAAAAATAATGTTCTGTATTGACTTCCGAGATCTCAACGGTCACTATCCGAAGGATGACATTCCCCTTCCAGTGACGAAGTTGTTGATTGATTCTATGGCTGGGTTCCTAGATCATTCCTTCATGGACAGGTATTTTTGATATAATCAGATCCTGATGGCCCCTGAGGATGAGGATTATACAACCTTCAGGGCACCACAAGGTATGTTTTGTTACCAATTCATGCCCTTTATATTAAATAATGTATGTGAAACCTATTAGGGGGCCATTTATCTCATATTCAATCCAATCCTAGGGACATTGGTGGAATTCTATGTGAACTATCTGGTCATCAAATCTCGCCAGCTCCAGGACCATCACAAGGACCTTGATAAAATGTTTGTCTTCCACTGTTCTCACCACGTGAAGTTGAACCCATTGAAATGTGCCATCAGGGTCAGCTTTAGGATGTTACTTGGCTTTGTTGTTAGATACTGGGGAATCGAGATTAACCATAATAAGATCAAGGCCATCAGCCAGATGTCTCCCCCGAGCAACATTTTCGAACATCCGGGCTTCCAAGGCCACTTGGCCTATATATGTTGATTCATTGCGAATCTTTCTAGGAAGTGTAAGCCCTTTTCTCGGCTCATCAAGAAAGGCACTGCCTATGAATGGGACAAAGAGTGCTAGACTACATTCGAGGAAATCAAGATGTATCTACTCCAGCCTCCGGTCTTGATGCCATCGGTTTCTGGAAAATTGCTAGTCCTTTATGTTACCACCTTGGAACGATCTCTCGACACCCTTATCGCCCATAAGAATAAATAAGGAACTAAAAACTGCCTCTACTACATCATCCGCATGCTCCTTGATACAGAGACCAGATACTCCCCCATTGAGAAAAGATGCATTGCACTCGTATTCACAGTAAAAAAGTTATGACATTACCTGCAGCACTACGAGGTATAGCTGGTGTCCTGAGTAGACCCGTAGAAATACATATTGAGTCGTCCCATGTAGATAGGATGCCTATCATGGTGGGCAGTAATCCTCCAGCAGTCTAACATCATGTTTGTCCCTCAGGAGGATATTAAGGGGAAAACATTGGTAGATTTCCATGCGGCCCATCCAACCCCCACAGAATAGTATATGGACCTTGATTTTCTTGATGATCCAATCCTCTTAGTAGATCATCACATCCTCTATTTATAGATGTATTTCGGTAGTGCTTCTCGGAACCCCACCGGTAGAAGGCTCAATGACCCCAGACTCAAAAGAGTGGGCATGTGTATCATCTTCTTTACTCCAACAAAATCCATTCGGCAGTATTCATTCCTATTTCTAGAAGGATGCACCAACAATGAGGTGGAGTATCAAGCTTTCATCACTGGCCTCGAACTGGCACTGGAGATTGACTACCACATCTGCATGTGAAAGGGGATTCTAAACTAGTCATCAAACAGATCAACGACGACTATGTCGTATGGAAGCGAGAGATCGTACCATTTTTGGAACACACTCACCAAATAATGGCCTAGTTCCCTTCTTGTTCAAAGGTTACCCATGTCCCTCTATCAGTGAATGGTCGAGCTAATGCCTTGGTAGTCTTAGCTGAATCACTTGCAGAGCCCGAGCAGGATGACCTAATTATCCACATTACACAACAGAGAGTTATTTCTCTGGTCACTCAAGATGATGATGACGGCCTGCAGGTAGGTCATCTTACCGCCAAAGCCTCTACGTAAATACCCCTAGGTACCCTGGTTGCGGTGATTGATGTATCTATCGATTGGAGGATAACTATGGTCGAATACCTCCATCACGGTAACCTCCCGACAGATCAGGCCTAGTGCAAGTTAATCAGACGCCACACACTACAGTTTACCCTCCAGAGTGGTCCCAGTCTTGAGCAGATCCAATGCAAGAGTGGGTTCGATGGTGTTCTCCTCCGTTTCATCCAAGGAGTCAAGATTAATCAAGTCATGCATGAGGTTCATGCCTTTTCCTACAGTGCCCACCAGACTAGGCCGAAGCTGCCCCATCATATCCAAAGACTAGGGTACTTTTGGCCCTCCATGATCCATGGTTGCATCGAGTTTTCCAGAAGGTGTCATGTGTGTCATGTTCATGCCAACTTTGTGTATCGGCCACTAGTGCCTCTCCACACTACCCAATACTCTTGGCCCTTTGCATTTTGGGGACTGAATGTTGTGGGACCATATCCTACAGTGACAGCTCACCAATGTCTGTTCATCAAGACCGCTACAGATTTCTTTTCCAAGTGGGAAGAGGTAGTTCTGCTCAAGGAGGTCAAGGACCATTCTATCGTTGACTTCGTGAGCTCTAATATCATGTACCAATTTGGAGTCACTCATGCCATCCTCATTGATAACGAAACCATCTTATGGGCAGCCGAGTTGAAGAAATTGTACGCAAAGTACAACATCTGTTCTATCCATACCTCCCGCTACCACGCACAAGACAATTGGCAGATCAAGGTGTTCAACAAGAACCTCTCTAACATTCTGCATAAAATGGTTGGTCAGAAGAAGACAAGTTGGCCAGACAAGCTACCAAATTCCATCTGGGCATATCAGAAAAAACTCGTAATTCCACCTAGGTGACCCCAAATTCCCTTATATACAGAACTGAGGCTGTCCTACCTATCGAGATTCAGTTTCCTTCATTATGCACAGCAGTCTATGATCAGTAAGTGCTAGATAATGTTGCTGAAAGTTTTCTGGCTAAGTTAGAAGCACATGATGAAAACAGGCTTCATGCCCTGCACAATCTGGAAAAGAATTGGAATAAGATAGCTAGAGCCTTCAACAAGTGGGTTCACCTCCGCTCTTTCCTGCAAGGTAATTTAGTCCTGGCTTTGAGGGCGCCAATAATTCCCGGATGGAAGCCACCTAAATTCGTGCCCAAATGGGAATGGCCATACATAATTCATAACGTTTACCCCAATGGTTCATAGTCCCCACTAACAATGGATGGTGACCATATAACTCCTCCCACCAATGTTGAGTTCCTCAAGAAATACTTTTCCTGAGCCATCTAGTCTGGAATGACCCTAAACTACCCAGTCCTGCATGAATAGAAACTGTAGGGTCCTGCATGACCCTAAACTGCTTGGTCCAACACAACCATAAACTCAATCGGTTCCTTATTGACCCTAAACTACCCAATCCTACATGACTTTAAACTGTGAAACCTCCTGCAAGACATTAAACTATATGTAAACCTATATGATTCTAAACTACACCCTTCGAACTATGTGTGGCTTGATTCCCATCTGCGTGGGATACGTAGGAACCCTCAGACATTTCGTCTCGAGTCGAGCCCCAACCTATTCTATTTGACTATTCCCTCTGGGTATAGTTCTCTCGGGGGATCCCCAGATGGTGTAGTACGAGCTTCATTGGCCCAAGTCATTTCCAAAGTATGACGGTCACACCATGTGATCCCTCCTCGTTCTTCTATACTCCCACGTCCTCACCACCCTATGCTAAACTGGATGGCCTTCAAGAACTACGTATGGCTTGATTCCTATCCTCATGGGATACGTAAGAATGCCCAGACATTTTTTCTATCAGTCCATCCCCAAACTTCTTCATAACCCCACCATGCATTCCACTCCCCAGAGACTTCCACCTCTTTCACCATCCTTCTTGGCATTGAAATGCACATGCATGCTTATGCTTCACTCACACTCCTTGTTTATGACTCTATCAACTTTCATGTCCAAAAGGGACCCCGAATGGCATGGATGCTTAGCTCAAGGGCCCTCCAATAATTATGAGCCAACATCCTCAAGGATTACGAACAACAAATTGACATGAGCCATGCGTTGTGAATGTGGTCAGTAGGAAATCCCCATTTGTTGTTCCCATTCCAGGTCACACGATATGGATGCTACATTCTGAACATGGTCAAGAGCTATCCTTTATCATTAGTTCCACCTGAAGATGTCCCAAACATTGAGTGTAGTGGTTCATTCTACCCCACTGTATCTCCATGCGGCGATCGCCCACAGGCGATTCCAGCTATCTAACCCTTATATGATGGGGAGGGACAAGTCCTTTTCCTTTTCCCACACCAAGAATTGCTCACATGGGATTAGGAATTATGATGAGGCAGCACCTGCATAAGAGGTTTTGTGGCTACAGCTGATCGGGACGCCTAATCTCAGGTCCCTCAAACCTTTCGGCCCCTCAGATCATGTTTTTGTTCGGTATTGCGTGTCATGGTATGTAAAAGCATCCTTATTCACTTCGGGCTATCTGGCCACACCACACACATCCCCATGAGGGTTTTCCTTTTCCCCTCACGCCCCATCCATGAGCATAGGCCCTACCTTGCTTCGCGGGCCCCATCTTTAGGGTTTCCGTTCTTCTGTGTCCAAAAGGACCCCCGAATGGAATGGATGCCCGGCTCAAGGTCCCTCCTACCATTAAGGTCCAACATCCTCGATGATTTCAATCGAATTGATATCAGTCCTGTATTGCGTATATAGTCCACAGTTAACACTAAATTGTTTTCTCTGACCTCCGGTTATGCAAGAATGGATGATGTGCTATGAATATAGTCAACAACTATCCCTTCTCGGTCCGAGCTCTTTGACCTTAAACTAAGATCACTATTGTCCTTATTGTAAGACGTTAAACTACAATCTGGCCACGAATTTCTATATATTGCCTATTCTCAGGCCCCTGGCCCATGTTTTCACTCATTATTGTATGGTTTGGTATGGGATTATGTCGTCATTCACGTCGAGTTACACGCCACAACGTACACCTCCATTATTTTGGGTATCTTACCCATTTGCGTCCTTACTGCATGATGGTAAACAACACATTACCCTCTTCTAGAACTATGTGTGGCTTGATTCCCATCCACATGGGATGGTAGGACCGCCCGAATGTCTAGTCTTTGGGTCCAGCTTCAACTCTTATAAATATCCCTTTCCCCTTGGCACTTAGGCCTGCATTTTTCTAGGGATATAGGTATATGGTGTGGCATGGGTTCATGCCCTCATTCACACTGAGTTTGTAACAACCATGCCATGTGCCTCTTTCTCCTGAGAGTTATCTATCCCCTTGTTCAATACTCATATTTTAAAATCGGCCACTCTCAAGTTGAGCCCCTCGATTATCTTCGGTGATTCACCAATGTGAAAAAGAGTACTCTGGTTCAGAGCCTTGAGTTGTCGAATAATACCCGGACATGCTTTCACCCATTTTTCAGGCTTCGTGTTCCCCTTCATTAGGGATTCCAACACCTTTAACATCTAAATGGTCTCCCAAATGGCATGTTTGCTCAGCCCAAGGGTCCTCCTACCATTACGAGCCAACTTCCTCGAGGTTTTAGAACAATGAATTGATACAAGTCCCACGTTGTGAATACAGTCAGCGGTCGATGCTCGTTTGTTGTTCCCATTTCAGGTCACATGATATGGATGCTATGTTTTGAACGTGGTCAACAGTTATCCTCCATCATCACGCCAACCCCATTAAGCCCAAAATGAGGGTTACATGATTCACATCCATGTGCACTTCATCATGTCCAAGTAGAAATTTGAAACTCTTGGTACTATTCCTCTCTGCGCATCCGCACGTTATGAGGAAAAAAGAGCCACGACAAGGATTTGTTTGGGGCTCCACACTTAATATTCCTTCACATGTACTCGACATATTTCAAATACCTTATCCACCCTTATTTACTACACTGAGTTTGACTCACGTGGGCTTATGTATTGGATCATGGTTTGTACCTATTTGGAAGAGTTCAACTTCTCTCTGGTCTGATCTCTAAAGACCCTAAACTAAGATATCTTTATACTTACATTCATGAGAACTACATATGGCTTTATTCCCATCCTCATGGGATACATATAAGCACCCAAAAATATTTTCATTGGGTCTAGCCCAATCGAGAGCTAGTATCTCCTGCTTTCTACCTTCTAACATTTTCTAGCCCCTCCGCCTGGCGTTTCTTTCTCAGAATCGCACATGGTGTGATGTGAACCACGTCCTCATACATGTCAGGTATGATTTATTGCACCTTGCACATTCCCTCTTGAACTTCATCTCTCCTGTATATGTCTGAGCCATATGACTATAAACTATACTACATAGTCCCACATTACTTTAAACTATTACATCTATACTGTGTGATGTTGAAGTACATGGTCGGTCCCGTCACATGACCTTAAACTGTGACATTATCATCCTAGCTGCATGACGAAAAATGGCACTGCATTGTGATATCCTCACTCGAGGGAACGTCATGTTTGGTATCAGTTACAAACCATATCATTTTTCAACACATTCATATGGCTTGATTCCTAAAACATCCATCCTAGTTCTATCACTTAAAAAACACATTCATCCTGAAAAACAATCAAGATCTATCAAACACCTCTTCTCTTGGTGCTAGGGCCAGACCCACATGACCCAATATCGGTCATCGGTAACTTACCATTCCACCCTCAGAACTACATGAGTCTTGATTTCCATATTCATGGGATACATAATAATGCACAAACACCTTGTCTCTGGGTTTAGCCCCAGGAACCAGAAATCATGTTTCCTCCACCTTTTCTTCACCTTGGCCTGAACTCTTTCGGGGAACCCTATAACCACAGTACTACCATGATTAAGTTCATGATGCCCCATGATAATCATGGGACGTGTCGTATTCATCATCAGAGAGGTCCAATTAAGAAGTAGGAATGATCCATGATCAGACCGATATGCCCACCTAATGTGTTTCCATCACGATGGTGTAATTTCAAGAGTGTTGGACTCCATTCGAACAAACCACCACTCCACCATTCACGCTCTATGTGCCATTTATTCGGACTCTCATCCTCTTTCATGTCTAAAGAAACACCCTAGTAGTATAGATTCTCGGCCTATGGCTCGCCTACTATCCTTGGCCAACGTTCCAGATGACTAATGGATGACATTCTGAGTCAGGCCCCATGTTTCAAACATGGTCAATGGTCGGCCCTCGTTTTTCATCCCCATTTCAGGACAATACAATATGGATACTATGTTTCAAATATTGTCAACAGTTATCCTTTTTTGTCACTCCATCCTCACAGTGCTCCAAATCTAGGGTATTGTGATTCACACTTTCTACTCCCTTATGTTTGGGTTGATTTCAAACACCCTTGGTGTTACCACACTCGTGCACTAGAGCACATTGGGGAGATGGCAGTTCGATTGTTTTGAGGTCCTTATCCCTTAATTTGTCCTATCCCTTATCTTCTTGGGAATCTATATTGGTTATTCGAACCTCGAGTTCTCAAAACATGGTTGTCACTCCTACATTCAAAATAAGTAATAGTGTGAGCATCCCTTGTTTCTTACACTGTGTACGACCCACGTGAGCTTAAGAATGGATTTCAATGTGTTTTTAGATTGTTGTTGACTACATTAAACTAAACAAACAAGTAAATAAATCTATCTGAACATCTATCCTTACATGCTGTTTAGAACAAGAGGTAGTAAAGTGAAATGAGTTTATGAGTTCGAACAAAACATGTCCCTTAAAGATCATCATCTTTGATATATTTTTCCTTCACCGATACCTTTTGGCTTGTAGTTTCTAGGACTGCTTCCCGCCCCCTGCGAACCCTATATTCATCAGTGGTCACCTAGCGTACTGCACTTTCCTAGTCTGTGTTTTCTCCTGTTCAGTTTGAAGTTTAGTCATTTGGTAAGCCGCTTCCACTAGATTCACTTGGGCGTCCGCCAACTGGGCCCTCAATTTCTCCACAAGATCGAAATAGTTGGAAATGAATACCTTATTTTCTTTTATCTATTATTTAATGTGTCAGACCTCTTGTTCCGCCTTCAGAAACACTTGGGTACTCCCCGAATATTTCGGACACCAGGTAATTTCAGAGTATCAGCTGCTCTCACACAGCTTCTCATACATGTAGTCATGGAATGTCGAATGAAGATGGTGAGAATCCAGCCCCCGAGAACAGAGAAATCACAAATAGGTGTGGAGTGATCCCATATGTTTTAGCAATTCTGTTTGAGGATGACTGAGAAATCACTCGATACACTTCCACTTTTTTCACAGTGTTATACAGCTCTTCTCTTCCGCATATGAATCAGAATCATCTATCTCCACATGCTCTGTAGGCTGAGAGTTGGGGAAAGCTGCCAAGAGATCAGTGATACAGTCTTCTTCAGGTATTCCTCCCAAGGGGGTAGGCTCTTCATCACCTGGGCGACCTTCCTCTATCATCATGTTCTCAGTAGCTCATTCTCCAACATCATGCCCCATGCCAACATTAATATCACTGATATCCACAGCCCTTTTCTCACCGAGTGCCATGGGCGGCTCAGTTTGGGAAGCATTCTCTGAATGGGATGACACATTTTCCATTGAATCAATCGCAGAGGACCTGGATTCGGTAGCCTGAAGATCCTCCAAGGCTATGATTACTACCCAAACAATGAACATTGTGATCAAATTAGCTTTCCAAAGGTTAATACCGGTGTATAAGTTATGAACTTACAAGAGCCACAATCATCCGCCTCCAGTGTTCTATATGCTACAGGATCTATCATTGTAGGGGATCCCTTAACAGACGTTATCTCAATAATGGGAATCGGCTCCCCACCTTGTTCTATTGGCACATCCCCCCCTTCAGATGAAGCCTCTTGGACAGCACCAATTTGCACCCATCCAGAATAAGGAGATTTGATTGAGGGTTACAAAGGAAAAAAATGAAGGGGGGAGGATAGATATGGTCTAAGACATACCTCAAGTAGCTCAGTTATGTCAACATCAGAGCCAATTATCTCACCAATCTCTCGAATACTAACTTGGTGGGACGTCCACTGAGACCCTCCACCTTCAATCTTCTCTTCTCCTTCACCCCCTCCTTCATCTTCTCCTTCTAATTCATCCTCATCTATATTGCTTCCATCTGGCTCCTCATCGTTGTTTTTATCCTCAGATGACATGTTGTCTGGATCATTCTCATGGTCGAGCATTACCTTCACCAGGACGGGGTGGTTCCATAGGCTGGCCTTGCTGGAATGCATATGCATCCATGGCCGACAAGTATGTGTGCTGACAATGGAAGCTCCCCTTGTCATGAATACGAACGAGGACAACCTCTGGAAACTGGAGTCTATCTCGTATTATCTTTTTACAGAGGGATTTGGTACCCATCAACTGTCATAGGGTCAACCAGGCCGACCACAAAGCCTGGAAAATTTCATTATTAGAATGTTGAAGAAGATACTTTATCTGCTTCCGGGGAAGTTCCCTGATTACTCTGTGAGCCCCTCTCCCCTAGGCAATTAGGGCACAACCACGCGATGTAATGTTCCCGCCACTGTAGTTCTAGCCTGTGCGGGCCCAGCTGCCCGAATTGCTTCCGACCCTTCTTCCCCAACAACACCCTATATTCTCTCTCGCTGCCCATGCTCTACACTGGATACCTTGAGCTGCTGAACTCTCTTACAAAAAGTCCCTTTTTGTATGCTACGACGCAATGATCATCATATTATGTTGAGAGGCCAACATCAACTCCGATGTGGGAAACGTAATGACGTCACTGAAGACATGGGTTGTGAACATCAACCACATTTGGTGAAGAATGTAGAGATTCCCCTCCTCCCGGACATCTGTATTCACTTTCTTTGACATCCACTAGAGGCATCCAAACAGCCTGGAAAATATTGAAGGCATGTGGGGCTCACAAATGATCCTCCCATCATCTCAGGAGACAAGAACCCCACCTATGATGCTCTGGAAGTATTCCATTTTCTCTAGGGAGCGTTTCCCATTGGATATCATCTGGCCAGTCGGAGTGGGGAATGGGATAAAAGTGAAGTTGGCATGATTTCTGATTTTTACCATTACCCCCTCTTCATTGAGCGTCAATGACATGACCCTGGAAATGTTCAGAAAGCAAGGTCATAGGACATTACCCGGATGAAGAATGTTATTTAGAAAGGTATATCCACCACAATGAGCTGTCATATATCCATGAAGGATCTGGAAGGGAACACATATCCTCCTTATTGACCCCCGTCTCAAATTATGCCCTAGAATGGTGTACAAATGAGCTAACATGGGGACTCCCGGATTGAACATCTGATTTTTGTCCAAGATTCCTGCCATCATCAATGTCGCAGGATGAACTCTAATCATTGTGTCCCTCACTAGTAGGAGACACCCACTTAGGAAGGTTGCATGAAATCTAGCATACCATACATTCAGGTCCTTAATCTCATTTATACTGATGCCCCATGATTGATATCCCCCCGCCTCTAGGATCCTCCAGTATGATCTTCTTTTTCTCCTCTGTGCTGCAGTCTGACACTGCCCTCGTTGCCCAGATATCTTGTCTTCCAGATCTCATTGAAAAAAAAAAGATAAACCATTTTCTATAGGTGATTTCTTCAAAAATTCATTGACCCCAAACCTCTCTTTATCCATCTCCAATAGATGCCATGTTAGGATGGGATTTTGCAATCTGTCTCCACAGATGTTCCTCATCGGAAGGAATTCGTTATACTAGTGCTCATCCAGAGGGATTCCACCGATGTAATGAATGTCCCAAAGGGTGATACCAATGTCCCCATTGTTAATATGGAAGGTAAAGGTATCAGGGGACCATCGGGTAAACAACTCTGGCCCAAGTTCATGCTGATGGAAGAAATGAAACTAAGATGTCCACACTGACTCGAACAAACTGATGTGCTGCAGTTCAGCCCCAAACTGGTCATACATCTAGCATACCTAATATTCCTAGTCCCATTCAAAAGAAAAATTTACTATAGACCTTAGGTCTCAATTCTACATCTAGCCATTAGTTTCATCGGCAACACTCTATCAGAAAGTACTTTCATAATGGGTTAGAAAATCCTCTGTGACTGGGTCGCTTCCTGAAATAGTCATGGTCCTAGGATTCAAGATGTAAACATCCATTCTCTGGGTTTCTCTAGCAGGATGGACATTTTTAGTGATATTATATTGTGGCAGGTCATCCTCGCGGGTCACCCATGACTGCGATGTGTCGACTTCAAATCTTGGCACAAGTACCACCTCCAAAATACCGTAGTCCCATATATGCAATTTGTCAAACAACGTATACTCTTTATGGGACGGGGTCAAATGTTGAAGAGATTATGGTTGCTAGATATGATCTTTTGGGTTCCATAATCTTTAGGGTTAGCAAACTTATCATCCCTTCGAGTGACGAACTCAGTTTATCTCTCAGCGTCAGCCTGATTAGCTGCCATCTTCTTCCGGAGACGTCTCAAGGAGTTAGCGCGAAAAGGAATACATGGAATGACTGTATAGGAGGTGGTAAAAAAATCAAGTGGAATTGTGATAAATGAGAAGTTGGGATGAAAAATAGAGGCATCGGTGCGGAAAACCACGGGTCTGCGTGTAAAACGGCGGCTAAACTCGGGGAACTACACGCAACCGAAGTAGTTTTCTTTGCAAGATATAGGATGTTTTTTGAGCTTGAGAGCACAGGACATAATGCGCATGAAAAATCTGTATGGACCGAGGGAACTTTGAGGGTTTTTATAGGTGTGGAGAAGGGATTTCGCGCATGCGAAAAGTGATTTGTGCACCACTTCTCGGTTTTATGCGGATTTTTGGGTTCGGGCGCGTTCCCACTCCAGGAATTTATGCATCATAGAGTTTCCTAGGAATCTGACCTTTGCATCCCCTCGCTGATCCGATTCTGAGGGGGTTATTTGTAGACCGAAAAAAATGCTCATGGGTTGAAGGGGGTTTTGGCGCGACAATGTGAAGACAAATTTTGACCTGGTGATCCATTCTGGTGTCCCAGAAGGGCCATGTGAAAAAATCTCAAGTGTGCACAAAAAAATCATTCTCGTGTGTAAAATTGTGGTATCCGAGGATTTTTTCCATACAAGTGTGGAAACATCCATGCCACCGACCATGGGAATAGAAATTTTCATGCGGCCACCTTCACACTTTTGAACATTCGTGCTACCTACGCTAGCATGCAACCATTTCGCACGGACCGGTTTTCATGAAGATCTAACATCCCCAAAAACCTATAAATAAAAGGTCACCCCCTTCAACTTCTGATGGCTTAAGAATCTGAACCATCTATTCTGCACGAAATCCACCTCTTCTATGCGTAAAAGATGGATTTTTGGTATGGGATTTTTATGCAACAGGTCTCCCAAGGATCCAGCATTGTGTGAGACCACTCAGGATTAACCCTCATCCAAATCCCTTTGAGTCCTGTTCCCTACGTGAAGTCTCTTCCAATTCCATGCAATCCCTTCCAATTGTGTGCAACCCTGATTCCTTGCATGAAAACTCTTCCAGTTGTGTTCAACCCTTATTCCCTGCATGCAATATCTTCCAATTTCACGCAAAAAATCATCTACCCTGTATGCGCACAACCTCCCCCATTTTGCACCAACCCAGTCTTTTCCGTGCAATTGTCTCAATTGCGTGCCAAATTTCACGCAAAACTCCACGATTTCTTGCAATCCACTAGGGCCCCTCACCCCGTCATTTTCTATGATACTGCTACATTTGTGCCCAACCCACACTCATTGGGCATACTCTTCCACATGTGTTCAATGTCCCTCTTCGAGACATCATTTTCGGGCACCACTTACACCCAAAACATCTATGTCACACACCATTTTCCCGTCCGACCTTCTAGGATCGTAAGAATTAACTTAAATGTACCTTGGGTGGCGTTTCACATTGTGTTGCTTCACCTCATGCTTCTTCCCATAGGCACACTAATGACTATTTCTTCTTCACATAGCCACACAAACATGGACCCCTAATGGGATCACCTCATGACACCCCCTAGAAATGACATTGTCGATGCCTTCCTTACCTCAAGGGAGGGTGGGTATCGATTATGTATGTCCTAGTGGAGAAATTAAAACACACCTCATCTGATCTGTAGGACATTAAATTGCCAAGAACCAACATCCACAACACATGACGTTAAACTGTGACCTAACCATGTTCCTTGCATGCGGGGTGCCTCATCTCGGACATTCTCTATTCTCACTAGTCTCCATAGGAGTGAAATCATTCATCCCATGGAATAAAATCCCCTTTATCAGAGCGGTGTTCGTCTATGGGGAAAAGGGAAAACACCCTGGTGTAAGACCATAGCATTCCTTATAGGAGGCGGCACCTCGGATCCTCCTCTCTTCCAGGGTGCCAAATCCCTCTCCTAGTGGGATTTGACACCACCTTCCCTCCAGCATGGAGTAAGTCTCAATCTCCATCTCTTTGGGTTGATAACCACGTGTAAGCCCCTATTTCCTCTTTGGGCCTCTCCATGCATAATACCCATTCCACTTTCCACGGATTCACCTTTCGTGATATGAATGTCATTTCATTGCCGCCTCTTGTTTCTCACACCGAGCATGACTCACGTGGGCTTAGAGTTAGCACCCACCATGACATTCTTTCTGGGCAGCCCAGAGTGTATGTCCCACACAAATCCCAATCTGAACTACAAGGACTTTGATCCTTGCCAAGGTATGGTACATTGGAAGCCCCCCTGAGGTTCAATCCCAACACACATTGGTCCCAACCATCTTCACGTTGGTTCACCAAACCCTATCTGAATTATGTGGAGTTTAATAATTTCCAAGTAAAGGTACATAGGAAGCCTCCCTGATGTTAAATCCCACCATCCATTTGTCCCGACCATCTTCAAATCGGTTCACCAACACCCCTTCTGAACTATGTGATCCTTGATCCTTTCAAAGACAAGGAACCTAGGAAGCCTCCCCGAGGTTCAATCCCAACACCCAGTCGCTCCGACATATTTCATGACTATTCACCCATTCTATCTGACCTATGAGGACTTTGATCCTTGCCAAGGCAAGGTACGTTGGACACCTCCCTGAGGATCAATCCCAACAACCATTGGACCCCAGGTCCTCCTCCAAGTTGGCCAACCGATCCCCATCCCACAATAACTACGTGGGTTTCATCCCTGTATCCTAGATAAGGTATGTATGAAGACTCTCTGAGGTTTAACCCCATCCAGCGGTAAGCTATTGCAACCCCGTCCAACGATAATCTGTTGCAACCCCATCTAGCGGTAAGCTATTGTAAACCCATCCAGCACTAAGCTGTTGAAGTCCCCAAACAATAGTAATATGTCGTTAGATGAACTACATGGGCATTGATTCGCAACCATGGGGATACATAGGAAGCCTCCCTGAGGTTCAAGCCCACCACTCATGTCTCATCATGATCTTACCTTCGAACCTATGAGTTTTAGGGAGGTCGTTCCCCAACCCAAATGTTCTACTTCCTTCGGGTCCAATACATGTGTCGATTCTCATGGGCCACCCCTTAGGTGTCCCATATCCCTTTCGGTCTACATAGACATTTATTCACTACCACTACGATACGTGGGAAATATCCTCAAGACACAATCCCAACATTACCATTTTCCTCATAGCGGTTCCATCCCAATTCACCATCCAATTGATTCCACACGCCATCACCCATATTGATTCTTACTCGGTCCGCTACATCCCGGTGAGGTCAGGAGAGCTCACCCCCCTTTATCAGTGTACTCTACAAGGGTTACACTCATTTGATCCACTCTATTCACTCTTCTAATAAGTCTGAACCATCTCTTCTAGACGTTAAACTCGTGGAATACCCTGTGTTAAACATGGGATGCCGAGGATAACCTTATAGATGAGCCTAGGGAATACAATTACTCGCATTCAACATGGGATGCCTCGAGATTTCACGCGCTTGAGAAGCCCTATAATAAGGGATCGAAGATAGACATGCCAATGCTCTAGCGTCCAGACATGCTAGTGATTCCCAAAGTGACTACTCCCCCAACTGAAGGTTAGTACCCTAACATGACCCCTTGGAATGTCCTGACAGAAGCAGCGTAATTAACCAGCATCCATAAAGATATGGAACTGGGAAGAGTTTCAAGAACAACGTCTTAATATATAAGGGAGACCTGGACTAGGTGATGTTCTTTGAGGAGGAATCCCCGGAAGGAAGAACCAACATCCCATAATCATGTTTCAATCAAGGAGAAAATGTCCCGCAACAAGGAATGGATGCTTCCCGCCTTTGGAAAGAAGGAATGTGGGGAAACAACCATCGACACCATCCTCCAAACAAGACAGACGCATGTGCCCAGTGAAAGCGTCATAAAAAATAATATTGCATGATTAATGTCATTGGTTACAATGTAGGAAATAATTTTGGTATGGAACCAACAAAGGTACAACCACGTTTCGAGGAATCCTAGTTAGAACCTGGTTTCCTGATGCATGATCAGTTGTATAATTGTGTGTGAATTTACATTTCCATCATGACTGTCACTTCTATATGAATGATGAAGAATTATATTAAGGATGTATTGGTGGTGTCCAATAATTTTTATACTCAAATATTACATGGAAATCATCGTTCAAATGTCGGATTCATGATTAGGGATATAGGGAAAGAAAAGGACCCTCCAACAGTTTGCTGAGGATCTTGGACTTGGGAGATTGATGTGGTATCGAGATAGCACCATGATGGATGCTGCAAAACTATTATTAATTAATTTTTCATTCATTGTTAAAATTATTTAAAAAACAAATTGGTGGTCCATTTCATTATTTTTGTGAATTAACATGACATATTTTTTATAATTGTATTTATTTTATTATTCTTCAATGGTGTATCAGGGAATTTCATATATGACTTTATATTCTTGTGTATGGTATGATTACCTAGGATATAGTATCTTCACATGATCTATATACCATCACCACTAGTCTAAAACCTATTGTGTATAGGGAAGAAAGCTTGAGGATATGTGCCAATTTAGTTTAGAACCAGTGATTTAGGATGCAGTGTTACACTGTTTACCCTTACACAGTATTTTATTGAGTTTTTTTGGGAGGATAATTTTTTAGGGAATATTTTATGTTTATTTATTAAAATTAATATTTATCCCATGTTTGAAAATTTTGATCTCTCCTAAATTAATACCATATTGTAAAATCTCTCACCACGGTAATGTTTAGGATGGGAGGTTTTTATCGAGGTGAGGTATAATTCATAGTCTTCTTTTTGGCCCCGAATTAGGCCCATTTTGGGTGTTTAAAATAATACATAGTTGACCTAATATTATTCTATAAATTGTTACTTAAGTTCCTATATTTATGTTGTGATACTATCAATAGTTAAAACCCTATTTATATTTTAGAATTTTAGTATTCATATGTGGAGGATATGATATCAGGTAACATCTCACAATTAGACATTAATAATATGGAAATGCACAATCATGGTATGAATCTAAATTTTTATATTTTATCCATCCTTCATAAATTTTTTAATTTATTTCATTTTTTCTTCACCATTATGATTATTGAGGACACATTATTTAGAGAACCTAAATTTTAATTCATAAATATTATAACACTTTTTCGAAAAACATAATATATTACACAAACAAATACCCAATGACTATATTAGTCTAGTGCCTTTGGAAGCATGTAAATATAAAATCTGGTACATGAGTGAGCTACATTATCTCCCAATAGGTTCTTATTGAGTAGAACCCTTTTTAGGAACATTTTACATAAAAAATATCTTCATAACCTAGGGAATGAAACAACAAAAAAGAAGACATATATACTTAGTGAGGGTAAACTACGAAGATTTGTAAGCTTAAACGTGAGCATAAGGGTATGATAATGTGATCATAACATAAAATATCATAACCTAAATATAAAATATCATAAAAATCAATGATAGAGTAAATATTGGTTATTCATAAGACATGAATCATATGATAATTCAGAGCATCATCCATGAAGTAATAATATAGGAGTATGAAATGGAATTCTGGAATACACATATTCATATAATATCATTCTGTATAATTCAAGTAGAATTTAAAGAACTTGTCAAGTCACTTAATGTGGACTACACCTACTGGGAGAGACACACCACCAACCCCATTTGCCATACTTTCCTTGTATCATATCAGGTTTTCCCATATTCCAATAGTATATCGAGTTTCCCCAACATCCATTAGTGGAATGGGTTAACCCATATTCCTATAGTGGATCAGGTTACCCCATTTCCCATAGTAGATCAGGTTTCCCCATATTTACATAGTGGATCAGGTCTTCCCATCATCCCATAGTATATCAGGTTCTCCATATTCCATAATCAATAAAGAATGTATACTATTTTACCATAATTATGTATGGAGATATAAGTCTTTTCCCAATGTATTAGAGGGAGATATAGGTGCCACATATCCCATAATGAAATCGCCTATACATGTGTCACAAGAACATTAATAGTCATGTCATGATACAAGAGATGAAATGGATGTCCTAAAAATGTAATCATATCTTAACATGTGATAAAAGAAACAAGTTACATAATCATTTTATCAAATGAATAACCAGTGAAAATAATCGTGTTTCCTAAGCATATAATCTATGAATAAGAAATGGGTTTCACAAGCAAGTAACCCATGAAAAAGAAACAAGATTAATAAAAATAATTCCAGCAAAACATACAACATTTTTAGAATGAATACGAATGGAACCTTTGGATCATTTCCCCTGAAAGGAATGAGTAACACTAACAGATTTCATCTTATATGGAAAATAATTTTGAAATATATTTTTAAAACATTTCTCGAGGAAAATATATTTTTTTCATTAAAAAATGCTTTTGAAAACACAAATCCAATTGAAAAAGAAAATTTCATTGAAAATTAACTTGAAAAAAATATAATTAATTCATTAAATTGTTTAAAAAAAATTTCATTGAAAACACTTATAAAACATATAAGTAAAGGGTTATTGTTTTTGAAAATCCATTTATTTGAAAACACATTGAATACTTATAAAGAAATATTGAAATCATTTTGTAAACCATTTATTTGAAAACAATTTAAAAACATATGATGGATTACATAAAAAACATGAAGAAATTTTAAATTAAATTTTCCTTGAAAATTATCTTGAATGATCAATTTAAAATAATATTTTACTTTTTTTGAAATTCATTGCACTTGTCTCAGAGACGACAAATTAAGACAAAACTACTTCACAGATTTAGTAAATTATGACACATAAAACCCATTAAATATAGATCATAAAAGGATATGTAAATATCCATATAATTAAACATAATAACATACATGGATTAATATTACCCACTAATTTACAGTTCTGGTTTAACGATATGTTTCATGTAATATCTGTATTGTTTTTCGCACGTGTATTAATTTGTTATATTCATTTCCCTCATACTTGTATCATGATTCAAATAATTTAAAACATTATATAAATATCCTTTATATTCAGTATATATGTATTTAGAATAATATATGAATTATATAAATAAGAAACTTAAGACGCCATTCATATAGATGGCAGGTCGTATGTACGCATGAACACTATTTTCGTTTAATTATCATATCGTAAGTGAGATATTGAATGAAATATATGTATATATGTATATATTATAATTAAATGATCATGAATATTTCCTATATATAATATAATTTTATTGAAACCATTCTTACTATATTCCATGTAGATCATGAACTAATCACATCACTTTGAGGAGGTGGTATTCCACACTTCTCTAAACAAAATTATAATTTTCACACAAAATCAAAAATGTGAAGCTAAATTTTTTATAATATTTAAATTAGAAAAAATAGATCCTAAATATATTATATATTATATTAAAATATAGTGTCAATAATAATTCATAGACATGTGGGGTGGTATAGGAAAAATGAACAACATCATATCCAGAGGAGATTGTTTTCCGTACACAAGAATAGAAAGTTTGTTACCCATTAAATGGAAGTGTGAGTATGTGAAGATTGAACACTTAAAATAATATCATTTTAGTATATGTTTTATACTAGTGTTTTTAATTATATTTTTATATGGATAATTTAATTATTATAAAATGAAATAAAACAAAGGAAATCATTGAAGAAGGTTACATCCTTTTGGGGTAACACCTTCTGGTTTTCACCAAAGTACATACAGGGAACCTTTTAGGACAAATTGAGTTTTCTATGATAAGGTGATGGATTTTGGAAGAATGTTTTATCAAATATTGGCCAAGATAAGGTATTTTGAGGTGTGAATAAGTGAGACAAGTGAGTTCCTTTATATAGTGGAGGAGGAATGACATTCGTGTAAATTTTTTGAAATGGAATTCAACCCATGTTTTTACTATTAAATGTGGATCAATTAAAAAAAATCTGAGAAAAGGGTTTCTAGGGTAAAAATATGTATTTTTTACATGTTTCTAGGTCATTTTGGGCCATAAATATAACGTTTATTTTTTTATTAAGCTAATTTGTTTCCTAATCATTATAATTAAGTTTTATTCGCTTTCAATAATATTATTGGTAAAAAACTATGTTAACCATATTATACATTATAAATAATTCTTATTAGAAATAAATAATATACTTTTCCAAAATTCTAATCACATTAGTGGTAGAAATTAATTTAAAATTAATCCCTTGGATATGTCATTACAACGGTTGTTTTGGAAAAAAAGATTAAATGTTTTGAATGTTTTGATATCCAATTTTAATGTGAAATTGCTCACAATGACATAAAGTATTTTAATCGATGTAAAATTTATGTCACTAATGTTTAAACTAAATTTAAAATATAATCAATCTATATAAAAAATTAGATTAATTGAAATGAAATTCTGTATTTTTCATTATTTATCCAAAAAATGGGGTTTTACCAAAATATATAGAATTCACCTTAATTTATTTTCAAATTATTAATTAAAAAATAAATTTCTTTTATAAAATTAAATTTCTAGAAGTTTCTAAAATTAATTTTATTATTTTTCATAAAAAGGACTTACATCATCTCTATTTTAAGAAAATTGTATTTTCAAACATATAAATACTTTAATAGAAATTTTATGACTTTTTAAAAATATGATTTTTCTATAAAAAAAATTATAAATAAAATTTAAAAATTAGTTATTATTATTATTATTATTAGTATTTTTAAAGGTGATATTAGAACTATCTAATTTAAATAATTATAATAATAAAATGATGTTTTTAGTGACTCGGTGTAGCATGGAACACATGATTATCTTGGTGTAGTGTATAATAGATGTTTGAAATCGTATAACATGAAATGAAAAAATCAAATAAAATTAATTTATTTAAAATAATATGTATATAAAAACAAGGGTTGTTACATTCTAACCACCTTAAAATGAATTTCTTCCCCGAAACATTACATTCTGATACAAAAAAATTAGAATATTTCAACCTCATCATATAATCAAGTTCCCACATAGCTTACTCTAACTTGAGATCTATCTAAAAAAAATTTACCAGGTGAGTGGTATTTTTTCATAGAACATTCTTGGTACAATCCATAATTTCAGGTGGTTGTTCCTTATATGAATGATTCTGCTCCAGCGGTATGACCTCTGAGTTTTTTACATGTGATGGGCCAAGTATGTAACGACTCAAACATTTAGTAATATAAAACCATCAAGATCTAATTAAATGTCTTATTATGGTTATATTAAATGTGTACATCATTGGTTATATGTTTCTAGATTTTAAAATACCGTTATGAATTGCGATCATTTCTAATATAGTTTTTGAAGAGTGTTCAAATGATTAGTATAAATACAAGGCTTTAACAAATCAAATTTACTCAGAAAAAGGAATTGATGGCCTCATCTTGTAGACATTCCCTATACAAATCCAATTTTTTCAATCTTGGAAAGGAGGTGGAATCATTGGGCTTCACTCTTGACCAAGCCCAATATGAGCTTGAACAAATTATGCATGAGCGGAACTGACTACGGGAGAAGTGGAATTTAATATAGATTACCACTCGAGCAATGTTATCAGAGCCACTCCAAGAGTTTTTCAACATCACACACCATACCCTTCGGACATATACGAGTGTTATAAGGGTTTATGTTACAATAACCTAGCACTATGACTATGTACATTATTTTTGTATAAATAATGTGCATTGATTTAATTATTGTTACTTTGTAAATCGTTTTTAAAGAAAAATAGTATTTTTTAGTTAAAATTAAACTAAGAAATCTATTTTGATGAATTAAAGGATTTTTTAAGTAAATAATATTTTAATAAAATTATATTAATAAATTACTTTTTATTAAATATAAACGATCGCACAATTTTTTATGAATACAATTGTAATTTTCGATTTAGGTTTGAAATTCGTTTTTGTCAAAACCCATTAATTTTAGATAAATGAATATTTTTATTTAAAAAGTAAAAAATAACATATTTAAATAACTATTTAGATTAATTTAATATTATTTTTGGAATTAGGATGTCAAAATTGTCCAATGGTGAATTTTTCAAAATTTTCTGAGACAGGGAATTTTTTGTAAAAATTAAATACTAGTTAAATATATAATGTGTTTTAGGATATCATAATGACAAAATAGTGAAGTAATAAAAAACTATTAATATTATGTTAGTCCATTATATGTTTTAACATTAAAATAATGTGAATATTGATTTGTTTGATTTATTTTACAAAGATTTAATGGACCCTCCAAGACTTATAAAACATTTTGTCTTTTTAAATTGTTTTCCTTGAAAGTGTGACTCACCTCCACATAAGCACCCCTATTATTTTAATATTTTTGGCCATATTTCTCATAAAATATTGTTTTCTACTCCCCTTTGGAAAAAATCATGGGCAAAACCCATGGGCTGGTTTGTGGTTTTGATTAGTTTAATTTGTGGGGTCCCAAACCCAAATAATAAAGAATTCTTTCTCCTTTTCTATATAAACCCACCCAAGCTTCCACTTCCACTTCACTAAAATCCTTTGGAGTTGAACAAACATCTGACCTAATCTCTATTGAATCCTCACTAGGTTCCCCAAGCTCTCAAGAAGCCTATCTCAAGCCTCTCCCATGCCTTTGGATGCACACTTCCATGTAAGGAATTTCTTTCTTTCTCATTTTTGTCCAATTTTCATTAAGTTTTTATGCCCCTTTGTTTTCAATTTAAAATGTTGGTTTATAACTTATCACCTCCCCCATACTACCATATTTATGTTTTTATGATGTGAGACCCCTTTCACTTTCATTAATTCCTTTCATGTATACCCGTTACTGTGCCAAAAATCTGTGATGGATTTCTCTCTCCTCTTGTACATCCATGTAATTCTTTTGTATTATGAATCTAAATTCCATTATGTATATTGGGAAATGTATCTATATGACCCCAATACTGTACATTTCTGGTAAATATTATGAGACACCCCTTTATCTCTCATCAAAATATTTTTATGAAGTTTTTATTTCATGCCGTTATGCTCTCGAAATTGCACAATGATTATCCAAGCCAATGTCGTTGTGTAGTGAATACCATGCACATTTAACTATCAAGGGTATTCACCTTTAGGAACATGTACTTATTGATTATAAATATTCATGTATTTATTCCACTTCCCTTTATCTTTGAATTAATGGTGATGATTGGTTCCATGATGTATGATCCATGTGGCACACTTATGCATGAAATGAAATATTTAAGAAAGGTTTTCTGTGATAGTGCTCCAATGCATTGGGTAAAGTATAGTATCATGATAATTCATGTGCAATGGGTTTTGACTCATGACAATTAAAGTGCAATGGGATTTTACTCATGCTTCATGTGCAATGAGGGTTTACTCATGTTCCATGTGTAATGATCCTCAGCTCATGTAAATTGCATGTTATTGTTTTTGCCACATCTCCATGTTATGATTATCATGATTTATCATGCCTTTATGTTCATGCTACTCTTTTTCTCCATTGATACTCCTATTGACTAATGTGTATTTTATTCCTCATATTATTCCATGTTTATTCTCTTACTAGGCTTTACATCTCACCCTTTTCGTATGCATGTCCTCAGGTTATCACATGTAATGATAAGTACGAGGGAATTTAGTGCTCATGTAAAGAATGTTTTTAATAAATATGTAGTGTGGTTTATGTTCTAAGATGTTATTTAATTTTCCTAAGACCCAAAGACACTATACCTATCAATATTCTATGTTTTATCATGTGTATTTTATGTAATAAATCAGGTTTATGTTTGTAATAAAGATCAAGGCTATCGTAGTTTGTATTAGAGAGAGGTTTAGATAATTTTGGGATTATGATTAGAAAACCCTAGAGAAGCTTTAGAGACAAGAGTATTTATAATAAAAACACACCTATGTTTTGGTGGGTGCTGATTATGTTACCTATCAAGAAAATATATCCTTGTCTGGATATGGGAAGGTAGAGGCAGCTCTAGCACAGATGTACCCAGGGATGAAAACCCTGACAAGGAGTTTTGGGAATCACCTGGGGTATCCTGGCACACGACAACGGGCCTTGCTGCACTCTTGGTTACGACACTCCTGAGAGATATGATTTGGAAATTTAACAAGCTTAGTATGAACAATTACTATGGGAATTTAAAAAAAATGCCTCTAAAAATACATGTTAGAATGTAGATCATTGATAACATATATTGAAGCTTATTTATTCATATGTTAAGGAAATAAAAGTAATTTATAAGTCATTTATTTTTTCCTTTGGATTAACCTTTATGTGTTACCCCTAACATTCCTTTTATTAAAACCAATGTCCTATAATAGGAGGACTATGGCTAACAATCGATGTGAATATCAATGTGATGACTGTGCTAATTAGATGCGCAATCCCATGGGAGTGGGAATTGAATTTTTTTTCACAATTCTCTCTCGGTTAACTCTATATTTGAATATAAAAATGGGTCAAGATCACCATTCACCCCCCCTAAGAAATAACGAGTCGATATCGCGAGCTTCATGAGAAAAAGGCCTCCTAATTTTAATTGGTCATCTGAGCCCTCAGTCACCAAATAATGGTCAACTCCATTGAAAAGATCTTCTCCATCATTCAAGATTCTGAAAAAGATATGGTTCTTCTAGATGCTTATCATATAGAGGGTGAAGATAATTAGTGGTGTACATTGATCAATAATAAAAAGCATGAGGTGGAGATCGAGGCATTGGAATGGAAGGAAATCAAGAAGTTGTTTTCTGATAAATATTTTCCATGCACCCTCCGGCTTAAGATGGAAAGGGACTTCCCTGCTCTCATGAAAAAATACTAAGAATCCATTGGAGTGTATGTGGAAAACTTCAAAAGTCTTTCACAATACGCCTTTTGATTTTTCATTACCCCCGAATGCAAGGTAGACAACATTTATGGTGGGTTGAAACCTATATTGTGGAAAGCCCTGGTGATTTGTGACTTCAACAACTATGAGGAAATTTTCCGATGTACCCTCAAGGTCGAAATAGAGATCAGTGAGTCTCATGGGTATCATAGGGATAAGAACCATATGATGGATTTCAATTATAGTGGTTTGATAGATAAATTCAAAGGTGCTAAGAAAGTCCCGCACCCAACTTGCCAAAGGTGTCGAAAGAAGCACCCCAGAAATTTCCTAAAGGGGACGAGAAAATGCATTAGGTGTGGAAGAGAAGGGAATCGAGCTATTAACTATCATCAAGAAAAACCCGTGGTTATGATAGAGGGGACAAATACTCTGTTTGACTCTCAAAACATTGTTCATTGATTCAACTGCAAATAACTAGGTCACCTTGAAAATCAGTGCCCTAATCCAGGGTTTTTGGAGGCAACCAATAACCTCCAAGGATAGAAGCCAGAGCTTTTTTCCAACACTACTGCCGAAGTTAACCCCAATAATGAAGTGGTGATAGGTATTCTAGTTATTCATTAAATAATAGAGAACATAATTATTGATTCAGGTTCTACGAATTCTTTTATAACCAAAAAGTTTAGTAGAACTATCCCACCACCACCAAAAATCATGGAAGTAAAGATGTCGGTTAGTACGAAAAATGGGGTAGTCATTACATCCCATGAATATAACTCCTCCCATGTCTTAATAAGTGGATTTAAATTCTTGGAGAACCTTTTCATACTCCCTCTAGTAGAATTTTATGCATATCATGGAATGTATTGGATTTCCTTATATAGATCCCACATAAATTTTCATGATAGGGAAATCACTCTCCATGTGGTGAATAGTCCCCCAATTTTGTTCTAGTGAAAGGAGGAAGATGAATATTATATAGATCCATCATCTCAATTATGGATATAACTACCGTATGAGCACCTGTAGCTAGTTCATATGATTGAGTCTAAGGAGGTAACCATCCTTGAAGACATGCCTATTGTGAGGAAATTCTTTGAAGTGTTTCCCGAGAAATTTTTTGGTCTTCCTCCTAGAAGATATGTTGAACTCTCAATTGACCTTATACTTTGGGTGTTTCCAATATCTAGGACTATGTAATGAATGGATATTGTGGAGCTAGAGGAGCTAAAGGAATAAATACAGGATAATCTGGATAAAGGGTTTATACGCCAAAGTGCTTCACCCTGGGGTGCACCAGTCCTCTTTATCCAAAAGAAGGACGGGTCAATGCACCTTTACATCGATTATACTAAGCTAAACAAAATCATGATAAAGAAATAATATCCCCTCCCATGAACTGATGACTTTTCCGATCAGTTTCATGGGAAACAATATTTCTCCAAGGTATATTTTCCATTAGGATATTATCAAGTAAGGGTAAAAAAGGAAGATATTCCCAAGAGTACTTTTTGTACAAGATACAGACACTATGAATACATTGTAATGCCTTTCAGACTCACTAATACTCCAGTAATCTTCATGGACTTGATGAATAGAGTCTTTAGATAATACCTCGACAATTTTTTGGCCATATTTAAAAATGATATTCAAATATACTCCAAAACCAAGGAGGATCATGGGGACCATCTAAAAACTGTACTAGAGATGTTACGAAAGGAGAAGCACTTTGAAAAATACTATAAGTGATAGTTCTAGTTAAAGGATGTCTCATTATGGGTTTGTATCATCATAAGCAATGGGATATCTGTGGAACCCTCCAAGACAGTTTCAATAGAGGGATGGATGCGGCCAACATCGGTAACAAATACCTGTAGCTTCTTGGGTAAGCCTAATATTATCGAAGGATTGTGATAAATTTATCACTATTTTCCAACCCTCTTACCAAGCAAATCCAGAAAGGAGTAAAGTTTTCTTAGAGTGATTAATGCAAAGAACACTTCAAGGAGTTAAATAGGAGGCGTATCACTGCGCCTGTTCTCACATTACTTAGAAGTGGAGAACTTGTTGTGGTATTCAGTGATGCTTCGAAGATGGCCTGGGCAATGTATTGATGAAAATTGACAAATTCATTGCCAATCCTTCGAGATAATTGAATTTTCATGAGCATAATTATTAAATACATGATTTGGAGTTGGTTGTAGTGATCTTCGCTTTAAAAATTAGGCAGCATTATCTCTTTGGGGAGAAGTGTGAAATATATATGGACTACAAAATCCCCAAGTGTATATTCAAACAGAAATAGTTGAACTTGCGCTAATGAAGATGGTTAGAGCTGATCAAATACTATGGCTGCTCAATCTATTACCACGCTAGGAAAGCGAACAAGGTGGTAGATTCTCTAAGTGGAAAGGACCCAACGATTCAATCATTGATGAGAATTGAAAAGGATCCAATCATTTTAGATATGAAAAAGATGGACAAGGGAATCATACATTAGGTTACATAATCAATACTTTCATAAAGGATTGGTCAACCATATCGTTTGGAACGGTTAAAGGATGACCAAAAGGATGATGTGGGAATTCAGAAGAATGTGGAAGATATTAGAAATGAGAAATCCTCGGAGTTCAATGTTTTGGAAGAAGGAATTGTGAGATTTGGGAAAATACCATGTGTTCCATAAAGTCCAGAGCTAAAGAAGGAACATTTGGATGATTCATACAGTTCAAATTTCTCTATTCACCCAAGGACCACAACAATGTATCGAGATCCTTGAGAGCATTATTGGTGGGATAGTATGAAGAAGCAGATCACTGAGTATACATCAATATTCATGGTGTTTCAGCAAGTGAAGGCAGAGAGGAAAAAATATAAATGGATGATGCAACAATTTCCCATACCAGCATGGAAATGGGAGAACAACACAAAGGACATTGTCCTAAAAAATATGAAGACATCCAAAGGAAAAAATGTAATCTGGGTCTTTGTGGATCGTCTAACAAAGTATGCACACTTCATTGAAATTTGGGATGATTTCTCATTGAATCAAATGGAATATATATATATCAAGGAAGTGGTAAGAATTCATGAAGTACCACTATCTATTGTATCGGATCGAGATCCAAGATTCACCTCTATGTTTTGGAAGTGTCTTCAACATGATTTGGATACTGAACTGAACTTCAGTATGACCTATCATCCTCAAACGGATGGCCAATCTCAGTGAACTATTCCGACACTGGAGGATATGTTAAGATCATATTCAATGGACATTAAAGGAGGTTGGGATCAACATCTTCCTCTGGTTGATTTCTCCAATAATAACAGTTTCCACTTCAGCATCTGAATGGCTCTTTATGAAGCCATGTATGGAAAGAGGTGAAAAACACCAGCATTTTGGGATTAAGTTAGTGAGGATAAGATTCTAGGAGAAAAAATGGTCAAAGGAATGGTGGAGAAGGTGAAAAACATTCAGTATCATATCATGGCATCCCAAAGTTGACATAAGAGTTATGAAGATAACCATTGACATGACCTTGAGATCAATGATGGAGACATGGTATTTCTCCGCATATCTCCGTGGAAGAAGGTCATGTGTATTGGAACGAAAGGGAATTTATGGCATAGGTATATCATCCCATTCATGATTCTTGATCGTTTCGGGGATATGGCCTATCGACTAGCACTTCCACCTATTATGGACAAAGTACATGATTTCTTTCATGTATCCCTCTTACGGAAGTAAATTACAAACCCTTAACATGTAATATCTTAAGAGGTAGTACAGTTATCGGATAATCTTTCTTATGAGGAGCAACCATTGAAGATCTTAGATCATAGATAAAAAGTTCTACGAAATAAGACAATTCCCCTCATCAAGGTGTTGTGTCGAACCCAGAAGTTCTAATAAGTGATCTGGGAATCATAGGAAGTGATGAAGAAAAGTTACCCACATCTGTTTTAGTGTTGGAAAAAGAAATTTCGGGGGTGCAATGTCTTAAGGGGGAATGATTGTAATGACCCAAACATTCATTAATGATAATTCCTCTTGAACTGATTAATTTTATTATTGTGGTTATATAAAATGTGAACATCATTGGCTTTATGTTTCTGGATTTTAAAATACCATTACGAATTGTGAACATTGATAATATACTCGTTGAACAGTGATTACATGATTAGTATAAATATAGGGCTTTAACAAATCCAATTTACTCAGAAAAATGAAGCAATGGCCTCATCCAGTATACTTTCCCCTTATGAACCCATTGGTCAGATATCAGAAAAGACTTGGCGTCATTGGGCTTCACTCTTGACCAATCCCAAGCCAAGCTTGAACACGTTAAGCTTAAGAGGAACCGAATAAGGGAGAAGTTGAATTTTATATAGATTACCACCTGAGCGATGTTATCCAAGCTACCCCAAGAGTCTGTCACCATCGCAAACCTTACCCTTTGATCATATGTGGGTGTTATAAGGGGTTAAGTAACAATACACTAGAACTATCACTATATACATTATTATTGTATAAAGAATGTGCAATAGTTTTATTATTGTTACTTTGTAAATAGTTTTTAAATCACAAATAGTATTTTTTTAGTTAATATTCAACTAAGAAATATATTTTGATGAATTAATGTATTTTTCAATTAAATAATATTTTAGAAAATATTATTATTAAATTAATTTTTCTTTTATATAAATGATTTTACTATTTTTTAAGACAATTTTGTTTTTTTATTAGGGTTTGAATGTTTTTTTTCAAAACCCATGATTTTTTGATAAAATTCAATTTTTATTTTAAAAGTTAAAATTCACATATTAGAATATTATTTAGATAAAAATAATTTTATTTTTGGAATCAGGACATTGAAATTATCCAATGGTGAATTTTTCATAATTTTTTGAGATAGTCAAATTTTTTGATTAAAATTAAATACCGTTTAAATATATAATGTGTTTTATGACAAAATAATTTCCTAATAGTGATGTAATGAAATACAATAAACATTATGTTTATAAAATATATTTTTTACCATTAATATAATTTTATTTTAGATTGTTTTTATTTATTTTACAAAGCTTTACTGGACCCTCCAAGAATTATAAAACATTTTTTTTAAATAGTTTTTCTTGAGAATGTGACTCACTTCAACATTAGCAACCATATTATTTTATGATTTTCGGCCATTGGACTCATAACATGTTTTTTTCCACTCAACTTTCAAAAAAACCATGGGATGGTTTGTGGTATTTATTAGTTTAACATGAGGTGTCCCAAACCAAAATAAGAAATAATTGTCTCTCCTTTCCTATATCAACACACCCAAGCTCCCACTATCTCTTCACACAATGACTTTGGAGTTCATCAAAACTCTACACTCCTCTCTCTATAATCCTCCCAAAGTTCCCGAAGATTTTATGAAGCCTTTCTCAATCCTTTCCCAAGTCATTGGAATCACACTTCCAAGTAAGGGATTTCTTCCTTTCTCATTTTGTCCAAATTTAATTAAGTTGTGATGCCCTTTTGTTTTCAATTAAAAATGTTGGGGTATGATTTCACACCTCTCACATACTAACCAAATTATGTTTACAATCTTCCGTTATGAATTTCTACTGTTTCTAATAGATTTGTTGAATAGTGATCACATGATTAGTATAAGTATAGTTCTTTAACAAATCAAATTTACTCGGACATAGGAAGTGATGGCCTCATCCAGTTGACTTACCCCATACGAAGCCCATTTTTAAGAGCTCAGAAACGAGGTGGTGTCATTGGGATTCGCTCTTGACCAAGACTAAGCTTGCTTTAAACATGTTAAGCTAGAGCGGAACTGACTACGGGAGAAGTGGAAGTTAATAAAGAATACCACCTGAGCGATGTAATCCGAGCCACCCCAAGAGTCTGTCACCATCGCACACCTTATCCTTCATACTTATTCAGGTGTTATAAGGGGTTATGTTACAATACCAAAGCACTATGACTATGTACAATATTTTCATATAAATAATGTGCATTTATTTTATCATTGTTACTTTGTAAATAGTATTTAAAGCACAAATAGTATATTTAGTTAATACTCAACTAAGAAATATATTTTGATGAATTAATGGATTTATGTATTAAATAATATTTTCATAAAATACTGTTTTAATTAAATTACTTTTTATTAAATATAAATGATCATCAAATTCTATGAATTCAATTGTAATTTTTATTATGGTTTGAAAGTTGTTTTTGTCAAAACCCATGAATTTTCAATAAATTTCGGTTTTTATTTTAAAAGTAAAAACACACATATTTAGAAAATTATTTAAATAAAATTAATATTATTTTTGGAATTAGGAAGTCAAAATTATCCAACAGTGATTCTTTCATAATTTTCTGAGAGAGTCGAATTATTGGGTTAAAATTAAATATCGTTTAAATATATATTGTGTTTTATGACAATATAATGATCGAATAGTAATGTAATAAAATTATATAAACATTATGTTTGGCCAATATATGTTTAATAATTAAAATTATGTGATTTAATATTTTTTTGATTTATTCTTCAATGATTTAGTGGACCCTCCAATACTTATAAAACATTTTGTCTTTTTAAATTGTTTTCCTTGAGAGTGTGACTCACCGCCACATAAGCACCCTCAATATATTAAGATGTTCTGACATTGACCTTATAAAAAATTTTATTCCACTCCCCTTTGGAAAAAACCATGGGTTGGTTTCTTGTTTTGAATTGTTTAATGTGAGGTGTCCTAAACATAAATAATAATGAATTCCCTCTCCTTTCCTATATAAACCCACCCAAGCTCCCACTTCCTCTTCACTCAAAGACAATTGAGTTCGGAAAACCCTTCCCTCCTCTATCTAGAATCCTCCCAAGGATCCATAAGCTCCCATGAATCCTCTCTCAATCCTATCCCAAGTCTTTGGGACCACAATTTCAAGTAAGGGATTTCTTCCTTTCTCATTTTTTTCCAATTTTCTTTATGTTGTTATGCCCTTTATTTTAAATTTCAAATGTTGGGGTATGATTTAGCACCTCCCCCATACTTCTCTCTTTATTTTTGGATGATGGGACACCCCTTTCTCTCTCATTAACACTTCCCATGTACACCTATTACCATGTCAAAATTCCGTGAGGAATTTATCTCTCCTCTTTTACATTCCAGTAATTTTTTGAATCATGCATCTAAATTCCATTATGTTTGTCGGGACATGTATCTATATGACCCCCTTATTTTTCATTTCATTTAAATTTTATGAGACACTCTTTTCTATCTCGTCAACCATTTTTATGAATCCTTGGGTCCCGCCGTTATGCTCCCAAAATTGCACCGTGATTTTCCAAGCCAAGATCGTTGTGTAGTGAATACCATACCAATGTCTCTATCAAGGGTACTCACATTTATGCACATATGCATATTGAGTTGTACGTTCATGTATTAATTATTCAATAATAAATAGAGTAATAACTTATGATGTTGATTTATTATATGTTATTTGATCCATGTGGCATACTTATGCATAAAAAGAAATGTTTAAGAAAGGGTATTCCCTGATAGTGCTCCAATGCATTGGGTAAAGTATAGTATCATGATACATCACGTGCAATGGGTGTTGACTCATTCTAATTCAAGTTCAATTAGGTTTTACTTGTGCTTCTTGTGCAATGAGGGTTTACTAATTCTCCATGTTCAATGATCCATAGCTCTTGCTAATTCTATGTTAAGTGTTGTTGCCACATTTCTAGGTTATGATTATCATTATTTATCATGCCTTTTTGTTCATGTATATCTTATGATACATTGATATGACTCTTGTATAAAATTTATTATATTCCTCATGTTGTTCCATGTTTATTCCCTTACTGGGCTTTATAGCTCACCCTTTTCTTATGCATGTCCTCAGCATATCCCATGCAATGCTAAGTATGACGGAATGTAGTGGTAATGTAAAGAAGGTTTTCAATAAGATATTGCATTCTATGTTTTATGTTGTTATGTAATGTTCATAATCCCCATAGACACTAGACCACTCTATATTCCATGTTGTATCAAGTGATTTTTTTTTAAAAAAATTAGGTTTAAGTTTTTAATAAAGAGCAGGGTTGTCATAAGGTATGTACTTCCTCAAGAGAGAGACATGGAACATATCATGTACATGAGGTAGGTTTGGAGGAAGTGAAAATGTATACACCACCATCCCGATTGGATCAATAATTTAATGGGACCGATATTCCTACAAATTATGTTCCCAATAATCAATAATCTTTTGACATTTCTACTTGGAGAGATTCGTAGAAACACCTTCTCACCAACATTGAATTCATGATCACGTCAGTGGTTATTAGCATAAATTTACACACAACTTTTTTCTACCTTGATATGTTGTGAATGGGTCTAACCTTATCTACCACTTATTTATTTATCTCAGGTCCCAATATACTTCTTTCTCTAACATCATCCCAACATGTTGGAGCTCTACATTTATTCCCATATAGGGCTTTATAAGGATCCATCTGAATTCTTGAGTGAAAGCCATTGTTGTAAGAATTATATATTAGAGGAAGTTGTATATCCCATCTACCATTTAAATCCATAAAATAATATGTCAACATATCCTCTAGGGTTTTAATTGTTCTTTTATACTCACCTTTTATCTGAGGACGATAAGAAGTGTTGAAAACCAATTCGGTATCATGTACTTGCTAAAGACTTCCCTAGAACTTTTAAGTAAACCTCATATCCCGATCAAATGTATGGTATGTGGTATTCCATGAAACCTAACCAGTTCCATAATTTATATCATTGAAAGACTATCTAGAGAGAAGTATTATCTTATAGTGATGAAGTGCGATGAATTCTTAAGTAAATCGGCTACCAACAAAATAGAATTAAACCCTTTATAAGTTTTGGGGAGTACAATGACAAAATCTATATTGATGTTTTACAATTTACATTCTGTAGTGGGTAATGGATACAACATCCCCTTATAATTCGTTATTTATTACTTTAACTTGATGAAATACCAATCAGTGAGACAAAAAATCAATGATATCCCACTTCATGCCATCCCATTAGAAGTATTCTTTCAAGTATCTTAACATCTCATACTACTAGTATTAAAAGATAGAGATGAACAATGTGATTTATCTGACAACTCCTTATTGAAATTCTGTATGAATTGAACACAAACATGTATCCCAAACCTTATCATTCTATCTTTATCATGGTTATGCTTTGAAACATCTTTAACCTTCTTTTACAGCTCTATATATTACTTTTATTCCTCTTTTATCTTCATATGGAAAGAGGTCTACTAATTCAAATCAGAAAGATTTGATTTTACCCTTCCATCATGATTTATATATCTATGATTTGAAAATATGGAAGTATTTTTTATTTTGAGATCCACCTCATGGATAAGCTGGCATGATCCTTTCGAGTCGAAGCATCAACCACCTTGTTCGCCTTCCTAGGGTGGTAACATATTGAATAGTCACAATATTTTATCATATTTGACCATCTTCTACAACACTATTTCAAGTAATTCTATCTGAATATATGTTTTAGAATTTTATGATCAATATATATATATCACAATTTTCTCAATAATGATAATGCCTATATATCATTAATGGTGAAATTACTACAGCTAACTCACAATCATGAGTTGGGTAATTTTCTCATTTATCTTAAACTATTATGATGGATAAGTGATAAAACTTTTATTCTACATGAGCATACATGAAAATCACTTCTTGGATTCATAACTATTGATTAAAAATCCATCTCAACTATAAGATAATGTATGAAAAGTTTCACTGAGAAAACATCTATTTAGTTCCATGAAAATTTCATCACATTAAACTTCTCCAAACAAATATGGAAACCTTATGAGTTAACATGGTCATAGGATTTTATATTCCTGATAAATTATCCACAAATCATTGATAATATACACTTAAACTAATAAAACTATGGATCTCAGTAACCTTGGTTGGTCTAGGCCAACATTCAATAGCATATTCCTTTAATGTATATATTTCTATACCATTTCTTGAGATTTTGTTACCCAAAAAATGAAAACATTTTCATAAGAAAATCACACATTATAAATTTTAGATGCAGCATATCCTTCCTTAGGATCATCAATACAATTCTCAAGTAGTATTCATGTTCTTACATTATCTTTTAATATATAATAATATATTCTATGAATACTTTCAAAAAATGATTGAGGTAACATCTATAGACTCTATTCATCAAATATGTGATGATAACTGGGGAATTAGTATGATAAAAAGGACTCACAATATATTCATAGTGTTTATACCTTGTACAGAATGATGTATTGGGCATATCCTCTTTCATGACCATCAATTGATGATATGCATTAGGAAGGCCAATCAAAGAAATGTATTGATCTCAACACATCTGATTAAACAAGTCACCAATACATGGAAGAGGATATTTTTTATTTATTGTGATCTTGTTAAACCCCTTATAATAAATATATAGTCACATTGATCAATATTTATTTTTTCATAAAGAGAACAGGTTAACCCCTTGGCAAAACAGTTGGTTGAATAAATCCCTTATCAATATTTTATTATATTTTCTTATTCAATTCCTACTAATCAATTGGGTAAAATCTATAGGGTTTATTTGAAATTTGTGTAGAAATATGTGAGGTTTTTATTGAGAAATCAACCTCATTATTAGGTGGAAGGCTAGAAAACTACCCTAGAAACTCATCCAAAAAATTCCCAAACAATTAGAATATCATCAATGTTATTTCTTTTCCCAAACATTTGAGAAAAATGCCTTTTGAATGTGTATTAAGAACCATAAATAATATTTAATATCCATAAGATGTTCATACATATCATCACATTGACAGAAAATCATAGGTTGGTCTGAAATATCAAATGCAACATCCTTTCCTTAATAGTTGATGTTGGATTTTCGTAGAGAAATCCAATCCATGTCTTAGATTACATCAAGTCCAATAAAAAAAGACATATAATATTTGGAGTAAGTATATTCCCATAAATTTCAACCAGAGAGGAACCATAGACTTTATTCGAAATAATCATACCATTAAGGATTTTCACTAAAAATTTAACTTCTAATCATTTAAGTGTAATCTTAATACCCTTATCAAATTATTTTGATATGAAAGAGTGGGTATATCTAAAATCAAATAAGGAATTTTCAATCCTAGAGTGGATGTTAGGTGTACATTCCACCACGTCTTTTTCACACCCCACGTTAGAAACATTAATCACATGATATTTACCCTTATCCCTTGGTTTAAGAGGTTGTGGGTGCCGGTCATAATAACTAACCCTTGAGTTTGGGAACATGTTATCATAATTCCCATCATCCTTACACTTGCAGAACTAAAATGTGAGAGGATCAATTATGTGCATATTTTCCACTATTTTCATCACTGGACAACGTATTCCCATCATTTTTCCAATAAAATTCCTGATTGCCTTCCCTTCCACACATAAAACATTTATTAGAACACATACAACAATTTATATAATGCTTTTTTCAAAATGCATAACATAAAAGAAGAAACATCTTCTTCACTTCATGATTTTTATATTTTACTCTAAACTCTAACTCCATTTTCTTCATAAAACCATGATATTGATATGTAACTCCAAACCCCATTTAAACATTGACTCCACAATGAAAAATCTCTTCATATCTACCAAATTATATTATGGACAACTACCTTCCATGACATGGAATTAATACAGCGAAGAATCTATTAACTTTACTTTTGTGTTGGATGATAATTCCAGAAGTGAACCTCGATAGTCTTGTGAAATTATCCTCATTGGAACTGATAGATTGAAAATCATTTTTCTTCAACTGAAGGAACACATTTTTATTTATTGTATGGGGAACTTGAGGAATGTACTTATTGAATAAAAATTTATTTAACTCATCCAAATCCACGTATTCGATTTCATCATTCCCCCTCATATTCTTAATTTGATTACACTATTGGTATCCTTCACATTCTTACAAAAAAAATCTATAATTAAATTCTCATGATCCAAACACTGGAAAATAGAGAATATATTTTCAGTGGTACTGATCTAGTGTTCAGAAACAAGTGAATCTGAAGACCCATTAAAAGAAGGTGGGTGTTTTATCGTGATGTCCTGAATATAAATTTTTTCAATCCATTATCATTTGGAAGGTAAACATGATTCATATTTTGAGAATCTATGTGAGCATAAAAACATTGTTTTTCATTCCATCTAACATGGAATTTAGATACTCAAGAGAACAATCATTGAATTTTCTATCTAAATCACCCTTAACATGGTTCCTTCAGGTTTCATAAATCAACTAAAACAAAAATAGTAAAGTGATAAATTTTTTTCATAGTTAGGTACCAAAAAATCATAAAAAATCACTAACATGATGTATAAATTAGGTCACCTTCCTTAATCAATGACACCCTAGGTTTATCCAAGGTTATTGATATCCATCTTATTTTCAAATTTTTAATAATGGTCCATGGAGAGTTTTTTAATTCCCAAAGTATATCCCTCGAGAGTGTAAAAGAAGGTTCATAGTAAGGCCCCTTATCATGTACCAGGTTGTGCTCGAGTCAGGCCCGACACAACTTGTTAGATTTGTAACTCCTAGGTACATCTATATCAGAAACCCAATCAGTTGTAGTATCTAGCCATAAATTGATTTCTAGGAAACCACATTCTCAATCCATTACCAAAATTCCATGACATTACCTATTATTTTATCATCATAGTTTCCAAATGTTAACTAAACTTTTTCACTAGTACCAACTATAAAAAACCTTGATTTTAATACATTAACATTACATCACATTTGCAGAAAACATAATACATTACACAAACATACACCCAAATATCTTACTAGTCTACTGTCTTTGGAAACATGGAAACAAAAATGATATTTCATAAGTGAGATATATTATCCCACACTAGGGTTTTCATCAAAATTAGTATTATTAAACACATAATGCATAATACATATCTTCAAAACATGGGGATAGAACCAAAAAAATGTGATATTAGATGCTCAATAAGGCCAAACCCAAGAAATTTGTAAGCATTGAAAATATCATAATGGTATGAGAACGTGATAATGACATTGTAAGATCATACCCTTAAAATCAAAGAATGTATACATAAATCATGCAATAAATATTGGTCCTTCATAATACATAAATAATTATGGAATCAATAACATAATTCATGAATGCATAAAATAGGAGTAAGATATGGAATTATGGCTTACAAAGAAACATGTAATATATTACCCCATATGTCAAGAATCATTGTTGTAATATATCAAGGAAATTCATTTAGACTGAACCTACTGGGTGGGATGTACCACCATCCCCAGTCGCAATCCTTTCATTTTAAGGGATTGGATTTCAGCAACTTCCCACAGTGGATTAGTTTTACCCATCTCCCCATACTGGATTGGGTTTTACTCTCTTCCCAGAGTTGATTGAGTTTCCCAATATTCTAATAGTGGATCGGGTTTCCCTATCATCCCATTATGGACCAGGTTTCCTCTTCATTCCATTGTGGATCAAGAACATGAACAGGATTCCAATCATTATCTCATGAGATATAAATATTTATCCAACTCATAGTAGGGATATATAAGTTCCACCAATATCATAACGAAATCATACATACATGTTTCGTAAGATCATAAAAAATCATATCATAATCTATGAAATGAAATGGGTTTCATAAATATGTAATCATATCATAACATGTAAAAAATGATATAGGTTTCATAAACCATTAAGATAATGAATATTAATGAAACCTTTGGATCATTTCACTGGAAAGGAATGAGTGACACAAGTAGATGTCATCTTATATAAAAAATAATTTTGAAATATTATTTAACAACATTTCTTGATGAAAATATCATTTTTTTTTATTTGAAAAGTTAGTTTTAAAATAAGAAACATTTAGGAAACCATTTTCATTGAAAATAAACATGAAAACCTATAATGAATTTTTGATAATATTATGAATTTTCGATAAAACACATTGAATACTTATAAATAAATATTTATTTGTATTGAAAAATCATTTTTTAAAAACACTTTTAAAATATATAAAGAAAGATTGATACAAATTTAAAAAATATTTATTGGATAACACATTGAAAAAATATAAAGGATTATTTGAATAAAATTAAAATAATTTAAAATACTTTTTTCATGAAAATGATCTTAAAATATCATTTTAAAAACATATTTAAATACATAATTTTTTTAAATTAATGGAATGTGTCTCAATGAAGGAAAATTGAGACAAAACTACTTTACCAATTTGGTAACTTTTGAAATACAATCCCCATGAAAGAGAGATCATAAAATGTATGTGTAAATAACCATATATATAATTATTATAATCACATAATATATTCATGGGATGTTTATAAAGAACATAAAATAAACAAGTGGTGAATAAGGCATAAATCTCATAAAAACAAAAGTGAGATTAGAAATCCACTTACATTATATCTTGACTATTGTCGTACTCAATCAAAACACATGTATAATAAATATAAGTTTATATCAAATCATTAAAATAACCATATTATTATTTTAAATAACATATGTGTGTTTATATTAACCACTTACTAACATGTCCATGTTAAGGATTTTCTTCATGTAATATGCACTTTGTTTTTCACATGGGTATTAATTTGTTATATTTTTGGTCCTCATACTTATATAATTATTTACAGAATGTGAACCATGATATAAATATCATTTATATTCATTATATATTTATTTATATTCAACTATTAAAAATAGAAATATGACTTTGAATAATCCATTAATGGAGACGGTAGGTCGTATGTACGCAGGAACGTTGTTTCCGTTTAATTATCATATTGAAAGAACGAATGTAAATGATACATATATTTATATTTATATATACTAATTATAGTAGAATTAATATTTCATGTATATTATATTTGTTTAATGAACTCAACCTGAATACATTTCATGTAGAGTGTGAACGAATCACAACTCTTTGGGGAGGTGGTAGTTCATACTTCCCCAAAAACATTATCTTCTTTACCAAAAATAGAATGCATGAAGAAATGAATTATTTATTAAATAAATAAGCATAAATAATCATTTAATATCATTTATACCATATTAATATTTTTCTATCATAATTATCTACCACGATATGTGTTAAAGAAAAAATGAACTACATAGTTTCGTGAGGCGATAGTTCTCCGCACAAAAGAACAGTGAGTTCATTACACATTAAGAGGAGGTGTCTGCTAGTTCAGGTATAAAAATTAGAATAAAAAAATATAATTATATTTATGATAATGGATTTATTATATTATGTCGGAATAAGAAGAATTTAAGGAGTGGAAACTAAATAAAACTAAGGTGATCGTTGATGAAGGTTGCCTCTTTTTCAGGTAACTCCTTATGGTTTTCAACAAAGTACTTCCTTGGATCCCTAAATGGACATTTTGAGGATTATATGATTAAGGTATGGATGTTGGGAGATTATTTGAGTAGATTTTTGAAAATCCATAGGGATTTAATGGTTTAAACAAGTGGGAGGGTTTAGTTCCTTTTTAGAGTGGAGGAGGAGTGCCATTCTTGTCTATTTTTGGGATGTGAATTACACCCACATTTTTTCTTTTTCAAGTGGATAAAATAATGGAAAAATAGTATAAATTTATGGATAGGGTCTATAAGTTATCATTAAATGAAATTTGGGAAATTTAATATGTTTTTTGGGAATAAGGATTATGGTTTATTCCTTTGTCAAGATAATGTATCTCTTAATCATTGTAATTATTTTTAATACATTTCTCTAAAATTTTCGGTAAATAAAATGTTGGACTTATTATGAATTATAAATTATTCTTATTCAAAATGTTGAATTCATTTTAAAAAATTCAAATCAAAGAAGTGGCATAAATTATTTTAAATTTAACTATGTGGATGTGTCACAATAATAAGGTTTTTTAGAAAATTTGTTTAACATTTTAGAATTTTATGGTATATGATTTCCATGTGAAATTTTTTAAAATGACCTAAATTGGACTAATTTAGGTAAAATTAATATCACTACATTTTAAATATTAATTATAGAAAATATATAAACATATATATATAATTTAGATGAAAAAATTGTTTTGAGTTAAATTTTTGTATTTTCACTATTCAACCGAAAATGATCTATTTCAAAAGAATCCCTAAAATTAAACCTAATATAATTTTAAAATTATTAATAAAATATGACTTTTATTTTATAAATTAAAATTCTAAAATTTTACAAAAATAATTTCATCATTTTCATAGAAGTACCTAAAAAGTAGTTCATTTAAGAAAGTAGTATTTTCAAACATATAAAGACTTCATTGAATGTTGTAAGTCTTATTATTAATATGGCTAACCTATATAAAAACATTATAAATAATTTTTAATAAATATATATTACTATTGAAATTATTTTTTTAACGAATGGGTAATAACTATCTTATTTAAATAATTATAACAATAATATGACGTTTTATAGAAACTCAGTGTTGCATGTAAGAAAAGATTATATTTTTGTAGAGTATAATGGATGTTTGAATTAGTTTATCATTGAATGAAATAAATAAAATAAATTTAATTTATTAGAAAAAAAAAATGTTCACAAAATCATGGGGTGTTACACTTTATTTGATTTATGATTGTTGAAAAATCATTTCTTATAATATTTCAATCTATTCATTCTTGGTAAATGGTTGAGTGAAGATGAAGAAAGAATTTAAGGAATAATGGTTTCCAATGATAGTATGATAAACAACACTATCATTATTCCACTATTTACTTTTATCTTCTCTTTATCATAGTTAATGAAGTCCCTAAACATCACATTGGACAATGACTGTAATTTAGATGAAGTCCACACAATAGATTCTATGAGAGGTTGTTGAAATATTTTTATTAAAGGGTTAAGAGTGGTGTGGTTGGAAGAGGGGGAATGAAGAAGGTGAAAATATAGTATTTATTCTGTGTATTATCAAATTTTGAATCATGTTAGATTTGTGTTGAGTGATAAACTTTTTTTCAGTGGGTTTTAATGTATCATATTTAATGTGGCTCGATGGATGGGTGTAGGTCGGCTGCTAGCTTGGAAATAGTGGGTTGAAAGGTGGGGTCTGATGAAATTACTGGTGAAAGAGGAATGAGTATTATAGGGTATTTTGGTTATTAAAACATGATCAAATCACATGTGACTTTTGGTATACAAAACATATCACATTCATCTGATATCTAGGGTTTATAAAGGAAATTTAAATACTACACAATTTCACTCTATCTCAATAAATACATCATTTCCATCAAAAGTATGTAAAATACTAATAAATCACATGCCCAAGTTTCTATTTCAACCTATATGATGTGTTATTAGAACATAAAAAAACACACACACTATGTATATGGATACACAAAACTAGGGATACAATGAAGCACATTCTTAGATGTCCCTAAAGTATCAAATGTCATGTATTTTAGAAGAAAATGTTTTGTAGGATGAAATTACATGAATTTGAACTTCTATAGTAAATTCCAAACCAATTATTTAGTCACACATTCAATGTTACATACTGATAATTAATTTAAGGTTGATAAAAAATGATAGGATGATGAAAATAAATACCCAAATACAATAATGTGACAATGATAGATAGTGAATAGTATATGATAAAACTTTTCCCATATAGAACTCAATTTTACAAATTGGTTTTATATTAGAGATCATTAAAAATTGGTTTTTCATGAATTATTATTTTATATTTAATGAGACAAATACTAATTTCAGGAATGAAGATCCTTTTAAATGTGTTGATGAATGTGTATAAATACCCACATGAATTATGGAATTTGATACGACCACATATATCGTTGGAACTTGTGGATTCATTATTGGTGGGTGAAATAGTTACAAACAAGAAATCCTTCATACAAATATTATAGGGTTCCCTCCTAGTATTATGGGTGTTACATGATCCATATAGATCGACCCCGAGTATGGGAGGAATTTCTTCACCTCATACATTTTATGTTTGAAATTTAAGCATTATTCTTTATAAAGGAAGGTTTTGATGTTGTTCATTGATTCTAGATACATCTCAACCTATGAAAATATCTTAGGAAATAGGAGAAGTTTCATTTCTCTATTTTATTTATGTTGATGATTCTTATGTGGAATCTATATATTATGAACCAGCACAATTTGATCTATCACAACACCCATACCATTCACCAAACGACATGAAGTGTGTTCTTGGTCATCATAAGATGGTGATAATAACCAAGGGTGTCAACCACAACCATATGGAATTATTGCACTGAAAAAATCCGAAAATCGAAATAATAGGTTATATCTATGAACCCAATATAAAGATACAATACATTGGTTACTCATGAACACACAATAATCAAACTTGAAATATGGAATAATCAAACGTGGAATAAAAATAATGTATAACATCAAAACTATTTGAATACATTACCCAAAAAATAAAAACAATTTTAATAAATAATAATGAGGTACAATAAACTAACATTTACAAGATAAATAAAGAATTTAATATCCAAAATTCCCCAAACATCACACAATGGTCCCAACATACTAACCTAGCTATCTCAATGAGACTCCATGTCACCATCCAGAATCAGTATTCACTTAGTCTCCCATGGAAGTTTGTAATAAACCAAACATGGAAGAATTTATTACACCAACCATGTGATTCTTATGTATTTTTCATTTTATTTTTTATTTTTTTTGTCATATATTTTTTGTAGGTGTTTTAATGAATAATGGAGGTTCATGGAAGAATAAATCGAGGCACATTGGTCGTGCATAGTTAGTAGAAACCATGTGCCAACCCCTTTAAAACCATGTAGCTTAGACAGAAGTAATTTGAAGTCCACAAAGTTAGCAACACTATATTGTACCAATACCCATAAAGTCATGTAGCCTCCAACCATTTGAATAGAGGTTCCCAAATAGATGAATCATTGTATGGAAAACCATGCAGCCTTCCCAGACTCTAAAAAAAATGCAATTTTCAATTTCTACCCTTCATAAGTATTAACCCTCTCAACCTTTTGTCTCTCTATTTGTGATCCTCTATCCCTAGGAATTCCTCTCTATATCTCCAACCTCCTCTTAGATTCTAATATTTTAAGATTTTGGGACGTTTCTTTAAGAAATCTCCAAGTAAGTGACTCCTCTTCCCTATGTCTATTCATTATTCTTTCTCATGTTCTCCTCTTTCTACTGGTTTTGGTGATGTATAATAAGTTTGGATCTTATTTTTTTGTCTATTATCTTGATATCAGTGGGGTTTTTGTTTCAATTATAGGATCATGTATTATCTTGGATTGTGTATTCCAATAGGATTATAGAGATTTCAAATAAAATGGAATGTTGTTTTGTATTGCGCTATTATTTTCTAATTAAAATATTATTTTTATTATTTTAAATTATGCTCTAAATATTGTGTGTGTGGAAATGGTAATTTCAAGTGTATCTGTGTGTGTGATGATTTGGAAATGGTGTATTCGATTCATTCTAAATGATTGGGGGATGATATGATTTGAATGTGGTATCTTGATTCACAATGAAAAGGGGTTGGAATGGTTTTTGAGTTGGATCAACGATCATGGGAACCTAGTTTTCTTATGAGGGCATGCTAGGACTAGAAACTAGGAGAACATATTGGGACTTGGCCATGGAATCTATAGTATGATTGAGATGTAACACTAACTAAATAATGTGACATTTCTATTACTATTGGATCTTTGGTTCTTCCTCTATAATGGATCACGCAAAGTGAGTTTATATTTTGATCATTGAGATAATATGTTCTTAGATCCATAATAACATAGTTTATTTTATATTGATGATAGTTTTTATGATTTTTCATTACTTATTTGTTGTTTTTATAAAATGGATACATTAATTTCAAATAAAAACAAGTGTTTAAACTAAAATGGATAAATTCTTTTTCAAAATTGGAATTTTTATTTAACTTATAATGGATATGCATGTAATACATGGTGGTATCCTAATTTTAAAGTGAGATCGCACCCTATAAATATTCAATTGGTATATTTAGATTTTTTTTTCTAATTTAGGTAATGGAAAATCATTAAATTTGGGTGGAAGTTTCCATTCATGATAGTGTATTCTCTTCTAGAAGGTGTTGGTTGTGGGTATATGGTGGGTGTCAACCAAAATGTCAAATTGTGGATTTTTTCGTTTGTTGATTAAATTCCTTTTATGTTAAATTTGTTTTTTGATAATAATTGTAAATGAACCTTGAACTTGTATATTAATAATTTTTTTAGATTTTATGTGGTTGTTGGTTATGTTGTTTATGTACATGTTGTATTGTTATTAATTTGGGAAAACTATTCCTAAAGGTGTTCTTTAATGCCCATGAACTAGTTGGTAGCCCATTGGGGATTGAGAATACCCTTTATCTTTTTGATAAGATGGATTAGGTGTGGGTTTTATGTAATCATTTACTTCTTTTGGAAAAAGTTGTATTAGAGGAAGGGTTTACCTTATCATTGGGTATTGCTATTTGGTAATGTTTGAATTGATAGGATATAAGACCATCAGGACATATGGTGATTTTAATGAGTGGCGTGTCTATCCAATACACCTCATGATAGGTCTTGGGGGACCATGGGATGTTGTGGATTTGGATAACTCATCATATAGTTGTAATACATAGGTTTCTAACTGGGAATTGGAAACGAGTTACGATAGAGTGGTTTAAATTATTAATTGAGACACTTTTATTTTCATCGAAATTATATGTGTGATTTAATATGATTATTTTATTTTTTTGTGCGTTTCTTGTGTAGAAAATATCTCTATTTATTCTATCTTTTTTCATGTTTTATTATGGATCCATATAAAACTCTTGTATAGGCCCACGAAGAGGAATGAGAAACTTATCCCTCACTAATTGATAAATTATTAATGGAGGCAGTGGTTTTGGTTATCAAATCTCTAGATTAGGGTGCAAGATCCAACCCCCTCAGGCTAAGAAAGACGAACCAAGTATCAAAAAGGATCTGGATCAGGAGTTCCATACGAATATCCCACCTTATTTTTGGGTAATAATAGATCCCCATGTACTGGAATAATAGGTGGTGAATACTGATAGGATATTTGGGTTTCTCAGACTCTTGATGTTGTCATGCTTATGTTTACTATGTTTATACCAGAAGGCCCCGGTTGAAGGTGGTGGGAGTCAGTGATCCTACCTAGGGAGATAAAAAGATAGGGTATAATTACATCAATAACATATTCAATGAGAATTTCTTCTAGGATAATGTTTTCCCCACCAAGCCTCTAGAGTTTTTGGACCTCCATTAGTGATAGCTTTCAATGTGGAATATTCTATCCTACTTGAAAAGTTAGTAGAATTTCATACCATGGAAGTATCCATAGAAAAGTTGAAAGGCCAATGATTTGAAATGTGTTTAAATCATGAAATTTGATCTCAATTATTACTATTCATGATGAAGACATATGATGAAGTGATTGACCATGATTTAATGGTGAAGATTAACAACACTCTTTTTTCAGGCTTGTTGAGGATGCTTATAATGCCAAGATAGAGTGGGTTTAGCTCATATGAATGGAAAATGAATTGTGAGGAGTAGTAAAAGAAAGTAATTAGTAGTTATAGATTTCCACCCACACCTCAATTGTTAGAAAATGTATGTTTTGGATCTATTTTGTACAATATGTGTGGGAAATCAGGACATGGGTGATCCACATGTACGGACTCACCCATGGAATGAGATCTCAATGGACTCATGAACCATATGTAAAGGATTTAAGCGGATAGCCATACTTACATGAATGCTACATTATCCAAAAAACCTATGGTATCAATATCCCCTTTCTATTCATTGAGATCCATGGGTTGGAATGCATATGGATATGGTGGAAAGTCATGATCTTATTATGGGAAAATAAATCATATGGTAGAGTCATGACATTGTAGTCTCCTAAAGGCATAGGTAGAGGTGAAAAACATTCATTATATGGATCAGGCACAAATGGAATTATATAAAGGTTCTATGATAGTTTGAGGTACCATTATTATTATATCATCCCTAAAATTTTCATTATTTGATACATGTGATTATATTTTGTTTGTTTCTTTTCATCTTTTGGATATATTGAAAATCTGAACTGAGATTACCTAATCTTCTAGGGAGCTGGTTATAACATGGGGAATGTGGTAGGAGAAGGGTTCTTGGTGCTTTTAATTTTTTATCCATTTCATTGTTTGATCTAAGAGTTTGTTTTTGTTAATAATGAAATGAACCACCATGATGTGAGAAAAAGGATGGACGTGATAATGTTCATCAAGAACCATATTTAATGTTATCTTTGACAGGTGATTTTCAAGGTCCCCAATGGAAGCACATGGGTTTATAAAGGAGAATGAGATACATGGACATGATGATATGAACCAACACTTTTCATGTTAAGTATAATTTCATGTCAAATTAAATTCCTTTTATTATAGGATGATGGGACAAGATTCGGGAGTGGCTTTCCACCAACAATAAGTGAGTTCCTAGAAGTGTTTCCAGTGTATTTTTTAGACCTACATCCTTAATGAGATATGCTGTTTACTATTTATTTTTGTGTCAGGGAAATAACTGATATATCTTCCCTCATAATGTATGTACCCCTCCATGTTAATGTAATTAATGATACACTTTAAGTAATTTGAATCTAAAGAGTTCATTATTTATTTTTTCTCTCCATGGGATGCTTTGATGTTATTTTCTAAAAATTGTGGAAGAATCCATCTGGGTATGAATCCATTTCTATAAATTGAATTAGATCACCATAAATAAAACATTTAACCATTTCCCCATATTTATAATATATTATACTAGATCAATGGATCGAGGTGGTTTTCTAAAAACCTACCTCTATTTTATTTGTCAACTTGTTATAGTAAGAGTGGTTGGTGTTACAAAGGCTTATTTTTTAGGTAGTTAAATCCATTTTGAGAATTTTTTGATCCCATTTGGATTAATAATATTTTCCCATATTTTTCTTGTCTCTGATAAACTTGGTTTCCCATAGAGAACTCAAATATTTTATCTTGGTGTTTGTGGAAAACATCTAGTTGATTTGATATTTGAAGAGGAGCATGAGAATAATTTTACCGTTATGATTCACACATTTCAAGATCAATCTATTTATACAAAACTATAATATTTTTGTATTTGGATATGGGATGTTATGATTTTGGGACACATGATCCCAAAACCAAGTGTTTAAGTTGATATAACTAAGTTCATGTTTTTAATATCATTGCAGATCCTTAGAATGATATATAGATAATTTTTTTTGGACTTCACAGTGTATTATAGGATGTTCATTATATATTTCTACTAAACTTCCTCACTGATCACAAACCACACTAAAAAAGTGATGATGTTTTTTATATCCTAGAGTGTTAAAAATATTATAAAGAGATTAAAAAGTGGTTGACCACTACCACTATCTTTAATTTTCCCAAGTCTAGATATGATTACATGGTATAGTATGATGATTCAGTTATAGGTTTGGGTTGTGTGATTATTCACGGTGACCATGTGATGGCGTATGGATCTAGAAGGTTCTGAAGAGACTAATTAAATTAGTCAACACATGATCTTGATCTTTCCGAGGTGATGGATGTCTTTAATTATTGGCATCATTATACCCTTGGGGACACGTTTATTGTCTAATCAGACCAAAAGATTATGATTTATGTTTTCTTCTATAAATATTTTAACTTTATTCAATAATGCTGGATAGATTACCTTAAAAAGTTTGACATTGACATTATCTTCATCCCATGAAAATGAAATATAGTTATTGATTCCTTTAGTAGTAATATTGACACCCATGCTCTGATATGGTCTATTTATAAGTGGTGTTTAATGGATCTTTTTACTCTTATCATTCTTGAGGCTAAGTTATAGAGTGGAAGTTTGTTATGGATTGTGGTTTTTTGATGCCTTCTATTATAATGATAATTCAGGATGATCGTCCAAGAGAATAATTATTCTAGTGATCTTCTATGTTTTTAAATTGTGTAGATATTCTTATCAAATTAATCTTCATTTCATTAGGTAATTCTTTGATTCAAGATCCATGTGATTGTGTTGTAGTCTCTGTAAAAAATTTCAATAAAGGGTTTTCCTCAATATTAGTAGATTGATCATCCTAGAGCCACCAAGATGTTCGTTGATGTTTGATTCCAATTTTGGAGGACATGTGTGAGATTTTATATAGATTCTTTGGTATCTCCAGGTAAAACATTTGTGCATGTTAAAGATTATAACTACAAGACTGTAGACACGAGAAATTAGATTTAAATTCCTACATAGAAGTGAGATTAGGTAACCATGGATTTTATTATTAGGTTACAACATACAACCTAAGGAAGGAATTTGATTTGGGTAGTTATCAATAATCTGACCATGTCTTCTAACTTCATTCAGATCATGGACTCAACCAAATTAGATGAATTAGGAAAGTTTCATATCTAAGTGATTGTTAGGTTTCACACTGTTCTTTAAGCTATTGTCTCTAATAAAGACCCCCATTTTTCCTCTTGGTTTTGGGAAGGCCTTACAAAAGAAATGGATTGTTATATCATGCTTGTCAAAACATCTCATCATCAAATAGAAGGTCCTGTAGAGCAGGAAACCAGATTTTGGAAGATATCCTTTACACCTATGTACTAAGCATTAGAGTCTCACATGATGATCATCTTGTATTGGTGGAATTCACTCATAAAAATAGTTATCAATCCTCAATTTAGATATATCCCTTTAATATTTTGTATGGTTGACCATATCAGTGTCCTCTATGTTGGATGGAAGTAGTTGAGACCTCCATAATGGGACTGAGAATTCTGTAGGAGACTGTTACACCTAGTTTTTTCTTTTCATGTCTTGGTTTTGATCTGGTTTATTGGAAATAACGATTCTTTTCTTGGGTTTTGGGTGAGATTAATTTTTATTTTTGAGAATTCATATTTCTAATAATCCTAGAATTTGTGCCCATTAGCTTGTTTGGGAGTTTTTGAAAAAAGGGTGGTTGCTACCTGATTTAAGCCGATCTTTACCCAATATATGTATTTAAAAATCAGATTTTTTTATAACTCTTTACGTTTTTAAACTTTTTTCACTAATTCCACTTCCCACTTGGCATCCAATGACATATTAATACTACCATATACTTTTTTACCCTATATTAATTCATAAGAATATGGAATTTGGGTTATTTATTCAGGTATTGGGCCAGCCTGAGGTCACATTTCTAGTTTTTTCTTAAATAATTTGTTTTCTAATATATTATTCTTGTGTTTATAATATTCTATTATTCCACCTCCCACTCATGTCCATGAAATATAGGATCACCTCACTATTCCATTTTATATCTTTGTATATCATCTTGTGGTATATTAGGGCAAATATTCTAAGTGGTTCTCAAATCTTCTAGATTTTCCAAAGGCAGTTTGTCTCATTCACAATTAATACAATTCATTATGTATTTAGAAAAAGTATTCTTCCCATGGTTCTTACAGATATTAGGAGACTCTCCATGGAGTTTCAATCCAATCAGTTTCCTCTATGTGTGCATATCTAAGGGAAGACAAAGAGTTTTCAGGTTTCCAAGGTGCAATTTCTTATCATTTCTTTTCCTTGTTATTCCTCCTTTCATTATTTATTGTTTTTATATTCTCATACAATAATTCTAAACCTAGGGTTATATTATAACATGATTTTTTATCGGTGATTTTTTCGTTTCGGTCTGGTCATCATAGGTTTAGGGTTGATAAACCCGCGGATGGTGATATTGGGTGTGCGTTTCCATTACGCAAAGGATTTGAGGTAGGATTTCCCATGCACATGCCTTTTTCTATTAAGATTCATCAATTTCTTATTTTTAGAAGCAGGTATATATGTTAATTTTTTTTCATCCTTTGGATAATTTTCTTGGTGTGAAAAATAATTTTTATGCTTTGTTTTGCGAAAGGTACTGTTGTTTTGTCATAAATGTTCACACTAAGTGTTTGTTTAAAGGTTATGTTATTTTTTTCAACTAGTTTGTGACATCTAGAACAGGGATTATGTTATTACGAAAATCTTCTAGTACCTTTAATAAAATATGGCATGAAATTGGTGTTTTATTCTTCGTCGTATTCATAAAATAAATGGTTTTTTTTAAAATGCATGTCATATGTTCGGTAAATTGCCCAGTTGGCTTTTATGTGTTATGTGACATTTAAAAATTATTTTTTGGATTTATGAATTCATAGGAATAATGAAAAATGGTATTTTTGTGACCTTATATAGCTTTCAAATGTGTATTTGGTTTTACAAACAAATGGGGTTTGGTTTACAACATGTTTTGACCTGAGTTGCCGGAAAATTGTCTGTTTCACATCCTTATGAAAATGGTTGTGTTTTGAATATGTAACGTGATTGTTTTAAGAGATTTATTAATGTGGTTTTCTTATATAAACTATCTATATACACCTCCTTAATAAAATTGAAATGCATACCTTCGTCAAATGTTAGTATTGATAAAAGCTGAAAGGCCAGTTTGGCTTTTTTTTTGTAAAATGGTTTCCATGTGTATTTCATGTTCTATCTTTTGGGGACATTTAATGGTTCATGAAATTGATTTATTTATTGTTTTTTGGGCTTCTAAATCAGGTTTTTTATGTTATTAATGGGTTTTTTTCTTTAAAAGTTCATTTTTAAGGGATTTTTTTGTGAAATGCATCGTTATACTTCTTGAAATTGTTTTATGAAAATTTAAGTAATCTATTGATCCATGAAAGAAATTCGAGACATGTGTGTGTTATGTCTGATGAGTGTATCATTTTTAATGAAATATTCATGAGAAAATGTTATTTTAAAGATGTGTAACTTGTTTGAGCACAAAAAGGGAATACCTGAGTATCTAGTTGGGTGGACGTGCACTAGTATGCTAGGTATCCCGTGGGGGTTGGCCACTATTTCATGTAAAAAGTTTGATGATGAAAACACTAAATAAACTATGATGATTATGTTGTTGTATGACCACTAGGTTATGGGTATTCTTTCTACTAGTGGATCATGTGCACGAGAATGGTTATTTATTATGGTTACCTTCACTGAGATACGGGGTATATTTGGGGTTCACAATTAACTAGTGCCTAGGGGTGTTCCCATGACTTGTGCTCATTGGTTATTTTGCACTCACTTTGGGCATACAGAGTGTTTGGATGGTAAATTTAGTAGTGTGTGTTAGTTATTTAAATGTGTATATTCTGTAATGCATCACTCTTGAAAACTATTTTCATTTTTAAGTTGCACCTCTTTGAAATTTTTTTACTAGCATTCTTGTTTATGAAACATGCACATTTTGGTCTAATAATTAGTATATCATGGATCCTCCTTTGGAAAACATAATTTTATATCTTGTATTTAAAACATGAAATTTATGTTTCTTTTATTTAAAATTAATTTCATTTGGAATAGAATATCAGCCTAACCTACTGAGTTTTAATAATCATGCCTATAGTCTTCTTCGGGTTTTAGCCACTGTGTGGGTTTTAGCTTGAGTTTAATCACCATAAGAGACGTTTGATCATTGTCTTGGAGTGTGAGTAACAGGGTCACATGGATTTAGTTGGTTTTCAGGATTTTTTGGTTGAGTTGTTAGATTAATTTTACATTCGGTTTCTAGTACAAATAATGTTTAGTTCAATTTTTTTTATGTAAATGTATTTTGGGATTTCCGTTTCTTTCTGCTATTTTTTTCTTGTTTATATTTGGGAAAATAGTTCCATTGTGTACTCAATTGATTACCTCAGTGATTTGATCCATATTGAGAGGATCGGGAATGCCTCTATTTACTTTTCGCGGGTTGGCCTGGGTGACTGGTGCAGGGTCGACTCGGGTTGGTTCGTGACAAAATGGTATTAGAGGAATTCATCTCTGAGAAAACATTTCAGTTTAGAGTTCCCGTGTTCTTTGGGGAATCTCATGGTATATGGAGTAGGATTGTTGGGACTGTAGGGGTAAGTGTGGGAAGAGCACCACAAACTCTTGCTCATTCTGATCCTTAGGTATCCATGGGAATTTCGATTTTATTAGACTGAATTGTTCCTATTGATTGTTTGGTGTTGGGATATGACAAGGGTAGTCTAACTAATGGCCTATGTGAGCTCACAGGGCCTAGATAGCCATGTTGAGGTATGACATGGTCCTAATAAGTCCCTCTATATTGGTTTTGTGTTTGAAATATGTCGGCCAACCATATAGTCAAATCACCCACCGACACTAGTTCCAATTTGAGGGTCTCTTGGAAGTTTCTTAAATTATGAAATTATAATTTGAAAATCCTTTATGTTAGAAATGTGGAAATGGGTTTTAAAGGAATGATTGGATTTTGAAAAGTGGAAAAATAGGTTTTAAAAAATTAAATATATGAATTGTTTTGGAAGGTTTTGTTTTGGTGAAACAAATTTTTTTAAGAGGAAGTATAAATTAATTAATGGGATGGGATTATCCCTAATCTAAACTTGTGGTTTGTTGGAATAAAGTGTTTTGAAAGGGTGAATCATTTTAAGGTGATTCAAAATAATTGTTTTAAATGGGTTTTTTTGGGACGTTGAAAAGTGTTTGAATATGATGAATTGGTTTTTGAAATTGGTTTTGAGTGGTACATGTTTTCTTAGAAAGGGTATTGGTCTCATTGGCCATCAGATTATTAAATGATTACATGATGAATTTTAGAAATTGGAAGGGGTTGTTTGGAGTATCATAGTAGTTTTGAAAGTTATAAAAATCAAAAGGAGTATGTTATAAGAAAATGGTTCTGGATGATGTGTGGTTTTTTTTGTGAAATTTGAAAAGGGTTTTGACCTGGTGGATAGTGTTCCACTGGAAGGTACATGATTTTTGGAATGATGTTATTTTGTTTAAGACGTTTGTGTTTTCATGGGTGTTCACATGCGTGGTTATATTGTTATCTGGAAGGATGGCCTATATGAAATGGTTGTTGGGTACTTGGGGTGGAATGGAAATTTGCATGTGAGTGATGCATGATGAAACACCATTAAATAATGTAGAAATCCACTAGGTTAGAGTTTTTAAAGCTTTTTTGAGCTGAATAATTGTGGCATTTGTTTATATACTGATGGTTATGATACTAGTTTTTTTCAATTTCATAGAATATTTGATTATTTTGTATGCTTCCTTGTGATCTAGAAGTCATACTATTGTTGTGTCTTGAGATGAGATCTTTTCGGTGGCTTGGTATTGGAGTAATGTTCCTTGGGTTTTTAAAGATGTGTTGGATGTTGTGATATGGCCATGGATTGTTATCTGTTGGAAGTATTTTCGGTTTATAAACCTAATAATTCATTTGAAAAATTAAATCCACCTCTTCATATGATGACTCAAACCATTTTTTGTAATATAGATATTTTTGGGATTTATTTAAAGTGATTCCAGGTCATGATATTTCTATTGGACATAACAGTTTTGTTCGATCATGTTGATGTGTTTCACTGTATTCCTTTTCAATTCTGCTCCTTGTTTGGAGTGAGAGAGAATGGTGTTATGTATCAATGATTTTCTCTTTAAATGAAGCTGTGTTTCAGAGAAAGTGAGTTTCGTGGGGGGTGTTGTGATCCATACAATCAGACTGTCGTGCATCAAATGCTTCATGAATTAGGGCTCCATCCATAGGCCTCAGAGTGAAGCTTTTCATGCAATCAGGAAATCATTATATGTGTGGAGTTATCTACTAGGCTCCAACCTCCACTATTTTAGTAAGGTAGTTTCTAATTTATGATGGTTCATCATCACTATTAATTTCGTCTTGTCACAATGAGTGTGGTAGACTTACCCCTCACACAGTGTTTATGGTTATGCCTTCATGGATGTTGGTTTCTGATCAATGTCCCTGTGTGGGCCACCTATATAATTTGGGTGTGGTATATGTATTACGTGTTCATAGGTGGAGAGTGTTGGGTAGTTCCTTTTTTTCTTTTGTGGTTTCAGTGGCATAATGATTGGGTCCCCTTCCCTCCCCTCCCTAAGTTTTAGTGGTCTGGATTCATGCATAAAGTGTTAGCCTAGTTCTTGTCCCCTCTGTTCGAGAGTGGTTAGTTTAGATGTTCATGTTGTAACCCTATTAAAAATGGGTTTTTAGATTTTTGTGGGACAGTTTTTATGGTCCTGTGTGGGTGAGCCCAAATTCGAGTTCATGTTGAATTCTTTTTTGATAATTTCTAGTTGGTCTTTAATGGAGGGGAGAGTCACAACGGGTCTCATTGATCTTTCCTTTAAGGATTTATCAGATGGTAGTTCTGATTTAATGGTGGGGATCCCGTTACAGACTCCCCCCAAGTCATTGGATTTTGTGAGTTTACTTTGGTTTGGGTGATCATTGGGTTCACTGGGAGAATCCCAACAATCTGGTTCATTCCATGGTTGTGGAGGTGGTGGCTTGATCTTTCCGTTGATTCGTAGGAAGTGGTTGTGAGGTGGTGTTTTGTTTTGGGAAGTGGATTAAGTTCCATTGATGTTAAATGATATTTATTTGTATTGAAAGGTTGGATCATGTTGATAAATAATCCTTAGGTGTTTTTCTGCCAGCTGTAATTTTTTTGGCTTTCTAGGGCAGAATGTTTTAATGGGGGGGGGGGGATATGTGTCACAACATGTTTTTTTCTTTTCATTTCTTGGGTTTGATTTGGTTCATTTTAAATAATGATAATTTTCTTCAGTTTTGGGTGAGATTAATTTGGTGTTTTTAACTTCCATATATTTCCAATCATCCTAGCATTGGTGCACCATATCTTTTTTGGAGTTTGGGAGAAAAGGGTGGTTACATAATGATTTGGGCCAACCGTGATCCCCGTTCTGGATTTAAAAATTAAATTTTTTTCTTTTATAAACCCTTCCCATTTAAACATTTTAACTCATTTTACATCCCACTTGGCCTCCATTGACATATCAAAGCTAACATATTCTTTTTTACCCCTTAGAAATTGATATCATTTTGAATTTAGGTTCATTATTTAGGTATTGGGCCAGCCAGATTTTCCATTTCCAGTTAAGAAAAATAAATTGTTTCATTTATATCATATTCATGTTTTTATAATTAGTTGTTATTACACATCTAACTCGTCTCCATGAACCCTAGGCATACCCCCCATGTTCCATTTTATCTCTTTTGAGCTTATCTTGTCACGGATTAGGTAAGATATTCTCAATGATTCTCCAATCGTCCAGATTTTCCAAAAGGTATTTTGGGTCATTCATAAATCATTCAATTATTTATATTTTTACCAAAAATCATCTTCCCCTTATTCCTCCAGATCATAGGATCCTCTTAAAGTACTTTTAATCCATTCCTTTTCTTCTATGGGTGCATATCGAAGGGATGGAGTAGAGTTTTCTAGTTTCCAAGGTGTGATGTATTCTCATTTCTCCTCTATATTCTTCCTCCTATCATTATTTCTTGATTTTATATTATCCTCTAGTAATTCTCGACCTATGGTTATGTTATCTTATGTTTTTAAGGGTTTTATGTTCGTTTGGTTATGTTATTCATGGGTTTAGGGTTTATAAACACGCAAATTTTGATATTGGGTGTGGGAATCCATTTCACCAAGGATTTGAGGCAGGATATCACTTTCATGTGCCATTATCATTGAAGTTTCATGATTTTATTATTTTTCACACCTGATATATATTTTATTACTGTTTTTCATCCGTTGGATAATTTTATTTGTGTGAAAAATGGATTTTTAGTCTTTGTTTTGTGAAAGGTAGTTTTGTTTTGTCATAAAAGTGCACAACTAGTGTTTGTTTAAATACTTTTTTATTTTTTGAACCTATTTTTTGAGGTTTATAACCTGGTTTATGTTATTTTGAACATGTTACAGAATCTTGAATAAAATATGGCATGAAATTGGTGTTTTATTCCTTGTGAGGTGCTTAAAATAAAATGATTTGTTTAAAAGTGCATGCCATGTGTTCGGTAAATTGCAAGGATAGCTTTTATGTGTTATGTGTGATTTAAAAATTATTCATTTGTATTGATAAATTCAGTGGAAGAATGAAAAATGGTATTTTGGGTCCTTTTATGGCCTTACAATATGTATTTTTATTACAAACAAATGGGTTTTGGTTTACAACATGTTTTGGACCGAGTTGCTGGAAAATGGCCAATTTCACATCTTTATGAAAATGGTTGTGTTTTGAATATGTAACCAATGCGTATTTAGGGATATATGAGAGTGGTTTTATGTATTAAATGGTGTGTATACACCTCCTTAATAAAATTAAAATTCATACCTTTGTCAAATGTTAGTTTTGGAAAGGCTTAAAGGTATGTTTGGCATTTTTTCTTATAAAAATGGTTTCCAATTGTATTTCATGTTCTATCTTTTGGGGCCATTTTATGGTTCATGAAATTGATTTATTAATTGTTTTTGGGGCTTCTAAATCTGTATTGATATTTTATTGATGGGGTTTTCCCTTAAAACAGCATTTTCTAATAGATTTTATGTGCAAGGGCTCGTTATACTTCATGAAATTGTTTTATGAAAATTTATGTTGTTTATTGATCCCTGAGTGAAATGTGAGATTTTTGTGTGTCCGGTTTGATGTTTGTGTGATTTTTAAATGGAAAATTCATTATAAAATGGTATTTTATATATGTGTAACTTTTTTGATCACAAAAAGAGAAAAACCAGGTATCTAGGTGGGAAGACGTTTACTAGTATGCTAGTGATCTCATGGGGTTTGGCCCCTATTTGACGTAGCAAGTTTGAAGATGACAACACTAACTAAACTATGATGATGATGTTGTTGTAGTACCACTAGGTTATGGTTATTCTGCTTACTAGTGGCTCTTGTACATGAGAATAGATATTTATTATGGATACCTTCATCGAGATACGAGGTACCAGTGGCTCACAACTAACTAGTGCATAGGGGTGTTCCAGTGACTTGTGCTCATTGGCTATTTTGTACTCACTTTCGACATACGGTTTGTTTGGTTGGTAAATTTATCTTCATGTGTGAGTTATTTAAAAGTGTACATTCTTTAAAACAACCCTCTTAAAAACAAGATTAATTTTTTAGTTGCACCTCTTTGAAAAATTATTAATAACATTCTTGTTTATATAACATGCAATTTTTTGTCTGATAATTATTATAGAAAGGAACCTCATTTGGAAAACATAATTTTATATCTTGTATTTAATACATTAAATTGATTTTTATTTTATTTTAAAGGAAGTTCATTGGGAATATAATATCAGGATAACCTACCACATTTTAATACTAATTCCTATAGTCTTCTTTTGTTTTTATCCCTTGTGACGGTTTCAGCTTGAGTTTGATCATCTTGGGTGACCTGTGATCATTGTGTTAGAGAGTGACCAGAGGGGTCACATGGAGTTAGTTGTTTGTCTGGTTTTTCGGTTGTGTTGTTGGTTTCGTTGTATTTTCTGTTTCTTGTACAAATAATGTTCAGTTCAATTTTTTATATAAATGTATTATTGGGTGGTCCGTTTCATTCCGGTGTTTGTTTAATTATTTATATTTGGGAAAAATCATTTCCTTGTGTAATCTATTTACGCCTTCGATTCTTGTCTCTATCCCAGGAAGATCAGGAACGCCTCTCATGACTTGTCACAGGATGGTCTGGGTGACCAGTGTCGGTCAACTCGAGATGGTTCATGACACAGACCACTAATAAAGTTAATATGATCATGAGGTGTTTTTTCAGTTCAATTTTGTTATAAATATTATCACAATAGTGGTTTATAATATATTGATTTATTAGTGGGTGACTGGGTGTTTCTAATTTTGACCCCTCACTGAGTTCATCATCATCTTGGTGGGATGTAGAAGCAGATGTTGAGGTATTAAAGTCCTTTCAAAATCACCCTGAGGATCATTATGATGGTGTACCATCTATATATTCTTTAATACTTTAATTTCAATTCATGATGTTTTCCACATATCTCATTTGAATAACTATATTCCAGAATCTTATAATGTGTTGACATGGGAAATGATCATGTTTGAACACGATCTATCACTGACCGATAAGGAGTTCATATTGTGGATAACTTGGTCATATTGATTCAGGTGAAATCCATTCCACTAGATCAGGTCCTATGGAAGCATGGGAATGATGAGAATAAAATGTGGGAAATAAAATTCTTTGGTAGAGGAGCAGTACCCTCACTTTTTATCATATCAGATTATGTGTTAGCATTACGGGGAGGGAAAGTGAGATTGTGCATAAAATTGTCACACCTATGGTGTGATTTTTTAATATATTTTTTGTTTTTTTAATTATTTTTTCTAAATGTTTTCAAGGATTTTTTCAATTAAAATTACGTTTTTTGGGTGATTGAGGGTGGCACATAGTTGGAACACTATTTTTAGAAACTGTGTGGAAACGCCCAAAAAATAGTTTAGCTAGAACAAAGTATTGGGGATCCCACACTATTAGGTGAAGATTCATTATATAATACTTAGAAATATATTAAACCTCCACCTCTTTGGATATAGGTACCCTCATGGTTTGTTCATGGTCTGAAATACCAAATGGACAAACAGTCTGTCATGTCCAAATAATAAAAAAATTAAATTTTTAATTTTTATGCTTCCTAATATTTTACCAATTTCACCATCATTTATCACCATTCACGATCCTCTATCTATAGGCATGTATATCACAAAATCTATCATTTTATTGGCATAATAATTAGGGATATTTTACCTTAGTTCTTTAAGAAACCACCATGTAAGAGTCTCTTGTCCTCTTCTTATGGTATCTAGATTCTTCTTCCTAAAGTAATCCTATATCGAGTGTTTATAGTGGACTATAATGTGATGGATCTAATATTTTATAGTATATTGATGTTAGTGGTGTTTTATTTATTATATTGGATCTCCTCTTGGCTTGGATTGTTGATTTCAACCAATTTTTTTATTTCCAAGGGAATTTCATGTGGTTTCATGTTGTGACATTATTTGATTATTTAAATGTTATTTCCCTTATTTTAAAATTTGTTCTAAATATCTTGTGTGTGTGAAAATTAATATTTCATGTGTACTGTTTGGTTTGTTTATTTTCAAAATTATTACCCCTTTCATTCTAAATGGATGTAGATGGTTTTCTTGTCTTGTGGTAACATGATTTATAATGAAATATAGTCATCATGGTTTTGGAAATGGATCCAAGAACATGGGAAACCGGGTAACCTAAGAGGGTAGGATAAGATTATTGTATGTGAAAACTATAATGGACTCAACATATACATCACAAGTTAGATCATGTTGAAACACCATCTAAACGATGTCACGTGACTATTTTTGTTGGAACATTTTCTCATCATCTCTAGAGACTAATTCAGGCGATGGTTAAATGCTTGATCTTAGAGATATAATGCACCTAGAGCCCCACTAACCTAGCTACCTAGGGATTACCCATGGGATTTAATATCTTTTTTTTTACATTTTTTAGTTTTTAAAAAATGATTACATTTTTAAAAAAAATCATGTTTTCAAACTAAAATACCCTGCATTATTTTTTATAAATTGAATTTCTATTTATCCTATAAGGACTAGTCATTCAAAACTATATGGGATCCTATTGGGAAAGTGAGATCACAATCTACATATAATAGAAGGGTATATGTAGAATTTATCCTATTTGACTTTGGTGAACACAAGGCCATTCCTGGGGGTGGAAGTGCTATTCTTGTTAGTGGATATACTTCTGGTAGGGGTGGTAGTGGTGACATGGAGGGCGTCGAACATCATGCCACATTGAGAATTTTGTTAATTTTTTTGGTTACCTTCCATTTTTGTTCATTTTATATTAATATGTAAATATAGATTGAACTTTTAAAATCCTATTTTGTATATATTAGATAAGTATATTGGTTATTATTTTATGAAGTTTATGTGCATGATTTATTGGTGCTATTTTTGGATGTTTATTGATTTTCATCTGGTAAAATCAGCCCCAATGTAGTTCTTTAATTATGAGGCCCAAGTTTCTATCCAGTGGGGATTAAGAATTCTCTTCAAGCTACACCATGGGCCAGGTCAGGTGTCGGGTCAGATGTCATCCTAGAGTAGTTCATGGTAGTAAAATCATGTATTCATCAAAATAATTAATACTAAATATCCATAGACATGGGTTCCTATGGTGTGTTTCAATATCCAATAAGATCCCACCAAATGTTTATATAATTAATTTTATATGTGTAACCAATAATACTTGTTTGAAAACAATGAGTGTTGACTATTTTTTATTTTATAATTATAAGATAGTAAATACACAACATATCATGTTCCTTTCTCAAATACACCCTTTATAAATTCCAAATCACGTTCCCTTTCTCTATTCTGAAATCCCCGTTAATAAATATCCATTCAAATAAGTTAAAAATTAGTTTATATCCCCTTTCACAAAAAACCCTAATGTTAGCAAACATACCATCCCTTTTTTTGAAAAAAAATTACAAAATACTCAAAACATGATCAAGTAAATGAGTGATAAGAAAAAAACAACATCAATGAAAACTGAAAATAAATAATTAAAGGTATAGAAAAATCCTAACAAGTTTAGCAAATTGTCACTCATCATATCAAAATCATAAATAAACAATGAAAACAAGTAAATGACATAAAAAAGAAGCCGTAACTAAACATAATACCTAATAATCATAATAAGGAATCACTTTAAGGACTAGTGGGACAATAATAGTTGTTCTTATATCAAACCAACTACTTATAGGTCTTATGTTTCTATAATCACCACGCAAGTCACACTTACCCGCCACATCAGATGATTACCCCCAAAAAACTATAAAACCCCCAACTAATACATAGTAGTCGGTGGGTAATCTCAACTCACATGTCACCCATATCTTGATTAACCACTTAGTTACCCTAGGTTTTACAAATGAAGTTTTTCAAAGGGGGAGATCCACATTATCCATATGAAAATTACAATATACTAGTGAAAAACAATGAAATATACCACCCCAAAAGTTGTCATTTCTCCCTCAAACACCAATTAGAAAATATCCCCATTAAAAACCGACAAGAAATAATAAAAAATACAATAATTTATAAATATAAAAAAAATGAGAAATAGATAAAAAATAGGGCACACAAGTGGTGTAGTTATAACCATTGGATTTATTCACATAATGTTTGAAATGGGACCATAGTTTAATATACTAATCATTGAATTTAGAATCCATTTTTAAATTGAATTTTGGAAACAAACTGGAATCTAAAGAACAGATAATTTACATCAAACGTAATCATAATCAATAAATTTGGTCACAAAAAATTTCCATAGAATAAACCCACCCCTTAAAAAATAGGAAAATCAACAAACATTAAAACACCTGAATCTATTACTTATAACCAACTCAAACCATTATAAGTAAATCGTTCTCTATAAATAAAACCATTATTGGATGTTTTTATAACATGTATTATTCATAAAAACTCAGTTGGAATGAAAATTATCCAATTATTTCCTATGAAAACAAATAGGGTTTTTGAAAAACCATAGATAATTTTTACATAGATATGGAATTGGTTTGGTTTGACTTATCACATCAGTTGGACCATTCTTCCAAAAGACTCAAAGCACATTCCAAATCATTATGGGATAATGAAAAGAACCATGTAAATCAAACACAACCATAAATTTTTTTTTGACCCTCATAATATAGTAATCCAAACAACTTATTCTTACCTGAATTTTAACATGTGGTTACTATACATTGGATACTCAAGAAAAAATATGAAATTTTAAAATAAAAAATAATAAAATAACCCATAAAAATATTTAATAACATGAATCTTATTCAAACAATTCATCTACATGATACCAAATATTTTTGAGAATATTTAAATGATTTAATGAATTTAACATGAAAAAGATATGCCTAGTGTCTAACACCCTACATGAGTCGAACATTTCACCACAATCGCAAAGTACCAACCCTATTTTCTCTATGTGACTCAATGTAAACATCATGAATCAACATCCACTCAATATACCAGGAAAATATGAAATAAACCCAACATTTGAGCCATAACATACATAACTACATACATCATGAAGACTACATACCCACCAATGTTAGTAAGTATGTTGTGATCCAATGTTATTTATTATTCCATAAGAGTCTGTATCATTCCTTTTATAAGCGAAACTATGAATAATAGTTTTAAAATAAAAAGTATTAAATAGTTTTCTTTTTCATTTAAAAGATATTAAACACATAAAATATCATTTTTCATTCTAAAACCCCCCCCCCTTTATAAATCCAAAATAATTTTCCAATTATCAATTTATAAATCCACCTTTTCAAAAAATCTATTTGAATTGGTCAAAGATGACATTAGATTTCATTTTTCCAAAGACCATAGAGTTTGAAAAAAGAAATTACCATGAAAACTATTACAAAATTCTAAATACACGATCAAGTAAATGAGAAATTATATAGAAAAACATCAAGGTAAAATAAAATAAATAATTAAATACATATCTATGTCATGTCATGATCAACCATAAATCACTCAAAATGTCAACATCATAAATAAACTTGGAAGACAACTAACTCACATGACAGATAATCCATAAAAAACATAATATATTTTCCTCATAATGTGGAATTACCTTATGTACTAACAAGAAAATAATAGACATGCATAGGTGTAACCAAATATCTATCACCCTGAGCTTCCATGAAACGCTTCTCTTTCAATAATGCAATAGCTTGCATTGTACACAAGTTCGAGATTCTAACACACCGCAACCGATCAAAATAGCCTTTATGAATAGTAATACCCACTTTATAAAAATATATATATTTTATATTTCAAAATGGGCTTCATTTTTTGATTCGGAATATTGAAATTAGCCTATGTTGAATTTTTGGTATTTTTCTGAGAACTTCCAATTTTCTATGAATAGTGAAAAATACTTAAAAAAATATTTGTTAATAAAAATAATTTATAGAGATAAATTATACTATTTAGTGGTTTTAAATTATAATTAGAATATATTTTTATCATTTTATCCAATGGTTTTCATTAGAATTAATTTAACATTGAAATTGGACATAAACAATTGTCAATCTTTTGATATATATTGTTTTTAAAAACACGCAATTTGTTGTGACAGTGGGAATTAATTATAAAATTAATTAATGAAACTTATATGATTTTAATTTATTAAAATAGACATCATTTTTGAATTCGGAATATCAATTATAGCTTAGGGTGAAATTTTGGCATTGTTCTGAAAAACTTCAATTTTTGATGAATAGTGAAACCACTAAGTGGTAGTTAAAAAACTGTTTTTTCGTCTAAATGACACATTACCACTTCTGTGATTTGATTTTCAAAAATCTGACAAACATGGTTGTCATTAGGAATTAAAATGTGGTTCAGTGGGATTAAAATATTTTTTTGGTGAATAGTAACTTTTAAGCTTAATTAATCGCGATTAAAGGTAATTAGTGAAATTTAAGGTAAAAATGATAATATAAAAATATGAAAATACCTTTACAGTTGTCCTACCCATATTGGATGAGTCATGGCCGACCATGAAAATCCATGGGTCAACTTGGGGACCCCATGGAGCCACTTTGGTAGGAAAATGACATTAAAAACTTTTTATTTAATGTTAAAATAAAAATGTCACAAACATGAGTTGTTTTACTAAAAAAATATTTAAATGGGGTTATACAAGTCATATTTTTTACTATAAATATTCATTATAAATATAAAAATAATTACTACATCATGATAGTTTTTTTATAATTTTTAGACATTAAATAAATTAAATTCTTTATGACAACATGATGATGCAGCGATTACCTCATTAATTAACGATTTAAATAAAATGAAAAGTTAATGTAACATCTAAGACATAAACTTGTCCAAAACCTATTGGATGAGTATATTTAAAACCCTTACCACATTATCCTATAAATATATAAGTTTGGGGCCTTTAAAATCCGAAACTCATTATATAATAAAGTAACATTTCATGACTTTCCACAAGTGACCCTCCTCTCCTCTTATAAAAGGCCCCCACCACTACCACCTTATTCACACCTTCAAAGCCTTTTGGCTCGGCCAAACTCTGCCCAAATACACTCTCAACTTCCCTCTATCACTCCTAGAAGCCTCACATTGGGCATAATTCTTCCCAAGGAAGCCTTAGGCTCAAATCAAAAAAGAGTTACCTGATTTTATGGTAATGTCTTCTCTTATGTTATATTGTTTTATTTTGCTTCTCCAACACCCTAAATTTTTTTTATACATTTGTTTGGTAAAAAACCAATTATCATAAATATACTAGGATGTTTTTATAAGAATTATTCAAGCTACACATACACACACCTACATCTAATGGTTAAAGAATGTACTGTTTCTGTGGATGGCGAATTTCTGCCTCACGAAGCGATGATTGTTCAACACTAATATAACACCTTCAAAGGTGTCCATTAAGATGTCACTATATTTATATATGATATATAATATGTTTATGTTTTACATAAGATTCTGTATTTTTCATTTATGGAATACCTTTATGGTTTCCATTATGGGTAAACATGATATTTTCATTTTAGGAAGTCTGGACTACTGCCCCGTCAAAGTGTTTTGAATCGTTAATGCCATATGTGAGATGTATAAAGGATGGAGTAAATGGTATTATAAATTATATTATACTTTAATTATATTATAAATTTATATAATTCTAACTTCATTCCATTAAATACGAAATAGAAATGAAAGTAGCGTTCATGCGTATGTACGGCTTACCATCTCTATGAACGGTGCATTTCATTTCTTACCTCTAAATGTTATGTAATATAATAAATGAATGTATATAATGGATATATAAGATATATATGATATCTACATCATGAATATAATTATGGAGATAATGGATATTCTACAACATAAAGAACATGTAATTGTAATAAGTTTATTGTTGACTCAAGTACCAAAGATCGACAAAACGACCGTTATTAACTTAAATGATTACATAATATTCATAACATGGTAATAAGTGATATAAAAATAATAATGAACATGAAAAAGGTTCTTTAGAAAATTTAAATTAACTCTAGTTTATTATTCAGAAGATTAAAGAACGATCGAGTCAAGTCAGACACGAGGTAGGGGAACTTCTTAACCCAATTTTCGTTCTTTGGGTTAATCTCCTACTTTAAAATTATGTCATGATATTATTATGTCCTATCTTGTATTTGCACTTTCTTTATGTGTAATTATAGTGAATACACATAAAAGATCTATTTTATTTAAAAATGATCTTTGTAAGGGACTTCGTCTCAATCTCCATTCATTGAGGCATATTTTGTTTTATACTCAAATTTCTTTTATATGATGTATAAACCCCTTTGAATTTTACATTTATTCAAAAGGAATATTTTTATAAGAAGCATTTTACTAAACAAAAAAAAGGTAATGTTTTTCATGGCGTACGTACGAGGAGACAACGACTTCTCAGCCGCTATGGCCATTATTTGAGTTTCGGCTTCTTCTACAAGCCATAACTTTTTTTAAATGAAAAATAATTACAAAGTTTTAACTTTCTTCTATTTTGGTATTGAAAATGGTTTTGAAAGTGTTTTTTTAATATCATTGTGTTGTATTAATATCTTGTGATTGATACGTAAAAATGTTATGTTTCCTTTATGCATGTTTTATGTGATACGATTATGTTATGGTTTATGATATGTTTAAACCTGTTCATATGAGGAATGCATTGGACTTAATAAGTGACGGGTGGAGACCGCTATAGCTTTTCGATGCCTCGGCAGGTCTCATGAGACAAACTAGTGTCTTGGCACGAGGCCTTGACAAAATATTATTTGTAGTCCTGGCACGAGTCCTTGGCTACATGGTTATGATAGTCTGGCATTATGAATTCCATCATTATGAAAGTGGTTATTGATATTGCATGTTATTATTCGACTAGTTAAATATCAATGTGAACATGTAAATGGAATTATATCATTTTATTTTTTCCATATTATGTGGAAGTTCAAGTTTAAAAGGATTTTGTTTTAGTTATACATTTCCTTAAATGTTAATGTTTATTTATCAAAGAATCGTTGTATTGTTATCCTTACTGAGCATCTGAGCTCACCCCTTCCAATGTTTTAATTTTTCCAGGATGTGAAGAAGTATTTTAGGAATGACCTATAGGGATAGTCTGAAGGGGATATGATTCTGGAAAATTGAGACTATGTTATTGTAGTTTTTCACTTTATGACGTAATGTAACATATATGAATGTATCTAGAGTTTCCAACGCTACTAAACTAATCATTCTTTCGAGACTTGATCTTTTGTGATCATGCCAATGTTATGCAATAATGCACTGACTCTGGGTAACTAGGGTTATGGCGTTATAGTTGGTATCAGAGGCAGTTTAGTATTAACCTTAAAATCTAGATTTAGATAAACTCTGATTAGAGCACATATCCCTAAGATAGACTTTGAGTATTAGTATACAAGAACTTCCAAGAATTTTGGTATTTTAGAGATTTTGTGAGTTTTCCGAGCAATACATCGATGTCTGGATACGAGCAGGTAGAGGCGGCTCTGTCACAGATGTACCTAGGGGTAAACCCAAAAACACCGCTTTGAGCTACACTCGAACGGGAACTGGTACACGACAACGGGCCTTGTTGCACTCTTGGTTACGACATTCCCAGGGGATATTCATAGGATAAATCTCATTTTTTTACAAAACATTATGAATGGTTTATGAGTATATACTTTTTCAAAGAAAACTTTTTTTATGATTATGGATTATATCCATAAACCGTTCAATTTACATTAAGTATTTTACAAGTTTGGAATTATTAATTGCAATTCATAATATATCCTAGTTTATGCCATTGTATATAAATGGTGCCCAGTAGAAGGAATGCGAACTCCATCAATACGTATGATACAAAGAGTAAGAAGGATCAAATCTTTCATGGTATTAATCCAAAATTTAGAAGGGAAATAGTCTCCCATGTGTTCTAAACATTTGAAGAAATAGTATCATGTGTTAATAAGATAAGTAAAGAATTCTCTAAGTCTTATGGCTTTGAAGGGAAGAAAGAGAAGAAAAGGATGGAAGATAGAATGATGGATAAAGGGATGAGGGAAAAGATGAATTTTTCAATATGTGATAACTATGGGAAGAAACACCATGGAACTTGCCTGAAGGGAATGGGAGTTTGTTATATGTGTGGAGAAAAAGGACACCAAGTGCATGACTTCAAGGGTAAGAAAAGGGTTTCAAATGTACAATGCTTTATCTGAAGGAGTGGGGACACTACGCAAACCAATGTCCAAATCATCTGAGTATGCCCCAAATGATGTTATTGGATAATAATCAAGTTATGATACTACCACAGATTAGGAGGAATGATTAGAGTTATTATGTTGTTATTAAAGAATTATTTCATTTGAGTGTTGTTTCAATGATGTACTCGTTATAATAATTATAGTGTATATAAGGATTGTACTACAGTACTATTTCATCAAGGACTTGAGATTGTGTGGAACCAAGAAAAGTGACTCAATAGAAGGTTAAATATTTGGGAAATATATGGTTGAGATAAAGATAAACCATAATATGGTTCTAATACCCAGATAGCGATTTTGGAATAATACAAGATTGATTTGGATAAATTATATTGGATATTCTTGACTTCCTTGAAACTGAATAATGATTTTCATACATTTTTGGATAGAAGGAGTATATCTTGTATTCTATAAGGAATAAGGGATCATGAATGTAATAAAAAAGGATATTCATTGTGTTTACATTCCTTATAAAATTTGGACTGTGAGTTTGGATAGAAGTATTTTGGATAACTATAAAGGTTGGAATGGATTATGTTGAACTTTGGATAGAATTGTTTAAGGTTAAAACATTTATGAAGATTATTTTTGGAATATTATAATACTATAGTTTTAGGAAAAGGACAACCTGCAGGTTGGGGGATAACCTATCGCGTTGGACAAAGCTGTAGAAATCGAACCCACAACCATAGTGCGACAAGACTTTATTACCTACCACTAGCCTATAGGAAGTCCGTGGTTATTACAGAAAATTTTTCCTAATCTAAATGGTATGTATTAATATTTGGAACCTTATAAAATTATAATAAATAGAATATTTTTGAGTTCTATTACCTTTTGGAGTGAATGATGGGTATGTGGTAAAAATTTATTAATCAATGAAAGTCTACATGACAAGTAATGATATTTCCTTACGTTCTTAGTAAATCTCTTAAATAAATTCCTCAACTTCATAAAAGGTAACTTAAAACAAAAACGTTGCTGGTTAACTATTCAAACTGTGGATTCAAAGACCGTTTAACCAATCACAAGTTTGTGATTTTCTTGTGGTTAACTTTCTCCTAATCCTGTTTTCTACAACTCTCCATCAGACCGTGATGGTTTTTCCCTCCATATCCATATTTTCATAGAATCCTAGTATGGGCTATCTCGGGTGACCTTTGTACTTATATTTCTTTCTTTTAAAGTTTTATTTTTATTAACCTTATTTCCGATGTGGGGTTTCCACAAAGTCATTTTCTATTTTCAACCTTTTATTTTCAAAGAAAAATTTCAAATTACGAGGACGCAATTTATTGAAGGAGAGGAGAATGTAACACCTCGAGCTTCCACGATACTCTTCTATTTCAATAATGAAATAGCTTGCATTATACGCAAGTTCGAGATTCTAACACACTACAACCGATCAAAATAGCCATTATGAATAGTAATACCCACTTTTTAAAATTATATATATTTTATATATCAAAATGGACTTCATTTTTGGATTTGGAATATCGAAATTATCCTATGTTGAATTTTTGGTATTTTTCTGAGAACTTCCAATTTTCTATGAATAGTGAAAAATACTTAAAAACAACTTTTTTAATCAAAATAATTTATAGAGATAAAATATACTATTGAGTTATTTTAAAGTATAATTAGAATATATTTTTACCATTTTATCCAATGGTGTTCATTAGGATTAATTTAACATTGAAATTGGACATAAACAATTGTCAATCTTTTGATATATATTGTTTCTTAAAAACACGCTATTTGTTGTGACAGCGGGAATTAATTATAAAATTAATTAATGAAACTTATATGTTTGTAATTTTATAAAAATAGACATCATTTTTTAATTAGGAATATCAATTATATCATAGGGTGAAATTTTGGCATTGTTCTGAAAAACTTCAATTTTTGATGAATAGTGAAACCACTAAGTGGTGGTTAAAAAACTGTTTTTTCATTTAAATGAAAAATTACCACTTCTATGATTTGATTTTCAAAAATCCGGCATACATGGTTGTCATTAGGAAGTAAAATTTCGTTCAATGGGATTAAAATAATTTTTTGGTGAATAGTAACTTTTAAGTTTAATTAATAGCGATTAAAGGTAATTAGTGAAATTTAAGGTAAAAATGATATTATAAAAATATGAAAAAACCTTTACATTTGTCCTACCACTATTGGATGATTCATGGACGACCAAGAAAATCCATGTGTCAACTTGGGGACCCCATGAAGCCACCTTGGTAGGAAAATGACATTAAAAACTTTTTATTTAATGTTAAAATAAAAATGTCACAAACATGAGTTGTTTCACTAAAACAATTTTGAAATGGGGTTATACAAGTCATATTTTTGACTATAAATATTCATTAGAAATCTAAAAATATTTCATACATCATGATTTTTTTTTATAATTTTTAGACATTAAATAAATTAAATTATATATGACACCATGGTGATGCAGCGATTACCTCATTAATTAACGATTTAAATAAAATGAAAAGATAATGTAAAATATAATACTTAAACTTGTCAAAACCCTATTGGATGTGTATATTTCTAACCCTTATCACCTTATCCTAGAAATATATAAGTCTGGGACCTTTAAAATCCTAATCTCATTATATAATAAAGTAACATTTCATGACTTTCCAAGAGTGCCCCTCCTTTCCTCTTATAAAAGGCCCCACCACTACCACCTTATTCACACCTTCAAAGCCTTTTTTCTAGACCAAAATCTGCCCAAATACTCTCTCAACTTCCCTATATTACTCCTAAATCCTCACTTTGGGCAGAAGTCTTCCCAAGGAAGCCTTTGGTTCAAATCAAAAAAGAGTTACCCGATTTTAAGGTAATGTCTTCTCTTATGTTATTTTGTTTTATTTTGCTTCTCCAACCCCATAAACTCTTTTTATTAATTTATTTTCTAAAAAAACCAGTATCCTAAATATACTAGGATGTTTTTATAAGAATTATTCGAGCTACACTTACACACACCTACATCTAATGGTTAAAGAACATACTGTTTCTGTGGATGGTGAATTTCTACCTCACGAAACGATGATTGTTCAACACTCATATAAAACCTTAAAAGGTGTCCATTAATATGTCACTATATTGATATATGATATATAATATGTTTATGTTTTACTTAAGCTTCTGTATTTTTCATTTATTGCATACCATTATGGTTTCCATTATGGGTAAACGCGATATTTTCATTTTAGGAAGTGAGGACTACCGCCCCCTCAAAGTGATTTGAATCGTTAATGCCATATGTGGGATGTATAAAGGATGGAGTAAATGGTATTATACATTATATTATACTGTAATTATATTATAACTTTATATTATTATAACTTCATTCCATTAAATACGAAATAGAAATGAAAGTAGCGTTCATGCGTACGTATGGCTTACCGTCTCCATGAACGGTGCATTTCATTTCTTACCTCTAAATGTTATGTAATATTATAAATGCATGTATATAATAGATATATAAGATATATATGATATCTAAATCATGAATATAATTATGGAGATAATGGATATTCTACCACATAAACAACTTGTAATTACAAGAAGTTTATTGTTGACTCAAGTACCCAAGATTGACAAAACGACCGTTATTAACATAAATGACTACATAATATTCATAACATGGTAATAAGTGATATAAAAAAAATAATGAACATGAAAAATGTTCTTAAGAAAATATAAATTAACTATAGTTTATTATTTAGGAGATTAAAGAATGATCAAGTCAAGTCAGACACAGGGTAAGGGAACTTCTTAACCCAATTTTCGTTCTTTGGGTTAATCTCCTACTTTCAAATTATGTCATGATATTATTATTTCCTATCTTGAATTTGTAATTTCTTTATGTGTACTTATAGTGAATACACATAATAGATCTATTTTATTTAAAAATTATCTTTGTAAGGGACTTCGTCTCAATCTCCATTCATTGAGGCATATTTTGTTTTATACTCAAATTTCTTTTATACTGTGGATAATCCCCTTTGAATTTTACATTTATTCAAAAGGAATCTTTTTATATGAAGCGTTTTACTAAAAGAAAAAAAGGGAATGTTTTTCTTGTCGTACGTATGCGGCGACAACGGCTTCTCTGCCACTGTGAAAATTATTTGAGTTTCGGCTTCATCTACAAGCCATAACATTTTTTAAATGAAAAATAATTAAAAAGTTTTAATTTTCTTCTATTTTGGTATTGAAAATGGTTATGAAAGTGTTTTTTATATCATTGTGATGTATTAATATTGTTTGATTGATATGTGGAAATGTTATGTTTCCTTTATGCATGTTTTATGTGATATTATTATGTTATGGTTTATGATATGTTTAAACCTGTTCATATGAGGAATGCATTGGACATAATAAGTGACGGGTGGAGCCCGCTATAGCTCCTCGATGCATCGGCAGGTCTCATGAGAAAAACTAGTGTCTGGTCACAAGGCTTTGAAAAAATCTTATTTGTAGTCTTCGCATAAGGCCTTGGCTACGTGGTTATGATAGTTTGGCATTATAGATTCCATCATTATGAAAGTGGTTATTGATATTGAATGTGATTGTTCGACTAGTAGAATATCCATGTGAATAAGTAAATGAAATTATTTCATTTTATTTCTGCCATATTATTTTGATGTTCAAGTTTAAAATTATTTTGTTTTAGTTATACATTGCCTTAAATGATAATGTTTTTTATGAAAGCTTCCACTGTATTTTTATCCTTACTGAGCATCTGAGCTCACCCCTTTCAATGTTTTAATTTTTCCAGGATGTGAAGAAGTATTTTAGGAATGACATGCAGGGATAGTCTGAAGGGGATATGATTGTGGAAAATGGAGACTATGTTATTGTAGTTTTTCACTTTATGATGTTCTGTAACATTTATGAATTTATCTTGAGTTTCCAAGGCTACTAAACTAATCGGCCTTTCGAGACTTGATCTTTTGTGATCATGCCAATGTTACGCAATAATGCACCGACTCTGGGTAACTGGGGTCAGGGCATTACAAAATACTTATAGGTAATCTAGTTCTTCACTCAAAACCAGATTCACTCTCACTATCCTCATTGGAGGAAAACACAAATATATAGACAAACCTTAGCTATGGGAAATTAGTTAGGGAGTAATCTCAACTTTCAAAAAACCTGTCTCTTAATATCCCACTCAATTACCCCAATATTTCACCATAAAATTATTTTAAGTATCTGGGTTAAAATAACCATCAAATAAATAGTAAATATTTGTGAGACACTTGTAATTAGACCACAAAAAACTAAAAATCCCACCTCCAAGACCAATTATCATAGTACCCCTACTAAAACTCAAAAGAAATATTATAAAATACAACTATTTATCGATATTGAAAAATATGAGAATAATATTAGGAATGAGTCTCAAGAAGGGTGGATCTATAACCATTAGATTTATTCACATAAGTTGTTAAACATGACTTTGATTTATGATATAAATAATATACCCTATAATCCCTTTTAAAATCCAATTTTGTAAACCTACTATAATACTAAGAACACATAACTATCATCAAATATAACATCATTAAATAAAATGATTAAGTGGATGTTTCCATAGAATATGAAAAACCCATAAAAACTGATAAAATCATGAAACTATAAAACATTTTACATTTAAATTCATAACTAGTTCAAAACATTGTAGGTAAATAATTTTTTAAGACATCCATCATTGGAATTTTATTAAACATGTTTAATGCATAAAAAATAAATTTGATTGAAAATTCCCTTGAATTTGTTAAATCCGCCCATTACTCCCAATAAAAACCAATAGAAATTATGGTTGACCATTTATAAATATCACTTGGATAATATATTCAACGTCAATCTATGTGGAAAACCACTTTCAAAACACAAGCATTTAATATTTTACAAAATAAAAGGAAAGTGATGGAAACACTTATCCCAATTGATGAAAACATTATACCTACGGTGAATTTCCCATGAAATGGTAGTAACATAGACTCCAAAATAGCTAAAAAATAAAACCCCTATCTAAAAAACCCTAGACCTGATACTGATCCACCATGGTTTCATGGGTGAAAGTGAGAAATAATAAAATAGATGAAATCACGATAAATATGAAGGAGAAAAATAAATAGATCATTACCTTGATAGTTTGTGTATAAATACTAAACCATAAAAATATTACACTATATATAGAATATATTAGATATTATTTTACTAGTAGATTATAACACCCCAAGACTTCATAATACCTTATTTCTTTAATGTAATTCAATAACTTGCACTACACGCAACACTGAGTTCAAGCGATCCACGACATACCAAAGCAGTCGTTAAAAAGCGGTTATGAATAATATTAACTGAATTTTTAATTTTTTATAATCCTTATAATTTTAGAATCCATATAATGAGTTTCTTAGACAAATTAAAAGAACAAATTCATTTTTCAGATAAAAGAAGTAATTTTTTAAATGAAATTTTTCCTCCTATTAATGGAAAACCATTTTTAAATTAAATTTCGAAAACTTTTATATATTAAATTTGACAAAATAAACTTCTTCATTATAATCGGGACATAAAATTTAGGTTTTGATAACTTTTTGGTGTTTTTATGATAAATTTCATATTTGGGTGAATAGTGAAAAATACTAAATTTTAACTGAAAACAACTGTTTTAATGAAAATATAATATAGTGTTCAACTATACATTTTAATGGTTTAGAAGTATAATTAAATAATATTTTTACCATTTATTCCAATGTTTGTCAATGGATGTAATTTCAATTTGAAATTGGACGTAAACAAGTGTCAATCTTTTGGTAGTTATTGTTTTTTTTAAATACACTTTTTCGTTTTGTCAACGGGAATTAATTTTAAATTAATAAATGAAACATATATGTTTTGAATGTGGTCAAATAGACTTCAATTTTGAAATATGAATATCAAAATAAGCTTAGTTTGACTTTTGTTAGGTTTCTGAAAACATTAATATTTTTGATGAATAGTGAAAAACACGGCGTTTATGGTTAAAACCAAATTTTTATTTAAATAATTAGTTATTTTATTTTAGTTTATTTTTAGTGAAAATAGATACATAATAAAAATATATATTAAACGTAATCCATTGAAGTCATTTTATAATAAGTTTAGATATATAAAATTTTATCGAACTATTTACCGTCTTTTACCCACCTCCTAGGAGCATTTGCAAATTTGAATAAAACATAATTTTACCGCTTCTAAGAATTGAATTTCAAAAATTCTAGAGACACAGTTGATATCAGTGAGTAAAATTTGGTTCAATAAGATAAAAATAATATTTGGTGAATCGTAACTTTTGACTTTTATTTACCACGGTTAAAAGTAAATAGTGTAATTAAAGGTAAAAATGATATTATTATTACAATAAAACATGTCCTAATTCTATTGGATAACTGTAATTTGACCAAAAACAACCTTTTTAATAAAATATTATCTTTAGGTACACTTGGATTAGATTAGGACATTTATTATTATTTAATTCAAAGAAAAGTTAAAAGTGCTAAATCAAAGTATTATAAATAACCACTTTTAATATAGGTTTATACATAAGATAAATTTGACTATAAATATTCATTAGAAATATATAATTATTTCCTACATAATGGTATATTATTTATAATTTTAAGACATTAAATAATAAAATTTTTTACTGACACAATGATGATGTAGTAATTACCTAATTAATGAAATATTAAAATGATTGATATTATAAATATCCAAATAAATGTCATTTGATACTTTCTATGAATTAAAGTAATTTTATAGGTTAATATGACATGTTAGGGTGGGTTAGATTAATGTTTTTCGAGGTAATAATGTTGTTATGAATTTATAAAAAACCAAATACCAAATAGTGTTAAAATTGACATAAAAGAGTTTTTAAAAACAATATTATATTATTAAATGATATTATATTCCTAAAAATATATGGTTAAGAAAAAAAGACATATATAATGATAGTTGTGTCATTAATTAACATCTTGGGGTTATATTGGAAGTATATAGTAATTTTATCAACCATATAATATAAACATACAAAGAGACATGGTAAATGTCAAACTATTTAACAAAGAGTTAAATATAAAATATAAGGTTAATATAGTGACACAAAACTATCAATAACCTACAGTTTGAGTGTTCTTCGTCCCATAACTACCTTAACCTTTAAATTATTCATTTTGGAGACATTATAAACAGAAAATAATTTTATTATAAAATAATATTTGAAGCTTTTCCTAAAGTTCCCCTCACCCCTCTTATAAAAAGGCACCCCCTTCTCTCTAATTCACACATTCAAAGCCATTTGGCTTAGCCAAACCCAACCCAAATACCCTCTCAACTATCCTTTAGTCATCCTAGAGGCCTTCCTTTAGTCAGAAATCCGACCCAAGGATCCCTTTTGACCAAATCAAAAAGAAGAACCCGAAGAATATGTAAATATTTCATCCCCTCTTTCAAGTTCTTTTCTTCTTCCACTTCCTATTTCTTTGTTGTTTCCATTATAAAATAATAACTCCAGTTTCATATTTATACTGTGATGTTTTTATAAATATGGTACCACCATATTCATTATTCTATCCATCCTTTGAATGACATCTCACCATACGTGCGTATGTATAGCTTACCGTCTCCACGTCGTTGTGAAATTGTTATTCATTACATTATTATTTGCATGGGTATAATAATGATGTTTAATTGATGTAAATAATAAATATAAAATGATAATGATTCTATATATATGATATACCATCCAATTATATATTATTTTAATATAAAAATAATGATATTGTCGTGTGTGCATACGTACAGATTATAGTCTCCACAAACACGATGAGATTCATTCCCCATCATAATCCATTCAAGACTAATTTTCATCAGATGATTAAAAATTATGTTTAAATACTTAATATCATTATGAATATGAATAATATACATCCTATCCATAACAAACATTACTTACATAACAAATAATATAACGTAAAACGAATTAGTTAACACCTGAAACGATGATAATACTAAAATATTATTAACAAAGTAATATTAAAAGATCATATATGATATCATATTAATGTATATGATTTTTGTATAATTTAACAACAATTATTTCACCATTATATAGGAGGTTAACCTACAGTTGACAAAGGAAAACTACAACGTATGGGTTAATTTCACAATTTCTTTATTATCTGAGGTTGTTTTTACGTATCTATCTACTGAGACCTCTTTATCATCCACATCCATGCTTCTTAAAAATTTATTTCAATTTTTTTTTATTCACTAGAAAAAGGGTTAATTTCATTTATACCCTTATTTGACCCTATATGTTTTTAAAGGAATCATTCCATCGTTTTCAAATAAGGTACTTTAAGAACTTTTCGAAAAAATTATGGTAAAAATGTTTTTTTTAACTTATACAGTGGGTGAAGCTATTTTACGCTGTTATAACATTGTCGCAGATTCCCTTACAAGATTATAAGAATATTTTCAAAATAAATTTTTTCTTTATAATTATGTGACACTTAAATAATTTTTAAATAGAAATACATATTACTCTAAAAAATGTTTTGATTTCATCTATGTCAACATCTTTTGATTGATTTTAAGCTTATTTGAAGATGATTTATTATGACACAAAACATCCATATCATATTGAAGGTTTTGTGAAATGTTTGACTGTGGATGTGTTTTTTTAAAACCATTCATGGTTTATGGATAATGTATTGACATTTTATATGCTAGTTTTAATACAGATGTTTATGTTATGTTTAAACTTTTTCATATGAGGAATGCATTGGACATAGTAAGTGACAGGTGGATCCTAGTATAGCTCCTCGATACATCAGTAGGTATCATAAGAAAAACTAGTGTCTTCACACAAGGCCTTGAAAAAATCATATTTGTATTCTTGGCACAAGGCATTGACTATGTAGTTTTGAAAGTTTGGAATTATGCATTCCATCATTATGAAAGTGGCTATTGATATTGAATGTGATTATTAGACTAGTAGAATATCAATGTGAATAAGTAAATGGAATTATTTGATTTTATCTTTGACATATTATGCTGAAGTTCAAGTTTAAAAGGATTTTGTTTTAGTCTTATACATTGCCTTAAATGTTTGTGCTTATTTATTAATGTTTCTGCAATTTTTTTGACCTTAATGAGAATTTGATCTCACTACTTTCTATGTTTTGTTTTTCTCGGGACGCAAAAAATTATATTATGACTGACCAGCATGGATATTCCATGGGATCTCAGTGTTGTCTATGGAAATAATGTTGTTGTAGTTTTCCATTTTATGATCTAATGTAAACCTTATGAATGTATCAAGTACTTCCAAGGATACTAAACTAATCAGTCTTTCGAGACTTGATCTTTTGTGATCATGCCAATGTTATATAATAATGCAACAACTCTCAGTAATTGGGGACGGGGCATTATATTTGGTATCATAGGAAGTTTAGTACAAACCTTGGAAACTAGATTTAGATAAACCCTGATTAGAACACATATCCCTAAGATAGACATTGAGTATTACCATAGAAAAAATTCCTAGAATTTTGGTATAGTAGAGATTTTGTTTGTTTTCCAAGCAATACATCCTTGTCTGGATACAAGAAGGTGGATGCGGCTCTGGAACAGATGTACCTATAGGTAAAACCCAAAAACACCGCTTTGAGCTAGACTATAACGGGAACTTGTGCACGACAATAGACCTTGTTGCACTCTTGGTTACGACACTCCTAGGGGATATGCTTAGGATAATTCTCATTTTCTTTACAAACCATTACGAAGGGTTTATGGGTATATAATTCTTCAAAGAAAACATTTTTAGGATTATGGATTATATCCATAAACTGTTCAATTTATGTTTAGTATTTTACATGTTAGAAATTGTGTATTTAGATTCATAAACAAATCTAGTTTAATCCGTTTTTTAGAAATGGTGCCCAGTCTATGGAATGAGACCTCCAACCCTACGCATGATCCAAAGAGTAAGAAGGATCATAAATTTCATGGTGTTAAGCCAGCATTTAGAAAGAAAATATTCTCCCACGTATTATCATCATATGAAAACATAATATCATGTGTTAATAAGACAATTAAAGTGTTTTAGAGTCCCATGGAATTGAAGGGAAGCTATAGAAGAAAAGGATGGTAGAGAGAAAGATGGATAAAGGGAATAAGGGAAAGAAGGATTTTCCCATATGTGAAAACTGTGGAAATAATCACCTTGGTAAATTCTTGAAAGGAATTTGATTTTTTTATAAGTGTAGAGTAAAAGGACACCATGTATGTGATTTAAAGGGTGAGAAATTTTTTTCAAATGTACAATGCTTCACCTGTAAGGAGTTGGGACACTACGCGAATCAGTGTCCAAATCATCAGAGTATACCCCAAATACTGCAATTGGATAATAATGATGTTATGATTCTACCTAAGATGAAGCGTAATGATTAAGAGATCTTGTGTTTTTATTAATTTATTGTGTCATTTTGAGTATTGTATTAATTATTTACATGTTATAATAATTATAGAGTACATAAGGATTGTACTGCAATACTATTTCATTAATAGATATAGATTAGTAGAACGAAGAAAAGTGACTAAATGGCATGTTTAACTTATTGAAAAATACAAGGTTGAATGAAGTAAAAAACATTAATATGGTCCTGATACTGAGGTATTGATTTTGGAATAAGAGATGATTGATTTGGATAAATTCTATTGGATATTATTGACTACCTTAGAACTGATTAATGGTTTGATTATTTCATCATTTTTGGAGTATTCAATTTTTTTTGATATAAGTAATATATATAGTATTATATAAGGAATAAGGGATGATGGATGTAATCAATAAGGTTTTATGGTCATTCAGGGTGTTACCATCTTTTAAAAGAATACACGATGATGGTATTCAAATGTTATTATGTGTCCAAAAGGATCTTTATTGTGTTTTACATATTTATAAATTTTGGACTGTGAGTTTGGAAAGAAGTATTTTGGATATGTCTAAAGGTTGGAATGGATTAAGTTTGAAATTGGATTCTATTGTTAAGGTAAAATCATTTATTAATATAGTTTTTTGAATTTTTTGTAAAAGGACAACCTGAAGGTCGGGCGACAACAAGTCGCGTCTGGAAAGGCCGCGAGACATGAACCCACAACTGAAGGTCCACAAGGGTGCATCACCTACCCCTGGCCTACATGATGTCCTGGATTGTGTAATGTAGTTTTTTTAAAAGGTCTTATAGATGAATTATAAATTCATTTTTTTTAACCATATATGAATAGGATAAATAGAATGTTTTTATGTTCTGTTATCTTTTATAGTGAAAGATGATTTTGGGGTAGAAATTAGTTAAAGAATGGAAATCTACTTGTCAATTATATTTTTTTCTCTTATTCTATGAAGAAAATAATTCTTAAACATTAGTTAAGAGATCATAAAACCAAAAATGTGTTAACCTAATACATTATGTTTTGTTGAAACGATGATATTTTAAATCATCATTGATTGATGGCTTTTCCGCCCTCAATTTTACACTTTTTTGTGATTTATGACCTCAATCACTCCCAATAAATATTTACTATTTCCTCTAATTATGTGTCTCTAATTTCCACCAATGTTCTCTTAATTAAGATCATAATTTGGTGGTGACTTTTCATTGCCATTTTCCTCTTATTAAGACTAAACTTTATTAACCTAATTATTGATGTGGATTTTCCACAAAGGTATTTTTCAATTTTAAACCTTTTATTTTAGAAGAATAATTTCAAATTGTGAGGACACAATTTATTTATGGAGGGGAGAATGTAACACCCCAATATTTCACAGTACCTTATTTCTTCAATGTAATTCAATAACTTGCATTACACACAACAATGAGTTCCAGCACACCATGACCTACCAAACCAGCCATTCCAAAGTGGATATTAATAATATTAACTGAATTTTGAATTTTATATAATCATTATAATTTTATAATCCATATTATGAGTTTCTTAGACGTAATATAAGAACAAATTCATCTTTTCAGATAAAAGAAGTATTTTTTTCACTTTTACCACCTTTTAATGGAAACCCCTTTTTAAATCCAATATTTGAAACTTTTATATATTAAATTTGACAAAATAAACTTCTTCTTTAGAATAAGGAAATATAATTTTAGTTTTGATAAATTTTTGGTGGTTTTCTGATAACTTTCATATTTAGGTGAATAGTGAAAAATACTAAATTTTAATTCCAAACAACTTTTTTAATCAAAATAATTTATTGTGTTAAAATAAACATTTTAATGGTTTAGAAAAATAATTAAATTATATTTTTACTATTTAATCCAATTTTGGTCATTGGATGTGATTTCACTCTGAAATTGGACATAAACAAATGACAATCATTTGGTATTTGTTATTTCTTAAAAATACACATTTTGGTTTTGTCAATGGGAATTAATTTTAAATTAATAAATTCAACTTATATGTTTTAAATTTTGTAAAATAGACTTCATTTTTGAATTATTAATAACAAAATAATCTTAGCTTGAATTTTTTGTAGGTTTCTGAAAACTTTCAATTTTTAATGAATAGTGAAAAACACTACATTATTGGTTAAAACTGACTTTTTATTTAAATAATTAGTTTATTTATTTTAATTTATTTTAGTTCAAAATAGATACATAATACATATATATGTTCAAAGTAATTCATTGCATTAATTTTATAATATGTTTAGATATATAAAATTTAATCGAACTATTTATTGCCTTTTACCCACCTCCTAGGAGCATTTGAAATTTTGAATAAAACATAATTTAACTGCTTCTATGAATTGAATTTCAAAAATCTGAGAGACACGGTTGATATCATAAAGTAATATGTGGTTCAATAAGATAAAAATAATATTTTTTGAAAAGTAACTTTTGAATTTTATTTACCATGGTTAAAAGTAAATAGGGTAATTGAACGTAAATATGATATTCTTATTACTCTAAAACATGTCTTAATTCTATTGGATAAGTGTAATTCAACCAGAAAAACCATAGGAATAAAAAATTATCCTTTAGGTCCACTTGGATTAGATTAGGACATTTATTATTATTTAATTCAAAGAAGAGTTAAAAGTGTTAAAATCAATGTTTAATAACTAAACCATTTTTAATATAGGGTTATACATAAGATAAATTCAACTATAAATATTCATTAAAAATTTAAAAATATTTCATATATAATGGTATTTTATTTATAATTTTTAGACATTATATAATTAAATTTATTGCCGACACAATGATGATGCAGTAATTACCTAATTAATGAAATATTAAAATAATTTATATTATAAATATCCAAATAAATTTAATTTGAGACTTTTTATGAATTAAATAAATTTTAAAGGTTAATATTACATGTTAGGGTTGGTTTCATTAATTTTTATCGAAGGAATAATGCTGTTATGATTTTAGAAAAAAATTACTAAATAGTGTCAAAATTGACAAAAAAGAGTTTCTGAAACAAATATTATATTATTAATTAATATTATATTCTTAAAAATCTATGGTTCTGAAAAAAGACCTATATAATGATAGGTGTGTCATTAATTAACCACTTGGGGTTCTCTTGGAAGTATATAGTAAGTTTAGTAACCATATTATATAAAAATACAAAGAGACATGGTAAATGTAAAACTATTTAACTAAGTGTTAAATCTAAAAGATATGGTTAATATAGTGACCCAAACATATAAATAACCTATTGGTTAAGTGGTTATAGACTGATACCCACCTTATCCTTTATATAATTCATTTTGGAGCCATTAAAAACTGAAAATTATTTTATTATAAAATATTATTTCTAGCATTTCCTAAGGTGCCCCTCACCCCTCTTAAAAAAGGCACTCCCCCATATCTCTAATTCACACCTTTAAATCCATTTGGCTCAGAAAAAACCTGCCCAAATACCCTCTCAAATATCCTTCTATCATCCTAGAGTCCTTCCTTTAGTTATAAAGCCAACTTATGGAGCTATTTTGATCAAATCAAAAGGTAGAACCCGAAGAAGAGGTAAATATTTCATCACCTCTTTCAAGTTCTTTTCTTCTTCCACTTGCTGTTTCTTTGTTGTTTCTATTATAAAATAATAACTCTAGTATATTATATATACTGTGATGTTATTATAAATATGGTACACCCATGTTCATTATTTTATCCATCCTTTGAATGACATGTAACCATACGTGTGTACGTATGGCTTACCGTCTCCACGTCATGGTGTTGTTGTTATTCAATACATTAATATTTAGATGGGTATAATAATGATGTATAATTGATGTAAATAATGAATATAAAATGATAATTAATCTTTTATGTAAGATATATTATCCAATTATATATTATTTTAATATCAAAAGAATGATATTATTTCTCGTTCGTACGTACAGATTACAGTCTCCACAAACGCGATGAGATTCAGTCCCCATCTTAATCCATTCAGGACTAATTTTCATTAGATGATTAAAAATAATGTTTAAAGAATTAATATAATACTGAATATTAATAAGATACATCCTATCCATAACAAGCAATACGTATGTAACAAATAATATAAAGGAAAACGAATCATTTTATACCCGAAACGACGATAATACTAAAATATTATTAACAAAGCAGTATTAAAAGATCATATATGATATCATATTATTGTATATAATTCTTGTATAATTTAATAACAATTATTCCACCATTATATAGGAGGTAAACCAACCATAGACCAAGGAAAAGTACAAGGTAAGGGTTAATTTAACAATCTCTTTATTATCTGAGGTTGTTTTTACATAAGTATCTACTAGGACCTCTTTATCATCCACATCCATGATTCTTAAAAATATATTTTAAAACATTTTTAATATTCACTAGAAAATGGGTTAAAGTTATTAATACCCTTATTTTATAATATATGTTTTGAAATTAATCTATCCATTGTTTTCCAAATAAGGTACTTTATGACCTTTTCAACAAAATTAAGGTAAGAAACTTATTTTTACATACACGACAGGTGCGTCTATTTTCCACAGTTATAACATCATCGATGATTCCATTACAAGATTATAAGAATATTTTAAAAATAAATGTTTTTAATAATTATGTGACTCTTAAATGATTTTAAAATAGAAAAATATATTTCTCTAAAAAAATGTTTTGTTTTCATCAATGTCCACATCCATTGATGGATTTTAAGCATATTTGAAGTTGATTTATTATTATACAAAAATTCTATATCATATTGAAGGTTTTGTAATATGTTTGAATGTGGATGTGTTATTTTTACACCATTCATGGTTTATGGATAATGTATTGAAATTTTGTATGCCAGTTTTAATACGAATGTTTATGTTATATCTAAACCTTTACATATGAGGAATAAATTGGAATTAGTAAGTGATGTGTGGAGCCCGCTATAGCTCCTCGATGCATCGGTAGGTCTCATGAGACAGTCTAGTGTCATGGCACAAGGCCTTGACAAAATCTTATTTGTTGTCATGGCACAAGGCCTTGACTATGTGGTTTTGAAAGTCTGGAATTATGCATTCCATTATTATGAAAGTGGCTATTGATATTGAATTTGATTATTCGACTAGTAAAATATCCATGTGAATAAGTAAATGGAATTATTTGATTTTATCTTTTCCATGTTATGCAGAAGTTCGAGTTTAAAAGGCTTTTTTTTTAATCTTATACATTGCCTTAAATGTTTGTTCTTATTTATGAAATTTTCTCCTATATTGTTATCCTTACTAAGCATCTGAGCTCACCCCTTTCTATGTTTTCATTTTTTTCCAAGATGCAAAGAAGTATATTATGACTCACGCGTAGGGATAGTCTATACGATCTCAGTGTTTTCTATAGAAACAATGTTATTGTACTTTTCCATTTTATGATATAATGTAAACCTTATGAATGTATCTAGTACTTCTAAGGAAACTAAACAAATCGGTCTTTGAGACATATTCTTTTCTGATCATGATAATGATATGTAATAATGCACTAACTCTGGGTAACTAGGGTTGTGGCATTACAGTTGGTATTAGAGGATGTTTAGTACAATATTTGGAAACTAGATTTAGATAAACTATGATTAGAGAACATATCCCTAAGATAGACATTGAAGATTAGAATTGAAGAATTTCCTAGAATTTTGGTATTTTAGAGATTTTGTGATTTTTCCAAGCAATACAACCATGTTTGGATATGAGCAGGTAGAGGTGGCTCAAGCACAGATGTACGTAGGTGTAAAACCCAAAAACACTGATTTGAGCTAGACTCGAACATGAACTGGTGCACGAAAATGGGCCTTGTTTCACTTTGGTTATGACACACCTAGGGGATATGATTAGGATAATTCTCATTTTATTTACAAACCATTATAAAGGGTTTATGTGTGTATAAATCTTAAAAGAAAACATTTTTATGATTATGGATTATGTCCATAAACTGTTCAATTTATGTTATGTATTTTACAAGTTTTTAATTGTGTATTTTGATTCATAAACAAATCTAGTTTATTCCTTTGTTTAGAAATTTCACCTAGTAGATGGAATGAGACCTCCATCACTACGCATGATCCAAAGAGTAAGAAGGATCATATCTTTCATGGTGTTAATCCAACATTTATAAAGGAAATATTCTCCCACATATTATCATCATATGAATAAATAATATCATGTGTTAATTAGATAAGCAACGAATTTTCTGAGTCCTATGGCTTTGAAGGGAAGAAAGAGATGAAAAAGATGGTAGAGAGAAAGATGGATAAAGGGAAAAAGGAAAATAAGGATTTTACCATATTTGAAAAATTTGGAAAGAATCACCTTGGGAAATGCTTGAAGGGAATGGGAGTTCGTTATAAGTGTGGAGGAAAAGGAAACCATGTATGTGATTTCAAGGGTGATAAAAATGTTTCAAATGTACAATGCTTCACCTGCAAGGAGTTGGGACACTACACGAATCAATGTCCAAATCATTATAGTATACCAAAAATGATGCTTTTGGATAATAATCTAGTTATGATACTACCAAATATGAAGAGGATTGATTAAGAGATATTATGTTTTTATTATTGTATTGTGCAATTTGAGTATTGTATTAAGGATTTACATGTAATAATAATTATAGAGTATATAAGGATTGTACTACAGTACTATTTCATTAATGACTTGAGATTTGTAGGACCAAGAAAAGTGACTCAATGGAAAGATAAAATTCTTGGAAAAGACATGGCTTAAGGAAAGACAAAACATCAATATGGTCTTGATACTGAGGTATGGATTTTGGAATAAGAGATGATTTATTTGGATAAATTCTATTGGATATTATTGACTACCTTGGTACTGATTAATGGTTTGTTTATTCCATCATTGTTGGAGTATTCAAATTTTTTGCATATAAGGAATATATCTAGTATTCTATAAGGACTATGGGAGAATGAATGTAATCCATAAGGTTTTATTGTAATTTTGGGTGTTATAGTCTTTTAAAAGAATACATGATGATTGTATTCAAAAGTTATTATGTGGAAAAAGGATATGCATTGTGTTTTTCATATTTATAAATTTTGGGCTGTGAGTTTGGAAAGAAATAATTTGGATAAGTCTAAAGGTTGGAATGGATTAAGTTTGACCTTGGATTCTATTGTTAAGGTAAAATAATTTCTTAATATTGTGTTTTGAATTTTTCATAAAAGGACAACCTGAAGGTCGGGCGACCACTAGTCGTGTCTGGAACGGCCGCGAGACATGAACCCACAACCAAAGGTCGACAAGGGAGCATCACCACCCACTAGCCTACGTGGTGTCCTAGATTGTATAATGTAGTTTTTTTAAAAGGGCTGAGAGACGAATAATAAATTTATTTTTTTAGAACCATATAGAATTAAGATAAATAGTGTATTTTTGTGTTCTATTATCTTTTATAGTGAATGATGAGTTTTTGGTAGAAATTAGTTAAAGGATGGAACTCTACTTGTCAAGTATATTTTTTTTCTCTTATTTTATGAAGAAATTAATTCTTAAACTTTAGTTAGGAGATCGTAAAACAAAAAATGTGTTAACGTAATTCCTTATGTTTTTTTGAACTGATGATATTTTAAATCATCAAATATTGATGGCTTTCAGGCCCCCAATTTTACACTTGTTTGTGATTGATTACCTCAATCACTCCCAATAAATATTTACATTTTTCCTCCAATTATTTATCTATAATTTTCATTAATGTTCTCCTAATTGAGATCATAAATTGGTGGTGACTTTCTCATTAACCATTCCCTCTTATTAAGACTAAATTTTATTAACCCAATTTTTGATGTGGTTTCTCCCCAAAGAAAATTTCCTATTTTTACCATTTTATTTTCGAAGAATAATTTCAAATTGTGAGGACACAATTTATTTAAGGAGGAGATAATGTAACACCCCATGATTGCATTGTACATTATTTTCTTCAATGTAATTCAATAACTTGCACTACTCGCAACACTGAGTTCAAGCACTCCACGACATACCAAACACACCTTTCAAAAGCGGTTATGAATAGTATTTACTGAATATTTAATTTTATATAACCCTTATAATATTAGAATCCATATTATGAGTTTCTTAGATATCATATAAGAACAAATTCATTTTTTCAGATAAAAGAAGTATTTTTATTAAAATGGAATTTTACCGCCTTTTAATGGAAAATAGTTTTTAATTCAAATATTTGAAACTTTTCTATATTAAATTTTAGAAAATAAAATTCTTCTTTATAATAGGGACATAAAAATTTATTTTTGATAAATTTTTGGTGTTTTTTGATAACTTTCATATTTGGGCGAATAATGAAAAATACTAAATTTTAACTGAAAACAACTATTTTAATGAAAATAATTTATAGTAATAAGTTATAAATTTGAATGGTTTGGAAGTATAATAAATTTTTAATTTTTCTTTTTAATCCATTTTTGGTCATTGGATGTTATTTCACTTTGAAATTGGACATAAACAAATTTCAATCTTTTGGTAGTTATTATTTCTTAATAATTCATTTTTCAGTTTTTTCAACTGGAATTAAATTTAAATTAATAAATTCAATTTTTATGTTTTGAATTTTGTAAAATAGACTTAATTTTTGAATTCATAATATCAAATTAATCTTAGGGTTCATTTTTGTAAGGTTTTTGAAAACATTCAATTTTTGATGAATAGTGAAAAACACTGCGTTATTGGTTAATACCGACTTTTTATTTAAATAATTAGTTATTTTATTTTAATTTTTTTTGGTAAAAATATATAAATAATACATATATATGTTCAACATAATTCATTGGACTCATTTTATAATAATTTTAGACATATAAAATTTTATCATACTATTTACCATCTTTTACGAACCTTCTAGGTGCATTTGAAAATTTGAAGAAAACATAATTTTACCACTTATGTTAAATAAAATTCAAAAATACAAGAGGCAAATTTGATATCATTAGGTAAAATGTGGTTTAATAAGATAGAAATAATTTCTAGTGAATAGTAACTTTTGATGTTTATTTGCCACAGTTCAAAGTAAATAGGGTAATTATAGGTAAACATGATATTATTATTACCCTAAAATATGTTCTAATTATATTATATAACTTTAATTCGACCAAGAAAAACCTTAGGAATAAAATATGATCCTTTAGTTCCACTTTCATTAGATTAGGACATTTATTATTATTTAATTCAAAGAAGACTTAAAAGTGTTAAAATAAATGTTTAATAACTAAACCATTTTCAATATAGTGTTATAAGTAAGATAAATTCAACTATAAATATTCCTTAGAAATATAAAAAGATTTCCTACATAACGGTATTTTATTTAGAATTTTTAGACATTAAATAATTATATTTATTACTATCACAATGATGATGCATTCATTACCTAATTAATGAAATATTAAAATAATTGATATTATAAATATCCATATAAATTTAATTTGAGACTTTTTATGAATTAAAATAATTTTCTAGTTTAATATGACATGTTAGGGTTGGTAGATTAATTTTTTTCTGAATTAATAATTTTTTTATGAATTTAGAAAAAACAAAACTCCAAATAGTGTCAAAATTGACAAAAAAGCATTTTTTAAAAAAAATATTATATTATTAATTGATATTATATTTAAAAAAATCTATTGTTCTGCCAAAAGTCATATATAATGATATTTGTAGCATTAATGAACCACTTGGGGTACTCTTGGAAGTATATAATATGTTTATTAACCATATAATATAAAAATACAAAGAGACATGGTAAATGATAAACTATTTAACAAAGAGTTAACTCTAAAAGATAAGGTTAATATAGTGACCCAAACATGTCAATAACTTATTGGTTGAGTTTTTTTCGACCCCTCCCCACCTTAGCCTTCAAATAATAAATTTTTTAGCCATTAGAAACAGAAAATGATTTTATCATAAAATAATATTTCTAGCTTTTTCTAAGGTTCCCCTCACACCTCTTATAAAAGGGCACTCACCCTTATCTCTAATTCACACCATAAATTCCATTTAGATAAGAGAAACCCTATCCAAATACCCTCTATACTGTCCTCCCATATTTCTAGAGTTCCTCATTTAGTAATAAATCCAACCTAAGAATCCCTTTTAATCAAATCAAAATGAAGAACCCGAAGAAGAGGTAAATATTTCATCACCTTTTTCATGTTCTTTTCTTCTTCCACTTCCTCTTTATTTGTTGATTCCATTCTAAAATAATAACTCCAGTATATTATATATTATGTGATGTTATTATAAATATGGTACAACCATATTCATTATACTATCCATCCTTTTAATGACATATGACCATACGTGCATACGTACAGCTTACCATATCCACGTCGTGGTGTAATTGTTATTCAATACATTATTATTTTTATGGGTATAATAATGATTCATAATTGATGTAAATAATAAATATAACATGATAATGATACTGTATATATGATATACCATACAATTATATGCTATTTTAATATCAAAAGAATGATATTGTCGCTCGTACATATGTACGGATTACCGTCTCCACAAACGCGATGTGATTCATTGCCCATCGCAATCCATTCTATACTAATTTTTATTATATGATTAAAAATAATGTATAAATACTTAATATAATTATGAATATTAATATGATAAATCCTATCCAAAACAAACATTAATTATTTAATGAATAATATAAAGTAAAACGAATTAGTTAACACCCGAAATGACAATAATACTAAAATATTATTAACAAAGCAATATTTAAAGATCATATATGATATCATATTAATGTATTAGATTCCGATATATTTTAATAAAAAATATTTAACCATTATATTGGAGGTTAACCCACCCTCATCCAAGGAAAAGTACAAGGTAAGGGTAAATTTTACAATCTCTTTATTATCTGAGGTTGTTTTTATGTAAGTATCTACTGGGACCTCTTTATCATCCACATCCATGCTTCTTAAAAATGTATTTCAAAAAAAATTTAATATTCACTAAAAAATGGGTTAAAGTAATTTATATCCTTATTTTACATTATATGTTTTTAAAGGAATCCTTCTGTCATTTTCCAAACAATGTACTTTATGACCTTTTCAACAAAATTAAGGTAAGAATGTTTTTAACTTATATGGTGGGTGTGGCTATTTTCCACCGTTATTACATCATCGAAGCATCCCTTACAAGATTATATGAATATTCTCAAAATAAATTTTTTCATTATAATTATGTTACTCTTAAATTATTTTAAAATAGAAAGAGTTATTTCTCTAAAAAATATTTTGATTTCATCTATTTCAACATCCTTTGATAGATTTTAATCTTATTTGAAGTTAATTTATTGTGATACAAAAATTCCATATCATATTGATGGTTTTGTGATATATTTGAATGGGGATGTGTTATTTTTACACCATTCCTGCTTTATAGATAAAGTATTTTTATTTCGTATGCTAGTTTTAATATGAATGTTTATGTTATGTCTAAAACTTTTCATATGAGGAATGCATTGGACTTAGTAAGTGATGGATGGAGCCCACTATTGCTCCTCGATGCATCGGTAGGTCTCATTATTAAAACTAGTGTCTTGTCACAAGGCCTTGAAAAAATATTATTTGAAGTCTTGGAACAAGGCCTTCACAATGTGGTTGTGAAAGTCTAACATTATGCTTTCCATCATTATATAAGTGGCAATTTATATTTCATGTGATTATTCGACTAGTAGAATATCCATGTGAATACGTAAATTGAATTATTTTACTTTATCGTTTCTATACTATTCTGAATTTCAAGTTTAAAAGTATTTTGTTTTAGTCTTATGCATTTCCTTAAATGTTTGTGTTTATTTATGAAAGTTTACACTATATTGTTAGCCTTACTGAGCATCTAAGCTCACCCCTTTCTATGTTTTATTTTTTCCAAGATGAGAAAAAGTATATTATGACTAACATTCAAGGATATTCTATGGGATCTCAGTGTTGTCTGTGGAAACAATTTTGTTCTAGTTTTGCATTTTATGATGTAATGTAAACCTTATGAATGATTCTAGTACTTCCAAGGCTATTAAAATAATGAGTCTTTCGAGACATGATCTTTTGTGATCATGAAAATGTTACATAATAATGCACTGACTCTGGGTAACTGGGGTCCGTGCATTACAAAGACCCCCCTAGGGTTTTATTTTCAAAAAACTGGGAAGGAATGAGAGGAATCAAAAACATAAAATTTTAAAAAATGATGAAAATTTCCTATCCCTCAGAAGGTTATATGGTTTACCTGTATGTCTCCAAAAACCATGTAGTTACTATGCAACATCTTCTAGGATCCCAAGGTGTGTTTTTATGGTTTCCTCAAAGCCCCATATTATTATTACTAACTATTCACTAACCATGATAAACTACTCTAGAAACCCTCCTCCCACATTTACTGTTTGGATGCACGGTTAGTGCTAACCATGACCTAACCCTATAACCATGCCTATTTTTTAAAATTTAAAAATTAATTAAACTAAAACTCTTAAAAATTAAAAAAAATGAAAAAATATTAATTATATTATAATTACCCCAACATGTGTCACATCAAGAATGAGTGCCTTATTCAGAGTGTACTCCATGTCATTCTCTAACTGACTTCTGGATTTCTAGTGGATATGAAATGTAATGTTGTGTAAACATGGGTTTATTTAATCCATCTTTTTATGTGTCATTGGTGAGTTGTGGGTTTCTTTTATAAGGATAGAAATAGTACAACTTGAATATCTGGGTACATGTTCGTTAAATTAGACATGGGTTCTTTGAGACTCCTTTTTTCATTACTCTATTTATAAGGTGAATTTTACCTTATGCATAATGGGGTTTGTATTTATCCACACCAAATAAAGAATGAGTCACTTATCTATAGGGTTGGTCCTCCCTTGATAGGTGTATGTTTCTACAATGAGGTGCATGTCTTCCATTAAGACCATACATTCAATGTAGGATTTGTTAGGGTGAAGTTTTAGGAAGGGTTGTCTAGGATTGAGATGTGTTATCATCAACAATGAGTCACTAATACGTTCAAATGGGTTTTATTTTTTATTGGGAGAAAAGTAATTCTAGTGAATGTGATATAACTTAAATATTGGGTTGTTTATTTCTATCATATTCAAACTTCTAGTTACCATGTATGTTAATGTTATGATTTCAAATTATTACTTTGTGATGAAATATATTTTGTTTTATGTATTTCATTGTCATGGGTGAGCAAGGAGGTGGAATTTACCACATAATAGAGAGGTTTATTTCAAATGCTTCTCATTCCAATGGGGATGATAATACCATTGGGTTATCCCCATTCCCCCATGGGATTGTTTATGGTAATTTTGGGAGACGGTTTTTTAATTTGTCAATTCTCTCTATCTAATTCTTAATTTCACCTAGTTTGGATTGAATTAGGTATCTTATTAGTCATGATCTTGGTTATAAGAAAACATAACGTTTCCCCCTTTTTTGTTTATGATGAGTTTTAATGGGTACCCATATACCCATGATTACCAATGCATTCCAAGAAACATTTTTTTATATGAAGGTATTTTATAGTTTACGAGATGTAAAAACCTTGAAATATTGACTATTAAAAAGATAAATGTTTCTACCCATGTCAACAAGGTGGAACATTCATTTCAGAAGCCTACATAATTAGTACTCCGTAGTTAATTGTGATTATCTTAGAGAAGTGTTAGTATTAGTAACCTCCACAGACATTTTCCATGATTTTTGTTAGTATGGATAAAACCCACGAAAAGAACATGTGTTGGACTACAGGGAAAAATATTTTGTTTGTAATTGAATCAGAAGAATAATTTTTTTAGTGTTCTTGGAAACGAACCAATGTATTATTGGTGACCCAAGGTGTCAAATTATTAGGTTCATAAAACTGTTAAGGCTGGATAATGTTAGGAGAGATCTTAGAGGATGCTTCATTAGAGGAGTAGGTATTCATTGATACTTAATTGTGATAGTTTTTGAAATTGTTTTGGATAAGAGTGCAAATGATAAGAAGGTACTCATTTGGAAATGAATGTTGAATCATGTTTTTCTCTAATGTTTTATATTTTGTTACATTGGAGTAAGTGTTGGTTTGAATCGATAATTTCTATTGATATTTATGTACATTTTTTATTCAATTATTGGTTAATTTATCTTGTCCCATGTTGGAAGATGTTATATTTCATTATTTGGGACATATGTATGTTGTGGGTTTTTTATGATAATCCTTATTATGTATGTAATTATTTATTAGTGTTAGTGATATACTCCTCACCTATTGAAAGGGATATTGATGCGTCACACCTTATATATTATCCATTCTATGATCCACTTTGTGATCATTTCATGTAAAAAATATGGCTGATATTATGGAAAATATGAGAAGGCGTTTGGTCGCTCCTACCGAAAATTTAATAGATGAATTCAATGATTAATGATCAATTATTCACAAGATACTTCATGGATATTCTCCATCACTATATCCATGTTTCCATAGTGGCTACAATGGTGGTTGTATCCCCCGTTCGGGCCCAGTCTCCGTCCCCCCCCCCCCCCCCCCCGTATCTTCTGCTGTGTACCCCATATCCATCTTTTCTATCCCTTTTATAAATCCCTCTAACCTTGAAGACATTGAAAATGCATTAATGTTACCACTCATTCTCCCTCTTCAATGGAGTTACACAGTTCTACGATCATCCATGTCAATACAACAATTGTGACAATTAATACCAATAGAAAACATGTCGAAATTTTTATATCATTATCATGTTCCCTAAGGCCTATAATATGATAATGAAGTCAACATCCTCAATTCAAACAATTAAATATACCAATTCAGTGATGATAACTATTCTTGATCACTGTTGTCGAAGAATCCTATGCGTGGAAACTATATGTATTATAGATTCAGGTAGATGAAGGAGTTTCACAGGGGTCGTAACTTGGTTTCCTTACCACTCTAGATACACCTTCCCAGATTCCCTCTCCACTTTCAAAACCCATCAGACCTAAATAGAATATATTATTCTCTCAATTTTATCCATAGGGAAAATTTATACATTATGTTGGGTTAGAGCCTAATGTTGTAGAATAATCGTTCTAAAAAAATATAAGAATTCACCCAATGATATTTTATCTCTTGAAGGAATTTTACAGTGAACCCAATTGATTTTTCTCTCAACACCGGGATTGATTTTTCTCAGGCAGAGGATTTTTTCACACACACAAGAGAATACCTGTTTTTGGTACTATATATCACAACAACTATGATATTCTACTTGATCTCCTATACCAAGTGGAATTTTTATACATGGACATGCAACAAGGATCTCGTCGCACTCTATTTTTTAAATTCACTCTTCATCATTTCACACTATCTTATTCACCTCACTTGGTTTTCCTTGTTCGGTAGTTTGGAAACCATAATGGCGACACCCCTTTCCACATTCTCTCTCACAACGAAAACATCTTTTCATCCCTACTCCTATGTGAAGACACACTAGTGATGCCTCTTTATAAGCATGGCTCATGGGTCTCTAAAAAAAATCCCCTTTTATCAAAATCACATACCATGTTTATCTCTCTAACTCATTTTAAACTTTTAAAATGAAAATTTCCAAAAAAAAAAGTCACCCTTGTTTTAAAATTTGAATACTCCATTGTCATCACCTCGATCATTTTCATCTCCACGGTCATTGACTCTTTCCATGATTAGATGTATAACATCAACTCTACCTTATTCAGATCTCCATCTACATCAAAACATCCATGTTCAGACATTCATTATTAACCAGGATCATTACCAGTGGACTCTTTGTAGATCTCTAGGAAATACTATATCTAACCTCATCACTATATCTCAATATTCAATCTTATCAGGTTAGAACCATGAACCTCCTATGATACCAGTTGTTGGGTTGGATACTATTGTATTTGTGGCTATAGTAATAAAATAGAATAATTCACCCAAATACCTTTTATCGCCTAAAGTAATTTTAAAACACATTTCGAGGATTTTTCTCTCAACAACTAGAAGAATATTTCTGTCACCCAAAGGAATTTTTCACACACATATACACAAATATAACATTTTTTAGTACCACAAATCACCACAACCAATAATCACTGCATGATTTGTAAAACCAAGATTACTAGGAATACATTTATCTTCATCATAGATCAATATTCCTTCTATTTTCTAAAATTCTGTTGTAATCATCCCACACCATCAACTTCACGTCTCTTTGGTTGCCGTCATCAGCAATTGGGAAACATAAAAGGAAGAACCTATTTCCTCATTCTCTCTTGCATCATCGACATCTTACCAGCCCTCCAACTATCTAGAGACATACCAATGCTGCTTTCTTATAAGTTTGGAATGTGATTCTCTAAAAATTATAACCTTTTTCAGACTCTCATCCCATGTTTATCTATCCATATCAATTTAAAATATTAAAATAATAAATTTCCCAAAAATAACTAGCTTGAATTAAAATTTGAATAGTCCATCATAATCTCTTCCACAATTTTCATCTCCATAATCAATAACTATGCCATGACCAGATATATCACATCAAATCCATCTTATATGGATCCCTATATACATTAAATAATAAAAAATGGCGTAGGTATGATTCATCATAATCATTTTGGTTTCATACATTAATGTTTCTATAAAATCTAGGATGTGAGTTTATCGGTACATCATTAGGATTTATTTTATCAGATCATAATTATAAAGCACCACATATACTAGTTGTTGGGTCAAATCCTAACTTCAAAGTAGAAGAAGACACAATACATATCACAATTCACTTGATGACCTTTTATCACCCAAGAGTAAATTTACAAAACACCCTAAGGATTTTTATCCTAATACATGGAATAAATTTTCTCTAACCCAAAGGAATTTTTCATCCAAACACATACACACACAAGAACTTTTTCTATATCAAATATCAACATAATTTGGACACACCACTTGATCTAATAACCAATATGACTTCTGATACATGAATCACTATTATTAATCTCTTTTTAAGACATTATTGATGATTCTCACTTCACCATCACATGTCACTGTCCTCACCTTACTATTTTCCCTTTATATGTAGTTGGGAGACTGAAATAGTATCACCCTCATATCTGTTTTCTTTCATATTGGGTAAATAATTCTATCCCTCATCCCCTCTTGGGGCACGCTAGTGCTACCATTTTATAAGCATGGAACATGGGTCACCAAAAAATCCCAACTTTTTCCAAATACTAATCCCATGTGTATCTCTCTATATCAATTCCAAATTATAATATATAAAATAACCCAATACACTCCATATGACACACGCCTGGTGTGTCTAATGTCACATATAAATGGACACATATTCTCCACTCCACCATTGAATTAATTAGATAGTGGAGAATAAACATAATATTTTGAAACTAATATGTTATGAGACCTCAATAATGTTTTGTTAACCTTTTTACCTTCTTACTCACTCAAATTCAACATGTTGGATTTCGGAAAAAGAGAATAATCATTGGATTGTTTAAAAGAAGGCAAGACTTGAGGTCTCATGTTCTAAAGGTGCTATGTTAGAGATGATACAATTTTCTACAGATGGTTTTAGGAATCTCTTACTGTATCCCTAATGAGAGTGAATCATACAGTGTGCCTCTGGTTTTAGTACAGTGAAACATAGTTCAAAAGACTAATGTGTGTACTTTTTCAATCCCTTATGAAGCTAGTTTCCTATATTAAGTTTATCGTAGTCATTATAGGAATGATTTTACTTCAGTTTCCCCACATGTTTCTCTATTTTGGTTTCCCCAATCCACAAGTGGGGACAACCTTATTTGATTCTCAACTATGGGGGATGGAATTTCTAATAAGAAATTCCTCAAAACTATTACCCTATTTTCTCTCCCAATATTGATCTATACTTTGATTTTTTTTTCTAATTGGTATTCAAATGAACACATCATCCATGTGGTGACTTCTAATTTTACCAATTTTGATCAAAATGTTTGACTAGTCTCATCTACATGAATTTTTCTGGATGTTTCTTTTACTTCATTCATTCCTCCAATCTCGGTCAGTCTCAATGAAAGGGATATTCATATAGTTTCTCCAGTGGCGATCTATAACTACATTGAAATTCTATAGGACAATAATGTTAAAAATTTACGGATTCTGATAAGAAAATGTTAAAAGAAAATAATAAATTAGAGGAGAAGGGTGATTTCCTGTCCACTTTCTCCACTTTTAGACATACTCTTATTCGTAGTTTTTCATTGTTTCATTGTTTTATTCTTAAAATAATATTTTAATACTAGTATAATAAATTTTATCCATTTCTCTTGATTCACACTACTAAGAAGTTGTTACATTAATATTTTTAAATATTTTCTTATTATATTGAATTTTCTCTACGGATTCCTAAATATTTTATTACTAAATAATTATTTTATATCCATTCCCATTTACAACTATGGAATTAACTCTGTTAGATCCCAATAAGTGTTCCTAATTTATAGAAAAAACTAAGAATAATTTATAGACCCATGTATTGGATCTAAAACAACTATTTTTAGAAGATTTTTTAGTTATTTTTCTTGTTATGTGAAAGGGATTTAGGTCTATCTTAGATCTGAAAATATTGTTAAAATTTCATTATGATATTTTTTTCATTTAGTGGAATACGATATAAAAATATTTTTCATACTCATTTTTTGAAATCACTTTTTTAATAAAAAACATCTTAGAAAAAAATTTTATCATATATTTTTTTAGTCTCATTACTTATTTATTCTACTGTCATTTTTGAAATCGGTATGAGTAATGTTTCATAAGAAGTTGAATATTTTATCTATAGTACTTAAGTTAGTATTAATAAATGGTTTTCAGAAATATGTTTAAGAATAAAAATAATTATACCTCACTATTTTTTAAAAATAAATTTATTTTATACAATGTCTTACTAATTAATGTTTTTAATCAACATATTTTAATTCTGGAAGTCTTAATTCATCCCTCTTGATAAATTGTGGTACAATATTTAGTATCAAACCATTACAACCCGTTTGTTTTATAAGAATAATATTTTTTTGACTTTTTTCCATTCTAAAAGGGAATGATATATTTATTATTATAATTAAATTATTTTATAAAATAAGTTCATACAACTAATATACAACCATAAGCCAATGATACAAACTACAACCAATGAAAAATTAAAAGGCAAATCTATATGGAAATCCATTGATTTGATTAATGGGGTTTATTTAAGATATATATCAAAATTCCAATGTACTTTGAGGCGACCTATAACAAAATTCATTATAACCCTTATTGTGGGGAGGGGGTGAATTAGTGTTATAATTATTTACAATTTTCTTTTGAAATAAACCTATACAACTAGTTTGAGGTCAAATATCCTCAACACATTACAAACTTACTCACCTGTATATAGAAATAAATTAATATTACAAAGATCAATTTTATTTATATGTATTCCCATAAATATCACTACTAGAAATAATTGGCTCTAACCCTAGTCTATGATTGTGGGTATAGCCCAAATGATCGTTGATATAGGCTATAACCATGATCACAATGCCCTTGGGTGCTATTAGATTTTCTATAAATCAATGGCTATTGGGAATTCCATGTGGATCTACCTACAACCATAGTCATGGTGTATGGAAATTAGTACATTTAAATCCATGTCTTTTCAAAATAGGTAAATCCATGTGGATATACAAATTTCTATAGGTTCATTATCATGGCTATATGATTTAAAAATGAATTAAAATTGGATGTGAACGCTGTATTTCCATTTTTCAAATCATGATACCTTTCTAATCCACTAAAATGTAAATTTTGAATATATATGAAAAAAAATTATAATATATTTTATTATTATGAAATAAAGAAAGATATTAAATACCCACCACCTTATAGACAAGATCCAACCCACTCATGGCTATCTGTCCCCCATAGCCACTGTCTTTAAAAATAATGGTTATAAACCAAGAATGGAACATGTAAAAAGATTTATGTATATTATCTCATTCTTAAAACATTATAAAAATAACAATGTACCTATTCCAAAATAACTAAATTAAGTGGTAAATGTAGAATAATCATTTTTATCCTTAATTTAAAAAACATTTTTTTTTGAAAAATCTTCATAATAATATATGAAAATAGGTGCAATATTGAAATATAATCAACTATCACAATCCCATTTTCAACCATATATTTTATGTAGTGATATTTTATATCAATATGTTTTGATATTGAGTATCATAGATAGTTTTTTTAAAATTTATTACACTTCAATTATCAAAACCAATTATCTATGGGTTTTCAACATCCACTATCAGATCTTCCAGGCATGAATTTATCCAATTCATTTATGTAAAATATCTTTTCACAACCACATACTTGACTTACATAGTAGAACATGTCATATATCTTTTCCTCTTGTTGTTCCGACTAACACATATATTTCAAAACTCACCTTTTTACTTAGTTTATTTATTACTGCCAACTTGGTTCAAATTTTAATCATTGTAACACACTTATGTTTTTATGAAATAATTTCTTTATATAATTTTAATTCTTTAATACCTTTCATTGCACAGAATCATGAGTTTAAAAGAACCAAAATACACATTTAGTATAAAATTAACTTTTTAACCAATATGCTATGTCTGTGGGAATAAATATAACTAACTTATTAAAATGTACGGTGAATTCATTAGCTACCAATTATTTATGAAAAATATGAACCAATTAAATTTAAAAGAAATATTTATATATTTTTATTAATAAACTAAGTGGTTAAAATTTTTAAATCTAATCAATGAAATGCATATTTTTTATATATAATAAAATATTTTTGATTTTCATCCAATAGATATTTGAGTCATAGGTTATGAATAATCACTATTTTTGTATAAAACCTATATTTTTAAAATGGTAATTTTACCACCTTTAAAGAGAGAACCAATTTTTATTTATAATTTGTAATATTAATAATTTAATATGACAACATAAAATTATTATCTGATATGAGATATAAAATTTTACTTTGGATGATTTTTAGTATTTTTCTGACAACTTTCATGTTTTATTGGATAATTTAAATATAGTAAATTTTAATTGAAGAATTTGTTTTCATAGAAATTATTTATATGGTTAAATTATATTAATAAATAGTTTTAAAATATAAATAGATTATATTTATACCACTTAATATAAAGTAGGTCATTGGAATTAATTGTTCATTGCATTTACATGTAAAATAATTTCAGTTTTTTTCAATTTTATAAATTTTCAAAACCCATTTTCACATTTAGACAATAAGATTAATTTTAAAATAATTAAGGAAAATTTTTTATTATGAATTTTTACAAATGGATTCCATTTTTGGAATCCTAAGGTATAAATTATGTAAATATGTTTATTTTATTTTTGGGCATTATGAAGAGTAACATTTGTAATTTATATTAATTCACAAAAGGGTAAATTGGATAATTAAGGGTAAAAATAATATGATAAAATTACCCTAAAACTTGTACTAGTATCATTTTATGTGTGTGTTTCAACCTAAAACATCATCATGTCAAATTAATATCCATTGGAAGCCACTTGTAAGAGATTAGGACATTTAATATTTAAAAAAAAAAGATAAACATGTCTTATTCAAATTTTAATAACTATATAATTTTAAATATAACATTATACAGAAGATACATTCGACCATAATAATCATTTAAAATATAATATGTTTTTTTTATCATGGTGATTTTTTTCATTTTTTAAATAAATAATTACCTTAAAAGATTATATATTGATGATGAAGAAATTATTTAATTGATGTAAACTCAATAAAATAATTTTCATTTAAATGATAATACCCATTAAAAGACAAAAAATGTTAAAAATATTTTATTGGATGAATATATTTAGACCATAATAATCCAAGGGTCATGTTATTGACCAATTTTGGGAAAATTTATATTATTAAAACACATATAATATTTTATTTAATGTTATGTTGATGTTTTCCCATTCATGTTTTAAAAAATATAACATTTATTAAGTATTATTTCCCAAAATATATATTATATTATAAGTATTATTAAGAAATATAGTGGATGTATCTTCATAATATGATTTTTATTTGTATTTTTATTCATAAACTTAGTATATTACATAATTACACTAATTGATGTAGTAATTATTTTATTAATGGATATTAAAAATAAATGTTATTAAAAATATTAAAATAAATATAATTTGGGAGAATTAATATATCCAATGATTTTTATCGATTTCCTATACCTCTTAAGAATATAATATAATATTTGGTTCGAATTTAACCTTTTACCTGTCTATTATTAATAATCAATGAATTGAATAGTGTCAATATTAAAATTATTGATTATTTATCAAAATAATGTATTATTAAATTATTTAAAAATGATAAAACATTTTAAAAAATATATAATAACTATTAAATGCTCTAAATTGTTCTAAATTATTCATTTATGGTGTTATTAACATAAAATAAGTTAATATTTTACCCTTTCAATATTGAAATATTAGTTACCTTTGTTAGAATTAAATAGAATAACATAGTTTTAAATTAAAATGACAATGAATAAATTGACAGAAAAAATTACCTGAAATTTACTATCTGATGATATTTCAACCTTATCTCATCTCATATTATATATTTGAGCCTTTTGTAGGTTTATTACTGGGTTTTTTTGTTATAAATTAGTATTTTTGGAGATTCCAAAAGTGCCCCTCACCTCAATTATAAAAGAGCATATCCTCCCTCAATTATTCACTTCACATTTATCCTTCATGCTCAAACATACCCTAATTAATTCCATTATAAAAATCTCTAGTAAAATTCTAGTGGTTATGGTATTCTCCAAAGGCTAACTCTAGATCCTTTTGCGAATATTTAGATGGAGCACATCGAAGAAGAGGTAGTCTTCTTTACTAATTATTTCAAACATATTTCTTATTATACATTATCATTGTGAGTTTTTTCCATTCTAAAATAATAAATAAAATATCAATTTTATACTAAGATGTTATTGTGATTATGTAACAACCATATTCTACCTTCTATCCATCCTACAAAAAATGAAATCCCCACTCATTCGTACATACGACATACCGTCTACAGGTCAAGGTGTAATCTATTTTTCACTACCACCATACGTGGAAGGGTATAATTATGTATATAATAACTAAATATTATTATTATAACATTATATAGATTCTAGAAGAAAATATACACCATCCAATTCCATACCATTTCCCAATTATGCGAATGATATCGTCACTCATTCGTAAGTACAACCTATCGTATCCATGATGCGATGTTATTCATTCAACATGATATCCATTAAATCATGATTTTATAAAATAATGAATAAATATGATATAAATTATGTTAATATCATTTTGGAATAACATAAATATGACCAAAGAAGGATAACCAGAACTTATTCAACAAAGCATGAATTAAAAATGAAACATTTAATACACGAATGACTAGTAATAATGATGTGTCATAAACAAATAGATGATAATATATTCATATTTGAAATCATAAAAATTAAGATTAATCTATAATAAGTCAACAAAATTATTTAAATCAATATACAAGTGGTTCAGATACAAACAAAGGATATTCGACCTATAGTACGTGATAATTTCTCAATCATATTATTACTCTATATTGTATATAAGTAAGTATTTATTGGGGTATATTTATTGTTGGTCAGAGTGGACACTCAAGAGGGGGGTGAATTGAATTCCAATTAAATTTTCTGTTAAAAACTTTATGAGTAAATGTTCATCTAAATTAAATAAAAATTAAATTGTAGTGAATTTATAAAGATTGTAAGTTTTCAAATAGTTTATCAAGAGATTGATTATTTCTCAGTTAACTCAATCTGATGATTAATTAACTTTTGAAACTAAATTACTGGTTAAAAATTTATAAACACTTTCATGTTTAACTATCAGAGTATATTTAAAACAAATTTATATTTAAATTACTTAGCAGCATAGTATTTAAAATAGTTTAGACTAAATAATAAGATGCACCGCAGATATAACCATGAAGTTAAGTCTCAAGATGAGACTTAGTCCTCTCAAACAGTTTTATATAAATATTATACATTCCCTGGATCGGGGTTACAATAGCACTCAGACTGTCTATGTTCTATGACCTGTACCACAGTTCTTCATGAAAAAAAAACAATAGCACACATGCTATCCAGGTCACACTTGACCTCTACCACTATCCACAGTGGGAATCAAAAATATTTTGAAAGATTGAGTGAGGATATTAGATATCCTCTAGTTCAGCACAGGAGACAATGTGTGTCTAAAGATATAGAGCACACACAATGCTCATAATGTATGTAAATAAAACACAATATAGCTTAACAGATAGAGAAGAGTTTAGAATTCTCTATGTGGTTTGAGTGAAGCTATGAACTCCTTAAATTGATGTAGATGAGGCTTTGAGTCCTTCTATGGTTTGTTTCAAGAAAAATAGTGTTGTTTTTGTATTTAACTTCAAGGTCCAGGTTGATCAGTCTGATCAGCTTTTGTGCAAGTGAAATTGTTGCAGCTATTTTCTCTTTGAATGTTCAGGTTTTATGGATTCAGTATGTATTCATCCTTATTCATATATGAATTTAAGTCCATGAGTATCTCTAGAAGATTGTCTCATATTTTCATTGAAAGACTGACTGACGACCACCACCACCATGTCTTTAGTAGTTCTAGGTTCCCTTATATAGCTTTAGCTCCGGCAAAAGGAATGATTACCTTTTTACAGGTATAAGGTACGGTTCTTAAAATTCCAACCACTATCATTAATTAATATCAGGTTCATTAAAAACATCAAATATGATCGTTTCTAAATAAACCAATAGAAATAGTTTTTAGAGAAACTGAGACTGATTTCCCTCAGTAGCTCTTAGTATCAGTGAGCTTGTATCGGTAGATCTTCTATATCGATAGTTGTTATCCTTTATAATGGTAGCTTGATGGAATTGGTATCTTATCCTATCAGTAGTTGTCACTCATTATAACAGTAGATCTATGTATCAACAGCTCTTTATATCAGTAGCTATTATGCATATTGGTGACCTTTCTGTATCGGTGAACGTATATATCAATGACCCATACCAGTGAGCTTATAACGGTGGACTTTATAATATTAGTGGTTATTCTGTATCAGTTGATTTTTGCATACCGGTAGACTTATTCTATCAGTAGCTCAGGTGTAACGGTAACTGTCTATATACAGGTGACCTTATTCATATCGGTAGACTTCTGTACCAGTGTACTTAGCCTTATCGGTAGCTGTGTACCTGAGACCTTTGTATTAGTATCTATTTGTATTAGTGGACTTTATATCAATAGCTGTTTGTCTGTCTATTTCTATCGGTAGCTTGTATTGGTAACTATGTACTGGTGACCTTTACTTATTGGTATACTTTGTATCGGTAGGTCTGTATCAGTGACTCAACACTCAATACTTAACTGTTCTATAAAAATCATATTCAGATTGAGTCAGTAGCATTTCTAAACTGGTATAAACATAGATAACCATTTATTAACAAATTCGAATGATCATTTTGATATTTTATCAACTTAATAACATGATGCCATAGATTGAGAGAATAATTATTATAAAGATAAACATTATCTGGGATTATCAAAGCATATTAAAACATAATTGAGATTATGAAAACATATGAGGTCAACAATCTCTCCCTCTTTGATAATCACAAATTATGATATTATAATTCCAAAATAAGTAGTAATGTATCAGAGAATATAGTTTTACATTCAAATGTATGAGAGGTAAAATTATTAAATAAATGTACCAGAGGTGTGAAACAACTGTATCATAGGTAGAATATATTATGCTCATTGTCCATATTTCTCCCCCATATTCCATATTTCTCCCTCTTATATAAAGTATTATATAAACTATTCCATATTATAATCATATTTCTCATATTTCTTCCCCTTTGTGATTAACAAAAAGTAGTAAATAATGAATTAGTGGAGTAACAAAAGCTAAATGAAATTAAGATCATATATATATTGTGGGGAAAAAAGATATAGAGAAATACAAAATGAATACAAGTGGTTACTATCAAATGTCCTAGCCACTATTCAATCCACCTCCTCATCATGTGATTTTCCCTTGAGATCAGAAGAGGATTCAGGTTTGGTGGATTTATGTGGAGGCTTAGGAACACTAGAGATGATCAATGAAGCCTGATCTACTGATACAATGCATGGCCTATACTGTGTAGCTCTCTGTGTGATCATAAGAGTGAGGCTCCAGATTGCTTCAGCTAGAGACATCTGAGGAATGGAGGCAGACTGAGCAGAGGTAGGTAGAGATGGAGGTACAATGATTGGACTACTGTCTACATCCAAAAATGGCAGAAAAAGTTTCCTAAAGTCCATTATGATCCATCCTCCCCGTTCCATAGCCAAAATCAAGTCATCCTTGTTCTCCATAAAGTTATCTAGAGAATGAGTCAACTTCCTCATCTTTCTTACTTGTTCTCGGAAATCCTGATTGACTTGAGGATGTTTCAAGTTTCCTAATGGAAGCTTGAAATGATTGTTTAATTGATGATTTGTGTAGATCCTGTGGAAGTAGAAATACACTTGGTCTTTGACCTTTTTTTTGAGAAGCAGTATCCTCTCTCATAAAATTTTGAACAATTTTCCCTATATCCCTAGTGGTAGTCACCACTTGGGTCAAAGAAGCGGAGTCTACAGAGCCCCTGGTAGAAGATTTTCTAATCTATTCTCTCAACACAGATCAAATCTGATCAAAATCCAAAGAATGTCTGGTAGTACTTAGAGGTGCAATAGTAAAGGCAACTATTTCCTTAAAGGATTTAGTCATAACATGATGTTATTAATATTTTCATGACTTATTATATTCCTCATTTACTTATTTTATTTGAAATGTGCATAATTTGTGTGAAATATTAATGTTTTAATATTAAGTATAATTTTTGAGCATTTTTAGAAGTAGTCCAATTGAGTTAATTTACTGTTTTAATAATAAATATCACTATACTTATCCAAATTGTGTGGTTTATGTTTTTTGGGATTCTACTTTCAATATACAACATTTCATTAGAAGGTACCATGAGCCAATTTTTCCATTTCAAGGTTCATATGGTCCTCACAAACAAGACCAATGAATATGTGATCAAACTGGACCAGCCGTGAAGATTGATTTACTGGACTCAATCCAGAAGTCCAAAAACATTAAATCTCCACCATAATTCTGGGGAAAGTATATTTCATCTTGGATAAAAATTTCAAGGCCCAAATATAAGTACAAGGGGCCCAAATGAAGCTTTAAATTCCAGCCCACCATTCTGGCCGAGAAATATAATCAGTATAGTATTCATGACATATATCATGATGTAAGCATAAAATCGAGCTGATATTTTTAAGTGTGAAAGAGGAGATATAGGTGGAAGACTTTGTTGAAGAACCCATTCTGATTTGAAGGAATATTCATATTCAAAAACCCATTCAAATTCTGGATTTTAAAAAGACTGGATTGAAATGGACAGTTTTACTTTGTTTAATGAACCGACCATAACCATTTATCCTTAAGTCCAAATGACTCCAAATTTTTAGATTAGTCGTCCAAATATATTATCTATATCTTTGAAGAAGGATATTTTGCGGGATTCGGCTGTCATGTTGTCTATATCTACGAGACAATTTGAGGGGTATTGCTAAATTGTAAACAGTCCACTCCTTGGGATATAAATACTCTCCCCTTCTCTCCTTGAGAGGGGTTGGCATTTCAGAATAGAGGAGAACATATTGGCACGACCAAGGCCTTTCCAAAGGCTTGGGAGGATATTCCATAATCATGTTTTAATTTGAGAGACCTTTCCTCCTCTCTTTTTTTTTCAGTTAATTTCGTGTTCTTCATTATTGAAATTTTGTAAGTCTCTTTCTTTGTAATTCTGTTTTAATGCAAGTTATTTCTTCAATATCTCTTATTATCATCCACCTTCTGTAGTTTAATATTTATGTTCATAAAATATTTTAAATTCAGTTCAACCCCCTTCCCTTCTTTAGCTTCCCCATTCAATCGAAAGTTCATTTTCAATTATCATTATTGTTCGTGTGTGTGTGTCGACGTACCACTCTTTTCTTATCCCTTTCTTTTTCGTCTCTTATTAATTTATAATCATAATAATTATAACCATATTATTAAACAACCAAATGGATGAGTAAATCTCTCATTGGGGTGAGTTATAATTTAGGTATGTTAACTGATTGAGAGATTCTGCTCGATGAATATTCTTTGAATTAACATTGTATATGTTGGACTTAACATGTCATGGATTAATGACTTGTTTTGTTTAACATGTGGTTTCCATGGATTATTGGAACCATAAATACACAACCATATATAATATCTGATTGAGATTATAACCTTAAGTTATGTTATGGCTTGGTTTAAAGCCTTAACACTTAGGAATTCTAATCAACATCATCTTGTGACATGGGTGTTAATTTAAATGCAATATAAAGCAAAGCTCAAGGATATCACAAGCTTAACTAACCTAATGACGAACTCAACCCAATAATTATAAATTTTTTAAATCAATCATAATAAATTAGTCATTTCAATTAAGCTCTGCAAACAAACCCCCCCAATCAGAATACAATTAACTAAAAACAATCAACTATTACGAAGTACTATCCTCGAGGATTCGACCCGAGTGCTGCTATACACATTATCAGAGAACTGGAACCTTGACCGGTCGATAGGAGACAATCGGACATGCATTTAGAATGGCCCTGTTTCCATGGATGGTTCTTTATGTAGTCATTAGTTTCTAGTTATTTTAAAAAATCCCCAAAAAATAACAAAATTTTAAAAAAAATTGAAAAAAACACAAAGGAAAACCCGTCTTCCTCTTAAAAATCATAAACTGAAAAAATAAAAAGAAAAACCCATCTTCCTATTTCTTCCAAAATATCTTTGAATGCCCCGTAGCCTCCCAAAAAATCTCTCAGATTTGTTTGACCCTGAAATTGAGCGAACACTTTTCCAACTTAGGAGGAACATAAGAGATACTCAAATAATTCAAGAACAAGTCCTCATCCAACCAGTTGAAATTGAAATGGCCAATCCTAGGGAACAAACCCTAAAAGAACTCGCTTCCCCTGATATGAATTACCAACCTCTTGGTATTCAATATCCACACATAGAAGCTGACTTCGAACTCAAATCGGGGTTGATTTATCTTCTCCCTCATTTTCACGGGCTAGCCGGTGAGGATCCACATCTTCAACTTAAAGAGTTCCAAGTAGTATGCTCTACCATGAAGCTTCAAGGTGTTTCTGAAAAACAAATCAAACTCCAAGAATTCCATTTTTCCCTATATGACACTACTAAGTCATGGCTCTACTACCTACCTCCTGGTTCCATAACCACATGGAATGACATGAAGCGACTCTTCATAGAGAAATTCTTTCCCACTTCTCATACTGCTTCTATCCAAAAGTAAATAAGTGGTATCCATCAGTTCTCAAGTGAATCACTCCATGAGTACTGGGAGAGGTTAAAAAATCTTATTGCAACCTTCCCACATCATCAAATCCCTGACCAACTCTTGATCCAATACTTCTATGAGGGTTTATTGGCTATGGAGAGAACTCTAATAGATGCCGCAAGTGGCGGTGCTCTTGTTGATAAAACTCCTGCTGCTGCAAGAGATCTCATAAGTAACATGGCTACAAACACACAACAATTCCATACTCGAGCACATGCTCAAGACAAACAAGCCCAATATAATCAATCAATTGAGCCGAACAAAATGACCGAGTGGATGAGTGAACTTACAGGTCTTGTGCGACAGCTAGATGTGGCTACCAAATCCCCAACATCATCTTCTCCGCAATCAATGTTTCCTGGACCTATCAAAAATTGTGGAATATGAAACTCTACATCTCATCCAACTGACACATGTCCACACCTTCAAGAGGATCAATCCGATTCATCTGGACCAATGGAGCTCAATGTAGCATATGTTCAGCGGAACACCAATCCTCAACTATCAGGTCAGTTTGTTAGAAACTTCAACCAACCTCACTCTAAGAGCTTCTCCTCTAACTTTAACCACGGATTGAGGTATGGTAATCCCGTCTCTCATCCCCCTCAATTCCTTGATCAAAACCCAAACCAATTCCAATATGGTCAAGGTGGTGGAAACTTCCATCAACCTTATCCTTTTGTTCCTCAACCTCAAAGGAACAATCCTCTTCCTGGATTCCATTATCCTAGTGAGCCTTCCCAATTCCAAAACAAATACAATCGATTTCCCAAGAACCGAAATCATGTCAATCCCAATCCGGGACAAGCCTCTTCTTCCAAGAAACCATGGGAAAGTGCATTTGAAGATCTTGCCACCATCACCCGTTCTAGTCTCAAAAAACTTTAAAACTCAAATAGGTCAACTTGCATCCCACCTGAGCCAGCAAAAACAATAAAATTCTTCCCAACTCCCAGCTCAACCATTACCCAACCCCAAGGGTAATGTAAGTGAAATTGCACTTAGATCGGGAAAGCACATTGCTATGCCTCAAGATAAGTCCTATAGGCATCCTTTGAATGTTGACCTAGATAATGAAATGAAAAAGAAACCTGAAAAGGAGCCTGAAACCATTCCCTCACCTCCTTCCATTCCACTTAGGAATCCAATTCCTTTTCCTCAAGCTGTTTCTAAAACAAGGAAGTCCTTTGAACCTGATCCTGAAATGCTCGACATGTTTAGATGTGTTGAAGTCAACATTCCCCTCTTAGATGCCAGAAAACAAATTCCTAAGTATGCCAAGTTTCTTAAGGAATTGTGCACCCACAAGATGAAACTTAGGACCTTTGAAAATGTTTCCACCCAGCAGTCTATACCCATTAAGTGCAAAGATCCAGGTACCTTTACAGTCCCATGCCAAATTGGAAGTTCCAACTTTGATGATGCACTCATAGACCTAGGAGACTGAATTAATTTCATGCCCAAATCCTTCTTATCCTACCTTGGTCTAGGTCCCTTACATCGAACGGGTGTTGTCATTCAGTTAGCCAATCAAAGCACAACCAGTCCTATGGGAATAATTGAGGATGTCCTTGTGAGAGTCAATGATCTTATCTTCCCTGCCGATTTCTATGTCCTTGACATGGAAGGTGAGACGAACTCTTCTCAATCTTCTCTAATTCTAGGAATACCATTCCTCATGACTGCGAGAACCAAGATTGATGTCCATTCAGGCATCTTATCCCTGGAATTCGGTGACCTACTGGTCAAGTTTGACATTTTCCAAGCCATGTGATACCCATATGAGGACCACTCTGTATTCTCTATCCATTCTTCTGATACTCCCTCTGAGATGGTATTGAATCCCAATCCATCATGTTCTTCATGTTCTACTAATAGAGGAGTTTGTGATTATTGCATCCTCATTAACCAAGTGATTAATGGAGAAGTTGATGTTGACATTACAAATGCAAACTCCATTGATCTAAAGGATCTTGAAAACTCTTTGGAATCTCATATCACCTATGACCTCCAATGCTACAACATGGATGGTAATGAGGAAAATGAACTAGAATGCTCATTTGTTGATTCAGATCAGATTATCCCACATTCATCCTTTCCTATCCATGATTCTGAAAATTCTGTTATATGTGAAGTGAAACCTGAACCAATGTGTTTATATTGTCTTGATGGTAGTGATTTTTGTGATATCTGTACCCTAATTAATAAATTGATCACTGGTGAGGTTGAAATTGACCATTCTTTGGCGAACAACATTGATATAAAGAAAATTGAAAATTTTATTCAGTTTTATGACTCCACTGATCCTCATTACTCTACATCGGTAAGTGATGAAATAAATGAGTCAAAAACAATTGGGATCTCATACTTTGGTTCTGTGTTATCTGAACCTTACAAAAATGAAACATCAGAATTGATCCATCTTCCTGAATTTCCAAGCATAGAAAACCAGAACATTGTGGATAACATCATTCCTCAGGTTGAAGACCAAAGTGAGGATAGAAATATTCTCTTTCCACTCCGATTGAATTTCAAGCACACCAACAAGGATGGGAAGAAATTAGCCAATGAATCATCATGCCTCCCAAAGAAAAAGTTTTTCTAGAAGCACACTGGAGTTGAGAAAATACGATGGGCACCGTCATACTATGGGTAGTCCACTGCAACTATCTAGATGTAGACAAATAAATGCAGTGCTTCTTGGGAGGTAACATCCCACAATCTTGGATCAACATTGACTTCCATTGGATCCCCAACTTATGTACTCGACCCACCACTAGATGGAGATGGAGACCTACCAAATCCAAACCAGGGGCACCTCTTTCCCTTTAACTCTCTACCTATCTATCTTCCTCCCTCTACCTCTTTCTTATTCTTCCTCTCTCTTTCATTTTTTTTACCATTTTCATTATCAAAACCTTTATTTTTCACTTTCTCTTTTGTGTGGGTGTATCTTTACAAAAATAAAAACACAAAAAACAATCACTTAAAAAATACAAAAAAAATATAAATCATGCTTACTCACCATCGAGTTTTGAAATTTTGTACAACCATTTTGGGGAGTTAACAGACATTATTTCATCTCAAAAATTTTGTATTTTCATAATTACATTGGATAAATAATTTTTTTTTTCAAAACCAACACATTTTGAATGCTTAATTTTTGATTTGGAAAATGCTTTTCCCAAAAAGTGAGAACAAACAATTGCTTTCATGCCAAGGCCACCTATGGTCATCTTTTCAAAATGTGTGTTTTCACCACCATTTGTGAGTCTTGAGTTTTTGTACCTTCGATCTGAATTTCCTACCTTAGTGTGTATTAATATGATAGAGGCATTTTCTGAACCACATGATAATCACAATAACAAAATAGCCTCCCATTTACCTTACATTAATCGTCCTTTTGAAATCACCTTTGAACCTATGAAAACCTTTTCCTTGATAGCCACATTACAAGCCCAATACCTTATCCCACCTAATATCAACATGGATTGTCATTGAATATGTTTTTGAAATTTAATTTTGGGGGGGAATGGATTTCGTTTTTGGTTATCATATCCTTACATTCTGGTGTGTTATCATATTCTTGAGGGCAAGCATACATTTTAGTGTTGGGGGAGGTTTTCATTCAGTGGTATTTGGGAATTTATTGTACAAATGATATTGAAAAGTGTTTAAAAAAAATTCAAAAAAAATAAAAATCAAAAAAAAAATCCCTCAAAAAATGGGTTTTTCTTAGGTAGGTCAAAAATCACTCTTCCTCATCCTTTGATCTTGTTATAACTATTACAATTAGTGTTGTGAGGAGATCAAACATGGGTTGGGATATGAGTGTGAGATCTGTTTCAAGGTCAACTTTCAAAAAAAAAGAAAAAATATGAAAAGAAAAAAAAAGAACACTTGCATTATATACTTATTGGGAGAAGATTTTTTTGTTTTGTAAATATTCCATCTTCACATTAGCTTCATATTTTCTTCCTCTATTTGTCTTTCTTCACGCAATCATTCCCTTGTAAATATGTGTTTTCATTTCCTTCCATGTTTCATTTCAAAAAAATGTGCATTGCTTTTTCTATGTTGGTATTTTAACCCCCTTCTTCTCTCTCTTGGACATTATATTCCTACCATACCATAGGCACAGAAAAAACCCTTAAAAAGAACTCTTTATTCTTGTTCACATTGGATAGGTATTGGATGCTGAGAGATCTTTTCAAACTCTAAGATTTTCACTTTTGGTTGGTGAAAGAGTGAACCTCCACAAATGAATTTTATCATCATGAGAGGTGTGATTTTTGAGTGTCCACATTTTCCATTTCTAAATTTGAGCATGAAAAAATGGATTAGTTATGGAACATTGTTTCTGTAACAACTTGTGATGGAATTCAAAATGGATGAGTGAAATAGTCTAAACCTCCCCTGATTGGAGAAAACAAAATTTTAATATCTGTTGGTGAGTAAAAATGATTTTGTCATGTTTTTATATTTGTTGCACATGAGGACATGCACAAAACTAAGAGTGGGTGAGTTGATGTTATTAATATTTTCATGACTTATTATATTCCCCCTTTACTTATTTTATATGAAATGTACATAATTTGTGTGAAATATTAATGTTTTAATATTAAGTATAATTTTTTAGAATTTTTAGACGTAGTCCAATTGAGTCAGTTTACTGTTTTAATAATAAATATCACTATACTGATCCAAATTGAGTGGTTATTGTTTTTTAGGATTCTACTTTAAATATACAACATTTAATTAGAAGGTACCATGAGCCAATTCTTCCATTTTAAGGGGCATATGGTCCTCACAAACAAGACCAAAGAATCTGTGAACAAACTGGATAGCCGTGAAGATTGATTTACTGGGCTCAATATAGAAGTCCAAAAACATTACATCTCCACCATAATTCGGGGGACTGTACATGTCATCTTGGAGAAAAATTTCAAGGCACAAATCTATGTATAATGGGGCCAAATGAAGCTTTGAAGTCCAGCCCACCATCCTGGACGAGAAATAAAATCAGTATAGTATTCATGACATATCTCATGATGTAAGCATCAAATCGAGCTGATATTTTTCAGTGTGAAAGAAGAGATTTAGGCAGCCGACTTTGTTGAATAACTTATTCAGATTTGAAGGCATATTAATATTCAAAAACCTTTTCATATTCTGGACTTCAAAAAGACTGGATTGAAATGGACAGTTTTACTTTGTTTAATCAACCGGACATAACTTATTATCCTTAAGTCGAAATGACTCCGAATTTTTTTAGTAGTCTGAAAACTCTATTATATACAACTTTGAGGAAGGCGATTTCTCGAGATTCGGATTTCATGTTGTTTATATCGGTGATCCAAGGGGAGGGGTATTTCTAGAATGTAAACAGTCCACTCCTTGGGGTATAAATACGCTCCCCTTCTCTCCTTGAGAGGGGTTGGCATTTTAGAAGAGTGGAGAACATATTGGCACGACAAAGGCATTGCCAAAATCATGGGAGGATATTCAATAGTCATGTTTTCACTTGAGATACCTTTCATCCTCTCTTTGTTTTCACTTAATTTTGTGTTCTTCATTTTTGTAATTTTGTAAGTCTCTTTCTTTGTAATTATGTTTTAATGCAAGTTACTTCTTCAATATCTCTTATTCTCATCCACCTTCTGTAGTTTAATTTTTATGTTATTAAAATATTTTAAATTCAGTTCAATCCCCTTCCCTTCTTTAGCTTCCTCATTCAATCGAAAGTTCATTTTTAATTATCATCATTGTTCGTGTGTGTGTGTCGACGTACCACTATTTTATTATCCCTTTATTTTTATTCTCTTATTAATTTATAATCATAATAATTTTAACCAGACTATTAGACACCCAAATGGCTGAGTAAATCTCTCATTGGGGTGAGTTATAATTTAGGTATGTTAAGTGATTGAGAGCTTCTACTCGATGAATATTCTTTGAATTAACATTGTGTATGTTGGACTTAACATGTCATGGATTAATGATTTGTTTTGTTTAACATGTGGTTTCCATGGATTATTGGAACCATAAATACACTACCATAAATAAGATCTGATTCATATTATAACATTAAGTTAAGTTAAGTCTTGGTTTAAAGCCTTAACACTTAGGAATTCTAATCAACATTATCTTGTGACATGGGTGTTAATTTAAATGCAATATAAAGCAAAGCTCAAGGATAACGAAAGATTACCTAACCTAATGATGAACTCACCCCAATCATTATAAAGTTGTTAAATCCATCATAATAAATTAGTCATTTCAATTATGCTCTGCAAACAACCCCCCCCCCCCAATCATAATATAATTAACTAAAAAATAGACTATTACGAAGTACCATCACCGAAGATTTGACCAGAGTGATGTTATACACATTAGCAGAGCACCGGAACCTTGAACGGTTGATAGGTGACAATAGGCCGTGAGTTTCAGCACACTTATGTGATTTTTCACAAGAGAGTCTTGGGTACTGACATGTTGTTCCATGGATGTCTTAAATTCCTCAAAAACTGATACCATTTGTCCAATTATGGTGTTCAAAAAAGTCAAGTCTTTTTCTTCTTGAGATTTAGAGCTCATATAAGACTCCATACGGAAAATTGATTTCTTTAGAGATTCAACATCTTCTTCAAAGCTTGAAATTTGAATTTGGAAGGTCCTGAATTTATCCAAAACACTAGATATATATTCATCCATCATAGACTGAATAGAAGATATTAAAGAGGTTTCCATTCTTTTCATTTCTTCCGCAAAACTAGCCTGGAGATCAGACTTCAACTGGTTTAAATGATATTTTCTTAATGTGTCATTAGGGAATGTTTCAGAAAGGATATTATAAGTGACTTGAGTTCTATTGATAGGTGTCTCATCTTCAGAATCAGGATAGTCCAACCCACAAAGTACAAAACCTGGGTCTTTAGCCCAGTCTTCTATCTCATTAGCAACTGAAACTGTACCATGTCTGGTATGATACTCCCCCTCAATCTGTGTATTCTCTTGTATATGTACATTAATAGAAGCCTCAGTAGGTAGGTCTTCATTGGAAGAATCTTCCTCAACCATCTCTAATTCAACAATAGGAGGATATTTATGAATATGTGAAGGCCTTTCTACTTCAACAATATCCTCAGTAGGCATTGAGTAGTGACCAATCAGTTTACTATGAACCAAGCAAGAAGAAACAGACACTTCAGCTTCAAATTATCTTTCTTCTTTATTCTCTAGGGCAGTCTTCTCATGATCTGAACTAGCATGGCCTCTCACATCAATAGGTGCTTCTTCATTACTTACTCCCAGCACTGTTTCCTTTCCTCATGATACAATTTCAGCAATAGGACTTAGAGGCAAGTCCAGATCCCTTCCATCAGCTATAGAGGTACCATCTTCATCAGTATCATCAATATACTGAGGTTCCTCTTCATCAGGTCCTAGACTTGGATCCTTCACATCCTTAGTCCTAGAAGGATGATCTACAAGATTATACTTATCATACACATTCTCATCATCACTGACCCATTCTCTTCTCCACTGATTCCAATTCGTCTTCATCTATTTTCAAGCTGTGCTTGTGATGAAAAAAATGATCCGTAATACCACTGGCTCATCCTGAGACTCAGTAACTCCCTTTACCTTGATCATAACTGAAATTAACTTGGCAAAGAATAAAGTATTGGACTTTGATTTTTTCATGGTCATATCTTCAATTTTAATCATTAACAATCTACAGAGATTTACCTTGACACCATGCCACAGTAAATGGAACAAATAAATATCATGGTATTTTATATTTTTAACATACACTCTTCTTGGACTTAGCACATGTTGGATGAACTTGAATAGCATCCAGTTCTCTCTATCCTTTTCTGTAGAAACTGCTTATCCTGGTGTGCCATCTCCTATTAGTTCTTCCAAAGCAGCTTCATATTCAAAGATGTCACTGGAATGAGGTATTGATTTTGAGATGTACCCAAACTACCTTTCATGTGGAACTTTTAGGAACTCGTCCCACTCTATAGAGGAAAAATATATTGTCCTATCATTCACTATCGATACCATTATGTTCTCAACTTCTGATTTCTCAAAACAAACAAACTCAAAGAATTATTTTGCAAGCTTCAGAAAATAAGGAACATTGTTATTCGAGAATCACTCTAACCATTTCTATTCATCTAGTACATCTAGAACTAAAGACTTACTTGTCATCAACCAGTCCATGCATAGCTCTTTATCAACTACTATCTCCCTTTGAATTAGATGTGGATTGGTAGGTTTCTTAACTTCAATTCCACCACTAGACTCTCCTTTGAGTCTCTTGGCATTCAGCTCATCATCCTTTTCGCTGACTGAAGGTCTCTTCACTCTTGCCACTCTACAAATCGTGAGGCTTAGTTTTAAAAAGACTCGAAGGTTTGGGAGCTAAGGATTTAAGGTAAAGGGTTTGAGGTGCATTGATATGAGGGAAAGACTTATGTTTTATTATTTATGAATCATAAAATAAGCAAATAAAACATAATATGTAAAATATAAACGATACAGATTCTGGCGGCTAAAGATACATAATTTTAAAAAACAATGCAACATATCGGTAATACATACTAGTGAGTATTCCTAACAGTGTGGTATTTTAATCGGTGAGATCCACTAACAGTGAGGTATAGCAGTGAGGTTCATACCAGTAAGGTATAATAATGAGGTTTGGCTAACGGTGAGGTTTGGATAATGGTGACGTTTGGCTTATGGTGAGGTTTGTCTGACGGTGTGGTTTGGCTAACGGTGAGGCTGGGCTAATGGTGAGGTTTGGCTAACGGTGAGGTTTGTCTAATGGTGAGGTTTGGATAATGGTGAGGCTTGGCTAATATTGATGTTTGGCTAATGACACGGTTTGGCTAATAGTGAGGTTTGGCTAACGGTGAGGTTTGGCTAATGGTGAGGTTTTATAACGACCCATACTTTACATACCTTGTTAATAATTCAAAATTGAAGCATACTTATTACAACATATAACAAACCCACGAAAGGACCGTATAGGTATAGTGTCTTCAGAAACTGGGAAACATAAACAATTGGTTCATAAAGTGTCTACATTGTCTCCCATTTATTTCATCATATCTATAGTCCCTTTTGGAATATCATACATAATAACCTTCTTACTGACCTGGGGAAAGAAAACATACAAAAGGGTGATCTCAAATGCTTAGTAAGGGTAAACAAAAGAAATATCAATCACATCATATACATAAGCACATAACTTTTGGAAATCTTAACCTGCAAAAGAGATCATAATTTCATAACATGGGATAAATCATGGCAGTGAAATGTAATCACAATAATCATAACATAAAACATGAAACTTTGTGTCATACACACATAATCATAGGGAATCATTTATTATTAGTCAAGGCTCATTGCCAAGACTATCTTAGTGGACAAAGTCCCTTTCTGAACCGAGTTCACTCCTCATTTCAGTCCTGTTTCACTGAACCGGTATAACCTACCATTCCAGCCATGTCTATCTCATGAGATATAAAATCTTTACCCAATGCATTGGAGGGAGATATATGTCCCACCCATCTCATAATTATACCATTATTATGTGTGCCACAAAATCATAAACCATACATCATAGCATAACCCATGTAATAAAAATGGGATTCTTAAACAACATGACATCATAAAACAATTCATATAAGATAAAGGAATTCATAAAAATATATCCATCACAACATAATCATATCAATGTAATAATAGTGATATAAATAGAACCCTTTATTATCATAGATGGAAAATAATTTTGATAAAACACGTGAACTCCATTCTTGAGGAAAATATCCATTCTTCTTCAAAAACACTTTTCCTTTCATAACATGTCATAAAATTTTAAAATAATATAATTTGATTAAAAATAAACTTGAAAACATGTAAAGAAAGCTTCTTGGAAATATTGTTTTAAAAATACATTCATGCCGTATAAGTTAAAAAAACATTCTTCTCGTACTTTTGTCGGAAAAGTCAAAAGTACCACGTATGAAAAACGAAAAAAGATTCCTTTCATATATTTTACTAAAAACTTAACGAAGGGTAAAATTGGATTTAAACAATTTTAGGTGGATGGAAATAATATTACATATTGAGGAAACATGGATGTGGATGATAAAATACACCCCAATAAATACTGAAGTATAAACAATCTCGGATAAAAATGAGATTGTGATATTTCCCTTACCTTAGGTCCGTTTTTCTCCGTAAGTGTCCGAACCTCCTGTATAATTATTTAAATAATTTTATTGACTTATTAAAGAATCATAATTATTTTTATGATATCATATATGGTCATATTCTTAGCTTCTTAGTAGTAATATTTCATTGCTACTTGTTATTCGGGTGTTTATAACTTTTTGGTCTTACGCGTGTTTTGTCGAATAAATTATTATTCTTATCTTTAGGTTATAGATACCTCATTTCCATAATGGTATTAGTGTAATATATATCATATTAATTCATTAAATTCATTTATATAATCATTATTAAATGAAGATCATGTAGAACGAGTCGCATCACATCGTGGAAACGGTATTCCGTACGTACGCACGAGTGATGATATCGTTCCTATGATCGTGGACTTGTATTGGAGTGTATGTATACTATTTTAGAATCCGTATCAATTTATAATAGTCATATATAGTCATTATTTACACCATTATACCCATCCAAGTAAGGTGGTGGTGGAAAATAGATTACACCATGGCGTGGAGACGGTATTCCGTACGTACGCACGCGTGGTAATTTCTTTTTCCGTAGGATGGATAGTTTGTGAAATAGGGTTGTTTCATACTTATAAAAACATATCATTATATGAGTGATACTGATTTTATTACATCATAATTAAACAACTAAAGAATAAGTAGTGGAAGAAGAAATAAAGATGAAAGAATCGGTAACGGACATTACCTCTTCTTTGAAGTGCTTCTTTGAGACCTTAGTTTAGGGCACTAAAATTGGTCTTTGAAGAAGACCAGGAACTCTAGGATGTCCCTAGGGAAGTGGAGAGGAGGAATTGGCAGGGTTTGTCCGAGCTTGAAGGCTCAAAGTTCTCTGAGGAAGAGGGGGAGGAGGTGCCCTTTTATAATGGAGGAGAGGGGCACCTTTGGGAAAACTAAAAATATTATTTTATTATAAAGTTAAGTTCGGTTTTAAATAGCTCCAAATTGATATATTTAGAATCTAAGGTTGGGATGGGTCTAAATACTTTCACCCAATAGAATTTAGACAAGTTTATGTTCCTATTTTATCCTTATCATTAAATTTAACATTAAGTTAAATAAGTTTACTTTTACCGTGTCTTCTTGTGTTCTTATACTATAAGGTTAATAAACTTACTATAAGCAGCCAAAAGAACCCCAAGTTGTTTATTATTAATATATATAACCTTATCTAAGTAATTTGGCCGAACCTTAGATTTTTAGGAATAAAAGTACAATTACTAATATAATATTTGTTTTAAAAACTATTTTATGTCAATTTTGACACTATTTTGTAATTTATTTTTGTAAAAATCATAACAGAATTATTAGTTCGAACCAAGTTAATTAAATCAATACTAACAGGTTATATTAACCTTTAAAATTAGTGGAATTCATAAAAAGTCTCAAATTCCATTTATTTGGTGTTTATAACATCAATTATGTCAATATTTCATTAATAAGATAATTACTGCATCATCATTGTATCATAAATAAATTAAATTATTTAATGTCTAAAAATTACAAATAAAATATCATTATGTAGGAAATATTTTTAGATTTCTAATGAATATTTATAGTAGAATTTATATCATATATAACCTTATATTAAAAATTATTTACTTATTAAACATTGATTTTAACTATTTTAACCCTTCTTTAAATAAATTAATAATAAATGTCCTAATCTAATCCAAGTGGGCCTAAATGGTCATATGTTATTCCTAAGATTGTTTTTGGTTGAATTAAACTTATCCAATAGAATTATGATATGTTTTATGGTAATAATAGTATCATCTTTACCCTTAATTACCCTATTTACTTTTAACCGTGGTAAAAAAAGTAAAAAGTTACTATTCAACAAAAATTATTTTCATCTCATTGAACCACATTTTAGTCCTTGATATTAACCGTGTCTCTTGGATTTTCTAAATTCCACTCACAGAAGCGGTAAAATTAATTTTTATGAAAAATTCAGTTTTTTTAACTACCACTTAGTGGTTTCACTATTCATCAAAAATTGAAAGTTTTCAGAAAAATACCAAAATTTCACCCTAGGCTAACTTCGATATTCTGAATCCAAAAATGAAGTCCATTTTGAAAAATAAAATTTATAAAATTTCAAAAATTGGTTATTGCTATTCATAATGGTTAGTTTTAATAATATTTTAATAGCATATCGTTGTTTAGTGAAACTCGGTATTGCGTACGACGCAAGCTATCGAGGAAGGCCGCGATTTCGTGTAAATCAAGCCAAGAAAGTGTTGTGTAGAAAAAGATTCCTTTGATGATTTATATAACAAAAAAGTCTCGGGTGTTACATTCTACCCCCCTTAAAATGAATTTCTCCCTCGAAATTCGTCACTTTGTAACAAATAGATTAGGATACATCTCCCTCATCATATCCTCAAGCTCCCATGTAGCTTCTTCTAATTGGTGGTTCCTCCATTAAACTTTCACCAATCGAGTGGTCTTGTTTTGTAGGACTTTTTCGCTACGATCCAGAATCTCTATCGGTTGTTCTTCATAAGAAAGATCTTTCTCCAGCGGTACAACTTCTGAGCTAAGTACTTGTGAAGGATCAGGTATGTACTTTCTCAAGAGAGATACATGGAACACATCGTGAACTTGAGAGAGATTCGGTGGAAGCGCCAATCGGTAAGCTACCTTCCCAACACGATCCAGTATTTCGAAAGGACCAACATATCTAGGGCTCAACTTCCCCTTCTTTCCAAATCTCATGACCCTCTTCCAGGGAGATATTCGTAAGAACACTTTATCACCCACTTCAAACTCTAGGTCTTTTCTTCGGTTTTTGGCATAACTTTTCTGTCGACTTTGAGCTACTCTTATGTGTTGTTGAATAGATCTGACCTTTTCTACCATTTCATCAACGAGATCGGGTCATAATAGCTTTCTTTCCCCAACTTCATCACAGCAAGTTGGAGTCCTACGTTTCTTTCCATAGAGAGCTTCATAAGGAGCCATATGAATACTGGAGTGAAAGCTATTATTATAAGAAAATTCCACCAAAGGTAGGTGTTGATCCGAACCACCTTTGAAATCCATAGAGCAAGCTCTCAACATATCTTCTAGAGTTTGAATTGTTCTCTCAGACTGACCGTTTGTCTAAGGAAGATAAGCAGTGCTGAAACTCAAATCTGTATCCAGAGTATGCTGAAGACTTCGCCAGAACATCGAGGTAAATCTCGGATCCCGATTAGATATAATAGAAAGTGGTACTCCATGCAATCTTACCACTTCCTTTACATATATCCTGGCAAGCTGATCCAGAGAGAAATCCTCTCTAATAGCAATGAAATGTGCAGACTTGGTAAGACGATCAACTATGACCCAGATAGCATTATTGCCTTTGGATGTTTTAGGAAGTCCTGTGACAAAGTCCATAGTGATGTTTTCCCATTTCCATTCGGGTATGGGTAATGGTTGTAACATCCCCTTAGACTTCTGTCTCTTAGCTTTAACTTTCTGAAAAACCAAGCATCGAGAGACATATTCAGCAACATCTCTTTTCATGCCATCCCACCAGAAGTAATCTTTCAGGTCCCTATAAATATTCGTGCTTCCAGGATGAATAGAGAATGAAGAACTATGAGCCTCATCCAACATCTCCTTCTTTAATTCAGGGATGGGAGGAACACAAACCCAATTCCTGAACTTTATTATCCCATCACAATCAAGGTTGAATTCAGGAACATTTCTCACCTTCTTTTGTAACTCGACATCTTCTTTCTGTGCCTCTTTAATCTTCACATGTATAGATGGTTGAACATTCGTTTGAGAAAGATAAGATTTTCCCCCTTCCATTATAATTCCAAGATCTATCCTTTGTAAATCCATAAATATTGGATCTTTTGTGATCCTCATCATGGATAAACTGGAATGGTCTTGTCGACTTAATGCATCTACCACCGTGTTTTCTTTCCCAGGGTGGTAATGGATTGAGCAGTTGTAATCCTTAATCAGCTCCAACCATCTTCTTTGACGCATATTCAGCTCCTTTTGTGTGAAAATATACTTTAAACTTTTATGATGAGTATAAATATCACACCTTTCGCCATAAAGATAATGCCTCCAAATATTTAATGCAATGATTACCGTAGCTAACTCCAAATCATGTGTTGGGTAATTTTGATCATGGATTTTCAACTATCGTGAGGCATAAGCTATCACCATATCATTTTTCATAAGAACACACCCCAATCCCTTCTTGGATGCATCACTATAGATCACAAACCTTTCTCCACTACAAGGAAGTGTGAGCACAAGTGCACTGGATAACCTTCTTTTCAACTCCTTGAAATTCTCTTCACATTCGTTCATCCAGATAAACTTAACTCTTTTCCGAGTCAAATTGGTGAGTGGATTAGATAATCGTGAAAAATCTGTCACAAAACGTCGATAATATCCAGCCAAACCAAGAAAACTTCGGATCTCAGTTACTGTTGTTGGTCTCGACCATCTTTCAATAACCTCTTTTTTTTCTGGATCCACAGATATCCCCTCTTTTGAGATTATGTGACCCAAAATGCAACTTTTTGAAGCCAAAATTCACACTTGGTAAATATGGCATAAATCTTCTCCTTTCTCAGGGTCTTCAATATAATTCTCAAGTGATCTTCATGCTCCTCCTTTCTCTTTGAATAGACAAGAATATCGTCTATAAAGACTACCACAAATTGATCAAGATAGTCTCTAAAGACTCTATTCATTAGATCCATGAAGATATCAGGGGAATTAGTAAGACCAAATGGAATCACTATAAATTCATAGTGTCTATACCTTGTACGGAAAGCTGTCTTTGGTATATCCTCCCTTTTGACCCTTAATTGATGATACCATGAAAGAAGATCAATCTTGGAAAAGTATTGAGCTCCGCGTAGTTGGTCAAATAAGTCATCAATGCGTGGGAGAGGTTATTTGTTCTTGATTGTGATCTTGTTAAGTTCTCGATAATCAATGCAGAGTATCATTGATCCATCTTTCTTCTTAACAAATAGAACATGTGCTCCCCAAGGTGACACACTAGGTCGTATGAATCCCTTATCAAGATTCTCTTGGATTTGCTTCTTCAATTCCTGCAACTCAATTGGGGCCATTTTATAAGGTGTCTTTGAAATAGGCAAAGCACCCGGTACGAGTTCTATTGAAAACTCAACTTCACGATTTGGTGGAAGACCAGGTAATTCCTCTGGAAAGACATCATCAAACTCCCGTAAAATGGGAATATTCTTAATCGTGAGTTTCTCACCAACCATTTGAGATAAATAACCTTCATTTAGTGGAATCAATACCCAAAAAATGGAAGAAATTTCCACTGGAAGGTTATGTTCATCCTTGCATCGATAGACAATCATAGATTGATCTGGAATATGAAATGTGACTTCCCTTCATTGGAAATTGATATGAGCTCCATATGAAGAAAGCCAATCCATGCCAAGAATCACATCAAATTCCACTATAGGAAGGATAAAAAGATTTGCAGGAAGCACTTTCCCACAAACTTCGATCGGAGAAGAATTATAAACTTTTGATGCGACTGTTGTGCCATTAGGTGTTTCCACAGCTAACTAAACATCTAATTGTTGAGGTAATACGGTGATACCCTTAGAAAATTCTACAGAAATAAAGGAGTGGGTAGATCCAGAATCAAATAAAACATTTGCTACTTTAGAGTGGATGGTAAGTGTACCTTTCACCACATCATTATTGTACTCCACATCGCTGATAGAAATTGCATGTGACTTTCCTTTGTCTTTAGCCTTAAGAGTTTTTTGACGTCGACCATCATCATCAACCCTTGGATTAGAGAATTTATTGGCATAATGTCCCATATCCTTTCACTTGAAACATTGAAGTGTAGTAGGTTCATTCTGTGTATCCCTTCCTTTGTTTGCATCATTAGACATCTTCTTCCCATCATCGCGGCATTCAAATGCCCGATGACCTTCCTTTTCACATTTGAAACATTTACTTGTCCCTTTAAGACAACTCCCTCCGTGTTTCTTTCCACACTTTGAGAATAAGGGAAAGCTCATCTTCTTTTCTGTGTTCTCTTTAGATTTTCCTTTGAATTCCATTTTCCTCTTCTTATCAAACCCATATGACTGATGGGTTACTCCAATCTCCATCTCGACTTTGAGAGCACATCGAACGATTTCCTCGTAGCTATTGATGTCCCTTATGGATAACGCCCTTCGAAGACTTGGTTTTAAGCCACTAAAGAATAGATCGATCTTACTCTTAGGTTGGATAATAATACGAGAAGCGTACCTTGCAAGTCTTGTAAAATTTGCTTCATAGGTACCAACAGATTCATAATCCTTTTTCTTCAGTTCAAGAAAATATTTCTCCATCTTTGTTCCGAGAATACGAGGGAAGTACTTATTGAAAAATAAGTTCTTGAACTCGTCCCATTCCATGGACTCAATTTCATCCCTTTTCCTCGTGTTCTTAATAAGATTCCACCATTGATCAGCATCTCCTTCAAAACGATACACTGATAGGATGACTTTATCATGTTCAGAACATTGAAGAACTAAAAATATCTTTTCAGTTGTTTTAATCCATTGTTCAGAAACTAATGGATTAGTAGACCCGCTGAAAGAAGGTGGACGCTGCCTCATGAAGGATTCAATAGAATGTTGCTTCTTCCTTTTCTCGTTTGGAAGTCCTGCATGATTCATAGCTTGAGAAAGTTGTGAGAGCATGGCTACAAGATTTTCCATTCCAGCTCCCATAACATTTGGTTGCTCAGGGGGACAATCATTGCATTGCCCGTTGCATTCCGCATTAACACGATTCCTTCAGGTTCTAGCCATTGACTAAAACCAAGAATAATTGTGTGAGAAACACTAGTTATAATAGGAAAACCACATAATAAAGAATAAAATTTCACACTTAAGGTCTTATCCTAGGTTATTAATGGCCATTTCTAAAACACTAATATTGTGTTTTATGATTAGACTTATCCTTAGGGTTCTTACTAAGGTTTTCGCATCCTAGTTTCCAAAGGTTGACTATACCTTTCCTCTGATACCAACTATAACGACCCATACTTTACATACATTGTTAATACTTCAAAATTGAAGCATACATATTACAACATATAACAAAACCACGAAAGGACCGTATAGGTATAGTGTCTTTAGAAACTGGGAATCATAAACAACTGGTTCATAAAGTGTCTACACTGTCTCCCATTTATTTCATCATATCTATAGTTCCTTTTGGAATATCTTACTTAATAACCTTCTTCCTGACCTGGGGAATGAAAACATACAAAAGGGTGAGCTCAAATGCTCAGTAAGGGTAAACAAAAGAAATATCAATCACATCATATACATAAGCACATAACTTTTGGAAATCTTAACCTGCAAAAGAGATCATAATTTCATAACATGGGATAAATCATAGCAGTGAAATGTAATCACAATAATCATAACATAAAACATGAAACTTTGTGTAATACACACATAATCATATAGAATCATTTCTTATTAGTCAAGTCTCATTGCTAAGACTATCTTAGTGGACAAAGTCCCTTTCTGAACCAAGTTCACTCCTCGTTTCAGTCTTGTTTCACTGAAATGGTATAACCTTCCGTTCCATCCATGTCTATATCATGAGATATAAAATCCTTACCCAATTCATTGGAGGGAGATATAGGTCCCACCCAACTCATAATGATACCATTCTTATGATTTCCACAGAATCATAAACCATACATCATAGCATAACCCATGTAATAAAAATGGGATTCTTAAACAACATGACATCATAAAACAATTCATATAAGATAAAGGAATTCATAAAAATATATCCATCACCACATAATCATATCAATGTAATAATAGGGATATAAACATGACCCTTTATTATCATAGATGGAAAATAATTTTGATAAAAGACTTGAACTCCATTCTTGAGGAAAATATCCATTCTTGTTCAAAAACAATTTTCCTTTCATAACATGTCATACAATTCTAAACTAAAATAATTTGATTAAAAATAAACATGAAAACATGTAAAGGAATCTTCTTTGAAATATTGTTTTAAAAATCCATTCATGCCGTATAAGTTAAAAAAACATTCTTCTCGTACTTTGGTCGGAAAAGTCAAAAAGTACCTCGTATGAAAAACGACAAAAGATTCCTTTCATATCTTTTACAAAAAACTTACCGAAGGATAAAATTGGATTTAAACAATTTTAGGTGGATGGAAATAATATTACATATTGAGGAAACATGGATGTGGATGATAAAATACACCCTAGTAAATACTAAAGTATAAACAATCTCAGATAAAAATGAGATTGTGATATTTCCCTTACCTAAGGTCTGTTTTTCTTCGTAAGTGTCCGAACCTCCTGTATAATGATTTAAATAATGTTATTGACTTATTCCAGAATCATTAGTATTTTTATGATATCATATATGGTAATATTCTTACCATCTTAGTAGTAATATTTCATTGCTACTTTTTATTCGGGTGTTTATAACTTTTTGTTCTTATGCGTGTTTTGTCGAATAAATTCTTATTATTATCTTTAGGTTATAGATACCTAATTTCCAGAATGGTATTAGTGTAATATATATCATATTAATTCATTAAATTCATTTATATAATCATTATGAAATGAAGATCATGTAGAACGAGTCGCATCACATCGTGGAGACGGTATTCTGTACGTACGCACGACTGATGATATCGTTCCTATGGTCGTGGAATTGTATTAGAGAGTATGTATACTATTTCAGAATCAGAATAAATTTATAATAGTCATATATAGTCATTATTTACACCATTATACCCATCCAAGTAAGATGGTGGTGGAAAATAGATTACACCACGGCGTGGAGACGGTATTCCGTACGTACGCACGCGCGGTGATTTATTTTTCCGTAGGATGGATAGATGGTGAAATAGGGTTGTTTCATACTTATAATAACATATCGGTATATTATTGATACTGATGTTACTACTTCATAATGAAAAAACTAAAGAAGAATAAGTGGAAGAATAAATAAAGATGAAAGAATCGGTAACGGACATTACTTCTTCTTTGAAGTGTTTCTTTGAGACCTTCTTTTAGGGCACTAAAATTGGTCTTTGAAGAATACCAGGACCTCTAGTATGTCTCTAGGGAAGTGGAGAGGATGAATTTTCAGGGTTTGTCCGAGCATGAAGGCTCAACGTGGTGTGAGGAAGAGGGGGAGGAGGTGCCCTTTTATAAGGGAGGAGAGGGGCACCTTTGGGAAAACTAAAAATATTATTTTATTATAAAGTCAAGTTTGGTTATAAATAGCTCCAAATTGATATATATTGAAGCTAAGGTGGGTATGGATCGAAATAATTTCATCCAATAGAATTTAGACAAGTTTAGGTTCCTATTTTAACCTTATCATTTAGATTTAACATTAAGTTAAATAAGTTTACTTTTACCGTGTCTTCTTGTGTTCTTATACTTCAAGGTTAATAAACTTACTATAAGCATCCAAACGAACCCCAAGTTGTTTATTATTAATATATATAACCTTATCTAAGTCATTTTGCCAAGCCTTAGATTTTTAAGAATAAAATAACAATTACTAATATAATTTTTTTTAAAAACTATTTTATGTCAATTTTGACACTATTTAGTAATTTATTTTTGTGAAAATCATAACAGAATTACTAGTTCGAACCAAGTTAATTAAATCAATACTAACATGTCATATTAACCAAAAAAATTATTGGAATTCATAAAAAGTCTCAAATTACATTTATTTTGGTGTTTATAACATCAATTATGTCAGTATTTCATTAATAAGATAATTACTGCATCATCATTGTGTCATAAATAAATTAAATTATTTAATGTCTAAAAAATACAAATAAAATATCATTATGTAGGAAATCTTTTTATCTTTCTAATGAATATTTTTAGTCGAATTTATCTTATGTATAACCTTATATTAAAAATTATTTACTTATTAAACTTTGATTTTAACTATTTTAACCCCTCTTTAAATAAATTAATAATAAATGTCCTAATCTAATATAAGTGGGACTAAATGGTCATATGTTATTCCTAAGTTTGTTTTTGGTCGAATTACACTTATCTAATAGAATTAGGACATGTTTTAGGGTAATAATAATATCATATTTACCATTAATTACCCTATTTACTTTTAACCGTGGTAAAAAAAGTAAAAAGTTACCATTCACCAAAAATTATTTTCATCTCATTGAACCACATTTTGTCCTTGACATTAACCGTGTCCCTCGGATTTTCGAAATTCCACTCACAGAAGTGGTAAAATTAATTTTGATGAAAAATTCAGTTTTTTAACTACCACTTAGTGGTTTCACTGTTCATCAAAAATTGAAAGTTTTCAGAAAAATACCAAAATTTCACCCTTGGCTAATATCGATATTCTGAATCCAAAAATGAAGTCCATTTTGAAAAATAAAATTTTTATAAAATTTCAAAAATTGGTTATTACTATTCATAACGGCTAGTTTTAATAATATTTTAATAACATATCGTTGTTTAGTGAAACTCGACACTGCGTACGACGCAAGCTATCGAGGAAGGCCGCGATTTCGTGTAAATCAAGCCAAGCAAGTGTTGTGTAGAAAAAGATTCCTTTCATGATTTATATAACAAAAAAGTCTCGGGTGTTACATTCTACCCCCCTTAAAATGAATTCCGCCCTCGAAATTCGTCACTTTGTAACAAACAGATAAGGATACCTCTCCGTCATCATATCCTCAAGCCCCCATGTAGCTTCTTCTAATTGGTGGTTCCTCCATAAAACTTTCACCAATCGAGTGGTCTTGTTTCTTAGGACTTTTTCGCTACAATCCAGAATCTCTATCAGTTGTTCTTCATAAGAAAGATCTTTCTCCAGCGGTACAACTTCTGAGCTAAGTACATGTGAAGGATCAGGTCTGTAATTTCTCAGGAGAGATACATGGAAGACATCGTGAACTTGAGAGAGATTCGGTGGAAGCGCCAATCAGTAAGCTACCTTCCCAACACGATCCATTATTTCGAAAGAACCAATATATCTAGGTCTCAACTTCCCCTTCTTTCCAAATCTCATGACCCTCTTCCAGGGAGATATTCGTAAGAACACTTTATCACCCACTTCAAACTCTAGGTCTTTTCTTCGGTTGTCGGCATAACTTTTCTGTCGACTCTGAGCTGCTCTTATGTGTTGTTGAATATATCAGTCCTTTTCTGCCATTTTATCAACAAGATCGGGTCCTAATAGCTTTCTTTCCCCAACTTCATCCCAGCAAGTTGGAGTCCTGCATTTCTTTCCATAGAGAGCTTCATAAGGACCCATCTGAATACTGGTGTGAAAGATATTATTATAAGAATATTCAACCAAAGGGAGGTGTTGATCCCAACCACCTTTGAAATCTATAGAGCAAGCTCTCAACATATCTTCTAGAGTTTGAATTGTTCTCTCAGACTGACCGTATGTCTGAGGAAGATAAGTAGTGCTGAAACTCAACTCTGTATCCAGAGTATGGTGAAGACTTCGCCAGAACTTCGAGGTATATCTCAGATCCCGATCAGATATAATAGAAAGTGGTACTCCATGAAATCTTACCACTTCCTTTACATATATCCTGGCAAGCTGATCCAGAGAGAAATCCCCTCTAATAGCAATGAAATGTGCAGACTTGGTAAAACGATCAACTATGAACCAGATAGCATTATTTCCTTTGGATGTTTTAGGAAGTCCTGTGACAATGTCCATAGTGATGTTTTCCCATTTCCATTTGGGTATGGGTAATGGTTGTAATATCCCCTTAGACTTCTGTCTCTCAGCTTTAACTTGCTGACAAACCAAGCATCGAGAGACATATTCAGCAACATCACTTTTCATGCCATCCCACTAGAAGTACTCTTTCAGGTCCCAATACATGTTCGTGCTTCCAGGATGAATAGAGAATGAAGAACTATGAGCCTCATCCAGCATCTCCTTCTTTAATTCGGGGATGGGAGGAACAAAAACCCGATTCCTGGACTTTATTATCCCATAACAATCAAGGTTGAATTCAGGAACATTTCTCACCTTCTTTTGTAACTCGATATCTTCTTTCTGTGCCTCTTTAATCTTCACATGTATAGATGGTTGAACATTCATTTGATAAAGATAATATTTGTCCCCTTCCATTATAATTCCAAGATCCATCCTTTGTAAATCCATAAATATTGGATCTTTTGTGATCCTCATCATGGATAAAATGGCATGGTCTTGTCGACTTAATGCATCTGCCACCTTCTTTGCTTTCCCAGGTTGAAATGGATTGAGCAGTCGTAATCCTTAATCTTCTCTAACCATCTTCTTTGACGCATATTCAGCTCCTTTTGTGTGAAAATATACTTTAAACCTTTACGATCAGTATAAATATCACACCTTTCACCATAAAGATAATGCCTCCAAATCTTCAATGCAAATATTACTGAAGCTAATTCCAAATCATGTGTTGGGTAATTTTGCTCATGGATTTTCAACTGTCATGAGGCATAATCTATCACCATATCATTTTGCATAACAACACACCCCAATCCCTTCTTGGATGCATCACTATAGATCACAGACCTTTCTCCACTACAAGGCAGTGTGAGCACAGGTGCACTAGATAACCTTCTTTTCAACTCCTTGAAATTCTCTTCACATTCCTCCATCCAGACAAACTTAACTCCTTTCCGATTCAACTTGGTGAGTGGATTAGATAATCGTGAAAAATCTTTCACAAAACGTCGATAATATCCAGCCAAACCAATAAAACTTCGGATCTGAGTTACTTTTGTTGGACTCGACCATCTTTCGATAACCTCTGTTTTTACTGGATCCACAGATATCCCCTCTTTTGGGATTATGTGACTCAAAAATGCAACTTTTTGAAGCCAAAATTCACACTTGGTAAATTTGGCATAAAGCTTCTCCTTTCTCAGGGTCTTCAATATAAATCCCATGTGATCTTCATGCTCTTCCTTTCTCTTTTAATAGTCAAGAATATCGTCTATAAAGACTACCACAAATTGATCAAGATAGTCTCTAAAGACTCAATTCATCAGATCCATGACGATAGCAGGGGCATTACTAAGACCAAATGGAATCACTATAAATTCATAGTGTCCATACCTTGTATGGAAATCCGTCTTTGGTATATCCTCCCTTTTGACCCTTAATTGATGATACCCTGAACGAAGATCAGTCTTGGAAAAGTATTGAGCTCCGCGTAGTTGGTCAAATAAGTCATCAATGCGTGGGAGAGGATATTTGTTCTTGATAGTGATCTTGTTAAGTTCTTGATAATCAATGCAGAGTCTCATTGATCCATCTTTCTTCTTAACAAATAGAACAGGTGCTCCCCAAGGTGACGCACTAGGGCGTATGAATCCCTTATCAAGATTCTCTTGGAGTTGCTTCTTCAATTCATGCAACTCAATTGGGGTCATTCTATAAGGTGTCTTTGAAATAGGCAAAGAACCCGGTATGAGTTCTATTGAAAACTCAACTTCTCGATTTGGTGGAAGACCTGGTAATTCCACTGGAAAGACATTATCAAATTCCCGTACAATGGGAATATTCTTAATCATGAGTTTCTCACCAACCATTTGAGATAAATAACATTCATTTAGTGGAATTAATACCCAAAAAATGGAAGAAATTTCCATTGGAAGGTTATGTTCATCCTTGCATCGATAGACGATCATAGATTGATCTGGAATATGAAATAAGACTTCCCTTCTTTGGCAATTGATATGAGCTTCATATGGAGAAATCCAATCCATGCCAAGAATCACATCAAATTCCACTATATGAAGGATCACAAGATTTGCAGGAAGCACTTTCCCACAAACATCGATTGGAGATGAATTATAAACTTTTGATACGACTGTTGTGCCATTAGGTGTTGTCACAGCTAAATCAACATCTAATTGTTGAGGTAATATGGTGATACCCTTAGAAAATTCTTCAGAAATAAAGGAGAGGGTGGATCCAGAATCAAATAAAACATTTTCTACTTTAGAGTGGATGGTATGTTTACCTTTCACCACATCGTTATCGTACTCCACAACGCTGATATAAATTTCATGTGACTTTCCTTTGTCTTTAGGCTTAAGAGTTTGTTGACGTCGACCATCATCATCAACCCTTGGATTAGGGAATTTATTGGCATAATGTCCCATCTCCTTGCACTTGAAACATTGAAGTGTAGTAGGTTCATTCTGTGTATCCCTTCCTTTGTTTGAATCATTAGACATCTTCTTCCCATCATCGCGGCATTCAAATGCCCGATGACCTTCCTTTCCACATTTGAAACATTTACTTGTCCCTTTAAGACAACTCCCTCCATGTTTCATTCCACACTTTGAGCATAAGGGAATTCTCATCTTCTTTTCAGTGTTCTCTTTAGATTTTCCTTTGAATTCCATTTTCCTCTTATTATCAAACCCATATGACTGATGGGTTACTCCAATCTCCATATCGACATTGAGAGCACATCGAACGATTTCCTCGTAGCTATTGAAGTCCCTTATGGCTAACGCCCTTCGAAGACTTGGTTTTAAGCCACCAAAGAATCGATCAATCTTACTCTCGGGTTGGATAATAATACCAGAAGCGTACCTTGCAATTCTTGTAAAATTTGCTTCATAGGTACCAACAGATTCATCATCCTTTTGCTTCAGTTCAAGAAACTCTTTCTCCATCTTTGTTTGGAGAATACGGGGAAAGTACTTATTGAAAAATAAGTTCTTGAACTCGTCCCATTCCATGGACTCAATTTCATCCCTTTTCCACGTATTCTTTATAATATTCCACCATTGATCAGCATCTACTTCCAAATGATACACTGCTAGGATGACTTTATCATGTTCAGAACATTGAAGAACTGAAAATATCTTTTCAGTAGTACTAATCAATTTTTCAGCAACTAATGGATCAGTAGAACCGCTGAAAGAAGGTGGACGCTCCCTCATGAAGGATTCAACAGAATGTTGCTTCTTCCTTTGCTTGTTTAGAAGTCCTGCATGATTCATAGCTTGAGATAGTTGTGTGAGAATGGCTACAAGATTTTTCATTCCATCTCCCATAACATTTGGTTGCTCAGGGGGGAAAATTGCATTGCCCGTCGCATTCCACATTAACACGATTCCTTCAGGTTCCAGCCATTGACTAAAACCAAGAAGAATAGTGTGAGCAACACTAATTATAATAGGAAAACCACATAATCAAGAATAAAATTTCACACTTAAGGTCTTATCCTAGGTTATTCATGTCCATTCCTAAAACACTGAGATTGTGTTCTATGCTTAGACTTATCCTTAGGGTTCTTACTAAGGCTTTCACATCCTAGTTTCCAAAGGTTGACTATACCTTTCCTCTAATACCAACTATAACGACCCATACTTTACATAAATTGTTAATACTTCAAAATTGAAGAATACTTATTAAAACATATAACAAAACCACGAAAGGACCGTATAGGTATAGTGTCTTTAGAAACTGGGAAACATAAACAACTGGTTCATAAAGCGTCTACACTGTCTCCCATTTTTTTCATCATATCTATAGTCCCTTTTGGAATATCTTAATTAATAACCTTCTTCCTAACCTGGGGAAAGAAAACATACAAAAGGGTGAGCTCAAATGCTCAGTATGGGTAAACAAAAGCAATATCAATCACATCATATACATAAGCACATAACTTTTTGAAATCTTAACCTACAAAAGAGATCATAATTTCATAACATGGGATAAATCATGGCAGTGAAATGTAATCATAATAATCATAACATAAAACATGAAACATTTTGTCATACACACATAATCATAGAGAATCATTTCTTATTAGTCACGGCTCATTTCCAAGACTATCTTAGTGGACAAAGTCCCTTTCTGAACCGAGTTCACTCCTCATTTCAGTCCTGTTTCACTGAACTGGTATAACCTACCGTTCCAGCCATGTCTATCTCATGATATATAAAATCTTTACCCAATGCATTGGAGGGAGATATAGGTCCCACCCATATCATAATGATACCATTCTTATGTTTGACACAAAATCATAAACCATACATCATAGCATAACCCATGTAATAAAAAAGGGATTCTTAAACAACATGGCATCATAAAACAATTCATATAAGATAAAGGAATTCATAAAAATATATCAATCACAACATAATCATATCAATGTAATAATAGGGATATAAACAGAACCCTTTATTATCTTAGATGGAAAATAATTTTGATAAAACACTTGAACTCCATTCTTGTTGAAAATATCCATTCTTCTTCAAAAACACTTTTCCTTTCATAACATGTCATGCAATTCTAAAATAATAGAATTTGATTAAAAATAAACCTGAAAACATGTAAAGGAATCTTCTTGGAATTAAAATCCATTCATGTCGTATAAGTTAAAAAATCATTCTTCTCGTACTTTTGTCGGAAAATTCAAAAAGTACCTCGTATGAAAAACGACAAAAGATTCCTTTCATATCTTTTACTAAAAACTTACTGTAGGGTAAAATTGGATTTAAACAATTGTAGGTGGATGGAAATAATATTACATATTGAAGAAACATGGATGTGGATGATAAAATACACCCCAGTAAATACTAAAGTAAAAACAATCTCGTATAAAAATGAGATTGTGATATTTCCATTACCTTAAGTCTGACTTGCTTTGTAAGTGTCCGAACCTCCTGTATAATGATTTAAATAATGTTATTGACTTAATCCAGAATCATACTTATTTTTATGATATCATATATGGTCATATTCTTATCTTCTTAGTAGTAATATTTCATTGCTACTTGTTATTCGGGTGTTTATAACTTTTTGTTCTTATGCGTGTTTTGTCGAATAAATTCTTATTCTTATCTTTAGGTTATAGATACCTCAATTCCAGAATGGTATTAGTGTAATATATATCATATTCATTCATTCAATTCATTTATATAATCATTATGAAATGAAGATCATGTAGAACGAGTCGCATCACATCGTGGAGACGGTATTCCGTACGTACGCACGAGTGATGATATCATTCCTATGATCGTGGAATTGTATTGGAGTGTATGTATACTATTTAAGAATCAGTATCACTTTATAATAGTCATATATAGTCATTATTTACGCCATTATACCCATCCAAGTAAGGTGGTGGTGGAAAATAGATTACACCATGGCGTGGAGACGGTATTCCGTACGTACGCACGCGCTGTGATTTCTTTTTCCGTAGGATGGATAGAGGGTGAAATAGGGTTGTTTCATACTTATAATAACATATCAGTATATGAGTGATACAGATGTTATTACTTCATAATGAATTAACTAAAGAGGAAGAAGTTGAAGAAGAAATAAAGATCAAAGAATCGGTAACGGACATTACCTCTTCTTTGAAGTGCTTCTTTGAGACCTTCTTTTAGGGCACTAAAATTGGTCTTTGAAGAAGACCAGGACCTCTAGGATGTCTCTAGGGAAGTGGAGAGGAGGAATTGGAAGGGGTTGGCCGAGCTTGAAGGCTCAATGTGGTGTGAGGAAGAGGGGGAGGAGGTTCCCTTTTATAAGGGAGGAGAGGGGCACCTTTGGGAAAACTAAAAATATTATTTTATTATAAAGTCAAGTTCGGTTTTAAATAGCTCCAAATTGAAATATTTTGAAGCTAAGGTGGGGATGGGTCGAAATCCTTTCATCCAATAGAATTTAGACAAGTTTAGGTTCTTATTTTATCATTATCATTTAGATTTAACATTAAGTTAAATAAGTTTACTTTTACCGTGTCTTCTTGTGTTCTTATACTATAAGGTTAATAAACTAACAATAATCAGCCAAACTGGTTGCGCCCAAATTTACCCTACTGGTAAAAGCGGTCGTTGAAGTACAAGTAGGGATCGAATCCACAGGGACCGAAGAAGAAACCTTGGGACACTTTGATTAGATGCGGGATTGGCTATGAAGTGGCCAACTTTGAGGTAGATTTTAATTGAAGAACTAAATATATAATTTAAATAAGATATAATAAAAAATGATGTGAACTACACAATTATTTATGGTGGGTTGATCTTAGGGTTTTTCTTGGGGTGGATTGGATGAATTTCTTTTCTTAGAAAATTTCATGTCATTAATTCAAGACATATCCAAACAATGAGATAATTCTTCCAAATCATTCACCAATTTAATCCCTACAAAATTTCAAGGCCAATCACTAATTCACTTTGAGGATCACTTTAATGAGAACTCAAAGGAAATAGATCGTACTAGCACTCAAAATGTGTCATCGTTAAATTTGGTAAAGATGAGAAAGAATGTAACTCATCAAATGGAAATCCTAAAATAACGAATAGATTTAAATATTAAGTACATGAAATGACATTCAATCCATGACCTTGCTACTCCCTTGGATCAATCCTTAAGAGGTTAGCCCTCCATTGATGATATTCTACCAATGGAAGCGGGATGTAGACTTATGGGGGCGGAATTGAAGAAGAAGAAAATTATTAAAAGAACGAACACTCCACCGTTGTGTGATGAATTCATAAGTGCGGGTGTGAATAAATTCACACCTAGATTCAACAGTATCAACGTGTGAATAAAATAAAAAGAAAAAATAAAGAAGAAGAACAAATTTTATTAAGATACTCAACGTGAAAGAAAAACTTACATGGGAAAAATTGAAGATACGATTACAAAATGAAACCAGAAAATTACAATTGAAAGGAAAATATGGATTCAAAGAAAAATGTTAGATGATTATTACCTTCACCACCAGCTCCTTATATAGGCATATTAGGAGCCTTATGTCCACCCCCAACAATAAATTCACCCCCAACAATTAAGAGAGTCAAAAGGTGGGTGAAGAATCAAAAGGAAATTGATGATTCGAATTTGACCCGGAAAACTGTCCAGATTCGTCCACCATATTAACGTGTGAATTCGAAATTGAAGAAGGTCTAATCCTGAGGGGTTGTAGAAGAGAAATGTCTTATTTCATGTGTCTTATAGAATATCTCAAACTTTCAGGAAATTTGGCTCATCCGTTTGGATGTTATGGTCGAAATGGTGGGACTGATTTCTGTGCATTAATGACGAGTCCACCATTTAAATCTCAACTTCAGATCCCTTTATCATCATGAAAACATCACAATTAGCTCCGGACCCAGTTGAATAAAATGATCCTCATATTTTTATCTTTCTACTGTATAAATTTGAGCTTCATTGGACTTGGTTTCTGGGACCCACATTTGTTTGATGGGCCTTAGGCCCATTATGCTTTTTCCAGCAAGTTTCTGCCTTCAGGCGCAAAATTATCCATCTTCCTTTGGGATTCATCCAGCGGACCTAAAAGATAAAATGTTCCAAACAAAGTGATAAATCATATCCCAAAATTTAAAATTCAGAAAATGAATATAATATTGTCAACAAACAAATGAACTATTGGTCCCAAATTTTCATTTTAAACATGAATTTCATTTTTGATGAGAAATGAAGTTCTATTTATGTAATGCACTAAAAACAATGTTTATGGACTTTGGAACAATGAATATAATGATATTAAAAATTAATATTAGCCACTTTTAGTGACTAATCACACCCCCCAACTTGAGTTTTGCTAGTCCCGAGCAAAAATAAATTACAAATATGAAATTCAAATCCCCCTTTCCAAAAACATTTAAATACACATTGCTCACCCAAATATCTAATATCAAAAAAAATTATGAAAACCCATAAAAATCATTAAAAACAAGCTAGTTCCATAAGCATATCCCAAGCCCAAGCCCATTCCTTTGTTCAAATTCATCGCCACATTTCATCCAATTCCAATTAAGCATGATAAAGTGTTGTGCATCATAAAAGATATGGGGCCCATTTTATTGTTCAAGGGGAAAAAATGGAAGCGCTTGGTGGGAATCACATTAAACCTTAAGATGAGTATCCATTTTTTTCAATTTTTTTGATTTTGATTTTTTTTAAACACAATAGATATGAAAAGACTAACTCTGGGCAAGACAACTATGGAGTCACGATCCCCAAGTGCCGGACGCCACACATTTTGTCAATTTCATGCTCTACAATAGAGATATAAAGCATAACTCTGGGCAAGACAACTATGGAGTCATGATCCCCAAGTGCTGGACGCCACGTATTTGGACAAAACATTTCTCTATGTGGTCATTAATATTTTTTTCAATTTTTTTTTGTTTTTTTTTGTTTTTTTTTTGTTTTTTTTGGATACTCAAATTAAACTAAAAGTGACCCCAGAACCCTATGCTATAATGAAAGGGACCTAAGAACTCAAATTTACACCCACGATCCAGTAGACGTGTATTGTGGCATTTTTATTAAGAGGATGAAAATGTAAACATTGAAAAATCACATCGGACAACCGCACTTTCCAAAAACTATGCTCATGAACTTAAACTTGCATTAAAATCAGAATCAAGGCATGCAAAATTTATTTGATATCCAATTTTAGAGTTTGCAATGTGTGTTTATCATGTTTATGGTTAATGGAATTTTTCTTTTCATTCATGTTTTTATTCACACAAATCAATCATTTTTTATCTCCCCCCAACTTAGAATAACACTGTCCCCAGTGTTTAAAGAAAAGAAAAGTTAGAAGGGGTAGGAGAGGAGTTCAAAGAGGAAATTTGAAAATGATAATCATGGAATGAAGTCACCTGGTGGTTGATGAAGAAATCACATGCCAATCTCTCCCTTCAATTCTGGATTTGAGTCTCAATGGATTGGATGGTGGTGAATGGATTTTCCTTATGGCTTATGACATGTCCTTTTATTTTTTTTAACCTATAAAAACATAATAATAAACAAAACAAAATAAACTGATGATACATTGTCTTCTATTTAGATTTCTGGGTAAGGTATTACTCAGAGATCATGCCACGTGTCACGGATGAATATGGCGCTCCCCTTTCATACCCATCCTTACTCATAAAAGAAGAACAGGTCAACAGTCTATGGTAATTTGTTATATGAAAAATAAAATGATTCAAAATGATTAGAAAACATGAAAACCATGGGTTGCCTCCCATGCAACGCTTTTGTTTAACGTCGTTAGCCCGACTTGTACCCCCCAACTTATCCAATTCCAACTTTCAAAATTTTAATTAACCCATCTTTCTTCACTTCAACAAGATTGAGATTGTTTATTTGTTTGAAATATGTTTCATGTGAAATCCCATGGTCAATAATGAGTGTAGAAGTCCAAGGAAATTTGGTAATGGTTGATTCGGTTGAATTTCTAGTCTTTCCTAAGACATCAATGACCATTCCAAAATTATTGGTTTCTTGAGAAGAATGAACTACAAATACAAGGTTTTTCTTATCTCCTATAGTGGGATTCTTGAGTTCAGAAGAAAGTAAAATAATTTTGAGCTCGGGTTCATTGAAATTTCCTAAAGGAGATTGAAAAAATAAGTCAAAATCAGTTTCTTCTCCAAAACATTTAGAAAGAATTGGTTCATTTTGAAAATAAGATTCATCCTGAAAATTGTCTAGTTGAATATCAGAAGTATGTATGGGATCAATGTTTGGTATTTCTCCCAATTTTTCAGTGATTGGTGGTCCTAAAAATTCACTAATGGAGCCATGTTTAGGTAACTCAATCCATGATGTCATGTTATTATCTTTTGAATTAAAAAAATCAGTTTCCTCTTGATTTAAGCACCCATCAACAATTCCTTGATTATCTTCAACTATCCCAAATTCAATGGTTGGTTCTTAAATAAATTCTTGTGAGGTTTGTGGGAGACAAGATTCTTGTATTAGTAATGAGGAAGAGACAACTTGAGTGGGAATGGGTTCCACAACCATTTCAATGCTTTGTAGTTCTACTCTTAAAGATGAAACCTCTGAATTCATTTTATCCATTTTTTCACACAATTTTTCAAGAATTTTTTCAGAATTAGGATTTATAGATGTTTGGACATCATGAACTTCATTATGTTTGATCTCTTCAATCATCCTCGAGAGGTATGGAAATTGATCCTTTAAACAATCAGTATCCCATTGATTGTACATCGCATCTGGTGTGGTGTACTCAATCCTGGTTTGGTCGATGAAATTTTCTATGTGAGGTGATTCAAAATATTGATTTTCCAGTTGATTATAGCCTTGGTATATTAATGGGTAATGTTGAAGATAATCCATTGGTGTTGATTGAAAGTTGTTTTTTGGATTCATTGGACACGTAGAAATAGAAAGGGGAATAGAGAAGAGAAATTAGGGTGAGAATAGAGAATTTGGGGTGAGAAAAGAAGATGAGTGTCTAAGGTACTTACTTGGGTCCCCGGCAACGGCGCCAAAATTTGGTTGCGCCCAAATTTACCCTCCTGGTAAAAGCGGTTGTTGAAGTACAAGTAGGGATCGAATCCACAGGGACCGAAGAAGAAACCTTGAGACACTTTGATTAGATGTGGGATTGGCTATGAAGTGGCCAACTTTGAGGTAGATTTTAATTGAAGAACTAAATATATAATTTAAATAAGATATAATAAAAAATGATGCGAACTAAACAATTATTTATGGTGGGTTGATCTTAGGGTTTTTCTTGGGGTGGATTGGATGAATTTCTTTTCTTAGAAAATTTCATGTCATTAATTCAAGACATATCCAAACAATGAGATAATTCTTCTAAATCATTCACCAATTTAATCCCTACAAAATTTCAAGGCCAATCACCAATTCACTTTGAGGATCACTTTAAAGAGCACTCAAAGGAAATAGATCGTACTAGCACTCAAAATGTGTCATCGTTAAAGTTGGCAAAGATGAGAAAGAATGTAACTCATCAAATGGAAATCCTAAAATAACGAATAGATTTAAATATTAAGTACATGAAATGACATTCAATCCATGACCTTGCTACTCCCTTGGATCAACCCTTAAGAGGTTAGCGCTCCATTGATGATATTCTACCAATGGAAGCGGGATGTAGACTTATGGGGGCGGAATTGAAGAAGAAGAAAATTATTAAAAGAACGAACACTCCACCGTTGTGTGATGAATTTACAAGTGCGGGTGTGAATAAATTCACACCTAGATTCAATGGTATCAACGTGTGAATAAAATAAAAAGAAAAAATAAAGAAGAAGAACAAATTTTATTAAGATACTCAACGTGAAAGAAAAACTTACATGGGAAAAATTGACGATACGATTACAAAATGAAAGCAGAAAATTACAATTGAAAGGAAAATATGGATTCAAAGAAAAATGTTAGATGATTATTCCCTTCACCACCAGCTCCTTATATAGTCATATTATGAGACTTATGTCCACCCCCAACAATAAATTCACCCCCAACAATTAAGAGAGTCAAAAGGAGGGTGAAGAATCAAAAGGAAATTGATGATTCGAATTTGACCCGGAAAACTGTCCAGATTCGTCCACCATATTAACGTGTGAATTCGGAATTGAAGAAGGCCGAATCAGGATGGGTTTTATAAGAGAAATGTCTTCTTTCATGTGTCTTATAGAATATCTCAAAATTTCAGGAAATTTGGCTCATCGGTTTGTAAGTTATGGTCGAAATGGTGGGACTGATTTCTGTGCATTAATGACGAGTCCACTATTTAAATCTCAACTTCAGATCCCTTTATCATCATGAAAACATCAGAATTAGCTCCGGCCACAGTTGAATAAAATGATCCTAATATTTTTATATTTCTACTGTATAAATTTGAGCTTCATTGGACTTGGTTTCTGGGCCCCACATTTGTTTGATGGGCCTTAGGCCCATTATGCTTTTTCCAGCAAGTTTCTGCCTTCAGGCGCAAAATACTCCATCTTCCTTTGGGATTCATCCAGCGGACCTAAAAGATAAAATGTTCCAAACAAAGTGATCAATGATATCCCAAAATTTAAAATTCAGAAAATGAATATTATATTGTCAACAAACAAATGAACTATTGGGCCCAAATTTGCATTTTAAACATGAATTGCATTTTTGATGAGAAATGAAGTTCTATTTATGTAATGCACTAAAAACAATGTTTATGGACTTTGGAACAATGAATATAATGATATTAACAATTAATATTAGCCACTTTTAGTGAATAATCACAAACGAACCCCAAGTTGTTTATTATTAATATATATAACCTTATCTTAGTCATTTGGACGAACCTTATATTTTTAGGAATAATATAACAATTACTAATATAATATTTTTTTTAAAAACTATTTTATAACAATTTTGACACTATTTAGTAATTGATTTATGTGAAAATCATACCAGAATTATTATTTCTAACCAAGTTAATTAAATCAATACTAACATGTCATATTAACCTATAAAATTACTGTAATTCATAAAAAGTCTCAAATTACATTTATTTTGGTGTTTATAACATCAATTATGTCAATATTTCATTAATAAGATAATTACTGCATCATCATTGTATCATAAATAAATTAAATTATTTAATGTCGAAAAATTACAAATAAAATATCATTATGTAGGAAATTATTTTATCTTTCTAATGAATATTTATAGTCGAATTTATCTTATGTATAACCTTATATTAAAAATTATTTACTTATTAAACTTTGATTTTAACTATTTTAACCCTTCTTTAAAAAAATTAATAATAAATGTCCTAATCTAATCCAAGTGGGCCTAAATGGTAATATTTTATTCCTATGTCTGTTTTTGGTCGCATTAGACTTATCCAATAGAATTAGGACATGTGTTAGGGTAATAATAATATCATATTTACCCTTAATTACCTTATTTACTTTTAACCGTGGTAAAAAAAGTAAAAAGTTACTATTCACCAAAAATTATTTTCATCTCATTGAACCACATTTTAGTCCTTGATATTAACCGTGTCTCTCGGATTTTCGAAATTCCACTCACAGAAGCGGTAAAATTAAGTTTTATGAAAAATTCAGTTTTTTAACTACCACTTAGTGGTTTCACTTTTCATCAAAATTTGAAAGTTTTCGGAAAAATACCAAAATTTCACCCTAGGCTAATTTCGATATTCTGAATCAAAAAATGAAGTTCATTTTGAAAAATCAAATTTATAAAATTTCAAAAAGTTTTTATTACTATTCATAACGGCTAGTTTTAATAATATTTTAATAGCATATCGTTGTTTAGTGAAACTCAGTATTGCGTACGATGCAAGCTATCGAGGAAGGCCGTGATTTCGTGTAAAGCAAGCCAAGCAAGTGTTGTGTAGAAAAAGATTCCTTTTATGATTTAGATAACATAAAATTCTCGGGTGTTACAGGTTTGGCTAACGGTGAGGTTTGGCTAACAAAGTATATCATTTCTAACTCATGCCTAATGTTACTTAACCTATCCCAACATAATTGTTTGGTGAATATGTCGCTAATTGATGTTCAGAACCTATATATTCAAGAGTAATATGACCCTTTTGGTAATGATATCTAAAAAAGTGGTTCCTTACATCAATGTACGTGGTCCTAGAGTGAGACACGAGATTCTAAGAGATATTAATCGCACTTGTGTTATAACAGTTTATAGATATATGTCTAAACTGATATTCATATCCCAATAATGTATGTTTCATCCACAGAATTTTTGCACAACAACTACCAGGAGAAATGTATTCTGCTTCAGCAGTAGACAATGCAACAAAATTCTGATTTTTTACTACACCATGATAGTAAAGATTTACCTAGAATATGACATGTTCCAGAAGTGCTCTACCTATCTAACTTGCAACCACCAAATTCATCATCTGAATAACTTATTAAATTGAATGATTTTACTTTTGGATAAAATAATCCTAAGTTAGTAGTATGTTTATGATATTTGAAAATTCTTTTAATAGCAAGCAAGTGTGACTCTTTTGGATTAGCTTGAAATCTTGCACACATACACACACTAAACATAATATCTGGTCGACTAGTAGTAAGGTATAAAAAACTCCCAATCACACCTCTGTAGTTGGTTTCATACACTGGTTTTCTAGTTTCATCAGCATCCAACTTACAAATAGTACTCGTAGGTGTATCACTTTCCTTAATACATTCCAAACCAAATTTCTAAAAGATCCTCTGTATATTTTCATTGATTTAAGATAATACCATTTTCATTTTGGAAAACATTAAATACAAAGAAGTATTTGACTTCACCCATTAAACTCATTTCAAATTCATTTTTCATACTCTTTGAAAAATCAATACACAAAGAATTATTAGAAGATCCAAAAATAATATCATCAACATAGATTTTCACTATCAAAACATCACTGGAAATTATTTTAATATAGAGAGTTGAATCCAAAATCGCTTTAGAAAAACATTTCAAAATAATGAAACTACTATGTCTATCATACCAAGCTCGTGGAGCTTGTTTTAAACCATATAATTCTTTAGATAGCTTAAAACTCGATTTAGAAAATGGGGATTAGTAAATCTAGATTGTTCTTCAACAAAAACATCTTCAATTATAAAACCATTTAGAAAATCACTTTTAACATCCATTTGATATAACGTGAAATTCAGATGAGCAGCATAGGCAAGTAATATCCTAATAGCTTCTAATCTAGCTACAGGTGAAAAGGTTTCCTCATAGTCTATTCCTTCATTTTGACTATATCCTTGTGCAACTAGCCTTGCTTTGTTTCTAATTATATTTCTTGATTCATCAACATTATTTCTAAAGACCCATTTAGTGCCTATGGTCAATGTGTCCTTAGGTCTATCCACTAATTCCCAGACATTAGTTCATTCTAATTGATTTAGTTCTTCTTGCATAGACATTACCCAAAATTCATCATTGATTGCATCATTACTATTTTTATGTTCTAACTGTTAAAGAATGGATTGTGGTTCAACTTGATTTCATAGTGAAGCTCTAGTATGTGTCCCTCTATATAGATTACCAACAACATCATCTAAAGGATGATTATTTAGAATTCTAGTTGATCTGGTAATGGTTGGACTAGAAATTTCAGGATCTTATCTAGGTTTGGGATCACCAGGAGCAGATTTTGGAATATTTCTTGAACTGGTTGTCTTTACAATAGGTTCATTATTTTTACCATTAAGATCCAAAATAGACAGATCTTCATCACGATTTTCAAGGGAGGACTAAGGTTCATGTGGATCAGTTTCATCAAATTTGACATGTAACGATTCTTACACACTTTTGGTTATTTTTTTAATGACTCTATAAGAATTTATGGTTATTGAGTAACCTAGAAAGATTCCCTTATCACTTTTACAAGAATATTTGTCAAGATTATCCTTAGTATTGAGAATAAATACTTTAAAACAAAAAACTCTGAAGTAACTAACTTTAGGATTCCTATTATTCCACAGTTCATAAGGGGTATTTTTAAGAACAAGACTAATAAAGACTCTATTTTTAATATAAAAAGGTGTATTCATAGCTTCATCCCAAAAGTAAATAGGTAGGTCATACTCATTAAGCATAGTTCATGCAATTTATTGAATGGTTCTGTTTCTTCTTTCTACTACACCATTCTGTTGAGGTGTCCTAGGGGAAGATAAGTTATGATTGTATCCGTTTTGTGAGCAATATTATTGAAATTCCTGATTTTTAAACTCACGACCATGATCTCTTCCCATGGTCTTAATCTTAAGACCACTAATGTTCTCTATAGACTTGGAGTATTTAATTAAATAGGAACAAGCTTCAATTTTGTGAGCAAGAAAGTATACCCAATTGTATCTAGAAAATTCATCTACTAGGACAAAGACATAGTGCTTCCCATTTAAACTAGAAACTATGGAAGGTCCAAATAAATCCATGTGAACCAAATCGAGAAGTTGAGAAGTTGAAACTTCTTTCTTTAAATTGAATTTCACTTTATGTTTCTTTCCCTTTTGATAGGGAGTACAAACTTTGTTTGATTGGAATTTTAGTTGAGGTAGGTATCTAACTAAATTTTCTTATTCAGTTTCTTAAGTGAGTGAACATTGTAGTGTCCTAATCTTTTATGCCAAAGCCAAGACTATTTATTAAAAGTTTTTAAAAAAGTAACCTTTTTTGGATGAAGAATTTAAATCTAAAATATATACATTTTCATTTCTTAAGGAAGAAAATACCAAAACATTTTTATAATTAAAAACCTTACAACCATCAATTTCAAATTTAACATAGAAACCATAATCACACAACTGATAAATTATTAACAGGTTGTATTTTAATCCATCTAAAAATAATAATTTATAAATTAAAACTGAATCAGTGTTACCAATCTAGCCTAAGCCGGTGATTTTTCCTTTTGAATTATAACCGAAGGTGAAATTCCCTCCATCAACCTTGATTAAACTTTTGAAAAATGAGTAATATCTAGTCAAATTCCTTGAACATCCACTGTCCATGTACCATATCTTCCTACATGAAAATTTTATGTAGGTTTCCTACAAAACATTTTAAAAAAAAATGATTTTGGTACCCATATTTTCATTGGTCCAGACAGGTTCGCAAGCAAATCTTTTGGTTCCTAGATTTTTCTAATGGGTTTCATATAATAAATATATTCAAAATATTTTTAAAGAGAAAGTTTTTTTGATCTATAACTATCTGAATAGATAGTTCAAACATAAGAATTTCCAGAGCTGGAACTAGAAGAATATTGTCCAGATTTTGGAATAAACTTATTCTCAACAAGCTGTCTCTATCCTGGTTGATATCCTAAACCAGTAATATATTTTTGTGCCACTTATTTTCCAAGAATTTGAGTTAGAGTATTCTTTCCATTTTTGAACTTGTCTTAATATATTCTATGTTTCTCATTGGACAATTTATGTTGAGTATTCTCCTTTAACAGTTGAGAATTCTTTTTCTTTTCTTCTTCTAATGTAGATTTGATAGTGCTAGTTAAAGCATACTGTTTATTTATGGTATTATACTTATTGTAAATCTCATTGTAGGTTTCTTCTATCATATTACAATATTCAAATAATTCAGCTTTAGACATATTATCATCACCACTTTCATTCCCAGAATAATAATCATTCAGCGTAGGGGAAATAGGTACCTCAGAAGTATTAGTCATGAAACACATGTTGGCATGATTCTTATCAGAATCATAACCCTCGGACTCACTTGTGCTCTCTTCTAAATCACTCCATGTTTCATCATAGATTTCTTATATTTTTTGTCCTTATAATCATATTTCTTCTTGAACATCAATTTTGGAATGTCATCTTTCACATGTCCTTTCCTTTTTCATTCCTAACAGACTATGTCATCACTTTTTTCAGTTCTTTTCTAATCATTCTTCTTATGAACTTTGTTGTCATACTTTCCCTTATAATTGGATTTTCAAAAAAAATTATTGTTCCTATAGAATTTTTTGAATCAAGAAGATATTTGATCCATCTCTTCATCACTATCAGAATCTGAACCTTTACTTTTTGAGATTTCAGTAGGTATGTGAAATTTCTCCTTGTACTTTCTCTTTGAGGCAGTAGACTTAAATTCCACCGACTTCCTCATTGGTTCATCCTCTTCTTCCTTATTTACCTTCAGATCTTCTTCATACATCATTAACTTACCAATAATCTCTTTAAAAGGCTTTGAAATTATATCAAATGATACTCTTATTGAGACTTATGTGCCTCTCCATATTCCTGGTAGACATCTAAGTATCCTAATGATTTTCTCTTTTATAGGAACAAATTTTCCATGTGAGCTCATTGTATTTACAATTTCGTTGAACCTGAGATACACATTAGAAATAGGTTCACCAGGCTTCATTTTAAAAGTATCATACATAATAGTGTAGGTATTCAATCTCATTTCCTTAACATTGGTTGTTACCTCATGGGAAATAGCCAAAGTATCCCATATTTCATAAGAAGTTTTACAATCAGATATTCGATTAAATTCTTAATCTCATAAATCAAAATACATGGCATTCATTGCCTTACAATTATTATTGTAAGCAGTTTTTGTTGGTTCATCCCAAGTAGTTCTTTCAATTTCTGGAATCTTATAATGAGTCTCTATAGTAGTCCAAATGTCAAATCCCATAATTTCTAAATGAATTTTCATTTTCAGTTTCCATAGGGCATAATTAACACCATTAAATAAAGGTGACCCGTTAGTAGCAGCACCTTCTAGTATATAATCAATAATTTGATTTTAGAAAACATATTTAATGACATAAAATTTAGAACTAACAGAAATTTATGATCATAAAGATACAACTAAAATCACAGTTGAAAAACAGAGTATTTGGAAATTCTTTATTAATAAAAATCCTCTGATACCAAATGTTGGTCGGAGTGGACACTCAAGAGGTGGGGTGAATTTAGTTACAATTAAAATTTCTGTTAAAAACATTATGATTAAAAATCACCCAAATTAAATAAAAATTAAATTGTAGTGAATTTATAAAGATTGTATGTTTTCAATTAGTTACTCAAAAGATTGATTATTTCTCAGTTAACTCAATCTGATGATTAATTAACTTTTGAAACTAAATTACTGGCTAAAAAAAGTTATAAACACTTTCTAGTTTAACTATCACAGTAATCTTTAAAACAAATTTATTTTTAAAGTACATAGCAGCAGAATATTCAAAATAGTTTAAACTAAAAAATAAGGTGCACATTAGATATAACCAAGAGGTTTAGTCTCAAGACGAGACATAGTCCTCTCAAATAGTTTTATATAAACTATCATCAACCCCCGGGATCGGGGTTTACAACAACACTCGGATTTTCCGGGTCCTATGTCCTCTACCACAATTCTTCATGGGAAAAACAAAACAATAGCACACAAGCTACCCCGGTCACACATGACCTCTACCACTATCCACAGTGAGAATCAAAAATATTTAGAATGATTAGGTGAGGGTATTAGATATCCTCCATTTCATCACATGAGATAGTGTGTGTCTAAAAATATAGAGCACACACAGTATTCAAAATGTAAATAAATGAAACACAATAGAGCTAAACAGATTGAGATGAGTTTAGAATCTTCTATGTGTTTTGAGTGAAGATCTAGACTCCTCGAATTGATGTAGATGAGGCTTTGAGTCCTTCTCTGGTTTTTGTCAAGAAATAGAGTGTTGTTTTTGTATTTGACTTCCAGGTCCAGGTTGATCAGTCTGATCATCTTAAGTTCAAGTGAAATCATTGAAGCTCTTTTCTCTTTGAATGTTCAGGTATTATGGATTCAGTATGTATTCTTCCTTCTTCTTCTATGCATGTAAGTCCTTGAGTATCTCCAGAAGATTTTCTTGTATTTTCATGGAATGACTGACGGACCACCACCACCACCACATCTTTAGTAGGCTGAGGTTCCCTTATATAGCTTTAGCTCTAGCAATAAGAATGATTACCTTTTTACAGGTATGAGGTATGATTCCTAAAATTCCAACCACTATTTTTACTTAATGGCAGGTGCATTAAAAACATCAAATATGACCATTGCTAAATAAAAAAATAGAAATAGAGTTTAGAGAAACTGATACTGTTTTCCATCGGTAGCTCTTAGTATTACTGAGCTTGTATTGGTATCTCTTCTGTATCAGTAGCTATTATCCTTTATAACGGTGGATCATAGGAATCAGTAGCTTCTCCTATCAGTAGATGTTACTCTTTATAACAGTAGCTCAATGTATCAGCAGATCTATCTATCATTACCTGTTATGAATATCAGTGACCTTTCTGTATCGGTGAACATATATATCAGTGACCAATACCAGTGAGCTTATAACGGTTGGCTTTTTAATAGTAGTGGTTTTTCTGTATCAGTCGATTTGTGCATACCAGTAGACGTATTCTATCAGCATCTTAGGTGTAACTGTAACTGTTTGTATCCCGGTGACCTTACCAATATCGGTAGACTTCTGTACCGGTGTACTTAGCCTTATCGGTATATGTGTACCTGAGACCTTTGTATCAGTAGCTGTTTGTATCGGTGGACTTCATATCGGTAGTTGTCTGTCTGTCTCTTTGTATCAGTAGCTTTTATCGGTAACTATGTACCAGTGACCTTTACATATCAGTAGACTATGTACCGGTAGGTCTGTATCAGTGAGTCAACACTTAATAGTTATCTATTCTATGCAAATCATATTCAGATTGAGTCAGTAGCATTTCTAAACAATTATAAACATAGATAACCATTGATAAAAAAATTCCAATTATCATTTTGATATTTTATCAACTTAATAATATGAGGTCATAGATTGAGCAAAAAATTATTATAAAGATAAACATTATTTGGGATTATAAAATCATATTGAATCATAATTGAGATTATCAAAATAGGTGGGGTTAACAATTATCATCAATTTCCATGTTTCATAAATATGTATTCCAAAATATTCTTTCTATTCTTGTTCAATTTTTAATGTCATATTTACTTATTGGTGAACTTTTATTAAATGGTATAGAAGGAGTCTATTGTCATTTTTTAAAAGAGTTACTTTCTGACTTATCCCAAAAAGTATGAGATGAATGTTTTTATTTATCTTGTATAACATGAACAGATTCTAACATTTTTGTAATTCCTGATTCCCATGAATCTTGATTCAAAATATTTCATTATTTTTTTCAAATAAATCAGTTTTCTTCTAAAATTTTGTGGAATTCTGAGAAAATAAAATAGTTATGAAGAATAAATGATATTTTATTTAAAAATTAATTTCATGTGTTCTATAAAAAATATTTTACATCTAATATGAAATTTTTTAATAGGGTTATGTTTTAAGTATATTATCCCTATTATTCATATCGTCTTATTGAGATTAATATAGAATAAAATGTATGAAATCTATTTGTTTTACATGGATTATGATATGATATAATAATGTTTAAGAAACCCATTACATTACATAAGGTATTCTATGATTAAAGATTTATGTTTTTATGGCACACGTAAGAATTATTTAAATATTATATGGGTGGGACCAATATCTCCCACTAATGAATTGGTTAATGATTTATAACTAATGATACATACAAGGATGGAATGGGAAATGATCATTGTTCAGTAATACAGGGCTATAATGGGTGGTAAACCTAGTTTAGTAAAACATGTCTAGAATGAGGAGGGAAATTGGTTCAGTAATAGAATTTGTCTACTATGATGGTCAGAGATATGAGCCCAGAATAATATGAAATAGTTTTCTATGATTATGTGTATACCAAAATTTCTGTTCCATATGTTATGACTTTTGGTAATATGTTTTTTGAATATTTATTATCTTTTATGATTTATTCTATGACATGAAATCATGATATTTCATATATAGGATAATGTTTCCAAATTTTATGCTCTTATATATATATTATTATTTTATGATTGATATATCCTTTCTTACCCATAATTGGAATCCAAGCTCACCCTTTTTTAGGTTTCTTTTCCCCAGGTTGTGAGGTTGGGTATTAAGTAAGATATCTCAAAAAGGGGTTTAGTTATGAAGTAATAAGAGGGAAAAATATTGTTGTATTATGTACTAGTTTTTTTCCATTTTTAAATACACTAAACCTATATGGACATAACATGGTTTTATAATGTTTTATAATGAATATTATACTATTTTGAAGTGATATGTATGTATGTAATGTATTGGTCCTTATAGTTTGTATGATAGCCAAAGGTATAGTTAAACATTGAAAACTACGATGAGAAAACCTCATTAAGAACCCTAAGGATATGTAAAAGTATAGGTTACAATCCAAGTATTTTATAAATGATCATGAATAAAATACAATAAATCCCATAATGTACAAAATTGAAATTTTACTATTGATTAAGTGGTTTTACCATTATGATTAATGTTCCTCACACTATGATTCTCAGTTTTTTTCAATGGCAGAAACCTCATGGAATGTGATGAATGTGAGGTGAAATGAAATGATTTTCCTCCCGAGAAATAGAATGTTATGGTATATGTAATGAAAATTATTATTACCAAGATAAGAAAACATTATCAAGATATAAATCAAGCAGGACATCCAAATGAGAAAAGGAGGGAAAAAATTCTATTAATCCCTTCATGAGGAATCAAACAGCTTCTTTCAGTGGGTATTCTAATACACCAATGGATGAAAAATGGATTAGTACCGCTGAAAATATATCTTCAATTATCCATTGTTCAGAGTATGATAATGTCATCCTGGTAGTCTATCATTTTGTAGGTGAATCTAATCAGTGGTGAAGTATTATCAAGAATATGAGGAAAAAATATGTAATTGACTCTATAGAATGAGAATATTTCAAAAAATTATTTGTCAATAAGTACCTTTCTCATATTCTATAAACACATATGAAGTAGGAGTTACTTGAGATTAAGAAAAAGGATGATAAATATGTTGGAACCTTTAAAGAAAATTTTACAAGACATTCAAGCTACACTTCTATAATTATTATCGATCCTAGGAGTAATGTCGATCCATTGTTTAGGGGCTTAATCCCAACAAACTGAAAGGGAATTATCCATAAAGGACTTCAATAGCTATGACAAAATATTTCGATGATCTCTTAATGTTGATATAGAGATTTTTGTAACCCATCAGGCCTATGGGTATGATAAGATTAAGAAAATAAAATTCAAGGGAAAATCTAAATACCACATTGAAAAGAAGATGAATTTTCCATTATTCTCATAGAATGTAATGAAACATGGAGGAACATATATTAATGGGACTAAAAAATGTTTTATGTCTAGGATAGAAGGTCACCAGGCGGTTGAATGCTGAAGTGATGCAAAAATATTTCTAATGATATAGACAAGGCTATATATAATGCATCTTCCACACTGTAATGCTACACATGCAAGGAAATGGCGGCATTAAGGCATCCAATTCACTAATCCAGGGGTTGTCAATGAGGATCAATCCTAGAAAAATCTTAATCCCAACGGCAAGGGCATGTCACATGCGATCACTATCAACAATGTGGAGTACGATAATGATGGGGTAAAAGTAAAATTTACTATCCACTCTAAAGTAGAAAATGATTTATTTGATTCTATATCAACCAAATCTTTTATATTTGAAACATTTTCAATGGGTATTGCCATATTACCTCAATAATTAGATATTAAGTTTGTTGTGACAATTCCTAATGGCACTTAAGTCAAATAAGATGTTTATAATTCATTTCTAGTTGAAGTGGGAATGTGCTTCCTTTTAATATTTTAATACTTCCTTTTGTGGAATTTTCTGTGATTATTAGCATGGATTAGACTTGTCTATATAAAGATCATGCCAATTTCCATGTATGGAAAGTCACATTTGATATTCCAGATCTATCTATGATCATATATTGATGCAAAGATGAATATGACATTCTAGTGGAAATTTATTCGATATTAGTGGTCTTGGTTACTGTAAATGAAGGTTATATATCTCAAATGGTTGGGGAGAAAAAAACCATTAAAAATAAACCTATTTTATGAGTGTTTTTTATGAATTTATATAGAATTGTAATCTCTTACACCGATTCAGAAAGTTGAGTATTAATTGAACTCATGTCGGGTACTATGCTTATTTCGTAGACCACTTAATTGAATGGCCCTCATTGAGTTTTAGGAATTAAAGAAGAAACTTCAGCAGAATATTAAAAAGGGATTCATATGACCAACTACATACCATTTGGATGAACTTGTTCAATTTATTAAGAAGAAATATGGATCAATGAGACTCTTCATTGATTAACGAGAACCTAACAAGATAACTTTCAAGAAAGAATATCATCTTCCTCGCATTTATTAATTATTCGACCAGCTATGAGGGGCTAAATACAACTCCAAAATTTTTATTCATTCAGGATATCATCAACTATGGGTCATGAGAGAGGATATACCAAAATATGACATTACTTACAAGTTATGGGCATTAGGAATTTACAGTGATCCTATTTGGTCTTACTAATTACCTCAATATCTTCATAGATCTACTGAACATAGTCTTTTGAGACTATCTTGATCTTTCTGTGGTAGCCTTTATAGACAATATCTTGTAAATTATAAGAGAAAATAATAATATTAATATCACTTTATAACTGTATTGAAGACCCTGAGAAAGGATAATAATTATGAAAAATTTACTAAAGTAGAATTTTAACTTTAGAAAGTCCCATTTTAGGGTCACATAATCTCAAGAGGGGTGATATATATAGATCCAACAAAATCATAATTTATTGAACGACGACCCAGAACAAAAATGGTAATTATTATCATATTTTTTCTTGGATTGTGTTTTTATTATCAATGTTTTTTGAAATATTTTCTCTTTACTATATAATACACTCACCAAGTTGACTCAGAATGGAATTAAGTTCATGTTTATGGTGGAATGTGAATAAAATTTAAAATTGTTAAAAATAAGTTTACCCTGTGCACCTATGCACACACATCCTCATTGTCGATAACTATTTGTGATCTATAGTGATGAATCCATGAAGTGGATGGAATGTGTTCTCATTTAAAATTATATGGTGATAGCTAATACCTCACACTAATTGAAAATTCATGATAAAAATTACCCAACCCATGATTTTGAAGTTAGATACATTAATATTTTATTTAATGACATGAAGGCATTATATTTATGGTTAAAGGTGTAATATTTATACTAATCATAAAAGTTTAAAGTATATTACCACATAAAAGTCACTAAAATACACAGAAGAAGATGGTTGGAGTTTATTATAGATTACAACAACTCAATAATGTACAACTATGGGAAAATGACAAAGGTTTTACATACTCTGGCTCAAAAAGACCCATATTAGCCTATACATGATGAGGATCAAAAAATATCTAACATTTGTGGATTTTCAGAAGATGGATCTTGAAATTTTAAAGGAATTAGAGAAATAATATCTTTCTGAAAAGAATTTTCAACTATCTATATTAGTGAATATTACTAAGGCACAAAAGGGAGATGTAGGGATACAATTGAAGGTGAGAAATGTTCCTGAATTCAACCTTGATTGTGATGGAATAATAAATTACTGTAACTGTGTCTGTATACATATGATAATGAAATTAAAGGATCTATTGGATGAGGCTTATAGTTCTTCATTATTTTTTCATCATGGAATCAAAAAAAATGTATAGGGTCCAGAAAGAGTATTTATAATAGGATAGAAAGAAAAGATATGTTTCTGAATATGTCTCTCATTTCTTGTTTTTTCATCAAGTAAAGTTTGAGATACATAAGTCTAAATGGATGTTACAAAAATTACACAGATGAGAATGGAAATGGAAAAAAATAACTTTGGATTTTGTCATTGGACTTCCCAAAATATCTACCAGCCATTACGCTACATGGGTTATATTTGATTACCTAACGAAGTTGAAACACTTCATTTCTTTTTGATTGGATTTATATATGGATCATCTTTCTCAAATATATGTTGTGTAAGTGGTATGATTTCACTGAGCACCACTTTCCATTATATCTGATTGGGATCTGAGGATTACCTCAATGTTCTAAAGAATTATTTACCAGGATATGGATATAGATTTATGTCTCAACACTTCTTATAATCCTTAGATATATGTCTTTTTTAAGAGGATAATTAAAAAACAAGAAGACATGTTGGGATCTTGATATAAGTATTTCCATGGTGGGTGGGATAAACACCTACATTTGGTGGAAGTTTCTTACAAAAATAGATTTTACTCCACTATATAGATGGATCCTTATAAAGTCCCCTATTAAAATAAGTGTAGAACTATAACTTTCTAGGATGAATTTGGGGAATGAAAGCTATTAGGATATGATATTGATGATGAAATGGAAGGGAATTTAACATCTATTCAACAACACATAAGAGAAGCTCAAATTAGACAAAAAATTTATTATTATAACTAATAAAAAGATCTAGATTTTGAATTGGGTGACACAGTGTTTCTATGAATATATCCCTTGAAGAGTGTAATGTTATTTGGAATGAATGTCAAGATGATCTCTTGGTATATCGGTCCCTTTGAAATTCTTGATGGTGTTGGGAAGGTATCTTTTAGGTTTTTTGTTTCCACCGAATCTCTCCCAAGTTCATTATTTGTTCCATGTATCTCTCTGGAGAAAGTAAATACCAGATATTTCACATTTAATAAACTAAGAAGTCATACAATCGAATCAAGATCATTGTTATCAAGAATAACTGTTAGATATTTTTGGATCGTATTGAAAAATTTCTATGAAACAAGACCACTCGCTTTGTTAATGTTTTATAGAGGAACCACTAATTTGTGGAATCTGTGTGGGAACATGAGAATGTTATGAGGTAGAGGTATCATTATTTGTTCGTATCCATGTGATGAATTTGGAGGAAAAAATTCTGTTTATTTGGAGTAGAATGCAACACCTTGATGTTTTCATAAACTTTTTTCTTTAAATACATTTAATTATTCAATTTATTGAATTACATGCAATCGTGAGTTTAAACGAAACAGGGGATATCATTAGTATAAAATTGACATTATAAATTAGTTGTTACATTAGCGAGAATAAATATAAATCACTTATGAAAATGTATATTTAATTCATTGCCCCAAATTATTTATGAAAAATTTAAACTCATTAAATTTAAAAGAATTTAATTTAATTTTAATATTAATAAATATAGTTGATTTAAATTAGTAAATTAATTTAATGAAATATATATGTTATATATTTTATAAAATATTTTTTATATGCATCCAATATATATTTTAGTTATTGGGTATGAATAAACCATTTTTTATATATAAAAATTTATATTTTTCCAAAGAGTAATTTTACCTATTTTTTTAAAAAATCCATTTTAAAATAAAATTTTGACACATTAATAATTTTTAAATAAAAAAATAATATTTTTACTTTAAACATGGGTATAATAATTTAGTTTGGATGAAATTTTGAAATTTTTCTTACAATAATCAAATTTTTATGAATAGTAAAAATATACTAAATGTTAATTGAAAAAAAAACTTTTTTTCATAAAAAAAGTTATATGGTAAATTTTATAATTTTATGGATATAAAGTATAAATATATTATATTCTTATCAGTTAATATAAAATAGGTCACTAGGTTTAATTATGCATTGAATTTAGCTATAAAAAATATAAATCCTTTACAATGATTTACTTTTTAAAACCCATTTTCTCATTCGGACAATGAGATTAATTTTATATTATATACTGAAACTTATGTGTCATGAATTTTTACTTAATTTATTCTATATTTTTAATTATAAGGTCCAAATTATGTAAATTTAAATTTTTGGGCTTTTATAAATAGTAACATTAGTAATTTTTATTAATATGGTAAATGGGTAAATCAAGTAATTAGGGGTATAAAATATTATAAAATTACTCTAACACGTGTACTATATAATTGGATGAGTTTTATTCAACCTAAATCATCTTTGGGTCAATATGGTATCCTTGGAAGCCACTTGGATGAGATTATGACATTTAATTTAATTTATTGAGAGAAATAAAAAATATGTCTTACTCAAATTTTATTAATTACATCATTTTTAATACGAGGTTATACAATATATAAATATGACTACAAATATTCATATGAAATATAATATGTTATAATTATGATGGTTATTTATTTATAATTTTTTTGAAAGAAATAATTACCTTAAATGAATATACATCAATGATGTAGAAATTACTAAATTGATGAAAAATCAATAAAATAATTTTTATTAAAATCATAATAACCATTATATGTCAAAAAAACATGACCATATATTATTCATAGAGTATATTTATGCCATAATTATTCAAGGGACTAGTTATTGACCATTTGGATCCATATAGAAAATATTACGACACTTGTAATATTTTATTTATAGTTATGTTAATGTTATCACATTCATATTTTAAAAAGTATAACATTTTTATGATGGAATTCCAAAAAGATATATTATTATATTATTATTATTATGAAAGACAAATAATTCATATTTTTCATAGTATTTTATTTTTTATTTTTATTAAACAAATATTTATATTAAATAAAAATGAAAATTGTGGTAGTAATTATTTTGTTAATGGAGATAACAAATAAATGTTATTAATGATATTAAAATAAATATAATCCGTGATAAATAATATATCCAAATAAATTATAGATTCCTTTTACCTCTTAATAATATAATATAACATTACGTTTGATGTTAACATGTTCTCTTTATTTTTTTAATAGCCCTTCAATAAAATAGTGTCAAATTTGATACTATTGATTGTTTATCAAAATAATGTATTATTAACATTTTATGAAAAATGGACCTCATGATTACAAAAACAACACATCAATAGATACAAATATAGTTAATTAAATTGAAGAAATCCAAAGATGAGAAATATAATAACTATGTTATCATCGTTTTACACTGAAAAAATAAGGATTCAATCAATATATAATACCATGAACTGCTCCCAAATGTCACAAAACCAAACATTCATGACACCCATGAAAATTGAAACAATATTTATGACTCGAAATGACATTAAAATGATATAAAAATTCCTATAATGGAATTTAAAATAATTTATTGATATAAGATAAAATTTCACTAACATTTTTTTATACCTAAACTACATGTTGATCTTTGATTACTATGAAGATTATTTAATCTGATCGAATATATCTTCAATCCATGGGAGAGGGTAGATGTTATTCAATGTTACATAATTTAAATTGTGATAATTAACACACAACCAAAAATGACATATTCTTTATTCAAAAATACAATTGGAGCTTCCTAATAAGGTATACTAAGTTGAATGAATCATCTCTGTAAGAGATCATTAATCTAATTTAGTATCTCCCACAAATATGAAGGGGTTATTTGATATAGATGCATTGATATTGAAGAAACAAATGGTTATAGAATTGTCCCAAAAACTATATATCATCAAGCAGGTAGTTTCACAACTTCTTAATGAAACAAATCAATGTACTCTTCAATTACCCTTAGATGTACTACTAGTTTAGAATCTGTATAACTAATCATAGACGCATCCAAAAAGGAAGATAAAGACTCATTACTCCAATGACCCCTATGATGGTCTCTTTCACAATCTAACACATTCTAATCTCCATAAAAATTGTATAATATATGGAATATAATGAATAAATCAATGATATCATAAAAAAATACAAATAATCCATTCCATGGATAATGTCGTATGACTAAATCCATAAATATTGGAAATACATCCAAGATTGGTGGTACTCGAAGAATAATTTATAGTCTCCTCACACATCCAATGAGTTATCTTGAACATTAATTCGAATATTTATTTCCAAGGGAACTTGAGGAATCTCCACCTAATGTCCAAAATCATAAACTAGAGTATGTGAAATGAAGGAGTGCATAACACTAGAATCAAACAAAGCATAAAATCATGTAGTAAATAAGAAGAAAATACCATTTACAATATTAGTCTCACCTGGTGTTTTATATTACAAAGCATGAATCAAGTTACATCATACTCTTTGAAATATATTCCCATAATAATGAAAATCTCAATTGTAACACAATTTTAATTTTCCTGAGGATAATAGATATCTTAAGGATGTATAATCACTACTTATTTTCCCTACTACCACAACTACTTCCTTATATAGATATAAAATAATAGATGGCACTAAAAGGGAAACTGAACACACACTGATAGTTCAGTAAGGTAGGTAACTCTCATTTTTGATGTCCCGAAACATCTCAAGAGAAACAAACAATTCCTTTCCAGCTGACTGTTGTATGAGATTTTTTATATTTGGGGAAACATGTTAAAACATGCTTAAACATTTTCCCCACTTAATTAAATTTCTTTGTGACATACCAATCCAAGTTCATATATAAGTGACCAGTTCAGTTGGTCACAAGCCTTCAAAAATGCCTCCCTATATTCCAATGTCTTTCGTCTAGTAGTAATGGCGTATGGTGTTATGGTGGAATGAGTATTCCCTCTTTTCTATAGTGGAATACACTGGTGTAATAATAATAATAATATCATCCAAAGAATAAATAAGAATAAATAATATTATAATGGAAATTAACAATCAAACTAATATAAAAAATTCATAAACCAATAAATATAATCATGCATATATGATTTCACAATAATACTAAATATAAAACTGGAATACATGGTAATATAGATAGAAAAATACTGGTATATATCAAATGAAGATGAAAAGACCAAAAAAACAATCTAAAAAAGAATCTAGAGAATTGGATCTGCCATATTTTCCCAATATCCCATATAAATGGAAATCAAACATTAATAGTAGGGTTATTTTCATTAACCACACATATATAAATTAAGTATTTCAAGGTACTAAACAGAATCATGAATACGGTATGAGTAAAACATAGAAGTACACCACCAATGATAACTAATAAAAATCCATTTTGTTAATAGATAATGTAAAAATTTGTATGTAGAAAAAATAAGAGGGAAAAAATAAATAAAACAATGTCCTACTCAGGATCCTCCTAGGATACTTGTCCAAACAAAGGTGCTTCTTCCTAAGCTAGATGTCTTTGAGCCTCAAACATTTTAATTAAACCTGATACCCAAATAATGTATCTAAATCATTAATGTATAATAATCATAGATTATATATGGGAGACCCATGTAATCGATGACTTTAACATGTCGATCCCACTCATAGTGATCAAATGAGATGCTATTTTATTTTGGTTTCTGTGAAATCTAGTAGATAAACCCTTGGGATTCCACCGTAATTGTTTATAACCATGAATATAGAATAAGTAAAAGGTAATATTAAGAATAACTTTATTGGATTATAATGATATAATTTAATGTCATATGTGTGTTAGAAAATTAAGGCGAATCCTATGAGATCATCCCATGCATTCTTATTTTCTATATTTTTCAAGTGAATTATTAGTGTCTAGATGAGGAACTCATGAATATGATACATTTACTAAATTCATATGTGTTTTTACCCTTGGAGTTTTCATCAATGATTTGGTTGGAATCTTATGATTTCATCCAATGAATTCTACGGTTGGAATCAAAAGATTTCCCAAGGAAATCCACACAATTCAAAGTGTAATAAAAGTCCATAATAATAATAATGAATAAAATAATAGGTAACCATAGTTCCAAGTGATGTATCCCCACCGTTTACCAATTTATTTAATTCAATTTAGTCATCCCACTTATAGGTGAAAAACCAAATACACCCGAGGGGTGCTTTGGCTAAAAGAAATTATAAGGCCCCAGCCTTAAACCTTACTTAATCTTGAATTATTACAAGATTACACATTGATGATCTTTTTAGGTTTATAGTTTTAGAGAATTTGATCATGAAACATTCATTACATTCCACATTTAAACAAAGTGGTTACATAAAAGATAGTATTCATTCTTCCCATCAACGGAAACATATTTAAAATAAAACACAGATTCTTTATTAACACATCCTTGACACTATCATCACATCATGTACCTTTCCCTTGACCTATGAAAAATATTTCAAAAACTTGGGATGAGAATAAAAAGCTCAGAGAGAGTTATAAAAATATGGAAAAGAAACATGAGTTCATATATACATTAGAATGAAATCATACTTTACCCATAAAACATAGGCATATCAAATCATGAATAAATCATAGAAATCATAATACATAAAAGGTATCTTGAGGCATTCATAACATTCTTACGTAGGGAGTAACCCTCTTGGTTATGTTTGGAATACCCACCACAATATATTCCCTAAAACTCTTCAGAGAAACCTTAACGTTTCACTCCTTCGCGTTACCCAATGCATTGGAGAGCTATATTGGGATCACCCACCCTTAGTTTATCATGGAACCACCCGTATTCATAAACAATTCCAAGAACTATAAAATAATCATAGAACATAACTTCAGCACAAAAGAAACATAACATTCCCACATTGTAATAACAATATAACATTTTAAGATATTGAAATAATGAATCCATTCTGAAAACCATTTTCAAAACCATTTAAAACATTTAATAAAGAGATTTTTAGAATCAAAGTGTCCCATACCACTTTGAAGATTTTAACATTTTAAACCATTAATATCCATCTAAATAAATTCTTAAAACAATTTTGAAAACATGGATATTAATGGGAACCATTTATAAGAATAAAACAGTAAAACATTTAAAACGATATTTTATTTTGAGTGTTTTAAAAAAATGAGAGACACTTGAATACAATAATTGTGTAATAACATTTAATAAGAACTTTATAATATCATGAGAATAAAGTAATTCATGATATAATATTCCAAAGGACATTATATACACCATATAAGAGTGAATTGGTGGACAACAACAATGAAGTCTCAATAGAAATGTAAAATGAGATGAAATCCCCTATAAAGAAGGTACCCTTCAATTAAGGATAAATCAATCTCATAATTATGTGTGACAAATATAAATACACCCAATATAAGTGGATATTAAGTGTAAAACACTCAAAGTTCATTCACACATATTCAAGGGAGGACATATTCAATAACAACATGTTGAACCCAAAGAAATCGAAATTGGGTTAAGAAGTTCCCTTGGTAAAATTCGACAGCCTAATGGCGTCACTTTAAAATTCAGAAAATGAGTTTATGAGAGATAAAAAGGGTATCTCATCACTTGGAGATAAAATTTACATCAGTAAGGATATAGAAGAACATATCCAAAATTAACATTATGTGAATTAATAGACATAACAAAAGAAGTCTTTTAAAAAGAGGAGGGTTAAAGGTTCCCTTACCGACATGGGTATCTTTCGAAACATACACCCCGTGAAAGAAAGAAAATACAACATTGATGTAAATACTCATAAATGAAATTATATTACACAATGAATAAAATAATTGTAAGTACATACACCACTCAAAGGAAATTGTGGCAAATGTTGCATAAATCTCATGGGGATAAAAGTGAGATGAAAAATCTCTTACGAAAACTCGGCAGCCTAACGGTACCACTTAAAACTTCCAAAAATGGATTGATGAGATCAAATAGGGTATCTCATAATATTAAAATAAAATGTACAGAAATAGTAATATAAAAGAACATCCCCCATCATAACAAAGAGGAGCTTAAAAGAAGTTACATAAATGAGAGTACATAAAAAGAAAGAGAGGGGTTAGATCTCTTACGAAAATTCGGCAGCCTAACGACGCGACTCAAAACATCCAAAATGGATTTATGAGAGAGAATAGGGTCTCTCATCACATGAACATAAAAATTACAGTAATAGTAATATAAAATAACATCCCAATAACAAGAAAGACGATATTTAAAAGGAATGACATAAAAGAGTGTACTTAAAAAGAAAGCGAGGAGTAGGATCCCTTACCTTGGGTCCGACTTGACTCGATCATTCTTCAATCTCCTGAATAATAAAGTTTAGTTAATTTATACTTACTTAAGAACCTTTTTTCAAGTTCATTATTCCTTTTATATCACTTATTACCATGTCATAAAAATTATGTAATCATTTAAGTTAATAATATTTGTTTTTCCGATATTTGGTTCTTAAGTCGAAAGTGGACTTCTTACCATTACATGTTGTTCATGTGGCCAAATGTTCATTATAACCAGAATTTTATTCATGATTTAGATATCATATATATCATATATATCCCGTATATTCATGTATTTATAATATTACATAACATTTATAGTTAATAAATGAAATGCACCGTTCATGGAGACGGTAAGCCGTACGTACGCATTAACGCTACTTCCATTTCTATTTCATATTTAATGGAATTAAAACATAATGATAAATAATAGTATTTTAATTACAGTATGGTATCATATATAATATCATTAAATATATCCTTTATATGTACCGCATATGGTATTAATGAATCAAATCACTTTGAGTGGGCGGTAGTCCGCACTTCCTTAAATGAAGATATCGCATTTACCCATAATGGAAACCATAAAGGTATGCCATAAAAGAAAAATACAGAAGATTAAGTAAAACATAAACATATTGGATATCATATATAAATATAGTGTCATCTTAATGGCCACCTTTGAATGTGTTATATGAGTGTTGAACAATCATCGTTTCGTGAGGCCTAAATTCACCATCCACGAAAACAATATGTTCTTTAACCATTAGATGTAGGTGTGTGTAAGTGTAGCTCAAATACTTCTTATAACAACATCCTAGTATATTTAATATACTGGAGTTGTTACAAAATAATTGAATAAAAAGGTTTTAGGGGGTTGGAGAGGCAAAGTAAAACTAAAGGACTCAAGTGAAGACATTACCTTAAAATCGGTTAACTCCCTTTGTTATGATCTCAGAGGCTTCCTTGGGAAGACTTCTGCCTGGAGTGAGGCTTCAAGAAGTAAGAGAGGGAAGTGGAGAGAAAAAATGGGAAGAGTTTGGCAGATCCAAAGGCTTTGGGAGTGTGGGTAAGGAGGTAGAGGTGGGGGCCTTTTATAAGAGGAGAGGAGGGGCACTCTTGGAAAGTAAGCAAATGTTACTTTATTTGAAACTGAGTTTCGGATTTAAAAGGTCCCACATTGATATAATTCGTGGATAAGGTGATAAGGGTCTGAAATACACTCATACAATAGGTTTTGGATGTGTTTAGGTCTTAGATATTTCATTATCTTTCAATTTTATTTAAATAATTAGATAATGAGGTCATCGCCGCATAATCATGATGTAATAACTAATTTAATTTATTTAATGTCTAAAAATTATAAAAAAATACTATGATGTAGGAAATATATTTAGATTTCCAATGAATATTTATAGTCAAAATTCTGACCTGTATAACCCTATGTAAAAATTGTTTTAGTAAAACATCTCATTTTGTGTCATTTTTTACATTATCGTTAAATAAAAAGATATTTATGTCATTTTCCAAGAACTGTGGCTCCATGAGGTCCCCAAGTTGACCCATGGATTTTCTTGGTTGTCCATGACACATAAAATGAGGTTAGGACATGTTTCAAGTTCATTTCATATTATTACAACATTATTTTTACCTTAAATTACACTAATTATCTCTAATCGCGATTAAAAACTTAATAAGTTACTATTCACCAAAAATTATTTTAATCTTATTAAAGCACATTTTACTTCTTAATGAAAACCATGTATGTCGGATTTTTGAAATTCAAAACACAGGGGTGGTAAATTTTCATTTAAACGAAAAATCAGTTTTGTAAGTACCACTTAGTGGTTTCACTATTCATCAAAAATTGAAGTTTTTTTAGAAAAATACCAAAACTTCACCCTAAGCTATATTTGATATTATGAATTCAAAAATGAAGTCCATTTTAAAAAATTAAAAACATATAATTTTCATTAATTAATTTAATAATTAATTCCCGCTGTCAGAGGAAATAGTGTGTTTTTATGAAACAATAAGTATCAAAAGATTGACACTAGTTTAAGTCCGATTTCAAAGTGAAATTAATTCCAATGACCACTATGGGATTTAATGGTAAAAATATTTTCTAATTTCACTTTAAAACCAATTAAAAAGATAATCTAATCATACAAATAAATTAGATTAAAAAGAGGTTTTGAATTAAAATACAACATTTTACACTATTCATTAAAAAATGAACTTTATCGGAAAGATACCAAAAATTTACACAACGTAAATTTTGATGTCCCAATACTAAAGAAAAGTTTTATTTGGTCTAATAGAATGTATAAGAGTGAAAAAAATTATATTTAATGACGGTTCTCCATCAAAAGGTGATAAGTGAACCTTTTGTGAAAATTAGGGCATATATTCCTAAAATTGAATTCTTTCCGTATTTTAAGCCTTTATCTTTTATTAGATAAAATTAAAAACAATTAAAAAAAATATAATCATATTTTAGTTATTTATATCCTTTCCCTCCAATACAACGGCTATGTGTTAACTACCATTTAAAATAATATTATTTTATTTCTAGTGTGCAACGTAAGATTTCAATTAAACTCTTTGTTGCGTATCAGGTACGCAATCGAACATAGAATCCCTTTAAAGTAATATTAATATTTTATTCCCAAATATGGATAAATATAAAAATGTCATATTATTTATTTACCTGGGGTGTTACATCCTTCCCCCCTTTTTGGGAATTGCGTCCTCGCAATTTTAAAATTGAGCTTGGAAACATCCTCGAAAGTCCCACATTAGAACAAGAGTCGGTAAAACAATCGCTTTAAAATAAAGAAAGATAAGTATAGAGGTCACCCGAGTTAACCCATACTAGGATTACATTTAGGAAAACATGGACATGGAGGAGAAAACATAGGGTCATGTTCTGATGGAGAGTGATAGAAAACATGTTTAAGAGAAAGTTATCCATAAGAAAATCACAAACTTGTGATGGGTTAAACGGGATTCGATTCCCCAGTAGGAAAAGTTAATAGACAACATTTTTGTTTTAAGTTACTTTTTATTGAGGAATTTATTCATAAGGAAACATAATCACTTATCATATTGACTTTAAACTTTTATTAGATTCCTTCCACAAACTCATATTTTCTCCAAAAGACGAGTATTTAGGAAGACTTGTTCACATTAAGAGTACTATAATCAATTTCTAGAGAATCACCTAATCCAAAAAAGAGAACTATATACTTCCCATGTCTTTAGAATTTAACCAAAACCAAAACCAAAATGGTTAGTACAAGATCAGATAATTCAGAAAAGGATAACCCTTTATAAAAAGAAAATCTATTCCTAATCTCCAAAATTTTGTCTAACAAAACCCAAAGTTCAACGAGGACCATCTGATAAACAATTTGTCCATAAAATACATCAATGTAAACCAAAATAATATTGAAACCCAAATATTTGAAGGATTTAGTCACATAGTCTTCCAAGTTCAATCGTAAAATTTATCTCCAAACAACATCAGTTGCTCCTGAATTCTCATATTGAAAAGAAATTAACCGAATCACATATCCTCCATGATAGGTTGATCATTTTCATAAATAACCCAAAATCAACTTACTCTTAATTCATAAAATCATCTAACTAAAAAGAATCAGTCAAACTTACAAGGGACTTCACGTAGTCCAGTGGTAGGAGATAAATACCAGTCGCACTTTGGTTGTGGGTTCGATTCCCGCAGCTTTGTCTGACGCGACGGGTTGTCGCACGGTCTGCGTGTTGTCCTTTTTATAAAACTCCAAAAATAACCCTAACATGTTTTAACCTCAATCATTTCCTTCTACCTTTAATTTTCATCCGAATTTGTTACGATCTCAACATCATAATTATTGAAGTCTTATTTCACCACCATAAGATAAAATAAAATGATTCCCAAAATGAATAACATCATACCTTTATCATGGTGTCCACTCGGTTTCATCGTTATCTTGCTCACATAGGTAGAAGTACCATGCATTACAACAATGATTTAGAGATCCTTCAAAATCATTTTCTTCCTCCATCAAAATACACCTCATACAACATGGGTCATATGGGTGTTCACAGAAAAATAGTTTTGGAAAATAATCATGTATGGCATATAATTCCAAAACATCTGATAAAACATGATTTCTATAAAATAGTCGGACCAAAATTGAGTTGAAACTTTCTATTATTGGTCCTTTTAAAATACCATAAGTATGTGATGTGAGACTATATTTTAAAAGCAAATATAAATAGGTTGGGCAAGGGTCTCCTTCCTCAGCACCATTTTTAAAATCATAATATGCTTCAAATTCTTGTGATAAGGTAAAATATTTGAAAATACCTTGATAATATTTACCTTTCTTGAAAATATGAGAATATTGTGAAAATAGTATTTGTCTAAAAACAACCCATGATCCACGATGATAACGAGGTATAGTGGAGGTGTTTGATATCTCAAACAACTACTTGCAAGTGAGTTGTATGCTAGAAAAAGTTTCACAATCATCCGAAGATGACTTTGCAATAATTATTGCAAGCATGTCATCAGGAAGAGATAGGAATGTCGTTTGAGATCCTTCTCCTTCCATTTGTAACCGACATTTCTTGACCTGAAAAAAATGTTATAAAACAAGGATTTAATTGAAATAATAGATATAGGGACTAATCATGTGTCTCACAAGAACTCCTAATCCCTAAAGTTGTCTAAACCGACCTTTGATACCAACTATAAGGCCGCATCCTTAAACCTTACTTAATCTTGAGTTATTACAAGATTACACATTGAGGATATTTTCCGGTTTAGATTTTTAGAGAATTAGATCATGAAACATGCATTTCATTCCACATTTAAACAAAGTGGTTACATAAAAGACAGTATTCATTCTTCCCATCAACGGAAACATATTTAAAATAAAACACGGATTCTTTCTTGACACATCCTTGACACTATCATCACATCATGTACCTTTCCCTTAACCTGTGAAAAACATTTCAGAAACATGGGATGAGGATAAAAATCTCAGTAAGAGTTATATAAATATTGAATGGAAACATGAGTTCATATATACATTAGAATGAAATCATACTTTACCCATAAAACATAGGCATATCAAATCATGAATAAATCAAAGAAATCATAAGACATAAAAGGTATCTTGAGGAATTAATAAAATTATTACGTAGGGAGTAACCCTCTTGGTTATGTTTGGAATACCCACCACAATATATTCCCTAAATATCTTCGGAGAAACCTTAAGGTTTCACTCCTTCGCGTTACCCAATGTGTTGGAGAGCTATATCGGGCTCACCCGCCCTTAGTTTATCATGGAACCACCTGTATTCATAAACAATGCCACAGAACCATAACATAAACATAGAACATAACTTAAGCACAAAAGAAACATAACATTCCCACATTGTAATAATAATATAACATTTTAAGATATTGAAATAATGAATCCATTCTGAAAACCATTTTCAAAACCATTTAAAACATTTAATAAAGAGACTTTTAGAATCAAAGTGTCCCATACCACTTTGAAGCTTTTTACATTTTAAACCATTAAAATTCATATAAATAAATTCTTAAAACCATTTTAAAAACATGGATATTAATGGGAACCATTTATAAGAATAAATCATTAAAACATTTAAAACGATATTTTATTTAAAGTGTTTTAACAAAACGAGAGACACTTGAATACAATAATTGAGGAATATCATTTAATCAGAAATTTATAATATCATGAGAATAAAGGAATTCATGATATAATATTCCAAAGGACATTATATACACCATATAAGAGTGAATTGGTGCATAACAACAATGAAGACTCAATAGAAATGTAAAATGAGATGAAATCCCCTGTAAAGAAGGTACCCTTCAATTAAGGATAAATCAATCTCATAATTATTTATGAAAAATATAAATACACCCAATATAAGTGGATATTAAGTGTAAAACACTCAAAGGTAATTCAAACATATTCATAGGAGGACATATTCAATAACTACATGTTGAACCCAAAGAAATCGAAATTGGGTTAAGAAGTTCCCTTGGTAAAATTCGACAGCCTAATGGCGTCACATTAAAATTCAGAAAATGAGTTCATGAGAGATAAAAAGGGTATATCATCACTTGGAGATAAAATTTACATCAGTAAGGATATATAATAACATATCCAAACTTAATATTATGTGAATTAAAAGACGTAACAAAAGAAGTCTTTTAAAAAGAGGAGGGTGAAAGGTTCCCTTATCGACATGGGTATCTTTCGAAACATACACCCCGTGAAAGAAAGACAATACAACATTGATGTAAATACTAATAAATGAAATTATATTACACAATGAGTAAAATAATTGTAATTACATACACCACTCAAAGGAAATTGTGGCAAATGTAGCATAAATCTCACGGGAATAAAAATGAGATGAAAAATCTCTTACGAAAACTCGGCAGCCTAACAGCGCCACTTAAAACTTCCAAAAATGGATTGATGATATAAAATAGGGTATCTCATCATATTAAAATAAAATTTAAAGCAATAGGAATATAAAAGAACATCCCCCATCATAACAAATAGGAGCTTAAAAGAAGTGACATAAAGAAGAGTACTTAAAAAGAAAGAGAGAGGTTAGATCTCTTACGAAAATTCAGCAGCCTAACGGCGCCACTCAAAACATACAAAATGGATTGATGAGAGAGAATAGGGTCTCTCATCACATGAACATAAAAATTACAGTAATAGTAATCTAAAAGAACATCCCAATAACAAGAAAGATGAGATTTAAAAGGAATGACATAAAAGAGTGTACTTAAAAAGAAAGTGAGGAGTAGGATCCCTTACCTCGGGTCCGACTTGACTCGATCGTTATTTAATATCCTGAATAATAAACATGAGATAATTTATACTTCCTTAAGAACATTGTTTTCAAGTTCATTATTCCTTTTATATCACTTATTACCATGTCATAAACATTATGTAATCATTTTAGTTAATAATATTTGTTTTGCCGATATTTGGTTCTTAAGTCGAAAGTGGACTTCTCACAATTACATGTTGTTCGTGTGGCCAAATTTTCATTATATCCAGAATTTTATTCATGATGTAGATATCATATATATCATATATATCCAGTATATTCATGAATTTATAATATTACATAACATTTAGAGTGAAGAAATGAAATGCACCGTTCATGGAGACGGTAAGCCGTACATTCGCATGAACCCTACTTCGATTTCTATTTCATATTTAATGGAATTAAAACATAATGATACATAATATTATTTTAATTCCATTATGGTATAATATATAATATCATTAAATATACCCTTTATACTTACCACATATGGTATTAAGGAATCAAATCAGTTTGAGGGGGCGGTAGTCCGCACTTCCTTAAATGAAGATATCACGTTTACCCATAATGGAAACCATAAAGGTATGCCATAAATGAAGAATACAGAAGTTTAAGTAAAACATAAACATATTATATATCATATATAAATATAGTGTCATCTTAATGGCCACCTTTTAAGGTGTTATATGAGTGTTGAACAATCATCATTTCGTGAGGCAGAAATTCACCATCCACGGAAACAATATGTTCTTTAACCATTAGATGTAGGTGTGTGTATGTGTAGCTCGAATACTTCTTATAAAAAAATCCTGGTATATTGAAGATACTAGAGTTGTTACAAATTAAATGAATAAAAATATTTTAGGGGGTTGGAGGGGCAAAATAAAACAAAAGGACTCAAGTGAAGACATTACCTTAAAATCGGGTAACTTCCTTTGGTATGAGCTCAAAGGCTTCCTTGGGAAGACTTATGCCCAAAGTGATGCTTCAAGGAGTAAGATAGGGAAGTGGAGAGACAAAATTGGCAGAGTTTGGCCGAGCCAAAGGCTTTGGGAGTGTGGGTATGGAGGTAGAGGTGGGGGCCTTTTATAAGAGGAGAGGAGGGGCACTCTTGGAAAGTAAGCAAATGTTACTTTATTTGAAATTGAGTTTCGGATTTAAAAGGTCCCAAATTGATATAATTAGTGTATAAGGTGATAAGGGTTCGAAATACACTCATCCAATAGGTTTTGGACATGTTTAGATCTTAGATATTTCATTATCGTTCCATTTAATTTAAATCGTTAGATAATGAGGTCATCGATGCATAATCATGATGTCATAACTAATTTAATTTATTTAATGTCTAAAAATTATAAAAAAAAATACTATGATGTAGGAAATATTTTTATCTTTCCAATGACTATTTTTAGTCAAAAATCTGAATTGTATAACCCCATGTAAAATTTTTTTAAGTAAAACATCTCATGTTTATGTCATTTTTACATTATCATTAACTAAAAAGATATTTATGTCATTTTCCAACCAAAGTGGCTCCATGGGATCCCCAAGTTGACACATGGATTGTCTTGGTCAGCCATGACACATCCAATGATGGTAGGACATGTGTCATTTTCATTTCATATTATTACAAGAATATATTTACTTTAAATTACACTAATTATCACTAATCACGATTAAAAACTTAATAAGTTACTATTCACCAAAAAATTATTTTAATCTCATTGAACCAAATTTTACTTATTAATGACAACCATGTATGTCAGATTTTTTAAATTCAAAACACAGGGGTGGTAAAATTTCATTTAAATGAAAAATCAGTTTTTTAAGTACCACTTAGTGGTTTCACTATTCATCAAAAATTGATGTTTTTCAGAAAAATACCAAAACATCACCCTAAGCTATATTTGATATTCCGAATTCAAAAATGAAGACCATTTTAGAAAATTCAAAACATATAAGTTGAATTTATTAATTTAATAATTAATTCCCGCTGTCAGAGCAAATAGCATGTTTTTATGAAACAATTAGTATCAAAAGATTGACACTAGTTTAAGTCCGATTTCAAAATGAAATTAATTCCAACGACCACTATTGGATTTAATGGTAAAAATATTTTCTAATTTCACTTTAAAACCAATTCAAAAGATAATCTAATCATATAAATAAATTAGATTAAAATGAGGTTTTGAATTAAAATACAACCTTTTACACTATTCATTAAAAAATGAACTTTACCGGAAAGATACCAAAAATTTACACAAAGTAAATTTTGATGTCCAAATAATAAAGAAAAGTTTTATTTTTTCCAATAGAATGTATATGAGTGATCAAAATGATATTTAATGACGATTTGCCATCAAAAGGCGATAAGTGAACCTTTAGTGAAAATTAGGGCATATATGCCTAAAATTGAATTCTTTCTGTATTTTAAGACTTTATCTTTTATTAGATAAAAGTAAAAACATTTAAAAAACATATATAATCATATTTTAGTTATTTATATCCTTTCCCGCCAATACAACGGCTATGTGTCAACTACCATTTAAAATAATATTATTTTATTACTAGTGTGCAACGTAAGATTTCAATGAAACTCTTTGTTGTGTATCGGGTATGCTATAGAACATAGAAACCCTTTAAAGTAATATTAATATTTTATTCCCAAATATGGATAAATATAAAAATGTCATATTATTTATTTACCTAGGGTGTTAGATAAATAAATGGTTGTTAAGTAAATTTAATCAAACACACCCTAAGTGTTTTTTAAGTTGAGTTCTCTAACCATAAATGATGTCGTAGGCCTCATAGAATGTCACAATCAATGTCTAGGTAAAAAATAATAATATTTACATATTTTAGGGGAAATATAAAGAATTTATAGTGATAATTACAATGAAAAAAGTTTTATACATCAATACATTTAAGGAAAATAATTAGACAAGCTACATAGGACTCATAGAAGAATCTATATCCATTGTCAGCCTCATATTTGGGATGAAATGAGAGAAAATGAAAAACTATAAAAAATTATTAAAAATAAGATATATTACCTTTCATGGATAATAAAAAATAGAGTGTGAAGAAATAAGAAAAGATGAAAGATTTGTTATTTTCAGATGTAGGGGGTTCCAATTTGACCATAAATGACCAAATTGGAGTCTGGATGAGTGGGATACTTCAAACCCTCAAAGGGATGAGAATAAAAAATCTCATAGGAGAGTAAAATGGAAATTTATAGGGTTTTTAATAGGGAACTCTACTTTGACACGTTTTTGAAAAATCGTTCCTAATTGGGCATTACTCAATATCTAAAATCCCACACATCAAACAGTTTGGTCACACAATTAGGAAAAACATATGAAAATCATGTGTGGGGAAATTATAAACAATTTATAAGTTATATGGTGCATATGACCCATTTTAATGGTTTACCCATCCGTGCTCCCCCCTTTTTGGGCCACATGTTTGTAGTGCAAATTTATTGAATATAAATTGCATCATCTCACTTATCTAAAAAAACATTATCTTTGGGACTCAAACCAAACTAGAAGCTATCAAAACCTCTACTAATCCCTTTGAAAATTATATTATGTAAAATTCATGGGTTATATGGTATTAAAAAACAGGTTGTTGACATGCCTGTCATAAGGAGGTACAGAATCTTAATTATTTTCCTAAAGAAACACATAGGTTAACCAGGGTCATCTCACTTGGGAAGATTTTTATTTAATCAATCCCTATTTTTCCATCTAAAATAATTCCTTTTTTGTTTTTATTATTTATGAAATGAATAGAATTATAGGTTTCAGGTTTTGGTTAAAATAATGAAATAAAAAAAACATAAAATAAAATACACATATTCAAAACAAAATGAATACAAGTTAGGGAGAATGGCCTTAGTGCTTTGGGTTTTCTACACAGATTCCTCCATTATTATATTCAATTGGAAAATCCATCCATATGTACTTGGATTTCAATTCCATATAATGAGTGGGTGTTTTATCAGGTTTAGAAAACCACATTGGCACACCCAATTTCTTATATGATATATAGAAAATAGAACTACATGTTATATTCATGTCATGGTGGATGATCAAAAAAATTATGAACATCAGTAACATTCCCTAAAAACGAAATTGAAATTATTATATAATAGAAGGGTAATAATTTTAGATCACTGCGAAACCTCCCCCAACGAAAACCCTCAAGAGAGTCACTTTCTATTACAATGTGCAATAAATTACAATAGAGATATGGAAAGATATAATAAAATTAGAACTAAATATCGATATGTAAATATAAGAGGAGTGGAAACAAATTAAGTAAATATTAATGTTTGTTTCACTGAATGGAAATTAAAAACTAAAATAGGAATGTAAAACCCATGTTAAAAAACCATACAATGTAACACAATGGTAGAACCTAAAATAGATGATTCCTCTCTTCCATCCCACAACATTCATGTATTTATAGGGCTGAAAAGAAACATTAGTTTCCATTAGTGGGATAATAAATCAGTTTTAAGTCCTTTGGATCATCAAGGGGTATTTAAAAGGGTGATGATGAATTAAATTCCTCAAACCAGATGATATTAAGGATCACACAAGTGATTTAGATCATAAAGAAGTGTTTTTATAACTTAACTATTTTGGGGACGAATTGTGGAGGGGTTTTAAAGAAAAAAATTTGTCTAAAATGTTTTAAGGGGCTTATTGGAATGTAACATATGGGTCACTCTTGGAGACATGTCTTCATGTTCTAAAATATTTTTTTTCATTTTTTCATACCTCCTAGTTACTTAAAAAAATTATTTTGTATCCTAAATGATACATTTATGACATAAATTATAATCTTCCAATAGTTTCACCTATCTGTATATCCTATTACTCAGTTTGAATCTCTAGTTTTGGCTCCTAACCTATGTAAAATCACGTGACATTATTCACATCATAAAATCATCTTCGTTTAGATCATTTTAAACAATCCATGTTTCCTTCTAGACATTATATAAATAGATAAATTATGGTAAGAGTAGTTAATTAATGTTTTAAAAATATATTTCATATTTAAATATGCGTGTAAAATATTTCCCTTTCAATTCACCTCCACATAGAACTATCATTTACACTATCATAAATTCTGAGCAATATTTCCAAGAACATTCATTATAAAAATATATAATTTTCAAAATGAACTGAACCAAATTTTTTGAAATGGAAAATAAAATTGAATATTTGACAGAAAATAAGTCCTATAAATCCTCATTTAAAAACAATAAATGATAATAATTCATTATATTTTTTTCTATATGATATAAAAATTCTACTACATACTTCATATATTATTTCCTAATTTATCAATAATGTGAACCCCGATTTCAATTTACCTCACATGGAATTATTTATCATCATATCTCAATGTAATAAATGTTATCATAGTTTTTTAAAGTACCTTATGTATATTTCAATTACCATAGTATTGAAATCCTTCTAAAATATACCTCATATGAAGTAAAAAAATCAAATTTAATCATGATGGCCTTTAATTGAGGTTCAAATGTCCTTGATGATTATGGTTGGTGGGTAATGAATTAAGTAAATCTCAAAAATTAGGATTAATTAAAAAAATAATACATGATATAAAAAGATAACATCAATGAAAATACACCCTAAATGATTAATAAGACATCCCCAAATATTTGAAATTCTAAAATTTGGCACCTGTTAAAAGTAAGCATAATGAATGAATAAACCACTCTTATTTTTTCTAATTTTTATCTCTTTCCATTTTTTTAAAATTTACTTTAAGAAAAATAACAAATACACCACCTAACCACACACAATCCTATGATCATAATTTTGAAAATGGATATTTCTTATCCTCAAAATAAAGAACTCTTTTTTAATTTTACTTTTTTCACAATTTTTATTATTTTTAGTAATATTTGTGAATATTAAAGAACAATTAAAACATGGACTCTCCATAAATCAGAAGAAACTCTCCATAAAAATCTCCTCAATATAACACATCCCTAAAAACCGTGGACATCCACTCCCCCACACATAGTTCGTTGAATATCATGAAATATACTATGAATACGATAAGAATGGATATAATTGGTTTGAAGCATGTCTCATCTATTTAAAGTTCATTCATGGATTCTATGGGAAAATATAGGATTTATGCCATTTTGGGTACTATGATAAAGGTTAAAATTAATAAAAATTTATTCAATAATATTAATCTTCTTTACAGTAAATTTTTTGATAAGATCATAGAATATTTCTAGAAAGAAAATTCCCTAGTCTCTGAAGATATATTAAATAAAAAGAAATGGGATTTATTTAGTTAATAATTTATTAGTGATGAGATCATATGTTTTGGAACAATTATTCATCAAAATGTAAAATAAAAAAAAATCAATATCAAATTCATAAATTCAAAGCATTCCAAATCATTGAAAAATATCATTTTCAAAAATTATTTTATACCAAAAAATGATTGTTTTCCAAATTCATCCCCTCACACTTCACCATAAGTATTTATTTTACCACATAACTCATCTAATCATGCCAATATTTAAAACTTAATTAATCGTATAATGATTATCTTAAGATATTTAGTTTTCTTATATAGATACTAGTGTATTGGGGATTACAGAGGGGAATGAAATTTTCATTTAATGATAAAAAACATATTAAAATTATGAAGATAAAATAAAATAACCATTAAAAACGATTCTCTCCTCATAATGAGGATCCCGTTAAAATCATCCAGGTTCTATTTTTATTTGTTTTTTTTAAGATCATTGGATCTAAATTATACTTTTAAGATATAAGCTCCCTTTCGAAAAATAATTTCCTGTTTTTTTGACATAATCATACTTTTATGTTATAAGAACCTTCTAAAATGTAAGCTATATAGTTTCTTTAGTTTCTTCTACAACCTCTTTGTTCCATCAACATTATAAATTTTCAAAATATAATACCAATTTTATATATAAGGAACATGTCATAGTAATCTCCAAAATGATAGAGGAATATGACCTTTTCATAATAACTAATTCCTAAACTATGAATTGAAATTTAAATTGAAATCTAAATTCCTATAAAAAAATATAGATCCTCGAATAATGTCCCAAGATGGCACAAGTTTTTTACTACTACTAGATGTGTAGTACCAGCTGTTATCCATAATCTTCCAGTAAATAGAGTTTCTTGGAATTAAACCACAACATATTGTTCCTTTCATCATGCACTTATTTGTTCCTAATGAGGAATAATACCTGGATAGAGTAAACTATATTCACCCCTTCACAGTAAGTTATATATTTCATGGTAGGGGAATGGTGAAGTATGAATCCTCCAATTAGTTAGATTCTATTTGTGCAACCTCTTTTTTACTCTCAAGTTCCAGATCAAAGGATACTGTGTGAATGAAATTAGAAAATGTAAATTTAGTAGGTAATTTAATGTAAAAAGTATAAATTTTCGAAATTTAAAGAAAAAAATTCCCCTTTTTTGTATCTATTTTTTGCCTCTGGTTCTTTAGGTAGTGTAACATTGATCTCTTCATTAGACTCCCCTATCAAATTATCAATATTATGTGTTCCTCAATAGGTGAGTCCACTTTTTTATTTTTCTCTATGAAAAAAATATGTGTTTTCTGAATTTATGAAATTTAAAAAATAGTGAGTGATACTCAATTCAACTTAAACATAATTATATTAAAAAAATATCACATTAGGACCATCTTCATGATTTGGTTTTCCTTGAATCTTTTCTTTAGTGGAAGAAACCTTTTGAAGTGAAATAATATCATTTTTTCATTTGAAACCAAAATTATCTAAATTCCTATAATGTGGAGGTTTCTTATACTTACATGTTTATAAAAACTATTTTATGTGTTAATTCATCTATCTTGTAGACATGTACATCTCAATTAATTTCATTGTCTTCTTATTCACTCTAAAATTGATCTGAATCTCTTCCTATATTCACATTATCATGTGAGTCGTCATCTTAACTCCCTTGCTCTTCATAGTTAGTTTGGATATGGATTTTTAAGTGGTTGAGATGTGTATATTCATTACATGTGTCTTCAACCTATTCGATGTATATACAAAAAATGGTCAATTCCCATTGTTATTTATCTATGGCCTTCAGTCGGAGAATGTAATATATGTTTTTATTGGCATTTTTTATCTCTTGAAATGTGAAACCAAGAGAATGTAAATTTATCTATTTCTGGATCAAAAAATTACATCATATGCATTTTTCAATTGGGACTCATCTGTATGTTCATCATTTTCTTGTTGGTATTTCACATGAGAGATATAATTCCATGATTAATAATGGATGTTCAGAAAAATCATTGAAAAAATATATATTTTTATAGTTTTTAATAATTTTATAATAATGAAACTTATTGAAAAAATACGAATATAGAGAATGTAAAAAAAATGTCTACTAATCACCCTATTAAAGATGCAACTTTTTATGTGTCATCATAGGGTAGTATAATAACGTTTTTATTTTCCTAATGTATCATAGAAGTTGACTATGATCATTTAACTTGAGGTGTATTTTATTTAATCAATAAATATTTATATTTTACCTCACATAATTGTTTTTGTGATTTTATTCTATATAAAAATAAATTAAATATGGGGTTTGGTTTTTTGATTAAATAATACAATGAAAAAAACCTAAAAGAAAAACATTCAGATTCAAAAAATAATGAATACTAGTTAAATAGAAAGGTCTTGATCCATAGGGTTTGGAAAACTGGTTCTTTAACTATAAATTTCAATTCAAAAATCCATCACTCCATACATGCACTGTTAATACCTACATTGAGCATGATGTTTAAAATGTACAATAAACCTCTTAAGAACACATAAATTAACCTCCTCAAGGTATAAAATAAGACAGAATTTGAGATTCATGCCATGATGGGTGATCACTGATCGAATGTAATTCCATCTTTTTTAACAAATATTAAATATAAAATTTTATGTAATTAAAGAAAAATAAAATTATTACACCACAAAACTCACCCAAGGCCAATCCTCATGTTAGTAACTTTCCATTGGAATGTTAAAGAGACAACTTACAAAACATGAGATGTTAAAAATAAATTATAAATAAAGATATATGGAGATTGAATATGAGTGTAAACACTAAAATTAAAATTTAAAATGAATTAAATTGAAATGAATTCAAAAATTAAAAGAGGAATGTAAAACATAAGTTCTACAAACCTAAAAACCTCTAGGGACTAACTATTCTAATCCATTCCACCATATTAATGAATTTATTGGCCACTAAAGAAACCTTATTCACCATTAATGGACAAATAAATGAGTCTTTAGATTTCCATGTAATCAAGGAGTCATTAAAAGGGTTATCAGCCATTAAATATTTCAACCCAGTTATTTGGGTGCTCGTCAAATTATTTTACATAATAAAAGGTGTTTGTTATGACATAAATGTCACAAGGATGAACCCTAGAGGGGTTATACGACATGAAATTATGGCATACATATTTTTTGGGGAATTTGGACTTGAAACATATGTGTTACTCTGTGACACATGTATTCATTTTTCAAAATATTGTTTTTCATCCTGTCTTCCATGTTTCGCTCTTCTAAATGTAATATTATGTCACAAATGACCCATGTACAAGGTCAATAATCAATTTCTGGACTCCTTACGTTTTTTTTCATATGACTCATTTTTTCAAAGATTAGGGTGTTTTCTATGACCAATGTAACATCACAATACATTTTTTCAATCATAAAATCATCAAATTTTTTATCTTTTTCAAACAATTACTATATAATTTTAAAAATTATAAAAAATGAAAATTAGTGGTATCATTAATCCATTAAATTGTAAAAAAAATTATACTAAAATTTGATTGAAAAAAGTTTCTCTTTCATCTATATATTTAGTAAAAACCAAGATCATACAACCTCACATCCTTATAGAAACTAATTAATAAGTTTATCTTCGAAGAGAAATTGATATTTCTTCAAAAATAGTTCCAAACGTAAGACACATATATCTAATTTCTGTTCCCACGTATCCTCCCACACATTAATTTGTTTCAATAGAATGTGAAGAAGAGGAGTTGTTCATCCTCGAAGATTCATTATTCCATGATTGACAATATAAATTGTATAATCCTCAAAAGATTAATCATCCCCCAAATAAATGTCTTTGATATAAAAAACATGTGATGGGTAAGAGTAGCATTGGTAGAGTTGAGAGACATGGAATCCCCCATGAGTAGACCTCTATCACTGAGGAGGATCTTTTTTTATGAAATAATTCATACCCCTAGAAAAATAATAAAGGATTCAATGAATCTAGGTGCTAGATTATCCCACCTCCATATCAATGAATTCCTTAATCGGGGTGAAAAAATAGAAGAAGTCCTGATCCACCACTTAAAAATCAAGAGGTTAGTGATGGTGATCAACATATGACTTTTACCTTAATATCTCATTACAATAAATTTAATGGTCATCTTACCTTCTATAATGTTCCTTAAATGAGATATGGTCTCAATAACTCTTCTTCTCTAGCCTCCAACTAGCACAAAGGTGAATGACACAACCTACCATTTAGTGCCTCATATGTATCAATCTGGAGAGTTTGTTTGGAAATATTATTATTGTAAATTTTTGTTATATATTTTTGTTATTCCAATGAAACCCCAAAAATAAAGGACACATAAATAAATCATGAACACAATGATGTGTATAATGTCATTAGACTAACCATCAGTATGAGGGTGGTATGTTGTACTCAAAAGTACCATTTAACAAAGAGATTAATACAACCCCTACCAAAACCATGGAGGGAACTGAGTATCCATATTTGATAAAATGGTATATAAAATCCCATAAAGATATATGATCTCTCAGACCTCATGTCTCCCTAGCTTGTCCACTGAGATGGTCATCAAGATAGGATATAAGATGGTAACCTTCATCATTATATCAACAATAACCCATACTTTGTCACTTCCTTGAGATGAATTCGGTAAATAATTCACAAAATCTATATATTTTTTATCCGATTTCCATTTTAGAATAGTTAATGGATTGATTGGATATTTGAAATCTATAGTTCTACTTTAACCCAAAGAAAAGTGTAACCCTTGTGAATAAATCCTGAAATCTCATTCTTCATCCCATGACACAAATAATGGAGGTGTAATTCACAATAAATACTTTTTCATTCTATGATATTCTACACTTGTCGAATGGTGAGACTATTGTATCAGCTTCTCTCAAATATATTTATTTACATAGACATTCATACGATTATTTTGGATCTCATCACCATCAACAAGCCAACCAGGAGGTGGTTTCTGTAGAGAACCTAAGCTTATCGTACATGGACATTACATTAATTTTGCGGAATACTTAGTACATAACAAAAACACACACACAAGGACCGTAATAGTTTAGTGTCTTTGGAAACTCGGAACGTAATCTTCTAATCGTGGTGAAAGATCTTCAAAATCTCCCATAAAGATCTTCTTTTTTTACCTAAAACCTTTCTTTATATCCTGGGGAAACGAAAACATAAAAGGGTGAGCTCAAATGCTCAGTAAGGGTAAACAAAATAAATATCAATCACATCATATTCATAAGAACATAACATTTTGGAAATCAAAACCTGCAAAAGAGAGCATAATTTCATAATCATGGGATAAATCATGGCAGTGAAAAAGTAATCCCAAGAATCATAACTTAAAACATGAAACTTTGTGGCATACACACATAATCATAGATAATCATTTCTTGTTAGTCAAGACTAATTGCCAAGACTATCTTAGTGGACAAAGTCCCTTTCTGAATCGAGTAACCCTCGTTTCAGTCCTATTTCACTGAACCGGTATAACCTACCGTTCCAGCCCTGTCTATCTCATGAGATATAAAATCTTTACCCAATGCATTGGAGGGAGATATAGGTCCCACCCATCTTATAATGAATCCTTTCTTATGTGTGCCACATAATCATAAAACATACATCATCGCATAACACATGTAATAAAAATGGGATTCTTGAAACATCATGACATCATAAATCAATTCATATAAGATAAAGGAATTCATAAAAATAATTCCATCACAACATGAACAAATCAATTTAATAATAGGGATAAAAACAGAACCCTTTATTATCTTAGATGGAAAATAATTTTGATAAAACACTTGAACTCCATTCTTGAGGAAAATATCCTTTCTCCTTCAAAAACATTTTTCCTTTCATAACATGTCATACAACTTTAAAATAAAAGAAGTTGATTAAAAATAAACTTGAAAACATGTAAAGGAAGCTTCTTGGAAACAATGTTTTAAAAATCCATTCATGCCGTATAAGTTAAAAAAAACATTCTTCGTACTTTTGTCAGAAAAGACAAAAAAGTACCTCGTACGAAAAACGACAAAGATTCCTTTCATTTCTTTTACTAAAAACTCACCGAAGGGTAAAAATGGATTTAAACAATTGTAGGTGGATGAAAACAATATTACATATTGATGAAACATGGATGTGGATGATAAAATACACCCCAGTAAATACTTACGAATAAACAATCTCGGATAAAAATGAGATTGTGATATTTCCCTTACCTTAGGTCCGACTTGCTTTGTAAGTGTCCGAACCTCCTGTATAATGATTTAAATCATGTTATTGACTTATTACAAAATCATATTCATTGTTATGATATCATATATGGTTCACTTATGACATAATATTACCCGTTCTTTTGTAAATTCCATGTTAAAGAAGCGTTTTGGGTAAAATCGTTTCATTTATCGTAGGTGTTTTGACTTTTGTTCTTGACATAATTATTACTTATATCATGATTTACTTACTTCCAGAATATAAAATATGATTTATATATCATATATATTCAGTATATATATATATATAATAGGTAGATAAATAAAATGAAAAACACCGTTCATGGAGACGGTAGTCCGTACGTACGCATGAACGCTGTTTTCCATTCCTTATTGTCTTGAAATGGAAGTAAGTAGATGACATACATATGTATATATATACATAAATCCAGTAGCTTTATAATGTCATATATTTCATTATTATTTCTTATATATACTTTATAATCATTCTTAAATGGTTAACATGGAGAATGAATCTCATCGCGTCGTGGAGACGGTAGTCCGTAGGTACGCACGAGCGATGATATCATTTCTATAAATATTGAATTGAAGTGGATTATACAATATATCAGAATCAATATGATGTTGTAATAACTATGTATAGTTATTCTTTACACCATTATACCCATCCATGTAAGGTGGTGGTGGAAAATAGATTACACCACGGCGTGGAGACGGTATTCCGTACGTACGCACGCGCGGTGATTTCTTTTTCCGTAGGATGGATAGATGGTGAAATAGGGTTGTTTCATACATATAATAACATATCAGTATATTAGTGATACTGATGTTATTACTTCATAATGAAACAACCTAAGAAGAAGAAGTGGAAGAAGAAATAAAGATGAAAGAATTGGTAACGGTAATTACCTCTTCTTTGAAGCGCCTCTTTGAGACCTCCTCTTAGGGCACTAAAATTGGTCTTTGAGGAAGACCAGAACCTCTAAAATGTTTCTAGGGAAGTGGAGAAGAGATTTTGGCAGGGTTTGGCCGAGCTTGAGTGCTCAAATTGGTGTGAGGAGGAGGGGGAGGAGGTGTCCTTTTATAAGGGAGGAGAGGGGCACCTTAGGAATATCTCAAAATATTATTTTATTATAATGTCAAGTTCGGTTTTAATTAGCTCCAAATTGATTTATTTCGAGGATAAAGTGGGGAGGGGTCGAAATCCTCTCATCCAATAGAATTTAGACAAGTTTAGGTTCCTATTTTGACCTTATCATTTAGATTTAACATTAAGTTAAATAATTTTACTTTTACCGTGTCTTCTTGTGTTCTTATACTATAAGGTTAATAAACTTACTATATCAAGCCAAACGAACCCCAAATTGTTTATTATTAATACATATATCCTTATCTAAGTCATTTGGCCGAACCTTAGATTTTTAGGAATAAAATAACAATTAATAATATAATATTTGATTTAAAAACTATTTTGTGTCAATTTTGACACTATTTGATATATGATTTTTGTGAAAGTCATAACAGAATTATATGTTCAAAACAAGTTGATTAAATCAACACTAATATATCATAATAACCTAGAAAATTAGTGGAATTCATAAAAATTCTCAAATTACATTTATTTTGGTGTTTATAACATCAATTATGTCAATTTTTCATAAATAAGATAATTACTGCATCATCATTGTGTCATAAATAAATTAAATTATTTGATGTCTAAAAATTATAAATAAAATTACATTATGTAGGAAATCTTTTTAGCTTTCTAATGAATATTTATAGTCGAATTTATCTTATGTATAACCCCATATTAAAAATGATGTACTTATTAAACTTTGATTTTAACTATTTTAACCCTTCTTTAAATAAATTAATAATAAATTTCCTAATCTAATCCAAGTGGGCCTAAATGGTCACATTTTATTCCTTAGTTTGTTTTTGGTCGAATTACACTTGTTCAATAGAATTAGGACATGTGTTAGGGTAATATTAATATCATATTTACCCTTAGTTACCCTATTTACTATTAATCGCGGTAAAAATAGTAAAAAGTTACTATTCACCAAAAAATTATCTTTATCTCATTGAACCACATTTTACTTACTAATATCAACCGTGTCTGTCGGATTTTTGAAATTCCATTCACAGAAGCGGTAAAATTAAGTTTTATGCAAAATTCAGTTTTTAACCTACCACTTAGTAGTTTCACTATTCATCAAAAATTGATGTTTTTCAGATTAATGCCAAAATTTCATCCTAAGCTATATTTCATATTCCAAATTCAAAAATGAAGTCTATTTTACCAAATTCATAACATAGAAGATTCATTAATTAATTTTATAATTAAATCCCGCTGTTAAAATAAATAGCGTGTTTTTAGGAAACAATATATACCAAAAGATTGACACTTGATTATGTCTGGTTTAAATGTGAAATTACAACCAATGACCAACATTGTATTAAATTGTAAAAATATATTCTAAATATACTTTAAAACCACTCAAATTAATAATTTATCACTATTAATTATTTCGATTAAAAAAGTTGTTTTTAATTAAAATTTATTAATTTTCACTATTCATCAGAATATGAAAGTTATCCGAAATGTACCAAAATTTCACCTTAGGCTAAATTCGATACTCCGAATCCAAAAATGAAGTCCATTTTGAAAAATAAAATTTATAAAATTTCAAAAAGTGGTTATTACTATTCATAACGGCTAGTTTTAATAGCATATTGTTATTTAGTGAAACTCGGTATTGCGTACGACGAAAGCTATCGAGGAAGGTCGCGATTGCGTGTAAAGCAAGCCAAGCAAGTGTTGTGTAGAAAAATATTCCTTTGATGATTTATATAACATAAAAGTCTCGGGTGTTACATTCTACCCCCCTTAAAATGAATTTCTCCCTCGAAATTCGTCGGGGTTATAAATGGTTTACTATTCGAAATTTTCTTTAATAGAAACCCACATCGTAAAAAGGAATTCCAAAACTTGGCTTTAAAAACTAAAGTATGAAATGTAACGATTACCCAAATAAACTAATCACTGGGTTTCCACATAGGTGAAAATATGGATATGGAAGAGAAATCTAACCGTCATGTTCTGATGGAGAGTGGTAGAGAACATGGCTATGGAAAATCCAAAAATCACAAATCCATAAATTTGTGACGATCTAAGGTACCATCTGATTCATCAGGTATAAGATCACTAGGACAACATTTTTGGTTTTCAAGATCATTTCCCTAAAGTTGAAAATTTGAATTAGAATAAATACTTTCTTTATTTTGGTAAAATCTCACTGTTGTTCATGCCTTGAACAATTTCCACTTCATCTCTTAAATAAATGAAGTTGAATTTGTTATTCGTGAAGTGTTAGCAGATCATGTGATAGAATGACGGGTCATTCCATCTGTCTCAAACAAAAGGTTAGCAAAAAATTATATACATAAGTCGATCTATAGTGAGATTAATCATATATGGTTCCTAAAATGAACTTATACTTCACATATCATACTGCTTAATATAATAAAACTAGTTTTCTACTAAACAGGGACTTCCTGTAGGTCAGTGGTAGGCGATAAAGGCCAGTCGTACTTCGGTTGTGGGTTCGATTCCTACAGCCTTGTCCGAATTGATGGGTTGTCGCCCGTCCTGCAGGTTGTCCTTTTTCTAAAACTACATTACTATAACATCACATAAATAACATCAAAAAAAAGTTCTATACTTAAACAATACTAACTTATGGTTAACATAATCCATTACAATCTTTAGGCTTATCTAAAATACTTCGGTCCAAGCTCATAGTATAAAGAAAATAATTACTTGAATTGTCGCCAACCAAGCATGTGAATACCATCATTTATCCCCCATATATCTTGTTGGTCACATTCCAATCATGTGAATACTTTAATGATGTATTCTCTTGAAAAATATGAATACCCATTAAACCTTAGTGAAAACATGAATTCTGTCAAAAGTTAACTCTTTCCACATACCAAAATCCAAAAATTCTATATACTCAAACCATGATATAACCTTCTCCTTATATCAGTCATGAGCTCATGAATACTATCAAACATTTTATTTTCTCCTTATCCCTTCATTATGCGCATATCATCTACATTCCAAAAATATCTGAATAACCTTTCATGGATACTGGTAACATTAATCAGACAACAATGTAACAATCCTTACATGTCTCTTTATTCCATAGTGCCATGAGATTACTTATACAACATTACACATGATAAACATGTAATAATTCCACTACATTCTTAAACCATTGACCGAGCTTCAACAATTCTTTCATCTCACATATCATTTGTAGTCTCTTCATCATCATCCACATAAATACTTCCCATACGACCATACTGATTATCTTCATGAGACTTTCCCTTAGGGCATTGGTTTGCATAATGCCCGTACATTCCACATTTAAAACATTTAACCATTGTTGATGTCGTAGCAATACCATTATCCTCATCCATGTTGTTAACTGAACCTTTTCCTTTGCATTTACTTGCTTTGTGTCCTTCTTTTCCACACCCAAAGCATCTTCCAGTTCCTTTGAAACATTCTCCTTGATGCCTCTTCCCACATGATTTACATAGGGGAAATTGAACTTTCTTTCCTCTATGATCATCATGAAACTCCATCTTTCTCTTATTAGCCGAGTCAGGAAACTTACCAAATTTTACTTTATTGATCATATTATGAGATTGCTGATTCAGAATAATAATGATGTTTGGACTTCCAAATCCCATTTCATTATGAAGAATATCATTCCATTGTCCATCATATCCTCCATTATCGTGAATCATCTTGTTTCCAGCCATTTTCTAAAACCCAAAAGAATAGTGTGAGAGGAAAAAATCATAATAAAGGGGGAGTAACATCAATATCTAACATCTTAGGTTTAATTCTATGATCGTTAGCGTAATTCTAGTACTATAACCTATACGCATACTTAACCTTAGAGACATCTCTAGACATACCTTAGAAATATCTCTAAATATCTCACTAAAGTTCTCGCATCCTAGTTTCCAAAGGTTGACTAAACCTTTCCTCTGATACCAACTGTAGAGACCCTAAGCTTATCGTACATGGACATTACATTACTTTTGCGGAATACTTAGTACATAACAAAAACACACACACAAGGACCGTAATAGTTTAGTGTCTTTGGAAACTCGGAACGTAATCTTCTAATCGTGGTGAAAGATCTTCAAAATCTCCCATAAAGATCTTCTTTTTTTTACCTAAAACCTTTATTTATATCCTGGGGAAAAGAAAACATAAAAGGGTGAGCTCAAATTCTCAGTAAGGGTAAACAAAATAAATATCAATCACATCATATTCATAAGAACATAACATTTTGAAAATCATAACGTGCAAAAGAGAGCATATTTTCATAATCATGGGATAAATCATGGCAGTGAAAAAGTAATCCCAATAATCATAACTTAAAACATGAAACTTTGTGGCATACACACATAATCATAGATAATCATTTCTTGTTAGTCAAGACTAATTTCCAAGACTATCTTAGTGGACAAAGTCCCTTTCTGAATCGAGTAACCCTCGTTTCAGTCCTGTTTCACTGAACCGGTATAACCTACCGTTCCATCCCTCTCTATCTCATGAGATATAAAATCTTTACCCAATGCATTGGAGGGAGATATAGGTCCCACCCATCTTATAATGAATCCTTTCTTATGTGTGCCACATAATCATAAAACATACATCATCGCATAACACATGTAATAAAAATGGGATTCTTGAAACATCATGACATCATAAATCAATTCATATAAGATAAAGGAATTCATAAAAATAATTCCATCACAACATGAAAAAATCAATTTAATAATAGGGATAAAAACAGAACCCTTTATTATCTTATATGGAAAATAATTTTGATAAAACACTTGAACTCCATTCTTGAGGAAAATATCCTTTCTCCTTCAAAAACATTTTTCCTTTCATAACATGTCATACAACTTTAAAATAAAAGAATTTGATTAAAAATAAACTTGAAAACTTGTAAAGGAAGCTTCTTGGAAACAATGTTTTAAAAATCCATTCATGCCGTATAAGTTTAAAAAAACATTCCTCATACTTTTGTCGGAAAAGTCAAAAAAGTACCTCGTACGAAAAACGACAAAGATTCCTTTCATTTCTTTTACTAAAAACTCACAGAAGGGTAAAAATGGATTTAAACAATTTTAGGTGGATGAAAATAATATTACATATTGATGAAACATGGATGTGGATGATAAAATACACCCCAGTAAATACTTACGAATAAACAATCTCGGATAAAAATGAGATTGTGATATTTCCCTTACCTTAGGTCCGACTTGCTTTGTAAGTGTCCGAACCTCCTGTATAATGATTTAAATCATGTTATTGACTTATTAAAAAATCATATTCATTGTTATGATATCATATATGGTTCACTTATGACATTATATTACCCGTTCTTTTGTAAATTCCATGTTAAAGAAGCGTTTTGGGTAAAATCGTTTCATTTATCGTAGGTGTTTTGACTTGTTGTTCTTGACATCATTATTACTTATATCATGATTTACTTACTTCCAGAATATAAAATATGATTTATATATCATATATATTCAGTATATATATATATAATAGGTAGATAAATAAAATGAAAAACACCGTTCATGGAGACGGTAGTCCGTACTTACGCATGAACGCTGTTTTCCTTTCCTTATTGTCTTGAAATGGAAGTAAGTAGATGACATACATATGTATATATATACATAAATCCAGTAGCTTTATAATGTCATATATTTCATTATTATTTCTTATATATACTTTATAATCATTCTTAAATGGTTAACATGGAGAATGAATCTCATCGCGTCGTGGAGACAGTAGTCCGTACGTACGCACGAGCGATGATATCATTTCTATAAATATTGAATTGAAGTGGATTATACAATATATCAGAATCAATATGATGTTGTAATAACTATGTATAGTTATTCTTTACACCATTATACCCATCCATGTAAGGTGGTGGTGGAAAATAGATTACACCACGGCGTGGAGACGGTATTCCGTACGTACGCACGCGCGGTGATTTCTTTTTCCGTAGGATGGATAGATGGTGAAATAGGGTTGTTTAATACATATAATAACAAATCAGTATATTAGTGATACTGATGTTATTACTTCATAATGAAACAACCTAATAAGAAGAAGTGGAAGAAGAAATAAAGATGAAATAATTGGTAACGGTAATTACCTCTTCTTTGAAGCGCCTCTTTGAGACCTCCTCTTAGGGCACTAAAATTGGTCTTTGAGGAAGACCAGAACCTCTAGGATGTTTATAGGGAAGTGGAGAAGAGATTTTGTCAGGGGTTGGCCGAGCTTGAGTGCTCAAATTGGTGTGAGGAGGAGGGGGAGGAGGTGTCCTTTTATAAGGGAGGAGAGGGGCACCTTAGGAATATCTCAAAATATTATTTTATTATAATGTCAAGTTCGGTTTTAATTAGCTCCAAATTGATTTATTTAGAGGCTAAAGTGGGGATGGGTCGAAAGCCTCTCATCCAATAGAATTTAGACAAGTTTAGGTTCCTATGTTAACCTTATCATTTAGATTTAACATTAAGTTAAATAATTTTACTTTTACCGTGTCTTCTTGTGTTCTTATACTATAAGGTTAATAAACTTACTATATCAAGCCAAAAGAACCCCAAATTGTTTATTATTAATACATATATCCTTATCTAAGTCATTTGGCTGAACCTTAGATTTTTAGGAATAAAATAACAATTAATAATATAATATTTCATTTAAAAACTATTTTGTGTCAATTTTGACACTATTTGATATATGATTTTTGTGAAAGTCATAACAGAATTATATGTTAGAACCATGTTGATTAAATCAACACTGATATATCATAGTAACCTAGAAAAATAGTGGAATTCATAAAAATTCTCAAATTACATTTATTTTGGTGTTTATAACATCAATTATGTCAATTTTTCATAAATAAGATAATTACTGCATCATCTTTGTGTCATAAATAAATTAAATTATTTGATGTCTAAAAATTATAAATAAAATACCATTATGTAGGAAATCGTTTTAGCTTTCTAATTAATATTTATAGTCGAATTTATCTTATGTATAACCCCATATTAAAAATGATTTACTTATTAAACTTTGATTTTAACTATTTTAACCCTTCTTTAAATAAATAAATAATAAATGTCTTAATCTATTCCAAGTGGGCCTAAATGGTCATATTTTATTCCTAAGTTTGTTTTTGGTAGAATTACACTTGTTCAATAGAATTAGGACATGTGTTAGGGTAATATTAATATCATATTTACCCTTAGTTACCCTATTTACTATTAATCGCGGTAAAAATAGTAAAAAGTTACTATTCACCAAAAAATTATCTTTATCTCATTGAACCACATTTTACTTACTGATATCAACCGTGTCTGTCGGATTTTTGAAATTCCATTCACAGAAGTGGTAAAATTAAGTTTTATGCAAAATTCAGTTTTTAACCTACCACTTAGTAGTTTCACTATTCATCAAAAATTGATGTTTTTCAGATTAATGCCAAAATTTCATCCTAAGCTATATTTCATATTCCGAATTCAAAAATGAAGTCTATTTTACCAAATTCATAACATATAAGATTCATTAATTAATTTTATAATTAAATCCCACTGTTAAAATAAATAGCGTGTTTTTAGGAAACAATATATACCAAAAGATTGACACTTGATTATGTCTGGTTTAAATGTGAAATTACAACCAATGACCAACATTGTATTAAATTGTAAAAATATATTCTAAATATACTTTAAAACAACTCAAATTAATAATTTATCACTATTAATTATTCGATTAAAAAAGTTGTTTTTAATTAAAATTTAGTAATGTTCACTATTCATCAGAATATGAAAGTTATCCGAAATGTACCAAAATTTCACCTTAGGCTAAATTCGATACTCCGAATCCAAAAATGAAGTCCATTTTGAAAAATAAAATTTATAAAATTTCAAAAAGTGGTTATTACTATTCATAAAGGCTAGTTTTAATAGCATATTGTTATTTAGTGAAACTCGGTATTGCGTACGACGAAAGCTATCGAGGAAGGTCGCGATTGCGTGTAAAGCAAGCCAAGCAAGTGTTGTGTAGAAAAAGATTCCTTTGATGTTTTATATAACATAAAAGTCTCGGGTGTTACAGTTTCTCACCTGAAACACATTCCCTCAGGAATAATATTCTATGTTTGAAAATTTTAACTTCTCTTCACTTGATCAAGAAGTTTCAATTTTACTAATAAATCTAAAAGGTTAGTCTACCTGTGAAATTTGGAAACGTCCATATTCATTTTAGATATAAGAGTCATCAATTACCATTCATTTCTAGCTTCACTAACATCTTTATTCTACATATTTTTTATTAAAGTATCTATAACTAAATTACCATTCCATGTAATATAAACATGCTTAATGTCAAAGTTCCATTGATATTAAACCCATGTACTCTTCCAAGTTTTTATATCACGCTGATTGAATATCTATTAGAGACTCTTATGGTTCATGTATAACATAATTAGTTGTCCAAAAAATTAACTTCTTTATCTACACACGTCACGAACAAGATATGTTAATTTGAGATTATATTTTGGGTAATTATTCCTATGAGTCCTCAACTAACAGGACTTAAATTCAACATCTTTTTCCCCTTGGATCAACATATCATCCATCTAGATACTTAATGTGTCATAATATATAGTATAGTCTATGTCGGGCTCAGGGAAAATCAAGATCAGTGGTGAGGTTAACATTCCTTTTAAATCATTAATGGTTTTCCAACATGCTTTATAACATTAAAAAATCAAAACATTGATTGGAAACCAAATATATGTTTCTACATAGAATGAAAATCACTAGACGAAGAACCGATAGTAGTTTGCAAGTTCCATGAATCTATTTATTTCAAAACATTATTTTTAAGATTCAAGGAAGAAATATATTTTCCTTCGATGGATCTATAGATACCCAAATTCTAATATAATATGACTAGAAAAGTAACCTTATTAATATAAAAATGAAATTTTTTGAGCGTAGCATATATAATATTCTCTCTTAGAATAATCCGTATGATATTATTGTTTTTTGCATTATAGTGTCTAGTTTGGGAGTAAAATAAGATATCATCCATGAAAATGACCATAGACGAATTTAGGAATAGGTGAAAAATGTGATTTCTCTAGCATAAAAATTTAGTACGTGCATTCATTATAAAGAATTACATTACCTGATATTCATATAAGATATACCTACTTCTTAATTCTATAAATGGTATGTCTATGTGTCTAAATATCAAATAATTTTATCCAAAAATCAAATAAATCTTTTAGAAGACTCTATCTACTTATAGATGATAAAAGTGATTTTCTATATGAGTATATTGGTTTTAGTTTATACATATAAACTGATTCAAGAACCCATAATCCATTAATAGAAATAGTGTTTCATATTCCTTCTTGTCAAAAAATTTAGGTGAACCTAAAGGGGGTGTATAGGGTCATATATGCAATTTGGTTTCTAGGTCCTATAATAACTTCTCAAGGTCTTGAATCTCAGTAGGAGTTATCCTGTAAGGAGGAATAGACATTGGTTATGATTCTAGAACATTCTTGAATTATCACTCAACAAATCTCTAAGGAGATATCCATGAAAATTCATTAGGGAAGATGTCTATCCTTTGATCAACCATTGTAGGGAAAATAATATGACATACTACCTAATCATCAAAAAAAGGTTGACCAGCTGAGCTTACACTCCACCCATCCCATGATGCTCAAGACTAGATAAACATTACTAGGAATTCCATTATCCTTTATGAATAAATCTACCTCTCTATATTGAGGAGAAATGCACCACATGGTGATAACAATCCCTATACAAATGATAAATCACTAAAAAATCCATACTAATAATAATGTTGAATCATGTCACCTCAAGGAAAAAAGGCTCTATAAGAAATGGAAGATTCTTATCCAAAGAGTAAACTCATTACATCAGTGAAAACTCTCTAACCATAGCCCCAATGATGTGTCTAGATATATCACCCCAGAAATTTTTTCAATAACCAGACCAATACATCCTATTAAATCCAAAAATATAAATTAGGGTTAAACTCTTTTAAAAACAAGATATATATTATAGTTGAATCTACTATAATGGTAACTCATATTATATATGATCTATCACTCCTCTCCTTAGGTGTATTCGGTGTTAATTGTAACTGGATATATTCATATCTCGATATTAAAAGAGATTTTCTTTGACAAATAATTAGTCATAGGGATTGGTTATAAGGAAATACTTCAGGTTTTTAATCAAAAGGGTTCAGTTATATGGGGTGTGAATTCCCAGTTATAGAGGAAGGCACTGTTGAAGTTGTATAGGGAATCCCCACATAAGAATAAACAATATATATTTTGTCTTATAATTTGGAAAGTTTTCATGTAATGATCTAGTTATACGAATTTCCATTCCCAAGTTATAATTTTAAAAGTTTATAAATTAAATTAGGTATTTCATGTAACTGATATGTGTATTTTACATCCAGTTATAAAATGAAAAAAATTCTATATATGATTGTTCAATTATTTTAATCTCCATTGCAGATTTATAAAGGAAAAATATTTATAAATTAAAATAGTAAATCAAATCCAACTAAAAGTTTTATTCACGCAACCAATGTTCCATGACTAAATCTTTTCATTATTGGTTAGTTAATGTTCCACTATCTTGTTATATGGGAATGAACTATTTATGTTAATGTGGAATCTTTATGAATATTTTTTCTCCTTCCCTAAATAGAATTTTATAACTCTTTCAGTTATAGAATAAATTTCCACACAATAGGAAACAAGAAATAAAATAAAATATTTAAGTATAAAATGAAATATACATGATATACAAAAAACTATATAACTGAAATGATTTATGAGGAAATTATCCCTTTCTGTAGAATTCCAAGGGTAAAAATATATAAATATAAAAATATAAATAATGTGAATCTACCAATGTTAAAGTAGTACAAATTTAACAAGTGAAATCCAGAATAATAAGTCACATCCATGGTAACATATAATTTCCCCTGAAACATGGGTTAAAAACTCCCAAGCATGACTTATTACCATGTTCTTACACTTCATAGTCTCTTTCATACCACTCCCAAAACTACAAGACAATGAAAAAAATAATTTTACTTTGGTACATATTTTGACATCCTAGGACTAGAGTGATAGGTTTTCTAGGCCTTATGTCCTCAAAAAGAGAGCCCCCCATTTTTAATTGTCTTATAACTAGTAGCGAGGGTTTATGGAGGAATAGTGGGGATACAAGACCCAATTTTTTATGTTGAAACAAAATAGAGTTATAATAATAATAATACAAGTAGAATATTTCAGTTGAAATGCTTTTAAATTTTAAATAATCCTTCGAGATGATATACTACAGATTTAAACGAGTAACCAAATCATCTGAAGATCATGTAATATTGATTAAAAATATAAAACATGAAGAAATGGAATAAAAAATAAAAAATTAATTGAATATAAAAATTGGAGAATAAAATACTGAAAATAATTATCTCCACGATCATCTCATGAACATTCTCTATCATCTGCACCCTAACTCCAATGGAATAGGGAATCAAACATTAATAGTTGGCTGCCTCCCTTTATCCCTAATTGTGTCTATGAATTCTACCTTGGTATAGAATGGTATCCCGCAAATCATGTGATTCAAACTCAGTAGTCTACCACCAATTTTGTCTAGTGAAAACATTGTTTGTGAATATAAAATATAATAGTGTAGTCGTATAACATTTATGTTTAACTTAGAAATTGATAAAAATAGCCATGTAATCCTAGTATATGAATTAAAAAGCATCCATTTCATACTCATGGAATCTATAAATATAACACGTCAAGTATACTTGAAATGATCTTCTGTGATGTTAGGAAATTTGATTTTTGTGTAATCTAAGGGATGAACCATTGGAAATAAACAATAAAGGTTTTAACTGAATATTTTAAAAAAGTATATAGTAATCTTGGAATATAAATGATTGGAGTCCAAGGTGATAATCTGAGCTAGTTTCTGGTTTGGGATATCAAATCAAATCATAGGAGCTCACTCTGAGAATTCAAAATTTTCCAAGTTTGAAAGTGAATCATCAATGTATTTATGTGGAATTAAAAAGTATTATACATTTATAGAATCCATGAATGTTTTTCACCTTTTTATTTTTGATAATTCATGTTTTTAAGATCTTATGACATTTTCCAAGTCATTACAGGTTGAAAATCCAATGCTCACTCAAGGAAAGCCACAAAAAGGGTAATAAAGGTAACATCAATTGTCAAGAATAAAGTAATATGTTATAAATGGGTTATGTTTAATATCAATTCCATTTAATATTTCAATTAACACAATTTTTCCATTCCACTTATAAGTGACAAACCTAATGCTACTGAATGATGTTTTTGGTAAAAAAATAAATTTTGGTCAATTAAATTTTAAAAAACACACCCAAAGGGGTTATTGAAGTTGGAATCAATATCCTTAAATGATTCCAAAGGTATTATGTATCATAATGGTTAAGTTATAGGGAACTAATAAAAGGAGTATCACATTTTAGGGGAAACACATAGAATATCTGTCACATAGATCGAAGAAACATCTTATAGGTATCAATGATTTTATAAAAAACTAGTAGACCGCCTAAAAAGTCCCCATAGATGAATCTATAGATACTATCAACATAATATTATTACCATAATAAGAGAAAACGAAAAATAATTAAAAATTCATGAAAATAGTGTATATTAGCTCGTATAGAGACAAACCAAAAATAGAAATGGAATCTGAGAATTGATGTAAAGGGAGTTTTAAACTTATAAAAGGGATTCCAAAATTACCAACATTGATCAAATTAGAATCTGAATAATAGAGATCCACTAAATACATGAATAGAGGATAAGGAAATATATCTTGGTGGGATAATATATTAATAGATAAGGATGAATAATTTTATTTGTATTTATGGAAAAGGATTTCAAAATAATAATTTCTAGGAATTTATATATGGTTTACGATTTGGAATCCATGTTGGGCACACCAGTCACTAACTGTGGGTACCTATCTATTCAAAATCCCACAAATAACATGGTATATGAAAAATATTAAAAAAACTATGAAAATATATGCATTGTTCACCTAAAATAAATTATATTGGTTAAATTATTTACTTTCCCAATATTAATGATTTATCAAACCATGCTCCCCTTTTCAGGTCTTCATGGTTGAGGTTCATTGTTATTGAAAACCAATGTTATAACCATGCGCCTCATCTTGATTCTCCAAAATAACCATAAATATAGTCCTTCAAAATATCTACAATCTCAAGAACCCTCTACTACCTCCATTGGAAACATCGATTGATGTAAAATAGAGGGTTTGATATATTTTTAAAACGGTTCCATTTATTTGGTGAAATCGGGATCTTACGTAGTTATTTTGGATATAAAACTATGATCAGAAGTTCATATATTTTATTTGATGAAGGTCTAGGTGAATCCCATGACATTTTTATTGATCCTAGGAAATGTTCTCGTAATGAACTCATCTGTTTTCAATAAATTGTTATATAATTTTAACATAGATGTGGTAAGATATAGGTATAACATTGGGTAAAAATCCAACTAAAAATTCTCTCCCAGGGGCTCCTCATCCAGATAATTTATGAGGAATATATATGTAGGTTCTTATAGTGGACACTAAACTCCCATACACTATAACTTTCTTATCAATGTGTAAGGATCTCATTTATACAAGCAACCTCATTAGTAAAAGATATAATCCTAGCATGAAAGTTTTCCCTAAAAATTCCGTATGAAACAACTGACTCCTCAGGATCCCTGAGGAATAGAAGACACCATTTACGAAATGAACCAGGTATCATCATCACAACTTATGAACCCAAGTTCCTGAAGGACCACAGAACACCCATAAAGGGAAGAGGTGAATCAGGGTGTCAAATTTTTCTTTTAAAAGTTGTGGATCTTGTTCCCATGTTTCTAGGAACTAGTTAAATATGTCAAAAAATGAAAGCAAAGAGATGAAATGACACTTTTACTTGGTTCACTGCAAAGGGCTATGTCCTATGAGTATACGCCGATAGTGTGTTGGATGTAAAAATATTCACTAATTTTTACAAGTTTTAGTATTACATGATTTTTTCATAGACACTCTCTGCCAGGAACACATCTTTTTCAAGGTTCATGGATAGCTCACTGCATCCCTCAGATCACTTTTGTCAACTCCCCCTAGCTCACTGCCTTGAGAGAAGTCAAACTCATTTTATCAACTTGAAGGCCTCTCCAATATATCTGAATTGAAAACTTTTTCTCTGTTCAGAAGGAGACATGGCTTGCATCGATGTACTGGATTGATGCACATGAGAGCATTGATCTCACACACCAGATATTCAAAATGTCGTCAAATGCATAACACCACACTTGCACGCAATATCCCAACTTTCATGCAAGATTATGAAATTGTCACGAAAGATGACTTTCATGCTACACCTACTTTCCACAGAACCCTTTTCAATATCGCAACTATGCTGAAGGGTTCACATGGTCTTTTCAGACTAAATGGACACCATTCGAGCATGATTGACCCTCTTCCAATATTTTGCACGCAAATATTTTGTGCGACATATTATACAGGTTTTCGATGGGAAATTATTATGTCTTCCTTAGGGGTATCCCCATATATGTACTACCTTTGTTATCCTACATACATGATCCGGATGTGTCTTGGTCAACGCACACAACACTCTTCATGAGAATTCCTATCTCCTTTTGACATCGCATTGGGCGCACAAACCCTTTCACACAACATCATATTTCACACACTCCATGAATTTTCCATTTTTGATATTTTGATCTTGAAACATGTATTTAGAAGACGTTCGAAAAACACAATAAATATTGTGTGAAAAAAAAATATTTTACACACAATTCAAATCATTCATGTACCTTACTTTTCCAAAAACATGTTACTCCATTTTCCGATTGTCAGCCCCAAAAAATTGGAAACCACTATAGAATAATTCCACCTTCAATAATGCTTTCGGATCAAACTGTATGAACCCTTTCCATGTAATCTCAATGATATTCCATGAAAGGTTAGATAATAAAGAACCCAAACCATGATAAATCCAATTTATATTGATAAGAAACACAAACCGAACTCCTTTTCTAGTAAAGAACAACCTTGTTTCCAGCAGTCTCCCCCTTTGGGATTGTTGGTAATCTCCAAATAGAGTAAAAAGTGCACCAGCCACTATTAAAACAAGATACAAAAGATAACCAACCACTATTAAAAACTTGTAGGAAATAATCAACTCAAGAAATCACTTTATGTCTACGTGAGAAATGATCGGTGTAGAAAACAAGAGAGAAGACATGAATTGTGTTTTCATGGGTTGAAATGAAATCCCCTAAAAAGTTTTATCCTTTCACTATTCTATCCTCCATCATCCTTGATTTTCAGGTCTTCGATCATTCAAATACACCACATTCTATCCATTTATCCCCCGTTATAAATAATCCCAATGATGGATAATCATCCATTTTAGATATCCGAAAATAATCCCCATGGATCGTAACTCCCCCCATAAAAAAACAAAAACACATCCACAACATAGATTAAAAAAGTTAATACAACTGGGGGGAGGGGACAGTCATAACCTCCTTATGTACTAGGAGGTAGATGAACATATCCATTCAACTGATGTTTCTTCAATGTAGCCGTTGGCAGTCGCTTGGTCAGGATATCAGCCACTTCCTTATCATGTCCCACATGTTCCATTCTAATCACACCTTACTCAACATTTTCCATGAAAATGTGATATCTGATTTAAATATGTTTTATATGAGAATGATGAATAGTATTCTTCATAAGATCAATTGCACTCTAGTTTTCATAGTAAATCACCATTGGTTGTTTCACCTCATCACCAATATCTATCAGTTGTTGCTTCATCCATAGTAGTTCAGTGCATGCCATTGTAGAAAAGATATTATCAGCTTTAGTAGTACTAAGAGAAGTATTATCTTGTTTCTTTCTAAACTAACTAATACAATTCTGCCCAATATAGAATGCTCTGCCATTGGTGGGAATTATGTTAACTACATCTCCAGCCAAGTTAGCATCCGAAAAAGCTAATAATTCATTGTCCCTTCCGGCAGAAAATTATAACCAATAATAGCAAGTACCTTGAATATAACTCATGATTCTTTTCACTACTGTCATATATTATTCCTTCAGATTACTCTGAAATATGGATTCTCAACATGTTACAAAGACAATGTCTAGCCATGTTTCTATTAGGTACAACAAGATCCCAATCATCCTTCTATACATTGTGGGATCTACATAGGTCCCATCCTCATTCTTTCCATGTTTGGTTCCAACTGCAACTGGAGTTGACATTGGATTCACTTCATGAATATTAAATTTCTTCAGCATCTATATTTCATAGTTTTCCTAAGAAATGAATATATAACCCTTCTTTAGAATCAACTCGAGCCCCAGAAATATGTGAGCTCCCCAATCATAGACATTTCAAATTCTGATTTCATGTTATTAGTGAATTCGTCTACTGATTTTGGCCTGCTACCACCAAATATAATTTCGTCATCGTAAGATAGAACCATTAACTGATCTTTTTTAAAATTCTTCACAATGAGATTGTGATCTACTCCTACTTTTCTAAATTCTAGCTTCGTGAGATAAGAATCCATCCAGGAGGACCACACTTGTGGTGCCTATTTCGAGCCATAGAGTTCTTTATTTAGATTTCACACCACTATTTCATTAGTACCAAGCATAAAACCAACAGGTTGTCAATGAAAACGTCTTCTTTGAGAACCCCATTCATGAATTTTGTCTTGACATAAATTTGATATAATTTATATCATCTTTGGAGTTCCATAGTAGGAAAAAGCTTAATTGACTTTAGTCTAGCGACTAGAGAAAAGGTATCTTCATCATCAACACCTTCAATATGGGAATATCATTTACATTCCAGATGTTCTTTGTTTCTAATAGCACATCCATGCTCATAAAATTTTTTCTTGATGATCCAATTTTTACCAATCACATTCTAACCATCGTGTCTCTTGACTAGATCCCACATATGATTCTTGTCAATTTGATCTTACTCTTCATTCATGACATTCACACAAGATTCATCTTTTTCAGCTTCTTCAAATGAGGATGGTTCCAAAACTAACAGAAATGCATATTTTGTGTCATTAATCATCCTCCTGGTTTGTGTGGGTGCACTCCTATCCCCAACTATGTTATATGGATCAATATTAGCACTTTGATTTCTCATGTGAGGTTCAGTCCCATTCTCTCCATCCATGGTTTTCTTTTCAGATTCTTCATCTTAGTCAACATCATGATGGGACACTTGAGTGTTTTGTACACCTTCCTCTGTTTCAGTATTTTTATTTACTTCATGTTCACATTCTTCAACACTTTCTATCACATCAACAAATGAAATCCTTGAATCATTTTTGGTTTTCTCTTCAATGATATTAACGTCACTGATTTACACAATCCTTCCTAAGCTCTTGTTGAAACACTTTTAGGCTTTTTTCATTGATAATCCATGAAATATTCAATCATCTGCATTGTCACCATACTTCCCTTGATTTCTTTCTTTGTTTCTAATGATGCATTTACTTTCAAAAATGTGAATGTTTTTCAAAGAGGGATTCCATCCATGATAAAATTAATATGGTGTCTTCGTCTCACCCATATAGAGCCGTATTTGATTTTGAATATACACTACTGCTTGAATGGCCTCTTTCCAGTAATGTCAGGGAATTCAACTCTCAATAAGAATAGTTATTTCCATGTTTTTGACCTGCCGATTCCTGTCTCAACAACTCCATTTTGTTGTGCAGTTCTCACAACAGCTACCTCATGTTTTATCCCATGTTTCTCTAGGTAATATTCAAATTCAATTGACATGTATTCCCCTCCATTATTTAATCGCAACACATTTATTGTTCATCTAGTATCATTCTCGGCGATTTGATGATATGTTTTCATGAAATCAAGCACTTTTTTGTTTCCTGTGTATAACCGTTACACATTCCATTCTGCTGTAATCATCTATGAAAAGAATGAAGTACCTTTCTCCATGTGTTACAACAACATTTATTGGTCCACATATGACTGTATGAATGAGATCATGAAGATGAGATGTTCTGTTCTTCTTTGGATAATATGAACTATTGACCAACTTCCCCAGAATGCAAGCATCACAAGACTTTTCAAATTCATGCTACAGGATGGGGATGTCTAAGAAAATATTCAATTCTGATATTTTCCCAATTCCTTATTGATTGATGTGCCCCAATATATGACACCATAGTATATTTTATTCCTCAATAGTCATGTAGAAAATTTTTTCTTCACTATCAACCTGATATAGGTTTCCTAAAGTTCCTCATCCATTCATAAGTGAATTTATTTTCATTCCCTTGATAGTGCATCCTTTTTGATTAAATGTAACTATAAGTCCTGAGTCACATAGATAACTCATGCTGAGGAGATTATGACATAGGCCATCCATATAAAGGGATTCAGTTTTCTTTAGCTCTCTATAAGCGAGTTCAATAATTCCACTGCCTTTTATTTTCAGAGCATCATAATTAACAACCCATACTATTCCATCAACCCTCCTCTTACAATTAATAAGAGACAAACAACCACTATCTAGAATCCAGGTGCTATTTCTTTTTTGTAGCATTGAGGGCTACCTCTTCAAGGTTGGATTTCTCAATTTTATTCTTTTCTTTCCATGAGACATTAGACTGAGTGTACGACACTGATGGCCTTTTAATTCTATCTTTGGTGTATATGGGTTCTTTATAGTTAAAATATTTTTATAGAGTTGTAAACATATTTTTAAGGGAAACACTATATTTTTTAAGGACATTAACTTATATCGAACCCCTGAATGAGGTGTTAATGTCCCTTCTCTACCTACAATCAATGAACTTATGACCAAAGATAGAAAAAAAATCCATAGAAATTTGTTCTCCTAAAAGAATTAGAATATGAATTTGTTCTCATTTGTTGAAATACCATATCTTATTCATTCAAATAACTTCTTTCCTCTTCACAATACGAAATGGTATAACCTAGATATCCACAAAACTAACACCTCATAAGGGTAAATTTTTTCTCACTTATGTTTACCCTCATTCCTTCTTCCATGGGATAGTAGTTTGACTGCCTTTTATTCCTGGAGACTTGAGGATAGTCTTCTATTCATCTTTTATATTGAATTAGGGGTTTCTTTTTTCATCACATTAGGTGATTTTTCCACATCACCCTTTTTCATCTTGCCTTTATTTTGGTCACCTTTATTTCCAGCATTTGACAATTCGAGCTAACAAATGATTCAACTATTTCCCACATAAGGAGGTTTTTGATCATTCAAAATCTTTTCAACTCCATTAGAACCATGTTTTTCTCTCTCCAATAGCTCAACATTTAAGAACCTTAAAAAATATATTTTCATCCTTGGTTATTTAGAAAATTACTCACTTTCAAGTTTACTCATAAGAGTAACAACTTCCTCTTCAATACCCTTAGTAGTCCTGGCCTTTTATTATAGTCTGGTTGTGAGATCAATGATGACCCTTTCCTTCTCTTCAATTATCAACTTCATATCCACTACATCATCAGTGCTTTATAGGATTTTATAGTTCAAATTCACAAATTCATATAGTCGTTCAATTTCATCTTTGATTTGATCTACATAATTATATGATTCTTCTATAATTGATTTCCACTTATTTCAACTCTTACATTTGATCTTAAGCATAATAACTAAATCTTTATATTGAAACTCGATATTGGCATTAGTTTTCAACTGATAGTCTCCAACATTATAATTTGATGGTTTTGTTTTTTTAATAGTGTTCATCATGGAAGCATGCTTCCAGTTTTAAATAATGGTTCTTCTTCTTCACAGAATTCATTATCATTATATTCCTATTCGCATATAAAACTCTTTTTCGGTACTTTCATTCTATATTTGAAGCCTCCCTTTTTTGAAAAACTTTTCTAAGGTTTTTCAATGTTTTAATCTTCACTGTCTTCATCATTGATTTTTCTTAATCACTAAGAGACAATGTGCCCCACTTTTACACAACGAAAGAATGAAAAAGGAAACATCCCTTTGAATTTCTCTTTTGCATTATAGAACTTCATGGAAATGATAGAAAGAAATTATTTTTCCTCATCATCTTCACCACTACTACCTTTTGAAATTTTTAGTTTCTACATGGCCTTGAATTCCATTTCCATTCTCACTCGAGTCATAACATCTTCTTGTTTGACTCTCACTTCATATGTCATCAGGCTGTTCATCAGATCATCCGGAGAAAGTTTGGAAGGATCTCCTACCTCAAGGGATAACACCTTTTCCTTGTAAAGTGGTGGAAATCTTCTTAATATTTTCTTTACAATATAAATGTCTTTTATTTCTTCACCTAGACCCCAAATTTCTCCAACCACAATAGTAATTTGGTTGAAGAAGGATTCTTCATTCCCATTAGGATTCATCTTCAGATCCTCAAAACTATTGTGCAAGACTTGTAGTTTTTCATCCTTCACATTGAAATCTACTTCATAATTATTTTCATGTTTATCCTACATGGAATTTTCTATGGTGGAACTCATCAAATATAGGGAGATCTGGTCATAAAGGGTTGTGGTGAGTGCATTATGCACTTTATCATCTGTATCAATAATTTTCCTATCTGCGTCAGTCACAGCCAGGCATGTTGTATAAGTGACTTGTATTCCTTGTACAGTGAAAAATAAGGCTTCTATTCCATGATATCTTAGAAGAGATATCATTATATTCTTCACGATATGAAAATTAGTTCCATCATAGAGGCTACTCCCCTGACATTGGCTGAATTCTCCATAATAGTATAAGATAGATCAAACACCAGTGAACCTTTCTCTAATACAACTTTATGGACCCCGGAACACCCTAAGAGGGGAGGGGTGAATCAGGGTGTCAAAATTTTCTTTTTAATGTTATGGATCATGTTCTCACAAAGGTAGAAACTTTTTAAATTTTTCAAAAAAAATGAAATCAGGGAGATGACACAACACTTTTACCTGGTTTACCACAAAGGGCTATGTCCAAGGAGCATATGCCGAAAATGTGTCAGTCATTAAAAAAATCCACTAATCACTAAAAGTTTGAGGATTATAGGATTTGTTTATAGACAATTTTTTCCAAGAACACTACCTTTAAAAGGTTCAAGGATAGCTCACTACATCCCTCAAATGACTTTCATCAACTCCCACTAGCTCAGTGCCTTGAGGGAAGTCAAATTCAGTTTATTGAATTGAAGGTCCTTTCATTAGATCTGCATTGAATTATTTTTCTCTATTTAGCATGAGACATGACTTGCATCAATGTTCTAGAGTGATGCAATTGAAAGCACTGATCACACACACCTAATAATCAAAAGCATGTCAGATGCATAATACCACACTTGCGTGAAATACCCCAACTTGCATGCAAGATTTGGGAATTGTTGCAAAAGTTGACTTTGGCGAAACACCTACTTTTCGTGAAACCCTTATATTTTGCACAACTTCACCAAAGGGATCACTTGGTCTGTTCAGACTAAAGGAATACATTTTTTGAAAGATTGACCATCTTCTAATATTTTTTGCACAAATATTTCGTGCGGCTTATGAACCTGATTTTTGATGCAAAATTCATATGTCTTCATTTGGGGAAGCCAAATATTTATAGGCCCTTGATGACCCTGGGTACAAGATCTTAATATTTCTTGGTCGGTGCAAGAGAAATTCTTCATGATTGCACAAAAACCCTTTTGATGTCACATTGGGCACACAAACCCTTTCGCGCAACATCATCTATCACGCACTCCATGCCATTTCCATTTTTTGACGTTCTGATACTGAAACATGTCTTGTGTGAAAGATCCAAAAACACCTTTAATATTGTTCGAAAACACCAATCATTCCAGAAAACATCAAATATTTCGAGCACCTTCATTTTCAAAATACATGTTTCTCCATTTTTTGATTTTTAGCACCAAAAAATTGAAAAACACTAGGGAACAATGCCACGTTCAATACTGATTTTGGATCAAACTATATAACCCCTTTCCATTTAATATCCCTGATATTCCATGAAAGGGTTGATAATAAAAAACCCAAATCATTATCATCTCAGGGGTGTTTGACAAAAAACAAAACCGAACTCCTTTTTCAGCAAAGAACAACCTTGGTTCCAATAATCTCCCACATTTGAGTAAATATAAAATAGAATGCCATCTCCAACACCTATATCAAACCCTCTACTTTTAAATCCATAATGGATCCCTCAAAATTCTATTAATCCTCACAATGAAACTCATATATTTCCCCCCTCCATGTGTCATCATCATTGACCTCCACTCTAGGGAGATCCACTAGACCATCTTTCTGAAAGTATTCTTCCTAAACCTGATAGGTATCTTATCCAGGTTCCATGTTTTAAGAATAAAAAATATTCAGTTCCCCTAAAACTATTAAAAATGAAAATAGTTTGTTTGATTTTTATTTTATGTTATCCTATTTCCAATTTTACACCGAATTATAAAAATGAAACTGCATATAAAAATATGAGGTCATATTATTTCCCTACCAATCCATGCATCGTCACTAGTTCATAACTCTAAACTCTATTCTATCTCTCAAAAATCAGCATTTTTTTACCACTTTATCACAACTGCATCCTTCAAAAGGTTCTCCTCCGATGATGAAAATAAATAAACATAGATAATACCACTCAAAACCCTCCCCCAATAGACCATGAGTTGGAGACTATCACTGAGGGTATATCAATCACACACATGGTAAGAATTACCCTCTATATGTTTAAGGAGTAATAGATATGGATAAAATAACCAACCAAAACCATGAATAAAACAAAATTAATCCCAATAAATTTAATGTTGTATATAAAAATAAATAAAATTGAAAGTACCAAAATTATGACCAGGGAATGACCAAAAACTACATATATTGCCAATAAATTTTTAGTAACTACATTGATATATTAATGAACCAATCATTAATCGATTCCTGTTGACCAAAATATTGTTTATGTATAATTTGTCTGAGAATTAATAGTATATTCAGTAATATTCTTCCTAAAAAATATTATGAAAAATATAAAAGAATCATAATAAATACCATTGAATAAAAAAATGAAAATAAATTTTCACCAAAGTAAGAGACTCTTGTTTCTAATTTACATCATGTATCTCTCACTGAGTGACATGTAACACCTGAATTTTTAATGAAATGTTTTTTTGAATAAATTAAAATTCATTGATGGATTCTGTTGCAATCTGCATCGAGTTAATACTTTTTGATAAAAAACATTAATTTAATCTTGCACTTCACAAAACATATAGTTTAGATTTCATTGCACCCAAAATAGGTTTTTTTTATAGTACACACAAAACTAAGTTCACTCAATAACTTCCATTACAAACAATATCACATTTTACCGAACAACAATAAGCTATTAACATTATTATTTAATATGATAGATATCAATTAGATGTTGGAATGGAGGGAAATAATTTAATTAAATTACTTATGAAAATATATTATTTTTATGAGATTATTTTTTGAATATATATTTTAAATAAAACAAAAATCATCCAATAAAAAGATAAATGGTTTCGAAATACAATATATTTTCTAAAATATGGGTTAATTATTCATGGTTAATGTAATTTAAAATTAAAATTATCCACCTTTTGAAAATATAATTGAAAAAATAAAAAAATTGAAAGGGGAATATCAAAAAATATCTTATGGTGATTATTTATTATTCTTCAGAGAAGTTTAGCTTTTCATGATGAATACTAAAGAACAATGAATTTTAATTGCAAAAATTCCTTTTATTTAAATAACTTATATAGTTAAAATAAATTTTTTTCGTTGGTTTTAAAGAAACATTAGATAATTAAAATATCAATTAGTAAAATTAAGTTCATTAGAATCAATTTCACATTGATATTAGGTGTAAAAATATTATAAGCTTTTTACCATTTTTTTCAATTAAAAAGCCTACTTTCTTGACATGTATACCAGATTAATCCTAAATTCAATTTTACCACTTATGTTATTTGAATTTAGAAAATTGGATTTAATATTATGAATAAAAATAAATAAACTTTGTTACTATGGTCAAATTAATTGTTTAAAAATGATATTAGTGAAATAAATTTAAAATTAATTAAAATAATTAAGCTAAAAACCACATTACATAGTTGTTAAACATAGAAAATAAGGTGTAAAAATAAACTAAAACATGTCCAAAACAAATTCTATGTCAATATTATGAATATATGATTTAATGTTTTTTAATTTGATTAATTTTATATCTTTTTCCACATGAAAAACTTGTATGGAAATCCCTCTTCAAAAAATTTACATGTTTTCCACTCAACTCCATTATAAAAAGGCACCACCTCTTTTAGCACATTGAAACCCTATTGTTTTAGATAAAACATACCTAAATAACTTATACAGATCCCCAATAACATCCTTGATTTCTAAATATATGTATACATTCAATAAAGTAAGGCCTTTGGTGAAAACCAAAAGGGGATACCTGAAGAAGAGGTAATGTTCATCAACAAATTGTTTTTTTATTTAATCATAAAACCACTTATTTTTTTCTTTGTATCATGATTATATAATAAATTGAATTTATTATATATAATAATAAATTTTTATTTTATGTGTACCACTAAAAATGACACATATTTCCATCAAATAGTCTATGGAATTTTCATTTGTGTGTATGGTAGACTATCGCCTTGTGAAACAATGTCATTCATTTTTTCCATTACCACCTACCAAGGATGGGAATAATGATTTCCATACTATTTATATATAACAATAATTATTTTTATTGATTTTACTATGATAATTTAATATTTACATAACATGTAAATTCATGATTTTATTTTATGGGAATATGATAACGTCATTCATGTGTACATTAGACTACAGTCTCATGAAGCATTGTGATTATTTCATGATTTACATGTATTCTATTAAGCATTGGTTCAATTAAAATATTTGATATATATATATGACATAAAATTTATTATTGAATGATAATATTTCATATAATTTTTTTTCTTTCAATACAATAAGAAAATGGAAATAGTGTCCATGAAAACGTATGACCAAACGTCTCTATCAATGATGTATTTTATTTCTATTTATATATTTTATATATTAATATACATAAATATATAATGAGTATATAATATATTTATATAATTTTTATCATTCTTTATATTTTGAATTTACTTTCAGGGTATAAAACCCAAACATATAATGGATCAAAAGAGATATGAAAAAAGTGGATGAAAAAAGTGGTTATTACCCGAAACGATACATTAATAATGAATAATTAATAAACATGTAATAAAAGTAAATATGATAATCCTATATAATATGATATAAATGAATATTATTATTTAATATATGTTTTATAATTATATTTTTATTATACAAGATATTTCTATGAGTATGACAAAAATCACGACTTAAAGTAAGGGAATGTTGCCTCAATTTTATTTATTTTAGAAATATGTTATAGTATACCCCTAAAATATTTTATTAGGTGTATATACACCCATTTTTACCTGTAATGCCATGAATTCATTCATCCTTATGATATTTTATGTTTCATTTTACGTTATTCCTTCATGGGACTTGTGATTCAAAGTAAGAAAATTGGTAAATATTTTATGACAGAATACCATAATTTATTAGGATTATTGTGATCATGTATCCGTTGATAATATCATAGGGTACATTCCGAATGAAACTCTTTAATTTTACTATCATATGGTTATTCAATATATTTTCTAGTAAAAATTTTAATTTTTCACTCTTTAGTTCTTATGATATTTATTGAAATCTTTTTGTGAAAATTTGAAGTCAACTATCTATACTAAATTAGGCTTCTTTTTACCCTATGTGTCAAATTATCCTTCTTCCACATCTCCCTCCCATCTCATTCACTCCACTTTTCCATCCTCCCTCGATACCTTCGGCTTCCTCCCTCCCGCTCCCATCTGTGACTCGCCTATACCACTCCCATCTGTGACTCGCCTCTCCCGCTCCCCTTACCCTTCCCCAATCATTTCTCCATTCGCGGATCTACCTCCACCTACTCTGCCTTTGGCTCTGCTGCTCCACCCGATGTTCCCCCAAAATATCACCTACTAACTCCCACAATTTTTGGGTTCCCGGTACGATATCTTCCACTACTCCTAGGGTTCTTCCCGTTTCAAATATTTCGGTTCTCCTATGATTCCCGCTTCCAGTGTTCCTACTCAGAATATACCTCTTCAATGATTCTGACAGCCCGCGCTCCCATTTCGCCTTCGACGCCCCTCCTCATATGGCTCCCACTGCCGTTACCCCCTATCACGGCTCCTATAATTCTAGCTCATGTTTCCACTCCCATCATCCATCTTCTACTATGGTTCAGCATCATGAAACCCCTAGATCCTCTTATGTTTCCCTCTTCGCAATACTTCTTTGAAGTACTTATGTCATAAACCCTCTATATTCACTTCACCCTATTCCATAATTCCCTCAAGCTCAAGATTTCCATTCGCATATATATATATATGTTGACTCATTCTACACAATGAACATTTGAACAATGTGCTTCTCGTCCCACAAAAGGTATGATCATATCTCTCGGCAATTGTTTCTTCAACATTATTTATTGTGATTATATTTTCTGATGTTGCGGGTCTATTCATTAAAAATATTGGGTTTTATGTTTTTTCCATCTATGCAAGATGAACCAGGATAAAAATGATATTGTTCATACGATTGGGATTAATTATTTCTAAATTATCAATCTTATGATCTTTTTTAAATATTTATTTTGAAACTATTATGTTTATAATCTTACTGACTTCTATGGAGATGCTTAAATATGTGCTGGCTGTTACAGATTTAGGGGCTTCGCTTACCAGTGTCGCAACATTAATTCATAACACTGTAACGGGGGGCTGAAATATATGGAATCTAGCAGAGATATTTTCTTTTCATACCACTGTATTCTTCCCTTGGTGATTTACTATTATTTCATTTCTCTGTTGTTTTTTGACTCAAAATAACTGGCCTAGTTGCCCCTAAGTGACTATAGTTCTGCTTCTACAAAGTGCAGAATTCATATTATGTTACCTAATTTGTTTTTTTGATTACATGTGCTATTGATTTCAGATGGGGTTGATCATTACTGAGTTTGAAAGCTTATAAGATTATCTAAAAAAATAATAACTGCATAAAAGTATGGCTCGATCATTTTGGAAATCAGAGTTTGGCCCAAAGTTGTTTTACTTTTTCTGCTACAAATGTATCTTTTATTTCACTTTTTGTTTTAATAGTTTTGATTGAGTTTATTTAAGGATTTTTGAAAGGATATACATGTAAGAATTTGATCAATAATTTGGGGGGTTTTGGGGTCCTAAACCACCAGGTTCCCCTTAGGATCCTACCGAGGCCCCTGTAGGACGTGCTAGGAAGCATGTGATTCTGTTTTCGACACCAGAAACTTGGTAACTTCCTGTTGGAGGTTAATATGTAGTTAGTTATACTCACATGAATTTAGGATAAATGGTTTGAATTTTGTGTTGATACAGATGCAATGTTAAGGGGTTATTCTATAGCACATGTTTGAAGACTATTAGTGGGTAGCTACATACCCCACTGGATTTGGTTTTTGCAGAGTTTTATGTTAACATCTTTTACGATAATATATTGTTTCACTTAATTGTTTTCGATAGACAAAAACATCCATGGTACTTTAAAGCTTCTCTGTACGGGTGACCTCCTACAACCTCACATTATAGATCTCTCTATTTCTCAAGATATTTGTTTTGATTACCTTCTTCCATCTTTCTACATTTTCAGCAAGTAGAATTTCTAAACATCATAAATTTTTTGCTGTTTGTTGATTGACATTAACATCCCAATTTCCCGAAGGGACTGTACTTATGATTATATAAAGAAATTTTTTTTGATGATGTTATATTGGGGTGATAATTACTGACTTGGAAATCTTATAAGATTATCAAAAACATTCATAACTGCATAAAAGTCTGGCTCGATCATTTTGGTACTCAAATGTTGGCCCAAACCTGTTGTACTTTTGTGGCTACAAAATTATATTTATTTTATATTTTTAATTTTATAGTTTTAATTGAGTTTATTTCAGGTTTTATGTTTTTATATAGAAGGAAGATGTCGATTAATTAATTTGAGGGTTTTGGTGGCCAAACCCACCAGGTTCCCCTTTGGATCCTACCGGGGGCCCAATAAGATGTTCTAGGAATCAGTTGCATTTGTTCTCCACACCTGCAACCTGGTAACTTCCCATTGGAGGTTAATATGTAGTGAGTTATTCTCACATGAATATAGGATAAATGGTTTGATTTTTTCCTTGATACAGATGCAATTTTAAGGGGTATTCTGCATGTCTATCATTGGAAAACTATTAGTGGGCAGCAACATACCCCCCATATTTGGATGTTTCAGATTCATGATAGTTTTATGTTATCATATTTTACGGTAATATATTGTTTCCCTTAATTGTTTTTGATAGACTGAAAAATCCAATGATCATTGAAGCTTATCTGTACCGGAAATCTCCTATAGTCTTACAAGTTTTATTTCTCTTTTTCTCGAGCTTTTAGGTTCAATATCAATCTTCCCTCTTTCTCCTTTTGAAATTCAGGTTTATATTTCCTTCATAGATACCCTATTTCCTCTTTACATTTTTAATTTTCAGGATTGGTGTGCCCTTCACATGTTACCTCTTTCAAATTTCTCTGCTTCTGCCTGCTACACCTCAGTCTCCCTAAGCCTCCTCCACCTCCAGTGCCTCTGCATCCCCCTCCACCTAGTCCGCCTCAATCACCTTCTGATTTCAGAGATATGGTAGGCTTTCTTGAGTTCAATTATATACTGTGTTTCCAATTATATTTTCCATAATATATAATATAGATATTTCTCATATTAGATTTTAAAATAGTATATTGAATTCATTTTACTTATTCAGTATACGCGGATTGCATATTCAGCACATGCCTACTAATATTGTATTTCTAATATTGAATATCTAATATGCATCATATGAATAATAATATCAAATTGTGGACAAGGTATACTATTATTCATTTCTGTGCAAGTGGATTCTAATGTAGTACCTATAGGTTAATATTTTATCAATATAGTATTTTCAACTAGAAAAACTATATTGATATTTTAGTATCGAATATGTAGTATCAGAAATTTTTATATTACATAGTATGGAAAAGTGAACTGAAAATAGAACAAGGTTATTCTACATTTAGTAGTATATTTAATGAATTTTAGAATTTAAATATATGTAGATTACATGTTCAGTATACTCATACTGAATACATAAAAATGATGGCTACATAGGAGTATATTTTTTAAAAATGATGAGTTTGGGATTCTGGTAGAATCTTCCTCTGTTTAAACCCTGAACACTATTATTTTCCAGGGAGATTTAGTATCCATAATAATTACCATCTATTTGAGGATAGTTTTAAATATCTATATATAATTTAAAATGACTCACAAATCATGGATTTTCATAAACCAGATTTCATCCATGTAGCTTATCAACTTGAATACCTAGATCAAGTGCGTTATATGTGCAATGATGATTATGGATGTTGATTTCAGAAATCTCCAAGAGGTGTTGCATATGATGAATATGAAATCTGCCTCAATTTATATTCATACGTATGAGGGGGAGGTGCTGGTATTGGGTGGGAGACAACTAGAGGAGGGGGAGGGGAGGGGTGGAGCTGGGTGGGGGGTAGGAGGAGGTCCTGGGAATTGGGGGGGTGACAAGCTAGGTTGGGTGGAAGGGGGGAGAGGAGGGGTTGGGCAAGGGAGGGATGAAAAGGGGGAGAAGGAGGAAGGAGGAATGGCTCAGGGAAGAATCTGATTAGTGGGTAGGGGAATGGAGGGGAGGGGTTGGGCATGTTGGAGGGGAGGGGAGGGGAGGGGAGGATGAGGGCAGGGGGGAGGGGGCTGCTGGGGGAAGACTTTGGCCAGGGGGTGGTGGGGGAGGCGGTTGGGCATGGGAATGGAGGGGAGGGGATTGGAAGGTTAGAGGGTAGGGGAGGGGTGGGGAGGGGAGGATGAGGTCAGGGGGGAGGATGAAATGGTTAATCTGTAGTAATACCTTCTGAATATTGATAAAACAGTGTTTCTTCATGTGAATCATGCATTTTTTCTAGGCCAATACCAATTCCACACAAATGAATCACAGGAGGAAAAGTCATTACTATTAATTCATGCATGTATATTCTATATTTGAAGATTTTACCTGTTGACTATTTTTGTATCTGCAGATTGTTTTTTTCGGGATTTCTCATGGTGGAAATTTTCGTATGGGTTTTTAGCAAGTTGATTGTCAGTTTTTAATGCTGGATGTTTTTTATGCATGATTTTTTTCATGATGGATGGTTTTCTTATCATCCCGGATGGTTTTCATGGTGGACGTATTGGTATCAGTTTTTCTTTCTATATGTTTTCTATTAAGAAGAACGTTACTAATGCTGGAGGTTTTTGATACTGGACATTTTTTCGCAGATTGATTAGCTTGGGTTTTTCATACTGGATGTCATATAATGCGGGAAGTTTGGTTATATTTAACGTTTTTCATTTTGCTGGATGGGTTTCATGCATGACGTTACTCATTTAGGACATTTACCCTTCCATTAATTAGTAAATGATTAAATTTTTATTTGATTATTTTCAAATTGTTTTCTCTGTACATGTGAGTACATCAATGGGAATTTCAAATAAATGCGGGTAATTTTTCATAAAATTTTAGTATACTGAAACTGAGATCTTTACCGTTGAGGGGAGCATATCTAATGCCTTAGTCTGTGAAATTGAATCTTGGTTTAAGACTGCATGTCTGAGTGAAGACAATGCCTTGACAGATGTGATCACCTAGAGTATTACTGACATGCATAAGGTGTTATTTTTCTATTTAAAAACATTTTTTTTCTATTTTCTGGTCAAGAAAACAGCTGGACAACACCTCACGCACCTATTGAAGATCGAATCATTTAGTTATTGGAAGCATAAAAAGACTTCCAGGTTTGTTTTTTAGTTTGTTTTCAATGTATTTGATGGTTTCCACCTACCAATTTATAGTGTAGGCATGTCATTTCCGATTTAATGTTCAGGTATCTCTAAAAATCATTAAATTTGAAGGTTTTATGTCACTGTTATCCAAGATTTGATTTACTCATCTCTGCAATGGACTTTGAGAGACTATATAGGTAAATATCTCATTTTTTGGTGCACTCATTTACTAATTTCATATTATTGGACAACATATTTAAAGATAACAGATCATATGTTTTGTACCCCACACCCCCACCCACATGCATGTCACAATCTTACTATAAATACATTGACATCCTCGTGTATGGAATGATTTTATTATGCAAAATTTAACCAATCCCATGATTAAGTCATTGTTAATATGTAAAATAGGAACTACATTTAGGAAGACACACTAATGTGTTTATTTTCTTGAGTTCTGATTTGATTATGTGCAATTCTATTATAGGATATATTTGTGTTTTGAACTAATATTTTTCAGTTTCTCATTATTTCAGTGCATGTGAAGGGGGTGCATACCCGGATGTGGTGGTTCCTACTCTGAAGACCACACCCACTAATGGAATGGGGTTGACCTGCAGGAACTGTCCAGCTACTGACATGTTAAAAACAACACCTGTTTGGGGTTATAAACCCAAAAAATCTTCTCCCTTTCATTTAATTTTATTTCCTTTATTTTATTTTCAACTTAGTAACAGTTTTCCCTAATTTATGGGCTGGAAAAAAACTGGACAGCACCTCACGCAGCTATTGAAGATCGATTCATAATGTTAGAAGCTGAAATAAACATCCAGGTTCCTATTTTTACATTGATTTAAATGTAGTTTATGGTTTACACATTCCTATTTTGGTTAGTGGTCATGGGAGGGGTACAGAGGGGCTGGGGAGATTGGAGGGGAGGGGAAGGGAGGGAAGAGGAGGATGAGGGAAGGGGGGAGGGGGCTGCTGGGGGAAGAGGTTGGGCAGGGGGAGGGGAGGGGAGGATTAGGGGAGGGAAGGGGAGGGGGGGATGAGGGTAGGGGAGGGGGCTGGGCAGGTTAGAGGGGTCGGGATGGGAGTAGGGAGGATGAGGGAAGGGTGGAGGGGCTGGGTAGCTTGGAGGGGAGGGGAGGGCAGGATGAGGGCAGGGGGAGGTATTAATCTCATATCCAATGTAATCAAATTAATCACTATAACCATTTCAAGGACATAAGGATTAAAATTTGAAGAACTAGGAGGGGATGTAGCATATTTAGGATCGGAGGTATAATATTTGATTTAGTGTTCCCCATAGCAAACAATGCTGATGTTCTTCACTTTCAGGAGCAATGGTTTTAAAAATTTTATTGAAGATATGAGAATGTGACAATTCAACGCTAAAATAAAGTGATATGTGTGTAGAGAAGGTTAGAGATTCATTCCATCCAGCACCCTGCCATGAAGAAGTCCTACTGTCAATGCCCAGTGGCCTGCCGTCTATTCCAAGCTGCTATGACGTACTTTTATGCCAAAGAGGATTCAAAATCTCATTAACTAGAGAATTCAGAAGCTCATCTCTCTTTAGATTGCAGTGTTTCTTCCTCAATTTTTTTTAGTTCATGTTCCTAGGAATTATGTCTTTCTGTAACTTTAGTTCCATCATTATTTATTTTATACAGAAGGATGCTTAGTATCTAAATTTTGTTCATCAATTTATGTAACTTTTATTCCTCATTATGTATGTCATTCTCTTTTCAAATATTTTCAATATTAATATAAACTATTATGTTTTATAAATAGTAATCTATAGTTAATAATAGGAATTATTTTATAGTGTCGTGCATCACACTGGCGAAGTACATGTTATTTATATATTCAGTCGGAAATATGATTCCATTCAAAAAAATGTCTTAGAAAAATGTTTTTCCAAAATTATTTTATATGATTCAATTATTATTAAAAATAAAACTTCACCCATGTATTAATATTTTAATTTGTTTTTAATGGAATCTCCATGATGTTTTCCAAAACAAAGTCTGTTTGGATTTCAAAAAATTTTAAAATGAAACCTGATTTTAACATATACTACATGGATGGAATAATCCAACACCATGACTGATCATTACCTCAAAGATTCATTTATTAGTTTTCAAGGTTATTTTAAAATAAATAGTGTTTAAAAATGATTTATGTTTTAAAAATAGTTTTCCTTAGAAGAAAGCATATTTTACTCAAGAAATGATTTAATTGATCATTCAAAATTATATTCTAGATAAGATAATATCCATTGGTGTTAGCTATTCATTATTATGGATATGATCCTATAATACTATTAATATTATATCTTTAAATAGATTATATTTTTTATAATGATTTTTGTGAAACTCATTTCAATTCCATGGGTTATGCCATGATAAAATCTTTATGATAACCCGATTCTTTTCATAGGTTTTTCTTTGATGGAATGATTATGAAACATGTCTCTTTTCTATAGGTTATGATATGATAAAATTTTTAGGATACCTATTTCAATTCAAGGCTTATGCTACGATATATTTTAATGATATTGTGGAAAACATATGAATGATTTTATTATGGTATGGGTGAAAACTATATCTCTCTACAATGCATTGAGTAATGATATATTACTCATGATATAGAGAGGGCTATAACTAAGAGTAAACTAGATTATTTAATAAAGTTCTAGAGATGGATGTGAATGCAGTTTTATAATATATGTATGGAATGGGAAGTTACCCATGTTTAGTAATAAGGGGTTGGAACAGTAAGTGAACCTTATTTTGTAATTTAATTTTTCAGTAAGATGGACTTTACAGTAAGCATTGAATAATTCTAAATAAAATCTATTCTTATTTGTATGCCTAAAATTCCATGTCTTATGCAAATGTTATTCTCTCAAGGATCATTTTGTTATATGTACTTATGATTCATGTCTTTGAACTTCTAATAATTATTCCATGAGTCAAGATTATGATCTTTGATATACAACATATTCTTTTCAGTTTTTGTGCTCATGGTTTCATAACATTATGTTCATATTTATATTACACATCTCTCTTATTTACCCTTAATGAGAATATTAGCTCACCCATTTTTATGTTTAAATTCCCCAAGTTATAAAGATATTTATTATTTAGTAATTTTCAAATAAGGGTTCTAGTCATGCAGAACATAGTGGGAGTTGATGTAACTCACCCATGAATTAGTGTTTATGTTTCCATGTTTCCAAAGGCGCTAACCAATAATGGTCCTCATGCGTGTGTTTTTGTAATGTAATAAATTTTAAAGAAAATTTATGTAATCAATATGTATGTTAAACATGAATCATTATAGTTGGTATTAGGGGATAAGTTTATTTAATCTTTGAAAACAAGGATTAGAAAATCTTAGTGACATCCCTTGGACCTGTATAAGTGTATGTATATGAATGAGTTAAATTATTGGAAAATTTCCTGGAATTTTGGTAAATGATTGAGTGAGGGGGTTACCAGAAATAAATCCCTTCTTGGATACTAAAAGTGTATGTGCCTTTGGGACATATATTCATAGGGGAAACAACCCCAGAAACACTATATTGAGCTAGACTCAATCAAGAACTGGTGCACAACAACAAGATTTATTGCACCCCTAGTTTGAAAGACCTAGGGGATATCCTTTGGAGGGTCACAAACTATTTAGGATCCATCAAAATGTATTTAAATATAACATGCCAATTAATGATCTAGGATAAACCTAATGTTTCAAATATTAAAGAATGTATCATTATTTATCCATAAAATATGTGATTTTTTATTATTATGTAGTTTTCTACTATGAAATGTGTTTCTCACAATATTATTTATTGATTTATTTATCATAATGAACCAAAATTAACTATTTTAATGTTTAATGTGATGGAATATTTTAAAATGAGTAATCAAATAGGATAATGACTGTAGTGAAATACATTGAGATTATTCCCAATATGTTTTCATAGAACATGTTTAACATTTGATATATTAACTAACTCAGAAACTCTCCAAATAAAATAAGTAAATAGTTTATGTAGATTTTTGGTATTAGAGACCATGGGGGAAAGAATGTTAAGTTTCATATGTGTTGAGAATATGGGATGAAACAATAATGTCAATGTCTTAAAAGAACATTATGGAATTTTTACTACATAAAAGAAGGACACAAAGCAAGTAACTGAAAAGGGAAAAGGAATATTAATGAAAATATAATGGATGGGAATATATATATAAATAAGATATATTTTTATGTTGAATGATAGAAATATTGATACTATGTCAATTATGAAAATTTATTTCATAATGGGAAATCATGGGAAGAGAATGAGCTTCGAGGTATGAGTTATGGTTATATTTCTAACAATGAAGAGACAATGGATGACTTGGGAAAGTATTTCAATGATAAATAATAAGAGGATAAACATTATATAATTGTTTGAAAATAATGTGGGATTAATGAAGTGTCTTTGTATTGGAATTCAAATATTTTATTATTTGTTGAATGATATATATACAGATTGTTTAGAAGTTTTTCATTAAGTATTTGGAAAAATATGTTGACTATAATTTGTGAACTAGAAGAGTGATTTAATGAAATGGTTATATTTTATGGAAAACATGATTAAGTGAATTTAACACATAAAATATTTCTAATGTTTAGACAATGGTTTTTAGTTTTGATAAATATATGTTTGATAAGAATAATAGAAAATGGATAACGTTTCAGACTTTTGGATTGATAATGATTTTTTGAAAAAGTTGTATGTGTTATAATTAATGTGGTTTATAAAAAAAATTATTTAATGAATATATCCAACAATATGCATAACTAATGAAGAAGTGTGCATGTTTTAAATAAGAATGTATGGTAATTCAGGATATTACCATGTTTCAAGAAAATATATTATGAATGTATTTTCATGTTTGGTATGTGACAATTAGTAGGAAATTTATGATATATGGTGGATAATTGTAAATATGATTTGGTGATGTTCTTTATAATGATTTTTATTTTAATATTTCATAAGGTTATAATGATAAACCATTTTTAAAATGGTTTATATTGAAATTTTAATGTAGTTTTAGAGATTAACATTTTATTTTTTTCATTTAAAAATTTAAGAATATTTGATACATTATGATAATAATTATTATTTATTGATATTGAAAGAGAAAATGAATTAATTATAATTTATTCTATGGAACTTATGGAACATTAAGGCTTCATGCATAATAAATTAAACTTCATTTCATAGAATAAGAGGTGAAGTGTAAATTGATCAAGGAACAACTTTAAGGTAATATTGTACATGTGTTATTGAATGGAATCAAGTTTTTATATACTCTTAAGAATATTCATAGACATTTGGAAAAGGATCTTGGAAATTTTTTTTATCATACTACCTTCATTTCAGGTGATTCAAATTGTCCTCTAGTTCATCATTGATTTATTGTTTTTCATTTGATAATATTCCCTAGGTTTGACACATTCTTATGATTATAAATCTATATCACTCTTTATAATTACTAATATTTTTTTTATTCTTCCATATCATCACTTCCAAACAATATTCTCCAATGTGGAAATGTAGTTATGTGTTACATTGGGTAATTATTATTCTACAAAAATTATTTTTTAAAGGATATTTTTTTATTCTTTTTTATGATGTGGGTTAACATTAATAGAACCATCAAGTTTGAAAACATAGATGACCAAGATGAATTTGGAGAGAAAAAATAATTTTATTGATGGGTATAACATAACACACAATGTTTTCTATGATGTATTTTTTTGAATAAATTAAAATTCATTGATGGATTGATTTACACAATACCAAAAATAAATAATTATTTATACACAAAAATAATTAATCTTCAACAAAATGAAACACATATTTTATGTTGAAATACATGAAAAACTATGTTTGGATTTTGTTACACACAATATTGAGTTCCCTGGACACCTTGTGTTACACGCAATACTAATTTTTAACAAAATACAATGTACTATAAATATTTTTGTTTAATATGATAGTTATTGCCTAACAATTTGAATTATCATAATGAATAGGATTACAATATTATTAAAATATATATGTTTGACATATTGATGAGTTATCTATTAATTATAAATAAAATAGAAAAATTTAATGAAAAGTAATTTTTTCTTAAAAAATAGCTTCATTTCTAAAATATCGGTTAATCAAGAATGGATAACATAATATTAAATTAGTGTTTAAAAATTTCACCAAATTTTTATAAAAAATTAAAATATAATTTTTGATATAGGAATATCAAAATTTTTTGTGGGTGAATTTTTCATATTTTTCTAAGGAGTTTCATTTTTTGATGAATTGCCGAAAATTCTGTATGTTAATTAAAAACTATGTTTTAATTTGAAGAATTTCTAATAATAAAATACCCATTGAATTAGTATTAAAATAAAATAAGTAATATTTTATATAAATTAATACAATTTCTTTTATTGGAATAAATTTCATATTTAAATTGTATATAAAAACAATATAAATTTTGAACATTTTTTCTCATAAAAAACCATATTTTTCAAAACATATTTGAGATTGATATTAATTTAATTATTTCTAACTAAATTATTAAAATTTGTTAAATAGTATTACATATTTTTAATCAGAATAATTTATAATACATAAAATATTTGACATAATATTTTTCAAATTTAATTTGTTAGCGAATTAAAAATCGAATACAATGATTATTGTAAAACACTATTACTTAGTGGTTAAACATAAACAAATAAGCTCTAAAAATGACCCAAAACTATAGAAAACCCATTTTATAGAAATATTTTGAAGTTATAAAGAAAATTTTTAAAACTTTATCTATTTTTGAATCTTTTTCTATACAATAAATGTGGGTTTAATTATCTCTTTCAAAATTTACATGTATTCCACTGGGCTCCCATATAAAAGGTCACCCCTATCCCCCTATCATCACATAATAACAGCCAATTAGTTTTTAAAATACCCACTGATATCAATTATAAAATTACCCCCTCTCATTAATGAATACTTACTTTTGGAATAAATTCAACCAAAGTTTTTCTTTGGTGAAAATGAAAATGGGATACCAGAAAAAGAGGTAACGTTCATCAATAAATGTTTTTTTTTTCACAATTTCTTCCTTAGACCCCTTGAATAATTTTTATATAATTATTATATAATAAAATAAATATATTATATAATCTGATATATTTTTATGTTGTGGTTACAACCTACACCCACACACATATTCATCAAATGGGTTATGAAATCATTGTTCATGTGTACAACGAACAACTTCCTCATGAACCAATGTTGTTTATTTTTACATTTCTATTTTTGGGAACAATTATGTACATAATTGTTTTGTATGATATATATTAATTTTATGATTTTATGATTTTATTATGTTTTTGATATTTTTATATCACAAATACCATCATTCTCTCTATTTTTTGGAATAAGATAATGTAGTTCGTGTGTATGGCCGACTACAACCTCACGAAGTGAATTGATTTATCCAAACATTAACTAGAATGAATTGTAGATGGGTTTAATTATAATATGTGATATATATGACATAAAAATGATTATATAATGATAATTTATTATTTAATTTTATTTCATTCAATATTACTAGAAAATCGAAACAACGTTCACGCTTACGTACGACGAACCGTTTCCATGAACAATGTATTTAATTTCCTATATCAATATTTTTTAGGTTGTTATAAATAAATATGTAATGAATATATATTATAGTTATATAATTTTTATAATTTTATATAATAATAAATCTCGATATATATAAGAGAATAAAATATAAAATGAATCAAAAACATTTACAAAAATAATGTAATTATTACCCAAAATGTTACATTAACAAGGAATCATTAATAAAAGCGTAATAAAATGTATTTTGAAAATAATATATGATAAGATAGATAATAGTATTATTATTTAATATATATATATATATATATATATATTAGACTAATATTTTTTATACACAATTTTTCAAAGAGTACGATGGAACTCAAGACATTCGGTATGTGAGTATTGTCTCAATTTGCCTTCCTTGAGACACGTGTTATGTTATGCTCCTATAATATTTTATGATGAGTGTATAAAATACTATTGAAATGTAATATTTGGATTTTATTCCTCCTCAATATATTTTATGTTTCATTTTATGTTATTCCTTCATTGGGATTATTATTCAATGTTAAAAATGTGAGAATGATTTTATACCATAATACCATCATTTATTTAGGTTGTTAATGATTATTATTTATAATGATAATATCAAATAATAAATCTCTTAATAAATACATGAATTTTTATACTATATTGTTTCATTATTATTTCAATTAATAGTAATATTTTCTGCTCTTTGGTTAATAAATATTTTTAATAAAATCCTATATTATTTTTCTCTTTGATAAAAAATCATTTTTTATTTTAGAACCTTGATTTTGAAGAATGTTTTTCAAAAATGATTTAACATGTTACAATTATTTTTGAAATTAATTTATACCCATTTCTTAATTTATATATTTTTAAAGGAATGTTCATGTCGTTTTCCCAAACAATTCATGTTTATCTTTTATTAGATTGTGAAATGAATCTACATTTTAACATATATGACTTCAATAGAATTATATAGCTCAATAAATGATCAATAATATGAATATTCCTTTATATTTATTATATATTATGTTCAAATAAAAAAATATTCTAAAATATGTTATGTTTTAAAATGAGTTTTCTTAAGCGGAATATATATTTTTATCGAGATGTTTTTTAAATGAACATTAAAAATAATTTTACATCTAATATGACTTCTGTTGGTGTTTCCTATTACTTAACATGGATATGATCCATGAATACCATTAATACTATTTCATTGAATGGTTTATTTTTTATGCAATCATTTTAAGGAAATCAATTTTTATCCATAGTTTTTACCACAATAAGATGCTATTGAAAAACCTCCTCTTTTCACGTGTTATGATTTGATTAAATGATTATGAAAAATGTATATTTTTAATAGGTTATGATATAATGACATGTTCATGATACAAGTTTCATTTCAATAATTTTTATACGATAAATTTTTTTGATATTGTTTCACACATATGTATGAATTTTTTATGTGATGGGTTGGACCTATATCTCCCTCAAATGAATTGGGAAATATTTATGTTTAATGAGATTGATAAGATGTAATGGGCAGTGAACTGAGTTTAGTTATACATTGCTAGAATGGGAAGTGAATGGGATTTATTAATATTGGGATGGAACAAGATGTGAACCCGAATCAATAATATAGGGATGAAACATGAAGTGAACTCGATTCAGTAATGGAATTTTTCCAATATGATGGTCTTGCTAGCGAGACATCAATTATAAATAATGATATTATATTCTTATCTGTATTCTACAAATTCAATGTTCTATTCCAATGATATGTTTTCATGGGTCATGTTATTTTATTTACTTCTGATTAATGTCTAATGAAATGCCAATATTTAATGAAAAATTCAGTATTACAGTCATTGATATTAATGTTTTTATTTTATATTTTTGTGATCATTTTCTCAAACAATTATACTCTTATTATTTTTATGTATCACCCTTGTTTTCAGTTACTGAGATCCTTCGATCAACTTTTGAATGTTCCCATTCCCTATGTTATGAAGATATGGGTTACGTACGATATGTAAAATAATGGTTCTAGTGATGATTAATATAGAGGGAGATGATGTAGGTCCCCCATGAATTAGTGTTCCTATATCCATGATTCCAAATACATTAATATATTATTTTCCTTAGGCATGTGTTTGTGTAATGTAATAAATATTCCAAAAAAATGATGCAATGTGTGTGTATGTTATGTTTCAGTTTTCATATAACCCATAGACGATAGAAAGTCCATATAAATAGAATATATATATATATATTTATATATTTATTTATATATATAGGTACCCACTTATAAATCGCTATTAGTTCTATATCACATTTCCTAAGTCTACGTCCTATTCTTTTCCCCCATATAAGTTATCCTACACTATGAGTAATAGTGTCACCATGATTACTACATCTTGTGAATATCAAATTGTCTTCAACATCATATCCTAGTAGTAATCAAGTAAATGTTTGAGAGACACTATAGCCTGTTTATGTGCATTATACTTAAATCCACTATATCCTATTAAAGTGTTCCCATGTGAATCTATGACCACTATATTTGTATAAAATTATATGATATAACTAAATCTATTAAAATTCACACATAAATTTATAGTAAAATCATAACCATCACATCACTAGTTAAAAATAACCATATACCACATTCCATTATAGACATTGATACACCTACTCATCTATGTCTAGAGAAATATTGTGGGATATGGAAATTCTAGCCATACATACCCTCACAATCCTTGATGATTGAGAAAATACACCCCTATAAATTTGGGTGTTAGTTTCCCTTCTGACATGGGTGGGTAGCAATAAAAATAGAAAATAAAGAATAATATAATTCACATCCACAATATTTAAATCTACAAATCCTTAGATTAATCTTCCAAAATAATTTCACCATACCCCCATATTCCATAAATAAGGAATAGAAATAAAAGGAGAAAATAAATATCCATAAAAAATAATATTATCAATGAGATATCTCCACTATGAACAAATCCTGACCACCTAATATCCCAAACCATTCCACATAAAATATAACATTCCCCTCTATCATTAACATTGACAATCTCTATTTACCTAAATCACATCCCATCAAACAACAAACCAATCATAAAACAACATATACCTAGGCCCCAATACCATTTCTCTTCAAGTTTTTCAACCACAAAAATTCATAAAGAAATCAAAGTAGGAAAAAAATCCATACAACACATATATATTTTAAATTTATTTTAAATGCCTATGAAAATGAATTATGGCCAAGTCCTTAAGGCATTTAATCCTCCCACAGTAACAAATGATCTCATTCACACCCAAATGATTATTCTTTAATGAATAAGAATTTTTATTTATAAATATGAATTAATTGGTTCATTGAGGAAAATATATCTATAAAATGAATCATAATGGATTTAACTAAACATAATTAACCATAAACATATTTCAAAACATTATTTAATATATTAAAATTCATAATGGGAAGTAAATAAACACCAAAAAAACATTCAATAATTATTTATATTTGAATTTATGTAGTAAAGAATCAATTAATTAACCATGATTAACAAACAAAAAAAACACTACCTAGTATATATCACCCAATCATAGTAAACATAAAAATGAAGCATAAAAACTTAAAAAAATGAATTCCCAAAATAGAAACATTCATTTAATTTCCACATAAAAAATATTAATTATCATGAAAATGTTAAAATTATTGTCTCAATTCATTAATTGTCAAAAATGAATATAAGACTATAATATGCAATAACATCATTATTATTTCAATTTTTTGATATCCAAAATCTTAACCCACTAACTAAATGCATGAAATTTAGATTTTAATTGAAATATTAAATTAATTATAACAATGATATTCTATGATATGTAATTAATTCCAACAAATAAATTAATAAAAGGCATGAAAAAAATATATGTCTTTTTATTATTTTTTCGTCTTATTGATTAATTATTTAACATTAAATTCCATATTTGGATTAGTATATTATTAATTTAAAATTATCCCTTTTATTCAATGATTTATATCCTAAATAATTCACATATTCACATATGAGAAGGTTAAATAATAGATCCCCCACCTTGATTAGAAGCTGAGAGTCCTATGATAAATAACATTGAATCAAGAAACAACCACAACCAAAGTAAATGAAACCAAAATAGAAGTAATTTACAATAAAAACTTATCTTAACAACCAATATCAACTCTATAATGATAGATAATTAAAAAATAGATTAATACAACCGAAATATGTGTTTGGAAGGAATGAAGAATAGTGGGATTAGTATAAAGGGGGAAGAAGGAAGTTATATTTAACTATGACAGAAATCTATTAATACCAGGAATTTATACACATCAAGGAATTGATTTAGTGTTATCATAGAAATGTGGTATGTATGGGGATTATGATAAGTATTGAAAAAAAAACCAAGGGGGCTCGATCTTTATATTTATAAAGGATCCCAAAATTCATCACCACATTGTGGTGAACTCCAAAAATCCCTATGGTAACATCAGTCAAAGAATGATCAAGTTTTCAATGTGATTTAAAGACATTGAAATCATTACGTTAAAAATTTTATTGAATTTTTTATTACCCCTAAAATATCATTCACCATGACATAGTTAATAAATAAAAAATTTACACATGCAATGGTCAACACTATGGCATATAAATATCTATGGTCCGGTTTCTGAAAGTGAAACATGTCGAGTTCCCGACCAAATATGTCTCTCTAAAAAAGGGTTCCTAGAAATCTCAACATCTCTGTATCTCATAAGAATATCCCCATGTAAAAATACCTTGTAAGACTGCCAGATAATCTGTTTCACTTGTAGTGGTGCACTCCATAATAAATTGGAAAACCCCACAGACAAAATCAAAACATCCAAGTCCAAAACAGACTCCCCACACTCAATTCAAATTTTAATTATTCATCAAAATTATGATGAACAGGATTTAGAAACCCTAAAAATTCATATAACTCTTCTTTAAACATTATATCTACTATGAAATACCTCAAAACATCTCCGAGATTTGAGAAAATGAAAATGGATGATCATTACAAATTTAGGAAATTACACATATATTTTTGATACATGGTTATAATCACATGATATTAAAAAAATATAAATAGATGATATATTTATAATATTATATAATCAAAAAATTAATAATTAGTAATAATATCTAAAATATGGGTTTCAAAACACATGTTGTCCATTTTGATTCCCCTCTAAACAATTCCATAACATGACATAATAAATAAAATTAACGTCAACATATAGGATTCAATATACTTTATTGTTTTTATAAAAAAATAATATTAATTAGATTACCTGTACAAAGTTTAACATTCTAATATAATAATTTTAGTCATACGTACTATAACATGTGTCACATGCTAAAGAAAACATTAAAAACCAAAAAATAAATTAATATAACATTATTAATAAATCTATAATAAACACTAAGATGTTAAAAAATTATTATTTATTAGTTTTCTATGGTAAATAATCAATATGAAAAAATATTTAAAAGGTTAATTTCAATAAAAATATTTTTCTTTATATTAAATTTATTATTTTAAAATTTTAAATATAATAGTTTTATAATTTAAATATGAAAATTATAATTCATTTTTTATTCATCAGAACACAATTAAATTATGATATATTTTAGAGATTTTTTGAAAATAATTAATTTTCTTGTGAATTGTAAAATTAAAATTTTTGTTAATCTCACTAATTTTATAAAATTATTTTATTATATGAATAGACTAAATAATTTTAAACCATGTTCATATTAAGTTATATATTATAAATTGTGATAATTTTTTTTGAAATACTATTTTAAATTTATAAATCTATGCTCAACAATTTTAATGATTATATAGGGATTTAATGAAATATGGTTTTCAAATATTTTATTTGATTTATTATAATATGATAAAATGAAGTTTTTGATTTATTTTACTTTTAAAAAATTATTTTTGACGAATTATTACTAAATTAAATTTAGTTTAATTTGTGTAATAGATAATTTATTCACAACCAATAATTATTTTTAATAACAATAATCATTATAAAAAGAGGATTTTTTGTGCATTACATGCACTAACATTAAAATTTATTACCCTATACATGAAATTTAAATTTTAAAAATTAATTATTATTTTTTAATATTATTTTTTATACTTGTTAATATGGAAAATCGCATTTTTATGTACAAAATTTACATTGTTTTGATTGATGATAATTACCACAATAATGGTGAAACTATTATTTTAAAATTATTGTTTTATTAATACTAAGAAATTTAAATTGAATCAATTAACATAAAATTATTTAAATACTTAATATAATATTATTTATAAATTTATTTATTTGTTTATTAAGACTATTTCATTGGGAAAAGTGTTAAATCCGGAGAACCCCGTCGATGTGGGTTTTGTTAGGCCCAATGGTTGATTGAATGGGGTTTATTTTCAGAAAAATCACTAATATAGGGTTACCATTGTCATTATTAACTGAACATAAAGATGGTTTCCTCATCCATAACTGGGTGTAGACTTGCATCCCAAATATAGGTTGTAAATTGGGATTTCAGAACTAAGATCACTTAGGTACTCGAATTGGTCAAGGGGATTGGAGGTCAGGCACATCACACCATGTTGGGGGAATTGCTTCCAACTCTAAGACTATGTTATAGATTTCATATATGATCGTGAACCATTTCCTAATACCTATAAGGGACTGGATACCCAAAAAAATGTATTTGTGTTAAATCTCTTTTTTCTATAGAGGGAATGGGTCTCATAAAAAAAATACATATGTATGTATCCAAGTTATTCAACCATATCCAAGTAATGAGAAACTGCTTATGTACTGAAGAAGTACAATCAGAGCACTAAAAATTTATTACTAAACCTAGTGGATGTTTATATTCTTAGGCTTGTATTGAGCCATTATGATGCATCCTATGTATCTGGCTTATTACAGGAATCAAAACTCATATAGTTCGCAAAAACCATTCTCTTAAACATCATAGAGAAATGATGTATATGAGTGCTCTTAGAATCCAAGTATTAATGCATGAGTCCTAGGGGTATATCCTACATATATTGATTATGAATAGAATTATTATGTTTTTATTTCACATGGCCTCTCAGTTTTCAAGAGAACGACCTTAAATAATCACATAATTGGAATGATTGTGCCCTGATGGTTGAGATATTTGATACATGAGGTTTCATACACCAAATTTGGTGTCGATTTGATCTGGTTCATTAGAAAGGCACCCTTATGATCCTAGTTTTAGTTGCAATAAGATTTATCATAGTTCATTTATGCCCTTGGGGCTATCCCCAAGGTAGATTCCCATGTATAATGGTGAATATATCATGCCACTCATCGAGGCTTACACAACTACATTACCCTAGATGATGTATATTAGTGAAGAAAATTATATTACCATTGCAAAGTCCTAAGGCCTTGTGAGATATGATCTGTGTGGGAAATAAGGTATAATGAACAATTAGTCTCACAATATACAAATGGAAGGATTATTGACAGAGTTAGCCTTTGGTAGATTAATATAAATCACAAACTGTAGGGAGGAATCCAACGTATTGTAGTTATAGAAGGAATGAAATTATTGATATTCCCTTAACAACTTAATCTGTTGATGGTTGAGGAAGATTGATCATCCCATGGGAATGATTGCGCCTCAATGGTTGAAATTTCAAAGACATTTTGGGACCCACACTAAGGTGGATTCACATTTGAGTTTAGGCTCGGGCCTTTGGGAAGTGTTCTACAAATCCTATTTATAAAATTTATCAGATTCCTAATAGTTCAATTAATCAAGAAATATATAATAACGCGTCCCAAGACATGGTGAGGGGTTTATAATGAAGTTGATATAATTATTGAACACCCTAAAACCATTTGATCTATGATTTTTGTGAGAAAAAAGTATAATAAATTATCAACGTCATTTCTTGTGGATGTGGGACTTATGTTTTGGGAATTACCATTGATGATTAATATGGGGCCCGATCTTTAGTTTGGTGTCCCATATATCATGATTATGATAGGAATCAGAATCAACATAGTTACCCTGATTTGGGCTTACACACTGAGGCTTCCCATATAATTGGGACATATCATATTCTACAGATGGTCGGGGATTTCACTATGTTGTTTCCCTTATATTTGGGGAATGTCTTATTACGTTGTTTTTTGGGGTTTAAAATTTGAGTATTACATTATAATTGGTGAATATCATATTATGTAGTTAGAAGAGGCATACAATCTGAGGTTTCTCTTTGGATTATTCCCCCTTTCTTGCATGACATTCATTGATTGTCCACTTGACATGCCTTGATTACTACTGGTCAAGTCGGGGAGTTCCTTCCTGACAAGTTCAAAGAAAATTGTATGATCTAGTTGACTTTAATGGAAATATTCAAATAATATGGATGACATGTTTGAGGATTTTCAAGTGATCAGAGTTGGATTTTCTGGAGGACATCACAAGAGTAACAAGTTGAGATTTTGTTATATATTGTTTTGGTAATTAATTTAATATTTTTGATAGTTTTCATTTCACACAACACTAAAAATATTTTTTTAGTGAACATTGTTGGGCTTGCATTATACACAATACCAAGATAATCACGAATTACAAAAAAAACATAAAGATTAACATCTCTACATGGAACACTGAGGCTAGATTTAGTTACATAGAGGAACTAGTTTTTCTGAAAAATAATATATTATGAAAAATATTATTATTTAATATAATAAGATATAACCTAGCTATTAAGTTGGTGGGTATGAAGAGGTTTATCTATCTTATTATAATACATGGTTGAATTAATTTTTTACAAATTAATTTTTTACTAATTAATTATAAGTTTATATAAGAACAAAATGAATTTTCGGAGAATGTTTTTATAAAAACCAAATTGATGCTCACACAAGAAATTTTGTCCTAAAAATTATATTAATTCATATTTTTGAATGATATTAATTAAAAAAATATTTTATATATCTAGTAATGTTTTTTTTTCATTCATCGAATATAGATTATTGGATAAGATATGAAACACAAAATATTACATATAAAACCTATTTTTTTATAAAATCACTTTAATCACCTTTTAATTGAAAACAAATTTTAAATATATATTTTGAATATTTTTTAAATTATATATTAAATAATAGATATAATTTTTATTAATATAAACATAAAATAATTTCTAGGGTGGTTTTTTGTAAATTTTCTTGTGAAGTTTCATTTTTTATGACTAGTGAGATATACTAAATTTAAATTAAAAAAAATACTTTTTCAAATAATTTCTTTACAAGGATAAATTTAAATTATATTTTTTATGGGATAATAATATAGATTAGAAAACACATAATATAATTTATGTCATTTGAATCACTTTTTCTAAGAAATTAGATATAATAAAATACCATTATTTAGAACATTTATACTTTAAAAATCTGCATTGTGATCTTGTATGTAGGATTAATTTTAAATTAATTTCATCCCATTATATGATATGAAATATATAGAATGTATTATATATAAGGAATCATCATAATTTATAATTTAAAATAAGGTCAAAAATGTTTTTTACAGAAATAATTGTGTATGTAAATAAAATTTATTATAACGACTAAGAGGATAGTAAGCATAAAAGGTGCTAAACAATATACTTAATAGAAAAGTGACCTATTCACTTGTCCAAAAGTTATTTTACGGACATATTTATACCATATACTACCATATATTTAATTGGGTCCGTTATTGGAGCCACGTTTCATAGTAAAAACGTGTTTGGAATTCCCTTTTAAAAAATTTACAAGAATGCCACTCCTCTTCCACTATAAAAAGGCACTCACCCCTCAAACTTATTCAAAGCTATAAAAGACTTTTTTTCATTAAAAATATGATTAAATAATATCCAAAAACCCATCAATTTAACCTTATATTCTCTATATATTAATAAATCCAACCTTGTAATCCATTTTTTGAAATGAAAAAGGAGTTACTCAAAAGAATATGTAATATCCTTCGTCAAGAAACTTTATTTTATATTTTTTATCCACCCCCAAGATTAATCTTATTACCTGATTATATAATAATTTTTGTTTTCATAAATATGATGATATGATTTTATTACAAGGTATATACCTCACATACACACACTTTCATATAATTGGTAATGAACATATCTTTCTTTTGTACCGAGGGCGGGGGAGACTACCACCTCACAAAAATATGTTGTTCATTTTTACATTACCACCTATCATCACTATAAATTCGGATGGTAACATTATTTTTATATTTTATATATGATATTTGGACATATTTATGCTTTTGGAATTATCATATCACACATACCTTCATTATTTTCATATTTTTTATGTACGATAATATCGTTTGGGGAAGTGTGGACTACTGCCTCCAAAAAAGTGATGTGATTCATTCACACCATACATGGAATGTATTAAGGATGGGGTTATTTAATTTATGTGATATATATGAAATATTAATGATTCTATAAAAAATATTTATATATATATAAGTGTATTTAATTTACTTTCATTCTTTCAATATGACAATAAAACAGAAACATTGTTCATTCATATGTATGACATATCGTCTCCATGGATGGTTGTTTCAATTTCATAGTTCTATATTTTATCAATTGTTATGAATACATATATAATGAATACATATTATATTTTACCTCTTTTTAACATTATTTAAATAAGTAAATCATGATATATGTAAGAGGATCGATAATAACAAGTCAAAACATATATGAAAAAAAGGGAATATTACCTGAAACGTATCATTAAAATGGAGTTGATAATAAACTGATAATATAATGGAATAAAAATAGAATAAATTGTATTAGATATAATAATACGGTTCTTTAGTATATTTATAATAACATTTTAATTATTATACCATAGGTTTTATTGTGTATGATGAAAGTCAAGACTTATGTAAATGGAATTTCATGTAATTTTTCAATTCAATGAGATACATGACATATTCACAACTAATTTTGTTTATGTCATGTGTACACGAAGAATGTATGTTTTATATTATTATTGTAATTAAATTAATGTTTATATAAAAACCAATATTATGATATTTATTTCATTGGTTTTATTGTTCAAAATTTACCATATATGTAAGGTAATTTTGTCTCAATTTTCCATCTTTGAGACTCATGTCATGTTATGAACCTATATTGTTCTATGAGGTGTATATAATGACCTATTTCATGTTATATAATGAATATATTTATTTTATTTATATTTTATGGTTTATATTATGTCATTATTTCCACCGTATTTTGATTCAATGTTACTATAGTGGTAACAATTTATTGCTCCAGTCTCATTGTTTATCAAGATTGTTTATGATTATGCATCCATTGATGGAGTATTATGATCCGCATATTAGTAAATCTCATGAAATTTATTCTAATTTGGTTATCCCTGATATTTTCATATATTATGTCCATTTTTCAATATTTTGTAGTAAATATAGTTAAAAACTGATTTTTTATGAAAATTCAACATTATTTCTCATTTCGGTCAGAAATATATCTTTCTTCAAAACCATATTTTCTAGAAATGTCTAACTGTTATCATGTGATATATAATGTACATTTTTACCCATGTTTTATATTTTATAAAAATGGTTCTAAAATTAATCATCTTTTTCATTTTCTAATATATCCACTTGTCATAACATTTTAATGTGTAAAAAAATTCTTAGTAATATACAGCCTTAGCCACCATCATGAAATTAATTTCTCAAGAGAATCCAATTTAAGATTAAAATTCTATTTTAAAAAATTCATAATATTCTTGAAATATGTTTATTTTAAAGTGGTTTTCAGTGAAAAAGGATTTCAAAAATGCTTTATGTTTAAAATGTGTTTTAAATAAATTTTAAAGATCCCTTTAATGGTTTTTAAATGTTTTGTTTTCAAATAAATGGATTTCAATGATTTGATGTCTTTTTTATATGTTTTAAAACCATTTTATTGAAATGGTGTTCCAACATAATAACAATCCTTATTTTTTATGTTATAATGTTTTTTTTAAATAAAATTGATCTCAAAATTCATTATGTTCTAAAATGTTTTTTTATCTGAAAATAACTATTCCTCATAAAATGTTTAGAATGAAATTGTAAATTGTTTTTTTTATATGAAATGGATTTTTGATATGGTTTTATGGTATTTATTTTTTAATAAAGACTCTTTTTTTCTTATGAAATGTTCCATGTTATCTTTAAAATAAATTTCTCCATCTAATATGAAATACCATGACAGAGTTATTGAATACTATTAATATTATTTCTTTAATGGTTTATGTTTTGATGGAATTTTGTTTATGATACTTGTTTCTATTCAACAGATTATATTATTTTGAAACCCACATCGCTTCAAGGTTTTTATTTGATGAAATCATTATTACACTTATACCTTATCCATATGTTATATGTGATGAAACATTTTTGATACCCATTTAATTTCATGTTTCATGATATAATGATAATTTTTTAATCATATGGAACATGATTGTATGATTTCATTATGTAAAATATTGTTTCAATATATCCCTATAATGAATTGGGTAGTGATAACTATTTTCTGTACTTAATAGTGTACATAATAGGGCATCTGAAGCCCAAAACAAGATGGCATATTAAGCTCGAAATAATATGGTAAACGGGAGGGCATCCCATGCTCGTAATTGGAGGTTAAATGGGAGGGGATTCCGAGCCAAAAAAAAGAGGGTACACAGGAGGGCATACCAATCCTAAAACAAGAGGGTACATGAGAGGGAATCTCAAGCCCTATATAGATACATATGTTTTTATACCTATCCTAACATGTTATTAAAGGCTTGGTAGGTACCCTTGAAATATGATTTTTTATGCTTACGTGTACGCCCAAAATTTCATTTCATATCCCTATGTTATTTTTTAAGGGATTATGCTATAGTTTCCTTTGTGATTCATGACTTATGAACTGCAAAAATGTTTTTGATGTAACATTATTATGTTTTTTTTATACTGGGTATGATCATAAAATGCTTGGACCATGATATCATATTCTTATGTTGATGTTATGCTTATTTATTTATGTTATTAACCATTACTAAGCATTCTAGACCCACATTTTTTATGTTTCCTTTCATCAGGTAGAGAATAAATGTTTTAAGATGAATTACTAAAGGGAAACATAATTAAGGAAGATGTTAAAGATCTTTCACCATACAAGAAATATGTGTTCCGTGATTTCATAAGATCTAAACTATTGTGGTCCTTGAGAAATGACTCTATTAATTTGATGAATATTCATATAAAATAATGTAATATGTATGTATGTAGAGCCTTGGTTGCTATAGAAATACATGGCTTGTTGATCATGTAATCCATCAGTTAACCTGGATGACTTGTACCGATGGAGTCACATGATCAGGTAGACCTTCCTAGATTTCATCCCAAGAGAATATCAAAACATATAGAGGGATATAAAAGAGTTAATGAAACATGTTTTGGAGAGTGTTTCATTAAATGGATAACATTATTGAAGGGCATCACCAGAGCTAGCTGGCGTTCCCAAAGGGAATCCTGAGAGTCATTCGACATACTCAGGTGTTATAAGTAGATTCAAAAAACATGAGTTGGTTACACCATATTAGAATGAAGGTAATTATAAATAAATTATGAGGCTTCAATGGAGAGCCTATAATTTTTCATGATACATGGATGGCTTGCTCGGGGGACACCATGTAACTCGCTTTGACATGTCCATCAGAATTCACATGACCCAAATAGTATACCAAAGGAGTGTCCCAAGATCTGAAAAACATGTTCTGGAGTTGTATTTTTTCTTGGGTGGTTCATAAAAAGAATATGAAGGATCAATTTATATTCTATTTTATTTATTCTCCCCCCTAGAGTCTCTATTATAGACTTTATTTTATGAATTCCTTATATTTTTTTAGTGTTTTAGATTACGTTAACTCTTAAAGGATCTAGCATCTGCGAGGGATGTTCTTTGTGTGTTCTACCAGAAATAATTAATGTAATCTATTAGTGATCATGTTAATTGGTTACACATAGTTCATGGTTTCTCCAATAGTTCCCATGATCATAACTAATATGATGTTTTTCTGGTCAAGAAATCATCCACTCCAAGACATATTCTCTTGTGCTGATGCAAGGTTCTAAAAATATGTGGTCACAGTGGTCTTGATATTAATCCTGAAAAGATTCCTCCTAATCATGAAAGGTAGTAGTTAATTTTTCTTTTTGGGTTGGATAATTTAAATTCTTTTCCACCCTAGTTGTTTTTTTATTTTCACGGTGTATATCACATGATTCCTGGATGGATTCAGAGAAGGGATTCAATAACACACATCTTTACAAGTCTCTACCATGGATCTCACTGTGGCTGTCACATGATTCATTATGATCATGGTTCCATCCCATAAATACCCTCTTTATTGTATTATTAACAATTAATTTGTACTTTTTTAATCACACATGCATGACAAAGGACTTCTATATTGTCATATAGACATGTCCATGTGCCTTCGTGAGATCAAGGAGCCTATCCACTAGTGTTCATGGGATCTTAATTTACCACTCTAGGTCATTCGGTGAGACAAGGATGAATTATTAGGGGGGTCTTTGTGAGATCATGATGGATTTCCATAGAATGTCACCAGACCATGATACAGATGTATTTAGTTCATCCCAAGGGTATTACGATCGTGAGAGGATTTCTACTCTTCTTATTTTTATTTCCATTGTATATTTTAAAATGGTCAAGATTCATCGAAGATTATATGAACAATGTAAATAAAATTACATTACCACTTGATGATGGATCACATGACCAATAACGGTCTTATGGTTATTAACAAATGTTTCATGGACAACTCCATCTGTTTATCCTTGGGGATCCAAAGGGGAAGTGCAAGGCTTTTAGGACATACACGAGGCTTCTCACATGATGTGTATGTCACACTGATGGGTTTTCATGATGTGATATGGACATGTTGTCGTGATCTCACAGTGTCTCTCATACCACCAGGGGTGCATCGTATGACGTTTACTATGGTGAGTGGCTATGACAGTCTCTCTTTTTATTTAATTTGTTTAATTTTACAAAGGGTTAGGGGTATTTTGATTTTGGTTGAATGTTGTCGAGGACAACCATTTTCCTCATTGGTGATCCATAAAGTGTTGTTTTGAACTATAAGAGGGCTCCTCCTTTGGGATATTTCCCCACTATTATTGATGGATTTTCCGGATGTATTTACAACTATAGATCAGCTGAAAATACATTTTACGGGTGGGAGATTAATTATATTTCACATCATCATCATTGGTATTATATGGTGTCTTCACAAAATAGGAAGGAGTTTTAGAAGGGAACATGCAGTATCATATGTAGGATATGCGTTGTTTGTGGAACATTCACACATCCTTATGATCATTATGCATTCATGAATCCCTTGGAGGCTTATACGATCTGTAGATCCCTACCACCTTCTTCTTATTTTGTTTTTTCAGGTAAAATAATACTCATATCATTATTTCTCGTCCTTTTTTAATTTTCAGATACTCATTTGGTGGGTTTCAACAAATCCACCCCCTCATGAATGACATTTTTTGGGACAAGGGATAGGTTTTAAGGAATGTTGACACCCTCCAAAGACATTTGAGGTATCACGGATGGGTTATAAGGGCGATGGTATATATTTTATGAAATGACTTCTATAGGGGTGTAGAGTCATTAATTTCATAGGATACTCATCATCCCTAGCACTCTCACCTTTCAGATGTCGTGTTTCATCATCAAAAAATCATTCCCCATGGCCCTATCATGAGTCCCTTCTGTGAGCCCATATTTATCTAGGACTGTTATGTAAGACCAGTCTTCCATGGGTGCCCATTTGAACCAACAATAAACTATATTTTGGAAACTATTTGAATATTCACCACATGGGTTGTGATTTCCTTGATGGTTCCATTAGTTATGAGGACTAAATCATATGATTGATTGATTATCATGTTCGTCACATTAAAATTTTTATGTAACATGATCATGAGTATCTATGTGATCATGGGATTGTGTGATTCCCTACATGATTATACGACCTATGAGATCACTCGGAAGTTAGGCTATCTGGGAACTAATTGTGTGATTCATCAATACCTTTGTGGATTCATGTGATACAGACGATGCTTTCGATTTATTATTTAATTATTATGACATGATACTATTATATCCTAATCTAAAATATGCTAGTTACTATTTTTTTAGAGGGATTTTTGTTCTCAACAAGCTTCCTCACCTATGTCCATTCAGAGCGCCATAATCAACAGAAATCACAATGTTGACGCCTGGTATCACGTGTATTAGGATAATGAGAGAATGATGGGGTTCCTCCCATCCAAGCATCAGGATTATACTATATGTAACTGACTTCCTCTATTTTTATTCGATTAATTAGATGACTTTTTATCCATCATTTAGATCACAATATTCAATCTCACTAGGTGTTGAAATATTCAAACTATATCAAGATGAAAATTTCCGTGGAGGGCCATCTGGTCATAATTCAACCCTAGGGTTTTCATTTATGATGGAAAACTCTCTTGTTTTCCCTATATGGATATGATCTCTCTCATAAACATATTTATCAAAACTAATCAAGTATATTCAACTCCTATTTGGTCAATACTAGTTTTATATCAAGCTCAAAATGGGATCTCTTTCCTAATAGTAAATTTTATGATGAATGAGAATGGAACTTTTGGGTCAGGAAACGTTTCATTGAATTTTTGGAATAGTTATATAGGGTTAATATTTATAAAACTGTGTCGATTTAGTTGTTTAATGTTTATTTCCAGCCTGGTCTTATTTGATATATGATCAGTCATTGGTGAACTTATACCAAAAAATTTCATTTTTCTCATGGTGAAGAGGGCATCAGCCTATGGGACATCTTCAAGCTGGGTGGGATTCCCTGTCTTGTAGAGATTTATGATGAATTCTTCCTTGTTTTGTGTCATGACCCCCTCCCACCAAAGATGCCCCTCCTGAGCTGGCAATGGTGAAAAGGAGATAATGACCCTCGAGTCCCGCCTCTAGTAGGCCCCGGGGTGGCGACTAGCACCAAGGGTATGAGTTTTCACAAATATGAGAGGCATTACCCTTTTTATTATTTAAGATCGGGAAATAGGACAAGTCAACCACCCAAAAAGGAAAAGAAAAAGTGTATAAAAATAAACCCAAACCAATCCCACATGCATATTTAAACAATTTTATAACAAGGTGCAAGTACAAGAAAGCTCAAAGTACAATACCAAAAGAAAACAAGAGTACAACAACTGCAAAAACTCCAACTGTCTGACTAGTAGTGTCCCGCATGGCCCTGGTAGTCCTCCTGGAAACCTGAAAGTAAACGTAGGGTGAGCATACAAGTATGGTCAGTAGGGAATCCTAAAGCTATCATGCACAAGTGGGGAGACATCCTAATGTCCCATGAGAACAACAGAAGAAACCTAGCAAGGAATTCTATCCACCCAACCTCACCAGCCACACACACCAAAAACACAATCACAACAGGTATTAGTATATAAGAACAAGAGTATTGGGTACCCCACACAATTTACCACTAGTTAGCTTCTCTTCCTAATGGAGAACATCCTGAAACTACCACACTCTTCCCGCCCGCACACACCTGGGACTCAAGAACCACACATCCCGCCCGCACACACCTGGTCCTCACAACAATGCATCCCGCCCGCACACACCTGGGCTTCACAACCACGATCACGTCCCCGCCCGAACACACCTGGGCCTCATCTCGAAGATTCTTGGGAACAGTAACAAAACTCTCGCCCGAATACACCTGGGCCTCATCCCGAAGATTCTTGGGAAAACAAACCTGCCCGGAGAGTCTTGTGCCAATCCACCCCCATCGAAACCTACCTGAAGGGTCTTAGGTGTAAGGTCACCTCAAGCCATCACAGCCTATGGAAGAAAGAGCAGGAACGAGCTAGTAACTAAGGGGAAAACACCCTCTCCCATGGAATGGGAGTGTTCGACACTAAGTGCTCAACATGGGTGGGGTGCGATAAAACAAAAAAGATACAGATATATATAATTATACCAAACACATAGCCCAACCTATGGCTTCTAAATAAAGAAACTGAGCACGTGCCACAACACTTCTACTACGAAGCATGCATATAAAAAACAACCCCAACCCCATTTAGGATTTCACATTTCAGCAGAACTAGTTTATTAGTTCCTTAACTACTGGGAAACTATCCACAACCAACCACATCGATCGTTCGTAAAACATATCCATGCCATCCACAAATCAAGTTAGGAAAACACAAGAAACACAACAAATCACTTCTTATTAACCAACCAACCCATTGATTATTAACCCCGTTCCATTACCATGCCCCGCTATTCATTAACTCTTCCACATTTTATTTATTATTCACAACCCATACTCCGTTCACATTCCAACCCATCCATGCAGCCCCGTTGCAAACCGCGTTAACCACAACCGCACCGTACATCATCATCCCTTGATACAACTTATCACAGCCCCGCTGCTCATCCGATCCACAACAACCCACAAAACAAGGTTTGTGCCACATCAGCGCCCCTTTAACATCATTTACAGCAGCCCTGCTGCCCGTTCTATTCGTAACAACCTAGGATTCACCCATCCCTTTCACACACCAGGTAACCATTCCAAAACCCACATGTTCATTATTCCATTTTGTTTAACCGGGGCGATCACACAAGGGTTCCAGATTTTAATCAGCCAACATTACATGATTAACCAGATTCCACATTCCACAAGGTTCCATTCACAAAAACGGTCTAGAAGATAGGGAAACATTTAATTGCGCAAGAAAAGGCCCTCGGAGACCATGATTTTTAGTAGGAATATGCCTATTCGATTCATAACATATCAATATGATAAACAAAGATAAACATAACAACTTCCCCATCCCCGTTCTTTAAGCCAATTATTATCTTTATTTAATGGTTCAACTTTTTCTCATAAAAACAAGAGGATACCCACCCCACTTGATGCACAAAATAGAGAGATGAAGGTAAGATCCATACCTCAATAGGCTCTGATCACAACGCTCCCCCGAATCATCATTAGAAGACATCTGTCGGCGTCCATCACTTTTGTCAGGTCCCAGAAAATCTTCTTCGGGTGGATGTCGGAAAGGAAAGGCCGAAGGAATGACCATGGATCCAAGCTCAAAAGTTCTTCCTCATCGTTACGATCTCGTGGCCACTGACGGATCGTAAATTAGAGCTCAGACGAACACATTATGGAAGAAAAGGAGCCTTCGAGTCTCTTGGGAGAGCTCTGCTCATAGGAATGGGGAGGAGAGGGGTGAGTTGAAAAGGAGGAGGGGACCCCTCCTTTTATAGGTGAGAAAAGCTAAAGTACACGACGTGTACATTACGGTACACAACGTGTACTCGGTCATTTCACACGGTCACCACACGGCTTCCAACACGGCCTTCAACGCGGAACGCGGCCATTGACTGGTCAACACATGGCATGAAGATAATGCATACACGGGGGAGTGACTACACGGCGTGTAGTATTGGACACATGGCGTGTACCCATTTATTTTACACGGCAAGGACACGGCTCCAACACGGCACATGGACGTTGACTAGTCAACACACGGTAACGCGTACGCGAGGCGAGACTACACGGTTGTAGTATTGGATACACTGAGTGTACCCATTTATTTCACACAGAAAGGATAGGGCCTTCAACACAGAGTATACCCGGAAAGGGGAAACATGGCGTGTACTCAAAATACACGGTGTGTAGTTTCAAAATTCTAGAAAGTGTGGTAAAAGTCCATTTTACCCTCTAGAAAACATCGTGCCCTTCTTTTTCACAAAGGAATGTGCCAGAGAGGTCTGGCCCATTACATCAGATACCTCTTTTTTCATCCTTGAGAATTCAAAAACCAACCCAGAGGAAACCCAAAAAGATACCTCTTAGGGTTCTAGTTATAACTGGAACCCAACCAACAACCCTAATCATATGTGTTAGTAATTACTTCTCCTATGTCGAGATATTATCCGCTTTATGTGGCACCGAATCACCTACACGAGTTTAATTGCATCCTCATTAATGCGTCTTGATTATGAATTGGTTCTTCCCACTTTCATACATTATGATATTTCCAACTTACACTGCCTCCAACACCGCACCACCAACACACTACCCAAACATGTGGTTTGGGGAAATTCATTCTCCTATGTCAAGATATTATCCGCTTTAGGTGGCACTGACTCGCCCACACGATTTCAATCTCATCCGTATTAATGCGTCTCGATTAAGGATCAGGTTTTTCTCTTTTTACTACACATCCAAACATGTTACACACTTCCAGAGAACAAGGAAAACAAAACCTCTCACAACTGACAAGCCAAAAATTCCATATATCAAAGGTACAGAGTATAACATCAACATAAATCTCAGAAGAACATAGGAAAACACAAGTCAAAACAACTCCAAGTACTGAGCATGCATCTGGGCCTCCTGCCCCCTAGTGCTCTGCTCGAGGTCTCCATGCCTCCACAACAGAAAAACTAAGGCGATGGTTCATCCACAGAGCACCTTATCTTTATGATCCTCAATTCTGACTGGTTTTTCCTCGAAGTTCATGTCGTATCCCATATCTAACTCTCCATAGTCGATAACGTGAGAGTCATCGTGTAAGTATCAACGTAGCTGGGAGACCTGGAAGATTTCATGAACCTTCTCCAACTGAGGTGGAAGGGCTAGCTGATATTCTACCTCAATGACTCACCTCAGCACCTCAAAAGGTCCGATGAACCTAGGTGAGAGCTTGCTCCCCTTCCCAAAACTCCACTGCCCCCGTCGAGGGGAAACCTTCAAGAACACATGATCTCCCACCTCGAACTCCAAGGGCATCCTCTGACAATCAACATAAGACTTCTGACGGTCCTGAGCCTCTTTCATCCTCTCACGTACAAGCTGGACTTTCTCTGTGGTGCTCTGCACTACCTCTGGGCCAAGAGCACCTGTCTCACCAACCTCTTCCCAGCAAATGGGTGAACGACATGGTCTTCCATACAAATCCTCAAACAGTGCCATTCCAATAGTAGAGTGGAAGATTTTGTTGTAGGAAAACTTTAGTAAAGGCACGTGTCATTCCCATGATCCTCTGAAATCCAGAACGCATGCTCGCAGCATGTCCTCCAGTGTCTGGACAGTCTGCTCTGTCTACCCATCGGTCTGGGGGTGGAAAGTAGTGATAAGGCGTAGCTGGGTGCCAAGAGAATGTTGTAACCCCCTCTAGACTTGTGAGGTAAACTGAGTATCCCAACCTGAGATGATAGTCTTTGGAACTCTATGAAAACGCACCAACTCATCTACGTACCTCTGTGCTAAGGTACTCACTTGGCCTGACTCCTTAATTCCTAAGAAGTGACCTGATTTCGTCAGTCAATCCACCACTTCCCAGATAGCATCATAACCACCCTGAGATCTGGACAGTCCTATGATGAAGTCCATTGATATGCCATCCCACTTACACTCAGGGACATCTAAAGGATGCAACAAACCACTGGGAACACAGTGTTCAGCCTTTACTTGCTGACACACTAGGCATTTAGCCACAAACTCTGCCACTGCCCGTTCCACCCCAGGCCACCAAAACTGTTCCCTCAGGCCTCAGTACATTTTTGAAACTCCTGGATGTACCAACAAGGCTGAGCTATGGAACTCATAGAGAACTCACTCACGCATTGTCTCCGGGAAAAACAACCTTTCATGGAAATGAATCTGATGTCGACTGTCCTCTGACCATCCTTCTGGAGCGTTCCCCTGATTGACAAGATCCTGCATCACTTCCGCCCCGGAGTCCCCCCACTGAGACTCTTCCACCTGCTGCAACAAGGAGGATTGCACCGTCATCTGAAACAAAAAGCCTCTAACACCTTCTACCCTTGCATCCATGTGCAAGGCAACCAACTCTCCCATTTCCTTCCAAGCATTAGTGGATTCCCGAACCACTTCCTTATGCGACTTCTTGCTCAAGGCATCAGCCACAATGTTTCCCTTACCTTCAGTGTAAGAGATCTCAATGTCATAGTCCTGGAGACACTCGACCCATCTCCACTACCACAGGTTCATGTCATGATGGGAGAAGATATAATGCAGGCTCTTGTGAACTAAGAAGACAAAAGAGCGCTCCCCAAAGAGGTAATGTCGCCACAGCTTTAGTGAGAACACTACTGCTGTATGCTCTAGGTCATGGGTGGCATAGTTACGCTCATGAGGGAGTAACTTCTTAGACCCATAAAAGATCACTCCCTTCTTCTGCATTAGCACGCACCCCAGACCAAGGCCAGAAGCATCACAAAACACCTCATACAACAACCCTTACTCTGGCAACCTGAGTATGGGAGCACTGGCCAACTTCTCCATTAGGTAGTAGAATGCCTTCTGACGCTGCTCGCTCCAGAGGAAGACCTGGTTCTTCCTAGTCAAAGCTGTATGGAGCAGCAACTCGAGATAAGTACAAAACAAACCTACGTTAGTAACCTGCTAACCCCAGGAAACTAAAAACTTCTTCCACGCTCTTGGGTGATGCCCAAGAAACAACTGCCTCCACCTTCGATGGGTCCACTCACACTCCAAGCTGAGACACTATGTGCCCAAGGAAGTGTAATTCTTGTGTCAAGAACATACACATCGATAATTTCCCGAAAAGCTGGTGGTGTCGAAGGACTTCTAAGACTGCCCTCAGATGCTCAACGTGCTCCTCCTCTGATCTTGAGTAGATCAGGATGTCATCGATAAACACAACGATGAACCGGTCCAAAAACTCTCGGTAGACAAAGTTCATAAGTTCCATGAACACAGCCGGTGCATTCGTAACTCCAAACGGCATCACCACAAACTCGAAGTTCATATACCTGCTCCTGAAAGCTGTCTTCGAGATGTCACTATCTTTTACCCTTAGCTGATGATATCCAGATCTTAGATCAATCTTAGAAGACCAACCTGCTCCACTCAATTGGTCAAAAAGATCATCTTTCCTTTGAAGGGGGTAACGGTTCTTGACCGTTACCTGGTTCAACCTTTGGTAGTCTATTCATATCTTGAGACCACCATATGCCTTCTTCACGAACAAAACTGGAGCACCCCATGGCGATATGCTGGGTGGAACAAAACCCTTCTCCATCAGATCATCAATCTAAATCCACAACTCCCGCAACTCCGAAGGTGCCATCCAATAAGGGGCCATCGAAATCGGACGGGCACCAGGCTATAAGTATATCCCAAACTCAATGACAAATCAGGGGGTAGAGTCACAAACTCCTCAGGAAAAACATCGAGGAACTCCCCAATAACCTCCGGGACATCCATCATATCTGTATCAGTTGGAACCACTGATAACCCGCCTAAAAAGGAAAGGAGAGGCTTCACACGCCGGCTTCCCACGTGATAGCTCCTCTCGCCAACAAAAAAATATGCGATGCCCATCCACATCGGAGAACATGACTCTTCTCCGTAAGTAGTCGATAATGGCACTAACAGAAAACAACCAGTCGATGCCTGGGATGACATTGTATGGCTGCATATATAACAGAAGAAGGTCCCCACTAGATCGATGTGGTCCTAACGTCAACCCACATCCCCAGAAAACACAAGATACGCTGGTCTAGCCTCCAACTTGTGTACTCAGCACCAGTGGTATGGAAAGTCTCTATATGTATATTCTAAAAGCTTGGGCTTGACCATGTGCAATAAAGGAGTGTGAAGCTCCTGAATCGAACAAAGCTGAAATGAGAGTGTTGGACAAACAAACCGTACCTCCCACCACCTTTGGTCTTGCCGGAGCTGTCAACTCTAATGCGTGCAACTGTCCACGCCTAGCTCCTCTGCATCTCTGATGTCGACCAGGTGCCATAGCGGTATGGTAAACAAAGAACTCCTAAGCCCGAGTAGTAAGGAAATTTCTCAAGGTTTTATTTTATCATTTTTATTTAATTTTCTTTCCCAGAACACCCAAATCAAGTAAAACACAATCATGATGATTCATGTACCTTCCCTAGGGTCTCTACCCTACAATCAATGTAGTATCACTTGGTCGTTCGATAGGCTCAAAGTCCTTGCATTGGATCATGGGGGGCCCTAAAATCCCATGTCCTAGCCGGTCTTCTCTGGCCTATATCACGCACCAAGATTAACCAACACTGTTTCCCTACCATCCCATGCAATCCTCACATTTCCTAACTCCAGACTCCATCCTATCTCTCAACCATCACCTCTGATACCATTCTGTCACGACCCCCTCAAACCAAAGATGCCCCTCTTGATCTTGAAATGGTGAAAGGGAGATAATGACCCCCGAGTCCCACCTTCAGTAGGCCTCGGGGTGGCGACTAGCACCAAGGGTATGAGTTTTCACAAATATGGGAGGCATTACCCTTTTTATTATTTAAGATCAGGAAATAGGACAAGTCAACCTCCCAAAAAGGAAAATAACAAGTGTATAGAAATATGCCCAAACCAATCCCACATGCATGTTTAAACAATTTTATAATAAGGTGCAAGTACAAGAAAGCTCAAAGTATAATAACAAAAGAAAACAAGAGTACACCAACTGCAACAAATCCAATTGTCCGACTAGTAGGGTCCCGCACGGCCCTGGTAGTCCTCCTGGAATCCTAAAAGTAAACATAGGGTGAGTATACATGTATACTCAGGAGGGAAACATAAATCTCTCATGCACAGGTGGGGAGACATCCTAATGTCCCTTGAGAACAGTAGAAGAAACCTAGCAAGGAAAACTATCTACCAAACCTCACCAGCCAGACTCACCAAAAAAACAATCACAATAGGTAGTAGTGTATAATAAGAAGAGTATTGGGTACCCCACACCATTTCCCACTAGTTAGTTGCTCTTCCTAACAGCGAACATCTTGACGCTACCACACTCTTCCCTCCCGCACACACCTGGGCCTCAAGAACCACACATCCCGTCCGCACAGACCTAGGCCTCACAACCACGCATCCCTCTAGCACACACCTAGGCCTCACAACCATGATCATGTCCCTGCCCGAACACATCGGGGCCTCATCCTGAAGATTCTTGGGAACAGTAACAGAACTCTCACCCGAAGACACCTAGACCTCATCCTGATGATTCTTGGGAAAACAAACCTGCCCAAAGAGTCGTGGGCCAATCCACCCCAATTGAAACCTACCTGAGGGGTCTTAGATGTACGGTCGCCTCAAGCCATCATAACATATGGAACAAGGAGCAGGATGGAACTAGTAACTAAGGGGAAAACACCCTCTCCCATGGAATGGGAGTGTTCGTCACTAAGTGCTCAACATGGGTGGGGTGTGACAAAACACAAAAGATACAGATATATATATGTATACCAAACACACATCCCAACCTATGGTGTCTAAATAGAGAAACTAAGCACATGCCTCAGAACTGCTACTACGAAGCATGCATACAACAAACAACCCCAAACCCATTTAGGTTTTCACATTTCAGCAGAACTAGTTTATTAGTTCCTTAACTACTGGGCAACTGTCCACAACCAACCACATCTATCGTTCGTAAAACATATCCCTGCCATCCAAAAATCAAGTTACGAAATCACAAGCAACACAACAAATCCCTTCTTATTAACCAACCAAACTATTGATTATTAATGTTGTTCCATTACCATTCCCCACCATTCATTAACTCTTCAACATTTTATTTATTATTCACAACACATAGCCCATTCACATTCCAACGCATCCCTGTAGCCCTGCTGCCAACCACCATAACCACAACTGCACCATACATCATAATCCCTTGATACAACTTATCGCAGCCCCGCTGCTCATCCGATCCACAATAACCCACAAAACAAGTTTTGTGCCACATCATCGCCCATTTAACATCATTTACCACATCCATGCTTCCCGTTATATTCGTAACAACCCAGTATTACACCCTCCCATTCACACAACAGGTAACCAAGCCCAAACCCACATTTTCATTATTCCATTTTGTTTAACCGGGGTGATCACACAAGGGTTCCAGATTTTAATCAGCGGACTTTACATAATTAACCAGATTCCACATTCCACAAGGTTCCATTCACAATAATGGTCTAGAAGATAGGGAAACATTTAATTGCACACGAAAATTCCCCCTACGACCGTGATTTTCAGTAGGCATAAGTCTATTCAATTCAAAACATATTAATAGGATAAACAAAGATAAAAATAACAAATTACCCATACCCGTTATTTAAGCTAGTAATTATATTTATTTAATGGTTCAACTATTTATCATTAAAACAAGAGGATACCCACCCCACATGATGCACAAAATAGAGAGACGAAGGTAAGATCCCTACCTCAAAAGGTTCTGATCACAATGCTCCCCCGGATCAACTTTAGAAGAAGTTTGTCGGCGTCTGTCACTTATGTTGGGTCCCAGAAAAAACTCCATGGGTGGATGTCAGAAAGTAAAGGCCGTTGGAAAGGAAAAGGATCCTATCTCATATGCTCCACCTCATCGTTACGATCCCATGGCCGCTGAAGGATCGTAAATCGGAGCTCGGACGAAGAAATTATGGAAGAAAAGGGGCCTTCGAGTCTCTTGGGAGAGCTCTGCTCAGAGGAATGGGGAGGAGAGGGGTGAGTTGAAAAGGAGGAGGGGACCCCTCCTTTTATAGGTGAGAAAAGAAAAAGTACACGGAGTGTAATTTATGGTACACGGAGTGCACTCAGTCATTTCACACGGTCACCACGCGAATTCCAACATGGCCTTCAACGCGGAACGCGACCGTTGACTGGTCAACACATGGCTTGAAGGTAACGCAGACGCGGGGAGGGACTACACGTCGTGTAGTATTGGATAGATGTCATGTAACCATTTATTTCACACGGCAAGGACACAGCTCCAACACGGCACACAACCATTGACTGGTCAACACACGGTAACGCGTACGCGGGGAGAGACTACACGACGTGTAGTATTAGATACATGACGTGTACCCATTTATTCCACACAAGAATGACACGGACTTCAACACAGATTATACCCAGCAAGGGGGCACACAGCATGTACTGAAACTAAACGACATGTATTTTCAAAATTCTGGAAAGTGTGGGAAAAGTCCATTTTACCCTCCAGAACACTTCGTGGCCTTCTTTTTGACAAAGGAATGGGCCAGAGAGGTTCAGGCCATTACATTTTGGATGTTTGGGATGATCCCTTGAAGACCATAGTATTGGGTAAGGAGGTTAAAATCCTTTTTAAGGAGAAACCAAGGAAGGTGTTGATGTTTCACTAACTCATTTTAATCAAGTACTAGATCAATATATTTCGTTTCTATAGTAGGGTTAGGAAAACAGGAATATTCCCTCATTGGTGTCATTCTTAGTAGGTCCACAATAGTGGTGGAGCATATTGGGCAATATTTGAAGGTGGGGACTATACAACATGGGGTCACTAAGTGAACTCAAATGTCCCTTTAGAACAAAGGATGAATTTCTTTTTGGACATGTTTTTAAATGGATGGGTTATCCTAGACGAGGACACATCTTCCATTATCTGTGTGAGTATGTTGGTGATGGTGGTGTGGCCTAAAGATGAAAAGTTCCTTAATTATCTAGTACCGATCTTTTCAATCCATTAAAAAATCCTAGGCCATTTTCTATTATACACCACCCTTACAAGATTAGTGGTCCCATCATTTTTTTGGATGTATATGGGAGAATTTAAATTTTTTTTGAATATTAAAATGGCACTATGATCATAGATTCCTTATCCCATCATTGAATTTTGAACATATAGAGAGTTGGAACCATTTCTCTAATCCACACTATTGTTTGGGATGCATAAATCCAATCTGATATCTTAGATATTACACCTTTTTATACACCATTAGGGATGATTATTGATAAAGGTAGCGGTTTAATTGAATAGAGTTCATATATGATATCCCTTTGGGATTATGATCATTCTTCCACGGTGGATGAGATAATTATCAGTGAGCCTTACACACCCTATAGATTCGCTTGTCAGTTTGGTTTCACCCAATGGGTCCACCGTTTTTTCCATGGAATTTATTGGAATGTGACATCCTAGAGTAATATGAATATTTTGGATGATGATAGAACATAAAGATACTAAGGATGAGGTTATACTTCTACCTAATTAGGCTTCTACATTCCTTACCAAATATTATGCCTATGAATGTGTAGTAGGTTATCCAGATGTTGTGCTAAGAAATCGAGACTATCATGTGGAAAAACCTTTTACCTTACCAACCTCGTTATGAGTTGAAATGATAGATTTGGTCAACGATCTAAGTGATACATTAAGGATGAAACCTTTTTACAGGGATAACTACACTGATAGAGAAAAGGAATATATTGACAAAGTTATCCCCCAAACACAGGCTATTGGCGATAAGCCTATATAGATAGGATCACATGAGGCTTCTTATCCCTCTACCTTACCAGGTAAAATCGTTACTCCTCTTCCACCCATACCTTCTCCATCGTTCAAAGTGTCTTAGACAGAATATATGCTAATCTAGAAATATATTTATTCCTTGATTACTAAGACCCCTTTGTAAGTATTCTTATTCCAAGGTTGGCACCTTCGTTTGTTATTTTAGTACATGGGGGGAAGTTGTTTAAAACGAAAACCTTTATATCAAATCATGGATAAAATTTTCATTACTTGACTATATTTTTATCAAAATGAATAGGATTTACACAATCCTTGAGATGAGGATCTTGTTTCTAAGAAGATGAGGGAGATGTCAGGGGAATTGGAGTAGGTTTTTTAGTTGATATCTAGATTGAAATGTCATATATATACTTGGACAATAAAAATATTGATTCATGAGGAAATCATACCCCTATAAGGTCTTACCATTCAAATTCATCATCCTCATTGGAAACAACATAGGTGAGGGTTGATGATTTTACTACTTTGGTTGAATCTCTCCATTATGGTGTTGAAACAAAAGTGGTGGGGCGAATGAAACTCCAACATTCAATAGATGATTCTCGCCAGACCCTTGATGACATTAATAGATTATAATATCAAATTTATTATAATTAGATGTACTCTATTTTTAATATTCATGGAGAGAATCCAATATATGTATATTCCTCATTCTTTCCACATTAACAATGAATGAATTCCTATAATCCTTCTATGTTGGTAAGCATTTTTCTTCCATCCCTGATGTTCATGTCATTTTCCAACTTGGATATGATAGGAATCTCCAACGATACCCATCCATTGCATAATATCAAGTAAGCATGAATTCCTAGAATTGAGTAATGAAATTGTAATAGATTTTTCTTGGGGAATGCTCATGCATTCCCACTAGCATGAGATTTATCATTATTAATTTAATCCTTCTATCTTGAGATCACCTGATCTGAAGAGTTATTTATTTGGTAGGATATATATGTCTGGAAGGGGGAATGACATTTTTTTCCATAGATGATAGGTTCAAATAGTGTTGGTTGATTTTTTTCATAGTCCCCATTGGGGACCTCACATGATCTTATAGAATAAAATTGTGGTTGTGTTGTAGGATACTGTATTTTCACACTAAACACATATCTCTTTAATTTATGTTCATTTATCTTGGATCTTATATCACATTAGTTTTGAGTATTTTATCTCAGAACTTATATCACTTTACTTTAGGTTCTTTTGTCATTGTCCTTCAAATAGTTTATTTTTGGGTATTTTAGCTCCAACATTCTATCCTTTTAGTTCAGGGTATTTTAGCATAGACCCTCCATTTGTTTGTTGTATTGTCTTTTAGCTCAGACCTTCTATCACTTTAGTTTAGGTAATTTTATCTTAGACCTTCTATAGGTTCAGTTTAAGGTATTTATGCTCAGAGCATATACGTCATTAGATTAAGGTCTTTTAGATCATATTTTTTATTTCATTAGTTTAAGGCTTTTTTAGATCGGATCATTATTGTTTTAGGTTATGGTATTTTAGCCTGTACATTCTATCACATTTGATTTGGTTCTTTTTTCATAGAACTTCAATCACGTTAGTTAAGGGCCTATTTTTTTGGACATTCTATCACATTATGTTAGGGTTTTATTCTCAATACATCTAATACGTTAGTTTAATTTTTATTAGATATGCCCTTATAATACGATAGTTTATGGTATTTTAGCTCAATCCTTTTATTTATTTAGTTTACGGTCTTTCAGATTATAATTTTTATTTCATTAATTTAGAGTTTTTAGCTAAGAACATTAATCAATTTAGTTTAGTGTCTTTTAGATCAGACCTTATATCCCATTAGTTTATGGGTTTTTAGCTCATAAAATCTATTTATTTAGTTTAAGGTCATTTATGTCATACCTTCTATTGAATTATTTTTGGGTCTTTTAGCTAGGACCTTATATATTTTTAGTTTAGGTTCATTTATCTCATAAGATAAATTACTCTAGTTTTGGGTCTTTTATCTTGGACCATCTATTGTATTATTTTAGGGTCTTTTAGATCATAACTTCTATTTCATTAGTTTGGTGTCTTTTAGCTTAAACCTGATCAAAGGACACAGAATACGATGAAGACATGACAGGTTTTACCCAAAACACGCAGAGATTATGGGTTCTATCTTAGTGTTACAAGGGCTCACAAGGGAAAAAAAGCCATTTTGTGGGGTAACACATTTGGTTGATGACCATAGGGGCATATACGAGAGCCATAGAATTACATGCATAATCATACAAAGGGTTCATAAAGCTTGATATCATTTCAAAAGGTCATGAAAGATTTATTGAGGTAGTATTGGTTGAGGGAGAAATACTAGGGTTTCTAGGTCCACCTAGATAGATGGACCATGGATGATAAGTCATAACCCAAAATTTTGAGTCTATTAATATGAGATGGGAAAGAAATGATGAGGATGACCAGTAACACTCTGAGTTGTTGGGTTCTATTATAGTGTTTCTCAGGCCTATAAGGATTGAAGATACATTCTTCCAAAGATGATATTCCATTTTCTTCTAGGTCAAGGCCCTTATGTGTTGGTTTCATGTTAATGAAAAAGGCGATCTTCACTTACTTATAAGGGTCGTTAATGATTTTGGAAGACTAAAACGTCTAGAATATGAGATTTGGTATGGAAAATATCCATCTGGCAATATTATGGAAACCTAGTGAAATGTTGATATTATATTGTAAACATTAATCCCTACATTTTGTGGCATTGAGTTACAAGGCATTGGAAAACAAAGGTTCTGGGTTTATGTGTCACATTCTTAATTTATGTAACGATTCAATAGGAAATGTTGTATCCTTGAGGATGTCAAACCCACTTGGATAGTTTTGGAAAAAGAGTGTAAATCATGATCAAAAGTACTCATATCTGGATGATGATATGGGAAAATATATTGGGAATGACCCAACAGAAATTGGGATGTTGGGTTATACCATAGTGATGTCAGGGATAACATGGATTGGAATAAACATTTTTAGAGTGATGAATTTGGTTAAAAATCATAGGCTCATAATTATGATCCATATACATACAATAATAGTCAATAAAATGGTCATAGAAGCTGGATATTCATTCTATGGGCCCTGGAAGAATGAGATGATCTGATACAATCAAATCCTGAAGTGTGACTTATAGAATTTTTAATATCCAAGAAGGGGTTGATCACTCTATATGCAGTTTCACCACCTATAAAACAACTTCTCATTGTAAAGAGACATGAAAATTTTTTAGTCTAACATCTTTATAAATAAAGTGGGTCCAACGAGCATATCTTGGCATCTATTAGGGATAAAAAGCAGTCCCTATGAGATTTATTCTTTATTTATTTGCACCCTAAATTTCTCTTTAACCATGGAGATGAAGAGTTTAGTGAGTGAAGACTTGACTTTTGCTCAGGCCACCATTTTTGAGATTTTAATACAGAAGGATTTATATCACTTTCACTAGAAATTTAAATTTTTTCGTTTTGGACCATTATAGGCTAGAGTTTATGATCATAAAAAATAGACCAATGTTCATGAAATTTATGATCATGATGCATATAGACATGGTATGGGGGATGATACATATGATCCTTATTAGGATACACTGGGTTAAGAGTGCCCCATTATCCTTCTGAGTGAGAGATTAAAATGTTTTATATCATTGATTATGGTCCCAAGTTCATGTGTAATGATATGGGACAATCATACTATGAGTAGATAAGATAATGTTGAGATTTTGAGTTCATCCACGGTGATGTCAGGGCACACAATAATTAGAAATTCCTTTCTCATAGTGATACATTTGGTCGATGGCCATATTATCATATGCATGAGCCATAGGAATACATGAATACTTATTAAAATTGTCCTTGAATTAGGGTGTCCATTCCAGGGGCAATTGAAGGTTGTGGTGATATGAGAAACAAAAGACTAGGAGTGTGAAAATATGGATTAAGGTTCTTTAACAAAAATATTGATGTATCCTATTCCATTGATGACCAGAGTAAGGTTATCTTTTTTTTCATTTGATAAGGAATGAAAAACCAGTGATGTCCTATATAGTTTATCATTAGGTTGTGGTAATATTTTTCATTTAATTTAATGTCATGAGGACTGGACATGTGTTTTGAAGTTTATTGTCATGGGGTGAGGACAGACAACATGCTGTTTAAATTTCATGAAACCTGGATGTTTTCCATGCAGTTCAACATAATGTGTTTAGAATGTGGGAGAAAACATGGAAAATTTCAACTCAAAATATTATGTACATGAGAAAACCATATGCAGATCTATATCATATATAGGAAAAATTAGCCTATGTGACTCAATACCTATCTAGTCTGGGTGAATCTTTATCTATTTTTCTCAATTGGACCTAGGATTGGAGATCTTGGTTTCACAACATATTCTATGATTATAGGAATAAAGACACATGTAGTTCATGAATGATAAACACAATATAGTTATGGACCATGCGTAGAGGTGGGAATAGTTTTTGTTGATTATTATAGATCATCCCAGGATGTGAGACATCGTCTTCACTATATATACTGTGATGATTGTAATAAAGACACACCTAGTTATCAAAATTCAATGTAGTTTAATGTCATGCTATGAGGATGAATATGAACCGATGTGAATAAAAATGGATATCATGGTCGGGTCCAAAACATAGAGGTTTTTTCATAACTATATATCATGAAATGGAAGAAATCAAGACACTGTAGTTCTTTGGGAAACATGCTGTTTAATGTCATTTATCTAGTAATATATTCATATAGTTTATTACCTTGTGGTCTAGATGAATAATAATGTTCATTTTAATGTATTTCTATTATAACATGGGGGTGTTTCACAGTTCACTATCTTTCTACAAGGACAATACGTGTACATTTTATCATCTTTTGGATAAGACTATCTTCATAAAATTTATCATCATTTGATTAGGATGTAGTATTCCATGGAGTTTAATGTATTTCATTTACGACTATGGGCTTTTTTATGATTGGTATGAACAATACTTATTGACCAATCATGCAATTTTTGGTGGTGTGACACACTCCCCATCCATGGTGACAAATTATCATGATCCATTTTGATAGACCTTATGTATAGAATACGTCCATTATAACTTAGGTTGATGATTTAGAGGGTTTTTCCCTAGTATCATTGGGGTCCTAGGGGCGAATAACAGCTCTCATTAGAATAATGAATTGAGGTGAACCTTCTTATTAAAGGCTCATCTGATCCAATTATAATGGACCTATAGGTTGTATAATGTTTGAAAACTGCTCTCATCGAGTAACTCCAATTTATCTATCATTTTTTATGATTTATTATCTTCTATGATCAATATGAAAATTTATATTATGAGAGGAGACATATAGGACTAAATAGAAAACATTTCCGCAATTCTATATAATAATGAGTATGGAATTTCATGTGTATAAGTACACATGTTGGTATAGTACACCTCAAGAGCATAGATAATCTTGTCTGACCATGAATTATTATCATTGTTCACTATCTTCTAGAGTATATTTGATAAAGTATTATTTAAGGCCCATATCATCAAATTTTCCACTACATGATAGTGAGATGAGTGATCGGACTCGATATTGTACTCATGATATATTTTCTTCAACTCTGTATAACAGTAGTTGGATTCATTTTCTATCAACATTTTTCTAGGGACCACTATCATGGTGATGATATGGTACATTAAAAAGTTTGTAGTTTTTTTATGGATTATTTGAGGGTTATTACCTAATACCATTTAGAGAAGAAGTCAGTAACATTATGTATTTACATGAACTGATTTTATATGGAAGAATGATATTTCCCAGAACATTCATTCCCCAAACGGAAAATGGTTAGGAATATTTAGCTGAATGTAATAATTTTGGAGGTTTATGGATGATGTTTTTCTGGATCTAGAATGAAAGTAATTTATTTTTGTATTCCAAAGAGTCTTGTATCATGGTTTTCTTATAATATACCATCCTATGGATTTGGTGGGAGAGCCAAGTCCCAGATTTATGGACGCCCCAAAAGTAGTCATGAAAATACTCCATGATAGAAAAAGTCTCCCCTTATTATAAGAATATGAAAATAATTATATCAAATAAATATTTGTAAGGTGATATCTAGTCATTTGTACCAGCTTTTAGGGTAATTTTTACTAAATGAGGCAGATTATTTTCCCTCCTAGATTGGTCTATCTCTAGAGTATGGTTTTAGAGGAAACTGATTATGGGAACCATTTATCCAGGGGAGGTAATTTGTGTACTTTGCTCTGGGGTAGTGTTCTCATGGTTGATTTATTCCATTTCATATATGTTGATCGATAAGATAATTCTTCGATATCTGATATGGAAGATTTATTATTTCTGATTAGGGTCATCTTGGATGGTGGATGCATTAACCAATTCCATGGGGAGAGAATTCTACGATTGTGGAACAATGTGTAATGAGAGCTCCAAAGGTAACTATTTCATCAATAGTCTAACATAGATAGTGATAGGGTCCAGTTCATTATTTTTAATGGCACATTCTAGACTGATATTATTTGTCCCTAGTATTGAATATCCATTGATATTAATTTAGGCTATGTGAAAATGTAGGTCTAGTAGCACCACAAAAATGTGGGTGTGGTATTATGTCTCGTTAATAATGAATCCTTCATATAGTGAGAAAGAGTAGGGAAAAACTGATTTGTCTGTAGAGAAAAATACAATCCCTAAGACAGCCCGATTGAATATAGGGTTTTCCATCCTTTTGTCAATGGGACTCTATGAGGTGCCATTGAACTGCATATCCCATGTCAAATACGTGTCCTGGGAATAGAAAAACCCATCATTTGGAAGATCAATGTACACAGATGTATTTTCTATGGATGTATGGGATTCAAGGAAATCAGAAAGGCACTTCCCTTCAACTGACTTAATGATACGAATAGAATATCGTATTACTGTAGAATGAATTCCCATCAGGCCATGTTCCCAGTCAGCATTGGGAGACCAAGGATATACTTGAGTGAATCAATACATGAGACCAAATGGACTTTGTGGAGCTAAACGTAATTCCTCTTATTTTCTACTACAAAAATGATTGTTAGGAAATTATTATCAACATTAGAGTATCAGGTCTCAATACCTATTATTGTGTTTTTGTTGTAGTAGAGTCTATCCTCACTCCCTGCATCATTTTTGTGTGAGGAGGGAACCCAATGAGTGTTCCATGGTGGTCACTTAAAATATTTTTGACCTCCATTCCACTGAAGGAATCAGAACCTATGGGAACAATAGATACTTCATGCTACATTCAATGGATTCCTAGAAATCATGATCTCAAAGATTGAATATTCCATTATTCATTATCCTTATTAAGTGGAGATATTTTCCTTCAATATTTTCTTTGAATCACCTAATTTAGGTGAGGTTCCCTTTAATACACCTCTATTCTTTGACATTTCTGGGGTGACATTGTTAAAATATAACTAGTCTTCTCTAGGCCAATGTCGATTCCACAATTTCAATCCACCAAGACATGAATGTTTCTTGATGTTACCATGAAAATGAAGGTCAAAATATTCATCTTCGAAATGTATTATTGATGCTTGTTGATGGTTGCCTAATGAATCATGAAGTGATCACATCGTTGTAGATATTTTAGAACTACTTCATTAACATCGAAGTTGTATATCCATATAATGAATTTATTAATGATATGATGTTTGACATGATGGTATGTGGGACCAACATTTTTTAACCAAAACAAAATAAAATAATAAAATATAATCCCCTAAGACACTTTGATGGTAGTGGATGCACATCATCAGGGGCCATATATAATTAAATGTACCATGAATGCATGTCCTTGATGGAAAGGGATTCGAATCGAGTGGTTTCATTGATCATGTGTTTTGAGATCAGTAATGGAAATATCTTTATTTGTTAAGTAGAAATTAAGGTATCTGAAATCAATGATGTCACGACCCGACCTCGGGGCCCGTGCCGTGACTACCCCAAGCCCGCCTTCCATAGGTCAGGGGCTGGAGACTAGCACCAAGGCGTAAAATCCCGGTTAACAGGGAAGGCATTGCCTTTATAAGTAACAACCACCACAGAGTCAGCAAGCGGAAAGTAACTACCAAGTGCAGAAAAGTAAAGGGGGCCGGAATACAAGCCCAACTGAAAGTACAACTGAAAAGGTAAAGAACAGCAACTGAAGAAAAGACGGCGGCCTCGTGTCGTCCACTGGCAATCCCACATGAAGGGTGGGTACAGATAGCCTCCAGGCTCCTCGGGTCCCACGTCCGCTCCGAGCACGTCCCGCCCCGTGGTCCACCTCCAGGTACCGTCCTGCTCCACGCCCCAACTGTGATCAGCGCTGTCCGTCGTCTGCATCCAACACAACAAGGTGCGGGCATAGCCTGTGCAGGGGTGAGTATAAGCTACTCAGTAAGGACCCCGAGACCCCCGAAGGTCTCCCGAAATCCACAAAGGATATAGCAAAAAAAGGAAGGTGCAATCACGAAGTAACATCTGACTCGACTTAGGTATATGCCCATACATATACCTAAGTCCCCAATTCTAGCTCTGCTCACGAGCTCAAGAACAACTCAATCCACACAGGGAAGCAAGACTCAAATCCACAAAGGAGAGTAAACAGTAAATACACATAGGATAGTTCAACACATTCCACAAAGGAGAGTAACATAAGATTCAGCTCAACCAGGTATACTTTTTCAGATGACGTCAAAGATGATCACTGATCCATCTAAGTCGTCAGACCCACGAAGGATCGATAGGTACTAACCCCCGCAAAAGACCCACACAGGATCAGGCTCACACAGAACCTGTAGGCAGTGGCTCACACAGAACCGGTAGTAAGGACCCACACAGGATCGGGCTCACACAGAACCTGTAGGCAGTGGCTCACACAGAACCGGTAGTAAGGACCCACACAGGATCGGGCCCACACAGGACCTGTAGCACTGATCCACGTAGGATCGCTGAGTGCAGTAGTCGACGCAGTCCACTGAGGATCTCCGCACAGTCGTCGCCGCAGTCCACGAAGGATCTCTGCTCTGTCGTCGTCGCTGTCCACGGAGGATCTCTGCTCTGTCGTCAAAGTCACAGCCAGCACTAGGGTTCCCGCACACAGCGAGCTCGTTTAGGAGGGTCCGCTCCACGAGCCGAGAGGCTGATACATCAACTGACACGTAGTCCGAAGTTGATGTATCCAAAAGTTCCGTATCGACAACAGGATCTCAACGCAACAGACGACGCGTCAATCGGACGCCCGGTCTGAGAGTTATTGGCATTTTCGTCCCAGGGGCCCTGTTAGTTTTTAGGGAAAAACCAACCCGACCGTACTCAGCCTATGTCCGAATCTCGGGCGGAGTATGCCAAAAGTTCCGTCTCACTTAGAGAAACTACCACAGCTGACGGTACGTCGATCGGACGTCCGTAGCTCAAGTTATGAGCGTTTCCGCTCCGAGGGCCCGGTTGGTTTCGTGTACGAACCAACCCGGCCGAACCCAAAGTCTTCCGAAACCTTGAGTGTAATATACCGAAACGACCGTATCGATCGAAGGATCGCGTAGCCGCAGACGGTTCGTCAATCGGAGGTTCCAGGCCCAAGATACGGGAAAAAGACCGAAGAGGGCCCGAAACGGGGGTTCTGGGCCCGGGGCGACCCGGCCCGAACCACCCCTGGGTCGGCCGAACCGGGGCGACCCGAACCGGGTCGACCCGACCCGGCTTGACCCGGCTAGGCCGGGTCCGGTCCGGCCTGGGTGCGGCCCGGCCGACCGGACCGGCCGGCTCGGCTTCGGCCGAGCGGCCGAAGAAAACCGCCGCGGGTTTGACCCGCGGCTGGGAGGAACGCGGCCCGCGCGGGCCGCGTGCTGGGTGGCCGGACCGCGGACGCGGTCCGGCGGTTCGCCGCCGCCGCGGCCGAGCCGCGGCGGATTCCTCCGCCGGCGACCCGCGCCGCCGCCGCCTTCCGCGGGCCGCTGGAATTGCTCCGGTGGCCCGTTTTGCCTCCCGTCTGCGCCATAGCTCCTCCCGGGGGCCGATCTTCACTGCGGGATCAACGGATCGCCCCTTCCGCACGGTTCGTCGTCGTCCGCCAAATCCGCACAACAAAAAGATCGGCGGAGGGTTTCCGGGTCTTGTTCGTTAGATCCGCACCCTCCGCGTTAGTCATAAAATCATCGGGAGGGATTAAGGCAACCACAATTTTATCCAAAAATAAAATTGTTCAAGTTTGGTTCTTTAATTAAAAAGAATTAGATCACGGGAACGAATCACCAAGAAAAATAAATCCCTACCTCGATGTCACCGTCGGACGTGAGGTCGTCGCGGAAGAGACGTTCGTCGCACCGCGGGAAAAACGTCGCGCCGACGATCTCCAGATCTAGAACAAACGGATTTAATTAATTAAATCTGTTGTCATTGAAGTTAAAAGGGAGAATTAAACGATCCGTTCCTCACCTTAGTTGCCGAACGAGGATCGGCCGCAGAAGAAGAGGCGTCGCCGAAGAACGTCGCGGGTAGAGCTCGTCGACGTCGCAGATCACAGTGTGCGTCATCGAATTCCGGTCGCCGGCGTTGTTCGCGTTCTTCGCGAGGAGAGTGGAGGCTCAGAGAATTCGCACAACGATGGCAATCCTCCAAAATAGACAAGTTTGTCTATTTTATTAATTTGCCAACGAACGCAAACGCGTAAGTAACGACCCATTAAATTCGTTGAATTAATTCAACGAATAAAATAGCCCATTTAATTCATGAAATAAACCGCCCAATTAAATGGTCTGTTAAGAATTAAGGAAAACGCGTCGGTTGACTTTTCAGTTACTTGACGGGTTTTCGCGGGTGCGTTACTTAGCGAAAGAAACGGCGGAGCTCGTGCGGGCCCCACCGCACAAATATCCTACCAAGAGGGTAGGATATTTCCGGATAGCACCCTATCCGCTTTAACTCAGCTCAAGTTTCTTTCAAGTGACTTCCAAGCGGCTTAAGTGAAATAAAATAAAGTTGTCGCACAACCTTTATTTTATTTCCGACTTAAAGCCCAAAATTTTAAAAACCACGGTTGAGCAAACGCAAATCCGGAAGAGGCGTTTCTAAGAAAATACCGGCGCTGCGATTTCATCGGTGCCCTCAGAATTCGATTCCGGGCACTGGTTCAAAAGATAGAAAAACCCGCTCGTCCGTTCACTGAACGTACCCGAGCCAAACTTCGGAAATTGATTCCGGGCACACCGGGCCTCGGAATCAGGTGTCGTCTGAAGCTGAGCTCTTGTAAAATTCCAAAGAAAATTAAGAAAAAAATTTTCTTGAAATTTTCGGGTCTTTACATTACTCCCACCTCAGGGCTTTACGTCCCCGTAAAGATACATCAAAAACTAGGGGAACAAATGGGGGTACTGAGCACGCATCTGAGCCTCCCGCTCCCAAGTTCTCTCCTGGAGGTTCCCGTGCTGCCATCTGACGCGCACAAGAGGAATCGACCGCCCACGTAGGACCCGCTCCTGTCGATCCTCGATCTCCACTGGGACCTCCGCAAAAGTCGCCCCATCGTCCACGTCCAGCTCCCCAAAGTCGATGATGTGTGTCGGGTCGTGCACGTATCTCCTCAGCTGAGACACGTGGAAAACGTCGTGCACCCGGTGCAACTGAGGTGGTAGAGCCAGGCGATAAGCCACCTCTCCTATCCTGCTGAGGACCTGGAAAGGCCCGATGAAGCGTGGAGACAAATTTCCGCCTCGGCCAAATCTCCGTAAACCACGTCGAGGTGAGACACGCAAAAAGACGTGGTCGCCATCCTCGAACTCTAGTGGCCTCCACCTTCTTTCAGCATATGACTTCTGCCGGCTCTGAGCTGTCCTCATCCTCTCCTAGATGATCTGGACCTTCTCTGTCGTGGCTCGGACCATCTCTGGTCCCACGAGTGCTGACTCCCCAGGGTCTGTCCAGCACAACGGTGATCTGCAGGGTCTGCCGTACAACGCCTCGTATGGTGCCATCCCGATGGTGGAGTGGTAGCTGTTGTTGTATGCGAACTCCACCAAGGGTAGGTGGTCCTCCCAGCTGCGACCAAAGTCGAGAACACATGCACGGAGCATGTCCTCGAGTGTCTGTATGGTCCTCTCAGTCTGACCATCCGTCTGAGGGTGGAAGGCTGTGCTCAGATGGAGCCGCGTCCCAAACGCCTCCTGCAACCCCTTCCAAAGCCGGGAAGTGAAACGAGCATCTCGATCGGAGACGATAGACGATGGCACACCGTGAATCCGTACGATCTCCTGGACGTAAAGACGTCCCAAGCTCTCCACTGAGCCCTGCTCTCTGATGGGTAAGAAGTGTGCCGACTTGGTGAGTCGGTCGACAATCACCCAAATGGAGTCGTGACCTCTGGAAGTACGTGGAAGTACAGTCACAAAGTCCATAGATATGCCGTCCCACTTCCACTTCGGGACCTCCAAGGGCTGTACCAAGCCTGCTGGTACCTGATGCTCTGCCTTCACCTGCTGGCAGGTGAGGCATCGTGAAACGAATTCTGCCACAGCTTTCTTCATGCCCGGCCACCAGTGCTGTCGTCTGAGATCCTGGTACATCTTCGCCACTCCGGGATGCACCGCCAAGGGAGAAGTGTGAAACTCTCTCAGCACCTCCTCTCGTAAAGCGACTGGTACGAAGGTACGTCCTCTGAAAAGGATGTCGTGCTCTGCTCCAAGGGAGAAACCATCAGGCTCCTAACCTGAGGATATCAGTGCACGCCGGGTCTCACAGTCAGCGTCCCCACGCTGAGCCTCTCTGACCTGCTGTAGAAGTGGAGGAGAGACTGTGAGAGACTGAAGAAAGGCTGCTCTGTCTCTATCCACGAAGGATATCTGTAAGGAGGCTATCTGCTATGTCGCCTCCTCAAGTAGCTGAATGCCCGTCCTCCTGCTGAGGGCATCGGCTACCACGTTCCCCTTCCCAGGAGTATAGACTATCTCAAAGTCATAGTCCTGGAGGAACTCAAGCCATCTCAGTTGTCTCAGGTTCAGGTCCTTCGGAGAGAAGATATACCTGAGACTCTGGTGGTCAGAAAAGACTGTGAAGCGCTCGCCCATTAGATAGTGCCGCCAAGTCTTCAGAGCGAAGACCACTGCTGCTAAATCCAGGTCATGAGTGGCGTAGTTCTGCTCATGCGGCCTCAACTGACGTGATCTGTAGGCGATCACGGCCCGCTCCTGCATCAGGACGCACCCGAGTCCAGTCCCTGATGCGTCGCAGTAAACTACGTATCCAACTCCCTCCTCAGGCAACCTCAAGATAGGTGCGCTGGTCAATCTCTGTCTCAGCTCCTGGAAGCTCTGCTGACATCTGTCTGACCACACAAAGGGTTTCCCCTTCTTTGTCAAGGCTGAGAGTGGTGCCGCAACTCTGGAGAAGTCTGGCACAAATCTCCGATAGTATCCGGCTAGGCCCAAGAAGCTCCGCACCTCCGTCACGCTCCTGGGTGGCTCCGAAGCTAGCACTGCCTCGATCTTCGCGGGATCCACTGCAACTCCCGCCTCAGAGATGACGTGCCCCAAGAAGTGGACCTCACGTAACCAGAACTGGCATTTTGAGAGCTTGCCATAAAGCTGGTGCTCTCGGAGTGTGTCTAGCACAACTCCCAGGTGGTAGGCATGCTCCTCCTCAGTCGTCGAGTATACCAAAATGTCGTCAATGAAGACCACGAAAAATCGGTCGAGGTATGGCTGGAAGATCCTGTTCATGAGGCTCATGAACACTGCTGGAGCATTGGTTACGCCGAACGGCATAACCAAGAACTCATAATGGCCATACCGACATCTGAAGGCTGTCTTCTGCACGTCCTCGTCTCGAACTCTGAGCTGATGATAGCCTGACCGGAGGTCTATCTTCGAGAACCACCGCGCTCCCTTGAGCTGATCGAAGAGGTCATCAATCCGTGGCAGCGGATACTTGTTCCTCACTGTCACCTGGTTCAGGCGACGATAGTCGACACACAGTCGCAAGCTCCCGTCTGCCTTCTTGGCGAACAAAATCGGGGAAGCCCAAGGTGAAACACTGGGTCGGATAAACCCCTTGCTCTGCAAGTCCTCCAACTGTACCCGCAGCTCTCGAAGCTCGGCGGGGGCCATCCGGTATGCTGGAGTAGATATCGGGGCTGTCCCGGGGTACAAGTCGATGTAAAAGTCTACCTCTCTACGAGGAGGTAGCCCTGGAACGTCGTCGGGAAAGACGTCCACGTACTGGTCCACCACTGCAGGAAAAAATGGACTCCGCACGTCCACTTCTCCTAGGATGAGGCTAGCCAACTGATGAAAGATGGGTTGCACTCTCCTCCGTGGAAGTCCATCCTGTGCTGCAAAGGTTCCCTTCTCACCGGTGAAGGTAAAACTGCTCCCGTCGGTGCGAACACATCGCACCTTGCGCCTAAAACAGTCGATCTGGGCATGAACCGTGGATAGCCAATCCATGCCCAATATGAAGTCGTAAGGCCTCGACGCCGCTACAAGGAGATCCCAGCCGAAGCTCTCGCCTCCTAGAGTAATCTCACACTGCCGGCACCAGTGCGTAATCGTCGAGTCTGCTCCCGTAGGAGTCTCTAGCCATAAGGATCGAGCCAACGGCTCAGTCGGAATCTCCGAGCTCCGAACAAGGGCAGAGGCTATGAAAGAGTGACTCGCTCCTGTGTCTATAAGTACTGCAACAAGGGTGGAATAGACACAGATCGTACCTCGAATCATCTCTGGCATGTCGGGGTCGTAGGCCTCCACTGCCTGGAGCTGGGCCTGTCCCTGCCTGCCAGATCCCTGTGGTCGAGGTGGCCCTCCTGGTGGTGGTGGGGGTAGAGCCTGGAAGCGTCGCCCACCACCCGCTGCTCGGCCAGCTCCTCTGCCTCGTCCGCCTCCTCCCTGCGGACCACCACGGTCGACCCTCTGCCTCTGCCTGGGTGGCCCCTCCACCGTCTGCTGCTCCTCTGATCGGCGAGTCGGGCAGTCACGAGCCATGTGACCCTGCCTGCCGCAGGAGTAGCACTTCCTGCCTCTCGGAAGGCTGGCACTCCGCTGTGTGCCCCGCATTGCTGAGCTGGTGTCCTGAGGCCATCTGCGTGGGGGTCTGGTCTGCCTGGACCCGAGAGTCATCCGTCGGCTACCTACTGCCGAAGACTCCGCTACCTGCCACCCTGCGCTAGGTCTCGCCGCTGAAGAAGGCTCTGCCAGGAAGCTCTCGATCAGGAGGGCTCGCTCCAGTACTCCCGCCTGGGTCGGAATGCTGAGGGAGATCAGAGACGCCCGAACCTCCTGCCGCAAGCCCTGCTCGAAGGTCCGGGCCCAGAAGAAGGGGTCCCGTACCATGTAGGTCGAGTAGCGAGATAGGTCAGTGAACCTCGCCGCGTACTGAGCGACCGTCATGCTGCCCTGGCGCAGCTGGAGAAGCTCCTGGATGCACACCGCTCGGAGGGTGGCCGGGACGAACTCAGAGCGGAAGAGGCTCTCGAAGTCCGTCCAGAGCAAGGATTCCTCATCGTGAACCTGGAGCATCAAGCTCCACCATCGTCCTGCCGCCGCCTGCAGGAGGCTCGCCGCGAGAATCACCATGAGATCCGCCGGTGTCCTCACTAGCCTAAAGATCTGTACCACCGCCTCTAGCCAGTCCTCGGCGGCCTGGGGGTCCGCCTCACCGCGAAACCTGGGCGGTCGCTGGCTCTGAAACTCATGCAGTGCCCTGAGGCGACGTGCATCGTCAGCGTCTGGCACTGGTAGCATCGGTGGCTCGGCGGGTAAAGCTACCGCCGGTGCCACTGCTGGCAAAGGGCCCTGAACCGAGGCCTCGTCGCTCGGTGGGCTGCCGTCGCGCCCTACACTCGGAACCCTAGCTGGCTATCGTCGCGGGGCCATCCTGAAAAGGAGAAAAAGAGAACCACAGTCAGAACAGTATACCTGGTGAGCTGGCACAAGTAATCACAAGGAAAACTTGAGACTTTCATGAAACAGATCAGTATAGCCAGTGAGCTGACACAAGTAATCACAAAGAAAACTTGGAACACACACGCAATCAATGTTTTCATGCATTAAGTCGGAAATCAGGAGTCAGGGTCCTGGTGTACGGATACGTCGGCCGCCGCACCAACACTGGGCTCCCTGAACTGATAACCACACTCAATACACTAAACACTATTGCTTCATATAGAAAGAAAAGACGATCAGAGTCTGCGGTAGAACCAACCACCTCTGATACCAATTTGTCACGACCCGACCTCGGGGCCCGTGCCGTGACTACCCCAAGCCCGCCTTCCATAGGCCAGGGGCTGGCGACTAGAACCAAGGCGTAAAATCCCGGTAAACAGGGAAGGCATTGCCTTTATAAGTAACAACCACCACAGAGTCAGCAAGCGGAAAGTAACTACCAAGTGCAGAAAAGTAAAGGGGGCCGGAATACAAGCCCAACTGAAAGTACAACTGAAAAGGTAAAGAACAGCAACTGAAGAAAAGACGGCGGCCTCGTGTCGTCCACTGGCAATCCCACCTGAAGGGTGGGTACAGATAGCCTCCAGGCTCCTCGGGTCCCACGTTCGCTCCGAGCACGTCCCGCCCCGTGGTCCACCTCCAGATACCGTCCTGCTCCACGCCCCAACCGTGATCAGCGCTGTCCGTCGTCTGCATCCAACACAACAAGGTGCGGGCATAGCCCGTGCAGGGGTGAGTTTAAGCTACTCAGTAAGGACCCCGAGACCCCCGAAGGTCTCCCGAAATCCACAAAGGATATAGCAAAAAAAGGAAGGTGCAATCACGAAGTAACATCTGACTCGACTTAGGTATATGCCCATACATATACCTAAGTCCCCAATTCTAGCTCTGCTCACGAGCTCAAGAACAACTCAATCCACACAGGGAAGCAAGACTCAAATCCACAAAGAAGAGTAAACAGTAAATCCACATAGGATAGTTCAACACATTCCACAAAGGAGAGTAACATAAGATTCAGCTCAACCAGGTATACTTTTTCAGATGACGTCAAAGATGATCACTGATCCATCTAAGTCGTCGGACCCACGAAGGATCGATAGGTACTAACCCCCGCAAAAGACCCACACAGGATCGGGCTCACACAGAACCTATAGGAAGTGGCTCACACAGAACCGGTAGTAAGGACCCACACAGGATCGGGCTCACACAGAACCTGTAGGCAGTGGCTCACACAGAACCGGTAGTAAGGACCCACACAGGATCGGGCCCACACAGGACCTGTAGCACTGATCCACGTAGGATCGCTGAGTGCAGTAGTCGACGCAGTCCACTGAGGATCTCCGCACAGTCGTCACCGCAGTCCACGACGGATCTCTGCTCTGTCGTCGTCGCAGTCCACGGAGGATCTCTGCTCTGTCGTCGATGTCACAGCCAGCACTAGGGTTCCCGCACACAGCGAGCTCGTTTAGGAGGGTCCGCTCCACGAGCCGAGAGGCTGATACATCAACTGACACGTAGTCCGAAGTTGATGTATCCAAAAGTTCAGTATCGACAACAGGATCTCAACGCAACAGACGACGCGTCAATCGGACGCCCGGTCTGAGAGTTATTGGCATTTTCGTCCCAGGGGCCCGGTTAGTTTTTAGGGCAAAACCAACCCGACCGTACTCAGCCTGTGTCCGATCCTCGGGCGAAGTATGCCAAAAGTTCCGTCTCACTTAGAGGAAACTACCACAGCTGACGGTACGTCGATCGGACGTCCGTAGCTCAAGTTATGAGCGTTTCCGCTCCGAGGGCCCGGTTGGTTTCGTGTACGAACCAACCCGGCCGAACCCAAAGTCTTCTGAAACCTTGAGTGTAATATACCGAAACGACCGTATCGATCGAAGGATCGCGTAGCCGCTGACGGTTCGTCAATCGGAGGTCCCAGGCCCACGATACGGGCAAAAGACCGAAGAGGGCCCGAAAACGGGGGTTCTGGGCCCGGGGCGACCCGGCCCGAACCACCCCTGGGTCGGCCGAACCGGGTCGACCCGACCCGGCCGACCGGACCGGCCGGCTCGGCTTCGGCCGGGAGGCCGAAGAAAACCCCCGCGGGTTTGACCCGCGGCTTGGAGGAACACGGCCCGCGCGGGCCGCGTGCTGGGTGGCCGGACCGCGGACGCGGTCCGGCGGTTCGCCGCCGCCGCGGCCGAGCCGCGGCGGATTCCTCTGGCGGCGTGCCGGGCGCCGCCGCATCCGGTCGTCGGCGCCGTCGCAGCCTTCCGCGGGCCACCGGAATTGCTCCGGTGGCCCGTTTTGCCTCCCGTCTGCGCCATAGCTCCTCCCGGGGGCCGATCTTCACTGCGGGATCAACGGATCGCCCCTGCCGCACGGTTCATCATCGTCCGCCAAATCCGCACAACAAAAAGATCGGCGGAGGGTTGCCGGGTCTTGTTCGTTAGATCCGCACCCTCCGCGTTAGTCATAAAATCATCGGGAGGGATTAAGGCAGCCACAATTTTATCCAAAAATAAAATTGTTCAAGTTTGGTTCTTTAATTAAAAAGAATTAGATCACGGGAACGAATCACCAAGAAAAATAAATCCCTACCTCGATGTCGCCGTTGGACGTGAGGTCGTCGCGGAAGAGACGTTCGTCGCACCGCGGGAAAAACGTCGCGCCAACGATCTCCGGATCTAGAACAAACGGATTTAATTAATTAAATCCGTTGTCATTGAAGTTAAAAGGGAGAATTAAACGATCCGTTCCTCACCTTAGTTGCCGAACGAGGATCGGCCGCGGAAGAAGAGGCGTCGCCGAAGAACGTCGCGGGTAGAGCTCGTCGACGTCGCAGATCAAGGTGTGCGTCGTCGAATTCCGGTCGCCGGCGTTCTTCGCGTTCTTCGCGTTCTTCGCGAGGAGAGTGGAGGCTCAGAGAATTCTCACAATGATGGAAATCCTCCAAAATAGACAAGTTTGTCTATTTTATTAATTTTCCAACGAACGCAAACGCGTAAGTAACGACCCATTAAATTCGTTGAATTAATTCAACGAATGAAACAGCCCATTTAATTCACGAAATAAACCTCCCAATTAAATGGTCTGTTAAGAATTAAGGAAAACGCTTCGGTTGAATTTTCAGTTACTTGACGGGTTTTCGCGGGTGCGTTACTTAGCGAAAGAAACGGCGGAGCTCGTGCGGGCCCCACCGCACAAATATCCTACCAAGAGGGTAGGATATTTCCGTATAGCACCCTATCCTCTTTAACTCAGCTCTAGTGGCTTTCAAGTGACTTCCAAGCGGCTTAAGTGAAATAAAATAAAGTTGTCGCACAACCTTTATTTTATTTCCGACTTAAAGCCCAAAATTTTAAAAACCACGGTTGAGCAAACGCAACTCCGGAAGAGGCGTTTCTAAGCAAATACTGGCGCTGCGATTTCATCGGTGCCCTCAGAATTCGATTCCGGGCACTGGTTCAAAAGATAGAAAAACCCGCTCGTCCGTTCACTGAACGTACCAGAGCCAAACTTCGGAAATTGATTCCGGGCACACCGGGCCTCGGAATCAGGTGTCGTCTGAAGCTGCGCTCTTGTAAAATTCCAAAGAAAATTAAGAAAAAAATTTCCTTGAAATTTGCGGGTCATTACAAATGAAGACCCTAATCTACCCATTAATATTTCATGATGGTTATAATGTTTTCCGACCATCTTGGGTATTTCAATTCTAAAAAATGATGGTTTTGATAAAATTTTCAACTTCTTCCTCTACATTAGCCACATGATAGGGTTGCATCCACATGGCTACTTTCTTGAATCCTCAATGATTGTCAGGTACGAAGAGATGTCATGTTTCCAAATTGAGATTTAGTCTTGGAATTTCCATATAGTTACAAGAAAACACTTATATATGTTTCTTTCAAAATGAAATGTACATATATTCCTCTTTGAGGGGCATAGAGGTACTAATCAGGGTAGGTTTTGGGTTGTCATTTGTTATCTGATTTATATGTATGGGATAATCGTTGGTGGTGGAGACACATTCCTCGAATGTGGGAGAGGGTTCCTAATTTCATCCTTACCTACCTCCAATTTTGAGTCTGGGGAGACAATTTCATATGAATATGGAAATATGGGAGCTTCTCCATCACTATTAGGTGACGAAATCCATGAGAAGATACTTTACCATCCCCCACTATTTTAGTCATCATAGGGAGATTCCAGGGATTATATATTTTTAATCTATCATTTAGGTAAAGAGTATAATGGATCTCGGGGGATAAGGGTCTCACCTCCAGTAGTTTTAGAGGGAGCACAAAATTACAATAGAGAAAACTCTTGGGTTTTCCCGGGGAAATCAATATGTTTTTAAGAGATTAAACCTGTATATTATCACACATCATTGATTGTTTGCCTCTATTTTCTTGAAACCATGATTCATCATATGTGAAATCACAGTATCAAAGGGGGAACTATAACCATGTATTATATTAACATTTTCATTGATGGTGTATTTCATGTATTGAAGGATTGTTGATGCTACCTCCATGGGTCTACGGAGTTAGGACCATCTGAGAAAGAAATTGTATTTGGTGTGTTTCTAGATAACCATAAACTCAGATTCAGATGCCAAATCTATAAACTATGTTTTGATTTTGTTGTTCCCAAGAAGCCTTTTCTCAATATTATTGTACCTTTGAATGGTTATCCTTGTAGGGGACAAGTCCCATTCACTATATCCCAAGAAACAGAGATTTCGAATCTAGATGAGATTGTTCCTGGAGCCATTTTCGACCAGATATCATAATATTTTGATGATATCAAGTATTTCTGAAACTTATAGGGGTTGATGTTCCCCTGAAATACTTCTGATAGATAATTCTTAGTGAATGAGATGACGAAATGAAATTCTTCTGACATGGTATCCATTCAGTAAACCATAGATGCATCGACAACTATCTTGAGTTACTTTGGGATTTGGAATTCATTAAAAACTGCCTCCTAGAGTTCCTACGAATGATGCATCATAACCAGGATTTAGAGTTTGTATGGGACAATCAAAACTTCATCAAAATGGAATAATATTATTCTAGAGGTCGTCAAATCCCGTTATGGGGTTTCTATTGAAAATATGGCTCAAGTATTGAGCATTTTAAGTAGATTGATCTATTTCTTTAAGAGTGGTTTTTGGATCATCTTCTACTAGTGGTATGGGTCATGTCGACCATCCCTGTTGTGTGCCGTGATCAGATAATCATACCCTCGACAGGTGGTCTTGCAAGAAAATTTGGCATGGACGGATACTGAATGATTCTATGCAGAATAAATGTTTTTTGGGCTCATTGGAGTGCATGTCCTTGGGTCTCTTCTTCACATATTTTTCCTCTAAGGTTATGACCATAATATTGGGTCTGACCATTCCGATGTTATCCCTTGTATCCTCAGTTATTGAAAACATAGCCTCATATTCCTTAATTATATGAGGGGAACTCATATCCTATGGAATATTCGTCATAAGAGAAGGGGTATTACAAGTGTATCACATTGATATAAATAATGATAATCTATTATTCTAATGAGGATTCCATTTTTTGTGGTAGTGTTTTAGCTTCAGATGTTGTAGGGAAGAAACCTAAAAGAGATTGAGATTTCTTTGGAGAAGAATATGATTCCTCTACTTCTACTTTTTTTACCAATGGTGGTCCCTATCACCTTTGGGAGGTATATTTGATGTTCCCTCATTAGGTGGTTGAGTTATTGTGGGTCTTTGTAGTTATACTCTATATGTGGAATGATCTCTATCAACTGTTTTCTGTGTCATATGGTTGTATAAATTCCATGAATACTTGTTTATAACATTATTCCAATAATCCTTCTCTTCAATATGAATAGAATTTATGCAAGATATCTTATATAAGGGGTTTTTACCACAAATTTCCAAATTTTACCATTCCTTATAGGATATATTTGAAGAAAAATCTAAACTATGTTTTGTGAATCAGACAGATATGGAAAGGGTATTATTCTAGAAGATTAGTTATATCAAAATAATCAATCATCCTAGTCCATGGAGGCCTATGTAGGTCACTATCTAGGGATGCTACAAAATAGGTGAGAGTTTTTTCATTTTAGAATAAGTATTCTTTATAAATCTATTCCACAAATATTGGGATAACTTTATTTCATTCTGCTTATAAAAGTGGGTCCTTCTATGGTTTTCACCACACTACATGTGGTGCTGGGTGGTTATGGGATTTCTAGGGTATATAGATGGGCACCACTACATTCTTGAGAGAGATAGTTGAAAAGTATTCTTTACATAGAATTTTCCCTTATACATTGGTAATAAACCTAGATTTTGGCCGAGTTCAATAAATGGAATCTTCGAGTCATTGTTAAATTTCTACAAACTCAAAAAACCCACCTAGACACTTCATTGGGATTAGGGGTGCCTGTATCTCATCACATATATTTTTAGCACAGAGTTCCATCCATTTTCCTTGCGAGAGAGGGATGTTGAGAGAGTATTTTATACCCTTAAACCTTTCCATGAATTCCTACACCATATCATTTTTAACATTTTTTATAGATCTTTAGTTTGACAATTTTTCTTTTCTGTAGCATGCAGTTGAATTGATGAAGAAACTAAGGGTGAAGGTCTTCCCATCCTGTAATGGATCACGTTTGGAAGGCTTTTTTACCAAAAAAGGTAGGACGTTTCATGGAATGAAAAAAACACCACAAATTTGTCACCTCTTATTGATCCTAATGGCCTATGATCAGCCCACATTGGGATACGATGTGTGTGAAATGCTATTTGGGGTATCCCACATCACTAAAAATAGAGATGGTATGATTTAAAAAACTGGGTGGAGGCCTAGTTTCATCTTCCCACTAAGGTTATGAATTCCTCTAAGGTAGAACAAGTGTGGGTTACCACTCCATGACTTCTATTTGTGTTTCGAGGGACATGATGATGATATGTTGCTTAGAGGGTACTAATATTTGAGCCTTGTACCCTCCACATGGAATGGTCAGGGGTTAATGAGGTGGCACCTCATTCGTATCCCACAAAATATTCATGTTTCTCATGACTGCATGATTTCCCAAACGAGGGAGAGGTTTCCACTGAAATAGAGGCAATTCATGATCATTTTAATCTTCCTCATCATTGTAGTCTAAATGTCTTGAAGAAGAGCTAATATAGAACTTATATTACACATTTATTGATATATAGACTCTTATGGGAGGTGGAATATTTGCCTCATCCTGGAGATGATACACAGTGGGGATATTTCCCTAGAGTAGATACTCATTGAGTGGTCAGAATTTCTATATGCGTCGTTATCTTACCCTTATTACATATAGGGAAATCTTGGCTTTCATCCATGGCGTGTTCTAATCTCCTTATCTATACCATCCTCAAATATTTGTCAGTGGGTAGGGAGTTTCGTTCATGATCACCAAATGGGCTCTGAATATCATAGGTTTGTTTTTTTGTGGGTAGGGATGGGTGGTATTTCGACCATTGATCTTGTAATCCTTACATGGAGAAGCCGGATTCCATCTATTCTGATGATGATGAAAAATATTCCCCCATACTAGATGGTTGTAAGTTATTTGCGGACACAATTGACGTTTGAATGGTCTTGTTGTTGAGGATTCAATGATCCCATTCGGAGACATGATGAATCCCATGATAGGCATGAAGTATATTAATATCTCCATCATAGTAGGATGATGGTGATTTAGAATCATTTTCAATACACCCAAGACCCACCTAGTAGGTGATGATCCTAGTTGTGGTGATCAAGATATTAATTCCCCCAGCACAGTAGAATGGGATTTGTTTTAATATAAAAATTATCTACCCAAAAACCTCTTGGGAGTGATGATCTGAGGGTTGGAGATGCTGGCTGGCATTCTTACGGCCCAATGGGATGGGTATTCTCCTGGACGACAACTATGGAAGCTACTACTAAGGCCCATTTTATTCAGTACTACTATGCTCGTGTAGGGGTTGGGTGTTATAACAACCCATAATGAGAACCATTGTTTATGTTATGTTTTAATATGATAACAAATTTATTTTATTCGTTTAAGATTCATTCTCACTACATCCGAGGGCTCAATTTGAAATCATATTGAATATAATCTCCATTCATTCATGACGTGTGGGAATTGATGAAGCAAGAGATTTTTGTTGTACAGACCAAATGGCCTGATCATTAATTGGTCCCCTAATCTAGACAAAGGCAACAAAATTACTGTAAACCAAGTCTTAGGGGTTCTATAGTTCCAAGGGAGATGAAAATTTAACACTCCATACTATGATGTCCCAGACCGGGATGCCACTTAATATGTTCCCCGATCCCAGTGGGCCACATGGCCTCTAGCTCATCTCCCCAATTGTTAGAGTCTATCGACTATCAATGAGTGTCTAGGTTGTGTACATGGGGAGACGATGCCCTCATTACCAGACTATTGGATAGTGGATAAATATAAACATAGGTAAATAGAGGAAGAAATATAATTAAACATAAGGTCTAACGAAATCAGATACAGTAATAATAATAACTTAATCAACTGTAATAACTAATAACGATATGTCATGTCACTAGAAAATTGCAAATCATGGGTACAAGATATTATGCCTTAAATATTCCACAAAAGTATAAAAGAAATAAAAAGACAATACCATGCATCCCCAGCTCTGGATTAGTCATCTACTATCATGATCCATCCTAAATGGAAGACAATAAATTGTGCAATGACATATGCATCCCTTTATCAACACCTTTATTCATGTAATCTACCCCCTGTAAAAAATGACACCCGGAGATGTTTTGAGATTAATCTCAATGGGCCACCACCAACGGTGTCTATAACATTAGGCTAATGTAATGGAAATGTAAAAGGGTACAAGTAATCATATATAACATAAATTAGTATATTGTAACTAAATTTCCACGTACCTACTTCATCCCTCATTTGGAGTCTGAACATCTAATCGGATCATTAGTTCATCTATCATAGTTTATAAAAATGTCACATATTAAAAATTGTAATGGTTCCAAGATGTAACAATGAAACCTCAAATAGTATTTAGTAATGAATTTCCATGATAATAAAAAAGGAAATTTATGCCTTAAAGGTCACGAACTCAGTAATGAATGAATCTTGAATATGGGTAAGTGTGAAATCCAAGGATCATAGTCCAAAATAATCCAATATATGATGCCTACTGAGACCAAGGAGTTTATACAAGGTAAAAAAGGATAAGAAATGACTGGACCTGATGGGCAATAACTATGGAAAAAACTTTTCAATGCTATATCCAAGGATTTTATCTAAGGAATCCCATTATAATACATGAGTGTTCCTATTGTGTCACAGCAGACATCCAAATTTTGATGATGGCTAGGTTATAGGTGGGAATCAACCTAAAAAAGATGTAACCTTGAATCGAAATGGGGTTCTAGAGTTCACAATGTATAATATATGGAATCCAAGGTGATATCTAATTAGGAAACTCCTATTTGATAATTTTTTCATAAAATATTTCATAAGGTTCAATCTGTTACATTTCATTAGAGAGATTATGCTAATTGATAATGCTACCATTTAATCATGTCTACATTAATCAATAAGTCCATTTGGTTCAAGACCTATCTTTAATTAGTGTGGCAAGGCCATGTATCATGAAATCATTCATTAAATAAATTTTAGTCATTTTCATGAATCTAGGTTCACTATGTTACCTTATATTAACAGAGTAAGGGTTTCTATGGACATGAAGCATATTATTAAATTACCTATTACAAGGCCATGTCATATATTTAGTATACATGACAATTTCCATTTAATATTTAATTATCAATTGAATAACTTACCTTAGTTGGGTCAAGTGGTGATAATTCATGGTACTTTCCATTATTAAATCCACAATATAAATTGAGACATTTAATATTGAAAAACCCACCGTTATAGGTGTCATGACAAGGCACACTAGGATGGTTCCCAAAATGTATCAAAACACCAAAACAAAAACTATGGAAAAATCATCCTACATGAGATGGATGAATTTATGGGTGTTACCACTAACTAATCACATATTTGGAAAGATAATAATCATATGGTTCTAATGATTATACCCATGACATATAAATTCAACAAACAACCCCTGATGAAATGGCATTCTCCACATGACAATTCTATAATCATCAAACTTGAGTGATGAGTTATAGACCACCCACCTTTGTCTTTTACAAATGTCATCATTATGTGTTATCCTCTAATTCATCATGGAATGGATTATATCTAGGAAAAAGGTAAAATAAGTCACACCTAAATAACTAGGTCAAGATCAAGAGATAAAAATAATGGCTCAAATAGATTTGAGTACTTACCATTGCACATCCAACGTGAAATACAAAATCTAATATGGATCACAGATGAATGAGATCTCTTGGTCCATATAATAGGCTTTCAAACAGCCCCCAAATGTGAGAAATGGAGGCTTTGTATGCTAGAAATCATACTAGGGAAGAAGGAAGGCTTAATTATATTATTAAGGGTACAAATATAAAATTTCCCAAATTTTACCATGTGCATGATTTATCATCATGATTTTAAAAAATATTTTCGAACCTTGAATGGCTACCTGGAGAAGAGGGGCAACTCGCATGGTTATGCTGCACAGTTACAAAAAAGGTGTGCCTAATGTGTTGTAAGGATATATATAAACAAACATGCCATCTACACAGTTATATCTAACCATGTGGCATAACATTAGGGTTTTCCCTAACCATGTAAAATCACCAAATGTCTCCAAAATAATCGGTTGAAGCTCCAAACATGCTCGAAACACAATTTGAACCCTTGTTAACTCACTAGTCATTCATATTATGACCAAAATAATGAGTTAAACCAAAAATTTAATGGATCCAAACTAGAGTGAAAAACTGGGAACTTACAGTCTCCCCCATTAAAGGAACTCATCCCCAAGTCCACCTTCTATGTCTGGTGAAACACTTTATGAGAAAAACATTAGAGAAAGGACACATACATCGAACTCCTACTCTCAAGTCTCATCATTCACGTGGCTATGCTACCATAGCACCCATACTAGAGGGATTGACTGGACTGTTGGATCCTTTATTCTCTAATAACTGATGCATAATGGATACTCCGAAAAGGTATCACTGGTATATAATTAAACATCCTCGGGATCAGAAGTATGAGATGGGTAAACATGATATTGTAAAATCTGTGAAATATGGAAGAGGGTGTTTAAGTAATTGTACCTCTAAGGTAATAGAAAATGATAGGATATCAGCCTGACTCTCATCATAATCTCAAACAACCCTACATAATTATTTGATTTCTTCCCTTTCCACTGTAACAATCGATTCCCTATCCAAGGTGATTCTTAAAAGAAAACATGACCCCCTAGCGTGAAATCTAGAAGTCCTCTATTACAATCGTCATAATATTTCATTATAGATATAGATATAGTCGTACAATTTCTAATCATCTGAACATGCTTGGAAGTCTCAGGAATGATAATAGAACCTAGTAGGTATTCCTCGCCTACTTCATTCCATCATTTGGGTGAATAGCATGACCTACCGTACAAGGCCTGAAAAGGAGACATCCGAATTTTTTCTGGGAAGCAATTATTATCAGAAAACTCAATGAGATGGATATGCTTCTCCCAATAACAGTTGAAATCAAGGGAAAATGCTCAAAGAATATCAACTAGAACCTTTATTTTCCATTCTTATTTTTCATCACTCTGTGTGTGAAATGATGTGATTAGAAAAACTTGTGTACCCATAGCTTTCTATAAGGCTTTTAGAACCATGATGTAAATAGAGATTACCTATCCGAAATTATAATATGAGGGACCTCGTGTAGTTGTATGATATCATGGAAATATAATCAACATATCCCATTAACAGAGAAAGTATCCAAAATAGGAATCAAGATAACTAATTTCATCAATCTATCATTGAAAACCTGTACAACATCGCTACCTCATGGAGACCTAGGTAACCCAACTTCAAATTATAGTCCAACATCTTCCCATTATCATTCTGGGACCACAACTGGCTATAAAAATCCTGTAAGTATCTGGTGCTCTACCTTCACTTGAAGAAAGGTAGAACACCTAATGATAAATAATGTTGTATGATGTTTCATCCCAAGACACCAATACCAGTGTCACATATCTTGGTAAATCATGGAGATACCTAGATGAACTTCCCACTGAGAAGCATTGGACTCACGCATCAACTACGGTATCCTATCAATATGAACCCAGACACATCCATGTAAGCACAAGATATGTATTTTTCCAAAGACCAATCCAAAGGCATGTTATCTCTGGATAAACTGTCATGGAGAACCAAGCCCTCATGATCTAAAAATTTAATGCACTTATCATTCATAAGGGGGGAAGAATTAAATATCAAGGATAAAATGTTAGAATGCTAGTGACTATCATGAAACTCCAGATGTATCTCAGAAAAGAGGTAAATTAACTTTTATTCAATAATGGCCTCTCTTACTGCCTATGAATGAGTTTTTCAACTCATAATATCTGATAATAAATTTCCTTTCTCAAGCACATATGAAATATTAAAATCAAAGGATTATAGATATTAGACCCATATCTACTATCTGAGGTTCAATTCATTGTGATAAAATTTATATTTGAGGCACTTATGGATTGTGAACACCTTAAATATCACACCTAATATTTATTTTCATGAAAAAAATAATTCTAGGAAAACAATTGCTTGCTCAAGGTTGGGTGTTGGGTTGTTTCTGTCATGGGTACTCAACAATCGAGATCCGTACACAACGACTCTATCCTCTAACATTTTCACTTCTCATAGTCTGATTCTTGATGCACCACAGAAGATGGTATAACCTCTTACATAATCTTGAATTATACGAATAAGTTATGATACAAGCCTCCATTTCAACTCCTAATATTATTTCTCACACACTTCTGACAACAGTTACTTAATACCCGTATTTGTTATGCCATAAAGAGGTGAGGAAAGGTTTGAAAAGTACTATATGAAATGAAAGTAATTTCCATCCATCACTTAGACACTCCTTCTATAAAACACTATTTTGGGATGCACCTAGGAAACTATATCTGTAACCTTTTCTGTTTCAATAGATATTCATTATTATGATATGATATTAACTAGTAGGTGAAATTTTTCAATCCAAAAGTGGCAATTAGTAAGGTTAGAGTAAATATAATGCCCTCTTAGTGTACATAGATGGATATCAATATGATTTACATGGTATCAATAAGTGTGACAATACACCAAGATGTCATCCACAAAGTCTACTACAAATGAATCCAAATTGTGGTGAAACACCCTTTTTATCAGAGCCAGGAAAAAGGTGAGTGCATTCATAAGACCGAATGGAATAACATGGTACTCATATAAACCATACCTTCTACTGAAATATATAGAAGGTATGTCTGATGGCCTTAATAACAATTGGAGATAACTCGATAACAGGTCAATCATAGACAAGGTCTTAGCTTCTTAGAGTTGGTCAAAGATATCCTGTATTTGAGGGAATGGTTATAGCTTGTTTTCCATAATCTGGTTCAACATGTTGTAATCCCGACATAGACATATGGTTCCATCCTCCTTCTTGGAGAGCATCCTAGGGGAAACCCAATAGGATGTAATGGTCCTTATAAATCCTTTGGACTCTCTATCCTCTAATTACCAATTGAGCTTTGTAGGTTTCATAATATACAAAGGAATGGACACTGAAGTTGCTCTTGGAACAAGCACAATTGTAATCTCTACCTCACTCCCAATGGAAATAATCCAGAAAAATCAATTGGAAACACATCCCTGAAAGGATTCACTAGTGGAGGGAAATATGATTGATATAAACCCTTATCCACCATGAAGAAATTTTCAATCTAGGGTGTAACTCCAGATAGCACATGATGCTCTAGTCCCTCCCTACCACCCCTGACATCACACTCACCCTTATATAGATAACTGATGACCTATGGTTACATAAAGGATACCCTATGTAGACCGAAGTATACAAAATAAGGATAAAAAACCAACTAATCCATCCCTATAATGACATCGAATCCTGTCATATCAAGAAAAAAGACGTTACATATGAAAGAGTAACTTCCTACCACAAGGGGGAAGTCCCAACATTTGCATGTGTCCTATGACCGCACTTCTAAGAGCGTGTATACTGTCATTACACCATAGTAATATGGTATCTCTAGTCAGAGACTCCCCATGATAGATAAAGAGATAAAATTGCTCTAAGAACCTGTATGAAATAATGTGGATACTACAGTAGATGCAACTTGAATAGTACTTAATACTGTATATGGTCCTGAAACCCGATCCTTGGGTACAAAACCACAAAAAAATGCAGGGGAAGCACTGTCATTTATCAGCTCTAAGAATAACATTCTAATAATGGGGTCGGCCTTTATTAGTGCTAGCTAAAAGTGATGCTAAATGTTACCTTTATCAGAACTAAAAAAGCACTTTTAAAGATGTAGCCTTTATTAGAACATTTACTAGTGGTGATAAATGTCACATTTATCAGAACTAATAACCGTGCTGATAAATTTTTTTAATAAAAAATATTATCTATTTTTATAAAATTATTATATTTATATTCAAAAATTAATTTTCATTTATATAAATTAAATAAAAAACAAAAGTTAATAATTAATATATATTTTTTAATAATTCAAAGTTATATATATAATTTTTTAATTAAAATATGAATTTTTAAGACTATATATATATATATATATTTAATTAATTGTAATATTATAATAAATTACATTAAATAATAAATATATTTATTATATTTATTATATTTAGTAGATTTATTAGATTTATTAGTGATTTATTAGATTAAATTATTAGATTTATTAGATTTATTCGATTAATTAAATATATATTTTATATTTTTTATATTTAAAATAAGTAATATATTTATTTTAATTATAAATATATAATATATTTTTCATATATATATTGACAATTTAAATTATTGAATAGATATGAGTGACAATTATTTTTTTTATTACAAAAACCCTCTTTTAGGGCTAAGGGGGAAACCATGAAGACATCAAGACATAAACAAAATAAACGAGTCTACAACCGACCAAACCCAAGAACAAAAGCAATGCTCACTAAAATATAGAAGCTCCTCCCACCAAAATAACCATTAAGACCAGCTTGCATTGTCCTATCGCAGTACGACTAGCTGTCCCGTGCCAAATAGCACGAGCCTGGTACCGATGGTCAAAGCCATACCCTCTCAAACATCTGATTCCGAAAAGCAATGAAACAATGATACTTCCTTTCCCTAAACCTCCTCTGGAGCATCTTCTTGTCAATGAAAAAATGTCAAATCCTTTGATCCATGGTCCATTGAGACCAGAACTTCCATCAGACACCATAAAAAAGTATTTTTCAAACTAAGAATCAACTGCTGCATCAATGTTTTTCCAAATCCAAATCCTTCAAGAGAGACAATAAGGGTTGCGCAACCTCAGGACGTTCAAACACCGCACCCCAATCTGCATCCACCACAGCACGACAAATCAACACTCCAAGGACCAGAAAACCGCACCAAAAGAGAATCACACCAAAACTAAATACATAGCAAAAACAAAAATCACCCAACAAAAACATGAAATCAAAGATAAAATCCCATCACCAAGATTCCTGAAATCAGAGGCGATGCAAGAGGGAGCTTCACCGCAAGCAGACTAAAACACAATGAGGCCCATCGCCACCATCACGCTCAAACGAGAAGTCCATAGAGCCACCTGAAGAATCACATGCGGAGAATGCAGCAGTAACCTCAGCCCACAACAGACCAGAACTCGATCTCGAACCAACATCGAATTATTGAATATATATGTATTTTCAAATGAATTTGGTTAATGAATATATTGATCGTCCATATATATATTGTATTTATCATGAATGAATGTTCGTTTATACATTACATCACGTTGTACATTGATGGTGTATATAGATTATTTCATAATATTACCCATATGAATATATTGATTACCCATATATATATATATATATTGTATTTATCCTGAATGAATGTTCATTTATACATTACATGACATTGTACATTGATGGTGTATATATATTATTTCATAATGTTACCCATATGAACTGTATATGTTATAAAAAAGGTACTAATAAAATTACATTAAATTTATTTAAATAATAAATATATATTATTATATTTTTGAGGATATATGTAAATATGTTTAAAATAAATTTTTAATTATCATAACAACTATATATATAAAAATTATTATAAATTTATAAATATAATATAATAAAATTTTATTATATATATAATAACAATTATATACAAATATTTATAAATATATAATATTTATAGTAATAATTATTATTATAAATAAATAAATATCTATATGTAAATTATTATAATATTATAATAAATATTTTATTATACTACTTATAATGTTATAAATATGTAACTAAATGGATATATGTAAATATATACAAATATTTATTAATAAATACAAATAAGTTTATATTTATTTAAGTAATTATTTAATTGGATATGAAATTGTTATGATAACGATACACTTTATCGGTGCTTTTTAGCCCTGATAAATATGGCCTTTATTAGTGCTAAAAAAGCACTGATAAAATAAGTCTCTATCAATGCTATAATTTTGGAGCTGATAAGTGTGTTGTTTATCTGTGCTTTTTTATTTTAGTACTGATAAAACATAACTTTATACACGCTTTTAACTAGCAGTGATAAAGGTTTCAATGGTTTTTTAAAAAGAACTCGAATAGGATCCTCCTCCCTTGCACCCTTTCAAGCCTTCACAGAAGCGTACACCTGCGTTATCTATCCCTCCTCTACCATGACCCCTCCTCCTTGTCGTCCTCCTTCATGACCCAACCTCCTCCTCTGACACCACTACCTGCTCCTCCTCTGCGGCTGCTGACTCATCGTCCTCCGCCACTGCTGCCGCTGCATCCTCCTCCTCCTCCGCGGCCGTTGACTCATCGTCCTCCGCCACTGCTACCGCTGCATCCTCCTACTCCTCCATGGTCTCTGCCGACTCGTCCTCCTCCTCCATCGCTGCTTCCTATTCCTCCTCTACTATCGCTTCCTCCTCCTCATCTTCTGTAAAGATTCATCATTATGTTCTCATTGTTCCTCATTATTCATAAATCCATGGTTGTTCCCTCTCTTGGAATTATAGACCAAGTCTATTAGGGAGAGTTATTTGGTTTTTGTTTTTAATCATGATGTAATTTTGTTTTATCTAGTTATATTAACATTCTTTGTGATCAAATATTGATGTTTTCTGATGTGATTATTCATTTTTGAAAACTGTAGTGAGGTATTTTACTTCCCTCCAATCTACAATTCTCTTTTAATATAAAAAATTTATTTTGATTAAATATTTTCTTTGAAATTATTGTGAAAAAAAGTATGATTCTTGATTTGAATCCCTTGTCATATGGTTTTGGAAATTTTTCTTTGTATTTGGAAAACCCTCTTATTATAAAACATTTAAGTTATTGTTTTAAAATTATGCTTTTCTTTTGAAACATGTAAAGTATTTGATGAAATTTTTTAAATGGGGATTTTGTTGATTTATTTGGAATGGTATTTCTTAAATATGGTTGGTGTGAGTTCATGGGTTATACTTGACCATAAATAAGGGTATTACTCCATTGGGGGACCTGTATATTTTTCAGCTTGTGATGACTTGGTGGATGAATGAGGGATGTCGCAAGAGTATGGAAATTTCAACTAAGCATGCTTGTTGAGTGGGTAGAGACATAAATGTGTCTATTCCTAATAATGGAATTAATTTTTTTTTGTACATACAAAGGTTTTCCTTGGTTATTATTTTTGATTTTTGGAGAAGCAGTTTAAATCACTTCCAATTGTTTTATATAAAATATTATATCATTTTTTTTCTATGCGGTTTGAGTTTGGAAGTCACTGGGAAAATAGTACTGAGTTTAGTCTTACCCCAAATCATAAAAACTATTTCCTATATGAAATTATCATCTATCAATACACATTGATGGGCATGGTATCTTAGTTCATTAGTAATGTGGCATGATACCATTGAGTGGGTGTTGGTTCCATGTTTTTCAGAATCATTCAAATGACATGGATCAATATGGAAAAAGGATCAGAAGGTGTATGGGAAATTTTTTATAAGAAGATTAAGTTGAGGTCTTCGTTGAAGGATGTGGTATTTTCACAGGGGGGGATTCTGGGTTATAGGTTGTTTGAAAAATTTCAAGCTTTGGAAGTAGGATTATTTTCATATAAGGGATCAGATGACTAGAATGAACGAATATGATTCATGTGTCTCATGGGTGAACTTTACTGAGAGGCAATGAATGATGAGAAATGTTAGTTGTGTGAACTATACCTAAAAATCAGTGCAATATAGTCAATATTTCGTGGTTACAATAGAATTACATATTTCAATGGATTCTCTCTGGAAGCCCATTGTACTTCAAAGTAACATTCACATTGACTTGGTTGCATAGAAAAACTTTTATACATTATTTGGACTACAAAACAATTGTTCATAAACTGGTTAGTTTGTTATAATTTTTTTAAAAATGGTTGAGTTTTTTATATAATTTTTTATAAATGTTTTGGTTTGTTTGTAAAATTGTTTATATACTCTTTGGTTTGTTTTATAAAGTTGTCATCATTTTAGAGTTTTTATGGTTTTTTGTAGAAATTATTTTGTGTGTTTTTTGAAAAGATGAGGGCCCTTTTGTAATTTGTGATATGATTTGGGTTGTGTGTGTGTGTTTAAAACTCAAATGCCCATTTGGAACATTTATATGCTTTGTGTGTTTTACATTCTCATCCTCTAGTTTTAGTCTATGATGCACATCCTTTAATGTTTGATGCACCTATTCCGATTGAGCATCATGATGGAATAACACAACCAACCTAAATATAATTACATTAACTAAACTCATTAAAGAGAAATATATACAATGAATATTTAAACACAGTTCAACATCATCATTTCTATCAACATGTCCATGTCATTCAGCCCCCCCCTAAAAGCCTATTATTTACACATTCCACATAACTTGTAAAAATATAAGGAATGAAACCAAACATATTATTATTTTAATGAGGTTTGTAAGATATTTTCTATATTTAAAAGTACATGGGTCAGTTTATATTTTAAATGTAATGATACGACCCATGTTGGTATCATAACCAACAACTAACCTGACATTCCACTAACCAAATAGGTGTTCATGATCCCTACAAGATATCAACAATCCAATGGAAAAAATATATAATTAATGTGAAATATTTTACCCCTAATTAGATTAAATTAAAAATGATATTTCTCTTCAAAACCAGACATGTTCAATTCATATGTTAAACATCTTTGAAAACAGTAGATACACAAAAAAATAAACAGGATAAAAATATCATAGATGGAAAATAAATTCCCACTATTAACTAATAAAACAATTTAACCCAACATTTCCCATTCCTAAATTTAATTTTAACTATTTGGTATAGTTATAACATATGAGTTCTCATTTTATTTTTTTTCTATTGGAAATCTCCTCTGTTGAGCCCCTCTCCATTACCGCGAACACACCTTCACTGCGCGCTGAATGAAACCATCACAGTGAGTTTTCTCCTCTTACTCATTGGTTTCCTCTTGTTTAGATTTTATTACTATTTGATATTGATGATTATCTTGTGAATTTTATGGGACAAATTCCCCATAAAAAATCATGGCCATTAGTGGTCCTTTTTTGTGCACTAAATCAATTTCATATTGGTTGGTACCTGTTGGACATTTGAATATAGAAATTGGTAATTTACATATACTTGGATAATGAATGAATACCCCATGATGATAAAACATCTTTGATAACCCTTTAATTTAAAAGTGTAATTGAATAAGGGATGGTTTATAAAATCTGAAGTTGTGTTTGTTTGGATCGTATGGTGTTGCAATTGTGAGCACAGTTTTGTGTTTGTATGGTGTTGCAGTTGTTGTCCAGATGGGTACTCCATTTTTGTCCTTGTTTTAGTTCCTCCACCAATGAATATCAATCCAAAAACATATCCATTTCAATGCCACCACCACTTATTAGTAGTAAAATTACACTAAATATTATAAAACCACTTCACTAGATGACTATATGTGACACTTTAAGGCCACCCTTGTCAAATAACCATAAAATAAAATGTAATGAATCTTTCCACCCACAAGCACTTTACAGAAAATCATACCATATCATTGTTAATTACCATAGTTCTGGACTCAAGACATTATGTTTCTATAGAAACACAAAAAAACCCAGTTTACATCAATGAATATAGATAAAATGTGGGACACTAAAACATTATTGTGCAAGGGATTCTCATATAATGTTCCATTGATCATGTGGTTGAGAAGATGGGTGTGATCTACATTGGTCCTGATTAATGCATGGAGAAGAAAGGGTATTGTTTACCATTGGTAGTTCTATTGATTATAGTTGGATGAAGACCTTATTTGAACATATATTGTGTAATTACTTTATTAAATAGTAATATTACTGAATCATATATGATAAATATGAATAAAGAATTGATTAATGCCAATCGGTTGAAAAAATAGTATGACAATGGATTGAAATAGTTTATCAACATTTCAAAAGATCATGTTTATGACCCTTATCAAATGCTTTTTCTATGTTTATGTTGTTATTATTGAAGAAAAATTAGTCCACATGAGTTTGAAGAACACTTGATATATCATAGAATAGATCAATGTTATACATGTTGAAATAATCATAAGGAAAATGAATGTAGGTAGTGGTAGGGATAACACTGCATTTCATGGACTATCATGATGATTACAAACATGAAAAATGAAGACGATCGTATAGAGTATGTGATTATAGATGGTAATGATACTGAAGATTGTATTGATGAAATGAAAAGGATATTTGATGATGAACTTCGTGATTTCACAAATTTGTTTGAGATGTTATAGAGTTGTGAAAAGACACAATTGTATGTTTTTTTCACTAAATATACCGCATTTTCAGTCGTACTGAAGCTATATAATTTTAAAGTAGGAAATAGGTGGAGTGATATCAGTTTCACAGAACTACATGATATCCTGAAAGAAATTATCCAAGAAGATAATGATCTCTCGATCCGAACATATGACACCAAAATATTTCTACGGTCGATGGGTATGAATTCTGATAGAATACATGCCTTCCGGAATGACTGTATACTAATTTTCCAATACCATAAATCACATAAATAATTCTCTAAGTGTGGTGATTCTCGAGACAAGAAAGGTGAATCCATTCCTAAAAAAGTTTTATGGTACATTAAAATAATTCCAAGGTTTAGGTTCCTATATGGAAGTGAGGAGACTGCTAGATAATTGGCATGGCATGAAAATACAAGAATTAATTATGGGAAACTACATCACCTGATAGACTCTCCTTAGTGGAATAGAATTGATTCTGAGTATCCTGAGTTTTGAAACATGACAAAAAACTTTATCTTGCGTTATCTATAGATAGAGTGAATCCTTTTGTTTTTGAAATCAGGACTCAAAGTATGTGGCCGATTATATTGGCAAATTATAACTTACCACCATGGATATGCATGAAACAAAAACTCATCATGTTATCTTTTAATATATCATGACTAAAACAACTGGGTAATGATATTGATGTTTACATGGATCAATTGATAGAGGATTTGAAATTATTGTGGGATTCAGGTGTTACATTGTATAATGTTTATAAAAATGAAGATTTCAATCTAAGAGGCATGTTGTGCGTGATGATAAATGACTTTAAAACTTATGGAAATTCTTTAGGATATATAACAAAAAGAAATCACGGTTATCCTATATGCGAACATTGTACACAGTCAATTAGGATGAAATATTCATTGAAAACTATGTTTCTTGGACATCTCATATTTTTACACTGATGGAATAAGTAATGATCTTGGAAGACATTATTAAATGGATGTTCAGAAGAATGTACAACACTGTATTCACTAACATAGGATCAATGGTTTGAGAAAGTAAAATATGTAGAAACTACTTTTGGTAATCCGTTTTCGAAAAACCTTATTAAAACCCGTTGGGAAAAGAGATCAGTTTTTTTAATTTCCATACTGGAATTGTCTTTGTGTTAGAAATTTTCTTGATGTTATGCATGTTGAAAAAATTGTATATGATAGTGTCATCAGCACATTTGTAAATGCACCCGAAAAAAATGATGGAATTAATGCTAGGTAGGACCTAGTTGAGATAGGAATTCAAGAAGAGTTGGCACTAGTGAAGGCTGAAAAAAGAACATTTCTTCCTTTAATGGCTTAGAATCTTTCCAGGAAGGAGAGATACCACTTTTTCAACTTCTTAAATGATGTAAAAGATCCATAGGGGTATAGATGAAATATCATAACATCATGTCAATGAATGATTTAATGTTATAGGGATTAAAATCAAATGACTATCATATTTTGATGTAAGATATAATTCCGATATCTTTAAGTTCCATTTTTTTCCAAGAATGCATTCCATACATTAACGACACTCTATTTCTTCTTCAAAGCTATATGCAATAATGTTATAGGCTTGAAAATATTTCCAATTATAAAAAGAGAAATTTATTTCATATTATGTGAATTGTAAATGTTATTCCCACTAATATTCATTGATATGAGGGTTCCTTTGATGGTTCACTTAGTGAGAGAGATTCGACTATGTGGTCATGTACATTATAAATGGATATACCCCCTTAAAATCATCGCTCTAAAACATGTGCTGATTGATGTAGAGTCACGGAACTGTGTTGTGACCGGGATTAAGACACTAACTTGGGAATAGATTATGGAAACATTATGATATAATTTCATTATTGTATTAAAATAAAATATAATTCTAAAACATTTAATTACTCTACATCAACCATTTCAGAGTGAAATTATAGTAGATGCCTCTCACAATGAATATGTATTTAGAGTTGTAGGAAGGATTCATAGAGGATTTCGAAAATTTTTAATGAAATATCATCATAAAGATGCAGAAGGGATAATCAAGCCGCACCCACCTCCTCTTTATGCTCACTTGATATCCCAGGGAGTGTGGGATGCATTTAGCAACTATAGTGCAGAGCATACGTTTCAGGTACATTGCGTCTGGTAATACTTTTTTCAACATTTCTTGTAAGCATCACTTTAATTAACAGTATTTTTATTTTTGAAATAGCAAATGAGTTCTCAAAATATGGAACGGGAATCAAAACTAGCGTACCCCTATCATAAATCAAGGATGGGGCATGCTTTAGTTGAAAAAATTGGTACGTATTTTAAATCTACCTTAAAACTTTTATGTGACATAAAATAACACCATAACTATGTTCCCCTATTTATATTATTATTGATCAATCAAAATAGAAATCCACATTCAACCCATTCCATGTGCTTTGGAAGGAGGTTTATGTAAAAAAATAGTGGATACTGATAGATGAAAACACACAAAGTGTACGAAACATGTGTAAGTATGACATAATATAATTATTATTTCTTTAAATCATTATTACATAACAATGACTACATATATTATAATATTTTATATCTTACATAGTATCAGGAATCAAGAACACCTGCACCAGATGAAGAACAACTTTCAGTGGCCTTAAAGAATCTAGAACAGTATGGGCGCATCAGAGGTATCAGTTTTGGGGTGACACATCGAACATATTTTCAGAAATAAAAACAAGCAAAGGATCAAACTGAGGAATTGAAAAATATGAGAGAAACATTATATATGTTTTAATAATAATTATAATATTAGAGATAGATGACAGAAATTTTGATGGTGGGAGGCAAAGAGAAGAAACAACTGAAGAACAACCCATGCGTGAAGATCTCGCCCCACCCCCAACAGTTTTGAGGTGATCCATTCCCCTAAAAAACCTGATTTAGAAGAGGTAACAAATGTTCTAATAATTTTTTTTGTGAAATTTGAATCAAATAGACAATGATACATTTCCATTAATGATATTTTAATGTGTGAAAACAATAGTGATTTATATCTATCAACTCCCACCTATTTCCTAGTAGCGAGGGCTAGGGTGTTCAATATGTAGAACGACATACTACACAACAGACCACTTCGAAAAGATCATGTCATAGTGTCGATATACCTAGAAGATAATTCGAGCACCGAGCTACCTATTCCGTATGATTATGATGTGATTCATACAGTCAAACAATCTATTGAAACGTTCATCACATGGCTGTCAATTCATGTGAAAAAACATGTCGATAATGATGTATTGATTTCCAATATATTTTTCTTGGTGAACCTTTAACTTTTAATGGAAAAACATATGAAAAAATGAATTTTTATTATTGAACGACCATGAGAATGGGTTGAAATTAAAGATCCGATCAAAACAGTCTCAAGGATCAACCAACTGATAGAAACAATATACTGATGGAACCTTCACCCCTCCCATTATTTATCCAAATTTAATATCATTTTCAGATCATTTGCATACAAAGATAATAGATTAAAATACAAAAATAATTGATTTTGATAAAAATATGTGTGAGGAGGAAAAATATGATATCAATAGTGTGGAAAATGAAAATGTAATCCTCAAGTATAAATGGTTAGGGACCTATGTTTTAAATATATACATGAGGTATGTTTTCATTATTTTATTTTATAAAAGATGATATACTATGATATTTTTAACTAAACACATTTAATATTTTCCACAGGCGTATATATGAAAAATAATTGAAGGGATTTCCTTATGAAAAAAATTATACTCGTTAGTCCTCACATCACTACTTAAAAAGAATAAATAAATTCCGATAAAATGGTGAAATAATGTCTCTCCTGCTCAAATCATATGAAAACCAAATTATAGATGACACAATAATTTTAATACCCACAATAACAGGGTAAAACTTGAAAATTTATTATTATCAAACATATTTTAATTTCTGTCGTTACTTATTTTGTTTTGGGTTTTTAGGAAGCATTGGAAGATGATTGCAGTCAATTTGGTTAATCCAAATATTTATTTTCTAGATTCAATGCATCGATATCGAACAAACTGACCACACATGACAACATTTGTCAATTTATAAGAAAATAGATCCAACATTTTGGAAATAAAAATCATGTTATATAATTTATATTACCTTTTAATGATGATTCATTTATGATAGGGTCGTGCATAAATATCATCTAATTCATGGATTGAATCCAGGGCTTAAGGACAAGAACACCCACGAGATCTACAACTGGAAAAGTATCATTGTTGATATAATATGAATGCATTATCCAAACACATATAAAAAAAAATTACATATTTTTCTTGATGTTTCTAAAGTTTCCAAAACAATCTAATAGAATGAACTATGGTTATTATGTTTTTATATTTATTAAAGAGATCGTATTTCAGTAACAAACTAGCACCCTTGAAAATCTATTTTTGAAAATAATTACTAGTTCATTTAAAATATTAATTAACCCTTTCTGTATTTAAAATTTTTAGTAATACCATGATTGACGCAAAATCTCATATTCACAAGATGATATATATGTGTTTCGAAATTAATGTGTAGCATAACTAATATAAGATTTTACAAAAATATGATGAAGGTGAATTCCTACTACATATGTTACCCTTATGTGATCATTTATTTCATCCTTTTTTACACTTATTGATAATATATGATCACCCTTTATTATGTTTTATATCCTTAGGTTATGAAAAATGGTTTTAGAATTGATATTTCTTTATAGTAAAGAATAACATAATGAGATACTATTATGAACTTGTTCTTTATGATTCCATGTTTCCAAAAGAACTAGACCTAAACTATTATGGAATGGATCATTTATATTCTATATTCTGGTCATTTATACTGATGTTTCTACTGATTTACTGTGTTAGAAGAATATTAGTTGTGCATAACTCACAAATTTAATAACAAAACTTAGTATTCATCACTACTATTTGTTAACTACCACTTAGTATACAATCTGATCCAAACTTTGATCTGACATCCTTGTGATGATCTCGTCCAACAGCATCTTTATCATATCGTCATTCAACATTCACTTTTACTTCTCTTCCTACAACCATTATTTTGGTAAACAGGGGCATAAATTTAAGGAAACGTGAACACTGAATGATGATATCATAGATATGGTGTTGGATGAGAGAATCACGGGGATTCTGGATTAGAAGTTCATATCAGAAGCTATGCTAAGCGATAGTTAACCAACAGTATTGAAGTCCATTAAGAATCATTAGTTTTTTGTTAGCAAATATCTGGAACAAAAAACCCTTTAGAAAGATATAAAGGTAATTTGTCGATATAATATCTATATTTTAACGAAAATTTATATAATGAAATTTTTATTTTAATTTCATTATTTCATTCAGGTTTTGTTTACTTTAGAAGATTTCTGTACACGTGACATGCCATTGTAGAAAGAGAAACGACACAATTTCTTCTCAATAATAGAGGTAATTTTAATGTATTCATAAAAAAATCATTGTACATAGAATTAATGCATTTTTTTTATATTTATTTTTAATTTATTTCATTTACGTAATGAATATTAATATACAAATTTTTTATATCAATGTATGAAATTTTTAGGTCATTATAGATAGTATCAGAGTAACTGACCAATTCAAAATCAAGAAAAAGAATTAATTTATTTTGATACATTAGGGAGATTACCCATAGGTCATTTTAAATGTGTATAAATCAACCCCACCTTAATAAGAAACACAATGTGACCATATGTCTCAAAGTGTCACTTTTTATTTAAAATTGACATTATTTTTAGTAAAAAGAACATGTCACATAATGAAAACTGAGAAATCAAAATCTAATTGTTTTTATATTTTACGAAAACGATCCATAAGACATTTGGGAAATTTAAAAATTGACCTCACCTAAATTAAAATCACAATGTGACTGGTTGGACACAAAGTGTCTCATTTTTTTAAATTGTCATTAATTTTAGAATGAAAAAACAAGTGACATATTGAAAACTATGAAAACAAATTCATATTGTTTTGATACTTTAGTAAAATTATCCATGAGTAATTTGTGACAAGTAAGAATCAACCACATGTCAATATGAAGCACCAGGTCACCAGTGTGGATAATAGTGTCTCTTATCAGGTTAAAATTAGCATTTTAGCTCAAAATGTGTTACTCACTAAAATCCAAGAAAAACCAATACAATTGTTTTCATAATTAAGGATAATGGTTTATAGGTTATTTGTGATGTGTATTATGTATTATCATATTAAACCAATCCACGATGTCACCAGTATGGCTCGAAAAGCGTGTTTCCAGTTTGAAATGACATTTTATAAAAAAAACACAACTAACATACTACAAACTATGAAAAAACATTCAGAATGTTTTGATATAGTAGGAAAATGATACATAAGTCATTTTTGACATGTATGAATCGACCTCACTTCAATTCAACACACAATGAGACTGGTATGACTCAAAGTGTCAGTTTTTATTTAACATTGACTTTAATTTTAGAAAAAACATTAGCAACATATAGAAAACTAAACAACCTATTTGGATTGTTTTGATACCTCTGGGAAAAATATATGAGTCATTTGAGATGTTGATGAATCAACCGAACCTCAATCCAATGCAACATGTCAACGGTATTGCTGAAAGTGTCCGTTATCAGTTGAAAATTGACATTTTAGCTCAAAACGTGTGACTCACTAAAAACCAAGAAAACTCACTCCACTTGCCATCATTATTTAGTATGATGATTCATATATTCTTTGTGACACGTATGAAGCAGTCTCGTATCAAAACAAAGAACGATGCGACATGTATGACTCAAAATTTATATTTTAGGTTGAAATGATTTTCTTTGTAAAAATACACAACTTATGAAAAGAAAACTCAGCAAACACATTCGGATTGTTTTGATACATTAGGAAAACAATCAATAAGTAATTTTGTACATGTAGGAATCGACCACACCTCTATTTAATGCACAATGGGACTAGTGTCACTCAAAGTGTCTCTATTTTATTTAAAATTGACATTAATTTTAAGAAAAATAAAAGTGACCTACGAAAAACCAAGAAATCACATTTGTATTGTTTTGATACATTAGTACAACGATCCATGATTCATTTGTGATGTGTAAAAATCAACAAAACCTCAATCTGATGCATAGTGTCACCAGTATAGATCCAAACATGTCATTTAAATTTGATATTAATTTCAGTAATGGAACAATTGAAATAGTCAAAACCAATCAAACCAATTTTTATTGTTTAAAAATTTTAAAATAACAATCCATGACTAATTTTGGTGTGTAGGAATCAACCCCATCTTAATAAGACGCACAATGTGACCAATATAACTCAAAATGTGTCTTTTAATTATTATTAAAAATTGACATTTTGTTACTATTTATGAATGTGGCATGAGAACCCTTAAATTAAGAAATATGGAAAATTAAAAAATTGGAAAATTACAAAAAATGAGGAAGATAGAATCTGAATAACAGCAAAACAAAGGCAAATGTATCTCAGAAAACTCAAGAGTGTGTGCTCATACTATGACCAGAGGATCTTATGCCCCATCCATGAGGGTGGAGACCACTTCACCATGTTTTTACAAGAACCCACAAGCTATCACAATCATCAATGTGCATAATATCACCACATTCCGTCGTTGCATTCACAGAAGGTGCACCAAAATCATCCGCACACTTTTTAGATGCCAGTAAATAAAAGGTATTTTGAGTGCACACCTTTTCATTAAGATATTATTAAAAATGATGACCAGGAGGAGATCGTCTATTCCCATTACTGTTTAAGCATTGAACTAGTGACTATGGTATATTATAGTTTCCATACAACCCCCTTCATCATTATCATATGTGGAGGCTAAAAAAAGGGCTCGAGCTGATCTTTTCCCCGAGGGACCGATTCTTCGGAAACAGTGCGAGAAACATGGGAAACAGGAATGTCCGTAATAACTTTCCCTATAGAAAATTTTAATTTTGCATCATGTTTAATCGAATCCCAGCACTGATAAGGTGTTTCCTTGTATGGGGAGGTCCTCTAGATAGGGTCTTTGGAAAATACACTGCATTTATCTTAGCCTTCCCTGTGTAGTTCTTATCATATATAATCTTTTTTTATTGCATTATATTGAGGTCCACTGCATCCTAGGAAAAAATATTAATGGAAATTTTCCTATTCTTTGAGTCATCAGAAACCTTTTCATAATACATACCTATGGTTATAATGTCCTTGTATGAAAAACATTCATTATTTTTACATGATCCCAAATCAGTCCCAGATATTGTGATTTTGTTTGGACTAGATATAAAAATAGTACACAATGTACTATCATGATTTAGAGAAACATTCCTGGACAGGACACGTTCTATGATTTCTTTTTCCAGCCTAGTGAAATATAAAATGGGGCCACCCTTCTCATGTAGAGAGATATAAATATAATTAACAGAACTCAATGACGAAGTTATGATAGAAGGTTGAACTAATCTAACATCTATATTTCCCTTAGCATCATTAAGAAGTGTAGAACTCTTGTCTCTTTTTCTACAGTGATCTAAGTCATGCCCTTTCAAATGAAATTTTGGAAAAATCATTTTTATTCTATAACCCGAGGTAGTATGACCAATAACAATATAGTCTTCAAAAAGAGATCCATTTTTCATATTCCACTCTAATATTAATATCATCATGCAGAGTAGAAAGAACAATATTAATAATCATTGAAATACTCAGATCAAGATGTACTCGAAAATGAGAAAAATGGCCAACATACACCATTTATGTGGCACTGTATATCTATATTGGGACTCCTGATGATGATGTGATATCAAATAAAAATTCAGGATTCTATAGGATCTCATTTAAGACTTGTATTTTTACCAAAACCTGGGCATAATTCTCCTTGAAATCACACAGGTTGAAATTTATATGCCAATCATATAATCTCAATATTCATAACCATAAATCGTTTGACCCAGTTCTCTAATCATTCCATTTCAAGTACATATAAGGAAATAGAATGTGTAAAAAACCTACACCCTAAAGAATCACATTTTAAATCATAAAGTCCACAAATGTTTGTAAGATGACCAGGAAGATAAAATTGTTTCCATGGTTTCATTCATTTTTATTGGTTGATTAAAGACATTTTAGAGAACATACAGAGATCTAACCCTTATTCCATAGCGCCTTTTGATGTCGAGTCATGGGCCGTTGTTCCTTTTTGGATAATACAATGTGTTTTCCAGTTGCTAAAATCCGCAAAAGAAATGATAGTGGAGCCTGTGAAGTTCGTCAGGTTCCCTCTGACTTTCACCATAGTTCGCCTCAGATAGTTTCTTTCATGTGAAACCACCCCAAAGTAATCATAGGTATATAGATTCAGACATCAATATATGATATCATTTTATTAATGTATTCTTTTATATTATTGTTTAATTTATTTCATTATTATATTACTAACATAATATTTGTTTTCTTATATGGGTGGAATTTTTTTCTGGAGTTCTGATGCTTTGTTTTTTTTAATAATACCATGAAAGATCATCATTGATAGGGGATCAAAGATGAAAAATGTTGAGACTTTATTATTTTTTTAATTTTTTTCAGATAATTGTTATTTTAACCTTATAAAACATTGTTATAAATGTATATAGAAATGTGTTTATTTGTATTAATGTTTTCATGTAAATGTATATAACATTTTTTGTGAAATTATTGTGTCCACTGTTTCATTCTTCTATGCTTTGTTCATGTGAAGGTGTTATTTGAGTCGGTGTGTAGGTTTTGGTTGTGCTGTTAAATAAATAGCACATCCTAGGAAACAATGCCTTTATCAGTGCAATTTTGAGTGCAAATAATGGGGGGGGGACCATTATGAGCAAATTTTATAGTGCGGATAAAGGTCCCCAATTATTAGTCTATTTTTAGCACATTTAATGGGGAAACCCTATTTTCTATGTGATTAAAAGTGCTTTTATAGCGTTGTTAAAAGTTGTTTCTAGCATTGATAAAAGGATTATTTATAGTAGTGGTTTATGATGTAACACATAAAACTGGCATGATCCAAGACCCTATGCAACAACTGGACAACCAGGATTATAATTGCTCTCCTAGAATAGGTGGTGATAAGGAGTCTAACTTCAATGTCCAAAATTTATCTTCATCCAGTCCTATTGGTGCTATTCTAACTCCCTGCTTGAGGAGGCGCAAAATATCCTACTCCAGAAGGTGAAAATGGAAGAAGTGCTTCTCTACTCGATGCTGGATGAATTGTCATGTAGAATCTCCGACATTTCCTCATACAACCACAAGTGAAAAAAATCTAGTGGGTCATTACCATAGTAAGGATTCTGATGCCCCTATCATCCATACTGATGACACACCAAGGAGTTATCAAAACAGGTAATATGGTTGTCACTTCCCTAACACGAAACCTCTAGGGAATGTTTCCTCCCACCAAGAGAACTATTGGCTTGTCGTAACACTGATCCTCTATTCCTAGTGCTATTTCTTTTCCTCATGTTGTGCCCAATGATAAGACCATTATTTAATATTTTATAAGACATTTGTAGGAAAAATACATTCAAATGTGTAGAAATGGTGTACACAATCCCATCCTCAAAGAATCTAGCATTAAAAATCTCAACACCGACTATATGTGGTGAAAATAATTGTAATATGGTGAAACATTCTGAATAATCCAATACAAACATAGAATTCTTCTCAATATGCATCATCACTCTACCTCTATCATATCTCATTATTTGTGGAAATAAATGTACATTGAAGGAAGTCTGTAAATCAACCCATAACATGACCCGATGGTGACCAGCCTAAAAAATCACATCTGAACAGTGATTTTCGAAATTTCATGACATGTATATAGCAAGTCTTACCTTTCACTCTGGAGGAATATATAGATTATCAAAGATATAAATGGTGGACCCTAGCGAAGACACAGTAGTATGTGGACTTCCATCCCCTGAGAATGTTTGAGGAGGAAGTTGTTAGAACTCGCGAGTCTGATTAGCCATCGTAGTTGTATCTCATGGAGCACCATGAATGGACTACATTAGATATGGGAAACTAACAAGAACTTGGGAATCTATTCCCATATCAGGTATAGTAGGTAGTTCCTCATGTGGAACTACTATAGGTAAGACTAGAATCTCAGGGGCCCTCATGTATGGGTCATTTTCGTTTCCACCTTCCGGGAATATGACATGTTGACATCATGGTTGCATTGATATATAATTACCAAGAACAGGCCTTTGAACAAGCCTTAAGTAGGCAGATTGCATCCCTTGATGAATAAGAATGCAATAATACTCACTACCCAAGGCATGCTAACCCAAATAACCATTTTGAAGGCAATATACTTGTATGTTCTCTTGTATATGTTTCATTTCATATTATATTTAATTACTAGATTCACCCCTTTAACATTCATAAATAAGAACATGATAAGGATGTGGAACCATTTCATTATAGATGTCATGTTTCACATTATAATTAATATCCATTACCACTAATTTTTTTTCCTACACACCTTATCACAAAGAAATATTCCCATAAATTTATAAAATAATGGCTTTACTTGGACAATTTATCATCCCAATCCATGAGGGCCTATACACCTCCTGAATTTATATAGGCAATCACTCAATAGGAACTAAGAGTAATATAAGAATAATCTATCTAACACATCATCACTCAAAAATCATAGGATGGTAATATGCATGACATGTGATTTATGGATTCCTATAATGATATATGTACCTATGCTTCTTTCCCTGATATCATCAGTCCAACAATGAAATAAATAATCATAAATAGTAATAATTATAAAATCAACACCAAATGTTCATCACCCAATAGTGAATTGATATAAACTCTAAAAAATAGAAAAAGAATTATATTTCAAGAAATTCATATTTTACCCAAAACAAGGGTCTGCGATGACCAAGAAAAACTAATGACCAACTTCCATGCATTCTGAATCTCTAATTTATGGTCGCCAAATTGTAATTAATGAAGGGAATAAATGACTTTGATACCACATTGTGACATCCTAGACTTTGATGCCCTTTAATAGGTTCCTCAAGCTCGGTGGCCACATGGCCTTAAGTGTATCTCCCCAAACCCTAGACGATACTAACTATCAGTGAGGTCCTTGGGTGTGTCAATTGGGTGACTATTCCTTCATTAACAATGAGTTTCACATTGAATAAATATAAAATAGGTAAATAAAGGAATCAATATAAGTAAACATAAGGCACATTAAAAATGGATACAACACTAATAATAACTAAATCATCTGAAAAACATATGATTATATGTCAGGTCACTAGAAAACTAGAAATCATTGATAGAAGACATCATGTATAACATGTTAATAAAATTATAATAGAAATTAAAATACTATCCCATGTATCATGAGCTATGGATCAGTCATATACTATCAATATCCATCATAAATAAGAAGGAATCAAGTTCCCAAATCTGTATTCTGGCCTTTATCAACACCTTCATTTATGTAATCTTCCCCAGGTACCAAACAGTACCCTTTGAGAGTGTGAGATAAATCATAGTGGGAAACCACCAATGGTGTCTATAAAATCCATCATGTGTATTGAAAATTTAACATTTTGAATGAATCCAAATATAATTTATTGTAGTATAATGTAACTTACTACCCATGTACCTTTTTTATCCCTCTATTGGTGTCTAAACATGTATGAAGTTCATTATTTCATTGTTACCAGTTAAAAAAGGGAACATGATGACAATAGAGAAGTTTCCAAGATGAACAAGACAACCTGTAATGATATTTAGTAATGTTATTCCAAGGTAATAACCAAGGATACATAGAAATCAAGGGTTTCTAACTCAGTACTGGATCATTCTGGGATAATTATAATAGTGTACTCTAAATATAATAGTCCATGTAATTCAACAATTACATCGAAACTGAGCCCAATGAGTTTATTAAAGGTAAAATTTGGATAACTAATGGCTGTGATCAATGGGATGTGACCATGGAACCTACTTGTCAATGTTGGATCAAATGAGGGTATCTAAGGAATCCCATAATAATATATGTACGATCCTATGGTGTTATAATGATTACCCAAAGTTACATGAGGATCCGATTCTAGGTGGGTATCAACAAAAAAAGTTGTATCCATGAATCAGAATGGGGTCCCCGAGTGCTCAAGGAATTACATATGGGATCCAAGGAAATATCGGGTCAGACCAATCCTATTTGATAATTTTTTCATATAATATTTCACAAGCTTCCTACCATTTCCTTTCATTAGTGTGATGAGGCTAATGGGTCATGACAAAATTTAATGAAATCTAAATTAATCAATAAGTCCATTTGTTTGTAGCATTTCCTTTCATTATTGTGATAAGGCCAAGTAGAATGCAGCCACAAATTATATCCATTTAAATAATTTTCAATTGTCAAGGATCACTCTACTACCTTCTATTAACATGGTAAGTGGTGAATATGGAATGTAAAAAATTATTATAATAGATATAATATGGCCAAGTCATATATTAAAATACTTTCCTATTTTCATTTCATATTTAATTATCAATTGATGAACATAATTTTAGAAGGTCATGTGGTGAGCATACATGTTATTTTTCATTATGAAATTCAAAATTTAAATAAATCCATCATATGTAGAATTAATTACCCTTAAATGGGTCTGGCCAAGGAACACCCGAACAATTGGTCAATGTTGTCAAACAAAAAATGAAAATTATGGAAGAACAACCTACTTATAATGGATGAAGTTCTTGGAAAATGTTAATAACTAATCCCATATTTTAAAATCGAATAAGCAAAAACTTCTAGTAATTATAATAATGTCATATAAATTCCATAAATTCCACCCGATGAATTCGGAGGGCCCACAAGACAAAACCAAAACCAATGAGCATGAGGGATGAGTTATAAACCACCTACCTTATACTTGTATGACTCTCTTCATCTTTTATTAACCCCTAATTAGGCTTGTAATGGATTATATCTAAGAAAAAGGTAAAACTTTTCACACCTCGATAACATGTTTGAGAAAAAGGAATATAATGAATAGATCAAGAAAACTTCTGTACTTATCATTGCACATCCAATGTGATGAATGAATGCTTGAATGAATCATGTATGATGAAGAACTCCTGAGCCCTATCTTATACCTTCAAAATGATCCAAAATGAAGGAAATGGAGAATATTCCTGCTAAAAATTCAGATCAGGGAACACAGAAGGCATAATTAGATCCTTATATATAAAAATGTAAAATTACCGAAATTGTTTCTTATGCACAATTGGTCCACATATTTTTCCAAACCATGCAAAAACCCTACAGGATTACATGGAGAAGAGGGGGAACATTCTTGGCAATGCCGCATCTTTAGGGTAATAGTGTGCCAGCTATGCAGTAAGGCTCTGTCAAAAAATCATTCCATCCACACAAATAGATCAAACCATGTGGCCTACCAGTATGATTTCCACAAACCGTGCGGCATGATCAATTATTCCCAAAAGATGGGATCTAGGAATTGATTGTTCCCCAGACAACCTTGGGGCCTTCACTAACTCACTAGGCATCTATATTAGTTCAAAATTAAAAATTTGACCAAAATTGAAAGGATCCACAACTAAGAGGAAAATTGATTTCTTACAGATTCATTCCTCATCCTTAGGTATGGATGCATGACATGGCCTTAGAGTTTACCTACCTATGGGTTGTGATGAAATGGAACTAGGAATGATGCAAATATTCACTATGCTTTTTGGATTTTTGATCCTAGGCCATGGAGATATCAGCTTGGTCTAGCTAACCAAAGAGTATCTTGATTTACTAATGTTGATACTCATATAATTGATAAGAGAGATGCAGAGCCTTTAGTCGCTGATGGGTAAAACACATATTTTTTCATAGATAATAAATTAAATCTTATTTTGGATTGTCTAGGAAGTCATAGTCTGAAGTAGTGAGGGAAAAAATAGAATGGGGAGGTTGTTTCTGGATAACTCTATCCTTATATGAATATTGACCTTCTATTAATCCAACATATATGCCTCCATCCAGCCAGACCATAGAAGATTCTTATAAGGGACACCGACTGAGTAGAGTGGGGTGCTACTGGATGTTGATGGCTATCAAGATACAGTTTACCCCAATGTTTTATGAACCTCTCTATTTAAAGGCATGAGAGTATTGGACACCTTTATATGTGTAGATTACTAGTAATGGGGATGAATTCCTTATCTGTGGGAGATATCTTCATGGTGAGGTTGACCTCGGTGGATTTTAGCAGTATATTTCGTGTGATCTATATCCACACTACCATGAGGATTAATATCATAGAAGTTATCATCTTCTTATTTATTAGATGAGTTTACATGACATTATTTCATTTAGAATGTTTCTCAAAAGCCACATGGATAATAGCATTGAGATTATTTTGAATATGGGTCTCGATCTGACTCATTGTTAGAATATGAAAAACCGCCTTTTGGAATTATGTAGGGATATGAACTTGTTGACTAAAAGTTATCATAACATTAATGTAACCTTATGGTATAATTAGATTATATTCCTGCAACTGAGATTCCACTATTGTGTGAAAATTAATTGTCTTGTTATTAATGGGAATATGCACCTATCTTGAGATATGTTTCATTTTCACATGGTGGTACTCTTCCAGGATGAGAGTATGATCCCGATCCCGAGCCTTTAGAATATATGACTGGTCTTTCATGGAATGGATTTGAACCTTCCCTGAGTCATGTACCAAACTCACTTGATGAGCCCCATTTTTAATTGGAATATGATTGTAGTCGAAATATTAATTTCCCATCAGAATATGATGATGAACCTCCAAAATTGGAGAATGTATATTAACCATCACCTGATGTTCATTGGAATAATGCTAGTTCCGGGGTTCATAAGTAGATGTGGGAATATAAACCTGAATTCTAATATATTCCTAAACATTTATGTTAGATTTACTAAAAAATATACGAGTCTTCCCTGAGGCATGTGCCATTCTAGCATGGTCAGCCTCAGGTAGAACGAGAACATATGCCTTATATTAGGCCTTTGAAGTATGCCTCCAGATTTCATTTAATGGAACATGTGCTAATACCAAGGATTGTGCCCCTATCACTTTGTCATCACCACCCATAACAGGGATATGAGGCTGACCCTAGGGCTTTGGAAAATGCCTCCATACATTTTTGGTGGGAATGTTCCCCAGTCCAAATGCATTTTCCACTCTTACCAGGTGATCCCCAGTTGGAACAAGAGTATAATCCCGATTTGATGTCTCATACTTTATCAAATTTTGTTTATAATATACATGGATGAGTTCATTAATGTGTTATTTTTTTAAAAGAATACACTTGTTCCCAATGATTATAGTGTTGATCTATCTTGCTTGTAGGGATAAGAATATGTGTATGTCCTTAAAACTGAACCTATGGTAGAATATAACAGTGATGTTCTTTAGATATTTCCAAAATGTAATTTTATTTTAACAAAGTGTCTTCAGAAATATAACCATATACGTTTCCACCTCAACTACAATTTGGAATATTTCTTCAATTTAAGAATTAGTATGTTCCCACTACCATCCTCTTTAGGTAACTGGAGTATGCCAATGGACATCATGTGTGGTACATGGATATGTCCCTACCCCATGCTTCTTGTGGGATTATTCCATGAGACTTGTTCTGAGTGAGATGAAATATGAGGAGACTCACTGATGACCACTAGAATATGCTGATAGACTTCATCAGTGGGTGTGGGGATATGATCCCCCTCCTAGATATCCAGTGTCTTCCTTGCCCAATGTGTCATCCTTTCTCCCTGTGCATGGTCGTCCGAGGTAGCAGCATAGCTGGTGGTACACTCAGCAGGTGAATGGTGGATATCAGTGAGATGATGCTGGTGATGGTGGGTGATAGGTTTCCCCCTCAGTGAAACATGAATCAATATGGTTCCATATTTTATTCTTGGACCCACCTTAATCAAATACTGATGGTTCAAATTATCATTCTCTGGGGATAATCTCCCAAAGTGATTTTTTTGGTGACAAGAGCCAATGGATTTGTTATAACATTCCCTGGGCTATGTAGAATTTTATTTTCTGTACATTGAGACCTTAACAAGTGGCTACCAAGGTTAGAATTGTACGATGTTGATGTCACTCTTAGACCATTATGTTCAACACATAAAATTGGATTTTTCGAAGAGGTGAAATCATTTTGAGACCCGTGAATTTTATAATTGCATGTGATTTTACTGGGAGATTTATAGATGAAGATAGTGTCTCAGATGGTATGATTTATCTGAGAGTAGTGTCTTCATTCATGCTGACTATGATGGAAATAGTAACAGATTATTTCAATATCATAGACATAATATTCTCTATTAGATATGCAAGGTCAATTTTTTTTATTTTATTATGGATCTATGCATTTTTCTTTCTAGGAATTGACAAATTATGGATGGAATTATTTATGGTGACCCCAATCACATAAGACAAGCATCAATATTTGTGTCTAGGATATCTTTTTTTTTAGTGTAGATATTATAAAACAAAGAAGCATGACTTATGATTAACTGATCATTCTGTTATTTGAGAGTCTCGCATCAGTATTTTTGATTTTTATTATGTATATTATGAAAAAAGGCCTTTAAGGAATATAAAAAAATTAATTTTTATCATAGAGAATCATATATGGATCACTATTTTTATTTCATCGTGAAAAGAGTACAGTAGGGAAACCCTCATCAATGTGGGTATGGTTTGGATCAATGGTTGATTGTGGGGGGTTTATTTTGTGCACAATCATAAAAATCATGTTATAATTTTCATTAATAATTGAAAATCCAAAAATTTCCATCATCCATACATTTTCACGAACCTTCATTCCAACGGTAGGTGGTCAATTGGGGTTTTAAATCTAAAGATGCTTCAGAAGTCGCATTGCTCGGGAGAATGGGAGGTCGAGATCATCACACCATATGGGAGTTGAATTATTTCCAACACCATGACTCTATTATAGATTTCAGATATGTTATCAAACCTCGTTATAATTCTGATGTGTGACCAATTAATCTAATAAAATGATTATGGCTTAAGTCTCTCTTTTTTACATAATTCATGGATTCTATCAGCAAATCCATATTTATTTATCAATGTTTATTCATATATTTCCCTGAAATGAGAAACTGATTTTTTTACTAAAGTTATATAACTAGGAGCTTCATAATTTTCTTCCATGTAGGGAGGAAGTTAATATTTGAGTTGGGTATTCAAGCCATTATGAGGTGTCTTACGAATCATAGTTATTGCATTGGTCATAACCCAAGTAGTTAGTCAAACTAGTGAAATATAATGTCATATAATGATGAAATATATTAGTGATCTAAAATCCTATTTATTCATGCATTATTGTCGAGGGGACATTCTATGCATCCTGATTATGGAGAGAAACAGATTTTTCAAAGATAAGTAGGTATATTAGTCCGTTGGCAGAGGATTAAGAATAATTAGTTAATTTGAATGATTGGGACATGATGGTTGTGATGTTGGATACATGAGTGTACATACACCAAAATGGGTTCTATTTGAGCTCAGGCCTTATAAATTTCTCTAACATATCCTGGTTATGGAAGGAATAAATGTTATCCTTGTTCAGTCATGACCATTTGACTAGACACAAGGTATATTAAATCCAATGAAAGTGAATATATCACGCCACTCATAAGGGATTACATACTAACATTTCTATAGTAGGTGGAGGTTCATGATGAAAAGGATATGACTACCACATCTCTCTAGTACCTCATGATCTATTATCAATGTGTGGTATAAGGGAAAACAATCAGTCTCAATACATATGAATGTGGGGATTATGTACAGGTATATCCCATGAGATATTAATATGGAGATCGATCCTTGGGGAGGAGACCTGCACTTCCTAGTTATGGAAGGAATCATATTTTTCATAGTTCCCTTAATTTATCAATCTAGGTTTGAGTTAGAGTGATCAACCCATGGGAAATATTGGGTCTGGATGGATTAAATTGTAGAACTGAAGGAACCCACATAGAGGTGGATGCCCATTTTTGTTTTGGATCAGGCCTTAGGGAATCATCTTACGTATCATGGTCATATCATGAATTTGATTCCTCACTATTAAATTTACTGGGGTTTACCAACCGATAATTCCCTTGTCTTTGTTGGTTTTTATGTTTCAAATTATATGATTATTTTATCTCCCTAATCCCACATGAGCTACTCATGTTTTGATAAACAATGGATAATAAATAATCTATGTGATTACTTGTGAATGTTAAACTTATGTGCTGGGACATCCCTTAGAATATTAAGATGGAGATTGAAACGAAGAGAGGTCTCATATATATCATAGTAATGGTAGTAATCCAAGACATTGTAGTTCCCTTGATCCATACTCACACACTGAGGTTTCACATATAATTGGGTCATATCATGTTATTCTGTTGGTCAGTCATACACTTTGAGGTTTCCCATATAATTAGAGATTAACATATTATCTAGTTGGTTAGGGATTACACTCTAAGGCCTACATTATTATTGAGGAATATCATATTATGTAGCTGACCAAGGAATAAACTCTGATATCTCCCTTTTGATCGGGCCTGATTTCTTGCCTCACATGCATTTATTGTCCGATCGAAAAAACTTAATTTATATAAAGTCATGTCGAATATTTCCTTCATAAGATGTTCAAATACAATCATATGATCTAGTTTACTTGTCTGTATAACCTAAAATAATATAGATGAAATACTTGAGGGTTGTCTTAGGACCAGGGTTGGGTCCTCCAAAGGACATCGTAAGACCTTTCCGTTAGATCCCCAAGTCATACCATGACATGGATTACATTTCCAAAGGGTGTGACATGATCCATATGACTTTCCTAGATGTTATCAAAAGAGATAAATGAAACATATTGAGAAACATAGAGAATCAATGAGACATATCTTAGAGGGTTTCACAAGTCCTCGATGGCATGTATGAGTGGCATCACGAGACCTCAATTGCATGCCCGGAGGGCATTGTAAGAGTTTGTTGATTTTCCCAGGTGCTTCCATGAGATTTAGCTAACCAGAGTTGGTGCCACCAAATGTGTCCAACAACAATTCTAAAATAAATCACAAGGCATGAATGATGTCCACAGATGGGTTTGTGAGACTTGATAGGCTTGTTCATAAGATTTTTTTGACTTTCTCGGACATGTCTAGATGACTTTTCATAACCAAAATAGTTTACCAAAGGAGAATTTCATGATCCAATCATTATGTCAATGTGTTATCGCATGTATTGGGTGGTTCAAATGAAGTATAGAAGGGTTAGTGTTATATGTTATTTACTCATGTATCCCACATTTCATATTTTTGAATTAATTTATATTGTGATTTCCTTAGATTTTTTAGTGTTCACCTTGTTTTATGTCTTGTGGGATCTAACTAGTGTGTAGGATTTTCATCGCATTCCCTACTGGAAATCCTTCATGTGATATATAGGTGATCATAGAATGTTATTATGCATACTGAATAGATTCTATGGTAGTTCCTTGGATCTTACCTTATGTGAATCTTTTTTGTTCATGAGATCAATAACTCCATGAAATCCTCTCTTACACCAGCATGAGGTTCTGAGAGCTCATGGTGGTGATGGTCATCATTTATATCCTTATAAGATTCATCCTAATATTGATAGTTAGTGGTGCATTTTCCATGCATGATTGGGGAATTCAAAGGTCTCTCCATCCATGTTTCTCTATAATTTTTGTGGAACATATCGTGTGAGTCCAAATTGGAGTTTGTGAAGGACTTCAAAATAATGAGTCTTTATAAGCCTCTACTATAGATCTCTATGAGAGAAACACCCAATTTTGAGCATATGTGATTACATAACATTAACTCTAACATTATTGTACAATTACCAATTATTGGGGTCTTATTGAATACCATGGTTATTCATAAGGACATAAATATTGTAGTATTTACATGTACAAGATCCTTTGAATGATAAAAAAACATATCGAATGGAATTAATGTGATTTTAAATGACCTTTAAATGTCTTTCCATAAGAGAAGAATGAATTTTATATTGGCCTTTACTAGATAATTTCTGTTTTCAATGGAGTTTTGAGAGACCATTCTATAGATCCTTAGTGCGTCTCAAGTGATTTACAACCATGAGAGGCTCTCAACTCCTATTATTTTCAAATCCTTTATTTATTTAAAAAAGTTAAAATGTCATGAGATATTACATGATTGATGTTAAAGAAAATTAATCTACCTTTTTATGATACATTATGTAACCAATAAAGGTCTTATAGTGTTTTGGATAATTTCATGGAAAACTCAATAAATTTTTCCTTGGGGAACCAAAGGGGAATTATGAGGTTTCTATGAAATACTTGGGGCTTCTCACATGATAAAGATGTCATGCCAATTCATTCATGATATTATGATTAAATTTCATTTTGGTCTCAGAATGTATTTTATATCTCTTGGGGAACATCATGTGACATTTACGACTATGCGTGGATCCCTCCTTATCCCCATTTATTTCCTTTTTTTTATTTTACAATGGCTTGGGGGTCCCATGATTTTAATAGAATGTTGTTAAGGACAACCATTCTCGTCATCAGTGATCCATTGTGTGAGGTTAATATCTACAAGGGGCCTTTTATTTTGGATATTTCCCACTATTTTTGATAGTTTTTTGAATGTTTTTCCATGTTCTGGCCAGCTGACAATTCATTTGACACGAGAAAGCATATTTGCAACTATCGTGTCATCATTGGTTGTTTGGGGTCCCATCACAAGAGTTGATAATTTATCATTGGGTCCTTGTGGGATATTCTACAGGATATATGCTGCACAAGGTGCTTTTATACGACCTTATATGGTAACATGATCACATATCCCTTAGAGGCTTGCATAATTCATGGGTCTTGACTAACATTTTCTTCTATTTCTTTTGATGAAAAAACAATACACATTTTTGGAAATTTATTCCATTTTTAATATGTCTATTATCATTTGGTGGGCATCAAAAAACACTCTTTTAATAGGTAATAAATACTATATAATATTAAGAATCTATAATGGTAAAAATAACATTTTATACAAAATTACTTTTTATACTCGTTATAAGTTTTAATTTAACAAATATATTTATAAAACTAATAAGTTGAAATAGATTAAAGAAATATTAAATTTTTTCCATCACAACCAAAATTTGTTATATGGGTAGTGTCATATTTCTAATAGAATATAAAATAACATAGTTAAAAAAGACATCTAGTTTAGAAATAATAAAGTAAAATGATAATAATAAATCGTGGAACCCCTAAAAGGTGTTTAAAACATTTATAAAAACATATTTATGTAGACTTATAAAAGAAATACACCACAAATCACATAATGTCTAAATTTTTGAGCAATTTACCTTAATATATTTTAATGAAATTATTTAAAAATGATGGGTGTTTCCAAAAGTACACATTTCTCCACTTATAAAAGGATACAAAAACCCCTTTTCAAAGATAAACCTATCCTAAACATTAATCATCATAAAAATTTAGTTTTACTCCTCAATAAACATATCCCAAAAAAATACAGTCCTGGTCACATAGAGATAACATAATACCTTAAATATCAAGTGATCTTCCAAGGGAAAAAACAAGTCTCCAATGCAAGTGTTACGTGTTGTACCCCACTCTCTTGGATTTTAATGATCACAATCACTCTCATCGTGATCTAATATTGTTTCAAGTGTTTTTGATGATAGGAAATAGGGTGCCTAGAAGCTGGCCCAAGAAGAATTCAAAATGGATTGTTTAAGTCCACCGGCCAGCCGGTGTGAGACCACCGGCCAGCCGGTGTGAGACCACCGGCCAGCCGGTAAGGGCACCGTCCAGCCGGATCCAGCCCATCGGCCAGCCGGTGGACCAGGCAGAAGGCCTTGCCCTCTGCCAGGTGCCACCGTTCAGCCGGTGTCTGGCCACCAGCCAACCGGTTGTTCCAGACAGAATGGCATGCCTTCTGTCTAGACCACCGGCCAGCCGGTGGCCTCCTCACCGGCCAGCCGGTGGAACTCCTTCAAATAGTGAGACCTACTGTCTCACCACCGGCCAGCCGGTGGCCTTCTCACCGGCCAGCCGGTGGCTCCTGGGCAGAAGCTCTCTCCACCTTCCAATGCACCGGCCAGCCAGTGGATCAGCACCGGCCAGCCGGTGTGCTCAGTCAAACTAGCCGTTAGGCTTTGACCAGGCTGGCCCACTTGATCCCCAACGGCTCCGAAAGCCCTCCAACGGCTATTTTGAAGTATTTGGGGGTATTTCTCCTATAAATAGACGTCCATGGATGCCGGGAACACCACCGATCATATACCGAAGCATACCAAAGCTATTTTGATCATTTGAGGCTCCTACGACAATTCTCAAAAGCCACTTGAGATCCAATTGCCATCCTTGAAGCTTGGGCTGCCTCTACATCAACTACACTCACCTCTTGGCGCTCAAGGCTTCCTCTAGTTTGTTCTAACTTATTTACTTCAATTGTTTAGTTCTTAATTGGGTTTGTATTAAAACAAACCACCCTTTTTCTTCCTTCTTTCAATTTGGGTTTCTTGCTACAACCATAATAAAAAAGCAAGCTGTAAGAAGGTGATCTAGCCTACCTTAAAACGGCTAGTGGGTTTCTTGCTATAACCATTAAAAAGCAAGCGGTCGTATAAATCTCCCAACGGTTGAGTTGGGAGCGGAGACGTAGGCTTGAGTTTAAAGCCGAACTCCGTTATCAATTGTGTCTTGCCATTTTACTTTCTGCTGCATTTAAATTTGTTTTAAATTGTTAATTAATTTTAAAAAGGCAATTCACCCCCCCCCTCTTGCCATCACCTCCGACCCAACATTACGTGCTCTAGTACATTTCATCTTAATATTACTATTAAAAATATCTTATTAAAATAATGATATGAAAAATTAATTATAATTATTATAATGAAAATATTTATTACTATAATAATCTTTATTTATTCATTTTCATCATTATAGAAAAATAATTGAATATCATTAGTGTGTTTCATGGACTACCGCTTCTATGAAGTATCAATTTTTTCATTACTAATATTCATGGATGGTATTAATGGTGGTAATTATGAATAAATATGATACAAATATTTTAAATATGATACTTAAATTTAAATTTAATACCCACCTTCACCGACTCTCATGTGTTAAGAATCATGAATGTTAATCATGTGTACACGAAGATTACAACCTCTAGGATAAATTTTTTTTAATTTCTTCCATCGAATTTTAATAAATTTCATAAAACTAATAAAATATGGTTAAATATTATAAAATAATAAAAATAATATTTTATTATTCCATTATAATAATATTTTTTTCAAATGAAACACCTCTTAAATCATAGTCACCAGTCGAATTAGAGTGTATTCATGTTTGTGCCAGTTTAACCTCCTATGTGAACAATGCTTTAAAATATGATAATATATGCCAATGGGTACATTAAAGATAATTTTTATAATAAAATCCTAATTAAATTATTAATATTATATTTTTCATTAAATATTATATTATTTATTTAACTATTTATTAATTTAAAATCTTTAGTCGGTAAAATTTCTAAAGTAAGCAATTATAAGTTCTGTTTTCACATAACCTGACCAAAATGTATATGGGATAAAAGAAGGATACTTTAAATCAATATATGTTATATATTTTAGATCCTTAAATGATATATGAATACTATTTTTTTTTCAATTCTTGATATTGATATCTAATTATTAAACTCACGAAAAAGAAATTTCATTTATTAACACCTATGGGTAATAATAACATATAACTAATTAATGTACTCATGATAAATATTTTTAATATTTTTTATAAAAGGGTAGTATTTATAATTATGTTTATGAAATAGTTTATTATGTTAATTATTTTTATTTTCCTATAGCTTAGAGAGTCATCAACTATGTAAATAAACTAGGTAGGGATTTTTAGTCCCAAATTCACATTTCTTGAGGCATAGTTTCATGTTTTGAAACTATTTCTATTTGAGGTGGTATATCTACATGAAAAATGAATTAACTCACAATAAATCATCTTTTTTAATGAGATATAAATGTTTATTTTACAATATATATTACATGTTCTTTTTACCTATTCACATATAATTTTGTAAGGTTTTATTTGTATCAAATTTTAATCACATGAGACATGTTATCTTAAACACCATGTTTCCTTTACATAGCATAAATACTAAAAAATCATAAATGTTTAGTCATTAATATCTTATATTTCATGATATTTGTTGTTTTATTTTATTTTCTTCCCTTCAAAGGTTTTTTATTCAAAATATATAAATGTAATAAGGGATTTTGGATACTCTAATATCTTCATCATGTCAGGAACTCTCTTCTTTAACAATAACATTTCAAGAATGATCTATTATAACAAATGATTATGTTATATTTTATTTAAAAATTATTTTAATTATAAATTAATTCACTTTTAAAACATTAAATTCTTAGATTAAATTTTTTATAATATAAAATATTACTATTGGTAAGAATAACTCATATCCTTACCAATGTATCTTTTCATCATGTCCAATTTTTTATTCCTTATAATGTACTCTACTCAATTATGAATGATAATATGGATTTCGATTATATTTCTCATAATTATTTTCCTATTTATAAATGTAAAATTTAATACTTTTTTAATGATGTGGGTTTTAAATAAATTTATTTCAATGCTAATAATTTTTTCTATCCTTCCAAAATAATATGTTTTACCATCCACTCTAGATTTTCATTTGATAACCAATATGTATTTTTTACATTTTTAAATATTATTTTAAAGAATTAAAAATTTTAAAATTATTTTAACCATCACATTTATAAAACTTATTTAATGTATGAATTTCTCATTATTAATGATTCTCTCTAAAAATATGTGTTTTCAATGTATCCACACTTGAAAATATTGAAAACATTATAAGGATCCTATTAAAAGTAATTTTTTTAAATATTTTACATATTAATTTTAAATACATTTTTTAATGTATATTTTTTGTGGAACTCTTTATATTAGGGTTTTAAAAAGCTTTGAAATTCTCTCAGTCTATAAATTATGAAATCTATAAGGTACATGGTAACTCAAAATCCATTCTTTGAGTTATATGATATCTAATTTGTGAATAATGTTTCATGAATATAAATTTTAATTATTATATTATCATTTTATTTATGTGGAAATGTTTTTTTGAACAAATTTTATTTTTCGGAATGTTTTTATTTTATTTTCGATTAAAAATAATGGATACATTAGTAAAAGAGACTCATATCCTTGACTTTTACAGTGATGAATAAAAATGTTTTCAAAAATATTGTTTCAGGATTTGGTTTTAATTATATTTATGATTATCTAACAACATTGGATTTATGATTCGTCTTTCATTATATGTTATCATTATGATAATGGACTATTATTTGGGATCATATTTTTGGTATCAGGAGATTTAATTCATGATTTTATTTTAATATTTTTAGAAATACATTTTATTTCCATGATTTATTTATGAAATATTAATGAATTTGATTTTAATGGTTTATAAATCCCGATTTATTTCCATGTGTCCTTTAAATAATGATATTAAAAATTCCATTAATCCCATTTCTTATATATATCTTATTTTAGGATGTAATTAATATTTTCATGTAGAACATAATTGTATGAATTATGAGATGGTTGGGATATATATTCCCCTATAATGAATTAGGTAAAGTATTACATCTCATGAGATAGAAATGTTATGTGAATGAGGTATCATGTACATAGGTTCAGAATGGGTGACTGCGATGGTTTTTTAAAATACACACAATTTTATAAGTGAATAGGTTTGTGAGTAGATAGGTTTAGGAAGACAAGAAATCTTATGTTTATGATTGTGAAGGTTTCTTTATTTTTTTCTATTGACCATTCTATATGATTCGTGTTTTATTTTAACATTCATTGATTAAAGTGATATTTTTTAATATATTATACTTATAGTAAACACTTTTTGAATTATTATAGTTTTCATGTAGATATTTTTTCTTATTCATGATTTTTCATGTGATTATTATCTAACCATATTATATTTTTCTATTATCCATCAATGGGCATTTGAGTTCATCTTTTTATTAAGTTTCCAATCCTCAGATTATTAATGTGATTGAAAAATAAAATATGTTTAGAAACTATTTAGAGGAGTAGTATTATAGAGAAATGTTCACAGGTGTAGAAAAATAAGAGATTAATATTTCTAATATTCATGACACAAAGAATTTATGTAGTTTTTTTATGTGACTATTAATATTTGTAAAATTGAAATCATGATATTAAAGTAAAATTTAAATCATTTTTAACATGGGTCTCATTATTTGGTTTCAAAGAAGTGTTTTTTTATATTGGATACTAGTTTGGATATTTTTATTGAGTAGTTTAGTAACCTTTTTTGTTAGGGTTAGATAACATTAGTTAAAACATTATTGTTGATTATAAGTATAATATCATATTTAGAAATATTTTAAAATTCATATTTTGGTTGTTTTCCTACCAATACATCAATTTATAGATACTGTTAAGTGGATGCATCTATTGTAGATATGCACCTAGGGGTAATCACCATGAACCTGGTTTATTAATAATTGACACGATCATCACTCTAATGCATTACGAGAGGGTATAAGACTAAAAACCTGACTAGACACTGTGATTAGATATTCTTTGTTTGATCATCTTCTATTTATGAAATTATATGAAGGATTTAATTCTTATTGATACTACAGAATTGGTTTTAGATGTATAATATAACATAATTTAAACTAACCTAGCTCAAATAAGGTTAATATACATTAAACTAAATGAACAATAGTCCAACCTAGAAATGTAAAAGAGAAAAATATTTTAAAGTTGAATCCATTTAATGATTGTGATATTTGTCCCATTTTTATAAGGCTTTTTCACTAATTTCAACCTTTGGGGTTTTATTAATGGATATAAATTTAAGGAACCATGGGTGAAAGGTATAATATTAACGTATCATCAATGAACAACCATTAAGATTTGAAGATGGGATAATAAACCATGTGATATTTCCAAACAAACTAAAAAATAATATGATTAAAAATTTCAACATAGTTGAAGTCTCTACAAAAACAAAGAAGATAATGATGGAGTATCAAGGGAGATCAATTGACAAAGGCGATGAAGGAAAAATTTTCAATTTTTTTTGTAAAAAACGATTGAATGAGAAGCAAGGGAATTTAAATATGGTTTCTTGTGTGTGTTATTATTGTGTAATAGGAAGTTATAATGAATCAAACTCTCACAGGAAAATGTAGTGGTCTTTTAGTACAATGGGGGCAGAAAAAAATATAAAGGAACCATAAACGACTTGATTCTTTTAGTGCAGAATGATTGGACATTACCCAAGTCGTCATTATAAATACAAATAGTATAATAATTGTTAGTGTGAATGACTTTCAAAATTGATGTTATAAGGTGGATCATGTTCAATAACCTTTTATGTGGTGGTTTGTCATAACTAAATCCTCCACTTTAGAATTGTGGATATGGGATCTTTATTATAGCCAATCTATGTTGAATAGTGTTTTTTATGTGTACCATCTGAAATATTCTTTATCAAGTTAAATATTAATTCAAATAATGGATGAATTTATAAATCTATTTTTATGAGGATATGAATATTAATATCGATCCATTAGACAGATTTGGCAGTATGGATATACTATTTCAACATAGACTCCCTATTCATGGATCATGGTTAGATTACCGACAATATCCACTTGATTGAATAAACTAACGAGGTATAGATAATAACTAGAAGACAATAAAAAGATAAAATAAAATTACTATAAAAAAAAGAACAATAACAACATATCAATTTCATCAAATTCCGTCAATTCACCACAAAATGTGTGGAAACATATATTTCTAGAGATGTTAAAAGAACCGTGACAATAGTGGATAGCTAATAAAACTGACTACCACCAAAAATAGTGAAATATGTAATGGTGGTATGGTAAAAACAAGGATTATATATAGTTATTTTAGAAATTGGAGTATTTTGAGAATTATGTTTGATTCCCTAGATCATGTGAGCCCATTTGGCATGTGTAAAGAGTAGTTTGGGTCGTGGAATGACCTATTTGGGCACATAAAATTTCACATGGATGAGTTATAGAGAGGCATATATCTCTTATAAACCTTTGGATGACTGGGTTTTATTGGGAGGGTAGCACCAACACTATTTCAATAGGTGATCAAATAAATGGGTCATTTTTTATAGATGATATGAACGCATCAAAGCGATAATAAAGAGAGGGATCATGTTAAGGCATTAGTTATAGCATATATAAAAAGGGTTGAGATAGGTCTGGATATGGATCTAAGTGATCTTTATAGTCAGGGGGTAAATTTTTCATCAAATTCATATTTGGACATTAAATTTTCACCAACACAACCATCTTGGGATGTGAGAATCACAATTTTCGCACTATGCTTATTATAAGTACAAAGACACCATTTATATGTCACTAAAAAAATTTAATCTTGAGTTACACTAAAAAATTGCCCTAGATAAGTTTTTTAGTAATTAATAATTAAATTTAAAGGATGTAATTTATTTTATAGGGTATAATGTAATGTCCTTATATTTTTTACCCTTAATCAATAATAAATAGTAAATAATATTAACAATTCATAATGATCAAAATTTATTTTTATACTAAAGAGTTATTTTTACACTTTATATATTTTTATTAAAAATTAAATTATTATATTTATGAATTGAATTTCATTAAATATATGATAAATTTAGTTATATAATTCACACATAAGGTTATGTGGGTTATTTTTTATGTTTAATAAAACATAAAATTACATAGTTAAAAGAAAGTTACCTAGATCAAAAGAAAAAAAACGTTAAATGTAAATAATAATTTATATAAACCCTATAAATTTTAAAAACATGTTTATAAACAAATTTTAATTTCATTATTAACCTAATTATACCACACATTCAATAATTTATAAACACTGTATTCATAGTCCTAGGAATAGTGTCCTGGAATTATTGAAAAAAAACATGTGTTTCAAAAAGATCCCCTTCCTTTGTTAAAGGATACCACTTCCACCCTTCAAAGATAAAACTATACATATAATTCATTGATTAAAATATTAATTTTTTTGTCTACCTAGAACCTTCCCCAAAAACATAATCCCCTATTAAAGCATTGTCATCCTTCTATTTCAATGAATCTTCAAAAGGAAAAATCGAATCTCAAACAGAAGTGTTATCCCCTCCTATGACATTCTTCTTAAACATAATATTCAAAATATATTATCTCCATACTAATATTAATTCATCATATTAGTTATTATAATAATTTTATTATATTAGTTGTAAAACACTTATTTATTCGTTTTCATCCACTTCAAAAAACAAAAGAACATCGTTAGTGTGTCACGTTGAGTACTGCCTTTATGAAGTGATTCCATTTATTCATTACTGATTTTCATATTTGGTATTAATGGATGAAAATATAAATTAATATGGTATATATAATATAATTATTGTCATGAAATTTCTATTTAATTTCCTCATTCACCCACTTTGATGTTTTGATAAATAGGTGCACTAATCATACGTATGTGCGAATTACCTCCTCCAAGAAAAAGAATTTTTTGTTGATATTTTCATATTTTTTCTAAAAAAATTAAAATACGATGAAAAATAAGAAAAAAATAAAAATAATATCATTAATATTATAATATTAATTTATTTTTCCAAATAAACACCTCCTTAGCTATACTAAACATTCAAGTTAATGTATGTTCATGTTTGAGTCAGTTTAACCACCTATGTGAACAATTCCTTAAATATAAAGTCATGAATTACTATAAAAGAATGAAAAATATTATTAGTGTATAATATTAAGTAAATAATTATTTTTTATGTTTATTTAAATATTATATTTTGTTTCTAACATTTTATTAAAGTAACATTTCCATTTACTGAAATTTCTGAAATAAGACATTTTTAATTTAGTTTTCGCATAACATAAAAAACATATGAGATGAAATAAGTAAATTTTAAATTAATATAGGTTATATAATAAATAATTTTAAAATATATATAAATATTTAACATTGCATAAAATTATTGATAATTATATAATGAGTATTTTAATTTCACAGAACTATTAAAATTGTTAGCACCTGATGGTCGTAATACCCTATTACAACATATTTTACTCATTATAAAAATGATAATGAGGCTGATGAAAGGATAGTATTTATGTTTATGTTCAGGTAAATTTTTTTAGCTATGTTTTATTTATATTAGGTTATAATATTAGAAACTAAGAAGGGATACAGTGTAAGGGTTCATTGTTTGATGTTCACTTTTGTTGATGTAGGATTTCATGTTGTGAACCAATTACATTTTTAGGGGGTATATATATTTACAAAATTATTTGAGTGTAAATAAATAACTTTTCTCATGAAATATAAATTTATAAACACAATATCTCTTACGTGGTTATTTATTCTATTATTTAAGAAGTTCTAAGGGTTTCTTTGTCTCAAATTAGAATACATTGAGATATGATTATTCTAAACATGATGTTTCAATTTAAAATGTGTAAACATTGAAACGTTTTTATTTTTAATCATTATTATATTATTTTCTGATATATTAAATTTAAAATTAAAATTTCTTCCTCTTATTGGTCTTCCATTTAAATATTACAAACACAGTAAGGGTTTTTCGTGAATTAAATCTCTTCATCGTGACATAATCAACCTTCTTTGATTACAATATTTCACGATTTATATTTTATATCCAATGATGAGTAATATTGTATTTAAATTTTTCTTTCTAAATTTTATCACTTTATAAATATAAAATTCTATTATTAAATGTTTTCCATAATAAAAGTATTTGTTGGTAATAATAACACACATTCTTACCAATACATACTTTATTCCATGTACATATTTTGATTCCTAAATATACATTATATCATTTTGGAAATATAATAAGAAATATTTTATATTGTTTTCAAAATTATTTATCTCCTTTCAAAATAAAAACATAATACACTTTAACGATGTGGGTTTTAAATAATGTTTCTACAATTTTCTCAAATAATTTTTCCATCCCTCCTAAATAAAAATATATATCGTCCACTTAACATTTTCATTTGATAAACCCTATGTATTTTGTGATTAATAAGGATTACTTTTAAAAATTAAACGTTTCATTGTACTTTTACATTGAATTTACTATTTTTTTGATGCCCCATTATTAATGATTCTGTTAAAATTAAATGTTTTAAAAATAATTTCACATACCCTTTTTGAAGAAACTATAAGTATTACTTTAAGAATAACATTTTCAATGTTTCATTATTCATCCATTTAAAAAAATATTTCAAGGATATTTATTTGTAATTATTGATCATAATTGTTTTCAAAGTATTCTCTTTCACTTGGTCCATGATTTATGATACAAAAAAGAGGCTTGGAAACTCAAGATTTTTCCTTCAAGTTATGGATAAATATTTTTTTAAAATGAATTACATTTACATGAAAGGGTTTCTTGTAATTTTCTATTAAAATGAAAATTTACAAAAAAAGAATCATAACCATGAGTTTTACCATGATGAATAAAATGTTATTTCAAAAAGATATTTTCCTGATTTTGGATTCAATATATCCAAGATAATATAACCCCATTGGATTTATGCATCATATTTCCCCATATTTTGTTTTTTATGTGATTTTTTGGGTGGCCATGTTTTTTGTATCAAGTGATTTAATACATGATGTTATTTTTAGGTTTCTAGAAACCTATTTTATTTTCTTGGGTTATTTATAAAAATTTCTTTATTTACATTTGGATATTTTATGAAACAAATTTAATTTACATGGGATCTTTATATGATGATTTAGAGCCACTGCAAAACCTAGTTTATTTATATGGATTATCTTATGATGTGATGATTGATTTCATATGGAACATAATTGTACATATTTTGAGATGGGTGAGACTTTTTTATCACACCAAATAATTTTGTAATGGTTTATATGAGTGTTTTTTAATGTATCTTGGTTCAAAAAGGTTAAGAGTGATATTTTTTATCTCTACTCATAATTTTATGAGTCCATGGTTAGGAGGGTATCCAGGTTTATAGATTTAGGAAATAATATCCTTATAATTGTTACAAATTAATTCTTTTATTTCTATGTGTCTTGTTTTATTATTTATGTATTATTTTAAAATTCCATAAAAAATTGATATTTTATTTCCCCATGGAAATTGTTAATTCCCATATGGTTATCTAATTTAGAAATTTAAAACATGAAATGGAAAGCCTACTAAACTATATGGTTGCATAAGAATTTTTAGTCTGAGATTGAACACAAAAAGACAGGGTTATAGAAAATATTAATTAAAGAAAATAAACCTAAAATAAATTTGATTTGTAGAAAGTAAATATAAACTACATAGCATTTTATTTAGTAAAGAAGTTAGGAGAAAAAAATATAAAATGGGTGTCGGGTAGCAATGAATCTAGGTTCATCGGTTGAAAAGGTATGAAACAATTATTTCAAAATTATGCAATCATTAGAATCATGTCTATGTGTGTTCAATGGCAATGAAGAATAAATTCTATCACAAACTATACTTTTCTCATGGTCAGGTAATTCATATTGCAAAGGATGGTTAACCCGAATCAATGTTTAAACATAGGGAAGAGATTAACCCAATGGTCATGGTGTAAATATAAAACCTAAAATGCACATTGAACAGTGGAATTAATTCAACTCAGTCAATGGCCATGCTCCAATAATGAATGATATTATACCTACTCCCCAATCCCACTCACAATTATCATGCAATAATAAATTAGGAAATATATTTAAATGAAACACATTTATCAAATCATAATGTGAATTGAAATCAAATATATAATACGGCATACAATCAATCCATATTCATCATGTATTCCCTAAAAAACAAATATTACCCACTCATTCTAATCATGAGTGGTTGTGAAAAAATAAGGAAAGGAAAATCCTACAGAAGTTGGTGAACTAGGTGAACCTTTTTCCTCCAAGAGTACTTTGGTTTCCCTTAATCCAGAAAGGTTCAAATTGTGTGGGTGAGGGTCACAATTTATATTCTATAGAAGAGAACTTCTTGAGGATTTTCATGCCATGTAATGTGATTACAGATCAGAAAATCCAGATCTTAGTTTTCCTTCTTCATTTCTAAATTCACGTGAATCTTGTGTGTGGATTTGAAGCATTGACTCATTTGTTGGTGTGTATGTTTTACAGACAACATGTAATCAATAAATCTTCATATCTCATGAATCTCAGTATAATGTTCTCTAAAAAAATATCTTGAAAAAATGTCATGTAGTGTAATGAGTTTACATGACGTGTAAATATCTTTCACAATGTACACTACAGTCACAAGTTGTTCTAGTGGAGTTTTTTCTAATGATGGTTTAATGAATTGTAATGATTATATATGACATGTAATTGTTTTCATCATTTTTCCATCATTTATTGATCTTCAAAAAACCATTGTCAAACCTTGAGTGTTGCCACGTGGTGCGAAGTGTCATTTTTCTCCAAAAATATCCTTTTTTCATTTCTTTTTCACAAATTTGTTGTTTCCTTCCAAAATCATAAAACAAGTTAATATGTTACAAAATTAGTAAGAATATTTAATTAAATATTATAAATTAATACAGAATACACTCTAAAATATATTCATTAAATAGTCTTATCAATATTGTTTGGAAATGTTATTCTTATGGCTGGAACTTAATGATTTATGTTATTGTAAAGTAATATTTTTTCTTTATTCATGATTTTCCATGTGATTATGATATAACTGTTATGGAATTTTTATGTTATCCCTTATAGGGAAAATGAGCTCACCCCTTTATTATGCCTCTAATAATAATGTTATGATGATGACATTATCATTTGAAAAGTATAGAATGTGTTTAGAGATGCATTATTATAGAGAAATATTCACAAGTATATTAAAATAAGATATTTATCAATCCAATATTTTAGAAAATAGTACATTATATTAAATGGTTAATATACTATTGTGACACGTATTATTGAAATCATGATATTCATGAACTATTTAACTGGTGTTTCACTTGGGTCGCTTGAGTTTTTTAGACTATCTATGTAAACTGTGATATTTTTCCACTTATAATTTCCATGTATGATATTATAAATTTGTAACATGATTGAATATATAATAATAATAATATAATATCATTTATAGATTTTTAAATGATAATTTAGTTGTGAAAATAAGGATTTTAAATGTAAACAATAATGGTTATTTCTTTGAGTCTAAAATAAGCTTACCAAGGAATATGATATGAATTATAACTATCTTATGACCTACATTACTCCATAAAATTTAGAATGATATAAATCATATAACAAAATAGTTTATGATCTTATGGAACCATTGGAAAATGGAATTCAATCGTTACCTATACATTGAAGTAGTTTTAGAACTATGAACCGAATAACCTCAAAAGAACCAATGAATTCAAAATTAATCTAACTAATTAATAAAAAAATATTGTAAATGAATTAAAAGGAATAATAATACTAAAATAAATAATAAAAATATTCAAATTAAATAATTTATAAATATTTTTTTATTATTTAATAGGTCAGAAGAGCATCCACAATGATCCAGGAGTTGAGGATTGCGTTTCTTTCAAAAACACCTTTATTTATTAGTGTTGTTTATCCCTATTATCCTATGTGTCAAATTCAAGGTCTTGATTGTATAGATTACTACTTTACCTTAATTTTTTATTAATTATTAGTCTTTATTCGTCTCTTATGGTTTTACAGTTCATAACGTACATCGAGCATAAGAGGTTCCCCCAACACATTTTATTTTATTATGATTATGTCCTCTATCAGTCAATATATAATTCTTGATTTTATTTTTCTTCTTCATGTACATTTTATTATTATCATGTATGTATTCAATAAAATTTACAACTTTTCAATTATTATTTTATAATATATAATTGACCATATATCCATCACTCTATATGGTGTTCATGGCATATATTATATAATTTATATTGAAGTATGTTTACCTACAATGTATTATCATTTCGTTGAATGATATTTGATTACATAGATATTTTTATGTAGGATTTAAATCATTTAAATCTATTTATTTTATTTCTTGTAAATATTTTTTTTATATAATAAATTCACTAGACTAATTATTTTATTGGTGATGCCATAATTTTTATAGCCCCACGATGAATTGGTAGGTCTCACGAGAAAAACTGTTTTGGTTATTTTGTATATGACTTAAAATTTACATATGATATATTTTTTCAATACTTAATTATAATATGAGGTTAAATATTATAAATTATGTCATTTTTTGAATTAATATTGTTTTCTATTTGATTATATATCTCTTTACTTTTGATATGGTATTACTTCTCTCACTTGTATATAATATATTATTTAATTTTATTCCTAGAAAATATTTCATGTCATAATTATTCCATATTGTATTCAACTATATTCCACCCCTTATTGTGAATTTATATTCACCCCTTAATTATTTTCCACAGTCCCTGGGAAAAAATGATGAATGATATATTTAATCTATGATTAATCAATGGAAGAATACTATGGTTTTTTATGTTTTTATTATGTATTTTATATTCTATTTTTTGTAATGATAATTTATATAAAGTCTATTGATATTATTAAAATTTTAATTATAGAGGCTTCAATAATAATAAATGAACGAAGGCACTGGGTATTTGATGTAAGAGGTGTGAAGAATTCTACAATTACTAAATTCATGACAGGAGGTGTAATTGCAAATCATTATCAAGTAGAGGAATGTGGTTGATCAAAATGGAAAATCCTATTACATAAATCTGGAATCTAAAACTCATTTTTTTGATTATTTTCAAATGATTACACTTTTAAAAACATCACTCTCGATATTTTCTTTAGAATTCGCTATCTTCTTTAGCTTTGAATCCGTATCCATTTTAATATTAACCCCACTTGTGAAAATTTCTTCCATCGATGTATTATTAAAAAAATTATCACCATGCTTCCTACTATATGTGATGAATCTCAAACTAAACATCCCCTATTACCTTATAACTTTATTTTTTTAGACATATCAAGCATGGATATTTATTTTCCACATGGATAGATATTATAACCACCTTTGTCTTCTTATCTTGGGTAAATATTTCCTTAAATATTCTACATCCATTTGATCAATTGTAACCAAATTATTATTCATCCAATATATTAACATTTTTTATTAGTTATTATATGAATAAAAAAATTAATCATGATGTACACTTAATTTTATTCCATTATAATTTTCATCAGACACTGTGAATCTATTCTTGAGGGAATCAAATTTTCGTCGTTCAATTCCTACCTCCCCCTTAACATGGAAATTTTTTTTCTTCTTGATGCATCCATCACTTATACTACTGAAATAATTTTATATGTGTTTATTAATATAAAACTTTAAGATATCCACCAATAAATTAATACCATAGATTAATTTTCCTCCAAAGAGATGTTATAATGGATATAATTCCACATTGTATCACTTTATCCTTTAGAAACACATCCCCGATGTGTATTGGTTCCCAAATATTTGGTAAAAGTTTCTCCCATACAACCATGATATGTAACTCAATTGGATGATATGATTTGAGTTGATGATGAAACTGTATCAAAATCAATAAGTATGCCTTAAATGGGATTACTATGTGTCTTATTATTTCTTTACAAACAAGGGATGATCTTCCTTTAAAAATTGTTGCACAGTCAGGTGATGTGGTGATGATAACCACCCACTATGATTCAGTAATAGAGTTCTTCCATTATTGTATAAATGGTTTCTCATGTATTATGAATAAATTTTAAATCCTTTTTAGACTTCTTGTTTTTTAGAGTAGACACATACTCTTGGTACACCCTATAGTTGATGGTGTATTGCATATAAAAGGCATTTATTTGACATAAAAATGATCAAAAAAGGGATAAGGATCCAAATTTATGAATTTTTTATATTGTAATTATAATGGAATAATTTTTTTAAAAGTTACCACTAGTTCCATGTCAATATCTAGGAATGTTCTCTTCATCAGGCATTCGTATATATATTGTTCCCAAATAGCTCATCCCATACTGAAAAATTATAAGATAAATTCATGCACACCCTATCCAATTTGTGTGAATTTATATCACACCTAGATATCACATGCCTAGATTTATTATTCATTATTTATACATGCTCAGATGAAGTCTCACTTTTCTTGTTATCTCACACATAAATAAAAACCAATGGGAATACCAAATAGATTCCAAATGCATACTCGAAGATATACACATGATATCGAGTGGTTATGAGGCGATTACCACATGATTCTTAATACCCATGATAGTGTTTCTTATAGAAGGACACCTAACCTTTCATTTTGGAAAAGGATTGAAAATATGTCCAAGTCGATAAAACCGAAGCATACTAAGTATATTCTATGTTCCCAAGCCTCTCAAAAGTCTTCATTATTTTTTTGAATCAAAATTTAAATAGAAGTTATAAAAAGGAAGCATAACCAAGCCATAAAGGGATAAAAATTTAAAAATAATATTTTTACCAGGCTTCCGTAAGTTCGACTAATAGCCAACAACCAACTTTGAAAAACAAATCAAAACACCTAGGTATCCATAAGTGGAGCAATGCCCATGCCTTCCCAAATTGTAGCAATAATTATATATTCCTAAAATGGATTTATTCCATAGTATTACTAGTATATATTTGTACCTCTCCTTCAAGGACCAACCTGGGTACCCAATCACCATTGTTACTAACCTTGGAACTGATTCGCCTAATCCTCCCATTTAAACCCCTAAATATGGTTACTAACCAAGGAACCCTTTATACTTCCATTTTGATCCACAACTAGATTAGCCATGCTAGTCTATACCGCATGGTTTCCGATCCACCCCCTTATTTAAGATAAGTGAGTGACTATGGTCTCAAGTATTTAAATAAATTTATATCACACCTATCTCATCATATACCCCTCATGAAATTACATGAGTTACACCATGACATTTTTTGACATGGTAAAATATGATTTGGGTAAAGATTCCAAAAATATATCTTTGATCAAAATCGATCTTGAGTTGAGATTCTAATATTGGGGATTCCCAAAATTTAATTAGTATATAATCACTTATTTATTCCATCATATTAATTATTTCATGGTTATCTTCTTAGTTTCTAAAAATTTAGTTCTTCAGAAATTTTTTCTTTGTTTTCCTCAACTTCCTTGAATTGAGATAATCCTCCTTATTCCATCAGTTTCCTTTAGTTGAGATACTCATCTTGGTTTTTTATTTTTCATTGAGTTTAGATTACCTTATTCATTTTATCAAATTGCATGATTCAATATACTACCCCTACTTTTTTAAAATAACATGAGTCAAGATCCTCCTCTTGGTTTCAAAGAGAACACTAAGTTAAGATCATCCTATTTGTTTCTTAAAATGAAATAAGTGATGATAAAACTAATAGATTGAAAAATTATTTCAACAATATAATATTCCAAAGTAATACAAATAGTTCCAGACCTCTGTAATACATGTACCAAACCATTTCTAGGTTTCATTAAACAAGTAGTCCACTCCACATGTCATTAAACTAATTCGAATTAGTCATAGTTTAACAAAATTAAATTTCACCATGAAAATACTTATCACATGAATCTAAATGGTATAAAATACCACATTAAATGGAATTAAAATATTTTGTGATTCTCTTCATAGTGATACATAGGAAGACCCTTTAATTTTCCACCCCCTGTCAAAGTGATTTATACCTTATTTTATAGGATCTTAACGCCTCCTTTGATGGTGATAAAATATAGATTGAAATTTTCTATCGATTTATACTATATGGAATCAATAATTCGGATAAAATTATAGAAAATGAAATCCCCATGTGTATATTCTTCTTAGATATATGTTTTTGATTAATGGATTTCACCAAATGGCTAACAAGTATTGTTACATGGAAGGATTTAATTAACCTATATAAAATTTATAAGAGAGTCCTAAACTAGAAAACAAGAACAATTTTGGAATGATCCCTTATCATATCCTCTCGACTAAAAAAGTGTTCTCAAAATAATTTGATTCCAACCACCATTAAAAAGTAAAATAATTTTTTGATACTCGAAATAACCAAAATAAGCCTATATAAAAAACGCCAATAAAAAACAAGCCAAATTTAAATTATTTAACTCATGAAAGAAGTTGATTGACCATGGATTATAAATTTTTATATTAAACTTATGGGATCCTGGTTTCTCTTATAAAAGAAAAATTACATCCATGATAAATATATAATGATCATACTTCCCAATTACTCTTGGGAAATAAAATATTATTGAGGGTTTCTGTGAATAAGTATATAATGAAACCATGATCATATATCATCATTGTTTCTAAAAACACCATATCTATCAAAAAAATGTATGATATCACCCACCCAGAATTTACCATGTTATACGTTGAATAAAGCGATTCAAGAGTACTTATGTGATGAAATAATTATAAAAATGAGAATAGATGATGAATGTCTGGAAGGGTTGAGGCCAAAAATTTTGTTTCTACATCAATTAATAACTAGGGTCAGAGAAACCCCATCTCAACCACAACCCTCATTGAGATACATTATCTAAGAGGGTAAATTCACATCTTACCTTCTAAGAGGAATATTATTTAGTTATTTTTTTTTCATATATTATAACCCCAGATACTCCTTGGAGATATCCAACTAATTAGTGGCTTCCTATATATTTTAGTATGACCCAAATTTGATTATATTTTACCGAGGAAGCTGTGATTGACCTATGAATCAAAACATATGAACACCGTTATGGGTATGGGGGGTATAATAAGTAGTTGTTCCCATAAATTTTTTTTTCTCATTAGCTTCAATGGATAAAATATGAACAAATCCCAATCCAAACACCAAATTCTTCTTAGAGAGGATCTTTTCCACATTCAATTTATAATTAATTTAAAACAATAATTTCCTTGAATTGATAATTATTATTATTTTTCAATCCCCATGAAACCTTATTCATTATATCATTACACTAGATAATGAAAACAACAATTTTTCTAGAAGTATACACAAAAGATATATAAATCCCCGAACATCTTTCATGGTATTCAATGTGTCATAACAGAGGAACATAGTGTCTTTCATCATTTTCCTTTGACTAAAAAAATATAATATGTCATTATTTCTCATTCCTAATAGGTTGGAGTATGATTTTTTCTTTAAGGATTGAGTGATTATTATATGTTAATTCATTTTAAAAAATCCACTCCACTGAAATTGTTATAATTGAGACATTATAATTAGGGTTAGGCAATTAGAAATTTGAAATAAGACCTCTATCTAATTTTCAAATCTCAATAAAATCCATATTAAATAATAATAGTATAATTATTATATTATAATGAAATGTGAGATTCTCAATGAATAATATATTATCACTTACAAAACATTATATCTTCCCCTCAATTCATTACAATATTTATCAAACCTCAAATAATAAAAAATTCATTAATATAATATTATTATTTCCTGAAAATAATAAATTTTATATTCACTAAACATGATAATAATTATATATTTACTATTCAAATAACTAAATAAATATTTTTTAACGTATTCATTTAAATGAAGATTTAATAATGATCAATTTATTACCTTGAAATTATCAAAAAAGAGAACAATTAATATTATTTTCACTATACTTGGGAATAATTATTTATTTATTATTCAACTCACATATAATCTATGATCAAATATATTTGGTTATTGGGTTCATGAAATCAAAATAACAAGAATAGTTATATTCCAAAATTTGAGAAAAATATTTATTCATAATATTATATTCAAATAGAACATAACTGTGATCTAAGATATATATAATTTATTACCCACTAGGCCCCTCTCCTAGTAAAAGTATGTGATTTTTATAATTCCACGTCCATTTTCTTCTAACATGTCATATCTCCCAAATAGAAATTAATTAATGATTCAATAAAAATATCATCATATGAACACTATAAGTGTAATATAATCAATTTTCCTAGAAATATCATCAAGTCAGTTTCATAATTTGATTCATCAACCTATAAAAATTATTTACATTTCTTTGGCCCTCTAAAATTAACAAATCATGAACTACATATAAAATTTATTTAATTATATAATTCCATTTCAAGAAAAGGTATATAAATATTTTAATACATTATATCGGAATGGAAAAATAAATTCTTAACGGTTTCAATTAATGTCATATCAGAAATTATGCTTCCAACATATCCTACCAAATTATGAGTATATTTTTTCTTAGTTTCATAAAAAAATTAAAGTAGATGATTCATGGCATTAATTAATAATAAAATCATGTTTAAGGATCAATAATCACATATGGAAAAAGGAATATATAACAAAAAATGTAACAACTAGAATTCATAGAAGATATTTTTCCTCAAAATCTCCATTTATGGAGATTTCTATGTATGAACATGATTAAAAGATGTATTAATATTTTTGTGTGGATAAAACAACTAATATTAAATGATAATATATGTCATTTTAGAAAAATATTATCTAGGTCACTAGAAATATGTTTATGAATGTTGTCTTTGAATCTAAATGTTTTCATTATAATGGGAAACTAATATAAAAATTTGGATGTGATAAATACTATAAGGTCAATAGAAAATTAATTTTATGGAAATGAATAATCCTCAATTGATAAGTAATTAATTAACGCTTTTTTATAGTAATCAAAATTACAAAGTCATTTAGTTCTAGGGAATTTAATCTAATTTACTCCCACCACCACTATATAAAACTAATAATAACCATTAGTCCACAAACTATCACATGATAATCATGTTTTTATTTACATATGTGTTTAGCCAATGGGTCCACCACATTCTCTTATGTGGATACTCTATTTACCAATACCTCATCTCTCTAATAAAATCCCTCAATTGGTGATAATTTCTATGAATATGCATCACCAATTAATGTGAACTAGGATCCTTAGTTATAACTACTACAATAGAACTATCAATGTATAATGTTATATCATCATTGTTTTCATAGTATGAAATAACTATATTAAATGAATTTTTAATTCATGAAACATATTTATTGTCATAAAATTACACCATATACTTGTAAGATACAATAGAATCGGTAACAAAAAACTTTATAGAACTATTTTATATCGCATATCCTGAACTAAGGATGAACATATATCTTTACTATAATATATATCATTTTGATTTAAATCCCCTATTATCCAATTTATCTCTTGATAATTAATTATTCATTCCCTCGATAAACTAATAGAATATCCTAAGTACAACTTAGTAGAATTTCAATATTTTTTACAACCATATAATGTGGCTCAATAATGTTTTTATAATATTTATATATGGTTCTCATGTAATTGGAAACATAAATAATTTTATATATCATGACATACATGATATACCCTATAATTATAGAATAATGGATTCATTTCATTTTTTCTATATACGCTTCTTTCTGAGAAAAAAATTTCTTACAGAGATGTATAACATGTGACACTAGAAATAATCCCTTATTAGATTGTTCTATATTTAATATATTTAATGCATTGTAAGTATATTTACCCTTTCCTTGTTCTAGAATGATGTTAGATTTATTATGATGGAACTTGATTCATTGAAACTTGGATACTTCACCTATTTTTTTCAGGGAGAATAACTTGTTTAACCATGACTTAACTAACTAGATGACTTGTTTATAATTTCCCATCAGTATTATATCATAAACATATTATACATGTAAAACTAATACACTCACAATAATACTTTAGCTGATACATGACAAAAATTCATTATTTATGCAATCAAAATATCTTAAGGATTCATCAAAAAAATGTTCCGTGACATTGATGATTACTTTAACATATAAATGGGTCATTTAATCATGCACACCATAGTTTAATCCTTTGTTGTTGCAAAACCTTATGATTATTATATATAGACATCATCTACAAGTATTCAATTATGGAAGGATGTCATGAAATTCATTTACCATATCTCATATTTAGGCAAAGTTGATATGGAAAGTAGAATTCTAATAGATTTCGTCATGGTGAGTGGTGAAATGGTTTTATAATATTCTATTACATAATGCTTAATAAAAATTATAGCAACCATCCATGAATTCTTGGTAATAACTTTACAATACATGTACAATTTTTTAGGATATTAATATGAACCCATAATTATATACATCCATTAATGGATTTATCAAAACCATTATATTATTTTGGTTGGTATGTGGAATTACTTTTTCAATTTATTTATTCCTGGAATTTTGGAACTTCTAATATATTTACATACTATTGATCCGAGAGCAAATTACTATCTTCAACTATTATTGTGGAACCTTCTTAAATTTCATGAAAATCACATTTCCTTAGTTTTATAACCTATTTAGTTATATTGAAAATAACTTGCATAACTAAAATAACTTCTCCCACTATCTAAAATATAATTGTTCTTATTGTAACTTGAGACACCCAGGGAGTAGAGTGAATCCAGGTGCAGGTGAAATATTACCCATTTTCACCAGCTTATATTTCTTTAGGATATTTTCACTACATTGGTAGGAACTATGGTAAACCTATCACTAAATTTAGTTTTCACTTATCATTATCAAACCAAAAAAATATTAAAATAAATATAAAAAACAAATAGTGACATTATGATTTTACTTTGTTTATAGAAAAGGGATGATCCAAGGAGAATACCGTATGTGATTTTGGATATACCACATTTAATCCTCCTCACAATTTTTATAACAATTATATAAGAAGGGTGTGTTTTCAATCAATGGGACACTCTCTCTTCTTCCTTATAATCACTAATTGAATTAAGTATGTACTTAGTTTATAGAATAAAGGGTTCCATCAACATTTTAGAGACGCGATGATCTCTTGATGTTCATGATAGGCTAATGACAGACCATTCATTCCCATCTCAAGTTAGATTCTCTATAATTGTTTCTCTCCTCTGTAAAAACCGGACGATTCAACTCTAAAATTTTATAGCTGGGGATATGTATTCAAAAATATTAAAATCATAAATTTAATTAAACAAGATAAGTCTAGTAAATTACAAATGACTCTACTATTTTTTCTTCAAAAATTAATGTATTAATCTAGAACTCTAGATGTTGTCTTGTTTAATCTCCCCTTAGATTTTTAATACGTATGGTTCTACCAAGAACCTTTACTATGGTATGGTTCACTAAAGTACCTTTGCAATGTACCATATTAAAATTATAGATTGTCAATGTGATATCGAAAAAATTATTCACTCTACTATACTTAATCATATATTATTCATATAACATCATTTTTTAAGGCGAGTTTGGATAAGTATAGATGATTTGGATTGTTCAAGAAATTATGTTTGTACAACCTTCTACATGAAACCATTATTAACATAGGTAGGTTTTCACTACATACATTGTTTTATTTTGTTCTCTCAACTTTCTTCCCGCATCCTACCTTTCATGCAACATAATTTGACCAAATATTTGGGTAAATTAACGTTCACATATATAACAATTACAGGATAATAGGGCCCTAAAACCTCTTAAAAACTATATTCGTCCCAAATGATAAGGTTTATTTAGTATTTATTGAAAAAACACAACCTTTATTTTACTTATAATACATAAAAAATCTTCTACAATGACCATTTCACGATTCCTCCACTTACACAATCATGGTTCTACTCCACCAACCCACTGTATTCACACAAATCCCACTTGATTAGGAGTATCCCTGACCAGAGAGAAGAAAAACAAATTTGTGGACTGTTCCTAGACTTGTGTTCAATCTCCACCACATAAAATACATTCTATGATTTAAATGGATCTAATAAATTTTATGTAAACTAAAATATGAGCATACTAAAAAAATTATGATATTTTGATGATATTTTCGACCCAAAAATCCTACAAATAGTGTAAAAATAACCACTTTCATGATGAAAATATTTTCTTTAATTGGGGGATTTTATTATTAAATATTTATTCTTTTCTAAATTATAACTCCAAATGGAATTTCCTTAATATGATGTTACATCAATTATATTATTCTTTTACTTATATTTCTAATTTCAAAACCATCATGGCTTATATTTTGAATAGATAATCATTCATCTTCTATGCCAACATCTAAAGCTCATCAATGATTATGACCCTTCATTATGAGATTAAAAATAATCAATTTATCTTATATATTACACTGTTATATGACTTCACGATCTCCCATACATAAAATAAAAAAAATGAATGTGATATCTATTTATACGATCACCAATAAAATCTATATAATCTATATATACTATTCATAACACCTCAATACCTTCATGAACAATTATCAACAAATTTAACAACAAAAATTTTAGTTGAAACATTTACTCATTTATATATTATATATAATACTCTATAAAATCCATGTACTATGTAAATATGTGAATAATCGATCCCTTCAATAAATATAATCAGATATCCTCCAGGTGTCCATGTTTTATTGGTGATCTTTAGCCCCCCCCCGTTAGAAATAAATTATAATGATCATTATATCTTATATATTTATCTTTATGTATTCTAACCCAATATATAATGGCCCCATGGGTTAAATCCACCATGTTTTACTACCCCTTTTTCTGGAAATACTTCTCAAAACCATTTGACACAAAAAACTGAAATATGAAAACTTATTGTCTTAGTCGACCATTTGAGTGTCAAACATCATAACATTTGAATATGTTTACCTTTTTTTAAAATATAATTAGCTTCAAATCTATTTGAACAATTTTCCGGCATCAAAACTTATGTTTTTACAAACAATAATTGAATGAGTCATAAACAAAATTACCAAAGGTGGAATTCTATATGTATTAATTTTTTTTGTATTTCTAGTAATTTAATGAAAATATTCCAAAAAATCATTGTTTCTTATTTGAACCATTTCAACTATCTAACTATACTATCATTCATGATTTTCATAAATAGAATTTACCACTTTCCATTAATTCCAAAAAACATCCCTTAAACATACTAAGTTGGAAATATATATATGATTTAGGAGTTTGATTGAATAACCACAAGGCTATTCATGTCACCCACTTATCTCCTAAAAATCATTTAGTATTGAAATTTAAGCATTAAAAAAATTACCAAAATTTATTTCATGATATCAAACATGCTTTCATGAATCAACAAGAGAATAATCAAAGAAAAATAATGTGAATGAGTCACACAACAAGATGAACCAAAAAATACAACTTGTTTTGTACAACCTTGTGATACAAATTGATATTCATACAAATTTTATTTATGTGGTATTTACTTTATTTTGATAAAGCTAAAAACCCTTCAATATTCATCACCAACTAAAAAAAGTGACTTTATATCATGAAACAAACATTTGGATAATTTAAATTAGGTTAAAACAACAAGTTGGATATGAAATATTCCTATTAGCTTGTTTTGGGGTTCTTAATAACAATAAGTAGATATCAAATTTTTAGTACATAGATAAAATTTCAAAAAATACATGCACATTATTACCACTTAATGTTGTTTAATATTCTTATTATTAGTTATCTGATATCACTAATTGTGTAGACTAAACAGACATACTGAACATCATTTTGGGCTTGCTTACACATAATGCATTAGACGAGGATTTTGTAAACTATTTAACTCTCGATCCAAAATATAATTTTCTTGAAATTATTCATTAAAACATGATTCTCTATATTTTTTTAAAAATGAATGGTGTTTTCAGAATATATCATGTCAAGTAAGATCATTTGCTTAATTCAAATTCACTTTTTTGTTGAAGTTGATAAATTATGTGATCTTTAATCATCTTTAGTCCCCTATAATCATGTTTTATTTTTTCATAATCACCTGTTCTCTTTCATCACACTCACCCATGGATTATATATCCCCACTAATTCTACACCAATTATATAAATAATAAATAAAATTATATTATATTGGGATAGGGCTACCTACAAATATCTTAGGTAGAATAATTAGGTTTGTCATGATAGACCTACCCTCTATTTGTATCATTTCTATAATACTTAATAGTGTTCTTCCTTTGGGTGATACCACTCATAAATATTTCATCTAGATGATTTATTTGTGATTCATTAACTTTATTGGATTTGTACTCTATTCCATTGAGGGAGTGAACTCACATAATCAAGATTATTCTTATGACACAATTTATATTTATCTCTTGATAATATTCCTCTACTAAAGAAGAGCTCTTATAGTAACATTAATGTATTTATTTGATTTTTTAATTGTGAACCAACTAAGGAATGCCTCATGATTATATTCTTCTATATCCATTAGTGTCACTAATGAATTTATTTTCCATGTGGGAATTTATTAAAATGTTTACCATTTATTCTCATAATTGGGACTTATTCCTTGCACTTAGTCAAGATTTTCTTTCTTTCTCTCCATGAGGGATGTTGTGAGATAACTAATTCTATCATTTAAACCTCATTTAGTTTTTCTCCATTTTCTCTTCCAAATTAGTAACTCTATTTTATAGATTGATATATTTTCTTTAAGGGAAAACATTCTTCTTATTAGTCATCAGAATATAGAAAATAATTATAATGATGTTTTTTAATAATATAATTCCATGATATATGTTTATGGTTTTCACAAATAAATAGTCTACCTTTAAAATATTACCATATCTTGTATTTTTGGGTTGATATTTTGATGGAGTGGTTTTATTCACCATCTCATCCCATAGTATTCTCGACACACATTCTCGGTGTTCCAATTTCTTACAGAATTGTATCTCTATGTAGCTGTTTCTTTTTAGGGAATTATAATCTATACATAACATGGAAATTTATTTATTCTAGTTTAGAGAAATTTCATAACCATTTCCATGTAAAATATATAATCTATAGAATTGTGCCTACAAAAAATCATACTATATTAAAATAATTCTATAATATAATCATATATTTTCAACATTTTCTTGTTAATTACAATTTCATTATTTAGATACTTTTTTCTCCTTCTATTTTTCTCTTCTCGGTTTCTTATTTTGAATTCCCCTAATCTTATTTTTGAATTATTTTACAAATTCTAAACTTCTTTAATTGATGTTATATCAATCATCAAACCAAATTTTCCCATAATTGATGGCCTTTATGAATGATGTCTCTCCTCAGTTTTCCATGATGATTCCGAAAATAAAGACTAAATTATCATTTCTACTACTATATTTCCATCCTAATTTTTTAACATTACCTATAATAAGAAACACATTATGTTTAGTCGATCACATTCAATTAATAGGGTTTTTATTTTATCTTTATAATTAATTTTGAGAATCATCAACAATTTTTTACTTCTTATTTAAATGTATTTTTCTTACTTTAAGTTTTTTTAATCATTTTTGACGTGTTATCAATCTATGTATTCATAGTGGTAATGAGTAATTTCAATGCTCCTTCCATTTTTGTTAATTTTTCACTAAACACATTGATCATTTATTTTGATCTATCTTTATTCATCTCTAATAGTTATTGGTCAAGGATCTATAATCCTTTAAATTATTTCCCAATGATATCCCATGAGAATGTTTTACGAGATCAATATATTTTATCCGAAAATTATATAGTAGTTCATTCCCATTATAAATCTATTTCTCCATTCCCTTTGAATATTTTATCTTAGATTCAAGAACCATTATTTTCCCATACTTATCTTCTAATATAGTAATAATTTATTTCAGTCTCAAGTCAATATCCATTCCTTATTTTATCCACTATTCATGTTCTATATTGATTTGAATAATTTTTTAATTCATTTCATTCTCAATTTCTATCATATCTATCATTTTATATGAATGTTTTTTCAGGCTAGATTATTTACTCATTTATCTTTACACCTATTTTCAATATATCCACATTCATATTGACATCCACTTTATTCTATAATATATTATCAATAAAAAAAAATTATATGAAATCATAACCCACTTCATGCATAATTTTCAATTAATTCACCATATCATATAGGGATTGTATGTTTCCTTGATTATAGTATGAAAAATCATCAAACTAATGATTAGATGTTTCTACCACTTCTTACATAGAATAAAAAATTATATAATTCCAAGAATATTAATTTTTAAATTATTGAGGTAAAATTATCATTTACTGTAATATTATTAACATATATAACATTTATATCAATCCATATTACATTTGTGGGTAACACCTTCTTCTTGAGAGAATTCTTCTTATTTATCATTTTGTTCATTATTTATTTCCAAATGATGTCAACATCATATATTAATAATGATATATCCATATAATTTCAATTTAATACATTCACATGAGAAATATATAGAGTCTCCCAAATCATGAATGTCGTAATATAATGAGTGGCTCCATGGAATTATTCCTTGATAAATGATCTTATCATGATCTTCTCTATCTCCATATTTCCAAATATTTCACAATGATGAGTCAAATAAATATCTAAAATAATATATTACATAACCTCCTACCATAAGAAAAACTTTTGGTAGAAATTTAATTATCCCAAAAACCAATATCCATTACTTTAAAAATGTTGGATTCATTATTGAATATACAACACAAAAAATAAATAAAGCTTCTACTATTGATCACTGATATTGAAAATTTAGGTATTGATTCCACATTATATAACTTGATACACCATAAAAAGTGGTGCTATGAATTATGGATTGGTTAAAAAATAAACCATTTTTTCACCAGATTATCTTTATTTAGGGTCATTCACCTATGTTGGTAGGATATTTTAGTCAACCTTTCACTAAATTCCATTTTCAATTCTACTTAAGAAATTCAATGTTTATAATAAAAAATATAAATCACCCATAGTGATAGAATGTTTTTTATTTTTTTCATCACAAAATTATAATACAAGGATCATACACTAAAAGTGTGTTGACATAGTAGACGGGTACTACTACTCTCTATAGTTATTATTTTTTTTATCATTGGCCCACTTTTTTTCTAAGGTATAATGCATCATCTTCCATAAGCTTATAGATTTTTTGAAGGCGATATTTATTTTATAGTCCATAGGGTCTTTGAAAAAGTTTACTGACACTATATTATCCTCAAGATCAACATAGTTTTCTCACATACCATTCATCCTTGTCTCTTGATAGATGTTATGTGATTGTATCTCTACTCTATCAACACTAGATGTGATGACATCCATAATGTGATAGTTGAATCATTATCTTACACAATATTAAAAAATAATACAAACAATTTCCTAAGAGACAATATAATTATATATGAATATCACTTTTTTTACTCAACAAAATGCATTAATTTCAAACTATATACATACCCCTCTTCATTCACACAATATCCTTTATTTAGGTATTGATATCCCTTGTACCACTATATATGTTTAGTTCACTTATTACTATTAATACATGTTCCTTCTTGAAATTATGGTTGGTGAATGTAACGTTATGTATCCTACATTATCCTAGTGTGTATGATCAGGTTTTTTTTCATGGATATCACTTCACTATGGTGATTTTTCAAATATATATACTCTCTTCTCAATTCATAAAAATATATTTAAACATCATTATTCACATAAATCCCTTTTACTGAGTTATGTTTACTATGTTTACTTTGATTTGATCTATTTTCTGAACTATATTCATGTAAAATCACATTCCCACAACATTATTCACCCAGATATTTCACTAAAGTGTAGTTTTCAAAAGTTACACTTCATCAAAAAGATATCCCTCAATCCTCATCTGAATATTTTTAGTATCCATAGAGAGGGTTTAGATGTTATTTTTCGGAAAATAAAAACCTTTACACAACAAATCACACTATGGAACATCTCTCATGTAATAACATATTATTTGTTCCTCCACTTCCATAGTCTACATAAAACTCCACCATCACATTATATTCACTCAACTCCCACATGTGCATAAGTTTTACAAAAAAGTGAGAATGACTTTACTTTTCCTAGATTATTCCCTCACCAATGTAACACTAAAACAACTTAAGTGAATGTTCTGTGGACAGTGAAAATATATTTCATTTATATGGAAATAAACTCCAAACCTCAAAAAAAATATGCAGAATATTTTTTAATATTTTTTACTCAAAAATATTAAAACCACATAAAACATCACCTCTTTTAAAATTGTAACATAATTGCTGGAATGGAACAATTATTTTTTCGATTGTTCTTCCTCCATACCAAACTATACTAAATAAAATTTCCTTGATATATAGTAATATGAAGTATAGTTTTCCCCCACATCCAGTTATTCTTCATAACAAATAATGGTTTAAATTTTAAATATTATATTATTTAACTCCCTTTAAAATCAACAAAACACATCAAAACGTTTTAACCTGAATATAGACATCCTATATAATTATTTGAGCTTCCATTCATCACTTCTGTATGACATATTGTACTCTAGAACTTCAAATAAAAACATCTAAATGGGTGATCTATATATGTCATGACCCGTCCTCGGGGCCCGTGCCGAGACTACCCCAAGCCCGCCTTCCATAGGCCAGGGACTGGGGACTAGCACCAAAGGTGTAAATCCTAATAAACTGGGAAGTCATTGCCTTTATAAAGATAAACAAAACACCACAGAGTAGAAGCAGAAGTAAAAAACTAAGTACAAAAAGGAAGTACTAAAAAGAAGTGGTCCAGGATACAAACCCATCTGAAAAGTGCAGCTATAGCTGAAAGGAAGTAAAACAGAAAAGTCAATAGCTGGAAGAAAAGTAGCAGCTCATGGGTCGTCCACCTCGGATCCTACCTGAAGGGTAGGTACAGATAGTGCAACTCCTGGATTGTCCACCACGGATCCTACCTGAAGGGTAGGTACAGATACCGTAGCTCCGGGATCATACACCACGGATCCTACATTAAGGGTAGGTACAGATAGCCTCCTCAATGCTCTCTCTCGTCAACCTCCTCCGAGTATCTTCTCATCGTGAAGTCCACCACCAGGTACCATCCAGTCCTCGAACACTCGGCCTTCATTAGCGCTGCCCGTTGTCTGCAACCAACACAATGAGGTGCGAGCATTTCCCGTGCAGGGGTGAGTATACGATACTCAGTAGGGACCCCGAGATCCTCGTGGTCTCACTAAATCCAACATGGATAACCACAAGAAGGATCTCAACAGATAACCCTTACATAGGTATAAGCCCATACTTATACCTACGTTATCAAGTAACCCATCTCAATCATGAATAATCACAAATGTTATGAAATCAACGGATAACCACTACTTAGGTATATGTTCATACATATACCTAAGTTATCAAGTGATCCATCTCAATCATGTGGTAAACACAATGGTCATTGACTCAGCTCAAACCAGGATTTTATTCACAATATCGAAACCATGGCTGCTGGAGAACTCCTCCTCTGTCGAGTACAGTGGGTCTGCCGCTACAACCAAGTGTGTCCCACTAGCCTTGGACTGCTGAAGTACTCCACCTATCGAGTATTTTGGGCCTGCCGCTGCAACCAAGCACATCCCACCATGGGTCTGCCACTACAACTAAGTGCACCCCCTCATAGCCTACAGAGTTACTCCTTCTGTCGAGTACCGTAGGTCTGCCGCTACAACCAAGCGCACCTCCGCCGTGGGTCTGCCGGTACAACCAATCGTACCCCACTAGGCTATCCAAATCACTCCGATTTGATCGATCAGCAGTCATTATGTCTCAGTCAGCTACTAGGTGTATGCACTCTACTAGCTCATCTCCGGGAGGGTATGCTCCACGATATACTGGTCGATACTCCATGTATCACAAGTCCCATGATGAAGTATCTCAATGTACCACCTCATCATTGGGGTCTCAAAGCAACAGACGGCGCGTCAATCGGACACCCGGTCTGTGAGTTATTAGCCTTTTCGTCCCCGGGGCCCAGTTGGTTTTGTGTACGAACCAACCCGACCGCATCTCAATTGTACCCTGAACCCTCCAAGGGTATACTCATAGGGACCGTTTCCAAATGTGATCACCAACGCCACTGACGGTTCGTCAAACGGATGTCCGGTCTGAAAGTTATCATCTTTTCCGTTCTAGGGGCCCAGTTGGATTTTGGGTACAGTCCAACCCGGCCATTATCCAACTGCATCCAAAACACTGGAGAAGCATTCCAAAAGTTTCATCTCATCACGAGTAATCCAACAAATTCGACGGCACTTCAATCGGACGTCCGGAGCTCGAGATATAAGCGTTTCCGCTCTGAGGGCCCGGTTGGTTTTGGGTTCGAACCAAACCGACCATACCCAAAGTTCTCTGAAACCTTGAGTGTAATATAGCGAAATGACCGTCTCAATCCAACGATCATATCACAACTAACGGTGCGTCGATCGGAGGTCTGTAGCCCAAGATACGGGTATTTGAACGAAATCTACTAGAGAAAAGGGGGTTCGGCCCCGGACCGACCTAGCCCGAGACCCCCTGGGTCGGCCCGAACCAGGTCGACCCGAACTGGGTCCGGGTCCAGTCCGCTTGGGCGCAGCGTGGCCCGGCTGGTGTGGCCAGGCCCAGCCGATGTGGCCCGGCCCGGCCTGGCGCTAGCGTGGCGCCCACGTGGCCAGCTCGGACGGTGCCGAGCTAAGCGGAAAGGGGGGGAGGCGCACATCCCCTTGATTGAAGCCACATGTCGTTCCCTTGACCACCGGAGGTTACGAACCCCGGTCTCCCCTGGTCCCGTGCGGTCGCGGGACCACCGCCTGCCGCTGCGGCTTCATCCGCGGCGGACTCTCCTGGCGGCGCGCCGGGCGCCGCCGCCTCCAGCCACCGGCGCCGCCGCTCCGGCGGCGTGTCGGCATGCTCTTCCGGGGACTACTGGATGCACTCCGGCGGTCCGTTTGGTTTTTCGTCTTCACCAACGGTCCTCCCGGGACCCGACCTTCACTATGGAGGCTTCAAGTTGACTTTGCGGCCCCATTTCGTCATCCCTGTCAATCCGCGCATCAACAAAAATCTACGGAGGGTCTGGGCATTGTTCGTTAGCCCATGACCTCCGCGTTAGTGGTTTTAAATGAATATCAAACTCAAACCATATCCGATTATTCACCACACAACCAGCCCACATGAACGAGCGATCCATGGATCAACCAGGTAGATATTGATCCGTGCTCGTCGTCCTTTTCTCAAAAGTTAAAGAGAAAATCAAATATAATTCCCCTACCTCGAGCGTTGTTGAACGAAGGCTCGTCGCGGAAGAAGGTTCCGTACACGTTGTCGGAGATCGTCCGAGGAGGAATGGTGTCTCCCTTCTTTGACGCGGGATGAAGGAATAAAGGAAGGTGATTTTGGTCGTCGATCTCCTAGGAAGGCATCTCTCACCGTCGTCCGTCGTCAGAGGTCGGCGTTCTTCATGTTCTTCATCGAGGAAGAAGAACTTCAAGTCTTTGAGCAATTTCTCCCAATCCCTCACGCACAACGAACCCCTTAATAAAATAAGACTTGTATTATTTTATTAACACACAATCCAATCATTTTTGAAATTCAAAATTGAATCAATCAATTAATTTAATTAATTGTATCGTTTAAACCGCCCAATTAATAGAGGCCTTTAATATTTAATTAAACGCACGATTTGACTCCATTTAAGAAAGGGGTGCGGGTGCATTACCTAATTAAAAGTGGGGGTTGAGGAAGTGAAAAGGTGGGGATCATGTGGGCCCCACCCCACAAATATCCTACCTAGTAGAGTAGGATATAGTGGGTCCCACTTCAACCACTTAGCTTAGGTTTAGCTACCTTAAATAAAATAAAATTGGTTGCACCATTTTATTTTATTCTTTTACTTAACCCAAAATTTTAAGTACCACACCCGAGCAAACGCAACTCCAGAAAGGGTGTTCCTAAGCAACTACCGGCGCAGCGATTTCATCGGTGCCCTCAGATTTCGATTCTGAGCAGTGGTTCAAGAGTTAGAAAAACCCGCTCGTTCGTTCACTGAACGTACCCGAGCTAAACTTCGGAAAATGATTCCGGGCACACCGGGCCTCGGAATCAGGCACCGTCAGAAACTGTGTTCTTGTAAAATACCAAAGAAATTAAGAAGAAAATTTACTTGAAATTTCAGAGTCTTTACATTTCTCCCACCTCAGGGAATTAGTCCCCGTAAAACTTTAACACAAACTAGGGATACAAAAGCGATACTGAGCACGCATCTGAGCCTTCTGTTCCCATGTGTTCACGTGGAGGTTCTCGTACTGCAAGTGAAAGCTCACCCGAGGAATTGACCGTCCTCGAAAGATCTTCTCCTGTCGATCCTCATTCCCCACTGGAACCTCCGTGAAATTCATCCCATCGCAAAATTCTAACCCCCCCATGGTCGATGACATGGGCCGAGTCGTGCTCGTATCTCCTCAATTGAGATACGTGGAAGACGTCGTGCACCCAGTGAAACTAAGGTGGATGGGTCAAGCCGTAAACCACCTCGCCTACCCTGTTGAGGACCTAGAAGGGTCCAATGAAGCGCGGGGAAAACTTTTCGCCCCGAAAAAAACTCCGTAACTCCCGTCGAGGCGAGACCCGTAGGAAAACGTGGTCGTCATCCTCAAACTCTAGTGGTCTCCACATCCTGGAAGTATATGACTAATGTCGGCTCTGAGCTATCCTCATCCACTCCACGATGACCTGGACCTTATCTGATGTGGCATGGACCATCTCTGGTCCCACAAAATCTACTATGATTCCTTCTTTTCCGATAAGAGAAATTCGGTCTCATCCCCAGGATGAACCATGTTCTTTGCCTAGTACAGTCAATCGCTACATAGATGATACAAATTCATACCAAGGATGACGTCTTAAGGCCTCGACACTACTACCAAGAGATCCAACTGTTACTCTCACCTCCAAGGGTTGAGTCACACTATCGGCATCAGTGTGTGGTCACTATGTCTCCTCGAGTAGGTAACTCAGAAGTGAGGTTCAAGTCAAAGGTTTTTAAACAGGAACCTCTTAGTAACAATAAAAAGAGAGGAAATGAAAGTAAATTCCACAAAGAAAGGTGTCTTTTATTACTGCAGCTCAAATTACAAAGACACAAAGCATCTACAATCAAACATCCAAAAAGCCAGAATCAACATGAACAAAAGTCTTCATATCTAGAACTAGTCCCACTCCTATCCATCTGCTCCCGGAGATCCATGATCGTAGGCCTTAGCTTCCTGAAGCAGAGCTCTCCCCTGTCCACCCATTCCATGCGGCCGGGGTGGACCTCTTGGGGGTGGTGGTGGAAACACCTCGAAGCGTCGTCCACCTCCAACTGTACGACCAACTCCCCTTCCACAGTCTCTTGCTCCTTGCGGTCGGCCTCGATCGAACTTCTGCCTCTGCCTGGGTGGTCCTTCGTTTATCTGTTGATCATCTGTATGGAGGGTCGAATAGTCACGATCCATGTGACCAATCCCGCTGCAGGAGTAACACTGTACACTCATGGTAAGTCGCTCTCCACCCCGGGTTCCTCATATACATGATCTTGTGTCATGCAGTCGACCACCTATAGGTCTGGTCCTCTTGGACCTCTGCGTCATCTATCTTCTGCCAGCTATAGAAGACTCTACCGCATGTCGGCTAGTGGTGGGTCTTGCTGCTGGAGACTACTCAGCAAGGAAACTCTCCACTATGAGGGCTCGCTCCAACACCCCTGTCTGCATCGAGATTCTGTGAGAATCAAAAGATGCTCTAATCTCTCGCCTGAACCCCTGCTCGAAGGTTCGGGCCCTGAAGAACAAGTCCCGTACCATATCTGTGGAGTAGCACGAGAGGTCTGTAAACCTCGCTGAGTACTGTGCCACCACCATGCTACCCTGCTATAGATGCAGTGGCTCTTGTATACGCACCGCTCGAAGGGTGTTTGGTACAAACTCTGCCTGGAACAGGATCTCGAAGTCTTCCCACAGAAGTGTCGCCTCGTCATGCATCTGGAGCATCAGGCACCACCATCTTCCTGCTTCTACCTAAAGAAGGCTGGAAGCAAGGATCACCATGAAGTCCACTGCATCACCACTAGCTTAAAGACTCTCACCACAGCCTCCAGCCAATCCTAAGCCGCTTGCGGGTCCGTATCTCCCCGGAACCTAGGTGGCCTATGGCACTGAAACTCGTGTAGTGCGCTAAAGTGACGTGCACCCTCTGCTGCTGGGGCTGGTGGAATCGGTGGCCCAATGGGTATTAGTACCGCTGGTGCCTCTGCTGGTGCCTTAACTGGGATAGGGCCATGTACTGAGGCCACGTCGCTCGGTGGGCTGTCAGTACGTAAAACTCTCGGGGCACTAGCTTACCGTCTGCGGGGAGGAATCCTGAAAGAAACAAACACAACACAGTCAAATGATCTATATCTGGTGAGCTTACCTGGTTTTATCTGACTTTTAAAACTTTTGGAAACACACACACAATCAGTGTTTTCATGCACAATGTCGGAAATCAGTTTTCAGGGTCCTGTTGTATGGATACGTCTGCCGCCCGCACCATCACTTGACTCCCTGAACTGAAAACCACACTCGGTACCCTTAGAACTATTGCTTCACAGAAAAGAAATATCAGAGTTACAAGTTCTGCGGTAGAACCGAATCCTTTAATACCAATTTGTCACGACCCATCCTCAGGGCATGTGCCGTGACTACCCCAAGCCCGCCTTCCCTAGACCAGGGGCTGGTGACTAGCACCAAAGGCGTAAATCCTGATAAACTGGGAAGGCATTGCCATTATAAAGGTAAAGAAAACACCACAGAGTACAAGCAGAAGTAACAAACTAAGTACAAAAAGGTAGTACTGAAAAGAAGTGGGCCAGGATACAAACCCATATGAAAAGTGAAGCTACAACTAAAAGCAAGTACAACAGAAAAGACAATAGCTGGATGAAAAGTAGCCGCTCCTAGGTCGTCCATCTTGAATCCTACCTAAACGGTAGGTACAGATAGCACAGCTTTTGGATCTTCCACCATAGATCCTGCCTGAAGGGTAGGTACAGATAGCACAGCTCCTGGATCGTCCACCACAGATCCTACCGGAAGGGTAGGTACAGATAGCCTCCTCAACGCTCTTGCCCGTCAACCTCCTCCGAGTATTGTCTCATCGTGAATTCCACCACCGGGTACCGTCCAGTCCTCGAACACTCGGCCTTCGTCCGCGCTGCCCATCATCTGCAACCAACACAACGAGGTGCAGGCATAGCCCGTGCATGGGTGAGTATACGATACTCAGTAGGGACCCCGATACCCTCCAGGTCTCACTAAATCCAACAAGGATAACCACAAGAAGGATCTCAAAAGATAACCCTTACTTAGGTATAAGCCCATACTTATACCTAAGTTATCATGGAACCCATCTCAATCATGAGGAAACACAAACGTTATGAAATCAACGGATAACCACTACATAGGTATATGCCCATACATATACCTAAGTTATCATTTGACCCATCTCAATCATGAGGTAAACAAAAAGGTCATTGACACAGCTCAAACCAGGATTATATTCACGATATCGAAACCACGACGGCTAGATAACTCCTCCTCTGTCGAGTACAGCGGGCCAGCCGCTACAACCAAGCGCGTCTCACTAGCCTTGGACTGCTGAAGTACTCCACCTGTTGAGTACTTTGTGTCTGACGCTGCAACCAAGCACATCCCACCACGGGTCTACCGCTACAACCAAGCGCACCCCCTCATAGCCTACAGAGTTACTCTTTCTGTCGAGTACTGCGGGTCTGCCGCTACATCCAAGCGCACCACTATCGTGGGTCTTCTGCTACAACCAAGCGCACCCCACTAGGCTATCTGAATCACTCCGAGTCGATCGATCAGTAGTCTTCAAGTCTTAGTCAGCTACTAGGTCTCTACACTCTTCTAACTCGTCTCCGGGAGGGTCCGATCCAGGAGATACTGGTCGATACTCCAAGTATCACAAGTCCCACGAAGAAGTATCTCAAAGGACCGCCTCGTCATAGGGACCTCAAAGAAACAGATGGCACGTCAATCGGACGCTCGGTCTATGAGTTATTAGCCTTTTCGTCCGAGGGGCCCGGTTGGTTTCGTGTACGAACCAACCCGACCACATATCAACTGTTACCCGAACTCTCCTAGGGTATACTCATAGGGACTGTTTCCCAATGTGATCACCAAATCCACTGACGGTTCGTCAAACGGATGTCCGGTCTGAAAGTTATCAGCTTTTCCATTCCAGGGGCCTGATTGGATTACGGGTACAATCCCACCCGGCCATTATCCAACTGCATCCAAAACTCAGGAAAATCATTCCAAAAGTTTCACCTCATCAAGAGGAATCCAACAAAGTTGATGGCATGTCAATCATACGTCTGGAGATCGAGATATAAGCGTTTTTGCGCCGAGGGCCCACTTGGTTTCGGGTTCGAACCAACCCGGCCGTACCCAAAGTTCTCCGAAACCTTGAGTTTAATATACCGAAACAACTTTCTCAATCCAAGGATCACATCAAAACTAACGGTGTATCCATCGGAGGTCTGTAGCCCAAGATATGGGTATTTGAACGAAATCTACCTGAGAAATGGGGGTTCGACCCCGTACCGACCCAGCCTGAACCGGGTCCGGGTCCGGGTCTGGCCCACGTGGGCGTAGCCCGGCCGAGCCAGGGTGGCCCGGCCTGGCATTGGCGCGACACCAGCGTGGCCAGCTCGTCTGGTGCTGAGCTGAGCGGACAAGGGGGAGGCGCGCGCCCCCCTGATTGAAGCCCCCCCCCCACGTGGGGGCCGCTCCCTTGACCGCCGAGGGTTACAACCCCCAGTCTCCCCTGGTCCCGCGTGGCCGCGGGACCACCGACTGACGCCATGGCATCAGCCGCGACGGACTCTTCTGGGGGCGCGCCGGGCGCCGCCGCCTCCGGCCACCTGCAAGCTCTTCCGCTGACCACCAGACGTGCTCAGGTGGTCTATTTTGCTTTCCGTCTTCTCCTACGGTCCTCACATGACCCGACCTTCACTGCGGAAGCTTCATGATGACTTTGAAGCCCCGTTTCATCATCTCCATCAATCCACGCATCAACAACAATCTATGAGGGTCCATGCTTTGTTCGTTAGCCCATGCCCTCTGCGTTAGTGGTTTTCAATGAATATCAAACTCAAACCAAACCCGATTATTCACCCCGCAACCAGCCCACATGAACGAGCGATCCGCGGATCAACCGGGCAGAGATTGATCTGCGCTCGTCGTCCTTTTCTCAAAAGTTAAAGAGAAAATCAAATATAATTCCCCTACCTCATGCTTTTTTGAACGAAGGCTCGTTGCGGAATTGAAAGTCGCGGAAGAAGGTTCCATACACATTGTCGGAGATCGTCCGAGGAGGAATGGTGTCTCCCTTCCTTTGACGCGGGAAGTAGGAATGAAGGAATGCAAGTTGGGTAATCGATCTCCGTGGAAGGCGTCTCTCACCGCTGTCCATCGTCGGAGGGCAGCTTTCTTCGCGTTCTTCGTCGAGGAAGAAGAACTTCTTGACTTTGAGCAATTTCTCCCAAGCCATTACGCACAACGAACCCCTTAATAAAATAAGACTTGTCTTATTTTAATAACACACGTGCCAAACGTTTTTGAAATTCAAAATTGAATCAATCAATTAATAGAATTAATTGTAACGTTAAAACCACCCAATTAATAGAGGCATTTAATATTTAATTAAACGCACGAGTTGACTCCATTTAAAAAAGGGGTGCGGGTGCGTTACCTAATTAAAAGTGGGGGTTGAGGAAGTGAAAAGGCGGGGCTCGTGTGGGCCCCACCCCACAAATATCCATCCTAGTGGAGTAGGATATAGTAGGTCCAACTCTAACCACTTAGCTTAGGTTTATCTACATTAAATAAAATAAAATTTGTTGCACCATTTTATTTTATTCTTTTACTTATCCCAAAATTTTTAGTACCACACCTGAGAAAACACAACTCCAGAAAAGGTGTTCCTAAGAAATTACCTATGCTGCGGTTTCATTTATTCCCTCATATTTTGATTCCGAGCCCTAGTTCAAGAGTTAGAAAAACCCGCTCATTCGTTCACTGAACATACCCGAGCTAAACTTTGTAAAATGATTCCGGGCACACCGGGCCTCGGAATCAGGCGCCGTCAGAAACTGCGTTCTTGTAACATCCCAAAGAAATCAAGAAAAGAATTTCCATGAAATTTTCGGGTCTTTAAAATATATATAGTCACAAATAATCTATTTTTAATCCATATATATTTTGAAAAAACATAAATACCTTCAATGGTAATTATTAACAAATCCAACAAACATCCTCTTCATTATAAAAATTCCTACGATAACTCTTATGTATCTTCATCCTAAACACCATCAAAGTCTATCTTTTTTCCACTGTCACCTTTTGATATGTTCTCCCTCTTCAATATAAATTAATATCTATTTACACTATTATAATTTTATTTTATGGATTTATATATAATAACCCCTTGTTTCATTAGGATATCCTATAAAGATACACAAATTTTCCCAAGATTTAATTTTTTTACTAGATGTATCCATAATAAACGTATCATATCTCTACACATGGAAATAGGAAAAATTGGATTTATTCCATTATATTAATTCATAGTGGAATTATTTTATCGATTTAGTTGGAAATCAGTTTAGTATGTCTGTTGTAGTCATTCATGTGTGTCCTTAAAAGTATAAATGAATTTCACAAAAATCATCGTAATTTTCACCATGTCCTAAATGTTATGATTCCCTAATTAACTGTAACCATTAAATTGTGGTTTAAAAAGTTGAGTGAGATGGGATATTATCGCAAAATCTTTTAGATGATTAATGATGTTATAGTTTAGAGGCCCTGACCTTAGTCTTAGTGCAGTTTCTTTTTTTTATTATCAATATAATTCTCCCCTTCATTCCTGTATTACATAAATTTCTAAAATAAATTATAATTAAACTGCATTATGTTTACATATCCCTGTATACTAAATCCATCAATAAAATTTATGATTCTAGAGTATCCACCTCTATATTCTATTAGAAAATTTATAAATATTTTATGAACTAATTATATAAGCTCAATATATATTTTATGTATTTCAAATGAATTGGGATTTTTTCATTTTTATATAAAAATATGAATATATATATGTATATCTATAGATTTTAGTTCAAGAGAATCAAAATAAACTACATTAAATATATTTTTAGAATATTATCAATTATGTGACCAATCTAATGATACCACAATTGGGAGTAATATAATTCATTTGAAATTGACACATTATCTATTTCCAACACTTGGTTTTCAAATTCTAGCATATATAGATCATTATTTAAATATTCTATTCCATAAAATATGAAATATTTATAAATTAATATATATTGTTTCTAAAATTCAAAATGAATCATCCATGACTAAAATAGAAAATATATTATAATTTTAGTTACACTATGAACTAAGATTTTTTTTATAAAACTCGAATTAATCCAAATGGTGTCCTTAAATGGCATCCCTATATATATTTCATGGATAAGGATGATTTATTAGATGCCCAAATTTCCACCCCATTATTGGTATTATTTGGAAATCTACCTAGTTAAAAAATTAGGATACAAAATTGAGATCCAAAATCTATATCCAATATATAATTTGTCGAAAAGGAAAAATTACACTCGATAATAAACATACTTGAAGGCATACATGGCCTCTTAAAAGACACACATTTCTTCTTCTAGTTTCACTCCCTTCCATTTTCAAAACATACTGTATCTTTCTTCTTATACTTTCTCTAAATAATATTTTTCTTAGAAGGGTGGTGAAAAGGGGTCTTAGACTATAAACACATGTTAGACCTTTTTAAATGACATTTTACCTATTAACTATAGAGAAAAATGTTATTTTCACACATTACATATTTATATAATTAGTGAAATAGAGTTATGAGATCTAGGATAATCTTATCTGTGTTGACCATATTAATATGCACAACAAAACATGGGAGTTTATGAAGAGGTGAGGCGAGTACAAGGTCTAGTTATACTACATTGGGTATCTTGAAACCCAAAATTTAATAATTATTTTTGTATATAATCATCTTAACTATATGAAATATAAAAGAACACCTTATCTTGGTTACATATCAAAAATTAATTAGAGATATAATAAGTTTCCTAACTTTATTTCTATTGAAAAATATTGTGGAAGAGAGAAAACAATGTGAATTCATCAATTTAATAAAGAATCATCAAGATATTAATAGTCATGAATGATAACATGAGGCATTAAAAATGAAATTTTCCATCCATGGGTTTCCAGAAGACATTTTGATCCTCCTAACCTGAATTATTAGAGGGATTAGTGGGTTATGGGGACTCTATCACATAAAACATTTTCTCTTGGAATATTTTGATGGAAAATCTGTAATACAACTCATAATTGTCAACACTAGTTACTCAATAATGTTAATCAAATATGAATCCTAGGGATAATGTTTTGGATCAATTAATATAAGTTTCAGTATAATAAATAATAGCATATTTTAATTATTTATCAATATTACCAACAATGATGTTATAAATTTATTTTATTAGTCTTCCATTATTTCATTAAATTCAACATCCCTTGACATTGGATTAATAATATATTTCTCTTGGATATTCTAGTGTAAATTATCTATATTCCCTATCAAATAACTCATAAGAGGGCTTATTATCTTATTTGACGCCTTTTAGGTAGTTATCCATAAAAAATTATTTAACTCACAGTTCCTTCATCTGTTGAGTGGACTCCCCAATCATGAATTCAAAACCATGAATTTCATCAACATTTACCTGTAGGTAACACCGTGAATTTCCTGGGAAAATAATATTGTACTGAATTATTTAATTCAACACAAAACATTCATTGTAACTAATTGATAAATTAAATTATCCTAAAAAGGTTAGGGTTATTACCTTAATATATGGTTGTACTCTAACAATGGTTATATAAGGGGATATCTGAAATAATATTTTATTTGAGGGGTTTTTTTAACAAATAGTTAATTTATTTTATTTTACTTTTCACATCCTTGTTAATATTATTTGAATTTTACATATTAATTAATCATATTTCATAAAATAAATTAGATGTCATAGCTCTAATTTTTACCTTACGTGCTTATGTTTAATAATAAAATAACTATATATTATAACATGAGCCAATACATGTCTTTAGTTTTATCATTCCTTCGTCAACCTATTAAAATTATTGGTTGGGTTTACCTAGAATCTGGTACAAAAGCATATTTTCTTTCTAGGAGATTCATCATTTACACATCATTTACCACTCACATATGTGGTAAACAAAGGTATTAGGGTTATATTAATAAACCTCGATAACACCAGCCTATACATAATAAAAGAGAAATATATGATACAAAAGACATAGTAATTAATTTATTAATAAATGAATAATAATAACCCAATAAGAAATAATGAAATTAAATAAACCAAACAGATATACATGTTGATCAAGATCCAAATAAATTATAATAAGAAAATAGTACAAATTAATAAATTTAGAATTAATTTCCATACATTCAATATGAATAGAATTTTCCCAAATTAATAAATTAATATTCTTATTAATTAATTATTTATCATAATAATTGTTCAAAATAGTCACTGGGATTCCTATTCTGTATAAGTTTAAATATAATTTATAATTTATAATTTTAATAAATATTAATTTAAAATTAATTAAGTAGATTTTTTTATTAGTAGGGTTAGACGGTGTGTACCCTCTTGACCTGTTTGAATTCAAAAAAGAATTAAATAAATACATAACATATAATGAAGGAATCATGAGTTGTTCCCGTTAATGTTTTTCTTGATCTAGTAATAGAATTTAATTGTTATATGATGTAATAACCTAATATTTGGAAATAAAACACTATGTTCTATAGCATAATAGATACCCAACATCGATCTTCAAAGTGGAGAAAAATACTATTATTTTAATGTGAGAGTTATAACCTTATAGTTAATTTGGTGGGTATGAATATAAAAAATTCATTTGTGAAATAAATATAGAGGAAATAATAAATATAAATTCAATGATAATTACTTCTAAAATGATAAAAAAATATTTAGTGTAGTCATTTTATTTTTCAAAAACAAATTTCTCCCGAAATGGGATTTCTTGCATTTTATTAATAATAATTAAAATTAAATTCTTATAATTTTAGAAAACATATTTGAAAAAATGAATTTAATTTTTTATATAGCATATTAGAAATTCATTAAAATTATTTCTTGATATTTATCTACAAATATTTATTTTTCAATGAATAGTAAAAAATAATTATTTTTATTAAAAATTGTGTTTTACTTCTATGTATTTAATAGAATTTATTTTGGATTATTTTAAAATTTAAATTAGTTTATTTTGATTAAAATTAATAAAAACGTGGTTATAAAAATGGATTTTATACTAGAATTCAGTATAAAAAATTATATTTAAAATGTTAATTTGTATGAAAAAAACTGGTCATGTTTTGTTGGTTGGATTTTAAATTAAATTATAAAATCTATTTGTTAGGAGATTTCTAAAAAATATTACATATTTGGAATTAGTGGGTATAAATTTGGTAAATATTCCTATTTTATTTTGGGCCAATATGAATAGTGACATTAGTAATTTCTATTACCACAGGAAAAGGTAAATTAAATAATTAATGTTTACAATATAGTGACAACGATTATAAAATTACACTAAAACTTGAATAAATTTAATTGAATGAGTCCACATCATCCATAATAATCCAATATTCTGTTATATAACCTTTTTTAATTTTTATATGATTATAACCATTATAATTGTTAATTTAATGTAATGAAAAAAATATCACACTCTTGTTTGTAAAAAATATAATATTTTGAACATGGTACTAAACATAGAAATATATAGTTATAAATATAATTTATAAATCTAAATGGTTTAATTTTATCATAGTATTTTATTTTTAATTATTAATGAAGATATAATTACCTTAAATTCTCACACAATTATGATGAAATGATTATTTAATTAACGGAAAAATTTAATTAAATATATTAAAATTTCTAAATGATATAAAATTTGATGTTCTTAATGAAATTAAGGACTTTTATAGATTGAAATTATATTTTAGTGATATAATAAAATTTGGTTTTCTATTGTTTTTGTTTTCATGATGTTATTTAGTTCAAGGTAATAAATAGTTCTAATAATTGACATTTTTGATATATTATAATATTTTCAATTCTATTAAATGGTAAAAAAAGTATTAAAAATATAAAATTTAGAAAAGAAGTTTGGATATAATTTATAACACAAACCATTGTCCAGTTATGATTTTTTTTCATTTATAGTAACTTTCTTGACCATCAATGTCTAACAATCATTGTTTCCACGGTTTGTGTGAAAGAGGATATTAAGAGTTTAAAACCAATATATAAGGATAAAAACATCAAAAGAACACATCTATTTATTATTGTTAAGGGTTTTAGACACATAATAATTATATATTATATATCAATTAGTTCAGATCCATTTTCATTTTATAATTAATTTATATTAATTTAAAATTTTAAAAAATTCCAAGAGTTCCCCTTCCAACTGTTATAAAAAAATATCTTATTCTCTTTAATTAACACATAAAAACATTTTTATTGGAATATACCTAAGAAATCACTTTAATAGTATCCACAACATCATTATTTAGGGATTTTTTATTCATAAACCATTTTTATTGGTTATATGGTATTAATCAAAGGGGTATTTACAAAGAATATATATAGTTTTAATAGTAGGTCTTGGTTTTATTTATTTTTAAAACTGATTTAAATATTTTTTAACCATGATTATATAATAAAATAATTATCCTAAATATAATGATATGTTATTATTTTAATTATATAACCAATATCCATCTATAACTCCATCAAATGGGAAATGAATTCGTTGTTCATGTGTACGCTCGACTATTGCCTTGCAGACTGAAGTAATTAATTTTTCATCACTACCACTCACGATTAAAAAATTGAAGTAATTAATGTTTATATATGATATTCGTGAAATATTTTTCATTCTAAAATGATAGTATATCTTTTAATTTATTACAATTACCTTCACTAAAAATTTATAACATCATTTGTACATATGGGCGAACTACCACCTCTACAAAGCGATGTGATTCATTTTTCATTAGCACATAAAATGGATGATATATATATATATATATTTATTTATTTAAATATTAAATATTATATTAATTATATAATGATAATTATTTAATTATCAAATATTATTTACCTTCATTTTACAATGATATTTGATAAAATGGAATTGGTTTTCATGCGTACGTATGACATGCCCTCTCAATAAATGTGACGTAGTTCATATTTCATAACCATCATTAATTATTGTTTTTAAAATTATAATTTATCTATTAAAATGACAATTATTTAATTATTATTTATCTAGATATGATGTAATAATTACCCCTTTGGCCTTAATCAACCTACAGATGTAATTTTCCACTTATAAACTGAACGTCCTCAAAACACCTAATGTGGACATATCAAATTAAGATATTAACAATTTCATTATGATAAATGAAATAAATGTATTCGTGATATTGTATTTAACCTATAAAATTATATTAATAAATAAAAATAAAAATATTATTTTATTATAGAATAGTTAATTGAAATATGTGGAATCTATGGGTTCGAGGAAAGGGCCATTCTTTAAAAAATTATTTGAAATGATTCATATTAAACTCAATTGTTCTTTCACTTCATTATTTTTGATGAATTTTCTATATAATATATTTTCATATTCTCATATGCTTATTTAAATTCATAATTTCCTATTTTTATGTGATCAAAAATGGTTTTATTGAGATCATCATTTCATTTTCAAAACAGAGTACTTTTTATCTTTTGTTTCAACAGTCTGAAAAGATTGATTTTTAACTTGTAAGGACTGATCAAATTTTCCCACCCTCATGATTATAATTTTATATAATGATTTATTAAAAAAATTACACTGTTTTTTCAAAAAAATATTTTCCTTTATAATTGAAAATTTTATTTATTAAGGGATTTTTTATTTAAAAAGTTTATTTTTCATCAGGAATAATTTTAATGATATTTTAACTGTATTTCCATTAAAAACATAAAAACCCGTGAAGATACTTATTATCTACTTGGGATATTTTCTATTTATATCATCCTAATCAATTTTCTGGTTCTATTATTATTTTTAAATGATATTTCCATAGAACACATTTATTTTCCAAGGGTTAGTAATGTTTTTAATGAAATGTTTTATTTTAACATATATGGTCACAATGAAATTTTTAAAACCATAAACCTTTTTTCAAATTTATATATATATAATTTATTTCATGTTTTATTCAATTAAAAATAATTTGTCATGTTTTTATTTACTTTTGGTATTGAAAATGGGGTTTTAAAAGAAAATGATATTTGGATATCCAAATGGGTTTTTTATATGGGTTAAAAATGATATTAAAATGTTTCAAAATGGAAAAGTGCAAGAAGAAAATGTTTATAGGCTTCATAATAATTACATGTGAAACTATCAATCCTAATTTCTCTTATATGATAGGTGTGCCTAGATATAGCTCCAATGCATTTGTTATGGATACATGTACTTTGAGGAATGAAGAAGGAATTTAACATAGGTTTTATAATATATATTTAACTAGGATCCAGTTTTTTATGAGATTGGTTTAAATTGGGTTTTCAATTTGATGATTTATGTTATAATTTTTTTCTTACTATGGGTTTTAATGGATTTAATTGTTAAAAAATTTGTGTTTTCATGGGAAATTATTTATTTTATTCTCTCTAATATCAATGAGGTGAAAGTAAATATTTCATGTGTTTTAGGTTTTTCATTCGAATAATAGGTTTCTTATTTTTAGGGCCCTAACAGAACATTTTTTTGACATCCCATGATTTAATTTATTTTCATAGGGTTTATGGATGGGCATTGAAAATTATGAATTTATGTTAAACATCATGATATTTTTTCATAAAAAGAATCCTTTTTTTATTTTAAAAGATTTTTATTATAGGGAAATTGATACTAATTAAAAGTGTCCAATCTGTATGTTTATGGTTTATATATATATGATTTATTACCGAACTGTTTAAAAATATAATCCTATAAGATATTTGGGAATTTATGAATCCTAATTCATCTTTAAAGTAACTAGAATAAAGAATGTATTTGGTCGGGTCCTTATAGTTTGTATAAGAACATGTTTTAGATAACATTTGATGTTAGGATCATATTTGATCATAAGTTACAAGTCTTTAAAACTAAAATTTTTATCATGTTAGGGAGAATCATATTTATTTTAGATGAATTATATTGGTTTGAGATAACATCAATAAGGATATCATAGTGTTTATCCTCCTTATAAAATAGTTTATTGTGATTTTATTGATATGATGACAATAAAATTTTCTGGATTACTAAATTTATTGAACTAGTAGGAACCAAAGTAACAATGGATGTGATGTATCATGTGTATGTTTTCTAAAGGAGTCACTAAACTGAGTAGGATATACTATGAGAAATCTTGTGGTCGCTATTAGCTATTAGGATTAATGATTAACATCTTGAACCCATGTGTATTTCCTGAAGAATAAAATACAAGATAAATGATTCTCCATGGATGTTTTTGTTATAATTATCATAAATATAAATATATTAAATGAAATATTTGTCAGTAATGTGGAAGTATGAACCATGAATATTTTATTAAAATAACGTGATGAATTTTATTTATTTGGTTAAATAGTTCATAAAGTAATAATTTTCCAATGAAAAATAATTCATTATTTTAAATTGAAGAAGGGGAAGTAAGCTATTATAGAGATATAAATTGAATGTTTCATATATGTATATAATAGATATTATGAAAATAAATGTCATAAGGGAAAAGTTTAAGATAAGGATCATCATGACCATACATATGAATGTTTATCAATAACTAATGCCATCAGAGTTGAAGATGTGGAAAATGAAAATGACATATGAATGGTATGGATCATTTAATAGACATTTTTTTTGATATTTTTTAGATATAGGTAATGATTAAAATTTTATTTATATGATGTAATTATTATGGAATATGATATAAAATATTGGTAGAAAGATTATAAAAAAAATTAATGATAGAGGTTTACACATATATAGATTTAAGAGCAATGATTTAATGATGATCATAAAAATTATTATTATTTTGATTTTTAATTTATTTATGTACATTTTAAAAAATTTATTAGTTATGGATATGTTTCAATTATGTTTAACATGTTAAAAATTTATTTGTGGAAGAATGTTTTTTTCATTTTGTAGATATGTGTTTAATGGTATTGTTAACTATTACGGTTTATAAAATCCATGATTATTACATTTATTTTAGGATTTTTATTAGATTTATAGATATTTTATAAGGATTTTATTAATATATTTTATTAAAAAAAGGGACAACCCATTGGCCAGATGACAACCTGTCATATTTAGAATGTATGTGAGGTTGGAACCCACAATTGTAGTGGGAAAGTGGTGTGTCTCATACTACTGGCCCACATGAAGTAACAATTTGTATGATTTTTTTATTTATGGAATCAGTCTATGAAATAAATTTTAAGATAATTTTTGGAACATATTGTTTATCATATAAATTACCATGATACTGAAAAGTGATTTGGTGATTATGTAATTAATGTTATTTCTAAATAATTACTCTATCATGTGAAACCTATTTTATTAAAGAAAACATAATATTATAAAATTATACATAAGGGATAAAGGATGAATTATCTTTTGTAATAATGTATTTTTTTAATTTTCCTTTTTTATGTCACATGTTATTTATAGAAATTATTAATATATCATGGATATTATGTGACTATGGAAATTATATATTTTTATGATGCAGTAGGAGTGATTAATATCATTTGGAGACAAATGTTAAATAAAAGTTGGAAGGAAATGTGATGAAATCCATATACTTATGGGGTTTCAACATTATTCTAGAAAAAGTTAATTTATTTTATGGATAGTTATGCATCTAATGGTATATGTTGAATTTTGGGTATTATGATTGAATTATAGAGATAAAAGTGATTTTTATTCATTTGAATGATTATTTATTTTTGAAATCATAATACTGTATGGTAACTATTTTGGTTTTGGTTAATATCTAAATATAGGTGGTATATAAACTCAACCCCTGATACCTAGTTATAGTGTCTTCTACCATTAGAATGGCATAAGATTCAAGGATTTTATTCCAAGAGGACCGAAGAGTTTAGTCATTTTGGTAAACCAGATTCAAACATGAGTATCACATTATAACTTAATACACTAATTACAACATATATTTTTAAGAATAACATTATTCTATCATATCATATCCTTTCATATCTTTCTTAGAAGACTTATTTGAATCATGGGGAAAAGAACCATAATAAGGGTGAGCTAAAATTCATAGTGAGGTTTAAGTACATCGGAATCAATAACAAATGAATGATAATAATCAATATTGAATGTCAAATAACTGAACACATATACCATGTAATCAATAACAGATAAAGAAATTAAAAAACAAAATATAAAGGTAAATAAACAATAAGAAATTCCATTAAATAACATGATGAAGCATAATCAATACAAAAAGACTAAAATACTATTAAATAATGTAAATAAAATAGTCACATGGTCTAGATACATTACCATAGATATTTTATCTAATTAAATAATCACATTGAATTAAAATAACAATGGAATGTATAATGTCATACATTTGATCTATCAAGATGTATCTGCAATATAGATAATGTTAATATTTGACCTCAATATTGTTTTTCTCTATGGGTAGAAACCCATCATTAATATTAATATCTATCTAAAATATAGTTACTATCCAGATATATCATCTAGATAGATATAAACTCCCCAGAATAAAACACAAAAGGTTTTCAACCTACATACTTCATCCCATGAGACTATCGATTCATTGAGGGGTTTACATTAACTAGTCCCTAACACATTTACTACTTTTATAAAACATTGCTTATATATTGAATAATCATTTTTATAAAAAAAATTTGTTATCATCAAATATATGTATTGAATAAAGTATACAAATTGTTGAATATTTCCCAAGATACTAAAAAACTATAAATTTAAGAAACATATGTGAAAATTAATACCATTTAAGAAATAATAAGATCCATGATAGAAAATTTGGATATATATGGGAAAATAAATTTTCAATGATCATTGAAAACTAAATAACTCAAGGGGGATTAGATTACTACAATAACAATTCATGTAAATGAATGTAAATAAAATCCTTAATCAAAATATTTATAATCCATCTACAAAAAGAATATGTATTGTAGCAATAGGACATATACCCATTGTATTAAGAATAAGGACTATTGTCACTAATTAATAGAAGTACCCTTAAAATATTAGTAAAATAATTTTTGATGAAAATAATCATTAAACATTCCAATGTGTTCCATACCACATTGAATGATTTGAATCATAACCCCCATAAACAAAATCATATTCAAAGAAAAATAAAATATCATGAGAATAAGAATATTAATGATATAAAATGTCAATGGATTATTATATACACCCCACAAATGAAATGAGTGGTGAATATGGAATAAGTATAGAAGAAATAAATTTTAGCCTAGAAATCCCCACAGAACTGTGGTAACATAGGTATTGGAAACCAAATATGTAATAATCATTAAATTATACATTTAAATAAAATTAATATAAAATAACTAATGGTATAATATATCATAAGGTTCAGTATATAAACCACACAAAAGATAAATATGGTGAATATGAAATTTATCTCACAAAAATGGTCAATATTTGAAATTACATAGTTAAAATGGATCTCCCTCTCTCCTGTGAGAATATTATGCACGAGCCATCAGATTTTCAATCTTTTTTGACAATTGTACCCTATGTAGGTTGGCCTCCACCCTTCCCTCCTGCCCAGATGAACCTTGTCTATAGTTCCTTAACACACCCCTCATTGTTGGATCCCTCATGCTCCCTCCCCCAACCTCCAGATCCATGGTATCCTTTGGCCCCAACCCAATACTCTCTCTTCCATATTTTCTCCTCTTCTCCCACTACAATTACACCCCAGTAAGTCCCCTTCATCTCTGATCACCTAGCTCCCGACCCTTGCCTGTTCTTCTGGGACACCCTCTGCGGTCTGTCCTCTGTTTCCTCTTAGTCCAACTTCCTGGATGTCTATGTGTCATAGATGTAGGTGTCAAGGGAGGTTCCACACTTATGAATAGAATTCTCGTCATCTTCTCTAGGGAGTCATATGCCTACTTGAAATGGAAGTTGGTATCCCATTGTGGGGTCACAAAGAAACTATTTCTGATCTTTCATCACTTTATAAGCTCCTGGGGGATCCTTCTTCAATTAAAAATCAATATCATTCATAGAAATTCCTTGTCCCTTGTCATTAAATTATTGGAATAATTCATCCATTCATTTTAAAATTATTCTACTTTACCTGGATTTCTGGAGCTTTAGTTTTTCCCTGTGGTCCATGGATGTTCACTGGGGAAAAGAGATCCCAACGACTGTGGTATGGATCGTCCTCACCAGGTTACCACATCCATTCTAGAACATTAGATTCCTCAATGTGATATGTGAATCCCTCTGGGTCTACCTCTTCTCAGATGATATTACCAAGGATTGCATAGATACCTTAGGGGCCCGTAACTGCAGGGAGTTAGACATCTCTCACACCATTCCAAATAAGATAAATCTTTGTGTTAAATATTCTTATAGCAGGAATCAGGAGATTCATTAGAAAGTATTCCCTAGATATTTTTCCCATTATATTATTTAGTGGATATCCTTGTAGGTATTTGACAGCCACCACAAACATAGTCACAACCATACACATAAAACCAAATACGGTTAGGTCTCTCGAATGACTCAGTAAAATAACGATCCTTCATATGTTGATATGGAGGTGGTGCATGGTCTTGCCGATCATAGGCCTAATCCTCATATCCTAGAACCTAAGCATCCCCTATCTCCCCTCCTTTAGGGTTGTGAGGTGGTTTTTTGCCTAATAGTATCATATTTTATGAGGTTGTTACAATCTCTCCGTGTTGGTGATCCCTTCTCCTCTTTCCTCAATTATATTCAACCTCTCATGGTATGTAGGCTGGAGGCTTGATTGTAATTTCCTACCATGCCCTAGGTGTATCTAGCCTTACCCCTGGGTCCTTCAGCTTTACCCTCAAGTGGTTCAAAGGAAAATGAGTGAACTCTGGTGGAGATCTCACTGGCCTTGAGTTTTTATATCAAAGGACTCCCACCTTCTCAAGCATCTGAATCCTTACCAGTATCTACAGAGGGTTATCCACCCTAAATATTAGGAAATAAAAGGAGGGTTACTCTTAACCCCAAGGTATCTAAAACAATATTACACAAATCCACTAGGATATGTACAAAACCCCAACAATGACACTATCCATGACTAATGGTGTATTCTTGAGGTCGAAATCCAGTAACCATATGGTGATCTCATCCCCCACATTGAGAATGCTATGAATTCTACAGTTAATCCCAACACACATGTCTATTAATGATTCTTATTCCCATATAGAATTCATGTGGCATTGGAGCCCGATTTAAGATGAACTTCTTGGCTTCCAAATCTTTAAAACATAAATATTTTATCGTTTCCATCCTCTATCAAAAACAACATCCTTCCTAGATCGGTGTTTTAACATGAACGATCAAGATGCATGTCTGTTTGCACGCTACCCTAGTCAGTATCTATATATGGGTTTTTTGGTTCACGAATTATTTAGCTATTCTGGACCAGGAAGGAGAGTGGTTCATTATAGCTAATGTGACTCAATGTAACAACCTCTTTTACATGAATATTTCGTATGGGAGCTGTGAACCATAGTTGCGAGCACACTAAATGTTTATTTTTCGAGGGATATGTGACCCAAAAAAAAGGGATCCACTGATAAATTATGGTAATTATATAGATAATATGGATTTAGTGGTAAGCTTGGTCAAATAATTATTCGTGGATATTTTTTATGGCCCAAAATCCACTATGCTTGATGGGTTTACAAGGGAAAACACAAATATTATTAATGTGTTTCCATATCTTCCTTCTCGTTTGGGAATTGAATTCCGAGGATTTATCCCTAGAGAGAAGGATATTTTTTATGATTTCAAGTACTTGAACCCTGAGAGGTCTGTGGAGCCAGATGGAATCCCTGATTATTTTTTTAACCTATCATGGGACAATGTGAGAGAGTATTTTCTTATGAATATACAAGAATTATTATGGGGAGGTAATTGACACGAATTTCATTCGCCACCACCATCTTCCTCCTACCCAAAACGAATAATACCTCATTGATCATCCATTATAAGAAAGTGCGCATGTGTTACATACCCTATAAAATAAAGGATGGAATCATAAACTAGAGGATATCTACTTACCTCCCATATTGTGTTTTAATTGAGTTACACATCTTTCTGAAGGGGTTCTCAATCCAAGGGCTATTGATTTTTCTCCATAAATGCTTAGAGACATCAGCATCAAAACTCACAGTTCTAACATGGCACAAAGATAGATATGAATAAGTATTATGACCACATTGAGTGCAACATCTTAAATAGGGTTCTCACAGGCATGGGTCTAACCACTTGTAATATTGATATCATATATTGATGCTTTATTTCCTCTTCACTACATGTTATGATAATGTGGAAGTATTATGGATTCTTTATGGAATCTTGCGGCCTAAGGTTGGGGGATCCACTCCACCAGAGCATATTTATTATTTCCCCAGATGAACATATCTGCCTCATTCGAAAACAATGAAGAAATAATGATATACTACAGTACAGTAGAAGGATGGGATATTGTTCTATATCCTATATCATGGTTAAAGATGATATAAGAATCTTCTTGAATTTTTTAAGAATATCATTAAGAGGATTAAATAGAGTGTTGGAGGAGTAATTCCATATGAGTTGGTAGGTTATTGACAAGAGAAATAGAAACATAAAAATCCTTGGTGTGGTCCCCACCAACCAGATATCTATGGTGAGTCATAGTGACGACATGTAGAAAGAAGACCTCTCTATGGAATACCTAGTAGCTTTCATATATTCTAGCAGGCACCACATCCATCACATTTATCCCCTCATCAAAAAGATCACAAATCATGTACTCAACTAGAAGAACAAGTAAATGTCCTTTAGAGGCCTGATATCATTGGTTAATGGAACACTCATATCTACTATGGTGAACACACTCTATTCTATCATGGTTTCAGAAGAATTCATCAAGAATATTTATATAATCACTATCGAATTCATTTTGGATCCTCTCTTCGAACGAAAAAGGCACTAGTTATCATGAAATAGGATGCAGGGGCTAGTTAATAAGGTAGGTATTTGAATTCAAAGACGTGAGTATACTATTCTATTCATTCACGTGAAACATTATTGGGAGGTCCTCGAAAAACGTGGCTTCTCAGTGATTACCATAAAAAAACATTCTCTTGGGAATCTAACTTCTGTGGGTGGCATGGTTCCCCTCTCTGGTCTATGCTCTCCCCCTTGTTAGAACCATTCATCTTCATTCTTATTCAATGGTCAGAAAAGGTGAAATATACATATGGAATCATAATTAGGGTGGGGATATCCTCATCTTTACTAGATTCCCATCCCCAAACATCTCCTACAAGGAAGCTGACCTCTATTCGTCATTCAGTAATGTGGTCCTCAATAGGGATCAATGGGACTTGTATGTTCACATTGCACTAATCATGGATCCCGATACTGTGTCTTCTCTCTCCTCTCCCCTAGAAAAATTTACATCGAAAGACTTTCATTAAATTCATTGTGAACATGGTCATGGGGATATGTAGAATTATGTACTATTGGCTAAGAGAATTCCCAAAAAAATAACTTCATTACCTAGAGAATCTAAAGAAATGTGGTTCGTAAGGATGATAATATTAAGTGTTGTTGTCTCAAAATTTCTTCTATGTGATCTTGTTATAATTTTCATAGAGATGAGTGTTTGGTGAATTTTTTCATTGAGGGAGATTGGGCGTGTGTATTGTTGAATTAAATCAGCGACTTCACTGCCTTTTCCTCTCTGAACATGGATGATCAACCCTTCCTAGTTCATTGGTACCATGGCTTGGGAGATAAGTCCATTGAGAGAATGGAATGTGCAACGATGTTGCTTGCGGGCTGCTAGTTTCTCTGAAATGCTAAGAACAAAGGGATACATTGGGGGGGTTATCGTGACAGGAATATCCATCACATTATAGAAAATGTATTTGTTAATCAACTTGGTATGGATCATGGTTAATTAAAAAGAGCCCCCCTCTACAACAGTTTAATATAGGGTCTTAGGGGGCTTAAAAGGGATATAACAGTTCAAGAAACAACTCGATCTAATGTTATCCTCCCACATGGGGATTGGATATGAATATTGATGGGTCCTACACCTTATAAAATATGTGAAGGGGGGGTTGGGGTCATTCGTAATACCAATGGGTCGATCATCATAGTGTTTACTGCCTAGATAGGATAGGGATATTCACTCCAAGTAGAAGTTATAGAGAAGGTCATAGTCTTTTGTGTTACATGGAGAGGAGGTATGACATCACAGAGGTCGAAATTTATTATTTGGTACAACATAATGCCTTGAATGGCATCTGGATCACCCCTAAGTCGATATCTTATGCCATTAATAAATTACACAATATTCCTAGTAACAAGATCAATGTGTTCCACACTCTGCTGTAGGGGATCAAAATTGCATAAAATGTGACCTAACACGAATTTCTTGTTTAGGAACATTTATGTCTGCATAGTTTGAAGAACCTATAGCCTGAGGGGTCAACCTGATTAGAGGATATGAACTCATTCCCCATTTATTTAGGCTTCCTTATTCACTTTTCACTTTTACCTTACATGTCAAAGCATGGTATTTTGTACCTTCCCTTTGTTTTGAAAAAGTATTTTCATGATGATAAATATATTTATCTCATAGATGTTAGAAGTGAGATGAAAATTCCTTACATTATGCCCCTTTTTAATTCTATATAAAATCATCTATAATGGTTTTAAAAAAATTAACATAAAATATAACAACAATAATAATTATGATATTATATATTCCGTTTATATCATATTATTATTGTTTCATAAATAATACTTCGTTAATTTCAACATTTGAAGTGTTAATTTCTTTGTTTTTTGAGTATGTATTGAATTGTAAATTCTTTTCCTATTAAATATATAAAGATTTCATATTTTAAATGATATAAAAAATAATATAAATATAATATATATTCATTATATAAATATTTATAGTTATCCATAAAATTTGTATATAAGAAATGTAATGCACTGTTCATGGAGATGGTAGACCGTAAATACATATAAATGTTGTTTCAATTTTCTTATTATATTAAAATAATAAGAATTAAACTATATATATTTATATGATAATTACATTGTCATATTTATGTAATATTTATGTCATATATATCACATATTATTATAAAAAACATCCTTATTTGATTGAATGTAAAGAGAGAATCAATCGCATCGCTATGCCGAGGTGGTAGTTTACACATCCGCAAAGGATGTTATAGTATTACCAAAAAATAGATGGAATGGAGGTATATATAATATGATAATTAAGAAATAATAATAAAATTAGAAATATAAAATATACGATATAAAAATATAAATTACATCCTTATTACCAACAGTGATATGTGACAATGAAGGAATGAATGACATCAGTTTGCAATGTAGAAGTTTGTTGTAAACATGATTGATGATCGAATATAACATATGATTGATGTGTTTATAGTTTTATGTTGTAACATTAAGATAAATAAAACTTATTATATTTAGGATACTGAGGTTACTATATAATAAATATAAAATAACAATTCAATGGGTGTATAAAGTAATAAAACTGAAGTGTTCACTGAATAACATTAATTATTCTTCATGTAACTCCTTTTGTTTTATAATAAATAAATATTTGTTATTTTTATTCAAAAAATTAGGATTAAAAAATTATTCTAGGGATTTTTGGGTGTGAATTTAACATTTATATGAGGATATCTTGTGAATTGATGGTGTGAAGAGTAAATGAGGAGTGCACGATGTTTATAAGTTAGGGAGAGGAATGATTGGGTATTATTGAAAAAATTTAGTTATTACCACTATTTAATAGTTTTAAAAGGCTCAAAAATGAACAATATTAGATAATTATTGGTTTAAGTTTCTATATATTGTCCTACAATAATTTTTATAGGAGTTAAGGTTCATATTTACATGTATATTTTAAGTCGAACCACTAATCAAACTCATTTAACCTTAATAATTGTAATTAATTTTAAATAATTTCACTAATCACTTTTTTAAGGATTTATTTTTAATATGTAAGAACTAATAAATTAATCTAAATAATAAAATTTAATCCTTTTTCCAATTTCTAATCATATAAGTGGACAAATTTAATTTAAAAATTGCCACACATACATGACGTAAAATGAACTAAATTATATTATTATATGTAAAATTTATCTCATAATACCAAAAAACCAAATAAAAATAATTTAACACTATAAATTATTTTGGGAAAAATTTAATTTTCAATTTAATTTCATTGTTTTTTTCAATATTATTCAACAAATAGAACTTTATAGAATGTACCTAAAGTTCACCCTCAGATAAATATTACCCAAAAGACTCCAAAATTAAGGATTTTTAATATCAAATTTATTAATGGAACAAATATATTTTTATAAGTGGGTTGCCATTAATAGGCGATAAGACTACCTTCAGAAAAATGTATATTTTAATGCATGAAATTGGATTTTCTCTTATATAATGAATATAAAAATAATTGGATGAGTGTAAAACATATTTTTAAAAATATATATATATTATTAATATATTTCACTAATAACTATTCATTTACGATAAAATACTTATGTTCAAATAAAATCAGTTCTTTCTAAAACAAATTCATTTATATTCAATTGGTTTTTATATTATTTTATAAATAATTTGTAACATATTAATTTAAGAATATATTTTTATAAGGTAATTAGTCATATTACTAAACACTAATTTAATTTCTAATAGATAAATTTCATTTTAAATAATAACATTAATAATATTCGATAAATATTGATCTTTCCTATAACGCAAGCCATTATAGAAAATCGCTATTGCATATAATGAAATCAAAATTCGGTTTTCCATATAGAGAAATATAAAAATAATATTGTGTTTAATGAAATCTAAGATCAAATTTTAATGAATTTAAATCTATATAATAGATTAAAATTTTTAAAAATATTAAATATATCATAATTTTATGGGATGTTATCTTCAATTCTATGATTTTTGATGCGTCATATGAATGATATATGAGTAGAAATATTTCTTTTATAATTTTTGGGGTGTTACATTATCCCCACCTTAATTAAATTTCAACCTCAAAATTTAATCTTGATCTATATAGTTTAAGAATTGATATTTGAAAATTATTTTATTAAAAACCCACATCTTAAAATGGTTTATAAAATCTACTCGTAATAAGAATGAAAGGGACGTGTGAAGGTCACATAACTAGGTTCCCAATTAGGATAACATAATTTACTAGTTAATATATGGATGAGAAGAAAAAAAATAAATAATTATAGGGAGATATTGAGGTCATTGATGAAAATAAATGAATGAACAATGGAATGTTGATGGCCTCAAAGGCAAAAATATGTGAGGATAAAAAGACCATTTGTTCAATAGAAATTATGGTATTCAGATAAATTTATTTTATTTTTATTTTCTAATCATGGAGTAATTATTCTACTACAATAGAATATATGAAATTATATGAAGTTTCATCCTTTGGTTGTGCTTAAATCAATTATTAGTTTATCAATTATTCAAAGAAATATATATCTTAAGATTATTTTTTTATTCCTGAAGAAAAAAAATCACTTTTAATAGATTGTAAGATCCATGAATGAATACATTATATGTGTCTCTGACTATTCTCCAAAACCAATATTGATTGTGCCTTAATATCTAAACAAAAATGTCAATACTATTCATTAATCATTAAAATTTATTCATAAAATTGTCTAACTAAAAACAATGAGATATTAACCATGACCATTCTTAGGCCATTGGAATGTATTAAACCCTTATCATCCTCTAGTCATGGGTTTAATACCCACCACCTTTCAATATGCAATAGGTTTTCACCATGATTTTAAATTTTACTTTTTTATAAACCATATTAATATAATTCTTATAATAGTTTCAAGAAAGTATGAGGGACAACCGAGAAATAAAATTAATCATTAGTAACATTTTTACTAGGGATTTCAATAAAACATGTTTTTTTATAAATTCAAATAATCATATTTTTATATCAACCCTAAAGATTATCAAAAACATTAAAATAATGAATCTATAATTGTAATGCATTCGTACTCAAATAATATTTCCCCTAAATAATGTACTAAACGAATGTGTTGTATTGTCCGAACATTCATCCACAATATTCGTACTCTTGGTAGAATATGATTACATAAAACATAAAAAAGGATGTTCAAGACATAGGAAATATGATCAAATTTAATCTCATAATCATATGGTAGTATCTATAAGTCTTAATTTAAGGAAGACATGTTTTATTCTATTCTAATATTCAATGTATTTATTAGTGTTATGTTCACTAACATATGTTTTCTAAAATATAGTTCGAAAGGATTATACAAAACATCCTATGATACTAACTATTGTTTGTTCATACTACCATTATGTTGCAATAAGATACAAGGATTCAAATCTCGAAGGACCAAAGCGTTTAGTAGTCTTGGTGAACTAAATACATAAATGAGTCTTACATTACAAATGAATACACTAATGAATACATATTTTTTTATGTATATCTTTATTCAGTCTTATCATATCCTTGGATATATTTCTTAGTAAATTTTTTAAAATCATCGTTAAAAGAAACCAAATAAGGGATATCCCAAACTCTCAGTAATTGATAATTACAATATAATCAATAATGAATCAATAATCATAATCAATATTTCAAGTTAAAAAATTTAACACACATGAAATGTAATCAATATATAAGAAGGAAATTATTAAAATGTTTGAAAATTTAAATAACTAAGCTCATATGTCATTAGATAACTAGATTGTGTATAATCATTATGAAAATAATATAAGATGATCAAAAAATCCTTATAAAAATCACATGATCTTGAAACCTGACCCTAGATATTTTAACAAATAAAATAATAACATGGAATAATAATAAAGAAGGAATTAATAATTTTGGATATATGAGATATTGAGAACTATCCTAAAGATAGTTAATTTCAAGATTGATCCCCAATATTGTTTAAGTCTATGTGTCAAAAATCATCTGAACTATTAAGATCTATTCATAAGAGAATTAATGTCTAGATTGATCATCTAGACAGATTTAAAATACAAGTAATCAAACATGAATGGTTTTAGGAAAAATAACATCATCCACTGAGACTAACAATAAATAAAGGGGATTTCATTAACCATCCCAAACCCCATTTACTACTTTTTTGAATAATTTCTCATATATCAATTAATGAATTTACTTGATAAACATAGTTACATACCATTAAATATCTGTATTGAATATAGGATACAAAATTATCAATATTTCAACAGATAATCAAACAACTATAAATGTAAACATTGTATGTAAAAATGGTATATGTTTGGGTAAATAATCATATCTATGATAAAAATGTTAATATAATGTGGTAATTTAATGTTCCATGATCACTTGAAAGTGAATAATCATGGGAAAGTAAATGACCAAAAATAATTAAATTAACTAAACATCAATACTATCCATGGTCAACATAATCATAATCCACAGAGAAAAATAATAAGGATAGTATTAATAAATCATGTACCCATTAGAGTAATAATAAAGGTTGTTTTCACTGATTAATATAAATACTATATAAATATCATTAAAAAAATTCTTGATGTAAATAATATTAAGTAGTTCAAATTATTCCATGGAATCTTTGAAACATTTGACTCATAATTTCTATAATGGGATAAAATTTTATTAAACATATATCATCACGACAATAGTGATATATATGATATAAAATTACTATAAGGAAATATATTTCTAACATCTCAGATAAATAACGAATATAAAATTTTTGTATTTACTAATATTTTTGAATTAAATGTTAATTTTACTTTAAAGGGGTTGCTATGTTCGATGACGTACCTAATACACAACAAGAAGTTTCTTTGAAATCTTACGCTGTAAAATAACAATATAATATTTTTATTTTAAATGGTAGTTAATGCATATAAATTGTATTGGCGGTAATGAATATAACAAACTACAATATGATTATTCATGTTTGTTAAATTATTATATGTATATCCTATAAAACCTAGAAGCTCAAAATTTGAATGATTCTAATTTCAGCCCTAATTTACATTAAAAGGTTGATTTACCGCCTTTTAATTGAGAACCCTCATTAAATAAATTTTTGGTAACTTTTATATGTTCTCTTTGAAAAATTAATATTCTTTTTTTAGAATCGTAACATCAAAATTTACTTTGGGAAATATTTTTTTATTTTTTTGAAAAATATCATTATTTAAGGAAAAGTGAAAAATACTGTATTTTAATTTAAATCTGACTTTTAATCTAATTTATTTATATGATTAGATTATTTTTAATTGTTTTTAATGTGTAATTAGATTATATTTTTAACATTTAATCCAATCGTGGAAATTGAAATTTATATCACTTTGAAATTGGACAAAATCAACTGTCAATCTTTTTTTAGATATTGTTTCTTACAAATACATGATTTGTTTTATCAGCGAGAATTGATTTTAAAATAATTAATTAAAATTTTATGTTTTGAATTTTCTAAAATAGACATCATTTTTAATTACGAATATCAAATATATCTTAGGCTTAATTTTGGGTATTTTTCTGAAAAAACATCAATTTTTGATGAATAGTTAAACCGCTAAGTTGTAGTTAAAAAACTAAATTTTTCATTTAAATGCAATTTTACCGCTTCTGTGAATTGAATATAAAAAATAATACATAAATTGTTGTTATTAGTAATTAAATTTTTTTTGAATAAGATGAAAACAATTTTGGTTAAAAGTTACTTTTGACTTTTATTTACCGCGGTTAAAGGTAAGTAAGGTAATTAAGATAAAACTAATATTATTAGAATACAAAATTATCTTAACACTTGTCCTAAACTTATTGGAACAGTCATGGACGACCTCTGGTATCCTTGGGTAGATTTTGTGACCTAATGGAGCGATGTGGGAGTGATAATGACACTTTAGATTAATTAAGTTAAAGTAAGACAAAAAATGACACCAACATATATCTTTTAGTAATGTAATGTTTAAATGGGGTAATATAAGATATCATTTAGACTATAAATATTCATTGGAAAGAAAAACATATTTCCTACATCATGGTATTTGTTTTTTAAATTTTTAAACATCAAATCAATAAAATTAACTATGACACAAAAATGATGCAATATTTACCTCATTAATAAATGACTTAAATAAATAAGATTATAAATATTAAAATAACATCCAAAACCTGTAAAATTTTTATTGGATGAATTTATTTCGAATATGATTCATCTTATCATTGACTTCAATTATTTTTGGACCATTAGAAACCGAAAAAATGTTTATAATAAAATAATATTTTCACATTTTCCTTAAGAACCCCTCATCCCCCTTAAAAAAATCCCTCACCTATAACCAATTCCTCACACTTATCAAGACCCTTGGATCATCCAACACAAACCCAAATAATCTCTCCATATCCCTCTATTCTTCCTAGAATCCATACTCTATTCATAATTAACATCAAGAAGTCCTATTGATTCAAACCAAAGGGACTTACCTAAAATAAAGTTAACAGTTTCATTTAAATTCTTTTCTTTTATTTTACTTCTCCAACCCCTAAACTCTATTTATTCCTTAATTTTATAAACACAATAGTATCCTCAATATACTAGGTTTTGGTTATGAGAAGGATTATAACTACACTTTAACACACCTCCGTCTAATGCGTAAAGAATATACTGTTTCTGTGGACGACGAACTACTGCCTCAACAATCGATGATTGTTCAAATATCTCCAACCACCTCTCATAGTGGACACTATGCTAGAACTGTATTTATATATAATATAAATTATGTTTATATAGTTTCTATGATTCCGTATTTTTCATTTATAGAATATGTTTATGGTTACCATGGTGGGTAAATATGAAAATCTCATTTTAGGAAGTGCAGACTACCGCCCCCACAAACTGATATGACTCTTTCATGCCTTATGTGGAATGTATTAAAGGTAGAGTTAATGAAATTATATATGATATTATACATGAATTATAATATAATTATGTATAATTATGATTCCATTCCATTAAAATAATTAATATAAATTGATGTAGCGTTTGTGCGTACATATGACTTACCATCTCTATGAACAGTGCATTTCATTTATTATCCCCAAATTTTATGTACTATTATAAATACATGTATATACAAAATATATATGATATATAAATTTTGAATATAATTTTGTATATAATTAACTTATGACCACATGAAAAACTTGTAATTATAAGAAATCCATTTTTCAATCTACTACCAAATATCGACAAAACGACCATTATTAACATAAATGATTACATAGTGATCAAAACATTATAATAATTGATTTAAAAGGATTTATAAACAGGAAAAGGTATCTTAATAAAGTATAAATTAACTTTAGTTTTTTATTTAGTAGATTAATGAATGAACAGGTCAGGTCGGACACGAGATAATGAGTTTCTTATCTCACTTTTAATTATGTTAGATTTCCATTGTTCACCACTTATTTATTGAATGTTTTGTATTATGTACGGAAATTTGATATATATTATCATGATTATATTTATATTCATGGTATTTTGTGATTCAATTGGTGTTTATTAACTTTTTTTGTATGACTCATTTGATTGCAATGTGGAAAGGGGTTTTCATCTCACTTCATATTCATATGAGAGTCGTGCTATATTGCCACTATTTCCTTTTGTGTGTTGTATGTACTACCCCTGATTTTATTTATTGTGTAATATACATTAATTTATGGGTAATTAAATTGTTATTTTATGATTCTTATTTCATATGGTGAATGTTTCATAAGTTTCCAAATCGTTGTGGGAACCTTTCACCCTCCTCTTTTTAAAAGACTTCTTTTTGTTATGTCTTATAATTTTCATATTCTAATGTTGGGATATGTTCTTATATATCCTTAATGATGTAAATTTTATATAAAAATGATGAGATACCATTTTTTCTCTCGTCATATTATATTTCTGTATTTTAAAGTGACACTGTTTGGCTGTGGAATTTTTGTAATGGAACATCTTCACCAAATTTCAATTCCTTGGGTTAAACATATACATATTGACTATGTCATGTTTAAAATATGTGTGAATGATCTCTGATTGTTTCACACTAAATATTCACTTATATATATTGTATTATTATTTGTCACACATAATTATGTAATTTATTTATCCTTAATCTAATGATACCATCTTTATAAGGGATTTCATCTCAATTTACATTTTCTTGAGACATCGTTGTTGTTATGCACCAATTCACTTTCATATGGTGTATATACTTCCCTTTGAAATATTATATCTTGAATATACTTATTCTAATGATATTATATGTTTTTTTATTCAATTATTTAATTATGTTTATTCATGTGTTTCTCTAGTGTTATGAGACTCATTAACTAAAACGTCGTTTAGAAAGCTTTTATGAATTATTCTTCTAAATATTCCTCATTTATGCCCATGTTTTCAATATGATTTTTTGTATTTATTTATATGGAAATTAATGATTTAGAACATTAATTCCTTTAAAAACTCAAACTTTTATAGGACACTTTGATTAAAAAATACCTTTATTAAATATTTTAAATGGTTTTGAAAATGGTTTGATTAAGCATTGATTATGTCAATATCTTGAATTGATATATTATAATTTCAATGTGGAAATTTTATTAGTGAAATGATTATATTTTCCATATTTTATGTGTTATTATTTTATAATGGTACTTGGACATTTGATGGTTGGTTACGTGATAAAACAAATGACATGGGTGTCGTGATAAACCAGGACGGGTGGTTACGTTATAACCTCCAATGCATTGTGTAAGGAAGTTGGCCGTATAGCTATTCCATTTAGTGGTATGTGTGGAAGTCAACTGTATACTTGTTTAATTTATGTATCTTTATGTCCCTTGTTATATTTATATGTTATGTGTTCTTTATATGGGTTTTATTGTAATATTTCGCTTACAAAGGGGTGCAATTATCTTTTATTTAGTAAAGAGTATTTACTAATTTATAAGGGTGAAAATTATTACGTATGCTAAAGTATTCATGGTTTACTTTTTTTCCTTAAAAAACTAATAGTTTTCCTTTTTTTATCCCTTACTGAGCTTTTTATGCTCATCCCATGTTTTTGAAATGATCTTAACATGACATAAAGTGGAATAGGCTCAATAATGGGATCAAGGAAATGTCATGTTGTCTAAAACATGGAACTAGAAATGACTCTTTTTTTCAAGAATTATTATTTTTGTGAAAAAATGGAAGCTGGGTAGACGTGTCTATATGTAATATTAATGTTTGTATGTATATGTTATGACATAATTCCCTAAAGCTCTAAACCTGAAAATATCCTCAATTTTAATGATGAACGTAATTCATGAATATGCAATTTCTAAGGTCGAGTCCTTACTGTTGGTAACAGTGGTCGGTTTAGATAACTTCAGAGGTTAGGGTGTAATTTAAGTATGGGTGACATAACCAAAATCATTGGTATATTAGAAAGAGTCATAGTAATTTCAGAGGTGAGAAATGGTTATTACATTTTGGGGTTCAAAATAAAATCTATTAGATAACATTTGAGGATAAATTATTTTATTGTTATTTGTTATGAATTTTCCATTTTTTGGAATTTTATGAAATTGTATAGTTTTTGAGAATGGACAACACGCAGACCATATGACAACTCGTCGTGTTGGACAAAGCTGTCGGAATCGAACCCACAACCAAACTGTGATTGGGATGTATCACCTACCATTGGCCTATGTGAAGTCCCGGGATTGTATAACTAATTATTTTTAGTTAAATTATTTTCTGAATCAAGAATAAGTTGACTTATGTTTTATCAAATGGATATCTTTAGTATAGGAAAATTATTTGGTGATTAAGTTATACAAGTTATTTTAGAAGATATTCTTTATTTTGGGAGCACTATATGCTTAAGGAAGATGGAATACTCTGGGATCTCATTTTTGGATTAATGGTTGAAATTTTATTCTCTATGAATATATGAATTTATTATGGACATTTGGTGATATGTATTATTTATGCAAATGATTAACCTATCATAGAGAGTATGCGATTTAGTTAATTACACTTCAGTATAAGACTTTAAGAGTAGACGACATTTAAGGAAAAAAATTAAGATTTAATATGGAAGACAATGTGATTTAAATCCTTCTATGTTTTGGGTTTCAATTTTAGTTTTGATTATTTTGAATAATATTAAAGAAAATTGAAAATTGAAATGTATTTCTTGAACTTTGGGTACTTAATTTTGGATTTTGGAGATTAAGAGTACAATTTCTTTTTATAAAGGATTACCCATTTTTGGATTATCTAATCTCGTTCTATCCAATTTTGGTTTTGGATAATATATTAAGATAGGGGAAATATATATTTCATATTTTTTATATCATTTTATTCTCTAGAACTAGATTTTTTTGCTTTTGATGTGTCCATGTCAACTTTAATACTCATCATTTTGAGAAAAGAAGAGCTTGTTGTAGAAATTTAGAAAAGGATGAAAGTCTAAATGGAAAGTAAGTATGTGTGCTTATGTTCTTAGTCAGGCTCATAAATAAATTCCTCAACTTTATAAAACGGAAATTAAAAAAATACATTCTCTGTTTACTTTTCTTACAAGGAAACCAATGATTGTTTAACCCATCAATTTTTTTGGTTTTGTTGTTGTTAATTTTCTCTTAATCATGTTTTCTATCACTCTGCTTCTGAACATGACACTTAGTTTCTCTTACATAACCATGTTTTCATGGAATCCTAGCATGGGTTATATCGGGTGACCTTTGTACGTATCTTTAATTATTTTAATGTGATATTTTTATTTACATTTCTTCCAATGTGGGACATTCGATGAAGTTTTGAAGCTGAATTTTAAAATTGTGAGGATGATATTCCCAAAAGGGGGGAAGGATGTAACATCCTAGATAAATAAAGAATATTAAATTTTCATATCTATTAATATTTTTGAATTAAAAAATAATTTTACATTAAAGGGGTTGCTATGTTCGATGACGTACCCGATACGCAATAACAAGTTTCTTTGAAATATTATGTTGCACACTAACAATATAATATTGTTATTTTAAATGGTAGTTAAATCATGGCCATTGTATTGGTAGGATTGAACAGAACTATCTACAATTTTATTATTCATGTTTTTTAAATGTTTTTTACATTTATCAAATAAGATTTAGAATCTTAAAATGTGAATGAATCTAATTTTAAGCACAATTTACATTAAAAAGATGATTTACCGCCTTTTAATGGAAACCTCTCTTAAAATAATGTTTTTGGTCACTTTTATAAAATCTATTTGAAAAATTAAAAATCTTATTTATAATCAGGATATAAAAATTCACATTCGGTAATTTTTTGGTATTTTTTTGATAAAAATCATTTTTTAATGAAAACTGAAAAATAAGGTATTTTAATTCAAATCTACTTATTAATATAATTTATTTATATGGTTAAATTATCTTTTTAATTATTTTTAAAATTTAATTAGATTATATATTAAATATTTATTCCAATGGTGGTCATTGGAATTAATTTCACTTTGAAATTGGACAGAAACTAGTGTCAATCTTTTGATAGATATTGTTTCTTAAGAACACGCTATTTGTTTTGACAACAAGAATTAATATTAAATTAATTAATGAAATATATAAATTATGAATTCTATAAAATAGATAGAATTTTTGAATTTGGATTATCAAATATATCTTAGGCTGAATTTTTTGTATTTTTCTAAAAAACATTAATTTTTGATGAATAGTGGAACGACTAAGAAGTAGTTAAAAACTGATGTTTTTCATTTAAATTAAATTTTATCATTTCTATGAATTGAATTTCCAAAATCTGACATATATGTTTGTTACTAGTTTGTAAATTTTTCTTCAATAAAATGAAAATATTTTTTTGTGAATAGTAACTTTGAACTTTTATTTACAACGGTTAAAGGTAAAAAGGACAATTCATGATAAAAAGAATATTATAATAATTCAAAATTACCTTAACACTTGTCCTATACTTATTGGATGAGTCATGGCCGACCATGGGAATTCTTGGGTTGATTTTGGGACCCAATGGAGCAACATGGGAGTGATAATGACACTTTATATTAATTAATTTAAAGTAATGACAAAAATGACACAAACAAATATATTTTAGTAAATTAATTTTTTACATGAGGTTATATAAGTTATAATTTCAACTATAAATACTCATTAAAAATATAAAATTATTTCCAACCTCATGGTATTTTTTCTATAAATTTTAGACATCAAATTAATATAATTAATTTTGACACAAAAATGATGCAGTATTTACCTCATTAATAATTGATTTAAATAAATAAGATTATAAAAATTAAAATAACATCCAAAAGTAGTCCGATTTTTATTGGTTGAATTTAGTTAGACAATATGTCATCTTATATTTTACTTTAATTAGTTTCGGACCATTAGAAACTGAAAATCAATATATAATAAAATAATATTTTCACACTTTCTTAAAGTACCCCTCCTCCCCATTATTAAAAGAAATCACCTCTAACCCATTCCTCACACTTCACAAGCCCCTTGGATCATCTAACCCAAGCCCAAATAAGTTTTTTAAATCCCTCTCCTCTTCTAGAAGCCTTAACATAGGCAGAAAGCACATCAAGAAGTCCTTTTGGTTCAAACCAAAGGTAGTTACCCGAATTAAAGGTAACAAATTCCTTTAAATTTGATTCTTTTATTTTACTTCTCCAACCATCTAATTTTTTGTATTTCGTTTATTTTATAAAAACACAAGTATCCTCAATTTACTAGGTATTTTTTAAGATAATTATTCTAAATACACTTACATACGCCTCTGTCTAATGGGTTAAGAACATACTATTTTTGTAGACGGTGAACTACTGCCTCACGAAACGATGATTGTTCAAATATCTCTAACTGCCTCTCATGGAGGAAATTAGGATGGAACAGTATTTATATAATATATATATTGTTTATATTGTTTTTATGCTTATGTATTATTCATTTATAGAATACCTTTATGGTTTCCATAGTGAGTAAATACGATAATCTCATTTGAGGAAGTGCGGACTACCGCCCCCTCAAACTAATATGACTAGTTCACACCTTATGTGGAATGTACAAAGGGTTGAGTTAATGAAATAATATATGATATTATACTGGAATTATAATATCCTTATGTATCATTATGTTTCCATTTTATTACAATACGATATTCAAATGGAAGTAGCATTCATGTGTACGGACATCTTACTATCTCCATGATCTGTGCATTTCTTTTTTATCTCCCAATATTATGTACTCTTATAAATACATGTATATACCGGATATATATCTGATATATATGATATATAAATCATGAATATCATTCTGCATATAATTAAATTTTTACCACATGAACAACAAGTAATTATAAGAAGTCAATTTTTTACTCTAGTACCAAATATCGACTAAACTACCATTATTAACTTAAATGATTACATAATGTTTATAACATGGTAATAAATGATTTAAAAGAAATTATAAACTTGAAAAAGGATCATAAGAAAGTATAAATTAATTTTAGATTATTAATCAGGAGATTAAAGAACGAACGGGTCAAGTTGGACATGAGGTAAGGGGCTTCTTATCTCACTTATAATTCCGTGAGATTTACATTGATCACTGCTTATTTATTGAATGTTGTGTATTGTGTACTTCCATTTGATATATATTATCATGATTTTATTTATATTCTTGGTATCCTGTGATTCAATTGTTGTTTATTTTCTTTTTTTTGTACGACTCGTTTGATTACAATGTGGTAAGGGGTTTTAATCTCACTTCTTAATTATTCATGTGATATTCGTTCTATATTGCCACTATGTACTTTTTGGTGTTGTATGTACTACCCATGATTTTATTCCTAGTGTAATATACATTAATTTATGGGTAATTAAATCTTTATTTTATGATCCTTCTTTCATACGGGGAATGTTTCAAAAGTTACCAAATCGTTAAGGGAATCTTTCACCCTCCTCTTTTTAAAGGCTAATCTCCGTTATGTCTTTTAAATTATATATTCTAATTTTGGGATATGTTCTTATATATAATTAATGATGTAAATTTTTATGACCTTGTAATGATATACCCATTTTTCTCTCATCAAATTATTTTTCATAATTTTAAAGTGATGTCGTTGGGCTGTCAAATTTCTGTAAGGGAACTTCTTAACCCAATTTCAATTATTTGGGTTAAACTTATACTTCTTGATTATGCTGTGTTAAAAATATCTGTGAATGACATATGAGTGTTTCACACTTAATATCCACTTATATTGAGTGTACTATTATTTTTCACACATAATTATGTAAATTATTTATCCTTAATCTAAGGATACCGTCTTTCAAAGGTATTTCGTCTAAATTTACATTCCCTTGAGAATTCATTGTTGTTATATGCCAATTCAATTTTATATGGTGTATATAATGACCTTTGTAATATTATATCATGAATATCCGTATTCCAATGATATTATAAGTTTTTTTATTATATTCTTCTACTATGTTTAGTCATGTGTTTCTCAAGTGTTACGAGACTCTTTAACTAAAACATCATTTAAGAGCTTTATGGAATTATTCTTTAAATTTTTTCTCATTAATGTCCATGTTTTAAAAATGGTTATTTATTTATTTATATAGACATTAGTTATTCAAAACATTAATTCCATTAAAAGCTTCAAAGTGGTATGGGACACTTTGATTAAAAAATCACTTTATTAAATGTTTTAAATGGTTTTGAAAATGTTATGATTAAGCATTGATTATGTAAGTATCTTTATATGATATATTGTAATTTCAATGAGGAAATTTTATTAGTTAAATGTTTATATTTACAATATTTTATGTGTTATGATTTTATAATGGCACTTGGAAATTTGACGGGTGGTTACATGATAATCCAAATGATGGGTGGTGTCATGATAAACTAGGATGGGTGGTTACGTTATCACCTCCAATGCATAAGGTATGAAAGTCAGCCGTATGGATATTACATTAAGTGATTTGTGTGGAAGTTTATTGTATGTTTATTCTTTTTAAGTATGATTATGCCCAAGTTTCATTAATATGTTATGTGTACTTTATATGGGTTTTTGGTAATATTTTGGTTACGAAAGGGTAAGAAATGATCTTTTATTCAGTTAAGAGTATTTACTACTTCATAAAGGTGAAAAATATTACTTATGATAAATTATTAGAGGTTTACTTGTTGTTTTGAAAAAAAACTAACCATTTTTCTTTTTTGTGTATCCTTTACGGAGATTTTGTTGTTCATCCCATGATTTTGAAACGTTTTTCAAAGGACATAAAGTTGAATATGTTCAAGGATGGGATCAAAGAAAAGTCATGTTTTCTAAAACACAGAACTAGACATAACAATTCTTTCGTGAATTTTTATTTTGTGAAAAAATTGAAACTGGGTAGATGTGTCTACATGTAATATTCAAGTTTTTATGTATATGTTATTACCTAATTGTCTAATGCTCTAAAACTGAAAAGATCCTCAATGTTAATTTTTAACATTATTCATGAATAATCAATTTTTATGGGTGGGTCCTTACAATATGTACCACAATAAATAAATGAGTGGTGAATTTGGAATAGGTCTTAGAAAAATAAAAGTGATTATACAAATACCCTTACTGTTGTGGAAATATTTTGTTTGGAAACAAAAAATTTAATAATCAAAAAATAAAACGTTATAATAACATGAAGATAAAATAATTATAATATAATATATAAAAATGTGCAGTAGGTACACCACATAAAATACATAAGTGGTGAATGGGAAATTTATCTCACATTTGTAAAATGTTTGGTGAAAATCCAATACCATACACTCTATTATTTCTGAATTCTCTTTAAAATCCTGTATAATTATTTTAATAATGTAATTTAGTTATACTAGAATCATATTAATATATAATATATCGAATATAGTACTTTTATAACATATTATAACCTCTTTATTAATAATATTTTATCGTTTTTATCGGTTTGGGCACTAATTTCTTTGTTTTTTGAGTAGGTTTAATCGTGTAATTTTTTATATGTCACATATTTCATGATTCCATCATTTAAAGAGTTCAATTCATTATTTAAATACCATAAATATTCATTATATGTTACTTTATTTTTATCCATAAAATGTTTAGATAGAAATTGTGATACACCATTCGTGGAGGGGGTAGGTTGTACGTACTCATGAATGTTGTTCCAATATTCATATTATATTAAAAGAATGTAATCTAAATGATATATATGTATTTTTTATTCCTAGTATTATATGTTTTCCATATAAATAATATATTTTTATTAAAAACATAATTTATACATTCTATTTAATGTGTGAATTAATCCCACCTCTTTGAGGAGGCGGTGGTCCACACATCCAAAAAGGATGTGTAGGTGTAGGACATTACATTAAGATTAAAACATATATGTATATTTTTTATACTTATTTTCTTACATAAACAAGATATAATAATAATATAATGGGTAATAATAAAAAAACTAATGTTTTCGTTGGAGAAAATTACCTCTTCTTTGGAGAAATCCTTTTGGTTTATACAGAAAACCATACATGGTTTTCCATATGAAAAAGTGGGGATTGTAGTATTAGGGTAGGGACATTGGGGAGTAAATTATGTAGTTAATGGCCCAAATAATTTGAATCTATGGTGTGAAGAGAGGAGGGGAGGAGAGGATTCCTACAATAAGTGGGGGAGAAAGTGAGTATTTAATTTAAAAATGTTCAATATTCATTGTGTTTTTATATATAAATTCAATATAAATATGATTAAAATAAACAGAATTAAACTGAAATATTTATAATTTATTTAATAACTCAATAATACCTATTAAAAATATAATTTAATGCTATAAATTATTTACAAAAAAGTGTATTTTCAATTAAAATCTCATGTTATTTGCTATTAATCAAAAAATAAAACATTATAGAAAACTACCAAAATATAACCATAAGATAATTTTGAAAATACTATTTAAAAAATGAATCTAAAATCTTCATATAAAATTTATGAACATTTCAAAATTTAGTTTTAAAATAGGGGCCGCATGAAAAGGTGAAAAACTATCTTTTCGAAAATATAGTTTTTATGCAGAAAATTGGATTTGTTCTAATCTTATGCATATGAAACCTATTTCTTGAGTTTAAAAATATTTATTTCAATATAATATATATATAATTAATAAATTTTCTAACACTGAATAATTTTGGATAAAATTCATTTGGGAGCATAAAAATGTTCTTTATAAAAAAAATTTGTCTATATTCAATTGGTTTTAATATACATTTTTAATTAATCGGTAACCAAGAATTGTATAGAACATTTTTATACGTTAGTGAATATTATTAATAATAACTCTTTTGATAATTGTGATAGATTTATATTTTTATAAAATAACATTAATAGTATTCGTTAAAATTACGTATTTTGTGAAACATAATCCATTGAAGAAAGACATTGTTGTGTGTAACACAATCAAACTTAAATGTTCCGTATTGAGGATGATATACTATATGTTGTGGGTAACGAAATATAATAACAATTTTTCATTTATATAAACCTAAATTATATGTTTAATTTATTTAAAATAGTTAATATATTATAAAGTATTGGTATGTTATATTACCTTATATTCTTCTTCTTTTGTGTCATACACAATATTGAATAAAATATATTCTTCTATAATTTTAGGGGTATTCGAGGAGGAAGATGTTTTGATATTTTTTTTATAATAATGTGATCCTTTGTAATTTTATTTTAGTGATTTAGGTTTGGAAAAATTGTTCTTGAATACTCAACATTTGGAGTGAGAGAAGTGTTGTGGTATAAATTTATTAATTGGTGAAATTATACATTCTAAGTAAGTATATTTTTCAAATGATCTTAGACTAGATTGTCAATAAATTCCTCAAATCTAGGAAAATGATCCTGAAACAAAAATTTTATCAGCTTTCTTTTCTTACTGGGAAATCAATGGATTCTTAACCAATCATAGATTTGTGGTTTTTTTATAGTTAACATTCTCATGAACATGTTCTCTATTAATAATTATCAATATTTTGAAGTCATATTCTTCTTCCAAATCCATGTTTTATCTTCCCAACTTTGTTTTCAAGTGTATGTATTATTAACTGTTTTTATGAATTGGCTTTTTGATAACGTACAAGATACAAAACATCAATCTTAAACAAATTATAAAATATAAATATTTAAATGGAACAATTAAAAACTATCCATTAAACTAACAGGTATGAATTTTAAAAATTATGTTATGAAATAAATATAAATCTTACATATAATATAAATTCATTTATAAATGGTTATAAAATAGTCACAGGAATTTTCATAAATTCAAAATGTTTAAAAAATATGTTTTTTTCAAAATTGGGACTCCTATATTTTTAATAGAGAATAATAAAATTAATATATAGAAATTTTATGAAATTTTTTGAAAAAATTAATTTCTTTTTTTAATTCATAATTTCAAAATTACCTTATGTTGAAATTTTTGTAATCTTTTTAAAAGATTTATTTTTTTATGAGTTACGAAATATACAGTTTTTTATTTAACTGTGTCTTATATTTTAATTATTTACAAATAAAAAAAAATTTAAATATTTTAAAAAAATTATTAGACCCCTTTGAATAAAAGAATACAATTATAATGTTTGAATTGGATTTTGTTAAATATTAAGTATAAAAGAGATTTTATATTTTTAAATTACATTTTTCAGAAAAACCTTATTTCATCACCTTTTGATGGTTTTATTTAAAATTATACTATATGATTTATTTATTTTTAATTTTGAAAATTGGATTCCATATTTGGAATCACTCGGTCTGAAATTGTTAAATTGGTTCCCTTTAGTTTTCTTTTATATGAATAATAACATTATTAATTTATATTAACAAGGTAGAGGGTAAATTGAGTAATTAAAAATAAAAATAAAATGAAAAGTATTTTAAAATTCACATATAACATTCCAAAACATTATTTAATGATTCAATTTCATCCATACTCAACCAATATTTTTTATATGGGCTTTTTTTCATGTATATGTTATTATAACCTTCATAATATTTTATTTAATGAAAATTAATAAGTTACAAAGTCTTGTGTTTAATAACTACACTATTTTTAACATGGGTCTACACATAATATACATTCAGTTATAAATAGTTTTTTAAATATAAACGGTCTATATTCATCCCGATAGTTTATTTTTAATATTTAGTGGAGTGATAATTACCTTAAATTATTAGACAACATAACACAATAATTATTTAATTAATAATAAATAAAATTAATGATATTAAAAATATTGAAATAAATATAATTTGTGATAATTAATATCATCATTTAATTTTTTAGATGAAAATGAAAATTTATGTAAATAATTAAATAATTGGTTCAAATTTTACTAGATTTCATGATGTTCTTAATTTCCATGAACTAAATAGTTATACAAATTGATATTAATTAGATATTATAATAAATAATATTTTAAAAAATGATATAAATTTTTAAAAATACTTATTTAATTCCATGTGAATATGATATGAATTATAATATAAAAAATATTATATTTTGGGCCATTTTCTATTTTTAGTGACTATCTGGACCCTTAAAAGTTAATCGTCCATGTGGTCATGGTAAGAGTGATTGTCATCAACGAGGGGTTAAAACCAATATGTAAGGGTAAAAACATAGTAGAAACCAAGATAATTTGTTTTCAGGGAGTATATTTGGACCTATAATCATCATATATTCAAAATAAATTAGTTTGGTTATATATTGAATTGAAAATGAATTTAAATTAATTTAATATTTTGGGAAATTCAAAGAATTCACCTTCCCTCCCTTATAAAATGTAATCTCTTATTCTATTTATATCACACTTAATAAAAATTATTTAGCCAATAATTAACACAATAACTTATTATAATCCCTCCCATAATTATATAATCGAAGGTTTATTTATAATATCAACCTTAGAGTTAATATTGTGTTAATCAAAGAAGACTTTCCAAAGTAATCGAATAATTTAATAATCATGTTTTAGATTTATTTATTATTTCACCACCTTAAAATCATACATAAAAATGATCGTTTAAAAAAAATAAATATCTAAAATGTGATGATATTTTATTATATTAATTGTTTAACCAATATTCATCTCCAACCCCCATCATTTGGGAAGCAATTCATCATTTCTCTGTAAGATTGACTATCGCATTAGAGGCGTATATATTTAATTTCCCACCACAACCTCCCACGGATGGTTATAATGATGGAATTATTTGTTATATAAAATATGTATTATATATTTATCATTTTTAAAAGAGAAATTATTATTTAATTCCTTTAAATTCCATTTAATGAAAAATGACAATGTCATTCATTCACATGTATGGACTAACACTTCCACGAAGTGATGCATTTTAGTTTTCTTAACAAAATCACATAGTTGATATATATAATTTATTTAAAGAATAAATATTATTTTAATTATATAACTATAATTATATAAATAGTAAATAATACTTACCTTCCTTTCATAATGATCATTTAAAACTTAAAACATTACTCATACGTATGTATGAACAACTGTCTCCATTAATGTAACATGATTCATTTTACATAATACTCATTCTTGATTTATTTTAAATGTAAAATCAATTTATAAAAAATATTTTTATATCTTTATTTTTATTTTTTATATTATGGGATAATTTTATCTTTGACAACATTCAACTTATAAAAGACATTTTTATGCTATGAACCGAACATCATCAAAATAACTAAATGGGAATTAATTGATTATGTAATTAACTATTTCATTAAGATAAATGAAATAAATTATTTCTAGACAATGGATTAGAACTATGAAATTATCATAACAAATTATATTATTTATACTAGATTATTATATGTGAGTTAACATACGTACATGAAATGTAGGGGTTCATGGTAAGACACTTTATTTTAAAAAATTTATTTTAAATATTACTTTTAAACTCACTTTAAATTCCATATTCATGAATCCAAGAAATATTTTAACGAATGTTTTGACTATTCTCCTATGATTTTTAATGTAAATATTACCAATGGTTTTATTTTTACCTAATAGTATTAAAGGAATCTTCTTGTCTTTCTCTGAACGAGGATCTTTTTAAATTTTATTTCAATAGTGTGAATGAATTTTTTTATATTTTACGACATAAAATGATTTCCCCATAATCACGAGTATTCCTTTTTTATGTTTCCTTTATATTTTTTAAAATTTCTTTTTCAAATAAAATATTTTCTTTAATAACTGTTAAGTTTTTTACAAGTAAATTTTAACGTAAAAAAGTTTATCTTACTTAGTAATTATTTTAATGATAATTTAATTGTAGTTCTATTACTCAACATAAATAAACATAATGATAATTGTTTTGAACTTGTAATATATTGTATTTATGATATACACATTCTTTCTCTATATCGTTTATTATTTTATTAATTGATATTTTCATGGTAGTTGTTTCTTTTACTTTTGTTAATTATTTTTTGAATGGAATGATATTTTTTAAGGTATATAGTGAGAAAGAAATTTCCCACCATAATATCCATTATTTGAATTTTATCATCCTTTAAAATTTTTTCTATTATATTGAATAAAAATAAATCATTCATTTTCAAGTTATTTTGGTATTGAAAATAGGTTTATAATTGAAAAGGTTATTTTTATATCCAAAAGAGTTTTTGATATGGGTTTAAAAGAGATTAAAATAGTTTTATTATTAAAACCAGAAAGAATTTAATGTGAATGTTATACTTTAGAATTATATTATATATTAGTGGGACCGATACAAATTATAAAAAGAGATAATTCCCATTGTATCTCATGGGTGATCCTGCAACATATATATGTTTGTTGCACCGAGATAGCACTGGGTGAGCCCATTATAGATTACAGGATGGGTGAAACCAGATATCATTCGAATGAATTGGGTAATTCAAATCCCATTTTAGAAAAATAAACAGGAATTTACAAAAAGCTTTCCCCTTTGAATTTTGGTGGGATATATTTATATCTGACACTTGTTTAAAAAGGGATATGAATGTGAGGGTTTATGATTCCAAAAATGATTTTATTTGAATGTTTTGTATTTTCATCGATTTTATTTGAGAAACAATTGTACGTGTTTTTCATATGGAATGTAATTATTTAACTCTTTCAAAAATCAATATGGTCAATGTAAAAATATCATGGGTTTCCATGTTATGAATTGGAAAAATGGATTTATTTTTTATGTGTCTCTTAATTAATGTTTTCCCGACATCCCATATTTTGCAATATCTTTCATAGTGTTTAAGTATGGGTAAGGGAAAGGAAGAAGTCAAGTTGAAATTCATTAATACATTTCATGAAAAGATATAATTTTTTATTTTAAATTTTTTACATTTTAGAAAAAATAGATACTATTTATATGTGTCCAATCTATATATATATGGGGTTGTTATGTAATATTTATGACATAACTATCTGAGACTCTAAACCTAAAATATCATTGGGAATGTATGAAAGTGATTTCTAGTTCTAAGCCTATATAATGTGTTTTGTTAATGGTTGTTTCCATTCACAAAATGTGTATAACCACCCAATACAATGTTTGAAATATTTTATGAATTTACATCATGTAGTATATACTCACATGACCTATGTTTTATATGTCATTTTCAAAAAATACATGGAATGTAATTATTTGGATGAATCCATATAGTTACAATGATCTGTATGAAAACACATATTTATTAATTATATGACATGTATACCATTGGAAATTCATATGATGTACATGATGAATAGAAGATCATTATTTTAGAAACCCATCAATTTATTAGTGTAAAATACCTTCATATAATAATTTCATATAGTATAAATCATGTAAAATCATATAGAGAACATGACATAAACATTAATGAATGATGAATGAGGTATTTCTAGAAGATATAAAACCAATGTCGATTAAATAGTAACATGATACTTATTTTAGTAATATGAACATTAGAAATAAAATTTCATCTAAAATAATAGAAACAACAATTAAGAATGTATAAATAAAATTTTGGCATCTTAAAATGAAAATATGATATAATTATATCATTGTATAAGTAAATAATATTTTTAAAACTGATAAAATATATGTTGGTATTTTTTTAAAACTAAAATATTTCTTTAAATTATTATAATAACTATCAAAATGTAATAGAAATTTTTTTCATAAATTAATTTTCATTATGATTATTTTTTAATTTTTGGATACATTAATTAAATTTTCAATGTGTAATAAATTTTTTTATAAAATTGAAATTGGAATTTTTTAATAAATGACGAATTTGATTAAAATTTAATTTTTGTACACATTTTTTATCATAAAATGGAGTACAGTATTTAAATTATACAATTTGAATAATGGAATTGGTTAATTTTTTGGATATTTTAAAAAATATATGTCTTTTTTATGTATTTTAAAATATAGTAATTTGCGGAATATATACATTATAAGTAAAATACACTATTACATGAGTAATATATTATTTAATGACTATAATATTTAACAATAATTCATTATTTTTATATATTTAGTGATTTTATTCAATCTATTTGTAGTCTTGAGCCAAAAATAATAAACTAATGAATAAAATAACCAGTAATCACCCCAATCCTCCCCTATAAATACCACCCCTCACAACCTATTCCCTTACACCATCCAAGAAATAAATATTTATAAATTTATACCAATTAATATTTCACATATTCTCCGCACACATCTATGATCCCTTTTCCTCATAAATGGCCTATCCCTTTTCCTAATAAAGGTTCTAAAGGATGTGAAAATGAAGTAGTAAAATCCTCTTTCACTTTCTTTTTATTTAATTTCATTTTCATTTCTTTTCATACCGTATCCTCACCACCACATATCCATGGGTATTTATAACTCCAATATAATTAATATAATATACTATTAATTTTTTAATGGAATAATTCATCTTCATATATCTTCCCTTTTTCTTTTATTTAAACAATGAAAATATTTTATGTGGTGTGTCGATTTACTGCCAACGTGAAGGATGAATTTTAATTTTTCAGTACCTCATTAATGGATAATCATAAAATAATTATTGTGGTAAAATAGCATTTAGTTATTCTTATTATATTTTATATAATTATATAGAACTTATATATATACTTGATGATATATGCTCATAATGCTCGTAAAATAGGCCAAAATATGTTAAGAAAATTTCATTAACTATTTATCTAATGATTCATCCTAATATAATATAACCAATTGAAATATAAGATAATTTAATATTATTTATGTTAATTAATAACATATAATCTCTATTCTAGCGATTTATCCTCATTTTACATGATCTTCCGTACATGTATACAAGTGAAGAGATCATGAAAACCAAGCTAACAAACACCCCCAAACGATGATATTAAACACTATAACTCATAACAACAGTCATAAATGAACTTAATTAAATTATAATGAATAAAATACATGTATAAGTGTTTCAATAATTATTAATTAACGACTAAAAATTGATTATCAATGATATTAATGTGAATATATCATTCAGACATAAGGTGCTAGGATTATTGAACCTAATTTCCTTACTTTGGTTTATTCCTATTTCATCACAAATTTCTGTGTGGATGTTCTTTATTATTTTACAAATATAATTTCATTTTACACCATTTTTTCTATTATCTATTTTAAAATTTTACGATCTTATTTTACGTAAAATGTAATGATTATTCTATAACAAATCTTATTTTAAAGAAGCACATATTAAACTTCTCTTGAGAATGTTTCTTCTTCACTCAAGATTTATGATTATTACTACATGTATGCTATTATACTTTTATTTTTGGAACCCCAGTGTCCATTCAAGAATTTATGATTTACTAAATTCTCATGAGACCCATTTCATATACAAATGTTATCTTATAGAAAATATTATTATACATTCTTTGTATGACGCATGAATATTTAAATGTTATGATGTGACGGTTGCACCAAGAATTATATAGTGATCCATTGAATTATGGAATTTGATGTATCTCATGATATAATGGGAAAGTGCATGAACATGATTCTATATGTTTTTTCAATTATGGATATTTTATGATTATACACATAAGTTATGTTTGAACATATTGGTAGCTTTGTTCACAACTATGTGATGTAGTTAAATACCATGACATTCCATTTCATTTTTATGAATTTCCATATTCCCTGACATTATATAATTATTTCCCTCGTGATCATTATTAAGACCCTTTTATTATGTTATGTTGATAATATTTATTCTAACCCTTGTTTCATGTTTCTTATTCATCATCTTATGGGGTTTTAACTCACCTCTTTTTTTGATGAATATGCTCAAGTGAATACCTATACTATGGAAAACAAGAGGGACAATAAGAAGCTATAGAATATGGAATTAAATAATCATTATTATTTATTGTGTATATTTTTTATGGTAGATATTTTCCAAATAAAATTGTATTTTGGTTCCTGGTTGAGAAACTCTTTTATCTTGTTCATCATTAAAATTAAGTAATAATCATGTAATAAAAGTTGGGTTGTAATAGTTATTATTAGAGCAGGTTTAGTTATTTTTTAAATTAAGATTATATAACCTTATGCAAAACCGTTAATTATGATAATATGTTTATTAAATCACCTAAGAAGACTTGTTCTAGATAATATCTACACACATGGATCCCACAATATATGCCCCTAGAGTTAATTTTAAAAAGTAATAAATTAATTATTCATGACTCGTTGAGTATTTTATGTTCAAAACTTTTCTATTTTATAAATTGTGGGAACCAGGAGAATTATTTCCAAAAAATATTTTTTGGGACAGTACCACGATTTCCCAAACGACATACACAATGCCTGGGGAGGTAGAGTTCAAAATTTCATGGAGATTCATGCTCAGTTATCTTATTCTACAAATAATAACAAGAACAATTTGGAACTCCTTTATTCATTAAACATGGATAAACTAGATATCTTGACTTTTATATGGAAACAACCATCGAAATTTTGTGTATCTTATAATCTAATAGTCAAAGAATAGTGTTTCAACTCAATGTATAAGATCATTTATGTGATTCAATCTTCTAATATAAAGAAGGTGACTCTTAACATTTACCATTTTGATGGGGAGGAAAAACAATGGTGGGTGTGGATTAAGAACACCAATTCAAAAGATGAAATTTAAGAGATAGTGTGGGAAGACATTAATAAAATATTTCATAACATGTATTTCCCTAGAACACTTCATTTGAATATGGAGTGTCAATTTTAATATCTAAATAGAAAACAATGTGAATTTTCCATGACTTTTGTAGAGAATTTCATATGGATTTCAAGGTATGACTAATGTTTTTTACCATCAATGATATAAAAATAGATTGATTCTTTATTGGTTTAAAACAACACCTTTGAAAAGATAATTAAAATTGAGTCATTGAGTTTTATGAAGAAGTTGTCTGATGTGATCTCAAAGTGGATATAGAATTTGAAAATGGTCTCCTAGATATAGAGATATGAAATGAAATATGATGTTTCAAGATATGAGATATAATGAAAAAGTTGAAATGAAATTTCAACCAGTCACATATAAAAATGTGGGAAGGTGAATCAATGGAATTACGTTAGTGGTCAGGAAATGCTTCAAGTGTGGGAGAGAAGGACACCAATCTAATGAATATCGAAGAGAGTTAAGGAAGATGGACAATGTGGTGGAATAAAGGAGAGAACCACCAACGGTTCAATTATTAAACTATTATGATAAAGGGAACTATTCAAAAAAAATCACTAAACAACATGTCCTTGAGGTTAATTAGAATCTACATCCACCAAAACCAAAGGAGAAAATTAAAGACTATTCCATCACTACTATTGAGGTGGATCCTAAAAATTATTTGATGATAGGTACACTATTTATTAATTCATGAATAGAAAACATATTATTGTATTTTTTATATAAATTCTTTCCTATCATGCATGTTTATTCAAACTATACAAACACCACCTCAAAATTCGATGTTTGTGTTATCTATGAGAATTGAAAATGGAGAAAATGTTCCATCAAAGTATATAACTGCTCAAAGGTTACTGTTTCTGTACTGAACCTCTAAAAACTATTGTCATAATTCCTTTGGTAGTGTTTCATTCTACATTGGGAATGGATTTTATATCTTTATACAAAGACAACATCATCTATCAGCAAAGGGAGATCACGCATCAAATCCCAAGGACTTCTCTAATTCTATAAATGTGTAAGGATTAGGATGAATATCATTTAGAATAACCATCTAAATTATTGATAGTATTTCCTAATGAGAAATCATTTCTAGGGGAAATGATTGAGAGAAAGAATAGAATCATTTTCATATAAATTCCCATTATGATGGAATATAATGACTTGTCCCTTGAAGTATATCCCAATATTCCTCTTGATTGAGAGGTTGATTTTTTAATTAAACATATTCTAGGATACTTGATGATATCAATGAAACCTTATACAATGGTGATCATTGTGTCAAAGGAATTGAAGATGTATTTAGAGGAGAAACTACACAATGGTTTTATAATCCTGATTTCATCTCTATCGAGTGCATCGACCTTCTTCATAAAAAATAAAGATAGATCAACGCACCTCTGAACTAATTTTCATGATCATAAAAAAATCATGACAAAATTAATACATATACCCTTCCATGAATAGATGAATTGTTCAATAAAATACATGGGACCATTATTTTTCTAAGATGGACCTTTGGTTGGGATATCACTAATTAAATTCAAGGAAGGAAGATATTCCTTGAACTACATTTTGAAAGAGGTACGAACACATTGATTTTGTAGTCATTCCCTTTGAAATCACTAATTATCAATCAAAATTAATTTACATAATCAATATAGTCTTCAGTCATTACCATGTATGTTTTTCGCAGTCTTTATTGATGATATTATGATATAGTCCAAGAGAAAGGGGAACATAAGATGAATTTTTATACCATGAAAAAGTCTTTTAGATGGGAAATTGATTATTCAATGTATAGAAAATGAGCTTTTTTGGAGTTAGTATCATTCTTGGTGAATTATATCACTATGAAAGGAATATATATGGACCCTTCTAATAAAATGGTAATTGAAGAGTGGCCCATTCCTTCATCTGTCATGGAGATCCAATGTTTCCATGGTCTAGATTCGTAGTACTTTCCATTTGTGAAGAACATCTAAAAATTATCAAACCCTCTAACCATGCTGACTTGTAAGGGATGAATTTTTTTCTAGATGATGGAATTTGACTAATATATATAATATTTTAAAAAGTGGTGCATAAACATTATAGTAATCAAACTTCAAAAAAGTGGGGTACACTTTGTGGTATATAATGATGACTCAATGAATATACTATTCCATGTACATATTAAAAATGATAATGTGATAGATGAAAAATCATGGTGGTTTAAAATTACTGAGAATAAGTATCCCATGCATGATCCAAATTTACTGTCTTTGATCATCATGTTTAAAATCTTGATGCTTTATTTATATGGGGAGAAGTGAGAAATATAAAATGATCATAAAAGACCCAAATATATATATTCACATAGATGATGTTAAATATACACCAACAAATATGGTTAGATATTCTGAAGGACTATAACTACTAAATCCACTACCATCATGGTGAGGAAAATAAAGTTGCATATTCTCTAAGTAGAAAATATCTAGAAGCATTATCAAAGATTAGAAAGGATGAAATATCTAATACTATTAGATTTTAAATGGATGGACTTGGGAATCATTAAGAAGAAACATAATAAATACACTCTCAAATTATTTCTCAAGTATTTTTCAGGAAAAAAAATTATTCTCAATGAAATAATATAGATTTTATAAAGATAATGGAAGCTATCAGAAAGGATGTATCCAAAGAGTAAAAAACTAATGAGGAAGGAGAAGTTAGATTTGGGTTAGGACTATGTCTACCATCCAATCCAGAAATAATGAAATATATTCAGATAGGCACACATATCTCAACCATTTATATTCACCGAGGGAGTAAAAGATGTGCAGTGATCCCTGAGAGAACGATTGGTGGGACAATATGAAGAAGGAGATTGCTAATTATACATTACATTCATCATGTGACATAAATTTTAGGTTGAAAGGAAAATCTTTAAGGGTATGATGAAACCATTACCCATAACGACATTAAAATGTGAAAAACCACAATAGACTTTATCACTGGACTTCTTAAACAATTCCATATGGGTTGTTGTGGATCATCTCACAAAGACATCTGACTTTATTGTAATTCAAGATGACCTATAACTAGATCAAATTGCATAGATAGATAAAAAATATGTCATAAGGCTTCATGGTGTACCACTATCTATTGTATATAATAAATATATGAGTTTCAACTACATGTTTAGGTAAAGTCTCTAAGAAGATATAAAAACTAAGCCAAACATCAGTATAGCTTATTATCCTCAAACTGATGAACAATAAGAAGTAACTACTTAGACACATTAAAACAAGTTGAGAAAAAGTTCTATGTACTTTCAAAGATAATGGGACTAACATCTACCTCTGGTTAAGTTCCCTTAAAATAACAGTTCCCACTCGAGCATCCATGTGGCTCCATAAGAACAACATTATGGGAAATTATTGTGAACAGATGCATGTTGTGATGAGGTTGGTGAACATAAGATTCTAGGACCTGAAATGGTCGAAGAAATAATGGCAATGGTGAAAAATATTAAACAACACATCAAGGATACTCAAATTCAACAGATGACCTAGGTAAAAAATTATTGACGAGACATAAAGTTTTAGATCGAAGTCATGGTATTTACTTATATATTTCAATTGAAGAGTATGATAAGATTTTAGAAGAAGGGAAAGATGAGTCCCAGTTATATTATCCCCTTCAATATTTGTGAATGTGTTGCAGCTATAGACAATTGACTACCACTTCCACCTATTATGTCTCATGTACATGATTAATTCCATATATCCCTCTTGATGACGTACATATCAGATATATCACCTGTGTTGAATCCATATGTACTATATTTGGGAAATGACCTCCCTATGAGGAACATCTAGTGAAAATCATGGTCTATAGAGATAATGTTTTATGAAATATGATAACTCTCCTGGTCAACGTACTATGGAGAAACCATAAGTACTATGTTGAAACATGGTAACCTAGGGATGCGATGAAAGATAAATATCCTAACTAAATATTTCCATAGTTTTTTAAAATAAAATTTATAAGGAAAATATTATGAAGGGGGAATAATTTTGAAAACAATAATTTTATCAGTGGAAAATGCATTCACATATTAATTCCATATAGTATAAATAACATAAAATCACATATATTACACAATACAAACATTAATTAATGGAATAAGAGGTATTTCTTGAATATAAGAAACCCATAACAATGAAATGGTAAGTTGACCCTTAGAATAGTAACATGAAAATTAAGAATAATATTTCCGGAAATAGAATTATAACCTCAACTGAGAATGTAAAAATATAATTTATAAATATTCGAAATGAAAATATGATATAATTATTTCATATTATAAGAAAATAAATTGTTTAAAAATGATAAATTAATTGTTGGTATTTTATTAAAACATAAATAGTTATTAATATTTTTATAATTAATATAAAAATATAAAAGAATATTTACATTCATAAAATATATTCACAAATTAATATTTTTTTATCATAAAAATATAATTTTATGAGACCTTAATTATTTTTTCAATGTTTCATAAAATCTGTTATAATTTTAAAATAAGTATTTTTCTAATAAATAGTGGATTTAATAAATATTTATATTTCTCATATATCGATATTTATTTTTATAAAATGGATTTAAATTTTAAATTATACATGTTGATAAATATTTAGGGTTAATATTTTGTATTTTTTCTAAAATATTGGAAATTTTGTTGAATAATAAAATATTGTGATTTGCGGTGTATATATATATATATTATAAATTAAATAAAAAATATCTTAAGTAATTTATGGTTTTAAAAAAATAAAAATCTTCTTCATTATTTTAATATACATAGTGATAAAGTCCAAACTATTCATATTCATGATAAATGATAATAAACTATTGAATAGAATAATAAAAAACACCTATCTCCTCCTCAATTAATATCACCACTCACCACCTCTTCTACTAACACATTACAAGATATGAATATTTTCAGTTTTTTCCAATAATCATTCCATGTATCTCACCCACATCTAAGATCTCTTGGTCTCATAAAAATACCAATCTTTTTTTCCTTACGGTCATTTTTATGGTGGTGAAAATCTAGAGTAAATGTACTCTTTCATTTTGTTTACATTTATTTTGAATTTTATATAATTTATTATCCTCAAATTAGATAGAGTTAACAATGTGTCATGATAACTCCAATATAATTTATATAATATAATTTTAATATATTATTGGAATAATTAATATTAAAATATATTCCAATTTACTTTTATTCTAAAAATTAAAATAGCATCTTTGGTGTGTCAATTTACTACCACTGTGGATGACGAGTTTTCATTTTTTACCACCAACTTCAGGGTTGGTCATAAAATCATTATTGTGATATAATAATATTTTATTATATATATTATAAGTTAGATAATGTTATGAAACAATTATATATAAACATAATGATATAATCCTATTTTGGTTATAAAATCCTCCAAATAAATTAGATCATTTTCATTAACTATTTATCTAATGATTCATCCTAATATGATATAAAAAATGATATATAAATAATATAATATTCTCTATGTTTATAAATATCATCTAATCTCAATTCTATATAATTAAACTCATTTTACATGATCTTCAATTCATGTATACAAGTAAACGGACCATGAAAACCATGAAAATGAACACTCTCGATCAATGAAATTTGACACTATAACTCATCAAAATGGCTATATAAAATATAATAGAATTATGATGATACAATTATAAGTATATTATTTTATTAATTTATTAATTAATGAATCTAATTTTATTATATAGGATAGTAATGTGAACATAGAATTCAGATTTATGGTAAGGGGATTCTCAAACATAATTTTCTTTCTTTGGGGTATTCCTCTTTAATTCAATATTTTAGTGGGGATGTTCTCTAATATTCCTAAAATATAATTTATTTATACTCCGCTTCTATATTGTGGGATATAAATTCATCTAATCTGATTTTATGTTTAATGCAATGATATTTCCCAAATAACTATATTTTTTCTTTTCAAAACACATCTTTAACATCCCTTGAGATTGTTTATTCTTTACTTAAAATTGATAATTCATTCACCAAGTATGTTTTTAGCTTTTTATTTTGGGACCCCCATTGTTTATTCCTAAATTTATTCTTTATAAAATTCTCATAAAACCCAATTAATCTACATGGGTTATTTTATGGACAATATTGTTATATGTTCTATATGGAATTCATTATTATGTAAATGTTATGATGTGAAAGGTGCACCTGAAATTATATAGCACTCCAATGAATTGGGTAATGTGATTTATCTCATGATATAATCAGAAAGATGTGTGAACCTGATTATATCTTTGTTAAAAATTATGATTATGTTATAATTATGAAAATATGTTATGAGTGAGAGTGTTGTTATATTTTTTCATGACTATGTGCAGTAGTTGACCACTATGACATGATGTGCCTTGCCTTTGTCAAGTAATTACCCTCATTATTGTGATAATGATACTTTTCTTATTTTATGATGATAAGATTTATATTCACACTTTTTCATGAATCTAATTCATCCTCTTTTCGGTCATTTATCTCACCCCTTATTTTGATGTATATCCTCAGATAAATACCTATTATAAGGAAAACATGGAGGAAAATAAGAATCTACAGAGTAAGGAATTAAATAATTCTTAAGCATTATTTTGTAAGTTTTTTTGTGGTCCAAATTTTCCAAAGAAACTAATATTTTGGATACCTGTTCGGTAACTCTTATATGTTTTTATCTCTAAAACGATGTAATAATCGTGAAAAAAAAGTTGGGTCTCTAAATTTAAAAATTGTGTATTACAAAATTCATTGAATAAAACCGCAAAAAAATTACATACCATGTACATGGTGTTGTACACCCAATATCATGATGTTTTTACCTTGATACATGATATGTAGTTTAGTATTCACTTTTATTAACCTCTTATAGGCTCACAATACACACCTCTCTTGGAATGAAGCATTCATGATTTATCATCTGTTAAATGATATATAAAATGAGCTTCACACCATGAAATATGTTTCTGACCACCCTCACATAACACCTAGATACCCATTATTTAATTCGTGTGGTATATAATGTCCAATATAGGATGTATATCCTATTACATGTATTGTAATAATTTTTTGGCTGAACAGATCATTTACAGTCAATACAGGTTGTCCAATTACATCATGTTATTAACCATAAATATTCAATGATTAATGTGAAGTAAAAAAATATTCGGGTTTATACATTGTGTACAATAGATACACATCATGTAGCTTTGTGAAGCTTTGTTTTGGATAACAATTAGCACACAAATAATAATAAAATTACCAAAAAATCAACACCCACACATCATTTCATGATTGTTGTGGTTCTCCATTTTTTGGTTAATCTAGTCTATATGGCTTGTAATTTGCAGCTACAAGCAGTGAATTATTGTCAATTGGAAAACAAACTTGGAAAATATGAATGGGTTTATTATTTAGTGTTGTTAAACAATTATTATATTGTTTCTAGTGATATGAATTTTAACTAATGGTTTATCTTGACCACGTAACAGAAATATAAAAATTGGAAAAGAATGTAAAAGTTATGGAATTTATCAAACTGATAATATATAATTATAAGTTATAGAGTGAACACTTTTATACCCCAAAATGTTTATATTGAAAATAAAAATTATAATTTTATAATCCCAATATTGTTTTTCATCAGTTGCAGTGAGTAAAATCTAAGAGACATAACAAAATAAACACCAAATTCATTATAAAGAGGATATTTTCTCCATTTTATTTAAAATTAATTTAAAAAAGGATTAACATAACATGAATATTTCCCTTGTTAATTGATTATTCTTATTTATATTATTATCATATTTTCAATACAGTTATGTATCAATACTAGAATTCAGACAGTGGAATCGACAAATTCCATATAAATACAAAAACATCTATTTTTTTAGTGCTACCATGGAGGAACTAATCATCATGTATCATTCACAATTTAATTTAACAAAAGAATGTAGTTTTCTCACATTCTCAATGGGGAAGATTGGAATTTATAACTATAATCAATGATAATATCTTTAGAGAATTTTATGCATGAAATAAGTCACCCATATCAAAATGTTATAATTTTGAATTTATACATTGGGTTAAACAGTTCATAATTAAGAATAATCACTTCATTTAATTTTTAACTATTCCTTGACCCCATCTTACATAATATAAAAAAACAAAAACAATAAAAACAATAAAAAACAAAAAAAAATTAATAATAAATTAGGACATGTGATAAACCCTCGAATTAATACATTAACACTTTTAGGATCATTACCACAGATTGGGAATCCTTATTTCCATTTTTTAATCCCATAATAATAAAATATTTCTTTTAATAAATAAATATTATACTAAATAAACTTGTAAATAACAATGTATTTAATAATTACATAACTAAAATAATATTTATATTAATCTATTAACTAAACTAGTGAATAATAAATATTTATTTATTACCCTATGAATAATAAATATGAAGTAAAAAATATTATATTCACTAAAATCATGAATAAATATTTTTTTCAATATTAAACATACTGTTATAGAAAGTTTGAATATATATGGTGGATAAATTTATGTGATTAAATTTACTAGAATAGTTTTTATTTTATATGATTATGAAATATTAATTTTTAAAATAATATAAAACAATAATTTAAATGAGATTTTGGATAGACCTTTTGTGTGATCCTCTAGGATTAGTTCTCAGTGGAATTAGGAATAGATTATTAAATTCCATTATCAATATCTATGAATGCATCACAAAATCCATATATAATGAAGTTAATGTTAAAATGAAAACAACTTCTTATGGACAATAATGTGTTGTATAATCCATTTGACTTGATATATCATTAGGTAGGTTTCCCATTTTTATTATCAACCTAATCCAATAATTATATTCCCATGAATCCCTAATAGAAACATTTCAATGAACTACCATGTCCCTGGATTTAATCAGAATGTTACATTTCAATCATGTCATAGAAATATTATCATCCTGTAAATTTGAATGGGAATAATAATTTTATTAATTATTCAATTAATTTCACATCATTTATAATGAACCCAACATTCCCAACTCATTAGGATCATATGTTGTCATTGATATCATCAATACATTGAATTAAAGGATTCATGATATGTATTAATGACATTATCAAGTCAATGAAACAACACAAGTGTTACATATTTTAATATCCATAAACATATACAAAATGCAGAATTTATATTGGCAGGATTATCCCCACAACCTTTGTTCTTAGATATTTCAATGTGAGAAATTCATAAAAAGAAGTATTAATATCATTTGAGGATTGAAAAACAAACTGTAAAACATTATCTGTGTTCTAAAAAATAGATTTTATCTAGAGTATAAGACTTATGTTTATTAATACCATTATAACATCTATAAATTCTCTTTAGAGTATAGAATTACAATAACATTTATATGTAAAATATACTCTAAATAAATTACAAAATTATTTTAATGTAAATGAATAATTATCATGTGATAATATAATACTTAATTTAATTATTTTATTCAAATGTAAAATGATTCATGAAAGATCTCAGATACCTTGGTTCCCTGATAACTATGTCAACTATGACCTGGCTCGAAGGGCATTCTTGATCCACATAGGTTGATGAAAAGCACCCGACATCATTAAAGACAATAGATGGAATAGTTTTTCCACATAAATAGTGGATGAAATATTTACAAGTTATTATGATCAAAATGAAACTCCTCATGGTGAATAGTAATATAAGTAAAACATATATATAAATTTATATTGCAACAAAAAATGTACCGATTTTTTTTGATAACATCCCAAGTCCCAACATGAAAAAACTCTCCATGTCCCAATGATTAATAATAAAAACCACCTTCATGTGGTTCATTACCCTTGATCAAACCTAGAAGATGATAATTTACAAACCCACAAAGTCATAGGTAAGGTGTGAGATAAAATTATAGTAGGTTCTCACCATGGATTACATAATAATATTATAGAATAACCAACCAAATAATTCTTTGAATTTTAAATAAAATTGGCATGCATGTACAAGAGAATATTTTGAAAACATGATTTTCAATTTAATTGTTTAAAAATTTCAAAAAATTTCCTATTAAAAAATTTATATATATTAGTTTATATAAATCCATAAGGAATATCTAAAGTAGTTTTACTAACTATGTCATATATGTCAAAAAAATCAAAAATGAGAAAATGTTAATTTTCAACGAGTCATGATAGTTCTCGGTTATGGGATACTCATATACTCAATATGAGCATCATAGAAATATGTGTACAAATATCACAAAAACACTTGCCTAGGAGGACTCATCACCTTCCCATTTGGGATGTGACCTACTGCACTATGTTTTGATAGAGTTTTAAAGTGTCAATAGTGTTTCATGAGAAATAAATCACCAACTATGTATTATTAAATGTTCATAAGCAAACATTAAAAATCAAAAAACAATTTATCAAAAATATTCAAATTACAATTAACCCATTTCCTATTTCAATATTAAAATTTATAGTTATAAAATTGTGTTTTAATTAATTTATGCCTTTTATAGGATAAAACCATCGAAGTTACATATCAAAACAAATTTATCCTTTTTTCTAAAATTAAATTTTCAAATCAATTTCACATATCAATTTCATATTTTAATTCCACAATTTAATTTTTCAATTTAATATCAAAATTCCCATAATATATCTCAAGAACACCCAAATTCATTAGAAATTGGGGCGAGGGGGGGGGGGGGGGTCGAAAAATTTCTTGAAAGAGGAAACTAAAATCCAAATTCAATGAAAATTGGGGTTTTCATTATCTAATTGAAATCAATTTAATTTAAATTAGACAATTTATATTTAAATAAATTGTAAAATATTAAATAGAACGACCTACTAAAAATTAATGTATCACAAAATAAAAAATGAGTAAATAAAATGTAAATTTCCAAACCCATGATAAAAGAATAAAACCTTGATTAACGATCTAAAATAACGGATATTAACACTTAAAACAGTAAAAATATATATCAAACCCTAATGAAGATAGAGGATGTAAGAGGGAGAGAAGGAAGGGGAAATAATTGTTTACTAGTAAAGGATCAAACGATGATCTCCTAGCTTCTATCTAGTTCGGATGGGGTTTAGATGAGACAAAATGGGTCTTTAAGAGCCTTCTCAATAATAAGAAAATGATATATCTTGATTTAGGGTTGAGAAGGTTTCTAAAACCTGGTTTGGGTAATTTTAAAACAATTTTTTCGAATAATTAAATCCCACATGCAATGTCAGTTTTGTAGGACCACTAGGTTTGACAAATAGTGTGCCCAATCTATACATCCATCTATAGTGGTGCACAATTTTTACTAGATGGGAACACCGTTTTTTTAAAAAAATGGACAATTGTGCAAACTCTAAATGCTTGGTTACCATGGTTCACATTATTAGGGAGCATGGTTTTGAAAATCCTTGTTCCATCCTTGAATAGCCCAAGAGCCTTAAAAATTATTTATAAATTCACATAAACACCCCTATATGATAAAAAACCATGAATGATCTAAAAAGGTGGGTGAGGAGTACATGTATAAATTAACAAGATGATACAACATCCACACCATAGAAATATTCTTCCCCAAACATCATGATATTAAACATACATTTCAAGAAGATGATGCCACTGCTCTCCTATCAATGCATCTCCCTCCCACATTTCATGAGTATCAGAACCATGATGCCAAATCACTCTAACTAAAAGAATAATTCCCCCATAATGTTCCTTGGTTTTAGAATCATCTATAGTGACTGGATTTTTAGTCATGGTCCAATTAGGCTCAACATCAAGATCATTGCATCTTAGAGTGTGACATGAATTAGAAAGATAATTTTGTAGGGGAGATACATTGAGCATGTAATGTATCAACATCAATAGTGGAAGAAGTGATAAATGTAAGACACTTTTCTCACCTTATAAAAACATCAAAAGAAATCTAAAAATGATGAGCATGTTTCTCTTTCCTCCCATACTGTCGATGAACCAAACGAAGTGAAATATTCAACAACACTTGATCTCTAGCATAAAATTCAGAAGGTCTGTAGTGATGATCAACACAAGGTTTATACTGACTCGGTGTCCCCAAAATTCTCTGATGAATCAACTAAATAATTATTTTTTTCTTTAAAAAATCCAATGTCCAAATAAGGAACATACACTGACATCTGACCCACACAATAAATATTTACTTATATGGTCAAACAATACATCAATAGGATCCATTATGATCGTGGAATGGTAACTAATACTATAGGAAAACAGAACCCATCCCAAATGTTTTTCTAAAGCTCCACCAATGTTGATAACATGGGAATAAAGAATATACAAAAGAATCAGTATATCTCTCTTTTTATTATATTTTAATGTATAGGGCATACCATACTCAATCGAACATGAGTTCCTAGTTCGTTTTGAAGACCTCTCCAAAATTGAAAACTAAGGATCTATATCAGAAATTATATCACATAGAACACCTTGAAAATGAATGAACTATTTTTAATAGATATTTTCCAACTCCTAAACATTGTTTTTATCATGATTTGTAAGAAGTGATATGATTTACATAGAATATAGATCAAATAACATATTACAGTCTTCTTTCACTTGGTACATTGAAACCCCCCCAAAAGTCCATAGAGATCCAGTCCCACTTCCAGGTCATGAATGGATGTCCCTAAAGAAAACTCAAAGGTCTCTCGATCTCGTGAATGACTAGTTGAAATTTATAACAATGAGTTACAAAATAAAAAATCTTCCATCTCATACCTTTCCACCAGAATCTTTACCACATTTCATAGAACATATTATTGGTTCCAGGATTCAAAAACCACTAAGAATTATGGACATCCATCATAACAGATTTCTTTATAGGAAAGGAAACGACATATAGTTTTGATAATAATAGAATACCCTCCATGGGGAATGACCACTCAAAAATGATCTTCCCACCATAAATAGAGTCTATAATGATTCAAAACTCCTCATCATGCCTTTGTTCCTAAATAATTATATTGATTAGAGTATATATCAATAAAAAATTAATAAAAAACCCCTAATTCCCAAACTCATATATGAAGCTACCCAAATAGAGACATATGATTGTAGTATTATAATGATTCTATCATGTGGTAGGTTATATGTTTTTTGCTCAATGTATTCATATTTGAATTCCCTTTTCCCCATGGTATAAGCGGTGTAAGAGTAAAAATATTGATGGTATTCCACAAAATTCCTTTGGAAGAGATTCATATAATTTTTTGAGAAGAAAGAACTCAAGTTCTTATGGTCTTAATACATGGGAAACCATTCTCCAAAATTGTAATGTATCTAAATTTAATGTAAATGAATCACAAAATCTATTTTATTGTAATAGGCTATATGATTATTTTAATGTGTCCTATGTTGTTAAGATCTTTCGAAAATTATGTGATCACCCTGTATAATAACCCAAACCAAACCTCAACCTAATGTGTCAACGAAGACCAAATATACCTACATATCCTCTAGAAGATTAAAAATAGGAATTGTAGACAAAAGAGGATTCATCTCAAAAAAATAACATCGAAATTTCCCATCGCATATAGGTGTTACTCCCTTAAAATATAGAGGATTCATTAGAGAAGATAAATTAGAGATTTCATTTGTGAATCAGTGATAATATCCTACTAAACCCATGATGATCTGAATCAAAAAAAGCATTAAATAGTTTCTACCCCACCATGAAAACATTCAATATCTCATGATTAACTAAAATACAATGTTCCAAGAATAAATTTCCCAACAAATTCAATTATTGAGTGTAAAAATTACATTTCTATTTGAAGGAAAAGAATTAATGATTTATCAAAAATTATAGAATTATTCTCTCATGATGCACCTAATCCCCCTTATATAATGATTAAAGAAGGATTTCATACACAAAGACAACAAAAAACTTATCAAGATACATGTAAAATATATTATTTATTGAAACCAAAATAAAACTCTATAATAATTGGTTAGACCATAAATCAAGAAAAGGTACTCGTTATGGACATACCTACTCTGAAAAGTGGATTTTATAATATAATATTCTTTTATTCTCAACTAATGAAAACCAGAGTGAGGATAAATCTTAAATGACCACTAGACTACTTTGAACTAGACACATATATCATCAATATATAGAAACTGATACTTTTTCTTTACCAGGACAGAGTTGATATTTTGTTAATTAATTCAAAGGTCGAGTGAATCATTATATTTCATAGAAAAGAGAACATGTTCGACCTCAGGTGACACACTAATGAATCTAAAGACTCGTGATAATAAATTATCCAAATTATTCTTCCTAAATTTCATTTTATTTTGTTATATGTAGTAACAAATAATAGATTTTGGATGATTACTAGTTACTAAATCGATAAAAAATACCTCCCTTGCTAGTGGAAGACTAGATAAGTTATATGGAAAATTTTTTGTAAAAACAAAAAAGAATGGTGGTAGATCACCACCCAAATATTCTCACTCAAATTAATTAAAGAAAACTAACATTAATTTCCCCAACTCTAGATAAGATGTTCCAGCTCTACTAGACATTGGAATCCATTATACATAAATGATATGAAACACCCCATCGAGTGCACTAAAGAGACCCACCGAAGATATTAATAAAATAGAGAATTATTAGAAATGAAGAAAATACATCCCGTATATAATGTGAAGAGGTTTCATTTTGAAAAAAATATAATGAAAGATCAATCTATAATAAACGAACACACAAAAAGGAAAATGGTTTCCCTTCTCTCTCTAAATTTTTAGGGTTATAGTAATATCTGTCACATAAGATAAATTCTATGTTTCAAAATTTAGTATACTCACATTATGGGAAGAATTGAATGAATGATATGTACTAGTATCAAATAATGGAGTCACTAAAGATGATAAAATAGTGACTATGCCTCTCATTGTCGCAAGACCTGTATCTGCTTCCTCTGGAGAGTCTTACACTGTGTGAATAATATTTATTCTTGATGCCTATTGGTGGAACCCATCAATCATTCAAACATCCAATCTCACCATATTAACATCTTGTGTAGTTGATCCAAGCTAGTATGTGGTGTAAAATAGTTTTTAAAGAACACGTTCATGTCACTTAAGAATCCCCATAGACCCCGTATATTAGGTGCCTCAGTGGAAACCCATCTAGAGTGCCCATATTTTTCATATAGGTAGTAAATAACTAGCCCTCATCTAAAAACATTAGGAGTTCTTGAAGAACCCTACTATTGATGACCACCATGAGAATCATCACACTTTCCATTCCCTTTGTGGGCCCTCTTAAAACATCAAATGGGAGAAAAATGAACTCCAATCACACCTGACATTCCCTCCATGTCTATCTCAACCCTCGATTATCTATCTATCACATCAGTATAAGAATGGAAAATTAACTAAAAACCATATAACGAATATCATATTGATGTGCCATATTGAATGGTTGAGTCATCATATAATCATTTGGTACAATATTAGGTTATAAGTACACAACATCACATAATAAATTTTAATATTCCCTAATGGTCTTGTCAGCCATCTTGAGTTTTAAAAACTCTATATATTTAGACAACTCTATCAACTCTATATAAAACTGCCATGTAAAAATTCTTTAATGTAGTTTTTATCTAATACATCACGATTCATCTATATTTATATAGTGTTTCACGATAATGTTCACGGTCCCTCTGGCATGAAGGTGGAACATTTAACCATGATATAATTAGGTTTCCCCTTAAATTGAAATAAATATTCAACCCTTCTCAAGATATCCTTATCCTGTTGAGTATATTTTGTGACTAGAAACTCTAGTGGAATATAGATGAGTAATTTATGAGTTTAAAATTTTAATTTATGACTATGAGCATCCACAGATGGATCCTTAATGGGAACTTGAGATGGTTCTTTTCCTAGATCTTTTCTAGTAAGCAAAAAAACATAAAATTTGTTCAGGTCTATAGGAAAATTTGTCCACTAGGATTTATCAGCAACATCCTCATAGATCTGATTCACATGCCCTTTCAGAGGCATGATGAGACACAAAATTACCATACAACACTGAATTTTCCAAAATATTACATATATCAACTCTTAAACAAGAGTAATAGGTAAATTAATCCCTATATGATGATAAAAATTATTGGGATTTAAATATCTAAATAATAATGAGGAATAAACAAGAACTAATCCTCATGATTAATTTTCCAAACCACCCATGATATCTTATGGATCATTAAAATTAGAGATTTCCATGTAATCACTCATAACTACCTCTTATGTCCTGATATGATTTCCCAACTTCTTACTAACATAAAGGAAATAATCTTAACAAACACCTTTGATACCTATTTTTCATGATAAAACATGAATTCCCTGGTTCCCTGATAACTGAACAAGTCCGGACATTGTTCGATGGGTGTTCTTGATCTTCATTGGTTATTAATTAGCACCAGGAATCATACAAGACAAATGTGGGAACAATTTTTCAACATAAACATAGTAATAAATGGTTACAACTCAGTGTGAAAAAAATTAAAACTCACTAGTTTGAAAAATATAGGATGTCAAAAAATTATATAAACCCAAATCATTACCACAAAGTACCAAAAAATGAATGATATAGACCCATGTCCCAACTATAAAAAGTTCTCCATTCATAAAGGATCAAAAAACAAGAACCACTCCCATGTGCTGGTTTCCCCATACTCAAAAAATGGAAGAATATAGTCCAATAAAACTCAATGGTACATGTATGGTGTGTGCTAAAATCCTAGTAGGGTATTACCATGGATTATATTATACATTTCTAGAGTAATCAACCAATTAATTCATTCAATTTAAAAAAACAATCATGGAAGTATAAAATGATATTTAAATCAAAACATTTTATTTCTTTTTTTTTCAATTAATAGAAACACTTAAACAATGGATTGATAAATATTTTATCTAAAATAGTTTCTATAATGTCACAACTCTTATGTAAATTGTTTTTAAAAATAGTGGAATATATATTTAAATAATCACAAATTAGTAACATGGCCATATTCAAAGTGTTATGATACTTATAGGTTATGGGATCCTCACACACTCGTATATGTGATCATAAAAATATGAATACACACATCCCTAATAAACTACTCAATGAGAACTCATCATCATCCCATTATGAATGTGACCTAATGCACTATAATTTTCTAGAGTTTTAATGTTTCAATATGATGGTGTCCAAATAATTCAAAAACATTATAGGAATTCATGTGCTCAATGAAAAAATATTAATTAGAAATTTATTGGAAAACTAATCAAAAAACAGTTAAACAAATTTACATTTGAATATTAAAATTTTCATTTAAAAACAAACATGTGTTTTTAATAAATTTATTCCTTTTCCAACATAAAACCAACCATGTTTCATTTCACAAAATTTAATCTATATTTCTCAAACAAAATTTTGAAATCAATTTCAAAAATCTATATTACAATTTAAATCCATAATTTAATTTTATAATTTAATTTCACAATTGAATTTCACAATTTCAATACATTTCCACAATCACATACCAAATAATTAGAATTTGGGGCTTCCACCAAATTTCATTCAAATGAAAAATTAAATTCCAATTCGATGAGAATTTGGATTTTCATAATCCAGTTGAATGAAATTTAATTAAAATATAGAAACATAGATTTAAATCAACTGTCCAATCTTAAATGGAACTACCTCCCAAAACAAAATGATCTTATCACACAAAACCTGTAATGGGAAACTCCAAAGATGAATGTCAGTAATGATGTTCTTAGAATAAAACCAAGATTTAAGATCCTAACAATGGAAGACAATGTCACGACCCATCTCAGTGGGACCCGCTCCGTGACTCCCTAATCGCGCCTCTAATAGGGAAAGGGATGGTGACTAGAACCATGTAGGCATATTAATATCATGCGAGGCATTGACTATGTACCTGTACACACTAACACATCTCTATGCTCACAATGATAAAATGTTTAAAAAACTAATAAGGAACAAAATGCATGAATAAAACTAAATCCAACCTACAGAGTACGATAGAAAGTAAAGTACTGAAAGTAAATTAGGCTAGAATACAAGCCAACCACATCAAGAGTCTGAAAACTACAATGTTCAACCTATAAAAACAAAGAGGTACCGGGACTGCTGCTCATAGCCGTGGAAACATCTTGGCCTATAGGGAACTGAGAAAGCTCGGTCCTGTCCTGATCCACCATGGACTCCGTCTAAAGACTGCTCTTCTGCACAAGACACTACACATGCAAGAAAATCCCATGCAGGGGTGAGTGTAAGAATACCCATTAGAGGACCTCTAAAACCACAAATAAAAAATAATGGAACGGTATAGTCATCTCTACAAAGTATATGTCTACTAACCATATAATAAGGGAACACTATCTAGATATACTCAAAACCCAGAACCACAGTCTAGAGACAAGCCACACACCTGCATACCCCTTCAAGGGATTCTGTTCGAATATTCCACAAAGCACTCATCTGGGAGAACAAACTCTGTGAGTCTGATAGCTCTGATGTCATCTGCCTAAGATTTACCATTTGTTGGTAAATTCCATGAGAGATAAATACACTCGTTCTGATAGAACACACTCCTGAGTGGGGAAAGATCATGATACATAGATGAGGATCACTGTCAGGGCCTTGGTGGATACTATGACTCATCTAAATTCACATACTAGTTAAAGGATTAGCACCCTGTGGTATAGTCATGTCGATACATGACTCTACTTAGGGTCATGAATGGATAGAGGATCTCACTCTGGGCTTATTGGAGGGATACCTAACTCTATATCAGAAAGTAATGCTGAAGGTATCATACTCCTATAGAAGGAAACAGTACATGACCTTCAGCGGAACGAGAAAAGGGGGCACTAACCCAAATGAAACTTTTCGATGATATGATGGACAAGAAGATCAAGTCATGTAATGAAAAGTACAAGGTGTGTAGAAGTGTCTCATGCCGTCTATTCTGACCCCATGTACTGCCCATGTACAATGGCCCATTTCATAGGGGTTTTCATGTAAAATGAAACTACACGGCGTGTCAAAAGGATCACACATCGTGTCAATGTATTTGGTGGCCTTTCTGTGTATGCTGGCCACGTGCCCATACATGACCTTAACCAATGTATGCCAACCCCTGTAACCGGAACATGGGGTGACCCATGTTACTGGACTTTCCAGTCCATGAGGTGGAGTATATGACAGTGTACACCAACTCGTATCCGGGTATCCCCTGGATACAGATCAAGTCCCATGTTGTCACCACTTACATGCTGCATAGTGTCTACACAACATGTTCCAACGTCGTGTAGTCCATGTCATGTTCGTGTACTTCCCAAAATACATGATGAGCTTCGGGGAAGTCCAAAAATCTATGTGACTGGGGTCACATGTCATGTTATACCTGTCTGATAACCGAATCCAATGCCACCATCACTGGTACCACACATCGTGTTCTTCTGGATGCACACCGTGTTCTTTGAAAATGTCCAGAACCAACTTTCTTCTTCGCCGAACCTCGAGGCTCCTCTAATCCTCGATTCAGCCATCCAAAAATTGTAAAACGGAATGCTTGAGGTCTCCTGATAATCATGAAGCCGATTCCATCAGTTTAGGGCCTCCGATTGGCCCCAAAAATGCATTCTAATTCACCAACATGAAGAACGCATGAAGAATAATAAATCCCAAACCATGTCGATTCATCTTCCTCCATCGCCATCACATCCTCACCCGGTCGTCACGTTGTATGTTCTCCAATTTGGTATCATTGCATCACAAAATAGATGTTCAACAATCTTTTGTTCGTGGCATCATGAAAAATGCGAAGAACTCCCTAGAAAAATAAAGGGGAAAGAAATCCAAAATAAAATCGAGGAATGAACCTCCACCATCATTCGCCACAGAATTGATCTTCTCCTATTTGTAGGATCAAACGGAGCATAATCAAAACTATAATAAAACGTGGATTAATTTCCTGAGATCAATCCAATAAAAACCCTCCTGTAAAAATGTATGAATCCACTGATCAACCTGTTTGTGGGTTGATACGCGTTCGTCGTTAAATCCATGAATGAAGAAGAAGATTTTAAATAATAACCCCTAACTGGAATCGTCATAGAGAATGCATTGGTGGGAGTGGGTCTATGTTCTTCATTCCCACAATAGGTTTACAATTACGCTTTGTGTACATCATCCTTCTGTTTGGGGTATCAGTGCCGCTCTTCACCGCCCGCTAGGACCGTCTCTGTCCTCTAAGGGTATGGCGTCTCGGTACTCCTTTAGCACTTTGTTTCTTGGTGAAGCTGTGTTGATATTCCTCCCCATGCTCTCTATATATAAGAGGTGGAAGGGTAAGTAAATACATGGAGAATTAATGGGGTCTCATTAATTAGGAACCTTCCTAATTGCTTAATGAGGTCATAACATATGATTGACAGGTCGATCCATTTATTGTATTGACAATCGATGGCCCCACAACTCTCTTGTCCATTGGAGGATAAGAATTGAAAATAAAATAATAAATTTATTTTATTTTATTTATTTTAAAAAGTCCCAAAACATACCTTTTTATCCAGACCTACTATGGGTAAAGTAACAACACCCTTAAACGAATCCTAGTGCTATAGATTCAATGGTTCCCTCAGATTTTTAATCTGAGAACTAGTTAAATAGTTAGAAAACAACGCCCGCATGTTTACTGAAATATAACTTAAAAAATGTTTATTAAATTTTTACCATTCACCCTTGACCTGTGCTAATCGAGGATAGGATCAGCCTAAAGGAAACACGACCTAAATAACCCAATAGTACTCTCAAATTTGTAATCTGATTTATCATTTAGAAGTTATGGACTTTAACAATAAAAAAATTGTTACATAATTAATTTATTTACGAAAAAAACTAACTTCCATTGTTTCCCCGCGCTGACCAATGTTAGTATCTACCTAATGAAATAATACCATCATGAGCTCATCGGTGGTCACTGATTTTCAATCTAACTCACCATTCATGAGTTATAAGCATCTGAAAAATAAACTAACTTTATTTATTTAATTAATTTATAGTTATTCCATTTTTGGGTTTTCTTACAGGAGGCCTGTATCGAATAAAAATAAGTTGTGCCTAGGGTAAATCCTCCAAACATAACACAATGGTGCCCTCATATTTCTGATCTAGAAAACCTTTAAATTGTTATTCCACTTTTTCAGGAAAACTGCTTACACGCACCAATTAAAGTATAAAAATTTTTTGACGGATCATTCCGGCACTCTGGGCCTTGGAATCTCGCGCCATCATATTTTTCATTCTCAAAATAATTCCATATAATTTAAATAAATTATACATAAATTCCATGGTATTAAATTCTCCCCACCTTAGGGCTTTACATCCCTAAAATCCAAAACAAAAGAAAATTGAACAAAAGTGGGTACTGAGCAGGAATCTGAGCTTCATGCTTTGATTTGCTCTCCTAGATGTCCTTGTGCATCCAAAGAATGTGCACCAAAGGTATTGACTGCCCACAAAGGACTCGCTCCTGTCAATCCTCAATCTCTACAAGAACATCCATAAACTTCTACCCATAATAGAAGTCTAGCTCATAATGGATGATGATGTGAGATGGGTCATGCACATATCTCCTCAGCTAGGATATGTGGAACACGTCGTGCACCCACTCCAACTGTGGTGGATGTGCCAAGTTTTACACCACCTCACCTATCCTCCAAAGTATCATATAGGGTTAGATAATACAATATGATAACTATCAACCTTGGCCAAATCTATGTAGTCCCCATTGAGAAGAGACTCGAAAGAAAAATTGTTCCCCCAACTAAAACTCTAAATTCCTCTATCTCTTGTCAGTATAAGACTTCTTCCTACCTTGTGTATTATTTATCAGCTCCTAGATGATCTGCACCTTCTCAGTGGTAGCTTGTTCCAGCTCTAAAACCATAAGAGAAGACTCTCCTAGGTCTGTCCAGCATATAGGTGATCTGCAGGTTCAATCGTATAGGGCCTTGAATAGTGCATACAGATGTTAGAGTGATCACTGTTGTATTATGAGAACTCCACCAAGGGAAATTTATCCTTCCAACTATGGCCAAAATCTACAACACATGCTTGAAAAATGTACTCCAGTGTTTGTATGTTCTGGTCTATCTGACCATCCGTCTGAGGATGAAAGGAGGTTCTCAAACGTAGCTATGTCCCGAACGCCTCTTGCATTCCCATCCACAACCAGGATGTGATGTTTCACGGTCATAGATGATCATCGATGGCACCCCATGAAGCTATATAATCTCTTGTATATTTAGGCATCCCAAGCCCCCTATTGATCCATACTCTCAGACATGTAGGAAGTGGGCCAACTTGGTGAGCCAGTCTATGATCTCCTAGATAGAATCTGGTCCCCTGGACATATGTGGATTCCCAATCACAAATTCTATATAGATCCCATCCCACTTTGATTTTGGCACCTCTAGTGCCTGATCTAAGCCTATTGGAACCTGATGCTCGGCCTTCACTTGCTGAAAAGTGAGGCATTGAAAAACAAACTATGCCACTTCTTTCTTCCTCCCTGGCCACCAAAACTGATGACGGAGGTCTTGGTACATCTTCGCCACACCAAGATGCACCGCCATAGGGGATGTGTGGTACTCACCAACACCTCCTCTGATAGCGCCACCAATACCATGGTGCGTCCTCTAAAGAGGATGACGTGCTCCTCACCTTCATAAAATAAATTAGGTGTCTGTCATGAGGATATATGATCATGTCGACCCTTGTAGTAAATGTACAATGATGTCCCTCCTGAATTCTCTGAATAATTGAGGGAGTGACTGTCATAGACTAGAGGTAAGATGCTTCATCTTTATCCATGACGGATATCCACAATGTGAACAGGTGCTCTGATGCCTCACTCTGTAGTTGTAGTCCCGACCTCCTATATAGTGTGTCTGCTACCACATTACACTTCCCAAGAGTATACACTATCTCAAGGTCATATTCCTAGATAAACATTAGCCATAGTCTCTGTATCATCTCCTAAAATCACTACTAACACATTTCCATCCACAAGAAAGGCTCCCCCTTCTTTGTGAAAGCTAACAAGGGTGCTGCTACCCCGGAGAGGTCAGGTACAAATCTCTGGTAGTACCCTGCCAATGTAGAAGTCCCTCTCACTTTAGGGAGGTAATCCTTGAATAATATTTTGAAAAATATGACCCCAAACTCTTTCATTCCATTTGGGTACTGAAAAAGCAAAACTCCTACTTCCACGAGGGTATGGTTGGATGACTCATGAGTGATCGGCTGCACCATTCTTAGTGTTAGTTTTTTCCTATGCTTCCTGGGTTTCTTTTTTTCCGAATATAGAAAAATCGATTGTAGTTAAACCGAAACCTATTCGCCTAATACTGTCAATATGAGTATGAACTGTGGATTTCTATTCCATACCCAAACTAACGTCGTAAAGCCTCAACGATGCCACCAAGAGGTTCTATCCAAAAATCATTCCTCAAGGGTCATATCACATCGTCAACATAAGTGTGATTTTTGAGTCTCCACCCAAGGGTATCTCTAGACGTGAGGGTCAGGTCAAGGGTTTAACTGGTAATTATAGGACTTGAATAAGATTCGTGGAAAGGAGAAATGGTTGGTACCAATGTCTATTAATAAGGAAGCTAGTAATAGAAAGAGAACGCACCTCAAATTATTCCTGGATTCCTTGGGTCACACTGCTTGACCACATGTACGTACTCCCTTCCCCTTTCCTCCAGCTTCCAGAGACTGGTGGGGACCATATTGGGGTGGTGGTTGTAACATGTTGAAATGTATACCACCTCATGCTGCTATCTTAACTCCACTTTGATGTCTGCTGCCTGGAAGGTCTGTCTGCTCCACTATCAGCCTCTACCTCGGTGATCCATTCACTATATCTATATCAGCAGCTCAATAGGTCGGACATTCTCTAGCAAGATGTCTCCTAGTATCGTACAAGTAGAACTGCCTCTCCCTTGGCTGACTGGATCCAGCATGAGAGACTTGGGCCATCAATCCCTTGTATTGGGACCTCTTATGACGTCTCCCACATTCTGATCCCTTTTCCTGATGTCATCTCCCTCTTGCTGAGGTCTTTGCACATGACTTCCTACTACTAACTACTATCAGTTGTCTCTGATCTGCCAAAAATATCTTGATCACCAAGGCTCGTTTGAGCACTCTAACATAAGTAGAAATGCATAGAGGCATGGCACTAGCTTAGATGTCTCTTCATAGTCCTTTCTTGAAGGTGTGAGCTCTGATGTACTGATCCCTGACCATATCCATCGAGTACATGGTGAGGATGGTGAACCTCGATGAATAGTCAGATACCACAAAACGGCCCTGCTGGATATGAAGATGCTCCTGGATGGAAACTTCTCTTAGCGTAACCAGAGAGAACTCCTCCCTTAAAGAGTCACTCAAACTCCATCTTCGAAAGAGTCTCCTCATTGTGAGTCTATCTGGTCAGACTCTACCATCATCCTGCCAAACCCTGAAGAAGGATCACCCCTAGGATCACCATCTGATCCGCTGGTGTCCTCACTAGACAAAAAACACTGGTCATCGCCTAAATCCAGTCCACATCCACTTGAGGGTCGGGCTCTCCTCAGAAAATTAGGGGGCTCTGTCTCTAGAACTCATGGAGAGTCCTCAACCCGTGCCTCTCTTTGATTTGTACTGTAGGTACCACATGCTGCTCCATTAGTGGTGGTATAGCTGGTGCACCACCTGGAGGAAACACGTGAGGAACTTGTCCTTGTTCGAAGCCTCGTCACTGAAAGGGTCATCCTCATGATCATGCTGCTGAATCCTAGCGGGTATGCATCACGGAGGCATCTTGTAAGAAAACAAGATGTACTGTTGTCAATGAGTATATCTAGATAGATAACACAGAGGACATGGAAAAAACGCTATTATTATATGATGCATGAACCATTCTCTTATTTCCCAACTACTTGTATTTTCATCTACCACGTTGAAAAGTAGGATAACAGAGTCTCGGTGTATGGATAAGTCGGCCTCCCACAACAACACTGGAGTCTCTGGCCTAAAATACGAGCTCGAAACACTTAACACTATTTCCCCAACCCAAACTCATAGACTACTAGTCCTAATGTATAACTGAGCACCTCTTATACTGCTTTGTCCTAACCCATCCCTATGGGGCCCGCACAACTACTCCCCAAACCAGCCACTAATAGGCTGGGCGATGGTGACTAGCACCGAGTAAGCATATTACTAACATTGGAGGAATTACCTAAGTACCTATACACACACACATCTCTAAGCCCACAATGCTGAAAAGTAAAAAAACTACTAAGGAACAAAATTCATGCATAAAACTAAACCCAGCCAATAGAGTACAATGAAAATTAAATCACTGAATGTAAATTGGGCCTGAATGAATGCCCACAAAAACAAGAGTCTAAAAACAAGAAATTCCAACCGATTAGAACAAAGAGGTACTAGGATAGCTTCTTGTAGACGTAGGAAGACTTCAGCCTGTAGGGAACTTAGAAATATTGGTCCTATCATGATCTTCCATGGACTCCATCAAAAGGATGATTGTCTGCACAAGACAGGACACGTGCGGGAAATGCCCGCGTAGGGGTGAGTACAACAATACTCAATAGAGGACCCTGAAAACCACCAAGAAAATGCAAAGGAAATCCACAATCATCTCTAAAAAAATTTTCTACTAAAAATATAATTGGAGAACACATTTCAGATATACTCAAAACCCAAACCCGCATTATAGGGATAAGTCACAGAACCGCATACCCCCATTAGGGATTCAGTTCAAAGATTCCATGAAGCACTAGTCTAGGAGAACTCACTCTACATGCCTGATAGCTCTGATGTCATCTATCTGAGAAGTACTATAGATTGGGAAAATCAATGAGAGATAGATACACTCATTCTGGGTGAACACATTATTGAGTGGTGAATGATCACAATACACAGATGAAAATCACTGTCACGGACTTGGCAGATACAAAAAATCATCTGAATTCACCTTCTAGGTAGAGGATCAGTGCCCTGTGGGAATAGTAACGTCGTTACGTGTCTCTACCTAGGGTCAAGAATGGATAAAGGATCTTTCTATAGGCCTATCAGAGGGATACCAAACTCTATCTCAGAAAGTCCTGTAGAAGGTAACACACTCCTAGAGAAGGAAATGATAACTGACCATCAGGGGAATGAGAAAAAGGAGAACTAACCTAAACTAAACTTGTCCAAGATACGGTGGACAAGAAGATCATGCCATGTACTAAAAAGTACAGAGTGTGTAGAAGTGTCACACATCGTGTCTTTTGAACCCAGGTACTGCCTGTGTGCGATTGCCCATGTGGAAAGGTTTTTTGTGTAAAACAAAACTACATGGCATGTAGAAAGGATCACACACTGTGTTAAATTATCTAGGGTCTGCTCCATTTACGCTCTCCATGTGCCTGTACACAACGTTAACCCATGTATGCCATATTGTGTAACCGGAAAATGTGGTGACCCACGTTACTGGCCTCTCCAAGCTGTGTGGTGGAGTACATGGCCGTTTACTCCACCTCATGTCCATGTATCCCCTAGATATACGTCGAGTCCCACTTAGTTGCCTCAGACATGCCGCGTGGGGTCTACGCGTCGTGTTCCAAAGCCGTATAGTCCATGTCATCTCTATGTACTTACCAGAATACACGTCAAGCTTCAGGGAAGGTCCAACACGCCATGTGACTAGGGTCACATGCCGTGTGATACCTATCTGACACCTGAAACCCTAGCCTCTGCCTCCGGTACCACACTGCATCTTCTTAGGGATGCATGCCATGTTCTTCAAAAATTTCCAGAACTGACATTCTTCGTCGCCCTGCCTCGGGGATCCTTCGATCCTCGATCCAACCATTCGATCATCACAAAACTAAGGGTTTGAAGTCACCCGATCATCATGAAGCTGATTCCATTAGTTTCGGGCCTTTGATCGGCCTAAAAAATGTTTTCTAATTCTCCCGCATGAAGTATGCTTGAAGAATGATAAATCTCGAACCGTGTCAACTCGTCTTCCGCCATCACTATCACCTCTCCACTGGGTCGTCATGATGTCAGATCTCAAATTTGGGATCTTTGTGTCACAAAACAAATGCGAAATGATCCATTGTTTTTTTTTCCTACGAAGATCATGAAGAACACATGATAAAAAAATGGAAATAAATCCAAAAGAAAATAGATGAACAGACCCCTTCCTTCATTCGTCACAACGTGGATCTGCTCCCGTTAGGAGGATAAAACCAACAATAATCAAAACAATAATCTAACATGGATTAATTTCCCGAGATCAGCCCAATAAAAACCCTCCCACAAAAATGTACTAATTCATGGATCAACCTTTTTGTGGCTTGATCTATGTTCGTTGTTAAATTCAAAAACGTGGAAGAAGAATTGAAATAACAACCCCTACCTTGAATAGTTGTAGATATCACGTTGGTGGAAGTGGGTTGGTGAACTTCATTCCATCAATAGGTTCCCAACGTCGCTGCTCGTACGTCATCCTTTGGTTTGGGGTTTTAGTGATGTTGGTCATCGTTCACCAAGGCCGGCTTCATCCTCTAAGGGTCTGACGTCTTGGCACTCCTTAGGCACATTTTTTATTGGTGAAGTTGTGTTGATACCCCTCTACAAGTTCCATATATATAAATGAGGGGGGAGGGTAAGTAACTGCATGGAAAATTAATGGGGGATCATTAATTATGAACCTTTTTAATTCCCCAATGAGGTTGTTACTTAATATTGACAAGTCAATCCATTTATTGTCATGACACGTTGCTAGCCCCACACGCCGCTTGTCTGTTGGAGGATAAGAATTGAAAATAAAATAATAAAGTTATTTTATTTTATTTCTTTTTAAAAGTCCGAAAACATAAATTTTTCTCCAAGCCTTCAGAGGACAAAGTAAATATTCTCTTAAGATAATCCTGGTGATGTGGATTCAATGGTTCTCTCTGTTTTTTAATCATAGCACTAGATCCAAAGTAAGAAAATAATGCACACATGTTTACTGAACATACCTTAATAAAAGTTTATTAAATTATTACCATTCACCCTCCACTCATGCCAGTCAAGGTTATGCATTTCCTAAAGGGAAATCACCCCAAAAAACCCACCTATTCTATCTGATTTTCAATCTGAGTTACCATTTAAAAGTTATGGATTTTAAGAATAAAATAATTGTTACTTAATTATTTTATTTACGGCCAAAAACTAACTTCCACTATTGGCCCGTGCAAGCCAATGGCCATATCTGCATAAAGAAATAATACACTCACGATCTCTACGGTGCTCTCCGATATTTGATCCGACTCACCATTCATGAGTTACAAGAATTTCAAAAATAAAATAATGTTATTTAGTTATTTTATTTATGGTTATGCCATTTTTGAGTTTTCTCACATGAGGTGTACGCTGACTAAACTTAAGTCACACCTAGGGTAAATCTTCAATCCATAATGCAATAATGCCCTCAGATTTCTGATACATGCAACCGTTTAAGAGTTATTCCACTTTTTTAGGAAAACTTCTTACACACTCTAATATAAGTTTACCAAAACATTGACATATCATTATGGTCACTATGGGCCTCAGAATCACGTGCCGTCAATTTTTTTGGTTTCAAAATAATTCCATATAATTAAAAAATTATGCATATATTCAGGAACATTACATACAAATTCTCTGATAATAATGGGATATATCATACCCTAAGGAGAAGAGAGGAATATAGGTGGATATAAGGAGTGGGAAGGAATTCTTATTGGAAAAGGATCGAATGATGATCTAAAATATTATATCTATTTAAAAAGGGGTTTTGAGGAGTGAATATGGGTCCATGAGATTTCTATAAAAATTTGAAAAAGATAGATCCCAAGTTAGAGTTGATCTGGGGAACACAATTTTTTTAGGGAGTTTTAAAACAATTTTCATAAAAATTAATCCCCACACTCTTGGTTAGGATGGAAGGGATGCATGGTTTGTTAAAAAATTCTCTTATCTAATGGGGTGAACAATTTCTACTAAGTGGGAAAATAATTTTTGAAACCATACAGAAATTGTTAAAACTCTCACTGATTAGGTTTGAAAGGTATACACTAGTAGGTTACACAGTGTGGGTAAATTTTGCACCAACCAGGCATAGCCCAAGAGCCTTCCAAATTTAAATAAATCACCCATATACACTCAAAATGATCCAAAAATAAGGAATGATAAAAAAAGGCCATTAAGAGTACTTAAAAATAGTATAAATATGTTACACAGTGTCATTTGGTTCTAGGTAACCAACTCTAACAGCCTCACAATTTTACATGATCCATCATGTGAGAACTTTTAATCTGATATTACTCACATGATATTAAGAATTTTTTGTGATAAGGGTTTATTTAAGGGGTCTACCATTTTCTCATATATGGAAACACTCTAACTATGACCTTACCCATTTGAGAAAAATAACTAAAGTGTTGATACTTTGGAATCATATTTTTTCATTGATTCCATATGTGATCCTTTTCTAAAACAAACTCTACATTACTATCACAGAACATTATGATAGAATATTTATAATTTCTATCCAAAATAATTTATTGAATTAATTTTTGAATCAAAACTGCATCTTTATTCTTATTGTAATCTACTATATATCCAAACTATAGTATATAATTAGAGAAAATTATTTCATAGAACTCTTCCATCTCACATCACCTCCATTAAGGTAAAAAAAGAATCTCTTCTGTGGGTTTAGATTATTATAATCTTTCTAGAAAATAGAATTTTTATTTTTTTAATGACTAGTTCCATATCTCCTCTAAAAATTAGAATATCATTTCTCACATTAGGTACATATGAATATTATTTACATCCATCTAAAGTATCTCTCTCAGTTCTTCTTGATATCATTCTACCAGATACACAATATAGGAAACATTGAGCATAGTCCAAATCATGTCACACATTATATGACATATCATAGAAGAATAATTAATTATATTCACAAGAAAAAAAACACACACACCCACACACACACATTCACTATCTATATACCCTCTTCATCAGTTACATCTAATGATTTATTACATGGATATTTGTATAGAATTTTACAATAGTATTAATTCACTTTTATATTTTTTATATTAAATCTCTGTAATACCTTACCAATATATATATATCATTACATAGTTAAAGTATCCACTTAGATCTATAATTATTATCCTTGATTTAGAAAATGTAGGGTTTTTTATAAATCTAATTCATTGAAAAGAGTTCATTTAACCACAATAGATGTGACTATAGGATGGGTATCTCATTTCAAATTAAAAATATATCGTCATTATATACTACTAGTAAAACTACTGCCCTCCCACTATTCCTTGTGTGAAAATAGGGATTAAATTCATTATTCATGAAACCAAATTCACATATGGAATCATAAAAAAATACATGATACTGATGCACAATTTTACACATAAATGGATATTTCTAACTTTAACAACATACTGTGATCCTTTATTGTGACAAATCCTTCTGGTTAAGTCGTAAAAACATCTAACACATGGTTGTTATTTAGAAATGATTATATGAAATCCATTTTATATATAATATTATCTATATAAGCTATTATGGGAAGAATAATTCTAATGTATTTCACCATGGTGATGAGTGAAAATGTTTTTTACTAATTGTTTGATAAATTTTCATAAAAATATTAGCAACTAGTTAATCATTATTGATAATGAATATATCATTCATATAAAAATGATTCTTGAATACTCATTTTCACTACAAAAATTAACATCAACTGTAGGATCTACCGAAACAGAGACTTGGTTCTAGTATACAAAACCCTTTGATTAATTAATGGATTATTTCCAATTTGAAATTTTTTATTTTTTTGTTTCTTCTTTATAAGAAAGAGGCTTGTTATCTTAAAGAAATAATGTGCTAACTAATATAATGAATCGAAATTCATAACTATTTAATTCTATAACATCCATGATTCTCCTACAATGTATTTATATCTTTAGAATAATATATCCCATTAATAATTTTGAAAAAAATTCAAATGATAACTATTATTATATTCAGAATCTACATAGTCTAAGTATATCATTCAACCACCATATCATTTATATATGTTCTACATTTCTTCAAAAACGGTGTTTCTTTCCACTCATAACATTTTAACTGAGTGGTTTTATAGATACTTTCTTAAATTTTCATTAGTATAACCAATAAAGATATACATTGTGCCTCATGATGGAATTTTTAGAGGTTTTCATAAAAAATGACTAAAATATCCACACATGTAATTGAGAAAAATAATATTTATTCCCATACATTAACTCTTACTTGATTATGTTTACCTCTTTAGTTGGAACTCATGTTATATTGTGTCCCATATCCTATAATGTATATCTGTAAATGATAATATAAAATTCAGTTGAACCATCATCGATCTCACTATGAAATATAATGAGAGATTCTGAATTTTTTTAGAGAAATTTAACTAACATGTATATGTATGAGTGAGTTTGGATCATATCTCATAATGTTTTAAATAATATATGAACTGTTCATTGTGATACACCTTTCCTCAATAAATATAGTGCTTCTTTATTTTCATTTCATGTTCATTATATAGGTAATTACTTTTTCGCTTAAATATATCAATGGAACTAGAATTATTTCTCATTAATTTGATATATCAATTACCAATTATGTATTTGGTAAATGTTATGATGTAAGATAATACAAAATTATATTCTACTCGAAAAGGTCCACACAAATCAACAAGAAATAATTATTAAATGTCTACAGCTCTTTCACATTTTCGATTGAATATGGATATGGTAAAATATTCAAGAAAACAATAAAGACATATATTCAAGGGTTTCAAATAAATATACTATAAACGGCCATCCCTATATATTTCTTCCAAATATTTTTTATTTACATGACCACGTATGATATTCCACAATTGGGTGTGAAATGAGACGTGGAAAATTTATTTTATCAATTTAAAAATTGTATTATCGTATATTAATAGATTAATATTGTAATTTAAATATTATTTCTGAATTTATTTAATTAAAAGTTTCAAGGTGGGGTGAATCAATGTTTATATGTTTTACCTTTTCATGCTGAAATGATCTCTTTGTTATTTATCATTTCACTCTAAATCTCAATGGGGATGTAATAAGAAGAGACATGTCATTTTTTTGTTAATGAGGTTCACCTCTTAAAAGGAAGACTATATAAAATATGTGTTATGATTTTTATCTCATGAATAATTAAATATCCTATTATTATCAATAATTATCTACCGACATCAGTATAACCTTGAACCTGTTAAAAATTATAAAACCTACCAGACTAGAACAAACAGAAGTACAAAAAATAATAACAAAATTTTATTTAATGAATGGTCTACAATAAATATTTAATCCATATATGGAATATATTGATTCATATCTTCTTAGTAATTAAAATTATACATCCAAAAATGATACTTTTTAAACATAAAATACTTTTTTAAAATGAGTGTAGAAAATAAAATGACTTTAATCTACTCCTCATTTTCATAAAATATTTCATGAATGTCTTGGATTTTATTTTTTATATATTTAATAACGAAATACTTATTTCTTGTTATTTCAAATATTTGGAATATTTGGTCTTTGATCCCATTTAAGATAATCATAATTAATTTTATGTTATTCCTCATGAAGACCCAATCATTTTACTTCCACTTGATATCAAGATAATCATGTTTAACTAGAGAAACTATTTCTTCCAAAAAATCCAATGAATTTTTAAATCAATGTTTACACTTTTACATGAAGGGAAAATTTTAATGATTGTGGAATCACCTTTGTCAGTCCAAATTTATACGACAACGTTTTCTTCAACATGCATTATAGTGGGAGCACTTTTCTTACACCATAACTATATTTATAATTCTAAAAATTGCTCTGTTTGATAGTTTTGCTCACATTTCATTGTACAATAGTTTACTATACATGAAATTTAATCTAATTATCTATTATTATTTATAAAAAAACTCATAATTTCAAAAATCAAAACTACTATATCAAAGAATCTTGAAATTTAATTATTATGATCAACACAACATCAAACCATTTAAATTTCAATAAATCTCATAATCATTATATGTGTTAATTCATATATAAAAAAAATATACGTTCATACATTTCTATAGCATGTGATCAAAATATATTCTATATAAACATGATATTTTTTCCTTTATCACATTTTCATCATCATATCTATCAAAAAAATTGTATTCACTAAAACTATCAAATGTATCAATAATTAATTACATGTTATAGTGACCTATGTCTTTGTTAGAAATTTAATCAAGTTATATGTATTATTTATCAATACTTATATATCAAACTAATATTTTTTACTTTTCCAATTTTTTATCATACATATTTTGTATCCACATACATATTTTATATATTCCGTTTCTTTTATGATTTTCTGTCACATATAAGTAAAACATCATACATATTCCATTTATTTTCCAATATTTGATGATTATTTGGAAAATATATATTTTATATCAAATAATTTGAGTGATTTTCCAAAAACTATAAATATAATTCACCAAATCATCATCCATCATCTAAATCCTTCCCAAAAAATCTCTATAACATCCCATAATAACTCTATATTTATTCTAAAAACATTTGTAAACATCATAAATATTTGTATTAACAAAAAATAAAACATTATTCCTAAGTGGCATAAAAAATATCCCCCTTTTTATTTATTTTTATTTTCAATATAATACATTTTAGTTTCAATATATGTCTAAAATATTATCCCCCTAAATAAAGGTGATGGAAATGTGAAAGATATTTCTCCCCCTTATATCGAATAAATAAAAATAAAAACTGTGATGGAGGTGGTATCTACTTCATCAAAATAAAGATTCATGAACAAATTCACTCCAATTAAACTTGTTTTGGATAAAAGAATAGTTATTAATTCAAACATCAATTTTATCCATGAATTTTTTAAAAATGGTACCAATAAAAAACATTCATTCAAGAAATAAGAAATAGGTTTATCATGAACATTCATATACTCATTGAATAAAATATAAAAATAATTCACCAATCAAGTAGTTCATGTGTCTCCACATTATATTAATTATCCTATTTTTTATTATTCAAACAAAACAAAATATGGTTGGAAAATCAAAATGTAATATACCTCATTGTTGGGAAGTGTACTGCTGACCCATATACTGCATATGCTATTCAGAAGAATCATTTTTAATTGAACTAGTAAGTATATCATAAATATGTTCACTGGATGGTATAATTCCAACATCAAGATGCCTTCTCCATCCTTTACATCATAAAATTATATTTAATATCAATGTGTTTCGATCTAAAATAGTAAAATTGGATGTTAGAAAGATTTATAACACTATGTTTATCAAATCATATAACTAGTATGTATCCAACAAAGAAATTCATATATTCTTTATATGTCATAATCTAGATAATATATGTACCTACCAATGATAAAAACACCTTATTAGATTCAATGTATTTTAAGATAAAATATTATTACTTATTTGGGTTTCGTGAAACAAAAATCTTAGCAATAAGAAATACTCTACCTACTATTGAATTTATATCATCGACTTCATCTTCCATGTCAACATTTTTAAAACCCTTCAGAACTAGATCCCCTTATATATAATTCATAAATTAAATAAATAGATGAATTTCTTTGAAACATATGTAAATATTACATTTTCGTTCAGAATAATTGATTGTTTGGGATTATATTGATACATCTCATAAAGGGTAACAACCTATACAATGTTTTGACATTCTTTAATATTTTATAAAATATTTATAGCTATCATTCTAATTTTTTTTTAATTAATATTTTTCATCATTATTTTTTAGATTTGTGACAAATTTAATTTTTTTAGATACTCACCTATAATTTCCCGGCCATACTTCTTCAATAGTCCCATTGCATGTTCTTATTGAAAAATAATAATATAGCCAACAGACTCGGTAATTTTTAAACCGAAGAAAAACATCATTTCCCTAAGAATATATATTTATAACATATACATTATATAAGTAAAAAATCTTCACACAATTTTTTCTCATCATTTGAAAACCGATATCATCAATATATATTATCATAATGAGTGTTGTAGTTTTGATCTTCATTAGATATAAATCATTATCCACTTACCCTTTGATGAAGTCCATACATTTAAGACATTCATATTACATGATATTACAAGATCATGGATATTTTTTTAACCCCTCTAAGGATTTATTTTACTTATACACTTTTATGAAATTATAATCAATTATAAATTCTTCAGGTAATTTCCCAGATGCTTATTTTTATATGACACCATTCAGGAATGAAAATTTTTATTCATATGAAAAATGTTAAATTTTCACTCATCTATTATGGAAAAAATTATAATTATTTCATAATTTTAAATAAGAGATAACATTTCCTCAAATTCAGTACCTTTAATCTGTGAGAACCCCTATATACAGAAATTTTTTATTTATAGATACCCATCCTTTTTTATTTAGCTTTTTTTTTTAAACTGTTTCCACCAATAATTAATCATTTCATTAAATATATTGGAAAACTCCGTATTAACATTAAGTTTAATTTTATGTAATTTTTCATTTATGTATTTTATATATTAATTATGTTTTATTGATTCATCAATAGTATGAGGTTCAATATTTGAGAGTATAATAGTATATATGGTTCAAATGAAATTTCCCACAAGTTTTCAACCATTGGTTTTTATCTCCAAATATATTCTTAGTATCAATATGCCTTTTCAGACTTGAATTTATTTCTAAGATCTCTTTATCCTAAGTATGACCACTAATGCTGATAATATCTATATATTCAATCTAAACCTATCTAATTTTGTCAACATATTTAAATGGTTCATATTTGAATCATGATCCATATCTAGAACAATAAAATCCTTAACTTTTTCTTCATTTTGAAATATTGGTACATAATCACAATCCATTATTCTATCAAATTTTATGTTATAGTATTTATAATAAATTCCATTCATTGAGTAATCACTAAACAAATATATTTTTTCTTTTCAAAAAACATACCACCACTACTTCCTTTATTATTGATAAATAATAGACTCACAAACACTATAAGGAGATTTAAATTTAATTTTCTCTTGATGACAATTTCAGAGGGAGTTATATATGAGTTTGAAACGAAAATACATCTATTTTTAATTGTTATATTAGTAGTAATTAGCTGTATCCAAAAATAACATAAAGTTTCATGCTATGTAAGAATATTTTAATCCCTATCCACATGGGTTATTGTGTTCTTTTCATTGACCCATTTTTTGAGTTGTATATGGTGCACTAAACTCATCTCTTACACCATGTTTAACAAGATATTTTGAAATATGCATGTTTTCATATTCCGTATAATTTTTAGACCTAATTTTATTCAATGATAAACCTGTTTATTTGAAAAATTATTATACAACATTTAAATCAATACAAGACTTATGATTTATGAGGCATAAACATAATTCTTGTAATTCTTGTGAAATATCTACTAAATTTTATGATATATGTATATATATATATGTTAACTTGTTGAATTCATTAAACTATAATAATAATACTAATGTGAATTAGCTCTAATGGTTTCTTTTATTGATTCCAAACAACCATGTGGATCATGTTAACTATTTTTCATTCCATTCATATTTTGAAAATGTCAAATATTTCTTTCTTTTAATAGAAATATTTTCATGAACTATTATTTGATTAATTTCCTCATTTTATTTATTCCAATATTACTGTGTCTTATATTTCTATTGGAACATATATCTTTGGTGTTTGGTATTGATTATGTTGGTTGAAAATTAATTTTAGTTGTCAAAGATGAAGATGTCTGTGGAGAAGAGGTTATTCTTGGTTGATTAGTATGGATTCATTAAATCCATTTTGAATAAAACTGGAGGGTAAATCTATATAAGAGATATATTCAATGTCACATAGTAGTGGTATACAACATAATTGAAGGTTTTATAAAGGTGCTACATTATAGAGAAATGGACCACAATATAGGATGTGTTCATCTAAAATTAAATATCACTAGAATTTCAAGGGTTTCTACATCATGTAGATAAGTTTTGACCATAGTCACATTGAAAATAATTTTTCCATTTCACATGATACCATTATGTCATGAAAAGTGTGTTTTTGGAAAGTAAAATGTATTGTCGATTCATAGTTTTTAAATGTTTCTAGGTTGCAACATGTCATGATCCAACATGTGGAGCTAAATAGGGACTAAAAGTTGATTTTTAATATCAGAAGTGTTTCATGGAGTTCAATTACATAGAGTACATTCATTTACCTTCTATATTTTTCTCTTGATGTTATTCTACATCTATCACAGATGTTTTTTTCCTCTCCCGGGGTTCTGCAACATGATTCATTTCCGCTCCAAGTTTCACTTACAATCATTGTGTGATTCTTTCTCCGTATCATTAATTTAATTTTTAGACGGATTGAATCCCATTTCTCCCTATTTATTATGCATTAACATGAGAACCATTATAATTTTGTTTCCTGTGATTTAGTTCCTGGTATATAGGAAATACCCTGAGTGTAAGAATTCATCATGTGTGCTTCAATTACTATTCTCTATTGTAACCACATTGCTAGGTGGTGTTCTATATAGACCAAAGGGGTTTTGGTAAAAAGTCATTTTCATTTCAGTTAAAAGTTTCCTCTTTAATGTTTTCATAATCATTATATTAGTAGTGAGATCTAGTTCAGGATTCGTTTCATTTTATCAATGGAGGGGATTATGAGGTATCTTAGTTCCAAATGAAGGGGTTGAAAATCCTTCCATAGATCATGTATCACTATTGTCTCCTTTGTCTACTTTTACTATTATCTTTATTCATGTTATTTTCACCTATGTTGGGCCAGTCTGGTGCAATGGTATTCAATGAGGTCTTATGATGTGTTGTTACTGAATATTCAATTGTTTAAGAATGTACATCAAACAGGTTTTGTTCCCATCCATCAGATTTTGAAGTAAATTTTATATCATGCTATTTTTATCATGATAATCTAGATTATGTTTCCAGAAGATTCTCCCTTAGGATGATCAAGGTTCAATATTTTGTGGTTGTTGTATGATTTATTTTGGTTTCATGAAAATGGAGCATCGATTAAAGGGTTACAGTGATCATTAGTTGTTTTTTTATATTTTTATAGAGTGTTTCTTGTGAAGGCATTTATTTTTTGATGGTTCATGGTTTATTTAATTTTCAGGTAGTTTTTGGTGGTTTGGAATCTCCATCATCATTGTTTCTTGTGGTGATTTTATCTTATAAGATTCTTTATGATGTAAATACTTATTTTGGAATTCAATGTTTTTTGACATAGTGTTCGATCGATATCTAGTAATGTTTTATCATTAGTGATGACATTAGATTATGTTTAGTGGTTTATGATTTAAACCTCGTTATAAAGATATCTAACAGTGATGAAGAGTTAATGTATCATATGTTGACATGTTAAATTGTTCAAGAACCGAGGTGATATTGTATAATTTAAATTTTTTTATGTGTCCTATGTGTCATGGAATTGATTTTGTTTAAAATTTGAATACTGTGGTTTGACTTCATGAGGTTCCCTATCAACCATTGAAAATAGGTCGATGAAAATAAAATAAAAATAGACTTGTAAGGGTATAAATTGTTTATGTTTTAGATGGGTTGAATATGATTTGATTTATTTTAATCCTATAGGAATTCATTATATATGGGAAAAAGACACATCGCAACCTTTTCGGTGAGTAAATATGTTATATGAGATCATGGAATTATCTTGGGAATGTCATAGAGTATATTTATTCATAATTTTTCTAGATCTATTGTACTGGATGTCACACCACCTAAAAGAAAAAAAATGAAAAATAATTTTATTGAAGCCCAATTATTCACCATTTTGAATGCTTTAATGACATTTAGAACATTTGGAATAATCTATGAAATCCTTAGTATGTATGTCCAAACTACAGGAGAGTATTAACAAGGAAAAATAGATTTTATTGAATGGTTGTTCTTGTGATTTGAGGCCTTTAATGAGAATTAAATGATTTATAATCACTACATTCATATGGGGATGACACATTTCATGATCCAAATAAGTGAGAGGTACACTTTTCTTGATCATAGTACTTAGATAAAATATAATTTGTTGGTTTCTGTTGAACATCACACAATAGTTTGGAATATCTAGTCAGAGTTATGATTATTGTAGGAATTTATAGGGGCACTTAGAGAAGTGGGGATAATTGGTTTTGGGTATTGATGGAAAATTAAAATTGATAACAATGTAGGATATTATATGATCATGATTTTGTTGGAAAAATAATTTAAGTTTTTATATGATACACAGCAACTTAGGAGTATCTTTTCATTATTACGTCCTGAAGAAAAAGGTTATTATAGGAGTTTTTTTGTCACAGAAGGCAGTGAGATCTTATCAGTTGATTGAATAGTGAGTTTCAAGGTTTGGGGTGACTTATTTATTATGTAAAACATTAAAATAAGTATGATATATTATTTTAGTATCATAGGTGCATCACCATCACATTAAGTCTGCTTCGGTGAATCAATCTGGTTCAATGAATAACAACATGTCTGACTTCCTTCTTTTGAGATCTAGTGGTGTAAGTGGCAGGGAGAGGAGGCCCAAAATGGTGAAAAATATCAGGTGTATTCCACCAATAACTGATTGGCTAAAGGTGAATGTGGATAGGGCAGCTACCGGTGCGCCTGGACCTGCTGGATGTGGTGGCATTTTCAGGACTTATCGAGGCTTTGTCAAAAGATGCTTCTTTAATTATATAGGAAATGGTAATGCAATCAAGGATGAATTATGGGAAATGATAAAGGCGATGAGGTATGCGGATTGTTATGGTTGGTGGAACCTTTGGCTTGAATCAGACTCTTCTGTTGTAGTGCATATTCTGAAGGACCGGTCTAGGAATGTCCTATGGAAGATGCTTTCTGCCTGGGTAAATTCTCTAATGCATGCTGTGTTGATTTCATTAGATGTGTCTCATGTGTATAGAGAGGCAAATTAGGTGGAATATGATCTCACAAAAACAGTAATTATGGAGGATAGTTCATGTTGGTCCCTTTTACTACCAGATTACTACATTGGTCTAGTCCACAATGATAGAATTGACACTGTGTACACAAGGTTGTCTAAGGCCCCCCTTTTCGGAGTTTTTTTGTACCGTTTAAACGTTTTATATATAATTTTTTGGGAGCTAGTCCCCACCTGTCTCTTGGAAATTTTGGATATTATAATTTTTTGTTAAAAAATAAATACCTATTTTAAAAGGGGAAGTTTTACTATTATATGTGAACATAATATAAAAAAATCATGTCTTTGGGGATTATGGTTTACACAATATCAATTTAGGGTATTTATGAAAACATGGAATGTGAATCCTTATCAAAATTAGAATATAATGAATTATATGTGGATTCTAAGGAAATAAATCTCTAGGGGGAGATCCGAAAAAAACCTATCTAAACCAAGGTAATATATTGAATAACCTGTCATACATTGTGATATTTGTTTTGAATATATATTAAGGTGATTTTAATGTTTGAGAAGAAATGATTCATGTCATTGGAACATGGATGAATATATAAGGATGTTCCAACTGAAAATGTTGATTCATTTTTAAAAATCTATATAATATAATGAAAGATATGAATGTCCTGTGTTAAAATGTTGAATATGTAAAACTTATGAAAATAATATCACAGAGAATACCTCCATTTTCTAATCTGAATGTATCTATTATTGAAAAATATATGTTAAATATGTATTTAGGGAAAACATTTATAGGAAACCTATCATACATGAAATTATAAATGATTATAATGAAATATAATCAATGAAAAAACCATATTAATTTTCATTTAATGTGATGAAGAAACTCTTTATAAAAGATTTTCTATATGTAGACGAGGTTAATGAATTGATGTATATTCTTTCCTCTAACATGAAATAAGTAAAATAAAAATTCATATCCAGGATTCGAGATCCATATTTATAATTATTGAAAGTAAGAAATATTATGGGAAACTAATTTTAAAATATTCAATATGATAATGATGATGAATCCATGATGAATCATTTTAATGGCGAAAAATCTAGAGGAAACTAAAAAAATTCTTCAAGAGAAAAAAACTTGTTATCTAATGGAGGTGATAGTTTAGATGAGTCAAAAGTAGTTGATGATATGAATTATAGGGACCTCAATAAAGAATACTATGTAACTATTACTGACATGACATAACCTGATGACAGTGATGATGAAATTGATGATATTAAGAGAATAGTTGATATCCATGTTTAACATGATAAATCCCTTCTTGAACATAAAAAATGTATGTATAAAACCATGATGGGTAATTAATTTATTCATTACTCAAAGCCTTATAGACAAAAATAAGTGCAAGATAATCAAAACTAAAATCATAGATTGGTAAATTAAAATCAATAATTTTTGAAAACTAAAGGAAGGATGTTGTTCCCAAGATCCATGTGGGAGAACATGGTCAAATAATATATAAAAATACCAATACAGTGAAATAACTGTTAAAAATAATTTTATAACTCAAATAATTAATTATTTAATGATTTATGTGTGGGGATACAGAAAATATCATCACCATAAGAAAATATCTTGGTTTCATTAAGACATCAACAACAAATGAAGCTATATAAATATATGGTGTAACTGTTGAAGAGATAAATCCCATCCCATTGGTGAAAATTTTAAAAATAATGGGAATGATATAATATAGAATTATAATAATGTGAATAGAACCAAGGATCTTACAAGACATTAAGAATTAACACCTTGGAGTTATTTTGATTCAGGAGAATCATAGAGGGCCACTAATCATAGAGGCAAAATAAAAGGATAAAAATAAATAAAAAATATTACATTGGAAATTGGGTGTAATTAGGTATGTGTTCTATTTTTGATAGATATTTTTAAGAGATGAATGATTTCATAAATATACAAGAATTGTTTCATCATTTTACTATTATTTATATAGTTGTTTCTTTCGATATAATGTTTTTAAGAACAAATTAGTTTATTATGTCTCAAGGTTTCAATAATAAGTGTCTCAAGAGATCAATAATAGGGGAAATTAGTACCTAGAAACATATATGAGTATTGTTAAAAATGTAAAATATTCTCATTGTTTAAGGACGTGAAGAAAATTTTGGAACCATGGGAGAATCATAATTTTTATTCATCAAGAGATGTTTTATAATATTCTCAAATGAAAAAAATATTATATGAAAGGAAAAATGTTATGATATTTTATTAAGTACAATTGAAATTTCTGGATTATGGATTTTATATAGCGAATTCACTACTCACATGACTAGAAATGAAAATCTTATAAGTGACATCAAATATGAAAAAGGTATGATGGTTAGGTTAAGAAATGAAGAATGACTCAAAATTGTTGGATATAAAATGTTATAGTTTAGTAGAAATAATCATAGAAAAATTAATTTTCTATTGGTGGATGGACATTTCCAAAATTTGATATGATTGAGTTAGTTATGTGATTTTAGACATGCTGTGAAATTTAGAATAAAGGGGAGCATTGTTAAAGTTGGAGATGGTTTAGTTTTTCTACCTAGATGGAGGAACCAAGGAAATATTTTACTCATTGGTGAATAAAATTAATGCATGTTTCCTAAATAATATGAAATCAGGATATGGAAAAATTGAATAAGTAATTTGATCCAAAATAATATAAAAATATGGGGGATAATGAGAGAGTACATTATTTTTCCAAGATCACATGTCACAACATTCCAATATGTGGTTCTTATGAAAAGGGAAAGACTATTCGGAATAATTATATGATGAAGAAGAGAAAATTATAAAGTGTATTGTTGAATTTTAATAAAAATATGTTCAAAAAAATAATTCCAAAATATTTTTAATTAAAAGATTATTTTTTATTGTTGATGGATTTATAAATATGGCATGGTTGATAGAAATTAATCACAAAACAGATGTATTCAAGAGCATAAATTAATACTGAAGGGTAGATAAAAATGTGTGTTATGATAATAAAAAAAATATTCCATACTGATAATGGTTTATAATTTAAAAATACCCATGTGAAAAAATATATAGAGAAACATTTCATTCAATATCATGTTTCAGCCATGATAACTCCACAACAGAATAGAGTTATGGAATGGGGGAACCACATAATCAATAATATAGATTGGACTATAATTAATGAAAAATTTCAACCAGATAAGTATTGGAACAAATTCATTCTAATCTTGTTCTATATATCTAATCAGAAATTAGTACTTCCAAATGAGGAGACTACCCTATCAAAAATATATTATCTAAAGAAGGTGACACATAAATATTTTAGCATTTTTGGAAGCATGTGTTTTATTTTTAATAAATAAAATAGTATAATGTGTAAAACATGTGTAAATGAAGGGATATTAATTAGATATTAACACAAAATAGAGGAATATATATTATTTTAAAACAATTTGTTAGAAATTATTTTATGAAATGTTGTTTTCTTAACTGATAGTGAGAAGGTTGTGACTAAATTATAGTAGATTTCAGCTACGAATTTGAGAAATTTATTGAGAAGAAACCTTTTAATTAGGAGGAAAGTGATTTAAGTTAATATCTCAAAGGGATTTTAAAGAATTTTAATTAAATATGATAATATCTCTAATTATGAATGGAATAAAATAAGAACATAGTGTTTATGAAAACATTCCTACATATGAATACTCAATAATAAAAGAATTATTGGGGAATGAATAGGTCCAGTTCAAATAAAAAGAATGAAAGAACAATATAAAAATTATTTTCTAGGAAATTTTGAACCAAAATAATTAGATAATGTTATTGAAATTGAAATTTGGGTAAGGTAAAACTGGAGGAGCCTGCCCAGGTTATAAAAAAGAAGACTTTTGAAGTTGTCTCAATGATTAAAATTAAGAACATGGTCGGAACCAAATGGATTATTAAAAAATATATTACAAATAATATAATTAAAAATAAATAATGCATATATAGTCTAAAAACACTATTCATAGACTAATGACATTGATTTTGAGGAAATATTTACACCTATTTATCATCATGAAGCTATATTGGTTTTTTAGAAATTGATGTCCAAAAAAGTATTAATGTGTATCCAATAAAAATAAAATCAGAACTATTGAATGTATTCCTTGAATAGTATGTCTATATTGAGAATCAATATGGATTTCTTATACATAATGATCACTTCAAAGTGTTTAAATTAAAGACATTTCTATATGTGATGAAGAATGAACCAAGAGCCTGAAACTCATGACAAGATCAGTATCTAAAGAAGATAATTTATCATATAGGAGGGGCTTTTCAAAACCTACAAAGTAATAGGATCATGAATATAACGACCCACACTTTACATACATTGTTAATACTTCAAAATTGAAGCACACTTATTACAACATATGACAAAACCACAAAGGACCATATAGGTATAGTGTCTTTAGAAACTGGGAAACATAAACAACTGGTTCATAAATCCTCTACAGTGTCTCCCATTTATTTCATCATATCTAGGGTCCCTTTTAGCATATTCTACTTAATATCCATCTTCCTGACCTGGGGAAAAGAAAACATAAAAGGGTGAGCTCAAATGCTCAGCAAGGGCAAATAAAGGAAATAAAAATCATATCATATCTTTTTGAAAATCAAAACCTGCAAAAGAGATCATAATATCTTAACATGGAATAAATCATAGAAGTGAAACTGAGATCCCCATAATCATAACATAAAACTTGAAACTTTGTGGCATGCACACATAATCATGGAAAATCATTTCTTGTTAGTCATGACTCATTGCCAAGACTATCTTAGTGGACAAAGTCCCTTTCTGAACCGAGTTCACTCCTCGTTTCAGTCCTGTATCACTGAACCGAAATAACCTTCCGTTCCAGCCATGTCTATCTCATGAGATATAAAATCATTACCCAATGCATTGGAGGGAGATATAGGTCCCACCCATCTTATAATGAATCCTTTCTTATGTGTGCCACATAATCATAAAACATACATCATCGCATAACACATGTAACAAAAATGGGATTCTTGAAACATCATGACATCATAAATCAATTCATATAAGATAAAGGAATTCATAAACATAATTCCATCACAACATAGTCAAATCAATGTAAAAATATGTATAGAAACAGAACCCTTTATTATCTTAGATGGAAAATAATTTTGATAAAACACTTGAATTGAATTCTTGAGGAAAATATCCTTTCTTCTTCAAAAACATTTTTCCATTCATAACATGTCATACAACTTTAAAATAAAAGAAGTTGATTAAAAATAAACTTGAAAACTTGTAAAGGAAGCTTCTTGGGAACAATGTTTTAAAAATCCATTCATGCCGTATAAGTTAAAAAAAACATTCTTCGTACTTTTGTCGGAAAAGTCAAAAAGTACCTCGTTCAAAAAACGACAAAAGATTCCTTTCATACGTATTACTAAAAACTCACCGAAGGGTAAAAATGGATTTAAACAATTTTAGGTGGATGGAAATAATATTACATATTGAGTAAACATGGACGTGGATGATAAAATACACCCCAGTAAATAATTATGAATAAACAATCTCGGATAAAAATGAGATTGTGATATTTCCCTTACCTTAGGTCCAATTTGCTTTGTTCGTGTCCGAAGCTCCTGTATAATGGTTTAAATAATGTTATTGACTTATTCCAGAATCATACATATTGATATGAGATCATATATGGTCATATTATTAGCTTCTTGTTAGTAATATTTCATTGTTACTTGTTACTCGGGTCTTTATAACTTTTTGTTCTTATGCGTGTTTTGTCGAATAAATTCTTATTATTATCTTTAGGTTATAGATAATTCATTTCCAGAATGGTATTAGTGTAGTATATACCATATTCAATTCATTTATATAATCATTATGAAATGAAGATCATGTAGAACGAGTCGCATCACATCGTGGAGACGGTATTCCGTACGTACGCACGAGTGATGATATCGTTCCTATGATCGTGGAATTGTATTGGAGTATATATATATATATTATTTCAGTATCAATATTACTTAATAATAATCATATATAGTTACTCATTACACCATTATACCCATCCTTGTAAGGTGATGGTGGAAAATAGATTACACCACGGCGTGGAGACGGTATTCCGTACGTACGCACGCGCGGTGATTTCATTTTTTCCGTAGGATGGATAGAAGGTGAATTAGGGTTGTTTCATATTTATAATAACATATCAGTATGTAAGTAATACTGATGTTATTACTTTATCAAGAAACAACTAATGAAGAAGAAGTTGAAGAAGAAAGAAATTGAAAAGATCGGTAATGGATATTACCTCTTCTTTGGAACGCCTCTTTGAATCCTCCACTTAAGGAACTAAGATTGGTCTTTGGAGAAGACCAGGACCTCTAGGATTATTCTAGGGAAGTGGAGAGGAGAAAATGGCAGGGGTTGGCCGAGCTTGAGTGCTCAAATTGGTGTGAGGAGGAGGGGGAGGAGGTGCCCTTTTATAAGGGAGGAGAGGGGCACCTTAGGAATATCTCAAAATATTATTTTATATTAAAGTCAAAATCGGTTTATAATGGTTCCAAAGGGTCTTATTTCGAAGCTAAAGTGGGGATGGGTCTAAATCCTATCAACCAATAGGATTTAGACAAGTTTAGGGTATTATTTTAACCTTATCAATTAGATTTAACTCTAAGTTAATTAATTTAACTTTTACCGTGTCTTTTTGTTTTCTTTCACTATATGGTTAATACACTTACTATTACATGCCAAACGAACCCCAAATTGTTTATTATTAATATATATATCCTTATCTAAGTCGTTTGGCCGAACCTTAGATTTTTAGGAATAAAATAACAATTAATAATATAATATTTGATTTAAAAACTATTTTGTGTCAATTTTGACACTATTTGATATATGATTTTTGTGAAAGTCATAACAGAATTATATGTTCGAACCATGTTGATTAAATCAACAATAATATATCATAGTAACCTAGAAAATTAGTGGAATTCATAAAAAGTCTCAAGTTACATTTATTTTGGTATTTATATTATCAATTTTGTCAATATTTCATTAATAAGATAATTACTGCATCATCTTTGTGTCATAAATAAATTAAATTATTTGATGTCTAAAAATTACAAAATGTAGGAAATCTTTTTATCTTTCTAATGAATATTTACAATCGAATTTATCTTATGTATAACCCCATATTAAAAATGATTTACTTATTAAACTTTGATTTTAACTATTATAACCCTTCTTTAAATAAATTAATAATAAATGTCCTAATCTAATCCAAGTGGGCCTAAATGGTCATATTTTATTCCTAAGTTTGTTTTTGGTCGAATTACACTTGTCCAATAGAATTAGGACATGTGTTAGGGTAATATTGATATCATATTTACCCTTAGTTACCCTATTTACTATTAACCGCGGTAAAAAAAAGTAAAAAGTTACTATTCACCAAAAAATTATTTTTATCTCATTGAACCACATTTTACTTACTGATATCAACCGTGTCTGTCGAATTTTCGAAATTCCATTCACAGAAGTGGTAAAATTAAGTTTTATGCAAAATTCAGTTTTTAACCTACCACTTAGTGGTTTCACTATTCATCAAAAATTGAAAGTTTTCAGAAAAATACCAAAATTTCACCCTAGGCTAATTTCGATATTCTGAGTCCAAAAATGAAGTCCATTTTGAAAAATAAAATTTATAAATTTTTAAAAAGTGGTTATTACTATTCATAACGGCTAGTTTTAATAGCATATTGTTGTTTAGTGAAACTCGGTATTGTGTACGACGCAAGCTATCGAGGAAGGTCGCGATTGCGTGTAAAGCAAGCCAAGCAAGTGTTGTGTAGAAAAAGATTCCTTTGATGATTTATATAACATAAAAGTCTCGGGTGTTACATTCTACCCCCCTTAAAAAGAATTTTGCCCTCGAAATTCGTCACTTTGTAACAAACAAATGAGGATACTTCTCCCTCATCATATCCTCAAGCTCCCATGTAGCTTCTTCAAGTTGGTGGTTCCTCCATTAAACTTTCACCAAGCGAGTGGTCTTGTTTCGTAGGACTTTTTCGCTATGATCCAGAATCTCTATCGGCTGTTCTTCATAAGAAAGATCTTGCTCCAGCGGTACAACTTCTGAGCTGAGTACATGTGAAGGATCTGGTATGTACTTTCTCAGGAGAGATACATGGAACACATCGTGAACTTGAGAGAGATTCGGTGGAAGCGCCAATCGGTAAGCCACCTTCCCAACACGATCCAGTATTTCAAAAGGACCGATATATCTAGGGCTCAACTTCCCCTTCTTTCCAAATCTCATAACCCTCTTCCAGGGAGATATTCGTAAGAACACTTTATCGCCCACTTCAAACTTTAGGTCTTTTCTTCGGTTGTCGGCATAACTTTTCTGTCAACTCTGAGCTGCTCTTATGTGTTGTTGAATAGATCTAACCTTTTCTGCCATTTCATCAACGAGATCAGGTCCTAATAGCTTTCTTTCCCCAACTTCATCCCAGCAAGTTGGAGTCCTGCATTTCTTTCCATAGAGAGCTTCATAAGGAGCCATCTGAATACTGGAGTGAAATCTATTATTATAAGAAAAATCCACCAAAGGTAGGTGTTTATCCCAACCTCCATTGAAATCCATAGAGCAAGCTCTCAACATATCTTCTAGGGTTTGAATTGTTCTCTCAGACTGACCGTCTGTCTGGGGATGATAAGCAGTGCTGAAACTCAACTCTGTATCCAGAGTATGCTGAAGACTTCGCCAGAACATCGAGGTAAATCTCGGATCTCGATCAGATATAATAGAAAGTGGTACTCCATGCAATATTACCACTTCCTTTACATATATCCTGGAAAGCTGATCTAGAGAGAAATCCTCTCTAATAGCAATGAAGTGTGCAGACTTTGTAAGACGATCAACTATGACCCATATAGCATTATTGCCTTTGGATGTTTTAGGAAGTCCTGTGACAAAGTCCAAAGTGATGTTTTCCCATTTCCATTCGGGTATGGGTAATGGTTGTAACATCCCCTTAGACTTCTGTCTCTCAGCTTTAACTTGTTGACAAACCAAGCATCGAGAGACATATTCAGCAACATCTCTTTTCATGCCATCCCACCAGAAGTACTCTTTCAGGTCCCTATACATCTTCGTGCTTCCAGGATGAATAGAGAATGAAGAACTATGGCCTCATCCAGCAGCTCTTTCTTTAATTCGGGGATGGGAGGAACGCAAACCCGATTCCTGAACTTTATTATCCCATCACAATCAAGGTTGAATTCAGGAACATTTCTCACCTTCTTTTGTAACTCGACATCTTCTTTCTGTGCCTCTTTAATCTTCACATGTATAGATGGTTGAACATTCATTTGAGAAAGATAAGATTTTTCCCCTTCCATTATAATTCCAAGATCCATCCTTTGTAAATCCATAAATATTGGATCTTTTGTGATCCTCATCATGGATAAACTAGCATGGTCTTGTCGACTTAATGCATCTGCCACCTTGTTTGCTTTCCCAGGGTGGTAATGGATTGAGCAGTCATAATCCTTAATCATCTCCAACCATCTTCTTTGACGCATATTCAACTCCTTTTGTGTGAAAATATACTTTAAACTTTTATGATCAGTATAAATATCACACCTTTCACCATAAAGGTAATGCCTCCAAATATTTAATGCAAAGATTACCGCAGCCAACTCCAAATCATGTGTTGGGTAATTTTGCTCATGGATTTTCAACTGTCGTGAGGCATAAGCTATCACCATATCATTTTGCATAAGAACACACCCCAATCCCTTCTTGGATGCATCACTGTAGATCACAAACCTTTCTCCACTACAAGGCAGTGTGAGCACAGGTGCACTGGATAACCTTCTTTTCAACTCCTTGAAATTCTCTTCACATTCCTCTGTCCAGACAAACTTAACTCCTTTCCGAGTCAACTTGGTGAGTGGATTAGATAATCGTGAAAAATCTTTTACAAAACGTCGATAATATCCAGCCAAACCAAGAAAACTTCGGATCTCAGTTACTGTTGTTGGTCTTGACCATCTTTCGATAACCTCTGTTTTTGCTGGATCCACAGATATCCCCTCTTTTGAGATTATGTGACCCAAAAATGCAACTTTTTGAAGCCAAAATTCACACTTGGTAAATTTGGCATAAAGCGTCTCCTTTCTCAGGGTCTTCAATATAATTCTTAAGTGATCTTCATTCTCTTCCTTGCTCTTTTAATAGACAAGAATATCGTCTAAAAAGACTACCACAAATTGATCAAGATAGTCTCTAAATACTATATTCATTAGATCCATGAAGATAGCAGGGGCATTAGTAAGACCAAATGGCATCACTATAAATTCATAGTGTCCATACCTTGTACGGAAAGCCGTCTTTGGTATATCCTCCCTTTTGACCCTTAATTGATGATACCCTGAACGAAGATCAATCTTGGAAAATTATTGAGCTCCGCGTAGTTGGTCAAATAAGTAATCAATGCGTGGGAGAGGATATTTGTTCATGATAGTGATCTTGTTAAGTTCTCTATAATCAATGCAGAGTCTCATTGATCCATCTTTCTTCTTAACAAATAGAACAGGTGCTCCCCAAGGTGACGCACTAGGGCGTATGAATCCCTTATCAAGATTCTCTTGGAGTTGCTTCTTCAATTCCTGCAACTCAATTGGGGCCATTCTATAAGGTGTCTTTGAAATAGGCAAAGCACCCGGTACGAGTTCTATTGAAAACTCAACTTCACGATTTGGTGGAAGACCCGGTAATTCCTCCGGAAAGACATCATCAAACTCCCATACAATGGGCATATTCTTAATCGTGAGTTTCTCACCAACCATTTGAGATAAATAACCTTCATTTAGTGGAATCAATACCCATAAGATGGAAGAAATTTCCACTGGAAGGTTATGTTCATCCTTGCATTGATAGACGATCGTAGATTGATCTGGAATATGAAATGTGACTTCCCTTCTTTGGCAATCGATATGAGCTCCATGTAGAGAAAGCCAATCCATGCCAAGAATCACATCAAATTCCACTAAAGGAAGGATCACAAGATTTGCAGGAAGCACTTTCCCACAAACTTCAATCGGAGAAGAATTATAAACTTTTGATGCGATTGATGTGCCATTAGGTGTTGTCACAGCTAACTCAACATCTAATTGTTGAGGTAATACAGTGATACCCTTAGAAAAGTCTTCAGAAATAAAAGAGTGGGTGGATCCAGAATCAAATAAAACATTTGCTACTTTAGAGTGGATGGTAAGTGTACCTTTCACCACATCGTTATCGTACTCCACATCGATGATAGAAATTGCATGTGACTTTCCTTTGTCTTTATCCTTAAGAGTTTGTTGACGTCGACCATCATCATCAACCCTTGGATTTGGGCATTGATTGGCATAATGCCCCATCTCCTTGCACTTGAAACATTGAAGTGTAGTAGGTTCATTCTGTGTATCCCTTCCTTTGTTTGCGTCATTAGACATCTTCTTCCCATTATCACGGCATTCAAATGCCCGATGACCTTCTTTTCCACATTTATAACATTTACTTGTCCCTTTAAGACAACTCCCTCCATGTTTCTTTCCACACTTTGAGCATAAGGAAAAGCTCATCTTCTTTTCCGTGTGCTCTTTAGATTTTTCTTTTAATTCCATCTTCCTCTTCTTATCCAACCCATGTGACTGATGGGTTACTCCAATCTGCATCTCGACTTTGAGAGCACATCGAACGATTTCCTCGTAGCTATTGAAGTCCCTTATGGCTAACGCCCTTCGAAGACTTGGTTTTAAGCCACTAAAGAATCGATCGATCTTACTCTCAGGTTGGATAATAATACCATAAGCGTACCTTGCAAGTCTGGTAAAATTTGCTTCATAGGTACCAACAGATTCATCATCCCTTTGCTTCAGTTCAAGGAACTCTTTCTCCATCTTTGTTCGGAGAATACGAGGGAAGTACTTATTGAAAAATAAGTTCTTGAACTCGTCCCATTCCATAGACTCAATTTCATCCCTTTTCCTCGTATTCTTAACAAGATTCCACCATTGATCCGCATCTCCTTCCAAACGATACACTGCTAGGATGACTTTATCATGCTCAGAACATTGAAGAACTGAAAATATCTTTTCAGTAGTACTAATACATTGTTCAGCAACTAATGGATCAGTAGACCCGCTGAAAGATGGTGGACGCTGCCTCATGAAGGATTCAACAGAATGTTGCTCCCTCCTTTGTTCGTTTGGAAATCCTGCATGATTCATAGCTTTAGAAAGTTGTGTGAGCATGGCTACAAGATTTTGCATTCCAGCTCCCATATCGTTTGGTTTCTCAGGGGGACAATCATTGCATTGCCCATCGCATTCCGCATTAACACAGTTCCTTCGGGTTCCAGCCATTGACTAAAACCAAGAAGAATAGTGTGAGCAACACTAATTATAATAGGAAACCACATAATTCAAGAATAAAATTTTTATTCTTATGGTCTTATCCTAGGTTATTCATGGCCATTTCTAAGATTGTGTTCTATGCTTAGACTTATCCTTAGGGTTCTTACTAAGGCTTTCACATCCTAGTTTCCAAAGGTTGACTATACCTTTCCTCTGATACCAACTATAATGACCCACACTTTACATACATTGTTAATACTTCAAAATTGAAGCACACTTATTACAACATATGACAAAACCACAAAGGACCGTATAGGTATAGTGTCTTTAGAAACTGGGAAACATAAACAACTGGTTCATAAATCTTCTACAGTGTCTCCCATTTATTTAATCATATCTAGGGCCCCTTTTAGCATATTCTACTTAATATCCATCTTCCTGACCTGGGGAAAAGAAAACATAAAAGGGTGAGCTCAAATGCTCAGCAAGGGAAAATAAAGGAAATAAAAATCATATCATATATTTTTGAAAATCAAAACCTGCAAAAGAGATCATAATATCTTAACATGGAATAAATCATAGAAGTGAAACTGAGATCCCCATAATCATAACATAAAACTTGAAACTTTGTGGCATGCACACATAATCATGGAAAATCATTTCTTGTTAGTCATGACTCATTTCCAAGACTATCTTAGTGGACAAAGTCCCTTTCTGAACCGAGTTCACTCCTCGTTTCAGTCCTGTATCACTGAACCGAAATAACCTTCCGTTCTAGCCATGTCTATCTCATGAGATATAAAATCATTACCCAATGCATTGGAGGGAGATATAGGTCCCACCCATCTTATAATGAATCCTTTCTTATGTGTGCCACATAATCATAAAACATACATCATCGCATAACACATGTAACAAAAATGGGATTCTTGAAACATCATGACATCATAAATCAATTCATATAAGATAAAGGAATTCATAAACATAATTCCATCACAACATAGTCAAATCAATGTAAAAATATGTATAGAAACAGAACCCTTTATTATCTTAGATGGAAAATAATTTTGATAAAACACTTGAATTGAATTCTTGAGGAAAATATCCTTTCTTCTTCAAAAACATTTTTCCTTTCATAACATGTCATACAACTTTAAAATAAAAGAAGTTGATTAAAAATAAACTTGAAAACTTGTAAAGGAAGCTTCTTGGGAACAATGTTTTAAAAATCCATTCATGCCGTATAAGTTAAAAAAAACATTCTTCGTACTTTTGTCGGAAAAGTCAAAAAGTACCTCGTACGAAAAACGACAAAAGATTCCTTTCATACGTATTACTAAAAACTCACCGAAGGGTAAAAATGGATTTAAACAATTTTAGGTGGATGGAAATAATATTACATATTGAGTAAACATGGACGTGGATGATAAAATACACCCCAGTAAATACTTATGAATAAACAATCTCGGATAAAAATGAGATTGTGATATTTCCCTTACCTTAGGTCCGATTTGCTTTGTTCGTGTCCGAAGCTCCTGTATAATGGTTTAAATAATGTTATTGACTTATTCCAGAATCATACATATTGATATGAGATCATATATGGTCATATTATTAGCTTCTTGTTAGTAATATTTCATTGTTACTTGTTACTCGGGTCTTTATAACTTTTTGTTCTTATGCGTGTTTTGTCGAATAAATTCTTATTATTATCTTTAGGTTATAGATAATTCATTTCCAGAATGGTATTAGTGTAGTATATACCATATTCAATTCATTTATATAATCATTATGAAATGAAGATCATGTAGAACGAGTCGCATCACATCGTGGAGACGGTACTCCGTACGTACGCACGAGTGATGATATCGTTCCTATGATCGTGGAATTGTATTGGAGTATATATATATATATATATTATTTCAGTATCAATATTACTTAATAATAATCATATATAGTTACTCATTACACCATTATACCCATCCTTGTAAGGTGATGGTGGAAAATAGATTACACCACGGCGTGGAGACGGTATTCCGTACGTACGCATGCGCGGTGATTTCATTTTTTCCGTAGGATGGATAGAAGGTGAATTAGGGTTGTTTCATATTTATAATAACATATCAGTATGTAAGTAATACTGATGTTATTACTTTATCATGAAACAACTAAAGAAGAAGAAGTTGAAGAAGAACGAAATTGAAAAGATCGGTAATGGATATTACCTCTTCTTTGGAACGCCTCTTTGAATCCTCCACTTAAGGAACTAAGATTGGTCTTTGGAGAAGACCAGGACCTCTAGGATTATTCTAGGGAAGTGGAGAGGAGAAAATGGCAGGGGTTGGCCGAGCTTGAGTGCTCAAATTGGTGTGAGGAGGAGGGGGAGGAGGTGCCCTTTTATAAGGGAGGAGAGGGGCACCTTAGGAATATCTCAAAATATTATTTTATATTAAAGTCAAAATCGGTTTATAATGGTTCCAAAGGGTCTTATTTTGAAGCTAAAGTGGGGATGGGTCGAAATCCTATCAAACAATAGGATTTAGACAAGTTTAGGGTATTATTTTAACCTTATCAATTAGATTTAACTCTAAGTTAATTAATTTAACTTTTACCATGTCTTTTTGTTTTCTTTCACTATATGGTTAATACACTTACTATAACATGCCAAACGAACCCCAAATTGTTTATTATTAATATATATATCCTTATCTAAGTCATTTGGCCGAACCTTAGATTTTTAGGAATAAAATAACAATTAATAATATAATATTTGATTTAAAAACTATTTTGTGTCAATTTTGACACTATTTGATATATGATTTTTGTGAAAGTCCTAACAGAATTATATGTTCGAACCAAGTTGATTAAATCAACAATAATATATCATAGTAACCTATAAAATTAGTGGAATTCATAAAAAGCCTCAAATTACATTTATTTTGGTATTTATATTATCAATTTTGTCAATATTTCATTAATAAGATAATTACTGCATCATCTTTGTGTCATAAATAAATTAAATTATTTGATGTCTAAAAATTAAAAAATGTAGGAAATCTTTTTAGCTTTCTAATGAATATTTAAAATCGAATTTATATTATTTATAACCCCATATTAAAAATGATTTACTTATTAAACTTTGATTTTATCTATTTTAACCCTTCTTTAAATAAATTAATAATAAATGTCCTAATCTAATCCAAGTGGGCCTAAATGGTCATATTTTATTTCTAAGTTTGTTTTTGGTCGAATTACACTTGTCCAATAGAATTATGACATGTGTTAGGGTAATATTGATATCATATTTACCCTTAGTTACCCTATTTACTATTAACCGCGGTAAAAAAAAGTAAAAAGTTACTATTCACCAAAAAATTATTTTTATCTCATTGAACCACATTTTACATACTGATATCAACCGTGTCTATCGGATTTTCGAAATTCCATTCACAGAAGTGGTAAAATTAAGTTTTATGCAAAATTCAGTTTTTAACCTACCACTTAGTGGTTTCACTATTCATCAAAAATTGAAAGTTTTCAGAAAAATACCAAAATTTCACCCTAGGCTAATTTAGATATTCTGAGTCCAAAAATGAAGTCCATTTTGAAAAATAAAATTTATAAATTTTCAAAAAGTGGTTATTACTATTCATAACGGCTAGTTTTAATAGCATATTGTTGTTTAGTGAAACTCGCTATTGCGTACGACGCAAGCTATCGAGGAAGGTCGTGATTGCGTGTAAAGCAAGCCAAGCAAGTGTTGTGTAGAAAAAGATTCCTTTGATGATTTATATAACATAAAAGTCTCGGGTGTTACAATGAAATGTTTATGGAATTAAATTATAATTCTAAAATGTCCCCTTTCGGAAAACTACAATTTTTTTAATAGATTTTAGGTTATTCATAGAGAGGATATTAAATTTATCCCCTAAACCAAATATTCCAAGTTTGTTTTAAAGTGTTATGATATTGATGTTAAACCAATGGATTGACCAATGAATACATAGATTAATTATTCAAAATATGGTTCAGGGGACATTGTATATATGAATCTCTTTAGGAAAATTACTGGAATTTTATTTGATATCTAGTCAACCAAACATTGTGTTTTCTACCTATTATGCTGACCATGGTAAATGTTTTCTGAAATAAACTCATAATAAAAATTTGAGTAAAATAATTTGATATATTAACCAAATAAGGATCTTTTGGATATTTTATTATATTAATTCACATAAATATCAATCTGATTTTACTGATGTGTATTTTTAATGTTATGTTGATGACTAAAATCATACTTTGGTGGTGTAATTTTTTCATAGAAGTGCATGTGTATATTATAAATTAATAACAACTACAATATATTGTTAAGAACTATATGGGTGTAGTATATTTCATAAACTAAATCTTTTAATTAATGTCAATGTATCTGACAACAACTATAAGACATTTGAATTGATGTGGAATAATCTATTCTATTTTTATGTGTCAACTTAAGTACTATAAATATTATAAAGAATCACATTCATATCTCGAGGGGAAACCCCAATTAAATTAAATACCAATTAAAGATATATTTTATTAAAAACTATTCCTAAAATAAAATTGATGTAATAACCATTTTATTTTTGAAATGTAAATTAAACATTATGAAACTGATGAATAGAAAAATATCTATTTATTACTCCTAGGTATTCCCTAAGGGTGAGGTGTCTACTGGTTGTGGTTTCATGGGGTGGCCAAGATAAAATAGATTGAGTTTTAATTTCCAGTAACTAGAACATATGTGTTAGTCAATTACATTCAATTTTCACTTATTTAAGCTCATATTATTCTTCGTCAAGGGAGAACCCCAGTGATGATACCTAGCTCTTGTGTTTTGAAAAATGGGTATCAAATGACATGACACTAATAGCTGAATCCATCGATTCTTCTTTAGGTATTAATTATCATATTCCATTACATACTATAAATTGTAATTATAATGGTAATATTATCTACAATTGGTGTAGTTTCAACGATTATATTATACAATGGCCATATTTGACAGACAATCATATAATGGTACAATCCCAATTATCATATTTCCCTTCATAACCAACAAATATAGACTTTATTATTTCACTAAAAATTCACTCCAACTCCACTTAATATTATAATTTCATTGTTATAAGATTTTTACTTGTTTACTAATATTTTGTTTATTTCGATAGAATTTTATATGGGGGTGATTATTATAGAAGAATGTGGTGATCCATACATTTCTGTTTTAGATATTGTATTTTATATTTTTTTTCAATTGTAATGTTTTTCATTTTAATTTGTTTCATAGATGACTAATATAATGATAATTGTTAATGAGATAAAATATTGTTGGTTTCACTTCATTTTGTATGGGTATAATATTATATACTATGTGATAAAAATTTATTCAGGAAACAAATTTTATTTAAATAGTCTAGTTTTTTATAAATGGTTTGGGAATGTCCTCATTGGCACTTTATAGACTATTGACAAGACATTGTCAAAAGATCGTGACAGGGATGTTTGAAATTTAAATATGTAATAAATATGATACATTCCATACGATTACATAATTAACATAATTTTAACATACTACCTAATTAAGTTTTTATAATTTTTTAAATTAATTTTGTGAACGTAAATAAAAGAATAAAAAGAGAGAATATATGAAAGAAAATTAATATTTCCTTATTGTGTCTTCTATTGTGAAACTGTTAAGCACTCGTATTGTTTTAATTTTTTTTCTCTCAAACACCCCAAGGCCTTAAAAAGTAATTTAGAGGGATGATTTTGTTATAATGTTTTCTTCTTCATGTATAAAGGGAGTATTTTTCCACAGGGAGGGAAATGGGTTGTTTATTACCAATGATATTGGTGTTTTTAGAATAAAATTTTGAATAAAATAAAATATACGTTGTAAAACATTAAATAGTAAATTTTTTAAAAAATAAATCATATATAAATATAATTTAATGGATTTAGGGATTTTAAAGCCTTTATAGTGGGAATTCAAATAGTTTATTAAAAGGATATATAGAAAAAATGCTATTTTAAAGGATCAGTTTTGACTTTAGGTTTTGGAATGTAGTATTTACTTATCGAAAGTATGTTTATTATATTTTAAAGACACATTTATGCTATTATATATATGATGGATGAACAAAAATTTATAGAATATATTATTTCATTACTACATTATTAATGATGTAATTTATGATACAATAGTTACATGAAAAAAATGTAATTTTACTATTCACATCAAAATTGATGTATTTCAGTAAATAACCAAAAAATAACCCCTAGAATGTTTTTATGTGATGATTTAAATAATGATATTAAGTTTCAAAAAATATGTTTCTATCATAGGAATTTTTAATTCTTAATATAATTATTTTACTAAATACTTTAAAATACTATTTATTATAAATACACCTATATATTCATTTAATTTTTAATCATGATATCCACTGTTTGTAATTATAATATATATTTACTTATATTAATCAAGATAAATATTATTTTAATCTAAATTTTCAATTTTTAGGCTAAATTACTTTTCCAACATTCAGGTTACTATTCTCAACATTGAGGTTATTATTCCAAACAAACATTTTACTATTTAAATGGTCACATTACTAATCTAATGGTCACATTAACTCTTATAAATACCACTTAATCGTGTCATTCAATATTTAATTATTTGTTTCCAAGGATATGTATTTTCCTTTTCAAGGAATTTTACAGGTTTTATATTTTTTTCATTTCTATAGTATTTTCAATAGGGATAATGATTCTAAAATAATTGGGCGATCCATATTTTTCAATATTAGATTTATTATTTTATAATTTTTTTCCAACTATAATTCTTTTTGTTTTAAGTTTATTTATAATTTAATAATTTAATTATCTTAATGTTTTGTTTAATTCTATATATTTTAAAATTTTATAATATTATATAATATTATATAATATAATATAATAAATTGTTTTATAGAAACAAAATATTATAAACTAACAATGGGTTGTTATATTATTTATCCACTTTAGAAATTTATGCTCCAATATTTTTACTCATATTCATTATTGATAATAGGTGAGGATACTTTTTCTTCACTACATTCGTTGGTTCCTACGTCACATCTTCATACTTGTGGATCCTTCATAACACTTTTAATAGTTTAGTTTTCATGTTTCATAGAACTCTGTCCCTATATTCCAAGATCCTAAGCAACTACTATTCATAAAAGAAGTCATTCTATAGTTATACCTCCTCCATAGTCAGTACCTAATAAGGATCGAGTATTTATTTTCCCAGGATAGATATGAGAAAACATCATGAACTTGATACATATTTGGTGGAAGTGCAAGAAAATAGGCCACTATTACCATGTTATGAAAAGTATCAAAAAGGATGATGTAACTATGGTTAAAATTTCCATTCAATTAAAACCAAATGACCCTTTTCCATGATGATATTCCTTGAAAAACATTTTCACCAACATCACACTCAAAATACATTTCTATAATTTTCAAATAGATCTTCTGTCAACCATGAGATGCTTTTATTTTGTATTTGACAAACTAAATCATGTGTATCATATCGTGAAAAATATAATGTTCAAGTATCTTTCATTAACCAAATTCATTCCAGAAAGTTTGAGACTTACAATGCTTTCCATATAGGGCTTCATATTGATCCATTTGAATACTTGAGTGTATGTTTTTTATGAGTAATAAAATAATGGAAGGTTTTGATCCAATCCACCATAAAATATAATTGATTAGGATCTTAGCATGTACTTTGGAATCTAAATAGTCCATTAATACTGGACCTCTGCTTCTAGGTGATATGAAAAATTGAAATGCAATTCAATATTCAAAGAATGTTTAATATTCTCAAGAAATCATATGTGAATCATGAATCATGTTCAGAGATGATTGAATGTGGTACCCCATATATCCTCACCATATCCTTCTCATATATCATCAAAATTTGATCATGTGATAAATATTATCAAATAGAGATAAATTGATAAGTCATGGTTAGTCAGTGCACCATAACCCATATCACATAGTTTCCTATGGATATATTTGAGAGGCCACTAACAGTTTCCATGGCGATGTTCTCCAATTTACACAATGGTAAAGGAAATGGATACATCATCCCATTGGAATTTTGTCCCTAAGATTTAGATTTCTGAAATAAAAAAGTACTTGAGATATACTCCATAATATCCTTCATCATGTTGTATCGCTATAAGTGTTCTAAAAGATCCTAGTACAACATGGTACTTCTAAAATGGATTGAGTAAGCTGACTATGTGAATTATCTCATAGCATCTTCCATATCTCAAAAGATTAAGTAACACAAATCCAAGAGAAAAACTAAATCATACCATCAACAACAATGTTGAACTCATGCTTCTTTCGTCCCTTTAGTGATTTCATCTTCTATTGAAGGACAAGATCACCAGTCTATGTGTCCTTGATATTCTATGGGATATATGGTTGGGAAATCATTTGTTTAATGGTAGTATGTACTCTGTACCGTAATGATTCCTTGATCCATCCATTGTATACCCATGAATATATTGTCTTTCTAGATGCATATCATAGATAATGTAGTAGGTTATATTTTGTTAAGAGCATCAGCTACCATTTTAATATTTTCAAAATGTTTGTGAATAGAGATACAATATTCATTTATTAGTTGTAACCATATTATGTGAAATATTTTTTTTCTCATCCTATGTGAAAAAATACTGTATAGTGTTGTGGTGAGTATATATTTTATACTTCTCACCATAAACACAGTGTTTCCATATATTCTATGAAAAGTTCACAACTGCTAACTCCTCATAATACATTGGGTAGTTTATTACATGGATATTAAACTGTTGTGAGGTATATGCTTTCAACTTATCATCCTATATGAGTACACATCCCAAAAATTTCATTGAACAATAATTTTATATAACAAAAATGTTTCTACTTATTGGTAGTTTGAGTATATGAAGAGTTATTAACCTCTACATGATCTCCATAAATCATTCATCAGATTCAACTATCAAGAAGTACTTTACCCGATTCTATGATGACTTAGTAAATGAGTTATAATTTTATGTGAACATTAAGAAAAAGGCTGGTTGTACATCATAAATCCATGAATATTATGGATTTCCACAAGAATATTGGGTTTGGGCCATTCCTCAATTACTTTTATCTTTGATGGGTCTAAACAAATTCCATCACATGTGATATAATGCCTAAAGAATTTGAATTTGAACCCCAAATAATCACACTTGATGAACATAGAATACATTTTCTACTTCCATAATGTCCCAATAACAATACATAGATTCTCACCATATTCCTCTTTGATATTTGATTAAATGGTATATCATTGAGAAAAACAACCAAAAATTTGCCAAGTTAGTCTTTAAAGACTATATTCATCAAATCCATGAAGTTTTCTGGGGAAATAGTAAGTCTGGATGGCATCACTATAAACTCGTATATTTTATACCTTATAAGGAAAGAAATCATTTAAACATATTCCTTATTCAAAATTACCTGATGATATCTCAAAAAAATATCAGCCTTTGAGAAGTAGTAATCTTTTAATAGTTACTCAATGATGTAATCAGTTCATGGTATATGATAATTTTTCTTTATAGTGATATTTTCGATCGCCTTATAATCAATACACATCCACTTTGATCCACCCTCCTTCATGAAAAAGGGCACTGACACATCCCAAGGTGATGCAATAGACCATATGGACCCTTTTCCCAAAATCTATTATAGTACATATTTAACTATTCATGTTTTATCAGATCCATCCTATATGGGAATTATGATATTGGAGTGGATCTAGGTATAATTTATTTTGAGAATATTACCACATAATCTAGGGGACGTATGAAAAACTCATTGGGAAATACATTAGTGTATTCTTCAATATTTGGAATTTCCTCAATTTTTATGATTTCCTTTGACACAACCATTTTATAAAGGCGGGATTATTCATAGGGTATTTACCCAGGAATAGATAAACTATTTATGAATTTTCCAATAGGGATTCATGGCCTTCTTTGTATCTTTATAGGAGCATGGGATTGTTCAGAATATTAAAACTGATTTCATTTTCCCAATAGTTGATGTGTTATTTATATAACGAGTGCAAATCAATGGCCAATATTTCATCAAATAAACCCAGGTGTGGGATTGAGATATTTTATAGTATAATATCAATTTATTAAATAATAGTAGAAAAGTGCAACTCTTAGGTTGAAATGATCATATCACAAGGTGTTTTTATAGATATCATTACACTACGGGAAAATGGTTAATAGCTACGGGATATTTGCGATGGGAATAATTCCCGTCGAAATTACCTTTCGCAAGGGAGTATTTGCGATGGGTAAATAAACCGTCGCAAATAGTTTGGCACGAAATGTGCGCCAAACCGCGCGAAGTTTATTTGTGACGGGGATAGAACCCCGTCGCAAATAACCGGCGGCGATTAAAGACTATTGGCGACGAGACTGCAGTCCCGTCGCCAATACCCCAGCGGCAGGAATTATTTGCGACGAGACCCGTCGCAAATAACCGTTTTAATGTCGCCCATAATTAAATGTGGTCAGGGTTATTTGCGACGGGGTTCTATCCCCGTCTCAAATAACCGTTTTAATGCGGCAAATAATTAAATGCGTTCAGGGTTATTTGCGACTGGGCCCTTCGCAAAAAACGTTATTTGCGACGGTAAACCCGTCGCAAAAACGCCCGTCGCAATTACGCCAACCTATAAATACTGCAAACCATTACAATTTCCTCACATCCCTCTCAACTCCCAATCGTTCCCATTTTTTCACACTGAATTTTTTATGACTTTCAGTTGTAAATTTTTTTTTCCGCCTTCGAGGATTCAGTTGGTGGTGTTCTACAATTACAACGGCTCGACATTGACATCAAGTTTAAGGTTTTTATCTGAATTTTAATTTCATATTTATTTTATTTGTTATAGTTATTTAGTTTAAATTTTTAGAATTATTTTTTGATTTCTAATTAGAAATAATTATGAATAAGTAATAATAATTAATAATAATTAGAGACAATTAAACACTAATTAATTTAAAATAGTTAGCTGTAAATACAATTAATTAGCAGTAATTATGAAAAATTAAAATTAATTTGAATTAATTAATAATTATTATAAATAATTAAAATTAATTAGTAATAATTTATAATAATTACCAATAATTAGTAATAATTAGTAATAATTTGTAATAATTAATAATAATTCCCAATATTCAATAATTGCTAATATTTGTCAATATTTTTTCCAATAATTACCAATATTTACCAATAATTGCAAATAATTGTCAATATTTACCAATAATTAGGAATAATTACCACTAATTAGGAATAATTACCACTAATTAGGAATAATTACCACTAATTAGTAATAATTACAAATAATTAGGAATAATTACCAATAATTAGGAATAATTACCAATAATTAGGAATAATTACCAATAATTAGGAATAATTAGGAATAATTAGTAATGATTCGTAATGATTACCAATAATTCGTAATGATTACCAATAATTAGAAATAATTACCAATAATTAGTAATAATTTACAATAATTAGTAATAATTTCCAATAATTATTAATAAATAGTAATAATTAGGAATAATTGGTAATAATTGGTAATAATTATCACCAATTACCAATAACTAGTAATAATTACCAATAGTTAGTAATAATTACCAATAATTAGTAATAATTACCAATAATTATTAATAATTAGAAATAATTACCAATAATTACCAATAATTATTAATTATTAGTAATAATTACAAATAATTAGTAATAATTAGTAATAATTACCAATAATTCGTAATAATTAATAATAATTACCAATAATTCGTAATAATTAGTAATAATTACAAATATTTACCAATAATTAGTAATAATTATCAATAATTAGTAATAATTATCAATAATTTGTAATAATTACCAATAATTAGTAATAATTACCGATAATTAGTAATAATTAGTAACAATTACCAATAATTACTAATAATTACTAATAATTAATAATAATTTCAAATAATCCCCAATAATTGCCAATAATTCCCAATAATTGACAATAATTAGTAATAATTGACAATAATTAGTAATAATTACCATTAATTAGTAATAATTAGAAATAATTACCAATAATTAGTAATAATTAGTAATAATTACCAATAATTAGTAATAATTACCAATAATTTGTAATAATTACCAATAATTAGTAATAATTAGAAATAATTACCAATAATTAGTAATAATTCGTAATATTTACCAATAATTAGTAATAATTAACAATAATTAGTAATAATTACCAATAATTAGTAATAATTACCAATAATTAGTAATAACTAGTACCCTACCCGTGCATTTGCACGACATGATAATGTAATTTCAATTTTTCATATTAATACTCAAATAAACATCATTTATACCAATTCAATGTATCTAAGTTATTGTGAGAGGAGGAAATTGAAAGAAAATAGGGCATGAGTGTAGTTGTGAAAGATGTAAATGGAGTAAATGAAAATGGAATATGCACTATATTAGAGGAGAGGAGGAAAAATATGTCTAAGAGGAGGCACTGGTCGGTGAGGTGGAGGATGCATATACAAAAGGGAAGAGGGATTATGAATATAACATTTAATTCATGAATGGTTTACTGACCAAGACTGTTAAGATTTAGTTTTCTATGGAATACATTTCAAATAGAATAATGATTTCATCAAGGAAACAAAACAAAATCATCTGAAAGAAAATGATGAAAATAATTTAAACTCTCTATTTCTAAGAAAAGTAACTTTTGAACCACTTATTATGATTCAAAATTATATGGACTATACTACAACAACACAAGAAATTATTAGTAGAAGCACTCCATTTCACAGAAAATCTTCAACTTATAACTTCTATTAAGATAAAACCACTACAATTCCCTTTTCGATTATCAAATATGCAGTAGAACATTTCACCCAACGTAAGTTTTTTTTAATTGTCAAACCCACTACAATGAAGATTTATTCCCCCTTCTGTTGAGTTTTTTTACTTTCAAAAACCATACAAATAATCAATAAAAATGTGATACAAAGAACCAAATGATCACACAAAGGCGGTGTCATCATGCTGGTAACTTCAATATGGTTCAAGATTCCAATGAAACCCATGGATCTATAACTCGGCAATTGCCTTCATTTCCTGTTATTTCTTCATCATCATTATTGCCAACCACGTTGTTAAAGGAATACTGAAATTTGAAAATTGAAATAGTGAGAATTAGGTCTCAAATAGAGTTGATAATTTGTTCAATGCAGATCATAATGATGAAAATAAATTTAAAGCTTTATACTGCAGGGATGATGACTTGTTAACAGATGAAAAATTCAGACTACAGGGATGATGAATTGTTTACAGATGAACAATTCAAAGGAAATATAAACGCATACAAATATATGGTTCTATTTCTAGGATGAATCCTCCCCCCAACGGTTAGTGATTCAAAGAGATCAAAACATATTAACGTCCATCTCAGAAGTTTTATTCAGATAATTGATGATGTAGGAGTCTCATTTAAAAAAGTACAAATATTGTAATAGATGTAGGTGTTAAAATAAAATTTAGAGAAACAGTTATTGTAGATTCAGGTGATAAGATAATAGATGAAGGTGACACAATCTAGAGAAAGTGTTATAATAGGTGCACGTGAGAATAGATGCAGGTGATAAAATTTGGAGAAACCGTAAAAATAGATGGAGGTGATAATAACCAAAATGTTTATAAAACATACAGGTGGTATGAAAAAATTTATAGAAATTGTTAGACAAACTATGTACATGAAAAAAGATAGAATTGCAAGATAAATCACATTGAAAGGTATTCAACGACTACAATTATAGAATTAATTGAAATAATAGTAATTTATTTTATAAAATAGAAGTTAGAAACATTGAGAATACTGAAAACCAAATGGTCATTAAGTTATATTGAGACATGGGATGCTATATGTAGAGAATAAAATTCAAGTTGTTACATTGTTTAAAGAATGTAAAACCAAACACAAGACTGGTAAAATAATTTCCAGCCAGTATATAAGGCAATTGTAATACCTGGGTATCTGACATATTCAAGGTTGAAGTATCAAATCGTGTGCCAATGTTTGAAGTCCCTGGAGAGGGCCTAACATTTTTATGCTAAGTGTTCAAGATGGAGATATTAATGATATTAATGAAAAAAATAATTCAAATGGATAAATCAAAATTTTAAAATAAAAAAACAAAGCACTGAATATGAATAAACATCACAGCAAAAGACAAAGAAAAGGAGAATCATTCCAGTATTATAATTTGTAGGGTCCAAGAAACTGACATTGAACGTGCCCTCTCAACCTGTTCCTCAATACACAGCATATGACAATCCAACAGCTCATACTGAATGCATTAAAAAGTGGTTAAATATCAGAGAACAATAAGGGTTTTTGCCACTTTTAAACAGGAATAAGCTAAGTTTAAAAGATTGTTGGGAGTAGAAAACCTAAGGATGTAATTGGTTATGAAAAACATTTTCTGTTTTCATTTTCTAAAAATGTATTAAATTCTTTAAATGGAAGACATTTTTTGGAAAATGAAAAAGAAAATGGGTGTTTTTTAGAAAACAAAAAAAATGTTTTCATGTTTTCCTAAAAATGTTTTCTTGTTTTCATGTTTTCATTATATTTTCTTCATATCCAAATTATTTCCTACAGATGTTTTAATACATTTTGTGGAAAATGAAAACAGGAATCGTTTTCCATAACCAAACACGGCCTATTTTTATCCCTGCAGAGATTAACTACTTAAACCAATAAAAATTCACCTAGTAGCTTGCCGAATGCCTAAAACATAATAAGTAGATTCTTACAGTATGGTTAAACATAAAAGTGGTTCAATTTGCTGATAAAAGTGATTCACATAAAAGTGATTCACATAATAAGTAGATTCTTACAGCTGTTTGGTTAAACATAAAAGTGGTTCACATAAAAGTAGATTCTGTTAAACATAAAATAGTATTTTCGTATATATAAACAACTTACTGTTTGGGTTCCTGGAAATAATAGAAGCATATGAAATATCTAAATGAGATGAACTGTTCTAGAGAACTTCAGACATGATTCAGCCACATCCACTACTGCTGTCAACAAAGATAAAAACATCAATTATGATTATGGGAAGCAGTTTCATATTATGATATCATACAAATAATCTCCACTCAAAACAATGAACCCATGAATGGATGGCAGCAATTAAAACCCCAACTGAGAAAGCAGTGATTACCTACTCAAAAAAAACATCGTGAAGGGGGAACAATATTTTCTCAATGCTTCTTCGACACATGAATAGTCATCCCACTATGGCCAGTGGACTTTGTATGCTGCCCATGGACTGCATTGAAAAAAAGTAAGGAAAACATTATAATGTACAAATTTTTCATCATTGAAAGGTAATATTGAATGGGCTACTAAAAAAAACTGAAAGAAAAAACACCGAAAAGGATATTGCAAAATCATGTACTATTGACTAAAATATGTAACAAATGACACAAAATATGCATTACATCTACAAGATAATGATAACTGAGGTTTTTATTTTTGAAACTGGAGTTCAAAATAATTGAAACAGAAAAAATAATATACAAGGGATGCATTAATGGAAGCAATTAATTAAAACGATGGAAATGGTTAATGATTCTGTACATCAAATCTGTAAAATTGTGATTCTGAATAATAAATCTCAAATTTGGGCATAACAGGTACTGCAGTGTATATATAATGTAGTGAAAAACATAATGAATTCTTACCAATCACAAGTTTTAGAAGGATTCAACTATACCTCTGAGAAGGCATCAAATCCTTTAGCCACAATAGTCAGTCATTATTGATGTTGCACCTTAAAAACATGATGATTGCATGTTACATACCTGAGATGGTGATAAAAAATCTTAATTAAAGAAGACATGTAATTACATTGGGTGACATTTAAATGATCAAGAAACATAAAAACAATAAACAACCCATATATAACATCTAATTAGGTAGCACATGCATCAAAATAAATCGACACACTACTCCGAACTATTATCTAAAATTAAGCGCAATCCTTTCTCAGGATCCCCAGTTGGGGAAAACACTTCAATCAAAATGTTTTAGCTATAAAAATCCGGGGGTATTCCACAACTGTTCATATATTTTGAAACAATAAAATCATTGGACAGTTCACTACTGAGTCAAAAAATAACAGCATTACCCATACATAGATTCCATACATCACGTGGTGCATAATATGGCCAACCATAGAATTACCAGATGTAAAACTCTCGGTGCATAAATTGCTGGAATGCTTGGGCCTCTTATTTTGATATCCTCCAATTTCTATGGTCCTTATTTGATATAATCAAATGGAACTCAATAGGAAAATTTGTTACAGAAAAATAAGTCAGAGATAACTCTCCAGAAAAAACAAAGCAGTTGGTCAAGCCATACCAAAGGAGGCTCGTATTCATGGGCCTGGATGAAATGTTTTTGTAGTCAATTATATTTCAGCATAAATAACACTGGATTACTCCTCATCCAGCTTCTCCCTCCCTATCCATTACAAAATATATCATGACAGGGATTTTCCTTTCCTTCTCCTTTGGGTGAAAATCCATAAATCATGTTGTGCATAATATGGCCACCCATTGTTTTACCAGAAGTAAAACTGTGGGTGCATAATTTGCAGGAATGGTTGGGCCCCTTCATTGGATATCCTCCACTTTCTATGGTCCTGTTTTTGATAAAATCAAATGGAAGTCAATATAAATATATGTTATAGAGATAATGAGTCAGAGATAACTCCCCAGAACAAAGCAAAGCAGTTGGTCAAGCCACACCAAAGCAAGGCCTGGATGAAATGTTGTTGTAGTCAAGGATGAAAGCATAACAATCGTCGGTTTCATATTTTTTTAGTGCATAAAAAACAATATATAGTGGATTCAATAGTGAAGAAAAATTACCTGTATTCATATATTTTACAGAAGGGAGGTCAATTCCACGATTTTAGGACAAATTACCTGCATTCATTTCCAATTCTTGTTTAAGTATTCACATGCACTGAGAAAACAATTAGAAAACAGTCGATGAAATTGATGGGCACAACAATCGTTTTTTAACTTGAAGATCATTGGTGAAGGTTGTTGGTGGAAGAAAGCAATGAAATTGATGGGCACAAAAATCAATTTTTTTCAACTTTTCAAGTAACAAACAGGAGAAGAACAATATAATTGAGATTTTAATGGGATTGAGAATTTATAACCTCAAAAGTCTAACCATGAAAAAACAATAGAAGGAGATTGATGTTAACCAACTGAATTATAAAAAGCATTGAATATAGAATGGATGAAACTATTTTTTTCCATGATCACCACTACAGGTTTTTATGAAATCAAAGATATATAATGGTGTTATGGAATTTGAAACCATCAACATAATCATATGATGATGAAATGGATGGAGTTTAGAAACAAATTATTGTAACAGAATCTTGATTTAATTTTTGAAGAAATTATAACATTACGTACCATATATATGTACCAATGGACACAAGAATACCTACAACTTTGATGTCTCACCTTCTGATTTCCTATACGTTAATGGTTGAAACAAAATGATCTCAGGGAACAATATTGCTTAAAACATGAAAATAGTTGCATCAGACTGGTTAATGATGTAAAATAGCAATACCTAAAAAATCACAGAAGCTCCTCTCTGTGTTCAATCACCGCCAACATGAAAATAGCAGTATCAGACTGGTTAATGATGTAAAATCACAATACCTAAAAAATCACAGAAGCTCATCTCTGTGCAATCACCGCGAATTATGTACACCTGAAATGCAGCACACTTTTTAGGCAACTAACATGCTGAAATTGAAAAATAATTCAAAGTAGACATGTCAAAAAATCAATAATGTCCATTCAAATGATGTAATGAAAATAAAATATGATGAAGATAAATATACTAATACCCGAGTGGAGGAAGAATTTGTAGTTGCTATAACAAATCCTTTGTCATTGTGGCACTTGACTCCTAAACATCCACTTCTTTGAAAACAGATAGTTTGGAAGAATGGTAACAAAAAATAAATGTGTTTATAGATATGGAATTATACCTAAAAATACGTTGGAGTAATTCATAAATGGAAAGGACCATTCTTCATCATAAATTATACAATTATTGGCGATAGTTCCTTGAGAAGCTAATGCATCCGCAATGAAGATACCCTCCCTGAAGGTCTGTTTGAAGAGGACATCATGAATGATTAACATTCTGCACCTTGTAACAATATAAGTTTTCCACCAAGGATAATTTTTTATACCGTGTTCAATACTCACCAGTTGTCCCAAATCCGATTCCACTTCAGTAATAACAATTTTGTGCTGCCTTCATATCATCAATCCCAGCAGAAGAGACCTCTACTTTTCTTCAAGAGAAGACCCATCACCAAAGACACATTGAAATCCATCATAACCAAATGGTGGATTTCCCTCAACAGTTTTCCACCATGCATCTGCACAGCTAAGCAACAACAGTCCTTGTTTTACTTCAACACTGAAATGGGCGCATTTCATCAAATAAAAATCCCCAGTTTGACATACCCGACCTACCTCCTAATGAATGATCTTTGCACTAACATTTATATGTCCACCACCAGTTCTCCCCCTGCCATAAGAAACCCATGTACAATTTCCATTATAGTAAATATTTAAGCATCTGATTGATAAATAATGGAACAGTATCAGGAGTTCAGAATAAAAAGTAGCAGGTTCAGCCCCAGGTCTATGGTCCACAACATCCACTACTTGAATGAGAGTACATGCGGTGCAAAAAATGAATGACAACTCACATTTAATACATGTAAAATAAACTTTTAATTGAAAAAAGACCCAATTATTGAAAATATACCCTTGATGTAGTCTTTTATGATGGTGTATTCTCCTAAATCAAGTGACAATCACCCTTCAAATAGGAATTTGAAAAACAGCAAAGAAAACAAATTAAACAGTGAACAGGTATGTTTCCCATTAGTTTCCAACATCACATTTGAGTCTTTTTTTATGTTCTCCAGTTTACATTTCCCTTCATTCAGGTGTGTAATTCAATAGAATGTATCGGAGTAGCCTTGTTGTGTCGAAAAATGTGGACAGTCTCGAAGTTCATCCTCATTATCAAAATCATGTGACAGAATTTTCTACATAGAAATTTTTGTTAGATGATTTGATGATTGAATCCGTAGAAATTCAAAGTAGTGAAACACATATCAGTGATTTAACAGTTAACTGTTATTTAACAGTATATATGTCAAGATTGAAAGGAAAATGTTTTTAAAAAAAATTAAAAAGTAGAATATAAATTAGTTTATAGAAAATTTTATTGTAATAATGGAAAGAATTAAGAACATAGTACAGAGGAGTCATATACCCCAGTTGAAGACATGATCGATGTTGACATATGAAATATTGTGCCAATATTTAATATCCCAGGAGAAGAACTAACACTTTGATGGACCGATCATGAAATGTTAAAAAGAATGTCAGTAATGTGATAAGAATTTTTTAAAGAAAGAAATTGGAAAAATTGAATGATATGATACCTGGATATAATCAACGCCACTGCTTACTCTTGAACACCCACTGGTTTGATCTTCCTATATCGTAATGAAAAAAATGTAATGTTTTGTGATTGTTGGGTTTCAATGAAAATCAGTAATAAACCCAACATAAAATTACCACATTTCATATCTCAAAAATGATTAATGAAAATAACCAGTATATTTAGAAATTTACAAAGATAAGCACTTTCATTAAAATGATTAAAATCTGGAAAAATTGAGATTACCAAACATGTACACAACAAGTTCACTATAAGACTTTATATAATGACAACCATTCAAATCTAAAAATGATTAAAAAAATGACCAAGATATATAGAAATTTTCTAAGATAAGGAATTTTATTGACATGATTAAAAACTGGGAAAACTGGGATTGCCAAACATGTTCAGCAAGTTCAATTTAATCACGCATAAGATTACAAGCTTTCAAATCTCAAAAATATTTAATGAAAATAACCAGCATAATTCGAAAGATACAAAGATAAGAAACTTAATTAAAATTACTAAAAAATATAAAACTGGGCTTACAAAACATGTTCAGTGAGATTAATTTAAGCCAAAATAAAATGAAATAAAACACAAGGAAATGCGAGAATGATATTTTGAAAATAAAAAAGGAAACCATGCCTGCTGAAAAAATATATTACATAATGAACATTTATGAATTGGAAAAAACAACCAAAAAAACCCATACCTTCCCAAATAAGTCATATTCAAGTACTGTCTTGTCAAACTGAAGAAGCACATGACTATTGCTGAATCATTATATCCATGAGTTCTGAACAATATAAAATTGTTCAGTCCTTATCCATAATTCAAATCCATATGAAGAATGAGTTGGTAAAAAACACCAGGATCCAACCTCCTTGATCCATAAGTGATGTGTATCTCATGTTTTTCTTCCTCCATGCACGTAAATAGAAGACATTCATTCCATAAACCCATGCACATTCATTAGGAAATATGTTATTTTCTATGTGAGGATGAGAATAGTAGTCAGTAAAATTATAAGCAGTAAATAAAACTAACATTAAAGTCACTTAAATGAGCATAGAACATTTAAAAACCACAACCTCAAATAAAACTCTTAACGATGAAAGAGAGAAATGTGTAGGTGACACTTCAAAAAACAGATCAAAATGATGACACCCACCCAACCAACAGAATGATAGTGTTGTTTTCTAGTATAAGAAAGTTGCAAAACATCATTCAAAGTTGCTAAAAAATAAACAGTTTCAATATATATGAGGATCATTCAAAAAATTACCAATTCTGAATAATGCACAATTGACAATGGTGTTTGATAAAGAAATCAGAATCAAATAAATGACTGATAATTACAAATATGTAAAAATGTATATGAAAAAAAACCTTCATGTGGTGGTACATTTCACCAATCTTCATTGAATTCCTATTTAATGCATCTCCCATAGATTTAACTATTGCTTATGCGAACCCAACTCCTGAAATAAAAAGAATCCACACATCAGAAGTTGAACAAAGAAAATCGAGGGAGTTTACCAGTCAATTGTAGAAGAATCTCGTGATGTAAGGAAGGATTGAAACTGCGAGGTAAATGCGGTCGATGGATTGCAGGAGTAGAAGCAGGTTTGGGATGGATAACCATAGCGGCAACCATAGGGATATGGAGAGAGTAGGGGTAGTGCGAGAGGACACACGAGGAAGAAGATGGATGCGAGGTACCCTAATGTCGAAGATGGGTCGCGGTGATGCATCGCTCGGAGCACGTGGAGGTGGAGCACAAAGAGGCGGGGAACAAAGAAGCGGAGCACGCAGATGCGGAGGAGACGGAGGACGCGGAGTTGGAGCAGGCAGAGACGGAGCATGCCAATGCGGAGGACGAGGAGGCGAAGCACGCCGAGGCGGAGCACGTGGAGGCGGAGCACGCGTAGGTGGAGCACATGGAGGCGGAGCACGCGGTGGAGGAGCAGTCGGCTGGAGACGAGATTCTGGAAAATGAGGGATCACATCGTCATGGAGTATTGCAGAACCATAGGTAATCCAAGCAAAATCCCGACGGTGTGAGGGTAGTTTTGGGAATGGAAGTGTAGATTTGGTGACGTGGCTGCCTGTGGAGGCGACAAGTCAGGCTGGAGGAACCCAGCTTTAGTATATATAGTGGATTAGTAATAATTATCAATAATTACCAATAATTACCAATAATTACCAAACATTACTAATAATTAGTAATAATTGTCAATAATTAGTAATAATTTAAAATAATTAGTAATAATTTCCAGTAATTAGTAATAATAGCCAATAATTAGTAATAATTCCCAATAATTACCAATAATTACCAATAATTACCAATAATTACCAATAATTAGTAATAGTTACCAATAATTACCAATAATTAGGAATAATTACCAATAATTGGGAATAATTACCAATAATTAAGAATAATTACCAATAATTAGGAATAATTACCTATAATTACCAATAATTAGGAATAATTACCAATAATTAGGAATAATTACCAATAATTAGGAATAATTACCAATAATTAGGAATAATTAATAATAATTAGGAATAATTACCAATAATTAGGAATAATTACCAATAATTAGGAATAATTACCAATAATAAGGAATAATTACCAATAATTAGGAATAATTACCAATAATTAGGAATAATAACATTATTACATTATTAGTATATTTTATTATTAATATTAAAATAATATAATTTTCTATATTATATACAATTCTCCTTTCATCTGTGTGTTCTCTATCTCCACATGTAATATTATCACGTGGAGACAGAAAACACACAGATGAAAGGAGAATTGTATATAATATAGAAAATTATATTATTTTAATATTAATAATAAAATATACTTATAATGTTATTATTCCTAATTATTGGTAATTATATGAATAATTACCAATAATTAGGAATAATTACCAATAATTACCAATAATTAGGAATAATTACCAATAATTGGGAATAATTATCAATAATTAGGAATAACTACCAATAATGAGGAATAATTACCAATAAATAGGAATAATAACATTATTACATTATTAGTATATTTTATTATTAATATTAAAATAATATAATTTTTTATATTATATACAATTCTCCTTTCATTTGTGTGTTTTCTGTTTCCACATGTAATATTTGCATTCTTTTTCAAAATTATCAACCTACTCACCAATGGAGTGCTGAAAGTGAATGAAAATATTACATGTGGAGACAGAATGTTAAACACACAGATGAAAAGAGAATTGTATATAATATGGAAAATTATATTATTTTAATATTAATAATAAAATATACGAATAATGTAATAATGTTATTATTATATAATTAATATTTATGAAAAAATAATATTAGTACTATTAATATAATAAAAAATTTATATAATATTAAAATTATCAATATTTGTAACATGTTTTTCTTTATTCTCAACATATTCAATTCTTAAAGGGTTAATATTTAGGTCTATCTCAATAAAAAGTTTGTGTCAGTCGTGTATGATGTAAACTCTATAATTATCCTTGCTTGAGTGTTTTTTCTAACAAATTATTCAAAACCAGTAATGCTTTTATATTTTATAGAAAAATATGGAACAACAAGGTCGTCAACAATAATTATTAGATGACCGTATATGGATATATCAACGTAGAAATCCAAACGGTTCTGGTTTAAATCCAGTATATGTAGAGGGTGTGGAGACTTTTTTATCATTTGCGGCATCAAATCCAGAATTTGTTTCAGAAGGCAAAATTAAATTCCCTTGTAGAAAATGTGCATTGAGAATGTTTGACACGTTTGAAAAAGTGGGGGGACATCTCTTGCGTTTTGGTTTTCAACCAGATTATGTTTTTTGGTATCAACACAGTGAACGCAGTTCTAGAGCAGGTGATACCAACTTGATTCTGGATCCATCCCGGTTTCATGATTTTGTACATGATGTTGCAGGTTCATATGTTCAACATACAGAAACTCCCACTGATAGAGCTTCAAATCCTGAGTTGGCACCGTCTGAATTTTATGAGTTGTTGAGGTCTGCTGAGGATGCATTATATCCTGGCTGCAAGATGAGCAATTTAGAAGCAGTTGTAAAATTTATGGCTATCAAATCAGATAACGGAATGTCAAACACCTGTTTTGACCATATATTTTCTTTGCTTAAAACTCTGTTACCCGAAGGAAATGTTTTTTCCTACAAATTACTATGAGAGTAAGAGGCTGGTTCAAAATTTGGGACTTACTTTTCAGAAGATTCATGCATGTTCAAATGATTACATTTTATATTCTGGGGAAAATGAGTCATTGGATAGTTGTCCCACATGTGGGAAACTGAGATATAAATAAGGAAAACATGGGAAGTCTGGTTTGATTCCTGTAAAATAGTGGAGATATTTTCCGCTTACATCTAGAATTCATCATTTATTCATGTCTAAGAATACAACGACAATGATGTCATGGCATAAGGCGAATATTTCAACCGATAAAATCTTGAATCATCCAACCGATGGTGATTCATGTAATCATTTTGATAGAGTGCATCCATCCTTTTCTTTAGAAGCTTGAAATGTTCGACTAGGCCTTTCCACTGATGGTTTCTATCCGTTCGGATCTTATGGTAGTCAATATTCATGTTGGCCTGTTTTTTTTAACTCCATACAATTTACCTTCATGGATGTTGATGAAGGATCCATATATCTTTTTGACTTTACTAATTCCAGGACATCCTAAGAAGAATATTGATGTTTATTTGAAACCATTGATTGATGAATTAATTTTATTGTGGAGTACTGGTGTCAGTACATATGAGGTTGCAACGAAACCGAATTTCATACTGAGAGCAACATTGATGTGGACAATTACTGACTTCCCGACTTATGGGATGTTATCTGGCTAGAGTAAACATGGTCAGAAATCATGTCCTTACTGTATGGTAGAGAACAAAGCATTTATGCTCATTCATGGAAAGAAACCTTGTTATTTTGACTATCATCGCAGATTTCTTCCAGCTGATCATCCTTTTCGCAGAAACAGATCTCATTTCAAAAAAGGAACAGTTGAAAGGGATGGACCTCAAAAAATGCTATCAGGTTTGGAGTTAAAATAAATTGTATTTTCATTACCTCCATCAATTTTGGTCCCACAATAAACCAACAAGAAAATTTCTGGTTTTGGGAAAGAACACAATTGGATTAAACGTAGAATATTTTGGGATTTTCCATATTGGTCTGATTTGTTGGTCCGTCACATGTTAGATGTCATGCATATTGAGAAGAACTATTTTGATAATTTGTTTCATACAGTTTTGGATACGCCAGGAAAGAGCAAAGACAATGTAAATGCACGTTTAGATCTTGCCCAAATGTGCAGGCGTCCAGAACTGGAACTGTTTGAGAATGTCAGAACAAAAAGTTTACTGAAACCAAAAGCAGCTTATACACTGTCTAAAGAAAACCGTTTATTATTTTGTCAGTGGATTGCAGATTTGAGACTTCCAGATGGCTGTACTTCCAATTTGGGTAGATGTGTAAAGAATGGTCGTATTATTGGATTAAAAAGTCATGAGTGTCATGTTATAATGGAAAGACTTATACCCATTGGATTAAGAGGTCTATTGAATTCTGTGATTTGGGATTCCATAAAAGACATGTCTCATTTTTTTCGGGAAATTTGTGCGGCTACAGCAGATGATGATTCTCTATGAAAACTTGAAGAAGATGTTGTTGTAATTATATGTAAACTGGAAAAAATATTTCTACCATCTTTCTTCGACTCAATGGAACATTTGATGTTACATTTTCCATATGAAGCCAAATGTGGAGGTCCAGTACAGTTTCTATGGATGTACCCATTTGAAAGATGCATGAAAAAATTGAAAAGAAAAGTACGTAACGAAGCATCTGTTGAAGGATATATTGCAGAAGCTTAATTGCAAGAGGAAATATCTTTTTTCTGCTCCCATTATTTTGAATCTGAGAATCCTTCAAAACACAACTGAATGGGATGGAACGAGAGGAATATTGATGAAATCGACAATCAATTATCTGTTTTAAACCATCCAGAGCTTGGTTTTGGTGGAGTTTACGAACGCTGGCTTTCGGATGATGAACATCACAGAGCTCATACATATGTTCTGCTCAACTGTGAAGAGATGACATCAGTTGTACTATAAGTGTTTATATCACTTATTATATCATTTATGTTACAGTAAATAACTTTGTTTTTTATAGGTTGTATGATAATCGTATCAAGAAACAAATTCCACAAATTACAGCAGCTGCTCTTGAAGAACGCCGACTGAAAAATTTATCTTAGTGGTTTCAAAAACTGTTAACATAAGTTCTTTATCTTTTAGAAACTCATTCAATGTATAGTTTAATATATTGATAATTATTTCACAAATTTTTAGGTGTCTCGACATGCTGATAAAATTGACAAACAGCTGTGTATATTGAGTAACCCACCTTCCAAACTTGTTAAAACATATAATGCATATGTGGTGAATGGATTTCGATTTCACACAACATGCATATGGGGAATCGAAAAAAACAATTAACAGTGGAGTTAGCTTGAGAGGATCTCATCATCGAGAAAATGAAGATGACTTTTATGGCATACTTGATGAAATCATTGAACTCTGTTATCTTGGACAACATTACATAACCATCTTCAAATGTTGGTGGTTGGATACAGAGAGAGGCGTGCATGTTCATCCGACTCATGGATTCATCAATATTAAATGTAAATGTGTTCTCATAGTAAATGAACCATTATTATTGGCTCAACAGTAACATCAAGTTTATTACGCAAAGTACTATGCTACATCAAGAGACTTGACTGATTGGTGTAGTATAATAAAAATCAAAATTCGAGACAATTAGTTTAGTCAAAATGAATGTACTTTCACTGATGTGCAAGGAATTGATTCTTTTCAAGAGAGTACTCAAAATCAATATTTTTTACAAATAGAAATGAGTATCGATGAAGACACCCAACATTTAAGAGTCGGTGATGACGAAGATGTTAATGATGTCACATATGAATTTGAAATGGTAAGAGATGAAGCAACTGGAACTCGAATGGATATCAATGATGTTGAGGAGGAATATGAAGATGACATTGACATATATGAAGATGATGATGAAGATGAACACTGATAGAATTATATGGTAGTTATATACAATCATAACTAATATATATGTATATATAATAGTAATTATCAATTATTTGCTAACAACATTAACATTTTCTGTTTCAGATGGACGACGACACATTTCGTGAGTTGGTAGATGCTGACCTGTCTTTCGATGCGGATGAGTTGCTGGCAGATGACCCTCAGCATGCAGGTGCTCCAAGGAGTACGCGAAGGGGGTGCAGTCTTGCATGATTGATGATTCCTGACCCCGTCCCCGAGCGACGTCCACGTCTTGGGTTTGATCCACGCACACGGAGGTGTAATAACCTGTGTGATAACCTATGTATTGGAATAAGATTTCATTAATCTATTCACATAATAAATTTTAATTATTTTTACAGTTTTCCGCATATAGCAGTCGGACAGGGCAGCGCTATTTTGCGCAACTATTTCTCTCAGCCTTAGACCACATGGGAGCAGATTCCCATTGATTTGTAGCAGGCCATGTTCGGCCATTGGTTTGTACGTACGTAAATAAATAATTTTTATTTTGAAAATTATTTCATTTCTAACTTGATATTTTGATTTATTTGTAGGGTTTATGGTATCTGATCGAGGATACCATGCATGACGCCATCCACGAGGCATGGGAGGTGGCCATGCGCGATCTCTTTCATCAGTTTTTTCACAATTTAAGAATAGCTTTCACGAAGAAAGAAGGAGTGACAGTTTTTGACGAGTCATGTAGAGCACACAGACCATAGTACATTTCTTCCCATGTATGGGATGGATTATGTGCACACTGGTTGAGTGATGCCTTTCAGAGGAGATCATCGGTGGGGAGGCAGAATCGGGGGAGACAGGAGGTGACTCATCGAGCTAGGAGTTATACTTTCAATACTCATAGACAACATCTGGTACGTACATTATTTATAAATATTTTATATAACTATAAATATTAACAGTTTATTTTTTATTCTTATAGGCTATCGAGAACCTCAATATTACAGAGTACGACGTATATCGGAGGATGTATAGTGATCCTGCTACTGGGGAGCTTAGAGGTGATCGTCAGCGTCACATCGTGGTCAGTATTATTTGTTTTCAAGTTTAAAAATTAACTGCATATAATATATTCACAATTTTAATTTTAAATTGCAACTACATGAGTAATATGAGGCCGCAGCATCACAGACTCGGCCTGAGAGTCAGGCCGGGTCATCAGATCAGACCACTAGCCGTCAGTTTGATGAGGCGGCATGGATGCAGGCCACCCAGTATGCCTTCGAGAAGGGCCGGGTAGTTGGTATCAGCTCTCGACTGACTCCCGGAAATTATTATGGCAGTGCCGCAATGTCGGCGTCCAGCTCGAGAGGAGCTCGTGCATCTTCTTCTACTACACAGTATGATGATCAGTTGCGATCTCAGACTGCCCTGATAGAGAGTCTCCAACATGAGCCGGAGCAGATGCGTCAGCAGCAGCAGCAGCATGAGGAGGAGCGTCGATGCCAGCAGCAGCTGTACGAGGAGCAGATGAGTCGGTGGCAGCGGCAGAATCAGGTGCAGACGAAGCACATGTGTCGACTCACTCATGCTTTAGGGATGGAGTTTCCTCCACCAGCATCTGCAGATCCCCCCTCCCCCCTCCCCCCTCCTTCAGATTAGAGTTTGTTTTTATGTTATAAAGTTTGTTAAATCAAAATATTAATTTATTTTCTATTCGTAGTTTCTGTCTCATTATAAAATATTAATAATATTATATTTTGAAATAACAATATTAATATGAATAATAATATTATTTATATTTTATAATATTAAATTTTATATATATATTAAAATTTTATAATATTATAATTTAATTATATTTTTTTGTAATATTAGAATTATTTTAATATTTGAATGTAATATAATTCTATTATTTTTATATTAATTAAAATAACTTATTAATATTTTTTTATTTATGAATTATAATTCTAATATTATTATATTAATTAAAATTATTTATTAATATTCTATTATTTTTTATTTTTGAATTATAATTCTATTATTATTATATTAATTAAAATAATTTATTAATAATTTATTATTCTTATTTGTGAATTATAATTCTATTATTATATTAATTAAAATAATTTATTAAAATTTTATTATTTTTTATTTTTGAATTATAATTCTATTATTATTATATTAAATAAAATAATTTATTAATAATTTATTATTTTTATTTTTGAATTATAATTCTATTATTATATTAATTAAAATCATTTATTAATAATTTTTTATTTTTGAATTATAATTGGATTATTATTATATTAATTAAAATAATGTATTAATAATTTTTTTTATTTTTTATAGTATTTGTGACGGGATACTATGCCCATCGCAAATAGTATTATTATTATATTCATTAAAATAATATATTAATTTTTTTTAATTTTTTTTAAAAAAATATGAATTGCGACGGGCCCGTCGCAATTGGTATTTGCGACGGGCCCGTCGCAATTCGTATTTGCAACAGACCCGTCACAAATATGATTTTAAAAGGTTTTCACAAATATACAGACTAATATTTGCGACGGGAAGGATCATCGTCGCAAATAATACCTTTCGCGACGGGCCCGTCGCAAATAATTGTTGTTGTGATGCCGTTTTCCACGACGGGCTATTTGCGACGGGCCCCCGTCGCAAAATCCTATTAGCGACGGGATCCCGACGCAAATGCCCCGTCGCAAATTCCATTATTTCCAGTAGTGTTGGTTTACGGTATCAATGAATCGATTCAGTAGTTCTAGAGAACATAATGGATATAAAAGAAATTGTAGAACTATAATAAAATAAAAAAAATTCATTCATGAGTGAATATTAACTCTACCTTGTGTGATTTTTTTTCATGGTCCACTCTAGTAGTAGTGAGGGAATAAAATTTCCCATGCTCCTATGGCTTTTTTGGTAACTGAATGTGATTCCCCTCAAGGACCAATGTAATAGTTCACTATATTTCTTAGTTATCTTTCCCCCTACATTCAAATCATTGAAAAATGGGAGGTTTATTTGGTGGTTCCATCCTTTCCTCCATCAAATTGGTTAGCTACTTCATTTATCATCATCATTCATGAATTTAGTGTCATTATTTCCCACAATTGATGTATTCCCCATCACTTTGAGGAAAATCCCTAGAAGCTTCCTCCTAAATTTTTGACATGTATTGGTTGGATCATCCTTCCAACATAGTCATTTGACCCTCCATCATGAAACTTATTTCTTTTTTCCTAAATCTATTACCATGAGACCATTCACTAAACTCTTTTTATATATTGAGATAACATCAAACCACAACTTCATAAATCAAAATGTCTCATATAGCTATATACTTTCAAAGGTGTGGTTTTAAGTCCCTAATTAATCTATCTATTTTTCTTAAATTGTTCACTAAAATTACAATGCACATCTTGCGTCCCTTGTGAATTTTTCATTATAATCTATGAAATATTCTCCATGCATCATCATTTGTTATAATACTTTTATATCCATATTTTAAAAGAAATCAATGGAAATAATTGTGATGAAAGACTTTTGAAAGTACTCCCACTCAATATTATCTATTTAACCATTTTTCATGGTGTTTTTAATCAACACAAACCATTGATCCCCATCCCATTGAAATAATAGATGGTCAGGTCCATGTTCTCCTTCTCGGAAAAGTTGAGCATATAAAATATATTATCTATTCAGTTAACCCTGAATTCAATAACAATAAAATCAAAAGTTACACTAAACATAGGTGGTTATTTCTACACGAAGGACTCAATGCATAATTGTTTCTTTTTGGGTGAAGAATTACATTCCAAGTGTTTCAGTTTCTTGTTCGTAGACTATGAAAACTGGGAAGGAATCACATAAAACATGGAACTCTAGCTCCTATGAAATTGGGGGCATCATTTTGACAATCATTTCCATTCCCATCACATGGGGTTTTAGACCGGTTTAACTTCCTCCCCAAAATTTTATAAAATAGAAATAGTTTGAATAAAAATTATGTCAACAAATCTTCAATAAATAATTTATTTCAATGAGAATATAATTATAACACCATATCTTATGGGATCCCATTTTTAAACTTTTTTTAAACAAATATTTTTAGATGATTATAGAAAATTATAAATTTCCAATGGGTTTTCACAATGTTTCACTGATAAAAATTCCCAAACTAACTAAACTATATCTCTGATACCATGTATTAAAACAAAAAAAAATTCTTACATACCTATTACATTATTTTTAAGATCAACAATATAATATTTATACATTAATGTACATAATGGTTTGTTATCTGGGAAAAATTAGGGTCATACATCAATTGTAAATAATAAAGAATAAACATTATTAAAATCCGTTCTATTTATCTGGTTAAAATATTATACATTTTCATTAGTATGTATAGTCACCAATGAATATAATCAAGGAAATGGGTGAGATAAAAGAAAAGTAAAGATAAGGAGGAATAAGAAGCATCAATCAATAGTGCATGAACGATAATAATTATCATAAAATTTTCATAATAATGGGACCATTGTCATAAACTTGGGGAATACATTTGAAAAATTCATGTAATTTTGTGGTGCATAAAAAATAAATTTCCCATTATTGTGGTAAAATTCCAAACATAGTTGTGAAAAAATCTAGCACAATGTACACACATAACATATGTGCATACTCATAATATATTAATTGTGAACAAATAAAGAATGATGTTTCATGAATAATTCACATAATATCATTAGATACATTAAATTACCCAATGAATTATTGGGATATATAATTTAGCTGCCACCCAATACATCATAATATTTATATAATCATGCATGACACATATACCATATAATAGTCATAATCAGAAAATTAAAAATGGAAATGAATGAGTCTCATAATGTAAAACCCAGAGATTTTATAAAAAATATTCTTTTTAATTTCATTAATGTCTTGTGTTATATGCTACACCAAAAGGAGCTTTCACAACACACATCTCTGACCTGGCTTGAATTACTCGCAATCGCGACCTTCCACGATAGCGTGTGTTGTACGCAACACCAAGTTTCGCTAAACAACGATATGCTATTAAGATATTATTAAAACTAGCCGTTATGAATAGTAATAACAAATTTTTGAAATTTTGTAAATTTTATTTTTCAAAATGGACTTCATTTATGGATTCGGAGTATCGAATTTAGCCTAAGGTGAAATTTTGGTACTTTTCGGATAACTTTCATATTCTGATGAATAGTGAAAATTAATAAATTTTAATTAAAAACAACTATTTTAATCGAAATAATTAATAGTGATAAATTATTAATTTGATTGGTTTTAAAGTATATTTAGAATATATTTTTACAATTTAATACAATGTTGGTCATTGGATGTAATTTCACATTTAAACCATTTATAAACAAGTGTCAATCTTTTGATAGTTATTATCTCTTAAAAACACGCTATTTATTGTGACAGCAGAAATTAATTATAAAATTAATTAATGCAACTTATATGTTGGGAATTTTGTAAAATAGAAATAATTTCTGAATTCGGAATATCAATTATAGCTTAGGGTGAAAAAATATCATTTTTGATGAATAGTGAAACCACTAAGTGGTAGGTTAAAAACTGAATTTTGCATGAAACTTAATTTTACCGCTTCTGTGAATGGAATTTTGAAAATCCGACAGACACGGTTGATATCAGTAAGTAAAATGTGGTTCAATAAGATAAAAATATTTTTTTGGTGAATAGAAACTTTTTACTTCTTTTACTGCGGTTAATAGTAAATAGGGTAACTAAGGGTAAATATGATATTACTATTACCCTAACACATGTCCTAATTCTATTGGATAAGTGTAATTCGACCAAAAACAACCTTATGAATATAATATGACCATTTAGGTCCACTTGGATTAGATTATGACATTTAATATTATTTTATTTAATGAATAGTTAAAATAGTTAAAATCAAAGTTTAATAAGTAAATAATTTTTAATATGGGGATATACATAAGATAAATTCGACTATAAATATTTATTATAAAGATAAAAATATTTCCTATATAATGGTATTTTATTTGTAATTTTTAGACATTAAATAATTTAATTTATTTATGACACAATGATGATGCAGTAATTATTTTATTAATGAAATATTGACATAATTGATGTTATAAACACCAAAATAAATGTAATTTGAGTCTTTTTATGAATTCCACTAATTTTATAGGTTACTATCATATTTTAGTGTTGATTTAATCAACTTGGTTTGAACATATAATTCTGTTATGACTTTCACAAAAATCATATATCAAATAGTGTCAAAATTGACACAAAATAGTTTTTAAATCAAATATTATATTATTAATTGCTATTTTATTCCTTAAAATCTAAGGTTCGGAAAAATGACTTATATAAGGATATATATATTAATTATAAACAATTTGGGGTTCTTTTGGCATGTTATAGTAAGTGTATTAACCATATAGTGTAAGAAAACAAAAAGACACGGTAAAAGTTAAATTATTTAACTTAGAGTTAAATCTAATTGATAAGGTTAAAATAATAATCTAAACTTGTCTAAATCCTATTAGTTGATAGGATATCGACCCATACCCACTTTATCTTCTAAATAAGACCCTTTGGAACCATTATAAACCGATTTTCACTTTAATATAAAATAATATATTGAGATATTCCTAAGGTGCCCCTCTCCTCCCTTATAAAAGGAGACCTCATCCCCCTCCTCCTCACACCAATTTGGGCACTAAATCTCGGCCAACACCTGAAAAAATCCCTTCTCCACTTCCCTAGAATAATCCTAGAGGTCATGGTCTTCTTCAAATACCAATCTTAGTTCCCTAAGTGGAGGATTCAAAGAGGCGTTTCAAAGAAGACGTAATATCCATTACCGATCTTTTCGATTTCTTTTTCTTCAACTTCTTCTTCTTTAGTTGTTTCATGACAAATTAATAACATCAATATTACTTACATACTGATATGTTATTATAAATATGAAACAACCCTAATTCACCTTCTATCTATCCTATGGAAAAATGAAATCACCGCGCGTGCGTACGTACGGAATACCGTCTCCACGCCGTGGTGTAATCTATTTTCCACCACCACCTTAATATGATGGGTATAATGGTGTAATGAGTAACTATATATGATTATTATAAAGTGATATTGATACTGAAATAGTATACATACACTTCAACACAATTCCACGACCATGGGAACGATATCATCGCTCGTGCGTATGTACGGACTACCGTCTCCACGACGCGATGAGATTCATTCTCAATGATTAACCATTCATGAATTATTATAAAGTATATATAATAAATACTAATGAAATATATGACATAATAATGATAATGGATTTATGTGAATTTATATTTATGTCATCTACTTAATTCCTTTCACTTCAATAAGGAAACGAAAACAACGTTCATGCGTACGTACGGACTACCGTCTCCATGAACAGTGTATTTCATTCCATTTATCGATATTATATATATATATATATTATGAATATATATTATATATAAATAATGTTTTACATTCTGTATATAAGTAATCATGATCCAAGTAATCATATTAATAATTACAAGTTAAAGACACGAACGACAAATGAGACGATTTTACCCAAAACACAACTTTAACATGAATTTACAAAAGAACGGGTAATATAAAGTCATAAGTGGACCATATATGATATAATAACAATGAATATGATTTTGGAATAAGTCAATAACATGATTTAAATCATTATACAGGAGGTTCAGACACTTACAAAGCAAGTCGGACCTAAGGTAAGGGAAATATCACAATCTCATTTTTATCCGAGATTGTTTATACTTTGGTATTTATTGGGGTGTATTTTATCATCCACATCCATGTTTCCTCAATATGTAATATTTATATCCTTATACAATATTTTATATCCAAATTTACCGTTCAGTGAGTTTTTAGTAAAAGATATGAAAGGAATCTCTTTTCCTTTTTCGTACGAGGTACTTTTTGACTTTTCCGACAAAAGTACGAAGAATGTTTTTTTTAACTTATACGGCATGAATGGATTTTTAAAACATTATTTACAAGAATATTCCTTTACAAGTTTTCAAGTTTATTTTTAATCAACTTCTTTTATTTTAAAATTGTATGACATGTTAAGAAAGGAAAGGTGTTTTTGAAGTAGAAAGGATATTTTCCTGAAGAATTAAGTTCAAGTGTTTTATCAAAATTATTTTCCATATAAGTTAAAAAAGGGTTCTGTTTTTATCCCTATTATTAAATTGATTTGGTTATGTTGTGATGGAATTATTTTTATGAATTCCTTTATCGTATATGAATTGTTTTATGATGTCATGATGTTTAAGATTCCCATTTTTATTACATGGGTTATGTAATGATGTATGATTTATGATTTTGTGGCACACATAAGAATGGAATAATTATGAGATGGGTGGGACCTATATCTTCCTCCAATTCATTGGGTAAAAATTTTATATCTCATGAGATAGACAGGGCTGGAATGGTAGGTTATACCGGTTCAGTGAAACAGGACTGGAACGAGGGTGACTCGGTTCAGAAAGGGACTTTGTCCACTAAGATAGTCTTGGAAATGAGTCTTTACTAACAAGAAAATATTCTCTATGATTATGTGTGTATGCCACAAATTTTCATGTTTTAAGTTATGATTATTGTGATTACATTTCACTGCCATGATTTATCCCATGTTATGAAATTATGATCTCTTTTGCAGGTTAAGATTTCTAAAAGTTATGTGCTTGTGTATACGATGAGATTTATATTTATTTTGTTTACCCTTACTGAGAATTTGAGCTCACCCATTTATGTTTTCTTTTCCCCAGGATATAAATAAAGGTTTTATGTAAAAAAAGGGAAGATCTTTATGGGAGATATTGGAGATCTTTCACCACGATTAGAAGATTACATTCCAAGTTTTCAAAGACACTAAACTATTACGATCCTTTTGTGTGTATTTTTTGTTATGTACTAAGTATTCCGCAGAAGTAATGTAATTTTCATGTACGTTAAGCTTAGGGTCTCTATAGTTGGTATCAGAGGAAAGGTTTAGTCAACCTTTGGAAACTAGGATGCGAAAAAGTTAGTGAGATCCCTAGAGATATTTCTAAGGTATGTCAAGGGATGTCCCTAAGGTTAAGTATACGTATAGTTTATAGTACTAGAATTACGCTAATGATCATTGAATTAAACCTAAGATGTTAGATATTGAAGGAACTCCCACTTTATTATTTTGTTTTCCCCTAGCATGATTTTTCCCTCTCACACTATTCTTTTTCGGTTTTAGAAAATGGCTAGAAACAATATGATTCACGATAATGGAGAATATGATGGACAATGGAATGATATTCTTCATAATGAAATGGGATTTGGAAGTCCAAACATCATTATTATTCCAAATCAGCAATCTCATAATATGATCAATAAAGTAAAATTTGGTAAGTTTCCTGACTCGGCTAATAAGAGAAAGATGAAGTTTCATGATGATCATAGAGGAAAGAAAGTTCAATTTCCCCTATGTAAATCATGTGGGAAGAGGCATCAAGGAGAATGTTTCAAAGGAACTGGAAGATGCTTTGGGTGTGGAAAAGGACACAAAGAAAGTAAGTGCAAAGGAAAAGGTTCAGTTAATACCATGGATGAGGATAATGGTATTGCTACGACATCAACAATGGTTAAATGTTTTAAATGTGGAATGTACGGGCATTATGCAAACCAATACCCTAAGGGAAAGTCTCATGAAGAGAATCAGTATGGTCGTATGGGAAGTATTTATGTTGATGATGATGAAGAGACTACAAATGATAGGTGAGATGAAAGAATTGTTGAAGCTCGGTCAATGGTTTAAGAAGGTAGTGGAATGATTACATGTTTATCAAGTGTAATGTTGTATAAGTAGTCTCAGGGTACTATGGAATAAAGAGACATCTAAGGATTGTTACACAATTGTATTTCCTATGTTTTTAAAGTTTATTATTAATGGTACTAGTAACCATGAAATGTTATTCAGATATTTTTTGGAAAGTAGATGATATGCGCATAATGAAGGAATAATAAGATAATGAGGTATTTGATTGTATTCATGATCCATAAGGAGAAGGTTATATCACGGTTTGAGTATATATAATTTTTGGATTTTGGTATGTGGAAAGAGTTAACTTTTAACTGCATTCATGTTTTCACTAAGGTTCAATGGGTATTCAAGAGAATACGTGATTAAGGCCTTTGAATGTTTGGAATGTGACCAACAAGACATATCTCATGATATATGGGGATCAACGACAGTATTAAATCTCTGGTAATCGTTTTCACTATATTATGAGAGTGGATTGCAGTATTATGGATAAGCCTAAAGATTAGAATGGATTATGTTGGACATAAGTTAGTATTGTATAAGGATAGAAGATTTTAGATATTATTGATGGGATGTTATAGTAATGTAGTTTTAGAAAAAGGACAACCTGCAGGACGGGCGACAGCCCATCGCGTCGGACAAGGATGTGGGAATCGAACCCACAACTGAAGTGCGACTGGCCTTTATCGCCTACCACTGGCTTATAGGAAGTCCCTGTTTAGTAGAAACAAGTTTTATTATATTAAGTAGTATGATATATGAAGTATAAGTTCATTTTAGGAACCATATATCATTAATCTCACTATAGATGGACTTATGTATTTTTTTATAACTTTTCTAACCTTTTGAGACAGATGGAATGACCCATCATTCTATCACATGATCTGCTAGCACATCACGAATGACAAATTCAACTTCATTTCTTTAAGAGATGAAGTAGAAATTGTCCAAAGAACGACAAACAGTGAGACTATACCAAAATCACGAAAGTATTTCTTCTAATTCCAATTTCATCAACTTTAGGGAAATGATCTTGAAAACCAAAAATGTTGTCCTAGTGCTCTTATATCTGATTAATCAGATGGCACCTTAGATCGTCACAAATTTATGGATTTGTGATTGGTAGATTTTCCATAGACATGTTCTCTACCACTCTCCATCAGAACATGATGGTTAGATTTTTTCTTCCATATCCATATTTTCACCTATGTGGAAACCCAGTGATTAGTTTATTTGGGTAACCGTTACGTTTCATACTTTTGTTTTTAAATAATGGTTTTGGTATTCCTTTTTATGATGTGGTTTTCGATTAAATAAACTTTCGAATAGTAAACCATTTATAACCCCGACAAATTTCGAGGGCGAAATTCATTTTAAGTGGGGTAGAATGTAACACCCCGAGATTTTTTGAAAAATATTCTTTTTAATTTCATTAATGTCTTGTGTTATACGCTACACCAAAAGGAGCTTTCACAACACACATCTATGACCTGGCTTGAATTACACGCAATCGCAACCTTCCACAATAGCTTGTGTTGTACGCAACACCAAGTTTCGCTAAACAACGATATGCTATTAAGATATTATTAAAACTAGCCGTTATGAATAGTAATAACCACTTTTTGAAATTTTTTAAATTTCATTTTTCAAAATTGACTTCATTTATGGATTCGGAGTATCGAATTTAGCCTAAGGAGAAATTTTGGTACTTTTCGGATAACTTTCATATTCTGATGAATAGTGAAAATTACTAAATTTTAATTAAAAACAACTTTTTTAATCGAAATAATTAATAGTGATAAATTATTAATATGAGTGGTTTTAAAGTATATTTAGAATATATTTTTACAATTTAATAAAATGTTGGTCATTGGATTTAATTTCACATTTAAACCAGTTATAAACAAGTGTCAATCTTTTGATAGTTATTATCTCTTAAAAACACGCTATTTGTTGTGACAGCGGAAATTAATTATAAAATTAAATAATTTAACTTATATGTTGGGAATTTTGTAAAATAGAAATCATTTCTGAATTCGGAATATCAATTATTGCTTAGGGTGAAATTTTGGCATTTTTCTGAAAAACATCAATTTTTGATGAATAGTGAAACCACTAAGTGGTAGGTTAAAAACTGAATTTTGCATAAAAAATAATTTTACCGCTTCTGTGAATGGAATTTCGAAAATCCGACAGAAACGGTTGATATCAGTAAGTAAAATGTGGTTCAATGAGATAAAAATATTTTTTTGGTGAACTGTAACTTTTTACGTTTTTTACCGTGGTTAATAGTAAATAGGGTAACTAAGGGTAAATATGATATTACTATTACCCTAACACATGTCCTAATTCTATTGGATAAGTGTAATTAGACCAAAAACAACCTTATGAATATAATATGACCATTTAGGTCCACTTGGATTAGATTATGACATTTAATATTATTTTATTTAATGAATAGTTAAAATAGTTAAAATCAAAGTTTAACAAGTAAATAATTTTTAATATGGGGTTATACATAAGATAAATTCGACTATAAATATTCATTAGAAAGATAAAAAGATTTCATATATAATGGTATTTTATTTGTAATTTTTAGACATTAAATAATTTAATTTATTTATGACACAATGATGGTGCAGTAATTATCTTATTAATGAAATATTGACATAATTGATGTTATAAATACCAAAATAAATGTAATTTGAGACTTTTTATAAATTACACTAATTTTATAGGTTACTATCATATCTTAGTGTTGATTTAATAAACTTGGTTTGAACATATAATTCTGTTATGAATTTCACAAAAATCATATATCAAATAGTGTCAAAATTGACACAAAATAGTTTTTAAATCAAATATTATATTATTAATTGTTATTTCATTCCTAAAAATCTAAGGTTCGGAAAAATGACTTATATAAGGATATATATATTAATAATAAACAATTTGGGGTTCGTTTTTCATGTTATAGTAAGTGTATTAACCATATAATGTAAGAAAACCAAAAGACACGGTAAAAGTTAAATTATTTAACTTAGAGTTAAATCTAATTGATAAGGTTAAAATAATAACCTAAACTTGTCTAAATCCTATTTTTTGATAGGATATCTAACCATACCCACTTTAGCTTCTAAATAAGACCCTTTGGATCCATTATAAACTGATTTTGACTTTAATATAAAATAATATTTTGAGATATTCCTAAGGTTCCCCTCTCCTCCCTTATAAAAGGACACCTCCTCCCCCTCCTACTCACACCAATATGAGCACTCAATCTCGGCCAACCCCTGCCAAAATACCTTCTCCACTTCCCTAGAATAATCCTAGAGGTCATGGTATTCTTCAAATACAAATCTTAGTTTCCTAAGTGGAGGATTCAAAGAGGCGTTTCAAAGAAGAGGTAATATCCATTACCGATCTTTTCAATTTCTTTTTCATCAAATTCTTCTTCTTTAGTTGTTTCATGACAAAGTAATAACATCAGTATTACTTACATATTGATATGTTATTATAAATATGAAACAACCCCAATTCACCTTCTATCCATCCTATGGAAAAATGAAATCACCGCGCGTGCGTACGTACGGAATACCGTCTCCACGCCGTGGTGTAATCTATTTTCCACCACCACCTTAATAGAATAGGTATAATGGTGCAATGAGTAACTATATATGATTATTATAAAGTGATATTGATACTGAAATAGTCTACATACACTTCAACACAATTCCACGACCATGGGAACGATATCATTGCTCGTGTGTACGTACGGACTACCGTCTCCACGACGCGATGGGATTCATTCTCAATGATTAACCATTAATGAATGATTATAAAGTATATATAATAAGTACTAATGAAATATATGACATAATAATGATACTGGATTTATGTAAATTTATATGTATGTCATCTACTTAATTCCATTCACTTCAATAAGGAAACGAAAACAGCGTTCATGCGTACGTACGGACTACCGTCTCCATGAACAGTGTATTTCATTCCATTTATCGATATTATATATATATATATATATTCTGAATATATATTATATATAAATCATGTTTTACATTCTGGATATAAGTAATCATGATCCAAGTAATCATATTATTAATTACAAGTTAAAAACACGAACGACAAATGAGACGATTTTACCCAAAACGCTACTTTAACATGAATTTACAAAAGAACAGGTAATATAAAGTCATAAGTGGACCATATATGATATAATAACAATGAATATGATTCTGGAATAATTCAATAACATGATTTAAATCATTATACAGGAGGTTCGGACACTTACAAAGCAAGTCGGACCTAAGGTAAGGGAAATATCACAATCTCATTTTTATCCGAGATTGTTTATACTTTGGTATTTACTGGGGTGTATTTTATCATCCACATCCATGTTTCCTCAATATGTAATATTTATATCCTTCTACAATATTTTATATCCAAATTTACCATTCGGTGAGTTTTTAGTAAAAGATATGAAAGGAATCTTTTTTCCTTTTTCGTACGAGGTACTTTTTGACTTTTCTGACAAAAGTATGAAGAATGTTTTTTTAACTTATACGGCATGAATGGATTTTTAAAAAATTATTTCCAAGAAACATCCTTTACAAGTTTTCAATTTTATTTTTAATCAACTTCTTTTATTTTAAAATTGTATGACATGTTAAGAAAGGAAAGGTGTTTTTGAAGTAGAAAGGATATTTTCCTCAAGAATGAAGTTCAAGTGTTTTATCAAAATTATTTTCCATCTAAGATAATTAAGGGTTCTGTTTTTATCCCTATTATTACATTGATTTGGTTATGTTGTGATGGAATTATTTTTATGAATTCCATTATCGTATATGAATTGTTTTATGATGTCATGATGTTTAAGATTCCCATTTTTATTACATGGTTTATATAATGATGTATGATTTATGATTTTGTGGCACACATAAGAATGGTATCATTATGAGATGGATGGGACCTATATCTCCCTCCAATGCATTGGGTAAAAATTTTATATCTCATGAGATAGATAGGGATGGAACGGTAGGTTATACTGGTTCAGTGAAACTGGACTGGAACGAGGGTGACTCGGTTCAGAAAGGGACTTTGTCCACTAAGATAGTATTATCAATGAGTCTTGACTAACAAGAAAAGATTCTCTATCATTATGTGTGTATGCCACAACGTTTCATGTTTTATGTTATGATTATTGTGATTACATTTCACTGCCATGATTTATCCCATGTTATGAAATTATGATCTCTTTTGCAGGTTAAGATTTCCAAAAGTTATGTGCTTGTGTATACGATGAGATTTATATTTCTTTTGTTTACCCTTACTGAGCATTTGAGCTCACCCTTTTATGTTTTCTTTTCCCCAGGATATAAAGAAAGGTTTTAGGTAAAAAAGGGAATATATTTATGGGAGATATTGGAGGTCATTCACCACGATTAGAAGATTACGTTCCGAGTTTCCAAAGACACTAAACTATTACGATCCTTGTGTGTGTATTTTTTGTTATGTACTAAGTATTCCGCAGAAGTAATGTAATGTTCATGTACGTTAAGCTTAGGGTCTCTACACATAAGGATTTCATAAATATTACATTAATAATTTTTCTTTTGGGTTCATAAATGAAAAATGGAGATCATAAATTGGAATAAAAGATCATTTTTCATTGGATAAGAAAAAACACATGTGAGTAAATGATATGTCTTGGAAGGAAAAGTGTTTTTCTAAAATCATAGTATTTATCATAAAAATTAAGGGAAAAACATTTATATTCTTAATGGGAAGGTAATAATAGTTTAATGGTATTTAAATAACATTATAAGAAAATAAATTCTATAAATGGCATCAAATAGGGATAACCTAATCAAATGTATCTAGGTTCTAGAAAACCCTTACCTTAAATACTGCTTTATTTTGTTGCACTTACACCTCCTAAATAATAATAAAAGGTTTATTTTAACATCAATACAGAAGAAAATTATTATAAATTCTAACCAATATTTTTAAATTATAGTCATATAATTACATTTATAATTTCCTAGGTTAAAGGGAATACATTTTGATATTATGTTTTCCTTACAATTCTTTTTTATTGGATTTCACTATAATTTTTAATTTAATTTATAAATTAGTAGAATTTAGTATAAAAGAATAAAATAAATATATAAATATATTTATATAATATAATGAATTTTTTGGTATATTACATTGGTTTTTGATAATAAAAGTATTTTCAAGGTACTTTTTGGTGATTAACTGATCGTTGACGGGAAATTATCAAAAGAGTGGGAAAGGAAACATAGAAATTTAAATATTTTATAAATATGACACAATTAATTGTTTAAAATAATTAATAGAGTGTTAAAATATTTCCCAATTATTTTTATAATATATATTATTTAATGTAATTGAGAAAAAAATAAAATATGAATAATAGAGAAGAGTTGATTGAAACATTCTATTTCCTCAAAGTAGCTTCTCTTTAACTACACTATAAATAAATTAATGTTTAGAGTTTATTTAATCCACAATGTCTCTATATAATTTTAGGGTATTTATAGGAAGTATTTGGGAATACAATTTTCCTTTTTATGTTTGATAGTTGTGGTTTTCCAAGGGAAGGGAGAGGAGTTATTTGTACTTAAAGAGAGGTGTATTTTCGGAATAAAATAATGAATAAATACTATATCCAAGATAAAACGTGTTATTGTTAATTTTTCACAATATAAATAATATATAAATCTAATATAATTGTTTTAGGACATTAATATCCTCTATAATCTTAATTCATAGAGTTTATTAAAGAGAATGTGGAAAAGAATAAAAATTTTTATTTGAAGGGGTCACATTTAACTTTAGTTTTTGGAAAACGATTTGTAGGATAGGAAATTGGGTTTATTGTATTTTAATGACTAAATAATTAAATTATATATATTATGTCTAGAAATAAAATTCTAACAATTATTAGTTCATTTTTACTTCGTGAATGATTTAATTTTAGATACACTTGTTAATTGAAAAAAAAAAATTTTATATTCACATGAATATTGTAGTTTGTTAGAAAAATACCAAAAAAATAACCCTTGGAAAATTTTGACATGATATTTTCAAAATTGATGTTAATTAAAAAAAATTTAATTTCCAATATAGGTTATAGTAATTTTTGTCATAAATTTGTAATTTTATTGAAATACATTAAAATTTTGTTTATTAAAAATGTTCAAATATTTTATTTGGGGTTTTAATAATGATTTTCATTTTTTAGAATTATACTATCTATATTTAAAAATATTACACATTATAATTCTTATTTATGTAACACGTTATTATTTCTATGTAAAATTAATATTCTAATGGTCTGGTCACCATTCCAACCAGTCATGTAACTATTCTCAATGGTGAAGTTACTATTATAATGGTCACAATATTATTTCAATGATCACATTACCTCTTATAAATACCACTTCAATATTTAAAAAAATTGCTAAAATTAAACACAATGTTATATATTTTTATTTTATATGATTTTTTTTTGATTACTAATATTTTGATTCATTTCTATAGTTTTGGTTGGGGGTGATGATTCTACACATTAAGGAAATCCATAATATCCCATATTATCCTTTTTTATTTTACCTATTTTTTATTTTGAAATGTTGGGAATTTTAATTGGTTTTCTGGATGAATATTATAATTATACATTTTTGGATTCTATATATATTGTATGTGTATATGATTATATAATATAATACAAAAAACATTTTTTTTCTAAAATCCAATATTCCCAATAAACACAAATTAATTAAAAATATAATGTTATCATTAAGTCTCTTGATTATATCCAAATGCAAGATTATAACATGAAAGAAAATATATTTAATATAAAACACTATTTAAATCTATATAAAATAGTGTTGTAGATGTATATAGGTAGTTACATTAGATATTATGACAATGTAAAAAATTAATATTCAGATCAACTAATAATAAAAAAAAATAAAAGAGTTAACATTTCTCAATAACAGTAGCATGCATTTAATATGAAAAATAAATATGTCTTACAAATAGAAAATCAAATTTTCTATAAATAACATAAACTAATTTACCACCACTAATATTAACTAGTATATAACATAACAGATTAATCCCAAGTGAGATTTCTGATTAAAAAAACCCAACATATAGAATGTTTTTTCCACACGCACCAACATATAAGGGGATTACTAGAAACCGTGATCCTAAATTTTGTAATTTTATAAAAAATAAAATGCGTATGAAAAAGTTATATTTATTATTTAATCCTCTATTACTTAAACAATTACACCAATATATAATGATGGGAAGTTTTATCTAAAAAAGAGGTTTATTATATAATTTTAATATTAAATAACATGTATAAACAAAAACTATTTTTATTTGAAAAATTAAGATTCATATAGATCTTTAGGATTTTGAAACAAATATGATTAACTTAATAAAAAGTAATAATAATATATAGATAATAAATAACTATATATAGTGATTAAAAATACCCAGATATGGTTACTTTAGGGCCCTTCCTCAAAAAACTATCAATTCCCTTACTGATTATGATTTGATTCAATACAACCTAATTAAATAATAGAGAAACAAATTTCCTCCCACCCCTTTATTTATACTCTTTCATTATAATGACTTTCATTATTTTTTTTATCCCACTAAACTCCTTTATAAAAAAATGAAATTACCTACAAGGTACTCCCCTAGAACCTTATTTTGAATGATTTCAAGTAAATAAGTGAATTTAGATAGAATATATTAATATAAATATATCTTTTATTATATAATACAAATGAATAATATTAAATATGGAAATTATAAGTTTAAGATGTCATGATTAACATAAAACTTGTAAGTTTACCTACTATGATGACTAAATTATATCTTTCCTCACACTATTTTGGAAATTGATTGATGTTTATAGTTCAAGGTCTAGTAGAACATAAAATAACATTATAAAAACAAATTACGATGATTGTAATTATATTAATTAATAATGAATGTATTATAATATATACACATTCACATATTATTTTCCATAATCATTATATTAATTTTCTTTGTTTTATTTCTATGATTTACATACTTAATTTAATTTTTGTAATTAAATATTTTTTTATTGGATAACATATAAATAATATTAGATAATATTTTTCAGTATACTTGAATGTAAATAAAAAAATATGAATGTGTTAAATTTATAATAAAAATTGATTTTAACTATTTGTAAATATATCGAGGTATGGAAATTTAACCACCTGGAGAGTGTTTGTTATTCTGATTAGTTTATTTTTAAATCTAAAAATTATTGGAACTCATGAATCAAAGTTATTTTAAATAGAGATTTAAATTATATGTTTAAACAATGAAATATATCTCATCCATATAATGAAATAATTAAAAGCATGTATAGTTGGTGATTCTATTTTTGACATTAATATTCTCTGATGTGATCATGTTTCCTTACAACTATCTTTATAGTTGAAATATTTTCATAGGATTATTTTAATTATATGATTTTAATATAATAATTATATATGGTAAATGAAATATTATGTTTTTACATTTAATTAATTTAAGAATTGAATGTGGTTGTTTGAAAAATATTATTGTAAATAAATAATTGGAAGTTAAAAATAGTATGTATATATTAAATATTAGGAAGGATAAAATTTTAAAAATTAATTACGTGATAGATGAAATATCAAATAATATATTTTTATATAAATAATATTATTATAGAAAATAAAAAAAATTAAATTGTAAGTAGTTAATCAAATTTATATTTTCAAGAAAATAAAAAATATAAAATTGTATCTTTTCAGAAAAATATTCATATGAAGAATTTGTAATAGTAAGTAGAGATATAGGAATCATCAAACCACTACTTGAAATTGCATAAATGAAAAAATAATTATAAATATACCATTAAAAAGTAACCCATAATTTAAAAACATGTTGGAAAAATCAAGTTAAAATATAATTACCCAATAAATAAATTTGAAATTTATGTCACGTAATTATCGATGACTTATTTTCTTCCTGGAAAATGTAATTTAATATAATTAATCAAATAATAATTTCAAAATATTTCTGAACAATATAAAAATGTAAATACAATTCACCTTGGAATTATATCTCGATACATATTTTGTGATTAAATAATTTCATCTTAAAATTAATTTTAAAAATTAATAAACTATACATTATTGAAGAAAAAGTAATTAACGTCAGAACCTGAAATCAATTTATCTCATTAAAACTAATTTTTTAACTTAATAATAATAATTATTTCATATAATATATATAGTGTAAACTCTATGGGTTGATCACAAATATATTTTCCCCAGAACTTATCATAACACAATGAATATTTACTATTATATCAAATGAATAATCTTTGTCAAATCCAATATAGATTGATAAAAAAAATATTTGGATTGAATAAATATTTACCCAAAAAATAAAATATGAATTTTGAAGATTGATTTATGAATCATTAAATATATTATTGTATGTTATATTAAATAGAGTTTCAGATAATTAACAATTATTTATATATTTCTGAAATTTAAATAAATAACATAAATGGGAGGTTTTACTAATTAAGTTATAATGATAAATTACATATATACACATATTGTATACCACTAAAAATATATGTATAATATGTTTTCAAAAACACAACTAAACAATGATGAATAGATTTCTTATGTTTTTTTTAAATTAAATATATTTCCTGAATTGTGATATTTTAGCTTCAGAATCAGCACTAGATCATGTATTGAATGTGACCTACATAAGAAACTATGGAATAAAACATATGGGAAGTGATGAATTTCCAAACAACTATATTATAGAATGTATGAATCATAAAAAAATAGTGACAATAGAAAGAAAATATCAAGAAAGTGAGAACATTTTAAATAATGGGAAAACAATAATATGAAGTGATAATTTACATTTGCATTTATGATATACAAAAATAATGTTTAACTAACCTAGATAATGGTTCTGAAATGGTTTTGGTCAGGATACAAGTAATAAAAAATAATTAATTGAGATTGAATAATGTTATATGAAGAATTTATTATGATTTATAATTGTTTAATCATTTTATTTAAGGAGATATGTTTGACATTCAGAACATGGAAATTCCAATAGGGAAAATATCTATGAAAATTACAATGAATTATTTTGGGATGTTTCAAAACACATAACATAATAAGTGAATCTGAAAACTAGAATAATATAAATTACATGAATTTAAATATAAATGTCAAGATAAATATAATAATGTAATAAATATACTATCGGGGAAGGCCATTGATGTTTGGAGGTATGGTTATGGTTCAAGGATGTGGGGTGGCCGCATCAGAGGAGATGGATCTTTGGGAGGATGGGTGTCTATGCTAGTGTTGTATTGAGCCACATCAGATGTGAAGGATCAGGGAGTGTGGAGAGGCTAGGTCAGATCCACATCATCAAAGAGGTGGTGAGGTTCCATTTGAGTCATGTCGGAAGTGAGTTATGATGGCTATGTTATATATTTGTGGGTGTTGGAGGAAGTATATGAGTATATTTATGGATTATGGGGATCGATCGTAAATAATGGAAGCACTATCTGAGAGAATCATTGGATGTTGTCTCAATCATGATGTGAATTAGTGTGGGGGACTTTTTCTCAGGAATATAAATCAAGATGCTTTTCCATGATTTGTTTGATACTGGGTCATCAGATAAACTATTTCCATGATATTAATAAACCATGGTAATAGGTGTGTTGAAATATGGAATTTTTCTAGTTGTCTCGAAAAAATTAATCCTTGGACATGTTGGCTTGTACATAACAAAGGGGGAATAGATGATACTCAGATACTAAAATATAATTTATTAATATATTTATCACAAAAAACTATGTAATAAATAATTAAATTTAATAATTAATACACATAGACAATTCTATCATCTTTGTATTCAATCATAACATGTAATTCATACAAATTGAATTTTAATGAATCATTAGAATTCATTATTTATGAAGATAATTTTACATGAGATAATAAATTAATAACATTATTAATCAATTAACTCCATTTCTTAATAATCCTTCCATACATTCCTTGATATTCCCATATTTTATAATTTTAAATAAAATTAATAATTAATTTACATTATTATTAACAAAAAATTAATTAATTACATGATTTGTACTTGTGAGGTTATACGACATATACCCTTCTAGTCAATTCAATATTTGAATTGGAAATTAAATACATAGACCACATGTATTAGAGGCGACCCATCATATCCACTTCTACATCTTCTTAAACCCATTTATAAAAATTGATAATGTGAATAACATGTACTATCATCCTTGAAAATGTGTGACTCATACTATGAACGTCTATCATGTAAATATTTTTTCTTGACATGGTCACTATAGAGAACCTATCTATTTATACATTGAAATTACATAACTTTTTTAGAATACATAATACATTATAAAAATAGATGCTAAAATACTACATAAGCCTAGTGCCTTTAGAAACATGGATACATAAATAGGGGTACATTAATGAGTACATAATATCATAATAGGTTCTTCATGACTATCTTCCTTATTAGACAACTCAAACATTATACATACCTTCATATCCCGGGGAAAGGGAAAATAAAAATGGGTGATCCCATATGCTCAGTCTATGTAAAAATGGGATATTCATAATCATAATCATGGTAACATGTGTATGAGATCATGGTCATGAAAATATAAGATCATACATTTCATATTCAATATCAAAAACAAGATTAATAGAATAAATAATCACAGTTCATAAGACAAAATTGATAAGGAAATAATGAACATGATCCATAAAAAGATTGACATAGGTATAAAAAAATTAATTTTTGTAGGCACATAAGAAAATATAATTATTTTCCATAGTAGTCATAGAACTAATACCAAGTCCATCTTAGGGAAAATATTCCTTTACTGAATTGGGTTGAAAACTCTTTCTAACCATGTATTATTAAATTGTTTTCACTCCTTGTTCCATCATTGTAATTCTGAGCCATGTCTATTTCTTATTCCAACCCTACAATACTGAACCCAATTCATTTTTCATTTCATCAATGTCAACCTTATGAGATATATATCATAACCCAATTGATTTAATGGATATATTGTTCCCACCCATCTCATAATGAAATCATACTTACAGGTACCCCAACTTCATAAAAATTCAAATCAAAACCCATGAAATTAAATGGTTATCATAAAAATGTAATCATATCTCAGAATGTATAAAATGATAGGTTAAATAATCATTTCATAAATGAATTACCCATTAAATGAAGTGGGTTTGAAAATCATATTACCCGTGGAAGACAAATGAGTTTCAGAATAATAATTCCATCAAAAAATAAACCAATCACTAATGAATATGAATGGAATATGTGGATAATTTCTATGGTGGAAATGATTCACCTTAACAAATTTCATCATAGATGGAAAATAATATGGAATGATATTTTTAAAACATCTCATGAGGAAAATATCCTTTAATTATTGAAAAATTTATATTTCAAACATAAAATTATTTGGATAACCAATTTCAAGAAAATATAATTGGAAGCTTATAAATAAATTTTAAAAAAAATATGGAAACCATTTTCATGGAAAACATATAATGAGAGCATGAAAACTTTATAAAAACCATTTTCCTTGAAAACATTTTAATGGAGCTTCAAAATTTTTTGAAAAATATTTCATTGAAACTAATCATCAGACATATAAAAAAGGATTGAAATCATTTTGAAACAATTTTCCTTGAATACATATAATAGGATATTTAAAACAGTATTAAACAATTTTCTTTGAAAAAATATAAAGGAAGCATGAATTTTTTTAAAACAATCTCCCCTAAAATTTTATAATATAATCCTAAAAACCTTTTGAAAAAAAATATATTCCAAAAATACATTGAAAAAATATAATGAAAACATAAAAAAAATTGAATACAATTTCATTGAAAATTACTTTTTTGAAATTATTAAATATTATCCCTTTTAAACATGAAAATTAATCAGTATAGAATTGATAGCTAGTAAATCTATACATGCTATATAATGTAATAAAAAAATTCCCTATGCATGGTAAAAGGTTAGAATGTGACTTCATGATAATGAAACAAGAATATTAAATTGAAAAACATTGTTAGAAGAATAAAATAAAAAAAAACAATTATCTTAAATATTATAGGATAATAGTTCAATATTATTGGAATCTATTATTATAAATCATATTTTTTAAGAAACAAAAAATTAGACCTAAGAGAGGTTAAAGTCATTATTTCTTAAAAAATATTTCTAAACTAATATATGTAACAAGGTGTATAAAAATTGTACTAATGCATGAATTTAGAATTAATATATATAGGAATATAAAATTCATGAATTTTCATGGAATATGGATTATAATATTTCAAAAAAGGAGACATAATCATAAACATTCTTGAAAATCTATGAGATTGTTTCCATAAACTCTAATCACTTATTAAAATTTAACCATAATCCCTATATAAGAAACTAAAATTAAAAAAATCTTAATAATTATTCTAATTATTGTATTCAATATATAACTTGTAAAATAGATGTATATACACCTTTAAAAAGAATGTAGGTGCATAATAAAACATGTTTCCCAAAGATTGAAAATTAAGACAAAACTCTACTACAAACATGGTAGCTTTTAGAACATTAACCCATTTAAATAAATATAATATAATGGATATTTAAATACAAATAAATTTAATTATAAAAATTATTTAACACATCCATGGGAAATATTCCCACCCCTAAAATGTAATTTCTAGTGAATAAAAAATGTATCTCACACTACTAAGAAGTGAGACGAAATATCCTTATAATGTGTATTAACTCTAGTCATACTTAAACTAGCATCCTTTATAAAAAAATAATATTATTATAAATATATATAAAATCCTTATTTTTATATAAAATACCTTATATAGATTTATAATGACTTTATGTTACCCTCTTGTGAAAAATCAATGTTAATATTTCACTTCGGGTAATATCCTCCTTGTTCTTTTCATGTGCCTAAATTTATTATATATTTGATCCTTATATTTATATCATGATTTATATATTTTAAAACAAGATATAAATATCATTTAAATTCATTATATTTTTACTATGATAACCTATATAATTTAGATGAATGAAATGGAATACAATGTTCATGGAGACGATATGTCGTACATACACATGAAGGGTGTTTCTATTTTTATTATCATATTAATAGAAAGAAATAAAATGAAATATGTGTTAGTATGTATATATAATCTGGTATATTTATTATTTCTTATATATCATCTAATTTCACTAAATTCATCATTAATACATTCGATGCATTGTGTGAACGATTTACATCGCTTTAAGAGGGTTGTAGTCTGCACTTCCTCAAACGAAGTTATCACATTTAATCAAAATTGAATGTATAGAGATATGAATTGTAAAATTATTACATAAGCTTAAAGGAAAAATAAATATAATATATAAAATAAATAAATATATTTTTCATCATAATTTCCACCATGAGATCTGGTATAGTAAAAATGAACAATCGTTGCTTTGTGAGGCAGTAGTTCTCCATACACATAAACAGTATGTGTGTTACCCACTAAATGGAGGTCTTTGTATGTGTAGGTAAAAATCATAGAATAAATAAATATTCATATATTGATGATAATTTTTTTTATAAAATAATGTAATAAATAGAGTGGAGGGAGTGGAGATAGAAAATAATTAAAACGATCTTGAGAGAAGATGTCACCTCATAATTGGGTAACTCTTTTTAGTTTGAGCAAAAAAGGCATCCATGGATTGATTTATTCACATGAAGAGTCTTATTAGAGGAAGGTAGGTATTATGGTAAGTTTATTGGTTTGATATTATACAAATTTAATTTATTTTAAATGTGTGAATTACAGAGAGAGGAGGTGGCCTTTTATAGGGACGAGAAAGGAGACACTTGGAATTTTTTAATACATTTTAGGTATACTGAGGTTTTTACCTATAAAAAGTCATTCCAAACTTTTAAAAATAAATAATGGATGATTTTGGGCTGAATAACTTCCATAAAATGGTTTTTGATATGTGTATCGGTCATTTTGGGTCTCAAATATTTTTTAAATACTTTGTTAAACTAATATTTATATTAATCGTTGTAATTAATTTTAATAAAAATCGCTAATATTTTGGGTCAAAACTATATTGAAATTATATGAAATTAAAAAATTTTCTAATTAAAAATATGGATTCAATGTTTCCATATTCCAACCTGTCACACCAAGTCCCCAAATACTCCGTTATTTAATTATTTTATTGGTCTACAATATTTCTAATTGAGGTTAGGGTTTTGTCCTGGGTTAAATATTAAGAAGTTAAAAACATTTAAGTGATTTTTTTGGATTTTTAGTAATATGTGCATGGATTGGAAAGCCATCAATCTTACTTTGTGTCTAAAAATAATAAATATGAAATGAAGAATAAAATTTTAATGATATATAAAATAAAATGAGAATAAAATGAAATATGAATTTGATAAAATTAAGGGAATGTTTAATAACAATAATAATCATGTTATTATTATTATTATATTCATGTTTATTATTATTATTAACTTTATTATTTTTATTATTACCATCATATTTTAATTAATAATAAAAATATTATTATTATTTTAAAATTCATAAATTTAGTATTAGTTTTCTTTTTTTTCTATACCTAATTGGGTAGACCCATGTCCCCCTCCTCTTTCTTTATTCCACCTCTCCCCCTTATCTACTCCTATAACCAGTTTCACTAGCTATTAAGTCACATATAAGTGCACATACCTCTTTCTTCCTACCTTCCTGAAGCGCAACCCTCCTTCGACCTCCCTTCTTGGTGTGTTTCCATCCTCTAGCCGACATCCCGGTTTCCTCCTTACACATTGACTTCATCTGGATTTCCATCACTTTCTCCTTTGATCTGTCATTTTAAGGCCTTCTCCCATCTTCTATTTCATTTCTTGGTGATATTTGCCATATCCATCACCCTACATGAGTAGGATGAACACTAGCATTTTGGCTTGATTTTATTTTCGATGTTCTTCAGTTTTAGGGTCGTGCAATGGGCCTCTTGAGACCCACTGTTCTGTGCTTCGGCAACCACTATTGAAGGCGGGGTGGTTTGGGTCAGTTTTCTCCACCGCTATAGATTTGGGGTATGATTATAATCCTTATAATTGTTTCAAACCCTCTATTTTAGGGAAATACTATGATTATGTGTCCATGGTAGTTTATTTGATGTGTATTGATCCTTGTCTCTATGTATTTATGATTATAGGATATACTGTATTGAGTTCTGGTCAACGTTTGAGGACATGTATGCCTATACATAAGGTATTTATATTATATATATAACCTATATTCATGTATTCTTTCATTATGTGGGGAATAAATTCATTAGAATTGGGATATATATATAGGTATGTTTTCTCGATCGTGGGCCGATTACGAGAGGTCACCGCCTAATTTGAAAAGCAGTAGAGTGTCTTATCTTGGTCCGCTTCATTGATGATGAATGTTTCCTATGCTCGCACCTTTAATATGTACTTCTTGGTTTCATATCATTATAAAAGAATTGTTTTATATTTATGGGCTATTTATATATATTCATATATATATATATATATATGTTTTCATAGGTGTTTCTATCCATTTATTTTCTATTACATTCCTTTAATTCTTGAGATTTCTTTCAAATATTTAAATCAATAATAATATTACTCTGGTGTGTGAGTATAAATTATCATGGTAATTTTATTAAATAAAATTTATCTAAATTGGGTTTTCAATGGATTTATTAAATACTCCAATATATATATATGAATGCTAAGTGTTCGATGAAATGCCAATTGGCCTTTTAAAATGAATTTGGGTATTTAAATTGTTTGTTTGGATGTGGTTATGTTTTGGGGGAATAAATAATTGTTATATGACTATTATGTGTGCATTGTGTTAATTAAATGACTCTTTAAAGAATTATGATTTGTGGTAAAAAAATTGGAATGATTTTTCATTTTTTTTAAATGCTTTTCCGGGCATGGGTAATTATGTGGAATGGTTGGTTTGTTTTAAAAAAAGTGGTGATTCTGAAAAATGATTTTTTTGTTTTCATTGATATATTAAATTTCTCATTTGGATAAGGGAACGTCCATGGGTGAACTAGGTTTAATCATGGATGGGTATTCAAATGGAGATAGAAATAAAAAATAATGTTTCTCTTGAACCATAGTTCTCAAATGGTTCCTCCTTTCTTTTCGCATCCTTTATTTAAATTATTCCTCAATTTCTATATGGTGTGTTGGTACATTATGTGGCTTTAAATATGGGTTTGAATGTTTCCTTTACAAGATGACCTATTTAGTATTTGTAAAATATGATAGGTTTCTAATGGACTTGGATGGCCAATCGGAATCCTTAAGTGTGTTATGTGTCTTCAACTCAGTTTTTAAAATAATGATATAATTTGATTAATGTCCCATATTTTACTCAAACATATCACTCCCCAATGAAAATATTGTTTATCCTATTTCACCTGGACAATATCTCACTATTATCTATTCCAACAAGATAATAAAATGCCCCCCACCAATTAACCACATACCAGCATTTCCAAACAATCATAGTCAAACATCCCGAGTTTCAAAAGAAATTATAAGCTATACATTAAACATTTTATTTTTTAAAAACTAACATAAAAAAAGAGTTTTCAAATATTAATACTAACGATAGTTTTCAGGAAAAACTCTTTTAATACTATTTCATTAAAAAAATTGCAGACATCAAAGTAATATTTAAAAAAACATTTTAAGAAAAATAAAATTAATGGTTTTAGAAACATATAAGTCATCCTTAAAAAAAATTACCCCCATGAACAATTTTAATAGATCTCTTTAAATAATTTTTTTACCCAAAATAATCTTAAATTTTCATAAAACAATCAATGAAATTCAATTTTTTACAAATGTTTTCAATTCAAAACACTTATTCAAATGAGAACCTTCTAAGGATAATATTTATTCTGAAAACCACTTTATATATAAATGAGACTCATCCAAAAAATCATATAATCACTTGAAAAAAATAATCTAATATCCAATAAGAAACACATTCATATTTTTTTGTGATAATTCTTTATAGATGAAAAGGATACAAAATTTATTATCATCCTCTGATCAATAAACAAATTTAATAAATGTATTAGTTAGTACATGTTCAAAATCTAAATCTGTTACATAAAAATTTCCTCTATCAACCAATAATACAAAATTAATGAAAAATTTAATAGTTTTTGCTGATATGTCATAAATTTTTAGATTCTCTCATAATTAGTAACCAAAAAATCATAACAATAGAAAATTAAATTAACAATATAGTGTCCTATACAATGTTAATAAAAAATAATTTTATTTGGTTTTCGACTAATTATAATATACACTACTTAATTATTACAAACATAACCTGAAAAATAAAAAAAATGTGATTATTTTAACATATCATGAAATTATCCATGTAAATAACAACTATATTATCTATCTTGATATTCATAAAATAATAGTGAATATATATAAAAATTTCAACTAATTAAACATAAATAAACACATGGAATTTCATGAAAATATTATAATGGTATTCTTAATGAAATATCTCAATTATGTGTAATGGTTTTGTACATTATAAACATGGAAAAAATAATTAAATAAGAAATATAGAAAACACAAAACTATTATTTGGAAAGCCCATTATAAAATTATTAATAGATAATAAAACAACTATTATTTCATTTATAATTTTGAAATTTTTATTCAGTCAAATTAATTACCAATTTGAGTTTTAATTGAAAATAACTCCCACGTTTCTCTAAGAAATTTAAAAAACAAAAAATTGATAAATTATTTCTATACTATCAAGAATTAGCGCAGAAAAAAAGGAAACTGTATTTACCATTTTCAGAAACTAGGTATGAGTAACTATCAATTTCATTCAAAAACCAAAGAAACCATTTCTATTAAAAAATACCATTAGGATACCATTTACCAATGAATACAAAATACAATATAAATGATTTTATCATAGTGGGATTCCACTTTAACAACGCATAAAAAATCTCCAAGTGGATAATTCCATGATAATGAAATGAATAATATCCTAGATTTATCAAAAAACATTTCAAACCTGAACCACCTAGGAAACATGATGTTCTGAATAAAGAGGATAGTTATCACTTTTTTATGATCTACATTTCATTTATCAATACTGTAATGACCCAAAGTTTCATTAATGGAAATCCCTCTTGATATAATTAAATGTCTCTTTATGTTTATAAAAAATGTCAACTTCTTTGGTTTTATGATATGAATTTTGACCGTTGCTAATATAGCCATTGAATAGTGATCACATGATTAGTTTAAATATAGGGCATTAGCAAATCCAATTTACTCAGATGAAAGAAGTGATGGCCTTGTCCAGTAGAATTGCTCCGTACGAAGCCCATTTGTTGGAGCTCGGAAAATAGGTTGCATCATTGGGATTCGCTCTTGACCAAGCCCAAGCTGAGCTTCACCATGTCAAGCTCGAATGGGACCATCTATGGGAAAAATGGAAGTTGATAGAGATTACCACTCGAACAATGTTAGCTGAGCCTCCCCAAGAGTCTGTCACCATCGCAAACCTTAATCTTAGGTCTTATGCGGCTGTTTTAAGGGGTTATGTAACAAATCTCTAGTACTATGTTCATGTATATTATTTGTGTATATAATAATGAATATACCTCCTTGTCATTTTTGAGACATTGTAAATAGTTTATAAAGTACAAATAGTGTTTTAAAATATTATTTAATTAAGAAATATATTTTATTAAATTAATGGATTTTTCAATTAAATAATATTTTAATAAAACAATATATTTATTATTAAATTAATTTTTAATAAATATAAATGATCTTATAATTTTATGAATGCAATTATAATTTTTATTAAGGTTTGAAAGCCATTTCTGTCAAAACCCATGAATTTTCGATAAATGACGGTTTTTATTTTAAATGTGAAAATTAACATATTTAGAAAATTATTTAGATAAAATAAATGTAATTTCGGGAATCAGGACGTCAAAATTATCCAATGGTGAATTTTTCATAATTTTCTGAGACAGTTAAATTTTTGGGTAAAAATTAAATATCGTTTAAATATATAATGTGTTTTATGACATCATAATGACCCAATAGTGATGTAATAAAATACTATAATATTTATTTTTGGCCAATATATGTTTTACCATTAAAATAATATGATTTTGGGTTTGTTTGACTTACTTTTCAAAACATTAATGGAACCCTCAAGACTTATTAAACACCTTGTCTTTTTAAATTAATTTCCATGGGAGTGTGACTCACCTCCACATAAGCAACCCTAATATTTTAAGAAGTTCGGAATTTGGCCTTATAAAATATTTTTTTCCCTTTCCCTTTTCAAAAAACCATGGGCAAAAACTATGGGATGGTTTGTGGTTTGGATTAATTTAATTTAAGGGGTCCCAAACCTAAATAATAATGGATTCCCTCACCTTTCCTATATAAACCCACCCATGCTCCCACTTCCTCCTCACTCAAATCCTTTGGAGTTCGTCCAACCTCTACCCTACTCTCTCTAAAATCCTCCCAAGGTTCCCCAAGCTCCCATGAAGCCTCTCTCAATCCTCTCTCTAGCCTTTGGAAGCACACTTCTTAGTAAGGGGTTTTTCTTCATTTCTCATTTTTTTCTTCTTTTCATTAAGTTGTTTTGCCTTTTAATTTCAATTATGAATGTTGGGGTATGGTTTCTCACCTCCCTAATACTTCCATCTTTATGTTTTAATGATGGGAGACCCCTTTCTCTCTCATTAAATTCCTTTCATGTACACCCATTACTATGCCGAAATTCCGAAAGGAACTTCTCTCTCCTCATTTACATTCAAGCAATACTTTTGTATCATGAATCTAAATTCCATTTCAATTGTTGGGACACATATCTATATGACCTCCTTACTTTCTATTACATGAAAAAATGATAAGGAACCCATTTCTCTCTCATCAACCATTTTTATGAATTCTTATGTCATGCCGTTACGCTGCCGAAATCGCACCGATTTTCTAAGCCAATGCCATTGTGTAGTGAATACCATGCCCATTTCTCAATCAAGGGTATTCACCTTTATGCACATTAACTTATTTATTACGAAGATTCATTTATGAATTCCACATTCTTTTATCGTGGAATAAATTATTATGTTTTATGAATCCATGTTTTAGGATCCATGTGGCACACTTATGCATGAAATGAAATGTTTAAGAAGAGTGCACCCTTATAGTGCTGCAATGAATTGGGTAAATTATATTATCATGATAAATCATTTGTAATGAGTGTTGACTCATTCTAATTCAAGTGCAACGAGGGTTTACTTGTGCTTCATGTGCAATGAGGATTTACTCATGCTCTATGTGCAATGAGCCTTGGCTCATGCTAATTCCATGTTAAGTGTTGTTGCCACATTCCCATGTTATGATTATCATGCTTTATCATGACTTTATGTTAATGTTTTTCTTGTGCTCTATTGATATGCCTATTGTCTAACATGTATTGTACTCCTCATGTTATTCCATGTGTATTCCCTTACTGGGCTTTATAGCTCATCCTTTTCTTATGCATATCCTCAGGTTATCCCATGAAATGCTAGGTACGAGGGAATGTAGTGGTCATGTAAAAGATGTTTTCAATAAAGATGTTGTATTTCATGTTTTAAGTTTATTATGTAATGATACTAATACCAAAAGACACTAAACCTCTCGATCTTCTTTGTTGTATCAAGTGAAGTTTTATGTAATAAATCATGTTTAAGTTTGTAATAAAAGAAGGGTTGTCATAGTTGGTATCTGTAACGCCCCGACCCCAGCTACCCAGAGTCGGTGCATTACTTCGTAACATTGGCATGATCACAAGAGTGATCAAATCTCGAAAGACCTATTGGTTTAGTATCCTTGGAAACACTAGATATATTCATAAGTTTTACATTACATCATAAAATGAAAAACTACTACAACAACATAATGTTTCCACAATCCACACTATTAACCCCTCATAAAATCCCTGCAGGTCATTCATAATTTACTTCTTCACTTCCTGGGAAAAATAAAACATAGAAAAGGGGTGAGCTCAAATGCCCAGTAAGGATAACAATATAGCGGAAACTTTCATAAATAAGAATAATCATTTAAGGAAATGTATAACTAAAACAAAAGCCTTTTAAATATGAACTTTCAACATGGTATGGCATAAATAAAATGAAACAATGCCATTTACTTATTCACATGGATATTATACTAATCGAATAATCACATGCAAAAATCAATAACCACTTTCATAATGTTGGAATGCATAATGCCAGACTATCATAACCACATAGCCAAGGCCTCGTGCCAAGACTACAAATAAGATTTTGTCAAGGCCTTGTGCCAAGACACTAGTTTGTCTCATGAGACCTACCGATGCATCGAGGAGCTATAGCGGGCTCCACCCGTCACTTATTAAGTCCAATGCATTCCCATATAAAAAGGTTTAAACATAACATAAACATTCGTATTAAAACTAGCATACGAAATGTCAATACTTTCACCATAAACTATGAATGGTATAAAATAGCACATCCACAGTCAAATATATCACAAAACCTTCAATACAATATAGAAGTTTTGTATCATAATAAATCAACTTCAAATAATCTTAAAATCCATCAAAGGATGTTGACATAGATGAAATCAAAATTCTTTTAAAATAAATATCTCCTTTTATTTTGAAATCATTTAAGATCCATATAAAATAAAACATTTTCTTTGAAAATATTCTTCTAAGCTTTTAAGGGAAGCTTTGATGATTTTATAACGGCGTAAAATAACCGCACCCGCCATATAAGTTAAAAAAACATTCTTACCTCAATTCTGTCGAAAAGGTTAAAAAGGACCTTGTTTTGAAAACGACGGAAAGATTCCTTTATAAACCTCTTATAAAAAGTCAAACAAGGGTATAAATGACTTTAACCCATATTCTTGTAAATAGTAAAAATGTTTTGAAATACATTTTTAAGAAACATGGATGTGGATGATAAAGATATCCCAGTAGATTATTACGTATAAACAACCTCGGATAATGAAGAGATTGTGAAATAACCCTTACCTTGTACTTTTCCTTTGTTGGGGTCGGTTAACCTCCTGTATAATGGTGAAATAATTGTTAAATTATACAAGAATCATATACATTAATATGATATCATATATGATCTTTTAACATTGCTTTATTAATAATATCTTAGTATTATCGTCGTTTCAGGTGATAATCGATTCGTTCTTCTTAAATGTTTGGTTACGTAATACATGTTTGTAATGGATAGATTAAATCTTATTCATAATAAGAATTATATTAACATTATTTTTAACCCTAAAATGAGAATAATACTTGAATGGATACGATGGAGGATGGATCTCACCGCGTTCGTGGAGACGGTAGTCCGTACGTACGCACGAACGCTACTTCCATTTTTTATTTTAAAAGAATTGAATCCAAATGATACATAGGTATATTACTATTCCAGTATAATATAATATTTTATATATGTTACTTAAGTTCATTAACACCATCCTTTATACGTTCCATGTGTGGTATGAACGAGTCATATAATTTTAAGGGGGCGGTAGTCCGCACTTCCTCAAATGAAATTATCGTATGTATATACAACATGAAACGAATAATGGTATGAAATAAAATGGAATTACAGAAGCTTATATATAAAATATATATCATTAATATAATATTTAATTACAGTGCCATCATAATGGCCACCATGAGAGGCGGTAAGATGTATTTGAACAATCATCGTTTCGTGAGGCGTTAGTTTTCCATCCACAGAAACATTATGTCCATCATCCATTAGATGGAGTTGTGTGTATGTGTAGTTTTAATACTTCTTATAAAAACATCCTAGTATATTGAGGATACTGGTGTTGTTACAAAATAAAGGAAATAAAAAGAGTTTGGGGGTTGGAGAAGCAAAATAAAGGAAAATAATTTAAGAGAAATTGTTACCTTTAATTTAGGTAACTCACTTTGGTTGGAACCAAAGGACTTCTTTAAATGATTTCTGCCTAAGGGGAAGCTTCAAGGAGGAGGAGAGGGATTTGGGGAGCTTAGTTGGGCAGAGTTTGGACGAGCCAAGTGGCTTGAGAGGTGTGAGGAATTACTAGAAGTGGTCTCCTTTTATAAGGGAGAAGAGGGGATCTTTAGGAAAGAGTGAAAGTATTACTTTATAATATAATTATATTCGGTTTATAATGGTCCAAAAATCATTGAGGTCGAAGATAAGATGACTAATATTCTAAATAACATCAACCAATAAGAATTGTACAGGTTTTAGATAATAAATTAATCATTATAATCTTATTTATTTAAATGATTTATTAATGAGGCAAACATTGCATCATTATTGTGTCATTAATAATTTAAATTATTTGATGTCTAAAAATTATAAATAAAATATCATTATGTAGGAAATCTTTTTAGCTTCCTAATGAATATTTATAATCTAAAATCCAACATGTATAACCCTATGTAAAAATTTTTCTTCTAAAAGATGTAAGCTTATGCCATTTTTATTTTTATTTTAACTTTATTAATATAATGTGTCCCTACCACATACAAGTGGCTCCAAGGGGTCCCCAAATTGACCCAAGGATGCTCATGGTCGGGAATGTGTCCACCAATAAGGTTAGGACATGTTTTAGGGTAATTTTGTATTATTATAATATTATTTTTTAACCCTTATTTACCGGATTTACCCTTAACCATGGTAAATAAAATATTTACCACAGTAATTATTGAAAATGTCTAAAAATAAAAGTTACCTATTTACACAATTTGGAAATCCTGATTCCAAATATTGAATCCATTTTTCTAAATTCAAAACACAGAAGTGGTAGAAATTAATTTAAAATTAATTCCCGCTGTCAAAACAAAAAACGTGTTTTTAAGAGGTAATAACTATCAAAAGATTGACACTTGTTTATGTTCGGTTTAATTGTAAAATTATGTCCAATGACCAACATTATATTAAATGGTAAAAATATATTATAAATATACTTTAAAACCACTCAAATTCACAATTTATCACTATTAATTATTTTGATTAAAAAAGTTTTTTTTAATTAAAATTTAGTAATTTTCACTATTCATCAAAATATTAAAGTTATCCGAAAAGTACCAAAATTTCACCCTAGGCTAATTTCAATATTCCGAATCCAAAAATGAAGTCCATTTTGAAATATAAAATATATATGATTTCAAAAAGTAGGTATTACTATTCACAACGGCTATTTTAATTAGTTGTGGTGTGTGTTAGAACTCGAGGTTGCGTACAACACACGCTATCGCATTATTCGAAGGGAAACGTACCATAGAAGCTTGGGGTGTTACAGTATCAGAGGATAGGATTAGTTATTTTAGGGATTAGGATACCCTAGTAAAGCCTTAAATTCAAGACTAAGTATAAAAAACATCCCTATGTTTCGGTAAGTACTAAGTAATTGGTTTATCAAACAAATACATCCCTGTCTGGATACGAGCAGGTAGAGGTGGCTCTGGCACAGATGTATCCTAGGGGTAAAACCCGAAAACACCACTTTGAGCTAGAATCGAATGGGAACTGGTGCACAAGAACGGGCCTTGCTGAACTCTTGGTTACGACAGTCCCGGGGGATATGTTTTGATAAATTAACAAGATTAGTTTAAACCCTTTTATGGGAATTAAAAAAATGACCCTAAGAATATATGTTAGAATGTAGATCATGAAAAGCCTAGATTGAAGCCTATAGACTCATGAGTTAAGGAAATAAATTTTTATTTATGAGTCATCAATTTTTTTCTTTGGATTACCCTTTATGTGTTACCCCTAACTTTCCTTTTATTCTAGCCAATGTCCGGTAATAGGAGGAGTTGTGCTAACAACCGTTGTGATGATCAGTGTGATGGCTGTACTAATGAGATGCCAAATCCAATGGGAGCGGGAATCGAGAACTCTGTCACGGTTCTCTCTCAGATAACTCCAGTTTTGAATAGAAAGACGATTCAATAGGAACGTTCAACCCCCCTAAGAAAGAACAAGTCGCTATCGAGAGATTCATGAGACAAAGGCCTCCTACTTTTAGTGGATCATCTGATCCCACAATCGCTGAAAAATGGATCAACTCCATTGAAAAGATCTTCTCCATCCTTTAATGTTATGAACAAGAAGAATGTTCTCCTAGAGGCTTATCGTATGGAGGGTGAAGCTGATCAATGGTGTACGTTGATCAAAAATACGAAGCGTGAGGAGGAGATCGAGGCGTTGGAATGGAAGGATTTCCGGAAGATGTTTTTCGATAAATATTTTCTATCCACCATCTGGCTTACGATGGAAAGGGACTTCTTTTCCCTCAAGAAAAAAGATGAAGAATCTGTTGGAGCGTACGAGGAAAACTTCACAAGGCTTCCACGTTACGCTTCCTACTTTGTCCTTACCCCCCGAATATAATGTTGACCGCTTCTTTGGTGGGATGAAGCCTAGCCTGTGGAAAGCATTAGTGATCCGTGACTTCGACAGCTATGAGGAGATTGTCCGATGTGCCATCAAGGATTAAATGGAGATCGGGGAATCACGGGGTATCATGGGGACAAGAAGCATAAGGTGGAATTCAGTGCTGGCAGTTCGATGGATAAATCCAACGGTGATAAGAAGATCTAGCACCCCACTTTCCAAAAGTGTGGAAAGGATCACCCTGGAAATTTCCTTAAGGGGACGAGGAAATGCTTCAGGTGTGGATGGGAAGGGCACCTAGCTGTTAACTGTCGGCAAGAAGGACCTGCGGCGTCGAAAGAGGAGAGGAACACTCCGTTTGAACCTCAACGCGATGTTCACTGCTACAAATGAAAATAACCGCGTCATTTTGAAAATCAGTACCCTAATACAAGGGTTTTAGGAGGCAACCAACAACCTCCAAGACATCCAGGAAGAGCTTTTTCCATCACTTATGCTGAAGTAAACCCCGACAACAAAGTGGTGACAGGTACGCTAGTTATTCATTCATGAATAGAGAACGTACTATTTGATTCAGGTTCTACTCATTCTTTTATATCTCAAAAGTTTAGTAGAACAATCCCAACACCACCACAAATCATGGAAGTGAAAGTGTCGGTGGGTACGGCAAATGGGGAAATCATTGCGTCCCATGAATATAAGTCCTCCCCTATTATAATCTGTGGATTGAATTTCCTAGCGAACCTCATCATACTCCCTCTGGTGGAATTTTATGCAATTCTTGGCATGGATTGGATTTCCTTATATAGTTCCAACATAAATTTTCGGGACAGGGAAATCACACTCCATTTGGGGAATCGACCCCCAATTCTTTACAAGTTTCAGGAGGGAGATTAATCTCCTTTAGCTCTATCATGTCAAGCATGGATATTACTACCCTATGAGCACGTGTATCTGGCTTAGATGATTGAGTCCAAAGAAGAAACCATCCTTGAAGAAATGCCTATTGTGAGGGAATTAGCGGAAGTGTTTCCCGAGGAACTTCATGGTCTTCCTCCTAGAAGAGATGTTGAGTTCTCAATTGAACTTATACCCAGGGAATTACCAATATCCAAGACTCCATATAGAATGGTTGTTGTTGAGATTGAAGAGTTGAAGAAACAACTATAGGAGAATCTGGATAAAGGGTTTATACGCACAAGTGCTTCAACATGGGGTGCACCAGACCTCTTCGTCAAGAAGAAGGATGGGTCAATGTGGCTTTGTATCAATTATTGTGAACTTCACAAAATCACGATAAAGAACAAGTATCCTCTCCCAAGAATCGATGAATTTTTTGATCAGCTGCATGGAGCACAATACTTCTCCAAGGTGGATTTCGGGTTAGGATATTATCAAGTATGGGTGAAGAAGGATGATGTCCCCAAGACTGCTTTTCGTACAAGATACGGGCACTATAAATTCATTGTAATGAATTTTGGACTCATCAATGCTCTAGAAATATTCATGGACTTTATGAATAGAGTCTTTAGATATTACCTTGAAAAATTTTTGGTAGTATTTACAGATGATATTCTAATATACTCCCAAACCAAGGAGGATCATGAGGAGCATTTAAAAACTGTACTAGAGACTTTGTGCAAGGAGAAGCTCTATGAAAAGTACAGAAAGTAAGAGTTCTGGTTGAAGGAGGTCTCATTCTTGGGCCATATCATCACAACCAATGGGATATCTGTGGACCCTCCAAAATAGATGCAATTGAGGGATGGCTGAGGACAACATCGGTAACAGATATCCGTAGCTTCTTGGGGTTAGCTGGATATTATCTACGATTTGTGAGAAATATATCATGATTGACCAACCCTCTTACCAAGCTAACTCGAAAGGGAGTAAAGTTTTATTGGAGTGATGAATGAGAAGAAAGCTTTAAGGAGTTGAAAAGGAGGCTTATCACTGCGCACGTGCTCACTTTACCCACGACTGGGGAATTTTTTGTGGTATTCAGTGATGATTCAAAGAAGGGCTTAGGCTGTTTGCTGATGTAGAATGATAAAGTGATATCCTATGCATCAAGGCAGTTGAAAATCCATGAGTGAAACTATCCAATGCATGATCTGGAGTTAGCGGCGGTGATCATTGTCTTGAAAATCTGGCAGCATTATCTCTATGGGGAGAAATGCAAGATATATACTGACCACAAGAGTCTTAAATATATATTCACATAGAAAGAGCATAATATTCTCCAGAGAAGATGGATAGAGCTCATAAAGGATTATGACTGTTCAATCCATTACCACCCTGGGAAAGCGAACATGGTGGCAGATGCCCTAAGTAGAAAGGATCTAGTGATTCTATCAATGATGTGAATTGAGAAGTATCCAATATTCTTAGACATGATGAAGATAGGCATGGGAATCATATAGAAGGGAACATCATCAATCCTTTCACAAATGATTTCTCAACCATCTCTTTTGGAAAGGTTAAAGGATGCTCAAAAGGATGATGTGGGAATTCAAGAAAAACTAGAAGCTATCAAAAAGGGGAAATCCACGGAGTTTAATGTTAATGAAGAAGGAATTGTGCGGTTTGGGAAAAGACTATGTGTTCCATCAAGTCCAGAGTTGAAGAAGGATATTTTGGATGACGCACATAGTTCGAATTTATCTATTAATCCAAGGAGCACAAAGATATATTTAGATCTCTGAGAAAACATTTGGTGGGATAATATGAAGAAGGAGATCGCTGAATATACATCAAAGTTCCTGGTGTGTCAGCAAGTGAAGGCAGAGAGGCAGAAGTCTAAGGGGATGATGCAACTATTTCCCATAGCAGAATGGAAATGGGAGAACATCACCATGGACTTTGTCACCGGAAATCCGAGGACATCCAAAGGCAATAATGCAATCTGGGTTGTTGTGGATCGTCCTACAAATACGTCACACTTCATTGCTATTCGGGAGGATTTCTCTTTGGATCAACTAGCACAGATATATATCAGGGAAGTGGTAAGGTTGCATGGAGTACCACTATCTATTGTCTCTGACCGAGATCCAAGATTCACCTTTATGTTTTGGAAGTGTCTTCAACCTGCTCTGAATACTGAACTGAACTTTAGTACGGCCTATCATCCTCAAACTGATGGCGAATCCGAGCGGACTATCCAAACACTCGAGGACATGTTGAGAGAACTCTCAATGGACATTAAAGGAGGATGGTATCAACATCTTCCTCGGGTTGAGTTCTCTTATAACAATAGTTTTCACTCGAGCATCCAAATGGCACCATATGAAGCCCTATATGGGAAAAGGTGCAGACCACCAGCGAGTTGGGATGAGGTCGATGAACGTAAGCTTCTTGGACCAGAAATGGTCGAGGAAATGGTGGAGAATGTGAGAAACATTCAGTAGCATATCGAGGGAGCTCAGAGTCGACAGAATAGTTACGCAGATAACCGTCGATGAGACCTTGAGTTAAAAGTTGGAGACACGGTTTTTCTATTCATATCTCCATGGAAGAAGGTCATGAGGTTTGTAAAGAAAGGGAAGTTAAGTCCAAGGTACATCGGCCCCTTCGATATTCTTGATCGTGTCAGGGCTGTGGCCTATCGACTAGCACTTCCACATATTATGGCCAAAGTACATGATGTCTTTATTGTATCCCTATTAAGGAATTACATACTGGACCCTTCACATGTACTCTTTTCTGAGGTGGTATAATTAGAAGATGATCATTCTTATGGGGAACAACCAGTGAAGATCTTAGATCGTAGAGAAAAAGTTCTACAAAATAAGACAATTCCCCTCATCAAGGTGTTGTGGAGAAACCACAAGTTTGAAGAAGCGACTTGAAAATCGGAGGAAAAGATGAAGCTGAGTTACCCACATCTGTTTTATTGTGGGAAAAGGAAAATTTCGAGGGAGAAATTTCTTAATGGGGGAATATTGTAACGACCCAAAGTTTCATTAATTGAAATACCTCTTGATATAATTAAATTTCTATTTATGTTTATATAAAAGGTCAACTTCTTTGGTTTTATGATAAGAATTTTGACCGTTGCTAATATATCCGTTGAACAGTGATCACATGATTAGTATAAATATAGGGCTTTAACAAATCCAATTTACTCAGACAAAAGAAGTGATGCCCTCGTCTAGTAGAAATGCTCCGTACGAAGCCCATTTGTCAGAGCTCAGAAAATAGGTGGCATCATTGGGCTTCGCTCTTGACCAAGCCCAAGGTGAGCTTCACCATGTCAAGCTCGAACGAGACCGTCTACTGGAATAATGGAAGTTGATAAAGATTACCACTCGAACAATGTTAGCTAAGCCACCCCAAAAGTCCGTCACCATCGCACACCTTACCCTTAGGTCTTATGAGGCTGTTTTAAGGGGTTATGTAATGAATCACTAGTACTATGTTCATGTATATTATTTTTGTATATAACAATGAATATACCTCCTTGTCAGTTTTGAGACATTGTAAATAGTTTTTAAAGTACAAATACTGTTTTTAATTATTATTTAATTAAGAAATCAATTTTATTAAATTAATGGATTTTAGAATTAAATAATGTTTTAATAAAATATTATTTTTATTATTAAATTAATTTTTATTAAATATAAATGATCATATAATTTTATGAATGCAATTATAATTTTTATTAAAGTTTGAAATCCATTTCTGTCAAAACCCGTGAATTTTCGATAAATGACAATTTTTATTTTAAAAGTGAAAATTACCATATATAGAAAATTATTTAGATAAAATAAATGTTATTTCTAGAATCAGGACATCGAAATTATCTAACGGTGAATTTTTCCTAATTTTCTAAGACAGTCAAATTTTTGGGTAAAAATTAAATATCATTTAAATATATAATGTGTTTTATGACATCATAATGACCCAATAGTGATTTAATAAAATTCTATAATCACTATTTTCGGACAATATATGTTTTAAAATTAAAATAATGTGATTTTTGGTTTTTTTGAGTTACTTTTCAAAACATTAATGGACAACTCAAAACTTATTAAACACTTTGTCTTTTTAAATTAATTTCGAAGGGAGTGTGACTCACCTCCACATAAGAAAACCTAATATATTAAGAAGTTAGGATTTTGGCCTTATAAAATATTTTTTTCCTATTACCTTTTCGAAAAACCAGGGGCAAAAACCATGGGATGGTTTGTGGTTTGGATTAATTTAATATAAGGGGTCCCAAACCTAAATAATAAAGAATTCCCTCACCTTTCCTATATAAACCCACCCAAGCTCCCACTTCCTCCACTCTCAAAGACTTTGGAGTTCATCCAACCTCTGACCTACTCTCTCTATAATCCTCCCAAGGTGTCCCAAGCTCCCAAGAAGCCTCTCACAATCCTCTCTCTAGCCTTTGGAAACACACTTCCAAGTAAGGGTTTTTTTCTTCCTTTCTCATTTTTGTCCAATTTTCTTTAAGTTGTTTTTCATTTTAATTTCAATTATGAATGTTGGGGTATGGTTTATCACCTCCCTCATAATTCCCTATTTATGTTTTAATTATGGGAGGCCCCTTTCTCTCTCATTAAATGTGTCCCATGTACACCCGTTACTATGCCGAAATTCTGAAAGGAATTTCTCTCTCCTCATTTACATTCAAGCAATACTTTTGTATCATGAATCTAAATTCCATTAAAATTGTTGGGAAATGTATCTATATGAACTCCTTACTGTCCATTACATGTATATATGATGATGAACCCCTTTTTCTCTCATTAACCATTTTTATGAATTCTTATGTCACGCCACTACGCTGTCGAAATCACACCGATTTTCTAAGACAATGCCATTGTGTAGTGAATACCATGCCCATTTCTCCATCAAGGGTATTCAACTTTATTAACATTTACATATTGATTATAATGTTTCATTTATGAATTTTAAATTAATTTATCATGGAATAAATGATTATGTTTTATGAATCAATGTTTTATGATCCATGTGGCACACTTATGCATGAAATGAAATGTTTAAGAAGGGTGTGCCCTTATAGCACTCCAATGCATTGGGTAAAGTATAGTATCATGATACGTCATGTGCAATGAGTGTTTACACATGATAATTCAAGTGCAACGAGGGTTTACTCGTGCTTCATGTGCAATGAGGAATTTCTCATTCTCTATGTGCAATGAGCCTTGGCTCATGCTAATTCCATGTTAAGTGTTTTTGCCACATTCCTATGTTATGATTATCATGATTTATCATGCCTTTAAGTTCATGTTTTTCTTCTTCTATATTGATATTCCTATTGTCTAACATGTATTGTACTCCTCATGTTATTCCATGTGTATTCCCTTATTGGGATTTATAGCTCACCCTTTTCTTATGCATGTCCTCAGGTTATCCCATGAAATGCTAGGTATGAGGGAATGTAGTGGTCATGTAAAAGAAGTTTTCAATAAAGATGTTGTATTTAATGTTTTATGTTTTTATGTAATGATCCTAAGCCCTAAAGACACTAAACCTCTCGATATTCTTTGTTGTATCAAGTGATGTTTTATGTAATAAATCATGTTTACGTTTGTAATAAAAGCAGGGTTGTCATAAATACCTAAAATCTCAATGCCTTTAATCCCAACTAAAATAGCATACCTTCGATATTATTTGTAACAACATGACCCTAACCATTATCTTGGGCAGGACTATTTGCCACTAAATGTCAGTGACATCCCCCAAACACCAAATTTTGGAAATAAAATTTGAGCTCGTTACCAAATAATTGGGTATAAAATTACATTACAAAAACAAAAAACAATATATAATCCAATGTATGTTAAAATAAGAATGATTCATGAATTAAACCTAACTAAAAATGCAAAAAATAGAATCCGTAATTCAAAAAACTCGAGGTGTTACACATAGACCCTTAATATAATTTATAACTTGTAGTAAATGCCATGAAAAATAATAAAATGATTAGTATTATGTCGTTCTCAAGACCTGAATTGAAATTGTATATTCATATATTATCTATGGTGTTCATTTTAATAATGATTTCAGTACTTTTTGGAATTTTTCTAACCTAAAATAAAAATGTTTTTCTAAAAGCTATAAATTATTCAATAAAGAAATAAAAATTATATTCACTAAACATGAAAACAAATATTTATCTAATATTAAATAAGATCAATAAATTTTTTTATTTATATATTCACTAAATTGGTGACAAGTTATTTATTTATTTATCTCCATTCAAATAATAATCTATGTATAATAAAATATTATATTTACTGAACTTGTGAATAAATATTTATTCATTATTATACTCATAGATTCTAGGAACTGGAAAATATCTCGGGACATAATTTATGCTCTTTGTAACATCCCGAGTATTAAAATAAGAATTAATTTTAATATTATTTTCATTAATAACATGAATTAAGCATTATTTAAATATTAGTTGTAACAAAAATAATAAAATAAAATGGAATTGAATAATAATTTCTCAATATAAAAAGTAAATAAATAAATTAATTAATTAAATGAAACTCTAAATTGTAAATTTATTAAATAATAGATTTATAACAATTAAATTAATGATGATTTTTAATATAAATTTTATCAAAAAAACATTGAATCAATTTGGACACTAATTTATAACTAATATTTGATGATAACTGTGATGTTATAAAATTTCTTTTAAAATAATGTACGATTATATAAATTAGGCCTCCTTTTATAAATTTATCAAAATTTTTAAATAAACCTTATCAAAAATTATACATATGGAATAATATAATTAATAATTTTTAAAAAAATATTTAAAATAATAAAATTTAAATTCCATAAAGATATATTTTAAATATTTTAAATTTTTTATTTGTTATTTAGAAATGTTTTAATATATAGATATATACATATATATTTATTTTATTAGTTTTTTTGAATATTATTAATATATATATATTTAATAACAATGTATATATTATGGAATATTTTCTTTTATAAATTTATGAATATAATTAATATACTAATTATTATAATAACTATAAAAATTATATTTATAAAAAAATAAATATGACTTAATTTTTATTAAAATACAAAAAAATAAGAAGTGAATAAAATTAGAATTAATAGATAAGAGGGGTTTGTGGGTCTCGATATCTATAAAGGGGTGGACCTCATTTTGGGGAAAATCAAGTCTGTGGGATTTATTTTTGAGAAGCTGATGTGTAAATGGGGGTTTGACAACAAAAAATGCTTCGATGAAGGACACAAAATGAATGCTTTTTCCGTGATCAAATTGAGTTTGTAATGTTGACTGAGCGAGGATGAGGGTTTGAGCGCATGATCAATAATATATGGTTTTTCAATCATGGAAGGGGTTTTAAACATGGAAGGGGGAAATCAAGTAGAGATAGTGTATAATAGAGATCACATCATATTACTTTTTCTGTAATTCATGATTTATAGATATGTAAAGGTATGATTTAAAAATCATCTTAAGTATCCCTTTTCAAGCATCATTTTTGACTAATCAGTGATGTGTTAACATTTTCTTCTATTTTCTTCCATGAAAATCATCTGTTTTCCCCTAGTAGTCATTTTCTAATTTATTTAGTCATTAATTAAATGTATATGCATGATTTATGTGGGGAAATCATTAATTATACTGAATATAAATTTTTACGATGTAATATATCATCATAAAGATTTATATTCTTGATCAACATAAATAGATTAAAAAATATTTATTTCAAATTGATATAAAAGAATCTGTAAGAAATTGACGGGTTTTAATTTTTATTCATCATTTCATTCCTTTAATTAAATATGTAACCATCAATAGCATATAAAAATATTCATATATCAAATATCTATTCTAGATTAATAATTGATCTGCATGTTTTTGGGAAATTGAGATTACTATCATTACTTCCCTCTATTGGAATGTGCCTCGATTCCAAACACCCTTGTATGTATATAGATAAATGAATATATATATATATATATATATTATGTAATCCTAATTCACTATGATAAATACATATTTATATAACATTGTACTCATTCCTAATTAATAATTGACTCTCAAGGGAAGTGATACAGATCAAGTATGAAATAAAATAAGAGATAGATGCAAGAGAGTGTGTGTGTATGTGGGCCTCCTGCATAGGGAAAAAAGATGAATCCTTATGAAAATAAGGTAGGGGAAACCATATTATTTAAATATATCCTAATTTTAATATATATATATATATATGTACTATATTTTCAAAATTATAATTAAAATTATGAAGGTGAATTTATATTTAAAGAATTATTTTTATTTCTTCAATTCAAATATTTAATAAAAAATATTGGATAATGAAAAAACATTATTTTATTTTTATTTAACTAAAAAACTCGTTTTATTAAAAGGTATTTTATTTTACTAAAATCTATAGTTATTTTAGAATTAAAAAATCTTCCATTTTATGTGTGTCAGGGTTGTTAATTTCACTATATGTCTTGAGTATTATTAGGAAAGGACATATTCTATTATTATTCATGAAATATCATGCATTTTAATACAAGAATTTTTTTTAATTTCAATGATATTATTTTCATTATATTAAAAACAATTAATTATTTTAGAAATACATATTTTCCTACGTGTTTTCTGAAATAAATTTCCCATGATTAAAATTGTACAATTAATTTCATTGATGAAAATAGTTTTTATTTATTTTATAAATTTTTTTAATGGGTTGTGAATGAGAAATGAATAACTTCTAAAAAATTAAAAAAATGGATCTTGGTTGTCAAATAATATGATAAGTAATGCGAGTGAACCCACAACCTAAAGGGGTTATTTCTTAAATGTAATAATTATAGTGACATCTTGGTATTCATTTTATTTGTAAGTATAATTTTATTCCATAAAAGTATTAGTATTTTCAAAATTTGTTTCAGAATAAAGCCAAGTAATTTTAAACATTTATTTTTAGTGGTTTTCAAAATGATATTTCTTTCTAAAAGTTTTTAAAAATTATTTTTAAAATATTTCTCATAAAAACATAAATGTATAAATTTGGAAGTACATATAAAATATTAAATACATTGTATTTGATTTAAAATGTTTTCATATAACTTCCAATGTATTTTCACTGGTCTTAAAACTACTTGCTTGTAATTTTTTATTATCACCCCATGTTTTCAAATATTATTTTTAGAAGGAATTTAGAAGTCTTAATAAGGGTGGAATAATTTAAGTATTTACTGCACATGAATCCTATTCATATTTTTTTTGGTAAAATGTGGTCTTATGTAATGATTTTTTAATCATCTAGATCCTATATTGGGAAATATCCATAATTTCACAATAGAATGTGTATTTCTCAGTTTCATTTAAAATAAAATAAATACACAACATGTTTTTGGTACCAAAAATGGATGTACATGTGAGGTTGTGACATGATCAACTTAACATGGATACTTTTTATTCCAAAAAAAATGAATAATATTTATTATTAATATTAAATTTAAATAAAATTTAACTAAGATTCAACATATACTAAGAATGTGACTATGTATGACAATTTTTCATTTTTATTAGGCTAAATTGAATAATATCTTAGATCATTATCTAGAAATACTTCAAAAACCCAATAAATAAATAAATTTCATTTACAACTACAGAAACCTCATATAAACACCTATTATACAATATTATTCATTTTCATTGAGATATCATTATTTAGTTTTCATGATTAATGTTATCAATCTATATAATTGATTTATATTTCTTTGAATCTATTAAATAAACTCATTATTGATCTAAAATGGATTTGGATTGGGCCATATAGTTCTATTTCAATTAAAGGGCCAAATATATTTTCTTCACTTAAAATACAAGGGTAAATAATTTCTTTATGTATTTATTTAAATTTTTATCATTTATGATCCACCCAATGAATCCAATATCACTATTATAACATATAATCCTGGTTTTACAAAATATGTCAATGTTTTCAACTAATGATATATTTTAATAATTATCTCAAGTCTAATGAAAAATAAAAATGTCGACAACTAAAAATTACTATTGGCATATGGAACATATAAAATATCCATTGAAGGGTCTACCTCATAACCGCCTCACATAGATATTAATGAGAGTTATCTCCATGATAATAAGTATTAATGTATTTTGAGCCTCTAGTAATTGATAATAAAAAAATATCTATTTCCCATCATATAGATTTTATCGAGACCGTATGACAAATGTTTATTAATATCGACATAGAATCTTTGGGATATCATTACAAAACATAAATTTTGTAAACTTTTTATAAAAAATATACTCTATATATATTATCATATTAATGTCAAATAGAAGAAAATTAATTTTTTGATGCAATATTATTTAATATTAACATTCTAATCATCGACAATATATTTTTAGTCATTTTATGGGATACAAATCCTATTCTATAAATTGGATTTAATAATTGGTAGAAATTCATCATATCTCTAGAGTAGATTAATGGATCAATTAATATTAATATACTTGACCATTATCATCATATCTAAGAGATAGTTCATGTATAATTCATGGATAAACATTGAATAAAACCCTAGTTTTTTTAGATCTCCTATAGTTACTAAGTAAATAAACCATTATTATTTGAGGAAATGAAGGAATCTATGCTCTTCGTGTGGCATTGAAGAATCCAAACTCCTTGAATATGTTTCTTGGAATGTAAAAAATGTATCATATATGAATAAATAAAAAACTAAAAAGTAAATATCATATCTACTAGTGAATATTTATCATTATAAACAACTAATAGATTTACTAAATCTGACATTTATAATATTCTATATCTAAAAGGAGGGAATATCTACAACTTGCATAGGTAAATCCTTTATGAAATACTTTCCCATGTGACTAGGGAATCTTTAACCACCTAGTTTATCTAGTATCATCCATTGTGTAGAAACATACTCATGTTATGGGTGTAACTCCTCCAAAAAAGCCCATAGTTCTTTACATAAGGTAAAAATTTTATATTTCATCAATGCTAACTGAATTGATATTTAGAAAAACAATAATTTCAAATAATATTTCAATAAGTGGTAATTTATTTATAATACCACCCAAATAAAGGTACAAGTATAAGGAATACATAACCAATATGAAGTGAAGGAAAATGATATGAGGTTAAGTTTGAATATTCTACCATTAATGATGTGGATTTATTTTGATACATGTTTACCATTACTATTTTTTATAATGCTAGTGTTTTCTATTAAAATGTTCTTTTATTGGTAAAAGTTTTGTTATATATCATTTTAGGTTCAATTTTTTTGTATAGTATTAGGGAAATTTGATTGTTTATTAAGTTTATGGATATTTTTATTTTATTAATTTATTTTTTAAAATGTTTATATTTGGATATTTATTGAATTTTAGATGAAATATTATTTTGGATAGTTTTTAGTTGTTTTGATGATTATTATTAATATATAAATATTACTTTTTTGTAATACATATAATTTTTTGGAATAAAATAAAATATATTTATTTTTTAATTCAGAATACCCATTATTGAATTGATTTTTAAAATATTATTTTTGGTGGTTTTTCAAAAGGAATATTTTTTTATGATTTAAATAAATAAGTCAGTTGTTGAAAAATTAGAATATTTACATTTTTTAAAATTAGAGTAATGTATTTCAAGGATAATGTGTAAACACTGTCTCCATAGGCTTTGTTTGATATGTAAATGAAAGGTTTATACAATTCCTCTGTAATAATTTCAATCTCGATGATGTAAAATGGGATTTAATAATGAATGTGTGATTATACGAAATGGTTATTCCATAATTTTTTATAAATGTTAACATATTATGGAGTTTCTAAGAGGTATGTAAAAGTATTAGTTTAATCACACTTTTTAATATTTTTCACCAGTAAGGGAAGACATATAAAGGTAGTATAAGATATTATTTAAGAACAAGATGTTGTGTTATAGTCCAACATAATGAAATTTGAAAAATGGTAATACATAAGAGTTTATTTATGGATTTAATAAGCCACATAAGGGTAAGTCATGAAAAATTTCATTATTTCATGTCGAATTTTCTCTATTCTCACAGAAGGGTAAAATTTGAACCTGTGAAAGAGTGGTTTCGTCTTGATGCCATGGAGGGTGTTTGACCATTTTATCTCTAAATATTATTTATAAAAAAACTGATGACAAAATATTAGCCTAAAGTATCTTAGTGGTATACAAAAAAATGTATATGATTTGATTAAATAATAATAAAAGTTCATGCTTGAGTCTAAGCTTTAAGAAAATGAGACCTCTCGATAGTGAAATTGAATGAAAATGGGAATCATGTGTGTTCATTGGGTAGATTAGAGCCATGATTTATCATTTTTGAAAGAGTTTATACTACAACACATAAATTAAATCTATATTTATTGAATTTAATGAATATATAATGACAAAACATATAAAATATTGAATGAACAGGAAAAACGGTCCAGACTAGGTCGTAATGGATTAGTATATCAATGATCCTTGATATCATTGACAGACCAAGGATGATGAATTGAAATAAAAAATGTAAAATTTTAATATAATCAAAATTTACTTTTTTATGTACAAATTATACATATTTAATTTTATATGGTTTAATAGATTATAAGAGGAATTAATTCGCATGGTGGGTTCTTGAGGAATTACCACATAAACTTTTTGTCTTTTGATGATTGAATACATTGAGTGTATGATGACTGATGTAAATCCATGTTGATATAGTGTGAAGAGAGTTGTAAATAATTTTTCATTGTGTTATTGATTTACTTGGGACTAGGCCAATTGAAAATTTGAGACTTTTGCAGTTTGTGGGTTTATATGAATGACTTATAAGGAAGGATGACTCACCAGATAAACGAAATTTAGGCTAGGAATAAAAATGGTACAACTGTAAAGTCTAGGATTCGTAATATATTTTTTAATGGATATAAAATTTGATATAGTAGAAAATTTACTTATAGGGAAAAGATTAGGATGAACTAGAAATCCAAGGTAATGGAAAATGGTAATAAATAATAGAACATGTGGTGATTCAATTAATATTCATAGGAGGAGAAAAAATTATGATTATTGAAAATATATTCTATTAAAAAATGAGGAAAGATATTAGGTTAATGAAAGGTGAAATTCCAGCAACTAAAAAATGATATAAGAGATATGACCGAATTCTAAAAAATATATTAATGTCCTGGAAAGGAAAATTTATATAGTAAGTGTAGACAAATTTATGAACTAGAATTTTGGATGTTCCCACGAATTGAAAATGGATTAGGAAAATTTATTGGTTCTGATTACATGGATTTAAATATAGGATCATATGGGAATCGAATTTTCATTCTGAGGATAAAGCAAAATTCAGAAAATAGTTGCTTGTCGCGAGACAAGGATCATCAAGAAGACATTCTATGTGGATCATGCTACTTGTTAGATAGTTTTTTGAAAGACATGTTGTTCCTTTTTTTAATATGGGTTCTTAAGGAATAAGGGTGGGAGGTTTTATTTTGTAATTATAAATAATTTCATATAAATTCTATTTATAGATATTTTTTGGTTTTATTTCACTTTGTGGTGTTATTTTTTCTTCTTCTATATAGGTCTAACTGGTAAATAAGTTCTGAGGATTGATGAGGTCACCTATGCATAAAGACATCCATAACATATCATTTTTTATAGATATTCAAAAAAATATCTATATAATTCCCACAATAAATCTTATGTTTTGGGTAAATAGTGACTAAATACACGATCAATATATTTATTAAAAATACTCAAAATTTCCCAAAAATAGTTTTCACACATGGAACCCTTCGAGACATATCACATTTATTACATATCTTTGTAACTAAGGAAAGTGGATATATAATAATTGATGAGATCAGATGCTATGTCGGGGAAAACATGGGATATATCAATTAAAGATCGTAGGTGAAAATTAGAGATGAATAAGGGTATGATTTAATAATGAATATATATGATTATAACATACAAAAATCTAATCCAGCAAGTCCTGGATCATTATTCAGGAGCCATGACATAAAGATTTGGTATTAGTAATGCAAAACAGGCGGGACGAGGTTGGGCGTTCCAAGCCCATGCGGTCTTATGCCCGTGTGGGCTAGACCCGTAAAAGCCCGCATAAAAACAGATGGATTTATCCACCCCGCCCCACCCCCAGTAGATGCGGGATAGCCCACGGGCAACCCACATTCATTATTGTTTTTATAATTTATAAAATTTTAATAGACATTTAAAATCTCTCATGAAAAATATTGTTATGAAAAATTATTGTAATGAAGCTCAAAATTTCATCTAATTATTAAATTCTTCATAATGAATCAAAAAAATTCTAAATTTTCAAAAACAAAGTTACAAATATAAACTGTACAACACTAAACAACAAATATAAAATGAGACCGATCTATTTCACATGATTCACCAATATTACATAGTCCATTGTCTTCTTTATTATTTACTCTGAATCATAAATCAATACAAAATTAAAAATAGATATCAAAAAACACATAAAACCGAAAATATACTAAAAAATAAAAGTATTGATGCATTTGATTTTGATAAAAAATATTATGAAAATTTTGATATATAATTAACTGAACTAAAATATGATAAATATTAAACATTAAAAATAACCATTATTATATTTTTATGAAATAATATAAATCATAAAAATTTATAAAAATAAGAATTACTGCATCTTGTAGTTGGAGGGGAAGGTGGTAGAGCGACGGTGGAAGAGTAGGGTGGTTAAATGGAGGTGGTGGAGTGGTGGTGGTGGGTGTGGCCAAGAAGAGGTGGTGGAAGAGGCGAGGGTGGTGGAGCGGAGGTTATGGTGAGGAGGTGTAGGAGCGGGGGTGGGTGGCGGAGCAGGGTGGGGCGGAGCTGAGGGAGCGGGGGTGGTGGAGCAGGGGTCAGATAGGTGGTGGAGTGGGGGTGGCAGAGCGAAGTTGGCGGGAGAGGCGAAGTGGAGGGGGTGGCAGCGGAAAAGTGGAGGAGGGGTGGCAGAGTAGAGGGTGGCGATGGGGGTGGCGTAGCGGGGGGGGGGGGACAGAGCGGAGGGTTAGAGAGCGGGGGCGTCGGAGTGGGAGTGCTAGAGAGGGGGTGGCAGAGCGGAGGTGGCGGGGGAGGCAAAGTGGAAGAGGTGAGGGAGGCGAGAGAGGACTGGTGGGGGGCAACGGGCAAGGTTGAGAGGGTAGTAGAGAGTTAGATAAATAAAATAAAGAGGGGATGTCGGGAATAAGAGTGTGGGAGGGTTTTCATTAAGGCGTTCATAATAGGAGTGAGGATATCGTATAGTGCACGCGGGTCTCAAAACTTGATATTTGAAAACATGACGGTATTATTATTTTTTCAAAAAAAATTAAAGGAGAATGCGGGCCAGCCCGTATTCATGCGGGTAAACCCGCATAGGTTGGCTTCATGTGCGGGCTGCCCATATAATCTTGTAATTCCCGGACCCCAGTTACCCAGAGTCGGTGTATTATTTTAATACATTATCATGATTATAAGGAATCAATTCCCGAAGGACCGAATGGTTTAGCGGTCTTGGAAAATAGATTACAAGCATGAATGTTAGATTACACTTTAATAAATATAAAACAACATAAATAATCCTTTATGAATGCCATTATTTCCTTGGAATAACCCTGCATATCAATCACAATACACTTCTTGGAATCCTAGGAAAAATAAAACATAGAAAGGGGTGAGCTCAGATGCTCAGTAAGGATAAAAATATAGCAGATACTTTCATAAATAAGAATAAACATTTAAGGAAATGTATAACTAAAACAAAACCCTTTTTAAACTTGAACTTTATCATAATATGGAAAAAATAAAATTAAATAATTTCATTTACTTACTCACATGGATATTCTACTAGTCGAATAATCACATGCAATATCAATAACCACTTTCATAATGATGGAATGCACAATGTCAGACTATCATAACAACATAGTCAAGGCCTTCTGCCAAGACTACAAATAATATTTCGGCAAGCCCTTGTGCCAAGACACTATTTTGTCTCATGAGACCTCCCGATGCATTGAGAAGCTATAGCGGGCTCCACCCGTCACTTTTTAAGTCCAATGCATTCATCATATGAACTGGTTTAAACATAACATAATCATTCGTATTAAAACTAGCATACGAAATTTTAATACTTTCTTCATAAACCATGAATGGTATAAAAATAACACATCCATAGTAAAACATATCAAAAAACCTTCAATACAATATGGATGTTTTTTATCATAATAAATCTACTTCAAAAAAGCTTAAAATCCATCAAAGGATGTTTACATAAATGAAATCAAAACTATTTGAGAGAAATATTTTTTAAATCATTTAAAAGTCACATAATTATAAAATAAAACATTTACTTTGAAAATATTCTTATTATATTGTAAGGGAAGATTCTATGATTTTAAAATGGAAAAAAATAGTTGCACCTACCGTATAAGTTAAAAAGAGACATTCTTACCTTAATTCTGTCGAAAAGGTTATAAAGGACCTTGTTTGGAAAACGAAGGAAAGAATCCTTTATAATATTCTTATAAAAAGTCAAAAAATTGTATAAATGACTCCAACCCATAGTCTGTAAAATAGTAAGAATGATTTGAAATACATTACTATGAAACATGGATATGGATGATAAAGAGGTCCCAGAAGATAATTACGTATAAACAACCTCGGATAATGAAGAGATTCTGAAATAAACCCATACCTTGAACTTTTCCTTGGTAGAGGGTAGGTTAACCTCCTATATAGTGGTTAAATAAGTGTTATTTAATTATACATGAATCATATACATTAATATGATATCATATATTATCTTTTAACATTTATTTGTTAATAGTATCTTAGTATTATTGTTGTTTTGGGTGTTAACTGATTCGTTTTCCTTTATATGAATTGTTATGTAATCCATGTTTCTTATAGATAGGTTTTATATTATTCATATACAGAATGATATAATGTTCTTAAACATTAATTTTAATCATCAAATGAGAACTAGTCTTGAATGGATATGATGGGCATTGAATCTCATTGCGTTCGTGGAAACGGTAGTCCGTACGTACGCACGAGCGAAAATATCATTATTTTGATATTAAAATAATATATAATTGTATGGTTTATCATATATATAGAATAATTATCATGTTATATTTATTATTTACATGAATTACACTTCATTATCATACCCATCAAAATAATAATGTTTTGAATAACAATACACCACGACGAGGAGACAATAAGCCGTACCTACGCACATATGGTGACAGGTCATTCAAAGGATGTATGGAATACTGAATAAGGATGTAAAATATTTATAATAACGTCATAGTTTATAGAATATACTGGATTTAGTATTTAATAATTTAAATAACAAAGAAAGAGTAAGTTGAGGAAGAAAGGAACTTGAAAGAGGGTGGTGAATACATTACCTCTTCTTCGGGTTCTTTTTTTTGATTTGATCAAAAGGGATCCTTTGGATGGATTTATAATACAAATCAGGCCTCTAGGTTGAAGTGAGGGAAGCTTAGAGAATATTTGGGCTGGGGATGGTGGAGCCAAATGGATTTGAAGGTGCGAATTAGTGAGAAGGGGGAGTGCCCATTTATAAGAGGGGTGAGGGGCACCTTGGAAAAGCTATAAATATTATTTTATAATACATTCATATTCGGTTTCTAATGGATTCAAAGTGGATTATATATAAGTTAAAGTGGTTATAGGTCTAAAACCACTCAACCAATAGGTTTTAGATAGGTTTGTGTCACTATATTAACTTTATATTTTTTATTTAACTCTAAGTTAAGTAGTTTGAAATTTACCATGTCTCTTTGTATTTTTATATTATATAGTTAATAAACTTACTCTAAACTTTCAAGAGACCCCCAAGTGGTCCATTAATAATCAACCTATAATTATATAAGTCATTTGGCCAATCCTTAGATTTTTAGGAATATAATATAAATTAATAATATAATATTTGTTTAAAAAACTCCTTTATGTCAATTTTGACACTATTTAATAATTGATTTTTATTAAAGTTCTAAAAACATTATTAATTAGACCCAAATTCATTTAAGAAATATTAACATGTCATAGTAACCAATATTATATTTTTATGTCATAAAAACATTCAAATTATATTTATTTTAACATTTATAATACTAATTAATTGATTCATTCATTAATAAGGAAAATACTGCATCATTATTGTGTCATAAATAAATTTATTTATTCAATGTCTTAAAATTATAAATAAATTACCATTATTAAGGAAATAGGTTTATATTTCTAATGAATATTTACAGTCAAAAATATAACATATATAACTCTATGTAAAATTTTTTTATCTAAAAGATATATGCTTTTTTCATTTTTGTATTTACTTTAACTTAATTAATATAAAGTGTCAGTATCACATTCAAGTGGATCCATGGGGTCCCAAAATAGACCCAAAGGTGACCATGGTTGGACATGTATCCACCAATATGGTTAGGACACATTTTAGAGTAATTTATTATTATTATAATATTATATGTTTACACTTATTTGTCGGATTAACCCTTTAACCACGGTAAATAAAATATTTAACAAAGTAATTATTCAAAATGTCTAAAAACAGAAGATACCTAATTACACAATTTATACCTCCTAATTCTAAATATGGAATCCATTTTTCTAAATTCAAAATACAGAAGTGGCAGAAATTAATTTAAAATTAATTCCTGTTGTTAAAACAAAAAGCGTGTTTTTAAGAGATAATAACTATCAAAATATTGGCACTTGATTATATCCGGTTTAAATGTGAAATTATTCCCAATGACAATAATTGGATTAAATGGTATAAATATAATCTAATTATACTCTAAAATCACTCGAATTCATAATTTGTCAATATTAATTATTTCAATTAAAAAAGTTGTTTTCAATTAAAATTTAGTAATTTTCACTATTCATCAAAATATGAATGTTATATGAAAAGTACCAAAACTTCACCCTAGGATAATATTGATATTCTGAATCCAAAAATGAAATCAATTTTGAAAGATAAAATTTATAAAATTTCAAAAAGTGGGTATTACTATTCATAATGGCTAGTTTGATTGGTTGTGGTGTGTGTTTGAACTCGAAGTTACGTACACCACACACTACTATATTATTCAAAGAGAAGCGTACCGTGGAAGCTGGTGGTGTTTCATTATCCACTCCTTCTAATAATTTCATCATTGAAATTTGAAATTGTTTTTCGAAAATAAAAGGATGAAAATAGAAAATACCTTTGGGAAAACCCACATCAGAAAATAAGTTAATAAAATTTAGTCTAAATAAGAGGAAAAGAGAAATGAAAGGGTCACCACCAGATTATGATCTCGATTAGGAGAACATTGGTGGATATTAGAGACATTCAATTGGAGTGAAAAAGTAAATATTTATAGGTAGTGATTGATGTCATCAATCACAAACAAGTGTAAAATTGAGGGCCTTAAATTTATCAATCTATGATGATTTAAAATACCATCGGTTCAAAAAAACATAAGGTATTAGGATAACACATTTTTGGTTTTAGGATACCTTCAATAATGTATAAGAATTAATTTCTTCATAGAATAAGAGATGAAGAAAAATATTTACTTGAAATATATAGTTCCATCCTTTAACTAATTTCTACCACAAACTCATCTTTCACTCTAAAAGATAATAAAACATAAAAATATATTCTATTTATCCGATTCGTATAGGGTTAAAATAAATGAATTTATAATTCATCAACTATACCTTTTTAAAAAAACTACATTATTCATTCCAGGACATCACGTGGGCCAGTGGTAGGTGATACACCCTTGTCACCCTTTGGTTGCAGGTTCAAGTCTCGCGGCCTTGCCAGTCGTGAAGGGTTTCCGCCCATCCTCCAAGTTGTCCTATTTATGGAAATCCAAAAATAATCTCATTCTAAACTTATCCAAAAATATTCTATCCAAATTCACAATACAAAATTTATAAGTAAGGTAAACACAATTTATATCCCTTTTCCTCATAATAACATGTGAACAACTTCATCATGTATCATTTTAAAACTTGGTAAAACCTTGAATTACTATAAAACCTTATTGATTGCATTCATGATCCTTTATCCTTTATATAATACTGGATTTATTCCTTAAATCCACCATTTTTGAAAATTCCAACAATCATGAAATAAACAAACCATTAATCAGATCCAAGATAGTCAAGAATATCAAATATAATTTATCCAAATCAACCATCTCTTATTCCAAAATTACTACCTCAGTATCAGGACCGTATAATGTCAAATATCCAATGAAATAGTACTACAGTTCAATCCTTATTTATTTCCATAATTCATATAACCAGTACATCATTGATACAACACTTAAATGACACAATACTTTAATAACAACCTAAGAACTCTTAATCATTCCTCTTCATCTTTGGTAGCATCATGACTTGATTATTATCCAATAGAAACATTTGGGGTATACTCTAATGATTTCGACATTGATTCCCATAGTGTCCCCACTCCTTGCAAATGAAGCATTGTACATTTGAATCCTTTTTATTACCCTTGTTGTCACGTACTTGGTGTCCCTTTTCTCTACACTTATAACAAACTCCCATTCCCTTCAGGCAGGTTATAGGGTGTTTCTTCCCACAGTTATCACATATGGGAAAATTCTTCTTTTCCCTCTTCCCTTTATCCATTGTTCTCTCTTCAATCCTTTTCTTCTCTATATTTCCATTAATTCCATAGGATTCAGATAATTCTTTACTTATTTTATTAACACATGATACTATTTCTTCATATGTTGAGAATACATGGGAGAATATTTACCTTGTAAATGTTGGCTTAATACTGGGAATGATATGATCCTTCGTACTCTTTGGATATTTCTGAAGTTCACATTCCTTCTATTGGGTGCCATTTCTATAAAATTGTATAAACTATATTATTTTATGAATTTCAATACATAAATCCAAACTTGTAAAACACTTAACATTAATTGAACAATTTATGGATATATTCTATAACCATAAAAAAAAATTCTTTGAGAAAGTATATACTCATAAACCCTTCAAAATGGTTTGTAAAGAATATGAGAATTATCCTATGCATATCCCCTGGGAGTGCCGTAACCAAGAGTGGTGCAAGGCCCATTGTTGTGCACCAGTTCCCATTCAAGTCTAGCTCGAAGCGGTGTTTTCGGGTTTTACCCCTAGGTACATCTGTTCCAGAGCCTCCTCTACCCTCTCAGATCTAGACAGGGATGTATTTTCTTGGAAAACTCACAAATTATCAACATTAACAAAATTTAGGAAGTCTTTCTATACTAATCCTCAATTTCTATCTTAGGGTAATGTGCTCTAATAAGAGTTTATCTAAATCTAGTTTTCCAAGGCTATTGATAAACTTCCTCTAATACCAAATGTAACACCCCGACCCCAGTTACCTAGAGTCAGTGCATTATTTTAATACATTGGCATGATTACAAGGAATCAAGTATCTAAGGACCGAATGGTTTAGCAGTCTTGGAAAATAGATTACATACATAAATGATACATTATATTTTAAAACATAAAAAACAACATAAATAACCCTTTATGAATGACATTAGTCTCTTGGATTAACCCTGCTTATCAATCACAATAAACTTATGGGAATCCTAGGAAAAATAAAACATAGAAAGGGGTGATCTCAGATGCTCAGTAAGGATAACAATATAGAGGAAACTTTCATAAATAAGCATAAAAATTTAAGGCAATATATAACTAAAAAAAATCCTTTTTAAACATAAACTTCAGCATAATATGGAAAAAATAAAATGAAATAATGAAATTTACTTACTCACATGGATATTTAACTAGTCGAATAATCACATGCAATATCAATAACCACTTTCATAATGATGGATTGCATAATGCTAGACTATTATAACCACATAGTCAAGGCCTTCTGCCAAGAATACAAATATGATTTTGTCAAGGCTTTATGCCAAGACACTAGTTTGTCTCATGAGACCTACCGATGCATCAAGGAGCTATAACGGGCTCCACCCATCACTTATTAAGTCCAATGCATTCCTCATATGAACAGGTTTAAACATAACATAAACATTCGTATTAAAACTAGCATATGAAATGTCAATAATTTATCCATAAACCATGAATGGTATAAAAATATAACATCCACAATCAAACATATCACAAAACCTTCAATACAATATAGATGTTTTTTATCATAATAAATCAACTTCAAATAAGTTTAAAGTCCATCAAAGGATATTGACATAGATGAAATCATAACTATTTGAGGGAAATGTCTTTTTTCGAAATCATTTAAAAGTCACATAATTTTAAAATAAAACATTTACTTTGAAATTATTATTATTATCTCATAAGAGAAGCTACAAAGATTTTATAACGGTTGAAAATAGCCGCACCTGCCCGTATAAGTTAAAAATAGACATTCTAACCTTAATTCTGTCGAGAAAGATAAAAGGACCTTGTTTGGAAAACGACAGAAAGATTCCTTTATAAACATCCTATAAAAAGTCAAAAAATGGTATAAATGACTTTAACCCATAGTCTGTAAAATAGTATAAATTATTTGAAATACATTTTTAAGAAACATGGATGTGGATGATAAAGAGGTCCCAGAAGATAATTACGTATAAACAACCTCAGATAATGAAGAGATTGTCAAATAAAACTTTACCTTGTACTTTTCCTGGGTCGAAGGTAGGTTAACCTCCAGTATAATGGTTAAATAATTGTTATTAAATTATACATGGATCATATACATAAATATGATATCATATATCATATTTTAAGATTTCTTTGTTAATAATATCATTGTATTATCGTTGTTTCAGTTGTTAACTGATTTGTTTTTTATATGATTTGTTATGTAATGCATGTTTGTTACAGATAGGTTGTATCTTATTCATATCCAGAATGATATAAAGTTCTTAGACATTACTTTTAATCATCAAATTATATCTATTATTGAATGGATACGATGGGGAATGAATCTCATCGCGTCCGTGGAGACGGTAGTCCGTATGTACGCACGAGCGACAATATCATTCTTTTGATATTAAAATAATATATAATTTGATGGTGTATATTATATACAGAATCATTATCATGTTATATGTATTATTTAAATGAATTAAACTTCATTATCATACCCATCCAAATAATAATGTTTTGAATAACAATTACACCACGACGTGGAGATGGTAAGCTAAACGTACGCATGTATGGTGACATGTTATTCAAATGATGGGTAGAATACTGAATATTGATGTACCATATTTATAATAACATAAAATTATATAGAAGATACTGGAGTTATTATTTTATAATGGAAATAAAAAAGAAAGAATAAGTTGATGAAGAAAGTAACTTGAAAGAGGGTTGTAAAAACATTACCTCTTATTTGGGTTCTTCCTTTTGATTTTATCAAATGGTCTCCTTAGGTTGGATTTATTATCAAACTAAGGAACCTAGGTTTAATTGAGGTATGTTGAGAGAATATAGGGGCAGGGGCTGGCCGATCCAAAAGGCTTTGATGGTGTGTATTAGTGAAAAGGGGGAGTGCCCTTTTATAAGAGGGGTTTAGGAAAAGATTGAAATATTATTTTATAATAAATTAATATTCGGTTTTTAATGGATCCAAAGTAAATTATTTAATGTTGAATGTGGATAGATGCTGAAAACCGCTCAACCAAAAGGGTTTAGATAGGTTTGGGTCACTATATTAACTTTATCTTTTTTATTTAACTCATAGTTAAATAGTTTGATATTTATCATGTCTCTTTGTATTTTTATATTCTATAGTTAATAAACTTACTATAAACTTCCATGTTACCCCCAAAGTGGTCCATTAACAATAAAAATATCATTATATAAGTCTTTTGGCCGAATCATATATTTTTAGGAATATAATATCAATTAATAATATAATAGTTTTTAAAAAACTATTCTATGTTAATTTTGACACTATTTAATAATTGATTTTTATTAAAGTATTAAAAACGTTATGAATTCAAAAAAAAATCCATTTAAGCAATATTAACATGTAATTTTAAGCAATAATTTTTTTTAATGTCATCAAAACTTTCAAATTATATTTATTGTATCATTTATAATAATAATTATTTGATTCTTTCATTAATAAGGGAAATACTGTATCATTATTGTGTCATAAATAAATTTAATTATTCAATGTCTAAAAATTAAAAATAAAATACCATTACATAGGAAATATTTTTATCTTTATAATGAATATTTATAATCTACAATATAACATATATAACCCTATGTAAAAATTGTTTTTCTAAAAGATATAAGCTTATGTCATTATTGTATTTAGTTTAGCTTAATTAATATAATGGGTAATTATCACTTACAAGTGAATCCATGGGGTCCCAAAATTGACCCAAAGACTCACATGGTCGGACATGTATCAACCAATAGGGTTAGAACACGTTTTAGGGTAATTTATTATTATTAAAATATTATTTGTTTACCCTTATTTATAGGATTTACCCTTTAACCACAGCAAATAAAATATTTACCGAAGTAATAATTCAAAATGCCTAAAAATAAAAGGTACTTATTTAAAAAATTCAGAACTCCTGATTCTAAATATGAAATATATTTTTCTAAATTCAAAACACAGAAGTGGAATAAATTAATTTAAAATTAATTCCCTTTGTTAAAACAAAAAGCTTATTTTTAAGATATAATTACTATCAAAAGATTGGCACTTTCTTATGTTCAGTTTAAATGTGAAATTATGTCCAATAAACAAAATTGGATTAAATGGTAAAAATATAATCTAATTATACTCTAAAATCACTCAAGTTCATAATTTATCACTATTAATTATTTCGATTATAAAAGTTGTTTTTAATTAAAATTTAGTAATTTTCACTATTCATCAAAATATGAAAGTTATCCGAAAAGTACCAAAAATTAACCCTAAGATAATTTCGATATTCCTAATCCAAAAATGAAGTCCAATTTTAATGATAAAATTTATAAAATTTCAAAAAGTGGGTATTACTATTCATAACGGCTAGTTTGATTGGTTGTGGTGTGTGTTAGAACTCGAAGTTGCGTATAACACAGACTACTATATTATACAAAGAGAAGTGTACTGTTGAAGATTGGGGTGTTAGAAAACCCACATAAAATGTGGTTTAATTTTATTAAACCCACCCAGCCCCAAACCTGCCCCAAAACCACTTAGCCGGCGGGCCCCCAGACCGTTTTGCACTGCTATTTGGTATAACACATTACATGAGTTATATCATCCAACTAGCATGATCCATGGAGAATAATTTTTTGCATAATAACATGGTATAAAAATATTAATAGAAAATAATATAATTTTTAAATCATGAATTCCTATACCATTATCCAAAATTTTATTGAGTCCCTTAGTTCATTGTGTTAATTACTCATTCCCTATAAACCATAGTGGATGGAGTCCCTAGTGGATTTGGATTTTTACCCAATGTGTTAGTTATTATCTCTAGTGATATAAATATTCACCTAATGCTTTATAGGTCCATATAATATCAATAACGACCATAAAAAATTTATAAACATACAAATATGTTCTACAAGAATATTAAACCATTATAATTCTAGCATCACATTATTATGTCATTAAAGGAAATTGGAATCATGAAATGTTACTTAAACCGTGAACATAAAGTATCCAAAAAAAGAGATGAATGGTATTAAACGATCATATTTCCAATGAATCATTATAATATTTAAATTATGTTAACAGTGATCAAAAAACATATTTACTAAATAATTTTAAATATTCTTTAAAAAATGAAAAGAAATATCTTTTATTTTGTTAAATTATAAAATATAAATTCTTAGAAAAATCAAAATAATAACTTCATTGAAAAAATGAAAACCTATAAGAAAAATTTATATCTAATAGTATTAGATAATGTCATAATATGTAGTCGAGAATTAATCATTCGAAAAAAATCTCTTCACAATTTTGTTATGGATATTAGAAATAACCAATGGAAAATGATAAAAATATACATTTAAAAAAATAAAAATCAATTATAATATAATAGAAAATGAATTTTTAAAAAATATTTAATTATATGTAATAAAGCTGTTGAATCAATATATATAATATGAATATGGAAGATAATGATATTTGTAAAATACATCAATAATTTATATAAATGAATTAAATAAATACTCTAATGACTTTTAAAAATCCAAATCAACATGAAATAAATATCATGTTAGGGAACATTGAATAACCTGACTATAAAAATATTCAGGATAGATTATTTCAAAAAGGAATTGTATACATCATATTATGAAATACATGGGTATAGTTATAATAATGTATCCGAAGAGAAATTTTTTGATGAGAAACCTCGGCCCCAGACCTCCGCTTGGTCAATCATACTCTAACGACCAATAAAATAAAATTATATTTATAATAAAATCTATATAAAAAATTTATATATATCTTAATATATAACATTTTCAAACAGTTTCTTGTTTCACATATAGTAATAATTCTTAGTTAAAATCAATATTTTTTGTTAACTATTCAATTTTTCATTCATATTTTGATTCGGTGGTTAATGTCATCACACCTTTTCAGGGATCAATAATATATATAATAATAATTAGGGTTTATATTATGTTTTTATATATTTTTTGAGTCCAATTAAAACTTCGTGGAGTTTATGTTAATGCTTCACACAAGATGCTAAAAAAAATCCCTTTTTGTAGATTATAGAACAAATAAATTCAACAAAATGGTAAATATAATAATAAAAATTAACATTATATAACTATGAAATTATCTTAAAGTAAACCTTTTTAATTTATTATGAAAATTTATATTGTATTAATCATTTTATTCATAAAAATTATAACATCATTTATATAGGTTGTAAAATTAAGGTAAAAAATATGATGCTTTAATATTGGAATGAGTAAAAACATGCTATTAGATCATGATAATTTCAATTTTATATGGAATAAATCATGTAATAAATATCATATATATATATATATAAATTTATATAATGGTCCATATGAGGACATTATCGTTATTAAAAAAAATGATATCATTTTTAGAAGTGAATTCATTTCATTGAATTATTATTGACCATCTCTAGATTAGTGTTTTTGAAATTTTTTTTTCAAATCATATATAATAAACACATAAATTATAAGGGATTAAATTCTACTCAGTATCTCTTTTTTCACAATAAAATACCTTTTTAAATGATATATTTTTATTTCTTTTGAAATCATATTGATTTTTAACGTGAATTCATCATTTTTCCTAATCATATTTATTACCCTTTGAAAAAAAATTAAAACATGGATTGACCATTAAATTATCAATAAAGACAAATTTAATAGGAAAATAAAAATTTTTTCCTATTTTAAGTCTATGATATGTTATAAGAGATTTTTACATTGATATTATAAACATTGTTCTCTAATAATAATTTACATACACGTGAAATCACCTCTAAAACCAAATTGTCTCAAAAAAATTTATCATGATTAATAAATCAAAAAAATTTAGATATTAGAGTCTCTTATAAAACCAAATAAACCAAGTAAACCATTTTCATAAAAAAAAAATTCTCCCTTAATAGTCAAAATCATTCCTTTGATCTTGGGATCAATAGGAGAAGAAGTGAAATAAAAATATTTTGATGTTAAATAATATACAAGTAAAAAAATATCATATAGGATGTTCAGTACATCATATTTATATAACCATAATAATGACTCTTACTTTTATAATAACCCACTATGTTAATTCCAAAAAAAACTTTGTGGAACATAATCATTACTCAATGAATTGGAGAGCTATATTAGTCTCACCTTATATAATAAACAATATTCGAGTGATTTAACATAAATTAAATATAAAAAATCTTTATTTCCATCAATAAACTCAAAATTTTATTCTTCTTAACCCATAAAATTATTTTTAGATATTGATATATCCATTCTTTTTTAATCATAATTTTCAAAATTAAAATATAGAGAAAAAGAGAAGGATGATTTTTCATTGAAATAAAATATGGATGCATTCAATGAAAGTGAAATATAAAATAATGGTTGTAGTGGAATGAAAATCTATTAGAATCATATATGTTAAAATAGAGAATTCCTTTTACTGTTTTTAAATAAAATCTATACATTTTGAATATAATATATCAAATGATTTGTTTTTAAAAACATTTAATGAAAAACAAATGAAGTATGGAATGACCTTTATAATTAGTTTATTTCAATATAAATACATCCATATTTTTATATAAATAATATTTTCTGGAATGAATAATATTTTTAACTTAAATATTTAAATTTTTTAAAGCAAGTTTTAATGGTAAATATCACTTACCCAAACTATGACTATTCATGTATATTATTTATCATCTACTGTAATAATATTATTTTAATTATTTCCTTATTTTATAACCATTTTCATGTTTATTTTTAATTTTATTTAACACATATTCATGTTATAATTAATTTAGTAGTTTTTTTGTTCAAAATATACTTTTTAAGGATGTTTGGTTTATAAGTACCAAATGAATTTTATTTGTTAAATCTGGTAAAATGGATCAAGATTATATAATTTATATACTTTTATTAATTTTATAATTATTATTTTTATAATTTTATAATAATATTATAATGACATATGTATTATTGTAATGAATAATGAATTATGTTAAAATATGGAGACCGTAGTCTATATGTATTCAATAGTAACTTTTCCATTTTTCAACGAATATGAGGTAAATAATGTAAGAGTTATTTAATATTTCTAGACTGATATATGTCTCTCAATATAATATTAAATATTTTAATTTACCTATATATATGATCCACATGTTGGGATGATGAAAAATTAAACACAATATTTTATGAGGTGGTAATCCACAAATACACACAAGTGATGTTTTTATTTTACATTGGATGGAAAAGAAAGAAATATAATATTATTTTACAATTAAATTATAAATTTTTATCATATATATCATATTATTTAATTTTAATCCATAATTATGACCAACCATAAGATTCGGTGAGGAAAAAGGAAATAAAACATATCTCGAGGTTAGAGTTCATACTTACGCATGAGCGATGTTTTTATTTTTTGTCAAATGGTTATGAATATTAAAATGAGTATTAAAAAAATTATTATATTGGAGTTACTTATGTCTTTATAGGATAATTGTTTTGACAGGTTTTATGGAGGAATGTTAAGAAATAAATGGAAAACACATAATTTAGAACAATACCTATTTTTTGACCAACCACCTTGGGTTTACACCTATATATTTTTAAGGTTTTCTTATGATAAAACCAGGTCATATAAAAATATGGGATGTTTTTTATGATGTTATTTGGGTACGAATTTTTTGAGATAATAGGATCTTTATGTATGATGAAATGAGGATAGGGATGTCCTTTACAAAGTTTTGGAGATAACATGTTTTCAAAAAATTAAAATATATTATTGAATCCACAAATAAAAATGGCACAAAACGAAATATTTTAAAATATGAGATGATATTTGATATAAAAATTTCCATTAAATATAATTTGAAAAATAATGTTTCATTTTATCCCTTTTTCATATTAATTTCTACCCTTTTAACTTGTATTTACTTTTATGATGGTAATTGACATTTTTTACCAATGAAAGTATTCATAAAGAAAAAAATAAAAGTGGAATCTCCAATAAATATATTAATGTGGATTAAAAATTTAGATACCAATTATCAAATTCAATTTTTAAATGAGGAATAAATTAATTCAAATATAATCCTACAACATGCGAAAAAATTGTGTTTCACGAAATATACATTTTTAAGTATAAAATTGTTTTATACCAAATTCAAGTATTAAAATTATTCAAAAGAATCTAATTTTATTATTATTAATAAAGAAACTAATTAAATATTAAAAAAATCAGAAAAAATGATAATACGTAAATCCTTGAATTGAATAGACAATTTTCATTAAAAATCATTATTTTTTACTATTCACCCAAAAATTATCTTTTTCAGAATATTATCAAAAAATAAATCGAAGATAATTTTTTAATTTTTTGTGTAAAAAGGTTTTCTATTATAATTTTCAATATATTATTGTGAAATTATTATTTTATCTAAAACCATATAATACTTGTAGACAAATTTAGTAAGAATAATTATTTTCTCTTTTTAATTGAATAATTACTCAATATTCTTATAATGAATAAAAATATATAAATTTTGTTCATTAATATTATTAAGGAATTATATTTATTTATTATTAGTATTTCACGTGTTTTTATAATCCATATATAGATGTTATGAAAAATGAAATATGTGTTTCATATTGGTGGTAGTCCACACATAAACTATACAGTCCCAGGCCCAATTTACTCATAAGTACCCGAAGCTGATTAGTCACATGGCCTCAATCATATCTACACATATGTCATAAGCTATCAAATAACAGGGAGGTTTTATGGAGGTATAGTGGGGAGACTATATGCACATGACTAGAGTCCCCCAATAGTGATAACAAATGAATATATTTTTGAAACACGGTAATAAAAAATTGAAACGATGTATAATATCCAAATTTTAGAAATAAATTAGGAAACCGATGAATCATATAAAAATTTATAAGTGCTTCTTAAAGCTATAAATAATAAAGGAATATATGACTGAAAGAAACTTATATTGTACCTGTAATAAAAAAACCAATAGACCAAAAAATCCTTCTCCAATAGCATCATGAGCCAAGGCCCAGTCCAATGATTACATACTGCACTGATATTAGTCCATTAGGATTACATGACCGTGACATTTTCCTTTTCCCTACATGCATCCATGATTTCTATTTGGGTACTATTTAGTGACCTAAAGAGGGTGTGATATATACTCAGTAGGCCACTAACAGTTGTATATATAAAAAATACAACATATGTATAAAAACTATAATAGTGTGATGGTAAAGTAGGTAATGCAGTAATATGAATTACATATATAAATAAGTACATGAGAAAAACTATTACTATGAGAAGGCTACATAATATTTGTACCATTACATTAAAGTACATTATATAAGTAAATACTAGCATCAGCATATGCCACATATGTTATTATATCATACCAACATGGGCCAGGTCTCAAGGCTTAAAACCAAGGTGACCTCTTTGATACCCCAGAACTTGTCGAAGGGAACTCAGAATAGTGTATACATACATGGTCAAGGAAATCATGGCCCATGGATGAGGCATCCTAATATCTGACGATATATTTTTATAAGGAGGTTATTTGTTTTAGACCTTAATCCTTCTCACATGTCAAATAACGTAAACTAGATCGGTTCGATATTGTAAATTAACATCTGTTCCATACCGTTAATAAATGGTCAGTTCCATTCGGAAATGTAAAAAACAAGACAATAATTTAAAAGTACAGGGCTATGTTATTTTCCATACCCAAATTAAATAATCCATAAAATATGTGAAATAAAATAAAATATTCATTACATTAAAATATCCATATTTAATCCACTAATTAACTTATTTTTTATTTAATGATTCCAAAACTGAGTGGAAATTCCAATCACCTAATAGGGAGGTTATTAGTATATGAAGATTAATGAACCCACCTCAAAGGTGGTTCAGGTTGAGGTATTTAAGCTATTACATGTTCAATGTTATATTTATGAATCACACTAAAGTTGTAATTTTTAATGATAATATATTAATAAATTTTAGGTGTAACGTTCGTAAGGTCTGGCATGTGGCACAATGAAAATAATTCAGTAGGTGAAAATACCTTAGTGAAAAGTAATATATCACCATCCATAGATGTTTAGTGGACACTTCACCAATTATTTTCCTTTCATTCAATTTATTTTCAGAAAAATCAAAAACAATGTGGATGACCTAGAAATAAGGGAAAAGATCTTGAATAATTATCTTTTAATATAGATAAGTATGCGAATGAATGAAGAAAGATGAGTAAGGAACATACCAGTACACTTCCAACATAACCAAATATATTAATAATAGTATCTCTTTATAGAAGATAGATCGAAGCCTATGAGTGGGATGGAAGATTCTCTTCATATTGGTTTTTACTAGTGAAATGAGGAATAGAATGACTGGTTTAGTTATTAAAGGATGAAGGGAAAAATAGGCTTGTCACAAAAAATTATTGGGTCACATGGTTTGGCCACATGGTTGACAAAATTTTAGACCAACTGTGGGACATGAACTATTCTTGGGCACCTCTTGAATTGGCAAGGTGCATTGTTAGACTAATAGTGTTCACCCTAAGAAATGTTTATTCAGTAAAGTCTTTTGAATTTTCAGGACTGTACCGCCTATTCTACTTGGTTAGAACAAACTGTGTGTCCCTCTACTATGCACTTGAGCACCCCAAACTGTTTAAACAAACCATGTATAGAGGGATGTACAATTTAAAATAGTTATGTGACCTTCCAATTTCCTCCAAAATTCAAGGCCCTGAGAACTAATCAAGCCCTTGGTAACCACACAATTCTCCTCAAACAACTATGAAATAATATTAAAACAAAAAAATAATAATTAAAATTGAACTAAAAGTATTTGTACCATAGATAAAAAATAGGTTGTTATATCCTCCACTACATAAGATAACTCATCCTCGAGTTTCCATTCTAAGTGTAGTACAATATAATTGGATAAATTCGCAGGCCACTAGGAATGTACACTAGAGCCCCTCTCCTAGTTCTCATCATGTACAAGGTTGTTATAGAATAATATTCATACAAAAGGAAATGAACATTCTTTGAGATACCCTGTGCTATGTTCCATGATACAAATATAGTGCTCCTTAAATGAATCATCAACATCCAATTCTACATCATCAATTTGGAAAATGGGAGTCGAGTCTGAGTAGTAATGATTTACTGTAGGAATGAAAAAAACATCATTCATATATCTATATCTCTAAGGGAGTTCTATATAATAATACACCTACCAAGTTATCTATAAAACATCAATGTTCCGAAAAATTTGGCAACATCATACCTTTTCCATCGGAACCATCGATGATGGATTCTTTTTGAAACACCATCGAATACATGATCACTGACATTGAAATACAAAAGTCATCAAAGGTTATCGACATAAAACGTATGACTAGAGAATGATATATCCATTTTATTCCTGATTAACTGAACCTAAAATGACATTACCTGAACATGATGAGATCCATGTTGTGATGCCTCCTGGACCACAAACGAAAACATGGGTGATATAATAACAAACCATAAAGGTTATTATAAAGAAACACCTATATACTCACTTGAATGATATTATTACATGAAAAATTAGATAATGGTATATATTTCTCCCTTAAACCTCTAAAATCATGATCACAGGACCATCGATTTTTGAATATTATGGTGCACTCAAAATTACATGAGTACAAAAATTTCTCTGTAACCATTTCATGAACTGAGAAGTGAAAAAAGAATCCATGTATGAGAAAATATTCCATGTGTTTCCATGATGTCATACAATATCTTGAATAGGGATCATACTATACTCATCCTTATAAAAGTTATTCTTGATAGGTAAAAATTCGGATACCTTCATGATCCTATTGAGGATCACACTTAATGCATCGTTGCAACAAGGAGATCTTGTTAATCTAGTCAAAAATATTATCGTAATGTTATCCCATTTCCTCTCAATAATGGGAAACATATTTAATAAGACAGAATGAAACTATTTTTCTATCATCACTAACTAAAAGGTGGTACACCTTGTAATAAATATATCTCTAGCCATTTTCATAAAATGCCATTATTATTGGTGCATAGATCATGATACATATTTGTAAGACTAATCCTTACAACCCAAATAGAATTAATATAATCTCACACCAATTCCTCCCAAATGTCTATAAGAACCTGGATGCATCCATGGATGGTAAAGACCTCATCCTCATCAAGGATCCAAATTGGCAGTGGATCCTCACTTAAAATAATCTACATTAGGACTAATCCATCCAGTTATGATAACTACTTCATCTTAACTCTCTCTAGAGGTTAATTTTTCACTACTAACGTTATGTGGATAGCCTCCTCATGATTCTACTGGACCATTAAGTTCATCTCAGACAACAACAATAGAAAATTTCACTCACAATTGGCCTCTTAAACTACTTGGGCCTAAGTCATCTAGATCATCAAATCATCTAGAACATTACACTTCCATGTTTTATTATGAATATAAAAGTCAAACACTATTAGGTTTTCATCTGACCTTCTATGACTAATAATTTTGTTCATGCTTATTAGAGATTTACATAAGTCTCTTTTAGTCGATAAACTCCTAAAACCATTCTCAATTAAATTTATACATCCAATAACATATGGCATGGATTATGAAAGCTAGCTTAAGATTCTATGTAGGGTAATTAATCACTTGTGTCCTCAACAAGAGATACCATTTTTCTATGACTCGATCTACATTCCTCAAAACTACTCCATGACCAATTTCTAATGCATCACAATAAACTATAAATATTCTAAATATATTAGTAACAATCAGGATCATCACTAATTTTGGTATTCATTTAAAATATTTAAAGGAATTGTAACATGTTTCAGACCAATTAAAATTTACACCCATCTAACGGAATCCCTTGAGAGGTGTGTATGTCATTAGAACCCCAAAATAAATCTTATGTAATATCCAGAAAGACACACAAAACTATATATATCAAAAAAATTCTTGGGATAATCCTAGGAAACTAAGAAACCTACATTCTTTGAAATGTTATAAATTACCTCCTTTGAAATAATACAAACTATTATGTGAACCAAGTTAATCCCATAGTGGTATTTGTGAGCATTAAATAAAGACAGTTCTCTATTATTTTATTCAGAATATTCTTATTATGTTTTTCATTATCTTGTATGATATGAGAATAGACCGAGGTATCATCCATGAATACTACAAATAATGAATCCATATGTGGGTATGAAAACTGATTCATCAAATCCATTCGAGTGGAGGGAACATTCATAAACTGAATTGTATAAAAAAATAAAGATAAAACCACTCAGAGAACACTATATGAGGTATGTTTGATGGTCTCACATGTACCTAGTGAATCCCATTTATAAATTCAATATTAATGAAATCTTGAGCTCCTCAGATTTGATCAAAGAGGGTTTTTATGCAAGGTTAGGGAAATGAATTCTCTACAAAAAGATGGTTCAATTTCTAGTAATCCAAATAATGACTTTGGGTTCTATATAACTTCTTAGAAAAAAAATCAGGGGTCAACCCTAGGGATATGTGTTAGGTTGTAGTAAATTCTTATATTATAAGTCCCATAGCTATCTCTTGAGCTTCTATAACTCAATAGTAGCCATAAAGAATAATGGAATGGATAATGGTGTAGATCCAGAACTAGATCTATAGGGAAATATGCCTCTGTCTCTTAGGAGGTAATCTAGAAATTCCATCAAGTAAAATATACCGGAAATGATATACTATAGAAAAAATAAATCTTTATGAATTCATGTTCATCCATATAATAGCTTGAAATATAGGATATCACTTTTTTCATTCCTTTATTATCTGGTTAGATATTCTTTCTTGAAAATCCCCTTCACCATTTTGAATGTAGTTACCACATTCTCCTTATGTAAACAACACCATAATTTGATAGAAGTCCACATAATAATGGTAAGGACCCATAAAATCCATGCTGAGAATGAAATCATTCCCAACCATGTTATGGTTGAAGAGGTCCCAAAAGAAACCATAAAAGACTAACTCACATGGGATTTTCATTTACTAAAATACACTCTCTAGTTGAATTCCCAATGAAGTATAAAGTGCCATCATGGGACAAATATATTGAATCTAAATCCCAAGTATTGCAACAATATTCATTGAAATAAAAGAATGGTAATCTACTGTATAACCAAATATATACCCATGTAGATGATACTAAAATAAAACCCCAAAATATAGATAGTATATGAATCATATTCCCTCGTATAGGATGCACTGCATAAATATGGTCTCATCAATGGTCATGATATAGAGCATGACTATCATGAGCATGACCACTATATTGGTGTTGTTCCACTTGTATCTAGATCCCTCATCCATGACTAACCCTAGGTTTGACTGAATGGTATAACTCTAGCACCCCACGTAGGATGGAGTTTTAGGGCCCACTATAGTACCAGAAGTCAGTGTAGATCATTTATCACTGTAAGATAGATAGAGGATTCTAAAAAATTTGTTGAAAGGATCTTTCAGACCTAGGTTCAACACTAAACTTGGGATCTTTCACACTAAGGTTTCATGTTCCATTTACTTCCACACTTGTGATAGAGTAAACAACATTCATCACACACAATCAGACCAGTACTACCCTCATGTGAGGTCTTGAATTGAAGCTTCTTCTCACATGATACTATTCCACATGGTCAAGAAGTAGGTCCACTCTACTCCATACAACTAGATTCCCTCAGGTTACACTCGGTAATAAGATCCTAGCGTACTATCCAAAACATAGTAGTAAAATAAAAAATAATCACATATGAACAAATCAGATTCCAAAACCCAACCAAAAATTGTTTCACCCTCGATGGATCATAAATGGTATACATAAGAACAAAGCACTAAATCTATTTAAACTGGGTAAAATAATCCATCACAAAAATGGTAAACTACCCTAGGAGCATAGTCTATATGGCACGATCATCTCATAAGCTATTAGGAGAAAAGAATTCATAGTAGATAGGTTGTAAATAAATATATGTCATCCCCTAATACTGACATGAATATTTTTTAATCTCTCAACAATGTATGGATGATTTAATTAGAATATTCATTGTAATATTAAAAATACTTTTTGGGGGCGTCTCTAGATTCACAATGATAGATAAAAAAGTCTCAAACCATAAATCTATATCTTAGCACCCCGAGAGAGTTGAAAGATGATACTACTGAGTCTCTCAGGTTAGCTCTCCCATTGTAGATGAAGGTCACAGAGCTCCAAACATTGTCCTCAAAATATGAATAAACACCTATTTAAATCAGGCATCATTACCCACATCAGGAGTAACTCGAGGATCCAGAGGTTGAAGTATTTGTTGTAATAATAGTGGTTCTATCCCCATTAGCTCTTGATAATGGTCATCACCACCCTTCGAGAATATTACTCAAGGATTTCAGAGTGGAAAAACTATACAAATTATAAAAACAAACATCAGATAGGATTTAAGAACATGATATTAAAATATAAAAATAGGTCATGTATAAAACTTCCTATATGTATTCTAAAATCCTCTTTATGATCATAAATTCAAATCTGGGTGATGTATTAGATCATAAAAAAGTACATGATACACTACATACTACCCACTACTAAGGTCGTGTGTGGTTCATGCTCTCTTTTTTTGTGAGTGGTCTCGATATACATATTGAAAATTTAATGTTATATTGGAAAATTATCATCATGTTGAAATTTCTATCCTTATTTAATGGAAACCATCTTTGGGTTAAAATTTATCAATTCATTAATTTTCTATATAGGCTAGTTAGATGAAGTTCCATTCCCAAATTATATAATTAAATTTGTTTTAAATAAAAATTAGTAATTAATTGAACTATACCTAGACCATTACATTTAATAGTTGAATATATCAGGTAAAATAAGATGGCTTGACTATATAAATCACAAATCACAATTTATAGTGGTACATACATTCTTAAAATCAAAAATGATATTCATTTTTTCCCAATAAATTAATATTTTAGTATGTTTAACCACATTTAAAGAACTCAAACATGTGACTATCAGTTTTTCATGTGGCCTCAATAATGCCTCACCATACACAAGTGGTTTCCAACTAGAAGCATATTTCTATAGTGATACAATGGGGATACTATAACATAGTGATTAGAGAAGAAAAACGGATATAATAATATAATAAATAGAGAAATAATAAAAATGAAAATCAAAATAATGAAATTAAATAATCTAGATTGTGGTACATAGTGCTCCAAAAGTTCCATCATATACAAAATGATGTGTTTTTCATGGAGCTATATAATAGGAATGAATTCATGTAACCATGAAACCAATACAATACAAGTAACCATGAAACAAATACAATACATGTAATATAAATAAATAAAAGTCAAAAAAGGTTATCCTCAAAAGCATCATGAGGAAAGGCTTGGTCCTATGGTCCCAATATCCCATACTATATTTTAATTAGGCATCAATGTGTTGGTACTTTCACTTATTCCTACCTGCATCTATGAAGTATGTATGGGTAAAAATTGATGACCTAAAAATTGTATAAGATATACATAGTAGGCCACCAAAAATAGTGTATATGAGTAATATAGAATGTATAAAAAACATTAATCATGTTCAGTTATAATAGGAAATTTTTTAATATGAATAATAGGTAAAAATAAGTATATAAATAGAGAATATAACTATGATTAAACATTAAATTATGTATATCATTACAAAAAAGTAAAGTATGAATGTATCTAATAGATTCGACATATCCCACATATATAACATTATGAGACATATAATGTCTAGGCTACAAGATTTAAAATCGAGGTTTCCTCCTTGAGACCAAAGAACTCATCCACGATAACTCAAAATAATATAGATCTACATGGGTTAGGAACCAAGGACCATGGAAGTGGTGTCAAAATACTCAAAGATATATGTGCATACAGAGGCCATAAGATAAATACCTCAATCCACTCATTAATTCTAAAACATTAACAAGACTAGTGACATACTTTAAATAATGATTTGTGACATATCATTAATCAATGGATGATATTCAACCGAAATTTCCAAAAGAAGAAATTAATTTAAAAATAAGAGTCCATTATAGTTTCAATATCCAAATTCAATCATCCATAATAATGTTAAAGATAATAAATTATTCATTTCATTATCATATCCATACTTAATCCTCTCATTAAAAAATTTAATTTACAAATGTCTTCTACAACTAGATGGAGAGCTCACCCGACCATGGGTGGGGGTACTTAGATTATGTTGCTAAATGAAACCACCCCAAAGGTGTCTTGGGATGTGTTTTTCATCCTATTACCATGTCAAAGTGCTATGAGGGTATCACATTTAAGGTTAAAAATTAATTTAATAAATTTATTAATTTTCGGAGAAACATTCGGATGGTCTGGTGTGCATTACCATGATGATAATTAAATAATAAACAAGATATTATGTATAAGGTATACACCACATACCTTATATGTTTAGTGGATTACTAATATGTTATGATTCATTAATTAGGTCCATATTGTGAAAAATCATAGAAATAGATGAACACCCTAATTTAGGTTAGAAGAGCTTGCATAGATTTAGAATTCCATCTGAATAGATAAACACAAGGAAGAATAAAAATGATTGGATTGATTACCTATATGATACCAATATGTACAAATCAAGAGAAACAATTCTATAATAGGGTCATAGATAAAATCTTAGGGGAGGTTAGGAAGAATATTTTTATGTGGGATTCTATTAGATATGTTTTTAATGGAAATATGTTTTTTATTATCAAAATAATGAAGGGAAAATGGACTTTTCACTAATATTTAAGGGGTATCATATTTTGGCCACATGGCTGGCCACAATGTTACCCATCCGTAAAACATGAACTATACATGGAACCCCTCACAAAAGGTAGGTGTATAGTTAGACTAACAATGAATATTTAATAAAAAACAGATCGTAAGAAACGTTTAAATACTTTTTATAGCTATGTGTCTTGAGTTTTATAGCTTAAACAAACATTCCAACTCTTTGTTATGTGTGGGAAAATCTATAATGGTTAGAAAAACCATGAAGATTGGTTTGTATGATTTAAACTACCCTTGCGGTCTACCTATTTCATCCAAAAGTTTGGGTTAAAACACCAAAAAGTCCCCATATACAAATGAAATATCTAAAACCCAATAGGAAAATATATTATGAGAAAAATAATGAATTATCTTTTATTAAAAGGTTTTTTACCATTGAAAAACTAGGGTGACACAAACACACATAAGACGTTTTCATTTTAAAATTGATGGGGATGGGTTTCCCATGAACATAATAAATATTAAATATAATAATAATACTGATTTTATATAATAGGATTTGTACAATTTATTTAGTGGATGTAAAAAATGAATAAAACATAAAAAACACGGAAAAGGAAATTACATATTCCAGGGATATCTAGGTCAAGACAACACCTTACGATATATAATAATAGACTTTTGGGTAAATAAGAATTTCTTGGGAATTTATAAGGGTGTTATAATGTAATTTTGGAATATCATGGTTGAGATAATTCTCTTAATGTGTGTTGATAAGTGAGGGGTGAAGAGATTCTTGTATAAGTTAGAGGGGTGGAACTCTTGTAAAAATTTAAAAATTTTAAATACAAAAATTGATATTGTCATGTAAAATTGATTCAATTTTTCCCAAATTCTAATTTAATATTAATGTGTTATAAAAATAGTCAAATGAGTAACTAATATTTTTTTTTGTGAAATTTTGATCCTTACCCTGTAGTTTTTATCAATTTTAACTCATTTAATCCTTTTGCATGATGGATCATGTTTTACAATGGTAACTAATATTTATTCATAAAAATAAAATTGAACTCATTATAAAATTTTAAAATTATGACTCTTTATATGGAAACTATTTTATTTTATTCAGTTTCTGATGTTATGAGAAATTAATTCTGATAATAGTGTCCATAATGCATAATAACTATTTATAGAAAAAATATATTCATTTAATGCATAAAGTGAACTTAATTTAATTCCATAACTAGTAACAAAAAATAAATGAATTTTTTTTATTTTATGGAATATATTATCAATAAATTTATTTAAAATCATTCATTAATAGTGATTAATATAATTAATTAAGATCAAATTTTATTTCAATAATAAAAAAATTATGAAAAGAGAAAATTTATCATAAAATTTTTTATCTTTATATCTAACCAATTAATAATAAATTTTTTAATGATCATTAATGTATCCACAATTAAAAATAATACTGGTTAACAAATTTAATAATCTAAATAAGGGAAAATATTTTAAAAAACATATAATATTAAAAACATACTACTAAATAAATAATTTTTATAAAACTAGGAATTATTATATTATTATATCTTATAACAATTTAATGATTTCTAGGAAACTACTAGTTTATGTTACTAATTATTACTTGAATAATTTTCAATATAATTGATTTACGTCATTCATCAATAGTTTTAAATCTAAATAAATACAGAATTCATCAAAATAGTTCAATAAAATTACCTTATAAGAAATTTTTTTCTTATATAAGTTAATCCCCTGTTTTTTAATAATTCATTTATAATTTTAATTTTATTTAAATATAATGTAATTTATTAAATTTTTCATTGTAACATTTTATTATTTACTTTTTATCAGTGTTATGTTTGAAACAAATTGATCTATTTTTTTATTTGGAAAACATATGTTGTAAAATAATGTGATGTAACATTAGCCTCCCTAAAAATTAATATCTCCATAAAAATTAGATTAAATCAATGGAAAAACATATGTGTTTTTATTTTTAATTATATCCTCAGGTTTCTAGATAGTTCACTTAAATATATTATTTCTCCACATAACATTAACTAGGAGAGTGGTTCTGTTGCATGACACATTATCCCCTCAATCTAACATCTGCACTAGTTGTACCTAATATGAGATATAGTGTTCTAATCACACAACTTCTATTTTCATTACATTTGATTAATAGTGTATGTACATTGTCAAAAGTGACACATGCATCACATCATGTACCTACGAGTGGTTTGGTGGAAGCACTAAGTGATAAGATACCATTCATATATGATGAGGAATCCTAAATTGACCAATCAATTTTAGGGGTTATCATCCACTTCATCTTGAATTCAATAAACCTCTTACAAAGAGATATTCTAAAGGATATATAATCCCCAAATTCAACCTCCAAAATCTGGTTAAAGGTTATATTTATAGATTCTGTATCGATGTTGTATAGGTTGAATGTTCTACTGAATGGTCTGAAAAGTCACTGGCATAACATGATAAGGATCTAGTCCCTAAATATTATACACTCAAACATCATTAAAACATGTTTGATTTCAACAATTCTTCCATCACAGTTCCTCATATTGTACTATTTGAATGATAGAATGGAGAATATTGATATATAATAAATCTACTAAAGGGAGGTGTTGATCCCAACAAACATTTAAATCCACTAAACATGATATCAACATATCTTATTGTTTAGTAAATAAGGTTTCCTTATGAATTTTTAATTATTTCATGGTTGGGGAGATTGTTGAGTCAATAAGGTTTCACTATTACTCTACCATTCCTTCATTTTTTGAAAATCATAAACACCTTATCTTAAGGAAAATTTCTTTTACTCTATGTTTTACATTCATAAATAAATTTTCCATCCCCAAGGAAATTTATCCTTACGATGTTTTTTCATTGTTCATATTATGTCTAAATTGAAATCATAGTATCATATCCAAAGCCTCAGAATATTATATATACAAAGATATAGATCATTCTGTTTTCGGATCAGAATTGAGGTTCTGAGTTCTTTGAATTCAGACTTTGAACTTTCTGAGTACAGACTTCAAGTTATCTAAATTCAAACTTTGAACTTTCTGAGTTCAGACTCTGAGTTCTTTTAATTCAAACTCTGATGTTTCTGAGTTCAAACTCCAAGTTCACTGAATTTAGACTCTGTACATTCTGCGTTCAGACTCCGAGTTCTCTGAATTCATACTCCGATCTTTCTATGTTCAGATTCTGAGTTCTTTGAATTAAAACTCTGAACTTTTTATGTTCAGACTCTGAATTATTATGAATTAAGACTATGAATTTCCTTGAAATTTAGACTTTGTAATTCTATATAATTCAAGTTCAGAATTCCTTTGAAGAAAGAATCAGAATATCTTTATGTTATACACACCGAATGGTTTTTTGGTTATACTCCAGACTTTCGTTTTTCCATACACTTGAAAATATGAATTTGGTTACGCAACCATATTGTTTCTTACTAATGTTTTGGTTATAAAATGATGTCATGCAATCAGTTACTAACCAACCATTTTTTGAGTAACACGTGTACAGTTACCTCCGAAATTCAAGGAAAAATATGAATGTTGGAGGAGGGAGCCGACCATTGGAGATGTGCCAATAAATATGAGCTCATTTGAAAGATCCCAAAAATAATTGATGAATTGTTCTACGACTCTATATATTACAAGCTACTGAAGTGATTTCTCGAGATATAATTTCATGTTTTGTGAGTACTGGACATCTTGTTTAGAATTGATTTGTGCAACTCTGAATGTTGTTGAGTACATTCGAGGGCTTTCGGGGATAGGAAGACATAGTTGCCAACTACCTTAAAGTTTGAGGGCTTCCAGGGATAAAAAGACAAACTCTGATTTTCATATCGAGGGCTTACCCTGGTGTGGGATAGATAGAATTTCTTGAAAGTATAAATCAAGGTACCTTTGTCCAAGTTTGTCAGATACCCTTCTCTTTGGATTAAATGATTTACTACTTGTTACTTGTATTGTTTCAAGTTTTCCATTGAATTTTGGTTGGGGAGTAATGTATAACTATCTTATAATTTCTTATACTTGTATACTATAATTTAGTAATATTGAATATATTTTAAGGTTTAATCTTTATCTTTGTTAACTTTTGTTATGTTTCATTTCTAGAATAACTTTTTCTGAATGAAAATCTCTGAATCACATTTCCAGAATCAAGAACGTTTGTATAAATTTGAGGTTTTATGAATTTACCTTGTGTAACATTGTTAAACATTAACATCTTTAAAAGTTCCGAAGGAATTTTTAAAGTAAACAATTCACCCCCTCTCTTGTTTATTGAGCATCTACATCATCATTTAGATCCTACAATTAGTATCTTAGGAGAATATCATTCTCTATACCAAGCTAAAAATTGGTATCGAAGGAGATATCTGAAATAATTATATTCGAATATATGTTTTCTTGCTAATATTTTTCATTGTTCTATATTTCCCTTTCTTAAGATAATTTTATCTTGTTTACAAAATTTTATTACTGACAATTTTGTGTGGAAATATTTTCTTTAAGATAGTAGGAATGAATGTTGGTTCCGAAGAAAACTTAAATCCTACAAGTCCACCTATTTTTGAGGGGAATGATTATGAATATTGGAGAGATCATATGAAGCCTTTTGTTATCAATAATGGAGTGCAAAACTTTTTTATTCCTATTGGATATTTAAATATTCCTGATAAGAAAGTCAGAACATTTACTAATCAATAGAATTCCAAATATCTACTTATCTATAAGGTACGCAATACATTATTGTGTTCCCTGACCATGAATATATATAGCCAGATTTCTTCTTGTGAAACAGAAAATTGTATTTGGAAGAAACTTTATGTAACTAATTTTTGAACTACCAAATTTATTGAAACAAGAATAGAAATGCTAAAAGTGTAGTACCATAGTTTTTTCATTCCTTATGGAGAACCTATATGTAAGGTACAACTGAGATTTATGTCTATTTTCAATATCTTACAATCCATGGGTGAAAAAGTTTTTAATGATAAGGCACTTTTATACAAGATTATAGGCATCATGCCTAATGAGTGTGAATCCAAGAGAACATCTATAGATGAAAATAGGAAAGTCTCACAGATTACTCTTGATGAGATTTTTTGAACTCTTCTTTAACATGAGACTAGAATGAAGAGAGATACTGAGAATGTTAATGAAGAAGAATGATAATGTAAGTGTTTCTTTTACAACAAATTAAAATCATATGAAATCTAAGACTCCTAAGAGAATTAAAAGATCTAAATCTAAGAAGATTGTTATGTAATCCGAATCTAGTGAAAGTGAACATTCTGAGAACAAACTATCTAATCATTCTCGAAGGATGAATAAGATAGTTGTCAAGAAATACATTCAGTTTAGATACAAGAATAAAGAAAGGGAAGATAAAAAAGACACCAATGTATCTTGTTATGAATGAAAAAGAGTTGGACATATAAGGCCATATTTTCCTATGATTAAGAGAAAAGAAAGAAAGGAAAATAATTCTGAGAGGATTAGAAAGAATTAATTCAAAGACAAAGCTATGAAAGTCGTGAATGATAATGACACCTGGAGTGCCATTTGTGGAGACTCTTCAGATGAATCCTCAGATTATGAATTTTATGGACAGATGAATCTTGTAATAATAGCCAGAATACCTATTGAAAATCATTGCTTACTGGCTATGGTACAAAATGCTGAATCTATGACCAATGTATCCTTAAATTCAAACTATAATGATAGTAAATACTATGAATCCTCTGATTAAGAATCTTTTTCTGATAAAGATAATATTTTACTGACCTATGATGAAGTCTCTAGGTTTGATAAGCTTTTTGAGAATGAAAATTCCAAAGTAATGAAGAATCATGATAAGACAACTATAGGTTTTATATTCTTCCCGAGGAAATATGATATCTTCCTAAAGATCTTGATAACAAAACTCTTTATTTTCAATGTATTTCAAAAAACCTTGAGGAAGTTAATTCTGAGAAGGATAAACTTTCTAAGGAACTAGAAAAATTAATTTATAAAAAAAATGTTTTCGAGCTTATCTCTATTGATAAAACTAATATTTTTGAAGATAAGAACATACTTCTCAGAATAATGTCAGAAATATTTTCATTGAGGAAGTGTTTGTCAAATTTTACCTTATGGAAAGAAACACTTTGATAAAATTTATTCTCAAATTCGACCTCAAATGAATAATTCTGGTTTTGGTTATACCAGTTCAAAACTAATTTTTAGTAACAATTATTTTGTTCCCCAAAGTGCTCCGTTTTTCACTAAGTGATAGTGTGGTGGGAAAAGGGAAAAGATAGTTCCTTAAACAAAACCCAGTCTATAGTTTTTCATAAATCTTATTTCTCTAAGAAAATGTGGATACCGAAAAAAAAAATTTTGAAGTTTCCGGATACAAGAAAGTCTGGATTCTGAAATCATAACACTTTTATTTTCATGGAAATAAGGAAAGTACCAACAGCAATACCTGGTATATGGATGTTGGATGTTCCCACCATATGAATGGTAACAAAAACTTCTTTGAAAATATTATCAAGGCTAAAGGAGGAATAGTAACTTTTAGATATAATGCTAAGGGAGAAATTATTGGTATATGTAACATTGTTCAACATGGAAAAAATTTGATTTCAAATGTTTTATTCATTAAAGGTATTAAGTACAAACTCATTAGAATAATCCAATTATGTGATGAAGGTTGCCTTGTGAATTTTAGGAATGACAAGTCCTTAGTACACAATTCCAATGAATAATTTATTCATTCTTCCAATATGCAAGAGAATGCTTATACAAAAAACTTAGAAGACCATAGGAGCCAAGACCTACCTTGTGTTAGTGCAAAGAAAAATAATTATTGGTTGTGGAATATAAGGTTAGAACACTATAACATTATAAAATTATAAAAACTCTTTAGGAAAAGGATAGTTAAGCATCTACCAGATTTTAGATTTGATTCTTCAAAAGTTTTTGATCCTTTTCTATATGGCAAGAAACATAAATCAATCTTTAAATTTTTTGGTGAAGTCTCAGCCACTGATGCATTACATTTAGTGCATATTGATCTTTTTGGTCCAACACAAACTGGAAGCATTATAGCCAAATAGTATGTATTTTTCGTAGTTGATAATTACACTCGATTTATGTGGGTCTATTTAATAGCAAAGAAATCAGACGCTTTTTATTATTTAAAATGTTTTAGAGCCCAAGTAAAAACCCTGCACATCACTCTCGTGCAAAGAACATAGATATTAGTTATCACTTTCTTAGGGATCACACACAAAAATATGATAGCATTATTTAATTTATCAGAACATAAGATAAAATTGTAGATATTTTCACAATATCTTTACCCTCTGATAGATTTGAATACGTTAAACATAAGTTAGGAATGATAACCATAATGTAATCTTCTGTGATAACTTCATGTTGAAACAATCTCCTTATATTAATGAACTCCTTTTCATAGGGGGGTACATTTTTTTGTTAGATTAATTTTTGTTTTCTTAGTCTAAATTTGTTTCGTAATTAATTTTTTTTTTTAATATAAAATTTCTTATAAGGTTATATTTTTATAATTAAATTTTTTGGAATGAAGATTCTTGTACTTAAAGTTTTCGTATTGAACATTTTTTACATAAAATTTTCGTAATGAGGATTTTTTTACTTAAAATTTTCATAATGATGATTTTCGTACATGAAATTTTCATAATGAAGTCTTCATAATAATGATTTTTTTAATCAAAATTTTGAGAATCTAATGTTCTTCAAGATGAATTTTCCCCATTACGAATAATCATCCTAGCAATCCGAAAGGTATGTTTTCTTTTTAAAATTTTCATAATCACGTTTTGTTATTTGGTATTTCTATCTATTATTAAAAAACTCTTATTCATTTTTTTTCTTGAATATAAATGTTTTATTTAAAAAAACTCAAAATATCAGATTCTATCAAAATTTTATTCTGGCTATCATCTAAACCATAATATTTGATCACAAGTTTTTTCAACCATGGGATTGAGCGTGGAAAATAAACTGTCTCCCCGATCGCCTACATAAAGGACCCCTGATAGTTGTCCCACATCGATTCCAATGATTTCGCGTACTGATGCCCTTCACTACTACATAAGCCCGTTGTGAATTTTCAAGGTTTCCTCAACTCTGAATGAATGTCAAAGTATCTTCCTAGAAAAACATGTCAACTATCAAGCCGATTTCTGAATGGAAAATTTACATAGAAAGGTTGGTACATCCAAATTTCTTTTCTAAATAAGAATCTATAATCTCAAAGAATAACATGCTGAATAGATGGGAGAGGGTTTGCATATCAAAACCAAGATCTCAAGATCTGGTTTATTTGGACTTATTGTTTGAATTATATGAGCCATGAATTTATTTTTTGGAAGAAAGAAAAGATAAATTCTTTTTCAAGAGTTATGGGTAGACTTATGTACTTTTCTACACTAAGGAATCCAGATTGATTGGAGTTTTTTATGAATAAGAAGCTAAGTTTTGTTCTCATAAGCTTCTGGATGTTCAAGGGAGCTTTGTTAAGGGGAAGTCTCTGGATTGTCTCAAACATTCAGATGTTAAGACTCTGAAGATTGTTCACCTATCTCAAAATTTCTAGATTCATGAATTTTGGGTTCAAGGATTCATTATTTTGAGAAAAGGGGACAAGGATACTTTGAAGAATAGTTACATGTATATCCTGTATTTCTTGGTGAATCAAAGAAATATTAACTTGGTTAATCATTTTTTGATTCAAATTTAGAATTTAAAGAATAGAAATATGAAGGCTCAGATTATTATGTATCGAGCCACTCACTCAAAGTTGATTATTCGGTGTTTAGAGACCATCAAAATACCTTGTAGTTATAAACCAAGAAATTAAAAAGTTATGCTGGTAAATGATGATACTCTAAGAAGGGTGAATGTTGGATTTTCTAATGAATCCGAGGAATTTTGTGCTTTTCCAGAGGAGGAGGCAAAATCACTATTGAAAAAATAGGAGGCCCGAGAGTCATCTATGAAGGGAGGAAGGAAGAGGAAGTTGAAGTAATTGGAAGAAAAATAAAAAACACCAATGGCCAAGGAAACCCAATCTGCACCCCCGAAGACAAAGAAACAACAAGATTGTCCGGATGAGGTTGTATTCAAGTAGAGGGAAGAAAATAAAAATCAGAAAGAAGGGGAGCCTATGATTGGCTTGACCCTGCTGATGGAAAATCTTTGAAAGAAAAGGCATCTGAAGAGATGGAGAGGCAATAAAAAGAAAAGAAACAAAATAACAAGATGACTGATGTAGATATTGTGCAATCTCTTCTGAAGGATGCTGAGAAAGCCTCTGAGAAAATTCTGGTATGAGAATCCTTATTAATATAAGCATTACCAGAGTCACCAGAAAAGAAATTTGTGACTCTAGAAAATGTCCAGGAAAAAGTTGTGGGGGAAGAAGAAGAGGAAGAAGAAGGCAGTGATGATTCTGAAGATCTCATAAACCAAGTAGAAGACTTTCATGAGAAGGAAAGTCCATCTGATAAGCTTTCAATCTGAAATTCTGAAGCTGAATCTTCAAAGCAATCTTCCCCTAGGAAATATGAGAAATGTGTAGATGACATGGTTGATAAAGAAGAGAATAAGATGTCTGAAGAAGAAATTTCTAATCATGATTTCATTCACCCTGAGGATGTTGAGGAACGAGGGGAGAAGGAAAATGTCGATGAAGTAAAAATTGTTCAACACACTGATAGTAAACACGAATCCCCTAACCAAGAGAAAGCCATTATGAAGGTTGATAAGGGAAAACATGTGGTTTTTGATACACCTACCAAAGTTGTTAAGAAGAATGATGTTGGTGGTTCTTCAAAGAGGAAGGCAATTGAAATAGATAAATATCCCTCACCAAGTACACTCTCAAATTCGGATTCATCATCTATAGGACATGATTTTGTGGTTCAATCCTTGATGAAGCTTTTTCTCACTATACCAATATTTCCTAGTATAAAATGCAGATGCCAGATTCTTAAACACACCTTAAATAAAAAGATAGATTCAGTATCCATTGTTATGGATAAGTGTGTCATGATTGAAGAATATTTCAAATCCTTTTTCATAAACTATGAATCCCACAAAAGATCTTTCATGAAAATGACCAGTTGGTCAAATAAAGCTATAGAATACATGAGAGTTCATGATTAATTCAAAGAATGTGTCAACGATACATTTGACCCCGAAGATGTGAAGATCAAGGATCTCATAAATAGTTTGAAGAAAAGTTGTCTCTAAAATAAAATTCTCATATTCATGAAGTAAAAGATCTGAATGGGAAATTGTATTCAATTGCTCAGAGTTGGAAAAGAGAAAGGGATCTTAGGATTGAGATAGAAGAAATGCTTGTCAAGAAGGAAGAAGCCTTGAAGGCATAGGAAGAGTTTATTAAGGCTCAAGAAGAAAGAATAAAAGCCTTAGATAATAAAACCAAATACCAGGATCAGATTATTAAATGAGTAAAGGAAGATCACAAGGATCTCATAAAGCTCAAAATTATTGTGAAGAAGTATATGTCAAAGGAGAAGGAAAGATAAAATTGTTCAATACCAATCTTTTGTTGTATTCCTTCCTTGTACAAATTTTTCCAATCCTAATGAAATTTTCTGTTTCTCTTCATATATTTTGTTGTATAGTACTAATATTTCTGGTAGAATATTTTGTTTTCCATTCCCATTAATCATTTTTGAAAATCACGAAGGGGGAGAAAGGAAAAAAGGAATGCTATTTAAAGAACAAATTTCCCTAATTAAGGGGTAGTTCTTATCCAAGAGGACTTCGGTATACTATAAAATTCCAAGTCTCATTCTAGAAATATAGAATACGATCCTTAGTATTTACAAAGCCTAAGGGGGGAGTTAGTCATATTCATTTTTTCCCATGTTAAGGGAGATAATTTTACTTTCAAAATCCCCAAAAAAATTCTAAGTCCTTATATTATTTTTCATAAGGATGTTTTTGCTTTCCAAAATGGGGGAGATTGTTTATTAAATAAGGATTCCTAATGAATTTTACATTCCTTCATTTTCTGGGAGATAGTTGAGTCAATATGGTTTCTTTATTACTCTACCATTCCTTCATGTTTTGAAAATCACAATCACCTTATCTTAAGGGAAATTTATTTTACTCTATGTTGTACTTTCATAATAAAATTTTCCTTCCCCAATTAAATTGATCCATACCATGTTTTTTGATTGTTCATATTATGTATAAATAGAAATCTTGGTTTCATATCCAAAACCTTGGAAACTTATATATATTTAGAAATTGAGAATTCTGTTATCAGGATCAAAATTAAGGTTCCGAGTTTTCTGTATTCAGAGTCCAGACTTCTTGAGTTCAGACTCCGAGTTCTTGGAATTTAGACTCCAAACATTCTGATTTTAGACTCTGAGTTCACTAAATTCACACTCCAAATATTCTGAGTTCAGACTCTGAGTTCTCTAAACTCAGACTCTAATCAATCTAAGTACAGAATCTGAGTTCTCTGAATTCAGACTCCGAACTTTGTGTGTTCTGACTCCAAATTCTTATGAATTCAGACTCTGAATTTCCTTGAAATGCAGACTCTGAAATTCATCAGAATTCAGGTTTTGAATTCCTTTGAAGACATAATTCTAATATCTATGTGTTATAGACACCGAATGGTATTTTGGTTATACTCCAGACATTCGTTTTTCCTTACACTCTGAAAAATGAATTTAGTTGAGCAACCATATTTTCTCTTACTCATGTTTTGGTTATAAAATGATGTCGTGCATTCAATTACAATCTAACCTTTGTTTGAATAACACTTGTATAGGTCCCTCCAAAATTGAAGAAAAAATATGATCGTTGGGGGATGGAGTCGACCATTGGATATGTGCCTATAAATAGGAGCTCATTTGAATGAGCACAAAAATAATTGATGAACTGTTCTACAACTCTAGAGATTACATGCTGCTAAAGTGATCTCTAGAGAGAGACGTTCATTCTTTGTGTGTACTGAAAATCTTTTTCTTAATTTCTTTGTGCGACTCTGAATGTTGTTGAGTACATTCGAGGGCTTCTAGGGATAGGAAGACAGAGGTTCTGACTACCTTTATGTTCAAGGTCTTGCGGGGATAACAAGACAGACACTGATCATTATATCGAGGGCTTACCCTGGTGTGGGTAAGACAGACTTCCTTGAAAGTATAAATCACGGGACCTTTATCCATGGTTGTTTGATACCTTTATCTTTGGGTTAAAATATTTACTACTTTTTACTTGTATTGTTTCATGTTTTCCATTCATTTAGGTTATTGAGGAAAGTATAACTATCTTATACGTTCTTATACTAGTATACTCTAATTTAGTAAGATTCTATACGTTTTAAGGTAGAATCATTATCTTTTTAAACTTTTGTTAAGTTTCATTTTCAGGATCAATTTTTCTGAATTACATTATTGGAATCCCATTTCTAGAATCCAGGAAGTTTGTATAACTTAGAGGTTTTTTGAATATACCTTGTTTAAATTTGTTAAACAAAACCATATTTAAAAGTTCCAATGAAAATTTTAATGTATACAATTCACCCCCTTCTTGTATATTGAGAATCTACATCATCATTTCGATCCTATAGTTGGTATCTTAGCAGGATATCATACTCCATAACAACATAACACTTATAGGGTTTGAACGGTAATATTAGACAACACATTAGTTTCAGGAGGATATTTAGTGCTAAAACTAAACCCGTTATTCAGTGTGTACTAAATTATTATCTAGAAATCTAATTTAAATATAAAATAATGATAAGAATAATTTATATTGGAACTCCATGTTGTATTACCACTTCATTAATTTATTTCCTTGAAATATTTTCATGCAATAAATATTGTAGGATATAAATTAAATCTATTAACTTCATAATGGGATACAGAAAAACGTATATGAGATTATAACCATTTGATTTCTTTTGTAGTCTTTTGATGAAAAACTAATTGATTTTATTCCATTTCCATACTGGTTTTTGTAAAGGTTGGTTCATTCACTTAGAATTATAATGATCATCCTAACTATACTGACATACCAAGCATTGAGACACATACTACACACTATGCAATTTCAGGTTTCCCATCATTATTTATTAATGATATATCTATAAATAATTTTTACTTCTAGGTTGAATAGAAAATGGTGATCAATGTTCTTCATCTAATAGATCCTCATTAAATTATGGAATTGGTGAAACATATATTTGGGTCCTAAACCTTGTCATTCATTCCTGGTCAAGGTTGAACTCTATTACATTCTTTTTCTTATTTTGTAGATCTATATCAACTGAATTTACCTTCTTATCATTATTTTGATAGATGATCGATTTTATATTTGACAAAGATAGGATTAAATTATGGAATTGGTGAAACATGTTATTATTCATCCAAATGTGGTCATGTATTGAGAAATCATAATAAATAATCAACTATAACCATCCCATTTGGAATATATTCAAGTCATTCTGTATGAATAAAATCATTAAGCTATTATTGTTAGTATATCTATCACACCATTCACCAAATAGTTAATTACTCCATATATTAAAGGAACAAGTTAACAAAACATTCTCTAAATAAAGATTTGGGTAAATTTTATCATTAAAATTTATTTTTCAAGGGATATATGTTTCCACCAAATCATTTTTCCAAAGGAAACAACCCAATCACTTATTAAATACAAAACATTATATAATGAAACCTTACCTATGAAAATTTATTGTGAATTAAGGAGTAGAGAACGACCTTACCTTAAGCTCTTAGAAATTTTATTCAAATTAATATATCCATAGTAATATATTTCCATTTTACGTTAAATTGGTTAGTAGTTTTGATACTTGTTAGCAATTTATAATAAATTTGATTGTATCTAGATAACCCCCGAAAACTAAAGATATTAGTTACAGTGGTTGGCCTAGGATGTTGTTCATCAACCACCATTTTTGAGTGATCCATAGACATGATCTCACATGTGATTACATGAACCAAAAATTAAGATTTCTCTATATAGAATACACGTTTTATAAATTTTAATCATTTTTTCTCTTTACTGAAAGTCTTCAACATAGTATTCAAATTAACACAATTATCTTTATTGACATTGGAATATATATGAATATCATCTAAAATACAAAAAATAATTGATCAAGGTAATCAATGAAGATATTATTCATTAGATATATGAATATAGTGGGATATTATATATGTCCCAATGGAATAAAAAAAATCATTGTCTCCATACGTTTTACGGAAGGATGTATAGGGTATATCCTCACTTTTAACACTTAATTAGCGATATCTTGACAAGAGGTCAACAATTTATTAGTGTGTATCCCCATTAATTTATTTTAAAAATTCATAAATATAGTGATCATGATATTTTTATGATGGAAATAATAATTGTATAGGTTCACTATCTCATCATTTAGATGGACAAAAAGAACCAGTGTACCCCATGGTGAAAAATAGGCCATACAAATACATTATCCACTCTTCTTAGAGTCGATTATTCAATTACATAAACTCAATTATATCCATTATATAATATTTCATTTAAATAGAAATATCACCGGGTATGAGTTATATTTAAAACAGAACATAAATATTTAAGGGGAGAACAAAAACTATTATTCTATAAATTCATCGATATACTCTACAAAAATAGTCATATATTCAATTTTGTGTTTATAGAAAGGTATTTGAAATAGATATCCCCCATGATAATTGATTTATACCCATATAATAGATATAGTTTTCAGTAATAGTTCATATCGATACATACAATGACAAATGATCATATGCTGATTCTAGAAATGAAATGTGACTTCCCTACCTTATAAATTGACATGGTGTCATTATTGAGTGTTCCAAAACATTCCTAGAACCCCATTAAATTTATTTTTGGGAGAATAATTATAATTCTATTATTAAAATTCCAATAATCATTAAATGAAGATAAATTTTAGATATGATATGTAATCATAACAACATTATAAACATTAATTGATAAATAAATATCTAATCTATGATTGGGTGAGGTTATACCATTGTATAATTCTTTAAATAAAAAAGCTTCTGTAGAAAAAGACCAAAAGAATCATTATCATTTATTGAGTGGATGGTATGTGTTCCATTAACCTAATTATTATTGTGACCCACTTCAACAGTAGTGATTTCATAGGTACTTACTTTTACCTATTTCCAATGTGGATGTTAACTCTGAAATGCATCATTAACCTTGGTATTAGTGCACATATTGGTATTGTATCCATACTAATTATCATTGAATAATTTGAATATGTGAATGGAATTGGTTTGATAATCGTTTTTATCGTTGATAAAGATCAACTTATTCACGTTCTTTAGAAATTACATTCATTACATCGATTTTTTCCACACATGAATCATTTAATTGTTCTTTTAAAGTAATACCCCTCATTAAACCTTCCAAATTTTTACACTGAGTAATGGAATATTTTCTTCCATTAAGAGATTTTATTACATTAATTAACTTGGAAACCAATTATCCATTCGAATACCAAAAACAATGAGAACAATGGTAGTATAAAATTTTGTTTGTAATGATAGAAAACATGAAACAATTTATTCATAGACAAAAAACTCTAATACAACTAATTTATTACATATATTATCTATTAATCCACTAAATAACCAATTAATTATTCATTAAATTTATACTATAAAACCATAGGTATAACATAAAATTATAGTATTTTTCCTCATTTGTACCAATATATTAACAACCATTTTACATTAACATGACCAATTATCTCTCATTTTTAGTGTGAATAGTTTTAGAAAAATTATAATTGATAAATACATTCTTAAAATCATACAATTTTATAGAGTCAACATCATACTATTTTCTTATATCCATGATGATATTAAACCATTGAACAGAAAAACATTTCAAATTATAAACAGATTAAACAACCATTTCATTATCTAAAAAATGAAAGACTAAAAATATATTTTCAATTATACTAATCCATATAACGGAATTTAGTTGTTTGGAAGATCCACTAAAAGAGAATGGATGTTTTCATATAAAAGAATCAATGATTATTTTTTACATTTTCTAATTTGGAATTTCATTATGATTGTTGTTGTTATTCATAGGTAAGGGATATTGAAGAGAATATCCATAATGTTCTTAATTCTATATCCCATTTCATTTGGAAGATTATGATGATCTTCATTAATTAAACATCACATTCCTTAGTAAAATGATTCCAACTGGTTATAGAAATGATCTAAAACCAAAATCGTTAATTTGTGTATTTAGAATTTATAATATAGGTGATTTATCATATGAAAAGGAAAATAATTCCTAATATTTACTAAATTAAGAAACCATTTCTCAAACATTTCCATTTTTTCATCATCCTATATAATAATTGGTTTATCATTGATTGGTTTAGACTATATCCTATAATTAAATTCCACAAAAATAACTAATCCAAACAATTATACTAATTGATGTGACCTATGAATATGATATATGTGTATTACATAATTTTAGATGAATATTCAACACATCAAGAAAGAATTAAAACCACAAAACATAAATTATTGTTTAATTTTCAGAATAAAAACCTAATTAAATAAATTATGAAAAATATTCAATATATCCCCCAAATATTCTTGACACATGGTACCCTTTGATACATGTAATACTGAATAACATTATTCATAACCTGGGGAAATGAATACAAGAAAAGAGTGATATAAAATTATATGTAAGAGAAAAAATGTGGGTTATTAATCAATGATCACAATTTATATTAACTTGAGAATTGGTGTATGATGATATATTAAAATTTCATAATCAAAACATATGAATATCTAACCTAGTGAGTCATAAATCATAAATCATGATACATGAAATAAGGAATTAGAAAAACATAAGACATCAGTTATATGAGTCAATGATCAAGATCTATGAATTAATCATTTTGGTATAAGAGTGTGATATACACATATCATAGAAAATTAATTTCATTTTCATGGATCAATACAATGACTATCATTATATAGTGGATAAATAACCTTAGTGGATTGTGTCCCCATACCATTCCATTTAAAACATGATGGGTAAAGTACTTAATTAGATTTGTCCCAATACGTATTTTCTTATATAATATCTCATGAAATACAATGCTTTATCACATTAATTTTGGGGCTATATAAATTTAGTTCCAATAATAAAATATATATATATATATATCATTGTGTGCTTGTGTACCCCAAAACATGAGAACATCACAATTACGAAATCTCTGAACTAACCCCTCAAGAGAAGCATGTTTCATTAAACATAAATAAATCATGATAATATGACATAAAATGAATAGATATAGATGGGATCATTAAATAATATCAATTTTAAATAATAATAATTTTAATATGATGTGGAAATAGTTGAATAAATATGTTTACTATTGAATTAGAAAAATTTGTCGCAAATAAAGAAGAAATATCATTTTCTTTTGTTTTTAAATCATATTAAAATTAATAGAAAATTTGAAAAGTATTTTCATTGATAAATTATATAAAATTTTAAATAAAATCATGATATAATATAATGATCAAGAATATAGGAAAATTCACTATAGCAGTAAATGTTAAAAACATAATCATTAAAATTATTAAAAGAATTTAAAAAAATGAGCCATACAAAAAACATTAAAATTAGTCTTCTTGTATGATTTTAAATAAATTAAATGATAATAGAATATTTATTTAAGAAAAATATTTTAATTATAAATATTTTCATTATTTAAAAAATATAAATAATTTTTTTATAAAAGAGAAAGAGTTAGGAATAATATAATAAAATTAGAAATGATTTTAAATACAAAACCTTAATAAATATTAAAATAAAATTTTATAGAAAAAATGAACACGATAAAGAACAAAATATAAAATAATTATAAATAAATTCAATATATAATAAGTAAATATAAAGTATATAGACCTTATTAATGAAAATATGTTAATAATTTAATACATATTTCCTAGAATGACATTTGAGACGAGAATCCCTTATATCAGACAACCTCTTTTATATACACTCTATAATCTACTATATAATAAATTTAGATTTATTTTAAATCTATTTTAGAACCATTTTATATTTATATTAATATATTCCGTGAATTTATATTTTCTTATTACCAGTTTAAGAATAATGTTTTGTTAAGATCAATAGTTTTTGTTATATATTTAGTTTTCGATGGAAGTTCTGATTTATTAGTTTCTGTCAGTTCACCATTATCATGGATTAACCATATGAATTATATTAATAATGTTTTAGAGTAAATTAATAATTTATTTATGGAGACCCATATCCATTTCATGAAACGTATCATAAAATATTTCCTGAGATGATTAAAAATATAATTTTTAGTTTATTAGATAATTAACAATATATTTGAGTTAATTTGTAAATGTACATTGGAATATTACCAACAAAAAAAATTATAAAAATTCTTAATTTTTACTAATATATCATAATATTTGTTTTTTTTATTCATTCTTGTAATAAAATTTTTGACATCATTCTTATCGGTGGTAAAATCGATCCAAATTGTAACATTTTATAATAATTTATTGAGTGAGAACATGTTATTATATAATGATAATATAACTTTTATAGGGGCTTAATATTTTTTCAAATAACATATATTTCCTTTAAATACATTATTAAAACCAACCATGTATGGTTGTGATGAAAAATAAAATATATCATTCATTGAGGAAGTAATACACATGTACACATGTGTGCCATTTTAATTATCCAATGTATAGGGGAATGTAGATAATGGATGTTCCATCAATATAATAACATTTAATGAAAATAATTATTCTTATTTAATTGTATGATTATATTTATATTATATTTAAAGGAGGTGAATGGAGAAATAAACATGAAATTACTCAGTAATGGAAATTATCTATTCCTTTTATATCATCCATTGGATCCCATATTAAGACACCATTGATTTCTATTTTGGTTAAAAAACATCTTTTCCATGGATAAGGGTTTTGGGAAGTGATTTGGGAGTGTCGTTTTTGAGATAAGGTTCCAAAAGTTTGTGAGTATGTGTAGGGGAGAGAGGATCCTTTTATAAGTGAGAGGAGTCAAACCACTGTATTATATATGATCATTAAGAATTATAAATGTAATTCTCAAGTAGGGTGGAAATTTTATTCTAGATTTGAGAAAATGATGAGGGAGTTCTAAATACAATATTACAATCAAATAAATATAATGTTTTATTATATTTTAACCATTATTGCTTAGTTTTAACCCCATTTAAGCCATGTAAAACATTACCCAGATGACTTACCATTTACCAAAGTAAGTATTTTTTGTAACTAAAAATTAAATTGAAATTATTTAAAATTATGAAATATATATTTCAATATATGTAAGAAACGTTTTTAGATTCAAATTCTAATGGTTGAAATAATTTTTTCATGTATTAGGGCAGAAAATCATAATTTTCATTATTTGAAAAAAATTAGTTTTGATGGATAAACTAAATTTAACCACATTATTTGGTTAATAAAAAATATTATATGAGTGTTTAATTTGTTTTGAAAATATTAACAATATTTTACATTAAAATAATTCATAATAATTTATTAATTTAATTTATTATTATTAGAACACATTAAATTTTTAGAAGATATTTAATGATAAGTATATCTTATCAACATTACATAATTTTATATTATAATATTCAAAATATATTATTTTACCGTAACTGGTACATTTTTGAAATTTCACCTCTCGCTTAAGTTCCTCAAATACTCTTTTGAAAATATTGGCTTTTCAAAAAAAATTAGAGGAACCTCAAATAATTTAATCTGATAATCCAATTTCAATTAGATAATGATTAATATAGATTCTAGATTATATGTGTATGGTATTTTTATCATTTCACTATGAATTTTCTGAATTTTTATATGGATTTGATTGTGTGGGAGAACATCCATTTTCTCTAACTGGTAGTGATTTATTGTTGTACTGGTTCATCTTTTTAATATTTTTTCCCCCAAATATATATCTATTCTCATAATACACCTGATTCAATTGGATACAGAAACTGATAATATTTCAAAAATATTATTTAATATAATATTCATTGAAAAAGATATGTATAAAATAATTCATCTAAAAATTGGGATTGAGAATAATTATTCTAGTTTCAGAGAGGATATATCATATAAATATTTCCCATAATATTTATTTTATTTTTGTCAAGTTGGTCATCATACTATATTCTATGGAAAAAATAATTAGAAATTTTAATTACCAAAATGGAAGACTCCAATTGTATGAAATATGATGTGGTTATATAATGGTAAAAATAATGACAATAAAAGTTCTCTTATTATTATGATGTCTTGGAAATATCTCATCATATTGACACTGATATTGTTGGGGATAATGATCAATGTGTTGAACCTATAAATATTGATCAGGATACTGAATACCAAAATGAGTCATCTGAGTCTACTCATTGTAATAATGTTAATCTTGATGAAAATGACAATGTTCTTAAAAATATTGATATTTTTCATCAGAGCTCTAAAAAATGATGAATGCAATTGTTGACTAGGATGGATTTATCACTCCACTTCAAGGAAGGGAAAGGATATATATTGATTAATATAAATAGAAAAAAATCACAAGATCATCTATGATAAATTTTTGGGAATCTCACATCCCCTCCCAATAATAGGAAAAAATGACAGATCATGTCAGTAGTGTAAGCCTTAATAAAGAATATGATATTTTTCTGATAGAATATTTTGTTGAGTCAGATTCGTATACTAACTCAAGTAGTGATGAATATGACCATATTGAATCTATGATAAGTAATATTCATAGTATTAGGGATATCATGGCGGAGGATTTGTATACATGGATTGATGAAGAAGTCTCATTTATGTTCAATAAATATAAACATTGATAAAATATTATAGAGTACTATCTTCAAATAATAGAACATATGTTCTCCAATCTAAAAGATCACTTTAAATAAATCCTGAATTTTAATTTTAGGGAGCTTCTATGGTGATGATTTTCGTCATTCTTCTTTTATCAATATGGTTTAATTTGAAAACATGTCATTTTGGAATCATTGGAATAGTTTAGTTAATGTGTATGTATTATTGAATGATATTTTTATTATTTAGGAATGCATGTAGATTAATATTTTTTCTTCTTAATTTCATGGGTAAGGGTTTCATGGAAACATAATGAGGCTACGTAATTGTTCATGTAGGAATGCTTAAAGGAAACAAGGTTTCACAATGGTTTTTGGACCCATGCATAAGGGTAGTGAATCTTCCATAAATTAAACTCTAATTTTAGTATAGGACAAACATGTTGATTAATTAGGATATGAAAAAATCTATGGATATGAACTTAAGGATTTTTTTTGATTCTTGCATAAGGGAAACACTATGCTTAGTAAAATACATAAGGGTAGGTTTTTTAATTATGTTGGTTTCATTAATAAATCATTTAAATACATAAATGTAGTGTTACTTATTTTGGTAGATACATAGTGGTAATGGATATGGTTAAATGCATAAATGTTTCCCTAATTTTAGTATTTAGAGTAACATGGCTTCTATGAAGGCTACATAAGGCAAAGAATTTTCTTCACTCATGTTTATAAGAATAAATATACATATCATAAAGGATACATAACGGTAATATAAAGGGTTTTTAATGAAAAACATGTTGTATAATGATATTTAAGTTATGTGTAAGGGTGATATGAATCTGGAATGACAGAATATCTCAAAGAAGAATACTACTAAAGGATTGAAAGAACTTTTGTAAGTGTAGATGGGGTAAGGGTATCATTAATTTAAGTATGGTATGTAATGGTGTACCTTAGTGTAGATTATTTTAAAATGATTTTAGCCTGATTATTTTTTCTCCAAGCACATTTTATAATTATAAACCTGTTCATGTATCACCTGAATTCCCTCTAATAATATTCAATATGGTATGATTATAGAGTTTAATTGCTAATTCATAATTTCTCTGGATGTCTAAATAGTTCATAGAGATACTAATTTTTTCACAAGAATATTCTTGAGGATTCAATGGTGACTCTTGGAATTGAGATTATGTGGTTGGGGTATTGTTTACCAAATGTAAAAAGTCTTTGTAAATTTCTTTTTTTAATTTATTTGCTAATATAATTTCTATATATTGTTTCCCTTTTCATATGTAAGGATTAAAATAATTATTAGTGAAATCACATTGTACCCTATTCTGTCACATTGTATCATTATTTTTATTTATTATGTTTTTCCTATGTGATTTGGGTTAGCAACCCATTTTTGAGCCTTTTATACAATTTAAATGAAAAAATATAATAGAAATACATTCTTTAAAAAATTAAATATTATCCAAAAATTATTAGATTCGTAATAATTATAACTGAATTAATATTTCAGGGATATTATTAATCAATTATAATATTTTTTACTTTAATATTTATTAATATATTTTATTGATATGATTATTCAAAAGTATCAAATCTAATAAACATAAAAAATTCATCCAAACAATTAAAAAATATCTTTATTACAATGATATTTCCATATGTAAATGACCCCATTTATTTTAAAAAGTCATTTATTTTATCATTTTCATTTATTATCAACTAATTTTATTTTCTCTTTTAATAAATAATTATTTACATAATTTCAGGGTTTAATGAGAAGAACGATATTAAGAAAACTATTTTTTAATGGGGGAAAATATAGTAAAATTATTGAATGTTACAAGTGAAGTTAAAATAAATCTAGAGGGCCGGAAATATTATGAAATAATTTATCCCACTTTTTTGTAAAAAAAATGACTGTGAAGTGTTGAGTTGTGACAACACGTGAAACACAAGATTTTTTTAATTTCTCTCTAACCTTATTTCATTCTCCCCTTATTCATTCATTTTCACTTAACAAAGTATCCTGAGTTATGACATGTTACACTATGATCTAAATATGATAATTTTATATAGAGTAACATCCTTGTAAAGATTATTCTATTTAAATATTTTTTACGATGTTTGTGGAATATCTCATATAGGATGAGATATCCTTGATTGAGTTTTCACTATATTTGGAGATAGAGGAGATTTGAATACAAAGATAAGTTATTTCATTGAATGATGATTTTTTTATTATCTTTTCATTAATTTAATATTATAATTTATAAAAGTGGAACAAATGAAGAATGATCTTGATTTAATCTATTCATCTTATTCCTTGTTCGTGCTACTTTTTTTTCGTTTTTCATGTATTCAATTATTTCTATTATTTTTTCATTCTAGATTTCATAATTTTCATATTAATTTTTTTTAAATTGTTTTGAATATTCACTATGATAAATAAAATATTCTTTGATTTAACTTCTATTGTAGTCGTTGTTCCATATCTAGAGATATTAAAAATAATTTTTTTACAAGAATTTGAATTCACCACATCTAAATTTCACTCTTTTTAGACTAGAATGTTTTATAAATAAATTATTTTTATTTAATTATAATTATCAATAATGATGGATTCACATGGTTTTTCAACATTTTCACTATTATATTAATCACATATCTATGAACATAGATAAAATTGATAGATTTTTTATGTTGTCTATAAGGTTTAAAAATGATATTTTCCCATTTAAGATGAGGTGGATGTTTTAGAGTGATTATTTCTCATTTTCAAACAATATTTCAATTCAATTCAAGGTACTCAAAGTAGTGAACAACATAAATAATATTTTCAATGAGAATTTTAATTTGATATAGAGCTTACTATTTTTGAACATATGTAACCAATCGCTGTAAAGATTTAATTTTAGGAAGATCATTTCAAAGGTAATATTGAGGTCTATTGAGAGGTGGTCAATGATGATATGAATTATACTGGTAATTTTTTAAAAGTTAAAATTAGTTCTATTAATAAATGGTATGATTTAATTTTTATTAATATTTTAATAATTTTTCTATTAGTTGATATGTTAAGAAAACTAAATAACTAGTTTTTCCCAAATTAAACACCACCTTTGAGGTGTTGAAACTTTTGTATAGGATAATGGAGGATGGATACTTCCCTTATTTCATAGAGATATTACTTAGAGATCTGATTTCTCAAGGTGAACATTGAGGTGCATTTTCGTCAGGTGATAATTTTTTTTTTTAAAGAGTATTCATTTTTTAGGTTTATTAAAATATTATAGTGGATTTTAATCATGACTCTCATTTTTTATGTTTTAATGAGATTGGTGATTTATTCAATATTATATAGTGTCAAGAGAAAATAAAAAATTATCATGTTAAAGAATATCTAAAAATATATGTTTTCATTGGATTTGATGTTTTCGATATATTTAACTGGAATTTTCCAAGAAAACTTTATTGGGATGTTTTAATGTAGTTGAGGTACCTGAAATTTATCTTTACCAGCCTTCAACCATATAAATACAATAAAATAATGATTAGGTGGAGATATATTTATAAATTTTTAAAGAGGAACTCAAACTTTAATAGTATAACAAAATAACCAAATTAGGCGACCCTAAGAATTATGTACCTCATTTTTAGTGTTATTTTTTTTTATATTTAATTGGGAGAAATTTAAGAACGATACTGAGTAAATAGGGTCAATTTTATCAATATGATCAATTTAAAAATGGTTTTTTTCTCACCCATACAAGGGTCATATATGATATGATTGGATTTATGACCTACCTAAATATATTATTGGTGAGATAAATTCCATATACGGATCATTTCATAGTTATATATATATATATATATAGATTCTTAATAATGTATATGATGAAAATTAAAAGTTGTCATCATTTTAGTGGGAAAAATTATATTAAAATTCATTATTAAATGAATATAAAAAATGATTCTATTTTGATAAAAGTTGTTGAAATACATTTATGAATTCATTATCTTAAATCATAACATTGATATCAATCAAAGTGAATGTTAATGCATAATGTAAAAAACATCTCAAAATGGACAAAAATATCAATTTTTCTTAAGTAAAAGAAGTTGTATGTGTTCCAGAAGACCCTTACATTAGTAAAAAATTTGAAATGGTTAAACACTTGAATATAGATTCTTTTCAGATGTGAGTATTAATTAAATTATGGATTCAATGTAATTAAATTCAAGATAATAAAAATAACATTATTATTCACTCATAAACAATGTGAATGATTGTTTTAATTACTTGGAAAGCCTGAAGGAAACCTTGAACTCTTATTTTTGGATATGAAAGTCATTATTGGATAATTTTTTAAATGTTCCAAATAAAATTACTCATTCAAAATGTTTTCCCAATTTCTTCAAATTGATAAGGTAAAATGAACTGGTCATGATATTTCTTTGTACGAGTACTATTTTTTTAAAAAAATGGGTGAAATTAAAAAAATGGAAGATGAAATGTGAGTTAAAATTTCATAAATGTTTATTTAATGAGAATTTAAAGGCTTCTCATACAAAAAAAAGTTATCATGAAAGCATAGAAATGGTTCCATAGGGTGAAATTATCCAAAATAGCTATATGGGTTTTAAAGAAATTATGGGAAACACATGTTAGGTATCTATGCTATAAAAACAAATTCATTAATTTTGAAAGATGTATTATATTAAATTTAAAGATAAAGGATTTTAAAATGGAGTTAAGAATATATGAATCTTGTATTTTTCTGTTATGTAATGAATCATTAGCATGTTGAATAATGGTGAATCATAGGGTTTCTAAATCTTGTAGTTGAAAACAATGTTATATCAAGATCGGGAGGATATTAAGTATGTTTTATTTATCCAATTTATTATGTAATAAAATAGAGGTTTTCTATGAATTTTTTTTAAAAATATTACTAGTTCAAGAGACATAGTTTATGATTGATCATATTCCATAACATTTTTAATAATAAAATGCGGATAAAACTATTTTTTATAGTACAAGTTAGAATATTAAATATATTTTTTGAAACACAATGTATTTTTTTCACCAACAATTAGTAGAATATTTTTGAGAATGTAATTTTTGACTACATAGAGTAATCTAGAAAACATTAATACTGTTCAAAATATAGGAAAATTATTTTATTTGATAGATATTCCCATTAAAAAATAATTGTTTTATCCGAACATTTTTTTGTATCATAACACGATATTCTAAAAAAAAATATTTTCTAGAGAGAGTACGTTTGGACTTAGAATTGTTTAATGTGTAACAAATTAATTATTATTCTAGTCAAAATTCAATGTTACTTCCACATAAAATCATAAATTCATTTTGGTATTTTCTGTAAATAGAAATATAAAGAGTAACATTTAATTATTTTACCAAAGTGAAAATAAATTTATTTTCTAAATAATTTTAGGATGTGTTTGAAATGAAAAATCAAATGAGTTGAATATTTCTAAAAAATGACCTAAAATAAAATGTTTGATGTAATAGGTTATAATAATGTTGTTGATGATAAAAATATAATGAGATCTAGGTAGAAAACAAATTTAATTAATATAATTAAATAATATTTTTTATGTGTGGATTTTTCATATATGTTCAATTAGTTGAAAATTAGGAATATTATTCCTAAATCTTAACAATATTAAAGATGAATTTTTTCATATATAGTAATTACTATATCTGTTTAGTGGGAGGTATTATAATATATTCACAAATAGATGTTGTAGGAATTAAATACGATGTATTGAGTATAAAAAACCCTAAAAGTTAAAAAATATAAGACCAATATAGAGATTAATCATATGGGATATAAATATGATATTGACTTATGTATGGTTTTCTTAGTTTTTAAATTGAATTTATGAATATATAATGTGTCGCGATATAAAAAATAACGTCTAAACATATTCATTATTCATTATTTATTATTTATTACACAAACTCATGAATTGAAATGATAAGTAACATATCAAAGTATGACTTTGATTTATCCCTAACAAATAGTCACCATGGGGTTTATTAAGTTGTGAGAAAAAGTTAATCTTATTATGGGTTGGATTTTATATAGAGAACATATATTTGATCATCTATTATAAAATTATATTTGTATGATTGAATACCCACAAACAATATCAAATCTAGTTTCATACACTATTTAATTAGAATAAAAAGGGTATATGTGTATTATTTTGATTTACCCTACCCAAAGATAGAATCATACTAAGGATAAAAATCCTTATTATTTGATACCATCCATACATAATACATCAGGCTTCGAAAATATAGGGTTGGTTGAGTGTCTTGCTTATCATTTTATATGTTGAATATTAACCAATATTATATTGTTATTCTCATATAATTATTTTGAAATCGAGCCTCAATATTGATATAAACTAATGGAGTGTATTTATAATAATACATAATGCATGTGATGTGATTATCTATTGGATTATTTTCATATTATATGATCATCCATAAGGGTGAATGACATGTAATGTTTTCATCGATATAAATTCTTAAATAATTATTAAAATAATGGTATTTATATTGAGTTAAATTACTTTACCTCCTAAAATTACTCCATATATTTAATAGAGGTATAATTTGAAAATTAAATCATGTATTTTATATAGATGGAGGAACTAGGTATAGATATGCATGTGTTTTATGGATATCATGATAGATCCGTTTATAGATGTAGTGTAATTTATTCTTGTTTTACACCTATCCAGGATTATAATTTTTTTGGTATTTCATATATATTATTAATTCTATAAAGGAACGTGGGGTAACACATTTTATATTTAATTTGGATAAGTTTTATGAAATTGAGAGAGCTTCACTAATTTTTTTTAATGTTAATATAAAATTGGGTTTGGGTAGATCTTAATAAGGTATTAAATATATTGTGAGATATGGTGAATTTTATGAAAATAGACAAATAATAATTTTTAAATCTATAAAATAAGTTTTGTATATGTCTTCATAAGGTATTATATAGGAAATTTTATAAGGTGAAATTACACAAAGTGCCTTAGGATTTAGTTTCTATTTTTGGTAGATGGAGAAACTTCTAAAAGCATTTATACCTATTATAATTCATTAACAATATTATATGAAATTACATGGGTATGTAATGTGGTATGACATCTATAATGAAATGGTATATTGAATGACTTTTCTAAATATCAAGGTTTATGGTATATAAATGTCATAACTTTTTCTCCCAACTAGTCATATTGGATGACATAGGTAAGTCGTAATGCATTAAATCATCTCAAAGAATTCAAATTTAAATATTTTTTTCATCCATACATCCAATGTTGTGAATTTTTATTAATATTTAAAAGTTTTTTGAAGCCCTAAAAAATTCTAGGAGACCTAATGTTGTGGAAAACAATGGCATCATCTTGAACCATACTAACACACTTGGGGGGGAAGGGGGAAGTAAAACTAAAAATAATACTTGGATTGATAGGCAAAGCACGTGACTCCAAATAAATCTATGAGGTTGTTTCCTTGTCTCTATATATGATTAAAATTAATACAATCAGCATTACGTGGTCTTTAGTTGAGAATTATTTACAAGAAATCCTAGGGAGTACTGAATAACCTAGAATTGATCAAAGTTGAACCATAGTTAGTTTCTATAAGATGGACAGAGAATCCATGAGAGAGACACTATTCCAATTCCTTAATCATCATTGAATCCTAATACATGAAAGAGTCATCCTTCCCAAACCACAAGATGAATGAGAAACAAAATGAATCTTTTCTATCACATATTCCACCACCGACTCTCATGAAACCATTAATACATAAACCATTGATATTAAACTATACATTAGAAGTATGGGGTTCTAGAAAACCCAAATTATGGGAGAAAACCACATTGAATGTGTTAGGGAGAAACCACTAAAATCCATAAGTCTCTTCATGGAAAGAGAAATAATGCCCCACTTAAGCAGAAACATGATATCCATTGCAAGTACCCTTTCCCTAGCTATAAAACCCATGCATGATCTGGAGAGACCCTCATGTCGAAATTTAATACATTCATTCATTATAATCTATATATCATTGATTTAAGTTAATATATAATTGATTAAGAGTTTCATAAAATCTAATTTTGTTGGAATAGTAATATATTAAGGTTATACGGGGTTTATAACAACATGAATCAGTCATACATTTATGTTGTCTGAGTAAATGATTGCATAATTGAGAGGAATCCCCATGAACTATAAAAGGCGGTTCTGGATTTCAAATGTGGTGTCTTTTCTCCAATATCATTTCCCATTGTTATATTTTTAAATTTACCCAAATTAATCTCACTTTATCCACCTTTTTTCCAACCAAGAGTCACTAGACTAACATTCAAGATATATAAAATATCTCGCTAGTGTTGCGTGATTCAGATAAAACTCATGGATACACCATATATGATGGATTCCGTTGGACTTATTTAAGGTATCATAATAAATAATATAATTAAATATATTTAAAATAACTATTTGATGAAATATATGTTTTATTCCTTTTATATACACAAGGATTCATCTTAAATTCATGGTGACACTAGATTTTATGATATCTAAGGACATACATTACAATGAATAAATTACATTTCATCTAATAAAATCTAATAGTTCCCATGGATCCTCATTGTACTAATGGTTTGTCTTTATTAAATTGACATGATGAGTTTTATTTTGGAGTATAACATCGTCTGTATGATTTATGATCATCACCAACTAATCCATGTAAGAGATGTAATACACAAACCATAAACCCATTAGACTTATTAAGTGTTAAGGATCTTGTATATAAATATTCAAGAGGTATACATGGAACACATCATAAACTTGAGTTACATTTGGTGTTATTACTAGTCAATAGGTAATAGTACGCATAAAACCAAGTATTTTGGAGGTGATTAAGTAACCAAGACATTACATTCACTTATTCTCAAACCACTTTACATTATTCCAAGGATATATTCAATGATAGACTTTATCTCTAACCAAAAACACTATATCAATTTTATAATTGTAAATATAGATCTTATATAATATTTCAGTTTTACTGGTGTATTGTTGACTGAAATTTATCTTATATTCCATTTCATTAACTAGTGAGCATCCTAATAGATTCCTTTCTACAACATTATCCCAAAAAATAGAGTTCAATTTTTCTTCCCATTTAGTTATTTATATAGATTCATATGAATTACTGAGTTAATGATATTTATATATCATAATTCAACCAGAGAAATTAATTGATCCAAATAAGTTTTACATTTTGTAGAGTAATCTCTCAATATAACCACGTGATTTTGGAAATCCCTTCATATCGAACATCATTCTTAAGAGTGATAAGCCTTAAAAACATAAATTATTTATTCCGGTAATATTTAAGTCTGTTTTAGAACTTTGAGACGAACCTCAAATCTAAATCAGACATAATAGAGTAGTGTTCCCTTCAACACCACCTATTTTATGATGTATATATTGAAAATATGACCCAGTGAAAGTCCTATCAACATAAAATAATGAGATAAGCCTTTATTAGATGATCCACTATAGCCTATATTATTTTTTTACAAGAAATTGGAATATCTGCAAAAAAACGTTGTTGGTGTTGTTATCCCATTTAAATATTTGTATTTTAAATGGTTGTATCATACTTTTCAGCTTCATTCCATTCTACCACAACTTATTAGAATACCAAGTACCACGATATATATTTAATACCATATTTATTAATACAATTATAATAAAATCGATCTTATATATCATTAAATATCATTGTGATTCCAACATGGATAGAGAATCCATAACTATGATTATAATTTAATATATACTTTCTATCTTAGGCTTTTAAGGTGTACATAACGATGTCCCAGATCATACAATTCCATATAAAAATTATCCTTTTCCATATCACGATGTCATTAAAATCATGAAAATAAATAAATAGTTTCATTATATATTCTTCTTCCTAATAAATAGAAATGGTGTACCCTATGGTGAACCGATAGGGAATATACAAACCTCTCTATGGTTCCTTTTAGTTGATTATTCAACTCTTGTAGTTCAATGAGTTCCACTCTATATATAGTCGTATATATGGGTAGAGTTGCAGTTTTATGTTCTGTAATGAATTGAATATCCCAATACGAATATAGAAGTGACATCTATTTAGGGAATAAATTAACATATTACATCATAACTGTCATATATTAAAGGCTTATCCCTTGCCTCAGTCATTTGAGAAAAATATTCTTTCTCATAATAAAAAAATATCAATTCTAGATTAGGAGTCTATAAAGATGATACATAATTAGAAATTCTCTTGTATAGAATATAAGGATGGTTTGTGATATGAAAATTTATTCCCCTCTCTTTTGAATATATTTTTTCTCTATAATGATACCCATTACATGACTAGTATTGAATAAAGTTCATCCTAAGGGAGTTTAATAGCATTTTGAGAGACTCTTGTACAAATTTTTATAGAAAATGAATATATACTTTATAGGAAATGACATCACCACTTTTTGTTTTCACTGATAACTAAAACATAAGGTATTGTAGTGGTGTTTGAGTATTTATAATAAAACTTCATGGTATCAGTGAATGCATAAAACCATAATAAAATAAGATATTCCTTTCTCTGGAATAAATTTCTTGTTTTCCTTTCATGACATATTTTCGAAATTCCACAACATCCATTACAATAACATATTATCTTCTATAATCCCATGGATTTAAAGGATATAGTCTTCTCCTTCCCTCTATAAAACATATTTGTAGTGAAATGATTTTTATAGTTTTCAATTTCATTTAATTTTTAAAATTATACCTTGGGTGGAGGGTTGACTGGACCTTTACATTGTTCTATATTTTATCGATAATATTATTTGTATTCCCGAAATAATATTTAACTTTTTTTTATATTTTTCATACTTAAATCATTTATTTATTCCCTTGAGGTATCATCTAGGATTCTTCTTCCCACACTTTTGCCCATGGGTAGTTGAATATTTTTATATCAATGTCATTTTTTAGTTGAATCTCAAAAATGAAATTCCATTCTGATCATTTTTTATCCCAAATAGTTATATGGATTCACCAATATCCATATACACATTAAATTAAAACCAGACTCTTTCATTTTATCGATCAATTTATTGAATCAAAAAATATTTTTAATGACCCATCTTTATGATACATAAGAATATGTAAAACATAATGTTGGCATGAATGAAAAAACTAGTGTCATAACATAAAATACGTTTTTTGGATTTCCACATTTGACCAATCGAAACATCCTACCTTTGCATCATCTCCGGAAACACCCTCAACATTTTAATATTGAGTGTGAAAAATATATTAATTCAAAAATATTGTATTTAATATTAACCATTCCACTGAGTCAAAGTTTTCCTTGGGATTTGTATTATTCATCATTGTCTTCAAAATATCAACATCCATCTCTTGTTGATATATTTAAAAAGCTTCCATATCTTTCTCAATTTATTATATTATAAATAATATCATCTCAATAGAATTAATACATTGTTTTGTTATTATGGTATTATAAGAACCATGATATGTGGAAGGAAACTATTTCATAAATGAATCAATATGAACACGTTATTTCTTGGGTGAAGGAGGCATGTAAATAGGGTTAATGATATTATTCCAAAAATTATCCCATTAAGAGAGTTCTATAATGAGTCTCTTTACTACTGGTCTCACTATATTATTTATATCATTTGGGATATTGTTACATTACCCCACACATTATTTATAACATGGTCCGTACTTCTTCCAAACATTAATTAATACAAGATAATAGTACATATATGAGTAATAAAATTATAAGAATATAAATTTTAAATAGTGGACGTAGAAAGAATAACTCACAATTCACTTTCAGATCCTCACTTATGATATTCAATGCTGAAATCAAGGTTAGTTAGGGAGTATTTTATATCAAAATTTAGGACCTAATCCCCAAGTATTGGTTGAACTTGATTTAACAAGAAATATGACATCCCATATCCCAGACACACAGGATAGCACTACTATATATATTGAAACAAAACAAGAAATCTAAGTGGTACGAGTCTTTGGGATATTGTCTTCAGAAGACAAACTTTTTAATAATAAATAACATTATTATTTATTTCAATCTTCATGTTATGATCCAATATCTCCTCAAATTTTTACCAATATATGAATTATCATATAAAAATACACAAATTTAAAGAAGTGAAATAAATCATAGTAAAATAACAATCGAGATAATCATGAGGGGGGGGGGGATAAGGTAAGAATAAATAATCATAACATAGAATTATAAAAGTGGATGATCATTAATCTTATGACGGTTACATTATGTAATATAGATGATAACATAATAATATTGTAATTTTTAGAATTATAAGAATTATAAGAATGTGTCACAAACCTGAGATATATCATCACATAAATATTTCAAGGCACACTACCAAGAAATAATAACAATATGGACAATGCTAATCACATAATATCTATGTATAACATTGTAGAAAAATATCATTGTATAATTCCCACCCATAAGTATTTCATGAGATATAATTAATTAACCAATCAGTGGGAAAGATATATTCTTTTTTCCAAACAAACAAATTCAAAATACTTCATTCATATGTGTATGATATATAAATAATTCATGTATACATAATAATAATGTGTGACACTAATGATAAAGAAATGGGTTGCATAATTACATCTCAAAGAACACCCAATTGGTGAATCATAGGGTATCTAATTAAAAAAAGTAATTAATAAATTTTGAATAATAATAATTGAATTAATAAACATGTCATGATTTGTACTAGTGGGTCTCGTGTTGTGACACCCCAAGACCACCTCCAATAGGACAGGGGCTGCTGACTAGAACCAAGTAGGAATATCACTAACACGAGAGGACTTTCCTATGTACCTGTACGCACACACACATCTCCAAACCAACAAAATATTGACATGTAAAAACCACTAAGAACAAAATGCATGTATACAAATATATCTCGACCATAGTATGATAACATAGTAAAGTATTGTAATGCAAACCAGGATAGAATGCCTTCCCACTCAAATACATCTTCAACCACAAGCCCAGTCTATAAGAAATTGTACTGGGACTGCTGTTTTTAGCCATATGAACACACCTCACTCATCCTGATATCACAAATCTATGTCTCATTCTTGTCTACTTATGATTCTATCAAAAGGTCACTCATCCACACAAGATATGACACATGATGGAAAAGCCCGTACATGGGTGAGTATAAAAATATTCATTAGGACACACTGAAACCACAATGAAGTACACAAAGGAAACATATATTCAACTCTATACAATATACCTCTACAAGACATATAACAAGAATATCCAGATATACTCAATCCAAGACACACATTCTTGAGGTACGTCACAACTACACAATACCAACACTAGGTATTTCTTCTGAAGATTCCTTGAAGCACTCATCTGAGAGAACACACTCTTGATCCCTATATTACTGATGGCGTCTGTTTGAAATGTATTGTTCATCAAGAACACTAAGAAGATAGATAAACGGATAGATATTAAGAGAATATGATGCAATAAATGATGATCATATACATGTCTATGTGGTGATACAAAAAACTCCATCTATATTAACATTTTATTTAGAGGATCGACACCCAGTGATGTTGGTCTTGTTAATACTGAAGACTCAACCTCGGGACTGAATAATGAATACAAGATCCTAATTTGGGCATCTTACGTTATTCCAAAAACTCTCTCCAACATATTCTGCAGAAGGGATCATAGTCTTATGAGTATGAAATGATTCATACTTAACTGCATGGAAGTTGTAGGGGAATGAACCCCAATAAAACATGTCCATGATACAATGGAAAAGTGAATCAATACATGTAGAAAGGAATACACAACATGTAGTAGGGTCACACGTTGTGTTCCATGACCTCAAGTACTTCCCATGTTTAATTGAACATGTAGTTTGAACATTCTATATTGACGATGTGTACAGGTCATAAAGAAGGGTTACATACCATGTCCTTCCATCCAAGGTCCACCCATATACTTTGATTGTCCACCAGTACACAGCACGAACACCTTGTATCTCTTCCCATGAACTAGTACATGGGGTAGTCCATGTACATGGCCTACTCTCAGTCATGTGGGAGAGTACATGCCGTGTAGGAAACCCGTGTACTCCTCCCCATGTCTAGGTATCTCCCGATACACACACAGTATTTCTAGGATGGGAATATATACCATTTGTTAGAGTCACATTCTATGTGACATTTTCCTATATTCTAAAACCACAAACTCTACTCAATGGGGGCCACACTCCATGTAACCTGGGGTTATAATCCATGTTCATCTAATTTTTCCGAAATCCCATGTTCTTACTCTGTACGCCCCGACCGATGATATGGATCTTGTTATGTTGATCAATTCACCTCAAAACCTGAGATACTAGGTTGTTTCATCACTCTAAGACAGTATGGAGGTGTCTTATACCTTCAATCAGCTCTGAAAATATACCAGAATCCATTATATGAAAACCACACAAAGAATTACATATCCTGGATCATTTTGATTCGTCCATTACCATCATCATTGCACCTCTGCAAGGTTGTCCTAGAGTTTGATATTAAATTTCATATATTTGTGCCATGAAACTAATGTAAAATGATCATTCATTCACAAGCCAATTTTTAATGAAGAACACTTAATTCATTCCCTTAAGAATGGTGAAAATAAAATCAATATAATAATCAACCTCATAAATCTCACAATTGAATCTCATACCACTAAAATGATCGAACTGTGGTCCAACATTTTCATTGGATGGTCTCTGTTCATCATTTAGTCTATTAATGAGGAAAATAATATCAAAACAAAATGCCTTACATAGTTAATAGATCATTCATTTTGAAACTGATTTTCCATTTGTGAATCCCATCAAGAATGGTGCTCATCGATCTTCATTCCACAATTATATCATCTCCCACCAAGAGAAATCTCCAAGGATTATATCTAAAGCCTCTAGAGAATTTCTATTTTTATGAGACTGACCATTTATTCCTTCCTAAAGTCTTAAATAAAATAATAAGTGTCGTTGTGTGGTTGCGTTGTGGAAATGGTAAAATAAAATAAATATTCAATTTATTTTAATCATTAAAAAAACTCAAAACTAAGATTCACCTCCAACCTGTGTTGACCAATTTTAGTCATAATCCAGGGTAAATATTCTATCAAAATGCAATGGTGCCCTCAGAATTATGATCTGGGAACCCGTTATATGTTAATCCACTTCCCTTGAAAACTGTGTGCACATGATGTTTAATATTTTAATATATTTCGAAAATTTATTATGGATCAATGGGACTCATAATTGCACGCTGTCTCAGCACATAGTCTCAAAATTAATCCATATTTAATTTAAAAATAATACATAGAAAATTAGGAACAATATAATCCCCCCACATTGGGGCTTTACATCCTCGAAAATCTAAACATAGGTTACTAAAAAATATTAGGGTACTATACATGAATTTGTGCCACCTACTCTAATGTGTTTCCTGGTGATTCTAGTGCTTCCAGCAGAAACACACTAAAGTAATCACTCACCCATGAAAGATCATCTCCTGGAAATTATTGATCTCCACTGGTTACTCATCAAAATCCACTCTGTCATCGTTGTCTTTCTCGCCCTTGTCGATGATCTGTGATGGGTCATCTACGAACATCCATAACTATGACATTTAGAAGACATCATGTACTCTATCTATATATAGAGGAAGAGGTATGTTGTATGCCACCTCTACAACACAGCATAGTATCTAAAAAGGGCCCATAAACATTGGAAATGTCTTCTTTCCCTAGAAAAAATCTTTGTAATCCTTGTCGAGTTGAAACCTAAAAGAATACATTGTCTCTTTCCGTGTACTTCATAGGCCTATGATGCCTATCAACATAAGTCTTCTAAGATCTTTCAATAGTCTTCATCTACTCCTGGATGGTTTGTACATTTACTGTAGTAGCTCGCACCAACTCTGGGCCCATAAGTGCCTACTGTCCTAGGTCAGCCTTGCAAAGTGGTGAGCTACGACGTCATCTGTACAAAGTCTCGAATGGTGCCATACCAATAGTGGAAGGGATGTAATTATTGTACAATAAATCCACCAGTGGTAGGTAATACTCGAAACTATGGTCAAAGTCAAACATGAATTCTTACAACATATCATCCCAAACCTAAATGGTCTTATACGTCTTGTTTTCCATGTGTGGCTGAAACTATGTACTCAAGCATACATGGGTTCTAGATGCCTCCTCCAATCCCTTCCATAACCAGGATGTCAAATAAGTGTCATGATCTGAAACAATCAACGATGGAACTCCATGGGGTCAAACTATCTCCTGAATTTATAGGATTCCCAAAATCTATACTAAAATATTATCTTGGATAGATAGAAAGGGTGTTGACTAGGTGAGTTAGATAAAAATCACACAGATGGACTCATGTTTGTTGGAAGTATATGGTAAATTCATCATGAGGTCCATAAATATCCCATCTCGCTTATATTCTAGAACCTCAAGGGGCTGAGATAAATCCATTAGAACACGGTTCTCACCCTTTACTTGCTGAAAATTTTGGCATCTGGAGAAAAAATCTACAACTCAATTCATCATTCAAAGACAATAAAACTGATTTCAGAGGACTTGGAACATTTGTTCCACACCATTTTGTACCGCTAAAGGGGATGTATAAAACTCCCTCAGATCATCCTCATGAAATATCCATAGTACTAATACACGTCATCTGAAAAGGACGATGTGCTCCCAATTTTTTGAATATTCATAAAGAACATTCGATATTGATATGTGATCACATAGAGTTTCAAATTCAGTATCCTCGAGTTGTTCCTTCCTAAATATCTATAATAATATATGGGTAACAACCATCGATTAGAGATAATATGCTCTATCTCCATCCATAGTGGATAACTACAATGAGGTCAACTTCTCTAACACATCATTCATTAACTAAGAACTAGGTCTCTTGGTGGGAGAATCATCCATCATGTTCCCCTTCCGAAGAGTACACAAAATCTCAAAGTCATAGTCCTAGAGAAACTCTATCCATCACCTCTGTCTCAAGTTCAAATACTTATGTGAAAATATATATTTGAGACTTCTGTGATCAGATTAGATGATGAATCTCTTACCCATCAGTTAGTGATGCCACATCTTCAATGCGATGACTAACTCTACTATCTCAATATCAACAGTCACATATTTCTTCTCATGTCATCTGAACTAGTGTAAACCATAGAAAATCACTTCTTGACTATGCATTAGGAAAAAATCATTCTCGGTCCCTGATGTGTCATATAACACTATGAACTCAATATCCTAATCTATAAATACCTAGATAGGATTACTCTTCAAACTCTACCTCAACTATTAAAAAGTATGCTTGAACCTTCTTTTCACATGAATGGTTTCCCCAATCAATTCAAAGTTATAATAGGTGCTGATAACATTAAGAAATCAGGTATGAATCTCTGATAATTCTCTGAAATCCCAATGAAGATTCACACCAACATCACGCTCCTAGGGGGATACCATGATAACACTGACTCAACCTTGTCTAGGTCCATAATCACTCCATATAATGAGATAAAATGTCCATGAATATGGTTGGACTGAATCCATAACTAGATATTTTCGAGTTTTAAATAGTGATTGTGCTCTAGAATTCGGTTCGGAACCATCCTAATGTGACTTGTGTGATCCTACTCAGATACTGAGTACCCCAAGATATCATCGATGATGACTACCATGAACCGGTATAAGTAAGGATGGAAGAATCAGTTTATGAGTCCCATGAACACTACTATGGAATTCATCATTCCAAAGGTAATAACCAAGTAGTCATAGTGACCATAAGGACATGTAAAAGTCGCCTTCGATATATCCTCATCTTATACTCGCAGTTGTTGATAACCTAATCAGAGGTCAACCTATGAGAACCATCAAGCCCCTATCAATCGACCAAATAAGTCATCAATTATAGGTATTGGACACTTTTCCACCATGATATCATATTTCAAGTGCCAATATTCCACACACAACCTCAAACTCCAATATACCTTTTTGGAAAATAAAAATGGGATCACACTTTGTAAATTATAGGGTATCCCAAATACCTTCTTCTACAAGTCCTCTATAAGAACCCTCATCTTATGAATCTTTTTGGGAGCCATCCAATATGTTGGTGAAAATATCAGTGTTTTCCTGGGATGTAAATTAACACATAAATGTATCTCTCGATGGGGAGGTAATCCTAGAAAATCTATAGGAAAGACATCCTCATACTCAAACTCCTCCACTAGAAACTTGAACCTTATAGTATCTACTGCACTGTGGGTAAGACTAGACAACTGAGCAGTAATCAGCTACACCCTCATATTCATGAGTCAATCTAGTGATTTTTTGACTTACATTTCAACGACAAAAGGAAAACCTCATTCCATCACAGAAGAAACCCCACATCCTTTTCCTAAAACATAAAATATAGGCAAGGACTGTGTATTCATTCCATTACTAGTTTTTATTAGAAATAAAGCTAATGTAGGAATGAAATAGATCATGCATTGTATCATTCATAGATGAAATAGGTAATATTCCTTGACTACATACAGTTATCCCCTCTACTGTTCTCCACCTCCTTTAGTCTAGCATGGAAATCATGGGGGCGGTAGTGATAACATATTGAAATGTAGAACACCTCTTGCTACACTCTCGACACCACATCCATTCCTGCCACCTTATAGATATGCATTGTAATATTATTGTCTCTGTCTAGGTTTTACATCCATTGTCTCCCTGTTAGCAGCACGGTGGGTTAGACAATCTCAAGCGATATTTACCTTTCCATCAAATGAATAGCACCACCACTCCCTAGGCTGACTGTACCTGCCATGTGATCCCTGAACTAAATATAAATTGTATTGGGACCTCCTTCTAAAATTTCTCCCACGTCTAAATCCATATGACTATCATCAGCACCCTACTTACAAGGTTGCACCTTCTCGTCCACTGCTGACTATCACCGACTATATATACATATCCAAGAACCATTCAACCACCAAAAATCATTTAAGAACACAATAATATGTTGGAATGCATGGTATAATGTAATTGGATTAGATATCTCTACCCAGACCTCACTCGAAAGTATGAACCATGTGGTAATGATCCCTAACCATATCAATACAAAACCTAGAATGGTTTCTGAACCTAGATGAATAATCAACCAATTTAATGAAACCTTTCTGGAGGGGAATATGATAATGTATATGAACATATCTTAGTATAACTGGTAAGGAATCCTCTATAAACATATTCTCAAAATATATCTATGAAATATTTTCCTTCTTCCAATTCTAGATAGTCAAATTCCACCATCACCCAACTGAGCCCTATAGAAGGATTGCCACCCGAACCACCATATAATTTTCTAGTTTTGGGACTTTCTAGACAACATGGGTCACTGCCTCAACATAGTACTCATATGCATGAGGGTCATGATAGCATCAAAACCAGAGGGGTCTCTTTCATTGAAACTCATCAATCACGCTCAACCTTCCCACCTCACATGCTCGAACTATAGGTACCTTGAGAGGTTCTAAAAGTGAAGGTATGGCTTGTGAACCACCTGAATGTAAAATCTGTAACGACCCGAAATTTTGAATAAATCTTGTTTCCTAATTTGGTGAGTTATTTTATTTTTGATACTCAACAAAACTGTTTCATTTGATAACATGAGTATAATTAAAATGAGACCGTTGGGTTTTGACTGTTATATTACCATTGGTCAATATGACCACTGGGATCTAAACGTTTTGATTATTGTCTCTAAATACAAGTAATCTTGGTTAATTATTATAGAAAGAAGATTCGATGGCCTCACCCAGTAGTCTTGAACCGATTGAAGCCCATCTAACAGAACTTGGGAAGGAGGTAGCACCACTGGGCTTTGCTCTGGACCAAACCCAAGCCGAACTTCATCCTGTGAAGTTAGAATGAAATCGCCTTCGCGAGAAGTTCAAAATGATGGAAATTACTACTCGTGAGATGTTGGCCGAGCCTCCCTTAGATTCTCTCACCTTAGCACACCTTACACTTAGGTCCTGTGCTGGTGTGATAAGGGGCTATGTAAGGAGACCGTAACTGCCTTGTGTAATCCTTTGTTTTAAATAAAAAATGGGATTTCTTCTTATGATAATGTTTATGAATTTTCAAATGACCAGATAAATATAGTATGCATATTTTTGATGAATTTTAGAAAAAGGATATTTTAAGAAAAGTTTATGTAAACCTTAAATAATTAAAAACCTGTAATGATATTCGAAAAATAGTCTTCTACAATTATGTCCAGTATGAAATTTAGAGTCTAACAAGATCAACTTGATTTTTGATGAATAGTAAATTATGAATAGTGATTTTATGCTTAGGATTAGTAATGTGACCAAATGGACTAGTAATCTCACTTAAATAAAGTTTTAATATAATCTAGGAACCTTGATTTAGTAATGTGATTCAATAAAATGGTTAAATAACAGTTTCATATATTATTATTCAATTATTAGTTTTTTCGAGTGAATAGTGTTTTTTAAATAAAAATTAAATTATAAATATTTAGAAAATTATTTTTATAAAATGCATTTCATTTTTGAACTTAGAGCATCGATATTATGTTAAGGTAATTTTTGGGGTATTTTCTGAAAATATGAATTTTCAGTGAATAGTGTATTTATTTAAAAATTAAATTAAAAATATTTAGAAAATTATTTTTATAAAATGGAGTTAATTTTTGAAATCATATCGTTGATATTTGTTTATGATGAAATTTTGGGATTTTTCTGAGAAAGATGAATTTTCAGTGAATAGTAAAAATACAGTTTTAGGGTTTCGGTATATTTAATGACATCATAACTGTGTCATGATGATTTCATGGTATATTTTAAGGGATGGTCGACTAAATAGGATTAAATATTGTATTTGGGGCCCCATGTGGCCCAACTCCATTGGAAGTACCATGGGAGGGCCCATGCTTTTGAGAAAACCACTTTTGAGGTGTCCCTTGGCCATTAATGCCTTGTCCCTTCACTTTCCCTATAAATACCAAGAAATCATCTCATCATTTCGACTCCCCACTCTCCCCCGACGAAGTTATTGTCTCCTTAACTCCCAAAGAGTCCTCCCAAGGTACTTCTAAGCCCTCAAGCTCCCAACCTTTGAGTTTTAAGAGTTACGTTTTAAGGTAAGGGATCTGACCCCTCTCTTTCTTTTCAAGTGATCTCTTTTATGTCATTTACTTTATTCTCCATGTTCTTATGTTGGAGGATGTTCTTTTATAATCATTATAATTTCCTTTTTATTTTCATATTATGAGAGACCTCCTCTTACTCTCATCATTTCATTTTATGAAAGTTTAAGTGGCGCCGTTAGGCTGCCGAAATTTTTGTAACGGATTCTTTCACCCTTCTCATTATCAAGTTCTATTTTCTTGTCAAGTTTTTCAAGTTCCTTTTTATTATGTTGGGGTATGATCTATATATATATCATACTTATATTTTATGATAATATGATGAGAGACATCATTTTACCTCTTCAATTCAGTATTTTGAAGTTTTAAGTGGCGTCGTTAGGCTGCCGGATCTTTAAGTGGTTATTTCACCTTTATCCTTTTTCAAAGTTCTAATTCCATGTCAAGCCTTGAAAGTTACTTTTTAGTATGTTGGGGTATGATATTTATATCTATCATATTGAAATTTTTTGTTCACATGATGAGAGACCCTATTTGATCTCATCAATTCATTTTTGTTGACGTTTAAGTGACGCCGTTAGGCTGCCGAATTTTTAAGGGATTCTTTCACCCTTCTCATTCTTTTCAAAGTTCTACTTTCATGTCAAGTATTTAAAGTTCCTTTTAAATTATGTTGGGATATTATCTCTATATATATCATACTGAACTCTTATTTTTATATGATGAGGGACCCTATTTGATCTTTTCAATTCTTTTTTTGTTGAAGTTTAAGTGACGTCGTTAGGCAGCTGAATTTTCATAAGAGAAATCTAAATTTTGTTTTCCATCCATGTTTTTCATTTCAAATTGTATTTCCTTGAAATTTCATTACCATGTTCATATATACTTATTTTTCTCTCCCTCTACTGGTTTATGGGTCAATTATGATTGTTTGACCCATGTCCCCTCACTTTTCAATGTTTTCTAAAACCTTGTAACATAGACGTTATGCTATAGAATTTTCGTCTCAAAATGCCTCTCTCTTTTCTCAAAATTATTTTATGTTATAAATTGAATACTCAAAGCTATTATTTCTACAAGGGTATTCACATATATATCAAAATGTTCTATTTTAAATTCTGGGATTTACATACATGAGACCCGCTCTCCCTTTCCGTGGGTTTAAAGTTACATTAAGATCATGTCTTTAAAGAAGTTTTTAAAACGTTATGATTATGAAATGAAGCCCATTTATTTTGTGCTATATGGGTTCTTTATGAAATGTTTGATGATGATATATGTTGATCACATGATAATAAAGGCAAATTTAAGGGTGCACCCTGATAGCGCTCCAATTCATTGGGTAATGATGTAACCACTAGAGATTGCAATTTTCATGATATCTTGGTGAATAACCTTGGTAATTTTCAAATGACACCTTGGGGATGGACCTTGGTGATATGTTCATGATTGTCTATGTTAAATGATGTAGAAACATATTAAAGTTATGAAAAAATGTTATTTTTATTATGATATACCACATGATTTCTTTCTCATGCCTTAAAGTTCTTTTTCATGACATTGTTGATGTATCTCAAGTTCACATGTTAAATGTTTCTCTTGTTCCCTTACTGGGCCTTCTGCTCACCCTTTCTTCTGATGTATGTCCCCAGGTTATGAGATGTAGTAATGATCCTAGGATGAATTTAAGTATAATCCTTTCAAGTGTTTAAGAAGAATGTTTTCTGTTGTTTTCATGTATTATGTTCTTGGTTTCCAAGACACTAAACCTTAAAGATCCTCAGTTTTGTGTAATGTAATGAAAGTTTATGTTATAAAAAGGCGGGATTCTATAGTTGGTATCAAAAAATGGTTTAGTTATTTGTGGTAATTAGGATATGAAACTTTAGGAATAAGCCTATAGAAATGTTTATATATAGGAAATATTCCTGGTATTTTGGTGAGTATTGAGTAAGGGGTTGCCAAGCAAATACATCCCTGTCTAGATACGAGTAGGTAGAGGTGGCTCTAGCACAGATGTACATAGGGGTAAAACTCTAAAACAACGCTTTGAGCTAGACTTGAATGTGAACTGGTACACGACAACGGGCCTTGCTACACTCTTGGTTACGACACTCCTGGGGGATATGATTTGGTAAATTCATAAGCTTAGTATGAACCATTATTAAAGGAACAAAGATAAAATAAAATAAAGATTCACATAAGGATATATGATCATGGATAACCATGCTTGAAACCTATGGGATCACAAGTTAGGGTATACGTTTCTTCTACAAGTTATACATATATGATTTAAGTTCCCTTATCATGATTATTGGCTAAGTATTTAAGCCCCTAATTATACTTTCTCTTCTTAGTTAATTCTGGGAAATGGAAGAACATGTCCCAACAACCAATGTGATAGAAAATGTGATGATTGTCATATTAATATGATAGGGATGATTAGGGGATTAAAAGATGATTATTATTTTGGAAGACGTTCACTATTTTGGGAACCTTATTTGATCTAGGTAAATAGATTAATACGGTATTTTCTTTGAGGAGTAAAGGTTGAATTATATTTTGAAGAATCAAAGAATTTAAGGTGAACTTATGGTATTATAGGTTACTAATGGAAATGATTGACCTATCTTGGGAAAATATGTTTAGGTTAGCTACTTTGGTTATAAGATGTTAGGAGTGGTTGATGTTGTTTCGAGATGAACGATAAAGTTTATCTTGGAAGACTATGTTATCAAGTCCTTCTTGTATTTGGGTTTAAATCTTAGTTTGGTTTATTTTGAGGAATTTTAAGGACCGTTATTTATGGAATGGTCTATGATGAACTTTGGGTAGTACCATGGAACTTTGATGATTTAAAAGTAGTTTCCATTCCTATGGGATTCTTTCTTTTTGAAGAGTTATTTTATCTTACCCTTTCTGTTTTTGGGAGTAATGTTTAACGATAGATAGTTTTTCTTTTGTGGAATACGTGATTCTCTAGAAGATCATTCTTGTGTTTTTATGAGATTAAATCTTTTTTAATTCTCATCATTTGGAGAAAAGATTAGTTTTGGTAGATACTTATTAAAGGATGAAACTCTACTTGAATGTAGGTATATTTTCTTATGTTTTTGTTCTATGTAGTAAATGAATTCCTCAAAATTATGAAAAGGAACGTAAAACAAAAAAGTTGTTGGTTTATGTTTCATACTAGGTAATAAAAGACCATTTACACACATCATAAGTTTGGGATTTTCTTATGGTTAACTTTCTCCTAATCATTTTTTCTATCAATCTCCCCCAGAACATGACCCTTTGTTTTTTCTTCCATATCCATGTTTTCCTCCAAGGAATCCTAGTATGGGTTAACTTGGGTGACCTTTGTACTTACCATTCTTTCTTTTAAAGTAATAGTTTTTCTGATTCCTTTTCCAATGTGGGACTTTCAATGAAATTTCAAAACCCAATTTTAAAAAAAAATTGCGCGGATGCAATTTCTTAAGGGGGGAAGATTGTAACGACCTGAAATTTTGAATAAATCGTGTTTCCTAATTTTGTGTGTTATTTTATTTTTGATACTCAACAAAACTATTTCATTTGATAACAAGAGTATAATTAAAATGAGACTGTTGGGTTTTGACTGTTATATGACCATTGGTCAATATGACCACTGGGAACTAAACATTTTGATTATTTTCTCTAAATAAAAGTAATCTTGGTTAATTATTATAGAAAGAAGATTCGATGGCCTCACCCAGTAGTCATGGACCGATCGAAGCCCATCTAACAGAACTTCGGAAGGAGGTAGCACCACTGGGCTTTTCTCTGGACCAAACTCATGCCGAACTTCATCGTGTGAAGTTAGAACGGAATTTCATTCATGATAAGTTCAAACTGATAGAAATTACTACTCGTGCGATGTTGGCCGCGCCTCCCTCGGATTCTCTGACCTTAGCACACCTTAAACTTAGGTCCTATGATGGTGTGATAAGGGGCTATGTAAGGAGACCGTAACTGCCTTGTGTAATCCTTTGTTTTAAATAGAAAATGGGATTTCTTCTTATGATAATGTTTATGAATTTTCAAATGACCGGATAAATATAGTATGCATATTTTTGATTAATTTTAGAAAAATTATATTTTAAGAAAAGTTTATGTAAACCTTAAATAATTAAAAACGTGTAATGATATTCAAAAAATGGTCTTCTACAATTTTGTCTAGTACAAAATTTAGCGTCTAATAAGATCAACTTGATTTTTGATGAATAGTAAATTATGAATAGTGATTTTATGCTTAGGATTATTAATGTGACCAAATGGATTAGTAATCTCACTTAAATAAATTATTAATATAATCTAGGCACCTTGATTAAGTAATGTGATTCAATAAAATGGTTAAATAACGGTTTCATATATTATTATTCAAGTATTAGTTTTTTCAAGTGAATAGTTTTTTTAATTAAAAATTAAATTATAAATATTTAGAAAATTATTTTTATAAAATGGATTTCATTTTTGAACTCAAAGCATCGATATTATGTTAAGGTATTTTTTGGCGTTTTTTTCTGAAAAAATAAATTTTCGACGAATAGTGTATTTATTTAAAAATTAAATTTAAAATATTTAGAAAATTATTTTTATAAAATGGAGTTCATTTTTGAAATCAGAGCATTGATATTTGGTTAAGGTGAAATTTTGGGATTTTTCTGAGAAAGTTGAATTTTCAGTGAATAGTAAACATATAGTCTTAGGGTTTCGGTATGTTTAATGACATCATAACTGTGTCATGATGATTTCATGAGATGTTTTAATGGATGGTCGACTAAAGGGGATGAATTATTGTATTGGGGGCCCCATGTGTCCTAACTCCATTGAAATTACCATGGGAGGGCCCATGCTTTTGAGAAAACCACTTTTGAGGTGTCCCTTGGCCATTAATGCCTTGTCCCCTCACTTTCCCTATAAATACCAAGAAATACTCTCATCCTTTCGACTCACCACTCTCCCCCAAAGAATTTCTGGTCTACTTACCTCCCAAGGAATCCTCCCAAGGTGCCCCCAAGCTTTCAAGTTCCCAACCATTGAGTTTTAAGAGTTACGTTTTAAGGTAAGGGATCTGACCCCTCTCTTTCTTTTCAAGTGATCTCTTTTATGTCATTTCTTTTATGATCCATGTTCTTATGTTAGAGGATGTTATTTTATATTCAATATACTGTATGTTTTATGTTCATATGATGAGAGACCTCCTCTTACTATCATCAATTCATTGTATGAAATTTTAACTGGCGCCGTTAGGCTGCCGAAATTTTTGTAACAGATTCTTTCACCCTTCTCATTTTAAAGTTCTATTTTCTTGTCAAGTTTTTCAAGTTCCTTTTTATTATGTTGGGGTATGATCGATATATCTATAATAATGATCTTTTATTATCATATTATGATATACCCCATTTTATCTCTTCAATTCAGTATTTTGATGTTTTAAGTGGTGCCGTTAGGCTGCCCAATTTTTAAGTGGTTCTTTCACCTTTATCCTTTTTAAAAGTTCTAATTCCATGTCAAGTCTTGCAAGTTCCATTTTATTATTTTGGGGTATGATATTTATATCTATAATACTGAAATTTTATGTTCACATGATGAGAGATCCTATTTTATCTCGTCAATTCATTTTTGTTGAAGTTTAAGTGATGTCGTTAGGCTGCCGAATTTTTAAGGGATTCTTTCACCATTTTCATTCTTTTCAAAGTTCTACTTTCATGTCATGTCTTTAAAGTTCCTTTTTAATTACGTTGGGGTATGATCTCTATATATATCATACTGAACTCTTATTTTCATATGATGAGTGTCCCTATTTTATCTTTTCAATTCATTTTTGTTGATGTTTAAGTGACGCCGTTAGGCCGCCGAATTTTCATAAGAGAAGTCTAAATTTTTTCTTCCATCCATGTTTTTCATTTCAAATGGTATTTCCTTCAAATTTCATGACCATGTTCATATATCCTTATTATTCTATCCCTCTACTATTTTAGGGGTCAATTATGATTGTTTTACCCATGTCCCCTCCCTTTTCAATGTTTTCTAAAACCTTGTAACATAGTCATTATGATGCCGAATTTTCGTCTCAAAATGCCTCTCTCTTTTCTCAAAATTATTTTATGTTATAAAGTGAATACTAAAAGCACTTATTTCTACAAGGGTATTCAAATATATATCAAAATGTTCTATTTTAAATTCTTGGATTTACATACATGATACCCGCTTTCCCTTTCCGTTGGTTTAAAGTGACATTAAGATCATGTCTTTAAAGCAGTTTTTAAAACGTTATGATTATGAAATGAAACCCATTTATTTTGTGCTATATGGGTTCTTTATGAAATGTTTGATGATGATATATGTGTCTCACATGATAATAAAGGAAAATTTAAGGGTGCGCCCTGATAGTGATCTAATGCATTGGGTAATGATGTAACCACTAGAGATTACAATTTTCACGGTATCTTGGTGAATAACCTTGGTAATTTTCAAATGACACCTTGGGGATGGACCTTGGTGATATGTTAATGATTTTCTATGTTAAATGATGTAGCCACATATTAAAGTTATGAAAAATGTTATTTTTATTATGATATGCCACATGATTTCTTTCTCAAGCCTTAAAGTTCTTTTTCATGATAGAGTTGATGTATCTCAAGTTCACATGTTAAATGTGTCTCTTTTTCCCTTACGGGGCCTTCTGCTCACCCTTTCTTTTGATGTATGTCTCTAGGTTATGATATGCAGTAATGATCCTAGGATGAATTTAAGGATAATCTTTTCATGTGTTTAAGAAGAATGTTTTATGTTGTTTTCATGTATTATGTTCCTGGTTTCCAAGACACTAAACCTTAAAGATCCGCAGTTCTGTGTAATGTAATGAAAGTTTATGTTATAAAAAGGCAGGATGCTATAACATCTATGGAAATACTCCTTGTATCGAAGATTCTTCACTTAGGGAAACATCCTCATGATTGAGCCGGTGAGTCCTATATGGCATGTGTCTGGGGGGCATCCTATAAGAAAACAATATATTACATGGTTAATGAGTATATTCGGAGGGGTAACTCAAGGATGAAATGGTAACCATAACCCATTAATATATGATGAATGCACCATTATTATCCCTATAACTAGTTTTCTCATGTACATTGTCAAATAGAAGGTTATAAGTGTCTTGGTTTATGGATATTTCAGTCGCCCACACCAACACTGGAGTCCATGTCCTGAATGATGAACTCGATACACCTAACTCCATTTCCCCACATCAATCTCATAGACTCCTGATCCCATACTAGAACCAACCACCTCTAGTACCTCTCTATCTTGACCCGTACCAAGGGTCCTCAGCTGCGACTCCCTAATACACCCTCTAATATGCTTTGGGATGATGATTAGAACTATGTAGGCATATCACTAATATGAGAGTCATTTAATTTGTACATGTACACACAAAAATATCAATGAACACAAAATTCTTAAATAAAAAATCTACTAATAACCAAATTCATGCATACCACTATTTCCAAAGCATAGTATGATAGAAAATTTAAGTGCAATAATGTAAAATGAGCCTCAATACAATCGCACTAAATAATGTCTATAAAAAAGTAAAACTTTTAAGGAAAAGTATATGGATTACTATATGTAGATGTAGGAAAAAACCTCAGCTGTCCGGATCTCACAAACCTCCATCATATCTTAGTGCTACTAGTACTCTGTTAAAATTTTCATCATCCACATCAGACATGACACATATGGGAAAATCCTATGTAGGGGTGAGTATAATAATACTTAGTATACCAACATTAAACCATGAAGTATTACAAAAAGTAAATATAGAGTCATATTGACACAATATATGTATAAAACACATATAACAAGAATAACCAGATATAATAAAACCAAGTCCCACAGTCAAGAGCTAAGTCACAACTACCGCTTACCAACCCTAGGGATCCAGTCCAATGATTCCTTGTAGCACTCATCTGAGAGAAAACACTCTAGAGTCTGATAACACTGATGTAGTCCATCCATGAAGCACTATTCATTAGGAACCATTATGATAGAGATACGATGATAGATATTAAGACAATAAGAAACCATAGATGAGGATAATATCTAGGGTGATGGAGTGATACCAATAACTCCTTCTAGATGAACCTGATAAGTGTTGTATTTACACCCTGAAAAGTTGCTCAGGTCAATATAGAAGACTCTACCCAAGGCATGAAGAATGAATATGGGATCCTACTCCATGCCTCTAATGGGAATCCAATTGTTCTCTCAAGGAAGCACTACTAAAGGGACCATAGTCTTATGAGTAAAAAATGACTCATACCTACCTTCAAGGAAAAAATATGTGAATGAAACCAAATGAAACATGTCCAAAATATGGTGGAAAAGAGATTAAATCAAATTAGGATGGAATACATGGTGTGTAGTATGGTTACACACCATGTTCTTTGAACCAAGGTACTGCATGTGTTCAATGACCCATGTCGTTAAACATGCCATGTAGAAGATGGGTACACACTTTGTAGAAGGGTCACACACCATTTCCTTCCATCTAAGATCCACCCATGTACTCTGGTCGTGTTCCAGTACATGGTGTAAACCCATATATCTTTTTCTGTGTAGTAGTACATGGGGTATTCAATGTACATGGTCTAGGAAAAGTCATGTGTGGGATTACACCTTGTGTATAAAACTCGTGTGCTCCTCCCTATGTTCACGTATCTCCAGAGATTGAAACCGAGTCTCTAAGAAGGGCCTACACACCATGTGATTGTTTAACATGTTTTTTGTCATTTTTCTATCTCCCAAAACACTAGTCGCTGCTCAGTGGGGGCCACATACTGTGTAACCCTAGAATACACATTATGATCATCAGGATTTTCTAGAGTCTCGTGTTCTTCCTCCATGTGCCCCATCTGATGATCCAGATCTCATTTCAAGTATTTGTTCATCTTAAAACTCTAGATCCTATGTTTCTTCATCACCCCAATAGAGATTAAGTTGTTTTAGGATTTCTATTGGCTCATAAAACATCTTTAAATCCATCTGATGAAAACTGGGAGAAGAATTATATCTCTGGAATGACTTCAATTCATTCGTCTCCATCACCATCACATCTCTGCTATGTCATCCCAGTGTTGGATGTTCAATTTTGGATTGTTACTCCATAAAATGAAAGAGAAATGATCATTTTTTCATAACCCCCCACCCCCACCCCCGTATCGAATAACTAAGAACACACATAGAAAAAATGTGAGACAATTTCTCATGGAATAAACACGATGGATGAACCTCGAACATTGTTCATTCTTGCCTTGTTATGTTATCATAAGAATAATAAAAAATACAAATAATATTATAATAAAACTAGTAAATCACACAATTAATACCCATCTATCAGGTCCAATCAAATAATGGATCAAACTGTTTACTCGTTAGTCAGTGTTCATAATTGAATCTATGAATGGGGAAAAGAATATCAAAAAAACACATCCTACCTAGGAATAGGATAGTTTATTATTAAAGACCAATTTTCTTTGGAGAATCCTATAAAGTATGTCATTCATTGATATTCATTCAGAAAATCCATTATCGCATGCTGAGAATCTCATGCGTTTCTCTCCATAGCGTCCAGGTAATTTCATAGGTTACAAGACAAACTCTCGATCCCCACATAAAGGATTAATCAAAATAATATGAATCTTTATATAGTTGCATATTTTAAAAAAAATATTAAAAAAATATTAAATTGTTTTATTCATTAATAATGACCAAAAATACATTTCACATCAGGCTCACGTTGAATGACGTTAGGCCTTACCTAGGGTAAAGGCACTACTCTAAACACAATATTTCCCTTAGATTTCTAAATCAGGCACCCTATTATATTCAGTGACAAACCAATATTATTAATCCCTTTACAATGCTTTCAAATATTAAATAATGTGAATCTTAGTATGATATCAATAAATATAGTGAATATGTAATTTTTTAGATTAATTATTAACTCCCATATTCATTAATTAATTAATTATTCTTCTTAGTCTCAAAACACTATTTGTGTTAGTATTATTTGTTTTGTGCCAATATGATACCCTTAAATCAAGAATCTTAGAATAATATTAAATTGATTAAATCTAAGACACGATGCCCCCTCTAATTCATGAATACTCCCACAATAGATTTGTACCATATGATCTCCCATATAAATTAACCATTAACTATTCATAGGAGTCCTCTCCTAATGAAACCAATACGAAATTCTATATATACCCATTTTTTATTTTATCTGATATATTAAAATAATTGATAACTCTCCAACTACTAACACCATACATATTTCTCAAATATTTAAATTTTATAATTCTAGAATATTTGAGAAGTGGTCACAACTTGTATGTTATAAAAAATCTATCTTGAATCACAACATGATCATTAAATGTGTCATTTCTAAATTTAAATAAATCACAACATCATTTTAGATTTCATTCAGAAGTATATTCTAGAAATTATTTTTATTTACATTCTTTTAACTATATGTATCAAGGCGAACCATACATAACATTATTGACATTCTTATATTATACAGTGAGATTCTTTGAATTTTTTTAAATTTTACAAAATAAATTTTTATTTAATTAGAGTAAAATGAATTAGTATTTTCATTGTAATTCCTTGTTTTTACTATTTACCATAATAATATAATGATCAAGGAAATATGACACTTTAAAAATTCAACCCACTGTAAAAATTTCTTAATGAATCTTATAAATATTCCATATGAATATTACATGATACTAATGACTAAAAAAATCTATGACTCTTACAAGTATTCTAGAAAACTCCTTAATTATAAATTGAATCTTTAATGTTATACAATTACTGTTATAAATATTCATCTATAGCTTGTGAAATTTTTAGATGAATCTTTTTTTTATTATCATTCATAGTAATTTTTCATGAATCATTGGAAAATTCAAGTCTTTACTATTTTTAAATATAGTTTATCTGGATGAACACAATAAAATACAAAGTTCCTCATGGAATTTTCTAATTTGACATTCAACCTCAATATTCATTAAATAATTGAAATCACACTATAACATATTTTTATTTATCCCACAGATTCTCAAATGAAATCAAAATATTCTTAATATTTTCTAATAATCCATATACAAAGATAACCATAAATATAATTCTTTAACAGTTCCATTAGTCTCATCAATCACACCCTTTATATTTGTTGTGAACATTAGAAACACATAAAAATGTTCAAAATGTATTATATAAAAATCATCAAATTATGAACTTATTCATGTAAATTTTATTTTCTTTCTCTTAGTTAAAGATATCAGATGATAATTTCTAAAAATTATTTTTATTACCATATTTTTGAACCAAAATATATATCGGTTTTTTTAATAATATCTACAATTGAATAAATATGACACATATTGAGAGTTATTCCCACCTATTATTAGGAGATATGGGAATGTTGAACATAATGTTTTGACATACTCTAAAAAATCTATTTTTGGGCATTACATTTGTATCAATATATGAAATTTGGCCCTTTAAGGAATTTATTCTTGTTTTACATATCAATTTTCTATTATTTTTATAAGGAAATGATATATAATATCCATATTCTTTGATCTTGAGAGCTTCATAGCGTTCTATGATAGATGGATAACATTTTGATTTCCATAAGAAATATTCAGTGGTATTTCAACATCTTCATTTAGATCATTAAATTAGCCTTTTATCGACAACATCTTTTTAAAAGAATGAGTTTTAACTATATATTTTGACTCTTATCTACTCAATGTAACAGATGTGTTCTTCTTAACTTGATAAATATTATATAGTTCACTAATAAAGAAAGTTACACACAATTTTAATTTTATCTCAATGTAATCACCATCATAGCCTCTATCTATGATACCTAAAAGATTCAGTTATATGTACCCTTGATACCAAAGATCCTAAATCAGTGTTTTTTGTAATATTTTATAATTATTTTTGTATCCATCATGTGAGAATCATTATGATAACTATAAAACCTTGAAAAATGTATCACCACATAAACTACATCAGATATTAATGTTGATAGAAAAATAAAACTACTAATTATTCTACTCAATTATTTCTAATTAAAACTAAATTTTCCTATTTCAGGTAAAAAAAAATTACTGTTAAGAAAAATTTAAAATAATCCATGCTTGATTAATTCAACAATTATCAGAAATTTTTCTCTTTGTGTCGGAAAATGTAATATTTTTTTTGAAAACTATATTCCGAGAAAACTTTTCATTTCAACCAGCATGTACATATCAAATTAAATCTCCATCTTCATAGAAAACATCTATGAAGTCGTTTTTTATCTCTAGAAAATACTATATTATCATCATAAAATATGAAAATTAGAATACAAGTGGATATATATTTTACATAATGGTTTATATCAATCATTTTAATAGAAATTTTCCTCGGTTTCAAGAAGCTATCAATCAACCAATACTAGGATTTTAGACACTATTTTGACCCATATAATGCCTTTTTAAACTTAGATTCCTTGATTTAATATTTTTCAATAACAAAGTCTATATGTTTCTCAATAAAACTTATTTCTTCTATAATAAAAATTTAAAATGTATACATCATGTCCAATAAATATAATTTTATTGTTAGTGAGGTACCACTACATGAATCATTCTGGATAGACTCTGTTCTTTCAACTTATGTAGAAGCGACATAAAAATATTTCCATAAATTTATGAAGAAGATTATCATACTAATATTTCTCTTTTTATTGACACTTTACTTTTTTTAAACTTATTTATGAACTCCCTCTTATTCATTAAACATTTTTACAGTCATTTCTTGGTATTAGGTCTGATGTACTATTCTTCTCTATTTTTTACAGTTTCTTATTCATGGAGTTCATCTAGTCCTCATACTAAATAACCTCTAATAATATTTTTGATTCATCATTTGGAATGAGAAATTTTTAATATTAAATTATAAAACTTCTTCATCTATATATATTAGAGCCATTGATTTTCACAAACATATTCATACTCATCATGTTTTGCCAATATATTTTTTTAATTATTATTTCCCATTAATTTATCCTCCAAATTAGTTTTTCAGAGTCAATATCAATAATATTTGGTTCATTTTTACCTTCTTATTCAAATAATTTATCTAAAATATATAATATGTCATGTTCACTATTGTCATAATCCGTTTCATCTTCCATACCCATGATGGGTTTATTTTCTACAACCCATACTTAAAAATAATCAACCATTTTATGTATCATTTAACACCATATTTTATAGCCTATATTATTATATAATAACCCTATGTTGATTCCCTTTTAATATTTATCTTAATGTTTTTCCATAGTGGTATTTTTGGTCTTCCTAAATCATGGAATACAATAATATTATATGTAATTCACTATGAGAAAATTTTTTGAACCATATTACATATTAGTAGATGTTTTATTTGTGTATTTTAATAGATATATTCTATACATATATAATAGTATATAATTTTTCCCACCAAAATAATTCTGAGTTTTTGTTCTTAGCTATAATTTTAATTTCCATATCAAAAAAATTTATATTATATCCCACCATTAAGGAATTATCTTTGGGTTTTTAGGTTTTATTTTATTGGTTAATGATTCTATTCTTATAAATATAACTTTAGAAATAATAACTATTGTATTCCATGCCATTATTTGATATCAATATGTTTAATATAATGTCCAAGTACATTTTATAATAGTTTTCTTCAAAATATTATCATATATACTTCATTTGAAATGATAATCATAAAAATGAAATTAATTATCTAGGTGATATCGTTGATGAATTTAATAAATCGCATATATTCTATTTTAAAATTTTATCACATTTGTCTAAGTGAATCACTTTGAATTATCTCAGTCAGTTTTATGGATTAATTATCAAATGTTTTGATAGTTCCTCAAATGTTGTTCCTTTTTAATATGATTCATATACATCTTAATATCTCTCTCTATAGATGAGGACTATATTTCACCCCACTATTCCATGCTATTTTTATTATAAATTTAAGCACATGATGGTCATGTATTATATTCCACAATCTATTTTTATCATTGTCAGCAAAATAATAAAATTAGTAAGGTTACTAATTTGAGATATTACTACATGTTATTTCTCCTTTAGTGAAAATTCTTCCATGAATAAATTTTTAAACAAAAATGAGTATTTATGAAAAATTAAATCATTTACATCATCATAGTATTGGCTTAAACGTAATAGATTGTGTTTAATCCGATAAATAAATAATACATATTTGGATTTTAGATTTTTGGATTCAATCCAATTAGTACCGATTCCACTACTTTTTAATAATATAACATTTTAAAAAGATATTATCCCTCTTTTATGATCCAAAATATTATTTAGTCTTTTAGAATAAAATTTTTTATAAGTATAAAAACCATTAAAAATTATATAAAAATAATTTCCCTTATTAAATTTTAATGAAACATCAATAATGACTGACTTTTATTCTTCGTTAATTTTTGGAATTTACATTCCTTTAACATTATAGCGAAAATATCCATGAATATTAGTCCTAAGATATTAAAAAATGACAATTTTTGTTAGTAAAAACAACCATTTTATCTATGAATTTATAGTAATTGTCTTAGAAAAAAAATTATTTTTTATTCCAAGCATGAATTGATTTATTATCTCTTTTATATTTCCTATAATTATTCTCACTTGATTCATTCCTTATATGAATCCAAGGAAATGAAATATTTTATCTATATAATTAGGATTTCTACCCCAAATATCTACAGTAGCATTACTAATAATTGAATCTAGATCTTCAAATTGATAATAATTTTATTCCAAAAGTCATTTCTATTGGTACCATGCTTGTTCATTAATGGAAATATAGTGTATTTTGTGTTCATTATCAATCCAAAATTGGATGATTATATATTTTTAATAATATGTGATATTATAATTCAAGATAACTACAATCATGAAAGAATTTGTAATCAAATCTTCGTAGATTTGGTAATGGAATAGGTTTCGTAAAGACTAGGTTTCCCAATGTTTATGCTTCATGAAAATATGGAGCTTCACAGTGCTTGGTGAACTTATGGTTCTCTCCATTACTATGATAAGTGGATCATTGTGAATGTGAAATGACTTTATGGTAATCTTTAGTTCTATGAAAAATATCATTGTAGCTTCACGATGATGTTGTTGAAGGATTATGAAAAATTCACTAGAGGCATTGGGGATTCATAAAGGGAAAAGCCTCTATATATGAGGCTACCTAACTTCATTCTATAAAAAACGAACCTAGGGAATAGTCTAAAATACTTCGATTTCATGATGGCTTTGAGGATCATGAATCTAGGGACATGTGTGAGCATGTGAATCATGAAAAGACAAGTTATGTTTTGAATGATTTCAATTATTCTGAGTAATAGAAGATTAATGATGATGAGGTATTCTAAGATGACTATGTGAGCTTTATAAAGGTAGTCTGTTCCATGAAGGTAGATTTCCTATGGATGGTAGTTTGATCTATGAAAGATATTTTCTTCTTAATGGTAGGGATCCTAGAAAAGGAGATTTGTGAATATCCATATAGGACATAATGTTTATGGAAACAGTATTTTCATGTTCATCAACTGAAGACTTTGATGTAATAAGTGTCTCCTACTAGTCGGTGACAAATATATAAATTTTAATCTACTGAACATGCCATCATAAAGATAAATAGATTGAGGATTCAGTCAATGCAGTGAGCTATGGGGATTCAACCGATGTGTTTCAAGGGAGGCGATGTTCTTTCCCTGAAATCTTATAGTGGTACTGTGCGTGGAACCAATTGAATATTTCATAGCTTCTATATTTCACAAATATTTAATATTAGTTTATTTAGGTATCAACAACATACTTTTGGAATATACTCATTTGACTACCACTTCATGGTAAACTAAGTCAAATTGATATGTTATCACTCTCCATGTAAACGTCTGATTACAAAAATGATTGCACAAGACATGTCTAACATGTATCTACCATCATGGGAACAAGATCCATCACTTTAAATGAAAAATTTGACATCCAGATTCACCCCTCCCCTCTCAGGGTGTTTCGGGGTACTTCTGTTGTGACAATAACACCATTTTTGTGATTCTATTTTTAATAGGTAGTATCTTTTTCATGGAATTATGATTTATTCTTTATAAATTGAAGAGTTCTTCTCACAATTACTATTGTCCAAATTTGAGGTGAATTTATTTTGGAATGCGATGGTTTAGAAAATATAGATTTAATTTGAGGTTGAAAAGGAGTAATTTAGAACTTCACATTTTAGTTAATCTTCTAAGTATCTTGTGATGATTCATATTTTAATTCAAAAATAATGATGATGTACTCACAAAAATGTACCCTCATGATTAGTAATAGATCATCAAGGGTGAATAAAGGATTTTAATTCCTTTTTTTCCTATAGAAATATTCTTCACCGCCTGTTAAAGTGTTTACCTTGATCACTTCATTCACATTCAATAACATATAGAAGGCATAATAAATTTTTATTAGTCTCACTACTCAACATTATTATCTACTTTTTGGAGTTATTCGTTATTCACTTGAGAATATATAGTCCAATAGTTTCACCAATGTGGAATATAAAGGGAATGTTATTGATTATATCTAATGATATAATTTTTTGGTCAAATTCCAAAATTGATCCCACAAAAAACCAATAATATAGTATTTTATTATCCAACAAAAATAGATTCATTGATTGTATCAAACTTCAATCGTGATATATTTTTCCCTTACCTTTGTTTTGTAGTTTATTTTCTCCTTTCCTATTAAAAAAAAGAACTAAGTCTTATTCCCCCTATCTTCACAAATAATTTCAAACTTTACTACAAATTATATATTCAGAAAACAACATTGAATATATTAATTTTATGATATTAGAAAGTATTAACATTTTAATTTTAATAAAATTAATCCTAATACTTTTCAAAACAGAATCTTTTATGATATTGGATTTCTATTTGTGTACACTAACATAATAATTGTCAAAACAGAATCTTTCAATGTTTACCCAACCATTTTTAACCAAAATAAAAAATATATTCTTCCTTTAAATTGAAAAAAATCTTTAATACAGAAACCATATTACTACATAAAAATGACATAAAACTTATTTCTCCATATCTCATTATCATAGTGAAAGGCTCTTCTATAAAATTTTAAATAGCCATACTCATGATACAATAATATTTTTACCACATTAGACTTGTTAAATAATATATTGAATCAAAAACTCCCATTTTGAGATTTAAGTGATGAAAGTGCAACAATCAAATTGTCATATTTTAATTTTAATTAATTTTATTTAAATTTCTAAAAAATATATATTTAAAGTACCCCTATGATTATTCTTCAAAACTATATATAAATTATTGAAAATATAAATTTTTTAATAAAAAAATCATACATATATGCTTAACTATATTATGTACTACATATCATATTGGTGAAATTTATATAAAAACCAGAATCCAATGTAATTATCCAAATTTATTATAAATGAAAAATATCTTAAATTGGATTTTATATATATATTAGATATCTTAGAATATATATGACAACTTATTTATATAGGGTTACTCTTTCCTCTATTACATTTTTTGTTCTAAGAAATATATTACATTTTATACATAAAAAGAAAATTTATTTTGGATTTTTTGGTTTTTAATGGTGCTCAGTAAAATATATTACTTATTTATTAAAAATATATTGTATCACCCCATGGATTCTTTTTTACAAATTTTATCCTAGAAAAAAACATATCCATTGAATATTGATTCTTATATGTTTAGGTATATTTGGTCCATTTTTATTTATTCAACACTTCTAAATACAAATCATATGTATAATTGGTGGTTCATTATTTTATAGAATTTTAACTCTTTTAGATAATAAAACACTATGAATTGAGTAAGAATTATGACTATTTCAAAATTTAGAACATATAATTATAAATAACTTATTCATGAAATTCACAAGCATCTTTTTTACATTCAATTCAACTCAACTATAAAAATGTCTACAATAACTCTAAATAATTTTAATTCTAATAAAAATACATTGAAACTCCCATAATCCTCCACGTGAAATAGTATAAATTATTTCATATGAGAAAAAATAGGATTTATAAATTTTAAAAAACCCAAAATTACAAACATATATAATTCATGTGTCTTCACAATATTCCATAAGGTTAGAATCACTTCATGTCTCACCATATCAATATAAAAACATATTGGAATAAAAAATCCCCACATTGAATTATTTTGAAACTATAAAATCTAATATATTTTAAAATGTAAACTACATAAAAATGAGTAATCATTAAAAAAGAATAATTTAAATTGATAAAATTCAGTGTAGGAAAAAAGAATATAGAATATTTAAATCATACCGACCATAAATAGTACATACAACTATTCTTTAAAAATATTTAATACCACTAGATATCAACTAAAAATAAATACTTCTCAAACTGAAAACAAATAAATCTTTAGATCCCATATAATAAAAAAAATTAAAAAAACATGATCCTGAAATATGTTAAAATAGTTTGAAAATCAAAATACTCGCTACCACATGTTGACTTCAAAACAGAACCATTTTAAAAATCTCACTAAATACATTATCCTCATAAATTGAATATCTCTCTCCATTAGGTAAAACCAATATCTTAATATAATCCCCGAATATATTATTCTTACCTTTTTAATTTAATTGTTAAATTAAAAAAAAGAATGAACATAAAGAGGTATTTGTATTTTATTTATCCCCCATTGATAAAAACATCTAAATAACTTGTAATATTTTCATATGGTTCACTATATCGTATTCTTACGTGAAATGATATTGAAATCCCATCAAAAAATTCAATATTTAAATGTATTCTTTTATAATTGGTTTAGAGAATATATATATTATTTAATTATATATTGGGAATAAATCCAAATTCAATATATTTTTCTTCAAAATAATTTTGATAAAGTGAAATTTTATTTAAATGTTCATTAAATAAGGATTTTTAGCTATATTTCATTATAGATTTATAGAAATTCTATTTTCATAGATATATATCCTTATAATTGTTGTTCCTAATATATTAAGACATATTTTTAATATATATTTTTATTTTCATGGGATAATAAATGTTTGTGTAAATATTTATGTTGTTTGAATTAAATCTATGTGGTTTGGAGACATTTATGGTCCAAAACGTACAACACCATGGCTGTGGTGGTCTATGGTGTGTTCCAATGTGAAATGGGAAAGGATGAAATAGGTGGACAAGTAATTTACATGGCTATGGTTACTGGGAAAGACTCTTATGGTCAACTACTGGAGTGGGCTCACCATGTATATGGTGGAGCCTGTTGTGAGGGAAATAATAGTTTTTGTATAGTCATCTAATGATTATTGTATGTGAATGACAACCCAAAAAACAGAAGATATCCAACATCTAGAAATCAAACTCATAAAATTACATAGAATAGAGTACATATAAACATTCAAATTTAATATCGATCTTATTTTCTTCTAAATATATTGATATAAATATTTCACTTGGATCAGTTGATAAAAATCTTACTTCCTCTGAAATAATACACCGGATAAAGAATCCATTAAAATTTCACAAGTATACCCAATATACAATAGGGTTCTAGTTCCTTTTAAAATTATATTAATATAGTTTCCATCATAATAGAGATTAAAATTCATTTAATAATATTTCACACATAGTTAAAACATGACGAAAATAGAAAACATTCCCTTTTATAACTGAATCCTAGGGCTCCCACTACATGCCACAACATCTCAGTTACATCATTCCAAGTTTAATTAATTGAATACACATTAATAAATAATTACAAAAGCATTAATTAATGAAATTTTTTTGGTTATTATATGATTGAAAATATTTTCATGAATTTTTATAGGAACATTCATCACATGTGAGTTATATATGATTCCCATGAACATTAATAATATATATATATATATATCATTTATGAAATAAATTTACCCTATATATATATATTCCATTCCTAAGTTCATAAATTATGGTATCCCATGCATGTATTTTAGTTATCATTATGAAATATCTCAAATGCACTTGATTATTATATAGAATTTAGGAAAAAACCAAAAATATTTTAGAATACATGTAATCATTTTTTGGAGATGTTGTTTCCCATAAAACTCACTTCATTTTGAGAAAAAACAATAAAAAAATTTAATTATCCAATAACCTACCTAAATTATCCTAAAATCCATAGAATCATTGAAAAAAGCAATAAAATCCATATTTCATAGATATAATAAATAAGTGTCCACTATAAAAGAGTTATTAGTTCTCTAAAAATTAAGATGTGTGGTTGGATCTCCATAAAACATCCTCATATATCTAAACAAACTTTTCCAAAACAATATGCAATTTATACTACATATATATTCTTATATAATCTCTTTATCTATGACATGAGTTTATACTTGAAATAGAACATTTCAATCTAGTATTATACTCTCATAATTTAATGATTTTATGAAAATGATTGACCATGTTTATGAATACATAACATGTCATTCATTTATATAATAATTAAATCACATTTCACTTATCCAAAAAGATGAACATACAATATGTTAAAAAAATATAGCTTAAACATTCGTTTCACCAATATAATTCAATCAAGGTCCATATATATTTGACTTCTTATATGTGTGGAAAAATCACATATTATTTTTCCTCCAGTTGATGACATTATCAACATCATACAAAAATATCCCTATTTTATCTAAGTCAACATGTACACCTATGTATGTATGATATAAATTAATTAAGGTTATCTATATATTTATCATAAACCATTTATTAAAAGTACAAATAATAAGTACAGTCCCCAATCTATATCGGTAACTGTGTAATATTCCATGAGATATACTTTAGTGGATCAAACAATGTAATGAGTCTCTACCTATTACCTTATGAATATATTCTTTGTGTCTCATATAAAAAACATTAAAATGAGTAAAATATTATGTTCATTTTAACCTTATCAAATATTTAAAACCCATAATACTCTACAGTGATCATTAGTTTGTGAAAACTTAAAGTATAACATTGATGATATATTATTATTTTTTTATTAATGTAAAATAAATTGTGGCACACATGAATTAATGATAATTAGAGATTCCATTTATTATAATGTCATAATATATTTATTACCATTTCAACCAATATATTATGTTTTTAACACTTATAAATATTACATGACCCTCATGTTGTTGATTCAAAAAAAAATTACCAGAATATTTTCTACATTATCCTATGTATCCTTCAAAAAAATAATTATAAAACCCCTATCAATGATATAACATATGATATGGTATTTGAAAATGATATGTAATGTCATTTGATGAGACAGGGGTTCTTTATCATGAAAAAATGATTTTTTTTCAAAATGTTTCTTGATTACTCCATAGATGTTAATAACCAATCAATATTTAGAAATGAAATTCTTGATACAAATAGCTTCTATTGAAGACTATGATTAAGTAATGAATTAAACCACTATTGTCTGGTATTTTATGGTTTCTTATTTGTTACTTTTATAACTAATTTCTCCACCATTCTGGAAAATATGAATAGATATATTAATTTCACATCACATTTTCTATATTAAAAAATTTTATTTTGTAAACATGTATACAGTGCTCATACTATCCTAAAAATAATAAGAGTATATCCTTAATCCATCTTAATAACAGAATGATTTTATTCACAGTAATCTAGTGACTCCAATTAGGATTGGATTGGTATATAATTTTCATAATCAACATATATGAGACATCAAGTCAATTTAACACTATGAAATACTTCACATATATTATGGTAGAGACATAGGGAAAAATTTCTATCCAATTTACCACTTTAGAAGAATCCTAAATATTCCTATGATACATGATATGAAATACTAGAAAAGACTACTTCATGGAGTACTCCATGCTAAACCATTTTAGAACATAACAAATATTTGAGTACTGTCTCATTCCAATAATCCTCTTAGATATATATCTACAGATCCTCATATCAAGTTTGTAATATACTACACCCATATAATTCGTTGAAAAACATTTACCTATCCACATATTTTCTGACAGATGTGTTGGGACTTCATTTCGAAAAATAATTATTCTATCTGTATACCATTTAATAAACACCACTACAATCCAACATATTCCATTATATAAATAGGTATTATCCAATTACTCTACGGGAAAAAATTCATTGATTGCATTATCAACCTATAAAATAAAACTCTTAGAATCTTACTTCATTCCATAAATAGATTGTTGCAAATTGAAAACCTTATCATTCTCTATCCGAACTACATACCCTTAAGGATATATCATACACACCTCCTCATAAAAATTAACATTATGTAATATAGTTTTTACATCCATATAATATATATCATAGTCATAATGATATGATATGTATAAGAAAATATAAATGTAAATTATCATTGAAATAGGTGAATAGGTCTCTAGATAGTCAATACCAAGAAATTCTGTGTAACCCATTTCCAATAGTAGTGAATCATAGGTACATTATCTATCATACATGTTAGTTTTCTTATGGAAACCCATCTTTCACCCTATGTGTATGATCCCTTTTGTTGTATCAACTATGTTCTAAACATGATTTGTGTATGTGAGGACCATCTCAGATTCCATGGATTTTAACCATTACTCAAAATAATAACTATCAACTTCTTTTCTGTAGGATGCAAGTTCATCTAATATGATCATTAATTTATTATCATTATCCATGAGAAATCCACATTTCTTGATTTCCTAAAAAATACTACCAAACCATTTAGGTTTATATATAACTTTATTATGTTGTTCTTCCATAAATTTTTATTTAACCGAATCAACCTCTATACTAGGAAAACGTCCCTTTTGTTAGCCTTAAACATTTAATAGTTAACTTTTCTTCCCACAAACTCTCTATCATAGATATAAATTTTGAAGAAATATAGTAGTTTGATAAACATACACATTGTGTTTAGTCAATAGTTATAAATAATATCACATTTAATCTATAAGATAACCAATAAATTAGAATTTCATATTTTTGTGGCTAATTGTATTAGAATAAAATCATTTCATAGTTATTCTTAAACCCAACAATTCATATATGAAATTTTGGTAAATTTCGGATTTTATATCTCATATGGTGAAATTATGATTAATTAAGATGGAATATATATTAGTAAGAATGTAGCAGTCTTACGTGACTAACCTAAAAATGAAATTAAAGGGTCATGTAGAATCATCATCGATCTTTCAATGTACAGTAATGAATTATTCCATATTTCAGATAAACCATTACATTTTGGAGTTCTTTGAGGAGAGTGTTTTAAAACTACTCCAAAATCTCTCAGATGAGCTATGAATTTCTGACGCATTTATTCACCACCTTGATCGACTCGAAGGACTATAATTCATCTTCCCATTTAATTATAGACATGATTCTAATAATAATTGAAATTGTATGAAGTTTTATACTTTTAGTTTTTAGAAAAACATGCCCATACCCACTAAATCCATCATTAAAGGTAACAGAGTACCTAAAACCACCATTTTCATATATATTCATTTTTCCACATACATTAATATGAATAAAACCCAATAGTGAAATAACCCTCTCATCTCTTCTCAAAAAAAATGAAATATTAATTATTCAAGTAAACATTATTCACATGAATCTAATGTTTCAAAATTTGATTATTCCAAAAAAACATATTCATGGAGTCTTTGAGTGTGTTTCTCATTTATATTTCTTATGTGACAATGCCATAGGTAGGGAAATTAGAATCCATTCTATCCTTATTATTTTAAATATTAAAAATTAGATTATTCTTTTCTAGAATATATTATCCATTCATTATACTCTAGATTCTATTACAAATTTCATTATAATGTATAGAATAATTATTCCCTTAATAGTTTATGAAATAAAAAAATTGAATGAGAAAAATACAGAAATAAATTTCTATTTATGAGGGGGGAAGATAATAACATTTTTTTCAGTTATAGGGTCAATACACATGGTAAAATTAGATCAAAAGTTTCATCCTAAAATTCAATATCTCTTTCTCCATTAATAAAAAATATATCATGTACCCTTCGTAACATCCCTCATATCATTGAGTCTATGTTTTGAACACCAATTTGTGATGCCCAACTAATATATATAATCCATGAGTCAATATTAGAGAAATTGATTTCCATAAAATTTTCATTTTGGAACTCTGAATGTATCTCCTAGATAATACTTCTCATACCTAGATAACAATATTTAACTTTATTATAAGTAATACCTATTAATAATCGAAATATGATTACTATTAAATATTCAATAATATAAAATAATGATATATCATTAAGTGAATATCTTGTATTATATATTCTAGTTATGAGAGTTAAATTAATGTTCTCTAACTAAAAATGTTAACCCCATAAATCATATTATATTAGTGATACCATATCCTTATTTCTCAATATTTTGTGTTATATTATTTTTTCTATCAATAATACTTTATTTAGGCAGGGAATATTACCAACCATAATAGCTATGATTCATGGATATTTGAGCAGATAAACATATATAAAAATATATTATATGAATCAACTCAACTCTATTCTCTAGACAACCCAATCCTATAAAAATATTTTGGTTTGTGTAACTAAAAGTAAACACCAAAACAAGTAAAAAAGGATGATCCACAGGATCCCATAATTAGTATGGAATACCCAATATAATAAAATGAATTGACTCATTATAATATTTTGCATAAAAATGTTAATATAGGTGAAATATACTTTATCATTACCTTCCCAGTTGGATGATTGTGGCCAATACAAGTGTCATTTTTTAAATAATCCCACAATTATTATTTAATGGTTTATATTTTGTTTTCTCACTAATTAAATTCAAATCCTATGTATACTAAATTTATAATTATTATGTATTATGTAATATTTATCCTTTTTTATTATTGAAAAACAACATTGAGGGGATGTGGGAACCAAACACAACAACAATCGTACCAACATAAAGTCTCACATACACATTACAATTTGACAGAAATCAAAATTTAAAAAGTTTCAAAAGAGCCAGCATCACCACGCCAAAACCATAGAAAAGTCGCCTGTATGAAAAGTCCAAGGGTAACATAGCATAAACCGCAAATACCACTATCCTCCCGAGGAGAACTGCACTCTCCCTGAAAACACTTCTTCGCCATAATTATAATGCATCATCATCATAACACTTGCATTCATCACTACAGACCGCATCACCATCGTCCCTTCACCAACGTGCACCACTGGCAACAGAGATCATCGAAGACCCTCAAAACTGTCGTCGAACATCACCGTAAAATCAACCCCCATTGAACCAGAAATAGCAAGACCCCCAATAATGAATCAAACCAAACCAGACCCTGAAGACATGAGTAAAAACCGAAAAAAAACTGTCATTGAAGGCCGCACCCTGAGATCACTGCCAGTTTTCGAACCACACCTCCCAAAACCCCATTGGTACCACTACTCTAGATCTGACCTGGAGTCGAGCAACAAAGCGTAAGGTCAGAGTAGTGGTTGAGTGCCTGAGAGCTCCGGAAGATGGAAACAACAACGATAAAGAAAATTGGGGCCTTTTGAAAACAGGAGCAAGACAACCCAGATAGCGCCTTGAGAGCCATAGACCACTGATCCACAACACTCAAAACCTCTTTGAACTAACACTCCATATCTGACCTGGAGTGTCGTAGTGGAACATGATGCCAGAGTTGTAGAGAAAGCGTCCGGAAACTCCATCTGCAGACAACCCGTCGGGAAAATACCTCCAGAAGAAGAAGAAGTCAACATCACAGAAGAAAAGTCAAAGCACGGATAATCCATTCTGAAAGAGCAAGAATAGGTTGTAGGAGAAAGAAGAGGATGGAGGAGGAGAAAGGATAAGAGGAAAGGATGAAAAAGAGAGCCTCCGACCCCAAATTGAAGGATTTCATAAGGAAACCCTAGGTGGAGACTGGAGAAAGAGGAGATCCTAGAGAGAAAGGTGACATCCTATTGGTATTATGTAAAATTTATCAATTCATGTTTTTTTGGATGCGAGATTCTATCATATTCAATTTTCAAATCCCTCATCTGAGCACAAAATTAATGTATTCACACCACAATAGTGTGTATTTATTTACTCCAAATAGCCATAATTACTTTGGTTATTTTATTTATTATTGGACAATCCATTTTTTAAACAGGGTTTATATTGAACCCTTTACATGGATCATTGGCCTAGAGGCACAAGGCCCAATATATGGCCTGAATCCCCTATCGAACATGTAACGACCCAAAACATTCATTAATGGAAATCCCTATTGATATAATTAAATGTCTCATTATGTAAAATTTTTATATAAACTGTCAAATTCTTTGGTTTTATGTCTTCAGATTTTAAAATACTGTTATGAATTGTAATCGTTTCTAATATAGTCATCGGACAGTGATCACATGATTAGTATAAATATAGGGCATTAACAAATCCAATTAACTTAGACAAAGGTAGTGATGGCATCATCTAGTAGACATGCCACATACGAAGCCCATTTGTCCTAGCTCGGAAAGGAGGTTACTCTTTTGGGCTTCACTATTGACCATGCCCAAGCCGAGCTTGAATATTTTAAGCTCGAGCGAGTCTGCCTATGAGAGATGTGTAAGTTGATAGAGATTACCACATGAGAAATGTTATCCGAGCCATCCCAAGAGTCTGTCACCATGACATTCCTTACTCTTCCTTCTTATGTGGGTGTTTAAGGGGTTATGTAACAAGACCCTAGTACTATGGTTATGTAAATTATTTTTGTATATAATAATGAATATACATTCATTTTGTTATTGTAACCTTGTAAATAGTTTTTAAAGCACAAATAGTATTTTTAGGTAATGTTCAACTAAGAAATATATTTTAATGAATTAATGGATTTTTAATTTAAAAAATATATTAAAAAAATATTATTATTATAATTATTAATTTTTATTAAATATATATGATAATAAAATTTTATTAATGAAATTGTAATTTGTATTAAGGTTTGAAAGACATTTTTTCAAAACCCATGAATTTTAGATAAATATAGATTTTTTAAAGTGAAATATAAAATATTTAGAAAATTATTTAGATAAAATAAATATTATTTCTGGAATCGGGATGTTGAAATTATCCAATGGTGATTTTTTCCTAATTTTCTGAGACAGTCAAATTTTTGGGTAAAAAATAAATACCGTTTAAATATAAAATCTGTTTTATGACATCATAATGACCAAATAGTGATGTAATAAAATACAATAAACTTTATTTTTGGCCAATATATGTCTTAACATTAAAATAATGCGATTTTGGGGTTTTTTGTTTTATTTTACAAAGCTTTTGTAGACCCTTCAAGACTTATTATGCATTTTTTCTATTTAAATTGTATTCCATGGGAGTGTGACTCACCTCCACATAAGAAACCCCATTATTTTAATATATTCATAATTTGGCCATATAAAATATTGTTTTCAACTTCCATTTTCCTAATACCATGGGAAAAACATGGGCTGGTTTTTGATTTGGATTAGTTTAATGTGAGGTGTCCCAAAACTAAATAATATAGAATTCTCTAAACTTTTCTATATAAACCCAACCAAGATCCCACTTCCTCATCACTCAAAGCCTTTTGAGTTCGTCCAACACCTTCCATCCCCTCTCTATAATCCTCCCCTTGTTCCCCAATCACCTAATAATCCCCTCTCAAGCATCTCTCAAGCCTTTGGAAGCACACTTCCAAGTAAGGGTTTTTCTTCCTTTCTCATTTTTGTCCAATATTCCTTGAGTTGTTATTCCATTTTAATTTCAATTGTTAATTTTTTGGTATGGTTTTCCACCTCCCACATAATTCCCTCTTTATGTTATAATGATGGGAGACCCCTTTATCTCTCAATAAATTCCTCCAATTATAGTTGTTACTATTCCAAAATTCCTAAAGGAATTTCTCTCTCCTCATTTACAATAAAGAAATTATTTTGAATCATGAATCTAAATTCCATTACATTTATTGGGACATGTATCTATTTGACCCCTTACTGTCAATGACTTGTAAATATGATGAGACACCCCTTTCATTCTCGTCAACCATTTTTATTATTTCTTATGTAACGTTGTTATGCTGCCAAAATTGCACCGCGCTTTTCCAAGGCAAAGTCATTGTGTAGTGATTACCATGTTCATTTCACTAACAAAGGTATTCACCTTTATGAACATTTAATTATTGTTTAAATAGTTTCATGTATTTATTCCACATTCGTTTATCGTGGAGTAATAGATTATGTTGAATGATTCAATGTTTTATGATCCATGTGGCACACTTAGGCATAAAATGAAATGATTAAGAAGGGTGCACCCTGATAGCACTCCAATGAATTGGGTAAAGTATAGTATCATGATAGTTCATGTGGAATGGGTGTTGACTAATTCTAATTCAAGTTCAACAAGGTTTTACTCATGCTTAATGTGCAATGAGGGTTTACTCATGATCTATGTGCAATGATCCTTGTCTCATGCTAATTCCGTGTTAAGTGTTGTAGCCACATTTCCATGTTTTGATTAGCATGATTTTTCATGACTTTATGTTTATTATTATATTGTCCTATATTAATATGCCTATTGTTTAAAATTTATTGTTTTCCTCATGATATTCCATTATTATTCCGTTACTAGGCTTTATATCTCACACTTTTCTTATGCATGTCCACAGGTTATCCCATGAAATGCTAAGTACGAGGAAATGTAGAGGTCATGTAAAGGATGTTTTCTATAAATATGTTTTATTCAATGGTTTTTGTTGTTATTTAATGATCCAAATAATGAAAGACACTAGACCTCTCGATATTCTATCTTGTATCAAGTGAAGTTTATGGAATAAAAATCAGGGTTTTCATAGTTGGTATTGAAGGATAGGTTTAGTTATTTTTGGGATTAGGATTAGGAAATCGTAGTAATTCCTTGGTGACAAGAATAAGTATAATAAAAACATCCATATTTATTTGTGAGAATTGTGTTAATATTTTATCAAGAAAATACATCCATGTCTGGATACGAGAAGGTAGAGCCAGCTATGGCACTGATATATCATTGGGGTAAAACCCGAAAACACTGCTTTGAGCTAGACTCGAATGAGAACTGGGGCACGACAATGGGCCTTGATGCACTCTTTCTTATGAAACTCCTGGGGGAAATGCTTTGTAAAATTTACAAGATTATTATGAACAATTATTAAGGGACTTAAAAAATTCTCTAAGAATATATGTTTGAAACTAGATCAAGAATAAAATAGACTGAAGCCAATAGATTAATATGTTAAGGAAATAAATGTTATTTATAATCATAGGTTTTGTCCTTGTATTACCCATTATGTGTTACCCCTTACCTTCCTTTTATTCTATCCAATGTCCAGTAATAGGAGGAATCGGGTTAACAACCTATGTGAAGATCGATGTGATGACTGTACTAATGATATTCCCAATCCAATGGGAGCGGGAATCACGAACTTTTTCACAATTCTCTCTAAGCTAACTCAAGATTTTAATAGAAACATGGGTCAAGAGGAACGTTCAACTCCCCTTAAGAAAGAACAAGTCACTATCGAGAGCTTCATGAGACAAAGACCTCATACTTTTAATGGATCATCAGATCCCTCAATCACTGAACAATGGATCAACTCCATTGAAAAGATCTTCTCCATCTTTCTATGTTCTAAACAATAGAAGGTTATCATAGATGCTTATTGTATGGAGGGTGAAGCTGATCATTGGTGGACATTGATCAAAAAAAAGATGTATGAGGAGGATATCGAGGCATTAGAAAGGAAGGATTTCTGAAAGATGTTTTTCAATAAATATTTTCTGTACACCCTCCAACTTTGGATGGAAGGGGAATTTCATTTCCTCAAGAAAAAAGGTGATAACTCTGTTGGAGTATACAAGGAAAACTTCACAAGGCTTGCACTATATACCAATGGATTTTTTTTACCCCTGAATGTTAGGTTGACCGCTTATTTGGGGGGATAAAACCTAACCTACAGAAAGTGCTGGAGATCCGTGACTTCGATAGCTATGATGAAATTGTCTGATGTGCCCTCAAGGTCGAAATGGAGATCAAAGAATCTCATGGGTATCATAGGGATAATAAGCGAAGTGTAATTCAATGTTGGCGATCCGATGGATAAATACAACGGTGCTATGAGGATACATCACCCTAATTTCCAAGTGTTTGGATCGAATCACCCCAGAAACTGCCTGAACAGGACATGGAAATGATTTAGGTGTGGAAGAGAAGGGCACTTGGCTATTAACTGTCGGAAAGAAAGACTCGCGGCTGTGACAGAGGTGACGAACTCTCTGTTCCATCCTCAAAGCATGGTTCATTACTAAAACTACAAAGAACTAGGGCATCTTCTAAATTAGTTCCCCATGCCAAGGGTTTTCAGAGGCAACCAACAACCTCCAAGGCAGCAAGGGATAGCTTTTGACATCACTATTTCCTAAGTGAACCTTAACAATGAAGTGGTGACAGGTATGCCAGTTATTCATTCATGAATAGTGAACACACATTTTTATTCAGGTTCTATGTATTATTTTATATATCGAACATTTATTAGAACAATCCCAGCACCACCACAAATCATGGAAGTGAAGATGTCGGTGAGTACGGAAAATGGGGAAATCATTGCATCCCATGAATATAACTCCTCCCCTATTATAATATGTGGATTAAACTACCCGAATAACCTCAGTATACTCCCTCAATTATAATTTGATGCAATTCTTGGCATGGATTGGATTTACTTGTATAGAGCCAACATAAATTTCCATGAGAGGGAAATCACTCTCCATTAGGAGAATTGACCCCCCCCCCAATTCAATACAAGTGTAAGGAGGAAGATGAACCTTCTTTAGCTCCATCATCCCAACAGTGGGTATTAATTCCCTATGAGAATTCATATCTGGCTAAGATGATTCAGTCTAACGAGGCAACCATTATAGAAGACATGCCTATTGTGAAGGAATTTTCTGAAGTGTTTGCCGAGGAATTTCTTATTCTTCCTCCGAGAAGAGATGTTGAATTATCAATGGATCTTATACCTGGGGAGTTTCCAATATACAAGACTCCAAATAGAATGGATATTGTGGATCCTGAGTAGCTGAAGAAACAAATACAAGAGATCTGGATAAAGGGTTTATACACCAAAGTGCTTCACCATGGGGTGCACCATCCCTCTTCATCAATAATAATTATGGGTGAATGCGCCTTTTCATTGATTATCGTGAGCTTAAAAAATCATGATAAATAACAAGTATCATCTCCCACTAATTGATGACTTGTTATATCAGATACAAGGAGAACAATACTTCTCTATGGTGGATTTACGGTCAAAATATTATCATGTAATGGTGAAGAAGGAAGATATCCCCCAAACTGCTTTTCATACAAGATACAGGCACTATAAAGTCATTGAAATTCCTTTCGGACTCACTAATTCTCCAGAAATACTCATGGACTTGATGAATAGAGTCTTTGGAGCTTACCTTGACAAATTTGTGTTAGTATGTGTTGATAATATTATGATATACTCCAAAACCATGGAGGATCATGAAAAGCATCTAAGAACTGTCCTAGAGACCTTGTGGAAGGAGAATATCTATATAAAGTATAGAAAGTGAGAGTTCTGGTTTATATAGGTCTCATTAAATGGCCATATCATCACAATAAATGGGATATATATGTATCCCTCCAAAATAGATTCAATTGATGGATTTTCAAGGCCAACATCAGTAGCGGATATCTGTATCTTCTTGGTGTTATCTAGATACTATCGACGATTTCTGAGAAATTTCTCATGATTGTTTAACCCTCTTAACAAGCTAACTCCAAAGGGATTAAAATTTTCATGGAGTGTTGATTGTGAAGAAGGATTCAAGGAGTTGAAAAGGAGGCTTCTCACTATGCATGTGCTCACATTACCCACAAGTGGAGAATTTTTTGTGGTATTCAGTGATGCTTCGAAGAGGGGCCTGGGATGTGTGTTGATGAAAAATGACAAATCCATTGCCTATGCATCAATTCAAATGAAGGTTCATGAGAAGAACTATCCAACACATGACCTCAAGTTGGCTATAGTGATCTCAGTTTGAAAATTTGGAAGACTTAACTCTTTTTAGAGAAGTGGAAAAAATATACGGCCCACAAAAGCCTCAGGTTTATATTCACACAGAAAGAGTTGAATATTCACCATTGAAGATTGTTAGAGCTGATCTAATACTATGACTACTCAATACATTACCACCCGGGGAAAGAAAACATGGTGCTGGATGCCCTAAGTTGAAAGGACCCATTGATTCTATCATTGATGAGAAATGAAAAGGATTCAATCTTCTTAGATTTAAAGATGATTCACATGGGAATCATAAATTATATAACATCATCAATCCATTCACAAATGATTTTTCAACCGTCACTTTTAGAAAGGTAAAAGGATGCTCAAAAGGATGATGTGCGAATTTCGGAAAAAGTGGAAGCTATCAGAAAAGGGAAATCCTCAGAGATTAATGTTAATAAAGAACTAATTGTGAGATTTGGGAAATGAATATGTGTTCCATCGTGTCCAGACCTAAATAAGGTACTTTTGGATGATGCACATAGTTCAAATTTCTCTATTCACCCAGGAAACACAAACATGTATCGAGATCTCCACGATCATTATTAGAGGGATAATATGTAGAAGGAGATCAATGAATATACATCAATGTGCCTAGTGTGTCATCAAGTGAAGGCAGAGAGGCAGACATATAAGGGGATGATGCAACCATTTCCCACACTAGAATGGAAATGGTAGAACATCACCATGGACTTTGTCACCGGGATCCCGAAGACATACAAAGGCAACAATGAAATCTGGGTTGTTGTGGATCACCTTAAAACGGTTGAACTCTTTATTTATATTCAGGAGGATTTATCATTGGATCAACTGGCAGCGATGTATATCAGGGAAGCGGTAAGGATTCATGGAGTACCACTACTTATTGTGTCCGATCGAGATCCAAGATTAAACTCTATGTTTTGAAGAGTATTCTACATGCTCTGAATACTAAACTGAACTTCAGTACGGCCTTGATTCCTCAAACATATGTCCAATCCGAGCGAATTATCTAAACACTTGAGGACATGTTGACAGCGTTCGCAATGGAATTTAAAGGAGGATGGGATCTAAATATTCTTCTGGTTGAGTTCTCTTATAATAATAGTTTCCACTCGTGCATTCAAATGGCACTATACGAATCCCTTTATGGGAAAAGGTGTAGAACACTGGCGTGTCAGGATGAGTTCGGTGAGCATAAGTAGCTTGGACTAGAAATGGTCGATGAAATGGTGGAGAAGGTGAAAACCATTCAACAACATATTATGGCATCTCGGAGTCCACATAAGAGTTATTTTGACAATCATCGATGAGCCATTGTGCTTAATGTTGGAGAGACGGTTTTTATACACATATATCTATGGAAGAAGGTCATGAGGTTTGTAAAGAAAGGGAAGTTAAGTCCATGGTACATCAGCCCATTCAAGATTCTTGATCGTTTCGGGGTCGTGGCCTATCGACTAGCACTTCCACCTACCATGGCCAAAGTACATGATGCCTTTCATGTTTTCCTATTATGAAAGTACATACTGAACCCTTCACATGCTCTCCATTCAGAGGAGGTACAGATAGAGGATTATCATTATTATGAGGAGGATCTAGTGATGATCTTAGGTTGTAGAGAAAACATTCTATGAAATAAGACAATGCCCCTCATCAAGGTGTTGTGGCAAAACCACAAGTTTGAAGAAGCGACATGGGAATCAGAGGAAATTATTAAGCAGAGTTACCCATATCTGTTTTATTGTGGGAAAAGGAAATTTCAAGGATGAAATTTCTTAAGGGGGGGGGGAGATTGTAACAACCCAAAACATTCAATAATGGAAATCTATCATGATCTAATTAAATGTCTCTTTATATAAAATATTTATATAATATGTAATATTCTTTGGTTTTATGTCATTCTATTTTAAAATACTTTTATGAATTATGACCGTTGCTAATATAGCCATTGAATAGTGATCACATGATTTGAATAAATATAGGTCTTTAACAAATCCAATTTACTCAGACAAAGGAAGCGATGATCTCATCTAGTATATGTGCCCCATACAAAACCCATTTTTCAAAGCTCAAAAAGGAGGTTGCGTCTTTGGGATTCTCTCTTGATCAACCCAAGCCGAGCTCGAATATTTTAAGCTAGAGCGAGACAACCTACGAGAGAAGTGGATATTAATATAGATTACCACCCTAGCAATGTTATCCGAGCCACCCCAAGAGACTCTCACCATCTTACACCTTACTCTTTGGTGTTATGTGGGTGTTATAAGGGGTTAGGTAACAGGACCCCAGTACTATGGTTATGTGAATTATTTTTTTTATAATAATGAATAGAAAATCATTTTATTATTGTTACCTTGTAAATAGTTTTTAAAGAACAAATAGTATTTTTAGTTAATGTTCAACAAAGAAATCTATTTTGATGAATTAGTGGATTTTTGAATTAAATAATATTTTAATAAAATATTATTGTTTTTATTAAATTATGTTTTATTAAATATAAATGATAGTATAATTTTATGAATGCAATTGTAATTTTTATTACGGTTTGAAAGCGATTTATTTCAAAACCCATGAATTTTCAATAAATGTACGGTTTTATTTTAAAAGTAAAATATGACCTATTTAAGAAATTATTTATATAAAATGAATATTATTTCTGGAATCAGGACACCAGGATTATCTAATGGTGAATTTTTCTTAATTTTCTAAGACAGTCAAATTTTTGTGTAAAAAATGAATACCATTTAAATATATAATGTGTTTTATGACATCATAATTACCCAATTATGATCTAATAAAATACTATAAACTTTATGTTCGGACATTATATGTTTTACCATTAAAATAATGTGATTTTGGGTTTGTTTGATTTATTTTACAATGCTTTAGTGGACCCTTCAAGACTGATTAAACATTTTTTATTTTTAAATTGTATTCCTTGGGAGTGTGAATCACCTCCACATAAGCAACCCCATTATTTTAAGAATTTTAGACTTTGAACGTATAAAATATTTTTTTACACATCCTTTTTCAAAAAAACAGGGTCAAAACCCATGGGTTGGTTTGTGGTTTGGGTTAATTTAAAGTGAGGTGTCCCAAACCTAAATAATAAATAATTCCATCACCTTTCCTATATAAACCCATCCAAGCTCCCACTTCCTTCACACACAATGCCTTTTTATTTCATCCCAAAAATTCCCTCATCTCTCTGTAATCCTTCCATGGTGCCCCAAGCTCCCAAGAAGCCTCTCTCAATCCTCTCTCAAGCATTTGGAAGCATACATCCAAGTAAGGGGTTTTCTTCCTTCCTTATTTTTTTCCATTATTCTTTAAATTGTTATGCCCATTTAATTTAAATTATAAATGTTAGGGAATTCTTTTGAACCTCCCCCATACTACACTCTTTATGTTTGAATGATGGGAGACATTTTTCTCTCTCATTAAATCCCTCCAATGTACACCTGTTACTATGCTGAAATTCCGAAAGGAATTTATCTCTCCAAATTTACGTTCAAGAAATTCTTTTTATCATGAATCTAAATTCCATTACCTCTGTTGGGACACGTTTCTATATGATCCCCTTATTTTCCATGTCATTTAAATATGATGACACACCACTTTCTCTCTAATCAACCATTTTTATGAGTTCTTATGTCACACTGTTATACTGCCAAAATTGTACCGCACTTTTCCCAGCCAAAGTCATTGTGTAGTGAATACCATGGCCATTTCACTATCACAGGTATTCATATTTTTTCACGTTTACTTATTTTTTAAATTGTTTCATGTATTTATTCCACATTATTTTATCATGGAATAACACATTATGTTGAATGATTCAATGTTTTATGATCCATGTGGCACACTTATGCATGAAATGAAATGATCAAGAAGGGTGCGCCCGGATAGTCCTCCAATGTATTTGGAAAAGTATAGTATCATGATACGTCATGTACAGTGGGTGTTGACTCCTGATAATTTAAGTGCACTGAGGGTTTACTTGTGCTTCATGTGCAATGAGGGTTTACTCATGCTTCATGTGAAATGATCATTGGCTCATGCTAACTTCATGTTAAGTGTTTCTACAAAATTTCCATGTTAGGATTATCATGCTTTATCATACCATTATGTTTATTCATAGCTTATTCTCTGTTGATATTCCTAATTTCTAACATGTTTTGTATTCATCATTCTATTCCATGATTATTTCCTTACTGGGCTTTATAGCTCCCTCTTTTCTTACGCATGTCCTCAGGTAATCCAATTTAATGTAAAATACGAGGGAATGTAGTTGTCATGTATAGGAAGTTTTCAATAAAAATGTTGTATTCCATGTTTTATATTGTTATATAATGATCCTAATCCCCACAGACACTAGAACTCTCGATCGTCTATGTTTTCTCAAGTGAAGTAAATGTAATAAAAAGCATGGTTGTCATAGAACTGACACAAAAAAAATACCACCACAATATATATTTGTATTTATATTTATATATCAAACTTCCTGCCTTGTAAGGATTCCCATCTATCAATGTTCTATGAATGTGTTGTTCCTGGTACCATTGTAGGATTCCATATCCTCTCATTCATCCAACTCTAGTAGCATTGTAGAGTTGGGAGTTGTTTCTCGATCCCCTGACTCGATCTACACCTATGGAGGAATAAATTCATTATTTTTTTAGGCCATCGATCCACTACTTCTCTTCCATCGTGTCACGACTCTTGTCATAATGTCCATTTGATAGTGCACCATCATAGATCACATCTCACCGCTCATCGTCGAGCAAGTCACTAAGGACTGAATCCCTACCGCATCCCTCTATCAACAAACCCGGCCCACCACACTATTTATCTTCACTACAATTGTGTAGTTCACTACACCCACCATCAATACCTTTTCCAATATCCAAAAACTCAGCCCCAATACTGAAAATATTGATTACCCATGTCTTCCATTAAAATATTCACCCAAAGAAGCATATTACAATGAACCTGGCCAATCCTTTATGTTGTCTAAAGTAAACATCATATGTCGGCAACAATCTGTGATGACTTCCTTAGGCCATCGTCACAGATTCTTGAAATCTTCCAAACAATAAATCCCAAAATATGAGGCTTCCAAAAATATGACCCTCGTTGATGAAGCATTACGAGGCACCCTCAACCACTAGAATAGGACCCCAATTTCATATAACAATTTACTAAACCCAAATTTGTGTGTCAATCACCCTGAAATATATGTCAACTATGTTGAAAATTTTCTAAATTAATCATTTGAATGAGGAATATGTATTCTTATTAGAATCATAGAGTTACAAGATATCGAAAAATGTCACATGATTAAACTTATATGAAAAAAATAGAAAGCTCTATTAATTTTCCTAGACATGGTGTAAGACTTGAAGAAATATAGTGGTTCACCCCCATGTCCATATTTTAGGGGAGACATTACTGAAGAGATAATTGAATTCAAGAAATCTATCATTCCTAAAATGCAAAAACTATTTCCAAAAACTATTCTCATGATTATAAATATAATTATGAAATGAGGTTAAGGTAGATGAAAAAAAATATTATGATTCTACACCATACATAATATGAAGGGATCTATCTAAGAATTAATTTATATAAGAAATAGACACACACAATATTCATATTCCATAGTGAATTTACTATATAATATTGTTAATGAAATTTAACAAAGAAAAACTAATTTATTTATTTTCTAAAAGATGAGAATATTATGAATGATTTAAAAAATAATTGATAATTATAATCCTTTTATGATTTATAAGGAATATAAGCATTTTATATTAATTTTAATTTTAATTCCTAAATTTTTTTACTATATAGAGTATATATGATATTTAAATAAATTTATATATTTTAAAAATAATTTTCTATTATATATAAATTTTATATAATCTATATATCATGTGTTTTGTAATTTATACACACATTACGAATAACCTCTTCTAATTGATAAATAAACAGTTTATTTCTGTATCATAATGAATTCAATTAAATTTTTCAAAAGAAATATAAAATATTAGCCTTAAATATTTGTGAAAAATTATTCATAACCAATTTTTTAATAAAATATAATGAATTTATAACAAATTAATAAATTTACAAAACACTTATAAATTGTGTATCACCAAAAAACCTTTTAACATTATTTATAAAAAATTTGTAAAAAATTTAAAAAATTTAATATAATATAATATATTTTTAACAATTTTTTTCTTACCATTAGAAAAAATGTAAGGTGTAATGGTAATAAATTATACCTTTATGTGATCCTTCTGAAAGTTTTTCATAAGGGTAATATATTGACACACATTTACATTTCTTTAAGAAACCTCTATGGATTAATGTGAAAAAATATATTACCTTTATCTTTCTTTCTCAACCTATATTTATTATGGCCAGTTATCTTTAAACATACCCTATATCTAATGATATCTAGAAAATTCATTTCATTTCATAAAGATATAACTCTGCTCAAATTTACACAGATAAACAATTACCTCTATACATATCATTTTTTAATGGTATATAGGAATCTCCTTATACTACATAAAAGTAAAAAGGGAGAATCATTCTGCATAACTCTTCTATGTAATTGTAACATTAAATTTCATTATGTTTCTTAATGGTGAAAATAAAATACCTTTACACAGAACCTTTTGGACATTTATGTGAACCATAGTTTTAAATTGTAATTTATAATGACCTTTATGAAACTCATAATTAAACTATTGTTAAATAATTGGGATGTCATTAATTTACATATTAACAACAATGATAAATACTATTTTATTTTTTAAGTAACTCACTCTGATACCATTGATGGGTGGAAACATATCATTTCCACATATTATAATGTCTTACATGGCATCTATGTGAACATATCAAATCGCTAAATTTTTAAAAATCCTTGGTCATCCCACTCTTTGCATAAAAATTAATCACATTTGTTCACAACCACACTTTATCATTGTTCATGCATGACAGTTCATTGGATTCAATTAACTCCTTAACCATTGATCTAATAATAATATTGCATTTTGTATGATCATACTAAGATAATTTTCCATGGAATACAACAAAAAAACAAAGAAAGTCAATAATCAAGAAATAAAATTCATAAAATACCATAAAACAAGGTACCTAGAAATTTTTATGAGCACCCATAATCTTCTTAATGAATAAAAAGTATTGTAGAATATCACTAAGATGTGTTAAAAAGAAGTAAACTTACTTTATTGGAATATATTGGATGATGGATCATTGAATTTTTCATTAGGATTATATTTTTAATATTGATTCTAGAGATTTACTAAATGAGATAAATAAAGTTTCAGGAGAAAGAGTGTTTAATAGTAGTTCAGTAGTGTCTCACAGACAATCCACACATGAATAGAAGATAAATAACTCTATTTTGTTGTTGAAACCCGAGGCTCCAATTACATAGCATGTAATATTAATTATGAACAGTTGATTTTAATTCATTAAACATAATTCCATGAATATGTTTAATTCATTAATCAATTAAACACCCATTTTTCATAACTGATTGAAAAAGATTTTGAGAAGTTATACAGGATGTTGCATTGATTTTAACTCATATATCAATCTAATCCATATTAATAAATATATATATATATTATTGATTTAGAAAATTTACACTATATTTAATATCATATATATATCTATATATATTATTTCATCCATCAAATGCATGAATAGATGAATTATATGCATGTAGTTAAGTCACAATTTGGTAGGAAAATGGATTAGGTCTTAGAATAATGATCTTGGAACACTTTTTTTACTCATTGAGTTCAATAATACCAAAATCCTGGAATAGGATATGTTAGTGGCTATTTTGGTGGTCTGGATGAAATTCAAATGTCTGAAACTAAAAAACATTATTCTTCAGTACGTGAACATTTGAAATGGGAAACACATGAAGCATTAATAAGGTGTATTGAATGAATTATTAATCAATTATTTTTCCCTATTAATCAATTTGACCACCATTATTATTTCCTGTGAACTAGATGATCTCGAATGCTTTAGTCGATACAACATGTTTTGATGTTTATACAATGGGTAGGATTGATTCCCTCAACTATCATAACTCTACATTGATTGAATAATTAAACCATGGAAAAATGAGGTTTTTTATGTTGAAATTAAACTATTGAATCCTCACCTATTCTTCTTGTTCACCATTCCATGTGCAATGGAATTGCATACATACTCAACTAGACTCATAATCTTCTGTTTTTAATGTTTGATGTTGGATACATTCTATATATACCCCATGTCATGACTCCTTATTTAATATCCTTAAAAAGCATTGGGATTCCTTGTTGGAATTAGTTCAAGGAGTTCCTGCCATTTATTCTTGTTCCAGTTGGGGTTAAACTGTGTTTTAGGTGATGGAACACTTGGGGAATCATAATGTTGATATCCATGATCCTAATGTAAGAAGTTCCTTACCATGTTGAATATATTTATATGATTATAACATGATAGGATATTGTGTTTTAATATTATTTAGAATGTTCTTTCATGTGATCACATGTGCGTGCTTGTGTATCCCATAAGACCATGTCTAATTTTTTATCACATGTGTGTGTGTTTGTGTCTTGTGTGACCCATGTTATTTTTTATATTTTCATGTGATTATGTTCTATTTTTTTATCTTAAATATTCTATATTGATCATCTATATGTTATAACACAATTTTTGTGTGATTTATTGGTATACTCAATGTTGTTGAGTTTCAATTCAAGGTACTAAATTGATAGGTGGAACCACCATGGATTGGTGGAACTAGTGTGGTAGTGTGTTTCGATGATGAATGAGACAATATCAAAAGAATACATTAGATGATGAGGAATGACGTCCTAGTAGACCATACTAGGGTCAGGATGGTTTTATGAGTTCTAAAATGCGACGTGACTATGGGGCATGATTTTATTCGGGACATTACCCGAGTAAAAATATCAATATATAAAAACCTTGTATCCTCACATTAGGCAGTTTCAGAATGTGATAACCTTATCGATAAACTCCTTGGACTTATTACGGTTGTTGGATACATTTAGTAACCTTGTGGTTGACTCTAGTTCAAGAATACTTTTATTAATATGTTTTTAGCATCAAACTAAAGAATTTTTGATGAGGGGTTTTAGTGGATTGGATAGTGCATTAAAACATGAAACAAGTTTATATACTGATTTATTTTTAGTCTATTTTTTATCTTCAAATACACACTTATGAATTAACACACGTGTTAAGGAAACATTGGTGTTGTCATGTTGGGTTTATACATACACCCTAAATGGGAATTTTGATGCATGTGTAGTCTTTATAGTCAATGATATAGGAAAAGCAATGGGACCAATGAAAATGATGTTTGAGATAGAGAACTATGTTTATGGGTTGTACCAAGATTGACTCAAGAGGGATGTAATGTTGTTTTATTTACCTACATATATTACACATACTACTGTTTGACCAACCACATTGGTGGTCCTTGTTTTATCCTTTTTTGTGTATTGAGAGATTTTCCATTCCATTTTTATAGTTTTTTATTCAATTAAAAAATACTATAATATTTTATTGTTTTTAATGGTACTGAGGGTATAGAATCCCCACTAATAGAATTGAGTATCTCACTACTTGTAGAAAAACACTTTCACACATGGGGACACATATGAGGCAATGTGGCACTCCAGATCTAATTCGGTGATTAAGGTTGGATAATATAATAAAGGTATCAAAGGAATGATTCCCATTTTTATTCATTTTAAAAAATTTATAGTTAAAGTTGAAACATAGTTTGGAATTGTATGACTTGTGTTGGAGAGTTTTTTGTGAACCTACCAAACACATTTTCAGTGAAACTATGAGTTGCAATTGTTATGAAAAATGCTGTAATTATGATTTTATAGTTTCTTGTTGATCCTGAGTATATTTTTCTGTTATGGTTAATGGGATTTTGGTACATTCATGAAGCATGATTATGTATATATGATCACATGTAATATATGTATATATATATTCAGGTTGAGTTTTTTCAAGGTAGTTCATAGTTTAATGTCCTTTATAACTATTTTATTTTTAGCGATATATCTGTTTCCATGATTTTGTGATATATCAATGATGGAATTGTTAATTGGGACTTGAGAAATAATATTTTATGTTTTTAATAGTGACCACTATTTGGTAATGCTGAAATAGATTTATGCCTTATGTTGTGTGAGGAGGGTTTTTTTTCTTATTATTAACAGCTTCATAGGATAAATTTTTAAAAATACTGTATGTTTTCCTACGAATAAAATATGTTGTTATATATGAAATTTATTATACATTCTCTAAGAGTACATTGGAATTTAGAATAATTCTTCCCTAATGTTTTCTTATTATACCACTAAGAGAAGAGATCCACGATACTCATGTAAGTTAGAACATTCTAGTCCTATTACTAGTCAAACAAGAGAATGTAGGTGATCAAGATCTCATGCCTACACTATTTGTTTAGTAAAATAAATTACATTTTCAACTAATGTTCATAATTTCTCATGTTCTAGGTGAAGTACGAAAACAATGGTCGAAAATTCTTATGACGTTTATCTCCAGCGTCTTCCATCTTTCCGAGGAACTAGAGGCCCTTATGAATTTGATGACTGTATTTCTATCATCAAGGGTATATTTGATATAGTAGAAACTTCATAAGATCATTAGGTTAGATTAGTTATATCCATGAAACAATCGCATGCCTAGAGGTGGTGGAGTTTAAATTATCAGGAAGGAATACTTGAATGTATACATTGGATGACCATCAAAGTGATTTTCTCTATGGATTTATTTTTGAGTACACTAATGTTGGAATATACCATTGAGTTTATGCCACCTAAAAAAGGTTGAATGAATGTATCTTATTACCTAGAAGGTTTGACATAGTTTTTTCACTTCACTAATCTCTTGGATAGAATAAGGCATTAACTTCAATGAAGTTTGAGATCAGACTCCAAATAGAGTTGAGGCATCAGATCAAGAAATCATACTTGCTGAAATATAGAGACGTACTACAAAAGGCCCAATTGAAAAATATAATTTGGAGGTGGAAAAAGTTATAGTCCTTCTTACATCCTTAAATTTAATTCCGAGTGATACCTCTGATGTTATGAAGTAGAAGGTAGAAGATTAGTGTCAGAGTAGTGAAAAAAAATCAAGTAATGGTCGGAGTTCTATTGAACCTAATTTTTTCAAAGGAGTTCCTCAATGATTAAATATGGAATGATAGGGAATTATCATATTTTCTCCATAATGAATCATATCCAATATCAATGACAAGAAAAATGGGGCATCTAAAAAATTTTCTTCTCAAATGCATCATGGGGGGTTTGGGTTAGAGGTTGGAATCAAGCCATGGGATTGATCGGGGTCATTCGATATAAGTTTCAAACTCTTAAAAAATGATGACATAGGAGATCCATGAACATATTGGCCAAGAGATTAGAGATGAGTAAGAGTGGGTGTTTTTAGAGGACCATAGTTTTAATGGATATTGGGAGGGACCATCAACCATTTGAGGTCCAATATTTATTTCCTATTCTCTTTTTACTAGAATTTGTCACTTTTATTCTTCCCACTCATTTATATATGCTGAATAATTTTCATATATTTACATTGTAGTCATGTTAACCCTTGGGTTATTGTATCATTAAACACTCATTTGGATGAAATTTGATTATATTCAGTGATTTGAATGATGTACCATTGTTTTTTTGGCTACAGACCATTATGGGAATTCATGATCCATGAAAATATTTTCATCAATGTGATCATCAACATAGATCGGTTGACTAGTTTCGTGGATAATATCTACTGCTAAAGGAGATGTATAGTATTTAATAGTCCCATGAGGTAGAGGGTAGTTTTTATAGGTGAATAGGATTTGAGAAATGGTATACTAAGGCCATAATTGACTCAAATTAGTGATATTACAAAAAAAATGGATCTTACAGTAGATTTATTGGTAACCTATTCCCTTCCTCTAGTGGTGGAAATACATTAGGATGTCTTCCTGAATAACATTGTATATATCCATCTTAAAAATAAATTTTTTTTGGATCAAACTTACATTACATGTGAAACCAATATCAATCCCTCCATATTATGTAACTAAATGAGTTAAATAAACACTAAGTAATATTGAGTGTTTTAGAGGAATACTGTTTTATTAAACTATTAAAATATCCCAGATGTTCTATTGTGTTGTTATTATAGAAATTGGATTCAAACCTTTTGTTTCATATGGGACACAATTATTTCAAAAAACAAACCATATTGAATCAATATCCATTTTCTAGGATTGATTTCTTGTTTGACCAAATATGGGGAACTGAATGGTTCTCTAAGAAGGACATAGGATTAGGATACTACCTTATTAAGATCATAGATGTTTATATTATTAAGATAGTGTATAGAAGTAGGTTTGGATTCTATTAGTGTCTTTTAATTACTTAATCCTTAAAAATCTCTAGAAATATTCATTCATATCCATAATATGATCTGAGATCCATATCATGATTGTATAATCATTGTGTACATGAATTATATCATCATATATATATGGATGAAAAAAATTCATTGAAGAAACCAGTAGATTATAATGAGTATATTATGAAAACATTGGTTATATGAAAACACATTATAGTTAAACAATTTTATTTAGGAGTTATGGTTCAAGAGGCATTTTATCTCTGAGTTGGGAATTTCTATGGACCCAAATAAGGTAGAAGATTAGACCTATTGGGAACTACCTAGGAATTTTTTTGTTCTTCATGTAAACCTTGGTTTATATCCGTACTTATAGATGGTAAAAATATTACTTCTTCTATTTAGAATTTCATATAAGTATGATTATTAATAATGCAGTGATGTTTTAGTTGATTTCTCTTTATGAAGAGATTGTGGAAGTTCTAAATTGAATATTTTTTACAACCAAAATTATGACATTTACAGAGGATGGGATTCAAAATGAAATTTAATAAAATGTTTTATGTATTGTTTTTGGAGTAGTGGTGATGTAGAGAGACTATGTAGTAGTTTATTGTCTATGTCAACAATGAACCAATGAGTGAAAATACCCAATACTTTACATGAATCTATACATATATCCCATGATATGATGTTTTTGAGACATTATGACTTCTATGAGGGATTTATTTTATACAAAGACCACAATAGCTAGTGATATATCTTATCTTAGAGGGATCTAAAAATGAGTCAATGTCATTGGGTGGAGTATCTTCATACAATTAACCATGTTAAGGATTATTCTATATGTTATTATAATTTCATTACTAATACTATTTATAGGATAAAACCAGATACATAGGAGCTTGGAATGCGTCCATTACTTGAGGAATGATGTCTGATTGGTTTGAAAACAAAATTCCTAGTAGATGTAATATAGGATCTTGTTGTGATGAAATAAAATATTTTTTTATCAAACTATGTTTTCAAGGCCACATGAAAGTGATTCAACTGTAATTCATCAAGTGTGTGATGATGTGACAATTCATTTCAGTGTTACATTTTTTATTAGTACATTTCTTAGATAATGATGATGTGATTTACATTTATAAGAAGTTTTTTCGTGTCAGCTCAATGAGGTAGGAGTTGATGATAGACTCCCATGAATCAAAGCGGGTAGGGGATCTAGTGTCAGTGGAGATGTGTCATGATATCCAACATCAGGTTTACTGGCCTATCATGAAGATGGAATTTTCTAGTTCGGTTTCATGATCCCTTAAATGTTTGAGGATATAATCATAGTATAAGTTTGTTTTGTGATTTATATTAGAAACATCTCATGAATATAGGAATGTGAGATGATGTGATAACATATTTCATGATGGGGATTCCTAGGACCTTAATGATTCATGTTGTAGTTTGGGTGATAGTCGATCAATTAAAAAAGTTGACCTTTTTTTAATAATAAGATACTTACTATATTGATGAGTTGGGAATGAATTCAGTTTGAGATATTTTTTGACCTTATTGAGTTAAATTTATTTTTATATCATATGTATAAATGTATTTATAGTATGTTTTTAAAAATTATTTCATTATCATTTGGAGATTAATTGTTGGAGAGTAAAATAAATCATCTTCAGGCTCATGTATGATAAGAAAGAATGATTTATATCATTGGGGGTATGCTTCAATCATGCATCTGATACTTCAATTGATCTTGGTATGAGCATCTGGTTGTCATGAAGTCTAATTAAAAAACATTTTTTAGGATATTAATCTTAGGGAATCTTTTTAGAATCTCTATTGATGGCCATTCCACTAACTATTGTTTGGGAATGAGGCGGTTAGGGAAATTATTTTATGTTTGAGTATAGTATATGATACCTATAAGAGAGTGAAGCATATTATGAAGTGTTTGGTGACAACATAGAGTAAGAAGTGATCATATGAAAATCATAAGAGATGAAATTTTGAGTTTCGGGAAGACATTTAGGTTTTCATTACGGTATCACCTCAGTTGGGGAATATAAATTTAAATATGTAAAGGTTGAAAACACCCTTGTTTTTGAGAGCATGGGATATCATAAAATCTATTGGAGAGGCATCATTCTGACATTAATTTACACTATGTTATTTATGTATGCATGATGTGTTCCAAATTTCTTAATATCAAAGGTACATGATCAATCCTATACATGGGTTCGACTTTGTGTATGTTTAGTTAGAACCAGTATATTATTTTATGGAGAAACCAATATGGATTGTGGAACAATTTGAAAAATTATTGGGGGGAATATGATCCCACTTTTTAACATCTGATGGAATCATATATGGATATTGAAGGTAACATGGGAGTGGGAGTCTGTTTTTCAATATTGGTAGTCTTTTTTTCAATTAAAGCCACTAAAGAAGCTTCTTGAGTTTGAGAATACCTAGAGGGGGATTTTATAAATCTTTATATGTTTTTAATATGTTAATCTATTTTTCCATTCATCACCTATATTTTTTGTTAGGTTTAACCATTTCTGGGTAAAGTTTTCTAGTACTTGATTTATATATAAGTGAGTAGGACACATTTTTTGTCCATAACAGGATATATCATAATTGTGGTATATTCCATGGTTGTCTATGACCTATTCCTCTATGAAATGAGAAAAGTGGAAATGGATAGCTAGGGAATGGCCATAGTCATGGTGCATGGGGAAGACTCATATGGGCCATTGAAAGACTGATATCACCATAGCCACGGTGGAGAAAATTATGTGGTTAAATGTACTAGGTATTTTCATGAATCAATGGATGCTCATTTTTATTTTCAGTGAGTTCAAGAAGACCATGGACATGTCAATGGGAAATGTAAGAGACTATTTATCAGTCAATCTGAAATTTAATCATATGAAACTACCACCTTATTTTTTTTGAAATTAAATGTTTCAATAGTTAAACACATGTTTCCTTGATGAGGGGTATTGATAGAATTATTAATATATAATTTTCAATTTTGAATTGATTTATCCCTACTCATTATCATTTCATTCGATGAAGATGATTTCCATAGAACATTCGTATAAACATATGGTCAGTTGGATAATCCCCCTTATATTGAGGTTTTTTACTTATAGATCCATTATCCTATAAAATATACTTGGTTGAACATACTTGAAAAATTAATCCCTGAAATATGGAGGCTATTATTATTCAATTAGAGTCATGGAATCCATGTAATGTCATCTTGATTACCATTCCTTGAGAGATAAAATTTCTTCTTTGCACACCCAAACTCAAAATTTACCATTTTCTCAATTAGATTTTGTATTTGTTTTAGAGATACCTCTTCTAATAATGTATTTTTTGAATCAAATTCTAGAAATTTTTTATTCCATATTGTAACATGTTCTTGGAGTTATTGTTATGCAGGATAATTCCAGTTGGTGTTTTAATGTGGTTCATATGATGAATCTCTGGTCAAATCCTGATGTTCTCATAGAAACCATTATCTAGGTAATTCCTTTCCACCTAGAGGATATGTATAAAATTTTATAATGATATGAAATTTTGTTTTGATATGATTTAGAATATTATTTATTTTTATCACATGTACATGTGTGTGTAGCCCATGATACCAGGTTTGATGTTTGATCACAGTTGTGTTCGTTCATTGACTAAGAGACCCTTGTCTGAGTTTGGTCACATGTGTCTATGTATAGATACTATTTTATCACTCATGATATTCTAAAAAATTTATCTATATTTTATGAAACTATTAATTTGTGATGTTATAGTAAGTTCTTATTGTTCTATTAATGGTACTAACGTGATATGAATACCCATTGTGGCTCAGTGTACCTAGAGGGGGGGTCCTATTTAGACACAACATGTGACATGACTATAGGAATGAGTTAGATGACTGACCATGATGAACATATTTCAAGACCTAGGGGATATATGTTCTTATTAAATCAGATATGTTGTGTGGCAATGGGGAATCATGGTCTTTGAAACTTAACTTGGGAGATAGTGTTGGGATATGACAACCATATGGCCTAACATGAGGTTGTGTAAGAATTTGATGGACTTTTGGAAAGAATAGTTAGACTTTTGGAGGCTGTGAGATACATTTGGTGAACTTGTAGTAGACTACGGTAGATTAATTCTTTTATTACTATGCTCATAATTGGGATTTGAAGTTGGTACAACTGATGGTCATAGATGAATAATTTGTGCATGAACTATAAGGACCCTACTTTATTTATCAATTGAAATTCCATAATTATAATTATTTCAAACAATATTATTCACATTAAATCAAATAATGAACAAAATAAAAACATAATAAATAAATAAATAAATAAATAAGTGGTATTTATTAATTTTAAGAAACATATACCAAAAGAATGATAACCTGACCTTTGGAATAGTAATACGAAATTTATTAATTGTAAACCAATAAATATTATTGTAACCACACCCATGAATATATAAATAAAATGTTGAAATCTTATAAATGAATGTATGATATAATTATATCATAGTATAAGTAGATAGATGTGTTAAAAATTAGTAATTAAATGTTGGGATTTTGGTATTTTATAAATATTTATTTAAAATTTTATAATTAATATAATTATTTTAATGAAAATTTACTTACATAAGATGTGTTCAAAAATTAATAATTTTTTATCTTCATTTTGTAAGACAATTTTATGAAAACTTATTTAATTTTTCAATGTGTTACAAAATAAGTTTGAATTTACAATTAGGTTTTCCAAAAAAATGATGATAGTAAAAAAAACATAAAATTTTAAAATTTAGAAAATTGGTTAAATCTAAACATTGAAAAAAAAATTTGGTGAATTTTTTAGATTTTTATAAAAAACAAGCATTTTTTGTGAATAGTAAATACTGTAATTTATAGTGAATAAACATTACAAGTCCAATACACAATTCCATAATTTATAATTATTGTAAAAAACAAAATATCCCACTTATATTCATTATTTTATTATATATTGTGATAATTCTTAATTTTTTAATATTGTTGAGCCAAAATAATAATATTAAGAATATAATAATGAGAAAAAACCTCTGTCCTCCACTATAAATACCACCCCTCTCCACCAATTCTCCTCACACCTATAATATTTTGAGATAAGGCCATATTCAAATAAAATGTATTCCAAAGACACTCTCTAGTGTCCATGATTTCTTGGTATCATTAAAATACCAAAACATTTTCCCAAATGAGGTTCTCAAGGAGGAGAAAATCAAGAGTTAACTTACTCTTTCCTTTTCTTTTTAGTTTCTTATCAAGTTCTTTTCTTTTCTTATTTTATCCTCACATGTCCTCCAAAAAATGGAATGAAAACTCTAGTGAGTAACATATAATGTTATGTAATTTTGATAATGTAATAATACATCATCAAACCCATTCTCTTTTCCATTTTATTATAGAAATGAAACCCTCCATCAAGAGGTGTTAATTTATTACATTCAAGGAAGACAAATTTTTATTTTCCATTTATTCCATCATGGGAGGTAGTAAAACCATATTTATGGATAAAACACATTATCATATATTTTTTACATCCTATTTAATGTTATTATATAATTTTATACAAATGATTATATATAATAAATCCAAAATAGTTTGATTTGTGAAAAACCTGCCCACGATAATCCAAATGATTATTACCATCTTCTCATCTAATGATTCATCCACTTGTATTAAAACCAAATGATTTGTAAAATTATTTAACAATATGTATGTTTATTAATAACTTAAAAAATCAACCCTATATTTCTATATCAGTTTTTATTAAACATATATACTCTTATATAAGCAAATCGATCATGAAAACTAAAAAACAAGCACACCCAAATGATGAAATTGAACACTATAAGTCCTAAGAAATTCCATAAATGAACATAATAAAATTATAATAAATCAAATACACATTGAAAAGGTTCTGGAATTATTAATAAATTAATCTAATTTGATTATTTTAGACATTAAGAGGATGTGAAAAACTGGTTCAGAAATAAGGTAAGGGATCCTTTCTAAACATCTATTTTTCCTTTACGTTACTCATTCTCTCTCTTAACCCCAATATAATTCTTATTTATTTTTATGTACTTATTTTAAATTTTGTCTATATGTTCCAAACTATTTTATTCAGGATGTAACACACTTATTTGATGTGGGGATACATATTTAAAAAGGATCTCTTCAAAATACTTCAGGACAAGCAAGCCCGGTTAAAGGGAACTTCTCGATTTCTTACCCATATTCAAGTTCACCCTATAATATTATATATTACATAATTATTTTATATAATTACTCATTTATTGTAAAATACAATCTTTTTTTTGTTTATGGTTTTATTAAAACAAATATATCATGTCATATTTAAATTCTCATTAATATTTTCCTTAAATTTCACTAAAATGATTCATTCATAAAGATTATTTAACACTCCATTTACATATTTCCACTTCAATTGGTCATCAATTATCATGATACATGCCCATTTTTCCTTAAGAATGTCCATGTTTGTTTTTAATGCATCATTTTTTATCTCATGTGATATGATTATGATACCCATTTCATTTCATGGGTATCCAATATGTTTATTCTTCATGTGGAACACATATTAATGAACATGTAATGATGACTGTGCCAAGATAATAGTCCAATTCTTTTAGAAATTTTTATTATGAGGAGACTCCATGTTTGGATCGGGTCTAGTCCTGATTCTTTTATGGATATTTTTCCACCATATTATATTGTCTAGGCGGTTATCCTTGACTCATGTTTATGTCAGGTTATATGTTATTGCCACGTTCTTATAATTCCATGAAATATGATCACATGTCATACATGTTATAATTCCTTATTTTTGTTTATTTTTCATTCCTTTTATGTTATAATATTATACATTTTAACCCATGTTCTATGTTTATTGCTATTCGTATTACCTTTCTGGGATTTTTATCTCATCGCTTTTGTTCATGTATTATCTAGATTATCTGATGAAGATATAGGATATCAATAGATGTTAGGAGCTCAATAAGGAGATTAAATAAAATATACTTTCATGATTTTTAGTTTTGTACCTAATATTCCAAGAACACAAGACTTTACAATCCCTGGATTGTAATTTCATGGTCAATTACGTTTAAAATCAAGTAATGTTGGGTGTAAATGACTATGTTCACTATATTTTCTACATTTTGAAATTTATAGTTATTATTTGGATTATATCTAGAAGACTGTAGAAAAATATATAGGGATGAGGCTATGTATGAGGAAACATCTCTAAATTTTTATTAGTACAGATTATATTATTTATTAAAAGAATACATCCTTATCTAGATACTATACGTTTACATGGTTATAGAACTGATGTATCTAGGAGGAATAAGTCCAAAAATGGTTCAATGGGCCTAACATGGGGTAGCATGATATGCGACAACATACCTTACTAGGTAACTGGTTTTAAACTCCTAGGGGATTTGTATTGTTATATTCATAAGCTCATTGTGATAATTATTAATGGAAAAATTACATAGGAATATGTGTTAGGAAATAGATAAGGAATAACCCTGATTGAAACATCGGGAATTGGATGTTAGTATATACTTTTCATTTATAAGTTTATCATTCCATGTTCAAAATATTCTTTTTATATTATTTTTAGATAAGTATTAAATCCCTCTAATTGTACTTTATTTTTCTTAGTTATTGATTATATAAAGAATAACCCATGCCATCTATCACTGTTAAAGGAAATGTGATGATTTCCCTAAAGATATGAAAAATATAATAGGAATGAGTGCTAAAATCATTATAAAAGTACTTGATCAGCATTCTCATGTTATGAATAATAACTTGAATAATGTGGATTGACCTCTTTCCCAAACAAATGTGAATGATATTGTATAATCCTTTATGAGGAAAAGGCCTACCATTTTTGGTGGATCTCCAAATCCCCTCCACACAGAACATTATATTTACTTCTTTGAGAATATATTCTCTATCCACCAATGAAAAAAAGAAGAGAAATATATTATAGAAGCCTATAATTATAATTTGGAATCTTATAAATTATGGAAACTAATAACTATTAAAATTTATGATAAGAAAATTTATTCCATGAAATGATAATATTTAAAGAAAATATTTTTCAATTAATATTTTCCCGCATCCCTCAGTCCCAAGATGGAAAGGGAATTCCTCATACTGAAATATATGAAGATGAGTCTATCTGAGTGTATCAAGAAAACCTCCCAAGGCTGGCATGATAAGCCTCTATATTTATCATGAACACCAAAAGAAATGTGGATGAATTCCTTAGAAAACTAAATATGTGTCTTTGAAAAGAACTGCCGAATCAAGATTTTGAGAGAAAAATAAGTGTTGTTTGTTTTTTCCTCAAGGTTTAAATGGAGATCATAGACTCTCAGTGGTATCATAGGTCCAGTTACAAAAAGAATACAATAGAGTATAATATGGGTGATAAATCCCATGATAGAAAGAATAACCTTCATCGCACATGTCAATAGTGTGGTAAAATGCATCCTTGAAACTACTTAAAGGGAACCAACAAATGCTTCAAATATATAAATAACAGTGTATGGATAATAAACCTTAATGGAATATAATCAATCCCATTGATTTAGAATAATAAAGGATGGTTCAGATCAACACTAAGCCTATAGTGTAGTGTCTCAATTGCAAGTAATATGGGAAATATGAAAACCATTCCTGTAATGAAATATTTGTTGGAGTAAATGATGAACAACAGCGTCTAAGGAATCAAGAAAGGAAATATTCTATCACTACTAATAAGAAGGAGGCCGAAAATGATCTGGTTCCAGGTACACTGATTATTTTTTCAAAAATAGAGAACATACCATTTGATCATGGTTGTACACATTCTTTCATATCATTCATGTTTAGTATAACTATTCAAAGACCAACAAAAAATTTATAGTTTGAGTTATATGTGAGAAGTTCAAATGTGTCATTTACTGTATCCAATTTTTATAACACCTCCCCAATTAATTTCTCTTGAAAAAACATGCCAGATACTAAATTTATACTCCATTTAGTAGATTTTGATGTTATTTTGGTCATAGATGGTCCATATATATACAAATCCATCATTGACTATTTTGAAAGGGGGATCTCTCTTTACTTCTTGATGAATCCTAAAATGTCGTAAAAGTGTGATGGGGATTATGAATTTCCCTAAGAGTCATCCTCTCAAGTGTGGAAATTTTTGCATTATGATCAACCATTGATTGATCAAATGATTGAGACAAGGGATAAAATCACAGTCAAATACATGCCCGTTGTGAGGGATTATGTATATGTACTCCCAAAAGAGTTTTCTAGTCTTCCTCCTGATCAATAGGTTTTGTTTTAAATTGAAAATATGCTTGGACATCTGCCTATATAAAATACTCACTAATGAATAGACACCGTTGAGTTGGAAGAAATAAAGAAGTAATTGATGTGAATATAGGCCCAGGTTTTATACACACGAGGGAAAACAATGTGGTGAGACAGTCCTCTTCATCTGTAATAATGGTGGACAATGTGGCTTTAAATTGATTATTATAAGCTCAACAAAATCCTGATAAAGAAAAATTATCACATTCCATTGATAGAAGGATTTTTTAATTTGCTATGTGGGGCCAGTTATTTCTCTAAGGTGGACCTTTGGCATGAATATCCCCAATTAAAGGATATTATGGAAGATATACCCAATTCTACCTTTCAAACAAGGCATGGAATCTATGAGTTCGTAGTGATTCTCTTCATACTCACTAGTTATCCAAAAAATTTCATGGACATAATGGATAATGTTTTTGGATATTACCACCAGAAATTTTTGACAATCATTATTGATTTTATATTGATATACACCATGTTTAATGGGGAACATAATGAGAATTTGAATACTGTTATGAAGACATTGTGAAGGAAGAAACTACTTGAAAAGTAATGTAAATATTATTTTTGGAGGAAGTATTATTCTTGGATAATGTAATCTCAATAATGGAGATATATTAGGACCCTTAAAAGAAAAAGGAAATCAAAGAGAGGCCTTGGACGACATCTATAATGATGATCCATAGCTTCCATGGTCTATCTGGGTATTAATGGTGATTTTTGAGGAACATATAACGATTCATAGACCCACTAACCAATATTACATGTAAAGGAGTAAATTTTATCTAGACTAGTGAATGTGAAAATTTCTTTAATGAGTGGAAGAGGAGTCATATCACTATACCAATACTCACACTATTAGAAAAAGGAGAACCATTTTGTGGTGTACAATGATGCCTCAATGAAATGACTAAGATTTTTACTAATGAAAAATGATAAATTAATAGCATGTTCCAATTGAATATTGAAAATTAATGAGAAAAACTATCACACACATAATCTGGAGTTGGATGTCATGATCTTTTTATTGAAAATCTTGCTGGATTATCCCTATGGGGAGAAGTATGAGATATATACTGATAAAAATAGTCTAAAATATATATTCCCATAGAAATAGATTAATATTTTCTATAGATTGTGGTTATATATCATCAAGGATTATTAATACTCAATCCACTACTACATTGGGAAGGAAAATAAGGTAGTAGATGCTATACATAGAAAAGATCCTACAAATTTATCTATAATTAGAATTTAAAAGGATACAATCTTCATATACCAACAAATGATGGAAAAAAGAATCATTTGAGAAAGAGAATCATCAATCATTTCTCAAATTATTTCACATCTATCTCTGGGGGTTAAAATAAATTATTCTCAAAGAAATGAAGTCGAAATCCAGAAGAATGCAGAAGCTATGAGAAATGGGAAGTCCTCATACCTTAAAATGGATAAGGAAGGATTTATAAGATTTATGAAATGACTATGTGTACCTTATGACCCATTGATAGGGAAGGATATTAGGAATTATGAACATAGATCAAACATATCTATTCAGATAGGGAGAAAAAATATATATTGATACCTTTCAGATAATTATTGGCTGGACATAATGAAAAAGTAGATCACTAAGTATACATCAATGTGCCAGGTATGTCCTCAAATGAATTCCAAAACGAAAAATTCTGTGGGGATGATTCAATTAATACCCATACCAATATGGGAGATGGATAACATTATCATGGAATTTTTCACAGTACTTCCCATGAAATATAATGGAAACAATGCTATATGGGTTGTTGTGGATCGTCTTACAAAGATAAACCACTGAATCATAATTCGAGAAGATTTCTCACGAGATAAAATTGCACTAATAATTATAAGATAAGTGGTAATTATTAATGGAGTAACACACTTTATTATATTTGATTGGGATTTGATATTCATCTCAATGTTCTGGAAAAGTATCCAATATGCTATATGCACTGAGCTAAATGTCAGTACGACCAATCACAATCGATATGATAGCCAATATCAGAGGACTATTCAGACTATTGAATACATGTTGAGAGAATGTTCTATAAACATTAAAAGGTAGATATGACCTACATATTCCTTTAGTAGAGTTCTCTTATAACAATAGTTTCCACTCGAGCATCCAAATGGATCTATATTGATCCCTTTAGGGGAAAAGATATAGGACACTAGAATTTTAGGATGAAGTCGATGAATATATACTATTACGACATGAAATGGTCAAAGAAATTTGGGGAAAGGTGAAAACCATTCACCAACACATCATGGAAGCCCAATGATTACAATAGAGATATGTAAATAATCAACGAAGAGGCCTTGAGATTAAGTATCGAGAAATGGAATTCCTCCACATATCTCTAAGGAAGAGTATCAGGATATTTGGTAAAAAGGGAAGCTTTGTTGCAGGTACATTGTCCCCTCTAATATTCGTGGTCATGTTGGCGTTTTGTCCTATCGACTATTACTTCCTCCAACCATGTCTCAAGTAAACGATTTATTCCATGTATCCCTCTTATGGAAGTTTATAACAGATCCTTCACATGTACATAATTTAGAGGTGGTACATTTTGAAAATGATCTCTCATATGAGGAGCATGTAATGATTATATTGGATCACAATGAAAATGTTTTACACAACAAGAATACTCACCTGGTCAAAGTACTATTGTAGAACCATAAGTATGAAGAGGAAAATGGGAAAATGAGGAACCAATTAATTAGAAGTACACACACCTACTATCAACAAAAAAAATTAAAACAAAATTTTGAGCAAGAAATTTCATAAGGGGAAAATAATGTTCTGACTTGAAATTTTTTATGAATGAAAATTCATTTCTTTTAATTATTTTATATATTAAAAATCAAATTAACTGATATAAATATTAAAATAAAAACATTATAAATTAATTAGTATAGAAATAAAAGGTATTTCTAGAATATAAGAAACATATATCAAGAGAATGTTAACTTGACCATTAGAATAGTTATATGGCCTTTATGAATAGTAAAGTAGCCAATTGATTAGTGAAATCACCCATGAAATTATAAATGAAATTTATGTATCCTTTAAGTGAATGTATGATATAATTATATAATAGTATAAGAAAATATATGTTTTAATAATTATTAATGAAGTGTTGTTATTTTTTTATGTTATAAATATTTAATTACAATTTTATAATAATTATAATGATTTAAATGAGAATTTATTTCCATAAAATGTATTCAAAAATTAATATATATTTTTACTAATATTACTAGGTAATTTTAGGAGACCTTATTTAATTATTCAATTTTTTACAAAATTAGTTAAAATGTTAAAATTGGTATTTTCCAAATAAATGTTTATTTCAATTATAAAATAAATATATAATATTTATAAAAATAATTTTATAATATGGAGTTTATTTTTGAATTCTATATGTTAAAAAATCATTGGGTGATTTTTTTTGGTTTTTTCTAAAATAGTAAAATTTATGGTGAATAGAAAAATACAGTAATTTATTATAAATACATTATAAGATAAACACACTATTCCTTGAGTCATCTCTAATGTAAACAACATTATCTCAAACTTACAGTCATTAATTTATTTTTATTTTTTTATTATTCACAAACCTATTCCTATTCTTCATCCGAAATAATAAACTAATGTATAAAATAATGAGAAAACGACCCTCTACTCCCATATAAATTCCACCCATCACCACCTCTTCTACTCACAACACTAAAGCTTTTATACTAGTTCAATTTATCCCAAATATATTTCCAAATATATCCCCTACTTCCATGATATCTTGGTCTCATTAAATGAGCAAAACCATTTCCCAAAGGTGTTTCCGAAGGAGAATAATATCAAGATGTAAATTCCTCATTGCTTTTATTTTATTTTATCATCAAGTTCTTTTCTTTTATTATTATTTCCATATTTATCCTCATCCAAATGGAATTAAAAATAATGTAATTTAAATATTCTAGAATTTTATTATTCTAATAGAATATTCCTTTATCACACCCAAACTACTCTCTATTTTATTCTAGAAATTAAAACATCATTGATGAGATGTTAATTCATCGCCTTCAATGATAAAAGATTTTCAATTTCCATTAACACCTTCAAAGATGGTCATAGAATCATTTTTATTGTTAAAATTACTTATTATATATGTATTATATTATACGTAATGTTTTATAATCATTATATACATAATATGTTAAATAATAAAACAAAACAAGCTCATTTTGTGAAAAAACAGCCCAAGATAATCCAAACAATAATCAATATCTTTTTATTTAATGATTCATCCTCACACCATATAACAAATTGATTTATAATTTAAGAACATGGATCTTCATTTTAGGTATGTATCTTTATTTAGGGTTATTTTTATGGAAAAATGAAGAAATGAAAATTTTCTATGTACATACCATGTACTCCTCAGTATACACCGTGTACACAGTTTCCATGTCTAGCCATGTATTGGCCATGTATTGGCTGTGTAACGACAGAGTACATGGACATTCAGGTGACCTGGAAGACCACATAAAGTAGGGTCCAATTGAGTCTACCACATGGCTTGTACATTAAATGAACACACAACGTACTTTTCTTTTTATTTCTTATATCGGTGCAGGATCACGTCTCATGTCTAGAAACACCTTCTTTTCCTCATTATTCTTACTTGAGAGTGATGAATGGACAAAAAACATCGAGATCCTACCGGTTCTCCTTCTGAGATCTGATTGAGACATCACTGGTTGTATTGGATTTCCACTAGTGTATTCTCTCTTTCCAAAGATCCATTCATCCCGATTCCTCCTATCTTATTAGAATTTCAAGGAAAAATATTTTTACCCTTCTGTAGATATGCATCGTTCTTCAATGATTCAGAGACCAAATTTCAAGATTGTTGGTCATAAAACCCCAATGTAGGTAGTTTAGGCCTTACGATTATTGTATTTGGATTATATTAATGTGCATAATACACATGTTTCAGGTATTGCATATTTTGGAATTTGACCATTTTTAATACCTTCTATGGGTTTTTTGTTGGATAAAGGGTTATTTCGTAGGTGTATGGTGAGATTCATTGTTTAAAAGAAACCCCATGGGTGTATTTCCCTAGTTTCCCTTTTTATGGCTATTTGTCCTAGGTTGCCTATGAGTCATATCTTGTTTTCATGCCTTGAATTTTTAATCATGGAGTTTATTGATTCTATGAATTTCATTTGTTATTCTTGAGAATGTTTTCCATGTATTAGTTATAGATTACAGGTGCTTACTTGATATGATATGTGTGTTGATCTTCCAATAGACTGTGAGATCCTTGGAACCAGAAAACATCAGGGGTTTCCATGATTGTTACAATGGACAATGAGAGACTTGGTGTAGAATTTTACCTAGGAGTATTAACCATGAGATCTACCCAGTAGGTCATTTATGATTATTTATTCTACGTGGACCCAGGGGGTATTGACCATGAGAGCTACCCAAAGGTCGTTCATAATTTATCGATTCCATGTTGACCCAGGGGTATTGATCGTGAGAGACACCCATGTGGTCATTTGTATTTGATAAGTGCTATGTTAAACCAAAGGGTTTAGACTGTAAGAGCGTTCCAAGAGGGTTTTTGTGAATTATTAAATGACTGTGTTGAGTCTACGAAGACAGACCACATTCTTGGACTCAGTCTTACATGGTTGTTCAGATGGTCTTTTGAGACATCTATTGATGCTATTATACAGGGGGATACAGAGATTTGACTAGATCCCAGTGTAATACTATTAAATGGATTGAATAATTAATGAATGTAAATGAATGTAATTGGAAATGGTAGGGATGTTTACATTTGAGAAACTCTAAGTTTATTGTTTCATTTCTACATATTGCCTGCTAAATATATTTAGTCACTATTAGGAAAACAATCATTTGGTGGTTGCCTAATTGGATTATTCTAACACCCTGTTTCAGTCATACTTTTGGAATCTAACCGATTATGTGTTTTTAGGTATATATAAGGGTAATATCCCTTCTACATTAATTACATGATTGTTGTTGGAGCCAGAGAGCATCAGACCAATCTGAGGCCTGAGATGTTGTTTGAGTATACTGCTTTAATGTACTTTGGGTTAGTATTTTATTTCTACAATTGTGACTTGTTTGGATGGTTTACTAGTCATATGTGACATGAAACATTTATATATGTGCTCTAGTTTTGTTATTTCTATTAGTCAACCGTTGTTTAGTTCTGTAATATGGTATTTTTACTTTTTCAACTATTTACTACATGTTTTCCTCTATGAATACTTGTACAGTGAGAGAATAGTTTTCCCATTATCAGACCTTATCCCTCACAGCTAGTCCGCAGCCTCTGGCATTTGGGGAAATGTTCTTGAGGTCATGTGGAAAACTAGGTACGAGGAACCTTTGGGCGGCACCCAGATCTGGGACGTTATGAAGTTGTATCAGAGTAGTTACTTTTCTGTTCTGTCTTACTGTTTGGAGCCTATAGATGGGGATATTATGTAATGGCTTGTTGGTAATAAGATGTACCTGGGATTAGCTAACCTGTGTACAAGGAATATCAATATTACCTCAAATATTTCAATTTACTGGTTTCTCAATTGTTACATTTGATTTGATTTCAACTTTGGGTGAAACACTTGTTTTGTGATGTTATTATTGATATAATTATGGTTCTATTTATTTTGTAACCTGATGATATGAGGGTATTCCATCTCATGCATCATATAGTAACTTACTAGAGATCTCATGTCATGTATTCTTTTCATTCCATTTAGGGTGCATTACAAATGGCATGTTGTTTTGATAGATGTTGTTCTAGATATGCACGATACTGTTATAGATTCCAAGATTGAAATACTTTCTATTTTTACTGGGTTTTGGAATATGTAATGTTTCATTTTTATTGATGCTAATATTTTTTCCTAGAGGTGTTATGGGCCCTCTTGCCTTGGAATTTGTTGGATCATGTATGAACCATAATTCAATTATATTAAGGAATGATAAGAAATTGGATGCCAAACATTGATTCGGGGTGAGAATGGGCCCCCATGAATCAGGAAATGGCATAAATTATTGAAATTTTATAATTTTGGGGTTCTATAAAAGTATCAAAGGCTTGGTATCTAGAAACCCAGACAACACAGTGTGTGATGTTATGAACACATGCCATGTGTTCTTCTATTCTGGAAAAACTGTCTTTTCTTATGTACACGTTGTGTATCGTATGTACACACCATGTAGTTGTTGACTGTGTGACTGAATGTTCATGTAGAGATACATTGTTGATAAATGTTCGGTAGAACATTTCATGTATGGGGAGTACACATCATTCCATAAATATCATGGATCCGATCATGTGACTGATGACCCAGGTGGATGAAACATAGGTTGTACATGATATGTCTCATTTAGGAACACTATGTAGAGTTGAACATGTATCTGACCATGTGACTAAAAACACGAGATATTATAACTTAAGTAGTATAAGTCTTATCTAGGGTGAACACATCGTGTAGTGTTACTGAGGGGAGATCTGTGTAGTTCTAGCCTTATAGAAGTACTTGGATAGAAAATAAAATTCAGGTACATGCCATATATCAGGAGGAAGACGCTGTGTTTAAGGGTATTATAATGCCAAGATTGGTAGAGGAACGTGCCATGTTATAATCATAAGGGAGCATGTTGTGAAGAGTTTATACACGCCTTGTAACCTTGTTTTGTAAAACATGAATTTTTTTTTCTTCTCCTATTCCGTTCTTGCACATCTAGGTTTTTGTCCTTGATTATCCACAATATAGGTGTGTGCTAGACCTTTTAGAGTCATGCCCCAAAGACTTCCTCCAGTTGTATTCCAGATACAGGGCAGCGATCAGTCATCAGAAATTTATGATCAGGGACTACCTTTGTATCCTCCCTCCATGCCTATTATGGAACCCGATGTTTTACCGAATATAGGTGCTGATGCACAGTTTTGTGAAGTCTTTAAGAGACTGATGAAAACTTTTCATGGAGAACCACATCATTCCCTGACTACATCAAAGTTTACGTGGGTGTTCTAGTAGCATCATCTTGGTACATTCTCTGGGGATGGAGGACCATAGGCTGTAGATTCATGGTTGGAGTCCATGCATTCCATCTTCGAGCATCTAGAGATGCCTCCATAGAGGAGGTTGACGCTCCCAACATACTCCCCACTTTATTTCTCCAGGATATGGTGGGATGTTGTATCACATGCATTACATCATCGAGATATGGAATGGGAAGAGTTTCAATGGAGCTTCAATGAATACTTCTACCCCAAGACACTGAGGACTGATGAAGCCTGAGAGTTCACTCACATGGAGAAATGTGCTCTTTCATTAATGGATTAATCTTCTCATTTTGTAGATCTTTAGTGCTTCACACATATTCTGTGAGGTCATGAGTTGTATTTGAGTAGGCGATTTGAGGATGGACTTAGGTATGACATGTGATCGCGGGTGAATTCTCCAGGATGACATTAGTGATGGGTATAGGGAACCAGACACTGATTACTGAGTGCAATCTGAGGTAGTTGGGAGCTGTGAGCCAGGGTGGTTCAGCATCCAGGGAGGTACTCTTTCGAATAATAGTAGGAAGCAATGTTAGGAACCTTCACTTAGTGATTCTAGTGGAAATGATGTAGCTATAGGTAGCCAGGTGAGGTGCTACTAGTTCTTAATGAGTGGGAACATGATACCTCAATACCCTAGATACCTAGTTGAGTTCAGATATAATGGAAAGATAGGCCATCTTAATAATTTTTACTGGTTTCTCTCACTAGAATCCAGTTATAGGGAATCTGCTATGTATCCATGTTCAGGAGTAGGGCCACTAGTTTCTCCCCAGTTCGGAAGTTGGAGTTTTTCAGGCCATTCAGGTCAAGGAGGTGGTCATGGCTATGATATCTAGACAGCTGGTTATCAGCAACCGTAGTGTGGATCATCTCGGGGTAGTTGAGTAGGTTCGTAAGGCCATGGAATATGTCAGACTTTTGTAGGGGAGACGACCCTACATGACTAGGATCCCGTAACCTCTATGGTTAGAGGTACGATTATAGTTGCCACAATTTTAGTTTCTATTCTTTTTGACACTGGGGATTACCATTGTTTTATATCTACTTCTATTTTTAAGAGACTTGAGCTCTGCATCTTTACTTATGATGATGTTATGACACTAGACACTTCGTTGGGGATTAGGTTGGCAAGTGTACATCATTTCAAGGAGATCCCTATTGAGGTTGGTGGGTGTCACTTCTTATGGAACCTCTATGTCAGAGAGATTACCAACTTCAATTTCATTATTGGAATGGACTGGTTGGTATCCTTTCAGGACTTTTTTTACTATTATTGCCAGTTGTTGAGTTTCAAATCACCAAAGGGTAGATATTTTCTACTTAAGGGTGGATGAGATGTATAACCGAGCAGAGATGGACCCGAGCATCATGGATTGGGAGGAGTTATTTCCCAGATTGCTAGTTTATATCTAGATGACCATGGGACTTTACAAATATACATTCCACCAGTGGTGGATCGTTTCAAGTATGTATTTCTAGATGTATTATTAGGTTGACCTCTCAAAAAAGTAATATATTTCTCTATTGATCATGTGCTAGGAGAAGCACTGGTGTCCATTCCTCTGTATAGGATGGCTACACACGAGTTACTTGAGCTCAAGAAGAAGTTATAGGAGTTTTAGGTGAAGGTATTCATCCAACCCAGAACTTATCCTTGGGGTTCGCCTATATTATTTTTGAAGAAGGGGATGGTACCATCAGACATTGTGTGGATTATCAGAACATGAACTAGTTGACTGTCATGAACCAATATCTTTTTCCAAGGATCAATGATATATTTTATCAGCTTCAAGGAGCCCAAGAATTCTCAAAGATTTACTTGAGATCTGGTTGACATAATTTGTGAATTACACCATTAGATAAACCTCTTACATCATCTTGGTGTAGGTATAATTTAAACGAGTATTTGGTTACGTTTTTTGGTTTCATGAACACGCCAGTAGTTTTATGGAACTAATGAAAAAAGTGTTCCATCCTTTATTATATTCTTTTGAGGTAGTCATTGTGGATAATATCTTCTTATACTCTCACACATGACATGACCATTCCATCCATCTTGAGTTTGTTTTGAGTACACTAAGAGAGCATCCGTTATATGTTAATATCTCAAAATTCCTCTTTTGGATTGATCGTATTCACTTATTGGGTCACGCATTCGCAGAGACAAGAGTATTAGTAGAACCAAATAAATTTATAATAGTAGTTTCTAGGGATAAAATGAATAATGTACTGGAGGTACAATGTTTTTAGGGTTTTATGGTTACAACAGGGACATTATAAAAGAATTTTCATGCTTTGTAGTGCCACTGAAAGGCCTCACATAGAAGGGTAAAAAGTACTTGTGGATAGATTCCTTTGATTCAACATTTCAAGAGATGAATGAGAGATTGAATTTCACCCCTGATATTATTTTTTAGATCTAGGAAGGAGCTACACCAATTATTGTGATTCATCAAGTAACTAGCTATGAGTGGTGCTTATTCCATGGGAAGGATTCACTGCCTACGGGTCTCGGCAGTTAAGGCCACATGAGTGGAATTACCTGATGTATGATCTCAAGTTACCTAAAATAGTCCATGCTTTGCACTATTAGAGACATGATCCTTTGGAAAATATTTTTGTGATATACACTAACCACAAAATTCTCATATGTATCTTAACTCAGTGTGATATGAATATGAGATAGTGAAGGTGGGTTGAATACCTTTAGTCTTTTGACATGGATATTTCTTACATGCCTAGGAATGGAAATGAAGTGGCTAATGAGTCAATTAGGAGGACTTAGATTCATGCAATTATAGAGGCCAATAGTGAGTGGAAACTTATGGAACTTTTTTCTATGATTCATTTGGAGCTGCATGACAGATAGCGGCAGAAGTTTCATTCTTCTATAAATGTGACCTATACTGTACTGGATCAAGTGTGAATAAGGTATCTATCAGATTTTGTTGCCCTGGTCCAATGGGACAGTGTATGAGGTAAGGAACCTACTCTTCGGTGGACTACTGACGATGAAGAGGTCTTGTGTTTTCATGGACTTATATGGGTGTCCATAAATATACATGAGGAGTTGATGTAATATTTTCATTCCTCAGTTTGGGAAGTTCATCCTAATGTCACAAGATGTATCGAGATATTCACCGCTAGTATTGTTGTCTAGGTATGAAGAAGTATGTTGTTGGTTTTGTTATGAGATGTTCCACCATTCAGTAGGTGAAGGCATTGTTGACCAGTAGGGATTTTAATGTAGTGACCCATTCATGAGTGGAAGTGGAATGATGTCATGATGGATTTCTTTATGGGTTTACTGACTTCTCCTTGAAGGAATGATGAAGTTTGGGATGTTGTTGATAGACTCACAAATGTATCACAATTCATTCTAATTAAAGAAACCATAAGGGTTGATGAGATTGAAATGTTTTACATCTAAGTGATTGTATATTTTCTTGAGGTTCCCTACTCCATCGCTTCAGACAGGGATGTATGTTTTTCTTCTCATGTCTTGAAGGGACTATATTGGGATTTGGGTAAACATGTACTTATAAGTATAACTAACCATCCCCAGAATGATGGCATATCCAAGAGTATGATTTAGGTTATTGAGGAAATGTTGCTAGCAAGAGTCCTAGATTTTGGGGGATCTTGGGAAAGACACATACCACTAGTGGAGTATTCCTACAATAACTTTTTTAGGAAACGATTAAGATGGAACCTTATGAGTACTTATATAGAAATCTATGACAATAACCTCTATTTTTGAAATAGGTAGGAGGGGAAACTATGTTCGGACCTCGTCTTGTTCAAGAGACCAATGACTAGGAGAAATTAATTTGGAAGAGGATGAATACAGTATAGTGTCAGAAGAAATCTTATCCTGGTCGATGGACATGGACTCTAGAGTTCATGGTCGGAGATAATGTTTTCTTACTTGTCACACAAATGTTGGGACACAAGAGGATTAAGATATTGTAGAATATTTCATTGAGATACATTGGACCATTTGAGGGTTTTTAGAGAGTCAAACTGGTTTCATATCTATTGTAGTTTCCTCAGAGATACCAAGATATTCACTATGTCTTTCACATTTCTCAGCTATGATGTTACAATTAAAACATGTCTCATGTTTTTCAACCTGAAGAGGTTGAGTTGGTGGTGGATAAATCCTCCGAATATAACCCTATACAAATTGTGGATATCAGCACAATATTTTTTCATGGTTGATTTTTTCCTTTGGTATGGGTTCTATGGAAGCACAGGTAAGTACCTGACGAGACATGGGGGGGAGGCCGATGTAAGATCCCAGTGGCTAGAGTTGTTTGATGTTTTTTTCTTCACCACCCTTGGAAGGGATATTCAAGGAAAAATTTCTATAAGGGTGAAGTTTGTAAGAACCCGAATCTTCATTTTATGTATGGATATTTATTTCATGTTATTTTTTCAGAAAAATAAAGAAATGAAAATTTTATAAGTACACATCGTGTACTCTTATGTACACACCATGTAATTGGTTGCCACATGTAGCTGTGTACTGGAAATGTAAAATCCATGCATGTGGCCATGTAGGTGACATGTTAGACTGCTTAAAGTGGAGGATGGTTGATTATAGTACACGATGTGTAAATTTAATGAACATGTTGTGCACATTGATTTTTATTTGTTATATTAGTGTGGAATCATGTCTCATGTACATAAATACCTTGTAATCCCCATGTTTTGTACAGGAGATCAGTAAACGACTGAGTATATTTGAGCTCCTCCCAGTTCACTGTCTAATCTCAAATTGAGACAACTCCATGTGCGTTTGATTCACACCATTGATATATCTCTTTCCCTAGATCCTTTCTCCATGATTCCTCCTCTCTCATGAGTATTTCAAGGATGAATGTTTTTAACCATTTAATAGATCTACATTTATCTAATATGAATCAAGGGCTGAAGATTAAGTGTGTTGATAGTAAAACAACAATTTAGGTGGTTTTTACCTTTCCATGGTTGTATTTGGATTATATATCCTTAAAGTTCCAAATACCCATGTTTGGTGTATTGTGTATTTGGGTATTCTAACCAGTTTAATACCTACTATGGTTATTTTGTTAGGGAAAGTGTGATTTCTTATGATTAAGGATAGATGATTTGTTTATGGGACACCCGAAGGGTGTGTTTACCTAGTTTCACTTTTTATGGACATCGGCCTAGGTTGCCTATGAGGCATACCTTGTTTTGATGCATTTTATTTTCTGGGATGGAGATGATTGATTATATGAATTCCATGTGTTATTATTGATAATTTTATCCATGTAGTAGTTATAGATTACTTGTGCTTCCTTGTTATGATTTGTGCACTGATCATCCAAGGGACCGTGAGAGCCTTGGACTCAGAAAACAATGGATTTTTTATATTTATTACACCGGACCCTATGATCCTTGATGTAGACATTGACCCAGGGGTATTGACAGTGAGAGCATCCTAGGAAGTCATTTATGATTATTTATGTTATGTGTACCAAGGGGGTATTGACTATGAGAGCTACCTAGTTGTTGTTCATAATTTATTGATGCCATGTTGAACCGGGGGTATTGACCGTGTGAGATTCCCAAGTTGTCATTTTTATTTTATTAGTTCTATATTAAACCAAGGTGTTTACATTGTGAGAGCTTTCCTATAAGGTTTTTGTGAATAATCAAATGACTGTGACGAGTCTTCCAAGCCAAAGCACAAGCTTGGGCTTGGTCTTACATGGTTGTTTAGATGGTCTTCTGAGACATTTTTTGTTACTAATATATATGGGGGATAAATAGATTTGGAAAGTTCCTGAGGTTACATCATTAAATGGATTGAATAATTAATAAATGGAAATGAATGTAATTGGAAACTGTATGGTTGTTTACTTCTTCAGTATCTACTAGTTTATTTCTTCATTTATACATATTTCCTACTATATATATTAAATGACTATTAGGCATTGATCTTTTGGTGGTTTCCTACTGGGATTTATCTAGCTCCCGATTTGGGTCAGGCTTTAGGACCAAAATTGATTATTTTGTTACAAGTATAGATAAGGGAAATCTCCCTTCTTCATCATATACTTGATTACTGTTAGAGCTGGAGATCATGTGACAAGGATGAGGCTTTCATTATTGTTGGATTCTACTGTTTTTTTATACATTGGTTTAGTATTTCATTTCACCTATTCTGACTTTATTGGATACTTTCGTGGGGACATCTTACATGCATCATTTATATATGTTCTCCAGTAGTTATATTGCTATCAGTCTCCTGGTGTTTACTTCTATTATAGTGTATTATAACTTCCACTAACATTTACTTATTTTTTTCTGTTGTGTATGCTTTTCCAATGATGGAATATTTTCCCCATTATCAAACCTTGTTCCTCACTACTACTCATATCTCTATTCCATTTGGGGATATGAGAATGAGGTCATGTGATGAACCGAGTACAAGGAAACTTTGGGCAGATCCCAGATCTAGGACGTTACATATAAGAAAATTTCAACTTTTGGATGTTCATCAAGAAGCTATATCTTCAATTATATATTTATATTTCCATTTTACATTAACATACATAATCCTATATAAGCGACCCAATCATGAAAACTAAGAACTTGAGATCAACCGAATGATGAAATTCAACACTATAACTAATCAAAAAATCAATAAATTAACATAATAAAATTATAATCGATCAATTAAAAGTCTAAAAGGTTTTGTAATTATTAATTAATGAATCTAATTTGATTTTTTAGGATATTATGATCATGTGAATAATTTTTTCATACATGAGATAGGCGATCCTTTCTTAACCTATATTTTTTTCCTTCAGGTTACATTTTAATCTAATATATGTCATCTTTATTATTATTTATTTCTTCTAAATTCTTTTTATATGTTCCAAAATATTGTATCAAAGTGATCACATCCTTATATGATAGTTAAATACAGTTTTTTAAAAAGGATCCCTACTCAATTATTCTTGATAAGCAAGCATGATAATGGTAAATTTACAATTTTTTATCCATTTTGAAGTGCACTCCATATTCTGTTTTATGACATAATTATTTTTCAAAAATAAAAAAATTTATCATGAAAAACTATCATCGTTCATTTCTATTTTTATGAAATACAATATGTCATTTACTCTTTAAATTCTCATTAAATGTTTCCTTAAATTTCACTAAAATGGTTTATTTCTAATGTTTGTTAAACACAACATTTTATATGTTTCCACATCAATTGGACATAATTTATCATGATACAATAATATTTTACCTGATGTATTCCAATGTATGTTTTTAATCTTTTCTTTTGTGGAAATATTTATTATATACTAATTTGTTATGCCCTATGAAATGTTTATGATACCCATTTCATACCATGGGAAACCCTTATGACTATTCTTCACGTAGAACACATATTCATGAACATGTTATAATGGGTGACCACAAATAGTGCTCCAATTTATTGGGTAATGTTTAGTCTCATGATATGTCATGATGAGACATGGAGTGAACTTGATTCCTTCATGGAACTTTTTCAACCATGTTATACCGTCTAGGAAATTATCCTTGACCAATCATTATGTCATATTATATGTTATTTCTATATTTCTATGATGTCATGATTATATGTTCCCATGTAATACAAATTATATTAATTTATGTTTATTAATGTTTTTTGAATTTTATATTATCATGTCATATCTTCTAACCCATGTCTTATGTGTATTCCTATACTTATTCCTTTACTGAGTTTTTTAGTTCAACCCATTTGTTCATGTATTCCCCAAGATAAACTATGTAGATATAGAATCTGAAATAATTTTAGATGTTGAATATGGAGATTAAATTAAATATGTTTTTATGATGTATAATTATGTACATAATATTTCAAAGACACTAGAATTTAAAATCCTTGGATTATTATTTAGTGGTATTTTAAACTTAAAATCTTGTAATGATATGTGTAAAATGATAGGTTCACTATATGATCATTCCATAAATTTTTTTTTGCTTATTTCATGAACATTCATTTAGTATCATGACATGCACTCATATGCATGTGAACTCATGTCACAGATATATTTTTTGTTTCCCACTAGGTTTAACCTCACACCATGCGAAATCATCCCATGGAACATGCATACATCAGTGTTGAGGATATAAAAAATGGAAACCCTCCAATTATAGGGATCTAGGATAAGGGGCAGGGTATCTAGAGCTATTACCACGAATAACTCCAACAGGATTACATATTGTTTTATTTACCTAACTATCTTAATCATTCTCCAGTTTCACCTATCACTTTGGGGGTACTCGGTTTATCCTTATATATAAATTGAGATATTATCCATGTCAATATTATATTTTTTTTTAATTCTACTATGTTACCTTTTGAAATTATTTTATTTACTAATAATGAGGGTGTAGTCTCCACACATATTTTTTTTGGAACTCACTACTAGTTTCAAATATATTCAAAATGAGGGGATGAACATGATTCCTTGTAGCAATGTGACATAGAGTTAGAAAGTAAGGATCCAACATTACAACATACACAAATCATTACAATTATAATATTTCTGGGCAATTTGATACTTGGGTTATAATGTAACATGAAGTAAAATGTATGGCCTTTAATATATATTGTATGGAAAACATCCAATAATATTTTTGAAATTATCTTCGGTTCACTTATTTCCATTTATAAACCTTTAATAGTTTGAATTAATTTATACTATGTGTATAAATTAGTTTTTAATATCCCATGAAAATCTTCATTAATATATCTCAAGCATTATTATCTTGACAAAAAAATATGTGATTCCATGATTAACAAATTTAATGACCCAGAAAAGATATAATTTCATAAATAGTATAAATTTTAAACACTTTTACCACCAAATAAAAATAATTATAAGAGCCTTCATTATTTCTTGAAAAAATTATATCAACTATATATTTAATAAAAAAGGTGATACCTCTTTGTATTCATTATTGTTATTGTTATTTTCCACTCTTACTTTTGTAAACATTATATTCTTTAATTTTGTATCTTACATTGAATAAAATGCTCTTGGTGATTGTTTAATCATAAATAGATACTTCTTTAAACATCATAAATAATGCTTATCTTCACCTTGAATGACACCACTGGGATTCTCAATGTACACTTTATCCAACTACTAATTGTGGAATGAAAATGTGAAATCCTTGTGAGAATTCATATATTTAGTTTGATATTAAATATAAGTAAATATCCTAATAGTCTCTAGTCTATCACTAGATATGATTTTATCATATAAAATAATTAAGTAAACATATGAGTGAAATTTTTAATTGAGTATTTTTTTGTTTCAAATAACATCTTCCTTTTCATTCAGCTTGTTTGGAATCCCAAATTATTTTTTGCAAAATTGTTTTCTGTACAAAGAACCAAATCCAGATATTCTTTATTCTTAATATAATTTATTACATTATTTATAATATCAATCTACTCATTATTATATAAAAATATATTTACATTCATGGTTCATCTTGGGAGAGTAATGAGGCATTTGTTGTTGTATACATTGTTCTTTTATTCTGAACATGATACCCTTATTATCATGTAATATTTAGACCAAAACATGATGCATCACCATAGAAAGCATTAAATGAGGTTGTTATCCAACACATTAAATTGTTTAATCAACATATTCAATCTACACAACCACTTAATTCATTCAATATCTATAAATTTCATCCATATTTTCATCCAAAACAAATATACCATCATCACTAATAAAACATGATTTCTCACGTGTAAAATAATTTAGTGAGTTTTATAGAATATTTACATAATTAGAGTACACAACATCAAATTTATCCTATCTGTAACAGAGATATCCTCTTCCCTTTGAAGGATAACTATGGAGAATTAAATCAACTACTATTTACTCAAATGTCCTGAGATTTGCACCAGTTATTTTGATTACAAAAGGGCTACTAAAAACATGAATATATTTTAAACTATGATAATTCTTTTAATAAATCGTGAATGATTACATATATTAATATGTTTTATATAGATATTTGTTTTTTATGTGAAATACTATAACAATTTATTATTTAAATAAGTAATGAAAATTATTTTTTGGATTATTTTCCCAAGAACTAACTTCTGTGTACATTATGATAAGTTGTATTCATTGATTTTAATATTAATAAACTAGTTATCCCAAAATGATTGTTCTTATTGATATCATATTATGTGATAATATCCCTAGAGTACTTTTCACTCTAAAAGGTCATATTAGTTCCCTAGTCTTATTAGAACCCTAATGTTTTATGAAACTATTCTAAAAATATATGTTCTATAGATGGACAATATCATTTCATTGAAATAATTGATACCTAATATAAGGTATGGATAATCATATGAAATTGAGTCACCTTCTTGTGGTGTATAACCCAAGTAATATCTAGAAGGATATTTTGAGAATAGGACCCACCAGTAGAAATCTAAATTTATATGTGTCCTTGGACATATCTCTCTACGGATGTGTGTCTTGGTCTGTCACAGCCCCATCCCCACAAAGATTACACCTCTAGGGCCAGAAATGGGAGATGGGAGATAGTGAACCTGGAGTCCCACCCCAAGCAGGCCCCTGGTTGGAGACTAGAAATGAGGGTATAGTAAAAACAATGATGGGTGACATTAACATGTAAGATAATCAAATGCGGTTGAGAGAGATAACAAAAACACCAACCAAATCCTACTCAGACAAATATTTTGAAGAAAAAAAGTAAAAAAATATAATTTCAGGAATGAACTACCACAAATGAAAGAGAAACTACAAGTAACAAAAGAAAGTAAAGACATCAGCAACCTCGAATCCCAAACAACTCTTACAACCCACAAGTAAGTTGTAATGCACCTGATCAACAACCTTCACTGATGGACCTGAAAAATAGCTTATATATATCAATGGTTTGTATAATGGTATACTTAGTTGTATCATCCCCAGATCCTGTTGTGGAAATGTAATGAAAGCATGATAAAGATTAGTGAAGAACAAGTGAGACAAACTCATCACCTAAAAGGTATACTACGTTCCAATCCCCCCTATGGAAAGTCATACCAAGTATCACATACAAGGGATATTAATATAATAAAGAATATCAAGGGTACCCCGCTAATCCTTCCCCAATGATTTTCTGATGATCCCCAATGATTCATATCTTGAGAATATATCTCCAAAAATTCTAGGAAACAAACACCTAGATAATGCACCAGAACATGCACCTCATTCATCACACTACACATTCACATAACCAAAAGTTACCAGGTAGTTTCTGAGAGCCACCACATATCTTATAATGTGTATCATACATCGTGTATTATACCTCATTCTATCATAGCCCATACACCGAGTAAGGATCCTGAAGTCATCACATCTTATACACGTTATACCCGTAATTTTCCTTTAAAAACTATATCTAGAATATATGTGTGTGAAATAACCACAATACATTATATCTCTCCACACATATATTAGGACAACTAACTACCGTGCATACAAGAATAAGTAATTACCATAAGAAGAGAGAGGTTCTAAAGGGGGTATTCATCCATCAATGATCCCAATAGAATGTTAGAGAAAACACCCCCAAGGCTCAAAATAACAATGGTGTCAGATCCCATTAACGAGAAGTAATTTTACCATATAAAAAATAAAACGTATAGAATATAATTGTCTCACAACCAAAATATGGTAATAAACTAGTTTGAGACTCAAATGTAGCTCACGTCTCTTGGACTCCCGACTACCACTGCTAAGACTAGATATAATATAAGCACACAAAGATTTATCATTAAATTACATTGTCCATTTTAATTAGTTTCAATTTATTTTATTTAATTAATTATCCATTAATTAACCATTATTATTTCGACATTTCATTTTATTTGTATCTCAATAGTGCTCTATTACCTTTAGGAATAACCAAACTGGGTCCACAGTTTCTCCAAATTTTACCCTCAACATATAATCCTAATTATCTCCAAGCCCATGGGACGAAAATTTGTTAATTCCTTTAATAAAATGACCACATTCTGTATTACTAGGTATTCTATAAAAACATTCTAAACTCTCAAAAAACAATGACCACAATGTGCAGTGTACATGAACTACCTTTCATGTCATTACCACATATAAAAGGAGAGTAAACATAGCCAACTAGAAGAATATAAACACAGAAAGCACGTCGCAATCCTCATGTTTCTTCCCCTCCCATGGAAGGATAGTAAAAAAAGACATATGTCCACCTCATGCAGTGGGGAATGTAAATCAGATAATCAAATAATATATTCAACAGGAATACAACATTCAAAATAATGGAAAAGCCTAGCTTAAACTCATTTTGTCATTTCTGGTGTCCTCCTCGACACCAAATCTATAAATTGATTCATCTCATTACCCGATGAGAAAACATTATCCAAAAACCGAGGCCTCCCTACCCCACGTACCACGAAATACCTCCACTCTTTTCCATCCCAAGATCACATCACCTTTGGGCCTCCCTATCCCACATACAAAAAGTCTTATTTCTAGAGGGCATCACAAGTAGTAGGAACAATCATGGAAACATGCTCTCAGCCCCAATCAAGGAATTCGTAATTCACACATAAATAGATCTCATAGTTTTAAATAATTAGGCACATGGACATTAAAATCAATAGGGAATCTCATTCCCTATAATGAAATTTTCTTTTATCACACAACTGATTATTATTCCATATTGAATTAACTGAGTCAAAATCCATAGCTTCCAACTATGTGCATCATAAGAAATAAGATATCAAATGATGTCATAAATTAATGAAAAACTTTATTTACAATGCCTTTTGTTATTTTATAAAAATGAATAAACATTCATTATGTTCTCTAACCAATTTAATTAAACATATATATATACAACAATTTAATTGACATTAAATTATAACAACAACTAGATTTATTAAACATGCCTCTTTAACCAATTATCCAATTAATTATCAATTATTTCCAGCTTTAAATTTTTTATCAATAAACATTAATAAAAAAATTCCATACTAATCAAGTCATATATATCACACTATCTAGAAAGTCAATAGGCAAACTGTTATCATGAGTTTTTAGTAACAACATCTCTACATGATCAATACCGGTTTCCTTAAGCTGGTGATTTTAATTATTAAGTCAATTTAATTATGATCCAGGGGAATAAATTATGATGACCTTCTAATTTCATGTGAATAAATTTATAAGAAATGGATTCCCTACCATAAAAATCATTGATGATTTCGAATGAGAACATGTCATTGAAACAAATCATGATCACCTCTCCCGCAACAACTTCATACATCCTAGGGTGTCATGTAACCGATGCATCAACCCTAAAGCACAAAAGTCTCCATTAGAAAAATGGGATATTATCCTCAATATCTTGGAGAGAAGATACAAGAGGAAACATGTGGAAGAAACCACAAGAACAGAGCTATATTATACCATATATTAAAGATGGATCACTATATATTGAAGGAGAGAACTAGGAATTGATACTTGTCGAAGTAATTCATAAAACACCATAGAAGGGGACATTGGGTCATCTATAGTCTACATAGAGCTACTGTATCCATAGTGTTTGAAAAAAATGATTGGCTTGAAAACACTAAAATCATTACAGCTGTAGGGATTTACACGACTTGTACTCCCCATTCATGCCATGTAAATCATTCAGGCTAGTTTCCTCTAAAAAACAATCTCTTATAGATTTTAATTTATTTATCAAACCCCAAAATATTACTGGACGTGAATCCCACATTCCGGCCATGAAATTCTTCTGCACAACATGAATCCCACTTTCATGCAATAAAAGTTTATGTCTCCCAGTTCTCAACACCTGAGTTCCTCCAAACATCCATTAAGCCACCTTTGAGCACTAAAATCACTGGTAACACGGAAAGGGTTGATCCATGTAGATCCATACGCTTAAAAAATATACCTCTCAAAATAATATATTCCTTAATAATACAAAAATAACCTAGAGAGAAAACATAAATGGGGTTATCCAAACATCCACCCCATGAGATACCCCTCAAATGCCTCTACACTATAAGAAATAAACATCTTTTTCTAAGGGTCAATGTAAAAACCCATGAAAACCAAAAATAACTCATAAAAAATCTCTAGGGGTAGATAACCCTCAAACGTGATCATGAAACAACAATCAACAGCAAAAACCCATCTTCGAAATAGTAAATGTCAATAACCTCCAAACATATAAAATTAAAAGAGAAGTGATAAACATCAAACAACATTGGTTAATAAGAATGTATCTTCAACTCACATTCCCATGTACTCTTCTACACACCATTACAAATCCATATGACACAAAACAATGGGATAAAATTCTCACAAAACCCCTTGTCCTAACAATCCTGGATCTCTTCATGCAAGTCCTAAAAGACAACATCATCGCCAACATCGATCTATCCCCAGTAGATAATGTGAGAGACATCACGGAGATTAAAAAAAAGATGAAACATGTGAAGACATCATTTATTCAGTTTATCTATGGGGGATATTCTACATAATATTCCACGAATCCCACACGATCCAACACTATTAAAGCACCAAAAAATTGGGGAGAATGCTTAATCTCATGACCAAACATTCACTGGCCTCGATGGGTTGTCCCCTTCTGGAACACATGATCCCCAACACCAATATCATTAGGTCTCATTACTTGAACGACATATTATTTCTGATGATCATGTGCTACATTAATCCTCTATGGAATCACCTAAACCATCTCTATCATATTCTATATAAGTTCTGGTATTAGAATTGATTACTCTTCGATCGCAATCCATCACAACAGATAATGACAATGTCATGAATACAAGGCATAAAACCATGCCATAATGATGGTGGAGTGTAAAATATTGTTTTAATATAACTCTAATAAGGTAAAATGCCTCATCAATGAACCTCCAAAATCAAGGACACAAGAGCACAATATGTATTCAAGAGTTTAGACGGTCCACTATATCTGACCATCTGTTTAGTGATGAAAATTAGTTCCAAGGCATTCATGATAACCAAAATTATGTAAGATAGCTTTCAACAACAGATAAAAAAATCCAAGATATCAAATGGAGGTGACCAACAATGATACAACCTAAAGTCTCACCACCTATTCTAGATACTGATGTGATAAAACCTCCACTGAAATCCACTCCATGATTGCTATAAATTGATTTGATTTGGTCATATTATCCACTACTACTCATATATCATCATAGCCTCCCCGAAAACAAGGTAAAATGCTAACCAAATTCATCAATGTATCCACTCAATTTCACTAACAAACATATAACATCTGTAGAAAACTACTAAGAACATAGTACTCACCCTTCACCTTCTAGCAGACCAGACACCAAGACACAGACACTGTAACCGCATGCTTTATCCCATGCCACTAGAACAGTCTCCCAATGTCGGGTACATCATTTTCACACCAGGATATAACACTATGGTTTAACTATGAATCTATCTAATAAACACCTCATGCATGACCAAAGTAATGAAAATCCTTCCCTGAAACAAAACTCTTTGTTGTTCATCTTTAGACCAACCATCAGAGGCCCTACCATAAACAACCTTGTATCTCTAGACCCCCACCTCAAGATCCCCCAACTAGGACACCTCTACTTGTTAGATCATATATTACTACACCATTATATGAAAAAATACCTCCACACCCAACTTCTCCCAAATCATGATTTAATGCTGAAATTTCTTCCATTACTCTCTAGGAATCACCTAATTCTTGCAATGCAACACTATGGGAATTCTTTCTCAATGCATCAGCCATAACATTTCCATTTCAAGGTTAATCTGAAATATCAATGTTGTAATATTGTATGAACTCCATCCAACAACACTGATGATAGTTCAAGTAACATTGTAAGAAAACATACCTCTATATCTTTGGATCAGTGAAGACAAAAAATTACACATCGATGAGGTAATGTCTTTACAAATTTAGGGGAAACCCCACTGACACCAACTCAACATTGTGGATGTCATAGTTATGATCATGGGGACGTAACTATTGAGACTCATATCAAATTCCCGTCCTATGCTTCATAATAACACAACCCAACCCAAGATGCAATGTGTCACTAAAACCCTCAAACTGAACTTCTTCTTTTGGGAAGAAAATAACTGGATCACTAATCAACATCTCCTTTAGATAATGAAAAGCCATATGACACTGATCTTCCCACAAGAGCGCTTGGCCCTTTGTAGATAAAGTTGTTAAAAGAGTCACAACCTGAGAGAAATTGTCTGTGAACCTTCTGTAATAGCCTGCAAGAACAAAGAAATATCGCAGCTATAAAACTATCATAGGGGATTCCCAAGAAATAATGTTTTCTGTCCTTCAAGAGTCCACAACTACTCCCTACAAGGATACAACATACCCTATGAAACGAACTTCTCAAACCTGAAACTCGCTCTTCAAAAACATACAAAACAACTTCTCATGGAGAAGAACTCCCAAAATGGTGCATATATTCTCATCACACTCTTACTAAGATGCCTAGTACACAAGAATGTCATTGATGATAACCACCAGTAACTTATCCAGAAACTCATGAAACCCAATGCTCATTAACCATAGGAAAATAGCTAGAGGATTCATCACCCCCAAAAGATATCACTAAAAACATGTAATGCCCAAGATGACCATAGAAAGTAGTATTTGGAATATCCTCATCCTTTACACACGTATAATGATATCCAGATTCAATATCAAACTCTGAAAACCAATGTTCACCCTTATGTTCATTGAAAAAATCATCAATTCGTGGAATATGATAGTTTTTATTCACTATCCCTTTGTTCAAGTGATGATAATTGATAGAGAACTGCAAAATTCCATGAAAGTTTTTCTGGAACAAAATTGGAGCACCCACGGTGATACACATAGCCGAACAAAACCACCCCACAATAGACTATCAAGCTGTATATGCAACTCTCGTTACTAAGAACAATCCATACTATATGGAGACACTGAGATATGAGACACTACAAACTATACATAGATCATGAACACAATCACTTATTGATGGGAAAACTCAACAAAGTCTTTTATAAATAGATCAGTGTACTTATCCATGACCATAGGAAACACCAACTACTGAACCTCTGACGAATTCAGCATCATCTCACCCATCAAGGATAACAAGGAACACTCCTCAGGACCGTATGAGGGTATCTCTCTCAGATAAGCACCGATGTCTCTTCAACTACATCGAATAGCGCAACCTGACTACTGAAGCAATCCACGTTAGCCTGTATGGAATATAACCAATCCATGTCGAGAATGACATAATATGGTTAAATTTCTAAACATTAGAAGTCTCCCCAATAGATTTGTCTACACAACACTAGATCACAGTATCTACATACTTCAAACAAGTCTGATTAACCTACCATTAGTGTAGTCAACAGCCAGGGGACTGGAAGCCTCTCCACCTCAATTCCAAAATCATGGACAAGGGCAGGTGACATGATGAATTTTGTCTCTCTTAATTCAATAAAATCATGCACCAAAGTGGAAAATATGAAAAGGTAGCCTCAAATGAAATCTGTCTCTCTTGGCATTGGCAACACTAAGGCATGATGATGACCACAACCCGCTCCATGACCTCACTAACCCTGTTTACAACCACCATCATTGCTGAAATCTTCTCTCTGTGGATGGGGAGTATACTAGGAATATCCTAGATCCACCCAATATTTTCTCTACTAATCCCCAACTAGAGAAAGTCTCTAATTCTACCTTAGATGGAACTATCTCAACGGATGAATCTAAAGTGGGAAAACTTGTGCACGTTTACTTCCCAGGATGGCTGGACACTCGTTCCCCTGATGAACTCATCCTACATAAGATAATCAAGAATCTAATCGCTTAGAATATGCCTGATAGCCTCTTCCCAAGGGGAAACATGAAATTCAATTATGGAACCTATCTATGGCTGATGGGAAGCACTTCTATCTTGAAAACTGGAAACCGCAGACCACATCTCTGCTTTGTGATGAATCCCAAAAACTCCCCTCTAATGATGACATGGTTCTGGATAACATCCTCAAGATGACCTATGATCTGTTGGGCACCTCGAGATATATCTTTTGCATAAATAGGGTGACATGGAACTGAATCAATGGATGAAAATCCTCCTTAAAATTCCTCATCCTGGCCTCTTCATCTGAAAATAGTTCTGCATCATATCACCAAAGGTTCAGGAAAAGGATTCCAAATCTTGCACACGGGAGCTCCCAAACTAAAGGTTAGTAGATCATGGTGGATGGACACCATCACTATCGATGAATGAAACTCAACTCTAAAATAGTTTCAAAACTCATCCAACCAGATTGAAATTTCATCACGATACCTAAGGAATAAGATCCACCACTGCATCAATGCCTCATGCATCATCATCAAGGACAATGAAACCCAATGCTCCTTTGGAGCACAGAAAAAAGGATATATCAATATCTTCCAACCAGTCTTCTATGACTGTATCTAAAATGGATCCCTCATACCTTTGTAGACATTGGTTATGAAATATCAGTGTTTCTTCCACAAAATATCATTTTCTTCGACCTCTACTATGTGGTGATCTTCTGGCACAACCTAGTAAACATATTTTATGGGTAGTTGATGAGGAAATCTACCTAGAGACATAAATAAAATTGAAAAATTTATCAGGGATCCTAAACATTGAATATATATGAATTCAACATTTAATTAATTATATTATTTTATTCATTTTATGTTACCCTATCCCAAGGCTTACCCATTCAAACACAAGTGAAAATATGAAAGATGCATGATCCTTTCCTTGGTATTTACCTTACAAGTCTCATTACTTTATTTAGTAGCTTCTACAAGCTTAGTGGTATGAACATCAAGTTAAAATGGTCCCTAAATACTCATGTCTCATCTAGTTTCTCATGTTTACTATGCTTGCTAAACATAGTTGACACCATTTCCCTACCAACACATGGAACCTCAGCCATGCCTAACACCGACCTCCACCTTATCTCTCTGCCTTCCACTGATAAAAATCTTTCATGACCCCCTCCTAAAAATGTTGAACAACCATGGGATAACAATGGTTGAAGAGAGATAGTGACATCTGAGTCCCACCTCTAGTAGGCCCTCAGTTTCGACAAGCAACGAGGTTATAATAAGCACAATGATGGGAGGAATTACCCTTTAAGAGAAACAAATAAGAAAGGGAGATAGAGATAAGATCGAAACCAACAAAATACTTATTAGACTACTATATAGAGGAAAAAACAAGTACACAAATGCAATTTCATGAAATAACTACTACAATTGAAAGGAAAGCCTCATGTACCAAAATAAATTAATGATGACAATAATGTTGAATCCCAAACAGCTCATCCAACCCACCAGTTAGTTGTAACCAACCTAATATCTTACCTACTCCAGCTGACCAGAAAAAATAGTATGTATATATATATAGCGAGTATAATTGTATACTCAATATGATCCTACCCATAGCCTCTTGTGAAAATGGAAAGAAACCATGGTAATGCATAGTGAACAAGAACTGAAACTATCTTGTCACCTAATATGTATACTGTGTTTCGAGCCTCACCAAGGTTAGTCTCAAAATTTATTAGATAAAAGAGACTATAATATAATAAATAATATCAAGGGTATCACACAACCACATCCACAATAGTTTTCTGCTTTTCCCCAACATCGCACGTTTTGAGCGTCTCTCTCTTAAAAGGATTACCTATAGACACCTGGGTAAAACAATACAATATACACATCATGCAACACACACCACATCAAAATAACCATATGTAACCAGGTAGTTTTCAGGACCCACCACAAATCGCATAATTTGTATCGTACGTTGTGGATTATACCTCAAACCATCACATCCTATATGCCATGTAAGGATCCTTAATCCATCATAGCCTTTACATGTTTAGTAGTCCTTAGTAAACTATATCAAGAAAATAGGTGTGTGAATTAACAACAAGATACTATATACCTATACACACAAATATTAGAAAATATAACCATCATGCATACCAACATAATTAACTACCAAGAGAATAGAGAAGGGCCAAAGTCGGTATTTAACCCTCCATCCTCCCACTAGTATATTGGGGAAAACACTCCCTAGGGCTCAGAATCCCAAAGGTGTCAGTTTCCCTAACCAAAATGGTGTAGTACCGTATAAAAACAAAAGAAATATAGAATATAATATATCTCAAAAACCTCACTATAGGAATATTCTAGTCTCATATTTAACTGTATCTAACATCTCTCAAAATCTCAGATTCCAATTCTAAGACTATATTTCCTACATGTACACAACCATTTTATGAACTACTTTAAATTATGTAATCCCTTTTTATCAGTTTTATTTTATGATAATTATTTCATTAACCATTATCATTTCCACATTTTATTTCATTAGTATCACAACAAAGTCCCATTCCCTACAGGCATAACCAAATTGGGGCCATGGTTTCATAGAAATATAAGCTCATCATTGCATCCCAGTGAGCTCTAACCCCCATGGGTTAAGCATTTATTATTTCCTCTAAAAACATTACAAAATTCCATATTCTTAGGTATTCTAAAAAATCATTCAAAACTACCCAAACATAATGTGATCAAAATTTTGAGAATATGAACTCCCCATAGAGGCCTTTCCACCCATAGAATGAGACTAAACTCATTTAGTCACTATAATATAAACACAAAAACAACATGGAATACAATGCCTACCTTCACCTCCCATAGAAAGTGCAAAACCAAACACACCCACTTACCACAAGAATTTGAGGAAAATAAAGAAGATAAACAAACAACAAGATTCAACAAGTGCCCGGCTTTCATAACAATGGGAAATCCAATTATCAACCCATTCTATAATATCTAGTGTCCTCTCAGAAACCACATGTATAAACCACTGAATATCACGACCCTAGATACCAACTATTTCAACAACTATGGGGTTTTCCATCCCTAGGTACCACAATATTCTTCCAGGATTATCCATCCCAAGATCACATACCATTCAGGCCTCCCTAACCAACATACCACAAGTCTTGTATCTAGAGAACATCTCATACAGTAGGAACAAACATAGAGATGGGAATTCAACCCAAAATAGAGGCAATCAACCTCCAAAAACAACACGATCTCATGAATCCAAAGCAAAATACACTTTCCTTTACATGAATGCAAGCAACACAGCCCGAAAAACGGAGTTATCTTTTGTCTCCCATCTAGTTCTTATTCCATCTTGAATTAACCAATTCATTATCCACAGGTTACAAAAATGTGCTACCTTTGAAAAAAGTTTTCAAAAGTTATAAAAAATTAATGAATCAATTAATATAACATATTTTTATTTATATTATCAAAATGTATCAATATACTTCATCTTCATTAACCATATAAAATAAACATTCATATCTACATCAATTTGGTTAACATAAAATTATAACAACAACAACCCCATTTATTAAGTATTCCTCTTTAACCAATTATCCAATTAATTATCAATTCATTTCAGATTTATGTTATTTACCAATTTCAATAATAAACAACAAGACAAACGAATAAAGGCATATATATCAAACTATCTAGAAAATATAGATGAAACTATTGTCACGATATAAAGAAATCGCATAACTATGTGACCGATAAAAATTTCTTTAATCTAGTTCTTGTAATTACGTGGTTAATTTCATTATAATCCAAGGGTATAAATCATGAAAATCTACAATTCCATGTAAATAAATATATAATAAATGAATCTCCTATCTCAAAGGGTTGTTGATGTTCTTCACACGAGAATAGATCACCGAAACAGATCATGATTGCCTCTAATGAAAAAATTGTGTCCGTCTGAGCATGTCGCAGCACCAACACATCAACACACAACCAAAAAACCCCATTAGAAACATGTGTGTTTTTCCTCCATATCACAGTGAGAATACACAAGGGGAAAATGGTTGAAGAAATAATATGAATGGAAGTAGATCATACTTTATTTAAATGACGAATCACTAGAGATTGAAAGAGAGATCTAGGAATTTATCCTTATTGACGAAATTACTAAAATGCTAAAGAAGGGTACATCTCGTTTCCTATAGTCGAGATGGATATACTATAGCCATAGGCATTGAATAACATGAGTATCTGGAAAACATAAAAAAAATTATAGTAGTAGGGCATTACCTGATGTGCAATCCCCTTTCACATCGTGTAATGGATCAAGATCAGTTCCCACTAAAAACAATATCCCTTTGATTATAAATTATTTTTAAAACCCTGAAATATTACATTATGGGATTCCCACTTTCACACCATGATGTTATTCCATAGAACATGAAACAAACATTTACGCCGTGAAAGATTTTTCTCCTAGTTCTCAACACATGAGTTGCTCCGAACATCCAATGAGCATATTCCAAGCTCTATTAGACTTGGGAGCATGCGAATGGTAAATCCATGTGGGTTTGGGATATTATATGGTAATTATAAAATAATTTTATTAATAATGTGTATTATAACTTGCATACTTTGAAGTGTTGATGAAATCCATGATGAATGATCTTACACAGAGGAAGGACATGATGGGTGTGTCATGTGTAATATTTCATTAATGAAAAATGTGAGAACACATTTAATCATTCTGTTCCTTGAGGGATCTTAATATCTGAAATCCATCAGTGGAAACTATAAAACCTAAATAAATCCATCTTCATTATTTTCTATAGTAAAGTTCTATTTCCAAAAAGTCAATTATAGATACACTGAGCACATAGGATGATGAAAAATGCATGTAAACTTCTTCATATGAGATATTTTTATCAAAGTTTTACATTACACAATAACTGTTTATATGAGTTATTATGTCATTTTCGAATTATATTCTTTCTCTATGGGTTCGTTGGTGTGTTTCCAGATTCTAACCATGGGCATTAGACTACTTCTCCTAATGCCACTGAGAATGTTACACTGGGGGGGGGGTCACCCAATAAGTGTATACAAAATCATAGTTAAGTAAATTATTATTATTTATTATTAAAATGTATAATTAATTTTATTCTCACATTTTTCCTAATAGTAATTCATTTTATCTAAATCTCATTTATTCTGTCACTAGTTTTTCATGAGAATATAATATGAGTAGATTATTTATGAAATATTTATTTATAAATTTATTAAATATAATATTTTATTATTTTTTTGTGAATAATGAATTTATATTTATTTAATAAATAAATAGACTCTATTCGTTATTCGATAAATAGTTTTGAGGAAAGATGGAATAGTACATTTAGTCTGGTATTAAAATAATAAATATTTAATATTTTTTGATTAAATTATATCTAATATTAATTCACAAGTTATTCCCATGTTGTGAAATAATAATATTAAAATTATAAATTGTAATGGCATTTCCCTAGGATTAAATCAATAAATAATGTATCGTTTAAAAATTTTAACCATGGTGATATATAAACCTTGTTTTGTTATTTTATCAGAAGGATAATTGCTTTGTTTGGGTTGTGTATAATGGAATTAGTGAATTCTCTCAATCTGTTGAGATATCTCTTCTCTGAGATAACTCCCAATAATTTGGAGAAATATTCATCCACTAGATCAAGGAGAATTATTTGTAGAAATTATTAATACGATCAAAGGTAGGAAATGAAATCACATGGATCTATCATGATATTACCCAAATATTCCTTGGAAAATGTGTGGAGGTTCATGGAATAAGTGTGGATCACTACTAGAGGGAATATTTAGTTGGTTACTACAACACAACCATAGTGCATCATAGATCTTTTTCCAGATCCATCAACAAAGAAATACTTCCATCATGTTAATTATTATTTTTTAAAATATATATAAATAATATGTGATGATTCTCTATTTGGTTCTAGAATGATTAATTATTACCATCTTCTTTGATTCAATTAAATTGATCATTGCGTTTATCACATTGTAGATATCAGATTAATCTTAGAAAATTGAAAAACAAAAAGTTTGGGAACACCCATTGCATTATTATACTACACCAATTCCGTAGAAGTTGTATCAAATGGGTCCCATAATAATTTTTATTTATTTAAAGGTCATTAATGATTCTTGTATTTTGAATTTTTTTTTAAAATCAAGTTTAATCATTCATTTAATATGAATCATGAGATCTTCTACTTCCTCCATCAATTCAAAAAGATCCAATTGATGCGATTAATTTAATGAATGAAATAAAATTATAGATACCATCTGGAGGTGATTGAGATTTTGGCTAGATAACAAATGAGTAATCTATATGGACATGGAATTACACATAGGGAACTTATGGTCAATGCATCATCAATTAATTCAGCAATTAATTCAAACCACGTGCATCGATTACACACGATGAAATAAATACCTTACACCACTAGTTTACATGTCCAGATTGGTGCATGGTCAACCATAGTACATGACTTGAAGACCATATTCACGGCGTGCAGACCCCTTGAGTCGCATATTGGCCTTGTATTACCATCCATGACCAAACTGATTAGTGACCATGCAATTTGGAGATCGCACAACGTGTAGCCCACTAGACACACTATGTACTACATTTTTCTGATGTATGATTTACATGTCTATTCCCTAGGTGTGTACCTCACATAGATGGAGAGATATTTACATATCATCTAGCTTTATTTTACATAATATGTACTTATACTAAATTACAAATTTGTAAAATTAATTTATTTTTTGTGTATGCCACGAGACACGTTATTGTTTGTGGTCATTAAGGTGACGGGAAACACAATATGATAGGTTTTAATATATATATATATATATAATTAACATCTACACAATTATTGGATCTTTATACCATGTGTGATTAGTATTACAATTGTTACTCTATAAGCATTAAGCAGGACATGTTACAGAAAAATCATATAATTAATTTTATCAGTATGTTGATACTATATGTTATGAAATTGTGTGATATGTCATGTATGCTATATGTCAAAATGAATAAACAAATATATGAGTATAATACATTTTGATTTAATTTTTATAAATTTATAATTTATGATAATCTCAAGGAAATGAGGATGATAATTAAGATGAATGAATTGATTAATTATATAAGACAACTGATTGATTCATGTGAGATTTGAAATAAATAAGAATGATTATGAATTGAATACTAGTTTTATTAAATACATCATTTGTTTAATGCATATTAATGATCATGGTACAATTGTTAACCTTTTTATGAGATTGATTTAATTTTAATTTATTATTAAATTAAATTATTGGCCTATGTTTCTTCTCTCCTACTATTATATAGGGCATCTGTGCCCATGATTTTTTATCTAAACCCTTTCCCCTAACCTGAATGTGAGTAAAAGAATATGTAGTGGATAAAGCTCACAAGCCATTAGAGGAAATTCAAGTTATTGTATGGGGTGAAACCAATGAAAGAGAGATACATTGGTGGATATGTGAAAAGATATAACATTAGCCTTTAATGATTCATGGTTAATTTTACCCTAGGAAAAAAAATTAATTTATCAAATTCTATAAAAATTTAAAACAATTAAAATATCATGATCATACCTATTTATTATATAAGTCCCCAGCCTTAAACCTTACTTAATATTGAATTAAATGAATAATTCACATTGAGGATCTTTTCAGGTTTAGAGTTTTAGAGAATTAGAACATAACTATTACATCTTAAAAGATTACAAAGTAGACACTTCTACTAAGTCTCCATAAAATAAAAACTCTTAAAAATAAAGATGTATAGATTCCATGTTTTAGATAGCATGACATTCCCTTGATCCCATCCTTGACCTTATTCCACTTTAAGTCCTGTGAAAAACATTTCGAAAAACTTGGGGTGAGCATAAAAAGCTCAGTAAGGGATACAAAGAGAATGAAAACTGTTAGTTTTTCAAACATCAAGTAAACCATGTATACTATATCAATGTAATACCTTCACCTTCATGAAGTAGTAAAAAAAATCTTCACTGAATAAAGTATCATTACTTACCTTTTTGTAACCAAAGGATTACCATAAAACCCATATAAAGAACACATAGAATATATAAAGGTAACTTGGGACATAAACATACTTAAGTGGAATAACCATACGGTTGACTTCCACACATATCACTTAATCGAATAGCCATACGGCCAATTTCCACACATACTTAATGGAATAGATATACGGCCGACTTCCATACCCAATGCATTGGAGGTTATAACGTAACCACCTGTCCTGGTATTCACGGCACCACCCGTCATATGGTTTATAATGTAACCACCCGTTAAAATGTCCAAGTACCAGTATAAAATCATAAAACATAAAACCAATATAAAGGAATGATAACATTTCCACATTTCAATCACAATATATCATAAATATATTGACATAATAGAATCCTTTTTCAAAACCATTTTCAATACCAAAATACATAAAAGAGTATATGGTATTTATTTTATTCTAAAAACATTACGGCTTGTTGAGAAAGCCAAAGATCAAATAATACTCGTGGCGACGGAAAAAGGTCGTTGTCACCGCGTACGTTAAAAAAAACATTCATTTTTGTCGTTTAGTAAAACGCTTTGTAGAAAAAGATTCCTTTTGTATAAAAGTAAAAGTCAAAGGAGTTTATACACCGTATAAAAGAATGTTGTGTATAAAACGAAATATGCCTCAATGAAAGGAGATTGAGACGAAGTCCCTTACCTTGGGTCCGACTTGACTCGATCGTTCTTTAACGTCCTGAATAATAAACCTGAGTTAATTTATACTTGATTAAGAACCTTTTTAAAGTTCATTATTCTTTTTATATCACTTATTTCCATGTTATAAACATTATTTAACCATTAAGTTAATAATGTTTGTTTTGTCAATATTTGGTTCTTAAGTCGAAAGTTGACTTCTTACAATTACATGTTGTTCGTGTGGTCAAAAGTTCTTTATATCCAGAATGAAATTCCCGATTTGGATATCATATATATCATATATATCCAGCATATACATGTATTTATAATATTACATAATCATTTAGAGGTAAGAAATGAAATGCACCGTTCATGGAGACGGTAAGCCGTACGTACGCATGAACGCTACTTTCATTTCATTGTCATATTAGTGGAATTAAAACTAAATGAGAGGTATGTATATTTTAATTCCAGAATTATATTAATCATTTAGATATATAATTAATTATATATATACATTATATACATGTAATTTTAATAGTACATTACATTTGGGGATAATAAATGAAATGCACCGTTCATGGAGACGGTAAGCCGTACGTACGCATGAACGCTACTTTCATTTCTATCTCATACTTTAATGGAAAGAAATAATAATGATATAGAGGTATATTATAATTCCAGTATAATATCATATATAATAACTTTAAATCCATCCTTTACACGCCCCACATATGGCATTAACGAATCACATCACTTTTAGGGGGCGGTAGTCCGCACTTCCTTAAATGAAGATATCGTGTTCACCCATAATGGAAACCATAAAGGTATGACAAAAATGAAAAATAAAGAAGCTTAATGAAAACATAAACATATTATATATCATATATAAAAATAGTGACATAATAATGGCCACCCTTGAAGGTGTTAAAAGAGTATTGAACAATCATCGTTTCGGGAGGCAGAATTTCGCCATCCACGGAAACTGTATGTTCTTTAACCATTTGATGTAGTTGTGTGAGAGTGTAGCTCAAATAAATATTATAACAACATCCTAGTATATTTAAGATACTGGTGTTGTTACAAAATAAGTAAATAAAAAGATTTTAGAGGGTTGGAGAAGCAAAATAAAACAAACGAACAAGAGAGAATGAATTACCTTTAAGAGTGTAACTCCCTTTTGATTTGAGCCTAAAGGCTTCCTTTGAAAGGAATCTTCCCAAAGGGAATCCTCTAGGATGAGTAGAGGGATGTGGAGAGAGTAATTGGGCAGGGTTTGGCCGAGCCAAAGGCTTTAGGAGTGTGTGAAATGAGGTAGAGGTGGGGGCCTCTTATAAGAGGAGAGGAGGGGCACTTTTGGAAAGTAAAGAAATATTACATTATTTGAAAATGTATTTCGGTTTTAAAAGGTCCCACATTGATATAATTCGTGGATAAGGTGATAAGGGTTTGAAATACACTGATACAATTGATTTTGGACATGTGTAGGTTTTAGATTTTTCATTATCTTTCCATTTTATTTAAATCGCCAAATAATGATGTCATCACTGCATCATTATTATGTCATAAATAATTTAATTTATATAATGTCTAAAAATCATAAAAAAATACTATGATGTAGGAAATCTTTTTAGCTTTCCAATTACTATTTATAATCAAAAGTTGGACTTGTATAACACCACTCAAAAATTATTTTAGTAAAACAATTTAGGTTAGTGTTATTTTCACTTTAACATTAAATAAAAATATATTAATGTCATTTTCCAAATAAAGTGGCTCCATGGGGTCCCCAAGTTGGCCCATGGCTTGTCTTGGTCGGCCATGACTCACCCAATAGGTGTAGGACAAGTGTCATGGTGTTTTCACATTTTTATAATATCATTTTTACATTAAATTACACTAATTACCTCTAATCGCGATTAAAAACTTAATAAGTTACTATTCACCAAAAAATTATTTTAATCTCATTGAACCACATTTTACATACTAATGACAACCATGTATGTCGGATTTTCAAAATTCAATACACATTAGTGGTAAAATTTCATTTAACTGAAAAATCAGTTTGCTTGATTACCACTTAGTGGTTTCACTATTCATCAAAAATTGAAGTTTTTCAGAAAATTACCAAAAATTCACCATAAGCTATATTTTATATTACGAATTCAAAAATGAAGTATATTTTACAAAATTAAAAATATATAAGTCAAATTAATTAATTTAATAATTAATTCCCGCTGTCATGACAAATAGCGTGTTTTTGTGAAACAATAAGTATCAAAAGATTGACACCAGTTTAAGTCCAATTTCAAAGTGAAATTGATTCCAATGACCACCATTGGATTAACTGGTAAAAATATTTTCTAATTTCACTTTAAAACCAATTAAAATAATAATCTAATCATATAAATAATTTAGATTAAAAAGAGGTTTTGAATTAAAATACAACATTTTACACTATTCATAAAAAAATGAACTTTATCAGAAAGGTACCAAAAATTTACACAAAGTAAATTTTGATGTCCCGATTCTAAAGAAGAGTTATATTTGGTCCAAAAGTATGTATAAGAGTGATCAAAACTATATTTAATGACGGTTCTCCATCAAAAGGTGATAAGTGGACCTTTCGTGAAAATTATGGTATAAATGCCTAAAATTGAACTCTTTCCGTATTTTTAGCCTTTATCTTTTATTGTGTAAATGTAAAAACATTTAAAAACATATATAATCATATTTTAGTTATTTCTATCCATTTCCGCCAGTACAACGACTACTCGTTAACTAACATTTAAAATAATATTATTTTATTACTTGTGTGCAACGTAAGTTTTCAAAGAAACTCATCGTTGCGTATCGAGTACGCTATCGAACGTAGAAACCCTTTTTACTTAAAATTAATATTTAATTCGTAAATATTAATAAATATGAAAATTATTTATTCTTTATTTACCTGGGATGTTACATCCTTCCCCCCTTTAGAAAATTGCGTCCCCGCAATTTATTTACATATCAAATAAATGGGGGTACTTATCCCTCATTGCATTTTCAGATTCCCATGTTGCCTCTTCAATCATGTGGTTTTTCCACAAAACCTTTACCTGGTGAATCACCTTATTCCGTAACACTTGCTCCCTGTGGCAAGAATCTGGACCGGTTGTTCCTCATAAGATAGGTTCTCTTCCAGCTGAACTACCTCTGGGCTCAAAACATGAGATGGATCTGGCATATACATTCTCAACAATGAAACATGAAAAACATTGTGTACCTGGGATAAACTCGGAGGTATAGCCACTCGGGATGCAACTGTTCCAACTCTCTCCAGAATTTCATATGGTCCAATTAACCTTGGACTCAGCTTTCCTTTCTTACCAAATCTCATCACACTTTTCCATGGTGAGACTTTGAGAAAAACATAATCACCTACCTCGAAAGATAGATCCTTCCTCATGTTATCTGCATAACTCTTCTGCCTGCTCTGAGCTGTTCTCATGTGCTTCTGAATCAACTGAACTTTTTCTGCCATCTCTTCTACCAATTCTGGTCCCATCAGCTTCCTTTCACCCACTTCATTCCAAAATGCTGGAGTTCGACACTGCTTCCCATATAATGCCTCAAATGGTGCCATCTGTATACTGGAATGAAAACTGTTATTATAAGAAAACTCAACCAAAGAAAGATGTTGGTCCCAACTTCCATGATAATCCATAGAACAAGCTCGTAGCATATCCTCCAATGTCTGGATTGTTCGTTCTGACTGCCCATCTGATTGAGGATGAAAAACTGTACTAATATTTAATTCAGTACCCAACGACTTCTGAAGGCCTTTCAAAAATTTAAAAGTAAACCTAGGATCATGATCCGATACAATGGAGAGAGGAACTCCATGTAACCTGACTATCTCTTTAAGATACAGACAGGAAAGTTGATCAAGAGAGAAAGTATCTCGTATAGAAAGGAAATGAGCAGATTTGGTCAAGCGATCAACAATAACCCAGATTGCATTATTACCTCGAGATGTCCTCGGTAATCCCACAACAAAGTCCATGGATATGTTTTCCCGTTTCCACTCTGGCACTGGTAAAGGCTGAAGCATCCCTTTCGGTAACTGCTGCTCTGCTTTAACCTGTTGACATGTCAAACACTTCACAGTAAAATCAGCAATATCTCTTTTCATTCCATCCCACCAGTAATACTCCCGCAGATCTCTGTACATCTTAGTACTGCCAGGATGAACTGAAAACAAAGAACTATGAGCCACACATAACAACTTATTCTTCAACTGTGAATCACAAGGCACACATAATCTCTTCCCAAACCTCATAACACAAACACAAACTTATCCAAGAACTCATGGAAAATTTTATTCATAAGGTCCATGAATACAGCAGGTGCATTGGTTAACCCAAAAGACATAACTAAAAATTCATAATGGCCATATCTAGTACGGAACACAGTCTTCGGAACGTCTGCTTCTTTTACTTTCAACTAATGGTACCCCGACCTCGAGTCAATCTTCGAAAAATACTGAGCTCCCTGGAGCTGATACCACTTCATTCGATGGCCCAACATCTGCTGAAGTTGTTACAAAGGATTTCACCACCCCTTTCTGCTTGTATTCTGGCTGAATTCCCCCAGTTGAGTTTTTCGTTGGACACTCGTTTGCATAATGACCCATTTCATTACACTTAAAACATCTTACCGTTGGCTTTTCATTTCCTGCTTGATCATCTTTTTTACAGTTACGAGCAATATGACCAGACTTACCACACCGAAAGCACTTACCAGACTTGGATAAACATTCTCCAGGATTCATTTTACCACACTTCTCACAGGATGGATATTTGGTTTTCTTAACTCCTTTCTTCTTTGATGAATTCTTCCCCTTTTCCTGCCAACTAGATCTCTTATTCTGTTGTTTGTCATAGAACACCTGATCATCAGAAAACTCCATTTCCACCTTCTCCGTACATCGAACAAGTTTTTCATAACTTTTGAACTCACGAGAAGCTAAATCCCTTTGATACTTTGGATTTAACCCTGAGTAAAAACGGTTTATTTTACTATCAAGATCTCGTATGAAGTTTGGAGCATACCTTGCCAATCAAGTGAACTTTTCTTCATAAGTAGCCACTGAATCATCCTCCTACCTCAATTCTAGGAACTTTTTTTCCATCCTAAGATGAACCACCTTAGGAAAATATTTCTCAAGAAACATACCTTTGAATTCGTCCCAGTGAAGATCCTCAATCTCATCACTATCCCTTATATTTTTCACCATCGACCACCACTGATCAGCTTCACCTTCAAAACGGTAAACAGCAAGACTAACCTTTTGATGTTCTGAACACCCCATGACATCAAAAATCTTCTCCAGTGCTTTAATCCACCCTTCAGCTTGCACAGGGTCAGATGATCCTCTGAATGATGGGGGATGTTGCCTCATGAAATGTTCCACCACTGACATGTTCCTCTGTGGTTGATCTGGATGATCTCGTGCATGGATACCACTACCATTTATAGCCGGAGTCAACTGTGCCATCACTGCAACAAACTGTTCAGTTCCGATTCCAACCATCTCAGGTTGCTGATTTGGAAGGTTATCTTCCTCCTGATGTCGTCCTAACATAGCTTCTTTGTTTCCTCTGCGGAAAACCATTCTGAACACAGAAATGTCTTAGGTGAAGCAACATGGTAATCTGTAAATGCTATATCATTTCAATCATATCATAAATTAACTTATACTTTAACAATTTTCTAACTCCTAAAGTTGTCTAAACCGACCTTTGATACCAACTATAAGGCCCCAGCCTTAAACCTTACTTAATATTGAATTAAATGAATAATTCACATTGAGGATCTTTTCAGGTTTAGAGTTCTAGAGAATTAGAACATAACTATTACATCTTAAAAGATTACAAAGTAGACACTTCTACTAAGTCTCCATAAAATAAAAACTCTTAAAAAGAAAGATGTCTAGATTCCATGTTTTAGATAGCATGACATTCCCTTGATCCCATACTTGACCTTATTCTACTTTAAGTCCTGTGAAAAACATTTCGAAAAACTTGGGGTGAGCATAAAAAGCTCAGTAAGGGATACAAAGAGAATGAAAACTGTTAGTTTTTCAAACATCAAGTAAACCATGTATACTATATCAAAGTAATACCTTCACCTTCATGAAGTAGTAAAAAAAATCTTCACTGAATAAAGTATCATTACTTACCTTTTTGTAACCAAAGGATTACCATAAAACCCATATAAAGAACACATAGAAAATATAAAGGTAACTTGGGACATAAACATACTTAAGTGGAATAACCATACGGTTGACTTCCACACATATCACTTAATGGAATAGCCATACGGCCAATTTCCATACATACTTAATGGAATAGCCATACGGCCGACTTCCATACCCAATGCATTGGAGGTTATAACGTAACCACCCGTCCTGGTATTCACGGCACCACCCGTCATATGGTTTATAACGTAACCACCCGTTAAAATGTCCAAGTACCAGTATAAAATCATAAAACATAAAACCAATATAAAGGAATGATAAAATTTCCACATTTCAATCACAATATATCATAAATATATTGACATAATAGAATCCTTTTTCAAAACCATTTTCAATACCAAAATACATAAAAGAGTATATGGTATTTATTTTATTCTAAAAACATTACGGCTTGTTGAGAAAGCCAAAGATCAAATAATACTCGCGGCGGCGGAAAAAGGTCGTTGTCACCGCGTACGTTAAAAAAACATTCCTTTTTTCATTTAGTAAAATGCTTCATAGAAAAATATTCCTTTTGTATAAATGTAAAAGTCAAAGGAGTTTATACACCGTATAAAAGAAAGTTGTGTATAAAACGAAATATGCCTCAATGAAAGGAGATTGAGACGAAGTCCCTTACCTTGGGTCTGACTTGACTCAATCGTTCTTTAACGTCCTGAATAATAAACATGAGTTAATTTATACTTGATTAAGAAACTTTTTAAAGTTCATTATTCATTTTATATCACTTATTTCCATGTTATAAACATTATGTAACCATTATGTTAATAATGTTTGTTTTGTCAATATTTGGTTCTTAAGTCGAAAGTTGACTTCTTACAATTACATGTTGTTCGTGTGGTCAAAAGTTATTTATATCCAGAATGAAATTCCCGATTTTGATATCATATATATCATATATATCCAGCATATACATGTATTTATAATATTACATAATCATTTATAGGTAAGAAATGAAATGCACCGTTCATGGAGACGGTAAGCCGTACGTACGCATGAACACTACTTTCATTTCTTTGTCATATTAGTGGAATTAAAACTAAATGAGAGGTATGTATATTTTAATTCCAGAATTATATTAATCATTTAGATATATCATTAATTATATATATACATTATATACATGTAATTTTAATAGTACATTACATTTGGGGATAAGAAATGAAATGCACCGTTCATGGAGACGGTAAGCCGTACGTACGCATGAACGCTACTTTCATTTCTATCTCATACTTTAATGGAAAGAAATAATAATGATATAGAGTTATATTATAATACCAGTATAACATCATATATAATAAATTTAAATCCATCCTTTACACGTCCCACATACGGCATTAACGAATCACATCACTTTTAGGGGGCGGTAGTCCGCACTTCCTTAAATGAAGATATCATGTATACCCATAATGGAAACCATAAAGGTATGCCAAAAATGAAAAATACAGAAGCTTAAGGAAAACATAAACATATTATATATCATATATAAAAATAGTGACATCATAATGGCCACCCTTGAAGGTGTTAAATGAGTATTGAACAATCATCGTTTCGGGAGGCAGAATTTCGCCATCCACGGAAACCGTATGTTATTTAACCATTTGATGTAGTTGTGTGAGAGTTTAGCTCAAATAAATATTATAACAACAGCCTAGTATATTGAAGATACTGGTGTTGTTACAAAAGAAGTAAATAAAAAGAGTTTAGAGGGTTGGAGAAGCAAAATAAAACAAACGAACAAGAGAGAATGAATTACCTTTAAAAGTGTAACTCCCTTCTGATTTGAGCCTAAAGGCTTCCTTTGAAAGGATTATGACCAAAGGGAATCCTCCAGTATGAGGAGAGGGATGTGGAGAGAGTAATTGGGCAGGGTTTGGCCTAGCCAATGGCTTGAGGAGTGTGTGAAATGAGGTAGAGGTGGGGGCCTTTTATAAGAGGAGAGGAGGGGCACTTTTGGAATGTAAAGAAATATTACTTTATTTGAAAATGTATTTCGGTTTTAAAAGGTCCCACATTGATATAATTCGTGGATAAGGTGATAAGGGTTTGAAATCCACTCATCCAATTGGTTTTGGACATGTGTAGGTTTTATATTTTTTATTATCATTCCATTTTATTTAAATCGCCAAATAATGATGTCATCACTGCATCATTATTATGTCATAAATAATTTAATTTATTTAATGTCTAAAAATCATTAAAAAAATACTATGATGTAGGAAATCTTTTTAGCTTTCTAATGACTATTTATAATCAAAATTTGGACTTGTATAACCCCACTCAAAAATTATTTTAGTAAAACAATTTATGTTAGTGTTATTTTCACTCTAACATTAAATAAAAATATATTAATGTCATTTTCCAACTAAAGTGGCTCCATGGGGTCCCCAAGTTGGCCCATGGCTTGTCTTGGTCGGCCAAGACTCACCCAATAGGTTTAGGACAAGTTTCATGGTGTTTTCACATTTTTATAATATCATTTTTACATTAAATTACACTAATTACCTCTAATCGCGATTAAAATCTTAATAAGTTACTATTCACCAAAAAATTATTTTAATCTCATTGAACCACATTTTACATACTAATGATAACCATGTATGTCAGATTTTCAAAATTCAATACACATTAGTGGTAAAAATTCATTTAACTGAAAAATCAGTTTGCTTGATTACCACTTAGTGGTTTCACTATTCATCAAAAATTGAAGTTTTTCAGAAAATTACCAAAAATTCACCATAAGCTATATTTGATATTACGAATTCAAAAATGAAGTATATTTTACAAAATTCAAAACATATAAGTCAAATTAATTAATTTAATAATTAATTCCCGCTGTCATGACAAATAGCGTGTTTTTGTGAAACAATGAGTATCAAAAGATTGACACCAGTTTAAGTCCAATTTCAAAGTGAAATTGATTCCAACGACCACCATTGGATTAACTGGTAAAAATATTTTCTAATTTCACTTTAAAACCAATTAAAATAATAATCTAATCATATAAATAATTTATATTAAAAAGTGGTTTTGAATTAAAATACAACATTTTACACTATTCATAAAAAAATGAACTTTATCATAAAGGTACCAAAAATTTACACAAAGTAAATTTTGATGTCCCGATTCTAAAGAAGAGTTATATTTGTTCCAAAAGAATGTATAAGAGTGATCAAAACTATATTTAATGACGGTTCTCCATCAAAAGGTGATAAGTGGACCTTTCGTGAAAATTAGGGTATAAATGCCTAAAATTGAACTCTTTCCGTATTTTTAGCCTTTATCTTTTATTTTGTAAATGTAAAAACATTTAAAAACATATATAATAATATTATAGTTATTTCTATCCATTCCCGCCAGTACAACGACTACTCGTTAACTAACATTTAAAATAATATTATTTTATTACTTGTGTGCAACGTAAGTTTTCAAAGAAACTCATCGTTGCGTATCGAGTACGCTATCGAACGTAGAAACCCTTTTTACATAAAATTAATATTTAATTCGTAAATATTAATAAATATGAAAATTCATTATTCTTTATTTACCTGGGATGTTACATATTATATAGTTTATGCCAGTTCAATGGTTATTTCATTATGGATACGTTTTCATGATAACATTAATTAATGAAATTACCGATCATGCATGATAGAAATAATATAAAATGTATTATATGTAAAAATTATCAATGACATGGTTATTCACTTATATAAATCCACAGAATATTAAAAAGTGTGTAATATAGATATTAATTGGAAATTTATTAAATGTGGAAATAATCTATCAATTATATATATTAATTCGGTATAACCTTATAAAACATCAATTAAAAAAGAATCCTAGTTCATTGTGCTTGCCGTCCAAATTGGGTGATTTTAATTATAGGGGAATCATAAAAGTATTCTTTTTTTGGTCGGAATAGCTTCATTTCCATATTGTTTTGACTACCATATCATGACTTGGTGTAATTGAGAATAATTTTTTGAATAAATGTAAATTAATGTTTTTAGAAAAGGGATTCCACTCAACAGATCAGGGAACTATAAAGTTAATGCAGTTGGAATTTGGAATGCCTAACTAAAACAATTCAAGTTAGTTGACCATCCAAATATGGGGTAACGATAAGGCGAATACAAATCCTTTCTACTATAACATCCAAGAAATGTGATATTATAAAGCCAATGGGAAGGATATTATGTTTCGATGAAATATTGGGTGACTAGTAAATTTAATATTTATTTATTTTTCTAAATATTATAAGTTAAATTAATAAAATCCAACTCGTATTCCATTTTTATAAACAAAATTAAAATGACCTCAAACATAGTAATTTTATCCATATATGAGAAGGATACAAATATCACTGTAACAAATTCCCATGAGTGGAAAAGGTTATAATGCATTACACTTTTCTCTGAAAGTATGTTATAGGTAATGGATGAAACTTTTATCATTCCACCTCGTAATTATTCATGTGATAAAGAGATATTGATCTATGAGAATCACTTTAATGATGCTATATATTTTTACAGTTTCATGCTATAATCCATGTCCATCGATCTTTTTAAGAATCATGAGGACATAGATTCATATATCATGATGTATCACTATGGGGCACCCTATCAAGAGAGGGCGAGACAAGAGAGGTATGAAATATCCAATTCATTTAATATAACTATGATTGGAGAGAATACACCAGCTGGGCCTCAGTTAGTATATATTATTGGATACATTGAACACTTATACACCTTATGGATTAAATTATTGGTTGAGTTTCATATAGATCTCATACTTTCCTCACAACCCATGACCTTCTCCAGTTATATTTTTAATTACAATATAATAAATAATGAGAAGTGTATTTCTTAAATTATTACGTTTATTTTTCAAATGGATAACGACATGGGGAAATATTAACCTGCAATCCTTAAGGTTAAAAAGAAAAACAATAATATGGTAAAGGGGACCATAACATATAAACACTCTAAATCTCTTGAGCACCATCCTTCAAAGAATAAGATGATCCAGAGGTATGGAAATGAAAATGGTTTAGTTAGTTTTGTGTATGGAATGTCAATACACTGTAAGGAGAATTACACCACGAGGGATGGGTAATCAAATTTCATTCATTACAGGGTTTAATATTTCAATATTAAAAAATTGGTTATATGATATAGCTTGTGGTGCTCACAAATGTTTCAAAATGTAGGAACAAAGTATATTCTAAATAATTTCTACAGGATATGTGGATCTGTAAGATGCCAATAGAGCATGGATGGCTTCCCTGGCCATTTGTGACCACCACCATTCACTGCCAGTATAAAATTTATTTGGTTCTAAAATATGGTTATAATACACATACAGTTACCAATCATAATATATGTATAATTCCTCGATACAAATGTGTTTATTTTAATATTTGGAAATAAAATATGATTTTATAAGGAGAATATATGTAATGAATGGATGATTTAAGTATTAGTCTTTATGTTTTAAATTATGAAATCAATGTGTTCGAAATTGAGAATGAATCATGTTAACATGACTCATACAACACCTAGATATAAATTCACTATCATGGGCATGTAAATTAAAAGTGTTTGACAAAATTTGGTCAAGATGGTTATTTAGACTCTTCTGAGATAAATCAACATGAATTATGCAATGGTTATTTATAGGGGAGATGTATAAACAACCATTTGTTGTATAGGGTGAAAGGGCCACATAGCTTCTATGATTGGTATGCACTGATGTGTGTGGATCATTTATAGTTGAAGATTGAGTTTGACATTCTTACATTACAATATTACCGATGACTTGAGTAGATATGGATATATCTACTTGATTAGGAATAATTTTGAGTCCTTCAAGAAATTCATCGAATTCAAGAATGAAGTAGAAAATCAATTTGGAATGAAGACAAGGAATATATGATTGAACTGAGGTGTTTAATATCTTAACCAAGAGTTATTCGAGTTTATATGGGATTTTTGTATTCTATCTCAACATACTCCAGATTCTACACCATAGTGGAATGGTGTTAGTTAATGGAGGAATTGTACCTTATTATACATGGTAAGGTCAATGATGAGTCATGCATATCTCGAATGATCTATTTTTAGATATGAATTTAAATAAGAGGAAATCAAATTAATCCAAGTACCAAATAAATCATAAAATAGAATTTCCTTTGAGTTATGCAGTGGAATGAAACCTGTTTTATTGTATACATGAGTACGAGGTTGTGATGTTTTTTATTAGGGCAACACAAGAAACAAACTATGTTATCAGGGATCAAAATATATTTATTTATAGGGTATCCTAAGGAATCAAAAGGATAATACCTATACAAACCTAAGACTAGAAAGTGAAATTCTCCAGAAAATATGTATTTCTTTAGAGGGAGCACATCCTAAAATGGGATAGTGGGAGAAAAAATCTCCATGATGATGTTGATTCTAAAGATACAAAATATTTGGTACAGGAATAGATTCCCAAGGTAACCATAGAATAATTTGTTCTTAAAACACAATTACTAAGTAGATGTGTAAGAGATGTAATAGAACTAAAGAGATATGGTTTTCTAGTGAATGAATATGATGACTCATCGTTGGATGACAATGATGAACATATGTCCTGAAAGGAGGCAGTAGAGATCTCACAAGATACAAGATTAATAGAATCCAGGGATTCAAAAATGTATTCCATGTATCAGAACCATGTTTGGGGTTTGGTCAATATTCCCATTGATTTAAATATCATTGGATGATAATGGGTATTCAACAATAAACTGGACATAGAAGGTAAATTAAATACCTTTAAAGAAATTATATTTTCTAAAGGATTTATACTGTGTCAAATAATTGACTATGATTAAAAAATTTCTCCATTTTTAATGTCTATATTGATCATAATTATTCTTTCTATATTATCTTCCCCTAACATTGAGATATAAAGGATGGATATCGAAACTAAATTTCATAATGGGAACATTCAAGAAAATTTATTTATGACACAACTTGAAGGGTTTGTGAATCCATGTGATGCGAAATGGATTTTTAAGTTTCATAGATCCATTTATGGATTTTAGAGAGCAACTATGTAATTTAACATATGATTTTTTGAATCTGTAAAAGAATTTGATTACATTATGAATGGATTTGATTCATGTGTTTACAGTAGGTTTAGTGGTATTGTGGTAGTTATCCTGGTAGTATATGATGATGAAATATTACTAATTGAAAATGACATACCTGTCTTACAATCTGTTAAAGACTAGTTAAAAAATTTCTCAATGAAAGAATGGGGTGAATAAGCCTAAATTCTAGGGATCATGATAATTATTTATTGATCCAAGAGAATTCATGTGGTAAATAAAGGTACATATGTTGACCAGATACTAAATAGATTTAGTATCGATCCATCCAATACGGGGTTAGTACTAGTTTCACTTGATTTACATATTTCTAAGATATTGTTTCCTAAAACCCAAAATGTGAAATGAAGAATGAGTAAGATACCATACACTACAATGATATGATTTATAATGTATTCCATGATATGTAACAAAAATGATGTTTCCTAATCATTTACCATCTTAGGAATATATGAAGAAGATCCAGGATAACAACGTTGTATTAATTTTAAGGCTATCCTTATGTATCTATGAATAACTAAGGATATGATCCTAGAATATGGAAGAGATAAGGAACACATCATAATGGTTTACACTGATTATAGTTTTTATATAGGATTGAATGATCTGATGTAGCAATTAGGATGTGTTTTTTTCTCAATAGAGGAGCTACGAGATGGAATATTTCAAATAACCAATTATCGATGATTCTGTTTTAGAGTCTGAGTTTATAGTAGCTTCTGATGGTGAAAATAAGTCCATTTGGATTCAGAACCTTCTCCAAGAGCATGATGTGGTACCTCGAATTAAGGATCACATAACATTGTATTTTCACAATACTACAATGGTGGATCTTACAATAGATATGAGGTCACACCAAAGGACAAAGTACATACTCTACAATTATAATATCATGAAGTATTTTTATTCAAGTGGTGAACATGAAGTAATAAGAGTACTCATATAAGGGAACATGATGGACCCCTTGACTAAAGGTCTTTCCCACCGGATGCTTGACAATCATGTGAGAGCTCGAAGACTAAAGGCTTCTAGTAGTTGGCCGCAGTGCAAGTGGGTGTTTATTATAGTTGGATCTCTAGAACCATATTCTGTGTACAATATGATTAGATGTATTCATTATTTTGGATTCTGTTAAACAACTTATCACATAATGATTGTTCTTATGTATAAATTATTATCTGATAATGTCCCTGGAGTTTTTTTAAACTAAATGATCATAGCAGTTCCCCACTATAGTGAGAATGTAGAGGTTATATGAAATTGTTTTTAATGATATGTTCCATATCTAGATGATATCATTTGAGGGAGATAAATGATAAAACCAATAAGGGGTGGACACTCATAGGACATTGAGGAACTGTCTAATGTTTTACTCCCTTAGTAATATCCAACATGATTTTATAAGAATGAGATATGATAGTAGGAAATCCTCATTCAAATTTCTCATTAGATGTTCTTATGAACTTACATGTCTAATGGTCCTTCGAATTTAATATTATTATTAACTATTTTTATGAGTTACATACATTTATGTATTGATGAATACAATGATTCTAGATGTTTATAGTGATGAAAGATACATTGGATGCATGAAAAGTAATATTACCTTATTGAATAATGTAGGAAAAGATATACCTAATCTATTCCATAACATAAGTTAATATCTTAGAAACTTTTATGGAAATCATATAGCATAAATAAATACCTTTACATGGTGTTATATACACATGTTCTGTTTTTGGAACGTTAAAGAATGATACATCAAGTACAATGGTTAATGGTACTTGCGTATAACCTTCTCGATTTGATGTCTTGTGATAAATGGATTATATTACACAGTATGAATCTGTATGAGGTATTATTTCATTAGAGAATTAACTTATTTCTCTAATGTTTCTTTGGTAGGTTTCTAGATGTTATCCTTGAACTTCATGATACATTTCCAAATACCTCTGAGAATGAGGAGTAGAGGGTCACACAGTAAGTGTATACATAATCTCTATTAAATAATATATTAGTATTTATTATTTAAAATGATAAATTAATGTTATTCCTACATGTGTTTTATTCATTATTCATGTTTACTTGATCACATTTATTCCATCACCTATTACTTGAGGGAATATAATCAAAGGAGAAAATGTAATGATTATTTATTTTCTAGTCATTGAATATTACATTTATTTATTTATTGGTGAATAATATAGTGATATTTTTAAAATAAAAAAATATACATTTCTAAAGGTCTGTGAAATATTTTGGGGCAATGATGGACCATTACATTAGGTACTATGGAAAATAATAAATATCAAATATGAATTGTTTAAATACATTTAAATTTTAATTCCCAAGTTATGCACTTGTCGATAAATGATAATACTTACACTTTTGTTTGACATAGGGTATTCAATAGGATTAATTATATAATTAATTTCACTTTGGAAATAATTTTATTCTAAACCGAGAAATATACAAACCTGATAATCATATTTTCTCAAAATGGATAATTCATTTATTTACTTGTGCACAATGGAATTGGATAATTCTCTCAAACCCTTCAAGATATATCTTCTCTAACACTGATCCCATGAATAAAGAGAAATATTTCTCCACCAATTCGAGGATAAATCATTAGAAGAAGTTCACATTGGGATCAAATGAATATGACACAAGGGGAAGGATATTTCATGATAGCACATAGTATTTCTATTGGTGATGTGTGGAGATTCATCGAACATTTATGGATCACTGCTAGAGGGGACATGTACATGATTCCTACGAGACAATGATGATTCATTGTAGATATATTTCCATATCCATCAATGAAGAAATTATTCATTCAATGTAATTATTATTTAAATAAATTAATTATAAATAAAATTTTATTATCCCCTCTCTAGTTTTGGTGTGATTTTTGATGTCTATATTCATTGATTTATTTCCATTGAAAATCATATTTATGTCCTTGTAAATCATTAATTGATCACTGAACATGAAAAAATGAAAAATTGGGCACCATCCATCACACACTTATATTGTGCCTAGAATCTAAAGTATCAAGCTCAATTTACATGGAATGTGCCATCACTACCAAACATATATTCTTCTGCATAGAAACAGTATTTAGTTCTGTTGTGTACTATTCACTATGTTTTTAGTGGATACCACTTTTATCAATATATTATTCATATAGTCAATTATTATATTTTTTACTATTTTATATCTGGATCATTTCGGATGATAAACAATAATACATTTCTACACTCCTTCTAAAACCATTTATCCTTTTTAAATCCTCTAACATATGATTCATAAACACAATTGAAGTGATAAATGTATAATCATCAATAAATGGGACACAATACTTATTTTTCTTTTTAATTTAATTTACATAATCCCATATATGTTTGAATTTATAATCTCAAATATGTGAGATCTTTTATTTTCAACTTTCATTTATAGTGAATTAAAAATATTATCCAGTTGACATATAGTGAACAACCATTTTTTCTATATTTTGAGAATAGAATAATCATGAATATTTTGCCCTCAATTATTATTTATTATTTACTTTGGTAATATATTATTGATCATTGAATGATATACTTTTTTTTTCTTTTTCCAGGATTATGTGTCATGAATTTTTAGCAACATCATTTTGAAAAGTTTCTCTATATTTTATTTCCTATTATCAACACACATCCATATATTAAACTCTTCAATAAGAAGACATTATTCCTAAAAAACACTTCATTACTTTACTAACATAATCGTGATATACCGAACATATTGTGTTTCAACCCATTAACAGATAAAGTGTTCTAGGACATTCACTTCTCTATTCCAATGAATGATGATCTATATCCAATTATTTTAAGTGAACCATCATTTACAAAGGTCATTGGCCCATTATTATGCCCAAAAAATCTGTAAAATCATTAAATCTCCCATCATGTGTGAAAAAATACACTATCTATAATCCATGGACATTCCCATTTATATGCATTTGGTTTCACTTCAACTACAAATTCATTTTCCTTTCGTTGTTCATTATTTTTATGAGGCTTTTGTTTTTTTAATTTTTTTAATGTGTTGGGTTGGTAGAATTGTGGAACAATATTCATCAATCTAATAATACTACTGACATATTCTAAAAATCACTAGAATTCTTTAATTCCATTCCTAACTTCTAGTCTAGATTTGATAGTTTTTTTATAAAAATTAATTCTCAGTGGGAATCCCTTAAATAATATTCCTATCTGATATTATAAAGTCAAAAGAATATTTTAATTTGAATTAAATTTTTCATTAAATGTTCCGAAATCCCCAGTAATTACAATAATAAAAATAAAATTTATTTTTTCCTTTATAAATTGATTGTTTTCAAACAAATTACACATAATTTTTCCATCATATGGTCCTCAATTTTGTATAATTTCTATTAAAATTATTTTGGTTATATAAAAATTCCTCCTCCTCTCCTATTCATTGATTAAAAAAATCTAATTTCTATTTTTATATTCATCTACAAATATCTCAGCATTCCCAAAATTATCAGTTTTACTAGGATCCTTTTTTTCCAAAAAAAACTTATTCATAATTGAGTTGGAATGAGACTATATATATTTATTTAAAATATATTTATCACCATTTTAAATTAATATTTTTTATCAAATTTGAGCTTTATCATTATATTAATTTATAAAATTGTTCATAATGTTATTCATTGAGATTTCACCAGCTTCTAAAATAGAATCCTAAAAATTGGATTTATTATTTTCCAATTCCTTTTGAACAAAAATAAACACTACTTGGATAATGTATATCTCAATCTACTTATATATAAGTCTATATTCAATTTGATCATGGAGAGTCTTCACTTTGGAAATAAATTTCATTAGTCGTCAACATATTTTATCAATATAAATTCTTTATATATAATATTTTAATTCTTGTTGCATAAAGAATGATTTTATTTCATTAGATTTTTTATATCTTTTCGAACTTGTAGATCATTATAATAAATATTTGGAGTTTTTTATTTAGAATGAACTATTTTTTTTGTTTCATACTCACACCTAGTATCACTACATTCATCATTTATAAAAACTTACTTACACACATTAGTAATTAGTTTTTTCTCATCAATATAACTAGAACTATAAAATTTACCATATACATCACTTCTATAAATAATTTTTGGTTATCTTAGGTAAAATTAATTTGGGGTTGAGGGGGATGGGGGGAATTGGGTTATGCAAAATTGAAACTACCTCTATGTAGATGTTGATTCATTTTTTAACAAAATTACAATCTCTCTTTCATTTGAATAATAAAGAATAAGTGGACAATAAAACATAAGGATATTTGATTAATTTTACATGGTCTGCCTTCACTTAAATATGTCCAAGGATAAAAAAATGGATACTTATTATTCACAAAATCAATTTAATCATAATACTATTACAATGATTAGAGCAGACTCACTGTCTCTCCTAATTTACAAACATTTTTAATTTCAAAGCTCACTGCTCCCTCTTTGATAATTTAAACACATTACCCCTCTTATAGATAATTTTATTATTATGAATCAACTACTAAATAATTCAAAAATATATGATTGTATCAAGAAGCTATGATTTCACCCAATAGGTGATAACCACTTTACCAGATGTAGTTTTATTTGAGAAATATACTTTCAAGAACTATTTTTATTCCATTATTAACTACTTTAATCTCATTAAAAAACTAGATATACTACATTGAGTGAGTGTTTATTGAACAAATTTTACCTCATAGAAAAATGATGCTTCATGAAAAACACACCATTGTGAGATAAAAAAACATCAAAATCATAACACCACTACAAATAGAAATTCAATCAGAACCCACCTCCTCTGCAAAATCAACATCTTCACAACTAGATTTAATATTTGGATAAATTTTTCAAATGATCATCCAATAGAGTGAACATTGATAACTTTTAAAGAAATTTATTAGATATATTTATAATGTTAGAAACACACATAATAATTACTAATAATAATTAAATTTAAATCATTTTCAAATAATCCATCACCTTATAATGTAGTTGTTAACATGTTTACATAATGAACATCTCCCCATGTGGAGTCCTCTAAAGTCCCATCCTTAAAAAAAGGATCCCCATTTATGATGTAGAAAAAAACAAATTCTATTGGAAAAAAAGATGATCTCAATTATTATTCACACTGTAAAACTAATATGTTAAAAAAATTCCACACTTGAATTATAATTTTGGCTACATGTAATTGATATGTGTTTAAAAAAAACACCTATCCTATAAAATTTATTTTCCAAAAAAACCAACAAGATCACCTTCATGTGTTATCTAATCTCTGCATATTCCACCCCTTTCTATGAAAAAATCCTGCATTTTCTAGTTAAAAACGCATGAAAATAATTCACATAAATATGAAATACACTAGTAAACTAGGCCACATTATAGATACTTTCATTATCATAATATAAAAATAAAAAATATTGACTATATTTTTCAAAAAATATAATGAATTAAAAATTCATTAAACTCCACCGAGAAAGATTTTACCTGAAACTGTCTTACATGGGGATTCTTTAACAACACTATAATAAATAATTAAGGATTTTTATTTTAAAACATGAACACACGATCTACTATAACCACCACTCAAACATTGTGACTTTGGAATGTGATCAAATATTTCCACAACACACACTATAATCCATCATCATACAAGATCAATTTGAAAAATAAGAGTAAAATTAAATTTTCATCAATTAACTAATTCTGTTATATTCCATATTATTTAACATTCCAAATACCATAATTTTTTAATGTAAAAAAATGATGATTTGTTTTGTGATTAATATAACTATTACACATTATATTGAAATGAAAGTGACTATTTTTTCATCTATAAATAATAAAATTCTTTCTTTGCAAACTCATTCATTATTTTTATATCTTAATATATCTTATTATGTCCTTTTATATTAAAATATCCCTCTATTTATCTACTATCCCTATGAACATCTTCCTATTTTATGAACATGAATTCCCCAATTTTTAAATGAATTATAATGTCACTCGTTGCATTCTATAACATGGTTAAGAAAACAAAACAAAATATATGGAATAACAAACCATACCTCAACGAGTGAGGATTCCACTTCCACATTGTTCCTGTGTGGGGATTCATCTTCATAATAATAGATATTTGATGAAATTAAAAATATTCATTGGGTATGTTATTCCTTATAATATCTACAACATGTAGTTTGGTAGTCAAATACTCCAAATTTTCAATCCCATTATCCACTTTCACTTAGGTAAAATGATACATGTTCTCAATGATCTTAATCTATGCGTGGTGAACATGATTTTGTATATTGTTTATAGAAATAAAATTATCAAAATGGATTTCTATTAGAGCCTTCATGTCAACTGACTTACCTTCAAGATTCTATATTATCCATATTAGATGCATGAATTATCTATTTCTCTCTATATATCAGGCATATGTGGTGCATAGATAAATTCCGTAATGTTTTATTCTTTGCTATAAAATACCCAATACACTATTTTATAATGAACTAAACAATGAATTTTTTTCAACTACTAAAACCGACAAATCAATGTATTTATAACCCAATAACACTTTCTATGATTTTTTATTACACAGTAATCCAAAATACACCATGTAAATGATATAACAAATTATTCTTTCCATCAAAAGTAAGTGGAAATATTAGGATTAATCTTATATTGTGCTTCCTAGTATGTGGGAAACATAATTTTATGTGATATCTCTATTAATTACCTTAGAATTCCAATTATCAACTTGAATTTAGTGACATTGATTGGTTTTCCTTCATCATCTCATTGAAACTTCATTCATGTTATAGGTAGAGTTCTTATATCCACGGAATTATCTTTTTCAAATCATATAGGAACCCCTGTATAATATTTGTATTAGGATATAAATGTTCACTTCCTTATTGGATTTAACTATAAACCAAATAATTTTTTTTTCACACAATAACTAACATTTCAAACTCTATTTTTATAAGTCCTATGAACTTTTTTCACTACACTTCATCTGATCCACAATAAATCATATCAATGACATATAATAACACCATCTTCCATTGATTATTATCACTATTGGTATAATTATTTTAATCAACTCCACTATGTTGAAAATTTAAATTCTTCAAATATTTATCAAGACAAGAATATAATGCTCCCGATTCCTCATTGAACCCATAGAGTTCCTTATTCAGTTGAAATTTTTTTCACATATTTATGGAAAAGAAAATCATAAATCCATTCAATGTACAAATATTCCTTGATATAACCATTCAAAATCCAAATTTTATATATATCTTGATGGAATTTAATTTACATTTCACTAATTTGGAAGAGAATAATAGAATATCCTTGAACCTTGAAATAATTGAAAATGTTCATCAACATCTATACCATATCATTGGGATTATCATTTTATTTGAATTTAATATTTTTATTATGTATCATTTAGTATTAATTTAATTTATTCAAGAATACCCATTCAGTCTTGATAAAAAATTATATGTTGGCCTCAATACAATCTTTCATGTCTTATTATTCTCTATTTTGTCAAGATCTAAGTTAAATTATTGATCCCGATTTCCATACCTAGTTGGTTCTTAAAAAATGACTCTACTAATAAGATCACATATTTTTCAAATATGTTATAGATATTTTAAATATTGGTCTCCCCTCATTGGGTTTTTATTTTATTCATAGAAACCCTTCCATTTGGATGGTAGTTTTATTTTTTAGAAGAATATATCAAGGGGATGTAGCATGGTTTCCAAACCAATTCATATTGTCAATGACATTCATGATGTGATTTTTTTGTCCAAAAACTATTAAGGAAAGTAATTGGATTTTCATTGGGGATCTAAGTTATTCATAATGTGAATCACATTCACATCACAAACATGTCATGGACCTTTTTAAAAAAAATTATGCAAAAACACTCTTTTACCAAAAATCTACTCTTTCAATTTTTCAATAGTTGATCCCCAAAGATGAGCTTCACTTATCCTTCTTCTTTTTCATTTTATACACTCCATTATATGAACATTGTTCAAGTCATAATTTTTATCATTTTTTCCATATTGGAAAGAGATTTTATTTGTTACATTATTTTCTATAATTATCTTACTTTCTTCTATATTATTATAGTGAAAGATATAAATCCCAATGATTTGGGTTCTTGTTAGGTTTTTCAATTTCGCCTATTCTAGATGGAATCAAGAGGTGATGCTGGTTTCGTAATACTATACCAATATAAGGTAGTTGGTCTTATAATTATCTGATATGTGTTATTAGTTATATTATCTGTCTTGATGTATCATTCCATATTTTCCAACCATTGCCATTAAAATACAATTTCCCATTAATACATTTTTATACTAGATATAAATGACCTTGTACCTCTTTATTATTATTGGAATATCTCCCAATCAACAAATCCCACCCATAAGGCATGTATATGTAAGATCCACTTAATATTATATATTTTCATGTGACCAAATCACCTATTAAGTTGTTTTTGTTGGGAATATAGATGAAATGAATCTATTGTATTAAATGGAAACAAATTGGTAAGACCAAGTCACATGATTTTACATAAACAATGGTTACACACTTACTTAGGTGGAAGAATAATGTATTATAATCCATTGATTAGATCATACAATAGTGTATATGAATATTTATTAATTTTTCCACATGGCCATGGTGTCCCTAATGATATGATATTTCAGTATGGGGTCTGATATACCTTTGATACATAGGCATGTTGTTCTTACTAAAATGAAACATGGTCACAGAGTCACATATACTTGTGCTACATTAGAATGGAGTCCCGATTGATATGATACTCAGAAATGGAATCACATAAAATAATGATACTCGGTCATGGAATAACATATAACACTAAAACAAGGTCATAGTGACCCTTATGATGTATACTAATTGATAATGACTTTCTATACTACATTATAAGACTCTCTTGACTAGACATAGATGTTTGAGTTACACCTCGGTTCCAGGAGAGCACTACATACCAATATCTATAGCTGTAAATGTAACACCCGAGACTTTTATGTTATATAAATCATCAAAGGAATCTTTTTCTACACATCACTTTCTTGGCTTGTTTTACACGAAATCGCGACCTTCCTCGATAGCTTGCGTCGTACGCAATACCGAGTTTCACTAAACAACGATATGCTATTAAAATATTATTAAAACTAGCTGTTATGAATAGTAATAACCACTTTATGAAATTTTATAAATTTAATTTTTCAAAATGGACTTCATTTTTGGATTCATAATATCGAAATTAGCCTAGGGTGAAATTTTGGTATTTTTCTGAAAACTTTCAATTTTTGATGAATAGTGAAACCACTAAGTGGTAGGTTAAAAACTGAATTTTGCATAACACTTAATTTTACCGCTTCTGTGAATGGAATTTCGAAAATCCGACAGACACGGTTGATATCAGTAAGTAAAATGTGGTTCAATGAGATAAAAATAATTTTTTGGTGAATAGTAACTTTTTACTTTTTTTACCGCGGTTAATAGTAAATAGGGTAACTAAGGGTAAATATGATATTACTATTACCCTAACACATGTCCTAATTCTATTAGATAAGTGTAATTCGACCAAAAACAACCTTATGAATATAATATGATCATTTAGGTCCACTTGGATTAGATTATGACATTTAATATTATTTTATTTAATGAATAGTTAAAATAGTTAAAATCGAAGTTTAATAACTAAAACATTTTTAATATGGGGTTATACATAAGATAAATTCGAATATAAATATTCATTAGAAATATAGAACGATTTCCTACATAATTATATTTTATTCATTATTTTTAAACTTTATATAAATTAATTTATTTATGACACAATGATGATGCAGTAATTACCATTTAAGGAAATGTTAAGATAATTGATGTTATAAATGCTCAAATAAATGCAATTTGAGACTTTTTATGAATTCCACTAATTTTCTAGGTTACTATGATATATTATTGTTGATTTAATCAACTTGGTTCGAACATATAATTCTGTTATGACTTTCACAAAAATCATATATCAAATAGTGTCAAAATTGACACAAAATAGTTTTTAAATCAAATATTATATTATTAATTGTTATTTTATTCCTAAAAATCTATGGTTCGGTCAAATGACTTAGATAAGGATATATATATTAATAATAAAAAACTTGGGGTTCTTTTGGCATGTTATAGTTAGTGTATTAACCATATAGTGTAAGAAAACAAAAAGTCACGGTAAAAGTTAAATTATTTAACTTAGAGTTAAATCTAATTGATAAGGTTAAAATAATAACCTAAACATTTCTAAATACTATTGGTTGATATTATTTCGACCCATACCCACTTTACCTTCGAAATAAGACCCTTTGGAACCATTATATACCGATTTTGACTTTAATATAAAATAATATTTTGAGATATTCCTAAGGTGACCCTCTCCTCCCTTATAAAAGGGAACCTCCTCCCCCTCCTCCTCACACCAATTTGAGCACTCAAGCTCGGCCAACCCCTGCCAAAATCCCTTCTCCACTTCCATATAATAATCCTAGAGGTCCTGGTATTATTCAAAGGCCAATCTTAGTTCCCTAAGTGGAGGATTCACAGAGGCGTTTCAAAGAAGAGGTAATATCCATTACCGATCTTTTCAATTTATTTCTTCTTCAACTTCTTCTTCTTTAGTTGTTTCATGATAAAGTAATAACATCAGTATTACTTACATACTGATATGTTATTATAAATATGAAACAACCCTAATTCACCTTCTATCCATCCTATGGAAAAATGAAATCACAGCGCGTGCGTACGTACGGAATACCGTCTCCACGCCGTGGTGTAATCTATTTTCCACCATCACCTTACAAGGATGGGTATAATGGTGTAATGAGTAACTATATATCATTATTATAAAGTGATATTGATACTGAAATATTATAAATACACTTAAATACAATTCCACGATCATGGGAACAATATAATCGCTCGTGCGTACGTACGGAATACCGTCTCCACGATGTGATGCGACTCGTTCTACATGATCATCATTACATAGTAATTATATAAATTAATTGAATGAATAAATATGATATATGTTACACTAATACCATTCTGGATATAAGGTATCTATAACCTTAAAAGAATAATAAGAATTTATTCGGCAAAACTCGCATAAGAACAAAAGGCAACAAAGACCCGAGTAACAAGTAACAATGAAATATTACTAATAAGAAGCTAAGAATATGACCATATATGATATTATATCAATATGTATGATTCTGGAATAAGTCAATAACATTATTTAAACCATTATACAGGAGCTTCGGACACGTACAAAGAAAATCGGACCTAAGGTAAGGGAAAATATCACAATCTCATTTTTATCCGAGATTGTTTATACATTGGTATTTACTGGGGTGTATTTTATCATCCACATACCTGTTCCCTCGATATGTAATATTGTTTCCATCCAATTTTACCCTTCGGTGAGTTTTTAGTAAAGAATATGAAAGGAATCTTTATTCGTTTTTTCGTACGAGGTACTTTTTTGACTTTTTCGACAAAAGTACGAAGAATGTTTTTTTTAACTTATATGGCATGAATGGATTTTTAAAAAATTATTTCCAAGAAGCTTCCTTTAAAAATTTTCAAGTTTATTTTTAATTAACTTCTTTTAGTTTAAATTTGTATGACATGTTAAGAAAGTAAAAAATGTTTTTGAAGATGAAAGGTTATTTTCCTCAAGAATGGAGTTCAAGTGTTTTATCAAAAAAAAATTCCATCTAAGATAATAAAGGGTTCTGTTTTTATCCATATTATTACATTGATTTGATTATGTTTTGAGGGAATTATTTTTATGAAGTCATTTACCTTATATGATTTGTTTTATGATGTCATGATGTTTCAAGAATCCAATTTTTGTTACATGTGTTATGCGATGATGTATGATTTATGATTATGTGGCACACATAAGAAAGGATTAATTATAAGATGGGTGGGACCTATATCTCCCTCTAATGCATTGGGTAAAGATTTATATCTCATGAGATAGACCTGGCTGGAACGGGAGGTTATTATGGTTCAGTGATACAGGACTGAAACGAGGAGTGAACTCGGTTCAGAAATGGACTTTGTCCGCTATGATAGTCTTGGCAATGAGTCGTGACTAAATAGAAATGATTTTCCCTGATTATGTGTGCATGCCACAAAGTTTCACGTTTTATGTTATGATTATGGGGATCTCATTTTCACTTCTATGATTTATTCCATGTTAATATATTATGATCTCTTTTGCAGGTTATGATTTTCAAAAAGATATGATATGATTTTTATTTCCTTTATTTTCCCTTGCTGAGCATTTGAGCTCACCCTTTTTTGTATGTTTTCTTTTCCCCAGGTCAGGAAGATGGATATTAAGTAGAATACGCTAAAAGGGACCCTAGATATGATGAAATAAATGGGAGACACTATAGAAGATTTATGAACCAGTTGTTTATGTTTCTCAGTTTCTAAAGACACTATACCTATACGGTCATTTGTGGATTTGACATATGTTGTAATAAGTGTGCTTCAATTTTGATGTATTAACAATGTATGTAAAGTATGGGTTGTTATCGTTGGTATCAGAGGAAAGGTATAGTCAACCATTGGAAACTAGGATGTGAAAGCCTTAGTAAGAACCCTAAGTATATGTCTAAGAATAGAACACAATATTAGTGTTTTAGAAATGGCCATGAATAACCTAGGATAAGACCTTAAGCGTGAATATTTTATTCTTGAATTATGTGTTTTTCCTATTATAATTAGTGTTGCTCACACTATTCTTCTTTGTTTTAGTCAATGGCTGGAACCCGAAAGAACCGTGTTAATGCGGAATGTGATGGGAAATGAAATGATTGTCCCCTTGAGCAACCAAACGATATGGGAGCTGGAATGAAAAATCTTGTAGCCATGCTCACACAACGTTCTCAAGCTATGAATCATGTAGGACTTCCAAACGAGCAAAGGAAGGAGCAACATTCTGTTGAATCCTTCATGAGGTAGCGTCCACCTTCTTTCAGTGCGTCTACTGATCCATTAGTTGCTGAACAATGGATTAGTACTACTAAAACGATATTTTCAGTTCTTCAATGTTCTGAACACGATAAAGTCATCCTAGCAGTGTATCGTTTGAAAGGAGATGCTGATCAATGGTGGAATCTTATTAAGAGTATGAGGCAAAGGGATGAAATTGAGTCCATGTAATGGGACGAGTTCAAGAACTTATTTTTCAATAAGTACTTCCCTCGTATTCTCCGAACAAAGATGGAGAAAAAGTTTCTTGAACTGGAGCAAAGGGATGATGAATCTGTTGGTACCTATGAAGAAAATTTTACAAGACTTGCAAGGTACGCTTCTGGTATTATTATCCAACCTGAGAGTAAGATCGATCGATTCTTTAGTGGCTTAAAACCAAGTCTTCTAAGGGCATTATCCATAAGGGACTTCAATAGCTACGAGGAAATCGTTCGATGTGCTCTCAAAGTCGAGATGGAGATTGGAGTAACCCATCAGTCATATGGGTTTGATAAGAAGAGGAAAATGGAATTCAAAGGAAAATCTAAAGAGCACACTGAAAAGAATATGAGCTTTCCCTTATGCTCAAAGTGTGGAAAGAAACATGGAGGGAGTTGTCTTAAAGGGACAAGTAAATTTTTCAAATGTGGAAAGGAAGTTCATCGGGCATTTGAATGATGCGATAATGGGAAGAAGATGTCTAATGATGCAAACAAAGGAAGGGATACACAGAATGAAACTACTACACTTCAATGTTTCAAGTGCAAGGATATGGGTCATTATGCCAATCAATGCCCAAATCCAAGGGTTGATGATGATGGTCGACGTCAAAAAACTCTTACGGCTAAAGACAAAGGAACGTCACATGCAATTTCTATCAGCGATGTGGAGTACGATAACGATGTGGTGAAAGGTACACTTACCATCCACTCTAAAGTAGAAAATGTTTTATTTGATTCTGGATCCACCCACTCTTTTATTTGTGAAGAATTTTCTAATGGTATCACCGTATTACCTCAGCAATTAGATGTTGAGTTAGCTGTGACAACACCTAATGGCACATCAATCGCATCAAATCTTTATAATTCTTCACCAATTGACGTTTGTGGGAAAGTGCTTGCTGCAAATATTGTGATCCTTCTTTTAGTGGAATTCGATGTGATTCTTGGCATGGATTGGCTTTCTTTGTATGGAGCTCATATCAATTTCCAAAGAAGGGAAGTCACATTTCATATTCCAGATCAATCTATGATCGTCTATCAATGCAAGGATGAACATAACCTTCCAGTGGAAATTTCTTCCATTTTATGGGTATTGATTCCACTAAATGAAGGTTATTTATCTCAAATGGTTGGTGAGAAACTCGCGATTAAGAATATGCCCATCGTACGGGAGTTTGATGATGTCTTTCCAGAGGAATTACCGGGTCTTCCACCAAATCGTGAAGTAGAGTTTTCAATAGAACTCGTACCGGGTGCTTTGCCTATTTCAAAGACACCTTATAGAATGGCCCCAATTGAGTTGCAGGAATTGAAGAAGTTACTCCAAGAGAATCTTGATAAGGGATTCATACGCCCTAGTGCGTCACCTTGGGGACCACCTGCTCTATTTGTTAAGAAGAAAGATGGATCAACGAGACTCTGTATTGATTATTGAGAACTTAACAAGATCACTATCAAGAAAAAAATATCCTCTCCCACGCATTGATGACTTATTTGACCAACTATGCGGAGCTCAATACTTTTCCAAGATTGATCTTCGTTTAGGGTATCATCAATTAAGGGTCAAAAGGGAGGATATACCAAAGATGGCTTTCCGTACAAGGTATGGACACTATGAATTTATAGTGATGCCATTTGGTCTTACTAATACCCCTGCTATCTTCATGGTTCTAATGAATAGAGTCTTTAGAGACTATCTTGATCAATTTGTGGTAGTCATTATAGACGATATTCTTGTTTATTCAAAGAGCAAGGAAGAACATGAAGATCACTTGAGAATTATATTGAAGACCCTGAGAAAGGAGAAGCTTTATGCCAAATTTACCAAGTGTGAATTTTGGCTTCAAAAAGATGCATTTTTGGGTCACATAATCTCAAAAGAGGGGATATCTGTGGATCCAGGAAAAACAGAGGTTATCGAAAGATGGTTGAGACCAACAAAAGTAACTGAGATCCGAAGTTTTCTTGGTTTGGCTGGATATTATCGACGTTTTGTGAAAGATTTTTCATGATTATCTAATCCACTCACCAAGTTGACTCGGAAAAGGGTTATGTTTTTTTTGGACAGAGAAATGTGAAGAGAATTTCAAAGAGTTGAAAAGAAGGTTATCCAGTGCACCTGTGCTCACACTGCCTTGTAGTGGAGAAAGGTTTGTGATCTACAGTGATGCATCCAATACGGGATTGGGGTGTGTTATTATGCAAAATGATATGGTGATAGCTTATGCCTCACGACAGTTGAAAATACATGAGCAAAATTACCCAACACATGATTTGGAGTTAGCTGCGGTAATCTTTGCATTAAAGATTTGGAGGCATTACCTTTATGGTGAAAGGTGTGATATTTATACTGATCATAAAAGTTTAAAGTATATTTTTCACACAAAAGGAGCTGAATATGCGTCAAAGAAGATGGTTGGAGCTGATTAAGGACTATGACTACTCAATCCATTACCACCCCGGGAAAGCAAACAAGGTGGCAGATGCATTAAGTCAACAAGACCATGCCAGTTTATAAATGATGAGGATCACAAAAGATCCAATATTTATGGATTTACAAAGAATGGATCTTTGAATTATAATAGGGGAAAAATCTTATCTTTCTCAAATGAATGTTCAACCATCTATGAATGTTAAGATTAAAGAGGCACAGAAAGAAGATGTCGAGTTACAAAAGAAGGTGAGAAATGTTCCTAAATTCAACCTTGATTGTGATGGGATAATAAAGTTCAGGAATCGGGTTTGTGTTCCTCCCATCCCCGAATTAAAGAAGGAACTGCTGGATGAAGCTCATAGTTCTTCATTCTCTATTCATCCTGGAAGCACGAATATGTATAGGGACCTGAAAGAGTACTTCTGGTGGGATGGCATGAAAAGAGATGTTGCTAAATATGTCTCTCGATGCTTGGTTTGTCAACAAGTTAAAGCTGAGAGACAGAAGTCTAAGGGGATGTTACAACCATTACCCATACCCGAATGGAAATGGGAAAACATCAATCTGGACATTGTCATAGGACTTCCTAAAACATCCAAAGGCAATAATGCTATCTGGGTCATAGTTGATCGTCTTACAAAGTCTGCACATTTCATTGCTATTAGAGAGGATTTCTCTCTGGATCAGCTTTCTAGGATATATGTATAGGAAGTGGTAAGATTGCATGGAGTACCACTTTCTATTATCTCTAATCGAGATCCGAGATTTACCTCGAAGTTATGGCGAAGTCTTCAGCATACTCTGGATACAGAGTTGAGTTTCACCACTGCTTATCATCCTCAGGCAGACGGTCAGTCTGAGAACACAATTCAAACTCTAGAAGATATGTTGAGAGCTTTCTCTATGGATTTCAAAGGTGGTTGGGATCAACACCTACCTTTGGTGGAATTTTCCTTTAATAATAGCTTTCACTCCAGTATTCAGATGGCTCCTTATGAAGCTCTCTATGGAAAGAAATGCAGGACTCCAACTTGCTGGGATGAAGTTGGGGAAAGAAAGCTATTAGGACCTGATCTCGTTGATGAAATGGCAGAAAAGGTCAAGTCTATTCAACAACACATAAGAGTAGCTCAGAGTCGACAGAAAAGTTATGCCGACAACCGTAGAAAAGACTTAGAGTTTGAAGTGGGTGATAAAGTGTTCTTACGAATATCTCCCTGGAAGAGGGTTATGAGATTTGGAAAGAAGGGGAAGTTGAGCCCTAGATATATCGGTCCTTTCGAAATACTTGATCGTGTTGGGAAGGTAGCTTACCGACTGGCGCTTCCACCGAATCTCTCTCAAGTTCACGATGTGTTCGATGTATCTCTTCTGAGAAAGTACATACCTGATCCTTCACATGTACTCAGCTCAGAAGTTGTACCGCTGGAGCAAGATCTTTCTTATGAAGAACAGCCGATAGTGATTCTGGATCATAGCGAAAAAGTCCTACGAAACAAGACCACTCGCTTGGGGAAAATTTTATGGAGGAACCACCAATTAGAAGAAGCTACTTGGGAGCTTGAGGATATGATGAGGGAGAGGTATCCTCATCTGTTTGTTACAAAGTGACGAATTTCGAGGGCGAAATTAATTTTAAGAGGGGTAAAATGTAACAACCGAGACTTTTATGTTATATAAATCATCAAAGGAATCTTTTTCTACACAACACTTTCTTGGCTTGTTTTACACGAAATCGCGACCTTCCTCGATAGCTTGCGTCGTACGCAATACCGAGTTTCACTAAACAACGATATGCTATTAAAATATTATTAAAACTAGCCATTATGAATAGTAATAACCACTTTATGAAATTTTATAAATTTTATTTTTCAAAGTGGACTTCATTTTTGGATTCGGAATATCGAAATTAGCCTAGGGTGAAATTTTGGTATTTTTCTGAAAACTTTCAATTTTTGATGAATAGTGAAACCACTAAGTGGTAGGTTAAAAACTGAATTTTGCATAAAACATAATTTTACCACTTCTGTGAATGGAATTTCGAATATCCGACAGACATGGTTGATATCATTAAGTAAAATGTGGTTCAATGAGATAAAAATAATTTTTTGGTGAATAGTAACTTTTTACTTTTTTTACCGTAGTTAATAGTAAATAGGGTAACTAAGGGTAAATATGATATTACTATTACCCTAACACAAGTCCTAATTCTATTGGATAAGTGTAATTCGACCAAAAACAACCTTATGAATATAATATGACCATTTATGTCCACTTGGATTAGATTATGACATTTAATATTATTTTATTTAATAAATAGTTAAAATAGTTAAAATCAAAGTTTAATAACTAAACCATTTTTAATATGGGGTTATACATAAGATAAATTCGACTATAAATATTAATTAGAAAGCTAAAACGATTTCCTACATAATTATATTTTATTTATTATTTTTAAACTTTAAATAAATTAACTTATTTATGACACACCGATGATGCAGTAATTACCCTTTAAGGAAATGTTAACATAATTGATGTTATAAATGCTCAAATAAATGTAATTGGAGACTTTTTATTAATTCCACTAATTTTCTAGGTTACTATGATATATTAGTGTTGATTTAATCAACTTGGTTCGAACATATAATTCTGTTATGACTTTCACAATAATCATACATCAAATAGTGTCAAAATTGACACAAAATAGTTTTTAAATCAAATATTATATTATTAATTGTTATTTTATTACTAAAAATCTAAGGTTTGGCCAAATGACTTAGATAAGGATATATATTTTAATAATAAACAACTTGGGGTTCGTTTGGCATTTTATAGTAAGTGTATTAACCATATAGTGTAAGAAAACAAAAAGTCATGGTAAAAGATAAATTATTTAACTTAGAGTTAAATCTAATTGATAAGGTTAAAATAATAACCTAAACTTGTCTAACTCCTATTGGTTGATAGTATTTAGACCCATCACCACTTTACCTTCGAAATAAGACCCTTTGGAACCATTATAAGCCGATTTTGACTTTAATATAAAATAATATTTTGAGATATTCTTAAGGTGTCCCTCTCCTCCCTTATAAAAGGGCACCTCCTCCCCCTCCTCCTCACACCAATTTGAGCACTCAAGATCGGTCAACCCATGCCAAAATCCCTTCTCCACTTCCATAGAATAATCCTAGAGGTCCTGGTCTTCTTAAAAGACCAATCTTAGTTCCCTAAGTGGAGGATTCAAAGAGGCGTTTCAAAGAAGAGGTAATATCCATTACCGATCTTTTCAATTTCTTTCTTCTTCAACTTCTTCTTATTTAGTTGTTTCATGATAAAGTAATAAAATAAGTATTAATTACATACTTATATGTTATTATAAATATTAAACAACCCTAATTCACCTTCTATCCATCCTACGGAGAAATGAAATCACAACGCGTGCGTACGTACGGAATACCGTCTCCACGCCGTGGTGTAATCTATTTTCCACCATCACCTTACAAGGATGGGTATAATGGTGTAATGAGTAACTATATATGATTATTATAAAGTTATATTGATACTGAAATAGTATAAATACACATAAATACAATTCCACGATCATGGGAACAATATCATCGCTCGTGCGTACGTACGGAATACCGTATCCACGATGTGATGCGACTCGTTCTACATGATCATCATTACATAGTAATTATATAAATTAATTGAATGAATAAATATGATATATTTTACACTAATACCATTCTGGATATATGGTATCTATAACCTTAAAAGAATAATAAGAATTTATTCGGCAAAACTCGCATAAGAACAAAAGGCAATAATGACCTGAGTAACAAGTAACAATGAAATATTACTAATAAGAAGCTAAGAATATGACCATATATGATATAATATCAATATTTATGATTCTTTAATAAGTAAATAACATTATTTAAACCATTATACAGGAGCTTCGGACACGTACAAAGCAAATCGGACCTAAGGTAAGGGAAAATATCACAATCTCATTTTTATCCGAGATTGTTTATACTTTGGTATTTACTGGGGTGTGTTTTATCATCCACATCCATGTTCCCTCAATATGTAATATTGTTTCCATCCAATTTTACCCTTTGGTGAGTTTTTAGTAAAGAATATGAAAGGAATCTTTTGTCATTTTTTCGTATGAGGTACTTTTTTGACTTTTCCGACAAAAGTACGAAGAATGTTTTTTTTAACTTATACGGCATGAATGGATTTTTAAAACATTATTTCCAAGAAACTTACTTTACAAGTTTTCAAGTTTATTTTTAATCAACTTCTTTTATTTTAAATTTGTATGACATGTTAAGAAATGAAAAATTATTTTGAAGAAGAAAGGATATTTTCCTCAAGAATGGAGTTCAAGTGTTTTATCAAAATTATTTTCCATCTAAGATAATAAAGGGTTCTGTTTTTATCCCTATTATTACATTTATTTGATTATGTTTTGATGGAATTATTTTTATGAAGTCATTTACCTTATATGATTTGTTTTATGATGTCATGATGTTTCAAGAATCCCATTTTTGTTACATATGTTATGCGATGATGTATGATTTATGATTATGTGGAACACATAAGAAAGGATTCATTATAAGATGGGTCGGACCTATATCTCCCTCCAATGCATTGGGTAATGATTTATATCTCATGAGATAGACATGGCTGGAACATAAGGTTATTTCGGTTCAGTGATACAGGACTGAAACGAGGAGTGAACTCGGTTCAGAAATGGACTTTGTCCGCTAAGATAGTCTTGGCAATGAGTCATGACTAACAAGAAATGATTTTCCATGATTATCTGTGCATGCCAAAAAGTTTCAAGTTTTATGTTATGATTATGGGGATCTCATTTTAACTTCTATGATTTATTCCATGTTAAGATATTATGATATCTTTTGCAGGTTATGATTTTCAAAAACATATGATATGATTTTTATTTCCTTTATTTGCCCTTGCTGAGCATTTGAGCTCACCCTTTTTTGTATGTTTTCTTTTCCCCTGGTCAGGAAGATGGATATTAAGTAAAATATTCTAAAAGTGACCCTAGATATGATGAGATAAATGGGAGACACTGTAGAAGATTTATGAACCAGTTTTTTATGTTTCCCAGTTTCTAAAGACACTATACCTATACGGTCCTTTGTGGTTTTGTCATATGTTGTAATAAGTGTGCTTCAATTTTGAATTATTAACTATGTATATAAAGTATGGGTCGTTATATTAAATTTCATTACATATATAGTTAATATATATTCATACATGAATATATATATATATGCCTTTTTTAATGGTGAAATTTATTCAATGGTTTCCTGACAAACTGGTTCCCAACAGTAACCAGATCTTACCTTTTACTGTTCACAATACTTTATTACTAATTCTACATCTAAACACAGGTCATATTATATGCACTGGACAGATATTTATATACACTATTGGTGGTGACCTATAGAGTATATCTCAAACTTTTTTTGGTCAAACGATGATTCACAAATAGACTTAACAATCTCAGGTGTTGAAAAAGGGAATCTCCCAATTTTCATTTCATAAATAAAGTTTCTTAGATAGAGTACATCATAAGAGTGCCGAGAAAATTATCATGATTCCATTGGATATAATGTTTCATTTTTTTCAATTTTTTGTATAAAATTTGATATATAATTACTACCATGTATTTTTTTTAAATTTTGTAAAGCATAAAATCTTGAAATAATTTTTTTATATGATCTGAAATATGGTTTCTTATTTTATTTAATGTTATTGGATGATAAATTTATTCATCGTTGTTTTTTCTTTACTATTATAACTTCAGTTATTCTATTATAAATTATACCATTATTATAATCTAACATAAATGTTTATAGTCTCTGCACTATATCCTCAGATACCCCTCCTACTAGTCATCGTCCACTAGAATAAAAGGAAGAATGATTGAGACCATGTGGACCACCGGTTCGACTACCCTTATCCAATGATATGGGTCAGGAAATGAAAAGGTGGTGTTATAGGTTATTATATAAGACTTATTATTTTGGGATGGTATAAAAGAGAGTAGGGAGTGTTATAAATTGATAATAAATACTATTTTTAGAATTATCTAACACATGTAAAGAGTAAATTTTAATTACCAAGGATATGAATTACTATTTTTGGATTCCACTCATTACATTTGTTTTCATTTGACTACATTATGATAAACATGAAATTTGATGTTTATTAATATTCTGATTTTGGATTCCATTTTACCCTTGGCTCGGTATTGAATGAATTTTTTGACTCACGCATTATCCATGACATGTTGAGATTGAATTATTCAATTCCATAAAGGTGAATTTCATTACTTGCATTTATTGTGGATTTATTGAGTGCCTTTATTTCCATATATGGAATTGTATTGACATTTCATTCATGGGAATATAAAACATAATTAGAGTTTTAAATTTCTTACATCAACATAATAGTGTTTTATTAAATATCATGATTATGACACCTTAGGTTTCCAATTATGCCATGACAAGTCATGGATCATTGGCCACATGGAATTGAACATGTTTTTGGTTATGAGTAAATATATTCCACATTAAAATTTATAAAGTGTATGGGCATTTAAAAATTAGAAATGCTTATTTTTAAATTCCAAAAATTAATGAAAATATTTTATATATAAATAAATACAAACATAAATTAACTTAAATTATATAATAAAATGGTTGAAAAAATGGGGTTTTTAAATGAAACATATAGGGTGTTTTATTAAATAACATGAAATTCAAACTCTATATACCATGACCCGTGACATATAAAAGATAAGTTGACCCTTACATAACCTCGGTAGTGGGAAGTAGTTTGATTCTTTCACATTACATATGATTTGTATGTCGATAAACCTACCCTTAGTTTCCGGCATAGTGGTGTGAATTTTATATAGAAATTATATATATCTGTTATATTCTTATACACATGGATTATTCCATTACAAAATAATGTTATGATGTTCAGTTTGGTAATTATATTTATTTTCCACCCAAACATCCTCAAATGGATCACTATGAATGTGGTGATGACCTTGATCTAAATATGAAAAGGCATATCTTGTTGATAGGGGAACATGAAGAACAACCTATTATACACAACATCAGATGTGATTCACAGTTTTGAGAGGTATTCAAGAAGATCATACATATCATGTTGGGAGGTTGATGATTTTATCATACTATACAAGAAGAGAAAATAGAAATTTATTAGAAACATCCACTGACATTCCAAGAGATGATGGACCTCGGGTTGTAATGTAATGTATAGAGACCCAGATAACACTCTTAAATAACTTTTACTCAACTCATGAGAGTAGAGTGAATCTCTTTATGTTCATGCATTAAGATTCGGCAAAGCGATGGTGAGATATTATCACCCAGAATGATCATGAAATTGGTATGGCCTAGGTAGGCTTTAGAAAAATAATCTTTGGAAATTTTATTCCCCAGAATATGTGAGTGAACTGAGCTAGAGAGTGTATGCATCTAAAATAGTGTACTCGTTCTGTGATGCATTATTCATCTCTATTCACGAAGCTCTATGATTTTCATTGAATTTTCCTAGTGGTGAGTTGGAAACAACAAGATTTTTATAAAGATGATATCATATAAACTATCTAATATCGGGTTAATATCATTAATTTTACCACAATTTTGAAAATAGTATATCATCCTCTCATCATTAAAGGGAAGATGATGTAAGATAATGGCGTGAGTAAGGGTGGTTTTGAATTGATACAAGGAATTGGTTTGACTAGTAGTTAGATATATTTAATTAATATTGTAAACTAGGGAAGAAATATCTATATGAATCTAACTAATAGATATATGGTTATTCAACAGCGTGAATTCTATGTGAATAAGAAGCCACAGTGTCAAAATAACCCTATTTAGTGTTGAGGGTGTAGCAAGTTGGGGAAACATTATAATTTTGTAGAACCCTACAATCTATGCCGAGTAGAAGATGATCTATATAAGCTCCTATATAAGAAAAAAGGTAAGAAAACCCATATAATGACTTAAGAATTTGTTCCGGTCCCTCCCAACTCATCAAGGAGGGATCTCCAGTATTATTCAAGAGTGCTGGGTATTCTTTCGGTTCCTTCACTAACCATGATTTTATACCTCCCTTTGTGAAATCTTCCTTATGACCTAAAGTACCAGATATGGTTGATGGTTTCCCTAATCATCAATTTTCATCATCAGAGTTCACAGAAACCTTAGTGCTCCTTAACCACACCATGGTGGATTGGTTTAAATAGAGGAAACCATTGGTCGAATTGTTCAATGGGTTCATCTTCAGATCATGGGACTTGAAGGAGAGGATGAAAGTGGTCTTTCTAGATAGCCACCACATTATGATTCGTTTTTTTATAAGGAGGACTTCATCATTTCCTGGTTTAATTCTCCCTCCAACATCAATGGATATCATTTATTCTGATTTCATTGGTCCTTTGACTTTCATACGAAAATGCGACTCTCCCACGGCTATGGTTGGGGTGAGTTTTCCGAATTTACCATGGCTATTTCAAAATCCTTATTTCATTATGATGATTAGAAATATCATTGGTAGATTCATCTATTCGGATAGTCATCCTGAATCTGAATGTTATCCAATTAACCAACATGTTTGAGTGGAAATGAATGTTTTATGGATTTCTTTCGATTATATTTGGGTAATATTTGGTGAGGAGTATAGGTGAATGAAACTGGTTTTATACGAGTCTTGGGTGTAATTATGTTCTACCTCCAAAAGGTTGGGTCATTCTATAGATAAATATCACAAAAGATATCATTTTTCTATTAGGATGGTGTGTAGAGATAGTGGCAAGGCCATTGAGGTCTCTGATGAGGCTGGCTCATTGAAGAAGAAGGCTAGGGTTATGAAAGGTAGAGGTGTCATGACCCATCCTTGGGGCCCGTGTCGTGACTACCCCAAGACCACCTTCCATAGGCCAGGCACTGGAGACTAGCACCAAAGGTGTAAATCCTCATAAAAAGGGAAGTCATTTCCATTATATAGTAAACAAACACAACAGAGTATGCAATAGAAGAAAGAACAAAGTAAAACTGTATACAAAAGTAAGTACAGTACAACTGAAAGTCTAGTTCAATATCAGTAATGTAAAGCAGAAACCACTGAGTCGTCCTCCGGGAATCCCACCTGAAGGGTGGGTACATTGGGTCTCCTCGGCTCCTCAGGTCTGTCCGTCCACTCTGTGTACGTCCCACCAAGTGGTCCACCTCTGGGTACCGTCTAGATCTACAAGTCTTTACCACGATTACTGATGTCTGTAGTCTGCATCCAACACAACATATAGAGGGCATTTCCGATGCAGGGGTGAGTATAATGATACTCAGTAGGGACCCTGAGACCCCCGAAGGTCTCCCAGAATCCATGAAGGATAAACCACAGAGAAATGATAAAATCATGGAGTATCAACCAACTCTAATTATGTAGATTCCCATACAAATACCGAAGTCATCAAATTCCAGTTCGACTCCAACTCTCGAGCCCAAGCACAACCCAGTCCACACAGGAATGAAGTCAATCATACCGATGGTAATGATTGAAAGTCAAGACTCATCTCACACAGGTATATATCTTTCATAAAGTGATAAAGATGATCAGATATAGTCACTAATTCATCTAAGCTGTCGGAACCACGTAGGATACTAGACCAGTTAAGCTCTCGGACCCACATAGGATACTAGACCAGCTACTCTGTCGGACTCACATAGGATACTAGAACAGAATTCGAACTGTCAGTCCCACGTAGGATACAAGTACAGTAATTTTCACCGTCTAAACCATGGAGGATTCCAGTATGGTAGTGATTATCACCGAACCCAGTGATGATTCATGTACGGTAGTAATCGTCTCCAAACCCACAGAGAATTCCAGTACGGTAGTCGTCGTAGTCGCATCCAACTCTAGGGTTCTCGCACACAGTACGGTCGATTCTGGGAGGGTCTGCTCCATGATCAATGGGATCAACACATCAACTATCATGTAGTGCATATTTGATGTATACTGAAGTTTCATCTCATCAAAGGGAACCCACCGCGATAAACGGTGCGTCAATCAGATGCCCGGTCTGAGAGTTATTATACTTTTTTCTCTGGGGGCCCGGTTGGAAATATGCTTGATCCAAACCTGGCCATTTTCCGAATTTTCCCAAAACTCACTTAGATTATTGAAAAAGGACGGCCTCATTGTAAGGGTCCCAGTGCCACAGACGGCGCGTCGATCGGATGAGCGGTCTTCGATTTATTCACCTTTAAGTGAAAATGGGCCCGACCCGTTAAGCCCAGTGGGCTGGCGGGTCAGGTGAACCCAGTTTTGGCAGGTCCGACCCTGCAGAGGGTCGGACCATCCCAGTGAATTTTGCAGTCTAGCCCGGCGTGGTGCGGCTGGCCGCGGCTCTGCCGGCTGGGCGAGTGGCTCGGCCCGGAGGGCCGAGCGGTCCGAGGGGGAGGGGTGGCCCCTAGATTTCCCGAACCGGTGGAGCCAAGCGGCGCCGCCCTCCTGTCTGGTTGGCCGAAGCCGGCTGGTCATCCCAGCACAAGCGACCCACTCAGGCGGGCCGCGGTCCTGCTGCGTGGCACCTTCGGGTGTCGCGGCTCCTTCACCCGACCGACTGACGAGCCGACCGGTTCGTCGCTGAAGCGGCCTGCAGAATGTGGGCCTCAGTCCACCGCAGCGCGGCACCCTTATGGCGTCGCGATTTCTTTGGTCCGCCAGCTTAGCATGTTGGTTCTTTGTCGGCCGAGTAGCCCATGGTTATGGGCCACGGTTCCTCCGCACACGGCCGGCGCGCAGCTATAGCCTTCGATCATCATCGCTTCTCGTTATGAATTAAAAATAAAGAACAACGGAGGGTCGTCAGGCTGGGTTCATTCAGCCCACGCCCTCCATGTTAGGTGGTAACATATGGCCAGGATTATTCCAAAGAAAACAACACAATTGAGATAATTTATTCACTTATAAATTATATGAAACCCCTATCTCAAAATAAAATCCATGGTAGTCGGGCGTCGCGGAAGACATCATCGTGGGGAGATGGCGTCGACTCGTTGATGTCAGGGTATAAAGTGACGAGGATGGCACGTCGTCGGCATTCCTTTTAGGTGGCTCCTTCTCCTTTGGCTTGGCCGAAGATCGAAGGAAGTGATCGTCGTTCTTCGGCTGTTCTTCGTTAGAAGGACGGAGTTATTCGTTGAAGAGAAAAACTCCTTCAAATTCTCAAGATCTCTCCCAAAATATTTTCCAAGAAAATATTAAAAAAAGACCTTCCCCAATTTTAAAAGATTTTCTAACCAATTCAAAATAATTCAAAAATTATTACTTACACCAAAGTTAATTCAAGTACATTAACTATTTGGGTTGGCATAAATTATGAGAGGAGGTGGCCTCATAAATGCTTGGGAGGTGAAGAGGATACACCTTAATGAAGGGAAGAGTTAAAGGGGTTTTAAGGGAAGATGAAAAGGTTATGCTTGTGTGGGTCCCACCTCACAAATAACCTCTCATTATAGGTTATGTGGGTGTGGGCCCCACCTCTAACTCCCCTTGGGAGGAAATAACCAACTTCCATAAATAAAATTGTGTTCCAAAATTTTTATTTATTTCATTTTAAATCCCCAAATCTTAACTCTCAACCCTCATAAAACGCAACTGCTGTAAAGGCAACTCTGGCACAGATGTATCTAGGGGTAAAACCCGAAAACACCGCTTTGAGCTAGACTCGAACAGGAACTGGTACATGACAACGGGCCTTTCTGCACTCTTGGTTACGACACTCTGAGGGGATATCCTAAAAACTATTCACGTTTTTTTACAAGGCAATATGATGGAGTTTAATGTAAATTTTCCTCAGAGGATTTTGTTTGGACATCTCTGTAAACTAGAACTGAACAATGAAAAACATACTTAAACAATACTAAGAGAGATGTTTTATTTGTTTTCAGATAGAAAATGAAAGTACTTGTCTATTGTCTCTTCCAATAGAATTATTAGAGACCATATTGGAAATATCATGTGTATAAAACTATGAGACTTTTGAAAATATGCGTTTCTCATAAAAAACCCTCTGCCGAGTATCCTACTCACCTCAGGTAATCCAAATTCACCATGGAGCATGTTTCGTTTATTACCTCATGATGACCGCACAATTGTCGTTCTATGCATGACAATGGAAGTTCTTCGAGGGTATATTTAAATGTTTTACCATAGAAAATAATATCTTTTCTCTTGAGGACATTGAAAAGGCTACACAAGGGGGTGACCTCTGGGCAACATTTGTATGTCAGATTTTTGGCATACAGACTCCGTGGTCGAGTTGTGGACATTGAAGCCCTTGAGAATGAGAATACCCTTTTTCATTATCGGAATCATGTTCATACTTATGTCACTCAACATGATACCTGACATTATTCTCTCAATCTTAATTATACATGTCCACACGCGGTTAACCCTAGTTGCAGACGTTGCATCTAGACCCAGGAGATAGAGGAATTTGGAATCGCATTGGGGATCTATTTGCCTGAAAACTGGGGAAATATCCAACATCAGTGGAATCTATGAGGAGTCATATTAGAGGATGTCAGGAATTCCATACTAGTGTTTTGTGAAAGGGATAAAGAGATTGCATAATTTCTTGGGTTTTATAAATCATGTCTAAATGAATGATGTTGTATTCTTTGTTTTGAAATGTTTTTATGTAAAACAATAACATTGTTTAAAATGTATTTTTTATAATGAAAGTTTATTTACAAAATTTTTTCAGATAGAAGATATGTGTCAACCAACCAATATTTTATCACTACCTACCGAGTTGTTAGAGACTATAATTGTCAAGACATGCTCTGAAGAGGACCATCTCTATGCCAACATGCATCTAACTTGTAAACTACTCCATTGTGTATAAAATCATCCAAAAATTCTCCATATTTACCAAGGAAACTATCTTGTCAATTACCGTATTGCATATGCAGAATTTGATGCATATAGGAAAGAAGGGAAGAATCATGAAGCACTTTTTCTATGTTTCACATTGGCTGATAACTACCAAGCTATGGGTAAATTTTTGGAAGCTTCTTTGGATGGTGACCATCAAGTGGCCTACCGATTTCAGATACTGAGTATTAGTATGTATGGAGAACTTTATGACATTAATATCTTCAAGAATGACGTGGTGTGTGGGAATTATAGGGATTTAGTCCACACAGAATTTTCCGACCTCCACACTTATCTTACCTCTATATGGAAGTCTGAGTGCTTTAGGCATACATTTGACTCTTTCTGTCTGTAGTGTGTCTGGCATAAGCAAATCAAGTAGCTTAATTCTACCTTAGGAATCCACTTGAGGTCATCACCACCCTAGAATCGGTGGTGTTCCGGGTAAAGGGAATTTGGGAGTGACGTGAGTCTAGTGTTGCATATGGTTCTTGGAGATTGATAGCTTTGAACTAGTTTTAGGGATTCATGTATTAGGCGAATGAGGAAACCATTAGCTCTGTTTTACTTTTTGAACCAGTGGTTATATAAGAATATAACTTGTTGTATCTTCTTTTTTTATCCTTTCATTGTTTATACTTTTTAATGTGTATCACTAAGTGAAATTTTATAATAAATTTTCAGATGGAAGTACAAACCCATATGTTATCTATTCCTATGGAGGTAATGGAGATTATTGCGATCAAAACCTATGAAGATGAGTAACTACATCTCGCAAACTTGTGAAAAAATTTAAACAACTATATAAAGTGACAAACAGTCTAGACATTCTCTAAACCTGTCAAGGGAAGTTTTCCATTTACTACCACATAGTCACGACACAATTGGCCGAGTATAGGCGAAAAGAAAAATTCCACAAAGGGTATTTCTTATGTTTCACCCTAGGCCAGAACTACACGGCCAGGTTATGTTTTCAAGAGGCTACATTAGAGGGAATCATTTGTGCAGCCTCCATATAACAACTCCTTAGTTCTAGCCTCTACAACAACATCTACGACTTAGATTTTCTGAGTAGATACATAGTTTGGCGAGTTGATCGTGTGTTGGTACATTCATACATTTCCAAACTTTCCACTAATCTGGCCTCCCTCTAGATGCCCGGGTGTTCTATGCAAGAGTTTGACCCCTTCTGTCTGAGGTGTGTCTCGATCAGAGAACTAGAGGAGTTGAGCACCAATTTGGGGTTTCCGCTGAACGCACATGAGGATCCTCTACGATGGTAGATGTGGTATGAACATCAGAAATCTTTCTTTTGTGGTTATGAAATGAATTGTGAGGACGCAATTCTTCGAAGGATGGAATAATGTAACACCCCAAACATTTAATGGTATGTTTCTCTTAAATACATTCTATTCAACATCGTGTTCCTTTGAAATAACACTAGGTTATTTAGGAGGTAGTCAAAACCTAGCCACTAAATATAAATTTTCCACTTCTATGTTATGAATTTCAAAATCTGTACATCTAGAGTTGTGATCAATAAGTCATTTGGAGTCTGATAGAACAAACTTGATTTTTGGTGAATAGTGAAATACACTACTGAATAGTAATATGAAAAATAATATGAAACTTAACAATAGAATATAATATTATTATTTTATTTTCTTAAGACAATAAGATAATAAGATCTTAATTAGTTTTTCAATGAGAAATAAAACTAATTGCACCATTAACATTGTTATTATTCGAATTAACTACGACCTTATTTAAAAATTAAATTAATAAAATTTAGAAAATTAATTTTGGAAAATGGAGTTCATTTTTGAATTTTTTCACATCGATAAATGGTTAGCCTAAAATTTTGGTATTTTTCTGAAATTTTAGAATTTTTGATGAATAGTGAAATACGATAAAATATCGTATATACAAATTATCAGGTAAATACACTATTTATGACTTCATAAGTGATGTAAGGCCACTTGGTTCAAACTCACATGAACTTATTACTATAAGGGGTCACATTAAACAACACTATTCGTTGTATTAGGGGATATAATAAAATAATGCATTAAATATTCAAAATTCACCCCTCTCCTCCACTATAAAAACCCCTCACAACTCCATCTTATCTTCACTCATCTAAGCCTTGAATCTCCTCAAGGATCTACCCAAATACCCATCCTTATTCACTCCCCACTACCAAGAAGCTCTTGATCTTTCTAGAAGACCAAAATCCCTTCCCATAAGGAGGTTCTCAAGGAAGTTATTTCAAGAGGTAAAACACCTTTATTTTTCTTTTAGTTTCATTTGAATTTATCATCATTTGTTATCCTCTCCCCACCACCTCTGTCCAAATGATCATGATAACTCCAGTATCATCTATATAATCTATTTATTTCATGTTAATGGAACAACTATCATCAATATTCTTACTCCCTCCATTTTATTTTTATAAATGAAATCAACGCCCATAAGATTCCAATTAATAACCTTCATGGATGACGGGGTTTCGTTCTTCAATAGTTACTTAATTACAGGTTGTGAAACCATATTTATGGTTTAACCAGGTCATTATATATGTATTTTATCTTGATTAATTTTTTTTAGTCTTTATACGTACATAATATGGAATAATAATACAAAACAATTTTATTGAGAACAAAACTACCAAGCCAAATTCAAGAATTTATTTTTAACTCAATGAATGATTCATCCTCATGGAATATAACCAAAATAATTATAAAATCATTTATATCTCTTTAATTTCACTAATAATTTATATTAACAATTCTGTATTTTTATCCATATTTCAAACCAACATCTATTCATGAATACAAGTAAACAAATAATGAAACCAAGTAAGACAATGCTTCTAAAACAATAAAATTGTATCTCTTAAACCCATTACAATGTCCATTAATAAACATAATAATGTTATAACATATCAAATAAATGTTTATTAGGTTCTTTAATTTTTAATTAATTAATCTAAATTTGATTATTTAGGTCGTTAAGAACAATCAATAACACCTTCGTGCCTAAGGTAAGGGATTGCTTAACTCAATTTTCATTCTTTGAGTTAAACATCTATTTCATTGGTCACATTGTTCCAAGTATATGTGTTAATAAACTATGATTGTTTTATACTATATATATAATTATATTTAGTGGATGTTTGTTTTTCAAACATAAATATTTCATTGATTTGTTCTCAATCTAATGATATATTCTTTGTAAGGGAATCCTTCATTATCTTCTTTAAGTCGACACTTCTTTTATGTTATCTATTTGAAATTCCTTTCTCATATATTGGGGTTTGATTTTATTTATTCTTTTTAATGTACATTTTATTTAAATATTATGGGACACCCTTTTGTTCTCATCGTTTCATTTTATGATGTTTTAAGCGACATCGTTAGGCTTCCAAATTTTCGTACAGGATTCTCTCTCTCACTTTTGTCCAAGAATCTCCCCTATGTTGTGCTCTTTTATTTTTAAATCCTAATGATGTGGTATGTTTTATCACCTACCCCACACTTCCCTTATGATATATAAATAATTTTATAACCTTTTACCTCTCATTAATCCCTCGCAATAACACTCGTTACCACAACGAAATGTTTGTAAAGGGTTTCTCATCTCACATTCATTTCTATGTGATTTTCGTTGTTCGCCACTTATATATTGTATGTGGTATATGTGTACTAAAAAATTATGTATAATAACATGATTCTATTTATTTTCATGTTATTCAATGATTCATTTCATGGTCATTATGTTCTGGTCATATGGTTCGACCGATTACATTGTGGTATGGGACTTTGTCTCAACTACTTTTTCATTGTGAAAAGCATTGTATGGTGCACCTAATAATCCTTATGTGGTGAATCTACTACCCATTTGAGATCACGTTTCATTTGAAATTATGTTTATATTAAATATCCATAATCTCATGTCATGGATATGTTTGTTGTCTATACTGTATACCATTTTACATTAGGTGTTTATTTCGAATGTTATTTTAATTGTGGTAATATTGATGAATCTGTATACTCTACTCTATACGGATATTGAAAAGGAATATTTCCATTGTATTGAATCTATTTATAAAGAAATATTTGGATATTAAGTGGAAGGTGGGGTTTTCTATAGCCCCTCGATGCATCAGTAGGTCTCATGAGACAAATCAGTTGGCCGCAAATCCTTCGAGTTTGTTTCCAAAAAATCAGACAGGTTTCTACCAATAGAACTAAACTGTTTTTATGGTATTATAGGTTCATGTGCCAGATACATGATGTCCAATTAATAAGAATTTTCATTATTCATTATCAGTTATTATTATTATCCATGAGGTTTTCACTATGACAAAATCTATGGATGCAGTTTCATTCTCAGTTTATTAATAGAATTATTTATTCATTTATTCACTATGCCATAATGATTATGTCAGATTGATTGTGATTTTCTTATTATTGTACTCATGCTTCTGCAATTTGTAACCCTTAATGAGCATTTTATCTCACCAATTTCATTGTTTTCTCTTAATAGGTGATGAAGAGAAATTCATTTTCTGAGTTCTCGTGGATACAGTTTTTAGTTTTCATTATGTATTGTATTTTGTAAACTTTTACAATGTCATTTGAGAAACAACTATGTATCTAGTTTCTTCAATACTATTAAACATATCATTCCTTTGGGTTTTTCATTCCTTAAAACTATGCCAATATAACAATTAATGCATCGTCTCCAGCCTAGAGGGGCCGGGGTGTTACAATCAATATCCTTGTTCCTACCATCAATTTTAGGTACTATTAAAAATAAATGAGAGTAATTATCGAGAAATACTTGGGTAAAATAAAATCTAAAGTCATATATGATAGATTTATGTTCTAAATATGAAAATATAGGATCTTATATCATTGGTTGATACCGACATGTTATAATATATATCTTATGGCAGTTTGAGTCGGGGGGGGGGGGGGGGGGGTAATTATGAATCTTATACAACCTAATATATTTTCCTTTAAAATAAATATTTATCACACAATTTTCACTAGATCTTATTCCATTACTAGTAATAACTCCTTAAATTTATTATTATAAAGGAATTTCAATCTCATAAAATTCCAAATATATATTTATATATAAATCAAAATAATATATGGATTTATCATTGAACACCAACACTAGGCTATTCTCAAGTATAATACACAACGAGTTGTTCTATTGTACCAAAATCATCTATCACAAAAAATTAGAGGGATAATTTTTCTTTAAAAACACTAAATTAAAAGGATAACTGTCATTAGAATTATTTTAATGATGGAAAACTACCTCACATCTATAATCCCATTATCTCCATTTTTATGAACTATTTTGATAAAATATTAATTTTAAATAATTGTTGTTATCTTCTAGACTATAATAATAAATAATAAACATAAATATTAGACAAGATTTTATGCTCTGATAAAATTAATTTTTCTAGGGTTCCTCTTCATAATATCCAAATGAGATAAAATTATCAGTGGGAAAAATGATTCATTTGAAACTACATAACCAATATAGTAGAAATACAAAAATCCAGATGTAAAATAATTATAAAAAATTAATTTACTTATCATGTTCCAACTATTCTTTCTTTATATCTATATATAAAAATAAAAATTGACTACAATGGGATGATTCGTTCCCCAAAACTAGATACAACTATAAATTCCACTCCAATTTTCTCTCCAATTCTATGTGAAATTTGATATCTTAGTGCTCTATTTTCTTTATTTTTATTTATAGAACTTACAACGAAATTTTTATAGTTTTCTTTATCCTTTATGACTTTTGTCAAATTTTTATAATACTTTATACTATCTCAAAGATATAAGATCATGGTCAGTGTAACACATTCTTTAAATTGGTTAATTTCATCCATTCAATTTGAATCATATTTCAGAATCATGATCCATATCACAACATTAAAAATCCTTACCTAATTATTAAAAAATGTATATTCAAAGAGACCATTTGATTCATTTAATTTTGTTATTAATAAGGAATGATTTTTTATATAAATAATACTATCAATATGTGTTTGAGATAAGAAATTTGTGATGTTGATTGAGGTTTTTCGAAAATAAATGGAAAAGGAAGAAGAATGTTGTTGGTTGTATGGTCAAAGAAGAGTTAATGTATCCAAAATAATTTTAGGTGACTAAAGTTTTGTTCTGTTAGTCAATGAAAGTATATATTCTTTTCAAAAATAAATCTATAATATGCTCATAAAGGTTCACACATATATATATTAAAATCTTGATGATTAATGGTTGTGAGGTTCATTGAAATACATTAAATAGAATATGTAATATTATATAAGACCTTAGAAAAAAGTTAAATTGTTTTGGAATCTATTTTTTCCTATTTTAAGGTAATTTTAAATGATTGATAATGGTGCGAAAGGATGGTATGATGATATCTGGGAGTTTGAGTTGATTCTATAATTTATAGGTTCATAAATTTTATTTTGTAATCCTCATAAGGTACCCCAAATAAGCTTAATTTTGACAATCCTGATCACTATTGAATCCATTGTTTATCTTCAAAAGGTTTGTTCTGACTATCATTTTTTACAGACTACCACAGCATTGTTGTTATAAGGTTTAATCTCTAAAAATTTTCAGGGTTATATTACTTCTTAAGGTTATCCCCTACTTCATAAGGTTGTCCATTGATCATTATATGGTTGATGAAATTTGCAAATTAAAATAATTTGTGATCATTGTATTGTACAGAAAAATTATAAGGGAAAACCTTCATATGTTATAGGTAATTACATGGTAAAAATCAACATATGGTATATATAACTGCTATAATATTTTTTTCAATGAATTATAACCAATTGGAATAGTGAATATAAACAGTGGAAACATTTAAGGTACCCACAAATACTTCATTAGGTACAGAAATACCTTAATATGATCTTAAGGTTCGTAGAACCTTATAAATACCTGACAAATAACGAGGAACTACATATATTTAATCCATCATAAAATTATGAGATATCTAAAAGATAAAAAATATGACTTATACATAATTTAATATTTTAAAAAACATCAAAATTATTACATTTTATATCCATTATTTAGTAGATTACATAGAACAAAGAAATTCATGATTCAAAAAACAATTATGGGAAATTTATGTAGAAGTAAGTGATATGTGAGTGAGATATCAAGATAATTTTTTTTAATTTCTTCAAAATATATTTATATAAAATTATATGTTGTTTGACATTCCATTGATTGATTGAAATATAAAATATAATTGATTTCCTATGTGATTAAAGATTAGTTATGGTCAGTTCTTTTATCTATGTGTTTTATGATAAACTTTTTAGACTATTTTTGGATGAGATTAAATATGGGGAAGACTATCTTTCTACAATATTTACATTTCAGAATATAATTCATGAAGTTAGGAATAATAATTTTCATTGTTGAGATCATGGTTGTTGTTAGAGGATCCATTATATAGATGTTTGAAATAATATTTTTTGGAAACTAACATAAAATGATGAGGGAAACTAACCCGTATAAATGGTTTGTATTAAAATATCACGATAGATCATTCATTAAAAATAAGGTAACTAACATTCAAACATTTGGGTAATAGCTCCATCAAACCTGAAGGCATCTTATTTTGTGAATATTGATTGTGTATTGAAATTAAATTGAGATTAAAATATTAAAAGGAGATTAGAGGGCATATGAATAAGGAATACATATATTGATCAAAAATTGGAGGTTTTCTTGAGTGATGTTGGTCGATAAAAAATAAAAAATAAGATGGTATTGAATCTAACAACCCTATATTGAGAAGAATAGTCATTGGATCTAGCCATTCAGTGCTTGAAGATTTAAAGGTAAACCGTATAAAGATATTACATGATGTTAGAATAGATGAAAACTAAGTAAAATAGAGTTTTAATCACATGAAAAAGGGGAACCTTTCCTGATATACATATATTGAAGGTTGACTAAAAATATTCATTTCCTTTCTTTTGAACAAATCTTTTTCCAAATGAGATATTTATTATTCTAGTTTAAAATATTTTTATTGTGTTTGAAGATAGATTCATTCGGTCTAATGGTACTTAGTCAATAGAATAATTTGAATCTATTATATTTGGGTAACTTGGATTAATATGATAAACACATTCATTATTGAAGATAATATGGGATTGATGTAACTAAAAAACCAAAACAATGAGTTTTTAATAATAAATGGATAAACCTTGTCAATATTAATAGAACCTTTTCATTATATTAATTTATTTAATCCAGAAATGATATGATATATATTCATACTAGATCAAACATTAACCAGTTTTGGGGGATAACTTTAGAAAAACAATTATTAAAAATAAAAATGGATAATTGATTCACTCATGGCTCATTTATTTGATTAACATAGGAAATTTAATTAGAATTAGAGTATGGTTTCTTTATAAGATCAAACTTGGTGATGTGTATGTTAAAAAAATATTTGGGTTTTACCTACATTTGATAACATGATATACCAAATTTTATGAATATCATATTATCATATCTTATATATCTTGTCTTGGAAGTTAGAGATGCAACAATTATGGGATTTACTCCAATTAAGAAGGATGATTTGTTGTCTTTTTCATATAAAAAGAATTAAAGTTTATATGTAATGGCTCAAAATTCAATAATTAATTACTTTTTAGAAAACATTTATGCCAATTTTATTATACATAAAACCACAAATTATGTATGGGTTAAATTATAATATCCTACGTAAGAAATGTTTAAATAAAAGAAGTAAAATTGTTTGAATAAAGGATACATTTTTATGATATTAAGATGAATGGTGAAAAAAAATATCTATCACTATTTTACTAGAGTCAATTGGATAAATTGATTTTTTTTAGATTTGGTGAAAAATCAGACGACAATATAATTTTTATAAATTAGTTGATAAAATTTATAAAACATTTTGGTCATTGGGTATCAATAATGAAAGGTAAGTAAACTATTTTATTAGATGAACATAATAATATATTTATTTAATATAGAATCAAAAAATATTGATATTTAAAATATATAGTGAAATATAAGTTTTAATTTGAGTATATTAGAATGGTTAAAATAAAGGATGATGAAAAAGATGGAAAATAAAGTGATTGTTTGGCTGAGAAAGATAAAAAAAATTTAAGTGGATTGTAACTCATTTATTAAAAATATTTAAACTAGGTAATAGAAATGATAAAATAAAAAACACATAAGGATGTTATAAAAACATTGGTATCAGAATGTTTTGGATATATATATATATGAATAATATGATTTATATGGGAGTTATGTGAAACCTCATAAAATGTGGAGAAAAATGTAAAAAATTAGACAATTCTAGTAGAATCAACATATTTAACTTCAATTAGAAAAAGAATATTTTGATGAAAAATTGAGAAAATAAATACTCCTCGTTTAGTCGAAAAATTGAAGAAGAATCCATTTCGAATTACATTAATTGTATATATCAATATAAAATAGGGTTTGGCACTTACAACAGTGATAATGAGGATAGATAATCAAATGAGTTGGGATATATTTTTAAGGATGAGTTGGAAGCATATATTGATAAGAATACACAACATAAGAAAGAGAAGGGGAATTCAAGAAAATAAAATGCTAAGATGTATAAAATTATGAGTGAGTGTGTCAAGAAATTAGTGACCTAATTTTATAAAATAAATTATATCATCTTAAAATCTATTGAATATGAAAAATAATGAATGATCATTAGGATGATCAACTCTAATAGGATATTAATTATCAAAGAAACAATATAATTATATTTGGTATGATATTAATATTTATATGCTAAAATTATAATACAAATATTTTATGGAAATGGGGATGATCCTTCTAATGTGTCTCGAGGAACATACAATAGAAATTTTGTTATATTTGTACATGATAAATTGGATTTTAATTTTATTTCAACTAATAGTGCAGGTTGATACTAATTGTTTTTGAAAAAACTATAATAAATATGTTTTGAAATATTGTCCCATGTATATATAATAATAGATGAAATCAAGAATCATATTAAATAATATAAAAATAATATCATTTTTAATTATTCTAGAAACAATCAAATTTGGATAATAATTCTTCAGATACAATTTTAATGATTTTACAATATTTTTATTTAAATGATATTACTAGTGTTGTGGTGTTTTTAGTAATTATTTATATTAATTATTGTATAATATGTCATTACCAGGGATAAGACATGATACCTGGTGGAGTCATTCTAAAGATATGTAATCAAATTTTAAAATAAATCAAACTATGGAAGAAAATTCAATATGTTTGATGACACAAACTTGTTTGAGTGTTTAGAGGAGATATGTAAATGATGTTAGAAACTTTTTTATAGATATGAGGAATACATGATTATCATTTAAAATTAATTTCACTATAATTTTATTGGGATAAAAATTTATGTGTAAAGAGAAGAAAATGAATTCCTTTCTCACAATACTAAAAAATAATAAGAAAAACCAAAAAATACAATAAATGTAAAAAAATAGTGCCTAAATATTTTTAAGGATTAATTTGTAATGGATAAATAAATTTATATTAGTAGAATATATGCTCTTAAAAAGTAAATTAAATTTAGATCATATAATAATATTGATCCAAGTGTGAAATTATCCACCTGGACTAACATGAATAAAAAAAAAACACTATGTGGAAGATATGTGCATGATAGGAAAGTATTAGAAGATAATATGAAAATCATACCTATGTTGGTGGAACTAACTAAAGGTATTATTTATGTTCTAGTAAATGAAGTTTCCTTTATGATTTATGTGGAAAATAATTCCCTTACTAAGTAATCATTTCATGAGAAGATGTTCAGTTTGCATCTTAGAAAGACTCATTGCCAGAAAGGAGACATAAAGAAAGCTTCCTTTACTGAGTTTGGAAGAAAACCAATATCCGTGTTTCTACGAAATTTTTTGAATATTTCATTACTAAGGAACATAAAATCAACTCCATATTCCTTGTTATTTTTGATATGGTTACTATCATGCATGTAATTGAAGGAGAAAATTTTAAAGAGAAACGTTTTGGAACAACATGGATGTAAGTTATTTTTGGATACTAAATAACAATTTTGTTTATTTTATTTTTATTCTATTTCTCATTATGAGAAAATAAATTCACATTATATATTTTTATGATCAGATGTAAGTTTTACTAGACCCAGAATATTAGAAACAAATTCCATAAGAAATTCCATCTGTCACATTTTTATATTGAGGAAATTTAATTTGTCATCAGACTCACCTTTGGTCTGTTAGGAATGTTATGGTCAGTATGATAGGTTTTATCAGAGTCTGAATGACTCCACACTAAATCTAATAATATTTTACTAATTGATTAATTCAAATATATCATATGTTTCTTAAGAGCCGTGTGGTGCAAGCATTGTGAATGAAAGAGAGAAAATATGGTCGAGTAATTCTATGTGGTGACCATGAGATTGATGTGCGGTTATAAATACTGAATATTATTAAATTATAAGAATTAATTGACCATTTGGATTGTCACAGCAGCCTTCTTAAAATAATTTTAATTTGATAAATTCTTGGCCCGGTTCTCTCGCCAAGGTCCGCGTTGGGTCGGAGATTAAAATTTTTGTCATTTAATATCTTTTACAGGGTTTCGTACCTGTGCGCGGTCACCGAACGGTGGGCGGAAACCGCACAATCAGCCCGAGTACCACGCAATAGTCTAATGATTAAAATAAATAAAATTTTATTCAAAAAAAAAACTACTTTAACATATAAATTGTAATAATAATAATAATGATGATACTGTGTAGATAATAGTATCATTGTTATTAAGAATTGATAGTAATATATTTGTTATTAAAAACAATTTCTTTTTATATAATTGTTAATAAATTATTATTAATAATTTTATTAATATTATTATTATTTTATTGTTATTATTATTAAATTTATTATTATGTTATATTATTATTAAGTTTATTATTATGATTATTATTCCTTTTATTATTATTATTATCTTGGATTTTAATGTTATTATTATTGTAATAATATTGTCATTATAAAAATAAAAAAACCCTATGAAACCCTAGCCCCAGCAGGGAACCCCCCCCCCCTTATTTCTTGTCCCACGCCGCAACCCACACCCCTTCATCCTCTTCCAACATCGCACTCACCAGGTCTCTTCCAAACACTTCCTCGCTGGCTTCTCCCATGTGCAGCGGCGCACCCAACCGACCCTCTCTCCCTCGATCTCTTCTGCGGCGCACCCAGCCGCTGTCATCCATGCTCCCCCCGGTCCTCCCCTCACCCAGCCCGGCCACCGGCTTACGCCGGAAAGCAGTGCCCCGACCTCTCCCGTCCACCTCCAACTCATAGCCTCCAGCATTCCCTCACATCACCATCCCCCTTTCCACCTCTGCATCCCTGGCCATGCCGCAACCCAGCCCTCCGCCTCCCATCCAGCAGCTCCTGTCGCGGACCCTCATCAGTTTCACCCAGCTCAGCAGCTCGCCCCCTACTTCCCAACGTCCTTTTTTCCCTTCACTTTTTTTTATCGACAACAGCATCTCTACTCCACAGAATGTCATCGGCCTCCATGTCGCCCTCCTGTCACAGCAACCCAACACCGGCCCTCAACCGCATTGCAGCACACCCCAACACCCCGACCCGATGCCTTCTCCTTGTCGCTGCATCTTCTTCCATCCCACATCACATCTGTTGTTTGACCATCCTCCATCTCTCCCCATTGGTATACCATTTTATGTATTTTAATTTATTCTTGTTTTCTTATTTTTTCATAGTTTGAGATTGTATTTATTTTGGGTTCATTTTGGTAGCGTCGGGTTAGTTTCAGCCTCTGGAGCACATGGTTGAGGTTCGAACGAGATCTCACACCCATTCCGAGGTCGCGTTATAATCGTGCCACGTATCCGAGGTAGGAATTCCCCTGATCTTGGTTTTTTTAATTTAAGAAATGTTAATTCTATTCTTTCGCACATATTATACGTATTAAATATTTTGTGAAAACTTTTTATTAGTCTTTTAGTATGAGGTATATGTTTGAAGTCTTGTCGAGTATAGTCTCATTGTGCAGTTAACTTTAAAAATTACATTTTTGTGAAAAATTGAGTGTGTTTTAGGTATGACTTCGTTGTGCCTCTGGATTTGTGTTTTATAAATTGTTCAACATTTATTACATTATTTTGTTAGGTTTGGAGGTTTTAAAACCAGCATAAAGGGGTCTCGAGTTTGCATCGTCGCCGCGCTTCCATTTCGAGGTGAGCGTTTTCCCCGCCTCTAAGTTTCACATGCTCTAGTGAGTATTTTTGTATGTGTATGAGTCCTTGATATTTATTATGCAGATTGTTGGACTTTATCATGTGTCTTCAGACACACGTTGTGTCATCGCCCATTGGTTCCATGGTTTTTGTGTTGTCGCGCTTTGATCTTAAGGTAGGTTCCCATTGCAGTGCTTTTAAAAATTTACGTTACATTATTTCTTGCAGTTTGGGAACACTAATTGTTCAAATTAAATATTTTATTAATTTTATTTAATATGAGATATTATAAAATAATAAATTTTTAATATAAGATAATTAATTTTAAAATGATCATTTGGAGTAAAAAGAGCCGTTTATTTTATACCGAACAATTGAATCATTTTCTTGACGAGCGGACACCCAATATTGAAAGATTACCAGTTTGTATTTTAAACATAATTCACATGATTTCAATTATAACTCTGTTTTTAATGATAAAATATTTCATCTGAAGCTTGACCAAGCTTTTTGGTTCTTTTTAAAGTGGTGATTGTGAAATTTATTTAATTCCCATTTGGAACTTCATGGAAAACGATGAAAATGTTTTTATAAAAACCCTCCAAGGATAAATCTCTTGCCTTGGTTACAATTGATTGTTTGGGAGGTCGTTCTTAGAGGCTCTCAGGTGCTTGAGTAGTGTAAAGGCAAGAGTTTGTCTCATAGAGTGGCTCAGGGTGATTCCTGTTGTGCTTTATATATATATATATATATGATTGGATGCCCGGTTGGCATCGGTTGGCTCACCTCCTTTCCGAACACTTGAGACATGGGAATATGGAATATTGAGAGAATATTCTATGAATGATTACTACACTAGTAGGGTATGGTACTGACCAGTGGCCCATAGTAGGTGGATATATTGGGTTTATTACTATGAGATTTTTCCTTGACCTACCTGAGAAAGGATGGTGGAGCGTATTGGGCGGTTTGATTTCATCGTTTGTGACATGTCAGTGAGGATGATCTCTCATGTACTGGTGTCTTTTGGTTTATTCTTGATCTCCTAGCTTCACCCATGTCTGTTGGGTTTCCGTTACATGTTGTGATGAATATGGTACTTGTATATATTTTATTTTCATTTCCCTTACTATGTTACTAATGTAGTAATTTCATGTGTAGTGATTTTACTAGAAAGTAATGTGTGGTTTTAATGTTTTTTTTGAAAACTGTTTTCAAAGAAAGGTGCTTTATACTTTTTGTGAAAATTGATAATATAAACATCACGTCCCCTTTGGAAAATTCTAATGTCTTTCTAAAAGAATGACTTGTGTTTTTGAGAAATGAATAGGGGAAATGACTCGTACATTTTTTTAAGTAATATGTAGAAAACCGTACATTTTATAAATTGTAGTTCAAACATGAGATGGTGTTTCTTTTCTTTTAAAGGTAGTGCATTGGGAATAGATATCAGGCTAGCCTACTGAGTTATAAAACTCATGCCTATAGAGTTTCCTTTTTTTTAGTTCTGTTGCAGGTTCCAGCTTTAGCTATTCTCCTTGAGAGACGTTGGTTGTGGTATTGGAGAGTGACCCATGGGGTCACATGGAGTTTTGGTCGTAGTCATATTAGTAGCATTGTTGGTTGTTATTTATTTATTTTCTTTTGTTTTATTTATTTTCCACTACTTAGTTTATTTTATTTTTGTCTAAATCGTTCCCACCTGTTTAATTTTGTTGCCTAGAAATAGTTGCCAGCCCGTGGGGATCAGGAACGCCCCTTAGCCATGTTACAGGCCGGCTTGGCTGACTGGTTCAGGGTCGACCCGGGTTGGTTCGTGAAATGGATGTAATATATAAGATTATATTTCAATCCTTATGATCTAAAATTAATGAAGAATTCATGATAGATGAATAATTTTTTAGGATGAGAATGGATTGATTTTTATATGTTACTAAATTTGAAGTTTTGCTGATGCATTAGATGACAAATCCATCAGACTGACCAATATATCAGAGTATCCAATTTTCTGATTGAATTCATTCAAATGCTCAATAAATAGCTAGAATATCTAGATGAAAAATAGTTGATGGTGACACTAGTCCTTTAGATTTAGTGTTCCATTTTTTCATCAAATATGTACGGACACCAATCATTTTGATGGAATTGTTGGGGCCAATGAATAAGAAAAATATTCATAGATTGATTCACTCGAAAAGATAAGAGGAAAATTAACTAGATGATGTTCAATATTGTTGTAAACCATTTTCATCAGGTTGTTTTTTTTAATTTGTTAGATATAAAAATATAACTTGTTTTTCATTATAAATTGGGTGAAGAGAAAAAAAATTAATTTTTTTCATAGGTAAATAGTGGTATCAGTTTCAATTAGGTCAAGACTCATGAGACAGGTACTGAAACCGTTAAATTATAAGGAAAAGGAAATTGATCCATTAGATGCATGCTTGCACCAATAATTCATCAGATTTTATTTTATGAATATTTGATCAAATGAAGAGAATATGTTTTTTAACAATGATTCCAAAATCTTGTATGGGTTGTGTAACACCCCAAGCTTCCACGGTACACTTCTCTTTGAATAATATAATAGTGTGTGTTGTACGCAATATCGAGTTTTAACACACCACGACCAATCAAACTAGTCTTTATGAATAGTAATACACTCTTTTTAAAATTTTATTAATTTTATCTTTCAAAATGGACTTCATTTTTGGATTCAAAATATTGAAATTAGCTTAGGGAGAATTTTTTGTATTTTCTAAAAACATTCAATTTTTGATGAATATTGAAAAAACACTGAGTAATACTTTAAAACAGAATTTTATTTAAATTTATTTTAGGTCCAAATAGATAGATAATACCTATATAAGTTCCATGTAATTCATTGGAGTCAGTTTATAATAATTTTAGATATATAAAAATTTTATTGAACTTTTCACCGTCTTTTACCCACCTCCTAGGAGAATTTGCAAATTGATATAAAACATAATTTTAAGCTTCTGTGAGTTGAATTTCAAAAATTTGAGAGAAAAAGTTAATATCAAGAATTAAAATGTGGTTCAATAAGATAAAAATATTTTTTTTTTTGAATAGTAACTTTATACTTTTATTTACCACAGTTACAAGTAAAGGGGGGAATTAAGGGTAAAAGTGATTTTATTATTACACTAACACATGTCCAAATTATATTGGATAAGTATAGTTCGATGAAAAACAACCTTAGGAATAATAAATGAACCTATTTGGTCCACTTGGATTATATTAGGACATTTATTAATATTTAATTCAATGAATAGTTAAAAGAGATAAAATCAATGTTTAATAAATAAAACATTTTTAATAATAATTTATAAATAAGATAAATTTGATTATAAATATTCATTAGAAAGATAATAATATTTCCTATATTATGGTATTATATTTATAATTTTTAGACATTAAATAATTAAATTTATTTATGACACAAATGTGATGCTGTAATTACCTAATTAATGAAATATAAATTTAATTGATATTATAAATATCCAAATAAATGTAATTGGAGACTTTTTATGAATTAAAATAATTTTATAGGTTAATATTACATCTTAGGGTTGGTTGGATGAATTTTTTTTCAATGTAATAATGATGTTATGAATTTAGAAAAACCAAAATACCAAAAAGTATCAAAATTGATATAAAAGTGTTTTTAAAACAATTATTATATTATTAATTGATATTCTATTCCTAAAAATATATAGTTCGGCCAAATAAATTATATAATGATAGGTGTGTCATTAATAAACCACTTGGGGTCTTCTTTTAAGTATATATTATGTTTATTAACCATATAATATAAAAATACAAAATGACATGGTAAATGTTATACTATTTAACTAAGAGTTAAATCTAAATGATAAATTAATACAGTCACCCAAACCTGTCTAAAACCTTTTGGTTGAGTGTTATTCGACCCATAACCACCTTATACTTTAAATATTCTATTTTGGAGCCATTATAAAAAGAAAATTATTTTATTATAAAATAATATTTCTATCTTTTCCTAAGGTGGCCATCACCCCTCTTATAAAAGGGAACTCCCCCTTCTCTCTAATTCACACCTTCAAAGCCTTTTGGCTCGGTCAACCCCAAACCAAATATTCTCTCCAATTCCCTAAATTCATCCTAGAGGCCTTCCCTTATTCCGAAAACAAACTTAAGGAGCCATTTTGTTCAAATATGAACGAAAACACCGAAGAAGAGGAAACAATTTCACCACCCTCTTTCAAGTTCTTTTCTTCTTCCACTTCTTCTTTCTTTGTCATTTCCTTTATAAATTAATAACTCTAGTATCTTCTATATACTGTGATTTTATTATAAATATGGTATAGCCATATTCATTATTCTATCCATCCTTTGAAGGACATGTCACCATACGTGCGTGCGTATGGATTACCGTATCCACGTCGTGCTGTAATTGTTATTCAATACATTATTATTTGGATGGGTATAATAATGATCGGTAATTCATGTAAATAATAAATATACCATGATAATTATTCTTTATATATGATATACCATCCAATTATATATTATCTTAATATGAAAAGATTGATATTGTCACTCGTGCGTACGTACGGTTTATCGTCTCCATGAACGCGGTGAGATTCATTCCTCATCATATCCATTCAAGACTAATTTTTATTAAATGATTAAAAATAATAATTAAATACTAGATATAATTCTAGATAAGAATAAGATACATCCCATCCATTACAAATAGGACTCACATAACAATGAATATAAATGAAAACGAATCTGTTAACACCCTAAATGATGATAATACTAAGGTATTGTTAACAAAACCATGTTAAAAGATCATATATGAAATCATATTAATGTATATGATTCTTGTAGAATTTAATAAAAATTATTTCAACATTATACAAGAGTTTAACCTACCCTCGACCAAGGAAGAGTACATGGTAAGGGTTAATTTCACAATCTCTTCATTATCCGAGGTTGTTTATACATAATTATCTACTAGGACCTCTTTATCATCAACTTCCATGTTTCTTAAAAATGTATTCCAAAACAAGTTTACAATTTACTAGACTATGGGTTAGGATCATTTATACCCTTTTTTGACTTTTTATAAAATGTTTTGAAAGGAATCCTTCAATCATTTTCCAAACAAGGTCCTTTTTAACCTTTTCAACAAAATTGGGGTAAGAATGTCTTTTTTAAATTATATGACGTGTGCAGCTATTTTCTACTGTTATAAAATCGTCGAAGCATCCCTTACAAGATTATAAGAATATTTTCAAATTGAAATTTTCATTTTATAATTATGTGACTTTTAAATGATTTAAAAAAAGGTATTTCTCTCAAATAGATTTGATTTCATCTATGTCAACATCCTTTGATAGATTCTAAGCTTATTTGAAGTTGATTTATTATGATACAAAACATCCATATTATATTGATGGTTTTTTGAAATGTTTGACTGTGTATGGGTTATTTTTACACCGTTCATGGTTTATGGATAAAGTATTGCCATTCCTTATTCTAGTTTTAATAAAAATGTTTATGTTATGTTTAAACCTTTTCATATGAGGAATGCATTGGACTTAGTAAGTGACAGGTGGAGCCTGCTATAGCTCTTCAATGCATCAGTATGTCTCATGAGACAAACTAGTGTCTTGGAACAAGGACTTGAAACAATTATGTGATTTTTGAAATCCCAGTTCCATAAAGAAAAAAGGTGGAATCGTTGGAATGCATGATAAGAGAGGAGAATATATAATCAATATTGGATATGCTTTGGATGGAAGAGGATATAGAAGTTTAAACTATAAATCATGGTGAATGTTTTGTTAATTTGATTTAAATGTTCATTATAATGGTCATGATGATACTATATAGACACATGAATATGAATAAGATGAAGATGATGAAAGGGTTGTTTTTAGGGAAGATGATAAGGATTCAAAAAATCTAATCACACATATGTTGATGAATTAGACATAGCTATTTAGGGTGATGATGAATACTTTCATACATCTCATCCTAGGATGAGGAAATATGTGGAATCCTAAAAATTTATTGGTGATCAGCATCAAAGGGTTAAAATAATATTTACATCAAATGTTATTAAACAAACATATTGTATTTAAATGTTAATCTGAATGATTCTAGTGAAGCTTATTAGTATTTGGAATGGGTTCATTCTATGAATTATGTGTGGTATTAGATTTAAAATAATTAATCATGGGGACATCTACTAAAACCAAATGAAAAAATGTTAGTGGTACAAAATGAGTGTTCCGAAAAAAGTTAAATGATGAATGTTATGATATAAGATAAAAATAGAGATTTGTTTGAAAAGGTACTCACCAATTTATGTCATTGATTTAGATGATACTTGTTTACTAGATGAAATGATAGAAAAAATTAGAATATTTCTTACTATTGCTGCAAAATAATGTTATAAATGTTTTCTAATGGATGTGAAGTCAGACTTTCTAAATCAAGAACATGATGAAGATGATTATATTTAACAACCGTGTTATTTTTTATTTCTGTGGATGAATGTTATATGTGAATGATGGATAAAAACTTTTGTTGGTTAAATTAATATATGAGGGAATGTTATTCTAAATTGGATACCTGCTTTAGTAAGTTGATTTTATGAAAGGAAGATTTGATTGTAATCTATTCAATAATGTTTTATATGATATTTTCCTCATTGTAATTCTATATATTGATGAAATTATCCTTTTTGACAATGATGATCATACATGTGAATGGTGTTTTATATAAATGAAAACGATGTTCTAGATGTCCATTCATGGTGAAATGAAATACATTCTTTTGTTAAAAATCATGAAAATGAATAATTTTTTTATCATGAATTGTATGATAATGACCTGTTTAAGATGTTTGAATGGAAAATAGGAATCTATTATCTACAACAATTTTAGTACTAACTAATTTCAATAATTGTGGAGATGATAAAAAATTTTACTCTAATGTGTATTTAATGTTGATTTAATGTTTTATGTATCATATTGCCTCAATACATGTCAATGTTTATGTTGTTACATTACTAAAAAAAATTCAATGTCCTCCAAATGAATAATATCTATTTTGTGGGAAGATAATTACTAGATATATGAGAGGAACAATATATTTCATAATTAGGTATGAAATATAAAATAAATTTATTTGTTTGGTTACACATACAATGATTGGGAAGGATGATTTGATGATAGACGATCACCATCTAGTGGAGTTGTAGTAATTAGAGAAATTTGTCTTTGTGGGAGAAAAAGGAAAAAAAATTGAGTAACTCTAAAAATGGATGAATATTTTTAGTTTTCTACCACTCATGTAGAAACATAATTTATGTGGATTAATACTCAGTTTGAGGAATTACTTGTTGAAGTGAAGTTACCTCTTCTTTTGGGTTGTGATAATTACCATGAAATAAGTCTTACAATAAATCTAGAGTAAAACTCTTGTTTAGAAAATATTTATATCAAATATCAATATATAAAATATCATGTGGATAATAGTGGATTGAAACTATAGTATGTTACTACATCAAAACAACCTCCTCACATATTCACAGACCCTTTACAAAAGGTGTAATGTTTCAAGATGATAATGAATTTCATTGGACAAAAATTTTTCTCCAAGGATGGGGTATGTGTTTCTGTAACTTCTCTCATAATATCAATGTATTGTGTGGTCATAGGGGTTATTTTCATAAATCTTTCAATTGATATGTTTTAAACCTTTTAATGAAGCATGTATGTATGGGAGTTTTGGGTAAGTTATAAACTCAACATTTATTTGTGTGAATTTTTCTTTTAGTTTTTTGAAGTGTGTAAGAAACTGGTACCTACAAGATAGTGAACTATGTCTTGAATGGTTAAAGAAAAATAATTTTTCAAAGGTGAAAGTAATAGATGTTTTTAATGACGAAGCAGTTTCGTAAGTAACTGACTTTGGAAAATTTGGTTTTTTTGATAATGATTCTTATTTCCAATAATTAGTTCTCTCATATAGGCTTTGAATTATTCACATGTGATCCATATATTATGGTTATAATGTTTATTGATTTATGAACATTGGCTGACAGTAGAATCCAATGGGGAGATTTTTGGGAAGAAGTTGGATGGAATTATTTTTAAAATTAAAGAATAATTTTTTTATTGTTTTTTATTTTTAATCATTACTAAAAAATAATTTCACTTTTTAGGTTTTAATTATTAGATTAAAGAATTATCTAAATATAATGATTAAACATAGATTACCTATGAAATTCCATCGGTCTCGATTTTTTATAGAGGAAATGAAATTGATCTTCAGACTCACATTGGGTCCAGAATGAATGTTTGGATCTATATAAGAGATTTTATCATATAATAAATGATACCACAATAAATATGTTGTTTCTCAGTTATGAGATTAATTCTCAAATATCATATGATTCCTAAGAGACTTGTGATGTAATAATTTTGAAAAAATGGGGAAAATATGGTTTTTTCATTCAATGGGGTTCCTATTATAATTAATTCTAGATGGGATGAAAGAAGATCATTTAAGTATTAGAAGACATAGAAATTTACAATTTAATTCATACTATGTTATCCCGACCCTTATGTCATCAATGTCATGAAGAATTAATTATACAAGATGTATATCAAATAAGAGGAAAGTCTGTAAATTTTGATGTTGTTGAAATTGATGTTTTGTTGATGTAATTAATGATAGATCTATTGAACTGACTGATTCATCAAAATATCCAATTTTCAAAAGAAAATAATTCGTATCATCAATCATAACTTGGAATGTCAGGAAGAAAATAAGTAATTGTTGTCACTAGTCAATTTGATGTAGTGTTCCACCATTTCATCTGAAAAGTATTGACACTGAGCAGTTTTATAGAATGATTGGTACCAATGAATGAGAATATGTTTTATATATTGATTTTTGGGATGATATTAGAGACTTATTATCATGATAAAGTTAAAAAATGTAGTCACCCATTTTTATATGGGTCGTTTGATTTTTATGTGGGTCATGAAGGAAGGATATGTAGTTTTTTTTCTTTATTTGGGTCAATAGAAAAGGTAACCTGATTTTTATCATTGAAAAAAAGTTTTGTGTTCTTTAATTGGTTCAGGACTCACTATAATGGATCAAACACCGATACATCGGAAGTAACTAATGACTGATCCATCATATACATACTTGAACTAAAAATTTAATAGATACTGGACTTCTTTGGATGTAGTCTGATGATGATTTCAACAACTGATGTAAAGGATGATTCTTTTTGAATAAGTTTTCCAAAGTGTTGTAATTGTGGTGTTGAATGACAGAAATGTTACAAAAATGGTTATTACAGATTTGTTCAATTATTTTAATTAGGTAAATATCATCAAAATTCAAAGTTATTTTTTTAAAATTCTATCAAGACTAGTAATTGGAAATATTTAGTTCCAATGTTTTTTCCAAGTTAGAAAAGAAAATTTTACTCATAAACATTATTTCAATGTAATTAAGACAATTGCAATATCATTTTTTTAAATTAAATAGTTGTTAGGAAGTCCAAATCTATCAAATCTTTTAAATGATTTGAGGAGATTAAAAATGAATCAAGAGTTGTTGAGAAGCGCTAAAAGTGTCAATGATTATGTTTAAACCAATGTGAAATTTGAATTTAATGAAATTTGGAAGAGTAGAAAAATATTTATTGATTTCATCCCATACATAATTTGGATTTTTTATATATAATAGTAATTACATTGTATTTTCTTATGACTCTTTCACTGTTCACATGAGAAGATAGAGAAAGTGATGGTTGTTCTGGAAGACATAATATGTTTACAGATAGAGTATTAATGATGAGGTTTGCAGGCATTAATATGATGAATAAAGAGTTAATGGATCAGATCGAGCCATCATATACATGTTTTTGAGGAATGTTTTTGGTCGGTCATAATTGTTTTCAAAGTACCATTTCATATTTTTTTCTAGAATGAGTTATCATAGAGAGGAATCAGACTAATCCCTTAGAATTATTTATTGAACATTATCCAAAATTTAATTTCATACTGATTTCTTCATAGGAATGTAATTAATTTTTTTCAATAACTATATTGTGAAAGTTGATAATACAACAAAGTAAATTGTTTTTTGAAATAACATGTGAATGTTTCACAACTTTTAACACAAACATTGTCTACATAAATAATGCTTGAAAAATAACTTTCACTATTATATTTATCAATGTGATAAATAAGTTTAAGGGTACATACTACTATTTATATCAACAAAAAATTGTAGTTTTCTAGTGGATTGTGTTGAATTGGATTATTTCCAACCCATGATAAACACATACATACTATTGTTCAGTAGTAAACCTTGGAAATACATGTTCTCCTCTAGATGTGTGAATCTTTTGTGATTGTAAAAAATATATATTTTTAGGAATATGTGAATTTTGTCATAAAATAATTATATGTTAAAAGTAAAAGACATCAATGATTCACCGTTACCCTCTTAGTGATATCTTGATCCTGGTTGGGCCATTATAAAAACTAGATTATTGTTTATTCTATGAAAAAAAAAGTTTTCCTTATTTTAGAATTTTATCTATAATTATGAATTAAAAATTGGTTCATCCATTAAATGGGAGCTTACTTGAGAATGGCACTATAAAAATAAATAACTACATGCAAATTTATAACGTGAAGTGAATCCTTAAAAAACATACACTAGATGTTAAGGTGGGTAAATAATCTCCCATCCCCATTAATAATTCAATGAGTTCAAATGTTAGTGGGGTTGGGGAGGCTAGTGAGTTAAAGGGGGAAGATGAGTTTTCATTCAAATTAACATTTTATGGTTCTAATATGTAGTGTTAATATTATATCTCCATGAATACACTTTTTAATAAAAAACCTTCTATGATTATAAATTTAAATTGATATGTGTTTGTATAAATTGTCTTATTTTTTTTGACAACCTTGATATCATGGTAATGTATTATTATTTTATAAATTGTTTTTCCATTTTATACATAAATATATAAACCAATGATTAATTTATAATAAGAATATATTATATTATTTAACAATTAAATGTTCATACATGATATAATGATGATAAAAAAAGATTTTGATGAATTTTTTAATGAATGATATAATAATAAACTTAAATTTCTATTTTAGTTAATGAAAAATTGGGGAGAATAATGAAAATTAAGGAACACATACTTAAATGAATAGATTTGGGGGTATTAAAAATAAAAACAAATCTGGATGTTGAATATCACATGATTTTGATTGTAATAATTATTAAGAATGAAGGATATAATTATAATATGAAGATGGTCTATATGTGTTAGAGACATGAGACATGTGATGTTTATTTAGGAATTTTCATCAATTATTGAAAATTAATATGAATGATGTTTCTTCAATAGTAAATATTTTTTCAATTAATAAAAAATATCTTCATTTGATTAACGAGCTGGTCCATGTGTCAATGGAAAGTTTTTATTCTTGTGATAACATTATCTATGACATGCTCTTGATAGATGATGTATAATTATTCTTAAATTTTAAGACTAAAGGTTGTTGGGAATATGTAAATATTAAAAATAAAATAATTAATTATCTAAAATTGCATTAAAAAATATATCATAATTAGAAATTTATTTGAATCTATTTCTAGGAAATTTTGAATGATTTATAAATCTGTGGAATGAATGGAAGAGGATTTGTGGGTGTTTGAGTGGATTCTGCAACATATTGGTTCATAAGTATCATTTTTAAGGTCATTTTATAGTTTCAAAAATTATATATGTTTTGATAATTTGAAAATTTAGGAACCCCATGTTGATCTCTTTAAATATCATGTTTTTAATAGTAATAGATTTTGGACATGATAAATTAATTTTATCTTAATTAGATTATGTCCCACGAAAAAAACTAATGCATCACCCAACAAAAATGAACAAATACATATTAAAATTACATGAATAATGCAATAATTAGAAGATAAAATTATAGTAATCTATTGAAATAATTATATATTTTTATTTTATTTTATTAATATTTTAAAATATATTCATTTTTAAGAAACTTTAAATAAAAAGTTGTATCATGTTTTAATAAATTATTTTCTTTATAGTTAAATGTATAATATAAATGATTATATTTATATTCATAAACTAATATGTAAATATTTAATTATTTCTAAATCTATATGAAATATGTTTTAAAACATGTGATTTTTTAACAAGAATTTTTTTAATAAATGTTGCTTTTCTATATATATTATATTTTAATTTAAAAACGAATTTATAAAATTATAATTTTAATTAGAGAAAAATTGTATTTTTTGGATTAAAATTATTAATTTTGTCTAAGGATTCCTTTTCTTATTTAACTAAAAAAGATTTATTTTAATTGTAATATCGAAAAATATCATTTCTAAAAATAACATGACTTATATGAAATTTTCATTATATAAGCACGAATATGGAATTCATATAGCTGTTTTATAAGATGAAATATTTAATTTATAATTGAATATATAATTTAATTTTATTAAATTATACAAACCTTGTTTTGTATTTTAGAACATATTTTATATTTAAATAAATAAATTGATTTTAACAAATTCTATATTTGTTATTTTAAAATTCAATTTTATCACTAATATTAAATTAATATAATAACTTCGATTTTAAATTTGGAATTTTTAAGTAAAAGTTATAAAATAAGGGCAAATTTTTTTTATATTATTAAAGATAATTTTGTTATTTAAAAAATAGTTACCTTGTTAAAAATTAAAAGGGGGTAAAAAGGGTTTAACGAAGAGGTTATGTCCATTAAAATGATAAAATAATGTTAATGAATGGATTTTTTAGGAATTTATCATACTTATATGATCCCCTATTCATTATTTTTTAATTTTTTAGATAATTTTTATGTTATTTACTTACAATTATCAAACATTTTGGATGTTTTCAAAAATTCCACCCCTAAATTTGAATGAAAAATCAAAAAATACATCCATTTTTTACTTATTAAAGGGTAAATCTAATCTTTACTTCCCCTTACTCCACAAACAACTTATTTCATCCCAAAATATACCCAAACCAATCTTAATCATCTATAATAACCACATTGTGGGTTTTTTCTTCTCAAATGACCATCCCTTAAAGGTTAACCACCTTTCTAAAAGATGTAACTCGATAAGTGAGGTATAAATTTCCAACCACCCCTTCCCCTTTCTAATTTCATCATGTTCACTTATTATACAATTAACTAACTTACATTATCCTAAAAGAATAAAATAATTATACTTATTAAATTTTTATTGTATTATAATTATAGTTAAGCCTTAACCACATATCTCATCTCATTTAAGAGAAATGAAAATTTGAATCATTTATATATGTACAGTAGAGCCTCTATGAAGAAACATTTTTTCCATAAATTCTATACAAGGATGATACTAATAAGAAATTATATATATATATTTATGGAATGTTGATTGTTTTTTAGGTTCTTAAATGAAAAAATTTATTACTCTTTATTTTGATTATATGGAAAATTAAATCATCCTCCATGTATACGTGTGGACTACGACCTTTATAGAATGATTGATTTTCATTTTTTGATTTCATCACTTAATTTTTTGAGTGGTCATGAGAATGGGATTAATGTATAAATATTATTTTATGAATATTTTTATTTTTCTAGTTAGGAACATTGGATAATCTATTTATAATATGTGTAATAATCAATCGTGGATAATTCAATCATTTAAATAAGATTTACAAGAGAATTATTTTTTTATTCATATTATGTAATTACATTGTATATGTTATATTATTATTTTAATTATTTATAATTTTAATATATATCACTAATAAAAAATATATAATGTAATTATTCTTCTATTATAATTATATTATGAATACATCACTTCAAAAACATCCATTAATTTTGTTATTTTATTCTTTTGGAGGGTTTAACCACATTCTTGAAAAATTATTTAAATTTATATAATGTATTACTTTATGAATCTAATATATTCTAATATAATATATCAGTATGTAAATCATTATTTTTTGGATTTATAGTGGTAAAATAAAAAATAAACACATTATTTAAGAATACAACATTTGTTAGCGTATAATTATTAAAAATCACCATCACCAAATTTATCCATAAAAATTATAACCACAACTCAAAAAAAATTATATTATAACATTATAAATAATTATAAAACCTAAATTAAATTAAATTTTATGCTATTGTAAATTGGATCATTCATATAATAATGATAAACCACACCACTATTAGTAAACTAGTTTAATATGATGATGATTACACTCATAAAATATTTAAAATAGTTAATAAATATATAATATAAATGTATTTAGTAATTATAAACTGTGATTATGAAAGGATATATACATGAATTAGGTTATAAAATTGGTTATTAATATGGTTAGGTTTTTGTATAATTAAGGCTTTATTGAGATAAACTATAAGTGAATTTACCGTATGGGTTTCTTTGTCTCATTTTTTAATCCATGATCCATGTTTGATTTTTCACCCCAAAATTGTTTTATAAAATATTATTATTTCATAATTATTATATACATAAATATTTATTAAATTAATGGGTTTTTAGAATCCATGTTTTTTTCTTTCCCTAAATGGTCAAAAATTTAAAATAATCTAAATTTGTAAGGGATTTTGTTAACTCAGCACCCTTTATTGAGTTATAATGTGTCTTCATGTACTTATTTCCTAAATGAATGGTTTTATTAAACACAAATATTTTATTTACTGCAACAATTTCTGCCTTACTTGTGCAAAATAACCTTTTAACTCAAATTTTTTACCTTGAAAATAAATTAATTTCTCAATAGTATATCATTACTGAGAATAACTGTCATCCACTTCGATGAATTTATTTCTTCCTTCCAATAATTTCCCTTTCAAACAAAGTTATAATTTATAATTATAAATTTAATTAAATTTTATATCATGTATCCAAAATATTTTCTATCTCATACTTTTAAAAAAACTTTTAATATTTTTGTTGCGTGGTTTTTCAAAAATATTTCATAACATTAAAAAGGTTTTCCATTCATTTAAATGATAGAATTTATCTTCCACCATAAGTTTTCATTGATAACATTAATTATTTTACAAGGATCTACTGTTAATTTTAGTTTTAAAAAATTAATGGTTTTTTGGATTATTTCACTTCATATTTTTGATAATAACTTTGGAATATGTCCCATATCATCATTTTTATGATTGTATTCTACAATAACTTTATAAAACTATTTAATGGATAGTCATATTTCTACCAACTTTTGTATTTAATATGAATTTATATATCCACATCTTTCCATGGTTTCTAAAAGAAATTATTTTTTCCTCATTTTATAAAATATTTCATATAAAGTGATTTCAAATGATTAGGGATATTTCTTATTTCCAATGTTATTTTTTCTAAAAATTATAAAATCTGTTTTTTATTTATGTCATTTTCCATTGAAATATTTTATAATAAATTGAGTATGTTATTCTAAGAATATAATCCACATTGTTTCTCCATATTCTTATGAAACATTATTTTTTATGAAAGTCATGATCCATCCTTATATTTTTATTTTCTATGCATCCAGTCCGATTAGGAATAAACTTTCTATCATTTTCATTCCTTTGGAAATACATAGGTTTCCATTACATTGATTGAAGAGTGTTTAACAATATTCTATGCAATTATTTATTGTATAAATTATTGACTTAATCAAGTACCCTTTATTAATATTGTGTAAATACTATATTCTACTTTATTATGATTGAACAATATATAACTATAACATTACAAATTATCTTCTTATACAAATTCATTTTCTATGGTTATATCATGTGATGAATAATAATGGAACTGTGATCATTTTTTATAAACATGATTCAATTTAATATGGGTATGATACCCATTTAATATTAATGAGTTCATTGTGATATGATGAATGATTGATCTCTAGTTGATCTGATATATTTGGTTTATGATGGGTGTGGTATTTTATTTCCTATAATTAACTGGTATATGTTTTTGGAGCTTGAGTAGAAAAGTACACATGAGAGGATTCATCCAAGCCCAAACATTATCGATATGATTGATCTAAAGAAAAATGGTAGATAATATGATTTAATATAGGATAATGGGTATATTGGAAGATTTATCCCAAGACAATGATATACAATATGGTTTTTATCCCAATCCAAAGGGTACATGGGAGGATTATCCAAAACCTATAAAGGTACATAGGTGGTTAGTCCAATCCTACTATGTGATGAATTTATTAGTGGCTACCCTTGATATATGGTTATTATGATTATGTTTCTGGAAGAGTTTTATGATTATTCTTGTGACCGTATTAATCTCTCATTGATCTTATTAATTAAACCGTGTTCACATGCTCTATTGATTCATTTATTCTATTATGAAATGTCACATTCCATGAATCAAGTGTTATGATTTTAGAATTGATGAGTCTGATTTTCCATGTATCTGAACAATACAAATATGATAATCTTATTCTAACATATTATATTTGATTTTGGTTTCTTATATTTTCTCGTATTGAGCATCTGATATCACCCTATTCTAATGATTCTTTTTTACTAGTCTATAAAAAAAGTAACATGTATCATTATTCGAGAATACAATATTGTGTGCAGGATTTTTGGGTGATGTGTAAGACCTATTATGGATTAATTAATTGCACACACACACATATATATATTTATATGAAAATATGACCATTTTATACAAATAAATTGTGTTTTATTAGTTTCATATTTCTCAAAATACACTAAAATTAGCAACCTAAATAATCCTTGGACTGTAAATTTTACACTATGGGTAAATTATCTTATTATTATGGATTTATATCAAATCCAATGTGTATGTTATGATTTTTTAATATATATATCATGAGTGTGGGCTTGAGGTTCTCTAGTCGGTGTCCAAGGAGGGTATAGAAAATATGTATATTAGGATGATATTAGATTAGGATAAATTGGGACTTATAAATTTCATCAAGGGATGAAAAGTAATAAATATTATAGTTTTAATAGTTTAAATAACCCTCCAGAGCAGTTGAGGTATTATTATGAGAACTTGATTAGAGAATATTAGTAAAACCCCTTGGGATATGTCTGATTGAAAATTATACATATTGGACGTAATCTATTGTTTTTAGTAAAGTAGATATTGTATGGTTCTCTTAGAAATTAAATCGAAATCTTAATACTAGAATGTGGATGTGGCTATGGAATAAATTCACCTAAGGGTAATCACCCTTAAAATGAAATTTTGATCATTGACATGATATTAACTTTGTTCCACGATGACTGGGTATAAGAGTGAACACCGGGATATAAAATCCAAGGTGAAATTATTTCATTAATCGTATTCTCATTACAAACTGTCATGAATGATTAATTTCATAGTTATATTAATGGATTTAGGTAATAATTTAGATAGAACCAAAGATTTAGTATCCTAGGTATAACAAAGAGAGTTTTGTATAAACAAAGTGTAGAATAATTATAATTAAATTATTAACCATTTAAAATAATTTTAACTTGGATTAGATATATTTGGAGTTATATTTAGTGTTATTATGATATTTTACTCTAATTTAATCACATTTTATCTTACTGTTTTGGTTTATTTAAATTAAGATGAAACATGATCAAAAACATGAAGGGGAGAAAGGTATGTATCAAGAATCCACTCAACCTTACAATCAAATATGTGATAATCCATTAATGATTAATAATCATATTATATTTTGTTATGATGGTAAAAGCCTGACTTCTTTATCTTACCTAGGGTTGTGAGGTTGATATCTTAGTAGAATTAAAAAAAATATTCACTCTTATCGATTTCCATTACTGATTGACATTTATCAATGTTTTTATGATACATTCAAAAAGTTATGAGGATAATGTGGATGATGTAAATACTTTTTCTTTTTATAGTTTTTCTTAAAAGGTATGATAACATATATTAATTAGTATCAATAACATTAAAATGTGATCTCATGGGAAGGTTATATTATTACAGATAACTATTTAATAACACATTATTGAGGTATAGATATATATATTTTGGTTTAATATAAGTGTGATGTTTAGGAAAAAAAGGGTTTTTTTATTTTGAGAAAGTTATTTAGGTAGTATCAATATCCATGTAATTTATTATTTATTTAATACAAAAGTGATCCATGATATTTTTAGGGATGTTTTTTTTTAATTTATGGATCTATATATGTATACTAGATTCTAAATAAGAACTACTGGTTAATTATTATCATTATATTTTAATGGAATATATTATATCTCAATAGTTATATTTTTTAGTGATTAAAATATTTTTGGTATGGTATTTAATTAAAATATATGATTACCGTATGTACATATTGGGGTAAATGATTGTTTGAATGATAAATAATGTTCAATAAAGGATAAGTAAAACTGTATTACCCAAGAGAGCATAGTAGATTATATATTAAAAGTTGTATCCTAAAGTATGGATATTTTAATATTACAAACACCTAATTTTATTTCTTTGTAATAATGAAAATTGTGATGAAATAATTTTTTTAAGTTGGTAGAATATAACAAACCATTATTTTGGACCCTTAAATTTAATACTATCATTAATACCTTATCTTATTCACAACAACAAACTAAAATGAATAGTAAAAAAGACATAAATTTCAGGAATAATATTTTCATTAGTAGATAAATGGATGAAAATGAATTAAAATAATTATATTAAATTTTATTTTTTAATTATTATTATAAAATGGTTGATTTTCAAGGAATCGTTTTATAAAGGAGCCATTAAATTTTGTTATATTAAATAGATCATTGTTAAAAGTTTATTATAATATTTAATATTTAAATTTATAAACTAACATTTATATATATAATGATTTATAAATCTTATGAAATAATATTTAAAACACTTGAAATTTAAAAGTGTCATTTCTTAAATAAAGAAGTTTTTATTTATGTATTTTATATTAATTTTAAATGTAATAAATAATTTTTTTAATTTTAATATTAAAAATATAACATTATTTTTTTGTTAAAAATTAAAAAATTATATTATAATAATATTGTTATATTTTTTTAAAAATAGTGACTTTTAAATCAATAGAGAATAATTATGGTTTTTTTAAACATGACATTAACGACACTACAAGAATATAAGTATGAATTGAAAAATTATGAAACAATTATATAAGACCAAAAAATTATATTATAAGTGAATTTTTATTTTTAATAACGTTCATTTTAAATTAAAAAACATCATTTAAAATTTTTGAATATATGTTTAATTTTTCAATGAAATCGTTTTTAATAAATTATAAACTATGTCTTTTAGAATTTATTTTTATCAAATCTATAATATCTATATAATAATATGGAATTAAAATTTGGTATCATTATTCCTAAATTATATAATATGGTCTAATTTATTCTCAATATTAAATGATAAGTCACTTTGGTAAAAACTAGTCACCTCTGTAAAAATAAAAAGTTATAAACAAGGGTTTAACCATAAGGGATATACCAAAAATTGTTAAAAAATGCATGAGAATGTATGGTTGGTGATTCAATCAAACATGTCCCCCATCACCATTATTTCCTAATTTTGGAGATCAATTTTTAAAGAGTGGCTTCCCATTATTAAAACATTTTTGTTATTTATAAAAGAGCTGTCCATTTTTCACATATAAAATGGGTACTCCTCTCTTTACTTTGCCTCACATCACATGCCACGTAGTTCTTCCCAAACTCTAAAATCCCTTATAATAAACATTCACAGAAACATTAAATAGTAATGTATCATCTTAGAAGAGTGTTCTTTAAAGGATTAACCCCCTCACCTCAACATTCCAATATACCTTTACTTGACTATAAAAAGATACGAAATTTTATGAGGGGTTGTGTGGAGTTCCTCCTATATAAAATATTTAATACAATTGATGATAAAAAATATTTGGTTTTTAATTTATTATTTTGATGAATAAAATAATATTATTTGTTAATAAAACCATTCATCAGTATATTGAACAAAAAACATTATTTTTGATTTAAGATTTTTTTGATGGAAATCTATGAGTAAAGTAAATGATATATGAGTGAAATATCTTGCTAAATATTGTTTTATTTTTAAAATGATGTAGATAACGTATTGGTGGAATATATAGCTTCTATTAAATGATTACAACATCAAAGGTACTCAATTATGTGTGTGATTTAATATTTTCATGTTAATTAATTTTAGTTTGTTGTGTTTGAAGATAAACTATTGAAACTGAGATGGGATGAGTTACACGAAGAAGAAGACTATAATGCCATGGTAGCTAATTATAATGATATTATTCATGTGTCCAATATAAATACATCTCACAAAGATTTTCTGTTGTGATTAAATGTTTCCTCACTTTTTTGAGTTCTTGGTTAATGGTAGTAGAAACTATATCATAGAGTTTGATAGTAATGATCATTTTGAAAAACAACCTATATTGAAGTGGAATATTTACACAAGTAAAGTGTTGGGGTGAATATATCATGAAATATCGTGTATTATATAGAATTTAATTTATATTCTCCCATCAGGATGGTGAATCTGTCATAAATAAATGAATCATTTTTGAGGTATATTGAATTTGAATTAATGTTAATTAGAGTTTAATTTATATGAAATATAGTAGAGGGTGTGCATAGAAGTGATAATAATATTTAGTATGAAATATAGGTGTTATAGAGTGTCATTTGGGGACATATACGAAAATGAGTGTGGAGATTGATGTTGTATATCCTCTAGTTAGTTGATAATCAATTGGGTCTGACCATTAAATGGATGAATATTGAGAGGAAGATAAAACAAAAATACTCTATGAATTGAATAACGATGATATATCTGAAAATAAATGTTTAATGAACATTAAGAAGCAATACTATACAAGTTATGTTATCTCATATGATAAATAATAATATTAATTTCATTATTGAAAAATAAAACTATGGATAGAGGACATGTTTATTATTTACGGAAAATTTGTTCAATTTTTTTAAAAAGAAAATATGTAATTCTAGTGGAATACAACGAATTTTATTGAGAAAAAAATATGATGTTTTATCAATTATGATTCTTATTATATATTGCTTCAATTATAGTGGATAATATATAATTAGAGAATCCAACAAATCACCAAAATGAATAATTCTATAAAAAGGGAAAAACCTTGTAAAAATTATTTTCTCTTGTTCAATTTATTTATTAATATAATTAGGTTAGGATGACAGATATATAAATATTGGATTAGAATTTAAATGTTCATAAGGTTTGAACATAGTGTAAAAACATTTAAAATAAAAAAAAGATCAAATATTCTCTCCACTAAGAGATCTAATTGTCCCATTGAATGATATTTTAGTCACACCATGGGGTGAAGAAAAACATTTCAAAATGTCTTGAATAAACTCTTACAATTATTGGTGTGATATCACTTATTTTGATAAGAAATTATTCATTTAAAAATACTCTAAAGATTATTTTATTTTTTTAATTCACATCCCAAAAAACATAAGGTCAACCACATGAAGTTATTTCTTGCTCGAATGCTTTTTTGTGTGGCCTTATTCATCATGAATCAATTTTAAAATATAGAGAAAAAATAATGGAGTTTTCAAAATATGGTGAAAACATTAATTAATGGAACAACCAATATTTTTATGGTGTAACCATGAATTTAGATCTCTAGATTGATATATCATTAACACATGATATCCATATTATAGTATGGCACATGATTCTCCTGAAATTTCCACATTTAATTTATTTATTAGGTTATCCCCATAGGGAATTCACCCATATCACATCATAATAATTTTTATTAGTGTGTGACATATTTTATACCAATTACTACTCATCTTGAATTTAATCCAATGTGGTTATCATGGCGTGACCACAAGTGTGGTGGTGTAATGTTTCTTCCTCAACCAATTTCATTTTTATCCTTCACTAAACGTCTTCATTCAGGTTCCCAATCCTTCTAATATCATAATAAATTGGAATAAATAAGAATATCATTCCTAACCAAAAATTAAAAATTTATGAAATCTCAATTATTTGTATAGATGATATATAAATGTATCATGGTGTCCCTTAATATTCTTTTACGCCTCCATAGAGTATATAATATGAGTTCAACACTTTCAATCTTCATGTTTTATGCTCAAACTCATTATCATTAATTATAGATATAAATTCAATTAAATATCTTATAAGTATGGTTAATGTATATTATTATCATCATTATCATCATTAATTTATCCATCGTATTCCTAGAGAACCATATTGGTTCTTGATAACCACATTAGTCATTAAAATAATTCACTGAGTCCATTAGAAGATAAAAAATTTAATGTTGATGTTGATAAAATTGTCTCTATGATTGTCTATATCTGACCAATTATGCAAGTTACAACACATCCTATAGATATATTAAAAACCTCAAGAATCAAATTATTACAACGAAATAGAATTAAGAATGAATATAATCAATTTGATTCTTTGAAATTTCTTATTACTACGAGTACTTTTGATTAGTATAATTATTTTCCTTCTAAGAGTTTCTACTAATACTTATATCTCGGGGGGATTTATAAAATTTATATATTATTTCTATTTTAATATTTATGTTTATAATAATTTATGATAATAATCTTCCTATTCTAATAATATAGAGTGCTCGAAGCTATAACAATATACCATCCACCATGAAATCTCAAGGATTTTCAGACATATAAAGATAATTTTTTTGATATGTATTAAATCAATAATAACCAATGATTGGATTAACTTCAGGGATAACTTATCTTTGGTCTAAATATAAAATTTACTCTTTTGAAAAAAATTATTGTATGGATATATCTTTTAATGGATTATTTGGTTTGATAATCCATACTCAATTTATTTTCTCTTATTATGTATTCATTTTTGTATTTCAATTCATTTAAATTGTTTATTTCAACAACATAGATTTATATATTCCATTTTATATAAATATAAGGTAACATTATTTCTACTATGCTAACTATATTTCTAATATTTAATATTTCCATTTCATTTTTTAATTATATTCTTTATTTGATCGGTATTTCATATATACAATCAAAAAAAGACTTGAAATTCGAAAAATGTTTATTTTTTTGAAACTAAACTTAAACCCCTCTTATAGTATTTATATCATTTACCCATAAAAACATTTGTAATAAGAGAAATTTTTTATCTTATTGTTATTTATATATATATATTGTTAGTTCATCTAAATTTCAACCCAGTTTACATAAAATAAATGTGTTGGGATAAGTAATATTTTCTTTATAGTAGTACATTTCCTGTGGGAAAATTTTATACATTATATCTAATCAGATGGATTATTTTTGTTAGATATCGTTATGATTAATGAAATTATTCAATGAAATATTTTTTCATTAACACTATAGTTGATAATTTTATCATGATTAATGTACCATAAAAAGTTCAAGATAATTTCTTTTTAATTTTTCTTGAAAATAATGTGGAATATTAGGTAAATCAAAATTTTCAAAATACATTTTTGATCTCTTACCTGTGAATAATATATCTATATATCATCATGTGAAATAGTGAATGGTATTTGGGAAAATAAAAAATTATATATTTTAGAACAACTAATGTATTTTAAACTCAATGTTCTATTTTATGATCAGATTATGAAGTGTATTATTTTCTTCATTGTCAAATAGTATGAAAAATGGAAAAAAATTACTATCAAACATAATTGAAAATATCTGTCTGAGTAATATTTATTAGATTATAACCTTATCAAAAATATTCTTCATATATATACAAAATAATAAGTTTCTAAAATGAAAATTATTGATGATACAAAGATCATGGCTAGTTTTTTCCAGATCACTTAATTGTTACTTTTGATACTATATAAATGTTTAATAAAAAAGTGATGTTGATAAAGGGATTAAGAGAATGGTGTGGAATTATATTCTACTTCATGTAATTATATTTCCACTAATTTTAAATGATATACTACTATTTTTAAATATCATATTTAAAATTTGCCATTTAATCATTCAAATCAATGTAGTTTAGAAAATTTTTATAAGGAACATGCTAAAATTTCAAGGAGAATAAATAATATTGTTGGTAATTAAATTTTTTGAATACTTATCTATGTGAAATAAATATACATTACTAGGAGGAATCATTTGTTCTGATTTTCTAGTAATGTAATAATGCTAGTCATATTAGACCAAATTTTCACAAATTAACGAAGACTGATATAATCACCAAAATATTTAAGGAATGTAAAGGAAATAAAATCCATAAAGCCATGAAAACATAGAGTTATAGTGTCGGTGACACATCAATAGATTTATATTCTGAAGAAATTGGTAAAGATACTAAAAATGATTTGGACTCATCTAAAACATTAGAAAGAATGATATGTTATATTTGGAAACGGTAACTTCAAAATCATTAATGAATGTAAATTTTGGAACCTAAATTAGCTTATAATTATTAGGTTCATTATACTAATTATTGGATGATTAAAAATAAAATCCATTGAATAATGATGATGTTTATTCATCATTGAAACAAAAATCATTACATTGATTTGTTTAAATTAATAGATATGTATAACTTATTTTAAAATTACATTATATGTTAGAAATGACCATGATTTTTATGTATTAAAACAAATAAAAGATAAAAAATAATTTCAAAATTATCTACTAAAATTTTAAAACACTAAATAGAATTTATTTTGAAAAATAATTATAATACATATTTAGTTAAAAAGAAACTTGATGATTATAATAGAGTTAAGAAAAATATTTTTGTCAAATTTAAATGAAAATTCTATAACCAAAGTATACATTTATATAATTTTAATTCTAGTAATTATATTTTTTAAATGTATAAAAATATATTTCCTCTAAAATATTTGATGGAGTATGGTATAATTTAGATAAAAAAATATCAAATAATATTAATTTGTACCTAAAAGTATACCGTTTTCAATTAATTATAAAGGGGAGGTCATGGGAGTACATACAAATTTTTAAAAAATATTTTTGTTTTTCAAAATTCATTTATTAATGGTTAAATAATGGCTTTTCAACATTGTTGGGATGGGAAATCTTGGGGTCCTTAAATTTCATTTTTTAATGTAACTGGTCCTAATAAAGATTTGATACAAAGAACCTATTTTTATATTTTTTAGGGAAATTGGTTGATTAATAGTAAATGAATCAAATGCTATCTGGGAAGTTGTTTTTTTTGAAATATGATAGGAGACCATAACATTATACAGAATTTGAGAATTTTAAATGGATGATGAGCCACTTTTAATGACTATTCACATGGTGATATCATCAAAATTAGTTATATCTATTTTCTCAAATAAACATTAATTTTAAATATTTTATATTATTTAGGTGTAAAAAACCCTATTAGAATTAGACATCTATGATATTATAGTTCTCTTGTAAAAATCATAAATAATAAATATACTATTTAAATCATGGATGTTTCATTCATTCTGTCTTCCAATAGACATTATAATTGATACAATTTAAAATTATAATACTTTTGTCATCTAAATTTACATTTTCTCATTTACTCTAAATATTTAACAACGTTTTGGAATAGAAGGTAAGAAAAATTTAACAGTTGAACAGTATATAAACATTCTAGGACATGTTTGGATTCCATCAGAACATAAGTTGAATTAAACATGAGTTTATGATACTCCTAAATTTGGTATAAAAGTTATGTCTAGTTTTAAATCAAAAAGTAATGTATCAACCCTAGAAGTTATATGATTAGTGATAGTGTATATATTTAGTCATTCAAAAATAGAATTAATTGGAGACAAAAAAAATATGTTTTTTTCATGGTAAATGATTACAATATATTTAATTCGGGTAATTTTCTCAAAAAAAATCAAAAAATCCTATTCATTTTATGATTTTTATACTTCAATTAAAAATGATTTAATCCTACAATCAATTTCTATCTAGATTGATCATGATTGTGAGTTTGTGAACATTTATTTTGAAACATTTTTGTTAGAAAACATATTTCTTATATATTATCATCAACTAAAATACAAAATAAAAATGGTGTATTTGAATAAAGTAACAAAATCTGTACAAAATTACCCATTATTTTGGGGAAAACTATTATTGACTAGGTGAATATTGAAACATTCTTACTTCTAAGTCATTGGGTGAAAACTAATCCACTTGAATACTGAAGACCGATTACATAAATTTTACCTTAAATATGGTGATGTAATTTTAATGGGATATTATACAATAGGTATGGTTTATATAGTTTTGAATAAAATAAAAAATGATGTCAAAGAAATGGCTCATGTAAATACTTATGATTCATTCCTTTTTTAAAATCTTCTACAAATTCACTCTATAAATGAGGCTTTTGGAAATACTCTTAATAGTTGACAATGTCTAATTATTAACAATCAATAGTAAATCATCTATATATTAAATGATATGATTTTCAATATCTATAATTAATATTAATGTAATATATACAATCGATAGATGAAGATGAACATTCAAATTAACCAATAAAATAGTCAATAATAATTAATCATCTTACTAATAATTTTATTACTCATGAAAGTATAATAGTTAAAATGATATGTTCCTTATTAATTAATGGATGTACCATAATTTCATATCACAATTTGAACCTTAAAAGGCAGCTGATTCCTTGGGTGATAAATTTTGGATAAGTTCTACGCAAAAAAAAAATCATTCAAATTTAATTTAATCTAATTTGTAACTTAGTTGAATTAACATAAGTTCTTCCAATAATAATAGATAAATTGGGTTTTATAAAAATAGTGTGATAAAAATGGTGATATTATCAAAAATAAATAAAGGATTATTTCCAAGGTTTATGGTTAAGAAGAATCAATATACTATGGTGAAACCATTACAATGGTAGCCTAATTACAATCAATCAAAATTCTTCTAAGGATTATAGAACCTCTGAATATTACATTATTTAAAATAGATGCTATAATTTATTTTCATAATGGATATGATAAAAAATAATTTTAAGTAGAAAGGAATATTTCCATTGAAGATACTAAATTTGAGGAAAATGAATTTAATCAAACTATATCACCTTAAAGAGTTAAAAAAGGCCCATGTTATTATTAAAATTGAATTATAAGAAATTTTCTTCAAAATAATTTTTTCAAAGGAAGTGTTGATCTAACTATTTTTATAATTAAAATATTTAATGAAACCATCCTTTTTAAAATTTATGTTAATGAAATCATTTTTGGTTCAATACACAAATATATTCCTGATATTTTTTACTAAATATAAATATTTACTTATATTTTTTGGTTTTTACAACACATTGTGTATAAATAATCCATTTGAAACCTCTACTATGATTCATTGAGATGACTCTTTTAAATTGTTGTTTCATAATATTTATGAAATTGTTATCATAATTTAACTATATATTATAGTAAGTTGAAGAGAAATAGTGTTTTTAGTATGTTCATGTGTGAGGTTTTAATATAATCTAATAGAATATCATGTAAAACCTATTAAATTTCTTTTTCATTACCTAAAAAATACATTTTTAAATGTTTTATTTTATTCCTCAAGATGATTTTATAAAAGATACACTGATACTGACATTATAGGATATATAATAGATAAGAAAATTATATCCAGATCATGTTATCTCACAAGAGAATCATTATTTTCATGGTATACTAAGAATTAAAATTCTATAACACCTTCCTCTACAAAAGTTGAATATATAGTAATTAGAATTTATTGTGTTCATGACATATGAATGCAACACACGCTCATAGTATTAAGTTTTATTTTAACTCAAGCATGAGTCTGTATTTAAAATAATAGTTCTATAACATTTTCCAACATCCCAAAACATTAGTCAAGATAAAATAACACATAGTTAAAATTGAATTTTCATACAAATCACACTAAAAAATTTAATATAATTCATAACATTAAGAAAATAAAAATTGAAATTTCTGAATTTTTCTCTAAATCATTAAATTATAATAGTTTATAATTAATTAACTAGATGTTTGTAATGGTCAAATAAATGTGATCTTCAATTAAATTCTTAATAAAACTCACTCCTAATATTGAAATAATTATCAAGTGAGGGGGAGGATATTATTATAAATTTTTTATTATTTTTATTTCATTGATGTTTCTTCTATATTTCAATGATAATTTTACTTTTTCCCATATAACATTAAATAAATATTTTATCACTACCACTATTAATTCTATTGAAATTAAAATAATATTATTCAAACCCTACCTTCTACTATCCTTAAGAGTGGATGATAATCCATTATTATTGGAATATAACATTAGGAACATTTATCTTAGATAACTATGTCTTTTTATAATATGTTGTTTCTATGATTTTATTTCTAATAAAAATTAGAGAATCATAAAACATTGTAAAGAAATATTTATTAAACATTATTTATTACATATTTTTTTTCTATCAGAAATTATTTTTTTCGATTTCTTTAGAAAAACATATTATCAAGAAAAAATTATTTTAAAATTTAGATATTATAAATATAATTCATATAATAATATACATGAAATGTATTTTGGAAAAATATTTTCACCAGATTCCTTCTACACCACTCATACATTAATCTAATAACATTTGGATGAAATCAATCTAAAATTACTATATGAGGATTACAATATCATGTATTTTTTCTCACTCAACTAGTTATCATTATACATCTATTTTAAATTGAAATGAATTTCAATGGAATTATATCTGAGAATGTTTATCAAAATAATACCAAATATCCATTCATTAACTTAAATGATCTTTTTTCTTAAATAGTCATACCACCAGATCCTACTAAAGAACTCTTATATATATTTTGTAAATAAGGTTAAGATCAATATCTGATTATATTGAAATTAATTCTTTTATTATCAGTAAATTTCTCATAATATCATAAAACCCATTAGATTAGATCAAGTTATATATGAAGACTCATAATAACAATATTATTTCAGATAGAAAACAATTATTGAAATTTTTTTGATGTATATAAATTTTATTATATGGAGTGTATTCCAAGAAATATTCTGCATCTCCAATGTGATATAAATTAATTAAAGCAACCAACAAATTATTAAGTAAATCCTAGATCTCTATATTTATAAATTATTATTGTTCTCTTTAATGTATTTTTCTCTCTATTTTTTCCGATTTTTGTTTTTGTAAATCACATGGGGGTGGGATTTATGAATTTTTAATAAAATGAATTTTTATTTTAAATAGGATAAATTTATTCATATGAATTTAATAATATTATATATTTTTTATGACTATGATGTGTAATTGAATATACCTAATTAAAACATGGAAGAATTAATTATACTAAAATTAAAAGGGAGTTTTTTTAATTTCATTTGAACTTTTTAATTTTTTATTTTGTGTTTTTTTATTAAGGAATATTCAGATCATTGATTCCAAGAGTCACTTACATTATTTATTTTTGAAATCAAAATATGTTTTAATTGACACAAATTTAATATGATTTTTTTAGATATTGTATTTATGAAGAACTGAATTGTTGAAACTAAAAATTTGGTAAATTAGAACTCTAAATTGATATATTACTTAGTTAATCGAAATGATGAAATCCAAAAAATCAAGAAATAAATGTTGATTTTTAAAATAAAGAATAAAAATTATTATGCAAAAAAATATACCCCTGATTAATAAAGCACTGAAATAGTTCATCATAACTCCATTAGTTGATAAATAATAACAATGAGTCCATTAGAAGATGAAAAATATTATCTTGATACTGCCACATATTACATTTTGAATTACAGAATCCAACTAATGAATTTAGTTAGAATGATTCAAAATAATAGTGCTGAAACCTATACTATTTGATGAATATAAACAGAGATCATGAACAAATATAATGAAAATTACAATTATTTTTAATTAAATGCTACCAAGAGCATCCAAAATTAGTGTAATTATTTTATTTTTAATGTTTCTATATAGAGTCATGTCTTAGGAGGATTTATAAAATGATCTTATAACTTCCACTTCAATTGTTTTCTTTTTATAATTTGACTATAAAGGGATTATTGTGGTGGGAAGATATATTTTTTTGGGTGATAGAATATTTTCCCTAAAAACAGGTTATGTTGAGGTGTTACGATGATTAGAAGAGATACCATCTGATAGGTATAAAATTAGGGATACCATATATTTATTAGATCTAGTCTATAGATCCATCATAATCTTTGGTCTAAATTAATGGTTTGAATATATCCATTCAAAGATAATTTGGGTATCTAATAAATACTTGTTGTGTTTTTTCACATCATTTAAATTAATTTCTGAATTAACACTGCTTTGAATGTTCAATTTAAGAATCTTTGATAACTACTATCATAATTTTTTAATTTTTTGATAATTATATTTCAATTGTTCAAAATATTTTTCACACAGTTTATATTTCCATTGAATTTAATTTTTTTAATTTACTGTTTTATTTTCTTGGTATCTCTAAAATTCTATTAACATAATACTTGGTTAAAAAAATTAGTTTAACTTTTAATCTACAATTCACCCACTCTTTTAATTTACTGCCATTTACCCTTGATAAAACTGTTACCCCTTCATTTAAAACCACAAAAATTATCATATTATGTGATATTATATCTCAAAAGAATCATAATAAATATCCCAACTCAATTTTTTAAAATATTTTAAAAAAGAATTCTATAAGAACCATGAATCAAGAATTAAAAAAATTACTAAATCCACTACAATAGACAATTCCTATATAGTATCCTGTATATTAAGGGAATATATCATCCTCTTATAGTAATCATAAGAAAACTACCCTTATATCAGCTGCACTACCAACATGAATGCCAATCCCAATCTAGAACAAACCACTCCATACCACACTTATTTAACCTATAGGATAAAGTCATCCAATAAAACTATTAACATATACTAATATATTTCTTAATTTACCAATTATGATGAATATTATCCCCTCAAAGAATCCACTACCATATTTTCCTTCCCCATTGTATGGAAAATTTCATTATCAATGGTTTAAATGAAATATATCATAATAAACTCTCTTATCTTATGATCACATTGGAAAAAATTACTTCAATTTATTGTGATTTAAGAACAACCTATATTTCTCCTCAAAATTTACTGGGTAAAACTCATAAAATAATTAAAAAAGATAAATAATTTCATTTAATGTGTAGGATAATTATTATCATGAGGTCTCAATTTTAATGATTTATATTCCCCATATTTACATTGTGGAAACCAAACATCTCCACTTCCAAATATTAATTCATTAAATACACCCCATAACCCAAACCTGATATAGAGAATATTTGAAGTTTATTTGAATCTGTTTCCCAATAAAACTCTTTAAATTATTCTAAACACTTCAAAATATTTTTCACAATTTTACCCTTTTGATTCAATGTTATTATGGGATAATATTACTCTAAAATACTATATGTATCTTTAATAATATCTAGTAATCCCCAAGATACTAAAATAATAAGAAAATTTAATAATTACAATGATATTACCACATTGAGGTCCGAGAATAAAAGAATTGTTTTCTAAAATAACCATACTAAGGAATATATCCCCCTAAATTAAAAAATGGAATTTATTGAGATTAAACTACATCGTTTGATCATAAAGAATATCTAAAACTATATATTGGTTCTTCTCATCATCCCACTCTAAATATCAATATACAATTATTTCATAAAAAGACACCACTAAAATATTGTCATGGTTCATATAGAAAAATTAGGTTATCAATGATATAAAACTTATATTGTATTAGTGATTTTAAAATTGAAAATAAAAAACATTTTATTTATATATAAATTTAGGGAATACAGTTTTAGAATATAACTTTTCTCACCATTAAATATTACAGCCATACCCAAGGATGATCTGGGAAAACCAAAAAAATCCTTTCATCATGTTGAAAAATCACCATTTTTTGTTTAGGGATGTTCTTCTTCACTATCAGGTGATTTAGATTTTTATAGTAAATATGAAAACCAATGTTCCTTATTTATTTACTAACAAAAAAAAATTGTTTCTACCCAAGGTGAAATGATTGATCATAAAAATATACAATTGCTCATTAAAAAAACATATTTAATTCTAAAAACACAACTATTTTTTTTATAATAACACATTACAATAAAATTCATCTCTATCACTATGTCAATTAAAAATTATAAACATTTTCTAGGTGTCAAAAATATGAAATCGTTTTTAAATAAATGTAGATTTTAATTTACTACACTATAAAGTAATGGATGAATATTTCTCTCTAATGATCAAAGATGCATTTTTATGATTTAATAAGATATGGAACCCACTACACTCTATTTAATCCCTTTCATTACATCCTAAATATATCAATTATACATAAGGTGTAGACATTATTATCTGGTGGTAACAAGTTAATCAACCAACAATATTACCCTATTTGAAATTTAAAATTATTTAGTTAATCCATCCTAATGAATATGTCATATATTTTCATCTTCTTAACTAAAAATACGGATGATAGTCCCACACTACCAATCAATATCAAGTATGACTGAAAAATAGATCCTTGCCCATTTTTTTCACCATGTGAATTTTTTACACTCATTGACTATTGAATAAAATATATGTGTTTTCTCCCAATAGATAAACCAATATTTTAAATATAAATGAAATCATTTATCAAATATCAAATAATATAGAAATAATCAATGAATCAACTAGAATGGTACCTTGCATCAAAAATCATCTTAGACAGACCATAACAACCTATGATTCCTTCCCAATAGTGTATAATTTCACTTCACACTTTTGAGGTGTCGAACTATACGCATATTATCCTTAATAACTATTCTCTTAGCCCCTAAATTATCCTTTTAAGGTCATTTATCAATATCCTCAATATCTAAACATAGTTTCATGTAGTACCTCTACCCACCAATGAGAACCAGTTATACAACAATTTATATTTCCTATATTATTTCTCTCAAATCACATGTGAGGAGGATCTAGAATCTTTTAAGTTTTTTTGTATACATTTCCATCCTAAAATTATTCCAAAAATATTATCCTATAAAAATCATGGGAACATATCTCTCATAACATTCCTAGGAATTACTAACCCTTACTCTTCTAATGACTAAAAAAATTATTCCATCTAACTAATTTTGGATATAATATAACTATCCTTTTATATATTATCTAGATTTAAATAAAAAAATCATCATGATAATAAAATATAAACCTATAGGAATATTATTTATAATTTTAAAAAAAAATTATCAGTAATTCCAATTTCATCACATACATTTACAATATATGGTTATAATTCATATCCACATCCATAATGTACATCAATACCATATTAAATCTTCATGCATTCCTAAAAACATTTTTCACTGATCAAATTCTAAAAAATATTTATATCATGCTATATTTTACTCTTATAGTCATTATAAATCATTAAAAATCCTTTAGAATCAATTCTAATTTTTATTTTTTACTACTTTGATTCCTTGATCGATTGACAATTCATTATAACCATTCCATATAATATATAACACCAAAACTAAACCATTTATTTATATTATTAATATAAAGATAGAAGATACAACTAATATTCACTAGACAGTTACTCAAACACAAAATTAAACATAAAAGATTTAGGGTTTTTCTTGGAAAATTATTAATCCCTAACAACCTGCCTAGAAATATCCTAATTGATATATCTATTAATAAAATGCATTGAAAATAAATTATCACATATTATTTTAGGTTCCTAGAGACCTTAATATGGATCCTTTTTCTCTTACCCCTAACTAATTAAATACCTATTAGGTATAATTCAATATATTAAAAACATCTGATTAAAACCACTTCCTTCCACTATCATATAGTATAAATGAAATTAATTTTCACTTAAATCATGGTAGATTCCCTTATCCATTATATAATTTAATTCCCAAATAGTTTACCACTATAATTAAACTATATTTAAAAATAATTTTTCTTTTAAACTATCATGATTTATAAATAATTAATTAAAAACAAATTGTCATTAGAAACAATTTTCATGTTTAAAAACAATTTTTTTTCAAAAGCATTTTATGGGATATAATCCTCATCATGTGTACCATAATAAATTAATTTTTTTTATTCACAGCTACCATAGGATATTCTAATACAAGTAACATTTCTCTAACATTAACCCCAATATATCTTTTAATTGGACTTCCTAGTGACTCAATATTTTCCATAAAGGGGTAATTTATTCTTTTCTTATGCGTAAAATTAAAGCACTAAACATAAAATTCCACACAATGACTATAATTCCCTAAAACTCATCTCAAAAACAATAATAACATGATTTTTTAATTTTTCAAGTAAATTTATTTTCTTTTATTGGGTTTATTACATGCAACATTGAGTTTTAGTGATCCGCTATAAATAATTGCTTTTTAAAAAATACCATTATAACATAGCCATTACAAATAGACATATGAATTTGAATAAACATATTTCCCAAAAAAAATATTATATTTATATATAAAAAATATATATTTATAAATTTGTATTAATTTTCTTGTAAAGTCATTATATTCTTTGGATATATGTTTTCACAAATAAAAATATCTGTTTTTGAGAACACATAGTAAAATTATTATTTTAAAATATGGGAAAATTTATATAAAAAAGTTAATTAATTATTGGAATCGGCATGTTGAAATAATCATTGGAATTTTTCTTAATGATTTTTTTAAAAAAATTGAGAAAATTATAATTTTTAATAAAAAAATTCATTTTAAAAATCTATAGGTTAAATTTTATTTTAATATGGTATTAAAAAAAATTATTTCTATTATATCATAGTAAGTCCATCTTAGTTCATTGGAATTAATTTCATATAGAATATTTATATTAAAAAGTTTAATACATATGGGTATTATTCTTTGGAAAATTGGTTTTCATCACGTCTATGGGTTTGACATTAAAATAAATTCTACAAATTTAGTGAATTGAATTTCTAGAGAAAATTATACCATATTATTATTCAAAATAACTAATATTATATAATAATGTAAAATTAATTTTTTTAATTAATATAAAAAATAGTAAAAAGTAATTACCATGTTTAAAAATATAAAGGTAAAAGGTTAAAATAAAAAGATAAATGTTAAAATGGCCTAAATATTTTACTTAATCTAATTAGATAAAAATATTTCTACCATATCTCATCTATGGTTTGGTAATGAACGATTTGGGATCCTTGGTTTAGGGGAAAAATATTCGCACACATTTTCCCATTAAAAATTCAAAGTGTGTTCTCTTCCTTACTTATAAAAGGGGACCCCATCTCCTATCATCTTCATACTCACATTGACTTTTTGTTCATAAAATACCTAAAAAAAATATTCATTAATTACTTTGAAATGTCATATAGTTTTTATTATAATTATTTACTTCTCTTAATAAGTATTTTATTTTCAAAAGAAGGAGGTTGTCTGAAGAAGATTTGGTTCAAACATCTATAAAAAAACACGTGTCTTCTGTTAAGGGATTCCAATCACAATATTATTTCAGTGAGATACATTCCATATTAACAAATTGTTACTTTTTTGGTCTATATAATACCCCTGAATATATTATATGAATCCCTGTTGGATTTTTTTTGGGAATTATATATCTATCTAGGGATCATTCTTTCATGGGGATTCAATTCAAAATTTACCAAAGTGGTAAGGGATTTGCGGTACAATCTCATTTTTTATTGGGATTGTTTCTGGTTATGATTAAAATAATAAAATATTATGATATATATAATAGTAAACGAATTTATTTCCTTCTCCTATGATTATTTTAGAAGAATACGTTTTTTTATTTCATTTTAATATCTTTATGAAATAAAGATTCCAAAATAATATTTTTAAGAAAAAATTTACCTCATTTATCTCATTGGTCAAAAACACTTTTCCTTTTATTCCCATGTTTTATAAAATCTTATTAATGAATGTTTTTTTTTACTTTTTGAATAGTTCTAAAGATATATTTACACATGTTTTACGTTTTAAAAAACTTTTTTTAAATTAATATTTTTTTCATTTTAAAAAATATATACTTTTTTATTTTACCAAAAATGTGAAAGTAAACCTCATTTTAAAAATTACATCATAAAACTTATTTTCTATCATCATAAACAATCAATGGATCAATGATTCATTTATTGGATTCCAAGGTAATGTATTAAAAAATATATTCTTATTTAATAAATATTTATATTTTAAAAAATTGATATCAAAATGGAATGGATATTTTCTTCAAAAATATTTCAACTGATATTTCATAATATTTTTTCATATAAAATTACATTATTTAATATTACATAATTTTTAATGGGGATTTAATCAAAATATTAAATCTTTATTCTTTCTTTGGATGATTTGTGATTATTAAGAAAATATGCTTATGAAACCCATTTCAGTTGTAGGGGTTATGATTTTGAAACCTGCCACTTTTAATGGGACATGATATGATAAAATTTTTATGAAACCCATTTAATTGTCATGTTTTATGAAAAATAGAATGTTTTATAGTCATTTTTTACAAAAACATTTATAGATTATGTGATGGGTGAGTCCTATATCTTCCTCCAGTAAATTGGTTAATGGTTAGTGTTCTATGAGTTTAAAGCATAAATTAGTGTTTTATCCCATGCGTGATAAATATTGTACACTTTAGTTCATAAAAATATAAAAATATATGGTACACATGATGTTACCAAAAACCAAAAAATAGGGTACACAAGAGGTTATCTCAATCAAAAAATATAGGGTACATGAGTGGTTATCCTAAACCCAAAAAGAGGGTACACCAAGAGGTGAACCCATATCTAAAAAACAATGTAAATAAGAGGTTATATAATTCATAAAAAATTGGGTCCATTATAGGTTATCACAAGTCTGAATAAGATGTTATGTTAGGGGTTATCCCAAGACAAAAGAAGGTACATGGGTGGTTATCTCTTGTCTAACATGTTATGAACTTCATAGTGGTTATCCTTGAGATCAGATTGTCAATGCATATGTATATGCGACAAACCAATGTTTTATTCTAATGCTATGATATAATGTATTATGTTATGTGGTTCCTCAGTGATTAATGTCTTATTAAATAACATTGTTTATTTCATTAATCTAGTTTTATATTTATGATAAAATGGGAATTTGTGTTCATTTTATATTATAATGCTTTCATACCCTTATCCTCTTGTAATGATTATGTGATCATTGATATCTCCCTTATTGAATATTATTTATAATATTAGCTCACAAATTATTTCTATTTACCTACCAAAGGTTATAAATAAATGTATTTTTTGATATGTCAATGTATGGTTCTAGTTATGATTAATTTTGAGGGAGATAATGTAACTAACAAATTAACTATATTTTTGTGTTTCCATGTTTAAAAAGACACTAGACCTATATTATTTTGGAATAGATCATTTTTTATATAACTAATATTCATATATTATGATTTATTATTTTGGTGTGAAAAGTTTTGGATATTATAGTTAGTATTAGTGAATGATTTAGTTGAATTTTTGAAGCTATTATGACAAATGTTTAATGATAACCACAAAAGTGTGTCAATGTATATTAAAATACCATAAAATATTGGTGAAGTATAGTGAAAGTAGTTTTCATGAAATTACATCCCTATCAAGATAATATAAGTGGATATGGAATGGAAATAATTGTACCTAAGGGTAAGGACTATAAAAAGGGAACATTGGGATTTGACTAAATCATCACCTTCTGTATAACAACGAGCATTATTGAAAAACTATTTTAATACCCCCAAAGAATATGTTTTTTAAATTCCCAAAAATATCATGATCTATAATTTAGGATTTGAATAATTACAATGAATTTACTAGGTTATACCTATGGTATAATATATTGAAAAGGTGGCTTCATGATTTAGACATCTTATAATTTATTTTTCACGATAATGTGGTTTCCCACTATGATTATTGTTACTCAATCAATTCAATGTGTTACTAGAAAATGGATGGAACCATGGGAATCATGCAAACACTAAATTTGATATAATATTATGTGATTATTAGAATCCAAATTGGTTAATGACTCGAGGAGAATGATATTCTAATTATTCCTAATAATATATAATTATATATGATTTAAAATGTGTACACTTGTGAGATTCATAATGTATGAAATTAACGGAAGAATTAATTTTATGAATGTTATTGTGGTAATTAAAGTAGAGTAAAGAATATACATCATCTTACATTTCAAGAATGTGTGGAAAATTTTTAATAATAATATCACAAATGGAGTGGAATATGTTTTCTATGTGGAAATGAAAGTCATAGGGAAAAACAATTCCATGTAATTTGATATATTATATATGGTAAATGTGGGAATTATCTATTTTAATTCCATAACCTTGGTTTATCCCATATAATATGGAAGAACATATGTTATACACAATCATTAAGATTAAAATTTTGAAAATTTTTTATTGGGTTTCAGGAATTGTTTTATAAGTATTTTTACAAATGGTATTTTGGTAATAAGATTCCTGTATTATCTAAGGATTTTATTTATTTTGGAAAAATTTATTTCTTCATGTAAGATTAACATAAGAGTTGTGGATTAAATAATGTATTTATGTGTTAAATCCTTAACATATTATTAGTTTCTTAGATATCCCAATTTAGGTTCTATATGATTTGATTTTAATGTGATTGATGACAATTTGGGAGAGGTTTTATTGTATTATTATATGTGTAACTATTAGGTTGATCATAACGTATTATTTTTGGAATAATGATCATTTCATATGTTTAAATGAATTGAAAAAAATTAGGGTCTATATGATCAATCATTACTAAGGATGTTCAATATATTTTTACGGATGTTATAAGAATTATATTATTATAGTTTTTGTAAAAAGTATAACCAATCACATTCCGTATTTCCATAGTAATTTAACCGACATCTGAAGGGAGATAAGGGTGAAACAACAAACAATAACCTATTTTATTTCTTAGTTGTTATTAAAATTTTAAAATAATGTGAAAAATGTCATTATGTTGATTTTGGGAATATATGTTTTATTAAAGATATAATCATGAGATTTAATAATGATATGGTGATAATTTTTGAATCCCGATAAAATAATGTCCTTGGGTAAAATTACCCAACCATTATCTGATGTTAACTACAGTGATTTTTTCAAGTAAATAAATGGTGTAATTGTCATTATAGAGAATGGTGTAATTTTCATTATAGAGAATGGTGTGATATATATAATTATTATAAAAGTTTTAATTATTTATTAAGATATAAGGAATTGAATATATTTTAAAAAAATGTTTGGAACCAATTAATGATTATGACTACTAAATAATTTACCAAACTAGGGAAAGAGAAAAAGGTGGATGATGTATTATGTCATCAATATCATGTTATCTTATACATTATGAGGAATACAAATGATCCCATATTTATGGATTATCAAGGTACAAATCATGAAATATTAAAGGATGGGGAGAAATATTATATTTTTCAAATGAGTGTTCAACAATCTATCCATGTGAATATATATGAAGTGTTGAGGGAATATGTAGATATTTACAGAAAAAATGGGAGAGGTTCTATATTTTTAAATTTATTATGATCGAATAGTATGATTTAATAACAATGTATGTATTTCATAGATAACATATCTGAAGAAGGATCTATTATAGGAGGCTAATAGTTATTCATTCCCAATTCATATGGGAAGTAAAAAAGTTGTATATTGATTTGAAATAGAATTTTTCCTGGGATAACATGAAGAGTGATATTGAAATGTATGTACCTCAAATTGGTATTTCATAAAGTCATGGTTGGGGAAAATTATAATGGGAAATTACAATCATTTCACATATCATAATGTATGCAGGAAAGATTTACCATGGTTTTTGTCATCAAAAACCCCAAAATATCTATATTGAGCATTGTTATATTGGTTGTATTCATTCACCTTTCAAATAAAATACACATAATCAGTATCAAAGAATACTTACATTAGAATTATCATACAGGGCTATATATTATGGGAGAGGTAATTTTTAATGGATTATCACATTATTTTATATTTTATTAGGATCCATGGATTAACATGATATTTAGGGGAACTATTCCGAAAAATTTGGACACATAGTTGAGTTCCAACACTACGTAACATCCTTATAAATATTTTTAACCTAAGAGGATCATTCAAGACATATTATATACGTATAATTATTTTTATTTTTATTTCAAATGTGGTGTGGATCAACACATTACTTTATTAATATTTTCATAAAAAATTGCTTTCTCTCAAGAATAAAATGGAATCCTTAAGAAGTATTATATGGAAATAAGTATTGGACTCTATTTTTCTTGGATGATGTTATAAAAATAATACTATTGGGTCCTGAGATGGATAAATAAATGATAGAGATGTTTATATCCATTTATAAACACATAAGAGAATCACATGGTAAAAAAAATTATGTCCATAATTATTTGTTTGATCTAGTGTCTCATGATTAGGAGAAGGTTTTTCTATGAATATATCAATAGAAAAAGTTTTTCAGATTCAAGAATAAATTAAATTCTATCATTAGGAACATTTTACCCTTTTATTTAATTTATTTATAAGGGTCTTTGACCGATCACTAGGCGCTTCCACCAAATGTCTCTCAAGCTCACAATATGTTCCATATATCTCTCCTGAAAAAGTACATAATAGATCCTTTACATATACGAAACATAGATATCATACCACTTGATAAAGATGTTTCTTATGAGGAACAACTGATGTAGAATATAGATAATAGATGGAATGTTCTAAAAAATAAAATGCTCACACGGTCAAGGCTTTATACTAAAACTACATACTTGGGGAAGTTGTTTAGGAAACTGAGGATATGATGAGGTTGAAGTATCATTAGTTATTTGTATTAGAGTACTATAATTTTAAAGGAGACAATTTTTAGGGGGTATAATGTTAAATCAGAAAACTTAATGTTATATATATTCTTTCAAATAAATTTAATTTAATCAATAGCTTGAATTACACACAGCACTGAGTTATTATAGACTACGATTTATTATAATTATTTAAATAAAACTATTATAACCAAAATGTTTAACCAAAATTATAAATAGTAATAAACCAATTTTAATAATTAAGTATTAATTTTATAGATAAATAATATTTATAGACATAAGAATACTAATTTTTGGTAATGTCCTCATATTCTTCAAAAAATGCATTTTTCTCAAAAAAAAATGAATTTTCTTTATTTTTTGAGAAACAATATAGATGTAAATTTTAAAAAATTAACAAAATATATTTTTAAAATTGAAATTATTTTTTGGATTCAACATGTCAAATATATATTAGGGTGATTTATTTTGATTTTTCTAAAATGATTATCTTTTTAATGAATACTGAAAAAAATTATATTTTGATTAAAAGACTGCCATTTCTATTAAATCATTTCAATTATCAAATTCATATGATGATTATAAAATTAAAAGTAGTTAAATAATATGAATAAAAATATAATTAATGTTTTACAAATGAATTTCTTATTGACGTTTTTATATTTAAACATTCCTTATATGAAGAAGAAGTATCTTTGGAAATGCGTTTTTTCAACGCATCTATGAGTTTAACATTAAATTAAATTATACCGCATATGTGAATTTAATTTAAAAAAATAGTTTCATTTTTTTATTTAACATTATTAATATTATATAACAATTAAATAATAAATATACCTCATAATTAATAGTGTAATAAACAAGAAATAATTTCCATGGTAAATGTTAAAACTGGCTTTTCGGGGGTTAAACTAAAAAAGAAATGTCAAAATGTCAAAAAACATATATAAAACCAGATATTTAGTTATATATAGTCTTTTTATCATATAATATTTTCTAAATGTCTATTTTTATACTTTAGGTGTGTGAAAAATTTGTGTCCACTTTATTCTTCTAAAATATTCCAAGTTTGTCATCTCCCCAACTTATAAAAGGATACCCCCAGTCCTATCATCTTCATACACCCATTACCATTTGGTCCAAGAAATACCTACCCAATGACTCAATTACTTCTATTAATAGGTCTTATATAAAATAGTTTTATAATTATAACCATACAAGAAGTATTTGGTTAAAAATATGGAGGATTTATAAATATGAGGAGTTTTAGATGTGTATGAATAAACTCAGGACCATAGGTAAGGGATTTCAATCTCACTATTATTCCTATGAGATGCATGACATATTCATCACATGTATATTTTGTGTGGAGTATAAAGTTCCCATATATATCTTATATAATGTTTTTTTTTGAATATTATGGATATCTATATATACATCTAGGGTTCTTTCATTCATTGAAATTATGATTCAAATGTTACCAAAGTGGTAAGGGTTTTATGATAAAAACTGATTATTTATTAGGATTGATTATGATTTCGTATTTAAGGATGAAATATTGTGATATATATCTCAATAAACTATTTTATTTTCTTATCATCTATGTATTTATAGATAATACAAGGTTTCTTTACAATTTATATCTTTATGAAAAAAGAGACCAATATAATTTCTTGAGACGAATAGAGCTTATTTTTCTATCTGATTGAAAATCAATTTTCATAGAATTTCATGTTTTATAAAATAATATAAAATATAGTTTTTAATATTATCCAAGGATTTTTATACATTTTTACCCTTGTTTTACTTCTTGAAAAATAGTTTCATTGGAATATTCTTTTCATTTTCTAAATGATGTACTTTTGATATTTACCAAATATGAAGATAGAATAATTTTTAACATGTATGGAATGAATGGAATTTTCCACATCATTAAATATAAACGGTATAAATATTACATTACATATTTCATTTTTGTTTTCAATGAATCATATTCTTTTATGTTTATGACATTTTTATAATTGAAATTACTGACTTCAAAATGAAAATGATATTTTCCTCCAGAAATGTTCCAGGTGATATTTCAAAACCATTTTATATATAAGATTACATCCATTGGTATTAAATATGTTTTTAGATGGATATGATCCAACTATACCATCCTTATTATTTATCTGGTTGATTTATGATTATGATAAAATTAATATTATGAAGATCATTTCTTTTCCATGTGTTCTTTTTATGAAACACATATCTTTCTTTCAGTTATTGTATGATAATTACTTTGAAACCCATTTCCTTTTCATGGTTTATGATATTACTAATTTTTTAAGATCATTCGGAAAAATATTAGGGATTATGTCATGGTTGTGACATATATCTCCCTCTAATGCATTGGGTATGATTAATTTTTTATGATCCTAAAGGGTACATGAGAGGTAATCATAGGACAAAAAAGAGGGTACATGAGAGTTTATACAAAGAATGAAAAAATGGTACAAAAGATTTTATCTCATGAATGTAAAATATGGTACATGGTATGTTACCCCAAAACTAAAAAACATGGTACACTAAATATTATCTGAATCTGGAAATGGTGGTATACACGTGGTAATCTCAAGTCTAAAAAAGTGGTCTCATTTGAAGTTATCCAAAATCTAAAAAAAGGTTACCTGGAATGTTATCCCCATACTAAATTAGATATATTTTTTTCCAATGTATAACATGTTAGCAATGTCATGTTGGTTAAATGTGATAAAACATTATATATGTTTGTGTCTCTTCTAGAAATCAATGAATTATGAAAATATTATTTATCCTAGAGTATATTCTATGATTCCATTATGATTCATGTCTTATAAAATTACATGATTTATTGTCTTACACAATTTAATGATCAATGATATATTGTGTGTGGCTTTAAAAATGTCAATTTCATATTATCAGACCCTTATGATCATGTTATTATTTTGTGATCATTTATATATTTGTTGGTTACCCTTACTATGCATATGTCATCACCCTTAATTATGTTTCGTTTCCCAAGATAATTAAAAATGGTATTATATATGATATTTCTAATAAGGAATCTAGTTATGATGAAATTAATGTTACTGTTGTATCTCACTTATGAACCATTTTTTTAGGTGTCCAACAATATGGAGGCACTATACTTATAATATTATAGTGTAGACCATTATTTTTTAGAACAAATAATCATTTACTAATATTTATAATATTTATATGAATGCTATTGGTTTATATAAAAACATTGTCCTGATACCATTTTGTAACATACATACCATTGATCATGAATATTGAGACATGATTTGGGATTCAACATATCCTCAATCACGTTCCCTGATCATTAGAGGTTTTTGAAAGGAGATTTGGGACAAATAAGTTTTATTTGGAAATTGATTCCATTAGTATTATATATTAAAATAATAATCATGAATAAAAAATCTATTAAATAAAGAACATTTTAAAATAACATTACAATAGAAAAAAAACTCTTTCTATAGATTAAATAATTAAGATTAAAAATGATACACATAGTAACATAAAATAGTGTTCTAAGACTCTAAAGAACAAATTCCATTGATATATCTCACAAAAATATCTATATATCAACACTAAAGAAGAAAAATGTATTCCCTTACCATTTATAATGAGAAATAATTTCATCATGTGTACCGATGTGTACATATAAGGTGTATGTGTAATATATGTAGAATTTCTCCATTGAATATAATAAAATTCATTGCATATAAAATTTAAATATGAAATTATAATCAATCGTGGTAAATAAACATAATTTTAAACAATAAATTTTATTTATATATTCATTTTCAAAGCCTTTTTATAAAACCAATAATTGATTTTTTGTTCATAATTTCTCATTTTTTTAGAAAACAATCAATAAATACTTTTTTTCAAATAATCCAAATGAAATATTTTTACACGAAAGTATAAATTAAATAACAAATCTGTATTTTCATATTATCAAAGAATTATATATTTTTAAAATCTATGGAAATAATTATTTTCCTAATTATTATTAAACCAACTCCTTTCCAATATCCCAGAAAATCCTTATTTTCATGAATCTTTAAAAAAATTTACATTTTCTAATTGAAACCACCCATTTTTTAAAATTTACAAAATAATAAGGTAACTAGGATAAAAATATAATAACAACATTACCAACCACAATCCCAAGGTGTTGTAAAATATTGAGTGTCTCGTTCAATAATCGGAGTGAGAGTCTCCTTATAGACCTATAGTGAGAGTTTCCATTTATCCTTGATCATCCAAACAGTTTCATTTATTATTTAATTCTATATATGTCTCTAATATATAATAATTAATTTTTATTAGTTTAATGAAATTATCACTATAAGGCCCCGACCTTAAACCTTGCGTAATATTGAATTAAATGAATAATTCCCATTGAGGATCTTTTTAGGTTTAGAGTTTTAGATAATTAGGACATAACTATTACATCTCAAAATATTACAAAGTAGACATTTCTAATATGTTTCCATAAAATAAAAAAATATTAAAAAGAAACATGTCTAGTTCCATGTTTTATATAGCATGACTTTTCCTTGATCTCATCCTTGACCCTATTCCACATTAAGTCCTATGAAAAACATTTCAAAAACTTGGGGTGAGCATAAAAATCTCAATAAGGGATACACAAAAAAGGAAAACTGTTAGTTTTTCAAAACAACAAGTAAACCATGAGTACTTTATCAAAGTAATACTTTTCACCTTTATAAAGTAGTATAAACTCTTCAATGAATAAAAGATCATTACTTTCCCTTTTGTAACCAAAAGATTACGATAAAACCCATATAAAGAACACATAACATATAAAGTTAACTTGGGACATAAACATACATAAATGGAATAACCATACGGTCGACTTCCACACATATCACTTAATGGAATAGCCATACGGCCGACTTCAATACCCAATGCATTGGAGGTTATAATGTAACCACTCGTCCTGGTATTCATGGCACAACCCGTCATATGGTTTATCACGTAATCACCCATAAAATGTCCAAGTACCATCATTACACATAAAATATTGAAAATATAAACATTTCAATGACAACATTTCATTTGCAATCACAATAAGTAATTGCAAGATATTGAATTAATCAATCCATTTTCAAAAAACATTTAAAAGGGATTTTTGAATCAAAGTGTCCCATACCACTTTGAAGCGTTTAATGGAATTATAATTTTAAAAAATTAATGTCCATATAAATAAATACTGAAAACCATTTCGAAAACATGGACATTAATGATAAATATTTAGAATAATAAATCTTTACAACATTTTAAACGATATTTTTGTTAAAGAGTTTTTAACAAAATGAGAGACTCTTGAATACAAATAATTGTGGAATTACATTTAATCAGAACATTATAATATCATGAGAATAAAGAGATTCATGATATAATATGTCAAATGACCATATATACACCATATAAGATTGAATTGGTGCAAAACAACAATGAAGTCTTAATGGAAATTTAAATTGAGATTAAATCCATTATAAAGATGGTGTCCTTAAATTAAGGGAAGATCTGTCATATAATTATATGTGAGAAATATAAATACACCCAATATAAGTGGATATTATGTTTGAAACAATAATAGGCCATTCACACTTATTCATAGGATGACATGTTCAATAATTACAAGTTGAACCCAATGAAATTGAAATTGTGTTAAGACGTTCCCTTGTAAAAAATTCGACAGCCTAACGTCGTCACTTTAAAATTCAGAAAATGAGTTGATGAGAAAAAAAGGGTATCTCATCACTTGGAAATAAATTTTACATCAATAATTATATAGAAGAACATATCCCAACATAATAAGATGTAAATTAAAATACATAACAAAAATAAGTCTTTTAAAAAGAGGAGGGTGAAAGTTTCCCTTACCGACTTGGGTAACTTTCCAAACGTACACCGCATGAAAGAAGGACTATAAAACATTGATGTAAATACTCATAAACTAAAGTATATTACACAAATATTAGAATAATGGGTAGTACATACACCACTCAAAGGAAATGGTGGAAAATGTAGCATAAATCTAACGGGAATAAAAGTGAGATGAAAAATCCCTTACGAAAACTCAGCAGCCTAACGACGCCACTTAAAACGTCCAAAAATGGGTTTTATGATATCAAATAGGGTCTCTCATAATATGAACATAAAAATTACATAATGAGTAATATAAAAGAACATCCCCAAACCTAAGAAATATGAGCTTAAAAGAAATGACATAAAGGGGAGTACTTGAAAAGAATAAGAGAGGTAGGATCCCTTACGATAATTCGACAGCCTAACAACGCCACTCCAAACATCCAAAATGGATTGATGAGAGAAAATAGGGTCTCTCATAATATGAACATAAAAACTACAGTAATATTAATATAAAATAACATCCCAATTGTGAGAAATATGAGCATAAAATGAATGATATAAAAGAGTGTACTTAAAAAGAAAGAGAGGGATAGGACCCCTTACCTCAAGTCCGACTTATCTTGTTCGTTTCTTTATATTCCTAAATAATAAACATTGGTCAATTTATAATTTCTTAAGGAACTCCTTAAAATATTTTTATTAAGTTCATATCACATATTATAATGTTATAATAATTTTTTAATAATGTTAGTTCATATTAGACATTTTTTCCGATGTTTGGTACATGAGTCAAAAATGAACTTGTTTAAAAATGATTTCCCATGTAGTTATAAGTAAATAATTTCCAGAATAGTATTATTGATTAATATATCATATATATCCTATACATATTCATTTTATACTATTCCATAACATTTTGAGATAAAAAATGAAAATCACCGTTTATGGAGACGGTAGATCATACGTACGCATGAACGCTACTTTCATTTTTTTGTCATATTAATGGAATTAAAAATAAATGAGATATATATATATTATAATTCAAGTATAATATATAGTTTATATAGTTCACATATGTTCATTAATTTCATTCTTTATACATTCCATGTATTGGATGAACGAGTCACATCACTTGAGGGGGCGGTAGTCCACACTTCCTCATATGAAATTCTCTCATTAGCACAACATGCAAAGAATAAAGGTATGTTTTAAATATAAAATACAAAAGAATATCAAAAACATAAATACCATATATATCATATATAAAATATAGTTACATCATAATGGACACCTTTAAAGGTGTTAAAAGAATATTGAACAATCATCGTTTCGTGAGGCAGTAATTCGCCATCCACAGAAACAGTATGTTCTTTAACCATTAGATGGAAGTGTGTGTAAGTGTAGCCCAAATAATTTACATAAAAACATCTTAGTATATTTAAGATACTCTTTTTGTTACAAAATAAAGTAATAAAAAGATTTTAGGGGTTTGGAAGGGTAAATTAAAACAAAAGAACACAAGTGAAGACATTACCTTTAAATCGGGAAACTCCTCTTGGTTTGAACCAAAAGGGTTTCTTGAAGAGAATTCTTCCAATGGTGAGGCTTAAATGATGAGGATAGGGATGTGGAAAGAAGAAATGGTCAGGTTTTGGCCGATCCAAAGGCTTGAGAGGTGTGGGTAAGGTGGTAGAGGTGGGGGCCTTTATAAGAGGAGAGGAGGGGCACTCTTGGAAAGTCTTGAAAAGTAACATTATTATAAAATAATTTTCGCGTTTTAAAGGTCCCAAAATTATATATTTCTAGGATAAGGTGATAATAGTTTTAAATACACACATCCAATAGGTTTTTGACAAGTGTAGGTCTTATATTTTACATTATCTTTTCATTCTATTTAAATCGTTAAATAATGAGGCAATCGCTGCATCATCATGGTGTCATAAATAATTTAATTTATATAAAGTCTAAAAATTATAAAAAAAACTATCATGATTTAAGAAACATTTTTAGCTTTCTAATGAATGTTTATAGTAAAAATATGACTTTTATAACTCCATGTAAAAATTGATTCAGTAAAACAATACATGTTGGTGAAATTTTTATTTTAACTTTAAATAAAAAGTTATTAATGTCAATTTCTTAACAAAGTGGATCCATGGGGTCCCAAAGTTGACCCATGGATTGTATTGGTTGTCCAGGACTCATCCAATAAGGGTAGGAAATGTTTCAAGGTCATTTCATATTATTATAACATTATCTTTACCTTAAATTACACTAATTACCTTTAATCGCGATTAATAAAACTTAAAAGTTACTATTTACCAAAAAAATTGTTTTAATCTCATTAAACAAAATTTTACTTCCAAATGAAAACCATGTATGTCAGATTATTGAAAATCAAATCACAGAAGTCATAAAGTTTCATTTAAACGAAAAATCAGTTTCTTTAACTACCACTTAGTGGTTTCACTATTCATCAAAAATTGAAGTTTTTCAAAAAAATAGAAAGAATTCACCCTAAGATATATTTAATAATTAGAATTAAAAAATTATGTCTATTTTAAAAAATTCAGAATATATAATTTTCATTAATTAATTTAATAATTCATTCCCGCTGTCAAAATAAATAGCATTTTTTTAAGAAACATTATCTATTAAAAGATTGACACTAGTTTAAGTCCAATTTCAAAGTTAAATTAATTCCAATGACCACCATTGGATTAAATGGTAAAAATATATTCTAAATGAACTTTAAAACCAGTTAAAAAGATGATCTAATCATATATATAAATTAGATTAAAAATAGGTTTTGAATTAAAATACAACATTTTCACTAAAACTGATATTTATTGGAAAAATAACAAAAATTTACACAAAGTAAATTTTGATGTCCAGATTCTAAAGAAGAATTTTATTTTGTCAAATATAACATATAAAATCTTCAAAATTATATTTAAAAAGGGTTCCCCATCAAAAGGCGGTTAATCGACCTTTTAAAGAATATTAGAATATTTAGGCTTAAAATTGGATTCATTCGCATTTTAAGCCTCTAAAATTTATTGGATAAATGTAAAAATATTTGAAAAACATATGTAATCATTTTTTAGTTATTTATGTTCATTCCCTCCATTACAATGGCTAGGCGTTAACTATTATAATATTATTATATTATTAGTGTGCAACGTAAGATTTCAAAGAAACTCGTTGTTGCGTATTGGGTACGCCATCGAGTATAGCATTCCCATTAAAGTAGTATTAACATTTTATTCACAAAATATTGATAAACATTAGAATGTAATATTATTTATTTACCTGGGATGTTACATCCTTCCCCCCTTTTGGGAATTGCGTCCTCGCAATTTCAAAATTGGTCTTGGAAATTTCATTGAAAGTCCCACATCGGAACAAGAGTCAGTAAAACTATCACTTTAAAAGAAATGGAGAGAAGTAAAAAGGTCACCAGAGTTAACCCATACTAGGATTACAAGTATGTAAATATGGATTTGGAGGAGAAAAAAACAAAGGGTCATGTTCTGATGGAGAGTGATAGTAAACATGTCTAGGAGAAAGTTAACCACAAGAAAATCACTTAGTTGTGATGGGTTAAATGGTATTCGATTCCCCAGTAGGAAAAGTTAACAGACAAAATATTTTTTTTAGGTTACTATTCATTGAAGAATTTATTTTTGATCTTAAGTAAACATACTTACTTGTCATGTTGAATTTCAACTTTTACTAGATTTCTTACACAAACTCATACTTTCCCCAAATGATGAGTATTTGGGAAGACTTGTTCACATTAAGAGTACTATAATCAACTTCTAGAGATTCAACTAATACACAAAAGATAACTGTATATTTCCCATGTCTTTAGACCCTTACCAAAACCAAAAATTGTTAGAACAAGATCAGATAATCCAGAAAAGGATAACCCTTTATAAAAAAAATCTATTCTTAATCTCCAAAATTTGTCCAACAAAACCCAAAGTTCAACGAAGACCATTCGATAAATAATTTGTCCATAAAATTATTAAATTTAATCCAAACTAAGATTGAAACCCAAATATTTGAAGGATTTAATCACATAGTCTTCCAAGTTACAAATTAACACTTATCTCCAAATAACATCAGTTGCTCTAAAAGTCTCATATTGAAAAGTAATTAACCTAATCACATATCCTCCATGATAGGTTAATAATATACATAGATAACCAAAAATCAACTTAATATTAATTCATAAAATCATATAACTAAAAATATAAGTCATACCAAACAGGGACTTCACGTAGTCCAGTGGTAGGTGATAAATACCAGTCACACTTTGGTTGTGGGTTCGATTCCCGCCGCTTTGTCCGACGCAACGGGTTGTCACACGGTCTGTGTGTTGTCCTTTTTATAAAACTCCAAAAACAACCCTAACATGTTTTAACCCCAATAGTTTCCCTATACCTCTCATTTTCACCCAAATTAATTATGATATAAATATCCTAATTCTTGAATTCTTATTTCACCACCATAAGATAAAATAAACCGATTGCCAAAATGAATAACAGCATACCTTGTTCATGGCGTCCACTCAGTTTCATAATCATCTTGTTCACGTAGGTAGAAGTCCCATGTATTACAAAAATGATTTAGAGATCCTTAAAAATCATTTTCTTCCTCCATCCAAATACACCTTGTACAACATGGGCCATATGGGTGTTCACAGAAAAACAGTTTTGGAAAATAATCATGTAGGACATATAATTCCAAAACATCTGATAAAATACGATTTCTAAAAAATAGTCAGACAGAATTTGAGTTGAAACTTTCTATTATTGGTCCTTTTAAAATACCATAAGTATGTGCTGAGAGACTATATTTTAAATGCAAATATAAATAGGTTGTGCTAGGGTCTCTTTCCTCAGCACCATTTTTAAAATCATAATATGCTTCAAATTCTTGTGATAAGGTAAAATATTTGATAATACCTTGATAATATTTACCTTTCTTGAAAATATGAGAATATTGTGAAAATATTATTTGTCTAAATACAACCCATGATACATGATGATAGCGAGGTATAGTGGAGGTGTTTGATATCTCAAAAAACTACTTTCAATTGATTTGTATGCTAGAAAAATTATAACAATCATCCGAACATGACTTTGCAAGAATTATTTCAAGCATGTCATCAGGAAGAGATAGGAATGTCTTTTCAGATCCTCCTCCTTCCATTCATAAAGGACTTTACTTGAACATAAAAAAAGTTATAAAACAATGATTTAACTGAAATAAAACATATAGGGACTAACCATGTGTCTAACAAAAACTCCTAATCCCTAATGTTGTCTAAACATCCCTCTGATACCAACTATAAGGCCCCGGCCTTAAACCTATCGTAATATTGAATTTTATGAATAATTCACATTGAGGATCTTTTCGGGATTATATTTTTAGAGAATTTGGACATAACTATTACATCTCAAAAGATTACAAAGTAGACATTTCTACTATGTTTCCATTAAATATTAAAATCTTAAAAAGAAACATGTCTAGTTCCATGTTTTAGATAGCATGACTTTTCCTAGATCCCATCCTTGACCCTATTCCACATTAAGTCCTGTGAATAACATTTCAAAAACTTGGGGTGAGCATAAAAAGCTCATTAAGGGATACACAAAGAAGGAAAACTATTAGTTTTTTAAAACAACAAGTAAACCATGATTACCTCATCAAGGTAATATTTTTCTCCATTATGAATTGGTATAAACTCTTAGATGAATAAAAGATCATTACTTACCCTTTTGTAACCAAAAGATTTCCATAAAACCCATATAAAGAACACATAACATATAAAGGTAACTTGGGACATAAACATACTTAAATGGAATAACCATACGGTCGACATCCACAAATATCACTTAATGGAATAGCCATACGGCCGACTTCAATACCCAATGCATTGGAGGTTATAACGTAACCACCTGTCCTGGTATTCACGACACCACCCATCATATGGTTTATCACGTAACCACCCATAAAATGTCCAAGTACCATCATTACACATAAAATATTGAAAAAATAAATATTTCAATGAAAATTTTCATTTGAAATCACAATAAGTAATTCCAAGATATTGATTTAATCAATCCATTTTCAAAAACCATTTAAAAGAGATTTTTGAATCAAAGTGTCCCATGCCACTTTTAAGCTTTTAATGGAATTATAATTTTAAAACAATAATTCCCATATAAATAAATATTGAAAACCATTTCGAAAACATGGACATTAAAGATAAATATTTAGAATAATAAATCTTTAAAACATTTAAAACGATATTATTGTTAAAGAGTTTTTAACAAAATGAGAGACTCTTGAATACAAATAATTGTGTAATAACATTTAATCGAAAATTTATAATATCATGAGAATAAAGGGATTCATGATATAATATTTCAAAGCATGGTATATACACCATATAAGAGTGAATTGGTGCATAACAACAATTAAGTCTCAATGGAAATGTAAATTGAGATGAAATCCATTATAAAGATGGTATCCTTAAATTTAGGATAAATATATCACATAATTATATGTGAGAAATATAAATTCACCCAATATAAGTGGATATTAAGTGTGAAACAATGAGAGGTCATTCACAGTTATTCATAGGATGACATGTTCAAGAATTACAAGTTCAACCCAAAGAAATTGAAATTGGGTTAGGACGTTCCCTTGTAAAAATTCGACAGCCTAACATCGTCACATTAAAATTCAGAAAATGAGTTGATGAGACAGAAAGGGTATCTCATCACTTGGAAATAAATTTTACATAATTAAGGATATAGAAGAACATATCCTAACATAATAAGATGTAAATTAAAAAACATAACAAAAATAAGTCTTTTAAAAAGAGGAGGGTGAAAGGTTCCCTTACCGACTTGGGTAACTTTCGAAACGTACACCCCATGAAAGAAGGACTATAATACATTGATGTCAATACTCATAAATGAAAGTATAATACAAATTGATTATAATAATGGGTTGTACATACACCACTCAAAGGAAATGGTCGAAAATGTAGCATAAATCTCATGGGAATAAATGTGAGATGAAAAATCCCTTACGAAAACTCGGCAGCCTAACGGCGCCACTTAAAACTTCCAAAAATGGATTTATGAGATCAAATAGGGTCTCTCGTAATATGAACATAAAATGTAAAGAATGTGTAATATAAAAGAACATCCCCAAACATAAGATCTATGAGCTTAAAAAATGGACATAAAAGAGAGTACTTAAAAAGAAAGAGAGAGGTAGGATCCCATACGAAAATTCGGCAGCCTAACGGCACCACTCAAAACTTCCAAAATGGATTGATGAGAGAAAATAGGGACTCTCATCATATGAAAATAAAAATTACAGAAAGAGTAATATAAAATAACATCCCAATCGTAAGAAATATGATCTTAAAAGTAATGAAATAAAAGAGTGTACTTAAAAAGAAAGAGAGGGGTAGGATCCCTTACCTCAAGTCCGACTTGTCTTGTTCGTTTCTTTATATTCCTGAATAATAATCTTTGGTAAATTTATAATTTCTTAATGAACTCCTTTAAAAATTATTTTTTAGATCATATCACATATTATAATGTTATAATAATTGTTTAATAATGTTAGTTCATATCAGACGTTTTTGCCGATTTTGGTAGATGAGTCAAAAATGAACTTGTTTGAAAATGATTGCCCATGTAGTTATAAGTAAATCATTTCTAGAATATTATTAATGATTAAAATATCATATATATCCAGTAAATATTCATTTTATACTATTCCATAACATTTGGAGATAAAAAATGAAAATCACCATTCATGAAGACGGTAGGCCGTACGTACGCATGAATGCTACTTTCATTTTTTTTGTCATATTAATGGAATTAAAAATAAATGAGAGAGATATATATATATATATATTATAATTCCAGTATTATATATATGTTATATAGGTCACATATGTTAATTAATTTTATTCTTTATAAATTCCATGTATTGCATGAACGAGTCACATCACTTGAGGGGGCGGTAGTCCACACTTCCTCATATGAAATTATCGCATTTGCACAACATGAAAAAAATAAAGGTATGTTTTAAATATAAAATAAAGAAGAATATAGAAAACATAAATACCATCTATATCATATATAAAATACAACGACATCATAATGACCACCTTTAATGGTGTTAAAAGAATATTGAACAATCATCGTTTCGTGAGGCAGTAATTCGCCATCCACAGAAACAGAATGTTCTTTAACCATTAGACAGAGGTGTGTGTAAGTGGAGATAGAATCCATCACATAACAACATACTAGTATATTGAAGATACTGGTGTTATTACAAAATAATGTAATAAAAAGAGTTTAGGGGTTTGGAGTAGCAAAATAAAACAAAAGAACACAAGTGAAGACATTACCTTTAAAATGCTTTTCAGATTTTAAAGGTCCCACAATTATATATTTCGAGTATAAGGTGATAATAGTTCTAAATTCACATATCCATTAGGTTTTTGACAAGTGTAGGTATTATATTTTACATTATCTTTTCATTTTATTTAAATCGTTAAATAATGAGGTAATCGCTGTATCATCATGGTGTCATAAATAATTTAATTTATTTAATGTCTAAAAATTATTAAAAAAATATCATGATGTAGGAAATATTTTTTTATTTCTAATGAATATTTATAGTCAAAAATATGACTTTTATAACCACATGTAAAAATTGTTTTAGTAAAATAATACATGTTTGTGACATTTTTATTTTAACTTTATATAAAAAGTTAGTAATGTCATTTTCCTACCAATGTTGCACCATGGGGTCCCCAAGTTGACCAATGGATTTTATTGGTCGGCCATGACTCATCCAATAAGTTTAAGACATGTGTCAAGGTCATTTCTTATTATTATAACATTATCCTTACCTTAAATTACACTAATTATTTTTAATTGCGATTAATAAAACTTTAAAGTTACTATTCACCAAAAAAATTATTTTAATCTCATTGAACCACATTATACTTCATAATGACAACCATGTATGTCTGATTTTTGAAAATCAAATCACAGAAGTGGTAAAGTTTCATTTAAACGAAAAATCAGTTTCTTTAACTACCAGTTAGTGGTTTCACTATTCATCAAAAATTGAAGTTTTTCAGAAAAATACCAAAAATTCCCCCTAAGCTATATTTGATATTCAAAATTAAAAAATGATGTATATTTTAAAAAATTCAGAATATATAAGTTTCATTAATTAATTTAATAATTCATTCCCACTGTCAAAACAAATAGCATGTTTTTAAGAAACAATATCTATTAAAAGATTGACACTAGTTTAAGTCCAATTTCAAAGTTAAATTAATTCCAATGACCAAAATTGGATTAAATGATAAAAATATATTCCAATTGAACTTTAAAACAAGTTCAAAATATTATATAATAATTTTAATAAATTAGATTAAAAAGAGGTTTTGAATTAAAATACAACATTTTCACTAAAACAGATCTTTATCGGAAAAATAAAAAAAATTCACAAAGTAAAATTTGATGTTCAGATTCTAAAGAAGGATTTTATTTTGTCAAATATAACATATAAAATCATAAAAATTATATTTAAAAAGGGTTCGTCATCAAAAGGTGGTTAATCGACCTTTTAAAGAATATTAGAAGATTTGTGCTTAAAATTTGATTCATTCGCATTTTAAGCCTATAACATTTATTGGATAAATGTAAAAATATTTGACAAACATATGTAATCATTTTTTAGTTATTTATGTTCATTCCATCCATTACAATGGCTACGTGTTAACTATTATAATATTATTATATTGTTAGTGTGCAACGTAAGATTTCAAAGAAACTAGTTGTTGCGTATTGGGTACGCCATAGAGCATAGCATTCCCTTTAAAGTAGTATAAACATTTTATTCACAAAATATTGATAAACATTAGAATGTAATATTATTTATTTACCTACGATGTTACAATCTCATAAATGTTTTTTACATATTTCACCCACAATATAGAAGAGTTATAATTAAACTATTATTAAAATTTCAAACCCCACCCTTTCCTTGGGAAATTATTCATTAACCCATATACCAAAAAATTCATTTAGAAATAAATCCTTGATAAATGGAATAAAAAATAAAAAATTCAATAAACAGAATCAATTCCATCCAAAAATATTACTTGCAAATTTAAAAATGTAAATAGTATATTCAAACATTTCTAAGAAATATCCATTTTTCCGAATTTATAATTTTTTACAAAAAATCACGAATTTATATTAAAAATACATCACAATTAAAAAAAATTAAGGAAATTAGATAATCTTGAAAAATGGATATAACCAATATACATAGACATGAAATTTTTTAGATTCCATAAATTTTTTGTCCCATAATATACGTGATGGGATCTAATACTTCAAATGTCTAATAAAATTAATGAATATACTATATCTATATCTATAGATTCTAAAATGACACATTATGTAGTTTACATCTGTGAGAGATCAAACAAAACTGAGTAAGAGAGAGATAGAGACTAGTCCTAGAGTCTTCCTCTAATCCTATATCAAATCCATGATCTATATTCAAGATCTATTATATAGAGGACATGAGATCATAAAAGTTCACATAAAAGGAAAAAATAATTTCAAAATTATATAAGGTATATTGAAATGAGAGTTTGGAAGAGAAATGAATGATTAAGAGATGAAATCACTTAATAATCCCCCATAAAAATGGTTTTGTAAGCATGGTTTGGGAAATTGTAGTGTATAATTGTTATAACTATTCTGGGATAAAAATACATGTCACATGATTAGCTAAAATGGTCTTAATTCATAACCATACATGAACTACTAGAAATTTTTTTTCCCAACCAAGAATAACCTTTGAAAATACCACAATATAAATTTTATATCCCAAATATTAATGTGGGTGAATATGAGATTTTAATTTTTTTAGGTTTAATATTGAAACAAACTTCACCACCAGTTAATGTGATTATAATAATCAATATCCATCATACCCAAGAAAACTCATAGAAATAGTAACATATTATTATAAGGTTTACCTCTAAATACTATTAGGATAATCATTAATAAGATATGAATTTAATAAATATCCTAAAATCCAATTATTTCATTAATGGTAATATAAAATGAGTAGGGTATATCATTGAAATCATTTCACACATAATCCTTATAACTATGTACATTATTCCTACATGAATAAATATAGAATTTATTTTAAATAAAAGTAAAACCTTCAACCAGATAGTAAATATATCATATTTTTCTTTTTTCATTGTTTTTCTTCTCCTTATTCTACTATCACAATATCCAGTGCCTTTGTAACACCCCATCCTTCTACAGTACGTGTATCTTTGAATAATACAATAGATTGTGTTGTACGGTAATTTGAGTTCTAACACACTATGACCAATCAAACTAGATTTATGAATAATAATACCCACTTTTTGAAATTTTTGAAATTTTATTTTTCAAAATGGACTTCATTTTTGGATTTTAAAATTTTAAATTAGCTTAGGGTGAATTTTTTGTATTTTAGTAAAGATGTTCAATTTTTGATAAATAGTGGAAAATAATGTGTTATTGTTTTAAACTGACTTTTTATTTAAATAATTAGTCATTTTATTTAAATTAATAATAGTTAAAAATATATACATAATAATTATATATGTTCAATGTAATTAATTTTAGTCATTTTATAATAATATTAGATATATAAAATTTTATTGATCTTTTTACCTTCTTTTACCCACCTTCTAGGAGCATTTGAAAATTTGCATGAAACTTAATTTTACCACTTCTATAAATTTTATTTCAAAAATCTGATAGAAATGGTTGTAATCAGTAAATAAATTTTGGTTTAATAAGATAAAAATTATTTTTACTGAACAATAACATTTGACTTTTATTTACCACGATTAATAGTAAATAGGGTAATTAAAGGTAAAAAATGATATTATAATTACCCTAACATATGTTCTAATTCTATTGGATAAGATTATTTCGACTGAAATAAACTTTAGGAATAAGATATGGTCCTTTTGGTCCACTTGGATTAGATTATGACATTTACTTTTATTTTATTTAAAGAAGAGTTAAAAGTGTTAAATTAAATTTTTAATAACCAAAACATTTTCAATATAGGGTAATATATAAGATTAATTCCACTATAAATATAATTTAGAAATCTACAAATCTTTTCTTCATAATAGTATTTTATTTATAATTTTTAGATGGTAAATAATTATATATATTTATGATAAAATGATGATGCAGTAATTACCTTCATAATGAAAGCTTAAAATATTTGATATTATGAATATCCAAATAAATATAAATTGAGACTTTTGATGAAGTATACTAATATTATAGGGTAATATGATATTTTAGGGTTGATAATGTTTTTTTAAGTGATAATTTCATTATGAAATTCACAAAAACAAAATACCAAATAGTGTCAAAATTGACATAATTGAGTTTTAATAAAAATATAATATTATTAATTGATATAATATTCCTAAAAATATAAGGATCAGAAAAAGTACATATATAAGTATGTATATATTAATAATGAACCACTTGGGGTTCTACTGGATTTTTATAGTATGTTTATTAAGCATTAATTATAATAATACATGAATACATGGTAAAAGATAAAGTATTTAACAAAGAAGTAAATCTAAAAGGTATGGTTAATATGGTGACCTAAATCTGTCTCAACCATATTGTTTGAGATTTTTTTTGACCCAGAGCCACCTTATCCTTTCAATAAATTATTTTTTAGCCATTTTTAAATGAATATGATTTCATAATAAAATAATATTTCAAGGTTTTCCTAAAATGACCCTCACCCTCTTATAAAAAGGTACTTCACCTTCTCTAAAAATCACACCTCTAAATTCATTTGGCTTGGACAAAACCTACTCAAATATCCTCCAAAAAAACCCTCTCTTAGACCTAAATTCATTACTCGGATCATAAATCCAACCTATAAGCCCTTTTGATCAACTCAAAAGGAAACACCCAAAGAAGAACTAATAATTTCACCACCTCTTTCAATGTTCTTTTCTTCATCAACTTTATCATTCCTTTTTTCCATAAAAAAATAATAAATGTAGTACCTTATACATATTTTGATGTTATTATAAATATTTTATATCAATATTTATTATTCTATCTATCTTATGAATGAAAAGTCACCATATATGCATATGTATAGCTTACCGTCTCCACATCGTGGTGTAGTTTTCTATTCAAACAATTCATTGTTTGGATGGATATAATAATGAGTATATCTGATATAAATAATAAATATAAAATGTTAAGGATTTTTTATATATGATATACCTTCCAATTACATACAATTTCACCATCAATAGAATGATATTGTTTCTCGTGCGTATGTACGTATTACCGTCTCCACGAATGCGATAAATTAATTCCCCATTATAACCATTCAAGAATAATTTTCATTTTATGTTTAAAAATAATGTTTAATATCATAATATAATTCTAGGTAGGAATCAAATATATCTTATCCATGACAATCATGGCTTACGTAACCAATCATAAAAAGAAAAACAAAACAGTTAACACCTAAAACAATGATACTACTGAAATATTATTAACAAATAAATATTAGAAGATCATCAACGATATCATATTTATTTCTGTGGTTCTTGTATAATTTAATAACAATTATTTAAAAATTATACAGGAGGTTAATGTACCCTCAATCAAAGAAAATTAAAACGTACGGGTTAATTCAACAATCTCTTCATTATTTGAGGTTGTTTATACGTGCGCATCTACTGGGACATCTTTATCATCCACATCCATGTTTCTTAAAAATGTATTTCAAAACATTTTTAAAATTTCTTAGACAATGGGTTAAAGTCATTTATAGCTTTTTTTTAACTTTTTATGTGATTTTATTAAAATAATATTTCTGTCGTTTTCCAAACAAGGTCCTTTACGACCTTTTCAAAAAATTAACGAAAGAATGTTTTTTAACTTATATGGTCGGTGAATCTATTTTCTACCATTATAACACCTTCAATGATTCCCTTACAATATTATAAGAATATTTTCAATATAAATGATTTCCTTTAAAATTACTGGACTTTTAAATGATTTCAAAATTGAAAAACATATTTCTCTCATATAGTTTTGATTTCATCTACATCAACATCCTTTGTTGGGTTTTATGATTGTCTGAATTTGATTTATTATAATAAAATCTTCTATATTGTATTAAAGGTTTTGCGATATGTTTTACTGTAGATGTGATATTTTTATACCATTCATTGTTTAATGTTAATGTATTGACAATTTGTCTGCTAGTTTTAATATGAATGTTTATGTTATGTTTCAACATTTTCATATGAGGAACGCATTGAACTTAGTAATTGATGGGTGGAGCCCATTATAGATCCTCAATGCCTCGGTAGGTATCAGGAGACAAAATAGTTTCTTAACACAGGGCATTAAAAAAATATTATTTTTAGCCTCGGAACGAGTCCATGACTATGTGGTTATGATGTCCGACATTATGAATTCCATCATTATGAAATTGGTTATTGATATTACATGTGATTATTCAATTAGTAAAATATCCATGTGAAGAAGTAAATTATATTATTTGATTTATCTTTTCCATATTTTGTTTAATTTTATGTTTAAAAGTCTTGTGTTTTAGTCTTATACATTTTCCTCAAATGATTATGCTTATTTATGAATGTTTCAACTATAGTGTCTTCCTTACTAATCACCTAAGCTCACCATTTTCTATGTTTTATTTTTCCTAGTATGTGAAGAAGTATATTATGACTAATGTGCAAGGATATTATATGTGAGATGAATTTGTTAAAATATGACACAATTTTGTTTTTTTCAATTCATAATGTAATGTATAACTTATGTTTGTATCTAGTACTTCCAAGGATACTAAAAAGATCAGTCATTCAAGATTTGATCCCTTGTGATCATTCCAATTTTATGTAATAATGCACTGACTTTGGGTAACTAGGGTTGGGGCGTTACACTTGGTATCAGAGAAAGATTAGTACAAACCTTGAATGTTATATTCAGAAAAACTATGATTAGAGAACATTACCCTAAGATAGACTTTGACGATTAGTATAGAAGAAATTCATAGAATTTTTGTAAAGTAAAGATTTTGTGAGTTTACAAAGCAATAAATATCTCTTTGTATACGTGTAGGTAGAGGCTGCTCTGGAACAGATGTACCTAGGAGTGAAAACTCCAAGAAGCTTTTTTGGGTGTGACCCAGGGTATCCTGGTACACGAGAACGGGTCCTTCTACACTCTGGGTTAAGACACACTCGGGGGATATGCTTAGGATAATTCAAATTTTCGTTACAACACATTATAAAGGATTTATGAGTATATAACTCCTCAAATAAAACATATTTATGATTATGTATCATATCTACAAACTATTCAATATTTGTTAAGTGTTTTACAGGTTTTGAATTATGTATCGTGATTCATAAACTAATCTATTGTATACCATTGTTTAGAAATGGAACCTAGTGGATGAAATTGAAACTGTATCAATAAACATAATCCATGTAGGGATTACCCTCCTACTCAAGAAATTTATAGTTAAGCTGGTGATGCAACTGGTGTTGATCAACTTATCACCATACTAGGACAACTCACTCAGGTTATGAATAATAACCTTACCCTTATGGAGCACCCTGATCCTCATCACAGAGGATCAATGTTAGATCGCTTCCTGAGGACACAACCACATACATTAAATGGTACATAAAATCCATTTTTATATTAGCAATGGATAAGTTCCTTAGAGAAAATATTTCATTCTTTGGGGAGTAGTGAAAGTGAAAAAGTTGTCATGGTAGTTTATCGCCTCATAGGAGATGTAGATCAATGGTGGTCATTGACTCAAAAAACAAAGGAAGAAGAATAACTATAAAATATGGAATGGTGGGAGTTTAAAGAGATTCTCATAGATAAATACTTTCCTCGTGACCATCGAGAAGAAATGGTAGGACAATTTCTGAGTCTGAGGCAAAAATACGATGGGAATGTCACAATGTATGAGGCTAACATTATAATATTATCAAGGCATGTGTCATATTATATAGGTAACCTAAGGAGTAATATTTATTGAATATTTTATTGGTTAAAACAATTTCTCCATCTATCTTTATTCTCAAAGTCCCTCTCATCATACGATGATACTGTCTCATTTGCAATCAAGACAGAAAATGAATTCTCTATGTTTGAAAACTTTAAAGCAATACAAGAGAAGAAGAGATCTGCTGGACACTCTGAAAATTAAAATAAGGGGAATAATGGAATATTTTACTTTACATAATGCAATAAATTTTATAAGAAACACCCTAGTACTTTCTTGAAGGGAATGAGAGTATGTTACTAGTGTGGTGAAAAAGCCACCAATCACGTGATTGCATGGGAAAGAAAGGGGTGGTCAACGTTGAATGCTACAATTATATAGAAATAAGTAATTATGAATATGAATGTAATAATGGCCATGTAATATTACCTTTGAAAATGACAAGGTAGAAAATACAAGCTTATGCCATCACTATAGGTGAGGTTGAAACATCGAATGACGTGGTGGCAGGCAATTTAGTGGTTTCATAAAATTTAGCCAATTCTTTATTTGATTCTGGATCATTTCATTGTTTCATATCATCCTAGTTTTCTAATAAGATTAGATATTTCAATTTTTATTTAACAAGGAATATTTCAATCAAAACACCTAAGGGGAGTATTATTACAAAAATGTTTTGTAAATCAGTCCCCATTAGGGCATATAAATTTCCTTTATCTGATGATCTCATTACCATTCCCATGATTTAATTTGATATAATACTCTATAAGGATTGGATTTCGAACCATGATGTGAAAATTTATTTTATGAAGAAGGAGGTTACAATTTTTGTTGATGATAAAGATTACCTTATCTATATAGAAGAAACATCACCACCTGATTCTTATCTAGATCCTCCCCTAGTAGCTCAACTAAATTCAATTATTGGGGATGAAGAGAATGAAATAAACATGGGTGAGGAAAGGAATATTCAAATAGATTATGTACCTATTGTGTAAGAATATGTTGATGTGTTTCTCAAGGATTTAACTGGACATCCTCCAGAATGATAAATTTAGTTTTCCATTGATAAAATTTATGGTTCAAGGCCCATATCTATGTCCCCTCATTTAATATCCACTGTGGAATTAGTGGAACTGAAGAAACAACATAATTAAATGAGTAATAAAGTATTTATTCACCCTAGTTTTTCTCCATTGGGAGCCTCTATTCTTTTTGTTAAGAAAATTTAGGGATCTATGAGGTTGTGCATTGACTACAGAAATATCAATGCTATAACAATAAAGAACTAGTATCATGTACCTCACATTTATGATTTATTTGATCAACATCATGGAGGTCAATATTTTTCAATGATTGAACTTCGATCTGGATATCATCAGTTCTGTGTGAAGAAGGAAGACATTCCGAAGACAGCGTTTTGTACCAGGTATGTGAATTGTGAGTTTCCAGTAATGCCTTTTTTACTGTCCAATGAACCCTCTATTTTCATGGATCTAATGAATAGTGTTTTCAAGGAATATCTTTATGACTTTGTAGTTTTATTTATTGATGATATCTTGGTTCACTCCAAAAACTATGAATATCATGAAAATCACATGCGAATTTTTTTAAAAAGCCTCAGAAGAAATGAATTATATGAGATGTTTAGCAAGTGTGAATTCCGACTTTAGGAAATTTCTTTTCTATGCCATATTGTCTCTACGGATGAAATCTCTATTGATCCTTCTAATACAAGAGAAATTCAAGAATGGCTAGCACCAACGAGTATAACTGACATACAGTTTTATTGGTTTAGCAGGTTATTATCGGTGTTTCATCTAGAATGTTTCCTAATTGGATAACCCATTAACCAATATCACATGTAAAGGGGTTAAATTTGTTTATAAAAAATATTATGAAGAATTTTTTGAAGAACTTAAGTGAAGATTAGTCAATGCTTTTATTTTGACTCTACAATCGGGGATTGATGGGTTTGTTTTTTGTAGTGATGCTTCAACGAAAGGACCTGGTTGTTTCCTTATGTAGAATGATAGATTTATTGGATAATCATCACGATATCTATAAATTAATGAACAAAACTATCACACTAATGATCTTGAGTCACTAGTAGTAATATTTGTTGGATGATATGGAGACACTATCTCTATGGTGAAAAAATGTGAGATATATACCGATCATAATATATTGAAGTATATTTATTCACAAAAATAACTCAACATGAGGTAACGACAATGGCTTGAACCACTCAATGATTATGATTGCACTATACACAAACACCTGAGGAAGAAAAATAAGGTGGCATATGATTTGAGAAGAAATAATCATGGTGTTTTGAAAAATATGGGAGTGAAAAGGGATCCTTTGCTCACGGATCTAGTAATGAAGGATATAAGAATAATCATGGAAGGTGAAACATCAATACTTTTTCCAGTGGTTTCTAAACTATCTTTACTATAAAGGATAAAAAAATTCATACTAATGATGATGAGTTTCAAATTAAAAATAATGTTGTGAACAATGGTAGATTGACCGACTTCGTATATGAAGATGGGATTATGAAATTTTGTAAGAGACTTTGTGTTCCTGAAATACCTAATCTAAAAATGGAATTGTTGGATGATTCTTATAGCTCCAATTTCTCTATACCCCTTGGTCGCACTAAGATGTATGGATATTTGAAGGAACATTTTTTGTGGGACAACATGAAGAGAGATATTTCTGATTATGTGTCAAGATTTATGGTTTTCCAACAAGTGAAAGCTAGAATACAACATCCTAGAGGAGTCATGAAACCTCTTCCCATACCTGAGTTGCAATGGGATGATATTATGATTCTATTTTTCATGGTAATACCAAAGACTCCAAGAAGAAATGATGCAATATGGGTCATTATTTATCTTCATACCAAGTCAGCATATTTTGTTGCTATAAAAGAAGATTTACCACCTGAAATTTTTGGGAGACTGTATATTAATGACGTTGTAAGACTTTATGGAGTAGCCCTGTCTATTATTTCGAATCGTGATCCCCATATTTCATCTAGATTTTGAAAAAGTATTTATAAAGCCTTGGCTAGTTAACTTCATTTTAGCAATTCCTACCACCCTCAAACTGATTGACAATCATAAAGGGTTATTCAAACCTTAAGAATACAAGTTGAGATCTTCTCACATGACTTTCAAGGTATGTGGGATCAATATTTACCTATGGTAGATTTTTCATATACAAATAGCCTCCTTTCAAGTATTCAGATGGAACTATATGAAGCACTATATGAAAAAAGATGTCACACACCCTCTTGTTGGGATTATGTTGGTGAAAGAAAACACATAGGCCCAGAACGTGTTGAGGAAACAATAGAAAAGGCAAAGGTTATCCAAACTCACATCAATGCATTTCAATGTAGGAATAATAGATATACCATTAACTAAGTTAATGGTTTGGAATTTTAGGTAGGAGATCATGTTTTCATAACGGTATCTCAATCGAAGGTTGTTATACATTTCAGTAAGAAGTGTAAATTAAGTCTCAGTTATATCGGGCCTTTGTAATTTCTTGAACAAAATGGAGTTGTAGATTATCATTTGAAAATGCCACCAATTCCCTCCAAAGATCAGGATGTGTTCCACATATCACTATTGATAAAATAAATGCCTAACCCAATAGATATAATCACCTATTATGAAATATAACTAGAACCTAAACACTCATATTTCAAGGAGTATATCCGGATTCTTCATAAAAAAGAACAAATGTTGAGAAACCGTACGACTCATCTGGTAAAAGTTCTATGAAAAACCCATAAGATGGAAGAGGAAATGTGGGAACCTGATGATCATATGATGAAGAACCACCTGAATCATTTTATACAGTAGTATTATATATATTTCGAGGATGAAATTATTTGAAGGAGGGGATAATGTAACAACCCAAGCTTCCACGATACGCTTTTATTTTAATAATACATTAGCTTGTGATGTATATAACATCGAGTTCTAGCACACAATGACCAATCAAAGTAGACATTATGAATACTAATACCCACTTTTTAAAATTTTATAAATTTTATATTTCAAAATGGACTTTAATTATGGATTTGGAATATCTAAATTAGACTAGGGTGGATTATTGGTATTTTTTAAAAAACATTCAATTTTTTTTCAATAGTGAAAAACACTACATTATTGTTTTGATCCGAATTTTTATTTAAATAATTAGTTATTTTATTTAATCTTATATTTGTTAAAAATAAATAAATAACACCTTTATATGTTCAATATCATTCATTGAAGTCATTTTGAAATAATATTTGATATATAAAATTTTGATCAACTTTTTACCATCTTTTACCCACCTTCTATGCGCATTTGAAAATTTGCACAAAACATAACATTACTACTTTTGTGAATTGAATTTCAAAAATTCGAGAGACACAGTTGACATAAGTTTGTAATATGTTGATCAATAAGATGAAAATAATTTTTGGTGAATAGTAACTTACTACTTTTATTAACCACAGGTAAAAGAAAATAGGGTAATTAAAGGTAAAAAATGATATTATAATTACACTAACACATGTCCTAATTCTATTGGATAACTTTATTTCGACCAAAATCATCCTTAGGAATAAAATACGGTTCTTTTGGTCCACTTGGATTAGATTAGGACATTTATTATTATTTTATATAAAGAAGAGTTAAAAGTGGTAAATACAATGTTTAATAAATAAACCATTTTTAATATAAGGTTATACATAAGATAAATTCGACTATAAATATAAATTAGAAATACAAAAAGATTTCCTACATAATAGTATTTTATTTATAATTTTTAGACATTAAATAATTAAAATAATTTATGATACAATGATGATGTAGTAATTACATTATTAGTGAAACAATAAAATAATTGATATTATAAATATCCAAATAAATGTAAATTGAGACTTATGATGAATTAAACTGATTTTATAGGATAATATGACATTTTAGGGTTGATGAAATAATTTTTTTTATGTTATAAAGTTTTTATGACTTTCACAAAAAAAAAATACCAAGTAGTGTTTAAATTGACATAAATGAGTTTTCAAAACAAATACTTTATTATTAATTGATACAATATTCCTAAAAATATAAGGTTTAGAAAAAGGACATATATAAGATTAGATATATTAATAATGAACCACTTTGGGTTCGATTGAATTTTTATAGTATGTTTATTAACCATTTATTATAATAATACAAGAAATCATGGTAAATGTAAAACTATTAAACTTAGAGTTAAATATAAAAGATAAGGTTAATATGGTGACCTAAACCTGTATAAAACCTATTGGTTGAGAGATTTTCAACCCAACCCCAACTTCGCCTCTAAATATGTTTTTTTTGAGCCATTATAATCTGAATATGATTGTATAATAAAATATTATTTCATGGTTTTCCTAAATTGACCATGACCCCTCTTATAAAAGGGTACATACCCTTCTCTCAAAATCACTCCTCCAATGTCATTTGGATCTGGAAAAACCTACTAAAATATCCTCCCAACTACCATCACATAGACATAGAGGCCTTACATTGATCATAAATTCATCCTTAGGATCCCATTTGAACAACTCAAAAGGAAACACCTGAAGAAGAGGTAATAATTTCATCACCTCTTTCAATGTTTTTCTTCATCCACTATCTATTTCTTTGTTGTTTCCATACCAAAATAAAAACTCTAGTACATTATACATACTATGATTTAATTATAAATATGTTATAACGATTTTCATTATTCCATCTATCCTATGAATGGAAAGTCACCATATGTGCGTACGTACGACTTACCGTCTCCACGTCGTGGTGTAATTTGTTATTCCGAGACTTCATTATTTAAATGGGTATAATAATGAGTATAACTGATATAAAAAATAAATATAACATGATAAGGATTCGGTATATATGATATACCATCAAATTACATATGATTTAACTATCAATCGAATGATATTTTTTCTCGTGTGTACGTAGAGATTATTATATCCATTAATGCAATGAAATTCATTCCCCATAATAAACATTTGAGAATAATTTTCATTTAATGATTAATATTGATGTTTAAGAAATTAATTTCATTATGGATATGAATCAAATAAATCCTATCCATAAAAAACATGGCTTACATAACCAAGAATATAAAGGAAAATGAGTCAGTTAACAGTCGTAATGATGACACTACTGAAATATTATTAAAAAGGCTATATTAAAAGATCTTATGTGATATAATATTTATGTATGTGGTTGTTTTATAATTTAATAACAATTATTTATATTTTATACAAGAGGCATAGATACCCTCAATCATGTAAAATTATAAGGTATGGGTTATTTCTAAAATCTCTTCATTAGCTGAGGTTGTTTATACGTTAGTATATGATGGGACCTCTTTATCATCCACTTCCGTGTTTCTTGTAAATGTATTTCAAAGCATTTTTACAATTTCCTAGACTATGGGATAACAACATTTATACCCTTGTTTTAATTTTTATTGTATTCTTATAAATGAATCTTTCCTTCATTTTCCAAATAAGGTCTTTTACAACATTTTGGTTAAAATTAAGGAAAGAATGTTTTTTAACTTATACGGTGGGTGCATCTATTTTCCACCATTATAACACCTTATAAGCTTCCATTAATATATTATAATAATATTTCTAAATTAAATTTTTTCTTTCAAAATTATTGGACTATTAAATGATTTCAAAATATAAATAGAAATTTATCTCAAATAGTTTCGATTTCATATATGTCAACATCCATTGTTGGATTTTACGCTTGTATGAAGTTGATTTATTATGATACAATCTTCCATAATGTATTAAAGGTTTTGGGATATGTTTGAATATGTATGTGATATATATTTATACCATTCATGGTTTATGGTAAAATAATTGAAATTTCCTAATCTATTTTTAATACGAATGTGTATGTTATGTTTCAACCTTCTCATATGAGAAATGCTTGAGACTTAGTAAGTGATTGGTGGAACCCTCTATAGCTCCTCAATGAATCGGTAGGTCTCATTAGACAAACTATTGTCTTGGAATAAGTAATTGAGAAATTTTTTTTATAGTCTTGGAACGAGGCCTTGACTATGGTGTTATGATGTTCAACATTATGAATTCCATCATGATTAAATTGGATATTGATATTACATGGGATTATTCAACTAGTAGAATATCCATGAGAATATGTAAATGGATTTATTGAATTTTAATTTTCCAAATTATGCCGATGTTTATGTTTAAAAGGTTTGCTTTTTAGTCTTATAAATTTTTCTTAAATTTTTATACTTATTTAGGAATGTTTCTTATATATTTTTATCCTTACTGAGCACTTGAGCACACCCATTTCTATGTTTTATTGTTGCATAGATGTGAAAAAGTATATTATGTATGACCTGCAGTGATATTCTAAGAGAGATTAATGTGTTAAATGGAGACATAATATTGTTGTTTTCAATTCATAATGTAATGTAAAACTTATGTTTGTATCTGGTACTTCCAAGGCAACTTAACTGACTGGTATTTCGGGATTTGATCCCATCTGATCATGCCCACGTAATGTAATAATACACTTACTCTAGGTAACTAGGGTCAGGTCATTACAACTTTGTTCTTCATAATATAATTGAATCGACTTTATAACTTCTGTATGATAATTGTCTTACAAAATATTATCATACAATTAATATTCATAGAAAAAAATGTATTTACCAAGAAAAAATAATTTTTTTTTTTGAAATAAATATTTTAAACTCTAAATCGAAAAAAATTATTGTTTTCATATTCTATTAACTTATTCTCCAAATTATTACTTCTTTCCTATTCTTTAATTTTATTTGATGGTATTTCAAATTAAAATAGATGCCATAATATTTTACATCATTATGTTTCCAAATACTCATACTTAATAACAATTTACTTCTTCTTCCTTCATTTTGTAAAAATATTATTCACCAATCCAACCATCTTCCCCCGGTGGTTGAATATCTAATCCCATTTATGATATTTTGATCAGTGATGATCAACACTAGAATCACCTGATTTATATTTATGAAAAATAATTCATTCCATTATTTATTATTATTTTTCTTTGGAAAACACATAAATTAACAAAGGAGATCACTCATATGACATTAGTGACGAATCTTATAAATTCCTCAAAGACACATCCAAAGTCACAAATGAATATTATGAAGTCTATTATGTGTTTTGAATTTTTATATTCTCACTATGTCCCATATATAATCATATAAAGTTAAAAATTACTTTTCAAAGACAAGAAATAACTTTTCTAGAACTCTTGTATTAAATCATTCAATGTCACAAAGGCTCTTCTGAACTCCAAAAAATACTATACTATAGTAATAATGACTCTTCCAAACATTAGAAATGGTGTTTATGAATTCAAAACATAACTTTATAATTTTGGAGGTGAATCTTCAAAAATAGTCTTCCTTTTTTTATTTCTTAATTCTGATGGAGAAATTAATCTTAATAATTCATACCATTATCAATTTTGAACCATAACATAAAAAAATATTAAAAAATCAGCTTCCAATTTAAAAAAATAGAAGACTTCAAATAAACATTACTAATTATTTTTTATTTATTCCCTAAGTAAGAATGTGTATAATAAATAATGAACAGAGCACTAGGAGCATGGTGCAGGTTTAGGGGGCCTGAAATAGTGAAGATAGAGAGCATGCCCTCAAATAATGTTCTCCCCCTCAGAGAACAAAGGGTTTGTACATGAAAATAAAATGGTACCTATGGCCTCCCATATTTTCCCCCTCACACCATGTATGGAGCACTCTGATGTTGTTGTTGAGAAAGCCTTTAAATATTTTGATAATGTAAGATATTGACCAAGGGGTTACTTCAACTAAACATTTAATCTCTTTAATTATTATTAATAATTATCCAATATAATTTAAAATAAATTTGAACATCAAAATTTACTTCATCATACATAATATATTTTATTTAATATGATTCTCTATATGATTTATTTATTGACAAGATAATAAAACATAATAAACATATTCTCTTTGAATTATCTACAAATCACATTCTAGAGATAGGTAACCAATTGATAGTGGGAAATTTTTAAATATCATATCATAGAAACATTATCTTAGGCCTCAATAATCTCTCAAGAACGCAAAAGTTTCAAAAAAAATACCTTAGGATCAATAATCTCTCCCATTGGATTTTATCGAGAACAAAGTAACATAAATAAATATCAAACTAAATATACTCATGAATTAATCATCACAAAATAATTATGAGGCACTGTGAGATAAAAAATGTTTTAAAAAAACACTAAAAAAATATAAAATATTTTTTTATTAATACTGAATTACACCCACTTCTTAAAAATTGATGATCCTAACGATACTAATTGAAAACTCCACCTTTCTCAACCCTTTATACCACTTGAGATCAATTTCATAATCACAAAACTATTCAGAGAATCTATGAATAACATTTTAATGTATAAAAAATCATCTGAATTATTAAAAAATTATCACAATTCAAAACATACACACCCACATATTTACCTTACATATTTTCCCAATAGGATAAAACATATATCAATGGATTATCTACAAAAACATTTCTACCCATTTGTTAATAAATTTAATAATTTAAAAATAGATTAATTAAAAATAAATTAATTTTATCATTACCCCCTTTAACTTTCAACATTCAATGAGAATTAAAAAAGGGGATCAATTCACTACATTTTATATATATAAGGAATGAGGTAAAACTCCAATCAACAAACTCAATAATATAAATTAATAATTTGGAAGTGGTTTAGTGTAAAAATAACCTATTTTATCACATTACATAATAATTTCTAGTTTTATTATATATTTCACTATGATATCTTTGATAAAGTTATATTTTATTTCATTGTGACAAGGCCTTGAATAATGATAATTATTTTTTGATAAATTAATGTTGATTTTATTATCATACCAAAATTTTAGTGGTAGAATATATTCTACCACGATATCTTCCAACAATGCCATAATACATAGAAATTTTGTTACAGCTTGAGTTTTGGAAAAATGTTATTCTTTATTACAACTCAATTTCAAAGAACATTGATTCTTTATGTACCAATATACACACCATTTAGCCAAAAAGATAACTCTTCTAGGTGAAGATATTATATCATTAATATTTCATTCCCAATATTTATCTACGTAACCATATAGAATAATATTTCATTTTTTTTATATTTTAGTATATAATATATTATGCCATTAACATATCTAGGAATTATATTTCCATCCATTAAAATAGACTTTTTTTGTGAACATTGATAATTTTCACCTAAAGAAACAACATATAAAGTATCAATTCGTGAAGATGTAAAATAATATAAACATCCAATTTGTTTTATGAATTTCTTTGTGTCAATATATTTCTCTTTATCATCATTGCACAATATTATTAAAACTATATAGGTTTATGAAGTTGTACTCAATCCATGAATCCAAATTTATTTAAATGATACCAAGCATAATTATCTTGATACTGGAATATAAAAATTTTATTTCGATAAAATTGAAAAAAAGATGATATAACATTTCTCAAAGAATAAAAATTTAAAATTATTAATTCATATCCAAGGAAAAAACTACATAGATAGCTTCTTAATTTATATAAAAAATTATATCATCAATATTAAAAATTTTAGTTAATGAGAATTTATTTTCCTCTTTAATATAGTCATTTATTTCCATATTTCTTTTATAGAACACAAAATTATTCAAAAAAGTAATTAACATGGAATACCTTGATTGTGGGGATTTTTTTAACCCATATAGTTCATTTTTTAAATTTTAAAACAAAAACTTTATCTTTATAAAGAAACAACCCACTGTGTTACTGATAATATACTATCTCTAAAAACAATTTTTTGAATAAGGGTAACTTGAAACCCATTTGGAAACTCATATGTGGAGGTTGTGTGGGAATAAAAAATATCAAAATGGGCTATATTATAGTCATTGATAGTAAGGTATCATCAAAATAATTTCATTAAACCTATTAGTACACATTTTACACATGTCTATTTTATGTTTCTGATAACTTATCCCTTTTAATTCATCTTGTTTCAAAATATATTATTTATTTTGATAACATTCTTATTATTAGGATATATTATAAACTCTTATATTTAATTAATCTTTATCTTATCTAAAATATTATTTCATTGAATCCACCCAATCACGGGGCTCTGATTAATTATTCACATCTCTTTAATCAATATAATAAAATAAAGTGTTTTTATTACTTCCCCCAAATTTCGTATAGTATGAACCTGTAATCCTTATTCTCAAATGATATTATAGACATAAAAATTATTTATCTTCCATTGATGAAATGTAATATCTTTCTATTCATAACTAGAAATATTTATTCCCCATAATCATCATTCACTCTATTTGAACTCAAATTAATTTTAGAATTTTTTTCCTTCTACTAAAAAATTTATTTCGTCTTCATCACTTCAAAGAAAAAATTAATGATGAAATATTTCTTTCATAATATTATATAACACCATAAAAATAGTAATTTCAATAGTACACTACATAAAAATTCCATAAAAACTATATCCTTTTTCATTTGATGATTACAAAGCATTATTAAATCGACTCCTTATTAGTCAATCTTCTCATGATTTTTTCCTTTGAATTTTAATATGAAAGGGCTACTAATCAAATTTAAATATTTTAATAGTTTTTATTGATTAAAATACATTTCATATAAAAACATATATTTTTTTTATTTTTAATAAATTAATTTGAATCTAAAACATCCAACTGATATGTTTTGTGCACAAATATCATGATGTGCCGTGCTTTTTCAATATACCCGAGGAAATATCCACCAAAGATATGTTATTAGATTTAGTATAAGAATATTTATGTAGTATATAGAGTAATAATTTCATAATAAATACCATGATTATCATGATATGACAAAAATACTAGTTTAGTGATTTCATCCCCAATATCCACACGTATCATTTTAAAGGATAAAAAACACTATTTTTCAATAAATTTTCATTAACAAGGAAACATCGTAATGGAAAATGATTAATACATAAAAACCAATAAAGGTGATATATGTAAGGTCACCAATAATTGATATTAAATAATAATTTCAAATTCGTTATTTCATCTTCAAGGGAACAAAAAATTATTAAATGAATACCTAAAATAGATGAGGTACATGAATATTAGATTTCTCATGTTTGGATAAATAAAAATCATTCCCTTATGATAAGTATACCACATCCATTTAATCTATCTATTCGGCATGTTCATATCATGAACATTCTCTAATCATGTAAATATTATATTATTAATTGGAATAGGATGACCTATAATTCATTTCCATAACTGTTTACATCTTCACATCCTATTTAGAATTAATTTTCAACATCACTAACATGAAAAAAGTTACACCTTGTTCATTGAACCATTTTCAAAACACATACATAATTTCACCTCTTAAACAAGGAACTATATTTTTTGAATATATCTTCATTAACATCATCATGTTGATAATAAAAACTTAATATATTTTCTTCATTCTATAAATATATAAAGTGTTATTGGACTTGAACTGTTGTTTTCTAATCTCTACTAAAATAGATCATTTTTTTAAGTTACCCATAATTTAAAATCTTCACTAAAAATTACATTCACGTTTTAATATACTTCAATATTTTAAATGTCCTTTCACATTTTTTTGACATTCACTTTCCCAAATCCATTGACATTTACCTAATGTGGATTTAATTAAAAACTAAACAAAAAAATACTTTTCACTTTCTTTTTTCTATTCCCCAAACTATTTAGTATTATAATTTTTACTCTAATAGGTTGTTTATATAGTGAGACAATATTCATCTAGGTGACCTAGATAGTCACATCTTCAACAATATTCATCCAAATAATGAAATTTATTTTCAGCTTTCAATCTAGATATTTCCAATGGATACTGAATTTTCCATCCTTAAGGGAGGTCACCCACAACAAAATATATCTATCAAACATTATAAGATCATATGTATATTATTGTATAAAATATAAATTTTTATTTATGTGACAAAATCCTCAAGTGACCGTAATATCTATAAATGGAATACAACCCTCTATAGAATAATTTTTTTTGGGTTTATGACTCCTAAGCTTCATCCTTATTTTCACCATAAATTTGTTAATAATATTTTTTAACGGAATTCTGGAAGTATAATAAAATAAAACATATTGTATAACTATTAATATCCTTTCTGAAAAAAAAACATTTTTTCACTTTTTTCTAATCAACCTAGAGTTCATAATATTTCCTGATTTTATTGAATTTCTTTATTTTTACACACACATTGTTTTCCTCACATCTATCATTAATTTTTATATATTTCTCACCATTTGAATTCTATATTAGTTATTCTATGTGACTTCTATCAATTTTTTTTAATTTTGAATATCTTTCCAACCTTCTTCTTTTAAAATTTTTCAATTTCCATAAAAATATTCTAAATTTTGTATTTATACTAATTCAATTACTTTTCATCCCCGATCGTGTCAAATCTGATAGTTTTTAGTATCCCCTCGATCGTTATTTTTTTATATATATCACATTTTAATATTTTTTAGCATATAATATAATTTTTTCATGTTATCAATCTATTCTAGAAACTGTTATTCTTATTCATAAGGAATAGATTCTTAATTTTTTAAATTTTTAACATCTTTTTTATATTTTTTTATCTACTTCTACAACATTCAGTTATTTTAATGACTCTCCAATAATTATCGATTCATGAGAATCTCCATTAGTATTTATTTATCTCATTTCAAATTTACTATAGGTTGTTTTAACCTTATTAAATTTATTTATTAGTATTTTTCATTATCATCATTTGATGTTTCAACATCCTCTACATTACAAATCTACTCATTATTATAGAGTTATGATAATAAATTTCTCATTTAAATTTTAAATAAATTATTACTCTGTTGTTTTGAATAAAAATTTAACATATGAAATTAATATGCATTCTTCATAAATATATCCTTTGTCCATGCATCTTTAATTTTAATAATATAATATTATAATATATTAAGAATGATTACAATGAAATACCCAATGGATCAACACCTGAAACAAGTAATTGGAAGATTACCCTAAAAAATTATTTTCAATATTCCTACACATTTAGTGATAAGTGAAATTCATTTTTTAATATTGTCATCAATATATTCATTTTTATATTAATAACCATCATAATCATCATGAAAAGTATTCTTATATTTCAATTTTTTGACGTTTTAGGGAAAATTTAATTTTTTTCCCAGTACATTTGCTTGAAAACAATTCTCGTTCACATTTTATATCATATAAAGACTTTATTAATGTTATTTTAATGATGTGTAAAAAGTTAACAGTCTTTAAGATATTTGATATTAGTATCAATATTTTATAGAAAATGTGTGATATCTTCTCTACAACAATTTTATCTACTATATTTTACACAAAAAACTAAAAAATTTCATTACATCATTCAATCAATCAAATAATCCATCTACAGTTTCATAAAAAACATATTATTGTATTTTTAATTCTTCCTCAAAACCTATAGTTTACATTACTTATCATTTTCATTACCTTCATACACGTTTTTATATTTTTTCTATATTCTAATTTAAATATTAATCCCTTTTAGATTCAGAAACTCATTTATTTGAAGATATTAATGAATGGAATAGATAGTATTAAAATAGTTATTGGAATAATTATTATCATCTATTATTATTTAAATTCCATAAAAATTAGGAATAATTTATTTAATTACATCATCTATAATATCCAGATTGATAGTTCAATGTTATAGAGACAGAAAATAATTCAATATTTATGTGTTTCTCCCATTAAAAGTTGAGATAATTTTACTATTAATTGAATTGATAATATCCATATTTACTACATAGATTTAGTGAAAAAATTTAAAAACGAATAGGATCTTGTTATCAATAAATAGAATATAATCAATTAAGTAATCATATCTTTGAAGAAAATTTAAAATACCCCCAAGATCAATTTGAAATCACTGAGACGAGATATAGTGAATCAATGATTTTTTTAATTTTTATTATTATCCTAGAAATACCCTTCTCTACCAACAAAAGATATCAAAATAATCACAAACCAACACCCCAAAAAAACTCACATATTGAACAAATTGTTTTTACAAGGATCACCTATAAAAAGAAGAATAATAATCCTCAAAATATTATAGAATAACTATAGTTCATATATTTCCATATTTTTATCCTGTGGAATACGAATGATAATGTTTTATCCTATAACTAAACAATCTTATAAGTCTCTTTACTATGTATAGTGAACCTACACACTCACTAATGTAGAAATTATTTCCAAAAAATTGACAGTGTTCACCTAGATATGATTTATTTCATGTGGTAACAATTATGTTTCCTCATTTATCACTTTTATCCTCCCAAAACGTATGTAATGTTTTCTACAACATATCTTTCAATCTATTAAACAATATATTTATATTATTTCATTTTATATTGTCATAATGTTAATATTTTCAAATAAAAAATCTTATTTATCAAGAATATTTTATTTTCATTTTTAAATTTCTAATTTCATATTAACAATATCGATTGATAACTATATTACACTCCTCATAACTTATTTATCACATTTACAATTCATTCATATTTTATTATTTTACTTGATTGTTCTATTTATGTCAAAAATAGTGTGTAAAAGTATGCCTTATTACATGGAAAAATATTTATCCTCAATTATAAATTCATTCATGTTCTTCCATATAGAAATAATATTCTTCATGGTGAGAAAAATATTCCCCATTTTATTTAAGAAAAAATACCATTTGTAATGTTTAAAATAATTTAGATCAACAGTAGAATAAAGGGATTAATATTTTATTATAATAATTCATTCTAATTTATTCAGAGTTTTCATTATTCAAGAAATATCATAATTTCACAAAGGATCTAACTGATATGGTGTAGGAAATGATTATTATGAAGTCAGCAGTTACCCTTGTAATGCTATAAGTGTCTCTTATAATGTCTAGTGAGTCTCCAAACTTTTTTTATTCCCAATAAGTCCAATAATGAATATTATTATACTAATAGTGACACATATATAGTTATGTATGACTCTTCCAAAACTTTTCTTGTGACTTGTCTAAAGTCACATGTTCTTACAAACAATACAAAAGTCTATTCGGAAGTAACTCAGATTCTTAAAAACACTGTAATGGAATCCAAAGTGAAAAGTAATATTCTACAAATTTATAGCGACTCTTCATAATTAGTCACCCCTTATATGATTCTCTACCTGATAGATCATATTTGTCTTATAAAGTCATTCCTTCGATGATTTTATTTTTCATAATAGTATGTAGTAAAAAGTTTTATTTGAATTACAAAATTATAGAATACTCTAAATAAACATAAATCTTTATTAGTATTAATTTAATCTTCTTGAAATATATTTCAAGCATTTTAAAACATCCAAACTACCATCACCTCAAAAAATTGATTTTATTTTATTTTAATTTGAATATGATTTGGGAACTCATAGAAAAATCCATCACAATAAACATATCTACAAAAATAATTTGAAAATATTTATCTCTAAACAATGTACCAAATTTTTGATCACTTAAAACATCATATAAAAAACATCTACACGTGTCTCAACAATCACCAAAGAACAAAATATTTCCAAAAACATATCATAAGCTAAAAAATGTAAAAAATTTGGAAAATGTGTTTCTCTCGATGCTTCTCCATACATTTTAAATTTCTACTCAAAGGACCCCAATAAAATATTAATATACACCATATATCTAGGTAATCAGACTGACATTAATTAATTTTATCTTCCATTCATGATTACATAAGATATATTTGTTATACTAGTTTTAAAGTAATGAAATATAAAAATTATTATTAGTTTTATTTATAATAATCATAGTCTAGTAGTTATTTTGAATTCTATCATGATTTATCTATTTTCTTCTAGAAGTGTGTTATATTTTACAGTCTTCTATGTTTGAATCATCTCCCCAATACAATATATAGTCATTGGAATATTCATGCATTTTTCTATAAATGACACAATGCTTGTTAAAAACATCATTCATTATATAAAATGATTAAATGATCTTATATTCAACAAATTAATAATTTAAAATATCTATTATTATAGATATTTATTCATCTATAATATTCTAATAGCACATTATATGATACAATTTCAAAATAATGTAAAATCTTGTATACATAATATTTATTTCATATGACATCATGTTTTTTTCTTCTACTAATTTGTAAAACTCATTTGATATATTGTTTAGATTTTTTATTTAATTATTGTCAACATAATCTATAATAGAATACACTGAAATATCATTTTTTATGTTATACCATAATTTTGAAAGAATTTTTAATCATGTTCTGAATTTCATTATTAAATATTAGTATTGTAGGTTGTTCATTTTTATGATGGACACATGTCAGATTTTTTTTGATTCTTTGTGGTAATCCCATCTCACACATCCAATAGAAACTTATATCAATGTCATGTGATCAAAAAAATAGTTTCTTGTTAAATGTTCATTAAAATTAAAACATGTTAATGGATTGTTTATTATTCCATCTACGGATCATTGATTAATTGTAATATCTGAAAATGTTTCCATCCCATTAATAGATTGAGGTCTATTTTGGAGTTAATTAATCCAAATTTTATCCTTTTATATATTATTGATGAATATTTATATAAATTAAACACAATATAATCGTCAAATGAAAACACATTAACAATATACTGTAGTTAATAATAAATAAAAAACATCAATATCATAAAAATATAAACATTCATAAAATTATGTAGAAATTAAACGATAAAAAATATTATAATTAAAATCAATTAATACCATGACATGATATTTTATGATATAAAATCATCATTTCACATATCCAAAATGAAATAACATAAATCTAAGACACATATCTTTTGTATAAATAATAACTTATTGTTCAAGTGAATCATAAATTAAAATCTCATTTGTTTTTTTAACATTTCAATTTATTTACATGACACGAAACAATTTCATTTTCAAAATTTTATATATATATGAATATTGAAGATTTATAAAAAAAATATAATTTGTTATAAATAAAAATATTAAAATTAAAATATTAAAAAAAATTAAAAAAACTAATAAGAAATATAATTCTATACCATTAATATCCTCATAAATTAAATAAATAGAATAAAAAATTTAAAAAACTTTTATTGGGAATATAAAATCATTCTAAATAGTTCAAAAAACATAAAACATAAAATAATATATATATATATATATATAATTTTTTTTAATTTACAACCTATTACAAAAAAATAAAAATTAAATTAAAATCATTAATAAATTAAAATATTATTATCTCAAGAATAAAAAACTAACCCAAAATTAATTACCTTAATAATCAATAAACCCCATCATAAAAAGTAAAATGTTAATTTTTATTTAGTAAAATGAAAAATAATTTTAATAATAATCCCATATACCTTGATAAGATTCGGGATTATGTTATGTACAACTATATAAAGAATTAAAATTATCATGCATTGCATTGGGAAACACCTATAAGGGTAATATGAGGGAAATGAATGTTAGATTTCAAATTTCAAGGGACTAGAGTTAAATTGGAATTGGAAAGAAGGGTATTTGTATGATCATCTGATGATTAATTTAAGATATAGTGAGGGAAATTATGGGGGGGTCATGGGACCTGATGTGTAGTGATATTGTCCCACAATGATAAGAAGTATCATAGAGTAAGGGTCATCATTATAATAATGAAATATAAACATTAACTATTGGTGTTTTTTGAATCATTACAGAAGTGTGAATTATTGGTGGTTACTTAAATTAGTGGCAGTAATTTTTAGTTCAATGGGGGTAATATTAAATAATTGATAATGGATTTCCGTAAATTTTTATAAAATTTAAAATTTTAACTGGTAGTTGTTTTTAAAAAAATATTGAATAAATATAAGAACCATGAATGGTAAAAGTAAGTGAATTGGGTAATGAATATAAACATTAATCGAAGTGTGGATTCCAATATCCAAACAATTGGATTTCCATGGTATGTTTTGATTAAATATTATAAGAAACATCTGCCTTTGGTAACTATTATACAATTCTATTACCAATTAATAATATTTTCATCATTTTTCAACGATCCTTACATGAATCCATATAATGATTTTGAACCAACTTCTTTTTAGATTAGGAAAATAGTATTGATCCATTTTCTGATAACAGAATGAACCAATATCACTATAATATCCATGATACTATTGTGTAATAATTATTTGAACTAAATAATTGCACGGCATTCATCAATTAGCATAGTGTCACCTCGCATTCAAGAAATATTTTTTAAATTTATGAACTCAAATGACTTTTTAATATTTTTATGAGAAGTAAAAATCTAACACCCCTTATTTCAGTTCAATAATTACAAGATATTGAGTAACAATTTTTATCAAATTAATATATATATATATATATATATATCATTAATCTATGATTAGTAACATTATTAAAAAATAATAATCAACTTAATCTAAGGAGTTTTTTTGTACACATAGTGTGAGACTATATAAGAAATTTTTGTAGTGACTCTGAGTATTACTCAATGAACAAGTATGGTATCCTAAAAAACATCATAAGACCTATTGAAAAAGTGAGAAGTCTTATAAATGGTAACCATCATAAAATCTTTAACTATGTAATATAATGATTTTCTATAAAATTACAAAAAATTCATAGATGTATCACCATTGAATAATAAAAAATCTTTCCTTATTTGACAAGTTAAGTCAGTTGTTCATGTGATTACGATTTCCATCAATTTATGTTAGGAACTATCATCGCAATCGTAGGGCTGGAGATATTTTCTTCTATAACCATTATGGGATAAATCATTACTAGTGTACTGGCTAATTTGCATACCACAAATGATCCACCTAGAACAAGATACTTTTCAAATATCATATATTTATTTTTTTTAATCCTGTATTTAGGCACATAAATTAATATTTATTTTAATAATGATCACAAATATAATGGACATTATTCAGACTAACATATAGTATTTTCTAATGACACAAGTTATAAGATATTCCTATAGTCAGATCGTCTACCATGATCTACTTTCAAAAATATTATAAATTGTAAACATTATTTGAAGAATTATCAATTCTTATGGTCCCCTAATACATGATAGACTTATAACATCTATTTCCTTTCAAAATAATGTGTCTATATAATCATACATACAGTAAAAAATTTAACATTGCGTGAAAATAATAACATTATAGGGTTAATTCCTATAAAATATCGTGGTAAAAAATATTATTCATACATCATTAAATAATATACAGAAAAGTGTTAATAATATTTAATAATAATATAACATTTACATATCAATTTGAATACATTTTTTTACTAATTAACCCAGATTACATTGAACTAGGGCCTTGAGCGAGAACTAAACATTACCTTTTTTCCACCTCCTCAAACACTAGAGTATACTAACTAAAAGTAAATTAATGTGAGGTTACCATGGGGAGAATATGAACTAATTATTATAGTATCCAAATAAATGTAAATAATGAATATAATATCTAATTCAGATAACATCACAAATAAGAAATGGAAATTTGAAGAAAAAAATTCATAGTATCAAATTCAACAATAATGATTAAATCCACACCTATGATAACTAATCCCACATGGGTGTATCAAAAAATAATACAACATAAAAAATAAAATGAAACAAAAACTCATACCATGTCAACTCACAAGTCATTTTCATTCTCAATGTCAATAATCCACTCTATTAGAGCACAACATAAGTATATTTATGCTTTCCTAAAACATGTACCTACAAAAAAATAGAATTTTTATTAGGTGACTAAGATCCATGAATTTATGAGTAGGGGTTGAGTAAAACCTAGTATGGAACCACCAATGGAACTCCTAAAATAACCAGTCCATAAATATTTCAAACAATAGTGATATAAATGAAAAAATTACTATTTTTAGTTTAAAAAATTAGATTTTTAAATCCCACCATAAAAGGATTTCGAAACATACATTGATACATGGGAATCTAAGCTAGCATCTGACATCATTTTAAAACTACATTTTCCATCATTGTCAAACCTATGATCATGATACACATAATAACAGAATAGTTTCCAAGGTATAATTCCAATGAAACCATTTTCATACAATTAAACGGAACACATGTTGGTCCACTGAGTCTTCCCTCATAATAAATGCAATAGGAAATACCAGGGTGTTGTGAGAATGTGTATTCCAATAATATCAACTACCAGTATAAACATATGGAAACATACCTGAAATTCAAAAGTATGTTCTAATGGGAATATATGACGTATGATTGAAACATTATATTAAACATAACCAAGATAAATATAGGGATATTATCATATGATATTCCCCATGTTACCTCGCAAAAATTCATTACATTAATCCATGAAATACTAATTATATAAACAATATTCCAATCTATGTAGGAGCCACCCCAAGGAATTCATGTTAATGAATATAGAAAAATTCAGTGGTTCGATTTATTTTTTCCATATAATTGGACCTTAATGCTTCCATGGGTCATGCAACACCATGGAATTCATACGAGCCACCAAGGAAATCCAAGTCTTTCTCATGATGTTCAAAAAAAATCTAGGTACTTATATACCCTGAGGAGTCTTCCCATGTTATTCTAAACCACCAACATATGAAGAGAAATTATATTATTTATTTTACTAATCAAGAAAACTCGTCCACAAAGGTAGATTATTAGTGAAAAAAATAAATGCTCAATTTCATAAAATATGATACTCATTGTTAATAAAGACCCAATCTATTCCTTAAACACCAATTAGTCTCAAAATTTTTTAAAAAAAATTAAACAATTAAAAACTCACTACCATAGTCTATGTAATTTTAATAACCCATTTCCCATTTCGTAAAATGGTTATTTTCCATTCACCCAAACAATTATCAAATTCATTTTCCCATTTATTTTTTTGATGTTCCATTTCACAGTCATTGAATTAATTCAAATATATCATCCCAATAATTTCCATATAATCCTTCCCTTTAACATATTATAATTTCTATATCTATATAAAATTTCCATTTAATAAGTCAATCCCTAGGTAAAAATCATTACAAGGTTACTTAATATAAATTATAATTTCTATGCCTAAAACATGAAATTTAGGCCCTGAAATAATGTAGAAAAAAATTATATCAAAAAAATTAAATTTAGGTCATTTACCTAATAGAATTAATGGCCATTTAACCTAATAATGATGACAAATAAGAGAAACTATGGGCTAATTTTATGGAAGCACATTCCTTATTCTTATGAAATCTCACACATCAAGTTTTGGCTTCTTGTTTGGCCTAAATATGGGGAAATTGGGAATCTAGTTAAATTCCATGAAAATAGGGAATAATAGATAATTAAAGAAAAATGACACATGATGGTGATGAAATACTAAAATATATGCAAGAGGAGAGGTAGATATATTTTTTACTCTCCAATGAAAGGGATAAAAATTTATTTATCCATGAATGAGTGAGATCAACACAATATAAGAGAATGATGAAGGGGAATCACACATAGAAGTTCTAGCTCATGGGGTGAGAAAAAAATTGCTAATACATAAATGGTGTGAGGGGAATTTTCATAAATATTCAAATACTATTGGCTTACATTGATTTCCAACATGGTTTTCAAAACCATGTGCCATCAATTTGGTCAATATTTTCCCAAAACCTCCACCTCACATGGTTTAGAAGGATACATCATATGGTTGGAAAACCATATTGAAAGAAATGTTCATATTACCATGGTTTTTTACACTCATACTGCATGGTTCAGTTGACCGTGTATAAGATATTAATTATAGTTTTAGAACTAAAAAATGAAATGAATGTATACTCACTATGTAGCATGGTTTAACATTAACCCTTATTCCACCCATGCAATCCAAACTAGTCACATTCAAAATCAACTCCATGTATGTGTAACATATCACCATTAAAGGGTGTTTTCACACATTGTTCTAAACAGTGTGATGACAAACATAAACCTTATAAATAGGTACCTAAAACAAAAAAGCGCACAATCCACTACATTAAAGACTAATCTATGATCACAACACTCTACCCATTTCCCAAACCACATCCAAAGTCATCCATTTATGCTTTTCAAACTCTTGTCTCCTTGATCTAAAACTTGGTTTAAAAATGACCCATTCACCAAACTGAAACCTAAAATTATACATTATAAATTTATCATATGTAAAGTACATTAGAAATTCCCCACCAAAACACTTTACATCCAAGATAAGTTTTTGTGGTCATCCAATCACATCACCCATCCCGCAATGGTTTTAAATATATTCCTAAAAACCCGTGTTCCATTATTGAACAGCCAATATTATTTGAAAAAATTTATCCCCCTCGAAAACACAATCATTCCTGATTCCAATACAATTCTTGTAACCATCATTGGAACATTGAGACTATTCTTACTTGGTCATGTATATCCAAATACATGATAGTGTTATCCTCCAATTAATCGTCTATCCAATAGTGATCCCCAGAAGAAGACATGGCTCCCAAAACACAATTCTCTTTTATGGTGTCACCTACCTATGAAATTTCTTACAAAAAATTAACATCATGTTTTTATAATGAACCTAGTTCTATTTTCAAATAAAATACCCAATAAAACATTAGAATGACCATATAATTTTGGTTGTCATATCCACTTCCAAAATAGATCCTAGCACCCAAACCTCCATAATCTAAACACACACAAAAAACATCGACCATTCCAGGAAAATATTGGGATAACTTCATAAATATCCCATAACATCCAATATTCTATTCATGATGATCTAGCCAACTTATAAAATCTAAATGAATGGAATAATATTAGTTAGACACCATCTAACTAACGTACAATGATCAAAATGAGATTTAATCTTCGATATGGACACCAAAATTATTGATTATGATACATTTACACCTAGAGTTATCTACTGCTGATGTCAAGAGCACACCTAGATTTATGAATGACTTTACATTGTAATTATATGTTCAATAAACTAAAACCCAACACTAATTACCTTTCCCTCAGATGATAATTTGAATCCCATTAAATTTAATCCCAATCTAACAATGACCTATGAGACTCCCACCCATAACAAACATAGACTATAATATTGAATTACCATTGCAATCCAATTTTCATTAGGGATACCTAGACACTACCCTCCATTTCCATTACACCCATTTGAAGACTGACCCCACACACCAATAATCGTTCCTAAAATAGTGTCGCATGACCATGACTAACATGTTGCCCCTATAGTTGGGGAGTTCTTATCACCAGTCTATTTGGTCAACACCTAGATCTCATATGCCAGAACCCATCAGTCACATTAAAAAATGGAATCACATATTCGTCCCTCATATAAAAATGTTCCACTACATACATCATATGTTTTCCATTCGAACCTCAAAGAGAAATATCCTAGATCCTTACAATGATTCTTCCAAATCAAGGGTCATCACCTCCATTAGTTATGGTGGGATCCCTACCCCATTATTTATATTACACATATCCCATGGAACCATACCCTAAATGTTCATGTATTTATACCACACATGTCACTCTTCACAATCAACTTACATCATGTTGTAAATACCTCACTATGATCAACTTACTAGATCCCTCATGTCACCCCACTACAATCTAAAAAAGTGATTCCCCTCTCAATAGATTCTCCTTTCCATTTAAAAAAACCATTGAAAACAATGCCATGAAAATTAATTTTAGGTCCTTGACCCATATCTCTCATAATACCACTCATTCACTAATAATTTATTAGGAACCCCACTAGCCAATACACAATAACATGATCCACTGAATCAAAATAGGTCTACAATTCTTCCCCATATTTTCATGTATCCCTGACTCATGCACCCAATGGGTTCCATCCAAAATAAATTGGATTGAAAAAATAATCCACATAACACTCTCACATACATTATAATTATACTAGACTATAATTTATTATGATACTGCTCATTAGAATCAGTAAATTCACTTTGTTTTGAGTTCCATCATATGGATTACTTCCACATTAATTTTTCCCAGCCTAAAAGTGTCTAACCACACTCAAACAAACTTCTAGAGGAATATCCCAAAAACGATAGATGGTGTCACTTGATCATGACTTCTCTATATCCACAACATTAGAAGTGAGCTCCATTACCCTTAACGAACACATGATCAGAACCATACAGAACTTCACTACTTCTATGAATGACAATTGGACGTACCACACGTGAATTGATCCAAGGCCCATGCATCATTTCAATTTCATCTACAAATCATTTTTACTCCATCGTCATCTAATCACAACAAGATACAAGGTTCATATTCTATACGATGACCATATTTCATAACTCGAATCAACAAACTTTTGTGTCAATTATCAGTTACCATTGGTTCATGAAAAAAACTAAGAAACAGAACATACATTTGGAATGTCACATACACTAACTAGAATCATTCTATATTCCATCTATAATTTTTTAGCATGATATATGTATAATGTTCATGCTTACAACCACCCATAATCCGAGAAATAATTATCAAAAAATATCAAAACACTACCAAAATTTCCTCTAAGAACTAAAACACATCAAAAATGATAGGTCTATTCATTTTTATGATAATTATATTCAAAATAAACCTACACATAAGTCATTATCATCTTTTGTTCTCAACTACAACCATATCACTAACTTTTATCACTAAATATTCACAAAACACATAACTAAGTTATCTACTGATTCCTCTAATAAAAAATTCATCTTATAAGATCAGTTTAACTCCTATCCATGGTTACATTAAATTGTGACAATGAATTGAATCACTAAACCTCCCCCAATTCTCTAAAGTGTCGTAGGATTACCAATCAATAACAAGGGTCATTAAAAATATAGTTTATGGACCATGCGAAACCCCACATAGTTCCCACCTTAAGGTAATCTAGAATCTAATATTACAACAACCATCTTATGTTCTACCACCCCCTAGGGTCTATCTCAAATGATAGAACATGAGTATTATAACTAATTAATTCATAAAAACCCAAACATCCAGCCCACCTAGACAATACAAAAACATAAGGACTCAAAGTCACCTCATCCACTGAAAAAAATACTTCCAAAATTACCTTATTAACTCTCAAAATTTTCACAAATGTTACAAATCAGTTCTAGTTAATTAAAATATTATTCACAAGCTATGATAAAAGACACCTGAAAAGTTTATTAATGAAATTTTATTTAACTTAACCATATTTTTCCATTAAAGTCTCAATTTCCAAGTTCTTCCCATTTTCAAATTCATGTTTCTAGATTAAATAGGGTGTAATTCACGAGTTATAGTGGAATATGTGTTATAGGTCACATACTACCATTATATTTAACCAATTATATCCTTTGATTATTCATATTCAATTTTAAAAAGCATTACCATCATTCAATAAAAGATCTAAAAAATTATATAGATTTGTAAAATAAAGTGTCAGTTACAAGATAAGGGTGAAAAAAATTAGTGTTTTCATATTTATAACATGATTAATCATCTAATTCATAAAAAATGTGAAATTTATGGACTAGATTTATGGATATAATTTCTTATATTTCTAACTATTATAATATCAAGACAATAGAATTATGGTTCCAACTTTCATCATCCCCTTTCACCTTAGATGGTATTTTTTGAACCCCTACTAGAGGAATTCATGAGCATGATTATATTTTTGGCGGTTGTGGTCATTATAATATTGAATTCATTCGAAAAATTAAAAGTCTATTTTGATCCAAAATCCCATCATTAGATAATCCAATTTAGTTATATCCTCATTGATGTAATAAAAGCATGGTACTATAACATTTGAATAGAAAAGAGGAAGAGAGGATGGTGTAGGAAAACAATATGATTCAAATCATACTCTGGGATAATGAGTATAGTAAATCCATGGAGTTGGTCTCCATTAAGTCTGTAAAGTTCATGGAACTAGACATTGAATGATGCATTTCATAGAATTTCCAGTTCTAGGTGAGCCAGATGCCATTTAAGGTATTTTATACATATATACTACATGTGTTAATGAGTTTTATTATTCAGTATTATTTCACTCCTTCATTTTAGAATCTATATTACATGATTTGGGACATATAGTGGATAGGGTTCAATGAAATTTTGATTGGTTATGCATGTTGTATATTGAGATATCTTAATTTATGTGTCTATAAACTATGATTTAGTGTTGTGGAAAAATTAATAAAGGGGATATTTCCAATGCTTGTAGATAAAACATATAGTATTATCATAAATATGTATTGGTTTTAGTAATTATAGGATATTTTGGTTTTCTATAAGAAATATATTATATTATATGATCACGATGAAAGTTAATGATAAGATATCTAGTGATAGAAAACATCAGATAAGACAATGGAATTGAAATTACATTTTTTTTATTTGATGCTTAAGATTATGTTGAGTTTAGTAAAGGATCTTTTAGTGGTGTTTCATAAGGATCTTGATGAATATACTAATGTATTTTTGTTAGAGGTTGAGACTCTTCCTCCTCGAAGTGATAACAATTTTGGGATAAAATTTTAGATAGGCATTGACCCAATATCAATTTATTCAGAGGATTACTTGTTTTATGTTTCATATGATATATATCTTAATTTATGATTTTTTTATTGAGATGATTCATCTTGTCCAGTGTGTCACAATAAGTTTATCTATTCTTCATAACAAAAAGAAAAATGGTGTTGTGATGCTATTTATTAATTTCTATCACTTGAATCACATGATAATGAAGAACCACAATCATAACCTATCGATTTATGATATGTTTGATTGGGAAAATATATCTATTTGTTTCCCAAATATAATGTTGTAGTCAAAATATTATATGATTTTTGTGATGGATGAGGAATTTATAAGTCTAAATTTAGACATTTTTTTAGTAAGTAAAAGTTTTTTTATAATATCATTTATTATCATGAACATCAAATCCATTTTAATAGGACTAATGAATTCAATATTCTATGTGATTCGGATCGGTTCATGGTTGTTCCTATTGATTAAATTTATGTGTTTTCTGAGATAGAGGAGAATCATGCATAGCCTCTATGATATATTGTGGGAGTTATTTGGTTTCATCATCTCTTTAGTATGTCATTAATGTTTAATTTCATGGTCTTTGAGCTGCAATTACATGGACATGTTTTGAATAATCATGAAGAATTCATGTTTTCTTTGTAAATTTAGGCATTTGGTTCTTCAGAGGACCACAATTTTTTTTAAAGGTTTTGATTTTCCATTATCTAGACGGTTATTATATGTGTTTCATTTATAAAATTTCATTAATTATGAATCCTTTGAATAATTTTAGTTTCTTAATAGTATTTTAGATAAATATTTCCCATAGATGGAGAGGGTGGATTAGGGTATGCAATTTAATCGATGATTAAAAATAATTTATCTTTATATTCTGAATAACCATATGTTAATCTTCACCTATCATCGTTGAGAGCCATATTTTATTCCCATTTACCAAATATTAATGTGTTTTGTTAATTAGTTTTAGTATCCAAGATTAAATTATGTTGGGACATATCAATTTACAAAGTTTACCCTAATAAGGATATATACAATGAGCATGCATCGACATTATACCATACAAAAAAATCATTATTTATCTTAGTAATCTTTACATTGGGAACTCTCATTAAAAAACTTCTGTGAGGTTATTTCTTTCTTAGGGTCACAACATTTCAATTTTTAGAGACATATCAATACATCCCAGGGGTCAACAACTAAATAGATCATTACTTTTATCATTGATAGTGGAGATAATAACCTCTACATTGTTTATAAAATATAGGTCCCTCCACCAGAACTAATTTCATGGAATAAATCATGGATTTTAGATAGATACTCTTTTGAATTCCACTTTGGATTGTCTTTCACAATGTGTGAACAACTACTTGACACAAAACTACTTCTTCACTTTCCAATGCATGTCTGTAATTCCTCATTAACTACAAAACATTGATCACTCTTTTTATCTTTGGAATGTTATTCAATGGATGTAAATTCTATAAGATTGCACCCCCTTTCATTGAAGTATTATTTAATTATAGATAATGATCTCTAATATATTCTTTAATATATCTCATTTTCCATCTTTTTAATGAATATTCTATATGTGCATAGAGAATATATTCACTTTTCATGGAATCCATGATATAACCTATATATAATATATGATATTCAAATAAAAATCAAACTATTTTCATGCAATTGGTCCATTTTAATTCATTATTAATGGTTTATAATCCACTTAAATGATTCCCAAAAAGCTACATCCATAACTACCTCATGGAAACCTTAAAAAAATTATAGTGTAAGTTTTTATCAAATAAATGGACCATTATTATATCAATAATTAACTTCTGAAAATTGATCAGATCATGGTCAAAATACATGAAAAATTAATTATGAAACATTAAAAAATATAACATACATAACCTGAGTGATTTATTCTGATTTGTATCTCTAAATTCTGAAATTTCCTACACCACACTACAGTGAATATTAATTGGCTATTTTTCCACTAATACTATAAACACTGAGGGGTTGGTCTGAATATGTCTTTTTAATCTATCATGTTGATTCACCTTTAAACCATGAACTCTTCACCCCCACCATTACCATTTTAGTAAACCCTTTTTCTATGGGGGGACATCATAATTATCATGCATTACACTGTGGCATGTTTGATCATATTATGGACTACCTATAGTGTATATATTCATCTCGGTTCAACAACACGACAACAACTTCTTCAAAAAGCATGTATATAAAGACTTTTTGACATTTTTTATAAACCAAAAAACACCATGATATTTATATGGCATGGTGTTACTTATTATTTCTTGCACCACTGGTTGTTGACATCATCACAAGTTATATAGTTGTGGTCAAATGATCTTCATGTTATGGATAAGTCTACTAATATTTCACAACATATATAATCACATTCCTTATTCCCTTATCCATTTCCCATTTTGGTCCTTATTCTCATTAACAAGTCCATGGATCTTATAATTGACACACCTATCCTTCTCCATCTTCACTACCCTTCCACCATGGTGTTGGCCTTGCTAGAATGGATAGTTTTCACTCTTTTCTAATAAAATTCATGAAATTCACAACATGTATTATTCAATATTTTGACCACCTAAATTTTTTTATATTTTCATTACATCCAACATGAATATAAATTATTCTTGATTTCTACGACATAGATTTTCTATTATCATTATTATTAATAAATATCTCATCTTCCACTTTACCACTTTTGGAGTATTTAATATACGAAGTCAATAAAGTTATTATAGAAAAATATTAAAATTATATTGTGTACAAATCCGACTAGACATATAGTAATTGTAACACACAACATGTCATAAATCATTTCATTTCATAAAACCCAACAAAACACTTTCATATTATAAACAATATACCCCTATTGTTTTTTTTTCAAATCAATACACATATATCAAACTTCCTCCCATACTTATTAAAAATTATATACAAAGGATCATTCCAATATTTCTATTTTATATGTTTGGATAGGTTTCTCTTTCTTATATTATTAGTTTTAGGTTAAATTAATTTCACATTATCTATCAAATATTATAAAAATAGATTTATAGAAACATAAACTACCTCTTTTTCATCCACATAGAAGGGTGATTCCTTATGATCATCTAATCCCCCTACAAGTACATGGATGAATTATTCAATATAGGTATTCAACCAATATTTCAATCCAACTTCATTTTTTGGAATCATCCACATGACGATTAACTAAATAATTTTAAACTATAAGAACATAATTTATGGTAGGAATACCATAATATAAAATATCTTTATAATCATATATCAATTTCTATTTCATAAAAACAAGAGATTCATAGTGTTAATTTATCACATGGAACTTGAGATATTAATAAATCCTATAAGCCTACTTAGCCTGATCATGTTGGGGGGAAAAGATAATTTAGAGAAAAAAATAATATCATTTATGTCACTCATGAATATAATGAAACCTCATAGTAGTATTACCACTTTATGTTTTCAAAATGCGACATGTGGTCTACAACATAATTTCACAAAAAAAACATTAATTGATAACATTAATGAACATGACTGTAAGGATCATTCCACATGACGAAGTAATTTGTAAAATCATTTTTTAATTCAAGACCAATTTTTTTAAGACTAGATTATTTAAATAAAATGATGTCACATGATCATCCAAAATTTCAATTCATTACAGGCTTAAAAAACATAATATAATGATCAATATCATTTCATATGGATTAAAACATTCCCTAAAGAAATAGTTGTGTCATGATTAATATCAATTTTTTTATACCACATACTGGAAATACTCCCCTATCTCAGTATATTTTGGTTATACTAAAAACTATAAGATGATACCAAACACAATAAAAACATTTTAAATAACTAAATACATTGATATGATATTAATTTTTTTTGGCTATATTGTTTCTCACTAATTTTATTCCTTTTTTCATGTATGATTAAAACATACATAATGATATTAACATTATTAAGTATCATTATGGGCTTATTCACAGGTATTTTAATTATTTTAATTATCCAAAATCATGAATCTTCAGTTTGGAATCCAATTGATAAAATAATATAAAAATTCATCTTTAATGCATAACAGAATTCAATATTTTCATAATCATTCCAAAGTTTCAAAATTTTAATTTAAATCCATCCACTTTGGATCCTATGGAAAATCACCCCAGGGATTGTTTCCCCAATAAATCCAAAACATATTCTAAAAAATACTTGAAACAATAATCTATATGGGGTGTGGAGTTCCATAAATAGCCTCAACATTAGGAATGAGGCCAGTCAACATGAACCAACCCATCAGCTCACATATTTCCTTTTCAATATTTTATTTAAAAAAAATAATACTATTATTTATTCATGATCATCCACTTCAATTATATTCAAAAAATATAAACTCTTTCTAAATATTCTTCACTTTTTTTACATCCTACAAAATTATCTTCATGGGTATGAACATTTTAATTCATCCTTACCATGGTGTTTTCTACATTTGTGGAATGGATAACACATTAACATGTATATTATTATGTAGCATATTAATAATATCTATTCTCATTCCAAATTATCCATAACATATTCATATTTTTACTTTTTTTTGTTTTAATATATCCACATTGGGAAACTCCTACCATGATATATTTGAGTAACATCATAGAATAAATATTCTTTTTTGTTTCCAATATCAGATATTATTCCATCTTATTTATTGCTATAAAAAACTATTCTTACTCCTTTTTTTCATTTCGTTATAAAAGTTAGTTTTCTATGAGTACCTACATATTCATGATTTATACATCATTTTTTAGGATCATTTTTATTCTATAATACATCTAACCTAATTTAACAGCTTAATAGATCTATTTCTACTGTAACATCTTTCAAGATACATCATAAGAGTGGATTGTATCTATGCAGAATCGTTACCCGTGAATTCATTCCTCCAATTTTAATCCCCGTCCAGGTGATCATGGTTCAAAAAAATAAAACAACTACCATAAGTTTCAGACCTAATTTTGTGACCCATGTATGGAATTATTAACACAACTGGAGTTCTCCTAGCATTTTTGGGCACGTTTGTTTGACACACAGACTCACACTGTGAAAAAATATTCCACAAAGAAGATATTTTTTTATTATTTCATTCACAAAATGAAACATTCAAAATGTTCTAGAATATTTATTCCTATCCATATTTCACATGTTTATGTATCTTTATTATAGCACAGTTTCATGCAGCTTTCATAAGTATCTCTATCTTATCATGTCAGTAATATACCTCTTATAAATTTTCTTATATTATTATAATTTTCATCTAGTTTTGTATATAAATTTTTCAGCTTTAATCCATCATATCTAAAATGCCATTTTTTTATCAGGCTGTGTTCTTAGTGAATTTACATTTACATTAGTTCCTTCTCTAAGGCCATTTTTTCCAACCTCTTGGTAATTCTTTTCAATCTTCTCATTTTTTTCATTCATATTTATTCAAATTATTTAAATTCTAAAATTCATAGTCACATATCCTTTATAATTATATTTTTTGAATAAATATCTCCAATCATTTTGTTGTATTCTACAAGCTTGATATCCCATTAAACAACATTCACATTTCATAAGAACCTTAAGAATTATTAACATGATTATTTTCACTCGCATAAAATCATCTTTTAATATATACAATATATTACAAAACATTATATCCTTAATCCATTAAAAGGTTATAATTAGTAAAAAACCCCTTGTTAATAACTTACTTCAGTTAGAGAATATAACATTTAGTATGACGTACTCTTTTTATTCATCTATCATTCTTCAAAAAAATGAAAATTTCTATTTCCCATAAATAATTTACAAAAATAATTTAATCTACAAGTATTTGGAGAACATAAAGTGATAAATATTTTTTCATAATTCTTCCCCGTGATCCATCTTCAATTCCATATTGAAATAAGCATCAATTTTTATTTTTAATTGATTTATATCAATTATAATATTAGGTCGACTCAAAACCAAACATCCATATTCAACCACTTATTAGGGACCTACAATGTAATCTAAAATGAAATCGACAAAATCCTTTTTAAATGTTCTAATTTTTTTTCCTTGAATGACGTGGTCCTTCATAGTGGATTCCATTTTTTCCCAAACAACATGAGATCAATTTAGAGCCACAATAAATCTATGAAAAATAAACCCTCACATGATAACAATTGTTAGTACCTTAATAGGTTATTAGAATTATATTAAACTAAGAGTGGGAGGGGGATTAGTCTAGATAATTTCTTTGAAAATTAAATATCTATTTAATGTATTACCTTCCAATGATAGATCATGACATATCAACCATGATAGTTTCTCTATATACTATTTTGTTACATATTATTTAGGTTTGTATATGTTTTTTCATACATGAATCAATTGAATAAGGACATGAGAAATTACTTTTTTCTCCTTCATCGGGATATATCCAATGATCATGTACTGACATTCTATTCTAAGCCAAAATCCACTTTAGATTTTTTTACTCTTTATATGGGCCATTCCACTTACAAAGGTTCAAGATAGGTCACTTGTTCCCTACTGTCAATACCTTCCAATTTATAGGGACACCTCACTACTTCCCAATGGTCACACTCTTTGGATTTTGTTTTTGTCTCACTATTGGCTGATAGAATCCAATTCACACTATTTATGAACATGTAGGTACAATTTCTAGAATCACATATAGGGAATACATCCATTAGTTTAGATAGAATCTTCATTAATATATTCTTGGACCACTACTTCAAAATATTTAAACTACCCCTTTATGTGTCACCTCTTCAAAACTATCTATAGATAGTTTGATATACACCATTTACTATATATATGTGATCAGTCTTCTTCTCTTTGGAAATAACATCGATGCATTACATTTCCCCATGATTTTATCCACATATTGGAAAACATTTTTCATTATATATTTCTATATTAAGTATAATATTTGATATATTTCACAAACTATCTCTCTTTTTTTAGATATGAAATATATGAATACAGACCTTATTCGGGTTTCATGTCCCTACAAAATCCATTTGATAAGTAGAAAATCATTTGTAAATCAAAATCCTAATATTTTAAAGAAATTGGGACACTTAAATGTCGCATAAACTCATCATAAAACCCATCCATTATTTCTTCAATACTAAAGTAATAACTACGTTGTGGACACATGAAAAACCCATTACAATAAAAATTTATTTCTAATTAATTCACCATCCTTACTGCAAAAATTAACTATCAATAATGGATTGGATCATGGATTAAATCTGACAAACATGATCTATGAAAAATTAAATAGACAAGACATAAATTTATTGTGTGAATTATCTCATTTTTATGTTCTATATCCTGAAATGGCTTCACCATTCCTTGGTTAAAATTTCTAGTGTTCTTTTTCATAAAAAAATTCATTTACATAGGTGTGGACCTATTGTACTTACTTTTATTGGCCTACTACTTCACACATGGACCATGACATCAATACAAAAAGCATGAAAATTTTGGGGATCCTAGTTTTGTACAGGGATACATAATAAGTTCAATTCCATGATCTATAGTAATGTTCAACATTTTTTGGCCATTTTTATTAAAAATATTAAATATAGTAATTCCACTATTACATTAATTCTTTATTATGGGGTAGCATAATATTTTTTTATGTTTTAATCCACAAGAACAAAACACTGTGGAATGCATTGTCCATGGTCATCCAATGTAATCCTGCACAACCTCCCATAAATATGGGTCACTACTGTTATTGTAATGGTTACCTGATCTAATAGTTCTGGATATGTACAATGTGATTCCACCATGTGGACCACCAAATATGTGGTCCCTTATCATTTTCCTCTTTGGGGTCTTCTTCTATTCAATATTACCAATATTTTGGGAATGGATACACTTGGCCTTCCCCATCTTCTACACCCCATCCATTATGGGTGTAACCATATATTAAAGGATGTATTACTATCTTTTATAAAACACTTCATGAAATTCTATTATATTATTCCAACATAATTTATCACTTAGACAACCATCACCTTTTAAATACATGAACATGAATAAAATTATATATAATTTCAAACACATACCATGGACATCATATTTGAAATAAAAAAAATAACCATACCTCCACTTCACCACATTGGACATCTACAACATATATTTTCCATAATTATAAAATCATAAATTCAAAATACATATTTTTTTATGAAATCCACCATGCTTCGTTAGAATTACGTAATTCTTCTAGAAATCATCCTCTTTATTTTCAATAAATCAAACACATTACCTTGGTATTTATAAGATCTAATTTTACTAGTAATTTTTATGTTTACTAGTGGATTGACTAGTTGTAACACCCAAACAAATTATTTTAATCTAATAAAATTCATGAATATTTTCTTAACACACACAAATGAGCTTTAATAGAACTGTGATATACAATAAAAATAGTATTATAAAAATTTTAAAATTATAACCTATCTATTAAATTGGATTTATTTGTAAAAAAATCGACCCTAGTAACCCAGAGTTGGTGGTTATTTTAATAACATGGCCTGGATATTAGATATCACATCACCCACTATTGATTGGTTTGTTAGCCTTTGATAACTAGATACATACATTGTTCCCATATTAAATTGTTAATTAAATATCCAAAACAACAAAACAAAATAAACTTATTCCTTGACACTTATTCAAATATTTCATCTTTATAATTTTGGGAAGGAAAATGAATAAAATAGTGAGATCATATACTCAATAAGGGTTATATACATCTAAAACATGAATCATTAATAAGTGAAATATATTCAATAATGCATAATAAATATGTAAAGTCAAATAAATGAAACCACATTCCATTTAATCAATAAACTCTGACTAAAAATTGTTCCATATATTTTATCATAATGAAAATATCATGGATATTAATAACTCATCACTGAATTAAGGGAATGATTGATTGTTGGATTTCATGTATCTCGAACATGATTCTGATAACATCAAGACCTATTAGAATATGGTTTAAAACTACAAATATAAACCCACATAACAAGGAAAACTATTTTTTTCTCATTATGCATGCTAATGAATAAATGGGTTATATAATACTGGGCCCCACCCTTCACTGTACGTTTTAATCATTCTTCATACATAGAGTTATTTAATAAACATTATTCATTATCAAAATATGTGTATTGATTAAGGGAAAATATTTATCAATATTTCCCCATTTAATAATATAACATTTAAATTAAACATTGTTTATGAAAATGCTATAGGGTTTATGAAACATTCATATAAAGGATATGTATATTTATGGTAAATATTATTTCAAATGACAAATTATCTCAATGTGGTAGTAGATACACCATATACAAATGATTAGTATGCATAATACAACGTATATCTCAATGAGGTGAAAATCGAGATGAAATCCATTACCTTATGCTAACCATTAGTTAAAAGTTCATTAATGTAAGACCCTCAAATGATAAAGGGTTAAATGACTAAATGATATGACTCATGTCAACAAGGTGAACCTTTCTTTTCTGGAACATGTCTGATTAGAACTCCATAGTTGTGTGTGCTTGGCCTGGAGTAGTGATCAAGATGGGTGGCCTTCTGGGAAGTTTCTCAGGGTGTGTGTGAGTGAGGACAACACACACTAGAATAGACATGTGTTGGCCTATGGGGATTTTTTTATTCAGATTACCAGTTTGGGCATGTGGGTGGACCCTGGGGTGGGCCCCACATGTCTATGAGGAAACTAGTGGTACCCGGTAGGCCAGGACCCAATGACCATGTTAAGGCGGGGTGTATGTGCTGTCACTGGGGCCCAGTTGTTACATTTGGTATCAAAGGTGGTGACCGGCCTTAAGTGTGGTGAACTTCTTATGTTGAATGAGGCAGCTATCAAATTCTGAAGGCCTAGTCCTATGAGAAAGCGTTTCAGGAGATGGACCTATTCTTGGGAGAACCATAGGCAAGGATGAGATCCTGCGATTCCAAGGGCGCGTTTGGGTGCCAGCAGATATATACGAGGAGCTGATGCAGGATTTTCATTCCTCAGTTTGGGCATTTCATCCTAGCATCAGCAAGATATATCATGATCTACACCATCTGTATTGGTGGCCAGGTATGAAGAAGGATGTTGTTGGTTTTTTCATGACTTGTTCCACTTATCTGCAGGTGAAGGCGGAGCATCAACGACTAACTGGGCTTTTGCAGCAGTTACCCATTCCCAAGTAGAACTGGAATGATGTCCTGATGGACTTCATGACCGGTTTACCGAGGTCACCTCGAGGGAATTACGTATTTTGGGTTTTCATTTAAAGACTCATGAAGGTTGCACACTTCTTGCCGATCAAGGATACCTTCACTGTTGATGAGATGGGCGGTAGTACATTTGGGAGATTTTACGTCTACATGGGGTTCCACACTCCATTATTTTAGACAGGGATGCATGTTTTACATCTCGGGTCTGGTAGGGGCTTCAGAAGGCTTTGGGCACAATGGTACTTTTGAGTACAGCTTACCACCCCCAGAGAGATGGCAAGTCCAAGTGTAAGATTCACTTGCTTGAGGATATGCTCCGGGAAAGGATTCTGGATTTTGGTGGATCTTGGGAGAAGCATATACCTCTTGTGGAGTTTTCCTAGTATAATAGTTTTCAAAAAACTATTCATATGGAACCTTATGAGGCTTTGTACAGTAGGCCATGCCGAACAACTTTTGGTTGACTGGATGTTGGAGAGGCAGCTTTCATGGGACGCTGTTTTGTTCAGGAGACCTCAAAGCAGATAGAGTTGATTCGGAAGAGGATGCCTACTACACAGTCTCATCAAAATCCGTATGCTGATTAGTGGAGAGGACCTATGGAGTCTGATGTCGGGGATCAGGTTTTCCTGCATGTCAAACCGAGGTTGGGACACAATATGATTAGGAGACAGGGTAATCTTTCACCGAGGTAAGTCGGGTCATTTGAGGTTTTGGAGTGAGTTGGGTCGGTTTCCTATCGGTTGAAGTTAATTTAGAGGAATTGAGATATGCATGATGTCTCCCACGTTTCTCATCTCCGAAATTACTTTTTAGACCTGTCTCATGTCTTTCAACCCTATGAGGTTGAGCTTGAGGTGGATGCATCATTTGAAGAGCATCCTATCCGAACTGTGGATCACAGTACAAATATTCTCGGTGGTCGGTCTATTCCTCTAGTACGAGTGCTATGGTAGCATGGGCGAGTGTAGGACGAGACTTGGGAGAGGGTGGCCGATGTACGATTGCAGTGGCCGGAACTGTTTGGGGTTCCTTCTTCTACGCCGTGCTAGGAAAATTTGGGGATGAATTTCTTTAAGGGGGGAAGTTTGTAAGAACCCATACATTCTTTTCAAGTATGTTTTTCTTTTTTCTGGAGTTTTTGAAAAAAGAGAAGTTTCCTGAACGTTTTGAAGTACATGTCAAGTACTTTATGAGTACACACCGTGTAATTTGTTGGCATAGAATTCCGTGCATTTTCCATGTCATGTCCACACACACTATCACGTGGGGTGATGTGGAGGTTGTTAAAGTGTAGTATAGAAAAGGAGAGTACACGTCGTGTCCTCCAAAAGTAAACCCTGTGTACTTTATTTTTTTTCATTAAACTCATTGTGGTCACGTCTGATGTACAGAAACTACTTCATTTATGTTTTCTTCATCCAAGAGCGTCAAGCATCCATGGATCTTTGACGAGCCCCCGATCCTGCATCCATCCTCTGAATCGAACTCCATCAGTTATGTTGGAACCATAGAAGTAAGCTTTTCCTTTTTCTGAAGCATCGTTTTCCAATTCCACCTCTTTTACAAGTTATCATAGGTTGAACTTTTTATTCATTTTCATAGATCTACGACGTTCTAAGGAGATTCAAGCTTTTATTTTCAATAATATTGATCTCTTAACCCCTAGGTAGGTGGTTTGTGCCTTTCGGTTAATAGTATTTTAGTTCTATGTGAAAATTCCACCAATACCCTTGAACTGGGTACTGCGTGTTTACATTTCTTCCCCTGTTGTTTGCAGGATTTGATTGTATGCCTGAGTAGAGGTTATTTTTTGTTAATAGTGTAATTTTATGTGCTTTGCATTTATTGAACAGGCAGGTTTTTTCTGTTATGACCTTTGGGTCTTGGTTTCCTGTTAGGCTACTGTTTTCTTTCCCATGCCAAGTATTGTAGGATGGAGTGATTTTTTTGACATGCTATTATGTTGTAGACTGATATCCAAGTAGTTCTTGAGGATTAAATTGGCCGTTATGCGATGCTTTGCTTTCTTGACTTACACCGGGCTGTGAGAACCTACTGTATAGACCATAGGGAGAATTGATGTTGATGACTTCTCTAGTGTGTCTTTATATTATACGATGTGAGACCAAAATGGGAATTGATGTTGAGTGCTTCCCCAGAGTGTCTTTAGTTACTCGACATGGGCCTTAGGGGGGATTGACGTTTAGTGCTTCCCTAGAGCACCTTTAGTATGATACGTGACTATATGAGGAATTGACAGTGAGTGCTTTCTCAGAGAGTATATACTTTTGTTGAACCAGAGGGGTGAGACTATGTGTGTTGTCCAGAGGGTTTCTTGTACTTCATTGGCAGAACCAGAGGGGATTGGATGTGGGTACTTCCCAGAGGGTTACCTATTGTGTTATCTATTTTGTTGTTGCATGTTGTGTGGTGTTTTGAATGCATAAACTGTGGATTATTTACTGCTTTGTGCTTCCTTGTTTACTGTTTTCAGTACTTTTACCTGCCATATACTCACTAACTGTTAGGCATAGATCTTTATGTGTTTTTCTACTGGGATTTAGTCTCACACCATTTTTGGGCCTAGATTTTGGGCCTTAACAGATTATAATGCTACAGGTATAGATAATGGAATGCACCCTTCGAATTCATGTACTTGATTGCATTGGAGATGGAGAGCATGGGACAAAATGAGGATTGTGATGATGAAGATTTTTTCAACTATTTTCCTTTTGTACTTAGTTTAGTACTGTATCCAGCATTGTGACTTGTTTGGCTTCTTCCCTAGACATATATGTATCATGCATCATTTATATATATTTATGACACAGTTGTTTTTTTATCAGTATTTCACTATTTACTATTGTTGGATATTTACTTTTTCCATTATTCTGTGTTGTTTACTTCCATTTTGTACTCTGCCAATGAGGGAATAGTTTCCCCACTATCACACCCGAGACCCTCGCAGCTATTCGGTTGCCTCTGGCATTTGGGGAAATGCGCTTGAGGCCATATGACCAACTGTGTACGGGGCACCTCTGGGTGGCTTCCGGAATCAGGACGTTACACATAAGCCCTTCTATAATTATTTGAAAATGTTATTAATTTATAAAAGAAACATATTAATGTTTATGATATTTTTTTGATTATATAATGTCATATTATCAACAATTTTTTTAATAATATTTCTTCAATACCCTTCTTTCAGTTGTTAACTGTATCATTTTCTTATGTGTGTTTTTCAGGTATGTTCAAGTTCATTTGAATATGACATAGTTATATCATCTCCATAATGATATTAAGGTCATATAAATCATATTAATTCATTAAATATATTTTTATAATCATTCTTGAATTGTGAATATGGAAAATTAATCGCATCGCATCGTGGAAATGGTACGTCGTACCTACATATGAAAGACAATATCATTTCTTTATTGGTGAAAGTGTATGGAAGTGGATAATATATTAATTTTTATAAAATCAATATAATATAATAAATATTATATATATCAATTATTTACATCGTTTCATGCATTCTTTTAATGTTTTTATGATGATCTAATTACATAATATTGTGGAGATGATAAGCTGTGAATGCATAAGCATAGTGATTTCTTTTCTTTTTTGGACGGATAAAAGGTTGAATATGGTCTTCCCATAATAATAATATTAAAATATCATAATATAGAATATATTTTAATTTGTAATTTTGTATAGAAACAAGGAAATAATATGAAGTATAAGAAGAACTAAACATGAAAGATTTTGTAAAGATGGTTACATCTTCTTTGGCGGATATCCTTTGTATCTATTTTTGATTACACAACGGTCAGTATTTTTAGAATAACAGGACAAAAATAGTTAGGATAAGGAATTGGAGAATATATTTTTTATAGAATTTTAGAGGTATAAGGATCAAGGTGGTGAAATGAGGTGAGTGAAGGAGCTACCTTTTATAATTTAGGTTTGGGGCACCCTTAGAATTCCTAAAAATATTAAATTACAAAAAAATAATTTACGATCAAAAATATACTAAATGGACATGGATTTGAAGATGATATGATATACGGTTTTCATATAGTCATTCAATAAAACTTATACATTTTTTTGTTTTTTTATCCTTGTAGTTTTTAATGTCCTTTGTTAACTTATTGTAATTTTAATTATGGTAAAAATTTATTTAATATTAAAAGGTGGTAATTGTTACTTATAAATTGAAAAATAGACAATATATGAATAATATATATCATATTAAGATAAAATAATCATATTTAATTATTAAATATTTTTCATGACATTTATGTAATTTAATAAAATATTATTTTTATAAAAATTCATTATTATCAATTTTGTAACTATTCATTAAATAGAATTTTAGAAAACAAATGCATAATAATATCTTCAAAAAAACATAATATATCTATAATATATCATAATAATCCCTAAATTCCATTTATCACCTTTATTAATTAAAATTATATTTATTTTAATATATTTAATATCATTTACGTGATTATATCATTATTAAAATAATTTCAACACAATCTTTGTATAATTATTTAAGATAATTATTTATACATAAAAATTTATAATAAAAAACCACGATATAGATTAATATTTTATCTTATTAAATAATATCTATAGTTTAATATATATAATAAATTGAACCATATAGAAAAATAGTTTTGAAAATATAAGTGTGATATATTTGACTTTCCTTTTTATGAAATATTAAAAATATCCTAGCCTCATTAAAATCATCACAAAAAATTATAAATGAATTTATATCATGAAAATATGGTTATTGATTTTAAAATAAAACTTATATTCATTCATAACGAACCTTTTTCTCAATGTGGTCAAAAAAGAGATGTTTATGAAAAATAAAGTGACATGTTTTGGTTTTCTTTAATTTAAATAATATCAATGTAATTTTCCTGAAAAAGTGTCCATTAAATAACTAAAATTAGAACATTTGGTTTTAAAGGTATAATATAAGTACTCAAATAATATATTTGTTGTTTTATTATAACTTTCTGATCCTTATCCATTTATTTGTACCCTAAATTGCCCAATTAACCATTTACCGTGGTAAAACATTAAAACAGTTACTATTCATACTGGTCAAAATTAAAAGAGAACTATATAATAAAATTAAAAACAATGAATTAAAATATAATTTATATTCTTAAATGTTCAAAACATATATGTTCCAGAATTTAATTTAATATTAATCTCACAAAATGCAATGAATAACAATTTAATTAAAAAAATTATTTTGAAGCCCAAAACAGTATGTAAACCAATATGAGATTTATGGTTTATTAAAATTAAATATGTTATATTATTTATAACTAAATATTTCTTAACATACATTGAGATAAAATTAAAATAATTATGAGGAAGTAATATAATGTAATAGACTATTTTAAAAAAAATTGTATTTTTCAACGTTCACTATAAAATAAATATTTTTTGAAAAATAACATTATTTTACCAAAATGAAATTTATGATTATTACTATAAAATAATTTTTATTTTGGAAAAAATATTTTAAAAATGGAAAATTTAATGTTAAAAAAAATTCCACTATTAATATGTTGTGAAACTGTATTTAGAAAAATATATTTTTTTATGACTAAAATTTGATATATTCTTATATTATGACTATAAAATATATTGTATGAATGTAATAACATTTTATTGAATATAAAATATATAAATTTCATTATGATTGTTCATTTATATGAATTAATTTATTTATAAGTATAAAACATCTTTTAATTTTAATAATATATTTTTATAAAAACTTGTCATTCATATTAAATATGTTTTTATATTAACGTTTATTAATTGGAAGCCAATTATTCTGATCGTATATTTTTAGATTTTATTTAATCCTATTGATAACAACCAATTTGACAACTATGATAAAATTTTCATTTTAAATAACAATATGAATATTATATCATGGTTTGTTTAAGCTCGTTGTTGCATGAAATGTATGATATCAATGATGTTTAATTTAAAAAGAGACATGACATTAAATATTGGGGTGTCACATTATCACCTACTTAAATAAATTATTTCCTCTCTATTTTTTAATTGTTCATTGAAAATAATTGTATTATATTTGAAATACTTTTATGGTAAACTCACTTCGTAATTAAGGTCAATAAAACCTCCTCTTAATAAAGGGGAATGGAAAATGTGAAGGTAAAAAAATAGAATTTTGAATATTATAACATTAGTGGGAAATGAAATTTTTTTCATTTAAGACAAATTAAACTATCATGTTTTGATGTAGAGTTATAGGGATCAAGATCATTATATTGATAAGTATCACACATCATTAAATCTAGGATTGGCGAAAAGACCATCGATTTATAGGAACAAAAATTAAATAGTTAATAATTTTTTCATATAATGCGTTTCTTTTAGTTAAGGGACTATTTTACTATCTAGATATATCACCATATAAAATAATCCTACATTATTTCATTTCACAACATAATCATCATATCATTTTTTTTTGTGTTTCTATCTATTTACACTTCATCTATTACTCATAAAAATAGGATATTCAAGATTAATATTTTATGCCAAAATCAAATTTTGTAAATCAAAGGATCCACAAGTAATTATTTGATATTATGCATGATTATTGAAACAAAAAAATTTATCACATATTATATGATAAATCATATATTATGCTCAAACAATAATATCCAATGATCAACATAATCCATTGCATAAGTAGTTTACCTTAAGAATTATATAAAATAAAACTATCCAAAAATTTAGAAGTAAGGTCATGAAAATTCCAAAATCATCTTAACATTATATTTTCCACATAAAAAATATGTATATCTTATTTTCTTGTACCCTATATATAAAAAACTTGATCACCTTTAAACCGTAATGAAAAAGTGCATACATTGAAAAATAAAATCACTAGTTTTCAAATATATTCTATAAATCCAAACATGTAGTAAAACATATAAAAATAAAATTAAATATAAAATTTCTAACTATTCCCTAAAAATTTTATTATCATCAAGAATATGTCATATCTTTTCCAAAAGATAAAATTTCTACAAAATCATTTTACTTGGACATCGAGGACATTCGATATATTCTATTAAATCCTTCAATATATCATACTACAGTGAAATCCATATATGTTACATGATTATTATAACCAATCTATCCTTGATAACATACCTTTACAACATAATTCATAGATCCAATCAAAATCACATTAATTAGTCAACTATATTCATAAACCATTAACTAAGATTTATCACCATATTCATCATTCCATTTATTTGTAATTTCTAGTCACATCATCATAGATAATATAATTATTTAACATATAAACTTAAAGATTAGAATTATGATTTTTCTTTATGGGATATATACTTTCATAATATCCCTACATTTCAGATTTTAATTTTTCAAAATTTGATGATTCTTTTAAGAAACCATTTTTCTCATCTATTTTGTTAACCAAAAATTTCATTTTTACATAGAAAATACTTTATTTGCGGGAAATGGTTTCCTATTCCATTAAGAAATTTACTTTAGTGTTTATTCTCACATTTAAAACATTTATGAAGCCTATTTTTCTTTCCTCCATATTTTCCACCACTTTATATCTCATCAAAATCTGTCATTCTATTCTATGGTGAGTCCAAGAGTTATTTAAGGTGAAAGTTTTTATTTATGGCTAATGAATATGAAATATCAAAATATAAATTAATCATGTCATTACCCACAAAATATTGATTTCATTAATCATTAAGCTAGTTCCTTTTGGTTCAATTCACTGACTAAAACAATAAATCATTTTGTGAGAAAAACTAATCACAGTGGTATGTCACATAGTCATGCGTAATATTTTATTTAATTTCTAAATCATGAAACATTCTCCATATATGAATCTGTATGTCTAAACCATGTTATCCAGTTTCATTACCAAATTTATGAGATGATATCTTATACTTAGAGTTATATATATAGTCATCCATTAGGTTATGTTCCATGATCTATCTTTTCTAAAATCTAGTTCTGATGGTTTCATATAAACTTTTTCTTATACTAACAATAACAACCCTAACCCCAGTATCATAAAGTTAGTGGTTATTTTAATACAATGGAGTAGATAAAATGGATAACATCAACAAGGATATAAAATTTTTGTAGTCCTGAAGAGCTGGATACATACATGGTTCCATTATTACATTGGTAATTTATCATATAATACTAAAAAAGAAAATAAATTGATTACTTATAACATATTAAATGGTTTCATCTTCATAACATGGGGAAAGAAAAGAAATAAAAGGGAAATATTAGATTCTTAGTAAGGGTTATAGTTAGTGGAAAAATAAATTATTAAAATGTGAAATATATTCAATAATTCAAAATTAATATGGTTAGGTGTATAAGTAAAAAAATGGTATATAAAAAAAATAATTTTAGAATGAATATTCATCCCTAGATTTTATCATTGGGAAAATCTCATGGATAGTAATAAATTTATATAGAATGTATTAAATTTTTAATTTCAGGACATAATTTATTTTTCACATGATATATCTACCTTCAATATCTTTTACAAGACGGTTTAAAATTACATTTAGAGTCTCGTTTAATTTGGAAACATTTATCTTTTCATTACACCTATTTATGCATTCAGGGGATAAATAATATTATTCCCCACTCATAAATACATCTCAAAATCATTATTCATACAGGTATTTGAAACATAAACAATATTCCTTATCAAACTATCCACATTAAGTATAGGGAACATATTTGTCATTATTAACCCAGTTAAATAAATAACATTCCAAGTAAACACTATATGTAAAAAATGGCATAAAAAATATGAAATAATCATATCAATGATATTTATATTTAATAAAACATTAATTTAAAATGAATAATTATCTCAATGTAATAGTATATACCTAAAAAATTAGGTTCACAATACCGAGTAATTCTAAATAATGTGAAAATTGATACAAAATATCTTACCTAATGTTGCCCTTTATTGAAGGTTATTTAAAATCATGTATAATGATTTAAACCATATTATTAATTTATAATAGTCCCATATTAATATTTATTATATCGTATATGATTCTATTATATCAACTTATCACTAGTTTTTTATTAATATTTCATCATCACCCTTGTTTCAGGAGTTAACTACTTCATTTTATTAGGCATGTTTCGACATGTATGTCCCAATTATTATGCATACAAAATAGTTTTGTCACATATATAATGATATTAAGTTAAAATATTTAATATTTATTCATTATATATAATTTTATATTCATTATTTAATTTTGAATAAGGAAAATGAATCACACTGCATCATGAAGATGGTTAGTCGTACAAACACACAAGTGATGGTATCAAGTCTTCTTTGGTGAAATGGTAAGGAAGTGGATAGAATATTAATATTTAGAGAATTAATTTCATTTCATAGTTATAATATATATAAATTATTTCAATAAATATAACCATCCATGTAAATTTGTGGTGAAAAATAAAATACACCACAGTGTGGATACTTTAAGGTGTACGCACAAGGCTTTATTTTCTTTCTACGATAGATTAAAGGTGGAGTATGGTTTAAAAATATACATAATAACATATTATAATATATATGACAATTTATTTATTACATTATTATGGAAACAACACAATAAAATTATGTATACGAAGAAATAATACAAAATGGGTTGTTAAAGACAATTACCTCTTCTTCAACAGATATCCTTTATATATCCCCTTATGGAAACTAGTGATAGTATTTATAGATTAAAAGGACCTCTTGAATTTGTCTAAGTAATTATAGAAGAGAATGTATTCATATAATGGTCTATCTATAAGGATCATGGTTGTGAAATGAGATGAATTAAAAAGTATCCTGTTATAATTGAGGCAACGAGAACCATTGGAAAGCATCAAAATAACAAATTATAATAAATTAATTTTCTATATAAATGCTACCAAATCAATATATGTTATAAGATGATATGATATATGGTTTTCATGAAATTTTCCAATATAAATTAGACATGTTTTGGTTTTCTTTTGAGCCTTTTCATTTTGATGGACCTCTTTTGTCATATTTCAATTTTTATTATAGTAACAATTTATTTTATATAAAGGTACTAATTATTACTTATAAAATGTGAATTGGACAATAAATTATTTTTTATGATTTTTTTTTGAAAAAATTATCACATTTTATTTATAAATATTTATTATTAATTTTAAATAACTTAACATAATTTTATTTTGATAAAATACCATTATTATTTATCTTGACTCTATTTATTAAATAGTATTAAAGAAAAAAATTCAGTAATTTAACTTCAAAAAAATTTAATACACCCAAAATATGTACTAATAATCCAAAAATTTATTTTATCACCCTTATTAATTATAATTATATTTATTGTAATATGTTTAATATAATTTATTTGATTATTTATCTAGTAAAATAATTAGTGTATCACTATATTATAATTATTTAACAAAACTATTTCATCTATAAAAATATTAAATAATAGAATTATGTAGATAAATATTTTAGATTTTTAAAAATATCTTTATTTGAGGAAATATTCTGAATTACAATATATTAAAAATAATATAGTTATTAAAAATTTAAGGAGGCATCTTTATCTTTTGTTTAAATGAAATATTATAAATATCATAGACTTATTTAAATTGTCCCCAAATATCATAAATAAATTCATATCATGAAAATTATTTTTTTATGTTTAAAATGGATTCTTATTTTCATTCAAAAACTAACTTTTTCATAAGTTGGATAGAAAAAATATTCTTACGACAAAGAAAGTGTCATTTTGTGATTTTCTTCAATTCAAATAATATCAAAAACATTTTCATACAAATGTTTCCATTAAATATCTAAATTATAAAAAATTATGTGTTAGTGGACTAATATAAATTTTATAATAATATTTTATAATGATATAGATTAATTTTTAAATCCTTATTATATAATTTTAACCACAAACTACTGAATTTTCCCTTTACCATGATAAAGAATTACCAACATTACTATTGAAATTGGTTAAAAAAGGGACCTAGTTAATATATTTAATTAATATGAATAAAAAATATGGTATATTGTTTTTAAAATTAAAAAATATAGGATTCGGTATTTAATTTAAAATTAATCTTGTAAAATGTAATGAAATATAAATTTACTGGAAAATATTTTTTTAATCCAAAAAATGTAAATATAAAATAATAAGATATAAGAATGATTAACATAATATTTCTTATATTATTAATAAATAAAATTTTCTTTTGTTTAATTGAGATATAATTCAAATCATAATGAGGCTTTAATATTATTTTTCTAAACATTGCATTCAAATCAGTATTTTTCAGCATTCATTGGAAAATAAATATTTTCTGAAAAATAAAAAGAAATCATCGTAACATAATTTGGAACATACAATTTTAAAAATTATTGTTATTCTTTAAAAATATATTTTTAAATGTTCTAATTTTTTTAAAACCATCGCACTATAAAAAATATGGAAAGTGGCATTAGAAAAATATATCATTTTATGAATAAAACTCGATTTGTTCTCATATTATCACAATCAAATTTATTAGATGAATGTAAAAACATTTTATTTAATATATAATATATATAAGTTTCATTAATATCATTCACTTATATTAATTAATTTAATTATGATGATGAAATACCATTATCTCATAATAATAAATCCATATACAAACATTTCCTCTATATTTATTTTTTTATATTAATTTATAATTAATTTTAATAAATGAATTCGATCACATATTTTAATGATTTAGTTAATCCTATTTATAACCTAAAATTATACTTCTAGGAGAAAATATTCATTTTAATTAATAATTAAAATCATATATTGTGATTTGTTTAAACTTGGTGTTGCATGCATTGTAAACTATCAATGAAGTTAAATTTAAAAAAAGACGTACCATAAAATCTTGGGGTTTCAAAATATGAATAATAATGAAAACATTGTAAAATAAATATATTTATATAGGATTTATATAACTCAAATAAATTTATTTATTAATAATAAGGTATTACTCAATTTCTAGTGAAGTCATTTTAAGCATCAAAAAATATATTTTTTTCAAAAGTTGTTTTTATAGAATTTTATGCACAGAAATTATTTTTCTTTTCTACTTTTTTTTAAACTTTTATTATAAAAATTGGATATTATTTTGTAAATCATAATTTAATTATCGGTTTATAATTTATTTTTATAATTTTTTGAGAATATTTATTTCTTATTTAATAATAGAAAATATGTTTTTTTTATTTTCCATATAATTTTATTACATTTTTTCTTTTAAAAGTACAAATGTGATTTTAAAAATAAAATTATGTAAAATATATTTCATTTAATTTTAAATAATTTAATTAATTACTAATGAATCAACACAATAAATTATATTGATATATGATTATTTTTGTCCATAAAACAATCTTTCTAATAACTACTTCTCATTATGTTTTATGAATTTTATATTAAAATTGCCTACTTCAACCACTATAAATATTATTTTGAAAACTTTATTCCATATTTTAGATCAATATGTTCTAATTTGTTCAAATGTTCCCATATAATATTGTTTATTTTGAATAGTATCCATGGTAAGGATTTGAAACCTCTATATGTGTTAAACATATAAAATAGCATGAAAACTATGGGTAAGGGCTCTAAATCATCCCTAAAACAATAATTTATTCTACATGAAGATTTTTTTGTGAAGAAATATTTTTTTATATAGTAAAATAATATTTTTTTAATTATATTTTTATTTTGGTAACTCATTCAAAACATTTATGGAAAAATACTATATTTTATCTATATTTAAAACTATTTTTGGGCCCTTGAATTTACTGTTTTTCATGAAGGATAAAATATGTACTAGTTTAATAAAGTCCCTAAAAACCTTTGTTTTTATTATTTATCCAAAAAAATAATCTAAAAAAAATTTCCTTGATTATATGGTGAAATTATTTTTTATACATAAATTAGTTTTTTTATAAAATATTTTTTTCATGCATTTTTCCAGTATATATCAAATTTAATTTATACCACCTATATATTATGAATATAATAAAATTAATGAGAAATTTTTTATAATCATTCAATTATATTTATAAATTTCTTTCTGTTTTTGGTCATATAATTGGGATATCATGATAAAAAAAATAAGTTATCACTATTAAGGTTAAAATAGTCTTACAATGGCATAACATGGAGATAGGGATTAAAATATATCAATAAAATTATAAAATTTATTGCATGAGTTTATATACACCTTGTCACATATTTTATTTGATTTTTTGGTGCCTTGGTTCTAATTAATCTTATTGTGATATATATTATGTTTAAAACATTAATGCAATTCCTGGTGTGTCCTTTACCACAATTAATAAAGGGAGATTTATATTTTCCATAATTATGATTGATTGAGAACACCCCAATGATATATTTCTACCCCAATACCATAATATCTAAAATTATCATGTTATAGAGATTCTTGTATTCTCAGAAGAGAATATTAATAATGCTCAATGTGTAATCCAAATGTGGGATCTTAAAAATAAGTTAACCTCTCATCTGACTGTTTTATAAATTATTAATTCATATTCATACTATAAATGTATTCTATAAATAAAAAATGATTAATTATATATATTAAATATAATAATTTGTGATTTTGAATATGGGAAAACAATTTTTGACATATTTTCTATCAAATGGGAAATTAATATATATTTTTGTGAAACTGTGGACCACCTCCTCCACATGAACATATGATCAATTTTCAACAACCATATTTCATGGTTGGATATTATAATGTTTTTAATTTTTATATATTAAATTTATGACATAATTATTCTATTTAAATTAAAATATATTATCTACCTTCTTACCATCCCATCGATTTGAAAATTATACTGTAACACATGTGTGTAGATGGAGTACCAGCTCCACGAAGCGATGTGAATCATTTTTCATTTCTGATTTACATTGATGGAAATAAGGGTATAGATAATTAATATATATGATATTTATGATATAATATTTATTAAAAAATGTGAAATGTTATTTCTATTTAATTCATTCCATCCATAAAAAATATGAAACATCACCCTTGTGTTTGTACATATTTTAGTCTCTATGAAGTTATGTAATTAATGTTTCACTGAAAAGTTTATATAATAATTATAATATTTTATATAATGATTATATATGTTACTTATGATAGAATTAATATTCTATTCTTTATAAAACCATGATAAAAGTAATTGGATCTGAACAACCTAACCGAAACATGTATGAATGATAAAATTGTTATCTCATGGAAGAGTGATATTAATAATGAAATGTTAATAAATGGGTGATAAAATGTTATATGAAAATAATATATGGTATCATGTGTAACACCCTAAAATAATTAGATAAGATCACTTTATTAGATAAATTATGCTAAAATAAACTCTCAGATTTGAATACAAGAGAACACCCCGACACATTGTGATATGTTAATTTTTAAATAATTGAAATATATTTAATAATTTATACTATAGAGAATAATGACTTTCATCAATGGCTTGTGTTACACGTAAGACATAGTTTTACAAAATACAATTAATATTATTTTTCAAAATGAAAATAATCTCTAAATTTTTATGTTTGTGGTCATGAATATAATTAAATATATTATGAATATATATTTTTGAATTTTCTGGTCAATAATAAATTATAAATATAAATTAAAAATAAAAAATGTAAAGTAATTTAAAATAACTATTTTTTATACTCCAAAAAAGTTTTATCCTAATAAATTAAATTTATTACTATTATTGAATGATATTAATTAAATTTATTCATTATATATTCAAAAAGAAACTCAAATCATACAATGTATTTTATAGAAATATGTAAAGAAAAGATTTAATTGTAAGCATAAAAAGATTTATTCTTTAATGGAAATTTTTCTGCATTTTAATGGGTCCCCAACTTTAAATAAAATTTCAGAACATTAAAACAAATTTGAAAAAATAGACATAATTTCTAAATGTGGAGTGTAAAAATTATTTTAGTGTGATTTTTTATGAGATAATTCTTTTTTATGTAAAGACCCGGAAATTTCAAAGACTTTTTTTTCTTAATTTCTTCGGAATTTTACAAGTCTGTGGTTTTTGACGGCACCTGATTCTGAGGTCCGGTGTGCTCGGAATCAATTTCCAAAGTTTTGATTGGGTATGTTCAGTGAACGAACGAGCGGGTTTTTCTATCTTTTGAACCAGTGCTTGGAATTGAAATCTAAGGGCATCGATGAACTCACAACGCCAGTAATTGCTTAAGGGAACCATTACCGTAGTCGCATTTGTGCAGGGGGAGAAGTTGTTTATTGGGGAATTAGTTTAAAAATTAATAAAAATGGTGTGTACAATTTTATTTATATATACGAAGGTTAATACCTCCAATGGGAAGTTTTTGGTGGGGCCCACACCCACCCAACCTCCCATTTGTGGATAATTGAAAGGTAGGGCCCACATGAGCCCCAACCTTCCACCTCCCCCTAACTCCTCACCTCCCCCTTAACTCTCATAAAACCCCTTTTAAAGATCCCTTGTTAAATTTTGATATCTCTCTAAATATTTATGGGACATCTTCAATTTTTTTTCTCCCATTAATTCATGACAACACATTAATTAACAAATTGAATCCTCAAATTTAATTAATGAGGAGTTTGAATTGGAAATGTATGTGTTATTAAAAATAGTGGCCAAGCCTGATATTTTATTAAGGGATGAGCCTTTTTGATGGGAGGGGGATCTGCTGGAGAACTTCATCTTCTTCCTCTATTGTTGCACCACCACCGAGGTTCCATCTTCTCTGATGAGACACCGATGAATGAGTAGGGATCAGTACCGTGGTGTGGGCGCAACGAACTACATTGACCTCGACGTCTTCCTTATGTCGTATCCAACGAACAACGCTCGAGCTGAGATCGAAGGCACTTTACGGAAGCGACAAATGCCAACGACCATCATCACCTTCATCTCTTACCTTGCGACGATGTCAACGAGCCGACGTCTGCCCTTTCACGACGCAGTCATCCACGGTGCACAGCTACCGTGGATCGTTCTCGAGGTAGGGGTTTAATTTGAGAATGATATTATTCCCATGATTGTTTCCTTCTAAAACAAAGAACGCGGATCAACTCATTATCATGTTGATCTGCAAATTTATTTATTTATGGTTTGGGAATGATTATTTTTGGTGGAATTGTTGGGAATTAAGTACAATTTTAATTGATTAAAATTGTTCCTTGTTTGTCATTGAACATCATTGTTGTTCGATATTTTGCTATTGGCTAACGCGGAGGGCGTGTGCCCAACAAACACGGCCCGAAGACCCTCCTAATATTGTTTGTCTATGCACGGATTGACAGGGGATGACGAAACAGGCTTCATTGGAGATTTAAAGCTGTCGCAGTAAAGAGCGGGTCCTGGGAGAGCCCCTGGCGCAGAAAGTGGGTAAAACGGACCACCGGAGCGCGTCCAGTGGTCCGAGGAAGGTGTCGGCGGAGTTCCACGCCGGCGTGGCGGCGCCGGCGACCGGAGGCAGCAGTTGGAGCCATTCGGACTCCTGGAGGCGGCAGCGCCCCAGTGCACTACTGGAGAAGATTTGCTGCGGCTGTCCCGTGGCGGCGATGCGGTAGATCCCGTGTGGCCGCGGGATCTGGGACGACCTGGGGAGGCGCTTTGCGTCGCCGGTACCAATTATTCCCCCCCCCTTCTCTACATACCCGCTCAGCTGGACTGGGTCGTTTCAGTAGATTACACTCAAGGATTTGACGATGTCTGGGTACAGCCGGGTTGGTTCGAACCCAAAACCAACCGGGCCCTCGGAGTGGAAACACTTATTACTTGATCTCCGAACATCCGATTGATGTGTCATAGACTTTGTTGGATTCTTCTTGATGAGGCGGTTCTTTTGGAATACTTCACCTGAGGTTCGGACATAGTTGGAGTATGGCCGGGTTGGATTGTACTCGAAATCCAATGGGGCCCCTAGAACTGAAAAGCCAATAACTCTAATACCGGACGTCCGTTTGACTGGTTCGTACACGAAACTAACCGGGGCCCCAGGACTAAAAGGCTAATAACTCACAGACTGGGAGTCCGATTGACGCGCCATCTACTGCGTTAAGACCCCTATAATGAGGCGGTCCTTTGAGATAATTCCACGTGAGATTACGTGACACTTTGAATTATCGACTAGTAGCTCGTGGAACGGACCCTCTTGGAGATGAGCGTACGGAGTACGGAGACCTTGTAGCTTGCTGAGACCTGATGACTGCTTGTCCTATTCAAGTCGGAGTGACTTTTATAGCCCATTGGGGAGCACTACTATGTTTGGGTGGCAGACCCACGATGGGGAGCACTATTGTGTTTGGGTGACAGACATGCGGTACTCGACAGAAGGAGTACCTCTGTAGGCTATTAGGGGGAGCACTACTGTGTTGGGGTGACAGAACCATAGCGGGGAGCACTATTGTGTTTGGGTGGCAGACCCACGGTACTCAACAGGAGGAGTACCTCAGAAGTTTAAGGTTAGTGAGCAGCGCCTCGGAGTTGTGACAGGATCACTGTACTCGTCAGAGGAGGAGCTCATCAGCAGTTGTGGTTTTGATGTCGTGAATAAAAATCCTGGTTTGAGATGAGTCAATGACCTTTGTGTTTACATCATGATTGAGATGGGTCACTTGATAACTTAGGTATATGTATGGGCATATACCTAAGTAGTGTTTATCCGTTGATTTCATAACCTTTGTGTTTCCTCATGATTGAGATGGGTTACTTGATAACTTAGGTATAAGTATAGGACTATACCTATGTAAGGGTTATCTATTGAGATCCTTATTTGTGGTTATCCTTGATTTCTTTAGTGAGACCTTGAGGGTCTCGGGGTCCCTACTGAGTATCGTTATACTCACCCCAGCACGGGCTATGCCCACACCTCGTTGTGTTGGATGCAGACGACAGACAGTGCTGATAGAGACCGAGTGTACGAGGACTGGACGGTACCCGGAGTTGGACATCACGATGAGTCAGTACCGGGAGGTAGACTTCACAACAAGACGGTACTTGGAGGAGGTTGGTGGGAGAGATCATTGAGGAGGCTATCTGTACCTACCCTTCAGGTAGGATCCGAGGTGGATGACCCAGGAACTGCTTCTATCTTCCAGTTGTTTGTCTTTCCTATTGTACTTTCATTCAGTTGTAGGTGTACTTTTCAGTTGGGTTGGTATTCTGGCCCATTTACTTTTCTGCACTTCCTTTTTTACTTTGTGTATTACTTCTTCTTGTACTCTGGTTGGATGTGTTTATGTTTTATAAAGTTAATGCCTTCCCAGTTATTGGGATTTACGCCTTTGGTGATAGTCGCCAGCCCCTGGCCTATGGAAGGCAGGCTTGGGGTAGTCACAACACGGGCCCTGAGAATGGGTCATGACAAATTGGTATCAGAGGACGTTGGTTCGATCGCAAAACTTATGACTCTAACATTTTTCTTTTTATGAAGCAATAGTGTTAAGAGTACCGAGTGTGGTTTTCAGTTCAGGGAGTCCAATGTTGGTGTGGTGGCCGATGTATCTATACACCAAGACCCTGACTACTGATTTCCAACCCAGTGCACTAAAACCTTGATTGCGTGTGTGTTTCCAAAAGTTTTCTTTAAGTCAGCTCAAACCAGGTCCGCTCACCAGGTTTAAATAGTTTGATCGTGCCGCATCTAGTCAGTTGGAGTTCCGAGAGAGTACTCGATGACTGCCCGCCGAGCAATGAGACTCCGGTGCATGGCCCTCTTTCTATGTTGTCACCCATGGGTGGTGTATGAGCAGCACCACCACCTGTTGAGCAGCAGATGCCACCAGCCATACTGGCGGACATTGCACGCCGACTAAGCACGTTGTACGAGTCCCAGCGGCAAAGGCCTCCGAGGTTACGAGGCGAGACAGATTCCCAGGCAGCAGTGGACTGGCTGGAGGCGATTGCTAGAGTTCTACACCTAGTTTAGACACCAGTAGAGAATATGGTGATCTTATCTACCGGTTTTTCCCAGTGAGTGACCATGAGGTTGGTCCGCATAGTGATGAGACTTCGGTACGTGGACCGATGCCTGAGATAGTACCTTCAGGTAGTGTGCCAGTTATATCACTACCTGTTTGTCAGTAGTTCCAACCGGTAGTACCGGTAGATGACACATGTAGTCTTAGAGCCTTACACGTGTTTCAGCACCAGATACCACTTAGGTTCCGAGGCGATCATGACTCACAGGTGGTTGAGGAATGTCTTGAGGGGGTGGCTGAGAGTTTTCTAGAGCTCATACAGCTTTGGCAGGACGACCTGTCAATAACTAAGTAATCATCGAGTCTTACTGATCGTTCTTTGTACTTTATGGCTACGATACGATCAGTGCTTTAGAGATCGGTACTGAGAGTGAGGTGTGTTTAAATGACATCTGAGCCAGCACAATTCCTCTATGAATTTCTACTTATGTTAGGATCCAAGAGAGAACCTTTTTGGTTGAATGATCATTGGCTGAGCAGACACAACCAATGAATATTAGTAATGGGAAAGTATGAAACTGGCGCCAGTATCAGAGACTTGGGCATTTATGATTTTTCAATAAGAGGAAGTGTTATGGATTGATGAATCTGCAGAGCAGCAGACGTGGAAGAAGAGCTAGTAGAGCAGCATGAGGTGGTGTACATTTCGACATGTTGCAACCACCCACCTTTGTAATCCCTTCCAGGCTTAGGGAGTAGGAGGGTTGGGGAAGAGAGTATCTACATGCAGTCAAGGAGTGTGACCCAAGGCTCTAGGATTCACGGTACGTTCTGAGTCTACTACTAGCTGTCGTAACAACAGACATTGATATGAATCATTCCTTCCTACCACGAATCATGTCCCAGGCCTAGAGTTTCTAGTTAAGTCGTTGACTTGACCCTCACATATGGAGATACCTTTTGGAGGATACTCAATAATCATGCTTACGCCGATGGCGTGATCTGACCCTTGAGGTGAAAGTTTCGGTTGGAACCTCTTGGTGGCAGCGTCGAGGCCTTACGACGTTGGTTTGGGTATGGACTGGGCAACCACAGTTCATACAAAGATTAACAGTATTATGGAGAAAGGTTTTGGTTTACCTACAACATTGGGATGGGTTTTCCTTGGTCGGCGAAAAGGGAAACCCATGAATCATAGGATAAACTCATGCATAGGAGGTTCTAGCCGATCACACTTGAGTCGGCCAACCTTACCCTCGTGGAAGCAGGAGTTTTCAGTTTTCAATTCCAAATAGTAAACAGTGGCCTCTAGAGTTCGAGGATAGTGACCACGTATTTATACAGGTCTCACCTCGACGAGGTCTATGGAGATTTGGTCGAGGCTACAAATTATCTCCGAGGCTCATCAGACCCTTCTAGGTCCTTATCAGGGTAGGTGAGGTGGTTTACCGCCTTGCCTTTCCACCTCAGTTGCACCGGTTGCATGACATCTTCCACGTATCTCAGCTGAGGAGATACATGCACGACCTGACCCACATCATTGATCATGGGGATCTAGACATCGATGACGGAGCTACATTCACGGAGGATCCGGTGGAGATCGAGGATCGACAGGAGTGGGTCCTACGTGGATGGTCGATTCCTCAGGTGAGATTTCAATGGCAGCACGAGAACCTCTAGGAGAGAACGTTTTAGCAGAAGGCTCAGATTTATTCTCAGTACCAGCACGTGGGAGCGAAAGGCTCAGATTCGTGCTCAGTACCTTCTTTTGATTCCCTACTGTGTGATGTAGCTTTACGAGGATGTAAAGCCCTGATTTGGCATTAATTTAAAGACCCAAAAATATAATGGAAATGTTTTTCTTAATTATTTGGAATTTTACGAGTCTGTTGTTTCTGACGACACCTGATTCCGAGGCCCGGTGTGCTCGAAATAAATTTCCGAAGTTTAGCTCGGGTACGTTCAGTGAACGAACGAGCGGGTTTTTCTATATTTTGAACCGTGCTCAGAATTTAAATCTAATGGCACCGATGAACTCTAAACACCGGTAATTGCTTAAGGGAACCTTTACCTTAGTCACGTTTGTGTGGGGGTGAAGTTATTTATTGGGGAATTAGTTTAAAAATAAATAAAATTTTTGTGTAAAATTTTATTTATATCAATGGAGATTATTACCTCCCATGAGAAGTTGTTGGTGGGGCCCACACCCACCCAACTTTCCATTTGTGGATAATTTAATGTTGGGGCCCACACGATCCCCAACCTTCCACCTCCCCCTAACTCCTCACCTCCCCCTTAACTCTCATAAACCCACTTTTAAAGCGCCCTTGTTAATTTTTGATAACTCTCCAAATATTTATGGGACCTCTTCACTTTCTTCTCTCCCATTAATTCATGAAAACACCTTAATTAATAAATTGAATCATCCAATTTAATTAATGAGGTGTTTTAATTTGAAATCGATGTGTTAATAAAAATATTGGCCATGCCAAATATTTTATTAAGGGAGGTGCATTTTTGATGGGAGGGGGATCCACTAGAGAACTTCCTCTACTTCCTCCATTGATGCACCACCACTGAGGTTCCATCTTCTCCGACGAGGCACCGACGAATGAGCAGGGATCGGTAGCATGGTGCGGGCGCAACAAAATACATTGACTTTGATGTCTTCCCTACGTCAGATCCAATGAACGACACTCGATCCGAGATTGAAGGCACTTTACGGAAGCGACGAATGCCAACGACCGTCCTTACCATCATCTCATACCTTGCGATGACGTCAACAAGCCAACTTCCGTCCTTTAGCGACACAGTCATCCACGATGCTCGGCTACCGTGGATCTTTCTCGAGGTAGGGTATTAATTTGAGAATATTAATATTCCCAGGATTGTTTCCTTAGAAAAAAAAGAATGTGGATCAACTCATTATCAATTTGATCTGTGAATGTTTTTATTTACGGGTTTGGAAAGATTATTTTCGGAAAAATTGTTGGGAATTAGGATCAATTTTAATTGATTAAAATTGTGCCTCGTTTGTCATTGACCATCATTGTTGTTCGATCTTTTTCTATCGACTAACCCGGAGGGCGCGGGCTGAACAAACATAGCCCGACAACCCTCCGTAGATTTTTTGTCTGTGCGTGGATTGACGGGCGATGACAAAACAGGCCACAGTGGCAATTTAAAGCCATTGCAGTAATGAAAAGGTCTCAGGAGAGCCACTCGCACAGACAGTGGGAAAAACGGACCACCAGAGCGCATCTGGTGGTCCACGGAAGGTGGCAGCGACACTCCACGCCGGGGGGGAGGTGCCAGCGACCGGAGGGGGTGGCCGGAGCCGTCCGGCCACATGGAGTAAGTGGCGCCCTAGCGCGTGGTTGGAGAATATTTTTCGTGGCTGTTCCGCGGTGGCGACGTTGTAGATCCCCCACGGCCGCGAGATCTGGTACGTCCCATGGCGTCGCTTTGCGCCGCCGATACCAATTAGCACCCCCCCGGCTCCGCATACCCACTGGGCTGGGCTGGCCGAGCCGCGGCCACACCAGTCGGGCCGGACCGCGCCGGTCGAGTCGGGCCGTGCCCTACCGAGCCGGACCCGAACTCGTGTCGGGCCAACCCGGTTTGGGCCGACCCATGGGGTGTTGGGCCGGGTCGGACCGGGCCCATACCACCTATTTTCAGACCGTTTCAGTTAAACGGACATATCTTGAGTTATGGACCTCTGATCGACACACCATCAGTTGAGTAGGATTCCTTGGATCGAGATGGTCATTTTATAATATTACACTCAAGGTTTCGGTGAATTTTTTGTATTACCGGGTTGGTTCGAACCCGAAACCAACCGGGCCCTCGGAGCAAAAAAGTTTATAACTTGAGCTCCGGACGTTTGATTGACGTGCTGTTGACTTTGTAAGATTCCTCTTGATGAGACAGTTATTTTGGCATAATTTACCTAAGGTTTGGATTTAGTTGGATTATGGATGGGTTGGATTGTACTTGAAATCCAACCGGGCCCCTAAAACGGAAAACCAATAACTCTCAGACCAGACGTACGTTTGACGAACTTTCAGCGGCATTGGTAATCACGTTGGGAAACGGTTCCTTTGAGTATACCCATGGATGTTCGGGATACAGTTGAGATACAGCCGGGTTGGTTCGTACACAAAACTAACCGGGCCCCCAGGACTAAAAGGCTAATAACTCACAAACTGGGCGTCTGATTGACGGTCCGTCTGTTGTGTAGAGACCCCTATGACGAGGCGGTCCATTGAGATAATTCCACGTGAGATTACGTGACACATGGAAGTATCGACTAGTAGCTTGTGGAACAGTCCCTCCCTGAGATGAGCGTATGGAGTACGAAGGCCTTATAGCTGGCTGAGACCTGATGACTACTTTTCTGATTCAAGTCGAAGTGACTTGTATAGCCCAGTGGGGAGAACTACTGTATTTGGGTGGCAGACCCATGACAGGGAGAACTATTGTGTTTGGGCGGATGACCCGCGATACTCGACAGAAGAAGTACCTCTGCAGGCTATTAGGGGGAGCACTACTATGTTGGGGTGGCAGACCCATGGCGGGGAGCACTACTATGTTTGGGTGGCAGACCTGCGGTACTTGACAAGAGGAGTACCTCAGCAATTTACGGTTAGTGAGCAGTGCCTCAGAGTTGTGACAGCATCACTGTACTCATCAGAGGCGGAGCTCTTCAGCAGTTGTGGTTTCGATGTCGTGAATAAAAATCCTGGTTTGAGCTGAGTCAATGACCTTTGTGTTTACCTAATGATTGAGATGGGTCACTTGATAACTTAGGTATATGTATGGGCATATACCTAAGTAGTGGTTATCCGTTGATTTCATAACCTTTTTGTTTCCTCATGATTGATATGAGTTACTTGATAACTTATGTATAAGAATGAGCTTATACATAAGTAAGGGTTATCTATTGAGATCCTTCATTTTGGTTATCCTTTTTGGATTTAGGGAGGCCTTGAGGGTGTCGGGGTCCCTACTTAATATCGTTATACTCACCCATGCACGGGCTACGCCCGTATCTCATTGTGTTGGATGCAGAAGACGGACAGCGCTGACAGAGACCGAGTGTATGAGGACTGGATGGTACCCGGAGGTGGACCTCACGATGAGTCAGTACCCAGAGGTGGACTTCATGAAAAGATGGTACTCGGTGGAGGTTGGTGGGAGAGAGCGTTGAGGAGGCTATATGTACCTACCCTTCAGGTAGGATCCGAGGTGGACGACCTAAGAGATGCTTTTATCTTCCAGCTGTTTGTCTTTCCTATTGTAATTTCGTTCAGTTGTAGTTGTACTTTTCCATTGGGATTGTATTCTGTCCTATTTACTTTTCAGCACTTCCTTGTGTACATGGTGTATTACTTGCGGTAGTCACAACACGGGCCCCGAGGACAGGTCGTGACATTTTTTGAATTGTGAAAATAATGAATTTTAATTTAAAACATCGTTATTATATAAATAATTTATAAGGATAAACTATACTTTTAATTTTTTAATGTTAAATTATATCAATAATATATGTATATATATATTAATAAACATTATTTCTGTTTAATCTATTTCATAATGAATTTAGATATAATAACATTATAAATTTATTAAATATCTAGTTTAACTCTAAGTAAAATTTTTATTCTCATTAAACTACTTATTTTCGAGCAAAAAAACACATATATTAAAATAAAAAATTTCGAACTCTATATAAAATTCATACCAACCAAAATATGTGGTAATAGAATCCACCCCTGAAAATTCAAAATTCAAAAAACATAACACTGCATCATCTCGAACAGTGAGCCACCTAAATCTAAAAGGGTGTCTAATTGGACTCTTCAAAATACCATTTTCACCATATAATAGAACACCATAAAATAAAAATTCAAAACCCACAATGAAAAATGTCCACCAAGAAACTATAATAGCTACCATGTATTCACTAACTAACATTGTAGGTCACCGACCATAAAGGATCACCACCAGTTAATCATCGAATGGGTAAACTCCTTGATAACCAACTACGAATCAAACATTCATTCAAAAAACATCCATGATAATTATCATTTAAGACCTACATGTCATATCAGTGATAGAACATGGAATCTAGAGGAGAGTTTGGAGAAGACATGGCCTCACCAAGTAGCCTCAGTGAACAAAAAGAATCCACTTAAATCAAAACCACTAAAGAGTGAGAAAAATCACCAACACAAATAAATAAATAATCATGAATTAGATACCTAAAAAACGCAATCTATGTATCACTACAACCAATAGAGACCTTCCATCTCACTGTTGTAAGCGTAGACTAACTACCATCTGAAACAGAATGATGCTCAAGATTCCCTCTACAAAAAATATATGAATTATCCAAAGTGTCAACTAATTCTGGTAAAATTGAAAAAAATTGATAAATCACCCCAAGATGATTTTAATAGTGAAACTGATGATCCAAACATATTTAGGAATGAAATCTAGTCAAAACCACTCTGGGCTGGAACTCTCCTATCATCTGTGGGGTTAATTTTATATTTAAATTTTCCACACCAATGAATTGAATTTGTAAAAATGTATTCCATATTTGGAATCAATTTTTTTAATTTATAATTATTTATAATTAATTTGGGAACAATTTGAATAGTGAAAATTTTGAAATTAATTACAACCATTAAGAGAAAAAGGAGATTACCTTGGGACTAAATATTATATATAAGAACCAAAATGACCTATAATGTTGTACAATAACAATTGGATGGACATATATATACATTTTACATTATTATATATATATTTTACTATTATTAGATCCATTATACTTGAATAAAATGTTGGATCACTCAATAAATTTCAAAAATACCATCTTTGTCCTCTCACTCTACATATAAAAGGCCACCCACTATCCCCTACACGTCAAATATTAAAACTACTTTGTTCAGAAAAACAACCCAAATCACTTCCAAAAATCCTTCCCCTCAGAATAAAATGATTATATTTGGAATAAATTCAAAATTAGAAGTCATTAGTGAAAACTAAATGTGCATAACTGAAGAATATGTCATTTTCTTTTAAAATCATTGTTATATTGTTTCCTTATTCACATATTTATATTATTATTATACCAGTAATATATAATAACCATATTATATTCCATATAATGAGATATTTAAATGTTATGTTTATGACCTTCAACTTCATAAACTTCAATAAAATTGGTTGAGAGATCATTATTTATGTGTACAGCGGTCTACCGCCTTGCGACCCGATGGCATTCCTTCTTCCATAACCAAATTTAATTATAGGTAATAGTGTCACGAACAAAATCTGGTCACCGGCAAAATCGACACCAAACCCAGCCTGTGACAAGGCCCGAAGGGAATTCCTGATCCCCACGGGCTCGCACAAGTGCCCAGGTATCTTATAATGATAATTGGGAACGATTTACTTGATTTTATAAACATTAAAAACCAAAAAAATCAAATAAAAAAAATATGGATTTTTCAACTCAAACCATCTTTTAAAAAATTTTAGAACTGAATTACATAAGATAAAACTACGTTTAAAGACCATTACAAAGGTAAAAAAATTAAATAAGGACAGCCCAAGAACCCTTATGGCAAGGGGCACCACCCATATGTGATCTCCACAAGACTTCCCTACCAAGGACCTTCTAGAAACCCAAACCACTGGAACTAAAAACTGTACCCAACCTGGGACAACAAAAATAACAAAGTCTACTTACACCCAAGGGTGTAAGTAGGGTGTTATCCAAATCCCAATAGGATACCACCACTAATAGATTCCATGTGATAAACATTTAATGGTGAAAAGCATGAAAGTTTTCAAAGACATGAGATGCTAGTTAAAATTTCTAAAAGATGCAACATTAAATAAAAACAGTTTTCCGGTGGGCTAATTTAAAGAATAAAAACATTTAAAATAAATACCATAGCTACTGAATTTTCCAGCCTCTCATACCATATACCGACGGTAAGAACAAAGTATCCAGTGAGCACAAGCAATGGGAAATAACCCCTAGGCACTACCTAGCTGTGGGTCCGAGGTACCTCGTATCTCGGTGAGAGTAACCATCACAAATATCCATTATCATCAACGAGCCACTAGTAGGGAACATACACATAACCTAGTGGTCCCCAATAATCATCATCATAGTTTAGTTACAGTTTTAAGCATCAATCTTGCTAAGTGAAACTGAGTCCAAACCTCACAGATTCACTAGCATACTAGTACACGTCCACCCACCTAGATACCCGGGTTTTCCCTTTGTGCTCAAACAAGTTCAACAATTCAAGATATATACATTGCACATGAAAATAACATTTCCATATCAAAAATTCACCAAACATCCCATATGTATACCACACAATTCACAAAAGTACACTTTTCATTCAAATTGATTTTGAAATATGACATATACAAAAATAGCCCACAACACTCTTCACATTACATGGACACTTCCACAAATCCTTTAAACCATTTTTATAAACCATTACAAGACATTATAACTAACATAAAAACCCACTCAAATAACATATAATACTACTTTCATCAACAAAATTTAATTTTCACAACACACTCACACAAACCAGCCCACAACCATGTTTTGCAGCTCTCTCCCAATTTTCTATAACATTTCTGCACTTTATAAAACATTCTAAAAAAATATTTGAAATCTTAAATAACCACCATACCTTTCAAAACCCCATATTATGTGATCACACCCCACAAACAGTACATATACACTCTTTTATCCACTATGTTCAACCAAAAAAAACATTCACAATTTTCAAAAAAACAACTCAATGGGTGTAACTATATCTTCCACACAAATAACCCATTTCAAAACCCCCATTTAAGACCACAACCATACCAATTCCTATCAAAAATAGAATTGTCAATCCTAGATACATTTATAAAAACACATTCACGTGTTGTAAAATAACCATGAAAATTACCACAAAAGATACAAATGAAAACACACATTTTCCTAAAATGACCTCAAGAAGTATAACAATGTTTTACACAAAAAAACCTAATCAAAACCCATCTTTTTAGAACCACATGACACTAGTAAATTACCAAACCCTAATTTTCTTGCCAAAAAAGATTTAATGAACCAATTTCATAAGTTATAAACCACACCCAAATAAAACCCCATGAGTTACACATGAAAACACCCAATTTCATGTTATAAAGCGACTATAAAATTTAACACATAACCAAATAAATCATAAAAAGTTTTCGCACCACATCTGACATATGAGTAATATGAAATATTGTTAAATATAGTAAGCTAACTCATCACTAATTGTTTACACATGGAACAACCTACCTTTTGAGTCAAAACCCTTGAATCTTGGTGCGAAACCTCAACTGCACCTCTTCCGCACCACAAGGATGTTAAAACAAGCCTTAAACCATAATATTTCACTAAAAATACCCCAAATAAATCACTAGGTATGAACCCTAACATCTGGGCACTCTATAAATTTATGAAAGTGGGAGGAAACCCTAAAGAGAAGGAAGGAATTGAAGAGAGAAACACATACCCAAAATAATCTTGAAGAAAACAACTCAAAATCCACTAGCATCTGAATTTGAAAACATCCAAACATTCATAGGATTTTCGAACAAAGATTATGAGATATTTTAGGAACTAGAATGGTGAAAAAAGAGTAAAAATAGAAGAAGATATTAAAGGATCAATTTACCTCTCCAAATCTGGACGATTTCAGAAAGCCAGTGAAGTTTCCACCAGTTTCGTGATTCTATCGAGCTCAAATTGTGGTAGGAGGGAATGGAGTCCCGCCTTAGGTACGTGGGCTCGGGTGAGAGTTGTAAAAACCAAAAAAGCGCAAATATTAAAGGAGATATTAAAGAATTAAAATTTATTTTTGATGCAGAAAATGGGCTTTCGGGCAGGCTCAATCCCTTACCTAAAAACCCATATCCACCATGATTATGGATTTATAAATGGTAAAAATTAATATGGTGGTGTCAATAGGTCAGGGGATGACAATTAGGAATTTGAATGGATGAAAAATGTTGAAAAATGGAGGAGTTATAATGGAATAAAAATTTATTTTTAAATCTCGAATTGGGCTCACGGTTTGGCCCAATTCATAAAAACTCTCTCATTCCTCCATAAATGATTGAGAAACCCTCAAAACAAAGCATTAATGGAAATTAAATGGAATTTAACTTTAAAATAAGTCATGTATGTGACAATTCTCCCCACTATGAAAACTTTCCGACCCAGAAAGTCACATCAAGGCCAAAGAAACAACCAAACCCAACTGAGTAACCAAGAGGTACTCCCTTGCCAGGTTTCACCCCCAAAGGCCAAAACACCTCCAGTGATCAATTACGGATTACTCTCACAACCAAAACATACACCACTTTCTTGAAATGCTCAATCAAATTCATACTTTATCCCAAAATAAAATTCCTCAAACACTATCTGAACAAGACTCAAGTAATTCACCCAAACGAACAACATCATCGAACAAGGATACACGTACCTTAAACTAAACCATTGGTCACCCTCCAATCCCAACGTTTACTCAAGGAATATGTTGGTAGCTAGATAGTTCTGAATAAGACTACCTACTACCAAGACATGACCATTGATAAATTCGAGTTATTGGTTCGGGGTGGACACAAATAGGCTCCCCGCCAAAAGAGACAACCTATATTTTTATGAGACAGAATCAGAACACTAACAGGGGAGGCCTAAACGGACTCCTTAGTACAAAGGGTATAATTCCATTCAATGTTTGTGAAGGAATGTACATGAGAATCATAGTGGGTCTCCCCACCATAATAACTAAACATCTTAACTGACCAGCATGGGCCGACATAGATAGGCCCAATTTTTTTTAAAGATTTGGGAAGGGCATAGGGTTAGTCTGCACGATTTGGGAAACCGTGCACTAGCTGTGCAGATCATTATTTCTGCATTGCTTCCTGGAACATGGTCACTACTAATCATGCACAAACTGTGTCCTCAGTATTTCTATCCAAATTTCCAACCATTATCTAATGACTCCATGGAATCCAAAGTGGGAGGGAAGGACATTACGTGAAGTCATGGGTACAAGGCCCTCCACCTATTTCCACCGAATGGGAACAAAAGGGAAAATATAATGACACCAGAGGTTTAAAATCTTCCTATCTTTAATGATGAGGATAGAAAATTGTACAAGGGTTTAAACAACCTTAGGATTTCCCCTGACTACGATCCAGCTTCTCTCTGAGACCTATGGCTAGAGCTCAAATGATTGAAGCATATTCGGCCTCACAGTTGGGCTTTGGAGACCCCTTGGATGATAATTATTCTTTTGATGCAACCAATAACTACACTGCAATCCCTGATATGTTTTCCATGACATAAAACATTCCAAACTCACATTACCCTAACCTGATGTTTCACTGAAACAAAGGGCTTAGAAAATGAACACACAACAATCCTTGTTTGTTCGGGTGAGAAACAATAGAAGTAAAGAACACCTAAACTCACCTTCCTCTAAAATGGAATATTTTGAAGTTTTTTCAAGGGATACATTCACCCAAAATAACAGGGACTCTCAAAGGATTTCACGACTTTCAACTATATGGTCAATCGAGCACATGACATCATAAGGCATCACCGAACATGACCATTGCGACTGATATAAACAATGCATGGAGAGGGTCCTTATACGACATCCCCAAACAACACACAATTCTAGAAAGTGGCTATAGTATCCTATCATGAAAATATTTTCAACACCGGTGGTTTAACATGAACTCATGCTTCATAGAAACTTTGAAGAACCCAAAGACCCTCATAGACACCATTGAGACACTCACCCACACTAACAACCGTAGACCACATCCACCTTCAATGAATCAGGAAACATAACAAACTAAGGTATCTTTCAACCTTCCACGAGCACTCTCTCATTACAAGAGGATCTAAAAATAAAATAAAGGAATGGGTATAGACTCAATCTACATATCTTGAGAAAAAATAAATATTCCTTATATTGATCAACTGGAGGATTTTCGAATGGAAAAATAATCTGGGTTGCACTTCAGTTATGCATTCACCCTTAATGGGGGCATACCTTATCCAACAAGAGAACATAAAGACCCAACCAAGCTGGTCCATTGGTCAAAAAGTGACACAAACCAGATCCAAACACATAAAGGGATCCACCATAATGGTGTCCCGAAACATATCTTAGAGGAGACTACTAACCGGTCCTTCTACCCAGCTTACCGACCAAACACAAACTCAAAACACAGTTCGAACAGGAGGGGTTCTTGGACTCAAAACATCCCACAACATCAACATTTTCCAAAAACACATAATATAAACCATCTCAAACAATTCCTAAAGACATTATATTTCTCTTTAAAAACCTTTCTTTGAAAAAAAGGGTTCAGCGGTTAGCGCATCCACCAATGGTACCCCATGGGCCTTACACATGCATGTTTCTGTGCCACACCGGGCACCCTCCTCATATCCATCCTGTCACTCATCTAGTCATTTCATCCCCCATCCATCTTCCCATATAACCCCATTCATGTGGTTTCTCATGAAAATACCAAAGGTTAAAACAATAATTCTTTCCACTTTTCAAAACCAAAATGATCAACCAAAACGTCCTTTTTCTTAAAACCGCTAACCACGAGATCAAAATCCCAACTCACATCTTAGAAAACATTTCATAAAGACACAACCATTTAGAAAATAACTCACTTTCAAGATATTCACATCAATTTCGAAACATCTCATCCAATTAAAATACCCTATGATTGTTTAGAAAACTCTATTGGAAACACTTTTCAAAACCAACTTCAATATAGTTCTTTCTTTCAAAAGAGGTGTTAGCACACCATTTTCCATTTCAAAACAATTCTAAAAATTCAGTTCCACCATTTCATAAATCAAACCATTCCCTCTTTATTTGAAAACCATTTCACAAAAACAATACACTTCTTAAAACCAAAGTGCCATGATTTTAAAACCTAAGAACAAAACAATGTGAGAGGAAACTAGTTTCCGTGGGTGATTTGGGAATATGGTTGGCATCCATACTCCAATCACTTCACTGTAACAGAGAGTGTTCTAGGAAACACCCTTGGCTCCACATGGCTTGCCAGGCCCTGCGAGCTCACAATGACCATTAACCCAACTCTCTTTTCATTTTCCCTAATCATCATCGAACCAAGAAAACCAAAGGAGTTAAATAAATTCTGACTTATCATGGATAAATGAGTCCCATTGTGAGGTGTGGTGATCAGGCACACTGCCCATAACAGGAATTCCATGTCCTAACAATCCTAACTCCATATTATCCTGACTCTTCCCCAAATAACATGACTCAAAGAGTTAACCTGAACCCCCTCTGATACCATTTTGGCATGAACAAAATCTGGTTGCCGCCAAAATCGACACCAAACCCAGCCCATGACAAGGCTCAAAGGGCGTTCCCGATCCCCACAGGCTGGCACAAGTTCCCGGGTATCATATAATGATAATTGGAGACGATTTACCTGATTTTATAAACATTAAACAACAAAAAAAACTCAATAAAATAAATCTGGTTTTTTCAACTAAAACCATCTTTTACAAAATTTCAGAACTGAATTACATAAGTTAAAACTAAATTTAAAGACCATTAAAAAGGTAAAAAAAAATAAATAAGGACAGCCCAAGAACCCTTATGGCAAGGGGAACCACCCTTATGCTATCTCCAGAAGACTTCACTACCAAGGACCTGCAAGAAACCCGAACCACTAGAACTAAAAACTGTACCCAACCTGCGACAACAAAAATAACCAAGTCTACTTACACCCAAGGGTGTAAGTAGGGTGTTATCCTAAGCCCAATAGGATACCACCACTAATAGATTCCATGTGATAAACATTCAATGGCGAAAAGCATGCATGTTTTCAAAGACATGAGATTCTAGTTAAAATTTCTAAAAGATGCAACATTAAATAAAAAAAGTTTTCAGGTGGGATAATTTAAAGAATAATAACATTTAAAATAAATACCATAGATACTGAATTTTCCATCCTCTCATACCGTATACCAATAGTAAGAACAAAGTATCTAGTGAGCACAAGCAATGGGAAATAACCCCTAGGCACTAGCTAGCTGTTGGTCCCAGCTACCTCGTATCTCGGTGAGAGTAACCATCACAAATATCCATTATCGTGCACGATCCACTAGTAGGGAACATACCCATAACCTAGTGGTCCCCAATAATCATCATCATAGTTTATTTAGAGTTGTAAGTGTCAGTCTTGCTAAGTGAAACTGAGGCCAAACCTCACAGATTCACTAGCATACTAGTACACATCCACCCACCTAGATACCTGGGTTTTCCCTTTGTTCTCAAACAAGTTAAACAAGTCAAGATATATACATTGCACATGAAAATATCATTTCCATATAAAAAATTCACCAAAAATCCCACATGTATACCACACAAGTCACAAAAGTACACTTTTCATTCAAATTGATTTTGAAATCTGACTCATACAAAAATATCCCACAACACTCTTCACATTACATGGACACTTACACAAATCCTTTAAACCATTTTTATAAACCATTCAAATACATTATAACTCAAATAACAGCCCACTAAAATAACATATAATACCACTTTCATCAACAAAATTCAATTTTCACGACACACTCACACAAAACAGCCCACAACCATGTTTTGCAGCTCTCTTCCCATTTTCTAAAACATTTCAGCACTTTATAAAACATTCTAAAAAAATATTTGAAATCTTAAATAACCACCATACCTTTAAAAAACCCATATTAGGTGATCACACACCACAAAAAGTACATATACACTCTTTTATCCACTTTTTTCAACCAAACAAAACATTCACAATTTTTAAAAAACAACTCAAGGGGTGTAACTATATCTTCCACACAAAAAACCCATTTAAAAACACCCATTTAAGACCAAACCCATACCAATTCCTATCAAAAATAGAATTGGAAGTCCTAGATTCATTTATAAAAACACATTCAAGTGTTGTAAAATGACCTTGAATAATACCACAAAAGATACAAATGAAAACACACATTTTCCTAAAATGACCTAAAGAAGTATAACAATGTTTTACACATAAAAACCTATTCAAAACCCTTATTTTTAGAACCACATGACACTAGTAAATAACCAACCCATAATTGGATGGCCAAACAAGATTCAATGAACCAATTTCATAAGTTATAAACCACACCCAAAGAAAACCCCATGAGTTACACATGAAAACACCCAATTTCATGTTAAAAAGAGACTATAAAATTTAACACATAACCAAATCAATCATAAAAAGTTTTCAAACCACACCCAACATATGAGGAATATATAAAATGGTTAAATGAAACAAGCTAACTCATCACTAATTGTTTACACATGGAACCACCTACCTTTTGAGTCAAAAACCTTGAATCTTGGTGCGAAACCTCAACCACACCTTCGCCGCACCACAAGGATGTGAAAACAAACCCTAAACCATAATATTTCACCACAAATACCCCAAATAAGACCCTATGTATGAACCCTAACATCTGGAAACTCTATAAATTTATGAAAGTGGGAGGAAACCCTAAAGAGAAGGAATGAATTGAAGAGGGAAACCCATATCCAAAATAATCTTGAAGAAAATGACTCAAACTCCATCAGCATCTGATTTTGAGACCATCCGACCATTCATGGGATGTTCGAACAAAGATTATGAGATCTTTTAGGAACTGTAATGGGGCAAACAGAGTAAAAATAGAAGAAGTTATTAAAGGATAAATTTACCTCTCCAAATCTGGAAGATTTCTAAAATCCAGTGCAGTTTCGATGCATTTCGTGATCCTATCAAGCTTCAAATTGTGGGAGGAATGGATGGATTCGCACCTTAGGTAAGTGGGCTCAGGGGAGAGTTGGAATCACCGAAAAAACGCAAATAGTGAAGGAGATATTAGAGAATTAAAATTTATTTTTAATGTAGAAAATGGGCTTTTGGGAAGGCCCAATCCCTTATCTAAAAACCCATATCCACCATGATTATGCATTTATAAATGGTCCAAATTAATATGGTGGTGTTAATAGGTCAGGGGATGACAATTAGGAATTAGAATGGATGAAAATTGTTGAAAAATGAAGGAGTTATAAAGGAATCAAAAATTATTTTTAAATCTGGAATTGGGCTCACGGTTTGGCCCAATTCATAAAAACTCCCCCATTCCTCCATAAATGATTGGGAAACCCTCAAAACAAATCATGAATGTAAATTAAATGTAATTTAACTTTAAAATTAGTCATGTATGTGACAAATAGTGATATAATTATAGTTTATATATGATATATATGATATTTATGATGCAATTATTCTTTTAAAATTGTTATATCACAAAAAACATCATACTTTCTATTTTTTGGAAATAGGATAACATCGCTTGTGTGTATAGTGAATGACCACCTCGTAGGGAAATTTGATTCCTAAAATCATTACATGGATTATATTAAGGATATTTTTAATAAAATTTTTTGATATATATGATATAGAAAATATAATGGACTTATAATATATATATATATATCATTTAATTTTCTTTCATTCTATATGATAAGAAAGTTGATACAATGTTCATGCATATGTACGGCCTAACATCTCTATGAATAGTGTTTTTTATTTCTTATCTCCAATTTTTATGTATTAATATAATTAATACATATTTAATATATATTTTATCAAAATCATCGTTTAAATTCTATATATTATTTAATCATGATCATTGTAAGAGGAACAAAAAAATAAAAAAAATCAATACATACTTGAAAAACATGGAAATAAACACTCAAAAAAAGGAATATAATGAAAATTTATTAAAAACTATTGATAAGATGGTATAAAAGAATCATGTATAATATCATAATTATTAACATTGTTATGTAATAAGTTAATATCAATTTTGAAACTATTATAAATGATATTTAATTTCATTCAACTAAAATGAAGCATTAGGTCATGTATTTCATCTCAATTTACATTCCATTATGAATTTATTTTCTTATACAACAAATCACCTTTTTATGCTGAATATAATTCACATTAAACATGTATTATCATGAATATATAATTACTCATCTTATTTTAAGTTTCAAATTGAATTATTTTATCAAACGGGGTTTCAATTGATAATTACCTTATAGTAAAATTAATTGTGCAATCTCAAATTCTTTTTTAATGTTAACTTTTATTTTAATCATTCAAATAATTGTAATAATTTGAAATTATAAAATTAAATTCATTTAAATATCTAAATTATTTTATGATGTATATGCCTACTTCCTAACCTTTATACCATTTCATTATATCATTTATACTTATTATGTTATTTTCATATCTGTGGGAATTTTTATAAATAAATATTGTTTATTCAATATGGTAATTTAAGGAAAATGATAATTATTCAATAAATAAATTAAGATGTGATGAATTATTTTCACCTATGGTTATGGGTGGGGCCCATTTAATGATAACTTCTCAATGAATTTATATTCTCAGGAGGTGAATTAGTTTCTTAAAATAGAATGGTTTTTACTGAGTAGTTTTAATCTTCCCTCAGAATAGTTTTTGATATTAATGGAATCATGTTCCTAAGAAACATGGTTTCAAATAATAATGAACTTCCTATATTTAAAATTCATTTATTATTAACCTTGATCATTTCAATATCAAAAAATCTATAGATTCATTTCATTCTCATCTTATTGTTTATATTCCTTGTGTGTTTAGGTATTTTCCATTCCATATTGATTATTCAGTATCCATATTTTAAAATGGAATTTCTTTTTATTTATTTAAATTTCAATATTTATTATTCATTATAAAGTTATTTAAATTAGTTTTGTTCTAATTAATTGTCTTTTCATATTGATTATTCATTAATTGATCTATGATATTTATTAGTGTACTTTAATATTTAGGAGAATTTGTTCTCACCCTTATTTTTTTCCTTTACCCATGTTATGAAAAAGAGATCCTTGAATGTGTTTTCAAGGGTACAATTTATTAAAAAAAATATTTATTATTTATTATTTTCAATTTCCAATTTAAAATGGGTAACATGTAAATAATATGGTTTTCAAAAATGGATAATAAGTTTGGTACTTTGGTTTTTGAATTTTGAATCCAAAAAAAAATTTATAATGTAAGGCATTAGTTGTAGGATATTGGGGTCTGGGTTGTTACACTTGTTATCATTGGAAGTATATTATACACTTTGGGAACTACATTTAGGAAAAAATAGATTATAGAACATAAAAAATGATTGATTTTGAGGATATGTTTAGAAGAATTTTCAAAATTTTATGTATGGTAGAGATTATGCAGGTCTTCTTAGTAGTACATAATTTTTTAGATATTACAATTTTTTGTAGTTCTATAATAGTTTTACCTAAGGGTAATAAATCTAAAATGGTCACATCGGGCTTAACTAGGGTGTATCCTGGTACACAACAATGAGCATTACTACACACCTAGTTTTACACTCGTAGTTGTTATGATTAAGATAATTGCATTTTTATTTAGAAAACCTTATGAAAAATTTCCAAGTGACAATATCACAAAAGAAATAAAGTATTTTTATTTTTTGATTAACCATCCATAAATTTTAAATTTATGTAATGTGTTAAAAAATATTTAGAATTATACATTGTGATTTAAAATTCTAAATTTTATGACATAATCCTATATAATTCATTATTTTTAAATGGTGCCTAGAAGGAAGAATAATATTAATACACATGGACAATATAAATATTTTCATGATGATGGAACTAAAATAATTGGAACTGGAATGAATAAAATTATGGATATATTAGGTAAAAAAATAAGGTAATAAAAAATAACCATTCCTGGATGAACCAACCTATTTCATAGAGATATTTTGTAATAGTAGATCACTTTATGGGAAAAAAATCACCCATAATTTAGTGGGTCTAAAAATATAACATTCTCTTTGAAATTGGTTTTGCCTCTAGAGAAGATATTTCTTGCCTTAGGATGTATTGAAATGGAAAAAGTCACACATCTATTGTATTATCTCAATGTTGATACTAATCAACAGTTGTATTTAATCGATATTCATAGGGAGTAAGATGAAAGAAAACTCATTGAATGAAATATTTTTAAACACACATTCATAGATAAATATTTAATTCATGAGAAACAAATTGATATATAGGGAAAGTTCAATATGTTTTATAAAAAGAAAGAATAATGTTTTGTGGATTGAGAAGCTACCAATACAAGGATAGCCATTTATTTAATGGAATACATACCCAATAGAGATTACAAGATCCATCATTTCATTGAATGTATTATTCCATGTCTTTGAAGGGATTTTGGATACAATTGTTTTTCATTATTTGATGAAATATTTAATACACCATCAAAATAGAGAAGTAATTGTCATGAACGTACATAAAAAAGGAAATCTAAGATAAGAAAATTCCATCTTAGAACCATGTGAAAGGGAATGCATAAAATAATAATTAGAAAACAATGTAAATTCCACAGTGTAAAAACTATGGAAGGAATAACCATATAAAATGATTTATGGGATTGAGAGTTTGTTATATGTTTGGAGATAAGGGACAAAATTCTAAATATTAAATGGAAAATAATGAAATATATGACATAGTTTTCTACAAATAATGAGATATGGGGCATTATGTGCACTAATTCGACAATAACTAAGGTAATCCATCATAGACGATGCCAAAGGAATGTATCTAAGCTTTTATGATCACTACAAATGAGGTAGAAGTTAAAATTATTTGGTAAAAGGTATATTAATCATATATTAAAATTTATCAAATGATTTATTTCAGTCTACATAATCCCACTCTTATATAAATTCTTGGTTTGAAAATTAAATTATACATTTTCCTTTTGATTTAATTAAGGAGTTGTCATTCATAACTCTTAAGGGATTCCTTATTCAAAAAAATAGTTATGGGAATTCAACAATTTGACACATAAAATTTATTTATTTATTGACATTTTTTTCGTACCTATGTTTGAATTTTATATAATACTAATTATATATTGGCATTTAAAATATGACACAATTATTCGTTTAATTAATAAGGAAATCAAAATTTGTGATGAATATGTATAATTTCCAATCATTTGAATTGAAAATTCATCATCTGAATCATATCCAGATCCACCCATAGTAGATCTACTACATGATATTCATAGCGATGTAGAGAAAAAACATCTTGGGATGTGTAATGTAATAATAATATCAGGGATGTACCTTTTTTATACCAATACATTGATACATTTCATGAGGAATTACCTCGATAACCTCCAGAGAGAGATTATGAGTTTTCTGTTTATATAATCTCTAATTTATGAACAATTTCACAAACTATCTATAGAATGGCCACTGTGGAATTAGTGTAGTTAAATAAACAACTACAATATTTGAGTAATAAGGGAATTATTCTCCCTCATGTTTCATGAAGTGGATTCCCTATTCTAGACATTAATATGAAATATGGATCAATGAGGATATTTATTTATTATAGTTAACTAAACTATATGAAGATAAAGAAAAAGTATCAACTAATTCACATTGATGACTTATTTGGTCAACATCATAAATCCCAATACTTTCCAATGATTGATCTTCACTCTATGTATCACCAATTGTGAGTAATGAAGGAATAAATCTCGAGTATAGTTTATCAAATGATTCATAGACACTGTGGATTTATAGTAATTCTATTTGGATTTCATAATTCTCCCTTCATTTTTATGGATATAATGAATATAGAAATCTATGATTATTATAATTATATTTATTTGGTGTTAACTGATGATTTTATACTATACACTATAATCAATGTGCACCATGAGAATCAGATTGGTATCATTCATGAGATTATTAAAAGGAAAGTCATATTTGAGAAATTTTGTATATTTTATTTATGGGTTTAAGAAGTCTATTTCCATTGATGTGTTGTATACCATTATGGAATATATGTTGATTTGGAAAATAAATAGGCAGTCAAAGAATATCCTACAACAAAGAACACAACTGAGGTTTGTAGTTTTCTTGGTTTGTAATGTTACTATAGATTATGCAATTAGAATTTTTTATGATTGGATAACCCATTAACAATTAACACATAAAAAGGGGTGACGTTTATATGAAAAAAAACGTGAAGAATGTTATGATGAACTAAATAGAATATCATTAAATGTTATTTTTTGACTCCATCATCTGGAAATTTTGCGTTTTTTTGATATATAGTGATTCATCAAGGAAGGAACATGGTTATTTCCTAAGGAAAATGATAATGTGATTGAATATTCTTAAAGTTAATTAAATAATAAAAAATAGATTTGTCTAACCCATTAATCATGATATTGGAACATTAATCTTCTCTTGGAAGATATGGAGACATTTTATCTATAGGGAAATATATGAGATATACACTAATAATTAAATAATAAAATATATATTTTCTTAGAAAGATATTTCTGTTACCCAAGGAATATGGATAAAAATAATAAAGGATTACGATTTGTCTACACAAATCCATCCAGGTAATGAAAATATGGTATATGATTCCTTGAGTATGATAAATCAAGGAATTTTGACCCTAATGTGGATTTAGATGGATCATGTCTTCATGGATCTAATAAATATAGATATGGAAGTTACTAATGGGATACATGAATCATTTATCCAATAATTTCAAATCCATATTTATTAGGTATGATAAATAATTACCAACTAGTGATAAGAACATTCTAAAGAAGATTAATTCTGTGAATGATGGGATATTAATAGACATCATATGTGATGATGGTGTCCTAAATTTGAAAAGAGATTATGTGTTCAATCTATGCCTTCGATAAAAAGGGAATGTTTTGAAGACACTCACGGAAGATATTTCTCAATACACCCTTATAGAAAAAAATTATATAGGTATTTGAGGGAACATTTTTTGTCAGATAACATGAGGTATAAAATTTATAATGATGTTTCTAGATGCTTAGTTTTTTAGCAGGATAAATCAATGAGTCATGAACCTAGATGATTCATACCAACTCTTTATATTCATGTGTGTAACTATGATTCAATTACTAGGGGATTTTTTCGTGGGACTACTAATGACTCTTATAAAGAATGATTTAGTATGTTTTATATTTGAACATCTAACCAAAAAATCACATTTCGATTGTATAAGATAAAATTTACCAATGAGTGCCTCATGAATATCATAATAAATAAAATTTTAAGAATTCATGGAGCACATCTATAAATTGTTTTATCAAGATCCCTACTTTACAAAGAAATTATGGATGAGGTTTTAAAAGGATATTGATAATGAGATTCATTTGTGAACATACCACCACCCAAAAAATAATGGGAAATCTGAAAAACAATTAAAAATAAGTTGAATTATTTATTTCATTCACAATTTACTTTCGTGGTATGTGGGATCATTAATTACATTTAGTAGATCTTGCTTATAATAATAGTTTCCAGTTAAGTAATCAAATGGTCCCATATGAAGTATTGTAGGAAAATATATGTTTATCCACAACCTTTTGGTAAGATGGTGGTGAAAAGAAAATTGTAGTACAATAACTTATTCAAGATAAAGTAATGAATGTAAATTATTTTTAGTTTCAAATTAAAGCATCTGAAAGTAGAAAAAAGTGTTATTCCAATAAACAGATGAATGATTTTTAATTCCAAGTGAGAGATCACATTTTCCAAAATGTGTCTCCATGGAAAAGTATTATAGGGTTTGCTATGATTAGTAAAATGATCCCTAATTATATTGCAACCTTTGAAATTATTGAAATAATTACTATTATTTATTATCATTTACAAATCCATCCTAACAACTCTCAAGATCCCCCACTCAGAGTGTGTGAATGTTGTTATAGTTAACACACTTCAGGTCCATTATTTTAGTCCACCATGACCTATTTTGGGTATGTCCCCCATTTTAAATAAATATTCCATAATATTATATGGATTTTCCAAATATAATATCTTATAATGTATATAAATTCCCCAACACATGTGCACAACTTGGATGAAATAGAAATGGAATGTGATCTATCATGTTGTGAATAACCCATCGAGATTTGTTATTCCAGAGAACAAGTATTGAGAAATTGGAAGAATAATCTAGTAATGGTTCATTGGAGAAAACCAGAAATGGAGGAAGAAACATCGGGACCAAATTATATTAATAAAAATATCTACCTTCCTCTATTTATAAGGTAATATCCATGAAATTTCAAGGAAAATGTTTTATAGGATGTAGGAATGTGACAGCTTGATATTTTAAAGAAGAATGTTTAATTTAATAACACATGAGAAAATAAATATCAAACATAGAAAAAAAATATAACACCACAAAATATTATAGTATAATAATTTTTAATTAAATTAAATCTATTCAATAGAGTATATTACATGCAGTAATGAATTTCTTTGAGGAATTGTGTTCCACATAAGACTGAGTCTTACCTAATACTATTAATATTATTAATTAAAATAAAAAATACATCCTAGAAATTATTTTAGAAGTTATGAATATTATTATATAACATATGAAAACATATAGTTGGATTAATTGGAAAACAATTAATTATAAATTAAAATAAAAAATCAATTTAATATAGAGGGATTTGTTCTACAAACAAAATATTTTTTCCTCCCAAAGGTATTTTATACAAATAAATTAATTTAATTACTATTATTAAATGATAAAATAGATATTTATATATAATATATTAAATAAAAATGTTTTAAAACTTATCCAATAAAATTGATAGACATAAGATAAGAACAAATCCAATTTTAATCATAAATCCTGTATTTTTCTAAAAAATATATTTTCCGCCTTTTAATGGTTCACTTGTTATAATTTTTTTTATATAATTTTATAAATTTTAATTGATAAAATAATAAATGTTTTTTACATTATAATGTAAAAATTTTCTTATGGTGATTTGTTGGCATTTTTAAAAGATGTTTTCTTTTATAATGAATAGTTAAAATACTGAAATTTCATTGAAAACAACCTTTCGGTGTAAGTATTTTATTAGTTTAACCTATAATTATAATCAATTTTAATATTAAATTTTTTACCTGATATATCTATTAATAAAATATAATTAATTCTAATAAATTTCATATTTAATATATATATAAAAACATAAAAATATTTTTGACATTTTTACTTCAATCCCCTTCTTTCTCATCATATAAGCATAAATAATTTTAAATTAATTTTTTCCACTATATGAATTGAATTTGGAAATTGGATTTAATATTTTGAATTATAATAATTTCATATATATATATATATAATGATGCATAATTACTATTTCACTAGTGTGATGAGTGAAAATATTTAAAATTAGTAACATTGATCATGAGAAAAATCTGTTTACCAATAAACTGAACATTAAACATAATGGAATAAATTACATAGAAATTTGTAAAAACCATATTTTATTGCCATTTTTTTAAATTCTACCATATATTATTTATATTATTAAATTATTTAGTCTATATTACACGAATAAATTGTGGCCTCAATCAATTCTTATCAGAAATACCATGGGTGTCCTCTCCCCGGATTATAAAAGGCCACCCACAGTCCACTCCAACTCATAACATCAAAACACATTATTTAACCCAAGACCTAACAAAATTTCTCCAAACAATTCATCCCCTAATCCTATAATTTCTATATTTGTAATAAATAGAACTTATGAAGGTTTTACTTCAAACCTAACGGGGATACCCGAAGAAGATGTAATGTCCCTTTAATAGTTTTTTAAAATTATATCCTTCTACGCCTCAATCAGATCTTATTATACCATTATTATATGACAAAATAAATTTAATTTATACAATATTATTCTTTTATGTTAAGGGTGTGACAAAAAAATCCACCCAAATCAATAAAATGGGTTATGAAATCATCATTCGTTCGTACGATCAACTACTGCCCCATGAACTGATGTCGGTTATTTTTGTGTTACCACATTTATATGTTTGGAATAAGGATGGACTAATAGTTTATATATTATATATATGATATAGGTGTGGTTATTATTCTTCTATAATTATTATATCAGATATCCTATCATGATTTTTTATAGTATGATAGAATCCATCGTCTATATGGTGGACTACAACCTCATGAACCGATGAGATTCATTCACGCTTCACTTGAAACATAATAAAGATGGTTTTAACAATAATATGTGATATAAGTGATATTAAAATGATACTATATTTATAATATATATATATACCATTTTATATTATTTTATTCAATATGATAGGAAAACGGAAAAAAAATCATGCCTACGTATGGATTAACGTCTCAATGAACACTGTATTTCCCTTAATATGAAATTTTTTTACATAATACCCCAAATTCATATTTAATGAATATATATAATATTTAAATAATTATTCACATTATACATATTTTAAAATCATTATCAATTTAAGAGCAACAAAAAAAAATATAAAATCAAAACATTTTTATCGAACAAGGAAATTAAAAGATGAATAAATGAAATAATTAATGATTATCAATAAACAGTTGATAAAGTGTTATAAAATAATCATATATGATTTCATACATATTAATATGGTTATATAATAATTTAATATAATTTTGTAAAACAACTCTATATGAGGATAACGAGTGTTTAACCAAAATAAATTTTAAAGTAAGGGGATTCTTTCTCAATTTACATTCTTCTGATAATTTTTTATTATTTTCAACCAATTCATATTTCTGTCATTTATATACAAAAACATTATATTTAATATCATAAATAATTCTTTCCTAATTTTATATTTAGTTTCAATGTTAAATATATAATTAATAGGGATTTGAATTTAATATTACCATGTGGTAAATGTTATTGTGCAATATCACTTTATTTTATGATTGTTAAATTTAAATTGAAAAAAATAACTTCCATGAAATCATTTATCATTTGAAATTTTATTTCTTTTAAATATCCATATTATTTTATTATATACATGAATATTTCCAAGAATTTATACCATTTCTGTATATGGGTTGTACTTTGAATGTTATTTTTATATATGTATAAGTGTTGTTAAATTGTTATACTTTACTAAACAAAAATATTTGATGGTAATGAGCATTATTAAATTTATTATTTTATATATGTGTAATGATTTCAACATTTATAAATACGTGGTGATCGGATAATGACATCCCCTAAATGTGTTGGTAGTCTAACTATATGAATTGTTGGGAAATCATATGGGTTTTTACCTAGTAATTTTAAAATTTCATGATAATATATATTGATGTTAAATTTATCATGTGATTATGAAACCTGAAAACAAATAACTAAGTATTGACATAATTAAAAATTGAATTATTTGTATCCATTATACTTTCACAATAACCAAATCTATGTATTCATTTTATTCAAATCTTACTTAGAACTTAGTAGGTGTGTTCAGTTATTTACCTTTCCATATTTATTATTCCTTATCGAGTTATTTAAATAGAATGTGTTTTAAGTTACAAAACATTCCATATTGATTATTCCTTATAAAGTTATTTAAGTGGCATGTTTGATTCTATTATTTACATTTCTATATTTATTATTCTTTATATTAGGATGATTACATGGAACCCATTTTTTCCATAAGTTAATTAATCTATGATGAGATAATAGTTTATGTAATGATACCATACACATACATTATCTATATGTATTATGATAATGTGAGGATGAAATTCTTAGAAAAAAATTATTTTCCTTTGGTTATGATATAATTACATGATGTATGTTTTATGATCTAGTGGAAAAATTGTGTATGGTTTTCATTATGTGGAGGTTTGAAATATAAATATAGAGACCAATAATGTATTTTTTAAATAATTATATCTCCTATGATAAGAAGTAGTGGAATGTGACGTTAAAAAAACTAGTAAGGGACTCGGTCCACATTGACCGTCTTGGGGGAGAACCCTTACTAAGAAAATGATGGAATGCGTAATGATCCCAATCCACAATGATAGTATTCGTAATGAGGATTTAATAAATAAATGATTATGTTTTATTATGATATGTTCTCATAGATCTTGATTGATTATTGATAATTTTAAACTGATATGACTTATGTACTTTGTTATGAAAAATCATATTTCCATGATTCAGGATTAATGATATTTGGCTGATTGGGTATCAATTTCATAAGTCATGATGATGTTATCATACTGTTATGCATATTTCTTCTAACTTATTATTATTGATTAAATTATTCTATGTTTATGATGACTATGCATCTAACCCCACACATTGTTATGTTTTCATTATCCCTATGTTATGAATAATGGGAAAAAGTATAATTATTATATGAAGGGTACAATGATAGAATCATATTGGGATACACTTAATATTTTTTAGCAAAGATATTTTTTATGTATCTAGTCTCCAAAAAAAATAAACCATTGTGGTTTTAGAGAAATTATAATTTTCATTTGTATTGATTATTCCTCTAAAATTATGTAATATTTACTTATAAAAATCTTGGGTGTACTAACATTGTATTAAGGATGGTTTTTTTATTTTTTGTATATTAGGATTAGAAAACATTTGTGATAAATGATAAGATAAAACTTAGTATATGAGAATATTATCTGTCATGTTAAAGAAAGGAGAATAGATTTCATAGAAAATTTATCCTTTTATAGATATTAGTAAGTCAATGTAGCTATAAAATATATGATCCTAGCAGCAATAACTATGAAGGGGGGGATTTAGATATAACAAGATCATAACTAGTTCAAGAATAGTTGAAATGGTACATTCGAACTATCTATAATATTTCAAGGTATATTCATGGTTAATTAACATTATATTTATGAAAATTTATGAAGCATTTAAAAATATTATGACCATGTTTGAAAAAGTATAAATATATATTGAAGTAGAATATAAGTATGGTTATATCATTTATATATCCTACTAATGTTGTTCATGATTACATGATTTCTCACTCTAATTATTATTCCTTAAATTATATTTTTTGGTTTTATTTAAAGTATGGAACATAGAGGATCATTCATTAAAATGAATGTGAATAAAAATAGTATGGATTTCTAAATAAAAAACTAATTTTGATATTGGATGGAGTGAAAAATAACATCATTATACATAATATAATATCATGATTTATGATTTACATCATAAACATAGGTGTGTTTCCAAAAATTCCTAATAAGGGAAAAATTGTGTTTTATAAAATTTAATGTTATAAATACTACATGTGAATGAAAATTAAATTTACTTTATGTTTGAATTTTGAAAGAATAACTCGGGGTAATGAATTAAAAAAATTTAAAATGTTTTATATGTGGAAACAATAGTATTAAATTATAAATTTTCAATAGTCATTGAAATATTCTTTTACCAAAATTGGTTGGAATACTTGTTTACATAAGAAATCAACTACATTTAAAGAGGTTCAATGTGGAAAGTAAGGTTTTTATGTAAATCAATTTCTAGGGGAATAGACTTAGAATATGATTATTAAGGTTATAAGAGTAATGGTTTTACTGGTGTCGTTGAAGAAAATATAAATGGAAAATAAAAGTTGAGATTTTTTTTAACAACATTACATTAAATATATATATGAATAATGATTCAATTAATATTTTTCAATCTTATGTAATTTTTAATATTCTATATTATATAAATGATGAATTAAGGAATAAGAAATTAAAGCATTGTTAATGTTATAAGATGGAAGTTTCATAATGGAAAGGGTTATATAATGGGATTCAAGAATTATGCTAAAAAAATATTTTATAAAAAGTAATCTAGTTAAAAAAATCATTAAATATCTAAGGACTGTTCTATAGTAGTTCTCTAAGGATTTTAAGGTATATTCTTAGTGGATCTGATAACCTAAAATGTGATTTAGTAGTATTTTTATAATCTAGAAAACACATTAATGGGGGATTAACTACTCTTAATATATCACTATTGTTTTTAAAATAATTTTTACTAGGATAAAATATTTATTGATATTGATAAATTAATTTGGATTGTATTGGTGACCATGAAATTAGTTATTTAATAAATGAAAAATTTGATAATGTCATCTTTGATGAGGATTATTGATTTTTTTTATATATGAAATATATCAGATATAATTAAATTATGAAATAAAAAATGTTTCCAAGTTGTTTTTATGATGATTCATGTAATTTTGGTAATGGATTCAAATGGTTTGAAAGTGAAATTATGATCCACCTAAATTATTTTGAGAAAAAATCTTAAAGATGATTTTCGAAAAGAAATATGTTATCAAAAAGATTAGATATTGTGGTTTTGAATTTAGTTATAGATATTTTGGATAAGATTATGGTTGAATATTTATGAAATGGTTTAATTTTATCTTTGGGAATTATTATTGAGGTTCTATAGATTAAATTTTTATATTTATAAATTTTGGAAAAATAATGCTAAACATTTTGCGTTTTTTAATTATCTATATGTAGAATGAATTAATTTCAATTATTTTACAGATCATATAATACTTTTAAAGATAATTTTTTTCTTCATTCATAAAAATCATATAAAATATTTATTTTTTGGACTAGGATATTTGATAAAAATGTAAATTGAGTAAATCAAAAAAATATATATTAATTTGTTCATATAAAATCGAAATAATTAGATTAATTATATTAAATCATGGTCAATATATTTATATTTAAATAATTCCACATATCTAGGAAAATTATTGTAAATTAATAATTTTTTCCTTTTACCTTCAAATATGATGAAAATTAAAACGTTGTTATCCAATAATGATTTATGAATTTGTGTTTATTAACTCTCTCAAGATCGTGTTCTTTATCCCTATCTATTATTCCTATGATTTTATTTTTCTTCTCTATTTCCATAGTATTAATTCCTAAAAAAAATTTAAATTATTGAACCACTTTTTTATTTTAGGTAACCCTTATATTTTCTACTTCTATTTTTCAAGTGATGTGTCTTTATCCCTTTGAATAAAGTGGGTTTTAAAAAATAGAAATTTTAAATATTAACTAATTTATTAATGTAATAAAAATTTTCAGAAATTAATTTATTTAGTGAGGGATAATTAAACACCTCAATTATTTTGTTTGAACTCTATTATGCCCAATAAAGTACATAACATGAAACACTAAAAATTATGAAAACAACAATATTCTGTAAACATATTTTTATTTAAATCTAAGAATTATAACCTAACCATTAAATTATATGGATGAATAGGAATAAAAACATTATAAAAATATATATATAAATTTTATATAATTAAAATTTACTTATTTATTATTTATAAATAAGTAATAAATTTTTAGTAATGTTATTGTATGCTTCAAAAATACATTTTCATCAATAATAGTATTCATTAAAATTTGTATGTAGAATTTATAATTAATTTATTTTATGTCTGTTTATTTAAATTAAAAAAATGGATATCATTTTTGAAATAATCCTATCATAGTAGGCTTAGAATTAATTTTGTGGTTTTCTCTGAAAAGATTTATTTTTATGTGAAAAATAAAAAAAACGATTTCTAAACAATTTCATTTATTTATATTAAATAATGTAATTTATATGTATCATGAGGATTTAATTTTATCTTAATGTTACATAATTATTCATTAATTTTATATAATATAAAACTCTAATTATGAATCAGCATTATATTTTATTTTTGTGTCAGTTCATTTTTTAGATTAAAAACACATTTTTCTAAAAATATATTGTCATTGAATTTGATGAATTTTTGTTAAAAATGATTCATTAAAGATTTATAAATTTAATTTTGAAATATATATTCCATTTTTTTGGATAAATTATTTCAATATGGGTAAGTATATCTCATTTATATTTTTTCATTATGAATTTTAGCCATGGAAAAGATTTGTCACCTTGGTAAGATTAAAACAGGTAACAGATGAATAAAACTCTTGGGTAAGCTACTAAAATATCTATTAATGTTCTATTTATCAAATTTTATCTATTTTTATGACAAAATATATGTTTAAGAAGTAAAAATATTTATTTTAATATGTTATTTTACATTTATAACCTATTCTTGATTTTATGCACATGAATTTTATTTTAAACCAGTTAGAAATTTTTTAGGTCTTTTCTCTTAATGGAAATGGTTCGAATGTTCCATAGGGTTATAGGTTATTCCAATTATATATATACATTAATGTTTTTATTATTTAGTTAAAAAGAAACATATAAATATTCTTTATTAAAATATTTCAATGAGAAATACTTTTTATGCTTTAATTTTGTATTTTTTCTAAAAATCGATTCTATGTGGTTTTAATAGTTATATTAAATGTATTTTATACCAACAATATACCATGAATATGATAAATTCGATTCAAAATTTTTTAACATCATTTAATTTTTTTATAAGTCCCATTTTATTTTTATCATATAATTACATTATCATGTTAAAAAGTTAAGTTATAATGGTTAAGGATAATTGTTTTAAAGTGGATAGAATAGATTATAAGGATTAAAATGACTCATAAACATGGATAAATGTGGTAATAAGAGTTTATTTATAACCAATAACATCTAATATTTAAATTTTGGGTTCATTTGTTCCACATTACATTAGTATGGAATATATTATATTGAAATATTTAAAGTAAATTACAAGTGTGTCATTTCCCTCACTTATAAAATAACACCTCCTCTTATCCTTAACTACCAAAGTATGAGGTTTATATCATAGAAAATACCTAAAATATAATCCTATTCTCATCCTTCCAAACATCTTCAATATTCTTTCCTTCCCTTAATACCATCTTGTGATGGTTTAAGGTGCATACTGGAGGAGGTGCCTCAAAGATGAGGTGATTATCATACCCAACCCTTTCACAATTTATTTCTTCTTATGCATCCTATAAACCGATTATATCCATCCTTAATATATAAATCAATTATTGTTAATATAATTATATGTTATTATGATGATTGGAGAACAAATTTTCACCTCATTTTTATCAAATTGAAAATTAATGTTTGTCTCATGCATTTGTGAAGACTACCCCCCGATATATTGATATAATTCACTTTCCATCACTGTCATACATGATTTTTTTATAATGGATTTATTGTTCATATATGTTATTTATGAAAAAATTTCTTTTTTTAATTATAAAATATTTTATACCTTCTTACAATCCAAACCATTAGAGAATGATAATGTCTCTCATGCACATGTCTGGACTACCACCTCCACTAAGCGATGTAATTTATATTTCAAATTTTCATTACTATTATGGTAATACAGAATGATTTAATGAATATATTTGACCATTCAATTATAATAATGATATTTTAATGATTAATTTTATTTATCATTCTTTTGTTACATCAAACAAAACATGGAAACCCCACTTATGCGAACATACTTGATACCATCTCAAAAAACTTATATAAATCATTTTTCATCACAAGTTTATAAGGTTTTTTAATTTTATTTAATTATTAAAATTATAATCATAAAATAATTAAAATTATTGACATATTGGAACCACAATTAATGTATAAGGACTGAAACTAATCAACTGAAACATCCATGAAAAATGCATTAGTAATCACATAGAATAGTTATTTTGATAATTAATTATATATAAAACGGTTTCAATATGTTATAAGTAAATTATATATGATATTATATGTATGAATATTGTTCTGGAGTAGATTTAAAATAAATATATATTGATTATATATATGGTTTTAACCCATAATTATCAATAAAATACTTGAGTAAATGGTTTATTATATCACTTTTATTTATATGAGACATATTTTAAATGCTCAATTTGTTTCTTATGTGCAGTTTATATAAAAAAGAATTTTATTATTATTATTTTAATGTAAATTTTTTGTATTTAGAAATACATCTATGTTTATTTTTTATGACATTTTGATTCATATATTACCAATGTTGTAAGGGGTTATATTGCAATCACATTTCAATTTATGATTTTCTAGGTCAAATTTCTATTAAGGGGATATATATGGATCGTTTCCTTTAAAATCCATATATTTTTTTCCTCTTAGGGATATTCAAGGTTTTTTTGAATTATAAATATTTTACAATATTTTTAAAATAAAATTATGAAGAAAGTAAATAAACCCAGACCATATTTCCTATTTAATCAATGAATTTTTCCTTCCATGTACATTTTCATAAAATTTGTTTTATGGATATTTTTAGTTATATGTCAAATATTTTAAAATGTTCATTTAATTAAAAATTTATTTTATTTACATTTTATTAAAATGTGTCTTTATAAGAAAAAATATTCATGAAGATCATTTTTGTTTTTTTTTTACAAAAGTGCAATAAGAATGATGAATTTTAGTGTATTAGGTATGAAAACAATTTCCAGAATCCATAACCATTATTTTTAATATAGATTAAATAAATTCTTTTTATGTTTACATTCATATAAATATATTTTATAACTTTTTTGGAATTTTTTATATTAATGTTATCAAAATAAAAGGACATTTTCCTCATGTTTTAACGGAATAGTAAAATATTCTTTTACTGGTTTTTCATCTATTATAATATCTTGAATTAATTTTTATGGTTCATTGGGTATATTATATTATAATTTCATCCATAGTTCTGGATGAATTATTATAAAGAAAATATTATTATGATTACATGAAATCCATTTATTTCTCACATGTTAATTAATCTATGATGAAATAATGAATCCTCATATGATACCATTTTCTTACATTATCAAGATGTATTATGATTATGTGATGAAAACATGTTAGTGAAACCCATTTATTTTACATGGTTTCTACTATGATGATATAATGAATGTTTTATGATCTTGTGGACCATATATGTATATTTTAAATTATATTATGGGTGGGCCTGAAATTTTATATCCCCCAATAAATTTGGTAAATAATGATATCTCATTAGATTTTAAAGACTATAATAGGGATCCAATAGGGTTTATTAAGGGATTCATTACACTATAATTGTATTGGGAGTGATCATTTACTGTGTAAACGAAAAAATAAAGAGTGAACCCAATCAAACCTGATAGACTTGGTATTGACCCATTACTATGGAAATAATTTTTATGCTTATGAGTATGATAAAACCCTATGTCCTATGATTATTATATGTTCTCATGGATCATGATTTTTTATTTATCATTAAAATATCTTATTACTTGTGTATTTTTTATAATCTTTCTTTATACTAAAATTCATCACTAAATATATTTTACGTATTCTATATGAATTTTATAAGTCATTATTCTTTTCTCATACACTTAAAAGAACCATATGAACATAGATTATAATTAATTTTAATCTTCTTTTAACCTTACTAAGAATCTCATTTATAAATTACTTATGTTTCAATTTTATCTTTGTTGTCAAGAATGGTAATAAGTTGGTTATGTCTAATAAGTGAACACTAAATAATGGTTTTATGGTAATGGTGTTTATAAAAATGTTATATGTACTAAATATTCATATAAAATAATGTAAAATTTATACATAATGTTATTGGTCAGACACCTTAGTGCTAGAATATGTTCGAGTATTTGAAGGATAATATGGACAAAGATCACTAGCTAATTTTTATAGAGTAGGGAATTATGTTAGAGGTATATTACAAGTCTTAAAATATTGGATTTATTTCTGTTTTCATGTATAAGAGAGAAATTATCTTTTATATTTTATGAATTCTAAGGATTAATGAATTATATTATTTCATCCTTCATCTCTATTTGGATTATTTTTTTATGATTTTTTACATTACCTCATTCTTGAGTGAATTGTGAGATTAAAAAAGCATAGTATTTTTTGGTATGTATCTTATATATGTGCCATTAATTTTAATGTATGAATGTGGTTTAAATTAATAACTTGTTATTAATTATTGATTTCCAATACACTGGGGATGTGGAATTTTGTGGGATATCCTTTAACTAGAAAGTTACATAGTGATGTTGTGTGTGATTTTGGTGATGTTTAGTGGGTAATGGATGATCTATCATTGATGAACCATGACATGGTAGTTTTTGATGATAGGGGGTCATTATAATATTACATTATTATTTTCCTTAGTGAAGTTTGTGTAAAAGTCCCCACTACTGGATTCCATGGAGAAGTTCTAGAGAGATCTAGTTGTTTGTGGAAATTTCCCAGGGGAATGTACATAATATTGTCAAACATTATTGTTATTTCAGAGGAGGATCTTTATTTTTTAATGACGAAAGTTTTTGTTCTCTATGAGTTCCATTTTTTCCCTTGGCAATACATCTTAGAGTGGGGAAGATGTATTGTTCCCTATTGGTTTAGTTTTGGTGGCCTCGAATGAAGTTTTCATTTGAAGAGTTTTTTCCTCGATGTTTTTATGTACAGAAAGTGAAGACTATGTATCGTGTTCCTAATGGATTACTTCATCCACATGATTATTCCTATTTGAATTAATAGTAATTTTTTTGGAATTTTTTATTAGTTTTCATCATGTTCAGGTAGGGTGTGATTATATATTGGTAACTGTGTAAGACTTAATTAGTAATATATATTGTTAGTAATTAAGGATCCTAGATCTATTGAAGTTTATTGATTCTATATCTAGAGTAGTTAGTGAGTTTTTCATTGTATTTTAAATATATCATATTAGATCATGATCCCTATTTTAACTCATGGGTTTGGAGAGGTATTTATCATGATTTTGTATATCAAATATGCCATATCACTTCATTTCATCCAAAAATAGGTGGGTAGACAGAGAATACTATCCATACATTAGTGGAAATTCTATTTGATCACATTATAGATTGTGGATATTCATGGGTATGGAACCAACCCTTGTATGGGTTTTATTATAATAATGTTTTCCATTATACCATAAGTATTATTCCATTTGAAGAACTACTTCTTTGCTTCATCCGATCTATGTTGTGTTGGAATAGGATTTGAGAATTTTTATCAAACTATAACTATTGTAGGGCATGATAGAGAAGGTATAGGTTTTATACAAGAAAATTATCATCATAAAAAATTTCTAGAAGTATTGTGTTGGTCATAGGAGGATTTCTCTTTAGATAGATGTTGGTTATCATGTGTTCATGGATATATAACCTTATAATGGAAAATAGATGTTTGGTAATTGTAGGAAGATATATTCCCACTTTTTACCATTCAAGGTGTTATCATGTGTTGAAACATTTTCGAATTAGTTTTCACTTATCCCCATATAAGATCCAAATTTATGTGGTTTTTCATGGTTTTCATTTTTCTAATACTGTCAATATGATTTATATATATTTGACTAGGAGAGATAAGAGTTTGATAAGATGTTACCTTCATTTAATAACTTTTTGAGATCTAGGACCATCAGAAGATAGTGTTTAGTGGTTGTGACATTCCATTGTTTTTATCCTCTCGAAGCATAATGTCTAAGAGAATATTATCTTAGGTTGGGATTCATTTATATGTTCCCAGTATCGTAAATTTATTTATGCTTTATTTATCATTTAACATTATGTTTAAAATTATAAATTTATGTGGTGTTTGATGGTTTTAATGTTTTTTTATCTTCCTTTTACTTCTAATGTTATAAAAATATTTTTTAATAGTGAGATCATTCAGAGGTATCTAACTTTGTGTTTATTCTTTTCCCCTTATTTATGTTTTCGGGTTTGGTTATGAATTTATGACGATGAAATTTTTTAAAGAGGTATCTTCTATAATGGGCCATTATTTTTCAAACCCACCATTTTTATTTGTTCGGTGTTGTAGATATCAAGGATTGTTATGGAAGAGTGGTAGTAGTGGTTGGTTAAAATTTCAGTAGAAGTGGTTAGTTACATATGGGATTACATGCTATGAAATAGTGTGTCTATGGAGAGGGTAATAAAGTGTAAACATTTAAGTTATAGTGTGGTATCTCATGATAACTATTTTGGGGTCACTTACTCATGTGATATCATTTTGACATAGATCTAGTATGTGTTATATATCCTATCAGGTGTGGGTTTGGTGTCTCCCACTTCTGATAGATAGTTGAAGCATGGGTGTAAGTTGTACCATGGACCCCAAGGGTAATGATTCCTTATCTCATTCTATTATGTTCTAACTATTGTATTTTAATGGGTTTTGATATACCCATACCCTAGGATCTAGGATTCATTAGTGAAATATGGGGATTTTGGTGTGGATTCATGAGGTTCTATGATTTACAACATTTCCTCTCTTGTTGCAATGTAGTTTTGGTCGAAATTGTAATGGTTTCATGATGGTCAATGGGGCTATACCAAATTCTATTGAAATATAATCCACTAAAAATTCAAAATCCCTCTCAAATTCGTATTATTTATTACATCTTCATTCGAATCCTATGAAACTAAAGGGCCTCAGACATAGAATTTAAATCTATCTATACTATGATTTAACCCCTAACATATATAGATATTCAATTTTTAATGACCCAGAATTACCATGTAATTCAGCTTTAAAATAAATGGGAATTTTATGAGTCCTCGAAAATTGACGGCACGTGATTCCGAGGCCTGTAGTGCCTGGAATGAATTTATGAACTTTTTTTCAGGTATGTTCAGTAAACGTGCGAGCTGGTTTTTTTGACTTTTGAACTGGTGCTCGGAATTGAAATCTAAGGACAGTGTTGAACTTGCAACGCTGGTATTCACATAAGGTGACTTGAACCTCGACAGCATTTGGTCGAGGGTGAAAGTTAATTTTTGGGTTTTTTGTGAAAAGGATAAAATAAAATAAATTGTGTAACATTTTTTTTGAAACTTTTATGTGGAAGTTTCACTAGTGGGGACCACCTGAATTAACCTCCCATGAGAGGTTATAGTGGTGGGGACCACCCAAGCCTAACTTCCAAAGAGAGGTTATGGTATTGGGGACCACCTGAGGCTTAAACCTCTTGAACTCCCCTCTTAATGAGGGAGAAACCTCTCAACTCTCTCTTTAATGTGGAGGAGCCTCTTCTGCTGCTTCCAAATTAATTGTGCAACACCATACATTAATATATGCCATCCTAGTTAATTAATTTATCCAATTTGAATTTTGTTCCAACAAACTAAATAATATATAACATAATCTATTATTTTGGTCTAACTTTCATTTTTGTGGAATTGGAGAAAAGGCTTGGCAAAAGAGAGAGCATTGGAGAACTTGCGAGAAATCTCTCTAATGAAGAACGCTAATGAAGAACGCAGACCTCGACTTCAACAATCTTCCTCGGGACATCCTCCAACGTGGGACGTCTTCAATCAACGATCGACTTCCCCTCCACAACGACGTTGTCATCTCCCTAACGATCTCCGTCGATGAAACAAATGAGGTAGGGGTTTATTTATATATGATTATCACTTCCCATGTACTCCCTTTCTAATTCTTTTACCGGATTGGGAATAGAGACTGATGAGGGTTACGAGGATTGATTTTTCTTAAATACCTTCCATACATGTTCTTGTTCTTGTTGAACCGCTTTCTACTGCTCTAATATGGAGGGTGCGGGCCAAACAAACATGTCCCGACCCCTCCTCCATTTTTCTTGAATGGTGTATCCTTCACGATGGAAGAAGGAGACTTTGGTGATGGTGACTGGTGCTGGCTGTCAGCAGCGGTGGAACTCGAGAACCGCCGATGAAGGCACGGAGCACCGCCACCCCATGGCCTCCACACCCCACGGAGCTCTGCCATCCATGGCCATCGCTGCCCCGCGGCCTTCGTCGCCCTGCGGCCACTGCCACTTCGCGGCCATCACTACCTCACGTCCTCCGCCGCTCCATGCCGAGCCGAGATGCCACCATCATCGGAGCCATCGCCATTGGGCCGAGCGACCTCCACCGTCCGAACCACCGCCGCCAGGATGAGTTGCCACCACCAGGCCGAGTCAACGCCGCCGTCGTCCGGGCTGAGCCACCACCGCCGTCCCGGTCAAGCCACCGCATGACCCGCTATCGCCATCTGGGTCGAGCCACCACCCGAACTATTGCCTCCCTTCTGGCTGATCCACTCTGGACAAGCCACCCCGTGGCCTCGCGCAATGGCGATAACCTACGCGGCCTCGCGGCCCTCTGCAGCTCCTCTCGTCATGCCAGGCTGGACCCAGTTGGCCGGGTCGCCTAGCGGGCCTGGCGAAGCCCAACGAGTCGGGCCGCCCAGTGGGCAGGGCCAGACCCATCGGGTTAGGCTGAGTCAACCTGAACTGGGACAGCCCAGGCTGGGTCGGGCCGGGTCTGTTCGACCGGGTCGGATAGGGCCTGATGTAACACCTCGAGCTTCCATGATACACTTCTCATTCAATAATGCAATAACTTACATTGTACGCAACTTCGAGTTCTAAAACACTGCGACTAACCAAAGTAGCTGTTATGAATAGTAATAACCACTTTTTAAAATTATAGAAAATTTATATTTCAAAATGGACTTCAGTTTTGTATTCGTAATATCGAAATTATCCTAAGTTGAATTTTTTGTAACTTTCTGAGAACTTCTAATTTTTTATGAATAGTGAAAAATACTTAAAAACAACTTTTTTAATCAAAATAATTTAGAGTGATAAATTATACTGTTTATTGGTTTTAAAGTATAATTAGAATATATTTTTACCATTTTATCCAATGGTGGTCATTAGAATTAATTTAACATTGAAATTGGACATAAACAATTGCCAATCTTTTGATATAAATTGTTTCTTAAAAACATGCTATTTGTTGTAACAGCGGGAATTAATTATAAAATTAATTAATGCAACTTATATGTTTGGAATTTTGTAAAATAGACATCATTTTTTGAATTCGGAATATCAATTATAGCTTAGGGTGAAATTTTGGCCTTGTTCTGAAAAACGTCAATTTTTGATGAATAGTGAAACCACTAAGTGGTAGTTAAATAACTGATTTTTCGTTTAAATGAAATATTACCACTTCTGTGATTTGATTTTCAAAAATCCGACATAAATGGTTATCATTAAGAAGTAAAATGTGGTTCAAAGAGATTAAAATAATTTTTTGTGAATAGTAACTTTTAAGTTCTTAATCACGATTAGAGGTAATTAGTGTAGTTTAAGGTACAAATAATGTTTTAATAATATGAGATGAGCATGAGACTTTTCCTACTCCTATTGTATGATTCATGGCCGACCAAGACAACCCATGTGTTAACTTGGGGACCCCATGGAGCCACTTATTTGGAAAATTACATTAATATATATTTATTTAATGTTAAAATTAAATTGACACAAACATGAGCTGTTTTACTAAAAAAAATTTAAGTGGGGTTACACAAGTCTAAATTTTGATTATAAATATTCATTAGAAATATAAAAAGATTTCCTACATCATAGTATTTTTTTATAATTTTTAGACATTAAATAAATTAAATTATTTATGACATCATTATGATGCAGCGATGACCTCATTATTTAACGATTTTAATAAAATTAAAAGATAATGTAAAATCCAAGGCTTACACTTGTCCAAAGACTATTGGATGGGTAGATTTCGAACCCTTATCACCTTAGCCACGAATTATATAAGTTTGGGACATTTATAATCCGAAAAGCATTGTGTAATAAAGTAATATTTCAATCTTTCCAAAAGAGCCCCTCCTCTCCACTTATAAAAGGCCCCAACCTCTCCCACCTCATTTACACTTTCAAGCCATTTGGCTCGGCCAACCTCTGCCCAAATACTCTCCCAACTTCCCCCTATTACTCCTAGAAGCCTCACTTTGGGCATAACTCTTACCAAGTAATCCTTTGGCTCAAATAAAAAAGAGTTACCCGATTTTGAGGTAATGTCTTCTCTAATGTTGTTTTGTTTTATTTTTCTTCTCCAACCCCCTAAACTCTTTTTATTCATTTCTTTTGTAACAACACCAGTATCCTAAATATACTAGGATGTTGTTATAAGAAGTATTCGAGCTACACTTACACACACCTACATCTAATGGTTAAAGAACATACGGTTTCTGTGGATGGCGAATTTCTGCCTCACGAAACGATGATTGTTCAACACTCATATAACACCTTCAAAGGTGGCCATTAAGATGTAACTATTGTTATATATGATATATAATATGTTTATGTTTTACTTATGCTTCTGTATTTCTCATTTATGGCATACTTTATGATTTCCATTATGGGTAAAACGCGATAATTTCATTTTAGGAAGTGCGGACTACAGCCCCCTCAAAGTGATTTGAATCGTTAATGCCATATGTGGGATGTATAAAGGATGGAGTAAATGGTATTATACACTATGTTATAATGGAATTATATTATACATTTATATCATTATGATTTCATTCCATTAAATATGAAATTGAAATGAAAGTAGCGTTCATGCGTACGTACGGCTTACCGTGTCCATGAACGGTGCATTTCATTTCTTACCTCTAAATGTTACGTAATATTATAAATGGATGTATATACTGGATATATAAGATATATATGACATCTAAATCATGAATATAATTCTATAGATAATGGATATTCTACCACATAAACAACTTGTAATTATAAGAAGTTTATTGTTGACTCAAGTACCAAAGATCTACAAAACGACCGTTATTATCTTAAATAATTACATAATGTTCATATCATTGTAATAAGTGATATAATAAGGATAATGAAATTGAAAATGGTTCTTAATAAGGTATATATTAACTCTAGTTTATTATTCAGGAGGTTAATGAACGGTTGAGTCAAGTCAGACACGAGGTAAGGGAACTTCTTAACCCAATTTCTATTCTTTGGGTTAATCTCCTACTTTCAAATTAGGTCATGATATTATTATGTACTATCTTGTATTTTTACATTATTTATGTGTAATTATAGTGAATACACATAATAGACCTACTTTATAAAAAAATGATCTTTATAAGGACTTCGTCTCAATCCCCTTTCATTGAGGCATATTTGGTTTTATACACAACTTTCTTTTATACGGTGTATACACCCCTTTGACTTTTACGTTTATTCAAAAGGAATCTTTTTTATACGAAGAATTTTACTAAACGAAAAAAGGGAATGTTTTTCTTTCCGTACTTATGCGGCGACAACGACTTCTCCGCCGCCGTGACCATTATTTGAGATTCGGCTTCCTCTACAAGCCATCATTTTTTTAATGAAAAATAAATACAAAGTTTTAACTTTATTTTATTTTGGTATTGAAAATGGTTTTGAAAGAATTTTTATTATATCAATGTGTTGTATTTATATCTTGTGATTGAAATGTGGAAATGTTATGTTTCCTTTATGCATGTTTTATGTGATACAATTATGTTATGGTTTATGATATGTTTAAACCTATTCATGTGAGGAATTCATTGGACTTAATAAGTGACAGGTGGAGCCCGCTATAGCTCCTCGATGCATCGGCAAGTCTCATGAGACAAACTAGTGTCTTGGCATTAGGCCTTGACAAAATCTTATTTGTGGTCTTGGCACGAGGCCTTCGCTACGTGGTTATGATGGTCTGGCATTATGCATTCCATCATTATGAAAGTGGTTATTGATATTGCATGTGATTATTCGACCAGTAGAATAAACATGTGAATAAGTAAATGGGATTATCTCATTTTACTTTTTCCATATTATGTTGAAGTTCATGTTTAAAAGGCTTTTGTTTTAGTTTTACATTGCCTTAAATGTTAATGATTATTTTTGAAAGATTCCGCAATATTGTTATCCTTACTGAGCATCTGAGCTCACCCCTTTCAATGTTTTAATATTTTCCAGGATGTGAAGAAGTATTTTATGAATGACCTTCAGGGATAGTCAGAAGAGGATATGAGTGTGGACTATGAAGACTTTGTTATTAGTTTTTCACTTTATGATGTAATGTAACACTTATGAATGTATCTAGTGTTTCCAAAGCTACTAAACTAATCGGTCTTTCGAGACTTGATCTTTTGTGATCATGCCAATGTTACGAAGTAATGCACCGACTCTGGGTAGCTGGGGTCGGGGCGTTACAATTGGTATCAGAGGCAGTTTAGTACTAACCTTGGAAGCTATATTTAGATAAACTCTCATTAGAGCACATATCCCGAAGATATACTTTGAGGGTTAGTATAGAAGAACTTCCTAGAATTTTGGTATTGTACAGATGTTGTGAGTTTTCCGAGAAATACATCCCTGTCTGGATACGAGCAGGTAGAGGCGGCTCTGGCACAGATTTACCTAGGGGTAAAACCTGAAAACACTGATTTGAGCTAGACTCGAACGGGAACTGGTGCACGACAACGAGCCTTGCTGCACTCTTGGTTACGACACTCCCGGGGGATATGCTTAGGATAATTCTCATTTTCTTTACAAACCACTTTGAAGGGTTATGAGTATATACTTCCTCAAAGTAAACATTTCTTTTTATGATTATGGATTATATCCATAAATAGTTCAATTTGTGATAAGTATTTTACAAGTATGGAATTATGTATTTTGATTCATAAACTAATCTAGTTTATTCCATTGTTTAGAAATGGAGCCTAGTGGAAGGAATGGAAACCATATCAATGCACGCACTCCGTGTAGGGATTTCCCTCCTGCTCAAGATAATTATTGTGGATCTGAAGATACAACTGGTGATGATCAACTTATTACCGTACTGGGACAACTCACTCAGGTTATGAATAATAACCTTACTCGTATGGATCACCCTAATCCGCAACATGGAGGATCAATGTTAGATCGATTCATGAGGCAACAACCACCAACGTTCAATGGGAGTACAAATCCCTTAGTAGCTGAGAAATGGATAAATTCCCTAGAGAAAATATTTCAGGCTTTGGGGAGAAGTGAAAGGGAAAATGTTATCATGGTAGTTTACCGCCTCACTAGAGATGCCGATCAGTGGTGGTCGCTGATTCAAAACACAAAGGAAGATGATGACGTATCGAATATGGAATGGAGTGAGTTCAAAGAGCTTTTCTTAGATAAATACTTTCCTCGTGACCATCGAGAAAATATAGAAAGGCAATTTCTGAGTCTGAGGCAGAAGGAGGATGAGAATGTCACAAAGTATGAGGCTAACTTTACAAGGTTAGCGAGGCATACTGCCGATTATATACGTAACCCAAGGAGTAAGATTGATCGTTTCTTTGATTGGTTAAAACCATTTCTCCGTCGAGCTTTAGTATCACAATCCTTCTCATCATACGAAGATATTGTCTCATGTGCTATCAAGACAGAAAAGGAATTCTCTAAGTCTTATGACAACAAAGTAAAGCAAGAGAAGAAGAGAACAGTGGAACAAGAGATAGATAAAGGGAAAAAGGGAAAGAAGGATATTCCATTATGTGATAATTGTGGGAAGAATCACCCTGGTACGTGCCTAAAAGTAATGGGGGTTTGTTATAAATGTGGAGAAAAGGGTCACCAGGCTCGTGATTGCAAGGGAAAGAAAGAGGCTGTCAAAGTTGAATTCTACAACTGTAGGGAAATGGGGCATTATGCAAATGAATGTCCTAAGCGTCAGGGAAACTTACCTCAGAAAAGGCCAAGGGATCAAGAACAATCTTATGTTGTTACTATTGTTGAAGAGGAATAATTAATGTATTGGTGCTTTTGGACTCAAGGATTATATTCTGGTTATAAGAATAATGTGATATATATAAAGATTGTACTGCAGTACTTTTTGATTAAGGTAATATGATTAAGGTAATCATATTTTTAGTATGTGACAATAAGAGAATCTTTTCTTTGTCTGGGGAATCTGATGTTACAATTGATTTTGGAATTAAGAGACCTTTTAGAGAAAGTCTGGACGGAGATATTTTGGATAACTATAAAGGTTGGAATGGATTAAGTTGATCTTTGGATAGTATTGTTTAAGGTTAAAAATTTTTATGAAGATTATTTTTGGAATATTATAATACTATAGTTTTAGGAAAAGGACAACCTGCAGGGTGGGGCATAACCTGTCGCGTCGGACAAAGCTGCAGGAATCGAACCCACAACCATAGTAAGACAAGCCTTTATTTCCTACCACTAGCCTACAGGAAGTCCCTGGTTATTACAAAATAGTTTTACTAATCTAAATAATATGTGTTAATATTTGGAACCTTATACAATTAGGATAAATAGAATATTTTTGAGTTCCGTAACCATTTGGAGTAAAAGATGGGTTTGTGGTAAAAATTTATTAACGAATAAAAGTATACATAACAAGTATGTATATTCCCTTACGTTCTTAGCAAATCTCCTAAATAAATTCCCCAACATTATAAAAGGTAACTTAAAACAAAAATTTTGTCGGTTAACTTTTCCAACTGGGGATTCAATGACCGTTTAACCAATCAAAAGTTTGTGATTATCTTGTAGTTAAACTTTCTCCTAATCCTGTTTTCTACAACTCTCCATCAGACCTTGATGGTTTGTTTTTCTTCCATATCCATATTTTCATAGAATCCTAGTATGGGCTATCTCGGGTGACCTTTGTACTTATCTTGCTTTCTTTTAATATTATATATTTATTAACCTTATTTCCGATGTGGGTTTTCCAGAAAGGTATTTTCTCTTTTCAACCTTTTATTTTCAAAGAAAAATTTCAAATTGAGAGGACGCAATTTATTGAAGGAGGGGAGAATGTAACACCCCGAGCTTCCACGATACGCTTCTCATTCAATAATGCAATAACTTGCATTGTACGCAACATCGAGTTCTAAAACACCGCGACTAATCAAAGTAGCCGTTATGAATAGTAATAACCACTTTTTAAAATTATAGAAATTTTATATTTCAAAATGGACTTCATTTTTGTATTCGTAATATCGAATTTATCCTAAGTTGAATTTTTTGTAACTTTCTGAGAACTTCTAATTTTTTATGAATAGTGAAAAATACTTAAAAACAACTTTTTTAATCAAAATAATTTATAATGATAAATTATACTGTTTAGTGGTTTTAAAGTATAATTAGAATATATTTTTACTATTTTATCCAATGGTGGTCATTAGAATTAATTTAACATTGAAATTGGACATAAACAATTGCCAAACTTTTGATATAAATTGTTTCTTAAAAACATGCTATTTGTTGTAACAGCGGGAATTAATTATAAAATTAATTAATGCAACTTATATGTTTGTAATTTTGTAAAATAGACATCATTTTTGAATTCGGAATATCAATTATAGCTTAGGGTGAAATTTTGGCCTTGTTCTGAAAAACTTCAATTTTTGATGAATAGTGAAACCACTAAGTGGTAGTTAAATAACTGATTTTTCTTTTAAATGAAATTTTACCACTTCTGTGATTTGATTTTCAAAAATACAACATACATGGTTATCATTAAGAAGTAAAATGTGGTTCAAAGAGATTAAAATAATTTTTGGTGAATAGTAACTTTTAAGTTCTTAATCGCGATTAGAGGTAATTAGTGTAGTTTAAGGTACAAATAATGTTTTAATAATATGATATGAGCATGACACTTGTCCTACTTCTATTGGATGAGTCATGGCCGACCAAGACAACCCATGGGTCAACTTGGGGACCCCATGGAGCCACTTTAGTTGGAAAATGACATTAATATATATTTATTTAATGTTAAAATTAAATTGACACAAACATGAGTTGTATTACTAAAACAATTTTTAAGTGGGTAGATTTCGAACCCTTATCACCTTAGCCACGAATTATATAAGTGTGGGACCTTTAGAATCCGAAAAGCATTGTGTAATAAAGTAACATTTCAATCTATCCAAAAGAGCCCCTCCTCTCCACTTATAAAAGGCCCCCACCTCTCCCACCTCATTTACACTTTCAAGCCATTTGGCTCGGCCAACCTCTGCCCAAATACTCTCCCAACTTCCCCCTCTTACTCCTAGAAGCCTCACTTTGGGAATAACTCTTCCTAAGGAAGCCTTTGGCTCAAATCAAATAGATTTACCCGATTTTGAGGTAATGTCTTCTCTAATGTTGTTTTTTTTATTTTTCTTCTCCAACACCCTAAACTCTTTTTATTCATTTCTTTTGTAACAAAAACAGTATCCTCAATATACTAGGATGTTGTTATAAGAAGGATTCGAGATACACTTACACACACCTACATCTAATGGTTAAAGAACATATGGTTTCTGTGGATGGCGAATTTCTGCCTCACGAAGCGATGATTGTTCAACACTCATATAACACCTTAAAAGGTGGACATTAAGATGTCACTATTTTTATATATGATATATAATATGTTTATGTTTTACTTATGCTTCTGTATTTCTCATTTATGGCACACTTTATGATTTCCATTATGGGTAAAACGCGATAATTTCATTTTAGGAAGTGCGGACTACCGCCCCCTCAAAGTGATTTGAATCGTTAATGCCATATGTGGGATGTATAAAGGATAGAGTAAATGGTATTATACACTATGTTATAATGTAATTATATTATACATTTATATCATTATTATTTCGTTCCATTAAATATGAAATTGAAATGAAAGTAGCGTTCATGCGTACGTACGGCTTATCGTCTCCATGAATGGTGCATTTCATTTCTTACCTCTAAATGTTACGTAATATTATAAATGGATGTATATACTGGATATATAAGATATATATGACATCTAAATCATGAATATAATTCTGGAGATAATGGATATTCTACAACATAAACAACTTGTAATTATAAGAAGTTTATTGTTGACTCAAGTACCAAAGATCGACAAAACGACCGTTATTAACATAAATAATTACATAATGTTCATATCATTGTAATAAGTGATATAATAAGGATAATGAAATTGAAAATGGTTCTTAATAAGGTATATATTAACTCTAGTTTATTATTCAGGAGTTTAAAGAACGGTTGAGTCAAGTCAGACACGAGGTAAGGGAACTTCTTAACCCAATTTCTATACTTTGGGTTAATCTCCTACTTTAAAATTATGTCATGATATTATTATGTCATATATTGTATTTTTACATTATTTATGTGTAATTATAGTGAATACACATAATAGACCTACTTTATAAAAAATGATCTTTTTAAGGACTTCGTCTCAATCCCCTTTCATTGAGGCATATTTTGTTTTATACACAACTTTCTTTTATACGGTGTATAAACCCCTTTGACTTTTACGTTTATTCAAAAGGAATCTTTTTTATACGAAGTGTTTTACTAAACGACAAAAGGGAATGTTTTTCTTTCCATACTTATGCGGCGACGACGACTTCTCCGCTGCCGTGACCATTATTTGAGATTCGGCTTCCTCTACAAGCCATCTTTTTTTTAATGAAAAATAAATACAAAGTTTTAACTTTCTTTTATTTTGGTATTGAAAATGGTTTTGAAAGCATTTTTATTATATCAATGTGTTTTATTTATTTCTTGTGATTGAAATGTGGAAATGTTATGTTTCCTTTATGCATGTTTTATGTGATACAATTATGTTATGGTTTATGATATGTTTAAACCTATTCATATGAGGAATGCATTGGACTTAATAAGTGACTGGTGGAGCCCGCTATAGCTCCTCGATGCATCGGCAGGTCTCATGAGACAAACTAGTGTCTTGGCACGAGGCCTTGACAAAATCTTATTTGTGGTCTTGGCACGAGGCCTTGGCTACGTGGTTATGATATTCTGGCATTATGCATTCCATCATTATGAAAGTGGTTATTGATATTGCATGTGATTATTCGACCAGTAGAATAAACATGTGAATAAGTAAATGGCATTATCTCATTTTACTTTTGCCATATTATGTTGAAGTTCATGTTTAAAAGGCTTTTGTTTTAGTTATACATTGCCTTAAATGTTAATGATTATTTTTGAAAGCTTCCGCAATATTGTTATCCTTACTGAGCATCTGAGCTCACCCCTTTCAATGTTTTAATATTTTCCAGGATGTGAAGAAGTATTTTATGAATGACCTTCAGGGATAGTCATAAGAGGATATGAGTGTGGACTATGAACACTTTGTTATTAGTTTTTCACTTTATGATGTAATGTAACACTTATGAATGTATCTAGTGTTTCCAAGGCTACTAAACTAATCGGTCTTTCGAGAATTTATCTTTTGTGATCATGCCAATGTTACGAAGTAATGCACTGACTATGGGTAGGTGGGGTTGGGGTGTTACACCTGGGCCCACTATGACCCATTTATGATATTTTGGCCATAACATTGGCATCATGTGTCTATTTGACGAACCATCAGCGGCACTAAAAATCTAGGATTGAGACAGTCCCTTTGGTATACTCCATTGGTGTTTTGGATAAAGTTGGAGAATGATTGGTTCGGATCCTGCATGAATCCAACCGGGCCCTCGGGACTAAAAGGATAATAACTAATAGATCGGGCGTCCGAATGACGCTCTGTTTGTTGCATTGAGACTCCTATGACCTAGTGGTCCTTTGAGATACTTCTTCGTGGGACATCGTGGAATTTGGATAATCAACTAGTGGCTTGGGGAGTAGACTCTCCTTGAGACGAGCAAGCTTATTGCGGAAACCCAGTAGCTGGCTATGACGAGAAGAGTGCTCCTAGATATCCTGTGTGGGTCAGTTCCTAGAGATCATGTGTGGGTCATCTCCAGCGATCCTATGTGGGTCAGCTCCTAACGATCATGTGTGGGTCAGCTCCAGTGATCCTGTGTGGGTCAGCTCCTGGGGAACTTGTCGGGTTCCGCTCCAGTGATCTTGTGTGGGTCTGCTCCTAGAGATTTTGTGTGCATCAGCTCCTAGCGATCCTATGTGGGTCAGCTCCTAGGGATCCTGTGTGGGTCAGCTCCAGCGATCCTGTGTGGGTCAGCTCCTAGCGATTCTGTATAGGTTAGCAGAAAATCCTCATAACCTAATAAGATAATTCAGTTATTATAACTAATCATCTCTCCTACCGTACCTAATGTTATACCTATTGTGAGATGAGTGAGAACCTTTGTGTTTCTTCATTTTTGAGATGGATTACTTGATAACTTAGGTATATGATTGTGAATATACTTATGTATGGTTATCTCTTATATTCATACATAGTGGTTTATCCATGGTGGGTTTTGTGATACCTTGAGGGTATCGTGGACCATATTGAGTATTGTTATACTCACCCCTACACGGGCTATGCCCGCACCTTGTTGTGTTGGATGCAAGTGATGGACAACGCTGACTGGCTGAGCGTACCAGGACTAGACGGTACCCGAAGGTGGACCATATGATGTGTCAGTATGCAGAGGAGACGGGTGGAAGTGGAGTGTGGAGGAGGAAATCTTCACCTACCCTTTATATAGGAACCTTTAAGGATGATCTAGTAGATTTCGTTTCTCTTTCTTCAGTAGTATCGTATTTCAGTTTTGTGTACTTTCTTGTTGGGTTTGTATTCTAGCCCCTTTTTCTTTCTATACACACTCTGTTTACTATTCAGTTTACTTCTTTTTGTATCTTGTTGTGTTCTTGGTTGCGTGTGATTATAGGTTATAAAGGGAATGAAATCCCAGTTTTAGGGATTAGGACATTCGGTGCTAGTCGCCAGCCCATGACCTATGGAAGGCGGGCTTGAGGTAGTCACGAAGCAGGCCCCATGGGACGGGTCTTGAAAAATTTGTATCAGAGGGAGGATATACCATAGAACATATGACTCTAGTATTTATTTTCAATGACAATAGTGTGATGTTTAGTAAGTGTGGTTATTAGTAAAGGGAATCTAGTTTTTTTGCGGTGGTCGAGGTATCCGTACACCAGGACCCGGACTTCTCATTTCTAACTCAGTGCACGAAAACACTGATTTCATGTGTGTTTTCAAGAGTTTTCTTTGTGATCTCTTATGTCAGCTAACCAAGTATAACTTATTGACTATGGAACACCCGTTTCTTTTCAGGATGCCTCCACAAAGATTTCCAGCTTGTGTTCTGAGAGTTGTACACACAGATTTCCCATCGAGCGACGAGGCCTCGGTGTCGGGTCCCTTTCTAGTAGAGGCACCAGGGAAGGCACATGTGGTACCTTTCCGCATTGGCGCACCGATTCCACCAGCCCCAGCAGTAGAGGGTGCATGCCTCTTGAGCACATTTCACGAGTTCCAGCGGCCAAGACCACCCAGGTTTAGGAGTGATATGGACCCACAGACAGTTGTTGATTGGTTGGAGGTTGTAGTGAGAGTCTTTCAACTCGTAGGGACACCAGCCGATATCATGGTGATCCTAGAAACAGACTATCTATAGGAAGTAGCAGGAAGATGGGGGAGCATGATGATCCAAGTTCACGATGAGGTGACAATTCTTTGGGAAGACATCAAGATCCTGTTTCGGTTAGAGTTTTTTCCAGCAACTCTTCGTGTAGTGCACATTCAGGAGATACTTAATCTGTAGAAGGGTAGCATGACTATGGATCAATACTCAGCGACGTTCACTAGCCTCTCACTCTACTCCAATGATATGGTTTAGGACCCTTTCTTCAGGTCCCAATCCTTCGAGCAGGGACTCGGGTGGGAGATCAGGGCTTCGATGATCTCACCCAGCATCCCGATGCATGTGGGGGTGTTAGAGATAGCCCTTTTAGTGGAGATTTTCCTTACTGAGCATTCACCAACAGCGAGATCCACCACCAGTCATCATCTATCGGAGTCTTTTGCAGATGGAAGCAGACAGATTTCATAGAGGTCCAAGAAGACGAGACCTACTGGTGGATGACCGCCTGATTCCGGGTCGGTTGTACGAGGCAACTATGGCAGATACGGTCATTCTAGGAGCGAGAAGTGTTATGCATGCAGCAGGCAGGGTCACATGGCTTGTGACTATTCGAACCACCGTATGGATGATCAGTAGACGTTTGAAGGACCACCTAGGAAGATACAGAGATTCGATCGAGGAGATCTTCATGGAGCAGGCGGATGTGGCAGAGGAGTTGGTCGTGCAGCTGGCGGTGGGCGACGATTCGACATGTTACTGGCACCACCACTAGGAGTTCCACCCCAACTGAAGAGGGTAGGTGGAAAGGGTGGATCTCAGCTCTAGGAAGCTAAGACCTATGATCACAGTGCTCCGGAGATGATACGAGGTACGATCTGTGTCTACTCCAACTTAGTTGCAGTACTTTTAAACATAGGTTCCAGTCATTCTTTTATTTCCACTAACCCTATTTGGAGTTCAGAGATTCTTACAGAGTTGTTGTCTCGATCCTTAAGCCTAGAGTCTCCTAATAGATTTGATACAAGGATTACCCACTGGTGTCAGTGGTGTGAGCTTACTCTTGGAGGTGAGAGCTTTGGCTAGGATCACCTAGTAGCGGCATTGTGGCCTTATGATGTCATCTCGGGTATGGAATGATTGTCTACTATCCATGTTCTGATTGACTGTATTAGGTGAAAAGTGTGGTGTGTCTGCATGGATGGGACGATGTTTACCTTCACCAGCGAGAAGGGAGCCTATGTAGCCCAAGATGGACTTACCTGGAGGAGGGTGCAGCCGATCAATCTTTATTTGGCTAGCCTTACCCTTGGAGCGGTTGATGTGGAGAGCCTGAGTTATCCTATAGTGGTGGACCAGTAAGTGGATGTCTTCCTTGAAGATTTTCTAGGTATACCTTCTCACAGAGAGGTGGAATTTTACATTGACTTGTACCCTGGGATGACATTGATATCTACACCAGCATATCGAATGGCTCCTGCAGAGCTTCATGAGCTGCGGGTACATCTAGAGGAAAAGCAGGGAAAGGGATTCCTTCAGCCCAGTGTTTCACCTTGGGAAGCCCCAATTTCGTTCGCCAAGAAAGCGGATGGGAGCTTGAGACTTTGTGTCTACTATAGGTACCTGAACCAAGAGAACTTGAAGAACATGTACCCACTTCTGAGGACCGAAGACCTATTTGATCATCCGAGGGGATCATGGTGGTTCTCAAAGATATACCTCAGATCAGGCTATCACCAGCTTATAGTATGAGATGAGGATGTACATAAGACGACATTAATATGTCGGTATGACCATTATGAGTTCATAGTTATGAAATTCAGTGTAACCGATGCTCTATTAGTGTTCATGGAACTCATGAACATGATATTTCATCCATACCTTGATTTCTTGGTAGTAGTCTTCATCGACGACATTCTGATCTACTCAGCTTCTGAGGAGGAGAATTCCTATCATTTACAGGTGGTACTAGACACACTCCAAGAGCACCAGCTTTATGGTAGGCTCTCGAAATGCCAGTTCTGGATCCTAGAGGTTCACTTTCTAGGACATGTTATATTAGAGGCTGGAGTTGCAGTGGATCCAGCGAAGATTGAGGTGGTACTTTCTTGGGATCCACCCTTGCGTGTGATAGAGGTTCGGAGTTTCATGGGTTTGGTTGGATACTACTAGAGGTTTGTGTCATATTTCTCCAGTGTAGCTGCACCACTTTTAGCATTGATGAAGAAGGGGAAACCCTTTGTGTGGTTGGAGAGATACCAAAAGAGTTTTCTGAAGATCAGACAGAGGTTGACTAGTGCCCCCATCTTGAGGCTTCTAGAGGAGGTAATAGGGTATGTAGTCTACTACAATGCATCAAGGACTGGGCTAGGACGTGTCCTGATGCAGGATTGAGCAGTGATCGCTTATGGATCACAACAGTTGAGGCAACATGAGAAGAACTATGCTACCCATGACCTGTAGTTAGCAGCATTGGTATTTACTTTGAATATTTGGCGACACTACTTGATGGGAGAGTGCTTTAAAGTGTACTCTAATCACAAGATTCTCAGGTTTATCTTCTCTCAAAAGGACCTGAACCTCGGATAGCGACGTTGGCTTCGGTTCCACCAGGAATCTGACTTCGAGATATTCTATACACCTTTAAAGGGGAACATTGTTGTAGATGTACTCATTAGGAGGTCTACTATACAGTTGTTAGGTGAGGCGATGGAGCAACTGGCCACTTTGCAGATATCCTTTGTGGATAGATATGGAACAGCTTTTCTTCAGTCTCTTATAGTCAGTCCCACACTTCTTCAGCGAGTCAGGGAGGCGCAGCATGGGGAAACTGTCTGCGAGGCTCGATGTGCTCAGATATCCATAGTGCATGCACCTGATTGATTTTATGAAGGTGGAGAGCACTTCAACCTCTTAAGAGGAATTACCATGGTACAAGTGTTGCTTCAAGATGAATTGATAAGAGAGTTCCACACATCCCCTCTCATGGTACATACATGAGTGGCGAAAATGTACTAGGATCTTTGATGACAGCACTGGTGGCCGAGAATGAAGAAATATGTAGTAGAGCTTGTCTCTCGATGCCTCACATGTCAGCAAGTGATGGGGGAGAATCTGGTACCATTAGGCTTGGTTTAGCCTTTTGAGGTTCCAGAGTGGGAGTGGGATGGGATATCCATAGACTTCATGATGAGACATCCACATACATCTTAGGTTCATGACTCTATTTGGGTGATCGTCGATCGACTCACCAAGTCGGACCAATTCCTACCGATTAGATGGCATGGTTCAATAGAGATAATGGGATGCCTCTACGTGCAATAGATTGTGTGGCTACATAGAGTGACCTTGATGATTGTCTCTGATCGTGATTCATGTTTTACTTCCTGGATATGGAAGGGGTTGTAGGAGGATTTTGGGACACAGCTTCATTTGAGCCTCACCTTCCATCCTCAGACGGATGGTCATACTGAGCGGACCATTCAGACCCTCTAGGACTTGTTGTGTGCTTTTGTCCTCGACTTTGGTCACAGCTGGGAGGATCACATGCCTTTGGTGGAGTTCGTGTACACCAATAGATATCACTCCACCATTGGGATAACACCTTTCATGGTGTTTTATGGGCGACCTTGAAGATCACCCTTGTGCTGGAAAAACCCAAGGGAGTCAGCACTAGTGGGACCAGAGATGGTACGGGATACCAAATAGAAAGTTCAGATCATCCAGGAGCAGAAAAACACTACACAGAGCATGCAGAATTTTTTTGCCAAAGGAGACAGAGACCTCTAGAGTTTGAGGATGGCGACCACGTCTTTCTATGGGTCTCACCTTGATGAGGTTTGCAGATATTCGACAGTGGCGGAAAGTTATCTTCGAGGTTCATCGTACCCTTTCAGGTCCATAGTATTGTAAGCATTGTGGCTTGTCTCTTAGCTCTTACACCTCAGTTGCACCGGTTGCATGACGTCTTCCATGTAACCCAGCTGAGGAGATACGTGCACGACCCTTCTCAGATCATTGACCATGGCGTGTTGGACTTCAAAGATGGGGTGACTTTTTTGAAGGTTTCAGTTGAGATTGATGATCGACAGGAGCAGGTCCTTCTTAGATGGTGGATACCTCCGGTGCATGTATGCTGGTAGCATGGGAACCTCTAGGAGAGCACATGGGAGTGGGAGGCTCATATGAATGCTCAGTAACCCCACGTGTTCCCTTAGATTGAGTTGTGTCTTATGGGGAGGTATAGCCTAGTTGTGGGGAGAATTTAAAGACCCAGAATTTCCATTAATTTTTTTTTAAAATAAATGGTAATTTTACAAGTCCGAAAAAATTGACGGCGCGTGATTCCGATTCTCGGAGTGCCATGAATTAATTTATGAACATTTTTTCAGGTACATTTAGTAAATGTGTGAGCAGTTTTTTCAATATTTTCAACCGGTGCTCAGAATTGAAATATGAGGACACCGTTAATCTTGCACCACTGGTATTCTTTTAAGGAGACTTTCACCTCGACGATAGTCGGTCAAGGGTGAAAGTTAATTTTTTGGTTTTTCATGAAAATAATGAAATAATATAAAGTGTGTAACATTTTTTTTTTGAAACTCCCATGTGGAAGTTTCACAGGTGGGGACCACCTGAATTAACCTCCAATGAGAGGTTATGGTGGTGGGGACCACCCGAGCCTAACCTCCCATGAGAGGTTATGGTGGTGGGGACCACCGGAGGCTTAAACCTCTTCAACTCCCTTCTTAAGGATGGAGAAACCTCTCAACTCCCTCTATAATGTGGAGGAGCATCTTGAGATTCCTCCACATTAATTATTCCAATGACTTAAATTAAATTATGCCATACTAGTTAATTAATTTAGCCAATTTGAATTTTATTCCAACAAACTAAATAACAGATAACATAATATATTATTTTGGGCTACCTTTAATTTTGGTGTAATTGGAGAAAAGTCTTGGAAAAAGAGATAGCATTAGAGAACTTGGGAGAATGCTCTCCAATGAAAAACGCCAATGAAGAATGTCGACCTCGACTTCTACATTCTTTCTCGAGACATCCTCCAATGTGAGACGTCTTCAATTGACAATTGTCTACCCCACCCCCCCTATGATGTCTTCTTCTCCCTCATGATCTCCATTGAAGAATCCAACGAGGTAGGGGTTTATTTCTATATTTTTATCAGTTCCCATGTACTCCCCTTATAATTACTTGGAGGGATTGTGAATAGAGTTTGACAAGGGTTTTGGGGATTGATGTATTTCTAACATATCTTCCATAAACGTTCTTGTTCTTGTTGAGCTGCTTAATACCACTCTAACGCGGAGGGTGTGGGCTATACAAACATGGACCAACCCCTCTGTTGTTCTTTTTGAATGGGGTATCCTTCAAGTTGGTAGAAGGAGACTTTGGTGGTGGCGAACGATGCCAGTGGTTGGCACCGGTGGAACTCAAAAACCACTGACAAAGGCACGACACCCCACTGCCCCGCGACCCCCCCCCCCCCCCCCCCCGCGGCGATCCACTGGCCGTGGCCACCGCCGCCCTGTATCCTTCGCCTCCCTGTGGCCTCTGCTACCCCGCAGCCTCCGCCGCTTTGCACCAAGCTGAGCCCCCACCACTGTCTGAGCCGCTGCCACCGGGCTGAGCCTCCACCACTGTCCGAGCCGCCGCCGCCGTCCGAGCTGCCGCCACCAGGCAGAGCTGTCGCCGCTGGGTTGAGCTGCCACCGCCATCATATGATCTGTCACCACCATCCCAGCCACCACCGCCTTTCGAGCTGAGCCGCCGCAGCCGTCTGGTCGGATCCACCGCCACCTTCTGGGCTGAGCCGCCACCCAAGCCATTACCACCCTTCCCGTCGAACCGCTCTGGCTGAGTCGACCCGCATCCTCCCACCCTCCCAACACCATATGCAGCCTCACAGCCACCCGTCAGTGGTGCTGAAAATCTTGGAGTGAGAAGGTCTCTTTAGTATCCCCCACTAGAGTTTTGGATAAATTTGGGGAGTGTTAGGGTTGGATCGAGCACGAATCCAACAAGGCCCTCGAGACTAAAAGGCTAATAAATAACAGACTGGGTGTTCGAATGATGTGCCATCTGTTGCATTGAGACCCCTATGATATGGAGCTACATTGAGATACTTATTCATGGGACATCATGGTAGTTGGATTATCGACCAGTGGCTAGGGGAGCAGACTCTCCTAGAGACAAGCAAGCCTAGTGCGGAAACCCAGTAGCTGGAGGTCACGAGAAGAGTGATCCTAGATATCTTGTGCGAGTAAGATCCTGGAGATCATGTGTGGATCTGCTCCAGTGATCCTGTATGGGTCATCTCCGAGCAATCCTGTGTGTGTCAACTCCAGTGATCCTGTGTGGGTATGCTCATAGAGATCTTGTGTGGGTCAGCTCCTAGCGATCCTGTGTGGGTCAACTTCAAGCGATCTTGTCTGGGACAGCTCCAGCAATCCTGTGTGGGTCAGCACCTAGTGATCCAATTTGGTTCAGATCATAGCGATCCTATGTGGGTCAGCTCCTAGCTATCTGGTGTGGGTTAGCTCCAGCAATCCTATGTGGTTCATCTCCTAGCGATTCTGTACAAGTTAGAAGCAGAGCCTCTTAACAAAATAAGACGATTCATTAATTATAACTAATCATCTTTACTACCATACCTAAAGTTATACCTGGTGTGAGGTGAGTCAGAACCTCTGTGTTTATTCATGTTTGAGGTGGATTACTTGATAACTTATGTATATGTATGGGCATATACCTAAGTATGGTTATTTGTTATTTTCATACTTTGTGGATTATCGTTTATGGGTTTTTTTGAGACCTTGAGGGTCTCAGGGTCCCTACTGAGTATCGTTATACACACCCTTGTATGGGAAATTCTTGCACCATGTTGTGTTGGATGCAGATGATAGACAACGCTGACTGGATGAGAGTACCAGGACTGGACGGTACACAAAGGTGGACCATACGATGTGTCAGTACACATATGGGACGGGTGGATGTTGAGTGTGGAGAGACGATCTGTAACTACCCTTCAGGTAGGAACCTCGCACGATGATCTATTAACTATCTATTCTCTTTCGTTAGTTGTTTCATATTTTAGTTTCTTGTACTTTCCAGTTGGGTTTGTATTATGGCCCTTTTTTCATACTATACTCTCTTTGTTTACTATTCTTCTTACTTCTGTTCATATCTTGCTATGTGATTGGATGCGTGTGTTTACAGGTTATAAAGGAAATGTCTTCCCAGTTTTAGGGATTATGCCTTTCGGTGCTAGTCTCCAGCCCCTGGCCTATGGAAGGCGGCATTGGGGTTTTCACTGCACGGACCCTGGGGGACGGCCCGTACACCATTGGTGATACAAGGTTATTTTCTTATCTTATTTGTTTTGATCTCTAATATATTAAATTTAAATTCTATATAAGTCGGTTATATATTTTTTTCTATTGGTGTTCTATTAGATATATATTTTCATTCAATGGTGGTATATCCACGGGGATCATGATTTCCATGTGGGAGAGGAGGTCAGGGTTCTGAGAATGTTCTAAAATTTTTTATAGAATAACATTTAATGTTTATTTAAGGTAAGTGGTTTTCACATCAATTTATGTTATGTTAAGGTGTAGGATTATCTTGTTTTAGTTTCTTTGGTTAAAAATTTTATTCTTATTAAAGGAATTTAATATCTAGAATTTATAATGGATCAAGAGGGTATCATGGTCAAATTTAGTGAGGATATCATGATGATGCTTCTTATTATTTTATATATAGTGTCCTATATTTTTTTTTGTGATTATTGGTTTTTTATCATGTTTGAAATTTGTAAAATTGGTTAAAATACATTAATATAGTAAAAATAAATGGTATTAATTAAAGTGTCAAGTGAACTTGATTATCATTATTCCTTAAAACTATTTTCTATGTGATAAATTCTTGAAGTGTGTATATGGTTGATTTTAGGATTTTGATAGATACTAATAATAGGTTTCGTATTGTTGAAACATGTACATAATTAGTATCTTAATAAAATATGGAAGTAAAAATGATTTTTCTCTAGATATAATTTTGTTGTGACAATAAATACCACATTCATTTTAATTTGTCTAATATTCCATGGGGTTATGGTCATTTTTTCCTATTTAATTTATGAGATGAATATGTGTTTTTTCACTATATGTATGCTCTAATATTTAAGATCCATTTTTTATTGTTTTAAAATTTATACGGTTGAATGATTTTGAAAGGGGTTGATGAAACTAGGTAATAGTGGATCTTTCTTGATTTACAGTCATTGAGATATGTTTTTACCAAGGTGGATGACACAAAATTATAATGAGGATTAAATGTATTCTAGATTCTTGTATTGGTATTATAATTTGTTTTTGGATACATATTGGGATATGATCTTTCATATTTATTGTTATTTTTGATTTTGATTTCAAGGATTCTTTATGGATGGTTTCCATGATTATATTCTCCCGGATAGAGTTTCCCTTTTACACTATGAATACATCTATTTATAGTAGCGTTGTATGATTCATATTTTACTTGTTTTATGTAATATTTAATTAATTAATAATGAACCCATTAGAAGGGTGTTAATGTTGGTAATATTGAGTAAACAAATACCACAAGAGTTTTGGAAATGAATTTACTACAGATAATAATATGAAAATATCAAAATATAACTTTGGATTACAAATTATTTTTACTTGTAATGAATTTAATAGATTAAATTGGAATTTATAATTGATAATTACTAATTAATATGGTTAAATTTGTTGAATATTTATTAATTGGTTCATGTATAAAATCATGTTTCATAGGCCTTATTTATGGGTTTCATGTGAGAAAATTACTCAAGTTGAGTCTATGATATGATATTTTCCGATAGTTTGGCTTTGTCAGATACACTCATTATATTTTATGATTTTATAGGTTCCATCAACAAAGTCATGTGTGTATCCAATTCGCTATTTTTTTGGGAATGGTTATTTTATTTGATATACAAGTTGGTAAGGGAACAAATAGTTATCACATGCCTCTTCCTTGGCCGCCTTTAGGAATTACAAGTTGTGTAGTCATATATATCCAATAATAATTTTAGGTATAGGGTGAATTTCTAAATTGATTATAATGACTCCTTGTTTTACTATACATGTATGTGTGGGATGTAGTGATTTGAGGTTATGAAATTTAATTTTTTTAGATGTGGTGATTGTAGTTTCCAAAAAGTGATCATGAATGGAAATTTATGAATTGAGGAACAATGCGTGTAACATAGGATGTCGTGGTTTTTTTTCATGCTACATTGATATGGATGAGAAGTGTATGAATAGTATGTGATGAGATAAACTTGGTTGATGATGAGACATGGTATATATTTATGAGTAATAGGATTACTTAGGGATGAGATTCTAGAATATGATATTTGGAATTATGGAATGGGGGTGATAAACTAGCTGGGAAGTGGATTGATATTGATATGATTAGATTTATGTGTTATTTGGGGAATGATCCTTGGTTATGAAGATATATAGTTTTCTCTAATTTGGTAACTAGTTTGTCTAATTTATTTATTCAAAGAGACTTAATAAGATTCATTGAAATTTTCATAAGAGGATTAAGTGATAATCCTACTATATATATAGGTATTCTCATATTATATATATAAACTATGTTTTAGTTTCATAGGATTTAGTTGGTTATAGTGTTAAGAGTTACTAACTAAAAATTGTTTTCTTCTATTTGTTAGTGTTTTTGTCCATAAGTTCTATATTATTTCTGTATTTTCAGTTCTTTATATTTTGAATAAAATTTAATTATGCGTTATAATGTTTATATTTATTTAGAATATTGATTTTATTGGTGGATATTATTTGATCTCATGTACTTAAATTTTTATAATGAGGGTAATGCTGATGTTATTCATTTATTAATATCATTTTATATACTCCCTCTACTGATTTTCAATTAAATGTGCATAACTTATGTGAAATACTCATGCTTTAATATTAAATATTATTTTGGAGTATTGTTTCGAATAATACAGATTCATGTCTGTTTAGTATTTTAAATATAACTCTCACCCTACTAATCCAAATTGTGTGATTCTTGTCCTGTAGGGTTCTAAATTCAATTTCCTACAAATCATTCAACTGGATCATTGGCTAATTCGGCCATTTGAAGGGCCATATGGACCACACAAGATGACCCACCGGATCTGCCTAATTTCTAGACCAGCTTTGAAGATTTCATTACTGGGCTCAATCTCTCATCCCAAATGAGTGGATATTCTTTTTCAAGCTCGGGAATTTCCTAAGGAGTCATGGATAAAAATTTAAAGGCCCAACTCTACCATTTTGGGGCCCAATGGATCCATTGAAATCAAGCCCACCATTCTGTCCGTGATTTTAAATCAGCCCACAATTCTTGACTTTTCAACTTATCCACTTGTCCAAAGAAGCTCATATTTTGTGGTGTGAAATCTAAGATATGGAGGATCAACTTTCCAGAAGAAATGGTTCGGATTTGAAGGCATCTACATAGCCATAAATGCATTCACATTTAGGCCATGGAAACTTTCTGGATAAAATTGGACAGTAGAAAGGTTCTTAGTAATCCGGCCATAACTTTGGCCACAAAAGTCCAATGACAGCCAAATTTTGAGGGTGACTAGTACACATCCATATCTACAATATGAAAGAAGGATATCTCTCGAGATTCAGCTGTCTGAAAGGTCATATTGGCGGGACAACTTGAGGGGCAGTTTGGGAATGAAAACAGTCCACTACCTTTGGCTATAAATTCACTCCCCTCTTCTCCTTGCAAGGGGTTGGCATTTCAGAAGAGAGGAGATCACATTGGCACGACCAAAGCTTTTCCAAAGGCTTGGGAGGACCTGCCATACTCAAGTTTTCACTTGAGAGACCTTTCCTCCTCTCTTTCTTTTCACTTACTTTTGAGTTTTTCATTTTTGTAATCTTGTAATTCTCTTTCTTTGTAATTCTGTTTTAATGCAAGTTACTTCTTCAATATCTCTTATTCTCTTCCACCTTCTGTATTTTAATATTAATGTTCTTAAAATAGTTTAAATTCAGTTCAATCCCCTTCCCTTCTTAAGCTTCCTCATTCAATCGAAATTCCATTTTTGATTCTTAAATTATTTCGTGTGTGTGTTCGGCACACTACTCTTATCTTGTCCCTTTCTTTTTCTTCTCTTTATAATTAATCACCATAAACATATATTACCAGATTATTAAACATCCAAATGGCTGAGTAAATCTCTCATTGGGGTGAGTTATAATTTGGGGATGTTAATTGATTGAGAGTTTTGCTCGATGAGTATTCTTTAAATTAATATTGTGTATGTTAAACTTAATATGTCATGGATTAATGATATGTTTTGTTTAACAAGTGGTTTCCATGGATTATTGGAACCATAAATACACTACCATAAATAAGTTTTGATTGAGATTAGAACCCTAAGTTAAGTTAAGGCTTGGATTAAAGCCTTCACACTTAGGAATTCCAATCAACGTCAACTTATGACATGGGTGTTAATTTAATGCAATACAAAGTAAGGCTCAAGGATATCACATGCTTAACTCCCCAATGATGAACTCACCCCAATCTTTATCAATTTGGTAAATCAAACATCATCCATAAATCATTTCAATTAAGCTCTGCAAACAAACCCCCCTAATCAAAATACATTCAACTAAAAACAATCGACTATTACGAAGTACCATCACCGAGGATTCGACCCGAGTGCTGCTATACACATTAGCAGAGCACCAGAACTTTGAACGGTCGATAGGCGACAATCGGCCGCACTTTCAAATGGCGCCGTTGCCGGGGATGGTGCTTTAATTAGTCATTAGTTTCTGGTTATTGTCAAGAAAACACAAAAAAAAACAAATTTTTAAAAAAAAATTGAAAAAAAAACACAAAGAAAAACCCGTCTTCTCATAAAAATCATAAACTGAAAAAATACAAAGAAAAACCCGTCTTCCTCTTTCTTCCAAAATCTCTCTGAATGCCCCGTAGCCTTCCAAACAATCCCTCGGATTTGTTTGACCCTGAAATTGAGCGAACACTTCGCCAACTTAGGAGGAACATAAGAGATACTCAAATAATTCAAGAACCAATCATTGCCCTACCAATTGAATTAGATATGGCCAATCCTAGGGAACAAACATTGAAAGAACTTGCTGCCCCTGATATGAATTACCAACCTCTTGGTATTCAATATCCAAACATAGAGGCTGACTTCGAACTCAAGTCGGGTTTGATTCATCTTCTACCTCATTTTCACGGGCTAGCCGGTGAGGATCCTCATCTTCACCTCAAAGAGTTCCAAGTGGTCTGCTCAACCATGAAACCTCAAGGGGTTTCTGAAGAACAAATCAAGCTTAGAGCTTTCCCCTTTTCCCTAGCAGATTCTGCCAAGTCTTGGCTCTACTACCTCCCACCTGGTTCCATAAACTCATGGGTTGACATGAAGAGACTTTTCCTTGAGAAGTTCTTTCCCGCTTCCCGAACAGCTTCTATCCGAAAGGAAATAAGCGGCATCCGTCAATTCCCTAATGAATCACTCCATGAGTATTGGGAGAGGTTCAAAAAGCTTGTGGAAACTTGTCCACACCATCAAATCCCTGACCAACTCCTGATCCAATACTTCTATGAGGGGTTATTGGATATGGAGAGAACTCTCATTGATGCCGCAAGTGGCGGTGCTCTTGTTGATAAAACTCCTACAGCTGCACGAGAACTCATAAGCAACATGGCTGCAAACACGCAGCAATTCCATACTCGAGCACATGTTCAAGTGAAACAAGCCCAAGATAATCAATCCATAGAGCCCAACAAGATGACTGAGTGGATGAGTGAACTTACAGGTCTTGTGCGTCAACTAGCGGTGGCTACCAAAGCCCCAACCTCATCTTCTCCACAGTCACTATTCCCTGGACCTATCAAGAATTGTGGAATCTGCAACTCTCCATCTCATCCGACTGACACATGTCCACAACTTCAAGATGATCCATCTGATTCATCTAGTCCAATGGAGCTCAATGCGGCATATGCTCAGCGAAACTTCAACCCTCAACAATCAGGTCAGTTTGTTAGAAACTTCAACCAACCCCACTCTGAGCCCTTCTCTTCTACCTTTAACCCACCTCTGAGGTATGGTAATCCCATTTCTCATCCTCCTCAATTCCCTCCTCAAAACCCAAACCAATTCCAATATGGTCAAGGTGGTGGTAACTTCCATCAACCTTATCCTTTTGTTCCTCAACCTCAAAGGAACAATCCTCCTCCTGGATTCCACTATCCTAACGAGCCTTCCCAATTCCCCACCCAATATAATCGCTTTCCCAAGAACCAAAATCAAGGCCAACCCAATTTGGGACATGCCTCTTCTTCTAAACAACCATGGGAAAGTGCTGTAGAGGATCTTGCTTCCTTCACCCGTTCTAGCCTAAAGAACATTGAAACCCAAATAGGTCAACTTGCATCCCACCTTAGCCAGCAACAACCATCCAATTCATCCCAACTCCCAGCTCAACCATTACCCAACCCTAAGGGTAATGTAAGTGCAATTGCACTTAGATCGGGAAAGCAAATTGCTATGCCCCATAATGATTGCTCTACCTCCCCTTTCGATGTTGATCTAGAAAATGAAAAGAACAAAAAGCTGGAAAAGGAACTTGAATCCACTCCTTCACCTCCTTCCATTCCTCTAAGGAACCCAATTCCTTTTCCTCAAGCCATCTCCAAGCCTAAGAAGTCCTTTGAACCTGATCCGGAAATGCTTGACATGTTTAGACGTGTTGAAGTGAACATCCCCCTCTTAGATGCCATCAAACAAATCCCTAAGTATGCCAAGTTTCTTAAGGAATTGTGCACCCATAAGAGGCAACTTAGGAACATTGAAAATGTTTTAACCCAACAGTCCATTCCCATGAAGTGCAAAGATCCAGGGACCTTCACGGTTCCATGTCAAATAGGGAGTTCCAACTTTAATGATGCACTCATAGACCTAGGAGCCTCAATTAATGTCATGCCCAAATCCATTTTCTCCAACCTTGGTCTAGGTCCCTTGCACCCAACGGGTATTGTCATTCAATTAGCCAATCGAAGCACTGCCAGTCCTGAGGGGATAATTGAGGATGTTCTTGTTCGGGTCAATGATCTTATCTTCCCAGCTGATTTCTATGTCCTTGACATGGAAGGTGAGACGACCTCTTCTCGATCTCCCCTAATTCTAGGAAGACCATTCCTCATGACTGCGAGAACCAAGATTGATGTCCACTCAGGCATCTTATCCATGGAATTCGGTGACCAACTGGTCAAGTTCAACATTTTCCAAGCCATGCGATACCCATCTGAGGATCACTCTGCATTCTCAATCCATGCTTTTGAGGACACTTCTAAGATTCAATCGAACCCCAATCCACCATGTTCTTCATGTTCTAATGATAAAGGATCTTGTGAAATATGCACCATGATTAACAAAGTCATAAATGGTGAAGTTGATGTGGACCTCTCATTCATAGACTCCATCAATCTAGAGGAACTTGAAAACTCTCTTGAATCCCACATCAACTCTGATCTCTACTGCTCCACCTTGGACAGTGTTGAGGAAAATGATCCAAACCCATCTAGAATCCCTTCTCCTACTCCTAACTTGTCTAGCTCTCCAATCAAGGCTGAAACTGATCTAAAACCACTTCCTTCACACCTCAAGTATGCATTCCTTTTCCATGATCCCTCCTACCCTGTCATTATCTCTGCTTCACTTTCTGAAACTGAGGAGTCCCAACTTGTTCAAGTGTTAGAGGAAAACAAAAATGCCTTAGGTTGGACCCTAGAGGATATTCCAGGAATCAACCCTGCCCTTTGCATGCATCACATCCATCTAGAGGAATCATCCAAACCAATTAGGCAACCTCAAAGAAGACTCAATCCACTCATACTTGAGGTAGTTAGGGAAGAGATTACCAAGCTTCTTCAAGCTGGTATTATCTACCCAATTTCTGATAGTGAATGGGTTAGTCCAATTCAAGTCGTTCCTAAGAAGGGCGGGATAACAGTTGTCACAAATGAACATGGAGAAGTGGTCACAACTCGGGTGAAAAACAAATGGCGTGTGTGCATCGATTATCGCAAATTGAATGCTGAAACACGAAAAGATCACTACCCACTTCCTTTCCTTGACCAAATGCTTGAGAGATTGGCCGGAAAGTCACACTATTGCTTTCTTGATGGTTACACCGGCTACTTCCAAATTCCAATCGCACCTCAAGACCAAGAAAAGACCACATTCACTTGCCCCTTTGTAACCTATGCCTATAGGCGAATGCCTTTTGGCCTTTGTAATGCTCCTGCAACATTCCAGCGGTGTATGATGAGTATCTTTTCTGAATTCATTGAGAATTGCATGGAGGTATTCATGGATGACTTTACCATTTATGGCGAGTCATTTGAATCTTGCTTACATTCACTCTCTTTGGTCCTTCAAAAGTGTGTCAAGTGCAACCTTGTGCTGAATTTTGAAAAATGTCACTTCATGGTTTCAAATGGGATTGTTCTAGGGCACATCATTTCTCAAGAGGGTATCCAAGTTGATCCAGCCAAAATTGAGGTGATCCAATCACTTCCTGAACCCAAATCAGTTCGAGACATTCGGTCCTTCCTTGGTCATGCTGGTTTCTATCGGCGATTCATTCAGAACTTCAGCAAGATTTCCCTCCCACTCACTCGTTTACTTCAAAATGATGTCACATTCAATTTTGACGAGGCTTGCAAGAGAGCCTTCATTGAACTCAAATCTGCTCTCACATCTGCTCCAATAATCCAACCCCCAGATTGGTCCTTACCATTTGAATTGATGTGTGATGCTTCTGATAGGGCCATTGGGGCTGTTCTTGGTCAAAGAAGAGAAAACATTCCTCATGTCATCTTTTATGCCTCAAAAACATTGGATGAAACTCAATCACACTACACTGTGACTGAAAAAGAACTTTTAGCTGTGGTTTTTGCCTTGGATAAATTCCGGCCCTATCTCTTAGGTGCCAAAATCAGCATCTTCACGGACCACTCAGCATTAAAGTTCTTACTTAAGAAAAGTGATTCCAAACCAAGGCTAATAAGATGGATTTTAATGCTCCAAGAGTTTGACCTTGTGATAAAAGATAAACCTGGAAAAGAAAACCCTGTGGCTGACCACCTGAGTAGAATTTCTAATTCTTCTCATTCTGAAATAATTGATCCTGAATTTCCAACTGAACACCTCTCATCTCTCACTCCAAAGTTACCATGGTATGCCCCAATTGTCAATTACTTGGTTTCTGGTGTTTTCCCTGAATATTTTTCAAAAGAACAAAAAGAAAAGATGAAAAGTGATTCAAAGCATTATTTTTGGGAAGATAATAAACTTTGGAAAACTGGGGCTGACATGGTAATTAGGAGATGTGTTGATGAAACTGAACAATCCTCCATCTTGGAATTCTGCCACTCAATGCCTGGAGGTGGCCACTTTGGACCACAAAGGACTTCTCGAAAGGTCCTAGATTCTGGATTCTTTTGGACTTCACTCTTCAAGGACTCACACGAGTTCTGTCAATCATGTCCCACTTGCCAAAAGTTTGGCACAATTTCTAAAAGAAACGAAATGCCTCAAAAGCCATTAATCTTCTGTGAGATTTTTGATGTTTGGGGCATCGATTTCATGGGACCTTTTCCCCCTTCCAATGGATTATCCTACATTCTCCTTGCTGTCGACTATGTTTCTAGGTGGGTCGAGGCCAAACCCACTAGGAAAGACGATGCTCAAACTGTGAGTGAGTTCCTCAAAACTCATATCTTCCATCGATTCGGAACACCACGTGCTTTGATAAGTGACTTAGGAACTCATTTCTGTAATAGAACCATGGAGTCACTTTTGAAAAAGAATGGGGTTGTACATAAAACATCCACTGCATATCACCCTCAAACAAATGGAATGGCTGAACTTTCTAACAGAGAAGTGAAAAGAGTGCTTGAAAGAATTGTTAAGCCCACAAGAAAAGACTGGCCCGATAGACTTGGTGAAGCACTTTGGGCCTATCGAACAGCCTATAAGACACCCATTGGGATGTCTCCATTTAGGCTAGTTTTTGGTAAAGCCTGTCATTTACCAGTTGAAATCCAACATAAGTCATTTTGGGCTGTCAAAACTTGTAATTTTGATTGTGAAAAATCTGGTGAAGAAAGATTGTTGCAGTTGACTGAATTGGAAGAGCTTCGACTCGATTCGTATGAGAACTCCATTCTCTACAAAGAAAAGGCAAAGTCACTCCATGACAAGCACATTCTTCGAAAGGTATTTCATGAAGGTGAAAAGGTAATGCTCTTCAATTCTCGATTTCGACTTCACCCAGGTAAGCTCAATTCTCGTTGGGATGGACCTTTTATTATTACTAATGTTTACCCATTTGGTGCAGTGCAAGTCGAAGACCCTTCTTCAAAGAGAACATTCACGGTAAATGGACACCGGTTAAAGCATCACCATGAGAGGCCATTCACTTTAGGTTCCACATCGACTTCCATTGACCCACCACTTGATGGAAATGGCGACCCACCAAATCCAAACCAGGGGGCACCTCTTTCCCTTTAACTCTCTCTCTATCTCTTCCTCTCTCTACCTCTTTCTTCTTCTTCCTCTCTCTTTCATTTTGTTACCACTTTATTCATCAAACCCTTTCTTTTTTTCTTTCTTGTGTGGGTGTGTATTTTAACAAAAAACCTTAAAAACAAAAAAAAACAAAAAAACACAATTACTTAAAAAAAAAATTACAAAAAAAGAGTCATGCTTACTCACCATCTAGTTTTGAAATTTTGTCCAACCATTTTGGGGAGTCAAAAGGCTTGTTTTAAACTCAAATATATTGAATTTTTATCTCAAACTTGGGTAAACAATTTTCTGTCAATAACAAACATTTTGAATGAACAATTTTTGGTGGAAAATGATTCTCCCCTACCGTGAGGAATAACATTAGCCTTCATGCCAAGGTCATCTATGACCATCTTTTTCATTGTGTGTCTTCACCACTGATTGTGAGTCTTGCGTTTGTGGACCTTCGAGCTGAATTTCCATCTTTTGTGTTCATTAATATGATAGAGGCATTTTCTAAGCCACATGAGAATCAGAATAGCCAAATAGCCTCCCGTTACCCTTACATTGATCCTACTTTTGAAAGCCCCTTTGAGCCTATGAAACCCTTTCTTTTGATAGCCACATTACAAGCCTAATACCTTGTCCCACCCAACATCTTCATGGATTTTCATTGTACACTTTATTGAAATTTAAGTGTGGGGGGAATGGACTTCATTTTTGGGCGTACTTTCATTGATTTCCAATGTGTCATCATATGCTTGAGGGCAAGCATCCATTCAAGTGTGGGGGAGAGGTTGTAATTCTGTGAGATTTGGGGTGTATATGTGTAATTGTCATTTGTACAAAAGTCATTGAAAAGTGTTTCAAAAAAAATGAAAAAAAATTATATTAAAAAAAATGAAAAAAAAAGGAATGAGTTGTGTCTTGGGTGGGTCAAAAATCATTCATCATCAACCTTTGATCATGTTATAACTACTAAAATTAGTTCCATGAGGAGATCAAGCATGGGTTGGGAGATGACTGTGAGACTTGTTTCAAGCACAACTTTCGAAAGAAAAAAAAAGAGCAAAAAAAAAAAGAAAAAAAAGAACACTTGAATCATCTTGTATTGTGTCATTATTGGAAGTCTTCCATGTTGTACATATTCCATCATCTCACCCTATTCCATTTTCTATCTCCATCACTTTTCATCCATCACACATTCATGCCCTTGTAAATATGTGTTTCTATTTCCTTTCAAATCAAATTTCAAAAAAAATGTGCATTGATTTTTCCATGTTGGTGTTTTTAACCCCTCTTTTCCTTTGGACATTATATACCTACCGTCCCATAGCCACTGAAAAACCCCTTAAAAGACCTCTTGATTCTTGTACACATTAGATTTGGGAATGGAAGCTGAGAGCTCTTACAAACTCTTGATTTTCACTTTTTGTTGGTGAATGAGTGAACCTCCTAAAATACATTTTTATCATCTTGAGAGGAGTAAGTTTTGAGTGCCTACATTTTCCAATTCAAACCTTGAACATGAAAAAATGAATTGTTTCTGATGCATTATTGTGAACCAAATTTGTGATGTAATTCAATATGGATGAGTGAAATAGTCTAAACCTCCCCTGATTGGTGAAAACAAAATTTTAATATTTGTTGGTGAATGAATATGGTTTTGTTTTGATTTTCTTTTGTGTTTGTTGTACATGAGGACATGCACAATATTAAGTGTGGGGGAGTTGATGTTATTCATTTATTAATATCATTTTATATACTCCCTCTACTGATTTTCAATTAAATGTGCATAACTTATGTGAAATACTCATGCTTTAATATTAAATATTATTTTGGAGTATTGTTTCGAATAATACAGATTCATGTCTGTTTAGTATTTTAACTATAACTCTCACCCTACTAATCCAAATTGTGTGATTCTTGTCCTGTAGGGTTCTAAATTCAATTTCCTACAAATCATTCAACTGGATCATTGGCTAATTCGGCCATTTGAAGGGCCATATGGACCACACAAGATGACCCACCGGATCTGCCTAATTTCTAGACCAGCTTTGAAGATTTCATTACTGGGCTCAATCTCTCATCCCAAATGAGTGGATATTCTTTTTCAAGCTCGGGAATTTCCTAAGGAGTCATGGATAAAAATTTAAAGGCCCAACTCTACCATTTTGGGGCCCAATGGATCCATTGAAATCAAGCCCACCATTCTGTCCGTGATTTTAAATCAGCCCACAATTCTTGACTTTTCAACTTATCCACTTGTCCAAAGAAGCTCATATTTTGTGGTGTGAAATCTAAGATATGGAGGATCAACTTTCCAGAAGAAATGGTTCGGATTTGAAGGCATCTACATAGCCATAAATGCATTCACATTTAGGCCATGGAAACTTTCTGGATAAAATTGGACAGTAGAAAGGTTCTTAGTAATCCGGCCATAACTTTGGCCACAAAAGTCCAATGACAGCCAAATTTTGAGGGTGACTAGTAAACATCCATATCTACAATATGAAAGAAGGATATCTCTCGAGATTCAGCTGTCTGAAAGGTCATATTGGCGGTACAACTTGAGGGGCAGTTTGGGAATGAAAACAGTCCACTACCTTTGGCTATAAATTCACTCCCCTCTTCTCCTTGCAAGGGGTTGGCATTTCAGAAGAGAGGAGATCACATTGGCACGACCAAAGCTTTGCCAAAGGCTTGGGAGGACCTGCCATACTCAAGTTTTCACTTGAGAGACCTTTCCTCCTCTCTTTCTTTTCACTTACTTTTGAGTTTTTCATTTTTGTAATCTTGTAATTCTCTTTCTTTGTAATTCTGTTTTAATGCAAGTTACTTCTTCAATATCTCTTATTCTCTTCCACCTTCTGTATTTTAATATTAATGTTCTTAAAATAGTTTAAATTCAGTTCAATCCCCTTCCCTTCTTAAGCTTCCTCATTCAATCGAAATTCCATTTTTGATTCTTAAATTATTTCGTGTGTGTGTTCGGCACACTACTCTTATCTTGTCCCTTTCTTTTTCTTCTCTTTATAATTAATCACCATAAACATATATTACCAGATTATTAAACATCCAAATGGCTGAGTAAATCTCTCATTGGGGTGAGTTATAATTTGGGGATGTTAATTGATTGAGAGTTTTGCTCGATGAGTATTCTTTAAATTAATATTGTGTATGTTAAACTTAATATGTCATGGATTAATGATATGTTTTGTTTAACAAGTGGTTTCCATGGATTATTGGAACCATAAATACACTACCATAAATAAGTTTTGATTGAGATTAGAACCCTAAGTTAAGTTAAGGCTTGGATTAAAGCCTTCACACTTAGGAATTCCAATCAACGTCAACTTATGACATGGGTGTTAATTTAATGCAATACAAAGTAAGGCTCAAGGATATCACATGCTTAACTCCCCAATGATGAACTCACCCCAATCTTTATCAATTTGGTAAATCAAACATCATCCATAAATCATTTCAATTAAGCTCTGCAAACAAACCCCCCTAATCAAAATACATTCAACTAAAAACAATCGACTATTACGAAGTACCATCACCGAGGATTCGACCCGAGTGCTGCTATACACATTAGCAGAGCACCAGAACTTTGAACGGTCGATAGGCGACAATCGGCCGCACTTTCAAATGCCTCCGATTTTTATGTATTATATTTCCTCAATGTTAGGCCGCAATATGAGACCTATTGTAGGTAGGTTTTAAGGGACAACCCCTTCATTAGTACTATCACAGGATAGGTACTAGTGGATAGGTGGTCAAGAAATATGTATATTCTTAAACTGAATATAACACTGATGAAATATTTTTCAAAAAAACCAAAGTTTTATATAGTATTGTAAAATAAATCATATTGAATAATTACCAATAGGGAATTAACATATATCTTTCGAAATAGACTATTATGATAATCTTTCTCCTATTTTTAAAAATAATATCCTTGGGTTTTCTTCTTCTCTTTTTATACCACAAATGATTTATACCACTCACTCTTTACTTCATTAATTTTATAATAGTAATTTTTAGTCAAAAGATTCGAATTGTCAATAATAATATTTTTTAATATTCAAATTTTTATATAAATCTTATCGAAATTAATAATGTGATCATTATATTCAAAAATGGTCATATATACTCTCAATAAATCCCCAATCATTGGTTCAAAATGAAAATATACAACCATTATTATTAAAACCACCTCGTATTTCATTCAATGGTCTTTATTTTAGAATATTCCAATTTTTTAACTCCTATAGTAATTAATATTTCGACAAAACCCACATATAATATTCAATGTGTACATTTTGTATATCATTAATTATTTGTTAGTGTAAGGCTTCGTCTTATAGTGATATATACTTATTCAAATTACATTACTAATATTAACATAAAAAATAGCTTCAAACTTAGTATTGTGATGTTTATTCATATAATAAAAATTTATCATTATAGTTTTTTAATATTATGTTTCACTTGATAACACATTTTTAATCTCAGGTGACCCTATAAAGGATGTTACATATTCTTTAAAAACATATATTTATTTTATATACAAATAGATGTGTTCTTATACGATCCATATTGTATTTTCCTTTTAATAAATATTACATATAAAAGATACAAATTACATCTTATATATATTATGTAACATTATAGATAATATTATGTATCATAAAAACTAATCAAAAATAGTATATGAAACATCAAAATCAATTTTACGTATCAATGGACACAGTATATTTATACATTTAGTTATTCAAATGAATCAAATTATAGAACAATGGTTACTTTTATATATCTATATACATCTGCAATTATTCATATAAGAGATATTATACAAGTATTTTAAGTTTTTCCCTTCTCTGGGATATTACATATGAATTATAACCATCTCATACTAACTTAGAACACCTTCAATACTCATTTCAATCCTTCTTAACACAATATCACACATATTTATCCATATATTTATCAATATGAAATGACTTTTTCTCTATCAAATGGATAGAAAAAATTATAACATGATCTTCCTTAAGACAAAAAATCCACCCTCATGATATGTTTTATCAATACCTTAAATTTTAGTTCCACATCCTCTTCAGTGATCTCAACCTAAATTTTTTTCCTTATTATATTTGAAATGTGAAATACTCATTCATCACTGTATTTACAATAAAGATAAAGATTCTTTTGAATGAGGTTCTATTAATCTTCTCAATGAAATGAGAAATGAAGTATTCTACTCTAATTATATGTTAGCTAGCTCACATTACAAAATAATAGAGACTATTTCATTCACCAAATATTTTGATATACTAGTTTATAAATTGTAACCCACATAAAATATATCTATAATGACATTTTTAATTATATTTTAAATAAAAAAATTATATTCTACCTAAAAAAGAATAAATATTCATGTTTAAGTATTTTTATTACCTACATGTTATATCTTCATATTTTTAACTAATAAAACATCATTAAAATTAGAGGGGGACTATAAATCATAACAATGTGATGTGGGATAAAAGGATAAAATTAATTTGTAGTATTAGTTTCACATAAGACTTAATCATGATAGGTTTTGTGAGGATAAAAACATTTATCTCCATGGATCAAAAAAATTAAAGATTTAATGTTCTTTAAAAAATCCTTCTCCTATAAAAAATGATATTTTTTCATTTGATCATGAATGTTGTACTATATTTTTGATAAATTTATAGAACAATTTTCGTATCATATCATAAAACTATATAATTCCCTATAGTAACATGGAAATAAACCAATTGAGTAATAATCCAAATTATTTTAATAGATATATATTAAGATTCGTTATGGTTATTTTATATAAAACTTAATTTGATGAATAATTATTTCACAGAATGTGATTCCCTTCCTTTTAAAACCCGTGAATAATTATTCTCATGATGTATAATTTTTATAATAATTATAACCAACCCATTGTAGATCAGTAAATCCATATAATTACATCTCAACATTCTTCACATAATATAGGTCATAATTTGAAGTAACATTGAAATATAACATAATTATATTATATTAACATTAGTTTTAATCATTATTATTTTATTTATATCTACGAAAGATTATGGAGCCATAGACAGTGACTGCATTAAAGGTAGTAAGATTGAAAACTCTATACATTATCTTTCTGGATTATTTTTCATTCATATATTTTCCTCTTTTTCATCATTACCAAAATTGTTTACTATTTTTTATATACAATCCCCTAGATTCATCTCTGTTAAATATTAAAAATAAATCATTGGAATAGTTTTTTGGGAAATGACAAATTTATTATAGATTGGATATTTTGAATAAATTAATATAAATTCATCTCATAAAGTAATGGAATCTCAATGAGTGATTTTGTGTTAGTATTCTTCCCATATAAGTAGTTTTCCACTTACCTCCTTCTAAATTTTATGATTCTCAAGTATTCATCGATCTTGAAATACAAAAATATTGGGGGGGGGGTTAAAAACTATATTGATATTTCTTCTATTTTATAACTTTTCATCCATCTCTACATATCATAATGAACTAAGGTTGATCCATATAAACGTCATGATTTTGTTCTCCATTTAAAAATAATAATTTTACATCCATTGGATATACATTATACATACATTTTTCTGTGATAGAAAATGTTCCTGATGGATTTTCATGTTTGGATGTTGTTTTATAGAAAATTAATTAATTCAATTTTTGTGTAAAACATGAAAAATAAAGTATATTGATTCTATGCAACATTAATTTTCTTTATTAATCTTCTATCTAAAAATACATTTTGTGAAAATGATTTTTTTCTCCTTAGGGTAGGGTAAAATATTTTATATCATATTATTTTAAATTTCATTTTGTTCTTTATTTGTTACTACAATCCATTCAATGTCCATAATATCTTTATATACTATATAGGGTTTAAAATTTCAAATATATACTAGTGTAACTACCTTTTATAAATTTTCTTCTTAATTTTACCCATTTATTGTAAAATATAAAAAAAATCATTGCATAAACATTCTTTCTTAGTAATTTACTTTCCCTTGTTGTTTCCAAATCCACATATCAATACATGAATAAGAAAAATTATCATTAAGATAATGTATTTATGAATTTTCATCAATATTTTTAGCTACTTAAATAGTGATAAAATCATCAACATCATCATCCATGTATGAGTTTTTGATGATTATTCATTTTTAGAGACTGTCAGATAATCACAATAAATTATCCTTTCAATTTTTTTTGTTATATGTTCTTTACATACATCCATTCTTTTGTACAACCAGGAAATATGACATCCTTACCATAATCATAACCACCTTTCCATTAGTTTTTATCAAACATGGACTCTAAATCATTCAAATGTGTTATAGATTTAGATTTTTTTAGAACCATATTACATATAGAGATAAAAACTAATTTTTATTTAGTAAAAATGATAATAATTAGTGTAACACCCCTATATAAGTGATTAGTAAAATAATAAATATTAATACCCATGCCAATAAGAAAAATATTTATTTATTAGATCCAACCTGATTAAAACTTATTATTTTTTACAGTCTTTCATGGTGTAATGTTAGGATATGTGACATTCAGGTACGATCCATTGGGTATACGTGAGTGAAGAAAAATAACACTAAAAGAACACATTTTTTATGGGGAAGATATTAGCATGATATGTGACCATAGTTAGAAATAAAATTTTGGGTGATGAGAATTAAAAATATTTATTCTAGGATACTCATGGGGTTAGATGAACATATTATTAGATTTTGGATGAGGGGTTATGAAATTTTTTGAAAGATCCAATACCAACCAATAAATGTTGAGTCACTTCCGTAATTTGAGGTTTGGGGTCCATAGTTAATTCTTTGTTCTTGGGGGACTATAACACCTTTGGATAAGTGGGACATTCAGAAATAAATGTTTCTTCCCATGTTAATAAGGATGTCCTATTTTTTTGTGCATACCTGATTTGAACACCATTTTTAATCTAGGATTATCTAGGATTATTGTTTGGATGGTTCAATTTCTAGGATGTATCCCATGAAATGTGTGTGTGAGGACAATGTAAATAAAATTATATGTTTTATCCTATAAGGGTAGTCATTAGTTTGATATAGGACCTTTGTGGGTAATAGTATGTGGTTTTATGGGATGGTATCCAAGGTATTATAGGAGACTCATGAGATTAGACTACCTGATTCATGGAAAAGGGTTGGTGGTCCAAGAAAAAATTAAAATATTTTTCATATATATAGTGTTGAAGGGGATTAATATATAATGATCATTTATTATGGTTAAATATATTTCATCAAGGTTACTAATATTCTCTTTAACTATTTCATATTCTTTGAGTGTATGGTGTATTAATCCCAAGCCTTATTCATTGTTTTCTAAGATGTTAAAAAATTCTCAATTTTGAAAATTCACTCCCATTTTCAGACCTCAATCCCATTAGTATAAAATTAATTTTTATCTCAGTATATATATATATATCAAATTTTTTGATAATTATCAATTATTAAAATTTATAAGATATAAACATAATGAACGTCATTATGGTAACATCATTATTGAATTTAATGAAATAATTGTCTCTTTATGAAGAATATATTCTTTATGGATCCACAAACATGGGAGTGAACCAACTACAATGATCTTTGAATTTTTTATATTAGTTGTTTATTGATTTTAATTCACCATTTTTTAATTGTTATGTTAGTTTTATTAAAGGTATAGTAACACAATAAGTCAGAATAGAGGAATTATGGAACACAAATTGTCTTATGGGGACATAAATAAATAAAGTCCCATAAATTCCTCCATCACAAAGTGTTTGTAACCTTGATTATGGAGAGTAATATAATGAAAGATGCTAAGAGAATCCTGATATTGGAAAAAAGTAGTAAGAGATTTTTCAACTAAGTTACCCTCCCTAAGTATGTGATAGATTTGAAACAAGGCCCAATATATATTGAGACATCAACAAAAAGAGTACATGATAGTCTAGAAAGTAATCTATTTTTATGATAGAGACTTCACAACATTGCAAGACTCCAATTCCACAATGTCAAGAATGCTGGATTTGTATATGGAAATATTCAAGCATGTTAATATGGTATTGATTCTATGAGTACATACAAAACACAAGTAGTAGGATTTCAAATCGATGATAAAAATTAAAATATAATGTTGCCAATATAGTTGATTACAATAACCACAGTCTATCACTATGTACCCAAAAGACCTATCAATATTATGTTTTAAACCATGGATCACCGGGAGCCAAATAATCCATAAAACTCATTTACATCACTTAATGGGACCAAGAATAATCAAGCTCAAACTAATGAGCTCTATGAAGGGATGTTGATCATATAATCCTCATAATACACAAAGGACCCATTATTATGAAGTATCTTTTCCACAAATATATGAAACAAAATTAAATGAGGCCCTATCCCTAACCCTATTCCGAATGAAAATTAATAACCAATAGATAAAGGAAAAAACATGGATGTTTAGACTTATAAAGTGAGAATAAGATTTACACATTGATAAGAAAAATTGAATTATCTTCTAAAATAAATCCATAAATGTATAAAAATAAAACAATTGACAACTGTAGGACTACAATATATATTCTTTATCTCCTTCCATAAATGTACAGGGAATAGAGTATATATTGTTGGATATATATCTTTTATAATGGGATATAATCAATATATCTCTCCCCTATTGGGAGATGACAATGGGGTAAATATACCTACACATCTTCCATACATAAAAGCTTATTTTATTTAAAATTAGTGTAATCCAATGATCACTTCCCCATACAAACTAACTGTGAGAAAGATGGTTGATACTTCTATAAATGGAAGTGGAAATGGACCATTCAAAAATACCAAAAAATAAATAAAAATTTAATGCAGAGATATAAAGAATGTTTCTTGTACACCCTGGTTTTGTGGTCTTCAAAAACCTCATCCAACAAAGGCAAGAAGCTTAATAAAATTTTATATTGGGGTCAGATAAAAGGAAAAAGGAATGAACATTTTTCACCAGACTAAGAATATTTCATAAAGAAATGAAACAATTTATTTCAACCCATCCATAAGAACTAAAAACATAAGATAGATTCTCAATAATCCCCATTAATAAGAATAATGACTAAGGACTACATTCAGTCCCCATAAGATCATGGGGATGGAAAAATATGAATCATGTGAATCTATCCAAAAAATATTTTAAAAAAACAACTCCCAAGCTAGTTTTAATGATATGCATGCATGGTGTACATCAGAAATGGGATACTCAACCCTCTATCAATAGTGTTTTATTAATTCTACCAACTCAACCAATAAATGTGAAAATCAGAGATATCATCCCAAAATAACTGTAAGAAAAACAATCGAGTTCCTTGATCGTATCATTGGGAACATACATGAAGGAATGAATTTGAATATCCATATATTATCCAACATATTGAATCGGTGTAATATTATTTACACATTATAAGAATATGTTTACCCAATTACTAATATGATGGATGATTTTATTCACCATAAAACAATATTTGAATGTTTTTAAAATGATGATAGTGTCATCTTCTAATACTATTAACAACTTATAGATAATTACATGATTAATATTCACATTATTTTTTAGTAATAATGATGACATTTTTTATGCCATAAGCGATTCTTATATTTCATAATCATAAATAGACCATGATTTCTTTCTCTAGAATGAATCAATTTACATTTAGTTCTCAACCCTCTTGATATGACTATGTTATTTTTAACCTCTTCAATATATTACCATTATTTTTGAAAATCTCTTAATTTATATTAACAAAATCCTTACATATGAATAATATATTATCTTTTAAACCATCAAAAAAAAATTATCAATTTCAAATTTTTTTCTTATTAATTTTTAACACTACAACACCTTTGATATTTGAAGATCTATCATTAGAAAAGGTATCAACTATTCCATTATATATTTAAGCATTTTGAAGTTATTTAAAACACTTTTCTTATGTGATAAACAACCACCTTCCATGATGGATACATTCTCAATTTCTTATTCCTTGAATGCAATTTTAACAGAATTTTACTATTTTATGGTTTTATTTTTTATAAACATTCTATTATCTCAAATTCTCATTTAATCGATCTGTCAAGAAAATAAGAAACTCATATAAATTATTTAAAACCATCTAAAAATTTCATCTTGATTCATAAAAGTTTTTTTCAACTTAATCCTCTTCACATCCTATTGATTATGATATTTTTTGGACTATTACTTACGTCCCATTGGTTCATTCAAGAACTATTTTCTATTTAAATTCATATTGTACAAGATTCTAAATTTTTAGTGAAAAAATAGCCAACAACACTATCCATTACCATAAAATAGACATCTTCAATAAAAAATTCTATTGTTGAAGAGGTTTCTATGTAGCCTTATTTTCATACCTCCAATTAGGTAATTTCAGCCAACCCATTTTTGGAAACATTTGTATAGGAAATATGGTCAGTGAAATTAATTTCCGAAATTTTTTATCCCATGAGATATGAAAATATCTAAACCTTTATTTAAATTTATTATCTATATGAGGTGGAAATTTATTAAATAATTCATTTAAAACATTCTCATTTATAGGAGTATCATCTATAAAAATCCTTTCATTGTGTCCATAATTTTATCAAAAATCATATATGTATTTTTTTTATTTTTTATACTCGTTAAATTGATTAATAACATTAATTTTAATCATATATTTCTTGGATATTTCAACAATTCATAAGAAATCATTATTATAATTAATATTGAGTTTTTCTAATTTCTTCTTAACATTTATGAAAATAATATTTGACTAATAAAATTATTCATATATTATAGTGATATGGAATTTAATATCGTGAATTATATTTTCCCCATGTGTATTATCAGGTTCTAAATTCTAAATTTCGTTGAATAAATGATCGTTTTCAATTTATATTTGATTTCCATTAGATGATTATTTTTATCTCTTATACCTATAATCTTCTTCATTTACATATTTATTTCAACTATCAGGGTGTACTACACGACTCATTAATCATTTTCAAAATAAAATTCACTATCAATTTCAGTGCCAAAATTTATATATATAATTTCATCATCATCTTGAGTTGTGACGAATTTTTCTATAGTTTCACTAAGTACTTACTCACAACTATACATCAAAAAGATGTTAGTTTTATTTTTTAAAATATATAGATTGTTTATAATATATAAATTACATAGAATATTTTTTTGGTTATTGATTGAGATTGATTCCTTTTTAAGGGATAACTTTTTAATAAAAATAAATTAGTTTCCTTATAATATAATTTTTTATTGATTATTATCAAAAGAAACATGGAATAAAACTTTAAATGTTAACTTTTTTTATCATTTAATGAGTAATTTACCATTACTCATTACATTTCCCAACTTTTTGATTCTTTATATTATATTTAATATATCATAAAAACATCCAAATTTATATCATCTTGGGAACCAATATTTTTACCTTCAATCATAAAATTATTGAAAGATTTATATTCCATTTAGTTTTCAATATTAAATCTTATTTTGTGATAGGATCATTTTCTAACTCCACAACTGACAAATATACTATAAAATAGGTCCATTGTGAAACTATGAAGATAATTATTTTGGAGAGGCAATACATATTCATTAAAGTTTTCTGGAAAAATACTTCTCAATTTATCCATAATCATAGAGTATTTAATATTTCATTTATTACTATTTATTATGTGGAAAATATTATTGACTTTGGTAAAGGTCGCATCAATAAATTAAACCTCTTAGATTCTCATATATTTATAATTAATTTTATAAATTTATAGCATTACTTCATTCACCTTGTTTACATCCCTTTTAATTGTTGAAAAATTTGAACCAAATAATAATATATTTTTTATATCCAATCACATTGGTTATCTATTACTCTGATAATGAAGAAAATATTTTATTCATTTCATTCCAATCACTCTTAAAATTATTCTTTTTAGATAAGATCAACACAATTCTCTCAATTAGCGCTATAGTACCATGATGAGAATATTAAATGAAATAAAATTTTTGAGGTATAAGGTAATGATCTATTGTTTTCTTATAAATATGAAATAACTTACCATAAAGAAGTAGGAATTTTTTTATTAATGAAAAATTTTTAATTATCTATTTCAATTTCCAAAGAGAGAACATCTAGAGTAAAATATGAATTTGATATCAATTATAAGAATCACTATAATGAATACCCAATGCTATAGGGGGTGATTTAGAATTGGTAACATTTCTTCATTATAAATGTAACCACTCTCAAGGTTGTTCAACAATATAATCCTTAACACATATGGTACCAAAATTAAAGAAGTGACACAACATATTTTTTAATGATGTTAACCTTACACATGGATAGATATGTCACCAGTTTATGGAAGTTATTTATCACACATTGAATCAAATTTATTATCAATTTAATAAAAATAAAGGGAATATCATTTAAATAATTATAGTGCAATCGTGATGATGTTTTGAAAATCCTCAACTTATTAAAAGTTATCACAAATGAAATATTATTGAATAACGATCATTTGAGAAATCACAAGTTGCTAATGGATGAGAATGATTAGATATTACTCCTCCTATTATATAAAAATATTCGGTATATCTTCTCAATCTATATTAAAAAAGTCCATAAAAACTAAAACATTATTATCTAGATGAAATTATATTTAGATGAAATGATTAAAATTGTTAATGATAATATTTTATAGAACATTATATCTATAAAACCCTCATAGAAATTACTAATTATATATTCATATTTTAAACTGCTAAAATATATTCCTATAAAATATTTCCAAATTGATTCTCAATGAATTGAAACAAATACCCTTATTCACTCCTCCTCTATTAAAATTCAATAATCGTAACATTTAATTAAACCAAGGACTCTATTTATTCCCTTAATTTAGGTTTCCATAAAGACCCATATTTAATTTCCCAAGAGTGTATGCTCAAATTAAATAAAAATATTAAAACATAAATATTAATCAGATAGAAAAATAACCTTCTTCATGTTGAAGCACCAATCATAGATTGAATCCTTTATAAATAGTTAAAATCATGATATTTTCAATGAATAATAGCATAAATGAATCATATTTTTATCTTTCTTCACATGGGAATAAACGTTTAATGATTCCTGAACCTTTGTAGGATTTTACTTATTATTTAAATCCCTTAGATTAAACATAACTATCATCATAATTTTTCATATGTGAGTTGTACTGCACCTTTTTTATCATAAAATTTATTCTTCTGTGAGTGAGATTGGTTCTAATGTATCCTCAAGAACATTAATTTCAGTGTTATATATCCTTGATATTAATCATATATAGTACATAAAAATTATGAGTTAATTTTATTGATTACCATATTAGACATCCATATATTCCATGTTATTTTTATGTATCACGATTCATTCTCTTGTTTTTTTATATATATCTCAATATATTTATAATTTTTATTTTTGGGAGCACTTACACATTCTTTTTTCATTTTTTCCATCTATAAGATATTATTTATTTAATTAAAAATTCATATAATAACTAAAAATCCTTAAAAAACTCATTTTAACACTTATAAACATAATACCAATCATATTTATAAATCACTTCATTTATATAAAATGTATTATTACTAAATAATATATACTGAAAACAAAAACAACATCATTATCTTTTGGATAAACGTCAAGGTACATGAATTATGTTCATGGGATTTATACCATGCTCTAACTATGAAACCTATTAAATAAGTTTTCAGGTGATCATCATATTGTTATTTTTGTGTTTGAGAAACCTTTCATGAACACCGTGGATTTATTTTTTAATGATCTAATAGATTTTTCTTGATTTGTGTATAGATTAGGAAACATCATGTCATAACTATTCAATGTTATAAGTTCATGTCATTACATTATTTTTTCTTTGAGTTCTTTAATTTAATAAAAATATTTTTTCAATAATTATTGATTTATTTTGATATCTTATATTAGATTGTAACTGAATATTGGATTTTTTGATGATATTTAATTCTTAAAGATTAACATTGTACAAATCCCCCATGGTGAGTCCATATAATCCCATTATTGGGATATATAAATAATTTTCTATAGTATATCTCTCTAGTCGATAAAATAAATATCAAGTTAATGGTTTGTCTTATTTTTTAAATGGAATCAAGAGTTGGGAGAAGTATATATCACGCAAGGGAAGTGAGATTGGTTTGAACCAACATACGGTTTGAGATCTATAATTTCATAACTACAACCCTGTGTCCTACTGAAGAATTATTAATCTCAAGTGGTTGGGGATTAAATGGATAATACTGAAAGGATAATTAAATTTATAATAACTAATGAGGCTGTAAAAGTTATGTGTTATATATTAATGTCTAAGTAACCTAGCCAATTGTTTTGAGAATTTAGGAAAGCGGTGAAACTACATGATAATCCAACTAAAAAGGACTTAAAATATATATTTTTTCTCAATTTCTATCCTAATAAAGTGTACCAGATGATGTCAATTGTTTTTTTCTAATTTAATTGTTTAATCATATTCTTATGAAATATGCAGATTGAGTAATATTTACTTCACACTATAGATTTTATTGAATGGTAAATTTAGTGGTTTACTATTTGTAATGTTACATCACAAAATTATATAATCCTTAATATTATTATGAAATAATTTAACTTATGATGAGTCAGTAAATAATCTGACAACCAAAGCATGACATACATGGAAATTACATTTCTTTTGCAGAATAGTAAATACATTTCAAAAATATGTGGCTAAAGACTATATTAGTTTAGTGCCATGGGAAACATGGAATATAATCTTCTATCATGGTGAAATATCTTCAAAATCTCCAATAAATATTATCAACTTTTTTCCTACCAAAAACCTTTCTTTGTATCCTAGGGAAAATAAAACATAAAATGGGTTTGTTCAAATTATCAGTAAGGGAAAAATTGGGAACAAAAAACAATCCATAAAAATAAGAGTGTAAAAACATGAGCAAAACGTTTAAATATCAATATAATAAGTTATAAATCAAATCTTGGTTTTACATAAGGTATATTATAATTTAACATTAATCATGACAAAATAACATTGACATAAAATAAGTAATTGGGGAAAACAAATAACCACAAAATAAGATTTATATAGAAGAAAAGTCATTTCTTCCCAAACCATCATAGTGGAAAATGTCTTTTACTGAATAGGGTTTACTCATCGTTCCAACCATGTTTTGATGAACTAGATTTACTTGTCATTTTATCCATGTATTACAGATCTAGATTAAATTTTTGTTCAAGTCATGTCTATATCATGAAATATAAATCATTATCAAATGAATTAGAGAGTTATATTGGTCCCACCAATATCATAATGAAATATTTCATTCATATTCCACAAAAAAAATAATCATTCATCATAGTAGAACCCAAGAAATAAAATGGGATTTTTAAACATCATTCCATAGTAAAATAATCAATATAAATATTAATCCATAATAAACTCAATAAAATCCTATGATAATAGGGATAAAAACATAACCCAATTTAAAGAGTGTCATCATAGAAGAAAATTAATTTTGATAAAACACATGAACACAATTATTTAGGAAAATATCATTTCTTCTTCAAAAATGATTTCTTTTCTGAAAATGCTATGAAATTTCAAAAGAAAATAATTTAGTTGAAAAAAACCTGAAATCATATAGAGGAATTATCATTGAAATAAGGTGTTATGAAGATGTTTGGATATGTTCATGACATATATTTTTTAAAAAAAAATCTTCTCATACTCTTTCTGAAAGAGTCAAAAAGTACGTCGTATGGAATGGGAAAGAATTATTCCTTCTATACTATTTAATACAAATTTTTGAATGGGTAAAATTAACATTAATAAATTAATAGAAATATTGAAATAATTTTATATGTTTAGAAATCATAGAAATGAATGATAAATATACCCCAATAAATACTTATGAATAAACAATATCGAATAATAACGAGATTGCTAAATTATCCCTTACCTAAGGTCTGATATCTTCTTTAAGTGTCTAAAACTCCTTTTTAGTATCATGTTTTTATTTACCCAAAATGTCTCCATATGATAGATTTCATCCCAATTTGTGTCCTATAAGAGGAATTTAGGGATGTTAAGAGATTATTTGAGCAGAGTTTAGTTGAGACAAATTCCTTAAAATGTCTGAGTATATGAGTAGAGGTAGTGTTCTTTTAAAGAGGGAGGAGAGGCACTTTAGGCAAGACCTGAAAAATTAATTTATCATAAATTTATTTTTGGTATATAATGGTCATAACATCATTTATTTAGAAAATAAGATGAATATGGGTCTAAATACTCTCAATCAGTAATATTTAGTTATGTTTTGATTTTATTTTAAACCATATCATTTTGATTTATCGTTTTTTAATCTATTTAATTTTATTTGTGGTAATAATATTCAAAATATTAAAAGGGTTATAAATATTTACTCATTTGTTGACAAATGTCCATAATTTTATTATTTATAACATTTTAGACCATATAATCTTCAATTTTGAATTTGTAAATATTTTTGGTATTTTTAAATAATTTAATAATATGTTATTTTTAGAAAATATTAATAGTGACAGTTTTGAAAATATTCATTTATATGACTTTAAATAAAATCCACACACAATATAGATTCAAGAGAAAATATTTAATACACTCATAACATGTCATAGTCACATAAAAAATTCGTGGAGTGCATTAATTAGTTAATATCAAATTATATTAATAGTTTTAAAACTATTTATTTGATATTTCTATCAATAATAAAATATCCACACAACAATTGTTTCATCAGTAATGGGGATTTTTTAATCATTAAAAATAATAAAAAAATTCACATGGTGTAATAAAGTTCATTATATTTCTGGAGAATATTTATTTTCCAAGTATTATCATATTTTTCACTACATTAAAATAATTATACTTATTAGATATATGAGAGTGACATGTTGTCAATTTCTTTTGTTTTAATTATAATTATATCACATTCGTTGAAAAAAACCCATTAAATGATAAAATTCAGACCATTATGTGATATTTTTGGAAATTAATTAATCCAATCGGATATTGGAATGTGTTATGGGAATTTTATTATATTTTTTCATATTGTTTATAACCCAAATTTACATGATTTAACTTTAACTTTGGTAATTAAAAATTACTATTCTAACTATTTATAATATAAAATGAATAAATGTAATCTATTAACATAATTTGGACCCAATTATTCTAAATAGGGAATCCATTTTTCAAAATTAAAAACATTTCATATGCATTAATTAAGGTAATAACAATTTTTATTGTCAAAACTAGAGATCAAGTTTTTAAGAACTAAAACTCTCAAAATATTGACGTGAGTTTATATCAAATTTAAATGTGAAATTACATAAAATTTCCAACATTAGATTAAATGATTGAAACATATTACAATTAATATTTAAAACCAATTACATAGATAATTTAACTATGTAAATAGATTAGATTAAAAGGCCATTTTTAATTAAAATGCAGTATTTTTCACTATTCATTAAAAATGAATTTTATTAGAAAAATGATAAAATCTCAACCAATGTATATTTTTATGTCCAAATTAATAATAATATGTTTATTTGGACAAATAGAATATATAAAAGTGTTAATAACTTTATTTTAAATCGATTTACCATTAAAAGGCGGAAAACTGTATTTTTTTTAAAAATACTTCTTTTATCTGAAAAATAGAATCTATTCTTACATCATGTTTTATATAATATATAAGATGAATTTTAATGTAATAAAATTAAAAATGTGGTTAATAATATTCATAAAATCTAGTTTATATCATATTAAAATCAATATTTTTATAATATATCGTAGTTCAGTGAAACTCAGTATTGCGTACAACCAAAGCTATGAAGGGAGGTCCCTCTTTTGTGTAACACAATCCATGTAAATGTCACTTATACTGGAAGATAATATGGTATTGCATACTATGAAATATAATCTTGGTTTATTTTACAATACATGACATCAACGAAATAAAATAGAATCTATATCATAAAATCTCAGGGTGTTTCATTATACCCCAATTAAATTTAAATTTGCTCCCAAGATTTTTCAGGATTATAAAATGTTTACTACAATTATGTTCCATTCAAAAAACCCCAAATCATATAAAGTAATACTAAAACATCATTTCAAAAATGAATGTTAGAAACATAATAGTTACCCAAAGAAACTCATTACTTAGTTTCCACTAAAGAGAATATAGGTGGGATGTGAAAACATAGATATGGAAGATAAATCTAATCATCTTGTTCAGATGGGTAGTGATAGAGAGAAATGTATGGAGAATTTTAACAACCATAAATCCATAATTCTACTATCATTTATGTGAAAATATAATTAATTGGATAATAAGTTACTAAGATAACATTTTTGGTATTCATGATCCATTATCTAAAGTTGAAGAGTATGGAATGATAATACTTACATGTTTTTTGTAAAATCTCAAAATTCTCATGCCTTGAAAAATTTATACCTCACCTCTTATTTAATATAATGAATTTTAATGTGTCATTAATGATGTGTTAGTAGATCATGTGATAGATTCATGGGTCATTCCATCCATCTCAACAAAAAGGATAACACATGTAATCAAATATGCATAAGTCCACCTATAGTGTGATAATACATTAATCTAACAAAATTCAACTGGAATATAACATATACTATACATAAATGGATTACATTACAATCCTTCCTACAATTAAAATTTTAAAACATTATATGTAGGTGAACTAAATTGACATAAAATTTATCTCCCATATCTCATAAGGTGCTTATTTTTTGTCACATTCCAAACATGTGAATACCTTAATAATGAATTCTCTAGAAACATGGTATTAAAATGAATTACCATATAAAAATTTTGAAAACATGAATTCTATTAAAATTAAATCTTTCCATACACTAAAAATATGAAAAACTTCTTGGTGAATATAACAATCATGAGGTCATTAATACTATCAAACATCTCATTATCTCTTTATCCCTTCACTATGCGCATATCATGTGCTTTCCAAAAAACATTTCAATCACTTTTCAGGGATATTGGTACCATATACTTATGGAAAACCAAAATGGAACAATGGATAGATATTTGATTATTCCATAGTACTATAAATGGGATTCTAGAACACTATTTTGGAATCCCATTACATAAACACATAATTATTCTAGCACTTCGTTATCATACTCTACATCACCAATAGTGATCGCATGTGATTTTACATTTTCTATGAACATTAGTGATTTTTATCATTGATAATAATCAATAACACTTGGATTAGGTCATTTGTTATCATAATACCCCATTTTCTTACACTTGTAACATTGAACTCTGAGTGGTGCATTCTTTGTAGTCTTTTCTCTATTCACATTATTAGGATCTTTTTCCCATTACATCTCTATCAAACTGCTTGATGACCAAATTTTTCAAACATAAAATAATTCTAGTCCCTTTAAGAAAATCTACACCATGGTTCCTTCCACAAATTGATTATAAAGAAACATTCATATTCTATTCACTATTTTTTGAGATTTTCAATCAAATGTCATCTTTAGATTCTTTTGAAAACCCTAAGATTGATAAGTAAAACCAAATTCCACTTATTCCTTGACAGCACAATGTACAATATGTTCCTATATAATAAACTCCCATATTTATGACACCCTTTTAAGACTTGGTATTAAGCCAATGAAGAATCGATCAACTATAATTTCAGGTTGGATGAAAATGCTAGAAGCATACCATGCATGTTTTGTAAAAATTTACTCGTATGTAACAACAGATTCATCATCCTTATTTTTAAACTCAATGAACTCCTTTTTCATCCTTACTTGGAGAATTCAATAGAATTAATTATTTAAAAATCTATTCTTGAACTCATCCCATTCCATGGATTCAATTTCAACTTGTTTCCTTGTATTCTTAATTAGTGTCCACTACTATTCTGATGCGCCTTCTAAATTATAAAAAACCAAAATGACATTTTCATGTTCCAAAAAAATTATGGAAAATAACTATTCAATTGTACTAATCCATTTTTCAGCAACGAGTGGATCAGAAGACCCACTGATAGAGGTTTTTATTTCCTCATGAAAGAATTAACAAAATTTTGTTCCTTTATCTTCTCATTTGGAAGACCAGAATGATTCATATCCTGTATAAGTATAATAATAATATTGTTCATTCCATATCCCATAAAATTTGGTTGTCTAGGAGGACTATAATTGCATTTCCTAGTGCATTGATCATTAATCTAGTTCTATCATGTTCCAACAATTATATAAATCCCAAAATGAATTGTGTGAGAGGAAAAAATCATACTAGAAAAACAACAAAATCAAGGGGGAGTACTTTAAATTTCTAACATCGTAGGCTTAATATATGGTTATTCATGATCGTTACCATAATTTTAAGACTTTAACCTATGGTAAGACCTAACCTTATGGAATTCCCTAGACATACCATAGAAATATCTCTAGGTATCTCATTGATGATTTCGAATCCTTGTTTTCAAATGTTAGTTAAACCCTCGCTCTGAAGCCAACTCAGATGACCCAAGATTGACACACATGGAAATTACATTTATGTTGTAGAATAGTTAATAAAATCCACAAATATACGCCTAAAGACCATATTTCTTCATTGTCTTTGGAAACATTGAATAAAATATTCTATCATGGTGAAATATCTTCAACATCTCCCATAATGACCTTCCACTATTTTCTTTCCTACCTGAAAACATTCTTTATATCCTGGGGAAATGAAAACATAAAAACAGTGAGCTCAAATGCCCAGTAAGGGTAAAAACTGAGAAGAAAAATCAAACCATAAACATAAGAATTTAAAAACAAGAGCATAATGTTTAAGTATCAAAATCATGAGTCATGAAATAAATCTTTGTAGTGCATAAGGCATAGATCATAAAGGATCATTGACCATGATAAAATATAATTGGAATAAAAAATAGAATTATGGAAAACAAATAAAAACATAATATGATTCCCATAGTATCCAAGTAATTAATGAAAATACCATCATAGTGGACAAAGTACATTACTGAACTGAGTTTACTTGTTATTCTAGCCATGTATTACTGAACCAGATTTACTTGTCATTCCATCCCTATAATATTGAACTTGATTTACTTCTCATTCAACTCCTATCTATATCATGAGATATAAATCATTAAAAATTTCATTGGAGAGATATATAGGTCCCACACATCTCATAATTAATTCATTATTACATGTTCCACAACAACATAAATCATTCATCATAACATATCCCAAGATATAAAATGGGCTTCTTAAACATCATCACATACTAATAATATCAATATAAAATATCATTCGATAATTGAACCATTAAAATAATAGTAACAATAGGGATAAAAACAAAACCCTATTTAAAAAGCGCCATCTTAGATGGAAAATAATTTAGATAAGATAGTTGAATTTAATTCTTGATGAAAATATCGTTTCTTCTAAAAAATTATTTTTTTTCTCAAAATTCTATGAAAATTTAAATGAAAAGAATTTAGTTGAAAATAAACTTGAAATCATGTAGAGGAATATTCATGGAAATTATGTGTTATAGAGATGTAAAAATCTATTCATGTTGTATAAGTTAAAAAACATAGTTTTTGTACTCTAGCCAGAAAAGTAAATATGTACCTCGTATGGAAAGAAAAAGAATGTTTCCTTCTATAACATTTAATTAAAATTTACCGATGGGTAAAATTCATGTTAAAAATTAGTAGAATAATAGAAATAATATTATATATTTTGGAAGCATAGAAATGAATGATAAATTTAACCTAATAATACTTATGAACAAAAAATCTCAGATGATAGTGAGATTGAAAAATTATCTCTTACCGTAGGTCGGATTTCTTGCATATGTGGTCGAAACACCTCTTTTTCGAGTATCTCGTTTTTATTATAACAAAATCTATCCCTATGATAGCTTTCTACCCAATGTGTGGGCTTTTTTATAGAATGAGGGATTTTGGGAGCTTATTTTACTAGATGTTGGATGAGCCAAAGGGATTAAATTGTATGAGTAAGCTAGTATAGGTGGTGGCCTTTTATAAGGGGGAGGAGGGACACCTATGGAAAGTATTCAAATATTAATTTATTTTATATTGATTTTTGGTTTATAATGGTCACAAACTAATTTATTTCGAAGTTCAGATGAGTATGAAACTAAATACTCTCATGTAATAAAATTTATATATGTTTTGATGTTATTTTAAACCTAATCATTTTGATTTATCCTTATTTAATATATTTATATTAATTTGTGGTAATAATATTCTATATATTAAATGGTTATAAATATATAATTATGTGTTATAAATTTTAAATAATTGGAATCTTTATGAAATTTTAGACTATATAATTTTTAAACTGTAATTTTAAATATTTTTGTGATTTTTAGATAATTTAATATTATGTTATTTTTATAAAATATAAATAGTATCAATTTTGAAACTATTCATTCATTTGACTTTAAATAAAATCCTCATAGATGATAAATTCAAACTAAAATACTTAATATACTCCAAACATTTCATATTCTCCTAGACACTTTTTGGATTACATTAATTAGTTCATATGATATTTTTTATAATATATTCAAAAATATTTATTAGGTATTTCTATCAATAAAATTATTTGTACATCACTATTGTGTCATAATTAATAGTAATTATATAGTCATTATAAATTATAAATAAATTCACATGATATGGGAAATTTAATTAGATTTCTTGAAACTATTTATGTTTGAATATTGTCTTTGTGATCACTATATTAATATTATTGTACCTATATGATATATGAGTGTGACAAGTTGTCACTTTATTTTATTTTAATTATACATACATCACTATCACTGTACAAGTCAATTAAATTAATATATTTCTACACATATATAATATTGGTAGAGATTAATTCATCCAATAGTATTTTTTCATTTGTTGTGGTAATTTTATTATCTTTATCATATTTTTTGTTACCCTAATTTACCATATTTACCATTAAATGTGGTAAATAAAAATTACCATAGTTACTATTAATAATATCCAAAAAAATAAAAGAAACCAATTAACATATTTTGTAACCACTGATTCAAAATATATAATCCATTTTTCAAAAATAAAAACACAAAATGTTTATTAGTTAATTTAAAATAAATTTATTCTGTGAAAACATGAATGTATGTTTTTATCATCATTACTATAAATTTATTATAAGGAGCATGTGTAAAAGAAGAAAGGATGGGCCCAAAGCACCCGAAGAGAATAGAAGAGGCCTAGGGGGCCAAAAATAGTGAAGGCTGAGGGCATCGCCTCAATCCAAGTTGACCCCCTCTAGCTTCATGGTGGTAGCAGTGTGAAAACAACAACAGGACGGACTAGGGACATCGATGTAAGCAAGGTAATTTGTAACCTTATTCCCCTCACGCCATGTGTGAACAATGTTGATATTGCTGCTGATCATGTCCCTGAATTTCATGATAATGTAGTGGATAGACCATGGGATGACGCTGGATCCATGAATGGAATTGTGCAGGATCATGGAATCGGTTTCCACCTCTGATAACGTGATCCCCTCTTGAGAACATAGGGAGAGGCCCATCAGCATTGCATTGGCCTCAGCCTGGAGAGAAGGACCACACCCCAGCCTGGCAGAAAAGGCCATAATGACCGACCCATAAGGGTCCCGATCCACCCCTCCTCCTCAGATTGACCCCATGATGCATGATCCATCGGAGTTTAGTTTGATCCCTCTGCTTGGCGGTAACCAGTGAACCCAATTCCCTCTCCTATTGCTGCTTCCAAAAGTATTGGTATCAAATCGTGCCTGGAGACGCTGGAGAGTTGGAGCCTCCTTCCATCTGCGCTTATGTCAAATTTAAAAGTGAAATTACATTAAATGAATAGTATTAGATTAAATAAAAAAACCCGAACTAAAAATTAAAACCAATAAAAAAATATATTCTAACTATATATATTTTAGATGAAAAGATAGTTTTGAATTAAAATTTAGTATTTTCACCATTCATTAAAATATGAATCTTAAAAAAAAAATTACACAAAATTCAACCAAAGTAAATTTTGATGTCTTGATTCCAAAGTAGATTTATATTTTTTCAAATATAATATATAAATGACATATAAATAGAGTTAAAATTGGTGTGCCATCAAAAGGTGGAACAATATTATGTTTTTGAGAAATATTTCTTTTATCCAAAAAAAATGAATTTTTTGTTACATCATGTACTATAAAATAAAAAACATGTATGTTAATAGTATAAAATTAGAAGTATTTTAAATATTATTAATAATGGATAGTTTATATCCCATTAATTAATAATATTTTAAAAATATATTGTATTTTAGTGCAAATCGGTATTGCGTACAACACATGCTGTCGAGGAAGGCTGCTCTCACGTGTAATCCAAGACATGTAAGTATTGCGTATAATGAAATATAATACAGTGTTTTGTATAGAACAAGATAATATTGTTATAGAATAAAATACAAAATATACCAGAAAATAAAAAGAAATCTATCTCATAAATTCATGGTGTGTTAAAAATAATGCCTTGATTGTTGTGGGGTATCACACATGCATGTCAGGTTTAGTTGATTTCTCACATATTTTAAGTGGTTTGTGCCAAAAGGATCATGGGATTTTTTCTGCCAATGGAGAGGATTCAAGAAATAATGTAAGAATATTGGGAAGTGTAATATGTGGATCGTGGCTGATCCTAAGTGGTTTAAGAGTTTTGATGAATAAAGAGAGGTTGTGGCCTTTTATAGTGAAAGGAAATGACACACATGGGATTTTTTAAAACAAGTTAGGTGTACCAACGTTTATCCGTAAAAAAGTAATAAAAGTACAAAAAAACAAAATAATGGAAGTTTAATTTCTGTATAATAGACAAAAATGGGTGTTGGAAATGCTTCTAGGTCATTTTAGGTCTTAAATTTGTGGTTTAGTAATTTGTTAACATAATGTTTCTCTTAACAATTTTATTTAATTTTAATCATATTCAGTAATAATTTTTTAAAAAAAATTAACCTTACTATACATTATAAAAAATTATTATTAAAAGTAAAAATGTCCAATAACATGCAATGATTTTATATCCAATTTCAATGTAAAATTTATTCGAATGAGATAAGTTGTGTTAATTTTTAAAATTAAGATCTGTTAAAACTTTACAAAGAATTGAAATATAACATAACCTCATAAATAAATTATACAAAAAAATGTAGATTTGAATTACGAACTGGTTTTTTTACTATTTATCCAAAAATGATGTTTCTCAAAAAAATCCAAAAAATTCACCCTAATTTAATTTTGAAATTATAAATTCAAAAATTATGTTTATTTTATCATTTTAATTTTTTAAATGTAAAAAAAAAATTAATTTTTTAATTTTTATACAAGGACATTAAAAGTGGTTCAATTGAGAAACTATTATATTTTAACATATAAGGACATTTCAAAAAATTGTATTTTACATTATAAATATGTTTCTTATATAAAACAGTCAGAAAAAATATTTTAAAAGTAGTAATTAATATTCATGTAACTATTTTTATTGGCTATTTTATAGTTATCTTATTTAAATAACTATAACAATAAAACTATGCTTCGAATTAACATCGATGTTGCATGTAACACACGCCAAGTTAGTGTAGTTTTTAACATAAACCAATTAAATATTCTATGTAAAGTACTCCAAGTCTATGATTCATATAACATACACTGATTTTGTGCTATGTGAAATGAATGTTTGACATAGTGTATTATAATACAAAAAATATAATTTTAATTATTAAAAAAAGGCCCATGAAAACTCGGGGTGTTATATTCTACCACACATAAAATGATTTTTTCCATGAAATTCATCACTTTGATAAAACAAATTAGGATAATTATTATTTATCATATCCTCATATTCCCACGTAGCTTCCTCTAACTGGTGATTTTCCACAAATCATTAACTACAGGACTTGTCTTGTTTCGTAGAACTTTTTATGATCGGTCTAGAATATCAACTTGTTATTATTTGTATAAAGGAGTATGCTCTAGTGGTATTTCATATGAGTTTAGTTAATGTGAAGGGTCAATTATATACTTCCTTAGGATAGATATATGTAACACATATTGGACTTGAGAGAGATTTTGAGGGAGTTCCAAGCGATATTTTACTATCCCGATATGGTAAAGAATCTCATAGGGACCGATATACCCAGGTATTATTTCAAATATCATAAATTTATTCTAGGGTGATATTCATTGAAACACCATTTCACAAAAATCAAATTAGAGATCACTCCACTGGTTATCAACAAAACTTTTTTGTCGAGTTTTTGCAACCTTGATTTGTTGATGAATGGTTCTAACCTTCTCGACCACATCATTTGTGATCATAGGTCCCAATATATTTATTTATCCAACATCACCCTATTATGTTAGAGATATACATTTCTTCCCATAGAGTTCTTCATAAGGTTCCATCAAAATTCTTGAGTGAGTGTTATTATTGTATGAAAACTCATCTAGGGAAAGGTATTGATCACAACTATCATTGAAATCTAGAAAACAAGATCCCAACATATCCTCCAGGGTTTGAATTGTTCCTTTATACTGACCATCTATATGAGTATGATAAGAAGTGATTAACCTCAACTAAATATCATGTTATTTCTAAATACATTGGTAGAATTTGGAGGTAAACCATTGATTCAGATCTGAAATAATGGAATGTGATACTCCATAAAACCTTACCACTTTCTTAATGTATATCCTTTCATGTTGATCTAAAGAGAAGTCTTATATGATTGTGATGAAGTGTGATGAATTTTAATGTAGATCACCTACCACCCATATAAAATTTAGCCCTTTATATGTTTTGGGTAGTCCAATGACAAAATCCATAGTGTTGTTCTCACATTTTAATTTTTGTATGTGTAATGGACGTAACACCACCTTTGAATTTTTCCTTTTAGCATTAACATGTTGGCATACTAAAAACCATGATACAAATTCCACAATAAATATATTCATGATATCCAACCATAAGTATTATTTCAAGAACCAATACATCATCATACATCCAGGATTAATAGATAATGATGATCTATGATCTTCCTCTAACATCACCTACTTCAAATACGGTATGTAAGGAAAACATACACGGTTCCTGAACCATATCATTCCATCCTGAATAAATTTAAACTCATGATCATTCCTAACTTTTATCAGAATCCACATATCTTCCTTATATTCCTCCTTAATCTTAACTTGGATAGAGGGTTGAAAATTAATTTGAGAAAGATAATATAAGTCCCATTCCATCAAGATTTGTAGATCCATTCTTTGTAAATCCATAAATATTTGATCTTTTGTGATCCTTTTCAAGGATATTCTACCACTATCCTTATAATTCCAAACATCAACCACCTTGTTAAATTTCCTAGATTGGTAATGTATTTAGAAGACCTTATCTTGTATAAAATATAACAATATTCATTGTTGCATGTTCAACTCCTTCTGTATGAATTTATATTTTAGACTTTTATAATAATTATATATTTTAAAAAAAATTCCATATTTACAATTCCTTCATATCATTAATTTAAAAATTATCACTACTAACTCTAAATCATGATCTGGGAAATTATGCTCATGAATCATCAACCGTCATGAGGCATAATATATAACCATGTTATTCTGCATAAGAACAGATCCCAAAGACCTCTTTGAAGTATCCCTAATTATTAAAACTCCATCTATAATGCATAAAAATGTAATCATAGGATTTATGACTAATCCTTGATTCATTCTAAGTAAATTTTCCTCACATTCATTTATCGATAATAATATGAAACCCTTTTGAGTTTAATTTGGCATATATTTATATAGTCATGAGAAGTTATCAAAAATCCATCAATAACATCCAGATAAACCCAGAAATATTTTGAACTCAGTCCCCGTGGTTTTTCTAGGAGTGTATTAAATAGCCTCCATATTTTATGGGTCTACTGCAATTTCATCTCATAAAATTATGTGACACAAAAATGAATCATTCTCCATCCAAAATTCACACATTTTTAAATTTTCAAATAGTTTCTTATTGCTTATAGTCTTTAGTACAATTATCATGTGATTTTCACGCTCTTCCTTTATCATTGAACTGAAAATAAAATCATCTATAAATTCTACCACTAATTGATTGAGTTAATCTATAGAGACTATATTAATTAAATTCATGATGAGAGAAGGTGAAATAGTAAAACTAAAATGCATCACATTATACTCGTAGTTTTTATACCTTGTACAAAATTTCATTTTGTGTATATCCTCCTTCTAGACCCTCAATTGATGATATATAGAATGAAGGTCTATCTTTGAAAAGTATTAAACTCCATGCAGTTGATCAACTAGTCATCAATACGGGGCAGATGATACTTGTTCCTTATTGTGAAATTGTTAAACTCTTAATTGAAAATGTAGATTCACATTTACCCATATTTTAATTTCATAAAAATCACCAGTGCACCCCAAGGTGAAACATTTTTCCAAATTAATCCCTTATTAATGTTTTCTTGGAGTTACTTCTACAATTCCTACAAATCAGTCAATTTTATTCTATATGGAGTCTTTAAAAGTGGTGTGGAACTATATGTGAGTTCTATTGAGAACTCAAATTCATGTTTTGGTGAATTTCCATGAAACACATCTAGAAATTAGTCAACAATTTTTCAAACAATAGGAATATCATCAATATTGATTTTATCCCTTACCATTTGAGATAAAAACCCTTTTAATGGTAATTATGACCCATACAAGTTGTGTAATCACTATAGGTATTTTATTCTTATCATCACATTGATGGATGATCATTGGAGGGTTTGAAATATCTAAAGAAATATTACTTCCTTGAAAATTGATGTGGGGTTTATGCAGTGAAATCCAATTCATGCCTAAGATGATATAAAATTCAAATAATGAAAGAATAAAAATATTTAAAGGAATAAAATTCCTATAAATTTCAACCAGAGAGGAATCATAGACATGGAATACAAACATATTACCATTAGGGTTTTGAAGTTATATGTTCATATCTAATTTTTTTGGTGGAATCCTAAAACCATTAGAAAATTATTTATATATGAATGAGTGGTTAGATCCAGAATTAAATATGAAATTAGTAGTTCTAGAGTTCATGCTATGAATACCTTCCATCACACTATTATCGCCCCTCATAATAAATATTTATTTCATGAGATTTACCCTTGTTACTCATCTTAAGAGGTTTCATATGTTGATCATAATCAATGACCCTTAGGGTTGGGAACTGGTAGAAATAATTTTCATTCTCTTTAATCATGTAGAAATGAATTATGTATGGTTCATTCTATGCATATTTCTCTCTATTGGAATGTTGAGGTAAATTCTTCACATAATTTCCATAATAAAAATCTGAATGGCCTTCCCTTCCACAGATAATATATTTATTATACCCCTTAAAGAAATTTCCTCCAAGATTCTCCCCAAACTTATAGCATAAAGGAATTTTTATCTTCTTCTCTTCAAGGTTTTTATATTTTCTTTTAAACACCATCTTCCTTTTCTTTCCAAAACCATGGGATTGATACATCACTCCAACCTCTATTTTAACCTTTATTTCAAAACAAAAAATCACTTCCTAGCTATTATTGTCTCTTATGTCCAACCCATTACTGAGACATGGCTTTAATCCATTGAAGAACCAAATCACTTTACTTTTGGTTAGGATTATAATTCCAAAATCATAACCAGAAATTAGTGTGAAATTAGTCTCATATGTACAATTATATTAATCATCCATTTGATTTAGATCAAGTAAATCTTTACCCATCATGGTTTATATAGTCTAAGTGCTTATTCAAAAAATAGTGATCCACTAGCCTGCTTCACCTTCTAAATGATAAACAGGTAGAATTACTATCTCATGTTCTGAACACAAGAGAGTAGATAATATCTTTTCAGTTGAATTGATTCATTATTCAGAAATAAGTGGATCAGAATTCCCTATGAATGATGGTGGATGTTGCCTCATGAATGACTCAACAAAATGGTGTTCCATCCTTTGATCATTTGTAATTCCACAATGATTCATAGCTTGAGAAAGTTGTGTGAGAATAACATTGAGGATTTATATTTTATATACCAAATAATTTTGTCTCTTATGAGGATAATCATTTCATTATCTCTCTTAATCACCATTAACACGATTCCATAGGGTTCTATCCATTTTCTTAAACCAAAATCATATAGTAAGAAATAGTTATCATATTTAGGAACTGTATAATCAGGAAAATTCACATATTGGATATCCAAATTATGACACCTTTTTTATTCTATGACACCTTAGTTTTGTCCTATTATTTTCATAGATTAATTATATTTAAATTATTAATGATGGGTTTTGAATAGTTTCTAAGTTTCTAAAGCATATCTCCCGGGCATGAAAAAATCATTTTGCAACAAGGATCATTTTAATGTACCTGAATTCCCTAAGTCGTTCCTAAAACATCTATTCAGAGATGTTACCCCTAGGTACATAGGTACTAGAGTTGCATTCAATTTTAGTTTTTAGAAAAGGATGAATTTCTATGAAACAACTCAATATATCATTTTCGAAAATTCATGAACATTTTTTTTCTATTTTTCTTTATCTTTAGGATTATTCCAGGACATTACCTTAGGGTTCTCAAGAATTTTTTCTCAACCTATTTTCCAAATGTTAACTAATAAATTTCTATGATACAAAATATAGATACCATCACTTTTAATAAATTAACATTACATAAATTTTGTGGAATACATAAAATATTATACAAACAGTCACCCAAAGAGCATATTATTCTAGTGCTTTTAGAACTATGGAAACATAAACACTGGTACATAAATGAGCTAAAATATCTCCCACTAAGTTCTTCTTGAATAAAACCATATTTATACACATCAAAATTAACACATATAATCATAAACTAGGTTTAGGTAACATAAAAATGTGTGGACTCCGATTCTCAATAATGGTAAATAAGGAAGATACATGAGCTTAATCATGAGCATGAGGGTACAAGAATAAGATCATGAAAATTTTATATAATAACACGCATAAAATAAATCATAAACATTAATCAAGAAATAAATCCTAGATATTTATAATACATAATTAATTAGAAAATAAAGAATATAATCTATAAAATAATATCAAAGTAACAACACATTAAATTTTTTAATACACATAAGAATATAATATGACATTTATATTAGCCATGGAATAGCTACAAAGGCCATCTTGGTTGTATGGGTTCACTCCCCATAACATTTTCGTAATCAGGTTTTATGATCATGGATATATTGCTAGTATGGGTTCACTACTCGAAACATCGTTGTAGTCATGGTTCACTCCCACGACCATCTTAGTAGTCAAGCTTCATTCCCAAGACCATCGTTGTATATGTCACAAGGTGTAAATATTTACCCAATACATTGGAAGGATATATAGGTCTCTCACATCTCATAATAAAATTATACATATATATTCCTGAATATGATAAATAATCATATCATAAAAAATTAAATAAAATGGGTATTATAAATATTTAATCATGTCATAAGATTTTATCGAATATGTTTCATAATTATTTAATCATTAAAAGAAACCATGAAAAAGATGTTGGATTCCAAAGAATGTAACATGTGAATGATAAATTCCTTTCATAAACATCAGTCCATAAAAACATAATCCATTTAGAGAATGAATATGAATGGATACAATTAATATTTTCCCAATAAATGTAGTATTAACACCCAAGGATGTTATCATATATGGAAAATAATTTTTAAAGTATATATAAAAACATTTCTTTAGGAAAATTATAATTCTTCATTGAAATGTGATTTTTAAAAAATAAAACCTTTTTAAACACTTTTTCTTTAAAAATAAATTTGACAACTCATAAAGTAAGAATTTAATGTAATAAAAAAATTAAATTTTTTCCCTTGAAAATTATATTCAAGGATAATTTTACACATTTTTGAAAAATGGTTTTTGAAATAAAACGGATTTCCAGTCGAATAAATATATATGTTCAACATTTTCTTAAAAAAATTTCTTAGTTATCATAAGTACCAAAGAGTAGGGAAATGGTACTAATATATATATATATAATAAATATAATAGTAGTAAAATTAGGGGATTAATAGAAATATGGGTGATAATAATTCATCAAAAGAAGCATAATCATTAACAATCTCAAAAAGTGATGAGATAATATCAATAAACTCTTATCACATGGTAACTTGGGATCATAGTCTCTATATAATAAAAGGATATTAAATGAAGCATAAAAAATAATTAAAATAATTATATTCATGATATAACATTTAAAATGAATGTATATTCACCTCGAAAAAAATTAGGTGCATAACAAAACATGAGTCTCAAAAAGAAAAATTGGGAGAAAACTATTTTACCTATTAGGTATCTTTTAAAACATAATATCCATGATAGAATGATTTTAAAATTGATATGTAAATACCAATAAATTTATTTAAATGAATCATATATTTAATTAATGGTGATTATAAACACCATAAAAAGGAATTAGTGTTTAATAAAACATATATCTCACAAAAATAAAAATTGTGATTAAATTCCCATACCTTAGGTCCTGGATATCTTCGTACTCATTGAATACACATATATAATAAATATAAATATAAGATAAATATTTTATAAGAAAATATTATTATAAATATTACCAAATATTTTTTTATTATGACTTTATATTACTTACTTGTTAACAATCAAATATTAAATTTTCACTTCAGGAAATATTCAATTTCTTCTTTTCATGTGTCTTCATTTGATATATCATTGTAAAATATACATATATAATTATTTAATTAATATACACAATGATATAAATATAATTTATATTTATTATATTTTTATAATAACAATCTATATAATATGGTCGTATAAAATGGAATACAACGTTCATGGAGATAGTAAGCTATACATATGCATTAATGATGTTTCTGTTTTTATTATTTTAATAAAAGAAATAAATAAAAATAAAAATATGTATATATTAATATTATAATTATATTATATTTTTTATTTAATATATATCATATTCATTTGATTTATTAATTCTTAATACATTCCATGTACTTTGTGAACAAATCACATTACTAGGGGGTAGTCCACACTTCCTCAAAAAATATCATATTTAAATTAAATTTAGAGTATAAATATATGTGTTGAACGAGGACTAAAAATTTTTAATGATATAAAAATATAATATATAACAAATATTATTTTATTAATAATAATCACCCCTATAAGAGGTGGTAAGTAAAAATGAACAATCATCATTTTGTGAGGTGGTAGTTCACCAAACACATAGATAGTACATTTGTTACCCACTAGCTGGAGGTGTGTGTAAGTGTAAGTTGAACCATTTTCATAAAAAATACAATTATATTTATGATACAGGTGTTTTTATACAATCATGTGACCAAGAGACTAGAGGGGTGGAGAAAATAATAAAATAAAGGAGCGTGAGAGATGTTGTTACCTATTAATCAGGTAACACCTTTTGGTTTTTTCAAAAATAACTCCTTGGAATCTTATAAATATAAATATATGAATCTACTAGTAATGGAGAGATTTTTGAAAGTGTATTGGGAAGATATTTTCGAAAAAAAAGTTTTTTTAGAGGTGTGAAGAAGATGTAGATTTAGAGGTATTCTATAGGGAAGAGAAAGGACATACTAGGCTATGTTTTTTAACAAAAGTTAGCTATAACCACATTTTTACCTATAAATTGACATACCAAACACGAAAAAAAATAGAAGTTTTATGGACTTATAATGGACATAGAATGGGGTTTTTACAAGTTTCATGGTCGTTTTGGGTTAGAAATTTAAGGTTTCGTACTTTGTTAACCTAATTTTTCACTTAATTGTTGTAATTTATGTAGATCACATTCACTAATATTTTTTTTCAAATAGTATGTTTAACTTATTAGAAATTAGAAATTATTATGATTCCAAATATCTAATCCATTTTCAAAAATTCTAATCACATATTTGGCAGAAGTTAGTTTAAAAAATAATCCCGCTAGTAGGATGACTCTGTGGGTTTTTAAATTACAAATGTCCAAAATGTTCCTATATTTTTTAACCAATTACTAAGTAAAATTGATTAATATGACCTCAATTGTATTAATAGATAAAAATATGATATAATTAATCTTTAAAAACATTGACATATATGTTATCTCTATAAATAATTTAGGGAATAAGGTAGTTTGGAATTAAAATCTCGTATTTTCACTATGCATCCACAAATTATGTTTCTCGAAAACATCCCAAAATTATTCGTAAAATAATTTGGATATAATGAATTTATAAAGGAATATTATTTTATAAAATTTAATTTATAAATGATTCTAAAATTAATTTCATTATTTTTTAATGAAGGACATTAAAAGCAGTTCATTTGGGAAAATAATATTTTTAAACATATAATAACATTACCAAAAATTATATATTTCATTATAAATATGTTTTACATATATTAATAAAATATACACAGTATTTTAAATGAATTTATTAATATAAATTTAACTATTTTCAATTGATAAGTTATAATTTTCTCATTGATGTAATTTTAACAATAAAATCATGTTGCATAGAAACATTGGTGTTGCATGTAACATAAGCCAAGTAAGTGTTGTGTGTAACATATGCCAAGTAGATGTTCTGTGTAATATATGCCAAATCTATTTTCCATTTACATACCCTGAGTCAAAAAAATTTAAAAGTAATGTTATACTTAGTATATTGCAATACATAAATTAAAATTTAATTTTTTTAGAAAATGATCCATAAAAACTCATGGTGTTACACCTTATAACCTAAATATCGATGGAGTTCTTCTAGAAGTGATGTTTTGATGGGATCTTGGTTGTTAAATTGAGAGAGAAAACTTTATGGAAAATGATTTTTTTGGCTATGTGTATGAAATTTGTATTTATATATTATATTAATGAGGATAAAATGTTCCCTCATTGTTTCACAATACGCTTATTCCCAAGAAGGGTTTGAGAACTACCTTAAGTTTTGAATGTTGTTACTTCTTTACCAAAAGTTCATTGTAAAACCCCTGGCCTTTGGATGAAATATTTACTAATATGTGTGATTCACACCCCTAATTGTGATATTAAACATGATTTTTTCTTGGATTGGAAGATCAATAACAGTTGTTTTTTATAGATGATTGTCTATATGCTTTTGATCCGGGTTTAGGAACACCCTAGTTTTGTTGGTTAATCTAGTTCCTAGTATATGAGATCCACAACCCAATGTTTACATATAATAAATTAATTTGTTTCCTAACTCATAGAATATTCTACTATGGTTTCTAATAACTTGTTACTCATTTCTTCATAGGGAGTGTGCATGCCCTAGGTTCCAAATGATGGTAATATGAAAAGAAAAACTTTGACATCAGTCATATCAAGTATGGTTTATCCCAATTGTAATTTTATAATCTTAGGATTAATTAATATTCATATTATTTCATTTATATGTTTTATTTTCTTTTCTGATCCTATTACATGTGAATATACTATGTCTACATGTTATAATAAGGTTATCTTTAATGGTGGCTTGTTGAGATTTACTCATAGCGTGCTTAAGTAGCCATCAAATTTACGTGATTGGGAATACCTAAATATTATTTTATATATGTTGGGAAAATTCTATGTAATACATTATAATACAAGAGTAGCACCATGGATATCTAAATACTAGGATGATATAAAGCTTTAGGATGGCAGAAAAATGTTCTTTTGTTTTATACTTTACACAGTTTATTATGTGTCTGTCTAGATGGTAGACTATTGGGTATGTATAAATATATTATCCCATATACCATTTGTTGTAGCACTTTTGTTTAACTATTTCTGCATACTCACATTATTTTTAATTGATTTTTTTTTTGTAAATTTTCCCCTATTATGTCACTCTGATTAGAGGGTATAATATCCCAAATGCAACACCCTATACATGTTTTTAGTTGAAATCCTCTAGAATATGGCAATAAATTATTGATGACCCTTGATGAACCATTGTTCCAGTAATTTTTAAAAATTTGTGGTCTAGTTGTACATTTTAACAGTAATGTTGTTGTCATTAGGTGTTATTAAATGATGTTGACATTATTAGTATTATTCTTGGTTACCATTTATATTGGCATGTGGATCACTTGATATATAGACACTGTGATTAAAATAATTGATTCACCTAAGATATTCATAACAACATCAATGATGTTTTTATAATGAAAAGAATAAAAATGGTTTAGTAAATTAATTTTATATATTCCAATGGAAATTTACTTATTCATTCATAGAAAATATTAAATGATTATGGGATTCTAATCGGTTGTTATGTGTTATTATTATTATATGCCTTTTTATGAAATATTCATCTAAAATAAAATGTTATATCAATTTTCTTATTATTAATTATTAATTCATGATAATCCAAACAATGTGGTTGCATTCATTTTTTAGTTTTTTAACCTGGATCTTAGTCATATTCATGGAAAACCCATTTTATACATCAGTTGGAACCTTAAAATATATGATTACTCTTCATGTTATAATTACATGGGACATGGTTCTCAATATTAACATTAAAATTAGGGATATGGTGCTCCATTTAGCAACATTTTCTTGTTGGCATGGTACTCTCAATAGAATATTCCCTAAGGAGGTGATGATCCAAAAGGAGATTTTTGGTTACCTATATTATAATGTTAGGTACATACTCATGTTTCATAATTAAAATAATAATATTGATGGATATTTTTCTTCCATAATTGATTCCATTACATTCATTTCACATTACATGCTTATTTCCCTTTTTCATGATCTATTGACATAATATTTATTACTTATTTTTATAAATGTTTTTTATAGTATTTCAGATAAATGTATTTTAATCTATCAATGATTTGATTTACATTTGAAATATTAATATAGGGAACTTGCAGGGATCGTACAAGGATTGTTATCAAAAAACCATACGTATACCCTCTGAATTTATGTTTACCACAATTTGGCTACCATAGCTAAATGCATGGTACCACTATGTGATATAAAAAAAAATTAGCTTTTTTTTGTTCAGTTTAGTATAGGTAAAAGGTGATGGACATGTACTTTTATTGACTAGGAGGATAGCTTATTACATTTTAGTATTTTTATTTTTTGGCCATGTATAAGATATTCCATTGTGTAGGGAGCCTACTCAGCATTATATCCCCTATTTTTCCCTGTATTTTTTATGTTCAATTTTGGGTGTTTCAATTGTTTTTTTACTAAACAAGGATAATTATACTTATATAATAATAATTATTTTCTTTTATCTCTTTATATGATTTTCTCATAGAAAATTTAATGTTTTTATTTTTATTATGTTCAACACTTCTTACTTGGATGCATGGAAACCTAACCTATAGTAAGGGCATGTAGGATGGGGAGGATAAACCTACATTATGATTTAATTGTTTTTTAGGTTTAATAATTCATAATAGAGTATAATTGATACCCTAAATTTTTTTTTCCAATAATGATTAGGAATGCATCTTTGAGCTTGTAGTAAAATGAATTGAGAATCCGGATGTGGTGTCACAACATGGGTGATTAAATTATATATCTATTGAAATTGATAAATACATGATGTGATATACATCATATACATCATCCATGACCATATATTAATATTAATTCTCACCCTTAATAGCCTATAGAGTATTCTATTTTGGTAAAGGAGAACACATAAAAAATATTATCTTAGAATAGTAATTATATTGAAGTCTTTGTATCACTCTGATATGTTGTCGTTCATATATTGTTCAGAATTAATGTAAATAACAATGAACGTATTGTGTTTATTTCCATTTCCATTGATGAATTTAAAAATAAATTTATTACAATATCTTTATTACCATTTAAAATGATTATTTATTGATTTATCATTTATGTCTCTAATTATATTTATTAAATACCAATAGCATTAAATATTTTTTATTTAATTTATATTTCATGGACAATCTATTAAGAAATGAACTATATTGACATTATCATATCATAATATATTTTAATTATGATTATTTAAATATTCCTTGTTGAATTCAATAAAAACTCATTATTCTTTCGAGGAGATTCCCATCCCAAAAATATAAAACACATGTTTTCTGATAATGCACATTCAATTTTTACCTAGTAAACTATGACCTTTACATTTGATTCCAATTTGGTTATATCAACCTAATACTAATATTTATAACTCCATTATAAATGTAAGATTATTTTATGATGGGTAAATAAAAACATCAATCAATGGTTTCTATCATGCTCAATATATGGAAGGTGTATTGTGGATTAATATTGTCTTTGAGTAATTTTATTTTTGTATAAGAAACCATATTTTATATTGGAATGATTATTAAATATTATTATTTATCTCTTATATAGATAAATTAAAATAAAAAATAAAAATACATATATATAATGCATTTTTATCCAAGAATACTTCCTAATTTTTTAATATTTGTTGTTTTTTAGAAAAAATTATGCATGCGTAGACAGAAATAAAACAATTAATTGTTTTTTTTTGTGATGTTTTGTCTCTATGGTTTTCTTTACCGTTTAATAAAATTCAATTCTACTATGTCTGAAAAAAATATCTAACCTAGACCGATTAGGGAGTAACTCCATGAGTTTATCATGGATCAAGTTATAAATTTTTATTCAAGCTTTTGATTCAATTTTCGTTATTCTTCCTTTGACTTACCACTTTAATATTCTTTTTCTCATAACTACTTTTATTATAACGATTCATCCATTCATGAGAAAAGGAGTATGGGAAATGGTTTTAATAAAATTAATGTTGGCTATATAGGCATATACATCATAAATGAGGGAGACATCATGAATATATAGTCATTAATTAATAATTTAATAATTAAAAAATAAAAGTTTGAAATAAATAAAACTAAAATAAACAAATAATTCCAGACACACCAAGGTTAGTATGATACTAAGGGTCATCAACCATTCAAAGACAAAAATTAAACTCAAAAATATCACACTCACCTCATTCGATAATAAAAAATGAATAAATAAATAATATTTTTAATATTTTTTTATTAATTATATTAGTTCCTATATAAATTCCCCAGTAAAATTCATAAATAATTACTAATTAATTTTTTTAAATTTTATAAATATTATAAATATTTTTTCCCCTTATTCTTTATTAGTTAAACGGTTTATTCCAGTTTTTTTAAAATATAAATTTTATATCATTAGTAATTAATTTTTTATAATAAATAAAAAAAATTGTTTTTTAAAAAATTTGTTAGGGTGTGGGGGATATAAATGTTATAATCAGGGTCTAGTCAGACCACTGAGAACATTTTGGAGACTATGAAATAATCGAGTGGTTCATCAGTTTCTTAGACAATGAAATATCCTCAGAACTTCTATACATCACTCATATGATTATAGAATTAGTCATCAAGTTCATGTTTTGGGATATCAATAACCTATTTGTTGTTTAATCATAACTATATTTGTACACTTCGTTCATCTAGTAGTAGATAGTTTGATAAAATTATTATTTTCAATATTTGTTTAGTAGATATGTTCAAAATAGATACGTATATGTATTTTAAAAATCTTATTTGAGATTATTTCCCAATTCATGTTGAATTCATTCTATCTATGTTTGTAGATATGAGAATCATATATAGAACGAGAGGGAAAAAATTAAATTTTAAGAATAAAAAATTTCATAAAAAATTTAAAGTGTATACTTTTATAAAATTGAATGATTTGGTTACAGTAGAAGTAGAAGGTATGGGTTTTGGATTTAAATATTAATCTAAATTCAAATATATTGTTCTTTTAAGAAATATATTTTCACTAATAATTGAAAAAAAAATAAAAAAATCATGATTGGATATTATTTTTAAATTAGTTTTCTTCTTTGTCCGATTAAAATTATTACTAAAGTATATAAAAATTAATCTCCACTAGTAGAAAAATAATATCTCTAAAAATAGAATATTTTTTTCATAATCTATTATATTTTACTGCGGATAACATAAATCACTCCAAATTCACTATGTCCATTAAAAATGAATTTCATTATTTCTATTAATGGCTTAAGTGGATTAGAGAGTGATATATATCAATTATGTGTTAAGAACAAAATAATTGATTTTTGATATAAATCTATTTATACAATTTTAATTATTACTAAACTGATAATAATTTAATTTAAATTTATTTACCTAATAATTATATAAAAATACCAGTAATTTAATTTTAAAAAAATTATTTATCTTATTATATATTTAATTTATCTTTATTAAATTTATAATTATTTAGCTGATATACCTAAATAAATCATATTAATAAATAATTTTACAAATCAAATACCTGAAACAATACCATTAACTCAAATTGTGCTATCTCAAAACAAATAAATATTCACTTTTGCATTAAATTAGATAACATGTTAGTATTTATATGATAAAAATGAATGTAATGGCATTAATTCTTAATCATGAATAGAAATGGATTTAATTATGAAATATATCTCTTAAAAAGATATTGATCCTTATTTTTAGATCAATTATATTCTTATAAATCAAATGAAATAGAATTTCTAAGCTGCTAGATATATATATTGTGAAACTGTCAGGGTCACATTCTTAATCGAAATACATCTAACTTAGAGACCAAAATAAATATCTAGAAACACATCATGGAACACATAGAGAAAGATTAAATATATAAATATATAAAACCATCCGATAAACATGGAATTTGTAATATATCCCTTTGTAATCTAATTTCAAATTAATATATATCAATATATGCATCATCATATACTGTGGATTGATCACTTTTTCTTTTAATTTCCTTGATGAAGTTGTTTGAGGTCACCATTGAAATAGATTTATGTCAGAAATTTTATCTTAATAAAGGAGCTACAAATCTATAGTCCCACTACCCATAAGATAAAAATACTTTCTTTATCATTATAATTATGTCACACTACTCAAAAAACACATAATAGATGATACTTCTCTTAGAGAGTAAATGTTATGGTTTTCATAATTAATCAAAGAGAATAAATAATTATATTCATTAATAATAATATCATATATATAGAATCATAAACAACCTTTTATAGATGAATTATTAACGAAATATAGTATGTCAATTTTCTTCTATCAAGTGTTTCCTCATGAATTTTTTTTAGATAATAGAATGTGTAACATTTTATAAAATAATTTACAATGATTATAGGCCCCTAAAATATAATAGTTAGACATTACACTTCTCCATTAGGACAGAAAAATATAATAAATAAATTATTATATAACGTATAAATAATAGTTAAAAAATATAATAAGTACAACATATGAATATATCATACGTAATAATTTAGGCACTCCACACCAATACTCTCGGATTTTTTGCTAAAAATTCTATTCTTTTCACATAGTCTTTGATACTAATTGATAAGATATATTATAAAAATATCATTATTTTCCATAATTTTAGTAAGTTACACATTATATCTTATTATATTCACACACTCCAAAGAACCAACAATTTAATTTTTTTGACTATTAGTTACATTTGTAACTTATATTATGATACATATGAACATTTATCCATAATTGAGACACACAAGACTCCCTTATATACTTTACATAAGTTATACTCATATTCATATCTTAGAAAGAAAACATAATAAAAGAGTGTGGTAAAAAAATTAATGGAAAACTTGTTAATATTTAATCTAGTGATAGATCATAAGTAAAAGAGAAAACATAAGAAGGTGTAAATATGTTATAGAAAATATCATTTAACAAAATCAGTTGTTTATAAGTAATTATATAAAGACATGTAATATCAAAAAAAACATATACCTATTAAAATGTTTTTGAGATAATTGAAATGATTTATGGATCATAATCAAAAACATATTGCAAAGAAATGTTTCATGATTATAACAATCAGAATTATAACATAGTGGATCATGCATCTCTTCATATTTTTTATAGTGGTAAATGAATTAAAACATGTTCACATTAGTGTATTAGGAATCAAACCCCAATTCACATAGTTGATCATGAATCCCAACTCATTCCATATAGTGTAAGATACATCACATCTTGATTCCCATAGTGTATCAAGCATCACAACATGTTTCCCAAAGTGTATTAGGTATCACATAATACTTCCCTAAGATGTTCGAGTATTAGTACTCATTTACATTTATTATATCATGTTATGTAAATCATTTCCAAATATATTACAGGGTTAAATAGGAAACATATGCCACACTATAAACATTCATACATATATATTCCATTATCAAATGAACACATTTATACATCAAACATGGGATACAAGAGACATTTTTAACCCATTACATTGTTAGAAATCTTGTGGTGGATGTGTCTGATGAAGTTTCATTGATATTTGTGAGTATGTCGTAGAAATGTTAACTATGAATCAATCTACGCGGGATTATGTGGCTTGGAGTCTTGGGATGTGATAGGGATGAGAGGTGTTTAGTTGTGGAGAGGTTGATTGAATAATTGTTGCTCGAGGTGCTGTTATTTTGTTTCTCGAATAATATACAAAGATATGTTGCCTCAAGAGATATTTTATCATGGATTCCTAGATATTTATATAGTTTTTAATCTTTTTTGGAACGTTTTCATCATGGAGGAGGGTTGCATTATTGGCCTATCCGGTATATTTACTTCTATAGTATATTGGTTTATACTACATCATGGAATTATCCTTCTTTTTTTGGATCTATTACATGGATCACACCGTGATTCTTAAACACAACATCAAATCTCTAAGCTACATATTATTTTGACCCCTTTTCAGCTTGGTCTACATAATTATTCAATTATACCAAGTTATGAGTTTTTATGTATGGTGGTGTAATGTTTTTCAATCTACTTATAAAATACCAACAACCTAAAACCATACCATTTCCCTATGATTTGATCTCAATTATTGGGTGAACAACGTAAATCCTTTAGATTAATACCACCATATTTTATTATTTTTAACCCCATTATTAGGATATTGATCTATGGAGGTTTTATGTATGTTTTCATCTTTTATTTTCCTTTTTTCGTCAAGTTTCTCATATGTAGAAGGCTTCAGTTAGGAGAAACTATTTGTTTTGTTGAAGTTTTGACAAGGTAATTATGTGGGATATATTTTTTAGTTTTATTAATATATCTTTCTATATTGTGGTTCTTACTAAATAACTTCTTCCGATATCAATACTAAGAATCAATCCAATGATAATTGTTTAAGGTAGGGGAATCTTTGTCTCTATTTTAATTATATCATCTCGAAGGGGTTATGATTTTTCCCATCATTTGGGTGAATAGTATTCCCCAACATAACGAATATAATGAACTAATCTAAATTCATTTTCAAGTAAAGGGGTAAATAATAATATATTTTTAGACATTTTCCTATTATTATTTAGAGCATACATGTTTGATTTCTTATTGTAAATAAGGGCCACTTGGGGATATGTTTGTGAGGTAGTGGATATGATTATATAACCCTTTTTCTGTAATTTTTTGTAACACTTTTAATGGAATTGGTTATAGAATTGGTTAAGAACATATATCCAACAAATAAATAGTTCTCCCATGGATATTCATGCTTCTATGATAATTCCCTTGAAATAAATAAGTGAATGTTTTGAAAAAACCCTACCTATGTCTAAAATTAAATAAATAAAAAGTTGTGTGTATAGTTTTGATGTTCCATTGTGATGTGTGGTTGTGATGTGTCGTTATGATTTGTGGTTGTACTAAAAGGCTGTGGATTCTGTGTAGGTTTTAATAGAATGTGGTTTGGATGTGGTTATAGTAATGGGTTGTGGTTTTGTTGTGGTGGTTGTGATGATATGTAGTCATAATATGTGGTGGTGGCAATGAGATGCATTTGTAGTGTGTGGAGATCATAATGGGAAGTGGTAATGATGTACAGTGGTTGTAATATAGGGAATACTGGATTAAGAAATATATTTTTTATGTTCAATGGTGTTTTTTAGTTTCCTTATAGTGATGGAATGTTTTTTTAATTTTGAATATTATATTGCAAGGCATGGAATGGAAATTAAACTATGAAATTAAAATAGAATGTGTGGATAGAATTGATTTTGATAAATTTTAAATAAATGGTATGAAATAATGATATAGTTTAAATGGATTAATGATTTTTTATGGTAATGGGAACATATGGAACATTAGTTAATTTAATAAAGAAGATAAAATGTCGACTATAACTCAAGGATTTATTGTGTTCTATTTTTCATCTAGAAATAGTAGGGAATGTAGAAATGATTGTGAGGTCATGTGGGTGTGATATTATAAGATGGGATAGAAATATTTTTTATAATCCCATAGGTTTTACATTTCTTATTGAGGCTATTATATATATAAATATTATTTCTTTATGATTTATACGTGCACCCCACCCATGTCAAGCACTATGTGCCTACAACCATTTGTTTTAGGGGTCGATTTTTCTAATATCTTGATGTTGAAGACATATGGATGGCTACACCTATAACGACTCGACCCTACATACCTATATTAGATGAATTATAACATAACATTGGCATGATACAAGGAAATCATGTCCCGAAAGACCGATCAGTTTAGTTTCCTTGGAAGTACTATATAAATTCATAAATTTAACATTACATTATAAAATGAAAGACAAAAACAACATTGTCTTTATTAACCACATTCATATCCCATATACATTCAATGTATGTGAGTCATAATATACTTTTACGTATTCTAGAAAAAATAAAACACAGACAGGGGTGAGCTCAGATGCTCAATAAAGATAACAATATAGGGGAAACACTCATAAATAAGCCTAAACATTTAAGGTAATGTATAAGAATAAAAAAATTATACTTAAACATCAGCATAATATGTCAAAGATAAAATAAAATAATTACATTTACTAATTATCATGGATATTCTACTAGTAGAATAATCACCTGGAATATCAATAGCCACTTTCATAATGATGGAATGAATAATTCCATACTTCATAACCACATAGTCAAGGCCTTGTGTCAAGACTTCAAATAATATTTTTTCAGGGCCTTGTGACATGACATTAGTTTGTCTCATGATACATACCAATTCATCTTGAACCTATATAGGGCTCCACCCGTCACTTACTAAGTCCAATGCATTCCTCATATTAAAAGGTTTAAACATAACATAAACATTCGTGCTAAAAATAGCATACAAAATGTCAATAATTTATCCATAAACCCTGGATGGTGTAAAAATAACACATCCATAGTAAAAAATATCACAAAATATTCAATACAATATGGAAGTCTGGTATCATAATAAATCAACTTAAAACAAGCTTAAAATCCATCAAAGGATGTTGAGATAGATGAAATCAAAAACGTTTTAGAGAAATATCTATTTTAATTTTGAAATATTTTAAAAGTCATATAATTATAAAATAAAACATTTATTTTTAAAATATTCTTTTAATATTGTATGGGAAGATTCTAAAATTATATAACGGCGGAAAATAGCCACACTCGTCGTATAATTTAAAAAAAGACATCCTTACCTTAATTTTGTCGAAAAAGTCATAAAGTACCTTATTTGGAAAATGATGGAAAGATTCCTTTCAAACCATTTTATTAAAAGTAAAACAAGTGTATAAATGAATTTAACCCATAGTCAATTAAATAGTAAAAATTTTATGAAATACATTTTTATGAAACATGAATGTATATGATAAAGAGGTCTTAGTAGAAACTTCTGTAAAAATAACCTCGGGTAATAAATAGATTGTGAAATTAACCCTTAACTTATACTTTTCCTTGTTCTTGGGTAAATTAACCTCTTTTATAATATTAAAATCATTGTTATTAAATTATACAAGAACCATATAAGTAATTATGATATCATATATGATATTCTAATATTACATTGTTAATAATATTTTAGTATTATTGTCATTTCGGGTGTTAACTAATTCGTTATTTATTATATCTTTTGTTAAATAATCCATGTTTTTTATGGATATGATGTATTTGATTCATATCCAGAATGATATTTTGTTCTTAAACATTATATTTAATTATCAAATGAAAATTATTCTTGAATGATTACGACGGCGAATGAATCACATAGCGTTAGTGGAGATGGTAATCCGTACGTACGCACGAGCGACAATATCATTATATTGATGGAGAAATCGAATGTAATTGGATAGTATATCATATATACATAATCATTGACGTGTTATATTTATTATTTACAAAATTTATACTCATTATTATACCCATCCAAATAATGAAGTGTTTGAATAACAAACTACACCACGACATTGAGACGGTAATCCGTACATACGCTTGTATGGTCACTTTGTCATTTATATTATTGATAGAATAATGAACATGGTAATACCTTTTTTATAATAACATCATAGTATATATAATATACTATATTTATTATTTTATAATGGAAACAAAAAAGAAATAGGAAGTGGAAGAAGAAAAGAACTTGAAAGAGGTGATGAAATATTTACCTATTTGACGGGTTCTTCTTTTTGATTTGATTAAAAGGGATCCTTAGGATGACTTCATAACCAAAGGAAGGCCTCTAGGATGAAGGAAGGAAAGTTGTAAGGATATGTGGTCTGGGGTTTTTTGAACCAAAAGGCTTTGGAGGTATGAAATTAAGAGAATGGGAAGTACCTTTTTATAAGAGAGGTGAGGGTCACTTTATGAAAAGCTTGAAATTTTATTTTATAATAAAATATTTTTCTCTTTATAGTGGCTCCAAAATAAATTATTTAAATTATACGGTGGGTATGGGTCGCAAAACTCTCAACCAATAGGTTTTAGATAGGTTTAGGTCATCATATTAACCATATATTTCAGATTTAACTCTTAGTTAAATATTTTGTCATTTACCATGTCTCTTTGTATTTTTAAATTATATGGTTAATAAACGTACTATAACATGCCATGAGAACCCCATGTGGTTCATTATTAATATATATAACCGTATCTATGTCCTTTAACCGAACCTTAGATTTTTATGAATATTATATCAATTAATAATATAATATTTGTTTTAAAAACTCAATTATATCAATTTTGACACTATTTAGTATTTTATTTTTTTAAAATCCATAAAAACTTTATCACTTCAAATAAAATTTATTTAACCAACCCTAACAAGTCATATTTTCTTATAGAACTAGTGTAATTTATTAGAAGTCTACATTTACATTTATTTGGATATATATAATATCAATTATTTTAGTGTTTCATTAATAAGGCAATTACTACATCATCTCTGTGTCATAAATAAATTTAATTATAAAATGTCTAAAAATTATAAATAAAATACCATTATGTAGAAAATATTATTATATTTCTAATGAATATTTATAGTTGAATTTATAATGTGTATACCCATATATTAAAATGGATTAGTTATTAAACTTTGAATTTGACTCTTTTAACTCTTCTTTATATAAAATAATAATAAATGTCATAATCTAATCCAAGTTTACCAAATAGGATAATATTTTATTCCTATGGTTGTTTCTGGTCTAATTTTACTTATCCAATAGAATTAAAACCTGTGTTAGGGTAATTATGATATCATTTTTACCATTAATTACCATATTTACTTTTAACTTTGGTTAATAAAAGTCAAAAGATACTATTCACGAAAAAAAATTCATCTTATTAAACCACATTTACGTACTTATATTTACCATGTCTCTCAGATTTTTTAAATTCAACTCACAGAAGCGGTAAAATTATGTTTTATGTAAATTTCCAAAGGCCTCAAAGAGGTGGGTAAAATGCTGTAAAAAGATCGATAAAATTTTATATATCTAAAATTATTATAAAATCACTCCAATGAATTACGTTGAACATATATAGGTATTATCTATCTATTTTGACAATAAATAAATTAAAATAAAATAACTGATTATTTAAATAAAATGTCATTTTCAACCAATAACGTAGTGTTATTTCACTATTCATCAAAAATTGAATGTTTTCAGAAAAATACTAATAATTATCCTTAAGCTAATTTTGATATTCTGAATCCAAAAATGAAGTCAATATTGAATGATAAAATTTATAAAATTTCAAAAAGTTGGTATTACTATTCATAATGGCTATTTTGATTGGTTGTGGTGTCTTTGAACTCGAAGTTGCATAGAACACAAGCTACTCTATTATTCAAAAGGAAACATACCGTGGATGCTTGGGGTGTTATATTATCCCCTCCTAAAATTAATTTTATCATAAAAATTTATAGAATTTTACTTCATAAAAAGATTCGGGTGGCTCTTCCTCATAAGTTCCTCGGGTTCCCATGTTGCCTCTTCCATCTTATAGTTTCTACATAGAACTTTTACCAGGTGAGTCGTCTGTTTTCTCAGCACTTGTTCTCTAGTATCAAGAATTTTGACTGGCTCTTCACAATATAATAGATAACATTCCTGTTTGATTTCCCCATATGTGAGTACATGCATTAGGTTAGGCATGTATTTCTTCAACAGTGATATGTGGAACACATCATAATCTTTGTAAAGACTTGGCGGCACTACCAAACGGTAAGCTACATCCCCAATTCATTCTAGAACATCAAAAGGTCTGATCAACCTAGGACTTAATTTACCCTTCTTACAAAAATGTATAAATCCCTTCCATAGATATATCTTCAAGAAAACATGATCTCTTACCTGAAATTCCAAATCCTTCCTTTCGTTATTGACATAGATCTTTTTCTTACATTGAACTGAATTGAAGTGGGTTTCGATAACCTTCACATTTTCCATCGTTTCCTTAACAAGATCTGGGACTATGAGTTTTCTTTCACCAACATCATCCCAACTAGTTGGCAAGCCACCTCTCTTTACATATAACGCTTCATATGATGCCATATTAATACTTGAATGGAAGCTATTGTTATTGGAAAAATCTACCAGAGGTAAATATTGATCCCAAATAACTTGAAAGTCAAGTGAGAAAGAACAAAACATGTCTTATAAGGTTTTAATAGTCTGTTCTGATTGTTCATTGGTTTGAGGGTGTTAGGCAGTGCTCAAATGAAGTTCAGTATCAAAGACCTTCTAAAGACTTTTCCAGAATCTTGATGTAAAATGGGGATCATGATCAGAAAAAATCGATAGGGGTACTCCATGAAGTCTTACAACATCATTAATATATTTTATTACCAGAAATTAAAGTGGTAAATCTTCTCTTATAGAAAGAAAATGTGCTTACTTGGTGAGACGATCAATAATGAACCATATTGCATTATTCCTTCTAGGAGTCATTGGTAGCCCCATGACAAAGTCCATCATAATATTATCCAATTTCCACTCAGGTATGGGATGTGGTTGCATGACTCCTTCAGGTTGATGCTGTCATGACCTGCTCTCGGGACCCGTTTCGTGCCTAGCCCAAGCCCGCCTTCCATAGGCCAGGGTCTGGTGACTAGCACCAAAGGCTTAAATCCCGATACCAGGGGAGGCATTGCATTTATGTAAGAAAACTAACACCACCGAGTAAGCAAGCAGAAGTAAACACTAGGTAAACTTAGTACAATAGTAAGTGTTGGAATGTAAATGGGTTAGTATACAAACCTAACTGAAGGTAAAACAGCAGAGAAGTAAAGCACCAACATCGAGTCGTCCTTTGGAAATCCCACCTGAAGGGTGTGTACAGATAGCCTCCTCATCTCCTCGGCTCAAGCCGTCTGATCCGTGTATGTCTCATCTAGTAATCCACCTCCAAGTACTATCCAGTTCCACGAGTTCCTACCTCTATCAGCGTTTTCCATCATCTGCATCCAACACAACGTAGTGTGGTCATAGCCTGTGCAGGGGTGAGTATACGCTACACAGTAGGGAACCCAAGACCCCTGAAGGTCTTCCAGAATCCACGATGGATAAACCACAAAGGAATGTTACAATCCCGAAGTAACAACTAACTCTACTTAGGTATATTCCCATACATATACCTAAGTCATAAATTCCAGCTCGGCTCCAACATCCGAACCCAAGTTCGAACTAGTCCTCATAGGAAAGAACAATCCAATCCACACAGGATAACACAACCCAATCCACACAGGATAGCAAAACAATCATATCAAAGATAATGATTGAAATTCAAGACTCAACTCACACAGGTATACTTCTTCGTAAGATGATAGATATGATCAGATGTAGCCACTGATTCATCTAATCTGTCAGACCCACATAGGATACAAGACCATCTAAGCTTTTGGACCCACAATGAATACAAGACCAGCTACTCTACCAGAACCACATAGGATAAAAGTACATAGCCAAATACTACCAGACCCAGGTAGGATACAAGAACAGTAGTCAAGTACTTCTAGACCCATATAGGATACAAGAATATTATTCATCATCGTCGAACCCATGGAGGATTTCAGTACGGTCGTCGTCGCTGCCGAACCCACGGAGGATTCCAGTACGGTCGTCATCGTCGTCGTAGTCGCAGCCAGCTATAGGGTTCCTGCACACAGCATGCTCGATCCCGGGAGGGTCCACTCCATGAGCCAAGGGGGTCGATACATCAACTGACACGTAGTCTGGATTTGATGTATACCAAAGTTACGTCTCGTCAAAAGGAACTCAATGTGACAGACAACACGCCAATCGGATGCCCAGTCTGAGAGTTATTGGCTTTTTCGTCCCAGGGGCCCGGTTGGTTTTTAAGTCAAAATAAACCCAACCGTACTCCCACTATGTCCGAACCTAGATCGGAGTATTCCAAAAGAACAATCTCACTAAGAGGAATCCAACAAAGTCGACAGTACGTCAATCGGACGTCCGGAGCTCAAGTTATAAGTGTTTCCGCTCCGAGGGCCCGGTTGGTTTCGTGTTCGAACCAACCCGGTTGTACCCAAAGTTCTTTGAAACCTTGATTGTAATATACCCAAATGACCGCCTCAATCCAAGGATCTCTTTGCAACTAATGATGCATTTATCGGAGGTTTGTATACCATGATATGGGCCTTTGAATGTAGCTATCTGATTTTAGGGTTTTGGGGCCCGGACCGACCCAGCCCAAGACCCCCTGCGTCGTCCCGAACCGGGTTGACCCGAACCGGGTTGACCCGAACCGGGTCCGGGTCCGACCCAATTGGGCGCGGCCTGGCCCAGCAGGTGCGTCATGGCCCAACATGGGCAGCCCGACCCAGCGCGGGTGGCCAGGCCCGGCGAGGCCGGCCCAGCCCAGCGTGAGCAGCCTGGCTCGGCTGGGCCCTCGGTCTGTGACCAAGCGGCGTGGAAAGGGAGCCGCACTGCCCTTCGTTTTGAAATGGCGGCTTCCCACGTGGAGGGGGCCTGCCTTTTCTACATCCGGGGGTTACGACCCCCAGACTTCTCGGAACCGGCCGGCCATAATGGTCGGCCGGTTGTGCCGCGCGGGACCAGCTGGTCCTGCCTCCTGTGCGCCGGCGGCCGGCAGGTCCGGCTGCCCTCCCCTGCACCGTCACGACCTAAGGTCACGGCCCTTGTCTGACCGACGTGGCGCGACGGCGCCACGCCCCTCCGCCGCGGCCCGACTCTGGCTGTGGATTCTTTCGGCTTCAACGGTGCCACGCGACAGCGCCGTGCTCCTTTGCCGCGTCTTTTCCTCGTTCTTGCGCAGTGTCGCTGCACCGTGTTGCCTTCGTTCTAAACCACGATGGAGTACAACATCAAAGGGGAGGAGGGTCGGTCATGTTTGTGCGGTCCGGCCTCCTCCCATTAATTCTATAGCAATTGGACAAATATTTAACGAAGAACACCAAAAATAATCATGAACATAAAACAATCCCCTACCTCGATAACGAGTTGACGATCGATGAGCGTTGTGGAAAACGACGTCGTGGGGTGAGGTTCCATACACGTTGACAGAGTTCGTCCGAGGATGAAACTGTGTGTCGGCGTTCTTCATGTTCTTCAAGGAGGAAGATGAAGTTCTTCAATGGTAGAACTCTTCCTCTCTCAACACAATGAAGCAACCAAAAATAAAATAAGGCTTTAGCCTCATTTTATTACTTCTTCCAACACTTTTAAAATTAAATAGACAAATAACTTAACTTAATTAATCTTATGTTGTCATAATAAATTAAGAGATAAGTTGGCACCATTAATGTGGAAGAGAAGTTACCGGAATTTGAATGGGTGGGGATCATGTGGGCCCCACCTCACTCTTTAATCCTCTCAAGAGGAGTTGGGTTTTTAGTAGGTCACACCCCAACTCCCTATCACGGGGTTTAACCACTTAAGAAAGAAATAAAAAATAAAATTTCAGAAAAATTATATATATATTTTTTCATCACATTTTTAAAATCTCCTCCCAAGTAAATGAACCATCGGAAAAGGTGTTCCTAAGCAATTATCGGTGTTGCAGTTTCATCGGTACCCTCATATTTTGATTCCGAGCACCAATTCAAAAGTTAGGAAAACCCGCTCCCTTGTTCACTGAACGTACTTGAGCTAAACTTCAGAAATTGATTCCAGGAACACCGGGCCTCAGAATCAGGTTCCATTAGAAAATGCATACTCGTAAAATCCCAAAGAAATTAAGAAAAAAACTTCCTTGAAATTTACGGGTCTTTACAGTTGCCTTCCGGATTTCACTTCCAGACAAACCATACTTCATGACACAAAATCAGTAATATCCCTTTTCATGTTGTCCCACCAAAAATATTCCTTAAATATCTATACATCATAGTTATACCAGGGTGTATAGAGAAATTGGAGCTATGAGTGTCATCCAACAATTCCCTTTTCAGATCAGGTATATCAGGAACACAAATCCTCTTCCCAAATTTCAAAATTCTATCTTCATATATGAAGTCACTCATTCTCCCATCATTCACAGCATTAATATTTTTTGAAACTCCTCATCATTCGTCAGATAACTCATTATCCTTTCTACTAAAGATGGTTTGTCAACCATTTCAAAATGAATTGATGTTTCATCTTCCATGGTTATTCTCATATCCATCATTTATATATCCATGAAAATAGGATCCCTTTCAATTATCATATTGTTAAAAACTCCATGATACTTTCTACTCAAAGCATATACCACCTTATCTTCCTTCCCCAAGTGTTAGTGTATAGTGCAATCATAATCCTTCAGTAGTTCAATCCATCATCTTTGTCTCATGTTGAGTTCTTTCTGTGAGAAAATATTCCTCAAACTCCTGTGATCAGTATAAATCTCAAATTTTTTACCATAGATATAGAGTCTCCATATCATCAGAGAAATGATTACAACTGCTAACTCAAGATCATGAGTAGGATAGTTTTTCTCAAGTGTTTTTAGCTGATACGATACATATAAAATAACTCTATCATTCTGCATAAGGACACAACAAATCCCTTTCATTGAAGCATAATTATGAATAAAAAACCCATCATTCCTTGATGGTAGAGTCAAGATAGAAGCATTGACTAATCTTCTCTTCAGTTCTTCAAAATATTATTCACAATTTTTTGTCCAAAAAATTTAAACCCATTTATGTGTGAGATTGGTTAATGGGTTATCCAATAGGGAAAAATTATTTACAAAACGTTGATAATAACCTAGTAAAACAAAAAAAACACGTACCTCAGTTATACTCTTTGCTGGTGGCCATTCTTGGATTTCCTCTATCTTAGAAGGATCAAAAAATATTCCATCCTTAGAGACAATATGGCCAAGAAAAGAAATTTACTAATTCCAAAATTCACACATGCAAAAATTCCCATATAATTCATTTCTTCTATGAGTCATTACGATAATGCACAAGTAATTTTTGTGATCTTCATAGATTTTTTATTATACCAACTTATCATCAATAAATACCACTAAAAAGTCATCAAGATAATCCTAGAATACTCTATTCCTTAGATCCATGAAAACAAATGGTGCATTAGTCCATCAAAAATGCTTTACTATAAACTTGTAATGCCCGTACCTGATTCGAAGTGATTTTTTTGGAATGTATCCATTCTTCAAACACAACTGATGATATCCAGATCGAAGGCCAATCTTTGAAAAATATTGAGCTCCATGAAGTTGGTCGAATAGATCATCAATGCGAGATAGGGGATACTTTTTCTCTATTGTTATAGCATTGATCTTCCTATAGTCAATGCACAACCTCATTGATCTTTCTTTCTTATTTACAAAAAAGATAGGGCCTCCCCATAGAGAAACACTAGGGTGAATAAATCCCTTATTACTCAATTATTATAGTTGTTTCTTTAGTTCCACTAATTGTACAGTGGAAATTCTATAAGGGGTCTTTGATATGGGCCTTGAACCAGGAATAAAGTCAATGGAAAAATCAATTTATCGTTCTGGAGGATGTCTAGGTAAATTATCTGGAAACACATCAATATATTCTTGCATAACATGTACATACACTATTCGAACATTCTTTTCCATAGATCTCTTCTTCTTCTACTTTGCTTAAATGTCGTATTACTTATAGAATTATTTTTCTATCTTGATAGCTTATAAGACAATATCTTCATATGACGGGAAGGATTGTGAGACTAATACTCGACGAAGAAATGGTTTTAACCCATCAAATAATCGATCAATATTACTCCTTGGGTTACGTATAAAATCTGTTGCATGCCTTTCTACCTATATGTTTTGAATCAATGACCACCCTTGATCTGCATATCTTGTAAGGTGATAAAATTCCATGACAACTTCTTTCCTTTCTCTACTACCTAAAGGGTGAAATATTTTCTATAAGAAATTTATCCATTTCTCAGCTACTAATGGATTTTTACTCTCATTGAATTTTAGTGTTTGTTGCCTCATGAATTTTTCTAACATTGATCATCTAAATTGTTGATCAGGTTGCTCCATATGGGTAAGGATATTATTCATAACCTGAGTGATTTTTCCCAGTCTGGTGATAAGCTGATCAGTACCAGTTTCATCACTAGCTCCACTATAATTATCTTGATTAGAAGGGAAATCCCTAAATAGATTATGTGTGTTGATATAGTTTTCATTCCTTCCACTATGCTCCATTTCTAAACAATGTAATATATTATATTAGTTTATGAACCAAAATACATAATTCTGATCTTATAAAATAAATAACAAACATAAATTGAACAGTTTATGGATATAATCTGTAATCATAAAAATGTTTTCGTTGAGGAGGTATATACTCATAAATTCTTCATAATGGTATGTAATGAAAATGAGAGTTATCCTAAGCTTAAAACCCAGGACTATCGTAACCAACAGTGCAGAAAGGACCCTTGTCATAGACCACTTCCCGGTAAATTCTTCCTCAAAGCGGTGTTTTCGGGTTTTTCCCCTAGGTACATATGTTCCTCAGCTTCACTTACCTGGTCGTATCTAGACAGGGATGTGTTTCTTGGAAAAATCACAAAATCTCTACAGTTCCAAAATTCTAGGAAGTTCTTCTATATTAATCCTCAATGTTTATCTTTGGGTAATCTTATATAATTAGAGTTTTTCTAAATATAGCATTCATGGTTTGTATAAAACATCCTCTGATAGCAATTATAATGCCCCGACCCCAGTTACCATGAGTCAGTGCATTATTACCTAACATTGGCATGATACAAGTAAATCATGTCCTGAAAGACCAACCAGTTTAGTATCCTTGGATGTACTAGATACATTCATAAATTTTACATTACATTATAAAATGAAAAACATCAACAAAATTGTATTCATCAAACACATTCATATCTCATATTCTATCCCTACAAGTATGTCATAATATACTTCTTAGCATCATGGGAAAAATAAAATATTGAAATGGGTGAGCTCATATGCTCACTAAGGATAAAACTATAGAAGAAACATTCAAAAAAAGCGTCATCATTTAAGGAAATGTATAAGTAAAAAACAAATGCCTTTTAAACATAAAATTCATCATGATATGGAAACGATAAAATCAAACAGTGACATTTAATAACTCACATGGATATTCAACGAGTCGAATAATCACATGGAATATCAATATCCACTTTCACAATGATGGAATGCATAATGGCGGATGTCATGACCACATAGCCAAGGCCTTATTCCAATACTAAAAATAAGATTTTGTAAAAGACTTATGCTAAGACTCTAGTTTTCCTCATGAGACATACTGATTCCTTGATGAGCTATAGCGGGCTCCACCCGTCCCTTACTAAGTCTAATTCATTCCTTGTATTAAATGGTTTAAACATAACATAATCATTCGTATTAAAACTAGCATAGGAAATGTCAATACTTTATCCATAAATCATGAATGGTGTAAAAATAACACATCCACAGTCAAAGATATCACAAAAACTACAACACAATATGAACGTTTTGTATCATAATAAGTAAACTTCAAACAAGCATAAAATCTAGCAAAGGATGTTGACATAAATGAAATCCAAACTTTTTTTTGAGAAATACCTCTTTCTATTTTGAAATCGTTTAAAAGTCATATAATCATAAAAGAAAACTTTTATTTTGAAAATATTCTTATAATCTTTTATGGAAAGCTTCGATAGTGATATAATGGTAGAAAATAGCCACACCCACCATATTAGTTAAAAAAAATACATTCTTACCTTAATTTTGTCAAAAAGTTCATCAACTACCTTATTTGGAAAACGACAGAAATATTCCTTTGAAACCATTTTATAAAAATTCAAACAAGGGTATAAATGAATTTAACCGATAGTCTAGTAAATAGTAAAAATGTTTTGAAATAAATATTTAAGAAACCTGGATGGGGATGATAAAGAGGTCCCAGTAGATACTTATGTAAAAACGACCTCAGATAATAAAGAGATTGTGAAATTTACCCATACCTTATACTTTTCCTTGCTCGAGGGTATGTTAGCCTCCTTTATAATATTTAAATCATTTTTATTAAAATATACAAGAACAATATAAGTAAATATGATATCATATATTATCTTCTAATATTAATTTGTTAATAATATTTTAGTATTATCGTCGTTTCGGGTGTTAAATGATTTGTTTTCCTTTATATGTTTTTTTTTGAGAAGTTGTGTTTATTATGGATAAGGTGTATTATATTCATATCTAGAATGATATTATGTTCTTTAACATTATTTATATTCATCAAATAAAAATTATTCTTTAATTATTATGATTTGGAATGAATCTCATCGCATTCGTAGAGACGGTAATTTTTACGTATGCATGAGCGACTATATCCTTATATTAATGGAGAAATTGTATCTCATTGGATGATATATCATATATACAGAATCATTAAAATTTTATATTTATTATTTACATCAGTTATAATCATTATTTTACCCATCCAAATAATGAAGTGTTTGAATAAAAAACTACACCACGACGTGGAGACAGGAATCCGTACATACACCCGTATGGTGATATTGTCATTTATAAGATGGATAGAATAATGAATATGGTTGTACCATTTTTATAATAACAAAATAGTATATATAATATACTGGTGTTATTATTTTAGAATGGAAACCACAAAGAATGAGGAAGTGGAAGATGAAAATAACATGAAAGCGATGATGAAATATTTACCTCTTCTTCGGGTCCTTTCTTTTGATTTGATAAAAATGGATCCATAGGTTGGATTTCTGACCAAAGGAATGCCTATAGGATGAAGGGATAGAAGTTGGGTGGCTATTTGGGTAGGGGATGGCCGAGAAAAAATGCTTTGGATGTTTAAAATTAAGAGAAGGGGAACTTCCCTTTTATAAGAGAGGTGAGGCTCACATTAGGAAAAGCTAGAAATATTATTTTATAATAAAATAATTATCGGTTTCCAATGGCACCAAAAAAAATTAATTAAAGGATAATGTGTTTATGGTTTTCAAACCTCTCAACCAATAGGTTCTAGACAGGTTAGGTCATCATATTAACCTTACTTTTAGATTTAACTCTTAGTTAAATAGTTTTTCATTTACCACGTCTCTCTGTATTTTTATATTATATGGTTAATAAACATACTACAACATGAAAAGATAACCCCATGTGATTCACTATTAATATATATAACTTTTTCTAAGTCCATTGGCCAAACCATATATTTTTCAAAATATTATATCTATTAATAAAATAATATTTCTTAAAAAACTCAATTATATCAATGTTCACACTATTTAGTATTTGATTGTTTTGAAATCCAAAAAAACATTATCACTTTTAAAAAAAATTATTTAACAAACACTAACATTTTTATTAACCTATAAAATTATTGGAATTCATCATAAGTCTAAAATTACATTTATTTTTATATTTATAATATCCTTTAGTTTAATATTTCATTAATAATGTAATTACTGCATCATCATTGTTTCATAGATATATTAAATTATTTAATTTCTAAAAATTATAAATAAACTAACATTATGTAGGAAATATTTTTTATCTTTAAAATGAATATTTATTGTAGAATTTATATTGTGTATAACACTATATTAAAAATGTTTTAGTTATTAAACTTTGAATATAACAATTTTAACTCTTCATTAAATAAAATAATAATAAATCTCCTAATCTATTCCAAGTGTACTAAAGAGGATCATATATTATTCCTAAGGTTTTTTCGGTCGAATTATACAAATCCAATAGAATTAGGACATGTGTTAGGGTAATTATGATATCATTTTTACCCTTAATTACCGTATTTACTATTAACATGGTAAATAAAAGTCAAAAGTTACTATTCACGAAAAATTATTTTCATCTTATTGAACCAAAATTAAAATACTGATATTAACTGTTTTTCTTGGATTTCTGAAAATTAACTCATAGAAGTGGTAAAACTATGTTTTATGCAAATTAGCAAATGCTCCTAGAAGGTGGGTAAAAGACGGAAAAAAGTTCATTTAAATTTTATATATCTAAACATATTGTAAAATTACTCCAATGAATTATGTTGAACATATATAGATATTATGTATATATTTTGACCTAAAATAGATTAAGATTAAAGAACTATTAATTTAAATAAAAAGTTAGTTTTAACTATTAACATAGTGTTTTTTTCACTATTTATCAAAAATTGAATGTATTCAGAAAAATAACAAAAATTCTCCCTATGCTAATTTTGATATTCCAAATCCAAAAAAGAAGTCCATTTTTAATGATAAAAATTATAAAATTTCAGAAATTTGGTATTACTATTCATGACGGATAGTTTTATTGGTTGTGGTGTGTTTGAACTCGAAGTTGCGTACAACACAAGCTACTAAATTATTCAAAAGGAAACGTATCATGGAAGCTTGGGGTGTTACAACACCATTTTATATACTCTTTCATATAGGTGAAATTTATATTCATTGGATATGATGGATAGAAATAAAAATTTAGTTGTGGTGATTTTTAATGATATGATTAGATAGCTTATATTGGGGGTTTTTCATCATAGGAGGGTATGAATTTTAGGCCTTTCATGTTTGAAATACCCATATAAATTTACAATGTGGTTATGTATGTGATTAGATAGACTATGTGTCTAAAGGAGTGTTGGGACATGATGTGATGTCTCATGTTTCTATAAGTGAGATGTGATATCCAAGGTGTCTACGGCCGAGATGTGATGTGTTGTGATAATATAAGTGTTTATAGGAAGATTATTATCGGGAAGATATAAGAGTTCCATGATGTAAAAAATATTGGTATGAGAGTGGTAATCAAATGGGAATGTGGTTTGAGGTTGTTTTTTTCAAAATTCATCTTATTTTTATATGACAGTTTGATGTATTTTTTAGTGAGAATACCACGATGTGGATGGGAATAGTTATTTTACATGTTAGGTGCTTTTGGTTATGTTGTTTTCTCAAAGTTACATTACTATTATCTGTTGATATTTTAATGATTTAATTTTGGTATGAGCCTACTATGTATACTTTTATGCTCACCTTATGTATATAAAAACTATTTTTTAGGCTTCTAGGAGGAATTTATTTACCATAATGAACATTTATAGCTTTTACTATGGAGTTGTTAGTTTCATTACCGTAGGACTTTCTTTTCATTCATTATTTTCTAAAAACATTGTTTCATTTTAATTTATACAAGAATTATTGGATGATTTTTGCTTAATTTTTGTATTATTTCAATTAATTCTAGTGGGTAATTTTTTCTATATTCTGATCCTATATTATAAAGGGTCGTTCCTTCCATTATTGTGATATTTTTATACCATCTATGGTTTTCACCGACCCAAAGATTAATAAAGGTGGAACCCAAGGGTTATTATCTATTTTCCCCTATTTCCATCCAAAATGATGTTCATTTGGAGGTCTGGGTCATGATTGATTTGTATAAGTGGTTTTAGCTAAGATATTGGGTGGAGTATAGAGTTAGGAACTACAGGGATTTCGTGGGTCGGTAGTGAAATCATGTCAATTGATACTAATGAATTAGATATGATATGTAATACGAGATATGACGTAGGATTTTAGCCCACCCTCCACCACCTAAAACTATTTAAGGACTCTGATTATATCTAATGACCTAGTTGGTAATCACTGATTGGATGGTAGAGAACTAACAGAGTTAACTACATGATGTATATTTTTTACTTATATGAATTGGTTGATCATAGGTAAATAAAAATTGAATTATTTTAATTATTATTGTTAATATTATATATTATTGGGCTTAGGATATCCATGTTCATCATTCACATATAGATCCAAGACATCATTCTCATGTATCTATGGATATTAAGGCCCAACATATTGAACTAATAGATCACCAGAGGGTTCATTCAGAAGAATATGATAAACAGTGGAAGAGGATGATTCATAAATTTCAATGGCTAGCTATGGAAAAGTATGAGGGACGAATCTATGATATAGATATACTAAACTTGTTGGAGGATCTCAGGTTCACCTATTATTGGATAAATTCCCAGTAAAAGTACATGGTACCATGGGATGTAATTTACATGTGAGGAGATTTGTGTAAGTGGTGGATGTGTTATCATGGTGACTTCAAGGAGGAGGATGTTTTGTGGGATGAAATTCAGGGGGAGTCGCAATCAAATTTCCTATCATCATCTACAAAGGATGTATAGTTTCATGAAATTATTTTTATTTAGTAAAGGATCATGTCTGTGTAAGATATTGGGATCAATTTCAATGATTTTTTTCATTCCATTGCCAAAAAATTTACCAATGAAGAGTCCCATATGAGGCATCTTGAGGAGGCATTCCATCCATTTATCCACACTCTAGATACTTATTTTAGATTTCCAATGTACTTGTATGTAGAGAATAACATATATGTGATTGATAGTATTAATTTTTGAGGATTTTTACCATCAATGGGTGTTCAAAAGGATTCCTCAGGGGGAATAGTTATCATTGGCATGTATCAGGAACCAGTGCCTTTGATGTTTTGACCAATAGGTAGTCGACCATAGTATATTCATTTTCATCATCATAGGGAAATTGATTTATAGGTTTTTATATTGGTCTACGGGATGGTGTGGTTCATTTTTGTGGTGGGGGTATTCATCATCAGAATCAATACACTCATTTTTTGTTACTCAGTAGAGTGGAGGTTATATGGTTTATCATCATCCTCACTTGAAGTATCTAGTGGGGTTATTTCAACAGTATCAAACGTAGTTGTAAACTCTACTGAGAGGATATGGGGTAGTCATATGTGGACCTTAGGATGTTCCTCATCCACTAAGACCCTAAATTGGGTGTTTCCATAGATGTGATCATAACCAATGAGGCAGGGGAACAACACATGGGTTGTTTTATGCTATAGAGGTGTCAAAATTATAGAGACTAGAGATCATTAGAGGTGTGATTAGATTATAAGCTACATTTTTTGGTCTTTGATTGATTCTATATCCTCACAATCCTTTTCATAACACAATATAGTAACTTATCTAGGACAATATATAGAGTGTTTCATACCCTTTGCATAGACTATGCCAGATAGAGGATGGACCAGCTTGTTTGATGTGTTCTAGAATTGTAGACTGATTATGGGGAAACATCGGTCATATGGGAATATTTTATTACTAAAAATAAAATTGTATGATTTCATCCTCATCATTGACTAGTTAATTTCTATGAATGATACTATCTATTATTTCCAGAGAAGATACATGCCCTCATATATGGATATTTAGTGTGTAGTTTTTCTTAGAAAGTGATGTTGTTAGTTACGGAATATGAATATACATCAGATTTTTTTAGATGAATGATTTTTCTAAGGAATTAGTTAAAACAATGATATTGGATGTTCCCAACATCATTGGTGAGTTTTTGAATGTTATTTATGATGAGGTTTTTATGCAACCCCTTCGAAAATATGTTGATTTTAGGATAGATTTGTAGCCCTAGGCTTCTTCTTATTCAATGGATGTTTAATTTATGGAACCCTCGTAGTTTTGGGATTTGAGGATATAGATATATTTTCTGAAGCATAAAGGATCCATCTAGCATATTTTGTTGCATGGGGTGTCCAAGGGTTACAATTCAAGTAGAATGACGATATTTTGAGGATATATATTGACTACCAGAGGCTGAGTTATTTGACAATCAAGAATTGATTCTCTCTTCTAAGGATTGATGATCTTTTAAACTAGTGTAGAAAACATAGATAGTTTGTAATGTTTAATCTATCATATAGGTATTACCAAGTGATACTAATAGTGTATGGCTTCATGAATACATCCTTATGATTATATTCTAGTAATATTGAGTTAGTGGTCATGTCATATTACAAATGAAACACATGTATTCATGGGGATCATGAAATAAATGTTCTATTAATTAATAGATTACATTGAAGTCATTTCCTTTAATGACATATTAATATACTCTATGTTAGAGGAGGAGAATACATATCATCCAACAATTGTCTTGAAGGAACTTTGATTCTACCAAATATATAAAAAAAATTCCAAGTATGTATTTTTGAATTGATACATGTATTTATTCAGGCATGAATGTTTATAATAGGGGTTGTTTGTTGACATATCAAAGGCTAATGAAGTTATTTCTTGGGATACACCAAAAAATGATGAATGGGTTTGTAGTTTTCCCAATCTCATATACTATTATTGGATTTTCAGTTACAATTTATAATGGGTTTTGTCTTCTATAAGAGACTTTAATAGGAAGATAAATGATTTTATATTGACTAATGACTGTATAGAAGTGTTTGACTATGTCCAGGGCAGTCTGATTAGTGATCTACTAATTCATTTTCACATGGAGGGTGACGTTAGGGGTGTTATGTGATGATTCCCAAAATGGAATGGGATATTTCTCTATTTAATATAAAGTATTGATCATTTATAGGTATATGTAGTTGTTCCACTATGAGAATAAATATTTAATCCATGATATATACATAGTAGTGGTTGTGTTTTTGTTCATTTTTTGATGATATTATCACATTGGGAATTTTTTTGTGGTCTCCACTAATCATTAGATCCCAATATATATCTTTTATCATCGTGAATTCAATCTTTAATAATGTGTGGGGATGGAGTTTTAAATGGATTAAGTCATTAATATCTCCTACACCTAGAGAATTAAAATATTGGGCCAGACACATTGATAATTATGTCATAAAGTGATTTTTTAGAGTCTGTAGATTCATAGAAAATAATGGAGAATTTGGTCGTCTTGAACCAAGATGAAAGGGTTTTTGATCATGAACGATTCTTTTTGTAGATGATAGTGATGTTTTCTATGATCTTTAAGGTGGAGGATTATGGTGGGGAGACTCAAAGTGTAGGATTATGTGTGGTTGTGTTGGCCCCAATGATACTCTGGGGGGATATATTTATGGTTATTCATGGGGGTTCCTTTTTGATTTTTTTAAGTCCCCATTAATTTTCAAACAGGTAGTATCTATGATATAAATTGGTCTGAGAATGAAATTTCGGTGGCATAAGAATAAATAATTGACAATTGGGTTTTTGGATTAATTTATGATTTTCCAATAGGTAATGGTTGAGAACCACTTTTTTGGATGTTTTCTGAAGCCCTTGGATGTTCTATAGTGGAAGTTGGTTATCATATCATTTGGCTTCATCACAGTACTAAACAAATCTCAAGGAGTATGTGATTCTATCTAGGTTATCATAGATTAGTTGAAAATGTTATATCTTTTCTAAGTGATCAAGAAGTTGGGAACCATGCATTACTTGGAAAAGTAGTATGTGGGTGTGGTTGTATGGTTAGATAGAGTTCCAAGTTCAATTGTCTTTGATAGGGGTTCATTTTTACCTCATGATCCTAGATAGGATTTCTTCTTGATTTTGGAAATTTGTTACAACATAACACTACTTTACACCCTTAGATAAAATGAAAGATATAAAAGAATATCCATATTCTAGATGATATGTAGCAGGTGTGTTTTATATTGTTTTTTGAAACATGTGAAAAGAATATTTATTTTCTTGAGTGTGATTATAACAACAGAAACCAGTATTCTATCATCATGTCCCCATTTGAGGATATCTATGTGAATATATTACATTCTTCATTATGATATTAAAAGGATGGGGAGTTATATATAATCATTTTTTAATTGGTACATAGTTTGAAAGATAAGGATCATGATTTTTATGGGAGGATGAAGGTGGTGCTTGACTAGTAGAAGTTTTATTTGTATAACTGGAGGAGGGCCTTATAGTTTTTTTTTCAAGAAGGCCTCATGGTCCCAAAATCATTATCCCATTAAAAGCAATGGTGGTTTGGATGTGTGAGTAAGCGTTAACCTCATATCATGTTAACCATTGAGTTTTTCGAGTGCATTGATGAGATTCCTTATTAGATAGTGGTCTTGCCCCAACTAGGTCTGGTTCATGGCGTTTTCCATGTATCTCCCCATAGTATCTATCTTCGTGATTAATCCCATGCCATTCACTAGGGATATTTGGATATTAGGGATGATGAAATATTCCTAGATCATCCAGTAGTGATCTAGGATCTTTGGGATAAGGATCTTCCCAGAATGTTCATTCATTTAGGTCATTTATTATGGAGTCATGGTATCTTTGGGAATATTACATAGTATCATGAGACATAAACTCCTTCCCACAAAACATTTTTCTTTTTAGTTTTCCATTGTTTTTTTTGGATTTGTTTATTTTAGTTTTTAACATTGCAATTTTATGTGATGTTTCTTCCCATTGTAATGGTGTGTGATTAAATATAAATCATAAAATAGGGGATAAACCTTTCCAAATCAATATATGTTATACTTTTACATATTTTAAAAATTTTGGGTGATTCAATTCCACATAAAGAATATAATATCATATAATTGAAACGGAACTTCCTTGATTCCTATTCTTAAGAACATATTGTTTTTTGGTTGTGTAAATCCTCAGGTTTGTTTTATATATGTTTGTTTGTCAGAATGGATGGTTGTTTTAGATGGGTGTATTGATGTTGGTGTGATATAGTGGTGGTATTTTAGTTATGATTACACCTCTACGAGGTATCTCATGGAGGGGTGTTGTTTAGTCCTCTTTCCATCATTATTTTTTGAGGATTGGATTTGATAATTAAATAATACAATAACTTAAGAGTTGTATTATTTAATGTTATGGAACATTCTAGCGCTTTACATTGGGAGAATCATTCAATTGTAGTTTTCAAGAAAATTCATGAGTAATTTAGTGAGTAAATTTAATGAGTTGTAGCTAAGAATATACTTGAAATTGATTTTATAGCACAGAGGCTTGGGATTTGTTATTGAAGAGATCAGACAAAGGGTGGAGGGTCTATATATGGCCCAGTGGCATGGTGTGGGGTTTTTAGGGTTCTTCCAAAATCCAAATAGCTATGTAATTTAGATAGTGTCTATGTTGTTGACTCCCTATAAGATTTTCAGTGGTTTTTTCATTTTATTCATGTTTGTTACATAGAGCACAGTTGTAGTGTAGGGCCTTTATAGGTTATCTCCTTCTATAGTGGGGCTTTTTAAATTGTTACATGGTGTTCTCCATATTTTTTAAAATATACTCCGATTATCTCATCGTGTTCATTATACATAGCTTTGACCAATTAGAACACATCATAGTCTCCCCCTTTGCACATTTGTCTTCCTATTTCCATAAATTATATGATGTTATTGGAAGTGTTATTTCAAGGTATTATGTTTCCCAAGCAACATATAAAATCCAAAATACCCAGGAAAACTTATTTTTCTCCTAGCTTTCCCTCAGTTATTTGGTGAATGAAGTGCATCCTAAAGAGTAATATCAACCAATTTTCTTTTTCATTCAACCCCATCCTTTTGATTTCAATCCTTATTGGTTATATGTAATTTTTCTAATTACATTATCCTTTTTAGATAGGTTTTCATCATAATAAGGATATATTGTAGAGAAAACATTGATTTTTATGTATTCTAGAAATGTAATGATCTGGTCTATTGTGTTTTACGTGGATCAAGGTGTCTTCCTATAATTTGGTCATTGGAGGATTCCTTCCATTTTTGCTAACCTTGGGAATAAATTAAAAGATATTATTTTGAGGTATGAGATCTTTTTCTCTCCTATAGTTTTAAAATATGTGAGGGGGTTTTCCATTTTTCATCCTTTAAGAGGTTAATATGAACCTTCCTAATTAATATAATGAATTGGATTAAACAAAATTGAAGTGAGATAGTAATGGATTTAAATATTGTTTCTAATTTTTGTATTATTATTGAGTTGTTTAAATTCAATAACTTACTAAAAATCATGCCCATTAGTGTATATTTTTGTGTCTTAGTTGATATTGTTGTAGAACCCTTTTTGTGTGATATCTATATATCACCTAGAATGTAATTTGTGAAGACCATATACAATATTATTAAACTAGTTTCCCATGGTAATTATGCCTTGTGTGAGAATTCCTAGGAAATAAAAAGGTGATTGTTATGAAAATACCATTTTTTATGTGAAATTAACTATGATAAAACTAGGGGATGTGTGTGGTTATGATTAGGGTTTTTGTTTGTGGATGTTTTAATGGTATTTTTATTTAATAAGGTGATTTTTTGGGTGGTAGTTTTTTTGTGGTTTTGATGAGATGTGGTTCTGATACATAGAAGTTATAAAGATATGTTGTTGTTGTGTTTGGAATTTGTTATGGGAAGTGGGGGTGATGTGAAGTGGTAGTAATGCAAGGATTATTGGCATGATAATTATTGATTTGTATCATGTTGTTAGGTGTTGCTATATTTTCCTAGTAATGATGGATTTTTTTGTTAATAATTAACTTAATATGAAATGTGATGTAATGCTAAATAAAGTCTTGAATTAAAATGGGATGTGTGGATTAAATGGTAGTTTTAAAATGTTAAATAAATTTGTTGAGATAAATATATGGTTTTTATTAAATAATTAAATTTTTTGGTTATTGGGAAATATAGAAAATTGAATAATTTTATAAATAAGTTGAAATGTGGCTCATGGATCATGGCTTTCTTTTATAGTGTTTTCCATTTATCGGTGGTAATTAATATAGAAAATATTTTGAGGGCATGGTATTGATGTTATGATTTTGGATGGAACTATTGTAAACCCATAGGGTAGGATAATTTTTTGAGGCTATTATATAAATTCATTATATTTCCATGGGATTTCATTATGCTACCTCCCATTTTGGGCACTATGTTCCAACAAAAAAAATGTTTAGGGAGTGTATGTACAAATATCATGACGATGAGGATGGATGGATGGATAACCCCACTTCCATTGTATCTCCTTTAAGAGACATTAACATGCTTTTTCTATGTTGGGGAGAAGTGAAAAGAAAACTATAGTGATATTTGATGAGATGATGAGATAGCTTATAGTGGGGGTCATTCATATAATTAGGAGGTTGTGAGGTTGATTCCCTTCATGTTTATGACACCCGTCTACAATGGATATCTATTGTGGATGTTATGTGATAGACCATGTGTATACATTTATATGTGATTTTATGTGATACCAAAAGCTTCTAAGGTTCATATGTGATGTGATGGGACAACCCTAGTGTCGTTAGGACACTTGAGATGTGTTGTTAGGTCCTAGGTCATTGTATGAATGTTTTTATACTTAAGATATGGGAGTGTCAGGAAGTATGATGTCGGGGGAGTGAGAGTAGAAAATTAGAGATAAATTGGTTTCAAGTACCATTTTTCTATATATATCTTATTATGATACAATACAAGAATGTGTTCTTTGGTGAGTGTTCCATGGTGAGGATTTATTGGATAGTTGACCTTTTTAGTATTTTTGGTTCTTCTATTTTCTTACTCTTGAATTAGTATATGATTTTCACCAATTCACAAAAGACATTGTGTATAATCAAATTTCTTATACATGTATTCTCACCCAATGTTTGTAAAAACAATTTTATTGTTTTCCAAGAGTACTTAGTGGACAATAAATTATATTTCTAGCATAAAATTCATAGTTTTTTGTTGTTTCACTACCTTATTATTACTTTGTGCAATTTCTTTTGCCTACACATTGTTTTTTTACATTATATATACATTATGGGATGTTTTTTTTGGATTTTTATATGAATCCAATGAGATTATTGGGGTTGATTTATCATATCCCCTGACCATATATAATAGAGGTTAATGCCTTCAAATATATGTGAGATTTTTATAATATTGTTTTCTATAACCAATACAGATCTTATCAAAGGAAATACTTCAGGTTCATAAAAAATATTCCATTATTTATGTCCTGTAACAGAACTATAATTTAGGAATATTTTCTCATATAAATTATATTTCTTTTATAGCTTTTTTTATGCAACAATGAGTTTCAAAGAACCCTGAAATAATATTAATTTATAAAGAAGACCATTATAATCTATTTTTTAAACATTATGTTATGAATAGGAATAACAAAAAATTCTATAGAAAAAAATGATGGTTTTATATGGATAAAATATATTGTTGAATATGTACGAATTTTTTTAAAGTTATTATATACTAAGAAAATACACTTTTCTCAAAAATGGTTTTTATTGATTTTGTTATCAATTTATAAATATAAATTTTTTCAATAAAAGAAAATAAAAATACAAATAAAAATTTAATTTTTTGAATAAATTATTAAATAATTTGTTAGGGTTCTTTTTTGTGATTTTCTTAAAAAGTGTACTTTTTAAATAAAAAGTGAAAATGTTGTTTTTATTAAAAAACTTCCTTTTGATTTAAATAATTTACAAGTTAAAATTTTTTTATAGAGTTTTAAAAGTATATTTATTACAGTTTTACCATAATTAATTTAATTTTTGTAACTGGAATCAATTTCATTTCATATGTTGATATTAACACTTTCAATACTTATGAAAAAAATTTCTTTGGAATACCGTTTTTCCTCACGTCTATGAGTTTGACATTACATTAAATTATTAAAAGTTTCTAAATATAATTTGGAAAAATGGATTCTATATTTTAATTAGAATAATTTTTATAATATAATATGGCCAATTAATTATTTGTCAAAATTAATATTAAGAAAAGTTTAAAATAATAATTACCACAGTTAAGGATTAAACATCTTTACCAGAGGGTTAAACTACAATGATAAGATTTAAAATGAATTTAAAATTGTAAAAAATTTATTCAATGGATATATTTTGACCATATACCAGAAAAAGTTTCATAATTGTCCATTTTTGATAATTTTGGCATATGAAAATAGTTGGAATACTTTATTCTTTTAAAATATTCTTTGTATTTTATCCCCCACCTTATAAATGGATACCCTATCTTTTCTCCTCTTCACATAATAAAATTATTTTTAATCAACCAATACCCTTAAAAATATCTTACCTTATTACCTCCCCAAATCATAATGTCATTATACTAATTTGGAAGCCCCATAAAATTATATTGTGTCATGCCTAAGGAGGTTGTCCTAAGAAGATATATCAATCATAACTGAGCATATTTTATTTATTCTCCCATCTCCTAATAATATTCATAAAATATGTTAGTATAATAATATAAACCTTTGAAACATAATGATATGTTATTATTCTAATTTAATTACTTATATCCATATATAATTTCATCAAATGGGAAACGAAGCTTTCAATTGTGTGTACAGTGAACTACCGCATTGCTAACTGATTTAATTTGTTTTCCATAACATCCTATCATAAATGTATATAAATATATATTAAAAATATTTTTATATTATTAATTAAATAATATTTCCTATATAATTATAATATCATATCTACATTCTTACCTTAAATCATTTTAAAATTGATAATTTCATTTGTGAGTATGTTTGGACTACTGCCTCCATGAAGAAATGTGACATGTTCTACATTTTATTTTTAAATGGATAGTAATGAAGTAATTTTTATTGTATATACATTATATTAATGATAATAAAATTATTTTATATTGTTTAATTAACATTTATCTTTATTTTTTCCATCCGTCGAGAAAACAAAAACATTTTTCATGGGTACATACGACCTCCCATCTCCCTGAATAATGTAATTAATTTTACCTCTCTATTTTTTATGGATTACAATAAATAAAAATATAATTAATATAGATGATATTTATAGCCTATTTTACATTAAATATGGTAAATTACCATGATAAAATTAATAGGGCTAAAAATAAAAAACCAAAACATACATTAAAAATGATGTAGTAATACCCAAAACATTATTTTACCATAGAAATGTTAATAAAAGTATAATAAAATGTTGTAAGAAAATCCTATATTGTATGATATATATTATTTTTGTAAAATAATAGGTAAATAAAGAATATGAAATTAGCATATTTATTAATATTTTTAAATTAATTATTAATTTTACATTATAGTGGATTATATGTTCCATGGCGTACCTGATACACATCAATTGGTTTCTTTGAAATCTTACGTTGCAGACAACGTTAAGTCATACTAAAAAATAATAATATAATATTATTATTTTAAATGGTAGTTAATGCCTAGCAGTTCTATTGGTGGGAATGAATAAAACTATTAAAAATTAGATTATACATGTTTGTTAAATGTTTTTACATTTATCAAACCAATATTAGAGGCTTAAAATAAGAAAGAACCCTATTTTAAGCATAAATACTCAAATATTCATTAAAAGGTCTATTTAAAAAATCTTGATGGGAAACCCTATTTAAATATAGTTTTGGTCACATTTATATGTTTTATATGACAAAATAAAATTATTCCTTAGAATCGGGACATCAAAATTTACATTGGATGAAATTTTGGTATTTTTTTGATAAATCTCATTTTTAATGAATAGTGAAAAATACTGTATTTTAATTTAAAATCGCATTTTAATCTAATTTATTTATAAGGTTAGATTATATTTTTAATTCATTTTAAGGTTTAATTAGATTATATTTTTACTATTTAATCAATTTTTTGTCATTTTATGTAATTTCACTATGAAAATTGATATAAATTAGTGTCAATCTTTTGATAGTTAATATTTCTTAAAAACACACCTTTTGTTTTGACAACGGGAATTAATTTTAAATTAATTTCTACTACTTCTCTGTTTTGAATATGGAAAATTGGATTCCATATATGGAATTAGGAGGTTCAAATTGTGTAAATAGGTAACTTTTATTTTCATACATTTTGAATATTTACATCAGTAAATATTTTATTTACCATGGTTAAAGGGAAAATCAAGTAAATAAGGGTAAAAAATATTACTATAATAATATAGAATCACTCTAACATGTTTCTTAATCCTATATTTTGATACATATATGACCATGGGAATCCTTGGGTATATTTTGGGACCCCATGGGGCCACTTGGGAGTGATAATGACACTTTATTTTAATTAACTTAAAGTAAAGATGAGAATGACAAGAAAGTCTCTCTTAGTAAAACAATTTTTAAATTAACTTATATAAGTTATCATTTAGAATATAAATATTCATTATAAATATAAAAATATTTCTTACATTATTATATTTTTCTATAATTTTTAGACATCATATAAATTAAATTATTTATGACACAATAGTGATGTAGTGTTTACCTCAATAATAAATGATTTAAATAAATAAGATTAAAAGGATTAAAATAATATACCAAAACTGTCCAATTATTATTGGATGATTTTATTTATACCTTGAGTCATCTTATCTTAGACTTTAATTATTTTTGGACCTTTTCAAACCGAATATATGTTAATAATAAAATAATTCTTTCAAACTTTCCTAAAGAGCCCCCCCCCCCTTATAAAAGGACACCACTTCCAACCCATTCCTCACACCTCTAAAGCCCCTTGGATCATCCAAATACTATCCAAATAATCCCTAAATATCCCTATATTACACCTAGAAGCCTTACCTTAGGTAGAATGAACTTCAAGAAGTCATTCTGGTTCAAACCAAAGGGAGTTACCTAAATTAAAGGTAACAGTCTCTCTTAAATTCTTTTGTTTTATTTTGTTTTATTTTTCTTCTCCAACCACTAAAACTCTTTTTATTACTTTATATTATAAAATAACCATTATAATCAATATAATAGACTGTTTTTATGAGAAGGATTCAAACTGTACTTACACACACCTCAACCTAATTGGAAAAGAACATACTGTTTCTGTGGATGGAAAACTACTGCCTCACGAAATGATGATTATTCAAATATCTCCAACCCCATCTCATGGTGGCCATTATGAGGGAACTAAATTTTTATATGATATATATTATATTTATATCGTTTATATACTTCTGTGTTTTTCATTTATAGAATACCTTAATGGTTTCCATAGTGGGTAAATATAATAATCACATTTGAGGAAGTACGAACTACCGCCTGCTCAAAGTGATATGACTCGTTCATGCCTTGTGAGGAATGTATAAAGGGTATAGTTAATGAAATTATATAAGATATTATACTTGAATTATAATATAATTTTTTTATCATTATGTTTCCATTCCATTACAATACTAAATAGAAATGGAAGTAGCGTTCATGTGTACGTATGGCTTACCATCTCAATGAATAGTGCATTTCATTTCTTATCTCCAAATGTTATGTAATATTATAAATACATGTATATAATGGATATATATGATTTATATGATATCTAAATCATAAATATCATTCTTTATATAATTAACTTTGTCCACATGAACAACATGTAATTTTAGGAAGTCCATTTTTGACTCAAATACCAAATATCGACAAAATGACCATTATTAACATAAATGATTACATAATGTTTATAACGTGGTAAAAAGTGATATAAAATGAATAATAAAATTGAAAAGGTTATTAATATCAATTAACATATTTTTATTATTCAGGAAGAACAAGGAATAGACAAGTCAAGTCAGACATGAGGTATGAGATTTCTTATCTCACTTTTAATTCCGTGAGATTTCCATTGTTCGCCACTAATTTATTTCATGCGGTGTATTTTTTACTACCATTTGATATATATTATCATGATAATATTTATACTCATGGTATTTTGTGATTCATTTGGTTTTTATTAACTTTTGTTCATACGACTCGATTGATTACAACATGGTAAGGGGTTTTCATCTCACATTTTATTCCTGTGAGATTCATGCTATATTTGCAGCTATTTCCTTTTGTGTGGTGGATGTACAGCCTATGATTTTACTATTTTTGTAATATAATTTAATGTATGTGTATTTACATCTTCATTTAATTATAAACCTTTCATGGGGTGTATGTTTCGTATGTTACCAAATCGGTAAGGAACCTTTGACCCTCTTCTTTTTAAAAGACTTTTTTTTTGTTATGTCTTTTAATTTACTTCTTATAATGTTGGGATATGTTCTATTATATCCTCAATGATCTAAATTTTATGTCCAATTGAGGAGATACCCTTTTCTCTCTCATCAAATTATTTTTCTGAATTTTAATGTGATGTCGTTAGGCTGTCGAATTTCTGTAAGGAAACTTCATAACCTAGTTTCAATTATTTGGGTTAAACATTTACTTCTTGATTATGCCATTTTAAAAATATGTGTCAATGTCCTAGTATTTTTTCACAATTAATATCCACTTATATTGAGTGTATTATTATTTTTCACACATAATTATGTAATTGATTTATCCTAAATCTAAGGATACCTTTTTTGTAAGGGATTTCGTCTCAATTTGCATTCCCTTGAGACTTCATTGTTGTTATGTGCCAAATAAATTTTATATGGTTTATATACTGCCCTTGGAATATTTTATCATCAATATCCTTATTATCATGATATTATATGTTTTTTTATTCTATTCTTAAATTGTTTTTAGTCATGTGTTTCTTAGGTATTAAGAGACTCTTTAACTAAAAAATCATTTTAAAACCATTAATGAATTATTCTTCTAAATATTTCTCATTAATGCCCATGTTTTCAAAAAGTTTTGTAGTATTTATTTATATGGACGTTAATGTTTTAAAACATTAATTCCTTTAAAATATTCAATGATTTATGGGACACTTTGATTCAAAAATCTCTTTGTTAAATGTTTTAAATAGTTTTCAAAATTTACTGATTAAGCATTGATTATGTCAATGTCTTGAAATGATATATTTTATTTGTAATGTGGATATGTTATTAGTTAAATTTTTATGATTAAAATATTTTTTGTGTTATGATTTTAAAATGGTACTTGGAAATTTTATGGGTGGTTACATGATAAACCAAATGACGGGTGGTGCCATGATAAACCAGAATGGGTGGTTACATTATAACCTCCAATTCATTGGGTATGGAAGTCAGCCGTATTTCTATTCCATTTAGTGATATGTATGGAAGTTGTACATATGGATATTACATTTAGTGATATGTGTGGAAGTCGTCCGTATGGTTATTCCATAAGTATGTTTATATCCCAAGTTACCTTTATGTTATGTGTTCTTTAATGAGTTTTGTGGTAATATGTTTGTTACAAAAGGGTAAGCCATGATATTTTATTCAGGGAAGAGTATTTAATACATCATAAAGTTGAAAATTATTGATTATAGTAATTTATTCAGGGTTTACTTTTTGTTTTAAAAAATTTTCAGTTTCCCTTCTTTGTGTATCCCTTACGGAGCTTTTTGTTAATCCCATGTTTTCGAAAATTCTTTCACAGGACATGAAGTGGAATTGGGACAAGGATGTGATCAAGGAAAAGTCTTGATATCTAAAACATGGAACTGGACATGTTTCTTTTTAAGTTTTTATATTTTATGAAAAATGGATATTGGTTAGTACTATCTACTTGTAATATTCAAGTTATTATGTAATAGTTATGGCCTAATTCTCTAAAACTCTAAACCTGAAAATATCCTCAATGTGAATTCTTGACATAATTAAAGATTATGTAATGTTTAAAGCAGGGTCCTTATAGTTTTTATCAGAGGTTGGTATAGATAACTTTAGAGGTTAGGGTGTTATTTAATGAGAAGTGACATAACCATAATTGTTAGCATTTTGGAAAGAGTCATAGTTTTTTTTTGATAAATTGATTGAGTTTATGATAAAATGAAAAATTATGTTTAATTTTTACCATCCTCATAAGATAATATATGATGATTTTACTGATATAATCACACTGACCTTTTTGGTTTTAGTAAATGGTTGGATCTAGCAAGCATTAAATTAAAAATGGATGTGAAGAAAACTGTGAAGGATTTCTAAATTAGAAACTGAATGAAATAAGAGCTGTAATGAGAACTATTATGGTTATTCTCAACAATCTATCTGGATTCATGATTGACCTCTTGAAATTTGGTGATTTTTATGAGGAATCGTATATGCGAGAAAGAAATCCCCACAAAAGTTCAGGTAATAATTATAAAGGTAATTATATTCAAAAACCTATGTGTCAAGAATGTGGAAAGAAACACATATGAAAATGATTCAACGGGACGAGAAGATGATATAGATGTGGAAAGTGAAGGTCATAAATCAAGAACCTTCCATGGAAAAAGGAAGCATCCAATTAACTCTAATAAAGGGGAAGAAGTTCATTATGAGGGATCAAATGAATGTTTTAAATGTGCTGTGAATGGTCATTATACAAACAGAATTCCTATAAAGAAGTTTCGGGAATGGGATCACCATAATTGTACAAATTTTTGTTTATCAATAGCTAATGCCAATCTATATGAGGATGAAGAAACTGACAACGACCAATCAAAGGTACGGATTATTTCTTTACGCATGTTTTGGTATTATTGAATATTAGGATATGATTCATGATTTCTATTTGAATGAATTGATTATTTCAGAATAATTTGGAAAAAAATGGTTAATGGATCATGAAGAACGTTGAATGAGTAAGAATTCAACATATAAGGGATTCAAGACTTCTTGAAGATTTTTGGATGGTGAAATTTTTAAATGTATTAAGGCTCTTTTGATGATGGGATTACATTAGAAGACTTTTTAGAGTATTTTTATCCCTGATGTCTAAAATATGAAAATTTTATTCAAGGAATAATTATATTTTCTTTTGTAGATATAGTTATAAAGAACCATTTGGGTTTATATGATCCTTAAATTTGAGGCAATTACAGGTTAATACATTTTTGAATGAAAAATGAATGTTATCATATAACCTTTGTGGCCAAAATATGTTATGATTATTTTTGATGAAGTTATATCTTTTTGGGAATGTTATAAAATTATATAGTTTTTGAAAAAGTACAACATATAGACAACATGACAACATGTCGCATCAAACCAATATGTGGGAATCAATCCCACAACTAATGTGTGAGTCTAATTTATCGCCTACCATGGGACTACGTTAAGTCCCTGGTTAGTATAAATAATTAGTTTTAGATAGATGGTTTTATGAATCAATAATAAGTTGATTTTAGGTTATCTGTGGAAATGATGAACCTATCATGGAGAATATGTGATTAGGTTAATTACTTTTCAGTATGAGACTTTAAGAGTAACTAATGTTATTTGGAGATAAATGTTATGAATTATGTTGGAAGAAAATGTGATTAAATCCATCTGAGATTTGGGTTTCAATATTACTTTGGATTAATTTGATGAATTTAAGGGATAGTTGTTTATTGAATTGTCCTTGTTAAACTTTCGGTAATGTTTGAAAAATTATGGATATTAAGAGTAGTTCTTATTTTGTAAAAGATTATCCATTTTGGAGATTATCTGATCTTCTACGAACAAATTTTGGTTTTGGTTGATTTATAAAGATAGGGGAAATATATAGTTCATCTTTTTTAGATTATTTGATACACTAGAAGTTTATTCTAGCACTTCAGGTGTGACCAACTCATCTTGAATACTTACCATTTGGAGAAAGTATGAGTTAGTGCTAGCAATTTATTAAAGGATGGCACCGTATATAAAATGAAAGTATATTTCCTTATGATCTTAGTCTAGGTATTAATAATATTCATCAACTATATGAAAATTATCTTGAAGTAAAAAATTTATATTCTCTATTTTATCATCAGACTTTTACCCAACCTCAAATTTATGGTATTGTGGTTGTTAACATTTCGTGATCATGTTCTCAATCACTCTCTATTAATCTATGAGAGTTAGTTTCTCTTCCATATCCATGTTTTCATGGAATCCTAGTATTTATTGTCTTAGTGACCTTAGTATATATCTTTATTTCTTTTAATGTGATAGTTGTATTTACTCTTTTTACGATTTAGTACTTTCAATGATGTTTCCAAGCCCAATTTTAAAATTTTGGGGACGCAATTCCCAAAAGGGGAGAAGGATGTAACATCCCAGGTAAATAAAGAAAATGACATTTTTATATTTATTAATATTTGTAAATTAATTATTAATTTTACTTTAAAGGGTATGATATGTTTTATGGCGTAACTGATACACAACAACAGGTTTCTTTGAAATATTACGTTGCACACAACGTTGGGTCATACTGGAAAATAATAATATAATATTATTATTTTAAATGGTACTTAATGTCGAGCCATTGTGTTGGTGGGAATGAATAGAACTAACTAAAATATTATTATACATGTTTTTTAACTGTTTTTACATTTACCCAATAAATATTAGAGTCTTAAAATAAGGAAGAATCTGATTTTAAGCATATATACTTAAATATTCATTAAAAGGTTGATTTTCCACCTTTTGATGGAGAATCCTCTTTAAAAATATTTTTTGTCACTTTTATCTGTTCTATTTGACAAAATAAAGTTATTCTTTAGAATAGGGACATCAAAATTTACATTGGCAGAAATTTTTCTATTTTTCTGATAAAATTCATTTTTAATGAATAGTGAAAAAATACTGTATTTAAATTCAAAACACCCATTTCATCTAATTTATTTATAAGGATAGATTATATTTTTAATAATTTTTTAATGTTTAATTGGATTATGTTTTTACTATTTAATCCAATTTTGGTCATTGGAAGTAATTTCACTATGAAATTGGGCATAAATAAGTGTCAATCTTTCGATAGTTAATATTTCATAAAAACATGCCTTTTGTTTTGACAGCAAAAATTAATTTTAAATTAATATCTTCCACTTCTGTGATATGAATTAGGAATAATGGATTCCATATTTGGAATCAGGATGTAAAATTGTGTAAATAGTTAACTTTTATTTTTATACATTACGAATATTTATATCAGTAAAAAAAATTATTTAACATGGTTAAAGGGTAAATCTTGTAAATAAGGGTAACCAAATATTACTATAATAATATAAAATTACCATAACATGTTCCCTAATCCTAATGGTTGAGACATATCTGACCATGGGCATCAATGGGTCGATTTTGGGATCCCATGGGGCCATGTGGGAGTGATAATGAAACTTTATTTTAATTAACCTAATGTAAAGACAAAATTTACATAAACAAATATCTTTTAGTAGACCAATTTTTACATGGAGTTGTATAATTTATATCTTATAAAGTAAATATTATCTAGGAATATAAAATTATTTAATAAATTATGGTATTTTTTTATAATTTTTAGACAACAAATAAATTAAATTATTTATGACACAATAATGAAGAAGTGTTAACCTCATTAATAAATAATTTAAATAAATAAGATTATAATGATTAAAATAATGTTCTAAACCTATCCAATTCTTATTTTATGATTTTCTTTCGAACATGAGTCATCTTATATTATACTTTAATGTTTTTTGGACATTTTTAAAATGAATATAATATTGTAATAATTTTTTTTCAAACATTCCTAAAGAGCCCCTCATCCCCCTTATAAAAGGACACCACTTCATACCCATTCCTCACACATCTCAAGCCCCATGGATCATCCAAAAACTACCCAAATAAACTCTCAATATCCCTATCTTACACCTAGAAGCCTTAACTTAGGCATAAAGTACTTCCAGAATTCTTTTTGTTTCAAACCAAATGGAGTTACCCAATTTAAAAGTAACAATTTCTCTAAAATTATTTGGATTTATTTCATTTTATTTTACATCTCAAACCCACTAAACTCTTTTTATTCTTTTTATTTATAATGACACCAGTATCCTCAATATACTATGTTTTTTTATGAGAATTATTCAAAATAAAGTTACACACACCTCCGTCTAATGGGTAAAGAACATACTATTTCTATGGACGGTGAACTGCTGCCTCACAAAACGATGATTGTTCAAATATCTTCAACCACCTCTCATGGTGGAAATTATGATGGAACTGCATTTATATATGATATATATTATATTCATATTGTTTCTATACTTCTTTATTTTTCATTTATATTATACCTTTATGTTTTTCATAGAGGGTAAATACGTTAATCTCATTTGAGGAAGTGCAGACTACTGCCCCCTCAAAGTGATAGGACTCATTTATGTCTTATGTGGAACGTATAAAGGGTAGAGTTAATGAAATTATATATGATATTATATTGTAATTATAATATACTTATGAATCATTAATTTTCCATTCCATTACAATATGAAATTGAAATGGACGTAGCATTCATGCGTACGTATGGCTTACCATCTCCATGAACTGTGCATTTCATTTCTTATCTCCAAATGTTATGTAATATTATAAATACATGTATATACTAGACATATATGATATATATGATATCTAAATCATGAATATAATTCTATATATAATGAACTTTTGACAACATGAACAACATGTAATTATAATAATTCCATTTTTACATAAATTGCAAATATCGACAAAACAACCATTATTAACAAACATGTCAAGTCGGACACGAGGTAAGGGATTTCTTATATCACTTTAATTCGAAGAGATTTACATTTTTAGCACTTATTTATTGCATTTGATGTATTTTTTTACTTCTATTTGATATATATTATCATGATTCTATTTATAATCATGGTATTCTACGATTCATTAGGTGGTTATTAACTTTTGGTCATACGACTCGATTGATTACAACATGGTAAGGGGTTTTCATCTCACTTTTTATTCTTGTGATATTCATGCTATATTTTCCACTATATCCTTTTTTGTGATGGATTTACAACCCATGATTTTATTATTTGTGTTATATACTTTAATTTATGGGTATTTACATCTTCATTGAATTATCCATCTTTCATGGGGTGTATGTTTTATATGTTACCAAATCGGTAAGGGAACCGTTCACCCTATTCTTTTTAAAAGGCTTATTTTTTATGTATTTTATTTTAAATCATCTAATGTGTTGATATGTTTTATTAAATCATTGAGGATGTAATTTGTATGTCCAAGTGTTGAGAAACCCTTTTCTCTCTCATAAAATTATTTTTCTGAATTTTAAATTGATGTCCTTAGGCTGTCGAATTTCTGTAAGGGAACTTCATAACCAAATTTCTATTTTTTTGGATAAACATATACCTCTTGATTATTCCATGTTATAAATATGTGTGAATTACCTCTTAATTTTTCACACTTAATATCCACTTATATTGAGTGTGTTCTTATTTGTCACACATTATTATGTAATTCATTTATCCTTAATATAAGGATACCTCTTTATAAGGTATTTCGTCTAAATTTTCATTCCCTTGAGACTTAATTGTTGTTATATGCCAATTAAATTTTATATGATTTATATACTGCCCTGTGGAATATTATATCATGAATATCCTTATTCACATGATATTATAAGTTTTTTTATTCTATTCTTCAATTATGTTTAGTCATGTATTTCTTAAGTGTTATGAGACTCTTTAACTAAAACATCATTTTAAAATCATTAAAGAATTATTCTTCTAAATATTTCTCATTAATGTCCTTATTCTCAAAATAGTTTTTAGTATTTATTTATATGGACATTAATGTTTTAAAAAATTAATTTTTGTAAAAGCTTCAATGTGGTATGAGACACTCTGAGTCAAAAATCACTTTATTAAATGTTTTTAATGGTTTTGAAAATGGTTTGATTGAGCATTGATTTTGTTAATGTCTTGCAATGATATATTGTATTTGAAATGTTGAAATTTCATTAGTGAAATGTTTATATATACTATATTTTATGTGTAATGATTTTATAATTGAACATGGACATTTGATGGGTGGTTACATGATAAACTAGATGATGGTTTGTGTCGTGATAAACCAAGAAGGGTGGTTAGATTATAACCTCCAATGCATTGGGTATTGATGTCGGATGTATGGATATTCCATTTAGTGATATTTATGGAAGTTGGATGTATGGATACTAAATTTAGTGATATTTTTAGAAGTCGATCGTATGGTTAATCCATTTAGGTATGTTTATGTCCCAAGTTACCTTTATATGTTATGTATTCTTTATATGGGTTTTATGGTAATTTTTTGTTACAAAAGGGTAAGCAATGATCTTTTATTTAGTGAAGATTATTTACTATATCATAAAGGTTAAAAGTATTATTTATGATAAAGTATTCATGGTTTACTTGTTGTTTTGAAAAACTAACAGTTTTCCTTCTTTGTGTATCCCTTACAGAGCTTTTTTCTCATCCCATGGTTTTGAAGTGTTTTTCAAAGGACATGTAGTGGAATATGGATAGGGATGTGTTCATGGAAAATTATTAACATCAGAAACACGGAACCAGACATGTTTCTCTTTAATAGATTATATTTTATGAAAAATGGATACCGAGGAGTAGTGTCTATTTGTAATATTCAAGTTATTATGTAATATTTATGGCCTAATTCTCTAAAACTCTAAACCTGAACAGATCCTCAATGTGAATTCATGAAATAATTCAAGATTATTTAAGGATTATGGATGGGTCCTTATAATTATGGTTCTGAAATAAATATATAATACATAACATTTTTTTATATTGGAGGTTTTATTGTATATGAATAAACTCGAGACTTTTGGTATGGGATTTCCATATCACTTTTATTTTTAAGAGACACATTCCAAATTCATCAATTTTTCTTTTTTCTTGTGTATATGATTCCCATGAATTTATTCTAAAATTATTATTATGAATATTTCTTGGATTGAAATATCTATATAAGGTTTTTTATTTCATGTTTCGTCCTATATAAATGTTTTCAAATTTGTAAGGGCTTTATGATAAAATATCACTCTTTATTAGGATTTTGTATGGTTGTGTTTTGGATGAAGAAATATTATGATATATCTCTCAAGAAACTATTTTATTTTCTCATTATTTTTTTATTTCTAGAGAATAATTTTTCACCTTTATTTTTCCTATCATTAAGATCTATAGAGACTAAAATAATGTTTTTATGAAAATTAACATTATTTATATCTTCATTTGAAAATTGATTTTCATTCATGTCCAGGTATTATAAAATCATTTTAAAGAGAGATTTATCAGTTATCCAATGATTTTTTGATTCCATTTTTACCCATGTTTTAATTTTTTTAAAATGGTTTAAAATATATATTCTCTTTATTTTCCAAATGATGTATTTTGGAATTTACTAAAAATCTGAATGAATTATTTGTTTTAACGTAAAAATAATGAACAATATTTTACACATTCATGAAGACTCAATGATATAAGGATTAATTTACAAATTCCAAAGATAATTTTCAAAGACATACATTTTGTTTCTATTTGATAAATATTTAAATTAAAAATATGTGATTTCAAAATGGATATGATATTTTCCTCATGAAATTTTCCTTGTTATCTTTAAAAATCATTTCCATTTAAGATGAAATCCTTTTATATTAATAAATATTTTATATACAAATAATCCAATTATTCCATAATTATTATTTTTCTATATGATTTATTATTTCGATAAAAATATTTTTATATAATCCATTTCATTTCCATGGGTTATATTTTTGAGACCTATCTCTTTCTATGTACTCTGAAATAATGAAATATTTTTGAATCCCATTTCATTTTCATGGTTTATGATATGATGAATGTTTTATAATCCTATATATCACATGTATATTAATTTTGTGATGTTTGGACCTAAATATCCATTCAATACATTGGTTAATGATCATAGTTCAATGATATCAAATGGTTTATGGGAGCATATACCAAGATCAAAAAATTTGATAAATTCGAGGTTATCCCAAACCTAAAAATTATGGGACACATGAGGTTATCCCAGACATAAAAAATAAGGTAAATCGGAGTCTATCCCATGTGAAAAAATAGGGTACACATGTGATTATCCTAATCCCAAAAAAGTTGGTACATGGGAGGTTATCCCAATCACAAAATAGTGGGTACACGGGATTCTATTCAATTCATGAAAATTTTGAACACAAGAATCTATTTCAAGCCCAATATAGGTACATGGGTGGTTATACCTAATTTTTTTTTGAGTTCAATGGTTTGTATCCTTGATATAAAAAATTATTTTTTGTATTTTTCAATAAAAATATTATGTTATAGAAATGTTAGGCTCTCATGGATTTGGTTATTTGATTCCTTTGAAATTGATGTCTATTGAACTACCAAGGATTATGTCATGAATCATGTTTATGATTTATGATATACAAGGTATGATTTTCAAATTATATTCACGTGGTATCATTATCTTATCATCATGTTATGATTATTTCATAATTGAAATCTCCCATATTTGTCAATAATGAGCATCTGAGAACAAAAAATCTTATATTTCTTTTCACGAGGTCATAAAAAATGATATAATGTATGATATTTGTAAGAATTGTAATAATTATGAATACTTTTGTGGGATATGATGTATCCCACTTATGAACTAATTTTTCATCTGTCTAAGATTATAAAGGCACTAGAGCTGTATAATTATGGAATGGATTTCTATGTTTTTAATGAATATTCTTAAATTTAGATATAATATTTCTGTATGAAAAGTATGGACCAACATAGTTGGTATCGTATTATGGTTTAGTTAACTTTTCTAATTTGGGATTAGAAAAGTTTAGTGATAACCAAAAGCATAATTCTTAGTATAGGAAAACACCATGGAATTTTTTTGACTGACAGAGTGATTGGTTTCCAAGAATTTATATCCATGTCTAGATACATTAAGTGGATGTTTATATTGAACTATATTGTCTAGGGGTAATAAAAATAGAAAGGGTACATTGATATTTCACTCAATACTCAACTCATGTACCATAAATGCATATGATTCACACATACTTTGACACTCTCAGGGGATATGTTTTGGAAATTAAAAAACTAATTACAAACCCTAATGAAGGATTTAAAAATTAACTATTGTTACATAGGTTAATCTTCTGTTTTCAAATATTCAAATGTAAGGGTCATGATTTAAACATCCTATATTTTTTTAATGATTCTGTGGTTTCCCACTATGATTATTTTTTATCATACTATGATTTCTATTGTTGTTAAAAGGATTAAATTAGGAATGATCATGTTAACACTAAATGTGATAAAAAATTCATTGATTATGAGTGAAAAAATTAGATGACGAGTTAAGATAAATATTTTAGGGTTTTTCATAATCATCTATAATGTTAGATGTCTAACAGTGTGAACATTTTTGAGATTCCTAATGTATCAAATAAAAGAAATATGGTTGTTTATGAAAGTTTATGATGTAACGAAGATAGAGGAAAGAATTTTTGTCTTTATATATGTCATGAATTTGGGTATATGTCCCTATAAAAATATCTAAAATAGAGTGGTTGTTTTTTCTATATGGAAATGATGGTCATAGAGAAATATATTTCCAAGTTATTTGATGTATTATATGTATTGAAATAGGAAATTATGTGATGAAATTTCATAAACTAAAGGCTATACCCTAGACCCAGGAAAGACATGTGTTATTAAAAATCATTTAAGTATAAGTGGTGATGTATTTATATATTGGTATTCAATAATTAAACTGTATAATTATTTTCACTAATTTCATTTGGTTCATAATAGTCTTGATTCATCTAAGGATTGTGTTATTTTTTTATGTATATAATTCATTTTAAATGATTAACATATGATTTATAGATACCATAATGGGATTACTTTTTTATGTTTGAAAATAATTTTTAAATTGTAGTCACTTATTTTTTGTTCAAATTAATGGGGTTTTAGCATGATTAATGAAATTTAGGGAGAAATTTTATTAAAATAATTTATATATAACTCTTAGGTTCAACATAAATTATTATCCTATGAAGAATAATCTATTAATAAGGCTAAAGGCATTGAATACATTAATGGTTTATATTAACATTGATGATTAAGGTTATTCATTATATTTCTATGGATGTTATATGAATTATATTATTATATATTTTTTATAAAGGATAGCATGTCACATCTAGAAAGGTCATGGGTCTTTAACCAACAACTGAAGGGTGTTAAGGGTTAAATGACTACCATTATCCTATATAATTTCATGGAGAGTATGAATTTTTTTAATGACGTGAGGAATACTGATTAAGATAATTTTTGAAAATATGGCTTATCATAGAGATAACTATGTGATTTAAAAATTATATGATGATAGTTTCTTATTTATGGAAACTAATGGTTCAATAGAAAAATCTACCAAAATATTATTCAGAGTCAACTCCAGTAATTTTTTATTGATGATATATATGAATTATCTATATAGTGAATAGTGTGACATATGTATACTGATTAGAACATTATAAAGTATTTATTCCTATAAAGTAACTTATATGTGTTCCATAGAACATGGTTGGAACTAATTAAATGTTATGATTGCTCAATAATATTCCACCCAGGGAAAGGGAACGAGGTCTGTTCTGCTTTGAGTCAGAAATATCATGCAACATTATCCATGACAATGATAAAAAAATTATCAAATATTTCTAGATTTACAATGGACGGATCTCATAATCATAAAGGAAGGTTATAAATATTATATTTCTCAAATGGGTGTGTTTCCATCTATCAAAGTAAATATTGAAGAGGTTTAGAAAGAAGATGTATAGATTAAGAAGAATGTGAGATATGTTTCTATGTTTAACATTTATTATGGTATAATAATATGGTTAATGAGCACTGTATGTGTTCCTTCAACACTAAATCTATAGAATGAACTGTTATATAAGACGCATATTTCATAATTCTCTACTCATCCAAAAATTATAAAGATGTACATATATTTTAAATAGAGTTTATTGTGGGATAACTGAAAGAGAAATATTACTGAGTTTGTTTCTCAATACTTGGTTTGTAAACAAGTTAAGGATGTGAAAAAAAAGACTATAGGGATTTTACAACCACTACCCACACCAAAATTTATGTGTGATAAAATAACCATGGGTTTTATCATAGAACTCCCCAAAACATCTAACGGACACAATTCCATATCGGTTATAGTCAATCTCCTTGAGAAGATATCACAGTTCATCACTATTATAAATAATTATCTATAGATAATATTTCCTATATATTTAGTAAGAAATTGGTAAGGTATCTAGGATACCACAATTTATTTTATTTCATTTAGATCGATTGTATATCTTGATGGACTTGGAAAGACATTATCAATATCTAGACATGGAGTTAAGATTGAAAAATAGGTATCATCCTCAAATAGTTTTCTATTCTGATAAAACAATTCATAACCGAGAATATATGATGATCTCTTGAACTTGGGATTTTAATGGTTGTTGGGATAAAAAACTTACAATGGTCAATTTTTCTTACAATAATATATTTTAATAAATCATAAAAATGGATCTGTATGAATCCCTATATTGAAAGAAGTGTTGAAATAAAAAGTGTCGATATAATATTGGAGAAATGATTATATTCAGGAATATTGTAGGGGACAAAGTGGTATTGAAGGATAGATCCATTAAATGATACATAAGTTCATATTAGAGTCTATAAAATGGCTATGCTAACAATAATCAGTGTAGTATATAGTTTGATGTTTTTGAGAATGTTTTCCTCTGTCTTTGATCATCGAATTAGGTAGTGATTATTTGGAAGAAATTAAATACGAACACTATGAATATTTTTCCCAATTAGATTCTTTATTGATTAGGAATAATTTCATATCGCTTGGAAAATCCCATGAACCTCTCTCAAGTTACTGATGTGCTCCTTGTATCTCTCCTGAGGAAGTACATACATAATACATCATATGAACAAATATCAAAGGAAATATGACAACCCTTCTTTTTATTACACAATTAAACATAATTTATTACATAAACATCACCTGATGCAACATAGAAGATCGAGAGGTCTAGTTTCATTGGGGCTTAGGATCATTAAATAAAAAATTAAAACATTAAATTCAGCATCTTTATTCAAAACATCTTTTACATTACTACTACATTCCCTCTCACTTAGCATTGTATGGGATAACCTGAGGACATGCATAAGAAATGGGTGAGTTATGAAGCCCAGTAAGGGAATAATCATGAAATATCATGAGGAATAAAATTCATATTATAAAATAGGAATATCAATATAGAACAAGATAATAATAAACATAAAGTCATGATAAATCATGGTAAACATAACATGGAAATGTGGAAACAACACTTAACATGGAATTAGCATTAGCTAAGGCTCATTGCACATGGAGCATGAGTAAACCCTCACTACATCTGAAGCATGTCTAAAACATCATTTCACTTGAATTATCATGAGTCAAAACCCATTGCGCATGACGCATCATGATACCATACTTATCCAATGCATTGGAGCACTATCAGGGCGCACCCGTCTTAAATATTGAATTTCATGCCTAAGTGTGCCACATGGATCATAAAACATTGAATCATTCAACATAAAATTCTATTCCACAATAAAATAATGTAGAATACATACATGAAACTCTTTAAACAATAAGTAAATGTGTATAAAGTTGAATATCCTTGATAGAGAAATGGACATTGTATTCACTACACAATGACTTTGGCATGGAAAAGCGCGGTTTAATTTCTGCAGCATAACGATGTGACATAAGAACTCATAAAATGTTTGATGAGATGGAAAGGTGTGTATCATCATATTTACATTAAATGTACAGTAAGAGGGTCATATAAATACATGTCCCAAAAAATTTAATGGAATTTAGATTCATGATACAATAGAATTTCATGAATGTAAATGAGGAGAGAGAAATTCCATTCAGAATTTTGGCATAGTAACGGGTGTATGTAGGAGGAATTTAATGAGATAAAACGGGGTCTACCATCATTCAAACATAAATAGGGCAGTATGGGGGAGGTGAAAAACCATACCCCAAAATTTATAATTGAAATTAAATGGGAATAACAATTTAAATAATATTGGACAAAAATGAGAAAGAAAGAAAACCCCTAACTTGGAAGTGTGCTTCCAAAGGCATTAGAGAGGATTGAGAGAGGCTTCTTGAGACCTTGGGACACCTTTGGAGGATTCTAGATAGAGGAGGAAATAGTTTGGATGAACTCCAAAGTCTTTGAGTGTGGAGGAAGTTGGATCTTGGGTGGGTTTATATAGGAAAGGTGAGGCAATTCTTTATTATTTAGGTTTGGGAAACCTCACATTGAACTAATCCAAACCACAAACCATCCCAGGGTTTTTCCCATGGTTTTTGGCTAATGTAAGTGGAAAAAAATATTTTATAAGGCCAAAGTCTGAATTTCTTAAAATAATGGGTTTGCTTATGTGGAGGTGAGTCACCCTCCCGAGGAAAACAATTTAAAAAGATAAAATGTTTAATAACTCTTGGAGGGTCCACTAACATTTTTTAAAATAAATCAAACAAACCCAAAATCACATTATTTTAATTGTAAAACATATATAGTCTGAATATAATGTTTATAGTATTTTATTACATCACTATTGGGTAATTGTGATGTTATAAAACATATTATATAATTAAAGGTATTTAATGTTTACCAAAAATATGACTGTATCAAGATATTACGAAAAATTCACCTTTGGATAATTTTGAAGTCCTTATTATAGAAATAATATTAATTTTATCTAAATAATTTTCTAAATATGTTAATTTATATTTTTAAAATAAAAAATGAAATTTAACGAAAAATCATGGGCTTTGACAAAAATGGCTTCCAAACCGTATTAAAAATTACAATTGATTTAATAAAATTATACGATCATTTATATTTAATAAAAATTAATTTAATAATAATAATATTTTAATAAAATATTATTTAATTCAAAAATCCATTAATTCATCCAAATAGATTTCTTAGTTGAGCATTAACTAAAAATATAATATGTGCTTTAAAAACTATTTACAAAGTAACAATAATAAAATGAATGTATATTCATTATTATATAAAAAAACACACATATTAATAGTTCTAATGTCTTGTTACATTACCCCTTATAACACCCGCATAAGTCCAAAGGGTAAGGTGTGCGATGGTGGCTAACCCTTGGGTTCGCTCGGATAACATTGCTCGGGTGGTAATCACTATCAACTACCATTTCTCTCGTAGGCGGTTCCGCTCAGGCATAACATATTCACGCTCTGCTTGGGGTTGGTCAAGAGTGAATACTAATGATGCCACCTTCTTTCTGAGCTCCAACAAATGGGCTTCGTATGGGGCACATCTACTGGATGAGTTCATCGCTTCCTTTGTCTGAGTAAATTGGAATTGTTAAAACCCTACATTGATACTAATCATATGATCACTATTCAATGGCTATTTTTGCAACAGTAAAAAAATTTAACAGTGTTTTAAAATCCAAAAACATATAACCAAAGAAGTTGAAATTTTATATAAACATGTTACATAAAGAGACATTTAATTAGGTCAATAGGGATTTCTATTAATGAGTGATTAGGTCATTACAATATTCCCCCCTTAAGAAATTTTCCCTCAAAATTTCATTTTACCACACTAAAACAGATGAGGATAACTCTTCTTCATCATTTATTATAATTACCACAACACTTCTTCAAACTTGTAGTTTCACCACAACACCTTGACGAGGGGCATTATCTTATTTTGTAGAACATTTTCTCTATGATCTAATATCTTTACTGGTTGATCCTCATAAGAAATATCATTCTCTAATTGAACCACCTCTGAAGAGAGTACATGTGAAGGGTCCGGTATGTACTTCCTTAAGAGGGATACATGAAGGACCTTATGTACTTTGGCCATGGCAGGTGGAAGTTCTAGTCGATAGGCCATAGCCCCGACATGATCAAGAATCTCGAAGGGACCAATGTACCTTGGACATAACATACCTTTATTTCCAAAACTCTTGACCTTATTCCATGAATATATGTGTAGAAATACCATGTCTCCCACTTTAAACTCAAGGTCTCATCGACGGTTATCTGTATAAATCTTCTATCGACTCTGAGCTGCCTTGATATATAGCTAAATGGTTTTTATCATCTCCACTATTTCTTCAACAATTTCTTGTCCAAGCAGCTTACACTCACCGACCTCATCCCAACATGTCGGTGTTCTGCACCATTTCCATAAAGGTATTCACATGGTTCCATTTGGATGCTCAAGTGGAAACTATTATTATAAGAGAACTCAACTAGAGGAAGATGTTGATCCCATCCTCCTTTAAAGTGCATTGAGCATGATCTCAACATGTCCTCAAGTGTTTGGATAAGCTACTCAAATTGGCCATCAGTTTAAGGATGTTAGGCCGTACTGATGTTAAATTCAGTATTCAAAACCTGTTGAAGACTCTTCCAAAACACAGAGATGAATCTTGTATCTCGATCGGACACAATAGATAGTGGTACACCATAAAGCCTTACCATATCCCTGATATATATATGTTCCAGTTGATCCAATGAAAAATCATCACGAATAGCAATGAAGTGTGCAGCCTTTGTAAGACGATCCACAACAACCCAGATTGCATTGTTTCCAATGAATATCTTTGTAAGTCCTGTGAGAAAGTCCATGGTGATGTTCTCCCATTTCCATTCTGGTATGGACAATGGTTTCATCATCCCCTTAGACTTCTTCCTCTCTTCCCCACTTGCTGACACACCAGACACTTTGATTTATATTCAGCGATTTCTATCTTCATATTATCCCACCAATAATTCCCTCGGATATCTCGATACATCTTTGTGTTTCTTGGGTGAATAGAAAAATTTGAACTATGTGCATCATCCAAAAGTTCCTTCTTCAGCTCCGAACATGATGGAACATATAGTCTTTTCCCAAATCTCACAATTCCTTCTTCATTAACATTATACTCCAAGGATTTCCCTTTTCTGATAGCTTCCACTTTTTCCTGAATTCCAACATCATCCTTTTGAGCATCCTTTAACCTTTCCAAAAGTGATGGTTGAGCAATAATTTGTGAAATGATTGATAATGTTCCCTTCATTATGATTCCAATTTCCATAATTATCAAATATAAGAATATTGGATCCTTTTAAATTCTCATCAATGATAGAATCATTGGGTCCTTGCTACTTAGGGAATCTGCCACCATTTTCACTTTCCCAATGTTGTAATGGATTGAGAAGTCATATTATTTGATCAGCTCTAACCATCATTTTTGGAACATGTTCAACTCTTTATATGTGAATATATTATTGAGGCCTTTGTGGTCTATATATATTTAACACTTTTCCTGAAAAAGATAATGCCGCCAGATTTTCAAAGCGAAGATCACTACATCCAACTCGCGGTCATGTGTTGGATAGTTCTGTTCATGAAATTTAAATTTCCTTAAAGCATAGGAAATGACTTTGTCATTTTGCATCAACACATATCCCATGCCCTTCTTCTAAGCCTCACTAAATACAACATAAAGTTTTCCACTTTTTGGTAAAGTGATCCTGGGCGTAGTGATGTGACCCCTTTTCAACTCCTTGAAACTTTCTTCATATTCATCACTCTAACAAAACTTTAATCCATTCCGAGTTAACTTTGTAAGAGGGTTGGAGAAGTGTGAGAAATTTCTCACAAATCGTTGATAATATCCATCTAAACCCAAGAAGCTACGGATATCCACTACCGATGTTGTCCTCGGCCATCCCTCAATTTGATCAGTTTTGGAGGGATCCACAGATATCCCATTTCTTGTGTTGATATGGACAAATAATGAGACCTCCTTCAACCAGAACTCACACTTACTATACTTTTCATAGCGGTTATCCTTCCAAAAGGTCGCTAGTATAGTTCATAGATGCTTCTCATGATCCTTCTTTGTTTTGGAGTAAATTAGAATATCATCTAAAAATATTACCAAAAATTTTTCTAGGTAATCTTTAAAGACTCTATTCACAAGTCCATGAAAATTTATGAAGCATTAGTGAGTCTGAAAGGAATTACTATGAATTCATAGTGCATGTATCTTGTACAAAAAGTAGTCTTGGGGATACATTCCTTCTTCACCCTTACTTGATAACATCCCGACCGCAAATCCACCTTGGAGAAGTATAGTGCTCCATGCATCAAATCGAACAAGTCATCAATTCGTGGGAGAGGATACTTGTTCTTTATCATGATTTGGTTAAGCTCATGATAATCAATGCAAAGGCTCATTGACCTATCTTTCTTCTTGCCGAAGAGGACTGGTGCACCCCATGGTGAAGCACTTTGGCGTATAACCCTTTATCCAAGTTCTCCTATAGTTGTTTCTTTAGATCCACAATAGCCATTCTATATGGAGTCTTGGATATTGGCAATGCCCCAGGTATAATATCAATTGAGAATTAAATATCTCTTTTAAGAGGACGACCAGGAAATTCCTAGGGAAACAATTAAGCGAATTCCCTCACAATAGCCATGTCTTCTAGGATGGTTGCCTCCTTAGACTCAATCATTTGAGATAGATATGCATGCTCATAAGGCAGTAATATCCACACTCGAAATGATGGATCTAAATAAGGTTCATATTCTTCCTTTCACTTTTAAAGAATCGGGGGTCGATTCATCACATGGAGAGTGTTTTCCCTCTCACATAAATTTATGACGGATCTATATAAGGAAAGCCAATCCATGATAAGAATTACATCAAATTCCACCATAGAGAGTATGACAAGGTTCGCTGGGGAGTTTAATCCATATATTATGACAGGGGAGGAGTTATATTCATGGGACACAATGATTTCCCCATTTTCTGTACTCAATGACATCTTCACTTCCATGATTTTTTGTGGTGTTGGGATTGTTATACTAAACATTCATGATATAAAAGAATGTGTAGAACCAGAATCAAAATGTATGTTTTCTATTCTTGAATGAATAAGGAGTGTACCTGTCACCACTTCATTTATGGGGTTCACTTCGGCAGTAGTGATGGAAAAATCTCCCCTTTGTAGCCTTGGAGGTTGTCGGTTGCCTCCAAAAACCCTTGGCTTAGGGAACTGATTTGAAATATGACATAGTTCATTGCAATTGTAGCAATGAACCACGCGTTGAGGTTTGAACGGAGCGTTTCTATCCTCTGTCGCACCTACAGGTCTTTCTTGCCAGCAGTTAACAGCTAGGTTCCCTTCTCTTCTACACCTAAGACATTTCATCGTACCCTTCATTAAATTTCTACGGTGCTTATTTCTACACCTTTGGAAAGTGGGGTGTTGGATATTCTAAGAACCGTTGGATTTATCCATCGAAGTTCCAACATTGAACTCCATCTTATGATACTTTTCCCCAAGATACCCATGTGATTCTACGATCTCTATTTCGACCTTGAGGGCACGTCAGACAATTTCCTCATAACTGTCGAAGTCACGGATCTCCAGCGCTTTCTGTGGGCTAAGTTTCATCTCAAAAAAGAATTGGTCAACCATGCATTCAGGTGAAATGACAAAGCCGAATACGTATCATTCTATCCTGGTAATGTTTTCCCCATATTATCCAATAGATTCGTCACCTTTTTTGGTTTAGTTAAAGGAAGTCCCTTTCAATCTTAAGTCAGAGGGTGCGTGAAAAATATTTATTGAAAAAGATCTTCTGGAAATCATTCCATTCCAATGCCTCGATCTACTCCTCGGGCTTTGTATTTTTGATCAACGTCCAACATTTATCAGCTTCACCCTCCATATGACAAGAAGCCAGGATAACCTTCCCTTGTTCCGAACATTGAAAGATGGAGAAGATCTTTTCAATGGGGTTGATCCATTTTTCAGTGATTAAGGGATCAGATGATCCATTAATAGTTGGTGGCCTTTGTCTCATGAATCTCTCGATAGTGACTTTTTCTTTATTAGGGGTGTTGAACGTTTTTCTTGACCAATTTTTCTATTAAAATATTTAGTTATCTAATAGAGAAGTGTGAAAAAGTTCACAATTCCTTCTTCCATTGGATTGGGCATCTCATTCGTACAGTCATCACATTGATCTTCACAATGGTTGTTAGCTAGAGTCCTCCTATTACCTGCCATTGGCTAGAATAAAAGGAAAGTTAGGGGTTACACAAAAAGTGTAATACAAGGACAAAACTAATGACTTATAAATAACTATTATTTCCTTGACATATGAATCTAATGGATTTAGTCTATTTTATCCATGATCTACTTTCTTACATATATTCTTAGGGAAGTTTTTTGTCCCTTAATAATGGTTCATACTAAGCTTGTGATTTTACCAAATCATATCCTCTGGGAGTGTCATAACCAAGAGTGCATCGAGTCCCGTTGCCATGCACTAGTTCCCATTCGATTCTAGCTCAAAGTGGTGTTTTTGGGTTTTACCACTATGATACATCTATACTAGAGCCGCCTCTTCCTGCTCGTATCCAGACATGGATGTATTTTCTTGATAAACCACTTACTCAATACTCACAAAAACATAGGGATGTTTTTATTATACATATTCTTGTCTCTAAGTATTTTCTAGTCTTTTATAATCCTAATCCAAAAAATAACTAAACCTATCCTCTGATACCAACTATGATGACCCAGCTTTTTATTACACAATTAAACATTATTTATTTCATAAACTTCACTGAATACAACATAGAAGATCGAGAGGTATATTGTATTTGGGTCTTATGATCATTAAATAACATCATAAAACATGAAATACAACATCTTTATTCATAAAATCATTTACATGACCACAAAATTCCCTCGTACTTAGCATTGCATGGGATAACCTGAGAACATGCATAAGAAAAGGGTGAGCTATAAAGCTCGGTATGGGAATAATCATGAAATAACATGAGGAATACAATACATATTAGAAAATAGGCATATCAATATACCACAACAAAATAATAAACATAAATTCATGATAAATCATGATAAACATAACATGGAAATGTGGAAACAACACTTAACATTGAATTAGCATGAGTTAAGGGACATTGCACATGGAGCATGAGTAAACCCTCATTGCACATGAAGCATGAGTGAAACCTAGTTTCACTTGAATTAGCATGATTCAAAACCTATTTCACATGATGTATCATGATACTATACTTTACCCAATGCATTGGAGCACTATCAGGGCACACCCTTCCTAAACTTTTCATTTCATGCATAAGTGTGCCACATGCAACATAAAACATTGAATCATTCAACATAATATTTTATTCCATGATATAAAAATGTGGAATATATACATGAAACTCTTTAAAAAATAATTAAATTTTCATAAAGTTTAATACCCATGATAGAGAAATGGGGATGGTATTAACTACACAATGACTTTGGCTTGTAAAAGCACGACGTCATTTCGGCAGTATAACGACATGACATAAGAACTCATGAAAATGGCTGATAAGAGGGAAAAGAGTGTGTAATAATATTTACATGACATGGAATGTAAGGGGGGAATATAGATACATGTCCCAACTAATGTAATGGAATTTATATTCATGATACAAAAGAATTACTTGAATATAAACGAGGAGAGAGAAATTCCTTTCGGAATTCCGGCATAGTAACTGGTGTACATGGGAGGAATTTAATGAGAGATAAAGGGGTCTCTTATCATTCAAACATAAATATGGAAGTATGGGGGAGGTGAGAAACCATACCCCAACATTTATAATTGAAATTAAAATGGAATAAAAATTTAAATAATATTTGACAAAAATGGGAAAGGAAGAAAAACCCTTACATGGAAGTGTGCTTCCAAAGGCTTGAGAGAGCCTTGAGAGAGGCTTCATGGGAGCTTGGGGAACCTTGGTAGGATTATAGAGAGAAGAGGTCAGAGGTTGGACTAAATACAAAGGTTTTGAGTGAGGATGAAGTGGGATCATGGGTGGGTTTATATTGAAAATGTGAGGGAATTATTTATTATTTAGGTTTGGGACACCTCACATTATACTAAACTGAACCAAAAAACCAGACCATGGTTATTGACCATGTTTTTTGGAAAATGGAAGTGGAAAAAAATATTTTATAAGTCCAGAGTCTGAACTTCTTAAAATAATGGGGTTGCTTATGCAGAGTTTAGTCACCCTCCCAAGGAAAACAATTTAAAAGGACAAAATGTTTAATAACTCTTGGAGGGCCCACTAAATCTTTGTAAAATAAATAAAACATACCCAAAATTACATTATTTTAATTCTAAAACATATATTGGTGGAACATAATGTTTATAGTATTTTATTACATCACTATTGAGTCATTATGATGTCATAAATCACATTATATATTTAAACATTGTTTAATTTTTACCCAAAATTTTTTCTGTCTTAGAAAATATTGAAAAATTCACTATTTGATAATTTCAACTTCCTAAATCCAGATATAATGTTTGTTTTATCTAAATAATTTTCTATGTATGTTTATTTTCCCTTTTAAAATAAAAAATGATATTTTTAGAAAATTCATGGGTTTTGACAAAAATGGCTTTCAAACCTTACTAAAAATTACAATTGCATTCATAAAATTATATGATCATTTATATTTAATAAAAATTACTTCAATAATAATAATATTTTATTAAAATATTACTTAATTCAAAATTCCATAAATTCATAAAAATAAATTTCTTAGTTGAACATTAACTAAAAATACTATCTGTGCTTTGAAAACTATTTACAAAGTAACAATAATAAAATGAATGTATATTCATTATTATATAAAAAAGGAAATATTAATAGTGATAATTTATTGTTACATAACCCCTTATAATACTCGCATAATACCGAAGGGTAAGGTGTACGATGGTGGTTGACTCTTGGGGTGGCTCAGATAACATTGCTCTGGTGTTATTCTCTATCAATTTCCTCTTATATCATAGGTTGTTTCGCTCGAGCTTAATGTATTCAAGCTCATATTGGGCTGGGTCAAGAGTGAATCCCAATGAAACCACCTCCTTTCTGAGCTCCAACAAATGGGCTTCGTATGGGGAACGTCTACTGGATGTGTTCATCGCTTCCTTTGTCTGAGTAAATTGGATTTGTTAAAACCATATATTTATACTAATCATGTGATCATTGTTCAATAGCTATATTAGCAATGGTCACATTTCTTTACAGTATTTTAAAATCAAAAAACATTAAACCAAAGAAGTTGACATTTTATGTAAACATTTTTCATAAAGATACATTTAATTAGATCAAGAGGGATTTCCATTAATGAAAGTTTGGGTTGTTATAGGAAACCCCACTAGATAAAAATATTTCATATGAGTAAGAACTAGTGGATATTATTAATGATCTATGGAAAGTTCAATGAATTAGTAACACTCGCCTAGAAAAGGTTTTATAGCCTATTCACCAGCTTTAGGATGCTATATGGGACATTGAGGACATGATGATGAATTATCAATAGTTTTATATATCAGATTGAGGATATTTAAATGGAAAAATTCATTTTAAAGTTGTAAGAATAAAACACCCGGAGATTTTATGAAATATTTTTTTCAAATAAATTCAATTTCTTTATTACCTTTCATTACACACAACCCTGACTTCTAACAAACTATGAAATAATCTTTTTATTTAAACACGGCTATAATAAAATAGTATTTAAAATATGTTATTTGAATTTGAATAAACAAATTTTTAAAATATAAGTATTATGGTTTTATATTAATCAAATATAATTTAAAATATGTTATTAATAATTGGTAAAGTCTTTATATTCTTTGAAAATGCATATACCTCAAAAAAAATTATTCATTTTTGTGAATAAAAAATAAAAATATTTTTTTCGAATTTTTGGAAATTTATTTGAAAATATGAACTTAATTTTTGGAATAAACATGTACCAACTTTCTTTGGGTGAATTTGTGAAATTTTTTCTAAAAACATTAATTTTTTAATGATTAATGAAAAATAAAGATTTTTATTAAAAACATCTATTTCTTTTTAATAATTTACATGTTCCATTTTATTTTATTTTTGATTGTTTTAAAAGTAAAATTGTTATAAAAATATGATAATTAACCCAATTTATGTCAATTTAATATATTTTATTTTGAATTTTCATTTAAAAACATTACATTTTTATAAAAACATTTTCAACGGAAAACTATTTTCCCATTTATTTTTCAATTTGAATTTTAATTAAATTATTCTACTTGTATAGATAGAATTTTTAAAAATGGATTCTATATTATCAATCACAATAAATAATATTATATAATATTTTTATCTTAATTTAATCGTAATTAATAGTAATAGTAATTAGAAATAATTATCGTGGTAAGGAATAAAACTGGTTTATCATCGAGAAAAACATAAAAGATAAGGGGTAAAAGTACGTCAAAAAATGTAAAATTCTATTTTATAGTCATATTACTACTCTATATAATATAATATTTAATCTCAATCCATTTTAGATCCCATTTACATTTTAAAAAAATGGATAACATTTATAATTTTAAAAAATTCTAATTGTGTCCTCTCCCCCACTTATAATGGTGACACCCTCTCATCCCTTCTCCACAGTCTTAAAGATTTTTTCTTGAAATTAATTTTTCAAATATGATCTTTAAACCCCTAACCAAATAAAATAGGCCTTATTTTTATTATTAATTTATCCTAATATGGGTTTTTGTTATAAAAAATGAGGTTATATGATGAAGATGTATCGTATTCAATCGATTGTTTTTTTTATTTCTTCTTACACCACCTTTAAATATTAATAAAACATTATATTAAAATAAAATAAGTATACAACCTATAAATAAATTTTATTTTTTTAATATAATATTATATATCTAATTAATATTTTATCAAATGGGAATCAAATCCATTGGTCCTGTGTATAAAAGACAACAGCCTCACGAACTGATGTTATTCATTTTCCATATTCCTCTCATGGATGCATATAATTTTTTATTTAACATAATTAAATTATTTTTATTGAATATATATAATTTTTAATTTTTAATATCACATATACTTTTTTACATTCAAATTCATTTAAAATTGAATATGTCTTTCATGCGTACATTTGGAGCACTGCCTCCACGAAGCGATGGGACACATTTTTCAATATATTTTGTAAAGTATGGTAATGAGGGTATATTTAATGAATATATATGATATATATTATTTTAAATTGATTCTGATTTTTTTTATCTTTCTTTCATCCCATCAACTGAGAAAATAGAATTATTTTTCATGTGTATGTACGACCTACTGTTCCCACAAATAGTGTAATCCATTTCTTATCATTATCTTTCATTGATTTCACAAAATACATATAGAATTAATATTTATTATATTTATATCATAATTTAAATTATTAATATTATGGAACCATGATCAATGTAAAAGAAATATAAGTACCAACCCAAAACATACATGGAAAATGAAGAACTTATTACCCAAAACTTAATTTTAACAATGAATTATTAATAAATAGAAAATAATAGTATGTAATGAAATATTATTTCCTATGATATGTATATGTATTTTTTTATAATATATTTATATTAAAATTATATTAATTATATTTGAGGATCAAATGTGTACAAAGAAACATGATTCTTGAGGTATGAGATTTTCAGGTCATTTTTATTTCCCTGAGACATATTCCATATTCACCACGTATTTCCAATTTTTGGAGAATATAAATCAAATAATTATATTCTATAATCATTATTTTAAAAAATGAGGTTTATATTACTATATAAAGTTATATATTTCATGGATCATACAAATCAAAAGTTAACAAATTTGTAAGAGTTATAAAATAAAATCTCATTGTTTATCAGTATTGTTTATGATTATAATTTTGATGATGAAATATTATTACATATATCTCAATAAAATAAATGTTCTTATTATACTGTGGTTATTTAAGGATAATACATTTTTATTAATGTTCCTCCATTTTTACCTAAATGGATCAAAATAATTGTTTTAAATAAACTCTACATTATTTATCTTTTTGGATGAAAATAATTTATTGTCCAATGTCCATGTTTTAAAATATAATATTAATAATGGTATTTACAATTATCCAATTTTTTTTAAATAAAATATTATCCATAATTTAATTTTTAAAAATTTTTTTTAAAGGAATCTTCTTAAAAATTTTGGAATGATGTACTTATGACTTTTATAAAAAATGAGAAATTAATTTTTTTACATTTATGAAAGGAATGATATTATCTTTCATCATAACCAATAAATTGTTGAAAAACTTAAATATAATTATCCAATTGTATATTCAATGAAACTTTTTCATTTTTTGTTTAATAATTTTTTAGATTTTAAATAAGATATTTCAAATTGAAAATGTTATTTTCCTTAAAAAATATTTCAAGTGATCATTCAAAAAAATTTACATCAAAGATGACTCACTTTGATGTTACATAAGATTTAATAGGTATAAAACACAATGATAGTATCATAATTATTTCGCTATATGATTTATTATAATGTTGAAAATATGTTTCTGAACCCCATTTATTTTACATGGTGTTCGTTTATGAAACTTACCTCTTTCCACTGGTTCTGTTCTGATGAAAAATTTATGAAACCCATTTTATTTTCAGGTTATATTGTATAATTGTTTTTTAATGATATTTTTTAACAAAAATTAATTTTATTTGAGATGTGGGGCCTATATCTCCCTTCTATTAATTTGGTAATGAGAAATGCTCTATAATTTGAAAAATTACACAGGAGGTTATCCCAAACCTGAAAAAAAGGGTACAACAAGATTATCCCAATCCCAAAAAATATGGTACAAGGGAGGTTATATAATGCCCCTAAATTATTATATAAAGTATTTTATCCCAATCCCTAGAAATAGTGTACATGATAGGTTCTTGCAAAAATAAAAAATAGGTTACACAAGAGGTCATACCAATCCCAAAAACAGAGTACATGAGAGGTTTTCCCTTGAGTAAAAGAGGGGGTAAATGGGTGTCTATCACAAGGAAATAAAATACGATACAATGTATTCTATTTAAATAAAAAAAATGAGGGTAAAAAGAATGTTATCTCAGGCCTAAAGTAGGAACACAGGTTTTTATCCCAAGACTAACATGTTAATAATGTCTTGGTGTCTAGTAGTGAGAAAATATTTTCTATTCATAAATGTTTTCTAATAATATATATCTAATTAAAATTTTGTTATCAAATTTCTTGTAGTAATTGATTACTATATTATTCATGCCTTATGAACTACCAATTTATATCCCAAGACTCAAGTGTAGGCTCCATTATATGAATTGTATAGTTTTTAAATGATATTATTATGATCACATACCCTTATTCGTGTGTTTTTTATGTGATCTGTTATATCTCACTTATTTACCCTTAATATGATTCAAACTTTATCTTTTATTATAAATCCTTCCACAAGGTTATTATAAAATATATTATGTGTGAAATTTTAATAAGGGGTTCATGTTTCATGAAATTAATGAGAGATATTGTATCACAATTATGAAATACTAGTTTATTTTTCTATATTTGGAAAACCACTAGAACTATACGATAATGGAATCGATCATTATTTTATGAAATTAATATTAACATATGAATAAGTTTTTTTTTTGAATGAAATTTATTGAATTATATATATCCTATGAGGGGTACAATTGGGGGAGGGGTCATAATAACACATCATATATTTTTCCCTTGTAGAAGAGATTTTTTAGTAAAAAACATTCCTAGAACTTCCTATATGTAATATAAATAGTGATGTTAGATGATGGTATAATATAATATCCCTAACATAAAATGTATTAAAAATGGTGACATAGATGAAAAATACATTTTCAATATCCTGGGGTAAATAACATTAAAAAATAATAGGAAACACTATTTTTTTGTTTCGAAATCATTTATAACTAATTTTATTTATAAAACCATTTTATACATGTAAATTAAGCTTAATTTAAAATAATTTTCATAATATAAAAAATTTTATAATAGAAAATTCTCATAGAATTGATTTTGTCGAATTTTTTTAACATTAAAATAATATAATAAAGTTAAGGGTGAATTTAAAAAGTAATTTCTAAACATAAATGGTAAATATTTAAAAAAATATTTATTATTATGAAAAATTACCTTTAATAGTGGAATATTTCAAATAAATAAATATTATGTCAATTAAATTATATATGTAAGAGAAAAAAAATGTTTATGGAAGGAAACCCATTTTCATATTTTCAAATATCATTCTTGAAATAAAATATCCTAAAAAGGAATAATAAAAACTCATTTTGATAAATTATAAAAGAAATATAAATATACAATGAAATTAAACATAATTAGGATTCCAAATATAAATGAAAATATAGGTTAGAATGGAAATTATATACATGGATGAAAAATCATCATTAAAGAGAATTTGAATTCTTCACGATAATAACATATTTTATGGGAAACAATTTTTTCAAGGAAGAATATCTCAACCAAAGATAATTTATACTAAAATAAAAAGATAATTTAAAAAAACCTTATGGTTGAATAATCAAATGAAAAATGTAAGAAGATCAAAATTATACAATGTTATTCATAAAACGGGGATTTTAGTTAACAAAAAATATTATAACATCATTATCATTCCAATTGAATACCGAAGAAAGGTTTACTATGAGATTTTATTATAAATATAATATATTAAATTAAAAATCAATATCCAATTAATCCATGTATAATTTATAAACCATAACCAGGAAAAAATGGGTAAATACACATCATATATAAATGAAGAAAAATTGAGATTGAAGAAAAGATAACTTTAATCTCACATAGTTGTACATGATGTAACCTATTGTATTTCAAAATAAATATCTAAATAATATATTTTAAAGTCATAATCATTCCTATAAAATTTAATAAAATACATTAATAATAATTTATTACAATATATATTAGGTGAGTATATTTTATTTTCATAATACGATATTTTTAGTTTAATTTTTTTTTCACAATACTAGCTTCGTTGTTGTTATGTCAGTTGTGATTTATTTATTCAAATTCAAAAATTATTATGATGTTATTGGCATTGTAATCTGTGTTTTATAATTATTTAAAATTACATAATATCATTTCAAATGTATTTTTATTAAGATTAATGATAATGCAGTTGGTGGAAAGTTTGTTTCGATACTTTATAATGAATAAAAATGTTATATGACAATCATATGTATAAGATTAGAATTAACATTAATAAACCATAAAAAATTAAATTCACAGTAATTTCTAATAAAACACTAATTTCTTCTATATTCATCCATTATATAAATTTCTGGTGTTGTTCATGTAGGTAGTTAAATTTACCGAAACAATAACAAGATATAATCTATGGGTGAGAATGGTTAAGAATGTTATTCATATTTATTAATATCAAAAATAAATAATAGTATTTATATTATTCATATGTTAGAATATTTTTGAGCCAATGATTAATATATTTTGTTACAAAATATAATAGTAAATTTAGAACTGAAATACATCACATTCATTGATGTATTAGACCGCACTTATGCAAGGGTGGGGTCGTTATTTTTTGAAAGGTTTTGAATAAAGGTAAAAAAAATTATTCCAATAGTATAATTATTATTATTATTATTATTATTATTGATTTTATCATACCTTTATAATTATATTAGTTTTTGGGGGAATATTAAAAGAATTAATAGAGCTCGGTTTAGAACATTATCTCTCCCTTTAGATGTTCTCTCTTGATAAACACATTAAGTGTCCTCATATTTTTATTTTAGGAAGACCGAGGATTTTAGGACATGAATATTTTTTTATGAGATATTAGGTCAAGGTTTAGGTAAAGCTAAAAATTTATAACGAAGGGATAAATTAGTTGGTGTGGAGTCCTCTTTAAATTGAAGGGAATGCCATTTTTGTAAAATTAATTATTTATTATAAATAAGTCCCATGTTTTACATGGTATGTGGAGGAAAAATTGAAAATAATGGAGTGGGACATGATATAATTTATATAATACACCAACCATTAATTTTCAATCATGTCTCAATTACATTTTAATAACTTTTACTCTTAGATTTTTTACTTTTATCATTTTTAGATTCACCTTGGTAATTAATTGTTGACAATGTATTTTCCTTTTAAAGAAACATATAAAATGAAATTGGAAATATTATATGATATGTACATAATTCATATTAACATGAAATTAATTTTATTAAAATAATTCTTTTATGATGTAAAAAATAATTTTAACAATAGTGTATGTAACACTGAATAACCAATTTATAAAAATTGTGTATTTTATGTGTAAATATTAGTCTTAGGATAAATTTTTCTTGGATAATGGTTTTAATCAATTAAATTGTTTTATTATTAACCAATCTAATGTTTTTTACATTAAAATAAATCCAGAACATAATTTCAACTATGAAAAAATTAAAAGAGGGCTAAAAATATTTCATTCATAAATTGTTTTTGCATATTTCTCAAAATATTCAACATGGGTTTTATAAATTCAACATGAAATATTACGATTCAACCTTTCACTCCATAAATACATTTTTTCCGTTAAAAATGTTATATAAGTTTTTAATTTATAATTACTTTTTTCTATAGTCGTAAACACTACATTTTAATAAAAACATTGTTTTTTTACTACAAACCAAAAATATTTTGTTAGAAAAATTAAATAAAATATTCCTAATATAAAATTTTTGTTGTAAGTCCCAAATAGAATTTAATAATTTCCTATTTATATCATTAAATTTTATATTTTATCTTTTTAATTTAAATATAATAAATTAATTACAACTATTTTTATATGATAATTAATTTTTATAATTTGAACAACTATGATTATATTTTATCAATAACTAAATAAAAATATATTTTATTCATAATGTATTTACATATTTAAGATAATTTTCATAAAAATTTAATTTAATAAAAATACATTTGCAGTATAAAATAGTCTTATTTTCAATTCTGCATTTTTATCTGAATTTTATCAACTCAAGAGTACTAAAAAAGAACATTATTTTTTGTTAAATTTAAAAATGTGAAATTTGAATAATATATTTGATATATAAGAAATTTATTTCATTGAAAATTACATTTTTATATCATCTAAATTTTTACCTATATAATCCCTCAAGATATTTGTGTATGAATTAAGCCTAAGATAAACTCTGGTGGCAGTCCCATATAGTGATTCCACTTGCATGGATAAAATGGAAACTTCTATAATATTTTACTTCTATCACATACATTTTCTCTCATATCATAATTATTTTAGTTTTTCTTATATTGGTCTAGATAAAAAAACTTGTTATCCCACCACATTTTTTCATTATGATGGGTGGACTCTATATGGAAGACTCTCACTTCTTGACTCGATTTCTTCATTTCATCTACGTTAACTCTATCAAGTGGTTACTTGTATGTATGCAACATAATTTAAAAACTATATTATAATGGTCAAATATAATATTTTTAATTTAATGTATAATAGTTTAGTCTTTGTTTCATGTCATGAATGAATAATATTATTAAAAATTATCATTAAATTAAAACATAATTCTGTAGGTGTTATCATTTTCACCCCCCCCCCCGCAAATAAATTAAATTTTGTTCTTACAATTTTATTTATCATGTACTAGTGAAAAAATATGGGTGTATCAGAAATATATTCACATCAAAGGATATAATTTAAAAATATATATTATCCCTAAAAACATTGTAAATGTATTTTATTCCTTAGAAAAGGATTATCCCTAATATTATGTTTTCTCAAAACATTTTTTATAATATTCTAACAATATTTTTTATCATGACCCGCATTATATAAAATCATTTTAAAGGTATTTCATTATAATCCTTACATTAATATACTATCATAAGTTTATATTAAATTCAATATCCTTATTTTGAATACATTTTTCTATTATCAGATAGAATAAATACATTTCCAAAATCAAATTAAATTTATTGAAAAGAATAATAATTTGATATGAACAATAAAATTTCCAAAATTTATAAACTTTGGATACAATTATTACACAAATATAATTTTGTATTAATAACTTAACATCTAGTAATCATGAAGACTATTTTATGTCCTTATAATAAATTCTATGTATAAAACATTTGGTTAAAAATATCAAAATTCCTAAATCACTTTTCTTGAAAGGATTGTCATTTTTCATTACTCCAAATCATTTTAGAACCCAATTCAGTTGTTATAGTTTCATAAACATTCCATTTTTTTGTATTTTATATTTGTGACTCTTATAATTCATGATAGCTAATGGATTAGGCCATTAACATGGATAATTACCTTAGTTCCAAAATATTAGACATGAAAATTTCAGTGGTATAATGTGATGAAAATTAATTCAATCCATTGTGTTAATTAAACTTTTATTTTAACCTCAGAAATTTGATACATAATACCCAAATAAATAATAAATAAAATATATTCTAGTTTCACTGTGAAATTCCTATGGGTTTATATATGCACATTTTTTATGTGAAGAAACCCAGAATGTCTTTCCATCAAAAACATCCTCACCAGAACGTCCATGAGGCTATAACCTAATCATGTTTTGTGAGTTTGAAAATGAAACTAATATAAATTTTTTTATCATAATTCATGACAACAGTTTTTATGTTAAGATAATATTTCTCACTCCATCTCATCATCGGATTGGTTTCCCATCTGTACAATCTCAATACTATTTAAGGCATCTACTATTTAATTTTTCTTTTTTGCTCTAGCCATTACTAATACCAAAACGATATGAAATTATTGATTAACAGCCAAAAACATAATAGAATTATTATATTATAATTGAATGGAAATGTTAATTTTGAAAATGTCATACCATTTTTCACTATGATATTAATCTATAGTTTGGTAGTCTGAAATCACTCATGGTATAATATAGGATTTTTTAGGTTCTATTTCCTCATATATCATATCACAATTCAATAATATAATAAATCATTTCTAATTGATGGTAAAAAAAATGTAGTTAACTATATAATATAAACAAGTTGTGGCTTGCTAGGAATGAAATATTAGGCCCACTCATCCTGTATTGAGTGATGACAGAGTTGATACACAAACTTCTTTTTAATGGGTGATTACCCCAAGGTGATTTCTTCCATATCGATATCAACACAATATTTTCCAAATAGTTATATCATTTCTAGGAAAACCACATACTATAAATATTACCCAAATTCTAGAATGTTACTCTATAAGAATACTTATACATATGATTTTCACTATTATTATCTTATCCCAATCCCCATAAATAAATAAATATATACTAAAATATTATAACAATTTCATTGATAGTAACATAAAAGCTCTAAAGTTTTACTCTTAGTTCTAATGAAAAGACACATATTTTTTAAATGTTATTTGATAGAAATTGAGATATGTTTAGCTAAACATATGTTTATTTTAAATTTATTAGATATGTTAATTATTATATTTCATGATAAACACAAAATCCAATGAAAATATGTTTTTTTTATTTGAGGATATTCTAAATAAGGATCATATTTAACAATTATTTTGAACATTTATCCATTATTAATATTTTTTTGACATTCTTTTATACATCTCATAAGTTATTCTCATATTAATAACCTAGACAGTTTAGAAATAAAAAATGTATGGGAACAAATAAGTAATATAGAAAAACATTTACATTTCTTTTTGAGTTAAATCATAAAAATATTAGAAAAAATTATGATGATATAAATTTCTTATTAAAATGAATGATGAACATTAATATTTGTCCATAGGTCATGATTGAAGGACACAAAATATCAAAAAAAACCTATTCATTGAAAAAATCGTATGTGATAATAAATTTGATAGATGGAGAACATTTGTATGAATATTACATAGAGATGTGGAGTAATAATAATAATTGGAAAAAAAATATAGTGTATTGTGAATCAATTAGTGTTTCCCATAGTAGATCAGGATCCAAAAAAATTTCTTTAGTGAATATCGAATCACAGACTATTTAATATACTGGACCAAGAATCACAACTTACTTTCTATAGTTTATTAGGCATGAAAACCTATTTACCATAGTAAATAAAGGATCACAACCTTTTTCCTATAGTGGATTAGGCCTCACGGCCTATTTACCATTTTGGATTGAGCATCACTACTCATTTCCCATTATTTTATCATCATACGTAATAATTTACTCATTTAATTATATAGATTTATAGGATACAACCATTACAAAATAATAATTATTAAATACATATACCATTAGAACATGAAAACATTATTACATTAATCCTAAATTAATTAACCTGTAGAAATGATATTGGTTTCAGGAATAAATTTCCTAGATATTCTCTATTCCATCTAGAGAAATAAGATAGACCATGTTATAATAAAATATCTCAAGTATAACATAACAATCATTTTCTTATATTTACATATATGGAAAGATCATTCCAAGATCATTGGAAAAATCACAATGACCTTTTTGGAAATACCCCCTTTTATTTTAAAATCATTAGTAATTATGTTTATTGGGATGAACTCATTAAATCAAGTCAATTATCCTTAATGGGAAAAAATGTTCATAACTACCAAATAAGACACTCAAATTAAAAAAAATGTATTCTATCAAATATTTTTAACATTATCATAAAATGACGAAATTGAGGGTGACAATAAAATTTTATTTAATTAAAATTAAGATGAAAATATTTATAAAAATTTTGATTTTTATAAATAGAGCCATCGATAATTAAGCCTTTAATAATAAAAGATATATTATATCAAATAAATTTAGAGTGTATTATAAAAATAATCATAGAATGAAAAAATTATTTTTAAAGATAACTCTATCGAAATACAAGACAATAAAATGGTTAAAGATACCTCAATTTTAAATGATAAGGAAATAAATTATGGTCACATGATATGACAAACAATTAGGTTCTGAAATATAAAGAGTAACATTATAAGGAAGGGATAATATGGGAATGTAATAAAAATATTTTATAAAGATAATGTGATGACTTCTTATCAATTTCATATTTTTATGGGAAAAAAATAAACAAAGGAGATGGATTTGAATCAAAAGATTCATTATCTATGCTGATAAATGGTAATTTAAAAAAATCACAGGGTTTTTAAAATTAATCATATATGTTATAAAATTTTGGTGAAACACTATTACCTAATTAAATGGGGCTCATGTTAACCAAAAACCCATAAATAATCATTATATTTCAAATTGATATCCCACAAAACATATAATATAGAATGGATTTTAAATTCCCTTCAATTTAATTAAAAATAATTATGAAAATAATCCATTGAAAATAAATACACTTTTGAAAATAAACATGTGCAGAGTACTAATAATCTCTCATCAAAGAAAAATTCAGATGGGTGAAACCTTGACATTTAATCATACTTAGTCAAATGTGTTGTAACATAATGTGTAATAAATATAAATATACTAATCTCCTATTTAAAATAATTATTTAGATGTGTATCATTTTTTAAAATTTATATATAATTATTTGATTCAAATATATTAGTTATTTATATTTTACTTTCATCAATAAATGATATATGTGTTGATTTTTTCTTACTTCTTATTTCATGAAAGCAGTGTCAGTTATTATTTATAGATTCAAATTTCACCATTATGAGACCATTATAATTAAATTGTTATATTTCTATATTGATTTATTATTTTATAATTTCAATTAATAAGTATTTTTGTTATATGTTGCGACGAAAAAGTTGGTTAGGAGTTTGTTTCGATAATTTATAATGGAAAAATGCATTATAAAAAATTATAATTAGTACGAAAATTACTTAACTATATGTGATAAATTATTTTCACATCATTTTTTAATAAAACACTTAGTTAAATTTCTATAGTCATCCATGATTTAAATTTATATCATTTTTCATGTAGGTGGTTAAACAAACTCAAACATGAACAATTAATAGTATATGGGTGACTATACCTAATAAAGATAATTTTTATAATTTTTACCATTATTAATGAATAAAATTATATAATTTATATGTTTTTAATGTTTTTAAATATATTTTAGGAGAGTTGGATACATAACAAAATACTATAGTGAAAAAAATCACTTTTCTGGGACTCGAAGTCCGCACGTACTCACAAATGACATTTTTCTTATTGAATGTTTTTAATAAAATATATAAAATGAATATTGTAATATTATAAAAATATAGAAACATATTATTTTATGTTATCATAATTTCTTGGATATAGTATGTTTGATGGGGTAGAGATGAAAATAATGAATAGTGTATTGGGGAGAACATTACCTCTCCCTTTGGATACTCTCTCTTTGGTAACACATTAAGGCTCTTTAATTTGTTATTTTGGTATGAAAAATGATTATATTACATTGATTTTAATTTTAGATGATAATACAGATGTTTTTTGGTCAAGATAATGCTCTAGAATGCACAGTTAAATGGGGTGTAGGTGATAAACTTATATAGGTGAAGGGAATGGAATTTTTGTAAATATTAAGTTTTAATATAATGACCGTTCATGTTTCACTTGGAACATGGAACCATAATAAAAATTAATAGATTTTAGAATTATGTAACATCAATAATCAATAAATAAATTATTTTCAAACTTCTTTCAAATATTTATTAATTATTTTACTTATATATTTTTATCTTTTAACATTTTTGTTTTTACCATGATAATTAATTTTCACCAAGTTGATTTACTTTTATTCGAAAAAAATTGCCTTAAAACTAAATTTGAAAATAATTATTAAAATTACAAAATCATCTTTATTAAATAAAATATATATGTGTAATGAAAATTTATTTTTACATTTTTGATTGCAATACAAAAAAAATTTATTTCTAAATTAGTGTATTTTTAATCATAAATGTTCTGTTTATGAAACAAATTTGTGATGATGATTATTTTTATTAAATTATTTTTTTTAATAACCAAAAATGGGGGATTGAAACATTGGAATAAATCAAAACCCAAATTTTTACTAGTTATATTTTTATTAAAAGATAAATGATAAAAACTATTATTGAAAAATATTTTTTTAAATTCAAAAATTTAAACATGATTATTGTGAATTTAAAAAAGTATTTTTTAAATAAAAACTGTATGTCTAAAAATAAAAAAAATTGATCCTAAATTATTTTAAATATTTTATAATGTATTTTTTAAATATAGTTCTAAATGTTACAGTTTTAATAAAAATATATATTTTCACTATTTATTTATTTATAAATTATTTTAAAAAAATAGAAAAACTTTTCCTAATATGAATTATTTATTTTCAATAATAAAAAAAAGTTAATTTCTAAAAATTATATTTCTAAAATTTTATAATTTTTTGTTTCGATCAAAAAATAAAATTACAATGAAATCTATTCTAATAGGAAAATAACTTTTTAAAATTTAAACCATTCTTATGTTTATTTATTCTTAGTTACCAATTAGATATATATTGTATATAATATATATTATTCTTTAAAATAAAGGATATAAAAGGAGACCTTGTAAAAATAATTTTTTATCACAGAATGGTATTATTTTCTATTATCATATATAAATTAAATTGTATCAATGAATTAGTATTAAAATAAACATTCATTTTATTTAATATTAAAAATATGAAATTAAAAATATTAATTTTAATTTAGATAATAAATTCAAATTATTATTAAATTTTTAATATCATATCGATTACATCTTAGACAAAACATCATGATCTTCATATAAAACCAAATAATAAGATAGGTTCTAGTGGGAGTCATTGGTGGTGATTCTACTAGCATGGATCTCATAGATATTTTTATGATCTTGAACATCAATCACATATTATTTCCCTAATACTTTCTGTTTTTCAAATCATATTTCGATTAGACTATTGTAAAACCTAAAGATGACACCTCTTTTCGATGTTCTGATAAGAGAGCTTCACAAGGAAAACACCCACTAGTTGATTCTATTTCTTCTATTTTATAAAAAACTTCTACCATGTGGTTATTTTTATTTATACATAATAATTTAACACCAACATATTAATATTAAAATTTAACAATGTTATTTTATATTATCCCCATTTAATTTTCATTTGGTGTCATGTATGAAGAAAAAATTTAACATTTTATTAACATTAATACAAAAATCTTTGGAAATTATAAAAATACTTATTTGAAAATAAATAATTACATAAATAAATTTTGTTATAGGGTTCCGTCCCCAACAGTAATCCACTACTAGTTATCTTTTTTATCATGATATCATAGAACCAAATTATTAGTAACCTACACAACCTTCACCTAATCTCAATAAACATTATGGCTAAAATAAAAAATGTATCGAAGTGAAAAGTGTTATATGTAGTGTTATTTGTTAGCTTTAGGTAATGGATAATACTATGAAATACATACATCATGCATACTCATTACATATATTTATAAAATTCTATATATTATACATAGAATTAATGATTAAAAATTAAAATTCATACTTGTATCTTCTGAGTGAACACTATATCATTTTATGGAATCCTAGTCATATTTTTCATAACATTTCTTCAAATGTTACATCTTATGAAATAGATTCTACATCCAAAAAACCATTAATGTTTTATCAAGCCCCAAAAATTTCTTATATAAAAGGAATTTATTGAATATTGTGTTTTTTATTTATATTTTTCAAAGGATTCAACATATGATTTTTTATACCCGCTCAAAGAATCATTCCATCACCCCGATTAATATTTTATTTAATGGATTAATACATGTAAACAATTTTTGCAATATTATAATTATATTGGTATTTTCAATAATAATATATAACTATAATGTTTTCCCAAATAGTGGATATTGTTTTTAATAAACATTAAGCTACCCCATGTTACGTAATCAATTTTTTGATCCAAATATTACTATTTATTGATTTTGATACAAAACTATACTCAACTTATATTTTAGAATTATCCATTTTAGGATAATTATATATATATAAAATAATTACTCCATAGTTTGGATGAAAAAAATATAAATTGAGGTTTTGTATTCTCAATTTTTTTCGGGAAATAGCCTCGATGTAACCCCTCAAAATGAACTATTACTTACGTTTAAATATTCGAATACAACCTTATTCCTTGATAAATAATTTTTATTTTACTTTACAATAATATAAAAAATTATCCAAGGTATAATTTGTAATATTAGTTTTCCTCAATGTATAAGAGACATCTGGACAGGTACATTAAATATCACAAATTATGGATCCAATTACAGAATCATATGAAACCTCATCCATGTGTATTCGTTCATTAATCATTCAAGGATACAAATCATGTGAAATAATAACACCATTTTAAACAAGAAAATAAAAATTATTGGGGTTTTATATGCTAACCCACTTCACAAATTTACTACTATATATGACACAAATCATTGAAATTACACTTTTTAATATACATGAATAGGTATTCAAACCAAGTATGTAGTATTTTCCATACGTATTTCATTGAAAATAAATTTGCACGACCAATTATTTATAAAATATAAGATGGAGGTATAATTTTTATGACAGTATTCCAAATACATAGAAAAATATAAATACTACAATAGACACATTAAGACACTTTAATATATGTAACAGACATGGATTTCAATTCTTCTTTAAATACTACTATATTAAATAGTTTATGGTACACACAACATAAAACTAAAATGATTCATGAAATAATAAAATAAAGGATTTTAAATATAAATATAGTAAAAAATTATCAAACTTACATTGTATAATTATCTTTTGATTGATGGAATTAAACGATTATAAAATAAATAATAAATACGATTCAATTAAAATTATTTAGTTTTAAAAGTAATATCTTTCAATTATATATTTTAAATATATTTTTTCTTTCATCTTAATGAATTAAATTTCCCACTTTTAAAATATTATTAGGATAATATTTATTATTAAAAATTTTAACTACTATATTAACTCAAAATTAATTATAAATTGATATAAATAACACAAGATGTTTTAAAGGGTAATATTTTCTATAAAAAAGATTTTATATTTTATAATTTCATATAAAAATTATAATTTATAATTTTAATTTTATTAAGTGAACATTATTTTTAAATTATATGTTTCAAAATTATTATTGTGTTTCTTTATATTTTTTTGGAAAGGTTAAAATTTGGGTGAAAAATGAAAAATACTGATTTTAATGGTATTTTCACTTTTATGAAATTATTTGGAATAAAAAAAATTAATGGTTATGAAATAGTTCTTATATACCAAATATATATATATAATAATTGAAGTATTGGAATTAAAAAATAGAATTTTGAACTTATAAATATATGAATGGCAGTTTGGAAATATAATTAATATTTTTATAAAAATAAAAAACTCTTCTAGATCTTCTCTTTTAATCAATTATTCAAAAAGTAAATTTAAATTTAGGTTTAAATTTAATTTTAAATAACTTTCATTTTATTTAATGTAATCCAATAAATTATTTATGAATCATAATTATCATTTAAAATATATCATTTTAATGATTAAAAATTGACTTTTTCCAAAAAAAACTATTCATTGTATTTTTCAAACATATATAAATGTAATTTTTACCAATATAGTAAATTGAATCATAGAAAATGGATTCCATATTTGAGATCAGTATTTTATGATTTCTTAATGGGTTCAATTTTATTTTATTCACAATGACTAGTTCAAAATATAATTTTTTTACAGTGGTAAAGGATAAGGCAGTTACTGGGGGGTTTAAACAAATAGATAAGGAATAAAATATAACTAAAAAATTATCTAAATGTACTTTTATGTGTGTATTTAAAATGTAACTTATCATATATTAAAAGTTAAGCTAAATTTGATCCACATTCCATGGGAAAGACATTTATTATATTTACATGTTTTGAAATATTTTCAAAGGATCCACTCCCCTCATTTATAAAATCACACCACTCCTGTACACTACCAAACACATTAGAAGCTCCCTTATCTCAACCAATATCTACTTAATGGAAAAAAATACCATATCTTTGTCCTATAGGTTTTTTTCACTAAAATGATATCTCTATATGGATTAAGGTGTAAGCTAAAATGAATATATCTAAAGAGGTATAATTATTAAAAAATTAATATTTATTTCAACTTATTCCTCCTTAAAATAAATTACAACCCTCAAAATGTAATTAATATTGTTTTATATATTACATTTTTCAACCTCTATTCAATATCATTATAAATTAAAACCCCACTCACCCAAACATATAGACTACAATCTCTATGAAATGATATATTTCATTTTTCATGATAACCTCACTAGAATTTTTATAAATATTGATTTTATATATAGATAATAAATGTTTTAAATAATTATTATTTTATATTGATAAGATAATTTCTATATTCATTCCCACCCATCAATTTGAAAATGGAAATATCACTTGTGCAGGTGTGTGGAATACCACCTCCACAAAGCAGTGTAATCCATTTCTCATCACAACCTCACATGGATAGTCATGTTGATGAATCTAATGGATAAATATTATAATTATTATATAATTATTATATTTTAATTTTATAAATTTATGGTTTTTATTTTATTTTTGATCCAATAGAGAAATGAAAATGTCACTCAGTAGTACATGCATACTTCCACCTCTATGAATGATGTATCATATTTTTCATCACCACTAAAGATGGATAGTTATAAAAATGTATTAAATAAAAAAAATTATATTTTTATCATGATTAATATTCTACATTCTATGGAACAGCAACTATGCTTCAAGGATTTGAACCATCAACTCAAAAAATGGATGAGGAAAATAACAATTAACACTTAATTAATTAAACACAACTAAGTATTATGAGTAAAATGGTAAAAGTGTTATTAATAAATAATAAGTTGATATATATATACTGATTATATATATATGGAGAATAAATATTAATTTATTTCATGGGATGATTTAATACATCTATCGAATCAGGAAACCAACATAAGGGTTTGTCATCACAAATTTTCTTCTTCGAGACATTTATTAAATTATAAATCTATTTCCAATACATGGTCAATATAGTTCCGCTTTTAAAAACTATATATTCTATATCCAAATAATTAAAGCCCGTTTTTATTTTTTTTTCTTTCAAAATGTTTTGATTGAAGTGTTATAAAATCTGAAATGGTTGTTGGTCTCAATATTAATTCCTTGTTACTCATTTGATTATGTACACTATGATTTCGTTTCTATATTATAAATACTAAACTATGAATATATTGTTATATAATATTATATATAACTATTTTTCATTATATATCAATATCATATATTTACCGTAAATGTATATTGTTTCTGATGTTACCATTGTTCTAATTTTATATTTCAGAATTTCACTTTTATCTAGATTGATTATGTTTCAATTACTATTAGGGAAAAGTGAATGTTATATCTCTAAATACACATATAAATTATCCCAATTCAGTTATTTATATTTTTTTCTAGTATTCTTTCTATTTTTTATGTATTTGGAATTCAAATCCACTATAATCTCTTTTTAAGAAAATCTAAACCAATTTATCTTTTATGTTTAGGATACATTTTCCTCCAAATATATATTATTTATTTTTCATCAATTAGGATATTTTATAAATTTAAGTTAATAAATAATGAAAACATATTTTAACATTGACTTTATATTATAATTTTTAAAAGTAATCTTTTTAATTTTTTCAGAAAAGCATTCTTCTAACTTTGTTTATAATTTTTTGAAAGAAATATCATTTTAAATGGTTATTTATTGATCATAGTTTCCCACAATAATGAAAATTAGTCAATATTTGGATTCATTTTTATATTTTTATAGATTTTAATAGGTATTTTATTTTCTAAATATTCTATTAATATTTCAAAAGAAATTTATATTATTTTACAAAATGTTTTGAAAATTTATATTATTCCTCATATGTATATTTTTATCGTATACTCCCCATGTCACAACCCATCTAAGAGGGGAACATTTCGTGACTACCCCAAGACCACCTCCAACGGGCTAGGGGTGGTGACTATCACAGAGTATGGATATCTCAAAAAATGGGAGGAATTATCTGAAGAACATATACACATGCACACATCTTCAAGCCACAAAATATTAAAATGTAAAAAAAATAGTAAGTAAATAATGGATTCATGCATTTAAGATCTCATAGAAGAGTATGATAGTAAAAGTACTGGGATGTAAAAGAGGGAAAAATATAGGACCACCACAATAAGTCATTAACACAAGACCAACTTGGAAGTAACGGTACTGGGATTGATTTCAGAACACATAAGAACACACCTCGGTCTGTCATGTCCCACTAAACATCGTCTCTCCCTTGTCTTTATAAGAATCCATCAAAAGGTCGATCGTTTTCACATGAAATTAAAATTTTGGGAAAATCCCGTGCATAGGTTATTATAAAAAACTCTTTAGGTAACCACTAAACCACAAAGAAATACCATAAATAAACATATACTCATCTCTACACCGGTATATTTCTACAGCTCATATAACAAATAAATCCATATATACTCATGAGAAACCCCACACCATTGGGCAGTCACAACCTAAATCCATCCATAGTATTTTTCTTTAAGTACACTCATTCCAATATAACTCACTCTCTAATCCATGATATCATCGAAGACACTCACAATGTGGTATATCTCATTTCATCATAGCCCAAATGAGAACTTATTGGTCAATGAATACTATGATACACAGAGAGAGGGTCATGCTAAGAACTAACTGGGGGACACCACAAATCATAACCAAACTCTCTAGGGGATACCATGTACGCAATATTGATCAACACTCTACATATGGGGATCATAGCTAGAACATCCTGGGGGATGCCACATACTATACCGATGCGGCCTGATAGATGTAAGATCAGTGCCCTACCCAGGGAGGTTACACTATTCCAAATACACCACAATAAGTGATAGAGGGTCACACTCCAGTCTCAGGGAAGGATAATGTACTCTATCGAAGACTTGACCTCTAGAGGGGGTTACAATCCAGTGGTGTGTATGTAACACCGAACTGAACCCTTGAGGGAATGACCAAAGGAATACTCTCAACCTATTCAAAAATCTCACCAATTTTCCAAAAAATGACTGTCTCATTTTCAGGGTCTCAACATTATTAATGGATCATAAATTTTACACTTCATTTAGGAGATATTATCATTTTAGAGAAACTTACCATATGCATACTCAGGACTGTGGACCGACTATCACTATACGTCCAACCTACCACCGCGGTCAGTTGACCGATTGTGCAGGCCCATTGTGCGGCCACTTCACCCATGGTCAAATGTCATGGTTGACCATCACTATTGACTGTCCCAATCAACATTTATAGTGGAAAACAACCATTCTCCAACCTAGTTCCCTTGAATCATAACCGGGCCCGACCTAAGTTCGACCTGAATCTGACACAGGTTAGCTTCCTCGGACTTGGTCCACCAGCCTGACCCAACATACAGGTCCCAACTCGACCCACTTGGCCCATCCAGCTAGATTGGCCCCACTATCCATCCACATACACATATGCCGACCCCCACATCTCTACCTCTGATGATCTCGCAATTCCCCCAATGTGTGCCCGCATCACTTCTGTCATCTCATGCGGTCATTCAGGTAACCACTGTTGGTTGCACCCTCCTCACAAGGCTCCACTAACACACATGAATGCCAATCATCAGTTCCACACCATTTTTCCCTTCCATGGACAACATCACATTCTACAAAGCCCATAAAATTTAACTGTAATATATCTGAGCTCTTTGGGTCTTAATCTATATAGATCCAACCTTGATTGTTGATTCACCTCAAATAAAGGGCTTCTATCATTCTCAAAACCACCCGGCAACATCAATCCATGAACCATGGTGTTCTAATGGTGAAAAACAGTAACAATAGAGGGAGAAAAGAACAAAAATTTATAGGGATGAGCCTCAATCGATGTTTTTATCGATCGTAGTTCATCACCATTAGAATGTTTAACAAAAAAAGAAATTTCGTAGAATATAATATTAGTTAAACCTCAAAATAACACCTCCGTCGAAAAAACCCAAACCATGGATTAATCTGTTCATTGATTTGTAAGAGTTTGTTTGGTAACTCAATGATGGGAAAATTAAGTCACATTAATATGCCCTACCTCGATTCATGTCACTTTAGATGAAGAATAGTAGTCGTGTCTTTGTTTTAGGAAATATCATACAAATCTGATATGAATCAGTCATCAAACCACTATCTATCATTATATCTTGAGATAAAACCCTCAATTATCTCCCCAATAGTCTTATATGGTTTTAAGGGTTTTACAACTAACTTGGGAAAGTATCCATTACAATATTTTTAAATTTTTTCCACTGCTACATAAATAAAATAATTTTTATTAAATTATTATTTTTTACTATGTACCAAAACTACATTTTCACAAACAAGATGTGCCAAACTAAAGTTAATTCATCCATATGATAAATACACCATTATAATCTCAACAGTGCCCATACATTTTTTATCTGGGAATATATTTAAGAGTTAATCCTCTCTTTTCCTTTAAACTGATTTATCGTGCAATTATATGTTTAATATTTTAAAAAACATTATTTCAGGAACACAGAACCATGGAATCACACATCGTCTTAGCATCTGGTCTCAAAATAAAACCATATATAATCTATATATAATAAATGGAAAAAATAAAAGATGATACATTCTCCACACCATCACGATTTATTTCCTGAAAATACAAAACAATGGCTAGTAAAATTGATAATGGTAATGAGCATGAATATGAGACTCTCTCTCCCATGTTCTCTCATGAGATTCCCTTGATTCTATCAAATTCACACTATAGGAATCGACCTACCATGAAGGATCCTCTCATTTTTTCTCTCAATCTCCATTGATTAATATATCAAATTCACTCTATTCTCGATGTCTAACTCTCCCTAGTAGAGGACGTGTGAAGATTCATGCACATACATCTTCTGCAGTGACATGTGTAAGACATCGTGTAGCTGATCTAATTTTGGTTGTAGTACAATGTGGTACACCACCTATACAACTCTATAGAGTATCTGAAATGTCTCAATAAACCATAGAGATAGATTTCCACCCTAACCAAATCAATATAATTTTCATTGAGGTGAAACCCAAAGGAACACACAGTATCCTTCCTTGAACTCCAAATGACTCTTATGCCTATCATTATAAGACTTATAATGAATTTTTTCAATCATCATCCACTCATGGATGATCTGAACCTTCTCTATAGTAGCTCGTACCAATTATGTGAAATGAGTACTGACTCACCAAGGTCAGTCCAACAAAGTGGTGACCTTAAGGGTCTCTTATACAAATCCTTGAATTGTTCCATAAAAAGGGTGTAATGATATCTTATGTTGTATGAAAACTCCCCTAGTAAAATGATATCTTCTAATTATGGCCAAAAATTAACATTTACTCCCATAGAATGTCCCCAAGAACCTGAGTGGCCTTCTATGTCTAGTTATTTTTTGATAGTGAAGCAATATTATCCAGTGTAAGTGGGTCCTAAACACCTCCTTTAATCCATTACTCAGTTAGGATGTAAAGAAATCATCATGATATGAAACTATATTTGATTGAACTCCACTGAGTTAAGCTATCTCCTTCATGTATATGTTTCCCAATCTCTCTACTGAACTCTGCTCCAGAATATCTTAGAAGTTGTCTGACTTGGTAATTAATTAAATTTTCACTCTTATAAAATTATGTCCCCTAGACTTGAAATGTAATCCTAAAATGAATCCCATCATAATCCAATCCTATAACCATTTCGGCACCTCTGGGGGTTGAGATAAACTCAGTGAAACATTTCTCTCAGTCTTAACCTACTAAAAAGTATGTCATCGAGAGGAAAATTGTGTAATTCCTTTCATCATATTTGGACACCAAAATGAACAATAGTGGTTCCAATGCAATTCACCAAACCAGGATGTACCACTAAAGAGGGTGTATGAAACTCCCTCAATACATCCTCCCGTAATTCGACTAGTACTATTGTGAGTCTTTTAAAAAAATGATGTGCTCCCCACCTATTCAATATTACTCATGAGGATTCCATGTGGACATATGAGAAAGTATGGTCTCACAATAAGAATCCTTGAGTCATGCCTTCCTTACTCGTTGAATAAGAGGAGGTGTGACAACCATCAAATACACATAAGAGTATTTGTATCTATCTTTATATTGTAATTTCATTGATAACAACTACATTGTGCCTCATTCAGCAACTGCATACTAGATCTCTTTCTAAGAGCATCTTCCTCCATGTTCCCCTTCCTAGAAGAATAAAAAATCTCAATTTCATATTCCTGGATGAACTCTAGCCATTTCCTCTCTGTCATGTTCAGATCCTTGTGGGAAAATATATACCTGTGACTCATGTGATCAGAGTAGAAAATAAACTACTCACTTAGCAGGAACCATCAACACATCTCCAATGCACTAACTACTCATGCTAACTCCTAATCATGAGTCACATAACTGTACTCATGTTTTCTCAATTGAAAAGAAGCATAGGCAATCACCACTTTCTTCTTCTTCAAGACACAACCGATTCCAACCAGTAATGCATCGTATAATACCATATACTCAATGAAATCCTATGGTAACTTTAGAATGGGAGAACTCACCAACCTATTCATCAAATACTAAAAGCAGTGATGGCACATCTGTTTCCACATGAAATGTAGACATTTTCATGTCAAAGATTTCATGGGTGATGATACAGTAGATAAGTCAAGTAAAAATCCTCAATAGTACACAACCAATCAATGTAAACTCCACACCTAGGTGACACTCTTGCATGGCTTCGAAGAAAGAAATGTCTCAAACTTAAATAGATTCACAGCAAGTCTAGAAAATGAGATGATGTTTCATAGAAAATGGACCACTCAAATCCATAAGTGACAATTTGAAAAATTCTTTTAAAGTTAGTTCTCTTTGAGTGTGTCTAGGACCATCCTCAATTGTATCATAGTTTACTCCTTGGATTCTGAGTACACTAGGATTTAATCAATAATGATTAGAACAAACAGGTCTACATAAGGCTGAATGATGCAGTTTGGAAGTCCCCTTAACACTTCTAGAATTTTTTTCATCCCAAACGGCATAAAAAAGTACACATAGTGGTTGTAACAACATCATGATGTCGTATTAGATATATCCTTTTCTCGTACTCATAGATCGTGATAGCCTGGTCTAGGTTCATACTTTGAGAACCAAAGTGCACCTTTAATCTTGTCAAAGAGGTCGTTGATCCTCAGTAGTAAAAATTTTTTCTTCATGGTCACCTAGTTTAAGCAATAGTAATATAAAAATAACCTCAATCTCCCATATTCCTTTTTGGAAGAAAAAAATGGGGAATCCTATGGTGAAACACCGGGTCTCACGAATCCCTTCTTATATATGTCCTCCAAATGTATCCTCAACTCACTAAGCTATGTGGGATCCATATGATATGCATTTGTAGATATCAAGTATGTCATGGGTTGTTGAAAAATACAGAAATCCATCTCCCTATAGGGAGGTAAATTAGGAATATCCTCATGGAAGATGTCCTCATACTCCACTACAACTATAGGAAGCTGAGGAAACATATCATCCACTATATCAAGGGTGTGTCCAGCTAAATAATTAGTAATCAGTTGCCCCCTCTTATCTGGGAATCAATCTGGTGTTGCATGTGTTTCATTTTAAAAAAAAAGCAAAACTTTGTTCCATCACTACGGAAACACTTAACTTTTCACGTAAAATAGTCAATATATGATTAAATTATGGATAACCACTCCATACTAAGAATGAAATTGTAATACCTCAACGATGCTACTGAGATATTCTGACTGAAACTCTCACCTCCATGAGTGAGGTCACACTATCGGCACCAGTTTGTGATCATCTAATCTTTTTTTGTAACAGTCTTTATGTATAGTGTTAAATTAAAAGGTTCAATTGTACTCTCTTTGTCATTAACAAGGTTAATGGAATGAATGGAATGAATATAACCTATTTCAATAAAAATTTAATCTATGGTGGAAAATATATAGATCATACCTCATATAATCCCTAGATCTCTATGGTAATAAGCCTCCATTTACTATAACAAGCCTCTTACCTACCCACTATATACCTGATCCAAGCGTGGACATCCTAGGGGTGGGGTTTGTAATATTTCAAGCCTATATCCCCCTTGTATTGCCCTGCATACCCCTCTGCTGCATCTGACTCCCTACAGACCACCCTGCTCTTATCTCGGTCTCTACCTTAGTGATCCCACAATTTTATCATTATCAACTGTACAGTGGGTCTGGAAATATAATTCCAAATGTGCCTAAATGCTGCATGAGTAACCCTGTCCATAACATGGATGATTCGATCCACCCATGGAGACCTAAAGTGCAAACCCTAAGTCTTAGGATCACCCCCTAAAGTGCTTGACTAAATTGGATCCATGTAAATACCATCAGATACATGCTACTGATGTCTCAGCTACTCAGTAAAAACTATTGGCTCCCACACTTGATGATTTCTCTTCCAAAATTCATTCCCCCAACAGGGATCTAACAAGTACCCAAGCATATGATGAAATCCTAAGGGATACCACTGATTCCCTGATGTTCTAACATAATCCATTATTTATGTTTTGATCCCTTAAGAACAGATCTCAAAACATGTCCATGGAGTAGCCCCGAAGGTCAATAAACTTCACTGAATATTGTAATATAATAATAATACCCTACTACTGATGCATAAGATCTTATATGCATAATGATCATAAAGTTACCTAATTGAACTCCTCCAAGGAGAGACACTCAAATTCTATCTTGGAGAGAGTTTCATCATTGTGTGACTAATTCACCAAACTTCGTATTTTCCCCAAAGAGATTTGAAGAAGACTCATTGAAAGGATTTCCATCTATCCAAAAGGCATCCTCATAAAGAGGTAAACATAGGTGACTTAATCTATCAAATTCTTAGCCATTTGGGGGTCTAGATCACCCCAAAACTGTGGAATTCACATCATCTAAATCTCATGCATCACACATAGAATTCTTTCATACTTACCTTGTAACACTGGTAATAAATACTCCATGATGTTTGGAGATATAGCTGGTAAACCACCTAAATGTTCTATCTCTAGTGCAGGATCCTATATCGATGTGCCGTCACTAGGAGGATCAGACTCGTGATTTTGTAATGGAATCCCAGTTGGCAGTCTTTGTAGATGGAACTTAAAATAAAACAAGATATACCATAGTAACTACAGTATATCTAGAGATATGACTCGAGATAGACATGAAAAACACAACCATTCCAATATGATGCATCAACCATTATTTTCCCTTCAGATAGTGTTTTGATATACCATGTCAAAAAGTAGGTAATCAAAGACACCTGGTTTGGATAAGTCGGCCTCTAAACCAACACTTGGGTCCCTGGCCTAAATGCAGAACCAGAAACACCTAACACTATTTCCCCAAACCAACCACATAGACTTCTGTTCCTAAATTAAAACAAACCATCTTTGATACCACATGATCATGAAATTTCCCAGAGGGGTCCATTCTATGAAAACCCTAATCCCACCTCCAGTTTTCTAGGGTCTATGAACTAGAAGTAATTAGGAATATCCCACAAATGGGAGTCATTAGCCTTAGAACATATGCACATGTACACATCTCTAACCCGTAAAATTATAAAATATAAAAACAACTAAGTTATCAACTCATTCGTACCACAATTATCTCACAATATAGTAAGGAAGTAAATGTACTAGAAAGTAAATATGTCCAAATACAATACCACCACTATAATTCAATAAAAAATGTGCAACCATGATGTAGAGGGGATGTGAATGTTGTCTAAAAGCCACCAGAACACACCTAGGTCTGTTCGGTTGCACTAAGCACCATTTGGTCGTGGTCCACCTAAGAATCTGTCACAAGGTCAATCATATACACAATACCCAACATGTGTGGGAAAATCCCATACATGGTTGACTATAGAAATACTCAGTAGGAGACGCCAAAACCAAAAATCAATACCCCAAAAAAATACCACAATCGAATAACCAAAAAAAATATAGTAACCTATAAATACTTATATTTTTAAAACACATATAATATGAATATAATGATATACTCGTGAGAAACACCACAACATCGTGTGGTCATAACCAACTACTAGTCATAGGATTCTTCTCAATGAACACTCGTTCAAAGAGAAGTCACTCATCAAGCCATGATATCATCGAATTCAATCACAAATAGGTCTATATCATTTGGCCCCTACCAAATTGAGATCATATAGTTAAAGGAAGACTATGATACACTGAGGAATGGAACATGCCCTACTGATGTGGTCCACTAGATGGAGGATTGGTGCCCTGCTCATGGAGGTTATGTTATTCCATATAATCCATTATTGTTGATAGAGGTTTACACTCCATTATCATAGAGGTATACCATACTTTTTTGGAGACTCTTTATCTAGAAGGGATTATAATCTAGTTGAGTGGGAAGAATACTAAATTGGACCCTTAGGAAAAAGGCCAGGGGAATTATCTTAACCTATACCAATCCAAAATAAAAACTCAAAACTCCTCCCAAAATATTACCATTATAATGTTAGGGTCTCATCCTCTTATATGGATTGTCGATTGGATAGTCCATTGAAGAGATATGATCATTTGAGATAAAATACCCATGAGACTTCCCCGACTTGTGGATCTACAACCACGATTGGTCTAATCTACTACCGTGATAAATTGACCGACTGTCGAGACCAACCATGTAGTCACTACACCCTTGTCCGACCATAACATTTGATCATCTTGATCCATGTGCCCATACCATATCAGGCTTCTGTAACCTTGTAGTGGACCGCAACCAGCCTCTACCATGGTTTCCCCACACCTGAATTAGGTATTTCATAGATATCATGGGGGTTTAATTCATCTATCTCGGACCACCGACCTAACCCAATTGACATGTCTTTTCCCAAACCACTTGTCCTGGCTCACTGGACCATCCCCACTCTATTTCTGCATCCTCCTCTACAAGTCAACGCATCATCGTTGCCCCTGATCCCACACTTCTAGTGATTCAATATGTCATCGTTGTTGTCCTCTCACATGGTTTCTCCTGTTGGATGCACCTCCCGCCACATGCCGTCGTCGGCCGATGTTTTGAGGTGGTACCTCTCGCCGACCACCACACCTCCTCTGATGCCTAAAAAAAGAAATGGTTTTAGTTCTGGGATCCTAGGGCATCAATATGCATTGATCCAACCTTATTGTTTGATTCTCCTTGAATCTAGGCGTTCAGTCATGTTCGAAACCACTAGGAAACATCGAGCCATGAACAACAAGTTTATAATGGAAAATAACATGAAGAACAGAGGGAGGAAATGGAAATAATAGAGAGAGACATACCTCAAACGAACTTCGTTTGGATCCTCTTTCATCGCTTTTTTAATAGTAAATGCAACAAAGCAATTTTATAGAATCCAATCTTGTTAAACCTCCAAATAAAACCCATCCCGCAAACGTGACCAAACCATGGATCAAAATTTTCATTGATTGGTTCATGTCCATTGGGTAATTCAACAATGGGGATATAAAATCAGGAGAACAAGCTTTACTATGATTTGGATTACCTATTGATGAAGAACATGTTATACGTCTGTTGTAGGAATGATCCTTCAAATTCGAGGTGTGTTGGTCATCGATCCACAATCTATTTTCGTCTCATGAGAGAGAATCCTCAAACCACCCCCAGTGATTTTCTAATGATTCTAGGGTTATGTAGCAAACCATAGAAATTCTCTATAAAAATATTTTAAAATATTTTCAGCTGCTGCATCAACAAAATAATTTTTATTATATTATTTTATTCCCATTTAAACCCCTGAAATCTTCTTTACAAACAACCTGCCCCAACTAATGTTATGCTGTTCCTAGGGAAAATTCACTATTATGAGCTCAAAGGTGGCCTCATATTTTTTATTCAGGTAACCGTATATGATTTATTACACTTTCTCATAAAATATATAGTCACATGTTATTAAAAGATTAATTATTTTCAAACATTTATTCGAGTAACACCAGACCTCGGAATCACAAACCATCTCATAAATTGGTCTCAAAATAAAACCATATAATACCAACTAATTGTACATGAAATATTCCGAGATGTTACACCAACATTTATTACATCAGTTTTTTTATTTGATATATTCTATTATTAAAAATTATTTTACAAAAAATATTTCAAATGTATTCATCATACCCCGTTTACATTTTTTGGAATTAACTTTTAAATAATATTTCTCACTCTATTATATTTTTTTGAATGGAGGTTTAAAACATTCACTTCAATATTAATATATATATATATATGGACTTGCATTTATTTCAAAATAATTATTTATAATTAATTAGTTGGATTTATTAGTCTATTAATTATTTATGGTTTATAATTTTTTCTTATTTGTTATTCCCATTTCCTCGTGATTATGTTCCCTCTCACTCTCGTTCTTCAATTTAACATTATGTTTCTCATTCATGTCTATTCTCATTATTATTAGATATGTATTGAGTTTTCTGTATTTACATAACCTATACCATGTATGCACTGTAGTCTTGAAAATTAAAATTCTTGTGTTTACTAATAAATAAATCTAATTTATTGACTATAAAAAATATACATTATACATATTTATTTCAAGATGAAGATTATTAGTTTATAAAAATATTAAATGAATTGATCATTTGATATATGTGGAATATATAAGACATGTGTAAGTTTTGGGTGGTCCTTCAATTTATATATCCACTTGAGGAATTGGTTGGGCTCATGAAATAGAAAAGAATGGAAATCACTTGATATATTCAATCCCATACAATGAATAATATTTTGGTCTAGAATACATGGTAGTATCAAAAATTTATAGGTTGAGAGGCCTTGATGATATGTAGAAATATAGGTTGAGAAGCCTTGATGATATTTGAAATTCTTGGCTAATTCCTTTACAGTAATATTTGTATTTATATAATTTTTTTTAATGATAGTGACATTTTTTTTCTATGTGATTATAAGAATGATATTATATACATATGAATTTTATGGTATGGATGTTGATTAAGTGAAATATTTATTGATTAGTCACTCTTACAAATTTTTTATTCCTTATGAATTCCTCATAGAATCTAATATGTTCACTCAAAAACTAATTATTTGAGATAACTATTTATAATTCACCCATTTCCCCATGTTATGAAGAATATTAATGCATATGATGTATCTAAGAAGGTATCATTAATTGATAGTTTTTTGGGAAATAATGAAGTCTTATTATTGAAAAATATAATTTTGTTTTAATGGGAAATATCCAATGAATTGGAAAGACATGAGTCTCATAAATTATATGATTTTTATATTTTTATAAATCTATAAACCTTAAAATTTCATTGGTATGTAAATGAATTATCACATTATTTTATGTTTTAATTATGGAAGGTCAAAATTGCATCACTAGAGTGGGCATCAATTCCTGTTATTTAATGATTATGTTTTAGCACCCATTTTGGTTGTATGATCCTTGTCTAATATAATTGGTATCATATCATGGTTTAGATACCCTAATAGATTAGGATGATAAAAATTAATTATAAATTAATATATATAATTTTACGGTTGATTATAAATTTAATTGTATAGATACTATATTAATGTATTATGTGACTATATTGTAAAGGGATTATAAATAATTTTGGGGACATTTATTAGAATACCTTATTAAGGTAAATATAACCCTATGGTTTATTATTTTATTTTATTTGGTGATTATTGGAATTTTTTTTAATTTTTAAGTTATGTTTATTTTATGGATAACTGTTATGTTAATATATGAATATCAGTTAAGGTAAATTTTTTTATATTTTTATAAATAAGGTTATCATATTTTTGGAAATTTAGAGACAATAAACATTATTGAATGTTGATTTTTTGAAAATTTAATTTAGATATACGTTTAACATAATTTGGGATTATGATATATGTTTTCTATTGTGAAAGTGGTGGTCATATTTTCTTGAATAAATATTCACTTCAACACTGATAGAATATATGACTTTTATTTGTTTTTTATGTCATGGTGACTCATGGTTATTCAGAAAACTTTTTTATAATTATTTATAATATATTAAAGGGGAATATAAAATTTTCAGGTGACTATGAATGATTATTATTTTATAGAGATAAGTATTATGTTGATTTTTTGAATAATAAGTGATCATGTAATTCTAATTCTGTGGCTTCAAATTTCGTCAAAGATATTATGATGAGTTTTTTTTTGAATAACTATTAGACCACACATGTGTTCGTATGGTGTTATCTTGAGAACTATAAAAATTGATATATTTTCAATAAATTAATCTTATTTTTAAAACATAATAATTCATATTAATATTGAACATATTTAAACCAAAAATAAGTGAAAAGTAATAATGGAATATGAGATATTTTAAGGAAATTATGTAGTCTGTAATGGCTTGGACCTCTCTGGTCCATTCCTTTGTGAAAATGTGGTGTTTGAAGTGTTTTGAGAGGTCAAGGTGACTTATCTCCAACACATATCCAAATTTCCAATTTAGTGAACATTTCTATCGGTGAGGTTCTGTGAACAGTTCTATCGGTGAGGTTTGCTGAACAGTTCTATCGGTGAGGTTCAATGAACAGTTCTATTGGTGAGGTTCAGTGAACAGTTCTATCAGAAAGGTTCAATGAACAGTTATATCAGTGAGTTTCAGTGAACAGTTCAATCGGTGTGGTTCAGGGAATAGTTCTATCGGTGAGGTTCAGTGAAGAGTTCTATCGGTGAGGTTCAGTGAACAATTCTATCAGTGAGGTTCAGTGAAAAGTTCCATCGGTGAGGTTTTGTGAACAATTCTATCGGTGAGGTTTGGTGAATAGTTCTATCAATGAGGTTTAGTGAACAGTTCTATCGGTGAGGTTCAGTGAATAGTTCTATCAGTGAGGTTCAGTGAACAGTTCTATCAGTGAGGTTCAGTGAATAGTGTTCTATTGGGGAGGTTTACTGAATAGTGTTCTATCGGTGATGTTCAGTGAACACTGTTCTATCAGTGAGGTTCAGTGAACACTGTTCTATCAGTGAGGTTCATGAACACTGTTCTATCGGTGAGGTTCCAATGGTGAGGTTCATGAACAGTGTTCTAATATTGAGGTTCATGAACTGTGTTTCCAGCTTCCTACAGTTTCACCCATTTAGCATTTTCCTTTGATGTAAACTGCATTTAAAGCATTTTTTTAAGGACTCTAAGGCCGATTTAAAGGCTATAACTCCTATATTAATTATTCCGAAGGATCGGGATGTTTTTACTTGGTCAAATTGTGTGGTTTAATGCGATCTTCTTTTAATGGGGAATTAAGCGTATCTTAAACTATCGCCCCATTAAATCTTCAAAAAGGGACAAGATATCTCCCTCCCTTGTTCTTCCTCTTTTTTCTCGGCTATGAGATGATAGAACCTTTCAATCCTTCCCGTAGGTTTTTCACAATCAAACATTACCCCTCGGATTGGTTTCGCTCTGTTTTGATGCAACCAATCTATATCGATCAATCTTTGATATAAGGTATGTTTTATCATCATTAATTTGGGGACTATCTTCCCATGTTTCTTCTTTGCATATATAGCATGAAATCTCCATGTTTCTAATGAATTTTTTATTGGGGATTGGTTGGTGCGGTCGTACTGTGGCATCCTCGGATGGATGCAGTCGTCGCGAGAGGAGTATCGTGACTCATTGTGTGGATAAAGAATGTGAGGAACTGTTTCAGGTAGGGGATTCGATGATTCTCTTTCTATTATATGCAACAATATATTTAGCATGTTTTATCCTAATGGATGATAATGTAATTGACATAATAAATATTTGAACCAGGTAAAAAAATTAATATCGATCATATGTTATTACCTCTTGTTGTTTCTAGATTGTGTAATATTTATGCTTGTTCTTGATGGAAATTAGTAAAGAACATAAACCAGGATTAATTGATAATTTTTGGGCTAAAGATAATGATGCATGTAAAGGAATATGGTTCTTGTTGAAATTTTATGTTAATCAAATTGGTTCAGTAAGCATGTTCATTTATTTGGGATAGATTACTGTTAGGTTTCCTAAATTTAGAACCGAAAAATAATAAATTGGTTAATCCATGATGCATTAAAGAAATTTTGGTTGCTAAAAAATAATTTCTTATAGGGTTTTGAGTTACCCTCTTGTTTGTTTAAAGGCCAAGAGCGCAATTGTGAAGTTGTTTGTTTTACTGCTGCTTGTGTTTTGATGTGATCCTAGATGGTTGCGGTAATATGTGGATGCAGGGAGGCCTTTTTTGTTGTGGCAGCAGATGATACCTCGAGTGGCGAGATGCATCTATTTATGCATGTGGGTGTTAGGGAGGACACTAGGGATGGTGGAATGGACTGAATTTAATTGTTGGATGCTTGTTGTTTCTTTGGTTATTTATCTGCTTTACTTTTCCCCACTGCATAATGTAGCTATTCTTACTTACCCCTCTTCCGAAAGAGGAAAAGACACATGGGGTATTCCACATGATTTTTGTGTTTATCTTCTCAAGTAATAATGGGTATATGCTCTTTATATAAGAGGAAAAGACTCGACGGGTAGTACATCAACTCACCATTTTGAGCCCCCTTGTGTTTAGTAGCATAGAATGTTTTTCTAGAATGCCTGGGAATGTGGGAAAATATTTCTGTAATGAATAATTGAATAAATGGTGTTAACCCATTGGGATGGAGTTGCTGGAACAGAATGATGAGGTTGTTTTTAAGGAACAATGGACTTTGGGTGTGATGCTAATGAAACTTAATGTGGGTTTTTTCATGGTTAATTAATGATTAATGAATTAATTAACATACAGTGGAATTGATAAAAAGGGAATAAAGTAATATAATAAATCTCTTTAAATGGTTGTGTACTTATAGGATACCTAGTCTTAGATGTACCAGCCCGGAGTCTAAGAGATGTTAGTTGTAGTTGTGTTTAAGACTAGGTTATGACCATAATGTGGTTGTGATTTATAGTATATTCTGTAATTTTGTGTGTTTATACGCTACTCCACCCTGTCAGTAAGGGAAACTGACACCCTGGGGATTTTGAGCCCTGGGGGGTGTTTTCCCCAACATTCTAGTGGGAGGATGGATGGCTGACTACCCCCTCTGGTCTCGCTCTCTTATCTTGGTAGATACTTATGTAGGAAGGAACATTGGTTACTTTTCCCCATATATGTGTGTAGAGGGTTGTAATGTCTTGTGGTTATTCACACACATATATTCTGGATATAGTTTTCTATGAACAACTATATGTGTAACGTGTATAGGCTTTGATGGCTTGAGAATCCTTACTCGGTGTATCGGTTGTGATGGCTTGGAGTATAATACCCAACATATGATACATGTTATGCGAGCTGTGGTGTCTCCTAGAACCTACCTGGTTACTTTGGTGTGTGGACGTGGTGGTTTTGTTGCACGAGGTGTATATTGTGGTGCTTCTCCTAGGTGTCTACGGGCAAGCCTTTTTGGAGAGAGATGCTTAGGATGTGTGATGTTGGGAAAAAGCGGCAAACCAGTGGGGAAGTAGTAGCGGGGTACCCTTTATATTATTTATTATATGATATATTCTGGTATTTGTAACTTGGTGAGAGTTTCCTTGGTGATCTTGGAACTTAGTATACCTATTTAGGTGATGAGTTAGTTTCACTTGTTGTTCACTGTGCTTTAGCATTCTTTCTTTACTTTTCCACGAGAGGCTTCGGGGAGGATCCTACTGAGTATACTATTATACTCACCCTATGTATATATAAATAGGTTTTCAGGTCACTTGGAGAAGGTTAGAGATCAGGCTGGTGTTTACTAGCTTGTGGTTGCAGGAGCTGTTCGGGCTTGTGGTTGCTGCTGTTTTTACTTTCTTCTAGGTACTTATAGTTTTTCCCATTCAATTAATGTACTTTTTTATGGATTTACATATGTGAACTTGGGTTTATTTTATATTTCAGTTCTGAGTTAGAGTTGGTTGGTGTCTATCTTATCTCTCTCTTCCGCATGTGTTCTCTTAGAGGGTAATGCCTCCCATTTGTGTGTTTATTATACCCTCGGTGCTAGTCGCCAACCCGGGGCCTACAGGAGGAGGGACTCGGGGGGTTATTATATGCCTTCTCACATTTCCGACCATTGAGGGGTACTCTTTGTGGGAAGGGGGTTGTGACATAGTGGTATCAGAGGACTGGTTGAGTGATATGATGGAATTTGAAATTAGGCACAGGTAAGGTTGCATGGGTTAGTAGGGAAATGGTGTCATTCCTTCTTATCAAGTGAGGTAAACACTAGAGACTGGCTACGACAATGGCATTTAGGGCCCCCTATGATCTGATGTACAGAACTTTATGTTTTCAATGGATACTAAAGAAGGTGCTACTAGTTGCAGCATAGAGACCTAGGAAAGGATCATGGATCATTATTCTTTGTTCCTATGTTTCAATGGGTAGAACTTGGGATAGGTTAACCTAAAATGTATAAAAGTAATCAATTAATTAATTAATGTTGAGTATTTCATATTCCAGGTTTAGGAACTCTAACATTTGTTATTTTATAGGTATGGCTCCAGGTCGACGTCCTCGTCAGGTTTGCGTAGAAAATGTCCAACAGGCTGTTCTAGAAGATTGCCGCAGGGTAGAGGTTGACGATGAAGAATCTTGGAGGAAGACACTCTGAGAGTTTCAAGACACGGTCTGCAGAAGTATGAGGGCTCCGTTACAGATGTTGTCACGGAATACTGGTTAGAGGAGGTAGATATTGGCTTCAGTTCGATTCGTGCTTAGAAGGAGCACTGGGTATCCTTGGTTGTGATGATGCAACGTGGAGCAGTGAGGTAGTGGTGGTTCTTGTTCCTCGGGGATCGTGAGGAGTCAGCGATCTCGTGGGAGGAGTTCCAATACAGCTTAAGAGTTGAGTTTCTTTCTTCGACTGCGAAGGCATCCAGTCTCCAGGAGCTTCTTACCCTTCGATAGGGGAGCTCCAGTGTTCTATAGTTTGGAATACGTTTCATGAACCTTTTACAATATACTTCAGACCTGGTACCAGATGAGGAGGCAGGGTGAGGCATTTCGAGGAGGCATTGTGTCTAGAGATCTAGTGCTAGGTCACCCCATTTATACTGAAAGAATATCTTTAGGTGATGGCGAGGGCAGAGGCTGTCGAAAGAACTTTTTCTAGGAATAGATCATCACAAGAGGGGAATCTCCATGATTCCTCATGAAGTAGAGTTGTGCTCTGGGGTTCTCGATTTTTAGGGCAGAGGAGTTTTCCTTCAGCCGGGGGTAGGTCCCTTCCCTTCAAATCTCATTTCTCTAGAGGCAGAAACTCTCAGGCCTATCCCAGGGGATTAAGCGCTTGTTTTTTATTGTGGTCATGGTCATCAGCAGTGGGAGTGCCTGACCTTTCAGAGCGTACATCGTGCATCAGGCGCTACGCTCCAGGTTCGTCTTTTGAGACAGGTCTTGTCGAGGCAGCAGCAGCCGGTTTCACCCTCTTTAGATCAGCAGAGGGTAGATGGGGCAGGTAGAGGACAACCCCATGATGATCCCCATCCTCAGAGAGCAGAGCGCGGCCATGGAGGTGGTCTTCATTAGGGTCATAGAGGTCGTGGATGAGGTCGTGGTCAGCTTCATGCTCTAGCATTGCCAGCTCTAGGTGATCCAGACGTCGTTTGAGGTACCATATGCTTGTTTTCTACCTTAGTGTATGCCTCGTTTGATTCAAGAGTGACACACTGCTTCAGGGGCTGGAGGAGCTGGTGTAGGCGGAGCACATAGAGGTGGAGGACTTAGAGGTGGAGCCTCCGTAGGTGGAGTGGTCATATGAATACACTCTATATGAATATGAGACGTAAGCAGAGAATCCCTAGGGGGATCACAAGGTGGAGGAGCCGGATGTAGAGAAGGAAGAAGTAGAGAATCCAGATAAGGAGACGATAGTAGAGGAGGGATCCAATGTGGGAACTCTTGGGGATGTTGATGGTTTCTTCAACAGATAGATGTAGGGGTATGTTGGGAGTGAGAGCAGTGGGAGGGGGGATATTCTATAGGATTTACTAATATGTGACATGTATACAGGAATCAACCCATCATTCAAATAGATATAGATTATTTATAGAATGATTTATGTCTGTCTACTATTGTTATTGTTGAGGAATTTGGGATTAATGTATTATTTCTTCATATTATATTATATTCATATTTTATTATGTATTAGGTTTAAATATACTATTATTATTATATTAAAAGGATTCTTGAGGTTGGAGGTGTATATTTTCATCTTTTTTGTGGAACTTTTGATCCGTTAAATGTCAATTTTAGTGCTCTATGAATGAAAAAATGTTCGTGGTTATTTTTCAATTAGAATATAGGATGAATAAGTTATCCAAACACTGCTCAAAACATAACCCCATGATAAATTATTCTTAGGGAATGGTAGTGAATCAATGAATTATATTTTCTAATATTATATATTTTTATCATAAAATAATATATTAACTTAAAAAAGAAAAATATAAATCTATAGAATCATATTCGACAAATACCATTATTCTATAAAGGTATGATTACATAATATCAATCAAAACCATGAGCCTTATAATGATATATAAACGATTTTCAATTCATTTAATTAAAAAATATAATTTTTCCTAGTATTGAATTATATGTTAATTATCAATATAAAATCTTTTTCATAATTTATTTATATGTCATGATAAAATATATTCTACTAATAAAAATCTAAAAATATGAGGATGCAATTTTTTTAGGTGGTAGAGTGTAACAAAATGATATTTACAATATATTTTAAATACTACCATGTTAGATAGTTTATCTTACCATGTCATGTCATATAGATGCCTGATTTATGGCCCTAATCTACATGGTGTGTAATCAAAAATGACCATATGGGTGCATACTCCTTATACATTTCATAGTGTTGAGATATGTAGTACATCCCATGTGTGGTGAAGTCACACAATGTGTGATATTTATGTAGAATAGAAACCCAATCAATCACATCAACCAAAACTTCTGGTAGGTGTTCTTTTGAACTATAATCTGTGTGGTTGGGTATTTAGAGTCATATTCATTTTCTCCCCCATAAATCATGTTGTATCCTCTAATTTTACCTCAAATTTCACATTAATACTTATAAATGGCCCCAATCATGGATGTAAAACCACATGAAATAATCTCTATTACTTATTCATTGTAAAAAATCCATCATCTCCCTTATAACATGAAATATCCATTTTTTATGCTATGGAATAAATTTCACCTGATTTTTATTATGTTCCAACATCATTTGAGATTCCATACACTTTCTAAAATCACTACCATCGAAAAAAGTGCGCATGGTATAGGCGATCAATAAAATTTTGAATCATACCAAGAAAATAAATCCCCCTCAAAATAATAGATCAATAACAACTATGTGATGAATAATGGGATAAAAACAAATAAATATAATGTTATTAACATTGATGAAAATTGTGAACCCGACCATCAATTATAGGTGAAAAAAATAGAACAAAAAATAAAAAACCAATAAAGTAATCTTGGAAAAGTATAAATTGTATACTAGAAGAACCATGCCCATAATTTGATTTGAACAAATATTTTTAATGTATTATTAGAAAACCCAAGATATTGAGTTAAATACCACAATAATAAATACAAATATTTTTTACAATTTGATCGTTGGGTTAGAATAATTCTTTACTACAATTTTTAGTGATTCCCATTAATTTTTATTGACACACCCAAATATTTCTCAATATTCCATTCATCTCTGAATGAAAGCACAAAAATACTATTGTTTGGCATTACTAACCTTAAGGATTATAGAATTATATTATTATTTAGAGGATTATTTGGGTTTTAAAATTTTATCCCGTCATTAAAAAAATTTGATAATGTTAATTTTTTTAAAATAAAAAATATTCCCCCAATGATTATAACGACCCATACTTTACATACATTGTTATTACTTCAGAATTGAAGCACGCTTATTACAACATATAACAAAACCAATAAAGGACCGTATAGGTATAGTGTCTTTAGAAACTGGGAAACATAAACAACTGGTTCATAAAGCATCTACTTTGCCTCCCATTTATTTCATCATATCTAGAGTCCCTTTTGGCATATTCTACTTAACAACCTTCTTCTTGACCTGGGGAAATAAAACATACAAAAGGGTGAGCTCAAATGCTCAGTAAGGATAAACAAAAGAAATATCAATCACATCATATATATAAGAACATAACTTTTGGAAATCTTAACCTGCAAAAGAGATCATAATTTAATAACATGGGATAAATCATAGTAGTGAAATCTAATACAAATAATAATAAATTAAAACATGAAACTTTGTGGAATACACACATAACCATAGAGAATCATTTCTTAATAGTCAAGACTCATTTCCAAGACTATCTTAGTGGACAAAGTCCCTTTCTGAACTAAGTGCACTCCTCATTTCAGTCCTGTTTCACTGAACCGATATAACCTACCGTTCCATCCATGTCTATCTCATGAGATATAAAATCTTTACCCAATGCATTGTAGGGAGATATAGGTCCCACCCATCTCATAATGATACCATTCTTATGTGTGCCACAAAATCATAAACCATACATCATAGCATAACCCATGTAATAAAAATGGGATTCTTAAACAACATGACATCATAAAACAATTCATATAAGATAAAGGAATTCATAAAAATAATTCCATCACAACATAATCAAATCAATGTAGTAATAGGGATAAAAACAGAACCCTATATTATCATAGATGGAAAATAATTTTGATAAAACACTTGAACTCCATTCTTAAGGAAAATATCCTTTCTACTTTAAAAACATTTTCCTTTCTTAACAAGTCATACAATTTTAAACTAAAATAAGTTGATTAAAAATAAACTTGAAAACTTGTAAAGGAAGATTCTTGGAAATAATGTTTCAAAAATCCATTCATTCCGTATAAGTTAAAAAACATTCTTCTCGTACTTTTGTCAGAAAAGTCAAAAAAGTACTTCGTACGAAAAATGACAAAATATTTCTTTCATATCTTTTACTAAAAACTCACTGAAGGGTAAAATAGGATTTAAAAAATTGTAGGTTAATGGAAATAATATTACATATTGAGGAAACATTGATGTTGATGATAAAATACACCCCAGTAAATACTAAAGTATAAACAATCTTGGATAAAAATTAGATTGTGATATTTCCCTTACCTTAGGTCCGATATGCTTTGTACGTGTCCGAACCTCCTTTATAATGATTTAAATAATGTTATTGACTTATTACAGAATCATACTTATTTTTATAATATCATATATGCTCATATTCTTTGCTTATTAGTAGTAATATTTCATTGCTACTTATTATTCGGGTGTTTATAACTTTTTGTTCTTATGCATGTTTTGTCGAATAAATTATTATTCTTCTCTTTAGGTTATAGATACCTCATTTCCAGAATGGTATTAGTGTAATATATATCATATTAATTCATTCAATTCATTTATATAATCATTATGAAATGAATATCATGTAGAATGAGTCGCATCACATCGTGGAGACGGTATTCCGTACGTACGCGCGAGTGATGATATCGTTCCTATGATCGTGGAATTGTATTGTAGTGTATTTATACTATTTCAGAATCAGTATAACTTTATAATACTCATATATAGTAATTATTTATAACATTATACCCATCCAAGTAAGGTGGTGGTGGAAAATAGATTACACCACAGTGTGGAGACGGTATTATGTACGTACGCACGCGCGGTGATTTCTTTTTCCGTAGGATGGATAGATGGTGAAATAGGTTTGTTTAATACTTATAATAACATATAAGTATATGAGTGATACTGATTTTATTACTTCATAATGAAAAAACTAAAGAAGAAGAAGTGGAAGAAGAAATAAAGACGAAAGAATCGGTAACGGAGATTACCTCTTCTTTGTAGTGCTTCTTTGATACCTTCTTTTAGGGAACTAAAATTGGTCTTTAAAGAAGACCAGGACCTCTAGGATGTCTCTAGGGAAATGGAGAGGAGGAATTGGTAGGGGTTGGCCGAGATTGAAGGCTCAAAGTGGTGTGAGCAAGAGGGGGATGAGGTGTCCTTTTATAAGGGAGGAGAGGGGCACCTTTGGAATAACTAAAACTATTATTTTATTATAAAGTCAAATTAGGTTTTAAATAGCTCCAAATTGATATATTTTGAAGCTAAGTTGGGTATGGGTCGAAATCATCTCATCCAATATAATTTAGACAAGTTTAGGTTCCTATTTTAACCTTATCATTTAGATTTAACATTAAGTTAAATAATTTTACTTTTGTCGTGTCTTCTTGTGTTCTTATACTATAAGGTTAATAAACTTACTATAAGCAGCCAAACGAACCCCAAGTTGTTTATAATTAATATATATAACTTTATCTAAGCCATTTGTCCGAACCTTAGATTTTTAGGAATAAAATAACAATTACTAATATAATATTTGTTTTAAAAACTTTTTTATGTCAATTTTGACACTATTTAGTAATTGATTTTTGTGAAAATCATAACAGACTTATTAGTTCCAACCAAGTTACTTAAATCAATAATAACATGTCATATTAACCTATAAAATTATTTTAATTCATAAAAAGTATCAAATTACATTTATTTGGGTATTTATAACATTAATTATGTCAATATTTCATTAATAAGATAATTACTGCATCATCATTGTGTCATAAATAAATTAAATTATTTAATGTCTAAAAATTACAAATAAAATATAATTATGTATTAAATCCTTTTATCTTTCTAATTAATATTTATAGTCTAATTTATCCTCTGTATAGCCTTATATTAAAAATTATTTACTTATTAAACTTTGATTTTAACTATTTTAACCCATCTTTAAATAAATTAATAATAAATGTCCTAATCTAATCCAAGTGGGCCTAAATGGTCATATTTTATTCCTAAGGTTGTTTTTGGTCGAATTACACTTGTCCAATAGAATTAGGACTTGTGTTAGGGTAATAATAATATCATTTTTACCCTTAATTACCCTATTTACTTTTAACCGTGGTAAAAAAAGTAAAAATTTACTATTCACCAAAAATTATTTTCATCTCATTGAACCACATTTTAGTCATTGATATTAACCGTGTCTCTCATATTTTCGACATTCCACTCACAGAAGCGGTAAAATTAAGTTTTATGAAAAAATCAGTTTTTTAACTACCACTTAGTGGTTTCACTATTCATCAAAAATTGAATGTTTTCAGAAAAATACCAAAATTTCACCCTAGGCTAATTTCAATATTCCGAATCCAAAAATGAAGTCCATTTTGAAAAATAAAATTTATAAAATTTCAAAAAGTGGTTATTACTATTCATAACGGCTAGTTTTAATAATATTTTAATAGCATATCATTGTTTAGTGAAACTCGGTATTGCGTACGACGCAAGCTATCAAGGAAGGTCGCGATTTCGTGTAAAGCCAGCCAAGAAAGTGTTCTGTAGAAAAATATTCCTTTGATGATTTATATAACATAAAAGTCTCGGGTGTTACATTCTACCCCCCTTAAAATGAATTTCTCCCTCGAAATTCGTCACTTTGTAACAAACAGATGAGGATACCTCTCCCTCATCATATCCTCAAGCCCCCATGTAGGTTCTTCTAATTGGTGGTTCCTCCATAAAACTTTCACCAATCGAGTGGTCTTGCTTCGTAGGAATTTTTCACTACGATCCAGAATCTCTATCGGTTGTTCTTCATAAGAAAGATCTTGCTCCAGCGGTAAAACTTCTGAGCTAAGTACATTTGAAGGATCAGGTATGTACTTTCTCAGGAGAGATACATGGAACACATCGTGAACTTAAGAGAGATTCGGTGGAAGCGCCAATCGGTAAGCTACCTTCCCAACACGATCCAGTATTTCAAAAGGACTGATATATCTAGGGCTCAACTTCCCCTTCTTTCCAAATCTCATAACTCTCTTCCAGGGAGATATTCATAAGAACACTTTATCACCCACATCAACATCAAACTCTAGGTCTTTTCTTCGGTTGTCGGCATAACTTTTCTGTCGAATCTGAGCTGCTCTTATGTGTTATTGAATAGATCTGACCTTTTCTGCCATTTCATCAACGAGATCATGTCCTAATAGATTTCTTTCCCCAACTTCATCCCAGAAAGTTGGAGTCCTGTATTTCTTTCCATAGAGAGCTTCATAAGGAGCCATCTAAATACTAGAGTGAAAGAAATTATTATAAGAAAATTCCACCAAAGGTAGGTGTTGATCCCAACCACCTTTGAAATCCATAGAGCAAGCTCTCAACATATCTTCTAGAGTTTGAATCGTTCTCTCAGACTGAACATCTGTCTGAGGATGATAAGCAGTGCTGAAACTCAACTCTGTATCCAGAGTATGCTGAAGACTTTGCCAGAACATCGAGGTAAATCTCAGATCCCGATCAGATATAATAGAAAGTGGTACTCCATGCAAACTTACCACTTCCTTTAAATATATCCTGGCAAGCTGATCCAGAGAGAAATCCTCTCTAATAGCAATGAAATGTGCAGACTTGGTAAGACGATCAAATATGACCCAAATAGCATTATTGCCTTTGGATGTTTTAGGAAGTCCTGTGACAAAGTCCATAGTGATGTTTTTCCATTTCCATTCAGGTATGGGTAATAGTTGTAACATTCCCTTAGACTTTTGTCTCTCAACTTTAACTTGCTGACAAACCAAGCATCGAGAGACATATTCAACAACATCTCTTTTCATGCCATCCCACCAGAAGTACTCTTTCAGGTCCCTATACATCTTCGTGCTTCCAGGATGAATAGAGAATGACGAACTATGAGCCTCATCCAGCAGCTCCTTCTTTAATTCGGGTATGGGAGGAACACAAACCCGATTCCTAAACTTTATTATCCCATCACAATCAAGGTTGAATTCAGGAACATTTCTCACCTTCTTTTGTAACTCGACATCTTCTTTCTGTGCCTCTTTAATCTTCACATGTATAGATGGTTGAACATTCATTTGAGAAAGATATGATTTTTCCCCTTCCATTATAATTCCAAGGTCCATCCTTTGTAAATCCATAAATATTGGATCTTTTGTAATCCTCATCATGGATAAACTTTCATGGTCTTGTCGACTTAATGCATCTGCCACCTTTTTGCTTTCCCAGGGTGGTAATGGATTGAGCAGTCATAATCCTTAATCACCTCCAACCATCTTCTTTGACGCATATTCAGCTCCTTTTGTGTGAAAATACACTTTAAACTTTTATGATCTGTATAAATATCACACCTTTCACCATAAAGGTAATGCCTCCAAATATTTAATGCAAAGATTACTGCAGCTAACTCCAAATCATGTGTTGGGTAATTTTGCTCATGGATTTTCAACTGTCGTGAGGCATAAGCTATCACCATATCATTTTTCATAAGAACACACCCCAATACCTTCTTGGATGCATCACTATAGATCACAATCCTTTCTCTACTACAAGGCAGTGTGAGCACAGGTGCACTGGATAACCTTCTTTTCAACTCCTTGAAATTCTCTTCACATTCCTCCATCCAGACAAACTTAACTCCTTTTCGAGTCAACTTGGTGAGTGGATTATATAATCGTGAAAAATCTTTCACAAAACGTCGATAATATCCAGCCAAACCAAGAAAACTTCGGATCTCAGTTACTGTTGTTGGTCTCGACCTTCTTTCGATAACCTCTATTTTTCCTGGATCCACATATATCCCCTCTTTTGAGATTATGTGACCCAAAAATGCAACTTTTTGAAGCCAAAATTCACACTTGGTAAATTTGGAATAAATCTTCTCCTTTCTCAGGGACTTCAATATAATTCTCAAGTGATCTTCATGCTCTTCCTTTCTCTTTGAATAGACAATAATATCGTCTATAAAGACTACCACAAACTGATCAAGATAGTCTCTAAAGTCACTATTCATTAGATCCATGAAGATAGTAGGGGCATTAGTAAGACCAAATGGCATCACTATAAATTCATAGTGTCCATACCTTGTACGGAAAGCCATCTTTGGTATATCCTCCCTTTTGACCCTTAATTGATGATACCCTAAACGAAGATCAATCTTGGAAAAGTATTGAGCTCCGCGTAGTTGGTCAAATAGGTCATCAATGCGCGGGATAGGATATTTTTTCTTGATAGTGATCTTGTTAAGTTCTTGATAATCAATGCAGAGTCTCATTGATCCATCTTTCTTCTTAACAAATAGAACAGGTGCTCCCCAAGGTGATTCACTAGGGAATATGAATCCCTTATCAAGTTTATCTTGGAGTTGCTTCTTTAATTCTTTCAACTCAATTGGGGCCATTCTATAAGGTGTCTTTGAAATAGGCAAAGCACCCGGTATGAGTTCTATTGAAAACTCAACTTCACGATTTGGTGGAAGACCCGGTAATTCATCCAGAAAGACATCATCAAACTCCCGTACAATGGGCATATTCTTAATTGTGAGTTTCTCACCAACCATTTGAGATAAATAACCTTCATTTAGTGGAATCAAGACCCATCAGGTAGAAGGAATTTCCACTGGAAGGTTATGTTCATCCTTGAATTGATAGACGATCATAGATTGAACTGGAATATGAAATGTGACTTCCCTTATTTGGAAATTGATATGAGCTCTATATAAAGAAAGCCAATCCATGCCAAGAATCATATCAAATTCCACTATAGGAAGGATCACAAGATTTGCAGGAAGCACATTCCCTCAAACTTCGATCGGAGAAGAATTATAAACTTTTGATGCGACTGTTGTGCCATTATGTGTTGTTACAGCTAACTCAACATCTAATTGTTGAGGTAATATGGTGATACCCTTAGAAAATTCTTCAGAAATAAAAGAGTGGGTGGATCCAGAATCAAATAAAACATTTGCTACTTTAGAGTGAATGGTAAGTGTACCTTTCACCACATCGTTATCGTACTCCACATCGCTGATAGAAATTGCATGTGACTTTCCTTTGTCTTTAGCCTTAAGAGTTTGTTGATGTCGACCATCATCATCAACCCTTGGATTAGGGCATTTATTTGCATAATGACCCATCTCCTTGCACTTGAAACATTGAAGTGTAGTAGGTTCATTCTGTGTATCCCTTCCTTTGTTTGCATCATTAGACATCTTCTTCCCATCATTGCGGCATTCAAATGCCCGATGACCTTCCTTTCCACATTTGAAACATTTACTTGTCCCTTTAAGACAACTACCTCCGTGTTTCTTTCCACACTTTGTGCATAAGGGAAAGCTCATCTTCTTTTCAGTGTGCTCTTTAGATTTTCCTTTGAATTCCATTTTACACTTCTTATCAAACCCATATGACTGATGGGTTACTCCAATATCCATCTCGACTTTGAGAGCACATAGAACGATTTCCTCGTAGCTATTGAAGTCCCTTATGGCTAACGCCCTTCGAATACTTGGTTTTAAGCCACTAAAGAATCGATAAATCTTACTTTCAGGTTGGATAATAATACTAGAAGTGTACCTTGCAAGTCTTTTAAAATTTTCTTTATAGGTACCAACAGATTCATAATCCTTTTGCTTCAGGTCAAGAAACTCTTTCTCCATCTTTGTTTGGAAAATACGAGGGAAGTACTTATTGAAAAATAAGTTCTTGAACTCGTCCCATTCCATGGACTCAATTTCAACCCGTTGCCTCATATTCTTAATAAGATTCCACCATTGATCAGCATCTCCTTCCAAACGATACACTGATAGGATGACTTTATCATGTTCAGAACATTGAAGAACTGAAAATATCTTTTCAGTAGTATTAATCCATTGTTCAGCAACTAATGGATCAGTAGACCCGCTGAAATAAGGTGGACGCTGCCTCATGAAGGATTCAACAGAATGCTGCTCCTTCATTTGCACGTTTGGAAGTCCTGCATGATTCATAGCTTGAGAAAGTTGTGTGAGCATAGCTACAAGATTTTTCATTCCAGATCCCATAACGTTTGGTTGCTCAGGGGGGCAATCATTGCATTGCCCGTCGCATTCCGCATTAACACGATTCCTTCGGGTCCAGCCATTGACTAAAACCAAGAAGAATAGTGTGAGTAACACTAATTATAATAGAAAAACCACATAATTAAGAATAAAATTTCACACTTAAGGTCTTATCCTAGGTTATTCATGGCCATTTCTAAAACACTAAGATTGTGTTCTATGCTTAGACTTATCCTTAGGGTTCTTACTAAGGCTTTCACATCCTAGTTTCCAAAGGTTGACTATACCTTTCCTCTGATACCAACTATAACGGTCTGGAATTACTTCCAGTGGACTATAATTGATACCTATTAGGGCACTCCATGGGCGGCTACACCCCCTAGGCGGGACACACCACCATCCCCAGTGGCATCCATTTCCTCATGAAGCCCTTGGGCGGAGAGCCATGCTTCGTCCAACACTCACATGTGAGAGTTCCCAAGGATCAGATACATTCCTAACCTCCCTCTGATACCAACTATAATGACCCATACTTTACATACATTGTTATTACTTCAGAATTGAAGCACACTTATTACAACATATAACAAAACCAAGAAAGGACCGTATAGGTATAGTGTCTTTAGAAACTGGGAAACATAAACAACTGGTTCATAAAGCATCTACTTTGCCTCCCATTTGTTTCATCATATCTAGAGTCCCTTTTGGAATATTCTACTTAACAACCTTCTTCCTGACCTGGGGAAATAAAACATACAAAAGGGTGTGCTCAAATGCTCAGTAAGGGTAAAACAAAGAAATATCAATCACATCATATACATAAGCACATAACCTTTGGAAATCTTAACCTGCAAAAGAGATCATAATTTAATAACCTGGGATAAATCATAGTAGTGAAATATAATCCCAAAAATCATAACTTAAAACATGAAACTTTGTGGCATACACACATAATCATAGAGAATCATTTCTTATTAGTCAAGACTCATTTCCAAGACTATCTTAGTGGACAAAGTCCCTTTCTGAACCGAGTTCACTCGTCGTTTCAGTCCTGTTTCACTGAACCAGTATAACCTACCGTTCCAGCCATGTCTATCTCATGAGATATAAAATATTTACCCAATGCATTGGAGGTAGATATAGGTCCCACCCATCTCATAATGATACCATTCTTATGTGTGCTACAAAATCATAAACCATACATCATAGCATAACCCATGTAATAAAAATGGGATTCTTAAACAACATGACATCATAAAACAATTCATATAAGATAAATGAATTCATAGAAATAATTCCATCACAACATAATCAAATCAATGTAATAATAGTGATAAAAACATAACCCTATATTATCTTAGATGGAAAATAATTTTGATAAATCACTTGAAATCCATTCATGAGGAAAATATCCTTTCTAATTCAAAAACAGTTTTCCTTTCTTAACATGTCATACAATTTTAAACTAAAAGAAGTTGATTAAAAATAAACTTGAAAACTTGTAAAGGAAGATTCTTTGAAATAATGTTTTAAAAATCCATTCATGCTGTATAAGTTAAAAAAACATTCTTCTCATACTTTTTTCTGAAAAGTCAAAAAAGTACCTCGTATGAAAAACGACAAAAGATTCCTTTCATATATTTTACTAAAAACTCACCGAAGGGTAAAATAGGATTTATACAATTGTAGGTGAATGTAAATAATATTACATATTGAGGAAACATGGATGTAGATGATAAAATACACCCCAGTAAATACTAAAGTATAAACAATCTCGGATAAAAATGAGATTGTGATATTTCCCTTACCTTTGGTCCGATATGCTTTGTACCTGTCTGATTCTCCTGTATAATGATTGAAGTAATGTTATTGACTTATTATATAATCATAATTATTTTTATGATATCATATATGGTCATATTCTTATCTTCTTAGTAGTAATATTTCATTGTTACTTGTTATTCGGGTGTTTATAACTTTTTGTTCTTATGCGTGTTTTGTCGAATAAATTCTTATTCTTCTCTTTAGGTTATAGATACCTCATTTCCAGAATGGTATTGGTGTAATATATATCATATTCATTCATTCAATTCATTTATATAATCATTATGAAATGAAGATCATGTAGAACGAGTCGCATCACATTGTGGAGACGGTATTCCGTACGTACGCACGAGTGATGATATCGTTCCTATGATCGTGGAATTGTATTGAAGTGTATGTATACTATTTCAGAATCAGTATCACTTTATAATAGTCATATATAGTCATTATTTATACCATTATACCCATCCAAGTATGGTGGTGGTGGAAAATAGATTACACCACGGCGTGGAGACGGTATTCCGTACGTACGCACGCGTGGTGATTTATTTTTCCATAGGATGGATAGATGGTGAAATAGGGTTGTTTCATACTTATAATAACATATCCGTATATTAGTGATACTGATTTTATTACTTCATAATGAAACCCACTAAAGAAGATGAAGTGGAAGAAGAAATAAAGATGAAATAATCGGTAACGGACATTACCTCTTCTTTGAAGTGCTTCTTTGAGACCTTCTTTTAGGGCACTAAATTTGGTCTTTGAAGAAGACCAAGACCTCTAGAATGTCTCTAGGGAAGTGGATAGGGGGAATGGGCAGGGTTTGGCCGATCTTGAAGGCTCAAAGTGGTGTGAGTAAGAGGGGGAGGAGGTGTCCTTTTATAAGGGAGGAGAGGGGCACCTTTGGAATAACTAAAACTATTATTTTATTATAAAGTCAAATTCGGTTTTAAATAGATCTAAATTTATATATTTCAAAGCTAAGTTAAGGATGGTTCGAAATCCTCTCATCAAATAGAATTTAGACAAGTTTAGGTTCCTATTTTAACCTTATCATTTAGATTTAACATTAAGTTAAATAATTTTACTTTTACCGTGTCTTCTAGTGTTCTTATACTATATGGTTAATAAACATACTATAAGCAGCCAAACGAACCCCAAGTTCTTTATTATTAATATATATACCCTTATCTTAGTCATTTGGCCGAAAGTTAGATTTTTAGGAATAAAATAACAATTACTAATATAATATTTTATTTAAGAACTATTTTATGTCAATTTTGACACTATTTAGTAATTGATTTTTGTGAAACTCATAACAGAATTATTAGTTCGAACCAAGTTACGTAAATCAATACTAACATGTCATATTAACCTATAAAATTAGTGTAATTCATAAAAGGTCTCAAATTACATTTATTTTTTTATTTATAACATCAATTATGTCAATATTTCATTAAAAAGATAATTACTGCATCATCATTTTGTCATAAATAAATTAAATTATTTAATGTCTAAAAATTAAAAATAAAATATCATTATGTAGGAAATCTTGTTAGAATTATAATGAATATTTATAGTCGAATTAATCTTATGTATAAGCTTATATTAAAAATTATTTACTTATTATACTTTGATTTTAACTATTTTAACCCTTCTTTAAATAAATAACTAATAAATGTCCTAATCTAATCCAAGTAGGCCTAAATGGTCATATTTTATTCCTAAGCTTGTTTTTGGTCGAATTACACTTGTCCAATAGATTTAGGACATGTGTTAGGGTAATAATAATATCATCTTTACCCTTAATTACCCTATTTACTTTTAATCGTGGTAAAAAAAAGTAAAAAGTTACTATTCACCAAAAATTATTTTCATCTCATTGAACCACATTTTAGTCCTTGATATTAACCGTATCTCTCATATTTTCGTAATTCCACTCACAGAAGTGGTAAAATTAAGTTTTATGGAAAATTCAGTTTTTTAACTACCACTTAGTGGTTTCACTATTCATCAAAAATTGAAAGTTTTCAGAAAAATACCAAAATTTCACCCTAGGCTAATTTCGATATTCCGAATCCAAAAATGAAGTCCATTTTGAAAAATAAAATTTATAAAATTTCAAAAAGTGGTTATTACTATTCATAACTGCTAGTTTTAATAATATTTTAATAGCATATCATTGTTTAGTGAAACTCGGTATTGCGTACGACGCAAGCTATCGAGGAAGGTCGTGATTTCGTGTAAAGCCATCCAAGCAAGTGTTGTGTAGAAAAAGATTCCTTTGATGATTTATATAACATAAAAGTCTCAGGTGTTACAATGATCGTGAAACAATTGTTTCCCTAAATAATAATATTAATATAACCTTCATGGGGGTAAAAACAACATTATAGACTCAAACATAGTCTTCTTTTCTAGTTTTCAAACCCTTTCTGAATAAAAATTATTATTCCTAAATATTCATGCTTGCAACTATAAATAATATTTTATTTAAATTATACTAACATTGGGGATCCAAAACCACTGTAATAATGTGATGAATTGGTGACACAAATTAGAAATATTTATAAAAATTATCCAAGTGATAAACTAAAAAAATAGAGTCCTTACGCACTCAAAAAATTCATCTGTTTTATTCATTAATAACTCATCGCTCATAAAATGGTTGGGTTAATGTCCACACCTCTTAATCTATAGTGATCTATGATTGACGTTCCAATTCCACAAAAGGGCGGGCACTAGTGGAATAAATCATCCACATAGGTTCTTTCCTACCATTCCTTGAACACCACTATTTACTATGAAATGGTGGCCCCATCCTCGATGTCTTGCTATCCCTAGAAAATTATGTATTATGAACTGTAAGTGTATCACCTCATCTATGGATCATGAAATACATCATGCATCTAATATAACTACTATAGAAATCAAAATCATTTTATAAACCCTCCTACCCTAAAAAAATATTTCATTTAATAATAAACATTTAATATTTCTTATCACCCGAACAAAATTTTGAAAATCCATTATGTGAAGATAATTTACGGAACAAAAATCCTCCTTCCATTAACTCTATGATTATACAATGATTTTCTATATATGAGGTCTTATTTCTTTAGCTAATTTTTTCTACTCCAGGGTCACCTAGAACTTCTATTTTGTCACATAAACTAGTTTCATATCCATTATTAATGACTCTCCTATATCTACTAAACATAAGGGATACATAAAATGTATCTATTATATGGACATGCATGGTGCTATAATGATTATGGAGCGATACATGTTATTTTAAGATAACTCCACCATGGGAAAAAGTTCCTCCTAGATTTATCCAAAAAACTAATACTCAAGCCCTCAGTTATTTATACATAACATGACTATTTTTATTTCTATATCCATACTATTTTGGATGGAATTCTATATTGATCCATTACAGGGTCCCAAATATCATGTTTCATCCTCTTGATATCAATGATTTAAATTGAAAATATTAGTTGGAGAAGATTATTGAGGGTTACCCCATGATGTTTGATGATCTCGTCTATGAACATGAACACACAAAACCCCACTAAACATCACACTTGGTAAACAAGGTTGTTGGATTATAATATTATTCAATATATTTTTTACCAAATATATATATAAATTCACATTTATCACATAATATTTTTTTTTTGAAAAATCATTTGATATCATCCCACTTCAAATAAAGAAATATTAATGGTTGATACAAACCTACATGAACATGGTGTTATTCAAACTCCTTATAATATGTAATGAATCAAGAATAAAATTTAGTGACATTAATTTTTATTCATGTACAACAATATTTTTTTCAATTTTCATGGTATGTCTTTATTATTCTATGATATACCACCATGGTAGAGGTATGGAACTACCTCAATACGTATAATCATAGATTGATCAAGACTATTATCCATCCTTGAAATAGGATTACATTCTAACATCCTTTAATAAATATATATTTTTCATCATAATAGAATATTTGATATTGTAATACCACTAAATTGACATCTTTAATATTTTCATCCCTTTCATGTGGAATAATAGTGGTCACAACTATCAATTGGGGGTATGATTCTCATCATTCATTTAAAAGAGACTAATGAAATGAGTACATGAAATTGGTTTATATAAATAGTAATTATGATTAATTGGAGACTATAGATCCTCTCATATTATTTGAGAAGAAAATATATTAATAACAATCATAAAATTAATGTAAAAAATTATTTAGTGCATCTAAAAAAGAATGAATACTTTGTTAGAGTTTTCTTAGTCATAATTCCATGTTTATAGATTTATATATTTCTTCATGTATTATTCTCTTCTATATTTAATTTTTTCCCACTTATAAATGTAATATTGTATTTACACCATATGAAGATGATATTACATCAGTATTAAAAGTTTAACATGTTTATATGACTTAGAATATTGTTCCCTTTCCCCATATAATGGATACGTACACACCTTGATGGTCTTAGATTGCCTTCCTCCTTGATAATATCTGGTTATTTTTTTGAGTCCTCTGAATCTACATCCACTTCCTCTCTTATTCCTGAAAATTATGATTATCCATGGGTAATTCCAATTATTGGTCTTATTCTAGAGGCCACATTGATTTGAAGAATAACTTCTATGTAGTGGATTTTTTCCAACGGGGGTCAGGATGTCTAGTCCAATTATTTTCGTTTATAGAAGGTATATGTGTTGAACCTTCATAGTCCCCTAAAATTATTTGTATGGAAAAAAACCAAATTCCTTACCTCCTAATGCAAGTAGTATATCCACGCATTCTAGGAAATTATTAATTCTTATTGCCTTTAACTCCCAAAATAATTATTGCATGGCCCTAGAGGCCACAACCTAGCCTTCTACATGCTCATAACAATTTAATTTAATGCTATGGGAGATTTATCGCATAAAAAATAATTGTTTCCATGTATAAATTAATCCAAAAAATATTTCCCTTTTAGTGGACTTCAATACATAACACATATCTAATTGAATTTATAATTTTTTAAACAAACTCTTTTAGATGAATTTGTTAAGGGCAGTCTTACTAATTCTTACATATGGATTTTATGGAAGGACCACATATAGGTGGAAATTATTGATGTTTTTTCACAATAAATTTCAATCAAATCTTTTAAGAAATCAAATATATTTTCCATTAAATATGTTTTATTATTTTTTGATATATGGGAAAAGAGAATTTATCTAGAAATATTTGATCTCCCTCAATCGTAGTTCTTATTCTTAGCTCGTTGCAGGAGATATATGCACCATTCTACACAATTCTGAAATGATTTTTGGGGATAGATACTCAATAATGTTAATGGTTTATTTCCAATTCTATATTATAATTAATAATATAATTGATATAGGATTCAATGGGGATGAATTCACCTGGTTTAACACCAAGGGAGGTAGTAATAGAATCTTAGGTAGGGTTTTTAGATTCTTTTTAGACCTCATTGTTGTTATGAATTTTACTTTTTTCAGTGACATGCATATCTTAACGCATCTTTGAAAATTAACGACTACTTTTGGCTATTCAGCCTTCAGATTAAGAAGCACTGTCTTTATACCATTATAATTAATGGATGGAAGATAATGGTTTCAAGAAAATGATTCAATATTCCTGGTCATCAAACATATGGGTATAACCCTTTTTAATTTATCAGAATAAACATCATGGTTGAAGGGTGAAATTATTACATTGAAGGATAATCTTCTTACTCTATTACCAATATTAATGGTCTTCATGTAGAAATAATTATGCATGATAGTTGACTCTATGTTCAATGGTATGATGAAAATTTTATCCAATTATCTCATAAATGTATACACTTTCAATAGAATTTATTGGAAAAATATTGGGTGAACATTCAGAAATAAATTCAAAAAAAGTAGAGGGAGGGTAACCACAACATGAAATACTTTAATTATTTCGTTGATAATAGGAATATATTTTTTAAAATCATTAAACTCCATGAAAATTTACTTACTCTAGTGATGTGGATTTCCATTGGCATCTATTATCCTCTTATGTATCCACCTTACCGTTATATTACAAAAAATATTCTAAATAATCCGAAGGAAATTTATTCTAAGGAAATTTTCTTAATGTATTTACATCCAAGTGAGGTGGATATTAAAGGTTATATCAACACCCATAACCATAAATGATTATGATGTCATGATGGGTTTATAGGTTCTTTCATCTTAATAGCATATGAGATGTTATAAATGATTTCATAAATTCTATATACGATTACTTCAATGGTGGAATTCATCTGATAATTTCCTTACCTTTGATTCTTATCCACAACCAAGATATTAAAAACCAAACACATTTTCCCAATTCAAACCAATAATCTCATGAAATTTTTCATACAAAATATTTACCACTAACCACATAAAAAAAATAATCTCTAGATCATTAAATACATAGATATCTAAGTATGAACATAGATTTATCAAAGAGATGATTATCTAAGGAGTTTTGGCCACACCCAATAAATAATCTTTGACTATGATAAGATAGTAGTTAGATCTATCATTATTATTAAGATATATTTGTAGAAAAAATATGATTAAATTGAATTCATTTTCATCATAAAATTTTCAAGGGAATTTGGCTTCTCTAATTGGTCTTGTGATTTTTTGTTCCATTTTATTACCTTTCCTTATTATACTATTTTCATGGGAAATATGTTTTTTTCATAAAGTTTTTTATTGGACTTATACAAGGATATCCCCTTTCCACTACCCCAATTATTCTGGCCTAACATATCCATTGTAGGAATCTAATTACAAAATACCCATAGACCCAGTCCCCCCCCCCAATAGAGGATACTACAAGTTAAAAGAAATATACCAATTGTTTTTTGTAGACGACATGATATTACTCATCAATGGGAGGTAAAATTTTATCCATAGCTTCTTGATCATTTTGAATGGTTGTTTTAATAAGTGTGGGTGTATTTTTATCTTCTATAAAAGAATATTTTTCATTAAAAACCATGTTTCGTAATATGTACTATGATCATTGATTGGAGAAATATAATATAAGAAGGATAGTTTCTAATTGAATACCATATTTCTCCCCTTTCCAATGAAAGAATTTGAATATTCTCCTTTGAAAAAATATGATTCAAAATTACCCTAATAATACCCAATTGGAAGTGTATATTTATATATTTTTGAGGTCGAATCACCTTGTTTAATAATGTAGTTTCATCGATACCTATGGATTTTATTTCATTTTGTAAGGATCCTAAGACAATAATAATTAAAAAATATCAATTATTTTATCTAGGTATCCCATAAATATGGTTATTATCATTAGACGAGATTTAAAATACTGGGAAACCCTTTTGAAGATGTGGGAGTCAAAATCACAATAATTAAATATTATATTTCCATCAAGAAGTCTAAGATTGTGTGGGACGATCTTGTATGAAAATATCTTTTGTCAATATTCATTAAACCCAAATATAGAAAATCTTCAATCCATTATATTGAGGAAAATTTTATTTTTCAAATTTTTCATGGGATTCATCATGTAATCATAATTATTTATGAAAATTCATGATGTATCATTGGTAATGGATAAAAATATATTCAGATATATTATTGGACATTCTCTCCCTTGTATATTCCAGATGTTCATCCCCTGATCACTCTTATCAGAGATCTACCAACCCTAAAATAATATATGATGTTATTAATGATTAAAAGGAATAGATCTTAAATAGTATATAGCTGGTGGAAGAATCATATCAATGTTTTCCTCTTAAAAAAATCCTGGAATATTCATTGTTCCACCTTTTTTGACTGGATTCCTATATAGGTCCTTTGGAATCAATGAAAAAACTTCTTTGGGGTAAATGTATTCCTAGTAAACCTAATTTATTACTTTTTAAATTACAAATTCATGCAATTCTAAAAGATTTTTTTTAAATTAATATTAATTCAACATTTCTATTAGTGTGGTTATTGTGTTAATTCCAAATTTAAATCAACACTTCACCTTTTTATAGACGGGGATTGGGAAACATTCATCTAAAATTTTATAGGAGTTAGTGGTGACATTTATGGTTTATTGGTTGTTTCTATTAAATTTTGTTTTAGTGTTAATGTAAGCAGTGACCTGAATATATAAGGTTGAAATAATTTACTCTCTATAGGTTTCTATAACATCTGGAATGACCATGATACTATATGACACTAAGTAATTATTGAAAATTCATATAACATTAAATCCAAACATATTTATCACATTGTGGATCTTATCTCAATGCGAGATAATGATAAAATTCCACACCTCATTCAATGTAAAAATCATAGACCTCCAACTATATAAGGATCAGTATCATCTATGAAATATTGTTTATAGATGTGTTATAAGGCTCCTCAACATTTTCTCAAGCTCTGAATATATTTGTATTGTATAAAATGGATGGTTTAAGGAATGGGGAATTTTTGGGACATTATTGGATCTGTGACATTGGAATTCACAAGGTATTATGGTAAGGGTACATCACACTAAGTGGTAGCTCGAGTCATGATTAATAGTATCAGTCTTTGTAGGACATATAATATCATTATAATTTTAGTTGAATTAGAATTTTCTTTAATCATCAACTAATGAAGAGATAATTCTTCATTCCACTTGATAATTTCATACACAATTTTATATTATTTATGTTTACTTCATTTAAGAGTGAAATATCATCTCACTTAGAAGGAGGTTAACAAAGAAGAAAACCTCATTTATTTTAAAGGTGATCAATTTAAACGACTTATCCTCTATGATAGTATTTTTTCTTTACCATAATATTTTAATAATATAATCCAATTGTATTACCTAATATTACATTACTTTTAGCCATAGTTTTGTCTTTTCCATTTATTTTATCATTACATTTAATAAAAAAATACTTTTTCTCACACATGACCCTTTAATTTATATTATGAACTATTAGAACTATCTGATCCAGTTTTTCATTAATACATAATGGATAATTATGGAGAATAATATTTATCCCATATTATTTTATTTTGGGTTTTCAAAAATTAGTGTTTTATTGGTTTCATATGGAACACATATGGTTGGATTATCATTATGTGTTTTCTGGGACCAAAATAACATATCTTTCAAATACATAGTGTGAATATTTGTCTCCCATGTGATTTTTTGGGGAAATGGTTGTTTAGCCAATATACACTATGTTAGTAAGACATGTGTGGTTAGTTTAGTACCAAATTATTGATAAAAAATAAATTTGTAGTTTTTTTGAATTGTCTTTTATGATTATGTATCTAATGGATTTCTAAAAAGGCTTACAAGGTCATTTTGAATCTACTCTCTTAATAAGGGAGTGTTCTAGAACCTTCATAATAAAAATAAGTGTCCACCATTTCATTGAGTACTTCTAAAATCCATGGTTTATTCCAAAACGCTTCAAGGGATTACACAATACCATGGTGTAGGGAATTTTGTGTATGAGGAGTCCTTTATTCATTGTTAAGACAATGTAATATCTAAATAAAAAGAAATAAAAACAAGTAGTAAAAAATAATTAAAGGATTGGACATATTAAGTGAGAATTGTTGAAAAAGATGTAGAAATTATGGGTTGGCACTAGTTGTGGAAGAATAAAATTATTCAGTGTTGGTTCTAGTGTGAAGCACAATGGAAGAACTATTATTCTAGGTGGAATATTTGACCTTATAAAATTGGGATATCCATAATGAAGTAATTCAAGCTAAGAATAAAATGTATTTGTTGATATAATAGTTTCTTACCAAGGTGATATTCATGGTGCTACAAATTCAATTCAGAAATATTTATCAGAAAAAAATAAGTGATGGTTAGGAAAAAAAAGGTTGATAAATAGCTTGAAGATCCATGCCACACTATATAGTTGGACATTTTTTGGTTTTTTTATCTACAAAATGCGGAGAAACAACTAAAATGTTTTTGTTTCTATAGTCGAACTTGAAGGAATTTCCAGAAATACAGTAAGATACATGTTAGGGGAATTCCATTCATTCTCGAAAGAAAATGGAAATGAAGAAGGAAGATATTATTTGAGTTATACCTCACTAGGAATTCATAGGAATTCTACAATGTTGATACACCATTTCAAGTTTTTTTTAACATCATAGACTTGTGGTGAGGAATATAAACATATGATGAGTAGTAAACACTTATTTATGTAAAATATTTATTATTTTTTAAAAGTGTTTATTTTTTGTGAATTTAGATTCTTAGTGTGATTTTAAATCCCTGATATTTTGTGAATTATTTTTTTCAAATTAATTTCTTTTATTTGATATTTTAAATTTCACATAAAACTGAAGATAAATTTTTTTATTTGAAATAACTATGTTTGTATCTCATTATACAAAACACCATGTTATTAATTCGCTACACATAACACATAAGTTAAATTTTGGTGCAAACAACACTATGTTTGTCTTGTGTTACATGCAATTTGGAATTCCTTTGATAGTTTTTATAACACCCAATTCATATTTTTCCAAAATAAAATAGACAATTAATGTTATTATTAAAATATTATTATAGAGACCACATAAATGTTGGAATGGATGTTATGAATATGATTAACTAAGTTGTGAAAATATAATTTACACATGTATATAAAATGAATCATTTGATAATAAATTAGTATAAGTGAATGAAATAGCTATATGAAAATAATGAAATTACTTTTCTAAGAAAACTATTTTTCTTTGTACAAACATAATTTTTTTCCAATAAATTTTAAAATACACTATTGAATAATTTTTTTAATGATATTTATATACTACATATTCAATAATTATTTTTTATAACCAGACAATATATTTTTTAGGTATTAGATAACAATAAATCCTCTTTTATAAATAAAAATATTTATCTTCCAAATAGGTAATTTTACATCATTTTAATAGAGAATAAATTATAAATATTATTTTCTAAACATTTGTGATTTTTATTTCATATAATAGACTATATATTTAATATCTTAACATAATAATTTACTTTGGGTAAATATTTGGGTATTTTTTTAAGAAGTTTCATTTTTTTAGGAATTGTGAAAAATATTGATTTTTAATTCAAAGCTGATTTTCCATATAATTTTTTAATATAGTTAAATTATGTTTTAATATGGGTTTAAAATATAATTATATTAGTTTTACATCAATTAATAAAATTTAATTTTTTGTAACAAATTTAACAGTCAAAATATATATAAAAACATTTTGAACTTTTTGAGATTTTCTTTTAAAAATACACTTTTACATCACATTTGTGGGATTATATTTGAATTACTTTTTTGTGGTTCGGTGATTGTTATTTGAAAAAATGGATTAAATATTTTTAAAAATAATATTTTATAATTTTAAATATGTTTATATTATGTTTGGAACAAAATTATTAGTGATAGTGAATAAAATTAATTGCAGCGATTAAGGGAAAATTTAGCTTAACAAAGGACTAAACATTAATGTTTATTCCTAAATATCCTTTAAAATTTAGAAAAAATAATTTTATGTTCATATTTAAACCCATTACTATAGTTTATCAGTTTTGGACGATTATTGGATACACGTTACAAGGTAAAAATGTTAGATGAATACCCTTTTAAAAATTAATAGGAATACCACTCCTTCTCTACTATAAATAGGCAGTCACCCCTCCCACTTATTCACACATATAAATTCATTTTTGTCATAAAAATATTCCCAAATATCATACCAACATCTATACCATCATCCTATAATCCTACCACTAAGAATAAATCCATATATAGAATCCCATTTGTGAAAACCCAGAAGAGTTTCCAAAAGAAGAGGTAACATCCTTCCAAAAGCTCTTCTATTTTATTCTCAATATTCATGCCATAAAATATTCTTATTCAATGATTATATAATAAAATTATTATCCGAAATATAATTAGTTATTATTATTATAATGGTTATACCTACACTTATATTCACTTCAATCATGGAGGTAACAAACATATCGTTCCTATGTACAGAAAACTCCCACATCACGAAACAATGAGGTTTGTTGTTGCTTTACCACAAATCATGGTAATGAATTCGGATAGAAAATGAATTTTTATATGATATAAATTATATATATGATCTCCTTTATAAATTATTATATAACACATTAATGGTTTCATCTTTTTAATATGATAACTTCGTTTGTGGATGAGTGGACAATGGCATCATTGAAGTGATGTGATTCATTCACACATTACATGGAATGAATTAAAAATGGGTTTATTAAAATTATTTGTTATTTATTACATAATAATTCTATTGGAATATAAATATATCAATATATATATATCATTTATTTTCATTATTTCAATATGAAAAGAAAATAGAAACAATGTCCATGGGTACGTGTGGTCTACCATCTCAAGGAACAGTGTATTCAATTTCCAATAAATTTATATATTATAAATTATTATAAATATTGATATAATGATTATATATGATATATAATTCATTTTTTACATTCTGTAAATAATTAAATCATGATCAAAGTAAGATGATCAATATTAACATATCAAAATGCGTATAATAAGCAAAGTGGTAATTACCCAAAATCTAACTTTAACATGGAATTCCTAATAAATGTGTAATATAATTTCATAATTTAATTATATATGGTATTATATATGTTAATTTGTTTCTATGGGATATTTATAAAAACATATATTTATTATATTAGAATTTGGGAAATTTATATAGAATGTAAATACTTGAGGTAACATTTTTACCATCTCACTTTTTAAATATATGTGATACATGACATGTTCACCAATAATGTATTTTGTGTAGGGTATATAATTCCAATGAATGTATTATATGATAATTTTAATTAAATTAATTGTTATTTAAATATTAATTCTATGATTTCTATTTCATGGAGTTTATGATTCAAATGTTACCAAATCAGCAATGTAGATTTGTATGAATTTTCATTCTTTGAGACACATGTTTTTTATACACCTATATTACTTTAAGAGGTGTATACAATACCCCTTGGACATTTTATGTCATGAATATTATTTTTTTAATGTTATTATAATATTTATTTAATGATATTCTCTAATGGTAATCATGATTAAATGTTACCAACACGGTATGATTCTATTGTTATAATCTCATCGTTTATCTAGATTATTTATGATTACACTTCCATTGATGAAGTATTTTAAATGATATATAAAGAACTATAATGAATTTTATTATCCGATAGTTACTCACATTATATCCATGTAATGGGTCATTTTTTCCAATCTCTTTTACTTAAGATAATTAATAAAAACTAATTTTAAAACTGGAATTGATTTATCCTTTTGGACAGCAATATATTTTTTTCAAATCTATGTTTTCAAAATATTTTTACTATTTTTATATGAAATTTTAATTAAAATTTATAAATTTTTTCATTTTTTACAAAAATAGTATCAAAAAATGACTCCTCTTGTGGTTTTACAATTGAGTCACTTTTATAAAATTTTACAATGCAAAAGGAATGTTCGTCGTGTTCAAATTTTACTTCTATCCAGACCATATTTCATTTGAATAATCATTTGAAAGATTACAAGATTTATTTTTATTAAAAAAATTCTATTATTCTTGAAGGTTATTGTTTTTAAGGTTGGTTTCAAAGAAAAATATTTCCATATAAGAAGGTTTTTTAAAAAATTATAGTTCAAGAAGTTTATTAAATGATTTTAAAAGAATAATATAAATAATTTCAAATATATTTTCAAAGAATATAGTTTTAAGTTATTTTTTAAATTTAAATGCTGTGGTAAATATGTTCATTATTATTTTATGTGTTTTAACAAAAAATGGTTTTCTAATTTTTTATCAACTATTAGATGTTTTCATATAAAAGGATTTCGAAATGGTTTCTTTTTTTATGTTATAAATTTTAATGTAAATGTTAAAATTAAATTGTTTTCAAAAGATTTTATGTTCTAGAATACATTTTACAAATAATTAAGAATATTTTCCCCATGAATTTATTTAAATTAATTAGAAAATACATATTTATAAGAAAAGGATTATTCAAATGGTTTAATAAAAATGATTTTCAATGAAATTATTTATTCTGTAAGAAATTTTACATGTGATATTGAATATTACTTATCAATATAAGATGACATAATTTCCTATAAATTATGGTTCATTGGGGATAAGATCAATGAATTCCATTTATTTTCATTCTTTTATGGTTTATGTTTTGATGGGATGATTTTTATGATGAACATTTCGCTTCCACTGGATATATAATTTTTAAAACCATTTTTTATTGTTTATTCTTTGATTAAATGATTATGAAACCTATTTATTTTCCATATGTAGATATATGATGAACTTTTTATTATACCAATTTTGTCTTGGTTTATGGTATTATTTTGTTATCATCTCTTTTTATGGATCATGATATGATGATTATTTATGATCATTAGTAACATGTATATATGAATTTATTATGTGACATGTGGGACTGATATTACTATCTAATGAATTGTGTGATATTTTTATATCATGATATAATGATGGGAAATTATTCAATGGGATTTATCTAAAATGTGAAATAGGTTCATCTTGATCCATGATGGGAAAAAATGTGTCATGATCCGCTATGAGAAAATGGGGAAACCCGATCCACTATGGAATATTGGGGAAACATGGTCCCTTATATGTAATGGATTGTGACTAGGGATGGTGGAATTTCTAACCTTGTAGGTGTAGTTCCCATGACGTTCTCAGATAATTTTTGGAAATGAACCTTCAAAGAGGGAATATTTTTACTTTTTTATGTATCATTTAAAAATTGATGTCATACTCCTTTGATGTGATTTCAGGGAATATGATTTGATTACTATTTTATAAATGTCTTTTGAACATCAAATATTTATTATATGATTCATTTTTATGATCTTTCATATAAAGTATATCATCTTCTAATGTTATGATCACATTTTCATGTCCTTATTCTTCTATTTTGACAAACATGTTTCCCTTGTTTACCCTTACTAATCATCTAATCTCACAATATTCTTATATTTCCTATCCCTGTGTTTTGAGGTATGGTTTTATTTGGAATTAATAATGGGGTATATATTTGGGGGAATAATTTAATATCTTTCACCAAGTTAGAATAGTTTATTCAATGTTTCCAAAAAAATATAAACTATTATGTTCTTTGGGAATGTACTTTTGTAATGTGTTGAATATTCATCTAAAAAATTATATAAATGTGTTTTATGATTGGTTCTATATAGTTACTGCTCCATATTATATTCACATATCATTCAGTAAAATAGTTTATCATGTTCATATGAACATTTCCATGCATTCCACTTGTATTATCCCATTTGGGTGAACCATGTAAAATTTTATATGTTATTTATTTCATTACTCACTAGAAATTGAAAATTCTTTTATCTCTATTATTGAAAACATCCACAACTATCATAATCTGAGAATATATAATGATTCACCCCAAAATAATGGATTTGATACCATTGATGTTTCATAATAATGGATTGTACCTTGAGTGGGGGGAATTATGGTATTTAGGAATGGGTCATTTCATTAGAAATATCCTCGGAATCATAGCAAGTATGCCTAATTGAGATTTATTAAAATGAAATCACATGGAGTTAGAGGTTTTTTTCCAAGGTTGTAACATCATGTGTTTGATATTATTCCAACAATATATACACCAACTTAATTTCATGAAAAAACTCTCATTCTAGGTGGTATGAAATTCTTAATAATTATTTAGGAGATTCTAATGATCGATAGGTGAAATTGTAAGTGTTTTGGAATAATTATTAATATATTTTTATGGGACCAAAAAAATAGTTCATTGAATAATGATTCAACTCAAAATTCGTTGAAAAAATTAATTTGATCATAGAGAACATTTATAATGATAAACTAATTTATATTATTCTAAGTAGAAATATTACTTTTGTTAATGGAAAAGATTTAGTGATAAAAAAATGACCCAAAGGATGTATCTCTAGACCAGATAAAAAGTACACTTATTGTATATGAAATTAAAAATGATGATAATGAAACTATAGTTTTGTAGAATACGTTGGAAGATTGATTCAAAGAAATGAAGAACCTTTCTATGAAATAAGATCTAGATGAAAAAATAGTTGTTGAGTAACAACCATAGTTTTTTTTATAAAACTAAGAGGGGGACATAAAATTAAAAGGAAAATATCCACTTTACTTGTTCCATTAATGTAAATAATGGAATATTTATGACATTTTCTATAATATATATCATGATTATATGCAGGAAATATTATTGAATAAAACATTCATTCATGATAAACATAAGAGATACCTGCCATTGAAACTCTTTAAGGATAATTGTTTTTTCTAATTAAGGATAAATCTTATATGTTTCAAAGGTTAAGGTGGTCTGGGTATGTAGGGACCTTATAAAATATGTTATAGTGACAATTTTAGAAAACTAGACACTGAAAAAAGGTGAATATGTTTCCAAAATTGAGTGAAGAGTTTCACTTAAAGCTGAAATAGTTGAAAATCAAGAAGAAATTGATATATGGTTGTATAAACAATTAATTAAAATGTATTTATCCACAATTAAAATGTATATAGGTAACAAAAATAAGAATATAAATGTAATATTAAAGAGGATATATAAAAACACAAAAATCATAATTATAGAAACTATGTGAAATAAATTTATGTTAAACTCATAATTAAAGAAAATATATGGATCATTAATCGCCTGACTAGGTCTTTGAAGGATAGAGTTAAAAGACTTGAGTAACTTGATGTAGAATTAATGATGTGGGGATGAAGTTTGATAAGAAATAATGATTTCTTACACTCGGGATGATAATAGATAGTTCGAAGAAAAAATCCCCAAAAAATGATAACCTCATCTTGGGGGAGTCCACTGAATTTCTGGTAACTAAACCATGGGTGAACCACAAATGAAACAAATTTAATTTTTTCCGGAGAACACTATCAACAAAAATAAAACTATTTTTTATTCTAACCAAAAATCATAAATGACTTTATTGAAAGTGTATTTTCTAGAATCTCAAAAAAATAATATTAAAAAGAATGGTAAAGCTAAGAAACCAAAAATTTGGTGTTGTTATTGGGGGAAGTTGTGATACATTCAATATGTTTGTTCTATTTCTAAGAGGTTTATCAAATAGTAATAACCCCAAAAATATGCTAGATGTTTTTCAACATTCTCTTTGAACATTAACTATTATTTCTTTTTCTATGAATGATTTTATTAAAAGGCACTTTATTGATCCTCTAGGGTTCAATAGAGGTTGAAAAAGTAGATCAAAAAATGTTAAAAAAACATTCAAACATCATCAACAAAAAAAATAACTCAACATTTATTTTCAGTTTTCCATAATTCAAATAAACTCAATGAACCTATGGGGTAGTAGTATTTACCACCATCACATAATTAGCCCCAATTATAATGGATAATTATAATGATCATGGTCAAGGTCAGCATTTTTGAATTTTCATCCAATGAAACACATAGGTCTAAAGAATGGATTTTTGATAATTTTTAACTTTTCATATGACTGAAAATGTCGACATACCCATGGGAATCAAATATAAAAAAAATCATTTGTAAAAAGTAAAGCAACGAAGATTAATAACTATGGGAAGCCCAAACATAGTGGATAATAACTAATCAAGATGAATGTTCTTTTTTATCATTTACTTAGTCATAAGTTATGAAGTATAATCCAATTTGGTTACTCTAGATATATCATGGAACTCAATAAAAATACATAAAACATAGAGAGTATAAATGGTTCATTTTTTCTTTATTGATGATGAGCCAAAGATAATTTTACCTCATCAGTGAAGAAAATAGTTTCATGCTTTCTAAAAAATAGGAAAATCATCTAATGAACCAAATAATTCCCACTTAAAGAAAAAAAATTAGGAACATATTAAAAAAATTTGGAATATTGAGACATAACCTATATTATATATAATCACACTCACACATGTTTTTCCTATATAAATCAAAATGTTGTGAGTAATTCTGACATGTATAAGAATGTAAAACAATCAATGTTTCTCATTCTTGTTCATGTGTATGTTCATGGGAAGATAACATCTAATTCCTTATATGTATAGAGAAACATTATATTTTTTATTGATGACTATAAAATTATGTCATTTAATAATGTTATTAATCACATATAGGATGAATTAAATTGAATTACATGATATTATTGGCTTGCAGAAATGATAATGGGTCTAAAAATTTAGAAACTCTGTATTGAAAATGGATTAAAATTTAAAAATCATTAGTTGGAGGAGTATCTTTAGAAACATGGGATTCAAAATCACGTAGCATTGGTGAGGAATCCTACATAAAAAGTCTTTTAAATAAGGATATAGGTTATAAATAACAAGGATCATAATATTCTTATTGAGAAGAACTAACCAATAAATATCAAATGGAATCCATGCTCACAATGATGTGCATTAACTATAAGGACTTGATATATATAAATGGGGATAAGAACCTATAATAAATTTAGTATAGTAATATTCAAATACAAAAATATTTTTTGATTGTTTAGAACTAAGAGTCTATTTTTGAATAACGAGAAGGATATTATGTAAATTTCCCATATTAACGTTGAAATTTTCATTTGATAGTCATATAAGAGTAAGGAATATCGTAGCAACAATAAATAGCTTTGTATTTTTATAATTCAATTTGTAATAGTTATTGAAAAAGAATATTTTTTACAAAATTAAAAAAAAAAATTTCTAATTAAAGTGTTAAAATTTCATAAATAAACAACCCATTATTTGAATAATATATCATTGAAGAAGTGTGTCGATTTTGGGTACCACACATTAATGATGAATATAGAGATTAAATCACAAATGATAAGACAACTTTTGTGGAAAAATATCAATAAATTGAAGATCCTATTCGGTAGAAATAATTTTGAATAATATTATTACACATCATATTACATCATTTGAAATAATAAGGATGGAGGAAATATATAAAACATCCTTTATTTATCATATAGAATATAAAAACACTAAATACAATGTTATGAATAACTATTCTATCAAGGTGATGAATAATGAACATGAAAAAATTTAAATGAATTATATTTGGAATGTTGTTCCAGGAGAAATGAATAATAATTTGATTGAAACTAATATTTTTTCAAAACTAAACTTATACATATATTCATGTGAATAGGAAGAATGGATGAATTTTCTATAAAGGGTATACCAAAATTAAAATCATAGATATGAAAAATATATTTTCTCTCATGGATAGGTATGAAACAATCTAATTATTTATTTCTATAGATATTCTAGAAATGGTTTGAAGATATTTTTTAGATGCTAAATAAGCATTAATCAATGGTATTATTGAAGAGGTATTATTCATTGAAAACCCGATGGTATTCTCATAAATTAAGATGAAAGAGATACATGAAATTTAAAGAAAAAATTGTATGTCTTAGAACAAGAATCATGGGAATGGTACTCTCGAATTGAACAATATTTTTATAATGATGTACTTTAAAGAGTATAGGTTCATCAAAAATTATACATTAATAAAATGACAGATCAAAAAATGTCTCTCATTATATATATTTATATATATGACCTATACTTTTGAGGCTCTTATGACACTAAATATATGAAATTTTATGAACTCTTGAGGTCTGAATTTATGATATCTATAATTGGTAAATTTTCATTTCCTTATTTCTTGAATGTTATTCTATGAAATGATCGAAGATGGTTTAAAAAAATATTTTATGTATGTGCTAAAATGGAATCACATGGAAGATTTTATGCTATTTTCTACACCAAAGGACACCTACATGAAACTATACAATGATAAAGAAGGTAAAAAATGAAACTTTAAACTTTATAAAAGTATCATTTGTATTTTTATATACCTAAAATCTAGTATATCATACATTAAATTTTCAACATGACAAGATTCCTACTATCAAATTTTTCCTAAATACAATCATATGAAATATTTGAGACACATACTCTATTATATAAACAAATCATTGATTTTTAAGTTATTTTATTATAGAACATGACTACAATAACTTTTGGAGTAAGAATATATAGATTTCGTAGGTTTGATTTGTTATTGAAATTAAACTTCAAGAATGATATTTTTTTCATTTTAGTTATTATATATAATGTTTGGGAACTAGAAAATATTTAATCTCATTATTCATGATGATAAATGAATACACATCCCTCGGTAACAAATTTACCATGTTTATATATATGTGACAACAACATGAATGCATTTTGATTGAAGGGGAATCCACCATTCAAATCAAGTGTGACAACTTGATTGTAATATATATATACAGAAATAAAATTCGTCATTCGGGTACTAGGAATATGGAAAATAAATATAATCTAATAATGTAAAAGGAAGAGTTAAATGTTGTCAAATTAATGTATATGTCACTTTGAGATCAATTGGTCTATATCATGACTAAAGAACTAACCAATGTGTATTTGAATGAAAATCGGTTAAATCATGAAGTCCAACCAAATCCATGTCCCCTAGACAGTTTGTAGAAATAATCCCCCACTCCCCTAGGGGAATTATTTTTTAGATAAAGGATTGTTTTATCTGATAAATACAATTCATTATTTTCTAAATATCTTTTATGAAATTTCAAATAAGTTATCTTTGTGTTGTTTAACAGAGGAGGAGAATGTGTTCATGTTTTAAGTGGTGGAGATGTTCTGGATTGTATTTTACCTATTAATAATGGTTATGAACTATTTTATCAGAAACAGTGAGTGATTAAATGACTAACAAAATGGATCTGATTTTAAAGTGAAGAGTGTTGAGTACGGATACCAATGAATTGTTGTCATAAGGATCTATTCATTAAAATTGTCATTAATTATTTCAAATTTAATCATGTAGAATAATTTATTTTTATTAGTGTATTAGTCATATAATACCTGAAAGGAAAGTGTTTTAGATAATTTTATAGTTTATAATAGTTTTAATTGTTTATTATTAAAAGAAACACTAAATCCATCTTAGAATTATCAAAAGACCAAAGGGGGGATATTTGGATAAAAAATATGAATATAATATTTTTAGGTTTTTTTATTCGAAATTATATTAAAGGGCTTTCTCATAAAACATATAAGTCATAGGAAATATTATTTTATGTTAATGGAGTGTTTTGGAACATATAAGGTAGAAGAAATTAAGCACCACATCATGGTTTAAACATTATCAATTTGGTGAATTTTATAAAACTGGACAGATTATATAGGCTCTTGGTGTTTATAATGTTTAGTTGAAGGATCCCCTTATCATTATGAAATATCATGTGTAGAAAAAAAATAAAAAAAGTAAAATTAAAAGTAAAAATAGGTGAAAATATTTGTTATCCATATCATAGAACATGTTGTAAATGTGAATCCAGTGTTGGTCAACACTAGTTGTAGAATAATATAAATAGCATGGTTGAGTACCAGCTCGAAGGGGAAAGGGGAAACCATTATACATGGTGCCACTATAATCCCTATATGATATAAAGGTCCATTTGGGATTTATTTGATTTATGGATACCATCTCCTGGTTGATATGACTACATATTTCGAAGGAATAGTTAAATATGTAACAAATTCATGTGACCACAATTATGTGTAGAATATTTCAGAATACAATTTCAAATGGTAAGGGTAAAAATTTGCCTAAGGAATCATACCACACTATAGAGTTGGGAATTTAATTTTTATCATTTTCCTTATGTAATATATGGAGTGAAAAAATTATTTTTTTTGGATTCATATTCTATGATGAAGGTGTATTTGGTGGAACATACCAAAAAAATGTGATATAGTAAGATCACATCATCAAAGCTATAGTAGATTCCATGGTGGAAGATAAATAAATAACCAGAGAAGACCATTCCATGGAGGTGATCATGGAACATTTATACAATACATGTGAAACATGATGTATCCATATACATGTATTTTGGTGACCATAATGGACTTATTTTGTGGAATATTCATGTTTTAAGGTAGATAACCATTTATTTATTAATTAGTTTTGTAGCATGTTGATCGTTTGAATATGAATGAAAAATAATAAATTCATTGTTATGATTGAAATTTCCAATGGTGTTTTATATTTTGGAATTTTATGCCATAATAAGGGTTCAGATACAACATAGTTATAAATTTGAAAAAAATGGAGGCTTCCTACAATAATTTTTGGGCATTTCAAAGGAGGTATTAATCATATAATTAAGAGTGGTTATTCACTTATTCTATTACCCTTATTAAGAATTTATCACTTAATTATGAATGTATTCCTATTAAATGGAGAAAAAATTTCTAACATTGAAGTAGGATTGTAAGCCTGAAAATATGAGAAAACAAGTTTAGTGGAATTTTATAAAATATAAATAGAAAAAGGTGATTGAAAATTGAGACATTTTAGGATTTTTATCACGGTATAAATTCATTAGAATTTTATAGATGTGATACACTATTTTTTGTATGTTTTTTCATCATACATTTGTGATGATTAAAATAGGTATGTAAGGAGCAGTGGGCACCTATCTATGAAGTAGACCAGTGATATTTTCAATGTATTTTGAAGATTTTTTATCTGGAAGGATTGTTCAATGAATCCAACTTGTAATCCTATACTGGGTAATGTTTTAGTGTCTCGGGTTCATAGGAATGTTTCGGTGCATGATACATAGATTATCCAATTTCGGTGAACGTAGTAAAATTTCATTTATCCCTTTATTTCTTTATTCTATTAAAACATGATGTGATGGGGAGAATAATGTACTTCATATGGGAAAAATTTCATTATTGAGGATAATGATTGAAACTACAATACTTTGATTCACCCTTATTAGGTTATATTCTATGTTTAAGGATAAAACATTTGTTATAGGACATAGGTTCTTATCATAGTTAACCATTTAATGAAACTAATGGTGGATAACCATGAATAATTTATAATTTTATATGAATATATTTGTTCCAGGTTCATGATTTATGATACTACATATCCTAATTTTTCTAATGTTTTCATTATCATGTCATGTAATATATCATACATTCATGATAATCCTTCTATGATTTTATATTCCTTTATTTGGATTAAGCTATAATTAATAATGATTTATTCTTCTAATTCCATGTTCATATTTTATTAATCAGTTATTTCTCATAGGATCCTATTTTCATACATGTTTTTTAATCTAATGATAAATACATTTCGACCCATAAATATGAATATTCTATTAATAATAATTTAATATTACTCATTTCTTTTGTTTCACACTTCCTCAAGAACTTATATGTCTTAATATGTGTCTCACCCTGAGATTTTCATAATATTTGTTTCTAAATAAATTTAATTTTATTCAGTATCATTCAAAACAAGCAACACTGAGTATTAATGAAAAACAATAAACTATTAAAATATTAATATTTAATATGATATATATATGATATCCATTGGAATGGTTGGTATGACTAATATTATCTAATGTATCAAAATATATGTTTTAAACATTTATATTAAATTAATTTTTTGGTGATTTATTAATTATAAATATAAATAAAACAATTGGAAAATAAAGGAAATATTTTTCTAGAAAAAAAACAATTTTGTTTTGCACAAAGAGGTGATATCACGATAAATTAAATAAATAAAAAAATTTGAATTTTCTAATTAAATTTACATATAATATATTAAAAATTATTTAATATTTTTTATGTATTTTTGAGGCACAAGGTGAGAACAAATCAAATTTTTTTCTTAAAACGGTATATTTATAAAAAGTGGTAACATCTTGGGACATTATTTTAAAATTAATTTTTAAAAATTTATGAATTATTTTTTAAAAAATTAAATTCATTTTTTTTATATAATATTTTCATGAATTATAATCTAGTTAATTTTTTAAAATTTTATATCGTGTTATGTTTTTAATGAATATTAAAAATTAATGTATTTTATTAAAAAAAATTCATTTAATTTAGATAAATTACAAGATAAAATACATTTTAATATGGTTATAAATGTAATATAAGTAAATATATATATATATCAATCAAATTTAAATAATTGGACAAATTTTACATTTAATTTATATATAAAAACTTTTTAAACATTTTAAAATTTTCACTTTGGAAAAACGCTTTTCAACACATCTGTAGTATTTATTTTAATTTAATTATTTCATGTTTTGTGAATTAAATATCCAAAAATATATTAACTATTTTTAATCAAAATAAAAAATATTATCTAATATATTAAAATTAATGTTTTTTAATAATTAATTGTATAAATAGTAATCATTAATTATTGTGTATAAGGATAGATCATATTTACGGTGCATTAAACTAAAACGATAAGGTTTGAGCTAAAAATAAACATATCAAACACACATTTTATGGATATATTTAAATCTTATCACCTATATGGATTGATAATTTTCCATTTTTTGATTTGTAAGTTATGTGAAAAATGCGGGTATAACTTTTTCATTTCAAATATTACAGATATGTCGCTCAACTCACTTTTAAAATGTCATCCCCTAACCGCACCACTTAAAACCATACAATTAATATTAATGCGATAGAAACTAAAAAATATATTATTTACATCCCTCCACACATCCTAGATCACTATTTTGATCAAAAATATATCTTATGATTCATTTTAGTTTATACATAGGATGTTTTCTAAAGAAGATGTATTATAATTAACTAATCTTCTTTATTTTATTTCTTCTTAAACCACCTTAAATTTTTCATATATTATAATGATATACTCTCTAAATTATGTAACATATACTGTTTTTTATTATGTACACTTAATAACATAAATATATCACCTCTTCTATAAAATGGGATATGAAATCATTATTCATGTACATGGAAGACAACAACTTTGTGAATTGATGTTATTCGTTTTCTACCACCACCAATCATAGATGGATATATTGATTATTTACAGTTTATATATTATAATTTTGATATTATTATACCTTTTTAATTACAATTCCATATATATCTTCTTATGTCCCTACCTGTTGGAAAATAATAATATCGCTCGTGTGTACGGCATACTATCTCCTTACAAACTAATGTTTTGTTTTTTTCATTTTAGTTTTAGTTGGATAGTTATAAGTAAATATTAAATTAATATATTTTATTTGAAACCTTGTTTTAATGATATAAAAATAGTTTTTACTATATTATTAATTTCTTTTATGTTTTATTTTATCTGTTTACATTATAAATAATATTCTTAAAATTTTGGGTATATATGAGAAAGACTCACCGTTGAAGATGATTCACCACCAGGGATAACTCCCCATTAAAATGGAATTTTTTTAAGTGTTTGAAAAACATATTGTGGGGAATAAATCACCGTTGAGGTGAAAAATTTGGTTATGTTTTGAAAGCACCTACGATCAAAGAAAAATCATTGAAGTTTGAAATTTTTTTCAAAAGAACTATCTTCAGCAATGATTCACCACCAAGATAAAAAAATTGGCTAAGTGTAGGTATAACTCACTACTACATAATGAATCACCAATTTAACATATTCACCAAAAAAAATTCAATGCGTTGGAATAACGTACTTCTAAGATGAATCACTTTTGTCTTGACTCACTACTAACCTAAGTCACCATTATACCGACTCGCTACCAGTATTTTGTCACTGTTAAAAGGAGTCACCACCACTGTTTATTTTTATTTTGAATAAAATATTTCTAGAAAATATATTATCAAATTTAATGTAGAGATTTATTTTAATTACTTTATATAAACTATTGATGTAATTAATTAAAGTGGTTTTTAGAAGTCCATTATGAGGAGTATAGGACCCTAAAGATTCTTCATATCATGATGCTATTAAAATAAGTTATAGAAAACCTCATGTGAAGAAATACACTAAGATAATCATATGATAATAGAAAAATGCACATACATGTGTTGTGATCCGAATACCATATTTCAAGAACCTGAAGAGTGAAACTTAATGAGAGATTACATGTTGTATCGTGTCTACACACGATTGTGAGAATGTGGAGCACAATGACCATCCTTTCTCTTCCTACATTCAGATCAAAAAAGAGTTCAGGACACTTTTTCTACTACATTTCTCAAAAATGTTCCTAGAGATCATATTCAAGCTACATCCAAGGACTGAGTAGCTTCAGAGAACATTAGACCAGGAACCAATATTTTATTTACATTTTTTAATTTCTCTATTTTTTTATTAATTATACATTAATATTTTTGTCTATTAAATATATATTTTAAACACACACATTATCTCATGTACCTTAACTATAAGATACTTGAAATCTTCTTAGGTCTTTTTAAATTTTTTCCCACCTGATGTGTAAGCACTTCATAGGTTTCAATTTTTATTTTATTCGAAAAGGTGTTGTGGAAATGGTCTCTATGTGTCAGGGAAAACTTTGATATTGTATACTTGATACTGGTTATGGATCAATGATTATTTTATAAAATCTTATTGGAAGAGAGTTATTTTAAATTGGAGAGGATTAAGTATCATCTTGATACGTAACCTCTTGTATTCATTCTGTAGTGCATTTTATTACACATTAAAATGAATTTTTTAATGTATAAACAAAAACACCAAATTGATAGGAAGTATTAATTTGTTATTTTATATGGTTTTGATTATGTAAATTTATTTCAAAAGTTATATTACTATTAATAAATTGTTTTCTCTAAGACTTAATCAATTTTTGATGAATCCTATAAAATAACCAAACATATTTCGATCTTTTCTTTTGATTAACTAGGATGATTTAATTAAAATGTAAATTTTATATATATCTGTTTAGGACGAAATTTTATTGGGTACTCAATTCAACCCCTGTCACCTCCTATTTATCATTAAGGACCTAGTAAAACTTCATTTGAAATTTTACACTAGCTATTTTATACCACCTTTATTAAATAACTATACTCATGTTCAATGAGTTTTTAAACCCAATAGTCACCCTGTAGAATCTAGTGTTAGACAATATAAAATTATGAGATTGCTGAGATCTCTTCCAAAGATATGGGGAGGGAAATCGGTTTCAATAAGAGAATCTTATAACACCAGTAAACTACCTATCAAATAATTGATTGGGAAGTTCATTAAGTATGAAGAAGAGATTAAATATAATAATGAATACGGTGATTAGCCTAATATATTATTAGTTACATTCAAGACTAATACATGAAAACATAAAGGAAACAATAAAATTCATGATGAAAGCTCCAATAATGATGAATCACAAGATGACAGTGATGTGGAAATCAAACAACTGATAAAAAGGTTTAAAAACTATTATAGGAAGAATAAATTCTTCCAGAAACTGAGCTACAGGGATTGTATGAAAGTAGATGGAATTTAATAAGTTAATGGAAAATGGATGACCATAAAAATTTAATTACTTGTTATGAGTATAAAATAGGACATGTTAAGGTTGATTATAATAATTTTAAGTACACAAATAATTATAAAGAAAAGGATTAAAAGTATAATAAATATATAAAATCTGCATGGAGTGCCTTTTAGGATTGATCCAGTGTCTCTAACTCAACACCGGAAGAGAATCTAGATAGATAAAATTTGTGCTTCATGAAAAATATATCAAAGTTAACTATTGTATCTCTGGTACCTAATTTCGGTCACATTGAAAATGCAAATTATGATGATATTTCAAAAAATGAAATTTATTATTAATGAAATATTCTTGAATATATTTTTAATGAACTCGTTTAAAAATACATAGTTTTGAAGAAACGTCATATATTATATGATAATATTAAACATTATATAGATGTAGAAAATAGAAGAATTCTCAATTATTAAAGGAAAATAATCGCATAAAATTGTCAAATGGGGTACTAATGAACGACATAAGGAGACTTACAAATTTTAAGGAAATTTGTACTCAAATATTTGGTAAAAATTATATCTTAAATATATTATTGTTATAGGTTTCCTACATAGATAGGGATGATTAGTTTTGAGAACTATTGTACTTATGTCTAATTATAAAAATTATGCTGATCATTTTATTTCATGTGGATAGAATGGAGTTTTTTTCAAAGTGTTTACAGTATTGATATAGGAAACCTATCAAGAAATTATTGGTTCTTAAATATCTAATTAAAAAATATTTGGACCTATGACAATTTTGGTACAAAAAATCCATCTTGTTATAAACATTATTTTATCGGAAACCTGCTTAAGGAGCTATTACAGAAATCAGTGGTACTTTGTAGTGGTTATTCCAGGAATATGATACGAGATTACTCGAGCTTCAAGAATCATATAAAGGTTTATGGTGTTCATATCACCATTAGTGAAAATGACAAATAAAAGATCATTTGGACTTAGGAAAATCTATAACACCAACTCAGTTTTCATTAAAAAAGTACTTATTAATGATAGTTTAATACACAATCTATATATAATCTCATAACTACGTGATGATTTTATTCTTGTAATGTTTGGAAAAAAATATTGTAATGTTTTTATTTTGAAAAATTATTTAGTATTTACTTCTTTCATAAATGAGATTGTGTATGTGGTTAATATTGATTTGTTGATTTTTCAAAAAAAACACGATTAAAATATTTTCATAGAGAATATTGGATTTGAAAAAGGTGACTTAAAAACAGTAAAAATCACCCACATTAAAAATTTTCTATGAAATTATTTTTCCAGGGTCTACCCAAACAAAAATTAGTAAATAATAAATTTTGTAACCACTGTGAGAAAAGAAAAAACCTGGTTTTTTTCAAATGATATAAATTAAGTTCAACTTCTCATCCTCTTGAGTTCTTTAAAATATACTTTTTTTGACCATATAGAAATTATAGTTCAAATGGGAAGTATTATGTATATGTAATTATAGTTGATTCATTGAGGTATAATTTGGTATTATTTAAAGCTCACATGAGTGGAAATTCTATTACTTTACCAAGAATGATAAATTTTTAGAAAACCTATGTGGAATTAGAATTAAGTATTTAATAAGTGGTTATGGACGTGATTTGTATAATCAATAATATGAATCATTTTTCTCAAAAAAAATGAATTGTCATAACTTATCTTCTATTCGGACCATTTTATAGAATGTATTGGTACAAAGAGTAAATATAAAACATTAAAAGATACCTTAGAAAATAATTAACGAATACGACATAACAGTCTACTATTTGGAATAGGTTGTGAATATGGAAATGTATATAATCAATGGTGTTTTAATAAGACCTATCATGATGAAAACCATTATAAATATTAGAATAATAATAATCATGTGGTTAATTAATTTATATATATTTTTTCAAGGTATTTAGTCTTAATACAATGGATAATGTAGAAATGTTTTCCTCTATGATTAATGATGGAATTTCCCTTGTCTATTATGAAACTAGTAAATCAAATAGTTTTTTTATAAAAAAATAACCATGATTGTGGATGATTCGGTCTATATAATGTTTGATGATACATATCCACTTGAACCTAATACCCTTTTAGAGAAACTTGAGGTTGATTTAACCACTATGAAAATAAATTCAAAACCTTTTAATTCTGCTATAAAACATGGTAAAAATTAATCCATTTGGTAAAACTTCATGGACCTGGTCCTGTAGAGAACCATGAGTTAACCTTTAATTTTATTTCAAGATCTTTTTGGAATCATAAATACCATAATTTATATTTTTTTCATTTTAGACATATATTGAGGTACACATACTAGAGATTCTCTAAGAAACAAGGTTAAACATCAAGATTTCTTGTTAAATATTGAACCTAAAAGCACCAATTATGATATTAATTATGAATTATAAGTAATGGTTATTCCATAATAACTTAATAAATTTGAAATAAATAATGTTTGGAAGCTTTTATATATAATCAATGACACCATGACTATAAGCACTAAATCTGTGTTTAGAAATAAGGTGTATGAATCTCGTACACTAGTAATGAATAGGTCTAGAATGGTTGTACAAGGGTATAGTAAATAAGAGGGTACAAAATACAACGAAAAGGTTTCACCTATAGTAATTTTTGAAGTCATTATAATACTACATCCCTATGTAGCACATATAAATTTTAAACTATATCAAATAGATTCTGAAAGTTCATTCTTTAATTGGTATATTGTTTAATTTTATTTGTTAAACTACCCCAGGAATTCAAAATCCCCATATTATAAATCGTGCATTCAAGATAAAAAAAATTTATTATGGTTTAAAAAAAGCTCATCGAGATTGGTATCAAAGTCTAATATTTATTATAATTTCAAAAGTATTTTTAAAAGTTATTGAAGATTATACACTTCTAAGAAAAATTATTTTTAAAAAAAATATTATTTCTCCAAATCGATATAGATGATATGAATTTTTAATATTCTAAAAATTTTATACATATTGAATCTTGAAATTGATGTAAAATGATTTTGAAATGAGTTTAATGGGGGAACTAATATTATTTCTTGGTTTTCAGGAATTCTAAAATAATGAAAGAATTATTTTAAACCAATGTATATATATGAAATACCTTTTAAAATATTTCTATTTTCATAGAACCAAGAGTAGAGATACTATTATTAGAATTACCTATAATTTGGATCTTAATTAATCTTTTAAATAAATGGATTAATCAACATTTTAGAATATAGATATCAATTCCAACATATACCTATTAATTATGACAATAATAGTGTTGTAAAAATTTCTATGAACTGTTTTTTATCACTGTTGAAAGAAAAATTTATATAATAATCACTTTTTGAGATATCATCATCAATGGAGGGGAAGAAATATTGATTACATTGGTATTGGACATCAACATGATCATATTTTTCTTAAGCTATTTAATTCTGAGAGAATTAACTACATGAAACATGAATTAGGAATGATTAATTTAATTAAATATAATATTCTCGAACCCACTATTGGATTTTACCCACCATTATGTTTTACCCATCATTAAAGTTTACCCACAAATGAGTTTCACCCACTATTTGGTTTTTCCACCTTTGGAGTTACTCACCATTTTAAATAGTTTGTCTTTTTCAATTTACCACATTTTTTATCTTCTGTTGGTAGTTTATCTTTATGAGTTTTCATTTATTTTCATTAATTCTGTTCAAATTTAATTTGTATTATGATTTAATGATTCCCTAAATGATAAAAATTAGACATTTTTGTAGTTCAAATTCTCAATGCGTCACACCATTTCTCTGGAGCCTTGTAGAGAACCTTTTTTCCCAGACCATCGACTTTCCTTATCCTTTACCCGAACCTTATAAGTTGATCATCATGGTTAGAGTGAAGAAAAATTCAATTTCTTATAGAGAGGATCCAAGTCCTTCAATTATGTAGAAAGGTGGTGTTGAGTAAATAAGGTTTTCCTTATGACTTTTCCATTCCTTCTTGTTTTGAAAATCACAAACACCTTATCTCTAAGAAAAATTTCTTTCTTAAGGAAAATCGTTTTTATAAGAAAAATTTCTTTCTTAAGGAAAATCGTTTTTATAAGAAAAATTTCTTTCTTAAGGAAAATCTCTTTTATAAGAAAAATTTCTTTCTTAAGGAAAATCGCTTTTATACGAAAAATTATCCTTATCATATTTTCATCCATATTTTTCTTAAGTATGAGTTTCGGATTCATTTTCTCGGAATCGTTGAAACTTTGATATAAAGCATTCTGTTTTAGGATTCGGATTCTGGACAAGAACTATAAGGAAGTTTCATTCCGAATTTCGGATATGAACTCTGACTAAGTTCTATTCCAGATTCAGGATACGAATTCTGAAGAAGAATTCTCATTACGAATTCTGACGACGAATTCTCATTACGAATTCTGATGACGAATTCTCATTACGAATTCTGATGAAGAATTCTCATTACGAATTCTGATGAAGAATTCTCATTACGAATTCTGACGACGAATTCTCATTACGAATTCTGATGACGAATTCTCATTACGAATTCTGACGACGAATTCTCATTACGAATTCTGATGACGAATTCTCATTACGAATTCTGATGAAGAATTCTCATTACGAATTCTGATGACGAATTCTCATTACGAATTCTCATGAAGAATTCTCATTACGAATTCTGGTGATGAATTCTCATTACGATTTCTGATGACGAATTCCTATTCCGAATTCACATTCCGAATTCATATATTAAACAGAATTTGAGTATCTTTGTTTTATACACTCTGAATTAATTAAGACTCTGAAAATATCTTTGTTTGACTCCGAACTTTTATATTGCTTACACTTCTAAAAATTGTCTACTCTTTACTATTGTTTCTTACACTCCAAACCTTTACTCCGAAGTTTTCATTCCGAACTTTTATGTTAGAGTTTAAAACGATGTCGTACATTCTGTTACACTTGTTTTGTTATAAAACGATGTCGTCCATTTTGTTATAAACTAACCGTTGTCAAAGTGACATGTGTACAGGTCCCTCCGATCTTTAAGGAAAATATGACCGTTGGAGAAGGATCCTACCTTACCTATAAATAGGAGCTCATTTGAAAGAGCTCGAGGCTGATGGCTGATGAAAAGTACTTAAAGGCTGACAAATTTGCTTGAAGTGATTTCTAGAGAAAGAGGCTCTTATTAACTCTCAAAGCTTCGTGCGACTCCGAATGTTGGTGATTACATTCGAGGGCTTCTGGGGATAAGAAGACAGAGGTGCCGACTACCTTGAAGTTCGAGGGCTTCCTTGCTGAGGAAGACAGAGGTTGCCAACTACCTTGAAGTTGAGGGCTTGCGGGGATAGCAAGACAGAGACTCCGTTCTTCGTATTGAGGGCTTACCCTGGTGTGGGTAAGACAGACTTGCTTGAAAGTATAAATCAAGGGACCTTTATCCAAGGTTGTTGGATACCCTTCTCTTTGGGTTCAAAGACTTATATCCTGTTACTAAGTAGTTCTACTACATTTTCTTATTCCGCTTCATTTTGTATTATAAGGAAAGTATAACTTTCTTATACTTTCTTACTTGTACTTTGATTAATTTAGATTCTATACTCTTTAAGGTAGAATCTCATATTGTAATTGTTTGTTAAGTTTCAATCTCCGGAACCATATTTCCGGAACCTACTTTTGGAATCACTCTCCAAGTTTAGTTCAGTATTAGAGGTGTTGTGAATTTTCCTAGTTTAACATTGTTAAACTTAGCCTTTTCCTTTACTTAAGGAAAACATAGTTATTCTTAACTAACTTTAAAGGTTCCAAAGGAATTTTTAAAGTATACAATTCACCCCCCCCCCCTCTTGTATATTGAGCATCTCATACTATATTTCGATCCTACAATTGGTATCAGAGGTTGGAAACCTCTTACTCTATACCAATCTTACAATTGGTATCAGAGAAGGTCTCTGAAATACTCGTACTCACATACAAGTTTTTCTTGCTCGCTTTTCTCATTCCGAACTTTTCTCATTCCGAACTTTGTTATTACGATTCTTTTCTACTAACACGTTTGTGTGCAAAGTTATTTCTAGTATGGAAGGAATTAATGTTGGATCAATTGACAATCTGAATCCTACAAGACCACCTATATTTGATGGTAATGATTATGAATACTGGAGAGATCGTATGAAGACTTTTGTTATTAATACTGGAGTAGACAACTTTGTTATGCTTACTGGTGATTATAAGATTCCTGACAAGGAAGTAAGATCTTTTACTAACCTGGAAAAGCAAGAATATCAACTCAACTATAAGGTACGCAATACTTTACTATGTTCAATGACTAGAAATATATATAGCCAAATTTCTTATTGTGAAGCAGCTAATTGTATATGGAAGAAGTTAGAGGTTACACACTTCGGGACTTCTAAAGTGATTGAGACTAGAAGAGCTATGCTTAGAGCTGAATATCATGGTTTCAATTTTCCTTATGGAGAACCTATCTGTAAAGTTCAACAAAGGTTTATGACTATTTTCAACAGTCTACAATCTATGGGAGAGAAAGGTTTAGATGATGAAGCTCTTGTGGACAAGATAATTGATATTATGCCCAATGAGTGGGAATCCAAGAGAACAGCTATAGATGAGAACAGGAAGGTCACTCAAATTACTCTTGATGAATTATTTGGAACTCTTCTACAACATGAAACAAGAAGGAAGAGAGATGCTGACAACATCAAGAAAAAGAATGGAAATGGTACTGTTGCTTTTACTACAACTTCAAATCAGATAAAAGCTAAGACTCCTGAAAGAGTAACCAGATCCAAGTCTAAGAAAGTCATTTTCCAATTTGAATCTAGTGAGAGTGAAGTCTCAGAAAATGAATTAGCCAATCTTGCTCGAAGGATGAACAAGATAGCTGGACATAGAAACTTTCAATCCAAGTATAAGAAAAAGGATAGGAAAGATAAGAAAGATGGAGAAGTTACTTGTTATGAATGTAAAAGAGCTGGACATATTAGACCAGATTGCCCTATGCTCAAAAAGAAAGAAAGGAAAGAAAGACATTCAGACAGGAATAGGAAGAAGTATTATAAAGCTAAAGCTAAGAAAGTTCTGAAAGCTAATGACACCTGGAGTTCCAGTGGTGGTGACTCTTCAGATTAATCTTCTGATTATGAATCTTCAGGACAGAAGAATCTTGGTCTTATAGCCAGATTACCTATTGATAATCATTGTCTTATGGCTAAGGTACGAAATGCTGAATCATTGACCAATGTTTCTTTAAATTCTAATGATAGTAAATATTATAACTCTTCTGATGAAGAATCATCTTCTGATGAGGAAAATACTTTACCTACTTATGAAGAAGTCTCTAGGTTTGCTGAACTTCTTGAGATTGAGAATTCCAAACTCAATAAGAAACTTGATAAGGCAAACTCTAGGAATTCTATTCTTAATAAAGAGATATCATATCTTTCTAAAGATCTTGATAGGAAAAATGCTGATTTTGAAAGTATTTCAAAAAAATCTTGAGGAAGTAAGTTATGAGAAGAATAAACTTTCTAAAGAATTAGAAAAAGTAATTTCTAAGAAAAATGTTTTCGAGCCTAACTCTAGTTCTAAAACTAATGATTTTGAGGATAAAAACTTGGTTGTAAAACTCAAGTCCGAAATTTTTTCCTTAAAGAAGTGCTTATCAAACTTTACCCATGGTAAGGAAAATTTTGATAAGATGTATTCCCAAATACGACCTTTAAGAAATAAATCCGGATTTGGTTATACCCATGCAAAACCTATTTTCAGTAACAATTATTTTGTTCCTCAAAGTGCCCCATTTTTTACCAAGTGTCAATGTGGTGGTCACTGGGAAAATAATTGTTCCTTAAATAAAACTCAATCTTTAGGATTTCACAAAGCTTACTTTTCTAAGAAGATGTGGGTTCCTAAAATTTTATTGTCTGGAAATCTCGAATCCAAACAAGTTTGGATTCCGAAAGTCTAATTCTCTTCTTGATTTCAGGATAATAAAGAATGTACCAGCAACAATACATGGTACATGGATAGTGGATGTTCCCGGCACATGACTGGTAACAAAAGTTTTTTTGAAAATATTATCAAAACGAAAGGAGGAAAGGTAACATTCGGAGACAATGCTAAGGGAGATATTGTTGGTATTGGTAATATTGTTCTTTTAGGTAAAACCTTGATTTCAAATGTTCTTTTTGTTAAAGGTCTTAAGCACAACCTTATTAGCATAAGTCAGTTATGTGATGAAGGTTACCTTGTGAATTTTAGGAATGATGAATGCTTAGTTCACAATTCCAAGGAAGAATTTATTCTCTCAGCCAATAGGCAATAGAATGTTTACACCTTAAACTTAGAAGACCTCAGGAGCCAAGATCTACCTTGCCTAAGTGAAATGGAAGATCACTCCTGGTTATGGAATAGAAGATTAGGACACTGTAACCTTAAGAACCTATGTAAACTCTCTAAGAAGAAACTAGTTAAGGATCTACCGGAGCTTAGATTCGATTCTTCTAAAGTTTGTGATCCTTGTCAATATGGAAAGCAACATAAATCTAGTTTTAAGTCAATCGGTGAAGTCTCAACAACTGATGCATTACAGTTAGTGCACATGGATCTTTTTGGTCCAACACAAACTGGGAGTATTGGAGGAAAATACTATGTGTTTGTTCTAGTTGATGATTACACTAGATTTACTTGGGTCTATTTTCTAGCAAAGAAATCTGAAGCTTTTTCCTATTTCAAAAGTTTTAGAGCTCAAGTTAAAAATGAAAAAAACCTTCCATTGAAAACTATTCATAGTGATCATGGAGGAGAATTTCAAAATTCAGATTTTGAAACTTTTTGTAGTAAGAAAGGTATTACTCACAATTTTTCAGCACCTAGAACTCCTCAACAGAATGGTGTATTTGAAAGAAGAAATATAATTCTTCAAGAGATAACTAGAACCATGTTGAGTGAATATTCTATTGCTAGACATTTCTGGGCTGAAGCTGTAAGTACTGCTTGCTATACTATAAATCGAGTTTTGATTAGACCTTTTCTTAATAAAACTCCTTAGGAGTTATGGAATGGTAGAAAACCAAGACTTTCCTACTTCAAGGTTTTTGGTTGCAAAGTATTCATTTTGAATACTAAAGATAACTTACATAAATTTGCACCAAAGTCTGATGAAGGAATTTTCTTAGGTTATTCCACAACCTCTAAGGCTTATAGAGTTTTTAATAAAAATACTTGTACTGTTGAAGAAACAGTACATGTAAAATTTGATGAATCAGATCCTTTTGTTTTTAAAACATCCCAACTTACATCGTCGGATGTGTTTTCAAAAACTGATTGTCAACATTTGATAGAAGAACCTTCTGATAAGGAAATTGTTCTAGAAGATACTTCTGAAACATTTACCCCAGAAGACTTTCTACCCTATGTTGATGAACAGGTTTTACAAAACCCAAATCATGTGTTTCTTAAGAATCATCCCAGTGATAGTATCATTGGAGATGTAAATCAACCTGTAAGGACTAGAAGTTCTTTAAGAAATGAAGTAGAACATCTAGAATTTCTTTCCCAATTAGAACCTAAAAGCACTGACGAAGCTTTAAGTGATGATGATTAGATTAAATCCATGCAAGATGAACTAAATGAATTCGAAAGGAATAAAGTATGGACCTTGGTTGAAAGACCTAAAGAAACTTCTGTTATTGGAGTAAAATGGGTTTTCAGAAATAAATGTGATGAAGATGGAGTCATTGTTAGAAATAAAGCTAGACTTGTTGCTAAAGGCTATAATCAACAAGAAGGAATAGACTATGAAGAAACCTATGCTCCAGTAGCTAGACTTGAATCTATCTGTATTCTACTTGCCTTTGCAGCATTCTTTAATTTCAAACTTTTCCAAATGGATGTGAAATGTGCTTTTCTTAACGGTTATGTTCAGGAGGAAGTTTTTGTTGAACAACCTCCTGTCTTTGAAGATACAAAACATCCAGATCATGTTTTTAGACTTACCAAAGCTTTGTATGGCCTTAAACAAGCCCCACAGGCATGGTATGATAGACTCACTGGATTTTTGCTTCAAAATAACTATATTAAGGGAAATGCAGATCCAACCCTTTTTATAAAGAAAGATAAGAAAAATGTTTTGATTGTTCAGATTTATGTTGATGACATTATATTTGGTTCAACTCAGCAATCTCTGACTGACTCTTTTTCAAGTCTAATGAAATCTGAGTTTGAAATGAGTATGATGGGTGAGTTAACAGTTTTCCTTGGTTTTCAAATTTCTCAAAAACCATAAGGAACCTACATATCTCAACATATGTATATTAAAGATCTTCTTAAAAAGTATGGTTATGACAACACTAAGAGTATAAGTACTCCTATTGGTACCTCAAACTCGTTAGATCTTGACGAAGCTGGGAAACCAGTAGATCAAACATCTTTTAGAGGTATGATTGGAAGTCTACTTTACTTAACAGCTAGTCGACCAGACTTAATGTTTTCAGTATGCTTATGTGCAAGATATCAATCCAATCTTAAGGAATCTCACTTAAAGGCAGTAAAAAGAATTTTTCGCTACCTTAAGGGAACCATGGATCTAGGATTATTTTATACTTCTGGAAATGATTTTGTTCTAAAAATATTTTCTGATGCTGACTTTGGTGGATGTAGAATGGATAGAAAAAGTACATCCAGAACTTGTCATTTCTTAGGAGATTCACTAGTTTCTTGGTCCTGCAAGAAGCAACACTCTGTAGCACTCTCCACTGCTGAAGCTGAATATGTAGCAGCTGGAAGTTGTTGTGCACAAGTGTTGTGGATGCAACACACACTCACAGACTATGGCTTGAGTTTTACCAAAACTCAAATTTTGTGTGATAACACAAGTGACATTGCCCTCAGTAAGAATCATGCACATCACTCCCGTGCAAAACACATAGATATTAGGCATCACTTTCTTAGGGATCACACACTTAAAGGAGATATTATTCTTCAGTTTATCGGAACGCAAGATCGACTTGCTGATATTTTCACAAAATCTTTGCCTTCTGATAGATTTGAATATATTAAACAGAAGTTAGGAATGATAACCGTAAGGTAATCTTTCTTAATTAACTTTCTGTTGAAAAATTCTCCTTACAGTAATAAACTCCTTTTCATAGGGGGAGTACATTTGATTGTTTGTTTAACAAAGTTTTTCAAAATCTGTTTTCAAAACTTTCCGGAACGAAGAAATATGGAATGGAACTTCCGGAACTAATTTTTTTTGATTGGACAGTTTTGTATAGAATACTTCTGGAATAGAAGTATTCGTATTGAAAATTTCCGGAATGGAAAACTTTCGTACTGGTATTTTCATAACGGAACTTTCGTACTGAATCTTCCATAATAAGTTTTTCATTTTCAAATTTTTGTAATGTTTTTTTTCTTCTTTCTAAGTTTTTTTTTCATAATGAGTTTTCTGAAATTTGTTTTTCGTAATGAGTTTTCCGTAATGAGTGTTTTCGTAGTGAGATTTTTTTTCCGTAGTAAATTTTTGCGAACTTTGTCTTTTCATAATAAAGTTTTTTTTACTCATCTTTATATTACCCATTACGAATAATCCTCCTAATCCAATCCTAAAGGTATGATTTCCTTACTCAAGTTTTCGTAGTCATATTTTACTTGCTGGAATTTTCTTGTACTAAGTTTTTGGATTATGGTTTTCTTAATTCTTTGTTTTAATAAAAACCTCAAAAAGATCGGATTCAAGTTTTCAATCGTCAGATCTGATCTCAGCTTATTCCAACCGTTAGATCAATTATAGAAGGTGAACCGTCATCTCGTTGCCTATATAAAGGGGACCCAATTTCTCGTCCCACATCGGTTTCAAGCTTTCGCGTGCTGAAGTTCTGCCCCTCTGTTTTAAGGCCATTCCGAACCATAGTTTACTCCGTTCCGAATTTCTCATAGGACTTCAGATCCGAATGTCTGCAGAGTTAGCTTCTCAAGAAATGTCTTCATCCAAGCCTATTTCTCAGTGGTTAGTATACAGAGAAAGGTTACTCCATCCGGATTTCTTCAACAATTATGATTCCCTTATCTCAAAGAACATCAAGTTGAATGGCTGGGAGGATGTTGCGGTATCTAAAACCGGGAATCAAGATGAAGTATATTCTGATTTACTTGTCGAATTTTATGAATCAGTTTCTTTCTTTAAGGAAGATGATAGAGAGAAGTTTTATTTCAAATCGTATAGAAAGACATATAAGCTTTCTTACACCAAGGCTGCAAGCTTGGTAGGGTTAACTTATGAAGGTGAAGCAGAGTTTATTTCTCACGTATTGCCGAACTCTACGGGTAGTTTCAGCAAAGAGAAAGCCTTAGAAACTCTCGGACTGGCTGATGATAAGGCTCCGAAAATTGCAAGTCTATCAACAAATTTTCGGATTCTGGAATTATGGGTGAAAGGACTTATCGTACCGAGAAAAGGTGATAAGGACAGCTTGAAGAAAAGTGAGATCTATATCTTATATTTCCTGATAAATCTAAGGAATTTTAACTTCATAAAGCATATTCTCATAACCATTGAGAATCTCAAGAAGGAAAATCTCAGAGCACAGATCATGATGTACCCAGTAATTTTGTCAAAGTTGATAGTTCGGTGCCTTGAATCCTTCGAGGAAGCTTGCAGATCTAAACCAAGGGTGTGTAAAATCTTGTTGGTAAGTGATGATACTCTGAAAAGAATGAATGTAGCCTTTGACAAGAATTCTGGAATGTTTATTGATCTACCTGATCAAGAAGAAGTGGCTCCGAAAACTGCTGATCCGGAATCCTCTAAGCCGGTAAGGAAGAGAAAGCTGAAACAAGTGGAAGTAGAAGAAGAAGATCCTAAGTCTAAGAAAGTCCATTCCGCACCTCCAAAGCCTAAGAAGAAGAAAGCCTATACTGATGAGGTTGTTGCAAAGTGGAGAGCAGATAAAGAAACAAGGAAAGAAGGGGATCCGCAGTTCGGATTGAACCCTGCGGAGGCTAAGGCTTTGAAGGAGAAAACCGCTGATGAGATTGAAAAGCAAGCAAAGGAGAAGAATCTTAAGAAGAAGATGTCAGAAGCCGAGGCTGTTTAAGCATTGTTAAAGTTCAATGAAATGGTTTCAGCAACAATTCCAGTTCCGAGATCTTTCTCCCGGGAATCTCTACCTGAGACTCCAGGAAGAAATCTCGTTGCTCCGGAACAAGCTGTTGCTACTAATACTGAGGAAGTAGAGCAAGTGGAACAAGTTTAAGAGGCTACTGAAAGAAGTGGTGAGACAAGAGATGTGCTAAAACAAGTAGATGAGTACAAGGGAACTCCTTCTGAACACTTATCGCTCCGAACTTCTGAAGCTGAATCTTTGAAGCTTGTTACTCCGACAATGGATGAAGAGAAAGGTGAAGAAGAAGTTTCTTATCTGAGAGAAGAAGAACATCTTTTACTTGATGCTGCTCAGAAAGAAAATATAGAAGTTTCTGATGAGGAAGATAATATTGTTCAAGTCTCTGATAGTGAGAATAGATCTCCGGAACAGGTTTCAATTCCAGAAAAAGATAAGGGCAAGAAAATTCTTACCGAGACTCCGAGCTCAGAAATAAGAAAGAGGAAGGAAGCTGGTAGTTCTTCAAAAAGAAAGTTGGAGCTTATTGAGGAAGAAAATTCTCCTAGCAAAGTTTCGGATTCGGAGTCATCCTCTCTGGGGCATGACTTTGTTGTTCAGTCTTTGAAGAAGTTGGTAGAAACCATTCTGACCTTCTCTAGTATCGACTCTAGTTGCCAGATGCTCCAACATGCGTTGAATCAGAAAACAGACTCTGTATCCATGGTTATGGATAAGTGCGTTGAGATTGAGGCACAGTTCAAAAACTTCTTTATTGGTTACGAAGCTCATAAAAGATCTTGCAATAGGATGCCAAGATGGTCTAAGAAGACTTTGGAAGAGATGAGGCTTTTCGATGAGTTTCAAGATAATGTTAAGGATGCCTTTGAGACTGAGGACAAGAAGATTAATGAGCTGACTGCATCCTTTAAAGAGATGTTGACAGAGGAAAAGAACTTTCGGATTCAGGAAGTGAGAGATCTGAATGGGAAGCAAAATTCCGTTTCTCAAAATTGGAAATTTGAAAGGGATCATCGGATAGATTTTGAAGAGAGGATGAAGGCTCAGGAAGAGAAAATGAAAGCTCAGGAAGAAAAGTTGAAGGCTCAGGAAGAAATAATTGAATCCCAATCCGAAAGAATAGTTGCCTTAGAGAAGAAAGCTGAAGAGGATCATAAGGACCTAAAGAAGATCAAGACTATTCTAAAGGGCCTCATGTCAAAGGAAAAGGATCTGAAATAATCAAATCCGATCTTTTTGTTGTAATTTTTTCTTTCTTGTCGACATTAAAAATTTAATAAAAGTTGTGTTTCTTGTTTCTTTTGTTGTCATTACTAATATCTCAGGTACTTTGTTAAGTTTTTTCCATTCCCATCAATTCTTTTTGAAAATCACAAAGGGGGAGAAGTAAAAGATCCTTAAGAAAAAGAAGAACTCAAATAAGAGTTTATCAAAGGGGGAGAAGAAAAAGATCTTTAAGAAAAAGAAAGACTCTAATAAGAGTTTGTTTAAGGGGGAGCTTTTTCATTAAAGAAGACATTCTTTTTTTTTCACTCCGGAAATCTGAATACGATCCTTAGAGTTTCAAAGCCTAAGGGGGAGTTAGTCATATTCATCAATATCCTTAAAGAAAAGGGAGATAAGCCTTAATGTTTTTTTTTTCTTCTTAGAATAGCTTTTTTGTAAGGATGTTTGTGCTTTCCAAAAAGGGGGAGATTGTTGAGTCAATAAGGTTTTCCTTATGACTTTTCCATTCCTTCTTGTTTTGAAAATCACAAACACCTTATCTCTAAGAAAAATTTCTTTCTTAAGGAAAATAGTTTTTATAAGAAAAATTTTTTTCTTAAGGAAAATCGTTTTTATAAGAAAAATTTCTTTCTTAAGGAAAATCGCTTTTATATGAAAAATTTCTTTCTTAAGGAAAATCGCTTTTATACGAAAAATTATCCTTATCGAATTTTCATCCATATTTTTCTTAAGTATGAGTTTCGGATTCATTTTCTCAGAATCGTTGAAACTTTGATATAAAGAATTTTGTTTTAGGATTCGGATTATGGACAAGAACTATAAGGAAGTTTCATTCCGAATTTCGGATATGAACTCTGACTAAGTTCTATTCCAGATTCAGGATACGAATTCTGAAGATGAATTCTCATTACGAATTCTGACGACGAATTCTCATTACGAATTCTGATGATGAATTCTAATTACGAATTCTGATGAAGAATTCTCATTACGAATTCTGATGAAGAATTCTCATTACGAATTCTGACGATGAATTATCATTACGAATTCTGATGACGAATTCTCTTTACGAATTCTGACGACGAATTCTCATTACGAATTCTAATGACGAATTCTCATTACGAATTCTGATGAAGAATTCTCATTACGAATTCTGATGACGAATTCTCATTACGAATTCTAATGAAGAATTCTCATTACGAATTCTGGTGATGAATTCTCATTACGATTTCTGATGATGAATTCCTATTCCAAATTCACATTCCGAATTCATATATTAAACAGAATTTGAGTATCTTTGTTTTATACACTCTGAATTAATTAAGACTCCGAAAAATATCTTTGTTTGACTCCGAACTTTTATATTGCTTACACTTCTAAAAATTGTCTACTCTTTACTATTGTTTCTTACACTCCGAACCTTTACTCCGAAGTTTTAATTCCGAACTTTTATGTTAGAGTTTAAAACGATGTCGCACATTCTGTTACACTTGTTTTGTTATAAAACGATGTCATCCATTTTGTTATAAACTAACCGTTGTCTAAGTGACACATGTACAGGTCCCTCCGATCTTTAAGGAAAATATGACAGTTGGAGAAGGAGCCGACCTTACCTATAAATAGGAGCTCATTTGAAAGAGCTCGGGGCTGATGGATGATGAAAATTATTGAAAGGCTGACAAATTTTCTTGAAGTGATTTCTAGAGAGAGAGGCTCTTATTAACTGTCAAAGCTTCGTGCGACTCCGAATGTTGGTGATTACATTCGAGGGCTTCCGGGGATAGAAAGACAGAGGTGCCGACTACCTTGAAGTTCGAGGGCTTCCTTGCTGAGGAAGACAGAGGTTGCCAACTACCTTGAAGTTGAGGGCTTGCGGGGATAGCAAGACAGAGACTCCGATCTTCGTATCGAGGGCTTAACCTGGTGTGGGTAAGACAGACTTGCTTGAAAGTATAAATCAAGGGACCTTTATCCAAGGTTGTTGGATACCCTTCTCTTTGGGTTAAAAGACTTATATCCTGTTACTAAGTAGTTCTACTACATGTTCTTATTCCGCTGCATTTTGTATTATAAGGAAAGTATAACTTTCTTATACTTTCTTACTTGTACTCTGATTAATTTAGATTCTATATGCTTTAAGGTAGAATCTCATATATTAATTGTTTGTTAAGTTTCAATCTCCGGAACCATATTTCCGGAACCTACTTTTGGAATCACTCTCCAAGTTTAGTTCAGTATTAGAGGTGTTGTGAATTTTCCTAGTTTAACTTTGTTAAACTTAGCCTTTTCCATTACTTAAGGAAAACATAGTTATTCTTAACTAACTTTAAATGTTCCAAAGGAATTTTTAAAGTATACAATTTACCCCCCCTCTTGTATATTGAGCATCTCATACTATATTTCGATCCTACAGGTGGGTCATTTTTCATCTAATATTTAGATAGATAACCTAAAGAATCCTTAAAATGCAATCCTACATGAAAAGGAACTTCTTAATGAATGGTTTTTATTGATCATTCCTTTGGTGGTCAGATATTTTCAATACAAGGGATGGGTATAATTGTTTTTGGCTAAACATAGGCCCTTATGACCAAGGTTGAAATTTTATTTCTATTAGTTTATTGAGTTTAGTTTTGAGAAAAAATTAAGACTCATTAAAAATAAAAATTAATGGTCATAAATTAGAATTCACCCCAAGGAAATGGGCTAGATGTTTGACAGTTCCTCATGAAAGAGTTTAAAATTATAATCAAGGAACTGTTTTATGTGACAATGATACATTTTATTATTAGGATTGGTTATAAGAGTTTACTAGAGAGGGGATATTGATAAGTCCAATTTCTACTAAACTTCATGATGAATGTAAGTTTCTTTTCAAGTTTATCCAACATTTGTTGTGCCTGAGAAAAGATTATTTTTTTATAATGAGTTATTAGGAAGATTATATTTTTTGTCATATAAAAAGAGGGTTGAAAATAAATCTATGTCGATCCCAAAAGACATGTTTAATATCAAATTCCATCATCTATCCAATATTCATCTCATTCATGCTGAAGTCCAGGGGATTAATTAATTAAGGTGATAAATATTTTGTGAATTGTGTAGGATTTTTAATTTCCAATGTTTTTTCGAAAGGATGAAGATTAGTTTGAATAATTTGACAAAATAGTGGGTTAATGATGATGAACAGTTTTACAATGATTTCAATGTAGTTGAACATCCTTCAAGACCAAAAAAAGTTTTGTATACTAGCTTGGAACTAGATGGGTTGGTTGAGTATTCTGATGAAAAAGAAGAAGAGGTTTCTCCATCAAGTGATAAAGAGTATGAGTTGTGGATGGACAAATGTAGTGACCTGGATTTACCTCAAAGCTCCCCATATATATCTATTGGTGATTCAATTCAACATAGGAATCTCCCTTGATGAGAGTCTCTCATGAATGAAGGTAGTGAGTGTAACATCCTTCCCCTCCTCGTTGTCTTGAGAATGAAATGGAATGCTACTTGGATTTAGGTGACATATCCAAGACACCAATCCTGGAAATAAATTCTAAGGGATTCATTAACAGTTGGGGATGATTTTAATTTGTTAAAATTAAAAAACCAAAAAACATTTAATAATTAAATTAACCACTACATGATACATTATAACAATCAAAGAAAACAGAAACACTTCATTTATGTAAAAACAAACAATAAAGGGTACCACAACAGAAGACTATAAAACAAACAGGTACACAACAGAAGATTAGAAACCCAAAAAAACTAAATTACTACAGAAAATTCGAAGCTCCAACCTATTCCATTCCTCATTCAATAAAAACCCATCTATCACTAATCACAACTAGTGAAGTGTGGTATAATACCTTTTCAAGTGTCCTGATGAATAATAAATGAAAAAGAACCAAATTTATAATGAAGGGTTGAGTAATGAAACCTGATAGGCTTTCCCCAAATGACTTCCCTACTCACACCACTACGATAAAGCTTATTAGAACATTTAAATAAAATAATTTTTATAACATAATTTCTAAAATAATTTATACTATAATATAAAAATGTTGGATGATAAAATAGTTTTCTTAAAACAACAAAATTTTTGAAGTAAATAAACCAAACAATACTTTTAACTATTTCAAAAGTTCCATTTTGGAATAACTAATTCCATTCCATGCATCCACACATCCAACCATGCAAGAAACCTACAACTGCCTATACTCATGAGTGGAGGGTCATTGTAGCAACCCAAAAATTTGAATAATGTTTTGTTTCATGTAAATTTAGGTTTTACTATGTCCCATTAATTAAAACTATATAAGTATAAATTTAAATGTATCTATTAGTTTTCAACCATTATATGACAATTGGTCAATTATGAATCAATATAAATATAAATGTTGGAAATAATACTAATTTTAATGTTATAATTTTTTTATAAATAGAAATGACAATGGAAAAAATTAATCCATAAAAAAGAGTTGATGGTCTCTACCAGTATAATTGTGCTATATGATGCCCATTTTTTGGAGCTCAAGAAGGAGATATAGTCACTAGTATTTACCCTATACCATGCCCAATTCGACCTTCGATATGTAAATCTTTAACAAAATCACATATGGGATAAATTCAAGCTCATTGAGATCATGACCCAAACCATGTTCACTAAACAACCCCATGAAATCCCCACCATCGCACAGCTTACACTTAGGGTGTACACTCGTATAATAAATGGATATGTATCATGACTCAAGAATTATTATTATTACAATTAATTTTTAATATAATAATTAGTTTACTTTTATTCTATTAACATTACTTTGTAAATGATTTTAAAGAATAAATAGTTTTTTTGTTATTATTCATATTTATTTAAGAAATCAATTTTGGTGAATTAATGTATTTTTTTACAAAATATTATTTCACTAAAGTATTATTATTAAAAAAAATATCAAATATAAATTATCGTATAATTATTATGAACACAATTTTAATTTTTATTACGGTTTGAAAAGTGTTTTGTGAAAACATGTCAATATCCAATAAATGTCAATTTTTATAAAACAAATTTAATATGCACATATTTTAAAAACTATTTAGATAAAATAAATATTATTATTGGAATCAAGATGTAAAAATTATCTAATGGTTGATTTTTCATAATTTTTTAAGATAGCCTAATTTTTTTATGAAAATAAAATACCATTTAAATATATATTGTTTTTATGACATCATAATAACCCAATATTCGATCAATCGATAATTGGCTTTTTTATTATTTTGGAAGCAGATCGTCTTCCCAAAAAGAGATTGTTACGGGGGTCTAAAGTGATGCATCCTGAGTGCATCCCCCCACACAAAATTATTACACTCCCGGGGCAAAGATCCCAAACTAGAAAACACAATTAACGGTACCTCCGGACTGCCTCCCCGAGAAAGTGCGTCTGCCGCGAAGTTAGCCTCCCTTTTCACATGATGAACCGAGCAAACCTGTCCAAGTTCCAAAATGCAACTACGGACTACGTAAATTAGCTACCAAGGGGGGTCCACATGTCTGTTGATAGCTCGTACCGCAATTTCAGAGTCTGACTCCACTTCAGAACACCTCAAGTTCATGTCTTTGCAGAGCTTGATACCTGTTTGAATAGCCTTGAATTCCGCATCGAGCGAATTCCCCGGCCCAAAGAAGCTACTGAAGGCGAACAGCACAGAACCGTGATCATCCCTCAGCAGGCCGCCCCAATGCATTTGTCCATTGATGCATGAACCATCCACATTAAGCTTGTGTCCGATCCTCGGCGGCTGCCATCGGATCCAGTTGCCCTGAATATCCGGGACCGGAACTCGGTTCAGCAACCTGCAAATCACAGACGATTGTTGTCCGCCTTTCACCATAGCAGCCAACTCATGAATCATCCTTTTTAATCTAACATTTAGGAAAGTATTCGAAGGTCGCAGATCATTTCTCGCCTTATTCCGAGCCTCCCACAATGTCCAGAAGATGGCGAGAACAATAATGCCGCGACTCTTGATTTCCATGTCTTGATTCCCTGCACCCATAAACCAGCGGGCAAAGAAGTCCTGCATAGAAGAGAAAGCATAATTTTGACAGCCCCAGCTACCCATAAGAAGCCATAGATAGCTGGCCCATTCACTTTGGATGAATAAATGGAAGGCTGATTCGGTCTGCGGAGAAATACAGCAATAGCAACGCGAGACCAAGGAAATCCCTCTCCGCTGGACATTATCCTCTGTTGGCAAGGCGTTATTCTGGACTCTCCAAACCAGAAAATTAAACTTTGTAGGAACCTCTTTGCACCATAGCCGAGCCGCACATTCATCACGAACCCCTCCCGGATGAATTAGAGTTCTGAATTCATGTCCGCTGAACACACCAGAACCAGAAGGAGTAAAACATACCCGGTCAGCTTCCTCATTAAAGATAATCTCCTAGAAGAGGACCCATTGTTCCCCATCAAGAATAGCATCCAAAAATCTGGGGAAGTGAGAAGCCTCTTTGAGAGTAATATTCGGAACTAGACAGCCCAGAAAAAACAACTTCTCCCCAACCCAATTATTATTCCATAAGCTGATCTCCCCCCTCCCAACCACCCAGCATGAATTGTCCTGAAGGATCTCCAGATTTTTCATCACATTCTTCACCAGCCTGGACAGTTTCCGCTTATCCCACCTCTCCCAATGTTTTCCATATTTATTTCTGAGAACTTTGGCCCACAGCGAATCGCCAACCATGAAATCCCATGCCATGCGGGCCTGCATGGACTGAATGGTTAAGGAAATATCCCTGATGCCAACACCACCCTCCTCAATTGGTTTAGCCAGACGATTCCATGAATCCCAATGAGCCTTGGTTGTGGAATTGGCATCCCAAAGGAAGCGGTTCATAATCTTCTCCATCAAATAAATGATACCTTTGGGAGGGGAAATTACCGACATTACATGCATTGGGATTGAGGAAAGCACGCTGTTAATCAAGGCGACCCGACCCCCGAAGGAAATAAATCTACTCTTCCAACTTAATATTCTGCCCAACATTCTGTTAATAATATCCTCAAAAAAGGCTTTTTTAACGCGCCCCTTAGAAATAGGAGCCCCCAGATAAATCATTGGAAACTGCTTCCTTTGAATTCCTAAAATATTCTGAATATCCCGAGCCCTCCTCCTTGAACACTTGGCTGAAATGAAAACGTTGCTCTACCTTGCATTGATAAGCTGCCCACTTAAGCAACCATATGTCTCCATAATTCCCATAAACTGCAAAATGGACGATCTCCTGCCATTCAAGAAAACCAGAATATCATCAGCAAACATAAGGTGTGACAAATACCCATCCGAAGCTTTGCTGAGGTACGGGAGAATCCTTCTTTCCACCATGCATCTGTGTAAATTCTGAGAAAAGGCCTCCTGAGAAATAATAAACATAAAGGGAGACAAAGGGTCCCCCTGTCTCACTCCCCGCACACTTTTGAAATAACCAAAACCCTTACCCATAAGAGAGATGGACAGCCATGGCGAAGAATAGCAGCGAAAGCACAGATCACACACCCATTCAGAGAAACCCATACCTCTCATGCTCTGAATCATAAAGCTCCAATTCAATTAGTCATAAGCCTTGTCCATATCCACTTGGATAATGAAGTTGGAGCGAAGAACCTTTTTATTAATATCTTCCACCAATTCTTTGGCAATTCCAATCGCCCCCTGAATGCCCCTTCCCTTAATAAAACTGTGTTGTTCCTGAGAGATCACATTCGGAAAAACTTTATTCAGTCTCCTAGCCATCAGACTTGCCAAAATTTTGTAAGAGACATTACATGGACAAATGGGTCTAAAGTATAAGGCCCCAGCCTTAAACCTTACTTAATATTGAATTAAATGAATAATTCACATTGAGGATCTTTTCAGGTTTAGATTTTTAGAGAATTAGAACATAACTATTACATCTCAAAAGATTACAAAGTAGTCACTTATACTAATTTTCCATAATAAAAAAACTCTTGAAAGAAACATGTCTAGTTCCATGTTTTATATAGCATGGCATTCCCTTGATCCCATCCTTGACCTTATTCCACATTAAGTCCTGTGAAAAACATTTCAAAAAAACTTGGGGTGAGCATAAAAAGCTCAGTAAGGGATACACAAAGAATGAAAACTGTTAGTTTTTCAAAATCAAGTAAACCATGTATACTCTATCAAAGTAATACCTTCACCTTCATGAATTAGTAAAAACTCTTCACTGAATAAAGTATCATTACTTACCTTTTTGTAACAAAAGTATTACCATAAAACCCATATAAAGAACACATAACATATATAAAAGTAACTTGGGACATAAACATACTTAAGTGGAATAACCATACGGTTGACTTCCACACATATCACTTAATGGAATAGCCATACGGCCAGTTTCCATACATACTTAATGGAATAGCCATACGGCCGACTTCCATACCCAATGCATTGGAGGTTATAACGTAACCACCCGTCCTGGTATTCACAGCACCACCCATCATATGGTTTATAACGTAACCACCCGTTAAAATGTCCAAGTACCAGTATAAAATCATAAAACATAAAACCAATATAAAGGAATGATAACATTTCCACATTTCAATCACAATATATCATAAATATATTGACATAATAGAATCCTTTTTCAAATCCATTTTCAATACCAAAATACATAAAAGAGTATATGGTATTTATTTTATTCTAAAAACATTACGGCTTGTTGAGAAAGCCAAAGATCAAATAATACTCGCGGCGGCGGGAAAGGTCGTTGTCACCGCGTACATTAAAAAAAACATTCCTTTTTGTTGTTTAGTAAAACGCTTCGTAGAAAAAGATTCCTTTTGTATAAAAGTAAAAGTCAAAGGAGTTTATACACCGTATAAAAGAAAGTTGTGTATAAAACAAAATATGCCTCAATGAAAGGAGATTGAGACGAAGTCCCTTACCTTGGGTCCGACTTGACTCGATCGTTCTTTAACGTCCTGAATAATAAACTTGAGTTAATTTATACTTGATTAAGAACCTTTTTAAAGTTCATTATTCTTTTTATATCACTTATTGCCATGTTATAAACATTATGTAACCATTATGTTAACAATGTTTGTTTTGTCAATATTTGGTTCTTAAGTCGAAAGTTGACTTCTTACAATTACATGTTGTTCATGTGGTCAAAAGTTCTTTATATACAGAATGAAATTCCCGATTTGGATATAATATGTATCATATATATCCAGCATATACATGTATTTATAATATTACATAATCATTTAGAGGTAAGAAATGAAATGCACCGTTCATGGAGACGGTAAGCCGTACGTACGCATGAACGCTACTTTCATTTCTTTGTCATATTAGTGGAATTAAAACTAAATGAGAGGTATGTATATTTTAATTCCAGAATTATATTCATCATTTAGATATATCATTAATTATATATATACATTATATACATGTAATTTTAATAGTACATTACATTTGGGGATAAGAAATGAAATGCACCGTTCATGGAGACGGTAAGCCTTACGTACGCATGAACGCTACTTTCATTTCTATCTCATACTTTAATGGAAAGAAATAATAATGATATAGAGGTATATTATAATTCCAGTATAACATCATATATAATAACGTTAAATCCATCCTTTACACGTCCCACATATGGCATTAACGAATCACATCACTTTTAGGGGGCGGTAGTCCGCACTTCCTTAAATGAAGATATCATGTTTACCCATAATGGAAACCATAAAGGTATGGAAAAAATGAAAAATAAAGAAGCTTAAAGAAAACATAAACATATTATATATCATATATAAAAATAGTGACATCATAATGGCCACCCATGAAGGTGTTAAATGAGTATTGAACAATCATCGTTTCGGGAGGCAGAATTCACCATCCACGGAAACCGTATGTTCTTTAACCATTTGATTTAGTTGTGTGAGAGTGTAGCTCAAATAAATATTATAACAACATCCTAGTATATTTAAGATACTGGTTTTGTTACAAAAGAAGTAAATAAAAAGAGTTTAGAGGGTTGGAGAAGCAAAATAAAACAAACGAACAAGAGAGAATGAATTACCTTTAAAAGTGTAACTCCCTTTTGATTTGAGCCTAAAGGCTTCCTTTGAAAGGATTCTGCCCAATGGGAATCCTATAGGATGAGGAGAGGGATGTGGAGAGAGTAATTGGGCAGGGGTTGGCCGAGCCAAAGGCTTGAGAAGTGTGTGAAATGGGGTAGAGGTGGGGGCCTTTTATAAGAGGAGAGGAGGGGCACTTTTGGAAAGTAAAGAAATATTACTTTATTTGATAATGTGTTTCGGTTTTAAAAGGTCCCACATTGATATAATTAGTGGATAAGGTGATAAGGGTTCGAAATCCACTCATCCAATTGGTTTTGGACATGTGTAGGTTTTAGATTTTTCATTATCTTTCCATTTTATTTAAATCGTCAAATAATGATGTCATCGCTGCATCATTATTATGTCATATATAATTTAATTTATTTAATGTCTAAAAATTATAAAACAAATACTATGATGTAGGAAATCTTTTTATCTTTCCAATTACTATTTATAATCAAAATTTGGACTTGTATAACCCCACTCAAAAATTATTTTAGTAAAACAATTTATGTTAGTGTCATTTTCACTTTAACATTAAATAAAAATATATTAATGTCATTTTCCAACTAAAGTGTCTCCATGGTGTCCCCAAGTTGGCCCATGGCTTGTCCTGGTCGGCCATGACTCACCCAATAGGTTTAGTATAAGTGTCAAGGTGTTTTCACATTTTTATAATATCATTTTTACATTAAATTACACTAATTACCTCTAATCGCGATTAAAAACTTAATAAGTTACTATTCACCAAAAAATTATTTTAATCTCATTGAACCAAATTTTACATACTAATGACAACCATGTATGTCGGATTTTCAAAATTCAATACACATTAGTGGTAAACTTTCATTTAACTGAAAAATCAGTTTGCTTGATTACCACTTAGTGGTTTCACTATTCATCAAAAATTGAAGTTTTTCAGAAAATTACCAAAAATTCACCATAAGCTACATTTTATATTACGAATTCAAAAATGAAGTATATTTTACAAAATTCAAAAAATATAAGTAAAATTAATTAATTTAATAATTAATTCCCGCTTTCATGACAAATAGCGTGTTTTTGTGAAACAATAAGTATCAAAAGATTGACACCAGTTTAAGTCCAATTTCAAAGTGAAATTGATTCCAATGACCACCATTGGATTAACTGGTAAAAATATTTTCTAATTTCACTTTAAAACCAATTAAATTAATAATCTAATCATATAAATAATTTAGATTAAAAAGTGGTTTTGAATTAAAATACAACATTTTACACTATTCATAAAAAAATGAACTTTATCAGAAAGGTACCAAAAATTTACACAAAGTAAATTTTGATGTCCTGATTCTAAAGAAGAGTTATATTTGGTCCAAAAGAATGTATAAGAGTGATCAAAACTATATTTAATGACAGTTCTCCGTCAAAATGTGATAAGTGGACCTTTCGTGAAAATTAGGGTATAAATGCCTAAAATTGAACTCTTTCCGTATTTTTAGCCTTTATCTTTTATTGTGTAAATGTAAAAACATTTAAAAACATATATAATAATATTTTAGTTATTTCTATCCATTCCCGCCAGTACAACGACTACTCGTTAACTAACATTTAAAATAATATTATTTTATTACTTGTGTGCAACGTAAGTTTTCAAAGAAACTCATCGTTGCATATCGAGTACGCTATCGAACGTAGAAACCCTTTTTTACTTAAAATTAATATTTAATTCGTAAATATTAATAAATATGAAAATTATTTATTCTTTATTTACCTGGGATGTTACATCCTTCCCCCCTTTTGGGAATTGCGTCCTCGCAATTTTATTCACTTATCAAAATAAGTGGGGGTATTTATCCCTCATAGCATTTTCAGATTACCACGTTTCCTCTTCAATCACATGGTTTTTCCACAAAAACATTACCTGATGAATCACCTTATTCCGTAACACTTGCTCCCTGTGGTCAAGAATCTGGACCGGTTGTTCCTCATAAGATAGGTTCTCTTCCAGCTAAACTACCTCTGGACTCAAAACATGAGATGGATCTGGAATATACTTTCTCAACATTGAAACATGACAAACATTGTGTACCTGAGATAAAATCGGAGGTAAATCCACTCGGTAAGCAACTGATCCAACTTTCTCCAGAATTTCATATGGTCCAATAAACCTTGGACTCAGCTTTCCTTTCTTACCAAATCTCGTCACACTTTTACACGGAGAAACCTTGAGAAAAACATGATCACCTACCTCAAAAGATAGATCCTTCCTCCGGTTATCCGCATAACTCTTCTGCCTGCTCTGAGCTGTTCTCATTTGTTTTCTGAATCAACTGAACTTTTTCTGCCAACTAGATCTCTTATTCTGTTGTTTTTCATAGAACACCTGATCATCGGAAAACTCCATTTCCACCTTCTCCGTACATCGAACAAGTTTTTCATAACTTTTGAACTCACGAGAAGCTAAAGCCCTTCGATACTTTGGATTTAACCCTGAGTAAAAACGGTTTATTTTACTATCAAGATCTCGTATGAAGTTTGGAGCATACCTTGCCAATCGAGTGAACTTCTCTTCATAAGTAGCCACTAAATCATCCTCCTGCCTCAATTCTAGGAACTATTTTTCCATCCTAAGACGAACCACCTTAGGAAAATATTTCTCAAGAAACATACCTTTGAATTCGTCCCAGTGAAGATCCTCAATCTCATCACTATCCCTTATATTTTTCACCATCGACCACCAGTGATCAGCTTCACCTTCAAAACGGTAAACAACAAGACTAACCTTTTGATGTTCTGAACACCCCATGACATCAAAAATCTTCTCCAGTGCTTTAATCCACCCTTCAGCTTGCACAGGGTCAGATGATCCTCTGAATGATGGGGGATGTTGCCTCATGAAATGTTCCACCACTGACATGTTCCTCTGCGGTTGATCTGGCTGATCTCGTGCATGGATACCACCACCATTTATAGCCTGAGTCAACTGTGCCATCACTGCAACAAACTGTTCAGTTCCGATTCTGACCATCTCAGGTTGCTGATTTGGAAGGTTATCTTCCTCCTGATGTCGTCCCAACATAGCTGCTTTGTTTCCTCTGCGGAAAACCATTCTGAACACAGAAATATCTTAGGCGAGGCAACATGGTAATCCGTAAATGCTATATCATTTCAATCATATTATAATTTAACACTTTTCTAAATCCTAAAGTTGTATAAACCATCCTCTGATACCAACTATAAGGCCCCAGCCTTAAACCTTACTTAATATTGAATTAAATGAATAATTCACATTGAGGATCTTTTCAGGTTTAGAGTTTTAGAGAATTAGAACATAACTATTACATCTCAAAAGATTACAAAGTAGTCACTTATACTAAGTTTCCATAATTAAAAAAACTCTTGAAAGAAACATGTCTAGTTCCATGTTTTATATAGCATGACATTCCCTTGATCCCATCCTTGACCTTATTCCACATTAAGTCCTGTGAAAAACATTTCAAAAAAACTTGGGGTGAGCATAAAAAGCTCAGTAAGGGATACACAAAGAATGAAAACTGTTAGTTTTTCAAAATCAAGCAAACCATGTATACTCTATCAAAGTAATACCTTCACCTTCATGAAGTAGTAAAAACTCTTCACTGAATAAAGTATCATTACTTACCTTTTTGTAACCAAAGTATTACCATAAAACCCATATAAAGAACACATAACATATATAAAGGTAACTTGGGACATAAACATACTTAAGTGGAATAACCAGACGGTTGACTTCCACACATATCACTTAATGGAATAGCCATACGGCCAATTTCCATACATACTTAATGGAATAGCCATACGGCCGACTTCCATACCCAATGCATTGGAGGTTATAACGTAACCACCCGTCCTGGTATTCAAGGCACCACCCGTCATATGGTTTATAACGTAACCACCCGTTAAAATGTCCAAGTACCAGTATAAAATCATAAAACATAAAACCAATATAAAGGAATGATAACATTTCCACATTTCAATCACAATATATCATAAATATATTGACATAATAGAATCCTTTTTCAAAACCATTTTAAATACCAAAATACATAAAAGATTATATGGTATTTATTTTATTCTAAAAACATTACGGCTTGTTGAGAAAGCCAAAGATCAAATAATACTCGCGGCGGCGGGAAAGGTCGTTGTCACCGCGTACGCTAAAAAAACATTCCTTTTTGTTGTTTAGTAAAACGCTTCGTAGAAAAAGATTCCTTTTGTATAAAAGTAAAAGTCAATGGAGTTTATACACCATATAAAAGAAAGTTGTGTATAAAACCAAATATGCCTCAATGAAAGGAGATTGAGACGAAGTCCCTTACCTTGGGTCCGACTTGACTCGATCGTTCTTTAACGTCCTGAATAATAAACTTGAGTTAATTTATACTTGATTAAGAACCTTTTTAAAGTTCATTATTCTTTTTATATCACTTATTGCCATGTTATAAACATTATGTAACCATTAAGTTAATAATGTTTGTTTTGTCAATATTTGGTTCTTAAGTCGAAAGTTGACTTCTTACAATTACATGTTGTTCATGTGGTCAAAAGTTCTTTATATCCAGAATGAAATTCACGATTTGGATATAATATGTATCATATATATCCAGAATATACATGTATTTATAATATTACATAATAATTTAGAGGTAAGAAATGAAATGCATCGTTCATGGAGACGGTAAGTCGTACGTACGCATGAACGCTACTTTCAATTCTTTGTCATATTAGTGGAATTAAAACTAAATGAGAGGTATGTATATTTTAATTCCAGAATTATATTCATCATTTAGATATATCATTAATTATATATATACATTATATACATGTAATTTTAATAGTACATTACATTTGGGGATAAGAAATGAAATGCACCGTTCATGGAGACGGTAAGCCGTACGTACGCATGAACGCTACTTTCATTTCTATCTCATACTTTAATGGAAAGAAATAATAATGATATAGAGGTACATTATAATTCCAGTATAACATCATATATAATAACTTTAAATCCATCCTTTACACGTCCCACATATGGCATTAACGAATCACATCACTTTTAGGGGGCGGTAGTCTGCACTTCCTTAAATGAAGATATCGTGTTTACCCATAATGGAAACCATAAAGGTATGCCAAAAATGAAAAATACATAAGCTTAAAGAAAACATAAACATATTATATATCATATATAAAAATAGTGACATCATAATTGCCACCCTTGAAGGTGTTAAATGTGTATTGAACAATCATCGTTTCGGGAGGCAGAATTTCGCCATCCACGGAAACCGTATGTTCTTTAATCATTTGATGTAGTTGTGTGAGAGTGTAGCTCAAATAAATATTATAACAACATCCTAGTATATTGAAGATACTGGTGTTGTTACGAAAGAAGTAAATAAAAAGAGTTTAGAGGGTTGGAGAAGCAAAATAAAACAAACGAACAAGAGAGAATGAATTACCTTTAAAAGTGTAACTCCCTTTTGATTTGAGCCTAAAGGCTTCCTTTGAAAGTATTCTGCCCAAAGGGATTCCTCTAGGATGAGTAGAGGTATGTGGAGAGAGTAATTGGGTAGGGGTTTTCCGAGACAAAGGCTTGAGAAGTGTGTGAAATGGGGTAGAGGTGGGGGCCTTTTATAAGAGGAGAGGAGGGGCACTTTTGGAAAGTAAAGAAATATTACTTTATTTGAAAATGTGTTTCGGTTTTAAAAGGTCCCACATTGATATAATTAGTGGATAAGGTGATAATGGTTCGAAATCCACTCATCCAATTGGTTTTGGACATGTGTAGGTTTTAGATTTTTCATTATCTTTCCATTTTATGTAAATCGTCAAATAATGATGTCATCGCTGCATCATTATTATGTCATATATAATTTAATTTATTTAATGTCTAAAAATTATTAAAAAAATACTATGATGTAGGAAATCTTTTTATATTTCCAATTACTATTTATAATCAAAATTTGGACTTGTATAACCCCACTCAAAAATTATTTTAGTAAAACAATTTATGTTAGTGTCATTTTCACTTTAACATTAAATAAAAATATATTAATGTCATTTTCCAACTAAAGTGGCTCCATGGGGTCCCCAAGTTGGCCCATGGCTTTTCTTGGTCGGCCATGACTCACCCAATAGGTGTAGGACAAGTTTCAAGGTGTTTTCACATTTTTATAATATCATTTTTACATTAAATTACACTAATTACCTCTAATCGCGATTAAAAACTTAATAAGTTACTCTTCACCAAAAAATTATTTTAATCTCACTGAACCACATTTTACATACTAATGACAACCATGTATGTCGGATTTTCAAAATTCAATACACATTAGTGGTAAACTTTCATTTAACTGAAAAATTAGTTTTCTTGATTACCACTTAGTGGTTTCACTATTCATCAAAAATTGAAGTTTTTCAGAAAATTACCAAAAATTCACCATAAGCTATATTTGATATTATGAATTCAAAAATGAAGTAAATTTTACAAAATTCAAAACATATAAGTCAAATTAATTAATTTAATAATTAATTCCCGTTGTCATGACAAATAGCGTGTTTTTGTGAAACAATAAGTATCAAAAGATTGACACCGGTTTAAGTCCAATTTCAAAGTGAAATTGATTCCAATGACCACCATTGGATTAACTGGTAAAAATATTTTCTAATTTCACTTTAAAACCAGTTAAATTAATAATCTAATCATATAAATAATTTAGATTAAAAAGAGGTTTTGAATTAAAATACAACATTTTACACTATTCATAAAAAAAATGAACTTTATCAGAAAGGTACCAAAAATTTACACAAAGTTCATTTTGATGTCCCGATTCTAAAGAAGAGTTATATTTGGTCCAAAAGAATGTATAAGAGTGATCAAAACTATATTTAATGACGGTTCTCCATCAAAAGGTGATAAGTGTACCTTTCGTGAAAATTAGGGTATAAATGCCTAAAATTGAACTCTTTCCGTATTTTTAGCCTTTATCTTTTATTGTGTAAATGTAAAAACATTTAAAAACATATATAATCATATTTTAGTTATTTCTATCCATTACCGCCAGTACAATGACTACTCGTTAACTAACATTTAAAATAATATTATTTTATTACTTGTGTGCAACGTAAGTTTTCAAAGAAACTCATCGTTGCGTATCGAGTACGCTATCGAACGTAGAAACCCTTTTTACTTAAAATTAATATTTAATTCGTAAATATTAATAAATATGAAAATTATTTATTCTTTATTTACCTGGGATGTTACATCCTTCCCCCCTTTTGGGAATTGCGTCCTCGCAATTTTATTCACTTACCAAAATAAGTGGGGGTATTTATCCCTCATAGCATTTTCAGATTACCACGTTGCCTCTTCAATCACATGGTTTTTCCATAAAACCTTTACCTGATGAATCACCTTAATCTGTAACACTTGCTCCCTGTGGTCAAGAATCTGGACCGGTTGTTCCTCATAAGATAGGTTCTCTTCCAGCTAAACTACCTCTGGACTCAAAACATGAGATGGATCTGGCATATACTTTCTCAACATTGAAACATGACAAACATTGTGTACCTGAGATAGAATCGGAGGTAAATCCACTCGGTAAGCAACTGATCCAACTTTCTCCAGAATTTCATATGGTCCAATAAACCTTGGACTCAGCTTTCCTTTCTTACCAAATCTCGTCACACTTTTCCAAGGAGAAACCTTGAGAAAAACATGATCACCTACCTCAAAAGATAGATCCTTCCTCCGGTTATCCGCATAACTCTTCTGCCTGCTCTGAGCTATTCTCATGTGTTTTCTGAATCAACTGAACTTTTTCTGCCAACTAGATCTCTTATTCTGTTGTTTGTCATGGAACACCTGATCATCAACAAACTCCATTTCCACCTTCTCCGTACATCGAACAAGTTTTTCATAACTTTTGAACTCACGAGAAGCTAAAGCCCTTCGATACTTTGGCTTCAACCCTGAGTAAAAACGGTTTATTTTACTATCAAGATCTCGTATAAAGTTTGGAGCATACCTTGCCAATCGAGTGAACTTCTCTTCATAAGTAGCCACTGAATCATCCTCCTGCCTCAATTCTAGGAACTGTTTTTCCATCCTAAGACGAACCACCTTAGGAAAATATTTCTCAAGAAACTTACCTTTGAATTCGTCCCAGTGAAGATCCTCAATCTCATCACTATCCCTTATATTTTTCACCATCGACCACCACTGATCAGCTTCACCTTCAAAACGGTAAACAGCAAGACTAACCTTTTGATGTTCTGAACACCCCATGAAATCAAAAATCTTCTCCAGTGCTTTAATCCACCCTTCAGCTTGCACAGGGTCAGATGATCCTCTGAATGATGGGGGATGTTGCCTCATGAAATGTTCCTCAACTGACATGTTCCTCCGCGGTTGATCTGGCTGATCTCGTGCATGGATACCACCACCATTTATAGCCTGAGTCAACTGTTCCATCACTGCAACAAACTGTTCAGTTCCGATTCCGACCATCTCAGGTTGCTTATTTGGAAGGTTATCTTCCTCCTGATGTCGTCCCAACATAGCTGCTTTGTTTCCTCTGTGGAAAACCATTCTGAACACAGAAATATCTTAGGCAAAGCAACATGGTAATCCGTAAATGCTATATCATTTCAATCATATAATAATTTAACACTTTTCTAACTCCTAAAGTTGTCTAAACCGTCCTCTGATACCAACTATAAGGCCCCAGCCTTAAACCTTACTTAATATTGAATTAAATGAATAATTCACATTGAGGATCTTCTCAGGTTTAGAGTTTTAGAGAATTAGAACATAACTATTACATCTCAAAAGATTACAAAGTAGTCACTTATACTAAGTTTCCATAATAATAAAAACTCTTGAAAGAAACATGTCTAGTTCCATGTTTTATATAGCATGACATTCCCTTGATCCCATCCTTAACCTTATTCCACATTAAGTCCTGTGAAAAACATTTCAAAAAAACTTGGGGTGAGCATAAAAAGCTCAGTAAGGGATACACAAAGAATGAAAACTGTTAGTTTTTCAAAATCAAGTAAACCAGGTATACTCTATAAAAGTAATACCTTCACCTTCATGAAGTAGTAAAAACTCTTCACTGAATAAAGTATCATTACTTACCTTTTTGTAACCAAAGTATTACCATAAAACCCATATAAAGAACACATAACATATATAAAGGTAACTTGGGACATAAACATACTTAAGTGGAATAACCATACGGTTGACTTCCACACATATCACTTAATGGAATAGCCATACGGCCAATTTCCATACTTACTTAATGGAATAGCCATACAGCCGACTTCCATACCCAATGCATTGGAGGTTATAACGTAACCACCCATCCTCGTATTCACGGCACCACCCGTTATATGGTTTCTAACGTAACCACCCGTTAAAATGTCCAAGTACCAGTATAAAATCATAAAACATAAAACCAATATAAAGGAATGATAACATTTCCACATTTCAATCACAATATATCATAAATATATTGACATAATAGAATCCTTTTTCAAAACCATTTTCAATACCAAAATACATAAAAGATTATATGGTATTTATTTTATTCTAAAAACATTACGGCTTGTTGAGAAAGCCAAAGATCAAATAATACTCGCGGCGACGGGAAAGGTTGTTGTCACCGCGTAGGTTAAAAAAACATTCCTTTTTGTCGTTTAGTAAAACGCTTCATAGAAAAAGATTCCTTTTGTATAAAATTAAAAGTCAAAGGAGTTTATACACCGTATAAAAGAAAGTTGGGTATAAAACGAAATATGCCTCAATGAAAGGAGATTGAGACGAAGTCCCTTACCTTGGTTCGACTTGACTCGATCATTCTTTAACGTCCTGAATAATAAACTTGAGTTAATTTATACTTGATTAAGAACCTTTTTAAAGTTCATTAATCTTTTTATATCACTTATTTCCATGTTATAAACATTATGTAACCATTAAGTTAATAATGTTTGTTTTGTCAATATTTGGTTCTTAAGTCGAAAGTTGACTTCTTACAATTACATGTTGTTCATGTGGTCAAAAGTTATTTATATCTAGAATGAAATTCCCGATTTGGATATAATATGTATCATATATATCCAGAATATACATGTATTTATAATATTACATAATCATTTAGAGGTATGAAATGAAATGCACCGTTCATGGAGACGGTAAGCCGTACGTACGCATGAACGCTACTTTCATTTCTTTGTCATATTAGTGGAATTAAAACTAAATGAGAGTTATGTATATTTTAATTCCAGAATTATATTCATCATTTAGATATATCATTAATTATATATATACATTATATACATGTAATTTTAATAGTACATTACATTTGGGGATAAGAAATGAAATGCACCGTTCATGGAGACGGTAAGCCGTACGTACGCATGAACGCTACTTTAATTTCTATCTGATACTTTAATGGAAAGAAATAATAATGATATAGAGGTATATTATAATTCCAGTATAACATCATATATAATAACTTTAAATCCATCCTTTACACGTCCCACATATGGCATTAACGAATCACATCACTTTTAGGGGGCGGTAGTCCGCACTTCCTTAAATGAAGATATCGTGTTTACCCATAATGGAAACCATAATGGTATGCCAAAAAGGAAAAATACAGAATCTTAAAGAAAACATAAACATATTATATATCATATATAAAAATAGTGACATCATAATGGCCACCCTTGAAGGTGTTAAATGAGTATTGAACAATCATCGTTTCGGGAGGCAGAATTTCGCCATCCACGGAAACAGTATGTTCTTTAACCATTTGGTGTAGTTGTGTGAGAGTTTAGCTCAAATAAATATTATAACAACATCCTAGTATATTTAAGATACTGGTGTTGTTACAAAAGAAGTAAATAAAAAGAGTTTAGAGGGTTGGAGAAGCAAAATAAAACAAACGAACAAGAGAGAATGAATTACCTTTAAAAGTGTAACTCCCTTTTGATTTGAGCATAAAGGCTTCCTTTGAAAGGATTATGCCCAAAGGGAATCCTCTAGGATGAGGAGAGGGATGTGGAGAGAGTAATTGGGCAGGGGTTGTCCGAGCCAAAGGCTTGATAAGTGTTTGAAATGGGGTAGAGGTGGGGGCCTTTTATAAGAGGAGAGGAGGGGCACTTTTGGAAAGTAAAGAAATATTACTTTATTTGAAAATGTGTTTCGGTTTTAAAAGGTCCCAAATTGATATAATTAGTGGATAAGGTGATAAGGGTTCGAAATCCATTCATCCAATTGGTTTTGTACATGTGTAGGTTTTAGATTTTTCATTATCTTTCCATTTTATTTAAATCGTCAAATAATGATGTCATCGCTGCATCATTATTATGTCATATATAATTTAATTTATTTAATGTCTAAAAATTATAAAACAAATACTATGATGTAGGAAATATTTTTAGCTTTCCAATTAATATTTATAATCAAAATTTGGACTTGTATAACCCCACTCAAAAATTATTTTAGTAAACAAATTTATGTTAGTGTCATTTTCACTTTAACATTAAATAAAAATATATTAATGTCATTTTCCAAATAAAGTGGCTCCATGGGGTCCCCAAGTTGTCCCATGGCTTGTATTGGTCGCCCATGACTCACCCAATAGTTTTAGGACAAGTTTCAAGGTGTTTTCACATTTTTATAATAACATTTTTACATTAAATTACACTAATTACCTCTAATCGCGATTAAAAACTTAATAAGTTACTATTCACCAAAAAATTATTTTAATCTCATGGAACCACATTTTACATACTAATGAAAACCATGTATGTTGGATTTTTAAAATTCAATACACATTAGTGGTAAACTTTCATTTAACTGAAAAAACGGTTTGCTTGATTACCACTTAGTGGTTTCACTATTCATCAAAAATTGATGTTTTTCAGAAAATTACCAAAAATTCACCATAAGCTATATTTGATATTACGAATTCAAAAATGAAGTATATTTTACAAAATTCAAAACATATAATTCAAATTAATTAATTTAATAATTAATTCCCACTGTCATGACAAATAGCGTGTTTTTGTGAAACAATAAGTATCAAAAGATTGACACCAGTTTAAGTCCAATTTCAAAGTGAAATTGATTCCAATGACCACCATTGGATTAACTGGTAAAAATATTTTATAATTTCACTTTAAAACCAATTAAATTAATAATCTAATCATATAAATAATTTACATTAAAAAGAGGTTTTGAATTAAAATACAACATTTTACACTATTCATAAAAAAATGAACTTTATCAGAAAGGTACCAAAAATTTACACAAAGTAAATTTTGATGTCCCGATTCTAAAGAAGAGTTTTATTTGGTCCAAAAGAATGTATAAGAGTGATCAAAACTATATTTAATGACGGTTCTCCGTCAAAAGGTGATAAGTGGACCTTTCGTGAAAATTAGGGTATAAATGCCTAAAATTGAACTCTTTCCGTATTTTTAGCCTTTATCTTTTATTGTGTAAATGTAAAAACATTTAAAAACATATATAATCATATTTTAGTTATTTCTATCCATTCCCGCCAGTACAACGACTACTCGTTAACTAACATTTAAAATAATATTATTTTATTACTTGTGTGCAACGTAAGTTTTCAAAGAAACTCATCATTGTGTATCGAGTACGCTATCGAACGTAGAAACCCTTTTTACTTAAAATTAATATTTAATTCGTAAATATTAATAAATATGAAAATTATTTATTCTTTATTTACCTCAGATGTTACATCCTTCCCCCCTTTTGGGAATTGCGTCCTCGCAATTTTATTCACTTATCAAAATAAGTAGGGGTATTTATCCCTCATAGCATTTTCAGATTACCACGTTGCCTCTTCAATCACATGGTTTTTCCACATAACCTTTACCTGATGAATCACCTTATTCCGTAACACTTGCTCCCTGTGGTCAACAATCTGGACCGGTTGTTCCTCATAAGATAGGTTCTCTTCCAGCTAAACTACCTCTGGACTCAAAACATGAGATGGATCTGGCATATACTTTCTCAACATTGAAACATGACAAACATTGTGTACCTGAGATAAACTCGGAGGTAAATCCACTCGGTAAGCAACTGATCCAACTTTCTCCAGAATTTCATATGGTCCCTTAAAACTTCGACTCAGCTTTCCTTTCTTACCAAATCTCTTCACACTTTTCCAAGGAGAAACCTTGAGAAAAACATGATCACCTACCTCAAAAGATAGATCATTCCTCCGGTTATCCGCATAACTCTTCTGTCTGCTCTGAGCTGTTCTCATGTGTTTTCTGAATCAACTGAACTTTTTCTGCCAACTAGATCTCTTATTCTGTTGTTTGTCATAGAACACCTGATCATTGGAAAACTCCATTTCCACCTTCTCCGTACATCGAACAAGTTTTTCATAACTTTTGAACTCACGAGAAGCTAAAGCCCTTCGATACTTTGGCTTTAACCCTGAGTAAAAACGGTTTATTTTACTATCAAGATCTCGTATGAAGTTTGGAGCATACATTGCCAATCGAGTGAACTTCTCTTCATAAGTAGCCACTGAATCATCCTCATGCCTCAATTCTAGGAACTGTTTTTCCATCCTAAGACGAAGAACCTTAGGAAAATATTTCTCAAGAAACATACCTTTGAATTCGTCCCAGTGAAGATCCTCAATCTCATCACTATCCCTTATATTTTTCACCATCGACCACCACTGAGCAGCTTCACCTTCAAAACGGTAAACAGCAAGACTAACCTTTTGATGTTCTGAACACCCCATGACATCAAAAATCTTCTCCAATGCTTTAATCCACCCTTCAGCTTGCACAGGGTCAGATGATCCTCTGAATGATGGGGGATGTTGCCTCATGAAATGTTCCACCACTGACATGTTCCTCTGCGGTTGATCTGGCTGATCTCGTGCATGGATACCACCACCATTTATAGCCTGAGTCAACTGTGCCATCACTGCAACAAACTGTTCAGTTCCGATTCCGACCATCTCAGGTTGCTGATTTGGAAGGTTATCTTCCTCCCGATGTCGTCCCAACATAGCTGCTTTGTTTCCTCTGTGGAAAACCATTCTGAACACAGAAATATCTTAGGCTAAGCAACATGGTAATCCGTAAATGCTATATCATTTCAACCATATTATAATTTAACACTTTTCTAACTCCTAAAGTTGTCTAAACCGTCCTCTGATACCAACTATAAGGCCCCAGCCTTAAACCTTACTTAATATTGAATTAAATGAATAATTCACATTGAGGATCTTTTCAGGTTTAGAGTTTTAGAGAATTAGAACATAACTATTACATCTCAAAAGATTACAAAGTAGTCACTTATACTAAGTTTCCATAATAAAAAAAACTCTTGAAAGAAACATGTCTAGTTCCATGTTTTATATAGCATGACATTCCCTTGATCCCATCCTTGACCTTATTCCACATTAAGTCCTGTGAAAAACATTTCAAAAAAACTTGGGGTGAGCATAAAAAGCTCAGTAAGTGATACACAAAGAATGAAAACTGTTAGTTTTTCAAAATCAAGTAAACCATGTATACTCTATCAAAGTAATACCTTCACCTTCATGAAGTAGTAAAAACTCTTCACTGAATAAAGTATCATTACTTACCTTTTTGTAACCAAAGTATTACCATAAAACCCATATAAAGAACACATAACATATATAAAGGTAACTTGGGACATAAACATACTTAAGTGGAATAACCATACGGTTGACTTCCACACATATCACTTAATGGAATAGCCATACGGACAATTTCCATACATACTTAATGGAATAGCCATACGGCCGACTTCCATACCCAATGCATTGGAGGTTATAACGTAACCACCCGTCCTGGTATTCACGGCACCACCCGCCATATGGTTTATAACGTAACCACCCGTTAAAATGTCCAAGTACCAGTATAAAATCATAAAACATAAAACCAATATAAAGGAATGATAACATTTCCACATTTCAATCACATTATATCATAAATATATTGACATAATAGAATCCTTTTTCAAAACCATTTTCAATACCAAAATACATAAAAGAGTATATGGTATTTATTTTATTCTAAAAACATTACGGCTTGTTGAGAAAGCCAAAGATCAAATAATACTCGCGGCGGCGGGAAAGGTCGTTATCACCGCGTACGTTAAAAAAACATTCCTTTTTGTCGTTTAGTAAAACGCTTCGTAGAAAAAGATTCCTTTTGTATAAAAGTAAAAGTCAAAGGAGTTTATACACCGTATAAAAGAAAGTTGTGTATAAAACAAAATATGCCTCAATGAAAGGAGATTGAGACGAAGTCCCTTACCTTGGGTCCGACTTGACTCGATCGTTCTTTAACGTCCTGAATAATATACTTGAGTTAATTTATACTTGATTAATAACCTTTTTAAATTTCATTATTCTTTTTATATCACTTATTGACATGTTATAAACATTATGTAACCATTAAGTTAATAATGTTTGTTTTGTCAATATTTGGTTCTTAAGTCGAAAGTTGACTTCTTACAATTACATGTTGTTCATGTGGTCAAAAGTTCTTTATATCCAGAATGAAATTCCCGATTTGGATATAATATGTATCATATATATCCAGCATATAAATGTATTTATAATATTACATAATCATTTAGAGGTAAGAAATGAAATGCACCGTTCATGGAGACGGTAAGCCGTACGTACGCATGAACGCTACTTTCATTTCTTTGTCATATTAGTGGAATTAAAACTAAACGAGAGGTATGTATATTTTAATTCCAGAATTATATTCATCATTTAGATATATCATTAATTATATATATAAATTATATACATGTAATTTTAATAGTACATTACATTTGGGGATAAGAAATGAAATGCACCGTTCATGGAGACGGTAAGCCGTACGTACGCATGAACGCTACTTTCATTTCTATCTCATACTTTAATGGAAAGAAATAATAATGATATAGAGGTATATTATAATTCCAGTATAACATCATATATAATAACTTTAAATCCATCCTTTACACGTCCAACATATGGCATTAACGAATCACATCACTTTTAGGGGGCGGTAGTCCGCACTTCCTTAAATGAAGATATCGTGTTTACCCATAATGGAAACCATAAAGGTATGCCAAAAATGAAAAATACAGAAGATTAAAGAAAACATAAAAATATTATATATCATATATAAAAATAGTGAAATCATAATGGCCACCCTTGAAGGTGTTAAATGAGTATTGAACAATCATCGTTTCGGGAGGCAGAATTTCGCCATCCACGGAAACCGTATGTTCTTTAACCATTTGATGTAGTTGTGTGAGAGTGTAGCTCAAATAAATATTATAAAAACATCCTAGTATATTGAAGATACTGTTTTTGTTACAAAAGAAGTAAATAAAAAGAGTTTAGAGGTTTGGAGAAGCAAAATAAAACAAACGAACAAGAGAGAATGAATTACCATTAAAAGTGTAACTCCCTTTTGATTTGAGCATAAAGGCTTCCTTTTAAAAGATTATGCCCAAAGGGAATCCTCTAGGATGAGGATAGGGATGTGGAGAGAGTAATTGGGCAGGGGTTGGCCGAGCCAAAGGCTTGAGAAGTGTGTGAAATTGGGTAGAGGTGGGGGCCTTTTATAAGAGGAGAGGAGGGGCACTTTTGGAATGTAAAGAAATATTACTTTATTTGAAAATCTGTTTCGGTTTTAAAAGGTCCCACATTGATATAATTAGTGGATAAGGTGATAAGGGTTCTAAATCCACTCATCCAATTGGTTTTGGACATGTGTAGGTTTTAGATTTTTCATTATCTTTCCATTTTATTTAAATCGTCAAATAATGATGTCATCGCTGTATCATTATTATGTCATATATAATTTAATTTATTTAATGTCTAAAAATTATAAAACAAATACTATGATGTAGGAAATCTTTTTAGCTTTCCAATTACTATTTATAATCAAAATTTGGACTTGTATAACCCCACTCAAAAATTATTTTTGTAAAAAAATTTATGTTAGTGTCATTTTCACTTTAACATTAAATAAAAATATATTAATGTCATTTTCCAACTAAAGTGGATCCATGGTGTCCCCAAGTTGGCCCATGGCTTGTCTTGGTCGGCCATGACTCACCCAATAGGTGTAGGACATGTGTCATGGTGTTTTCACATTTTTATAATATCATTTTTACATTAAATTACACTAATTACCTCTAATCGCGATTAAAAACTTAATAAGTTACTATTCACCAAAAAATTATTTTAATCTCATTGAACCACATTTTACATACTAATGACAACCATTTATGTCGGATTTTCAAAATTAAATACACATTAGTGGTAAACTTTCATTTAACTGAAAAATCAGTTTGCTTGATTACCACTTAGTGGTTTCACTATTCATCAAAAATTGAAGTTTTTCAGAAAATTACCAAAAATTCACCATAAGCTATATTTGATATTACGAATTCAAAAATGAAGTATATTTTACAAAATTAAAAACATATAAGTCAAAATAATTAATTTAATAATTAATTCCCGCTGTCATGACAAATAGCGTGTTTTTGTGAAACAATAAGTATCAAAAGATTGACACCAGTTTAAGTCCAATTTCAAAGTGAAATTGATTCCAATGACCACCATTGGATTAACTGGTAAAAATATTTTCTAATTTCACTTAAAAACCAATTAAATTAATAATCTAATCATATAAATAATTTAGATTAAAAAGTGGTTTTGAATTAAAATACAACATTTTACACTATTCATAAAAAAATGAACTTTATCAGAAAGGTACCAAAAATTTACACAAAGTAAATTTTGATGTCCCGATTCTAAAGAAGAGTTATATATTTGGTCCAAAAGAATGTATAAGAGTGATCAAAACTATATTTAATGACGGTTCTCCGTCAAAAGGTGATAAGTGGACCTTTCGTGAAAATTAGGGTATAAATGCCTAAAATTGAACTCTTTCCGTATTTTTAGCCTTTATATTTTATTGTGTAAATGTAAAAACATTTAAAAACATATATAATCCTAATTTAGTTATTTCTATCCATTCCCGCCAGTACAACGACTACTCGTTAAGTAACATTTGAAATAATATTATTTTATTACTTGTGTGCAACGTAAGTTTTCAAAGAAACTCATCGTTGCGTATTGAGTACGCTATCGAACGTAGAAACCCTTTTTACTTAAAATTAATATTTAATTCGTAAATATTAATAAATATGAAAATTATTTATTCTTTATTTACCTGGGATGTTACATCCTTCCCCCCTTTTGGGAATTGCGTCCTCCCAATTTTATTCACTTATCAAAATAAGTGGGGGTATTTATCCCTCATATAATTTTCAGATTACCACGTTGCCTCTTCAATCACATGGTTTTTCCACAAAACCTTTACCTGATGAATCACCTTATTCCGTAACACTTGCTCCCTGTGGTCAAGAATCTGGACCGGTTGTTCCTCATAAGATAGGTTCTCTTCCAGCTAAACTACCTTTGGACTCAAAAATGAGATGGATCTGGCATATACTTTCTCAACATTGAAACAAGACAAACATTGTGTACCTGAGATAAACTTGGAGGTAAATCCACTCGGTAAGCAACTGATCCAACTTTCTCCAGAATTTCATATGGTCCAATAAACCTTGCACTCAGCTTTCCTTTCTTACCAAATCTCGTCACACTTTTCCAAGGAGAAACCTTGAGAAAAACATGATCACCTACCTCAAAAGATAGATCCTTCCTCAGGTTATCCGCATAACTCTTCTGCCTGCTCTGAGCTGTTCTCATGTGTTTTCTGAATCAACTGAACTTTTTCTACCAACTAGATCTCTTATTCTGTTGTTTGTCATAGAACACCTGATCATCGACAAACTCCATTTCCACCTTCTCCGTACATCGAACAAGTTTTTCATAACATTTGAACTCACGAGAAGCTAAAGCCCTTCGATACTTTGGCTTTAACCCTGAGTAAAAACGGTTTATTTTACTATCAAGATCTCGTATGAAGTTTGGAGCATACCTTGCCAATCGAGTGAACTTCTCTTCATAAGTAGCCACTGAATCATCCTCCTGCCTCAATTCTAGGAACTGTTTTTCCATCCTAAGACGAACCACCTTAGGAAAATATTTCTCAAGAAACATTCCGTTGAATTCATCCCAGTGAAGATCCTCAATCTCATCACTATCCCTTATATTTTTCACCATCGACCACCACTGATCAGCTTCACCTTCAAAACGGTAAACAGCAAGACTAACCTTTTGATGTTCTGAACACCCCATGACATCAAAAATCTTCTCCAGTGCTTTAATCCACCCTTCAGCTTGCACAGGGTCAGATGATCCTCTGAATGATAGGGGATGTTGCCTCATGAAATGTTCCACCACTGACATGTTCCTCTGCGGTTGATCTGGCTGATCTCGTGCATGGATACCACCACCATTTATAGCCTGAGTCAACTGTGCCATCACTGCAACAAACTGTTCAGTTCCGATTCCGACCATCTCAGGTTGCTGGTTTGGAAGGTTATCTTCCTCCTGATGTCATCCCAACATAGCTTCTTTGTTTCCTCTGTGGAAAACCATTCTGAACACAGAAATATCTTAGGCTAAGCAACATGGTAATCCATAAATGCTATATCATTTCAATCATATTATAATTTAACACTTTTCTAACTCCTAAAGTTGTCTAAACCGTCCTCTGATACCAACTATAAGGCCCCAGCCTTAAACCGTACTTAATATTGAATTAAATGAATAATTCACATTGAGGATCTTTTCAGGTTTAGAGTTTTAGAGAATTAGAACATAACTATTACATCTCAAAATATTACAATGTAGTCACTTATACTAAGTTTCCATAATAAAAAAAACTCTTGAAAGAAACATGTCTAGTTCCATGTTTTATATAGCATGACATTCCCTTGATCCCATCCTTGACCTTATTCCACATTATGTCCTGTGAAAAACATTTCAAAAAAACTTGGGGTGAGCATAAAAAGCTCAGTAAGGGATACACGAAGAATGAAAACTGTTAGTTTTTCAAAATCAAGTAAACCATGTATACTCTATCAAAGTAATACCTTCACCTTCCTGAAGTAGTAAAAACTCTTCACTGAATAAAGTATCATTACTTACCTTTTTGTAACCAAAGTATTACCATAAAACCCATATAAAGAACACATAACATATATAAAGGTAACTTGGGACATAAACATACTTAAGTGGAATAACCATACGGTTGACTTCCACACATATCACTTAATGGAATATCCATACAGCCAATTTCCATACATACTTAATGGAATATCCATATGGCCGACTTCCATACCCAATGCATTGGAGGTTATAACGTAACCACCCGTCCTGGTATTCACAGCACCACCCGTCATATGGTTTATAACGTAACCACCTGTTAAAATGTCCAAGTACCAGTATAAAATCATAAAACATAAAACCAATATAAAGGAATGATAACATTTCCACATTTCAATCACAATATATCATAAATATATTGACATAATAGAATCCTTTTTCAAAACCATTTTCAATACCAAAATACATAAAAGATTATATGGTATTTATTTTATTCTAAAAACATTACGGCTTGTTGAGAAATCCAAAGATCAAATAATACTCGCGGCGGCGGGAAAGTTCATTGTCACCGCGTACATTAAAAAAACATTCCTTTTTTTCGTTTAGTAAAACTCTTCGTAGAAAAAGATTCCTTTTGTATAAAAGTAAAAGTCAAAGGATTTTATACACCGTATAAAAGAAAGTTGTGTATAAAACGAAATATGCCTCAATAAAAGGAGATTGAGACGAAGTCCCTTACCTTGGGTCCGACTTGACTTGATCGTTCTTTAACGTCCTGAATAATAAACTTGAGTTAATTTATACTTGATTAAGAACCTTTTTAAAGTTAATTATTCTTTTTATATCACTTATTTCCATGTTATAAACATTATTTAACCATTAAGTTAATAATGTTTGTTTTGTCAATATTTGGTTCTTAAGTCGAAAGTTGACTTCTTACAATTACATGTTGTTCATGTGGTCAAAAGTTCTTTATATCCAGAATGAAATTCCCGATTTGGATATAATATGTATCATATATATCCAGCATATACATGTATTTATAATATTACATAATCATTTAGAGGTAAGAAATGAAATGCACCGTTCATGGAGACGGTAAGCCGTAAGTACGCATGAACGCTAATTTCATTTCTTTGTCATATTAGTGGAATTAAAACTAAATGAGAGGTATGTATATTTTAATTCCAGAATTATATTCATCATTTAGATATATCATTAATTATATATATACATTATATACATGTAATTTTAATAGTACATTACATTTGGGGATAAGAAATGAAATGCACCGTTCATGGAGACGGTAAGCCGTACGTACGCATGAACGCTACTTTCATTTCTATCTCATACTTTAATGGAAAGAAATAATAATGATATAGAGGTATATTATAATTCCAGTATTAAATCATATATAATAACTTTAAATCCATCCTTTACACGTCCAACATATGGAATTAACGAATCACATCACTTTTAGGGGGCGGTAGTCCGCACTTCCTTAAATGAAGATATCGTGTTTACCCATAATGGAAACCATAAAGGTATGCCAAAAATGAAAAATACAGAAGCTTAAAGAAAACATAAAAATATTATATATCATATATAAAAATAGTGACATCATAATGGCCACCCTTGAAGGTGTTAAATGAGTATTGAACAATCATCGTTTCGGGAGGCAGAATTTCGCCATCCACGGAAACCGTATGTTCTTTAACCATTTAATGTAGTTGTGTGAGAGTATAGATCAAATAAATATTATAACAACATCCTAGTATATTGAAGAGACTGGTGTTGTTACAAAAGAAGTAAATAAAAATAGTTTAGAGGGTTGGAGAAGAAAAATAAAACAAACGAACAAGAGAGAATGAATTACCTTTAAAAGTGTAACTCCCTTTTGATTTGAGCCTAAAGGCTTCCTTTGAAAGGATTCTGCCCAAAGGGAATCCTCTAGGATGAGGAGAGGGTTGTGGAGAGAGTAATTGGGAAGGGGTTGGCCGAGCCAAAGGCTTGAGAAGTGTGTGAAATGGGGTAGAGGTGGGGGCCTTTTATCAGAGGAGAGGAGGGGCACTTTTGGAATGTAAAGAAATATTACTTTATTTGAAAATGTGTTTCGGTTTTAAAAGTTCCCACATTGATATAATTATTGGATAAGCTGATAAGGGTTCTAAATCCACTCATCCAATTGGTTTTGGACATGTGTAGGTTTTAGATTTTTCATTATCTGTCCATTTTATTTAAATCGTCAAATAATGATGTCATCGCTGCATCATTATTCTGTCATATATAATTTAATTTATTTAATGTCTAAAAATTATAAAACAAATACTATGATGTATAAAATCTTTTTAGCTTTCCAATTACTATTTATAATCAAAATTTGGACTTGTATAACCCCACTCAAAAATTATTTTAGTAAAACAATTTATGTTAGTGTCATTTTCACTTTAACATTAAATAAAAATATATTAATGTCATTTTCCAACTAAAGTGGCTCCATGGGGTCCCCAAGATGGCCCATGGCTTTTCTTGGTCTGCCATGACTCACCCAATAGGTGTAGGACAAGTTTCATGGTTTTCTCGCATTTTTATAATATCATTTTTACATTAAATTACACTAATTACCTCTAATCGCGATTAAAAACTTAATAAGTTACTATTCACCAAAAAATTATTTTAATCTCATTGAACCACATTTTACATACTAATGACAACCATGTATGTCGGATTTTCAAAATTCAATACACATTAGTGGTAAACTTTCATTTAACTGAAAAATCAGTTTGCTTGATTACCACTTAGTGGTTTCACTATTCATCAAAAATTGATGTTTTTCAGAAAATTACCAAAAATTCACCATAAGCTATATTTGATATTATGAATTCAAAAATGAAGTATATTTTACAAAATTCAAAACATATAAGTCAAATTAATTAATTTAATAATTAATTCCCGCTGTCATGACAAATAGCGTGTTTTTGTGAAACAATAAGTATCAAAAGATTGACACCAGTTTAAGTCCAATTTCAAAGTGAAATTGATTCCAATGACCACCATTGGATTAACTGGTAAAAATATTTTCTAATTTCACTTTAAAACCAATTAAATTAATAATCTAATCATATAAATAATTTAGATTAAAAAGAGGTTTTGAATTAAAATACAACATTTTACACTATTCATAAAAAAATGAACTTTATCAGAAAGGTACCAAAAATTTACACAAAGTAAATTTTGATGTCCCGATTCTAAAGAAGAGTTATATTTGGTCCAAAATAATGTATAATAGTGATCAAAACTGTATTTAATGATGATTCTCCATCAAAAGGTGATAAGTGGACCTTTCGTGAAAATTAGGGTATAAATGCCTAAAATTGAACTCTTTCCGTATTTTTAGCCTTTATCTTTTATTGTGTAAATGTAAAAACATTTAAAAACATATATAATCATATTTTAGTTATTTCTATCCATTCCCGCCAGTACAACGACTACTCGTTAACTAACATTTAAAATAATATTATTTTATTACTTGTGTGCAACGTAAGTTTTCAAAGAAACTCATCGTTGCGTATCGAGTACGCTATCGAACGTAGAAACCCTTTTTACTTAAAATTAATATTTAATTCGTAAATATTAATAAATATGAAAATTATTTATTCATTATTTACCTGGGATGTTACATAAAGTGCTCAATGGACGATGGATCTTTGATTTTTGGTAGTAGAACGACCCTGGAGGAAGAAGAACTCCTGTTAAAGGAACCTCCCTGAAAGAAATCCTGAATAGCCTCAATAACATGCACCCCCACAAAATCCCAAGCCTCCACAAAGAAACTCCCTGGGAAACCATCTGGGCCCGGGGCACTGTCTAAGGACATACTACGGATAGTGTCCCAAACCTCATCCCTTTCCGGAATGGTCATGAGTATGTTGTTGTCCTCCACCCCAAGACTGCTAGAAATAGGTCCCAAGAAATCCTCCTGATCCTCTATGGGAACATCAATAAGCCTGTCACCTCGAATGTCACCTGCCAACAAATTCTCAAAATGTTTCAAGGCCAACTGGCCTTATGAAATAATGTGTTCCACTCCACTTTGAAAAAAACCATGGGAAAAAACAATGTGATGGTTTATTATTTTGATTAGTTTAATGAGTATTGTCAAAAACCTAAATATTAAAGAATTCCCTCGCTTTTCCTTAATAAAACCACTCAATCTCCATTTTTTTCTTTACTAAAACCATTTGTAACTCAACCAAGATCTTACCTCATCTATCAATTATTCTCCAAAGGAGCCCAAATCTCCCAATATGCCTCTCTCAAGCCTCTCCCAACCCTTTGGGTCATACTTCCATGTAAGGGATCCTCACATTCTTTTCTTCGTTATTTATGTCCATGTTTCCATATATTGTTATTATTTTTTATTTTTCAATTAACAATGTACCTCTCCTAAACTACCATACTTATGTTTGAATGACTATAGATCCCTTTATCTCTAATTAATTATTCTTATATACACTTGTTACCATTCTTAAATTCTGTAAGGGATTTATCTCCCCTTATTTACATTCATGTAATTATTTTATATTATGAATCCAAACTCCATTAAATATGTTTGGATATTATGTTCCATTACCCCGTACTATCTATATCATGTATGAATTATCAGATATCTTTTTATCTCTCATCAATCCATTTTAATATTTCTATTTCACTTCATTATGATACCGAAGTTACACAAAATATTTCATGCCAAATTCATCTTTGTAAGTGAATACAATTCCATTTTCTCTATCAAGTGTTTTCACCTTTATGAATATATACTTGTTGATTGAGGAATTACATTTATGTATTCCACATCTCTTATTCATGGAATAAATTATTATGTTTTATGAATCCATTTTGTGTGATTTATGTGACACACTTAGGTATGAAATAAAATGATTAAGAAGGGTGCACCCTAATATCTCTCCAATGCATTTGGTAATGGATATTTTCATGATTCACCATGCTAAATTAGGGATTACTCCTGTTTATTCAAGTTAAATGAGGGTTTAGTCATTGTAATTCAAGTAAAATGAGGGTTTACTCATGCTCTATGTGAATTGAGCCTTGGTTGATGCTAATATCATGTAAATGTTGTTGCCATATATACATATTAGGATAATCATGCTATTTAATGCCTTTATGTTCATATTTCTCTTAGTCTCCATTGATAATCAAATTTCATAACATGTATTGCATTATTCATGTTATTACTTGTTTACTCCCTTATTGGGATTTATAGCTTACCTTTTTCTTATGCATGCCCTCATGTTATCCCATGCAATGCAAAGTACGAACGTATGTTGTGAGAATGTAAAAGAAGTTTTCAATAAAGATGTCGTATTTTATGTTGTATATTGTTATGTAATGTTCTTTATTTCCAAATACACTAGACCTCTCAATCCTCAGAGTTGTCATAATTGGATGTTTATGAAATAAATTATGTTTAAGTGTGTAATAAAGAGCTTGTTTGTTATAGTTGGTATTAGAGGACAGGTTTATTATTTTTGGGATTGGGATTAGAAAACCCTAGTGAAAGACTTAGGGATAAGACTAAGTCTAATAAAAACATTCATATATATTGGTGAGTATAGAGTAAATGGTTTATCAAGAAAATAAATTAGTGTCTGGATACGAACTAGTAGAGGTGGCGCTGGCACAGATGTACCTAGGGGTAAAACACAAAAACAATTCTTTGAGAAAGACTCGAACATCAACTATTGCCTGAAAACAGGAATTGATGGACTCTTCATTCGATGCTCCTGATGGATATGATTTGATAAATTTATAATCATACCATAAACCATTATTAATGGAATAAATAAGTTCCCATAAGAATATATGTTGGGAAATATATCATGGAAAACCTAGATTGAAATATAGGGTATCCAAAGTTTGGATATACTATTAAATTAAAATATTATAATTATATTTCCAATGTTTTTTTTAATTTCTAATTATTTATATATTCAAACCCGATAATTGAATTTTCTTTTTCTTGAATAAAACATGGAAGGTGGAAAATAACGAACAACAATTCCCTCTCTTCATAAAGAACTACATTCAAATATTATCCCGAAGTCATGTGGAAATGACTCTGAAACTTTTTAAAATATCCATGTTACTTGAAAAAAACTTTATGAGGCATCCAATTCATCTATCATTTCATGATTCTTTCAAGGGTCAAGTATTATTTATTATAGAATCATGTGATCTCATCATTCATACCATGCAATGTGTGGGACATACCATCAGAGACATTTCAAATTCATCACTTTATTTCAAAATTATGATGCACTACAATATTTTCTAGAAGTTGTAGTAGAGGAACACCTCCGAGAATCCTATTTCTATAAAATTATAGATTTCGGTATTTAGGGATATACAAAAAATGTTTTACTAAAACTCTGTTTTGAAATATTTTAGGATGAATTTGTATGATATTATTATAAAGAACACATTCAATATTATGTCTAAAAATTATATATTTTAAATTCATTTCTATGACATGTCAATGCTTATATAGATATAATCCAACATGGATGACATGTTTTGTGGAAAATGAAATAGATGATTCTGAAAAATATTGTGGTAGCATTGTGATGCATGGACACTTTCTACCTAAAGTAAATTAAAATAGAAAAGATTGAATACCTCACTAAAGAGATGAATGAGAAGTACCCTCACCTATTTTTTCCATAGTCTGTCAAACAAAATTTTAGGGGTGATGTTTCTTAAGGGGGAAGAATGTAATGTTCTGAACTTTGGAATTATATTTTGATTCCTGAAAATGTATGTTTTACTGTGTTCTATTAATTAAAATTATTTAAGTATAAATTTTAATATATCATTTAGTTTTTCACCATTATATGAACATTGGTAAAATATGACTGAATATCAATAAGACTGTTGGAAATATTAATAATTTTAATGTTATAATTATTTTTTACAAATATAAATGACAATAGAACAAATAATTTAGGAATAAGAGTCGATGGCCTCTACCAGTATAATTGTGCCTTATGAAGCCCATTTTTTAGTGCTGAGGAAGGAGGAAGAATCACTAGGATTCACTCTATACTAATCCTAATCCAAGTTTCAATATGTAAATCTTTAACAAAATCACATATGGGAGACGTTCAAGCTCATCGAGATCATGTCCCAAACCATATTCACTAAACAACCCCATAAAAGCCCCACCACCGCACACTTACACTTAGGGCATATACTGTGTAATTATTTTATATGTATCAAGACACTAGCATTATGATTATGTACAATATTCTTGCATTGAATAATGAATACACTTTAATTCTATTAACATAACTTTTTAAATCGTTCTTAAATCATAAATAGTGTTTTTAATTAATATTCATATTCAATTAAGAAATCTATTTTAGTGAATTAATTTATTTTTGAAATAATTAATATTTTAATAAAATAATTTAATTAATTTAATTTTGTTAAATATAAATTAGCGTATTATTTTTATGGTGTCAATTGTAATTTTTATTAATGTTTGAAAACTTGTTTTGTCAAAACCTGTCAATTTTCAATAAATGTAGGTTTTTATTTTAAAATTAAAAATTTACATATTTAGAAAATAATTTTGATAAAATAAATATTATTTATGAAATCAAGATATCGAAATTGTCCAATGGTTAATTTTTCTTAATTTTCTGAGATAGTTGAATTTTTGGGTAAAAATTAAATACCGTTTAAATATATAATGTGTTTTATGTCATCATAATGACGCAATAGTGATGTAATAAAATACTTTAAAAAGGATATTCGGCCAATATGTGTTTTAGATTTAAAATAATTTGATTTTATATTTTTTGGTTAATTTTATGGGTCCTTATTGAACCCTTCAAGATATATAACCTATTTTAACATTTTAAAATGATTTCCTTGAGAGTGTGACTCACCTCCACATAAGCATGCCTAATATTTTATTACATTCAGACATTTTCCTTATATGAAAATTTTTTGCACTTCAATTTGGAAAAATAAATAGGCAAAAACCATGGGATGGTTTTTGGTTTTGATTAGTTTAATGTGTAGTGTCCAAAACCTAAATAAAAAATAATTCCCTCTTCTTCCCTATATAAACCCACTCAATATCCCTTTCCTATTCACAAAAACCATTTGGAGCTCATCCAACCACTTCCCTACTCTCTCTAGTGTCCTCCCTAGACTCCCCAAGCTCCCAATAATCTACTCTCAACCTCTCTAAAGCCTTTGGTATCACACTCCCATGTAAGGGATCCTCGGCATCCTTCCTTATTTATGTCCTTGTTTCCTTATATTGTTATGCCCTTTTATTATCAATTACAAATTTTTGGGTATGATTTTCACCTCCTTTTTACTACCCTTTATATGTTTTAATGATGAGATACCCCTTTCATTTCATCAATGCATCCCATGTACACACATTACCATGCCGAAATTCAGTAAGGGGTTTATCTCTCTTCATTTACATTCAAGAAATTATTTTTTATTATGAATATAAGTTCCCTTAAATATGTTGGGATATTATTTTCTATGACTCTCTTACTGTCAATTTCAATTATAAATGATGAGAGACCACTTTCTCCCTCATCAACCCATTTTATGATTTCAATTTGACGTCGTTCTGCTGCTGAAGATTCACCAAAATTTCCATACCAAAATCATCATGTAAGTGAATACCATACACTTTTCTCTTCGAGGGTTATTCACCTTAATAAACATGTAATTATTGATTGAGTACATAAATTAATTTATTCCACATCTCTTATTCATGGAATAAATTATTTTTTTAATTATTCCATATTGTATGATCTATATGGAACACTTATGGGTGAAATGAAATGATTAAAAAGGGTGAACCCTAATATCCCTCTTATGAATTCGGTAAATAATAGTATCACAATACGCTATATGCAATGAGGGTTTACCCTTTTTTATTCAAGTTCAATGGGGTTTTAATCATGCTAATTCATGTTCAATGAGGGTTTACTCATGCTCTATGTGCAATGAGCCTAGGCTCACGTTAATATCATGGTAAATGTTGTTTCCACATCTCCATGTTATGAAAATCATACTATATCATGAATTATTGTTAATTTTTCTCTAATTAACAATTTATATGCATATTTCCTAACAAGTATTGTATTATTCATGTTATTCATTTTTTATTCTTTTGTTGGGCTTTACTGATCATCCTTTTCTAATGCATGGCCTTAGGTTATCCTATACATCATTAAGTACAAAGGAATGTTCTAGTCATGTATAATAAACTTTCAGTAAATATGTTGTATTTTATTTTCAAATTTTTTATTTAATGTTCGTAATATCCCAAGACAGTAGACCTCTCGATCTTTAGAGTTGTATTAAGTGCATTTTTATGTAATAAATCATGTTTATGTCTATAATAAAGAGCAGGGTTGTTATAGGTATCCTTTCACTAAGATGTTTCTTAGTGAACCATTTTGATAAGGAAAATCACTAACCCTCATCCTTCCTAATAAGGATGGGGTGTACTTATTACACTTATCTGTCCTGAATTCATAAGAACTCACATAAACATTATGCCAAAATCAATTCGAAAACCATCATTTCATCCATTTCAATAAAATCTTATGTATAATTGAAAAAAAATCAAACAAACCTTTAAATATTTTTTACCAAAACGCATTTCAATGGAAGAAAACCAAAATAACATTTTAATATTGTCATTTTAAAATCATGTTTACAATTCCAGTTTCCACATAAATTCCCAATTTCCACAATTCTATAAACTATCACCAAAGAGGGTTTCAAATAACCAATTAACATAAATTTCAAACCCTATTTCAATAAAAACAATCAATTTAAAATAAATCCTTCCAAATCTAAATAGTTGAGTCAACAGTGAACCCACCGACTTCAGAAATTTTTCAAAAATGATAAACAACACAAATAAAACATCCATGAAACCAAGTTGAATATCTAAAACCACACCTTAGATATCTTCCCATAATATCACAAAAAACAAAATATAATCATATTTGAAATCAACTACCTTGGATATATCCACATAGAACATAGATATATGAAATTTAGATTGAGGGATTGGTATATCTAAGAAAAAACGTGAAAACCATTAAGAACGATGACTTCACCCAAGAATATGGATTCAAGTCCCCAAGATATCACTTCATACCTCTTCTTGATCAATGGTGGAATCCTCTTTTCCAATTTAGATGAATAAATACTATGGTAGGGTCGATTTGGGCTAATCAATAGGGGCTAAAGCATAATCCCAATAGAGATCCACTTTATGTGGATCTTTTCGTTAACTGTAGATGGTTAGTTGCAATGTTAAACAAAATATGCACTAATCATGTGACATATTCTCTCTAAAGTGATACCTCACATGGTTTCCTCACGTAGACAGAAAAATTGTGCACCAACCATACCAAAGAACTATTTCCCAATGATAACGGTTTCTCCTAGGCATCCACATGGTTGGGAAAAATTGTGTGCCTACCTGTGTGCCTTCTCCTTAGCCCATTTATCAATGTACATTGTTTCCTATTGGTGTTGCATTTTATCCCCAAACTGGGAATTGGCTGTGAATACTGATATTTGCCCCAAAAAAGTTCCAAACATCTTCAAATCCTTATGACACTACACCCGACCACTTGGTATGCATAGTAAGTATAAATAAATTGTTACTTACTTAAAATTATGGGTTCTACATTCTCCCTTATTTTAGCCTTTCCATCCTCATATATTTGAAGACCATCAATGCCCCGGAATAGTTTGGTCCATTTATCAACCATTTCATTCTTACATTCCCAATTCACTTGCTAAATCTGACCATTTTTTCCTCAAAACCCTCACTAGGGAAATTCCTTTTCCAAAAAAATTTCTCTCACCAATACACAATATATACTAGCACATTCACCAATAATGAATACAGATCTTGGTCAATGTGATCCCATTTTTTCCCCTAGATAGGTTTAGGGTGAAAAATTTTCAACTGAGATACATAAAACATATATGCCCAGTGTTGAACCATGGTGGTGTTTCCAACATATATTCCACCTCAACAACCCATTCAAGTCTCTCAAAAAGGACTATGTATCTAGAAGATAACTTTCTCTATTTCCCAAAACATCAATATACAATCCTTATAGATATCATAAAGAACACATGATCACTTACCTTGAACAAAAGTGGTAGTTGATAATGATTCACATATTATTTATTATCTCTCCTTTTCATCTCCACCCATTTCCTAACCGATTGAATATTCTCTATTGTTTATTGGAAAAGACTTGGCCCAACTAGTAAAGTCTCACATTTTTATGCACAAAAATATTGAAAATAAAATTATTCCCATACAACTCTTAAAAAGGATCAATATGTATTGAGGACTGATAATTGTTGTTATAGGAGAACTCAAATAATGGCATGTTCTCTTCCCACGAGCCACTAAAATCCATTACACACAACCTCAAAATTACATAAAATGTTTTTATCATCCATTCCAATTTTCCATCCATATGAGAAAGACACACCGTACTCATGGTCAACTGCGTCCTGATGTCTTTTTGTAAGTATTTCTAGAAATAAGATGCAACATCAGATATCTACCTCACACTTTTTAAATAGGTATGTCATTACTCTTTTCCAATTCATAGATATATATTTTTGAAAAGTGCTTCACCTTATGGGATGTATGAATAGGGTTGACATGAGCCGACTATGTGAGCCAATACACTATCATCCATGTGGTATTGTGTTTCCTAACAATTTTTTGGAGTGATGTTACATAATACATATATATATGGTCCCATTACAAAACATAGATAGGTAAATATTGCAATATACCTTTTTTCACTAGGGTTCTTTAATAACCAACTAATAAGTTAAACATATTGAAACAAAATCATCTACCGATAGTTTCATATGGACCCACAAAAACATCTCATTCATTGAATTATACATCTTCTTAATTATAGGAGGAAAATCTCATCTCAAATGGTGGTAAGCATGAAGAAGTTGTTAATGAAAATACATTGTTATGATAATCATATTTTGAAACATAAATATATACTCCCATCCTTCCTCCGTCCCTCAGTGGTCTCCCCTATTGAGTTTGGAATTCATTGAAACAAATTTTGCATTGGATTTATGAGGCTATTTAACCATCATTACCAAATTAAAAACAAACAAACTAGGAAAGAAGGTGGAAACTAAACCTTTTTCTTTATATTCCAATTAAATGTTTTCTGTGACAGACATCAACTACAACTCATCTTAATATTATTTTTCGAACTGAGTATATAAAATTTTTCTTAATGCATCATGCACCGAATTTCCTTTCCCAATGTATTAATAAAGTCAAAGTAAAACATTATAATATATTCCATCTATCTTCTATATCTTAGGTTTAAATCACATTCTGATAAAACATGGTTCATTCTCTTCTAATAAATAAATCATTTAATTCCTCACCAAAGAGGCAATGATGCTAGGTCTTCAAAGTACGGACCTTGAAAGATTTCTCTAAATCATGTGTTGGTTAGTTATTCTCTTGAACTCATAACTACATTGAGAAATAATTAATAACATGATCTCTTTTCATGAGAACTGATACTAAACTAGATCTAAAATCATCACAATACACCATTTACCCTTGTCCTGGTTTTGGAAATATCAAGATTGGTGATGATGTAAAGTGACATTCAACTTTGGAAATGAAATTTTACACTCCTAATTCCATTGTAATGGAACATTCTTCTTTTTCAAAGTTGTCATAAGTGAATGAAATTCATGAGAAATCATGAAAAAAACGTTGAAAATAATAAGATAGACCAAGAAAAATGCATGTATCAGAAACATTCATTAGTTTTTCCAATTATATAACAGCTTATAACATCTTTAGATGCACTAAAACACCTATTTAATAAATTAAATGTCCATTAAAACGTATCTCTTTTATCCAAAAATCAAATTTTGATAGTTTTTTATACAAACAATGATCTTATAATATTTCCAACAAAGTTTACAAGTGTTTCTCATGCTCCACCATTATCCTTGAATACACCAATATTAAATCCAACAACACCGCCATAAAAAAATATTCATATAACTGAAATATCTTATTCATCAATTCAACAAAGACTATTGATGCATTTCTATGAATGGATGACAATATCACATACTCAAAATTTCAAATCAACTCTTGAAAGAGGTCTTTAGAATATCCTCCTTTTGAACCCACATATGGTGATATCATGATCACAATTCAATCTTAGAGTACCACTATTATCTCCTTAATAGATTGAAAAGAATATCATTTAATGTAACTGAATACCAATTATTTATCGTAATTGTGTTTATAATATGATAATCCTTACACAACTAGAGATTTCATCCTATTTTTTGACAAACAAAACTTGTTCTTCCCACAAAGAAGTGTTCATCCAAATGAACCATTTAATTTCAAGATATTACTATTTAGCATTCATATTCTATAATTATATTGGTGACATTTATTAATATGGAAGTTTTATAATACTAGTCCTTAGAATGAGAGGAATTGTAAACTCCACTTCTCTCATTGATGGAAAACTTGATAAATTTTCAAAAAAAAACATCTTGAAACTAATCGACCTCTACTAGAAAATTTTTATTTTGGATATAATCCATCGATTCCAATGTCAACACCACTAAATGGTATGATATCATTCCCAATTCTAGTGCCCGCAAGCCTAATTCACCTGCCTTAAAATTCATGTCTCTTCGAAAGAGATGATTGATTTATTATTATGTTGTAAAACAGACCATTCTAGTATAACAGTCGATGTGAGCCTTGAACGTAGTCAACCAATAAATACCTAGGATTGCATCATAAGCATCCATCTCAAGCACATAGGTATCCCATATCAACTCTACTCCATAAACAGTTATAAAAAATTCTATATAGATAAAATCTCAAAATACTTTTTGACCAAGAGGTGATTGATGTTTTAACATGGAGGGAATCATCTCAAATTTTAAACTCTGAAAATAAACATCAAGAGAACTAACAATTGAATGGAAGACACCTGTACCAAAAAATAATACATAAGGGTATAATTTAAATGTTTAATACATCTCAATATAGATGGTTCATACTAATCATCCCTAATAACCTTATCATGTCCATATAATTTCTTTCTTGTTGCACCATGTTCTTTATTTCCCTATTGAGATTTCCCTTGTTGAGGAGTCATGGTATTTCTAGATTCGCCATGGATTGTTGTTTATACTAAAAAGATTTATTATTCATATCTCTTATCATTGAATTCGATGATTCTTGTGACACTTGAGAAGTGTCTTGAATACCCAACAACAGAGCACTGTGATAATAGAATTGAAGATATCCCATCTTATTGATATTTTTGCATGCTATAGGTGGTGTTGTACACTCTCTCTTCATATAGATGAATGAAGGACATTGAAAACATCCAACTTTTCTCTTGGGTCTCTTATGAAGATTCACTGATCCATCAATCATATTCTGATCCATATTATCACCCTAATAATAGGTTTACCTCTTCCTATTTCTCCCACAATTTTATTTTGTATTTTTTCCCATAGTTATCAACATAATCCCTCCACCTTTATCCACTAATATTTCTATTTCTTCAATGGATTCTGTGTTGACTATCTCTATATAATATACAATACATAGCATAACAATATTCAAGATAATCTCCTACCCCATCCACTACTCAATGATCTGTGCCTTCAAGGATGCAACAATAGTAACTTTGGGTGAAAACATCACTAAATTAATGAATTCATCTATATACATTGTGATAAAAATATTTTCAACCTTTAATTTAAATATTTAGGATGTTCATTGAATTACAAACAAGTAATGATAGGATTGTTTTTGTTAAATTATTCAAAATCCTCCCATGCAAGGCCTTAGCCTAATTTATCCTGAATAACGAAACCACATAGCTGGAATTCAAGATCTTCCATCAAATACATTTCTACAAAAGAACTAAACTCTTCGAGTGTACTAAGTATATCAAAGATAAGGTTCTTCATATTCATCCACACCCTTTCATTTTTCAGTTCTAAATCACCCCGAATGATTGGTGGATTCTCCCTCTATAATTGGACCAAATGATCCACTTTCCATGGCTCATACCTCTTTATTCCCTCTTTCCCTAACCTAAAAGGTTTTTAAAATACTCAGAAACAATTTTAGTTTCACCCATGGATCAGGTACAATCACATTTTTAGAAGCTTCTTCAAATTTATTCCCATGATTCCTACCAAGTGACATTTTCTAAACAAACTATACACTCTATAAGTTTTACTCTATAAAAACTAAAACATTAAAAATTTCAAATTTTACAACATTATAATATCAGAATATTTTTTTCCAAAATTGATGATTTCCATAATTATCAACTTTTTTAATCATCACTGTATTTTGGAAAATCAATCCATTTTCAAAGTACCATAATAACAATATTTTTCAAAAACTAACAATTGAAAACAAAATAATTTTTCAAATATTAACATATTTCAGAAACTCATAAATCATTAATAAAAATTAAATATTAAATCCAAGTGGTATGTAATTTATATAATGCATGTCATGCTCGTCTCATTGGCTAATCCCTTGAAAATGATTTTCCAATCCCTATAAGTTTCTCCAAAAAAACTTATATACCCAATTCCATGTAACATGAAGTTTAGAATATCATTTTTACCTATGTATTTTTTATTTTCTAAATTTCATTTCCCAGAAATCCTACTCCATTCTAGAATCCCAACTCCATGAAAAAACCATATTGAATTTCAAATTTGAGATCAATAGAACAGATAACCACTTCTTCCACAAAGTTAATTTCAAGGACTAGGACTGATAACGCTGGAAACATCCCTCTTATTCTCTTTGTCTTGAGAGGTAAGTGTATTTATAATTAGCCTTAAGGGGAATCCCAAATATTCCAAAGGCTGAAAATACATTCCACGTGCCTCATTAAAATGTGGGCGATGGTTTTTTCTTTTTTCAAATAAAACAAATAAAAAAAGTTTTTAAGAAAATAAACCAATACAAGATGCATTATAATAATAGAATACAACTCAAGAATTTCATTTATATCAATACCAACTACAAAGAGTACCATAATGGAAGACAACAAAATAACCAAATACACAGCGGAACACTACAAAACCAAAAATCCTTGATGAAAACTACTACTCTAATTCTTCAACCTATTCCATGATCCATTCCATAAAAAACCCAACTATCCCAATGAAACACTAGAGAAGTGTGATACATTACCTTTTCATGTGTCTCGATAAACATTATCTCCAAATCCACCATAGTTCCAAAGTAGGGGTGAGTAATGAAACTCATTAGTCTCTCCCCAAATGACTTCCCTACTCATGCCATTAGGATATAACATTTTATTACATTTATATAAAAAAATTAAATAAAAATTTTATAAATTGGTTTCTACAAGGATATTAAAATGTTCAATAATAAAATAGTTTTCTCAAATCAACAATGTGTTCCAAGGAATGAAACCATACAATAAGTTAAAACCATTTCAAAATCTCTATTTTTTCAAAACTAATTCCATTATCCATATCCACATATCCAACCATGTGAGAAACCTAGAACTCCCAATATTCATGATTGGAGAGTCATCCTTTCATTAAGACATCACTTAGTGAACCATTTTTATAGGGGAAAGGCCTTACCATAATTCATCAAACTAATTATGGGGGAATATTATTACCCTTATCTATCTTGAATGAACATGAACACACGCAACCATTATTCCAAAAACCAATGCCAAACACACCTTTTAAACCATTTCAATAAAACTAAATGTTTATAGAAAAAACATTCATAAAAATCATTTCAAAAAAGTACTTTTTTGAAAAAAAATTCCTGGCTTAAAAAATAATCAACCCTTTTAGAATAATCCTTTCAAAATCATGTTTCCAAATCCAATTTTCACAAAAAAAAATCATAATTTCATCAATTCTATAAACTCTAAAACTAGTGGGTTTCTAATATTAAATTCACATAAATTTTAAAAACCAATTTAAATATAAACCTTCAATCATATATAAACCTTCATATTCTAAATACATGACTCTAGAGTGAGTCCACCTACCTCATAAATTTGGAAAAAAAGACAAACCGCAGAAAAACATCCATGAAACTGGGATTAATTATAAAAACCTGACCTTATAACTCTTCCCCTAATATAAAAAATCAATATATAATAATATGTAACATAAAATAACTTGTATTTAACCACAAAAGATTTATATTTAATAATACTATAGATATAGAGAAGTATATATAAGGAACCCCATGGATAATAACCATAAACGATGACTTACTCTGAGAATCCGGCTTCAAAGCACCAAGAGAATCATTCTGATTACATCTAGGTCAATGTGAGAAACCTTAGTAGCCTTTTAAAAGAATAATTGTTCAGTTAGGGATGGATTGGTTAAAAAAATAGGGGTTAATGGCTAGTCCCAACCAATATCCACTTTTTTGGATCTTATTTCTAAATCATTCACGGTTAGTCGTACTGTTGATAAACTATGTAGTAACAGTGCTCCATATTTTGTCTCAAATGTGGCCTCACATGGTTATCTCACACAGTTATAAAATCCATGCTCCAACCATTCCAAATCACACTATACCAATGAGGATGTTATCTTCTAGGATATCACATAGTTAGGTAAAATTGTGCTCCTACATTTGAACATTCTTCTTAGCCCATGTCTCAATGTTCACGGTTTCTGATAGTGGTTTCATGGTTTCCCCAAACGATTCACTAAATGTGAAAAAATTTAAAATCCATAAAAATATTTCAAAATTCTTCCAAACCCCCTAATACATCACAAAAAAAACATTATATATAGATAAATATTAATGAAAAGGTTAATTATATTAAACTGGTGGTTCTATAGTGAGTAAGAAAAAACAGATGTTTCTTCTAAAGAACAATTCAAGAGTTATTACAAATTCTTTGATGAAAATGGTGAAAATGGTGATGGAGATGTGGAAGAAGAATTATGGGTTGTGGATTAGTAAAATGAATATGTATATGGAAGTGACAGTGATTGGTGTCTTTAGGGTCATTGTGGATGCATTAGAGCTGAGGTTATCAATATTAATCAAGAACATATCTATTCTCCATATTTATCTACTTTCATATATGAAGATACACAGAGCCTAGTTGAATATGTGGATATAATAGCTAGATTATATTAGTAAACATCATTTGAGGGGGAGGAATCCCTAATTCAAGATAGTATCCTTATTGATCTTATTGTTTGTAGAGACCGTTGTGTGCCTCCATATGATGTGCATACAGTTGCTGAATAGTTTATTGTTGTGGGGAGGGATGTTGTGCCAGCTATTTTTGAGAAAACAGTGGATATTCAATGATCAAATGTGTAGATTTATATTTTACATGCTATGTATGTGTCTACAATATATTATTCTAAAGGTTTATAATCTCATAGTAAGTTTACTGTCAGGTGGATGTATCCAATTATTGAATAATTTCCGAAGTTTTATGGATAGGTTAGACTAGACCTGGAATACTCTATTTTATGTGTGGATGGTAGTCCACCTAATAATGATAAATCTATAATTCGATAAATTAGGGATAATAAGGGTTCATTAGTTGATCAGACTGAGGTATCAGGTCAGTTGGAGAGATTTTCATCTAAATTTTCTACTGAGAATGAGCCGAAATTACCATTACCTTCCCCTTTTGTTCCTTCAATATCATTTGATGTTGTCACATAAGGTGACATAGATTCCTTTATATAGGGTTTCCTCTATGATTTTTTTTATTGAAAGAAAAACCCCTATTGGTTACCAAGCATTGTAATAAAGATGTAAGAAATTTGATATAGATTATGATTCATCACATATATCCTAAAATGATTCTTTACACTCGAGAATTAGGATTAGAAAATAGATTATTATCAATTGAGAAAGAAGTTATGAAAATTATAGTGTAGAAGATGGAGTCTTCCTTTACGAACACAATGTATTATTTTTTGGATAGGATATAGAATCTTTCTTCCATGGATTCTTCAACATTTACTCCTCCTTATTTTTATGTTGATTTGATTAGTTCTAATGTAAGATAATTTTTTTTTCTAATATAGGTGAGGTATATAACCTTTCTATGGAATTCTTGGAAAAAACAAGGCATAATAGTGATAATGATCATATGATGGTTAGGTAGTACATGAATGATATAAGGGTTGATATATAGACTATTATAATGTCTACAAAGTATCATTTGTCTCATATTTATACAAAAAATGAGATGAATTCTCATTTCATGTTCCAAGATGTGAATCTGAGTATGCCTCTAGTGACCTAGGCTTTCAAATAACAAGTGACTAAGATAAAATTAATGAATTCATTACTAAATTTATTTATGTAATAGAAAATGGGTTTCTTTAGTGATATGTAAAGGGTAGAAAAACATAATTGTGTACTTCATAAATTTAATGATACCATTTCATTATTTTTCTAAAACTATAGTGGTGGCTCAGGATGGCATACCGATTACTACTCATCTTACCCATATAGCATCTGCTCTTGAGTTCTTCAGGCTAGGTGTTACTGTAGATCATAATTACCCCATTCCTCCATGTTTCCAAACATTCACATTATCTCTGAGGTAAGATGTTTTCCATATTAGGATAATCATTAGCAAAGAAACTCCTTCTCAAGCATCCATTCATATAGCCATTACTACAGTTCCTTCGGGATTTTCTACCGATCCTTCTACTACGAACAAAGGGATGACAAAGCACCTTTGTTTCCATCAACCCTACCTGAAAGTTATTTATGAATAGACTATTCTTAGGGGGACATTTTTCTTTATTTTTTTTTGAAATTGTTTTATGTACTTAAATTGACTTTATTAATGGGACCTCTCTTATTTATATTTTTTTCCCGTGAATTTCATATTTCCTTTTTACTTTTCGATAATCGAAAAAGGGGGGAGAAAAATTTATGGAATTTATTCATTTGTTTATTTATATATTGATATTTTCTGAATTATTTTTAATGATATTTTTAGTAATGTAGTATATGAGTAAATTCCTCTTTTGACACCATTAAATCCATGATATTGTATACTATATAATCTCCTTTTATTAGTTTTTTATAATATTTACCTTTTATTCCATGATTTGGGATCATCAATATAAGGGATATTTTTTCATAGTTTTTTTAATGGTCAGAAAATAATGATTATTATGTTACTATTTAATTTTATATTTTATAGAATCATTATACAATATAAGGTAGATTGGAAATTTTTTTCTAACTATGGTAATGACTCACTATTGTATATGATTCATCACTAGGTATAACTCACCATTGAAATTAAATATTTCATAACTATTAGAAACACTTACCACTAGACATAACTCGCCACTAAGGATACAAATTTAGATGATTTTTTAAAAACACGTACTTTTATAGATGACTTAGGGAAATTTGAAAATCGATGGAAAAGACCTACCATTAGCAATGTGTCACCACCAGGATAAAAATTTTCCTATTTAAGGGATTGAATCACTTCCAAAGGATGAATATCCACAAGAACATACTCACATATATATTAAGAAATGTGTTGGAATGGCCTACCACTAACATAAGTCACCTTTATCATAACTCATCACCAGCCCAAGTAATCGTTAGGGTGACTTTCTACAATATTTGTCTCACTATTCAATGGAGTCACCACTACTGTTTTTTTATTTTGTATTAAATATTTCTAATAGCTATATTGTTGAATTTCATGTCGATATTCATATGAAAAATAGTTTCTAAGAAATATATAGAATTAATTAAAGTGGGTATAAGATTTCCAGTGTAAGGATAAGTAGATCCAATTAATTCTTTGTACACACTAATGTTAAAAGAAGTAGCATACTACCTCATGCGATGGAATGTGCTAAGATAGACAAGTGATAAAATAGAAATACATAAAGACATAAAATGAGCTGAAATACATATTTCATGAACCTAAATAGTACCACTTATTGAGATTTTACATGATGCTTCTTTTCTATAGGTAACTATGAAAAAAAGAGCCTATCAAACATCTAGTCACATCCTACTGTCTGAAAAAAAAATAGTTTATATCACTCTGTTCCACTAAAAGTTTTTGAAACATGATTCATCCTATAGTTCAAGCTAAAGTTAGGGAGTCATAAGAATCAGAGCTCATTAGACCGAGAAATAATATCTTATTAAAATATTTTATTTTCTCTATATATTCATTATTTTCCTAATATGATTTATCTGGGTTTACACTATATATTAATCACACACACACACACTATCTCCTCTACCTTAACAAAAAAATTATTGATATATTATAAAATCTATTTACATTTCTTTTCCCATATTTTTTTGGAATATGTCCTTAAGTGTAATGTGTTTGATTTATTTCCATGGGTGTTTTGGTAGTGGTCCTTATGTGGCCTAGATAGATTTTATTTTGTAAACATGTTCCACGTTTTGGATCAACGATTATTTTATATAATCTATATCGTAGAAAGTTATTTACAAGTGGAGAGAAATTGGGATTAACTTGACACTGAACCTTTTTTATTTGTTCTTCTGTGTGTGTTTTTAAGCATTAAATAAATTTTTTAAAACTATATACAAATCAACTAAATTGATATTAATTCTTAATTATTTTTAAATACTTTTTAAGTAAATATATTTAAAAATATAGATCAATATTCATATATTATTTTGAATAAGAATTGATCAAACATTAATTAAAATTTTAAAATATCAGAACATATATCAATATACTCTTTTGAATAACCCATCTATTCAAATTGACCATAAAATTTTATTGAAACTGGGTGTAGGTAAAAATTTTTATTGGGAAATCAATTCCCCCCGAAGTTGAGATACTCTCTATAACTAATATATATGATATATGATATATGATATATGATATATAATTATACTGATTTCATATGTATATCACATCTACCTTCTTTCATTTCATTTCATGATATAAAATAATTGTTCATGTATATGGCGGACACAACCTCACAAAGTAATGTGATTCATTTTTCACTAAAGAGTTACATGGAATGAAATAAGGGTCAATTTAATTAATATATCTGATATATATGAAATTAATTTTTTTAAAAAATTTAATATATTATTTACCATTATTTATCTCTTCTGGAATGAAAATAGAAACAACGTTCACGCATACATATGACCTACAATCTTCATGAACAATGTATTAATTTTCTTATATCTATCATTTATGGATAACTCAGAATACACATATATTGAATATATATGATATTAATATCATTGATAAAATTATGAATATTATGGAAACCTGATCAAATTAATTGGACATAAAAATAAAAAGTCAAAACATACACGAAAAATAAATAAGTTATTACCCGAAACATGATTTTAACAATGAAAATTTAATAAAAATGTAATAAAAGTAATATGTAAATCATATATGACAATATATATATCTATCTATCTAATTATATTCATTTAATAGTTCAAAAATAAATTTATATTTTTTATATTATTAGTTTTAACATTTTTAATGGAATTCAAGTCTTATAGAAAAGTTTTTCCATTACTTTCTTTATTCCTGTGAGAAACATTGCTTTTTCACTACCTATTTATATTATGTGAGGTATATAATGAACATGAAATGATTTTATGATACTTATAATAAATTTTTTATTTATTTAAATATCCATTTTATGTTGACTCTTTCATGGGGTTTTGAATAACAATGGTATCAAATCAATATGATATTTTTTTGTCTCAAGTTGTAATCTTAGGGACATATAGTATGATATAAAACTCTCTTTTTATTGAATGTATATATAGATTAATTGACATGTAATATCATGAATTTATCTATTCTAATTATATTTTTTGTGTCTCTTGATTTAATTTTTTTAATAGGGATTAAAATTCAATTTTACCTTAGTTGTAAGGGTTTTATGATACTATCGAATCATTTGTCTGGATTGTCTATGTGTGTGATTCCAATGATGAAATATTATGATATGTATCACACTAAAATCATTAATTTTATAATCCTATGGTTATTACATGAGAATATTTTTTTATTCATTTTTCTTTTAATTAAATCACGATTCCTAAAAAAATTAAAGAAAACTGACTTTATTTCCTTATTCGGCAAAAAACCATTTTTCTTCCATATACATCTTTTCTAAAAAAATTGAAAAATGTTTTAATATTCTGATGAATTTTTTTTAAAATAAATTTTTAACTTTTTTTGAATTTTAATAAAAAATATAGGAAGTATTCATGTAATATTTAAAAATATGATTGATTTGATTTTTATGAACTTTTTAAAGGAATATTTGGTATAACATGTACTCTGTATCCATATATCATGACCAATAAATGTTTTAAAGTATACTCATTAGGTTTCAAAGGTAATTATTAATGAAAGGTAAGTTTAAAAATAATTAAAATTATTTTTTTAAAATCAAAAGTATAGTTTCCTCCAAAAATTCTTTGAACTAATTTTCATGCTTAATTTATATATTTTCAAGGATACTTTCAATGAAAGGTACATGTAAATGTTTTATGTTTTAAAAAAAGTCAAATTGGAATGAATATTTTCATCCTGAAATTTTTTAAGTATTTTAAAATATTCTATTACATTTTTTAAGTATTATATTGATAGAAATGTATTTTCCCAATATTTCTAGAATTTCAAGATTTACAAAAAGTTATTTTTATAGAAATGTTATTTTACTCATGAAATTTTCTTAGTGATATTTCTTTGAAAATAATTTTATATAAAATAAAACATCCTTTTATATTACTTAATCTTCACTATGTATATGTTCTAGTAATACCATCATTATTATTTTTCTGGATGGTATATGTTTATAATGATGATTTAATTTTGAAACCTGTTCCTTTTCCACATATAATGATATGATGAATTTATTAGAAAGTTATGAGAAACGTTTACTTTATATGGGTTATGATATGATGAAATATTTTATAAAACAATTAATTTACTTTTGTTCTAACGTTATGAATGTTTTATTATATTATATAACACATTTGAATTTTTTTCATTATGGGATGGTGGTTATATTATAAACATGGATGATGGTCTTGTTATAAAATAATAGGGGTTGTACCTATATACCCTTCCAATTAATTGGGTAATTATAAATGTCAAATGAGATCAAAGGGTGTTTTAGAGGATAACCTATGCCGGAAAGAGGGTACAAATGGGGTTATCACATGCCTAAAAGAGGGTAAAATGAAGGTAATCCTAAGCCCAATGTTGGTACATGGGTGGTTAGTGCAAGCCTAACATGTTATGAATGTCTTGGTGGATATAATTTACATAATATTTTATTTTTGTATGTGTATTGCATAAATATATATCTTATGAAAATTTCATTCTCTCATGGTTCATTTTATTTGATATCAATATGATCCATTTCTTATCCACTACCATGATTTATGTAGATACTCAATTTTATAATATAAGATATATTGGGTATGGGTTTTAAGTGTTAATATCGTATTTTCATACTCATATTATCTTTTTATACCAATATCCATATTTTTTACCCTTACTGATCATCTAAGATGACCCATTATTAGGTTTCCTTTTCCCAGGTCACCAATTATGGTTTTAATTAGGTTTTTTATGTTAAGAGTACTAAATGGGAATGCCTATGTGGGAGATATTGATCAGAATTCATGAAATATGAAGACAGTGAATCTAGTCGCCAAAGATACTAAACATATATGGTCTGCAGGGTCGTATTTGTAAAATTTATTAAATATTCATATAAAAAGTGGTAACATTAATGTATGAAATATAAGGTTCCTTATAGTTATTATCATATGTAAAGGATGGAAACTGGTCCTTGGGGGATCGCATGTGTGATTATGGGACATATCATGGATCTCTACTCAAGGGAAACTTCATGAAAGGGAATCCACTTAGGATGGTTGTGTGTTCAATCGATGAAGTGTATTCCCCCATGGAGTTTCCAGATAGGTATAAATTATTTTCCATTAGATATAATTATATAACACTAAAGTGGTTATTAGAGTATAGGTTTCATTATCCTTTTGAAAATAAGTTGATTAATGGATTGTGAGATCCCTCATGATATGTCTAAGTTATGTCTAGGAGTATGTTTAAGGTTATATTTAAGTATGAGTCAATGTATTGGAAACTTTCTACAAATTTTATTGAAGGATTTATTGAGTGGTTTCCAATGAAATATAGTAATTTCATGATACTATAAGTTGATTTGGATCTCGTACAAGTGTACCTATGAGTAAAAACACAAAAAGGGTAGATTGATATAGACTCTATCATCACCTGGTGCATGAAAAAATTCTTTTCTGCTCACCTATTTTTACAATAATATGGGATATTATAAGGACCCGGCCTTAAACCTTACTTAATATTGAATTAAATTAATAATTCACATTGAATATCTTTTCAGGTTTAGAGTTTTAGAGAATTAGATCATAAATCATGGATTACATTCCACATTTAAACAATGTGGTTACATAAAATATAATATTAGGTTTTTCCCATCAATGGAAACATATTTAAAATAAAATATGGATTCTTTCTTGACACTTCCTTGACATTATCATCATATCATTCACCTTTCCCTTGACCTATGAAAAACATTTCAAAAACATGGGATGAGCATAAAAATCTCAGTAAGGGATATAAAAGTATGAAAAGAAAACACTAGTCCATGAATAAAATCATACTTTACTTATAAAACATAAGCATTTTAACATACCTCATAAAATAATGAATAAATCATAGAAATCATAAAGCATAAAGGTAACTTTAGGCATTCATAACATTCTTACGTAGGGAGCAACCATCTTGGTTATGTTTGAAATACCCATCACAGTATATTCCCTAAATCTCTTCAGAGACACCTCAACGTTTAAACCATTTGAGTTACCCAATACATTGGAGAGCAATATCGGGCTCACCCGCCCTTAGTTTATCACGGAACCACCCGTCTTCATAATAATGCCCAAGAACCATAACATAATTGTATCACATAAAACTTGTATAAAGGAAACATAACATTTCCACTTTTCAATCACAAGATATCAATAAAACTCATTGATATAAAAACCTTATGAAATCCATTTTCAATACCAAAATAAAAGAACAGTAAAACATGGTATTTATTCTTCATTCAAAAAAAGTTATCTCTTGTGGAGGAAGTCGAAACTCAAATAATGGTCACGGCGGCGGAGAAGTCGTTGTAGCCGCATACGTACGACAAAAACATTCCCTTTTATCGTTTAGTAAAACTCTTCATATAAAAAGATTCCTTTTGGATAAACATAAAAGTAAATGGGGTTTACACACCATATAAAAGTAGGTTGTGTATAAAACAAAAATATGCCTCAATGAAAGGAGATTGAGACGAAGTACCATACAAAGATGGTATCCTTGGATTAAGGATAAATCAATTACATAATTATGTGTGACAAACGAATACACAAAATATAAGTGGATATTAAGTTTAAAACAATCATAGGGCATTCACACATATTCATAGAACGACATATTCAAGGAGTACAAGTTTATCCCAAAGAATCAAAATTGGGTTAAGAAGTTCCCTTGCAAAAATTCGACAGCCTAACGGCGTCACTTCAAAATTCAAAAAAATAGTTGATGAGAGATAAAAATGGCATATCTCACTTGGAAATAAAATTTACATAAATAAGGATATAGAAGAACATATCTCAAAATAATAGTATGTGAATTAAAATACATAACAAAATAAGTCTTTTAAAAATAGGAGGGTGAAAGGTCCCCTTACTGAGTTGGGTAACTTTCGAAAAGTACACCCCATGGAAAAAGGGTCATACAATAAAGATGTAAATACACATAAATTAAATTATACTACACAAAGTTTATAATAAGGTTCAGTAAATACACCACTCAAAGTAAATAGTGGAAAATGTAGCATAAATGTCATGGGAATAAAAGTGATATGAACAATCCCTTACGAAAACTCGGCAGCCTAACGGCGCCACTTAAAACTTCCAAAAATGGATTTATGAGATCAAATAGGGTCTCTCATAATATGAACATAAAAATTAAAGTATTATGAATATAAAATAACATCCCCAAACATAAGAAAGATGGGCTTAAAATAATTGACATAAAAGAGAGTACTTAAAAAGAAAGAGAGAGGTTGGATCCCTTACCTCGGCTCCGACTTGACTCGATCGTTCTTTAACATCCTGAATAATAAACTTGAGTTAATTTCAACTTTATTAAGAACCTTTTTCAAGTTCATTATTCCTTTTATATAACTTATTTCCATTTTATAAAAATTATTTAATCATTTAAGTTAGTAATGCTTTTTTTGTCGATATTTGGTTCTTAAGTCGAAAGTGGACTTCTTACAATTACATGTTGTTTGTGTGGTCAAAGGTTCATTATATCAAGAATGATATTCATGATTTTTATATCATATATATAATATATATCCAGAATATACATGTAGTTATAATATTATATAATCATTTAGAGGTAAGAAATGAAATGCACCGTTCATGGAGACGGTAAGCCGTACGTACGCATGAACGCTACTTTCATTTCTTTGTCATATTAATGGAATTAAAACCAAATGAGAGGTTTGTATATTTTAATTACAGAATTATATTAATCATTTATATGTAACATACATCATATATAATAACTTTAAATCCATCCTTTATACATCCCACATGTGGCATTAACGAATCAAATCACTTTGAGGGGGCGGTAGTCCGCACTTCCTAAAATGAAATTATCGTGTTTACCCACAATGGAAACCATAAAGGTATGCCACAAAAGAAAAATACAGAAGCTTAAGTAAAACATAAAAATATTATATATCATATATAAATATAGTGACATCTTAATGGACACCTTTGAAGGTGTTATATGATTGTTGAACAATCATCATTTCGTGAGGCAGAAATTCGCCATCCACAGAAACAGTATGTTCTTTAACCATTAGATGTAGGTGTGTGTAAGTGTAGCTCGAATACTTCTTATAACAACATCATAGTATATTGAAGATACTGGAGTTGTTACAAAAGAAATTAATAAAAAGAGTTTAGGGGTTTGGAGAAGCAAAATAGAACAAAAGAACACAAGTGAAGACATTACATTAAAATCAGGTAACTCTTTTTGATTGGAGCTCAAAGGCTTCCTTGGGAAGACTTCTGCCCAAAGTGAGACTTCTAGGAGTAAGAGAGGGATGTGGAGAGACAAAATGGGCAGATATTGGCCGAACAAAAGGCTTGAGAGGTGTGGGTAAGGTGATAGTGGTGGGGGCCTTTTATAAGAGGAGAGGAGGGGAACTCTTGGAATGTAAAGAAATGTTACTATATTTTAAAATGAGTTTCGGATTTAAAAGGTCTCAAATTGATATAATTTGAGGATAAGGTGATAAGGGTTCTAAATATACCCATCCAATAGGTTTTTGACAAGTTTAGTTCTTATATGTTACATTATCTTTTCATTTTATTTAAATCATTAAATAATGAGGTAATCGATGAATCATCATGATGCCATAAATAATTTAATTTATTTAATGTATAAAAATTATATAAAAATAATATGATGTTGGAAAGCTTTTTATCTTTCCAATGACTATTTATAGTCAAAATTATGACTTGTATAACTCTATTTAAAATTTGTTTTAGTAAAACAACTCATGTTTGTGTCATTTTTACTTTTACATTAAATAAAAAGATATTAATGTCATTTTCCTTCCAAAGTGGCTCAATGGGGTCCCCAAGTTGAAACATGGAGTTACGTGGTCGGCCATGAAACATTCAATAAGGGTGGGACATGTTTCAAGCTCATCTCATATTTTTAAAACATTATTTTTACCTTAAACTACACTAATTACCTCTAATCGCGATTAAAAACTTAAAAGTTACTATTCACCAAAAAAATATTTTAATCCCATTGAACCACATTTTACTTCTTAATGATAACCATGTATGTTAGATTTTTGAAATTCAAAACACAGAGGTGGAATAGATTGATTTAAATGATAAATCAGTTTCTTTAACTACCACTTAGTAGTTTCACTATCATCAAAAATTGATGTTTTTCAGAAAAATACCAAAAATTCACCCTAAGATATATTTGATATAATGAAATCACAAATGATGGATATTTTACAAAATTAAAAACATATAAGTTGAATTAATTAATTTAATGATTAATTCCGCTGTCAAAACAAATAGAGTGTTTTTAAGAAACAATATCTATTAAAAGATTGACACTAGTTTAAGTCCAATTTCAAAGTGAAATTAATTCCAATGACCACTATTTGATTAAATGGTAAAAATATATTCTAATTTTACATTAAAAAAATTAAAAATATAATCTAATCATATAAATAAAATAGATTAAAAAGAGGTTTTGAATTAAAATACGACATTTTTCACTATTCATAAAAAATGAACTTTATCGGAAAGATACCAAAAATTTACACAAAGTAAATTTTGATGTCTCGATTCTAAAGAAGAATTTTATTTTGTAAAATATAACACATAAAATTGTCAAAAAGTGGATTTAAAAGAGGTTCTCCATCAAAAGGCGGTTAATCGGCCTTCTAAAGAATATTAGAATGTTTACACTTAAAATTGAATTCATTCACATTTTTAATCCTCTAACATTTATTGTAAAAAGTAAAAATATTTGACAAACATATATAATCATTTTGTAGTTAGTTCTGTTCATTCCCTCCATTACAACGGCTAGGAGTTAACTACCATTTAAAATAATATTATTTTATTATTATATTGCAACGTAAGATTTCAAAGGAACTCGTTGTTGTGTAATGGGTAAGCCATCAAGCATAGAGTTCCCTTTAAATTAATATTAACATTTTATTCACAAATAGGGATAAATATAAAAAATGTCATATTCTTAATTTACCTGGGGTGTTACATCCTTCCCCCTTTTGGGAATTGCGTCCTCGCAATTTTAAAATTGGGCTCGGAAACATCCTTGAAAGTCCCACATCGGAACAAGAGTCGATAAAACAATCACTTTAAAATAATGAAAGAGAAGTACAGAGGTCACCCAAGTTAACCCATACTAGGATTCCATGTAGGAAAACATGGACATGGAGGAGAAAACATAGGGTCACGTTCTGATGTAGAGTGATAGAGAACATGTTTAGGAGAAAGTTAACCGTAAGAAAATCATAAACTTGTGATGGGTTAAACGGTATTGGATTACCCAGTAGGAAAAGTTAACAGAAAACATTTTCATTTTAAGTTACTCTTCATTGAGGAATTTATTTTTGAGCTTAACTAAAACACAAGGAAACATACTTACTTGTCATGTAGACTTTCATCTTTTACTATATTTCTTACACAAACTCATATTTTCTCCAAAAGATGAGTATTTTGGAAGACTTGTTCACATTAAGAGTACTATAATAAACTTCTAGAGAATCACCTAATCCACAAAAGAGAACTATATACTTCCCATGTCTTTAGACTTTAACCAAAACCAAAAATGTTAGTACAAGATCAGATAATCCAGAAAAGGACAACCCTTTATGAAAAGAAAATCTATTCTTAATCTCCAAAATTTGTGCAACAAAACCCAAAGTTCAACGACGACCATTTCATAGACAATTTGTCCATAAAATTCTTCAAAGTAAACCAAACTAAGATTGAAACTCAAATATTAGAAGGATTTAGTCACATGGTCTTCCAAGTTAAATTGTAACATTTATCTCCAAACATCATCAGTTTCTCTTAAAGTCTCGTATTGAAAAGTAATTAACCAAATCACATATCCTCCATGATAGGTTAATAAATTTCCATATATAACCCAAAATAAACTTACTCTTAATTCATAAAATCATCTTACTAAAAAGAACCAATCAAACTAACTAGGGACTTCACGTAGTCCAGTGGTAGGCGATAAATACCAGTTTCACTTTGGTTGTGGGTTCGATTCCCACAGCATTGTCCGACGCGACGGGTTGTCACACGGTTTGTGTGTTTTCCTTTTTCCAAAACTATATAATTCTTAAAACATTCCCCAAAACGAGATAAAATCGTCAAAAAATAATCATAACATATTTTAACATCAATTTTATCTCATGCCATTCATTTTCCATCATAATATATATTAACCTATAATTACCTAAAAAGTAAGGATCATATAAACCCTAATGGTTACCTTTATAATAATTACCTGAACTTCCACATCGAGTTGGTCATATCGTACATGATGCATTAGAGAACTCACCAAGGTTAAAGTGGTTGATCATGAATCCTTGACAGTTGGTTTAGCACAACCACGAGATTCCTCATTGAATCCCCCATTTCCTCCAGCCTCTTAATCAGAGAACCACCACAGTTTCCATCAAACCTATTGTCACTTTTGTGCCTGCTTGATCCATCCATTTATGAAAAATAGAAATGTCAGTGTGGGTATATCAACAAAATCATCATGTACTAATGAGGAAGATAAACACTAAGATATATTTACTCATTCACTTTATCTAAAACTATGACTCTTTCTAAAATCCTAACCATTATGGTAATGTCACTTATGCTTAGAGAATATCCTAACCTCTAAAGTTATCTAAAACGACCTCTGATACCAACTATAAAGCCATGGCCTTAAACCTTACTTAATATTGAATTAAATGAATAATTCACATTCAGGCTCTTTTCAGGTTTAGAGTTTTAGAGAATTAGATCATAAATCATGAATTACATTCCACATTTAAACAATGTCGTTACAAAAAATATATTATTCATTTTTTCCCATCAACGGAATCATATTTAAAATAAAACATGGATTCTTTCTTGACACTTCCTTGACACTATCATCATTTCATGCACCTTTCCCTTAACCTGTGAAAAAAATTTCAAAAACTTGGGATGAGCATAAAAAGCATAGTAAGGGATATAGAAGTATGAAAAGAAAACATTAGTCCATGTATGAAGTCATACTTTACTCATAAAACATAAGAATTTTAAAATACCTCATCAAATCATGAATAAATCACAGAAATCATAAGGCATAAAGGTAACTTGAGGCATTCATACCATTCTTACATAGGGAGAAACCCTCTTGGTTACATTTGGAATTCCCATCACAGTATATTCCCTAAATCTCTTCGGAGAAACCTCAACGTTTAACCCCTTTGTGTTACCCAATGCATTGGAGAGATATATCGGGCTCACCCGCCCTTAGATTATCACGGAACCACCCGTCTTCATAATAATTCCCAATAACCATAACATTATTGTATTACATAAAACATGTATAAAGGAAACATAACATTTCCACTTTTCAATCACAAGATATAAATAAAACACATTGATATAGAACCATATGAAATCCATTTTCAATACCAAAATAAAAGAACAGTAAAACGTGGTATTTATTTTTCATTCAAAAAAAGTTATGGCTTGTAGAGGAAGCCGAAACTCAAATAATGGTCACGGCGGCGGAGAAGTCGTTGTCGTCACATACGTACGACAAAAACATTCCCTTTTGTCGTTTAGTAAAACTATTTGTATAAAAAGATTCCTTTTGTATAAACATAAAATTAAAAGGGTTTTATACACCATATAAAAGTAGGTTGTGTATAAAACAAAAATATTCCTCAATGAAAGGAGATTGAGATGAAGTCCCATACAAAGACGGTATCCTTGGATTAAGGATAAATAAATTACATAATTCTGTGTGACAAACAAATACACCAAATATAAGTGGATATTAAGTGTAAAACAATCATAGAACATTCACACATATTCATAGAACGACATATTCAAGGAGTACAAGTTTATCCTAAAGAATCAAAATTGGGTTAAGAAGTTCCCTGGAAAAAATTCGACAGCCTAACGACGTCACTTCAAAATTCAGAAAAAGAGTTGATTAGAGATAAAAAGGGTATATCATCACTTGGACATAAAATATACATCAATAAGGATATAGAAGAATATATCCCAACATAATAGTATATGAATTAAAAGACATCACAAAATAAGTCTTTTAAAAAGAGGAGGGTGAAAGGTCCCCTTACCGAGTTGGGTAACTTTCGAAAAGTACACCCCATGGAAGAAGGGTCATACAATGAAGATGTAAATACCCATAAATTAAATTATAATACACAAAGTGTATAATAATGGGAAGTACATACACCACTCAAAGGAAATAGTGGAAAATGTAGCATAAATTTCACGGGAATAAAAGTGAGATGAAAAATCCCTTACGAAAACTCGGCAGCCTAACTCCGCCACTTAAAACTTCCAAAATTGGATTTATGAGATCAAATAGGGTCTCTCATAATATGAACATAAAAATTAAATTATGAATAATATAAAATAACATCCCCAAACATTATAAATATGGGCTTAAAAGAAATTACATAAAAGAGAGTACTTAAAAAAAAGAGAGGTTGGATCCCTTACCTCGGGTCCGACTTGACTCGATCGTTCTTTAACGTCCTGAATAATAAACTTGAGTTAATTTCCACTTGTTTAAGAACCTTTTTCATGTTCATTATTCCTTTTATATCACTTCTTGTCATGTTATAAACATTATGTAATAATTTAAGTTAATAATGTTTGTTTTGTCGATATTTGGTTCTTAAGTCGAAAGTGGACTTCTTACAATTACATGTTGTTTGTGTGGTCAAAGGTTAATTATATCCAGAATGATATTCATGATTTGGATATCATATATATCATATATATCCAGAATATACATGTAGTTATAATATTACATAATCATTTAGAGTTAAGAAATGAAATGCACCGTTCATGGAGACGGTAAGCCGTATGTACGCATGAACGCTACTTTCATTTTTATGTCATATTAATGGAATTAAAACCAAATGATAGGTATGAATATTTTAATTCAATAATTATATTAATCATTTATATGTAACATACATCAAATATAATAACTTTAAATCCATCCTTTATACATCCCACATATGGAATTAACGAATCAAATCACTTTGAGGGGGCGGTAGTCCACACTTCCTAAAATGAAATTATCGTGTTTACCCACAACGAAAACCATAAAGGTATGCCACAATAGAAAAATACAGAAGCTTAAGTAAAACATAAACATATTATATATCATATATAAATATAGTGACATCTTAATGGCCACCTTTGAAGGTGTTATATGAGTGTTGAACAATCATCGTTTCGTGAGGCAGAAATTCGCCATCCACAGAAACAGTATGTTCTTTAACCATTAGATGTAGGTGTGTGTAAGTGTAGCTCGAATTATTCTTATAACAACATACTAGTATATTGAAAATACTGGAGTTGTTACAAAGGGAATGAATAAAAAGAGTTTAGGGGTTTGGAAAATAAAAATAAAACAAAAGAACACCAGTGAAGACATTACCTTAAAATCGGGTAACTCTTTTTGATTTGAGCTCAAAGGCTTCCTAGGGAAGACTTCTGCCCAAAGTGAGGATTCTAGGAGTAAGATAGGGATGTGGAGAGGCAAAATGGGCAGATCTTGGCCGAACCAAAGGCTTGAGATGTGTGGGTAAGGTGATAGTGGTGGGGGCCTTTTATAAGTGGAGAGGAGGGGCACTCTTGGAATGTAAAGAAATGTTACATTATTTTAAAATGTGTTTCGGATTTAAAAGGTCCCACATTTATATAATTCGAGAATAAGGTGATAAGGGTTCTAAATATACCCATACAATAGGTTTTTGACAATTTTAGGTCTTAGATGTTACATTATCTTTTCATTTTATTTAAATCGTTAAATAGTGAGGTAATCGTTGCATCATCATGATGTCATTAATTATTTAATTTATTTAATGTCTAAAAATTATAAAAAAACACTATGATGTAGGAAATCGTATTATATTTCCAATTAATATTTATAGTCAAAATTATGACTTGTATAACCCTATTTAAAAATTTTTTTAGTAAAACAACTCATGTTTGTGTCATTTTTACTTTTACATTAAATAAAAAGATATTAATGTCATTTTCCTTCCAAAGTGGCTCAATGGGGTCCCCAAGTTAACCCATGGATTGTCTTGGTAGTCCATAACACATCCAATAAAGGTAGGGCATGTTTCAATCTCATCTCATATTATTAAAACATTATTTTTAGCTTAAACTACACTAATTACCTCTAATCGCGATTAAAAACTTAAAAGTTACTATTCACCAAAAAAATTATTTTAATCCCATTGAACCACATTTTACTTCTTAATGATAACCATGTATGTCAGATTTTTGAAATTCAAAACACAGAGGTGGAAAAGTTTCATTTAAACGAAAAATCAGTTTCTTTAACTACCACTTAGTGGTTTCACTATTCATCAAAAATTGATGTTTTTCAGAAAAATACCAAAAATTCACCCTAACCTATATTTGATATTCCAATCTCAAGAATGATGTATATTTTACAAAATTCAAAACACTTAAGTTAAATTAATTAATTTAATAATTAATCCCCGCTGTCAAAACAAATAGCATGTTTTTAAGAAACAATATCTATTAAAAGATTGACACTAGTTTAAGTCCAATTTCAAAGTGAAATTAATTCCAATGACCACTATTGGGGTAAGTGGTAAAAATATATTCTAATTTTTCATTAAAAACAATTCAAAAGATAATCTAATCATATAACTAAATTAGATTAAAAAGAGGTTTTGAATTAAAATACAACATTTTTCACTATTCATAAAAAAATGAACTTTATCGGAAAGATACCAAAAATTTACACAAAGTATATTTTGATGTCTCGATTCTAAAGAAGAATTTTATTTTGTCATATATAACACATAAAATTGTCAAAAAGTGGATTTAAAATTGGTTCTCCATCAAAAGTCGGTTAATCGACCTTATAAAGAATATTAGAATGTTTACGCTTAAAATTGAATTCATTCACATTTTTAATCCTCTAACATTTATTGTAAAAAGTAAAAATATTTGACAAACATATATAATCATTTTTTAGTTAGTTCTGTTCATTCCCTCCATTACAATGGCTAGGTTTTAACTACCATTTAAAATAATATTATTTTATTATTACAGTGCAACGTAAGATTTCAAAGGAACTCGTTGTTGCGTAATGGGTAAGCCATCAATCATAGCGTTCCCTTTAAATTAATATTAACATTTTATTCTCAAATAGGAATAAATATAAAAATGTCATATTCTTTATTTACCTGGGGTGTTATATATAAGATTTGGTTATGTACCATTTTCCGTAAAAACAGTGGGGAAAGAGTAAAATAGATTATCATAATTAATATAATATGTTTTACTTAAGGTTTATTTGATTGAAAATAATGTGTATTAATTAAAATATCCTATAATTATATTTTCATTATTATGTGGTTTTAAACTATGAATATTTTTATCACACAATTCTTTTTGTTTTAGTCAACAATGGGAACCAAATGAACTTGGTTAATGTTTAATGTGAATGACAATGTGTTTATGAGAAAAAAATGGGATGATAACAGGAGTGAAGGATATTGTGATTATTACTAATCAGTTATCAGGAATATGTTTTTAACAAATTTCATCAAAACAAATACTTAGACTCAAAAAATTTAGGAGAAAGATAGTGTCAGTTGAGAGTTTGGGTGGTCGAGACCATAGAGGAAAGAAGGTTTAGATCCCTATATGTTGATAATGTAGGAAGGATTACTCTAAGTAAATTATTAATGGAATGATAATATGTTTCATATGTAGAGAATAATGGAATAGAGTAATATATTGTTATTGAAAAATGAAATGTTTAGTTACCATAATGAATGAGAATAATGGTTTCACTAAGGAATCATTAATGATTGAATGTTATAAATGTGTAATGAATGGATATTATATAAATCATTGTGCAAATGTTGGAAGATCATGAAGAGGTTTAGTATGGTGGTACAAGTAAATGTTATTGGATTTATGATGATGCTACCAGGAATGACATATGAAAGGAATGATATTTTTTTACAGTATTGTTTATGATAAATGTAACAAGAATCATTGAATTTAGGTTGATTAATATTTAATAATATAATAATATGGAATTTATGAATAATATAAAGATTCTGCATTAATAGATTAAGAATTATGTGGAATTATTGATGTATTTATGTATTTAAGTTTAATAATTATGTTAAATGAGTAATAAAAAATATAATTATTTCTCAATATAAGTCATTAATTCAGGGTTTACTAGAATTTTTTAAATGGTATTGAAAGACTAGAATATTTATTAAATTGAAAGGTTTTATTTTATGTAAAACACATTAATAAGTGAAGATAACCCTTAATATTATTTTGATGCATAGATAATGGTTTTTATTTATTTATAGAGACGATTAATATGGATAAAATAAAATAGAGAGTATTGATTACCTTGGAACTGATTAATGATTTGAGTAAAAGTGTTTTATGTTGTCATTAATGGAGTTTACCTCATTTTTTAATTTATGTAATATTTCAAAGAATCATTGTTTTATTTAATTAATAATGATTCATGTATATTTTCAAAAAGGTTTTATTATAATTTTAATTATTACAAAATTTTAAGAGAAATCATGTTAAAGGAATTCATATGATTGTTATGTTAAAATTAAGAGCTAATTCTTTTTTTGGTATTTTTTGATAATTTCATTTTTTAATGTTAATTACATTTTATTTAAATTTTTAGATTTTAATCTTTTTTTGGTGACTTAAGGTTTGAAAGTTTTTAATGGATTAATCTAGACCTTGGTTGTTATTCGTATTTAAGATAATAATTTATGATTTAATCTTATAAAGATTTATCATTATTGGAAGGAATTTTCTAAAACATTTTGGATTTAATGATAACAAGATATTGAAGTAATTTCTTATCATTATTATGGTCATTTAGAAACTAATTTTTGTGCTTCAATCGTGAAAAAAATTATCTCCATTGATTAAAATAGGATATGAAGTGATAAAAGATAAAATCACACCCAAAGGATTAAATTAGGAATAATATGTAAAGGAATTTGTATACCTTAGATATATTTTTCCCTTTAAATTTATTTATCATATCGAGACATTAATTTATCATTTTGGGATTCCACCAAACCTCTCAAAAATCCACTATGTGTTCTCTGTATCTCTTTAGAGGAAGTATATACATGACCCTTCACATTTACTAAACTCATAGGTCATAACAAAGGATATAGATATTTATTATGAGTCAAAAATGGATATTATTTATTTTAAATATGATGTTATGTGATATAAGACAACTCACTTGGTAAAATTTTTCTAGTGGATGCACCAGTTTGAGGAAGCTATATGGGAACTTGAGAATGTAATGAGGAAAAATTATCCTCATTTTTAATCATAGTGAAAAATTTTAATGGAGAAAATAATATTAAGGTTGGTAGAATGTGACACCCATATATTTTATGCAATATTTTATTCAAAATATTTAATTTTCTTTAATATCATTGTTGCATGAGACATCGACTTTTAACTATACACAACATACTATTAAAATATTGTTAATTCATATAATAGTTAACTTGAAGAAATTTAAATGGAGGGTATTAATATTATTATCTAAATTATGAAAATATATTTGTTACACAATTATAAAAAGTTAATTCTCTGTGATAAATTAATTTTAAATGAAAATAAAAACCATTTAAAACTATAGAAACTGTTTTTCTAAAAACAATTATTTGAAAAAATATGTTTTATCTTAATAAATTATGTAAATATATTTTGGGGATTAATTTTAAAGTAATTCCTATATTATATATTAAATTAAATTATTCACATTCATCCATTTTTTCTTTATGTCATGACATAAGACTAAATCAAATGTTATATTTAATAGTTGAATTTTTATAAGAAGCAATTTTTCTATATTTTATAAAAATATTATAAAATTAATTTGACCAATTTTATATAATATATATTATAAAATTATAATCATTTTTGAAATCAATTTTTTTAAATATTTTTATATTGAATTTTTGATAATTTTTTGAAAAGATAAATTTCACATTGATTTGTGAAAAGTAATGGTGTTTATAAAAAACCAATCATTTCATTCAAAGAAGATACAAGATAAATTTATTTTAATACATTTTTAGAAATATTAGATCAATTATATATATTAATATAATTTAGGTTATTGTTATCAATTTATCTTTTAATATTTCAATAAAAAAATATACTTTTGAAAATTTTCTCTTTCAAAAACTGCAGTTTCATTGCTTCTTTGAGATTTTCTTTATTTATATTTTTAATCTTATGTGTTTTGATGTTGTGAAAATACATTTCATAATTTTTTTAAGAATAATTAATTTTATATAACAAGTTGAACATAATTTTTTCCACAAATAATTTTAAAAACACAAAACAAATTAGTTATCCTGGCCCGGGATAAATAGGGTTACATGGGGTAATACTAAAAATACATGTGGTAAAATGACCTATTAACAAGTAAAAAACCCAATTTATGGAAATAATTATACCTTATATCCTTTTTTTATAATGTCAAATTTTCATTCCTTTTGGCATGTGAAAAAATTGGATTCACCATTTTCTTTTCATAAATTAAATGTTTGCCCTCAACTCCTATATAAATGGCCACCACCACTCCACTACAAAAATAAACAAAAAATCACACTTTATTAGCCAGTAAATACACAAATATGTTCTTTAAATCCCTCCAAAATAGCTATATTTATTAATTTGATAATAAATATAACACCTCGAAATTTTAAAATATTAATATCATATTCGACAGCATGTTTTACAAACAACACCATGCAGGGAAATGAATATGAAAACCTAATACATTACAATATATTAACTATTATAAAGAAATTAAATAAATTATATTTCATTAAATTCTTAAAAAATTGAGTTTATATTTTCTTATATGAAAAATGATCTTATTTGATAGCTTGCATTAGACATAATATTGAGTTTTACAGAACAATAATATCCATTTAATATTCTTATTTAATATGATAGTTGTCATCTAGATGTATTAATATATGGTATTAATCAAATTAAATAACATAAAAAATATATACATATTACAAGAATTTATTGGTTATCTATTGAATATAATAAATAATCATCATTATTTAAAAGAAATTTGAAATATTTTTAGAAAATTGATATTTTTCATAGATGATTGTTTAGTCACACTTTGTTAAAATTAATATAAAATTATTTTTAACACATTAGAAAATTTTTATTTTAAAATTAAAATACATTTGTGAAATATTAATACCGAAATTATCTTTTTGTGAATGTTTTGGGATATCTATGAGATAAATCATTTTTTTAAAAATAGTGAAACAATACAAGATTTTAAAAGAAAACTGTTTGTTAGTCTAAAAAAATTATATTGTTAAATTATATTTTGATTCGGATTTAAAGTAAAAATAGTTAAATTATATGTCTTTTAATCCAATTTAGGTAATTTTAATAATTTTTATATTCAATTTAGATATAAATATTATAATATTTATATATTTTCACATTAAAAACTAGCTTTCACATCCAGCATGAGGGGTAAATTTTAAATTAAATTCTTTCACTTCTATTAATTGAATATGAAAAAATAAATCCCATGTTTTTAATAAGAATATTTTTAATTTATACTATTTTAAATTTAATTTTTGACCAAAATTAGTAGTGAATGTAGTACAATTAATTATCATGGTTTTGGTACAAATTGGTTTACCAAGGGTTAATTTAAAAATATTATAGCAAAAAATAGCAAATAAATTATTATAAAAACTATTTAGTATCCATATTTCTATAATTAAAACTATATGGTTTTAAAATGGACCATTTAGGACCCTATTGACATATAAAAAATGTGGTTCGGGCTTAGAGGTACATAGTAGTAATAACTCTCAAAGGGCATATTAGGATAGACCCAATCAACATCTAGTTCTTGATAATTGGCCTTACTATTAACCTAGATTGAAACTCTTAGTTTATAAGATTATGATAATTCAAATTTTCTTTACAAACCATTAAGAAGAATTTTAATAGTTCATAACAATGAATGACCTTGGTTAAACCTATTTTGCCTTAGATTGAAGATATAATCTCCTGATTTTGAATTCCTATGAATGATCATACAGTTTTCCACTATGAATATTATTTCTCCCACTATGTTTTTTGTTTTATAAAAGTAATAAAACCTATATAAATTAGGATTACATTGAATATTATGAAAATTTGGGGGTTATGAGAAACCAAATGAGATAAAGACTACAGAGAAAGATATTGTGATTATGAATTTTCCTAAAATTTGATTAAAACTATTTACATTAACCTACTCCTAGACTCACCAATGAAGATATGGATGGTGTTCTATAATATATTGAGTTATGGAGAAAATGGAGGAAAGAAGGCTAAATTTTCATCATGTCAAAATGGTTGAAGGAGACACCTGGGAATGTGTCCTAATGGAATGGGGAACACATTATGTGTGGAAGATAAGGGAATAATGGAATGATTTTTTGAGGGAAAATGAATAGTATGTTGGAATGAAATAAATATCATCCTTGTGATGAAATTATTGTTCATTTTAATAAATGTTTGGAACCTGGGCATTACCAGAGTGAATGGCCTCTTCTAAAGGGTGACCCATAATCTAGGTAAGGACCTCATTGTAAAAAAATTGAATGAAGTATTTATGTATTTTAATTAATGAATTAATTTACTGATGTATTTTATAAATGATATTATGTTTATAAGAATATTTAAAAATTTATGTATTTTGTTAGAATTTATAACCAATTTTGTATTCATTAACCGAAAAGTTATGGATACCATCATGGTTTAACGAGTTTAATATTTATCATAAATTCAAATTCATAAGTACCAATATTTAGGTTTTATATGGTAGGAATTTCACATTATTAATGATATTTTGTTGGAACTGAATGCCAATACATCCCATTTGTCTAAAATATGTTTTAGTTATAATGATATTGGAGAATTATGACTTTAAATTTTATAGAAATAATTTTAGGGGGATTTATAACCATTATTATCAATATGAACATTGATAACATTGTAGTAATAGACAAAAATTAGATATTAAACTTCATGGAAAATATTTAATGATATCCTTAGTAAAAATGTTATTTAATTATTAATTTTATTTCATGGTTGTCCATCATATTCTTTGGGGAACTATATAAATGTTATATTAATACAGTTTTGAAAAAGTAAAACATGTATATTGGTTGAGAACTCAATGTGTCTTGTAAGGAAAATTGGATTTAACCCATGAACAATGGACGATAAGGGTTTAGTGTCTATAACTGGTTAATAAGAATCCCTGGTAAATTTTTCATTATTTTTAGTTAAATTTCTTGAAGAATATTAATAATTAATATTAATAATAAACCAGTACTATTAATTATAAGGATTATAGATTAATTTATTAGATTAATTTTGTTAACTATATTGGTTAAGGAAAATATTTTCATTAATATTAGAAGACTTCTCACTCTATTATGGATCTTACGGTCCATTAGAAGTTTATTTTAGTGCTCAAAGCATAAAAATTTAAATTTTTGGATATTCATTTCATGGAGTAAGGGTTGAAATGGAAATTTATCAAACCAAAACCAAAGGACAAAATTGTGTTTATAAGATCGAAATATATCAATTATAAATGTTTCCATATAATAGAAGGAAGTAAAATAATTACTCAATATTAGGAATGTCTATTTATATTAAACCGATGGTCATTTAAAACATTATCTATTTAGGGATTTTAGGGCCTATAATTTCTATTTTCAGTCACATTATTGGGATAAATGACTTCAATCACTCTCTATAAATATTTTCCCTTTTCCAATATGTCCATATCATCACATTCCACCAATGTTCTCCTACTTATAAACTAAGATATGTGTTATTCTATATTCCCTTTGTAGATCCCATTCTCTTTAATTAAGGGGTATTTTATTAAATATAATATGATATGTTTTTTGAAAATGGTATTTCCAAATTAAAAACACTTAATTTCTGACATAATTTTTATATTCTGAGGATGAAATTTATTCAACGTTGGGAGAATGTAAAAAACAAAAAATTTAGAATATGAGAATTATATTTGATATTGTTAATGACACAAAATACCCAGAGTTGAAAAGAATATAGTATCATAAGAAATTAGGATATATTTAATATTTTAAATAAATTCAATAAATTATTTTTACATCAATGTAGAAAAATGTATTTTAGCATCTATTACATTTAATAATGAGATTCTTTGATAGCTTGGGTTACATGAATGACTGATTTTTACCAAATAATAATATACAATTAATATTATTATTTAATATGATAGTTATCACCAAACTAATGGAATAGAGTATATGAATAGGATTAACTAAAATATAATAATTTATAGTTTAATCATATATATTGGTTATCTATATATTATAAATCATAATAATAATAATTTAAATGGAAAAAATTGTTTGTAGAAAACAAAATTTCCTTTTAAAAGGTTTTTTCACCCTTGACCCACATAATTTAAATTTTTAATTGGTATTACTGTAAAAATAATTCTATATTACATATATTAAACCAATTTACACAAGAATATTAATTTTCATATCGATTTTAGATATTGAAACATTTTAAAATTTTCAACATTTGTTCTTCAAAAACATGGTTTTACATCCACTCTGTAGAAATAATTTTTAATTATATTTTGAATATTTTGTGAATTGAATTTGGAAAATTTGATTCTGAATTTGGAATAAAAATAACTCTTAATTTATATTTTTTTTAACATAATATTTTACCGAAAAATGTGAATGAAGTTAAAATTAATTATCGTGATCAAGGTAAACATTTGTTTATTTGGAGGGTTTAATCTAAAGGGATAAGTGTAGAAATTACCTATACAATTTTATCAAAATAGATTTATGTAACTATTTTGACCATTTATCCTATATGGTTAAAAAAAATCTCATTTTTCACCCTCTTTAAATATTAAAAAAGTTATAGAACATAATTATTTAAAATAATAATAATTGTGTCTTCTCCCCCACTTATAAAACGACACCCACTCTCCTCAGTTATTCACAACTTAAAAGAACTTTGGTTAAGTAATAAACATACAAAATAAAACCTCATCTTCCCTTCCTAAATATATAATCCTTATTTTTGTAATAAATACATCATTTTATGTCTTTAGTATGAACCTATGTATGATACCCAAAGATGATGCAATATTCTTCAATAAGCATCTTTATTGTACTTCATAACTCACCTCGTAAAATTTTTATTAATCCATTAATTTATAAAAAAACTCAATATATTACATATACCATTATATTTTTATTATTTTTTAAGGTCTTAAATCCATATCCACTTTCATCAAATGGGTTCTGAAATCATCATTGTTGTGCACGACATACAACCACCTTGTGAAATGATATCATTTTTTTCCTTTTTCATCACTAAAGGATGGGTATTATGATGGATATAAATTATATATATAATATTTAAAAATATGTATACCTCTGGAGTCACTATATCATATATATACATATATATATATATTATTTTCCACACAGTAGGATACATCATAATGTCTCCCGTGTGTATGACCTTCTACCGCCTCACAAAATGATATGACAGGTCATTCAGTAATACTTCATGAAAAAGGTGATACAGATAAAGATAAATATTATATTTTATATAAATGGAATAATTATAATATTAATGAAGTATTTATCATTCATTAATGATAATATATATCATTTTCTTTCTTTTATTATCACTCATGTTAAGATGATGACATCGTTTGTGTATATGTGGAATACCACTTTCACGAAGTGATGTAACTCTATTTTAATAACCAAACCACATGTATGATATATATAAGTTTATAATATTTAATAAAATATATTTCTATCACTATGGAATTATAATATAATATTTATATACTTTCCATAATTATCATTGGAATATGGAAACATTACTCATGTGTATGTACAACCTTTTATCTCTAGGGTCCTGAAGTATATCATTTTCATAACCATTATATATGATTTATTTTAAAATAAAATTGATGTAAAAATATGATAACTATATAATGATTATTATTATAGATATTATAATAATGTGTAGTATGTGTAATAAATGGTTCTTTTATAAAGAAAATTTCTTGAAAAACGTTATAATTAACACCCAAAACAATAGAAAAAATGGACGATAATTAATGAGTGGGTAATAAGATGTCATAACAGGATCATATATGATATTATAAATATTAATATAGTCCAATAATAATTTAATCTCATATTTAAAACAACTATACAAGAGGTTAAATCATTTCCATTAAAAAAGGAATCATTGGGTATGGGATTTTCTCTAAATTTATATTCCATTGATACTTATTTTTTATTATGAACTAATCCAATTTTATTTGATGTATATACTACCCCTTATATATGTATTATAATTAATACTTTTTTATTCATGAAATTTTTTGTTTCGATTTTAATTATTTCTCGTAAGGGTATTTTAATTAATTATTTCCAAGTGGTAAATAATTTCATAAGTTAATTTTCATTCATTAGGTAATATTTCTTATTCGTAGAAATTAAATGATCATTTTTATAATTAATTTTGAAATTATATCATTTTATTTTTACTTGTTTTAAGTTTACATATATTTTATGCACATAATCGATTTGCTGATTAATTCTCACATTGAAATTATGATCATTTTAGTTATTTATTTCAAAATATCATTTAAATAGAGATTGGTTTTTCTTGAATATCCATTACAGTAAACAATTTTATAATTTCTTCATAATCCCATTTATTTTGTTATAATATTTGTTTTAATGATATTTCCATGTAATAGTACCATTTTTAAAATATTTAGTACTTAAAATTATTTTATTATAATTCGACGTCATTTTACTCTTCGGTCATAAATCTACGTTTCTTCAAAACCAATGATTTATAAAAATTATATTAACATTTAAAAATAAGTTATTAATAGAATTTTTACTATATTTATACTCTTTATAAAAATTAAAATGGATCTTATTTCATTTTCAAAACAATGGTTGTTTGGATTTTAATGTAAATATGAATGGAATTTTTTTCTGAATAATGAACTTTCCTAACATTTTTATAGTGGAAAAGTAATGTTATTTTTTATTTTAATGGATTTTAATGAATTAACCACCTTAATTATTGTAATTTATTAATGCTTCCTTAAAAAATTGATGAGGATATTTTTAATGGAAATTTTTTTAAAATTTCCTTTCCAATAAAAGGTTTTTTCCAAATGAAATAAAATTAAATCATGAATGATTTCAAATAACTTGTTATGGTATTTATAATCATTAATGGAATAAACCATTTATTTTTACTTCAATGTGTATATGTTTTATTGATACCATCTTTATCCTACCTCAATATGGTTTACAATCATTTGGATCAAGGAATGTTTTAACATTCACTTCTTTGATTCATTTTTCTAGTCATTAACATTACCTTGAATTATTCATTTTCCATTAGAAATTAAATTTCCCATAAATATCCATTTTATTTATCATGGATATTTTTATCTCCGAAGTCATGTGAAATTTTTAAATAAAGATTTTACATTGGTTGTTATTAGATTTACAAAAAAAATATTATCAAATTTGTATCCTTTAATTAATATGAATATTTGTTAAGGAAAACTTTTTATGAACTAAATCTATTATTAATTTTATAATGAATCATTTGGATATGAAATACATGTGTTGGGGTATAATATCCCCAGACCCACACTCTTGTATCATGTGATGTATTCCATAAATTTAAATTCTCAGCTTTGAGGCTGATAGTTGTAACCCAAATTTTTCATCTAAACAATAATAAATAAAATGTTAAACTTGGATCTGTTATATTCTTGTGTAAATTTTAGTCTTAGAGTATTATATAATTATGAAATACTCCCACATAATAATCACTCTTAAACTACCAATGAGTGTGTACCCATGTGGTAAAGGATCTTACTTGGCATCCAAAAGACCCAAGATCAAATCTAGGTAGGGATGAATTTTCAGGTCACTGTAGCAGTGAAGGAACTGTTGAAGAAGTAGCACTATATCGGTAGAGGCACTATAGCCGGAACTGCAGTAGGGGAGGTACTATAGCAGGTACTTTGGCAGCCCGGGTACTATAGTAGTACTATTCACCAAAGGGCATTTGGGGAAAAAATGGGCTTGGAGGCCTGATATTCAGATTACATGGTCTTGGTCCTTCGGGATATATAATGGGTCTCCCTCTACCCTATTTGAATGAGGTCTTTTATTTGAATTATAAATGAGGATTCAGCCCCACCATTAAAAAAATAAAAAACAAATCACCTAAACATAGACTCAAAAAAACTGGTTCATAAAGTTGGACAGCATCTCTCATTATACACATCATTTCTTATTTAAAATTATGTAATCGAAATCATCCTTGCGAAATCCATTAGACACATAAATAAAAAAAAATATTTTCAAACCTGGGGAAAAGAAACTGTTCAAATGGTGATCTCAGATGTTCAGTAAGGTTAAAAATAATCATTAAAATTTTAATGTCATTAATGATGATAGGAGTTCATAAGGTTATGATGAAATAATAAATTTGAATGAGTGGGTCATAAAAGTACTCATACCCATCAATACCTGGATCATAAAATATGAAAACCCTATAAAGGAAAAACACATCAGAATTAATAATAAAAATCCATGTTATATAAATATTGATCAATAAAACATTATAAACCCTTAACAAGTAATTAAAACTTTTTTTGGTAACATGGATCATCACTTTTCGAAAACCCTTTCAATGCCATTTCAATTGGAATAACTATATGGCCAAATTCCCACATTATTATCCCCCAATTTGTTGGACATATATAATTTGGATCACTATTCATTTAATATATATTGGGTAAACCCTTATTCATGAGTTGTAATGGGGATCAACACTCTGTATAAGTTATATAGGGCTCACTAATTTTTCATGTTCAATAATGGGGCTCATCCCTTAATATAATCAATATTTGGATAAACCATTTCTTATAATTATCATGTTCCATATAGTGAATAAAACACATTCATTTTTAAACTCAATGAAATAATAATTTTGCATCTATAACCTGATAAAACCATGGAAAAATGGGTTTCTTTTAAATATCTTTGAAACATTATTAACCAAAGTTAAGGAAATGGGTTCAAAAAAATTATCTTAGAAACATTATTAACAAATAAAACAAAAATTAGTTAAATAACCATCTCTTAGAAATATTAATAACCCATGTAAAAGAAATGGGTTCAATAAAAATATCATTAAAACAATATTTACCCAAGGAAAATAAATGGGTTCAATTAAAATATCTTCAATACAAGATTAAACCATAAAATAATGGATTCAACAATAATATCATAGAAAAATTATTCCCCATGGGAAATAAATATGTTCAATAATTATCTCTTTGAAACACGATTAACCCATCAAAAATAATTGGGATAAATAAAAATCTCTTTCAAACATGAGTAGCCCATAGAGAAGAAATGGGTTCTATAAAATTCACATTAGAACATGGATAACCCATGGAAAAATTGTTTCTAATAAAATTTCCTATAAACATTATTAACACAAATAAAATAAATGGGTTCTATTCAATCTCTTTTAATCATGATTATCCCCTGGAAAAGATGGACTCTATAAAAATCATTTTAATAAATCTTAATCCATCAATAAAATAATGAGAATGGTGAAAATAAAAAATAACACCCATATAGGATAAATATCCACAAGGTTTTGTGATGATTATAAATTCATATACCATTAAATGGTTATTAAGAACATTCCTGAGTAGAGTAACCTATAAATAATTCAAAGGGTCCCATACCACCTTAAAACATTTGAATCAGAATCCCCATGAAGGTGTAAAATTAAATGAAACATTGAATTTCATGATAATAATGGGATTCAAGATATAAAATTTTAAAGGAGAAAAATATACACATAATAAAAGAAGTTACAAGTATAACATAACACGCATGTCAAAAAATAAAAATTATGAAAAAATCCCTTACTTATTTGGTAACATTAAAACCATTAACCCTATAAGAGAAAGATATTAAAAAATATTATTTATAACCCCATAAATTTAAAAATCAGAAAAATAAAATACATTAGTGTGAATTATATACAACACACAACAAAAATATGTGTCGAATATGGATTATACCTCACAGAAATGAAAGTAATATGAGAAAACCCTTACAAAGATCATATAATTTGAGTGATAATAATTCAATGAAATAATTATTTTTTAGAAATGTAAATCCACACAATAAAATTTTAAATACATTATTAAAAAAATTATAATTTCACACATATTCATGTAATAACATAACAAAATGAAAAATAAGTTTAACCCAATAAATGGAAATTAAGTTAAGAAATACCTTACTACATAAGTAACATTTGAATCATAAGACTCGTGAAATAATAAAATCAATTGAAAATTTTAATATCATTAAATAAATAAAAATTATTATATAAAAATTAATATATAAATTTATACCCAAACTAAAATTAACTAGGTTCATAATAAAAAATATTTCTCAATGGAATGTAAATTGAGATAAACCCCCTTCTACTGTGGGGACAACTCAATTGCTAGCCCCAATGGTAATAATCATCAAATGAAATATTTTAAAATCAGGAAGATAAAATAATTGATTCTATTATATAAAAATATTGGTTGTAGATACACCAAAAAAAATGATGTATGTGGTGAATATGACATTTATCTCGTAGATATAAAAAGTTACATGAAAAGCCATTACCTTGAGTCGGATTCATCATTATATTCATCGATATTTCTTAAAAATAAACTTATCTTAATTATTTAATTATTTAGGAAGTTTTCCAAGTTTATAATTACTTTTATTCCACTAATAGATATGTTTTATATAATTACATAATCAATAATGTTTAAGTCATTTATTTTAACCATACTCAGATATGTGTGAAAACTGAATTTGATAAGTCGACTATGGTCAATGTGGTCATTATTTAAAAACATCCAGAATAATAACCATGAAATAATTATCACATTTTGACATAAAAAATTCTTCTAAAATCATTACGTAAATATTTTAATGAAAAATGAACCAACATTATGTTTATGGAGACGGAAGGCCCAACGTATTCATGAGTAACATTCCCATTTTTCAATGATCATTACTGAAACAAGGTAAGTAATTTTTATCTTCCTATAATTATCATTATATAAAAAAATAATGTCTTATTATTTATATATAATTATATATATCATTATTGTGTTGTGGTGATGAAAAAGTAACAATCACATTGCTTCGAGGAGGCGATAGTCCACACATCCACAATTGATGTTATCGGTTTTTCAGTGTGTGAAGTGAGAAGAAAAAAAATTATATGTTATGTGTAAAGATGAATAATTCTGTGATTAATATTAAAATTATTTCACTTATATAATATATTTTTACTAAACCCAACCTTAATACATTCCATGTAATGGGTGAATGAATCATATCGCATTGAGTAGGTGATAGTCTACACGTCCACAAAAGATGTTATCGCATTCCCATAAATTGAAATCATTGAAGACTGTGCTACATAAAATTTAAAAAGAATAATTATATTATAAATAAAAAAAGTTACAATATTAAAATAGTAATTAAAACATTATTCCCAACCTTTATAGGTGTTTAAGGATGAACAAATGGAATCGGTTCGAGAGGTGGTAGTTCGACGTACACATAGTTGATGATTAAATATCACATTTGATGAATTTTTATAATGGTGGAGGTATAAACCATAAAATAAAAAATATCATTATTTTTAGGGTAATTGCGTTATTATATAATCATGTAAAAATAAGGATTTATGCTTTTTGGGAAATAAATAAAACCAAAGGGAACCTTGAAGAATGTTACCTCTTTTTCTCATAACTCATTTTTGTTTTCACAAAAATAATTATTTGGTTTCCTTATTCAAAAATTGGGTATTTTAAGACGATACTAGATATTTTTAGAGATTATTTGATACGTTTTTTGATAATAAAAACAAATTTATTGGTGTGAATAAGTGGGGAGGGTGAGTAAATTTTTTATAGTGAACGGAGAGTGGAATTTTGGAAAATATAAAAAGGTAAACACTATTAGAGGGTCTCCCTTACAGAATGTGTAATATCCCAGGTAATGATAGAATAAGTTTTATTCTTATTTATTAATAATTTTTAATTATATTGTAATTAAAATAGATAATATGTTCAATATCGTAATTGATAAGTCTAGTTTAATGTTTAAAAACATTAATTTTATAAAAATATTTTTTAACGCCTTTTGATGGAACACTTGTTTTAAATGTAATTTTTTCCCCTTTAATAAATTTTATTTTAAAAAATAAACCTCTTATTTTAAATATTAATATCAAAATTTACATTGGTTGAAATTTTGTTACTTTTTTGATAATTTTTTTTGTTTTTATGAATAGTGAAAAAACATAGCATTTTAGTTGAAAAAATATTTTTTATTAAATTTATTTATAGTGATAAATAATATTTTAGAAAGGTTCAAAATTATAATTAGTTAATTTTTTTATCATTTAGTTTATCTTAAGGCCATTGAATCAATATAAAATTTAATTTGTAAATAGAAATGTCTGGCTCTTTTTAATTTTTTTTACGGTAAAACCTCTTTTTCTCATTCAATCATCGAGATTAATTTTTAATTAATTTAATAAATTTATGTGTTTGTATTTTTGAAAAATGTATTCCATATTTGGAATCATAAGGTCCATATTTAGTAAACAGTCCATTTTGGGATATTATGAATTGTAACTTTAGAAATTATATTTATTAACGCGATTAATATTAAATTAGGTAATTAAAGGTAAAAATGTTATTATAAATATTATGAAATTACACTAAAAGTTTTCCAAATGTCATTGTATGAGTTTTTGTCGACAAAAATTATCCTTAGGCTTAATGTATAACCATTAGAAGCCACTTAGGTTAGACTATGACATTTATAATATTATATTCACAGAAAAGTCAATTTTGTGTCATTTTTTATTTTAACACATGAAATATTTTTAATATGGTGATGTATTCGACAATAAATAGTATGTTGAAATATAATATTCTTGTATTTATCATAATAAATTATTTAAAATTTTTATTAAAGAAATTATTAAATAAAAATCTTGCACAGTGATAATGTCATAATTGTTTAATTAAAGGAAATAACAAATAAATGATATTATAAATAGTGAAATAAATCAAATTTGAGTTGATTAATGTCATAAAATATTTTTATGTATTAAATTAACATTTTATTCATCTTTTATAAGTATTTTCTTGAATTTATATCAATGTTTTGATCTTTTTATTAAGTCATGTAATGAAAAGTGCCAAAGTTGACATTATTGATATTTTAAAATAAGTAATATTTTATTAAATGATATAAAATTTATAAAAATCCCAATTTTAGTAAAATTACTTGGTTAAGTCTAATAATGATATAAATTAGACGTTTATTGGTATTTTTAAATTTTATATTAAATTTATTAACCATCATTTTATAAATTAAAAGATATCTTGGTATGTGTTAATTGGGATAATTAATGTTTAAAACAAAATGATAACGATTAAAAAAATCAAACACATCTAATTTTATTTGGATTAATGTATTTCGACACATAATAATCCTATATTCAAAATAAATCTGTTTGTAACCATATAAAAAACATTAACTTATATAAATTTTATATTTTGAAAAATTCCAAGAGTGCCCCTCCCATATCCTATAAAAGGGAACTCATTATTCTTTTTTCATCACACCCAAAACCTGTTTTTTTAGTTCAATATCAAAAAAATATCTTCCCAAAATCCTTAAAAACGTTGAAGATATTTTATTTTTGGTAGAGAACACACCTTATATGTGTTAATTTTTTAATTGAATTAGATTATCCGAAGGAAAGGTATCATTTTTTATTAATTAATTTGATCTGTTTATTCTTCCACTTCCATCATTATTATTAAAACATTATGAAATAAAAAATTTGGTATCCTCAATATCCTTAGATGTTATTATGTTGATATCATCACTTAAATTCATCTGCATTTCCATAAAATGGGAAATGAATTAATCATTAGTGTGTACCGCAGACTACCACCTCATAAACTAATATAATTCCTTTTCTATAAACGTGTCTCAAGAATTTTTATAATGATGGAATTAATTTTTATATATTATATTATGAAAAAATTTATCATTATTAATTCATAATATATCATTTATTTTCTATCCTTTATATTCACATAAAAATGATATTATTGTTCATGCGTAAGTGTGAACTGCCCCCTCCACGAAGCGATGTGACTTTTCTTTCATCCCCAAATCGCATGAAGGATATATATATATATATAAGTATATTAAAATTATTAGTGTTATATATATTAAATTATGATAATTATAGAGAGATAAAAAATAATTACTTTCTTTCTGTAAGGATCATTGAAAAATGGAAAATTTACTCATCCGTACATAAGTCATATCATCTACATAATTATAACATAGTTCATTTTTCAAAACCATACATAACAGAATGATTTATAAATATAAATTATTTGTAAAATTTACCGATATTTAATATAAATTATTCTATATATGATGTAATTGTGATTATTGTGACTTTAGACATCATATCGAAGTCATTTTGGACTCAAGTAATGAATATCACAATGTGTCTGACCTTAACATAAATAATTAAGTAATTATTATAAAATTATAATAGGTAATATAAAATAATCATCTGATTTCATGATTTAATATAATATGATAATTTTTTAATAGGGTATTTGGATTGTAAAGATAAAGGAGTAATTCAAGTCGAAGGTTATGAATTTTTTTCCTAAAAAAGAATTACGTTTTATTTTGATTTTTTATATGTTGTATGAAATGGAAACATTTATCTTAGTATCAACTTTATATGAATGACGGATGTTATATAGGAATTATTACCTAATTATCTAAAATGATAAACCAGAAACGATCCTAAATGTGAAAAAAAATTGAATAAAACCCAGTATTATATAATGTTTATGGTTGGGTCCTTATAGTTGGTATCAAATAAAGATTTACATAAATTCAAAGGATAGGGTAATATGAACAACATTTTCTTGAAATAAATTACCTTATGGAAAAGTTAAAATGTTATAAAATCTGAATATTATAATGTTCCTCCACCTAAACTATGTCTCTTCAAATTGGTTTCGGTAGAGGAAACATGGAATTTGTGGTGGGAAGGAATCGAGAAGAAAATATCCCTATAATCTAGCATCCATATATAGTTAGTATCGGAACTAAAGTATATTCTTCTATAACTGATCAATTGACACATCATATAGATGGTGGTGGATTCTATGACAATACTACTTTTTATTACATAAACTTCACTTGATACAACATAGAATATCTAGTCGTCTAGTGTATTTGGGGCTTAGGATCATTACATAACAACTTAAAACATGGATTAAAATATCTTTATTGAAAACTTCTTTTACATGACCACAACATTCTATAAGGCCCCAGCCTTAAACATCACTTAATCTTGAGTTACTTCAAGAATACACGTTGAGGATCTTTTCAGGTTTAGAGTTTTAGAGAATTAGATCATAAAACATCCATTACATTTCACATTTAAAAAAAGTGGTTACAAAAAAGATAGTACTCATTTTCTCCATCAACGGAAACATATTTAAAATAAAACATGGATTCTTTCTTGAAAATTCATTGACACTATCATCACATCATGTACTTTTCCAATGACTTGTGAAAAAAAATTCAAAAACATAGGATGAGCATAAAAAGCTCAGTAAGGGATATAAAAGTATGAAATGAAAACATTAGTCCATGTATGAAATCATACTTTACTCATAAAACATAAGCACATTAACATACCTCATCAAATAAAAAATAAATCATAGAAATCATAATACATAAAGGTAACTTGAGGCATTCATAACATTCTTACGTAGGGAGTAACCCTCTTGGTTATGTTTGGAATACCCATCACAGCATATTCCCTAAATCTCTTTGGAGAAACCTTAACGTTTAACTCCTTCGCGTTACCCAATGCATTGGAGAGCTATATCGGGCTCACCCGCCCTTAGTTTATCACGGAACCACCTGTCTTCATAATAATTCCGAAGAGCCATAACATAATCATATAACATAAAACATGTATAAAGGAAACATAACATTTCCAATTTTCAATCACAAGATATCAAAACAACACATTGATATAAAAAAATTATGAAAACCATTTTCATTACCAAAATAAAATAATAGTAAAACATGGTATTTATTTTTCATTTAAAAAAAGGTATGGCTTGTAGAGGAAGCCGAAACTCAAATAATGGTCACGACGGTGGAGAAGTCGTTATCGCCACATACGTACGACAAAAAAACATTCCTTTTTTCGTTTAGTAAAACACTTCGTATAGAAAATATTACTTTTGAATATATGTAAAATTAAAAGGGGTTTATACACCATATAAAATAAATTTGGGTATAAAACAAAATATGCCTCAATGAAAGAAGATTGGGACGAAGTCCCATACCTCAGGTCCGACTTGACTCGATCATTCTTTAACCTCATGAACAATAAACTTGAGTTAATTTGTACTTGCTTAAGAACCTTTTTCAAGTTAATTATTTCTTTTATATCACTTATTACCATTTTATGAACACTATGTAATTATTTACATTAATAATGGTCGTTTTGTCGATCATTGGTACTTGAGTCAAAAATAAACTCTTTATAATTACAAGTTGTTCATGTGGTAAAATATCCATTATATAAAGAATTATATTCATGATGTAGATATCATATATATAAAATATATCCAGTATATACATTCATTTATAATATTACATAATCATTTAGAGGTAAGAAATGAAATGCACCATTCATGGAGACGGTAAGCCGTACGTACGCATAAACACTACTTTCATTTCTATGTCTTATTAATGGAATTAAAAATAAATGAGAGATATGTATATTTTAGTTCAAGAATTATATTCATCATTTATATGTAACATAAATCATATATATAAATTTTATATATGTACTTATAATATTATATTACATTTGGGGATAAGAAATGAAATGCATCGTTCATGGAGACGGCAAGCCGTACGTATGCATGAATGATACTTTCATTTATATCTCATACTTTATTGGAAAGAAATAATAATGATATAAAGGTATATTATAATTACATTATAACATAATATATAAAAACTTTAACTCCATCCTTTATACTTCCCACATATGGCATTAACGAATCAAATCACTTTGAGGGGGCGGTAGTCCGCACTTCCTAAAATGAAGATATCGCGTTTACCCATAATGGAAACCATAAAGGTATACCATAAATGAAAAACACATAAGCATAAGTAAAACATAAACATATTATATATCATATATAAATATAGGGACATCTTAATTTCTACATTTGAAGGTGTTATATGAGTGTTGAACAATCATCGTTTCGTGAGGCAGAAATTCACCATCCACAGAAACAGTATGTTCTTTAACCATTAGATGTAGTTGTGTGTAATTTTAGCTCAAATAATTAATATAAAAACATCCTAGTATATTTAATATACTGGTTTTGTTACAAAATAAATGAATAAAAAGAGTTTAGGGGGTTGGAGAAGCAAAATAAAACAAAAGAACACAAGTGAAGGCATTACCTTAAAATCGGGTAACTACCTTTGGTTTGAACCAAAAGGGTTTCTTGAAGAGCTTCCTGCCTATGTTAAGGCTTGTAGGATTTGGAGAGGGATCTATAGAGACAAAATTATCAGATCTTGGCCGAGCAAAAGGCTTGAGAGGTGTGGGTAAGGAGGTAGAGGTGGGGGCCTTTTATAAGAGGAGAGGAGGGGCTCTCTTGGAAAGTTATAAACTATTACTTTATTATAAATTGTTTTTAGGATTTAAAATGTCCCAAAATTATATATTTTGAGGTTAAGGTGATAAGAGTTCTAAATCCACACATACAATAGGTTTTTGACATGTTTAGGTCCTATATTTTACATTATCTTTTCATTTTATTTAAATTGTTAAATAATGAGGTAATCGCTGCATCATCATAATGTCATAAGTAATTTAATTTATTTAATGTATAAAAATTATCAAAAAAACTAATATGATGTAGGAAATCTTTTTATCTTTCCAATGACTATTTATAGTAAAAACTTTGACTTTTAAAACCCCATGTAAAAATTGTTTTAGTAAAACAATACATGTTTGTGTCATTTTTACTTTTACTTTAAATAAAAGGAATTAATGTCATTATCTTACCCAAGTGGCTCTATGGGGTCCCAAAAATCTACCCATGGGTTGTCTTGGTCGTCCATGACTCATCCAATAGGGTTAGGACAAGTGTCAAGATATTTTCATTTTATTATAATATCATTTTTACCTTAAATCACACTAATTACCTTTAATCGTGATTAATAAAAATTAAAATTTACTTGTCATCAAAAATTATTTTCATCCCATTGAACCACATTTTACATATTAATTAAAATTATTTATATTTTATTTTTGAAATTCAAATCACAGAAGTGGTAAAGTTTCATTTAAACAAAAAATCAGTTTTTGTAACTACCACTTTGTGGTTTCACAATTCATCAAAGATTAAGGTTTTTCAGAAAAATACCAAAAATTAAACCTAAGATATATTTGATATTCCGAATTCAAAAATGATGTCTACTTTAACAAATTCATAACATATAATTTGAATTAATTAATTTTATAATTAAATCCCGTTGTCAAATCAAATAGCGTGTTTTTATGAAATAATATCTATCAAAAGATTGACACTCGTTTATGTCCAATCTCAAGGTGATATTAATTCCAATGACCACCATTGGATTAAATGGAAAAAATATATTATAATTTCACTTTAAAACCAATTAATAATATAATCTAACTATATAAATAAATTATATTAAAAAGTGGTTTTGAATTAAAATACAACACTTTTCACTATTCATTAAAAAATGAACAGTATCAGAAAAATACCAGAAATTTATCCAAAGTAAATTTCAATGTCCCAATCATAAATAATAAGTTTATTTTGACAAATATAGTTTATAAAATTGTCAAAAGATATATTTAAACATGTTTCTCCATCAAAAGGCGGTAAAACAATCTTTTAAAAATATTAGAGTATTTCATGCTTAAGATTGGATTTATTCTAATTTTAAGCTTCTAAAACACTATCTAATTCATAAATAGACATAGATAAGAATATCTACTATTCAGTACTTACTTGGGATGTTACATCCTTCCCCCCTTTAGAAAATTGCTTCCCCGAAATTTATTTACTTATCGAATAAGTGGGGGTATTTATCCTTCATTGCATTTTCAGATTCCCATGTTGCCTCTTCACTCATGTGGTTTTTCCACAAAACCATTACTTGATAAATCGCCTTATTCCGCAACACTTGCTCCCTATGGTCAAGAATCTGAAACGGTTTTTCCTCATAAGAGAGATTCTCTTCCAACTGAACTACCTTTGGGCTCAAAACATGAGATGGATCTGGAATATACTTTCTCAACATCAAAACATCAAAAACATTGTGTACCTGATATAATCTTGGAGGTAAAGCCACTCGGTAAGCAATGGATCCAACTATCTCCATAATTTCATATGGTCCAATGAACCTTGGACTCAGCTTTCCTTTCTTACCAAATCGCATCACACTTTTCCATGGTGATACTTTGATAAAAACATGATCACCTACCTCAAAAGAGAGATCCTTCATCCTATTGTCTACATAACTCTTCTGTCTGCTCTGAGCTGTTTCATGTGTTTCTGAATCTACTGAACTTTTGCTACCAAATCTTCTACCAATTATGGTCCCATCAACTTCCTTTCACCCACTTCATCTCATAAAGCTGTAGTTTGACATTGCTTCCCATATAATGCCTCAAATGGTGCCATCTGTATACTAGAATGAAAATTGTTATTATAAGAAAACTCAACCAAAGAAAGATATTGGTCCCAACTTCCCTGATAATCCATCGAACAAGCACGTAGCATATCCTCCAAAGTCTGGATTGTTCATTCTGACTACCCATCTGATTGAGGATGAAAATTTGTACTAAAATTTAATTCAGTACCCAACGACTTCTGAACGCCTTTCCAAAAGTTAGAAGTAAACCTGGGATCACGATCAGATAAAATAGAGAGAGGAACTCCATGTAACGTGACTATCTCTTTAAGATATAAACGGGAAAGTTGATCTAGGGAAAAAGTATCTCGTATAGCAAGGAAATGAGCAGATTTAGTCATGCGATCAACAATAACCGAGATTGCATTATTACCTCTAGGTGTCTTCGGCAATCCCACAACGAAATCCATGGATATATTCTCTCATTTCCAATCTGGTATTGGTAAATGCTGAAGCATCCCTTTTGGTAACTTCCGCTCTACTTTTACCTGTTGACAAGTCAAACACTTCATAGTAAAATCAGCAATATCCCTTTTCATTTTGTCCCACCAGTAATACTCCCGAAGATCTCTATACATCATAGTACTGCCTGGATGAACTGAAAACGGAGAACTATGAGCTTAACATAACAACTCCTTCTTCAACTATGAATCACAAGTCACACACAATCTCTTCCCAAATCTCAAAACACAATCATTATCAATGTTGAATTCAGGCAACTTACCCTTCTGAACCAGCTCTACCTTTTTCTACAACTCACAGTCTTTCTTCTGTGCTTGCTTAATTCTGTCTGATAGAGATGATCTCACTAATACCTGAATCAAAATATAAGGACATCCTACACCAACAACTTCTATGCCAAATTTCATCAAATCCTTAACCAAAGGATCACGTTCCAAATGCAACATTGTTAATGAAGCATTACTTTTTCGACTCAAAGCATCAACCATTTTATTTTCTTTTCCCGGATGGTAATAAATTGTACAATCATAATCCTTGATGACTTATAGCCATCTCCTCTGTCTCATGTTCAATTCTTTCTGAGTGAATATATACTTTAAACTTTTGTGATCGGTATATATTTCACACTTTACTCCATAAAAATGATGCCTCGAAATTTTTAAAGCGAAAACAACAGCAGCTAATTCCAAATCATGGGTAGGGTAATTTACCTCATGAGTTTTCAACTAACGTGAAGCATAAGAAATTACCTGATGATTCTGCATTAGGAAGCAATCAAGTCCTTTCAATGAAGCTTCACTGTAGATTACAAACTCCCCATTCCTAGAAGGTAGTACCAAAACTAGAGTATTCACCAATCTTCTTTTCAGTTCCTGAAAACAATTATCACATTCTTTTATCCAGATAAACTTAACACCCTTCCGAGTAAGCTTAGTCAGTGGACTAGATAACTGTGAAACATTTCTAACAAACCTTCGGTAATAGCCTGCCAAACCAATGAAGCTATGAGTCTCAGTTAAATTTGTTGGTTGTGGACATTCTTCCATAACCTTTGTTTTTGCAAGATCAGCAGTTATTCCATCTTTAAAAACAATATGACCAAGGAAAGAAATTTGTTGCAACCAAAACTCACACTTGCTGAATTTCCCATACAATTTCTTTTATTTTAAGGTTTTCAAAATAACCCTTAAATGACTTTCATTCTCCTATTTACTTTTAGAAAACACCAAAATATCATCAATGAAAACAACCACAAACTTATCCAAGAACTCATGTAAAATTCTATTCATTAAGTCCATGAATACAGAAGGTTCATTGGTTATCCCAAAAGGCATTACTACAAATTCATAATGGACATATCTTGTACGAAATGTGGTCTTCGGAATATCTACTTCCTTTACCTTCAACTGATGGTACCCCAATCTCTGGTCAATATTTGAAAAATACTGAGCTCCCTGGAGCTGATTAAACAAATCATCGATATGAGGAAAAGGATATTTTTTCATAACAGTGATGTTATTCAAGGCTCTATAATCAATGAAATGTCTCATAGAACCAACTTTCTTTTTAACATATAAAACAGGATCACCCCATGGTGATGTGATAGGTCGAATGAATCCTTTCTCTAATAAATCTTGCAATTGCTCCTTCAACTCTAAAAGTTCAATTTGAGCCATTCGATAAGGGGGTTTTGAAATTTGGCTTAGCATCAGGAACTAAGTCAATAGTAAACTCAACATCCCGATATGGTATTATTCTAGGAAACTCATCAGGAAAAACATCCGGATACTCATTTACCACTGGCACATCATTAATCTAAACAGTTCCCTTATTTTCAACAATATGTGTAAGGTAACATTCATTTCCATCTTTTACAAGTTTCTCTGCCTCTTGATATGTTATCAATAGTAAGGGTTCATTCTTGTACAAAAACTGAATGTCTTTCTGAAAAGAAACTTCTTTATCTCTATAGTAAATCTTAGCATGGTAAATAGAGAGCCAATCCATACCCAGGATAACATCAAACTCTACTAGAGGTAAAACAATAAGGTTTGCAAGTAGGTTCTTTCCACAGATAAGGATAGTAAGATTCTTATAAATTATTTTTGCCTCAACATTTTCCCTAAGTGTTTTTACCACAAGTTCATGAGTCATTTCTTGGGATGGTATTCCCATTTAACTAGAAAAGTTTTCAGAGATGAAAGAATGTGAAGACCCCGAATCAAACAACACACTGGCATAATCTGAAAAAACAAACAAAGTACCTGATACAACTTCATTTGATGGACCGACATCTGCTGAAGTAGTTGCAAAGTATTTAACCACCCCTTTTTGCTTGTAGTATAACTGCTTCCCATCACTCAAGCTCTTTTTCGGACACTCGTTTGTATAATGACTCATCTCATTGCACTTAAAACATTTCACTAATTGTAAATCAAATTTGGTCTTACCATCACCCTGATATTTTTCAGTGCAATCACGAGCCTTATGTCCCATCTTACCGCATCGGTAGCACTTTACAGAATTCAGAAGACATTCCCCAGCAGGACTTTTACCACATTTATCACAAACTGGAAACTTAGTTTTCTTATCGTGGGACCTTTTTGAAGAATTCTTCCCTTTCTCCTTCCACCTCGATCTCTTCTTCTACTGGTTGTTATAGAACACTTGACCATCGGCAAACTCCATTTCCACCTTCTCAGCACATCAAACAAGATTTTCATAACTTTTTAACTCACAAGAATCCAATGCCCTTCGATATTTTGGCTTTAATCCTGAGTAAAAATGATTGATTTTACTATCAAGGTCTCGGATAAAATTTGGAGCTTACCTTGACAATCGAGTGAACCTTTCTTTATAAGCAGCCACTGATTCTTCCTCTTGTCTCAATTCTAGGATTTTTTTTTCCATCCTAAGTCGAACAGACTTAGGAAAATACTTCTCAAGAAAAATACATTTGAATTCATCCCAGTCGAGAGCATCAATCTCATCAGCGTCCCTGATACTTTTACCCATCGACCACTACTGATCTGATTCACCCTCCAAATGGTAAATATCAAGACTAACCTTTTGATTTTCTGAACACCCCAAGACATCGAAAATCTTCTCCATTTCTTTAATCCACCCTTCAGCTAGCACAGGGTCAGATGATCCTCTGAATGATGGGGCATGTTGCCTCATGAAATATTCCACCAATGACATGTTCCTCTGCGGTTGTTCTGGCTGATTTTGTGCATAGATACCACCACCATTTATCGCTTGAGTCAACTACACCATTACTACAAAAAACTGTTCAGTTCCAATTCTGACCATCTCAGGATGCTGATTCGGAAGGTTATTTCCTTAAGTATTCCTTCCTAGCACTGCTTCCCTGTTTCCTCTATGGAAAACCATTTGGAACAAACATGTATTAGATGAAGCAACATGGTAATCTTCAAATGCTATATTATTTCAATTTGACCACAAAAAATATTTTTAGATAATCATTTAATTGAATTCTGACTCCTAAAGTTATCTAAACCAACCTCTGATACCAACTATAAGGCCCGAGCTTTAAACATCACTTAATCTTGAGTTACTTCAAGAATACACGTTGAGGATCTTTTCAGGTTTAGAGTTTTAGTGAATTAGGTCATAAAACATGAATTACATTCCATATTTAAACAAAGTGGTTACATAAAAGATAATACTCATTTTTTCAATCAACGGAAACATATTTAAAATAAAACATGGATTCTTTTTTTGACACTTCATTGACACTATCATCACATTATGTACCTTTCCCTTGACCTGTGAAAAAATATTTCAAAAACTTGGGATGAGCATAAAAAGCTCAGTAAGGGATATAAAACTATTAAATGAAAACATTAGTCCATGTATGAAATAATACATTACTCATAAAACATAAGCACATTAATATACCTCATCAAATCATAAATAAATCATAGAAATCATAAGACATAAAGGTAACATGAGGCATTCATAACATTCTTGCGTAGGGATTAACCCTCTTGGTTACGTTTAGAATACCCATTACAGCATATTCCCTAAATCTCTTCGGAGAAACCTTAACGTTTAACTCCTTAGCGTTGCCCAATGCATTGGAGAGCTATATCGGGCTCACCCACCCTTAGTTTATCACGGAACCACCCATCTTCATAATAATTCCCAAGAACCATAACATAATCCTATCACATAAAACATGCATAAAGGAAACATAACATTTCCACTTTTCAATCACAAGATATAAATACAACACATTGATATAAAAACATTATGAAAACCAATTTCAATACCAAAATAAAATAAAAGTAAAACATGGTATTTATTTTTCATTAAAAAAATTTATGGCTTGTAGAGGAAGCCTAAACTCAAATAATGGTCACGGCGGCGGAGAAGTCGTTGTCACCGCATACGTACGACAAAAAAACATCCCTTTTGTCATTTAGTAAAACGCTTCATATAGAAGAGATTAATTTTGAATAAATGTAAAAGTAAAAGGGGTTTATATACCATATAAAAGAATGTTGTGTATAAAACAAAATATGCCTCAATGAAATGAGATCGAGACGAAGTCCCATACCTCAGGTCCGACATGACTCGATCGGTCTTTAACCTCCTGAATAATAAACTTGAGTTAATTTATACTTGATTAAGAATCTTTTTCAAGTTCATTATTCCTTTTATATCACATATTACCATTTTATGAACACAATGTAATTATTTACGTTAATAATGGTCGTTTTTTCAATCATTGGTACTTGAGTCAAAAATAAACTCTTTATAATTACAAGTTGTTCATGTGGTAAAATATCCATTATATCAAGAATTATATTCATGATGTAGATATCATATATAAAAAATATATCCAGTATATACATGCATTTATAATATTACATAATCATTTAGAGGTAATAAATTAAATGCACTGTTCAGGGAGACGGTAAGTCGTACGTACGCATGAACGCTACTTTCATTTCTATGTCATATTAATTGAATTAAATGTAAATGAGAGATATGTATATTTTAATTCCAGAATTATATTATTCATTTAGATGTAACATAAATCATATATATCCATTATATATATGTACTTGTAATAGTACATTACATTTGGGGATAAGAAATGAAATGCACCGTTCATGGAGACGGTAAGCCGTACGTACGCATGAATGCTACTTTCATTTCTATCTCATACTTTAATGGAAATAAATAGTAATGATATAAAGGTATATTATAATTCTATTTTAACATTATATATAATAACTTTAACTCCATCCTTTATACATCCCACATATGGCATTAACGAATCAAATCACTTTGAGGGGACGGTAGTCCGCACTTCCTAAAATGAAGATATCACATTTACCCATAATGGAAACCATAAAGGTATGCCATAAATGAAAAATACAGAAGCTTAAGTAAAACATAAAAATATTATATATCATATATAAATATAGTGACATCTTTATGGCCACCTTTAAAGGTGTTATATGAGTGTTGAACAATCATCGTTTCGTGAGGTAGAAATTCATCATCCACGGAAACAGTATGTTCTTTAACCATTAGATGTTGTTGTGTGTAAGTGTAGCTAGAATAATTCATATAATAACATCCTAGTATATTTAAGATACTGGTGTTGTTAAAAAATAAATGAATAAAAATATTTTATGGGGTTGGAGAAGCAAAATAAAACAAAAGAACACAAGTGAAGACATTACCTTAAAATCGGGTAACTCCCTTTGGTTTGAACCAAAAGGGTTTTTTTAAGAGCTTCCTGCCCTAGGTAAGGTTTATAAGATGAGTATAGGGATGTGGAGAGACAAAATGATCAGAGCTTGGCCGATCCAAAGGCTTGAGAATTTTGGGTAAGGAGGTAGATGTGGGGGGGCTTTTATAAGAGGAGAGGAGGGACACTCTGGGAAAGTTATAAAATATTACTTTATTATAAAATTTTTTTCGGATTTAAAAGGTCCCAAAATTATATATTTCGAGGATAAGGTGATAAGAGTTTTAAATACACCAATCCAATAGGTTTTTGACATGTTTAGGTCCTATAATTTACATTATCTTTTCATTTTATTTAAATCGTTAAATAATGAGGTAATCGCTGCATCATCGTGACGTCATAAATAATTTAATTTATTTAATGTCTAAAAATTATAAAACAAATACTATGATGTATGAAATATTTTTATCTTTCCAATGACAATTTATTGTCAAAAATCTGACTTGTATAACCCAATGTAAAAATTGTTTTAGTAAAACAATACATGTTTGTGCCATTTTTACTTTTACTTTAAATAAAAGGCATTAATGTCATTATCTTACCCATGTGGCTCCATGGGGTCCCAAAAATAGACCCATGGGTTGTATTGGTCGGCCATGACTCATCCAATAGGGTTAGGACAAGTTTCAAGATATTTTCATTTTATTATAATATCATTTTTACCGTAAATCACACTAATTACCTTTAATCGTGATTAATAAAACTTAAAAGTTACTTTTCATCAAAAATTATTTTCATCCCATTGAACCAAATTTTACATAATAATGAAAATCATTTATATTGGATTTTTGAAATTCAAATCACAGAAGTGGTAAAGTTCCATTTAAATGAAAAATCAGTTTTTGTAACTACCACTTTGTGGTTTCACTATTCATCAAAAATTATGGTTTTTCAGAAAAATACCAAAAATTAACCCTAAGATATATTTGATATTCCGAATTCAAAAATAATTTTTATTTTACCAAAATAATTACATATTAGTTCCATTAATTAATTTTATAATTAAATCCAGCTGTGAAATCAAATAGCGTGTTTTTATGAAACAATATCTATCAAAAGATTGACACTCGTTTATGTCCAATATCAAAGTGATATTCTTTCCAATGACCACCATTGGATTAAATGGTAAAAATATATTCTAATTTAACTTTATAACCAATTAAAAATATAATCTAACTATATAGATAAATTAGATTAAAAAGGGGTTTTGAATTAAAATACAACACATTTCACTATTCATTAAAAAATGAACATTATTAGAAAAATACCAGAAATTTATCCAAAGTAAATTTCAATGTCCCAATCATAAAGAATAAGTTTATTTTGAAAAATATAGCTTATAAAATTGTCAAAATATGGATTTAAAAATGGTTCACCATCAAAAGGCGGTAAAATAATCTTTTAAAAATATTAGAGTATTCCATGCTTAAGATTGGATTTATTCTCATTTTAACCCTATAAAACACTATATAATTCATAAATATACATAGATAAGAATATCTATTATTCATTACTTACTTTTGATGTTACACATTCCCTCGTTCTTAGCATTGCATTGGATAACCTGAGGACATGCATTAGAAAAGGGTGATTTATAAAGCACATTAAAGGAATAATCAAGGAATAGGATGTGGAATACCATACATGTTAGAAAATAGGAATATAAATAGAACACAAGAGAAGAATAAACATAAATGCATGATATATCATGATAATAATAACATGGAAATGTGGCAGCAACACTTAACATGGAATTAGCATGAGTTAAGGCTCATTGCACATGGAGCGTAAATAAAACCTCATTGCACATGAAGCACAAGTAGAACCTCATTGCACTTAATTTATCATGATTCAACACCCATTGAACATGAAATATCATGATACTATATTTTACCCATTGCATTGGAGTGATATCATGGCGCACCATTCTTAATCATTTCATTTCAGGCATAAGTGTGCCACATGGATCATAAAACATTGAATAATTAAACATAATATTTTATTCCATGATAAATGAATGTTTAATACATACAAGAAACTATTTAAACAATAAGTAAATTTAAATAATGGTGAATACCTTTTACAGATAAATGGGCATGGTATTCACAACATAATTACTTTGTCTTGGAAAAGCGCGATGCAATTTTTGCAGCATAACGGTTTGACATAAGAACTCATAAAATGGTTAATGAGAGATAAAGGGGGGTGTAATCATATTTAAATGATATGGACTATAAGGGGTTCATATAGATACATGTCCCAATAAATTTTATGTATTTTATATTAATGATACAAAATAATTACTTGAATGTAAATGAGGAGAGAGAAATTTCTTTCAGAATTTCAGCATAGTAACAGGTGTATATGAGAAGCATTTAATGAGAGAGAAAAGGGTCTCCAATAATTCAAACATAAATATGTAAGTATGGGGGAGGTTTGAAACCATACCCCAAAATTTATAATTGAAATTCCAATGGCATAACAATTTAATGAATATTGGACAAAAATGAGAAAGGAAGAAAAACCCTTACTTGGAAGTGTGCTTCGAAAGGCTTGAGAGAGTCTTGAGAGAGGCTTCTTGGTAGCATGGGGAACCTTTGTAGGATTATAAAGAGAGGATGGTAGGGGTTGGACGAACTCCAAAGTCTTTGAGTGAGAAGGATGTGGGACCTTGGTTGGGTTTATATAGGAAAGGTGAGAGAATTCTTTATTATTTAGGTTTGGGACACCTCATATTAAACTAATCCAAACCACAAACCAGCCCATAGTTTTTGACCATGTTTTTTGGAAAAGGGAAGTGTAACACAATATTTTATAATTCTGAAGTCCTAACTTCGAAAAATATTGGGTTTTCTTATGTGGAGGTGAGTCACACTCCGAAGAAAAACAATTTAAAAGGACAAAATGCTTAATAAGTCATGAAGGGTCCACTAAAGCTTTCTAGTATAAATAAAATAAACCCAAAATCACATTATTTTAATGTTAAAACACATAATGGAAAAATATACATTTTATAGTATTTTATTACATCACTATTGGTTCATTATAATGTCATAAAACACATTATATATTTAAACGGAATTTAATTTTTACCCAAAAAATTGACTGTCTGAGAAAATTATGAAAAAATCTTCGTTGGATAATTTCGATGTCCTGATTCCAGAAATATTTTTCATTTTATCTAAATAATTTTCTAAATATTTAAATTTTCACTTTTAAAATAAAAACCGACATTTTTCAAATATTCCTAGGTTTTGAGAAAAATGGGTTTCAAACATTAATAAAAATTAAAATTGCATTCATAAAATTATACAATAATTTATATTTAATGAAAATTAATTTAATAAGAATAATAATATTTTATTAAAATATTTTTTAATTCAAAAATCCATTAATTCATCAAAATATATTTCTTATTTGAACATTAACTAAAAATACTATTTTTTCTTTAAAAACTATTTACAAGGAAACAAAAATAAAATGAAAGTATATTCATTATTATATACAAAAATAATGTACATAACCATAGTACTAGGGTCTTGTAACATAACCCCTTATAAAACCTGCATAAGACTGAAGAGTAAGGTGTGTGATGGTGATGAACTCTTGTGGTGGCTTGGATAACATTGATCGAGGGGTAATCTCTATCAACTTCAAATTCTCTGGTAGGAAGTACCGCTCAAGAATAACATATTCATTCTCGGCTTGGGCTTGGTCATGAGAAAATCCCAAAGATGAATCCTCCTTTCCGAGGTCTGACAAATTGGCTTTGTTTGGGGAGCATCTACTAGATGAGGACAACACTTCCTTTGTCTAAGTAAATTGGATTTTTTAAAGCCCTATATTTATACTAATCATGTGATCCATGTTTAATGGCTACATTATCAACGATCATATTTCATAATAGTATTTGAAAATTTAAAAACATAAAAGCAAAGTAGTTGACATTTTTTATAATCATTTTACATAAAGAGACATTTAATTAGATCAAGAGGTATTTACATTAATGAAAGTTTTGGGTCTTTACAATATTCCCCCCTTAAGAAATTTCTCCCTCAAAATTTCCTTTTCCCATACTAATACAGATGTGGGTAACTCTGCATCATCATTTCCTCTGATTCCCACGTTGCTTCTTCAAACTTGTGGTTTCTCAACAACACCTAGACCAAGGCCATTGTCTTATTTCATAGAACTTTTTCTCTATGATATAAGGTTTTAAATGGTTTCTCCTCATAAGAAAGATCATCCTCTATCTCTACCACATCCGAAGAGAGTACATGTGAAGGGTATGGTATGTACTTGTTTAAGAGAGATACATGAAGGACATCATGTACTTTGGACATGATAGGTGGAGGTTCTAGTCGATAGGCCACAACCCCGACACAATCAAGAATCTCGAAGGGGCCGATGTACCTTGGACTTTACTTTCCTTTCATTCCAAACCTCTGGACCTTCTTCCACAGGGATATGAGTAGAAATACCATGTCTCCAACTCTAAACTCAAGCTCTCATCGATGGTTATCTACAAAACTCTTCTGTCAACTTTGGGATACCTTGATATGTTGTTGAATGGCTTTCACCTTATCCACCATTTCTTCAACCATTTCTGGTCCAAGCAGCTTACGCTCATTGACCTCATCCCAACATGCCAGTGTTCTGCACCTTTTACCATAAAGGGATTCATATGGTGCCATTTGGATTCTTGAGTAGAAATTTTTTTTATAAGAGAACTCAACCAGAGGAAGATGTTAATCCCATCCTTCTTTAAAGTCTATTGAGCACGCTCTCAACATGTCCTCAAGTGTTTGCATAGTCTGCTCAGATTGGCCATCAGTTTGAGGATGATAGGACGTACTGATGTTCAATTAAGTATTCTGAGAATTTTGAAGGCTCTTCCAAAACATATAGGTGAATCTTGGATCTCGATCGAACAAAATAGATAGTGGTACTCCATGCAGCCTTACCACTTCCCTGATATATATCTGTGCCAGTTGATCCAATGAGAAATCCTCTTAAATAGAAATGAAGTGTGTAGCATTTGTAAGATGATCCACATTAACCTAGATTTCATTGTTTCCTTTGGATGTCTTCGAAAGTCCGGTGACAAAGTCCATGGTGATGTTTTCATATTTCTATTCTGGTATGGGAAATGGTTGCATCATACACTTAAAATTATGCCTCTCTGCCTTCACTTTCTAACACACTAGGAACTTTGATGTTTATTCAGAGATCTCCTTCTTCATATTTTCCCCATAATAATGCTCTTGGAGATCTTGATACATCTATGTGTTTCAAGGGTGAAAAGAAAAATTTGAACTATTTGCATCATCCAAATGTTCCTTCTTCATCTCCGGACATGATGAAACACATAGTCTTATCCCAAATCTCACAATTCCTTCTTCATTAACATTAAACTCTGAAGATTTCCCTTTTCTGATAGCTTCCACATTTTCTTGAATTCCCACATCATCCTTTTGAGAATCCTTTATCCTTTTCAAAAGTGATGGTTGAGAAATCATTTGTGAATGGATTGATGATGTTCCCTTATTTATGATTCACATGTCCATATTCATCAAATATAATAAGATTGGATCCTTTTCAATTCTCATAAATGATAGAATCATTGGGTCCTTTATACATAGGACATCGTCCACCTTGTTCGCTTTCCCAGGGTGGTAATGGATTGAGCAATCATAGTCTTTGATCATCTCTAAGAATCTTTGTTGGCACATGTTTAACTCTTTATGTGGGAATATATACTTGAGACTTTTTTTGTCCATATATATTTCACACTTCTCCCCAAAGAGGTAATGCTGCCAAATTTTCAAAGCGAATATCACTGGAGCCAACTCGAGATCATGTGTTGGATAGTTCTATTCGTGAACATTCAATTGCCTTTAAGCATAGGCAATGAATTTTTCATTTTGCATCAACACACATCCCATGCCCCTCTTCAAAGCATCACTGAATGCCACAAAAAGTTCTCCACTTGTTGGTAATGTGAGCACGGGTGCAATGATAAGCCACCTTTTCAACTCCTTGAATCTTTTTTCGCATTCATCACTCCAAAAAAACTTTACTCCCTTCTGAGTAAGAATGGTAATAGGGTTGGACAATCAAGAGAAAATCCTCACAAATCATCAATAATATCCATCTAACCCAAAGAAGCTACGGATATCCATTACCGATGTTGGCCTCAACAATCCCTCAATTGCATCTCTTTTGGAGGGATCCCCATATATTCCATTGCATGTGATGATATATCCCAGGAATGAGACCTCTTTCAACCAGAAATCACACGTGTTGTAGTTTTCATAGAGCTTCTCCTTCCACAAGGTCTCTAGTACAGTTCTTAGATGCATCTCATGATCCTCCTTGGTTCTGGAGTATATCAGAATATCATCTATAAATATTACCACAAATTTGTCGAGGTAGTCTCTAATAACATTATTCATCAAGTCCATGAAGATTTATGGATCATTAGTGAGTCTTAAAGGCATTACTATTAATTCATAGTGCCCGTATCTTGTACGAAAAGTAGTCTTGGGGATATCATTCTTCTTCACCCTTACTTGATAATATCCTAACCACAAATCCCCCTTGGAGAAGTATGGTGCTCCACATAGCATATCGAATAAGTCATCAATTCATGGGAGCTGATACTTGTTCTTTATCACAATTTCTTTAAGGTCACAATAATCGATGCAAAGGTGCATTGACCCATCCTTCTTCTTGATGAAGAGGACTGGTGCACCCCATGGTGAAGCACTTGGTCATATAAACCCTTTATCCAAATTCACTTGTAGTTGTTTCTTCAGCTCCTCAAGATCCACAATAACTATTTTATATGGATACTTGGATATTGAAAACTTCTTAGGTATAAGATCAATTGAGAATTCAACATCTCTTCTAGGAGGAAGACCATGAAATTCCTCAGGAAACACTTCAGCAAATTCCCTCGAAATAGTCATGTCTTCTAGAATGGTTTCCTCCTTAGACTCAATCATCTGAGCCAGATACGTGTGCTCATTGGGTAGTAATATCCATTCTTGAGATGGTAGAGCTAAATAAGGTTCATCTTCCTCCATGCACTTGTGAATAATCGGGGGTAGATTCTCCACATGGAGGGTGATTTCCCTCTCATGGAAATTTATGTTGGCTCTATATAAGGAATTCCAATCCATGCCAAAAATTGAATCAAATTCAACCAGAGGGAGTATGATGAGGTTCACAGGGAATTTTAATCCACAGAATATGATAGGGGAGGAGTTATATTCATGGGATGCAATGATTTCCTCATTTTTCGTACTCATCGACATCTACACATCCATGATTTTTGGTGGTGCTGTGATTGTTAAACTAATATTTCGAGATATTAAAGAATGTGTAGAACCTAAAACAAATATTTCATTCTCTATTCTTGAATGAAGAACTAGGGTACCTATTATCACATCGTTGTCGGGGTTCACTTTGGTAATAGTGATGGAAAAAGATCTCCCTTGCTACCTTGGAGGTTGTTGGTTGCCTCCTAAAACCCTTGGCTTAGGGCACTAATTTGAAAGATTACCTGGTTATTTGCATTTGTTGTAATGAACTACACATTGAGGTTCGAACAGAGTGTTCCTATCCTTTTTCGTAGTCGTGGGTCTTTCTTACCGACAGTTAATATCCAGGTTCCCTTCTCTTCCACACCTAACACATTTCCTCATCCCCTTCAGGCAGTTTCTAGGGTGCTTCTTTATGCACCTTTGGCAAGTGGGGTGTTGGATCTTCTTAACACCATTGGATCTATCCATTGGAACACCAACATTTAATTCCACCTTACCCTTCTTATCCCAATGATACCCCTAAGATTCTCCAATCTCCATTTCGACCTTGAGGGCACATTGGACAATTTCTTCATAGCTATCGAAGTCACGGATCACCAGCGCTTTCCATAGGCTAGGTTTCAGCCCACAAAAGAAGCAGTAAACCTTGAATTCAAGGGGACGACAAAGCTAAAGGAATATCATGTAGGCCTTGTGAATTTTTCCTCGTACGCTCTGAAAGATTCTTCACCTTTTTTTATTGAGGGCAAGGAAGTCCTTTTCTATCTTAAGAAGGAGGGTGCGTGGAAAATATTTATCAAAAAACATCTTATAGAAATACTTTATTTCCAATGCCTTGTTATCCTCATCAGGCATCGTATTTTTTATCAACGTCCACCATTGATCAGCTTTACCCTCTATACGATATGCATCCAGGAGAACATTATCTTGTTCAGAACATTTAAGGATGGAGAATATCTTTTCAGTGTATTTGATCCATTGTTCAGCGATTGATGGATCGAATGATCGATTACAAGTAGGATGCCTTTGTCTCATGAAACTCTCAATAGCAACATGTTCTTTTTTAGGGGGGTTGAACGTTCCTCTTCACCCATATTTCTATTCAAATCTTTATTTAGCTGAGAGAGAATCATGAAAAAGTTTGTGATTCCCACTCCCATTATATTTGGCATCTCATTAGTACAGTCATCACAATGATCTTCACATCCGTTGTTAGCCTGAGTCCTCCTATTACGGGCCATTGGATAGAACAAAAGGAAAGTTAGGGGTAACACATAAAAGGTAATACAAGGAAAAAACTGATGACTTATAAATAACTTTTATTTCCTTAACATATGAATCTATTAACTTCAGTTTATGTTATTCATGATCTAGTTTCTAACATATATTCTTATGGAAATTGTTTAATCCCTTAATAATTATTCATACTAAGCTTGTGAATTTACCAAAGAATATCCCCCGGGAGTGTCCTAACCAAGAGTGCAGCAAGGCCCATTGTAGTGCACCAGTTATCGTTCGAGTCTAGGTCAAAGCAGTGTTTTCAAGTTTTACCCCTAGGATACTTTTGAACCAGAGCCGCCTTTACCCGATTGTATCTAGAAATGGATGTATTTTATTGAAAAACCACTTACTCAATACTCACCAATACTTAGGGATGTTTTTATTATATTTATTCTTGTCTCTAAGGCTTTACTAATGTTTTCTAATCCTAATCCAAAAAATAACTAAACCTATCCTCTAATACCAACTATGACAACCTTGATTTTTATTACATAAACTTCACTTGATACAACATAGAAGATCGAGAGGTATAGTGTCTTTGGGGATTAGTATCATTAAATAACAACATATAACATTTAATAAAATATCTTTATTGAAAACGTCCTTTACATGACCACTACATTCCCCCGTACATAGCATTGCATGGGAAAACCTGAGGACATGCATAAGAAAAGGGTGAGCTATAATGCCCAGTAAGGGAATAATCATGGAATAGAATAAGGAATACAATACATGTTAGACAATAGTAATATCAATAGATAACAAGAGAAGAATAAACATAAAGTCATGATAAATCTTGATAATGATAACATGGAAATGTGGCAGCAACACTTAACATGGAATTTGAATGAGCTAAGGCTTATTACACATGGAACATGAGTAAACCCTCATTGCACATGAAGCATGAGTAAAACCAAGTTTCACTTGAATTAGAATTATTAAAAATCCATTACATATGACGTATCATGATAGTATACTTTACCCAATGCATTGGAGCGCTATTAGGGCGCACCCTTCTTGATCATTTCATTTCATGCATAAGTGTGCCACATAGATCATAAAACATTGACTCATTCAACATAATCTTTTATTACACAATAAATGACTGTGGAATACATAAATTAATCTTTTTAAACAATAATTAAATTTTCATAAAGGTGAATACCTTTGATAGAGAGATGTTCATGGTATTCACTGCACAATGACTTTGGCTTGGAAAAGCGTAATTCGATTTTGGCAGCATAACGGTGTGACATAAGAACTAAAAAAATTGGTTGATGAGATAGAAAGGGGTGTCTCATTATATTTACAAGACCTGGATAGTAAGGGGGTCATATAGATACATGTCCCAACAAATTTAATGGAATTTAGAATCATTATAAAAAATAATTTCTTGAATGTAAATGAGGAGATAGAAATTCTTTTCTGAATTTCAGCATAGTAACTGGTGTACATGGGAGACATTTAATGAGAGAGAAAGGGGTATCTCATCATTCAAACATAAATAGGAAAGTATGGGGTAGGTAAAAAACCATACCCCCTATTTATAATTGAAATTAAAAGGGAAAACAAATTTAAAGAATATTGGAAAAAATGAGAAAGGTAGAAAAACCCTTACTTGGAAGTGTGCTTCCAAAGGCTTGGGAGAGGCTTGAGAGAGGATTCTTGGGAGCTTAGGGAACCTTGGAAGGATTATAGAGAGAGGAGGGAAGGGTTTGGATGAACAAAAGGCTTTGAGTGAGGATGAAGAGGGAGATTGGATGGGTTTATATAGTAAAGGTGATAGAACTCTTTATTATTTAGGTTTGGGACACCTCACATTAAAATAATCCAAACCACAAACAATCCCAATATTTCTTCCCATGGTTTTTTAAAAGGGAAGTGGAAAACAATATTTTATAAGGCCAAAGTCCTAACTTCTTAAAATAATGCGGTTTCTTATGTGGAGGTGAGTCACGCTCCCATGGAAAACAATTTAAAAGGACAAAATGCTTAATAAGTCTTGAAGGGTCCACTAAATCATTGTAAAATAAATAAAACAAACCCAAAATGACATTATTTTAATGTTAAAACATATATTGGAAGAAATTAAAGTTTATAGTATTTTATTACACCACTATAGGATCATTATGATGTCATAAAACATATTATATATTTAAATGGTATTTAATCTTTACCTAGAAATTTGATTGTGTCAGAAAATAATGAAAAATTCATTGTTGGATAATTTCAAAATCCAGATTCTAGAAATAATATTTATTTTATCTATATAATTTTCTAAATATGATAATTTTCACTTTTAAAATAAAAACTGACATTTATCGAAAATTCATGGGTTTTGAAAAAAATGGCATTCAAACATTAATAAAAATAACAACTGTATTCATAATATTATATGATAATTTATATTTAATAAAAATTAATTTAATAAAAAAAATATTTTATTAAAATATTTTTTAATAAAAAAATCCATCAATTCATAAAAATAGATTTCTTAGTTGAACATTAACTAAAAATACTATTTGTTCTTTAAAAACTATTTACAAGGTAATAGTAATAAAATGATAGTATATTCATTATTATATAAAAAATTATGTACATAGGCATAGTACTAGGGTCTTGTTACATAACCCCTTATAACACCCTCATAAGACCCAAGAGTAAGGTGTGTGATGGTTACAAACTATTGGGGTGGCTCGGAGAACATTGCTGGAGTGGTAATCTCTATCAACTTCCAATTCTCTCGTAAGCAATCCCACTTGAGCTTAACATATTCAAGCTCGGATTGGGCTTGGTCAAGAGTGAATCCCAAAGACGCAGCCTCCTTTTCGAGCTCTGAAAAATGGGCTTTGTTTGGGGCACCTCTACTGGATGAGACCAACGCTTCCTTTTTCTGAGTAAATTGGATTTTTTAAGCCCCTATATGTATACTAATCATGTGATCACTATTCAATGGCTATATTAGCAATGGTCACAATTATGAACAGTATTTTTAAATCCAAAAACATAAAACAAAATAAGTTGACATTTTATATAAACATTTTACAAAAAGAGACATTTAATTGGATCAAGAGGGACTTCCATTAATGAAAGTTTTGTTTCATTATAGATTCCATGCACGATATCATATAGATCAATAATAGAGAAAAGTTACTCCAGTGGAGCATTTCATAAGGGAAAATCCACCACAATTCAATGGTTTATCTTTCCTAATTGCAGTCGAAGGGTTGATTAAAGCCTTGATGTCATGGGGTGTTCAGAAAATCAAATTTATATTCTTATTGTTTAACAAATTTAAGGTGATTCCAATCATTGGTGTTTGATGGTTAAGAATATTATGGAAGTGAGGAAATTGATTCTTTGGTTTGGTATGAATTCAAAAAAAATTGTTGATAAATATTTTCTGAAAGAGATTTGACATAGGATGGAAACATTATAATTCGAATTAAATAAGGAGGGGGATTTAGTGGCTGAATATGAAGAATAATTCACTTGACTATCATAGTATGATCCAAATTTCATCTGAAATATTGATAGTAAAATTAATCTTTTTTTAACTCAATGATTATTTCAAAATATCTGAGGGGATTAGCTTCTCATGCATTCAAAAGTTATGAGAAACGTTTTTGATGTGTGGGGAAGGTTGATATGGATTTTTTTGATGATCTTGTGTTCTTTGAAATACAGTAGAAAAATATGTTGAGACAGCAATGAAAATGGAATAATTCATCTGATGAGTCCAATGGAATGAATATTAAGTTTAAGATTTACGATAATTATGGTAAAACTGCACTGGAGAATGCATTTAAATTCTGGTAAGTGCATCCAATGTGGTAAATGGGCTCATAAGACTTATAACTGTAATGAAAAATATCATGATAGTTTTAATAAAAAAAATATAATATATAGTTAGTAAAAATTTTTAAATATAATGAGATGGTTCGTTATGAAAATGAGTGTCCAAAGAGGAACCCGAATTATGTGAAGCACATAGACAATAAGCAAAAAAGTGTGGTAAAATCTACTACAGATACTTCAATTAATATTGGGACATCAAATGATGTTGTATCAGGTATATTGTTTGTTTAATCTGATTATGAAAATGTGTTTTTGTATTTGGATTCTTCAATTTGTTACATTTTTAATAAATTTTTTATTAATATGAAATTCCACCTCATGAAATGAAGCTACATGTTCCGATGAAAACCCATGGTTGAAATATTAAGGAAAAATGAAATAATAAGAATACTCATATAATTTTCTATGGAATGAATTTAATTATAAATATTGTTTTTTTATTATAATGTAGATTTATTCTCTTCAACTTTTGTATTGGATTTCTCTTTACCTTGAAAAAATAGATTGTAGAGATAAAGAATATTATTTTTAGAAATATTTTTAGTTTTTATATAACATGAAACCCATATCATTGATTACATATCAAGAGGATGATAAACTATTAAAATATTTAAGTTAATTTTATCTTACATTTATAACTAAAAATTAAGGAATTATTCAAATTAATGATGATCCAGTGGTAAATTAATATCTACATGTTTTTCCTAATTAATTCCTAGTATTATAATTTAACTATAAATTGAATTTACTATTGACTTAGTTCTTGACGATAAGAAAAGTTATAAACCCATTTATATAGTGGATTAAATGGAACATATTTAATTGAAAAAGAAATTGTAAGATTTATTAGATAAAAGTTTCATTAGACCTAACACTTCACCATGGGGTTATCCTATATTTTTTGTTAAAAATAATGATGGTGGAATGAGACTTTACATTGATTATAAAACCCTGAATAACATCACTATTAAGAATAACCATCATATTCATCATATAGAAGATTTTTTTGATCAGTTATAAGGATAAAAATATTTTTTTAAAGGTTTATGTGAGATCAGGCTACCATCAGTTGAAATTAAAGGAAGGAGACGTTTCAAATACTACATTTTAGACAAGATATAGCCATTATGAATTTGTAGTTATTCCATATGTATTAACTAATGAAACTCTATTATTCATGGATATTATGAATAAAATAATTTATTATTTCATAGATAGGATTTTGGTTATTATATATATGGAATTTGGTATATTTTAAAATTACATACGGACATGAATGAAATCTAGGGGTTGTTTTGAAAACCATATAAAATGAAATAGCATGGAAAATTCAGTATGTGTAAATTTTGGATGAAATGTTTTTTCCCTTGGTCACATTGCTTCAAAATATGGATTGACAATTGATCCTGCTAAAATAATGTTGTTGAAAAATGGAATAGACCCTCAGTTTTTACCATGATTCATTATTTTATTGGTTTGGTAGGCTATTACCGGAGGTTTGTTGAAAAACATTGTTGAGGAAAAAATTAGGGAAAAGAAACAACAAAAGGAAAGCATTAGGGGATGAATTGAGAAGACCGCTCATAGATCCCCCATTGCCCTACGGCAGGCGCAGAGCTCCCCCTTCATGAACCCGCCACATAGAAAAGAGGTGGGATGGTCCACGAACCGATTTGACGTTCGTGATCCCGTCGTAGAGCAAGGAGGCGGGGTGCTCCATGAACCTCGTGGACATTCGCATACCCACCACCGAGCAAGATTAGTCTTCATGCTAAGCAACCTCTGCTTCATGAAGCCTCTTTCCTATAAATATCAGGCTCCCCTCAAGCTCAAAAGATAGATCTTTTGACCTTTTACCTTCTGAGCTCCAATATCATGATGCAATTTCTTCTTAGAAAACCCTGAGCTGTTCAATGTACTTTTTCATCGCGAAGTGCCTTCCCCTTTGCATTAATTCCACCCCTCTTAAAAGAGGGATGCCCTTTTAGGGTCCCACTAGCCACCGTGAAGTATGAAAATCCCCAAAGGGACTCAGGTATTCGCAGGACAATTATGCTTCGTGAAGTACCCTTCATGCACATGAGACCCGCATGCTAAGAGAGGGTCACTATGCATCGCGAGGCACATTGCTTTGCAATATTACGCATTGTGGGGAACCCTTGCTTCAAGAGGCATTGGTCAAGGAATAGCTTCCCACATTGTGAAACACCTTCCATATTCACATATGATCTATTCCTAGGATATGCCTCTTCACTTCTCAAATCCCATACCTTCACAAAGCCCCTCCACATCATGGAGCTCCAAGGCTTCACAAGGATTCTACCTATGAACCCCTTTGCCCACCAAATAATTTTTCTATGCGACCCTTCAGGTTTGGATGAAGAAATTTCAATGTCCCTTGGGAGGTAATTCACATTGCATTACTTCACCTCATGCTTCTTCTCATAGGCAAACTAACGACTATTTCTTCTTCGCATAGCCACGCTAATATGCACTCCTCAATAGATAACTCCATAACACCCCCTTTTTAGGGCATTGTCAATGCCTTACTTCCCTCAAGGGTGGGAAGGTATCAGTTATGTAAGTCCAAGGGGTGCAGAGTGCATCACCCATCATCCGAGTTGCAAGATGTTAAACTTCCAAGTGCCATCATCCTCAGTACATGACATTAAATTGTGACCTTGCCCCATGTGTCATACGTGGTTTTCCTCAACCTTATATATTCTTCATGCCCACTTGCCTCTATGGTAGTGAAATCATTCCTCACATGGAATGAGATCCCCTTCATTGGAGAAGTGTTTTTCCCCGTGGACAGGGTAACCACCATATTGTAAGCCCCTAGCTTGTCTTGCAGGAGGCATCACCCCTACTCCTCTTATATTCTTCCTTTGCAATGACATAGGGAGAGACGGGCATTACGACCTTCATTATCTTTTCCCTCTCTCATTGGGCTTTGTAGCCACCCAGGCCTCCACCCTAGAGTAAGTCCCAATCTCTATCACCCTGGGCTGCTAACCACACATAAGCCCGCGTTTCCTCTATGGGCTGCAGACCACGTGTAAGCCCATGATTCCCTTTTGGGCCTCTAACCACATGTAAGCCTCCATTCCACTTCCCACGGACTCACCATTCCCAACATGATCATTAATACTTTGCTACCTTTTGTTTCTCACACCGAGATTGACTCATGTAGGCATAGAGTAAGCATCGACAATGACATCCTCTCTAGGTATCCTAGAGTGTAATCCCCACACTCCTTCCTAAACTACGTGGACTTTGATCCTTTCCAAGGAAATGTATGTAGGAATCCTTATTGAGGTTCAATACCAACACCCATCGGTACCGACCTTCTTCATGTTAGTTCCCACACCTACCCGAACTACGTGGACTTTCATCCTTGCCAAGGCAAGGTACGTAGAAAGCCTCCCTGAGGTTCAAGCCCAACATCCATTAGTACTAACCATCTTCACGTCAATTCCCACTCCTTCCCGAACTACATGGACTTTGATCCTTACCATATAAAGGCATGTAGGAATCCTTCCTGAGGTTCAATCCCAACAACCATTGGTTCCGACCCCCCATCACGTCATACATCCTTCATCCTGCATGACGTTAAACTACACGCACCCTTTTCATCATGCACAAAGTTAAACTGCATCCACCATCCCGAACTATGTGGGATTTGATCCTTGTCTCCTAGATAGGGTACGTAGGAAGCCTCCATGAGGTTCAACCCCATCTAGTGGTAAGACGGTGTGGCCCCATCTAGTGGTATGACGTTGTGATCCCATCTACCAGTAAGCCATTATTACACCATCCAGCGGTAAGCCTTTGGGACCTCATCCAGCATTAAGCCTTGTGACCCCATGTCAATGGTAAGTAGTTGTCAATATGAGCCCATATTTAAGATGCTATTATTATTTATTTTGAGACCCATATCGCTGGTTTTTTCTAGTGGCGTCAGACTATCTCTCGGGCTGCTAATCATGCGTAAGTCCCAACATGTCATTGGGTCATTGTCCTTCGCACGCACACCAATTGTATGCCCCAACATAAAGGTTCAACTTCATTGCAGTACCATCTATAAGAGTCACCTACTTAGGTGTCACATCACATCACGAACTACAAAAACTTTGATTCCCTATCATAAGGATACGTAGTAGGTCTCTTAAAGGCTCAAGCCCAACATCACTATCACCCTCAAGCCGACTCCATCCCATTATCCACCCACTTCATTTAACAATCCATCGTCCATCCTAATTATTACTAGGGCCACCATATCTTGGTGATATAATTCTAATTCACCCCTAGCATTAGTGGTTTTTCTAGTGGTCACACCCATTAGATCCACTATAGTCAGTGTTCCGGTCAGTCTGATCCATCTCTGCTAGACGTTAAACCTATGGCACACCCTGTGTTAAACATAGGAAGCTAAGAAAACCTCATATACATGACCATGGTAAATAATTCCCCACATTCAACGTAGGATTCCTTGGGCTTCTACTCCCTTGAAAATCACTATTATAAGGGGAAGAAATCCATATGCACCAGTGTTCCTTCGTCCAGAAATTCCAGTGATGTCCAACATGTCTACTCTCTCGACCGAATATTACTGCCCTGAATGGACCCCTTGGAATGTCCCGATAGAAGAAATGTAGTTAACTGGCATCCATGAAGACATGGCACCAAATATAGTTTTATGAACAATATGTTAGTCTATAAGGGAGAATCAAACTAGGTGACGATCTCCAAGAAGGAATCACCAAAAGGAAGAACTGAAATCCCATAATCATGTTTCAATCAAGGAGAAAATCTCCCTAAATCGGTGTTAGATGCCACTCATCTTTGGAAAGCGGGAATGTGGGGCAACAACTGTGCGTCCTCCATAGGTGGATGCATACGTCATGATGAAAGTGTTGGAAATAGGGATGTTGAACCTGACGTGATGATACTCTTCTCAATATGAAAATAAGTACCGTTTGAGGCATTAGTAGATTAGCATGTCATTGGATCCAGCTATCCGGTGTTGGGTCCCACCAAGAAAATATCAGGTCTGGCGTGAAACTCACCTGAAGATGGGGAAGTCAAATAGTTTGACATTCCGATCTGTGACGTTTTCATCGTGGATCCATCTTACCATCCACAGAAAACGTAATGATGTTGGGGAACTAGTAGTCGATTCCTTTCCTTTTAGGACTAATGGGATAATATCTCTGCTTTTCAAGAACCAAGCTGTGACAGGAATTCGATCACCATCCATCCACCGACGTTGGGCAGGGGCAATACCAACGCGGCAGTCTCATGTAGCTCCACCGCTTTCGCGATAATCTCCACATCTATAAATGTCAGGGGCCCATGCCCAATCTCCCTGTCAAAATTCATTCAGTTTAGGGTGATCAACAACCTCATATGATGGTATGTGGAGGAGGGGATTTTCCCGACTCAGGATATGGCCCACTAGGATCTAGTGGTGTCTGCTCCTTTTCACCACCACTTCCCTAAAGGGTCACGCAAGGAGACACTTTTCTCCACTCCAACATACAATCATTTCGGGAGCATCTCCCCAAAACATGTCGATGACTCTCTCCCCTACGCTGACGAGGTAGGGGATGTATAGTCCATCCTGGTCGGGATCCCATTTCAGGATCCCCCAAGGAGTGCTCCCACTAGGCCGTGCCAGTGCCTCCATCTATCCCATGATTCTAGGGGAAGGTAATCCATGTGCCTGCACTATTGGCCCCAGTCCGGTTGACCCGATGACATCATCAGGCACAGGTTGAGGAGGACGCCCGCCAAGGGGTGTCAATGTGCATCTACTGTGGCTCGACCACCACAAATGTATATCATCAACCCCTTGCATGTCATGAGCAGGGGGACTTGTATACCCGACTTGAATCGAGGCCCCAACTGCCCCATGGGTAGGTTGGGTTGACTCTCTTAGCCGCCGGTGCAGGTAGTGGTTGCCGCCAGTTCGGAGGCCCTCCTCGTACTGCCACCAAGGAGAACGTGGGTCATCCCTGATTCCAAGCTCATCATGAGGGGTCCTCCTCATGCTACCCTCAGTACGAATGAGGGATCTTCCCACGATGGTGACTCTTAGCACAGAAACTTGTCCCATGCTTATTAATTTAGGTATGTAGTCATTCTTCCCAGCACAGACCGCTAGGGAGAGGACGTCTCACACCCGGTCAATCTCCAGCATGGGGGGCCTCTCCATGACCTCATAACAGCTGGTGAAGGTCCTCCTCACTTCAGCAATCAGAGGGGTGAAGGCCAGCTTCACTTCACCAGTACACAGCACGGAGTTCCAACCAATGTGTCAGCTCGACCTATACGAGGACCTTCCTTGCACTGATGTCACCAGGGGAAACAAGCATTTAGGTCCTACCAGTTCTACCATTAGCTCGAAGGGAGGTCCTATCAGCTCCTTCACCTCCCATGGAGTTCCTATCCGTTTCCCATTTGATATCGGTCTAGATCCTCTTCACACCCCGGCTTACTCAAGCGGGAATCATCTCTACCCCAGCACCAGTACGGCCGAAGGTCCTCCTCATGCCAGAAATCTACCATGTCCTGAATAACCATCTCGGGGAAGGAGGGAGAGTCGTCACCTCCATAAAAATAATGCTGAGAAGATTCAGACTGGGATAAAACTGGTTTACTTCTCAGAATCTGAGGAGGAATACGACTCAGCGATAGAGCCTTTGCCGATATCCTTCATGTCAATGATCAAGGTAACAACAAGGTGCATTAGCCTCATACTTACAGAATGTGAGGTCCATCAGATTCCCACCTCCCTTCACATTTATATTTTAGAGGATGAAAAATTGGCAACACCACATTTTATGACCATGGAGTCGCAACCATCATCACCAAAATCACTCTCTACCTCGACTAGAGATTACGGAGAACTATTCTAGGGACCAATGGAAGATGATCAGTAGTGTGGTCCACCGATAGTAGCCGTATTCCCCGCGCAAAAATACTATGGTACTTAGACCGTCTTTCCACGATATTGTGGCTATGTCACATCACTCTTTAGAGGATATCCCGAGATACAGCAGTTTTCAGCTCGCTCGTCGTATTCTCCATCGGCCAGCCTACCATCCCAGTGGCCTGCTTTGGTACTGTTATTCGTTCCCCAGCCACCTCTAGTTGAATTGTGGGGAAATGATGGGACAGACCCTTAATCCGAGCCCAGGAGGATTATGGGACATCCTTGTAGTGGGCCACTTCACGGAGAAGTTTTGGCCGATTACAGAACCGAATATTTGTGTGCCAGAATCCCTCACCCAAAAGAAAGTTGAGTGTTTCTGCAAGACCCTCTAGGTGACTCATTACTATCTTCGTCCTCAGCGAGTGGATTACCATAAGATCCAAGCACATTTTGAGGAAATTAAAGAAGAATTATGTCTAGTTGATTTGGTTGTACTTCCTATGGCCCAGCATCCTGAGTCACCAGGTCGCAGTAGGGCCCTCGAGAAACGGTGCGTTCAGAGTTTCATGGTACCCGGCATAATTATCCAAGAGGATTCTCCCCATGTACAGATCTATGGCTTGGGGTAGTATGATTCCCTCCTCTTCAGTCCTATTTGGAGACAACATAATTTTCCAGGCAACAAAGAGGATATGCCTCCAGGCAGATTCGTAGTTAAATTGTCGACATGTTGGAGGGTGAGAACGAGCTAGAGCTTCTTGTAGAGGACCTACCCCTCTAAGGGAGTGTCACATTTTTTGGATCTATCAGGAATGATTAATCCTCAACAGAGGAATCTATTGGGTCTTCATGTCCTCGCCTAGGAACTAGTCCTCAGCTGAAATCCCAACAAGAGGAAAGAACACCTCGGAGCCACCAAACCCTCTGACCCATTAAGCTCAGTGCAGAAGGTGGAAGATGATCCTGAAAAATCTGTGTTGCGTCAGAAACTCACCGAACAGAAGAAGGTGGTCGATGACCTCTTTTCTAAATGTGTTGTAGAGTGACGGCTAAACAATGACGATCCTAGGATGGGCCAGCAGGGGCAGGCACAACTTTCCCTCGGCGAATTGCCTCCGGGTGACCCTGACCATCCTGCCCACATAGACGGGGTTGAGACTGGAACATATGGAAAGACGGCATAGTATGTCTCTCCCAATCCTCCTGAATGGCATGACAATCCTCGGGACCGAGCTCATATTCCCCCATATTCCCCCATAGATCATTCCACCAGCCACTCCACAAGCCGATGGGCCGTCTTATCATGTTAAAGAACCCACCAATGCACTAGTAGTCAGGGATCCCCTTCAAGACATGATCCCCCACCTAGATGATCCAATTGAGGCACTAATTTCCCATCTTGGGGAATTTGAAATGAGATAGGTCTCCCACCCACCAGATGGAAATCCATATCCAGCATCGGTGGATGATATGCCAACACCCCCGGGTCTGGGGAATCCCAAATTTTCCCCCTACAATGGGACTGGAGACCCACCACAACACCTGGACCATATTATCTCAACCTATGGTCACATGTTGAGAACTCCAGCACAGTAAGAGGCCACTAAACATGGATGTTTCATACAGACATTGTAATGGCATGCATTTTTCATGTACAAGTATCTCCACATCGAATCAGTAGATGGCTGGTAAGACCACTGTAAGAAATTTCTCTACCAGTTCAGTTACACCACTCAGAATATAAGTATCTCAAACCTCTTCAAGTGCATTCAGATGCCTATTGAGCGTGTTGCTGACTTTTTCACTTGGTGGAAAAGACTCACATATTTCATTGACATGATACTGACTCAGGAGAAACTACTGACGATGTGTGTAAGGAATGTCAAGATGGAACGGGTCCCCACTCTGACCACCCAGAACTATCCCGGTGGATTCTGAGACTTCTCTCATAAGGCCCAGATCCTCGAGGACGCCTTACAACAAGCTAAGAAGGCACGTGAATTGCCTCATGCAATCCTTGTGAGAAGGGCCTCCAGGGCCAAGCCTACTACAGTGGCCCAAATAGAGGCCCCCAGGTGACTAGTGTTGTTTCTAGTGGAGCTGCCTCCATAGCCATGCAGAGGCCCTCCACCTTCGACATGGCCATCGGCCCAACAGTGCCCATCTCAGAATCGGCAGGTGCCCCTGCGCAATATGTCACCAAAGACCCGGTGAGATAACCAACTTCCACCTCCTCGACAGGTTCCTCTAACTCCTTGTTAGGGTCAAGCTCCAAGGACCCCCTTTCCAGACAGGAAAAAATGGACCTAATCGATCAATGAGGCACATGTTCTCAATTACTTCTTCAGTGCCTTGGAGTAGAATATTCTACGTTTTCCTAAGTGTTGAAGGCCATAAGAGGCAAACTTCACTGATCGGCCTAATTAATGCCCCTATCACCAGATCCTGGAGAACACTATTAAGAAGGGTTATGTGTTCAAAGACTGGCTCCAAGACTAGGTGGATAACAACATAGTCCGGTTAGGCCCAGCTCCAGCACAGGTGGCATGTGTCTTAGTGAGGCCAGATAGCAGTAGTGACAGCGAGGGTGAGTGGCATCAGGTTTCTAGTCATGGGTCCCAGAAGTATGATGATTGGATGGTGCATAAAATAGTCGGTTATGCCCATGGTGTCATTCATTCATACCTGAATTAGCCAGAGCCTTAAGAAGCTGAATCAACTACTTCTCAATCTCCGTCTCAGCCATCCTCTTCTTAGAAGATCAAACACCGGTGGCGTAACGGAAATCAAAGTTCCCAGCCAATGCCATTGTCTTCTCGTACTCTCGATGAATTCATGCCCCTGTAGATGGTGATTCCTACCAGAATTTATCCAGTAGTGGAGGAATATTCAAGTGAGGGTCAAGGGTACACCTCAGTTAACAACATTTAGCTAGTAAATCCCTACATGAGTCCTGATGATGAGGAGTTCCTAGAAAATCCTCCCAACTTCCCTAGCCATTTTCAAATTCGACAAAACCTTGGCTATATGGGCCATTGGAGTTCCTTGGTTAGCACTTCTAGCCAGGTTTTTCACATGACATAAACCAGGCAGCAGGACCTGTGCAGAGCTCTTTGTACGTAGCCTTCTCATCTCGTGACACCAGGCACGCCTTCGTCGTCGTTCGTGTTGTTGGACTAGGTAGAGCCACCTCGACCATGTCATGACCTGCCACACCCTGCTACTGTCCAGTCTCAGTCATCCGGACCTCGCCCGGTAGCCTCTCCATAGGCTTTGACTAGTGAGAAACGGTATATTCCTAAAACCAGTCAGCCATCGGTACAGTCGACAGGGCCCACCGTACCTCCTGTCATAGAGAGAACTCTTGTAAGCATAACTTCATGCCTCACACAGAAGTACGATGTTCTTAAGCATCTTTTCAACATTCCAGAAAGACGCTACATCCTTGAATCCCTTTGCCTATCGTCAGATATTCATTAGGCTCTCGCTGAGGCTTTATGAAGCCCCCTCCAGTTTAAGATGGAGGTAGCAGTCGTAGAAGCTTTTCATGATGAGGCGGTCAAGAATGATGAATTCCAGTCCATAATCTCATTCTCTAGAGAAGATTAAGTCTCTCCCATATATGGGCACATTCTCCCACTATATATCATAGGCCAATTCAATGGCGTGGATGTTTTTCGTTGTCTTCTCGACATAGTCTCTGGAATAAAGCTAATCCCAACTCGAACACTATGAAAACTAGGATAGTCTGAAGATGATCTGAGTCCCTCTGACCTAAGAATCAAAGGTTATGATAGGACAGAACACACACTAGTTTGCAAGATTTTCTTGATGACCTACTTTGATGTCCTACTTGTCAGAACCGAATATATGGTTCTCTCCCAGGACACCGCCTACAATGCATTGATGGAAAGTCCATTGCTCCATCTGCATGTGGTAGTTCCCTCATCATAGCACCAGTGCCTCAATTACTCCCTTAATGGTCGAGGTGGAATTCTTCAAGGTGCATGTATCCCTTTGCCTCTTGTGAAGCCCACTATCCAGATGCCGAATACTACAAGATAAAAGATAAGAAGATTAAAGCTAATGAGGTTGAGCATGCCATGAAGGCGACTGACATGTGGACATATCTAGATGATGACTACATATTTCCAATCCACCAATTGGAGGCTACGACCCCAGACATGGGGAAATGCTTCATTGTTTATGTAATGAGGGAGGAACACATTCTCAGGCCTAAGTGACGATAGAATATCACCTCGTAATCCTATAAAAATCAGGCTCAGGTGATCCCAGAGCCTCTCACTCCCATAAGATATCAGGATGTCTGCCCCATGGAAAATTTAATACGTCATAAATACTAGTTTCCCTCAGCTGGAATTAATTGGATCAAGCTGACACACCACTGTTTCTTTGATATCATCAAGCATGTCCCTTTGGAACAATGACCCTATGGGATTGGATCAAAAACCTTCATCGTTATTGTCACAACAGCACAGGAGTTCCCCGATACAGTGTCCACTACGACTCAGGCTTGTACTAGCATCAAATTAGGAGCGGTCAGCTCAGAAGTGACTCCTTCCAAAGAGGATTCCCCCTCCATAAGTGAAAAATAGGATTTAGAGGTTTCTCCCCCTACCTTTGAGGAGGGTGTCTCCACTACAGTTGATGAGTTGGTACAGGGGAACCTCGGTAGCAAGGCAGACACGAAACCCACATTGATCATTACTGTCATGCCCTTTTAGGAGAAAAATTAGTAGATAGACTTCCTAAAATAACATCATGATGTATTCCCCTAGAGTTATGATGAGATGCCAGCACTAGATCCTCATGTAGTCGGTCACTGCCTTGGTCTCTCGGAAAATCATCACAGGTTCAGAAAACCTCAAAGAAAGATGCATCCTTCTCATGGTGCCTTGGTTGAGGAAGAAGTTGATAAACAATCGAAGCCAATTTTGTTAATGAGGTCTAATACTCCCAATGGCTTGCCAACATTGTTCTAGTAGGGAATAAGAACAGACCTATCAGAGTCTTTATCGACTTCCGGGATCTCAATTGTCACTGTCCGAAGGATCATTTTCCCCTTCCTATGACTGAATTGCTAATCGATGCTACAACTGGGTTCTAAGCCCTATACTTCATGGATGGGTACTCCAGGTATAACCAGATCCGAATAGCCCTGAGGATGACGATTCTACAGCCTTCAGGACACCACAAGATACTTTATGTTATCAATTCATGTCGTTTGGTTTAAAGAATGCATGTGCCACCTACCAGTGGACTATGCATCTCATATTTAAGATGATCCTCAGAACGTTGGTGGAATTATATGTGGATGATCTGGTGGTCAAATCATGCCAGAGTTAGGACTAAGTCAATGACTTAGTGAAAGTCTTCCGCTTCCTTCATTTTTATCACCTGAAGATGAACCCATTGAAGTGCGCCTTTGGTGTTACCTCTAGAAAGTTTCATGGATTCATTGTCAAATATAGGGGCATTGAGATCAACCCAGAGAAGATCAAGGCCATTAGCCAAATGTATTCTCTGAGCAATATTTGGGAACATCAAGTAATCCAATGTCACATAGCATACATACACCTATTCATCACGAATTTGGCTGGAATGTATAAGCTCTTATCTCTTCTCATGAAGAAAGGAACACTCTAAGAGTGGGTTGAAGAATGTTAGGATGTGTTCGAGGAAATCTACCAGTATCTTCTCTAGCCTCCAGTCTTAATGCCACCTGTCTTTAGAAAGATACGGGTTCTTTATGTGACTACCCTAGAACGATCTCTCGGTGCCCTTATCGCCCAGAAGAACAATGAGGGGATGGAGAACAACCTTTACTACCTCAGTCTCATGCTCCATGATACAAGGAAAAGATAATATACAATCAAAAAGAGCTACCTTGTGGTGGTATTCATAGTACAATAGTGGCAATATTACTTGCATCATCATGTGGTAGAGCTGGTGTCCCAAGTAGATCCCCTAAAGTACATTCGGAACTGCCCCATGTTGAAAGGCCAACCAGCTCGGTGGGCGATAATCCTCCAGCATTTCGACATCAAGTTCATCCCTTAGAAGTCTATCAAAGGGAAAGTGTTGGAAAACTTCCTTTCTGGTCATCCATCTTCTACAGACCAGTCCTTGGATCTCTATTTCCCCGATGAGGAGATTCTCTCGGTAGACCAAGCCATGCTGTGCTGGCAGATGCACTTTGATGGCGCTTCCTAGTGCCCCACCGGCAGAAGGCTCAATGACCATAGGCTAAGCAGAGTAGGCCTAGGTATCATCTTCATTACCCCATCACAAGATATTCTTTCATACTCATTGCTATTTCCAGAAGGTTGCGCCAATAATGAGGCAGAGTATCAAGCTCCCATTACTAGCCTCGAGCTGGCTCTTGAGATAGATGTTCCCCAATTTCATGTGAAAGGGGACTACAAACTAGTCATCAAGCAGATCAACTGTGACTATGTCGTTAGAAAAATAGATCTTGTACCATTGTTGGTACACACTCTCCAGATAATGGCCTAGTTCCCATCTCATCAAGAAGTTACTCATGTCCCCCAATCTCATAATGGTCGAGCTGATGCCCTGACCGGCCAAGATGCATCACGTTCGGAGCCCGAGCAGGATGATCTGATCATCTACATGGCACACTAGAGAGTCATTGTTCCTGTCACCCTAGATGACAATGATGTCCTGCAGGTGAGCCACCTTACTTCCAGAGCCTCCATGTCAGAACCCCCTGGTCCCGTGGATGTAATGATTGAAGTGAATCCCGACTGTAGAGCCCCCATTGTTGAGTATCTCCAAAATGGTAATCTCCAAGAAGATCGGGCCGAGGGCAATTGAATCTGATGTCACACATTACAGTTTACCCTCTAGCATGATCCTAGTCATGAGCAAATCCTCAGCGCGGGTTTGATGGGGTTCTCCTTCATTGCATTCCTGGAGTCGATATTTTCTAAGTCTTGTAGGAGGTTCATGTTGGATCCAGCAGGGCTCATCAGAATGGGCCAAAAATATCTCTCTAGTTCTAGATACAGGGGTTCTTTTGGGCCTCTATGATCAATGACAACATTGAGTTTGCAAAAAGGTAACATTCATGCCAGATTCAAGATAAGCTCATGCATCGGCCACCAGAGCCTCTCCACTACACCAAGTACTCTTGGACATTTACGGTATGAGGACTCAATTTTGTGGGACCATATCCACCAATGACAGCTCGTCTGTGCAGATTCATACTGACTGCTACATATTTATTCTCCAAGAAGGCAGAGGCAGTCCCACTTAGGGAGGTCAAGCCCCCTCCATTGTATACTTTGTGAGCTCCAACATCATCTATCAATTTAAATCCCCTCACTTTGTCCTCACTGATAAAGGTACAAACTTCTGGGCTGCTGAGGTGAAGAAATTGTATGCTATGTACAACATCCATTCTAACCATATCTCCTGCTATCATGCGCAATAAAATGGACCGATCAAGCCATTCAACAAAACCCTCTTTAACATTCTGCAGAAAATGGTTGTCCAAAATAAGAAGAGTTGGATAGAAAATCTCCCCAACTCCCTCTGGGAATACCAAAAGATGGCTCATAATTCCACCAGGGGACCCCATATTCCCTGGTGTATGGAATGATGGACATCATGCCCATCAAGATTCAATTACCCTCATTGTTCATGGATTTCTATGATCAGAAAGCGCCATATGAAGTAGTTGAAATCTTTCTGGTCTAGCTGGAAGCACTCAATAAGAACAGGCTTCATGCCCTACACAATATGTAAAGGCATCAGAACAAGATAGCTAGGGATTTCAACAAGAAAGTACAACTATGCTCCTTCTTTCAAGGCGGCTTTAGTATTGTCCTTGAAGGCATAAATGATACCCAATGGGAAACCACCCAACTTGGATCCAAAATGGGATGTACATTACATTTTTCACAAAGTTTAATCTAATGGATCCGACTACTAGGTTAACATGGATGGTGAGTGTATAACTCCACCCACCAATGCCAATTTCCTCAAGAAATAATTTGTATGAGTCCCCTTTTTTACGGTCCAGCATGACCTTAAACTGTACAGTCCTGCATGACCCCAAACTATGTGATGATCCCAAATGACTGTAAACTTCATTATGATCCAACATGACTATAAACTGTACGGTCCTACATGACCTTAAACTGTGAATCATCCTTAATGACGTTAAACTATGTGTCATCACACAAGATGATAAACTGCATCCCAAGAACTACGTATGTCTTGATTCCCATCCTTATGGGACACATAAGAATTCTCAGATGCCTCATCCTAAGACTAGCCCCACACTCATTTCATTTGGCTACCCGTCCTGGGTGTAGTTCCCTTGTAGGATCTTGTGTGACACAGCCTATGTTCCATTGGCCCCCCCTCATGGCGAGATTAAGAAGGTCGCGTCATGTGCCCCTCCTTGATCATCTAGTCCACCCATGTCCTTACCGCATAATGTTAAATTCCATGGACCTTTCAGAACTACATATATCTTGATTCCCATCCTCATGGGATACGTAAGACCGCCCAGAAGTTTTGTCCATAGGTACAGCCCCAAACTCTAAGATCTCCCCTAGAGTCTCATCCCACACAGGCATATTCATTATTTACTCATCCCCTCCACCTCAGGTTTCCATCATCTTTAATATCTAAAAGGACCCCCAAAGGGCGTGGATGCTTGGCCCTAGTGATCTTATACCATTATGGGCCAACGCCCTCCAGGACCTTGAAAAACAAGTTGATATAAATCCCACATTGCGAATAAGGTCATCGGTCAACACTCATTTGTTCCAATTTCAGGTCACGTGATATAGATGTTGTGTTTTGAATCTGGCTAATAGCTATCTTTTGTTATTTTCACTACCCCATATGTACCAAGCATGGAGTGTAGTGGTTTTTTTAGTCTAGATGTCTCTTCAATCTTCGTTCTACCTCTAGAATGAGTACGATTCCAGTTGGTGGTCTCTTATGTGATGGGGAGATCCTAAACCTACTCCTTGTTTCCAACACCAAGCATTGCTTTTATTGTCATAGAAGCTATGAAGGAAATGCCCGCATGAGAGGTCATATGGCTACAGTTGTCCGGGATTCCTAGCCTTAGGTTCGTCGATCCCTTCGGCCCCATAGTCCATGTTCTCAAATAGGATTGTGTGGTGCGGTATGGACTCGCGTCCTCATTCACATCGGACTATTTTTCCATGCCACACAGATTCCCAAGAGACATATATCCCTTTATTTATCATATGTCCCATGAGTACAGGCCCCGTCATGCCTCGCGAGCCCCATCATTTGGGTTTCCATTACCTTCTATATCCAAAAGGGCCCCCGAATGGTATGTATGCTCGGCCCAAAGGGCCCTCCTACCATTATAGGATAACATCCTCAAGGATTGCAAGCGGAAAATTGATACAAGTCTCGTTTTGGAAGTGTGGTCAATGGTCGATGCATAATTGTTTTCGTGAAATTATGGTCACAAAATGGTGGATACTGTGTTTCTAATATGGTCAACAGTTGTCCTATATCATCATTTCTTCTTTCTGATCTTCCATAGGCATGATGTTTCGCCCTCCCTGTCGCATGTATATGATAGTAAACTAGGCATATATGGTCCAAGATCCAAGACCCTAAACTAATATCACATTCATCCTCACTGCAAGACGTTAAACTGCAAGCTGGCCATGACATTCTGTCTATGGCCCAGCCTAAGGCCCATTGGCCTTTTCAAGCCCCTGGCCCAAGTTCTCACTTAGGGTTGTATAGTGTGGTGTGGGATTATGTCCTCATTCACGTCGGGTTACTCTACATGCCATACACATCCCTAGATGAGATACCTTGCCCCTATATTCGTCCTCACAACCCTGACATTAAACTACACGGCACCCCCAGAACTACATATGGCTTGATTCCCGTCCACATGGGATACGTCGGACCGCCCAAACATATGGTCTTCGGGTCTAGGCCCATCATTTAGAAACCAACCTATCATTTTTTCCCTTTTTCCTACGTTTATTGTAACACCCCAAGATTACATAGTGTGTTATTTCTTCAAAATAATTCAATAACTTTCACTACACGCAACACCGAGTTAAAGTGCACCATGACTTACTATTCTAGCCGTTATGAATAGTAATACCTACTTTTTAAAACTTTATAAATTCTATCTCTCAAAATGGACTTTATTATTGGATTCGGAATATAAAAATTAGCCTAGGGTAAAATATTGGTACTTTTTAGATAACTTTAATATTTTCATGAATAGTGAAAATTACTAAATTTTAATTAAAAACAACTTTTTTAATAAAAATAATTAATGGTGATAAATTATGAATTTGAGTGTTTTTAAAGTATAATTAGAATATATTTTTACCATTTTATCCCATGGTGTTCATTATAATTAATTTCACTTCGAAATTGGACCTAAACAATTGTCAATCTTTTGATATATATTGTTTCTTAAAAACACGCTATTTGTTGTGACAGCAGGAATTAATTATAAAATTAATTAATGAAACTTATATTTTTTGAATTTTTTAAAATAGATATCATTTTTTAATTTGGAATATCAATTATATCTTAGGGTGAAATTTTGGCATTGTTCTGAAAAACTTCAATTTTTGATGAATAGTGAAACTACTAAGTGGTAGTTAAAAAAACTGAATTGTTCATAAAACTTAATTTTACCGCTTCTGTGGATGAAATTTCGAAAATCCGAGAGACAAGGTTAATATAAAGAAGTAAAATGTGGTTCAATGAGATGAAAATAATTTTTGGTGAATAGAAACTTTTTACTTTTATTTACCACGGTTAAAAGTAAATAGGGTAATTAAGGGTAAAAATGATATTAATATTACCCTAACACATGTCCTAATTCTATTGGAAAAGTTTATCTCGACCAAAAACAACATTAGGAATAAAATATTCTTATTTAGGTCCACTTGGATTAGATTAGAACATTTATTATTATTTTATTCAAAGAAGAGTTAAAAGAGTTGAAATCAATGTTTATTTACTAAAACATTTTTAATATAGGTTTATAAATAAGATAAATTCGGTTTTAAATATTAATTATAAAGATAAAAAGATTTCCTACATAATGACATTTAATTTATAATTTTTAGACGTTATATAAATTAATATATTTATGACACAATGATGATGCAGTAATTACCATAATAGTGAAAAATTAAACTAATTGATATTATAAATACCTAAATAAATATAATTTGAGACTTTTAATTAATTAATTTAATTTTCTAGGATAATATGACATATTAGGATTTCTTTAATTGACTTTTTGAGAAGTAATAATTCTGTTATAAGTTTCAAAAAAATCAACAATTGAATAGTGTCAAAATTGACAGAAAAGAGTTTTTAAAATAAATATTATATTATTAATTGATATTAAATTCCTAGGAATCTAAGGTTCATCCAAGAAACTTATATAATTATAGGTGTATCATTAATGGACCACTTGGGGGTCTCTTGGATGTATATAGTAAATTTATTAACTATATAATATAAAAATATAATGTGACATGGTAAATGTCAAACTAAATAACTAAGAGTTAATACTTAAAGATAAGGTTAATATAGTAACCCAAACCTATCTAAATTCTATTGGTTGACTGGTTTTCGACCTATCCCCACCTTAACCTTTGAATAATCAACTTTGGAGCCATTAGAAACCGAATATGAATTTATTATAAATTATTATTTCTAGCTTTTCCAAAGGTTCCCATCACCCCTCTTATAAAAGGGCACTCCCCCTTCTCATTACTTCACACCTTAAAATCCTTTTGGTTCAGCAAAACTCTAACCAAATACTCTCTAGACATCCCTAAATACAACCTAGAGGCATTAGTTTGATCATAAAGCCAACCTATGGATCCCTTTTGATCAAATCAAAAGGAAGAACCCGAAGAAGAGGTAATGATTTCACCACCCTTTTCCAAGTTCCTTTCTTCTTCCAATTCTTCTTCCTTTGTTATTACCATTCTAAAATAATAACTCCAGTATCATATATATACTATTATGTTATTATAAATATTGTACAACCATATTCATTATTCTATCCATCCTTTGAATAACATGTCACCATACGTGCGTACGTACAGCTTACCGTCTCCACGTCGTGGTGTTATTTTTATTCAATATATTATTATTTGTATGGGTATAATAATTATTTGTAAATCATGTAAATAATAAATATAACATGTTAATGATTCTGTATATATGATATACCATCCATTCATATATTATTTTAATATCAAAATATTGATATTGTCGCTCGTGCGTACGTACAGACTACCGTCTCCACGAACGCGATGGGATTCATTCTCCATCGTATCCATTCAAGTATAATTATCATTTTATGATTTGATGATAATGTTTAAGAACATGATATCATTCTGGATATGAATAATATACAACATATCCATGACAAACATGGATTATGTAACAAAACATATAAAATAAAACGAGTAATTTAACACCCGAAACCACGATAATACTAATATATTATTAACAAAACAATGTTAAAAGATCATTTATGATATCATATTAATATATATGATTCTTTTGTAATTTAATAACAATTATTTCACCATTATACAGGAGGTTAACCTACCCTCAACCATGTAAAAGTACAAGGTAAGGGTTTATTTCACAATCTCTTCATTATCCGAGGTTGTTTATACGCAATTATCTACTGGGATCTCTTTATAATCTACATCCATGTTCCTTAAAAATGTATCTAAAAACATTTTTACTTTTTACTAGACAATGGGTTAAATTCATTTATACCCTTATGTTTTTTGAATGGAATCTTTCCGTAGTTTCCCAAACAAGGCACTTTTAACCTTTTGGACAAATTTAAGGTAAGAATGTTTTTTTAACTTATACAACGGGTGCGGCTATTTACCGCCGGTATAAAATTTTCAAAGCTTCCCTTAGAAGCATATAAGAATATTTTAAAATTAAATGTTTTATTTTATAATTATGTGACTTTTAAATTATTTCAAAATAAATATTTTAAGAATTTGTGAAAGGTACTCTTTATCAATATCATAATTTTAAATGTTTTAAATATTTATCTTTCTAAATATTTTTAATTAATGTCCATGTTTTCAAAATGATTTTAAGGATTTATTTATATGGACATGAATGTGTTGAAATGATATTTATTTTCAAAAGTTTCAAAGTGGTATGGGACACTTTCATTCAATAATCTCTTTTAAATTACTTCCTTTACAAATGTGTGACTTTTCAATGATTTTGAGAAAAGAGTTATTTCTCTCAAATAGTTTTGATTTTCATCTATGTCAACATCCTTTGATGGATTTTAATCTTATTTGAAGTTGATTTATTATGATACAAAACTTTTGTATTGTATTGAAGGTTTTGTGATAAGTTTTACTATGGATATGTTATTTTTATACAATTTATGGATTATAGAAAGTATTGACATTTCGTATGATAGTTTTAATACGAATGTTTATGTTATGTTTAAACCTTTTCATATGGGAATGAATTGGACTTAGTAAGTGACGAGTGGAGCCCGCTATAGCTCCTCGATAGATCGGTAGGTCTCATGAGACAAACTAGTTTCTTGGCACAAGGCCTTGGCAAAATCTTATTTGTAGTCTTGGCACGAGTCCTTGGCTATGTGGTTATGATAGTCTGGAATTATGCATTCCATCATTATGAAAGTGGTTATTGATATTGGATGTGATTATTCTATTAGTAGAATATCCATGTGAATAAGTAAATGGCAGTATTTCATTTTACTTTTGCCATACTATGTTGAAGTTCAAGTTTAAACGGCTTTTGTTTTAGTTATAAGTTGCCTTAAATGTTTATTTTTATTTATGAGAGTTTCCGCTATATTGTTATCCTTACTGGGCATTTGAGCTCACCCCTTTTCTATGTTTTATTTTTCCCAGGATGTGAAGAAGTAATTTATGAATGACCTGCTAGGAAAGGGTGAGGGGATAAGAGTGTGGAATATGGAGACTATGTTGTTGTAGTTTTCATTTTATGATGTAATGTAAACCTTATGAATATATCTAATGTTTCCAAGGCTACTAAACCAATCGGTCTTTCGAGATTTGATCTTTCTTGTGATCATGCCAATGTTATGTAATAATGCACCGACTCTGGGTAACTGGGGTCGGGGCGTTACAGTTGGTATCAGAGGAAGTTTAGTACAAACCTTGGAAGCTAGATTTAGATAAACTCTGATTAGAGCACATGGATTTATGATGGACTTTGAGGATTAGTATAGAAGAACTTCCTAGAATTTTGGTATTGTAGAGATTTTGTGAGTTTTCTGAGCAATACATCCCTGTCTGGATACGAGCAGGTAGTGGCGGCTCTGGCACAGATGTACCTAGGGGAAAAACCCGAAAACACCGCTTTGAGATAGACTCGAACGGGAACTGGTGAACGACAACGGGCCTTTCTGCACTCTTGGTTACGACACTCCCGGGGGATATACTTAGGATAACTCTCATTTTCTTTACAAATCATTATGAAGGGTTTATGAGTATATACTTCCTAAAAGTAGAAATTTTTATGATTATGGATTATATCCATAAACTATTTAATTTATGTTATATGTCATACAAGTTTGGTATTAGGTATTGTTATTCATAAACTAATCTAGTGTATGCCATTGTTTAGAAATGGCGCCCAGTAGAAGGAATGAGAACTCCAGCAATGCACATGATACAAAGAGAAAGAAGGATCATATCTTTCATGGTATTAAGCCAGAATTTATAAGAGAAATAGTCTCCCATGTATTATCATCATATGAAGAAATAATATCATGTGTTGATAAGATAAGTAATGATTTTACTGAGTCCTATGGCTTTGAAGGGAAGCAAGAGAAGAAAAGGATGGAAGAGAGAAAGATGAATAAAGGGAAGAGGGAAAAGAAGAATTTTCCCATATGTGATAACTATGGAATGAAACACCCTGGAACTTGCCTAAAAGGAATGGGAGTTTGTTATAAGTGTGGAGGAAAAGGGAACAATGTACGTGACTTCAAGGGTAAGAAAATGGTTTCAAATGTACAATGCTTCATTTGCAAGGAGTTTGGACACTACGTGAACCTATTTCCCAGTCATCAGACTATGTCGTAAATGATTCTATTAGATAATAATCAAGTTATGATTCTACCATAGATGAAGAGGAATGATTAGATTTCTTATGTTGATTATTTCATTTGAGTGTTGTATCAACAATTTACTTGTTATAATAATTATGGAGTATATAAGGATTGTACTGCAGTACTATTTCATTAAGGACTTGAGATTGTGTGGAACAAAGAAAAGTGACTCAATAGCAGGTTAAATTTTTGGAAAATATATGGTTGAGAGAGAGATAAACCATAATATGGTTCTGATACCGAGGTAGTGATTTTAGAATATTACATGATTGATTTGGATAAATTATATTGGATATTCTTGACTACCTTGAAGATGATTAATGATTTTTATATTCCATCATTGTTGGGGTTTAAAACATTTTTAGTTTGATGAAGTATATCCAGTATTCTATATGGAATAAGGGAGCATGAATGTAATCTACAAGGATTATGGTAATTCAGGATGTTTCAGTGTTTTAAAAGAATACATGATGAAGGTATTCATATGCTATTACGGGGTAAAAAGGATCTACATTATGTTTACCTTCTTTATAAATGTTGTAATGTGTGTTTGGACAGAAGTATTTTGGATAAATTCTAGTTTGAGATTAATTTTGGATTGCCATAAAAGGACAACCCGGAGGTCGGGCAGCAACCCATCGCGAACGGAAAGGCCGCGAGACTTGAACTCGCAACCGAAGGGCGATAAGGGTGTATCACCTACCACTGGCCCACGATATGTCCTGTATTGAATAATGTAGTTTTTTAAAAGATCTGGTAGATGAATTATAAATTCGTTTATTTTGGAACCCTATACGAATAGTATAAATAGAATTTTTTTACGTTCTATTATCTTTTAGAGTGAAAGATGAGTTTGTGTTAGAAATTTATTAATGGATAAAACTCTAATTATAAGGTAAGTATATCTCCTTATGATCTTAGCCAATCTCATAAATAAATTCCTCAACATTAAGAAAAGGAACTTAGAACAAAAATGTTGTCCTAGATGGTACCTTAAATAATCACTAATTTATGACTTTGGGATTGTTGGCCTTTTCATAGCCATGTTCTCTTCCACTCTCCATCAGATAATTGATGGTTAGATTTCTCCTCCATATCCATATTTTCCTACATGGAACCCTAGTATGTGTTATTTTTTGTAATATTCATACTTTCCACTCTTTATTTTAAATAGAGGCCTCATTAATTCATTTTTCGATGTGGGATTTCAACTAAGATATTTTGAAACGTGAAAAATTTGTTATTCTAATACCTTATGTTTTCTTGAATCGATGGTATTTTAAATCATCATAGATTGATGAATTTGAGGACCTCAATTTTAAACTTGTTTGTGATTCATGACCTCAATCACTACCTATAAATATTTATGTTTTTCCTCCGATTATATGTCTCTAATTTCCACCAATGTTCTCCTAATCGAGATCATAATTTGGTGGTAACCCTTTCATTTCTCTTTTCCACATATTAAGACAAAATTTTAGTAACCCAATTTTCTATGTGGGTTTTCCCACAAAGATATTTTTTATTTTCAACCTTTTATTTTCGAAGAACAATTTCAAATTGCGAGGATGCAATTTATTGAATGAGGGGAGAATGTAACACCCCAAGATTACATAGTGTGTTATTTCTTCAAAATAATTCAATAACTTGCACTACACGCAACACCGAGTTAAAGCGCACCATGACTTACTATTCTAGCCGTTATGAATAGTAATACCTACTTTTTAAAACGTTATAAATTCTATCTCTCAAAATGGACTTCATTATTGGATTTGGAATATAAAATTAGCCTAGGGTAAAATTTTGGTACTTTTCGGATAACTTTAATATTTTGATTAATAGTGAAAATTACTAAATTTTAATTAAAAATAACTTTTTTAATTAAAAAAATTAATGGTGATAAATTATGAATTTGAGTGTTTTTAAAGTATAATTATAATATATTTTTACCATTTTATCCAATGATGTTCATTATAATTAATTTCACTTCGAAATTGGACCTAAACAATTGTCAATCTTTTGATATATATTGTTTCTTAAAAACACGCTATTTGTTGTGACAGCGGGAATTAATTATAAAATAAATTAATGAAACTTATATGTTAGGAATTTTGTAAACTAGATATAATTTTTGAATTTGGAATATCAATTATAGCTTAGGGTGAATGTTTGGCGTTGTTCTGAAAAACTTCAATTTTTGATGAATAGTGAAACTACTAAGTGGTAGTTAAAAAAAATGAATTTTTCATAAAACTTAATTTTACCGCTTCTGTGAATGAAATTTCAAAAATCCGAGAGACACAGTTAATATCAATAAGTAAAATTTGGTTCAATGAGATGAAAATAATTTTTGGTGAATAGTAACTTTTTACTTTTATTTACCACAGTTAAAAGTAAATAGGGTAATTAAGGGTAAAAATGATATTAATATTACCCTAACACATGTCCTAATTCTATTGGACAAGTTTATCTCGACCAAAAACAACATTAGGAATAAAATATTATCATTTAGGTCCACTTGTATTAGATTAGGACATTTATTATTATTTTATTCAAAGAAGAGTTAAAAGAGTTGAAATCAATGTTTATTTACTAAAACATTTTTAATATAGGGTTATACATAAGATAAATTCGATTTTAAATATTCATTAGAACGAATAAAAGATTTCATACGTAATGATATTTAATTTAGAATTTTTAGACATTAAATAAGTTAATTTATTTATGACACAATGATGATGCAGTAATTACCATAATAGTGAAAAATTAAACTAATTGATATTATAAATACCCAAATAAATATAATTTGAGACTTTTAATTAATTACACTAATTTTCTAGGATAATAAGACATATTAGGAGTTATTTAATTGACTTTTTGCGAAGCAATAATTCTATTATAAGTTTCACAAAAATCAGCAATTGAATAGTGTCAAAATTGACATAAAAGAGTTTTTAAAACAAATATTATATTTTTAATTGATATTAAATTCCTAAAAATCTAAGGTTCGGCCAAGAAACTTATATGATGATAGGTGTATCATTAATGGACCACTTGGGGGTCGCTTGGATGTATATAGTAAGTTTATTAACTATATAATATAAAAATATAAAGTGACATGGTAAATGTCAAACTAAATAACTCAGAGTTAATACTTAAAGATAAGGTTAATATAGTAACCCAACCCTGTCTAAATTCTATTGGTTGAATGGTTTTCGACCTATACCCACCTTAACCTTTTAATAATCAACTTTGGAGACATTAGAAACTGAATATGAATTTATTATAAATTAATATTTCTAGCTTTTCCAAAGGTGCCCATCACCCCTCTTATAAAAGGGTACTCCTCCTTCTCATTACTTCACACCTTAAAATCATTTTGGTTTGGCCAAACTCTACCCAAATACTCTCTAAACTACCCTAAATACAACCTAGAGGCCTTAGGTTGATCATAAATCCAACATATGGAGCCCTTTTGATCAAATCAAAAGGAAGAACCCGAAGAACAGGTAATGATTTCACAACCCTTTTCCAAGTTCCTTTCTTCTTCCACAACTTCTTCCTTTGTTATTACCATTCTAAAATAATAACTCCAGTATCATATATATAATATGATGTTATTATAAATATGGTACAACCATATTCATTATTCTATCCATCCTTTGAATAACATGTCACCATACGTGCGTACGTACAGCTTATCGTCTCCACGTCGTGGTGTTATTGTTATTCAATATATTATTATTTGTATGGGTATAATAATGATGTGTAAATCGTGTAAATAATAAATATAACATGTTAATTATTATGTATATATGATATACTATCCATTTATATATTATTTTAATATCAAAAGAATGATATTGTCGCTCGTGCGTACGTACGGACTACCGTCTCCATGAACGTGATGGGATTCATTCTCCATCATATCCATTCAAGTATAATTATCATTTTATGATTTAAAGATAATTTTTAAGGACTTGATATCATTCTGGATATGAATAAGATACAACCTATCCATGAAAAACATGGCTTACGTAACAAAACATATAAAAGAAAACAATTAAGTTAACACCCGAAACCACGATAATACTAAGATATTATTAACAAAACAATGTTAAAAGATCATATATGATATCATATGAATATATATGACTCTTGTATAATTTAATAACAATTATTTCACCATTATACAGGAGGTTAACCCACCCTCAACCAAGGAAAAGTACAAGGTAAGGGTTTATTTCACAATCTCTTCATTATTCGAGGTTGTTTATACGCAATTATCTACTGGGATCTCTTTATCATCTACATCCATGTTCCTTAAAAATGTATTTAAAAACATTTTTACTTTTTTCTAGACAATGGGTTAAATTCATTTATACCCTTATGTGTTTTGAAAGGAATCTTTCCGTAGTTTCTCAAACAAGGCACTTTTAACCTTTTCGACAAATTTAAGGTAATAATGTTTTTTTAACTTATACGACGGGTACGGCTATTTACCACCGTTATAAAATTTTCAAAGCTTCCCTTAGAAGAATATAAGAATATTTTAAAAATAAATGTTTTATTTTATAATTATGTGACTTTTAAATGATTTCAAAATGAATATTTTAAGAATTTTTGAAAGGTACTCTTTATCAAGATCATAATTTTAAATGTTTTAAAGATTTATCTTTCTAAATATTTTTAATTAATGTACATGTTTTCAAAATGATTTTAAGGATTTATTTATATGGACATGAATGTTTTGAAATGATATTTATTTTAAAAAGTTTTAAAGTGGTATGGGACACTTTCATTCAAAAATCTCTTTTAAATTACTCCCTTTACAAATGTGTGACTTTTCAATGATTTCGAGAAAAGAGATATTTCTCTCAAATAGTTTTGATTTTCATCTATGTCAACATCCTTTGATGGATTTTAAATTATTTGAAGTTGATTTATTATGATACAAAACTTTTGTATTGTATTGAAGGTTTTGTGATATGTTTTACTATGGATGTGTTATTTTTATACCATTCATGGTTTATAGAAAGTATTGACATTTCGTATGCTAGTTTTAACACGAATGTTTATGTTATGTTTAAACCTTTTCATATGGGAATGCATTGGACTTAGTGAGTGATGGGTGGAGCCCTCTATAGCTCCTCAATGCATCGGTAGGTCTCATTAGACAAACTAGTGTCTTGGCACAAGGCCTTGGAAAAATCTTATTTGTAGTCTTGGCACGATTCCTTGGCTATGTGGTTATGATAGTCTGACATTATGCATTCCATCATTATGAAATTGGTTATTGATATTGCATGTGATTATTCGATTAGTAGAATATCCATGTGAATAAGTAAATGGAATTATTTCATTTTACTTTTTCCATACTATGTTGAAGTTCAAGTTTAAACAGCTTTTGTTTTATTTATACATTGCCTTAAATGTTTATTCTTATTTATGAAAGTTCCCTCTATATTGTTATCCTTATAGGGAATTTGAGCTCACCACTTTTCTATGTTTTATTTTTCCCAGGATGTGAAGAAGTAATTTATGAATGACCTGCTGGGATAGAGTGAGGGGATAAGAGTGTGGACTATGGAGACTATGTTGTTGTAGTTTTCATTTTATGATGTAATGTAAACCTTATGAGTATGTCTAGTGTTTCCAAGGATACTAAACCAATCGGTCTTTCGAGATTTGATCTTTCTTGTGATCATGCCAATGTTATGTAATAATGCACCGACTCTGGGTAACTAGGGTTGGGGTGTTACATTTATCCAGGAGAGGGTTATACGGTGTGACATTGGATTATGTCCCCATTCATATCAGATTTATAACAACCACACCGCATACCTCTCTCTCTCTCATATAGAGCCTTCACTCCCTTTCCCTACTCTCATATATTCAAGTCAATCGCCCTTATGTTGGGTCCCTCAACCCTCTTTGGTGATCCCCTAATGTGCTCGAGAGTACTCTGGTTTTGAACCCGGAGTGTCGGATTCTTTCTGGACATGCTTTCACCCATTTTTCAAGTGTCAGGTTCCTCTTCATTTGGACTTCAATTATCATTCACATCCGAAGTGACCCCAAAATGATATGGATGATAAGACTACGGGCTCTCCTACCATTACAGTCCACTGTCCTCAAGGATTTCAGACAAAAAATTGATACAGATCCATGTTGTGAATATGGTCTGCGGTCGAAGCTCATTTGTTGTTCCAATTTTTGGTCACACGATATGGATACTGTGTTTCAAAAACGGTCAACAGTTATCCTCTATCATCACACAAACCCCTTAAAGCCTTACATATCTGTTACATGATTCACATCATTTTCCACCCCATTATGTCCTAGTGGAATTTCAACCCTCCCGGTACTATCTCTCAGTGCACATTTTCATGTTAGGAGAACAAAGTTGCGGTAAATAATCATTCGAGGCTCGGACCCAAACTCCCATTGGCATGTATTTCATGTATTGAAAAAACCATTTCAACCCTTACTTCCCACACCATGTTTGGCTCACGTGGGCTTAGGGATCGAATTGAGTTACTCGTTTACATGGAAGGATTCTACTTCACTATGGTCTGAGATCTAAGACATTAAACTAAGACTTCTTTTAGAACTATGTGTGGCTTGATTCCATATCCCATGGGATACGTAGGAATGCTACGACATTTCATCTCTAGGTCCAACTTAACTGAGAGATAGTCTCTCCTGCCCCATATTCTCTAACATTTTCTAGCCTCCCTCGGCCTGAGGTTTCTTCCTCTGAATCGTGCATGACATGATGTGGACCTCGTCCTCTTTCACATTGGGTATGCTTTATCATGTCATGCACTTTCCCTTTTGAACCTCATCTTTCTTGTATATTTTTGAGCCATATTAATCTAGACTATGCTTCCTAGTACCACATGAACCTAAACTATTACCTCTATACTGCACGACGTTAAAATACATGGCTGGTCCCATCACATGACCCTAAATTTTGACATTATCATCCTGACCACATGACGAAAAACAACAATGCACCATGATATCCTCACTCGAGGGGACATCATGTTTGGTATCAGTCACACACCATACCATTTTTCAACATATTAAAACGGCTTGATTCTTGTGGTGATTCCTAGACATTCTATCCTATATCCATCGCTTAAAAAATCCACAGACATTCATCCTAAAGGACAAACATGATCTATCAAATGTTGTTTCCTTAGGTGTGAGGGCCAGACCCGCATGACCTTATCATCTATATCACGAGTACTTTACCAATCCACCCCAAGAACTACATACGGATAGATTCCCATCCTCATGGGATACTTAGGAATGCCTATGAACTTTGTCTCCCTCCTAGTCTAAATTTCATTTTTTGTTCCTCGATCTAAAACCTCCCCATGGAACACATGGTGATCTAGACTCCAAGTCCTCATTTATGTCGGGTTACATAATTACTTCACCATGTGTCTCCCAAATTCCCTACCATCTATGGTACGATATCTATGACCATATACTAAGGCCACTCGGTGTCCTTTCTAGAAGACTTTAAACTTCACAACATCTTCCAGAACTACGTATGGCTTGATTCCCATCCTCATAGGATACATAGGAACACCTAGACACATAGTCTCTGGGTCCTGCCCTAGGAATGTAAAATAATGTCTTCTCTTTTTCCCCCTTGGCCCAAAATCTTTTGGGAGCATGTGGTGTGGTGAATACCTCTTGGGATCTCATTCAAGTTGGGTTTTTTGATAGCTGCACCATGTCCCCCCCATGTATTTTCCCAATCTTGTCCAAGTTCGATGACCCTAAACTAAGACCTCCCTACGGGAGCTACGCATTTGGTTTTGCTACTTCACCACCCTACTCCCATTCCATTAAATCAATCTCCCATTAATGGCCCATCCAATGATCATTAATTTGGAAAACATGCAACCTCAGGACCCTTTTCCTTGGAGGGGGACTCGACTCCCTCTATTTGATATGTCTAGTTGTCGTACTAAGATGCATTATGGATGTTCCTGAAGTGTGTAATTTTCATAGGGACATTGCCTCATTCTATGTCCAATATTCATGAGCCCATCATTTGGATCCTCATCCTCTTCCGTGTCTGAAGGGACCCCCTTTACGGCCTGGTCTCATGCCACACTAGCTTGCATACTCTGTTGGGCCAATGTATCTGAGGACCTCAAAAGACATTTTCGACCAATCTCATGTTTCGAACATGGTTAGTGGTCAATCCTCCTTTGTCTTTCCCCATTCCTTGATAATGCGAAATGAATACTGTGTTTCGAACATGCTCAATAGTTATACACTATCGCCACACCACCATCATTGTGGACCAGATCTAGAGGATCATGTTTCACATATTTCCACATCCTTATGTTTAATTGGATTCCCAATATACTTGGATTTACTCCTCCGTGCATCTAGGTGAGTAATATAGGCCAGTCAGCAACATTGGGACGTCATTCACACTAGTGTCCCATCACCCCTAACATGTGCCTTCCTATGCCATGAAATCCCCATCACTACTCCTTTTTCCAAAATTGAGCACGACTCAAGTGGTCTTAGTAGTTTTGGTTGGACGTGTACTAGCGCAGCCATGACACACATGCCTTTAATCATCCTGTATGACATTAAACTGTGCTCTCAGAACTACATTTTTCTTGATTCCCACCCTCAAGGCGTACGTAGGAACACCTGACCGCTTTTCCTCGAGCCCAACCTAACTTTCAATTTGTTTCCCTTTACCTAAAGAACTTTCTCCAAGGATATATGGTGTGGTGCTAACTCCTTATGTACTCATTCATGTATGTTTTATAGCTACCGCACCACATACTCCCTTCTTGGGATCTTCCCTTTCGCTCTTCATCCAATCGTATGTCATTAAACTGCACGAATCCATATGTCTTCAACACATGACACTAAATTGTGGCTCTACCCAAAATAAGCTCAGGATTCCCTATGTCAATCAAGGGATGCGTCAGCTTCCTCTCCAAAGAGGATTCTCCCAACCAGCATCGGTCTTTGACCACACTGTGCATCAAGAACTACATTTGGCACGATTCTCATCCTTATGGGATACATAGAGACGCCCAGGAATTTCGCCTTCGGCACAACCCTATAGCATTAACCCTTCTGGACCCTCAGCCCTGATCTTGGTCCAGGAAGTAGGACCTTTAAACAATGTGCATTGTCCTATTGTATGACATCAAACTTCACAATTCCATATGTCCTCAATGCATGACAGTAAATTGTTATTCAACCCTGAACAAGTTCAAGATGCCCCATGTTAATCAGGGGTTTCACTGGATCCCTTACCAAAGAGGTCTTGCCCAAAAGAATGTTTGATCCATGATCAGACAGATACACCCACATAATGTTTCTTCATCGTGGTGGAATGATTTCAAGAGTGTTAGACTCCATTCAAATAACCCATCACTTCAACTCCATGCTTTTCATGCCCTGCATTCAGACCCTCCTCCTCTTTCACATCTATGGGAACCCCCTAACAGTATGAATGCCCGGTCTATGGCTCACCTACTATTCTGGGCCAACGTTCTAGAAGACAAAGGGATGATATTTTGAGTTAGGTCCCATGTTTCGAACATGGTTAGCGGTCAGCCCCCATTTTTTATCCCCATTTTCGGATAACGGAATAGGGATACTATTTTTCGAACACGGTAAACATTTATTCTTCATTGACATACCATCGTATAGTGTTACAAATTTTGGTAATCATGATTCACACATTCCACTCCCCTATGTTCTAATTAATTCCAACACCCCTGGCGTTACCCCTCTCGTGAACCAGTGCAGACTAGGGAAGTAATGATTTGATTATTTTAGGGACCTCATCCTCTACCCAGGCCTCTCCCATTCTTCCCATAAATCTAGATTGGTTGTTCAAAACCCCAAGATGCCCGAAGCATGGTTTTAACTCTTACATTTTTTTTTGTAATAATAAGGTGGTCATCCCTTATTTCTCACACCGGGGATGACCCATGTGTGCTTAGGGATTGATCACTGCATGCTCCGTGAATATGATGGGAATGTAATAAAAAAGTACAAATAATGGAACTCATGAATGAATTTGGAAAAAAAATCAAGGTATGATTGTACATTATAGGGTTTGTAATCATTACAGTACCCGAGGGTCGATCCCTCCCATGGATGGGTTAACCCCATCAAAAGAGAGTTGTAGCACCACCACCCTCTGGCTTGTGGTATCCAGGATTTGCGATCTCCTCTTAAGCTCCCGATCCTCCTCAGTAGTGATGGGGCGCAATTTTTCAGCCATAATCCAGGCCCTCTCTACAATGGTCCGTATGACGGCCATTTCGATAGAGGCTTGCATCATGTACCCTTCGGCCTCTGCAAGTTGGGCATTCAATCACAATATTAACTTCGATTGTGAATTAAGGGAGGTTGAGTGCTCATCCTCCCAGACCTGCAACTTCTAAACCTCGTTTTCAGCCTCCTAGAGGATCTTGATGTCCACAGTTTTCCTCTACTGCAAGCCCACACAGAGGCCATGATCATTCTACTGAATCTTCTCCACCATAAGATATCACACAAGCATGTGGGGATGTTGGGAATCCACTCCTCCAACACACAGTTCACAGAGTCACGAATTAAGTCTATCCATTTCATCCAGCCATTGAACTTGGGGGTGTCATCAATGATGCACATGATCAGCTTCCATGATGGGCGACAGACTACTTTTCTATCCTCTTCGTCAGAGGTTGTCTCATCCCAGCCAGCATGGTTGGCAAGCTCATATTTAGGGAACTCCCAGAGGAAGTCATCATCAGGGTCTAAATCTGGTGTTTGATCAGGTATGGTTGGGCTTGGGCTGTCTGATCAATCCTCATCATCGGATCCCACATTAATGATCTCAGGCTCTACCCCGCTAACAGTCCTACTAGTGATCAGGTGTGTCATAGCTTGGTCGGTTTATATCTCCTCCTCCACAATCATCGGCATTCCCATGGAAAAGGCGCTGCTAGGAGTCTCAACCAATCTCACCATGGAAACCCACACCATTTGAAGAACTATGCATACCAAGAGGGGAATAAATTTCATTATCCTAGTCAATGACTGACAGTCATGAATTGTGCGAAGGATAATTATAGAGGTCAAACTCTCAGTCTTGTTCCTGTTTCGTTGTTGTGGGGACCCCAAGACGTGGCCCTCCTTATTTTTTAGGGAAGTCCAAAAACTATAAGGGATCCATCTCGGCTACCCTAGCCCCGCTAGGTTTACTAATCTCCATAGTAGTGGGCACAGATCATGAAGGCCATACATATGAATCTGCTTTAAGGATGGAGCACGTTTGGTGTATGAGGTTCTTATGCATAGTTCAAATTTTAGTAAGGAATTAAAAATGTCCTAGAAACAGTACCTGAGGAAGGGGCTTAGGATGTTAGCTCAAGGGCCTATGAAAATTCCTCAAGATCTGATCCTTGATCACATACTTTACCCTCCTCCAAGAGGCTCCCTCTACAGGCATCCCCCCAGGAGGAATCGTCGGATTCCTCTAGTAGAGGAAATATCTCTCTCAGTTTAGTAGAAGATAACTGTAGAGGGGTCGTTTGATCCAATAACACACTCACCTCGTCCTTCATTGGACCCGAGGCACCCCAAGAGTGAAAAAATCCTCCAACTTGGTACGTTTTTGCTCCACCTCCTCCGGGTATACTGCAAAACTGGCCCTAACATGACCAGTTCCCGGCAAGTCCATCCTGAGATGGTTCAAGTGTTGCTACATCTCGGATGGGCCGAGTAATAGCTTGTTTACATCCCAGATGTCCCCGGCCTCCAGAAATGCAGCATTCTCCAGCATGTCTATGTAGCACAACCACTTCCTCAGAGACTTAGTGGATATTCTATAGAATCCTCACGGTGGCCTCCCCTCTGGATAACTCTATTTTTTTGGGACAACTTGGTCCGCTGCTGTTTCTAGATCTACTGCCAATACCCCCCTCAGTCGGTACAGGCCTTCCTGTCACAGTAGAACTGCCACAATGGGATGTCTTTTCCACCTTATGGCCTCGGTCTCAAAGTTGGGGAGGCACACCATAACCGGCCCGAACAGTTGGCTGATTCTGCATCTCCCCCAGGTAGGCCACCTCCTAGATTTTGGCATACACATTCACCAACCAGAAGATGGTCATGGGTGGAGGAAACTCATTCAGTATCTTTCCATCTTTCTATTTGAACATGAGCCACATCTGCCTCATCACGCACATATGTTCCTCACAACGTACCCCCAAATTGACTTGTGGGGTCAGTCACTACATACACCGAAATTTCCGGGTGAATCAGTGATCATCTGTTCCTTGTCCATCATCATTGAAATCACCTGTTGGAAATGAGAACAGATGATAGTTGAATTCCTCTACCTTCCAGACACAGTTCAGTACCACTTGCACATTAAGCATGGACGAAAATCTCCCTGTGGAATTCATAATGGATGGGAGAAATTTCTATCCCATAGGGGATATGGGGTTCAGATATTCATAGAACCCTCTGACGTATGTTCATATCCACCCATACAGGATGTGGAATGGTCTGCATATCCTCTTTGTCCTCTTCCTCTTGCAGATATGCCACAACATCTTATATAGCTTGGTGAGAATCGAGATTCCAAGGTTCACATGCCCTCTTGTCTCCAACATGGATTCCATGTTAAATGTTCTTGGTCGTACGACCATGTTCGTATCCATCACCAAAAGGATCCAACTGCATATGAGAGATATGATGAATGTTTCCATCATGACTACCAGTTGTTGCTCAGTGCTGACACTAAATCCCCGGGTACTCCACTAGCTGTCTTCAAAGAGCCACCAGTACGAGTGCTCCTTGCCCCATTGAGCCCCCTTTGGGCATGTTCGAGGCCTCAACAGAAACTGTCTATCTTCTGGGAAGTTCAGAAACTGCTTGAACCACCATCTGAAGTGGACATCTCTCACTGCTTCCTTGTTATCTCCCAGCACCAGCTCCATCAACACGTTTTCCAGTGGAGACATTTTCTCTGGATCCTCCCACACACCCATAATGGGGAGGAATTCATCATACATTGCCCCCAGTTTTAGGATCCATGAGATCTGATTCACATACCATAATCTAATGCCAACCACCCCATCGTGCAAGTGTAAGGTATTGGTCCTCGATGAAAACCTGATTAATAACTTCGACATAATCTACTTTGGTTGGTAGATATAAAATTGGGAGGCCCAAGCCACCATGTACAGGCTCCCTCTCCTCAGTTATGCCCCAAACTCTTCACATGAGGAACCTACCCAGAAGGCCTAGGCCCAGTCATTGGTGAAGTTGTCGCCCTGGCATAGATCCCACTCATTGGACTATCCATTCCTCGGGTTCCTCCGGGCCACCATCAAGATCATCTGGTATAGAGGGGGGATGTCTCCACCTACAATTCCTTTCTATCAACATTGTTCATATGGATGTACATGCAATCAGTAGTAACAAGTGTGAAATTCTACCAGGAATATTCATCAGCCACCCTGAACCATTAGCGTTGGAATGACGTGCTCCTGAACTAGTAATCCAGCTCGTCCCTACATGATCCAGGGATGAAGACATCAGCCCTCAGCCCAAATCCATATAGTGGCAGCCTCTTACATAGTGGATAGTTCCTCTGGCTTTCCGACAGAAACTCCACCAGTGAATTGTGGTCAGAGTGTCAATGTATCAAATCTTATAGATCCAAGATATTCATTATCTCCTCCCTTCAGGAAGCGTCCTCAAGGACCCCTGATAACCTCCTTGTGATCAATTCATTTTTTAATTTTTGGCAGCCTTTGGGTTTGATTCACGAACCACCTTTATAGAGTATGTTCGCGAAGACCGTTCGCAAAGGCTTTTCGCAGAGCCTTGCCCCGGACTTCAAATGCAAGTCCCAAATCTATCTACGGCGAAATCAACGACTCATTGTGCGCTGTGAAGTAGAAGGCCTGATTCGTGGAGAACAAACGTGGAGTATATAGAGCTTCATGAATCGAGAGCACTACAAACCACAAACATGGTGAAGAGAAAGGAAAAAAGGAGAGGTTAGGTCCCCTTTTTATAGGTGAGGACCCCAAGTGCTTCGCGGTGCATCCTATCCGTAGTGAGATTCACAGAACGCCAGCCCGCATGCATCACTACACCTCGCAAGCCCCCTTCGCGATTGACTGAGGAATTTTGGTGGTTAACCCTCCAACTTTTACCCTTGTTTTCACCTTGGCTCAAAGTCCATGGGGGTCATTTGTTGACACCAAATTATGGAAAATAAATAACAAGGGGAAAAATTAAGGGATGCCACATGAAGACTGCTCGCGAAGCCCCCGTGGCCCCACGGCCGGCACAGAGCTCCCCCTTCGCGAACCCGCCGCGGAGCAAAGAGGCAGGATGCTCTGTGAACCAATTTTTTGTTCGTTAACCTGCAGCGGATCAAGGAAGCAGGATGCTCCATGAGCACGTTTGACATTCAAGCCTTATAAAGACCAGGCTCCCCTCGAGCCAAAAGGATGGAACCTCTGACTGTTCACCTTTTGAGCTCCCACATCGTGAAGGAATTTCTGCTCTTTGAACCATGATCTTTTCAAGGTACTTTTTCATCATGAAGTGTCTTCCCCTTTTCATGAATTCCACCCATCTTCAATGAGGGATGCCCTTCGCAGGGCTGACTGGCCTCCGCGAAAGAAGGAGATCCCCAAAGGTACTCAGGTCTTTAGGGAGAACATGTGCTTTGCAAAGTACTCTTCATGCACATGTGACCTGCATGCTAAGGCAAGGTCATTGTGGTTCTCAAGGCACATTGCTTTGCAATATTATGCTTCATGTGGAACCCTTTATTCGAGAGGTATTGCTCCTCAAATTCCATCCCACTTCATGAAGAACCTTTTATATGCACCGATGACCTATGCCTAGGCTAGTCCACCTCACCTTGCAATGAACATCCCTTCCCGAAGCCCCTCCACATCATGGAACACCAGATCTTCACAAGGCTTCTACATATGAACCCTTTTTCTTTACAACTCATTTTTCTATGCAACCCTTCAGGTTTTCACGAAGCAATTTCAATGTCCCTTGGGTAGTACATTACATTGAACTGCATCACCTCATGCTTCATTGCATAGGCATGCTAATGGATATTGCTTTATCACATAGACACTCTAATGTGGAACCCTCAATGGATCGCTCCATTACACACCCTCTCTAAGGAATTATCGATTCCTTCATTCCCTCAAGGGAGGGTGGGTATCAGTTATGTAAGTCCTAGGGGTGAGGAGTCCACCACCCATCATCTGAGTTGTAGGACATTAAACTGTCATGTTCCATCATCTTCGGCACATGACGTTAAATGGTGACCTCTCCCCATGCATCATATGTAGGTTTCCTCCACCTTGGACATTCTGCATGCCCACTGGTCTTTATGGGATTGAAATCATTCCTCACTTGGAGTGAGATCCTCTGTATTGGAGCAGAGTTTGTCCGCAGGGACAGGGCAACCACCATGGTGTAAGCCCCTAGCTTTTCATGCTAGAGGCAGAACCCCTGCTCCTCTTATCTTTTTTCTTGAAAAAGACCAGGGAAGAGATGGGAATCAGGACCTTACTTATCCCATCCCTCTCCCATTGGGATTTTTCACCACCCAGGCCTCCACCCTAGAGTAAGTATCAATCTCTATCACCCTGGGCTGCTAACAATGTTTAATACCATGTTTCCTTTTTGGGCTGCGGACCACTCGTAAGCCCATATTTCGCTTTTGGGACACTAACTAGGTGGAAGCCCCCGTTTCACTTCCCACGGATGCACCTTCCACGAAGTAATCATTAGGAATTTTCTACCTCTTGCTTCTCAAACCGAGCATGACTCACCTGGGTTTAGAGTAATCATCGACCATGACATCCTTTCTAGGAAGCCTAGAGTGTATGCCCTAGACATTTTTCCAAACTACGTGGAATTTGATCCTTGCTAGGGAAAGGTACATTGGAAGCCTCCCTGAGGATCAATCCCAACACCCATTAGTACCAACCATCTTAATGTCAATTCCCACTCCTTCCCGAACTACCTAGACTTTGATCCTTTCCAAGGCAAGGTACGTAGGAAGCCTCCCTGAGGTTCAGGACCAACATCCATTGGTACTAACCATCTTCACATCGGTTCCCACTCTTTATAAGACTATGTGGAATTTGATCCTTGCTAAGGCAAGATACGTGGTATGCATTCCTAAGGTTCATGCCCAAAAACTAATTGTCCCGACCTCCCTTCACATCGGACCATCATCATATTTCATGACGTTAAACTGCATGCCCCCATTTCGTCCTGCACGATGTTAAACTGCATCAACCATCCTGAATTACGTGGGATTTAATCCTTGTCTCCTAGATAGGGTATGTAGGAAGCCTCCATGAGGTTCAACCCCATCTGGTGGTAAGCCATTGTGATCCCATCCAGGGTTAATCCATTGTGACCCCATCCAGCGGTAAGCCGTTATGACCCCATCCAGCGGTAAGCCGTTGTGACCCCATCCAGCGGTAAGTTGTTGTGACCCCACGTCAATGGTAAGTCGTTTTCAATCCGGGCCTGGTGGTAAGCCTTTATTCTCTCTTATATTGAGACCCATATCGCTGGTCCATCCCAATGGCGTTAGACCAACTCTCGGGCCACTATTCATATATAAGCCCCAACATGTCATTAGGTCGTTTTCCTTTACATGCACCCGAATTTTATGCCCCAAAATAAATGTTCCACTTCCTTCAGGTCCCATCAATATGGGTTGCCTCCTTAGGTGTCCCATCGCTTCAAAAACTACACAGAATTTGATTCCCTTCAATGAGGATACGTAGGAGTTCTCTTCGAGGCTCAATCCCAACATCATTGTCGCCCTCAAGTAGACTCCAACTCATTATCCATCCACTTCATATAACCATCCATCATCCATACTGATTTTTACCAAGGCTACCACATCCCTGTGAGATCATGCTAATACACCCCTAGCATCAGTGTTTCCTCCAGGGGTCACACCCATCTGATCCACTCTAGTTAGTTTTTCGATAAGTCTGATCTGTCTCCGCTAGATATTAAACCTGCGCGAAACCCTGTGTTAAACATAATAACCTAAGGAAAACCTCAGATACATGCCTATAGAATATAATTCCATATATTCTACATGGGATTCCTCCAAATTTCGCGCCCTCGAGAATCCCTGTAATATGTGGTAGAAACCCAGATGTTCCAGTGTTCCATCATCCATACTCGCCAGTGATGTCCAATATGACTACTCTCTCGACTAAAGGTTGCTTCCCTGATCGGACCCCTTGGAATTTCCAAATCGAGTTAGTGTAATTAACTAGCATCCATAAAGACCTGGTACTAGGAAGAGATTCACGAACAACGTCATAGTCTATAAGGGAGACCAGGACTAGGTGACGAGCTCCGAGGAGGAATCCACAGATGATAGAACCAACAACCCATCAACCTGTTTCAATAAAGGAGAAAATTCCCCTAAACAGGTGAAAGATGTCACCTGCCTTTGGAAAGCAGGAATACAGGGCCACCGTTGTGCGTCCTCCACATGCAGATGCGTGAACCTCAACGAATGAATCTGAAATAACCATGCATGGTTCCTTATCCCACTAACAAAGTTAACATGAAAATATGTTATGTTCATCTAGAAAAAAGAATGTTATAATTTTTTTCATGAATTAAAAAGAATATTGGTGAATGATTCAGTCGAGACCCCTCAAGATGTGCTAGATTTTTCACATACATTGATTCTTAGTTGAAATGACATGGTTGTGTCTTAATTAAGAATTATCAAGTAATTTCTTATGCTTCACGTTTATTGAATACTCATGATCTAAATTACAATTCACGTGATTTATCATTATATTTTATTGTTTGTTTAATTAAAATTATTGGGAAATAATTTTTATAGAGTAGAATATAAAATATATACTAACCATAAAATGTTTGAAGTATATATTCACTCAGAGAGAACTGAACATGATATAGAGAAGATGACTAGAACTAATGAATGATTATGATTACAAATATCATTACCACTATAAAAAATAACATAAATTGGTTGACGCTTTGAGTTGGAAAAGTAATGCATCATTAACCAGGATGCATTTTGAATGTGGCTCATTGGTTAATTATTTGATGAATTTTTTCTTGTAAGTTGTTTGTGTAGGAAATTATTTTTTCCATTTTTCAATGAAATTATCTCTATAAGACATAATTAAGAAAGTACCGAAGGAAGAAAATGAGTTTCAAAAAAGATATAATTTTTTCAGAAGGGTATGTATCCTAAATTTTACACCGGTAAGGATTGTGTTTTGAGATTTTGGAAGAAATTATATGTGTCTTGTGATTCATATTGGAAGGTGGAGTTTCCATGTGAAGCTCATCGTTCTTTATTTATAGTTCATTTATGTATTACTAAGATGTACAGGATATTTTGGGAGTATTACTAGGGGTGGAAGAAAAAGGTTTGTTGGTGAATATACCTAGAAATGTTTGACATGTCTGAATGTTAAAAAAGAATGAATCTTTTTGAAGGGGATGATTCATCCTTTTATAGTTCCATAGTTGAAATGAAAAAATATAACTATCAAATTTATAATGGTATTACATAATATTTATAGAGGTATAAAGTTTCTCTAGTTTATTGTTTAATGATTGAATTAATATACACATTGTCTTTCTATTCGATACAATATATCTATATATCAAATTTCTCAGATGTACCTTAAAGGGGTAGTCTGGTTACATAGATTAAATCTCTCTATTCTATATAATCCTGATCACATTTTAACTTTTTTTTTAAAATTCCTTCATAAGTGATTGGGTATTGAATTAAGTTCAAGTACATCATTTCATCCCCAATCATTTGAGGAGACAGAATGAATAACTCAAACATGGAGGATATGTTTTGTTCTTGTTCAATGAATTACCATGGAAGTTAGGATCAACATATTTCTTTGGATGGGTTTTATTATCATAAAAATTTCCATTCTATTATTTAGATGGCTCCATTTCATGAATTATATGGAAAGTATTTTCAAACTCCAACATTTTGGTACGATGTCAGGGAATGGAAGTTGAAGGTACTAGAGTTGGAAGAAGATATGAAAAAGAATGTTTAGTTGATTTAGTGACATGTGATAATAGCTCGGAGAAGGTAAAAAATTTATTAAGATAATTTGAGATAAGAACTTTTTTTAGGTAGGTGGTCATGTCTTTCTAAATGTTTCTCCATGGAATAGTGTGATGTGTTTTGGTATGAAAGCAAAGCTAAGTCCATGGTTCATTGAATGGTAAGAAATCCTATAGAAGTATGGATTTGTTTCTTACTAAGTGGATTTTCCTTTGATTTTATTCAATGTATTCAAATTTGTTCTTAAATCAATTTAATGAAAGTATATTCCATATTTATCTCATGTTTTAACTCTTAAAGATGTTCACTTAGAAGAGAATCATTCATATGAGGAATATCCAGCTCTAGTTAATAACCATATAGAGAATATATTAAAGAATAATTTAATTTATTAGGTTATGGTTTTATGGAAAATCCATATTCTTTATGAGGAAACATGGGAATCTGAAAATTCTATGAGAGAAATATACTTCCACTTTTTTAATAAATGAATAAAATTCCGAGGATGCAATTTTGAAATGTAGGGAAGAATGTAACAACCCATTTAATGATATGATAAGTATTTTTTATTATTTATTAATATATATAAATTATATATTAATTAAAATAGACAATATTCTCAATATTGTTTATGATAAATCAATTTTTATGGTTAAAAAATTTTCTAAAAAGAATTTGTATCTTCATTTGCTGGTGAACTTGTTTTAAGTCTAGTTTTCTTCTCTTTTATAAATTATAACTGAAAAAATAAACCTATTATTTTAAATTGTGATATCAAATTTTTATTGGGTCGATTTGTTTGGTATTGTTCTGATAAGTTTCATGTTTTAATGAATAGTGAAAAAATAAAGCATTTTAATTGAAAACATCTTTTTCATAAAATCTATTTATTTTTAAATGGTTTTGAAGTATAATTATATAATTTTATTAATTTAGTCTATTTTATACCACTACAGTCATTTTCACATTAAATTTGGATTTAAAAAAATTTCATTCATTTCTACATTTCTACTTTAAAAATACATTTTCTTGTTCCATCAATGATATTAATTTATAATAAATTTATAAAATTTATGTGTTGGGAATTTTGAGAAAAAGATTTCATAATTGGAATAAGACGGTCAAAATTTAGTTAATATGTCTTCTTTATTTTTGTATATTATGAATTGTATCTTTAATAAAAAAAATATTCACACAGTTAAGGGTAAATTAGGGAATTAATGGTAAAAATAATTTTATAAATATTATAAAATTACCATTAAACATATCATAATTTCATTGGATTAGTGTTTTTAATATAAAATCATACTTAGTATGAAATAATAACCTTTGGAAGCCACTTGGGTGAGATAATGATATATATAATATTTTATTTAATGAAAACTTAATTTTGTAACACATTTGTTTTTAACAAGTAAATTATTTTTCATATTGAGATCTATTCAGCAGTAAATAGTAATTTGAAAGATAATATGTTAATATTTATCGTGGTCATTTATTTTTAAATTTTATATAATAAATAATTAAATAAAAGGAATTCCTAATGATGATGGAGTAATTGTTAAATTAAATGAAATATCAAATAAATGATATTCAAAATTGTAATATAAATATATTTTGAGATGATTAATGTCATAAATGAATTTTTAATATTAATTAGGCATGTTAGTGATGTTTTAGAATTATTGTATCGAATTTACCTTATTGTTATGATATTTTTAAAAAATCATGTTATCAATAGTTCCAAAATTGACATTATTGATATAAAAAAAGTATTAAATGTTATAAAATATATAAAAATAAAAAATTCCTCCAAATTATTTGGATATGTCTCAAAAATTTAATAAATGACTCATTTATTGATGGTTTGTAATTTTATAGTAATTATATCAACCCTTAAAATAAAAATTACATGATATCCTGGTAAAATTTATAAGGGACAATTAAGGGTTAAGACAAAAAGAGAAGGATTAAAAAATTATCAAAACATATCTAATTTCCATTGGATGAATGTATTTATACCATTAGTAATTATATATTATAAATAAATCAGTTTGAATCCATATTAAATAGAATATGAATTTATATAAATTTAATACTTTTAAAACATCCAAGAGTGCCCCTACCCTCCACTATAAAATTGTACACATTCTTCTCTATTATACACTCCAAAAACCCTATTATGTTATGCTAATATCTTCAAAAGTATATTCATATAATCCATCTCTAGAATTTAAATCTTTTATTTTTGGCATAACACTCACCTTAGAAGTGTTAATTTGTTAATCAAATGATATTTTCTAAAGGAAAGTTAGCATTTTTAATTAATTGTTTTTGTTTTCTTTCTTATTCCACTTCATTTAATCTTATTAAACGATGATGAAATAATAAATCCAGTATCCAAAATATTCACAGATTTTATTATGTTAATATCTTATTCTAAATCATATTCTAATTATATCCAATGTTAAATGAAATATTCGTTCGCGTGTACGGAAGACTGCCACCTCACGAAAAAATATAATTGGTTCTCCAATATTGTATCTAAATACTAGTTATAATGATGTAATTAATGGTTATAATTAATATTCAAAACATATTTATCTTTATTACATAATAATATATCATTTAAATTATTACCTTTCCATGCACATAAAAATGATAATGTTGTTCATGCGTACATATGAACAATAACCTCCATAAAGCGATGTGATCTGTTTTCCATCACCACATCACATGAACGATGTATTTAAGTATATTTTAATTATTAATTTTATCTTTATGATATTATTAACATTATTTAATGATAAAATAATAATTATCTTCTTTCCATAAGGATCATTAAAAATAGAAACATTTCTCTTGCATGCGTATGGACTACCATCTCCAGGATTACAACGTAAATCATTTTTCATAATAATACTTCATTGTTTGATTTAAAAGTATAATTGGTGTATAACAGTGATTATTATGTCATTAATTTTATACTTTATATTATGTTATAATGAAAATTTTCCTTATAGATGTCATATCAAATTAATTTAGGACTCAAGTACCGAATATCGTCAAAATGTATGACACTGACTTAAATAATTATGTAATTTCTATAACATGATATAATGAAATTTATAAAATATTACTAAACTATAAAATGGTTCACTTGAAATTAAATAATTAACCTAGATTTATTACTCAACATGATAAAGATTGTATGTGAATCGTTAGACTCAATGTAAGGGACTTTATTTTAAAAATCACTTCTAAAGTTACTCTTTCAACTATTTGTATAATAGATAAAATGAATATTTGACTAAAATATATGTAATTAACATAATTTCTCTCTTTAATGTAACTTTATTGGTTCTATTATTCAGTTATAATGTTAAACTTTTATATTCAATTTTTTTTCATTTATGAGTGTGCGTCATTGTGAAAATGAAATGTAATTTCAAAGTGGAAATGTTATTTTTCCTTTATGCATAATTTTTTCCTTGTCCATAAGTTATGGTTAATTGGAATTGTTTATGAAAATGGTGGTTCCGTGAAAAAATGAGTAAGTTTAAGACCATTATATCTACCTAATGAATTAGGAAATAAGATGAATTTAATCAGTAGGGTTTCCCCTAAGAGATTACTGGAATATACTGTGTTGGGTATTCCAAACATATCCATGAAGGTCACTCCCCATATATACATGATAGATATACTTAAATTTAGAGTTATATGAAATTTATGCAACATGTTTCCAATATGAATTATTTTTTCTATGGATTATTCAGGAATCTTATGATTTAATGATGTAAGGTTAAGCACTTATCTATTATGGGTGAAAATTAAAACATAGTGAAAAAATTTTCATGGGTTTAATTTATTCATAGACTAACATTTTTATTATTTTATTTATGTCCCTTATTGATATTTTTGTGATAATTCTAGGTTTTAAAAATCATAGGGTATACAGATGGGTAAGAGGAAGGAGGAAGTCATGTTAAATGTAATGAATGTTTTTTATGAAAAAGAATCACATTTTATTTTGAATGATTTATATTTTTGAGGAAATTGATAATATTTTAGTAGTTTCCAATTGTAGGAATTTGTGAAGCTATGTTTGATTTATGATCTATTTTAATAAAAATTTTAACCTTAATAGATACTAAATGTTAAATAAATTATATTACTTACTAAAAGTCAAGATTATATAATGTATAAGGATGTGTACTTATATCATCTGCCCAAAATAATGAAAACAATTTTTGGAAAGTGTTGATAGGGTAAAATAATGGAATACAATGTGTTTTGTAAATGCTTATATGTAATTTTCTCACTTAATATTACATTTTAACCACTATGTAAACTTATTATTACTTAATTCACTATAATTAATTTTAATTTCATTCAGTAATATATTTGTTCGTTAACTATGATAATCTTAATATAAATTATAAATTACTCTTACTAAAAATATTAAATAAATTTATCTATATTCCAAACACATAATTTTTAGAAATCAATTTAAAATTAATATCCAAGATGGGATGAGACATGCTGTTTTTAAAAGATAAAAGTTCAATGTTTTGAAATGATTTTATAAAAAATTCATTATGAAATTTTTTAAAATGATAAATTTATTTTAACAGATATAAAATTCACATAATTATACATTACGAAAATTTAAAAATATAATTTGACACTAAAAATATTTTAAAAACATGTATTCCCTTAAAGTGTGGTAAAACTCCCTTTTAAAAATATAAAGATTTTTATGCTCGAAATTTGATTTTTTATTCTCTTAAGACTATAAAACTTATTACAAAAATTGAAAAAAAATTTATTTAATATATTATATATAAATTTCATTGTTATATTTCAATTATTTTTATGAATATAACTTATTAATATCATAAGCCATTTTTTTCATAAAAATAGTTCTTCATAAATCACATCCTTTATATTTAATTTATTATTATATTAATTTTAAATTAATTGGCCACCAAAGAATTCATTATATAAACATGTGTAAACCATATATACATAATTTAGTTAAACATATTTAACCATACCATTCTAGTGGCTAGGTTATAATTTTCTTATTAAATATTCAGATTATATTTCATGTTCATAAAAACTCTATCTTTTTTGTAACACATGTTATCATAAAGACTTACTGTTATGTAAAATCCAAGATAAATAAGGTGTTTCATAAATGTAAGATAAACTGGAGATTTAATATAAAAACCCTATCAACGAATTTATGTTAATTTTCAATTATATAATTTTAAAAATTATTGGATGTTACTTAGATTATAGCTAATAAACTTCTCTCAATGAATATGTATCCTCATGGGAGGAATCAGATAGCCATAAATAGTTAAATGGGTTTTTGTCTAGTATGTTTTAAAATATCTTGAGGGTATCTTGTGAAGGTAAAGTTATCTTGTGCTTGGGAATCACGACATATAATAATTTTGAATTTCCATCATTTCTATTAGTTTCATTTTCCATGAGATTTTCAAAATGACATTATCGATTGATGTAATTCACATTAATCTAATGATTAATTGGGATATGTTTTCATAAATTTATCTGGTGATATTAATTGTGACTTATCACATTATTATTTTCATATTATTCCTTAAATGGAACTATTTTCAGTTATTTAACTTTAAATATAGATTATTATCCATGAGATTTTCATTTTTATATTATCACCGATTGCAATCAAATCTCATTTTATTGATTATATAGCAAGTGTGTTTGGTTATTACCTTTCCATAATGATCATTATTAATCATGAATGAATGATTTCATTATAATTAAACATTATTGAGAATTTGAGCTCACCCTTAAACTGTTTACATTCTCTAAGAATACATGAAGTGTACTAAAAAATATTTGAAGCAATATTATAGAGGGAATAGATTTATTATCTAGAAAATATAAGTTGTAATTTGTGTTTCCCAATACAATATTGGAATCCTTTTCTTACTTAGTTTATTAAGACTACTAAATTATTAAATCATTCAGGATGTTATTCCTTGTATGTTTTACAAATATAATAATGAAGGCATTATGTCTAGGTTACTAGGGTAAGAGTCACTATAATAAATCCATCGTTAGAATCCTTTTGGTGCATGATATTTGATGTTTTTTAAGAAGAGTTATCCTATTTAACCAAACACTTTATTTTATTTCATTTTCTATAGCATTAAAATATTATAAAATTATATTAAAATATAACACTCATATCTTACATCTAAAAATATTTTATTATGTTAATATAATAATTTAAATCCTTATCTTCTTCCATAAAATCGCATACGAAATCATCGATCATGTGTATCGCGGACTACTACCTCACAAAACGATGTTATTAGTTTTCCATCACCTCTTATCATGACTAGATATAATGATTTATTTAATTTTTATTTATTAAATTTTTTTTATTATTTTACCTATGGAATTATATGTGCACATACATTTTCTAAACTCCTAACTCGATAAAAGGCAATAATCTCACTCATGTGTACATTAATCTACTACCTCCTAAATACATGTGATGTGTTTTTTCAATTATATTTTACTTGGTTGGTAATAGAGACTAAATAAATGAATTTATATGATAATTTTAACATAATTATATTTTTATAATTATTATATCAAATATACCTTCTTAATTTCGATTCATTGAAATGATTGCATCGTTCTTGTGTATGACAGACTACCGCCTAACAATGTGATGTGATTCGTTTCTCACTATCACTTTTCCTGAAAGGTAATATGTGAAAATTTAATGAATATATTTAATATATATGAAATAATAGTGATTGTTTAATTTTAATATATTGTAACAACCCAGGTAAATAAAGAATATGACATTTTTATATTTATCCATATTTGTGAATAAAATATTAATATTACTTTAAAGGGGACGCTATGCTCAATGGTGTACCCAATACGCAACAACGATTTTCTTGGGAATCTTACGTTGCACTCTAATAATAAAATAATATTATTTTAAATGGTATTTAACGCCTAGCCATTGTAATGGTGGGAATGAACAGAACTAACTAAAAAATGATTATATATGTTTGTCAAATATTTTTACTCTTTACAATAAATGTTAGAGGATTAAAAATGCGAATGAATCCAATTTTTAAGCACAAACATTCTAATATTCTTTAAAAGGTCGATTAACCGCCTTTCGATGGAGAACCTCTTTTAAATCCACTTTCTAACAATTTTATGTGTTATATTTGACAAAATAAAATTCTTCTTTAGAATTGGGACATCAAAATTTACTTTGTGTAAATTTTTGGTATTTTCCTGATAAAGTTCATTTTTTTAATGAATAGTGAAAAACGTTGTATTCTAATTCAAAACCACTTTTTAATATAATTTATTTATATGATTAGATTATATTTTTGAATTGGTTTTAAAGTTCAATTAGAATATATTTTTACCATTTAATCCAATTGTGGTCATTGTAATTAATTTCACTTTGAAATCGGAGTTAAACTAGTGTCAATCTTTTGATACTTACAATATCATAAAAACACGTTATTTGCTCTGACGGTGGGAATTAATTATTAAATTAGTTAATGCAACTTATATGTTTTGAATTTTTTAAAATAGTCTTCATTTTTGAATTTGGAATATCAAATATAGCTTAGGATGAAGTTTTGGTATTTTTCTGAAGAACTTCAATTTTTGATGAATAGTGAAACCACTAAGTGGTACTTATAAAAACTGATTTTCCGTTTAAATGAAATTTTACAACCTCTGTGTTTTTAATTTCAAAAATACAACATACATGGTTGTCATTAAGAAGTAAAATGTGGTTCAATGGAATTAAAATAATTTTTTGGTGAATAGTAACTTTTAAGTTTTTAATCGCGATTAGAGGTAATTAGTGTAGTTTAAGGTAAAAATAATGTTTTAATAATATGAGATGAGTTTGAAACATGTCCTACTCTTATTGGATGTGTCATGGCCGACCAAGAAAATCCATGGGTCAACTTGAGGACCCCATGGAGTCACTTTGGTTGGGAAATGACATAAATAAATTTTTATTTAATGTAAAAGTAAAAAATGACATAAACATGAGTTGTTTTACTAAAACAAATTTTACATGGAGATATAAAATTCAGATTTTTTACTATAAATAGTCATTGGAAATATAAAACTATTTACTACATCATGATATTTTGTTTATAATTTTTAGACATTAAATAAATAAAATTATTGATGATATCATAATGATGCAGCGATTACCTCATTAATAAAGGATTTAAATAAAATGAAAATATAATGTAAAATCTATGACCTACAAATGTCCCAAACCTATTGTATTGGTGGATTTAGAAACCTTATCACCTTATCCTCTAATTATATCAATGTGGGGCCTTTTAAATCCGAAACTCTTTTTCAAATAAAGTATCATTTCTTTACTTTCCAAGAGTGCCCCTCGTCTCCTCTTATAAAAGTCCCCAACCTCTACCTTAATACCCACACTTACAAAGCCTTTGGCTTGGCCAAACCCTGCCCATTTTGTCTCTCAAAATCCCTCTATTACTCCTAGAAGCCTCACTTTGGGCATAAGTGTTTTTAAGGAAACCTTTGAGATCAAATCAAAAAGAGTTACCCGATTTTAAGGTAATGTCTTCACTTGTGTTCTTTTGTTTTATTTTGCTTCTCCAACCCCCTAAACTCTTTTTATTCATTTATTTTGTAAAAAATCCAGTATATTAAATATACTAGGATGTTGTTATAAAAATAATTCGATCTAAACTTGCACACACCTACATAAAATGGTTAAAGAACATATTGTTTCTGTGGATGGTGAATTTCTGCCTCATGAAACGATGATTGTTCAACACTCATATAACACCTTAAAAGGTGGCCATTAAGATGTAAATATATTTATATATGATATATAATATGTTTATGTTTCTTTATTTTTCTTTTGTTTCATACCTTTATGGTTTCCATTGTGGGTAAACACGATAATTTCATTTTAGGAAGTGCGGACGATCGCCCCCTCAAAGTGATTTGATTCATTAATACCATATGTCAGATGTATAAAGGATGGGTTTAAAGTTATTATATATGATGTATGTTACATATAAATTATGAATATATTTATAGAATTAAAATATACATACCTCTCATTTGGTTTTAATTCCATTAATGTGACATAGAAATGAAAGTAGCGTTCATGCGTACGTACGGCTTACCGTCTCCATGAATGGTGCATTTCATTTCTTACCTCTAAATGATTATGTAATATTATAAATACATGTATATTCTGGATATATATGATATATATGATATCCAAATAATTAATATCATTCTGGATATAATGAACCTTTGACCACACGAACAACATGTAATTGTAAGAAGTCCACTTTCGACTAAAGAACCAAATATCGACAAAACAAACATTATTAACTTAAATGATTACATAATGTTTATAACATGGAAATAAGTGATATAAAAGGAATAACGAACATGAAAAATGTTCTTAATAAAGTTGAAATTAACTCAAGTTTATTATTCAGGATGTTAAAGAACGATCGAGTCAAGTCGGACCCGAGGTAAGGGATCCTACTCCTCTCTTTCTTTTTATGTACACTCTTTTATGTCATTCCTTTTAAGCTCATATTTCTTGTGATTGGGATGTTCTTTTATATTACTCTTACTGTAATTTTTATGTTCATATGATGAGAGACCCTATTCTCTCTCATCAATCCACTTTGGAAGTTTTGAGTGGCACCGTTAGGCTGCTGAATTTCTGTAAGAGATCTAACCTCTCTCTTTCTTTTTAAGAACTCTCCTTTATGTCACTTATTTGAAGATCCTCTTTGTTATGTTGGGGGATGTTCTTTTATATTCCTATTTCTTTAAAATTTATGTTAATATGATGATAGACCCTATTTGATCTCATCAATCCATTTTTTGTAAGTTTTAAGTGGCACTGTTAGGCTACTGAGTTTTCGTAAGGGATTTTTCATCTCACTTTTATTCCCATGATATTTATGCTAAATTTGCCAGAATTTACTTTGAGTGGTGTATGTACTTCCCATTATTTTACTCATTGTGTAATGAACTTTTATTTATGAGTATTTACATCAATGTTGTATTGTCCTTCTTTCACGGGGTGTATGTTTCGAAAGATACCCATGTCGGTAAGGGAACCTTTCACCCTCCTCTTTTTAAAAGACTTCTTTTGTTATGTCATTTAATTCACATAACATTATGTTGGGATATGTTCTTCTATATCCTTAGTGATTTAAATTTTATTTCCAAGTGATGAGATACCCTTTTTATCTCTCATCAACTCATTTTCTGAATTTTGTAGTGACACCGTTAGGCTGTCAAATTTTTGAAAGGGAACTTCTTAACCCAATTTTGATTCTCTGGGATAAGCTTGTACTCCTTCTATAAATATGTGTGAATAACCTCTGATTGTTTTACAATTAATATCCACTTATATATGGTGTATTAGTTTGTCACACATAATTATGTAATTGATTTATCCTTAATCCAAGGATACCGCCTTTGTATGGGACTTCATTTCAATCTCCTTTCATTGAGGCATATTTTGTTTTATACACAACCTTCTTTTATACGGTGTATAAACCCCTTTGACTTTTACATTTATCCGAAAGGAATATTTTTTATACAAAGTTTTTTACTAAATGACAAAAGGGAATGTTTTTATCGTATGTATGCGGCGACAATGACTTCTCCGCCGTCGTGACCATTATTTGAGTTTCAGCTTCCTCTACAAGCCATACCTTTTTTTAAAAGAAAAATAAATACCATGTTTTACTTTTCTTTTATTTTGGTATTGAAAATGGTTTTGATAATGTTTTTATATCAATGTGTTGTATTGATATCTTGTGATTGAAAAGTGGAAATGTTATGTTTCCTTTATGCATGTTTTATGTGATACGATTATGTTATGGTTCTTGGGCATTATTATGAAGACGGGTGGTTTCGTGATAAACTAAGTGATGGTGAGCCCGATATAGCTCTCCAATGCATTGGGTAACGCGAAAGGGTTAAACGTTAAGGTTTCTCCGAAGAGATTTAGGGAATATATTGTGATGAGTTTTCCAAACGTAACCAAGAGGGTTAATCCCTACGTAAGAATGTTATGAATGCCTCATGTTACCTTTATGTTTTATGATTTCTATTATTTATTCATGATTTTATGAGGTATGTTAAAGTTCTTATGTTTTATGGGTAAAGTATGATTTCATTCTTATGTATACATGTACTCATGTTTCCTTTCCATATTTTTATATCCCTTGCTGAGCTTTTTATGCTCATCCCAAGTTTTTGAACTATTTTTCACAGGTCAAGGGAAGGGTACATGATATGATGATAGTGTCAAGGAAGTGTCAAGAAAGAATCCATGTTTTATTTTAAATATGTTTCCATTGATGGTAAAAATGAATATTATCTTTTATGTTACCACTTTGTTTAAATGTGGAATGTAATGCTAGTTTTATGATCTAATTCTCTAAAACTCTAAACCTGAAAAGATCCTCAATGTGTAATCTTGTAATAACTCAATATTAAGTAAGGTTTAAGTCTGGGGCCTTATAGTTGGTATCAAAGGTCGGTTTAGACAACTTTAGGGATTAAGAGTTTTTGTTAGACACATGGTTAGTCCCTATATCTATTATTTCAGTTAAATCCTTATTTTATAACTTTTTTTCAGGACAAGTAAAGTCAGTTATGAATGGAAGGAGAAGGATCTCAAATGACATTCTTATCTCTTCTTGATGACATGCTTGAAATAATTTTGCAAAGTCATGTTTGGATGATTGTGAAACTTTTTCTATCATACAAATCACTTTCAAGCAGTTGTTTGAGATATCAAACACCTCCTCTATACCTTGTTATCATCATGGATCATGGGTTGTTTTTATACAAATACTATTTTCACAATATTCTCATATTTTCAAGAAAAGTAAATATTATCAAGGTATTTTCAAATATTTTACCTTATCACAAGAATTTTAAGCATATTATGATTTTTAAAATGGTGCTGAGGAAGGAGACCCTTGCACAACCTATTTATATTTTCTTTTAAAATATATTCTCTCAGCACATACTTATGGTATATTAAAAGGACCAATAATATAATGTTTCAACTCAAATTCCTTTCGACTATTTTATAGAAATCATGTTTTATCAGATGTTTTGGAATTATATGTCATACATGATTATTTTCCAAAACTGTTTTTCTGTGAACACCCATATGACCCATGTTGTACAAGGTGTATTTGGATGGAGGAAGCAAATGATTTTGAAGGATCTCTAAATCATTTTTGTAATGCATGGTACATCTACCTACGTGAACAAGATGACGATGAAATCGAGTGGACGCCATGATCAAGGTATACTGTTATTCATTTTGGGAATCGTTTTATTTTATCTTATGGTGGTGAAATAAGACTTCAAGAATTTAGATGTTGAGATCATAATGAATTTGGATGAAAATGAGAGTTATAAGTAAACTATTGAGGTCGAAACATGTTAGGGTTATTTTTGGAGTTTTATAAAATGGATAACACACAGACTGTGTGACAACCCGTCACGTCGGACAAAGCTGTGGGAATCGAACCCACGACCAAAGTGAAACTGGTATTTATCGCCTACCACTAGACTACGTGAAGTCCCTGGTTAGTTTGACTGATTATTTTTAGTTAGATGATTTTATGAATTAATAGTAAGTTAATTTTGGGTTATCTATGGAAATTTATTAACCTATCATGGAGGATATGTGATTAGATTAATTACTCTTCAATACGAGACTTTAAGAGAAACTGATGTTGTTTGGAGATAAATGTTACGATTTAACTTGGAGGACTATGTCAATAAATCCTTCAAATATTTGGGTTTCAATATTAGTTTGGTTTACTTTGAATAATTTTATGGACAAATTGTTTATCGAATGGTGCTCATTGAACTTTGGGTTTTCTTGGACAAATTTTGGAGATTAATAATAGATTTTATTTTTATAAAGGGTTATCCTTTTCTGGATTATCTAATCTTGTACTAACCTTTTTGGTTTTGTTTTTGGTTAAAGTCTAAAGACATGGGAAGTATATAGTTCTCTTTGCTGGATTAGGTGATTCTCTAGAAGTTGATTATAGTACTCTTAATGTGAACAAGTCTTCCTAAATACTCGTCTTTTGGAGAAAATATGAGTTTGTGTAAGAAATATAATAAAAGTTGGAAGTCAACATGATAAGTGATTATGTTTCCTTATGAATAAATTCCTCAACAAAAGGAAACTTAAAACAAAAATTTTGTCTATCAACTTTTCCTACTGGGGAATCGAATACCGTTTAACCCATCACAAGTTTGTAATTTTCTTTTGGTTAACTTTCTTCTAAACATGTTTTCTATCACTCTCCATCAGAACATGACCCTATGTTTTCTCCTCCATGTCCATGTTTTCCTACATGGAATCCTAGTATGGGTTAACTCGGGTGACCTCTGTACTTCTCTTTCTTTATTTTAATGTGATTGTTTTACCGACTCTTGTTCCGATGTGGGACTTTCAAGTATCTTTCCAATGCGAGGACGCAATTCCCAAAAGGGGGGAAGGTTGTAACACCCCAGGTAAATAAAGAATATCTCATTTTTATATTTATCCATATTTGTGAATAAAATATTAATATTATTTTAAAGGGGACGCTATGCTCGATGGCGTACCCAATACGCAACAACGAGTTTCTTGGAAATCTTACGTTGCACACTAATAATAAAATAATATTATTTTAAATGATAGTTAAGGCCTAGCCGTTGTAATTGCGGGAATGAATAGAACTAACTAAAAATTATTATAAATGTATTTCAAATATTTTTTACTCTTTACAATAAATGTTAGAGGATTAAAAATGCGAATGAATCCAATTTTTAAGCATAAACATTCTAATATTCTTTAAAAGGTCGATTAACCGCCTTTCGATGGCGAACCTATTTTAAATCAACTTTTTAAAAATTTTATGTGTTGTATTTGACAAAATCAAATTCTTCTTTAGAATCAGGACATCAAAATTTACTTTGTGTAAATTTTTGGTATTTTTCCGATAAAGTTCATTTTTTTAATGAATAGTGAAAAATGTCGTATTTTAATTCAAACCCACTTTTTAATCTAATTTATTTGTATTATTAGATTATATTTTGAATTGTTTTTAAAGTTAAATTAGAATATATATTTACCATTTAATCCAATTTTGGTAATTGGAATTAATTTCACTTTGAAATCGGACTTAAACTAGTGCCAATCTTTTGATACTTATTGTTTCATAAAAACACGCTATTTGCTCTGACAGTAGGAATTAATTATTAAATTAATTAATGAAACATATATGTTTTGAATTTTGTAAAATAGTCTTCATTTTTTAATTTGTAATATCAAATATAGCTTAGGGTAAAGTTTTGGTATTTTTCTGAAGAACTTCAATTTTTTATGAATAGTGAAACCACTAAGTGGTACTTATAAAAACTGATTTTCCGTTTAAATGAAATTTTACCACCTTTGTGTTTTGAATTTCAAAAATCCGTCATACATGGTTTTCATTAAGAAGTAAAATATGGTTCAATGGAATTTAAATAATTTTTTGGTGAATAGTAACTTTTAAGTTTTTAATCGTGATTAGAGGTAATTAGTGTAGTTTAAGGTAAAAATAATGTTTTAATAATATGAGATGAGTTTGACACATGTCCTAACCTTATTGGATATGTCATGGACTACCAAGAAAATCCATGGGTCAACTTGGGGACCCCAAGGAGCCACATTGGTTGGGAAATGACATAAATAACTTTTTATTTAATGTAAAAGTAAAAATGACACAAACATGAGTTGTTTTACTAAAACAATTTTTACATGGGGTTATATAAGTCAGAGTTTTGACTATAAATATTCATTGGAAATATAAAAATATTTTCTACATCATGATAATTTTTTTTATATTTTTTAGACATTAAATAAATAAAATATTTATGACATCATAATGATGCAGCGATTACCTCATTAATAAAGGATTTAAATAAAATGAAAATATAATGTAAAATCTATGACCTACACATGTCCAAAACCTATTGTATTGGTTTATTTAGAAACCTTATCACCTTATCCTCGAATTATATCAACATGGGACCTTTTAAATCCGAAAATCATTTTCAAATAAAGTAACATTTCTTTAATTTCCAAGAGTGCCCCTCCTCTCCTCTTATAAAAGACCCACACCTCTACCTCCATACCCACACTTCCGAAGCCTTTGGCTCGGCCAAACCCTGCCCATTTTAACTCTCCACATCCCTCTCTTACTCCTATAAGCCTCACTTTGGACATAAGTCTTACCAAGGAAGCCTTTGATCTCAAATCAAAAAGAGTTACCTGATTTTAAGGTAATGTCTTCACTTGTCTTCTTTTGTTTTATTTTGCTTCTCCAACCCCCTAAACTCTTTTTATTAATTTATTTTATAACAACTCCAGTATCTTCAATATAATAGGATGTTGTTATAAGAAGAATTCGAGCTACATTTACACACACCTACATCAAATGGTTAAAGAACATACTGTTTCTGTGGATGGTGAATTTCTGCCTCACGAAACGATGATTGTTCAACACTCATATAACACCTTAAAAGGTGGCCATTAAGATGTCACTATATTTATATATGATATATAATATGTTTCTGTTTCTTTATTTTTATTTTTTGGCATACCTTTATGGTCTCCATTGTGGGTAAACACGATAATTTCGTTTTAGGAAGTGCGGACTACCGCCCCCTCAAAGTGATTTGATTCGTTAATGCCATATGTGGGATGGATAAAGGATGGATTTAAAGTTATTATATATGATTTATGTTACATATACATTATGAATATAATTCTGGAATTAAAATATAAATACCTCTCATTTGGTTTTAATTCCATTAATATGATATAGAAATGAAAGTAGCGTTCATGCGTACGTACGGCTTACCGTCTCCATGAACGATGCATTTCATTTCTTACCTCTAAATGATTATGTAATATTATAAATACATGTATATTCTGGATATATATGATATATATGATATCCAAATCATGAATATAATTCTGGATATAATGAACCTTTGACCACATGAACAACATGTAATTGTAAGAAGTCCACTTTCGACTTAAGAACCAAATATCGACAAAACAAACATTATTAACTTAAATGATTACATAATGTTTATAACATGGAAATAAGTGATATAAAAGGAATAATGAACTTGAAAAATGTTCTTAATAAAGTGGAAATTAACTCAAGTTTATTATTCAGGACGTTAAAGAACGCTCGAGTCAAGTCGGACCCGAGGTAAGGGATCCCACTCCTCTCTTTCTTTTTAAGTACACTCTTTTATGTAATTCCTTTTAACCTCATATTTCTTGTGATTGGGATGTTATTTTATATTAATCTTACTGTAATTTTTATGTTCATATGATGAGAGACCCTATTCTCTCTCATCAATCCACTTTGGAAGTTTTGAGTGGCGTCGTTAGGCTGCCGAATTTTCGTAAGAGATCTATCCTCTCTCTTTCTTTTTAAGTACTCTCCTTTATGTCACTTCATTTAAGCTCCTCTTTGTTATGTTGGGGGATGTTATTTTATATTACTCTTTCTATAAACATTATGTTAATATGATGAGAGACCCTATTTTATCTCATCAATCCATTTTTTTAAAGTTTTAAGTGGTGTCGTTAGGCTACCGAGTTTTCGTAAGGGATTTTTCATCTCACTTTTATTCCCGTGAGATTTATGCTACATTTGCCACAATTTCCATTGAGTGGTGTATGTACTACCCATTATTTTAATCATTGTGTAATGTACTTTCATTTATGAGTATTTACAACAATGTTGTATTGTCCTTCTTTCACGGGGTGTATGTTTCGAAAGATACCCATGTCGGTAAGGGAACCTTTCACCCTCATCTTTTTAAAAGACTTATTTTGTTATGTCTTTTAATTCACATAAAATTATATTTTGATATGTTCTTCTATATCCTTAGTGATTTAAATTTTATGTCCAAGTGATGAGATACCCTTTTTATCTCTCATCAACTCATTTTATGAATTTTGTAGTGACACTGTTAGGCTGTCAAATTTTTGCAAGGGAACTTCTTAACCCAATTTTGATTCTTTGGGATAATCTTGTACTCCATCTATGAATATGTGTGAATAACCTATTATTATTTTACACTTAATATCCACTTATATTTGGTGTATTAGTTTGTCACACATAATTATGTAATTGATTTATCCTTAATCCAAGGATACCGTCTTTGTATGGGACTTCGTCTCAATATCCTTTCATTGAGGCATATTTTGTTTTATACACAACCTTCTTTTATACGGTGTATAAACCCCTTTGACTTTTAAATTTATTCGAAAGGAATCTTTTTTATACAAAGAGTTTTAATAAATGACAAAAGGGAATGTTTTTGTCGTATGTATGCGGCGACAATGACTTCTCCGCCGTCGTGACCATTATTTGAGTTTCGGCTTCCTCTACAAGCCATACCTCTTTTTTAAAAGAAAAATAAATACCATGTTTTACTTTTCTTTTATTTTGGTTTTGAAAATGGTTTTTATAATGTTTGAATATCAATGTGTTGTATTGATATCTTGTGATTGAAAAGTGGAAATGTTATGTTTCCTTTATGCATGTTTTATGGGATATGATTATGTTATGGTTCTTGGGCATTATTATGAAGACGGGTGGTTCCGTGATAAACTAAGGGCGGGTGAGCCCGATATAGCTCTCAAATGCATTGGGTAATGCGAAGGGGTAAAACCTTAAGGTTTCTCCGAAGAGATTTAGGGAATATATTGTGATGAGTTTTCCAAATGTAACCAAGAGGGTACTCCCTACGTAAGAATGTTATGAATGCCTTAAGTTACCTTTATGTCTTATGATTTCTATTATTTATTCATGATTTTATGAGGTATGTTAAAGTGCTTATGTTTTATGGGTAAATTATGATTTCATTCTTATGTATACATGTACTCATGTTTCCTTTCCATATTTTTATATCCCTTGCTAAGCTTTTTATGCTCATCCCAAGTTTCTGAACTGTTTTTCACAGGTCAAGGGAAGGGTACATGATATGATGATAGTGTCAAGGAAGTGTCAAGAAAGAATCCATGTTTTATTTTAAATATGTTTTCGTTGATGGGAAAAATGAATATTATCTTTTATGTAACCACTTTGTTTAAATGTGGAATGTAATGCAAGTTTTATGATCTAATTCTCTAAATCTCTAAACCTGAAAAGATCCTCAATGTGTAATCTTGTAATAACTCAAGATTAAGTAAGGTTTAAGGCTAGGGAATTATAGTTGGTATCAAAGGTTGGTTTAGACAACTTTAGGGATTAGGAGTTTTTGTTAGACACATGGTTAGTCCCTATATCTATTATTTCAGTTAAATCCTTATTTTATAACTTTTTTTCAGGACAAGTAAAGTTAGTTAGGAATGGAAGTAGAAGGATCTAAAATGACATTCTTATCTCTTCCTGGTGACATGCTTGAAATAATTTTGCAAAGTCTTGTTCGGATGATTGTGAAACTTTTTCTAGCATACAAATCACTTGCAAGCAGTTGTTTGAGATATCAAACACCTCCTCTATACCTCGTTATCATCATGGATCATGGGTTATTTTTATACAAATACTATTTTCAAAATATTCTCATATTTTCAAGAAAAGTAAATATTATCAAGGTATTTCCAAATATTTTACCTTATCACAAGAATTTTAAGCATATTATGATTTTAAAAAATGGTGCTGAGGAAGGAGACCCTTCCACAACCTATTTATATTTTCTTTTAAAATATATTCTCTCAGCACATACTTATGGTATTTTAAAAGGAAAAATAATAGAATGCTTCAACTCAAATTCTGTCCGACTATTTTATAGAAATCATGTTTTATCAGATGTTTTGGAATTATATGGCATACATGATTATTTTCCAAAACTATTTTTCTGTGAACACCCATATGACCCATGTTGTACAAGGTGTATTTGGATGGAGGAAGCAAATTATTTTGAAGGATCTCTAAATCATTGTTGTAATGCATGGGACGTCTACCTATGTGAACAAGATGACGATGAAACCGAGTGGACGTCATGATCAAGGTATACTGTTATTCATTTTGGGAATCGTTTTATTTTATCTTATGGTGGTGAAATAAGACTTCAAGAATTTAGATATTGAGATCATAATGAATTTGGATGAAAATGAGAGGTATAAGTAAACTATTGAGGTCGAAACATGTTATGGTTATTTTTGGTGTTTTATAAAAAGGATAACACGCAGACTGTGTGACAACCCGTCGCGTCGGACAAAGCTGTGGGAATTGAACCCACAACCAAAGTGCAACTGGTATTTATCGCCTACCACTGGACTACGTGAAGTCCCTGGTTAGTTTGACTGATTATTTTTAGTTAGATGATTTTATGAATTAATAGTAAGTTTATTTTGGGTTATCTATGGAAATTTATTAACCTATCATGGAGGATATGTGATTAGGTTAATTACTCTTCAATACGAGACTTTAAGAGAAACTGATGTTGTTTGGAGATAAATGTTACGATTTAACTTGGAGGACTATGTGAATAAATCCTTCAAATATTTGGGTTTCAATATTAGTTTGGTTTACTTTGAATAATTTTATGGACAAATTTTTTATCGAATGGTGCTCATTGAACTTTGGGTTTTCTTGGACAAATTTTGGAGATTAATAATAGATTTTCTTTTTATAAAGGGTTACCCTTTTCTGGATTATCTAATCTTGTACTAACCTTTTTGTTTTTGGTTTTGGTTAAAGTCTAAAGACATGGGAAGTATATAGTTCTCTTTTGTGGATTAGGTGATTCTCTAGAAGTTGATTATAGTACTCTTAATATGAACAAGTCTTCCTAAATACTCGTCTTTTGGAGAAAATATGAGTTTGTGTAAGAAATCTAATAAAAGTTGGAAGTCAACATGATAAGTGATTATGTTTCCTTATGAATAAATTCCTCAATTAAAGGAAACTTAAAACAAAAAATTTTTCTATCAACTTTTCCTACTGGGGAATCGAATACCATTTAACCCATCAAAACTTTGTAATTTTCTTTTGGTTAACTTTCTTCTAAACATGTTTTCTATCACTCTCCATCAGAACATGACCCTATGTTTTCTCCTCCATGTCCATGTTTTCCTACATGGAATCCTAGTATAGGTTAATTCGGGTGACCTCTATACTTATCTTTCTTTATTTTAATGTGATTGTTTTACCGACTCTTGTTCCGATGTGGGACTTTCAAGGATCTTTCCAAGCCCAATTTTAAAATTGCAAGGATGCAATTCCCAAAAGGGGGGAAGGATGTAACACCCTAGGTAAATAAAGAATATGTCATTTTTATATTTATCCATATTTGTGAATAAAATATTAATATTACTTTAAAGGGGACGCTATGCTCGATGGCGTACCGAATACGCAACAATGAGTTTCTTGGAAATCTTATGTTGCACTCTAATAATAAAATAATATTATTTTAAATGATAGTTAACGCCTAGCCGTTGTAATGGCGGGAATGAACAGAACTAACTAAAAATGATTATATATGTTTGTCAAATATTTTTACTCTTTACAATAAATGTTAGATGATTAAAAATGCGAATGAATCCAATTTTTAAGCATAAACATTCTAATATTCTTTAAAAGGTCGATTAACCGCCTTTCGATGGAGAACCTCTTTTAAATAAAATTTTTAACAATTTTATGTGTTATATTTGACAAAATAAAATTCTTCTTTATAATCGGGACATCAAAATTTACTTTGTGTAAATTTTTGGTATTTTTCTGATAAAGTTCATTTTTTAAATGAATAGTGAAAAATGTTGTATATTAATTCAAAACCACTTTTTAATCTAATTTATTTATATGATTAGATTATATTTTTAATTGTTTTTAAAGTTAAATTAGAATATATATTTACCATTTAATCCAATTTTGGTCATTGGAATTAAATTCACTTTGAAATCGGACTTAAACTAGTGTCAATCTTTTGATACTTATTGTTTCATAAAAACACGTTATTTGCTCTGACAGCATGAATTAATTCTTAAATTAATTAATTAAACTTATATATTTTGAATTTTGTAAAATATTCTTCATTTTTGAGTTTGGAATATCAAATATATCTTAGGGTAAAGTTTTGGTATTTTTCTGAAGAACTTCAATTTTTTATGAATAGTGAAACCACTAAGTGGTACTTATAAAAACTGATTTTCCGTTTAAATGAAATTTTACCTCCTCTATGTTTTGAATTTCAAAAATCCAACATACATGGTTTTTATTAAGAAGTAAAATATGGTTCAATGGAATTAAAATAATTTTTTTGTGAATAGTAACTTTTAAGTTTTTAATCACGATTAGAGGTAATTAGTGTAGTTTAAGGTAAAAATAATGTTTTAATAATATGAGATGAGTTTGACACATGTCCTACCCTTATTGGATGTGTCATGGCCGACCAAGAAAATCCATGGGTCAACTTTGGGACCCCAGGGAGCCACTTTGGTTGGGAAATGACATAAATAACTTTTTATTTAATGTAAAAGTAAAAATGAGACAAACATGAGTTGTTTTACTAAAACAAATTTTACATGGGGTTATAAAAGTCATAGTTTTGACTATAAATAGTCATTTGAAAAATTAAAATATGTTCTACATCATGATATTTTTTTTATAGTTTTTAGAAATTAAATAAATAAAATTATTTATTACATCATAATGATGCAGCGATTACCTCATTAATAAAGGATTTAAATAAAATGAAAATATAATGTAAAATATATGACCTAAACATGTCCAAAACCTATTGTATTGGTGTATTTCGAAACCTTATCACCTTATCCTCTAATTATATCAATGTGGGACCATTTAAATCCGAAACTCATTTTCAAATAATGTATCATTTCTTTACTTTCCAAGAGTTCCCCTCCTCTCCTCTTATAAAAGGCCCACACCTCTACCTTCTTACCCACAATTCCAAAGCCTTTGGCTCGGCCAACCCCTGCCCATTTTATCTCTCCGCATCCCTCTCTTACTCCTAGAAGCCTCACTTTGGGCATAAGTCTTCCCAAGGAAGCCTTTGATCTCAAATCAAAAAGAGTTACCTGATTTTAAGGTAATGTCTTCACTTGTCTTCTTTTGTGTTATTTTGCTTCTCCAACCCCCTAAAATATTTTTATTCATTTCTTTTATAACAACTCCAGTATCTTCAATATAGTAGGATGTTGTTATAAGAATAATTCGAGCTAAAGTTACACAAACCTACATCAAATGGTTAAAGAACATACTGTTTCTGTGGATGGTGAATTTCTGCCTCATGAAACGATGATTCTTCAACACTCATATAACACCTTAAAAGGTGGCCATTAAGATGTCACTATATTTATATATGATATATAATATGTTTATTTTTCTGTATTTTTCTTTTGTGACATACCTTTATGGTTTCCATTGTGGGTAAACATGATAATTTCATTTTAGGAAGTGCGGACTACCGCCCCCTCAAAGTGATTTGATTCGTTAATGCCATATGTGGGATGTATAAAGGATGTATTTAAAGTTATTATTTATGATTTATGTTACATATATATGATTAATATAATTATGGAATTAAAATATAAATAACTCTCATTTGGTTTTAATTCCATTAATATGACATAGAAATGAAAGTAGCGTTCATGCGTACGTACGGCTTACCGTCTCCATGAATGGTGCATTTCATTTCTTACCTCTAAATGATTATGTAATATTATAAATACATGTATATTCCGGATATATATGATATATATGATATACAAATCATGAATATAATTCTGGATATAATGAACCTTTGACCACACGAACAACATGTAATTGTAAGAAGTCCACTTTCGACTTAAGAACCAAATATCGACAAAACAAACATTATTAACTTAAATGATTACATTATGTTTATAACATGGAAAGAAGTGATAAAAAAGGAATAATGAACTTGAAAAATGTTCTTAATAAAGTGGAAATTAACTCAATTTTATTATTCAGGACGTTAAAGAACGCTCGAGTCAAGTCGGACCCGAGGTAAGGGATCCTACTCCTCTCTTTCTTTTTAAGTACACTCTTTTATGTAATTCCTTTTAACCTCATATTTATTATGATTGAGATGTTATTTTATATTACTCTTACTGTAATTTTTATTTTCATATGATGAGAGACCCTATTCTCTCTCATCAATCCACTTTGGAAGTTTTGAGTGGCGTCGTTAGGCTGCCGAATTTTCGTAAGAGATCTAACCTCTCTCTTTCTTTTTAAGTACTCTCCTTTATGTCACTTCATTTAAGCTCCTCTTTGTTATGTTGGGGGTTGTTATTTTATATTCCTATTTCTGTAAACTTTATGTTAATATTATGAGAGACCCTATTTGATCTCATCAATCCATTTTTTTTAAGTTTTAAGTGGTGTCGTTAGGCTACCGAGTTTTCGTAAGGGATTTTTCATCTCACTTTTATTCCCATGAGATTTATGCTACATTTGCCAAAATTTCCTTTGAGTGGTGTATGTACTGCCCATTATTTTAATCATTGTGTAATGTACTCTCATTTATGAGTATTTACATCAATGTTGTATTGTCCTTCTTTCACGGGGTGTATGTTTCGAAAGATACCCATGTCGGTAAGGGAACCTTTCACCCTCATCTTTTTAAAAGACTTCTTTTGTTATATCTTTTAATTCACATAAAATTATGTTGGGATATGTTCTTCTATATCCTTAGTGATTTAAATTTTATTTCCAAGTGATGAGATACCCTTTTTATCTCTCATCAACTCATTTTCTGAATTTTGTAGTGACACCGTTAGGCTGTAAAATTTTTGCAAGGGAACTTCTTAACCCGATTTTGATTCTTTTGGATAAGCTTGTACTCCTTCTATGAATATGTGTGAATAACCTCTGATTATTTTACACTTAATATCCACTTATATTTGGTGTATTATTTTGTCACACATAATTATGTAATTGATTTATCCTTAATCTTAGGATACAGTCTTTGTATGGGAATTTTTCTCAATCTCCTTTCATTGAGGCATATTTTGTTTTATACACAACCTTATTTTATAAGGCGTATAAACCCCTTTGACTTTTAAATTTATCCGAAAGGAATACTTTTTATACAAAGAGTTTTAATAAATGACAAAAGGGAATGTTTTTGTCGTATGTATGCGGCGACAATGACTTCTCCGCCGTCGTGACCATTATTTGAGTTCCGGCTTCCTCTACAAGCCATACCTCTTTTTTAAAAGAAAAATAAATACCATGTTTTACTTTTCTTTTATTTTGGTATTGAAAATGGTTTTCATAATGTTTTTATATCAATGTGTTGTATTGATATCTTGTGATTGAAAAGTGGAAATGTTATGTTTCCTTTATGCATGTTTTATGTGATACGATTATGTTATGGTTCTTGGGCATTATTATGAAGATGGGTGGTTCCATGATAAACTAAGGGTGGGTGAGCCCGATATAGCTCTCAAATGCATTGGGTAACGTGAAGGGGTAAAACCTTAAGGTTTCTCCGAAGAGATTTAGGGAATATACAGTGATGGGTATTCCAAACGTAACCAAGAGGGTTACTCCCTACGTAAGAATGTTATGAATGCCTCAAGTTACCTTTATGTCTTATGATTTCTATGATTTATTCATGATTTTATGAGGTATGTTAAAGTGATTGTGTTTTATGGGTAAAGTATGATTTCATTCTTATGTATACATGTACTCGTGTTTCCTTTCCATATTTTTATATCCCTTGCTGATCTTTTTATGCTCATCCCATGTTTTTGAAATCTTTTTCACAGGTCAAGGTAAGGTTACATGATATGATGATAGTGTCAAGGAAGTTTCAAGAAAGAATCCATGTTTTATTTTAAATATGTTTCCATTGATGGGAAAAATGAATACTATCTGTTATGTAACCACTTTGTTTAAATGTGGAATTTAATGCAAGTTTTATGATCTAATTCTCTAAAACTCTAAACCTGAAAAGATCCTCAAAGTGTAATCTTGTAATAACTGAAGATTAAGTAAGGTTTAAGGCCGGGGCCTTATATATATTGTTTTAATTTATTTTATTTTAGTAATCGAGAAAATGGAAGCAATGTTCTTGCATGTTTATGACCAACCGTATCCAAGTTTGGTGTATCTCATTTTCTATCTCTTTTATTTTTGAATTAATATAAAAACATATATATTGAATATATATGATATTAATATAATTGATAAAATTATGTAGATTATGTAACATGTATCCCATTAAGAGGAAAAAAAATAAAACATCAAAGCATATATGAAAACAATGTAGTTATTACCCGAAATATAATTTTAACAGATAATTTTTTATAAATGTGTAATAAAATGTATTAAATAATTAATACATGGTATGATATATATATATATATATATAATTAGGGTTGTTTAATTGATTTATAATAAATCATGAATTATTATATTGGACTTTTGGGATTTGTATGAAGGATGTCGATACTGATGATAAAGAATTATTTTCTCACTTTTTAAATTTGATGAGACACATGCCACATTCATCACCTATTTATTTTTAATGGTGTATATAATTTCCATGAATTTATTGTACAATTATTCTAATTGAAATTATTTTGATTAATATATTCATTTTAGGATCTATATTTCTTGGTTTTTTTAATTAAAAAATTACAAAATTTGTAAGATATTTTTGTCTCATTTTAGATTTTTGTGAAATATGTTATAATATGAAACTCTCTGGTTTTTTGATTTTTATATACACCCCCTTTGAAATCTAATATGATGAATTTATTTCTTTTCTCTTTATCTTTTATGTTTCCATTAATTTTATTCTTTCTTGCATATTATGATACATCATTAAAAATTGATAATGGTTTTACGATATAATCCCATCATTTTTTAGGATTGTTTATATTGGTGCTTTATATGATGAAATCTTAGGATCCACCTATCATGAAACTGTTGAATTTTATTCTCCTATGGAAATTTTTTTAGATTATATTTTTTCCATTATTTACCTCCCTATATGTACTCATTATTCCAAATACATTTTTTTAATGAAAACTTATTTTATTTATCTCTTTTGTTGAAAACCCTATTAGTATCCATAATTTTAAATATATATATATATATCTACATATTAATGTCACACTGAAATTGTTTAAATTCATTTTTACCCATTTTTTAATTTTGAAAAAAAAAATCAAAAAATTAGTCTTCTTTTCATATTCAAAACATGTAACATTTGGATTTTACCAAAAAATTGAAAGGAAACATTGTTTTTATGTGTATTACATTTCCCACTGTCATGAACACTCATTGTCATATATATTACATAATATGTTAAAATTTTTATTTAAAAATAAAATCATTATAAAATTATGTTATGTTGTTTTTAAAATAATTCAATGTTGAAGGGATATTTTTCTCAATAATTTTTTAGAATAATTTTTAAAATCATTTTTTATATGTTTTTAAGGTTATTTTTAATGAAAATTATTTTAAAATTGTTATATTTTTAAACAAATAAATGCAGAAATTTTATTTTACCCATGTAATGTTTTAAATGATTTTTAAATAATTCATTATATATTTTCAAGGTTACTTTTATTGAAAATTAATTCGAATTTTTTTATGTATTGCTAGTTTAAAAAGTGATTTTCATAGAAATGTTATTTTCTTCAAGAAATGTTACAAGTAATTTTTCTTTTAAAATTATTTTCTATTTAAGATAAAATTTGTTGATTTAAAATTATATTTACTGAGTATACTATCTAATACCAACATCCTGAATATTTATCTATATTGTTTATGATTATCATGAAGATATATTTATAAATCTCGTTACATTTCCATGGGTTATGCTATGATGAACTGGTGAGATAAATATGAGACCCATTTCCTTTCTATGGATTGTTAAGTGATGTAATGTATTATGAAACCCATATAATTTCTTGGGTTCTATTGTGATGAATTCATTACTATATTATGGAACACCTATGTATTGTTTTCATAATGTGAATGTTGTTACATTATAAACATAGATGATGATCATGTTATATCCAAAGATGTGTGGGACTTATTTTTTCCTCTAATGCATTTCATATTTATTAATGATATATGAACTCAATGTTTACATGGAAGGTTATCCAAATCCTAAAAGAGGGTGCATGGGGGGTTATCTCAATCCCCAAATATGTTACATGATATGTTATCCTAATCTTTAAGTAGGTACATGGGTGGTTATCCCAAGCCTTACATGTTAGTAATTTCATATTGGAAAACCTTGATGTACAATTTTTTTATTCTTCTGTGTATTCCAAAAAACCATGTCTTTTTCCAATTTTGTTCATCCATTGATCATGTTCTTTGATCCCATTGTAACTCATGTCTTATTAATTACCAAAATTTAATACATAAATCATGCTTATGATCTATAATATATTCTAATTTTATACTCATAACTCCTTTGTTTACCCTTACTGGGAATCTATGATCATCCTTTCTTGTGTTTCCTTTCCACAATTTATATTTAAATTTTGAAGTAGAAGAATTGTACGAGTAATAAATTTTAAGATCTTTATTGGAGACATTGAAGATATTTTATTAAATAAAAATATATCTAATCTAGTGTCCAAATAAAATAAACCTATACAATCCATGGGCATGTATTTGTAGAATGTATTGAATATTCATCTAAAATATAAAATAATTATGCATAATAATTTGGGGCCTTTATAGTTTTTCTAGGATGAAATCATCCGTGGTTATTTTTTATAAGATATATCGAAGCATTATTGTGTATTAAGAAGATTATATATATAATTTTCAATGACAATAAATATTTGGTTGTGAGAGCATGTTGCAATATTTATATGTAATGTATAATTATGTGAAATTATTTAAAATTATAAGTATTTCATCATTATTTCATATTATTTTCTATGAGAGTATGATGTAACTATTTTTTGTTATTAGATTGTGATAAATATGAAATTAATCAAGGATTAATGTGAATTATTATAGGTTGTAATTATGGTTTTATAAAGTAAGGTATATTATTAATGAAATTTCATTATCAGATAATTTTATAATATATTTTTTATTAGGAAATAATTTATTATTACTTAGATTAAGTATTTTGGTTTTATTAAATGACTTCAACCTAAAGGATTCAGCTAAATAATGACTATAATATAAAATGTGTTTATTGTCCCAATATTCTACCAAATTATATAAGATATATTCTGAAAACATTCAAGTTTATGTTTTATTATCTTATGTTTAATTTCCTAAATAAAATAGATCTCCAAAACACACCAAATAATGAAAAACATACTATCGAGTCCATCGAGAAAAAATGACCACTTAAATTTTATGGTTCTTATGATCATATAACTAATGATAAATGGATCAATATGAATAAAAATCTCTTTTCTATTATTACATTTTCAATGCATTAAATGGTAATTTTATCTTTTTATCATTTGGATGGTGAAGTGGACCAATTCTAGACATTGATCAAGAATGCATTGGAATAAAAAAATGACTACATTTTTTGGATGAGTTTTAGAAAAAAAAATCATTAATAATTGTTTTTGAACTATTTCCTTTAACACGGGTGAGAGTTTTTTTTCCATTACTAAATTAAGGTATAATATTTTTGTTCCTACTAAGAAAACATTACAAGACTCAAAATTTCTTCCTCCGGTTTTATCATTGATTCCAAAATAAAAACTAGCTAGTTTCTGTAGTATCTCAAAACCAATTTAAAAAAATTATCATATTTAAGGATCTTTGGAATCTATTAATGAATTTATTAATGTAAAATTATTTGTTAAATAGAAATTGGATACTCCTGTTATTCTCATGTGTTTGAGGATAATAGAATAAAACTAAATTTTTTAAAATGATTAAATGATATAGCCCCTAAGGGGAAAGAAGGATTAATTATTTACATGCCAAAAATTTTAATTAAACACATTTAATCTTTACTTATAATAATAGTGAATTTTTTTGATTAATGTGATATGCTATAAAAAAGACAAGTTCAGAAGATACATAGAGAGGTTAATGATAACTATAGAATTGAATAATGTTTTACCCAATACACATCCAAAATTTCAATGTTCAAGATATATTTATTTTGAGTTCAATATAGAAAAATGAACCAATCTAGGGGTTAATAGGTACAATAAATATAAAAAAAACTCAAAAACCAAGAGACTAAAGATAAACATTATATAATAGATTCCACAAAAGTAGATCATGAAAACAAAATGGTCAATGATACACTAATTATTTTCCAAGTGAATTGAATTTTTTTTATTTTTTTTATTTTTATTCATATTTTTTATATATTTAAAAGCATTCTATGATTACTGATTCACTTCCTCAAATATTGGAAAATTTTTTGTTAGTAAAAACAATTGGGGTGGGTATCCTCAATATATAACTCGACTTAAATTTAATAGTGTGGGAATATAATTCTTAAAATATATATTTATTCTCCCCATTGAATAATTTAATGGGATATTAGGTCTGGAATGGATGTCACTACATAGTTCACATATAAGTTTTTAGGATACAAAAATCATAGTAAAAAATCATCCCAAGATGAAATGTTAATTATAGTATAATAATGAATTCCATTTAAAACCTAATTCCATAATATTTCTCTTATTACAAAATAATGTAGGATATTCTACTCAAATGGTTGGTAAGAAACTCATAATTGAATATTTTACTATGATATAGGAGTATGAGATATGATTCAAAAGTATTTTTCTAGTTTCCATCCTATTTTAGAGGTTGATTCATCAATTGAGCTCAATCATGGTTCGAAAACATCATTAAAGAGTTTTCACTGAATGAACCCAATCGAAATAGTGGAATTATAAAAATTATATCATGATACATTATATGGGGGAATAATATTCCCAAGATCTTCATAATGGGTTTCACAAGAGTACTTTGTTAAAACGTATGATGTTTTATTTTCATCCTTGTAATGACTATTGTGATTACAAAAAATCATGATTAAAAATATATATCCTTTACCAAATATTGATGTTTTTTTCTACTAAGTGGGGTTAAATGATTATCAAAGGTGAACCTTTTAGAAATATGTCATTAACTAATGCTGAAGTATATAGATATACCCAAAACAACCATCCATTAAAGATATAGACTCTGTGAATTCATTTTGATTCCTTTTACCCTTACAAATTCCTATACTATAATAACTTATTTGATGAAAATAGATTTTATAGATGACATATATATTTTAAGTTTTCTATATTAATGATATTATAAAAAACATTTACTAATAAAAATATTTATGATCATTTGAGTATTTTTTTTATTTTAATTTTGAAAGAAAACCTATTAATTCATGTGCATTATGTGTTAATTCAGATTAAAAAAGTTTTCACTTTGGGTTATGTAATTATATGTCATGGTATATCAGTGGATTCTCCAACGATATAGGTAATTGAATAATGGTCAAGAGAAATTCCTAAAATAGAGATCAATAAATTTCATGGGCTGTCTATATACTATTGAAACTTTGAGAAAAAATTATGACTATTTAAAAATACACTAACTATGGTAACATTGAGTGGGTTAATGTTCCACTTTGATTGAATAATGTAAAAATAGTTTTAAGGATCATAAAAAAATATTTTTCACTAGGCATATACTCACATTTCACATGAATGAAAAAGGTTCGTGGATAAAAAGTGATATATTAAATAATATATTGTTTTGAGATATTATGTAAAAATGTAATGTGATAGAATTTCATTCACACTAATTGGTGACCCATGATAAATACGGCCTCCCACTTCATATAGATTATGAAATGATATATTTTTCCTAAGAGTTAAAGAGGGATTATATTTATTGTGTGATTTGAAACATATATATTGATCACAAGAGATTAAAAAATATATTTATATAGATGTAGGTGAAAATAAATTAAAGGATATGTTTTTAATTGATCATAGATTATGATTTAAGAATAAATTATTATCTACGAAAGGAAAATAAGGGGGATGATGCTCTAGGATAAAACTATTATTCTTCTTTATACGTGTTAAGGATTGAAAGGGGCCCAATCTTTAGGAATATGCATTTGATAGGTATAGAAATCATATGTAAGGGGGTGTAATAATGTATTTTTAAATTAATTTTTCAACCATCCATCTCTTGGATTATAAAGGAGGAACAAAAAGATAAAATGAATATATATAAGAAGTTGGAAATCATTCTAAATATTAGAAATAAAAATATGAATTTAAATTATTTGGATATCAAATATGTATCTCATCTATTCTAGTACTAAATAAGGGGATTTTGGATTATTCATTTATGTTATATTTCTCTATTGGACCACAAATCAAAGATAATATATAATGATTCTATGGATAACTTCTAGTTAGACAATATGAAGAGGGAGATTTTGAAGTATACATCCTAATGTATAGTTTTCATGAAAGTTAAGGGAAAATTTTATATGTATAATTGGGTGATAAACCATTATCCATACTCGTATTCAAATGGTAAAACACCATTAGGGACTTCATCATAGGTTTTCAGAAAACCTCGATTATAAAATTTTCTATATGGGTTTTGGTATATTGTTATTCAAGTTAATTTCACTTTATTACCATTTGAGGGGATTTATCACATAATAAACATGCAAAAATATACCTAAAAAGTATATAAGTTTCATTGAGTACAAATTTCAATTAAATCTAATCAAGATCCATGGTTCACCTCAATTTTATAGATAATTTTTCCAAAATAATTGGATATAGAGTTGAGATATAGTAAAACAAAGCATACTTAAAGTTCCATTAATACTATGTTATAAATTATATGAACTTACTCAAAGGACATCGAAGTAGTCATGGGTTTATATATTACTTTGGAAAATTTATCATTTAATAATACTTTCTACAATAATTTTCATTAAGATAAGTTATTTAAAAAAACAATAATCTATGTGTCTTGTATATCATACTTGATAAAGTGCATAATAAGTCCTTCAAATGTATTTAAATCATAGCTTATAAAATGAGAGAGTGATCTATATTTTGAAGAATAACCTGTGGATATTTAAATCATAGAGATAAAATATATTCATGCCTAGACAATCACGTGGATAAAATATTATGGGTAAATACTATGTTTAAGAAATAAATCAAGAAACCATATGATTTAATGAGATAAAATTAATCACATATATTTTCTTTTGATAAATGAAATTTATGGGATTATTTTTTTATGTGGTGTGGTGGGATGTAACCACCCTTTTTAGTTTGAAATTAACTTTAAAATCTAATTGTGTGGGATAAATTTTTATATATGAAAAACCAATACAAAATAAACGATTCCTTATTTGATTATGGTTTGATATTATTATATAACATTAATTACAAGATAAATTATGCCAATATAATTATTAAAATTAAAAAATTAGTAAAACATTAGGTAAATAAAAGTATAAAATTATTGAAATATTTATAATAATAATAACCTTTGATATACCTACCATTGATGATAATTATAAAATTAAAAAATTGAAATATGATAGAAAAATTAAAATAAATTAGGTTAGAGGATGAATGATTTTAGAGAACTATATAATTTGATATATAGAAAATCAAAAGTTATATATAGATTTTATATAGTCGTTGATAATATCTGGAAATTGGGAACATATAGTAATAGATTATAAGAGTGATTAATGATAAAATTTAAATTGTTAGAAGAATTAAAATTTTCTAATAAATTAAAACAATCATATTATTTTACAATTTGAATATGGAAAATGATATCATGGTTATAAATTAAGGTTTTCACATTGTGAGGTTTTTATAGAATGAGAGAAGTTATAGAATCCAGTAGTAATAGTATTCCATAAGAGTCTCATTTTTTGTTATCAAGGAAAGGGGAAATAATCATTAGGTATTTCCCTTATCCATGGTTGAGAAAAACTTCAATTTGTATGGTGTAACATGAAATTATATTAGAGATCAGTTCATTTGGGTGGAATTTAATTTTTATTGGTTTAGAATAAAGTGTGTTGTAATTTTAAATTTTATGATAATCAAATTGAGGTTGTGTTGTAGGTTTCGGGACAAGATGAAGTGTGATAGGGGAATTCCCAACATTCCTTTTGGTCATGATTGATGATCAATCTAAAATTTACATGAAAATGAACACCATGATAAATGGAATTGAATCAAAGAAAATAATTAAGGGAAATAATGCTGGAAATACGTACAGGATCATTATATATTATTTATAACTAATTTAAGGATCTGACAATAGAACTACATTATACAGTCATCGTATTCTAGAAATCAATATCATATTCCCTATAATAGTGATCCATACATTTAATGAAAATCATAGAACGTCATTACAGTAATCTATTGGTATAAGCAAGTCAGATCCCAATCACTTGTGTTTTTTACCTTTTATTACCTCAAGAATAGGTTATAAATATTTCTAATTGAACTCTCTATACTAAAGAGTGGGAGGATGAAGAAGATCACCCTCTATTTTTATGAGCGTTCTCTAAGAGGGAGCCCTCTATAGATTTAGATTATTCTTTTCTGAAGTCATTTTTCAAACCAAAATTAAATTGGATCTACTGTAAAAGTAGTATAATTGTGTTTAAATTCAAATTTGGTTTAGAAATAAATATTTTCACAAGTACCATTTAATATTTGTTTAATACATTGTGGAAACCCATTTCTAAAATAATAATATTATTATCAATTCCCCGAGAAGAACTTAATATGAAAATTAAAATAAATATTATTTAATAAAATAATATTTATTTTATTTTATTTCTCAATATACCTAAAAACACGGGCATGAATTCCTCTAAAATATTTTTCAAGCCTTGAATAATGACTATTTATTTAATAAATAAATATCTGAAACTTATTCTACAATAAATAAATAAATATTATACTAAATAAATAGAAAATAAATATTAATTAAATATTATGTTTTCATTATATTCTCTTTAATAATAAGTTATGGAATATATAAAATCCTAAAAATAAGAATAAAATTTAAACCACTAGCATGAATAATATTTATGCAACATGTTAAATTAAAAATAACAATATATATTATTTATCTAAGATTCTGGATACACTTATTGTGTGACCCTTTATGAATCCTTTTCTACAAAATTAGTAGAATCATCTTAATGTCTAAGGATAACATCTATAAACACACCATGACACGCATAGAGAATTAATATAATGTTGTAGGGAAATAATACCACATACAGCCACTTGCTATGAAATATAATACCAGTATAACAATATCTGTAATCAAGAAGGTTGCATTATGGTGCCATCAACATTTGTGCTAGATTACTCTTTAATTACTTATTTAGAAATCAAATATTTTTACAGAACACCATGGTCGTTGATTTATTTAGGATATATCATTTCCATCCAAGGGATTAAGATATCAACTTATGTTAAATAATAAAAGAGTAAAATCTTTTCTCTCATTATTCATCAATGTAATATTACTCATGGTGGACCCAAAATATCATACCTCGACCTGATCATATTTTGTCATAGTTTATATCAATGCATAAATGTACGCAACTAAAAAATACAAATTAATTATAATCATAATGTATAGGTATTCATATACTTTTCTCTAGATAGGAACAACCAATGACACATATGAATAAGGATTTCCTATGGGTAGGTCTCATTCCTATAATATTCTACACAAGATATTACTATTGGTGTACACCATGAGAAGGTGTCAGAACATCCAATGAGTCTCCACACCTGATATAATATATCATTTGTTTCCCTCAAATGATATCATCTGCTTATATAAAATATATTTATGAATAGCGTCGAAGCACTTCTAGGTTCTCATCATAGCGGGGAACTAATCTAATCTTTTATTATAACAATTAATCTTAAGACATTATGATATACAATGTTATGGATAAGAACAATACTGATGTGATAAGGTATTTAATGATATTAAATACTATGAATAAATTTAATCATATAGTACAAAAATGTGTGTTATAGGGAACCAACTCTAACAGACTGCCACTTTCACTAGAGCCAACTTCCAACAACCATTAGTCCAGTAGCTCTCAGATGAAAATCATGATTTTTCTAAGATAATACTTTTGTCCTAGATCCAACCATGTTCTCTCCCATGGTAAATCTACTTATTTCTACATCAACCCTTCGATTAAAATCCATCAATATGTGATACTTATTCTATATATTCTTTTTTTCTTTGTGTAAGCTTGGATCTTTTTCAAGAGCCATCAATATAGTATTATCCTAAAACAATGTGAAATTTTCATTACTAATATGATCCACATCAACCTATAGGAAAAATATTCATATGAAAATGGATTACTCTACTGCATCATAAGTCACTATATACTCAGACTCCACTATATCATAACTAAAAACTAGATTCATTGAAATCATCCATATCATAACTCCTCTATTGAGATTGAAAACATATCCTTAAAAAACATTAGATCATTTTGAGCTATTTGAATACAAAATTCAGTATATCCCCCGGTTACCATCTTCTCTTCTCATCTATACACCAGAAATATATTATTAGTTCTTCTTATATACTTGAGGATATCATTCACATAAGACCATGTATTTTACCATGGATCTTCTTTATTTCATCCTACCATGATCAGTGCATAGGAAACATAAATTCTAGTACACAACATGACATATAATATTGATTATATCGATAAATAATAGGGGATCGTACTCATTATCTCTCTGTACCATTGTGTTTGATGACACTTTTTTTATTAATGTGTAACCAATGTGACACTAGAACCAATACCCTCTTGAATTGTTCCATATTAATTATCTTTAGTATCTTCTCAATTTATATACTTAGATTTAGTCCAAGATCCTCTTAGGTCTATCATGAATTATCTTGATTCATTGAATATAGCATACTTCAGAAAGGTCCTTCATAGATAAACACTTATTTAATTAGTCCTTAACATACTATAAGACTGGTATGTTATTTCAAATATGAAATATTTCATCAACATATAATAACAGGAAAATGACTCCCTTCTCACTTAACCTGTTTTAAAAACATGGTTCATGTTTGTTCTTAATGAAGAAAAATTATTTTATAGCTTCCTAGAATAAAATTTTATATGCCCTAAATGCTTTCATCAATCCATTAATGGATCTATTCAACATGAAAATCATGTTGGAATCACCTAGAGAAACAAACCCTTATGTGTTTTTCATATAAACATCTTTAAAAAGGTTCCCATTAAGGAATGTAGTTTAGAAATCCTTCTTCTAAATTTCATAGTCATGTAATGTTGTTATAGAAAGTAGAATTACAGTGGATTTAAACATGGAAACCGGTGAAAGGTTTCTATTATAGTCAATTCCAAGACATTTTTTAATCCCATTATCCACTTTCCATTATTTATTTGAATTTATTTTACCTTCCATGTCTATTTTTCTAATGTATAACAATTTTCACACTATGGAAATTAAATTAGATAGTGCATTTACCATAACCCAAACATGGTTCTGATACATGGAATCCATTTCATAATTCATGGATTATGTCCATCTTGAAGGTTCTGAACTCTCTACTCACTCTTTATAGGATATGGATTCATCATTGTCCACCAATAACGAGCCACCATCTAGAGTGACTAGAAAAACATATCTCATTGGATCTCTTACCTCTCTTGTGCTCTAACATAGATCTTATTTTTATATACCTATTTCTTCCACGATAATTATGCAATCTCTTATTGTACTAACTCTTGTGAATCATGAACATAAACTTCATAGAAATCAATATATCTCCCATTATCTGTTTTAAGGATGTTATCAAAATCTATAAATATAGGTTTTTTGTGATAGTTATGTTCTATTATAGGGGTTTGTATATGTATGTTCACCTTGTTTCTATGGGATAACATTTAAAGGTATACTTTTTCTATGAGGTTCTATTTTGTTTCATTACAAGGTATTAAAAAATTCCTCCCATCTCCATACAATCGTATATGGAAAAAAAAGTTTCCTTCTACTCTATAACCCAAAGGGAATTATGTTTTATTAATTTATTTGGTACTCAGTTGAGGTTGTGTGTTGTAGTTATTAATTCATATTCCCAAATGGATAATGCAATATTTGTGTGACTCATGATAAACCGTACCATGTATAACAAGTTTAAGTTCCTCCATTTAGTAACACCATTCCAATATAGTGTATGAAGTTTAGTGAGTTGAGATAGAACCCCAAACACCCATAATAATTTCAAAAAACTCTTGGTTAAAATATTCACCACCTTGATATGATCAAAGTTTCATTATCAACTTTACAAGATGGTTCGAGACTTCATTATTAAAATTCATGAACTTTTAAAAGGACTCAAACTTATACCATATAAAGTCAAAATAACTATATCTACTAAAGTTAGTAGTAAAAGTTAGGAAGTAATGATTTTAACCTATATCTTTTACCAGAAATGGTCTACACACATATGTTTTTACCATTCCTATAAGCTCTGTTTCCTATTCACCCTATCCATCGATGCTAATTTGGTCATTTTTAATAATACACAAGCATGAAATATTTCAATTATTTTTATCTTATAATGTTCAAAATAACCAGCTTCAAATAGAATGGTTGAACACAACTCATTTCAATGACCAATATGGTGCTTTCATAGGTGTTTGTTGTCTGAGTCATGTGAACATGACCCATTAACAATTTCAAATACTTTGAATTAATAATTATATATATATATATACCATTATTTGAATGTGTCATACCATAACATTTGTTTTATCTATAAAATAAATAATTTTTGTTTACAAAAATGAGAATAAAACCACATGAATCCATGCATGATGTAAAAATTATGTCATTAGAAAATGTTTGTACATAATAAAAATCCATTAAAATTTAAATCATTATCATTAGAAATTAAATGATGTAGTCATCAATGGATACAATATAGATCCTTGCACCATTGAATGATCATAAATCCACCTATCCTCTAGAAACATATTGGAATCTAGTTGGTTTCTATATTTAGATACAAATGTGACAACTAAAATCTATATCTAATACCCATTTTGTATATTTTGAAATGTTACACTCAATAATTAATTAAACATTACCTCCCCCTTACTTATAGGTTTGGTTATTATTCCAGTGGTCTGGATTTCCAAATTAAAATCCAATACATCTTCTTCTTGTCTTTCGTTTGGATCATCATCTTTAAAAGATAGTGTTCAGAAGATTTAGACTTTTTGTGAGTTATGGGACCCTTTTCCTTGTTTATCCTTTTCTTATTCACCATATGGATCACAGGTTTGTCACTCCCCAAGTCTGTATCCACTTAGAGAATAAATTTTATATGTTATGAAATAATATTCTCATTATGGATCATATTCTAATTTAAAATACTAACTTGATATGTTATTGGGTATTGGTGAAAGTGTGATATTTTTGTGAAAGTTATCTCAGAATTTAATCCCTAAGATGTCTTGGCATTCATTTTAGCAAATAATCATGACTATATATGGTCTAGCTAGTGTAGAATCTCCATTATTTTATATAAAAAAAAGAATTGGAGATCTCATATCTCTCTTGTCCCACCTTCTCTTGATAGAGATCTTAATGCTAAGGAATCATTATATATGTATACATTCCCTCATGTTTCTTCAATAGTTAATTTTTTGTGGTTGATAGAATGAAACATTGAACATTTTTGGAGTATTTAAATTTATTATCATAGAGTTTTAACTCTTCATCACAATCCTTTTTACCAATAACATCAATAATAAGATCTTCCAGTACAAAAAGCTTTCTTTCCTAGATAAGTATAATGCCTAGGAAGCTTTTCCACTCATGGAAATTAATTCTATTATGAAGGTTTTTCATATCATGTATAGAACATTTTTATATGTTTGAATTCATTTTATTAATATATCAAAAAATAAGATGATCATAATTTTAGTACATTATCTGGTAAATTTTTATCAAATAAATATAATATTTATTTATCTTTCATGATTTTATCCAAACAAAATATCCCTCATAATTGGATCAACAATATCATGTTTCTTAGACATTATAGTGGCAAGGATCCATATTCCTAATCTCATTACCAAAAAATTGATTCCTCAAGTAACATGAATGGTTTAAGGTAACATTCTAAATTCAAACTATGATAATTCATAGTTATTTGATTTCTTTAGTGGAATCCCCAAACCTGAAATCCTTAATTTGGATTTCCTCAACCCTCTCCTCATAGTTACACCTTATCAAGATTTAGATGTTATACTTTCATTTCAACTAAGATAATTGAACCTTAAGCATTGTGTAATAATTTCCCAATAATCGAAAACACTCCAAAATTTTTCTAGTCAGGCATTTTGAACTATGGCCCGATTTTAACCGAAGTAGTGGATAGCTATACTGAGTAAATATATATAATTGTGAGATTTTATGTTTAATGTGTTAGTTAAAATTTATTATCATTATTAAAATCATTTTAATGTTAATTGGATTTAATTACGTTATTAACCATGGCTTAGGTATCATTTATGCACAATCCAATTTATTTTAGTTATATCTATCGTTCATGATAAATAAATACTTCATGTGATTTTGTAAAACATATATAATGGAATATCCATGAAACATGGAAGAAATAAAATATTAATACGATATGATCACGATCTTTTACTAATGGTTATTTTATCTATTGGTTGATAAACTAGCCATTGACCTTTGGGAAAACACCTTGAACTAATTAAGGTTCATGTTACAACTTTCCACATGTCCATCTATGTATCTCTATTTTATTGGTTTCACCTCAGCTTCAAACTTTAATTCTGTCCACTAGATTGGGAGAACCATAAAATAAATTTGATTTTACTCACATGTAGTTGATGATAAAAGGATTTACACAAAAGAAACAATGGGCATGAAGGCCCTTACATAATAAGAGTATAGATGACACACATACCAAAAAAATTAATTTAATAGAAGATTAAATGAAACCAATCCCACACAGAGGTCTAGTATATTGTCATGATCATCAACATTCATGCACCAAATAATGAATTTAATAAAACTATAATTCAATTTGTGAAAAATATTATTTAAGATAAATCTCTATCAAATCAAATAATTATCACCATTAATTAATAAATTCATTTAAACATAATTATCATCCGAATTTCCTACAGATTATATTCCATCATAATATTAAATAAATTAAAATATATATATTTAAAATATACTGTGTATATAAATATACCTTGGAAGCAACTCAGTGAACACCAATTTGAGTCAACACAACCTGTATTATAATCGTACATTGTTTACTCTAATGACATATGGCATACATGGATCATCACATAATTTTATTACATGTACTATAAAATTAATGATTACATGAATTACATTATTTTTTCATGTCTTATGGTTAAATTCATGTCACATAATAACTATAATATGAATCATTCAAGATATGTATTTATGAACATTACATAGAAATTAATTTAACACACACACACACACAAAAATATATATATATATTCGATCCAATAACATGGAATGTACTAAAAAATTTAAGACCACATTCAATATCATTTCAATATGTTTTACACAGTATAAGAAAATTCATTTTAATGATGCACTGTTTGGTTGAGTTCCCTCTATGATTCTCATCTCATGTTTGCTGATGACACCTTGGTTTTCATTAATGCCAGCAGAACATCAGTCAAGGATTTATCAATGTTTGGTAGGTCTATTTGCAATGGAGTGGTTAAATTATAAATAACGCAAAGAGTAACCTGTTTATATCCAAAAGTGGTAATGTTGGGCGTGCCTCCCCCTTCTGCAGCAGCTTCGATATGTTTAGGGGCCATCTTCGGATGGATTACCTGGGGGCTCCTATATCCTTGGGTAGTCTTTAGATTCAGTGTTTTGAACGTATTGTGAGCAGGATAATGGACAAAGTGCTAAACTCGAAAAGTTGGTTCCTATCCTTTGGCGGACGAATCGCTTTGGGTGAATAGAGTGTTGCTGGCCACCCATACTCATGCTTTATCCTCAGTATACATGCCCATGGGTGTAATCAATAAGATTGATAGGATTCCTACAAGATTTATATGGGATGACCTACAAAAGTTAAAGCATCATTGGTCTTAATTCTGTAAATTGACTCATCTCATTCAGCAAGGTTGTATCAACGTCTGAGGACTGGTCTACACTCTCCACTACATGCATGCTAAATTTTCATGGGATGTCTTGGAGAAACACACGCATTGGGGGAGGGATATGGCTAGCCAATGGATTATTATTTTGGATCTGGAAGTTCACCATGCCTATCCCTTCTGGTTCTCTGTCCTCTCACTTCTCCCAACCCTTCATCCTCTTACTCAGTGGCTTCTGGGAAATAGAGACATATCATTTTGGAACCAGAACGTGGCCGGTGAGGTCATCGGATTTCCAGGATGCCATGTTCCAAACATCTCGTTCAAGGAGGCTCCTATGCATCAGACTTTCATTTTGGTTGTTCTTGATGAGCAACAGAAGGCTTATTTTGACCTCATCACCATCAACAAGGACCCAGATAGATGTGTTTTTTGTTCTGTCCTGCTCGGGGACCTTTTCAGCGAAGGATTTCAGATGGGTCTTGGATTCACAGTCTTTTATATATGAATGGGATGATAACATCTGGTGCAAAAAGTTTCCTATGAAGTTTAATGTTCAACTCTATCATATTAGGAACAATGAAATTTTTATGGATGAAAACATCAAGCGATGTGGGATCAGACGGGCGTTGAGATTCTATTACTATATTGAGATCCGTGAGGAAAGTGGGGATCATAATTTTTTGAAGGCATTTGGGTGTGAGAGGTCTGAGTTTTATTTGGTGAGTTTACTACTATATATATTCTCCATAGGGTTGATTCTATTTTTTTGGACAGATAGTTTAGCACCATTGGTACGTCAGGCTCCGAGAAGGCGTTCTGTATGGTTATTCTCATCACGGGTTGCTGGTACCTATGGAAGACTCTTAATAAGTCAAGATTTCAGGGAGTCCAGACCTCGGGGTGTGTTATCACTACCTGTATCTATAACCTACTTCCTGATCTTGTTAGTCTCTTCATCGACTGGCATGAGGCCCCTACTCTTCATAGACTTCCTCTCAATGTTACAGTATCTCGCCTAGACAACACTATTCCAAGGGGACTTTAGGTGTGATGGCTTCCTCCATCATGTGGTCTAAAACTGAACACATATGGCTCCTATCATGCAGGGGTTATCAGAGGTTTTGGGGTTGTGTGGGACTCTAGAGGCTTGGCCATTTTGGCATTCTCAGCCTATCTGGGTTGTGGTTCCTCCATTCCAGAGGAAGCCAAGGCTACCCTTACTGGAATTTCTCTTTGTCAACAGGATAGTATCAATATCTTTGAAGTGGAGACGGATTCTCTGATATTTCACAACTCCTTAAATGGATTGGGAAATGTCCCATGGTCGATATCCTACATCATCAGAAAGTATCAGCAAATTCCCAATAGTAAGAATATATAAGTTCTTTCTACGTGACATGAAGTAAACAAAGTGGAGGACCACCTGGCCTCTTTAGATGAGCAAGGCTACCATATTTAATGTCTCTCGAATGTTAACCTCTTGAAATCTGAGGGGTAGGACCTGGTTAGGGGTGATTCTCTTGGGCTTCAATACTTCAGCACTCCATAGACACGCGAGGTCCTCCTTTGGTGTTGCCCCTTGGGGTGCATGGTCTTTCATTTCCTTTCCTTTATATTTTAATAAATAAATAAATTATTATGATGATGATGATTATGCACTGTTTCATATTGGTAACCTATGTGTACCAGTGAGAAATATGGAACATAAATATCTCATTGTATATCAGAGGCACACACTTATGGGATAATCATGAAAATTGTGCGTCATAAAAATATGTGTACATGGTGTTTGAAAGGGATACATTGTGTGTGGTCTTAGAGTCACACAATCACCAGTCATGTAGGTTTTATGTGAAAATACACTGCCCATTTATGAGATAAATTACTACAAACTGTGTACCTTATCTACATGGTGTGTACTCCATCTAACCGTGATTGAGGATAGCATGGTCCAAACATAGTGTATGAAATTAAATTCACTGTTTGTATTCAATGACAATGGTTTTAATTAATTATTAATTAATGATTTCTTCATTGAACACTACTACATGGAATGTTACTTGGGTTACACAACATGTATGGTTGTGTTATCCGACCAGAGTCCTCAACACCTCCCAATGATATATTCAGTTTTATTTCATTCATAAAATTAATCAATTTGATTAGATCAATATAAAACGAAATAGGAATAATAGTCTCTTTCAATCCATATTAAACAACAGTAAATCCTTTTTTCAAAACTAAATGAAAAAATTCATAATTCAATCAAAAATATTTTAAATATTTATAAATAATTATTTTACCCCTTTCATACTACATATAGGTTTTGATCATAAAGGAAGTTTTTGTTTGTTCATTTCTAAAAAATTATTTTATTTATGATTGATAGAAAATATTACCTTAATAATATTATGAGTGATGTGATCAACGGAATTGAATCATTGAAAAAACATTGGATATAATTTTGGAACCAATCACAAGAATGCCACATATTATTTATAATTAATTTATTTAACTAAATAATTTCTTTATGTGTAAAATATATTCTTTGATGGATTTGAAGAAAAATCTACATTGTACAGTAATTGAGTTGTAGAGTCTAGAGTATATTCACTCTAGTGGTGATCCACACATGTTCCATGAATCTCTGAACATCATCGTTCGAATCTTCGGGTGCTTGCTTGAATGATCCTATCACTTTCATCTTTATTCTTTGATCATCTTGAGAATCAATTCCAACGCATTCTCCTTGATATCTATAGACTCAAGAGTGGCAGGTGATATAAATTTATCTCTATTCATGGGATTTCTCTTGTAGAAAGATCACTATAGGTCTTAAGTGGATTCTCTCTAGTTATCATTGTGTATAATAGAAAATGAATTGGGTATCATAAAAAAATTATTTAATTGTGTTAAAATACCACTATATTTTAGAAATAAATATTTTCATAAGTTCCCATCAATATTTATAATATCCCTTACATAAGTCCATTTTAAAAATAATATTAATGTTATTATTTCATCAACATTTTCTTATCATGGGAGTTATATTAAATATTATTTATTCAAATAATATTCAATATATATTATTTCCTATCGGGCCTAAAAACCTGGTCTTTCATTCCTCCATAATATTTATCAGGCCCTAAATAATAACTATTTATTTAATAAATAAATATAAATTCCTTATTCATCAATAAATAAAAAAATTATATTCACTAAATAAAACATAATAATTGTAATAATTCAAATTTAATTATGTGAATTTTGAGAAAATATCATTTTTACAAATACCATGCCTTTTACAAAATTATTAGTATATAATTGTAACTAGTATATTAATGAAACTCTTTTATAGACCATGTATGTATTTTAAACTTTACTTTATAGTATTTATTTTAATTTCAGAATTTTTATTTTTATTTTTATTTCTTATGTTATATTTTTTTCAAGATTTATTTTAAAATATTATACACATATTATTTTAAAATTGATTTCCATAAATTTTTGGAAATTAATATAACAATAAAAAAATCATATATGTATTTATAATTTTTAAATTATGTAATAATTACTATTTTATCATCAGTTTTAAATGATAGGTTACTTTTGTAAAAAATTAGTGATTGTAGAATAAATCCATATTGGTAAAAATGGTAACATAGGGACTAAAAGGCATAACATTATAAAAATGATTCAAATTATGTGGTTGAGGAGGGGATAAACCACTTCATATATTCAATTAATTAATTTCCATTTTTTGGATATACTTGGAATGTTTAACATTTTCTCCCTTTATATTACTAGTTATATTTACAAAAAATCCATTATAACCACCTTAAAAGGGGCCTATCACCACCCCTTTTATACCACTAAAAGAAATTGTATTTTTCCATAAACACATACCATTATAATTAATTTATTACCCTCACAATTTTCCTTGAGCAAAATTTTTGAAGATATTATCTTTTGACATCCTTTTACAAATAGTCTTACAAGGGAAAGCTTAATGTCTCATCCTACGTGTTTTTTCCAAACATATTTTCCTTTCATTATTACATTACAAATATAATTTTATAATTTAAATATTATATATATATATATATTACAACTAGTTAATAACTATTAACAACCTTTCCCATTATCATTTATGAAAAACAAAACTGGTATTCAGGCATTTTGTGGACTACAACCACCATAATGTGACAAATTCCATACTATTCCCCAAGACCTATACTCACTTATTAAAATAGTGATATTGGAAAATAAATTTTGAATATATAATATAATTATGATTGTGAATATAATAATAAAAATCCACCTTCTTTCTCTTTGTTTCATTATAAAATGAAAATGTCAACTGTGTGTTCGGTGGACTGCCACCTCTATGAAGTAACATATATCATTTTTCAGATAGTTTTTTTTATTATTTATTAAAATAAATTCAAATATAATTTAAAATACAAATATTATCTAATTAATATCATTATACTTCTATAAGATTGATATTATTCCCAAAATGACAACTTTCATAATCCTAATCATCTATTAATTATAGTATATTCTTATTTGGGTCAGTCAGACAATATACATGAAAAATGATATATAAAAATATACTATATGAATATGATAAAATAATTAATGAAAATAATGATTTTTTATAAATGAAAAGTTATTATTAAACTTATTAATTAAGATACCAACGACCGTTCGTTAAAAATATTTGAATCATGCCCATCGATGATTTTATTATTAATGATCATAACAAAATCAAACATATATTGAAATTATAATAATTTAAATAATTATAAATAATCAATTACCATTACTTTTATTATACAAAAATTATTATGTAAGGAAAAAACAATGAATAACAATACCACATTTATGAAACTAGTTTAACATGGTCAAACTTACTCACACCCAAGATTGAAAATTGATAGGAACCAACTAATACAAATAAAGAGATTAATTATAAATTATGTTTATAAAGGTTTAAGGATATTAATAAGGTCTGAAAATAGGTTATTCAAATATATATTTTTGTTTTAAAGAATGTTAAATAACTTTTGTATAAATAATTATTAAAGGTAAGGGATCTAGTAACTAAAAATTCATCATTTGAGTTATATAACTTTTTCATGAATTTATTTACCCTATGATTTTACATTTTAATGGACTTTTTCACGTGTATATCTTTGTAAAAATAGTTTTACATTAAATAAAACATCCATGAAGTTTTTTCTTTTAACTTTATTTAAGAAAACAAAGGATTAGTTTTAATAATATACTTAAGATAATGAATTTTATATCGATTAATGAAAATTTTTTTAAAAAGAATTATTTTATGATTATTTTTTCATTTATTTCTATCATAAAATAATATAAACCTATAATGGATTAATTTTTTAGGTTTCACTATTCATGTTTATTTATTTATGTTATTATTTTTTCTTCATCATGTTTTTGATGTTAATCAATTAAACTCATATTATTATTCTCTTTGGAAGTGTTATGAAATAAACCTATATTAACAAGGTTTATTTATGGTATGAAAGGTGAACTATTTTAATTATAATTCTTTATGAAACCATAGTTTATTTACATGGGATCTAATAAAATGAAATATGATTGATTTTCATTTGAATTTTTATAAAAACAATTTTTTTCAAGGTATCTTCATGAACTGTGAATGTTTTTCATTGCAATGATATATAAACCCCATTTTATTTCCATGGTTTCTTTATGATGTAAAATTTTCAAAATTTTAAAGCGGTATTCATAATAGTAGTTTATGATGGTTGGGGGCCTATATAACCCTATAATACATTGGTTAAGAGATTAAATCTTTTGATATGTGTATGAATGTTCACAATTTAGTTGTTTTCAAGCATGGGTGAAAGTGTCTGAATCATAAAGTTGATGAATATGTGGATATAATTGGGTTGTATCATAATTATGATTGAATTTGTGAGACTCATGATTTTAATTTTTCCCAAGGATAATGTTTTTTCTAAAGTTGAATGTTGATGTTTATTCTAATCTTATACTCTCATTGTTCAATGTTTATGTTAATTTTATTTATTCCATAATATATTTATCATGTTTTGTTTTTTGAACTTTTCAGCTATAAATTCTTTTTTTATAACAATTTAATCCCACGTATGTTTTTATGATTATCACCCAAGATGATATCATATTTATATTGTGTTCATTTATCTATAAATACAACCTTGATAGAATTTTTATTCTTCCCGTATTGAGTTTTATAGCATAAACCTTATTTATTTTCATTCCCTTGGTTATGAGGTCGAGTTTTATTAATGATATTATAAAAAATGATCTACTATAGAGCATTTAATATGATCTTATCATAAGTATTGTAAAATAAGATAATTTTTTTATCTAGTCTATAAAGAAAAAAAACCTATCATTCATTCGGTTATTATACAGTAATTTTGGAAATGCAATTTTTAAATAATATAACAAAAGGTAAATAAATGTGTGTTTCACTTGGACCAGTAATGATGGTATTAGACAAAATGCCTGGTTATTTTTGAAGATTAGAGATGTTATATTCGATAATTTGGGTTAAAAAATCATAGTAGAAGACCAATATATGAGGATAAGTATAGTATGGTATTCTAAAATTTTGGAAAAGTATTGAGTGTGTGGATTTCCTATAAATTATATCCTAATATTTTTAATGGAATGTGGATGTGGCTATGTAAAATATGCAGATCAAGGTAACCACCTTGAAAAAAGGTGATTCAGCATTCACTTTATCTTACCTTGGGTGAAGGATAAGTGGGCCTAAGACTTCACACAATTCCATAAACTCTTGGGGGATGTACTTTGGTGATTCACATTGATTTTACAAACCACTAAGAAGGATTTGAGAACATTATTATGGTATGTTTGGTGATCCAAAAAAGAATTATATAATTAATAGCTAAAATATATCCCTTAATAATTATAAGCTAAGGCACACATGTTATTTATGATTAATTCCTTATAAGATATTATTTTTCTATGTAAATTAATTTATATTGGTCTTTAAATTTATTTATTTATAAAATTGATGGATAAAGGAGAAACTGATTTAAAAATTAGTATGATGGGAAATGAAATTATTCTCCAAATGGAATATAAAATAGGATTGTATCTAGTGATAATATGTTCATAGAAATGGTCTCTACACTACCAGAAGTTATGAATAAAAACACATCTCATGTTTCTCTTTTTAATTCACCAAGGTAGTTGCATATTATTACAGATTATTTATTATATCATGAAACATCTTCTTTTAGTAGAACTTTTAATCCACTAATATCTATATAATGGAATAATTTGTTGGAAATGATATTTTATATTATCTAATGCTCAAATCATGAAAATATTTTCTTTGATGTATATCATTTTTAAAGAGAGGAAGACCAATGGTTGAATTCCATTAATATCACACACAAAAATTGGAAATTCATACTATGAAACATGGGATTTCAATAAATTATTATTCATCATAAAAATTCTTTAATATATTTACATGAGGATGGATTGAGAATTTATTGGGATAAAATAAATGGAATATGAGTTTTTTCACTTATGAAGAATTATTTATAAGGCTCAATAGTTATTCCTCTAATTATATATACTAACCAAAGAGAAATATAGAACTTTTATTTGGTGGTTTAAAAACATTCTTCAAAGGTAATTTTCCATAACAGACATTGGGAGATATGAGGATATAGTTTGATGTTATCTAAAGGTGGATATGTTAATGGATGATTGTAATTTTTTCAGGGACAGTAAAAGAAAGGAATAATATTAGTAGATCTTCCTTTTTAAGTCACATAGGGGGAATAAATTTTAACCTCATACATGAATAATGCATGGGGAAAAAACTTAGGTTATTTCCTTTAATAATAAAATAATTATTCCATGTATAGTAAAAGAGTCCATTGATTCCACAATATCCCATTTAAGGATAAGAGGTCGATTAATCCAATATAGGAAATGATGTTCCTAACAAATGACCCTCACACACTTTAATGGTTCAATTGTAAGGAGGTTAGACATTATGAAAATAAATCTCCCAAACCATGGTCCAATAAAGTAAATATTACCAATTTGGAAAACACAAATATTTTATGTTTTTTTATAATAAATTTAATTTCTCTGATAGCTTTTCATAAGCACAACTCTTAGTTCTAACAAACCACAATATACTATTCATATTACTATTTAACATGGAAGTTATGAAAAAGCCATTAAACTATGAGGAAAATAAATTAACAATTTTTAAATGTTATGTATAATAGTTTTATATAACGAAAACAAACTAATAAAAAATTAATTAATTTTTTTATGTACTATATGTTTTGAAAATTCCACTTTCTAAAAAAATTATTATATAGTTTTTTTTTTGTGAAAATAGTAAAATTAATTTTTGAAACATTCATAAAATTAGATTTTCAATTTGAACATAAGTTTTGAATCAATATTTCAAAATTATCTTTGGATGAGGATTAGTGTTTTTTCTGAAAAAATTATGTTTTTTTAATAATGAAAAATAATGGTTTTTATTGAAAAATTCCATTTCATTTAAAAAAATTATAAGGATAAATATTTCAATATAATGTATCAAAAGATAAAATTAGTTAAAATAAATTATTATTAAACCCATGTAGGTCATTTGAATCAATTTTTTATTCATTTTTTATATAATTGTTTTTAATCATTTGAAAATTTTTACTTTGGAAAAACCTTTTTCAATCGCTTTTGTGAGTTAAATTTTAAATTAAATTATTCCACTTATGTGAATTTAATTTAAAAAAATGGGTTCCATATTTAAAATAATAATAATTAATATTATATTATAATTTAACCATTTTTTACCTTAATTTCTAGTGAAAACATTAAAAATTTATTATTGTGGATAAGGTTAAAACCAGTTTCCATCGTGTTAAACAACAATTTAATGTGTAAAATGACTTATAAAATTGTCCAAAACACATTATATAAAACTAATTTGACCTTATACTCTATAAGTATCAATAATTACCGAATTACGATACATTGGGTATGTGAAAAACGTGGGTACACATTATTCTTTTCAAAAATTCCATGTGTGTCCTCTCCCCAACTTATAAAAGGAAACCCCTATCCTATCCATGTCACACTTAGTAACACCTTTGGATAATATAATTCCTGAAAAAATAAATTAATTAATTCCATAAAATCTTTTATAGGCCTTATTTTTATTAGTAAAACCTCCCATGATTTCTTTTGGTATAAATTTAAATCGGTTCTCTAAATAGGAGGTAAAATTCATAAACTGGTGTTTTTGTTTTATTTCATCCTCCACCTCATTAATTTATTATTAAACCAATGTTAAATAATAATCTTGTTATCTTACATATATTTATATGTTATTAGTTTAATTTCATTACATACATCTTTCTCTTATTACCTCGAAGGGGAAACAAAATTGTCGATCATGAGTATGGTATACAACGGCCTCATGAAACATTGTTTTTTATTTTCCATTACCACCTCTAATGGATAGATATAAGGAGGGGTTTATTGTTTATATATGATATTAATGATATTTTTATTATTTTTTATTAATGATATCACTTATTTCATTTAATTTACATTATGTCGGGATATGATAACATTGCTCATTTATTTGAAAGACTACCTCGTCGTGAATCAATGAGATTATTTTCTTCACTAATTATTTTCAAAGAAGTAAATAAGGATACATTTAGTTAATATAGGTTATTTATATTAAATAATATTGACTATGTAAATTTGATGTATTATTTAATTTCCTTTCCTTCGATCCATCGATAAAATGGAAACAATATTCATTTATACATATGACTTACCGTCTCCATTAATGATGTAACTAGTTATATTTATTTAACATTAATTTACTACAATAAATGAATATATAATTATTTTTTATTATATTTATATCATGGTTAAAATTATTTAAATTATGTAGTGATGATAAATGTAAACTGACCAAAAAAACAAACCATAAGATACATGAAAAATGAAGCATTTACCAATCAAAACATGATTTAACAAGGAATTATTGATAAATCTATAATGAAAACACATAATTATTCATATATGGTATGATACATGTGATTATGTTTAATTAATAGATTTATAATAGACTTATATTAATTATAAAATAGTATTGAATGTGTATGAATGAAGTTGAAACATTAATGTTAAGTATTTTGTCTCAATTTTTCTTCATTGAGACATACATTATGTTACACACCAATCTTATTTTATGAGGTGTATATTATAACAACCAAAACTGTAGAACTTCAGTTCTGATTTTAAAGACATAAAAATTAAAAATGTGACATATTTTGTATATCTAAACTTAAAACATCATAAGGAAATATTGGATCACTTATATAAACAATGACCATTTGTTTTCGATATTTATATAATTAAGAAAAACTCTTAACAATTTGGATTCATAAAAACTGTTTCATAATGATAAAAATTATCTCACACTATACCCATCTATTTTTATTTTATAATAGGTCATCAACATACTTCTAGGAGAAATAATTATAAATAAAATTCATTTAGCGTCTTTACTAATATCCTATGAAAAATAAACATAAGAAAAGGGTGAGTTTAGGTGCTCAGTAATGATAAATATGGGATATATGTAAGAATAACATAAGGGTATTATAATATAATCATAAATTTTAGAGACTATACCCTACATATAAAGTATCATATACACGAGTCATGTAATTACTAATGGCTGTTTAGAGTACATGAATAATGAGTAAATAATGATCATAATCCATGAATGAAAAAACAAATGGATAATATATTGAATTTATATATATAACATAAATAGGTAATATCGACTATTATAAGTCAAGGATAATTTAAAAAACATACTATGTCACTTCATAAGGGATTCAACAACTATTTGTGAAACACCACCATCTCTAGTTGATTTTCTTTCCATATAGTGGATAGGGTTTTCCTTTCCTTCTATAATGGACCAATTTCATCGACTTGTTTCCCATAATTATCTAAGGAGATATAAATAATTTCTAAATGAATTAGAGGGGGATATAGGTGTCACCCATAAAATAATAAAAACCATACATATTTTTTCCACAATAAATTAAATAATTTATCATTAAGATAAACTAATCATAGAAATAATAATTATAAAATCTTTAATTCATAATATTAGTAAAGAATAATTATAAAAAAATAATGATATCTAAAATGGAAAATGATTTTAAAAGATAATTTTACATATTTCATGAATAAAATATCCTGTCTTTATTGAAAAACACATTTAAATCATAAAACTTTTATTAAAAATTTTTCATTTAAATTATTTTGAAAAAAATAAAGGAATATTTGAAATCTATTTTAAACATCATTGAAATCATTTTCCTTGAAAATTCCTAAAAGGTCAAAAAACACTTTTAATATTGTTTAAAACATTTTTTTAATGGAACACTAATTTTTGAATGAATATTAAATAAAATTAAATGAAACATATAATATCATAAAAATAAGGATATTCATTAAAAAACATGTTAAAAGTCAGCATATACACCTAAAAAATTTATATAACCGAATAAAATAATATGTTTCTTAATAAAGTAATGTTGATAGAAAAATCCCTTAACGATTTTGTAACTTTTGAACCATAAACCCCGTGAAATATAGATCCTAAAATAGATATGAAAATACTTATAAATATATATATATATATATAAGGATCAAGGAATAAATTCATGGTAAGTATATACACCAAAAAAATAATTTCGTGTGGTGATTACAACATATGACTCACATAAAAAAATGTGAGACTATAAATACCCTTACAATTATCATATCCAAGGTTGAGCATTGAAAAATTGAAAAAATTATGTGCATTATATCTAATTCCAAAAAAAATCAGAAAAAAATAATATAATCAAATGTAATTTCACACCTAATCATATAATTACATAATACTATTTTTAACCAACGAATCAAAAATTTAGTTAACAATTCCATTACCTTGGGTTTGTAAATTCAATTTTCACATTGAAACATAAAGTATAATAAATATGGATATATAATAAATTCATTGAATAAAACTATAATTATTATACTCTTTTTAAGTTATTTATAACATCTTATCATCTATCTATTAATATATTGTTATTAAAATCACTATTCTATGTGATAACGGTTTTGTTTTCCATCTCTTTTTTGTTTCAGAAGTCAGGGGCCTTATACACTGATATATGTTCCTATAATTTGAATAATATTAATCATGATATAAAAATAATATTTAATAATTATATAAATATTTATATTCATTAATTTAAATATTAATATAAAATTAATTAAATCGTTCATGTAGACGGTTGGTCATATGTATTCATGAACGTTTTTTTAATTTTTCGATTTATGGAGTGTGAGAATGGTAAATAATAATTAATATTTTTTACAATAATTATTATAATATATATATATACTTTAAACACAACATAATACCCATCCATAAAATACGGGGATGAAAAATGAATTGTATTACAATGTGGAGATAATAAGCCTTACAAACGCATGAGTGGTACTTTCACTTCATGATTGATGTGAAAGATGGGGTATGATAATTTTTTGATAATCAAAAAAAAATTTCATCATATTTTGGATACTAATGTTATCATTTTATTATGAACATCATATATTTAGATGATTTAAGGAAGATTATAAAAAATTTATTGGTTAGATTAATTTCTTCTTCTTCAAAATGTCACCTTTAAAACACCTTTAAATGGATCAAAATTACTTACTTTGATAAGAAAAAAACCAATATAATTTTTCTAGGAAATTGAGAAGTGTAATTTTTAAAAATATGGAAGATATATATGGGTCATGGAGATGAAATGAGGTTAGGAAATAAGTTCCCTATTATAATTGGGGTGGGGGAACTTTTAGAAATTCTCAAAAGATTAAATTATAATAAAATCATTCTAAATTCAAATACCTCCAAAATGAAATTACTTTAATCTAATATAGGGCTTTAATATCATAAAACAATATATTTTAGACAATTATCATTTTTATCTTAATCCTTTTCATTTTTATTGAACTTAATTAACCCATTTTAATTTTAACTAGGCTAAAAATATATTTTTATTACTAAAACATTAAAATTTCTACTATAATGGTGTCAATTGTCCATAAATATTAGTTTTTTTAAAATTTAGAACATATCATATTCAATTTCAATTTTTAATGATCTATTTTATTTTTAAATAATATAATAACATATTTTTTCTTTGAATACAATTAGTGTTAAATTTGACATTATTCATTATATTGACATTAAGAAAATAAAATCAGCAATATAACTTACAAAAAAATTATTTAATGCACCCATAATATGTAATAATCACAAATAAAATTCTTCAAGAACAGTAATTAATTAAAATTGTATTCATTTTAAAAAATTTAATATAATTAAATTTATTTTTCTATAAGTTGAATAATTATTGCATCATCGTTGTGTAATTATTTATTAAAATTATTAAATTTTTTAAAAATATAATTAAATTTACATGATGTATATAAGTATATTATATTTCAAAATAATATTTATATTCTATAATATCTATTGTTGAAATACATATTAAAAATATTATACTTATTAACAATAAGAGTGTGACATGTTTTACTTTTCATTAAATTAAATATTATAAAAGTCATAATAATATTTAAGTGGCTCAAAATGGTGATTAATTAGAAACATGGATTATTATGGTCTCTATATACTCAAACAATAACATCTATTGTTTTTTTGTCTTTTAATTATTCTAATAATTTTTTTTGAAAACATTTTACTCATTTTCCATCTTCTTGCACAAGTATTGCTTCAGCGTTGCACAAGCATTAAAGGTAAATATTTCTAATATAAAATTAAAAAAATTACTATTTTAAAAATAAATAAATATAGATAAATATAATCTTTTATATTCATTCATAACATATTTTATTTCTATCTTGACACATAAGTGAAATTTAAGACAAATTAGTAGTATTTTGATACCTTCTTTGATTTAACGATAATATAATTCATTTTCAAGAACAAGTGTCCATTAATTATTTAAATTTAGAAAATTATTGGTTAATTGTAGAAATTAATTAATCAAATAAAATCTTCCTCAGTATTATGTTAATTTGATAATATTTATAATGTTATTTGAAACCATAATTACATGATTTACCCTAAACCATGGTAGTAATTTTTTACCAATGATACTATTTATATACTCCAAAATAAAAGGTAACTATTTACATAATTTGGAAATAATGAATCCAAAATTTTCATCCATTTATAAAAATTTAAAATACATACATTTCATAATTTAACATAAAAAACCCGATAAAATAACGAGAAAAGTAAAGTTTTCCCAAAAATGTTATTTTAAGACAAAAAATATTTCTGTAATTAATTATTTAATGAAATACTTTTAAAAAACATAATTTTATTTTTTAAATTATAATTATTGAATTAAAATTTAAAAATAATACAATAAATAATTTTACATTGTAAATAATTTAAATAAAAAATATTTTTTTCAATAAAAATCAGTATTTTCACTATTCCTCAAAAGATTGATCTTTTCAAAAAAACCAAAAATTAAATTTAAAAAAAATTAAAATTACAATTTATAAAAATTAGATTAATTTGAAACAATAATATTAATGTTTAAACATTTAGGTTTAAAACAAGTCTTCAATTAAAATGGGGGAAATGCCTTTTCGAACAATACAAATTTTTATGATTAAAAATGGGATTTTTCTTATTGTATGACTATTAAACATATTGGATTGATTAAAAACATTTAATTTAATTTATAAATAAATTTAATTATGTGTATAATACTATTCTTTCCATCCAATTTAATGACTAGGATGTGATTATCTTGTTTAAATAATTACATTAATAAACTGTTGATTTATAGAATTATAGTGTATATTGTAATGAAAGATGATATGATGTTTCATGTAGCACATGATTATCTTGCTGTATAGTATAACAAAAGACATCAAATAACTTTACATCATTAAAAATGGATCACAAGTGCTAATAGTGTTACATATATACAACCTCTTTGACATGTAATATCATGAATTTATTCAGTCTCAATATATTCTATTTATAATTTAATCTTAATATTTCATGTGGATTCTAATTCAAATAAACAAAATTGTTCGTATTTTTTATGTTACAATCTCATCATTTTTTGAGATTGGTCATTATTATGCTTCTAATAAAGAAATATCTTGATCTAACTCTTAAGATACTAGTTTATATTCTTATAAATAATATATATTTATATATAATACATGTTCTACATTAACTTCTCCCTCTTCATGTACTCATGATTTGAAATCAATATTTCATAGTTAAACTAACATTATTTCATGATCTGTTCAAAAATCCTTTTTATTCCAACTCATTGTTCTCAAAAAATGTTTGCATGAATGTTTTACTATGATTGTTTAAGGAAATTTTAAGCATTTTTTGAATTTTTACAAATACTTATAAAAAAAATCATCATGTAATTTTCTAAACAAGTCCCATTTTCCTTTTACTAAAAATAAAAAATAAATCATTGGATTAACATGTACTATTTTTGAATAATCTCCAACCATCATGATCATTATATTCATTGAAGATTAAAATTAATTTTTTAATTTTTATTTTCAATAAAAATTATTTAAAAAGTATTTTATAAATTTCTAATTTTAAAAATTTGATTTTTAATTAACGTTTATTTTTAATTAGAAATTTCCAAAGTGAGTTTTCCTTCAAAAAATTTTTTTATCTAAGATGACATATATTGATATTAATTAATAATATCTAGGTTTATAGTCCAATGATACCATATATTTTTTTCTTGAAATTTTTATGATTGTGGTGATAAGATGTTTATGACACCATCTTATTTTTCATAGGTTATGCTATTATTAAATGTTTTATGAATCCCATTTAATTACATGGGTTCTAATAGGATGAATATTTTATGAAGAGAATTTCATTTCCTAGGTTTGGAAATAGTGATTTTTTATGATCTTATGTTAAATATATTTATTATTTTTATTATATAATGGTAGGTACCTAAATCTCACAAAAATTCGTTGGGTAAATATTGAAATATTTTGGGACAAAGAACATTAAAATGCAGAGTTAATCTATTTTGGTAATGGATTTTATCCACTATGTTATGATTGGGAGTGAATCGTGACTACATGGATGGTTTGGGGAGTGTACCCATTCCATATTGATAGAATTTTTAGTGATACATGACTATAATGGAATTGATTTTCTATGCTTATATGTATGCCAAAGGTTCATATATTATTCCACTAGCATTATCTCAAGGTTAATATTCTTTGATTACCTTATGATTCATGAATTATGAATTTACAATGATTATTACATGAATAAATATTATAATCTTTGATATGTAGGGTGTAGTTTTAAACTATTATGCTCATTTTTTTCATACCCCTATAATCAGTTCATCTTTATGTGTCTCCCTTGTTTACCCTTACAATGTGTTGTGTCTTAAACTAGATACCACATAGAGGTGCCCAAAACCAGAGTTCCATATGGCCTCAAGCACGCATCCCCGAATACCAGAGGCTTTCAACTAGTAGTGAGGACCAACGGTGTGTCTATGAGGAGAGTAATTCCTCTGGTTAGAGTAGCGCAGTGGTATAATCAACAGATAAATAATAAAATCATATCAATATTCAAAAAGATATAGGAAGGATTTATAAACAAATAAGCACTAAATAATAATAAAATGTATAAATTTTTATAATACAAAATGATGATGATGTTGTGTCTCTAAAAAATAGGTAAAACATATACACATGGATGTAGGTATTCATTACAGTACATGATACACAAAAGAACAAAATCCCAAAATCAGTCCAAGCATCCTGATCTCTAGCCCAGTCATCTACTACCAAGATCCCATCCTATGTCAGTAATGGATCCATGAATCCATAATTGGATGCCTCAAATTATCTGAATCTATATATATATAGTATGCCTAGGTACCATCGCTGACCCAGATAAGATTTGAGATAAACTTAGTTGGCCACCACCAATGGTGTCTATAAATATCCAGTTAGTGCATATAATACGGAAGTGTGCAATTCAAAAATGATAAAAAGTTTGTAAAAAATTAAAGAGCTTCAACTCTGGTACTAGAAGGATACCATGCTGATAGTACCTTCTTTTTCTTTACTTGAATGGTCTCTGAACAAATAACTAGATGTAAACACATATGTAGAAAATATATTTAGGGATTTCTGCAAACATATATATATTGATACCACCACAATCCGGGACTCGAGGTGAAACTCAAACATCTATAATATGGGTAATGACTATCACAATATTAACATATTACACAATGCTCTATATCATAATAGTAAAGGACATCATGCCCAATATCCCTGTAATAGGGATTCCATGCCCAATATCACATTAAGGGTCATCATGCCCATATAAAACAACAAGGTTCATCATGATTGTATATCCATGTAACGGTCCTCAAACCTATATCACATTAATAAAGTGTTTTCATGCCCAAATTTTATTTATAATGGTTCTCCAAGATCGTATCACCTCTAAAAAGGGTCTTTATGCCAGTATCATATTTATAAGGGATTTTATGCAAAGATCATATAACTAAGGTCTCCATCCCATGAATTAAACTAGAATAAGGGACACCATTCCCATATATATATATACATGGAAAATGGTTATCATGCCCAATTAAAAAAATTATAAATATCCAAGGCTTCAATAAAATCCAATATATAATTTATATCTCATTTACATTCAATAATTACAATGTATAACCATTGTTCCTTTTAAAGAGGTGATGTGGTCATGCCAATCACCAGCATTCAATTCATCTAAAATATATAAGTTTTTGTCAAGTTAAAAATCTCCTTATATTTTTTATTATGGGGCACAAATCCTTTAAGGTATCATTGAATCATTTCTAATGTGATTGTGTTTATTGACAAAGAGGGCCTCCATGTGGTTTTTGTTGACAAAGCAGACCATGATGTTCAATTTTTTGACAAAGGGTGTTTACATGGTTATTTTTCAAGTTCAAGAGATGTTTTTGACAATCCATTATTGAAATAATAACCTCAAAAAAGTAATGGATTATTTAATGTTGGTACAAAAAAATCATAGATAAAATGTGGCATTGTTTTCTAGTGTATACCAATTTTTGGGTCCGCAAAATCAACAAATGGAAAAAAGTGTTTTTAGAAACGGGACTTGAAATTCAGTATCATGGAGACTTGTAATTTTTCACACCATATGTTTTTTCTAGATCATAACATCAAAATAAGGAAATGTAAAGAGTTATGCCGATGTTTTTGTTTGGGCATGTAAGGTGACTAGGGCTACAAAGGCTCAAGTGGCTAGACTTGTGCGCAGGGAGGAGACTTGTGTCCGGTGCTAAGGGTTCCCAAAATTCATATAAATAGATGGCCACCTCTTCTAATTACACACCAATTTCAACACAAAGAGATAATTATATCTCCAATCATGTATATAGGTTTTGGCATGCAAGTGGTGGCTTGGTCACGTGGGTATAATGATATTCAGAAGTTATGTGCAAATTGATGGTTGCGTGCCAATAATGGTTTGGGCATAAAATGATGTGAGTCGCCCGCATTTTTTTTTGAAGAAGGGAGTGTAGTGAAAGTGTTTTAGAGACACTTTCATGACAAGGATGGATAATTTCAACGTTCAATCTACGGATGCTTGAAAGTTGTAAGATTTTCTAGTACACCATAGTAAAAGTTGTATTCATCAGTGGAGGAATGTGGAACTTCAATAGAGCATATACATACAAAGGAAGATTACTTAATTTGTAATAATTATGGGACCTAAAATTCTTTAAACTATGTGTGGATCCTTTCAAGAGTAATGAGAAATGGAAAAAGAAGAAGTTAATCCCCACCGATAGTGATTCATAGAGAGAAACATAGGGAGTGACAGTTGGGAAATCCTTGAGATGACCCTGATATTTATAAATGAAATCATCCTGGCTATAGAAGTTATCTTCCCCAAACATTGTAAATTGGCAGTGAGCTTTAGTGTATTTTTTATATTGGCAAATTGCCATTGTATCCTCCTTGGATGTATCCCATTTAGGGTGAACTAAGTACAAATCACCGTGCCTGTCTGCTTGCTTCTCGGCATTGCATTCAAAACACCATCACCAGATAAAGAAGAAATGAATATGTTATGCATAAAAACTTATGTAAAAACAATTCTAACCTTATAAAAAAGTATTAATGATCTATTTGTGTGGTAAGACTAATTTGAAATAGAATATCCATACCGTGATTCACCCTCCCCCCCCCCCTCAGGGTATCTAATCCCCTTTTTGTTCTAACAATTATAAATTTATCTATCACTATTTAGAAGAAATTTCATTCACACCAATCGGCATTTTACAAATTAACAATGAAATCCACAGAGGTTTGTAAAAGGTGACACCCATAGGGGTGGAATACATGGATTTAGAAGAACCCACATGTGTCTGGGAATCAACTATGGTTATTAGGTTCCTAAATAGGGAATTTAATTTAAGATAGATATACATTATTTATAACAACAGGAGAAACTGGTATGCTGCTTAGTGGTACATATTACAAAATATCTCAATATAAGTGATAAATTATATACCAATTACCTTATGATTATAGTGGAGTACTCATCTAGTATTGTCCTTTAGATTGGTTAAGCCCATGATAAATAAAAAAATGGATGAAAACCCTATATATAAGAAATAAGAACCATTCCCAAAATATCTATATTGAGAGAAATAAAAACAAATAAAGGTGCAAGATGAATGAATATATTACCAGAACACATCCAGTGAGACAAACACATATTGAATCAGAGTTTAGAGAGTTGAGATATCAAAGAACCTATCATGGAGGAAGGGGGAATCTATGATTAGAGTAAGAAACTATCTACATCCTAGAAATAAGAAAAGTGAAGGAGGGATTATATTTTAAATATATTAATGCTAAAGTGGTAAATTACCCATCACAAAAGGGGGAACATAGTTTTTCCCCATGGATGGACAAAAAATGCACCAGACATGCAGTGGAAACTCTCCCAAAATGATACATGCATGGCTCATGTGCATAGTTTGTATCAACGTGTAAAAAACATGTGATATACCTATGCTAAAAAAAGTATACATTCTTCACAAGAGTTTGGACATAGGCACATAGTTAGGGAAAATCATGTGTCTTTATTGTCCCTCTAAATTACCATAACATTGTTTGGAAAAACAATGCAGGATGGGTGTCATATTTTCTACTAACCGTGTGGTCTAATTTTTTATTCCTCTAGTCAGTGTTTCAGGTACTAAAAAATCCCTGTACACCCATGTTTCCTTCACATAATGACTAGTAATTCATATTTTCTCAGAAAATGATATTTGAATTTGATATTAAAGGATCCATACCTTATATTTAATTCTTGTTCTTATACTCCTCCCCCTTAAATCAATTCTTCCCTGAATTTCTCTTCCAAGGTCAGTGAAATGTTGTCTGAGAACAAATATGGAAACTAAGGATATATGTCTGTCTCCAACTCCCAATTATTTTATTGTATAAATTTTTACTACCATACCACTCATACTAAAGGGATATACCAACCTCATAGATCCTTTATGCTCTGGTCAATAATGTGTATCAGATATTCCTCCATAGAAGCATCAATACCTAGCTCTACATCCTTGGGATCAAAAGTTTGATATTAGTCGGCATGATAATAGTGATGTTGGGAAATTTGGAATATGTCATCCATGTCATGGTACCTATGAGTTAATAAAAATGGGTAGGATATAGTCCCAACTCTCTCCAAAAACTCTAATGACCCAACATAATAGGGTGAAAACTTCCATTGCCTATATATCCATATATACAGAAGTCCGAGTGATACTAGAACGAAAAATTGATCCCCAACATCGAAATCTAGAGGACATCGATGGTGGTGGGTATATGATTTATGACTATACTAAGTTGTATAGATTTGGTTATTAATAAGATGAACATAATTTTAAGTCTCTTAGAAGAGATAACGTCCCAATAGTGCTTCCTCTCATGCCACTAACCACCAGAGGGGTGAATGGATTGACATACCATATTGGTCCTCCTGAAGACAAATCAGAATCATTTACAGAAATATTTTATTATAGGATTACTCAATGAGAAGGATATTTTTCTCCCATGAAATATTGAAATTAAGGCCACATTCTTAGATCTTGTCCTTTAACACCTGTGTAGTCTATTCCAGTGGTGATGTTATCCAATGTTGAAAATTTATGCTCAGTAGCACCATTGTACCTAGAGATCTCGGTATTCCCTTCCAGAACCTCAATGTAAAATGAATATCCCTGTATGAAATGATAGTTGGAGGGATCCCATGTATACCTATAATATCACAGACATATAGTCTTCCAATTTCATCAATTGAGAAAGCCTATCAGGTATGAATTATGTGGGATGTCTTAGTTAGATGATCCACAACTACCCAAATTGCATTACTACAATGCGGTGACCTCAGAAAAATGATGAAAAAAATCCATCGTAATATCCTCTCAATTCAATTCTGAGACGAGAAATACTTGTAATAATCCAGTGGTATATGGGTATTTCATCTTCACCTTCTAATATCTTGAATACATAGTAACAAACCTCTTTATTTTACATTTCACCGTAGGACACCAATACTTTCATCACAAGTCATGACACATCTTGGGGATACCTGGGTGAACTAGCCACTTAGAACCATGTCACTCTTGTATCATCTCATTTTTTATCATTTTAAGGACCTAGATACTCCCATGTATGTGTAGTATGTATTCAGCATATATAAACCAATTTAGAGGTGGATCCTCACTAAAAATACTCTCACATAGAAAAAAGCCTTCATGAATTAAAAACAAAATTATTTTCACCTTCTTAAGAATTAAAGAGGTTACTGATAGAAATGTAATTACATAGTATCAAGTATATACCTTTACATATATGTTCATCTCAGAATAAAAATTCATAAGTTTTCAATTGCTACTAGCCTCTTGAACTACCTATTTAAGATTCCTCCTACATAGAGCATGGGTAATTCCATTTCCTTTAAAAGAAATATAGGATAGATCAAACTCAATGTATTATATATATTTGAAACATCGTTGTTTTGTAAGGTTCAATTCATGTTTCTTGAAAATATGCCTAATTATTTTTGGTCCATCAACAACCCAAAACATTATACATGTTGTTAATCCCACCATAAACGTAGGGCATGAACAATATCTGAAAACCATAGATTACGGGTCAGGTAATACCTCCCATGAGGCCTAATATGCTGAGACTCATAATTAATGACTTGATCTTCATTCCTCAGAACTTATCCCATCCCAATACATGATACATAATAATATATAGTATACATTTGGCCCAACTCTAGAAGAATCTAGATTGGTGATTAATTATTTCTCCCTCCCAACTCTTGAAAGGTTATCTTGCAGGTTTCTAACCATATACACTTCGAACCCTTATTATTCAAGATCGTAATATGTGGTTCTAATTATGATAATTCATATAGAAAATTCATCTAATAAATATATGTCTGACATAATATTTATATATCAAAGAAATTCTTAGGCTTTTCCAAGGTAATTGCATCTCTCACCTACTCTGGGCCAACCAAAAATCCCACCTCTAAGATGTTTTGACCGAGGAAGTGATCTTTATTGATCTAAAATGGGAATTAATTAAGATTATAATATACCTGGTGCTATCTTAGTGTATTCAAAATGATCTCGAGATATTGGGAATGGCCTCTTTTATTATGATAATATAGTAAGATGGAATATATGAAGACAAAAAATTAATCCTTATAGGGATAGAGAACTGTATTCATAAAATCCATGTAGAAGGAAGTCATGTACGTATGACCGAATGAAAATAAAATGAGATACTCATATAAACTATACAGACTACAGAATTGTACACATGGAATATTTAAAGGCATAACTTGCACATTGTGATATCCCGTCATCTCATGTCAATCTTTGAGAATAATGTCTCTCATCAAAGAAGGTCATAAATATCATCAATATGAGGGAAGTGATACTGGTTTTTCATATTATGTTTATTTAATTTTTTTTAACCCACATAATGCCTAAGGGTTCTACCACCCTTATTGAATAAATGAACTAGTGAATGCTAGGGAATGGTTTTGGGACATATAAAACCTATGGCCTTTAAATCTTATATCTACCACTTGATCTCTTTCAACTCAATAGTATCCACCCTCTAAAGGGGAATATATACTAATATAGCTCTATGAAAAATATCCATAGTAAAATATACATATCCCTCTAGAGGTAGTCCTAAAATGTATTCAAGGAAAACATCCCTAAATCAATTGACTACCAGTGGGAATTCAATATGATTTAATTTCTGATCAATTATAGAATGGTTGGAAATCTTGGTGGTCATTACACCTATTTCAAGATGCTATGGCCCAACTATACATTCTTAGATATCCCTCTCACCCTTGTGTATATAATACCACCATATAGGGATGTAAAAAACACCCTCCATTAAAAAAACCACATAGGTATGATAGAAATCCAACAAGTCCATCATGATAATGAAATCAAATACCATAATATTGAGGTTAAATAGGTACCATAAGAAATGATGGTTGTCCACTTCAAGATGAATGTTCGTATATTGTTGAACACTATCTAATAATAAACCCAAAGGTGTATCAAGTCTCATAACCCAACACTAGTACTCTACATGAAGTCTAATAATATCCATAGTGTATATGGAGATGAAAAAGGGTGATGAAGTTGTGTCAGCTATGGTATAAACTATAGTAGATTATACTATAATGTAAACTCAAATGGTAGATGTCCCAGCACCCTAATACTCCGGTGTAGGCTATAATGAATAAATATAGTTTGATCCCAAACCCTGTTCTACACCCTCACTATATAGTGATGGTCTTCTCTACTATAATTTTATATCAAAACCCTATCTACCTTGACCATGAAATATTCTTATTTCTATATATCCAGTAGTACTCTAGATACATTCCTAGAGAGGTGAAACATATGCTACTCAAGAAGGTGGAGCTAATAAGTATCCTCTCCCACTCGGAATATATGGATAGGTCCTACAAAAATTAATAATATTCCCTAATATTCCATAATGTTGGCAATTGATGGGGTCTTTGGGATATTAGGTATTCTAATGTCTAGTCTTCCCACATTGGTGATAAACCAGGTAATTGTCAGTAGATGACACCTGACTATCATTGATCACGCATGTAGTCTCAAAATTTCTCTTTTGGCCATTAGTCGAATCACTAATCTGTATGGGTTCTAAACCATACATGATCAAATGTTCTTCTTACATGAAGTTTTTCTCAATAATAATTGTATCGTTCACTTTTTCAGATATGGTAGTCAAATGGAAATCATTTACTTGATAATGAATAGGATGTCTAAGTCCATCCTAAAATCTTCTTGATTCCACTAGCTCACAAACCATTTAGATAGGTGTAATGTTCAGATTCTATGTAAAATGGTTTGAATAGTCCATAACAATCATAGAAACCTAATGTATGTTCATGAAATCCTGAGAATGATCATCCCTCACGGTATCAAGGATGAAGTAATAAAAAATCATGACTATAAATCCCTTTATTTCACATTATGATATTATCCATCCTAGATCAGAATATCCCAACATTGATTGAAGGATCCTTGAACTATATAAATAGTTATCTCACTCTCCTCTTTGGAGGTGTCACAATATTCTCTAAGAGAGATAATACTACCTTCATCCATAAATTTGTAGTCAGTGGTCCGACATCCACTAAAAACATATGTGGATGATGCTTCTAGAACTCATGTGTATGGTATCCCATAGAAAGGGATTGTCGCAGAGCTCCCTATATTTTTGGATAATATGAAGAAACTCCCCTTGAAAATGCACATCATTGGCCACACCAATAATGTTATGTGGTGCCACATATGGAATAACAAGAAGTATCAATGGTAGCTCAAATCCTACTGCCTTGAGATTATAGTTAGAAAAACCCTCCTAGGGAATGAATATAGGAAGTCATGGGGGAATAGCTTTGAAAATTCCAAACACAATCCTCAGAAAGGATTAAAAATTGATAACATAATAGATATAACAATAGGATATGTACAATCCTTCCTATGTAACAGTCACACCCCTTTACCGGCTCAAAGATATAGTTCTCGATGATGGAGACATTTGTATAGAACACATGAGATACTACTTACTCCCTACTACTTGAGTTGGGACTCGATCATTTTCTGTGTTTTACTATATTCAACATAATATTAATTAATATATTTATTAAATTTCTCTTTGAATATTTGAACAAATGGGTAACCACATTAGATCTACAAGGGCCCATAGACCTCATTAACTAAAGTGTGGAATCCACATAATCTGTACTGTAATATATTCTTGTCCATGTGACCAATGGTCTAGGAATCAATGTTCCATAGTTGACTTATTAGTGTATATATATGTAGCCTATATAGTAAAATACTACTAAGTTTATGGAAGGCACAATATATACAAACTATGTTTCTCAATCTCCTATACAAGATTTATCATACAAACTGGTTTATCATTCAAGGAACCCGTCATAAATGACATGTAGTCAATCAATGCATCCTATATAGAATTTAAGTACTCAAGGCATGTGAATTATAACTAGTGACTAAAATGATTCATGAGATTTAATTCCCTCATCTCATTGGGTCATATTAAAATAAAATCATCATTTATTGTAATAATAATTTAATAATTAAAGTGAATCACTCAATGGTGCAATAAAATCAACTGTAATAGATAGAATACATAACAACATGTCCTATCCCAAGTAATGTTGAATTTAAATGTATGTGGGTTATATAAGCCCATTAAAAGATCATTAAAAAATATTGATACATTATTAATCTGTGGTCAAATATTCCCAAATGATAAAAAAAAATTAAAATAAAAACTTCTTTAATACCACATTATTTTTTCCTAACCCAGGTTTTTCTTAGAGGTGCCATGAACTGGTGGCACACATGACTTCATGCATGCCTCCCCTTATATTAGAGTCTTCTGACTAATTGTGAGGGCCAAGGGTGTTTCAGTGGAGATAAAATTCCCTCTATTCAGAGTAGTGCAATTGTACTACCAATTGATAAATAGTGGAAGTTTATCTAAAGGGGAAAATAATGGGTAATAACGTATAAAAAACCAAAAACTAAATAATAATAAAAAACAATAATCCATTTCATATAAAAAATATAATGATTCATGTCTCTATAAAATAGTGAAAACTTGCAGACACGGTAGTAGAAAATCAACACAGTACATGATATAAAATGGAAAAAGTCCATAAGATATCCAAGTATCCTGATCTCCAACTCATTCATCGTCTACTAAGATCCCATACTATGTCATGAATAAAGTGGTGTGTCTATAAGTGGATTTTTCCCCTTATCTAAGCCTCCAAGAATATATTCTACTTGGGTTCTATCAGCAGCACAGATAATCTGTGAGATAAACTCAGTAGTCCACAACTAATTATTTCTATAATATTCAGTTAGTTTATATAATATTGATGTGTGAAAATATTAAATGATATGTAATAAGTAAAAATATAAAGTAGGGTAGATCTTATTCCATAAATAGATCAAACTAAAGTACATACTTTGGTCTAAGATGAATGATCTTTGAACATGTATCAAGAGGTATACATATATTTGAACCGTATACATGGTGATGTCTACAATTATATAAATGGATACTAATAATATCATGAACCTAAGTCATAACTCATACATATATAATATAGGGAGTGGTTATTTAAATAGTACCCTGGGAAATAGTGCCTAGTATCACAAGAGTAGGGGACACCATGTCTAGTATCACAGTAGTGGGTGCCATGATCAATGTCAAATTAAGTGTCATCGTTGTCATGTATTACAATAATTTCCATCTTGTATGTATATCATTGTAAGGGTATTCATGCCTGTATCACATTTATAAAGTGTCTACATGCCAATATAACATTTATAAAGGTCCTCCATGCCCATATCACATTTATTAAGGTTCATCACGCATGTATCACATTTATAATGGGTCTCTCAGCCCGTCTCATCTCACTAGAATTTCTAAGCCCATGTATCACATTATCATAATGGAATCAATGCCTATAGTTATATATATTCATGCATAAGGTTCACCATGCACACTTATAACAATAGTAAACTGTCATTGTTTAAATTAGAGGCAATTATTAATTTAAAACTCATTTACATTCAATAATAACAATGACATAACCATTATTCCATTAAATTAGGTGATGTGGCCATACCACTCACCTTCATTTAATTCATATGTAATTTACAATTATTGGTCGTGATATTACACTCCTTTGATTCATTATATATTAAGGTTTCACCATTTAGAAGTAAATCCATTCTCACCAATAGCTGTTTTGGATATGTAATCATGATATCAAAATAAGATTGTAAAATAGAACACCTGTGGAGGTGGAATACATTGAATTTTATGACCAAACACGTGTATTGGGATCTAATAATGTCATTAGGTTACTCTACATGGAATCCTATTTAAGAAATATTAAAATTAGGGGCTACACATAGTGAAACCTACATGTAGAAAAATAGTACATATTATAAAACATACAAACATTAAAGATAAATAATAGAACACATATTTTTTCTATTGGGGATCACTCATAGAGTTTCATCTTTTAGATTAGTCCAAATTTAGAGAAATAATAATAATATATGAAGGCCCTAAAAATATAGAACAATATCCTGCACCAAAATAATGCTAATGATAGAAAGGGAAATAGAGAAATGGGAAAGATGAATGACAATATTACCAGAAAGAATCCAATGAAGAAATGAATATTGAATCATAATATAGACTACTGATAAATTGAATAACCTTGACTGGAGCTGGAGAGTATTTCTCATTAGAGGATTAAGCCCTAAACATGTTGGAATTAGAAATTGGAAGGATGTTTTTTAGAGCCTTTTGTAAAAAATGGTAAATTACCCATAATTTATGAGATAATATGGTTTGGATATATTTTTGTCTAAACCAGGCACCAACTGTGTGAAGGAAACTATCCAAAAATGTTACCAATACAATTCATGCACACGATTTGACTAACAATTCCCAAAGTATGTGTTATTCAAACTAAAAACACTACAGCCATTCCACATAGGTGTGAGGACCTGGGTGCATGGTTAGGGAAAATAATTCTCCATTGATTCCCCTATTAAATTCCCTACATGGTCAGAAGATACTATGTGGAAAGGGAAGCATGTTTTCCACTAACCATGTAGCCTCGTGTTTTCTTCCATCAGACTAGGTTCTGACCTACAAAAAAGGCCTAAACACCCCCATTTCCTCTATATCATCACTATTCGTTCATATTAGGTTAAATCTAATGATTCAAATATTAATTTGAGGCATCCATACCTTATATAAAAAATGGGTACCTACACAACGAATCAGAGAACACCCTTTATTATATTTCCATTTCCTAAGTTGTGAATAAATATATTACAAATTTATGTCAAATGATGGTTCTAGATATGAATAAATCAATTAGTGGTGATTTGGTTCACTTATGAACTTGTTTTTTATGTATCCATGTTTCCAAGGACATTATACCTTTATGATCCTCCTGAACATGTTCATTTATCATAATGAATAATCATTAAAAAAATATGCAGTATATATGTATGAAAGTACTAGGTCATTATAGGTTGTATAAGAGGGTAGTTTTAGTTATCATTGAGAAACTAGGATGATAGAACTTCAGTGATAACCCTTTTAAAAATCCAATGTATAATCAAACATCTTCATGGTTTTGTAAGAAAAATATTATGTAGTTTACCTAGTAATACATTCTTGTTTACATACAATATGTGGACATGGTTATGGCATAAATGTACATACAGTTAATAAATATGAAAAATGCATGGAATGATTGACTCGAATGTTACTTGGTACATGTCAATGGGACTCAATATACACCTATTTTTACACTCCTGGGGATATGCATTGGTTAATTTATATTATATTTATGAATCGTCATGAAGGATTGGAATAGATAATGACCTTGATAACCTAGGTAAACCATTAGGAATAGTGGATTTAAAAGAAGGTGTCTTTATTCAGACATCATAAAAAATATTTTTCATAAATTTTTTCCCACTGTGATTATTATTTCTAAAAATATGATTTTTTGTTCAAGATAATTGATGGAACCTGAAGGAAACATGTTAATGTTGAATGAAATGAGATGTGTAATTATTTTACATGAGAAAAACTAAATGTTATATGATTTGGAATAGAAAATATAATTTATATTCTAACACAACTATATCTATATATGAATCATAATGAACTTCCAAATGAGAAAAGGATGGGAAAACACTCTGTAGAGTTCATCAGGATGGTATGTCTACCATAATTTTTGGATTAGGATATTCTAATATTTGTAGAAAAAACTTATTAGAAATACTAAAGATATATTTTATAGTATCCAGTGTTTAAAACATGAAAAGTTACTTTCAGTTATCTACAATTTGGAAAAATAATAATATCAATGGGGGAGTCTCACCCAGAATATAAGGCAATAAGATGAAACTTACACCATGGAGTGGGAAGATTTTAAGAGATTAATTTTCAATATGTAATTCCATCACATTATTTATATAATAATGGAGAAGGATTTATTTTTGGTTAATTATAAGGATGATGAATCCATTTTTACATATATGGAAAAAATTTCCAGACATGAGACATATGCCTATGGAATTATCATACATCTGGAAAGTAATTTTGATTGATTCTTCATGGGATTAAAACCAAGTATCTGAATGTAATTATCCATAAGGTACTTCCTTATCTATTAAAAAAATCATATAATGGTCTCTCAAGGTGGAAATGGATATTTTAGTTTCCCATAAATCCCATTATTTTGATTAGAAAAGATAGATGTATTTTAGAGGAAACAGTATCAACCTTAGAGAGAAGAAGAGGTTTCCATGATGCACAAAGTGTTATAGGAAACATTGTGGAAATGTATTAAGAGGACTGGTAAATGTTTTATGAGTTAAAGTGATAGTTATAGTGAAATTTAATGTTTATGTTATAGGAATAAATTAACTAATGATGTGAATTGAATGAAAGATCCATAGAATTCACTACCCACACTCAAGTGTTTCAAATGTAAGGAGCATGTGAATTATACTAACCTGTAACCAAATCTAAATTTTATTGATGATGATAAACATCAGCAACCTCATAAGCTAAGGGAAAAGGGGAAATATCACTCAATCACGAATTCTGATGAGGTTTACGATAATTATGTGATGAAATATACACATAACATCAACACTAGAACTACTAATGTATTTTTTGACTCTAGATCTACCCATTCTTTTATATTTCAATAATTTTATATGTCTATAATGATTCCACCAAAAAATTTAGATATATAATTTTTTCTGAAACCCCATAGTGGTATGATGATTGAATCTCAAGTATATGATTCCACTCATTTTGAATATTTTTGGAATGTTCTTCTTGAAAATCTTGTCATTGTTCTTGTGGTTGAATTTCATGTTATAATAGGTATGGATTGAAATTATCTACCCAAACACCACATAAACTATTCAGGAATCAATGTCACATATCAAATTTAAAACTGACATGTGATTTTCTATCACTGTGATGAAAAATATGAACTTATGATGGAAATCACATCCATTGTGTGTGTTTTTTCTTATTTAATATGTTTTTTTATCACAAATAGATAGGGATAAACTCAATATAGATGACATGACTATTGTATGGGAGTTTTTTATTTTATTCTATAAGAGTGTTCCAGTATTCCACAAAATTGTGGACTGGTGTTTTTAATAGAACTCAAAGATAGTGAGACACCAATTTCAAAGAGTCCCTATAGAATGGCATAGGACAAGTCATAGGGATAGAAGAAGAAACATAATTAGAATCATGAAAAAGGTATTTTTCAGCCCTTTGTATCAAATTGGGGTGATCCCATTCTCTTTTTCCAACATAATGAATGATCAATGCAACTTTTCATTTATTTTTATGATCTAAGAAAGATCAAAATCTTGTACAATATCTTATACCCCGTATTGGTGACTGTTTATTAAACTACATGGAGGTATGTAAATTTTTATGATTGACCAACATTATATATATTATCAAATGGGGGTTAAGGAGGATATACCCAAGACATAATTCCATACTATGTATGGAAACTATAAGGATATTTGGATGTCATTTGGTCTTTCTAATGCCCCTAATATCTTCATAAGTTTAATAAATGGAGTCCTTATAGTTAACCTTGATCCTTTAGTGGTATAATTTTTAGATGAAAATATTATCTATTGAAATTTAAAGTAAGATCACAAGGATCACATGATAATTGTACTATAGACATTTAAGATTGAGTGCATGTATGAAAAAATTACAAAGAGGTCCTCAAAACTGGTGGTCCATATAGCCTCAAGCATGCATCCCCATATGAAATAGGCTTAAAACTAGAAGTGAGGACAAAGGGTGTGGGGGGGGGGGAATAATTCCTCTTGTTATATTATCACAGTGGTATAATTAATAGATAAATAGTGGAATCATATCAATATTCAAAAAGATAAAGAAAGAATTTATAAACAAGTGATCAGTAAGTAAAAAATAAAAAGTGGTAATTTAGATCATATAAAATGCGGATGATGTTGGGTCTCTACAAAGTAGGGAAACATATACACATGGATGTCAGTAGTCAATACCGTACATGATATACAAAAGTATCGAAAATCCAAAATCTATCTATGTATCATGATCTCTAGCTGGGTCATATGCTACCAAGAACCCATCATATGTCATTAATGACACCATGAATCCATAAGTGGATGCTCCTCCTTTTCTGAACTGATAAGTATATAGTATGCCTAGGTACCATCATCAAACCAGATAAGGTATGAGATAAATTTAGTTGGCCACCGCTAGTGCTGTATACAAATGTCCAGTTTTTGCAAATAATATGGATGTTTCGAATTGAGATATGATAAGAAGTATGTAGAACTGGAAAAGGTATCAACTCTGGTATTGGAAGGATACCATGTGGATATTACCTACTTCAGACTAACATTAATGGTCTCTAGATAAGTAGATAGACGTAAAAACATATGTAGAAAATATATGTAGTGATTTATACAACCATATATATAAGGATACCATCACTATCATAAACATGATGTGTATCTCAAACATCCATAATCATGGGAATGACTATCACAATAGTAATATAAATCACAATTCTCTATATCACAAGAGTAAAGGACACCATTCCCAGTATCCCAGAAATAGGGATTTTGTGCCCAATATCACAATAAGGGTCATCATGCCCATATATAACAACAAGGATCATCATGAGTATATATCACAGTAAGGTTTTTCATGTCCACTTCACATGTATAAAGGGTTTCCTTGCCCATATCATATTTATAAAGGATATCCATTCTTTTACCACCTTTAAAAGGGGTATCTATTCTAGTATTGTGTTTATAAGGGGTTTTTATTCCTAGATCATATAACTAGGTTTTCAATGCCCATGTATCAAAATAGAAGAATGAACACTTTTCTCAAATATATATAGATCAAAAAGGTTCATAATGCCTAATTACAACAATTATAAATATATAGGGCATCAATCAAATCCAATATATTATTTATAACTCATTTACATTCCATAATTACAAGGTGTAACCATTGTTCCATTTAAATAGTAGATGTGGTCATTCTAATCACCACCATTCAATTCATGGAAAATATATAAGTGTTGGTCATGCTATGAAACTCGATAGTTTCATTATAAATTAGAGAATCGCTGTTTAGATATAAATTTGTTCACACAAATAGGTGTTTTGCCTATGTTATCATGAAATCCAAAAAGGGTTTTAAATATAAACACCCATAAGGGTAGCATACATGGATTTTTAAGAACCCACCTGTGTCTTGGTATCAAATAAGGTTATCAGGTTACTAAATAGGGAATCCAATTTAAGATTGATTTAAATTAGTGGTAACACGATGTGAAATTAGTATGCTGCAAAATGGTAAATATTATGAAATATCTCAACATGGGGGATAAATTCTATACCACCTACCTTATGATTATAGAGGACTAATAATCTAGTATCATCTTTTAGATTGGTCATGATCAGAATAAAATAAAAGAATGGATGAACATGCTATATATAGGAAATAAGTACCATTCCATAAATAAAACTAACGATAGAAAGAAAAAATAGAGAAAGGTGTAGGATGAATGAATATATTACCAGAGAACATCCAGTGAGACAAACACTTATTGAATCAGAGTTCATATAGTTTAGATATCGAAGAACATATATTGGATGAAGGGGAATCTTTCATTGGAGTAAGAAACTATATACATCCTAGAAATAAGAAAAGTGAAGGAGGGATTATGTTTTTAATATATTAAAGGAAAAACGGTAAATTACCCATAACATATGGGGTAATATAGTTTTTCCCCATGTTTGGCCAAACCATGAAAAAACATTTCAATGGACACTTTCCCAAAATGATAATCCCATGAATCATGTGCATGGTTTGGCTCACCATGTAAAAAACTTGTGATATGCCTCTGCTAAAAACTGTAGACATCCCACACAAGAGTGTGGCCATAGGAAAATGGTTTGAGAAAATTTCATGTCATTATTGGCCCTCTAAAATACCACAATATAGTTTGAAAAATCAATAGGGGATGGGTGTCATATTTTCTACTAACTGTTCATTCCAATTTTTTATTCCTCTTGTTAGGGTTTTGGGTACTAAAAAAGCCCCGGATACCCGTGTTTTCATCATATCCGGACTAGGAATTCATATTAGATCATAAAATATTTTAATTGGAAATTAAAGGATCCATACCTTATATTTAATTCATGTTCATGTAGCCTTATCCCTTAAACCAATTCTTCCCTGAATTTCCCTTCCAAGGTTGTTGGAACGCTGTCTGAGAACAAATATGGCCACTAAGGACATAGGTCAGTCTCCAACTCCCAATTATCATATTATAACCATTTTTCTACCATATCACTCATAATAAATGGATAGAGCAACCTCAAAGTTTCTTTTTACTCTAAAAAATGATGCATATCACATAGTCCTCAAATAAAGCATTTGCATCTAGCTCTACATCTTTGGGATCAAAAGAACGAGATCAGTCGGCATGATAATGGTGATGTTGTGAAATTTGGATGATGTCATTTCTAGCATCATACCTGTGAGTTAATAAAAATTGATATGATAGAGTCCCAAATCTCTCCAAAAACTCAAACGACCCATCATAATAGGGTGAAAACTTCCCTTTTTATGTATCAATCTATTCACATTTTTGGATGATACCCGCCAGAAAATTTGATCCCCAACATCGAAATCCAGAGGTCATCTATTGAAGAGTTTGTTAGATAAATGTCTAGATTGAGATGTATATATTTAATTATTGGTAATATGAACATAATTTGAAGTCTCCTAAATGAGACAACAACCCAATAGTGCTTCCTCTCGTGCCACAAACCATCATATGGGTGAATGGAATGATATATCGTATTGGTCATCTTAAGAAGAAATATGAATCATTTACAGAAATATTTTTTTATATGATTACTCAATGAGAAGGATATTATTCTCCAATAAAATGTTAAAATTAAGGCCACATTATTGGATCATGTCCTTCAACACCTGTTTAGTCTATTCCAGTGGTGAATTTATCTAACTTTGAAAATTTATGTTCAGAAAAACCTGTGTACCCATAGATCTATGTATTCCCTTCCCAAAAATCAATGTAAAATGTGAATACCTATCTAAAATGATATTATGAGGGACCTCGTGTAGCCATATAAACTCAGAGACATATAGTGTTCTAAGTTTTTCTGTTTAGAAATCCTCCCAGATATGAATGATGTGGGATGCCTTAGTCAGTTGATCCACAACTTCCCAAATTTCATCTCTACCATGAGGTGACCTGAGAAATATGATTAAAAAATCTATCGCAACATCCTATCATTTAAATTATGAGACTATAAGTGGTCATAATAATGTAGTGGTATACAAGTATTTCACCTTCAACTTCTAATAGCTGGAATACCTGGTAATAAAACCCATTATTTGACATTTCAACATAGGACACCAATACTTTCATCACATGTCATAAAACATCTTTGGGATCCCTGGGTAAACTAGACACTTAGAACCATGTGACTCTTTCATCATCACCTTTTTTATATTTTTAGGGACCTTGATACTCCCATGTATGCATAGGATGTATTAATCATAGATAGACCAATTCTTAGGTGGTTCCTCTCTAGAAATACTCTCACATTGGAAAAAGAGTTCATGAATTATAAACAAAATTATCTTCACCTTCTTAAGAATTAAAGAGTTCCCTGCTAAAAATAGAATTACACACTATAAATGATAATCCATCACATATATGATCATATCGGAAAGAAAATCCATAATTTTTCACTCGCTACTATCCTCTTGAACCACCTTTTTCTAAGACCTCCTACTCAGAACATGGGGAATACAATTTCCTTTCATAGGAAGATAGTCTAGCTCAAACTCAATTTAATATTGATATTTGAATAATATTTGTTTTCTAAGGTTCAATTCATATTGTGTGAAAATATTCCTATGCCTTTTTTGGTATGTAAACAACCCAAAACATTATCCATGTAGTTAATGCCTCCATCAATGCAAGGTGTGAAAAATATATGAAAGCCAAGGATTGTGTTACAGGTAATAATGCTCATGAGGCCTCATAAGTCGAGACTCATAAGCAATGAATTGATCTTCATGACTCAGAACTGATCCTAGTGTAATACATGATACGTCACAACATATAGTATAGATTCATCCCAACTCTAGAAGAATCTAGATTGGTTATTAATTCAACCTCCCTTCTAACTCCTGAAAGGTTATCTTATAGGATTCCAACTGTATACACTTCACACCATTCTTATTCTTGATAGTATGAGGAGGTTCTAATTATTAGAGGTCCTATAAAAAATTCATGTATTAAATATCTATCCCAAATAATCATCATATATAAAATACATTCTTGGGTTGTTCAACAGTAATTACATCTTTCACCTTTTCTAGGCCGACAAATATTACCACCACTAAGATTTTGTTACCCATGAAGTGAACCTTATTGATCTAAAATTTACATTCATTAAGCATAGCATATAGCTGGTTCTCTCTTAGTGTATTCAAAATGATCTCATGATATTAGAAATAGTATCTTTGAGTATGATAATAGAGTAATATGGAATCTATAATGACCAAAAAAATTAATCCATATAGGGATAGAAAACCCTATTCATAAAATCGATGTAGAAGGAAGTCATATTCTTGTGACCGAATGAAAAAATGAGATACTCGTATAAACTATTCTGAATACAGAATTCTATGCATGGTATATTTGAAGGCATAAATTTAATCTGATGATAGCCCCTCATCTTAGGTCGATCTTTGAGAATACTATCTTTTATTAATAAAGGCCAAAAGGATCATATATATGAGGTAAGTGATATTGGTTTTTCATGTTATGTTGATTTAATTTTTGGTAATCCACATAATACCTAAGGTATACTTCAACCTTATTGATTAAATGAACTAGTGAACACTATTTAAAGGTATTGGGACATATAAAACACTTGGCCAATAAATATTCTATCTACCTCTTGATCTCTTTAAACAATGTAATATACATCCTATAAGGAGGAATAGATACCAGTGTAACTCCGAAATAATCTCAATATTAAACTCTACATATCTACTCAGAGGTAGTCCTAAATGTACATAGGGAAAATCCCTAAATATATTTACTACCTATGGGAATTCAATCGAATTTAATTCTTGATCAAATATAGAATGGTTGAAAATTTTGGAGTTCATTGCACCCATGACAAGATTCAATGGCCCATCTATACCTCGTTGGACATCCCATTCACCCTTGTGAATATAATATCACCCTTTAGGGATGTAAACGACACCATCCGGTAATAAAAATACACATAGGTGTGATAGGAATCCAAAAATTATATCATGATAATGAAATCAATGCCCATCATCTTGTGGATAAAGAGGTACCCTAAGAAATGATGGTTGTCCACCTCAAGATGAAAGTCCCTATATTGGTGTAAACTTTCTGATCATAAAACTAAAGGTGTATCAATTTTTATAACCCCACAAGATATATTGGCTAAGTTATAAACCACAGTGGATGATACTAGAATAGTACCTCAAATGGAAGATGGCCCGACACCCTAGTCCTCCAGTGTACGTTGTACTGAATAAATAGGGTTTGATCCCCAACCCTATTCTACAGCATGACTACATAGAGTTGACCTTCTCTACTAGAATTATCTATCAAAATATTATCTACAATGACTATAAAATCCTCTTCTACCTATATATCCACCAATACTCTTGCTATATTCCTAGATAGGTGAAACTGATTCTACTCATGAAGGTCGAGCTAATAAGGATACTCTCCCACTAAGAATATATGGTGAGGTCCTGCAAAATTTCTTAATATTTATCAATATTCCATAACCATGGAACTTGATGGGGTCCTTGTGATATTTGGTATTCTAATACCTATTATACCCACATTGTTGATAAACCCTGTAACTATTATAATATGTCACCTCGCTGACATTTTTCACGTGTGTAGTCTCAAAATGCCACTTTTAACTAATAGGAAAATAATTAATTTGTCTGGGTTCTGAACCACCTGGGCCCAAATGGTCTTATTAGCTAAATGTTTTATCAATGATAATTGTATGGTTCAGTTTTTCAGATATTATAGTCAAATGGAAAACATCTACCTGATAATGAATAGGATTTCTAAGTCCATCCTCAAATTGTCTCGCTTCCACTATCTCATCAGCATTATAGATAGGTGTAAGTGTTGATTCATTGTAAAATTATTTGAATAGTCTATAATAATAATATAGACCAATTTTATGTTCTTGAACACTAGGGAATGGTCAGACCTCATGGTACGAAAGATGTAGTAATCATTAAAAAATGACATTAAATCCCTCAAAGTCACTTTATGATACTATCCTTCCTGGCACGGAATAACCTAACATTGTTTGAAGGTTACCTGAATTATATAAATAGTGATCTAACTATCCTCTCTAGAGGGGTCACAATATTCTCAATAATATATAATACTACATTCATCAATATATTTTTGGCATGTCGTCTGACATCGCCTAAAATCATAGGTGGATGATGCTTTTGGAACTCATGTGTAAGTTGACCCATAGAAAGGGCATGTCACAGAGCTCCCTATATTGTTTGGATAGTATGAAAAAACTCCCCTTGAAATATTACATCATCGGCCATAACAATAATGGGATGAGGTGCCACATATGGAACAACTAGAGGTATCAATGGCATCTCAGATCCCTCCACCCCAAGATCATTGTTGGAACAACCCTCCTATGGAATGACTATAGGACGTAACAGGGGAATATCTTTGAAAATTAGAAACACACTCCTAAAAATGGATTAAATGGTGATAACATAATAGATACAAAAATAGGATATGTACATGCCTTCCTATGTAATAGTAACACCCCTATTCCTGCTCAAAAAACTAGTTCTCGAGGATGGAGACATTTGTATAGAACACAAGAGATACAACATACTTTCCACTACTAGGGTTGGGACTAGGTCATGCTCTGTGTTTTACTATATTCAACTTAATTTTAATTAATATTTTTTTTAAATTTTACTTTGAATGTTTAAAGAAATGGGTAACCACATTGAATCTACAAGGGACCATAGACCTCATGAACTGATGTGTGTCATCCACTTAATTCATACCATAATAAATTATTGTCCATGTAAACAATGGTCCATGAATCAATTTTCCATAGTTGACTTCTTAGTGTATATATTTTTATCCTATATAGGAAAATACTACTTATTTTATGGAAGGTACTCTATATAAAAACTATGTTTCTCAATCCCCTAAACAACATTTATCTTATAACTGGTATATCACTCAACAAACACATCATAAATTTCATCTAGTAAATCAAATAATCCTATATGGAATGGAATTATTCAAGGCATATGAATTATAAATGGTTCATAAAATGATTAATGAGATCGAATTCCCCCATCTCAATGGGTCATACTAAAATAAAATTCTCAACAATACTAAAAATAATTTAACAATTAAATTGAATAACCCAATAGTGGAATCAAATAAACTATAATAGATAGAATACATAACAACATGTACTATCCCAGGTAATGTGTAATTTCAATGTTTGTGGGTTATCTACTCCTAGGAATAACTCATTATTAAATACCGATACATTCTTAATATCCTATTAAATATTCCCAAATTATAAGAAAAAATAAAATAAAATACTCCTCTAATACCACTTTATTTTTTCCTTACCTAAGATCCACATAGAGTTGAGACAAACATGTCAGCCAAAAGACTTCAAGAAACCAGCCCCATATATCAAAGGCTTATGACTAGTTGCGAGGGCCACAAGTGTGTTAGTGGAGATACAATTCCCTCTGGTTAGAGTAGCACAATGGTATAACCAATTGATAAATAATGGAAGAATATCAATAATAAAAAATAAATAGTAATCACGTATAAACAACAAAGAACTAAATAATAAAAAATCTAGGTCATATAAAAAATATAATGATTTGGGTCTCTACAAAATAGGGAAAACATGCACACATGTTAGTAGACAATAAATACATTACATGATATACAAAAGGAAAACGTCCATAATATATCCAAGAATCCCAAGCTCCAACTCATTTGTCTTCTACCAATATCGCATCCTATGTCATGAATAATGTGATGCATCTATAAGAGATTTTTTCCCTTATCTAAACCTGCAAGAATATAGTCTACTTGGTTTCTATCGACAGATCATATCGTCAATGTGATAAAATCCGTAGCCCACAACCAATAGTTCTTATTAATATCCAGTCAGTGGGTATAATATTTATGTGTACAGATATGAAATGTTAATTAGTAAGTAAAAATATAAAGCGAGTCAGCTCTTGTTCTATAAAGATTCCAGGCTGAAAGTTCATACTTTGGCCTAGGTTGAATGATCTCTGAACAATTAACCATATGTATACACATATATGAATCGTATACATGGGGATGTCTACAACCATATATATGGATACTACTAATAGCCTAAACCTGAGGCATAACTCATACATCTATAAGATTGGGAATTGGTATTTGAATACTATCATGGGACACAGTTCCTAGTATCACAAAAGTAGTAGATTCCATTTCCAGTATCAAAGTAGTGGGTTCCATTCCCAATGTCATATTAAGGGTCATAATTCTCTTATATAAAAATATGTTTCATCATGTATATATATCTAAGTAAGGGTCTTCATGCATGTATCACATTTATAAAGGGTTTCCATACTAATATCACATTTATAAAGGGGAACCATGCGCATGTCACATTTATAATAGTTCACCATGCCCGTATCATATTTACAATGGGTCTCTGTGACTATATCATCTCACTATGATCTCCAAGTACATGTATCACATTAGCATAATGGAATCCATGCCCATAGTTATAAAAATGAATGAATAAGGTTCAATATGCACACTTATAACAATAATAAACTATTAAGGCTTTAATTAGAGGAAAATCTAAATTTAAAACTCATTTACATTCAATAATAAAAATGGAATAACCAATATACAGTTTAATTAGGTGTTTTTTCTATACCACTAAACTCCATTTAATTCATATGTAATTTATATGTGTTGTGCATGATATTACACACCTTTAATTCATCATAAATTAAGGTTTCACAATTTATAAGTAAATCCATACACACAAATAGGTGTTTTAGATATCTAATAATGAAAACAAAATAGTATTGTAAAATAGAACACACATAGAGGTGAAATACATTGATTTTTATGACCACACACATTTCTTATTATCTAATAATGTAATTAGGTTACTCTACAAAGAATCCAATTAAAGAAATATTTTAATTAGGGGTTACACATAGTGAATCCTATATGTGGAAAAATAGTACATACTATAAAACATCTAAACATTAAAGATAAATACTTGAACACCTACTATTTATCTATTGAGGAGAACTCATCGAGTATCATCCTTTGGATTAGTCCAAATTTGGAGAAAAATAAAAATAGATGAATGCCCTAAAAATAGAGAACAATATCCTACACTTAAATAACTATAACGATAGAAAGACAAATAGAGAAATTCACAATATGAATGAAGATATTACCAGCATGAATCCAATGTGAAAAATAATGACTAAATCAATGTACATACGACTGATATATCTAATAACATATATCGGATCAGGAGAGTATATCTCACTAGAGGAAGAAGCCCTCTACATGTTGGAAATTTAAAAAAAAGGAATGATGGTATTTTAAAGACTTTTTGGAAAAATGGTAAATTGCTAATAATTTAAGAGGACACATGGTTTGTCTATATGGTTTTCTAAACCATGAACCCACTGTGTAAATGAAACTATCCCAAAATAAAACCAATACAATTCATGCTCACGGTTTGACTAACTATACCAAATTTTATGTTATTCCTCTAATAAAAACTATAGACATAATGCAAAGGTGTGAGGAAACGGTGTATGGTTAGGGAAAATAATTCTCCATTTTTTACCCTCTAAAATTCCCTTCATGGTTAGAAGAAAGTATTTGGGGTGAGAATCATTTTTTCCAATAACTGTGTAGCCTAGTGTTTTCTTCCATCAAATATGGTTCTGGCCTATAAAAAATCCTCATAAATCTTTTTTTCCTCCATATCATCAATATTAATTCAGATTATGTCAAACCAAAGGTTCAAACTATATGTTAAATGATCCATACCTCCAATAAAAACTGGGTACTTGTACAATGAATCCGATCTGACCATTTATTATGTTTCCTTTTCCTAGGTTGTGAAGAAATATATTATGTATTTATCTATAATGATGGTTCTAGTTATGAATAACTCAATTGGTTGTGATTTAGTTCACTTATGAACTCATTGTTTTTATATCCATGATTCCAAAGGCATTTTACCTTTAGGGTCCTTATAAACATGTGTTTTTATCATAATGAATGACCATTATAAAAATATTCTATATCTATGTATGAAAATACTTGGTCATTATAGGTTGTCTAAGAGGATAGTTTTAGTAAACATTTAGAAACTTGGATGATAAAACTTTTGTGACAACCCTTTTAAAATGCCTAATTATAGGGAAACATCATAATATTTTCGTAAGAAACAAATAATGTGGTTTACATAGTAATACATCCATGTCTAGATGCAATATGTGGATATGGTAATGGAATATATGTACATAGGGGTAATAAATTTGAAAAATTCATGGCATGATTTACTCGAATGTTACCTGGTACATGTCAATGGGCCTCACTATACACCTAGTTGACACTCAAAGAGATATTAATTGGTTAATTTGTATTTTATTTATGAATCATCTTGAAGGATTTGAATAGATAATGAACTGGATATCTTAGGATAACCGTTAGGTGTAGTAGATCTAAATTAATGTTCCATGATTCATACTTCTTAAAAAAATAGTTGTCATGAATTTTTGTTTCCCACTATGATTATTATTTCTCAAAATATTATTTTGGTTCAAGTTAATAGATAGAATTTAAAGGAAACATGTTAATGTAGAATAAAATGGGATATTTATTGATTATCCACGAGAAAAACTAAATTTTATGGGAGTTGGAATAAAAAACTCAATTCTATGCTAACACAACTCTCTCTATATATGAATATTGATGAACATCCAAATGTGAAAAGAATGGGAAAACATTCTGTAAATTCTTTCACGATGAAAGATCCACAATCAATTAGTGATTCTTATAATATAATATTTGTAGAAGAAATTATTAGTACCACTAAAAATATATTTTATAATCTCCAATGTTTGAACCATGAAAAATTAATTTCGATTACCTACAAATTGGAAAGAGAAGAATATCAATGGAGGAATCTCATCAAGAATATGAGGCTATAAGATGAAACTGACTCCATGGAGTGGGATGAGCTTAAGAGATTAATTTTCAATAAGTAATTCCCTCACATTCTTTATATGAAAATGGAGAAGGATTAATTTAAGTTTAAATAGAAGGATGATAAATCCATTGGTACATATGAGTAAAACATTTCAAGACATGGGAGGTACGCCTATGGAATTATCATCCAACCTAAAAGTAAGTTTGATTGATTATTCAGGGGATTAATGTAACGACCCAATATTTTTTTAAAGGAAATTACTTTCTTATATATATATTTCAAAATCACATTAACTAATATGTTCTATGGGACCCTTAAAACATAAGTTTGTCACTTCTGTGATGTGAATTTCAAAAATTTGACATACATAGTCGTGATCAGTAAGATATTTAGAGTCCAATAAGAAAAACATAATTTTTGGTGAATATTAACCTACCCTTATGAATTGTAACATATCCTTATGAATAGTGATATAACCTAATTAATATTAACCTTACCTATGATAATATATAAATAATATTCAAGTTTAAAGTACGATATACCTATATTTTAAACTAAGTTAATGAATGTTATAAAACTGGTTTTTGATAATAAATTATGATTTTAATTAAATATTAAATTAATAATATTTAGAAAATTATTTTTTAAAAATTTACTTCATTTTTGGATTCTACAAGTTGAAAAATGGTTAGGGTGAATTTTTGGGATTTTTCTAAAATACTTGATTTTTTTGATGAATAGTAAAATACTGTAATTTACCGTATATATACATAATAATCTAAATAGACTATTACAAGAATCATGGCTGATGTCACCACCCTTAATCCGAATTCACATGATAAATTTACTATTCTTGGTCATGGAATACTTACTATTACTTTTATTTTGAATAAATAATAAATTAATGAGTTTTATATTAAGAAATCCCCTCTCTCCTCCACTATAAAAACCCCCTCTTCCAATCACTTCTCTCAAGCATTGTGCCTTCTCAAAATTCTGTCCAAATACCCTCCCAACCTCCTCTCCCACTTCCAGAAAGCTTTGGTCTCATTAAAAAACCAAAACCTCTCCCTTAAGAAGGTTCTCAAGGAAGTTTGGTTTAAGAGGTAAGTTCCTCTTTTCAATTCTTTGTCTTTCCTTTCAAGTTCATTTGTTTTATTTTTCTATTACCTCTCTTTATCCAAATTTTGTGATGAACCCAGTACCTTATATGTACTAGAATGCTATCATGATAGTGGAATAATTTATCATCATCTCCCCATTTTACCTTCTTTTATACTAGTAGCAAGAACACCATCTGAGATGTGTCAATTTTAAACATTCAAGGACGATGGAATTTCGATTTTTTTATGATTCTAAATTCTGGTAATGAAACCATTATTGTTATGGTTGAACCAGATTATTATATATAATATAACCTATTTAATATTATTTAATCTCTTTGTTCAAACAGTGTTAGGTTATAAAGGAAAATGAGTTCGTTGTAATCAAAACCCACAAATTAACCGAAACAATTATCATTAAAGTTATATATGATAATTCATCCTCATTCCATGTAACCAAGTTATATAAATGCAAAATAAAACCTATTTATGTTCATAAATAATATATAATTTCAATTCTGGATATTTACATCCATTCCACTTCATTACTTAAAACCAAGTGTACCGAATATGAAAATAAGAGAAACGAACACTCTAGAATGACGAAATTCAATACAATAACTTGTCAATAAAGACATAAATGAACTAACCAGAATTATGGTAAACTAAATAAATTTCTAATAGGTTCTGAAATAAGTTATTAAAAAGTATAATTTCTTATTCCAGTAGCTTAAGTACAAGAGCGGAACATGTTTGGAGTTAAGGTAAGGGTTTCTTCATCTCACTTCCATTTTCATGAGATTTTCCATATTCACTACTAATAATTGTGTATGGTGTATGAATACTGACCATTTATTTCACATATCATTAATATCTTGATCTTCATGTTATTAAATCTATAAATTTTAAATTATTAATTTTTGGGGCATACGAATCGTTTGATTACAAAGAGGTAAGGGTTTTTCCACCCGAACTTCCATTTTCATTCGGGATACTTTCATTGTCTAAATACCTCAATGAAATTATTATGTATTGTTAGTTACTCCTCATATATTATGTGTGAGTATCATATTTATGTTTAAAAACCATAATCTTCCCTTATTTTATGGATAGTTATACGTTTTAAATGGAACTTTCAAAACTGTTTCCAAAATACAATCCAGATTCAGGGGAATTTCTCAAATTCTTATCTATTTTCAAGGGAACTCTATAATCTGTTTTTGGGAACAATTATCCTTCTAAAAACACCCATTTTATTGTGAAAATACTATCATAATTTACTTCTGGTTTTATAAAAATATATTTCCAAAAGATCTCTTCTTTTCAAAATAAAAGAGTATTTATCTCAAGAATTGCTTAATGATTTTATAAGTGTTTTTATCTAATTCAACACTCTTGTTGATTCCATGGTATTATTGGGTTTATTAATTTATGAAGTCATATACCATATTTGATTTAATGGTTTATGACTAACTCTATTTTGGATGATCTATCCTAAAACTATTCACCATATTATTCCGAATGGTTAGTGTTTTATGTTAAATGATTAGGGAAAGTCAGTTACATTTCATATGATAGTTTCAATATGAATGTATATGTTGTTTATGTTGATCCCCGCTCATATGAGGAATGTATTGGAGATATTATTTGATTGTTGGAGCCCTCTATATCCCCTATATTCATCGGTAGGTCTCATTATAGAAATAGACATGGAATTGGCCGAGGCCTTTCCCAATGTGATATAGATTTTGGTTGAGGCCTTAATTATTAGACATCTTGGATGAGGCCTTGAAAAAATGTTTCAGAATGTCCGGAATTATGAATTCCATCATTATGATTTCAGCTATTGATATTTCAGGTGGTTATTCAACTAGTAGTATACCCATGATTATGTTTTATTATGGCATTATTTACTTAGCTCATAATCTTTCCATAATGTGTTCATGTTTATTATTAAAGGCATGTGTTTTCAATTATTCACCATGTCTACTGTTTATATTATCTTCCATTGTATTTATTACTATTACTGAGAATTTGAGATCACCCCTTTCTTATGTTTCATTTTCTCAGGATATGAAGAAGTGTTTTATGAATGACTTGCAAGCATAATCTAGGAGATGTGATGACTCTAGTGGAATAAATTAGTGTTGTTTTTCCTTTCCTTATGTAAAGTTGAACTTATGTATGTATCTTGTTTACAATAATACTAAACTACTTGGTCCTTCGGGATTCGTATTCCTTGTATGTATGCCAACGTAATCAAATAAGGAACCAACTCCGGGAAACTGGGGTCAGGTCTTTACAGTTGGTATCATAGGAAGTTTAGTAGAATACTTAGAAAACGTAGAATTAGGGAGGAGTCCCTAAGTTAGTCTTTGAGGATATACATATAATAACGTCCTGGTATTTTGGTAAGGAATAGATTATGTGAATCATTCAATAAATACATCCCTTTCTAGATACAAGCTGGTAGAGGCGGCTCTGGCACATATGTATCTAGGGGTAAGACCCAAAAACACCGCTTTGAGCTAGACTCGAATGGGAACTAGTGCACAAAAACGGGCCTTGCTGCACTCTTGGTTACGATACTCCCAATGGATATGCTTAAGATAATTCACATTTTCTTTACAAGCCATTATGAAGGAGTTTAATGTAAATATTCCTCAAAGAATCCATTTTTGTGAATATGGGTTCAGCCATGTGTAGGATCTCAATTTTTATGAGTATTTTTATGTTAAGATTATACATTGTGATTCATAACCTAATATAGTGTATTCCATTATCTAGATATAGCGCCTAGTGGATGGAATAGAAATCACATGAATGCACGTGTCCCCTGTAAGGATTTTCCTCCGACACAAGACAATGATGTTAGATCTAGTGTTGTGACTAGTGCTGAGCAACTCTTAACTATACTGGGAAAACTTACTCCTGTTATGAATAATAACCTTACCCGTATAGAGCATCCGGATCTACCACGTGGAGGAGCCATGCTAGATCTCTTTATGCGACAACAGAATCCATCATTCAACGGGACTACAAACCCGTTTTTAGTAGAGCAGTGGATATGTTCCCTTGAGAAGATATTTATCGCTTTGGGATGTAATGAAAGAGAGAAGGTTTTCATGGAAGTATATCATCTATAGGGAGATGCGGATTGATGGTGGAAATTAATCCAAAACACAAAGGAGGAGGAAGAAATAGAAGAGATGGAATGGAGGGATTTTAAGGAAATCTTCTTAGAAAAATATTTCCCACTAGAACAAAGAGAAGATATGGAGAGGAAATTCTTGAATCTGAGGCAAAAGTAGGATGAGAATGTTGCAAGGTACGAAGCTAACATCACAATATTATAAAGACGTGTTTTAGACTACATACTAAATCCAAGGAGAAAATTTGATCAATTATTTGATGGCCTAAATCCATTCCTCCGGCAGGCACTGGTCTCCCAAAATTTTTCATCATATGAGGACATAGTTTCATGTGCTATCAAGACCGAAAAATAATTCTTTAAGTCTTATGACATTAAGGGAAAGAAAGAAAATAATAGGGGTGCTGAAAACCATGGGAAAGGAAATAAAGAAACATGGAAGAAGGGAAGATTTTAATTTCGACCATGTGACAATTGTGGAAGGAAACACCCTGGTGCGCGCTTAAAAGGAAAAGGAGTATGCTACAAATGTGGTCAGAAAGTCCATCTTGCTGGTGATTGCAAAGGAAAGAAGGAATCCAATGATGTTCGATGCTATAATTGTTAAGAGATGGGGAACTATGATAATAATTGTCCAAAATTTCTAGGAAATATGCAACAGAAGAGGACAAGGGAGCAAGGACAAGCATATGCGATCACAACTGCAGAGGTTGAAGTTCTGCGTGATGTGGTGGCAAGTACTTTGATCGTTTCCTCAAGTTTATCCAATGCTTTATTTGATTCTGGATCATCGCATTGTTTCATATCATCCCAATTTTCTAAGAAAGTTATATATTTCCAATTTGATTTAACAATGGAGTTATCAGTCAAAACTCTTAAGGGAATTATCATTGCTACAAATTTTTCTAAATCAGTTCCCATTAGGGTATAAAAATGTTCTTTATCTACTGATCTCATCGTCATACCCCTGATTGAATTTGATATAATCCTTGGTATAGATTGGCGTTCATATCACGATGAAAAAATTTATTTTAAGAAGAAGAAGGTTACAATTTTTGATGACGATGATAAATAACACCTTATCTTTAGAGCAGAATTGTCACCACCTGATGCTTATCTAGATCCACCCCCAATAGCTCAAATAAATTCAATTATTGGGGAGGAATAGAATGAAATAATTGTGGGTGAGGAAAGGAATGTTCAAATAGAGGAATTGCCTATTGTGAGAGAATATATTGATTTTTTTCCAGAATATTTACCTAGACATCTTCTAGAATGAGAAATTGAGTTTTCCATTGATTTAATTCCTAGTTCAAGGCCCATATCGAAGACCTCTTATAGAATTCCCACTGTGGAATTAGTGAAACTAAAGAAAAAAAATAGAGTAATTGATTAATAAAGGATTTATCCACCCTAGTGTTTCTCCATGGGGAGCCCCTATCCTTTTTGTTAAGAAGAAAGATGGATCTATGAGGTTATGTATCGAGTACAGGGAGATCAATGTTATAACAATAAAGAACAAATATCCCCTACCTCGCATTGATGATTTATTTGACCACCTACATGGATCTCAATAATTTTCAAAGATTGACCTTCGATCTGGATATCATCATTTGAGTGTAAAGAAGGAAGAAATTCTGAAAACAGCATTTCGAACCAGGTACGGGCATTACGAGTTTACAGTAATTCCTTTTGGATTGACTAATGCACCCTCTATCTTCATGGATCTAATGAAAATAGTTTTCAAGGAATATCTTGATGATTTTATAGTGGTTTTTATTGATGATATCTTGGTATACTCCAAAAGCTACGAAGATCATGAAAATCACTTGCGTATTATCCTGAAGACTCTTAGAAGACATGAATTATATGGGAAGTTTAGCAAGTGTGAATTATGGCTTTAGAAGATTTCTTTTCTTGGCCATATTGTCTCTAAGGATGGAATCCTAATTGATCCTTCAAAGACAAAGGCAATCCAAGATTGGCCCATGACAACAAACATTACTGAGGTACGAAGTTTTATTGTCTTAACAGGTTATTATCGGCATTTCGTATAGAATTTTTTCTGACTAACTAACCTATTAACAAAGCTCACACGTAAAGGGGTTAAATTTGTTTGAACAAAAGATTGTGAAGAATTTTTTAAAGAACTAAATAGAAGATTAGTCAATGCTCCTTTATTGACTCTACCATCAGGGAATGACAGGTTTGTTATTTATAGAGATGCTTCAAAGAAAGGACATGGTTGTGTCCTTATGCAAAAAGATAGGGTTATTGTTTATGCATCACGACAGCTAAAAATTCATGAGAAAAACTATCATACTCATGATCTTGAGTTAGCTGCTCTAATCATTGCTTTGAAGATATGGAGACATTATATCTATGGTGAAAAATGTGAGATTTATACAGATCACAAGAGTTTTAAGTATATTTTCTCAAAGAAAGAACTCAACCTGAGGCAAAGGAGATGGCTTGAACTACTCAAGGATTATGATTTCACGATACACTACCACCCGGGGAAGGAAAATAAGGTGGAATATGCTTTGATTAAAAAGGATCATGTATTTTTGAACAAGATGAGAGTTGAAAGGGATCCTATTTTTATGGATCTAGTAAAGATGGATATGAGAATAACCATGGAAGGTGAAACATCAATGCTTTTTCAGATGGTTTCCAAACCATCTTTACTAGAAAGGATAAAAAGTTCCCAGGCTGATAATTAAGAGTTTCAAAAGAAGATTAAAGGTGTGAATGATGTGAGATTGAGTGATATCATATATGAAGATGGAATTTTGAAATTTTGGAAGAGACTTTGTTTTCCTGATATTCCTGATCTAAAAAGGGAATTGTTGGATGATGCTCATAGTTCTAATTTCTCTATACACCCTGGTATCACTAAGAAGTACATACATTTGAAGGAACATTTTTTTTGTGGGACAACATGAAGAGGGAGATTTCTAATTTTGTGTCAAGATGTATGGTTCGTCAACAAGTGAAAGCTGGAAGGAAATAGCCTAGAGGAGTATTTCAACCTCTTCCCATAACTGAGTGGAAATGGGATAATATCACAATGGACTTTGTCATGGGACTACCAAAGACTCCTAGAAGGAACAATGTAATATGGGTCATTGTTGATTATCTTACCAAGTCAGCACATTTTCTTTCTATAAGAGAAAATCTACCACTTGAATGTCTAGAAAGACTATATATTAATGAAGTTGTGATACTTTATGGACTAACCCTGTTGATGATTTCTGATCATGATCCACATTTTACATCAAGATTATGGAAAATTCTTTAGAAGGCCCTAGATACTGATCTTCATTTGAGAACTACCTACCACCCACAAACTGATGGAAAATCTGAATGGACAATTCAAACATTTGAAGACATGTTGAGGTCTTGTTCAGCTGATTTTCAAGGCAAGTGGGATCAGTACTTACCTCTCATAGAATTTTCGTACAACAATAGCTTTCATTCAAGTATACAGATGCAACCCTATGAAGCATTATATGGGAGGCGATGTCGTACACCAGCTTGATGGGATGATGCTGGTGAAAGAAAGCTCGTGGGCCCAGAACATGTTGAAGAAAGAATGGAAGAGGTGAAGATTATCCAGAACCATATCGAAATAACTCAAAGTAGGCAAAAGATCTATACAGATAATGGAAGGAAGGATTTGGAGTTTCAAGAAGGTGATCACGTTTTCTTAAAGGTATCTCCATGGAAGGGTATTATACGATTCGGTAAGAATGGAAAGTTAAGTCCCACGTACATCGGACCTTTCCAAATTATGGACCGAATTGGAGTTGTAGCTTACCATTTGGAAATGCCTCCAAGTTTCTCCAAGGTTCACAATGTGTTCCACGTGTCAATGTTAAGAAAGTACATTCCAGACCCAACACATGTACTCACTTATGAAGAAGTGAAACTTGAGCCTGATCTATCTTACTGTGAAGAGACTATCAAGATTCTTGATACTAGATAACAAGTATTGAGAAATCGGATGACTCATCTGGTAAAGGTTCTATGGAGAAACCATAAGTACGAAGAGTCAACTTGGGAACTGGAGGAATCAATGAAGGAGAAGTACCCCCTGTTCTTGGCCTAGATTGTAAATGAAATTTCAAGGGAGAAATTTTTGTAAGGAGGGGAGAATGTAACGAACCAATATTTTTTTAAAGGAAATTACTTTATTATAAATATTTCATAATCACATTAAATACTAAGTACTATGGGACCCTTAAAACATAATTTTTTCACTTCTGTGATGTGAATTTAAAAAATCCGACATACATAGTCACGATCAGTAAGTTATTTAGAGTCCAATATGAAAAACTTAATTTTTGGTGAATAGTAACCTACCCTTATGAATAGTAACATACCCTTATGAATAGTGATATATCCTAATTAATAGTAACCTTAACTCTGATAATATATAAATAATATTCAAGTTGAAAGTACGATATACCTATATTTTAGAATAAGTTAACGAATGTTTTAAAACTGGTTTTTGATAATAAATTGTGATTTTAATTAAATATTAAATTAATAATATTTAGAAATTTATTTTTAAAAAATGGACTTCATTTTTGGATTCTACACGTCGAAAAATGGTTAGGGTGAATTTTTGGGATTTTTCTGAAATACTTGATTTCTTTGATGAATAGTAAAATATGGTAATTTACCGTATATATACATTATAAGCTAAATAGACTAATCCTGTAACACCCTGATATTTTATGATAAGTATTATTTTTAATTTCTTTAATGTCTTGTGTTGTATTCCACACCAAGATTATCTTGTGCTATACGCAACACCGTATTAGCTTGCAGTATACGCAATACTATTCTTGGATCGTGTTATACACAATTTCAAGTTCATTTGATAGTAGTTATTCTACGCAACATTGAGTGTATATATATACATTCAGTGTATAAATGAAATATGGTTGGATTTTGTTATACAAAACAACAAAGGAGTCTTTCACTACACGCAACCCTGACTTGGCTTGCATTACACGCAATCGCAACCTTCCTCGATATCGTGTATTGTATGCAATGCCATGTTTTACTAAACAACGATATATGGTTATAATATTATTATACACTAGTCTTTATGAATATTAGTAAATAAATTTTGATTTTTATGACATTATAATTCATCTTACACATTTTATAGAACATGGTATGAGAACAAAATAAATTTTTCGGGTAAAATAAGTATTTTTCAAAAAAATGATGTTTTTCTGCCTTTTGATAGCGCACCCACTTTAAATCTAGTTTTTGAAATGTTTATAAGTTCAATTTTAAAAAATAAAATTATTCTTTGGAATCAGGATATAAAATTTTACCTTGGATAAATTTTTCATATTATTCTGATAACATTCATATTTTAATGAATATTAAAAACACGCTATATTTTAATTACAAACAAATTTTTTCATTGTAATAATTTATATGGTTAAATTATAATATTTAATGGTCTTAAATTATAAATAGAATATATTTTTACAATTTAATATAATGTATGTCATTAGCATTTATTTTACATTGAATTCGTAGGTTAAATCAATTCAATCTTTTGTGATGTTTTAAACAAAAACTCATTTTCTTTCGACAATGGGATTAGTTTTAATTTAATTTCTGCAACTTCTATGTATTGAATTTGGAAAAATGGATTCCATATTTGGAATCAGTGGGTCCAAATTCTATTAATAGTCTACTTTTTATTTTTGGGCATTATGAATAGTAACTACGGTAAATTTTATTTACAATCGTTAAAGGTAAATCGTGTAATTAAGGGTAAATATAATATTATAGAATTACCCTAAAACTTTCCTTAATACAATTGGATGATTATATTTTTCCCTAAGTCATATTTTGGTCTAAATAGAATCCATTAGAACCCACTTGGATGTGATTAAGACCTTTAGTTTATTTTATTTAAAGAAAAGTGAAATATGTCTCACTCAAACTTTAATAATTAAAGTATTTTTAATATAAGGTTATACATAATATAAATTCAGTTATAAATAATCATTTGAAAGATAAAATGTTTTCCTTTATCATGGTAATTTATTTTTAATTTTTAAGAGTTACTTATTTATCTTATTAGCTTATACATTAATGATGCAGAAATTATTTATTTAGTAAACAAAATCAATAATATTGTTTTTATTGAAATAGTAATATATATTAAAGGGCCCAAAACCCTGATCAAAACTTATTGGTAATGTATATATACACCATAAGCATCCAATGACCGAATATATGACCGTTTGGAGTTTTATAAAAGTGATTATGACACTTGTATTATTTTATTTTATATGATGTCAAAGTTGTCACCTTCATAATTTAATAAATATAACATTTTAAAATTCTGGTATTTTAGAAGATAAATCAGAATAAATGTATTATTATGAAATATATAAAATTTATCTTCATCCTAGTATTTTATTTTTAATTTTTATGAAACAAATAAGTATATTTAATAATTATACAAAAATGCTGTAGTAATTGTTTTATTAAGAGAAATATCAAATAAATGGTTTTACAAATAGTAAAATAAATATTATATGAACTATTTAATGTTCTCAACTAATTTTATATATTAATATGAAATTTTAGGAACCAATTTAATATTTTAGTTCAAATATATCTTCTGTTTGGATTTTATTTAAATTCAAATAAATGAAGTGTCAAAATTGACACTATTGTTATTTTATAAAAATAACATATTATTAAATTGTTTAAAAATCAAAAAAAATATTTCAAAATTATAAATTGAAATTTATATAGTCTACAATGTCATAAATTATCTAATTGTGGATAATTAAAATCACATAAGTAATTATTTATAACAATTTAAAATTTAGAATCGTATTACCACAAATAAAATTTAATAGATTAAATAAGGATAAATCAAGTTGATAATGTTTAAAATAAATTCTCTACATGTCTAAATTTTATTGTTTGATGATATTACAACCCTATCTCATCTAATATTCGAATATGAGTCATTTTTTGGAGGTTTTTAAGTGGGGTTAGATTTATTATAAATTAATATTTTTATGATTTCCAAAGGTTCCCCTCTCCTCCCTTATAAAAAGGGAACTCCTTCCCACTTCTCTTCACACCCTTTTGAGACTTGAAGCTTGGCTAAACCCTACCAATTAATCTTCTAAACCTCTCTATTTATATCATATATGTTTTTTTCTTCTCAAAATACCAACCCTAGTTCCCTAAGAAGAATTTTAAAGGAGGTGCATCGAAGAAGAGGAGGTTCAGATACATATCAATCATATCAGACGTAAGGTAAGGGATAACTTTTCCAATCTTGTTTTTATCAGAGATTGTTTATTCATAAGTATTTACTGGGGTTATTGTTATCATCCATGTCCTTGTTTTCTAGAAATGTTTTAATGTATTTTTAAATTCCTTTTCATCCATTTTGACTTTTACTACATGGTATGTAAGGAATATTTTGTCGTACGAGATACTTTTTTGACTTTCCGGCGAAAGTACGAGAAGAATGTTTTTTTAACTTATACGGCGTGAACAGATTTTTACGGTTTCATAATGCCTCTTTTCATGAATCTTCCTATACAAGATTGCATGATTATTTTCAACAAAACCCTTTTCTTTTAAAATTGCATGGCATTTTGTGAAAAGAAAATGATTTTGAAGAAGAAAGGATATTTTCCTCAATATTTCCTTTCAAGTGTTTTATCAAAAATATTTTCCATCTAAAATGACATTATTTAATATGTTTATGTTTCAAGTATAATGTATCCATTATTTAAATGGTTTGACTATTCTTATGAAGAAATTATATCCATTTTTTTATATGGATTATTTTATAATGGCAAGATGTTTAAGAATCTCATTCTATTACATGGGTTATGCTATGATTTATGATTTATGATTTTGTGGCACATGAAAGAATGATTTCATTATGAGATGGGTGGGACCTATATCTCCCTCCAATGCATTGGGTAAAGATTTATATCTCATGAGATAGACATGGCTGGAATGGCAAGTAAATATGGTTCAGTAATACAGGGCTAGAATGGAAAGTAAACCCGGTTCACTAAGGGACTTTTTCCACTAAGATGGTCTTGGCAGCAATGCCTTGGATACTATGAAAATCATTACATGTGCTTAATGGTTTCCAAAATTACATGTTTATTCCCATTCTATTTTATCATGATTTATGTTCCATTATGATCTATGCCTTATGTACTTCCATGTTTTATGTCATTTCTCAAGATTTTGATGTTTAAACATTATGTTCATGTTTTTAAGTACAAATTTATACGGTATGTTTTATTTTATCCATGCTTACCCTTACAGAGCATTTGAGTTCACCATTTTTATGTTTTCTTTTCCCCCATGATTAAAAGAAAGGTTTTAGGTAAGGAAACAAAAAGTGGAAGATCATTATGGGAGATGTTGAAGATCTTTCAACATGATTAGAAGTTTATATTCCAAGTTTCCAAAGACACTAAACTATTACGGTCCTTGAGTGTTTGTTTTTTATGTATTAAGTATTCCGCAAAAGTAATGTAATGTCCATGTACGTCAAGCTTCGATTCGCTATAATTCCTAGCATCATGGATGACGTCACCACCCTACATCCGAATTAAAATGATAAGTTTACTATTCTTGGTCATGGAATACTTACTATTACTTGTCTTGTGAAGAAATAATAAATTAATGAGTTTTATATTAAGAAAGCCCCTCTCTCCTCCACTATAAAAACCCCCTATTCCAATCACTCTTCTAAAGCCTTGTGCCTTCTCCAAATTCTGGCCAAATACCCTCCCAACCTCCTCTCCCAAGTCCAAAAATCTTTGGTCTCATTAAAAGACCAAAACATATCCCTTAAGGAGGTTCTGAAGGAAGTTTGGTTCAAGAGGTAAATTCCTCTTTTCGATTCTTTGTCTTTCCTTTCAAGTTCATTTGTTTTATTTTTATATTACCTCTCTTTATCCAAATTTTGTGATGACTCTAGTACCTTATATGTACTGAAATTTTTTCATGATAGTGGAATAAGTTATCATCATCTCCCCCTTTTTACCTACTTTTATACTAGTAGCAAGAACACCATCCGAGATGTGTCAATTTTACACATTCAAGGACGGTGAACTTTCGATTTCTTATATCATTCTAAATTCTGGTCATGAAACCATTATTGTTATGGTTGAACCAGATTATTATATATAATATAACCTATTTAAGATTATGTAATCCCTTTGTTCAAATTTTGTTAGGTTATAAAGAAAAATGAGTTCGTTGTTATTAAAACCCTCAAATTGACTGAAAGAATTATCATTAAAGTTCTATATGATAATTCATCCTCGTTACATGTAACCAAGTTATATAATGGAAAAATAACACCTATTTATGTTCATAAATAATATATAATTTCAATTCTGGATATTTACATCCACTCCACTTCATTACTTAAAAACGAGTGAACCGAATATGAAAATAAGAGAAACGAACACTCGAGAACGACAAAATTCAATACAATAACTTGTCAATAAAGACATAAATGAATTAACCAGAATTATGGTAAACTAAATAAATGTCTAATAGGTTCTGAAATAATTTATTTACAAGTATAATTTCATATTCCAGGAGCTTAAGTACCAGAGAAGAACACGTTTGGAGTTAAGGTAAGGGTTTCTTCATCTCACTTCCATTTTCGTGTGATTTTCCATATTCACTACTAATACTTTTTTATGGTGTATGTATACTGACCATTGATTTAAAATATCATGAATATATTGATCTTCATGGTATTAAATCTATAATTTTTATATTATTAATTTTTGGGGCATACGAATCGTTTGATTACAAAGTGGTAAGGATTTGTTCACCCAAACTTCCATTTTCATTCGGGATACTTTCATTGTCTAAATACATCAATGAAATTATTATGTATTGTTAGTTACTCCTAATATATTCTGTGTGAGTATCATATATATGTTTACAAACCAGAATCCTTCCTTATTTTATGTATAGTTAGATGTTTTAAAAGGAACTTTCAAAACTGTTTCTAAAATACAAGCTAGATTCAAGGGAATTTCTCAAATTCTAATCTATTTTCAAGGGAACTCTATAATATGCTTTTGGGAACCATTATCCTTATAAAATAAATCATTTTATTATTAAAATACGATCATAATTCACTTCTGATTTTATACAAAGATTTTACCAAAAGAACTCTTCTTTTCAAAATAAAAGATTATTTATCTCAAGAATTGCTTAATGATTTTATAACAGTGTTTTCGTCTAATTCAACACTCTTGTTGATTCCATGGTATTATTGGGTATAATAATTTATTAAGTCATCTACCATATTTTATTTAATGGTTTATGACTAACTCTATTTTGGATGATCTATCATAAAACCATTCATCATATTATTCCAAATGGTTAGTGTTCTATGTTTAATGTTTGGGGAAAGTTAGTTACATTTCATATGATAGTTTCAATATGAATGTATTTGTTGTTTATGTTGATCCCCGCTCATATAATAAATAAATTGGAGATATTATGTGATGGGTGGGGACCTCTATAGACCCTTGATGCATCGGTAGGTCTCATGATACAAATAAACGTGGAATTGGACGAGGCCTTTCCCAATGTGATATAGATTTTGGTCGAGGACTTAATCATTAGACGTCTTGGATGAGGCCTTGAAAAAATGTTTCAGAATGTTTGGAATTAGGAATTCCCTCATTATGAGTTCAGTAATTGATATTTCATGTGGTTATTCGACTAGTATGATACCCATGATTATGTTTTATTATGGCATTATTTACTCAACTCATATTCCTGCCATAATGTGTTCATGTTTATTTTTAAAGGAATGTGTTTTCAATTATTCACCATGTATAATGTTTACATTATCTTCCGCTGTATTGCTTACTCTTACTGAGTGTTTGACCTCACCCCTTTCTTATGTTTCATTTTCTCAGGATATAAAGAAGTGTTTTATGAATGACTTGCAAGCATAATCTAGGAGATGTGATGACTCTAGTGGAATAAATTAGTGTTGTTTTTTCTTTCCTTATGTAAAGTTGAACTTATGTATATATCTTGTTTCCAATAATATTAAACTACTTGGTCCTTCAGGATTCTTATTCCTTGTATGTATGCCAAAGTAATCAAATAAGGCACCAACTCTGGGCAACTGGGGTTGGGTCCTTACAATTCAAACCAAGTATATGAAAGGAATTATCCATATAGAAATTTGGTATCTATCAATAAATCACATGATGGTCTCTCAAGGTGGAAATGGATATTTTAGTTACCCATCAATGACAATTTTTTGATATGAAAAGAAATATTGATTACATAGAAAACACTAGGAACCATAGGGAGAAGAAGAGGATTCCATCATGATCAATGTGTTATAGGAAACATGGTGGAAAATGTCTTATAGGGACTGCTAAATGTATTATGAGTGAATGTTATAGGAATAGTGAAATTTAATGTTTATGTGATGAGAAAAAATTAACTAATGGTGTGAATGGGAAGAAATATCCATAGAATGCCCTACCCAAACTCTAGTGTTTCAAATGTAAGGAGCATGTAAATTATGCTTAACAGTACCCAAATATGAAGTTTATTGCTGACAATCGACATCAGTAACCTCATAACCCAAGGGAAAAGGGGAAATATCACACAATAACTAATTCTGATGAGGGTTAAAATAATTATGTGATGAAATATTCACATAAAATCTATTCTAGGACTACAAATGTATTTTCACACTCTAAATCTACCCATTATTTTATATTTGAATAATTTTTTAAGTGTATCAATATTTCACCCACATAGTAAGATATATAATTTTCTCTAAAACCCCATAGTGGTTTGATGATTTAATCTCATGTATATTATTCAACTCATGTTGAATTTTGTGTGAAATTTCTTCCTAAAAATCATGTCATTGTTCTTGTGGTTGAATTTGATGTTATCTTTGGTATCGATTGAAATTCTCTACATAAATACCACATAAACTATTAAGGATAAAAAATCACATTTCATTCTTAGAACTAACATATGATTTTCCATCAGTGTAAAGACAAATATCAAATTTTGATGGAAATAAGATCAATTGTGTGCATTTTTATTCATATTTAATAGGGTTTTGGTCACATATGGTTGGGGATAACTTCAATATAGATGACCTTCCTATTATTTGGGTGTTTTTTATTTATTTCTATAAGTGTTTTATAGTCTTCCACAAAATTGTGGAGTATTGTTTTCAATAAAACTCATAGATAGTGACACACGTATTTCAATGAGTCCCTATAGAATGGCATTGGCTTTGTTATAGAGATTGAAGAAGAAACATAAACAGAATTTTGAAAAGGGATTTATTCATCCCTGTATATCATATTGGGGTGAACCCATTATCTTTTTCAAACATAAAGATGGATCCATAAAACATTTTATTTATTTTTTGGATCTAAAAAAAGATCAAAATCCATAACAGGATTCTTCAACCATGCATTGGTGACTTTCTGATTAAACTACATGGAAATATATACATTTCTATGATTGACCTTCATTATATATATCATCAACTGGGGGTCAAGGAGGATATACCAAAGACATAATTCCATATAATTTATAGACATTGTAAGGATATAGGGATGTCATTTGGTCTTTATAATTCCCTCCATATCTTTATGAGTTTAAAAATAGAGCCCTTATAGTTAACCTTGATCCATTTGTGGTAGAATTTATAGATGAAAATTTTATCTACTCAAATTTAAAATAATATCATGAAGATCACATGATAATTGTACTATAGACATTGAGGATTAATTACATGGATGAAAAATTTATAAAGTGTGAATTTTGGATACAAATGGATTCATTTTTTTTGTCATATAATATCACATGAGGGTATATCGATGGATCCATCAAATATAGATGCTATTGAATATTGGCCCAAACCATCCATAATGACTGTGATCCAACGTTTTCTTGATTTGGATGGATATTATCGGTTGTTATTTGAATAATTATCATGAATATATAATGTACCAAACATGTTAACTAGGAAGGGACATAGGTATCAATAGATAGTTGAATGAGAGGAAAATTTCAAGGAATTGAAGAGAAGATTAGGCAGTACTCATTTTTTTACATTACATTGTAGTAGAGATGGGTTTTTAATAATTAGTGATGCATCCAAGAAGTGATTGAGAGGTATTATTTTTAAAAATTACATGGTTATATATTATGACTCCAGAAAATTTATGGTTCATGAGAAAAAGTATCGAACTCATTATTAGGACTTAGATGTGGAAATTTTTGAAATAAAGATATAGATGACTTATATTTCTGGGGAAAAGTGTAATATAATTGATAACAAAAAAATTAAAGTATATATTCACACATAAAGAGTTGAACATGAACCCTAGGATATTGTTAGAGTTGATTAGTAATAATGATTTATCAATACAATAACACCCCGAAAAAAGAACTAGGTGTCCGATGATTTGAGTTGAAAAGGTCGTGATAACTTATCCAAGATAAGAATCATAAAAGATATAATATTTATCGATTTAAAAAGGATGGATCTTAAAATTCTAAAGGAAGGGGATTGATATTATCTTTATAAAATGTGTGTTTAACCATCTACCTTAGTGAAGATAAAAGAGGAACATAAGGATGATATAGAGCTTCATAAGCATGTGATAAATTTTCCTGTATAAACTTTTTTATTTTGGAATGATATGGTTCATGAAAAATGTATGTGTTCCATCCATACTGTATTTGATGAAGTGTTTTTTAGAGGAGACTCATAGTTCATATTAATCTATTCGAACTGTAATTATAAATATGTTTAGAGATTTGAAAGATTATTTCTTGTGGGATTGAATATTGAAAGATATCAAAGAGTTTATATCTTGATGCATGGTATTTCAGAAAGTTAAGGTTAAGAGAAAAGGTATAGGGTATTTGGCATCCATTGCATGAACTATAATAGAAATTGGAAAACATCACCTTGGGTTTTATCATTAGAATCCCCAAAAAACCTATAGGGAACAATACTATACGGGGTTTGGTTGAGGATATTACAATTTTATCACACATTACCACTATCAGATAAGATTCTCTTTGGATCATATTTTGAGGGTACACATTTATCAAGTTTTTATGGTTCATGGAGAACCACATTCCATTGTGTATTATCGGGATGTGAGGTTTTCCTCGACGTTATTGAAAAATATTTATCCAGATCTTGATATAGAGTTATGTTTTACCACTTGGTATCATCCTAATATAGAAAGATAGTCCTAGAGAATAATTAAAACACTATATGATTTTTTTCCTATCTTATTCTCTTGATTGAGAAGGTATTTGGGATAAATTTCTAGTTTCATTTTCATACAACACTAGATTTCAAAAAAGTGTGTAGATGTATCCTAATTAACATATCTATAGAAATAAGTGAAGATATCCTAAAAGATAGAATAATTTTTTAGAAATAAAACTTTTTTTGTCTCAATATATTTGAATATATGATAGAGAATGTTAGAGCTATTAAACAACACATAACGGTGGCACAAGGTTGATGGAAATTTTTTTCTGACAATAATTGATGTGATATGGAATTTAGAGGTTGTTCCATGGTGTTTCTAAGAAATTATATGGGGAATAAGATAATTAGATTTTAAGGACTGGTAAACTAATCCCTTCAAATATCATCCTCTTTAATATTATTTATCGTATCGGGATGGTAGCCTATTGGTTGGTGCTTCCACCAAACAACTCTCAATTCCTTGATGTGTTCCATGTATCTCTCTTAGGGAACTAAATAATTGAACCTTCATATGTACTAAAATAAATATTCATATAACTAGATCAAGAACTTTCTAATAAGGAAAAACTATTAGAGATTTTTTATTGTAGAGAGAATGTTCTATGAATCATGACCACTCACCTTGTCAATTTTTTTGTTTTGTGAAACCAGTAACTTGAGGAAGCTACTTGGGAACCCGATAATGTAATGAGGTATAATTATCCACATTTTTTTTATTAGAGTAAGTAATTTTGAGGATAAAACTCATTTTTATGGCTAAATAATGTATCACCCATTAATTTTTTGAAATTTATTTCGAACACATATAATTTCTTTGATAGTATGTTTCACACACAACACAGAGTTTTGAAAAATCACAATATATTATTTATATTACACTTTTACATGGTAATAAAAATATATATTTTAAAAAAATTCACTATAAATAGGAATGACATAATTTTAAAAAATTAATTACCATGATTTTATATAGTAAAAAATATTATTAAAAATCGAATAATTTTAAGTAAATTCTTTATATATTTCAAAAATACGATTTTCTCATAAAATTGTTTTATTGAATTTCTGAAAAATGGTAATTTTTGAATTATTTTGAAAATTTATTGTTCAAAATTAAATTATTCATTGGAATGAACTTGTAAAAATTATCAAAAGAAGACTTTTTGAATTTTTTTGAAATGATAAATTGTTCGATAAATGCTGAAAAATGTTGGTTTCTATTGAAACCTGGCTTTTTTTAAAACAATTAAAATGTTAAATTTAATTTAAAAATGGTTTAAATACTAAAACTAGTGAAATTATATTAAAATTAAACTAATATATATAATTGGAATCAATTTAAAATTGAAATTTCATATAAATGTTTTTTATCCTTTTGAATTTTTTCTCGTTGGAAAATTTTTCTCCATCACATTTATGGGTATAATTTTATATTATATTTTTCCAATTATGTAAATTAAAGTTTTAAAAAATTATTTAATATTTTTAATAATTATAATTAATATTATCTAAAAAATATAACATACTTTTTTACCATAATAAATAGTAAAATCAATGAAAATTAATTATTAGGATTAAGGTTATGAAGGGTTTAATGATGGTTAAAGTAAAACAATAAGAGGTAAAATGACCTATATATTTTTTCAAAACAAATTTTATGGTAATATGTAAACCATAAAACCTCTATATTGATATAATGAACCATTTTTTGTGATTTTTGAATTTGAAAACCTTTGGTACACATCATTCCCTCCAAAAATGTCATGTGTGTCTTCTCCACCTTTTATAAATGGCCAATTACTCTCCTCGATTATTTACACATAAAAACCCATTTGTATCTAAAAATATATACCCAATTAAATTCCTTAATTCCATCCTCTTATAATGGAGACTTTTTTTGGTTATTAAATCTTTTTTAGAAGGATTTAGGTATAAACCTAAATACAATCATTGAATAAGATGTAAAATTCCTAAACATGTGTTTTTTTAATTTGTTCCTCCACCTCATTTATATATTATTAAACCATGATAATATATTAACATTATAATATATAATATCATAATTTTTTATGTTAATTTAATTACAATATATATTTCTTCTCTTCCCTCAAATGGGAAACGAAATTGTCTATCATGTGTACGGCAGACTATAGCCTAATAAAACAACATTATTTATTTTCCATCACCACCTCTCATAGCTACATATAAAGATGGATTTATTATTTATGTATGATATAAATGATATTATTACTCTTATTTCGGAGTTATATAAAATATTCCTTCTTAATTTACATCATTTGGGGATATGATACAGTTTTATGTGTGTATGGTGGACTATTGCCCCAAGAAGCGATGTGACTCGTTTTTCACTAACACTTTACATAGAAGGTAATAAAAATAAATTTAATGAATATATGTGATAAATATTTCATTAAAATAACTCAATAAATTTAATTTATTATTTTACTTCATTAATTTAAATCCATCACGAAAATGTAAACAACATTTATTTGTACATACGACATAACATCTCTATAAATGGTGTCTCTAATTTTCTATATTAAAATTTAATGTATTAATATAAAAATATATATAATGAATATATATGATATTTATATAATTTTTAAAATTATTTTGATGATGGAACCATGATAAAATTAAAAGGACCAAAAATAACAAACCAAAATAAATATGAAAAATGTAGCAGTTTTAGCCCGAATGATGATTTTTGCAATGAATTACTTATAAATTGGTCATAAAAAGTAATAAGTGAATCATGTATTGTATGATAAATATGATTATATTTATTTAAATATTTATAATAAACTTATATTTATTATATTTTATGTTTGACCAATTATGAAGGTAGTCGAGAGTTCAGGTAAGATTCTTTGCCTCAATTTGTCTTCTTTGTGACATACGTTATGTTATGAACCTTCCATATTTTATGAGGTGTATATAAAGACAATATTAAATTTAATATAATGAATTTATATATTTTAATAATTTATAATTACAATTTAATGTGTTTATTTCATGGTTATTATGATTTAATGTTACTAAAGTGATAAGTGTTTTATGTTTCCATCTCATCGTTTATAAGAATTGTTCATGACTACGATTTCAATGATGAAATATTATAATATATATCCCGATAATCTGATTTATTTTCTTAAAATATACTTTTTAGGGAGAATACATGTTTTTATTTAATTTTACACTATTTATTTTTCAAGAGTCGTGCATAATATTTTTACGAAAACCTAACTTTATTTCTCTCTTTGTTCAAAAATCATTTCTCTTCTAAATCCTTTTTTTATAAATATGTTTTAAATGATTTTTTAATATTATTATTTATAGTAACATTCATTATATTTTATTTTTTAAAAAAATATATTAAATTTAAGGTTCATGTCATTTTCCAAACAACACTCATTTCGCATATACTGAAAATATGATTGGAATATTTGTTTTAACTTGTATAGAATGACCTGAATTTCCTGACATTATTACCACTATTTTGTATGAATATTAATTTATATTTTTTCAATGATAATTTAAAATAAAATTTTTTCAAAAAGATTTTTCTAATTTCATTTTTTCGTAATTTGATTATCAAATAATTGTTATTTTCCTCAAGAAAATATCAAATAGTTCTTTTATTTAAATATAATTTTCCATATATGATTAAATATGTGGATGTTTCTTAATAATTATTGGGGATATGATGAAATGGTACCAAATTTATTATATCTCTTTATGTTTTATGTTTATAAATACAAGATGTTTATGAAAACCATTTCTTTTTTCTCAGTAATTCTATGAGGAAATGTTTTATGAAACACACTTATTATCATGGTTGAGGATATGATTAATATATTATGATGACCATTTCAGTTTATGGGGTCATATTTTATAAATGTTTTATAATATTAAGTCTCTTATATGCAAGATCTTCATTATTTGATAGGTATGATCGATATCTACCTTTAATTCATTAGGTAATTATTGAAATCTCATGGGATAAACTGGACTGGAATGGGGAGTGAAACTAGTTCAGTAAGTTACTTTATCCACTATGGTAGTCTTTAGAATGAATCTTGACTACTATAATAGTTTTGTGGGTGATATAATTCAACTATGGTATACTTTAAAATAATCATTGAATACCATGGAAATTATTTTCTATTCTTATATGAATTTTAATCTTTTATGTTATATTCCATTTTCATTCTCTCATTCCTCATGTTATTTGATTACCCTATGATTCATCTCTTATAAACTAGAAATATTTGTTCCATACCCTAATATCTTGATCCTTGATATGCAGGGTATAGTTTTCAATGTTTATTCTCATGTTCTCATACACTTATTCTCATCTTAAGTTTACATTTCCCTTTTATTCACCATTACCGATAACCTCAGCATTCCATTTCTTAGTTTTTCCTTTCCCCATGTTATAAAGAAATGTATTATGTATGATACATCTCTATAGTGTTCCAGTTATGAAGATCTTAGTTGGAGATTATGTAGTTCTCTTATAAACTATCTAAATAAGTTATTGTGTTTCAAAAAGTACTATACATTTATGATCTTGTGTTATGTGATTGTGAAAATTCTTAAATTTTCACTAAAAAATGCAATATATATATATATATTAAAATGGAATGTCATTATGACAAAATCCTCCCAAGCTAGGGGAAAAATTAAGTGAATTCACAATCCCTATGGCTAATATAGATAATAACAATGAATTCATATTAGGTACCCTTGATCCCTTTTCATGATATGTTAATACCTTATTTTATTTTATCTCATTTTAATATCCTTTCATACAAGATTAATAATAATTTTAAAATACCTCCTCAAGTAATGGATATTAGACAATCTATGAAAACACCAGGTGGCTTGAAAATCTTGTTTAAGATATTTAAATCTATTCTGATTGAAATTTGTGGGATGATACATTTTGGAAATTTAATTCTATATTCCTTTGTTGAATTTGATAAAATATTGTTGATGGATTGTATTTAGCTACATAAAAAACATATGAATTGTTGGTGAAAGAGATATCATTTAATATATTGAATCCTCATTTTATCAGGTGTCAACATAGGAATAATCATAAACTCTCTATGAAATAAAATTCTATCAGTGGGTCCTAATACCCATCAATGAGGTATTTATGTGTAAAATATAATATAGGAAGTCAACTTTAGGACATTCATATTGTATTATGGTATACTAGTGTATTGATAAATGAACTATCTAGTCTACCCCAGAGAATGATGTTTATTTTCTATTGAAATCATACTGATATCAATATCTATATCAGCGATTCTATAAAAAATGGTTCACGTTGAATTAGAGAAATTAATGAAGTAACTTCAAGAGAGTCACAATAAGGGTTCCAAAAGCTGTGGTGCGTTATTATGGGGTTCACCAGTCCCCTTTTTCAAAAATAAGAATGGATCAATGTTTTTTTTAATTGATTATCATGATATTAATAATATCATAATAAAATGTATCCTCTAACTCCCATATATTATTCGGTTTATAAAATTATAGGATCTCAATAATTATACAAGGTTGTACTTAAATTATGATAACATTATTTAGTGTAAAAAAGGGTTGATTTATCCAAAATATATTTTTACACAAGGTTTAGACACTATTAATTTTATATTTATTTCATTTGGATTTAAAAATTCACTTGATATATTTATATATTTTTTCAATAGAATATTAAGGAATTACCTGGAAAATTTAATTGTAATATTTAAATAATATATTCTCTTATATTATACGATAATATATGTGGATGAATACCCTTTATGGATTATGTTTAATGCATTATAAAAGGATACACTATATGCAATCTATAGAAAGTGATAATTTTATCATTACAATGTATCATTATTGGGTTATGTAATCATAATAATTATAATATGAGTATATCCCTTGAAGATAAACATTATGAAATAATGGAATAGATCGACCATTGTAAGGAAGACCCTTTTTTATAGATAGTCGTATGTCACTGAAACATTTTCATAAATTTTTCATATCTATCTAATCCATTAACCATTTAAACATGGAAGGGATTAAATTTCAATTGGATGCAGGATTTTGAAGAAATATTTGGATAACTGAATAAAAGGATGGCCACTTCATTTATAGATACATTCCCCAATAACCGGGAAGGGTTTTTAATCTATAATGATACTTAAAAAGGGGGTTATGTTTCATCCTCAGGACTAATTACATGTAAAGAGTTAATGCCTCTTGTAAATTAAAGACTCATGAGAAAAATTATAAGATCCATGATTTGGAGTTGGTAGTGGTGATCATCTCATTAATGATTTGGGGATATTATCCATATTGGTAAAAGTTTTATATATATATATAATGGTCCCAAGATTTTGTAATATACATTAAAATTGAAGGAGTTGGATATGCACAAAAGGATATGTTTGAAATTGATAAATAATTATGATTTCTCAATATGTTACCACCCAGGGGAGAAAAAAAATTGTGGATGAAACTATGAGTAATAAATATCATGATACTCTATAACTGATGAGGATTGAAAAAGACCTGATAATCCTTGATATACAGAAGATAAATCTTGAAGACATAATGGGATAATAGAAATCCAATCATTCTTAAATAAATTATTAAAAATTCATTCATTGTAAGACCAATGAATCCTAGAAATATGACACAAAAAAATTGAAAATATTAGTGAGTATTCTGGATTTCAACGGTGATAAAGATAGAATTATAAGATTATGAAACGTGATATCTATTCCACAAAAAAAATAGAAGAGGGAACTTTTAGATGATTCTCAAATCTCATCATTCACTAGTCATTTAGTAATCATGATGATTTATATAGATTTAATTAGAAACATCTTGTGGTGTAAAATGAATATAGAGATTAAAAAATATGAACACCAATGATTGGTATGCTCTAAAGCTATGTGTGAACAATATAATTCCAATGGCATGTTGAAACCCTTACACGTGCCAGAATGTAAATGTCAAAATATTACCATGGATTTCTTTCTAGGACTCCCTCAAATGTGTTAGGGTTGTAGTTTTATCAAGTTTATAGTCATACTTCATACTAAGTCTTTGAATTTTGTTTTAATCAAAGGTGAGTTCATTATTTAAAAATTCTTCATGATATGCATATGGGAAGTGGTATGGCTACATATAGTAACACTCTTCATTATATCTAATTCGGATATGAGGTTCACCTCAAGGATATAGTTTTGTAATTGACTAGAATTTTTAACATAGATGAATTTCATCACTATATATAACACTCTGATATATTTTTAATCTAAGAGGGATTATCAAGATCTAGAGGATATATTGACATATTGTTTGATGTAATTTAGAGGATATTGGGATAAAAAATCCCCATGATAGATTTCTTAAATAAAAACAGTTTCCTTTGAAATATGTGTTCCCTTAATTCTTTTGAGGAAGCACATACATGAACAATTACTTTTATTGAACTCAGAATCCATGAAAATGGAATGTGATCTCTCATATGAGGAATAATCCTTAGAAATTTTGGATCGAATATATAAGGTTTTTTAGAAAATGAAGAGTAATATAGTTAATGTTTATTGGAGGAATCATATGTTAGATAAAGAAATTTTGGAACTTGATGATGTAATGAGATAAAACATTCCTCAATTTTTTACAACGGATTAATTAAATTTTGATGATAATGTTCTATTTAAGGGTAGTTTAATGAAATAACCATAGATTTTAGTGATTTATTCTTCAATTAGATAATATTATTTTATATTTCATTATTAACACACTCAAATTGACCTGAACATACCAAAAACCATTTTTTAAAATAGTTATTTACCACTATAGGATAATCATTAAATGAGGGGGTACAAACAGTTGTAACTACATTATGAAATAATGGTCCATTTTTATACTATTTAAACTAGTAAAAAGAAGTACCTAATAAAATATTTTTATAATTAAAATTTATTTTCTAAAATGAATAATTTTCAAGCTTGATATATTTATGGTTTATTTAATATATTATCACTAATTATAAAAAAATTGTTAATTTACCTAAAAATGCTTTCTTAACAAAATATTTTCTCATATATTATTTTTTACATGAAAGTTTAATTTATGAATTTTAGAATGATAATTTGAAAATAATAATAATTTTTTTACTTTTCATGAAAATGTTATATTAATATTAATTTCTATGATTTTCGTAAAAAGAATTATTTTTAGGTGAATAGTGCAGAAAAACCTTATAAAAAATATCATGAATTTTAGAAAATTATTAGTATATGAGTATGAATTTGAAATTTATGAAAATATTTTTTAATAAACTTTTTTTATAAGTGTGTTTATAACATCTATTTTAATTTTCAAATTTTTGTTTGACATTTTAGAAGTTATGTTAAATTATTTCAAAAATTATTTTAATATATTATATTTATATTATGTTAAATTTTATTTCTATCGCTTTTTGGAAATTAATTTAATACATATAATAATAATGTATAAAATATATAATGAGAAATATTTTAATTTAAGGTATAAATGATATGTTACCTTTGAAAAAACATGTCACCGTAGTATAAATCTAAAATGAATCAGTGGGGTAACAACTCAGCTAAAATTAATAAAATATAATAAAATTGTATTTAAGTTATTAATTTATGGATTTATAAATCATTATATCTAGTCAATTAGTATCCATTTTCTATCCATTGTACATGTTTTAAATGTTGTCCCTTTATATGAAGTGGTTATGATTACAAAAATTACATTTTTAAAACTTATAAAATGGGCCACTCAACACCCCTTCATGACCACCAAAAGAATTCATTTTACTAATGACCCAGGACTAACAGAAATAGAAATTATATCATTTTACCTAATATTTATCACATTACACAAACACACACCTGAGTAATATAATAGTTTAGTGTTATTGGAATATTAGAAACATAAACATTGATATGTAGGTGAGGTAAATCATCTCCCACTATATTCATCATAAATAGAATAGTTCTTAAACATATAATTCATAATTCATATCTTCATAACCTGGAAAAATTAAATATTAGAATAGGTGATATCAGATTCTCAACCAGGGTAAACAAAGGAGATAAGAACCATATAATGGGAACAAGGTTATGAGAACATGAGAATAATAATTAAAAATCATACCCCACATAACAAAGATCATAACTGTGAATCATGTAAAAAAGATTAATATTTCAAAATACTTGTATCATAAGTAAATAAAAGAACATCTCCATTAGAGAATAACAATGTCATAAGTCATGGAATTTTTTGTATACACATAAGCATAAGAAATTAGTTAGTAATAATTAAGGCTCACTATCGAGACTGTCATAGTGGATAATGTACATTACTAAACCTAGTTTACTCCTCTTTCAGGAAATATATAATTATACTAGATTCACATCCCATTTTAGCCCTATTTTAATGAACAAAGGTTACATCCCATTATAGAACTATATTACATAATTGAGTTTACTCTCCATTTTAGTCTACTCTATCTCATGAGATATTAATCATTACCCAATTATTTATTAGGATATATAGGTTGTATCCATCATATAATAAAATCATACATATGTGTTCCAAAATATCATAAAACTTCATTATATAATATCCTATGAAATGAAATGGGTATAATAAATATGTTGCCATATCAGATCCAAAGTAAAATATAAAAGTTTCATAAACATTAAATTATATCATTACCTGTGAAACGAAGTGGGTTTTCATAAGAATTTTATCATGGTAGAACCCGTGAAAGAGAAATCGATTTCATAGTAATCATTAAATAAACATAAACCATTCAGAGAAATAAAATGTATTGGGGTCATGTATCATATCCCAACTATGGAATAAGTAACACAAATAGAATTCCTCTTAGATGGAAGAAAAATTTTAAAGATAATTTAAAACATTTCTTGAGGAAAGTATCAATTATACTAAGTAAAATATCCTTTCCTCTTAAGAAAATATCTTTTCTGTATAATAATACACATTTTAAAAATAAAACATTTTAAAAACTTTTTGTATAAAAATAACTTCGAAAACATTCAATGTATGCTTAAATATACTGATCTGTCATGGTGGAGTAGAATTTCATCCATTCTATACACCTTAAAATGACGACTTCTTTTACATTCTAATAAAATCCAATCAGGCATTTTTTTGGAAAAAGTGAAGAATATTATTTTCAAAAAATATTCTAAAAATTCAAACATTATTAAAAAAATTATTTTTCCATATAATTTGATGATATTAAATCTTTTTTGAAAAATAATTTTAGAAATCATGGTTTTGAAAGAAAATAGATTTTTCAACCGTAGAGGGAAATAATGTCGGATTTTCATAAAAGAATCCTTAGTTATCATAAGTATAAAATAGTGGGAAAATGGAACTATTACTATAAAATGTCATGAATAAATACTTGAGAAAAAACTTATAAGTTTTTTTTGAGATATTGATCATATTATCTAATATGTGGAAACATAATAAGAATCTACGTTGATAAATGATAACATTTTGAAATAAAATCATTACCACTTTGGTTACTCTGAATCATAATCCCCGTGATGGAATACCATAAAATGAAACCTAAATTATAATGAGTATAAATAAATCCATTATTTTAAATCTCAAAGGGGTTGTATATACACATCATAATAGAGTGTATCTACATAACATAACACATGCCTCTAAGAATGAAAATTGAGACAAAATTCCTTTACCAAATGTCTTGTTTTCCATTGTACTCATTGAAAAGTATTTTAAAATAAAAGTATAATTTAAATATATTAATTAAAAAAATAATATATATCCAATAATATATTATTTTATTTTGACCTTTTATTATCCATTTATTAATAATTCATTGTTAAAGTTATGTTTTGGGTAATAACCGCTTTGTTTTTCATAAATGTTTTGATTTGTTAAATTTTTTGTTTTATTACCTTAATCATTATTTTATTATATCAAGAATTATAAATATGATATTAATATCATATATATTTATTATATATTAATTTATAATTGTCTATATAAGATATAAGTAGTAAATTAAATACACTGTTGATTGAAGTAGTAGGCTATATATACGTATGAACAATGTTTCCATATTGTTGTTGTATTGAAAGATGGAAAATAATATGATATATTATCATTAAATAATTATTTTTAGTTTAGATATATATTGTGTAGGATTATTAAATACTTCCATAATATAATCTATTTAAATAATGAGTGAATCACATCGTTTTGTGTGGCGGTAGTTCACCTTACACCAGAATGACATTATGTATTCCCACAAAATGGAAATCATGAAGTTATTTGTGAAATAAAAATTATTTAATCATAATAACATCATAAAATTCATGAATATAATATATAAATATTATTTTCATCATTATAACCAATCTTTTTAGGTGGTGATGGAATAATGAGAAACATCAGTTCTCAAGGCAGTAGTGTGTCGTACACATGAACAATGATGATGTAGCTTTTTTCACGGAAGTGTGTATTGATTTAGGTCATAAAAATAATATAAAAAAACATCAGTATATTTAATATACTTAGGATATTTTATAATCAGGATATGAATATAATTTAATTTGATTAAGTAAGAAAATAAAAAATGCTCTTCGATGAACGTTACATGTTCTTTTAGTATCCCCTTTTAGTTTGCACCAAAGGCCTTCAGTGGTTGTATTTATACCCAATATAAGGATTCAAATATTATATGAGGTATTTTTAAAAGTTAGTTGGGTAGGTATTTTAAGAAAAAATAATTTTTATTCTATTAATAGAGGGGGAGAGGGTGTGGCCCTTTATAAGGAAAGTGACTTGTAGACTTGTAATTTTTTTAATAAAATAATTCAACCAACGTGTTTCATATGAAAAATGTTTCCAAAATGGATATAATTACAACATTATACACTATATTCCATAAATATGGCCATGAAATGTTTTCTAGAAAATTCTTAGGTCATTTTTACACCATATTTTCTATGTTTAAACACTAATTAATCATTTTGTTTCATTAATCATTATAATTAATTATTCATTTCTTCCACTAATAAAATTTATAAAAAAAATTAATATTACCATATTAGAAAATATAAATTATTCTTATTAAAAAAAATTAATTCATTTTTTTTAATTATATTCATAGTAGTTGAAAAAAAATATTTTAAAATTTATCAAACAGACATGTCGAGAAAGCTGAATTTTAAAGCAAAAATGATAAAATATTTACAAAGATTTTATATCAAACTGCAATGTTAAATTTGATCCAATAACCTAAATTTTGTTGATATATGTATAATTAAACTAATTATATGTTATACCTAATATAATGTAACTTTATAAATAAATTCAATTAAATGGAAATTTTCAATTAAAATTCAATATTTTTTCCTATTCATCATAAAATAAAACATTTCTAAAAAATCCCAAAAATTCAACCTCAACTAATTTTTACAATTTCAATTAAAAATTATTTTTATTTTATCAATTAAAATATCTAAGTGTTTCCAATATTAATTTTATTATTGTTCAAACAATACATAAAATGTAATTTTTAAAGGAAAATTATATTCAAACATATAATGTCATTACAAAAAATTATATTTTATTATAATTATTTTTTCTTTTGAAAAAAAAATAATAATTAGTATTTAAATTTTTTTATTAATATTCAGTTTTCTTAGTCTAACTTCTATGTTGCAATGGACACTTTCAAATAAATATATTAATAATATGTGGAGTTTTTGTCAAAACTCATTGTCATGTGTCACGCAAGAAACCCAAGTGATTCATGTTGTGCAATATAAAACAAGGTTGTGTGTAACTAAATATTGACTTTGTGTAGCATGAAATTAAATCCCACAATTCATTTTAACTTATTCAAAAAAAAGTTCAAAAAACAAGAGCTATTATATTCTACCCTCCTTAAAATAATTTTTTCTTCAAAATTTGTCACGTTGATATAAAAAAATGACAATACTTATACCTCATCATATCCTCAATTTACCAAGTAACTTCATCAAACTCCTTGTTTAAAAAATATCTATGACTAGGTGAGTTTAATTTTTTCATAGAAATTTCATGGTATGATCCATAATATCCATCGATTGTTTCTTATAATAAGTATCTTACTCTAATAGTGTGACCTCTGTGTTCAATACATATCAAGGGCCATGTATGTAACTCCTCAATATAGATACATGTAACACCTATTAGACTTTCGAGAGGTTCATTGGAAGAACCAAATGATATAATAACATCCTGATAAGATCAAGGATTTCAATTTTCAAATATACCTGTTGACTAGTGACTTTTTATTCCTAAATCTCACAACATTTTCCATGGAGAAATTAATTGAAATACCTTATCACTAAAATAAAATTATAAATCACATCATAAATTATTAGTATAAATTTTCTGCCAACTTTAAGGTGCATTGATATTCTTATTGAGTGGTTCTAAACATCTCTTCCATTTCTGCATCTATCTTAGGTCCCAATAGATTTCATTCCCAAACATCATTCCACCGCATTGGAGATCTACGTTTAATTCCATATAGGTCTTAATAATAAGAAATTATAATGATTTAATGAAATATATAATTGTATGAAAAATCAACTAGAGGAAGGTGTTGATCCCAAACACCTTTGAATTCCGAAGAACAAGTTCTCAATATATCATCTACTATTTTAATTTTTCATTCATACAGACGATCCTTATGAGGATGATAATTATTTCTAAAACAAACTTCCATATAAAGGTATTTTGGATGATTTTGGTAGATCATTGAGGTAAACCTTATTTCCAAAACATATACAATGCAATGTGGTACTCAATATAACTTTACTAATTCTTTAATGTATATCCTGGGAAGCTGAACAAGAGAGAAATATTCTATGATAGCAATGAATTGTGTTAACTTAGTATGTCTATTGAATACCACCAATATTTAATTATTTCCTTTAAAATGTTTGGGTATTATACTAAAAAAATCCATGGTGGTGTTCTCTCATTTACATTTTTATGGCTAATGGATTCCAAATAACCATAGATTTTTTTTTCAGCCTTAATTTAATGACATACCAAGGACCAAGATAAAATATAAGCAATATCTTTCTTCATTCCATACCACTAGAATAAATCATTCAAATATCTATACATCTACATACTTCTTGGATGAGTATAGAAGGAAGAACTACGATATTCCACTAAAAATAATTCTTTATTATGATATGGTAGGATTTAATACATAGTTATTTAACCTTACCATCCCATCATGACTAATGAAAAACTCTGGACCATTTCTAACATTAATTTGTAGCTCTATATCTTAATTTTGTGCCTATTTAATCATCACTTGGATAGATGGTTAAAAATTAACTTGAGTGGTGTAGGATTTTTCCCTTCCTTTAGGATTTATATATCCATCCCCTTCAAATCTAGTGGTATTTTATTTTTTGTGATCCTCATCACGGACAATCTAGACTTATCTATTCGAATAAAATCATTGGCCACCTTGTTTTATTTCTCTATTCTGTAATGTATTTAGTATTCATTATCCTTTATCATCTCTAACCATATTCTCTAGTGCATTTTGAACTCCTTGTGTGTGAACATATAGTCCAAAATTTTTTGATCAATAAATATATCACATGTTTTTCCTAAAATATAATCCATCCATATCTTTAGTAAAAAATTAACTGTAGAAAACTCAAAAACATGTGTTGGGTAATTTTTATCCTAAACATTTAATTCCTATTGAATAATAAGATATAACCTTGTTATTCCTCATAATAATGTTTCCCAAATCATTCTTAGATTCATAACCAAATATTACAAACCATTATCTACTACTGGTTAATGTAATATTGGGTACACTAACGAACCATCTCTTTAGTTCCTTGAAATGTTCTTCACATTCATATGTCTAGGGAAATGTTTCTCCCTTATGAGTTTTCATGGTCAATGTATTAGATAGTCATGAGGAATTATCTATAAAATATTGATAATATCCTTTGAAACCCAGATAACTATAGATCATATTCACAGTGGTAGGTTTGGTCTAAATTTCTATAGAATTTGTCTTTTATGGATCTACTGATATACCATCTAATGAGATATTGCGACCCAAAAATGAATCCATTTATTTCCAAAAATCATAGTTTGTATCTTTTTCTTTTCATTTCTCCTTTCTTAGGGTCGTTAGAATAATTTTCAATTAGTCTTAATGCTCTTTATTTATATTTGAATAGATAATAATATCTTATTTAAATACTACTAGAAATTGATCAATGTAATATCAAAAGACATTGTTAATTAAATCCCTGAATATATCAGTGAAATTTGTAAGACTGAAAGGCATCACTATATATTCATAATGTCTATACAATGTATGGAATTCCTTATGGTGTATATACTCCTTCTTGACCCAAAATTGATGATATCCAAAATGATGTTCAATATTGGAAAAGTTTTGATCTCTGTATATTTGATCAAAAGATTCATCAATATAGGGACATGGAGACTTCATATTAATTGTGATATTGTTCTGATCTTGGTAATCTGTATCTATTCTCATTACATCATCTTTATTTTTCACAAAAAAAACAAAAAGGTCAATCCAAGGTGACACACATGGATGAATGAATCACTAATCAAGGTTTTCCTGGTGTTGTTTTTAAATTCCTACATCACAATTGGGTACATTAAATAAGGAGTCTTTGAAATTTTTGTGCTACCTAGCATGAGTTATATTAAAAGCTCAACATCACATTTTGGTGGAATTCTATGAAATTATTCAATAAAGACATAAAACATTCTTCCTTAATAGTCATATCATCGATGTTGATTTACCCTCACCCCCCACATTTGAGATAAACCCCCCTTTTAAATGAAAATTAAGACCCATAAATTGGATGTTATCTGCATCAGAAGATTGAACTTATCGTATCATTGATAGATAATCATATATTTGTATATAGTATTAAAATTGACATCCATTCCTCAAAATTGTATCTAGAATTTATGTAAAGAAATTAAATCCATGCCTAATTTGACATCAAATTCAACCATAGTAATAATGAAAACATTTGTAGGAATCACTTTACCAGTAACATAATCGAGATTGGAATCATAGGCCTGAGATGAAATCATCATACTAGTTGGGGTTCTTATAGAAAATTCTATATCAAATCATTTGGGTTTCATATTTATATCCTTATAAAATTATTATTCATGAATAAATGGGAAGATCAAAATTCAAATAAGTCACTAGTTATTCTAGATTGTATGTTAATTCTACCATTCACAATTTAATTTTCTCACCACTCACTAGAAAAAGTGATTCCATGAAATTATCCCCTTATACATGGTATTAAGAGGATACTAACGTCGATCATCATTACTAACCCTCATTTTGGGAAACATGTTTTTATATTGACCATTATACTTACACTTGAATCACTGAAGGGGGAATGTGAATTCTTTGAAACTTTCTCTCTATTTGCATCAATATCTAAAAACTTACAATACTTTGGCAATAAATGTCTTGATGGCCTTACCTCCTTGATTTGAATCATTTATCCAATTCCCTAATGATATTTATTTGATGCTTCTTCCCAATCCATGTGCACAAAAGAAATATCATTTTCTTTTTAACTCCATTGTCCATTCCTTTTCAAAACCAGGTGACTAATACAAAATTCCAAACTTCATGTACACATTGATAACACATCAAAAAATTTAATCAAAACTACTAAAATATCTTATGGATAACACCCTTTGTAAACATGGCTTTTAGACACTAAATAATTTATTTTCCTTAATCTTGTGTTGGATTATAATACTAGAAGTGTACCTTAAAATATTTGTAATATAATCTTCATAGGTACCAATAAATTTATCATCCTTTTCCTTTAACTCCTGAAACTCCTTCTCCATCATTGTATGAGGAATAAAAGGAAATTAGTTGCTGAAAAATAATTTCTTAAACTCATCCCAATCCATGGAGTCATTTCTGTCCTGTTTCCTTTTATTTTGGATAAGATTCCATAATTGATCTGATTCACCTTCAAATTTGTAGATAACAAAAATTATCATTCCATGTTTTGGACATTGTATAATATAAAATTTAATTTCAATGCTATGGATCCATATTTTAGAAACAAGTGGATTAGAATATCTATTGAAAGAAAGTGGAAATTTCCTCATGAATGAATTAACACAATGTTTTCCTCTTTAACTACTTTGAATGTCCAATGTGATTCCCAACATAAGAATGTTATGTGATCATAGATATGATATTTTACATTTCATCTCCTATAAATTTTGGATTTTCAAAAGGACAATAATTACATTGTTCATCTCACTCATAATTTAAATTTTCATTTTTGATTACATTCATTGACTGAAACAAAAATGTGTAATGTAATAAATAGTAATCCTGAAAATGAATGATATAATCATGAAAATTCACTTATAGTTTGTCTAAATCATAAAAAAAATTAGTCTATGAGGAATTTTTGTTTATCCAAGTTATTCATATTAATCTTATATTTATATATTGTATTATGGTTTATAAAGAGTTTTTCAATTTACAAAGTGGATCCTTTTATAGTTATATGTGATTTGAGAATAAAATTAAAGTATGTCATATATGCCAGGGATGATTCTACTGGGCCTATATCCAACAAGTCGTATCAAAATGATCACTTGTATAATTTAAAATTATTTGTTATTAGTTAATGGATTTCTTGTTTCTTCATTTACTTTTATATAAAATTATTCATTTTAATATATAAACCTCATTGTATCTTATTTTCTTTATTCTTCATAACATATCCAATAAAATTTTAATTATTAAACACGGGTAATGATTTGTAGAATACAATATGGGGGTTCCAAAAATTCAATATGAAAAAAAAACAAAGTTCATGTCATGTGCTTCATGAATACATGTCATATAGTTTTTAGTCACATGGACATATCTCATGATAAAGTTAGATATATCTGATCTAATTAGATCTCAGATATGATAAAATATAGATCATTTTGTTTATCTATAATTTTTTTCACATGTCTTGAAGAACTACATTCTATATAACCATTTTACACAATGTTTATTACCCCATGTATCAGGGATGAACACACATGGGGTCCCAAGTGATCTGTGTATTAGAAAAATGGCACGGGAACTTCCAAGGTGTAAAATATGAGATTAAATGCCATTTATTCAAAATACATGTCATCTATCTCGAACACATATTTGGTGGGAAACATGGCCATACTGAAGGCATGTGTTGTAGACACATGAAAAATAAAATTAAAAATTTTGTAATTTTTTACACCCTATGTAGTCTTCTCCTGATAGTTTTCTCAAATTTTCATGGTAAAAAAATTAAATATAAAATTACACAAATTAATTTCATATTCTAAGTGTTATTTTTTATGTAAATTCTATTTAATATGATTAACAATTATACATTAATTTATTCTCTATGTTATAAATTATTATTCACACATGAGGTTTCCTCAAAGTAAACTTTTATACTACATTAATTTTAAATAAATTTTATTTATGGGGAATGATCTTAATTAATGGAAAAATAAAAGTAATTGATACTATGATGGAAAATGTAATCTTATTTCTTGAAGTTTTGATGATCATGATATTAGACAATCTATTGAGAGTGATTAAGTTATTTTATTTTATTATGAGTAAATTATTATTTATGTCCTACATATCATCCCCAGCCACTTATTTGGATAAGAAATGTATGCGTGTTGATTCATTTATATAAACCCCATTTATCCAATTCATTGGATCCCCTAACCTATATGTGATTAAAATAATATGTAAGGATGGATCTCCCATGTGTGTAGAGGAAACCTGATTCAAGGAGAAGAGGAAAAAATTGAGGAGATTCATCGGAGTAAATGCGGAATACTTGAACATGAACCAAGGCATGGTTCAAGGTGTTTTCCCCGAATCAAGGGTCATTTTATGATCTACTAGATAAAGTAACCACTAGAAAAATCTTAGGATCATTCCACATATGTTTTCTTTCTGTCAGTTTTAGGCCTAATAATTTTTTTTGAATGTCATGAGATCACCTAATAAATGAATTATAAAGCATACAAAGATGGAATAAAAGATAATAAGAATTTTCAGAAATGATTCATGAAACATGGTTAATCACTTAAGTAAAATATAGTGAATATTAAAATTTAATGTAAAATATAAATTTCTTTTATGAATAAGGATAAAAATACCTCTTGAAAAATATAAACTCATCGTATCCTTCCACTAATAATGTTTGAATCAAACTCATTGTTCATAGTATTTAACCAAAATATTTTTGGGTTCTTTAAATTCTCATGGAAATTTCGGGTTGATGTTTTGGTTTAACATATGATAGTTTGCATCAAGGGTTGACTACCTGACAAAGGATTGTTGTTAATACAGGGAATAGGATGATAAAATATTAATATAGAATTTCCAAATTAAGGAGTCCACTCAACAGATCACATGGGACTATGTGTTAATTCAGTTAGAAAGTTATGCCTACCTAAAAGCCTTTAAATAGATTTCCAGTCCCATGTTTGGGTTTTTAGAATGGAATATGGAACCATTCAACTATAATATTGTAGAGATAAGATATTATTAAACTTATTGTGATATATATTTGGTTTTGAAAAATATTGTAAAACTAATAAGAATTAAATTAAATTTAAACTTAAAAATCTATTTTTGTAATAAAAATAATTGATAATTGTATTATTTTAATTTTTAGAAATATAAAATCAAATGAATTATAAAATATCACTATGACCCATACCCACGAAATATAACCTTCTCACTATCCCAAATTTCATGGAATGGTATAGGAACTTATGAATTATAATATACCATAAACATAAATTATACACACTAGAAACCCCACATCCTGGCCTTATTTCTAAAAAGGATAATGAGTAATAAGTGTCTATTTATTTGAAAAATATGGATGATGATATGGATATAAAATGTTTCATGATATCCGTCATATCCAATTATATTATTTGAAAATATTTGGATATAGATACACATAGAATTATTTATGAACTTAAAGATAAATATCAAGAGAACAAGATATTGGGGAGAGAAGAGATATTTATTTCACTATTCACATGCATGATGGGAGATTCATAACTAACTAGGGAATATATTTTCAATGTGATTGAATACATTTATAACCTAGACATCTTGGTTATTAAGATACTCGATGATATGTGAAAAAAACATATTTAGTTGTCACTTCCTAAGTGACTATCTAATAATATTGAGAATAATAATATGGGAAATAGGGAAAGGAACTTTTACAAGTTCTTATTCTTATTCACCATGTGGATTAAGACATGTGGATGAAAAACTAGAATTTCATATAATAATCATGAGAATTAAGAACAATGAAAAGTCACCAATGAATCATTAGATGTATAAGGCACTAGATAACCATCCTTCCAAGAAGAAGAATATCTAATGGAAAGATTAAGAACATGATGTAATATGTATTTCATATGGAAAGCACGATTAATAGAAGATAAATTTATCCCAAACAATGAAGAAAGGGGAAGATTTAAGTGTATTGATTGTCTTGTGTAATCATTCTATATATAAAATTTTGTTATTAGATAATACAATTGATGCTCATATTTGAATCTAAATTCAAGAACCATGTAGATTTTAGATGCTTTCATGAGACGAGGAGGATCTATGGGATACCAATGGAGAGAGGTTAGATGTTATAGCCATTGGAGACTTCCACATCACATTTATACCTGGATTTATTTTGGTTATAACTTTTTTTATGAGCCAAGTGCTTCCAAGAATATTATTTCTATTACTTACTTAGATTTGGTTTGATTTATTTTTAGCTTTAGAAATAAATTTTCCTAATTTTATGAGGATAACTTATGTTATCATAGAAAATAGCTAAATAATGGTCTTTCTATTTTAATTTATGAAAACAAAATATAGTTAATTGTTAATGATAAAAATACATGATTCTCATATAACACCTAATTATGGAATCTTCATCTTGGTAATGTAAAAAATAAGCATTTTACCAACCAATATCAATATGGTTACTTAAAAAGTTTTGAGATTAATACAATAGATATATTTCATTCTTATAAAGAAATATGACCAATAAACAATTTAGCGGTCAAGGTGAAAGGGTCGTAGCGCATCAAGATTTTTTACTTACTGATGTGTGTGGACCCTTTCATGTAGAAGCTAGTGGTGAATAGTTATAATATATAACTATTTATTATGAAAATAGTAGGTATGGTTATATATATATATTTAGGTATAAGTATTAATCCTTTATGAAATTAAAATATTTCTAGTATAAGGGTGATAATCAAGTTGGTAAGAAGACAAAGAAACATCAATTGGATTGAGGTGATTATTATCTTAACCAAGAATTTATCAAATTTATATTAGAGTATGTGATTTTATTTCAAATAAATCCTCCTTATACACCATAGTGGAATGGTATTTGTGAAAGGAGGAAACATACATTGTTAGACATGGTATGTTTATTGATGAGTCACACAGATAATCCATTATCCTATTTGGTTTATGCATTACAAATGAAATTATACAAACTAAACCATGTACTAACTAATGTGGAAAACGGTATTACCTTTGAGTTATAGAGTGGAAGGAACCCTATTTTTTCACATGTTAATGAATGGGGTTTCGTGGTATTTATTATGGCTAGGTTAAGAATCAAACTACAACCCCTAGGCATGATGTTTTTGTTTATACGGTTTCCTAACTAAAGAATGTGATATTATTTATACAACCATTCAAACAAGAATGTAACTATTACAAGATGTGTTTCTCATTTATGAGGGAGAATATACTTTAGGAGGATAGTGGGTGTAGAATTCACATTGATTAATTTTATTCTCAAAATAAAAAAGAGTTGGTATTAGAAATGATTCTGCAATTCCCTGTGTGAGAATATCTTCTTGAAACATAAGTTCTACATGTTGGTTCAAAATAGCTGAGAGAACCAAAGATATCTCATTTTTTATTCACAGACGATGGTGACTAGTTATTACATGAAAATATTGAACTTTTCTTCTACACAGAGGAAGTATATAGATTAGAGGCTGTAATATGGAAGGAAGAAATGAATTTTTATATATATTACATATATCAAAACCACATTTAGGTTCTAATAAATCCTCCTCCTGATGTAAAGCCTATTGCCTATAAAAGGGTATCCAAGAGAATGTTGGACACTGAATGTAAATTATATATCTATAATTATTGCATAGTGGATAAAATTTTTATATAACATAATTGAATTTACTATGATTAAACCATTTCTTTGATTTACATATTTAAAACCATTGGAATTTTTTTTTCATAGTAGCTTACCATGAATATGAGATTTATAATATAGATGTAAAAATAATATTCCATAATGGGAACCATCAAGAGGAAATTTACATGAAAAAAATAGAAGTTTTTATTGCAATAGAAAATTCTAAAAGTGTATGAAAGATGAAAATATTCATTTATTGATTAAATTATGCATCCAGGTCAGGGAACATTCTATTTGATAAAGCCAAAAAAGAATTCCATATCATTAAAAATTAATGGTCTCCATGTGTTTACAAATAGATTATATATAGTATAGTAGTATTCATAGTACTACTTGTGGATTACATATTAATATTTATAAATGATGTAGTATACTTACAAGAGGTTATGGGGTGGTTGATTTGAATCCCTAACCTGGGAGCCACAGGAAGGGTTCTTCGAGCAGTGTTGGCCACATAACCTCAAGTGAATCATCCAAAATGCTAGAGGCTACTGAATAGTAGCTAGGGCCTTCTTAATGTTTCTTTGGGTAAGACTTTTCATTCATAGGTAATAAGTAATATACAATGCAAGAAAAACAATTTATAAAAATTTTCAAAATCATATAAATAGTCAAACTATAGTAGAAGAAAATAAAAAATCCCATCTAAATAAATAATAAGTGTGGAAGCTGATAAATAAACCAGATACACAATGATTTCATGTTATGATGTCTCCTAAATTAAGAGTACAAAAAATAGGAATACAACCATTCATTAAAAATGACATAATTTACAACAAATGCATCTTGAGAAAATGCTCGGTCCTCTACCCCCATGATCAATCCTATGTAGAAAAACAATCAAGCATTAGAAGAGGAATTCTTCCCCTTATCTATACCTACAATAGTAATGTATACATAGGTACCAAATAGTTCCCAAGTAGAGAGTGTGATAAAATCCTAGTAGTCTGACACCCATAGTGTCTAAACCATTCTATTTCATGATGTAAACAAAATCAGTGTGCCAACATATGATAAAACTAAGAAATCAAATAAACATAATAAAATAAGTACATCATGGTCCTGGGTCTCAACGGCACCCGTACCATATCACCTACTTTGGAATAAGTCAATAATCTCAAAAAGGAATCTATAATAAGTAGGATGAGCATATATATATATAAAGTCTTGAAATAAAAAGTCATAAAAAAGGAATGTACCAGAAATCTTGTGCTTTATCTTGGGGTCTAATTAATTTTTCTACAAAGTGTTTTTCAAAACACTAGAAGATATCAGAATTCACAAATAACTAAAGCAGTATCAATAATAAACTTATAATCCATATCATTATTATTATGTTCTAGTTTAAATTTGGAGTCAAAGACCATTTTGAAGGTATCACTACAGTACATTCTTCAATTTACCCAATACCGCCGATCTCATCCAACAAAATCTTCAAAAAAAAACCATATATTTATCGAGGAAAAGATATATCATGAGTCTATCCAGGTATCTCACATATGGGGTTAAGTATAAATAGAGTCATAGCATAGCCACTATTCTAAAATGCCCATCCTTGAAAGTCCCTTTGGTAACTAATATCACTCATGAGTATTTATAAACCTAAGGAAACCCTAGTTTGGAAAATCCTGAGACATCACCACCCTAGAATAATTTATAACCTGTCAAGAATAGAGAATCATTGTGTTTTCCTTAATATGGAACCGACATTGTCTCACTACCCTAAATTTAATTAGATTTCATGGATGTGGATACCATGAAGTTTGAATTTATTATTTCAACAAAACAATTTAAGCAACAAGGATCCACGTACTTCATAATTGTTAATATCACAAAATCCTAGTAAAAACACATTATCAATAAAAGTAGAAAGATTCACAACATGATCATAATTGTAAAAAATATTAATAAGTCATATATATAACCATCAAAACCCAATTTCATGGTTCAAAATTAACCTAAAATAATTTATTTAATTAAAAATCAATAAAATAGATCACAAAACACAAGCAGTAAATTAATATAATTATGCATGGATAACTGAATATAAACCAAATATATTGTCACACCCAAATGGGTGTCCATGATGTTGCAATAATTTAAACAATCTAATTTATCTCATACAATGCTATAATAGTTAATCCAAACAATTTAATTACATTAGAATAGGTGAAATTATGTATCGACGGTAGGCACCGACGATAGGCACAATGTGTGTTCTAAATGATGCAATGAATCAAAGATAAAGAGACTAGATTATCTACATTGTAATCGAAGATGATCCTATGCTTCATGACAATCTTTGATTTGAACTAAAATAGAAAAAAACCAGACGATTAAAAAAACAGTTTTGGCTAAAAACCTTCCACAGAAGATCACACGACGGATAAAGAACGAGATCATATGATTATTTGTTCCTGATGTTAGACTTACTGAGAGCATCACATCACACCAGATTATGTCGAAATCAGACAATAGATGATATTTCAGTGGGGATCCGAAGGGAGAGGAGGGTGGTGCGCACCACCTAGCAAGGGGACATGACACACCAAATAGATGGGGTAAGGAAGAGACAAAGAAACAAATAATGAGGACATAATGAAAAGGAAATGAAAGAAGAAAAAAAATAAAAAAAATTAAATAAGTAAAACATAAATAATAATAGTAATAATAAATGGTGGAAGATAATAAATAATTAATAAAAATGGGTTTACCCTATTTTAATTATTTTTTATATTTATCCAACCATTTTTATTTTATTATTTATATTTTTATCCCCTTTTAAACTCTTTTAAATTCCTAAAATTTACGTCTATACCCTCTTATTTATTTTATTTTTTTATAATTTGAACGCAACACTAGGGCGCAATGTAAATTTTTTTTAGAAAGCCCAAGAAATTATTTAATTAATTTTAATACCTATTCAAGACCCGCAATATGGTACGTGGGGGCATGCCCTGGGACACATTATGGTTTTGGACTAAAAATTTAAAAAGATTGTACCTTGATTAAAGCCATGATGTTAAAACCTTCCCTCTTTAAGACAACATGTCCCCGTGTTTCCCTTCTGAGTATAGTGAAACATCATCTATGAAAAGATTCGGCCATTGAGAAATCACATCAGTCTCCCTCTCCCATGTATCGTCCAAAATGTGTTTGTGTCTCCATAACACGTATACCATAGAAACTGACCTGCCTCAAAGAACCATCATGTTATGGTTGACGATAAGGATCAGATGCCCTCAAAGGGTGTTTCCTCTTGAAGCTTGATGTTGTTAGGATCAAATGAATGAGATGACTCATGATGATGTTGTCGAAGCTGTGGTAATTTGAATACATCGTGAATGGAATGGTACCTATGGGTTAATAGTAACTGATAGGCTACCACTCAACTCTTATGAATATCTTGAATGGCCCAACATATCTCGGTGATAACTTTCCAAATCTCCTCATTTGCATGTGACCCGACCTTGGGGAATCACGTAGAATGACTCGATGTCCCACCTCAAACTTGAGAGGTCTGTGAAAATTATTGGTATAAGATTTATCTATGGGCATAGATGTAGTCATATGCTTCTGAATCTGTTTATCTTTCTCTGAAGTCTCCCGGATGAGTTGAAACCCAACAGAGCTACCTCACTTGCTTTGATCTAGGATAAGGGTGAACAACGTCGTCTACCATAGGGGGCCTCATATGTATCCATTTTAATCATCTCCAAAAATATATTATTATATGTGAACTTAACAAGTAGAATATGTTTCTTTTACTAACCTCCAAAATCATGGATACAAGCCTATAGCATATCCTCTAACACTCGTATGGTCTGTTCGGACTTCCCATATATCTGAGGGAGGTAGGTAGTACTCAATAGTACCTGTGAACCGAACACTTTCTACAACCCTTGTTGGAACCATGAAGTAAATTGGGTGTCTCTATCTGAGAAAACCGAAGGAGGTATGCAAGAAAGTCAAACTATTTCCCTGATATACAGCCTTCCCAACTCATCAATAGAAAATGTCTTCTGGATAGTTAAGAAGTATGTGAGTTTGGTCAATCTATCGATAATCACCCACAATGCATTACTACCTCAATGAGATCTTGTAAAGACTATAAAAAATACATGGTTATGTCATTCCATTTAAACTGAGGAATGGATAGAGGATTTATATGTCCAGTATGTCATTGGTGCACTGCGTTCACTTGCTGATAGGTGGAGCACTGAGTGATGAAACCCACTATCTGTTTCATCATACATGTCCACCAGTACTGATGACACATGTCTCTCAATATCTTGTAAATACAAGGATTAACATCCAAAACTGAGGTATGATATTCCTTCATCATCACTTCTCATATATCAGAAGGTACCTATACACATACATGGTAAACCATAGTTTCACTACCATCAACAACCTATCCCAGATGAGGGTTCTCTCCTATAACACATTCCCTCAAAACTAGCCCCTCTGGAATAGATGACTATCACTTGTAGTCCCACTCTAGAAGATAGTATGTCTCTATAAGAACCATTATAACAGGTTTCCCATTCTATTCTTGAACCTCCAAAATCATCTCATAACACAAAGCCATCATCTTCCACTCCCGGTTGGCTACCTGGATGGCTTGTGTCTGTGTCTTGTAGCTCAAAGAATCAGACACATAATTTCCCTTTCCAGGGGTATAAGAAAGCCCAAAATAGAATGACTAAAGGTATTCTACCCACTTTCACTAACATAAATTAATGTATCACTTTGTAGAGATATATTCATGTTTTTTTTATCCGTGTAAACCATAAACATATCACCCAACAAGTAGTGTCCCTAGCAGTGTAATGAGTGAACCACATCTAATAACTCAAGGTCATGTGTAGGATAGATCCGGTCATGAGGACTTAGCTGGAAGGATCCAGAATCCATGACTCGATCTCCCTATATCAAAACTTCACATAGTCTGATTCTTGAAGCAGTATAGTAAAACATATAGATTCTACCTGGCTCAGGCAGGATTAGGATTGGAGATGAGGTTAGCCTTCACATTAACTCCTAAAAAATTTCACAAGTTTATGACCAGATAAACTGCACACTCTTTTTAGATAGAGCCGTAAGAGGTGATTCTTAGAGGGAGAAGTCCTGGATGAAATTCATGTAAAATACATCAAGCCCCAAGAAACTGCACATGTCAAAAATACTTCTGTGATGCTCCCATGAAACTACAACACTAACCTTTTCTATATCGACTGAGATGCCTGCCTCAGATATTATAGGACCCAAGAATTGAACCTTATTAATAGAGAAGTGGATGTTTTTAATATTTTAATGTATATAGACCTCTCTTAGTGTACTCATCACGATCTCTAGATAGATTGCATGGTCGTGTCCAGAATGGGAATACACCAAGATATCATCCAAACACCCCAAAAATGGAATCAAATTACATGTGAAAAAAACTAATTCATCAAAGCCATATAGTCTACAGAAATATTTGTGAAGCTGAATGGCATAACCAGATACTCATACAAGCCATACCTGCTCCAAAATTTCATACATGGTATGTCAGATGGTCATAGAGGCACCACGTGATATCCTGACCAGAGATCAATCATAGAGAAAACAATTTCTCCTCATAGTTTGTAACATCCAAGGTAAATAAATAACATGAAATGTTTAATATTTGTGAATTATATATTAATTTTACTTAAAATGGAATGCTATGTTTGATGGCGTACCTGATACGCAACAATGGGTTACTTTGAAATCTTACATTGCACACTAATAATATAATATAATTATTTTATATGGTAGTTACCGCCTAGTCATTGTATTTGTGAGAATGAACATAACTAACTAAAATATGATTATACATGTTTTTTAAATGTTTTTACATTTATTTAGAGGCTTAAAATAAGAATAGAATTCGATTTAACCATAAATACTCAAATATTCACTAAAAGGTAGATTTATTGTCTTTTTGTGGTGAACCCTAATTAAATGTAATTTTGGTCACTTTTGTACATTATATTTGACCAAATAAATTTTTTTTTATAATCACGACACCAAAATTTACTTTGGGTAATTTTTTGGTATTTTTCTGATAAAATTCCTTTTTTAATGAATAGTGAAAAATACTGCATTTTAATTAAAATATTATTTTTAATATATTTTATTTACATGGTTAGATTATATTTTTAATTGGTTTTAAAGTGTAATTAGATTATATTTTTACTATTTAATCCAATATTGGTCATTGGAATTAATTTCCCTTTGAAATTGGACATAAACAAGTGTCAATCTTTTGATAGATATTGTTTCCTAAAAACGCGATATTTGTTTTGACAACGGGAAATAATTTTAAATTAATAAATGAAACTTATATATTTCTAATTTTTTAAAATAGAAATCATTTTTTAATTCATAATACAAAATATATTTTAGGCTGATTTTTTGGTATTTTCTGAAAAGCATCAATTTTTGATGAAAAGTGAAACCACTTTGTAGAAGTTAAAAAACTAACTTTTTAATTTAAATGAAATGTTACCGCTTCTTTAAATTGAATTTATAAAATCCTACATACATGGTTGTTATTATTAAGTAATATATGGTTCAATAAGATGAAAATAAATTTTCTTGAATAGTATCTTTTGACTTTTATTTACTGTGGTTAAAGGTAAATAAGGAAATCCAAGGTAAAAAGAATGTTATAATAATAAAAAAATACCTTAACACTTGTATTAACCTTATTTTATGAGTCCTGGCCTACCATGTTCATCCTTGGGTCTATTTTGGGACCCCATGGAGCCACTTAAGAGTGATAATGACACTTTAGATTAATTAATTTAAAAAAAAGAAAAAAATGACAAAAACAAATATCTTTTAGTAAATTAATTTTTAAATAGGGTAATATAATTTATCATTTTGACTATAAATATTGATTGGAATGGTAAAAATATTTCCTACATCATGGTATTTATTTATAATTTGTATACATCAAATAAATTAAATTATTCATGACACAATAATGATGCAGTATTTACCTCATTAATAAATGATTTAAATAAATAAGATTATTAATATTAAAATAAAATCCAAAACCTGTACAATTATTATTGGAAGAATTTATTTCTACCAATATTCATCTTATCTTCAACTTTAATTATTTTTGAACCTTTAGAAACCGAATATCATTATATAATAAAATAATATTTTCACACTTCCCTAAAGAGCCCCTCCTCCCCCTTATAAAAAGACCTCATTTCTACCTCATTACTCACACCTCTCAAGCCCATTGGATCATCCAAAATCTCCCCAAATAATCTCTCAATATCCCTCTCTTCAACATAGATGCATTTCCTTAGGCATAAGTCACTTCAAGAAGTCTTTTTGGTTCAAACCAAAATGAGTTACCCAAATTAAATGTAACTGTTTCTGTTAACTTCTTTTATTTTATTTTACTTATTCAATCCCTAAACTCATTTTATTACTTCCTTTTATAATAACACCAATATCATAAATATACTAGGACGTTTTTATGATAAGGATTCAAGCTACACTTCCACACACCTCCATCTAATGGGTGAAAAACATACGATTTCTGTGGATGGAAAACTAACGCCTCACGAAGAGATGATTGTTCAATTATCTATTACCACCTCTCATGGTGGCCATTAATATAGAAATGTATTTATATATGGTTTATATTATTTTTATTATTTCTTTATGCTTCTGTATTTTTCATTAATATCAGACCTTTATGGTTTCCATTATGGGTAAATGTGATAATTTCATTTGAGGAAGTACGGATTACCGCTCAGTCAAAGTGATATGACTCGTTAATTCCCTACATGGTACATATAAAGGATGATGTTAAAATTATTATATATGATATTATACTGGAATTATAATTTACTTATGTATCATTAGGTTTTAATTCCATTAAAATATGAAATTGAAATGAAAGTAGCGTTCATGCGTACGTACGGCTTACCGTCTCCATGAACGGTGCATTTTTTTTCTTACCTCTAGATGTTATATAATATTATAAATACATATATATACTGAATATATATAATATATATGATATCTAAATCATGAATATCATTCTGGAGATAATGGACTATTGACCACAAGGACAACATGTAATTATAAGAAGTTCATCTTTTACTCAAGTACCAAATATCGACCCAACGATCATTATTAACTTAAATGATTGCATAATGTTTATAACAATAGAATAAGTGACATAAAAATAATAAAAAACTTTAAAAAATTTCTTAAGAAATCATAAATTAACTTTAGATTATTATTCTGGAAGAATAAGGAACACACAAGTCAAGTCGGACATATGGTAAGAGGATTCTTATCTCACTTTTAATTCTGTGAGATTTCCATTGTTCGCCAGTAATTTATTGCAAGTGGTGTATTTTGTGCAACCATTTGATATATATTATCATTATTCTCATTAAATCCATGTCATTATGTTAATCATTTGGTGTTTATTATGTTTTGTTCATACGACTCGATTGATTACAACGTTGTAATGGATTTTCATCTCACTTTTTATTCCTGTGAGATTCATGCTATATTGGCCACTATTTCCATTTGTGTGGTGTATGTACTACCCAATATTTTATTAATTTTGTAATATAATTCAATTTATGGGTATTTAAATATTAATTTTAATATCTTTATTTCATGGGTTGTATGATTCGTATGTTACCAAATCGGTAACGTAATATTTTAAACCAATTTCTATTCCTTGGGTTAATTTTCTAATTCTTAATTATGTCATGCAATGATTATGTATGGAATCACAATTTATTTATTTCTGTTTTAATTACCATTCCACTTTTTTTGATATAATTTTGATACACATAATCATTCAATTGATAATTTCTCATGTCATCGATATGAACTTGATAAGAGGAATTTTTTCTCAATTTCCATTGATTGAGTTAAACATCCAAGTCGTTGGTTTTTTCTTAAAAAGAACATATGTAAATTTACTATTATTTATTTAAACTTAATATCCAATTATATTGAGTGTATTTATATTTTTCACACACTATTATGTAATTTATTTATTTTTAATCTAAGAATATAGTTTTTATAAGGGATTTCGTCTCAATTTACATTCCATTAAGACTTCATTGTTGTTATGCACCAATTCAATTTTATACGGTTTATATACTGTACTTTGGAATATTATATCATGAATCCCTATATTATCATATTATTATAAAGTTTTGATTGGATTTTTTTCCTAAATTATTTTTATTCAAGCGTCTCTCATTTTGTTAAAAACTCTTTAACTAAAATATCATTTTAAATGTTTTAATGATTTATTATTATAAATATTTCCCATTAATGTAAATGTTTTAAAAATGGATTTTTAGGAATTATTTATATGGAAATTAATGTTTTCAAATGATAATTCATTTAAAAGATTCAAATTGGTATGAGACACTTTGATTCAAAAATCTCTTTATTAAATGTTTTAAATGGTTTAGAAAATGGTTTGATAAAGCACTGTTTATTTCAATATCCTGATTTGATATAATGTGATTGAAATGTTGACATGTTATCTTTCATGTATGCTTGTGTTATGTGTTATGATTATGGTTATTGGTCATTTTTTACGCATCGGGTGGTTCCGGGATAAACCTAGGGCGTGTGAGCCCGAGAGGGCACTCCAATGCCTTGGGTAACATGACAGAGGTAAACGTGAATGTTTCTCCAAATAGATTTAGGGAATATACTGTCATAGGTATTCCAAATGGGACTACCTCTATATTTGTGATAGCTAAAATGTAATTATGATATTGATGCCTCAAGTTACCATTATGATTTATGATTACTATGTGTTATTCATAAATATTATGATTTCAGAAGGTGTGTTATGAATGAAAATTATGGTTACGTTGATTTGTATTTATTGATGGGTTAATGTTTACACTCTTTATTTTTTAACCATTTTTTATCTTTTTATTCTCATCCCATGTTTTTGAAATGATTTTCACGGGTTATAAGGAAGGTTAAAAGAAGGGAAGTATTCAGAAATATTTATATCAGGAAAAGAACTCCTGCTTTTTTAAGGACTTATATTGTTGTGAAAAATAGATTATATTAGAACTGTATACTTTTTAATATTCAAGTTGATATGCCATGGTTATGGCCTAATTATCTAAAACTCTAAACCTGAAAAAATCCTCAATGTTAATTCTTGACATAACTCAAGATTAATTAATGTTTAAGGCTAGGTCCTTATAGTTGGTATCAGAGGTTGGTATAGACAACTTTATGGATTAAGAGTTTTCATTAGACACATGGTTAGTCCCTATGTCTATTATTTTAGTTAAATCCTTGTTTTATAACTTTTTCAGATCAAGGAATATCAGTTGCCAATGGAAGAAGGAGGATCTCAAATGACATTCTTATCTCTTTCTGATGACATGCTTGCAATAATTATTGCAAAGTCATGTTCAGATGATTGTGAAACTTTTTCTAGCATACAAATCACTTGAAAGCTATTGTTTGAGATATTGAACACCTCCAATATACCTCATTATTATTGTGGATCATGGGTTGTACTTAAAAAAAATCCTATTTTCACAATATTCTCATATTTTCAAGAAAGGTAAATATTATCAAGGCATTTTCAAATCTTTTACCTTATCACAAGATTTTGAAGCATATTATGATTTTGAAAAAGGTGCTGAAGAAGGATACCCTTCTGCAACCTATTAATATTTTCTTTTACAATATAGTCTATCAGCACATACCTATGGTATTTTAAAAGGACCATTAATTGAATGTTTCAACTCAAATTCATTCTGATTATTTTATAGAAATCATGTTTTATCATATTTTTTTAAATTATATGTCATACATGATTATTTTCCAAAATTCTCTTTTTTTGAACACCCATATGACCCATGTTGTACATGGTGTATTTGGATGAAAGAAGCAATTGATTTTGAAGGATCTCTATATCACTGTTGCAATGCATGGACCTTCTACCTACGTGAACAAGATAACGATGAAATCAAGTGGACACCATGATCAAGGTATGATGTTCTCTATTTTGGTGATGATTATATTTTATCATATGGTGGTGAAATAAAAAAATGAAAATATATATATAAGACTTCAAGAATTACGATGTTTAAATCATAATTAATTGGGATTAAAATGAGAGGTATAAAAAACCATTGAGGTTAAAACATGTTAGGGTAATTTTTTAGTTTTATAAAAAGGACAACATGCAGACCGTGTGACAATCCGTCACATTGGACAAAGATGCAGGAATCAAACCCACAACCAAAGTGTAATTGGGATTTATCACCTACCACTAGACTGCGTGAAGTCCCCAGTTATTATGACTTATTCTTTTTAGTTAAATGATTTTATTGACCAAGAATAAGTTCATTTTGGATCTTATGTTTTATCATATGTATATCTTTAGTATAAGAAAATGATTTGGTGATTAAGTGATAAAAGTGATTTTGGAAGGCGTTCTCTCTTTTGGGAACAATATATGCTTAAGAAAAATAGTATATTATGGGATTACGTTTATGGTGTAATGGTTGGAATTTTATTTCGGAAGAATATCTATTTTTATTGTGGATATATAGCTATTTGGTTTATTAATAGAAATGATTAGCCTATCATAGAGAATATGTGATTTGATTAATTATACTTCAGTATGAGACTTAACGAGTAGTATATGTTTTGGGGATTAAATGTTAAGATTTACTTTGGAAGACTATGTGATTAAATCCTTCTGAGTTTTGGTATTCAATATTAGTTTGGATTATTTTGAAGAGTATTAAGGACAATTTTTTATCGAATGGTCTTTCTTGAAAATTGGGTACTTTTATAGAAATTTAAGATTAATAGTAGTATTTTTTTATAAAGGATTATACTTTTTGGGTAATATATGATCTCATACTAACTATTTTGGTTTTAGTTGATGTCTAAAGAAAAGGGAAATATATATTTCTTCTTTTGTGGATTATGTGATTCTTTAGAAGATGATTCTTTTGCTTTTGATGTAACCAAGTCTTTTTGAAATCTCATTGTTTGGAGAAAAGATCAGTTTTGGTAGAAACTTATTAAATGATGAATCTATACTTGAAGGTAAGTATATTTTTTATGTTCTTATTTTATGTAGTAAACCAATTCCTCAAAATTATTAAAAGGAATGTAAAAAAATTTTGTTGGTTTACGTTTCCTACTAGGTAATCAAATACCGTTTAACACATCATATGTTTGGGTTTTTTTGGTGGTTAAGTTTCTCATAATCATGTTATATAACACTTTCCATTAGAACTTGATGTTTAGTTTAATCTTACATATACTTGTTTTCCTACAAGGAATCCTAGTATGGGTTATCTTGGGTGACCTTTGTACTTCTCTTTCTTTCTTTAAAATTGTTGGTTTTACAAACTCTTTTCTAATGTGGGGCTTCCAATAAAGATTCCAAGACTAGTTTTAAAATTGCGAGGATGCAATTCCAAAATGGGGGAAAGGATGTAACATCCCAAGTAAATAAAGAACATGAAATTTTTCATATTTGTGAATTAAATATTAATTTTCCTTTAAAGTGTATCCTATGTTTGATGGAATTCATGATATGCAACAATGGGTTTCTTTAAAATCTTACATTGCACACTAATAATATAATATTATTATTTTAAATAGTAGTAAATGACTAGTCTTTGTATCAGTGAGAATGAACATAACTAACTAAAATATGATTATACATGATTATTAAATGTATTTACATTTATTTAGAGGCTTAAAATAAGAAAATAATTCGATTTTAACCATAAATACTCTAATATTCTCTAAAAGATCAATTTACTGCCTTTTGATGGAGACCCCTTATTAAATCATGTTTTGGTCACATTTATATGTTATATTTGACCAAATAAAATTCTTTTTTAGAATCAGGACAACAAAATTTACTTTGAGTAATTTTTTTTTATTTTTTTGATAAAATTCATTATTTAATGGATAGTGAAAATACTGTATTTTAATTCAAATCTGCATTTTAATCTAATTTATTTATTTGGTTATATTATCTTTTTAATTATTTTTAAAGTGTAATCAGATTATATTTTTACCATTTAATTCAATAGTGGTCTTTGGAATTAATTTCACTTTGAAATTGGACATAAACAAGTGTCAATCTTTTGATAGATATTGTTTCTTAAAAATAGGCTATTTGTTTTGACAACGAAAATTACTTTTAAATTAATCAATGAAACTTTTATGTTTTTAATTTTTTAAAATAGACATCGTTTTTAAATTCAGAATACCAAAAATATCTTAAGCTGAATTGTTGATATATTTCTGAAAAACGTCTTTTTTGATGAATAGTGAAATCACTTAGTAATAGTTAATAAAATGACTTTTTCATTTAAATGAAATTTTACCACTTCTGTGAATTTAGTTTAGAAAATCCAACATACATGGTTGTTATTCTTAAGTAAATTTTGGTTCTATAAGATGAAAATAATTTTTGGTGTATAGTAACTTTTGACTTTTATTTAACGCAATTAAAGGTAAATTTAGTAATTGAAGGTAAAAAGAATGTTATAATTATAAAAAATTATCTCAACACTTTTATTAACCTTATTGGATGAGTTATGGACAACCATGGGCATCCTTGTGTCGATTTTGGGACCCCATGGAGCCACATAATAGTGATAATGATGGATTAGATTAATTAATTTTGAGTAATGAAAAAAATGACAAAAAACAATATGTTTTAGTAAATTAATTTTTAAATAGGGTTATATAAGTTATCTATTTAACTATAAATAATAATTGGAAATATAAAAATATTTCCTACATTATTTTTTTTATAATTTTTAGACATCAAATAAATTAAATTATTTATAACATGCTAATGATGCAGTATTTACCTCATTAATAAATGATTTAAATAAATAAGATTATAAATATTAAAATAACACCCAAAACCTATCCAATTATTATTGTATAAATTTATTTCGATCCTGAGTTATCTTATCTATGACATTATTTAGTTTTGGACATTATGAAACTGAATATCAATATATAATAAAATAATATTTTTACATTTCCCTAAAGTGCCCCTCTTCCCCCTTTTAAAAATCCCTCACTTATAACTCATTTCTCACACCTATCAAGCCCCTTAGCTCATCCAATCCCTACCCATATAATCTCTCAAGATCCCTTTCTTCCACATAGAAGCCTTACCTTAGGCAGAAGTCACTTCAAGAAGTCCTTTTGGTTCAAACCAGAGGGAGTTACCCAAATTAAAGGTAACAATTTCTCATAGCATCTTTTCTTTTTTTTTACTTCTCCAACCCCTAAATTTTTTTATTCCTTTCATTTATAACAACGCCAGTATTCTAAATATTCTATGATGTAGTTATGAGATGTATTATAACTACACTTACACACACCTCCATCTAATGGGGGAAGAACATAGTGTTTCTGTGGATGGCAAGCTAACGCCTCACACAGCGATGGTTATTCAATTATCTCATACCACCTATCATGGTGGCTGTTAAGATGGAATTGTATTTATATATTATATATATTATTTTTAGGTTTTATTTATGCTTTGTTATTTTTTATTTATAGAATACCTTTATGGTTTCCATTATGGGTAAACGCGATAATTTCATTTGAGGAAGTGCGGACTACCGCCCCCTCAATGTGATATGACTCGTTAATGACATATGTGGGACATATAAAGGATAATGTTAATGATATTATATATTTTATTATAATTTAATTATAATATACCTATGTATCATTATGTTTTAATTCCATTAAAATATGAAATAGAAATAAAAGTAGCGTTCATGCGTACATGCGGCTTACCGTCTCCATGAACTGTGCATTTCCTTTCTTACCTTTAAATGTTATATAATATTATAAATACATATATATACTAGATTTATATGATATATATGATATCTAAATCATGAATATCATTATGTAGATAATGGACTATTGACCACAAGGACAACTTGTAATTATAAGAAGTCCATTTTTGACTCATTTACCAAATATCGACCAAACGACCATTATTAACTTAAATGATTTAGTAATGATTATGAAATGGTAATAAGTGATATAAACAGAATTATAAACTTGAAAAAGGTTCTTAATAAAGTTTAAATTAACTTTAGTTTATTATTTTGGAAGAACAAGGAACAAACAAGTCAAGTCGGACACAAGGTAAGGGGTTTCTTATCTCACTTTTAATTCCGTGAGACTTCCATTGTTCACCGCTAATTTTTTAAATGTGGTGTATTTTTTACTTAAATTTGATATATATTGTCATTATCCTCTTTATATTAATGTCATTATGAGAATAATTTGGTGGATATTATGTTTTGGTCATACGACTCGATTGATTACAACGTGGTAAGGGATGTTCATCTCACTTTTTATTCCCGTAAGATTAATGCTATATTTGACACTATTTATTTTTGTGTGGTTTATATACTACCCCAAATTTTATTAATTTTGTAATATAATTCAATTTATGGGTATTTACATCTTCATTTTATGATCCTTCATTCATGGGTTGAATGTTTCGTAAGTAACCAAATCGGTAAGGGAATATTTTAACCGAATTTTCATTCCTTAGGATAATCTTATAATTCTTAATTATGTCATGCTATGAATATGTGTGGAATCACTATTTATTTATTTATTTATAAATTTCCACTCCAATTTGTGTGGATATACTTTTGATACATGTAATCACTCCATTTATAAATTCTCAAGTCATCGATATGAACATGATAAGAGTAATTTTAAATCAATTTCTATTCATTGAGTTAAACATTCAAGTCATTGGTTTTGTCTTAAAAAGAAAATGTGTAAATTTCCTATGATTTATTTACACTAAATATCAAATTATATTGAGTGTATTTTTATTTGTTACGTGTTATTATGTAATTGATTTATCCTTAATGTAAGGATATAGTGTTTAAAAGGGATTTCGTCTCAATTTACATTCCGTTGAGACTTCATTATTGTTATGCACCAATTCACTTTTATACGGTGTATATATTGTCCTTTGGAATATTATATCGTGAATCCATTTATTCTCTTAATATTATAAGGTTTTGATGAATTTAATTCTTCAATTATTTGTATTCAAGCATCTCTCATTTTGTTAAAAACTCTTTAATTAAAATATCATTTTAAATGTTTTAAATATTTATTCTTCTAAATATTTCTCATTAATGTACATGTTTTAAAAATGGTTTTTAGGAATTAAATATATATACAATAATGTTTTCAAATGATAATTCATTTAAATTCTTCAAAGTGGTATGTGAAACTTTGATTCAAAATCCCTTTATTAAATTTTTTAAATGGTTTGGAAAATGGTTTGATAAAGCATTGTTTATTTCAATATCCTGATTTGATATAATGTGACTAGAATGTGGAAATTTTATCTTTCCTATGTGCTTGTGTTATGTGTATTGATTATTGTTATTGGTCATTGTTTATGAATACAGGTGGTTTTGTGATAAACTTAGGCTGGGTGAGCCCAAGATAGCTCTCCATTGCACTAGGTAACGTGATGGAGGTAAACGTGAATGTTTCTCCTAATAGATTTAGAGAATATACTATGATGGGTATTTCAAATGTGACTCCCTCTATAGCTATGATAGCAACAATGTAATTATGATATGCATGCCTCAAGTTACCATTATGATTTATGATAACTATGTGTTATTCATAAATATTATGATTTCAGAAGGTGTGTTATTATTGAGAATTATGGGTTCATTGATTTGTATTTATTGATGGGTTAACATTTCCTTTACTTATTTTAAAAACCTTACTGAGATTTTTATTCTCATCCCAAGTTTTTGAAATGTTTTTCATAGGTTATAAGGTAGGGTAAGAGAAATGAAGTATTAAAGAAGATTTATTTTAATAAAAGTACTCCTATTTTATTTAACGATTTTTATTGTTGTGAAAAATAGATTATAGTAGAAGTGTATAATTTTTAATATTCAAGTTTATATGTAATAGTTATGGCCTAATTCTCTAAAACTCTAAACCTGAAAAGATCCTCAATATGAATTCCTAACTTAACTCAAGATTAAGTAATGTTTAAGGTCAGGTTCTTATATAGTTGGTCTAAGCGGTCATCTATATGAGGGAATGGATATTGATATTTTATGGTAATATGGTTTAGCCGATTGTTATCCACACACAATCTAAGGTTACAATCCACCTTCTTGGCGAAAAGAACTAGTGAACCCCGTAATAATGTTCTAGGTATTATAAAACCCTTAGCCTTAAGGTCTTCAAGATTTTTTTTGAGTTCATGTAGCTCTGTATGATCCATCCTATAAGGAGGAATAGACACTGGTACCACACCTAGGACTTTCTCGATAGTGAACTTCACATCCCTCATGGGAAGTAGGCTATAGAAATAGTCGGGGATGAAATCGCTGAAATTATCCACAATGGAAGGAATTTCCAATAGTTTTGTTCCCTGATAACTCATGATGAGACTTTCTAATTGAGTTGTCACTCTTCCTAGTACTGCATATTTATGTCCAGCTCGATCTACCTGCATATCCCATTATCCTTTGTGTAGATATGTGTCACCCTGAGGGGATGTGAAAGACACATGATAGAGATATTAGTCCACTTAGGCATGATAACGAGTGATCCAATTCATACAAATAATTATGAGCATGCCAAACATATCAAGAATGTAAAAAATCAGAGGAAACAGTACCAACTTATCTAAAGGGGGCACTCTTGGAATTGGCGAATACCCTATTTCCTAATCCCTAGTTGAGTGGTGAGAGATATACAGCCACAAAGGTACTTGATTTTAAATCCAATCCTTATAAAAATAGTAGTAGATAAAAAGGAATGTTATTACACATTATCAAAATGGGATGAAACTATAGTAGAGGCTTTTATAATAGTACATATAAACGTAGATTGTCATGCACTCATATCCTCTTTTACTGGATGCACTACCTACATAATACTTGAATCACAACTCTGATATCCTGCTTGACTAGCCTAAGAAGGTCCGCTCTACTAACATTGATTGTCTGGGACATGATTTCCTTGACCACGACCTCCACCATTACATTGATCTGATAATCATGAGGAAAAAGAACATCCAGGATTCTGTGGATTCATAGATCCCGTACCTGATAGGGGTGTTGGTATGACTCCCCTTCCAAGGGTTCTGAGGATAAAGAATGACAAAAATTCTGAAGGTGACCCATCTTTCCATTAGCTCATCATCCATCGGGTCTCTCATGGAAGAAGGCTTATTATCTCCAACACTTTCTCACTAATGACATGTGATAGAACTATCAAAATGTTTTTCTTGTATAGGATTTAATCCATCTTTAATTTCAAAACAAATCATCTTATTTCTTGAAAAAATATCACCCTATCTTGGAATAGAACCGCCCTAACTCATAAGATTAGATTCCCTGAAATTTCATTCTAAAATGCGGGGTTGATTCAAGATCTATATAACATTGGTCAAACATAATATGTTAACCTATGATCAGATGGTATATCCAGGTTCATCCTCAAAGCATCATATAGTTGTCCGTGTGTCAGTAGTCATATATGGGGAAAATGTTGATGCTCTTTGAAATGAGTATAATACTCAAACACTGTCATAGAGACCTTGTTAAGATGTTAGAATTCCATAGCATGACCATCTCTCAAATACTAGGGAAATAAGTTGTCGTAGAAAGATATTTGGATGTATTCCCAAACCATGTCTCTGGTGTGCTCCACCTAAGATAAAACATCCCACAAATGCTTGGTGGATCCACTAAGTATGTAGACTACAATATGGGACCACCTCATTGGAATGATTTCAAGATGGTAAAAGATAGACTTCATGGAATCTATCCATGACTCTATAGCATGAGGACCACCACTCCCCAAGAATGTGGGAGGGTGATACATTTGAAAGCCCATTGTATGATCTTCTATAGATGATGCAGGATTGAGAACATTCTAAACTGAATGCATAAACCTAATTAGACTATCCATGATCTGGTTTTGGGGTACCATCATAATACCAGTAGGAACTGATACCACAAGTGTCACCATGGTTGGTACTATAGGTAACACTACAGAAATAACTACAATAGGCACATCTGGTGGTTCAGGACCCACCAACTCTTGAGTGTACTCATCACCACACTCCTAACACACGTCATGAATATGTCACAGTGGATTTAGTAAACAATATCCAAACATTGTCCTCTAGATAGAATTCATAGTAGATTAAGAATACATAAAAAGGATCAATAAATATGGTAGGTATATAGAATGCCTCTTACAAATACACAACTAATAGACCTCCCTTAGAGCCGGGTCTATAGAAGGAAGAGAAAACATAGAAGGTTCACAAAAATGAGGCCTACCACCTATTTCTGAGGAAATGAAAAGTTAAAATCTAAAAAACTATCACAAATTTATATTTAGAAAATAGAAAATTATTAATTTTACAACTAGGCACAACAAAAATCACATGAAAGTAGGAATAAGTATTCTAAAAGTATATATGGAATGGTAATATTAATTTCATTTAAATCCTTATGGTTCCTAATATGATGCTTGTAAATGTATTTACCTTGTATCATTGGGCTTTAATGGTAAAAATCATTATCTTAACAATACCAATATCAATAAAAACATAAAAAAGTGTGTCACCAAATGGTGAAATCATATCAAAAATAATTTTCATAATCAATAACTACAATCCCAAACCAGGAATTTGGGTTTCCCCTATATATGGGTTAGATACATCCAAGCATAGGGTATGTTCCAAATCCCTATATCCTAGTGTAATGTCTAACCCAAAAAGTATGGAAAAAGAAAAAACAACCTTTGATACCACTTCGTAGAATCCATGTCTCAGGATCCACTTGAAGGGTCCTCTGAGCCGAATTGGCCACATAACCTCAATTACATCTTCCCAAATTCCAGAAACTATCTACTAGAAGTGAGGGCCTTTTTAATGTGTCTACAGGGAAGATTGTTCCCTCATAGATAATATATAATATATTTCAGAAGAAAAAAAATTTATAACAAATATCAAAATCATATAAATAATAAAAGTGTAGCAGAAAGAACTAAATAACCCCCATAAAAATAAATAATAAGTGTAGAAGATGATAAATAAACTGTGTACATAGTGATGTCATCCTATGATGTTTGTGCTAAAGTAAGAGTATGAAAAATAGGAATACAAGAATGAAATAAAATATGTAATGAAAAGGAAACTAAGTTCAACAACTACATCTCGATCAAAGGATCTTTCATCTACCCCAAGCTCAATCCTAAGAAGCAAACAAAACATGAGCATTAGAAGCTATATTCTTCCCCTTATCTATACCTATGAGCATAAATTCTAATATGTTACTAAAAGGAACATGAGCTGGGAGTGAGATGAAATCCCAATAGGCTGACACCCACAGTGTCTAAAACATTCCATTTCATTCTATAAAAAATTATTGTTCTAATATATGATAAATGTAAGCAATAAAAAAAATATTATAAAATAAATGCATCTTGTTCCGAATTCTCAATAGAACTCATCTCACATCACCTTCTTTGGCCTAAGACTAGAGTCTAAATAAGGTAACTATAATAAATGTGATGCATAAATATATATGTGTATATATTAATAAATTCTATAAATAAAATGGTAGAAAAAAAGGAACATATCCCCATGCTTGTGCTTTAGCACGGGGTCTAATTAATGTGTCAATAAATTGTGCTTCAAAACTCTAAAAGATATCATAATTCACACAAAACTCAAGTAGTATCAATAATAAACTTCAATGCATTATCACGCATTTGTCCCGGTATCGCACAGAAGGGATCATGTATCACTCAAGGCATGGCATAAAAACATTGTCAATGGTTCTATCCTTGAATGTCCCTTTTCTAACCAGTATCAATCATGAGTATTTAGAATCCTAGTGAAACCCTTATCTGAAAAAGCCAATGACATCATCTCCCTGGAATAATGTGTAACAGGTCATGAACGAAGAGTCCTTGTATAGTTCTTTATACATAACCCATGCTATCTCACTACCTAGAATTTAATTATATTTCAAGTAAGTAGATATCATATAGTATGAATTTATAATTTCAAAAAAATGTTTTAAGAAACAAGGAGCCACAGACTTCTTAATCATTCATGTCAGGAAGCCACAGTCAGGACACTTTATCAGTAAAAGAAGAAACATTCACAACATGATAGAAATTGTAACATGGAAAAATCATTAGGCACATATAACCAACAAACCTAAAGTTTATGGTTCACAATTATCCTAAAATAATTTAATTAATTAAAACTATAAAAGGGATCACGCAACACATGTAGTTAATTAATTTAATTATGTAGGGCTAAAGAAAAATGTACCAAATACGTCGGCACACCCAAAGTGGTTCCCATTATGTGGAAACAATTTAAAAAATATTACTTATTTCAAGTAAGAGTGTAATGGTTAAGACAAATAATTTAATAAAATAAGAATATGTGAAATTAATTATCACTGGTAAGCACCGATAATAGGCACAACGTGTGATCTAAATGACGTAATGAAAGAAGGAGAAAGATAGTATATTCCCAACCTTGTACTCATAAAGGATTCTACGCACTATGATAATCTTTTATTTGACCAAAAATGAAATAAATCTGATGATTTAAAAAAAACAATTTCTGGTAAAAATATTCCTCAGTAGATCGCACGACTGGTAGAGAATGAGATTGTACGATTCATGGTGTGTGAGGTCAGACTTACTGACAGCTTTATTGTGCACTAGACGATCTCAAAATTGGAAAGAAACGAGGTTTCAGTGATCATCTGATGGAATATAAGGGTGGTGTGAACCACCTAGTAGGGGTGCAACATACAAAAGAGAGTGGGAGAAGAAGAGTGAAAAAAAAGAAATAAGAAGAATGAAAGAGAAAAGAAAAAATGAAATGAAAATAAATAAATAATGCAATAACTAATATACAAATAATAATAATGATAAAAATGGTGGAAGAAAAGAAATAATTAATAAAAATGGGTTTGCTCAAATTTTTTTATTTTTAATATTTCTCTAACCATTTTTTATTTTATTATTTATTTTTTATCCCAATTTAATTTATTTTAAATTCCTAAAAATTATTTTCATTCATTTTTAACCCTTTTAATTATTTTTACCTCGAACGCAATGTTAGGGAGTGGCGTAAAAAAATTTAAATAAAACCTGAGTAGTTTTTTAATTAATTTTAACAGCAGCTCGGGACTTTCTATAGGTTGCGCAAGCACCGCCCTGGGTCAATTTACGGTTTTTGACTAAAAATTTAAACGATTCATAACTTGATTAAAGATAGGACATTAAAGTTGAGGAAGTTCTTCTCTATTAAATACATATGTTACATGTCCTGTATTATAAGGATCAATATCATGTGTGATAGATCCAAGTGGTTTCTATGACTAAGTCAATGTACATACATTGACCAGATAATAAATGGTTTAGTATGTACCAATAAGAAAGGGGATTCGTTCTAGTGTCATATTGTATACATCATTCTATGAAAATGTACACTTCTGCACAAGAGAAAATATAGAGAATGGATAAGAACTCATACACATCTACGATGTGATCCATAATTTTTGTCGTGTTATGTGTGGGAATTGATGTTGTTTACGCTTTATGTATTTAGGAAAATATCTATAAGATAAAGGTGAATAATATTGTTGTTTCTCTAAGGATATCCTTGAGTATCTAAGGTATTCTAAAGATATTTACTTACTATATAGTGATGATGAATAGATAGTAATCTGTGGTTATACAGGTGCTAGATTTCAGATAAAACAGAATGATATAATGTTTAAGTATATATATATATATATATGTGTATATATAATTTTTCTTAATATATGATCTATGATCTGTATAAGTTCAATGCATCTTGTTTTTGTCGATTCCACTATTGATTCTGAGTATATTGTGGATTTTGATTAATTCAACAAAGAATTATGGATTTTATATATTTTTTGAGGACTTTTTGTGGTGATAAGTATTTAAGACTCTATTAATATTACTATGATATTACTATAGTGGTGTATATATCTAAACTTATAAGGCTGCATCAAAGGAAAAAAGAACATATTTTGTAACTTTCAACTCTTTCAGGATTTCCTCAATAGGGGTAAATTAAATTTATTCGAGTCTTAATGGATGTGAATGTGGTATCCCCCATAATAATGGAATTATCTAAATAGATGTATATGTTTCATGTGAGAGCTAGTGCACTGAAATCTACTGCTAGTTGGATCTACATTGAGTTGGAGTTTTTAATAGTTTTTTTCTGAGAACCAACATGTTTATTACTTACATTCATCTTTTTTCAAATTAAATATGTTTTCATATCACATCATTATTATTATTTGGCATGATATTTTTATGTGATAATGTCCTTTGAATATATGTCATGTTAAAAGGTCATAGATGTTTCCCACTATAATAAGAACCTATAGGCTCCAAAACATTATTCATGAACTATTGTTCTATGAAAAATTCATATTTTATACCAATAATTATATTATATTGTTTATCATAGGTATGATGGTGATATTATATACTCCTCTAGTAATCTCTGAGATAGGGTGTCAGGAGAACTTACCCTTTAAGAGGAAATAAAAACTTCAATTTTACATTGTATTTTACTATTTGATGATGATTGTATGGATTCTGAGAATTTATGATTATGATTTATGTATTTCACGACTTTTTTACTTATATTTATTGTTGAAAATCATGATAATATAAGTTCAATATGAATTATGATATGTTGGGTGTGTCATGTGTGATGTCGCATTAATGGATAATGTGACAATGTATTTATCCATTCTATCTCTTAAAATTGGTTGATATCACAATACCTTTGATGATAATGGAACTACGAATATAAATCCTTATCCATAGTTTTTAGTGGGTGAGTTTTTTTTAAATTAAAATAAACATACAATGATTATGTAGGTTGATGGAGCAGGTATGCATCTTTATTAACTATAGATATAACAGAAAAGTGATTATATTATATGGTTAACATTCATAGATGGTTGGTTTTTTATGAGATATTAAAATCATTCACTATGGAATAACGGTAATGTTTAAAGATTCTAAACATGGATTTTAGGATATTATTCCAATTTCCACTGAGTAAGGGGAATAGAGGGTCACACAACTAGTGTATCCACAATCTCAATTAAATTAAATTAATAAATTTAACATGTTAAAATTAAAAAGGTTTATAGTTTGGTTGATCTCAATTATTTATTAGCTGGTTATTTAAAATAATAAGATAATTAAAAAATAATATGTAAATAATATATAAAAAAATCAGAAAATATAAAAAAATTATATTTATTTTATAATAATTCAGGGAAATTTATTTGATTAAATAGTCATTTATTGAAAATCCATGAATATCGATAAGGGAAAGTTCACTATGAATTATTTTAAAAATAAAAATAAATGATTTTTATTTATATTAATAATGTGTTGAAAATGTCAAGAAATTAATAATATTAATATTTTTATTAACAGACATGGGGTCGACTAAGAATATTAAAGATAGTTAGGGTATTGTGAGTGATTTTCCAACCCAAAACCTTACATAATAAATATCTAAACATTTATCCTTCCAAAATAATTTTAAAGTGTGAACAAGACATAGTGATAGATTTTATAAAGGCATCGTGTGTTGTTTATCTTACACTTATATCAAACCTCTTAAAGAAAACCAAGGGCACTTTATCTTTCCTAAAGAATACTGCTACGATTAACCATGAATAATACATGTGATCTAGATCGATTCTTATATAACCTAGTTTTCAATAATGTTGATCAGGGATAGTGGTGCACATGTGAATCATCATAAGAGGGATTCCACACATGAATCCTACATTTCAATGATGGTGTGATAAATTCAATTCCATCATAACACCAACAAAATGGAAATTACATGTTTTTTTAATTTTATATCTACTCATAAATTAATTATAAATTACATGTAAATATCCACTCCCAATGGTTCAAACATGTTAATGTATTATATAATTATAATATTTCTCATTGGTTATTATCACTTGCTAATATGAACCAACAATTACATGATATTTGAGACTAAAATCCAAGATGTTCAAATCTTCAAAGGATGCTTCCACTACCCCCCAAAAACTAACCATAGAAGGTTTTATAACTTTGGTGAAAAAAGATACTTGTATTTTAATGTGGACTCCTAAAAAATTCATTCTTGTTTTCTATGGGATACAATGAATAAATATAAATTCAGGATTTCAAATAGTGTTTATTGAACCAAATTAGCTTAAAAATAAAACAAATTACTTAATTAAATTTTCCAATGTTTTGACTAGATTACTCATAAATTTATGGTTATTAATGTAGGACTTATTTAAATCAAAAATAGGGAATTGTAAAGATCATATGAAAATTCATTTAGAAGCCTTTTAGTAAGTGAAAATAAATATTGGATAATATTTCATGGTGTGAAATTAAAAAATGGATGTGTTTTTAGTTAATTTTAATTATTTAGGTTGAATGGGTATTCAGATTAAACTCACCAGTTTTAAAAAAAATGAATAAAATTTTAACAAAACAAAAGTTTTTTTGAAATAATGTAAAATAATAATTAAACAGAATGAAGGAAACTTAAAAAATAATATTAATAATTACTAAAGTAAATGTCATAAACATTAGGTTCATTTCCCCGCACATAAATAATGCTTTTTTAAAATTCATTCAATTATATAATATATTTAATTACATTTTATTTATAATATCAAAAAAACAAGTGTTGAATAGAGGTTCAACCTGATGGGTTGTAATTAATAAACAGGTTCAAGGAGAGTGAGCTTCTCCATTAGTTCATGAGGTAAATTCCCATCGTTCTTTTTTAATATGTTCTCACTAATAGGGAATGGGACATATTATCCTTAATTTATAATCTACACAACACCAAAGGGTATACATTCGTAACTATTAATAGCCAATAAATCTAGAATGAAACATACCTATAATTAGCTTGAGTTTTGATTTATAGAGGAACACATGGTCTCCATGATCGATTATTTTGGGTTTTATAATCTAGTCATAAGCCATGATTTTCATTTATTTATAGATTTTTAATTTTAAAAATCTAATCTTAGAATTTACTAATGTTTATTTAGCTACAATTGTTTCTCCCTTCAAGCTCCTTCCATGTCCATATTCATTTCTTTAGAAACAATGTTTTTTTGTTCTCTTAGTCTATAGGTAGGTAGAAACTCATTTTATATATTAAATAGTATGGTCTAATTTTTTTTTATTTATTTTAATCCATTTTATAGTCCCATAATGTTTCTTACAACCTTTTAGCTAATCCATTCTAACATTTTTTACAAAATTTTGTAGAATTTATATTATTTCCCTTATGTAAACATCACTTTTGATTTTTTTTAGAAATTGTATAATTTATTATGATGTATTCCATACTTCATCAATATATCCTCAATTTTTATTATTTGAAATCTGACTCCTTTAAAAATTTATGATGGCTCTTATTACTCCAAACATTTAAAATATGTTAGTCCTTCCAAAATCATACACAACATTATCATCATCGGTTTTAGTGGATTTAGTTTTCACCAATTTTGAATCATAATCTATAATAATATAAATATAATTATTTCCAAATGAAATATTATAAGGAAAGTAACATATATTTTCCATACTAAAAAAATATCAGAAGATAATGGGTGTATGAGGTAAGTATATTATTTTTTAAATATTTCAAGAAAATTAAATTTTTTTACACTACTTACAATATTCATGGGTATCCTCAAAAAGAGTTCGATAATAAATACTATATTTATAAACATTTAAAGAGGTTTTTTTCCAAAGTTTCCTCCACAATGTAGTGTTTGTAATATTTGAAAAATATAATGAATTTAACATGCAGAAAAACTTCCCCTTATTACATGGTCATTGCAAATTTTGAAAAGGAATCGGTCTTCCGGAATATAAAATATAGATTCATATTTTAATTTTTATTAGATTTTAGATGAGATGGTACCAATGATATTAATAAAATATATTATTTTACTAGATACAATATTAATACCCATTCTTAAGTAAAAATTTTTTATTTGGATTATGGTCATTCAATGGATCTTTGTCCAGAATTTCTACCTCACAAGTGTTAGATAGTATTATTTGGTGATCAAATACATAATTCTCAATTATTTTTTTATCCTTCCCCTAAAATATTAATTCTTACCAAAGAAACATCCATATTTAAATAATGTTTTTTACAACACCCTTTTTCATCAGGTATCAAAGGGTTGTATGGTTAGAAAATATGGGGACTTCAGTTTTAAGTAAATAGAATCTAAATTTATCTAAAACAAAAAATATATATAAGAAACTCATTTTTGTGGTGTATTTTTTGATCATTGCATCATAGGATGTTTTTGAGGATTAAAAATGACATGTTTTTCCCTTCAATTCATTGGGAAATAAATCCTCATACATATTGGTTCAAATAATTACATATATATTCAAATAGATGTTCCTAATTTGGTGGATATATTATTAGTGGTGTGAATAATATCCTTTATATTCATGAAATTATTATCTAAATTCATCATTAAATTCAAATTCATCTTATTTTAAAAGTATCCAAGAAAGAGGGAGAACTATCTTAATAAAATCATTTATTAATATTCAATATAAACCAACATGTTCAATATATGATCTAACATTTTTTTACACAAGTTGGATTTTGTAAAGAATTTATTCATTCATATTTAATGTTTTATAACTCAATTACATTCTTCAAATAATTTTTCCTAAGACTACTATTCAATCAAAAAAATATATATATTTTAAAAATTTAAAAATATAATTTTTTCAAAAAAAGATTTCAAGACTTTTTTCAGATAACCTTAACAGTGATCAAAATAATTATGATAAATATTGAATTCATCTATAAAAACCTCTATTATTTATTAAATATGATCCAAAAATATACATTCCATGAACCATTGAAATGTACTTGGGGAATTAAAAATACCAATATGAATACTCTTATAAGAAAATTTCCAACAATACATGTGACTTTTTTCATTTCTTTTTCTTATTGAGTAATGGGAACCTAAAAACATCCTCAAAAATGATATAATAAAAAATAATTAGTTCATTATTCCAAAATTTCCAGTATTTGGAAAATTAAAGGAATTGGAATGAGATATTTTATAGTAGCTTGATTTTTATTTCTATAATCAATAAAAACTCTAAAACTATTTGGAATTATTATAGGGATCAATACATTTTTCTAATTCTTCACAATGTTTGGGAAAGTTTTATTGGGATATATTTGGATACTGGTGAGATATTGTGGATAAAAATTTGAGAAAATGATGATTTATTCTCAAATAATCCCAATTTATTTTTTAACATCTTTCATTATAGATTAATTGAACCTTATTTATGGATTCATAACTCATTTAAATCTCCCTAAATAAGAATCCTTTATGAGCATATTTTGGGTTTATTCCTTAAATATCGCCTAAGATCCACCCTTTTTTATTGTTTTTTATCAAAATTTAAATCAATTATTGTTATTGGGTTCCTTATATATTTTTCATAACTATTAATATATTTTTCCCCTTCTATGCCATATACATATTTAAAATTAGTGGTAAGTGGTTTTTACTCTATATTTGGGGTTGTTCAATAGATGAAATTAAATTTATGTAACCAAATTCTACTGATTTAATTTTCAACCCAAAAAGAAACATAAAAGAACATTAGTCTTGAAATAAATTAATATATTCATTTTAAAACTTAATGTTTACCTTTTATTATAATTTGGGTTTTAAATTTATAAAATTTCCAAAATTCTCGATAACCTCATCTTCCATAGAGTCTTTAGTAAAAAAATTATTATATATATATATATAAAATCCTAAAACATAACTGTTTGTTCTATAGATTTAGTATCTTGTACAAGAGATATTATAGAAAATTATGGTTATCTGAATAATTCTTCATTTAGTTGAAAATATTAAATTGTATGGTGTGATCTCTAAACAAAATTGTGAGGATACCATTATATAATTATTGAATTTTCTTAGATGTCTTAATGTATTTTATTCCCAATATGATGAGTGAGTATCCTAATTCAATATATTCCATCATGGTAATCACAATGATATAAGAAAGTAATATCAGGACATTAAATCTTACTATCACATACTCTAGAACTCTAGATGAAAATACAATGGATTTTTTTAATGTTATAACAAAACCCGGGTGGGATTAAAGTATCTCATATGTAAATATGTAAACATGGATTGGGGAATAAAATTTGTAGGAGCACCTAAATAACACATATCATTGCTAAACGTTAAAGAGATAATGGTGTTTGGGAAATATAATTACCATAGATCCTAAAACTTTATGGGGAAAGATGGTGTAATACCTGATGAAACACTTCTTTATAAATGAATATGTTCATTTCCATAATGTATTATATTTTTTTTATAATTTACATTTATAAATAAATAATATTTTATAATTATATATATATATATTCAAGAAAGGTATATATATTTCAACTTTCTTGATGGTTTCTTGGATCTCCCATTAATGTTCATCATATTCAATCTTCTTTGAATGAATCTTCAAGGATGGGAATGGACATGGTAGGTCATGTTTTTATATTTATTTTTATTTTTTATAGGTTTCTATGTACTTTATTTACTATAACTTATAGACCTTACATGTTAATTATTCTTATCTTCTATTTCTTTTTTTGGTTAATTTTTATTTTTTCAAATCTATCAATAATTTACATCCAAATTTTCCTCATGTTCATGTTTATTTTACACAAGTCCAGGTGATTGAATATCTTTTCCACATATTTTTTTTATCATAATAAATGCTCAAATTGGATTTTTCGCTATTTTAATGGGTATCTTCCATGTAAATTTGGATAGAATATCTACTATATTGTTCAATTGGGTTGTTATCTTATCTATTTTATCTACTTGCATTTAAAATTTTGATTATATATATTACTATTTAGTGGATGGTATACTAGTTAAAGGTTATTCATATGGATTCTTTTATTAGAAAGAAGTAGGGTTGTTGGTAAGTGGGAAATTTATTATTTTCTTCATAGTATTTCAGAAAAAGAGATGTGTTTTGGATCTATTATTTCTATAATCAGGGATAGGGTCGGTATTTTTCTGATAGGTGAATATAACCTAGTTCTATTGACTTCAAAATACAAGTTATGATTCTAGTTTATAACTCTATTATTGATTATTTAATACTTTTATTTTTTGGAAAACTAGTTCACATCACTCCATGGCCTATAATTATGTACCATGGTTAGTGAAATGATTATATGAAGACCATAACTCATATACCATAGATGGTTCTTATTGTTCACTAGTTTTTTTCAATTCCATATGTGTGACCAACCTATTTATCTCTCCATTATTTTATTCTAATAAAAATATGTGTAACACCCTGAGCATCCACGATACGCTTCTCTTTCAATAATGCAATAGCTTGCATTGTACACAAGTTCGAGATTCTAACACACCGCGACCAATCAAAATAGTCATTATGAATAGTAATACCCACTTTTTGAAATTATATTTATTTTATATTTCAAAATGGACTTCATTTTTTGATTCTGAATATCAAAATTAGCCTATGTTGAATTTTTGGTATTTTTCTGAGAACTTCAAATTTTCTATGAATAGTGAAAAATACATAAAAACAACTTTTTTAATCAAAATAATTTATAGTGATAAATTATACTATTGAGGTGTTTTAAAGTATAATTAGAATATATTTTTTCCATTTTATCCAATGGTGTTCATTAGAATTAATTTCACTTTGAAATTGAACATAAAAAATTGTCAATCTTTTGATATATATTGTTTCTTAAAAACACGCTATTTGTTGTGAGAGTGGGAATTAATTATAAAATTAATTAATTCAACTTATCTTTTTGGAATTTTGTAAAATATACATCATTTTTGAATTTGGAATATCAATTATAGATTAGGGTGAAATTTTGGCATTGTTCTGAAAAACTTCAATTTTTGATTAATAGTGAAACCACTAAGTGGTAGTTAAAAAACTGATTTTTCGTTTAAATGAAACATTACCACTTCTGGGATTTGATTTTCAAAAATCTGAAATACATGGTTTTCATTATGAAGTAAAATTTGGTTCAATGGGATTAAAATAATTTTTGGTGAATAGTAACTTTTAAGTTTAATTAATCGCGATTAAAGGTAATTAGTGAAATTTAAGGTAAAAATGATATTATAAAAATATGAAAATACATTTACACTTTTCATACCTCTATTGGATGAGTCATGGACGACCAATAAAATACATGGGTCAACTTGGGGACCCCATGGAGCCACTTTGTTAGGAAAATGACATCAAAAGATTTTTATTTAATGTTAAAATAAAAATGTCACAAACATGAGTTATTTTACTAAAAAACTTTAAATGGGGTTATACAAGTAATATTATTGACTATAAATATTAATTATAAAGATAAAAAGATATCCTAAATCATGATATTTTTTTATAATTTTTATACATTAAATAAATTAAATTATTTATGACACCATGATGATGCAGCGATTACCTCCTTAATTAACGATTTAAATAAAATGAAAAGATAATGTAAGATCCCAGGCTTACACTTTTCAAAAACCTATTCTATGGGTATATTTATAACCCTTATCACCTTATCCTAGAAATATATCATTTTGGGACCTTTAGAATCCGAAAATCATTTCATAATAAAGTAACATTTCATGACATTCCAAGAGTGCCCCTCCTCTCCTCTTATAAAAGGCCCCCACTCTACCACCTTATTCACACCTTCAAGCCATTTGGCTCGGCCAACCTCTTTCCAAATACTCTCCCAACTTCCCTCTCTTACTCCTAGAAGCCTCACTTTGGGCAGAAGTCTTCCCAAGGAATCCTTTGGCACAAATCAAAAAGAGTTACCCGATTTTAATGTAATGTCTTCCCTAATGTTGTTTTGTTTTATTTTGCTTCTCCAACCCCCTAAACTATTTTTATTATTTTCTTTTTTAACAACACCAGAAACGTAAATATACTAGGATGTTTTTATAATAATTATTCTAGATACACTTACACACACCTACATCTAATGGTTAAAGAACAAATTGTTTCTGTGGATGGAAAATTTCTGCCTCACGAAACGATGATTGTTCAACACTCATATAACACCTTCAAAGGTGGCCATTAAGATGTCACTATATTTATATATGATATATAATATGTTTATGTTTTACTTAAGATTCTTTATTTTTCATTTATGGCATACCTTTATGGTTTCCATTATGGATAAACGCGATATCTTCATTTTAGGAAGTGCGGACTACCGCCCCCTCAAAGTGATTTGAATCGTTAATGTGATATATGGGATGTATATAGGATGGAGTAAATGGTATTATACATTATATTATACTGGAGTTATATTATACCTTTATAAATTATAACTTCATATGAAATAGAAATGAAAGTAGCGTTCATGCGTACGTACGGCTTACCGTCTCCATGAACGGTGCATTTCATTTCTTACCTCTAAATGTTATGTAATATTATAAATGAATGTATATAATGGATATATATGATGTATATGATATCTACATCATGAATATAATTATGTATATAATGGATATTTTACCACATGAACAAAGTGTAATTATAAGAAGTTTATTTTTGACTCAAGTACCTAGGATCGACAGAACGACCGTTATTAACTTAAATAATTACATAATGTTCATAACATGGTAATAAGTGATATAAAAGGAATAATGAACTTGAAAAAGGTTCTTAAGCAGGTATAGATTAACTCTAGTTTATTATTCCGGAGGTTAAAGAGTGGTCGAGTCAAGTTGGACACGAGGTAAGGGAACTTCTTAACCCAATTTCCATTCTTTGGTTTAATCTCCTACTTTAAAATTATGTCATTATATTATTATTTCCTATATTGTATTTGTACATTATTTATGTGTACCTATAGTTAATATACATAATAGATCTATTTTATTTAAAAAAATGATTTTTGTAAGGGACTTCGTCTCAATCTCCTTTCATTGAGGCATATTTGGTTTTATACACAACTTTCCTTTATACGGTGTATAAACTCATTTGACTTTTAATTTTATTCAAAAGGAATCATTTTATACAAATCGTTTTTACTAAACGACAAAAGGAATGTTTTTTCTTACGTATGCGGTGACAACGACTTCTCCGCCGTCGTGACTATTATTTGAGTTTCGGCTTCCTCTATAAGCCATAACTTTTTTTTAGATGAAAAATAAATACAAAGTTTTAATTTTCTTTTATTTTGGTACTGAAAATGGTTTTGAGAGTGTTTTATTATATCAATGTGTTTTATTGATATCTTTTGATTGAAATGTGGAAATGTTATGCTTCCTTTATACATGTTTTATGTGATATGATTATGTTATAGTTTATGATATGTTTAAAACTGTTCATATGAGGAATGAATTGGACTTAATAAGTGACGGGTGGAGCCCGCTATAGCTCCTCGATGCATCGGCAGGTCTCATGAGACAAACTAGTGTCTGGGCATGAGGCCTTGACAAAATATTATTTGTAGTCTTGGCACGAGGCCTTGGCTATGTGGTTATGATAGTATGGAATTATGAATTCCATCATTATAAAAGTGGTTATTGATATTGCATGTGATTATTCGACCAGTAGAATATCCATGTGAATAAGTAAATGGAATTATCTCATTTTACATTTGCCATATTATGTTTTAGTTCAAGTTTAAAAGGATTTTGTTTTAGTCATACATTGCCTTAAATGTTTATGTTTATTTATGAATGCTTCCACTATATTGTTATCCTTACTGAGCATCTGAGCTCACCCCTTTCAATGTTTTAATATTTTCCAGGATGTGAAAAATTATTTTATGAATGACCCGCAGGGATAGTCAGAAGGGGATATGAGTGTGGAAAATGGAGACTATGTTATTGTAGTTTTTCACTTTATGATGTAATGTAACATTTATGAATGTATCTAGTGTTTCCAAGGCTACTAAACTAATCGGTCTTTCGAGACTTGATATTTTGTGATCATGCCAATGTTACGCAATAATGCACTGACTCCGAGTAACTGGGGTCAGGGCGTTACAGTTGGTATCAGAGGCAGTTTAGTACTAACCTTGGAAGCTAGATTTAGATAAACTCTGATTAGAGCACATAGCCCAAAAATAGACTTTTAGGATTAGTATATAAGAACTTCCTAGAATTTTGGTATTATAGAGATTTTTGTGAGTTTCTGAGCAATACATCCCTGTCTGGATACGAGCAGGTAGAGGCGGCTCTGGCGCAGATGTACCTTGGGGTAAAACCTGAAAATACCGCTTTGAGCTAGACTCGAATGAGAACTAGTGCACGACAACGGGCCTTGCTGCACTCTTGGTTATGATACTCCCGGGGTATATGCTTAGGATAATTCTAATTTTCATTACAAACCATTATGAAGGGTTTATGAGTATATACTTCCTCAAAGAAAACATTTCTTTTTATGATTATGGATTAGATCCATAAACTGTTCAATTTATGTTAAATGTTTTACAAGTAGGGAATTATGTATTTCAATTCATAAACTAATTTAGTTTATGACATTGTATAGAAATGGCTCCTAGTGGGAGGAATGGAAACCATATCAATGCACGCACTCCATGTAGGGATTTCCCTCCTGTTCAAGATAATTATAGTGGAGCTGGAGATACAGTTGGTTCTGATCAACTTATCACCATACTGGGACAACTCACTCAGGTTATGAATAATAACCTTACTCATATAGAGCACCCTGATCCGCATCATGTAGGATCAATGTTATACCGCTTCATGAGGCAATAACCGCCAACATTTAATGGGGGTAAAAATCCATTAGTAGCTGAGCAATGGATAAACTCCTTCGAGAAAATATTTCACGCCTTGGGGAGTAGCGAAAGGGAGAAGGTTTTCATGGCAGTTTACCACCTCACTGGAGATGCTGATCAGTGGTGGTCATTGATTCAAAACACAAAGGAAGATGATGAGGTATCAAATATGTAATGGAGGGTGTTCAAAGAGCTTTTCCTAGAAAAATACTATCCTCGTGACCATCGATCAGATATGGAAAGACAATTTCTGAGTCTGAGAAAAAAGGAGGATGAGAATGTCGCAAAGTATGAGGATAACTTTACAAGGTCAGCGAGGCATGCAGCAGATTATATACGTAACCCAAGAAGTAAGATCGATTTTTTCTTTGATGGGTTAAAACTGTTTCTCCACCGAGCCTTAGTATCACAATCTTTATCAACATACGAAGATATAGTCTCGTGTGCTATCAAGAAAGAAAAGGAATTCTCTAAGTCTTATGACAATAAAGTAAAGCAAGAGAAGAAGAGAATGGTGGAACAAGAGACAGATAAAGGGAAAAAGGGAAAGAAGGATTTTCCATCATGCGATAATTATGGGAAGAATCACCCTGGTACTTGCCTTAAAGGAATGGGAGTTTGTTATAAATGTGGAGAAAAAGGTCACCAGGCTCGTGATTGAAAGGGAAAGAAAGAGGCTATCAATGTTGAATGCTACAATTATAGGGAAATGGGGCACTATGCAAATGAATGTCCTAAGAATCAGGGAAACTTACCTCAGAAAAGGCCAAGGGATCAAGGAAAATCTTATGCTGTTACTATATTTGAAGTGTAATAATTAATGTATTGGTGTTTTTGGACTCAAGAACTATATTATGGTTATAAGAATAATGTGATATATATAAGGATTGTACTACAGTACTTGTTTTTTCATTAAGGATTTAATATGATGAAGGTAATCATATTTTAAATATGTGACAATAAGAGAAACATTAATTTGTTTGGGGAATCTGATGTTACAATTGATTTTGGAATTTAGAGACCTTTTAGAGAAAGTCTGGACATATGTATTTTGGATAACTATAAAGGTTGGAATGGATTAAGTGGAACCTTGGATAGTATTCTTTAATGTTAAAAAAAATTTGAAGATTATTTTTGGAATATTATAATACTATAGTTTTAGGAAAAGGACAACCTGCAGGTTAGGGGATAACCTGTCGCATCGGAAAAAGATGTAGGAATCGAACCCACAACCATAGTGTAACAGACCTTTATTACCTACCACTAGCCTACAGGAAGTCCCTGGTTATTACAAAAAGTTTTCCTAATCTAAATGGTATGTGTTAATATTTGGAACCTTATACAATTATGATAAATATAATATTTTTTAGTTCTATTACCTTTTAGAGTGAATGATGGGTTTGTGGTAAAAATTTATTAAAGAATGAAAGTCTACATGACTAGTATGTATATTCCCTTAGGTTCTTAGTAAATCTCCTAAATAAATTCCTCAACTTTATAAAAGGTAACTTAAAACAAAAATGTTTCTGGTTAACTTTTCCAACTGGGAATTCAATGACCGTTTAACCAATCATAAGTTTGTGATTTTCTTATGGTTAACTTTCTCTTAATCCAGTTTTCTACAACTCTCCATCAGACCTTGATGGTTTGTTTTTATTCCATATCCACATTTTCATAGAATCCTAGTATGGTCTATCTCGGGTGACCTTTGTACTTATCTTTCTTTCTTTTAAAGTTATATGTTTATTAACCTTATTTCTGATGAAGGTTTTCCACAAAGGTATTTTCTATTTTCAACCTTTTATTTTCAAAGAAAAATTTCAAATTTCAAGGACGCAATTTATTGAAGGAGGGGAGAATGTAACACCCAGAGCTTCCACGATACGCTTCTCTTTCAATAATGCAATAGCTTGCATTGTACGCAAGTTCAAGATTCTAACACACCGCGACCAATCAAAATAGCTATTATGAATAGTAATACTCACTTTTTGAAATTATATATATTTTATATTTCAAAATGGACTTCATTTTTGGATTCGGAATATCGAAATTAGCCTATGTTGAATTTTTGGTATTTTTCTGAGAACTTCCAATTTTCTATGAATAGTGAAAAATACTTAAAAACAACTTTTTTAATCAAAATAATTTATAGTGATAAATTATACTATTGAGTGGTTTTAAAGTATAATTAGAATATATTTTTACCATTTTATCCAATGTTGTTCATTATAATTAATTTCACTTTGAAATTGGACATAAACAATTGTCAATCTTTTGATATATATTGTTTCTTAAAAACACGCTATTTGTTGTGACAGCGGGAATTAATTATAAAATTAATTAATGCAACTTATATATTTAGAATTTTTTAAAATAGACATAATTTTTGAATTCGGAATATCAATTATAGCTTAGGGTGAAATTTTGGCATTGTTCTAAAAAACTCCAATTTTTGATGAATAGTGAAACCACTAAGTGGTAGTTAAAAAACTGATTTTTCATTTAAATGGAACATTACCACTTCTGGGATTTTATTTTCAAAAATCTGAAATACATGGTTGTCATTAGGAAGTAAAATGTGGTTCAATTGGATTAAAAGAATTTTTGGTGAATAGTAACTTTTAAGTTTAATTAATCGCGATTAAAGGTAATTAGTGAACTTTAAGGTAAAAATGATATTATAAAAATATGAAAATACCTTTACACTTGTCCTACCTATATTGGATGAGTCATGGCCGACCAAGACAATCCATGGGTCAACTTGGGGATCCCATGGAGCCACTTTATTAGGAAAATGACATTAAAAACTTTTTATTTAATGTTAAAATAAAAATGTTACAAACATGAGTTATTTTACTAAAACAATTTTTAAATGGGGTTATACAAGTAATATTTTTTACTATAAATATTAATTAGAAATATAAAAAGATTTCCTACATCATGAATGTTTTTTTATAATTTTTAGACATTAAATAAATTAAATTATTTATGACACGATGATGATGCAGTGATTACCTCATTAATTAACGATTTAAATAAAATGAAAAGATAATGTAATATCCAAGGCTTACACTTGTCAAAAACCTATTGTATGGGTATATTTATAACTTGTATCACCTTATACTGGAAATATATCATTTTGGGACCTTTAGAATCCGAAAATCATTCCATAATAAAGTAACCTTTCATGACATTCCAAGAGTGCCCCTCCTCTCCTCTTATAAAAGGCCCCCACCTCTACCACCTTATTCACACCATCAATCCATTTGGCTCGGCCAACCTATTTCCAAATACTCTCCCAACTTCCCTATCTTACTCCTAGAAGCCTCACGTTGGGTAGAAGTCTTCCCAAAGAAGCCTTTGGCTCAAATCAAAAAGAGTTACCCGATTTTAAGGTAATGTCTTCCCTAATGTTGTTTTGTTTTATTTTGCTTCTCCAACCCCCTAAACTCTTTTTATTATTTTCTTTTGTAACAACACCAGTATCTCCAATATACTAGGATGTTGTTATAATAAGGATTCGAGCTACACATACACACACCTACATCTAATGGTTAAAGAACATACTGTTTCTGTGGATGGAAAATTCTTGCCTCACGAAACGATGATTGTTCAACACTCATATAACACCTTAAAAGGTGGCCATTAAGATGTCACTATATTTATATATGATATATAATATGTTTTTGTTTTACTTAAGATTCTTTATTTTTCATTTATATCATACCTTTATGGTTTCCATTATGGGTAAACGCGATATCTTCATTTTAGGAAGTGCGGACTACCGCCCCCTCAAAGTGATTTGAATCGTTAATGCCATATGTGGGATGTATAGAGGATGGAGTAAATGGTATTATACATTATATTATACTGGAGTTATATTATACCTTTATAAATTATAACTTCATACGAAATAGAAATGAAAGTAGCGTTCATGCGTACGTACGGCTTACCGTCTCCATGAACGGTGCATTTCATTTCTTACCTCTAAATGTTATGTAATATTATAAATGAATGTATATACTGGATATATATGATGTATATGATATCTAAATCATGAATATAATTATGGATATAATGGATATTTTACCACATGAACAAAGTGTAATTATAAGAAGTTTATTTTTGACTCAAGTACCTAGGATCGACAAAACGACTGTTATTAACTTAAATAATTACATAATGTTCATAACATGGTAATAAGTGATATAAAAGGAATAATGAACTTGAAAATGGTTCTTAAGCAGGTAGATATTAACTCTAGTTTATTATTCATGAGGTTAAAGATCAGTCGAGTCAAGTCGGACACGAGGTAAGGGAACTTCTTAACCCAATTTCCATTCTTTGGGTTAATCTCCTACTTTAAAATTATGTCATTATATTATTATGTCCTATCTTGTATTTGTACTTTCTTTATGTGTACCTATAGTTAATACACTTAATAGATCTATTTTATTTAAAAAAATGATCTTTTTAAGGGACTTCATCTCAATCTTCTTTCATTGAGGCATATTTGGTTTTATACACAACTTTCCTTTATACGGTGTATAAACCCCTTTGACTTTTAATTTTATTCAAAAAGAATCTTTTTATACGAAGCGTTTTTACTAAACAAAAAAAAGGAATGTTTTTATTACATATGAGGCGACAATGACTTATCCATCGCTGTGACTATTATTTGAGTTTTGGCTTCCTCTATAAGCCATAACTTTTTTTAAAATGAAAAATAAATACAAAGTTTTAATTTTCTTTTATTTTGTTATTGAAAATGGTTTTGAGAGTGTTTTATTATATCAATGTGTTGTATTGATATCTTGTGATTGAAATGTAGAAATTTTATGTTTCCTCTATTCATTTTTTATGTGATACGATTATGTTATGGTTTATAATATGTTTAAACCTGTTCGTATGAGGAATGCATTGGACTTAATAAGTGACGGGTGGATCCCGCTATAGCTCCTCGATGCATCGGCAGGTCTCATGAGACAAACTAGTGTCTTGGAACGAGGCCTTGACAAAATCTTATTTGTGGTCTTGGCACGAGGCCTTGGCTACGTGGTTATGATAGTCTGGCATTATGAATTCCATCATTATGAAAGTGGTTATTGATATTACATGTGATTATTCGACCAGTAGAATATCCATGTGAATAAGTAAATGGAATTATCTCATTTTACTTTTTCCATATTATGTTTAAGGTCAAGTTTAAAAGGCTTTTTTTTATCATACATTGCCTTAAATGTTTATGTTTATTTATGAAAGCTTCTGCTATATTATTATCATTACTGAGCATCTGAGCTCACCCCTTTTAATGTTTTAATATTTTCCAGGATGTGAAGAAGTATTTTATGAATGACCCACAGGGATAGTAAGAAGGGGATATGAGTGTAGAAAATGGAGACTATGTTATTTTAGTTTTTCACTTTATGATGTAATGTAACATTTATGAATGTATCTAGTGTTTCCAAGGCTACTAAACTAATCGGTCTTTCGAGACTTGATCTTTTGTGATCATGCCAATGTTAGGCAATAATGCACCGACTCCGGGTAACTGGGGTCGGGGCATTACAATATGAGTCATAATTTATTTCTTCATAATTACCCCTTATACATATGCCTCCTTTAAGGAATTTTTGGTATATTTATGATGTCGTTTCAATTGGACCCCTATCTTTTTCTATCGAATTTCTAATCAATTCCCAAATAGATTATGCATCCAAAATATTCCAATAATTTCTTAATTAGGCATGGTAGATTAATATAAGGAAATAGTTTTATTCTACATAATAATGATGTCTTCTGGAACATAACTTATTGAATATTTTAAAAAATAATAGATCGTCTCTTCATATTCTTTTCTTATGGAATATATCTCTCTACTTATTTATGTTCTTTGGAATTTAGAAAAAATATCTTCCTAGAATATTCTTAAAAATCATCCATGTACAAGATCTCTCATTAATTTATGTTATACTATCATGATTTAGAATATTCTTTTCAATAAAAAGGAATATTATCCCCACATGACATGTTCCTCATCTACTCCTTAGGGATTCAATGTTGAGTAGACATGAGTGAATGATTGAATGTATTTTATGTGGTATCCAACAGCAACACCAAGAATCTTGGGATGAATTTGTATTTATCCAGTTTTTAATTTAATACTATTTTGTATCACTTGTATAAAAATTTGGTTTCATTAGTTGTCAAACTGATTTGAAAATAATTCCCTTATGGTATAGTTATGACATATATCCATGTTTTTAGTTTCAAATTGAATAATATATGTTTCAATTGGGTCTCTAATATTTTTATTCAAAATTAGTGTTCAAATTGGTATTAAAATGTCCGATCAGTATGTGTAATTTGATTTCAAGATCTAAAGGGACGCATTATTGTTAGTAGTTTTGGTCATGTAATTTTAAAAATTATATTTTTCACTGTCTCCCCTAAAACGATGTTACGTTTCAAAACAATTTCATTAGTTGTGAAGAAAATAATTATTTACTAGGTTACTATAGTAGTAGTGAAAATCCTTGGTCATATCCAAAGAGGGGTGTACCACATATATTTTTCAATTCTAGGTTAATAGGAAGAATTTTTTATTTCAAAAATTATAATGATTGAAATAAATATTTGAACAAAAATGATGAGAGAAAACTGATAGGGATATGGTAAGATTTCTAATTGTAATTTTTTCCTAGTATCTAATTGTTTGGATTTTCTTATTATTAATTGATAAGTGATATTTTTTACAACCACTTCCAACTTTACCATTGGTTGAATGAAAATGGTTAGATTATCATATTTAAAACCATTTTTTGGTATTAACTCATTCCAATGTGTGAATGTGAAATATTGGATTCCCTGTGTTTTCAAAGAAAAAACCCAACTAAATTCTATTATTCCTATGTAATCTTGGATTAGTCACTGAATATTATTCATTTTCCAAAAAACACTTAATATTCACCATTTATCCCAAACGAATTCACCAAATGGGGTCATAAAAAATGTAGTGAAATTATGGATCCTTTACCGATGAAATAAATAATATGTATAGTTGAATAAAATACAACCACATTCAAAATAAAAATATAATATAATGTGCCAAGATTCAATTAATAAGAGAGTGATCATTGAATTAAAATACTATGAACAAAGCATATCAAATGGTGTACTTCACCTCCCATAAACACTAAGAATATTTTCAAATATATTCAAGAGATTAAAAAGGAAAAATGAGTGGAAGATACTATGGATTCAAAACCCTGTGAAAGTAAAAACTAAAAGTAGTAACTGAATCCCAACAAGTTACTTTCATCCATACAAGATTCATCCTCCTATCAAGAATTAATTCTTCCTTTTATTTATTGGAACAATATTTCCACCCTTATGTTTCTATATATTCACATTAAAATAGCGCTTCATGGTCAAACATTCATAATTACATTCTGAATATTTAGTGATATACTTTAATCCTTATGACCAATAGGATAAAATCTATCATCCATCATATTGTGTTATATTTCAATATATTCTCACAGAGTTTTTAGTTTGAACATGCATGTAATTAATGTCACTTCCTCTATGTAAATCGTTATCATATGTGTCGATATTATTCCATATTTAGAAGACCACATGTATTTCCATGTTTTATAACATCCTTATGAGTATTTGGTCATTCTTAACATGCATGTATCCATATAAAATCATCATGTTCTCCTTGGGATGTTGAACCCATGAGTTCCCATCATGTAAATTGAACATGTCCTTATTGATGAATCTTGATATACCTTCTCTTTTTTAAGCATGGATTATATATATCCCTTCAGTTAAACCGATATCCCTTCAATATCTGGACATTGACGAATAAACCATGATGAAATTAAATGAAACCAAATGATACACATTGATCATCCAAGTACTAAAATGATCTCATCATCCCTCGGTTTTGACCATTTCAACCACCTCTATCCATTGTTAAGCCTGGATTCAGATTCTATAGGTCTAGCATTGTTCTCAATAGAATAATTGAATTATAGAAATACTCATTCTGAAAAAATGAAAAATATCTAATATACAATGATCCAGTTCCTTGGGAACAATTAACTATAGAATCTAAATGCCTTATATTCTTTAAAATAAAACCTACAAATAGGGAAAATTCATTCATTCAGTTCCAAAAAATTACTAGTTTAAGGAGTCTTAGATAAACATGTAATATATAGCATTGTGTGACTTTATCCTTTCATGTTGAAGGATTGAGTGGTGTTGACCCGTATTATCCTCCATCATCAATCTTACTTCTATAACAAGATCCAATTTTAGTTCTTATGATTTGTGGTTCTATAATCTTCATCCTACTTAGATTCATCTTGAGTAATACTCTATCTATGTAACTTGGATTTAGTAACTAGACCTTTTCACTCGCTTCTATCTTCCTAAAAAGATTTGAACCATCTCTATATCTATAGGTTTCCATCCTTTAATATTATCCTTAATATTTTTTTATCTTTCTTTACCCAAATATATTCTATATTTTTCATCAATATCAAGTGACTCTAGCTTGGTTCCCATGGATTCCATAACTCGGTTTTCCTTGAAGATCTAGTCATGTGGAAAAGAATCATATACCTTATTACAACTAAAACAAACATTTCAAAATATAGGTGAGGATGGACCATCAATAATCCACAAAAGAGGCTTTCCATGGATGTACATGAAAGGATTTGGGATGGTGTTATCTCATGTTTTCAATTTCCATGGATTATGGATGACTATGGAATGATTGTTTTATCATGTATGAAAAACTCCACAATTATAGGTGCACAGTCAAAGTCTAGAGACATCCCATTTAAGAAAGCATCATGGTCAAAGGAGTGGTGAAAGTCATAGTCATAGGCTCATTGATTCCAAATAAATTATATAGAGTCAAGTTCAATGGATCCTGAATACATACCAAATATATTCATGGAGAAAAGAGAAAGGATACATTCCCATTGTCATAGGCTCATGGTAACAGATTTTTCATCTCCTTCAAATTTCTTTCTTCAATCTATACAAAAAATATCAATTTACTAATATAGGATTTTCCAAAAATTTATTGGAATTTACCTTCTAATTATAATGAAAAATTTTAATTATTCATGTAAAGATCATGATTTGTGCAATTTTATAATTAAATTATAGAGTTCTATAAGTAACAAAAACGTATGGATTAGATAGAATTTATATTATTAATGTAGATAGTTCTAATGATAAACATCAAAAAAAATTTAAATTACATGATTCATTATTGTTCTATTTAAGAATGATGTTATGAATTTTGATCATATGATGTCCTGATTAATGGTTTGTGTTACATTTTTTAGGCCATATCATGGATATTATGCTTCCTTTTAGATATGTTGTGGATTTATGTTATTATTTAGTATTATTTGGAGATCAATTGTGGTTTATAGTTATTAGTATTAAGGATAGGAAATTTCTCTTTTTGTCATGCTTTTTAATGAAATTGTTTATGAGGTAATATTTATTAATCCCTTAATGAGAATTTCAGCTCACTCCATTTTATATATTCATTTCTTATGTTCTAAGGAGGATTTTTACTAATGATATGTTTATAATATAGTATATTATGGTGCACATAATAAGATATGATCACAAGAATTGTAAAATAAGATAATTATATAGCTAGTCTCCAAAGACCATGAACCTATCAGTTCATAGGATATTATTGTTTTTAATTTATGAAATGTAATGGTTATATTATGTAAAAGATTTAAAATAAAGGAACTTTGTCTTATGTCTCTATTGGATCTAATAATCTCATTGTGGGGTAGAATATAATGAAATCTATTCGAAATAAAAAAGTAATACATAATATGGTGTGAATAAATAACAAAATAATTCCATTTAAATTATAAAATTACCATAATATAACCATGGATAACATAAAAATTTAAATACATAATAGCATGTATTTTAACAACTAATCATAGAGAGATAGCATGTACAATTCCAGACCTTATAAACATGTTTTCAAGGCCTCATCCAAGACATGATACATAAATGGTTATGAATAAATGAAATATTGCAACTAGTTTTTCTCATTGTACTTACTAATTCAACAAGTTTCTATAAAATTATGGGCGCCACCTTTCACATAATATGTCCAATGCATCCATCCTATGAACAATGTGGATAATAAATTCAACATATATTTCTTCCAAAATAACCTTAAAAATAATGGTTATGTAACTATTAGATATATATATATATAGTGGATAAACATAGTATCAATATTTCCCCATTCAGTAGAATAATATGTATATTTATGTGAACATCTAACAATCACCATAGAAACTACAGAACATTCAAAATGAAATGGAAACTACCCTTTATAAATGGAATTATGATCAATTTATAGTGATGGGTATTTACAAGGTATAAGGATGTCAAATCACTACTGGAAATACAGGATTTCCCAACGGTTTAGAACAATTGGGAAAGGCTGCAGAACCGTTGGTATATGTTATACCAACGGTTCTGCAAACCATAGGGAAGTAAGCCGTTTGGAAAAACTTTTCCTAACGGTTTACAGTGAACCGTTGGGATAGGGTGGAGAAAAATTACCCTATCCCAACGGTTCTGGAAAACCGTTGGTAAAACTTTATACCGACGGTTGTAAACCGTTGGGATAAAGTGCTGAAAATTACCATGTTTTTTCCAACGGTTTTGAAAACCGTTGGGAAAAAACCAAATATCCACTTTCCCAACGGTTTAGAACCATTGGGAAAAGTGTTTTACCAACGGTTTTAAGAACTGTTGGTAAAACAAAACCTAGACATTCTATGCCAACGATTTTGAACCGTTGGCATAGCCTCTGCTGGGCAAATTGCACAGCAGTTCTGCAATTTTCCCAACAGCTCCAATTTGCAACCAGCTCTCTGATTTTTCCACCATTTCAATCCAATTATTGTACCTGTAATAATCTAACACATACATATACAATTATTGTACCTACAATAACCAACTAACACTTACATATAGAGAACAAATTCATACACATTTAACATATAATGGTGGAACTATACACATCCATAATTAAATTACAATTCATAACGTAATTATAAACATACATAATTCATTTATAATTCAATTTAAAATTTAGATGACAATTATATGTGGAATCCGAAAGTCAATTCATAATTTGATCGGTTTTTTCTATACCATATATTTTTACTTGAAATAATGTCCATTTTAAACAAAATACATACACCTGGAGTGATACCGGCCACACCACACCTCGGATTGAGGCAGGGTTGACTCTTACATGTCACATATGACCCATGGATTATTGTGATAATGTATCGACACAATCCGAATGCGTTTGGTCGGTTTTCCGTATGCCAGTTGATGTTTTTCAATTAAAATGACGTACTTTTGAAACAAAAGGCAGACACTTTGAGTGGTTCTGGACACACCACACCTCTAATTGAGGCGGAGTTGACTCTTACACGTCATATATGACCCATGGATTGTTCTCCTAAAGTTTCAATTGAAACCGAATGTGTTTGGTCGGTTTTCTCTATGTACTTAAATTGTTGTCAATTTTAAACAAAAGAGAGCCACTTAGAGTGATTCTGGCCACACTATGCCTCAGATTAAGGTGGGGTTGACTCGTACACATCACATATGACCCATGGATAATTGTGCTAAAGTATCGACACAATACGAATGCGTTTGGTCGGTTTTCTGTATGCCAGTTGATGTTTTTCACTTCAAATTATGTCCTTTTGAAACAAAAAACAGACACTTTGAGTGGTGGTGGTCACACCATGCCTCGGATTGAGGTGGGGTTGACTCGTACATGTCACATATGACCCATGGATTGTTTTTCTAATGTATCTACACAATCCGAATGTTTTTGGTCGGTTTTCTGTATGCCAGTTGATGTTTTTCAATTAAAATGACGTACTTTTGAAACAAAAGGCAGACACATTGAGTGGTTCTGGACACACCACGCCTCGGATTGAGGAAGAGTTGACTCTTACACGTCACATATGACCCATGGATCGTTCTCCTAAAATTTCAATGGAAACTGAATGCGTTTGGTCGGTTTTCCGTATGTACTTAAATTGTTGTCCATTTTAAGCAAAAGAGAGCCACTTAGAGTGATTCCGGTCACACCGCACCTTGGATTGAGGCGGGGTTGACTCTTACACATCACATATGACCCATGGATCATTGTTCTAAAGTATAGACACAATCCGAATGCGTTTGGTCGGTTTTCTGTATTCTAGTTGATGTTTTTCACTTCAAATGACGTCCTTTTGAAACAAAAGACATACACTTTGAGTGGTGGCGACCACACCACACCTCATATTGAGGCGGGGTTGACTCGTACACGTCACATATGACCCATGGATCATTGTGCTAATGTATCGACACAATCTGAATGCGTTTGGTCAGTTTTCCGTATGCCGGTTGATGTTTTTCAATTAAAATGGCGTCCTTTTGAAACAAAAGGCAGACACTTTGAGTGGTGGCGGCCACAACGCACCTTGGATTGAGGCGGGGTTGACTCATACACGTCACATATGACCCATGGATCATTGTGCTAATGTATCGACACAATCCGAATGCATTTGGTCGGTTTTCCGTATGCCAGTTGATGTTTTTCAATTAAAATGGTGTACTTTTGAAACAAAAGGCAGACACTTTGAGTGGTTTCGGCCACACCACACCTCAGATTGAGGCGGCGTTTACTCTTACACGTCAAATATGACCCATGGATCATTCTCCTAAAGTTTCAATGGAAACTGAATGTGTTTGGTCGGTTTTCCGTATGTACTTAAATTATTGTCCATTTTAAGAAAAAGAGAGAAACTTAGAGTGATTTTGGCTACACCATGCCTCAGATTAAGGCGGGGTTGACTTGTACACGTCCCATATGACCCAGGTATCGTTGTGCTAATGTATCGACACAATCAGAATGTGTTTGGTCGGTTTTCCGTATGCCAGTTGATGTTTTTCAATTAAAATGACGTTCTTTTGAAAGAAAAGGCAGACACTTTGATTGGTGGCATCCACACCGCACCTCGGATTGAGGAGGGGTTGACTCGTACACATCACATATGACCCATGGATCGTTGGGCTAATGTATCAACACAATCTGAATGCGTTTGGTCAGTTTTCCATATGCTAGTTGATGTTTTTAAATTAAAATGACGTACTTTTGAAACAAAAGGCAGACACTTTGAGTGGTTTCGGCCACACCGCACCTCGGATTGAGGCGGTGTTGACTCGTACACGTCACATATGACCCATGGATCTTTCTCCTAAAGTTTCAATGGAAATAGAATGTGTTTGGTCAGTTTTCCGTATGTACTTAAATTGTTGTCCATTTTAAGCAAAAGAGAGCCACTTAGAGTGATTCCAGCCACACCGTGACTCAGATTAAGGTGGGGTTGACTCGTAAACATCACATATGACCCATGAATCTTTTTTCTAAAGTATCAACACAATCAGAATGTGTTTGGTCGGTTTTTTGTATAACAGTTGATGTTTTTCACTTCAAATTATGTCCTTTTGAAACAAAAGACAGATACTTTGAGTGGTGGCGGCCACACCGCGCCTTAGATTGAGGAAGTTTTGACTCGTACGTGTCACATATGACCCATGGATCGTTGTGCTAATGTATCGACACAATCCGAATGCGTTTGGTCGGTTTACCGTATGCCAGTTGATGTTTTTCAATTAAAATGACGTCCTTTTGAAACAAAACGCAGACACTTTGAGTGGTGGCGGCCACACCGCACCTCGGATTGAGGTGTGGTTGACTCGTACATGTCACATATGACCCATGTATCGTTGTGCTAATGTATCGACACAATCTGAATGCGTTTGGTCGGTTTTCCGTATGCCAGTTGATGTTTTTCAATTAAAATGACGTACTTTTGAAACAAAAGGAAGACACTTTGAGTGGTGCCGGCCACACCGCGCCTTGGATTGAGGCGGCGTTGACTCGTACACATCACATATGACCCATGGATCGTTATCCTAAAGTTTAAATAGAAACCGAATGTGTTTGGTCGGTTTTCCGTATGTACTTAAATTGTTGTCCATTTTAAGCAAAAGAGAGCCACTTAGAGTGATTCCGGCCACACCGTGCCCCAGATTAAGGCGGGGTTGACTCGTACACGTCACATATGACCCATGGATCGTTGTACTTAAAATGATGTCCATTTTATGATAATCCTCTGTGCGGGGGGTTGTTCGGGGTCCAAGGAAGAGGGTGGGGGGCTGTCTGGGGGGCTGTCTGGGGGGCTGTCCGGGGGGCTGTCTGGGGTCCAGGGAGGAGGGTGGGGGGGCTGTGTGGGGGGTTGTCCGGGGGTGTTCGGGGGGTTGTCCGGGGTCCAAGGAGGTGCGTGGGCAGCTGTCTGGGGGGCTGCCCGGGGGGCTGCCCGGGGGGGGGCTGTTCGGGGGGTTGTCTGGGGTCCAGGGAGGAGGGTGGGGGGGCTATCCAGGGGTTGTTCAGGGGGCTGTCCGGGGGTTGTCCGGGGATGTTCGGGGGGTTGTCCGGGGGTTCTCTGGGGCCCAGGGAAGAGGGTGGGGGGCTGTCTAGGGGGCTGTCTGGGGGGCTATCCGGCGGGGCTGTCCGGGGTCCAGGGAGGAGTGTGGGGGGTTGTCCAGGGTCCATGAAGGAGGGCGGTTCCCAAACACACAACCACTAAAAGACAAAAACATCCATAAAAATAGATAATATATAAAAATAACTCAACTCTAATACTATGCTACGAGTCTAGATAAAAACAACAACTAGAATAGATTAAATATCAAATCTCAGTAATATCAGTCAAAAATGTAATGGATCAACTTGTCACACATCACCATCACCATCATCACCATCATCATCATCACCCTCATCCTCATCCCCATCATCGTCCTCGCCATCTCCCTCCTCCTCATCCTCGCCCTCCTCCTCGCCCTCGCCACCCGCCTCGCCCTCCTCCTATCCCTCCTCTTCTGCATCAGACTCCTCGCCATCATCATCATCAAGTTGGACACCGTCATGACCACCACTAGAACCGCCACCTAGTGCACCGTATATAGAACTTATCGATGACATATACTCATCAAAATCTGGTCTGGCCTCTTCTGGAAGTGTAGGATGTAGAACATCAATAAATTTCATAAATGCACTGTTTTCCCTAGCAGACTGTTCTGCCGTCTCTATGGCCCTTTTCTCAACATGTTCTGCCTGTGCCCTAACTTACTGCATCTTGGTGGCACTAAAGCTCGTACCTGAGGAGGTCCAATACCTCGTCGGGGCTATCCTAGGTCGGCAGCGTACTCTGCCAGAATGCTCTTCTGCCAACACCTGATGTAAGTGATCTGTTGGCCCAAAATTGTCTGTTTCTTGGGCATCGAGGGCCTCTAAGGAAGCATATTACAAATATAAATATATCATTAAGTTACAAAATAGATATTAAAAAATAAATTCAATAGATTAAAACTTACAATCTGCTGTTGAGTCGCTTCGTTGATGGCACTTCCATCCTTTTTCCATCTACTCGAGCAAAACAGTTTTGCTCGAGGCACACGTCCTTCAATATTTTGTATTTGCCTCTACAATGACATTGAAAACTAAAGTTATATGAAAACTTTAGAAAACTATTAAATAATTGAAGAAACAAAAAAAAGTGTAAGTCGTAAAGAAAACTTATAAACAATTGTCATACCTACTTCCTCTCATGATCAGGCATCGTAGTGCGTCCCAGTGTGTGGAGGTATTTTTTGCATCAATGTTCTTTTTATTTTTTCCAGATGATTCCTAAATAAAATTCAAAAATGAAACATATAGTATTAATGAAAAACATGAAAGTTATTATTTAAACACCTCAAATGTTATTAATACCTTAAACTGGGTACTCGTCCAATGAGTAATCATCTGATGATACTGCTCTATAGAACAATCATACACCACTGGTACCACCTCTAACTCTGTGCAAACTCTATAAACCCAGCCAATATACAAATCATGCTTGTAGGCTCTCCAAAGCTCGCCTAAATCCTTTAGACGTTCCGATCATGCACCCTCACCATCGGGAAAATTAAATCGAAGATGAAATCAAAATATTAATTCATATAAATACAAAAATAATTCATGCCATTAAATAGAATAGATTTTTTTACCCATATCTCTGCCCAAGCTCTATCCTTGACCTCATGTGGAAAATGTCCCCACGATAGCGGGCTGACAGGAATGATGTCGGAGTATTTGGAAAGCGTGGCCAAAAAACTCTGACATTGCTACCCTGTTTTCTCATCCATTTGGTTGTCTTCATTATAATCCACCATAACCTATATTCGGAGGTTCCACACCGAACGCATGCATGTACGCCCCCGCCCATGCCTCCTGTCAGTAAATGTATCTGTCATGAAATAAAAACAAATATTTTATCAAAACATTTTATAATAAAAATAAATATTTCTATAAAAATTTGTTAGGGTTCTATAAATATACATGTGCTGGTCTGATCGCTAAGTGTCGTTGGATCCACAGAAACTGATGGAACACCCTGTGGTGGAACAGGAGTCGAAGACGATGGAATATAGAATCTCGGAGAGACAGAAGTAGAAGGAAAAGAAAATGGGACAGCTATCTGACTGGATGCTGACTGAGGAGTGGGAATCATCATGGGATGTGAAAATGATGAGCCGGAAGATGTAGAAGTTAGAGAAAACATGGGAGGCCTAAATATCTCGTGTGTCTCTAACGACACATCGGGATCAGAATGTGGGAAGGATGACATGTCAGTGGGAGGGGAAGGGTCTAGTCGGGTACGCGCAGCTTCTCGTCCACCTCTGGTACGAACCCTCCTCGTACCACCGGCCTGAGTGCTAGGACCAGTACTAGGCTCCTCATCGAATAATTGTCGACGTATAGGTGGATCCTACAAAAATGTTTACAAAAAAATTAATCACATGACATTATATATTCTTTAAATATATCAATTTGAAATAAAGTACTCACTGCAGGCACTAATGGTGGATTTCCCAACTCCGTCATTCGATGATTGTTATCTGTCATTTTTTTCCTTCATCTCTCTTCAATTGGCTTTATTTCCTTCATTTTGAAAACAAATATGTAATTAATTAGAAAAAGAAAACTAATCTGTAACCCAAAAAACTAAATATATGAGGGAATAGGGGGATTCATTGGTAATTTAGCTATCAATTGTTTTATAAGAGCTTGAATGGATTTAATAAATCATACAAGTTGTAATGTTCACCAATTTAGAAATATTGTTTGACTATGTTTGAATGCAGTTCAATTCCAAATTAGAAAATGCAATTCAAATAAAATTGCAACCAATAAACATTGAAAATTCACATAATGGTCAATTAAGATATCAATTGTTGTATAAGAGCTTGAATGGATTTAATAAATCATACAAGTTGTAATGTTCACCAAGTTAGAAATATTGTTTGACTATGTTTGAATACAGTTCAATTCCAAATTAGAAAATGAAATTTAAATAAAACTGCAACCAATAAACATTGAAAATTCACATAATGGTAAAGTCAGCTATCAATTGTTTTAGAAGAGCTTGAATGGATTTAATAAATTATACAAGTTGTAATGTTCACCAATTTAGAAATATTGTTTGAATATGTTTGAATAAAGTTCAATTCCAAATTAGAAAATGCAATTCAAATAAAACTACAACCAATAAACATTGAAAATTCACATAATGGTCAAGTTAGCTAAAACATATTTATGATCAATACTAAATCAATTTGAATATTACCAACCTTAACAACCCAACTCGAGGTAAACCAAAAGAATTGAGAACATGGATGAATGATTCTATATATTTTCAATTCCATCATCACCATCATCAAAAATATGTCTTGGAATTACTTCAACTATGACACCAAATTCAGGTCGAAGTTGGTCTTTGACATAAAAAAACTTGTTTAGCCATTGATGCCAACACATATGGTTCTTTGGTAGCAAGAGTGTGAGTCATATTAATTACTCAAAATCTAAAATCATCAATAAATGTTCAATGTATCATCATCGAATCAAACCAATGGCATTTCATCATTGTGACTCGTCCATGAGAGTAATAATCCAATATTATTATTTTCTCAAAAACTCCATAATAACCCACATTTTCAAATCGCGGTCTACTATCTGATGCACTGGAATAATAATCTGTTGTGGCAGTAACCATAACACCATCATGTTGTTTTCTCATGTTCTTTTCTCGTTCAGTGACAATAAATTTGTACCCATTGATAACAATTGATTTACAGTCACGAACCACGGTATTAGGACCAAAATCCAAAGCTCTTATTTCCTTAGAGACAGATTCAGCAGACAAACTCAATACCTGCAATATAAATGACTATTAAACTTAATTAAATATTGATATAATTATTTTAAACATTAATTTTTTTATACCTTCAATTTTAACCAAGAAGAAAACTCTTTGCTATGCAAAGTATCTCTCCTTCTCAAAGATAAAGAACGATGCTTCCTATTTATCATTGTTTTATGTTCCCTATAGATAAAAAATATTAATAGTTTAACAGATATATATGTAAGATATACATAATCAATTTAGTTACCTGATATAGTCATTGAACAAATCTCAGTTGAACAAAACTGTGTGATGTTCCATCTCCCACTCTTCATGGCTTTATGTCTTCAATGTATATGATCCAGGAATTCCTCCCATTTGAGAAAGTGATGGAAAACTGGGTTCAATTTGCTCATACTGTTGTTCTTTATTTCTCATTGGTCTGTTCAATCTTGTAGTAAGATCAGACAAATACATCGTGCATAAATCCATACATTCTTGAGCCAAGTAACCGTTCACGATAGAACCTTCGGGGTGATTTCTGTTTCGGACATAAGACTTTAATATGAACATATTTCTTTCAGTTGGATACATCCAACGAAAAGAAACAGGTCCTCCGAGAAGTATTTCAGTGGGAATATGGACAGTCGGATGCAGCATGCATGTGAAAAATGATGGAGGAAATATTTTCTCCAACTCACACAAAATTAATGGGGCATCTATCAACATTTTTGGAAAGAAAGACTTGGACAACTTCTTAGCACAAAGATCTCTAAAAAAATGGCACAACCGAATAACAGCCACCCTTACATTATTGGTCAAAAGATAACGGACTGCTATTCGAAGCAACTCATGCAGTAGAACGTGATAATCATGAGTCTTAAAAGATTTTAGCTTCAACTCTCTTCTGTTGACCCGTTTAGATATGTTGCTTGAATAGCCATCAGGAACTCTAATAGTCTCTAATATTTCTAGAAATTGTTTTTTTTCATAGGTGTCATCACATAAGAAGCACATGGAAGTTTCCATTTATTTTCACTGATACGCACAGGATGCAATTCTGGTCTGATGCCCCAATCCACCAAGTCACGCCAAGATCGTAAATCATCTTTTGTCTTCCCCTTGACATTTAGAAGAACTGAAAGCAACATTTCGCATATATTATTTTCAATATGCATTACGTCTAAGCAATGATGTAACAAATTGGTTGACCAATAAGGAAAATCAAAAAAGATACTCTTCTTCCTCCAATTGCAACAGGTTTCAGTGGAAACATTCTTTCTCTTTCCAGATTTCATTTGACCCTTCCCAAATGAAAAATTGAAATCTTTCAATTCATTAAGCACATCAGTTCCAGACAAACTCTGAGGTGGATCATCGGTCTCTATGGTATTATCAAATCTTCGAAGATTCATTCTATATGGATGATCCTTTTACAAGAATCATCGATGTCCCCTAGAACTGAAACTACAGCGATGTTTCAGTCTTCTGGATCGTGTATTCTTCATACAAACTGGACATGACAGTTTTTCCTTCGTGCTCCATCCAGACATCATTGCATAAGCTGGAAAATCATTGATCGTCCACATAAGTGCATCACGCATCTGAAATATGTCTTTCGAACATGCATCGTATGTGCGAACACCCACATCCCAAAGAAGTTTCAACTCTTTTATTAAAGGTTTCATGTATACATCAATATCAATGTCGGGATCAGAAGGACCAGATATGTGTATACTCATGAAAGTGAAAGGTTTTTCATACACAACCATGGGGGAAGATTATAAATGTGTATAAAAACTGGCCATGTGCTGTGCGAAGTAAGCATCTACCCAAATGGATTAAAACCGTCGCATGAAAGACCCAGCCTCACATTACGCACGTCAGCTACAAAATCAGGATATCGAGCATCAAATCTCTGCCATGAAAATCCATCTGCAGGATGAACCAACTCATCATTAGTCTTCTTTCTCTCGGTATCATGCCATCTCATTTTTATTGATATTTCATCAGACATAAAAAGATTCTGAAGTCTGGGGATCAATGGAAAGTTCCACATTACTTTTGGTGGAACGCGGGATGGTGTTCCATCAGATTTTGACTTCCAGTGGGATGTGCCATATTTTATACAATCATTTCGTTCAGCGTTTTCCTCCCAGAATAAACTGCAATCTTTCGGGCAAGCATGAATTTTTTTTCTTGAAAATCCAAGTTCCTCAACTAACTTCCATGCCATATAGTGGTTTGAGGGAATATCCGCATCATCAGGAAGTAAATCCTTCCAGAGGGTAAGAATGTAATCGATTGTTGTATTAGAAATTCCATACATAGTTTTCCTATGAAACAATATGATTAAAATTTCCAGCTTTTTCATTTTATCGCATTGTCGATATACTGGAGTCGTGGCAGCATCATTCAATTTTTTCACCCTATCAATATCATCAATTTCACTAGATGCATCAGCTGTCCTCATATCAAAGTCTTCTTGAGTCGAAATCCTTTCTTTTTCATGATGATGAATAAACGGAAACCGATCATCTAACAAATTTTCCATTCCAGTCCTTTCATTTCGATCATCACCAATTTGAGATTTCATTTTCTCCCCATTGTGATACCACACAAAGTAGTTAGCTTAAAAACCATTTTTGGTTATGTGGTAGCTGACTTCTTCATGGCTCAACCAAGGTCTACCAACACAATTGGAACCTGGGCAGTGTATGCGACCTCTATCTAAAGCATTGTGAAATGCAAAATCTATAAGGCTCTCCAAATTGTTTTGAAAATCGCTTGAGATCCGATCGGTTTCATACATCCAACTTCTGTCCATTCTGTAAAAAGAATTTATATAAGTCATTTTGTCATAAACAATTCAATAGGATTTAACTTTAATAGAAAATACATTTAAGTAAATGATAAAGGAATAAGTTTCTAGTCGATGTAGTGAAAATCACCCCACCCTCATAAAAGTGATTATTGGCCAAGAAGGACACATAATATACAACGTACAATGAGAACCATATTTAGTTGACCCTAAAGTTATATTAGTACAATCATCTTGGGGGAAATGGAATATATGATCCTGGTTAGCTGATGAATTCAAAAGCTCATATTCCATATGTTGGACACTATCTAAGGTAAGAAATCATGTGAGGATGAGATGACATCACTCAATTTCTTACATTCTAGTGAAAATGAGGGATTAAATTAATGAATTCAGTTCACTGATACCATGTCAACCGTTATACACACCACGTGAACCCTTATACACACCATATGAACCCTTATACCATATCGTCATTGTTACAACCATTAATAACAACTTATTAAATAACATCACTAGTTAAAGATAATAAAATTGAACATAAATCAATAATAATATTGGATATATCAAGTAAAATGAAGTCATACTATCTTACATCATAAATGACCACCCAGAACCATGATTAATGACCACAAAGCTCCCCTTTCGGCCAAATCAAAAGTGTAAAAAAACACATAGTTTTAGAAAAAAACTTCATTTGTGTGAAGAATAATAATCTCATAGTCCTCATGATATTTGAACCACACAGTCATGATTTTTGAGATGAACTTGTATCCATGAAACCATATGAGAAACACGATTCAATACATGCATTTTTCTGATTTTCCCAAGCATTTTGAGGAACCCCAAATCAGTGAAAATGGTCATTGTGTTTTAAAAAGGTGATTGAATAACACATGTACGATGTCGAAGGTAGAATGATTAATGGTTATATTAGAAAAACTAATATTCACTAATATTGCGAATTTGACATTCTGTGAATTAGTTTCATGAAGAAGGAAGAAGTAATAATTAGGGACCACATACTATTTGTAAAAGTTCAAGAAGATACTCCATATGTTCTATTGTGCAAAGGATAAGTGAATAGTGTGTCATTTTATATATATATAGATTTTGATAGAAACATGATACATACTTGTTATGTAATACACATAGTGTACAAAAATTAAGATGAACAAGATCTTCATGTTTGGCATGATCTTAATGAAAGGAGTGATTTTCATGAAATAATATCAATAAATATTACAAACAATTTCTTATTAGTTCATATACATGAAGCTATAATATTTAAAGCAGATTAAAAAAACTATGAATCTTCAAAATTATAACACAATAAAGAAACACCATGCCATTAAAAATGTAAATGTGTAATGAAAAAATTAATTGGACATACACCTATATAGGTATTTGAGTACACAATTCATGGAACAATCATAAAATTTTACAAAAACCCTAAAAATTGGGAATAACGAAATCGATAATAGAAGGATATGATTTATAAGACATGGAACTATATCCTTGGTAAAATATAGAAGGAGTCTAACCTGGTAGGTGCTGATCCAATGGAAGATGTGGGGATTGGGAAGTCCTTCTGCCAAGGAATCGCTCCAGGAGATGAGAGGAGACGAGCGGAAGGCTTCTAGAATCGTGCGGAGACCACTGCCTGCATTTTGGTATTTGGGGCTTTTTTTCCCAACGGTTCTTTAAAACCGTTGGAAAAAACCAATCTTTCCCAATGGTTTTATAAAACCATTGGGAAAACTAAGAAAAACCCAATCTTTCCCAATAGTTTTATAAAACTGTTGGGAAAACATAGTTTTCCCCCCACTTTTCCCAATGGTTTCATAAAACCATTGGGAAAAGTAAGTTCTTCAAGGTCTTTCCCAATGGTTTATATAAATAGTTGGGAAATACAACATATGCCAATGGTTCAAGTGTTGTGAAAACTCCCCTTTCCAGTAGTGAATGTAAATAATCATTGAATATAGTAGTTTTAAATGGGAGGATACCAAATAAATGATAGGGTAATCACCATGAAAAATTTGGTGTATGTGTTAGATAATATTTTTATTCATTATAGATAGAAAATCTCTTTAAATACATCTAACATGGTATACATTAATTTGAACGGACAAATTTTTCCAAAATAATTTTTTATCTACATGGGGACTAAAAATGTCCCCACTAGCTAAACCCCTATCATATTTCCTTATAAAATCCCACCTCTTAGAACTAATACATCTATAATATCACAAATACATGGAATTAGAAAAGATTTTTAAAATAATGTTTGTGGCTATAATACTTTATTAAGAATAATATCATATTATAAATATGTTATAATGAGATAGGGGAGTCGTTTCTTATAAAAATAATAATAATGCGTTATAATTATAAATAGTAACAACACTAGTCATGTAAACATAATGTAATTTAAATGATTATAAGATAGAAATAAATAAATGAGTTTATATAAAATTAGATAGAAAAGTCTCTACTTAATTCATGAACTATTACAACATAAAAGCATAACAATACATAGTAATTACATTTGAGATATAATTTTAGGGGAGAAATAGACTCTATAATTTAGGATTGAAGAGAAATGGGTGGATGTGTGGGTATTTATAGAAATTGAGGGATACTTTCTTATTGATTATGGATTTTTTCATTTGGAAATTCATACTATGGAAAATGAAATATTATTAGATTTACCTTCATGATACTTCAAATTATAGGATATTTAAGTCTTGGTTTTATAAATTTTTATATTTGTGAATCGAATTTCATGTTATAAAATTACTTTGTCAATGGAAATATAATTTTTTAACAAGGTATTGTTTTAAAACCCGTATTTTCCATTTATGACTTTGGAAGGTCCATTATAGGGATGAAAATTGATTAAAATTCATTAATATGTACTATATTAATAAATTAAAATAAAATTATTTAATTTTATTAATTACTATATCATTTTTTTCATCATTATTAATTGAATATACATACCATATTTCACTATTTTCCAAAAATGTTGTCTCTCTAAAAAAATTATAAACATTTATAGTTTATTAATTTTTATTTATTAAACCGAAATTTAAATTTCTTTTACAAAAATAATTTTTTCTTATATAAAAATTTTATATATTAAATAAAACCATTAAAATATTTCGAAATCATTTTTATGGTACTATAAACATAAAACTCATTTTAAATATTATTTATTTTAAGTCTGTGACATATGGGTATGATTATATTACAATTAATTAAAAATATAAATAATTAATAATCATATTATTACAAAATTATAATTTTATAATTTATAGGGAACTTGTAAGTATATGGTTAAATTATTATTATAATGATTATATTGAAATTTTATTATTCCAATGACCATCTTAACCTTCTAATGGACATATTACCCCTTATATAAAAAATCATTATAACATTAAAAATAATTTATCTCTTTCCAATAGTTAATATAAAATTTTTATTCCTTTTCTTATTGATTTATTTATTAGATTAATATATGAAATATGTTTTCCCTTTTATACAGTAATATTATGATATTTAAGATTATGGTGTTTCCCTATCAAGTAATCTGTTTAATAACGGTTTTTGTATATGTTATAGTAAATAAAATTATCTAGTTTTTATTTTAATATAATGACTTAATAAAAGATCTTGTGTTATGTAATGTATTTTTTAATGATTTTTATTTATTATGACCATGTCTTGAGACTTACAGTGTTAGTGGAATTGAAGGGCATCGAATGATGCTTAGGGGAGTTATTCTTGGTGTAGAATGATTGTTTTAGTTCAAAGGACATATCAGGGCACAATATGAGGTGTTTTAGTGAGATTTAGAGGCTATGTATGAATAAATTACATATTATAATGTATGTTCCATACCACAACATGTTTTTTTCACTATGCAGAACCCGATTATTCCATAATTTGTTTCCTTGACTGATCAATTCTTCTATGAAGACATCAATTATACCCTGAATCATATGTCCATTCCACAATTAATCCTTAAATTGTGGTTTTGTTTTGTGACCCATTTTTTAACATATACATTGAACTATGAGTGAATTTTTTACTTGATGTGTTAAATCTTTATAAATCATTTCCATTCATTTTTATATTTATCTAACACATGGGAGGGCTCATTTTTATATATCTCTCCCCCTGGTTCCTCTCTTAAATTCACGTTACTTCCTATATTTTATGGTGGTTTATTAGATTCTAGTTCTTCATAATATATCATGGTAATAACTCCACCCCCTTCTATCCCCCCCTTCATCTCATCCTATTTCTTTTTATGGATTTATTTAGGTATTTAAGAATGATTTGACTTGTGCTTGGTAGATTCATATCTAAATCATTGGTAGTTATGGTGTTATGAATAATAGAAACATTTCTCATGGTTTTAACAAAGGTAAATTTCATTGTCTGGTTATCTAGGGTTTTCACTAAATTAGATTCAAATAGGTGATCAATTTTGTGTCGAATCATGGATATATTCTAACATGGATGTAAAAGGTATGATAAGGACATTTATCCAACTTTTTTTAATGGTTTCAATTTTGAAGTTATTATTGGTGAGATATTATAATGATTATTAATATTTTTATTAAATTGGAAAAGTAATTATAATTTTTTATAATTAATTGATAGTGTCTTACTGTATAATATAGGAGATTATAAATGTGGTAAATCATTGTAAAAACATAAATTCTGATGACGATTTAGGATAATGGAATGTTGACTTTTAGATTGTGGTTGGTGGTTTCTTTACTACTTATCAAAAAATTATGTATACTTGGGTTTGGGTTCACTTGTTATGGGTATGGATTTTTTATGAAAAAATTGGGACAGATAGTATTCCATTGGGTGTAAAGGGTTAGGTTAAATACTTAAAAAGTGAAATGGGTTTTCTATGTATGTTTTGGGAGCATGAGAGATATCCAAGAATTATAAACTAATGAAAAATTATTTATATTTTAGATTAACCCCCCCCCCCAAATGATTTTAGATCATGCGATGTGTTATATGGGTCTTATGTTGAGCCTCAGTGTCCCTCATAGAAGAATCCCAACAAGATATCCCTTTGGTAGTGATTTTGAAAAGTGTTTAACATTGAAATTGTCCTGGAAAGGGATATGGGTATGGACTTGAACATTGAAATTCTATAAAATGGAATATATTAACATTTTTAGGTGTATATGAAACTAGTTAGACTATATAGCTTAGCGTATTTGGTTAATTTTTTCCTTATAGGAGATTGTAGGTGTGGCCACTCTCCTAGGTAAAACTACGTTGCACTATTTCAAGAATGTGGGAAATGGATTTCCCATTAGTTGTACAATGTTTTATATAAGGAGATATATAGAGTAGTTTTGATATATTTTCATGGGTCATTAATAGGAACCCTTGTGTGGGTTGGATAGTTTAGAAAACAATTATACCACCAAGTTAGATGAGGGGTTATTATATATGGTTACCAAAATGCTTATATCATAGTTTTTTGGAAGATTAATCATGTGATATAATAATCATGGAGTGGTTTCTATGAGTTTATCAAAATTAAGTGAAGCCTCTATAGGATTTATCGGTAGTATAGGTGGTTTATGTTATGGAAGAATCATGGTTTATGAGATGAATTGTGTATACCTAAGGAGTCAATATGGGTTTAATATTCATTGATTAAGTTAATAGATATTATAAGAGAAATGATATTAACCAAATATTCTACTGAGAGGGATGATTATTGTGAGATGAGTTAGGATGGGGGTTCTTATTATTATTCTCTAGAAAAGGATTAGGTATTAGTGGTGTTACTAGATGTGGGTTACGATATAAGATATATTTCTTTAACTGTTGTTTGTCATGACACTATTGATACAACATGTCTATATAATGTGTGAAAAATATGATAGTGGACTTGAGGCCTACGGTTCAAGGTGTTTTTTCATACAACACATTTGTTTTTGTAAGTTATTATACCTATTTTATGCATTTCCATATTGTGTTTATTATTTTGAAATATGACCATACTAGTAGTTAGATTTACATCCCATATGAAATTTATCAGCCATGGTCATACCTTTTGTGAGACCAAGACACCCAATGAAATTTACCAACTATGGTCATATTAGAATAGATAATGGTAAAAAATAAAGAATTTACCATCCATGTCCTAACCATTAGTGATACCAAAATGTAATATTGTATTTAGTGATAATACTTATATGCTTTGAGAACCAAATATTCCATCTAATATTTCTGAATGCCTACAGCTAAACTAGAGAGTATCCTTAGATTCCAGTTTGAATCTTCAAAGTATCATCCAGTGTTATAATATCCACATTTCTTGGAAACCATATTTTAAACATTATCCTATTGAGAAATCATTGATGAGATAAAATGGGCATGGCCCAAAAAAATTGATGTGTTGTGCTATCCTACATGGCACATGATGACTTGACATTATTTCACTTGAAAATGTGTATTATGATTATTATTTTTTCAAATAAATATATATATATATGCTAGATATTATGAAATATATAAGGGGGAACATGGATCATTTGAGACTATGTTTAATGAACAATCCCTTTACGGTCACCTTGGTGGACATACATACCATTAAATCTCGTGTAGTTACCATGATTTATTAAACCACTGAGGGGAGGACAAGGGATGAATAATTGATCTCTATTTATGAATTATAATTTTTAATTCAACCTCCTAGAATGGTTAATGTTTTGATCCTCTCAATCCAAATAACTAACTCTCACCACATATGAGACTGAAACAAATATGGACCAACAAATAATTAATATCATATTTTGTTTAAAATATCTAACAACACACCATGATTGGTTTGTTCCCCTAATCACATATTTTACCACTACAATCACAATTGGTTACAATAAGGTCCTTATAAGTCCCATCAGCTTAGAGTACCATAATGCATTATCTCTTGAGTTTAATAGTAGTATGCATCTTCCCGATCCATAGTATAAACCAAAATAAAGAATGATCTTTTACTACTTATGGATTCTATTATTCCACTTGATATAGATCACCCTCCATGAAAAGAAAATATCAACTTGTTTGATCATGAATAGTTTTTTATGTATTTTTGGATTGTTCTTATTAGGAACATGGTTATCTAGATTAATTAGATTTCTAGAACTTCACATGATCTGGTTCTCCTCAAAACTTTTAATAATCGATTACAACAAGTCTCCTTATTAGATGGATCCTGAAATTGATAATACTATGTATCAGGTTCTAAATAACTCAATACATGAAGAGTATTCATGTATATAAGTTCAAAATAAATCCTTATTTCTTATTATATGAAAATATATATTCAAAAAATAATATCCTGAATATTAAAGTTCAAAATGGAATTTTTGAAAGTCTATAAATATTGGTTGAACCATTCTTACTCCTTTTCAAATACTTCAATAGAATTATAATTATTTAAATACTAAAATAATTTTAATTCTTGATCAATATCCTCATTTAAATCCCATAAATCAAAAGATATTTTCATTTCATTGAAAATTAATATAATCTATTACATTTATATATTTTTTTAATTTTATCCATGTGTTCTTAACAATAAAAAAAGATGCCACATTGAATCTTTCTTTGTGGTGTGGAACTAATTTTAACACCAAAATCTTCCTTGAATGATCCTCCTCTATTCTAAATATTAATTATAATTATTTATAATAAATTTAATTTAATTATTTGAAGATCACATTTGAACCATCATCATAATTATATCACATTTTATTATAATTCTCATTTTAATTTTATCCTTATATTCCTCATATTTTAATGTCTCTACATTATGATAATTTTATTGGTAATGATCCTTATAAAGTATAAAAATCTGTATTTCATAGCTTTGTAGAATCATAATTCTAAAATTGAATCTATTATCCTTACAAAAACACTAATAATTCTTTTGTAGTGACCACTGATGTTTCTAAAAACTAAAATCATGCTTACACCAAAAGAAATCATCCTTATATTGGTCATTAATTTTCTAAAAACTCGATACAAAAAAGGGAAATAATTTGTTCATGGATTAAATATATTCATACATGGGATGAAATGACACATACATAGATCTAGATACTTTTTCAAATTTTCAGACCAATGTTAGAAATGAATCATATATTGGTTGAAAATGAATCATAAGAACATTCTATTGGCTTAGAAACTATAGAACTATAATTCCATACATCACATAACTTGATTCAAATATCACTTATTCTGTCCTGTCTACACACATTAACATTAACATCACATATCCTTATTTCAATAAAAACTACGTCATTCTTTTGGGAACATAAATCTCCTAATTTTTTATTTATAAATACCCCCTCCATCATTACAAAAGTAAAAGTAATCCATCTTCCCCTTATTAATAAAAAATTAAAATGGAATATAGGTGTCAACTCATGTTGACTATCTTATTTTAGAAAACAATTTCTTCTCCCTATTTTATTTGTAAACATAGCTTGCTCTATATTTCAAGAGTATTGTGGTACCACTCACAAAATATCTAAGAGAATTTAGTTAAGTTACTCTAAGTGTACATTGTAAAACCCACTGTCTAAAAAACTGACATCACCAAGACAACAAATTTTTCCATTAATAAACTAAGTGTGAGATACAATTATCATTTACTAAAATTTGGGGTTTCTCAAACAAATTTATTTTTGAAATAAAAACAAGTGATTTACTTAACAATCCTATCGAAATATTCAAGTGTAATACATATATGATCCCAAACGTTTTCATAAATTTCATAGACCAATACTCCAAAATTATAAATATATTTTATATAATTTTAAAGAGTGTATGGAAGTGTGGTTTTTATACATATTTACCAATTTTTAATATTCCTTCCTACAATTCTACAATTACAATTAATTTGGATTTTGATAAAAATTTCCTAAAGATTAATTCCCATCAAGGGATTCAATAACTTCTTCTTCTAATTTACAGTGGTTATAACTCTCCATGAAGTAAACCTTGTTAGTTGTATAGTGTGTATCACAATCAAATTTCTCCTTTAATTACATACATGTTTGTGAAAAAAAATGACCGAGATAATGGAATTAAGAGGGGCCTTGTTATTTTTTAGAGGTAACAACAATGATGGGAGTTTCCAATCAACCTACCCTTTTTATTGCTTCCAATATCATCATGAAAATATTTCCAAATGTTTGTTTTCTTATTTTAAAAACAAACTGGTTGTATTCTCAACTTCATCTCATAATTGTTTTTCTTTATATAGAGTTATCTTCTCCACCCTAGTTATCATGTAAAATATTTTCTCAACAATTTCTGACATTTCATCATTAATTGCATTTAGTATTATAGGATTTTAAAGTATGATTTCATTCCATTTCAATATTTTTGAAATAATTCACACCACTTTTCATGAATTATTAAGTTAAAACCTGAAATTATATTCTTATGATCTTCATCATTTCATTATTAAATAACATGTTTTCCATAAGCTACAACATCCAGTTGATATTTCTTTTTTCAGACACATTCATTTGATATGTATAGGATATTAACCATTAATATAAGAAATAAATATTTTTCATTCATTTATCTCATAAATTCTTCAAATAATCAATATAATTTGACTTTACACCTTTTGTCTTTTGAACATCCATTATATTTTCAATATAGAAAACTTCAATTAGTACCACATCTATGCATACCATTGTTTTGTGAACCTTATATCGATAACTAATAAACCCCATTATAGAGTAAACATCCATTTAGTGTTGAAGGATATTATGAATTATTAGACACAATATGGTTTTATGAGAATTAACATGCATCTAATCCCCATGTCTCCCCTTAGGTTCATTCCAATTCCATAGAAATGAAATTTTATTCCAAAAAGAATAGGATTTGTGTCCATGCCTTCAACCTGACTATATAAAATTGACATAATCAAGTCTTATGGTGTATGAGTGAAGTCATGATGACCTGACAACATCACTTGTGTGTTGTATAATATAATCTACTAGCCTATGATAATTAGATATAATGACATTTATAATAGACACAGTTTATGGATCCAGAATAAGTTTAATGCATAGATCATTTATAGGAACCTTGGTTCATAGGTAGACCCTTATAGCCAATATATTACCCTATTTTGGTTGGAACCCATGTGTGTGAAATATTTGTCTCATTTTATGAATTTTCCTTTTCAAATTTTCCATCATGGTCTGGTAAAAATATAAATTTTCAAAATTTTGATTACTAACTCTCACCATTTAAGCAACTGAAATACTTAAGGACTAACACACATGCATTTAGAAAGTTTGACCAGAAAAGGGTACTCTTTACCATGAATGATCATTCCACAAAAAAATGGTATCATTTATAATATACTAATGTGGTACCTTATGGACCTTCCCTATCTTATCAAAATAGTGAACCCCTAAGACCAAGGGCTTATGTCCAATAAGAGAATACAACTTACCACTCTCAATTATTACCCAAAATAATTATTGACCTCAATCTTCTTTGAGATTCACTCACACCAACTGATTTATATATACCTCCATTTATAGATTACATGAACTTGTATTATCATGTAAAATTATACATTTTTTTACAACCAAGTCTTGAGAATATGTTCACCTTTCTTGGTCAACTTTTGAAAACTCCAAATTATTGGGTTCTCCTCAGTACTGGAAATACTTGGGAACAAATAGCATCCTCTATCATGATGGTATCCAAAATTAAATATCCTCTCTCCAATTAATATGACAATGCATTAAGTTCTTAAAAACTCAATAAAATCATAGTATATATGAATAAAAAATTATCAAAATGCCCATATTTTAACTTTTATAGAAATATATATTCACAAAATAATAACTTGAATGTTATTTTTGAAAACATAATTTGGGAATCCTTTGAATATAAATAGTAGTGATATCTTTCATTTTCAAAATTTTCAGTAGACTATTGATTATTTTATTAATAAAAATAACATAAATTTGTTATCAGTATCCCCATTTAAATCCCATAAGAAATAATACATTTTACAATCTTTAAAACTCTATATATTTGAGAGAGTTAAAATTCATTTTAAATTTAATCCAAATATGCATGATAACATGCATCAAATTTATGTGGACCCTCTATATGTGGTGTGTAACTCATATTAGAACCAACATCTTCCTACGATGTTCCCCCCAAATATCATCTTCAATTTCAATTATTTATCCTATATATGAAATTTTAACATTTGAATAATACATTCACAATAATGTAGGATTTAAATGCCTTTTTATCAAAATATTAATTTTGAATTAATCATTATATACCTCGTTTTTTCATTTCTAATCACTCTCAAACTATTCTATTTTGATTAAATATTGAAAATTTATTTAATATTATCACTCAATAAATGGAAGATAGTCCCACAAATATCCAGTATAAAATAAACAAGCATAGTGAATATCATCAAGAACCTAAATTTATCACTTTGATTAATCCTGAGTTTTAGGATGGTATATAATTCTTTGATTATACAAATGACCAGTATACTCTTAATGAACCCTCTAAAAATTATGTGAAATATGGATCTTTATTAGAAATGATTTTACCAAGTACAACATATTATTATAAAAACTCTTACACATATAATGATCCACGACATAGAACCTTGGGAGTCACTTTGATAAAAATAAAATGATCTAATTCATTTAATTTGTCAAAGAACACCCATATATCATTCTGTAATTATACAGTTATAGGACTGATGATGATAAATTCTATAGAAACCACATGTGACATACAAATTTTAATTTTTAAAGGGTTAAGAGTATCCATAAGCTTTTGATGTTTGGATTTTAATTGTTCACATGTAAGGAAATTGAAAATATAATAAATAATATCACATTTAATTATAATTGATGTATAGTAGTGTTTAATTTAGAAATATAACTTTATTTTGGATGGAAATACAAACCACTAGGAATGATGGTTTTTTTCATCATTTTAGATATGAAATATATAGGGACTATAAGATGATTAATATGTACTTTAGTTCAATAAGGATCTCTTAAATGTAATATAAAAAACACCAATATTCAATGGAGAATTTATTTAACAAAATCATTGAAGGTTACCCAATAAAAACATGTTTGATAATATTTAGGATAATCTATTCATGATGGTAGATACATTCCATTCTTACCACATAGTAAGAAAATAATATTTCATTTCCCTAAAGGAGGTGGAAAATTATATTGAGATTATATACTAGAATAACCACTACATACCTATCTGAACATTTCAGGATTTTTTATCTTTCATGAGAATTCACTTTCACATATGAAAAATATAAAGAAAACATAACCAAGTCTAGATAGTTTTTCCTATAACACATCAATCAATTATGAAATATTTTCCTCCTCGGTAAAGGTGGTGGGGAGGAATAAGAAAAATATATATCTAATATTAGGAATAATAACCATCTTAAAATTATGAGCCTTGAATGTTTCACTTATTAAATTTTTTAGGGAAAACTAAACATGTTTAGTGAAATGATTTTATTACCATATCACTAAAAAATTATATTGTTGAAAATAAATGAACTCCCTTTTCTTCTCCATATTCATAGTTTCATGGTAACACTACTGAGTAAACTAATTCTGATAAACATTTTAAGATGGGTCCATATAAAACATAGATTAAATAATTGATTCCCATCATTTTTTACTTTAATCATTGATCATGAATGTAGTGAATTTAACTTCTATAAAATTATGTGCTTTAAGGATATAAAAGATCACATTGATCATGTTTATTCACAACTCCCCCTCTTTTAGGATATTTATCCCCTTTGAAGGAAAGAGGATTTTTATTACGTAATTCTCAAGCCTAATCTCTAGGACTAGTTGGAAAAGAATATTCTATTATTTCCATTGGTTTTAAATTTTTGGTGAACATATCATAATTTTTTTATCAACGTTGTTATTATCCTTATGCAAATTATCCACTCCTCATAACTGACGGTTCACTCAAACTTTTTTTGGATTCATGAATTTATAAATTTATTAATTTAAAAAAATTGATCAAATTACTAAAAAACCCAAACCCAAACCTAAACCATATTAGATACCATTATTAAAACGTAACACAGAAAAATAACTCCATTACATTATACTGTTATCCTTAAATAAGTTCAAATATGTTATAAATAACCTAAAAATTATTGTATATATATAAGAAGAAACTTTTTAAAAAATCATTTCTTCCAAAAATAAACGGTCTTGAATAAATAGTTCTCATGCCATGATTCAGACCATAATAAATTATCTGGATGTCTTGGAGTGACCAGAATGGTCCACATGCATAGTCCATAACTTGTGCATCATGATTACGTAACATGTAATTTATTATTTTCCTTCACTAAAACCATCAAAATTTATAAAAAATTCTTATAAAAACATAACATGAATCCTAATAATAAATATTAAAATCAAAATAGTGTGAAAATGTCTATAAAATATGGTTAAATCAATGAAATATTTCCTTAATTTCCATGGTAACTCAATTTTCATTGTAAAAATTGTTGGTTGTAAATTTATTTATAATATAAATATTTAATTCCAAAATTCCAATACCCTATCTACCATGATTTTATAAAATTTTATATATATGTTTTTCAATTAAATTTTCAACAACCAAGATAAAATCATAACTATTGATTTTTTGAAGGTAGATGTTTTTTATAAAAACCAAAATAGATATAGATTTAATTGGGTCTTAAAACTGTGAATATAGATAAATTTTTTAAATTTTATTTTGTTCATCCAAATATATGATATAATGTTAATATAAAATGAAAAAAAATGATGGTTTTCAAAAAAAACATGAAATCAAATGACCTCGAGTTGGTGGTTGTTAATTAAAATAACAAAAGAATATATAAATCAAATTACACAAAATGAAAATGTTTAGTTTTTGAAGAATACTATGTAGTTAAATTATCATAAAATTATATGTTAAAGTTAATATAAATCATAAAAATATGTATATCATTATTAATACTCAATTTTTATCCCAATGAGATAAATCGTATTCTTCACAATTTCTTGGGGATATGGAGAAATAATATAAAGTGTGATATCAGAAGCACATTTATGGGTTACATATAATAAAATATATCTTGACTAATGTATGATTTGCATAATATAGAATGAATATATAGTTAATTATTTCTGTATAAATGATTACATGATCACAACATAATATAAGTGTTATATAATAATTAAAATGATAAATCATATGGATAATAATAAAAATGATTTTGTAATTATCAAATTTATAATACTATATATCATAACAATTCCATAAAGGCCTTATTATAAGAAATTATAGGTAAAATTTTTTCAATTCCACAAATACCATATATATGTTTTCTCAGGCTACAAATTGATATATCAAGGGGATATATAATTCCAATCCCAATTAATCTTTTATCATGTCCAATAGATATATCATTTGAAACTAATGGATAAAAATATATATCATAATGATGTAAAAAGAACCTATTATATTGAAAAGTTTATATATTCAATAATTTTCCATATAAAATAATATAAATGTTGATAGTCAATATTTTTATAGATGATTTAATTGTATTACAATATAAGTAAACACTCTTCAGTGAGAATTTATAAATATAAAATATTCCAATCATATAGAATAAAATATATAATTACAAGTTAATATTTTCCCCAATCAGTGAATGATTTTATATATTTGGGTGAATAAACAATAATAATAAGGATGTATAAGACATTCCCAATGGAATGTTATGGGGAAAAATTATTTGTATGCATAGTTGGTGATAAGGTATGAAAAAATAATAAATTTATTAATCTACATATATAATTACATATATTATTTCTATGATTTTATAATTATAATAATATATCACAAATTTAATTCAGATAAATGATTTATTAAATAAAAATTATTTAAATTACATGGAATCAGAAAAATTTCAAGGAAGTTACATCTAGAAAATAGTAGATAGTGGTGAGATAAAAGGTCGTGTGAGAAATGTAACATAAGAAAGAGAAAATGATTGTATTCCATTGATTATAATTATGATAATAATAGAAGATATATAAATATTTTTATGCCTATAGAATAAAACAACGTGATTAAGAACCTGCACATGGAAGAGAAATATTCCAACTGAAATGAGATATAAATAAAATTTCCCTAATGAATTTTGTAATATATGAATAAAAAGAAAATTAAATGTGGAAGATTAAATATAATAATAAAACCCATGAATCAAGATTTAATAATGTCAAAATATATCAATGTGGTAGTGCATGAACCTTATAAAATAAAATAGGTGGATAATATGGAAAAAATATAAACGAATTTAAATTAAGATGAGAATACCTAATGAACAACATCCGTTATAAGATATAATTCTATAAAGAATGACAATATATAACTAATTAGAAAATTAACATTAAAGGGTATATTTTCAACACTCCAGATATGATACAAAAGAAATATGATTTAAAATATTGAAACAATACATAAACATAATTGATATTTAAAATATAAAATCTTACATATACTACCAAATCCCTTCGTATTACATCTAATGTCCAAAATAATTGAATGAAATTTACTAACTACATAATTCAATACTAAATTCATGTTTATTTAATTATTAATAATTCTTAATATTTATTTTTTTAATTATATATTTCTATTCTTTTATGTTATTGTTTAATATAGTTGAATTTATAGTTCCAAAAATTATTTGATGTAATGGTAATGGTTGATAGTATATGTATATTTGTTAAATACTTTCTATAAGAATAAATATATAAATATTTTTTCATTATAGAATTTTAATTATTCTATATTTAAAAATGATAATTTAAATTTAGTTCAAATCAACAGTCGTTTAATGATAAACTCATTTGTATCAAAATTAAACCAAGCCTGATTGTTTACTATTAATATCATTATTAAAATTGTTATATCATAATTATATAATATTATATAGAAATTAATTTGAGTATTAAAGACATATTTATACATTAAAATAATTTTAAAATGGAAATAAAAGGTGGTATTGATAAACTTCATCTCTCACATTGGTCGTATTTACCTACCAGGGTGTTTGTGTTTATTTATGAGCGACCAATAAAAATGAAAAATGATCAAGATATTATATGTAAATTATAATAAAATTGAATTATATTTATATTATCATGTTAATATATTGATAACATCAAATTTATGGGGGTTTAGAAGTGAACCAAATTTAAAATAATTGAGTTAATACAATTTTACCTCATCTTTGAGGCCACTTTTGGAATACTCCTTAAGGATTGCAAGATTGATCATTTATATATAAAAGGGATTCAAAAACATAATTATGTGGTTTAAAGATGTATTAATAAATATATTTTTAAAATGATGATGTTTTGGGAGTGGGGATAACTAGGTGTACTATGGGGTATCTGCAGGTAAAATAGAAGGTTGTTTTTTATTAAAATAATAAACAATTTATCTTTTATTCTCAACAATATGAATAGTTTTAAATTTTATTCCTATTAATGGTACATGATTAAAGAATGTATATTTTATAGAAATTTTCAAACATCAAAAATTTAATGGTATAATTGTTATATTAAATTCAAATTACATAATAAATTATTATTATTTTATCAGAAAAAAAATAATATAGACATTGAAAATGTGTTTATATGTTTATAAATTAAGTTTATTATTTTAAAATATATTATTTAAAAGATTAAATAAATTTTTTGGATAAAATTTATTTGATAAATTACTGAAACATTTTGACATCATAATAATGTTCTAAAACATTACAAATATGAGAAAACTATTGTATTATTTATTTACATAAAAGTAACCTTTTCCCAAAAAACAAAAATAAGATGCCTTAAAAATATTTTATGTGCTAATATTAAAATTTTGATCCATTTAATGAAACAATTTTTGTTATAAGATAAATTTAATTATTAGATAAATATTCATAGATTACTTCAAAATCATACAATAAGTGTAAACATATAAATTTTAATAAATTCATATTATTATATGAAAATAAATTCTACTTCATTAAATAATAAACATTATTTATATTCATTCATTATACTTTTACCATATGATATTATGTGAGGTGACACACACCCACACTCCTATATTTTGATATAAAAACCAATACATTAATTTTGAGCATTCATATCAATTGTGATTATGTAATACAAAATTATATATATTTCTCGAAAATAGATATTAAATAACAAAAATTACTACACAACACTACATAACAAAAGTTTAGTGTATTTAGATATTAGCTACAAAAAAAAATTACCTTATAAAATTTCTAAACATTATTCCATAATCATACACCATTAAACCCCTTTATATAATTCTCATAAGCTATACACATATTTATAACCTAGGGAATGGAAACATAAGAAAAGCATGAACATGGATACTGAGTAAGGGTGAATTTAAGAGATGTAAATTCATGATCATAAGTTATTAGAATATTATAATGTGGGATAATATAATACTGAATGTTCATGAATATAAAATTTTCAAATTATACAAAAAAAATAAGGATCATAATTCTAAATCAAGGCCTAATGATCTGATAAAAACAAAAACATGATTTATCATTACATGATATCAATTCAAAATATATGGAAGTTACAAAAATATATTCAAATAAATTATGTCAAAGTGGTTTATGAATTCACGTCACTATCTTCCAAAACAATGTTGGTCAGGAATTAACATCCATGTCTCCCATAACATTGTTAGTTATAAATTATTGTCATTACTGCCCATAACATAGTTTGTAAGGAATTAAAATCCTTATCTCCCATAATTATCTGAGGGGATATCAAACATTACAAAATTTAGGGGAGGGGTATGTTGTACCCATCCCACAGAATCCTAAAATATGTGTTCCATATGATATTTCACATATATTATATCATTAAAACCCCATAGAAAAAATAATGAGTTTTATAACATTTCAAAATGGTACCACGTAAAATTTAACTGTGAATTAGTTCAATTGATTCCAAAAATTAAATCACTTAGAAGATTTATTTCACATAAGAATTTAGTTTGAAAATAATTGATCATTAATCTAAATGTGAATGATATTTTATAGGTAATGATGAATGTGAAATCGAATACATAAAAATTGTTTTTGTAAAACATTTCTAACATTATAGAAAAAATGAAGTAATGAGTCACTTGTAAATGTTGTTTCCAATAAGTTGAACATGAAGATTTATTTCAAAAAATATTTTGAATGAAATATCAATAATATATCATTGAATTGTAAATAATTTTTTTTCAAAGTAAATGTGTGGTGGATGATAAAACCTAAAATAATGTAAAGAAAGTCATTTAATATTAAAAACACATTTAAAAAACATAATACAAAGTTTAATAAATCTTGATTTTGAATGAATGAAATGAAAATATTATTATCACAAGAGATAATAAATAATTATTTAATAAAAATAATGTAAATCATTTTTAAATAAATAATATGCATATGGAAGAAAAATATTCTTTAAAGTGGATGAATTGTTTTTCACAATGTTATATTATTATTTGAAATAAATTTTTTAAGGATGATACTTTGAAATAAAAAAATTGATTTTCTCTATATAGATATAAAATGATACATATATAAATAAATTTTGTTGGAAGAAACCCAACATAAAATAAGTTATTTAAGGAATTATTCTTATAACATAATGAATGGGGGTTGAGTTTACAAAAAACTCATACGCATTTGGTAACTTTTTAACCCAAAACATTTGAATGGAAAATCATTATACTTTTCAGAAAATAACTTTAATTTCATTCAAATATTATATAAATAAATACATTGATCATGTATATTCTATGTGAAATAAAATAAGTGGAGAACATGGAAAATTTATCAAAGAAGTAAAATTGAGATAGTAAAACAACCGTATAGTTTTGGGAACATTTAAATTGAATTATATTGAAAGAGAGAGCATTAAATAGAAAATTAATTACAATGAATATAAATATAATAATTATATAATATCTCAAATAGGTATTGTATTCTCCTTATAATGATAAATATGTGTATAATACAAAACATGTCTCAAAGAGGGAAATTTTTAGACTAGAAACCCTTACCTTAAATTGACTTTCCCAAAATCATTATAACCTATTGTATAATAATAGTTACCATATTAAAAACCTATTTTATAAATTTATTCATGTATAATAACTTGTATACTCTTCCATTATAATCTTTTATTATACATTTATTATTAAGCTATATTTTATTTTCATCATCAGATGTTTGAAATATTGATTGTTTCTCGCATGCATTAAAATATTGATGCCAATACCCATTCATTGATATCGATTTAATATATTAATATTATCTTATGTAGTCTAGTATATTAATAATAATTATTTGTAAATTTATAATTTCATTCCATAATAATTTTAGTAATGATTTCTAAATTCATAATCAGTGATTTGTTTATTTTGATATTATTTTATGGAAAAATGTTTGTGTAATAATAATTAGTTAAATATTAATATAAAATTTCTAGAAAAATAATAATTTCATAAAAATAATTTTAATTCATTAAATATATTCATAAAATCAACTATTATGGGAGGTAACGAAATATGAAATACATTATTCTAGGGAATTGGTTGGTTAGACGTACACATTAACAACATTTTCATTTTTTTAAAATGGATGAAAGGTGAATTGATAATGGTTGTATCATGAATGTAATAAAATTTAACTAATAAAATTGTAATAAAGCAATTTCATTAATACTGTTAGAATATTTTGCATGGAGGGTAGATGAGAAATATAAATAAGAACATTTTAGTGGTGGATATTACTCATGTTGAGAATTTGAGTTTTCTCATAAATGGGTTATAATTGGAGGAATGGGCCACTTTATTGTAACCAAGGGATGAAAAATGAGTAAAGCTATTATTGTCATGGCCAGGACTATATGGAAATGGACTGCAACTACCCTAATCTTATCTCCAATTAGATAGGGGATGGAGACTAGCATCGACTAGGTATATCACACACATGGGAGGAATTATCCTAATATACCTATATATAAACACTTAACCACGCCCAAAAAATGCAAACATTTAAAACAACTAAACCCAATTTCTGAATAAATCTATGATCCCACAATTAGAGTATGGTATTAATGTACTAAAATTGATCAAAGTGTCCAAATAAAATCCAAACCAAAAACTACAGTGATTCAAACCATCTTCACGGGTCATCACTACAGTAAAATGAAACCACCCAAAAAACAAATATGTATTTAAAGCTCACAAAATGATCCAAAATCTCCCAATCCTCCTTGGATATCATTAAAAGTGACATCTTCTTAATATTAAAATACATGATCAAGAAAATCTCATGCAGTGGTGAGTATAACAATACCCAGTATAATACATCAAAAACACTAAACTCCAGGAAAAAAAGAATAGAAATATCCTAAAAATGATATAGAAATCAAGATATAAACCATAAATGACATGATATACTCAATAAGTACACCACACATATTGGTATTCACAACCAAACTGTCAACCATAACATTCTGATCCAAGTAATGCTCATTTGGGATAATCCTCTAAAAAATCCATGTGATCATTAGAGAAACTCATCCAAGAGTTAATGTTCATTTGTACCCTCCTATGAAATATCACTTTTCTTATAATACCCTAATACATAGATAGGGGATCTAAGCATAGACTTATGGGGGACACCATGACCCCAATCTGAGTCAACCAACTATGTAGGTGGTCATATACTAATGAAACTATCATCCCTACTAATAAATTACTATAGATATAGGTTTAACTCCCTTGTCATGTATGAAAATCCAATTCTACAATCCCTACCAAGGTTGTAAAATGATAGAGGATCACACTCTAATCTCATAGAGGGACACCAAAAAATTGAGCTATGACTCTTCCTCAAGAGGGGGTCACAATCCAACGATGTGGAAAAATAATTGGAACTTTACACTTATTGGAATGGACCAGGGGAACAAACCCAACTGATACCTGGCCATACTAAATAAAAAAAGGGCTCCAAACACAATAAAAAAATGGTATAGTATGTTATGTGAGGGTACACGACATGTCCAGCCAACCCATGTTATTCCCATATGGTGCTTCCTCACACAACATATAATTACCTATATACATGGCATTTATGAATAGTAAATGGTGTGTATAGATCATCTATAATCTTACCAGTGTCATTCTTTCATGCCCATGTACTACTGTTTTTGCCCATGTACCAACCTGTGTACACCTATTCATGCTAGTTTACAACTGTTTGTGTCCATGTATATGCACTTTATCCTACTCATGTCCCTATAACCTCTGATTTACACATTGATATACCAATAACAAGCCATGTGGCATGTGATTGATTCACATGGAGTGTGATATTTAACTCTTTTCAGAAACCCTATCGCCATATGAGGGTTACCACATGGCATGTGATCACGGATGACACTTCATGTAACCCAAAAATTTTCATAACCCTTGGGTTCTTCCACGGCCATCCACACATTCCACCATTTCAATTATTTCACCCAGAATTAATTATTCTAATTCTAGTTTCTACTTTCCACTGCTGATTATTAGGATCCTAGTATGAATCTTCTAAGAAAACACCTCCATCGATCCATCTGTCATTGTCATACATTATATCTCGGAATAAAAATGTCCATAAATCCATTTTTATCCACCTATGACCAATCTACAACATCTCCTCACATAGATAGTGCCCTAGATCACGAACTATGCTTGTGGCATCAAAACGTTTCACCAATGTATAGTAGTGCAATGATAAAATTCTTAGTTTTCACCAAACCACATGACAATTAAGTTTCCATCAATGAATTTTTAATGAAATCAAGAATAAAACCATTAGAAACATGATGTGATGAATGAACCATTTCCTTTGTTCATCCATCCACAATTAATTTTCAACGAAATATATAGAAATAGTGGAAATATAACACAAACAAAATAATTTAATCCATCATAATTAAATCTATCAACAATGTGGGAATAAATATTATTAATGTAATTGATCTGTGTTTAATCAAAATAAAACAATGCTATGGAATATCATGAAAACAATTTCCTTCCTAGAGTTTTTATTGATCATTGATGAAGATCAGTCCTACGTTGGTCTTTTTAGTGAGATCCACAAAATATTTCGGCGCATGATACTTGATCGGATGTAATCCGACATTGTCTTACAATGATCCTACATGGTCCCCTCTCCAACGGTTCCCCTAAATTCCAAGTTATTCAAATAACTCTAGGTTTGAGGCATAAATGTGTTTAAATAGTAGAGTTTTTCACTGTGTAAAATAAAATAAAATAATTCAATTAATTTATATAATGTGTTAATTTCATGACCATGACATATTTTTCACAAAGGATCAATACTGATAATTGTTATGTCATTCCTAGGGTAAAACTAATGTTATTAACTCAACGGTGACCTCGTATTTCTAACCTCAGCCCCCAATCGTGATTTAATATACATTTTTAGGAAAAAAATCACATTCATGATATTAATATATTTAATATATTTAAAAAATTATTTTTTGGGGAATTGGGCCTCGGAATCTCATGCAACATCAGCTCCTAGCTCTGAAAATAATCTATATACAATCCAAAAGTAATACATAGAAAAATAAAAATCATTACATTATTCTTACCCTATGGATTTTTTTCATGGAAATTGAAAACCCCTAATAAAAAGATGAGGGTATTGGTATTTCATCTGGGAATCCCACTCACAGGTTCTCTCCAGAATATTCTCATGCTTCCACTATACAATAAATAGGGGAATCTATCACCCATAATAGATCCTCTCTTACCAAATCATGATCTTCACTGGGAACTCGTCAAAGGTAGCTACATCATTGTTTTTTATATCTCCCCAGTAGATAGCATGTGATAGGCCGAGCATGCACCTCCACAACTATGACACGTGGAAAATGTCATGTACCCATTCCAACTATAGTGGTATCACTAAGATGCATTCCATCTCTCCAATTCATTGCATTATATAGAAAGGTCCAATTAGTGTTAGAGATAAATTTACACTTCAACAAAATCTACATAATATACATCAATATGAGACCCTTAGGAACACATGGTCTCCCACCACGAACTCCAGAGGCCACTATCATTGGTTCACATGTGACTTATTATGGATATATGCAGTCCTCATCTCCTTCTGGAAAATATTTACCTTCTATATAGTATCCCATAAAAAATTTGGCCCCATGATTGTTGAATCATCTGAATTAGTCCAACAATGTGATAACCTACAATGTCTCCCATAAATGGCATAAAATGGTTCTATATAAAAGGTTTAATTGTACTTTTTTGTACACAAACTCCAAGAGTGGTAGTTGATCCTTCCAACTACATCCAAAATAAAAAATTCAAGCCCACATTATATCCACCAAGACCTTAATGGTCAACTTAGTCTAGTCGTAAGTCTAGGGTGGACCGTGGTTCACAAATGCAACCATGTCCGAAATTCCTCATGCAATTTTATCCATAATCACAATTTGAAAATAATTTCAAGGTCAAAAACTATCAATGAGTGAATTCTAGGGATTCAAACTATCTCTAACATGTAAAATCATCCCAATATCTCTACCCATCTCTACTTATGAATATTTTAGAATTTGGATAACTTGGTGAACCAGTATAGGATCAAAAAGTAGGAATTTTTTTCCTCATATTTAAGCGGTAACCCCATCATTATATCAATGGATATCCCATCCAACTTCCACCCTTTCACTAGAAGGGGTCAATATAATCTCTATGGGACCTGGTGATCATCCTTTATTTGCAGAAAAGTGAGGCATTGAGAGAAAAACTCAACCATAAAATCCTTCATGCATGGCCACCAAAACTGATGTTGGATGTCATAGTACTTCATTTAAATTCCAGGATGTAACACTAATCCAGATGTATGAAAATCCCACATCACCTCCCCTTACAAAATCAATGGCACCATAATCAATCCTATGAAAAGGATAACCTAATACCCACCTTCAAAATATCCATAAGGATCATGTAAAGTAGAAATCATGGAATGTATGGTCTCAAAGTTGGTATCTCCATGTTGAGCATCCTTGACACAAAATAAAAGTGGGTGGGTAAAAATCATTAACTGAAGATATAAGCCACCATCCTGTCCAACTAAGGAAAATTTCAATCAGACTAACTACTTTGATTCCTCATCCATAAACTGATAACAAGATCACCTACTAAGAGTATCATCCCCCACATTCCCCTTCACAGGAGTATAAATAATATTGAGGTTTTCTTGCTAGAGGAAATCTATTCATTGCCTCTATATTAAGTTAGCAACATTATGAGAGAATATTTACTTGACACTCATTTGGTTAGATTAGATAATAAATCAATCTCCCATCATGTAGTGCAACCACATATTCATTGCGAAGACTACTGATAATAAATCAATATAATGGTTCATGTAGTTCTTCTCTTGTGGTCTAAAATGATGGGAACTATAGGGAATCACCATATCTCTATTTATCATAACACAACCAAGCCTGATCCCAATTTCACTACAGAACACTACGTACTCGACACCCTCTAAAAGAAGCCATAAAATGGGATCCCTCATCAACCTCTACCTTAAATACTAAAAGCATTATAGACATCCTTCCATCCCCAAGAAAAGGCTTCCACTTTCGGTTCAAAGCAATCAAGGGTGATATTACACTGGAGAAATCGATTACAAAACCTCATATATTACACTTCAAACCCAAGGAAACTTTGTACCTCAAAAAAACTCTTCAGTGTATCCCCTACTAGCACTTCTTTTACCTTTGTAGGGTCAACTTCTACTCCTATCTCTATGTTTAAGTTTCCTAATAAGTGGAACTCTCAAATCCAAAACTAATACTTTGGGATCTTAACATAAAATAAGTTCCTTGGAGTGTGTCTAGAACCATCCTCAAGTGTCTCGCATGCTCCACCTCAAACACCAAGTACACTGGTATATCGCCAATGAATACCACCACAAATCAGTATAAGAAAGGATGAATGATCCACTTCATAACTCCCATGAACACTTCTAGGGAATCTCCAATTTTTCATAGTTACTGTTGTGACATATGATCATTTTCATTGTTATATCCTCATACCGTTCTCATAGGTGGTGATATCTAGATCTAAGGTAAATCTTTGAGAACCATCACGTCCCTTTCAATTAATCAATGAGTACATTGATCATAAATATTGGATACTTATTCTTCATTGTATCCCAGTTCAAGCATCTGTAATACACACACAACCTCAATATCTTGTTCGCCTTATTGGAAAGCAACACTGGGATGGCTTGGGTGATACACTGGTTCATATAAATCCCTTCTCTCTAAATTCAACTAACTACTCCCCCATCTCAAAAAAGCTCTATGGGAGTCATCCGACATGCTAGTTTAGATATCTGGGTCACATCACCGTGTAACTCAATTTAAAAGTCAACCACGTAGTGGGGAGGCGAACCAGGCTTACCCTCATGAAATACATCCTAATACCCCACCACAAGTATGAGAAATAGGTATCTCAACTCATCAACTTATCCAAGTGTCATACTGGACAACTAGTGAGTAATCCACTACAATCTCCTATTTATGATCTTGTAATACTTTTCCAAGGTTTCCTTTTCACCAACAAAGTATAACCTTGTCCCATCACTACTGAAACACTATATCCTAAGTCAAAAATAGTCAATATGGGCTTAAAATTTAGATAGAAATTTGATTCCTAAGATGAATTAATAAGGCCTCATCTCTACTACAAATATATATCATACAAAATTCCCACCTCTAAGAACCATATAACATTGTTGGATGATGTGTGCAGTTCTTGAGTCACCTCCTCTTGGAGTCTCCAAGCAGAAGGGTTATGAAAAAAAAGGCTCAATCAGAATCTCCAAATATAAAAATAAATAATAAATAAGTATTTAATTACACACTTCTATATCTACCAATATTATAGCTATGTTAGAAAAGACATTGATTTTACATAGTATCATCCCTTGACCATTGGGTTTGTAGGCTACCATTGCGTAGAAATTTCCTCTTATCTGGACACTTACTCCCTAATCTAGGTGTGTACCACATAGGTGTGGTGGTATTAATATGAAAAACATATGATAACCTCATAGGTTTGGTGTGGACCAAGGATAATATGGAGGTGTAGACCAAGGTGGATGATGTTTAGCTAGAGAAGGTTGATTTAGAGGTGGAGGTGTAGAATGAGGCTGATGTGCAGGTGTAGATTGAAGCGAAGGAGGTGTTATAGGTGGAGATGTTGATTTTAGAGGATATATAGGCATATTCGGAGGGGTATAGATATTGGTAGATATCTGGGTGGAAATAGAGGAGGTGGAGGAGGTGGAGGTGGTGGAGAGAGATTAAGTATCATGGAGAAAATAGGAATCGAGAGTGGTATGAAATCCAAAAATGAAGAAAGGCTTCCATGTAAGGAGGATGGTTGTGGTGTTGACATGTGGCTAGGAAATACATAGACTATATTATATATAATTGATTTTATAATAACAATTATTTTATTTATATTATCTAACTTAATGAATACATTATAACTATTAGATTTAGTAATTCTTATTTTTTGTGAATAAAATGTTTCATATATTATTTTGAAGTAGAGTTTTGTGTGATACAATAAATTCAATTATGTATTTTATTAAAGTAAAATAAATACTAAATTATCACGTTGTTATATTGTTATCCCCATAAATAATAGTAATCCTCACTGTTTAATTATTTCTCAATAATGAAAATAGATAAGGGTATTTATAAGATATACAAGACTATAGATATAATTTGTAATGAAATATCAACCACACAATCATGGGTATGAATATAAACTCATATTGTTTACTTATAAATTTACCAGAAGAGGTGTGAGGTCAGGCTATTCCCGACCCCCCAAAAATTTATTAATAAGAGAAAGACGCAACAGACAGAGGCGGGGTAGGGTTAATCGACCCAAACCCAAAAAATACTCAAAAGGAAAAAAAAGAGCAAGAACAAGTCCACATGAGAGAAGAAAGAAAAAACGAACAAGGAAAAATGCCAGCGCATGGTCTACCAGTCTTTCCCACCACCATCATCATTATAGTCCGCACCAGGGGGGTCTCCCTCAACACCATAAACGGAGGCCGCATTAGTGTCTGCTGACTCCCATTCCGAAGAGTCATATTGCATCAAGAAGTAGGTGTAATATTCCTTTAGATTCTCCGACTCAACATTTAGCTTCTTCTTAGTAGGTCACCCCACATTTCCAGAGGAGTTATTTGAAGCATTGCTAGAAACCCTCATAGAAACCATTCTCAGAAAGGAAGAGTAGTCCTTCCTTGGCCTCCTCCCTTTCAGGACTGCAGCGTTAACAGTGTCCTCGTGGTTGAGAAAACAAGAGGTGGGAGGTGAAAACCTCTCCCTAGAGAGGCCCCCAACAAAGTTTTCTTTCCCAAAAGACAAAGAATCTCCAAGAATGGCCTTTTCTTTCAAAATCTGGGCCATGTTGGATTTCATCCTAGAATCATCATCAGAGCCATACCCCCAAAACATTGAGCACTGGGATTTCATTCCCTCTTGCAAAAGAGGAATATGTACATGTACGTTCATCATATTAGGGTCCTCCAAAGCCATGTATTTCAGAACCAAACATTTGTAGTTCCCATCCTCATTGTCCGTAATCATCCCATCAACAACAAACTTAGCATCATGTGATCCAAAGGGGATGAGCACCTCTAATGCATCCACTGCGATCGACACTGGTTCATGAGCGCTAGGAGCGTTCTTCAAAGACCTGGTGAAGGCACCCACATTAGCCGGGTCATCCTCATGCCCCTCCAAAATTAGCTCCAACCCCTCCCCCTATGAAGCAGAATCCCCTGGCCCATGCTCATCCCCTGTCCCTGCGCCCTCCTCCTGCCCGCACCCCTTCCCAGCCACCTCCTGCAACTGAGACACTGGCACCTGCACCTCCATCTCCCCCTGCTCAGTCACATGGTAGGAAGCATCACTAGCAGCCCCCTCAACCACCGCCTCAGGCGTATTCAACTCCAGTACAGTAGACCGGAAACCAAATAACCTGTAAGAAGCCACACTCTCAAGACCATCCTCCCCCACCACCACATTAGTCACCACTGGGAAGACTTCTTCATGTTCTTACAAAACCCTCTGCTCAGCCAAAACCTCGTGTGCAGAATTTTCCCCCTCTATCTCAGCACATTCCACCAAGCCCTGCTTCACCAGCTCCCCTTGCAGAGATATATCCCCCTGATTGGTCACCTCCCTTAGTTCATGTTGAGCCACATCCTGCTCAAGCTCTCCCCCCTGCTCATCCACCACTTGACTCTTATCCAGCGCCCCCTGCTCAACCACCTTTTCATGCCCGGTTGCACAACAGAAATCCTCAGCAGCATCTTTATCAAGCACCACCCTAGGTGTTTTCAGTCCAGTAACACCTTCAACACTATCCTTCCCAACCTCCACATTATTTCCTGCTACCAAAACCTGCAGCTCATAATCTTCAATGCCACCACAGCTCAAATCCCACATTTCATCTTCAAACACCCCAAAACTAAAGATCTCATTCTGTTCTTAAACACAATGGAGTCCCTCCCCTATCCCATCCATATTTCCCTGATCTGTACTCATCTCGTGCTCCTCCAGAACCCCTTGTGCCGCAGCTTCACCCTCGGGAGCAACAGGGACCAGGCACTGAAACCTATTATATAGGGAAGTCCCACATGAGTTCACCTCCCTTCCTCTGACCTGTTCACTATTGAAACGATCAGAAATATTCGCAACCATTGAATTACAATCATCCTTACCATTACTCTTATTCAGAGATTCTAGCCCCAAAATGCCTGAACCCGTCCTTGCCTCCTTCTCACCTCCATAATTGAGGTCGGCCCTCAGGCGTGCAAAAATGTCCCTTACATTTGGCTGAGGAGGCAAGCAAGCCTTGGCAGGAACCTTTCCTATGTCATGCCCCACCGAAGCCACATTCAAAGAAACAGACCCCTTAATACCTTTCCTGTAGGCCCGATCAACATGGCCAATATGCCGAAAGGAGGAACAGAAATCAAACCAGGTTTCAAAGATCACCGGCTGCCTCCATCGGAGCTCCTCGCCAACAACGATCCACACAAAGTCTATCGTCGCTTTAGAAACATCCACCTCAACAAAAGCCCTTAGAACCACTGGGTTGTATAGAGCCTGAGTCCTTATATCAACACAAAGGAACCTTCCCACCAAGTTCCCCAAAATAGAGATAATAGACAAGTTTTGGAAGGGGAGAGGGAGATCCAGAAACCTCACCCAGGTTGCCACCATCGGCGAATCACATTGCAAATTAATATCAAAACTCCATAGAAATAAAGAGAATCAGGCACCATCGCAAAACAGGGGAGCCGAAGACCAGGCATGGATAAGATATTCCTCAAATGCAAACAAAATTATAATATGATAGCTATCAACAATACCTACTGTAGCGAGATCCTGTAGATCCCAAAATTCGAAGACAAATCTGTCAAAAACATCCACCGGGGGATGCTATTTCGGGAATCGATCAACCAAGGTCAGATTATGCAAAGCAGAGGCTTCATTAAACTTCGAGATCGAGAGATGAAGCTGTGGACGCCCATCAAGTAGGTCAGGAACCATAGGGCAAAGCTTAATCCGTGGAAAAGGGGGCAGCAAGTCTGGATTTGGGAATAGAATGAAAGGACGATCATCCGCGAAAGGCCCCTCCCCCGCGGTAGGGGGAGGGTGGTGTATGAAGCTCGTCGTCTTCTTCAAGTTTGCTGAAGAATACCTCTATCGTGAGAGAGCGGATGAAGCGCCATCAAATTAATATATTTAGATTATAGACAATGTTTTTTGAATATGGCTCCTCATAAACCTATATGTGACATGAGTTTCTAGAGGCATAATTTTCATAGTTTTATTTTCATGATCCTATTTATAAATACTAAAATCAATATGGTTATCCTAATATCTAATAAAATTAGATTAAATGATCATATTAATATGTAAACTCATTCCTATGTTGTCTTCTCCTATGAAACCTTCATTTCAACACATTATAATTTTTTATAATTATGATATAATTGGATCAACATATAACCCCATCAGTATATCTTAGGTTTTATATTCCCAATTTCTGATTAGTTTCACTAAAATAACTATTTATATATTAAATCATTAATTTTCATTTAAATTGTACATAATTTTTTATAAAGATTATATGAATTAACTAAATAATATTCCATGATTTTTTTAAACTAGGTATGCAATAAGACCCAATTGATATGCACCATGTGAAAATTGAGTTAATACCCAGACAAAAATTTTCAATGATTATTTCCCCTAGGTATATATATTCCATATACTTAATCAATGTATATGTATCCATTAATGGTTTTATTTTACATGAAATAAGCTACATTAAAATGTACGTAACATTTAGGATGTTTTCCAATACATAGACTTTTCCAATGGTATTTTGACCAATGCTACCACATCCTAATCCAAGAAAATAACTAAAATAATCATAAATGTAAGTGAAACTAACTATGATACAAAATATGGTTCCCCATATCGGTACTCCAATATTTGATTCTGTAAAAACTTAATTTATGGATTTGACAAAAAATGAGTCCACTCAGGCCAAACATAAATATATTTCCACAATATAAACAATAGTTCACCCAAATGACTACACAAACCCATGACCCAATGGTTTATGGACTTTAGTGTTTATCTCTATTAATTACTTATGTGTATAAAAGATTCTAAGATAATAATCTGGGAATGATATAATAGTCAAGGTTCAAGAAAAAAAATAATAATTTTTTTCCTATAAAACCCGGATCATCATTTTTAAGTCTGGGCATACATATTTGAGAAAAACATAAGACAAGATCTATCATATCATTATAATGATTCATAATATATTAATTAAACACACACATAAACATATAAATCATAAAATAGTGTTTTTTAAATTCAAGTACTTTTTTACCATAACATTTTTGGTCAAGAATACTTGTCCCAATCTCCTATAACATAGTGGGTCAAAAATTTATAACCCTATCTCACAAAAACAATCAGTCCAAAATTCACATCCTTGTCTCACATTATTATCTCATGAGGTATCAAACTTTACCCAATATAGTGTAGAGTGAAATTGGACCCCCATCAACATCCAAACAAAAGTGTTCTATAAAAAATCAATCAGATATCTTATCCTGAAACCCCCTTGGAAGTAATATTTGTTTTGTAACATTTTCAAATGGCATCACATAAAATTACATCATTAAATAGATCGATTGATGGAAAAAAATTAAATCATTAAAATAGTTGTATTTTACGTGTAAATTTAGAGGTTATTTCTTATAAAATTACTATTACAAAGATATATATATTATTTTTATAGTGAAAAAGTAAATATAATTCATTAAAAAGAGTTTTCATGAAATACATTTACCATTATTAAAAAAATGATGTTATATGTCATTTGAAAAAGTTGTTTTGGATAATTTTACTTGAAAAAAATATTCATTTATTTTTAAATAAATATCAATTATAGAGACTTAAAAAATAAATAACGGTTTTCTAATGTAAATATGGATTGAAATATAAAACATAAATTTACAGAAGTAAAACCCCATTAGTATTATAAAACACCTTCATTCAAGCCCATTTAATAAAAAGAGGGATATAGATAATTTCTGAAAAGTGGTAATAAAAAAATAAATATAAAAATAAATAAAACATATTTGGATTTTAAAATAAAAATTTAAATAATTTTTGAAATGAAATTATATGTTTGTATAAATCAATTATTCTTTAAATATTATGCAAATTATTCTTAACAACGCTATACTTTTATGTGACAGAAATTCATAAAGGAAGAATACATGGTTTAAAAATGTAATTTTCCCCAAAGATAAAGATAATTTTCTATATAATAAAAAATTATTTTTCAATACACAAGAAAATAATAATTAACTTAAAGAATAAATTTTATAACTCAATGAAAGGGAGTTGAATTAAAAACCCCCATATAGTTTTTGTTACGTTCAATAAAAATCATTTGATTGAGAAAACAATTGATATATCTAAAAATAACATGAATTTCATTGGAATTGTGATAAAAATAAATACATGGGTAGTATATATACACCACATAAAATAAAATAAATGGTGAATATGGAATATGACTCAATAAAGAAAAATTGATATGAGAAAAACTCTTACAGCTTTGATAACTTTCTAAATGAATCAAATTGAAGGGGAGAATAAAAAATAGAACATTGAATACCAAGAATATAAATATAATAATGAACTAATGTGTAAAATATTATATATATATATATACATAAAAAAATATAGGTGAATAATATGAATCATAGCTCTCCAATGCATTGGGTAAATAATAGTATCATGATAATCCATGTGAATTGAAGGTGTAATCATTCTAATTAATGTGAAATTAGGGTTCATTAATGCTAATTCAAGTACAATGAGGGTTTAATCATTGTCCATGTGAAATTATCCTTGTATAATGATAATATCATATTAAATGTTATCGCCGCATTTCTATGTTATGATAATCATACTATATCATGCCTTCATGTTCAAGTTTCCCTTATGATCCATTAATATTATTATTTTCTAAAATGTACTATATCTTTCATGTTATGCCTTTTTTACTATATTACTATGATTTATAGCTCACATTTTTCTTATGCATGTCCTCAAGTTATCCCATTAAATGCTATGTATGAAGGAATATTGTAGTCTGGTAAAAGAGGTTTTCAATAAAGATGTTGTGTTTTATGTTCTATATTTTTTTGTAATGTTCCTAATTTTCCAAGACACCAGACCTGTCAATCGTCATAGTGGTCTTAAGTGAAATTTTATGTAATAAATCATGTTTAATTGTGTAATGAAGAGTAGGGTTGTTATAGTTTATATCAGAGGATAGGTTCAATTATTTTTGGGATTAGGATTAGGAAACCCTTTTTAAATCCATAGGGATAATACTAAGTATAATAAATACATACACGAATTTTTCTGATTATATATTAAGTGGTTTACATTGAAAATACACCCATGTCTGGACACGAACAAGTAGTGGTGGCTCTGACAAAGATTTATTCAGGGGTAAAACCCGAAAGCACCGTATAGAGCTAGACTCAAATGGGAACCACTGCATGACAATGGGACTTACTGCACTCTTGGTTACGATACTCTTGAGGGATATGATTTGGAAAATTCTTTAGCATAGTATGAACCATTATTAAGGGAATAAAAAAATTCCCCTAATAATATGTGTTGTGAAGTAGATCATGGATTACATAGATTTAAACCTATAAATTAATAAGTTAAGGAAATAAACTTAATTTATAAGTTATCCATTTTTTCATTGTATTCTCTTTATTTATTACCCATAACTTTCCCTTTATTGTAGCTAATTCCTTTTAATAGGAGGAATCTGGATAATAATTAATTAGAAGATCAATGTGATGACTCTTCTATTGAGATGCCCAATCCGATGGGATTGGGAATCACAAACGTTCTCACAATACTCTCTCTTTTAACTCGTGTTTTCAATAGAAACACAGGTCAAGAGGAACATCTGACCCCCCTAAGAAATATAAATCCACAATTGACAACTTCATGAGACAAAGGCCTCCTAATTCTAATGGATCATATGATCCCTCAATTGCCTAATAGTGGATCATCTCCATTGAAAAGATCTTCTTTATCCTTCAATGCTCCGAACAAGAGAAGGTTCTTCTGGATTCTTGTCATATGAATGGTGAAGCGGCTAAATGGTGGAAATTGATCAAAAACATGAATCCAGAGGAAAATATTGAGGCGTTGGAATGAAAAGATTCCCAAAAAATGTTTTTCTATAAATTCTTTTCATGCACCCTCTAAATTAAGATGGAATGAGACTTCTATTCCCTCAATCAAAAAGATAATGAATCCATCAGATCATATGAGTAAAAAATCACAGGGCTTGCATGATACACCTCCAACTTTGTCTATACCCATGAATGCAAGGTTTACTGCTTCATTGGTGGGATAAAACCTAGCCTACAGAAAGAACTGGTGATCTGTGACTTCGATAGATATGCCTGAATTGTCTAATGTGCCCTCAATGTCAAAATGTAGATCAGAGAATCTCAAGGGTATCATGGGGATAATAAGTGGAAGTTGGAATTTATTTCTGGTGTTCTGATGTATAAATCCAATGGCTCTATGAAATTCTATAACCCCACTTTCCAAAGGAGTGGAAAGACGCATCCCGAAAACTGCCTAAAGGGGGTGAGGAAATGTTTCAGGTGTGAAAGAGAAGGGAACCAAGCCATTAACTACCGACAATAAAAACCATACTACTGCAACATAGGAGATTAATGTTCCATTAAACTCTCAATGCATTGTTCATTTCTTCAACTAAAAATAACCAGGGCACTTTACAAACTAGTTCCTTAAGACGAGGGGTTTTGGAGGCAACCAATAGCCTCTAAGGTAGCAAGGGTGATGATTTTCCATCACTACTGCCAAAGAGAACCCCAAAAATGAAGTTGTGACAATAATTCTAGTTATTCATTGAATAATATAAAATATAATTTTTTATTCTACTTCTAAACATTATTTTATATCCTGAAAGTTATTAGAAAAATCTCAACACAACAATAAATCAGTGATGTAGTGATGTTAGTGAGAATGGAAAATGGGGATATCATTTTTTCCAATGAATATAACTCTTTACATGTCATAATTAGTGGATTGAAATTTCCATAGAACCTATAATACTCCCTCTGGTGTAATATAATTAAATTCTTATCATGGATTGGGTTTGTCTATATAGAGCCAACATAAATTGTCATGAGAGGGAAATTGCTCTCTTTATGGCGAATCGATCCCCAATTCTGTACTAGTACAAGGATGAGGATGAATCTTCTTTAGTACCATCATCTCAAGCATGGATATTACTACCCTATTAGAAACACTTATCTTTATCATATTATAGATTCTAAGGATGAAACCATCCTTGAATACATGCCTATTGTGAGGGAATTCACTGAAGTGTTTCTCGAGGAATTTTCTTGTCTTCCTCCTATAAGAGATGTCTAATTATCGATTGATCTTATACCTGGGGCATTTCCAATATCCAAGACTCCATATAGAATGGGTATTGTGGAGATTCAAGAGCTAAAGAAACAACTATAAGAGAATATGGATAAAGGGTTTATACACCCAATTACTTCCCCATGGGGTGCACCGGTCCTCTTCATCAATAAGGAGGATTGGTCAATGTGCTTTTGCATTGATTATCGTGAGCACAAAAATATCACTATAAAGAATAGGTATCCTCTACCACGAATTGGTGTCTTATTCGATCAGTTATGCAGAGCACAACACTTCTCTAAGTTGGATTTGTAGTCTGGATATTACAAAGTAATGGTGAAGAAGGAGGATATCCCCAAGACTAATTTTCATAAAAGTTTCATGTAATATGAATTAATATTAATTCCATTTTGATGAACTAATGATCCAACAATATTCATTGATTTTATTAATAGAGTCTCCAGAGATTACTTCAAAAAAATTGTGCTTAAATTTATAGACAATATTCTAATATACTCAAAAACCGAGGAGAATGAAGATCATCTAAGAACTATTATAGGGACCTTAAAAAAGGATAATCTCTATGAAAAGTACATCAACTTTGAGTTCTGGTAGAAGGAAGTCTCATTCTTGGGTCATATCATCACAAGAAATGTGATATATGTGGATCCTTCCAAGACAGTTGTAATTAGGGTATGTTCAAGGCCAATATCAGTGAAGTATGGTTATATCTTTCATAGGTTATCTAGATATTATCAATGATTTGTGAGAAATTTCTTATGATTATCAAACCATCATAGAAAGATAAATCAGAAGGGAGTTAAGTTTTCATGGAGTGATGAATGAAAATATATCTTCAAGGAGTTGAAAAGGATTCTTATCAGTATGCTCATTATCACACTACACAAAAGTGGTGAATTTTTTGTGGTATTCAGTGATGCTTCAGTAAAGGGCTTGGGATGTGTACTGATGAAAAATTAGAAATTCATTTCCTATGATTCAAGTAAATTTAAAGTTCTTGAGAAAAACTATCTAATACATGATCTGTAGTTGGTGCAGTATTATTTTCATTGAAAAGTTGGTGGTATTACCTCTTTTGGGAGATGTGTGCAATATATAAGGACCACAAAATCTTCAAGTATATATTCCCATAGGAAGTGTTGAACATGATCTAACTAACATGGTAAGATCTGATCAAATACTATGAATTCTCAATCAATTACCACCATTGGAAATAAAAAAAGGAGGTGGATGCTCTAAGAAGATAGTACCCAGTGATTCTTTCATTAATTGGATTTGAAAAGGATCCAATATTCTCATATTTTATTAATATGGACATTGGAATCATAAATAATGGAACGTCATCGATTCTTTCACAAATTATTTCCCAACCATCTCTTTTGGAAAGGATAAAGTATGCTCAAATGGATGATGTGGGAATATAGAAGAAAGTAGAAATGATTAGAAAAGGGAAATCCTTATAGTTCAATGTTAATGAAGAAAGAATTGTGAGATTTGGGTCAAGACTATGTGTTCTATCAAATCCAAAGTTAAATAAAGAACTTTTGGATGATGCACATAGTTTGAATTTCTCTATACACCTCAGAAACAAAAGATGTATCGAGATCTCCAAGAGAATTATTTATGGGATAACATGCATAAGAAGATCGATGAATATACATAAATTGTGAGGTATGTCATCAAGTGAAGGTTGAGAGTAAGAATATTAAGGATATGATTCAATCATTACCCATAACAACATGAAAATGTGAGAATGTAACCATGGACTTTTTTACTAGACTTTTGTAGACATCCAAAGGAAACATTTCTATCTAGGTTGTTGGGGATCGTATTACAAAGACTACACACTTCATTGTAATTCATGAGGATTTCTCATTGGATCAATTAGAACAGATATACATCAGAGAAGTGGTAAGGATGCATGGAGTACCATTATCAATTGTATCTGATCGAGAGCCAAGTTTTATCTCTATGTTCTGGAAGAGTCTCCAAAACGCTTTGAATATTGAGCTAAGATTCAGTATGGCTTATCATCATCAAACTGATGGCCAATCTGAGTAGACTATCCAAACGCATGAGGTCATGTTGAGAGAATACTCAATGGAATTAAAAGGAGGATGGGATCAACATCTTTCCCTGGTTGAGTTCTCTTATAAAAATAGTTTCCACTCAAGTATCCAAATGTCACATTATGAAGACCTTTACAAGAAGAGGTTCAAAACACCGGGATGTTGGGATGAGGTTGGGGAGTGAAAACTCCTAAGTCTAGAAATGGTCGAAGAAATGGTGGAGATGGTTAAGACCATCAAGAAGCACATTAATGATACTCACAGTCGACAAAATAGATATTCTAATAATATTAAATGAGACCTATAGTTTGATTTCGGGACATGGTATTCCTCCACATATCACCATGGAATAGTGTTATGATATTTGGGAAGAAGGGAAATCTTGTCCATGGTACATCGCCCCTTTTTAGATACTTGATCTCATTGGAGTAGTGGCATATCGAATAGAACTCCTTCCGAACCTATCTCAAGTACATGATGTATTCTATGTATCACTCTTGAGGATGTACACACCTGACCCATCACATGTACTCAATCCATTGGTGGCACCATTGGTGAATGACCTCTCCAATAAAGAGGAGTCGGTGAAGTTTTTAGATCATAGGGAAAAAGTTCTACGAAATAAGAAAATGCCCCTCATAAAGGTGTTGTGAAAAAACAACAAGTTTGAAGAGGAAACGCAAGAATCGAAGGATGTGATGAAGTAGAGTTACCCACCCCAGTTCTAGTGTGGGAAAAGGAAATTTCAAGGTAGAAATTTCTTAAGGTGTGAATATTGTAACGAACCAAGCCTTTTTAATGAAAATTTATATTGATCTGATAAAATTTCTTATTAAGTAAAATTTTTATATAAGATATATGAACATCCTTGATTTTATGTGTTTGGATTTTAAAATACTGTTAGGAATTGTTACTATTTCTAATATATATGTTTCACAGTGACCACATCACTGGTATAAATATAAAGACTTAAACAAATCCAATTTACTCTAACAAAGGAAGTGATGGCCTCATCCAATAGAATTTCTCCATAGAAAGCCCATTTTTCAGATCTTAGAAAGGAGGTAGCATCCCTGGTTTTCACTATAGACCAATCCCAATTTGGGCTTCAACACATTAATCTTGAACAGAATCTCTTACGAGAGAAGTTGAAGTTAATATAGATTACCACTCGAGTGATGTTATCCAAGCCTCTCCAAGAGTATGTCACAATTGCATACCTTACCCTTATGACTTATGTGGGTGTTATAAGGGGTTACGTAACAAGGATATATCACAATGATTATGTGAATTATTATTTTAGAGAATAAAAAATATACATTCATTTTATTATTGTTACTTTGTAAATCAGTTTTAATGCACAAATAGTATTTTTAGTTAATAATCAATTAAGAAATATATTTTGATGGATAAATGGATTTTTGAATTTAATAATATATTAATAAAATATTATTACTAAATTTCTTTTTATTAAATATAAATGATCGTATAATTTTATTACGAATACAATTGAAATTTTTATTAAGGATTAAAATTATTTTTGTCAAAACCCATGAATTTTCAATAAATTTTTGTTTTTATTTTAAAATTAAAAATTCAAATATTTAGAAAATTAATTAGATTAAATGAATATTATTATTGGATTCATAACATCAAAACTATCTAACGGTGAATTTATTATAGTTTCCTGAGATAGTTGAATTTTTTGGTAAAAATAAATTTTGTTTAAATATATATTGTGTTTTATGACATCATAATGACCCAGTAGTAATGAAATAAAATACTATAAAAAGGATTATCTACCAATATATGTTTATATAGTTAAAATAATTTGATTTTAGATTTTTTTTTACTAATTTATGGTGCTTTAGTGGACCATCCAAAGATTCAAACATATTTCAACTTTTTAAAATGATTTTATTGAGAGTGCGAATCACCTCCACATAAGCAAGAAGAATATTTTAATAAGTTAGTACATTGTCCATAAAAATAATTTTTTCTACTCCACTTTGGAAAAAACCACGGGCAAACACCATGGTGTTGTTTTTTGTTTTGATTATTTTAATGTGAAACTTCCAAAACCTAAATAATAAAGAATTACCTCCCCTTTCCTATATAAATGCACTCAATATCCCATTCCTCTTCACTAAAAACCATTAAATCTAGACTAATATATGCCCTCCTCTCTATATAATCTTCTCAAGGTACCCCAATCTCCATATAATCCACTCTAAAGCCTCTCTAAGGCCATTGGGATCACACTTCAATGTAAGGGATTTCTTCCTTTTGCATTTTTGTCCAGATTTATTTACGTTGTTATAATCTTTTATTTTAAATTATAAATTTTGGGTTATGATTTCTCACTTATCCCATACTTCCCTCCTTATGTTTTAATTATGATATTACTCGTTTTCTTTCATTAATTCCTCCCATATAGACATGTTACCATGCCGATAATTCTATAAGGAATTTTTATCCTCTCATTTACATTGAAGAAATTATTTTATATTATGAATCTAAATTACATTACATATTTTGGGATATTATTTTCTATGATCACCTTATTTTAAATTTCATTAATAAATTATTAGATACCCATTTCCCTCCCATCAACCCATTCTAAGATTTCTATTTGACGTCGTTATGCTGCTGAAGTTACACCAAAATTTCCCATGCCAAAATCATCGTGTCTGTGAATACCATACCCATTTCTCTATCAAGGGTATTTACCTTTATTCATACGTACATGTTTATTAAGGGCTTAAATTTATGTATTCTGCATCTCTTATTCTTGTAATAAATTATGATGTTTAATGAATATATGATGTATGATATTTGAGGCACACTTATGCATGATATAAAATGATTAAGAAGTGTGTGCCCTGATAGGGCTCTAATGCATTGGGTAAAGAACGGTATCACGATACTCCATGTGAAATGATGGTTTACACATGATTACTCAAGTTCAATGAGTACTTACTTGTGCTAATTGAAGTGAAATGAGGGTTTACTCATGCTTCATGTGTAATTATCCTTGGCTCATGCTAATATCATGGTGCATGTTGTTTCCAAATTTCCATGTTATGATAATAATGAAATATCAGGAATTTTATGTTCATGTTTATCTTATTCTACATTGATATAATTATTGCTTAAATTTATATTATTCTTCATGTTATAATTTCTTTAATCCCTTACTGTCCTTTATAACTCACCCTTTTCTTATGCATGTCCTCATGTTATCCCATGCAATGCTATGTACGAAAGAATGTTGTGGTTATGTGAAAAAAGTTTTTAATAAATATTTTTTGTTTTATTTATAAGTTGTTATTTAATATTCCTATTTTCCCAAGACACTATATCTCTTGATTCTAGATGTTTTCTTATGTGAATGTTTATGTAATAAATCACGTTTAAGTGTGAAATAAAGAGCAAGGTTGTTATATTTATCCTCTTGTATAAAAAATATAGCTTTCCTAATAATCGATTTAATAATTTATTTTTATCTAATTCCAATTATATGACTCAATTATAATAATTTATAGTATATTTATCAGTTAGTTGTAGTTTATATTCATCGTCAGATGTTAGGGATTTTGATTGTTTCATGCATGTTTTGAAATGTCAATGATGTTTTCTATTATTTGTTGCTAAATTATTCATTTATATATTATACATGGTAACATAATAAATATTTATAAATTTATAATTTAATTCAAATTAAATCTTATTCATGATTCATGAAAATAAATCATTGACGAGCTTGTTTCAATAATTTTTTATGAATTAAAGTTGATATGTTAATAAATAGTTAAATATTAATATAACCTAAAAAATCCATAATAACATCATAAAAATTGTTTTAATTCATTAGATAAATTCTTATAATCATCTTCTTTTTATGAATAATAAAATAATTACTTCCATGGAGGCGGAAATCCACACATACAAAAGAATGAAGTTTTTATTTTTTGAAGGAATGAGAGGGGAATAGATAATGGTTATACCATGAATATAATGACATTAAATTATTCTAATATTAGTGATTTAGTTATATAAATGTGTTTAAAATATTTTAGGATATGTATTGATGATAAATAAAAATAATAAAAAACTCTGGGTATATATTACTCGTGTTGAGGATTTGAATATTATCTTAAAATAATTATTTTAATTGAAGTACTTCAGAAAAATTATTGAACCCTATGGATGAAAAAAATGAAAAATGGATTATAGTAGAGGTGAAATCTGAAGGGTTTAAATGAAATTTCTATATATAGGTTTGGCTTGAAGTGAGTGGAAGTGATCTCCTTTTATCGGTCAAAAAGAGTAAATTTTCTATAGAATTTAATGGTTGGTGATGACAATGAATGTAATTTCATAATAAATAGGTTTTCTAGGTGAGAAAACGTTACTAGGAAAAAATTTATAACTTTAATACCTAAAAAGTTTCTCTTATAATGTGGTAACATAATGTTACTTTTGTAAAACCTGAGCCACTTTAGGTTAATTATTTTTATGCTTAATAACATTGATTAAAAATTTACCACGGTAATTATTATTTTAATAAAAATGTAAGTTTAAAAATTGTAAAAATATTAATGTGGTCACTAAAAAATTATAATCCATTTATCCTTATTTATATTTAGAGTATGAAAAATTAAAATTAAAATTAAAATTAAATATTTGTATTGTAACTATTTTTTTAGAATTTTTTTATACATTACATATTTTTATTCTTATTTCATATCAATTAAAAATTAAATTATCGTCACTATGATTTTATATATATATAAATTATATTATACTAGTCATTTAAAAGTAATTAATTTAATTAATTAAGATTAAAATTATAAATTATTTTAAAAACAAATTCGTTGAAAATAATCTTTTTAGCATTATGGTGGTAATTATCATTAATCTCTTTGACTTATTCTTATGATATAAAATTTGCTTTACATTATTACCTAATATGAATATTAAAATTAAAAATATTCATTTCATTTCATAAAATTTTATTTATAAAACCGGTAAAAATTTATTTTAATGTATTCGTAGATAACACATAAAAATGATTATCAGAAAAATGTATCCTCTATGAATAAAATAAATTTATTACTTACATATAAATACCTATTGGATAGATTATAAAATATTTAATTACATATATTATCATTATTAAAATCTGTTTTATATATAATATGATTCATAGCACATTTAATGAAATTTTTTCAAAAATATGTATTTTTACATAAAATGACGTAATTAGTTTTATAGCTATAATAATTGAGTTTTATCAATACATTAGTATTAAAAATTAATTATTTTTATAATGAATTATATATTACATAATGAAGTTACCTATATTTCTACTTGCCATCATAAGAGATACATTATAATGGTTGTATTTTCTATATGTAATATTACATTAATAAAATGTATTGTGGTTCGTTTTGGTTTGGAGTTGTGTGTAAAACAATCAATTCAAAATATTTTTTTTAAATAAAACTAAATACTAAAATTTTATGTTGATAAATTATATATTTTACTTTATATTAAATATTATACATAACAATAACATTATCATTAAACCGATCATGATACTACCTAAATGACAACCTTACTCTTATAAAGGTTATAATACCTTAATTAGATATTCATTATTGAATACTTTAACATCATTTATATAATTGTACTTGTTACTACACCATATTTATTATTTTTATAATCATTTTTTTCATAAATATTATTTATCTTTTATTCTTGATATACTTATTATAGTATCACCATCGATGTTTTAGATTATGGTTCCCACTTATTTTTTTCATTTTGGTACCGCTAATTATATACATTGTAGTGAATATAACTATCTAGTTATGTTTCATCACAATGTTGGTAATTTGAATTTTGCAGTACATTAGATATTTTAATGAAATTATTATTTATTATAGAAGAATATTAGGTCTTATAGTCTCCCCCATAAATAATTTCATCTTTAAAATTCAAGTTATAAATCAATGTAAAAACAAATATGAGTCATTTTTCCTCGTTGATTATTTAATATCTTGTTTGCCTCCTCTAAATTGTAATTAATCTAAAGTACCATCACCATTAGAGTATTAAGATTCTACAACTCTTTATCTCTAATACTATGAATCTTGGAAGGCTCTTCATCACTGGAGAATTCATGATATTGCTATATTTTATCCATGGTGATTACATTAATTATGCACGGTATATAATTTCTTATCACTGAGACAAAAAATACAACATGTACTTTAGAGAGGTTGTTTTGAAAATACATATCTCAAAAAATAGTGTTAAATATTTCCAAAATATCAAAAAAAAAATATGTAACATATATTTGACTTTCACATAATATCAATACTTATGACTCCATTCCAGAGTGATGAATTTAATAAGGTGTAGTTACCTACTTGACGCTCTATGTATTCCCTATATTATTCATCAATGATTTTTTGTATACTTTGTGATATCATGATCTATTTCTAGTTGACTCACAATTTCTCAGCTCTCCACTAAACTAGTTTAAAAATCTTTAACACTCATTCAATGAGATTTTCCTAACTTATTCAAGTATGAATTATTTTCCCATAACAATATTTGTACAATTTCCTTTTTAGGCTTCTATCGAAGATACTTTTCTATGTTAATTCCACCATAGGTAGGTAATACTCCCATGGTTCATAAAATATGAGTCAGAATGAACTCATCATGTACTATTACTTTTACATTGTATATTATATATTTCATCACGTTTCTATTGATAGGTGGATCTTAATTACATCTCAATATTAAAAATACTTTTTAATAATATTCTAAATTTTTAATTTCAAATTAGGTCCAAGATTAGATAAAATGTATTAAGGTGTACTATAAAGCCTCTCAAATTCATTAATATAAAACATTGCAATTGGATTGAGGGGTATATCCTAAGTTATTTCTATGAGATGATTACAATATGTAAGGAGATCCAAGATATCCCTTATTGAATCATTTTTTCCATTATTGTATCTTCAAGAGAGGGGATGAATTAAAGTTGAAATAAAACCTATAATATTTACCACTCATGAATGTAAACTATCCAAAAGTTAAGAACATTAAATAGAACAGTGTACTAAAAACAAATTAAGTGAAAAATAAAACACTCAAAAATTGAAAACAAATCTAAGAAAAAAAACCAATAAAAATATAAACAACATTAAGCAACAACAATTAAATATTTTTGAATGAAAATAAATTTACTCATTTATGAAATAGTATAATGTATATAAATTATAATTTGGGGAAAACATTTCTTTTAATATAAAGAAGAATAAGGATAAATTTCCCGATCCATGGTATAAAAGTTAAAATTTTTGGATCTCTATTAACAGAAAAATAGATAGTAGGAAGCTCTATCTCTGGTCTCATATTCGTTCAAATTAATCAAAAATAATTCCACATCCTGGACTTCATTAAACTCGGTATTCAAAAGATAGTGATTCTAAACGACATAATATCATCCATAAACCATGGTTTGGTATTTTAACATGAAACCTCCCTAACATAAGATCTAATAATCACACTGAAAAACTCCTATAATAGAAATCTCTCTATCACTATAGTAATAAAAACTCTAAATTTAAGTAATTATATACTCTAGTCATCAAATATTATATATATATTTATATATATCAATATTAAAATATAATCAATGTACATTGGGTATCTCTACAGAAAAAATTAGCATTATCTCACCATCTTCTATTTGATGTAATTTAGAGTTACTTAACAATTATATTGAAATGAAAATATAATATTCATATAACCTAATCAAAGTGAAGAAGTTGTTTAGATTTACCAAAACATATACAATTGATTGGAGAATAGGAACTCTTTGGACTTGGTCATAAGTCGTGATAGGTCATTGCAAACCCATGTTTTAGGAAAATCCAAGTTACCCAAAATGATATTGTTATTCTTATTTTTCCTATTGTAGTTGATATTATTTCACTGTTGGGTGATGCACATGTGGTGTGGTGTTGTTTATTATAACTCAGTTTGATTATTTATTTCATCCTTAGCCTGATGATACGAGGGATAGGAGCATTGTAACATGTATCATTATAGGCACCTATAATTCACATGTTGTGCATATTGTCATACTATATATTTATATTTCACTACTTTGAAATGCTTGATATGCCTGTAATTGTTGAGTGATTCTATGATAGTGGCTTGTACTTGTATTAATTTGGATTCGATTGAGTGATTGTTTGTCTCAACTCAAGAGGTGTATGAGCACTCATGGGATGGGATGAGTAATTTACTAAGTCAAGACATTATGCTATAAGAAAATGAGTGTCATTTTCAGTGATAGGTGTATGGGAACTGATTCATTGGAAATGAGTATCCATTATAAAGTGAATCTTGAATTCTAAAATGAATTGTTTTCACATCCTTATCTCGTCTTTTCATGTTTATGAAAGGTAAAGGAGTGAACCTGGAAATTAACTGTAAAATGACATATAACATACACAGGGGAACTTACTGATACCTAGCCATCTAAGTGGGTAGTTTGGGTAGTATTCAATGGGTAGTGATTTTTCAAATGATCATTTTTTCTAATTTTTCTATCTTTTTCTTCTATGATTGTTCTGAGGTGTGTGCTTGGAATTTGTAGAACAATGCCGCCACGATGTCCTCACATCATTCTCCAGGGAGGTGGTGATGACCATGCTCCAGACAGAGTGGGCCCTGAGCCGCCAGTCATACTTCCAGTAGTTCCACATGGGGCCAATCCTATTGTACCATATCCGGGCACCGATCCCCATGTCGGTGATAGGTTCATACATATGATGTATTCCATGATTAGGGCTCCATGGGTTCCACTGATGATGGTTTATCTGGCCGACGAGTTCCAGTAGCAACATCCTTCTACTTTTTCAGGGGGATGGAGGATTTGAGGTTGTTGAGTCTTGTATATGGGCCATGGTGTCTATGTTTGATAATCTTGAAATGCCTCTAGAGTAGAGATTCAATCTTTCTGTATACATGCTTCGGGATTTGTCCAAGCGTTGGTGGGATGTCGTTACTGAGGCTGGTAGTACTCAGAGCATCTTATGGGTTGACTTCCATACTACCTTCTATGATTAGTTCTTTCCTCAGTCACTGAGAGCTGATAGAGCCAGATATTTCATGCCTCTCGAGAAGGGTTATATGTCAGTTATGGTATATTATTCATTTTCACTTATTTACATCACTTTGCATTGCTTCTAGCTGGTGATGAGCTTTCTCATGCTGGATTTTTTGAGGATGGGATCCAGTATGCAATCTAAACTCAAGTTAATGTATTTCACCTTCTTGCCTTCTCTTAAATAGTTGATAAATCCCTTAAAACTGAGTGTTACCAGAGGTATAGTGCGAGTACCTGGTTTAAAGGATCAGTGTCGCGTCAGGATAGTAGTACTTCTGGTGGAAAGAAACGTTCCCTTGAGGTTTTTCTTCAGGGAAGTGGTAGCTAGAGTATAAAGTTTGACAAATCTATAGTTTGTCATCAGTGTGGAAAACTAGGGAATAAGAAGCCCTAGTGTGATAGAGACCGTATGGAGTACTGGTCTTGTGGCCATATGGGACATCTTCATCATTTTTGCAGGACCTTTCCACTAGCTTCGAGTGGAAGGGGATCAGCTTTACCTACACCTTTAGGAGAGAGATCTTTTGTGCCGCATCAAGCGGGAAGTTGGAGTAGCACCGGAAGGTCTGAATGAGGAGGATGTGGATGTGGTAGTTTGATCCCTAATCACCAGTAGCGCCAGGATAGCAGTCATGATCATGGTAGTCTATATGTTGCACAGGGCCATGGATTAGATCAGTTGCATTCTTTACAGCCGATTCCTAAGGATCAGGCTGTAGGACCATCTACAGTATGATGTACTATTCTAGTATCCTCTCCTATTATCTCTGCATTGATTGATAAAAGTTCTTTAAACTCTTTTGTTTCTATATCTATCCTGGAAAATCACGGACTAGATATAAAGTATCATTATGGTGTAATGACCCTCGATACAGAGTTAGTAATACAGAATGAGGTCATAAGACAATGCGGGGACTGTCCCCTTAAGGTAAGTAGTAACCCTTTCTTTTGGAATCTTTTGTTCTAGAGATGGCATGTTATGATGTAATTTTTGGGATGGACTGGTTAGTTCACTATCATGACTTTCTAGACTGTTATCGTTGTAGTGTTTCTTATACATCCCTAGAAGGTAGGAGTATTCTTTTCAAAGGTGAGTGGGATGTGCAGGCTGGGAGAGTTGTACTGAAGCATCATGGGATAGGTCGAGTGACTACCCATGTTGAAAATCACTTCATGGAGGATCAGGGTTTCCTTCAAACTTATTTTCCTCTATCAGTTGATCGTTTAAGGGAAGTCTTTCTTGATAACTTTTCTTGCCTAGCTCCTAAGAAAGATGAAGAGTCTACATTAGAGCATGTTCCAAGAGCAGTTCTAGTTTCCTTTACTCTGTACAGGATGCACCTACTGAGCTTCAAGATCTCAAGAAACAGATAGTGGAATTAGAGGCCAAATGCTTTATATGTCCTAGCACATCTTGTTGGGATTAACCCATTATTTTTGTTAAGAAGGCGGATGAAACTCTTCATTTATGTGTGGATTACTGACGGTTGAACCAGATTATAGTCAAGAACCAATATCCACTTTGGGGAATATATGATCTCTTTGACCAACTCTGAGGAGAAAAGGTTTTCTCTAAGATCGACATGAGATTGGGTTATCATCAGGTGCAAGTCAGACCATCAGGCATACCTCATACAACTTTCCATAGCAGGTATGGTCTGTATGAGTATCATGTTATGTCATTCTGTCATACTAACGCGCCTTCTATTTTTATGGCTTTGATGAATAGGGTTTTCCATCCCTATTTGTACCCTTTTGTCATGGACTTTGTGGATGAAATCATGGTGTATTCATGCTCTCGTAAAGACCATGAAAATAATCTTGATATTGTTCTAAGTACACTCAGTGAGCATGAGATTTATGCCAAGCTTGCTAAATGAATCCGCTAGATCAACAAGGTCCACTTCTTGGGCCATATTATTTCAGAATCTGGAGTTTATGTTGACCCTAAAAGGTTAGTGTTGAAGTCTCCTAGGATTATCCTAATAATGTGTATGGTATTAGGAGTTTATTATGATGTTATAGATATTTCATGTATTTTATTCAATACTTTTCTCATCTTGAATCACCTCTTACTGGTCTTACAAAGAAGGGTTTCAAGATCACACGATCAGAAGCATGTGAGAAATCCTTTCATGAGTTGAAAGGGAGGATTGTCCCATCACCGATTCCAATTCTTCCAGAACTAGGTAAGGGTTAGATCATCTTCTACGATGCATCATGCATTGGCCTAGGAGAAGTGTTGATGTATGAAGAAAATTTTGTTCATACGGGTCATAGAAGGTGAGGCCTCATAAGAGAAATTACACGATGCACAACCTCGATCTAACAGCAGTTGTACATGCCTTACATTACTGGAGACATTATCTCTCCAGTGAGTGATTTGTGGTGTATACAGATCACAAGAGCCTCAAGTATATCTTTTCTCATCATGAATTGAACCTATTCTAATGAAGATGGGTCGAATATCTATAATCATTTTATTTTTGAGCTTTCCAATATGCCAGGAAAAGGAAATGTGGCTGCAGATGCACTCAGTCGGAAATATCAAACACATGTTGTACAGGAAGCCAGTGATGAATGAAAGTTAACAGCCCTATTTTTTGAACATTATATAGTGTTTCATGATATTCACAGGCAGTATTTCCTCTTGGGATTAACAGTTACCTCTTCCATCCATGAGATTGTGAAGTGTAGACAGTTTTCAGATCATGAAGGTTTGGTTCTCCACGAAATTATATCATGAAATAACCCACCTCCAAATTGGTCTATGGACATAGATGACGTTCTGGGTCTGTGTAGACGTATATGGGTTCCTACAGATGTGATAGAAGAGTTGATGAAAGAGTCCCATGATTCCTAGTGGTTAGTTCATCTAGGAATCTCACAGATGTATCGATATTTGTGACGCCAGTATTGGTGTCATGGGATCAAACATCATATTGCAGGCTTCATTACAAGGTGTTCCACCTGTTTGCAGTTGAAGGCAGAGCACTAGAGACCTGAATGCTTGTTACAGATACTTCTAGCCTGGAATGGAAATGGGAAGATTTTTCTATGGATTTCTTAGTCGTCTTACCTAGGTCTCCAAGGGGTATCAATGTAATTTCGGTATTCATTGATCGATTAACAAAATCATCCCACTTCATTTATATTCAAGAGGATTTCTTAGTTGATGAGATTGGAAGACTGTATGTCCATGAGATTTCATGACTACATGGGGTTCCACATACTATCATTTTAGATAGGGATTCTCATTTCACTTCACGGTTCTGGTAGGGTTTGCATAAAGTTATGGGAACATAGGTGCTTCTAAGAACAACTTTTCACCCTCATATTTATGCACAATAGAAACAGACAATACATTTTTTAGAGGATATTCTTTGTGTGTGTGTCCTTGATTTCGGCGGTTCTTGGGAGAAGTCTATCCCTCCTTTTTAGTTCACTTATAATAACAGTTCTTAGGTGAAGATTTAGATGGATCATATTGAGCCCTTATATGGTAGGTCATGTCATTCAACCTTGTTCATGCTAGAAGTAGGTGAGGCAGCCCTACTAGGTCCTCATCTCATTCAGGAGATATTAGAATAGGTCTAGCTGATCAGGAAGTGTTTGACTACTACTCTTTCTATACATAAATCTTATGTTGATCACTACCTATGACCTCTTGAGTTCAAGGTTGGGGATCTTTTTTTCCTTCGAGTATCACCCAGGCTTGGGAAAAGATGGTTACAGAAGAAGGGAACGCTATAGCACCGTTACATCAGGAAGTTTGAAACTATAGAGAGAGTCGTGCCGATAGACTATCTGTTGCTAATACCTCATAAGGATAGTGCCATGCACAACATCATTCGTGTCCATATCTTTTCCAATATCATGCTGACATGTCTCATAACTTTGATCCTGATGAAGTTTAGTTAGATGTGGATTCTACCTTTGAGGAATATCTAGTACGCATCGTTGATCGAAGCACCAAGGCTCTTTGAGGAAATTCATTCCCTCTCATATGGTTTCTATGGAATAACATCTGAGTAAAGGATGAGACATGGGAGAGGTTACCCGATGTATGTGCTCAATAGACATAGTTGTTCTCAAACAGTGTTTCTTTACCCTTGGAAGGAGAACTCAAGGGGGGAAGAGTTCTTTTAAGGGGGGAAGACCATAAGAACTCTATTTTTCAATCAATTATGGATCCTTTAATTTTCAGTATAAATCTATATGTTGGACCTAATTTGGATTTCTAATGAGTTAATAAAGGTTCAGAGGGTGTTCGGGGATTTTTTGAAGCCCATAACCCTTCTTTTTTGAGAAAACAGACTCTGTGCACGGTTTATAGTAAACCGTGTGGAATTTCCTCATAGTTTTCCAAACTGTGTGGATGGTGTTTTCTTGGACAGTGGCACCTTGCTCAGTTGGTACATGACCATGCATCCTAACCATGAAAGTTACCCTTTTTCCCACGTAATCATTCATGGATGGCACACATTTTAATCAAATAGTGTAGAGGAAGACATTTCAGGCAGAACCATCTCACACGGTTTGAAAAACATTGCAGAAAAACCATGTGTATGCTAAAAACTTATGTTAAATGTCCAAAACTCCCTTAATGATCTATTAATCCTAATCCTTCCTCCTAGTATAAGAAAAATTGGTATTTTCCTCCATTTTCATCCTTTTGGGTCTTTTTAAAGGCCAAATCTAGGGATCAATAGCTCTCTTTTGTCTGGCATCCAATCGAGCTTTTGTTCATCACGTTGGATAAAAAACAGTAAGTAATCGAGTCCTCTTTAGCTGTTCTTCTTCTCTTTCACTCTCGATCTGGATATCTCCATGTGAGGGCTTTTCACCTTTTCTTAGATCTACTCCGATCTAAGGAAAATCAAGTGTTGATACGAGAGGAGTAGAGTCATACAACACTAAGGTGGGTGGCTTATAACTCATTCCTAAAGTTAGCTATTTTTAGAATGTTTGTGTGGGGCCCACCAATATTGTCAAAAACCATTCATTAAATTTACATACAATGAATATACATGTTAGAATCATATGATTATGCTCCTTCCAATTATTTGATTAGTTATTAGTGGTTACACCCAAAACTCAATCCTCCCCATGTCGAAGTTTATGCCATAATTGGGTTTTTAATGTTTCGGTACGGTTGAGCCACCATTCGGGTGTGGAATTTCTTGAAAATTCTAAATGTGAGCCTTCTTATCATAAATGGATTATTATTACTGAGAATTGAATAATATCATGTACCATGTATTCTCACCACTTGACCCATCTAAGGTAAGTTCTTCCAAATGGTTATTAAAAGTTAAATGAGAAATGTGAAATGGAAAGTATACTATGTATAAAACATGGCCTTGATAAAAAGATATTGAATAAAGGTTAAATGTCCATATCACCCCTTTTCATGTTTATGGAAAGTAGTGAAGTGAACCTTAGTAATTGAATATGCTATAATGGCTAACTAAGACTTGATCAAATGGTTGCAACGCTACATGTCATGTCCACACTAATAGAGGAGAAGGTATGGACCAAAAAATAAATGGTTTCAAATATACCTAACCTATCTACACTACTGTATGGAAAGACTTGAACCAAATGAATTACTACATGATTATAATATCTAATAGGAATTGAGTGACTCAAGCTAGCATTGGATTCTGATAGGAGAATACCTTGGGTCTTGAGAACCCCATTCCGATTCGAGGATGTGGTTTGTTTAGGTTGATACCCACCTAGACTCCAGTTCTTGTCTATTCCTTGGATGCCCAGTATACTACCATAGGTTCCCATTCTTCTTACAGGATACCTCCAATACACTCCTTGGATCCATCATAGACTAGTATGGTCCATTTTATGTCCAATAGGTCCCTATCTGGGATTATACACATTTTACCTTAGTCGATAACCTTGGACTTAGTAGGCACCTTCTTATGAAATACCTTGGATTACGCTCCTAGGTTTATACTCTTACCCCTTAGCTAGACTCAAATAAAACTGAGTTAGATTTTTGTGATTTTACATTACCTTCATTATTACCTTGGAACTCCCGCATTGGATATCATTAGCAGGTATCCTGGTTACGTCTTGAGACCTTTACAACTTATAATATCATGAGGTGATGTCAGTGCTTGCTTTGCCTCACATGACCTATTAAAATGAAATGGTATTTTCATAATTAATGAACTGGTTACATGCTCAGACACTAGACGAGGGATGAAGTAGGTACTTGGGTATTTTTTTTATAATGTAATTCTTGTTTTACTTTATATATATGCATGACTTCACACTACTATATTCGATTACACAGACCTTATGTTATAAACACCATTGGTGGTGACCCAGTGAGATTTATCTCACACCCCCTCCAGGCACCATTTGGTTCTCGGAGTATATTTCATGGTTTTAGGGATTGAAGAAGGGAATCATAAAGATTCTAATAATTGATTAGGTGCTGATTGGATAGAGCTTGATAGCAGATGACTGAGTAGGATCTTGGGATGCTTGGAGTAGACATATTTTTCTATTACCTTGTAGAACATGTTATTTTTATTGTCTTGTTTCCATGATTTCCAGTTTTCTAGTTACATGACATTACATTATCATTGTTCTAGTTGATATAGTTATTGTTATACATGTTTATCTATTACATTAGTTGGCTTCCACTATTTATTTATATTTCTTCTGTTGTTTACTATTCGAATATATACCTTCTTCTATTATACACTCGTCTAATGAGGGCATATTCTTCCCAAAGACACACCCAAGTCCCTCGCTGATAGTGAGGAGCCTATGGAGTTTGGAAAGATTTTCTTGAGACCATGTGGCCCACCGGGGCTTGGGGAACCCGTTAAGTGGAATCTGGGTCCAGGTCATCACACATTACTCATTTACTTAACAAAAAGCTCTCTAGAAACCATATCAAATAGTAACGGTGTGAGGAACGAAAACATGTATTATAACACCAGGAATCTATGTAATTTATTTACCCATTACAGCCATTACTTCTATTTGAAAAATCCATTTTCAAAACCAAGTTCACATGCTAAAAGAATGTTCCCTTGAAAATAACACTTTAGAAATATTTTTGGATCTACGAAAAAACCATACCTTCAATATATGAGGAAAATTGTCAAATAAAAAAATGAACCCATCCAACATAAACATTCTCAAGACACTAAAACATGGCATAAACATGGGTATAATCATAAACATCATTTTATAATCAATCAATAGAAATAACATAATAATAAGATATCCAAACCAAATAAGGTACATGATTCATGCATAAAGAATATAAAAACCATTCTTGAACTAGTAATAGACACCGTAGGATTTATCAAATATGATATAGTGTGACTTAGAAAAAGACAAAGTCTTTATCGGTAGCTAAAAAAGGTATGAAATGTTTTAAATCTTTTCATGAATTCCTCAGGCCCAATAATACATCAGTGGGAATTCTTGGTCAATATGGACATGTTTTGGAATATCCATTGGCATTCTTCAAGAATCATCCCTCAGCCCCTTGGATTACACCCATAGATAGTTCAAGACATAAGCTCATGTTCAATTTTTCTAAGTCTTTCTAAAAAAACCTATGGTCATCTAGGTGCTACAAAATTCTAAACACATAAACATCATTAAATTATAGTTACATAAGCTATTTAAAAGAAAATTTCAAAAACCTTTCATGTCCATAAATGTGAAAATATTAATACATCATTAAAATCACATTCAAAAATTCATTAATAAGAATAAAATATCATTGAACCATTTTAAAAAACACTTGGTGTAAAACAAATAGAACTCCTAAAAAGACACATTAAACCATTAAATTTCTAAACCATTCCTTGCATAATACTAAGAATATAAAAACCATAAATAGTGAACAAATTGAAATTTAATAAAAAAAGGAAATAAATAATAAAAATAAAGTAATATAAAAATCCATTAAAGAGTGACACTTATAAAAAATTTAATGAAAAGAAATTTCCATAGAAAATTATCACTTGAATAAAAGTAGATAAGTCCTCAAACAATTAAAGCATAAAGAAGAAACAAAAAACCTCATCAACAATCTAGGGTTCATCCCAATCGCATACAAGGGTTTTCAAATCCCATTAAAATGGTATAATAAGGATGAAAAAGGAAGAAGATTAATAAATAAAGGTAAATACAAGTGTACATTAATATAAATAACCAAAGGATGTAAGGAATAATCTAAAAAATAAACTGGGAAAATACATAAGGATAAATGAGAGGGTTGTTCATGCATGGGAGAAATAATCCTGGAAAGGGGAGACAAATTTGAAGAGGAAAATATGATAATAATAAAAATAACCTATAAAAATTGCATAGTTTTGTAGCATGGTTGGAAAAATCATTCTTCTATTATGTTGAAACTATTATCTCTCTAAAATAAGGTTGCATGGTTTTTGGAATTCACTAGATGGTTTGAAAAACTATCCTTAATTTTTGAAAATCCCCATTTCCCCAGTCATATCTCTTTCACTTTTAGCCACACTTTTTCAAAAAACCATGAACTATGGTCTGCTTCCCCAAATAATATTCTAGACCTGAGAATATCAAAATATCCTTGAATAAATTAATTAATAAATCTCAAAATAATATATAACAGTGACCCATATAATGTCACAATTCACCCCACCATGCCAATTTATCCCCCCATGAAATCTTGAATTGTATTCAAAATAAAATTGGTGATTCCACTACTCTCTCATTGAAAAGTACCAATCAAAATAATTATGGAAATATCTGTATTAATTCCAATGAATTTAGAATAATGGGATTAAATTATGAAGAATCTCCATGAAATTATATTCTAGGATATGAATTGGATTCTTCATAATGGTGGTGTTAGGATTTAACAACAATCCATCCCACTATATCACATGAGATTGGTATTGGTGAATATTCTTTATCTTAAAATAATTGAATACATCATGGATGATGGTCATTCATGATGACAAGTCCAACTGATAGTTTAGCTTCTCAATATTATCTATAATTTCAAAAGTATCGACATAATGTTTTTCTAAATTTTCAATATTTCCAATGTGGTAATGCAATATTCAAATTCATACATAGAGGAACACCTTATCACCAACCTATAACTATAGTGGGATAGGAAGATGATTAGAATATTATTTATGGAAACCATTATTTTTTCTTAACCTCATTCATATCAACAACACTTTCATTGTCATCTCTTGTACAAGACTCGGTCCTAATAAGGAATAGTCTCCCAACTCACCCAAATCTGATGTGGACTGACATGAAAACCCACAAAATGACTTAAAAGGGACCATAATTATCAAATTTGGATAACTATTTATGTATAAAAATTTATACAATAGTACATATGCCTCAAAAAACCCTGAAGACAATAACACATGCATGAAGTGTATCCTTAATAATCTAGAATACCTTCTTAGTCAGTTCATCATTCTTTGAGAGATAAGTTATACTCAATATCAAATGGGTTCCCATGGATAAATAAATACTTCAAAAAATAATAAGTAAAATGGGTTTTACAATCTGAAATTATCATTTATGTCACACCATGAACCTTTAAAATCTCGTGGACATATAGGAGCCTAAGAACCTCCATCATTGTCAGCTCCCTACTTAGAAAACAGTGGGATAACATATTCAATAGAACTATAATAACAAAATAAATTCCTTATAACTAGTATTACAAGATTGAATGATCAAATAGTACTTATATATCTCATCCCACTTCCACAATGTAATGGGAAGTGGGTAAAACAACCTAGCTAGCCTATATTTTATAGCTTTGATCCTCTTGTTGTTAAATTGATGAGAGTGGTTTTTCGCGAACCATAATTCAGTTAAATTATTATTTACCTAAAAAATGTACCATAGTGGCACACCCTAGGGTCAATCATAGGGAGGCCTCTAACACGCACTAATTTACTATTGTCACTATTACAAAAAATAACTAATATAAAAATATAATACTAATATAAATGGGGGGATAATTTAAAATGCATAAAATATAGATATATGATAAATATATAGATATATTAAAATACAAAATACAAATAAAAGGAATAAAATACAAAAAGAAATTAGTAGAAGAAAACCATTTTTCTTGGGGTTTCATGGTGGAATTATCATTGTTATTCAAAATATCTATCAATGAATTATTCAATGTGGAGATCAAGACATGTCACTCCACACCCTCTCATTTGAAATGTGTTACCCTACACCGATACCTATGAATGTAGGAGTAATATCTTATACATAAATGCCCAATCCAAACTCCATCATTTGAATTAATTAGATATTTATGGGAAGGGAAAATAATAAACGAGGAGTAAGAAGTCAATATTGGAAGGAAACCAATTTATTTTACATGGTTTTATTACGCTATAAATGAATAATTACTGTTTATATGAGTTTTTGGATGGATTTTTTTTATTATTCATATGGTAGTTGATCATTATATGAAATGGATATGCCTGATATATCTTATACGATGGGTTGAGCCTCATTATAGCTCATGAGTGAGCCCAAAATTGCATATAAGATGGGTTTATCGCCATTATATCTCATGAATAATGGGTGAGACAGATATAGATTATACAAAGGCCGAATCCCCATTATAACTCATGAATAATGGGTGAGCCAAATTTATTTATAAAATTGGTTATCCCCATTATAGATCTACAATACATTGGGTAATGATAATGTTGGAAGTCAGGCATATGGTTATTTCAATTAAAAGGGTTTTGAAATGGTTTTGAAAGCTATTTATGATTGTAATGTTCCAAGTTACCTAAAAAAATTTAATTTGTTGTTATGAGTTTATAATATTTTTAATGATTGCGATCCACAAGAAATGGCTTTTGATTATTGATTTGGGTGACTCATTCATTTTCTATTTTTTCATATTTGATGATCTAGTTATTTATGTGTATGAGTTCTTTTATTACAAGCTCGTGTACTTTGATTATGTCATCATACCCTTGTTAACTCTTACGATAATTGATAACATTCAATTATTAATGCTTATGTTTACCATTACTGACCATCAGATCTGACCCTTCATATGTTTTATTTTACCCAGGTTTTAAAGACTGATGTTGGATGGTTTATGTATATAAAGGATTTCACAAGGATTATGTTGATGGCCTAATGTGAAATAATAAAATTTGGATATAGTGATGGATTTTTTTCAACTTTAGAAACGATTTATTTATCAGTCTATGTTAATGTGAATTGATTATGTAGGGGTTTTCTGAATTATCTAAAACTATGAACCTAAATGGTCCTCCATAATTTAATTAATCTTGGTTTTCGTTTTGATTTTTTAATTTATAAATGAAATATTTGTGTCAAATTTATCAACATCAAAACTGTGAATGTAATGTTTTGGATTTCAACATAGGATATGAGAGGGCGGGTATTGGTATGTTGTAGTTAGTATCAATGGTCAGTTTAGATAACACTAAACATTATGATGATTTCATTAAAAGTTAAATTAAGAGTTATGGACGCCATCATAGGTCAATAATATTAAATATGGTTGTAATTTCAATGTCTTAGACACATATTTTAAGGGTTTTATATAGTAAAATTCTTTGAGGCTGTCAGTGACATTTTGGGAGATGTTTTCTTAGGCAGGGGTATTTTTAACACCTAGGATCGACATGAATTATTTTAGAGAGTATTTATTTTCCATGATTAATGAAAAAAAGGGGGGGAAATGTATTCTAGGTGATAACCTGTCAAATTCGGTTTGGTAGTGGGGTGTTAATCCATTAAAAAATAACAATAGGGGTTCTGTGCCTACCAAGATCCTACATGTTGTCCTAGTTATTATGATAATCTTTACATGTTAAGATTAATTTTATTTCTAAAACATGTGGTAATTTTTTAGGAATAATGGGTTATTTATCTTTTTAGAATATATAATCAAAGTATTATAATATTTAGGATTCAATATTAATCTATAAATGTTTGAGTAATTTTAACGATATCTATTTATAGAATAATTTAGTTTCAACTTTTTGTATTACTATTGAATTTTTTATATTTCTGTATCATTTTATGGATTATTTATTTTGGGAATTATCCTACTCTGTGCTAACTATTTTGGTTTTTTATAATGTTTAATGACTAGGGGAATAACTTGACTATCCCTTTTATGGTTATTTGGTCTTTAAAAATTATTTTAGTGCTCTTGGAATTAAAATTTTATATTTAACACTAATTGTTTTGAAAAGTGAATGGGATTTTTGAGAAAAATAATTAAATAAATAAATTATATGAATCAATAAATTATATTTCCTTTTCATTTTTCTCTTAGTCTATATGGTGTGAGAATTATTTAACTCATAGGAAAGGATATTCCCAAAAATTATTGTCCTAGTTCTGCTAATTATGATGAAACATTGGTCTTTTTGATCATCAATGATTTATGTTTTTTAGTCCCTTAAAATTCCATTTATCATTCAATTGTTTATGGGAAATTACCTCAATCGCCCTCTATAATTATTTACACTTTTCCTCAATTCCCACCAATGTTCCCCCTCTGGGGAATACTAGTTATGTATATCTCCTAGTGACCATTAGGTTTCCCATTTTTCCTTTTTATAGGGATTTTATATTAACCATTTTTATGATATGGGTTTCAATGAAGGAATTCTAGAAATGTTAATCATTTGATAACCAAGATTAATATCTATAGAGATATTCATTTTATTGGGGGTAGGATGTAATATCATGAGATTTTAAGAAATATCTTCTTTAAAATTATGTTAAATTCTTTGATAACTTGTGTTAAATTAAATACACATTTTATATTGAATTATATGCAACACAATATTTATCTTACATTGCACATAACACTGAGTCTCTTCAATAACATGTGTTACATGCAGGACTGATTTTTATATGACAGTAATATAATATAAATATTTAATATGATAGTTATCACCAAGACATTGGAATGATGTGACTTAATATGATTAACTAAATTATTAATATATGTTTTAAAATGTTAATATAATGAATTTTTTGGTGAATAATTAATTAGAAATGAAAATAAGAATTAATTGAATATAAATGATGTGATTGATGAAAAACTATTTTTCTGACCATAATGGAATTTTATATTAACAAATTAAATTAAATATTACCAATGGAAAATACTATTGAAATTAATATTATATATATTTTTTAAAATATTTTTAAATTTGTCAAATATTTTCGAAATAATTAAGATAAAAATTAATTCTAATTTTAAAATTAAATGGTTATATATTTTGTAATTGTAGTTCTACCACATTTTAATGGAAGATATTTATTAAAAATAACATCTTAAAATTTTTTAATTTTTATTTTAGAAAATAATAATAATTTATTAAATCTTAAAATAACAATTTACATTGGATTATTTTTTTTATTTATTTCAGAACAATCATTTTTTTTATGAATAATGAATGATACAGAATTTTAATTGAAACTTGGATTTTCCTCTAAATAATTTAGAGTGTTAAGTTTTATTATAAATTGGGTTTTAATTATAATTATATCTATATTATATCATTTAAGATAATTAAGTCATTTTAATAACTTTTCACATAGAATTTGGATATAAAAACATTTCAAACTTTTGAAAGTTTCTCTTTAAAAACCTGTTGTCTCATCCGGGCTACGATATAAATTTTAAATTAATTACTACCAATTTTATTATTGGAAAATAGAAAAATGGATTCTATATTTTGAATAACAATAATCTGTAATTTCTAGTATGGCCAAAATAGGTTTTTCAAAAAAATATTACTAAATGAAATTAAATTTATTTACAATGATTGAGGTAAAAATGAGTTCACTTATTGGTTAAACTGTAATCTTATGTGGACAAATAACCTAGAAACATGTCCAACCCCCATTTTATAGGCATTATTAGACCATATACCCCATTTTATCTAATATCATTAATTATTTTAGGAACATTATATATGGGATACCTCCCATGAGTGTTTACCTTTTTATATTTATAAAAATGACACTCCCCTCCATTATAAAATGGAAATCACGCACCCTAATTCTCCACACCTATAAATCTATTTTTCTTGTCAATCCCCTAACAAAATAGGATTAAAAAATCCCTAATATCATCCTATAATACTCAATTTGGATATAAATAAAACCCTGGATTTCCTTTTTTTAAAACAATGGTAGTTACCCAAAAAATGGTAACATTCTTCAATGATCACTTTCGTTTTATTTCCTTCTCAAACAACATCATTTATTATCAACAAATGATTATATAGTAATATAATTATACTAAAAATACATATGTGTTTTTATTTTAATGTTCCATCCTACACCACCATACACTTCCACCAAATGGGATATGAAATCATCAATTGTGTGCAAGGAAAACTACCCTTCACGAACCAATGTCATTATTTCTTCCACTATCATATCTCAATGTTGGTAGTAATATTGGAATTAATTTTTTATATGATATATATAATATATATTATTTTATTACTCTTATTTATTTTTTATATAACTCATACATTCATGCTTTCCATTTTTGGGAATGCGATAACATCGTTGGTGGGCGTGTGGACTACTACCTCCTTAAAGCAATGTGATTTGTTCACTATTTACAATAATTTATTAAGGATGGGTTTAAATAAAATATGATATAAAAGATATAATTCTTATATTCATGAAAAAAATATCCATATGTACAAATAACATATCATTTTTCTTTATTCCATTTCACACACTAAAAAAGTGATAATGTCCTTCGTGGACCTGTCGACTATCGCGTCCCCAAAGCGATGTGATACTTCCTTTTTCATAACTACATCATAGAAATGATGTATATAACTATATATAATTAAATAAAATGTTATATTTGATCTATTTGTCATTATATAAAGATAACCATTAATTAAATTTATTCCATGATGATCGTTGAAAAATTGGAACGCTGGTCATGCGTATATATGGCCTACCATCTCTATGATCATAATATTGTTTCATTATACAAAAAATATATTCCCTGTATGATTTTAAAAGTATAATTGAGGTAAAAATATTATTAATATTACATTTATATTAATATGTTACTATTTTAATAATTACCTCATTGACCATAGTCAACCTATCAATGTCAGCTTTTTTATATAAGTCGAATATGGTCAAACCATCAGAATTAAACATTATTGATTAAGTAATTGAATATAAATTATTTATAAATGAAATAAAATTAATGATAATATTTTAAAAATTATTATAAAATTTATTAATTAAATTATGTTTATTATTCATGAATATAGTGGAAAATAATGAAAAATCTAACTCAAATTTAGGGATTCTCATCTATATTTTTTACATCTATGAGATAAATGTCATATTCGCCACTTAATTATTATATATGGTAAATATAAAAAAATTATTGATATATTATATCATAAATTATGTTTTCTAAATAATATTTAAATTTTTTATTTGATTATTATTAATTTTGGGGCTTCTAATTCAGATATAACCACAGTTGTAAGGGGTTTCATCTCAATTTTAATTCCATTGATACTTATTTTTTATTATGAAAATGGTTAATTTTATTGGGTTTATATACTACCCTATGAAATTTTCTATCATGAGATTCATTTATTTAATGATATTATTTTTTTCACTTGATTTTATTCAATCACATATCTCATGATTCAAAATTTACTCAAGTGGTAAGGTATTTATTATCTCAATTTCCATTCTTTTGGATAAACTTCTATGTAATTGTTATTTTATTCAAGGAATATGTGGTAAATAACCTCTTATTATTTTATACCATACTTGCAATTTTATTTTTTGGATTTAAATTTTCCGCACATAATTATTTCATTGATTTATTCCCACTCCAATGATATGATCTTGGTAAGGGTTTTTCACATCTCACTTTTATTTCTGCAAGATATATTTATTATTCACAACTTATATTTGTAGTGTGGTGTATATAATACCCATGAATTTTTTTCAAGATTATTACCCTTAAATTTAGGGGGTTTTACATAACCTTTTTACAATCTCTCTTTTATGGAGTTTACTGTTTCAATGTTACCAATCAGTACTGTACTTTTTTCACAATTTCCCTTCTTTGGGAAATTTGTTATGTTATACATATAACTTGTTTTATGAGGTGTATTTATAGATCCTTTTACATTTATATGATAGATACCCTTAATTTAACGATATTATATATTCCATTTTATGGTATCTCGTCATGGGGCTTGTGATTCAGATGTTTCAATGTTGAATGGGACACTTTTGGAATGTTTAATGATTATTTTCCTTAGGGATATTTTTAACAATAATTTAATGGTGTTTACAATATTCAACGTTAACAACCATTTTTTTTACATATCCTCTACTAGGGATATTTTTTTATTGACACCATCCTCATACTTTTATGTATGGTATAATATTGTTTCAAGGATATTTTTATGGAACCCATTTCTTTTCCACGGGGTAACCATGTTTCATAGTGGTTGTTATAGAACACATTTCCTTTCCAAGGGATAATCATATTTCGATGAGGTTATTTAGGAACTCATTTCTATTCCTTGGGTTAATCATTTTTTAATAGATCATTACAAAACCTATTTCTTTTTAATGGATTAAACAAGTTTCAAATATATTCTTATTGAACCCATTTCATTTCCAAGGGTCAATCATGCTTCAAATTGATTGTTATTGAACCCATTTATTTTCCATTTGTTGATAATTTTTCAAATATATGTTTATTAAACACATTTATTTTATATTGTTTTTTAATGTTTCAAATATATTTTTATTGATCCCATTCAATTACTTGGGTTAATCATGATTCGAAGAGATTTTTATTAAACATATTTCTTCTTTCTAGGTTAATCATGTTTTAAATATATTTTTATTGAACTCGTTTCTTTTCCATGTAATAATAATGTTTTGAAGATATTTTTATTAATCCCATTTTTTCAATGTGTTAATCATGTTTCAAAAATATAAACAAGAAACTCATTTATTTACACTAGGTTTATTAGGATATAAATGAATAATGATTGTATCTATTAGTTTTATGATGAATTTGTTTTATTGTTGATGTGTTACTTGAGAATTATATAAAACAGGTGTTCCCAATACAACTTCTATGAAGAATTTATCACAGTTATAGCTCATGGGTGAGCATGAAATAGCTTATATAAATAGTTGATACCCATTATAACTCATAAATACTGGGTGATCCTAATATAGCTTATAAAAAAGGTTGATCCCCATTATATATCACAATAAATGGGTGAGGCCAATAAAGGTTATATGAAGGGTGATCCCCAATACATATCTCTAATTCATTGTGTAATTATAATGTTTGAAGTCTGAAATATGGTAATTCCAATTGAAAGGGTTATTAAATATTTTTGAAAGGGTTTTATTAAAGTGATTCTCAATGTTACCAAAAAAAAATTTATTTTTCTGTTATGAGTTTGTAATGGTTTTTATAATCATGATCAATATCACATGGTTTTTTATTATTGATTCTGATGAATATTCCCTTTTACATATTTTAATATTTTATGATATATGTATTTATGGCTAATAGTTCTTTTATTAATTGCTCATGCACATTGATTATGTCATCATACCCTTACTAAATCTTATTATCCTTGATCATATTCAATTGTTAATGATTATGTTTACCCTTACTGAGAATCTGAGCACTCCCTTCTTATAATTTCTATTCCAAATATTTTAATGACTAATTTTGAATGATTTATATCTATAAATGATTTTACCAGGATGATGTCTATGACCTAATCTGATTTAAAAAATATGAGTATAACGAGAGATGAAGATCAACATTGTGAACCAGTTTTTTATAAGTCCAAGTTGATGTGAATTGATTATATATGATTTTTCCTAATTTTATAAAACTATAATCCAAAAAACTCCTCCATTATATAAGTTTTATAATATTTCCCTTTGATTTTGTATGGTTTAGATGAAAATTTTGGGTTACAGCTATCAATATCAATGTCAGGAATGAAAAGATAAGGAATTCATCATACAATATGTGAGTGTCAGTCATGGGTTGTTATGAATAACCTATTTTATCTTTTTAGGATCCACTATAATCCCCTTATCAAAAATCAATTAGTCCCAAAACATTACCTTTTATATCCATAACTTACATTAAGATTTTTTATCATATAATAATTTATCTTTCATAATTCCCAAAGCAACACTCATATGGTCTTTGTGGTCCTCCTCTATCTTGGATTACACCAATATGTCATCAAGAAACATGAATATTAGGGATTCCCAAAAGAAATGAAATTTTAATTTCATTATTTCCATAAAGACCATGGGAGAATTGGTAGTGCCAAAGGGATAACTAGACACTCAACTTAACCATACTAGCTCATTAAGGTTGTCATGGGAACATCCTATTCCAATAACCTCTACTACTAATAACGTAACAGTAGGTCAATTTTTTAAAACCATGAATCACCACAAGGATAGTAAAAATGATCCAAAATATGAGGCTATATATATTTTTTCATGATAAAAACCATATTCATCTTATAATTCTCTATGTTAATTTCAAAACACTTTAATTCCTTCTCTACAAAAATCCTTATAGTTGACCATGATGAAATTCCATGAAAAATAAATCCCAAGATTTTGATTTCCTCCAACTCATACATCAACTCTTTCATCTTGGATGTAGATATTCTATGTTATTAAAAATAGATGTGTCTTACCCTGTGGGTAATATCGAGAGTGAACTCTACCTCTCACTAAGGTGAAAACCTCATAAATTTGTTTTTGAAACTCTATGTGTTACTCGTCCAAAAACCAATAAAATAGAAATATCTAATACCAACTCTAAAACATTAAATAATAACCAAGATACCTAAAATTAAATGAACATCACATCTATATTATCGAGGCCTTCCCTATATGACCATAGATCCCACTCATCCCATAATATTTGAGCATTCTCACCAAGAGATAGAAACTAGACCATATGATGGATGTACTAAATATGAGAATTGAAACTGATAATATACTCCATAATACTATTTTGAATGAAAAAATTTAGGTTAAACATGAAGAAGTCCATAAACACCTCCAAAGCAGCAATTAAAACACAGCACTTTAGAAGCTTAATACTTTTCAACTTCTTCCTTCCAAATAAGATTAGTAGATCCTTAAAAATTGAAAAAAAAATCATATTTTACATACCTAATCATCAATAAAATGTAATGATATAATATAATGGGATGAACATGTAACAAAAAAGATTGAATCCACAGAAAAAGTAATAAATATCGTATGCCTCATTGTGTCCATCAAAGATTCAGTATCCTTAAGTTCTATATTTACTACATAATGGAATCCTAATATAGGCCCACCAAGATATTTCTTAACTGGATAATAATCCTCTCTAATAATGAGTATGAGATACCAAACACATTAAAGTGACTAATCAAACCCAAAAACCCTTACACAATGATGAACTCACCCTACTACCATGAAGGATGGTCTTGAAGATGTATTAAAGATCATCAAGATCCCTACAATGGTGGAATATAAACAGAGCCTCTAGTAGATCCGGTCTATTATGGATAAAAATCCCACATGGATAACAAGTCACTGTCATACACCTATAATAAATCATTGGAACTGAAAATGATTACTTCTAAGAACCCTTTCCACTAATCTGATGAGGTTTATCATGTTTTCTCTTCTAACCAGAGAAATTACTGTAGTGATTTCTCATTGATGAAGAGACATCACTAGGTCATGTCTTCCCCACTAATACTAACTCATCCATGACCACTTTATCAACCACCTAAGAATACGAAGGTTGGAAAAGAGGAATACGTGTCGATTTTATCTTGGATAACAGTCCCATTTCAAAATGTATATTCATGAGATAGTTGTTTGTGAGGAACTCAGGAGAAAAATGTTCCAACCAAGAAAACCATGTAGAATTCCCTATAATTGAATGGACTCATTTATCCATTATTATTAAATCACAATCCTTCTCAACCTTAAGTGTTTCAATGAAAAAATTCATATTAAAATCCTTTTATATAATAGACTATGTGATATCTTGACACTTATTTTCTTACACCATAGATTCCCACCATTTCCTACCCTATCCTTCTAACATGTACTCGATGAACCCTAATTTTGATGGCCTAGGGGGATTAAAAAAAATTATTATATATGCTTTATCCTCTTGATTTATTCCTCAGGAATATGGGTACCTTTTCACAATGGAGGACTATAACAACAATGATCTTTATTAAAAACATAAAAAATATTTATTAAATAAACATGAACTTAATACAACACTAAGGATTGGGAGGTCCTGTTTCATGGGAAATTAGGAACATTACACAACAACATAAAACATAAAACACAACATCTTTATTGAAAACATATTTTACATGACCACAAAATTCCTTCGTACATAGCACTGTATTGGATAACATAAGGACATTCATAAGAAAAGGGTGAGATATAAAGCCATATAAGGGATTAAAAAGGAATAAAATGAATAATAAAGTACATGGTTAGTCAATAGGCATATAAATGGAGCATAATATAAACATTAACTTAAAGTAATGATATAGCATGATTATTATAACATGGAAATATGGCATCAACATTAAACATGATATTAACATGAGCCAAGGCTCATTGAACATGGATCATGAGTAAACACTCATTACACTTGAATTATCATGTGTAAATACTCATTTAACTATATGTATTATGATACTAATCTTTACCCAATTCATTGGAGTGCTATCAGGGTGCACCCTTCTTAATCATTTCATTTCATGCATTAGTGTGCCACATAGATCATAAAACTTAGTTTCATTAAACATAATGATTTATTCCCCAATAATGTAATGTGTATGTAATACATGAAAATATATAATAAATAAGTAAATGTTCATATTGGTGAATACCCTTGATAAGGAAAGGGTAATGGTATTCACTACACAGTGACATTTTCTTGGAAAATCACAGTGCAATTTCAGCAGCATACCGGTGTGACATAAGAATTCATAAAAATGGTTGATGAGAGAGAAAGAGGTATCTAATCATATTTACATGAAATTTACAGTAATGGGGTTATATAGATACATTTACAAACAAATGTAATGGAATTTAGATGCATAATATAATATAACTTCTTGAATGTAAATGAAAAAAGAGAAACTCTTTATGGAATTTCGGCATGGTAACAGGTGTACATGAGAGTAATTAATGAGAGATAAAGAGGTATCTCATTATTATACCATAAGGAAGGCCATATGGGGGATGTTAAAAATCATACCCCAACATTTTTAATTGAAAATAAAGGGCCTAACACCGTAAATAAATTTGGAAAAAAATGAGAAATGAAGAAGTCCCTTACTTGGAATTGTGATCCCAAATATTTAGAAGAGGCTTTAGATAGGCTTATTTGGAGCTTGGTGCACCATTGGAGGATATTAGAGAGAGGAGGGCAGGTTAGGCACGTTATCCAAGGGTTTTCTTGGAAGTTAATTTGGATCTATGGTGGGTTTATATATGAAAAGAGAGGGAATTATTTATTATTTATGTTTTGGGCACCACACATTAAACTAATCCAAACCACAAACCAACACATGGTTTATGCCCATAGATTTTTCCAATGGGGAGTGGATAATATTATTTTATAGGTACAATGGTCAAACTTCTTCAAATATTAGTCTTCATTATGTGGTGGTGAGTCACACTCTCAAATAAATCATTTTAAAAAGATAAAATGTTTTATGAGTCATGGAGAGTCTACTAAGGCACTATAAAAATAATAAAAAAAATCTAAAATAACATTATTTTAAAGTTAAATCATATATTTCTAGAACCTATCATTTATAGTATTGTATTAAATCACTATTGGGTTATTATAATGTCATAAAACACCTTATATAATTAAACGGTAGTTATTTCTTACCCAAAAATTCAATTGTCTTAGAAAATTATAAAAAATTCATGGTTAGATAATTTCAATGTACTGAATCCTAAATTTATATTCATTATATATATATATATAATATTTTAATTATTTGGAATTTCAATTTTAAAATAAAAACCCGAAATTTATCTAAAATTCAAGGGTTTTGACATAAACAGCTTTCAAACCGTAATAAAAATTATAATTGTATTCATAAAAATTATAAGGTCATTTATATTAAATAAAATTTTATTTAGTAATAATATTTAATTAACATGTAATTTAATTAAAAATTTATTAATTCATCTAAATAGATTTTTTAGTTAAATAGTAACTAAAAATACTATTTTTTCTTTAAAAACAATTTAAAAAGTAACAATAATGAAATGAATGTATATTATTTGTACAAAAAATAATGCACATAAACATAGTGTTAGAGTCTTGTTATATATCCCCTTATAACATCCACATAAGACTTAAGGATATGGTGTGCGATGGTGACAGAATCTTGGGGTGACTCAGATAACATCACCATGGTGGAAATCTCCAGCAACTTCCACTTCTCACGTAGGAGGTTCCATTCGAGATTAATATGTTAATTCTTGGCTTGGGCTATGTCAAGAGTGAAGCCCAGTGACACCACCTCCTTTCTAATCTCTGACAATTGGGCTTTGTATAGAGAAATTATACTAGATGAGGCCATCACTTCCTTTGTCTATGTAAATTTGTTTTGTTAATGTCCTATATTTATACTAATCAATTGATCATTGTACAATGAAAATATTAGAAATGATAACAATTCCTAACGGTATTTTGAAATCCAAAAACATAAAACAAAGGAAGTGCATATGATTTATATAACCATTTTACATAATAAGACATTTAATTAGATCAATAAGAATTTTCATTAATAAATTATTTGGTCATTGTAAGGACTAGTGGATCCTACTTAGTGAATTCATAAAAAAGATCCACATCCCATTATTGAAATCATTCTACCTCCTGGTATAAGGAATGAATTGTAAAAATCATTGATTCCAATAAATGGTGATCATTGGGGTGAGATATCTATGTACCATGGTCCTCAACTCCCTCCCATTATCTTGAATAGGAGCTTTAGGGAGGAATTTTTTACCAAACACAAGATACAACTAAATAAATACAAAACTAAACCATAATAAAATCAAATAAACCCCAATATACCCTTATAATTAGCCTCAAAAAAACAACACAAACATATAAAAAATATTCCAATGAAGAAGTGTTGAAAGCATTAATGTTTTCAAAAAATTTATTTTTGGGTATGGGTTATCCACATGGTCATACAAACCATATACCAATTGTTTGAAATGGAACTAGAAGATTGTAAAACAAGTGACATGGGTTCACATAGTTAACACTAAATATGTGCCTCAATTGTGTACCATATCTTTCTAGGACCATAATATGATATAAATCAAAATTTCACAAAATAGGTTTTGGGTTCTTCTTGAATCACATATTTGACGATGAAAAACATCACATCTCTAAGAAAAACCACACAACCATGTTCAAATCATTAAAAAATATCATTAACCCTAAAAAATATGAGGTTTTTAATAAGAAACACTTGTCCAGTAACTCCTCATTACTTACCTCTCAAGAAATGATGGTTTTATATTTTGTGTACCACTGAACCTCCCAAATAAGAAGAGCCCAATGTTGCTATTTTAGAGAAAACCAGTCCATGTTTACCCAACATTTTACCTAATTCGTCCCACCTTAATTCCCAAAGAACATTTCTCTTCTCCATTGCTAGTAAAAATCACCTGGGTGTCACAAATAACCTTTTAGTAATGGATCTTCCAATGAAAATATAGTATGAAACATACATTAATTAGAAGTCCATGCCAAAAAATAAGTCTCATCATCCGATATAAATATCCAAAAATAGTATACACAACATTTACATAAATAGATATCATAACATCATTACATCAAAATTTATAAATAAATCATATACACATTTCTTCTACAGTTAAATTCTCAAACCCAAGAATAAGAACAAAGAGGCCAATACATAATATAAAAAAATAAAAATATCAAAAAAAATCACGAGAAATGAAATTTATGATATCACATCTCAATTATCCCAAAACAATAACTTATATCAATAATAAATAAGGGATAATGAACTGAAAGGTGCATTTATTATTTATTATGTCCTATAAAACAAGTTCCAAAGACATCCAATGGAATAAACAAGGTGTGACACCCAAAATCTATTATAATACCACCATGAATCAATGTAAGGACTTTACACCTAAAAACCAATAATTCTAGTTTGAAAAATCATTTTCAAAATCAAATTAACCTTTTAATTGAATTTTCTTATGAATAAAATGCATTAGAAATCAATTTATACTATCTCAAACAAAACGTGGTTCTCAAAAACATGGAAAAAAGTCTCAAATAATGAAATGAATCCACACAAACTAAATATTCCCAACACACATAATCATTTAATAAACATGTTGATAAGACTAAAAATCATTATATAAATTAATAAGAGAAATTTCATAAGAATATGATATCCAATTTTAATAAAGAAATTGAATTATTCATAAAGATTATAAAAAAACATGTAACATGTATTATACACCATTGTATCTAACCATTAGGTTCAAGGGTGAAACAGTCTAATACAATTGTATACTAGTCAGATAATAAATATATAGAGTGTTTGGATGTAATCTTGGTCTTCCAAGATCTCAACAATACATCTATGGGAACTCTTGGTCTACATGTCCATGTTTTTCAAGCAACCTCAGTCTTCCTATCAAAGGATCCCTTGGTCCCTTGTATAATACTCACTGATCCATCCTAGAAAAAGGATCAATATCTATTTTATTAATTAATACACTCCCCCAAAATGTCTCCCATGTGATACATAATTCCAATCACATAAATAGAAACAAGTGCCACCAACATTATCCATTTAAAATAAAAATTCAATAAACCTTTGATTTACATAATAATTCATTCATTTAACAGTATGAAAAACATATATAAAACCCTTTGAATACCCAATTTTAAATCATAATAATTCTTTGAGGCATTTTAATAAACACGTAGAGTGAATCAAATCCAAATCCCTTTGAAGAGGTATTGTAAATCCTTAAAGTTCCAATACATTTCAGTAATCACAACAAGAATGTATGAACCATCAATGGTAACACAATTTATGAGAATTTAATAGACAAAAAACAAGTAAAATAAGGAATAAATAGAAAGTCATGGAAAAGATCCCTTAAATAGAGACACATATAGGAAATAAAATTCAAACACAACTCCTTAAATAATCACTTGAATTGAAGGATGGAAGTCCTCATACACCTAAAAAATGAATCAACATAATTATCCCCATAATTTGACATAGGATAAGTGAAGTCAAAAGATACGATTTCAGCATCTTAAAAAAATGGAAGAAAAATGACTAACATGGGGAATAGATAAAAAAAATAAGGTGAAACCCATGCATCCATTAAGATTAATCCCTAAAGGAATTACTGAATCCACCAAAAATAAATTGTAGAATATCCAAAACTAAAGGTGACAGATATAAATGCATGGTGGGATTAAATGAGACGAAGCAGAGATAAAAAAGGAAAATATAATTTGGTAAAATTCTATAATTTTAATGACATTGGAAAAACAAATGGTTTAGTCACAAGGTTAGTGAAACCAATCCCAAACCATCTAGGAGGAACTCTCTCCCAAAACATAATCCACATGGTTTTTCAAAAAAAAACAATTTTTTTGAATAATCATGCTTACTACATGTAATAAAAACCAAATTTCCCCCAAACACCCCTCTTACATGTCTATCCACATGGTTTTTACAAAACTGTGTTCGAAAAATGTGATAGGGCATGTTTCTCTAAAAAAATGAGGCTCTCAACAACTAACTCTTAGAAACTCCCAGAATAAAAAAATAACTAAATAATGATCAAAATAGGATAACTAGTGTTATGATTGTTCTAACATACAAAGTGTTTATTTCCAATTTTTAATTTTATAATCATACATAGAAACAGTTTCCTATTCATTTTTTAAAAAATTAAAAAATTTACATGTCTAGATAAACTCATTTCTCTCAAAGAAAATATTTCTCAAAGATTCTCTATTTAAAATAATTACATTCCATTATACCATTATATTTATCATTATAATATTTTAGAATCAATTACTACTATTGTTCAATATATCTAAATAAATAATATACATCGATGATATCCTTTTCCATTATTTTACATCTCAATGTTTTGAATATATTCTAGATATTCTCAATATTTCCTTCTTATAATAATGAATTCATGGTTTTAATTGAATGATTAAGGTTACTACCCCAAGAAATAATCTAATTTTGATAGACCTTTTTCAATTTATAATTTTCTTCATATATAGGAATGGTTATTTATCATTACCGAAGTAAATATATGAAATATTGCGATAATTTTCATAGATCCAATGAAAACATCATTTAACTATTATGTAAGGAAATAACTATATTGATTAAGTGTTTGACACAATTTCAATTCCTTTCATTAGGCTATATTTCTAAGCAATGTAATTTAAAATTTTTATCATGAGTAAAACTATAAATTATAAATAAAATTATATAATTACCTATATATTTATAGAAAATTCATATCAAATATTATAACCATTCATGAAAAATTTACATAATTTCTTAAGGTATTATAAAAACATTTTATTCTCTAACTATGTTATTATAAATGTAATTTTTATGGTTTTCAGTAAAAATTCTTTGATAAAAAAATTTGACAACCTTGAATTCAGTAATCCAATGTTATTTTTAATATATTATAATTGAAATATAATTTATAGATCAGAATATGCATGATTTAATAATTTAGTAGTCTATGAAGAATATAAATATAATTTATCATTGAATTACATTAGATAATTAAATTAAATCATAAAAATAAATGAAATTTTCTTATTTTCCTATGTTTATACTATTATTAAAAATTAATTATTCATTGTTTCCTAGGGAAATGGGTACACCTTATAAAGGATGAGCTTAGCCACTCAGTAAGAAATAACATAAAACAAAATATAACATTATATAATCATGACATACATAATATATAAGGAATAATTAGTCAATTAATTCAGTATAAATGATACATTATGCATAAAATAATATCTAAATAACATAAAAATGTAAATAAATAATCACATAAATAAGAATATTAATCAATCCCATATAGATGGAATTTATATAGTTGGTTCAATTGTTTTTATTATTCAATTGAATGTCATAGACATATTAGTGCATATAATTCAACAATAATAATTATTTTTGTGGTATCTAATTTTTAATGGTATTGTAAGAAGGTTATTTTTAAACATATATGATTAAAGGTTAAGAAAAAGGCAGTTTTAGGTAAGTCTACTCATAAAATTATAAAAACATTTCTATATTTCTATAATAAAGAGAATTTGAGATAAATATAATACAAATAAAGGATATAATTTAGTATTTGAATTTATGTAAAACAGAATAGAATAATTTTTTGTGAAATTATATATGAAAAACATAAGAAAATTATAAGAGAAAAATATAAAATAATAAATTTTAAAGGATAAAGAGAAAAATATTCTCTTCCCATGAACTAAAGTATTAAAATATTTATATCCATAGAAATTATTTAAATTATCTTAATGAATGACCCCTATATCCTAATAATATTATTACATTATTTTTAACCTAAATATCAATAAAAAATTAAAATAATAGAGGTCCAGTGTCCATGGGAAATTAAGAACATAATCTCACACTAAAAAATGTAATATTTTAGGTCTTTATTCATAAGTAAATAATATATCTCACCATAATCCTACCAATATAGAAGATATATTAGAGAAATTCAAAAAATATAGTGTGATCCTTAAGTACTAGTAAGGTGAAAAAATAGAACAATAATAATGTGAGAAATCATAAGAGTTAATAATCACTACAGGAAGCCCATAAAGGGTAGGATCAAATACTATCACATAGGAACATAGAATAAGAGACCATATTTAATATGATAAAGGTGATACTGAGAAATATAATAATTTTTACAAAACATAATACATGTCAGTATAAGAATAAGTCATGTATAATTTAAAATACAACATAATATAATATGTTTGGTTCCCTGGCCAAATAATTTCAAGCTCACCCATCACATAATAAATATCATGAATATTCACAAAACATTGAAAATAAATATAATAAAAATAATGAGTATTAAGTAACCCCATTTGAAAAAAAACTGTTTATATACTAATACCAATAGGATTAGTTAATTGGGAAATTGTGTAAATACCCAAAACAAAACAAAATAATATAACATTTTAGATGATAAAATTTCAAAATATATATTTAATAATATATTTTACAAAATGATGAAAATAATAATTTTCAAGAAACTACATAATACTAATTTATCATAAAGGGAATGAATCTAAAAATATTTCATTTTATTTTTTAAAGGGTTTAACTTGAAGAATCAATAGAAAGTGAAACATGAATGTATAAATATCCACTAAAAAGGATGGAGAAAAAATAATAAAGGAAATAAAAAAAACATATGGAAAAGTTATAATCATCAATATATATATATGGTTATAGTGAACATATGGTCAAGAATGAAAAATCCTAGGAAATAACCCTTACCTCAAATACATAATTTTTATAAAGGTTACCCTAATCTCATTCATAGTTTAGTTAAATTCATTTATTGATTATTTCATAATAATTTTCATACTTATTTTACCAATATAAATCATTTGTTAACATTATTTACTTATTTATTAAATTAATATTCATTGTGTCAATCATTTTAAGTTAGTTCAGTTTTATGTTTCAATACTACCATGATATAATTGTAATAGTATAAGTCCACTATCCCTTGGTTTTATAGTAAATTTAGTATTCATTTCGTACAGTTCATATCATTTAAAAAATTATAGTTCAATAGATAATTACTTATTTAAATATTATAAAAATATTCCCTGATAAGCATGTTTTTGACAATTAAAGATGCTTATGATTTTTTACTATTAATATCATTATTCTCAATATAATTTTCCCATTATTAAATTATAAACATTATTTTATTTATTATGATTTTATTCAATCACAAATAATTATTAAGAATATCCCTGAATTGGATTGGTGAAAAATAATAAATCATCATTCATTTATGTATCATGAAACCACCATATTAAATTATGCGTATTTAAAAGTTTTTAAAAGAAGAGATAAAATAATAAATAATATTTTTATAAAAAGATAATAGTATAACAAAAATAATATATTAGTTTTACTTTTAATGATTTCACATATAATAGAAGGGGTATGAGAAAAATTAAAATTAGAAGACTTGGGATTTCAAACACATACCTTTCTCTTTGAGTTTCCTCTTTTATATTGCGTCTAATGACAGTAGATTATATACCATTAGATATACTATGGACTTATAAAAATTTATTTGGATGTTTATAGAGGGATTTGGTTATATATTATTCAATATAAATTGTATTTAATGTGAGGATAAATTAGTGGAGGAAGGGTATTTATATATACCAAGTAGAGGGGTATTTCAGAATAAATTATAGAATATATTATTATTTTGGGGAAAGACAATCAAAAATGTTGATTATAATTTATTTTATTAGTTTATTATTAAAACATTAGGGTTATAATGTAATTTTATCATACCTAAAACCAAAAAACAGCATGAAATTAATTTTTTCAGTGTAAAGAATTATATATAGTTGTTTATTTAAATAAAATATTTCTTTTATTTTTTATATATTTGTTTATAGGTTTGGAAATTAATTTTTTTATTTTAAAATTCATTATATTACTCATTAAATAAAGGTTATTTTTTCACATGTGTTTTATAAATTATTAATTGATATTTATATCATGATTTTTTAATAAAACTTTTTGAATTCATAAATATTTTATTTTATAGTATTCATCTAAAAATTAAACATTCTAAAAAATTACTAAAAATTCATGCTATGATAATTTTAAATAAAATCAAAAAATTAATTAATATATTATCTAAATTAAATAGGTTTTCTTTTCATATGAGTGATTAAATTTTCAATAATTTGTATTTATTAACTATTTTATGATTTATAATCAACTGAAATATATATTGTTATCCAAATAATTTTCTAAATTACGAAAATATAATATTTAAATTTTAATAAGTAATTTATTCTTTAGTAAATTTTTTAAAACAAAAATTATTAAATTTTGTAAATTTGTATTTCTACTGTAAGATAATTTGAATAAATCATTTTATAGTCTGATAATGTTTATAATTACTTATTTATATATAGAAAATATTAGTTTTTATACATTATATGCCTTAAATGGTTTGGTTGCTTTTCAATTGTTAGTTTTTATTTATAACAATTTTAAAATTATAATAATTACTCTAAATACAGCTAATTTACTTTATTATTTATTCGCTTATTTTTTTTAAGTTATTTACATTTCCCTTAGGAAAATTCAATATCGTTTCTAATATAATGTTTTCGATTTATAGTATTGTTTTCATCTATGATAATTCTAGGATGAAGATAATGTTTATTCCCATGAAATAAACATTGTCCAATTGTAAGATATAAAAAACACTCAAAGAACGAGAATCACTATGGAAAAAAATAAGTAAGAAGTAAGAACATATGGGGATCCCATGAATGTGGTACGTGATCACGTAAACCTTGGTTAGAATCATGATTACATAATCCAAAAAAGATAAAATGATACATAGATGGGAAATTATGATATTTTCCTGAATAAAGTGTTTAATATTGTCAGAGATCTAAGTTTGATCATGCGATGTCTTCTTAGAGACCGGTGATCGATGCCATGACAATCAGTTCATACATAGGGATTTGTGGTTTGTGGATAAGTTCATGGATTACATGAAAATCCTAGAACATATCATCATAGTCATGTAAAGTCCCTTGAAAATTTAATCATGGTCATTTTAAGGTACATAAATTTTTTTCATCCAAAGGAATTATGGGGTTAACATGATTAGTTTATGGATTACACAAATTTCTTAAGACATGTTGGTCTAATTATGTGATGGATCTGGAAAAATGTATTCACAATCACGAAAAGGAATTTGGACAAGTCTTCTTAATCACATGATTCTTTGGTGGACAAGATCTCAATGATGTCTATGTCTTAATACAATAAAAGTTGTAAATTATGAGATCATTTTCGAAGGGTAGTTCAACTATTTTCACATTATGGTATTAAATAGTTCCTTTGCTAATTTAATGGGTCACAAAAACACCCCTAGAAAAGTCATATTTATGATATGAAGACCCTTTTACATGACTATCTAGAATATCATGTGATGCCCTGAGACATACATGTTCCCATGTACATAATGTTAGTTCAATGAGATTGGTAATTTTAAATTATTACATGGCCACTATTCATAATGTGATGAGGTGAAGAAGTCATGGATGATGCATGGATCTATCATGCAAAGCGCATAAGACAATTCTTAATTATGTGGATAGTCCTTTCCATGAATCAAGGTGACGTACGTTACTTTTCTCCTGTGAAAAGTGAAATGGATATAAGGGTGTTGATTCCTATAAAAAACCATTGGTAGAAAAGTAAATAGTAACATATTGGAGTGTAATGTTCAAATATGGGGGATCATGAGATCACAAGAGACATCCATCTAGCAAGGATTAATGAGTAACATAGGATAAATAAATAGAATAAGTTACCCAATGTTCAATCATGAAGTAGCCTCTTTATCACATGAAGGGCCTTGTATATGTTGTACCAATCAGGTAAAGGGTCCTAGACATGTCTTCCTAATCACACTAAGGCCTGTATTTCCTCAGGGTACAATTGATGGAAAAACTAATAGATATAAATAATGACATATTTAGGTGATGTAATTTATTTTTTTCTTCATGAAATGGGATCACATAGTTTTCAAGATCAGTTCATTGATCATGTGAAGACCCCTAGACATGTTAGTTGGATCTTGTAAATACCCATGGAGATATTATATTGATCACACAATAGAACCTCAGACAAGTCTTCTAGATCATCTGACTTTCTTGATTCATTCATTGATCAAGTGAAGTCCCAAGTACATTTCATCCTTGTCATTAAGACACCCTCATACATTTCAATATTATTATATAGGAACACTTTTCCATGTACCCTTGAACATTGTGAACCTACATCTAAGAACCTTAAGCTGCATATATCCTTTATGTGGAGAGTGTAAATAATAGGCTTGTGATATGAACTCATGAAACCTTCTCTATGACAGGTCCTTGTAAGGGGGCCTCATTTTATCTAATCATAACCACTAAGCCTCCTATGATCCCCTCTATTTATCCTTCATAGGTTATAGACTAGATATGTGACATGGGAATACACCTTGGTGTAAGTCCTAGGATCCAAATCCTTCTTATGGGTTTACATTACTTCCTTATCCATCAGAGGGTTAAGAACCTGTGATAACTATGAAGACTCTGACTCATGTTAGAATAAGGATACATAGGATTTCTTCATAAGGATCAAGCAATATATCAAACACAAATACAATGTCCTTCCTTGTGGATTCATAATCTTCACAAGGTTACTAATTGTATTAAATCATTTCTTATTCAATACATAAGTCCTACAAATAAATGTTTTATATATAATCCCTTTTCATCCCTTATTTCTTTCACTAACCACAACTCAGATAGGATTATAAATTTTCAATGATCGTGTTGTTAGAATAATAAGAAAACCCCCATTAAAGGGAATTATTAATATATAAGCCTCATACAAGTTTGGTCTTATGATCTCATGTGAGGTTCCCATTCTTACAATACCTCTTGTTTTTCACATAGAGAATGACTAACATGGGCCTAGTGATTAGTGAAAATTATAGCATTAGCTAGGGTATAATTCCCTAATGTGGGAACTAGTATGAGATGTATGTTTGATTATATATCTTCATCTTTTAGAGGGCTATATTCTTTTTAAATATATCGATGCATCCTTATATGCATAGATCCCACTCAAAACCTCTATCATCATAACTTTATGACACAAGAACCCATAACAGATTAAACTATGAGGACAATGATGATTATTTTAAACATTAATTAGAAGAATCCTCACTAAGACCTGATGTAACTATATAAGGCTTCAAATTATTTCATGTTCACCCATTATTCATAATGTTAAACTACATGGAATGGTCATATACACACTATGTGGTTTTCATTACTCTTATTATGGGATACATAAGATGCCTCTTAGATATTCAATCAAATTTACAAAACACCAATAAACACCCTAGACAATGTTGAACTCGAGAGTTCTATGTAAAACATATTCAAAGTACAACTAGATATTTATTGTAATGTAATAATGGGAAACAATATAGAGAACCCAAAATAAATGAAAACGGTGTCATTAGTATAACCCTATTCTACATGTATAAGGTCTTGGAATCCAATCATTCTATTAGTGTATAAAGTCCCATGTGAGGTATTGGGATGAACATATCTTAAATCTATATGATTGTACCATATTATGTAATAATTCCCCCTGAAAGGGTTTTATGACACCAACTTACCATCTACTTGACCAATGAGAGTTACTAAGTTTAATTGGCATGAAAAACTAATGAAAACCTTCATTTAGATAGCAGGCACATTACTTGTTATGAATGTGGGGTATGTTGGTAGTTTCTCTTAGAGAAAAAAATGGTAAAATGGATTCAATCAATTGTTTAACCATATTCAGTCTCCCATAATCATTCTTTGGGTGTTATATCCATGTTTTTCATGAAACAAAATGGTGAACCTGAATTGGATATTTAAATAATTAAATATAATTGATTCCCATGGGGTGGGATATTTAATTTTATATATTCTATGCAAAAAAAATGTCCAAACCAAAAGTAAAATAAACAACCAGATTCACTAGGCATGTCCTTTTAAGAATGCATCATATTAGTTAGGGATAGTTTTGATGAGACTAGTGAAATATATTCCCACTAAAAATAGATTGAAGATAGTATATATGGGTTATGATTTTCCATAACTTCTTTATCTTGGGATGGTGGATCAAGGATTTGATCATTGATTTATCATGGTTCAATATCTCTAAAAGATAGTTCCTATAAACCATATCCACTATCCTTATCAATTAAATAACCCTACTTTTCATGTTGAGGGCACTATCAGAGAGGTCTCCATGCTGGAAACTCATACCCGAGCACCATGGAAATATCATCGGGTGAGGAAATATATAGGCCAAGGGTAGTGGGATCATATCCTCACCTCCATCAATGAAGCATGTCATAATATATTTGTAGAATCAAGTATGTATTATCATCTCCTTGTTCACCCAGACCAAGTACACCCACAAATCTTGGTAGTAGACATGGGGGAGGCACACATCCCTATACCAACACATTAATCCCATACAAATATTTCAATGGAATAGTGATGATAAGAGTGGATATATATCCAAAATTCAGTTAAATACATCACCTAATATTCCTTGTAGATCGATGATGTGAATACCTATGTAACTTCATAAACCCCTTTGAAATCCTATTATATTCTGTTATTGAGGGAATAACATCACCAAAAAATTCCAATAATGATGTTATGATAAACAAAAATCTCAATCTCAATATCCAAAGTAGCATGTCACCATGTTCAATATGAAAATATACATGATCTTGAAAAAGAGTATATTCTTCCTCTCATATAAGAGAATTATAGTAATATTCTAATAAAGGATGAGACATGGGATCGAGCTCAGGATCTCTTTCTAAATAGGTTCCATCAACCTACTTTGTAAATTATATATAGAAAGGAAAAAATTCTTATTTAAAAAAGTTAGTGGTATATTCTAAAGGCCAACTAGGGTCGGGCACATATCCTTACCCTAATCAAGGCTTCTCGGTATAGTTTGAAAATTACCTCAGGGTAGCCTCATATCCCTATCAATGAAGCTACTCATAATATTATAGTATCTTATAGGATCTATATGGACATTCCAACTCCCTTCATTTAAATACTGCACCATCATCCTTAAGAGGCTATATATGTGGAGGAACAAATCCATTTCCAATTCTAGAGTTAATTTTGTATATTCTAGTTGGGAATTCATATTTGAACCAAGATCATACCCCCACATAAACCAATGTAAACTGACATATTCTCAAAACTACCAAAAGGAAGTCTCATATCACCACCAAAAATATAGAAGCTCATTAGCATACACCAATGGCTTCTTGGTAGTGGGATCACATTTTGTGACGACATATTTTCCTTGGAATACTATAGTGATCATTATCAAGTATGATCATACTCTTGATCAACCCCAAAAGGCAGGTTGACTTATGTTGGTCGTGACATATGATGATTCTAAAATTCCTACTCTCTGAAAATGTTTGTGTCCCTAATGTTGTACGACATGTATCTAAAACACTTTTAGGGTCAAAAAACTCTTCATCCAACAAAAAAGGTGATTAATACCATGATAATCCTCCTCATGATAGTATAAAGATGGATTTTAGGGTTCTTATCCCTGAAATGTTTCATGGGAAACCACCCTAGTATGATATCTCTCCAAAAAAGGAATATACCTTCCTATTAAAGAAACATTTTTATAGATTTTTTCTTGAAACACTGGGGTTTACCATATATGATTTCCTATCAAATTATATTATAATATCACTACAGTCAATAGGTGACCCATAAAAGCAACCTATATGGTTTTCTAGGTGGAGGAATGTTCCCCTAACATAGAAGAGGCTGATATGGATATATGGAGGGATACTTCTAGGGAAAACCACCCAACATCGTTTTGGTTCATGGAAAATTACTAGTTTAAATTCCCAAAAGAGATAAAAGAAGAGGCAATACCATACATATTTCACAAAAATATTTTAATCTTTTAGAAGTTAATGTCTATAAACTCAATTATCATGGATATGAGGGTAAACTTCCTTCCATAAACAGGCTCTTCCCACAAATAGATCTATCGGATTTCTATATGGCTCGTGACTTGATAACTGAAAAGAACAACAAAAGAATAAATACCACATACCTTGATACCATGGTATCTGTCTATAAATTAATTGATAAATCCCCTATATAAATATATATCTAAGGATGTGATGATTATGATTCATTTCATATCACATCGTCCACATGAATTCAAATCTCATTGAACTCGACATCCTGCAATGTCATGGTTGTAGGAGAGATCATGGGACCAAGTAAAGCACTGATTAGTTGGTCAATCTAATGAATTTTACCCACATTGAGAATGTAAAAATACCATGAATGAAGAGATTTGGAAGCTAATAGGATCGTATGTCAGGAATCTTTACAAAAGGGGAAATCATCTCAAAAATTGAATCCAAATTCGGGGACTACACAAAAAATCCCCATAGTAATTGACACCCATCCCTAGTTTCCACCACACCTATCCCATCAATTAATGAAATTTTTTAAAATTAGGCACATTGAAATGGAATCCTATATGGAATCCCAATAGAATCAAACCCTTCCCATGGGGCTAAGGGATTTTTTACCACTACCTTAACCCCTATGTTCATGGAACCCCAATAAGGTCCCCATGAAATCGTTGTAATATTCAAATCAACACCATCTAATAAGTATAGAGGAATTTTACCTCAACTTATACTCTTGGAATTTTCATATTCAAAAAAATGGGATCAAAGAGTACTAATGATTTTCCTAATTCAATCCTAACACATATGGATGGGGGAATTTTTAACATCACCCTAAAGGAAATCATTCTTTTTAAAACTATGTGGTAAATACCAATGGCTGGAATTGTCCCTCCGTGAGACACGCCCCTTTCATTTGGGGCCTTCTCATCAATCATTATCCGAAACCCCCATAAGGTTACTATTCATATGAAATAATATGTAGAATATCTAACAAAGGAAATCAGACCCCACAAGCATTGTTAGTCAAGATGTCCTAATAGGACATAATGCGAAGGGAAGGACCCCATGTGACTCTTAAATTGGAAATGGGCATTACAAAGATCCCATAGAATTTTTTCAATGTAGGGTTTGATAATATCACATGGTATGCCTCATTGAATGTCATCTCCATTAAGTAAACAACTAATATGGACCAGGAAGTGAATGTAGAGGGTTGAAATGTTAAAAAGGTTCCTCCAGTGGTGGATGATATCGATACACAAACTGAGGATTAGTGTATTTGGAATCAGAGAGGGAAAAAATAATACACCATCTGAATGAGGAGTATCTACCTCATCAGTGAAATTTTAGTATGGATAAATGAAAAGGTGTGTATACACCCCACTCACCACCTTAAAGGGTTGAAATACCTTCCACAAAGGAAATACTTTCCCAGTTAGAGTGTGAGATAAAAAACCTCAAATAGATCAATAGGAAAATACATAAGGGTAATATTCCCATTAGGTATCACCCTCAAGAAAAAATTAATATCCCTTTTATGACCAATTAGAGGGAATTAATCCTATTATGAGGATATAATGATAACATCAGGTAGGCTCTAGATCTATACAACTAGTTTATATAAATGAGAAAGGTGAGGATGATCAATATTTTCATTTGTTTGATGGTATCCACTTTCTTATCCAGTGATCATCTTTTCCTAGAATGAATTGAAAATAACTAGGATTTGAAGGTAGAAAAATCACATCAAACCTCACATACTACTCATATAAAATATTTACTCCAAAAAATTGTACCTCTGAAACGCCTCAACACCATTTAGTCCCTATCCGCTCAGATGAAATTCATGGAGGGGTGGTGTTCGCTCAAACAGCTTGAGAGGAATCCATATCTAGAATGCGTCCAACACACATTACCCCTATCCAATTTAAACACTTTTATATTTTCAACATTTCTTGAAATAAGGGATCTTGAAGAGAATATCATATACTTAAAGTCTCAACATATCCCTATGAACTTCTTGCGATACCAGCAATATATGAAAAAAAAATGAGATACATTTTACATACTATGGTGGCATATTTTTTTTTGATACATCATCCTTCTAGAATGATCAATCTTAGGTTGGGGAGACCTCTTTACATTATTAATTCATCATTTTAGCTCCACACTATGGGAAATAATGATCATAGACCTCACATATTGAAAAAAATATGAAAATGATAAGCCAATGAGCCCGTACCCGAGTGGTAAAGGCTCCTGCTTGGCATCCAAGAGACCCGGGTTCAAAACTGGGTGGAGAAAAATTTTTGGGGAACTGTAGCAGTACTGTAGCAGTAACTGTAGAAGTACTGTAGCAGTTACTATTTGGTATTGTAGCATCCGGAACTATTCACCTGATTTGGGCCTTCGGGCCACTGGTTTGGGCCTACGGGTCTCCAGGACCTTCGGGTCATCAAAGGCCTTCGGGCCACAGGACCTTCGGGTCACGTAGACCATGGAGTAGCCCAGTTCACACAGAATAGGCCCTAGAAGAGGATCAGAGCAATAGGAGTAGCAGCCACCAGATGTAGAGCTAACCGTATTGGAAGAATGAGAGGGTATGGAAGCCGCCATCGGGACTAGGCACCGTGCAGCTTTGTACGGGGCAATGCTAGTCGATCAGCAATGTAAGGTGGGGAGATAAGGATATCAATGATTAAAGACGATGGGGAGGGGCAGTTCTAGTGGGTTGGGGATACGGGTCATATAATGGGCATGGTATGCCTCTAGGCCTTCGGGTCATGTATTGCGGGTCATGTCGGGCCTTGTGCCTTGGGCCTACGGGTCATGTACGGGTTCCCCTTAAACCCTTAAAAGGGGGATTATCTATAATAAAATAAAAAAGAAGGCCTTCGGTCCATTCGGACAATAATCTCTAACATTATCATCAGATTGAAGGTTCTAACATACACACGTGGTATCCGACTATCTCGAAAGAAATTGGTGTAACTTTGTTATGAGAACCTCTAAGATGATCAGAAAACACCTTTTATTCTAATGATTTACCCTAATGGATTATCTAAGTTATTATAAATGGAATATAACCTCAAATATTCCATTTAGCAAACCTAATAAAAATATCAGCTCACACCCATAGTATAGGTAAAAATAACTATAATAGTAGAGACTAGTTCTATCACACTAAAACAAAAAAGTGATTCCTACTTAAGCACCTAGGTAGTGCATGAAATTACTAACACCTCCCATTGAGTGGCAGTAGCAGTGAAACCACCCTAGATTGGAGGTAAAAAGATATCAAGATTTCTCCTGATGTTATGAATAAAAAAGTTTATTGCTTTTGAAATAAATAAGTTTCTGGTTATTTTCTCACAACCATGAAAAAATGTCTTCAAGATACCAGATCTAAGGAAACCATGTGAGGTTGGACTCAATGAATGACATGACTAATTCTCTTTTCAAAGAATATTAGATAACACCATCAATGATATCATTTTATTCAAGTACGTATAAAAAGTAATGGTTTCTTTTGGATAGGTTATAATAGAAAAATACATGGTGCAAGTGACCTATGTGACCACCACTCAGCTAGAAGAAGTGGGTGATTGGTAAGAAGTTCCATCTAGGTATGCACTAAAGTTGGACAACTATATGACTAGGAAGTCAGTTAATCGAGATCAAACCAACTGAAGATAGACTGTTTTTAAATAATTTTGGATTTTAACATGCAAGGAGGGGCCATTGAATCAACCTCTTAAAAGTATATGTAACCATAAAATACATGAAAACATGTAATTGAAGGTTTCTAAGTTAAAAACTACACTAGATATTAATCTTCAAAATTTATTTATTTCAACATAGGTTTCTTGTGAAGTACATACCTCTATCATGTATATATTAAATTATAAAATAATTGGTGGTGGTACCAGCCAAAATCCCCATTCCATATGTTCTCAGTCTTTTAAAATAGATCAGAGAGGCATTTAGTGAATACCTCTATTGTCTCCATGAGTTTGAGAAAGAATTCACCATATTTGAGGTTTACAAGGTGAAAAATAATCAAAAAAAATTCATACCTCTATCTCATTCATAGATAAATATCCGGAAGAATCAATCCATAGTAATATTAGGCCCCTGTATGTTTTAGGAAAGCTCAATAATTGAAATACCTGAAGGGTTATAGTTGAAAATGGTTCTAAGATCAACCACATTCTACTTTTTTTCCTATGAAATGTGGGATACAGTGAAGAGGATATATCCCAAAAAAATATCACCTTTAAAGGGTATGAAAAAGAGGGTAGACCTACCTCAGAAAGATCAAGATGAATGATCAATTCAAGGACCTCACATATGATGTTAAGTTCTAGGTTATCCAGCAAGACCCAACATAAAATCTATTTCTTATAATACTTATGCTTTTTATCCAAAAGGTTGTACCTTGAACATTTCATCATTGTCTATAATTCCACATCAGTATAATGGTTGGAATAATATATATTGATAATTCCCCCTTAAAATATTTTCAATCCTAAATTCCAACCAATATTTTTAAAAGCGGAGGGAAACCACCGATGAATGAGGGTTACTTATATGTTTATCCTTACAAAATATTGAGAAATTACCCTAAATCCCCCTAGGGTATTCCCAGTATTGATTATATACGTTCCATATACCTGATCTGGGATGTAGACTTGGTCATATTAAGTGGTGTTGAAATAAAAATATTACTAGGCTTTGTTGATGTGATAATTATTGTGTCAGCTGATTTTTGTTAATCAAATTATCGATATATTAATTATTCATTGGGATCTAAAAATATACTCATACCATTATTAGAAATTAAAAATTCCCCCAATATATTCCATATAATCTAAGATTTTTGTACCTATTATACCACTTGTATTAGCATAAATGAAGGAAATGATCCTTATAATTCACCCACAATGATTCTAGTTGTTCGGGATGCCAATGCCTCTTCTCAGGGACTCTTGTACCATGATATGGATAAATATAATCCTAAATTTTCCACTATTCATGTATAATTCCCCACTGATACATAGATATAATAGTAATAGTATGACCCTAGGAACACACCTCTTGTATTTGAGGATGTTTTTGCACCACCATTGATGATATTAGGTAGGTGAATATGGGAACATAACAAGACCTATGGCCTACATTGATTAGTGACTCAAAATATCTCAGGGGGTAGGAGATATATATTTATTTACAAAAAGAATCATGGATATTCTCTTAATTTTAATTATATGTAGATACTAGAACTGAACAGCGATGTTTCTAATCGCCATCTATGGTATCTATATTAGTATCTTGGTTTTATGTAGTAATCTAGGAGAATTCACCCCTCTCATTTTAACAAGGTAGAATCTAATGTTGAAAAATTGATCAGATACAGTATTATTCAAGTGGTTAATTACCCAAAATGTCTTTTAAACATCATTTATGTAAATAAAAATAATTCATAGATCATAGAATTCAATGATCATATGGTCCTTAATCGAAAAATCCTAATCTATTATTTACTAGTACCGATCATGGAACTTTTTATCGATGAAACTACTAGTTTTTTAATACTTTTAATTTATGGATGGATATTCAAGTTTTAACCAGATCAACAAGGATCCTAAACACAAGGAAGACACTTAATTTAGATTTCCTTAAGGGATAATTTTCTACCATGTTATTCCCTTAGTCATGAGGAATATTGATTTTACTTACCAATACATCATGAATCACATCATTAAAACCCTTATTGGGATGAATCACAAAATACTACGTCAACAACTTGATAGTTAAATCTCATCAACATTCTAATCACCTATGTGATTAATAATAAATCATCAAAAAATTGTAGAAAAACATTTTTAAAGACAAATCCTATGAAGTGTTATTTTAGAGTAATGTCATGGAAATTCATCTTATTTGTGGTATAACACAGTGGAATCAAAGTCAACGTAAAAAAGTCTAGTAAAATCATATAAATGCCACCTCTATTGAATATTGAATAATTGAGAGGGATAAAAGGGAAGCATACATATATAAAATGCTCCATAGCCAATATAAATATATTATTTATCTATTTAAATAAGATGGTGAATAATAGAGTCACCATAAAATGGGATGAGGACTACCAAGAAGCATCCAAGAACCACAAGTTGTGTATGCTACTTCCAATAGTATTAATTTTGTCACTAGAAGGGAATCCACTTCACTTATACATGTCCTCCAGGGAGAGATAACTTGGTTCACTGTTAATATAAAATAATTATGTGGGGAATTAAAAATATCTCTAATATCTCATCCAAATAAATTGTGATACTAATAATCGATATTCTGATGTTGAGAAGAACTATCTCACAATAATCGTTACAATAAAAAAGATGAGGCATTACTTGTGTCATCATGAATTACACCTACTCTCCCATATCTATCCACTCAAGTATACTATTAGCTTCCAAATGATATCTAGGAATATGTATTTATGGTATTAGTTATTCAACTATACAACATTCATTTCATGTCATAGAAGGAAGTCAAATGGCAGGGACTTGGTTATTTTCTCATGGAACAACATGCCCCTAAATGTGTACGAGTGGATATCAAACATCTATATGAAGAGATTTTATATTAATATAATACCATACCAAAACAAATTAAATTAATTTTGATGGGGCCTCTTAATGTCCTACTAAGGAAAAAATGGAAGACCCACAGCTTAACCCTATTGGTTTTGGGATTGTCTTTGTTTACCTTCAAAAACAATGTTTTTTCAACTTATTCTCACTCTCTAAAAGATAAACAAATAATAAGATAGACTATAAAACCATTATTGTATAATTAGAGCTATCCTTAAAGCTTTATAAACCTAATTTCAACATCAATGGTGATTCATATATACTGATAAACATATCATTGTAGAATATACCATCAAGGAAGAAATGGCCCCTCTTATCTGATACAAGATAGGATTGGTAAAAAATTTACCTTTTGAAAAAATAATGCATCACATCTCCCATTTCTTAGGATACTCTTGTTGATGAAATGGATAATATGGCCATAGTCCTGCCTGATCCTACTCAGGAAGAGGTAGTCTTCTGTATGACATATTGAAGGGTGGTTTCACCATACATCGTCTACAACATTGGTTAAATTAATTAGATCAACACTTCTAAAAAACATAATGATATAATATCCTTCTTAATATGGATGGTCTATATAATATATGAAATATAAAATGAGACATTTCAATCAAATAAAGAAAAAATGGAATAGATTCGACATCAGGTAGTGAAATTAACCCTTCTAGATGAGTTGAATGAGTATAAATCCCCTATACATGAGTCTTTGATGGTGTCCTCCTCATATGAATTACAAATGGAGATACTCCCACCATCATGAAAGATATCCATTAAGGATCCTATTGTAGTAAACAATGAGGAACTAGTCTCTCTCACTAAATAAGGATGATAGGTTACTATTGGCAAGTGACGATGCAAGACTATATAAAATTCACCCGGAAGTGTTTTGAAAGTCAAATCCATGTCAACATAATCCATCAGGATATTAATTTACTGTACACATCTAAGTACTCAAAAAAATTTTGTTTTTTGGAGAGTATATATTTTGGGGACATGCCCACTAACTATAAAAAAGATGTTTATGTAAATCATTACAGTTATCGAATTCTTTTCAAAGTGGGTTGAGGTCATAATACTTAAGGACGTTGGTAAAAAGAGTGTCAAAAAATTTGTGAAATCCAAACTTATCACGAGATTCATTGTCTCTCACACTATATATATGAGAAATGTCACCAAATTCAGCTCATCAGATCAGAGGAGACTATGTTGGGGTTATATCATTGAGTCCAACCATTCTTCTAGCTGTCATGCTATAGTAAATGGATAGATTTAAGCCTTCAATAAGACCTTGTTGAATATTATATAGAAAATAGCGGATAGAGAAAATAAAACATAGGTGTATAAGATTATACCTACATTATTGGTCTATCATGCCACCACCCTCACTACCACACGATAAACCCCCATATTCTATATTTTATGGATTAGTGGATGTTTTTTCCCATTTAAGTCTCATTTCCCTCACTTATAATAGATATATGTAGAAAATTCATAGATGTAGAATAATAATTGAAGTAGCTAGATGAGTTTGAAAAAATAAATGAGAAATGCATGTGTATTTTAAAAAATATTGCAGTCCACCAGATTTAGATTATGTGAGCCTTCATCAAAAAGGTTTTCTTTGACTCATTATGCCTAGGAAAATTAGTAACAGTTGTCATAACCTTGATGATATGAGGGAATAAACCATAGAAGATGGAAACCAAGTGGGGTAGGATTTACATCATACATAAATTCTATTATAAGGGGTATTACTAATTGTCCACAAATGTATGGGGATACATTACACCCATGAAAAACATGAGATTTCTTAAGAAATACTTCTCATAATTACCGTTTTGAGAAAAAATACCTACCAATAATAATGTAAACTTCATATCACTTCAGGTCCTCATCACATGGATTCGAACTACACAAAACACATCCTAGTTTCATGCCAACAAACTGTATAATCACATCTTAGTGGCATGAATTTAAATTTCACAATCAAATACTAAGTCCCATGATGTTAAACTTCATGATATAGGATTTTTGTGTGCGACTTAACTCACCCTATCACATATGAGATATATTGTAAAAATAGCTAATTGGAATAATAGTTTACGAGATCATCCTATGTTTTATCTAACAAACATAAATGATAGAAAAGTAGTCACACTTGATTTTGACATTGAAACGTCATCCATGGAAGCTTTCCTTACATTTCAATCCACAATACATATTTATTATAAATTAAATATACATGATCTAGATCTATATAGAAAAAATGAATTACCTCTATAATTATGTAACAGTCATCAGATCCACATAAGGGTTCATATTTCAGAACTACATGTTACTTGATTCCTGTTAATGTACCATGCATAGTGATTCCTATATCCTAAATTTTGGGCCCAACCACAATGTGAATAGAAAAATATGTCCTCTACCTATGTATGGGAAAACCTCTGTAGGGTTTTTTCTCTATAATAAATATATATTAATATATTATCATCATTATGGGGTACATAGAGAGTCCAGTATAATCTATATTAGGCCCATCTATGTATTTGTGTCTCCCTCAACCATACCACTCTCTGAGAATCAGGAAACTTTAAAATGTGAACACCCTCACAAGTTCTCATCCATGAACTCTTGTGAAGTATAATCGAATTCCCAGTTAGGTCATATTTCTCATAACAAGAATTACACATATGATCTTAGGGAACCTGGAAAGCCAAATTGACTACCATGATTGAGATGCATATTATTCAAAAACAAGTAACCATGTCCCAATCATATGATATTAAGCCAAATGACAGCATCCTTGTCACATGATGTTAAACTTAATGAAAAGTTGTATTCACACCAAACAGGCCATCCTCTCTTATGAATGTGGACATGGGAATCACCTTTTTTACCCATTCAACTTAGAATGTGTTCAATAAAAGTTTATGTAACCATTATGGTGTTCAATCCCTTATTGAGTATTATGTTCTCTATGAACCAACTTCATAACCTTCGTATCTAAATCGATACCCAATCCATTCCATGAGCTAATACACTTATCTTAGAACCCCATGGACCTTGATCCTGCACACTCCTCATTCTCCCTAGTAGAAAATGGGTAATATGGATTGGCTAAACTAAAGGAATCCCACTCGGATTCACTAGTAAATAACATAATTCCCTAGATCTTGTGCATATTGGATGTTTTGGTCCTAGATGAAAGGTCACCCTTAAATCTTGGAACTATTTTCTTAAGTGAATGTGGTGCAGTATTATTCCATTATTAATGGTGGACCTATACCCACATGTATTCACCTCATGTTGGCACATAAATTCATAGGCTATGACATTCAGTTCCATTAAACCAATTATTCAATGATATTTAGATACCCTTGATGTTACACATCTGTGCATCCTATAATTTTACATAGAAAGATTATAAAATTTCATTATTGTACCCTATCATTCTAAGGTGTGTATCTCCTATAAAGTCTAAATTTCATTGTGTTCCTAAATACATTTATACGCCCCTTCTCTACTAAACAACCATCATTCCCCATTTTAATGAAAAAATATCTAGATTCTATGATTTTATATTATCTTAGCCTTCCATGGACCTTGAGCACATGTCCTCTTGGTTTCCCCATATGTAATATTAGTAACAGGGATTGATGATCTGATGGGACCCTTCTAGGATTTGATTGTGAATAACACAATTCCATAGGAATTGTGCCTAGGGGATGTTTTGGACCAAAAGGAAAGGTCCCCCTTAATTCCATAGTCCTCTAATAGTGCAATTTTAATCCCTACAACTTTAAAATAATAATACATGGTCTTTTCACATAAATACATCATTTATTTCTTCAATTTCCCCACATCCAAGAGGGATCAATAATGAATCAGTTTTTTATTCCCTCATACCTATGTTATAGAAGTGGGTCATTGAACTACATATCACTCCAAGTCATCTATACAAGACGTTAAACTACACAAAACACGTCCTAGTCAAATGAAATCAAACTACCTAATATGCAGTCACCTTGTGGTAACCTACCTATTCTTCTTGGGCATGATCCAGATCCATCAAAAGTGTTTCATGGGTATGGGTTTTCCAAATCATGTTATCTTTTCTATAACAGCCCTTCATGAGGGCACCATTATCTTGGTGTCGAAGCCTTACCTGTATCAGGTTTACTTCTTCTTAAAATAAATATGCCTCTTTAATGACAATTAATTGTTCATGAGTGAGATATATATATGTATATATATATATATATATATAAAATAAGACATTCATATCCCTATGGGAGACTAAAATCCACATAAGGGGAAAAATATGATAACTATATGTGTCTTGATAACTATTGTCAAACATTGTGTAGTGACACCCAGATCTCAAATCTTGGGATTCTCTGTAATATAAAAGAAAAAAAATACCCCCTCCATACATATGGGTCAGAAATTTAAAAGAATTTTTCTCCATACAAGAACTGTGTGTGGCATTATTCCTATTATTACAATATATGTATTGATACCCAAATCTAAAATCCTAGGCCCATTATAATACATAAAATTTAAAATAAAATTACTCTTCCATATGTAATAATAACATCTACATAAATACAATATATCAGAACAAAATGTGTCTTTATTCACATTCATTTGAGATCTGTAGTTATTTATGGAATTCATATTCCTAGACTCGGCCATGAATTCTCCCATAAATGGGAACTAGATATTTGTAGATGTATCTGTCATATGGGTGGTATGTGCCTAATAGTATTAATTCCACTTCCCCTTCACATGATCCTGATCCATGAAGGAAACATTCTTTCATAGAACTACATGTGGATTAATTCATGTTACCTAGGGATACATTTAAATGTACAATTCTCCAATATTTCATCTAACTAGAATTCGATGAATAAATACATATTCCCTTATGTATGGATATGACCTGTGTGTGTGATTTTTATATAAAAATTACAAGTATCTTGATTCCCATAACATGGGTTATATTGTGACGTGGGTATCTTCAATTTAGTTCTTCATATTCATACCCACCAATCCAATGGATCAGTGATAACTTTAACATTAAATAATAATATTTAATATTATATCACGTCTCTTTTAAACATAGTGTTGCGTGTGTTGAAAACTATTAAAATATTAATTTAAGAGAAATTTATTCTAAAATAATGGGGTGTTACATTGATCCTCTCTTTATTTTTGTGAAATATGTTTATTGTGTTAGGTTTTCTATAATAACCCATAATAAATCCTTCCTCTTATGTAATTTAGGGATATTAGTGAAAATGTCCATTTTTTAATTATCCCACATACACATAGGAATAAGGAAAGGTTTCATAAAAAAAATTATTTTTCTCTCAACCTTTTCCTATTATGATTCCAGTCATTTGAAAACATAGTCATTGATTTTTAAATTATTTTCCCCATAATAAATATTAAAAAAACAGTTGCAGATTGAAAATATCATAGTTTATATAGAAATTTTATTTAAGACCACTATCTTAAAATTCTATATCCATTCTAGGTACTAATGATACAAATAATATCATTCTCAACATCAAAACTCTATATTCAACATTTAAGTATCAGAGTTCCACATTTTTTTACATATTTATTTTTTCTTTTTACACCATTTTAATCTAGTTGGGACTTATTTAACTTCTCTAGTAAATATAGTTGTGAAATTAATTGGAAAAGGAATAATGTTTTACATTCCATTATAATTTTCATGATTAAATTTAATAAATATGTTATTGTTTATTATTTTCATTTATTGTCAGGGATAAACAACTGTGCTCCTCTCTAATCACTCCTCATTCATTAGCATCTTAAGGTGGAAGTGTCTCACACATTCTTAGTCCATGAGTAGTTACATCTATATCCTTTATCTCATGTTGAGATCGTTCTATTTAAATACATATTTTCAACCCTTTTAATAAACATATGTTTTTTTTAATTTTAATAAACATATGTGACATATCATTGATTATAAATATAGTTTCACCACATATTCAAGGTGAATATTACTATCATCAACTATAGTTTATGTATTAGATAATTTTTTTCATGGTTCATTAATTTTCATAATGCATAATTAAAAACTCAATAATTTTTTATGGAGACATAACCTAGTCCTTTAGTTTATTCATCATTTAATAGAAAAATGCATTCATTCATTTTAGTGTTGTTAATATTGGTTCATGGACTAATATCTTCTTAAGCTATTTAAAAATTTATTTTATTTCCTTTAGCCATGTGAATTGGAAACCTTTATGTGTTAATATGGTCAATGGGTTTTCTAATTAGTCAAAATTTTCAACAAATAATCAATAATAACATGATTATCCAAGGAAACTATATGTGTTTTCATATTCATTGGTGTTTTAAATTATTTCAGTAGTTTTTTAATGAATGGTTGATTTATATTCCATACTTTTAGATAATATTTCCATGAAAATAAAATGTTAAATCCAAAATTCACACTTACTAAATTTCAAATATAACTTATTTCCTCTTATAAAGGCAAGAAATTTTTTAATTTGTTCTCAATCCCCTCATACCTTTTATATTTTTTCATGGTATTGTAAATAAATACCATAAAAATTTCAATATAATCTTTTAATAATATATTCCTTATATCCAAAAGCATTGAGGGTGACGTTATTAATATATAAGGCATTACTGGGAACAAATATTTACCATACCAGGTATAAAACTTCATATTTTTGTGTATTATCATTCTTAACTTGTAATTGATGATAAAATATGATGATCAATATTTGTAATGTATTTATTCCAATAAATATGATCAATTAGATCATCAATTCATGGTAAATGAATCTAGATATCAATAGTAGAAGAATTAATTTTCCTTTAATCAATGTATATCCACATAAACCCATAATTATCTATGATAAATATGATAGGTTCTCCCAGAGAAGTGACACTAGGTTTTATAAATCCTTTATCACACAAAAAATTTATCTAATTAATAAATTCAAAAAATCTAAAGGATCTATTCTATAGTTAAATATAGAAATATATTTTCCCTAGGGGTGAAGTTAATGCTGAATAAAACGTTATGATGCAATAGATAACATGAAAATTCCTTAAGAAATACATCAATATAATCATGTGTGATATATACATATTTTATTTTTATATTTTATTTCTCCTCCAGATATTCTATTTACCCACTCCATTCAAATAATTACCTTAATACGTTTCAATAGAGTCGGTTCTAGACAAGACTCATACAATTATGTATCTCCTATTAAAATTTGGAATTTTATGTCTATATTAAAAAAATTAATCTCTTTCTCTCAAGGATAAATTATTTCATTATAATTTTAAAGATAATAAAAACTAACAATTATATCAAAGAAAGCCATTATTATAACAAAAATGATTGAAACTATACAACCCCAATTCTTTTTAGAAAAAATTGCCCAAAATATTTTTATAAAATGTGATTTCCATTTGTTTTTTATCTAAAAGCTCATTCCATAATTTACCAAGAGGTGAATTAGATTTCTTAATAAAAATTTACTTTTTAAAAGTTTTTATAAATATAGAATCAAATAATGGATTAGATAACATTGATTTTGTGGTAAAAGTGGTTATTATCACGTCATTTGGTACATTAACCATTATTTAAGTAAATACATAACAGAATCCTTACTCCCTTATCCAATCAATGGAATATTCCCTTGTGTTTTTGGTTAGTTATTAGAATTCATTCCAATATCCTTATAATTGATGCACTAGACATTGGTGGGTTCTCCCTTTACTTTTTTATTGTGAATTTGACTTTTTCTATCTCTATGCATAAAACACAATCCTTTTTCCATAAATAAAGGCCACATGTTTTTCTTTCAACAGTTATTTAATGTTAAAAAAAATTGTACTATTTTAATCATTTTCCAAAGTTATTTCAACATAGGGATCCACTATCATTTTATACTATATATTACATTTCAAAATATAATACTCAGAAAAAATCTTACTATTCTTGGTAAAAACATACCACATTATCTTATGTTAAAAAGGATTCAGATATTAATACCATTAAATGATTTGTATTTAGGGTGTCAAATATGAAATCAATCTTACTTTCTAGATTGGATAGATATTCTGAAGTAAGTGCCACTAACCTTGTAAAGTTATTCTCATACTCTGGAATAAATTCCTCTTCCACTCATGTTAAATTTATTAATTTCCTTTCCATATCATCTTGCCTCTATTTTACAAATAAATTCTCAACAAAAAACACTTTAATAACATTCATTAATATGATTTATATTTCTTCTAATTTCACAGTATTTTGAATCAATAACCACCATTTATTTTAATGTACCTTTAATTGATACAAAATATTTATACCCTCATCCATTTAACTACATTCTTATGTGTTAAATAAATTCTCTATTTATGTTATCCTTCACTCTTCTACTAATAGTTTAGTGGTTCCATCAAAATATGAAGGTTACTACATCATGAAATGATCTAATACTATTTTAATTTAATAATGGAAAATTTTATTTCATATAGTAATCATTATTCATCATAACATGACCAGTTTTTTCTAATATAGTTCTCATATTCTCTTATCCACTAAAAGATTCATTAGATTTCTCGATAAAGAAATACATACACTGATTACTGGATGTTACATTGTTTTTCTTCCTTCTACTAGTCAATATTTCTAAATAATAATTTATTCTAATAATTAATTAATAAAATAGTGAACTATGAACCATAGTATATAATTCATATTCATTTATTTCAAATTCATATCGATTATTTTATTCATTATAAAAAACATTCTACTATTTTATATGGGATTATCATAATTTTTTTCTAACTATGTTCTTCAAAATATAGTTCATATAGTCTCCGCTAAACATTATATAACAGTTACTATAACTACCAAAACACTATAATCCTATATTATGTTTTTATTTATTACAACGAAAATAGAATAACAAATATCATAATACACATAATGAAAAAGTTTATTAGTCCTAGAATACATGATAAATACATAAACATTATATTACATTGTGAAAATTTTTTCATCATAAAAATACTTGTAAAAATATTATTCATCATTGACCTACTTAGTAAAAATAATGTTTTTATCATGTTTTATTATGTAAATAGGGAAACAATATAAAGGGTGAGCTAAAAGTCTTAGTACGGGGTTGTGTAAAATGAACTCTATCATGACATTAATATGGTACACATAATATAAAGGGAATAAAAATAAAAATGATCTCATATAAATGATACAATGGTGATAAAATAATCCATGGGAGGTATTAAATGGTAATGACTAATCACAAAGATATCAATAATCAGTCTCATAATGATGGAACTATAATGGAAGATATTATAACCATACCTTCAAGGCCTTATGCTAAAACATCATAAATAAATAGTAAGGGAACTCCAATTAACCTATGAAATATTCTCTCAATATGCCTAAAAATGTATAAATGATCTATATATTTATAATATCCAACCATCGCATAATAGTTGCAATGTATCCATTATACCAAAAATAGAAGAAAAAAATACTAAATTATATAATGAGGCGTAAAAAATTCTTATATAAAGACATTAAAGTAATCAGGAATTATTTGTATATAAATAATTAATATATAGAGAATTAGGGTTTCCCTTATAAATCTTACTACAATTCTATAAATTTTAATATATATAAATAAATTTACAAAACTAATAATATATTAACAATCTACGTGAAACTAAACTTATTGAAGGAATTACAAAGGAGTAACAGGAAATGGTAATTTCATTATATAAGCATATAAATATTAATTATAAATAAAAAAATAGTTTCCAATTGTAGGGAAGTAATGAAATGATATAAAATACTATAAAAAAGAATTTTTGACACTCAAATTTGATATGAATTAATGATTAAAAATTATCTTGAGAAACTTCTAGGTGGAAATGCGTTGATACTGAAGGTTCACTTTAGCCAAAACAGTGCTTTTTCCAATAGGGAAGTAGTTAAAGATGAACCAAATATATTAATTCTATTTATTCTTAGACAAATACACTCTTTTATAAATATTATATCAATAATTCCAAAAATACATCGCATATATAAGTAATTGGATAATTGAGTGTATGACTTTGAAAATATTTTGGCATTATAATGACATATGTGATTATAAAAAAGCGAGTAAATGGTGATCATTTGTTCATATTTTAATAATGGATAAATATTAATGAATCATTACAAAATTTTATATGGATTATAAAAATAATTACAATTTATTATAAAAACAAAACAATGAGAAGAGATTTAGAACTATTACCTAGTTAAATCACATCCTTATACTTTAGAAAAGACTTCTTAGAACCATAATAGATTCTTAAATAGAATGTTGTGATAAAAAATTATAGAAAACCCATGATAAATTGTTTTAGAGTGAATATGAATTATTTTATGTTAATAACCATTCTAGATTACCCACTAATGGGGTTATCAATCCCCATGGGATGGCGACTAGTGATGGAGCATAAAAAACAATCAAGTGGGATCAATTTAACCACAAAAATAACTCAAGAATAAAAAATAGGTAGATATATTACATAAAAATTTGGTATACTATACACTTATTAAGATAAAGGTACCCCAAATAGATAGGTATAAGTCACAAAACTACACTCCAACATGATTCACCAAATAACCATCAATGAAATCATCACATGATCACTTTATAACAAGTGGATGAAAAAATCCACCAGTCAACACCAAATACAAAAGACTTACTAACCAATAACACGCAATACATCCAAATTGTTCTTCCCCTTTTCCAAGCCTAGAAAATGAGAGTCCTCAAACACCAATTGAAAAATATAGGGTGTGAGGATCACTATTATAGTAGTATCCCACCAAGAATTAAATAATCATTTCATATAAAATAAATCAAAAAACTCAATTTTTAGTAAAATATGGCATTGAAATATTTTCACAATTCATATTAAAACATTATTTTTATTTAAATTAATGAGAGTGAGTAAAAAATGAAAAAAAAATATTTCCATAAAAATAGGGATGAATAATCATTTCAATAAAAACATGCAAGAGTAATAATTCTTATCTAATGCTAACATGTATAATTAATTAAAATGATAACACCATGGTTAAGAGAATCATGGTTATGTTAGTATATTGTTTATCACAAATCATAGTAGAATACAACTCTAGATATTCACACATCCCTAGATAGTAATCCTATGGGAAATATGAGAACACGACAAAGAATTCACTTCCTTCCCTTATCATAGATTAGTGTGTGTTTTTCATCATTAATCCTTTTCCTCGTAGGTCTAATTCATGACAATCACATTTTATTCCCACATAACTACTAAATCTCTCTTTTACTTAAATAAAATAAATCATACCTAGGTATATCATTCATTTCAATCAACCCCATGTTGGGACCAAGTTAGAAGGATAAGGAAGTAAGAAAATTTTGATGTTACAGAGTGATGTCTTCTGTTGTCAAAGAAGCAAAATCATTTCACTTTGTAAAAGTCTTGCGAGACCAGAAGATTCTTTGTTGATTTGTATTTCACAAATATCATAAGTTTAGAGAACTTGTGATTCAAGCCTTATTAAGAAAAGGGATAGAAAAAGAAGTGTTTTTTTCAAATTCATATCACAAATATCATTATATCAATAATATGGAAAAGGAAAGAAGTAGGTGCGCAAGTATGTAGAGGCGCGCAAGTCATATTTCAAATAGCATTATTTCAAAAATATGGCAAAGGAAAGAAGGTGCGCAAGTGCCAAGAAAGCGCGCAAGTACCAAGAAGGCGCGCAAGTACCAAGAAGGCGCGCAAGTACCAAGAAGGTGCGCAAGTACCAAGGAGGCGCGCAAGTACCAAGGAGGTGCGCAAGTGCCAGGGAGTCATGCAAGTTCCAAGAAGCCGCGCAAGTACCAAGGTGGCACGCAAGTGAATGTGACGCGCAAGTTTCAAAAATGCCTATAAAAAAGTGACTACCCTCCTCATTTCTTAAGGCTCTAGAGATAGAGAAATATTTTGAGCTTTGAGCACGCAAGTTGAAGAAGTGGCGCACAAGTGGTTGTGGCATGCAAGTTGAGCCTCATTTTTAGGTGTCGTGAAAATGTTGTGCTTTCCACAAGGAGGCGCGCAAGTAGAAGGGAGGTGTGCATGTATCAGTAAGGCACGCAAGTAGAGTTGTGCGTAAGCTGGAAGGCACAAGCAGAGTGACTTGAAATCAGACGGTGCGCAAGCAGAGGCCGCAAAAGTAGGGAGGTGCGCAAGTGGTAAGGAGGCGCGCAAGTGTAAGGAGGCGCACAAGCTATTTCTATAGGAGGTTTCTACCAGCTTCTGGGTACGAAATTGAAGAATTGTTTTGAAATATTTGATCTGTGAAAGGTCATAAAGAAGCACAGAATTATTTCATTACTCTATTTATGCTAAGAGGGAGCACATGCACTATTGGATTGTTTTCAATGTGCTACACGAGTGTAAGGGTATATCCTACTCGTTTTATTCCACATAAAAGGATTGTTTTCTAGTGGATTGTGTGGTATTGGATTGTTTCCGTACCATACCAAGGACGTATCTACTCTTGTTGAGTAGTGAACCTTGTAAATCTTGTGTTCATGTGGTTGTGTGTGTTCAGAAGGGAAGAAACTCTTTAACAGAAGGAAAATGTTGTTTCAAAAAGGGGAAACTTAAAAATAAAAAGATATCACTGATTCACCCCCTCCCCCTCTCAGTGATACTTGGATCCATAACTAGGAACTTCAATTGGTATTAGAGCGACAGGTTCCCTTCGTTTTTTCTTTGCTGAAGTGTTTGAAGAGAAATTGTGATGGAGAATCTAAATTTCATGAACAGTAAGGGGATTCCCATTTTTTATGGAAAGAACTATCACATCTGGAAGGAAAGAATGATGCCTTATCTTATGTATCTTGGATATGAAGTTCTTGAAACTATAACAGATGGATTTCCTGCTATTAATGATAAGGTTCCTCTTACTCCTATTGATAAGAAGAATCTTGAGAATGATGGAAGAGCTAAAAATGAATTATTTTCATCTCTTTATGAGAGTGAATTTTTAAGAGTGAAAGTTGTTTCTACAGCCAAAGGAAACTGGGAAAAACTGAAGAACATTTATGAAGGAAATACAAAAGTGAAGAAGGCTAAACTACAAATCTGGAGATTGAAGTATGAATACTTGAAAATGGGAGAATATGTATCTATTGGGGATTTCTTTACCAGGATAAATGATATTTCTAGTACAATTAGTTATCTTGGTGAAACGTTGGAGGATTATATAGTTGTTGAAAGGATCTTGAGAATTCTACCAGACAAATTTTATGCTAAAGCGTCTTCATTGAAAGATAGAGAGCCTGAGACATTATCTCTGGATGACTTGCATAGCACTCTCATTACTTATGAAATGAGAAGGGAGAAGACTATGAAGAACAAAAAAAAGTAGACAGAGAAATGTCATTCAAGGATTCAAAGAGAGAGAAGTCAAAGAAGACTCTTATTGAAGATGATGCTGGTGAATCCGATTCTGAAGATGAGGTATGTAAAAATTTTGATGAAATTTTATCCTTGTTTTCTAAAAATTTGAAAATAGGTACAGGGAAATACAAAGAGAAACTTCCCTAGAAATGTTTTGAATGTGGAGATATTGGTCACTTTGCGGCTAACTATCCTCAAAAGAATAAAGAAGAAGACAATGATGATGATAAGAGATGGCCAAGAAATTCATGGAAGAAACAAACTAACAAAGATAAATATTTTTCAAAGGGAAAGGACAAAAAATTCTTCAAATCAAAAAGAAGAAACTTTTTATCTAGAGATGAAGAAAAAGATAGCGAAGCTGAATCTGATAAATCGTCTACTGAGAAAGCTAGAGAGAATACTTTTATTGTAGTAGTGAATAATGAAGATTACGAGAGCAACAGTTCTGAAGAAGAAGAAACTCAACTTGAATATCATCTGAAAGAAGAATTGAAAGAATGTTTGAGGAAGATCAGAAGGATTGAGAAGGAAAACAAAAAGTTGATAAATGAAATTTCCACATTAAACAATCAACATGGTTTTCCTGAGGTGAAAATCAAGATGGAAAAGAATATTGATGATCTGAAGAATTCTCTTGAGAATGAAAATAATCATAATGATCATCTTGAAGTAAAGCTAAAAGCAAAAGTAGAAGAGTTTGAACTGTTCCAACAGAAACTTTCCAAAGCTAAAGAAATGAATTTCAGTTTCAAACATTCTATCTCAGAAGTTGGTGAATGTTCCAGTAATAATGAACCAATTAAGGGTCCACATAATTTACCTTCAAAATTTGAGAGGAAAGATGAAATTGGTTCTAATAGGAACAAAGTTGGAAAGGCTATGTATGTGGCCAAATTCAGTAATGCTGAAAAATCAGAAGTACATAAAAATCTTGTATTCAGAAAGATTTCTACTAATTTTGGTACTAATAAGTTTGAACAGAAATTTGAGATGAAAAAAGAAAGTTATTATTGAAAACAGAAAGTTTGATGGTCAGTATAGTTCTATTAAGAAGGCTATTGAGAAGCATGTTCACAACTCTGGTCAGTATAGAAGTTTCAAAGGAAAATATTCATTCTATGGTTACTGCTGGTATTGTGGTGGATTCAGACACACTGAAAACATGTGTTGTTTTAATCAACAACATTAAAACTATTACACAAGTTTTGAAAGACAAGGATTGAGGGGGATTCAATCAATTCAAAATAGAAAGCCTTCGAAAAATTTTAGAAGATATCTGAGAAGACTGGTGTGAAAGTTGAGAATAGGTTCCAATCAATGGAAACTGTTTGTGAAAGATGTGATCGACCTGGAAATCTTTCCAAGGGCTGCCTTAGTGTGTTACCAGAGCAACAAAAGATTCTTAATAATTCAGAAAAGCCAGAGTTTTTAAAAGATAAAAGGGACAGGTATGATAAGTCTGAAAATAAAGAGTGCATGGTTGTCTGGACAGAAGACATTGACCTAGCTAGGAAATTGGAGGAAGCACAACAGAAAGTGAAGGAAAATAAAGAACAAAAATCTCTTGTTGTCGAAACTGCTTTGAAAGCTACAAAAGGAGAACGTCCCTGGATTATTGATAGTGGGTGTTCTTCTCATATGATAGGAGACTTAAAGTTACTGAAGAATGTGAAAGACTTCAAAGAAGGAACCGTTATATTTGGAAATGATGAATCTCTGAGAATCAAAGGTGTTGGATCAGCCATCATCGGAAAATAAAAAATGAAATCTAAGAAAACATTATATGTTGATGGTTTGAAACATAATCTTCTGAGTGTTTCACAACTTTGTGATGAGGGAAAAAAGTTATATTCAGAAAATATGTATTTTTTGTTAAAAGTAAAAATGATGGAAATATAGTTACAAGGGGAAAACGTACAAGAAAGAATTTGTTTCAAGTTGGTGAAGTGCAGAAATCTTGTTACATGGGTGTAGTGGATGAAAATCAGTTATGGAATAAAAGGCTAGGATATATGTGTTAGAGAAATATGTGAAAGTTATCAACGTGAGACAGTGTCCAAGATATGCCCGACTGATCAAGAAGAAGAGATTGGTGCTGCACTATTTGTGAAAAAGGGAATATTATAAACTCTTTTCATAAGAGATTTGAAATTCGTTCAAAAAAACCCTTGTAACTTATACATTATGATATATGTGGACCAATGAGAAAGAAATCAACAAATTGAGATAAGTACTTCATTACTTTCATTGATGACTTTACTCGCATTACTTGTGTTATGTATATGAGACATAAGTCAGATGCTCTGAAAATGTGTAAGAGTTTCAGGAGGAAAGCAGAAAAGGACTGTGAGTATTCAGTGAAGAAGTTGAGAACTGATAATGGTGGTGAGTATAAGAATGAAGAGTTTGAATGTTACCTTGAGAAACATGGAATTCGGCATGAGTTTAGTTCACCATACACACCGCAACAAAATGGGGTTTCTGAAAGAAAGAATTGAAGTCTGGTGGAAATGGGGATAACTATGTTACTTGAACATGGTCTTTCTCATTATTATTGGAGGAAAGCCATGAGCACTGGTGTTTATATTCAGAACTGATGCTTCTATAGTCCAAACTCAGATATGACTTTATATGAAATGTTCTATGGAAAAACTCCATGTCTGAAACATTTAAGAGTATTTGGGAGTCCATGCATCATAAAGAAGAAAGGTGGAAACCTTGGAAAGTTTGAGCAAAGAGGATATGATAGAATTTTTCTTCGATATGCTCTAGAAGAAAGAGGATATATATGTATCAACAAAGAAACAGGAAGAATTATTGATTCTTCATATGTAAAAGTTGTTGAAAATGTTGAGAAAGAAAAGTAGTCATGTGTTGATATGGAAGTTGAGCAGGATGGAGAAGCTTTTGTTAATGATTCTGATAATGCTACAGACTGTGTTAATCCTACCTTTGAAGAGGAATCCGACTCATAAGTCTCAAGTGATGAGGATGGAGTTGAAACAACTCATCCTAGGTTGAGGAATCAAGTGGAGGCTCAAAACATTATTAGAGATAAAAATCAGAGGGTCCAAACAAGAAGAACAACAAATTCTATATCACATACTTCTCTTTATTCAAAAGTTGAACTTAATGATCTAAATGAAGCATTTGAGCATCCATAATGGGTTCATGCTATGAATGAAGAGCTTGATCAGATAGGGAATAATGATACTTGGGAACTTGTACCCAATCCGGACAACAAGAACATTATTGGTACAAAGTGGGTTTTCCGGAACAAGATGAATGAAGAAGGTAAAGTAATAAGAAACAAAGCTAGATTGGTCTGCAAAGGGTATTCACAAATTGAAGGCATTGATTTTGATGAAACCTTTTCTCCAGTGGCAAGATTAGAAACAATCAGAAACTTTCTTGCTATTGCTGCACAACGAGGTTACAAAATCTTTCAAATGGATGTAAAATACGCATTCTTGAATGGTGACCTTGACAAAGAAGTTTACATTGATCAAACTTGTGGATTTGTTATTGGAAAGGATGAAAATTATGTGTACAGGTTGAAGAAGGATTTATATGGAATAAAACAGGCTCCGAGAGCATGGTATTCTAAATTAGATACTTGCTTAAAGAAGATGAACTTTAAGAAAGGGAGAGTTTACAGAAATATCTACATCAAGGAATGTCAGGAGTTTTCACTGATCATTATTGTTTATGTCGATGATATTATATTTGCTGGAAATGATGAAAGATCATGTGAAAAATTTACTGAGGAGATGAATAAGTTATTTGAGATGTCCATGCTGGGAGAAATGAAGTACTTTCTTGGGCTACAAATTTCACAGAAGAAGAATCACGTTTTTCTGTCTCAAGAAAAGTATGCTAAAGAAATTCTGAAGAAGTTTGGCATGGAAAATTCAAAACCAGTTTCCACACCAATTTCAATGGGAACCAAGTTGTCTAAAGATGGAGAAGGCAAGGAAGTTGATCAGAAAGAGTTTCGAAAGCTGATTGGAAGTCTGCTGTATTTGACTGCCTCAAGACCCGAAATCGTCTATGTTGTTACTTTATGTGAAAGATTTCAGAGTGGTCCTAAATAATCACATTTGATTTCTGGAAAAATAATTCTCAGATATATCAAAGGCACAACAAATTTTGGAATCTGGTATGACGGCTCTGAAAATATTGATCTATTCGGGTATTCTGATACTGATTGGGCAGGAAATGTTGATGATCAAAGATCCACATCTGGTGGAGTTTTCTTTCTGGGGAAAAGTTGTGTTAGTTTTCATACCAAGAAACAGAATTCGGTAACTCTTAGCACAGCTGAAGATGAGTATGTTGTTGCTACTCAAGATGCAACTCAACTAATGTGGATGAAGACTCAGCTGGAAGATCTACTTGTTGAAGTAAAGTTACCATTGCTCTTGGGTTGTGATAATCATAGTACAATCGATCTTACAAGAAATCCAGTACAACATTCTCATTCAAAACACATTGATATAAAGTACCACTTCATCAAAGAGCAGGTTGAAAAGAATAAATTGAGGCTGGAGTATGTTCCTACATCTGAACAAGTTGCTGATATATTCACAAAACCATTACCGAAGGAACCATTTGCAAAATTGAGGTTGAACATGGGTGTCCAACCTCCTTCCCATCAAGGTTAAGGTACATGTTTTTGTCCCCTCTCTCATATTTCCTTTGTATAGTGTTGTAAAGGGGGAGAATTTTTTCATAAATCTATCCTTATAGATGCATGCATAAAGGGGGATTTGTGGGTAAGATGTGAATCCATCATGTATGTGTGTGAACTGTTCTAACTATTTGTTGGAGTGGTTTTAGGAAACAATGTTGTTTTCCAGGAAATTTGAGGAAGTGAAGAATGCTAAATTAGAAGCTTGAAAGATGTTCTAAAGAAGGCTAAGGAGGTACGCTCATGAGATATCATAGTCACTACTTTTGGATAGCATGATTTTGGCTGTCAATAATTCTTGTTTCCTACAATGATTTAGCTCCCGTAGGCTTAGAATTGTTGATAAGTAATCTATTACTTAAGGTTACAAAGTTCAGTGATTTATGAATCATGGTTGCCAACAAAATCCAAAGGGGGAGATTGTTGGGACCAAGTTAGAAGGATAAATAAGTAAGAAAAGTTTGTTATTACAGAGTGTTGTCTTTTGTTGTCAAAGAAGATAAATCGTTTCACTTTGTAAAAGTCTTGCAAAACCAGAAGATGCTTTTCTGATTTATATTTCACAAATATCATAAGTTTGGAGAACTTGTGATGCAAGCCTTATGAAGGAAAGGGAGAGAAAAAGAAGTGTTTTTTGAAAATTCATATCACAAATATCATCAGATCAAAAATATGGCAAAGGAAAGAAGTAGGCGCACAAGTATGCAGTAGGCGTGCAAGTATGCAGTAGGCGCGCAAGTATGCAGTAGGCGCGCAAGTATGTAGTAGGCGTGCAAGTATGTAGAGGCTCACAAGTAATATTTCAAATAGCATTATTTCAAAAATATGTCAAAGGAAAGAAGGCGCGCAAGTTCCAAGAAAGCGTGCAAGTACCAAAAAGGAACGCAAGTACCAAGAAGGCGTGCAAGTACCAAGGAGGCGCGCAAGTGCCAGGGAGTCTATAGCATCCCATCTTTTTTAACATAAACTATCATTTCATTACACGGAACTGAGGATCTTTAAGGTTTAGTGTCTTGGAAACAAGGAACATAATATATGAAAACAACATAAAACATTATTCTTAAATACTTGAAAGGATTATCCTTAAGTTCATCCTAGGTTCATTACTGCATCTCATAACCTGGGGACATACATCAAAAGAAAGGGTGAGCAGAAGGCCCAGTAAGGGAAACAAGAGAAACATTTTACATGTGAACTTGAGATACTTCAATAAGGACATGAAAAGAACTTTAAGGCATGAGAAAGCAATCATGAGATACATCATAATAAAAATAACATTTTTCATAACTTGAAGATGTGGCTGAAACATTTAATATTTACAGTCATTTAGTTTCACCAAGGTCCATCCCCAAGGTGTCATTAAAAATTACCAAGGTTATTCACCAAGGTATCAGTCTAAAAGTCATCTCTAGAGATTAAGTCTTTACCCAATGCATTGGAGCGCTATCTGGGCGCACCCTTGACATGTCTTTATTATCATGTGATCCACATATACCATCATCAATATAAACAACCCATATAGCATAAAAGAAATGGGTTTCATTTCATAATCATAACATTTTAAAAACTGCTTTAAAAACATGATCTTTATGTCACTTTAAACCCACGGAAAGGGAAAGTGGGTTTCATGTATGTAAATCCCATAATTTAGAATAGAACATTTTGATATATATGTGAATACCCCTGTAGAAATAAGAGCTTTGAGTATTCACTTTATAACATAAAATAATTTTGAGAAAAGAGAGAGGCATTTTGAGATGAAAATTCTGCAGTATAACGGCTATGTTTCGGGGTTTTAGAAAACCTTGAAAAGAGAGGGGACATGAGTAAAACATTCATAAATGACCCATAAAAAAGTAGGGGAACATAATATAAAGTATTTAAGAAAATGGTAATGAAATTTGAAGTACATACCATTTGAAATGAAAAACATGGAAGGAAGACAAAAATTAGATTTCTCTTATGAAAATTCGGCAGCCTAACGGCGTCACTTAAACTTCAACAAAAATGAATTAAAAAGATAAAATATGATCCCTCATCATATGAACATAAGAGTTCAGTATTATAGATATAGAGATCATACCCCAAAATAATTAAAAAGTAACTTGAAAGACTTGACATGAAAGTAGAACTTTGAAAAGAATGAGAAGGGTGAAAGAATCCCCTTAAAATTTCGGCAGCCTAACGGCGCCACTTAAACATTCTTAAAACGAATTGATGAGAGAAATATGGGGTCTCTCATAATATGTACATGAAAAGGGAATTAATATGAATATATAAGAACATCCTCCAACATAAGAACATGGAGTATAAAAGAAATGACATAAAAGAGATTACTTGAAAAGAAGAGAGAGGTCGGATCTCGTACCTTAAAACGTAACTCTTAAAACTCAAAGGTTTGGACCTTGAGGGCTTGGGGGAACCTTGGGAGGACTCCTTTGGAGGTAAGGAGACCAGAACTTCGTTGAGGATGGTTAATGAGTAGAAATGATGAGAGGAGGGCTTGGTATTTATAGGGAAAGTGAGGGGACAAGGCATTAATGGCCAAGGGACACCTCACAAGTGCTTTACTCAAAACCATGTGCTCTCTCATGATATTTCCCATGAAGTTAGGCCACATGGGGCCACCAAAACAATAATTCATCACCTAAGGTTGTCCAACCCTTAGAATATCTCATGACATCACCATGACACTGCTATGATGTCATTAGACATACAGAAACCCTAAAACTGCTTTTTTTACTATTCACTAAAAATTCATCTTTCTCAGAAAAATCCCAAAATTTCACCTTAACCAAATATTGACGCTCTGATTACAAACATGAACTCAATTTTATAAAAATATTTTTCTAAATATTTTTAATTTAATTTTTATATAAAAACACTATTCACCACAAATTCATTTCTTTAGAAAAACCCCAAAAATTACCATAACATAATATCGGTGCTCTGAGTTCAAAAATAAAGTCCATTTTATAAAAATATTTTTCTAAATATTTTTAATTTAATTTTTAATTAAAAAACACTATTCATCCCAAAAAAACTAATACTTGATTAATAATTTATGAAACCATTATTTACCCATTTTATTGAATCACATTACTTAATCTATGTGTCTAATTTATATTAAAACTTTCTTTGAGTGAAATTACTAATCCATTTGGTCACATTACTAATCCTAAGCATAAAATCACTATTCATAATTTACTATTCATCAAAAATTAAGTTGATCTAATTAGACTCCAAATTCCTTACTGAACACTTTTGTAGAAGACCATTTTTTGAAAATCATTACACATCATTAATTATTTAGGGTTTACATAAATATTTTAAAATATCCCTTTTTCAAAATTCATCAATAAAATATATCCTAAAATTATCCGAACAATTGAAATTTCACAAACATCACTAAAGGAAGAAATCTCAATTTATTCATCCCAAAGGATCACACAAGGAAGCTAGGGTCTCATCACATAGCCCCTTATAACACCGGAATATGACCTAAGTGTAAGGTGTGCTATGGTGAGAGAATCTGAGGGAGGCTCAGATAACATTGCCCTAGTAGTAATCTCTACTAACTTGAACTTCTCCCGTAGGTGTTTCCGTTCAAGCTTGACACACTGGAGTTCGGCTTGGGCTTGGTCCAAAGCGAATCCCAAAGATGCCACCTCCTTCCCAAGCTCTGATAAGTGGGCTTCATAAGGTTCGAGTCTACTGGAAGAAGCCATCGACTCCTCTTTCTGCATTAACCATTAACATATTTATTAAATCGTTAAGAGTAATTTAATATACTATTTAAAAAGTTTGGGTTGTTACATTCTTCCCCCCTTAATAAATTTCGTCCCCGAAATTTATACTTGAGGCCTAGTCGAAAAGGTGAGGGTACTTTTGCTTCATTGTTTCCTCAGGCTCCCAAATCGCTTCTTCATATTTATGATTCCTCCAAAACACTTTCACAAGGTGGGTAGTCTTGTTTCGTAGAACCTTGTCTCTACGATCTAAGATCTCCACTGGCCGCTCCTCATAAGAGAGGTCATGTTCCAGTTGTACCACATCTGGGTTCAATGCATGCGAAGGGTCGGGTATGTACTTCCTTAAGAGAGATACATGGAAGACATTGTGAACTTGATCTAGGTTTGGTGGAAGTGCTAGACGATAGGCCACTGCTCCTATGCGATCAAGGATTTCATAGGGGCCAATGTACCTTGGGTTGAGCTTCCATTTCTTCCCAAACCGCATGACTCTCTTCCATGGAGAAATTCGAAGGAAGACTTTGTCACCAACACCAAACTCCAAGTCCCTTCGACGATTTTCAGCATAGCTCTTCTGCCGACTCTGAGTAGTCTTTATGTGTTGTTAGATGGAATGAACTTGTTCCGTCATCTCTTGCATGAGATCAGGCCCAAGAAGCTTCCTCTCACCAGTTTCATCCCAACAAGTAGGAGTTCTACATTGCTTTCCATACAGAGCTTCATAGGGTGCCATCTGAATACTCGCATGGAAGCTGTTGTTATAGGAGAACTCCACTAATGGGAGGTGTTGATCCCATCCACCTTTAAATTCCATTGAGCATAATCTCATCATGTCTTTGAGTGTCTGAATAGTCCTTTCAGATTGGCCATCAGTTTGAGGATGATAGGCCGTACTAAAATTCAATTCAGTATTCAGAGCATGTTGAAGACTTCCCCAGAATTTTGATGTGAATCTTGGATCACGATCAGACACGATGGATAGTGGTACCCCATGCAGCCTCACCACTTCCTTTACGTATATCTTGGTAAGCTGATCCAGAGAGAAATCTTCCCGAATAGAGATAAAATGGGCTGTCTTGGTGAGACGGTCCACAATAACCCATATCGCATCGTTTCCTTTGGATGTTTTTGGGAGACCAGTTACAAAGTCCATAGTGATATTATCCCACTTCCATACTGGTATGGGTAGCGGTTGTAATACCCCCTTAGGAAGTTGTCTTTCTGCCTTTACTTGCTGACACACCAGGTACCTTGTAGTGTAATCAGCAATCTCCCTCTTCATGTTATCCCACCAATAATGATCACGAAGGTCTCTATACATCTTAGTGCTTCCCGGATGTATAGAGAAAGTAGAGCTATGAGCTTCATCCATCAGTTCTTTCTTTATCTCTGGAATAGATGGAACACATTGTCTTGTACGAAATTTCAATACACCTTCTTGATCAATATTGAAGTCAGGGAACTTCTCATCCTTTACAGCCTCAAACTTCTCCTGTAGCAAAGGATCTTCTTTTTGAGCCTTCTTGATCTTCTCTAGTAATGAAGGATGAGAAATCATTTGGGATAGGGTTGATGATTTCCCTTTCCTTATAATTCCCATGTCCAGTTTTACTAGATCTTTAATCAAGGGATCTCCTAGGATCCTCATTGTTGCCAGATCAACAGGGTCTTTCCTGCTTAATGCATCCGCGACTTTATTTGCTCTTCCAGGGTGATAATGAATTGAACAATCATAGTCTTTAATAAGCTCCAACCATCTCCTTTGTCTCATGTTCAATTCTTTCTGTGTGAAAATATACTTTAGACTTTGGTGGTTAGTGTATATATCACATTTATCCCCATAAAGATAGTGCCTCCATATCTTTAGAGCAAAAACAACTGCCACCATCTCTAGATCATGCGTAGGATAATTCTGCTCATGAATCTTCAACTGTCGAGATGCATAAGCAATTACCTTGTCATTTTTCATGAGGACGCACCCAAGCCCTTTTAGAGATGCATCGCTAAAAATAACGAATCCTTCTCCGATAGAGGGTAGTGTTAACACAGGTGCAGTAACCAATCTCTTCTTCATCTCTTGGAAACTTTCCTCGCATTCCTTTGTCCAGATGAATTTAACCCCTTTTCGATTCAACTTGGTTAGTGGATTAGAAAACCATGAAAAGTTTTTCACAAACCTTCTATAATATCCCACTAAACCAAGGAAACTATGAATCTCAGTTACTGTTGTGGGTTGAGGCCACTCCTCCACAACCATTGTCTTTGCAGGGTCAACCGAGATTCCTTCATTGGTTACGATGTGCCCCAAGAAAGCCACTTGTTGTAACCAAAACTCACACTTGATGAACATTCCAAAGAGCCTCTCCGTCCATAGAGTTTTCAAAATAACCCTCATATGATCTTCATGCTCCTCACGACTTTTTGAATATATCAAAATATCATCAATAAAAACTACCACAAAGTTATCAAGGTGGTCCTTAAAGACTCTATTCATCAAATCCATGAAGATAGCAGGAGCATTAGTCAAGACGAAGGGCATAACAGTAAACTCATAATGCCCATATCTTGATCGGAAGGCAGTATTTGGAATATCTTCCTTCTTCACCCTCAGTTGATGATAACCAGATCGAAGGTCAATCTTAGAGAAGAATTGAGCCCCACGAATTTGGTCAAATAAATCATCAATTCTTGGAAGAGGATATATGTTCTTCACTGTGATCTCATTCAGTTCTCTATAATCAATGCATAGCCGCATTAATCCATCCTTCTTCTTCACAAAGAGAACTGGTGCCCCCCAAGGAGACACACTCGGTCGGATAAACCCCTTCTCCAACAAGTCTTGGAGTTGTTTCTTTAACTCTTCTATCTCCACATTTTCTATTCTATACGGGGTCTTTGATATCGGTTGAGATCCAGGTACGAGTTCAATGGAGAACTCTACCTCTCTTTCTAGGGGAGGTCCAGGTAACTCCTCAGGAAATACATCCATGTATTCCTGAATAATTGGAACACCATCTATTTGTATGCTCCCTTTTCCTTCTTCATTATCACCGATTAACTCCATAAAGAAAGCTATAGGAGGTGATTCTAGATAGGGATCAGTTTGGGATATCTCTCCTTGGAAGATAACTTTAGGTTTTTTATTCAAGACTACTGAGATTTCTGTACTTCTGCATTTGATCCTAGCATTATACTTTGAGAGCCAGTCCATCCCTAGTATAACGTCGAATTCCAACATGTGAATGACTACTATATTTGCGATAAGATTGTGCTCACTAAAGTAAACACTAGAGTCTCTAAACACTGTTGATGCATGGATAATCCCACTTGGAGTCTTGACTAATAACTCTACCTCAAGCAATTCGGGGATTGATTCTATATTCTTTGCAAACTTGGAGGAAATAAAGGAATGCATAGAACCAGAATCAAACAAAGTAGTTTCTAGTTTTGAGAGGACAACAAGAGTACCTGCTACCACGTCATTCAGAGCTTCAACTTCAGTTTTCGTGATAGAAAAAGCACAACCTTTCTCCCCTGGCCTTTGCTGAGGTTGATGGTGATTCCCCTTCACTGCCCTTGGATTTGGACAGAGATTAGCATAGTGCCAAAGCTGTCCACACTTGAAGCAATGGACTTCGGGTAAGGCCATAACCATATTTCCTCTGTCGTTAGTGTTGGGGAGTTGAGGCTTCACCTCACTACGACAATTCCGAGCAATATGGCCTCCTCTTCCACACTTGTAGCACTTGCCACTTCCGACCAAGTAGTTCCCCGGATGCTTCTTCCCACATTTATTGCATGTGGTAAGTTACATTTTCTTTCCACCTCTTCCCTGATCAAAATTCTTCCCTAAACTGGGCTCCAATGATCTCTTCTTTTCATTTGATTTATGAGACCACTGCGTCTCACCAAACTCTAGCTTGACTTTCATTGCACTCCACACGATCTCCTCGTAGCTATCGTAGTCCCGATTGGCTAAATTCTTCCGCAGATGTGGTCTCAGTCCACCGAAAAATCTATCAACCTTCCCACTTGGATCCATGACAAAGCTAGAGGTATATCGTGAAAGTCGGGTGAAGTTCATCTCATAGCTTCCGACAGATTCGTTCTCCTTCTACTTCAGCTCGAGAAACTCTTTCTCCATTATCGTTCTCATGGAACGAGGGAAATACTTGTTAAAGAATATTCCTCAGAACTCTTCCCACTCCATAGCTTCCATCTCTCCTCTAGGCTTCGTGTTTTTGACCAGTGACCACCACTGATCAGCTTCTCCCTCTAGGCGATAAACAGCAAGGGTGACTTTTTCTTTTTCCGGACAAAGGAGTACCGAAAAGATCTTTTTAATGGAGCTTATCCATTGTTCAGCAACCAAAGGGTCAGTAGATCAATTGAATTATGGTGGTTTTTGACGCATGAAGGACTCAACAGAGTGTTGTTCCCTTTGTGGTGATATCGGCCTCTCATCTTGATTCAAGTTATTACTCATAACTTGAGTCAGTTGGTTCATCATTCGCATGAATGTTTCCATTCCGGCTTCCATCGGAGGGCCGTCAGCACATGGTGCATTACGGTCACCATCGGCACGGTTCCTCCTATTGCCTGCCATTTTCTAAAATAATAAAACCTTAGTGAGAACTTATTTCATTTATGAATCTTTTAACTAAGACTTCATTCTTAGACAATTACACTTCTCTATAATTCCTTCATAATGATTCATAAAAATATTGTGATTAACCAAACATATCCCCCGGGAGTGTCATAACCAAGAGTACAGAAAGGCCCATTATCGTGCACCAGTTCCAGTTCGAGTCTAGCTCAAAGCGGTGTTTTCGGGTTTTACCCTTATGTACATCTGTGCCAGAGCCGCCTCTACCTGCTCGTATCCAAACAGGGATGCATTTGTTTGATACACCACTCACTCAATACTTACCAAAATACCAGGAAGTTTTCCTATATTTAAACTTTTCCATAGGGTTCTTCCTAAATTTTTTATATCCTAATTTCCACAAATAACTAAACCATCCTTTGATACCAACTATAGCATCCCGTATTTTTATAACATAAACTTTCATTTCATTACATGGAACTGAGGATCTTTAAGGTTTAGTGTCTTGAAAACAAGGAACATAATACATGAAAAAAAACATAAAACATTCTTCTTAAACACTTCAAAGGCTTCTCCTTAAGTTCATCCTTGGTTCATTACTTCATCTCATAACCTGGGGACATACATCAAAAGAAAGGGTGAGCAGAAGGCCCAGTAAGGGAAACAAGAGAAACATTTTACATGTGAACTTGAGATACTTCAATAAGGACATGAAAAGAACTTTAAGGCATGAGAAAGGAATCATGAGATACATCATAATAAAAATAACATTTTTCATAACATGAATATGTGGCTGAAACATTTAATATTGACAATCATTTCGTTTCACCAAGGTCCATCCCCAAGGTGTCATTAAAAATTACCAAGTTTATTCACCAAGGTATCAATCTAAAAGTCATCTCTAGAGATTAAGTCTTTACCCAATGCATTGGAGCGCTATCTGGGCGCACCCTTGACATGTCTTTATTATCGTGTGATCCACATATACCATCATCAATATAAACAACCCATATAGCATAAAAGAAATGGGTTTCATTTCATAATCATAACATTTTAAAAACTACTTTAAAGACATGATCTTTATGTCACTTTAAACCCACGGAAAGGGAAAGCGGGTTTCATGTATGTAAATCCCAGAATTTAGAATATAACATTTTGATATATATGTGAATACCCCTGTATAAATAAGATCTTTGAGTATTCACTTTATAAGATAAAATAATTTTGATAAAAGAGAGAGGCATTTTGAGATGAAAATTTTGCAGCATAACGACTATGTTTCGGGGTTTTAGAAAACATTGAAAAGAGAGGGGAAATGGGTCAAACATTCATAAATGACCCATAAAACAGAAGGGGAATAGAATATAAAGTATTTAAGAACATGGTAATGAAATTTTAAGGACATACCATTTGAAATGAAAAACATGGAAAGAAGACAAAAATTAGATTTCTCTTATGAAAATTCGGCAGCCTAACGGCGTCACTTAAACTTCAACAAAAATGAATTGAAAAGATCAAATAGGATCCATCATCATATGAACATAAGAGTTCAGTATGATAGATATAGATATCATACCCCAAAATAATTAAAAAGGAACTTGAAAGACTTGACATGAAAGTAGAACTTTGAAAAGAATGAGAAGGGTGAAAGAATCCCCTTAAAATTTCGGCAGCCTAACGGCGCCACTTAAACATTCTTAAAACCAATTGATGAGAGAAAGATTGGGTCTCTCATCATATGAACATGAAAAGGTAAGTAATATGAATATATAAGAACATCCTCCAACATAAGAACATGGAGTATAAAAGAAATGACAAAAAAGAGATTACTTGAAAAGAAGAGAGAGGTCGGATCCCTTACCTTAAAATGTAACTCTTAAAACTCAAAGGTTTGGACCTTGAGGGCTTGGGGGGCACCTTGGGAGGACTCCTTGGGAGGTAAGGAGACCAGAACTTCGTTGAGGATGGTTAATGAGTCGAAATTATGAGATTAGGTCTTGGTATTTATAGGGAAAGTGAGGGGACAAGGCATTAATGGCCAAGGGACACCTCACAAGTGCTTTACTCAAAACCATGTGCTCTCTCATGATATTTCCCATGAAGTTAGGCCGCATGGGGCCCCCAAAAAAATAATTCATCACCTAAGGTCTTCCAACCCTTAAAATATCTCATGAAATCACCCTGACACAGCTATGATGTCATAAGACATACCGAAACCCTAAAACTGCTTTTTTTACTATTCACTGAAAATTCATCTTTCTCAGAAAAATCCAAAAAATTCACCTTAACCAAATATCGACGCTCTGATTACAAACATGAACTCCATTTTATAAAAATAATTTTCTAAATATTTTTAATTTAATTTTTAAATAAAAACACTATTCACCGAAAATTCATTTCTTTAGAAAAAACCCCCAAAAATTACCATAACATAATATTGGTTCTCTGAATTCAAAAATAAAGTCCATTTTATAAAAATATTTTTCTAAATATTTTTAATTTAATTTTTAATTAAAAAACACTATTCATCCCAAAAAAACTAATACTTGATTAATAATTTATGAAACTGTTATTTACCCATTTTATTGAATCACATTACTTAATCTATGTGTCTAATTTATATTAAAACTTTCTTTGAGTGAAATTACTAATCCATTTGGTCACATTACTAATCCTAAGCATAAAATCACTATTCATAATTTACTATTCATCAAAAATTAAGTTGATCTTATTAGACTCCAAAATCCTTACTGAACACTTTTGTAGAAGACCATTTTTTGAAAATCATTACACATCATTAATTATTTAGGGTTTACATAAATATTTTAAAATATCCCTTTTTCAAAATTCATCAATAAAATATATCCTAAAATTATGCGAACAATTGAAATTTCACAAACATCACTAAAGGAAGAAATCTTAATTTATTCATCCCAAAGGATCACACAAGGAAGCTAGGGTCTCATCACATAGCCCCTTATAACACCGGCATATGACCTAAGTGTAAGATGTGCTATGGTGAGAGAATCTGAGGGAGCTCAGATAACATTTCCCTAGTAGTAATCTCTACTAACTTGAACTTATCCCGTAGGCGTTTCCGTTCAAGCTTGACACGCTGGAGTTCAGCTTGGTCTTGGTCCAAAGCGAAGCCCAAAGTTGTCACCTCCTTCCCAAGCTTGATAAGTGGGCTTCATAAGGGAAACAAGAGAAACATTTTACATTTGAACTTGAGATACTTCAATAAGGACATGAAAAGAACTTTAAGGCATGAGAAATGAATCATGAGATACATCATAATAAAAATAACATTTTTCATAACTTGAAGATGTTGCTACAACATTTAATATTGATAATCATTTCGTTTCACCAAGGTCCATCCCCAAGGTGTCATTAGAAATTACCAAGGTTATTCACCAAGGTATCAGTCTAAAAGTCATCTCAAGAGATTAAGTCTTTACCCAATGAATTGGAGCGCTATCTGGGCGCACCCTTGACATGTCTTTATTATCATGTGAGCCACATATACCATCATCAATATAAACAACCCATATAGCATAAAAGAAATGCGTTTCATTTCATAATCATAACATTTTAAAAACTTCTTTAAAGACATGATCTTTATGTCACTTTAAACCCACGGAAAGGGAAAGCAGGTTTCATGTATGTAAATCTCAGAATTTAGAATAGAAAATTTTGATATATATGTGAATACCCCTGTAGAAATAAGAGCTTTGAGTATTCACTTTATAACATAAAATAATTTTGAGAAAAGAGAGAGGCATTTTGAGACGAAAATTCTGCAAAATAACAGCTATGTTTCTGGGTTTTAGAAAACATTGAAAAGAGAGGGGAAATGGGTAAAACATTCATAAATGACCCATAAAACAGTAGGGGAACAGAATATAAATTATTTAAGAACATGGTAGTGAAATTTTAAGGACATACAATTTGAAATGAAAAACATGGAAGGAAGACAAAAATTAGATTTCTCTTATGAAAATTCGGCAGCCTAACGGCGTCACTTAAACTTCAACAAAAATGAATTGAAAAGATAAAATAGTATCCCTAATCATATAAACATAAGAGTTAAGTATGATAGATATAGAGATCATACCCCAAAATAATTAAAAAGGAACTTGAATGACTTTACATGAAAGTAGAACTTTGAAAAGAATGAGATGGGTGAAAGAATCCCCTTAAAATTTCGGCAGCCTAACGGCGCCACTTAAACATTCTTAAAACGAATTGATGAGAGAAATATGGGGTCTCTCATCATATGAACATGAAAAGGGAAGTAATATGAATATATAAGAACATCCTACAACATAAGAACATGGAGTATAAAATAAATGACATAAAAGAGATTACTTGAAAAGAAGAGAGAGGTCGGATCCCTTACCTTAAAACGTAACTCTTAAAACTAAAAGGTTTGGACCTTGAGGGCTTGGGGGCACCTTGGGAGGACTCCTTGGGAGGTAAGGAGACCATAACTTCGTTGAGGATGGTTAATGAGTCTAAAGGATGAGAGGAGGGCTTGGTATTTATAGGGAAAGTGAGGGGACAAGGCATTAATGGCCAAGGGACACCTCACAAGTGCTTTACTCAAAACCATGTGCTCTCTCATGATATTTCCCATGAAGTTAGGCCACATGGGGCCCCAAAAACAATAATTCATCACCTAAGGTCGTCCAAACCTTAAATTATCTCATTAAATCACCATGACACAACTATGATATCATTAGACATACTGAAACCCTAAAACTACTTTTTTTACTATTCACTGAAAATTCATCTTTCTCAGAAAAATCCCAAAATTTCACCTTAACCAAATATCGATGCTCTGATTACAAACATGAACTCTATTTTATAAAAATAATTTTCTAAATATTTTTAATTTAATTTTTAAATAAAAACACTATTCATCGAAAATTCATTTCTTTAGAAAAAACCCCAAAAATTACCATAACATAATATCGGTGCTCTGAGTTCAAAAATAAAGTCCATTTTATAAAAATATTTTTCTAAATATTTTTAATTTAATTTTTAATTAAAAAACACTATTCATCCCAAAAAAACTAATACTTGATTAATAATTTATGAAACCGTTATTTACCCATTTTATTGAATCACATTACTTAATCTATGTGTCTAATTTATATTAAAAATTTCTTTGAGTGAAATTACTAATCCATTTTGTCACATTACTAATCCTAAGCAAAAAATCACTATTCATAATTTACTATTCATCAAAAATTAAGTTGATCTTATTAGACTCCAAATTCCTTACTGAACACTTTTGTAGAAGACCATTTTTTGAAAATCATTACACATCATTAATTATTTAGGGTTTACATAAATATTTTAAAATATTCCTTTTTCAAAATTCATCAATAAAATATATCCTAAAATTATCTGAACAATTGAAATTTCACAAACATCACTAAAGGAAGAAATCTCAATTTATTCATCCCAAAGGATCACACGAGGAAGCTAGGGTCTCATCACATATCCCCTTATAACACCGGAATATGACCTAAGTGTAAGGTGTGATATGGTGAGAGAATCTGAGGGAGGCTCAGAAAACATTGCCCTAGTAGTAATCTCTACTAACTTGAACTTCTACCGTAGGCGTTTCCATTCAAGCTTGACACGCTGGAGTTCGGCTTGGGCTTGGTCCAAAGCGAAGCCCAAAGATGCCACCTCCTTCCCAAGCTCTGATAAGTGGGCTTCATAAGGTTCGAGTCTACTGGAAGAAGCTGTCGAATCCTCTTTCTGCATTAACCATTAACATCTTTATTAAATCGTTAAGAGTAAGTTAATATACTATTTAAAAAGTTTGGGTCGTTACATAGTTGCGCAAGTGCCAAGAAGGCGCGCAAGTACCAAGGAGGCGTGCAAGTGAATGTGATGCGTAGGTTTCCAAAATTCCTATAAAAAGGAGACTACCCTCCTCATTTCTTGAGGCTTGAGAATTATAGAAATATTTTGAGCTCTGAGCGCGCAAGTCGAAGAAGTGGCACACAAGTGGTTGTGGCGTGCAAGTTGAGCCTCATTTTCAGGTGGCGTGCAAGAGTTGTGCTGTCCCCAAGGAGGCGCGCAAGTAGAAGGGAGTTGCGCAAGTATCAGTAAGGCGCGCAAGTAGAGTTGTGCATAAGCTGGAAGGCACAAGCAGAGTGACTTGAAATCAGACGGCGCGCAAGCAGAGGCCGTGAAAGTAGGGAGGCACGCAAGTGGTAAGGAGGCACGCAAGTGTAAGGAGGCGTGCAAGCTATTTTCTCCAGGAGGTTTCTACCAGCTTCTGGGTTGGAAATTGAAGAATTTTTTTGAAATATTTGATCTGGGAAAGGTCATCAAGAAGCACATAATTATTTCATTACCCTATTTGTGCTAATAGGGACCACACGCACTATTGGATTGTTTTCAAAGTGAAATACGAGTGTAAGGGTATATCCTACATGTTGTATTCCACATCAAAGGATTGTTTTCTTGTGGATTGTGTGGTACTGGATTGTTTATGTACCATACCAAGGACGTAGCTATTCTTTTTTAGTAGTGAACCTTGTAAATCTTATGTTCATGTGGTTGTGTGTGGTCATCAAGGAAGAAACTCTTTAATAGGAGGCGAAGGTTGTTTCAAAAAGGTTAAGCTTAAAAAGAAAAAGATATCACTGATTCACCCCTCCCCCTCTCAGTGATACTTGGATCCATAACTGGGAACTTCACCCCATACCATTATAATAAATCATTTTTAATTGGCCCCAAAATCAAGAATCAAAACATTCAGTTTCTTTTAAAAAAAAATATCAAATGGTTTTGATCAAAACTCATTCCATTGAAATATAAAATTATATTAATTTCTAAAAATAAATCATTTAATTGTATTAATTCATTAGGAACCATCATCAAAGTATTTCATAAAATCATTTTTTCTATTCGAATACATTTTCCATGAAATCAACACATTATTTGAAGATTCATACCAAATAGGTTCAACACAAAGCTACCCATTTATGAATCTATAATCAAGAAAATAAAATCATGTTTTTTAAAAAAACTTAAATATAATTAATTATAAATAAGTATTGATGTTTTTAATTGATAGGTATTTTCTTACAAAACCACTAACCTCAATTATTGAAAACAATAATCACCAAACACTGAGTCTTCAAACAGAGTGGCTAAATGGATAAAATCAATCAAGGAATATTTCTAGACTAAAAAACCATAAAATAAGGAACTAGATAAATAATAGAAAAAAATGTCCACCGATCTCAATTAAGGAACAAGAGATCAATTATTAATTCACAATCAAATTGAGATTACACTAATTGGATGAGATTAAATGCACCAACCATCCCTTTTAAATTGAGATTATGAAGAATTAATTTTAGATACTACACTAGTGTTTCTTGTAAAAAACATCAATGGTTGGACCCTAGTTTCTATAGTAAAATCTATGGTTCCAAAAAAATTGAATGGTCCACTAAAAGTCCCACTAACTGGTGGGTGGTATTCCACAAACTGGTTAGTGATTCTATGAAACATTCTGATGCCACGGGCCATCCCACTAGAATATTTGGTGGGGTTTTTATAGAAATTCCCTACTCTGAACCATCCACTGACTAGTCGGTGGTGATCACCAGCTTTCCAGTGGGCATCCGGTACCCATTATGGCTATAGGAAAATACCAAATCTTTTTATTAAAGACTCAAAAAAATTATAATACCTATAAAAAAACTCCCTATCTATCAAAATTTCTAAAACAATTACTGAAAACCAAAAATAATCATGTAAAATTGGAGATCAATGTAAAAAACCCAGATGATTCAACAATGAGGCAAAGATCATACATGAAAGAATGTGTTGGGATGTTACAATTATCCCCATTATAAATTATTTATTCCCCCAGAAAGTTAATCAAGAAGACTGTTCCATAAAGTTATGTACACATATCTATCTCATCAGTACCTCATGTTCCCATGTCTTGTAGGAATCATAACCATATTTCCACATAACCAGAACCATAGGTATTGAATTTTTACGAAGAACCTTAATTTAAAAATTTATAATTTAAGCAGTGAACTCCATTATAGACATATCAAATTCCACATCAAGGTCCCCCTAAATCAAGATATATTATGATATTTCAATATTTTTTTGATAAATTACATGTGAGACACGTCATGGATCGATCAAATCAGAGGTGGAAAATACAAATGATAAGAAAAATTCCCAATCACCTCAAAAACCAAAAATAGTCACACATATCTCAGGGCCAACATATCCTTTTTCTACGATTTCAGTGAACCATCCAATTAGAGACTCTAAAATACATGTGGTCTTGAATCAAGATCTCCAATGGACATTTTTTGCAGCCTTCAAAAGATTTATACCATATATATGCCATCATCAATCTTTTTCTTACCATATTGATCTTCTACATTGTATCCTAAATCAAACTAGGTTCCATAACTGAGGTTTCACAACACTTCGACCAACAATGTGGATATTTACATGGCCATCCTTACAAGGCCTCAAAGGGTTCCATTTTAATGGATTTATGGTTTCTAATATTATTGGAAACTCAAAGAATACATAATGATAATCCAAACCTCCTCAAAATTCAATGACATAAGTAAGAATGATGTTCTCCCAAATATATATATATATATATATAAATATATCAAGTCCTATCCAACCATATTTCCAAAGATTTTATGTTTTTCTCAAACTAAATTGGGATCTCATCACCTCATAAATGCCTCTCCAAAATCAAGATGTGATCTAGTGATTCTTATTAGAGATAATGGTAGATGTAATTTAGTGTAATATAAAAACCTTTTACATATATATATTTCCAATGTACTTAAATTTTTTCAAATCCTGAATGGGAATTGAGTGAGCTTGTTTAGTCAGTCATTCAATAACTACCCAAATTGTATTATTTCCTTGAGGGTTAAGAAAAAACACAACCTCAAGGTATATTGATATATCATCCCACTTCTAAGTCATAATTTGAAGTGAATGAAGAAAAAAACAAATGCTTTTGATTCTCAACAATGACATAGTTATATGTATGAAAATGGGAAACAAAATCAGTGATGTCATAGTTTATACATATCCACTAGAATTGGTTCCTCATATTATGAAACATTATTTTCCTTACTAGGTGTACCACCCACTACTAATAATGGAATTCCCCCATCACATTCTTTCTCATAAGATATATAATTACATGATGATTTTGGGTGAAAATGATACGCTTCAAAGATAGAGACCATTCAGTGATGGGTTCCCTTCAATATGAAGAATTCACAATGTCCATAAACATATCATCAAGATTAATTTCAATGTGGATCTTCTTGATGAGAAAGGATATCAACTAATCACTAGCTAAAATAACTTCAGTTTCATCCTCTTAAACATTAAAATAATTGTGTGTAAATAGATCCATGAGATTCTAATAATCTTATGATTCCTTCAAGGATATGGATAATAGTTTCTTACTCAGTGAGTCAGAAAAAATATCCTCACTCTCAATAGTATAATAAATGTCTAATTCAAATAATTACATGTACAATAACCATCACCACAGATCGAGATTCAAGTTTTTTTATGAGAACATGTAACTCAAGAATTTATAATCCAATTAAATAGTAATCATATCTCTAAAAATTTCAGCTGAAACATCTTAATATAATGAATAATAGTTGTTAGTATCATGAGTGGTGTAATTTTTCTCATGAGACCGAAGATGGTGAAAACTATATGAAACTACATGATCACCCTACTTGAAAACACAACCTAAACCTAGACCCAACACATCAAAAAAGACCAAATAGCCCTATCCATCCTATTGATGAGTAAACAATAGAGCTAGATTCATATGATTCTTAAACTCATCAAAGGAAACCATATATTTCATATCCCATATGAACTTCACATCCTTCTGAGAAACTCTAGTAAAAGGAGAATCCACCTTAGAGAAATATTTAATGAAATTGTTGTAATACAAAGTAAATAAAAAGAATCAAAAAATAATAAATCCATTCCATGGTTCTTCCTAATAAATAATATCTTTAACGTTAATAGGGTCAACAAAAATACAACGTTTTGAGATTACATGCCCCATGAACATCACATCTCAAATCCAGAACTAAAACATTTTCAAATTCTCTTCAATTCAATGAATCCTCAAGATATTCAAAACTAATATAAAATTATTCATATAATCCTTATTATTTTTATATTAAAAAAATATGTCACCCATGAATACCACAAAAAAATTGAGGTGTTGCTGTAAAATCATGATTATCAATTCTAAAAACATAGAAAGAGCATTGATCTAAAAAAATGTATACTTGTTCACCAATTCTATATAAATAGTAGGATAGTTTTAAAATAATATTTATATATTCAAAAAATTCATAAATTTGGTGTAAATTATACTTTTTTATCACAATCTAATTTATCCATTGGTAATCAACACACAATCCAAGTGTTTTATCTTTCATCATAGAGATAATCCCTGGCACTACCCAAAGTGAAACATTGATATTAATAATGACTTTGGATATCAATTCATCCAACTCATACATTAACTCATTTTTTTATTTGGGTGATATATGATAAGAGGGAATATATTTGGGTTGAGTACCATAAACCAAGTCAATAGTGAACTCTATCTCTCTGATTCAGGGTAAACTAGATACTTATGATGGAAAAATATTCTTTAACTCAACAATACCTGGAAGAATACCAAAAATGGATATTCATTCTCTATTCAAAAACCATAAATTGATATAAACCAAACCATATCTATAATAGGAGGTCCATCTACACAATACCATAAGTCTTCTTCTCCCTAAATAACATGACACTCCCCATTGGGGGAAGAAAAGAAGACCCACTAAAGATAAAAATAGATCTATGTTTATAATAAATCATTCAGTATATCCAGATAATTATGTATAGATTTTTTATTTAAATAAATATAAAGTTTTAAACAAGTTCATTTATAGATAAATGGAAAACACAAAAGGGGAATCAGATACCTTTATCTCTCTTCATCTCTAGAGGAATTTTAATTTCTATCACATAAGGCATGTTCTCCATAGAAAGATTAAATATTTCCACAATAGAGGTTGAAATTTAATAATGAGAGGAACAATTATAAATAAATTAGTCACTATATATGAATAAATAAGAATGGTACATCTCACTATCGCAAGACGGACATTATCTCCCACTATAGACACATCCACTTCATGACGAATCATTTCTCTTGATTCATATATATGGAGACATTATTTTATAAGAAAATCTAACTACACCATAGATTCTCTCAGTACTAATGATCTCATACAACATATTGGTGTGGTAAAAAAATTGAAAACCCTATTAAAGTAAATTTAGTGTCTATAATCACTAAAAATATTCAATTATTCTACACAAGTACACATCGAATGACTAACTTTACCACCTTGGAAACAAGTCTATGGTCCTTTATAAGATACTATAGATGATTTAGTGATGGTTTTATATCTAGGACCACTACCACACTTTCCATCTCTATAATCATTCTTCTTTATCATCTATTTAAAGGATCCACTAAATCTATCGCATGATGTCTGAGGAACTCCCGTCAATATTTATTTACCATGCAGGTGAATTTCACCCATTAAAGTATATTATAAAACATCATCTTATGAGTTAACCATTAGATTGAAGACCTGAGATCAGATATCTAGTTGAAGAACCATATAAAAAATATGTGACTTAAACTTCACATTTGACACTACCCCATGTGAAAACTAAGCATATTCAACAAAATGGTTTCTTTAGAGAGTCACATAACAATAACCATAGTGAAGGTTGAGAAGCTCTATGGACATATCCAACACCATTTATTCTAGATATATTTTATCCTTAAAAATATTCTTGAAGTCCATTAACTAAAAGGCCTCACTCTTCTTTGAATTTATTAAAGACTCTCACTACCTCATACAAGGTCCTTTATGTTTTCATATGACACATTTTACCTTAATAGAATTTGGCATCTCCAATTTCTCTAAGACTTGTTTAGTCTTCTCCAATCAATTATCTACTTCAGGAAGATCATTTTCCCCTATAAATATGGTGGTTTTTTATGAAGAAACTATCAGTAAAGATAACTTCTATAATCCCATTGAATACCACCTCTAGTTCTTGAATAAGAATATGTGTGACTACTTGTCCCAGAGCCTAGACTACATATAAGACTATATCCATGAGGTTTTGTTTTATTATAGGGTTCACTTCCTATGGTTTATTAGAAGATTCCTCTATAATACAATCAAACATATTCTTAGGGGAATGGTAATATACAACATTAACAGATAATAAGAAAAAATTAGTCAAGAGACACAAGATCAACAAATCTATCCATTAAAATTCAACTTGTGAACAAAAATATCTGATGAAAGATTGGAAAAATCTATAATGAGATAAAACAACCCCTTAAATACAAGTTTTCCTAACTTTTAATTGTATCTTAAGAATCACTATGATTAAACATTTCTAGGGAAACCTCTATAACCTACCCCTTGTGTCCCAAAAATCTTTTCCCATGTTTACCTGGCCATCCCAAACTATATACTAACATTCAAGAAGAGACTCAAAATACTCTGATACTAATTTATCCAGAACCAACCCAAAATCCCTTTAAACTAGTACCAAAATCAATCCTGACACATCCTGAAGGGAATTCTTAATCCCCAAGGGCTAGAGAATAGTTCATGGTCATCAAAAAAATTCATTATGGAATGATTTATACATATTAATAAATCAATGATTTGTAAATAGCATAAAAATACATAAATAGTTTATATATGAAACACTGGTCTAGAGAAATGTACCAAAAGTAGACTTTTAGAAATATCAAAATTGATACATCAACCTAAGTCATCACATATCCATAAAATACATCATACCCTGATCACTTTGTAATATTTGGATATAAAATTCCACTGGTAAACTCCAACACTAAAATATCATATAATCAAAACACTCACCACCTCCAAGAAGGGCTACACTTTTTCATATACCTTTAATAAATAAGTTTCAAATATAAGAAAAAGGAAAAAGTAGGGAGTGAGAAACACTAGACCAGTAGGCTTCCACCAAGCATTACATAACCATTACATATCATATAATCAACATATGATCAATTTCAAATAAAAAAGATTTGAAATATTATCCAAATTCATAATGAAACATGGTTTTTAATTTATTTCTATATAGGGTATACAAAATGTAAAAAAGTACATTTCCTTCAAAAAAATAATAAATAATCATTTCTACCAAAATTGTACCAAATAAGAATTTATATATAAAATTATAATATATAAATCATTTAAAATAATTTTAGTGTGGTCAAGATTCCTAGGGTTATGTTAGTACAAGGATTCCCACACATATTATGGAGATATAGCTCTTTGTGTTAACATGCCCCAAGATCTCAAGCACAGATATAGTAATATAACACCCCAAGTATTGAAATACCTACCCACATCATAGTTTAGTTGGTATTATCATCATCAATATATTTTTAGGTTGAGCTAATACATTCCAATCATGGGTTATAACCCCCTTATTTCCCAACATCCGGTGTGATTCAAGTAAATAAATCATACATGGGGATATTAATCATTTCAATAAAAATTGTATAATTTCAATAATTTTTTTCAAATAATACCCATGTTGATGTTTCAAAACATTCCAATTCATTTATAAAACCAACATTAAATGGTATTCATAAAAAATAATTCCTTAAAAAATTAATTCATTTTAGACCATCAATCATATTATTCCATTTTTATCACAGAATTCTCCTGAAATTTTTTAATCAATTCATTTGTCCATTTCAAAGTCAATTTTTGGGAAGAATTCACTTTTTTGAGAAGTCATACATAATAGGCTCAACGCACACACACACAATGTAAGAACCCAGATCTTCATTTTCAGGTATGTCTTTCTTTTCCTAGATTTTTTGAGAAAAGAGGAAAATTTGGGAATTTTTGAAGTACACGACGTGTACTTTCTGAGTACACACCATGTACTCCCTTGCCACGCCAGGTCATGTGCTGGCTATGTCTGGGCCACACACACGGTGTGTAGGGGTGAAGTGGAGGCCGCTTAAAGCAGAGTATGGAAAAGTGGAGTACACGTCGTGTACTCAAGAAGTACATGTCATGTATTTTATTTTTTTTTATTAAACGGACCGGGGTCACGCCTAATCGACAGATTTGTCTTCTTCTCCATCACCTTCGATCGAGAGTGACCCGTACGGCCACGGATCTTCTCCGAGCCCCCGAACCTCTATACTTTCTCCAAATCGATCGTCGTCGATTGTGTTGGAACCGTAGCAGTGATTCCTTCCTTCTCCTAGAGCCTTGTTTTCCAATTCCTCCTCTTTCTTAAGTTATCGTGGGTTGAACGGTTTGTGCGTTTTTGTAGATCTACATCGTTCTGAGGAGAATAAAGCCTCATGGTTCAAGTATATCGATCTCCTAGGATCGAGGTAGGTGGTTTGTGCCTTACCTTTGGATTTATTTGAGTTTTATGTTCAAATTCCACCAATACCCATGAACGGGGTATTGCGTGTTTACCTTTTTGCCCTTCTGGTTATTCCTGTATTTCTTCCATGCTTGTGTAGAGGTAAATTGATCATGTTTGTGGCTAATTGTCGTGCTTGGATGTTTCTCCCATTCTCTGTTCATGTTTCAACCTTTGGGTCTCTTTAGCCTTTGGTCGTTGTGCCTGTTTCTATGCCTTGTGATCGTAGGATGGAATGATGTTATTAACATGCTTGTTTCTCTATGGATTGTTTAGACAAGTAGCTCTGTAGGTGTACTTTAGTTATCCAAGTAGCTCTATAGGTGTACTCTAGCCTTATAGCATTAATATGCACTGACTGGCACGAGACCGTGAGAACCCGGTACTATATACTATAAGGGATAGACCGAGTGAGCTTCCCAGAGAGTCTTAGATATTATATACTCTATAGGGATAGACTGAGTGAGCTTCCTCAGAGAGTCTTGGACATTATAGACTATAGGGGATAGACCGAGTGAGCTTCCTAGAGAGTCTTAGTTATTATAGACTACAGGAGGGTAGACCAAGTGAGCTTCCTCAGAGAGTCTTCATCTTGTTTGAATATCTTTAAAACCTTCCCAGGATATAGGAGGAATTGACCGAGTGAGATTCCTTAGAGAGTCTGTGGTATACCTGAGGCTATAGGAGGATTGACCGAGTGAGCTTCCTCATAGAGTCTCTAGACCTTGGGGACAAGAGGGTTAGACCGCGTGATCTCCCTCAGAGAGTACCTGACTACTCTAGACTATAAGGGGAATTTACTGAGTGATCTTCCCCAGAGAGTCTTATAAATTCATATGACCAAACCAGAGGGGTTAGGCTGAGTGCACTGCCCAGAGGGTTGTGGTACTTCTTGGACAGACCAGAGGGGATGGCTGCGAGTACTTCCCATAGGGTTTCCTGTTTGTGTTATTTGTTGCTTCACCGCTACTTGTTGTTCTGTGGATTGATCACTATTGTATATCATCATGTTTACTGCTTACTGATTATTGCCTGCTATTGCTGCTACTGTTTACCACTTTTTTTACTATTACCTTCCATGTACTCACTGACTGTTGGAACAGATCTTCGTGTGGTTTCCTACTGGTATTTAGTATCACACCCTATTTGGGTCATGCTTTTGGGCCCAAACAGACTATTTTGTTGTAGGTATAGACAATGGAAAGCACCCTTCGACTTCTGGTACTTGATTTCTTGGAGCAGGAGAGCATGGGACCAAGATTTGGCTTGCGATACTGAGGATCTTTTTACTTTCTTTTGTACTTGTTTTGGTACTATTGTATTTTTCAGCATTGTGACTTGTTTTGATTCTTTCCTAGATATGTATCATGCATCATTTCATATATATACATATGTACTCCAGTTTTTTTCTGATTTAGTCTTCCGCTATTTATTATTTTTGGATATTTACTACTTACGCTCTTGCATGTTTATTTACTTCTGTTGTGTAGTCTACCAATGAGGGAATAGTTTCCCCACTATCACACCCAAGGCCCTTGCTACTAGTCGGCAGCATCTGGCGTTCGGGGAAATGCGCTTGAGGCCATGTGACCAACCAGGTACAGGGCGCCTCTGGGTGGCTTCCAGAACCGGGACGTTACAAAGTGGTATCATATTAATTCTTTTCTCTTGGTTTACTATTTGGAGCCTTTATCTAGGGATAGGATGGACTCGGTACTTGGTAATAAGTTGTGCCCAAGAGTATCTAACTTGTGTATAGGTAAAAGTCATACTACCCCGTTTATTGCAGTTTTCTGGTTTTGATATTTTACGGTTGATATGATTTCACCTAGAGTGATTCACATGACTTGTGTTGTTATTGTTGTTGCTATTATGGTTATATTTCTATCGAAACCTGATGATATGAGGGTATTTCATCTCATGAATCATATAGGCACTTGTTAGAAATCACATGACATGCATTCTTTCCATGCCATCTAGGGTGCATTAGTGATTGCATGTTGTTGTGATAGTCTTTGTTTAGATTATGCATACTGTTGTGATAGATGCTTTGATAGAATCTATGCTATTGATAGGGGACTATTTGTATTGTACTTTGTTTAATGAACGCTAAATTTTGGTTATTGAGGTGTTATGGGCCCTCTTGAATCGGAAATTGGTGAATCATTGACCTATTTTTTTTTATATATGACTGCATTGGATGCCAAGATTTAATTCGTGGGGAGTATGGGCCCTCACGGATCGGAATTTGGCACCTTCATGCCTTTTTTCTGTGTTTCTGGGCTTTAGTTCAGTTTCTGAGCTACTCCCGGAAAAACTCAGAATACACGGCGTGTACTTTATGACTACATGTCGTGTCGTTTCAGACCGTGTCACTGACTGTGTGAGCAGGAACACGGTGTTGAGGAAATTTCTTTAGGAACACACCGTGTATGGTAGGTGCACGCCGTGTAGTATAGAGCCGTGTACCCGGTCGTGTCACTAACAACACGGGCCGGGGAAGCTCGAGTAGAACACTCCATGTTGGTAATGAACATGTCGTGTAGTCTTGTTCCAGGTACCCGACCATGTCACGAACAACACGGGTCGGTGTTATCTTCTCCTATACATGTTGTGTTTGTTCGGAACACGTCGTGTAAGGATCATCCGTGTAGTCGGCCGTGTAAAGAACAACACAGGTTGTCGAAGCCTTGTCTAGTATACGTTGTGTCCTTAGTGAACACGCCGTGTAGTCTAGGGTTAAGAGGACTGTGTGGGTAAGTCGTGTAAGGAGACTCGGGCAGGGGAATAGAGTTCAAGTACATGTCATGTGTGGGGACAACATGTCATGTAGTTGGGGTGTTACACAACCAGAGGTGGTAGGAGTACACGCCCATGTATTTGGTTTGAGTGAACACGTCGTGTAGTTTTTATACATGTCGTGTAGTCGTATTTTGTAAACTTGAATGTTTCCTTCTCCTGTTCCCATTTTGTAATCTTGTGTTCTCAGTCTTTGATAATCATGATCTAAGGTGTGCTTTTGATCTTTTCAGAGATATGCCTCCAAGACATCCTCCGGTTGTACGTCAGTTTCCAGAAGGTGATCAGACACCGGATATGGCCGATCAGGGACCGCCTGCAGATCCTCCAACTGTGCCAGCCTTGGCACCAGCAGTCATACCCGTTGCAGGAGCCGATGTGCAGTTCAGGGAGGATTTCTGGAGGATGATGTAGACTTTTCAAGGATCTCCGCTTCCTGCCCCGTTGATGGACGAATTGACGCTGGCCTTTCAGTAGCAGCATCCTCCTACTTTATTAGAGGATGGAGGACCCCAGGCTGCAGAGTCATGGTTAGAGTCCATGCTAAAGATCTTTGAGCATCTGGAGATACCCCTAGAGAAAAGGGTAAATCTTGCTACTTATATGCTCCGAGAAACTGCCAAGAGGTGGTGGGAGGTGATCTCGAAGTCGAGGCACCAGCAGAGTATGTCTTGGGATGAGTTTCACCACACCTTCTATGACTAATTTTACCCAAATACCTTGAGGGCCGACTGAGCTCGGGATTTTATGAGTCTACAGTAGGGTACTCTTTCTGTTATGGAGTACTCTTCCCGCTTTACCGAGCGGCAATGCTTCACGCTGATCCCATCAGGTGATGAGATGTTCCTTTCTAGGAAGTTCGAGGACGGTCTCAGGCAAGAGATCCGTTCCCGGGTAAATATCTTCAGGTTGAATTTGATATCCTCTATCGTCAACCAGGAGTTGATCACTGAGCGCCAACTGAGGGATTCTGGAGTAGTGAGTCTGGGTGGCTCGACATCCAGAGACGGTGTTCCTCCTATGGATAGTAGGAAGCACCGCAGAGAGACTTCTCGAGGAGATCAGAGTAGGCAGGATGTATCTTCGGGCATCCAGGTCGTATGATACCAGTTCGGTAGGAGTGGGCATACTAGGCCTCAATGATAGAGAGATCTGATGGAGTGCTGATCTTGCGGCAAGATGGGCCATCTTCAGCGCTTTTGTCAGATCTTCTCACCTTCATCTGGTGGTAGGGGTTCTTCTATGACCCCGCGTTCAGGAGATACTTCGCCAGTTTCTCACCAGTCTAGGAACTGGAGTTCTTCCGGTCGTTCGGTCCAAGGTGGAGGTCGTGGCCATGGTGGTCAGTCACCAGGTCACTAGTGACAGCAGAGTGTATCAGCTCAGAGTGGTCAGCCAGGGGCATAGGGTCACGGTACAGGCCAAACCTCTATCGTGGAGCAGACCTACCAGAAGAAGGATCTCGACCCTTCTACAATTCAAGGTACAATCTTAGTAGCCTCAGTTTTATCTTCATCCCTTTTCGATACTGGTGCTTCACATAGTTTTATCTCTGTTGCTATTGTGGAGAGCCTTGGGCTCTGTATATTTTTGTTTGCCGACTTGTTGAATCTTGACACGCCTTCGAGAATGAGGAAATCTACCATACGTCAGTGCAGAGAGTGCCCTCTTGAGGTTTCAGGGTGTCATTTCTTATGGTACCTCTATGTCCTAGAGATGATGGGCTATGATGTCATTCTCGGTATGGACTGGTTAGTTCCCTTCTAGGAAGTCATCGATTGCAATCGCCGCAGGGTGAGTTTCGTATCACCAGAGGGAAGATCTTTCCTTTATAGAGGCGAGTGGGATGTCCAGGCGGGTAGATCTGGACCAGAGCATCTTGGGCTAGGAGGAGCTACAGCCCAGATTTTCAGTCTTTATCTGGATGACTAGGGGACTTCGTAGTTAGACTTTCCTCCAGTGGTGGATCGTTTCAAGGATGTATTTCCAGAGGACTTTTTAGGTTTTCCTCCGGAGTTTGAGGTATAATTCTCTATTGATCTCATTCCAGGAGTGGCACCGGTGTCCATTCCTCCTTATAGGATGGATACACCTGAGTTGCAGGAGCTCAAGAAGCAGTTGGAGGAGTTACAGGCAAAGGGTTTCATCTGACCCAGTACTTCTCCTTGGGGTTCGTCTATCCTATTTATGAAGAAGGAAGACGGCACCCTTCAGCTTTGTGTGGATTATCGGAAGATGAACCAGTTGATGGTCAAGAACCGATATCCCTTTCCAAGGATCGGTGACCTCTTTGATCAGCTTCGAGGAGCCCGGGTGTTCTCAAAGATCGATTTGAGGTCCGGTTATCACCAGTTTCACGTTAGACCATTAGATATACCTCTTACAGCCTTCAGGAGTAGGTATGGTATATAATAATATATAGTCATGCCATTCGGTCTCACGAACGCGCCAGTAGTTTTTATGGCACTGATGAACCGAGTGTTTCATCCGTACTTAGATTCCTTTGTGGTGGTTTTCGTGGACGACATCATGGTGTAATATCACACTCAACACGACCATTCCACACATCTTGAGATCATTCTAAGTACACTAAGAGACAATCAGTTATCTGCTAAGCTCTCGAAATGCCACTTTTGGATGGATTAGATTCACTTTCTGGGTCATGTTATCTCAGAGACAGGAGTATCAGTGGACCCAGATAAAGTGAGAGTTGTAGTTTCCTGGGAGCAGATGAAGAATGTCTTTGAGGTGTGGAGTTTTCTAGGGATGGATGGATACTACAGCCGTTTCATATAGGACTTTTCATGCCTAGCAGAACCACTGATAGGTCTAACCAAGAAGGGGGTGAAGTTTTTATGGTCATATTCTTGTGAGTCAGCATTTTAGGAGCTGAAGGGGAGGTTGACGTCAGCACCGATACTGGTCTTGATAGATCCGAGAAAGGGCTATACTATTTACTGTGATGCTTCAGTTATCGGGTTGGGAGCTGTGCTTATGAATGGAGATGGGTTCGTTGCTTAAGGGTCTCGGTAGTTGAGGCCACACGAGAGAAACTACCCAACGCACGATCTGGATTTGGCGGCTGTTGTTCATGCCTTACACTGTTTGAGACACTACCTTCTGGGAGAGCACTTTGTGGTTTTCACCGACCACAAGAGTCTCAAGTATATTTTCACTCATCGTGATCTGAATCTAAGACAACATAGGTGGGTCGAGTATCTTCAGTCTTTAGACTTCAAGCTTGCCTATACGTCGGGAAAGGGCAACACAGTAGCAAATGCGTTGAGCAGGAGAACTCAGATTCAAGAAGTTCAGGAGGCCAGAAGTGAGTGGAAGCTTATGGATCTATTCTCTAAGATGCACTTGGAGGTGCACGATAGACAGGGATAGACTTACCTATCTTCTGTAGCTGTTACCTCTTCTCTTCTTGATCGGGTACGGATGAGGTAGCTATCAGACTCAGAAGGCTTAGTCCTACGGGAGAGTGTGTCAGGAGAGGAACCTCTTCCTGTATGGACAGTGGGTGAGGATGAGATATTGCATTTCTAGGGACGTGTATGGGTGCCAGCAGACATATGCGAGGAGCTGATGCGGGATTTTCATTCCTCAGTTTGGGCAGTTCATCCTGGCGTCACCAAGATGTATCTTGATCTACACCACCAGTACTGGTAGCCAGGTATGAAGAGAGATGTTGCTGGTTTTGTCATGAGATGTTCTACTTGTTAGCAGGTGAAAGCATAGCATCAGCGACTAATAGGGATTTTACAGCAGTTAACCATTCCCGAGTGGAAGTGGAATGATGTCGCGATGGACTTCGTGATCAGGTTACCGAGGTCACCTCAAGGGAGTGATGTTGCTTGGGTTGTCTTCGACAGGCTTACGAAGGTTTCTCACTTCTTTCCGATCAAGGAGATCTTCAGTGTTGATGAGATGGGATGGTTGTACATCCGATATATTATACGTCTACATGGAGTTCCACACTCTATTGTTTCAGATAGGGATGCGCGCTTTACTTCTCGGTTCTGGAAGGGACTTCAGAAGGCTTTGGGTATGCAGGTACTTTTGAGTACAGCATACCATCCCTAGACTGATGTCCAGTCCGAGCGTACGATCTAGGTACTTGAGGATATTCTCTGAGTTTTCATTCTAGACTTTGGTGGTTCTTGGGAGAAGCATATTCCTCTGGTGGAGTTTTCCTATAACAATATTTTCCAGGAGACTATTCAGATGGTACCTTACGAGGCTTTGTACGGTAGGTCATGCTGATCACCCTTATGCTGGCTGGAGGCAAGAGAGGCAGCTTTGCTGGGACCTCGTCTTGTTCAAGAGACCTCAGAGTAGATAGAGTTGATTTGGAAGAGGATGGCTTCAGCACAGTCTCGGCAGAAGTCTTACGTTGATCAGCAGAGATGACCTCTGGAGTTCGAGGTCGGGGATTAGGTTTTCCTGCATGTCGTGCCGAGGTTGGGACACAAGAGGATTCGGATACAGGGTAAGTTTTCACCATGGTACGTCGGGTCGGTTGCCTATCGGTTGCGGTTACCTCAGAGGTATCGGGCTATGCACAATGTCTTCCACGTTTCTCAGCTCCAACGTTACTTTTCAGACATGTATCATGTCTTTCAACCCGAGGATATTGAGCTTGAAGCGGATGCGTCATGTGAGGAGCATCCCATCCGGATTGTCGATTGCAGTATGAAGGTTCTCCGTGGCTAGTATGTTCCTCTAGTACAGGTGCTATGGCAGCACGGGTGGGTGCAGGACGAGACTTGGGAGAGGGAGGCCGATGTACGATCGCAGTGGCCGGAGTTGTTCGGGGTTTCTTATTCTATGCCTCGCTAGGGAAATTTAGGGACGAATTTATTTAAGTGGTAAATTTTTTAAGAAACCAGATCTTTGTTTTCCGGTATGTCTTTCTTTTCCTGGAGTTTTTGAGAAAAGAGGAGTTTCTGGGAATTTTTGAAGTACACGCTGTGTGATTTCTAAGTACATGTTGTGTACTGCCTTTCCGCGCCAGGCCGTGTGTTGGCCGTGTCCGGGCCACACACATGGTGTGTAGGGATGAAGTGTAGGCCGCTTAAAGTGGAGTACGGAAAAGTGTAGTACACGTCGTTTACTCAAGAATTACAAGCCATGTATTTTCTTTTTTTTCATTAAACGGACTGGGGTCGCGCCTAATCGACAAAGTTGTCTTCTTCTCGAGCACCTTCAACCAAGAGCGACCCGTACGGCCTCAGATCTTCTCTGATCCACCGAGCCTCCATCCATTCTCTGAATCGACTGTCGTCGATTGCATTGGAACCGCAACAGTGATTCCTTCCTTCTCCTAGAGCCTTGTTTTCCAATCCCTCCTCTTTCTTAAGTTATTGTGGGTTGAATGTTTTGTGCGTTTTCATATATCTACATCGTTATGAGGAAAATCAAGCCTTTTTGTTAATGTATATCGATCTATTACGATTTAGGTAGGTGGTTTGTGCCTTAACTTTCGATGTCTTTGAGTTTTATGTGAAAATTCCACCAATACCCGTGAACGGGGTATTGTGTGTTTACCTTTTTTCCCTTTTGGTTATTCTTTCCTTGCTTGCATGCTTGTATAGAGGTAGATTGATCATGTTTATGGATAATTGTTGTGCTTGGATGTTGTTTTGAAACCTTTGGGTCTCTTTAGCCTTTGGCTGTTGTACATGTTTCCATGACTTGTGATCGTAGGACGGAATGATGTTGTTAACATGCTTGTTTCTCTGTTGACTGTTTAGCCAAGTAGCTCTATAGGTGTACTTTGGTTAGCCAAGTAGCTCTATAGGTGTAATATGAACTTATAGAATTAATATGCACTGACTGGCACGGGACCGTGAGAACCCGGTGCTATAGAATATAAGGGATAGACTGAGTGAGCTTCACAAAGAGTCTTATATATTACAGACTGTACGGGGATAGACCAAGTGAGCTTCCTCAGAGAGTCTTGGACATTATAGACTATAGGGGATAGACCTGTTGGGTCGTAGAGGATGGCAAGAGGGGGGGTGAATTGCCTTTTCAAAAATAATTAATAATTTAAAACAATTATCAATGCAGCGGAAATAAAAAAGGCAAGACACAATTTGATAACGAAGTTCGGCTTAATTCCCAAGCCTACGTCTCCGCTCCCAACAAGAACCTTTGGGAGATTAATTATGTCAGCTTGTTTTTTAATGGTTGTAGCAAGAAACCCACTAGCCATTTTAAGGTAGGCTAGAACACCTTCGTACAGCTTGCTTTTTTATTATGGTTGTAGCAAGAAACCCACTAGCCGTTTTAAGGTAGGCTAGAACACCTTCGTACAGCTTGTTTTTTTATTATGGTTGTAGCAAGAAACCCAATTGAAAGAAAGAATGGAAATGAGAGGTTTGTTTTAATCCAAACCCAATGAAGAATTAAACAAATAAAATAATACAAACACACGGAAGACTTGAGTGCCAAAAGTGTGAGAGCAGCTGATGGAGAGGGAGCTCAAGCTTCAAGGATGGCAATGGATCACAAGAGGCCTTGGAGATTTGTCGTTAGAGCGTAAAGACATCAAAATATCATTCGGGTATATTCCCGGCATCCATGGTTTCTTATTTATAGGAGAAATACCCATAAACACTTCAATATGGCCGTTAGAGGGCTTCCGGAGCCGTTGAGGGTCAAAAGTACAAGTCTGGTCAAAGCCCAATGGCTAGTTTGACTGGGCACACCGGCTGGCCGGTGGTGTCTCACCAGCTGGCTGGTGGTCCACCGGCTGGCCGGTGCTGAGCTCCCGGCTGGCCGGTGGTCCAGACAGAGCAGGCTTTCTGTCTGGGTTCCACCGGCTGGCCGGTGGTCATCCACCAGTTGGCCGGTGTCACCATGTAGTGGGCAAGCCTACTACCTGGGTCCTCCGGCTGGCCGGTGGGCAAGAACCGGTTGTCCGGTGCCCATATCGGCTGGCCGGTGCACTAACACCGGCTGACCGGTGGCTCTGGCAGAAAGCAATGCTTCTGTCAGAGACCACCGGCTGGCCGGTGGGAATCCACCGGTTGGCCGGTAGACTCAGAGAGTCCACTATCAGCCTTCTTGGGCCAACTCCTGGGCAACCTTTTTCCTAGCATCAAAACACTTGAAAACAAGTTAGAACACGATGAGAGTGATTGTGATCATTAAAATCCAAGAGAGAGGGTTACAACAATCTCCCCCTATTTTGATGATCACAATCACAAAAGATAAAGCTTTAAAAAGGATATGCCAATTGAAAACTTAAATAAACAATTTTGGACATGAAAATATATTAGAGATCATTTCAAAAAAAAATTTAAGAGATGTACCATGTATTGAAAATGATCTTAATATAAAGAGAATGAGTCATTTTGAAATTGTAACCATAGGTCATTTTTTTTAAAAGGAACAAAATCAATAACTTACCGGTTTTTAAAAAAAAATTGAACTTTTAAAAAAAGAACTTTAATCAATTGAAATATGAAGCTAGTAAACAGAGAAATTTCTCCCCCTTTGGGATTATCAAAATAGGAGGAAAAAGAAAAAAAATGAGAAGAAATTAGATAAAAAAAGAATTAAATATTTAATAGTGCTCATTGACGAATCATTCCTAACTCCCCCTTAATAAAATCAAAATGTTCAACCGGGAGCGGTTTGGTAAAAATATCAGCTAATTGGAAATCAGTAGAAATGAAGTCTAAAGTGATATCCCCTTTTTGAAAATGGTCACGAAGGAAATGATGCCTTAAGTCTATATGCTTTGTTCTAGAGTGTTGTATTGGATTCTTAGAAAAACTAATGGCACTAGTGTTGTCACACCGAATAGGGACATGATTGTAGAAAGGCCATAATCTAAGAGAGTGTGCTGCATCCAAATAATTTGGGCACAACAATTCCCAGCGGCTACGTACTCGGCCTCGGCAGTAGAAAGAGAAACACAGTTTTGCTTCTTGCTACTCCACGATACAAGGGACTTGCCTAGCAGATGACAGGTTCCACTAGTACTCTTTCGATCTAATTGACATCCGCCAAAATCAGCATCCGAATATGAAGAAAGTTCGAAAGAAGTATTAGAAGGATAAAATAAACCAATGTTTTTGGATCCTCTTAAATACCTAAAAATCCTTTTGACTGATTTAAAATGAGATTCTTTGGGATTGGCTTGAAAACGAGCACAAAGGCAAACACTGAACATGATGTCAGGACGGGTCGCAGTTAGGTAAAGTAGACTCCCGATCATACTCCTATAAAGCTTGTTATCAACCGGTTTCCCGACTTCATCTAACGTAAGCTTACAGGAAGTACTCATGGGGGTACTAATTTCCTTTACTTGATCCATACCAAAATGACTTAAGAGCTCATTTGTGTATTTGCCTTGGCTTAGAAAAATACCTTTGGAATTTTGAAAGATTTGAAAACCGAGAAAAAATTTCAATTCCCCCATAAAGCTCATTTCAAATTCTTTTCTCATTAAATCTGAAAAATCAGTACAAAGTGATTCTTTGGTAGAACCAAAGATAACGTCATCGACATAGATTTGGACGATTAAAAGATCTTTTGAAGTGTGTTTTAAAAAGAGGGTACAATCAGCTTGACCCATTTTAAAATCATTTTCTAAAAGGAATTTTGTTAACCGCTCATACCAAGCCCGAGGGGCTTGCTTTAAGCCATATAGAGCCTTGGTTAATTTAAAAACATGATTTGAAAATTTTGGATCTTCAAAACCGGGAGGTTGTTCAACAAAGATTTTTTCTGAAATAAAACCATTTAAAAAGGCGCTTTTAACATCCATTTGAAAAAGTTTGAAATTTAAGTGGGCGGCGAAAGCCAACAAGATCCTAATGGATTCCAATCTAGCAACGGGCGCAAAGGTTTCACCATAATCAATTCCTTCTTCTTGATTATAGCCCTTAGCTACTAGGCGAGCCTTGTTCCGGGTTATATTTCCTTGATCATCAAGTTTGTTCCTAAAAACCCATTTAGTGCCAATAATTGGATGATCATTAGGTCTTTCAACAAGAGTCCAAACATCATTTCTAGAGAATTTATTTAGTTCATCTTGCATTGCAAGAACCCAATTCTCATCATTAATGGCATCATTAAAGGTTTGAGGCTCTAGGTGAGAAATGAAGGCTTGATGTTCAACCTCGTTGAGGATTGATCTTCTAGTTTGAGTACCGGCTTGAAGATCACCTATAACATTTTCTAAAGGATGGTCTTAGGAAGGTTTCCAAACCTTAGGCAAGGTGGAAGGCAAATAAGGTGAAGAAGGTTCATGATCATCATCCTCCTTGAGAGGAGAAGAGGAATCATTTAATTCAAGTTTATCAATCTTATCTTCAACATCTTCAATGACCGGATGGGGTTTTGGAAGATTTTCATCAAACTTGACATGAGATGATTCTTCGATGGTTTTTGAACGTTTGTTGAAGACACGATAGGCTTTGATTGAGTTGGAGTACCCAAGAAAAATACCTTCATCGGATTTGACATCAAATTTCCCAAGGTTATCTTTTGTGTTAAGGATAAAGCATTTACAACCAAACACTTTAAAATAACCAACTTTGGGCAATTTTCCTTTCCAAAGTTCATAGGGGGTTTTCTTAAGAAGGGGTCTTACAAGGACTCTATTGATAGTATAACAAGTAGTGTTAACTGCCTCGGCCCAGAAAAATTGAGGGAGGTTGAATTCACTAAGGAGGGTTCGAGCAATTTCTTAGAGAGTTCGGTTTCTCCTTTCAACCACTCCATTTTGTTGTGGAGTCCTAGGGGAAGAGAAGGTGTGATTGTATCCTCGAGAGGAACACAATTCATCGAATTCTTTGTTCTCGAATTCACCTCCATGGTCACTACGGAGCGATATAATTTTATATCCTTTTTTGTTTTCTACTTTCCTAGAGAATTTCAAAAATGTTCTACAAGCATCATTTTTATGAGCTAAAAAGAAAACCCAAGTGAAACGAGAAAAGTAATCTACTAGGAAAAAGGTATAGGATTTTCCACCTAGACTTGCTACAGGGGTAGGACCAAAAAGATCAAGATGTAAGATCTCAAGAGATTTTGAAGTGGACACTTCCTTCTTATATTTGAAAGAATACTTGTGTTGCTTTCCAAGTTGGCATGGCTCACAAATCAAATCTTTCTTAAACTTAAGTTTAGGAAGGTCACGGATGAGCTTGTTCTTATTAAGCTTTAGAAGTGAATGAGAGATATAATGCCCCAACCTTCTATGCCAAAGCCAAGACTCATTGTCAAGAGAACATAAACATTTAACATTTTGGCTAGCTAAAGACTTTAAATCAATAATGTAAACATTTTGAAAACGGGAAGTAGAAAATATCAATTTGTTTTGAAAATCAAACACATTGCATAAATCATTTTGAAAATTCACCGAAAAACCACTATCAAAAAGTTGACTAATGCTAATTAGATTATGTTTTAAACCTTTAACAAATAAAACATCTTTAATTAAAGAGGTGCTACCAAATCCAATGGTACCTATTTCGACGATCTTGCTTTTTGAATTGTCACCGAAGGTGACGTATCCTCCATCGAATTATTCAAGGGAGTTGAACTCGGAGGGATCGCCACACATGTGCCTCGAGCATCCGCTGTCGAGATACCACGAGCCTTTAGAAGTCATACTTCTTTGGCGTTTATCCTACAAAATCAAGAGAGAATAGATTTTGGTACCCATATAAGTTTGGGTCCAGAAAGATTAGCTAAAAGAGACTTTTGAACCCATATTTTTCTATAGGGTTGCCATCTAAAATACTCATCCGAGTAGGTAATGGTTTTGGGGCTTCCATACCTTGAATTTTTACAATCACATTCATAAATCATGTGCCCGGTCTTTTTACAATAATTACAAAATTTATATTGAGAGCTCCCCCTTACAAAAGTAGTGGGTGCTCTAGAAGAAGTGGCTTGTTTGTTAAAGCCAAGTCCATGTGTTGTTCTAGACGAACGCTGAGAACCTAGTAATTTGGTCAAATTTTGTTCACCTTGGGTGAACTTGGCAAGAGACTCCCTTAGATCTTTAATGGTTGAATTCAAAGAATCAACATTTGGAATATCTTGGATCTTAAGGGTAAGTTTCTCATTCTTTTTGAGAAGTTGTTCTTTTTCAGAAATGAGAATTTTATTTTTCTTTTTCAAAGCCATAAATTTAGAGGTAAGTTCGTGAAAACCTTCCTCTAATTGATCTCTCGCATTTTTGAGATCTTCATAGGACATGTCATTATTGAAAGAGGAAGATGAGGAAGAGGAGTCGGAAGAAGATACCTCATCAAATGCCATTAGGCATTGTTCACCTTCATCGCTTGAGTCGCTTGAAGACATGGAGTCATCACTTGCACTCCATGTGGATGATTTTAAAGCCTTCTTGTTTTTCTTTTCTTTTACCCTTTTCTTGAAAATGGAGCACTCCGGTTTGATGTGGCCTTTCTTTCCACATTCAAAGCATGTAACTTCATTCTCCGCTTTGGGATCTTCCTTTCGTGCCCTTCAAAAGTTCTTCTTTTTCTTCATGAATTTGCTCATTTTTCTTGCTAGTTGAGCAATCTCGGATTCGCTATCAGTGGAGGAGCTTTCTTCCTTTGCTTTGAAAGCAATGTTCTTTTTCTCCTTGAAGGTTTTACCTTCTTTATCGGCTTGCCTCTTCATGGTGATCTCGTAGGTCATGAGTGATCCAATGAGCTCTTCAACCGGAATTTTCTTGAAATCTTTTTCTTCTTGAATTGTAGTCACCTTTGGTGCCCATGAGCTTGGTAGGACCCAAAGAATCTTCTTGACCATCATTTCTGCAGAAAAATCCTTACCAAGAGATTTTCTTCCATTGCAAACGTCAGTAAAACGAGTAAACATTTCAGTAATTGATTCGTGTGGGTGCATGGTGAAACTTTCAAAATCTTGGCGATACATGTCTAATATATTGTCTTTGACTTTGTTAGTGCCCTCATGGGTTACTTCTAAAAGTTTCCAAATTTCATAAGAAGAGGAGAAAGTAGAAACACGGTTGAATTCATTACGGTCTAGCCCACAATGAAGAGCATTCATGGCTTTGCCATCAAGCTCAAAATTGGCAATGTCTTCACGGGTCCATTTGGACTCATCCTTGTTAGATAAAGTATAGCCTTGCATTACAATCCTATAGATAGGATAACCAATGCTTCTAAGAAAATTAATCATGCGAGTTTTCCAATAAGTGTAATCGGTTCCATCAAAGAATGGAGCCCGAGTCATAGAATACCCTTCGGGAGCATGCGAGGAATTAGCCATCACTAAGGATCTTAAGTTTGTAACCGGTTAAGGTATTACACAAATGCTCCCTTTGATACCAAATGTTGGGTTGTAGAGGATGGAAAGAGGGGGGGTGAATTGCCTTTTCAAAAATAATTAACAATTTAAAACAATTATCAATGCAGCGGAAATAAAAAAGGCAAGACATAATTTGATAACGAAGTTCGGCTTAATTCCCAAGCCTACGTCTCCGCTCCCAACAAGAAACGTTGAGAGATTAATTACGTCAGCTTGATTTTTAATGGTTGTAGCAAGAAACCCACTAGCCGTTTTAAGGTAGGCTAGAACACCTTCGTACAGCTTGCTTTTTTATTATGGTTGTAGCAAGAAACCCACTAGCCGTTTTAAGGTAGGCTAGAACACCTTCGTACAGCTTGCTTTTTTATTATGGATGTAGCAAGAAACCCAATTGAAAGAAAGAATGGAAATGAGAGGTTTTTTTTAATCCAACCCCAATGAAGAACTAAACAAATAAAATAATACAAACACACGGAAGCCTTGAGCGCCAAATGTGTGAGAGCAGCTGATGGAGAGGGAGCTCAAGCTTCAAGGATGGAAATGGATCACAAGAGGCCTTGGAGATTTGTCGTTAGAGAATCAAGACATCAAAATATCATTAGGGTATATTCCTAGCATCCATGGTTTCTTATTTATAGGATAAATACCCATAAACACTTCAATATGGCCGTTGGAGGGCTTCCGGAGCCGTTGGGGGTCAAAAGTACAAGTCTGGTCAAAGCCCAATAGCTAGTTTGACTGGGCACACCGGCTGGCCGGTGGTGTCTCACCAGCTGGCTGGTGGTCCACCAGCTGGCCGGTGCTGAGCTCCCAGCTGGCCGGTGGTCCAGACAGAGCAGGCTTTCTGTCTGGTTTCCTCCGGCTGGCCGGTGGTCATCCACCGGTTGGCCGGTGTCACCAGGCAGTGGGCAAGCCTACTGCCTGGGTCCTCCGGCTTGCCGGTGGGCAAGAACCGGTTGGCCGGTGCCCATACCGGCTGGCCGGTGCGCTAACACAGGCTGACCGGTGGCTCTGGCAGAAAGCAATGCTTCTTTCAGAGACCACCAGCTGGCCGGTGGGAATCCACCGGTTGGCCGGTGGACTCAGAGAGTCCACTATCAGCCTTCATGGGCCAACTCCTGGGCAACCTTTTTCCTAGCATCAAAACACTTGAAAACAAGTTAGAACACGATGAGAGTGATTGTGATCATTAAAATCCAAGAGAGAGGGGTACAACAAGACCGAGTGAGCTTCCCAGAGAGTCTTAGTTATTATAGACTACAGGAGGGTAGACCGAGTGAGATTCCTCATAGATTCTTCATATTGTTTGAATATCTTTAAAACCTTCCCATGCTATAGGAGGAATTTACCGAGTGAGCTTCCTCAGAGAGTCTGTGGTATACCTGAGGCTATAGGAGGATTGACCGAGTGAGCTTCCTCAGAGAGTCTCTAGACCTTGGGGCCAAGAGGGTTAGACCGTGTGATCTCCATCAGAGAGTCTCTGAATACCCTATACTATAAGGGGAATTGACCTAGTGAGCTTACCCAGAGAGTCTTATAAATTCATATGACCAAACCAGAGGGGTTAGGCTGAGTGCACTGCCCAGAGGGTTGTGGTACTTCTTGGAAATACCAGAGGGGACGGTTGTGAGTACTTCCCAGAGGGTTTCCTAGTTGTGTTAGTTGTTTCTTCACCACTAATTTTTGTTCTGTGGATTGATCACCGTTGTATATCATCTTGTTTATTGCTTACTGATTACTGCTTGCTATTGCTGCTACTGTCTACTGATTTTTGTATTATTACTTGCCATATACTCACTGATTGTTAGGCACGGATCTTCGAGTTGTTGCCTATTGGGATTTAGTCTCACACCCTATTTGGGTCATACTTTTGGTCCCAAACAGACTATGTTGTTGCAGGTATAGACAAGGGCAAGCGCCCTTCGACTTCTGGTACTTGATTGCTTGGAGAAGGATAGCATGGGACCAAGCTTTGGCTTGCGATGCTGAGGAGCTGTTTACTTTCTTTTGTACTTGTTTTGGTACTATTGTATTTTTCAGTATTTTGACTTGTTTGGATGATTTCCTAGATATGTATCATGAATTATTTCATATATATACATATGTTCTCCAGTTTTTTGCTGATTTAGTCTTCCGCTGTTTATTATTGTTGGATATTTACTGCTTCCTCTCTTGCATGTTTATTTACTTCCGTTGTGTACTCTGCCAATGAGGTCATAGTTTCCCCACAATTACACCCAAGTCCCTCACTGTTAGTCGGCAGCCTCTGGCATCTGGGGAAATGCGCTTGAGGCCATGTGACCAACCAAGTACGGGGCGCCTCTGGGTGGCTTCCAGAACCGGGACGTTACACACCATGCAATTTAGGAACATTTAATAAACAAACTAAAATCATGAATTGGAAAACAATTGGGGATATAATTCCAAATAAACAAGAATCCAATGTTTCAATTGATATGGATTTCCATACAAAACAACAAACCTCAATTCATGTTATCAACAATCACCCAACATAGGATCATTAAAATAGATAGTTGAAAGGGAAATAGTCAGTAAAAGATGAATCTAGAGCCAAGAATAATTGAATAAAGTCATGAATCCATCAAGGACAAGAGGATACACCAATCATGGAGAAGGTGATATATTATAAAAGGAAAAATCATGATCAAATCATCACTTAACATTCTAAAATATATTCAACACGTCAAAAAAATTGATCTATGAAGAATCTAGGTTTGAAAGGGAAACACTTACCTCTCGAGGGTCTCCAATTATATTTGGGTCAAACTAAGTTCAATGGATGAGAATATATAACTATAGTAGATATTAAGAGAAATAAAAGTAAGAAACTACCTAGATGTTTCTAGCATATGGTTTCATTAGCTAACTGCTGGCTTGCACCAGCTATCTGGGGGATAATTGAAGTGTGTCTATTCCATTGGATGTCTCAATAGCTGGATACTATTTCTAGGAATAATTTCATCCCCATTATACATTCCCCTAGTCAACTATTGGGATTCCTTTAGGAATCCCCTATTTCCAAACATACACTAGTTAAATGGAAGAAATCACTGGCTTGACTGTGGAAATCCCGAAGGAATTTTTTATATAAGCTTATATCCACTCCTTTAATCATAGACATTAACATATCCCAACACCTCTACCAAAAACACACACTCTCATCCCTTGAATATGTTCAAACAGGCAGTAACAACCAATAATCAATGATAATAGTAAGAGATTAATGAAAAAACAATATTAATAAAAAAGGGTCATAACTGAAAGTAATCATCAAAATTTTAACAATTATGGGTGTATATTTATATAATTTCTTAGAGAATTATCTAATAAGTTTTAGAATTAGGATTTTGAAATAATTGTTGTGAAAAATTGGTTATCACTATGTTTCTCATGGTTTTAGATCACAATGAGTTCCATTTAAACCATGTTATTTTTCATTTATTAATTAAAGAACTAAAATCCTTCTATGTTGTTATCTTTCCCATGAAAAGTTAATTTATTAATAATAATTAATTTTTAAAACCATTAAATAATGTTAGGATTTGATAATCTTCATTATACATTTTAGATATATATTTTATTATTTTAGAACACATTATTGTAATGAATAAAATTTTTAGGTAGGAATTTATATTAATTAATATATCATTTTTACATAAAAACAAATTCATAACAAATTTTATATATGCATACCATATTTTACAATTCACTTAAAAATTCAACTATATCATAAAATTAAAAAAAAATTGACCATTGGATAATTTTGAGTTTAAAATTTAAAATTTTTTGTCTTTATTATAGAAATTAATTTATATTCTTGTAAAAATTTAATTATTAAATATGGACTCTTAGTATATTTTAAAATAAATCATTTAGAACAAAAATCATAAACACACAATTTTTAAAAATATATATTATTCAAATATATATGTATACATAATTAAACATTCAAACATTGATTAATAAAACTTATTTATTCTTATTAATTATTAAATTTCATATGATGTAATTCATTTAATTAGTTTCTTATATATATAATGATCACATTACATTTTATATACCCTTATAATTATGTAACTATTCAAACTATTACATTAACCTTTCAAAAATAATATTAACTTATGTAATCACACCTTTTTATAATTTCTAAAACCATTATAATCATTCTATTATTTTCATTAAAATATCCAATGCTTTATTTATTATTTTATTTTTATTATAAAATTATCTTTTATTCATTTTATTCAACGAAAAATATGACCCTCTAGAGTTCAAGGTTATGGATCTTTGGTATATTGTTATTTGTTTTATAGCCCTATTTGTATATATTTATATGAATATATATATCTTTTTTTATTTTAATATTATTATTATATAAAATATATTTTAATATGTGATCAAAATTGTAGTAAAATGTCTGATTTTGTAAAATTTTGGTGTTACGTTTCTATATTGTTTATATACGATTTCATTGTATTTCTATAAGAAGTTGAAGTATAGTTTTTTTATTGATTATATGACATATATTAATAAAATATCACATCATAATCATATAGATATATTGGAATTGATGTTTTGAATATTTCACTAGATGACCCATAATGGTAAAGAATTTATCAATCAAGAGGAAATGCTTTGGGAAGCATTGATGTTCATTTTAAATAATGATTATGTGAGACTATGAATTTATCTTGATTAATTAATTTTTAAGCTGATGAATGTGAAATATAAGTATCACCAACCCCATATCAATTTTTGTGTTGATCAACTGGATGGATAAGGTAGATCTGAACAATTGATCTATGGCATTGATAATATCAACTATCACTCCTAGAAAATGGACATATACCCATAGTTTTGGGAAAAACTATGCATATAGGTACCCCTTACCCATGGTTTTCCCAAAATTATGGGTATAGGTTTAGTATGGGAACTCATACCCATTGTTTGGAAAAACCATGGGTATAGGTAGTTTTGGAAGACCTATACCCATGTTTTAATAGAACACGTGGGTATATGGATGTTTTTTGAGACTTATACCCCGTTTTCTTGTAAAATTTTTGGTATAGGATTGTTTTTTGAATACTGATACCAATGGTTTTTCAAAACTATTGGTGTAGCTTTCCTGAATTGTGGCGGGAGAAATAAAATTTGGGACACAAAAAAAATTCACAGGAACACTTATTCCCATTGTTTTCTACCCATATCCATGATTTATATATATATATATAAATATAACAATAAGTGGATTGGAGTAGTGGGTAGGGGTGTAAAGAACAAAGGGGTGGTTTAGGGATCGACTCTTATGGCAGTATATTTTGTCAATGGTATACTCACTATTTTTCAAACCATGTGTATAGGTTTATTACATGGTTGAGTGGACCTATACCCACTATTTCCAAAATAAAGGGTATAGACCTGGGCTATACAGATACCTCAGTTTCCCACAGTTTCGACGGCTATACCCACAGTTTGAAACTGTGGTTATATGTAAAAATTCTAGAAGTGTATGGATAATGAAATTATATATTACCATGATGAATTTTTATACATTTTATCTAAATTTTTAATAAACGATTATGCTATTTGGTTCTTAAAATGATATGATAGACATAATGGTGCTTAAAAATCATATCATCAATAAACATATAAAGAAATTTATTAAGGTATTGTGGATGAAATTATTCTCCAATTTATTTTTAAAAATAAGTAAATGTGTTAGTTGAGAATTATGAGTGCTTTAAGGTCACTTCAAATATGATAAATTTATTCCATGTCATTTTTTGGATATAAGAAGAATGGTTCTGAGGGAATTTAATTATGGAGTAATGTGTATTACTTAATACATAGAAGGTTAAAAATAATATTTATTTGTAAACCACGAATAATGTCTTTAATATTTGATTTTTCCTTGATTTGGAAGGTTATTAGTCGTTTTTTAATTCTTTCTCAATGTTGGAATCTTCATTAACTTCTCTTACCAAGATGTAAGTGAAAATTAAATACATCCTTCTATATCAAGAATATTTTTATGAAAATAAATGAATAAAAAAAATAATATTCTATTCTGATTTTTCAAAAATATGGAGGGGGTTAAACTCTCTATTATGATTCTTCATTTATGGGTTTAGTTTATCAACATATATAAAATAAACATTTTCGAGGGTGTAGTTTTCCCAGTTTTTTCTATATGAGAAAATCTATATAGTCTTTAATTTTTAATTGGTTATGGTTATTCATGATCTTTTGGTTTGTGGAAAATAATTATTTAATGATAAATTTATAATTTAAGAAAATGATAAAAGTTTGATAAATATCATTTTGTAATAATAGTTCAATCTAAGAAAAAGGTTGTCTTTATAATACCTTAAAACTTTTTATCTCAACAATTTATATACTTTTTGGAAAGAAAATATTTTCATTTTTTTCTTAGTGGGATGTATCTACCTTAGGTGGTCAAGTAGTCTATTAGTGAATGGAATCTAATGAGTCTTTTTATTGATCAATATATATATTTGAAAGAAGTGAAGGATTTTATGTTTTATAATCTATATATTACTCATTCTTTTTAAAATAATTGTTTTGTGTTGGATTTTTTTTTATTTAGTGATGGGTTATTTTTCATCTAAATGGTGTTTGTTAAAAAAAGATGGATTAAAATAAATATTCAAAAGGATTTAAATAATGTATAGTCAAGGGTTTATTTATATATGTGTGATTATGGTCATGATGATAATTAGAATGAAATGGTGGAAAAGGATGAAACATAAAGGATATGTGATTGAATGATAATAAAGAGTTAAATATGTGACAATCATGAATATTTTCATGTAAGTACACATACAATAACAGAAGAAGAAACTATATGAGATAAAATGTCTACAAGAAGTGAATATAATAAAACTACAAGTACCTAAGCATTATAAATCTAATAAAGAGGATTAAGAAGATATAAAGATTACATGATGAGTAATTTGATTTTGATGGATGTTATGATGAATAAACATTATTCAAGGGAAAATATAAAGTTCATCAAGGTCATGACCATTTTTCTTCTCAATAGATTTATATATAAAAAGTGAAACATTTCTTATAAGTATGATTTTTATTAATAAAATAGTGGTGGTCATGGTGAGATGACAAAAAAAGTGAGTTGTCCATTTTCAAGGTGATGATGTTACAATATATCCAAATTTAATAATAAAACGATATGTATTTTTGATCATGTGATAACTCTAGACATGGTTTTAGGAACCAAAAAAAGTTAAAATTGAGTGTTAACTATTTCAATATATAATATCAGATATTGGATCATTTAGGTAATACAAAATGGGTTTTTTAGGTACACCATTCCATAACATGAGTCGTGTTGTTATTTTGAATAGATATAGGAAGTCAAATAATGCCTCTCATGAAAAAGATAGACCAAACCATTGTCATAAAAGTTGAGGTGAAAATAATATTTCCATCACGGATCTTGTTTTAGTGCATGTCATGGGCCTTTGTAAAATCATTTTAATCTATAAGGATTCCCAAAACAAGCATTGTGGATATCGTAGTCTTCATTTATGATTAGGAAGATTAGGTAGATTTAATTTGGTCACCCAATGTTGGATTCCCTAGTGGAGTATCATGATTTCTAGAATGAACATAAAATGGTATGGAAGCCATTGAGGAAGTCTTAGTGCATGGAATTTTTATTTTGAACCAGTTAATATATGGTCTAGGGATCACCAATATATAGTGACACTAGTTAAAAATATTTTAGATATAGATATGACCACATTTTTCAAGATATAGAGTGTTAAATTCCATTTTTAATATAGTTAAAGGATAATATAAATGTCATCACATCATGGTGAGATCAAGGACACACTGTGGTGAGTGTAAGTTTGAAAAAAATAAAATATTCAATTAAAATTTCAAATTATAAAAATTTGGAACATGTTTTGGTGGTTTGAATCAAAAATATTTTTTTTCAAAATGACCATAATAATTAATGCAGTGCACATGGAATCACATCTGGTACATGAGTGAGTGTTAATTAATCTAAACTATTTAATGAAATAACTAGAGTTTGTAAGTATTTATAAATTGTACTATAGTATATAAGAAGATGTGAGATAATTAATTTACATATTTAATACAAATAATAAAATATGTATAGATAAACCTTTTTAGTAAATTCATTGATATATTTAGTTATATTCTTTAAATGATCAATATTATTATACATTCATTAATAATATTATAGGAGAATAATATATAAAAACATTATGGTAATTACATTTTGGAAATATCTAAATATGAAGGAATTATTACTATTGAATTATATTTTTTATATAATTACTATATCAAATATATCATTAAGAATCATATAACATTTTTCATAGAGATGTATAGAAAAAAAGTAAATAAAATCAAAGAATTGAATCCATATTATTATGATATAAAATTAATTATATAATATATTAAACTAGTAGAGAAAAATATTTAGGGACCTGGTTTTATTCTTGTATACTTTTGAAAGATTTCTATATATATTTCTAAATCCTGATGCAGAGACATTATAATATTCAGAGGCCCGGTGTGCCCGGAATTAATTTTAAAAAAAATATTTTATATATTTTATATTGTGCAGGCATGGTTTCATGAATAAATGTGGATAAATATTAATCTGAAGAACATATCAGGAATCTATGACCGGTGTTGATTACATAGTGAAGTTCTTACCCTAGGAACGGCCTAAAATAATTTGGTGTAGGGAATTCAAACATCTCACTCATTGGAAGCATGTTCAATGGATTCATTCATTCATTCATTCATTCATTCATTCATTAATTCAATTTATCTAAATAGATTCCCATTAAATTTATCACCATGGATAATATCCCAAGTTTAGCCTTATAATACTTGGTATTTCAAGAGCTTATTCTTCCACATTTTGTTGGTAAATCACCTCAGATGATGTTGAAACTCTAGATCGGAGCAGAGTGGGATGCAACGAACAAAATGCATTAAATTAATCATTTTTTAGCACATTAATTGATGAAGAACGTTCCAATATTTAGTTATGAGTCATTAATTTTTTGTTTACACCCTTTTTGTTAAATAGGATTGAGCAGATGAATACCCTATATACATCAGTGCTAATTGTGGATCAATGGTATGCTCTCATGTACTGATTAAATTAGATATTCTTGAATTCAAAAATGGATATCCATGTTCTTGATTGTTGGACAAGAAAAATTGTCCAAATATGGTTAAATATATGTTCTTGTGAATTTCTTCATAAATAGCTTCACATACATCATAGGAAGGACCCCTCGGTCCCTATTTGATGTTTTTGTGCAGTATCATGCCCGATCAAACCCTATAAATCTTGATGAAATGACTAATAACGCATGGATCTATGAAACGAGAATATATCTAGGTTTTTTTTTCAGGACGTGGATGATTTCATTGATGATCTATGACCATATCATGATAAGTTGAGGAATATGTGGCATGTGGGATGTATGGTGAAACACACATGGGTGACATAATTGTTTTTCAGCCACTGAATTTATAGAAAAAAATTGATTTAGATGAGATCCACTAATCTCATGCAAAATCGAGGCGACATCCATGGTAGAAAGGTATGATTCAAAGGGTTGATCATAGATCTGGATTTCTATGAAAATATAGACTACACATCATGTAATATGATAAATACATGGTTTGTAGCCCTATGAATGTGGTGACTAGGGTTTTTAGATTTTATATGTTTGGAAGGCTGTGTAGATTCCCAACACATTGTGTACGACCTTCCCTCTGTGGATGAGTTGTGTGAAATAGCACATGGACAGGTGCATGCCTTGTTCTGGTGTACACATAAAGGGTAAGAGCACACGTGTGGCACCTAGTTTTAAGTGGTATATCATGTACTAATGTACTCAGACACTAGGTAAAGTACATAGACATGGCTTGGATACACCGACACAACCAAGCACATGGGGAGGACGTTGAGTGATATGGGAATGCTGTGAATATCCCCCACACATCATGTACTCCTACATGCATGGAGAGCCTTGTACCTCTAGTGTAACACCCCGACCCTAGAATCCTAGAACCGGTGCATTATTTTAATACATTGGCATGATTACAAGGAATCAAGTCTTGAAGGACCGATCAGTTTAGTATTCTTGGAAAATAGATTATATACATGAACGTTACATCACACATTCAAACATAAAACACAACATAAATACTTCATTGATAATGCCATTATTCCACTACCTTAACCCTGCATGTCAAACATAATACACTTCTTGGAATCCTGGGAAAACAAAAAATAAGAAATGGGTGAGCTCATATGCTCAGTAAGGGTTAATAATTTAGCAGAAGCTATGAAATTTTAAGGCAATATGTGTTATAAAAACAACAGCCTTTTAAACATAAACTTGAACATAATATAGAGAAAATAAATCAAACATTACCATATAAACATTCACATGGATATTCTATTAGTCATATAATTACATGTAATAATTAATTTCATAATGAGGGAAGGTCTAATGCCTGACATCATTACAACATAGTCAAGGCATCGTGCCAAGACTATAAATAAAATCCTTTCAAGGCCTTGTGACAAGACACTAGTTTGTCTCATGAGATCTATCGATACATCGAGGAGCTATAGTGGGATCCACCTGTCACTTACTAATTCCACTATATTCCTCATATCAAATTGTTGAAACATAACATAAACATTCGTTTTAAAACATGCATATGAAATTTCAATACTATATCCATAAACCATAAATGGTATAAAAATTGCACATCCACAGTAAAACATATCATATCTCATTCAATACAATATAGATAATTTTATTATATTAAATCAACCTCAATCAAGAATAATATCTAGTAAAGGATGATGATATGGTTGAAAATGATCAGTAAAAATCCTTGAGTGAAATGCCCCTTTTTCTTGAAATCATTTAGAAGTCGCACAATTTATAAAGAACGAAATTTAAAATATATTTTTCAATCAAAGTGTCACATACCACTTTGAAACATTTTAAAAGAATTAACATTTAGAAACATTCATGTTCATATAAATAAATCCTTCAAACCATTTCGAAAACATAGACATTGTAACGCCCCAACCCCAGCTACCCAGAGTCGGTGCATTACTTTGTAACATTGGCATGATCACAAGAAAGATCAAATCTCTAAAGACCGATTGGTTTAGTAGCCTTGGAAACACTAGATATATACATAAGTTTTACATTACATCATAAAATGAAAAACTACTACAATAACATAATGTCTCCATAATCCACACTATAATCCCCTCATAATATCCCTGCAGGTCATTCATAACTTAAATCTTCACATCCTGGGAAAAATAAAACATAGAAAAGGGGTGAGCTCAAATGCCCAGTAAGGATAACAATATAGCGGAAACTTTCATAAATAAGAATAAACATTTAAGGCAATGTATAACTAAAACAAAAGCCTTTTAAATATGAACTTTCAACATGGTATGGCATAAATAAAATGAAATAATGCCATTTACTTATTCACATGGATATTCTACTAATCGAATAATCACATGCAAAAATCAATAACCACTTTCATAATGTTGGAATGCATAATGCCAGACTATCATAACCACATAGCCAAGGCCTCGTGCCAAGACTACAAATAAGATTTTGTCAAGGCCTTGTGCCAAGACACTAGTTTGTCTCATGAGACCTACCGATGCATCGAGGAGCTATAGTGGGCTCCACCCGTCACTTATTAAGTCCAATGCATTCCCATATGAAAAGGTTTAAACATAACATAAACATTCGTATTAAAACTAGCATACGAAATGTCAATAATTTCACCATAAACTATGAATGGTATAAAAATAGCACATCCATAGTCAAACATATCACAAAACCTTCAATACAATATGGAAGTTTTGTATCATAATAAATCAACTTCAAATAATCTTAAAATCCATCAAAGGATGTTGACGTAGATGAAATCAAAATTCTTTTTAAAGAAATATCTCCTTTTATTTTGAAATAATTTAAGATCCATATAAAATAAAACATTTTCTTTGAAAATATTCTTATAAGCTTGTAAGGAAAGCTTTGAAGATTTTATAACGGCGTAAAATAACCGCACCCGCCTTATAAGTTAAAAAAAACATTCTTACCTCAATTCTGTCGAAAAGGTTAAAAAGGACCTTGTTTTGAAAACGACGGAAAGATTCCTTTATAAACCTCTTATAAAAAGTCAAACAAGGGTATAAATGACTTTAACCCATATTCTTGTAAATAGTAAAAATGTTTTGAAATACATTTTTAAGAAACATGGATGTGGATGATAAAGATATCCCAGTAGATTATTACGTATAAACAACCTCGGATAATGAAGAGATTGTGAAATAACCCTTACCTTGTATTTTTCCTTTGTTGGGGTAGGTTAACCTCCTGTATAATGGTGAAATAATTGTTATTAAATTATACAAGAATCATATATATTAATATGATATCATATATGATCTTTTAACATTGATTTGTTAATAATATCTTAGAATTATCGTCGTTTCGGGTGTTAACTTACTCATTTTATTTATATGTTTTGTTACATAAGCCATGGTTGTTGTATCTTATTCATATCCAGAATGATATATAGTCCTTAAAAATCATTTTTAAATCATCAAATGATAATTATACTTGAATGGTTACGATGGAGAATGAATCTCATCGCGTTCGTGGAGACGGTAGTCCGTACGTACGCACGAGCGACAATATCATTCTTTTGATATTAAAATAATATATAAATGAATGTTATATCATATATACAGAATCATTAACATGTTATATTTATTATTTACATGAGTTACACATCATTATTATACCCATCTAAATAATATTATATTGAATAACAATTACACCACGACGTGGAGACGGTAAGCCGTACGTACGCATGTATGGTGACATGTTATTCAAAGGGTGGATAGAATACTGAATATGGTTGTAACATACTTATAATAACATCACAGTATATGTGAGATACTGGAGTTATTATTTTAGAATGGTAAGAACAAAGGAAGAAGAAGTGGAAGAAGAAATGAACTTAGAAAAGGGTGGTGAAATCATTACCTCTTCTTCGGGTTCTTCCTTTTGATTTGATCAAAAGGGCTCCTTAGGTTGGCTTTCTGATCAAACTAAGGCCTATAGGTTGTAGTTAGGGATGTTGGGAGAGTATTTGGGCAGAGTTTGGCCGAACCAAAAGGCTTTGAAGGTGTGAAGAAATGAGAAGGAGGAGTGCCCTTTTATAAGAGGGGTGAGGGGCACCTTTGGAAAAGCTAGAAATATTAATTTATAATAAATTCATATTCGGTTTCCAATGGCTCCAAAGTTTACTATTCAAAGGCTAAGGTGGGTATAGGTCTAAAACCACTCAACTAATAGAATTTAGACAGGTTTGGGTACTTATATTAACCTTATCTTTAAGTATTAACTCTAAGTTAATTAGTTTCACTTTTACAATGTCTCTTTGTATTTTTATATAATATGGTTAATAAACTTACTATATACATCCAAGAGACCCCCAAGTGGTTCATTAATGATGAAACTATCATGATATAAGTCTCTTGGCCGAACCTTAGATTTTTAGGAATTTAATATCAATTAATAATATAATAATTGTTTTAAGAACTCTTTTATGTCAATTTTGACACTATTCAATAGTTGATTTTTGTGAAACTCATAACAGATTGATTACTTCTAAAAAAGTCAATTAAATCAATCCTAATATATCATATTATCCTATAAAATTATTTTAATTCATTAAAAGTTTCATATTATATTTTTTTGGGTATTTATAATATCAATTATTTTAATTTTTCACTATTATAGTAATTACTGCATCATCATTGTGTCATAAATAAAATAAATTATTTAATGTCTAAAAATTATAAATAAAATATAATTATGTAGGAAATCGTTTTAGCTTTCTAATGAATATTTATAATCTAAAATCCAACTTATATAACCCTATGTAACAATTGTTTTTCTAAACGATATATGCTTGTGTCATTTTTGTATTAATTTTAACTTAATTAAAATAAAGTGTCATTATCACTTACAAGTGGATCCATGGGGTCCCAAAATAGACCCAAAGATTCCCATGGTCGACCATGTATCAACCAATAGGGTTAGGACACGTTTTAGGGTAATTTAGTATTATTATAATATTATTTTTTTAACCCTTATTTACCGGATTTACCCTTAACCATGGTAAATAAAATATTTACCGCAGTAATTATTCAAAATGTCTAAAAATAAAAGTTACCTATTTACACAATTTGAACATCCTGATTCCAAATATGGAATCCATTTTCCTAAATTCAAAACACAGAAGTGGCAGAAATTAATTTAAAATTAATTCCCGCTGTCAAAACAAAAAGCGTGTTTTTAAGAGATAATAACTATCAAAAGATTGACACTTGTTTATGTTCGGTTTAATTGTAAAATTATGTCCAATGACAAACATTATATTAAATGGTGAAAATATATTCTAAATATACTTTAAAACCACTCAAATTCATAATTTATCACTATTAATTATTTTGATTAAAAAAGATGTTTTTAATTAAAATTTAGTAATTTTCACAATTCATCAAAATATGAAAGTTATCCGAAATGTACCAAAATTTCACCTTAGGCTAAATTCGATATTCTGAATCCAAAAATAAAGTCCATTTTGAAATATAAAATATATATATTTTCAAAAAGTAGGTATTACTATTTATAACGGCTAGTTTGATTGGTTATGGTGTGTTAGAACTCGGTGTTGCGTACAACACACGCTATCACATTATTCAAAGGGAAACGTACCGTGGAAGCTTGGGGTGTTTCATTTTAAATTTTTGATGTCCCCATTTAGTCAAAAAGTTTAAAATATTGTATTTAAAAAGGTTTCACTATTAGAAGTTGATAAAAGTGAAATACTGAAAATGAATCTCTTCTTGCATTATGACTAAGAAACTCATAATAGGGATTCTAAAATTATAAGGATTATATAAAGTTCAAAATGTAGTTAATACTATTCATGACCTCTTTTAATGGTGTGATTGAACTCGGTGTTGCGTGTAGTGCAAGTTATTGAATTATTTTTAAGAAATAACACACTCTGAAATCCTGGGGTGTTACATTCTCCCCTCCTTCAATAAATTGCGTCCTCGCAATTTGAAATTGTTCTTCGAAAATAAAAGGTTGAAAGTAGAAAATATATTTGTGGGAAAACCCACATTGGAAATTGGGTTACTAAAATTTAGTCTTAATATGAGGAAAAGAGAAATTAAAGGGTCACCACCAAATTATGATCTCGATTAGGAGAACATTGGTGGCAATTAGAGACATATAATTGGAGGAAAAACGTAAATATTTATAGGTAGTGATTGAGGTCATCAATCACAAACAAGTATAAAATTGAGGTCCTTAAACTCATCAATCCATGATGATTTGAAATACCATCGATTCAACAAAACATAGGGTATTAGGATAACACATTTTTGACGTTTCAAAATATCTTAGTTGAAATCCCACATCGAAAAATGAATTAATGAGGCCTCTATTTAAAATAAAGAGTGGAAAGTATGAAGATTACCGAAAATAACACATACTAGGGTTCCATGTAGGAAAATATGGATATGGAAGAGAAATCTAACCATCAATTATCTGATGGAGAGTGGTAGAGAACATGGCTATGAAAAGGCCAACAATCCCAAAGCCATAAATTAGTGATGATTTAAGGTACCATCTAGGACAACATTTTTGTTATAAGTTCTTTTTCTTAATGTTGAGGAATTTATTTATGATATTGGATAAGATCATAAGGAGATATACTTACTTTATAATTAAAATTTTGTCCATTAATAAATTTCTACCACAAACTCATCTTTCACTCTAAAAGATAATAGAACGTAAAAAAATTTTCTATTTATACTATTCATACAGGGTTCCAAAATAAATGAATTTATAATTCATCTACCAGATCTTTTAAAAAAAACTACATTATTTAATCCAGGACATCTCGTGGGCCAGTGGTAGGTGATACACCCTTGTCGCCCTTCGGTTGCGGGTTCAAGTCTCGCAGCCTTGCTGGACGCGACGGGTTGCCGCCCGACCTCCGGGTTGTCCTTTTATGGCAATCCTAAATAATCCAAACTAGAACTATCCAAAATACTTCTGTCCAAACTCACAGTCCAACATTTATAAGGAAGGTAAAAATAATATAGATCCTTTTTACCCTGTAATAGCATATGAATACCTTCATCATGTATTACCATATTCCTTATTGATTACATTCATGCTCCCTTATTCCATATAGAATGCTGGATATACTTCATTAATCCAAAAATGTTTTAAACCCCAACAATGATGGAATATACAAATCATTAATCATCTTCAAGGTAGTCAATAATATCCAATATAATTTATCCAAATCAATCATGTATTATTCTAAAATCACCACCTCGGTATCTGAACCATATTATGGTTTATCTTTCTCTAAACCATATATTTTCCAAACATTTAACCTGCTGCTGAGTCACTTTTCTTTGTTCCACACCATCTCAAGTCCTTAATGAAATAGTACTGCAGTACAATCCTTATATACTCCATAATTATTATAACAAGTACATTGTTGATACAACACTCAATTGATATAATCAACATAATAACTCTAATCATTCCCCTTAATCTGTGGTAGTATCATAACTTGATTATTATCCAATAGCATCATTTGCGGCATAGTCTGATGACTGGGACATAGGTTCGCGTAGTGTCCAAACTCCTTGCAAATGAAGCATTGTACATTTGAAACCATTTTCTTACCCTTGCAGTCATGTACTTTGTGCCCTTTTCCTCCACACTTATAACAAACTCCCATTCCTTTCAGGAAAGTTCCAGGGTGTTTCTTTCCACAGTTACCACATATGGGAAAATTCTTCTTTTCCCTCTTCCCTTTATCCATCTTTCTCTCTTCTATCCTTTTCTTCTCTTGCTTCCCTTCAAAGCCATAGGACTCAGTAAACTCTTTACTTATCTTATCAACACATGATATTATTTCTTCATATGATGATAATACATGGGAGACTATTTCTCTTATAAATTCTAGCTTAAGACCAGGAAAGATATGATCCTTACTTCTCTTTGGATCATGTGCATTTCTGGAGGTCTCATTCCTTCTACTGGGTTCCATTTCTAAACAATGGCATACACTAGATCAGTTTATGAATCAAAATACATAATCCCATAGTTATAAAACACTTAACATAAATTGAACTATTTATGGATATAATCCATAATCATAAAAATGTTTTCTTTGAAGAAGTATATACTCATAAACCCTTCATAATTATTTGTAAAGAAAATGAGAGTTATCCTAAGCATATCCCCCGGGAGTGTCGTAACCAAGAGTGCAGCAAGGCCCGTTGTCGTGCACCAGTTCCCGTTCGAGTCTAGCTCAAAGCGGTGTTTTCGGGTTTTACCCCTAGGTACATCTGTGCCAGAGCCGCCTCTACCTGCTCGTATCCAGACAGGGATGTATTGCTCGGAAAACTCACAAAATCTCTACAATACCAAAATTCTAGGAAGTTCTTCTATACTAATCCTCAAAGTTCATCTTAGGTCTACGTGCTCTAATCAGAGTTTATCTAAATCTAGCTTCCAAGGTTTGTACTAAACTTCCTCTGATACCAACTGTAACGCCCCGACCCCAGCTACCCAGAGTCGGTGCATTACTTCGTAACATTGGCATGATCACAAGAAAGATCAAATCTCGAAAGACCGATTGGTTTAGTAGCCTTGGAAACACTAGATATATTCATAAGTTTTACATTACATCATAAAATGAAAAACTACTACAATAACATAATGTCTCCATAATCCACACTATAATCCCCTCATAATATCCCTGCAGGTCATTCATAACTTAAATCTTCACATCCTGGGAAAAATAAAACATTGAAAAGGGGTGAGCTCAAATGCCCAGTAAGGATAACAATATAGCGGAAACTTTCATAAATAAGAATAAACATTTAAGGCAATGTATAACTAAAACAAAAGCCTTTTAAATATGAACTTTCAACATGGTATGGCATAAATAAAATGAAATAATGCCATTTACTTATTCACATGGATATTCTACTAATCGAATAATCACATGCAAAAATCAATAACCACTTTCATAATGTTGGAATGCATAATGCCAGACTATCATAACCACATAGCCAAGGCCTCGTGCCAAGACTACAAATAAGATTTTGTCAAGGCCTTGTGCCAAGACACTAGTTTGTCTCATGAGACCTACCGATGCATCGAGCAGCTATAGCGGGCTCCACCCATCACTTATTAAGTTCAATGCATTCCCATATGAAAAGGTTTAAACATAACATAAACATTCGTATTAAAACTAGCATAAGAAATGTCAATAATTTCACCATAAACTATGAATGGTATAAAAATAGCACATCCATAGTCAAACATATCACAAAACCTTCAATACAATATAGAAGTTTTGTATCATAATAAATCAACTTCAAATAATCTTAAAATCCATCAAAGGATGTTGATGTAGATGAAATCAAAATTCTTTTTAAAGAAATATCTCCTTTTATTTTGAAATCATTTAAGATCCATATAAAATAAAACATTTTCTTTGAAAATATTCTTATAAGCTTGTAAGGAAATCTTTGAAGATTTTATAACGGCGTAAAATAACCGCACCCGCCTTATAAGTTAAAAAAACATTCTTACCTCAATTCTGTCGAAAAGGTTAAAAAGGACCTTGTTTTGAAAACGACGGAAAGATTCCTTTATAAACCTCTTATAAAAAGTCAAAAAAGAGTATAAATGACTTTAACCCATATTCTTGTAAATAGTAAAAATGTTTTGAAATACATTTTTAAGAAACATGGATGTGGATGATAAAGATATCCCAGTAGATTATTACGTATAAACAACCTCGGATAATGAAGAGATTGTGAAATAACCCTTAACTTGTACTTTTCCTTTGTTGGGGTAGGTTAACCTCCTGTATAATGGTGAAATAATTGTTATTAAATTATACAAGAATCATATATATTAATATGATATCATATATGATCTTTTAACATTGATTTGTTAATAATATCTTAGAATTATCGTCGTTTCGGGTGTTAACTTACTCATTTTATTTATATGTTTTGTTACATAAGCCATGGTTGTTGTATCTTATTCATATCCAGAATGATATATAGTCCTTAAAAATCATTTTTAAATCATCAAATGATAATTATACTTGAATGGTTACGATGGAGAATGAATCTCATCGCGTTCGTGGAGACGGTAGTCCGTACGTACGCACGAGCGACAATATCATTCTTTTGATATTAAAATAATATATAAATGAATGTTATATCATATATAAAGAATAATTAACATGTTATATTTATTATTTAAATGAGTTACACATCATTATTATACCCATCCAAATAATATTATATTGAATAACAATTACACCACGACGTGGAGACGGTAAGCCGTACGTACGCATGTATGGTGACATGTTATTCAAAGGGTGGATAGAATACTGAATATGGTTGTACCATACTTATAATAACATCAAAGTATATGTGAGATACTGGAGTTATTATTTTAGAATGGTAAGAACAAAGGAAGAAGAAGTGGAAGAAGAAATGAACTTAGAAAAGGGTGGTGAAATCATTACCTCTTCTTCGGGTTCTTCCTTTTGATTTGATCAAAAGGGCTCCTTAGGTTGGCTTTCTGATCAAACTAAGGCCTCTAGGTTGTAGTGAGGGATGTTGGGAGAGTATTTGGGCAGAGTTTTGCCGAACCAAAAGGCTTTGAAGGTGTGAAGAAATGAGAAGGAGGAGTGCCCTTTTATAAGAGGGGTGAGGGGCACCTTTGGAAAAGCTAGAAATATTAATTTATAATAAATTCATATTCGGTTTACAATGGCTCCAAAGTTGACTATTCAAAGGATAAGGTGGGGATAGGTCGAAAACCACTCAACTAATAGAATTTATACAGGTTTGGGTACTTATATTAACCTTATCTTTAAGTATTAACTCTAAGTTAATTAGTTTCACTTTTACAATGTCTCTTTGTATTTTTATATAATATGGTTAATAAACTTACTATATACATCCAAGAGACCCCCAAGTGGTCCATTAATGATGAAACTATCATGATATAAGTCTCTTGGCCGAACCTTAGATTTTTAGGAATTTAATATCAATTAATAATATAATATTTGTTTTAAGAACTCTTTTATGTCAATTTTGACACTATTCAATAGTTGATTTTTGTGAAACTCATAACAGATTTATTACTTCTAAAAAAGTCAATTAAATCAATTCTAATATATCATATTATCCTATAAAATTATTTTAATTCATTAAAAGTTTCATATTATATTTTTTTGGGTATTTATAATATCAATTATTTTAATTTTTCACTATTATAGTAATTACTGCATCATCATTGTGTCATAAATAAAATAAATTATTTAATGTCTAAAAATTATAAATAAAATATCATTATGTAGTAAATCGTTTTAGCTTTCTAATGAATATTTATAATCTAAAATCAAACTTATATAACCCTATGTAACAATTGTTTTTCTAAAAGATATATGCTTGTGTCATTTTTGTATTAATTTTAACTTAATTAAAATAAAGTGTCATTATCACTTACAAGTGGATCCATGGGGTCCCAAAATAGACCCAAAGATTCTCATGGTCGACCATGTATCAACCAATAGGGTTAGGACACGTTTTAGGGTAATTTAGTATTATTATAATATTATTTTTTTAACCCTTATTTACCGGATTTACCCTTAACCATGGTAAATAAAATATTTACCGCAGTAATTATTCAAAATGTCTAAAAATAAAAGTTACCTATTTACACAATTTGAACATCCTGATTCCAAATATGGAATCCATTTTCCTAAATTCAAAACACAGAAGTGTCAGAAATTAATTTAAAATTAATTCCCGCTGTCAAAACAAAAAGCGTGTTTTTAAGAGATAATAACTATCAAAAGATTGACACTTGTTTATGTTCGGTTTAATTGTAAAATTATGTCCAATGACAAACATTATATTAAATGGTAAAAATATATTCTAAATATACTTTAAAACCACTCAAATTCATAATTTATCACTATTAATTATTTTGATTAAAAAAGATGTTTTTAATTAAAATTTAGTAATTTTCACTATTCATCAAAATATGAAAGTTATCCGAAATGTACCAAAATTTCACCTTAGGCTAAATTCGATATTCCGAATCCAAAAATGAAGTCCATTTTGAAATATAAAATATATATATTTTCAAAAAGTAGGTATTACTATTTATAACGGCTAGTTTGATTGGTTATGGTGTGTTAGAACTCGGTGTTGCGTACAACACACGCTATCACATTATTCAAAGGGAAACGTACCGTGGAAGCTTGGGGTGTTTCATTTTAAATTTTTGATGTCCCCATTTAGTCAAAAAGTTTAAAATATTGTATTTAAAAAGGTTTCACTATTAGAAGTTGATAAAAGTGAAATACTGAAAATGAATCTGTTCTTGCATTTTGATTAAGAAACTCATAATAGGGATTCTAAAATTATAAGGATTATATAAAGTTCAAAATGTAGTTAATACTATTCATGACCTCTTTTAATGGTGTGATTGAACTCGGTGTTGCGTGTAGTGCAAGTTATTGAATTATTTTTAAGAAATAACACACTCTGAAATCCTGTGGTGTTACAGACATTAATGAGAATGATTTATAAGAATAAATATTTATAACATTTAAAATGATGTTTTAGTTAAAGAGTACCTTAAATGTATAATTTTGAAAAATTATTTTTTGAAACATGGACATTGATAATAAATATTTCCCAGAAAAAACATACACATAAAAAATCTTGGATAATAATGAGATTGAGGAATTAACCCTTACCTTTCACTTTCCATTGGTCGAGGGTATGTTTAACCTCTTGTATAATGACCATAATATGTTATTAAAGTATACCATAACCATATTCTTATTTATTATATCATACATGAATCATTTATTGTAACATCCCAAGTAAATAAAGAATAATAAATTTTCATTTTTATTAATATTTTTGAATTAAATATTAATTTTACTTTAAAAGGGATGCTATGTTTGATGGCTTACCTGATATGCAACAATGGTTTTCTTTGAAATCTTATGTTTCACACTAATAATATAATATTATTATTTTAAATGGTAGTTAACACCTAGCCATTATATTGGCGTGAATGAATAGAACTAACTAAAATATTATTATACATGTTTTTTAAATGTCTTTACTTTTATCCAATAAAAGTTAGGGGCTTAAAATATGAATGAATCAAATTTTAAGCATAAATACTCTTATATTCACTAAAAGGTCGATTTACCGCATTTTGATGATGAAACCTCTTTAAATGTAGTTTTTATCATTTAAATATGCTCTATCTAAAAAAATATAATTCTTATTTAGATTAAGGACATCAAAATTTAATTTGGGTAATTTTTTGGTATTTTTATGATAAAGTTCATTTTTTTAATGAATAGTGAAAAATATTGTATTTTAATTCAAAAGTTCCTTTTAATCTAATTTATTTTTATGGTTATATTAAATTTTTAATTAGTTTTAAATTTTATTTGGAATATATTTATACCAATTAATCTAATTTTGGTCATTGGAATTAATTTCACTTTGAAATTAGACATAAACAAGTATCAATCTTTTGATAGTTGTTCTTTCATAAAAACACGCTATTTGTTTTGATAATGAGAATTATTTTTAAATTAATTAATTCAACTTCTATGTTTTATATTTGGTAAAATAGACATCATTTTTGAATTTATAATATCAAATATATATTAGTCTGAATTTTTTGTATTTTTCTAAAAAACATCAATTTTGGATGAATAGTGAAACCACTTAGTAGTAGTTAAAAAACTGACTTTTTCATTTAAATGAAATTTTACTGCTTCTGTGAATTAAATTTAGAAAATCAAATATACATGGTTGTTATTAGTAATCAAAATTTGGTTCAAAAGGATGGAAATAATTTTTTATGAATAGTAACTTTTGACTTTTATTAACCGTGGTTAAAGGTAAATAGGCTAATTCAAGGTAAAAAGAATATTATAATAATAAAAAATTACCTTAACACTTGTCCTAACATTATTGGTTGAGTCATGGCCAACCATGGGCATTATTGGGTTGATTTTTGAACCCCATGGAGACACTTAAGAGTGATAATGACACTTTATTCTACTTAACTTAATGTAAAGGCAAAAATGACATAAACAAATATCTTTTAGTAAATTAATTTTTACATGGGGTTATATAAGTTAAATTTTCGACTATAAATATTATTTGGAAAGATAAAATGATTTCCTACATCATTTTATTTATTTTTATGAATTTTATACTTCAAATAAATTAAATTATTTATGACACAATAATGATGCAGTGTTTACCTCATTAATAAATCATTTAAATAAATAAGATTATAAATATTAAAATAACATACAAAACCTATCCAATTATTATTGGATGATTTTATTTCTACCATGAGTCATCTTCTCTTTAACTTTAATTATTTTGGGACCTTTAGAAACCAAATATCAGTATATAATAAAATAATATTTTCACAATTTCCTAAAGAGCCCCTCCTCCCCCTTATAAAATCTCTCACTTCTTACTTATTCCTCACACCTCTCAAGCCCCTTGGATCATCTAAAACCTACCCAAATAATCTCTCAATATCTCTATCCTACTTATATAATCCTTACCTTAGGCAGAAGGCACTTCAAAAAGTCCTTTTTGTTCAAACCAAAGGGAGTTACCAAAATTAAAGGTAACGGTTTCTCTTAAATTCTTTTGTTTTATTTTGTTTTATTTTACTGCTCCAACACATAAAATATTTTTAATCCTTTATTTTATAAACTCACCATTATCCTAAATATACTAGGATGTTGTTATGATAAGGATTATAACTACACTTACACACACCTTCATCTAATGGGTGAAGAACATATTGTTTCTGTGGATGCCAAACTAACGCCTCACGAAACGATGATTGTTCGATTATATCCTACCACTTCTCATGGTGTAAATTATGATGTAACTGTATTTATATAAGATATATATTATTTTTATGCTTTCTTTATGCATCTTTATTTTCCATTTATATCATACCTTTATGGTTTCCATTATGGGTAAACACGATAATTTCATTTGAGGAAGGGTGGACTACCGCCCCCTCAAAGTGATATGAATTCTTAATTCCATATGTAGTATGTATTAAGGATATAGTTAATGATATTATGTATGATATTATACTGGAATTATAATAAACCTATGTATAATTATGTTTTAATTCCATTAAAGTGTGAAATAGAAATGAAAGTAGCGTTCATGCCTACGTACTGCTTACCGTCTCCATGAATGGTGCATTTCATTTCTTATCTCCAAAATGGTACATAATATTACAAATACATATATATAATGGATATATATGATTTATATAATATCTAAATATTGAATATCATTCTGGAGATAATGTACTATTGACCACATGGACAACTTGTAATTATAAGGTGTTCATTATTTACTCAAGTACCAAATATCGACAAAACAACCATTATTAACTTAAATGATTACATAATGTTTATAACATGGTAATAAGTGATATAAAATGAATTATAAACTTTAAAAAGTTTCTTAATCAAGTAGATATTTACTTCACTTTATTATTTAAGAGATTAAATAACGAACGGGTCAAGTCGGACTTGAGGTAAAGGACTTCATCTCAATCTCCTTTAATTGAGGCATATTTTGTTTTAATACACGATTTTATTTTATACATTATATAAACAAATTTTACTTTTACTTTTATTCAAAAGGAATATTTTCTCTATGAAGCATTTTACTAAACGGCAAAAAAATGTTTCTTTTTAGCATACGCGGTGACAACAACCTTTTCGTCACCGCGAGTGTTATTTGATCTTTTGGCTTCCTTAACAAGCCGTAATGTTTTTAAAAGGAAAATAAATACCATATACTCTTTTAAAGTATTTTGATATTGAAAATTGTTTCGATAATGGATTCATTATTTCAATATATTAAAATGATATATTGTGACTGAAATGTGGAAATGTTATCTTTCCTTTATGTTTTTTTATTTGTTATGAATATGTTATGGTTCTTGGGCATTATTATATATATGGGTGGTTCTGTGATAAACCTATGGTGTGTGAGCCTGAGATAGCTCTCCAGTGCATTGGTTAATGTGACAGAGGTAAACGCAAATGTTTCACCTAAGAGATTTAGGGAATATACTGTGATGCGTATTCCAATGTAACTCCCTATGTATCTGTGATAGCTACAATGTAAGTATGATATGAATTCCATAAGTACCTTTTTGATTTTTTATTTCTATGTGTGATTCATAAATTTTTATGTTTTCATGAGGTAAGTAAAAGATTTTATGTTTTGTATGTATTGATGGACTAATGATTTATTTCTTATATTATAACTCTTACTGAGTTTTTTATGCTCATCCCATGTTTTGAAATGTTTCTCACAGGACTTAAAGATCAATAGGGTCAAGGATGGGATCAAGGAAAAGTCTTTTTGTCTAAAACATGGAACTAGACATGACTCTCTTTTTTTCAAGAGTTTTTATTTTATGAAAAAATGGATACTGAGTGGAATTGTATACATGTAATATTCATGTTGTTAAGTAAATGTAATGACCTAATTCTCTATAACTCTAAACCTGAAAAGATACTTAATGTGAATTATCCATTTAATTCAAGAATATGTAATGTTTAAGTCTGGGTCCTTATAGTTGGTATCAAAGGTCAGTTTAGATAACTTTTGGAGTTAGGGTATTGTTAAATTCATATCCATAAATTACTTTATATTGAAATGATGTAGCATTTACAGATTACCATATTGATTTTCCTAAGATATTTCTATGTTCAGAATGGTTTTCCGTAGAGGAAACACGGCAGCTATATTGAGACGACATTAGAAAGAAGACAACTATCCAAATAATCAACCTGAGATGGTCGGAATCAGAACTGAATAGTTTTTTGAAGTGATGGAATAGTTGACTCATGCTATAAATGGTGGTGTTATCCATGCACGAGATCAGCCAGATCAACAACAGAGGAACATGTCAGTAGTTGAGCATTCCAGGATACAACATCCCCCATAATTCAGATGATCATCTGACCCTGTGCTAGCAGAAGGGTGGATTAAAGCATAGGAAAAGATTTTTGATGTCATGGGTTGTTTAGAACATAAAAATATTAGTCTCATTGTTTACCATTTTGAAGGTGAAGCTGATCAGTGGTGGTCGATAGTGAAAATATCTGGGATAGTGAGGATATTGTTTCTCTTTATTGGGATGAATTCAAAGGTATGTTTCTTGAGAAATATTTTCCTAAGGTGGTTCATCTTTGAATGGAAACACAATTCCTTGAATTGAGGTAGGAGGATGAATTAGTGGCTGTTTATGAAGCAAAACTCACTCGAATCGCAAGGTATGATTCAAATTTCATACGAGATCTTGATAGTAAAATCAATCATTTTTACTTAGGATTAAATATGAAGTATCGAATGGATTTGGCATCTCATGAGTTCAAAAGTTATGAAAAACTTGTTCATTGTGCGGATAAGGTGGAAATGAAGTTTCCAAATGATCAAGTGTTCTTTGAAAAACAACTAAATAAGAGGTAGAGGTGGCAGGAGAAAGGGAAAAACTCTTCAAAAAAGTCTTCTGGTAAGAAACTTAAGTTTACAGTTTGTGAAAATTATTGTAAAAAGCATTCTGGGGAATGTATTTTGAATTCTGGTAAGTGCTACTGATGTGGTAAAATGGGACATAAGGCATTAAATTGCACTGAAAAAGATCAGGTTAATGGTAAGACATAATCTGATTTATAATCATTAAAATGTTTTAAGTGCAATTAAATGGGTCATTATGCAAATGAGTGTCCAACGAAGAACTCAACTAAGGGAAAGCAGCCATACTATAAGCAGAAAGGGGTGGTAAAATCCTTTGCAACTACTTCAGCAGATGTTGGGCCATCAAATGAAGTAGTATCAGGTACACTGTTTGTTTTTTCATATTATGTTAATGTGTTGTTTGATTCATGGACTACACACTCTATCATTTCTGAGAGGTTTTCTAGTAAATTGGAAATTCCATCTTAAGATATGAATACAGAACTTTTGGTAAAAACACCTGGGGGAAATGTTGAGACAAAAAGAAATTATAAGAACCTTCTTGTCCTTGTGTGTGGGAAGAATATACCTGCAAACCTTATTGTTTTGCCTCTAGTAGAGTTTGAGGTTATTTTGGGTATGGATTGGATTTCTGTTTATCATGCTAAGATTGACTGTAGAGCTAAAGAGGTTTCATTTTAGAAAGATTTTCAATTTGTGTACAAGAATGAACCCTTGATTTTGATAAAATATCAGGAAGCTAAGAAACTAGTAAAAGATGCAAATTATTGTTACCTTACTCATATTGTTGAAAATAAAGGAAGTGTTGAGATTAATGATGTTCCAGTGGTAAATGAGTACCTTGATGTCTTTCCTGATGAGTTGTCGGGTATTATACCTGATCGAGAAGTTGAATGTTCTGTGGACTTATTTCCTAATGCTAAGCCAATTTCAAAACCCCCTTATCAAATGGACCAAATTTAACTATTAGAGTTAAAGAAGAAATTGCATGAGTTATTAGATAAAGGTTTCTTTTGACCAAGCACATCACCATGGGGTGCTTCTATCTTATTTTTTAAAAACAAAGATGGTTCAATGAGAATTTACATTGATCATAGAGTGTTGAATAACATCACTGTTAAGAATAAGTATCCTTTGCCTCATATTGATGATTTTTTTGATCAGCTCTAGGGAGATCAGTATTTTTCAAAGATTGATTTGAGTTTGGGGTACCATCAGTTGAAAGTAAAGGAAGAATAACTTCTCAAGACCGCATTTCGTACTAGATAGGGTCATTATGAATTTGTAGTTATGCCTTTTGGTTTAACCAATGCACCTGATGTATTCATAGATCTTTAAATATAATTTTTTGTGAGTTCTTGGGTAAGATTGTGGTTGTGTTCATTGATGATTTTTTGTTTTTTTTCAAAATTAAAGAGGAACATTAAAGTCATTTAAGGTTTGTCTTGTAAACCTTAAAAGAAAAGAAACTGTTTGGGAAATTCAGAAAGTGTGAGTTTTGGTTATAGAAAATTTCTTTCCTTGGTCACATTATTTAAAAAAATGGCATAACAGTTGATCATGCTAAAAAAATTCTTGAATAATGGCCAAGACCCACAAATATAACTGATATTGGTAGTATTCTTGGTTTGGTAGGTTATTATCTGAGTATTGTTGATAATTTTTCATGGTTATCTAGTCCAATTATTAAGTTAACTAGAAAAGGTTTTAAGTTCATTTGGAAAATAGAATGTGATGATTTTTTTTAGGAATTGAAAAGAAGACTGGTGAATGCTTTAGTTTTGGCACTACCTTCCATAAATGGTGATTTTCTTATTTACAGTGATGCATTGTTGAAAGGACTTGGTTGTTTCCTTATATATAATGATCAGGTAATTGTTTACACTTCACGTCAGTTGAAACCTCATGAGTTTAATTACCCTACACATGATTTGGAATTATTTTCTATTATTTTTTGCTTTAAAAATTTGGAGGCGTCATTTGTATGGAGTAAAATGTGAAATATATACTGACCACAAAAGTTTGAAATATATATTCACTGAGAAAGAATTGAACCTGAGACAGAGGGTATTGTTGGAATTAATCAAGGATTATTACTGCATGATTCATTACCATACAAGAAAGGAAAATAAATTGTTTGATGCTTTGATTCAAAAAAGTAATGCTTCATTAACCATGATACGTTTGGAATGAGATCATTTGGTTTTTGATTTGATGAACTTGGGCATAGAAGTTATTGGTGCCAGAAATTCTTTTTTTTTTGTTTCAGGTGTTAGTGAAATCATCTCTATCAGATGAAATAAAGCAAGCACAGAAAGAAGATAGTGAGTTGTAGAAAAAGGTAGTGTTGGTTCAAAAGGGTATGTTGAGTGATTTTAACATTGATAATGATTGTGTTTTGAGGTTTGGAAAAAGATTATGTGTGCCTTATGATTCGTAGTTGAAGAATGAGGTGTTATGTGAAGCTCATAGTTCTCCATTTTTAGTTCATCTTGGCAGTACTAATATGTACAGAGATCTTTGGGAGTATTACTGCTAGGATGGAATGCAAAGAGATATTGCTGATTTTACTGTGAAGTGTTTGACTTATCAGTAGGTTAAAGCTGGGTGGCAGTTACCGAAAGGGATGATTCCATCTTTACCGGTGCCAGAGTGGAAATGGGAAAATATATCCATGGACTTCGTTGTGGGATTACAAAAAGACATCTAGAGGTTATAACATAATTGGGTTTACTGTTGATCTGTTGACTAAATCTACTCATTTCCTTCCTATTCGAGATATTTTGTCTCTAGATAAACTTTCTCGGTTTTATGTTAAAGAGATAGTCAGGTTTCATGTAGTTACCATCTGCATTGTATCTGATTGTGATCCCATGTTTACTTCTAACTTTTGGAAAGGCCTTCATAAGTTGTTGGGTACTAAATTAAATTTTAGGACAGCTTTTCATCTACAGTAAGATGGGCAGTCAGAACAAACAATTCAGACCCTAGAGGATATACTACGTGCTTGTTCACTAGTTTACTATGGAATTTTGGACCAACATATTTCATTGGTTGAATTTTCTTATAATAAAATTTTTCATTCTAGTATACCGATGGCTCCATTTGAGGCATTATATGGGAAGCATTGTTGAACTCCGACATTTTGGGATGAAGTAGGTGAAAGGAAGCTGATGGGACCCGAATTGGTAGAAGAGATGGCAGAAAAGGTTCATTGGATTCAGAAGCACATGAGAACAACTCAGAGCAGGTAGAAAAGTTATGCAGATAACCAGAGGAAGGATATATCTTCTGAGGTAGGTGATCATGTCTTTCTCAAAGTTTCTCTATGGAAAAGTGTGATGCGTTTTGGTAAGAAGGGAAAGTTGAGTCCGAGGTTCATTGGACCTTATCAAATCCTAGAAAAAGTTGTATGAGTTGCATACAGAGTGGATTTACCTCTATGTTTATCCTAGGTACACAATGTTTTTCATGTTTAGATCTTGAGAAAATATATGCCAGATCCATATCATGTTTTAAGCCCAGAGGTAGTTCAGTTGGAAGAGAATCACTCTTATGAGGAAAAACTAGTCCAGATTCTTAACCGTAGAGAGCAAGTGTTGTGGAATAAATTAATTCACTAGGTAAAGGTTTTTTAGATAAACCATTTGGTTGAAGAGGCAATGTGGGAATCTGAAAATTCTATGAAGGATAAATACCCCCCATTTATTTGATAAGTGAAAAAATTGCAAGGACGCAATTCCCAAAAGGGGGGAAGGATGTAACATCCCAAGTAAATAAAGACTAATACATTTTCATATTTATTAATACTTTTGAATTAAATATTAATTTTACTTTAAAGTTGATGTTATGTTTGATGGCTTACCCGATATGCAACAACGGGTTTCTTTGAAATCTTACGTTTCACACTAATAATATAATATTATTATTTTAAATGGTAGTTAATTCCTAGACATTTTATTGGAATGAATGAATAGAACTATCTACAATATTATTATACATGTTTGTTAAATGTTTTTACTTTTATCCAATAAATTTTAGGGGCTTAAAATATGAATGAATCTAATTTTAAGCATAAATACTCTAATATTCACTAAAAGGTCGATTTACCACCTTTTGATGATGAACCCTATTTAAATATAGTTTTGGTCATTTTTATATGTTATATTTTACAAAATAAAATTCATCTTTAGATTCGGGACATCATAATTTTCTTTGGGTAATTTTTTGGTATTTTTATGATAAAGTTCATTTTTTAATGAATAGTGAAAAATACTATATTATAATTTATAAGTGTTGTTTAATCTAATTTATTTTTATGGTTATATTACCTTTTTAATTGATTTTAAAGTGTATTAAAAATATATTTTTACTAATTAATCCAATTTTGGTCATTGGAATTAATTTCACTTTGAAATTGGACATAAACAAGTATCAATCTTTTGATAGTTATTGTTTCTTAAAAACACGCTATTTATTTTGACAATGGGTATTATTTTTAAATTAATTAATGAAACTTATATGTTTTGAATTTGGTAAAATAGACATCATTTATTTATTTGTAATATCAAATATAGATTAGGATGAATGTTTTTTATTTTTCTGAAAAACTTCAATTTTTGATGAATAGTGAAACCATTTAGTAGTAGTTAAAAAACTGACTTTTTCATTTAAATGAAATTTTACCACTTTTGTGCATCGAATTTCTAAAATCCGACATACATGGTTGTTATTATTCAGTAAAATGTGGTTAAATAAGATGGAAATAATTTTTGGTGAATAGTAACTTTTGACTTTTATTTTACGTGGTTAAAGGTAAATAGGGTAATTCAAGGTAAAAAGAATATTATAATAATACAAAATTACCTTAACACTTTTCCTAACCTTAATGGTTGAGTCACGGCCGACCATGGGTATCTTTGGGTCGATTTTGGGAATCCATGGAGCCACTTAAGAGTGATAATGACACTTTATTTTAATTAACTTAATGTAAAGACAAAAATGACATAAACAAATATCTTTTAGTAAATTAATTTTTACATGGGGTTATATAAGTTATATTTTCAACCATAAATATTATTTGGAAAGATAAAACGATTTCCTATATCATGTATTTTTTTTATAATTTTTAGACATCATATAAATTATATTATGTACGACACAATAATGATACAGTGTTTACCTCATTAATAAATCATTTAAATAAATAAGATTATAAATATTAAAATAACATCCAAAACCTGTCCAATTCTCATTGGATTATTTTATTTAGACCATGAGTCATCTTATCTTAGACTTTAATTAGTTTTTGAATTTTAGAAACCAAATATAATTATATAATAAAATAATGTTTTCACACTTTCCTAAAGAGCCCCTCATCCCCCTTATAAAAATCCATCACTTCTTACTCATTCCTCACACCTCTCAAGCCCATTGGCTCGTCCAACCCCTACCCAAATAATCTCTAAAGATCCCTCTCCTCCACCTAGAATCCTTACCATTGGTATAAGGAACTTCAAGAAGTCCTTTTGGTTCAAACCGAAGGGATTTACCAAAATTAAAGGTAACAATTTCTCATAAATTCATTCGTTTTATTTTGTTTTATTTTACTTCTCCAATCCCTAAACCATTTTTATTCCTTTATTTTATAATAACAACAGTATCCTCAATATACTAGGATGTTTTTATGAGAATTATTCAAACTACACTTACACACACCTCCATCTAATGGGTGAAGAAAATACTATTTCTGTGGATGGAAAACTAACGCCTCATGAAACGATGATTGTTCGATTGTCTCCTACCGCCTATCATGGTGGAAATTAGGATGGAACTGTATTTATATATGATATATATTATGTTTATGTTTTCTTTATGCTTCTCTATTTTCAATTTATAACATACCTTTATGGTTTCCATTATGGGTAAACGCAATAATTTCATTTAAGGAAGTGCGGACAACCACCCCCTCAAAGTGATACAACTCGTTAATGCCATATGTGGGATGTATAAAGGTTAGAGTTAATTATATTATGTATGATATTATAATGGAATTATAATATACCTATGTATCATTATCTTTTAATTCCATTATAGTAAGAAATAGAAATGAAAGTAACGTTCATGCATACGTACGGCTTACCGTCTCCATGAACGGTGCATTTCATTTATTATCTCCAAAATGTTACATACAGTTATAAATACTTATATATACTGGATATATATTATGTATATAATATCTAAATAGTGAATATCATTTTGTATATAATGGAATATTTACTACATGGACAACTTGTAATTATAAGGTGTTCATTTTTTATTCAATTACCAAATATCGACAAAATAACCAGTATTAACTTAATTGATTACATAATGTTTATAACATGGTAATAAGTGATATAAAAGTAATAATAAACTTTAAAAAGGTTCTTAAGAAAGTATAAATTAACTTTAGTTTATTATTCAGGTGATTAAAGAACGAACGGGTCAAGTCGGACATGAGGTAAGGGACTTCGTCTCAATCTCCTTTCATTGGGGCATATTTTGTTTTAATACACGGTTTTCTTTTATACGTTGTATAAAAAAATTTTGAAATTTACTTTTATTCAAAAGGAATATTTTCTCTACGATGCATTTTACTAAATTAAAAAACAATAAGGTTTCTTTTTAGCGTATGCGGTGACAACGACCTTTCCGTCACCGCGAGTATTATTTGATATTTTGGCTTCCTTAACAAGCCGTAATGTTTTTAAAAGGAAAATAAATACCATATACTATTTTTACGCATTTTGGTATTGAAAATGGTTTTGATAATGAATTTTTTATGCCAATATATTTAAATGACATATTGTTATTGAAATGTGTAAATGTTATCTTTCATTTATGTTTGTTTTATGTGTTACGAATATGTTATGGTTCTTGGGAATTTTTACGTATACGGGTGGTTCCATGATAAACCTAGGGCGGGTGTGCCCGAGATATATCTCAAATGCTTTGGGTAACGTGACGGAGGAAAACATGAATGTTTCTCCTAAGAGATTTAGGGAATATACTTTTATGGGTATTACAATGTAACTCCCTCTGTAGCTGTGATATCTACAATGTAAGTTTGATATGAATGCCATAAGTACCTTTCTGATTTGTGATTACTATGTGTGATTCATAAATCTTATGTTTTCATGAGGTAAGTAAAATAGTTTATGTTTTTTATGTATTGATTGACTAATGATTTCTTTCTTATTTTATAACCCCTACTGATCTTTTTATGCTCATCCCAAGTTTTGAAATGATTTTCACAGGACTTAAAGATGAGTAGGGTCACGGATGGGATCAAGTAAAAGCCTTTCTTTCTAAAATATGGAACTATACATGACTCTTTTTTTCATGATTTTTTATTTTATGAAAAAAATGGATACTGAGTAGAATTGTATATATGTAATATTCATGTGGTTAAGTAAATGTAATGACCTAATTCCCTAAAACTCTAAACCTGAAAATATCCTTAACATGAATTATCCATTTAATTCAAGAATATGTAATGTTTATGGTCAGGTCCTTATATTTATGACTTTATACTACCCATTTTATAATTATTTCCATGTTAAATTAACATTTCGTGTAATAATCGCTTTCTTTATCGTACGTTTTTTAACTTGTTATTCTTGATCATATCATTTAGATCATGATTTAAATACTTCCATATTATAATAAATGATTTATATATCATGTTTATTCAGAATATAAATATTTATAACAGGTAGATATATTAAATGGAAGACACCGTTTATCGAGGCAGTTGGTCGTACATATGCATAAACGATGTTTCCGTTTTCATATCATATTGAACAAAAGTAAGTGAATAAGATATATGTAAGTACACACACACACATATCTATCTATATATATATCTAGTAGATTTATTATTTAATTTATTACATACTTATTAATAATATATATTTTTATAATCATCATTGAATGGTGAACGTGGAAATGAATCTCTTCACGTCATGGAGATGGTAAGTCGTACGTACACACGAGCGACGATATCATTTATTTAATGATTAAAAGGTTTGGAATTTGATGGTATAGTAATTTTACAGAGAAATTATCATGTTAGTTTCATTATTTATACACATATTACTTATCCTTATATCCATCCAAATAACATAGTGTTGAATAAGAAATTACACCACGGCGTGGAGACGGTAAGTCATACGTATGCACGCATGGTGACATTATCATTCATAGGATGGATAGAATAATGAGTATGGTTGTACCATATTTATAATAACATCACAATATGTAAAAGGTACTGGAGTTAATATTTTGGTATGGAAAAAACAAAGAAAGAGAAAGTGGAAGAAGAACAGAACATTGAAAGAGTTGATAAAATAATTGCCTCTTCTTTGGGTGTTTCCTTTTGATTTGAACAAAAGGGATTCATAGGTTGGATTTATGCTCAAGGTAAGGCTTCTAGTATGAATTGAGGGATTTTGGGAGGAGATTTGGGTAGGGTTTGGCCGAGACAAATGGTTTTGAAGGTGTGATTTGGAGAGAAGGGGAAGTACCCTTTAATAAGATAGGTGAGGGTCAATTTATGAAAAGTTTGAAATATTATTTTTTATAAAACCATTTTCTGTTTCTAAGGGCTCAAAATTGATTTTTTTTAGAAGCTACGATGGGGATGGGTATAAATACTTTCAACTAATTGTATTTATACAATTTTAGTTCACCATATTAACCATAAATGTTAGATTTAACTCTTAGTTAAAAAGTTTTTCTTTTACCATGTCCTCTTGTATTATTATAATGAATGGTTAATAAACATAATATAAAAATCCAAGATAACCCCAAGTAGTTCATTAATGACATATTTATCATTATATAGGTCTATTATATGAACCATATATTTTTAAGAAAATTATATCATTTAATAATATAGTATTTTTTTAAAAAACTCATTTATGTCAATTTTGACACTATTTTTATTTTGGTTTAGTGAAAGTCATAAAAACATGATTAAATAGAATTAAATTCATTTAATAGACCCTTACATGTCATATTAATATATAAAATTCGTGGATGGCATCAAAATCCCCAATTAACATTTAATTTTATATTTATAATATCAATTATTTTAATCATTCATTGATAAAGTACTTACTTAAACATCATTGAGTCATAAATAAATTTATTTATTTAATATCAAAAAATTATAAATAAAATACCATTATGTAGGAAATCATTATAAATTTCTAGTGAATATTTATAGTCAAATTTATCTTATGCATAACCCTATATTAAACGTGGTTTAGTTATTAAACATTGAATTTTACACTTTTAACTCATCTTTAAATAAAATAATAATAAATGTCCTAATCTAACCCAAGTGGACCAAAAGTATCATATTTTATTTATAAGGGTGGTTTTGGTTGAAATACACTTATTCAATAGAATTAGGACTTGTGTTATGGTAATTATTATATCATTTTTACATTTAATTACCCTATTTACTTTCAACTGTGGTAAATAAAAGGAAAAAGTTACTATTTACCAAAAAAATAATCTTATTGAAAAAAAAATTACTTCCTGATGTTAATCGTGTCTCTATTATTTCTGAAATCCAATTCACAAAAGCAGTAAAATTACGTTTTATGCAAATTTGCAAATTTTCCTAGAAGGTGGGTAAAAGAGGATAAAATGTTCAATAAAATTTTCTACATCTAATTTTATAATAAAATTACTCAAATGAATTATATTGAAATCATATAGGTTTTATATATCTATTTTTACTTAAAATAAATTTAAATAAAATATATAATTATTTAAATAAAAAGTTGGTTTTAAACAATAACGTTGTGTTTTTTACTATTCATCAAAAATTGAAGGTTTTCAGAAAAATACCAAAAATTCACCATAAGATAATTTTTATATTCAGAATTAAAAAATTAATTCTATATTACCATATCCAAAACATATAATTTTCATTAATTAATTTAAAATATATTCCCATTGTCAAAACTAAAAATCGGGTTTTTAAAAAGTAAAAAATATCAAAATATTGACATGTGTTTATGTCAAATTTAAAAATGAAATTACTTATAATGACCTAAAATGTATTAAATGATAGAAATATAATCTAATTATACTTCCAAACCATTAAAATATATAATTTAACAATATAAATTATTTCTATTAAAAATGTGGTCTTCACGTAAAATTTAGTATTTTTCACTAGTCATCAAAATATGAAAGTTAACAGAAAAGTACCAAAAATCTAACCATACTAAATTTTTATTTCCTACTTCTAAAGAATAATTTAATTTAATTATATTTAATATATACAATTTCCAATTATTTGTTTTAAAAAAAGTTCTCCATTAAGAGGAGGAAAAATTGCATTTTTTGAAAAATAATTCTTTTATCTGAAAAAAATGAATTTGTTATTATATAATGTCTAAGAAACACTTAATATGGATTATAAAATTATATGGAGTATATAAAATTCATTTTTCAGTTAATATTATTTAAAACCGCTTCTTGAATGGCTAGTTTGGTAGGTCGTGGGGCGCTCGAACTCGGTGTTCCGTGTACCGTAAGTTATTGAATTAATTTGAATAGATAATGTACTATTAAATCTTGGGGTGTTACATTCTCCCATCCAATAAATTTCATCCTCACAATTTGAAAATTTTCTTCGAAAATAAAAGGTTTAAAATAGAAAAAATATCTTTGTGGAAAACCCACATCAGAAATTGGGTTAATAAAATTTAGCCATAATAAGAGGGAAAGGGAAATGAAAAAGTCACCACCATATTATGATCTCGATTAGAAGAACATTGGGGGAAATTAGAGATGCATAATTGGAGGAAAAAATAAATATTTATAGGGAGTGATTGAGGTCATCAATCACAAACAAGTGTAAAATTGAGTGTCCCAAATCCATCAATCTATAATGATTTAAAATATCATCGATTCAACAAAAAAAATAAGGTATTAGGATAACAAATTTTTGGTTTTAAGATCCCTTTACTAAAGTATAAGAGTTAATTTATTAATATAATAAGAGGGAAAAAATATACTATATAAGTAGAGTATCATCCTTCAACTAATTCCTACCACAAACTCATCTTTCACTTCGAAAGGTAATAGAATTCCATAATATTCTTTTTATCCTAATTGTATAGGGTTCCAAAAATAATGAATTTATAACTCATTTGTTAGAATTTCTAAAAAAACTACATTATAAAAACCAGGACATCACGTAGGCTAGTGGTAGGTGATACACCCTTGTCACCCTTTGGTTGCGGGTTCAAGTCTCAAGGCCTATCCGGACGTGACAGGTTGTTTCCCAACCTCCGAGTTTTCCTTTTAATATCAATCCAAAAATAATCTTAAGAAATTATTTAACCTTAAAAATAGTGTCCAATGTCAAACGTAATCCATTCCAAACTTTAGACTTATCAAAAACATTTCTTTCCAAACTCACAGTCCAAAATTCATAAGGATGGTAAACACAATGATAGTCTTATTTTCCACGTGATAATATGTGAATACCTTCATCATGTATTCTATTAAAACATGGTAACACCCTGAATTACCATAAAACCTTATTGATTACATTCATGCTCCCTTGTTCCAAATAGTACACTGGATATAATTCTTATATCCAAAAATGTTGTAAACTCCAACAATAATAGAATAAACAAACAATTAATTAGTTTCAAAGTAGTCAAGAATATCGAATATAATTTATCCAAATCAATCATATCTTTTTTCAAAATCACTAACTTAATATGAAAACCATATTAAGGTTTATCTTTCCTTCAACCATGTATTTTTCAAAAAAAATTACTTGCTATTGAGTCACTTTTCTTAGACGAATATATTCTAAAATCCTTAATGAAATAGTACTACAGTACAATCCTTATTTATTTCCCAAATTCATATAACCAGTACATCGTTGATACAACACTCAAATGAAAAAATTATTTTAAAAAAACATAAGAACACTAGTTATTCCTCTTCATCTATGGTGGTATCGTAACTTTATTATTATCCAATAGCATCATTTGGGGCATACTCTGATGATTTGGACATTGATTCTCTTAGTGTCCCAACTCCTTGCAGATGAAGCATTGTAAATTTTTAACCTTTTTCTTACCCATGCAATCACATACTTGGTGTCCTTTTTTCCCCACACTTATACCAACCTCCCATTCCCTTCGTGAATTTACCAAGGAGATTCTTTCCACAGTTATAAAATATGGGAAAATCCTTCTTTCTCATTTTCCCTTTATCCATCTTTTTCTCAACCATCCTTTTCTTCTCTTGTTTCCCTTTAAATCCGTTGAACTCGGAGAATTATTTACTTATCTTATTAACACATGATACTATTTCTTCATTTGATGAGAACACGTGGAAGAATATTTCCCTTCTAAATGTTGGATTAATACCATGAAAGATATTATCCTTCTTACTCTTTGGATCATGCATATTGTTGGAGTTCTCATTCCTTCTATTAGGCACCATTTCTAAACAATAGCATTATGTAGGTTAGTTTATGAATCAAAATGCATAATTAAAAACATTTAAAATTCCTAACATAAATTGAAAATATTATGCATGTAATCTATAATCATAAAAAAAATCTTTGAAGAAGTATTTACTCCTAAATAATTCATAATGGATTGTAAAGAAAATGTGAATTATCCTAAGCACATCCCCTGGGAGTGTCGTAACCAAGAGTGAAGCAAGGCCCGTTGTCGTGTACCTGGATACCTCGGATCAAGCCCTAAACTAATTGTCAGAGTCTTCACTCTTTGGTACATCTGTGCCAGAGCCGCCTCTACCTGATCTTATCTAGACAGGGATGTATTGCTTGAAAAATAATCAAAATCTCTACATTTCCAAAATTCTAAGAAGTTATTCTATAATAATATTCAAAGTCAATCTTAAGGGAATGTAATATAATCAGAGTTTTTCTAAATTTAGTTTCCAAGGTTTTTTCACAAATTCCTTTGATACCAATGGTAATGCCTCGAACCGAGAATCCCAGAGTCAGTTCATTATTTTAATACATTGGAATGATTACAATGAATCAAGTCCCGATGGACCGATCAGTTTAGTAGTCTTGGAAAATAGATTACATACATGAACATTACATTTCACATTCAAAAATAAAATACAACATAAATAATCCATTCATAATGTCATTATTCCCCTATCACAACCCTTATTTCAAACATAATACACTTCATGGAATCCTTGGAAAACAAAACATAAGAAAGGGGAGAGCTCAGATGCTCAGTAAGGGTAAATAATTTAGCAAAAGCTATAAAATTTTAAATAAAATGTGAAATAAAAACAACAGCCTTTTAAAAAAACATGAACATAATATGGAGAAAATAAATAAAACATTACCATATAAACATTCACATGTATATTTTACAAGTCGAATAATCACATGTAATAATTAATTTCATAGTGAGTGAATTCCTAACGTCAGACATCATTAACACATATTCAAGGCCTCGTGCCAATACTACAAATAAATTTTTTTCCAAGGCCTTGGGAAAATAAACTAGTTTGTCACATGAGACCTACCGATGCATCGAGGAGCTAATTTAGGCTCCACCCATCACTTACTAATTCCACTTTATTCCTCATATGAAATTGTTGAAACATAACATAAACATTCGTATTAAAACTAGAATACAAAATGTCAATAATTTTGACATAAACCATGAATGGTATAAAAATAGAAGATCCACTATAAAACATATCATAGCTCATTCTATACAATATGGAAAATTGTATTATAATAAATCAACCTCAATCAAGAATAATATCCAATAAAGGATGAAGATATAGTTGAAAATGATCAGTAAAATACCTTGTGTGTAATACCCTTTTTCATGAAATCATTTAAAAGTCACACAATTTATAAAGGATGTAATTTAAAAGATATTTTTGAATAAATGTGTCCCATACCAATTTTATAATTTTTAATGGAATTAACATTTTAAAACATTCATTTACATATAAATAAATCCTTAAAACCTTTTTGAAAATATGGACATTAATGAGAAAGATTTTTAAGAATAAATATTAAAAACATCTAAAATGATGATTTAGTTAAAGAGTACCATAAAATATTAATTTTGAAAAAGTATTTTATAAATCATGGACATGGATAATAAATATTTCTCATAAAATACTTACACATAAACAATCTCAGATAATAATGAGATTGAAGAATTAACCCTTACCTAGCACTTTCCTTTGGTCGAGGGTATTTTAACATTTTGTATAATGACATAGTATGTTATTAAATTATACCAGAACTATATTATTATTTATTATATCATACATGATTCATTTATTACTTTATACTACCCATTTAATAATGATTTTCAGGTTAAATTAACATTTTGGGTAATTATCGCTTTCTTTATCGTATGTGTTTTAACTTGTTATTATTAAGCTGATAATTTAGATCATGATTTAAATACTTCAAGAATATAAAACATGATTTATATATCATATATGTTTTTAATATAAATATGTATTATAGATAGATATATTAAATGGAAAACATAGTTTAGGGATACGGTAGGTCGTATGTACGCCTAAATGATGTTTCCTTTTTCATATCGTATTGAATGGAAGTAAGTGAATATGATTAATGTAAGTAAATAAATATATATATATATAGTAGAATTATTATTTCATATATTACATACTTATTAATAATATATATTTTTATAAACATTGTTTAATGGTGAACATGGTAATGAATCTCATCACGTCGTGGAGACGGTAAGCCGTACGCACACACGAGCGACGATATCATTTCCTTAATGATTAAAAGATGTGGAATTAGATGGTATATTAATTGTAAAGAGAAATTATCATGTTATTTTCATTATTTATACACAAATTACTTGTCATTCTATCCATCCAAATAACATAGTGTTGAATAACAAATTACATCATGGTATGGAGACGGTAAGTTGTTGGTACGCACACATGGTGATATTATCATTCATTGGATGGGTATAATAATGAGTATGGTTGAACCATATTTATAATAACATCATAGTATGTATAAGGTACTGGAATTTTTTTTTTATGGAAATAAAAAAGAAATAGAATATGGAAGAAGAAAAGAACTTTGAAAGAGGTGATATAATAATTATTTCTTCTTGGAGTGTTTCTTTTTGATTTGAACAAATGGTCTCCTTATGTTGGATTTTTTCTCAAGATAAGGATTCTAGGTTGAAGTGAGAAAATTTGGGAGGAGATTTGGGTAGGTTTTGTCCAAGAAAAATTTCTTCAAAGATGTTATTTTGAGAGAATGGGATGTACCCTTTTATAAGAGAGGTGAGGGTCACATTAAGAAAAGTTTGAAATATTATTTTATTATAAAATAATTTCAGTTTAAACTGGCTCCAAATTAATTTATTTAGAACCTAGAGTAGGGATTAGTCTAAATACTCTCATAAAATAGGTTTTATACAAGTTTATGTCACCATATTAACCATATATTTTATATTTAACTCTTAGTTAAATAGTTTAACTTTTACCATTTCCTATTGTATTATTATATTAAATGGTTAATAAACTTACTATAAAAAGCCCATAGAACCCCAAGTGGTTAATTAATGAAATATTTATAATTATATAAGTCTTTTGGATGACCCTTAGATTTTAGTAATATTATATCATTTAATAAAATAGTATTTTTTTTTAAACTCATATATCTCAATTTTGACACTATTTGACATTTGGTTTTTGTGAAAGTCATAACTGCATGATTACTTTGAAAAAAATTCTTTTAATTAACTATAACATGTCATATTAATCTATAAAATTTGTGGATGTCATAAAAATCCTAAATTTACATTTATTTGTATATTTATAATATCAAATATTTTTATCATTCATTGATAAATTAATTACTGCATCATCATTGTGTCATAAATAAATTTTATTATTTAATATCTAAAAATTATAAATAAAATACCATTATGTTTGAAATATTGTTATCTTTAAAATGAATATTTATAGTCTAATTTATCTTATGTATATCTCTATATTAAAAATGGTTTAGTTATTAAACTTTGAATTTAACTCTTTTAACCCTTCTTTAAATAAAATAATAATAAATGTCCTAATCTAACCCAAGTGGACCAAAATGATCATATTTTATTTATAAGGTTTTTTTTGTCGAAATAAACTTATTAAATAGAATTAGAACATATGTTAGGGTAATTATAATATCATTTTTACCTTTAATTTTCCTATTTACTTTTAACTGTGGTAAATAAATGTCAAAGGATACTATTCACCAAAAATTATTTTCATATTATTGAACCACATTTTACTTAATGATATCAAATGTGTCTCTAATATTTTTAAAATTCAATTCACAGAAGCGTTAAAACTATGTTTCATGAAAATTTGCAAATGTTCCTAGAAGGTGGGTAAAAGACGTTAAAAAGTTCAATAAAATTTTATACATCTAAATTTATTATAAATTAGATCCAATGAATTATATTGAACTTAAATAGGTATATTAGATCTATTTTGATTTAAAATAAATTTAAATAAAATAAATAATTATTTAAATAAAAATTCTGTTTTAAATAATAATGCAATATTTTTTACTATTCATCAATAATTGATTGTTTACATAAAATACCAAAAATTCACCCAATGAAAATTTTGATATTACTAATTCAACAATGAATTATATTTTACCAAATTCAAAACATTGATTTTGAATTAATTTATTTAAAATTAATTCCCGTTGTGAAATCCAAAAAGTGTGTTTTAAAAAAGTAAAAAACTATAAAAATATTGACATGTGTTTATGTCAAATTTCAATGTGAAATTACTTATAATTATATAAATTGTATTAAATAAAAAAAATATAATCTAATTAAACTACAAAACCATTCAAATTTATAATTTAACACTGTAACGCCCCGACCCCAGCTACCCAGAGCCGGTGCATTACTTCGTAACATTGGCATGATCCCAAAAGATCAAGTCTCGAAAGACCGATTAGTTTAGTAGCCTTGGAAACACTAGATACATTCATAAGTCTTTCATTACATCAAAATTAAACAAACTACAAAAAAACATGGTCTTCATAGTCCACACTCATATCTTCACTGATTATTCTTGCAAGTCAGCCATAAAATACTTCTTCACAACCTGGAAAATTTTTAAACATTGAAAGGGGTGAGCTCAAATGCTCAGTAAGGATAACAATAATGCGGAAGCTTTCATAAATAAACATTAACATTTAAGGCAATGTATAACTAAAACAAAAGCCTCTTAAACATGAACTTCAACATAATATGGCAAAAGTAAAATGAGATAATGTCATTTACTTCTTCACATGGATATTCTACTGGTCGAATAATCACATGTAATATCAATAACCACTTTCATAATGAGGGAATGTATAATGCCGGACATTCTGAAACATTTTGTCAAGGCCTCGGCCAAGACATCTAAAATGATTAAGGCCTCGGCCAAAACCATAAATCAAATTGGGAAAGGGCCTCGGCCAATTCCACGTCTAGTTGTCTCATGAGACCTACCGATGCATCGAGGAGCTATAGCGGGCCCCACCCGTCACTTATTAAGTCCAATACATTCCTCATATGAATAGGTTTAAACATATCATAAACCATAACATAATCATATCACATAAAACATGCATAAAGGAAACATAACATTTCCACATTCCAATCACAAGATATCAATACAACACATTGATATAATAAAAACGCTTTCAAAACCATTTTCAATACCAAAATAAAAGTAAGTTAAAACTTTGTATTTATTTTTCATTAAAAAAATGATGGCTTGTAGAGGAAGCCGAAACTCAAATAATGGTCACGGCGGCGGAGAAGTCGTTGTCGCCGCATAAGTACGGAAAGAAAAACATTCCCTTTTTGTCGTTTAGTAAAACGCTTCGTGTAAAAAGATTCCTTTTGAATAAATGTAAAAGTCAAAGGGGTTTATACACCGTATAAAAGAAAGTTGTGTATAAAATAAAATATGCCTCAACGAAAGGAGATTGAGACGAAGTCCCATACAAAGATCATTTTTAAAATAAAATAGATATATTATGTGTATTCACTATAGGTACACATAAATAACATAAAAATACAAAATAGGACATAATAATATCATGACATAATTTGAAAGTAGGAGATTAACCCAAAGAATGGAAGTTGGGTTAAGAAGATCCCTTACCTCGTGTCTGACTTGACTCAACCGTTCTTTAACCTCCTGAATAATAAACTAGAGTTAATATATACCTTATTAAGAACCATTTTCAACTTCATTATCCTTATTATATCACTTATTACAATGATATGAACATTATGTAATTATTTAAGTTAATAATGTTCATTTTGTCGGTATTTGGTTCTTAAGTCAAAAATAGGCTTCTTACACTTACATGTTGTTAATTTGGTCAAAGGTTCATTATATCCAGAATGGTATTCATGATGTAGATATCATATATGTCATATATATCCAGTACATACATTCATTTATAATATTACATCACATTTAGAGGTAAGAAATGAAATGCACCGTTCATGGAGACGGTAAGCCGTACGTACGCATGAACGCTACTTCCATTTCTATTTCATATTTTCTGGAATGGAATCATAATGATATGAGAGTATATTATAATTCCAGTATAATAACATATATAATATCATTAACTTTATCCTTCACACATCCCACATATGGTATTAACGAATCAAATCACTTTCAGGGGGCGGTAGTCCGCGCTTCCTAAAATGAAGATATCGTGTTTTACCCATAATGGAAACCATAAAGGTATGCCCAAAATGAAAAAAACAGAAGCTTAAGGAAAACATAAACATATTATATATCATATATAAAAATAGTGACATCATAATGGCCACCTTTGAAGGTGTTAAATGAGTGTTGAACAATCATCGTTTCGGGAGGCAGAATTTCGCCATCCACGGAAACCTTATGTTCTTTAACCATTTGATGTAGTTGTGTGGAAGTTTAGCTCAAATAAATCTTATAACAACATCCTAGTATATTTAAGATACTGGTGTTGTTACAAAAGAAGTAAATAAAAAGAGTTTAGGGGGTTGGAGAAGCAAAATAAAACAAAAGAACATGAGAGAATGAATTACCTTAAAAAGTGTAACTCCTTTTGAGTTGAGCCTAAAGGCTTCCTTTGAAAGGATTCTGCCCAAAGGGAATCCTCTAGGATGAGGAGAGGGATGTGGAGAGAGCAAATGGGCAGGGGTTGGCCGAGCCAATGGCTTGAAGAGTGTGTGAAATGAGGTAGAGGTGGGGGCCTTTTATAAGAGGAGAGGAGGGGCACTTTTGGAAAGTAAAGGAACATTACATTATTTGAAAATGTGTTTCGGTTTTAAAAGGTCCCACATTGATAGAATTCGTGGATAAGGTGATAAGGCATCGAAATCCACTCATCCAATTGGTTTTGGCCATGTGTAGTTCATAGATTTTATATTATCTTTCCATTTTATTTAAATCGTCAAATAATGATGTCATCGCTGCATCATTATTATGTCATAAATAATTAAATTTATTTAATGTCTAAAAATTATAAAAAAAATACTATGATATAGGAAATCTTTTTATCTTTCCAATTACTATTTATAATCAAAATTTGGACTTGTGTAACCCTACTTAAAAATTGTTTTAGTAAAACACTTTATGTTAGTGTCATTTTCACTTTAACATTAAATAAAAAGTAATTTATGTTATTTCCCAACAAAAGTGGATCCATGGGGTCCCCAAGTTAGGCCATGGCTTGTCTTGGTCGGCCATGACACAACCAATGAGGTTGGGACATGTGTCTAGGTCATTTAATATTATTAAAGTATTATTTATACCTTAAACTACCCTAATTACCACTAATCGCGATTAAGAACTTAATAAGTTACTATTCACCGAAAAATTATTTTTATCCCATTGAACCACATTTTACTTCTTAATGACAACCATGTATGTCGGATTTTTGAAAATCAAATCACAGAAGTGGTAATATTTCATTTAAACGAAAAATCAGTTATTTAACAACCACTTAGTGGTTTCACTATTCATCAAAAATTGAAGTTTTTCAGAATAAGGCCAAAATTTCACCCTAAGCTATAATTGATATTCCGAATTGAAAAATGATGTCTATTTTACAAAATTCCAAACATATTAGTTGCATTAATTAATTTTATAATTAATTCCCGCTGTCACAACAAATAGCGTGTTTTTAAGAAACAATTTATATCAAAAGATTGGCAATTGTTTATGTCCAATTTCAATGTTAAATTAATTCTAATGACCACCATTGGATAAAATGGTAAAAATATATTCTAATTATACTTTAAAACCATCAAATATTATAATTTATCACTATAAATTATTTTGATTAAAAAAGTTGTTTTAAGTATTTTTCACTATTTATAAAATTTTAGAAGTTCTCAGAAAAATACCAAAAATTCAACATAGGCTAATTTCGATATTACGAATACAAAAATGAAGTCCATTTTGACATATAAAATTTATAATATTTCAAAAAGAAGGTATTACTATTCATAACGGCTACTTTGATTAGTCGCGGTGTTTTAGAACTCGAAGTTGCGTACAATGCAAGCTATTGTATTACTGAATGAGAAGCGTATCGTGGAAGCTCGGGGTGTTACATTCTCCCCTCCTTCAATAAATTGCGTCCTCGCAATTTGAAATTTTTCTTGGAAAATACAAGGTTGAAAAGAGAAAATACCTTTGAGGAAAACCCACATCGAAAATAAGGTTAATAAATATATAACATTAAAAGAAAGCAGGATAAGTACAAAGGTCACCCGATATAGCCCATTATAGGATTCTATGAAAATATGGATATGGAGGAGAAACAAACCATCAAGGTCTGATGGGGAGTTATAGAAAACAGGATTAGGAGAAAGTTTAACCACAAGAAAATCACAAACTTGTGATTGGTTAAACGGTCATTGAATCCCTAGTTGGAAAAGTTAACCGACAACATTTTTGTTTTAAGTTACCTTTTATAATGTTGAGGATTTTATTTAGGAGATTTACTAAGAACGTAAGGGAATATACATACTTGTTATGTATACTTTCATTCATTAATGAATTTTTACCACAAACCCATCTTTTACTCCAAATGGTAACAGAACTCAAAAATATTCTATTTATCCTAATTGTATAAGGTACCAAAGGTTAACACATACCATTTAGATTAGTAAAATTATTTTGTAATAACCAGGGACTTCCTGTAGGCTAGTGGTAGGAAATAAAGGCCTGTCGCACTTTGATTGTGGGTTCGATTCCTACAGCTTTGTCTGACGCGACGGTTTATGCCCCACCCTGCAGGTTGTCCTTTTCCTAAAACTATAGTATTATAATACTCCAAAAATAATCTTCATAAATTTTTTAACCTTAAACCATACTATCCAAAAATCAACTTAATCCACTCCAACCTTTATAGTTATCCAAAATACCTCTGTCCAGACTTTCTCTAAAAGGTCTCTTAATTCCAAAATCAATTTATCAGATTCCCCAAACAAAGAAAAGTTTCTCTTATTGTCACATACCAAAAATATGATTACCTTAATCATATTAAAACCTTACTGAAATCAAAAAGTAATGCAGTACAATCCATATATATATATTACATTATTCTTATAACCAGAATATAATCCTTGAGTCCAAAAGCACCAATACATTAGTTATTCTGCTTCAACTGTAGTAATAGCATAAGATTGTCCTTGATCCCTTGTCCTTTTTTGAGGTAAGTTTCCTTGACGCTTAGGACATTCATTTGCATAATGACCCATTTCTCTACAATTGTAGCATTCAACTTTGACAGCCTCTTTCTTTCCCTTGCAATCACGTGCCTGGTGACCTTTTTCTCCACATTTATAACAGACTCCCATTCCTTTTAGGCAAGTACCAGGGTGATTCTTCCCACAATTATCACATAATGGAAAATCCTTCTTTCCCTTTTTCCCTTTATCTGTCTCTTGTTCCACCGTTCTCTTCTTCTCTTTCTTTACTTTGTTGTCATAAGACTTAGAGAATTCCTTTTCTGTCTTGATAGCACATGAGACTATATCTTCGTATGTTGAGAAAGATTGTGACACTAGAGCTCGACGGAGAAATGGTTTTAACCCATCAAAGAAACGATCAATCTTACTTCTTGGGTTACGTATATAATCTGCAGCATGCCTCGCTAACCTTGTAAAGTTAGCCTCATACTTTGCGACATTCTCATCCTCCTTTTGTCTCAGACTCAAAAATTGCCTTTCCATATCCGCTCGATGGTCTCGAGGTAAGTATTTTTCTAAGAACAGTTCTTTGAACTCCTGCCATTCCATGTTTGTTAATTCATCATCTTCCTTTGTGTTTTGAATTAGTGACCACCATTGATCGGCATCTCCAGTGAGGCGGTAAACTGCCATGACAACCTTCTCCCTTTCACTACTCCCCAAGGCATGGAATATTTTCTCTAAGGAATTTATCCATTGCTCAGCTACTGTAGGATTTGTACTCCCATTGAAGGTTGGCGGTTGTTGCCTCATGAAACGGTCTAGCATTGATCCTCCACGTTGCGGATCAGGGTGCTCCATACGAGTAAGGTTGTTATTCATAACCTGCGTGAGTTGTCCCAGTATGGTAATAAGTTGATCAGCACCAGTTGTATCTTCAGGTCCACAATAATTATCTTGAGCAGGAGGGCAATCCCTACACGGAGTTCGTGCATTGATACAGTTTCCATTCCTTCTACTAGGCGCCATTTCTAAACAATGGCATAAACTAGATTAGTTTATGAATCAAAATACATAATTCCATACTTGTAAAATACTTAACATAAATTGAACTATTTATGGATATAATCCATAATCATAAAAAGGTTTTATTTGAGGAAGTATATACTCATAACCGTTCATAGTGGTTTGTAAAGAAAATGAGAATTATCCTAAGCGTATCCCCCGGGAGTGTCGTAACCAAGAGTGCAGCAAGGCCCGTTGTCGTGCACCAGTTCCCGTTCGAGTCTAGCTCAAAGCGGTGTTTTCGGGTTTTACCCCTAGGTACATCTGTGCCAGAGCCGCCTCTACCTGCTCGTATCCAGACAGGGATGTATTGCTCGGAAAACTCATATCATCTCTATAATACCAAAATTCTAGGAAGTTCTTCTATACTAATCCTCGAAGCCTATCTTTGGGCTATGCGTTCTAATCAGAGTTTATCTACATCTAGCTTCCAAGGTTAGTACTAAACTGCCTCTGATACCAACTGTAACGCCCCGACCCCAGCTACCCAGAGCCGGTGCATTACTTCGTAACATTGGCATGATCCCAAAAGATCAAGTCTCGAAAGACCGATTAGTTTAGTAGCCTTGGAAACACTAGATACATTCATAAGTCTTTCATTACATCAAAATTAAACAAACTACAAAAAAACATGGTCTTCATAGTCCACACTCATATCTTCACTGATTATTCTTGCAAGTCAGTCATAAAATACTTCTTCACAACCTGGAAAATTTTTAAACATTGAAAGGGGTGAGCTCAAATGCTCAGTAAGGATAACAATAATGCGGAAGCTTTCATAAATAAACATTAACATTTAAGGCAATGTATAACTAAAACAAAAGCCTCTTAAACATGAACTTCAACATAATATGGCAAAAGTAAAATGAGATAATGCCATTTACTTCTTCACATGGATATTCTACTGGTCGAATAATCACATGTAATATCAATAACCACTTTCATAATGAGGGAATGTATAATGCCGGACATTCTGAAACATTTTGTCAAGGCCTCGGCCAAGACATCTAAAATGATTAAGGCCTCGGCCAAAACCATAAATCAAATTGGGAAAGGGCCTCGGCCAATTCCACGTCTAGTTGTCTCATGAGACCTACCGATGCATCGAGGAGCTATAGCGGGCCCCACCCGTCACTTATTAAGTCCAATACATTCCTCATATGAATAGGTTTAAACATATCATAAACCATAACATAATCATATCACATAAAACATGCATAAAGGAAACATAACATTTCCACATTCCAATCACAAGATATCAATACAACACATTGATATAATAAAAACGCTTTCAAAACCATTTTCAATACCAAAATAAAAGTAAGTTAAAACTTTGTATTTATTTTTCATTAAAAAAAATGATGGCTTGTAGAGGAAGCCGAAACTCAAATAATGGTCACGGCGGCGGAGAAGTCGTTGTCGCCGCATAAGTACGGAAAGAAAAACATTCCCTTTTTGTCGTTTAGTAAAACGCTTCGTGTAAAAAGATTCCTTTTGAATAAATGTAAAAGTCAAAGGGGTTTATACACCGTATAAAAGAAAGTTGTGTATAAAATAAAATATACCTCAACGAAAGGAGATTGAGACGAAGTCCCATACAAAGATCATTTTTAAAATAAAATAGATATATTATGTGTATTCACTATAGGTACACATAAATAACATAAAAATACAAAATAGGACATAATAATATCATGACATAATTTGAAAGTAGGAGATTAACCCAAAGAATGGAAGTTGGGTTAAGAAGATCCCTTACCTCGTGTCTGACTTGACTCAACCGTTCTTTAACCTCCTGAATAATAAACTAGAGTTAATATATACCTTATTAAGAACCATTTTCAACTTCATTATCCTTATTATATCACTTATTACAATGATATGAACATTATGTAATTATTTAAGTTAATAATGTTCATTTTGTCGGTATTTAGTTCTTAAGTCAAAAATAGGCTTCTTACACTTACATGTTGTTAATTTGGTCAAAGGTTCATTATATCCAGAATGGTATTCATGATGTAGATATCATATATGTCATATATATCCAGTACATACATTCATTTATAATATTACATCACATTTAGAGGTAAGAAATGAAATGCACCGTTCATGGAGACGGTAAGCCGTACGTACGCATGAACGCTACTTCCATTTCTATTTCATATTTTCTGGAATGGAATCATAATGATATGAGAGTATATTATAATTCCAGTATAATAACATATATAATATCATTAACTTTATCCTTCACACATCCCACATATGGTATTAACGAATCAAATCACTTTCAGGGGGCGGTAGTCCGCGCTTCCTAAAATGAAGATATCGTGTTTTACCCATAATGGAAACCATAAAGGTATGCCCAAAATGAAAAAAACAGAAGCTTAAGGAAAACATAAACATATTATATATCATATATAAAAATAGTGACATCATAATGGCCACCTTTGAAGGTGTTAAATGAGTGTTGAACAATCATCGTTTCGGGAGGCAGAATTTCGCCATCCACGGAAACCTTATGTTCTTTAACCATTTGATGTAGTTGTGTGGAAGTGTAGCTCAAATAAATCTTATAACAACATCCTAGTATGTTTAAGATACTGGTGTTGTTACAAAAGAAGTAAATAAAAAGAGTTTAGGGGGTTGGAGAAGCAAAATAAAACAAAAGAACATGAGAGAATGAATTACCTTAAAAAGTGTAACTCCTTTTGAGTTGAGCCTAAAGGCTTCCTTTGAAAGGATTCTGCCCAAAGGGAATCCTCTAGGATGAGGAGAGGGATGTGGAGAGAGCAAATGGGCAGGAGTTGGCCGAGCCAATGGCTTGAAGAGTGTGTGAAATGAGGTAGAGGTGGGGGCCTTTTATAAGAGGAGAGGAGGGGCACTTTTGGAAAGTAAAGGAACATTACATTATTTGAAAATGTGTTTCGGTTTTAAAAGGTCCCACATTGATAGAATTCGTGGATAAGGTGATAAGGCATCGAAATCCACTCATCCAATTGGTTTTGGCCATGTGTAGTTCATAGATTTTATATTATCTTTCCATTTTATTTAAATCGTCAAATAATGATGTCATCGCTGCATCATTATTATGTCATAAATAATTAAATTTATTTAATGTCTAAAAATTATAAAAAAAATACTATGATATAGGAAATCTTTTTATCTTTCCAATGACTATTTATAATCAAAATTTGTACTTGTGTAACCCTACTTAAAAATTGTTTTAGTAAAACACTTTATGTTAGTGTCATTTTCACTTTAACATTAAATAAAAAGTAATTTATGTTATTTCCCAACAAAAGTGGATCCATGGGGTCCCCAAGTTAGGCCATGGCTTGTCTTGGTCGGCCATGACACAACCAATGAGGTTGGGACATGTGTCTAGGTCATTTAATATTATTAAAGTATTATTTATACCTTAAACTACCCTAATTACCACTAATCGCGATTAAGAACTTAATAAGTTACTATTCACCGAAAAATTATTTTTATCCCATTGAACCACATTTTACTTCTTAATGACAACCATGTATGTCGGATTTTTGAAAATCAAATCACAGAAGTGGTAATATTTCATTTAAACGAAAAATCAGTTATTTAACAACCACTTAGTGGTTTCACTATTCATCAAAAATTGAAGTTTTTCAGAATAAGGCCAAAATTTCACCCTAAGCTATAATTGATATTCCGAATTGAAAAATGATGTCTATTTTACAAAATTCCAAACATATTAGTTGCATTAATTAATTTTATAATTAATTCCCGCTGTCACAACAAATAGCGTGTTTTTAAGAAACAATTTATATCAAAAGATTGGCAATTGTTTATGTCCAATTTCAATGTTAAATTAATTCTAATGACCACCATTGGATAAAATGGTAAAAATATATTCTAATTATACTTTAAAACCATCAAATATTATAATTTATCACTATAAATTATTTTGATTAAAAAAGTTGTTTTAAGTATTTTTCACTATTTATAAAATTTTAGAAGTTCTCAGAAAAATACCAAAAATTCAACATAGGCTAATTTCGATATTACGAATACAAAAATGAAGTCCATTTTGACATATAAAATTTATAATATTTCAAAAAGAAGGTATTACTATTCATAACGGTTACTTTGATTAGTCGCGGTGTTTTAGAACTCGAAGTTGCGTACAATGCAAGCTATTGTATTACTGAATGAGAAGCGTATCGTGGAAGCTCGGGGTGTTACAAACACTATAAGTTATTTTGATTCAAAAAGTTGTTTTCAATTAAAATTTAGTATTTTTCACTATTCATCAAAATATGAAAGTTATCAGAAAATTACCAAAAATTTATTCAAACTAAATTTTTATGTCTCACATATAAAGAATAATTTTATTTCATTAAATTGAAAATAAAATAGTGTCAAATATTGATTTTAATAAAATTTTGCCAATAAAAGGTGTTAAAATTGCATTTTTTGAAAAATACTTCTTTCATCTAAAAAAATGAATTTGTTCTTATATTTGTCTAATAAACACATAATATAGATTATAAAATTATATGGAGTATATAAAATTCATAATTTAGTTAATAATATTCATAACCACTTTTTTAATAGCTAGATTGGTAAATCATGGTGCACTCAATCTCGGTGTTGCGTGTAGCACAAGTTATTGAATTACATTGAAGAGATAATGTACCATGAAATCTTGGTGTGTTTCATCTAGGGACATGAACAGGTAAAAGATCAGGACCACATGCCATGTGGGTCCCCTCACATGTTGTGTACCCCTTGGTTTCTTTTTTACGAAACATCAATCTTCTAAATCACTTTCATTTGAACATGGATTTTGGACCATGAGTATCCTTTCCTAAGTTTTTTTCACGTAGAGCATGAAAATTTCCTTGTATGCGGATTTGAATATTTTATGTGAAATTTTCCAATTTTATTACTTATTGAGGTGATTCTTGAAGATTATAGTGACTAAGATAGATCCTCAGAGGGTTCCTATATAGTGAAACACCCCCCCTATAAACATACTTATGAGTCCTATATAGTTACTTACCAAGTGGAAACCCCTTATCTGATAGGTTGTGTGTCCTAGATGGCTGGAGTGTAACCCACCTTTCACCCAAGGGAATGGTTCCTTGACTAATATAGTGGAACCCCCCCCCCCCCCATTAGCTTGGGTTTGGGTGTAACGCCCCAAGCTTTCACGATACGCTTCTCTTTCAATAATGCAATAGCTTGCATTGTATGCAAGTTCGAGTTCTAACACACCGCGATTAATCAAAGTAGCCATTATGAATAGTAATACACACTTTTTAAAATTATAGAAATTTTATATTTCAAAATGGACTTTATTTTTGTATTCGTAATATCAAAATTATCCTAAGTTGAATTTTTTGTAATTTTCTGAGAACTTCCATTTTTTATGAATAGTGAAAAATATTTAAAACAACTTTTTTAATAAAAATAATTTATAGTGATAAATTATACTATTTAGTGGTTTTAAATTATAATTAGAATATATTTTTACCATTTTATCCAATGGTGTTCATTATAATTAATTTCACTTTGAAATTGGACATAAACAATTGTCAATCTTTTGATATATATTGTTTCTTAAAAACACGCTATTTGTTGTGACAGTGGGAATTAATTATAAAATTAATTAATGCAACTTATATGTTTGGAATTTTTTAAAATATACATCATTTTTTAATTCGGAATATCAATTATAGCTTAGGGTGAAATTTTGGCATTGTTCTGAAAAACTTCAATTTTTGATGAATAGTGAAACCACTAAGTGGTGGTTAAAAAACTGATTTTTCGTTTAAATGAAATATTACCACTTCTGTGATTTGATTTTCAAAAATCCGACATACATGGTTTTCATTAGGAAGTAAAATGTGGTTCAATGGGATTAAAATAATTTTTTGGTGAATAGTAACTTTTAAGTTTAATTAATTGCGATTAAAGGTAATTAGTGAAATTTAAGGTAAAAATGGTATTATAAAAATATGAAATGACCTTTACACTTGTCCTACCTCTATTGGATGAGTCATGGACGACCAATAAAATACATGGGTCAACTTGGGGACCCCATGGATCCACTTTGGTAGGAAAATGACATAAATAACTTTTATTTAAAGTTAAAATAAAAATGTCACAAACATAAGTTTTTTTACTAAAACAATTTTTAAATGGGGTTATACAAGTCATATTTTTGCCTATAAATATTCATTAGAAATATAAAACGATTTCCTACATAATTATGATTTTTTTATAATTTTTAGACATTAAATAAATTAAATTATATATGACACCATGATGATGCCGCGATTACCTCATTAATTAACGATTTAAATAAAATGAAAGGATAATGTAAAATCTAAGGCTTACACTTGTCAAAAACCTATTGTATGAGGATATTTAGAACCCTTATCACCTTACCATAGAATTATATAAGTTTGGGACCTTTAGAATCCGAAAATCATTGTATAATAAAGTAACATTTCATTACTTTCCAAGAGTGCCCCTCCTCTCCACTTATAAAAGGCCCCCACCACTACCACTTTATTCACACCTTCAAGCCATTTGGCTCGGCCAAAACCTGCCCAAATACTCTCCCAACTTCCCTCTCTTACTCCTAGAAGCCTCACTTTGGGCAGAACTCTTCCCAAGGAAGCCTTTGGCTCAAATCAAAAAAAGAGTTACCCGATTTTAAGGTAATGTCTTCTCTTATGTTATTTTGTTTTGATTTTACAACCCCCTAAACTCTTTTTATCCATTTATTTTGTAACAACACAAGTATACTAAATATACAAGGATGTTGTTATAAGAAGTATTCGATATACACTTACACACACCTACATCTAATGGTTAAAGAACATACTGTTTCTGTGGATGGCGAATTTCTGCCTCACGAAACGATGATTGTTCAACACTCATATAACACCTTCAAAGGTGTCCATTAAGATGTCACTATATTTATATATGATATATAATATGTTTATGTTTTACTTAAGCTTCTGTATTTTTCATTTATGGCATACCTTTATGGTTTCCATTATGGGTAAACACGATATTTTCATTTTAGGAAGTGCTGACTACCGCCCCCTCAAAGTGATTTGAATCGTTAATGCCATATGTGGGATGTATAAAGGATGGAGTAAATGGTATTATACATTATATTATACTGGAATTATATTATACCATTATATAATTATAATTTCATTCCACTAAATACGAAATAGAAATGAAAGTAGCGTTCATGCGTACGTACGGCTTACCGTCTCCATGAACGGTGCATTTCATTTCTTACCTCTAAATGTTACGTAATATTATAAATGAATTTATATACTGGATATATATGATATATATGATATCTACATGATGAATATAATTCTGGATATAATGGATATTTCACCACATGAACAACTTGTAATTATAAGAAGTTTATTGTGGACTCAAGTACCAAAGATCGACAAAACGACCGTTATTAACTTAAATGACTACATAATTTTCGTAAAATTGTAATAAGTGATATAAAAGGGATAATTAACTTTAAAAAGGTTATTAATAAAGTATATATTAACTCTAGTTTATTATTCAGGAAGTTAAAGGGCGGTCGAGTCAATTTGGACACGAGGTAAGGGAACTACTTAACCCAATTTATATTCTTTGGGTTAATCTCCTACTTTCAAATTATGTCATTATATTATTATGTCCTATCTCGTATTTGTACAATCTTTATGTGTAATTATATTGAATACACATAATAGATATATTTTGATTAAAAATTATCTTTTTAAGGGACTTCGTCTCAATCTCCATTCATTGAGGAATATTTTGTTTTATACACAAATTTCTTTTATATGGTGTATAAACCCCTTTGACTTTTACGTTTATCCAAAAAGAATATTTTTATAAAAAGCATTTTACTAAACGACAAAAAGGAATGTTTTTCTTGTCGTACGTATGCAGCGACAATGACTTCTCCGCCGCCGTGACCATTAATTGAGTTTTGGCTTCCCCTACAAGCCATAACTTTTTTTTAAAATGAAAAATAAATACAAAGTTTTAATTTTCCTTTATTTTGGTATTGAAAATGGTTTTGAAAGTGTTTTTATTATATCAATGTGTTGTATTGATATATTGTGATTTAAATGTGGAAATGTTATGTTTTTCTTTATGCATGTTTTATGTGATACGATTATGTTATGGTTTATGATATGTTTAAACCTATTCATATGAGGAATGCATTGGACTTAATAAGTGACGGGTGGAGCCCGCTATAGCTCCTCGATGCATCGGCAGGTCTCATGAGACAAACTATTGTCTTGGAACGGGGCCTTGACAAAATCTAATTTGTAGTCTTGGAATGAGGCCTTGGCTACGTGGTTATGATAGTCTGGCATTATGCATTCCATCATTATGAAAGTGGTTATTAATTTTGCATGTGATCATTCGACCAGTAGAATATCCATGTGAACAAGTAAATGGCATTATCTCATTTTACTTTTACCATATTATGTTGAAGTTCAAGTTTAAAAGGCTTTTATTTTAGTCATACATTGCCTTAAATGTTTATGTTTAATTACAAAAGCTCCCGCTATATTGTTATCCTTATTGAGCATCTGAGCTCACCCCTTTCAATGTTTTAATATTTTCCTGGATGTGAAGAAGTATTGTATGAATGACCTGTAGGGATAGTCAGAAGAGGATATGAGTGTGGACTATGGAGACTTTGTTATTATAGTTTTTCACTTTATGATGTAATGTGACATTTATGAAAGTATCTAGTGTTTCCAAGGCTACTAAACTAATCGGTCTTTCGAGACTTGATCTTTTGTGATCATGCCAATGTTACGAAGTAATGCACCGACTTTGGGTAACTGGGGTCGGGGCGTTACAGTTGGTATCAGAGGCAGTTTAGTACTAACCTTGGAAGCTAGATTTAGATAAACTCTGATTAGAGCACATAGCCCAAAGATAGACTTTGAGGATTAGTATAGAAGAACTTCCTAGAATTTTGGTATTATAGAGATTTTGGGAGTTTTCCGAACAATACATCCCTGTCTGGATACGAGTAGGTAGAGGTGGATCTGGCACAAATGTACCTAGGGGTAAAACCCGAAAACACCGCTTTGAGCTAGACTCAAATGGGAACTGGTGCACGACAATGGGCCTTGCTGCACTCTTGGTTACGACACTCCTGGGGGATATGCTTAGGATAATTCTCATTTTCTTTACAAACCATTATGAAGGGTTTATGAGTATATACTTCCTCAAAGAAAACATTTTTTTATGATTATGGATTATATCCATAAATATTTCAATTAGTGTTAAGTGTTTTACAAGTATGGAATTATGTATTTTGATTCATAAACTAATCTAGTTTATGACATTGTTTAGAAATGGCGCCTAGTGGAAGTAATGGAAACCGTATCAATGAACGCACTCCGTATAGGGATTTCCCTCCTGCTCAAGATAATTATTATGGAGCTGGAGATATAACTGGTGCTGATCAACTTATTACCATACTGGGACAACTCACTCAGGTTATGAATAATAACCTTACTCGCATGGAGCACCCTGATCCGCAACGTGGAGGATCAATGTTAGATTGCTTCATGAGGCAACAACCACCAAAATTTAATGGGGGTACAAATCCATTAGTATCTGAGAAATGGATAAACTCCTTAGAGAAAATATTCCACACCTTGGGGAGTAGCGAAAGGGAGAAGGTTGTCATTGCAGTCTACCGCCTCATTGGAGATGTCGATCAATGGTGGTATTTGATTAAAAACACAAAGTAAGATGATGAGGTATCAAATATGGAATGGAGGGAGTTCAAAGATCTTTTCCTAGAAAAATACTATCCTCGTGACCATCGAGCAGATATGGAAAGACAATTTTTGAGTCTGAGACAAAAGGAGGATGAGAATGTCGCAAAGTATGAGGCCAACTTTACAAGGTTAGCGAGTCATGCTGCAGATTATATACGTAACCCAAGAAGTAAGATTAATCGTTTCTTTGATGGGTTAAAACCATTTCTTCGTCGAGCATTAGTCTCACAAACTTTCTCGTCGTACGAAGACATTGTCTCATGTGCTATCAAGACAGAAAAGGAATTCTCTAAATCTTATGACAATAAAGTAAAGCAAGAGAAGAAGAGAACGGTGGAACAAGAGACAGATAAAGGAAAAAAGGGAAAGAAGGATTTTCCATTATGTGATAATTGTGGGAAGAATCACCCTGGTACTTGCCTAAAAGGAATGGGAGTTTGTTATAAATGTGGAGAAAAAGGTCATCAGGTGCGTGATTGCAAGGGAAAGAAAGAGGCTATCATTGTTGAATGCTACAATTATAGAGAAATGGGTCATTATGAAAATGAATGTTCTAAGCATCAGGGAAACTTACCTCAAAAAAGGCCAAGGGATCAAGGCCAATCTTATGTTGTGACTACAGTTGAAGCTAAATAATTAATGTATTGGTTCTTTTGGACTCATGGATTATATTCTGGTTATTAGAATAATGTGATATATATATATATAAGTATTGTACTGCAGTACATGTTGATTTCATTAAGATTTTAATATGATTAAGGTAATCATATTTTTGTATGTGACAATAAGAGAAACTTTACCTTTTCTGAGGAATCGGATGATACAATTGATTTTGGAATTTAGAAACCTTTTAGAGAAAGTCTGGATAGAGGTATTTTGGATAACTATAAAGGTTGGAATGGATTAAGTTGAACCTTGGATAGTATTGTTTAAGGTTAAAACATTTCTGAAGATTACTTTTGGAATATTATAATACTATAGTTTTAGGAAAAGGACAACCTGTAGGGTGGGGCATAACCCGTCAAGTCGGAAAAAGCTGCAGGAATCGAATCCACAACCATAGTGCGACAGGCCTTTATTACCTACCAATAGCCTACAGGAAGTCCCTGGTTATTACAAAATAGTTTTACTAATCTAAATGGTATGTGTTAATATTTGGAACCTTATACAATTAGGATAAATAGAATATTTTTGAGTTCTATTACCTTTTAGGGTGAAAGATGGGTTTGTGGTAAAAATTTATTAAATAATGAAAGTCTACATGACAAGTATGTATATTCCCTTACATTCTTAGTAAATCTTCTAAATAAATTCCTCAACTTTATAAAAGGTAACTTAAAAAAAACGTTTTCGGTTAACTTTTCCAAATAGGGATTCAATGATCGTTTAACCAATCACAAGTTTGTGATTTTCTTATTTTTAACCTTCTCCTAATCCATTTTTCTTCAACTCTCCATTAGACCTTGATGGTTTGTTTTTCTTCCATATCCATATTTTCATATAATCCTAGTATGGGCTATCTCGGGTGACCGTTGTACTTCTCTTTATTTTAATGTTATATTTTTATTAACCCTATTTTCGATGTGGGTTTTCCACAAAGGTATTTTCTATTTTCAACCTTTTATTTTCGAAGAACATTTTCAAATTGTGAGGACGCAATTTATTGAAGGAGGGGAGAATGTAACACCCCAAGCTTTCACGATACACTTCTCTTTCAATAATGCAATAACTTGCATTGTATGCAAGTTCGAGTTCTAACACACCGCGACTAATCAAAGTAGCCGTTATGAATAGTAATACCCACTTTTTAAAATTATAGAAATTTTATATTTCAAAATGGACTTCATTTTTGTATTCGTAATATCGAAATTATCCTAAGTTGAATTTTTTGTAATTTTCTGAGAACTTCCATTTTTTTATGAATAGTGAAAAATACTTAAAACAACTTTTTTAATCAAAATAACTTATAGTGATAAATTATACTCTTTAGTGGTTTTAAAGTATAATTAGAATATATTTTTACCATTTTATCCAATGGTGGTCATTATAATTAATTTCACATTGAAATTGGACATAAACAATTGTCAATCTTTTGATATATATTGTTTCTTAAAAACACGCTATTTGTTGTGACAGCGGGAATTAATTATAAAATTAATTAATGCAACTTATATGTTTGGAATTTTTTAAAATATACATCATTTTTGAATTCGGAATATCAATTATAGCTTAGGGTGAAATTTTGGCATTGTTCTGAAAAACTTCAATTTTTGATGAATAGTGAAACCACTAAGTGGTAGTTAAAAAAATGATTTTTCATTTAAATGAAATATTACCACTTCTATGATTTGATTTTCAAAAATCCGACATACATGGTTTTCATTAGGAAGTAAAATGTGGTTCAATGGGATTAAAATAATTTTTTGGTGAATAGGAACTTTTAAGTTTAATTAATCGCGATTAAAGGTAATTAGTGAAATTTAAGGTAAAAATGGTATTATAAAAATATGAAATGACCTTTACACTTTTCCTAACTCTATTGTATGAGTCATGTCCGACAAATACAATCCATGGGTCAACTTGGGGACCCCATGGAGCCACTTTGGTAGGAAAATGACATAAATAACTTTTATTTAAAGTTAAAATAAAAATGTCACAAACATAAGTTTTTTTACTAAAACAATTTTTAAATGGGGTTATACAAGTCGTATTTTTTACTATAAATATTCATTAGAAAGATAAAAATATTTAATACATCATGATTATTTTTTTATAATTTTTAGACATTAAATAAATTAAATTATATATGACACCATGATGATGTCGTGATTACCTCATTAATTAATGATTTAAATAAAATGAAAGGATATTGTAAAATCTAAGGCTTAAACTTGTCAAAAACCTATTTGATGAGAATATTTCGAACCCTTATCACCTTATCCTTGAATTATATAAGTGTGGTACCTTTAGAATCCGAAAATCATTGTATAATAAAGTAACATTTCATTACGTTCCAAGAGTGCCCCTCCTCTCCACTTATAAAAGGCCCCCACCACTACCACTTTATTCACACCTTAAAACCATTTGGCTCGGCCAAACCCTGCCCAAATACTCTCCCAACTTCCCTCTCTTACTCCTATAAGCCTCACTTTGGGTAGAACTCTTCCCAAGGAAGCCTTTGGCTCAAATCAAAAAAAGAGTTACCCGATTTTAAGGTAATGTCTTCTCTTATGTTATTTTGTTTTGCTTCTCCAACCCCCTAAAATCTTTTTATCCATTTATTTTGTAACAACACCAGTATCCTCAATATAATAGGATGTTGTTATAATAAGTATTCTATCTACACTTACACACACCTACATCTAATGGTTAAAGAACATACTGTTTCTGTGGATGGAGAATTTCTGCCTCACGAAATGATGATTGTTCAATACTCATATAACACCTTCAAAGGTGTCCATTAAGATGTCACTATATTTATATATAATATAAAATATGTTTATGTTTTACTTAAGCTGCTGTATTTTTCATTTATGGCATACCTTTATGGTTTCCATTATGGGTAAATGCGATATTTTCATTTTAGGAAGTGCGGACTACCACCCCCTCAAAGTGATTTGAATCGTTAATGCCATATGTGGGATGTATGAAGGATGGATTAAATGGCATTATACATTATATTATACTGGAATTATATTATAATATTATATAATTATAACTTCATTCCACTAAATACGAAATAGAAATGAAAGTAGCGTTCATGCGTACGTACGGCTTACCGTCTCCATGAACGGTGCATTTCATTTCTTACCTCTAAATGTTATGTAATATTATAAATGCATATATATACTGGATATATATGATATATATGATATCTACATGATGAATATAATTCTGAATATAATGGATATTTCACCACATGAACAACTTGTAATTATAAGAAGTTTATTGTGGACTCAAGTACCAAAGATCGACAAAACGACCGTTATTAACTTAAATGACTACATAATTTTCGTAAAATTGTAATAAGTGATATAAAATGGATAATTAACTTTAAAAAGATTATTAAGAAAGTATATATTAACTCTAGTTTATTATTCAGGAGGTTAAAGGGCGGTTGAGTCAATTCGGACACAAGGTAAGGGAACTTCTTAACCCAATTTCTATTCTTTGGGTTAATCTCCTACTTTCAAATTATGTCATGATATTATTATGTCCTATCTCGTATTTGTAAATTATTTATGAGTAATTATAGTGAATACACATAATAGATATATTTTGTTTAAAAATTATCTTTTTAAGGGACTTCGTCTCAATCTCCATTCATTGAGGCATATTTTGTTTTATACACAAATTTCTTTTATACGGTGTATAAACCCCTTTGACTTTTACGTTTATCCAAAAGGAATCTTTTTATACAAAGAGTTTTACTAAACGACAAAAAGAAATGTTTTTCTTGTCGTACGTATGCAGCGACAATGACTTCTCTGCTGCCGTGACCATTAATTGAGTTTCGGCTTCCCCTACAAGCCATAACTTTTTTTTAAATGAAAAATAAATACAAAGTTTTAATTTTCCTTTATTTTGGTATTGAAAATGGTTTTGAAAGTGTTTTTATTATATCAATGTGTTGTATTGATATCTTTTGATTTAAATGTGGAAATGTTATGTTTCCTTTATGCATGTTTTATGTGATACGATTATGTTATGGTTTATGATATGTTTAAACCTATTCATATGAGGAATGCATTGGACTTAATAAGTGATGGGTGGAGCCCGCTATATCTCCTCGATGCATCGGCAGGTCTCATGAGACAAACTAGTATCTTGTCACGAGGCCTTGAAAAAATCTTATTTGTAGTCTTGGCACGAGGCCTTGGCTACGTGGTTATGATAGTCTGGAATTATGCATTCCATCATTATGAAAGTGGTTATTAATTTTTCATGTGATTATTCGACCAGTAGAATATCCATGTGAATAAGTAAATGGAATTATCTCATTTTACTTTTTCCATATTATGTTGAAGTTCAAGTTTAAAAGGCTTTTGTTTTAGTCATACATTGCCTTAAATGTTTATGTTTAATTATGAAAGCTTCCAATATATTGTTATCCTTACTGAGCATCTGAGCTCACCCCTTTCAATATTTTAATATTTTCCAGGATGTAAAGAAGTATTGTATGAATGACCTGCAGGGATAGTCAGAAGAGGATATGAGTGTGGACTATGAATACTTTGTTATTATAGTTTTTCACTTTATGATGTAATGTAACATTTATGAAAGTATCTAGTGTTTCCAAGGCTACTAAACTAATCGGTCTTTCGAGACTTGATCTTTTGTGATCATGCCAATGTTATGAAGTAATGCACCGACTCTAGGTAACTGGGGTAGGGGCATTACATTGGTTTCTCAATAATTACATATCAAGTGGATCCCCTATCGAATAGGTAGTGGGTCCTCGATGACCTGATTGGAACCCCTTGTCAAACCAGGGTGTGAGCCCTTATCATATAGAGTGGAACACCCCCCCCCCCCTCCAAATCATCTTGGGTGTAGCTCTTATACCATCTGAGTGTAACCCCCTATGGTGTGAGTCCTTATGAAACTAGAATAGACCCCCCCCCCCAGAAGATTGGAAATTGGTTCTCTACTAATACATACATAGTGGAACCTTATACTAGACTAGGGTGTGGGTAATAAACTTGGAGGTTATTCCCCTTGGGATTTCCAATATAGTGGTGAGGTATGGGCCTTCAAACAGTTACTTCTATGTAGACACATGAGATTCTAGAAATTGTTGATGGATTTGTGGGACTATTAGAAACTGCTCTTCTTGGGATGAGTTATGAGATGGATATCCCCTTTCTCTATCATTTGGGATTATTTTTACTATGAGTATATAAATATATATACTTTTTTATCAATACATTTGGATTTATTTACTCTCATTTCATGATATGCATAGATATGTGTGGTATTCCATGTGCATTTTGTGTTTAGTTTCTCGTGGTTGGATGATTTTAAACTCCTAATATTGGTGGAAAATAATTCACGTGTAGTTCATCTACTCACCATGTTTATCCCCTAGTTATTATATAAGGTTAAACATTATCTTTATTGGGTTGAACTGTATCTTGTTTATTATCTATAGTATTTCTATTACTATTATATCTCTTACTGACCCCCTTGAGCTTTCAGGGAATCCTATTGGGTATGTATATAATAACCCCTACAAGGGGCTTTCTTGCATGTGTTGTGTCTTACGTAGATGACTGATAGGTCATCAGTGGATTCATATGATATTAGGAATACATGGATAATTAGACTAGGTATGGTAGTTTTATCTTATTTATTTTGATCTGGTCTCTCTCAACATTTTAGTTTCTAGTTTTTCCTAGGTGTCACAACTTTTTGGTTGGATGTGTGTTGTTTCCCTTTTACATTTTTGTTTACTCTATCATTATCTTGTGTTTTCTAGTTGTTTTACATGTATGGTTTTTCACATAGTATTTTTCAACTTTTACTTCTTTTACCTTTACACTTCTGCATTGACATTTCATTTTTTGTGCATACAAGTACATATGAAATAGAATCCTAGTGTTTTATGACATTGGTGCTTGTCTCCAGAACCTAGCCTATGGAGGTGTTCCTGGAGTTGTAGCAACTCAATATCTGGTTTGGGTCACGTTGTGAAATATTTCTATCAAAGGTGGTTCAATCCTTGTGATATTGTTTGGAGTTGTCCCCTTCAAGGGATTTGGTTGGGATAAGGGATACAATGTCAAATAGTCTTGAGTGCAGCTCTGAGGCCATGGAATCTAGTGATGGTGTGGGTGACCAATGTATCCATTCACTAGGACCATGACTAGAATCTTATCAACTCATCATACCAATACATTGGTTTTAGAGATCAATGGTACGCTAATAATGTAGCATTGATTCATTTATTTTCTTTCCTATATCAACTTCCCATTGTTTATGTGACATCCTAGAACCGAATGAAAGTTTAGGGTTCCCTGATCCTAGTGGGCTACATGGCCTCAAGCTCATATCCCAGAATTCCAGAGGCTTCTGACTAGAATTGAGGGCCTAGGGTGTGTTTTAGGGAGACTATGAACTCATTACCAAAGTGTAGCATAGCGGGTGAGAATAAACATAGTTAAATAAGAGAAGAAATATATATAAACAGAAGGGATAACATAAAATAGGTACAAAAAACCAAAAACTAAAACAACTGGAATAGAATTTAGCAACTGATGATATTTCATATTCTAGAAAGAAGGAAAACATGGACACAAACAGTATGCATAACATGTTACAAAAAGCATAAATTAAATCAAACACTATCCCAAGAAACCCGAGTTCCAAATCAGTTCTCAGTTATCAATTTCCATACTAAATAGAAATAAATCAAGTTCTGAAGCCATATTCTTCCGATTGTCAACACCTGAAACTATTTAATATACTATGGGTATCGAACATCACCCGAAGGGGGTGTGAGATAAATCTCAGTGGGCCACCACCAATGGTGTCTATAACATCTGGCCCGTTAATGGAAATGTAATAGTGTGAAGGCATGCATATATAATGTAAACCAATACAATGTTACTAAATAACCAAGTACCTACTTCATCCCTTAGATGGTCTCTGAATGTAAACAGTCCAATTATTTAATCAATTACTGTTTTATATTAATAGTTCACATGAGGTATGTCTAGCACTGACATAGTCTCATGATGGTGTTGATAGTGAAAGTTCCACTATAATGACCAATTCAATGTATACCTCAAGGGTCACAAACTCAATAGTAACTGTAGCCTGTAATGGGGTAAGAGTGTAATATAAGGAGCATATTCCAAGGTATTCCACAGTAAGGTGCCTAAGGAATTTTAGTTGATTGTCCATGTTAAGACAAGGCTAAGCAGAGACAAGCCCCTATGGGTTGTAACCATGTCACCTACATGCCAATGTTGGATCCAAGGAGTGTATCCTAGGAATACCTTAATAATATGGGGGATCATATGATGTCATACCAGGCATCTAAGAACAGACAAGGAACGAGATATGGGTGGGTATCAACCTATGTAAGTCGTATCCTTGAATCAAAGTGGGGTTATTGAGTGCTCATATAATTCCCCAATCATAATCCAAGGTGACCTTGAGTCAAGTCGTTCCTATTTGATTATAAAGTCATGTAATATTTTATTCATTTCAAGCCTTACCATTCATTAATGTGATAAGGTCAGGTATCATGCAATTTTTTTATCAAGTTACTTGGTTCATTGCTTTCCTTTCATTAGTGTGACATCACCAAGTGGCATGTAACCATTCATTTAATCCCTATAAATAATATTCCATAATTTAAGGTTTATTATTCTACCTTCCATTAATGTGTTAAGGGGTGCTACGGATATGCAACCAATTAATCATTAATTTGAATCACTTGCCTTAGGCGGGTCAAGTGGTATGCCTAAATGGAACTAACAATTATGAAATTCACAATATAAGTGAATAAAAATTAATATACAAATGCTTACACTTATAGTGGTCAAGCAAAGGAACATCTGAATGGCGGCACAAATTTGTCAAAACACTAAACCACAATTACAAAATAACCTTTAACATGGAAGGGATGCAGTTGTGGTCATAACCACACAAAATTAATCTCGGATATGGAAAGAGACTTACCATATAGTTCTAATTATTATAAACATGGAATATAAATTCTACAAATGTCACCCATTGAAATTGGTGGGGCCCACACGACAAATCCAAAATCAATGAAAATTAAGGATGAGTTATAGACCACCCACCATAGGGTTTTATGAAACATGTCCTATGGTAGTGGCCCATGATTTTCCTCATATTGGAGTATATCTATGAAAAATGGGAAATGATCAAACCCCAATATATCGGTTGAGAGAAAAAGAGAAGGTGAACAGCTCAAAATGGATCAAGTACTTACCGTTGCACATCGAACATGATGAACGAAAGCTCGATTGGTTTCTCGATGAAGTAAATCACTTGATTCCAAGGAAAGATCTTAAAAAAGACCCAAATTGAGAGATAAAAAGGTTAATCCCACATTAACATGGATTTCGGAATAATGATGAAGCTTAATTATATCATTAAGGTAAAACTGGAATTTTACCCAAAATTTAGCATGTGCACGGTTTCTTCACACTATTTGAAACACCATGCACAAAAAATGCACATGTACCTAGGAAAAAGGGTCTCTAACATGGTTAGACCCCATGACCATGTGCTAATTGTGCAAGGTGATTCTGTCGAAAAAATACAATTTGCACAGTTTTCTCTAAACTGTGTGCAATCCTATTTTCCCAAAAATATGGGTCCCGGGCTCCGAATAATCCCCAAACACTGATAAGGCCTTTTATAACCCCTAAAGAATCCATATTAGGTCCAAATTAATGATTTAGACTGAAATTTAAAGGATCCATACCTGAGTAAAAAACTGGGTTCTTTTAATCTTCCCCGTTAATAGAACTCATCCCTGAGTTCACCTTCCAAATGGCGGAGAAATATTTCCTAATAACAACTATAGATATTGATCATGTACATCAGCTTCCCTCTCCCATGTCTCATGTTTCACTCAGTTGTCTCATTATATCACCTATACTAGAGGGACATAATGGCCTCAGATAGCCTTTGTGCTCTGGTCGACAATGCGTACTCGATACTCCTCAAAGGTAGAATCTCCATCTAACTCAACTACCTCGAAATAAAAAGTATGAGACGGGTCGACATGTTATTGGAGAAGCTGTGAGACATGACAAACATAATGAATGACATGGTACCTCTGAGGAAATAGAAACATATAGGCTACCAACCCAACTCCCTCTAGAATTTCAAAAGGCCCTAAAAAGGAGGAACCAACTTCTCCTTCTTTCATAATCATCTATTCCCTAGCCTTGGTGATACCTGAATAAAAACACAATCCCCATACTCAAACTCAAGATGTCATCAACATAGATCTTCATATGATTTTTGTCTAGACTGAGCAGTAATCAAACACATTCTAATCAGTTTAACATGCTCTAAATTTTGCTGAACAAGACGAGGACCTAGTTGTACTACCTCACTTACCTATATCTGGTATAAGGGTGAATGGAAAGGCCTACCATATAGGATGTAAAAAGGATCCATCTAAATTCTCCCCAAAAATCTATCGTTATAGGATAACTCAACGAGAGAGATATACATCTCCCAAGAACCACTAAAATCAAGGACACATGCTCGGAGAATATCCTCTATAATATATATCATTCGTTCTGATTCTCCATCGATTTGATGTTTAAAATTTGTGCTTAGAAGCACCTGAGTTCCCATAGTATTTTGCAAATGCTTCCACAACTATGAAGTGAAACGAGCATCCCTATCTGAAACGATAGTATGTGGAACCCCGTTTACTTGTATAATCTCACAAACATACATTCATCCTATATCATCAACTAAAAAGGTCTCATGAATAAGAATGAAGTGGGATGATTTCATTAGTCGATAAATGACTACCTAGATAGCATCTCTACCCCTCAAAATCATAGATAATCAGACTATAAAATCCATAGAAACATCTTCCCATTTCCATTCCAGGACTAGAAGTGGATGTAACAAGCCTACAAGTCTTTGGTACTCCACCTTCAACTACTGATAGGTGGAACACCTAGTGATAAAGCCTTCTATCTAAAATTTCATTCCAGGACACCAATACTAGAATCACATATCTCAATACATCTTCAAGATGCCCGGATGAACATCCCACTGAGATGAATGGGACTCCTTAATCAACTATTCTCTCATATATATAGGAACCTAGATATGTCCATATAAACATAGAACATCATCTCTATCCATAGACCAATCTAGAGGTGGGTAATATTTTGATATACTCTTACAGAGAACCAAGTCTTTAGGATCTTAAAAATTCCAACTCTTGACCTTCTCAAGAATGGAAGAGGTAACTATCAAGGATGAGAGGTAAAAATTATCATGAATATCATGAAACTCTATATAAATCTTAGAAAATATGTCCATATACATTCATTTATCACTTGATTCACATATGGCATGTGATTGAGTTTTCTGACATAGTGCATCTACAACCACATTACCTTTTCCAGGCATATATGCACACTCAAAATCTAACGATTGTAGGTATTCTACCCATATCCTCTTTTTATGGTTCTAGTAATACTTGGAAAAGATATATTTGAGGCTCTTTTGGTCTTTGTACGCCACAAATCAATCACCCCTATAAAATTCTTCCAACAACATAATGCATGGATAATAGATGCTACCTAAAGGTCGTGCGTTCGGTAATTTATCTCGTGAGGCCTGAAATATGGAGATCTATACGAAACTAATTTTTCTTCCTATATCACCACAACTCCTAGTCCAATTTCTTATGCATCATAGAAGACGGTATAACTTATACCTTGATCTAGAAGAATTTGAATAGATGTTGATACAAGCCACCCTTTCATCTCCTGAAAGTATTTCTCACATGCTTCTAACCATGTGAACATGACACCATTCTTTATAAAACCAGTAAGAGGGGAATCAAGGTTAGAAAAGTTTTTTATGAAAATATTTTAATATCCATCCATCCCCAATAAACTCTATTTATCAAACATGCTCATTGGATTCTCCCAGGAATCTACAACACTATCCTTTTCAAGGTCAACATATACTTTTAATTATGGGATAATATGACCCAATAAGAGGACTTTTTCAATCTAGAAGTGTCACTTAGAATCTTCAAATAAATATGATTCTCTCTTAGTGTACTCATAATGATATTAAGATGTTTGTAATGGTCGCTATAAGTGTTAGAGTACACTAAGATGTCGTCCATAAAGACCATGATAAAAGAGTCCAAATAGGGGTGGAAAACCCTATTCATTAATTCCATGAAAATGGAAGGCACATTAGTATGACTAAAACTCATTAAACAGTACTCATATAGACCATACCTATTATGGAATGTTTAATGAGGTATGTTTGATGGTCTAACATGCACATGATGATATCTCGATCTCTGGTCGATCTTAGAGAAGGAAATTTCTCCCCAGAGATGGTAAAAGAGATCATCTATTCGAGGAAGTGGATATAGGTTATTGATCATAAGCTGGTTCAATATTTTTTATTCCAAAAATAAAAGTAAGTTTCCATCCACCTTCATGGTGAAAGGCACAGGAAAACGCCAAGAGGATGTACTGGTTCTTATAAAAACATTGGCCTCTAAATCCCCTAACATCCACCTGAGCTCTTGAATCTCTTTAGGTGCCATCGTGTAAGGAGTAATAGACACTAGATCTACTCCCATAATAATATCGATGATAAACTCTACCTCTCTCTCTTTGTAGGTAATATAAAAAAATAATCAGGAAAAACATCCCATTAATGATCTACTACTGGAGGGAAATCAGCATGATGTAAACCCTGATCCTATAAAAAGATAATTGAAATCAGGGTGGTCACTCTACCTATCCCATGAAGCTTTGGTCTAGATCCAGCAGCCTAGACATCCCAGTCCCCCTTATGTAGATAACTGGTTTCCTATGTGGATGAAAAAGATATCCTGTGATGATAGTAGTCTACAAAATCCTGAATTTGAACCAACCAATCCATCCTGAGAAATGCATCAAAGCCCGTCATCTCAAGAAAAAAGTGGTTCCAAATGAAAGGGTAACTTCTACCTCAAGAGGACAGTCTATACACAAGCGTATGCCCTCTATTCATATACATAATGGTGCATCTATGGTCATTACACCATAGTAATACTATATCTCCAATCTGGGACTTTCCACAATAGATATAGAGATAAAAGAGTTAAAATCACATGTATCAAATAAAGCAGATATGATAGTAGAGGCTACTAGAATAATACCTTGAGTATAAAAACTATCACAACATCACTCAACAATCACATTCATATCAAGTTATTCAATGTAGTGAAATGAGCCTATATGGCATTGAAATATGCATGACATGTGAATTATAGGTTTGTTATAATGATGCATGTAAAAATGTCCTTTCCCTCATATTGTCAGGACATGGGTGAAAGAATATCCTCAACCAGAGTAACAATAAACAACACTTCATATCTTATGAGTCACCCACCGGTGAAATAATATCAATTGTAATATGAAAAATCAGAACAAAAATTAAATTTTGGGTAACATGGATTCTACCCTGAGCATGGGTTTGCGACGCCCAAGCATATCTTATGACTAAGTCCCAGGTGTTCTTAATATACAATCTATTATCTCAAAATAGTAAGGCAAGAAAATAACACTCCTCTGATACCACTTTGTGACCTCCTGAACCCAGATTACACTTTTGGGTGCCTTAATCCCAATGGTCCACATGGCCTCACGCGCATTTCCCTAAACGCCAGAGGCTACCAACTAGCATTGAGGGCCTTGGGTGTATCTATGGGGAGACTATTCCATCATTACCAAAGTGAAGTGCAGCATGTGAGATTGATCATAGGTAAATAGATGATGCAATATATATATAAATAAAAGTCATAAGATAAAATAGGTACAATTGTAATGATAACTGAACAAATGGAATAAAATTTTGCAACTGATGATATGTCATGTAATTGAAAGCTAGAAAACATGGATACAAACAACTAGAATAACACATGTTAAAAAATCCATAAATGATGTCAATGACTATCCCAAGCATCCTGAATTCCAACTCGGTACTCTACTATCAAGAATCATACTAAACTACAAGCAATCAAGTGTATCAATCCCTATTCTTCACTTTGTCAACAACTCTAACCATAAAATCTACTCTAGGTACCAATCATAAACCAAAGATGGTGTGAGATAAATCTCAGTGGGCCACCACCAATGGTGTCTATAACATTAAACCTGTGTAATGGAAATGTAATAGTGTGAATGCATGCTTGTATAATGTAAAGCAGTACAATGTAACTAAATACCCAAGTACCTGCTTTAACTCTCAGCATGTTCTTTATTGTAATTAGTCCATTTATTTAATCAATTAATGGTTTATATTAATAGGTCATGTGAGGCATGGAAAACACTGACATGGTCTCATGATGCCATAGATAGTGAAATTTCCAAGGTAATGGCCAAGGCAACATAGACTGCATAGTTCTCCAACTCAGTAGTAATTGTAGCCTCGCATGGGGTAGGAGTGTAATGCAAAGAGCACATTCTATGTCATTCCACAATAAGGTTATAAAATAATCCTAGGTGATCATAAAATGTAATATGGGGCTATGCAGAGATAGGGCCCTATGGGATGTAACCATTGAACCTACATGTCAATGAAGGATCCAATTAATGTATCCAAGGCATCCTATAATTATATGGATGGACCCTATGGGGTCATACCGAGCATCCATGAATGGACAAGGACTGAGAACTAGGTGGGTATAAACTTATGAAAGTTGTATCCTTGAATTTGAGTGGTGTTCTTGGGTTCTCATGGAATTCCCTAATTAGAATCCAAGACGAGCTCAAATCAAGCCATACCTATTTGATTATGATGTCATGTAATATTTCATTTGGTTCAAGCCTTTCCTTTCATTTATGAGATAAGGTCATGCAGCATGAAACCATTTTATCATGTTATTTGGTTAATCCATTGACTTTTATTAGTTTTATAGGTCCATATAGCATGAAACCATTCATTTAATCTATCTAAGGCATATTCTATAATTTAAGGTTTATTCTGATACCTTCCATTAATGTGGTAAGTGGTTCTATGGATATGAAACCAATTAATAATTCACATTAAATTATTAATCTGAAGCACTTACCTTAGGCAAGTCAATTGGTATGAATACATGGTCCTTACCAATATAAAATTCAAAATATATTTCAGGAAAATTAATATAGAAATCATTACCCTTATAGTAGTCAAGCCAAGGCACAACTGAACAATGGCGTAAATGTGTCAAAACCCTAAACCACAGTTTTGGAATAACCTTCAACATGGAAGGGATGGATTTTTTGTCATAACCACCAACAATTAGTCACATATTGGGAAAGAGAATTCCCAAATGGTTATAATGATTGTAAACATTGAAAATAAATTCTATAAATGGCACCCGATGAAATCGGTGGGGCCCATATGATAAATCCAAAATCAATGAACCATAGGGATGATTTATAGACCACCCACTTTAGGGTTGTACAAATATTCCCCCCCAGTATTGGACCTTGATTTTTCTTGGATCGAAGTAGATCTTAGAAAATGATAAAGACCCTCATACATAGATGTCTGAATTGAGAACAATGGAAGGTTAATGGCTCAAAAGTACTCAAGTAGATACCATTGCGCATCCAACATGATTACATAAAGATCGATTAGTTTAAAAATGAAGGAGATCTATTAATTCCAAGGTTAGATCTTCAAAAATCCACAAATTGAGATAGAAAAGGTTAATCCCTCAAAAACATAGATTAGGGAAGAAGGAAGGAGCTTAATAAGATCATTAATGGGAAACTATAATTTTAAGAAAATTTTTTCTTGTGCACGGTTTGTCTACACAGTTTGAAAAACTATGCACAAACCTTGAATGAGTACCTAGGAAAAGGGGGCTCTAGCATGGTTAGGCTGCACGACCGTGCACCAACCGTGTTAGGTGGCTCGGTCTGAAAAAACACAGTCTGCAGGGTTTTCAAAATCATGCGGAATTCTAGCATGGTTTATTCTAAACTGTGCGCCAAGACCTTTTTTTCAAAATGATAGGTTTCGGGACTCGAAATTTACTCAGACAACCCTGAGACCTTTTATAACATCTTAGGCATCCATATTTAGACCAAATAAAATATTTAGACCTAAATTTAAAGGATCCATACCGGAGTAAAAAACCAGGTTCTTAAAGATTATATGTATTTATATATATTCTCATATGATCATGGTACATACTGATTAAATATTAGGTTTCCTAATCAATGATAGCCAACCCGGATACCAGTTATGGATCATGATGATGATATGATGAGTGATGATGACTTAGTTCAAGTTCTATCCCACAAGCTTCATCCTATAGGTGGGTAGGTAGTATAACCTCCACCTGTTGAGAAGTAGATCATATCAGTCAAGCAGGCTAAGGATTCACATAGGCTCAATCCACTCTGTGAGTTCTAGCACCAGAGTGCATCGAGGTTCCATGATGAGCTAGATCCTAATCCAGTAGAGGGTTGTATAGAGTTCATGGTCCATGTTTGTAGGATCATCTTCACACTGATGGATCAGGTGGTTTCACTAGAATCTATCCTCTTCCATATTGTAGTTGGTTACTCATGGGGTCTTGTTACTCTAATGCACAATGAGTAAAAATTATCATGACTGGACTTCTAGAAAATTTTTTGTAATGAGTAATACTCCTCCTTCGTAGGCTTATTATATTAGGGAGCTTATGTTGATAAATCAGGGAGGGATGAAAGTTTCTGAGTACGCAGATAGGTTCTAAGACCTTACTTGGAACTCCATTGAGATGATCCAGGATGGCTACTTATGCAAATGGTAGTTTTAGCAGGGGATTCATAGAGATATATGATCTATAGTATTAACCTTATCTATCCCCACATATGTCAGGGTGTTGGAGAAGGAACTAATACTGATAGATTACTATTAGAGGGACATCAGGAAGTTAGAGCATGAAATGGGTGTTGTAGTGATGAGTCATTTGAATTGGATTATATGCACCAGATGACACGATATTGATGAAGGAGACCTCCCCATGATCAAACTTAGGAACATGGTTAGGGAAAACAAAGAGGTCTTGAGAGGTTTAGAGAGAGTATTTTACTTTCTTATGATGGGTGTGGTCACATAGCACGATAATTCATGACCAAACATGCCACGGAGTGTAGAAAGATAGATGAAAGACCTACATAGTAGAGGTAGGTGATGTTAGGGGGTCCCTAGGAGGTGGAGCTGCTAGAGGATTAGGAGGACCAATTAGTGGTAAATGACATAATGATATCCTTCCACCACTACCACCAGGTGGCCCACATCAGTCTCAGTGAGCTATCAGTCATATCTACAAACAGATACAATCTTTAGAGGATTATGACCCTGTATCACATGAGATGATTATAGGTATGTTAAATATTTATTATAAAATTTATTTAGTATTATTATATACAGGTTATAGAAATTTATTTATCTCTATACTATTGGTGTGAGATCTAGATCTCCTAGTAGAGGTTCCATCCCAACATCTTCATCTTGAGGTTCCTATAGGGAACACATCTTTTGTATATTTTATCAACTGAAATACCGAGATATCACATGGTGGAGATAGCTTTATGTGGGACCTTTTTTTCATCACGTTGAAACCTTATTATTTCATCTTAGTTATGGATTGGTTTTCCATAGTCTGATCCCATATTGATGACCACCATAGATGATTCAAATTTCTACGCACTGATGGAATGATGTTATCCTTTTTGAATGACAGATATCTCATTGAAGGATGAACATGTTTTTTAAGAAGGTGGTTTGATCCCATCACCCATTAGTTGGATAGTGATTCCCTTGGTTCATCAGGCTCTTCAGTCATCTAGATTCCATCACTCCTGAAAGATTATATGGAAGTATTCTCCAAGGATGTTCGAGGACTATCGTCAAGGTGAGAGATGTAATTTTGAATTGAATTTCATTATTAGACTGCACCAATATATTATATAGAATATCATATGGACCTTACCAAAATTAGGTATATATGGTCAAATATTGAGGACCTTTGAGAGAAGGGTTTTATCAGGAACAGTGTGCCCCCAGGGAAGCTCATGTGATGTTCATACAAAAGGAAGACATAATCTTGCGGGTTTATGTATATTATCTTTCTATAACCATTCCACGATAAAAAAACACCCCTTTAAGAGTATTCAAGACCACTTTCACTAGTTTTAAGCCATGATATGGTTCACAAATGTTGATATCTAGTTCGGATACCACCAACTCAGTTTTAATGAGGCTCATATTCTAATGTTGACATTCTGATGCTGCAATGGACACTATGTGTTTATGGTGATGCCCTTTGGTGTGACGACTTCCATCACTATGTTTATATATTTGGTGAAATAGTTTTTCCATCCATACATGGACCATTTTTTGGTCATCTTCATTGAATACATACTCATATACTCTAAATCAGAGGATGAGAAAGCATCACAATTATGTATGGTTTTATATTTACTTTGAGAGAACAATCTTTACGCAAAACTAATGAAGTTATAGTTCTTGATTAAATATTTTCCCTATCTAAGACATTTAATTTCAGGTCATGATTTTTCCATATACTTAGTGAATATCAATTAATTACTTTCTTTGGAGCCACCCAAGAGTGTGTCAGAGGTGTGAAGATTTCTTGGATTTGTGGGGTACTACTAGAGGATTATGGAAGACATCACTCGGATCGCATCCCCTTTGACCACCCTGATAAATAAATATCATTATTTTACCTAGTCTGAGAAGTACTAGAGATACTTTATGTAGTTGAGGATGTGTCTTATGAGCAATCATATGTTGAGACTACCAGATGATGGTGTAGAGTATATAGTGTATTATGATGCCTCGGGAAATAGATTCAGAGACCAAGTGCACTGGTTGTTCAAGTAATCCTGGTGGTACTAAACTAAACTTCTCCCCTAGAACTACATCCTAGTGTGGGAAAGAGGTATAGAGACCTTTATTTATATTTCTGGTGGTCCTTCATTAAATTAAGGGTAGATAAGTTCCTCTCTCAATGCCTCAAATGTAAGTAGGTAAAGGTTGAGAACCATGTTCTTGCAGGTTTGTTGTAGCCCCTTGAGATCTTGGAGTATAAGTGGGGTGGAATATCCATGGACTATGTGATAGGGATTCCATTAATAGTGAAATACCATGATTACATCTGAGTGATATTTGATAGACTCATGAAGTCATCTCACTTCCTGTCTATCTGGGAGGAGATTTTGGTGGAGATTTTCTGGGTGTTGTATGTATGTGAGATTGTTCACCTTATTTTGGTTACCTGTATGATTAACTTAAATTGTGAAGTGTGGTTTAGGTAATGGAAATGGAGATTCCTTTAAGATTAATTTGGTACCCAAATATGGATGAGTACATCCTTTCACCCCTAGAAAGATGGGAAGACTTGTCACACTATCTCAGTGTTGGAGGATATTCTAAGGGATTGTGATTTAATCTTTTGTTAGAGTTGGAAGGATCACTTTCCATTGGTAGAGTTTGTGAAAAACAACTATTACCACTATACCATTAGCATGGATCATTTTGAGGCTAGTTATAGGAGACTCAGAAGGTTACCCTTGGGATGGATAGAGATCATCGTGATAAATCTTTTGGGCTTAGAGATGGTGTATCTGTTAATTGAGAAGTCCCATGTCATCCATAAATGGATGTGGATGGCTCATAGAATGAATAAATCTGACACAAATCACCATCATAGGCCTCAAAGTTCAAGCTGTGAGACCAAATTTTACATAAAGTCTTCCCATGAATAGGATTATGGAGGGTCAGCTAGGGGAAAGCTATCTCTGAGGTTCATCGGGCCGTTTGAGATCACAAAATGGTATGGATATGTTTCTTAAAACCTAGAAATACCCCCACATATGGAATGCGTTCATGACATATTCCACATGTTGCATCTGAGTATAAAAATTCATGACATTGTGAACATCATTTTTGAAGGAATGTTAGACATAAGGGATGGATCCACCTTTATGGATCACCCATTGGTGATTTATGATCGACAGAAAATGTCACTATGTGGATGAACCATCCCCTTGTTTCACATGTTATTGCAGCACTTAAATGTGAATGAGAGTTCCTAGGAGTTGGAGATTCAATTACATGCTCAGTTTATTTAGTATTTTGTATATATTTTCATTTCTGAGATGAAAATTTTTTAGTGTGTTATGTAGAGACCCGTTTTTTATCTTGTAATAATTTGAAATATTTATAAATAAATTTCCAAATCCATGTTCTAAGATGGCTTGTGATTCTAAATCCCAATGTGCATGGAATTAATTTTCTAAAAAAATGATTATTTTTTATATTGTGTATGAATAATTTGGTAATGAATATGGTATAAATCATTAAAAGAAACTCAAACCAGGGATATGATACCGTGGTTGAGTCTGGAATATATTTTTTACCCTAGGCATGACTTAAAATAAGTCTATGTGGGGCATTCGAACATCTCTCCATTTGGAGGTACATTTAGTGGATTAATTATGTATTTAATTAATTTATTCATTCATTTAACCTAAATTGATTTACATTAAATATGTCACCATGTAGAATCACCAAGGGATATCCTCATAATCTTGGGACCATCAGGAGATTATCCTTTCTCTTTCTATTAGTGAATAACCTTTGAGGATGATGAAACTTTGGATCAGATCATATCGGGACACAAGGAATGCAAAAAATTCCTTCAATAGTTGTTGAGCATCTCATTTAATGAATATTGATCCAATATCCCAGAAGGACTCCTCAATTTCTATTTTATTCCCTTTTGATTAAATTTATTGACGAAAATAATTCCCTCTATTGATCTGTGATAATTTATTATCCCTAAAGTGCTCCCATGTAAAAATTAAATTGGTTATTCTTGTTTTCTAACTCCAAATATCCTCGTTATTGATTTTTTCCCAATAATTCTTGGCCAACAATTTTTAAACAACTACTATTGTGCATTTATCCCTCAATTTCATTGTGTTATTCACTAGTAATACCTTGTGGTCCTGGTTCGATGTTGTTGGGTGGTAGTGAGCCTTAATGGACCCCTAGAATAATAGAGAAATGAAAAACAAGGAACGGATCGATGAAACAATGACATATATAGGTTGTTTTCAAGAATTGTATGATTTTTTTATGATCATTGATCGAATAATCTAAGTAATAGTAATATGTGGAATGTGGGATGTATGAAAAAATCCACAAGGGTTGATGGAATGTTTTTTTGGCCATCAGATGGCTAGAAACAAAAGATCCAGATGAGATCCACTAATCTTGGGCGTAATCAAGGTTAGATATTTGGAGAAATGGTCTGATTATAATTCTGGACCGTGGATCTTGATTTCTATGAAAATATTTACTATACACCTTGTATTTTGAGGAACACGTGGCTTGTATCCCTATGGTTGTGCGACTAGGGTTTTGAGATTTTATAAGCATGGAATACTGTGTAAATTCTTAACATATCATGTACCCCCTTCCCCATAGGGATGATCCATGTGATGGAGCACACCGCCAGGAACGTGTCATGTGTCGGAGTAGACGGACACGTCCAGAGAACATGGGAAACACCCCATGAAAAGAGGCACCTCATAAACTAAAGTACACATACATGAGGTGAAGAACATAGACATGGCTTGGATACATGGACTTGGACAACCACAGAAATGGGACCAAGAGTGGAATGGGAATGTTGTGTATATCGCCCACACGTCGTGTACCCCTACAAACTTGGTGAGCCATGTTCCTCTATAAACATGGCCATGTTAAGGGATGGGACCACACAACATGGGAACCTCCTCACAATCTATGTACAACATGGTTATTTATTAGTAACATTCAATCTTTCATATCTCTTTTATTTGAAATCAAATTTTTTTCACAAGTACACTATCAGTAGTGTTTTTTCATATAAGATGATGGATACATAGTTTGTGGTTTTTGATACAAGATGTAAAATGTTACAAGTGTTCCACATATTGAGGCAACATCTGATGATGTTAATGGTCAAGAAGGATCACCATTGGAATCATATATAGTGTAACCCCCATCATTATGGGTGTAGGTACTCTAAGGTTACATACCATGTGGAACCCCCATATTTTATAGGGAGAGAGTCCTCGATGGCTAGAGTGAAACACCCCTGTCACACCAAGGCATAGTTTCTCAACATTTAGAGAGGAACCCCCCCCCCCCATAATTGGTAATGGTCCTCAATGACTTGAGTGGAACTCTCTTTTCATACAAGGGCATGGATCATTGACCTAGAGAGTGGAACCCCCCGTCTTCTTAGGTGTGGATCCTCTACCTACCAAGTGTAAACCCCTATTGGATAGGTCATGGTTCCTTGTGACACTAGAGTGGAACCCCCCAACAGCTTAAGAGTAGGTCCTCTATAAATACTTATAGATTGAATCGCCTCATACACTAGGGTGTGGGTCCTCTACTCAAAAATTTTTCCCCATAATATATGTGGAAAAGTGGCAAGGTGTGGGCCATCACACGGTTACTTCTAGGTATATGAATGATATGTTAGGCATAGTTGATTGACATTATTGACTATTGGAGACAATTCTTACTAAGATAAGCTATGAGATAGAGATATAAATTTTCACTCATTTGGGATTCTTTTGAATAAACATATACACAAACATATATATACTTCTATATCCATACCTTTGTATTTTGTTACTCTCTTCCCATGATAATTGAAGATGCTTGAGGTATACCTTGTGATTTTTGTGTTTAGATTATCATGTTTGGATGAGTTTACTCTCCTATTATGGGTGGAAAAGACTCATTGTTTATTTCATTTACTCACCACATTGATCCCCTTATGCTTGAATGAGGTTACACTTTCCTTTTCATACATTGAGTTGTATCCTGTTTACTATTTATAATCATTCTATTCATGTGGTTTCTCCTACTCCCCCACCCATTTATATTTCATGGAATCCTATAGAGTATTTATATACTCACCTCTAAATGGGACGTTAAAACGTTTGAATTACCTTATATAGATGAAAAGAAGTTCGGTGATGACCTCATAGAAGCTTAGGGATACAGGGATATTTTGGTTTTTTTGGTTGTCATGGATTAGAGATCAAGAGTTTGGACCTCATTGTGTTTTACTTTCCAGTTTTTTCAAGTTTTGACATTACTCTGGTTGATCGTGTATTTTTTCCCCTTTACTTTTCATTTTAAACAACTATACTCTTGTACTTTCTTGGATTTTTTCAAGAATGTTTGTTCCCTTAGAATTTTCCATAATTCACATATTTTTCTTCTACACTTTATTATCAGGATGTTTATGATTATTCATATAGTTACTTTGGAAAATTTCTCCATGTGTTATTTATAACATCAGCACTAGTCACCATCCATTGGAATATATTGGCGATACTGATATAGTTATAGCTCAAGCCCTGATTTCGTTTGGCTGGTGGAAAAAATGTTTATGCATCAATATCATTCCTTAAATTAGTTCGCATAGAAGAAAAAAATTTAACTGACCCATGGGTGAGTAGTTAATGATTACTAGTTATTTTATAAGAAAGTGATTTGTGCTTTGGATTAACCATTACCAATATTTTTATTCCTAGAAACATATTTAATTATTCCATTTTGGTATAGTGATAGATCATTATTTTTATACTCCATGGACATAGTATAATGTGGAGAACCATGTAAAATCCATGCAATTATGTGTGAATTTTTTTTTGAATTATGGTTTCAATTTGGTGGAAGGGAATTATAGGAGATGATATAATAATTTTTTCCTTATTATATGGTAAAAATACCCAAAGATAGTTTAATCTATATAAAAAGAATTTTATTCAAAGAAAACCCTAATTTACACTGATATTTATGTTCTTAAATAGTTATATTGTAACATTCTGATATCAAATCCTTGTATCATTGTTTTAAATCATCAATAGAAATAGTATGATCATAAATTTTTATAGATTATGAGAATATTAAATGGTAGGTATATTAATATTTAATTTTCTCTTTCTCATGTTGGTGTTACTCATTTCAGAATCAATATTATGGTTTATCTCTCATTGATATTAGTGGTGTGAAACACTATTACCTTTCATAATGTCTTATTCCTCAATGTGTGATTAATATGTTCCACATATTATCTGAATAATCAATATTGGTAGTCTATAATTAGGAATGATATTTTAAATTATTTTTTTATGATTTCTCCCATATTATAAATATAAGGTAGAATATCAAGATCCAATAAGTATGGTTCCAACCTTATACATTCCTACATGGATGTGGGAAGAAGTGTTCATTAACATTGTTATTATATTTCCTCAAAATCCTCCTAGAAGGAATATGTTTTTTAAATCATCAATAATTTGTAAAAACTATCTTATCCTATGTCGATTAAAGATTTATATAATCATAAAGATAAAATAAAGTTACACATGCAAGAAATTATAATGTTGTATGGTGTACCTTTTTATATCATTTATAATAGGGATCCTTAATTTTTATCTCAGTTTTAGAAGGTTTTATAAGATTAATTGTGAACTATATTGAATATTATAATTATATATCACCCTTAATTGGATGGACAGTTATAAAGAGTTATTTAAATTCATTAGGATATTCCATGTGCTTGAATCTTAGATTTATTTGGATCTATGGAGAATCAAATATCATTGACTGAATTCTCATATATAAGTACTTATTAATCTATGATAATGATGGATCCTTTTGACGATTTCTATATTTTTACTTGTTGATACACTTATATTTGGATGAAATTTTTGAACTATGTTTATCTGTACTGATCATTTCATATGAGATAATAGATTAAATTTAGCTATTTTAAAAGTGTCTAGTTGTCACATAGATCTCCATAAATATTTAGCTGATTTTTACCATCGAACATTGTAATTTTTAAATGATTTTTAGGTATTTTTGAATGTTAAATCTAAATTGGGAAATAAAAGGTTTGGGAAGAAAGGTTATATCTTGATGATGAGATAATCTAACCATAACATATATAAATTTAAGTTAATTATTTATGATTATATATCACACCTCACAATTAACCACACACCCAAAAACACAATGGCTTAATATTTTTAGGGTTTATTAATATACATGTTTTTATTCATAGTAAAACATTCATTTCATCCAAAATATTATCAATAAATAATTTATTTATTGACATTCCATATGAAATAAATTTATTCATGATTAACAGAAAAGGGAAATAAACGAAACGAGAAATCATAGATGCTCAATAAGGGGTAAAACATATGGGAAATAAATCATGGAAACATAGATGGTAAATATATAAATAATAATTAAATGAGAATAAAATTAAAATAAAGGTATGAAAATGAAATCTTGATACAAGTAATTACCCTTATAAAATAATACCCACATGAATATAAACCATGGAAACAAAATCAAGAATAATAATAAATTGATTCTTCAAAATAAAAAATGTGGCACATATATATTCATAGGATACCATAATAATATTTCAAGGATAACTATAAATACCATAATATCATAGTATACTAGGTTAACTACTCATGTCTTATCACATAGAAAACATGGTTTAGTCTTTATATCCCATATCATAACATGTTATGAGAAATATAAGTTTACCTAATTCATTTAAATGTTATACAATTCTAATACCATTAATTATATAAATACATACTTAAATATGTGTGACACATGAACATAAAATAAATCATAAATCTATAAAAACAATAAATAGAATTATCCCAAGATAATTAATAGTTTCATATTCCAATTTTCATGAGTTATAAAAATAGACCATCCAAATAAATAAAGAACATGATCCCATAAATTATATCTCTAGAAAAATATAATAATAATCAAAGGAGTAAAACATTTGAGGGTGTCTACATATATGAAAAAAAAATTAGAAAGTTAATAAATTTAATATAATGAAGTAAAAATGTACCTTTAAATTTGACTTATAAAACTAAATAAATTTTGTTTAAATGATATCATAAATTAAGGATATATGAATTTTTTTTAGAAAATGGAATAAGAAAACTACCAAAGGAGACTTCATAAATAATATAGAAGTAAATATTAGAATAAATTGATCGATCAATAAATATAAATGAAGGGACAAATAAATATTCCATTCTTACCTTCATAAAAAAGGAAAATCATTTTAAAAATAAACTATGAATGAATATAAATAGAGTAGAAGATATATCCAAGAAACCACTTGATGAATAAATATTTGGAGGAAAATAATTACATCCTAAAAGTGATATGATGTATATTCCCCTTACCATACTCCTAAATTTCTTCAACACACACTACCTACATGTATAATTAATAGAAACTTATTAATGACATATTTTAGTACCCCATTTATATTTATTATATTTTATCTAAATAAATTATTTTCATTCACTGCATGTATATTAGCTAAAAATAGATTATTTTTACAATCATATATTAATAATTTCGATACTTCTAATCTTATTTTGTTAATGTGGTATTGATTAGGGATCCTTGTTTATAAGACTATAATATTTTTAATTTTAATAGTATTGGAATGATAATTTTATAATTATTTATAATGTTCTGTATTCATTTTATGAAATGAACATGTATGGTTCACAACTAGATTGTACACAAGTCACTCCTTTGTGGTTAATTATAAAATCAAATGATATTATATTAATAATTAATTTAATTATAAAATAAACATTACATTATCATAGAAAGTGTAATTATTTATTTATTAATACCTTATATTTTTAGTATTTATGTTTTGGTATTTATTCATGATTTATATTATAAAAATAGTATAGTATTATTGATTTATATGGTTGAACTGACTAAAATAAGAACATGTTATAAAGAATGATTGAGTAAGGAGATATAGTAACATTATTTTCATATCAGTTGTTTTAAAAATTATAATGATATTTTTTATATCATATGGTATTTTTAAATGTTCTTTAATATGTGTGGTGAAAATATGATTTATAAAAAAATAATTTATAAATCACTACTTATTTGGATTGAACAACCTCTTCTCATAACTTTATACATAGTGATGGAATTAGGACTCCTTCCTTATGATTATAAGCATGAGAGAGGGATTTTGATAATACAATAAGGGTAGATATTGAAGATAAAACTGAATAGGAGGGGTGGTTTGGATTGGGTAAAGGAGGTCCTTTTATAGATGTGTTTAAGTTAACTATTCGAAAATACTCATTTCTTAATGATTTAGGAAGGTCATTTTGAGTTGTAATGTGATCATAAGTTGAAAAAGAGTATAGTTTGGATTCATTTATCATTGATATTCATATTTATTTTATATAATCTTGTAACTAACATTAACTATATGTGTTATTTTACTTCTTTTCTTATTTCCCAACATATTTAATTAAATACCATTAAAATTTAATTTCTAGGCAAAATAAATAATCAAATTAACCATATTATATAATTTTAATTTACTTATTCCAAACATGAAAAAACTTTTATTAAATTAATATTTATATATAATCAATCTATCCTTTTAAATTAAAATATATAATACATTGAAAAAATTATAATAAAAACAAATTTTAATGAAATTAAATACTACATCACTCCATAAATTTAATATCCGTGTTAATTGTCTATTTTAATTATAAAATAAAATATTTATAATAAATTAGTCACTTATATAGAATGTATATATACCCATTATATAAAATTTAATACTCACCTAGGATATATGTATTCCCAACATCTATATAATGATCAGATTACCCTATTCCAATCGGATATGTAGATTTATATACTTACCCAAAAATATTACATTAAATTTCTTCTTTTAATTATCTAAATGTTTATCGTATTTATAATTTTTTCCATTAAATGTATACTTATAGTTTGTAGTATTTTATTTTATGGGATACTGGGGGAATAATATGTTGATTTGACCCATTACACATTAATAAATATGTTTAAGAAACTATATGTTCCCACTCACATTGATATATTTAGATAATTACTATTCCCCATACATAATTTGTTAATTTTTATTTATTTATTTATTTATTATTATTATTTATTATTTATTGAAATTTTTAGTATTTTAATATAATATATTATGTTGAAGGAAATTTTATTAAGTTCATATTATTACATATTCATAATCTATGGATGAAAACCATATTTCTAATATTTAGAAAATAATAATTATTTAATTATTATGTGGAGATCAAAAAATAATAATAACTTTAAATTTTGAAATTTAGTAATGTAACAAATATTATTTATGGGAAGACCCAGACATAATATTAATAAGTTAAAAAAAAATTGATGGAGATTATCTTCCATATTGAGAATGTATCTTATGTATTACATTTTCAAAAAATAAATTATATTAAATATAAATATTTAATTTTTTATGATGTCAAAATAATTCAGATTTTAATTTTGGTAATGGTAATTATCTTACGGATTGAAAAAAACCTAATGTTTACTAAAAATTAGAAATTTGGATATTTCCAAAAAACATAAATATTCATTATTTTTGGAATTTAATATTAATTATTTAAAGACTCTAACATGTGATGATGTAGATTAAATTTGGAAAAGTAAAAGATATTATGTATTAGACAAAATATATTATATATTAAGGATTTTACAGTATCAACCTATATATATATATATATATATCTTAGACTCTTATATAATGAATTTATAACTACTATAAATTAAAGTGGAGGATTCTTAGAAGTTATGTTTATAGTGATTTAGAATTTAAAATTATATATGCTTCTATCTGCAAAAAAAATTATTCATAAGAGTATTATGAACAATAATCCATGATTGATAAATACTACTATTTAGATGAAATTTGTGAATACCGTTACACCATGTTGAATTACCAATCACTATCTATGATAGATAATCTATAATTATCTTTGATATATTATTTAGAAAATTTTAATAGATAAATATTTCATAAAAATTTTGTATTCTTTTTAATTGTAATCTTAAAAAAATTAGACAAGATTTTAAGGAATATTTTATGTTCTTAAAATTAAGGAGATTATTTAGAATCCATTATTATAGGTAATAAAAGATATCCAATGGTAGATATTTTGATAATTGTATTACACAATGATTTTGGGTAATTAAATATTATGATTATTTGAAGATATATTTGTAAATAGATATTTATCAAAAACTAGTACAATAATGGAGACTATTGAAAAAGTATAATCAAGAATGTATCTATACTACATTTCTCATGAAAGATTATTAATTCTAGGATTAATTTTCATGTGTATTCTAGTTGCAATAACTATTCAATCTTAATTTAACTATGTATGGTTTTCTGATTTTTGAATTGTATTTTATTTATTTATTACTCTACATTGTAATTGTAATTCATTTATTATTTAGCCACAATATAAATTTATGTATTATTTATTCCATTATAAAATTTTCAAATATACAAATGGTTGTTCGACATAGTTAAAGAATATTTTTGTCTTGTTTATTAATTCACTATAATGGATGGTTTTAATTGTGTTTTGAATCCCCATGAATAGTTAGGTTGATTTAGTGTTCACTAAAAATCTTGAGGAGAAAAAGGGTGTTAAGAGTAGATAAAATATATTTTTGATTTGAACTACTTTAAAAATAATTTATTCCCTTACTCACTCTACTTATGATTTTTTAATTTTTGATTTTTATCAATTCACACCCATCTTGTATCTTGAGAATCTTCTCATTTGGGAAAACAATTGTTGTCAATGCCTACCCTTATAATGATATTTGATTTTTCTATATTACCTAATATAAAACAATTAGTATTTGAAAATTAACTCTTTCAGTTTATACTATGTTTATAACTTTATCCTAAACACGATATTCAAAGGTAAAAATAATTATTGATGTAAGATAAATGGTAAAATAATTGGTGGATTCCAAAAAGGAGACCATTTGTTAAATTTAAATAATATGTCCACTAGAAATCTGGGAAAGATTATTATACCAATAAATTAAGAATTTAATATTTTTCCATATTTAAAAAACCATTTTATTATCTAAAATTATATCCCAATTCGGACACTATTAATGGTGCATCTATGAACAATTTACATTATAAAGTCATGAATATTATTTATTGTTCAATTAACTGAAATTTTTTTAGACAAGTTTATGGTTATAGGACTCCTTATGATATTTTTGGAATTTATCAAGATACATATAATGTAATTGATAACTTTAAAATTACTACACTTGGTATATTGTGATTTGAGTTCCATCAATTAAAAAACAATAATGTCAATCAAATTTTCCATAGGATCACAATTCTTGTAAATGTAATGAGTAAACATATTGAAACATTTTAAAATACCATCATGTTTAAAAGATTAATTAGATCAATAACGATGAAGTGAAATGCTAAAAAGGTATGGAATTATGTTTAAATAAATTCAATGTTTACACACATGATTTAAAAATTAGTCCACCTATGCAATAGTAATTTGATTTAAAGAGTATAATTGAACAAGAGACCACTAGATAAAATGTGTATAATTGAAATATGAAAATGTTGTTTCATTTGACTCTTCTAATATTGGGATACATGGAAGTAAAAAAACTAAAGTATCTAAAAATTTGAAATAAATATATGAATACATAAAAAGAAATAAATTTTCCAAAAGATGACTTATAAGAGACTAGTATAAATATGCCAACAATGAAAATTAAAAATGTAGTTTTAATTATAATTTTAACACCTTAGATGTTAGTTGTTATGAGGATATAATGATAGTCCATATCAAAACATTCTCTCTAAGAAATAAGATTCAATAGGAGGATTAAAATCTTGTGAATAATGAGAAAGGATAATTCACAGAAGGATAAATATTCACTTAAGATTTTGATTCATGTGAGTAATCTAAATCCAAGAAGAAATATTTGAGCATAATCCTCTTAAAACAATGAATGAGGTTATTTATTCTACATTTTATCATAATTTTTAATCTAATTATGATAAATAGAATATCAATGTGTTGAAAGAGAAGATTTAAAAGATGAAAATATATATTATTATAATTTTTTATCTATACAAAAAAACTAAAAAAATTAATAAAAGACTTATTGGGAAAAAGGTTCTTTCTTAAAAAAATGAGAAGAGAAAATTTGAAACTTATAGTATAAATGAAATATTTTGTTATGATTTAGAGATCACTCAAAAGGAGACTAAAAATATTAAAAAGGTGTTTAAAGTCCAAATGAAAAACGAGAAACTTTTTTTCAAGGAAGAAAAAATTGTGATAAGATGATGTTAATGAATAAGATAAAAAAAAGAAAAATGGTGTTGGATATAATATGAAACTGTATTATATGTCTATAACATTATTTATAAATAGTATGAAAGGTATAATATCGACATATATTTGTTTCATATATCATATTTAAGGAAAATATACCTGTTAATGAAGTCCAAAAACATTCAAACACACTAATGTATATATTTTTTAATCCTAATATTAGAGGACTGTAGTAAATACTAGTTTGAAATATATATGGGTTTTAAAGAATATTATAACTTATCCTAGTAGATCAAAAATTTCATGGGTACCAAAACAATATAACATTTCATTTCTTAGGAAATATACATTAAAAGTACCAAAAAGGACATATAATATAGGGATAGTGCATTCTCTAGGAATATGATTGGAGACTCATCAAACATCATTTTTGTTCAACAACACTATCAGTGTTAGATATAATTATAATATAATAGTAAATTGTTTTGGTGATATAATTATATAAAATTATTCTATTATAAGTAATTATATTTATTTTTATGTTTATAATATAACATGATCAGTATATCTCAATTATGCAATGATCAAATGAATGTAAAATTACATAATGATAAATTACTTTTTATGAAATATGATTATATATTATTTTATGTTAACCCCAATGAGAGTGTTTATTCTATTATACTCATTAATATATTAAGTTAAACATGTAATGTGTTTAAATACTCTATAAAAAGATAGTATCCTATGGAATAATATTATCAAGAATGTAAAATTCAAGAAGATTCATTGTATTTTTATGCATTTAATAGTATAATAATTTCTAAGACATATCTTATTTCTAGTCAATTATTTAATGGAAAAAAGCATAGGAAATAATTTTAGTTTATTAAATAAGTGAACACTATTGAAACACTATAATCGATTCATCTAGTTTTTTTATACTTGTTTTTATTAATACACACAATTGAAAGTATTATGTGTTTTAATTATGGATAACTATAGAATCTTTACTTGAGTATGATTTTTAGACCATAGGAGTGAGACTTATTCTATATTTTCTACTTATGTTAATTTTTTTAGATTCATTAAGGATATATGGTTCTATTTTTTATATGTTATCTATGAGGTGAATTTAAAAACATATTTTTTGAGATATTCAATGAAATTAATGGTTATTATAATAACATTTAAGCTCTAAGGACACTAAATAAAAATGGTGTAGTGAAGAGGAAGAACATGAAACATAATTAAATGGAAAGTACATTTCTATGTGAGTATGGGTTACGTATATATTTTTTGGTAGAGGATAATCATATAACATTATTTTTTTAAAATTTAATTCTTATAAGATGAAATTTCAATAATTCTTTCAGTGATTTATGTTGTGGTAAGAAAATGATGTTTGGTTATTCAAGTACTTTTCGTTGTAATAATTTTATTCCCTACTCTAAAAGTAGTTTGTATATATTTCATGCTAAATTTGTAAAGGGAATTGATTGATTATATTCATTATAAGTAATTATTATAGTAATTATAATAAAAGAACTATAGTTTTTGGAGAATCTATTTATATCAAATTTTATGAAAATTATTTTGAGGATAAGTATAATAAAGAAAATTATATTAATGAAGACTTTTGATATTTTAATTTTGGATATCCTCAATACTTATAAAATCATAAATAAGTGGTAGATATTGAAATTAAGGGGGATCATTAACCATATCAACAGATGGTTTGGAAGACGCATCAAGATTACCATATTTTAAAAGTTGATGGTAATTTTGATGGAAGAGTTTGAACTAGAAGCCTAACACAGATTTTTTTTCATATTCTAGTTTAATTTCATATTTTTATCAAAATAATTTCATATAATAATTGAAATATATGAATTGGTTTAGGAATATGAAATAGGATCTTAGTTAATTTTGAATAAAAGTATTTTTTGAATTGGTTGATCAACGTAAATATCATAAAGTGATTGGTGGTAATTTGATTTTCAATAATAAACATGATGAATCTGGATATATTATAAAGAAAAAGATCAAGCTAGTTGCTCGTTCTTATATTAAAGATGAAGGCATTGTATATAGAAATAAATTTTCACATGATGCATCATAATAATCTATTAAAAAATTATTATATTGTGAAATCCATTATAGATTCATTATTGATTAAATGGTTGTCAAAATTTCACTTCATAATGGATTTATTTGAGTGAATTTTTATGTAATAAAAAAAGTTTTGAGCATGAAATAATCATGATATTTTTTTGATCTTTATAAATATCATTATAGTTTAAAATGGTAACCACAATATTGATATTGGTTGTTATCATAATTTCTTTTAATGGAATATTTTATTTAAAGGGAATTTGATCCTACTATATTTATTAAATGTAATTCCACTCATATTATGATGTTTAGATATATATAAATTATTTCATATTAGGTTAATATAGTAAATTTATTGGTAGGTAATTTTATAATTTAATGGATAATTGTATTTTATGTAAATCTCATGGGAGACCTTGAGTTATTTTTTGGAGTTTATATTTTTCAACGATAAAATAGAATGTTTATGAATCGAAGTATATATTCTTAGGAATTTCTAAATAGGTTTGAACTTAATTATTTTAAAATCATGAATACTCTTATGATTATATCATTTATAGTTTATAAAGATCCTATTTGTAAAATAAATTATCATAGAAAATTCAAACTCATTATTAATTTATTGTTATATTTAATATCATGTATATCAGAATTGATTCACAAAATTCATATGTGTTCCATATTTTAGGTTGACTAAAAGGGGATTGTTTTGGATATAGTAAAGATAATTATAAATCATTTAAAATGTAATATTGACATTGGTTTACTATATTTTTGGAATATGTCTTTATAATTTCTAAGTTTTTAAAATTTGGATTTTATAGGTTGGAATATTGATAGAAAAATCAGATGTTTAATGTTTCATTTTAATTACAAAATTTTGGTTTCATGGATTTAAAATAATTGAAATTAAATATATTTATCAATAGCTAGAGCTATGTATATCATAGTAGCAAGTTTATATGGATAATAATTATGGATCTGTTATAATTTTTTAGTTTTAGACAATCATTTTAAAAGGATTCTGATTATGTGTAATAATTCATTAGCTTTATTCATTTTAAATAACCCTATTAATAATTATTGGATGAAGAATATTGATGTGTGGTATCACTTTATTAAATATTATGTGTAAAAATTTGATATCAATTTAGATTTTTCTCCTACTGAAGAACTATATGCTAATATATTTACAAATCCTTTGGATGTTGTAATGTTTGAAATGATTAAATATCATCTTGGAATAATGGAATCATGGATAAATTTATCAATGGAATATTAACATGGAGCTAATTAATATAAATTTGATAAATCCCATGGATATGTATTATTAACTTGTTTTCTTTTGAATATGGAACATTCACATCGGGAGTCTTTTAATATAATATTTTATATTTTTTGGAATAGATATAAATTATTGGTTATTATTCATTAATTTATTGATTTTTTTATCTATATAGATAATTATCTCTATAAGGGGTTTCATATGAACTTCAACATGTATTTATTTTTTTAATCTATATTATTCCTATTTTGGTGTATTTTTTGGAAGATTATGGGTTATTTTTTAATGTTCGTGTTTACTATGATTTATTGTTTAATTATATGAGGATATGATTATATGTTATATTTCTCACATTTTTTACTTGTATGCATTTGTTATTAACTCATATTTTAGTTTTTAAAATATCTATTCAATATTTTATTTATCATTTTTATCTTTACAAAATGGAGGAGAGATGTTCATGTTTTTTAAAATTTCCAATGGTGGGGGATATTAAGTGGGCCATTTCCAATTTTATTTTTATGTTGGGATAATTACATATTCCCACTCACCATGCAGTATTTTTAAAATTACTATTCCCTTAATATCATGTTTTAGCATCAAATTATCTTATATTTTTTCAATGTTATTTTTTATTCTTATTATTATTATAGAATTATTATTCTAGTTTTCTAGTATTTTATGGTTATTTTTTAATTATATTATATTACTTATTCAGAATCTCTAGAATAAAATATTATATTCTAATATTTGGGAAAGTAAAAATCTTCACACATTTTATAAAGATAGGAAAATATATTTATATTGGGATAAATCCTAACATATTTGAATTTTGAAATTTGGAAAGGTAAATAATATTATGTAAGGGAAGACCCATATGTTTGATGCTTGATTTGGAAAATTGATCAAAGGAAATCATCTTACATATAGAGATAATGTCCTATATATTAAATTTTTAAAATTTTAGGTATATTATTAATAAAAATTATATTACATATAAAATATAAAATATTTTTTCTTATAATTGTTTTTAAAGGGACATGTTTTACATATTAAAAACCAGTATGTTTTCTAATAATTAGAAATTTGGATAAGTTTAAAAATGAACATATGAATTATTTTTTGAATTCAATCCTAGCCACTAAAAGACACTTAAACATAATAAAAAAGTTGAAATTTTTGAAAGAAAATATATTACATATTTCATGAAATATATTTTATATAATGGTTTTAATATAACAATTGCTTTTTTATGATTTTTTATCATAGTAATGACTCGTATATATTGATTTTATAATTCTTAAACATTATAGTGTTGTTTTTTTGGAGGTTTTGTTCAGAATGATTTGGAAGATACTTTTACATGTGACTCTAACAACAGTGTTTTACAAATGAGAAGAGTATTATCAATCATAAGTCACACTTGATAACTATTGATTTTATATGGCACCATGCAGAGATCATCATTCCATGGTAAATTACCAATCACTTCATATAATATATAGTCTATCATTTTTTCTAATATATTTTTTATAGGGTTTTAATAGATAATTTGTTTCCCATAATGGGAATTATTTTTTATAGGAAACATTGTTTAATTTTTTAGAAGATTTAAATGAAGGCTTAAATTCCCTCAAGTTATTGATATTATTTTGAAACCATTATTATGGTAAATAAATTTTTTCAATGATTGATATTTTTTGAATGAAATTATATAATAGTTATGATAATTTAAATTTATTAATTATTTGAATATATCTTTTTAAATAGATATCGAGAAAAAACCAATACAGTATGAGAGAATTTTAGAACATTACTATCGTGATTTTATTTCTATATCAATTATTTCAAATTCATTATAATTTTGGAATTCATTTTTAAGTGTGATTAATTTTAAATATATGTTCAAGATTTATCCAACTATATCTAGATTGGTTATTTATAAATTGTATTTTCTTTATCTATTGCCCTATAAAGTAATTTTAATTGGTTAATTATTTTATTAAACTAAAAAAACTATTGGTTAAACCTTTATAAAAGGTATATTTCAATTATTAGTCAGCCCTACAGGGTAAAAATTAGTGTGTTTGGGTTTTACTTCCACTATAAAAGTTTTTTTTGTAATTGGGTTGTGAGTCCCATTGAAAATCAAGGTAAATTTAGTGTATACCATACTTCTCAATTACAATAAGAGTTTGAATAGTATTCATAGGATCTTTATGGTCTTAACTACTATAAAAATTACATGTGTTCTTATTTAATTCTTTCATTTTGTTTCAATTTTTAATTTTAAACAATTCTTCCCCACTGGACTCTATAAATTAATTTTATCAAGGAAAATATAATAGTTAAACATTTTATTATTTATTATTTTCATGCGGTTATATTAATTATATAATTTTCATAATATATTACACATTGATTTCCTATTATATTAATGTTTATTTCATTTAATTTCATAACATTTTAAACTAGAAAAATAAATCATCATTCATTATATTTTAGTGATGTGTATGAGAAAAATTACTCAACACAATTTATTTATTAAGGGAATATTCAAACTATAATTTTGGGTGTTATATTCTTCCCCACATTAAAAATTTGTCTTTTCAATTTCATTTTTCAGAATAAAATTGATGATGGTTCTTTTGTATCATTACTTATATAGATTCCTATGTTTTGTCTTTAATAGATAATTTTTCTAGAGAACTGTTACCTGGTGACTGGTCATGTTTCATTGAAATTTTTCACCATGATCTATGATCTCTGTCATTTGTTTCTTATAATAGTTATCTTTCTCTCATTACAAAACCTCCAAGATAAATACATGTGGTTTTTCAAGTACGTAATTCCTCAAATTTTATATATGTAACATATTTTATACTTGTTAGAGACTTGGTGGACGATGAATATCCCAAGTGGTTTATTATTATTGAAGTTGTTCTTAAGATTAATTTATTGTTTATAATATGTTATTATGAAGAGTAAGTGTTATCTAGTTGTGATTATCGAGGTATTATTTTTTAAATTCCAATGAAATTTTCCAAATTCAGTAGGTGAGTGCACATTGTTATTGAAATTCATAGAAGTGATGGCAATTTTATTTTTAAGAGTTTTTTAATTTATAACTAAATTCAAAAAAGTAATAAATATTATAATTACATAGAGTTTGGAGAAAATGGGAAGTTGTTTATTTTTTCATGGGAGTTATGAGAGTGTTTCAAATATTTGTATAGTAGTTTACTTAAAAGAACTTTTCCAACCAATTCAACCTAAGAAGAGTGAGCTCAATAGTATATGGGAGATAAATTGATCATATGGGATTCATCCCATTCATTAGAAGACATTTTTTAAGATGTCATTGCATGTAAAAATTACATAAAAAATAAACTGGAAACACCATGTGGGTTATCATGATGGTGGAAGGGTTCCAACATGGGTAGGTGCCAACTGATGCTGGGATCAAGCCTCGTTAGTCACAGTTGGTCTTCTTTCAATGTAGAGTATCTTATTGAGTTCAACCAGGCCAAGAAAAGATCTTATGTGGGACCCAAACTATGTTTTAAACTATATATCATTTTAAAAAAATATTCTTATAACCTCTATCATCCATTGAAATTTACTTGGACTGACTGATCAGTGACGAAGTATTCTTCTACCTATAGCCTCAATGAAGGGTTGATTCTCATCTAGTTCATAATGACTATAGCTCTAGTGATCTAAGAAATATATAGATATTAATGGATACGATATAATTATATTGTGAGGTAATCTAGATTTATATATAAATTATCAATAATATATGAATATTTGAATCAAAGGTTTAGTGAGAAGAGTTTGTCTTCTAATGTGATGCTATTTAACGAAGCAATGTGATGGATGTTTTGAGACTATGTATTCAAAGGAAGTATAAGTGAAATAATTCAATGTGAATAATGTTTTTATTTTCAAGTAATTATATTTTTAAAAGTCACATAGAATAAATATTTAGTGCATACATGAAAAAGTGAGGAGGTGTGTGTAATATATTGAAGCGTTGAAGTAATTCAGTGGGGGTTGTCTAAAAAGATTAGGACTTAGGATTCTCATAAATAAATATCACAAATTTCTAAATTAATATTCAATATATTTCATAAATAAATTCCTAAGGACCATAATATTTTAGTGTCTTTGAAGACTATAAACACTGTCTTATTATTTCTTGAAATAAGATTAATATATCCAACAAAGATCTTATCACATAATATTTCTCTTAGTAATAACCTACCTAAACCATTCATCATAACTTGGGGAAGGAATCCTAATATATGGTGAGATAAAAATATCATTAAGGGTAAACATTCGATAAATAAATCTATAATCATATGAAAGCATAAGATAAGAATAATGGCATGTGATATTAAACATAACTTTCAAAGTTCATACCCAATCCATCATATATCATAAACCTGAATCATGTAATAAAACATTATTATTTCAAAAAAAAATATGTCCCTTAAGAGTTTCAAATAATCACATGCCAATTATGAACCATAATCTCAAGACGTAAAAATTTAGAAACATCATAAATATAGAAATCCATTTCAAATTTCATGCTTAACTACCAACACCATAAAAATAGTAGATCATGTCTTATCTTTTCTTTTTCATTGTATTTCCAGACATATCACATGTTTTCCATTGTTTTCTCATGAGATATAATGCTTTACCCATTTAATGGGGGGGAGATATAGATCCAACCTGTATTATAATTAAAACTATATTTATTTGTTACTAAATATAATACAACATTCATCATATCATTAAATGAAAACTAATTGAAATAAAATGGGTTTCATAATCATTTCATAACTTAATCATAGAATAACTAATGAAAAATTAATAGATTTCATAAAAAATCAAAAAAATAAACATTATTAATCTAGATAAATAATATGTTTGGTGTTCATCAGTATTATCCCAAGAAAAGAATATTTATCATGAAACAATGTAATCTTAGATAGAAAATGATTTTGAAATATCACATGGAACATTATTTTAGGAAAATAAATTTTCAACATTGAAAAACACATTTTAAAACCAAACAAATTTTCAAAATAATTTTATTTGAAATTAACCTTGGAAACTTATAAATGAATCTTTAAAATTTATATAAAACGTTCCATGAGGAAAATAAAATTTACAATTTGAAAAAAAACATAAATAATTTCAAATTAATTTTTATTAAAAATTCCCTTTAAAACTTATGAATAAATGTTTAAAACATTGAGTGGTCATGATGGAAGGAAATGTTATACACATTAAAATAAAGACTCATTTTTTCTTTTTCATTAAAATCCAAATTATCCTTCTTTTTTAAGAGAAATTAATATAACTTTTAAAACATGTTGTAAAAATTCAAAAAACTCTTACAATAACATTAGAAATACTATAGGAACATTAAAACATTTTAGGGAACATTTTTTAAATACATCGATATTGAAGAAAAAAGGTCTTTAGACCCAAGAGAGATATAAATTCATTTTTCATTAAAAATGTACTTTTGGAATGATGAGTACATAAATAGATGAAAATAATGGTAAAACATGTCTTGTCATAACATTTGCAGAGGATAAAAAAATCATGAGTTTCTTGAGATATGGATTATATGATTTCATCGTTGAATACCTAATTATAAGAAATCTATATGAATAATGATATCATAACATTAAACTCTTACCACTTAGGTTTCATTCTAATAATAATCCCAATTAAAGAATAAAATAATAATAAACATTAAATATAATGAATAGAAGGTTATTTAGGATATAACATGTCAAGGTTCTATGAATGAAACTCATAAAATAAGATAGTTGTATAACATAACTTGTTTCCCAAAGAATACCAATTGAGAAAAAATCCCTTACCGCATTGGTAACTTTGAAACCATAAATCCCATGAAATAGATATAATAAAATGGAAATTTAAATACCCATAATTTTCAGCGTAATAATCATAAAATACATTAATGGTATGTGTATATAAAAAACACATATTGAACAAATATTTTGCCTCAAATAAAATAAAAGTGAGATGGGAATCCCTTACCTTAAGTCTCAATATCCTTCATACGCATTTGAAACTCTTATATAATAAATATAAATTTATTATAATTCTATTAAATAACCATGATTTTATATAACACACCATATATTACATATTTAGGACCATTTATTACCCATTTTTTAACCAGTCGATTTAAATTTCATGTTTTGGGTAATAACTAAACTGTTTTTCCTGTATGTTTTGATTTGGTATTTTTTGTCCTCTTACTTTCATCTTTGTTACATCATCTCCATAATTTTTACCATAATATAAATATCATATATATTCATTATATATGTATTTATATTAATCCATAAAATATATAAATATAAAATTAAATACACCATTCATGGAGATGGTAGGTCATAAGTACACATAAAAATTGTTTCAATTTTCTCGACAGAATGAACGAAATAAGAGTAAATTATATATTACCATTCCAAAAAAAATCTTCTATCATTTATATAACTTATTTCTATTTAAACCTATACTTATTACCTTCTATTTATATTATACATGAAAAATGTATCACATCCCTTCATGAGGCGGTATTTCTCCATACATATAAAAACATTATTATTATATCCCCCACATAATCAAAAGTAAGAAGTTATATGTGATATAATTATAAAAAAATTATAATTATATTAAAAATATAATATTTAAAAAATTTATATATCCTTATTACCATCCAACCAAAACAAAAAATTAAAAGACATCACATCGGTTCGTGAGGCGGTAGTCCACTATACACACAAATAATTATTTAATATCTAGTTTTATGGAGGTGGATGTTTATAAAGGTTACTCCATTAAGATAATAAATTATAGGTATATATAATAAACCCTTTTTATTATTTTATCACAGTTTGAAAATATTTTATAGTGTTAGAATAATACGTAAAATAAAAATTCATAATTAAAATCATTATCTCTTCCTCATGAAACCTCTTTAGGTTTAACATAATGCCTTCCAAGAATGGATTTATAATCTCACTAATGAATTAAGGAGAGTATGTAAGGAATAAATTGTTTTGGTATTAGATAATCCAAATGTTTTTTTATGTGTGAATAGGAGAGGACAGGGTGGACTTTTATAATTGTGTTGAAGAGAACACATGTAATTTTTGAAAAAAAAGGTTTACCCATGTTTTTGACATGCGATAAGAATCCAAAATGGGCCATAATAAAACCATAGAGGTTAAAATTTCTAAATATGGCTATAAAATAGTTTTTTGATAAGATTATATATAATGATTTGAGCTTGATGTACATAGTCATTACATTTATTTTACATAATAGTTAATACATTATACAAATACACACCGAAATACCATATTAGTTTAGTGTCATTGGAAACATGGAACATAATATTCTAACTTGGTGAAATATCTTCAACATCTCCCATAAAGATCTTCCCCTTTTTTTCCTACCTAAAATCATTCTTTATATCCGGGGGGAAAGAAAACATAAAAAGGGTGAGATTAAATGCTCAGTAAGGGTAAGCATGTAAAATATATTACAAAACATAAATTTAAAAATGTAAAAACATGAACAAAACTTTTTTTTAAAAATCATAATACATTTAACATATACCAAAATATTGAGTTATGAAATAAATATTGGTTGTTCATAAGGAATAAATAATAATGGATTCATGAACCATGATAAAATAGAATTGGCATAAAACATGGAATTATGGAAAATAGATAATCACATAATATGATTTCCAAAGTGGCCAGTCTATTGCTGCCAAGACCATGATAGTGGAAAAATTCCATTACTAAACCAGGTTTACATGTCGTTCCATCCATGTATTACTGAACCAAATTTACATTATGTTCCATCCCTATATAAATAAACTGGATTTATGTGTCATTATAGTCATGTTTATCTCAAGAGATATAAATAGTTACCCAATGCATTGGATGGAGATATAGGTCCCAATAATCTCATAGTAAAATCATTCTTACATGTGGCACAAAAACATAAATCATAGCATAACCCACATAATAAAATGGGTTTCCTAATCATTATTCGATCATAAGACCTGTAAAACAAATGGAGTTCATAAATATCATTCCATTATAAACACAAATAACATCATAATGATAATAGGGATATAAAAATAACACTATTTAAATAATTTTATCTTATATGGAAAATAATTTTGATCAAACACTTGAAATTAATTCCTAGGTAAAATATCATTTCTTCTACAAAAATGTTTTTTCTCAAAATGCCACAAAATATTAAAAGAAAAGAATTTAATTGAAAATACACTTGAAATATTTTAAAGGAATATTCATGGAAATAAGATTTAATGAATGTGTAAGAATTTACTGATGCTGAATAAGTTAAAAATAACATTATTCTCATAATTTTGAAGGAAAAGTCAAAAAATCACATCGTACCAAAAATAACAAAAGATTCATTCGATACCATTTAATAAAAATTCACTAATCGATAAAATTCACTTTAAAAAATTATAGAAGAATATAAATAATATTAAAAATTTATGAAACATGGATGTGTATGATAAATTTACTCCCGGTAAATACTAACGTATAAATAATCTCGGAAAATCATGAGATTTAAAAAGTATCCCTTACCTTAGGTCCAATATGCTTTGTATGTATCTAAAAATATTGTATAGTGGGTATAAACAAATTATTAACCTATAACAAAGCCATAATAATATTTATGATATCATATAAAATTCATATATTACTTTATATTACCCATTCATTTATCAATTCCAAGTTAAAGCTACGTTTTGGGTAATAATCGTTTTCTTTATCATACGGGTTTTGACTTGTTATTTTTGATATTATTACTCATATCGTGATTTAATTACTTCTAGAAATTAAAAAATTATTTATAAATAAAATATATTCAATATATATATATATATGTATAATATATAGATAAAGGAAGTGGAATACACCATTCACGAAGACGATAGGTCGTACGTACGCATGAACACTGTTTTTGTTTCCCTATTGAATTGAATGGATGAAAGTAGATTACATATATATATATATATACATAAATCCAATAGAATTATTATGTCATATATTTCATTATTTTTTATTACATATACTTTATAATCATTCTTGAATGGTTAATGAGGCGAATGAGTCTCATCACGTAATGGAGACTATAGGTTGTACGTACGCACGAGCGATGATATCATTCACTTGATGGTTAAATGGTATTGAATTGTATGGGATATTAATTAAAAATAATAATTATCATGTTATATTCATTATTTAAATCCACTATACTCATCATTATACTAATCCAAATTAAGTAGTGTTGAATAAAACATTACACCACGGCATGGAGATGGTAAGTCGTACGTACGAACGCACGGTGATATTGATATTCGTATGATGGATAAATAGAGGTATTATGTTCTAACATAATTATAATAATATCTCTTAATGTATAATATATTGGATTTATTACTTTATAATGATAACAACATAAGAATAGGATGTATAAGATGCAATGTTTTTTGAAAGAGGTGATAAAACAATTACCACTTTTTCGAGTATCTACTTTCAATTTTAAAAAATGGTATCCTAAGATGGCTTTATTCCCAATGTGTGGACTCTATAAGGGAGGTGGAATTTTGGGAGATTATTTAAAAGATTTTGGAAGATTCAAAGGTCTTTGAAGGTGTGATTGAGTTAGTAGAGGTTGTGGCCTTTTATAAGAGGGAAGAGGGGCACTTTAGGAAAGTCTTGAAATATTAATTTATTATAAATTTATTTTAGGTTTATAAGGGTCCCAAACTCATTTATTTCAAAGAAAATATGATTAAGGGTTGAAATACTCTCAACCAATAATATTTAGATCTATTTTTATTTTATTTTAATCCTTATCATTTTTATTTATCCTTATTTAATCAAATTAATTTTATTTGTGGTAATAATATTCTAAATATTAAATGGTTATAAATATTTACTATGTGTTTTAAATCTTCCATAATTGTATACTTTATGAAATTTTAGACCATATAATTTTCAATTTTTTAATTTTTAATTTTTTTTATTTTTAAATAATGTTATAATATTTTATTTTTAAAAAATAACAATTGTGTCAATTTTGACACTATTCATTTATTTGACTTGAAATAAAATACAGACAGATGATATATTTAAAAAAAATATTTAATACACTCTTAACATGTCATAGTTGCCTAAACAATTCTTATATAACATTAATTATTTCATATGTTATTTATTTTTTTAATTTTAAAACCATTTATTTGATATTTATATCAATAAAATAATTTCTACATCACTATTGTTTCATCATTAATGGTGATTATTTAATATCTAAAAATTATAAATAAATTAAAATGATGTATAAATTTCATTATATATCTGGATACTATTTATGTTTTATGTTTTATAATGTTTATCACTATATTAAAATTATTATACTTATATGAGATAAGAGAGTGACATATTGTCACTTTATTTTGTATTAATTATAATTACATCACTATAATAGAAAAAAGACAATTAAATGAATCAATTTAGACCCTTAGGTGATATTGGTTGAATTTAGTTTATTCAATATAATTTTTGTAGGTTTTAGGGTAGTTTTATTATATTTATCTTATTATTTTTTACCCTAATTTACCTGATTTACCTTTAACCGTGGTAAATAAAAATTATTGTAGTTACTATTCATAATATCCAAAAAATAAAAGTAACCTATTAACATAATTTGGACCCACTGATTCAAAATATATAATCAATTTTATTAAATTCAAAACCCAAGAGTTTCATTAATTAATTTAAAATTAATTCCCATTGTCAAAATGAGAAAGCGGGTTTTCAAGAAGTAAAAACTATCAAAAGATTGACATGTGTTTATGTACAATTTAAATGTTAAATAACATCCAATTAAAAAAATTGGATTAAATAATAAAAAAATAATCTAATTACACTTTAATATTAATTAAAAAGATAATCCAACTATATAAATAAATTAGACGAACCGGAAGTTTTAAATTAAAATGTAGTATTTTTCACTATTCATTAAAATGTGAATTTAATCAAAAATATACCAAAATTTCAACCATGGTAAATTTTTATATCCCTATTCCATATAAGAAGTTTATTATGTCAAATATAACTTATAATATTGTCAAAACAATATTAAAAATGTTTATCCATCAAATGGAGGAAACATGTGTTTTTTAAAAAAATTACTACTTTTATCCAAACAAAATTATTTATTATTATGTCATATCTATAAAAAATATAAGGTGAATTTATAACAATCCAATGAATATATTAAATATATATTCCACTAATAAAATCCATAGAGTGATTTTATTATTTTATATACTCGTTTATTTTCATTTAAATAGTTTTTTCGAAGGAAGATAATACTATTCTTACCTGCCATTATAATGACAAGGTTATAATATTTAGTTAACACATATACTCAGTCTTTCATGAAATTAATTAAATAAAAAGAACTAGAAATTTTGTGTAACAAAAACTATGAAGAGTGTTTTGTATACTGCAATCTAATATGATGTTGTGTATAGCGCAAACTAATCTTAGTGTAGTGTACAAAACAAGACATCACAAAAATTAAAAATAATCTATCTCATAAAATCTAGGGGTGTTACATTATGCCCCCATTAAAATGAATTTATCCCTTGAAATTCTTTGGGGTTATAAAATGTTTAATACTTGAAAGTTTCTTTCATAGAAACCCACATTATAAAAAGGAATAAAAAACCTTTATTTTAAAATGAAAAGTTAGAAACATAATAGTTACCCAAAGAAACTCCGCACTAGGTTTCCATATAGAGGAAAATAGGTTGGAAATTAAAATAGAGATATGGAAGAAAAATATAACCGTCATGTTCCGATGGATAGTGATAGAGAACAAGGCTAGGAGAAAGTTTACAACCAGAAATCTATAAATCTGTGATGAATTAATAGATTATCTGATTATCAGATAAGAAGGTACTAAGATAATATTTTTGGTTTTCAAGATCCTATACATAATTTTGAAGAACACAAGAAGAAATATATTCTTTATTTCAGTACAATCTCATTTTTGGTTGTGCCTTAAATAATTTCCACTTCATTTCTTATTCAAAATAAAGATGTTGAATTTTACATTCTTGATGTTTTAGGAGATCATGTGTTCCATAAATAGATTAATAATTTATTCCATAGTACTCATAAAAAAGGATAAAAAGGATTATAAAATATGAATCATTCCATTTATAGTGAGATAATACATTAATCTAACAAACATCAAAATGTATATAACTTATACTATCTAAAAATGGATAACATTAAAATCCTTCCAAAAACTAAAAATATAAAACTTTAGAAATATGTGAACTAAATATACATAACATTTATCTCCCATATCTCATAAGTTAGTTTTTTTTTCAAATTACAAACATGTGAATACATTATTCATGTATTCTCATGAACCATGTTAATAGCATGAATTACCATTGAAACTTAATGAAAACGTGAATTCTATTAAAATTAACTCTTTCCACGCGCCAATAATAACAAATATTATATGTACTCAATAAATGATATCACTTTTTCCTTATATTATTCATAAAGTCATTTATATTATCAAACATCCCATTAAATCCTCATCCCTTCACTATATGCATATCAGGTGCTTCCAAAAATATTTCAATCACTTTTCAGGTTTATGGATATCAGTCAACATATACTTTCAAATACATAAGTAAAAACAAAAGTGTAACAATACTTATATGTTTCTTTATTCCATAAAACCATAAAATTACTTATATAACACTATTATATATAATCATATAATCAATCCACTATCTTCTTAAACCATTGACTGAGCTGAATTGTTTTATTCCTCCACACTTCTTTCATCTCATATATCCTTTGTAGTATCTTCATCATCATCAACATAAATACTACCTATACTACCATGATGATTCTATTCATTATATTTTCCTTATAGAATATATTTTCATAATGCATTTACATTCTACATTTAAAACATTTAACCATTGTTTATGTCTTAGAAACACCATTATCCTTGTCTATTGTGTTAACTAAACCTTTTTATTTTCAATTACTGGCTTTGTTTCCTTTTCCACACCCAAAGTATCTTCCTGTTCCTTTGAAACATTATCCTTGATTCTTCTTCCCACAAGATTTACATGAGTAAAATTGAACTTTATTTCTTCTATGATCACCAGGAAACTCTATATTTCTCTTAGTAGTTAGGTCACAAAACTCACAAAAGTTAAGATTATTGATCACGTTTTGAGATTGATTATTAGGAATAATAACAATGTTTACCTTAAAAATCCCATTTTATCTGGTTTCTCATAAAGAATATCATTCTATTTTCCATCGTATTCTCCATTAACATGAACCCTTTTGTTTCCTACCATTTTCTAGAACCCAAAAATAATAGTGTTAGCGATAAAAACATATTAGGAAAAAACATAATCAAGGTGGAGTACTTTAAATCTCTAACATATTAGGTTTAATCCTAAGTTATTCATGAGTGTTATATTAATTTTAGTATGGTAACCTATATTTAAAATTACCCTTGGGTACATCGCTAGACATACATTAGAAATATCTCTAGGGATATCACTAAAGATTTTTCATACTAGTTTACAAAGGATAACTAAACCTTCACTCGGATACCAACTCTAACGAACCAAGATTTACATATATAGACATTACATTTCTTTTGTGGAATACATAATACATTACACAAATATACACCAAAAGACCTTATTATTTTAGTGTCATTGGAAATGTGGAATGTAATCTTCTATCATAGTGAATGATCTTCAACATATCCCATTAAGGTCATCCCATTTTTTCCCAAACTAAAACCTTTATTTATATCCTAGGGAAAAGAAAACATAAAAAGGGTGGACTCAAATACTTAGTAAGGGTAAGCATGGAAAATAAATTACAAAACATAAACATAATAATGTAAAAACATGAACATAAATTTTTGAAAAAAACATACCACATTTAACATATACCAAAATCATGAGTCATGTGATAAATATTTTTACTTCATAAGGCATAAATCATAATGGAATCATGAAATAGGAGAAAATAGCATTAGCATAAAACATTGAATTGTGTAAAACAAATAAGAACATAATATTATTTTCATAGTGGCTAGGGAATTTTTTTTTAAACCATCATAGTGGATAATGTCTGTTATCGAACCAAATTTACCTGTTGTCCAGCCATGTATTACTAAACTGAATTCACTTGTCGTTCCAACCCTGTATTACTGAACTGGATTTATTTTCCATTTTATTCATGTCTATCCCATGAGATATAAATCATTACCCAATGAATTGATGGGAGATATAGGTCTGAAACATCTCATAATGAAATCATTCTTACATGTTCCACAAAAATAAAAAAATCATTGCACAACCCACATAATAAAATGAGTTTCTAAAACATCATTCCATCATAATCCATATAAAACAAATAGAGTTCATAAATATGAATCCATCCTTAACACAAATAAAATAATTTTGATAATAGGGATAGAAACAAAACCCTATTTAAATAATGTTATCTTAGATGGAAAATAGTGTTGATCAGACTCTTGAAATTATTTCTCGAGGAAAATATCCTTTCTTATTCAAAAATATTTTCATTTCTCAAAATGGTACATAATTTTAAAGGATGGTTAATGGAATATTTAAATATTGTAAAATAAAATAATTTAATAGAAAATTAAATTGAAATATTATAAGTGAAAATTCATGTAAATAAGATTTTATGAAAGCATAAGAATATTTTTATTTTGAATAATCTAAAAATAGCATTCTTCTCGTACTTTCACTAAAAAAATCAAATAAATCACATCGTACAAAAAATGTAAAAATAATACTTTCATACCATTTAATAAAAATTCACTAATGGGTAAATTTGACTTTAAAAAATTTTATAAGAATGTGAATAATATTACTTATTTATGGAACATGGATGTGGATGAAAAACGTACCCCTAGTAAATACTTACATATAAACAATCCTAGAAAATAATGAGATTGAAAAATTATCCCTTGCCTTAGGTCCGATATGTTTTATAGGTATCCAAAACACATGTTTAGTGGGTTTAAACATATTATTAACTTTTAACAAAACCATAATAATATTTATCATATCATATAGGATTCACTAATGACTTTATATTACCCATTCCTTTATCATTTCCATGTTAAAGCAACGTTTTGGGTAATAATCGTTTTATTTATTGTACAAGTTTTTACATTTTATTCTAGATATTATTAAATAGATAGTGATTTACATACTTACATAATGTAAAATATGATTTATAAATCATATATATTCAGTTAATGAATATATATAATAGACAGTTAAATGAAATGAAATACACCATTAATGGAGATGGTGGGTCGTAAGTACGCATGAACGCTATTTATCTTTACTAATTCAATTGAAGGGAAGAAAGTAAATGAAATATATATATATATATATATATATATATATATATCCAGTAGAATTATTATATTTTAGATATGATTCTTATTTATTATATATAATTTATAATAATTCTTGAATGGTTAACGTGGAGAATGAATCTCATCATGTCCTGGAGATGGTAGGTCGTGCGTACGCAGGAGAAACGATATCATTTACTTGATGGTTAAATGGTATGGAATTTAATGGTATATTAATTATAAAAAATAATTATCATGTTATAATAATTATATAAATCCATTATTCTCATCATTATACCCATCAAAATTATGTATTGTTGAATAACAAATTACACCACAGCGTAGAGATGGTAAGCCGTACGTACACATGCATGGTGAAATTTTTAGTCATAAGATGGATAAAATGAGGTATAATGTTGTCCCATAATTATAATAAAATCACAGAATATAGAATATACTAGATTTATTACTTTATCATGAGAAAAACATATAAAGATAAAGTATAAGAAGGAAATAATTTCAAAAGACATGATAAAACAATAACCTCTTTTTCAAGTATCTCTTTTTAATTTTCACAAAGGGTCTCACTAGGATGGATTTCTGCCCAAAGTGGGGCCTCTAGGAGGAATAGAGGGATGTTGGGATCTTATTTTATCTGATTTATTATTATTAAATGGGATTGAATGGTGTGAGTAAATTAGTAGATGTGGTGGCCTTTTATAAGTGGGAAGAGGGGCAGTTTATGAAAGTCTTTAAATATTAATTTATTATAAATTTATTCTTAGATTATTGTGTTCCAAAACTCATTTATTTCAAATCTATAATGAGTATGGGTCTAAATCCTCTTAACCAATAAAAATTATACATGTTTTGATCTTATTTTGAAACCTTATCATTTTGATTTATCCTTATTTAATCTATTTAATTTTATTTGTTTTAATAATATTCAAAAATATTAAGTGGTTATAAATATTTACTTATTTGTTGTAAATTTTAAATAATTTCATAATTAACGACATTTTAGACCATATATTTTTCACTTTGTAATTTTTAAATATTTTTCTGATTTTAAAATAATTTAATAATATGTTATTTTTATAATATATCAATAGTTTGGAGTGTCAGTAATATCCTGGTACTTGAACCTCTTCCACTATAATATATCAATAGTTTTAATTTTGAAACTATTCATTTATTTGATATTAAAAAAAATACACAGAAAAGATAAATTGAAACAAAAATATTTAATACACTCCTAAAATGTTGTATTCTACTAAAAAATGTGGTGGATAATATTAAATAGTTTAAATTATATTTATTTTATTATTTTTAAAACTAGTTATTTGATATTTCAATCAATAAAATAATTTATACATCACTATTGTATCATCATTAATGGTGATTATTTAATCACTAAAAAATCTAAATAAATTAAAATGATGTACATAATTTCATTATATTTCTGTAGACTATTTATATTTGATGTTTGATCATGTTTATTTATATATGAAAATTATTATACTTATAAGATATAAGATAGTGACATGTTGCCACTTTCTTTTGATTTAATTATAATTACATCACATTCATTGAAAATGTAAATTAAATGAATAAATTCAAACCCTTAAGTGATGTTGGATGAATCTAATTAATATAATAAGATTTTGAAAGGTGTTAGGGTAATTTTATTATCTATATCATATTGTTTGTTACCTTAATTTACTTGATTAACCTTTAACCGTGGTAAATAAAAATTATCTTAGTTACTCATTATAATATAAAAAAATAAAAGTAGCATACTAACATAATTTAGACCCAAATATTATAAATATGGAATCCATTTTTCAAAATTAAAAACACAAAAGTTACAGTAATTAATTTATAATTAATTCCTGTTGTCAAAACTAGAAAGCGGGTTTCTAAGAAATAAAAACTATTAAGAGATTGACATGTTTTTATGTCCAATTTAAATGTGTAATTACATCCTGTGAACAAAATTGTAAAAATTATAAAAAAAATCCAATTAAACATTAAAACCATTTAAAAAGATAATCTAACTATATAAATAAATTAGACAAAATGGAAGTTTTAAATTAAAATTCAGTATTTTTTACTATTTGTTAAAATATGAATTTCATCAGAAAAATACCAAAAATTCAAACATGTTAAATTTTTATGTACCTATTCAAAAGAAGAAGTTTATTATGTCAAATAGGACTTATAAAATTGTCAAAAACTAGATATAAAAGGGTTATCCATAAAGAGTGGTTTTATTATTTTGTAGACTCGCTTATTTTCTTTTAAATAGTTTTTTATATAGAAGATAATGCTATTTATATCCGCCATTATAATTCCTAGGTTATGATATTTTTTTACCACTTATAATCAGTCTTTCATGAAATTATTTCAATCCAAATAATGTGAAATAGTGCATGACACTAGCCAAGAATAGTCTTGTGTATACTGCAAGCTAATACGGTATTGCGTATAGCGCAAGCTAATCTTGGTGTAGTGTATAACACAAGGAATAAAAGAAATTAAAAATAATATATCTCATTAAAACTTGGGGTGTTAAATTATGGGTCATTTTATTCCTTACATTTTTAGTTTAACCCCCCCCCCCCCTCCACTCGAGAAACCCATTTTAGGCTTAAAATGGTAATTACTTTTTACTATTTTTAATATTAATTTAGGTTTAAAAAGTAAATTTGATATTATTATATAAATTAAATTATTATTATTTAAAATTTTGAATAAATATTATTTAATTTTCTTCACATAATAGGAAAATATTAATTTTCAATTAATCTCACAAACATGACAAAAAAGCTATTTTCCAGAGAGAAAATCTTCAAAATTTTAAAATGCTTTTATATCAAAATTATGTATGAAATTTATTCCAGTGAACTAAATTGGATAGAAATATAAATAATTTTACTAATTTTACATTTAAAATAATATTAAAATAAAATTTAGTTAGTAAATCCCTTGAATGGAAGTGATGTTTTTTTAATAAAAACCAGTATTTTTCACTATTCATTGAAAAATTTATCATTCCACAAACTTCTCAAAACAATCACTCCAATTTAATTTAAAATTTATGATTTAAAAAATTAATATAATTTTTTAAAACATGTTTTATAAAATAATAAAATCATTTTAAAATAAGTATGCAAAATGCGACATATCTACTATTTATAAAAATACAGTTTTTCAGAATAAAATTTGATTTATTCTTCTATCATGCCTCAAAAACACATAGGATGAATGTTAAATATTATATTTAATATATGGTATATAAATTTCATTAATATCATTCAATAAAAGTGAATTTTTTAAATAGTTGATGTAAAACATGTTTATACGCAAAAAAAATATTTCTTCAAAAAAATATTTTCTTTATTTTAAAATGTTTCTTATTTTGATTTATAATTAATTTGAGACAAGAAAAATCAATATATATATATATAAACAATATATTTTCATAATTTAGTTTCAATTATTCATACCCATAATTTCAATGGTTATGTGATAACTATAATATGAAATAATAATATTTTAATAGCATGTCATTGTCTGTTAAAACATGGTGTTAAATTGAGCACAGGTTATCAAAGAAATTAAATTTATTTGAAAATATAGATATATTTCATCAAATATTATGTTTTTACATTCTATCCCACACAAATGAATACATACTCTAAATATGAACTTGTTCTCGGTAAACAAGGGTTTATCATTTGAAAATCTCATTATGGGAAACACACATCATAAACTAGGTTAAAAAAACATCCTTCTGAAATGATCAAATGGGATTTGTGAAGATCACATAGAATAACACATATCTTTGTTTCCATATATTATAAAAATAAATTTAAGTGAAAACATAGACATATAAGAGAAATATAACACCCAAATACTGATGAAGAGTGATAGAGCACTTGGTCGAGAGAAATTTAACGAACACAAATCCATAAATATATGATACGTGATGTCATGATCCGTCCTCATGGCTCGTGTCGTGACTAGCCCAAGCCCTCCTTCTATAGGCCATGGGATGGCGACTAGTACCAAAGGCGTAAATCTCGATAACTCAGAAGGAATTGCCTTTATAAAAGTAAAAAAACACCACAGAGTACAAGCAGAAGTAATACACTAAGTACAAAAGAAAGTGTTGAAATGTAAGTGGGCCAGAATACAAACCCAACTAAAAGTACAGCTACAACTGAACGAAAGTACAACAGGAAAGACAAACAGCTGGAAGAAAAATAGAAGCAGCTCCTGGGTCGTCCACCTCGAATCATACCTGAAGGGTAGGTACAAATAGCCTCAACAACTCTCTTGCCCGTCAACCTCCTCCGAGTATCGTCTCATTGTGAAGTCCACCTCCAGATACTGACTCATCGTGAGGTCCACCTCCGGGTACCGTCCAGTCCTTGAACACTCAGCCTCTGTCAGCGCTGCCCGTCGTCTGCAACCAACACAACAAGGTGCGGGCATAGCCCGTGCAGGGGTGAGTATACGATACTCATTAGGGACCCCAAGACCCTCAAGGTATCACTAAATCCAACAAGGATAACCACAAAGAAGGATCTCAACGGATAACCCTTACTTAGGTATAAGACCATACTTATACCTAAGTTATCAAGTAACCCATCTCAATCATGATGAAACACAAAGGTTACAATATCAACGGATAACCACTACCTAGGTATATGCCCATACATATATCTAAGTTATCAAGTGACCCATCTCAATCATGTGGTAAATACAAAGGTCATAGACTCATCTCAAACCAGGATTTTCATTAACGAAACCAAAACTGCTGAAGAGCCCCGTCTCTGATGAGTACAGTGATCATGTCACGACTCCGGGGTACTTCTCACTAACCTAAGACTGCTGAGGTACTCCTCATGTCCAGTATCGCAGGTCATCCACCCAAACACAGTAGTGCTTCCCATTGGGGTCTGCCACTCAAACATAGTAGTTCATCCCCCCTAATAGCCTACAGAGGTACTTCTCCTATCAAGTACCACGGGTCTTCTGCCTGCAACCAGGCGCTCCGTCCGCCGTGGGTCTGCACCCAAACACAGTAGTACTCCGTCCACTTGGCTAGTCGACCCACTCCAAGTCGAGTCGGTCAAGCAGTCGGCAGGTCTCAGCTGGCTACACTGTCTCCGTACTCCGTACGCTCGTCTTCGAGAGGGTCCGCTCCACGAGCTAGAGGTCAACACTCCAAGTATCACAAAGTCCCACGAAGAAGTATCTCAAAGGACTGTCTCGTCATAGGGGTCTCAACGCAACAGACGACGCGTCAATCGGACGTCCGGTCTGGAGTTATTAGCATTTTCGTCCCAAGGGTCCGGTTGGTTTCGTGTACAAACCAATCCGTCCGTATCTCAAATGTACCCCCGAACTCACATAGGGTATACTCATAGGGACCGTTTCTCAACGTGATCACCAACGCCGCTGACGGTTCGCCAAACGGACGTTCGGTCTGAAAGTTATCGGTTTTTCCGTTCTAGGGGGCCGGTTGGATTTCAGTTACAATCCAACCCGGCCATACTCCAACTACATCCAAACTCGAGCGGAGTAATCCAAAAGGTCTGTCTCAGTAAGAGGAATCCAACAAAGTCGACGGAACGTCAATCGGACGTCCGGAGCTCAAGTTATAGGTGTTTCCGCTCCGAGGGCCCGGTTGGTTTCGGGTTCGAACCAACCCGGACGTACTCAAAGTTCTCCTAAACATTGTGTATAATATACCGAAATGACCGTCTCGATCCAAGGATCGCATCTCAACTGATGGTGTGTCGATCAGAGGTCTGTAGCCCAAGATATGGGCAAAAGAACGTACCTGTCCGTTTTTAGGGGGTTTTGGGCCCGGACCGACCCGGCCCGAGACCCCCCCTGGGTCGGCCCAAACTGGGTCGACCCGAAACGGGTCCAGGTCCGGCCCATTAGGGCGCGGCCCGGCCCAGTGGGTGTGGCCCGGCCCAGCCGGCACGGCCCACGTGGCCCGCTCGGCCACGCTGAGCTGAGCGGAAGGGGGGGGGTCGTTGCCCCCCTGATTGAGTAACCGCGGCCCCCATGTGGGGGGGGGGCGCTCCTTTGGCCAGCCAGGGGTTAAAACCCCTGGTCTCCCCCTGAAAAGGGCCGGCCCGGTCAGGCCGGCCGGTGATGCCGCCGCGGGACCCACCACGGTCCCGCCCTCCGAGGTGTCGGTGGACGGCGGTTCCAGCCATCACGCCTTGCACCACCGCGGCTTTGAGACACGGCCTTGTCTGACCAGCACGGCGCGACGGAGTCGCGCCCCTCCGTCGCGGCTCTGCTTCGGTCGTGGTGTCTTCGTGGTTTTTCGGCGTCGTGCGACGACGCCGCGCCCCTTCACTGTGGCCCGACTCCGGCCGCGGGTTCATTCGGCCTCAACGGCGCGGCGCGATGGCTCCGAGCATTTTTGTTGCATTTCTCCATGATTCTGCGTGGTGTCGTTGCACCGCGCCGCCTTCTTTCGAACCGCAACAACACAACAACAAAAGGGGGAGGAGAGTCGGTCGTGTTCGTGCAGTCCAACCTCCTCCCGATAAGTTGATATCAAGTGGCCCAAAAATAAAGACGAATAACGGAAAAGGATATTTCACGAACAAAAAGTAATTAACCCCTACCTTGATAAAGAGTTGATGTTCGAAGAGCGTCACGGAAAGCGGCGTCGCGGGGCGTGGTTCCGTAGACGTCGACGGAGAGCGTCTGAGGAGACGTCATCTTTTCTTTATCATGGGGAGAAGAGGATGATTATGTGTCGTTGGAGAACTCCCGCATCGGTGTCTCTTCCCTTGTCGTGGAGGAGAAAGGGAACGGAGATACCAGAGTCGTTGAGTCGTTCTTCATTGAAGAGATGACATTCTTCGCGGAAGGATTGAAGCTCTTCGCGGGAGGATGAAGTTCTTCCCCAGAAAAAAGAGTTCTATCTCCCCAATCTCCTCACACAACAACCAACCCTATCAAATAAAATAAGACTTATCTTATTTTATTACATCAAGCCAAGAATTTCAATTTTTAAAAATCAAACACATAACTTACTTAATTAATTAAGTGAGTTGGCATCATTAAAGAAGAGAGGGGGGGAGGTGAGTGGTCTCACATTAAAGGGGGGTTTTTTAGTTAAGGAATATGAGGGGTTGGGCTTGTGTGGGCCCCACCCCACCTTTATCCTCTCATGGTTGGTTAAAAACATGTGGGTACCACCCCCAACTCCCTTACTTAGGTTATAACTACCTAGAGGAAAATAAATAAGATTGTAATATAATTTTATTTATTCCTCACTAAAACCAAAAAATTAACAACTCCTCCCGAGAAAACGCACCTTTGGAAAAGGTGCTTCTAAGCAATTACCGACATTTTGGTTTCATCGGTGCCCTCGGATTTCAATTCCGCGCACCGGTTCAAAAGTTAGGAAAACCCGCTCGTTCGTTCACTGAACGTACCCGAGCTAAACTTCGGAAATCGATTCCGGGCACACCGGGCCTCAGAATCAGGTGCCGTCAAAAGCCACAGTCTCGTAAAATTCCAAAGAAACTAAAAAAAAATCCTTGAAATTTCTGGGTCATTACATTACTCCCACCTCAGGGATTTACGTCCCCATAAAGCTATAAAACAAACTAGGGGAAAAAAGTAGTACTGAGCACGCAACTAAGCCTCCCGCTCCCATGTGCTCTCCTAGAGGTTCCCGAGCTGCCAGTGGAAGCGCACCCGAGGAATCGACCGTCTACGTAGGATCTGCTCTTGTCGATCCTCGCTCCCCACTGGAACCTCTGTGAATTTCGCCCCTTCATCGACGTCGAACTCCCTGCGGTCGACGATGTGTGAAGGGTCATGCACGTATCTCCTTAGCTGAGATACGAGGATGACATCATGCACCTGGTGCAATTGAGGTGGAAAGGTCAAGCGGTAAACCACCTCACCTACCCTGCTGAAGACCTAGAAAGGTTCATTGAACCTCGGAGATATCTCGCTGCCTCGGCTACATCTCCGTAAACCTCGTCAAGGTGAGACTCGTATAAGGACATGGTCATCATCCTCGAACTCTAGAGACCTCCTGTCATCTCTTCTGTAAGTGGTGTTGCAACTCTGACGAATCTTGGCACAAAGGTAAGTTTGGCCATCTCCTGAGTGATCGAATGCACCCTTTTATGCATGATTCCATCCTGTACTACCTGGGTTTTCCTTTTCGCCGACCAAGGAAAACCCCATCCCAACGTTGTAGATAAACCACAACCTTTTTGCCTAATACAGTCAATCCGTGTATGAACTGTGGATCCAATCCATACTCAGACCAACATCGTAAGGCCTCGAAAATTCCACCAAGAGATTCCAACCGAAACTCTCGACTCGTGGGTCATATCACACTTTCGGCATAAGTGTGATTATCGAGTCTCCTCCCAAAGGTATCCCTAGACGTGAGGGTCAAGTCTATGGCTTACCAGAAACTCTGGGCCTGGGACATGATTCGTGGAAGGAAGGAATGATTCGTATCAATGTCTTGTTGTTATGGCATCTAGTAGAATACACAATCCGTACTTCGAATCATCCTTAGAGCCTTTCGGTCGCACTCCTTGACCGCATGCAGCTACTCTGCCCCCCCCCCCCCCCCCAGGTCCCTGAGCCTAGTGGGAATTATAAGGGCGGGTGGTTGCAACATGTCAAAATGTTCACCACCCCATGCTGCTCTCATAGCTCTGCTTCCATGTCTGCCGCCTTGCAGATTCATCTGTCCTTTTTACTTCCTCTACATGAAACATTTTACACGCCCAAGTCTCCGAGACTGGCGCCAGTTTCCAGATTTCCCACTACTAACCTTCACTGACTGAATCCATTCCGCAAAAGAATTCTCAACCAAAAAGGTTCTTTCTAGCACCCTAGCCTAAGTAGGAATGCATAGAGAAAAGGTGATGGCTCGGATGTCCGAGCCCTAAAGCACTGATCGCATCGAATTCATCGAGTACCAGGAATGGTTTGGTACGCCCCGATGAATTCTCAGCTACCGACATGTCGTCCTGCCGAAGCTGTATAAGCTCTAGAAAACTCTCATCCACCTCCTCAATCCAGTCCTCAGCTGCCTGTGAGTCGGGCTCGCCTCAGAACTTGAGGGTATCTGATGTTGGAACACATGTAAGGCAATAAGTCTACATGTGTCACATACCGGTACCGCCGGTTGTAACTGCTGACCAACAGGTAGTGATGTATAGCCAGCACACTACCCGAAGGCACTATCTCAGGCATCGGTCCACATACCGAAGCCTCATCACTATAAGGACCATCCTCATGGTCATTCACTGGAAAACACTAGTAGCCAAGTCCACCATCCACTCTACTGATGTCTCAGCTAGGCGGAAAACTCTAGAAACCGCCTCCAGTCAGTGCTCTTCTGTCTGGGAATCTGCCTTGCCTCGTAACCTCAGAGGCCTCTGCTGCTGGAAGTCGTGCAACGCGCTCTACTAGCGTGCATCGTCCATTGGTACGGCTGGTGGCATCTGCTGCCATACGGGTGGTGGTGCTGCTGGTACACCACCCGAAGGAGCCAACATAGAAAGAGGGCCCTGCACCAGAGCCTCATCGCTCGGTGAGCCATCATCGAGTACTCTCTCGGAAACTCCAACTGACTGACTGCGTGGAGACATCCTAAACAGATGCGACATGGTCAAATGATTTAAACCTGGTGATATGACCTGGTTTGATCTGACTTAAAGAAAACTTTTGAAATACACACGCAATCAGTTTTTTCATGAACTAAGTCAGAAATCAGTAGTCAGGGTCCTGGTGTACGGATACGTCGGCCGCCGCACCAACACTGGACTCCCTGAAGAGAAATCCACACTTAGTACCCTTAACACTATTTCTTCACAGAAAGAAAATATCAGAGTCCTAATTTCTGCGGTAGAACTGACTCCTCTAATACCAATTTGTCATGACCCGTCCTTGGGGCCCGTGACATGACTACCCGAAGCCCGCCTTCCATAGGCCAGGGGCTGGCGACTAGCACCAAAGGCGTAAATCTCGATAACTGGGAACGCATTGCCTTTATAAAAGTAAACAAAAACCACAGAGTACAAGCGGAAGTAATACACTAAGTACAAAATAAAGTGCTGAAAAGTAAGTGGGCCAGAATACAAAACCAACTGAAAGTACAGCTACAACTGAATGAAAGTAAAACAGGAAAGACAAACAGCTGGAAGAAAAATAGAAGCAGCTCTTTGGTCGTCCACCTCGGATCCTACCTGAAGGGTAGGTACAGATAGCCTCCACAACTCTCTTGCCCATCAACCTCCTCCGAGTATCGTCTCGTTGTGAATTCCACCTCCGGATAATGACTCATCGTGAGGTCCACCTCCAGGTACCATCCAGTCCTCGAACACTCGGCCTCTGTCAGCGTTGCCTGTCATCTGCAACCAACACAATGAGGTGTGGGCATATCCCGTGCAGGGGTGAGTATACGATACTCCGTAGGGACCTCGAGACCCTCAAGGTCTCACTAAATCCAACAAGGATAACCACAAAGAAGGATCTCAACGGATAACCCTTACTTAGGTATAAGCCCATACTTATACCTAAGTTATCAAGTAACACATCTCAATCATGAGGAAACACAAAGGTTACGATATCAACGGATAACCACTACCTAGGTATATGCACATACATAAACCAAGTTATCAAGTGACCCATCTCAATCATGAGGTAAATACAAAGGTCATAGACTCAGCTCAAACCCGGATTTTCATTAACGAAACCGTAACTGCTGAAGAGCCCCGTCTCTGACGAGTACAGTGATACTGTCATGACTCTGAGGTACTTCTCACTAACCTAAGACTGCTGAGGTACTCCTCCTGTCGAGTACCACAGGTCAGCCACCCAAACACAGTAGTGCTTCCCGCCGGGGTCTACCACCCAAACATAGTAGTGCATCCCCCCTAATAGCCCGCAAAGGTACTTCTCCTGTCGAGTATTGTGGGTCTGCTGCCTGCTACCAGGCGCTCCGTCCGCCGTGGGTCTGCACCCAAACACAGTAGTGCTCTGTCCATTGGACTAGTCGAATCACTCCAAGTTGAGTCGGTCAAGCAGTCGTCAGGTCTCAGCTGGCTACACGGTCTTCGTACTCCGTACGCTCGTCTCCGGGAGGGTCCGCTCCACGAGCTACATTTTGATACTCCAAGTATCACAAAGTCCAATGAAGAATTATCTCAAAGGACCGCATCATCATAGGGGTCTCAACGCAACAGACGGCGCATCAATCGGACGCCCGGTCTAGGAGTTATTAGCCTTTTCGTCCCAGGGGCTCGGTTGGTTTCGTGTACGAACCAACCTGACCGTATATCAATTGTACCCCGAACTCACATAGGTTATACTCATAGGGAACATTTCTCAACATGATCACCAACGTCGCTGATGGTTCATCAAATGGATGTCTGGTCTGAAAGTTATCGGCTTTTCCGTTCCAGGGGCCCGGTTGGATTTCGGTTACAATCCAACCCGGCCATACTCCAACTGCATCCAAACTTGAGAGGAGTAATCCAAAAGGTCCGTCTCAGTAAGAGGAATCCAACAAAGTTGACGGCACATCAATCGGACGTCCGGAGCTCAAGTTATAGGTGTTTCCGCTCCGAGGTCCCGGTTGGTTTCGGGTTCGAACCAACCCGGTCGTAGACAAAGTTCTCCGAAACCTTGAGTGTAATATACCGAAACGACCTCCTCGATCCAAGGATCTCATCTCAACTGATGGTGCGTCAATCGGAGGTCTGTATCCCAAAATATGGGAAAAAGAACGTACCTGTCCGTTTTTAGGGGGTTTTGGGCCCGGGCCGACCTGGCCCGAGACCCCCCCTGGGTCGGCCCGAACCGAGTCGACCTGAACCGGGTCTGGGTCCAGCCCATTAGGGCATGCATCGGCCCGGTGGGCATGGCCTGACCCAGCCGGCATGGCCCGGCCCGGCCTGGGGGCGGCCCGGCCCGGCCTAAGCGCGGCCCGGCATGGCGCACGCGCGCGCGGCCCGTGTGGCCAGCTCAGCCACGCCGATCTGAGCAGAAGAGGGGGGTGCACTGCCTCCATGTTTGAGTAACCTCGGCCCCCATGTGGGGGGTGTCTCCTTTGTCCAGCCGGGGGTTACGACCCCCGGTCTCCCCCTGAAACGGTCGGCCCGGTCCGGCAGGCTGATGATGTCGCCGCGGGACCCACCGCGGTCCCGCCCTCCGAGGTGCTGGCGGCCGACGGTTCCGGCCACCCCGCCTTTCAGCGCCATGGATTTGAGTCGCGGCCTTGTCCGAACAGCACGGCGCGACGGCGCTGCGCCCCTCCGCCGCGGCCCTGCTCCGGTCGCGGTGTCTTCGTGGTTCTCCAGCGCGGTGCGATGGCGCCATGCCCCTTCGCTGTGGCCCGAATCCGGCCGCGGGTTCGTTCGGCCTCAACGGCGTGGCGCGATGGCACCGCGCATCTTTTCCACATTTCACCATGATTCTGCGCGGTGTCGTTGCACCGTGCCGCCTTCTTTCGAACCGTAACAACACAACAACAAAAGGGGGAGGAGAGTTGGTCGTGTTCGTGCGGTCCGACCTCCTCCCGATAAGTTGATATCAAGCGGCCCAAAAATAAAGACGAATAACGGAAAAATATATTTCACGAACAAAATGTAATTAACCCCTGCCTTGATAATGAGTTGATGTTCGAAGAGCGTCGCGGAAAGCGGCGTCGCGGGGCATGGTTCCGTAGACGTCGACGGAGAGCATCTGAGGAGACGTCGTCTTTTCTTTATCACGGAGAAAAGAGGATGATTACGTGTCATTGGAGAACTCCCGCGTCAGTGTCTCTTCCCTTGTCGTAGAGGATAAAGGGAATAGAGATACTGGAGTCGCTGAGTTGTTCTTCGTTGAAGAGATGACGTTCTTCGCGGAAGGATTGAAGCTCTTCGCGGGAGGATGAAGTTCTTCCCCAGAGAAAAGAGTTCTATCTCCCCAATCTCCTCACACAACAACCAACCCTCTCAAATAAAATAATACTTATCTTATTTTATTACATCAAGCCAAGAATTTCAATTTTTAAAAATCAAACACATAACTTATTTAATTAATTAAGTGAGTTGGCATCATTAAAGAAGAGAGAGGGGGAGGTGAGTGGTCTCACGTTAAAGGGGGGTTATGGAGTTAAGGAATATGAGGGGTTGGGATCGTGTGGGCCCCACCCCACCTTTATCCTCTCATGGTTGGTTAACAACATGTGGGTCTCACCCCCAACTCCCTTAGGTTATAACTACCGAGAGGAAAATAAATATAATTGTAATATAATTTTATTTATTCCTCACTAAAACCACAAAATTAACAACTCCTCCCGAGAAAACGCACCTTCGGAAAAGGTGCTCCTAAGCAATTACTGATGCTGCGGTTTCATCGGTGCCCTAAGATTTCAATTCCGAGCACCGGTTCAAAAGTTAGGAAAACCCATTCGTTTGTTCACTGAATGTACCCGAGCTAAAATTTGGAAATCGATTCTGGGCACACCGGGCCTCGGAATCAGGTGACGTCAGAAGCCTCAGTCTCGCAAAATTCCAAAGAAATTAAAAACAAAAATTCCTTGAAATTTCCGGGTCTTTACACGTGAAAATACCATTAATTCATATGAAATAAATTTAAATGTAAAGAAAATATTTCAAGATCCCTTTATTGTAGTGAATTAATTTTTATGAGAATATATACTTACTTGATATCATTCAATTTCAATGAAAAATCTTATCTGTTGGTTGTCCATTGATCAATATCCACTTCATCTCTTACTCTAAGAGGTTATTTTTTCATGTCTGAAGCACTAGAAGAAAATAATATTCATAAAATAATAATAAAAAATTCTTTATATCTCCATTTATTATCAAAACCACATTTTTTAACAGTTTAATAATTATTCCTAAATATTTATATGATGAAATAATTCAATAATATCTAAAATCTCACCCAAAGTTCAACATAAACCATTCAAAAAATGGTTGAACTTATGACCCTTCTGAATTTTAAAATTTATAAACAATTTCACTAAATTTACTGATATCATCTTCATATTTATCACATAAATATCATAATATAACTTTTACTATCACATACAAAATATGTGAATACATTGATCTTATATTCTCTTGAAAATTAAAATATCCTAAATTACCATAAATTTTTTTTGAAAACATAAATTATTTCAATAATAAACACTTTCCTCATAAAATCAAAGATAATTTATTATATTCCATAAATCCTAAAATTTTATAAACTCGATCAATAATAATATAAAACACTTTCCATCAAATCATTAATCATTTTCATGGTAATCAACAGTATCCAATTTAATTTATTTATATCCATAATCTCTTCATACCAATATAATTATCTCAACATCAGAAACATATTAATTAATATCTTCCCTTAATCATATTTTTTGAAAAAAATAATACCTTTCCATTAAATCACTTTTCTAGGTCATTACTACCTTTCAACATATTCTTTCAAAACCTTAACAAAAAAACTTATACTGAAAAATCTTATTTATTTCACATTTCATTAATTGTAGTACATAAAAAGTTGAATAATTCTGCTTCATTATTAATCCATTTACTATGATTTTCCATCTTATTCCTTAATACCTTATTCCATTTATATTTCAGTTGTAGTCACCTCATAATCAAAAATAAAAATATTAATTTTACCACCTTGAAAATATTATTCTTAAGATTTACCACTAGGACATTTATTCTTATAATTCCCATAATTTCCACATTAAAAATATTCAACCATTTATGATGCCTTTGGGAAACCATTATTTTCATCCATTTCATTAAATAAACATTTCAATTTTACTAAAAACCTTCATATATTGTATCCTTATTCAAACATAAAACACCTTCTTGTTCCATTAAGAATTTCCTTGGGGTGATTCTTCCCACATTCTCAATAGAAAGAAATCTGAATATTCATTCCTTAATGGTCTTCACCACCTTAAATCTCAATGAACTCAATCCCTATATTCTTTGGTGAGTTTTTGATTTGTTTAAGGTGAAATGTGTTAATATTATATCATGTTAACTGATTAAGAATAATATGAATATCCTTCACACTAGTCATCATCTCATTTAGTTTCTCATCAACACATTTTCAATCACATTGAATTTCAATTCAGTTCCTTCATGTTCCTATAATTTACTAAAACAAAAAAAAAACATAGTAAAATCAATAATAATCGTTATGGGGAACCACATAATCAAGAAATAAGACTTATAAAATGTCAAAAATCATGAATCCTTCTATTGAATCTATGATAACATCTGCTTAACCTAGGTCATTCATTGTCATTATTCAAATCATTAAAATGGTTCATAAAGATTTTGTGAATTTCCAAATCAAATCCCCTAGGTGCGTCAAATTAGGTGTGTATCAAGGACCATTATCATTCACCAGGAGATTATTGATCCTAGCTCAATGTGACCATTTTATATTTTTTAACCATTTTTACCTCTATTCCAAAACCAAAACAAAATGAACTGTCTAAATAGGGATGTAATATCTCAAAAACCACTTGATATATCCACTATCAAAGATACAAGATATTTTCCTATACTTTTAATCATCCTTTAACATATACTTATGCTTATCTCTATACATACCCTTACATATATCTCTAGGGATATCCCTAATATTTTATTATCCTAGTTTTCTATGTTTAAAAAACCATTCATTAGATACAAACTATAAGTACCCATGCTTATCATACATAAATATCACATATTTTTAGTTGAATATTCAATAAATTTCACAAACACACAACCAAGTACTATAATAGTTTAGAGTATTTGGAGACTATAAACATAATCTTCATATTTATGAAAATATCTTAATCACCTACCATAATGATATTCTCTCATTTTACTCCTATTAGGCATACCCTACCTAACCCTTTCTTCATAACCGAGGGAATGAATCATAAGAAAGGGTGATCGTAGATTCTCGATAAGGGTAAACACATGAGATATAAATCTAAGAGCATATTAATGAATAATATAATAATTATTTTATGTGATCATCATCATAAATCATGTAGTTCAAACCCAACCTTTCATAGATCAGAGACATGAATCATGGAATAAAAAATTATTATTTCAAAAAACATGGCCCATAAAAGTGATAAATTAGCTTAAATAAGCCTGAAATATAAGATCATGTCCTAAAAGTGTGTAAACATAATGAATATAGAATACCATTCCATATGTAAATGTTATCAACTATGACCATCAACATATTGTATCGAGACTTATCACCAATTTCTAATTTCGGATCATGATTTATTACTAGTTTTCCATTATTATCTCACAAGATATAAATATCTACCAAATTCATTGGAGGGAGATAAGGTCCAACAAATATCATAATGAAAACCATACTTATTTGTTCTATAATATTATTAAATATTAATCATATTATCACATCAAAACCCTGTAATGAAAATGGGTTTTTAAAAAATATCATCAATTCACCACAGAATAACCCATGAAAAATAAACAGGTTCATAAGAAATTTCACCAACCTAAAAATTAACCATATAGATAAATAATAAGGACGGTATCCTTAAATATTATCCCAATTAAAGCATAAATGATTCCAAATAATGTCATATTATATGGAAAATGATTATAAAATATCACATGAATCAATTATTGGTAAAAATATCCTTTTTTACATTGAAAACACTTTTTAAAACATAAAACATTTTCCAAATCTTTTTCTTTTAAAATTACACTATAAATATATAAAGAAATCATTAAAAATCATTTAAATCATTTATTTTTTAAAATAAAATTTATAATCAGGAAAAAAAATTAAAGATAAAAACTTTTCAAATACATTTCCTTTGAGAATAACCATTCAAATTTATGAAGAAATATTTAAAAAAAATCCACGATGGTGGGAAATGTCAGAAATGTTAAAATAAAGATTCTATTCACATTTTAAGTAAAATACAAACAAGATTTTTATTTAAATATCCATAAAGATTCATTTTAAAACATTTTAAAACAAATTAAAACAATTTTAAAAAGGAAATTAAATATTCCCATAGTAACTTTAACACTTTTTGGGAAATATTTTTAGAAAACTTGGATATGAAAGTAAAAAGGGTTTTTGATCGAAGAAAGAGGTAAAGTCTATTTTGATTAAAAACATTGTCTTGGAATAATGAGAATATAAAGAGAGGAAAATTAAGTGAAAATTTTATTAGCATGAAATAGATATAGGATAATAAAATTCATGGGTTCCTTGAAATATGGATCATAATATTTCATCATTGAAAAAAAATCATAAACAATCTCGATGGACAATGATATCATATCATCAAACCATTCCCACTATGATAATATTAGAATCATAAGAACCTTTAAAATAGAAACATAAAAAAGGAACATTAAATATCTTTAATATAATTATATTCATGAAATAACATGCCAAGGGTCTTTATATACACCTCTAAAATAAGATATGTTCATAACGTAACGTGGGTCACAAAAAGAAAATTTGAGATAAAAATACCTTACCACATTGGTATCTTTGAAGCAATAAATTCCATGAAATAGATATCCCAAAATAGATATGTTAATCCCAAAAATTTTCTAAAGAATAATCATTAGATACATTCATGGTAAGTATATATAAAAAATGTAGTGAATATGGGTTTTTTCTCATCTAAAATAAATGTGAGATGGGAATCTCTTAACATAAGTTTTTAATTCCATTATACATTTTCCAAAATCTGGTATAATAAATAAATTTTTACTATAAATATATTATAAGACCATAATTATATATTTCTCACCATATATTATTTAATTATGAACTTTTATTACATTTATTAATAATTACATGTTGAAGTCAAGTTTTATTTAATAACTGCTTTGTTTTTCGTATTTGTTTTGATATGGTATTTGCAGTCCCCTAACATTAATCATGGTTGAATCATATACATAATTTTATCCATAATAAAAATATCATATATATTCATTATATCTGTATTTATATTAATCCATAAATGTTATTGATGTAAAATTAAATACACCATTCATAGAGAAGGTGGGTTATATATACGCATGAATTTTGTTTCTGGTTTCTCAATAGAATGAATGAACGAAGGGTAAAAAATATATTATTGATACATAATAATTTTTATTTAATATTTATAAAATATATTTATTTTAACAAATCCTTAATACCTTCTATGTGAAACTTATGTGAAAAATGAATCACACACTTCGTGAGGGGGTATTCTGTTGTACACATGAACGACATTATCATATCCGCCAAAAAAATATAAATTAAGATGGTATATGTAATATAAGAATTAAAAAAGTATAATTATATTAAAAATATAAAATTTATTTATTTAATCCATTTTTATTACTATCCATGTAAATAAAAATGAAAAATTCATCGCATCGGTTGGGTTCATGAAGTTGTAGTTCTTTCGTACACATGTATGACAATTTTATATCCCATTTAATAGAATATTTGATGGATAAAGGTTGTTACATTAATTTTATAAAATATAATTATATATTAGAGAATATTTTTATTATTTTATCATCATTGGGAAATATTTGAAAGAGTTGTAATAATATGTAAAAGAAAAACATGCAGTTAAAAACATTACCTCTTCTTCAGAAAACCTCTTTAGGTTTCACCTAAATCATTAATATATTGTAACACTTATATCAAAAATTCCTCTAGGATGTTATGTGCTAATTGTGGAAGAAATTTTTTTAGGTACTACCCAAAAAAGAATTTTTTTTTTTTAAGTGTGGATAATAGAGGATGAGAGGTGTCCTTTTATAAGTGAGGTGAGTGGCACACTTTTAATTTTTAATACAAAAAGGCATACCCATGTTTTTCACATTAATAATGAAAAAAATGGGAAATTTTAAATACTTTTAGGAAGTTATCTCTAAAAATTTCCATATAATAGATTTTGGATAGGTCTCTATCATTTTACACCATATCACTTTAGTTTAACCCCCAGTAAACCAGTTTTAACCTTAACTATAGTAATTAATTCTTGTTTGTTTTTACAATTCACTAGGGTCAAAAATTAAGTTTACCATATTAGATAATATAATTTATTTTTATATCAAATATGAAATCCATTTTTTCAAATTCAATTAAGAGAAGTGGAAATTTAAAATTTAAATTAATCTCGTAGATGTAATGAAAAGTTATTTTTCAAAGAAAAATGTTCAAAAAGTTAAATGGTTTTATATCAAACATCAATATTAAATTTTGTATAATCAAATGAATTGGATTGAAAATAGATATAATTTTAATAAATTTACATTAAAACATATTAAAATAAAATTTATCTTGTAAATTCCTTGAATGAAAAGGCACTCTATTAAAAAAACTATTATTTTTTTAATATTCACTAAAAAATTTATCTGGTAAAAAAGTTATAAAAATAATTATTATAGAATTTTACATATATTATTTTAAAAATAAAGTTAATGTTTTTAATATATTTTCTAAAATTTTGAAAAAGTAATTTTAAAATAAATTTTCAAAATCCCAAAAAACTTTTTTTAATAAAATACAAATTTTAATAATAATATTAGATTTATTCTTATCTAATCCATAAAAATACATAATATCAATGATAAATATTATATATAATATATAATATATAAATTTCATTCAAAATTTCAGAAAATTTTATTTTTTAAATTTATTAAGGTGACAAACAATTTTGTGCATGAAAATAATCTTTCAGAAAAGGATTATTATTTATTTTTAAATAGTTATTAATTTAATTTCTATTTAATTATCCCCCCATGGAATTAATTTTATATACATGTTTAAACCATATTTTTTATAATTTTAGTTAATACTATTCATACCCACCATTCCAATGGCTACGTGATAACTATCATATTAAATAATAATATTTTAGTAGTATGTCATGGTTTTTGGATGTTGCGTGTAACAGAAGATATCAATGAAAATAATATTATATGAAAAATATTTATTTCATAAAATCTATTTTTATTACAATAAATACACCAAATTTATTTAATTTTAAGGGAAGATCAAAAATGTTATTAGAGAAAATCTTTATAGAGAGAAAATAGTGACTTAAGATTGATATGATTTTAGAAGAGGGTTCTATAAGAGTTTTTTTCATTCATTCCAAGTCCTTTTTGAACACATGAAGTTTCTTTAGATTTGTGATCTTGTTAATAAATATAAAATATTCCCAATGATTCATGAGATTACTATAACGTTTTTCCACAAGATTCATTGCTTCATGAAAAACAGAGACTTCATACTCCTGATTATGTGATGGTAAATTGTAGTTTTGAGAAATAAACTAGAGGAAGTAGGTATATCAAGAGAAGTACAAGGTGTAACGACCCAAATTTTCATTAATAGAAATCCCTCTTGATCTAATTAAATGTATCTTTATGTAAAATGTTTATATAAAATGACAAATTCTTTGGTTTTATGTTAAGAATTGTGATCATTACTTTTATAGTCATTGAAGAGTGATCACATGATTAGTATAAATATAGGGCTTTAACAAACCCAATTTACTCAGACAAAGGAAGCGATGGCCTCATCCAGTAGAATTGCTCCATACGAATCCCATTTATCGGAGCTCAGAAAAGAGGTGGCATCTTTGGGCTTCACTCTTGTCCAAGCCCAAGCTAAGCTTCATCATGTCAAGCTCGAACGTGACCGTCTACGGGAAAAGTGGAAGTTGATAGAAATTACCACTCGAGCGATGTTATCGGAGCCACCCCAAGAGTCTGTCACCATCGCACACCTTACCCTTAGGTCTTATGCGGCTGTTTTAAGGGGTTATGTAACAAATCGCTAGTACTATGTTCATGTACATTATTTTTGTATATAATAATGAATATACTTTCTTGTCATTATTGATAAATTGTAAATAGTTTTTAAAGTACAAATAGTTTTTTTAGTTATTATTTAATTAAGAATTCTATTTTATTAAATTAAGGGATTTTTTTTAATTAAATAATATTTTAATAAAATATTATTATTATTATTAAATTAATTTTTATTAAATATAAATGATCTTATAATTTTATGAATGCAATTGTAATTTTTTATTAAGGTTTGGAAGCTATTTTTGTCAAAACCCGTGAATTTTCGATAAATGTCGGTTTTTATTTTAAAAGTGAAAATTAACATATTTATAAAATTATTTAGATAAAATAAATGTTATTTATGGAATCAGGATGTCGAAATTATCCAACGGTGAATTTTTCATAATTTTCTGAGACAGTCAAATTTTTGGGTAAAAATTAAATACGGTTTAAATATATAATGTGTTTTATGACATCATAATGACCCAATAGTGATGTAATAAAATAGTATAAGCTTAATGTTCGGACAATATATGTTTACCATTAAAATAATGTGATTTTGGGTTTGTTTGACTTATTTTACAAAGCATTAATGGACCCCTCAAGACTTATTAAACATCTTGTCTTTTTAAATTATTTTCCATGGGAGTGTGACTCACCTTCACATAAGCAACCCCATTATTTTAAGAAGTTCGGACTTTGGCCTTACAAAATATTTTTTCCTCTTCCCTTTTCCAAAAACCATGGGCAAAAACCATGGTATGGTTTCTGGTTTGGATTAATTTAATATAAGGGGTCCCAAACCTAAATAATAAAGAATTCCCTCACCTTTCCTATATAAACCCACCCAAGATCCCACTTCCTCCTCACTCAAAGCCTTTGGAGTTCGTCTAACCTATGACCTACTCTCTCTAGATTCCTCTCAAGGTTCCCCAATCTCCCAATAATCCTCTCTCAATCCTCTCTCAAGCCTTTGGAAGCACACTTCCAAGTAAGGGTTTTTTCTTCCTTTCTCATTTTTGTCCAATTTTCTTTAAGTTATTTTGCCCTTTTAATTTCAATTATTAATGTTGGGGTATGGTTTCTCACCTCCATAATAATTCCCTCTTTATGTTTTAATGATGGGATACCCCTTTATCTCTCATTAAATTCCTCCCATGTACACCTGTTACAATGTCGAAATTCCGAAAGGAACTTCTCTCTCCTCTTTTACATTCAAGCAATAATTTTGTGTCATGAATCTAAATTCCATTAAAATTGTTGTAAAATGTATCTATATTACCTCCTTACTGTCCATTACATTTAAATATTATGAGTAACCCCTTTATCTCTCATTAACCATTTTTATGAATTCTTATGTCACGCCGTTACGCTGCCGAAATCGCACCGATTTTCTAAGCCAATGCCACTGTGTAGTGAATACCATGCCCATTTCTTCATCAAGGGTATTAACCTTTATGCATATTTACTTATTGAATATAAAGTTTCATGTATGAATTCCACATTCCTTTATTGTGGAATAAATGATTATTTTTTATGAATCCATGTTTTATGATCCATGTGACACACTTATGCATGAAATGAAATGTTTAAGAAGGGTGTGTTCTTATAGCGCTCCAATGCATTAGGTAAATTATAGTATCATGATACGTCATGTGCAATGAGTTTTGACTCATGCTAATTCAATTGCAATGAGGGTTTACTCATGCTTCATGTACAATGAAGATTTACTCATGCTCTTTGTGCAATGAGCCTTGGCTCATGCTAATTCCATGTTAAGTGTTGTTGCCACATTTCCATGTTATGATTATCATGCTTTATCATGCCTTTATGTTCATGTTCTTCTTGTGCTCTATTGATATGCCTATTGTCTAACATGTATTTTACTCCTCGTTTATTCCATGTTTATTCCCTTACTGGGCTTTATAGCTCACCCCTTTTCTTATGCATGTCCTCAGGTTATCCCATGCAATGCTAAGTACGATAGAATATAGTGGTCATGTAAAGGAAGTTTTCAATAAAGATGTTTTACTTCATGTTTTAAGTTCTTATGTAATGATCCTAAGCCCCAAAGACAATATACCACTCGATCATCCATGTTGTATCAAGTGAATGGTTTATGTAATAAATCATGTTTAAGTTTGTAATAAAAATAGGGTTGTCATAATTGGTATCAGAGGAAGGGTTAGTTATTTTTGGGATTAGGATTAGAAAATCCTAGTAAAGCCTTAGAGACAAGACTAAGTATAATAAAAACATCCCTAAGTTTTGGTAAGTACTGAGTAAGTGGTTTGTCACACAAATACATCCATGTCTGGATACGTGCAGGTAGAGGCGGATCTGGTACAGATGTATCCTAGGGGTAAAACCCAAAAACACCGCTTTGAGCTAGACTCGAATGGGAACTGGTGCACGACAATGGGCCTTATTGCACTCTTGGTTACGACACTCCCGGGGGATATGTTTTGATAAATTCACAAGCTTAGTATGAACCCTTATTAATGGAATTAAAAAATGCCCCTAGAATATATGTTAGAAAGTAGATCATGAAAAGCCTAGGTTGAATCCTATAGACTCTTGAGTTAAGGAAATAAAATTTTATTTTTAAGTCATCAACTTTTTTATTTAGTTACCCTTTATGTGTTACCCCCTAAATTTCCTTTTATTCTAGCCAATGGACGGTAATAGGAGGACTCGGGCTAACAACCAGTGTGAAGATCAGTGTGATAATTGTACTAATGAGATGCCCAATCCAATGGGAGAGGGAATCGTGAACTTTTTCACGCTTCTCTCTCAGCTAACTCAAGATTTTAATAGAAACATGGGTCAAGAGGAACGTCAAAACCCCCCTAAGAAGGAACAAGTCTCTATCGAGAGCTTTATGAGACAAAGGCCTCCTACTTTTAGTGGATCATCTGATCCCACGATTTCTGAACAATGGATCAACTCCAATGAAAAGATATTCTCCATCCTTCAATGTTATGAGAAAGAGAAGGTTCTCCTGGTGGCTTATCGTATGGAGGGTGAAGCTGATCAATGGTGGACGTTGATCAAAAATATGAATCCTGAGGAGGAGATCGAGGCGTTGGAATGAAAGGATTTCCGGAAGATGTTTTTCGATAAATATTTTCCACGCACCCTCCAACTTAAGATGGAAAGTAACTTCATTTCCCTCAAGAAAAAAGAATAATAATTTGTTGGAGCGTACGAGGCAAACTTCACAAGGCTTGAATGATACGCTTCCGGCTTTGTCGTTACCCCTGAATGCAAGGTTGACCGCTTCTTTGGTGGGATGAAGCCTAGCCTACAGAAAGCGTTAACGATCTGTGACATCGACAGCTATGAGGAAATTTTTTGATGTGCCCTCAAGGTCGAAATGGAGATCGGGGAATCACAGGGGTATCATGGAGACAAGAAGAGTAAGGTGGACTTCAATGCTGGCGGTCTGATGGATAAATCCAACGGTGCTAAGAAGATCCAGCACCCCACTTTCCAAAAGTGCGGAAAGAAGCACCCTGGAAATTGCCTCAAGAGGACAAGGAAATGCTTTAGGTGTGGAAGAGAAGGGCACATAGCTGTTAACTGCTGTCAAGAAATACATGCGGCTATGACAGAGGAGAGGAATGCTCCGTTCAAACCTCAATACATTATTCATTACTACAAATTCAAAGAATCGGGGCATCTTTCAAATCAGTGCCTTAATCCAAAGGTTTTCGGAGGCAACCAACAACCTCCAAGGCAGCAAGGAAGAGCTTTTTCCATCACTTCTACCAAAGTGAACCCCAACAACAAAGTGGTGACAGGTACGCTAGTTATTCATTCAAGAATATCGAACGTACTTTTTGATTCAGGTTCTACGCATTCTTTTATATCTCGAAAGTTTAGTAGAACAATCCCAGCACCACCACAAATCATGGAAGTGAAGATGTTGGTGAGTACGGAAAATGGGGAAATCATTGCATCCCATGAATATAAGTCCTCCCCTGTTATAATCTATATATTGAATTTCACGGCGAACCTCGTCATACTCCCTCTAGTGTAATTTGATGCAATTCTTGTCATGGATTGGATTTCCTTATATAGATCCAACATAAATTGTCGAGAGAGGGAAATCACACTCCATATGGAGAATAGACCCCCTGATTCTTTACAAGTGTAAGGAGGAAGATGAATCTCCTTTAGCTCTATAATCTCAAGCATGGATATTACTGCCCTATGAGCACGCGTATCTAGATCAGATGATTGAGTCCAAGTAAGAAACTATCCTTCAAGAAATTCCTTTTGTGAGGGAATTCACTGAAGTGTTTCCCGAGGAACTATTTGGTCTTCCTCCTAGAAGAGACGTTGAATTATCAATTGAACTTATACCAGGGGCGCTACCAATATCCAAGACTCCATATATAATGGTTTTCATGGAACTTGAAGAGCTTAAGAAACAACTATAGGAGAATCTGGATAGAGGGTTTATACGCCCAAGTGCTTCACCATGGGGTGCACCAGTCCTCTTCGTCAAGAAGAAGGATGGGTCAATGCGGCTTGGCATCGATTATCGTGAACTTAACAAAATCACGATAAATAACAAGTATCCTCTTCCGCGTATCGATGACTTTTTTGATCAGCTGCGTGGATCACAATACTTCTCCAAGGTATATTTGCGTTCGGGATATTATCAAGTAAGGGTGAAGAAGGAATATGTCCCCAAGACTGCTTTTCGTACAAGATACGGGCACTATGAATTCATAGTAATGCCTTTCGGACTCACCATTGCTCCATAAATCTTCATGGACTTGATGAATAGAGTCTTTAGATATTACCTAGACAAATTTGTGGTAGTCTTTATAGATTATATTCTAATATACTCCAAAACCAAGGAGGATCATGAGGAGCATTTAAGAACTGTACTGGAGACTTTGCGCAAGGAGAAACTCTATGAAAAGTACAGCAAGTGTGATTTCTGGTTGAAGGAAGTCTAATTCTTGGGCCATATCATCACAAGCAATGGGATATATGTGGATCCCTCCAAAAAAGATGCAATTTAGGGATGGTCGAGGCAAACATCGGTAACGGATATCCGTAGCTTCTTGAGGTTAGCTGGATATTATCGATGATTTGTGAGAAATTTCTCATGATTTTCCAACCCCCTTACCAATTTAACTCGAAAGGGAGTAAAGTTTTCTTGGAGTGATGAATGTGAAGAAAGCTTCAAGGAGTTGAAAAGGAGGCTTATCACTGCACCCGTGCTCACTTTACCCACAAGTGGGGAGATTTTTGTGGTATTCAATGATGCTTCAAAGAAGGGATTAGGTTGTGTGCTGATGCAGAATGATAAAGTGATATCCTATGCCTCAAGGCAGTTGAAAATCCATGAGCGAAACTATCCAACGCATGATCTGGAGTTGGCGGCGGTGATCTTTGCCTTGAAAATATGGTGGCATTATCTCTATGGGGAGAAATGTGATATATATACTGACCACAAGAGTCTTAAATATATATTCAAACAGAAAGAGCTTAATATGCGCCAGAGAATATGGATAGATATCATCAAGGATTATGACTATTCAATACATTACCACCCTGGGAAAGCGAACAAAGTGGCAGATGCCCTAAGTAGAAAGGACCCAACGATTTTATCAATGATGAAAATTGAGAAGGATCCAATATTCTTAGACTTGATGAAGATGGACATGGGAATCATAAAGAAGGGAACATCATCAATCATTTCACAAATTATTGCTCAAACATATCTTTTGAAAAGGTTAAGGGATGCTCAAAAGGATGATTTGCGAATTCAGGAAAAATTGGAAGCTATCAAAAAAGGTAAATCCTTGGAGTTTAATGTTAATGAAGAAGGAATTGTGTGATTTGGGAATAGGATATGTGTTCCATCACGTCCGGAGCTGAAGAAGGAACTTTTGGATGATGCACATAGTTCAAATTTCTCTATTCACCCAGGGAGCACAAAGATGTATTGAGATATCCGAGAAAACTTTTGGTGGGATAATATGAAAAAGGAGATCGCTGAATATACATCAAAGTGCCTGGTGTGCCAGCAAGTGAAGGCAGAGAGGCAGAAGTCTAAGGGGATGATGCAACCATTTCCCATACTAGAATGGAAATGGGAGAACATCACCATGGAATTTGTCACTGGACTTTCGAGGACATCCAAAGGCAACAATGCAATCTGGGTTGTTGTGGATCGTCTTACAAAGACTTCACACTTCATTGCTATTCTGGAGGATTTCTCTTTGGATAAACTGGCACGGATATATATCAGGGAAGTGGTAAGGCTGCATGGAGTGCCACTATCTATTGTGTATGACCTAGATCCAAGATTCACCTCTAAGTTTTGGAAGAGTCTTCAAAAAGCTCTGAATACTGAAGTGAACTTTAGTACGGCCTATCATCCTCAAACTGATGGACAATCTGAGAAAACTATCCAAACACTTGAGTATATGTTGAGAGTGTGCTCAATGGACTTTAAAGGATGATGGGATCAACATCTTCCTCTAGTTGAGTTCTCTTATAATAACAGTTTCCACTCGAGCATCCAAATGGCACCATATGAAGACCTATATGGGAAAAGGTGCAGAACACCGGCATGTTGGGATGAGGTCGGTGAACGTAAGCTGTTTGGACCAGAAATGGTCGAGGAAATGGTGGAGAAGGTGAAAACCATTCAGTAGCATATCAAGGCAGCCCAGAGTCGACAGAAGAGTTATGCAGATAATCATCGATGAGACCTTGAGTTAAAAGTTGGAGACATGGTTTTTCTACGCATATCTCTGTGGGAGAAGGTCATGAGGTTCGGAAAGAAAGGGAAGTTAAGTCCAAGGTACATCGGCCCCTTCGAGATTATTGATCGTATCGGGGTTGTGGCCTATCGACTAGCACTTCAACCTACCATGGCCAAAGTACATGATGTCTGTCATGTATCCCTCTTAAGGAAGTACATATCGGACCCTTCACATGTACTCTATTCTGAGGTGGTACAGTTGGAAGATGATCTTTCTTATGAGGAGCAACCAGTGAAGATATTAGATCGTAGAGAAAAAGTTCTACGAAATAAGACAATGCCCCTCGTCAAGGTGTTGTGGTGAAACCACAAGTTGGAAGAAGCAACTTGGGAATCAGAGGAAATGATGAAGCTGAGTTACCCACATCTGTTTTAGTGTGGGAAAAGGAAATTTCGAGGGAAAATTTTCTTAAGGGGGGAATATTGTAAGGACCCAAAGTTTCATTAATGGAAATCCCTCTTGATCTAATTAAATGTCTCTTTATGTAAAATGTTTATATAAAATGTCAACTTCTTTGGTTTTATGTTAATAATTGTGATCGTTTCTTTTATAGTCATTGAACAGTGATCACATGATTAGTATAAATATAGGGATTTAACAAACCCAATTTACTCAGACAAAGGAAGTGATGGCCTCATCCAGTAGAATTGCTCCATACGAAGCCCATTTGTCAGATCTCGGAAAAGTGGTGGCATCTTTGGGCTTATCTCTGGACCAAGCCCAAGCTGAGCTTCATCATGTTAAGCTCGAACGTGACCGTCTACAGGAAAAGTGGAAGTTAATATAAATTACCACTCGAGCGATGTTATCCGAGCCACCCCAAGAGTCTGTCACCATCGCACACCTTACCCTTAGGTCTTATGTGGCTATTTTAAGGGGTTATGTAACAAATCTCTAGTACTATGTTCATGTACATTATTTTTGTATATAATAATGAATATACTTTCTTGTCATTATTGATACATTGTAAATAGTTTTTAAAGTACAAACAGTGTTTTTAGTTATTATTTAATTAAGAATTCTATTTTATTAAATTAAGGGATTTTATTGAATTAAATAATATTTTAATAAAATATTATTATTATTATTAAATTAATTTTTATTAAATATAAATGATCTTATAAATTTATGAATGTAATTGTAATTTTTTACTATGGTTTGGAAGCCATTTTTTGTCAAAACCCGTGAATTTTTTATAAATGTCATTTTTTATTTTAAAAGTAAAAATTAACATATTTAGAAAATTTTTTAGATAAAATAAATTTTATTTATGTAATCAGGACATCGAAATTATCCAACGGTGAATTTTTCATAATTTTCTGAGACAGTCAAATTTTTGGGTAAAAATTAAATACCATTTAAATATATAATGTGTTTTATGACATCATAATGACCCAATAGTGATATAATAAAATACTATAAGCTTTATTTTAGGCCAATATATGTTTTACCATTAAAATAATGTGATTTTGGGTTTGTTTGACTTATTTTACAAAGCATTAATGGACCCCTCAAGACTTATTAATCATCTTGTCTTTTTAAATTATTTTCCATGGGAGTGTGACTCACCTCCACATAAGCAACCCCATTATTTTAAGAATTTCGGACTTTGGACTTATAAAATATTTTTTTCCTATTCCATTTTCCAAAAACCATGGTCAAAAACCATGGTATGGTTTGTGGTTTGGATTAATTTAATATAAGGGGTCCCAAACCTAAATAATAAAGAATTCCCTCACCTTTCCTATATAAACCCACCCAAGCTCCCACTTCCTCCTCACTCAAAGCCTTTGGAGTTCATCCAACCTTTTCCCTACTCTCTCTATAATCCTCTCAAGGTTCCCCAAGCTCCCAAGAAGCCTCTCTCAAGCCTTTGGAAGCACACTTCCAAGTAAGGGTTTTTTTTCCTTTCTCATTTTTGTCCAATTTTCAATAAGTTGTTTTTCCCTTTTAATTTCAATTATTAATGTTGGGGTATGGTTTTTCACCTACCTCATACTGCCCAATTTATGTTTTAATGATGATAGACCCATTTTTCTATCATTAAATTCCTCCCATGTACACCTGTTACTATGTCGAAATTTTGAAAGGAACTTCTCTCTCCTATTTTACATTCAAGCAATACTTTTGTGTCATGAATCTAAATTCCATTACAATTGTTGGGACATGTATATATATGACCTCATTACTGTCCATTAAATGTAAATATTATGATTAACCCATTTCTCTCTCATCAACCATTTTTATGAATTCTTATGTTACGCAGTTACGCTGCCGAAATCGCACCGATTTTCTAAGCCAATGCCATTGTGTAGTGAATATCATGCCCATTTCTCCATCAAGGGTACTCACCTTTATGCACATTTACTTATTTATTATAAATTTTCATGTATGAATTCCACATTCCTTTATTGTGTAATAAATGATTATGTTTTATGAATCCATGTTTTATGATCCATGTGGCACACTTATGCATGAAATGAAATGTTTAAGAAGGGTGCGCCCTTATAGTGCTCCAATTCATTGGGTAAAGTATAGTATCATGATACGTCATGTGCAATGAGTGTTGAATCGTGATAATTCAAGTTCAACGAGGGTTTACTCATGCTTCATGTGCAATGAGGATTTACTCATGCTCTATGTGCAATGATCCTTGGCTCATGCTAATTCCATGTTAAGTGTTGTTGCCACATTTCCATGTTATGATTATCATGATTTATCATGACTTTATGTTCATGTTTATCTTGTGCTATATTGATATGCCTATTGTCTAACATGTATTGTACTCCTCATGTATTCCATGTTTATTCCCTTACTGGGCTTTATAGATCACCCCTTTTCTTATGCATATCCTCAGGTTATCCCATGCAATGCTAAGTACGAGAGAATGTAGTTGTCATGTAAAGGAAGTTTTCAATAAAGATGTTGTACTTCATGTTTTAAGTTTTTATGTAATGATCCTAATCCCCAAAGACACTAGACCTCTCAATCATCCATGTTGTATCAAGTGAATGGTTTATGTAATAAATCATGTTTAAGTTTGTAATAAAAGCAGGGTTGTCATACAAGGTTTAAAGAATGAGTTTTTCATGATAAATTTGATAATATTAATGCATAGATAGATTAATGTTTGAAAATTATCAATTAGTAAATTGAAATTATCTATGATACATGAATGTATTCTGCATAATACATAAAATATGCATATATGTGAAGAACTAGTTGAGTTACACAAAGAAGGAATTAAATATGTAAAAAATAAATTTTTAATATAATGTGAATAAATATGGTGTGAAGTATGTGTGGAATCGTTTAAATTAGGTAATTATAGTCAAGAATATTATAACACATGAGATACATATCTACAATTTATAGTGAAGGAGTACATGATGTGTATTCATGCTTTGTAAATAATCCAAGATTTAACATGTTCAGGAAGAGTGTACATTGCGCATTCATGGAGAAGAGTAAAGCACATACAATATATTTTTCATGAATAGTGTGTAGTGAAGTTTGAGACTACAGACTAGAAGTATTTCAAAATCTATTAATACCCAAGTGATTGGTGTTCTCAGATAAGTCTAAGTCATTCAAACATCAATGTATAGTGGTATAGATCACACATATTTTAGTCATTTTCTAATTTTCTTGAATTTCCACATAAATATATTAGGTGATCCAATTTTTTATAATTGATTATAACCTCTTTAGGAAGTGCACAATAAGTTTAAAGATGATATTGATATATGTATATACTTAAAAATTAAATAATTTGGAACACTTCAGTGGGACCATGAACTATGTGAAGGAAGTGGGATTCTGGTAACACTATGAGATGCAATATAAAGATCCTAATACGAGACATATGAGATAGAAATGACACATTTAGACCCTATTTTGATCACTTATATAGGTGATAAATTGTGATCACTACCGTTTCTCTAGAGTGGTAATACAATGGGACTCATTATTTGTGGTAATGAAACTTTCCCTTCATTAACAAACAATATAAAGTTAATAATCTATAACTATATTGAATAACCAATCAAATAAAGAAGTGGTATTTAAAAAAAACTTATAAAATTATTGTGTGATGTGTTCATTTACTTTCTACATTTAATGTGGTGTGAATGTGATTATTAATATACTATATCAATTCATCATAACAATTAGAAGTGTTTTTTATTAAAAGGTCTAAAATTACTAGAGAATAATTTAGTAAAAAAAGTCGAAACAAATTTAACTTCCCACTCCATGTGATTATATGATCCATTGGGAACTTCAAAAGAACTAGTATATCAATTTTTTCCATGTTGATAAATAATATCAAAGGGGTCAACATATATAGGGATTAAATTTTCCTTCTCTTCATATCTTTTGACCCTCTTCCATGATGATATTTGAAGAAATTATTTTCTCTAACATCAAACTCTAGATATCATAAATGAATTCCAATATAGATTCTTCATCAAAAAAATTATACATTAATATATCATTCAATGGTTTGAATGATATTTTTAATTTCATGAGCATGATCCATTACAAAAATCCTTCACACTCCAACTTTATTCCAACAATTTATAAATTAGTATCACTTCCTATAAATATAATCATATGGTTGTATTTGAGTTGTGTAATGTAAATTGTTTTTATATTAGAACATAAAACATGGAAACTTTTTATCCTAACCCCCTTTTAAATAAATTAAGTAAGAAATAAATATATATTCAAAAAAATTAATGGCCCTTTTAGATTGATAATCAGTATGAGGATTATACATACTTATAATTTTCATTACTATATCCCTCGATTATTAATTTACAATTTAAAACCTCGAGGTGTACATTATATAATTATTAGTTAACTAATAATAGTATTCTATGAATCCCTACAGATTATTTTATGTATAACTTGTAATATTGATCATGTGATAAATAATCTCTAATAGTAATGAGGTCTAAAAAAATTATAATATGATTAAACACAACCCTAATATAATTTAAAACCATTATAGTTATTTTGAAGACATATAAAAAATTAATCAATGATGTTATCCCATTTTTATATGAATATAGACAATTAATTCATCATCCCATTATAATTTTGATAATTTTTACTAATACTTATTGAATACCATTTATCCCATTGTATACTTTTGAATCTCCATATTCATCTTATCCCACCATAAGTGGACTCTAAGATATTTGTATGTATTTGTTTTCAAGGTGAATAGATAATTTTGATCTAAATACACCACCCAATAACTCCATATTTAGTTTTGAAACTAAGTGGAAACATATTTTTGTTCCAAATATTATATCTTAATATTTGTTAAGGTTGTACCTATGAATATTTTACACGTTCTTTTGTAACTCCATGTCATCCTTTTCTGTATTGATGATATTCACATGTATAGATGGTATATCAATTATTTAGGAAATATATAAATTCATCCATTCACTTATGATTTCCATTCCTATCCTTTTCATATTAAAAAATAAGAGATATATTTTATTCCTTATCATAAATAAATTAGGATTATCTTTTTTACAAAGACCGTCAACCACCTTGTTTTACTTATAAGTGCAGTTTTACTGAGAAATAACAATCGTTAATTAACTTGAACCATATCTTTTTTAACGTGTTTCAATAATTTTGGGTTAATATACAATATTTAATAGTATATTTATATATCATACATATTTACAAAATGATTATTCCACTATATATTTAAGGTAAATATTATCTCTGTTTAAAATATGTTTAAAAAAAGATAAAACCATGTCACTTTTAATTAGAACATATATAAAGACATTTTAATGTGTAGTTTTATAACTGAAACCCTTCTCTACTAAATTATAGTGTGAGAAATTGTGTGGTTTCCCACCTCATCTTAATCTTCATGAAGATTCCTACATATTCTTCTAACAAGATAACTATGACACCCTTTTATGTTAACATAGTTCATGTGAAATTTATCACATAGAACTGATAATATATAGATAATCTAAAAAATATATGGATAACTATAATGGTAGTTTTTATAGGTCATTATTTGGTCACCTATTCCATAAATGGATACATATATATACTCTGTTTTATGATTACATGACCCAATAATGTCAATCACAAAAAAAAAGTCAATCTTACTAAATTTAACATACTAATTATCCTTTCAAAATGACTTTAACACAATATTAAAATTATTTTTATATTCTTATGATCACTTATAATATAAGAAAATTTCATCTATATTTACTTTAAAATATTTATCTTGGTAATATTTAATTATTCTATTCATCTGACTCGTAAGTAAATCCAATTAATTGTTATGTTTGAAAGTGATAACTATGAATTTATATTTTTCATATATTATATAAATTGTTCTTTCAAGTATATCATATATTTTAATTCATATTTGATGATATCCAAATGAAAGATCCACCTTCCACATATATGGAGATCTATAAAGATGTTTTCATAAGTCATAAATATAAGGTAAATAATATTTGTTATTTATCATTATCTTCTGAAGAAAAATATAATCAATATAAAGTTAGATTAATCCATCATTTATTCTAATAATGCAATCAAGTTAACCTATAATAAAACACCTAGGAATGTAAAATCATTTTTCAAATTCAATATTAATTTTTTTATTAATTCTTCCAATTTCAATAGGTAACATCCTATAAGGACTCTCTGATGTAGGCATACAACTATGAATATGTCAATTAAAAACTCCTCCACATGAATAGGGGAAAAATATAAAACACAACAAAAAATAAAGAAACATATTCATGTATAATTGGGATATTGTTAATGTTGAGTTTCTGTGAAACTATTTGATCCTGAAATCCCTAATTTCGGGATATTAAGACCCACATCAAGGAATTAGTTTACATATAAATGTAAAAATAATTCATGGGTTAATATATATTGATTAGGGGATTTGGGATATAAAATTATATTAACCATTCTTAGAAATTTATATGATCTATATGTAGGAAGATCCAATCGATTTCCAATATCACATAAAATTCCACCACTGGATTTTAGGAAGTATCCTATAACAAACTAAAATTATAGAATATTGATATAATTTTTTTGTAATTATCACATTAATACGTTTTTAAACTACTAATTTCATATTAGATATTTGATATTATGAATAAAAAATCTTAGAAAAAATGACAGATATAAAAGAATATGTAGGGATAGAATCAAATAATCCTTTCATAATTTTTATTAGATAAATAATACATATGTATTTCTTGATTAGATAATATATATATATTTCAACAATTTATTATCATTATCCACTTTGGTGGTAATGATTAAAAAATAATTTCCTTACTCAATTGATTTTAGAGGTCACCATCATCAATCCTCATTAACCCTTGAACTGGTGAATTTCTTTCTATAATTCCTATCCTCCATGGAATTAAAAAATAAATTTCATGGTTGTGTGTTAGGATCAACTCTCTCTTTTTCCATTTTCTTGATCATATTATTCAATTATTTATAGAAATAATGTTATTGAAAAAATCATTTCACATACTAGAAACAATTTTTTATTCATTTAAGAAAAATCATGGTTATTCCAATCCATAATTCTAGTATATATATAGTAGGCTCTTATTTCTCCCACAAACATGGTTTTATGAGCTTCCATTAAATTCCGGTTTCCTCTTATTATATCATAATGCGTGACAATAATTGGAGTCTCAAATTTAAATTTCCATTTTACAGAACAAAAAATAAAATATTCAAAAGAATAAAAGTTTTTTCATTAATAATTATTTTTAGGAATATTGTTTGAAGCTACATAATAATGAATCAATTATATTTTTCTAACTAATATTAAAACAAGAGGCACTACTTAAAAATTAACAGGACTTCAGCTTCATAGGAACTAATAGATACATCTTAATTTTCCCAAATGTCTTGGAATTCCATCTCTTATTTATATGAAGAGTTTATGTAAAATATTTTTTAAAAAAATTATTCACAAATTCCACTAATTAAATATACTTAATATTTTCTTTTTACATGTGTTATTGATTGTTGTACACCCTTAATTTTCATTACCTTTTAAATTATAATCATCAAAAACCACATTTTTAGTCTCTAAACATTGAAGAATATAATTTTTTTTATTTATTAATAAATTGATTACTAATTAGTGGATCATAATATAATCTAAATGATAGTGTTCATTATTTTATAAAACACTCTATTGTGATTTTTTCTTTCTTTAGTTCATTGGGTATTTTAAAATAGTTTATGTAATTAATCATAACTTCAGATAGTTTGGAATGTATATCCATTGTGTTTTCACACCATCCATATTTATGTTTGTTTTTTCACAGAGAAAATATTTTCATCATTTATTATATTAATTATTCACTCTATTTATCTTAGAATAATCCACTATCTAAAAAAAAGTGGTTTTTGTGGGAAATAATATCCAATGAGACATAAATAACCATATGATTATGAGTTTTAATAATCAGATTACCTAATCTATAACACCTTTGTTTAAATCAATGATATTTCAGGTTCATCCCTAATTTCTTTATATTTTATAACATTATTCTTCTTAATCTATTCCCTAAAATTATCAAAACCCCACTCTGATACCAACTTATATGACTCAACCATAATATACAAATTTTTTGCATCCTTTTTTGTAATTATATATATCACACACTTAAATTTAAAGAATACCTAGATTCCAAAGATCTAATATCTTTTAATATCAGTTACATATAAATAAAAACACATTATCTAACACATATTTATATAATAATATTCTCTAAAATTTACTTAATTGAAGATATATAATATATAATAATATCATTTAATGTATGGGAAAAAAGGAAATAAAAGAAAAGTTTGAGCTCAATGACTCAGTTAGGGGTAAAACATATGATATAACAATCTTGGAAATTTAGGTGATCATAATTAATATCATATAGGAGTAGGCATAAAACTAATATATATGTTCGAAAAAAAATCAAGGTACATGTTAGTTACATCAGGAAATTATAACCATTTAAAGGAACCACTACTGTAATGGGATGGAGCCTCACTCGTTGGGATCCTGTCCTCTACTCTCGGCCTCGCCCTATTTTTTCTCAGCTCCTGCTCTCCTACTCTCCTGCTCTCCTACTCTTGGCATCGCGATTTCTTCTAGGGTTTTGAGTTCTCCCCAGCGTCGTTGGGACTTTCCTCCTCCTTATGCTCCAGGTTTTCTTTCACCTTACTCCTTCCCTTCTTCTTGGCTGTTGTCCCCTTCTGGGTCTTCTTTTTCCTCGCTTCTCGTGAAGTCGTGCTCTCTCCTCTACCACCCCTGCTCTTCCAGTCTGGACCAACACACTCGACTCCAAATTGGTCGGATGTGTTGGTTTTTTTAGACGGGTTTGGAACTGTGGCGGTGGAAGTAGGGGTGTTGCGGAACTCTCCGTATGGTAGCTTCTTCCCTTGGATTATCTCACCTCCTGTTAATCTCTTCTCCCTTTTCGGTGTTTTGTTTTGGGTTTCAATCTCATCTTCCCTCTATTCATGTTTCTCTTAGGGTTTTTGCCCCACATTCTCTGTTTTCATTCCAGGATGGTGTTCGTTCTTTTAGGGTTTCAGCCTCGATTATCTCTTTCTTGATTCACAATGGTTCTCATAGGGTTTCATCCTTTTTCTCACTCCATGTTGGTTCATGCTTCATGGATTTGATCTTGGTTTTTCTTCCATCGGGTTGCTCTGGACCCCTTCTTTTCCGCTCCTCTCTACTCTGGCTTCCAAGTTCTTTTCTCTCTCCCAGGTCGGTAGGGTGCAATGATTCTGAAGGAAGTTTTAGGATGTTTATGGGGAGTGGCATGAGGTTCCGGGCAGTACGACCTGTAGCGGATCTTTCCAGTTCTGTTGTCTCTTCTGGTGATTGTGCAGCAGCGACGATGGGTCCTCAATGGCACCGACGATGGTTTCTGGTGGCGGTTTACGGTGAAGATGATGATGTCGGTGTGGGTTACTCTCGACAGCGACGGGGGCTTCGATGGTAGGTTATCGATGGAGATGTGATGGCCGACGTCTTCGGTGTTCTGTTCGAGGTGGCTAGGTGTCTGAGGTGCGATGATGTTCTGACGGTGTTTTGATTTTCAAAATTTGAATTGGTTTTTGGTGTCAATCAGGTATGGAAAAGTGATCTGGTTGTGATCTTGGATGACGGCATGTGGTGTCAGGATCGATTTTCTTCAGCCCTAGTTCCATTTAGTCTCAACACATAGGCCCTTCTAGGGTTCCATCCTAAAACCCATGGGTGATAGGAGGAATTTCCCATCCAAGCTTATATGTGAGTCATCATCCTTTTGTGGGAATCGATGTGGGATTGGGTTTGCACCCAAAAATCCTCCCCTCAAACCAAAGACCACACAGGCCTCCCCTTCAATGATAATCCATCAGATCCAACCATCTTGCACCGCCGTTTTCTCATCACCGGGACTCACCGCCTGACTGTCAATTATCAGGAAGACTTTTGACACAAGGCACCATGGATTCACATGCTTCAAATGAGCTACTGCTATCGTTGTCAAACTAGTTTTTGGGAAATACCCTACATCACATCTGGGATGCACTATCCCTCTGATACCAATTGTTAGGATTGATTTTCTTCATCCCTAGCTCCATTTGGTCCCAACACATAGTCCCTTCTGGGGTTCCATCCTAAAACCCATGGGTGATAGGAGGAATTGCCCATCCAAGATTATATGTGAGTCATCATCCTTTTGTGGGAATCGATGTGGTATTAGGTTTTCACCCAACACATGGCAGTGCTTGGAGTGTTTGTCTGAAGTGATGTTTGTTTTTTGAATTCTGTATTTTGTATGTTGTATGTTGATGTCTAAGTGGGGAATGCGCTGGGGATATGTTTATATGGTTCTCACTTCTCCAAAAAGTGACTTCTTAAAATAAAATAAAAATGATTTGGTTGGGGAATAACCATTTAAATATAATTTATGGAAACCTAACCATGAATCATAAAATAAGAACATGGAATGGATTAAAAATGTGACAGATATATAATCATAGGATGTCATAAACATATATCATGGAAAACATCAATGAATATCATGTCATATTGCAATCAGATAAACAACCCATATCCTATACAATAGTATACAATGTTTTCTATGTATACCATAATATATATATCACATGATATATAAATATTTACCCATTTTACTTTAAGGATATATAATTCTATACCCGCCCAATATATAAATACATACTTATATATGTCTTCCAAGTGTATCTAAAATTGATAAAAAAATCGATGAAAATATGTAATATAATTATCCTCTGAAAATAAAATTAGTTTTATAAAACTTTTCATCAGTTGTAAAAATAAATCATCTGGAGTAAAAAAATGGATGTTACCAAAAATTTATAACCCTAATAAAATATAATAGACATTAATAGATTATAATATATAAGGGAATTGGGGAATTTGAAAAATCCTTTAAAGAATTCTAAGAAGCTTTTTGAAAAATATATTCAAAATATACATTTCATTTTTCATTTCTAAGTTATTAAAATATGAATAGATTAATTCAAACAATGAAGAATAAATGTAATTTATTTTATGAAAATGGAATTATAAAACATCAAAAATATGTTTTTTAAAAGAATCGAATAAATTAGTGAGAAAATGTGATTTAAAATTAAACATAATGGAAAAAATGGGGAAAATAATTTCCCATATTTATAAATATTTGAAAATATTTATAAATAGAAATTATAAAAATATATAAATATAGTAAAGGATACATCCATGAAACCTTATAAAAAGAATTTACATTCAAGTGAATTGTTCAAAAATAGAGATGAAGAGTATTCCTTTCACCTTACACTTGTTATTCTTGAATATGATACAACATTCTATATAATGAAAATAAAATTCTTAAACTGTTTTAGAAAACTAAATATTAATTAACTTCTATATTAATAAATTATATTTATTTATTAAATATATATTATCTAGTCAAATTTTATTATTACCATTGGATGTTTCTAGTTTTTAAAGTTACATACTAGTTTTGGTAAGTTTATAACGATTATTATTCCTTGTTCATATGCCCATAATATTTTAAATTTTTAAAGTAATAAATGTATACTATTATTATGTTTTAGAGAGGCTCATGTTCATTTTAATGAAGGTATTAGTGTGGTTTATAGGTCGAAAGATCCATCATTTTCAATTACTTAAACAAACATAAATTATTATTTTAATAATGAATTTAATTTTAATATTTCAATTATAGAATCACAAACCTAAAATAATTTCCTAATTAATTACATATATTACTAGTAATTTTTTTGTTAATAACAATAAATGCTAAAAATGATGAAAATATTATTTCAATTTTCATATATGTGGTTGAACTAACCCAGATAATAAATTTATAAAATGAATGATTGATTAAGAAGTTATATTTATTTTAGAAAATTTTCATTTTTTAAAAAGTATAATTATTATAATTATATGATATTGGAGAATTAAATCAAATTTAAGAATTGTGAGAATTAGAAGATAAGTGAAAAAAATGAGAAGAACTCATACTTTATAAATGTAATCACCTATTCTCCTTATGATTTTATTTATAATAAATGATTTAAGTATTCAATGCAAAGTTTTATTATAAGAAATATGTTGTTTTTTTGGATTTTTTTGGAATTGTCGTTATAGGTCTTGAATTGTGGTTGAAAATATGCACTAAACTGATTGAATGAATTTCATTGACATAAATAGTGTTATTGATCTATGAATAAAGCATGGAACATTGATTTATTCTAAAGATATAGAATACATGGAGTGATCAGAGAAGGGTTTGAAAAGAGAATATCGAAGAACTAGGTCATATTCTAGTTTTGGGTGATCATTTCAGTATGGAAGTTGGAAAGTAAAATGGTCGGTTTGATTATTGTTGAATATTTAGAATTTAGCACTAAATACTTCAAAGGAGTAATTAGAAGTGTAAGGAGATAAATATTTATAATAATAAGTACTGTGAAGATTAAATTTCAAGCATTGGAATGTGAACACATATATCGTAATAGAAAGAAGTTAGATATGCATTATCATGGATAGCGGAAGGTTTTATGGATTCCTATGAAGTGAATTATATATTCATAATGAATTTTGGAGGCATGTATATATTGATGAATATTTATAGAATTTTATGAAGTAATTTAAGATAAATTAGGGATAAATGTTGTTCGGGTAATTTTTTTAGAAATTACTATGTCATATTTTTCAAGGATTAGTATACATAAGAATAATTTTTTTTGGAAAATTTAATGTTACTAAAATATATTTATTCCATCAAAATAGTAGTCTAGAACATAAAAAGAGGACATTTGTAACCATGTAATACTTTATAAGGATCATATTAAGAAAAAATAAAAAACATTAAGGTTCATTTTGTGGTAATTCTAATATATTGTCTTATGAGCGTATGATTCACATTGAAGAAAATGAAATCATCATAATTTTAGTTTATAAACATTTTAAGGTTTATTTAATGTTAATATAGTATACTTACGAACCTTTTATGGTTCATATGAAGTTTTATATGTTCACTCTAGACATTATATGATTAAAATAATACTTGATAAGGTTCATGTATTTAGTGTATGTTTATATTAAGAAGGAAGCTCAATGTGAATATCATATGATTAAATCCCATTGTTTTCCCTCTATGGAGGATCATTTAGAGTATTAAATATATTTTTTATTAATCATGAATTATGATTTATAACTAATTTATCTATATGTCGATAGAATCTTGATGATATTTAATGAGGATTATGCTATGATAATTTTGGTGAATTCAAATGTAATATTTTTTCTATTGTCAATAATAAGAACCCATTACATGAATATATGTGCATTATGATTAGTATTATCAATCATAATATTATATTTTTAACTAGGTAAAATATTAATAATGAAGATTTAAGTTTTGTTATAATTGAAACCCACAATATATGGGAAAAATACTTATAATTATGTAGAATATAAAGAGGAGTATTTCTTGGAGATTCAATAGTTTAAATGTGAAATATATATCAATTTGAAATAACAGACTATTTTGACCATGAATTATGAAGACTTTAATGAACAAGAGTTCTCAAGACTAAGATTAATATAGGTATATAGATATTCAAAAATATTGAAATACGATTCATTTTCTAATCTAATTTTCTATAATATGTGAAGACAAAAAAGAAAAATATATTGACACTACTATTGGAATTTGATATATCTATACAAATAAAGAATAAACAAAATATCCTATATGATATTGTTGATCTAGTTTAAATGTGATAAAAATAGGAAGTCAGTGACATGAGGATTCCAACAGTCATATCTGGTTCTTCAAATTGAAAAAGGCTTGTGAGATGGAGTGGTACTAGTGCTACACCAGGTACTTTAATAGTAGAGGAAAAATAATTTCAATATGGTATTTTCTTCATCTATAAGAAGTATTATTTATGTTGTTTTTTTATGAGGACATGGACTCACCCCTCACCATGATTTGTTGATTTAATATACTGTGAAGAAGGAGTGCAGATACTATGATGTTAAAAAATGTATCTTCCTAAAGTAGATGAAAAATAAATATATTCTTACACTAATGACCATAAAAATAATAAAATGTTGATAAATCATTGACAATATTACCAGAGTAGTATGTGAAGTGGAAGAGAATTCATTACACCTCGATTGAGCGGTTAATTAACCCAAAACATTATAAGCAAGTGTTCCCTATCATGGAGATACTATGGCCAACATTTTATCCACCAAAAAAGTGTAGTTGTTTCTCTTTTCACTTTGGGAATAATTAATGTGTTCTCATTTGATGTGGACCTTTATGGTGAACCAAAAAAAATTACTATTTCCATGAATGATATACCTTTCTTGTATATATTTTCATTATTTGGTGAGTCCATGGAGAAATATTACCATACAAAATGTTAAATAGTGTTTTAGATAACATGAGAACAAGATCCTATAGAATAATATAAAAAAATAAAATAAAAAATAATAATCACTATGCACCCTAATTCACCCCCTTAGAGTGTCTTTAGTTGTAACAAGATGTATCTAAGATAAAAGTTTTTGTATTATTATTGAACCCTGAAGTTATTTTTTAGATTTTTTTAATCATAGAGACAATGATAAAGCCACCATTATTTAATGTAACTAATTCTTTTTTTGGAAAATTTATATATATTTTTCTATGGTCTATGGATAATAAATTTTATAATAGGTTCAATGTGATTTTTACTTGAAGAATAATAGTGATTGAGTGTGTAATTATACAACATTAATAATTAATAATAGTTTTATCTCTAGTGAGGTATATTAGAACACTATACATTGTTCTATGTATTATGATTTTAGGAAAACATTGGCTAAGATATTTGGAATCTATTTGTAATTAAATAAGGTTGCAGAGCCTTTATTAAAAGAAGGTTGAAAATCTAGTCATATTTTGAATCTTGTAAGAAATACTGGTAAAAAATTATTATATATTAAATAAAAAAATTTAAAAAAAAGGCTCCCTGGGAGATAAATTCATCTAAAAAGGTGAATAATTATATCATAATTTTAAAATTTTGATTCTAAAAATATTTTGGAATATTCTTAAAAATATAAAGGCTTTGTTTTTCCTCTAGAGAAATATAACATAATTTATTCTAGTAAAGAAATATAAAATATATCAAGCTATAAATATTGAGGTTTTTTATGATGAAATAATGATAATATCAACTCTTTACAGAAAAATGTGGATCTATGACATCCCTATCTCAATTAATTTTGATCTGTAATCAAACCAAAGTTCCACTAGACCTTAGGTATTCCTCACCATATGATAAAGTATGTTGACTAATATAAAGGGTTCATTTGTTGATAGTTGTTAAACTATAATCATTGGTGATAATTGTAATGAAAATTATACTATCTATGTGATTAATCAACCACAACAAAAGTGCATTTAAATAATAGTAATAATGATCAAAAATACAGATCCTATATTAACCAAATAGTAACCACATTCCATGATATTCTTACAAACTAAGCATGACCTCCCATTGGATGATCATATATATATATATATAATAAAAATATCACCAACCTGGTACTGAGAAATCACCAAACCCATCTACCAAAAAGCATATTGTCATGCCTATGCACCCTTTGTATGGCCCTATCCACTATACTCATCACTTTATGATTTTAATCATTCTTCTAACCAATAATTTACAATCTTCACACATCCCAGAGGGCCCGCATAGGTTGTGAGTATGATCATAATAAGATACCACCATTGGTGTCTATAATTTACATCCATACATATACTAGTTTAAGAAGAAACATAGATAAAAAACAATCAACCCATATCACATAACTTTCACCTATTGTTATCAATATCAACAAGTGATCCTTTATATTCCTTGACTACTAATAGAGTGGAATAATATATATATGGTCTTCTATACATGAATATACTTCAGTCTTCTAAACATTTCAATTTCATATTTCATCATATGATGACCACTAGTACACACATCCTAACACTAAATTTTTTTCATTCCCACATAACCATATTCATTCAACCTGATGTTCCAAAGTCATTCCCATAAGAAATATTACAAGTTCCATGTACATACACATAATCAACCATTATAGGATCAAATACTTGATTTCCCAAGAAATGAATATGATCACCCTTCAATGTCTTGGCCCAACACCCTAACAGAGAGGGAAATATTATCCCCATCTGATGGTCTCATTCACCATCAGTCGTGGCCTTATATAGTGAGAACCTCTCCCATAATTATGGTCAAAATAATTAACTATCAAACATATTCTATGGAGGCCTCCAACAATAGTAGTTTGTGGAAACCACCTCACCAGGTTTCATCCTTCGAGCACATGACCCCAATGTATCTATCAACTATCCATGGTAAGTAGTGTCACAAAAAATCCTAGGATACGCCTTCAGCGAACCTCTATAACCACCTATGAAAAAACATCACCCAACTATGGAAATGGAAAAAATCATCTACATTATACTGATGAACCCTATAACCTCACTTCTATTGAGGAACAACACCCACAGTTACTCATGCCATTTCCAATGTGTTCCCAAAAAACAAAATCATTCAAAACATCCTTATAAGAATTTCCATAACTGATATATTCATGTCCAACCTACCTTGGAAAAATTATCACCTTCCATGAAATAACAGGAACCACCATAATGTGTCACATCTGAGACTACCCACCAGTATCTCTCATGAAACACAAATACTCAAATCATCACTTACCTGATCTCACCCAGACCACCACACTGATGGTCGTTTAACAAACATCTCCTAAAACATGTATAAATTTATGATAATTCTAGGAATGAAATGAATTATAATTTTAGATACTTACTCATCAAATACTAGAAACTGGTTTGAGTGAAAATGATCTAAATCAAAAAAGTAGATAAAGACCATAATAAAAGCTCATAATGTCTATAAAAGGTGAGAACTCACTAGGTGGTAAAATAATAAAAATAATGGTAAAATGTAGAATAGTAGTATTTCTCTTATCTCTCTATCATAATGAAAAGTGATATAATCAACTAAAAATTATGGAGAATCCCTTGGAAGAAGAAGATTGGAATAGGGGGTGTGACTGTTGTGTTTTGGACCAATGGACCTCCCCAAAATCCCATGTTCTTTTATAAACTAATATAATTAATTATTTATCAAAAACTCTAATATTTATTTAAAGGTTTCATGGTTTGATCATAACCTTCATTGTATGACTTCTTATTGTTTGGGGATCCTCCCCTCTACCCATACATTTCACAGTGTAAAGAACGATTTCACCCCATGAATGGTTTCATCTCGTAATGTTTCAACTAATGGACTATACAATCATCCAAAATGCATTCCTAGGCCACTACTAGCCCAAAAAATTCATAAATAAATAAAATACATGGGTTTTCAACAAAAGAATAGCATTCTTACATCTTAGATAATATATATGGTTTTAAAAACTCCCTAAATTATAGGTGTTCATCCATAATCTATTTTTCCCATACTCTAACCCTAATTTAATTCATCTTAACCATATCACTCTCCACTATACCAACCATTAATATGAAACTATATGCACATTCATCATTCCAAAAATATCATAATACACTAACTACTCAACACAATAAACTAATTCCTCTAATGGGTACTCCCCACCATAGGAATTAACTAGCCTAAAAATTTTCATCACAAGGTCTCAATATAGAAATGGTTCCATATAGACCATAATCCTGAAACAAACACATTCCAACCACCATACACTTTTATTTCCACATCTCATCATATGCTCATTTCATAATCACATCATACATGATACGCATAATATTGAACTTCACTCTCGATATTTAAACAAAACCAACATCTCAAATAATGCTGTAAAAGTTTTTCATTACACCTGATGCCTGCAAAATTTCTACATAATACTTGATAACCAAATATTAAAAAACACATGGTTATTAAACTTTCTATAAATTCACATAATACCCTAGTTTCCATCATTAAAAAACCATGGAAACCCTCATAGTTTACCTCTTAATATCATTGGTTCTCCAACCTACATTGTGTATGCCTACTCAATCGCATGTAGCTAGCCTCAAGACCAACTACCTAATGATTGACCTATACTATGAGCTTGTAGTCACTACTAGACATGTCCTCCAACTTTTGGGTATCTCTCCCACCTCCACATCAAAATGTTTATTTCTAATACCGGATACTAGCTCTAGTTACCACTCTTAGACACACCTCAAATATCCATGTTTGACCCTATCACTCAGTCCAAAAAAAATATTCTTTTTATAAAAAACTCTCAAAATGACTCAATATGGCCACATTTTTATCAATATTTTTGAGTTAAAACTCACTAAGCCCAAACATGTCTTGTATTCCCACAGTGGAAACATATCATCGATGATCCACTTCATTGGGTCTTCTGTAAGTCTTTTTTCATTCCACCATATTGGGTCTCCTTGTGAATATATTTCTGACTACATAGAGATTTGATTCCTCTCTCACCTAACACCACTCTCTGGCTTGATATTGTCCCATCCACCAATTTCCAATCATTTATGAGCACCTAGTTTACTCAATTTGAGAATGAGTTCAACCATTAAGTGTTTACTGAAACCCTGATAGAATGCTTCAAACCACCCTCTAACCATTACACCAAGATAATTTCATCTCCTTCCATAGTAAGTGTGAAAAGAAATAAGTATCTGAACTTCCAATAATAATCCATTATTGAACTATCTTTTTACTACAAATTTATAAAATTGTATGCTCAATCCACAGTTACTATCTTAGGAGTAATGTTCCTAAAAATCATGGCCTGGAATTTGTTCCACATCTACCCCTCATTCCCACCTTTATGTACCTATAAATCTCACCATCTCTTCATTGTAACCCTGATTATATAGGGTTCTAACAAAACTCTACACCCAAGAAGTGTCTCAATCTAATAAAAAATAGTTTATATGGACTCTATCTAATACTCTTCCAATTATAGACCACTCTGCCCTTAGAAAAAAAAGGAGGGTTTTGTAACTGAGTCTATCATGTATAATATTCGATAGAAGGATTAGCTCTATAAGATCCTTGATTCCCCCAAATCCTTTTTTACATTTTCTAAAAGATGCTTTAAGGTTAGTGGTAATCGTACATTACAATATTCAAAAACAAATGATTGACCTAGATTTCATAGTTCAAAATTCAAAATAGTAAACACAAAAACCACTCAAAACCGGAATGCACATTAGCCAAAACAATTAAAAATCAAAATGCTACAAAAAATGCATCAAGCCCAGCTCCATCACCCTAACCTTCCAATAAAAGCATTGAGAAACCCTCCTACATCTTGCTGAACACCATACTGAAGCCATTGACACTGCAACGCCAGCGAGAGCAGCATCTCTAGAAGCCAATAACAACCCAAACGAATATAAAATAGAGAAACCAATCCACAACATAGACCTCAACACCATAACCTGAAGAAAGTAACTTTCATGGAACTTTCACCATTGAGGATGAAAAAACAGAGTGCCATCACTGAACCGAGATAACTAGTAACAAAAAAATATGCATCACCGAGCATTGTAATCACATGGTATTCTATTGAGAACTCATACCCACCTCCCAATACACCTTGGAGACCACCAAGAAAATATAATTGGGAGGGGAGTGGTGGAATCTTTAATCAAGAGTATAGTGGGAGCAGATGATGTTGAGGGGAAATATCATTACCAAAAACATCTGTTGTCGAGGATAAAAACCATGAACTAATCCAAAACATCTAGAGTCTGAACATAAAATGTGACTAAAAAACAACTCCAAAAACAAAATACCACTATAAGACAAGAATACCCAAAAAGAAAACAATCGAAGAAGACTAAAACCCTAAGGCAGAAAAGAACCAAAAAAACTCTAACCCTGTAGACCGAGGATCTCTCACCAAACACACCCCCCCCCCCCCACAAGAGCCACTACATCAGACCGAAATGGAGTCTGGTGCAATAGATCTGGGAGAAAGAGCAAAGATTGGGATGACCAATTCCTCGACTGTGAGCTAAAATTGTGGAGATAAAGTAACAGCCGACTGGGAAAAACGGATATAGATAGGAGGAGAGAATCAAAGGGCGAACTGAGAAACCTATCACCGAAGAAGAGAAAAAAAGATCAATAAATAGAATCAAGAATGAAAATGGGAGAAGAGAGAAATAGAAATCGAAAAAGATCGCTCCAATGCCTAGGGAAGAACCCTAATTGGAGGAGATGTGTGGCACGATTGAGAGAGTATCCATGAGAGAAGGGATCCATCCTTTAAAAATTAATCTCTCTAATTAATTATCAACACTAAGATATCTCTAATATAATAATCCATCCATGTCCAAACACTTATGCCTATTGTGTCTATCCTAACTGCCTCAAGGACATCACTCATGACTCAGGTTTACCCCCATCCTCATGGGCTCATCCCATGTATTTTTATGTGTCATCACACTGGGAACCAAATACCATGATCCACATAAAAATAATAGTCTAGATATCACATATTGGGAAATATGTAATAGATTTTTTATCACACTATCCTTACACTTCCTTATCACACCCATGTCGTATGTCATCTACCCTCATGTCCACCTTACTAACAAAATTAGTGGAAGACACAAAATACATGTAGAATCATATACTCATCACATCAAGAATCATATTACTAGGTTAGATGAGTTTAATTCCACTAAGATGATATGCATGAAAACACTATTTATTCTATTTTTGACCCTTAAATAGGCCAAAACCTTTTTATTTCTTGAACTACTTGATTTACATAGCACAGTTAAGTATAATTCCACAAATAAACATTATAGGAACACAATTTTTAGGATTTTCCACATTAAATAGATCACCAATTTTCTTTTATTCTATGTTCTAATAAACAATCAAAATAACAAACATAGGTCATGTGAGCCATATGTTTTTATCATGATCTGCGATTACTACCTCTTCACTCTTTAGACAGGAGTCCACACAAAATATAATAACCAAAAATACCAATTAGTATGAATAAAATAACTGAAATTTTATATTGAATTGGAAAATATCATTCCCCTTACCTTGGTAACCGGAAATTCAGTTTATGTAGGTGTTGGATATACACTCTGTCACAACCCGGCCCTACCCGGGCTCGAGCGGCAACTACCCCAAGCCCGCCTCCATAGGCCAGGGGCTGAAGACAAGCGCCGAAGGATAAACAACTTGGGGAGGCCTTTTCTTGAGTACATGTACACACACACGCAGCCCACTCAATGAAGAAGTGAAGAGTAAAAGGAAAAAGTAAAGTACTAACTGCTATAAATAAACCACAAAGTGCATCGACCTCTAAATAGTACAAAGCATGTGCTGGAGGTAAACTGAAAAGAAAAGCGCAAAAACATGCGCCCAACCAGAAAAGTGCCACAACCCAGCAACAGGTAAACAAAAGTAAAACAGCTGGGAGAGTCCCACACCTAGAACCCGACTACGACCACCGTACGCGGTCCAAGCTTCCGAACTCCTAAGCTCTGCGGAAGTCATGACCAACCTGTCTATCGTCTGCTAGGTCACACCAAGTGCGGGCAAAGTCCAAGCAAGGGTGAGTATAAAAATACTCAGTAGGATGCCTCGAAGGCTCTAGGGAGCAACAAAGGAGGTACTGAAGAGGAGATTAGTAGATCGAACAGGGAAAAGTAAAGGAGTACAACCGAGAGTGCAGTAAAGAGTACAACTCAACCCAACAAGATGAAGGAAGTATACTCGTCCAAATGCAAGGAGCTAGAAATTGTGAGAAGATGAACTTATCGTCGATTCTTCGCTACCTATAGAACGAGAATAGACTCATCCAACCACGAGAAGCTAGATACAGAAAGCACATGGCATACCCCGCATGTCTTTGCCTCTCCTGGAAGGAGAGTAACCAAAACCCAAGAAGTGGGTACTGGAATAAGGTATACATAAATATATTCTCTTTCAAGAAACCCGAACAAGATCGTAAGGGGATCTTAGTCCCGTAGCTCAGCCTAAGAAAGTGAGTAGCCAACAGTCCTAGAAGTAAACACCATCGATGCCCAGTATCCGTACGTCTTCCCCGAACTGCAAGTCAAGGGGCTCAAATCACCACACCTTGAAACTATCCACTTTGGGCGGTACTGACTCGCCCACATGGTTTTAGGTCGCATCACAAGGACACATATCGGTGGGGAAAGTGTCCCTCGTACTTGAGAGTTCTGGGGGAAGTCAAACCACACCTCGTCACTGTCACACAGTCGAGAGGTCTTCTCAAAGTCGACGGGTTCCCACTGCCCGACCCCGCGAAAGGGTAATCCACTGGAGGGAGACCCAAAACCACTCTGGCCATCCCTGCTGGATGGTACCCCATTGGCCATCCCTGCTGGATGGTACACCATTGGTCATCCCTGCTGGATGGTACCCCACTGGACATCCCTGATGGATGGTACACCATTGTCCATCCCTGCTGGATGGTACACCACTGTTAACCGAAACACGTAGTGGGAAACATGTCACGGTAGATCTCATAAGGAAGATATGATCTCGATACGCAGCTAGGGAGTCTGTGCCCAGGGCTCACTGGGGGCTTCGTAACCTTCTGTAAACAACCTCCTGGGTAGAGGATCCGGGCCCGCATAATGTGTTGGTCACCCCTATACCCAAAGAACTCTACCATGGTACACAAAGGGATGTGAGGATCTCCCCGAGCCTCTTAGGGTGATCATGCTCCAATCCGCTAAGTCACTGTCGAAGCAGACCGAGACAATTCACTCCAGAATGTGGGAAAACACCCACACTGTATGAACGCACGTAGTTGTAAACAATGCCACAGTCCGGTGAAAGGGACCCAACACAGAAAACCCCCTCATATGAAAGAATAGGGGAACCAAAACAACTCTTCCAATCAAACCATCGAGAACAGAACCAGGGGAACCCACTCAACCATGCTGGTCGAAACCATCGAGAACAGGACCAGGGGGGAACCCACTCAACACTTCTGGTCTAAACGCTGCTAATAGAAGGGATATCAGCGTCGTAAGAGGTTAAAGGTATGTAAACAAGTACACGGTGCACACGTGGGGACCACACGACGTATGGCCCAAAATCATCCCCAAACCAATTGCACAAACGTTCTCAGGTACAAACTACAACATGTACCTCCAAGCATTCTCGTATACCCCCAGAGTATGCTAAATTTCCAGCCCAAGGGCTATCGTGCATACGGCACCCAAAGTCAACATAAAAAGGTGTAAACGCAACTTTGCCAACCTGCTTCCTCCACGGCCCTAGCATGGCCAACCAAATCTCTTCAAACATCAACTTCACTCACACGGGAGTGAACGCGATCACACACCAAGGGTTCCCTACAAACACCGCAGGAAAAACTACCACCATAGCACCTTTCATGCTTCCACATTTAATGAGATTTCTAACGATACTCTGCACATACAAAGGGATCGTATCATTGTAATCCTCGCGGAAAAACACGTGGGATAGACTACTTACTCGCCTCCAACGGATATCCAATGTAAAAGTTATCTGACACCACTTTGCGCCCGAACGGCGTCCCGTGGTCCCGAGCCTTGGCCCCAAAAACAGTCGGGCACATCGCACCATTGCAATCTCCTCGGAAAGACACGTCAAATTGACTGTTCACTTGCGTGGAATGGATTTCTGGAGAATAAGATGCATTTCGCTGCATCGCACACGAGCAGTGCTACGTGGGACCCGCATCATGGTACTGAAATGCAACAAAAGGATTGCACCGTTGCGATCCTCTCAGAAAAGTACACAAGATTGATTATCCACTTGTCCAAAACAGACACCCGGTGATAAAGATAGAAATCAATGCCAACTCCCAAAACGGCCCTCGTGGGGCCCGCACCACTGTGCGGAATTGAAGCGGTCGGATTGCGTCATTGCAATGCCCTCGAAAAAACACCCTGAATCGACTACTCGCATGCCCTAAACGGACGTCCAATGAAAAAGTGGTAAAGCGTTGTATGCAGCTTAAAAGATGGGTCATGGGGGCCACGCCTCAACTCCGGCTTCAACGCCTAAAACCACCCTGGAAAGCTCCGCCTTGGTTCCAGGGTCCCAACGCCACTGACGGCGCTCAAATCGGACATCGCATGCACTCGCTCCATCCGAAACAAAATCTCGATAGTGCGCTAAATAGTGTTTAACGGACGCTTTGCATCGCTGAGCCCCTGTCTCAGAAATTATAAATTCTCGAAACCATATCAAAACCTTCATCTCGAGCCGAGGATCATGTTTTCGTATACTGGACACAAAACAAACACCCGTTGTGGTAATTACGGACGCCTGAAGTCGAGGGGACAAATCCCCTTGGGCTGGACCGGCATGGGCCAGCCCGCGCCGGCCCACGGCTCAGCCACGCGGGCCGACCGTGGACCCGCGGTCCACCAGCAGACCGGCCCCCGTGGCCGGTCGACGCCGCACGTGAAGACCCATGGGACGCGGTTCGTGTTTCCCCCGCGGGGTCACGCGCCGCGACCCCGGTCCACCCGTGCCGTCGCCTGGAGCCCGCCGCGCGGAGGAGTCGCTACCACCTCGCCCTACTGCCGAAGCCCGACCACCCTGCTTCCGAACCTCCAAGGACCGCCTGGCTGACCGCGCCTTCTCCTGGACCCGCGCCGCCGCCGCCTTAGCCCGCGTCGTCGCCGCCTTGGACCGCCAGAACCTCGCTGGAAAACCCCAAAACCACCAGAAACTTCGTCGGATAGCTGCAGACACCTAGGAGCTCAGAATTCAAATCCAAAATATGTGTCAAAAAGCTCTGAACAAGTGCTACGCGATTATGGTCTTTGCTCAACAAAATAATGGCGGATCGACGCATATATATGGATTCAAATAAGGTACGGGAGTTTAAAACGAAAAACGCACGATCCTACCTTAATGGGTGTTGCCCGACGCTTCATCAATGATCCGCTGGAGCTGTCGCACCTCACTGGAGAGGTGGAGGAGAGGAGGAGTTCATCCTTCCTTGGGAGGGTTTGCGCCAGGGGGAAACAAACAAGGGGGGGAAAGAGAATTGTTTAAATAGAAAACACTTAAACCCCCCGCCCGTAGGCCCCGTACCCGAACCCTCAACAGGGTCGAGGTTAAGCCTCCCCAAGGGTAAACTCCACCTCTTGAGCACAACGTCAGTCTCAAAATTTTAATCTGAGGCCTCTCTCAAAAGTTATAGAACTCAACGACCGAGGCCACTAAATTACGAAAATGACCCTAGTGGCATTTTTCACAGAAGACCCGCACCCACGAAAGTTACACCCCTACTAGGGTAAACGGCACGTTACAGACTCAACGGTGCCCTCAGTTTTCCAATCCGAGCCACTGTTTAAGAGATAATTGAGTTTAATCCATTAAACAAATAAATTAATTATTTTATTTATCCATTTAATGTTCCTTCAATGGGTGAAGGGTCCCAACGTCCCGCGCCGACATACTTTATGTCATTCCTAGGGTAAAACCCCAATTTCGGACTCATTCGTACACTCAGATTTCTGATCCAGATTACCATTTAGAAGCTATCTCATTTATTTTTTATTCCCAGTGTGAACGCACTGAAAGTTTAATTCCAGCCACATAGGGGCTCGGAATCGCACGCCGTCTGAAGGCGCTGCTCTAGAATAACATCAAGAATATTCCAAAGTATTTTATAGAAAAAAAATGGTTCTTACATCATTCCATCATTCAAGATTTTCATCCCCGAAAAGCAAAACCAGGGAACAAATCAGGGTACTAAGCCCGCACCTCGCTCTTCTGTACCCATAAGAACTCTTGCACAATCTTGTTTCACCGCACATAGACCAAAGAATTTGATCTTTTCACGCGAGGTTTTCCCTTGCCGATGACATGCATAGGAGCACACACACTTCTTCTCGGGTGAGTCATGTGGGAGACATCGTGCACCCACTCTTGACCTTGGGGTTAGGGAAATGCGATAGGGAACCTCGCCATCCATTTTCACGATCTCAAACGGCCTGAAGGCTCTCAGGGGTAGCTCACCTCCCCAGTCGAACCCCCACGTCGCACGTCGCGACTGGAATCACCGTTTAGACCTGGGAAAAAGCTCGGTGATTCCCTCCTTCATAATATCCATATGGTGAAACACCCAAGGATATCTGGTCACGCAAGATCTCACAGTCGATGTCCCATGACCAAGACTCTCTTACACGCTCTAAAGGCAAAGGAGTCTCTACCATCGACTAAAGAGAAAGGTTCCACGCCTTTTACTCTACTGACACAGGGTTACACTGATGCCCCGCGTCAGCCTGGTAACAACTCAAACAAGGAGCAGGGAGAAAATAATTTCACACATAGAGCCTAAAAATTCTACTGCAAAAAGTAGAAGATCTGTAGAGTGTACCTCTTATCACCTCATGCTCTGTAGGATTGTAGGCATCCAAAGCTTGTAGCTATATGTGGTCCCAACTGTCAGCTCCTGAAGTCTGACGTGGACCACCTGGTGGTGAAGGGAAGTCCTCGTAAGGTCTTCCTCCACTTCCAGCTCATCCTACTCCTCTGCAAGAACCACCTCATTGGGCGCTACTCCAATCACGGCGTTGCCTCTACCGCAGTGGTGCACCTGCTGCCTGCCCGATATTCTCAGCGTGCCTGGTCGGGCAGTCCTGCGCTAGGTGACCCCGCCCATTGCAAGTATAGCACTGACTCTCTCCAGGATCCCCTGGTTCCCTTTGGTGCCACTGTGGTGTATGACCACGCCCCTGAGTCCGGTTATCGGAAAGCCACCTGTGTCGTGGTTCTGTCTGCTGACGCCTGCTAGCTGTGGCAGACGTCTCGGCTCTATCGTGCCTACTACCACCACCAACTGTAGAGAGTGACTGGAAGCTCTCTGTCACCAGAGCCTGATCTAGAACCTTGACATAAGTGGAAATGCACAAGGGTACTATGACAGCACGAATCTCTCTGCAGTGACCCTACTCAAACTTTTTCCCTTGGAAGTTGCCGTTGTGGACCAAGTCCAGGTAAAAATGTGCACGGTCTGCGAAACTAATCACATACTCGGTCACTGTCATCCCTCCCTGCTGAAATTGTAGGAGCTCCTGGTTCTGAACAGAGCGTAAGAAGGAGAGGTAAAACTCCTCACGAAACAATAGCTGAAAGTTTCCCCACAAAAGCGACGACTCATCGAGAAACTGAGTCACCATACTCCACCAATGCCCGGCTGCTCCGTGGAAAAGGCTGGCGGCCAAAGCCACCATAAGATCTGCCGGAATCTGCACAATCCTTAAGAGGCGAACCACTATCTCTAGCCAAATCTCTACTGCTTCAGGGTCTGGCTCACCACTGAACCTCAGCGGTCTCTATCGCTGGAACTCACGGAGCACGCTCAACCTGCACTCAAGCTCAGTCTGCTCTGCTGAATCTATCTGCTTCTCACCAAGTGGGGGTGCTGCTACCGGCCCACCCGGAGAAAGGGACTCGCATGATGGGTCCTGGACTGAGGCCTCTTAGCTCACAGGGTCATCGTCATGAACCAAAGCTGGTATCCTGGCTGGTTATCTTCACGGAAACATCCTGAATATTATCAAGGAGTGTCGCGGTCAGATGAGCATATGTGTATATAACAATAACGACAATGGGGAGCTGACTCAAGAAGGATAGTCAAAGACACAATCCTATGTGATGCACAAACCAATTTTCCCCACAACAAGTGTCTCATCATGCTGAGTCGAAAAGTGGGTTATCAGGGTCCTAGTGAATGGATACATCAGTCGTCGCACCATCACTGGACTCCCTGTCCTGAGAGCCACTCTCGAGACACATTGACATTGTTGCCCTAGATCCCAACCAACTCCTTTTTAGGGACGTCCGAAAAATGTACCAAGGAATGAACCACCTTTGATACCACTTTTTCATGACCCGGCCCTACTTAGGCTCGAGCCGCAACTACCCCAAGCCCGCCTCCATAGGCCAGGGGCTGGCGACAAGCGCTGAAGGCTAAACAACTCAGGGAGGCCTTTTCCTGAGTACCTATGCACACACATGCAGCCCACTCAATGCAGAAGTGCAGAGTAAAAGGAAAAGTAAAGTACCAACGGCTATAAATAAACCACAAAGTGCATCGACCTCTAAATAGTACAAAGAAAGTGCTAAAGGTAAACTGAAAAGAAAAGGTAAAAAACACGCGCCTAACCAGAAAAGTGTCACAACCCGGCAACAGGTAAACAAAAGTAAAACAGATTGGAGAGTCCCAGACCTGGAACCCGACTACGGCCACTGTACGCAATCCAAGCTCTCGAACTCCTAAGCTCTACTGAAGTCACGAACAACCTGTCCGTCGTCTGCAAGGGCACACCAAGTGCGGGAAAAGCCCAAGCAGGGGTGAGTATAAAAATACTCAATAGGATGCCCCAAAGGCTCGAGGGAGAAAAAAATGAGGTACTGAAGAGGTGAATAGTAGATCAAAGAGGGAAAAGTAAAGGATTAAAACCGAGAGTGCAGTAAAGAGTACAGCTCAACCCAAAAAGAGGAAGGAAGTAGACTCGTCCAAATGCAAGGAGCTAGAAACGGTGAGAAGATGAACTTCTCTTCAAGTCTTTACTTCCTATAGTAGGAGAGTAGACTCATCCAACAATGAGAATCTAGACACGGAAATCATGTGGCATACCCCACGCGTCTTCGCCTCTCCTGGAAGAAGAGTAACCAAAACTCAAGAAGTTAGTACTAGAACAAGGTATACATAAATATATGCTCTATCAAGAAACCTGAAAAAGATCGTAAGGGGATCTTCGTCCCATAGCTCAGCCCAAGAAAGTGAGTAGACAATAGTCCCTAAAGTAAACACCATCGATGCCCAGTATCCGTACATCTTCCCCGAACTACAAGTCAAGGGGATCAAATCACCACACCTTGACACTATCCGCTTTGGGCAGCACTGACCCGCCCGCACGGTTTTAGGTCGTGTCACAAGGACACGTCTCGGTGGGTAAAGCGCCCCTCATACTAAAGAGTTCTGGGGGAAGTCAAACCACACCTCTTCACTGTCACACAGTCGAGAGGTCTTCTCAAAGTCGACGGGTTCCCACTGCCCAGCCCCGCGAAAGGGTAATCCGCTGGAGGGAGACCCGGAACCACTCTGGCCATCCCTACTGGATGGTACCCCACTGGCCATCCCTGTTGGATGGTACGCCACTGGCCATCCCTACTGGATGGTACCCCACTGGCCATCCCTACTGGATGGTACCCCACTGGTAATCCCTACTGGATGGTACACCACTGGTAACCGAAACACGTAGTGGGAAACACGTCATAGATCGTGGAAGAAAGATATAATCTCAATACATAGCTAGGGAGTCTGTAACACCCCAAGCTTCTACGGTACGCTTCTCTTTGAATAATGCGATAGCGTGTGTTGTACGCAACACCGAGTTCTAACAACCAATCAAACTAGCCGTTATGAATAGTAATACCTACTTTTTAAAATTATATATATTTTATATTTCAAAATGGACTTCATTTTTGGATTCGGAATATCTAATTTAGCCTAATGTGAAATTTTGGTACTTTTCGGATAACTTTCATATTTTGATGAATAGTGAAAATTACTAAATTTTAATTAAAAACAACTTTTTTAATCAAAATAATTAATAGTGATAAATTATGAATTTGAGTGGTTTTAAAGTATATTTAGAATATATTTTTACCATTTAATATAATTTTGGTCATTGGACATAATTTTACAATTAAACCGAACATAAACAAGTGTCAATCTTTTGATAGTTATTATCTCTTAAAAACACGCTTTTTGTTTTGACAGCGGGAATTAATTTTAAATTAATTTCTGCTACTTCTGTGTTTTTAATTTAGAAAAATGGATTCCATATTTGGAATCAGTATGTTCAAATTATGTAAATAGGTAACTTTTATTTTTAGACATTTTGAATAATTACTACGGTAAATATTTTATTTACCATGGTTAAGGGTAAATCTGGTAAATAAGGGTTAAAAAAATAATGTGATAATAATACTAAATTACCCTAAAACGTGTCTTAACCCTATTGGTTGATACATGGTCGACCATGGGCATATTTGGGTCGATTTTGGGACCCCATGGATCCACTTGTAAGTGATAATGACACTTTATTTTAATTAAGTTAAAATGAATACAAAAATGACACAAGCATATATCTTTTAGAAAAACAATTGTTACAAAGGGTTATATATGTTGTATTTTAGATTATAAATATTCATTAGAAAGATAAAACGATTTCCTACATAATGATATTTTATTTATAATTTTTAGACATTAAATAATTTATTTTATTTATGACACAATGATGATGCAGTAATTACTATAATAGTGAAAAATTAAAATAATTGATATTATAAATACCCAAATAAATATAATATGAAACTTTTAATGAATTAAACTAATTTTCTAGGATAATATGATATATTAGGATTGATTTAATTGACTTTTTTTGAAGTAATAAATCTGTTATGAGTTTCAAAAAAATCAACTTTTGAATAGTGTCAAAATTGACATAAAAGAGTTCTTAAAACAAATATTATATTATTAATTGATATTAAATTCCTAAAAATCTATTGTTCGGCCAAGAGACTTATATCATGATAGGTTCATCATTAATGTACCACTTGGGGGTCTCTTGGATGTATATAGTAAGTTTATTAACCATATTATATAAAAATACAAAGAGACGTTGTAAAAGTGAAACTAATTAACTTAGAGTTAAAACTTAAAGATAAGGTTAATATAAGTACCCAAACCTGTCTAAATTCTATTGGTTGAGTGGTTTTCGACCTATCCCCACCTTAACCTTTGAATAATCAACTTTGGAGCCATTAGAAACCGAATATGAATTTATTATAAATTAATATTTCTAGCTTTTCCAAAGGTGCCCCTCACCCCTCTTATAAAAGGGAACTCCTCCTTATCATTTCTTCACACCTTCAAAGCCTTTTGGTTCGGCAAAACTCTGCCCAAATACTCTCCCAACATCCCTCACTACAACCTAGAGGCCTTAGTTTGATCATAAATCCAACATAAGGATCCCTTTTGATCAAATCAAAAGGAAGAACCCGAAGAAGAGGTAATGATTTCACCACCCTTTTCCAAGTTCATTTCTTCTTCCACTTCTTCTTCCTTTGTTGTTACCATTCTAAAATAATAACTCCAGTATCATATATATACTGTGATGTTATTATAAATATGGTACAACCATATTCAGTATTCTATCCACCCTTTGAATAACATGTCACCATACGTGCGTACGTACGGCTTACCGTCTCCACGTCGTGGTGTAATTGTTATTCAATATATTATTATTTGGATGGGTATAATAATGATATGTAACTCATGTAAATAATAAATAAAACATGATAATGATTCTGTATATATGATATAACAACCATTTATATATTATTTTAATATCGAAAGAATGATATTGTCGCTCGTGCGTACGTACGGACTACCGTCTCCACGAACGCGATGAGATTCATTCTCCATCGTATCCATTCAAGTATAATTATCATTTGATGATTTAAAAATGATGTTTAAGGACTTGATATCATTCTGGATATGAATAATATACAACCTATACTTTACAAAAATGTCTTACGTAACAAAACATATAAAATAAAACAAGTAAGTTAACACCCGAAACAACGATAATACTAAGATATTATTATAAATCGATATTAAAAGATCATATATGATATCATATTAATGTATATGATTCTTGTATAATTTAGTAACAATTATTTCACCATTATACAGGAGGTTAACCTACCCCAACCAAGGAAAAGTACAAGGTAAGGGTTATTTCACAATCTCTTCATTATCTGAGGTTGTTTATATGTAATAATCTACTAGGATCTCTTTATCATCCACATCCATATTTCTTAAAAATGTATTTCAAAACATTTTTAATATTTACTAGAATATGAGTTAAAGTCATTTATACCCTTTTTGACTTTTATAAGTGGTTTATAAAGGAATCTTTCCGTCGTTTTCAAAACAAGGTCCCTTTTAACCTTTTCGACAGAATTAAGGTAAGAATGTTTTTTTAACTTATACGGCGGGTGCGGCTATTTTCCGCCGTTATAAAATCTTCAAAGCTTCCCTTACAAGCTTATAAGATTATTTTCAAAGAAAATGTTTTATTTTATATGGATCTTAAATGATTTCAAAATAAAAGGAGATATTTCTTTAAAAATAATTTTGATTTCATCTATGTCAACATCCTTTGATGGATTTTAAGATTATTTGAAGTTGATTTATTATGATACAAAACTTCTATATTGTATTGAAGGTTTTATGATATTTTTGACTGTGGATGTGCTATTTTTATACCATTCATAGTTTATGGTGAAAGTATTGACATTTCGTATGCTAGTTTTAATACGAATGTTTATGTTATATTTAAACCTTTTCATATGGGAATGCATTGGACTTAATATGTGACGGGTGGAGCCCGCTATAGCTCCTCGATGCATCGGTAGGTCTCATGAGACAAACTAGTGTCTTGGCACAAGGCCTTGACAAAATCTTATTTGTAGTCTTGGCACGAGGCCTTGACTATGTGGTTATGATAGTCTGGCATTATGCATTCAAACATTATGAAAGTGGTTATTGATTTTTGCATTTGATTATTCGATTAGTAGAATATCCATAGGAATAAGTAAATGGAATTATTTCATTTTATTTATGTCGTACCATGTTGAAAGTTCATGTTTGAAAGGCTTTTGTTTTAGTTATACATTGCCTTAAAAGTTTATTCTTATTTATGAAAGTTTCCGCTATATTGTTATCCTTACTGGGCATTTGAGCTCACCCCTTTTCTATGTTTTATTTTTCCCAGGAAGTGAAGAAGTAAGTTATGAATGACCTGCAGGGATATTATGTGGGGATATGAGTGTGGATTATGGAGACAATATGTTGTTGTAGTAGTTTTTCATTTAATGATGTAATGTAAAACTTATGAATATATCTAGTGTTTCCAAGGCTACTAAACCAATCGGTCTTTCGAGATTTGATCTTTCTTGTGATCATGCCAATGTTATGTAATAATGCACCGACTCTGGGTAACTAGGGTCGGGGCGTTACAGTTGGTATCAGAGGAAGTTTAGTACAAACCTTGGAAGCTAGATTTAGATAAAATCTGATTAGAGCACGTAGACCTAAGATGAACTTTGAGGATTAGTATAGAAGAACTTCCTAGAATTTTGGTATTGTAGAGATTTTGTGAGTTTTCCGAGCAATACATCCCTGTCTGGATACGAGCAGGTAGAGGCGGCTCTGGCACAGATGTACCTAGGGGTAAAACCCGAAAACACCGCTTTGAGCTTGACTCGAACGGGAACTGGTGCACGACAACGGGCCTTGCTGCACTCTTGGTTACGACACTCCCGGGGGATATGCTTAGGATAACTCTCATTTTTCTTTACAAATAATTTTGAAGGGATTATGAGTATATACTTCCTCAAAGAAAACATTCTTATGATTATGGATTATATCCATAAATAGTTCAATTTATGTTAAGTGTTTTATAAGTATGGGATTATGTATTTTGATTCATAAACTGATCTAGTTTATGCCATTGTTTAGAAATGGCGCCTAGTGGAAGAAATGGAAACCGTATCAATGCACGCACTCCATGTAGGGATTGCCCTCCTGCTCAAGATAATTATAGTGGGGTTGGTGATGCAACTGGTGCCGATCAGCTAATCACCATACTGGGACAACTTACTCAGGTTATGAATAATAACCTTACCCGTATGGAGCACCCTGATCCGCAGTGTGGAGGATCAATGTTAGATCGATTCATGAGGCAACAACCACCAACGTTCAATGGGAATACAAATCCCTTAGTAGCTGAGCAATGGATATTTTCCCTAGAGAAAATATTTCAGGCTTTGGGGAGTAGTGAAAGGGAAAAAGTTATCATGGTAGTTTACCGCCTCACTGGAGATGCTGATCAATGGTGGTCATTGATTCAAAACATGAAGGAAGATGATGAAGTATCAAATATGGAATGGAGGGAGTTCAAAGATCTTTTTTTAGAAAAATACTTTCCTTGCGACCATCGAGCAGATATGGAAAGGCAATTTCTGAGTCTGAGACAAAAGGAGGATGAGAATGTCACAAAGTATGAGGCTAACTTTACAAGGTTAGAGAGGTATGCTGGAGATTATATTCGCAACCCAAGAAGTAAGATTGGTCGTTTCTTTGATGGGTTAAAACCATTTCTCCGTCGAGAATTAGTCTCACAATCCTTTTCATCGTACGAAGACATTGTCTCATGTGCAATCAAGACCGAAAAGGAATTCTCTAAGTCTTATGACTTTAAAGCAAAGCAAGAGAAGAAGAGACCTGCTGATCAATCTGGGAATGGAAATAAGGGGAAGAAGGGAAAGGTTGAATATCCATCTTGTGGTAAATGCGGGAAGAAACACCCCGGTGCTTGCTTGAAGGGAATGGGATTCTGTTACAAGTGTGGTGAAAAAGGCCACCAAGCTCGTGATTGCAAAGGGAAGAAGGAATCCACCAACGTTCAGTGCTACAATTGCAGGGAGATGGGGCATTATGCAAATGCATGTCCTAAGCGTCAGGAGAACTTACCTCAGAAAAGGCCAAGGGATCAAGGCCAGGCTTATGCTATCACTACTGCAGAGATAGAAGCTCCAAAAGACGTGGTGGCAGGTAATTTAATGGTTTCCTCAAGTTTAGCAAATGCATTATTTGACTCTGGATCGTCGCATTGTTTCATATCTTCCCAGTTTGCTAAGAAAATTAGATATTTCCAATTTGATTTAATAAGGGAGTTTTCAGTTAAAACTCCTAAGGGAAGTATCATTGCAACAAAGTTTTGTGAATCAGTCCCCATTAGAGCACATAAATTTTCTTTATCTGCTGATCTCATCGTCATACCTATGATTGAGTTTGATATAATCCTCGGTATGGATTGGCTTTCGGACTATGATGCGAATATTTATTGTAAGAAGAAAGAGGTTACGATTCTTGATGATAATGATAAGGAACACCTTATCTTTAGAGCAGAATCGTCACCACCTAATTCTTATTTAGATCCACCCCCAGTAGCTCAACTTAATTCAATTATTGGGGAGGAAGAGAATGAAATAACTGTCGGTGAGGAAAGGAATGTTCAAATAGAGGATGTACCTGTTGTGAAAGAATTTTTAGATGTATTTCCGGAAGATTTACCTGGACATCCTCCAGAACGAGAAGTTGATTTTTCCATTGATTTGATTCCTGGATCAAGGCCTATATCGAAGACCCCTTATAGAATGTCCACTGTAGAGTTAGTCGAACTAAAGAAACAACTAGAGGAATTGAGTAATAAGGGATTTATTCGCCCTAGTGTTTCTCCATGGGGAGCCCCGGTTCTTTTTGTTAAAAAGAAAGATGGATCTATGAGGTTATGTATCGACTACAGGGAGATCAATGCTATAACGATAAATAACAAGTATCCCCTACCTCGTATTGATGATTTATTTGACCAACTACATGGAGCTAAATACTTTTCAAAGATTGACCTTCGATCTGGATACCATCAGTTGTGTGTAAAGAAGGAAGACATTCCGAAGACAGCATTTCGAACCAGGTACGGGCATTATGAGTTTACTGTAATGCCGTTTGGATTGACTAATTCACCATCTGTATTCATGGATCTGATGAATAGAGTTTTCAAGGAGTATCTCGATGAATTTGTGGTGGTATTTATTGATGATATCTTGGTATACTCCAAAACCTACGAAGATCATGAAAATCACTTGCGCATTATCTTGAAGACTCTGAGGAGGCATGAATTATATGGGAAGTTTAGCAAGTGTGAATTCTGGCTTCAGGATATTTCTTTTCTTGTCCATATTGTATCTAAAGATGGAATCTCTGTTGATCCTTCTAAGACCAAGGCAATCCAAGAATGGCCAGCACCTACGAGTATAACTGAGGTACGCAGTTTTATTGGTTTGGCAGGTTATTATCGACGTTTCGTCCAGAATTTTGCCCGATTGGCTAACCCATTAACGAAGCTCACACGTAAAGGGGTTAAATTTGTTTGGACAAAAGAGTGTGAAGAATGTTTTGAAGAACTGAAGAAAAGATTAGTCAATTCTCCTATATTGACTCTACCATCGGGGAATGATGGGTTCGTTATTTATAGTGATGCATCGAAGAAAGGACTTGGTTGTGTCCTTATGCAGAATGATAGAGTTATTGCCTATGCATCACGACAGTTGAAAATTCATGAACAAAACTATCCTACTCATGATCTCGAGTTAGCAGCGGTGATATTTGCTTTGAAGATATGTAGGCACTACCTCTATGGTGAAAAATGTGAGATTTATACTGATCACAAGAGTTTGAAGTATATTTTCTCACAAAAAGAACTCAACATGAGGCAAAGGAGATGGCTTGAATTACTCAAGGATTATGATTGTACGATACACTACCACCTGGGGAAAGCAAACAAGGTGGCAGATGCTTTGAGTAGAAAAGACCATGGAGTTTTGAACAATATGAGAATTTAAAGGGATCCAATTTTCATGGATCTAGTGAAGATGGACATGGGAATAACCTGGGAAGGTGAAACATCAATGCTTTTTCAAATGGTTGCCAAACCATCTTTACTAGAAAGGATTAAGAGTTCTCAGACCGATGATGAAGAATTTCAAAAGAAGATTAAAGCTGTGAATGATGGGAGATTGAGAGACTTTGTGTATGAAGATGGAATTTTGAAATTTGGGAAGAGACTTTGTGTTCCCGATATACCTGATCTAAAAAGGGAATTGCTGGATGATGCTCACAGTTCCAATTTCTCTATACACCCTGGGAGCACCAAAATGTATAGAGGTTTGAAGGAACATTTTTGGTGGGACAACATGAAGAGGGATATTGCTGATTTTGTGTCAAGATGTATGGTTTGTCAACAAGTGAAAGCTGGAAGGCAACAGCCTGGAGGAGTCATGCAACCTCTTCCCATACCGGAGTGGAAATGGGACAATATTACGATGGACTTTGTCATGGGGCTACCAAAGACTCCTAGAAGGAATGATGCAATATGGGTTATTATTGATCGTCTTACCAAGTCAGCACATTTTCTTGCTATAAGAGAAGATCTACCCCTGGAACGTCTAGCAAGACTATATATTAATGAAGTTGTGAGACTTCATGGAGTACCCTTATCAATTTTTTCTGATCGTGATCCCCGTTTTACTTCAAGATTTTGGAAAAGTCTTCAGAAATCCCTGGATACTGAACTTCATTTGAGCACTGCTTACCACCCTCAGACAGACGGACAATCAGAACGGACTATTCAAACCTTAGAAGACATGTTGAGATCTTGCTCACTTGACTTTCAGGGTATGTGGGATCAATATTTACCTCTGGTAGAATTTTCCTATAACAATATCTTCCATTCGAGTATTCATATGGCACCATATGAAGCGTTATACGGAAAGAGATGTCGTACACCAACCTGTTGGGATGACGTCGGTGAAAGAAAACTTTTAGGTCCAGAACTGGTGGAGGAAACGATGGAAAAGGTGAAAGTAATCCAAAATCACATCAAAGCAGCTCAAAGTAGGCAGAAGAGCTATGCCGATAATCGAAGGAAGGATTTGGAATTTCAAGTCGGTGATCATGTTTTCCTGAAGGTATCTCCGTGGAAGGGAGTCATACGTTTTGGTAAGAAAGGTAAATTGAGTCCCAGGTACATCGGACCTTTCGAAATTCTAGAACGAATTGGGGTTGTAGCTTACCGATTGGCAATGCCGCCAAGTCTCTCCAAAGTTCACGATGTGTTCCACGTATCTCTGTTGAGGAAATACATGTCTGATCCAACGCATGTACTCACCTATGAGGAATTAGAACTGGAACCTGATCTGTCTTATTGCGAAGATCCTGTCAGGATTCTTGATACGAGAGAATAAGTACTGAGAAACCGGACGACGCGTCTGGTAAAAGTTTTGTGGAGAAACCATAAGATGGAAGAGGCAACGTGGGAACCCGAGGAACTTATGATGAAGAATCACCCGAGTCTTTTCATGAGATAGTATTCTAGAAATTTCGAGGATGAAATTATTTGAAGGAGGGGAGAATGTAACACCCCAAGCTTCTACGGTACGCTTCTCTTTGAATAATGTGATAGCGTGTGTTGTACGCAACACCGAGTTCTAACAACCAATCAAACTAGCCGTTATGAATAGTAATACCTACTTTTTAAAATTATATATATTTTATATTTCAAAATGGACTTCATTTTTGGATTCGGAATATCTAATTTAGCCTAAGGTGAAATTTTGGTACTTTTCGGATAACTTTCATATTTTGATGAATAGTGAAAATTACTAAATTTTAATTAAAAACAACTTTTTTAATCAAAATAATTAATAGTGATAAATTATGAATTTGAGTGGTTTTAAAGTATATTTAGAATATATTTTTACCATTTAATATAATTTTGGTCATTGGACATAATTTTACAATTAAACCGAACATAAACAAGTGTCAATCTTTTGATAGTTATTATCTCTTAAAAACACGCTTTTTGTTTTGACAGCGGGAATTAATTTTAAATTAATTTCTGCCACTTCTGTGTTTTTAATTTAGAAAAATGGATTCCATATTTGGAATCAGGATTTTCAAATTATGTAAATAGGTAACTTTTATTTTTAGACATTTTGAATAATTACTACGGTAAATATTTTATTTACCATGGTTAAGGGTAAATCCGGTAAATAAGGGTTAAAAAAATAATATTATAATAATACTAAATTACCCTAAAACGTGTCTTAACCCTATTGGTTGATACATGGTCGACCATGGGCATCTTTGGGTCGATTTTGGGACCCCATGGATCCACTTGTAAGTGATAATGACACTTTATTTTAATTAAGTTAAAATGAATACAAAAATGACACAAGCATATATCTTTTAGCAAAACAATTGTTACATAGGGTTATATATGTTGGATTTTAGATTATAAATATTCATTAGAAAGATAAAAAGATTTCATACATAATGATATTTTGTTTATAATTTTTAGACATTAAATAATTTATTTTATTTATGACACAATGATGATGCAGTAATTACTATAATAGTGAAAAATTAAAATAATTGATATTATAAATACCCAAATAAATATAATATGAAACTTTTAATGAATTAAACTAATTTTCTAGGATAATATGATATATTAGGATTGATTTAATTGAATTTTTTCGAAGTAATCAATCTGTTATGAGTTTCACAAAAATCAACTTTTGAATAGTGTCAAAATTGACATAAAAGAGTTCTTAAAACAAATATTATATTATTAATTGATATTAAATTCCTAAAAATCTATGGTTCGGCCAAGAGACTTATATCATGATATTTTCATCATTAATGGACCACTTGGGGGTCTCTTGGATGTATATAGTAAGTTTATTAACCATATTATATAAAAATACAAAGAGACATTGTAAAAGTGAAACTAATTAACTTAGAGTTAATACTTAAAGATAAGGTTAATATAAGTACCCAAACCTGTCTAAATTATATTGGTTGAGTGGTTTTAGACCTATACCCACCTTAACCTTTTAATAATAAACTTTGGAGCCATTAGAAACCGAATATGAATTTATTATAAATTAATATTTCTAGCTTTTCCAAAGGTGCCCCTCACCCCTCTTATAAAAGGGCACTTCTCCTTCTCATTTCTTCACACCTTTAAAGCATTTTGGTTCGGACAAACTCTGGACAAATACTCTTCCAACATCCCTCACTACAACCTAGAGGCCTTAGTTTGATCAGAAAGCCAACCTAAGGAGCCCTTTTGATCAAATCAAAAGGAAGAACCCGAAGAAGAGGTAATGATTTCACCACCCTTTTCCAAGTTCATTTCTTCTTCCACTTCTTCTTCCTTTGTTGTTACCATTCTAAAATAATAACTCCAGTATCATATATATACTGTGATGTTATTATAAATATGGTACAACCATATTCAGTATTCTATCCACCCTTTGAATAACATGTCACCATACGTGCGTACGTACGGCTTATCGTCTTCACGTCGTGGTGTAATTGTTATTCAAAATATTATTATTTGGATGGGTATAATAATGATATTTAACTCATGTAAATAATAAATAAAACATTATAATGATTCTGTATATATGATATAACAACCATTTATATATTATTTTAATATCGAAAGAATGATATTGCCGCTCGTGCGTACGTACGGACTACCGTCTCCACGAACGCGATGAGATTCATTCTCCATCGTATCCATTCAAGTATAATTATCATTTGATGATTTAAAAATGATGTTTAAGGACTTGATATAATTCTGGATATGAATAATATACAACCTATCCTTTACAAAAATGTCTTACGTAACAAAACATATAAAAGAAAACAAGTAAGTTAACACCCGAAACAACGATAATACTAAGATATTATTATAAATCGATATTAAAAGATCATATATGATATCATATTAATGTATATGATTCTTGTATAATTTAGTAACAATTATTTCACCATTATACAGGAGTTTAACCTACCCCAACCAAGGAAAAGTACAAGGTAAGGGTTATTTCACAATCTCTTCATTATCCGAGGTTGTTTATATGTAATAATCTACTGGGATCTCTTTATCATCCACATCCATGTTTCTTAAAAATGTATTTCAAAACATTTTTACTATTTACTAGAATATGAGTTAAAGTCATTTATACCCTTTTTGACTTTTATAAGTGGTTTATAAAGGAATCTTTCCATCATTTTCAAAACAAGGTCCCTTTTAACTTTTTCGACAGAATTAAGGTAAGAATGTTTTTTTAACTTATACGGCGGGTGCGGCTATTTTCTGCCGTTATAAAATCTTCAAAGATTCCCTTACAAGCTTATAAGATTATTTTCAAAGAAAATGTTTTATTTTATATGGATCTTAAATGATTTCAAAATAAAAGGAGATATTTCTTTAAAAAGAATTTTGATTTCATCTATGTCAACATCCTTTGATGGATTTTAAGATTATTTGAAGTTGATTTATTATGATACAAAACTTCTATATTGTATTGAAGGTTTTGTGATATGTTTGACTGTGGATGTGCTATTTTTATACCATTCATAGTTTATGGTGAAAGTATTGACATTTCGTATGCTAGTTTTAATACGAATGTTTATGTTATATTTAAACCTTTTCATATGGGAATGCATTGGACTTAATATGTGACGGGTGGAGCCCGCTATAGCTCCTCGATGCATCGGTAGGTATCATGAGACAAACTAGTGTCTTGGCACAAGGCCTTGACAAAATCTTATTTGTAGTCTTGGCACGAGGCCTTGACTATGTGGTTATGATAGTCTGGCATTATGCATTCCAACATTATGAAAGTGGTTATTGATTTTTTCATGTGATTATTCGATTAGTAGAATATCCATGTGAATAAGTAAATGGCATTATTTCATTTTATTTATGCCGTACCATGTTGAAAGTTCATGTTTGAAAGGCTTTTGTTTTAGTTATACATTGCCTTAAAAGTTTATTCTTATTTATGAAAGTTTCCGCTATATTGTTATCCTTACTGGGCATTTGAGCTCACCCCTTTTCTATGTTTTATTTTTCCCAGGAAGTGAAGAAGTAAGTTATGAATGACCTGCAGGGATATTATGTGGGGATATGAGTGTGGATTATGGAGACAATATTTTGTTGTAGTAGTTTTTCGTTTAATGATGTAATGTAAAACTTATGAATATATCTAGTGTTTCCAAGGCTACTAAACCAATCGGTCTTTTGAGATTTGATCTTTCTTGTGATCATGCCAATGTTATGTAATAATGCACCGAATCTGGGTAACTAGGGTCGGGGCGTTACAGAGTCTACGTCTATGTCTCACTGGGGGCTTCGTACCCTACTGGAAACAACCTCCTGGGTAGAGGATCGGTGCCCGCGTAATGTGTTGGTCACCCCTATACCCAAAGAACTCTACCAGGGTACACAAAGGGATTTGAGGAACTCCCCGGGCCTCTCAGGGCGATCATGATCCAATCCGCTGAGTCACTATCGAAGCGGATCAAGACAACTCACTCTAGAAAGTGGGAAAACACCCACACTGTACGAACGCACGTAGTCGTAAAGGATGTCGCAGTCCGGTGAAAGAGACCCAACACTGAAAACCCCCTCAGCTGAAAGAACAGGGGAACCAAAACAACTCTTCCAGTCAAACCATTGAGAACAGAACCAGGGGAACCCACTAAACCCTGTTGGTCCAAACCATCGAGAATAGGACCAGGGGGGAACCCACTCAACCCTGTTGGTCTAAACGCTGCTAACAGAAGGGCTCTACACGTCATAAGAGGTCAAAGGTACGTAAATAAGTACATAGTGCACACGTGGGGCCCACATGACGTGTGGCCAAAACTCATCCCCAAACCAAGTGCACAAACGTTCTCAGGTACAAACTACAACATGTACCTCAAATCATTCTCGTATACTCCCAGAGTATGCCATATTTCTAGCACAAGGGCTATCATGCACACGGTGCCCAAAGTCAACGCAAAAAGTCGTAAACGCAACTTCGCTAACCTACTTCCTCCACATCCCTAGCATGGCCAACCACATCTCTTCAAACATCAACTTCACTCACACGAGAGTGAACACGATCACACACCAAGGGTTCCCTACAAACACCGCAGGAAGAACCACCACCGGAGCACCTTTCATGCTTCCACATTTAATGAGATCTCGAATGAGACTCTGCATATCCAAACGGATCGTACCATTGTAATCCTCGTGGAAAAACATGTGAGATAGACTGCTTACTCACCTCTAACAGATATCCGACATAAAAGTCATCTGACACTGCTTTACGCCCGAACAGCGTCCTATGGTCCCGAGCCTCGGCCCTGAAAATAGTCGGGCGCATCGCACCATTGAGATCTCCTTGGAAAGATACGTCAAATTGACTATTCACTTGCATGGAACAAATGTCCAGAGAAGAAGATTCATTTCGCCGCACCACACACAAGCGGTGCTACGTGGGACCTGCATCACGGTCCTGAAACGCAACAAACGGATCGCACCGTTGTGATCCTCTCGGAAAAGTACACAAGATTGACTATCCACTTGTCTAAAACGGACACCCGGTGATAAAGATAGAAATCACCGCCAACTCACAAAATGGCCCTCGTGGGTCCCACACCACCATGTGGAATTGAAGCGGGCAGATTGCGCCATTTCAATGCCCACAGAAAAACACCCAGAATCGACTGCTCACACACCCCAAATGGACGTCCAATGAAAAAGTGGTAAAGTGTTGTATGCAGCTTAAAAGACAGGCCATGGGGGCCATGCCCTAACTCCGGCTTAAACGCATGAAATCACCCTGGAAAGCTCTACCTCGGTGCCAGGGTCCCAACGCCGCTAACGGCGCTCAAATCGGACATCGGATGTGCTCGCGCCATCCGAAACAAAATCTCGACAGTGCGCTAAATAGTGTTTAGCGGACGCTTTGCGTCTCTGAACCCCCGTCTCGGAAATTATAAATTCCCAAAACCATCTAAAAACCTTCTTCTCGAGTTGAGGATCACGTTTCTGCATACGGAACACAAAACAGACACCCATAGTGGTAATTACAAGCACCCGAAATCGAGGGGACAAATCCCCTTGGGCTGGACTGGCCTGGGTCGGCCCGGGCCGGCCAGCCCGACTCATAGCGCCGGCCTGCGGCTCAACCATGCGGGCCGGACGTGGACCCACGGTCCACCCGAAGACCATCCCTCGTGGCCAGTCTGTGCCCCGCATGAAGACCCGCGGGTTGTGTTTCCCCTGCGGGGCCGCGCGCCGCGACCCCAATCCACTCATGTCGTCGCCTGGAGCTCGTCGTGCGGAGGAGTCGCCACCGCCTCGTCCGGCTGCCAAAGCCCGACCTCCCTACTTCCAAACTGCCAAGGACCGCCTGGTCGACCGTGCCTCCGCCTGGGCCCACGCCGCCGCCGCCTTAGCCCGCACCGCCGCCGCCTCGGACCGCCGGAACCTCGCCGGAAAACCCCAAAACCACCCGAAACTTCGTCAGACAGCTGCAAACGCCTCGGAGCTCAGAATTCAAATCCGAAATATAAGTCAGAAATCTCAGAACAAGTGCTACAAGATTATGGGTTCTTCTTGACAAAATAATGTCAAATCAATGCATATATATGGATTCAAAGAAGGTGAGGAGGTTTAAAATGAAAAACGCACGATCCTACCTTAATGGGTGTTGCCCGACGCGTCACCGATGATCCGTCGGAGCTATCGCACCTATCCGGAGAGGTGGAGGAGAGGAGGAGTTCCTCCTTACTTGGGAGGGTTTGTTCTAGGGGGAAACAAACAAGGGGGGAAGAGAAGTGTTTAAATAGAAAACACTTAAACCCCCCACCCGTAGGCCCCGTACCCGAACCCTCAGCGGGGTCAAGGTTAAGCCTCCCCTAGGGTAAACTCCACCTTCCGAGCACAATGGAAGTCTCGAAATTTTAATCTGAGGCCTCGCTCAAAATTTATAGAACTCAACGACCGAGGCCGATAAATTATGAAAACGCCCCTTGTGGCATTTTTCATAGAAGACCCGCGCCTGCGAAAGTTACACACCTCCTGGGGTAAACGGCACATTTCAGACTCAACGGTGCCCTCAGTTTTCTAATACGAGCCACCGTTTAAGGGATACTTGAGATTAATCTGTTAAAAAAATAAATTAATTATTTTATTTATCCGTTTAATGTTCCTTCAACGGGCGACGGGTCCCAACATCCCACGCCAACATACTTTATGTCGTTCCTAGGGTAAAAACCCAATTTCAAACCCATCCGTGCACTCAGATTTCTGATCCGGATTACTATTTAGGAGATATCTCATTTATTTGGTGTGCCCAGTGTGAACGCACTGAAAGTTTAATTCCGACCACACCGGGGCTCGGAATCGCACACCGTCTGAAGGCGCTGCTTTGGAATAACATCAAGAATATTCCAAAGTCTTTTATAGAAAAAACCAGGTTCTTACACACTCAATATAAAATAAATATCAACTTCTAATGCATTCCTATAACTCTATTATACAACAATGGAAACAAAAATACACATTTAATAATTAATGTTAAATACATCTGGTTAACAAATGAACATAATTACAACTTTATAGTCAACCCACTCAGGTATTACTTTGTAATACCAAATCTCTAATACCACTTTGTGACATCCTTGTCCCCATTCTATTAGATAATTAATTGGTTTGGAGTGCCACTAGAGGTTGTATTGGGTTATATTGTGAATATTATACCCTATGGTGATTATAGTGATAATAATAACACTGTGAAATCCATTATCCAAACACAATGGAATAAATTTTATATAATAGAAAATATTGACCAAAATAAAAAATTTATATAATTATAAAAATTACAACATATCACTCACATTCATGTTTTTTTTCATTGTGCACATCTGATTTTATTATAGGGCTAAAAGAATGAGGAATATAGATCAATGGGTACCTAATGTTTCAGCTAACTTACCCAATAATCATGAAAATTTGGTGTTCACTATAATACCTATAGAAATTTGGTTGAATGTATAATTTCCTATTTAATGATTGTATGAAATGGGGTCATAGGCTCGTCGTCTGATTGGTTAATGATGTGTTTGTTGAGATGGTTCATTTGAATTTATTATTTTGATTTATACCAAAGATGAGTGAAGGGAGAGTACAAAGAAATTATTAAGTCAAGTAAGTTGAGTTCCTATACGGTGAAGAATTTAAATTTGGTGATGTTTAATCTAGATATGGGTTATGTTTGTACATCCTATTAGGATTGACCCTGAATAGGTTCAATACCAATCGACGAAGTTGAGTTATTTTTCGTGTGTCTAATTCAATTTATATCTTGGAAAAATTATAATTGATTAATGAGTCATAAATAAAATATCATTTTCTAAACATGTGATGATTTAATCTAGATATGGGAATTATAATTTCTATGTTTACAAGAATATTGCATTATCTCATTTCCAAGGAGAAAGTTTGTGGAATATTCTGGACATGTGCAAGGAAGTTGATTGAAGTTAGGGAATTATCTATAAAAGTCATCTGGAACATAAAAAAATTTCTCACATGGGACTATATTCAATTTTGGGGTCATGGATTAGGACAATGTTTAGGGTGATCCAAAATGAAAAACATTCCATGTAGATTCTAGTGAGATGCATTTAGGATTGAAAATATGGGATTGAGGTGGGGACTGGTGCACAACCGGATGATTAATAGAGGAAGAAGAGTCTAAGATAAATGAGTATGAGTACTAGATGATTTGTAGAGAATAGAGCTGAGGAGAAAAATGATTTCAAATTGGGAATTGGAGATCCCTGGGGGATAATCGGGTATTATTTTCTGCTATAGGATAGAGAATATTCAACTCCTTTTTCCCCTTTTTCTTTTTCTTTGTTTTATTGGTTTCAACCACATTGAATTTTTGGAATATTCCTAATGAAATTACGATCTTCAACTAAACAATAGTCAGGAAAATATTTTTTTCTCATTGATAAATTTTAAATCATTCATACATAAATCTAATTAAATTATTGTCTAAATTGTTTTCAGATAGTTAATTTTATAAAATATCGAGTATCAGTGAAGACTAGTCGTGATCAAACATAATTTCAAACTAGTTAACAATTAAATTATTTAACTAATAAGATAATAAATTTCATGAGAGTATAAAAATAGGATTAACTAGTAGGATAATCATACAATAATGTTGGTATCATCTTTATGTTATTAACATGGTTATATAGTTGAAAAAATGTAGGATTCATCATATCATCAGTTGACCAACCAACTATTTGGTTTAATGCTTTTTAAATCAGTTCATGTTTTTTCATAGGTATTCATGAATGAAGAAAAATAATTATAAAAATAACTCAATAGATTTAACATACATTATCAATAAATTTTACTTACTATATTTGGATTTTCTACTTCTCATATTGGCTCACCTAATCTTATCACGTGCATTCACACAACTCCTAACTCTCATAATTATTTCATCAATAATACCTTTTCCACAACCCTATTTTTTACTTTTTTTGGTTTTTTCCTTGATCATAAACATAAAAATAATGTGATTCCTTCTTATAGGATCAACCCCAACTCACCACTGAACTAATATTATGTAGAATTATAAATAATTGATTTTACTTGAGCCTATAACCTAAGTCTTAGTTTTTTCAGGTTTTTTAACTTTTTCTAGATTGGGAATGTGTGACCAAGTAAAAAACATATAAAAACCCTAAACAGAACAAAACATGGTTTAATAAACTACATGAAAAATAAAAAAACAATAGTGTTGAATCTACTATGTGTATAAAAACTAGATCTATACATAGGAACCTTGAACCTACTAACTAAAAAATTGAACGGTGTACTTTTATATATTATTGAATAGGAAAAACTAAAAATAGACGATAATAGGGATGAAAATTTTAATAAACAACAAGTTGAAAATGTTAATCCACAAAAACCTTTAAATGAGTTGATTGATAGAGTCAGACATAGGGAGTCCCATGTGTCTGGTATATCCCATGACCCATAATGTATCAGGAAACCCCCAATGTATTGAAACTAAGAGATTAAGAAATACCAAATTTTCATGCTTCCATCATACCCTTTATTACTTAATGAAGACTCACTATACTTCATTAGGTAATTAGATGGTATATTCAATCAACTACCACTCTGGGGTTGAGTGACGATTCAAAACTGGGAGTATTCCTATTTTTCTTGATTTGAAATGAAAAAAAATCGACAAGATGGATTAAGAAATATTTGATTCATGGGACCAATTATACTATTATTTTATCATTAAATTTTACCCTTGGATGATAAATTCTAAGATTGGGTACAAAATCATTGGATTCATCCAAGATGGGGGTGATTTGTTACATTAAGAATGTGATAAATTCAAAGTGGATACTTAGGAAGTTCCCCAACAAACGTTGTTGAACAAAATTTCTCTTGGATACATTTTACAGTTGTATCACACCATGCCATCAAGCACTAGAAAAATAGTCCTCTAGAAATTATTTCTTTGATAAAACAGTTGATGGGATAAAATAAATTTTCTACGTTTTGGTTCAAAATTGAGAGAATAAATGACTGATAAGGGGAAAATTCTAAGGAATGGAATATTTCCTATTAAAAAAGACGTATTTAAATTTATGGGGTTCTAAAATGAAATTAATCAACACTATAAGGGATAAATTTTACCACTATTTAATGTTTGGACATTCAATGCCATGCTATCACAATTTCAATATGCCTTCTTGAGCTCTTGAAAATGAAAATTTTTCTGGGTATGGTCCTAGGATATAATCTATGGTTGGACCATTCTCAAATTTCATTAGTTATAGTTATATAAACCATTTAAATCTCTCATTTAGATCTTAGGGTGTTCTTTGACCTACTGCCCATGGATTCTAACAACAACCTAGATATCAATTATAACTATAACTAAAGGCTGAATCCTCTAATTCTCAATGGAATGTATGAGGTATGTTCTAGTAGTTGACAGGTAAGTTTGATGAAACAATTTATAAAAAATATTTTTATAAGTTAAACAATGAATGAATGGGTAAAAAATATAGAATTATAGTTAGGTATGTAATCTAGATATGATGGAGGTGGAGACAAGGGTAAACTTCAAAGCACCGCTGAAGTGAACCTTAGAGAAAATGAAATGGATGTGAAAACTATGAGTGGTCTATAAAACCACTAGGAAGTAAGTAATGTAACGAAGTATACTAAAAGGGAAAAAATAGATGAAATTGGGAATTCAAATTTTGAAAATATTGAATCTAGAATTTTGGATTGCAGAATAGAAAAAAATTTAATCATGTTGTTCCAACTAAAAAACATAAATGAAAATGTCATAAAAATGAAAATAAGGGGAAGTAAATATTGAACAGGAAGTTGAAGTGATTCCTATAATCTAGAGAATATTTTCTCTAATTGTTAATTTACCTTATATAATTGAAAAATAATAATGATTCTAAATTATTAAATTTTTTAATTTTTTCTAATAACTAATCATAAAAATTCCCTTTTTTCACCTTAATTAAAATCTCATCTTATCTAAAATCAGTCAATAAATCCATGAATGAAGAGTTAGATCAGATTGACAAGAATCGGACATGGGATCTAGTCAAGATACCCAAAGGTCACAATGTGATTGGAACAAAGTGGATTTTAAAGAATAAGTTTTATGGGCATGGAAGTGTTATTATAAACAAGTCATGACTAGTATGTAAAGGATATTCACAGATTGAAGGTGTTGATGTTGAAGAAACATTTCCTCTAGTGGCTATATTGGATTCAATCAGGAATTTTCTTTCCATGGAAATCCAAATAGAATATAAAGTATATCGAATGGATGTCAAGTAATCATTCTTAAATGGTGTTCTCGAAGAAGAAGTCTACATCAAACAACTAGTGGGTTTTCTTCTTGATACTGATGAAATAAAGGTTTGTAAACTAAAGAAGGCCCTCTATGGTTTGAATTACGCACCATGTGCATGATATTTCCATCTGGATTCTTATTTCAAGAAGCTGGAATTCAAAAGAGGAGGAGTAGATCACAATCTCTATGTGAAGAATTCTTCGAAAGATCATTTCATGGTTCTAGTTTACATTGATGACATTATATTTGGTGGCAGCAGGCAGAAATAAGTGGATGAATTTTCCAATCACATGAAATCAGAATTTTAAATGTCTATGATTAGGGAGCTCACATATTTCTTGGGGCTGCAGGTGATTCAAAAGAAGGATTACACTTTCATTTATCAGGAAAAGTATGCAAGAGAGCTACTGAATAAATTTAATATGCATGACTCTAAACCAATGTCAACTTCGATTGCGGTTGGAACCAAACTTGGAAAGCATGATAATGGGACCTTTGTAGATCCTAGCATGTATAGGTGGATTATTGGAAGCTTACTATACCTAATGGTGACATGGAATTATATTTTCTTTTCAACTTGCTTAGTTTCCCGATTTCAAAGTAATCCAAAGGAAGAACATATGACAGTAGTAAAAAGAATCATGAGGTACATTCAAGGTACTCATAATTATTGGTTATACTTTGTTGTAGGAAGGGATAGTGAATTATCAGTATTTTCTAATGCTGACTGGGCTGGAGATGTAGTGGACAGAAATTCCACTAGTGGTGGATCATTCTATATTGGGAAGAAATGTATTGGATGGTTGAGAAAGAAACAAGAAAGTACTTCTCTTAGTACTATTGAAGCTGAGTATATCTCCTCTACCAAGGCATGCACTCAACTACTATGGATGAAGCAACAACTGAAAGATATTGGTGATGCGGTGAATAACCAACGGTGATTTACTGTGATAACAATAGTGAAATTGATCTTACGAAGAATCTTGTTCATTATTCTCATACAAAACATATTGAAATCAGATATCACTTTATCAAGGAAAAATTTGAACAAGGCATGATTAAAATGGATCATGTGGGAACTGATGAGAAAGTGGTTGATATCATTACCAAGCCACTGTTATCGGCTATGTTTTAGAAACATCAATTGAACCTCAGTGTTTAGTCACCTCCCAATGTATAAGGTGGTTACGAAATTCCCCTCTCTCCAGTTATGTTAAATTTTTTTAATCTGTTTATGGATGTGATGCAGGTTTATGGGGGAGATACTATCTAGGGGATTTTTGAGTTTTAAAATGAACAAATAACGGTCTTTGGGTTTATTTTCAATGTGGGGGAAGAAATAAATTCATGAAATGTAATGGACATGTAATGCTTCTGCGACACGATGAGAATTTAGTGTTAAGAGGAGAAGGAATACATTCAGGGCATGTAATGCTTCTGTGACACAGTAAGAGAATTTCTTGGGAATATTTAAGAATTCCAAAACACAGGAACCCAATTCAAGCTTCCCCTCTTGTTTTCTACACTGATCATTTATCATGTATACTTAGAGTGTTGGCTGAGTTGATTCTTGCATTTCAGGTTTTTCTTATGGCTGGTGTTCTATTGAATTTATCTGGTGATTTCCAACAAACCCAAAGGAGTAGATTATTGGAACCACGACTATTCTATGCAGGAAATGGAGTATGGTTTGTGTTTTTTTCAATCCTCATTGTAAGTTCAGAAGGTTTTCTAGGAAAGTGATCATACAATTCAAGATAGAAATAGTACTAAAGGTGGCACCGTTTTCCAGTGGTTGCCAAATTTTTGGGCCTGAAAATCAGAAAATGGAGAGATGTGTTCTTGAAAAATGAAGGTGCATGAAATATTGGAGTGGTGTGTGAAAATCATGTAATGTGTGCTAAATTGGTTTTGTATAGAATAGTGAAATCATGTTGTATTTTTCACAAAAAATGTGTTTTGAGATTAGAACACCAAAAAATGGAAAAGGCATGAGTTGTGTGAAAAATATGGAGATGTGCACGGAAAATGGTTCTTGTGTGAAAAGCATTGAGTGCAGAATGAGAGGTTTTGCATGACATGGTAGGTTTTGCGCACAGGGTTCAACAATTCCTATAAATAAGATGTGACTCCCCTCATTCATCATAGCTGGAGACTTAGAAAATATCTAAGTTCTGATGCACTTAAAAGTTGCATGAAAAGAAATTTGCATGGAAAATTTAAATTTGTGTGAAAAATTTAAAGTTGCACGCAAAATTTAGAGTTGCATGCAAAAAGATAAAAGTTGCGCATAAAGGGTGTAGTTGTGCGAAATATATTCTGTGAAAAAATAAAATCTTGCGTGAAAAAGTAAGCTCTTGCGCGCACAGGGTAGGTGTTGCACGCAATTGTTAGTGTAGGCGGAATACATGTTCTGAATATCCAGTTTAGTTGTTCAATGCTTTCAAGTGCATAAATTTAGGACTTCGATATAATTAGTTTCTCGTGCTGAACAGAGACCAAGACTTCAATGCAAATCTATTGAAGCGACCTTCAAGTCGATAAAATGAGTTTGACTTCTCTCAAGGAAGTGAGCTTGTGAGAGTCGAGGGAAGTGATCTGAGGGATGTAGTGAGCTATCCCTGAACCTCTGTAAAGGAAGTGTGTCTGGAATAGAGTTACTGTGACTAAATATTTTAATCCTCAAACTAGTAAAGATTAGTGGATTTAGGTACGACCGACACACTGTCGACATATGCTTCTTGGATGTATCCCTTTGTGGTGAACCAAGTAAAAGTGATGTTTCATTTACCTAAGTTCATTTGTTTGATAGATTTAATAGGTTCCTACCAACATGGGAACAATATCCACAACTTTAAAAATAAAAATTTGACACCCTAATTCACCCCTCCCCTCTCAGGGTGTTTCGAGTTCCTTCATATGATTTATTCCTGAATCCTAAATTTTGGTGGATCTTAGGATGACCATTTAGGACTTGTTGATTTTTTTTTAACAATAGTTACCAGTCCACAATCAAAATTTCTCCTTTTGAGGCCTTCGATGGTTGACCTTGTAAATCTCTATTGTTTTGGTCGAAGATCGATAAAAGTTTCTTGGTTGGACCGAGCTTGGTCCAAGAGACAATATCAAAGATTTAGTTGATTAATCAGATGATTTTGATGGAATAGAGATGATATAAATATTATTCTGATCATTGGAATATACCTTTAGAGTTTTCAGTTTGTGACTAGATGTTCTTGAAAGTTTCACCCCATTTGGGTCATCGATGGCTTGGGAGGCAAGTGAATATTTCTCCTAATTTTGTGGGAAATTTTGAGGATGTTTAGAAGGTGGGTAAAGTGTCTTACTATTTAAAACTTCCACCATAGTTTATATTGATACATAACATTTTCTATATATCTCATCTTTGAAAGTATCTTTCTGATCTATCTCATGTTTTGGGATAGAGTGATCTTGATGTTGAGCCTGGTTTATCCATGACTGAGAATCCAATCGGGATTGTTGATTCTGAAACCAAATTATTTCATGGGAGGATGATACCTTTGGTTTTATTTATATAGTAACAAAGTTATAATATGCATGATAATTGGGAGATAGAGGCTCTGGTGAGAGATTAGTGGCCTCATATTTTTGATATAGATACTTCTTAATAAGATTTTTGGAGAAATTTTCTATGGTGGGGAGGTTGTAACAACCTGTTACAATTTTTTAACTACACCTCAACCATCATTTTGATCGTGATTTTGTTAAGTTTTGTATCAAGTTTTTTTTTTTGTGTAAATTTAAAAAATTTACTATAAAATTGGGTTGTGCATAGTTGGCATGTGATTTTCTCAAACTGTGCACCCACCTGGTGTAAACCGTGCAAACTTAGGCAGTGGTGGTTTTCATGATTGACACGCCATTTGAAAAAATGTGTTCCCACATAGTAGAAACTATTCACCCCATTATAGGGGTGTATAGTTAAAGCACATAGTTTTTCTAACTATGCGGCCCTGCCTAGCTAACCATGCACGTGGTAATTTTTATTTCCAAATTTTTTAAAAATAATTCCTAAACCCCCTTTTTACCTCCTGATTGACCCCAACTCCTCATAACTTGAAATTCAAGGTATTGTAGGCTCTCAAGAACTATTTTTGTATCCTTTAAACCCCTTCCTAGGTGGATAAAATTAAAAAAGACCTCATTCGATCCCTCTATAGTAAGTGATATTCTCTCATTCCTTATCTCCCTATATCTCTTCCTTTCCTCCATAGGGTTTGTTAGATCATATTTTTGTTGATGGATATAAACCCCTTTGTTTTGGATCTTGAATCTAGGTTGGATTTATAGATCTTTGTTGTTATTGTTCTTTGTTGACAATTCCTGCTATGGGTGTTGAGTTTTTATACCATGATTAAAGGTAGGTGGTTCCATTGAGATTTTCCATGTAATAAACCCTTGAATTTATTGATTTAAATTAAATTTATTTCAATTGAATAATGAAAACCCAATTCTTTTTTAATTGTAATTTTAATTGATTTGGTATGGATTTTGAGGAAAACTCCCAATTCCAATGGAATTGGAATTTGGGGTGTACTTTGGAAATTGATAGAATTTTTGAACTAGTTTGAGAACTAGTTTCAGAAAATGGATTAATTTGAATTGATAAAAAAACCTATGAATGGTTTTGTTTTGAAAATCATGATTTGATGAAATCCCAGTGTTTTAGTTTTGAAATCAAATTTACATATTGAAATTGAAATTGGTAAATTAAATTTTAAAGTGTTTAAAAATGATTGATTGCTAGTTTGTTTGATGAAATTTTACCTTAAGTGGGAGTATATGTAAATTTCCATTAAGTGGGGGTGGATTTAATTTTCCCTTAAGTGGGAGTGGATGTAGTTTTCCCTTAAGTGGGAGAGGATTTTATTTTACCTTAAGTGGGAGAGGATGCAATTTTCCTTTGATTGGGGGTGTTATGAATTGTTGTGATTACTTTTTTATATATTCCATTGATTGTGAAATTGTTTTACTAATGCCCAATTGATTTATATAAATTTTTTATATAAAAAATTATTAATAAATTTTTTGAAATGTTTCCATAATTTGAAATTAAAATCATGTTTTGGATTAAATATGAAAATGTATTTCCATGCATGTTTATTTAAAATTTAAATCATTATTTGGTTTATTTATATATGGTATATTATTATGGATCATTTGGTGAGACCCTACTAGTATTTTAGATCACACCCTACCTTTTACTTTAGTTATTTACAGATTTTCTTCTACCAGGTTCAGGTAAAGGTAAATCTTCTCTGGTATGAGGTGGATGTTATTGATCCTTTGGGCTCAAAGTGTTAATTCCTTTGGGATGTTTGAGTTTTATACTTCAGTTGTTGGGTACTTTATTGATGCATTTTTTGGGTTTTGATATACCTATTTTGTTTTTGGTACTGTCTCCTTTAGAAGTTTTCTTTGAGAATATTGATATGTATCTATTTCTTATGCTTATTTGTGGAAAATTCATTCTCACTTTTATTTCATATGATTCCAGGTGATAGTCACCAACCCATGGGGATTAAGAACACCCTTCAGACTATGTTGGTTCCATCTCGGGTATCAGATTACCAGGGTATCTGGGATGGTTCGTGATAGAGAAGCACTATAGAAGGAACTTTAGTAGAGTACTAAAAAGGTAAATTTAATGAAAAATTATAGTAGAAATTATAGTAGTATTTTTATAGGAATTTATTTAATGGTCACTCATTGGTTCTTTAAATTTAGGCCCCTAATTTGATCTTTGGTCCACTCTCTAATGGTACTCAGTGACATATTTAAAATTAGATCCCCCCAATCTAATACTTGGTCTAATATTAGGTAACCCTTTATAATATCATTTATATATTAGGCCTTTGGGTTAAACCTCAAATATAAATCCTTCAATCCACCCCACCCCCAATGTAAGTTCTCCAAGCCACCCACAAAAAAAATGTCCTTCGGTCACCCATGGATATTAAAATAATTCCAACCCCCAAATTATTTTGATCCAATTTACACACACACACATATATATATATATATAAACATATATAATGATAAATAATTTATAAAATTATAAATAAATGGCCCCTACAAACCAAATCTCACTAGTCAATGACCTATCATTACCAAATTTATAACATCTATAGAGATTTAAGTGATCCTAATAATGATTATTAAATTAAGTGAAAGAAATCAAAATCCCTTTCTGAAGAATTCTTATGAAAAATATATTAAAAATACATAAAATACTAAAATGAAGAGCACTATAGATCATGTACCTTAAATCAAAGAGCTTATGCATCATCTACATCTCCTTTAAAATCATTTTAATTTGCTTGATAAAGATCATAAATTAAAATCCAAAAGACATCCCACCTATGGAGGTATCCATGGTTTGAGTGTATCATTTGACATTTGGATGGGATCCATTCTATCACCACAAAATTATAGTTATACAAGTGAAAAAGAGAATAATAAAGAGAGATTTTTATTGTAGATAATGTTTTCCAAGCATCAAGAACTACACACACTTTCCTTCACAAGGAATTGGTCTTTATAATTCCCTTAAGGACATTCCTCAATAGTCCATACATTAACTCATGCATTTATAATGAATTAGTTAATTCATTATCCATTCATGCATCATATTCATGAATATAGAAAACATACTATACATCACAACTCTTATAATATATTTTTAATGATAGCTTAAGTGGTGATTTGAACAAATTTCTAGCCAATACTGCCATCGCAGGTAGTATAGAATAATATACCCCATTATTCATGAAAATCACAATTTTCATGAAATCTATAAAATATAAAAATTATATATATATAAGGATTTAAGGAATATATCTCCTTAAATATCCCACTTTCACTAAATCCTAAAAGACTTCATTCCATTTCACTTTATATTATATCATATATAATAACTTGTGAAATCATATCAAAAAATCCTTTTTTGATATCTTCTGAAAAACTTTTGGAAATTTGTCATTGACTTCACCTTATATCATATCATATTTAATAACTTCTGAATACCTATCCAAAACACTTCTAGATTAATGATAAAACCATTTTAGAGTACCTCACTAAGTCAAACTCAATCCCCATTCATTCAAAAACAAAGTGTGACCCCATTGTCTTTTATAGTGTTAACATCAAATATGAATCTATGGATTCATATATGTAATAAAATAGAGGCCTCTAGAAAAGCGTCAATGCTACTCAAGATATAAAGGGTTATATCTTGGTCTCTATCAAACACATGTATCTCAATAATTGTTTTCACCAGTTTGCAACTTATACAAATATGTCTTCTCATATTTTCCCTTTTTCCAAGACATCGAGTGACCATGGGACACATAGTATGTCAATCCCATATAGCCTAATAATATGTTCTCAATATTTATAGTCTAGATTGACATGTTTGATGAATACATCACATGTCACCCATCCTTATAGATAAGTACATCACATGTACCTCATCCAAATATATATATATATATATATATATATATATAATATCTAGTTGTAGCCGCACACTTTCATGGTGTATCTCAATCAAGGGATCAAATTTCAAACTCATCATGTGAGAGGAAAAATCTCATCTTGGTTGATCTCTAACTGAAGACATGATCAGTGATATACTCAACCACCCTTATATTACCTAAGTACATAAATAAACTTTCATAATTAGGGTATCAAACTATAATGGTTCTCATGCTAGGTATCTCTCTAACCTTAGGTGTTGGGGACTCATATATGATCCATGCACCCCTATTATACCTAATACATTTGTATGAAACTCCATGTGTCATACTTAGTGATTCATCCATTACACACAAAGAATATTATTATTTATTTTGTTCCTCATGAGAGTATTTCATATCTCTATAAAATAATAATAATCATGTTAACCTTAAAATTTCATCATAACCTATAATACTCATTGAAAAAAATTGGCTGGGGATAACTTAAAGTCATTATTTGAGAGTTTATTTATCATTACACTTCATGAAATGTATATTTATATTTAAATTTATGAATCTAGTGTGAAAGAATGATAAAATAGAGATTTCCTCAAATATGATATATTTTAATATTCTAAAAAATATTTTAATAATATTTAAAAAACCCAACATAAATACCTTTTTATCATATCATACATGAAATATTGACAAATTATTCTTATGTATGCTATACTTTCAGGGTTTTTTTAACTTATTACATCATTTTTAATTCCTATCACGTCTCTATGTGACTTTATGATAGATACCACCCACTAACACTTTGGTGGGAAACATATATGAAGTAATAAAGTTTAAATAATGGTGATATATAGGAATCATATTCCTCACTATTCAATTCTTTGAACATATTCAAACTTATTAAATTTATCACATCAAATGTTATGATTTCTAATTTTGTTGTCTACTTATAAATTTTTCTAAGTGTGCCATCATCATCCTTGGAATCATTTCCATCAAACTTTTCCCTTGAAATTTTTTAAATAATGTAACTTTTACATTATTATGTTACCATTGTATCCAAAAACTTTTAGGATAAAGTGAAATTTACTCTATTATGGTAACTAATGTAACTATTTTAATTTATCTTTACTGCCATTCCCTAAGATCTTTTAGGTTTTCAAGAGTAATTGAATTTGTAATTTGGTTGATACAATCCTATGGGAAATAGTGAGGTTCACTTATTTATGATTACTAGATGTAAATCTTTACATTTTTTCTTTATCATCACATATCCTAAACTCTTTAGGATATTAAGTAAAAAACACTTTAATCTTATACTAGTATAATACTCTATTGGTTAACTTAGAACTACTCCCACTTTCTTCTTATACACTATATTTTTTTTTAAATATCTTTCTAAGATATGCAAACCCTTTTGTGTTAGGAAATAACACTTATTTCATCTTAGTAAGAATACTTCACAAATGAACTATAGTCTCTATATGGTATTATATGTTTTTGAAGAATTTTACCTTTTTAAAAAGAATATTTTATTAAAATATACCATCGATGATTCCGCTTTCATGTTCCTCTCACCATGTAATTAAATAAATCATGGCAACCTAACATATCACCCAAGTTGTCTAACCACAAGGCCCAAAGTGCATTCTTGATTTCCATGTGTTGGAGAATGTTAGAGTTGGTTCCCTAGAACTAACTAATTTTTACTTTATATTACTTGTATATTCAAAGAAGTAAATATTAATTTAAATATATTATCATATATTGATTGTTCTTCTGTATAACATTGATGTGATGATGTCCCATAGTATCTGTTGCATCGATAAGGTTATGGGGGTTCCCCAATATTATTAAAACCTTTAGTTTTTGTGACAATATCTCTTAAATATAGTTCTACAGTAAGATAACATACTATAATAGGGAACATAGTATATAGAATTTATGGTTCAATTAATTATAAGTAGATGAGGCTTCTTCTCATGAAGTTCACATTAGGTAATCTGTAATACGTGGTATTATAAGAACAGACCCATCAGTAGGAATTCTGTATGTTTTGGTGTCCTCATATATTCCTATCTATGATCATGTTTAATTATCCTTGGAATATAAGATTATTATTAATGCATGTTATTACTCATGCACTTAGATGTATTTCGTAAACCATGAGGATAACAATTCATAGAGAAGTTGGATATGTTTGATGCATCACAAATAACATGTTGTTAATTAATAATTCAGGGAAGGATTTTTCACTGACATCTTTATGGAAGTTGATATCTTAGCCCCTTGGTTGAAATATAATTTTCTCATTCCATGGCCATGGTGTAACGTTTATTTTAGATATTCAATGAAAGAAGTATTGAGAACATAGGTTGATGACATAGATATGAAACCTACTTGATGAGATTTTGTGATAAAGGGATTATATTACACAATGATCATTTATATATGGTTATCATTGTTGATACATTAAATTCTTTCTCTTAGGTGCCTTGACATTTTTCTAGACAGTAATCTTGGACTTTAGGCGTACCTGTCTAATGTCAATGAGAAAAAATTTTAGAGGGTTACACACTAAGTGTTTCTATTGATCTATATTAAATTCCATTTGAATTTAGTTAATGGAATGAATATTATTCTCAAGAGTGAGGAATAATTTTATTTAGGTTTTATTGATCAGATAAATTAAATAAATATTTATTCACTGGATTTTTGAATAAAAATTATTTATTTATTTTATTGAAGGTTTAATAAATATTTATTTACTGGTTTGGGAATAAAATATTTATTTTAAAGAATAAAATATTTTTATTTGGGTATTCAATAAATTCCAAGGAGTTTTAACAGACCAAGACCACATCCGGTGATGAATATTTATTTCCAAGTCGGTAATATTTGGTACTGTGCAAGTTAGTGAACATCGTAAAATAATGATATTATTATTATTATTTTATGTCATGGGGTTTTATGATGGTTATTATATTATTTAAGGTCTGGTATGTAATTAAATAATATTTTTAACCTAAACCCTAGCTCTATAAATATATTGTTGTGTTTATTGCATAATCTAGATATAGATAATTATTGTACATAATGAATTATCTCTTAAATTCCTTTTCCTCTCACTCTCTCAAGAATGAGAAACACAATAGATATTCCTTCAAGATTGTAGGGTAAGCAATCAAAATGAATGACACAATACAATTGATTCTCTGTACTATCACCTAGAAATTAATTGGCATTTCTTGGAGATCAAAGTAGCATGTGTGGATTGTCACTAGAGGGGTTATACCCTTGGATCCTCACATCGCAATGAAGACAATCTGAAAAGGGTCTTTAGAAAGATCAACAATGTCATAGAAGAAAGGATGCAAAGGCAAGGTATTTATTTTCTTTAGATGTAAGTAAATTAATTATAAATTTAATGTAAAATATCCTCACTCGGGGTTTCGGGAAAATAAATATTAAAAGAAAATTTTAATTTATTTCTCACCACCACATGCTTCTACTATGCTCGGAACCATAAAAAGGTATCATATTGATCATATTTTAAATTTATAATTATTTATTTGATTTTTGATCTATATGTAATTGTGGTTTAATGTTTCATTTCAAATTATTTTTTCTTTAATATTATTTGAATTAATCTTTTATCAAAATATTAATCATGTTTTTTTAGTGTTTCATTTTCTTAAAGATCTAAAAATAGATAAAAAATTACTAGAGATTCCATCAGGAAGTGAGAAAAAATATAGGTGGTAAAATTGAGTTACATGGCATGTAGTTGGAGTACACACTGTGTACCCATGTGCAATACACCTAAATGTTTTGTGGGATACATGACACGCTGAGAAGTTAATTACATGTAGTGAATTTATTTCACATCATGTGTAGACTGAGTCAACCTAGAACACAAGATTTCAGATTACATGGTTTATAGCTGGCCTACACATCATGTATTCTACACAGTTTAGTGGTGTAAATCACACAATCTGTGTGGTCATTATACATAGTAAAATCATGTGAGACTGACATCCTAGAGAATTTATGATATACATGACATGTTTGTGGTGTACACATTGTGTGGTTCATCATTTCCTGCATCTGAAATACACAGTGATCCATTCGATGAGAACAGTGAACACACAACCTAAAGTATACACGGAGTGTAGCTACCTTGTACATGCTATGTATTCCATCCAAGATACACACCTAATCCCAGTTTTTTATCCCAATCACATGGAAATTAGATACATGGAATATAGATGTCATGTGAACTCCATGTAGTCCGACTGAGTTAACACGCCGAAGCCCAAAGCATGTATCCTGGATACATAGCATCGAGGTATACAGTGTGTATTTGGATAGTACACGTCGTGTATTCTCCCAATTAATGGAAGAATTAAATTACATTAAATTAAAATTTTCAGTATTTAAACCTTATTTTATTGATTGGAACCTCTTGTGTTTGACAATTTAATAATGGTTTTAAAGAATTTTAAATGCTTAATTAATTTATTATAATAATCTATAATAATTTGGTTTTTCAATTTATTCTCTATTAATGCTTTAATGATGGTTATCTTCAAGAGTATTTGGATGGTCATTAATATGAAAGGGAATTAACTAATAAATACAATCACAATTATCTTATTAATAAAGAATAAATAAAAAATGGATGTTAACCGATTTACTTATGTGTATGCATTGCATGTATGACTATTCATGAACTAGACCAAGACTGGTGTATGTGTTTTCATTTATTTAATTTAATTTACTATATGGGTTTTTTATAGTAATTATTAAATTAATTTTATGGTTAGCATTTCATACCTCCCTCCATTATTTTGGAGGACCTATGTGTCCAATGTTATTTATGTAATCCCCCTTTAACCAATCTTGTGATTCCCCTCACCTATGTATGAGTTATAAATACTTGTAATTAATGGAGTTTCCTAAGGTGTGGAGGTTCTTCAAGATGGAACCATAATGATGACAACCTAGGTGTTACATAGGTGGATAAGTGGAATTTTGTAACACATAACAAGACCAGCAATAGGATTTATTTCCCCTAGGTCATAGATTTATTTAATATATACTCATTAAATCAACCATTAGATATTCTCATGAATGGTTCATTTAATTAATTAATTATTTCTATATTCTGAATTATTTATTTAATGGATGTAGGATCGCTATCACATAAATAAATGAATTAATGTGAAAAGATAGAATTTAAATAAATTGATTACACATAAATGTTTTATCCAGCATGGCTAACTAATTAAGTAAAATCAAATTAATATTAACAATTTATGTAAAGAATAGAAAAATATAAAATTTATTCATAATAAAGTAAAATCCCACAACTAAATATTATTTCATTCTTGACCTTCCATTACTGGATTAGGAATGAAACTCAATAGAACTAAGTTTTTTACCAACCCTTTTTGGGAAACTTACTTTTATAAGGGGAGTTCTTATAAAGGTTTTGGGTTGAATTAACCATTTTACATTAATAAAATTAGCCCTTGCTAGACTTAGTGTAATTTGGAGGTAAGTTTTGAGGAAATCCAAGTAATGATTTCTAGATTGGGAAATTCACTCAACGGATCAAGGATCTACAAGCCCATAGTTGGTAAAGACTTTCCTACCCAAATACCTTTAAGTATCATGAACAACCCTTTTGGGGTTATGCGAAAGGGGAATATGGATCCTTTCCACTAGAATGTCCAAGAAACTAAACATTCCAAGTTCAATGGTGAGGGCTATTAAGATTTGATAAAATAGTGGGGGAATTAATAAAATAAAATTATTAATATTTCTCACATAAATTTTAATCAAGTAAAGTACCAATTGTATGTTTTAATTATTAGAGGAAAGAAAACCCACAAAAACAATGTGATCATTACTTAACTCTGGGTATGTCCTTAAAAATACAAATTTCTGGATATGATAAAATCATTTATGTGATGCATTATTATCATAAATTTTTTATTATTTATTGGAATACCCTACTCTTGTTCTTACACCCCAACAAGTGAGAAAATGTAAAAAGTATGCCAACAAAAGATATGTTGGGGATGATTCTTATTTCGGTTGTATTATATTATCAACTATGTCTAGAGAGTTTATGATACAACATAAAGACATGTATTCTTACACCATAATATCTCATCTTATTTCGATTGAGAAAGATAAGGAAAGGCTTTAAATAAATAATATTTTCAATGTACAATGTCATTATAAACTGGAAGAAGGAAATTTATCTACTAATCATGCTTTCAAAATGATGTGGTATATTGATCATTTATAAAAAATGAGCTTCCACTTTGATAAGAAATTATTCATTAATCTTATCTTATTATCCTTACCACCAAAATTATCCTTATTTATCTAATCCTGGATAAATGAAATGGATAATTCACTTAGTAAACTATTTTCCATACGTCACCAAGCTGATAAGGATTGGTTGAAACCTATTTCTATTCCCCTTGTGGTGAAAATTTTTAAAGAAAAGACTAAATATCCCATGGATAATCTAAATCCAAAATATCCTTTATGGAATCCTTCAAAGAGACAAAATATTTTAAGGCTAAAGAATGATAATGAGGCTATTTTCTTCTTATGTGGAAAGAATGGGCACTAGGAAAAAATTGGAATGAATTAAAGAAGCAAGTAGTTTCACCCACTTTAGGTATATTCATCGAGTTTCTATTCACTTCTTGTTTATTAGATACAATATGCTTATTACATACATGTATTTAAATACAAAAAATGAGTAAGAATAAAAATTTTGTAGAGTGAACTCAAAAGGAGATAAGAAACAGTGATTCCTATTTAAACCAAGGGTAGATCAATGTTTTTCATTTCCATTTTGGATTGATTCAAGTTTATAATAAGTGTTTCCAAAACATTTATCTCAGTGTCCAACTAGACATAATGAGACATTATTTATTTTTGGAATAAATTTTGTTATGGTACTTTAATACTAAAATAAAGGTTTAGTAACTCTTTAATAATAAATATCCATTATAATAAATGGTGAATATAAAATATAATACACTTACCCATTTATGGAAAGATAATTATTTTTCAAATAAAACTGAAAGTAACTGGATTTTTCATTACCATTAAAGTATTTTTGTCTCAATTGAGCTAAGATAATGGATATATAAACAAACTAATTATCATGTTTTAGATAAATAAAACTTTTTAAATAAAGGTACGCCATAAAAATTTTAGAGTTAGTTTAACATATCCATGTAAAATATTCTAAAGATAAAGGTAACTTCATATACTTCATGATAAATTTTAGAAAATATCTGTGAAGTAAATGAGTGCACTTAGTAAAAGGAATCTATGAGCTAGATTATTGAAGTATATCTTATCCAAGTAATAATTGATCATATATATGGATTAAAGGTTATCCCTAACTCACAGTTCCTTATATACATCAATTTCATGATGGTAGTAAAAGTAATATCAATAATGAGTCTTATATATATTTAAAGTCTTAAATTATCCCTTTCAAGACATATTTTATAAATATAAGTGAAAAAACTAACCATATGACAAATATATTGTCTAATGGATATCATATCTAATGTGATGTGATAAGAATAAATTAGAACACTACCACAAGTGTTTGTTGGAAATTGTTTGTTAAAATATGGCCTTAGCTAAAAATGAACATCAAAACTCTAAGGTTCATCTGATTTAATGATCCTAAATCCAATAAGGATATTAATGTCTAGTTATGACCAACTATATTTTCATAAAGTAATCTTAACTCAGTAAAGATAGTGGGAGAAAACTTAAATTCTATGGGTTAAGGCTATAGATGTGAATAAGTTGGTATAGGAATGTTGGACTCCATTGAGTTTAGTGGGAGGAGTAGTTCCAGAGACATATACTGTGTAGGAATTTATAACCAAATAGGTGGTTTATGTTCACCATAAATGGTAATACATGTATTGTTATTTTATAATAATAATTATTACAAAGAATAAATAAATGTTAAAATGATAAGTTTGAAAATTATATATATAAATTCAAGTAATGTACTCCATGTATCAAGATTTAGGGACTTCATATTTTGAATGTTTCTAAGACTTGATACTACTGGTGAGTATTCAAGAGAAACTAGACATGGATGGTACAAGATGGTACCAATAAAGCATGATTAATTACTAAAAGGTTTAGTCTATGAAAAAATTTATTCACCACTCATCACGAATAAAATCATTTTTTAATTCTACTTGTCAAATCATACTTCTATGATCATCATATTGGGAAATTGATTTTCAAGGACACCTCATTTAGAGGATTACTTATGGAAGATATCTATATTATATGACCAAAAAGGAGACATTTTGGTATATGTATACTAGGCATAACTAAAAGGGATGGTGGCATCAATAAATGCCAATAAGATATGTAGATTTAATACATTAATTTATGAATAAATCATGATGAGTGATCATAGAATATTCATTTGGAAACAAATGAGTGATGTATGTCTCTAAATGGTTAGTGGGAGCATTATTACTTTTAAATATGAATATACTGATAACATATAGAAAACAAATTTTATGTCTTACCAATTTTTTAATACTAAGGAATGGTATTTCTCCAAGTATGACTTAAAGTGGAAATTGTGTTCTAGGGAACAAGGGAATTGATCTAGTACCATAAAAAAGGCTAACATAATATGCAAGAAAAATTATTACAACAAATGGTTTCCATATCTACAATATCTGAGTTCCTTGTAGCTTCTTATGCAACTTAAGAAGTAGTTTGGAAATATCCTATTCTAATTTTTGGTTATACCAAAAGAAATAGATTTATCATTTTATGATAATATTTTAATATGGATTTAGTTAGGATATTCGGATTCTAAAATTGGAAAAATAGGTGGATACTTGGTTATATCACTACTTGAGGGATTTTCTAAATATAGTAATGTTGTAGTGAAAATATTCACCACAGAGACATGTGGATTTTCCAACCGTAGCCACAAAAATGTGGTATACCTATAAGCTATAGTCATACTCAGTAGAAGCATGTTTAACATGTGAGGACTAACCAGTTGTTAACAGTTGGCTCTAGTAAAAGTGGGAGTTTGTTGGATTTGGTTCCCTAGAAACAACTACTTTGTACTTTAGATTACTTGTATATTCAAAGAAGTGACTATTAATTTAAATATCTTATCACATGTAGATTTTTCTTCTACATAACATTTATGTGATAATTTTCCAGAGTATCTATGATATTGATAAGGTCATAGTAGTTCCCTACTATGATGAGAAACTTTAGATTCTATGACAATATCTCTTAAATATAGTTCTACATTCAGATAGCATACTATGATAGGGAACATAATACATAGACTTTTATATTTTAGTACTCATAAGAGGATGAGGATTATTCTCATGAATTTCACATTTTCTAATATTCAAGATGGGAGATTATAATAACAAACCCACCGGTAGGAATTCTTCATGTTTTAGTGTCATCAGATATTCTTATTTGTGAGCGTGTATAATGGTCATTAGGATTTAATATTATTATTAATGCATGTTATGACTCATGAACTTAAATTTATTTCATAAACCATGATGATAGAAGTTCGTGGATATGTTGGATATGTTAGGTGTGTCATGAATGACATGTTATTAATTAATAAGTTGAGGAAGTATTTTTCACTTACATTTTTATAAAATTTGATATCTCATCCCTTTGTTTGAAATATAATTATTTCATTAAATTCCATGGCTATGGTGTTACAATGTTTAATTAAGATAATCAAAGAAAGATATATCGATCACATAGGTTAATGAAATATATTTGAAACCAACTTGATGAGATATTGTGACAAAGGGATTATATTGCACAATGAGTGTTTATATGTGGTTGTCATCGTTGTGACATCAAGTTCTTTCTCTTGGGTACCTTGACCAGTTGCTAGATAGTAATCTTGGACTTTAGGCATACCTGCCTAATGCCAATGATAAATAATCCTATAGGGTCACACACTAAGTGTTTCCATTGATCTTGAATAAATTATAATTTAATTTAATTAATGGAATAAATATTATTCTGAAGACTGGGGAATAATTTTATTCATTTTTTATTGATCGCATAAATTAAATAAATATTTATTCACCGGATTGTGAATAAAATTTATTTATTTATTTTATTAAATATTTAATAAATATTTATTTATTGTTTTGTGAATAAAATATTTATTTAATAGAATAAAATATTTTATTCAGGTGTTCAATAAATGCAGATGAGTTCAAACAGAGCAAGACTGCATCGAGTGATGAGTATTTTTTGAAGGCCTTTAAATAATATTTATCAATGCGCAAGTTAGCACACACCACAAAATAATATTATTATTGTTGTTGTTGTTTTATAGAATGGGGTTTTATGATGGTTATTATATTATTTAAGGGTTGATACACAATTAAATAATATTTTAAACCTAAACCCTAGATCTATAAATATATGGTTATGTCTATTATTTATGGTAATCATGATATAGAGAATTGTTGTACACAAAGAATTCTCTCTTGAATTCCTTTTTCTCTCAGCCTATAAAGAATGAGAAATGTAAGAGAGATTCCTTCATGATCAATGGATGATCGATCAACCTGAATGAATCAAGATAATTGATTCACCGTGCTAGAACCTGAAAATAAATTATTGTTGCTTGGAGATCAAAGGAGCATGTGTGGATCACCACTAGAGGGATTCTACCCTTGGATCCTCACATCACACCGAAGACAATTTGAGAAGGCTCTTTCAAAAGATAAAAGGCATCATCTAATAAAGGATCCTAAGACAAGGTATTTATTTTCTTTAGATATAAATAAATTATTTATAAATTTATTGTGAAAAAACCTTTCTTGGGGTTTTTGAAAAGTAAATATTCAAATAAATTTTAATATATCACCCACCACTACATACTTCTCCTGCGCCCAGAACCATCAGTGACAAACACCTGGGTATCAAAATGAAAAACCTTGGGAATGATTTCACCCTGAAACTAAAAAAATCATGTCTCTTGTATAACAATATAAAGATAAACAACTAGAGTACAATGTGGGATAAAAGTTACACATCCATGAGACGTGACAAAAAAATCCAAAAGGATAATCCCCAAAACAAAACAAAACCAAGACTCTATGTGACCATATGTCATCGCTATCCCAATCCAATATAAATGTAATATAAACCAAGATAAGTTTTTAGGATACATGACACTCTTCCCTTTACCCATGTCCATCAAAACTAAATCTTCATACGCACAAAGGTATATGAATGATGTGAGGAAAATGACTAGTAGGATACCACCATGAATCTATATAATGTATGTCACCATGTAACCGTTAGTTCTGGATTTAAAATGTGACAGGTTTATAAAGTAATTTCATGTGAAAACACATTTCATAAAATATAATTTTGTTTCCTTTAAATAATTACATATTCAAATAAACAAAGAACATGACAAAAGTCTATGAAAGATAAATAGAGGGAAATAATAAAATCCATCCATGGAATAGAAATATGGTAAAAATGTGAGAAATAAATACATGATATCTCATCATAAATAAAAGAAATAAAAAATTATAAACCAAAAAGTAAAAAATGGGAACTCTTGCCTATGAGAATAAATAACTGGGACATGTAAGGAACACTAAGTTGGCATGATGAGATTCGTAATGATACTGAGTATTTCCATATTCTATCAATATTAGGCTACCCATTATCCACCACAGAATAATGATTTCCCATTCATAATCCCTATTGGTTCCACACTCACTAAGTTTTGTGTATGTCCATAACCTAACAAACTCAAGGTTCCAAACTTCCATGTTTTCAAAAAACATTAAATTAAACCATGATCACCAATTTATAAAAAATTTTCAAAAGAAAATAATTAATACTCTCATTCTTGGAAAACCATTTTAGAGTCAAACCCATCTTTGAGAAATTTCATCTAACACGTGAAGTGCATAAAACTATTTTTAAAAGAAAAACCCCTTTAAAACCCACCTACATGCCACCCAAGATGAAATTTCATAAAAACCACTATTTTATATCAAATCAATCATTTATATAATTCAAACCAAATTATTTTACAAGAGCGTCAAGTAAATCATGATTTAGAACCATTATATAGAGACTCATACCTCTTCAATGGAGGAAACCTAGTCTCCTTTGAAAAATGGAATTGGTAACAAAGATATATGGTCCTAAAAAGTCTAGATATAAAATAAACATTATCAATAACCCATAAAACCATCTATATTAGGAAATCAAATCTCAATAGGGTTCCAATGAAACAAGGGGAAGAGATATTGAGAGAGGATCTAGAAAAAATAGGAGAAAATGAAAGTATATTTGCACATACCCTGAAGAGATCCACCCAAATTGATGGATAATCACAAAAAGACTAAGAGAGAACCTCCTAGAGAATCATGGAATGGTTAAGTAGAGTTTTTGATATATAAGGAGGATATTAGAGGTTAAAACAAGAGAGGGTATCATGGTAATTTTATAATTTTAATAAACCCATATGAGTTTCACTGTTAGGACACACAATTAAACAAATTGTGCACAAATCATGTAATCCCTACTTTACCTTGAAAATAAAACCACATGGTTTCCTAGGACAAGTTACATAATTAGTCAGATCGTGTGCAAGTTTTGAAACCACCTATGGACCCCAACCCAAACATCTTCATGAATTTTATGGTGACTCACATAGTTATAAAAACCATGAAAAATGTAACATCCCGGCCTGGGTTCCACACACTGGTGCCCTGAGCCAGTTCGGTACATGACCTCAGGAGTGACTGCCTGTATAAAAGAGGCTTATAACTAGTATCAAGCATCAATATTGATCATAGGGAGAGTATACCCTCTTTATCAAAGTACCACAAAAGCATAAATAAATAAATAAAACCAAATGATATAACCGTAACCAGAATAATACCAATGTCACATGTTGACCGAAACAGAAATCAAAATATCCAAAACGAAATAGTAGATATGTCATGCCAATATGTGTCAAGTGTCAATATAAAAAACCCAAAATAAATAAAGAAAAGTACAACTCCCGAGAGAGTACCGAATCACGTTTAGTTCTATCATCCATGCTCTATCCCGACTCATTTTTCTAACAATGGCTCATGCCCTTATCTTGACCTGCAACCATGAAATCTATTAGGGTACCGATCAGGAAGCCCAAGTAGGGTGTGAGTACAACTCAATAGACCACCACCAATGTAATTTAAAACAATATCTATTCAATAATAGTGTATGCAGTTGTATAAAGAATAAATAAAATAAATAAAGTAAATAATTTTAAATTTATTCAATTTCTCTTTAATTAACTGCAAAACGCTTAGGTTCCCAAGGACACCTGAACTCCCAATACATGCTTTGGACCGTTCCATATTTTGAACCATGTCACAAATTAAATTCACAAATCATTATAAAACTTGGCATTTCATTATCCATTTCATTTCCATTCATAATATGGCTAATTAGAACCATGGTCCAATGCCAACATTTTGGGTCTAGGTTTCCATTCCTAGGATTTAGTGGGCTTTTGAAGTATCAGTTTGTGTCCCACACTCATTTATCAATCAATTTATCACTATGGGATTTGGAAGTAGCAGACCACATCCCACACACATTTATCAATCAATTTATCACTATGGTATTTGGAAGCAGTAGACCATGTCCCATACACATTTATCAATCAACGACAATATCGCATGAATCATATCAATCAAGTTTAAACAACATTAACCTTCATATCACATTTCACGATCAAGATATATATTAATTAATTCAACAATTAGTTAATCCAATTAAATATATTGCATAATCATAATAATTTCCATTAATTAGTTCAACAATTAATTAATATAATTCTACAATCTCAATAACCCAATAATTAATTCAACAATGAATTATTCTAATAAATTTTAAAATCTTGATATCTCATCAATTCCACAATCACAAATTCCATTATTTAATTCAACAATTAATTAATTAAATTTCACATTCACAATAATCCATTAATTAATTCAAAAATTAATTAATTAAATTCAATACAATTTCGAAATCCCAATATCCCATTAATTAATTCAAAAATTAATTAATTCAATTTCACCATTCAATTACACCAATTAACCTAAATCGTTAACACATGACAATTAAAAAAAATCAATTCAATTATCAATGTAATTTCACAATCATGGAAATTACAATTCTTACAATTATATAAATTTAATTAAATCAATACTATAGGATTGGAATTTAGACTGGCTACCTAAAACTTGATGATGAATGGTCACCAACAAATATACCCAATCTGAAGCAGAACAAACGAATTCATGGTGAATAACACGATATAGATCTGAAACCTAGATCTAAGATCAAATGAATAAAGATAAAACAACCCTAGATCTAGATCTATAACTGATAAAAGATAAACATCCCCCTTTTATTCGGAAATATGAGTGGGATAGATAGATATTTAAATGGGAAGAAAATACATACCCAGAGAGGTGTAGGTTTGACAATTTGGCCTTTGAATCATGAATAACGGAGGTTGGGATCCCTAGGAATTCATATCGAAGCCTCCAAAAATGATATAATATTATTAGGGCTGAGTTGGAGTCAATTTGGGGTTAATAAAGGGGTTCATGTAATTTTAAATCTAATTCTCAGGTTAATTAAAATCACGCACATGGTTTCCTAAGAAGGGGTGTACGGTTTTCCAAACCGTGCACCTTAACTATGCACATCTTCTAGGGGGTGTACAATTTCTTCTAAGAGGTCACATGGTTCGAAAAACCTTTCCCTATCCATGAAAATCTCCTTTTTCTAGGTTATCATAGTTTTCAGGGTTGGGTGCACAGTTTGGGAAAACCATGTGCCAACCATGAACAACCTATCCTCCTTCCAAATTTCTCCAATTTTCACCCAAATGCACCCAAGTTAAGACCCAAAAAAGTTATAATTAAAAAAATAAAAATAATACCTATAAATGAGCATGGTACATCTCTAGAAAAGTTCAGAATCTTATAATCTCTCCACCTTATAACAGCTCATCCTTGAGCTTTAATCCCAAACATCTCTAAGATTCTGAGTCAAAAAGATTATGCCACTAAGACAACACATCTTCTTCTCTATCCCATGTTTCCTCTTAAACATGAACATGTTTCCACAATATATGAACTATCAGAATAGTCTTTACCTGCAACACTTTTTCACTATAGTCCAACACACATATCGGATGCTCCTCAAAGGACACATTTGTCTCAAGCTTAACGTCATCCACATCGATCACATGAGAAGGGTTGGGTTGATACCACTGAAGCTATTTAATGTGAAATAAATCATGTATAGCACTGTATTTATATGTAATATCCAATCGGTACACCATCAGGTTGATTCTCTCCACAGCCTCAAACAGTCCAACAAATTTGAGTGCCAACTTTTCCTGACTCCATATCCTGTGGTGACCCTGTCTAGGCAACACCTGAAGGAATAAATGATCACCCTTTATAAACTATAGGGTTCATCTAAATCTATCATCATACGACTTATGTCTACACTAATCCATATCCATATGCTTTTAAATCATCAGGACCTACTCCGACGTCTCCTACGTGAGACTCGGTCCTAACAACTCTAACTCACCTACCTCCATCTAGCATAGAGGTGATCTACATGGCCTACCATAAAGTGCCTTGTATGGTTCCATATTTATATTTTCATGATAATTTTTGTTATAGGAAAACTTCAGAAAATCTAGGTTCATCTCCCAAGACCCACTGGATTCTTGGACACATGCCTGAAGCATATCCTCTATCACTTGTATTGTACGATCTGACTGCCCATATATTTGTGGGTGGAAATATGTACTTAGTAAAACCTATGTTCCAAGTGCCTTATACAATCCCTTCTATAATCATGAATTAAAACATGATTCATGGTCTAAAACAATAGTCTGTGGCACCCCATGTAGATGAACTATTTCCGGAACATACAAAACTTCCAACTGTTCCACTGAGAAATTCTCTTGTATAGGTAAGAAATAAACTACTTTCATCAGTCAGTCCATAGCCATCCAAATAGAATCATTCTTATGAGGTGTCCTTAGGAAACCCATAAAAAATTTCATGGTAACCACATCCCACTTCTATTCTGTAATGGGAAATGGTTGTAGTAAACCTATAATTAATTGATGCTCGACCTTCACCTGTTGATAGGTGTAGCATCATGTCATGAACCCTACTATCTCCTTTTCATGACCAGCCACCAAAACTTTCATCATAGGTCATAGTAAATTTTGTTCACACTTGGATGCATCACCCACTTCGAGGCAGGAAATTACCGCATCATCTATTATTGTATACTTATAGGCACAACAACCTGATTCCTAACATAGATGATCTCATATTCATCTGTGATCCAACCTGAAGGTGACTTTTCACAACACATCCTTGGGGCCCGTTCCATAACTACCCCAAGCCCGCCTTCCATAGGCCAGGGGCTGGCGATTAGCACCAAATGTGTAAATCCCGATAAAAGGGAAGGCATTGCCTTTACATAAGTAAAGAAACACAACAGAGTACCCAAGATGAAGTAAACACTAAGTAAACTGAGTACAAAAGTAAGTGATGGAAAGTAAATGGGCCAGAATACAAACCCAACTGAAAGTACAGTACAATAGTAAAGAAAGAATAGATGCAGTAAAGTAAACCAGCAACCATTGTGTCATCCTCCAGATATCCCACTTGAAGGGTGGGTACAAATGGTCTCCTCAACTCCTCGGGTATGGTCGTCTGCTCTGTGTACGTCCCGCCAAGTGGTCCACCTCCAGGTACCATCCCGCTCCACAAGACTCCACCTAAATCAGTGATGTCTGTCATCTGCATCCAATACAGCGTAGTGCAGGCATAGCCCGGGCAGGGGTGAGTATACGATACTCAGTAGGGACCCCGAGTCCCCTTAAGGTCTCCCAAAATCCACAAAGGATAAACCACAAAGGAAAGATACAAACACAAATGATCAACCAACTCTACTTAGTTATATGCCCATACATATACCTAAGTCATCAATTCCAGTTCAACTCCAACTCAAGAGCCCAAGTTCAACCCAGTCCACACAGGTAAGCACAACCCATTCCACACAGGAAAGCACAACCCAGTCCCCATAGGAAAGTAAGTCAATCACATTGATGATAATGACTGAAGTCAAGACTCAGCTCACACAGGTATACTATTCACGAAGAGGGGTGGATATGATATATGTAGCCTCTAAATCATCTCCCCTGTCGAACCCACATAGGATCCAAGTACAGAATTCGTCGCTGACGAACCCACGTAGGATCCAAGTACAATAACCATCGCTGCCGAACCCACGTAGGATCCATGTACAATCGTCATCACTGCCGAACCCATGGAGGATCCAAGTACAGTCGTCATCACTACCGAACCCACGGAGGATCCAAGTACAGTCTTCCTCACTGCCGAACCCACGTAGAATCCAAGTATTGCAGTCATCGTCGTCGCAGTCGCAGCCAGCTCTAGATTTCCCACACACAGCACGCTCGATTTCCGTAGGGTCTTCTCCTCGAGTCAAAGATCGATACATCAACTATCACGAAGTCTAGAGTTGATGTATCACGTTGTTCTGTCCCACTTCATAGGGGAAAAACCAAGCAAAACGTACCCAATTCATGGAGAACAAGACGACCAAGCCATTTCCCAAAAGTACGCAGCGTGTAGGTAAGCGATACACGTCGTGTCATCAGTCACCGGGTACTGCCTGTGTGAAACGGCCTGTGTCGCAGGGTTGGTCATGTAGATAAGTAAGTACATGGCATGTGGTATGGTTACACGTCGTGTCCAAACCTCTGGGGTCAGTTTCATGTGCGCTGGCCATGCCTGGCCGTGTGGTGGAGTACATGCCCATGTACTCCACCCCATGTCTGTGTATTCCCGGAATACACGTTGAGTCCTCACGAAGTCGCTTCTTCCATGGTCAAGGTAGTACATGTCGTGCCTCTTGGTCGTGTGGTTCTGCCCGTGTCCTTGTATCTCCCAGATTACACGCCGAGCCTCGCAAAGCCGCTTCTGCCTTTGTATGAAGAGAATACACGCCGTGTTACTTGGCCTTGTATTTCTGTCTGTGTCCGTGTATTTTTCCTAAATACATGCCATATCCATTGAAGTATCCTCTGTCAAACAGTGTGGAGAGTACACACAGTGTGTCTAGAGTCACACGCCATGTGTTACTTTTCTAACGTCCGAAATGGAAGCCACAATACTCTTGTACTACACGGCGTGTGATCTTGGAGTACATCCCGTGTATTCTAGAATTTTCCAGAAAACGACGCCTCTGGCCAGTATGCCTCCTGAGGTGTACGTTCTTCATTCCGATGATCTGATTTCTATGAAAATTCCTCTTCTAGGTTGCCCCGACGCTCTGAGGCCGTTTATGATGTTTTAGGGCCTCTGATTGGCTCCGAAAACATAGCTTGATTCACCGCTCAAGAACGGTCGAATAATTCCACAAATTCACAAGAACGGCGGAGGAATCGGACCGTGTTAGTTTGGTCTGGTTCCTTCCGCATTAGTCCGATAACAAGCAGTTTAAGAGGAACAACAACATGGAAGGAAAACCAATCATTACTCAATCCAAACACACCCCTTCCTCAATAAAAGATATCGAATTTTGGGCATCATGCTTGACGGCGTCGCAAAGTGTATAGACGTTGATGGAGAGCATTCGAGGAGGAAGCGGTGTCTCCCCTTTTTGTCACTGAGAGAAGTTTGAAAGGCGTGACGTCATTGGAAAGTTCTCGCTTTGGTGTCTCCTCCCTTGTCACAGAGGAAGAAGAGTACGGAGAAACCGGGGTCACCGAGTTGATGTTCTTCATCGAAGAGTTGACGTCCTTCGTTGAGGATGAAGTTCTTGAAATAAAACTATATCTCTCTCCCCAAAATCTCAACACAACATGCCAACCCAAAAATAAAATAAGGCTTCCCTTATTTTATTAAATCATGCCATGCATTCAAATTTACAAAATTCAAACACTTAATTAATTAATGAAGAGTTTCAATTAATTAATTAATGTGTGTGTTGGCATGAAATAAAGAGGGAGAGAGGTAGAGTTACTTAATTAAAGGGAGTTAACAAGTTTTAAAGAGGGAGTTTATGAGAGTTATGGAAATTTGAAGGGTTGGGGCTCATGTGGGTCCCACCTCACATTTATCCTCGTATGGGTAGTTAGGATGTTAGTGGGTCCCACCCTAACTTCCCCATGTAGGTTATAAACACTTAAATTATAAAAATAAAATTGTCCCATAATTTTATTCACCTCTCAATTAATCCACAAAAATTAAATTCTTCTCCTGTGCAAACGCATCTTCGGTAAAGGTCCTCTTAAGAAATTATCGGCACTGTGAGTTCACTAGTGCCCTCGGATTTTAATTCTGAGCACCAGTTCAAAAGATAGAAAAACCCTCTCATTCGTTTACTGAATGTACCCGAGCTAAACTTCGGAAATTGATTCTGGGCAAACCGGGCCTCGGAATCAAGTGTCGTCAGAAGCCATAGACTCGTAAAATTACAACGTATTCAAGAAAAAAATTTCCGTTAAATTTACGGGTCTTTACATTACTCCCACCTCAGGGATTTACGTCCCCGTAAAGCTACATCATAAACTAGGAAACAAATGAGGGTATTGTGCACGCATCTGAGCCTCCCGCTCCCATGTGCTCTCCTGGAGGTTCATGTGCTACCAACAAATGCGAACCAAAGGAATCGACCATCCACGTAAGACCCTCTCCTATCGATCCTAGATCTCCACTAGGACCTCTACAAATGTCTCCCTATCATCGATGTCCATCTCCCTGCGATCAATGATATGTGTCGGGTCATGAACGTATCTCCTTAGCTGAGATACATGGAAGAAGGCGTGCACCCGGTGCAATTGAGGTGGAAGGGTCAGGCAATAAGCCACCTCACCTACCCTGCTGAGGACCTGGAATGGTCCGATGGAGTGCAGAGATAACTTGTCGCCCCAGCCAAATCTCCATAATCCATGTCGAGGTGAGACCCGTAAGAAAACATGGTCTTAATCCTCGAACTCCAGTGGTCTCCACCTCCTATCAGCATAAGACTTCTGTCTGCTCTGTGTAGTCCTCATCCACTCCTGGATGATCTGTACCTTCTCCGTCGTAGCCTGAACCATCTCTGGTCCTATGAGTGCTGACTCCCCAGGGTCAGTCCAGCACAGAGGTGATCTGAAAGGTCGGTCGTACAATGCCTCGTATGGTGTCATCCTAATGGTGGAGTGGTAGCTGTTGTTGTACACAAACTCCACCAAGGGTAGGTGGTCCTCCCAGCTGTGACCAAAGTCAAGGACACATGCATGGAGCATGTCCTCGAGTTTCTGAATGGTCCTCTCCGTCTGGCCATCCACCTGAGGATGAAAGGCGGTGCTCAAGCATAACTGTATCCCAAAGGCCTCCTGCAACCCCTTCCAAAATCGGGAAGTAAAGCGAGCATCTCGATCGGAGATGATAGACGATGGAACACCATGAAGCTGTACAATCTCCTGAACGTAGAGGCATCCCAAGCTCTGCACTGAGCCCTTCTCTCTGATAGGTAGGAAGTGGGCCGACTTGGTGAGTCGGTCGAAAATCACCCAGATGGAGTCGTGTCCTCTGGAAGTACGTGGAAGTCCCATCATGAAATCCATGGATATCCCGTCCCACTTCCTCTCCGGGACCTCTAAGGGCTGCATCAATCCTGTCGGAACCTGGTGCTCTACCTTCACCTGCTGGTAGGTGAGGCATCGTGAAACAAACTCTACCACAGCCTTCTTCATACCTGGCCACCAGTGTTGTCGTCTGATATCCTAGTACATCTTCTCTACTCCTGGATGTACCGCCAAAGGGGAAGTGTGAAACTCCTTCAACACATCCTCCTATAATGCAACTGGTACTATGGTGAATCCCCTGAATAGGATGATGTGCTCTCCTCCTACTGAAAATCCATCAGGTGCTTGTCCTGTGGATATCTGCGCACGTCGCGTCTCACAGTCAACATCCCCACGATGTGCCTCTCTGACCCGCTGTAGTAGTGGAGGAGTGACTGTGAGCGACTGTAGAAAGGCCGCTTCATCTCTATCCACGAAGGATATCTACAACACGGCTAGCTGCTTTGTCGCCTCTCCAAGTAGTTGAATTCCCGATCTCCTGCTGAGAGCATCAGCTACTACGTTCCCCTTCCCAGGAGTATAGACTATGTCAAAGTCATAGTCTTGGAAGAACTCGATCCATTGTCCTTGTCTCAGGTTCAGGTCCTTCTGTGAGAAGATGTACCTGAGACTCTGGTGGTCAGAATAGACTGTAAAACTCTCACCCATTAGATATTTCTTCTACATCTTCAAGGCGAAGACCACTACTGCTAACTTTAGGTCATGGGTAGCGTAGTTCTGATCATGCTTCCTCAAATGTCATGAACCATAGGCGATCACTACTCGTTCCTGCATCAGGACACACCCGAGTCTGGTCCCTGATGCATCGTAGTAAACTACGTACCCTACACCCTCTTCCAGTAGCCTCAATATGGGTGCACTGGTCAATCTCTGCCTCAGATCCTGGAAGCTCTACTGACATCTATTTGACCACACGAAGGGTTTCCCCTTCTTCGTCAAAGCTGAAAGTGGTGCTACAACTTTGGATAATTCTGGCACAAGTCTTCGATAGTACCTAGCCTGACCTAGGAAACTCCTCACCTCCGTCACACTCCTGGGTGGCACCCAAGAAAGTACTACCTTGATCTTCGCAGGATCCACCGCAACTCCCACCTCAGAGATGACGTGCCCCAAGAAGTGGACCTCTCGAATCCAGAACTGACACTTCGAGAGCTTACCATAAATCTTGTGCTCTCAGAGTGTGTCCAATACAACCCGCAAGTGGTATGCGTGCTCCTCCTCAGTAGTTGAGTAAATCAGTATGTCATCAATGAAGACTATGACAAATCGATCGAGGTAAGGCTGGAAGATCATGTTCATGAGACTCATGAACACTGCTGGAGTGTTGGTTACACTGAAGGGCATAACCAATAACTCATAGTGTCCATACCAACACCTGAAGGCCATCTTCTGCACATCCTCATCACGAACTCTGAGCTGGTGATAGCCTGACCTGAGGTCTATCTTTGAGAACCATCGTGATACCTTGAGCTGATCAAAGAGGTCGTCAATCCTCGAGAGTGGATACTTGTTCTTTACAGTCACCTGATTCAGGCTATGGTAGTAGACATGTAGTCGTAATCTCCCATCCTCATTCTTGGAGAATAAAATAGGAGAAGCCCAGGGTGAAACACTGGGTCGGATGAATCCCTTGCCCTGCAAGTCCTCCAGTTGTACCCGTAGCTCTCGAAGCTCAGCGGGAGCCATCCAATATACTGGAGTATATTTTAGAATACACAAGATCTTATCAACTGGTCAAAAAATTGTTGAGATGTGAAAGAGAATATCGATTCTTCACTATCATCTGGTTCAAATTCTGGTAATCAACACATAAGCACAGATTCTGATCATCCTTATTTGCAAACAAGACTATAGAACCCCAATTGACATACTTGGATGGATAAACCTTTTATTCATAAACTCTTTCAGATCAGTATTGATCTCATGAATCCTATTGGTTTCATTATATATGGTAGAATAGAAACTGGCTCAACCCTTGGAATGAGTTCGATGATAAATGTAAGAACCCGGGTTTTTAGAACGGGTCAAAATCCCGACCCTGTTTAAATTTTTGGCTTGTTCTGAGAAAACTGGGAAAATCAAGAAAAAACTTTTAAAAGTTGGGGAGGTAATGCAGGTGTGCATGGTTGGTGCACGGTCTGAAAAAACCATGTGGACAAGTCGTGCGAAGTCTCTGGGTGAGACAGTGGGCTCCGCACGGGCATCACACTGTTTGTCAAACCGTATGGGATGGTCGTGCGAAGTTCCTGGGTGACGCAGTGGCAACCGCACAGTTGGTGCATGGTTTTCCAAACCGTGCGGGGTAACCATTCGGCCACTTAAATTTAGGGTTTTTAAGTTCCAGACCACTTGGTATTTCCCATTCTTCTTTCTTTTCTTCCTCCCTCTTGTGGCTCGCGTGGGGAGAGTCGGCCAGACCTTCAAATCCCTCTTGGATTTTTGTCTGAACTCCGTTTCGAGCATCGTTTGATCCGTTGGAACCCCCTCGGTAAGGCCTTGATTCCCCTTGATCCGTTTTTCTTGATTTCTATTCTGGAATGAGTTTTGGGGGTTTGAGAGGTTTTTATTCTTTTTTAGATCTACCACGTTTTAGACCTAATTGGAGGTTGTCATCGGAGGAGTAACATCGTACTAATACAAGGTAGGTGGTTCATTTATTCTTTTGTGTTTTTACAGACCTTTGGGTGGTGCGGCCTATGGCGCGTATTTGGGTATTTTGAGAGAGACCCTAATTTATCTTCTATTTCATTTTAAATTTCTTATTAGACCTATGGGATACCTTGGGTATGCCCTTTGTCCTGTCTTGATTGAGAAGGGTCGGGCGAGAGTTTGTTGGTCACATGGGGCATTTTGGTCGGGGTTTCCAAAATGATAACACTTGAGTTGGGGAGGTAATGCAGGTGTGCACGGTTGGTGCACGATCTAAAAAAACCATGTGGACAAGTCGTGCGAAGTCTATGGGTGAGACAGTAGGCTCCGCACGGGCGTCACACTGTTTGTCAAACCGTATGGGATGGTCGTGCGAAGTTCCTGGGTGACGTAGTGGCAACCGCACAGTTGGTGCATGGTTTTCCAAACCGTGTGGGGTAACCATTCGGCCACTTAAAGTTAGGGTTTTTAAGTTCCGGACCACTTGGTATTTCCCATTCTTCTCTCTTTTCTTCCTCCCTCTTGTGGCTCACATGGGGAGAGTCGGACATACCTTCAAATCCCTCTTGGATTTTCATCTGAACTCTATTTCGAGCATCGTTTGATCCGTTGGAACCCCCTCGGTAAGGCCTTGATTCCCCTTGAGCCGTTTTTATTGATTTCTATTCTGGAATGAGTTTTGGGGGTTTGAGAGGTTTTTATTCTTTTTTAGATCTACCTCGTTTTAGACCTAATTGGAGGTTGTCATCGGAGGAGTAACATTGTACTAATACAAGGTATGTGGTGCATTTCTTCTTTTGTGTTTTTACAGACCTTTGGGTGGCGCGGCCTATGGCACGTATTTGGGTATTTTGAGAGAGAACCAAATTTATCTTCTATTTCATTTTAAATTTCTTATTAGACCTATGGGATACCTTGGGTATTCCCTTTGTCCTGTCTTGATTGAGCAGGGTCGGGCGAGAGGTTGTTGGTCACATGGGGCATTTTGGCCGGGGTTGCCAAAATGATAACACTTGAATTGTATTGGTTTAAATTGTTAGGTTTAGTTATTTAAACCTTGATATGAATTGTTGTAGACCTTAGAAACTTCAGTGCTGGTATGGAACAGCACTTAGTACAATTCATCTGTTTAGATGGTTTTTCCCATTATGTGTTCTGTTTAAATGTGTTTTATATGTAATTGTTGAATTGCATATGCTGGATCCCTTAGGTTGTGATGGGCGTGGCCCGAATATTGTTGAGTGATGCTGATCATAGGTTGGGCTTGTCCTGGGGTTACTTTGGGTGGTTTTGACCATGGGATCGGGCGTCATGGACATCGTCTTGAGGTAGGATGATTGTCCGGTTTGGCATGGCCTAGGTTACTTGGATGGCGAGGCCATCAGACTTGAGCGGCATGGTCACAGGGGCATGAGGTGTCAGAGGTGTGGTGGCTTAGGTACTATTTTGGTGATTATCACTCACCCAGGACTCGAGTAGTGTTCACACAGAGATACTCCTTGATGAGGTGGTTTTGACCACTCGTGTGGGTAGAGGCCCCCATAGATGGGTTTTAGGTATTTTGGATGGGGGTGCTTGCCATAGAAAGCCACATGGGAGGTGAGGAGCCTCCAGGGGATAGCTTTGAGGCTATCTGGTTGGGGTCTGAGGCTCGTCGTGATTTGAGGGAAGGTATCACTGTCCCTCCGGTTACTTTATTTGAGGGCATACATCACTGTCCCTCTGGTTATTTATTTCAGGATAGGTATCATTGTTCCTATGGGTTACTTCTTGGGTGTGCCTTCGGGACGTCGGTACTTGAGGCACGAGGTGTTAGGAGGCACAAGGTACTGAGTTACTATTCTTGGGCATGCCTTCGGGACGTCGGTACTTGAGACATGTGGTGTCAGGGGCACATGGTGCCAGGCTACATGATAGAGATTCCAGCGTTGGCTGAAGCAGGTGACACTCCATGGTGGCTGTTGAGCACTAGTGGAGTTTGTGTTTATTTGTGCATCATACTGTTTACTATTTTCCTTATAAAGTCATGCATGCTTAAACACTTATATTAGGTACGCACTGTTGGGTGGTATCCTACTGAGATTTGTCTCACACCCTATACGGGCCCTTCGGGACGCGTGCAGACTTTATGGATTTACGTGAAGGAAAGAGGCTAGCTTTAGGAGCTGGGATGCGTTAGTTGTTGCATGGATATGGTATGGACCTTGAGGTCTTACCTAGATGGGGTTACTCTGTTTTGTTTTCTTTACTTGTATCAGCATGCTTACTTGTTGGTAGCTACTATTGGTTATCCATTGGCACCCCTTTTGTTTAGTGACTTTCTATGGATGCATGTTTGGTTTTCTTAGTAGTTACCAGTGATTAGCACGTTGTGGTGTTTACTTTCCGCTGTTTTTGTTTATATTTATTGCTTCCGCTATTTATTGATATTGAATGTGCTTCCGCTCTGTGGGTCTGGTTCGAGTCTGCTGAGTCTTTTATTCCACTGCATCTCTACTATTATACTTGGACCAGTACCATTATTATTATCCTCCGAGAGGTTATAGCCTCCCCACTATACCTATCAGACCCTCACTGTTAGTCGGCAGCCTTTGGAATTCGGGGAGGTGCGGCTAAGGTAGTATCACCTGACCCATTTAGCACTGTTCGGGTGGATGTTTGGGTCCGGATCGTTACAAAGTGGTATCAGATGAGTTCTTTATAGGGATTTAGTAGCATCATTTTACTGGCTACTAATGAGATTGAGACTTCACTTTTTATTTCTGCTAGTTTTACTATTTGGGATATGGTATACTAGAGATAGTTTGTTACTGGAACTGGTTTTCAAGCTTGTGCTTGGGTTCCTACAGCCCCAGGTATGAGGGATGGACCAAGTTGCCAATGGGTGGGAATTTTTGTTTTCTTTTTGCTTATATTACAGTTTATATGATTTCTACCTTGGTGGATCACTTGGTGTGTGGGGTTATTGATTGTGATATGTGACCCTTGACCCGGTGTGGTAAGGGAGAATTGGAACTTGGCCCGGTATGGCAAGGCTAGTTTACTTGGCTTTTGATAGGCACATTTTTAGGGTATTTCAATTTCATTACTGCACATATGCTTTGTGAAGTGATAATACCATTTGAATAAAATAAATTTTCATGCTTTTGTGCTCTGAAATGTGAATTGGTGAATTCCTGATAGAATTTCTAGTTGTGAAATGTGTATGTCATGCTTTATATTTTGTATAATTGCATGTGGCAGGGTATTTGGGTCTGTCTCTTGTCCGAGCAGGCAGGTACTATCGGTTAAGGTGGTTTTGATCACCAGGATTGGGTGACTCGGTCGTCAGTTTGAGGCAACGTTGGTTGTTAAGACGGGCATGGTCCGAGGTACTTTTTATACTTGGCTCCGTTAGGGGAGGGTAAGGAGGCCATGAGGCCGAGATGCCGTGGGGCATGGGTTGCAGTGAGGGGGAGTAAGGGTAGTAGTTATGCACTTCCTTTTACTGCTTTCCTTATCTGCATAGAATATATTTATATATATATATATGGGTTGTCTGAACATTTATGGTATTCAGTGGGTTCCGTTTAGCCGACTCAGATGGAGCATCAGGAAAGTGAGGATACAGTGCTACAGGTGCAGGATCAGGTTCAGGATTCAGTACAGGTAGAGCACGAGCCGTAGGTATAGGATCAAGGACAGGATCAGGTTTAGGATCCAGTGCGGGTAGGACAATAGCCGAGTTTGGTGGCGTTTGGTCCATGGATCGATGAGCAGCTCCGAGCGAGCCTGGTGCGTGTCTTGTAGGGGATTGACAGAGGTGCGTAGGGTACAGATCCATCTATTGAATATCTAATGAGGGAGTTCCAGTCGTGGAACCCGCCACTTTTTCAGGGTGAGGGTGGTCCACAAGTGGCTGAGAACTGGATCGAGAGCATGCAGATGATCTTCGAGCAGCTCAAGACGCCTCCAGGGCGGAGGGTCAAGCTGGTGATGTACATGCTGAGAGGACCAGTGAAGCGTTGGTGGGATGTGCAGGTTTAGGCTCATAAGCATGAGGTACTGGCATGGAAGGACTTCGAGGACAGGTTCTTTGAGCACTTCTACCTAGAGACACTGAGGGCAGAGAGAGGTCGGGAGTTCTTGAGTCTTCAGCAGGGAGACATGTCTGTCATGGACTATGCCACTACCTTCACAAAATTGTCTCTCTTTTCACTTGGTATGGTAAGCGATGACACAGCTATGGTGAGGCGCTTTGAGGATGGCTTACGACATGCCATTCGATTCCAGATGAATATTTTCAGGCTGGGTTCCTTTTCGGAGGTGGTGAATTAGGCGCTCATAGCAGAGGGTAACTAGAGGGATAGGCCCCAAGCTGGCCGAGCGACAGCTTTAGGTGATGGTTCAGATATCAGGAAGGGAGGATGGGATGAGTTCCAGTAGGGAAGTTGGGCCAAGGACTCATATAGACCACCTCGTAGCAATTCTTTAGTGGTTTGCTTCCAGTGTGGACAGCCAGGGCATGTTCGGATTTAGTGCGATAGGCCTCCAAAGGAGTGTCGGGCATGTGGACAGGTCGGGCATCTAGAGAGGTTTTGTAGGCATCCCTCTTAGACAGCCGGCAGACAGGGACCAGGGAAGACCATGGAATTCAGAATTAGTTTTGGTTCGGTACCAGGAGAGGGTAGTCGAGATTCAGATGCATGCGGAGGACGTGACAGAGACAGCAGGACCCAGCTGAGGGGTCAGTGGACGATGACTGGAGCAGTACCGTAGGGAGGTCAGGCATCAAGCAGTCGTACTTTAGGCCAGGTGCACGTTTTGGAGCTACCAAAGGCCGAACATACTGATGAGCTGATGACGGTTAGAGGTACACCACGGGTGTGGCCGTGATTTCCATGTTTCCTTTTTGGCATGACCTGTAGAGGCATGTCCGTTTTGAGTGCATGTGATGCACAGGATCTATGTGGACTGACTAGATGCTAGTCAGTGGTATTATCACCACATCAGGTGCATGATATATTTATATATATATGTATGAGTTTCCATGGGCATCGGGGCATCGAGGATGCGGGTTACTTGAGGCTTCATGGGTATCGGGGCATCGAGGATGCGGGTTACTTGAGGTGCCATGGGCATCGGGGCATTGAGGATATGGGTTACTTGAGGTTCAATGGGCATCGGGGAATCGAGGATGCGGGTTACTTGAGGTTTCATGGGCATCGGGGCATCGGGGATGCGGGTTACTTGAGGTGATAGGCACCAGGTTCGTTTTGAGCATCCATGGGATGCAGGACCTCGTGGAGGCAGACACCGATGCGGTGCGGGATGCATTTGGGCGTCGAAAATGACATGGGGGTGCCAATGAGGCGCAGGGGTGATGATGCATCACGAGAGGACCTTGAGTCTGGAAACAGGTTAGAAAACCTTTGCTTGTTCTGAGTTTTTTCGGGTTGAGATCGAGTTAGGCAATTCCTAAGGTGGGGATACCCTTGAGAAATTTTGCCATAACCTTGTGAACGGGGAAGTTTAGGTTGTTTTGATCGGGGTCGTATGTTCGGTTCCATATCTAGGTTTTGTTGGATAGCTCGAGGACGATCTATGTTAAGGTGGGGAGATTGTAAGAACCCGGGTTTTTGGAACGGGTCAAAATCCCGACCCTGTTTGAATTTTTGGCTTGTTCTGAGAAAACTAGGAAAATCTAGGAAAAAATTTTAAAAGTTGAGGAGGTAATGCAGGTGTGTATGATTGGCGCACGATCTAAACAAACTGTGCAGACAAGTCGTGCGAAGTCTCTGGGTGAGACAGTGGGCTCCGCACAGGCGGCGCATGATTTTTCAAACCGTGCAGGATGGTCGTGCGAAGTTCCTGGGTGAGGCAGTGGCAACTACACGGTTGGCATACAGTTTTCCAAACTTTTTGGGGTAACCATACGGCCACTTAAAGTTAGGGTTTTTAAGTTCCAGGCCACTTGGGATTTCCCATTCTTCTCTCTTTTCTTCCTCCATCTTATGGCTCGCGCGGGGAGAGCCGGTCGGACCTTCAAATCCCTCCCGGATCTTCGTCTGAACTCTGTTTTGAGCATCGTTTGATCTATTGGAACCCCCTCGGTAAGGCCTTGATTCCACTTGATCCGTTTTTCTTGATTTTTGTTCTAGAACGAGTTTTGGGGGTTTGAGCGGTTTTGATTCTTTTATAGATCTACCACATTTTAGACCTAATTGGAGGTTGTCATCGGAGGAGTAACATTGTACTAGTACGAGGTAGGTGGTGCATATATTCTTTTGTGTTTTTGCAGACCTTTGGGTGGTGCGGCCTATGGCGCATATTTGGGTATTTTGAGAGAGACCCTAATTTATCTGTTATTTCATTTTAAATTTCTTATTAGACCTATGGGATACCTTGGGTATGGACTTTGTCCTGTCTTGATTGAGCAGGGCCGAGTGAGAGGTTGTTTCTCACATGGGGCATTTTGGTCGGGGTTTCCAAAATGATAACACTTGAATTGTATTGGTTTAAAATGTTAAGTTTAGTTATTTAAACCTTGATATGAATTTTTGGAGACCTTAGAAACTTCAGTGCTGGTATGGAACATCCCTTACTTAGTGCAATTCATCTGTTTCGATGGTTTTTCCTGTTATGTGTTCTATTTAAATGTGTTTTATATGTAATTGCTGAATTGCATCTGCTGGACCCCTTGGGTTGTGATGGGCGTGGCCCAGATATTGTTGAGTGATGTTGATCACAGGTTGGGCTTAGCCTGGGGTTACTTTGGGTGGTTTTGACCACGGGATTGGGTGTCATGGATGTCGAATTGAGGTAGGATGACTGTCTGGTTGGGCATGGCTCGGGTTACTTAGATGGAGAGGCCATCAGACTTGAGTGGCATAGTCGCAGGGGCACGAGGTTTCAGAGGTGTGGTGGCTTAGGTACTATTTTGGTGATTACCGCTCACCTGGAAGTTGAGTAGTGTGCACATAGAGATACTCCGTGATGAGGTGGTTTATGACCACTCGTGTGGGTAGAGGCCCCCGTAGATGCGGTTTAGGTATTTTGGTTGGGGGTGCTTGTCGTAGAAAGCCACGTGGGAGGTGAGGAGCCTCCAGGGGATAGCTTTGAGGCTATCGGGTTGGGGGTTGAGGCTCGCTGATATTTGAGGGCAAGTATCGCTATCCCTCGGTTACTTTATTTGAGGGAAGACATCACTGTCCCTCCAGTTATTTATTTGAGGACAGGCATCGCTGTTCCTCCGGGTTACTTCTTGGTTGTGCCTTCAGGACATCGGTACTTGAGGCACGATCTTTCAGGAGGCACAAGGTGCCAGGTTACTATTCTTGGACGTGCCTTTGGGACGTCGGTACTTGAGACACGTGGTGTCAGGGGCACATGGTTTTTGGCTACATGACAGAGATTCTGGCGTTGACCGAAACAAGTGACACTCCATGGTGGCTATTGAGCACCAATGGAGTTTGTGTTTATTTGTGCATCATATTTTTTATTGTCTTCATTATAAAGGCATGCCTGTTTAAACACTTATATTAGGTATGCACTGTTGGGTGGTATCCTACTGAGATTTCTCTCACACTCTGCATGGGCCCTTCGGGACGCGTGCAGACTTTATGGATTTACGTGCAGGAAAGAGGTCAGATTCAGGAGTTGGGTTGAGTTAGTTGTTGCATGGAGATGGTATAGACCTTGAGGTATTACCTATATGGGTTTACTCTATTTTTTTTTCTTTACTTGTATCAACATGCTTACTTGTTGGTAGCTACTGTTGGTTAGCCATTGGAGCCCCTTTTGTTTAGTGACTTGCTATGGATGCATGTTTGGTTTTCTTAGTAGTTAACAGTGATTAGCATGTTGTGGTGTTTACTTTCCGCTGCTGTTGTTTATATTTATTGCTTCTTCTGTTTATTGATATTGAATTTGCTTCCGCTCTGTGGGTCTGGTTTGAGTCTGCTGAGTCTTTTATTCCGCTGCATCTCTACTGTTATACTTGTATCAGTACCATTATTATTATCCTCTGAGAGGGTATAGCCTCCCCACTATACCTATCAGACCCTCTCTGCTATTCGGAAACCTTTATCATTCGGGGAGGTGCACCTAAGGTAGTAGCACCCAACCCGTTTAGCAATGTTCGGGTGGTTGTTCGGGTCCGGATCGTTACAATAAATTCCACATCTATCTCAGGTGGAAGACCTGATAAGTCCTCAGGAAACACGCCCTAGAATATTTCCACTATGAGTGGAAATAAATCACGCTTTGCACCTCCATCATCCAGCAATATACTAAAAACATGGGCGGTGAGCTCCCCTAATTACTGATGAACTGGTCATGCATAGGCCACCTTAATGTCCCATTATCCTCAATGTGCATAATTATCACCCTCAAGATATGTAAAAGTCACTCTCCTATGGTAACAATCAATGTGGGATCGTTATGCTACTAACTAGTCCATACCCATAATTAGGTTGAAATCTTCCATGTCAAGGATGTAAAGTTCCCAAATGAAACGATAATCCCCAACCTTTAGAGAACACCCCTTGTATAGGCAGATGTCCCTCCACCATACTCCCAAATGTTTATCTATTTTCAACACCCCACTCATGAACTCCATTTCTAGGCTCAAACCATTCACAAGTTATGCATAAATAAAGTAATGATAGGCACCAATATCAAATAACTAGAAATCATAGAATATATAAGAATGGTACATCTTACTTTAGATGGTCCAGCCTCGCTATCCACCAATGTAGGCTGAATGGCATTCAATTGTCCTGCCCCTCTTCTCTATGATGCATTCGGAGTCCCCTAAGCTGCACCACTCTGCTAATATGTGCGCTCTTTCCCAGAATCTCCATGTCCATTGCCTCTACCACCAACTGCCAAACTGATGAGGTGTAGAAGATCCCCTTCCTACACTCTATATCTATCTAGATACTCCATTGTGTATCATCTTTCATGGGTTCCTACAAAACCTCTATAGATTCCCCATACTACCATAGCCTTAGCACTCTACTAGTGGTTGGGGGAAGTGTCTCAACCTACCACACTGGTGACAGATCACGTGAGCATGGTCTTGTGTAATTGACCCATCCCCTTAGATACTCTTCTTTCTATAAAACTATCCAATATTCTCATATATACACTTCCTACTCATCAAATTAATACCTCCTAACTATCTAGAATAAACCACTTGTCCCCAACTAGAATCCTCCTTCAGGTTCCCCTTAGATATAACAGCCTAATTCACCACTTTTAAAAACTTCTTCATCCTGAAGATATTCACCTAGGACTTAATTTAATATTTAATCCTATATTGAAACCATTTTTATAAAGTATCCTTATCCCCTTTCAATTCGAGAGAAAAGTGTTTTAAATATAAAAAGTGTCTAGCATAGTCCATCACGAACATACTCCCCTGAGTCAACTGCATGAACTCAACTACTCTCTCCTGCTTGAATGTCTTAGGATAAAAGTTCTCTAAGAACTTCTCCTAAAAGTCCCTCAACTCCATACTCTACAGTTGTTCATCCCAAGTTCGGATGTCCCACCATCACTTTTCTTGACCACATAACATGTAAGAAACTAATTTGACTCTCTTCTCGACAGGAGTCTCCAAGTGGTCAAGTAGGTTTGGATACACTTGATCCATAACTCAGCTGCCTCAGTTCCACCCTATCTAGTGAAATTCAGAGGATGTTGCAACTGTAACTCCCTCATCAGATCATACATGCTTTTCATAATGCTCCTTGGGTATATTTTCATGAATTGCATAAATTGAGAAAAGTTCTCTCAGAATTTCTCTCCAACTTCCTCACTCGGTACCACCAGTGCCTCAAGTTCCATCATTGGAGGATCATTTCCATCCATATCCTCGTGTATTACTCTCAACAATCATCTTAATGGAGGAATATCTCTACAATTACAACCACACATATTAGGAAATAGAACACAACATTAACACATTTAATTATTAGGGATTCACAATATCCATAACAAGTCATTCCCCCTTTTTACACCACACGGTAAACACTGAGGCACTATCACTACCCTTAACCATCCTACATCTAGTTCATGGTTAACATAGGGTAAAATAATTCTAATTATTCAAATTTCACATTAGAAAACTATTTATTCACGTTTTTTATCATTATTTTCAATTTCAATTTTACATTAGGCACATTATTCAGTTCAATCACACAAGGAAAAACATTTCAATTTTTATAAACTTACCTAAAAACCATTTTCTCATGCGTACCTAAAATAATACATGTCACAAAATAATCCTAAGTTCCTAGAATGATGCATGCACACTCAATTATCATTCCATTTTAGTCCATGATTCAAATCTCAAATGAAAACTTAGAAACAATAATCACATCACACAACAAGTTTATCACTCTAGGTGAAATAAAATCAACTGTAACAACACACATCAATAACAAAAATCACACCCTGGGTACTCGTATTTTACCCCCATACATGGGTTATCTACTCACACCACTGCCCTAAGCCAGTTCGGTATGTCACCTCAAGCGTGCCTCCCCATATGGTAGAGGTTGTCAACTGTCAGCGAGGGTCAATATTGATCATAGAGAGATTATACCCTCTTTATCAAAGTAGCACAACAATGAAAATAAATATAAATAACCAAATGATATAACCATAACCAAAACAGTACCAATATCATATGATGACAAAAATAGGTAATACAATATCCAAAACTAAACATTAGATATGTCATGCCAATATGTGTCAAGTGTCAATATGCAAACCCCAAAATAAATAGACATTGACAACTTCAAAGTGGGTATTGAACCATGTCTGGTTCCCTCATCCATGCTCCATCTCAAATCATCCATATAACATTTGGTTCTTTCCCTTATCCTATACTGAAACCATGAAATCTATTCGAGTACCGATTAGGCAGCTCGAGTAGGGTGTGAGCACAACTCAGTAGGCCACCACCAACGACATCTAAAAAAATATTCATTCAATAAAAGTGTATGCAGATGTATAAAGTATAAATAAAAAGCAATAAAGTAAACAATTTTATATTTATTCAATTGCACTTTATTTAACCACATAACCCTTGAATTACTTAGGACATATGAAATTTCAATACCTTCTTTGTCTCATACTGGAATCTGAACCATGTCACAAATTAAATTCACAATTCATTATAACACTAGGGATTTCATTATCCATTTCATTTCCATTAATAATATTACTAACTGGAACCATGGTCAAATGCCAGCATTTTAGGTCTAGGTCACCATGCCTAGGACCCCATGGAATTTTGAAGTAGCATTCCATGTCTTGCACTCATTTATCAATAAATTTATCATTGGGATTTGGAAGCAGTAGACCATGTCCCACACATGTTTATGAATTAATTTATCACTATGGTCTTTGGAAGCAACAAACCATTTCCCACACACTTTTATCAATCAACTACAATATCACATGTATCGTATCAATCAAGGTTAATAAACGTTAACCTTCATATCACATTTCACAATCAAGAAATAAACTAATTAATTCAATAATTAATTAATATAATTAAACCTATTTCATAATCACAACAATTTCCATTAATTAATTCAATAATTAATTAATCTACTTCAAAAAACTCAATAAACCAATAATTAATTCAATAATTAATTATTTCAATAAATTCCACAATCTTGATATCTCATCAATTCCACAATCACACATTCCATTAATTAATTCAACAATTAATTGATTCAATTTCACATTCAAAACAAATCTATTAATTAATTCAATCCAATCCAATTTCACAATCCCAATATCCCATTAATTAATTAAACAATTAATTAATTAAATTTCACCATTCAATTTCCCCAATTAACCTAAATCATTAACATGTGGCAATTAAAACAAATCAATTAAATTATTGATTCAATTTTCCAATCATGGAAATTGAAATTCTTATAATTACATACACATAATTAAATCAAGACTATGGGATTAGAATTTATACATATACCTCAAACTTGATTATGAATGGTTGCCAATGGATATACCCAATTTGAAGCAGAACAACTGAAATCATGATGAAGAACATGGTCTAGATTCGAAACCTAGATCCAAGATCAAATGAATCAAGATCTAATAACCCTAGATCTAGATCTAGAACAAAAAATGGATAAACATCCCCCTTTTATCTAGAAAGAGGAGTGGGAGAGAGAGAGATCTAAATGGAAATAAAATACATGCCCAGAGAGGTGAAGATATAACAATATGTTCTTTAAATCATGAAGAAAATAGGTTAGGAGCCCTAGGAATTCATAAGAGAGCCTCTAAAAATGATATATTTTGATTAGGACCGAGTTGGGTTCAATTAGGGTTAATATGGGGGTTCTGGTAATTTTAAAACCAAATTTCGGGTTAATTAAAATCGCATGCATGGTTTCCTAGGTAGGGGTTCATGATTTTCCAAACCCTACGGCTTAAAAGTGCACCTCTTCTAAGGTGTCCACATAGTTTCTCCTAAGAGGGTGCATGGTTTTACAAACCGTGTGCTAGCCGTGTGAATCCACTCTATCTGGGTTTGCACGGTTTTCAAGGTTGGATGCACAATTTGGGAAAATCATGTGTCAACCATGAAAAGCCTCTCCTCCTTCCAAATTTCTCCAATTTTCACCCAAACTCACCCAAGTTAAGACCCAAACAACTTATACTCAAAATAAGAAAAAATAATACCTATAATTGAGCTTGAGGTATCTCCAGAAAAGGTTGGGATATTACACAAAAGGACACTAAATTTGGCAGGTCCATATCGTACGGTTATCGCATGGTTATTACTAATTGTGTACCTATCCTATTTCACCTAAAATATAAAAATATTAACTCCTTTCTCCCAAAATAATTTAGAACCACAAGAGAGATAAACTATACCCAAAAAAACATAAATGTGACCCATATGGCATCAAAATTCTCCCTACCATACCATATTTTATCCCTAAAACGTGCTTAGGATTCTGAACCTACAAAGATATGAGGCCACTACCACATCATTAACAATTATTTCTCCTGCATCCCATGGATATCCCATCTACACTACCATATTACACAAACCAATGGAATCATTTTACCACACAACACCTTATTATAATGTTTCATAATATGAACTGTCTTCTTAACCACTGAGGTGTCAAGCTCAAGATCAACACCACCCCCCCAATTCTATCACATAGGAAGGATCTGGTTGATACCTACTCTATTAGGAAAAATGAAACATGTTTTGAATTAATTCCAAGCGATACAGTAAGTCCAACTGATAATCCACCTTTCCAATATTTTGAAAATCTTGAAAGGGCCAATAAATCTCAGTGCCAACTTACCCTACTTGCCCAAACAATAATATCCAAAATGAGGTGAAACCCTTAGAAAAACCCAAATACCTACTAAAAACTCCGATAAAAAAAGATGGTCCACATAGTATTTATGGAAACTATGAACTATCACTAACCTCTTTCATAAAAACTGAACCTTTTTTCATTGTCTCTTGAACTTTACTCGATCTAACCAAAGACCATTCCAAAAATTCTACCCAACACAAAGGAGATATGCATTTTAGTTCATACAATGCTTCAAAAAGTTTCATTTTAATAAAATCCTAGTAACTGTTTTTGTAGGTAAACTTGAAAAAAGGTAGATAATTTTCCCACAAACCATTGAAATCAATAACATGCACTTGAAGCATATCCTCATGAATCTGAATAGATCTTTTAGTTTTTCTATCTATCTAAGGGTGATGTTCCATGATTAACTTCAATTGGGTACCCATAACCTCTTGAAAAACTTTCCAAAATTAGAATATAAATCATGGATCTCTATTAGAAACAACTACCAAAGTCACTCCATGTAGATTCATGATCTCTCATATGAACTAGTTCCCAATATCTTCTATCATATTTGTCTCCTTAATAGGAAGGAAATGAGTTGATTTTATAAGTTATCAATGATCAATCAAATAATATATCTCCCAATAGAATTTCTCGATAAACCAACAATTAATTATATGGATATCTCCTCCCAATTCCACAATGGAATGGGTAAAGGCTACAAAAAACTGGTAGGTCCCTCATGCTCAGGCTTAATATTCTGGAAAGTGAGGCATCATGACATGAAGTATGCAATCAACTATCTCATCTTTGGACACCAATAATGAAGTCTCAAATTATGATAAATCTTGGAAGCCCCAGGGTATATGAACCAACCAGACACTTGAGGTCTCTACACTCACCTAGAACCTAGTCCTCTCACCTAGGCCCTTCACTGGTATTTCTCCCCTAGTTTCTTCATAGAGGAGGCTTCTCCTCATGGTTTTTTGTCTTTGATAATCTATATCTACTAAAAGTTTTTTTCTTTGTTTTTTCTCCCTATTTTGGTATTATGGATTTTATTCTTTATGGTTCCTCTCCCAAGGCATGTTCATCGTGATTCATTCATCTAGAAATAGTACATCATTGGTTACTTTGAAGAGTTTATTATTCTTTTAGTTTCTTCTTATTCATGTTTCTAATAGTCATGGGAATCATTTGATCTCCACCTCATCTATTTCTACCTGAGACATCATACCTGACTCCACTTTTAGTCTGGTCTTATGGATTTCTAGGTGACTTGGGTTTTGTGTTGGTGGAGTGAATCAAGTTTCTCAATTACTTTAGATTTATATTTTTTTTATTGGGATTTTTTTCTTGTAGTTTTTTCTTGTTCAAAGATCTCAATCTCCACTATGTTCTCCCTTTCTACTTATACCACCATAAAATACACTATTTTGCTCCAATATTTTAGTTTTCAATGGGTTTTGGGATTGTGGTGGTGGTGTCGGTAATCGATCCATAGATAACAACTCATGTCATCTTGATCTTATTTATCTTGTTCTTTTCCTTGGGTCTCACTGGTGTACATTCATTGGCAGTGGTGGTTCTTCTATAATCTCTTAGTGGTAGTTTTTAATGAAGGGTTTATGATTATGGAAATGGTCTACTATTTTCAGAGTTGGGTTGTACTGGTTTTTGTTGTTGATTTGATGCTCTCTATAGGTGGATTTCTTGTGGTTGTTCATGGTGGTAGTTTCTTTCATGATTCAAGGTGGTTACTTTCATATTTTAGCTGTTTGTTTTAGTTGATGGAAGTGGTATTGTTTCTCTAGTGAACCTCTATTGGTGGTTTATTTTTTCATAGGTTTGGAAGTGGTGATTCTTATGGTTCTTGGCATTGATGAGGTTTGATATTTTGTTGTTTTTATTTCTTTTTTTTTCAGCAATAGGATTGGTGATTGATGTTAGCATGCCTGCATAGAGGTGATGAATTTGATGTGAAACGGCAATGGACTTGACATACCTCACTGTTCTTTTGTATTCCTAACATGTTATTTCAGGCATGTTTCATTTTGAGTTTGATTTTTGAATTTTATTTTGTTTGAGGGTTGATATTGTGTTTTTCGTTGTTTGGTTTTGACTGATTATTGGTTGTAATTGGTTACCCCGGAGTGGATTCTTGAAAAAAAGGTGTTTTATATTTTTCTAAGCCATGTCCTATCATCAAATGAAGAATTTTATTTCACACAAGATAATCACACCCACCCAATAGCTACCTTACATCCAAATTTATCTCAATTAATAGACTCATCAAAGACCATTCTTCCATATATTCCTTCAAGGATTGAGTTGGTATCTTCATGCTCAATGCATTGACAACTATATTCACTTTTCTAGGTGTATATATAATATAAAAATCAAAATTTTGAATATATTAAATCCAACATATCTATCATAAATTCATATCTTTCTTGGTAAAAATATACTTTAAACTCTTATAATCTAAATATACATTAAACCGCTCACTAAAGTGATAGTGGTTCCAAGTCTTGAGAACATGCATCATCATAGATAACTCAATATCATGGATAGGATATATCTTATCATGAGGTAATATTTGTAAAGAGACATAGGCCACCACATGCCTTCCTTTCATCATAACACATCCCAATCTCATACCCAGGGCATCATAGAAAACGTTATAACCCAAACCTTCTTTTGGTAGAATCAAAACAGGAGATGAAGTCAATCTCACCTTCAGTCCCTCAAATGATCTTTGACACTTATCATTCCATCCAAACTTAACACCATTACAAGTTAACTCTTTTATAGGAGATGCATTCTTGGATAAATATTAAACAAAACATCTGTAATAACCATCCAAGTCTAAGAAGCTTCAGATATCAAAAAAATTCAAGGGTTTCTCCCATGACATCCCCACCTGAATCTTCTCGGGATCCACTGAGATACCCCTTTCAGGTATTCCATAGCCCAAAAACTTCACTTCTTGGATCCAAAATTGACATTTATAAATATTTCCATACAAATGATGTTCTTTTAAAGTTATGAGAACCCGATATAGATGATCTCTATGTTATTTATCTATCTTGGAATACACCAGAATATTATCCCATGAAAACAACCATTAAAGAGTCCAAAAACCAAGGAAATTTTGATTCATCAATTCCATAAACACCATAGAAGTGTAAGTAAAATCAAATTTTATAACCAAATATTCATAATGTACATACCTTCTCTTAAAACATTATTTTAAGAACATACTCCTCTCAAACTCTTAACTGATGGTACCCTAATCATGGATTAATCTTATAAAACCATTGGGATCCCATGAGTTTCTCAACTGGTCATGGATCTTGGGAAAAAAGATACTTTTTTCTTAACAGTCGCCTGATTAAACCTTAGGTAATCATCACGAAGCTAGAGGCTTCCATCTACCTTATTTGCGAAGAGAACCGGTGAATCCCAAGGTGACATGCTCAGATAAAAAAATCCTTTAGTCTCAATATCCTCAAGTTAAACTTTAAGATTCTTCAACTCAATGGGTGTCATATGATAATATATCAATGAGATGGGACTTATCCCTAAAAGTGATTTAATAGTAAAATCAATCTCTCTATAGGGTGGTAACCTTGAAAATCGTTAGGAAAGGCCATAGGGTACTCATACACTATAGTAGGAAGAGGACCACTTAAACATTGGTCGACAATGTTAAGAAACTTCTCTAACATTCTACATGAGATCATTCTGGCCTCAAGAACAACAAGCCCCACTCTCCTAGATCTAGGATGCCACTCATCCATAAAGTCATGAGTAACCCAATCAGAATATAGAAATTGAAATCAATGATGATAAAAATTGATTTTAGATTTAAAATGAACCATTTGATCCATACCAATAATTAGGTTAAAGATATCAAGATCAAGGACTAGAAAATACCACATGACCTCATTGTAAAAGGAACACCCCTTCATCACCCTCACAGTGAATATCCCCATGTATTTAAAATATCTATGTAATAAAATCAATTTCCCCCACAGAGGGAGAAATAAGCATTAAATATAGACAAACAATCCACACAATGGGTGAACAACACAAGGGGAAATCAAGAGGATCTTTTCCAATCAACTCTTAAATATTAAGGTGCTAAACGGGCCTTTAACATTAAACCATGGCTCAAAATATCAATCCCTTATAAAACACAACTTTAACATCCATTATAAATCCATTGAAATCACACACGCCATTTAAAAATCTCAAATCCACCCCTTTAAATCATGGGTTTTCCTCTTTGATATGAAAAACAAGGGTAAGGGCCTTCCATTTCCATCAAGTACCTTTAAAAGATCCATTGAGTATTTTTTCACAAAGGGGAATACAACACACATCCATTTCAAAAACATTTTAAATTAATAAAATAACCCTATTTAAAACCATTTTTGAGGCCAACACCTCATTATTGAACAAATCTATCTTTAAAACATAGTTTTCACTCATTAAAAACCAAAACTAGATAAAAATATGACACATGCCTTTAAAATCATTTTAAAAAGCCTCAATGGAATTTTCAAAATGTTTGGAACATTTAAAACATTTCATTTCAAAAATAAACATGTGAAAAGATCTTTCAAGTCTATAAATATGTTTCCAAACATCCCATTTGTTTTATTTAAATGAAAATAATCACTTTATAAACATTTCACTAATCAAATCCTTCTTTCAATCAAAACATCCATTTTGAAATCCACTTTTAAAAACCCAACACAAGAGTTTTTATTTCAAAATGGGTTTTTTAAACATCTTTGAAAATCATATTTCAAAGGAAACAATCCAAACATGCATGGGTCAAACATAGCAAAGTACAAGTGTACTTAGAATTCCAAATATGAACTTTAGGAATCCATATTAATGACATAAAAAACAAAAAAATGACATGATAAGGTTCATATAAATAAACCCAAAATAAATTTCATTTAAATAACCCTAAAATCAATCTCAAACCTTGAAAAATCCCTGACCATCCATGGTAACTCGAGGTCATATACGAAAGTGAGCTGACCAGGCACCCGAGTTATGACCCGAGTTATGATTGTCTTACTCCAGTCTACCAACCACCCTAGAAACAAATATTTTCTTTGATACCATTTTTTAATGAACCAACCTAGGTCGACCTGGCATGTCACCCAAGTTGTCCAACCACAAGGCCCAAAGCATGTTCCTAGTCGCCATAGGTTGGCAACAAGCACCTCAGTATTAACATAAAAAACCTTGGGAAAATTTTCACCCTGAAACTAAATAGAACATGGCTAATATATAACAAGATAAAGATAAAAAATAGAGTATAATTCAAAAGAAAATGTACAAAACCATGATACAAAACAAACTAATAAAAAAGGATAAACCTATAAACAAAACAAAACCAAGACCAAAACCAAGTCTCTATGAGACCATCCATCACCACCATCCCAACCCACTATGACGGAAACATAAACCAAGATAATTCATCATGATACATGATAGTATTCGCATTACCAATTTCCTACAAAACCAAATATACATACTCCCAAAGGCATATGTAGGGTGTGAGACAAACGCCCAATAAGATACCACCAAGAATCTATACAATGTCTTTCACCATGAAACTATTAGTTTTGGATTTAAAATGAAATAAGTTTATAAATAAATTTCATTTGAAAACACATTTAATAAAAAAACATTTGGCTTCCTTTAAAACAATCCATATTTGAATAAACCAAGGATTTGACAAAAGTACATGAAAGATAAATAGAGGGAAATAATCAAAACCATCCATAGCATAGACATATGGTAAACATGTGAGAAATAAATACATGAGATTAAATTATAAATAAGACCAAGCACAAATTACAAACCTCAAATCACAAAATGAGATCTCTAGCCTTTGGGAATACATAACTAGGACATGCATGGAACACTAATTCAACATAACGTGATTCCTAATGATACCAATTCCTTCCAAAATTTGTCGATGTCAAGCTACCCATTAGCTGCCACAGCATGAGGAGCACTCATCCATAATCCCTAGTGGTTCCACACTCACTAAGGTTTGTGTATGTTTATAACTCGATCCACCCAAGGTTACCAAGTGCCATATTTTCACAAAACATTCAAGTAAACCATGATCTCATTTTATAAAATATTTTCACAAGTAAATAATTACCGCTCTCATGTTTGAAAACCCATTTTAGAGTCAAACCCATATTTGAGGCATTTGATCAAACACATGAATCATATAAAACTATTTTTAAACAAAACCCCCTTTAAAACCAACTTTGCATGCCACCCAAGATATAATTTCATAAAATATCCCCTTTGATATCAAATCAATAATTTATATAAATCAAACCAAAGGAGTTTATAAGAACATCATGTAAATCATGAGATAAAACCATTGTATAGAGACACCTACCTTGTCAATGGATGAAACCTAGTTTCCTTTGGAAATAGGAATTGGGAATGAAGATATTTGGTCCTCATAATCTTATATCCATAAGAAAAATCATCAACCCCCCCCCCCCAATTAAACCCGCTATATTCAGAAATCATAGCCTAATGGGGTTTCTACGAAATAAGGGGAAGAGAGATCGAGAGGGGATCTAGAGAAAATAGGAGAAAACGAGATGAGATCCACACATACCTTGAATAGATCCACACAAATCAATAGATAATATCCAAATGACCAAGAGAGAAACTCCTAGAGCATCAAGGAATGGCTATGTCAAGATAATAAGAGATTAGGAGGAGATTAGAGGTTAAAACAAGCAAGGGTATTAGAGTAATTTTTTAATTTTAAGAAACTTGTACAGTTTTCATGGTTAAAAAAATTGTGCACCAACTATACAGTCTCTACTGTCCCTTGAAAATCAAACCGAACAGTTACCTGGGACAAGTTTCATGATTAGTCATACTTTTCACAAGCTATGAAACCACTACTGGACCCCAACCCAAACATATGAATGGTTTTACTAATAACTCACATAGTTATACAAACCTTGATCAACCCATGAAAAGGGGCAATATAGTTGATATATCCACATCGCACAATTATCACATGGTTACGACTAAAAGTGTGTGGACTGTGCGCATGGACTATTTCTCCCAAAAATCTAAAATCTTGACCCCAGCTCATGAAAGAATTTATAACCTCAAGAGAGATAAAATAGACCCAAAAAAACATACCTATGACCCAGAGGTTGTCACACGCCACTTAAATTATTTAAATAGGGAATTTTCCAAATCATATCATATATGACTCTTGGATAGTCAAGTAGAAAACTCTTTTTACAATCCATCATATGGATAAAATCAACACCATTCTACTAGTATCCTTCTTAAGGGTTTCACAGCTAAGTGTAACCCAAATAAAACACCAAGAATAGGCTAGCAAAAGATAATCCATGGGAACCCTTCTTTGATGTAATCTGCCCAAGGATAGTCCAATGTCACTCATTACTTTCTTTCCTTACACAAGATAATCTAAGGTCACCCTTCTTTGGAAAAACCTACCTGGTTGGATGATCAAGGTCTTGAAAAGTGACACCTTGGAAGGAATCTCACACTAAGTATTTGAAGGTATTTAATCCCACTATCTTATCTCATGTTATTCCCTTTTATGTATGCATGATTATAGTAATTTAGTTTTGAATCTTATTCCCTCCACCAAACCAATATGTTCAAAATATATTAATGTATAACTCTTTACACAACACATAAGTTTGTTTTACTCACCCAAAAATAAAATCCAAGTACATTTACACATATCCAAATGCATCCCATGCATATGGTACATTAACATTTCATGTAAAGTCATATATTTATATGAAATCAAGAATATCCACATGAGTAATCTTGAAGAGATAGATATTCAGCCTCATTCACCTTTCTAGACAAGGCATAAGCCTCCATTCTAGTAAGTAGTCCAACCCCAAGTCCCTCTACCTGAAGATACTTTACTCAAGATAGAATCCAATTCATCATAACTTTAAAACCTAATATGCATAAACTATATTCGACAACTAAATTCAAGTTCATAACTCTAATTACAGACTGAGGTCAAGGTGGATGAAAAACTAAATTCATTAATATACCAATCATGTAACTACTTAGATGCATGTATGATAATCTCTAAAAATCATATTAATCTCTTAAACTAAAGCATACATATTAATAATATAAACAATTTTACATGCATGAATAAAGAAGGGAATAACCTTTTAAAAAATGAAAAATTCAAATATTTAAAGATGAGATAACTGTTTATGAAAAATTCATAAATAATATCCAATTAATTAACATTTATAATTTTAAATTTAACATTATGGAAAATTTATAATTTTGAATATAAACCTTTATATTCATTCCTATATGAAATTTTTCATATTCTTCATTATATGGTTTTTTTATTTTAATTATATGATATTTTATGAATTATAAACAATTTATAATCCAATTTCTATTATGTAAATATTTTACATAATATAAATATCATATAATTTTTATTATTTAAACCTTGATCATATCAAAAACTCTTTTGATGTCGTTTAAATAATATCTAAAATAAGACCCTTTAATTTGAACAATTCAAATTAATTAATTATGAACAATATTTTATATTTTGGCCCCATTTATGTAATTTATAACTCTATAAATTACCTCTTATGATTTCTAAATAAAAATTTTACTTTTAGATCATACGGTGTGTCATATAACTTGTTTAAAAGGTATTTTATATATTAACATTTGATATATAAGGACTATTTAACAATAAATATTTCATAAATATTTATTAATTAATTGTAATCCCTTTATAATTAATGAATCAATAAAAAAATTATTAATTAATAAATATCTCCAAAATACCTTTTATTATAATTTATAAACAATTTATAAATTATAAAAAAACATAACAAAAATATATAAAAAATTGAAAGTTTATGTTTACCCTTATGCAATAAATCCTATTTGTGTAGCGGTAACCTTCTTTACCTTTATTCAAATCGCAATTTTCATTTTACATGAATTTAAACTCGAGTGACCATTAAACAGACCCTTCTCTGTAAAGGTAACTCCATGTGAACTTTATGCATATTCAATCTACATAAAGGTAAGTTAGTGACTGCCTTTATGCAACTCAACTATAACCCACTGGGTAAAGGTAGATCGGATGACCTTTACATAGAAATATTCTACGTGAGGTTAACCTTAAAATTCCTTATGTTGTGTAAAGGTAAACATTAGATACCTTTACATGAAACCATTTTTACTTTTATGTGAGAATCTATATAAGGGTATTAAGTCAGTGACCCTTGTATAGCCAGGGATGAACATTACATAGAACACTCTATGTAAGTGTAAAATGGAGTAACCCTTACATAGAACAATCTATGTAAGGATAAATATCAATAACCTTTACATAAAACTCTTTAGTGTAAAGGTAATTCATTTTTTATAGAAATTCCAGAAGCCTGAAAATGATACTCTATTTTTCATGTTCTTCTTCATTTCATGCCAAATTTCACAAGTCATTGCATGAGAATCAGTCTGATACCACTTGAGGGATTTAAACGAGTCTAATAATGATTATTAAATTAAGTATAAGTGATCAAAATCCATTTTTTAGGGCCTCCCATGCACAAAATATGAAAACTATATAAAATATGAAAATGAAGAACACGGTAAATTGTGTGCCTTACACCGAAGAGCATTTGCATCATCTTCATCACCTTAGAAATACTTTAAATGTACTTAATAAATATCACAAAGTGGAAGCTAAAAGACATCCCACCTATGTAGGTATCCATAGGTTGATTGAATCATCTGATGTTTGGATGGGATCCATTCTATATCCACGGAATACTAGTGCCTCAAACGCAAAAGAGAAGAATGAAGAGAGGTTCAGGTTATAGAGAGTTTCGACCAATCATCAATAACTACACACACTTTCCTTCACATGGAATTGGGCTTTAAAAATCCCCCAAGGATGTTATTTGATAGTGCATGCATTAACTCATGTGTTTATAATGCATGAGTTAATGCATTGTCCATTCATTCATCATATGCATGAATACAACAAACTCTATTCATGTTTCAACTCTTATAATGAATTTTTAATGATAACTTAGGTGGTCAGATGATCGTTTTTTCAAAAAATACTTCCATCATAGGTAGTATAGAATAATATACCCCGTTATTCATGCAAATCACAATTTTCATGCAAGCCATAAAATATATACATCATATATTTATATATAAGGATTTAGGGCATATATCTCCTTCAACGTCTTATCTCCAACTCATATTAAATCATAAAATAAGTAAAATTTCCTACTCCACTATTCATCTATTGATTCATCTTCTAAATGGATGTTGGGTCACACTTTGTCTTGTATCTTGGGTGGGGATACATAGAAAATGACAGGTGATCTCAATCACTCAAAAAAGTATAAATTGATACTCTTGTAAATAATCCCATATCAATAGCCCATATTCTATGATCAATTCTATAATCATCATCAGTCATTATCGTCAATGTCTATGATACTCTTACATCTATCTATCCCAATACTTGGTCAATCCAGAGGAAAGAAAAAAAGGAAAATATCTTATGATAACCTTATGGAAAAGAATAATAATCAATCACACTACCCACCATATCAGGAAATTAAAGACATCCATATTTACATTAACATTCACATAATCATATCAATATCACTATATTCATATTTTAATCACATAGCATCAAAAAAATCCATTTCCCAAGTTAGATTTTACTAGTTTCGGAATTACTCAATTACAACCGATTCAGTGTAATATATTATCATTTCAAAATATCATCCATTATCTTATGTTTTTCTATGAAGGGAATCTGAATCACTTTATAAAACTTCTTAATGACTTCCATGAAGAAAGTTGGAAGAAATAATCATATAATTGTTGTGTTTCACAAATCTCATGTTGCACTGGAAAAATCCCATGTTAAATAAGGAAAATGGAGGAGATTATCTAGTGGGTGGTATAACACTCATGCTAGTTTGGAATGACCCGATGCCATTTGTTTCAAATAAAAATATTAAAGAACCAATTAATATAGAAACATTTTAGAATTAAGTCGACTAATTCATCATGCCACCATGATGATGTAGCATGTCATTATGTTATTATGTTATTGTGGCATGTTACCATGTAAATTATAATGAAGGTAATATTTTAATGATAATAAATACTCAATGGGTATGGAGGACATTACAAGTTTTCCATTCCACTATGACAAGCTTAATTTTCATGTGACCATAAACCAATTATTTATATTTTGGATGAAGATTTTCTTCAAATGGATGTATTTCATAATCATACACTCATTGATAGGTTTAGTATGGACCAACCTCCATTTGATATTTTCAAATATCATGTTAATTCATCCCGGGGTTTATCTCTTCTATTAATTGTCAGTCTATCAGATTCTCATCATCTTAGCATTCATCTTCAATAAAAGGAATATTTTTCTTTAAGCTGGTCATGTGAATCCTATATTTTCAAAAATCATTATTTTTTGGGACTCTAAATTTGATACATTATGGATTTATCTTCCAAGTATACCATTACTATGATAGAATCCAAAAATTCTAGAGGTGATCAGAAATTATATTGATAAATTTATTTATTTTGATATAATAATTAAAGAACTAAAACATTTGATAGCTCTAACAGTTTGAATTGGAATGGAATTGAAGGTGGTGTTGCTAGAAGAGATTAAGATTATCATTAGCACTAATTTTGGTGGTTCATGGGAGAACCATCTGGGTGTTGTAGGACATGTTGTGGGCATGCGTCCTTGATTTTGGTGGTTCATGGGAGAACTATCTCATGCTTGTGGAGTTCACTGATAACAATAGTTACCTGAAACCGATTTAGATGGCACTATTTGAGGCCTTGTGTGGAAAGTCGTGTCGAACACCTCTCTACTGGCTAAAATCTAGGGAGTCTTTAATTATTGAATTGAGTCTTATGTAGGATACATTGGAGCATATTCAATTGATTAAGAAGCAGTTAGAGACCTCTCGGATCTGGAAAATATCGTATTCCAACTAGAGAATCCATCTTATAGAGTTTGAGGTGGGTGGTTGGGTATTATTGCAAGCGTCGCCTCATCTGGGGCACCGTCATATTCAGAAGTATGGGAAGTTTGTTCCTAGGTTTGTGGGGTTGTTTGAGTTCATCGAGAGGATCAATACTGTAGCGTATTAGATAATGCTTCCTCAAAGATAAAATGTTATACATGATGTGTTCCACGTATCTTAGCTTCATAGATACCATCCCGTCCATTCTCACGTGATCAGCACTGATGACGTCGAGCTAGAGGTTGATGCATCATTTGAGGAATGACCTGTTTATATCATGGATTGAAGCGAGAATATCCTTCATGGGAAGATGGACCCTCTGGTACATGTGTAATGGAATCACAAGAATATTCAGGATGATTCATGGGAGCATGAGTCTGATATACAGGCGTAGTGTTCAGAGTTGTTTGTTGATGAGGCTCAGTTATTCATCTTGGGGACGGTCTATAATATGGTGGATAGGTTTGTAACACATCTCATGTTTACAAGGTGTGAATTTGGTTTAATTTTCACCAAACCTCTTGTATTTTTATGTTTTTGGGCAGTTGGAGGTGTCGGTGGGGGCTCGAGTATTAGTTTTGAGGAGTTAGCTTCGAGTTCAGGCTAAAAATCTACAACAGGTGGTCGGTCATGCCACAAATCAAGCATTTCACCGTGAAGGCCAAATTGAGTAGGTTTGTTTATGCCGAAATGGATTGACGTTGAGCCATGGAACCCTCGATAAGAGGGCGTTACACCATGATGGGAGGAATCACACTACAGCGTGACCAGGGTAGGGGATATCGGGTGCTTTGGGTCTCCTCTGGTGAGGTGTATTGTGCCGTGATCGGTAAAATCATACCACAATGTGACCCCGAACAAGGGTGTTGTACTGTGAGTGGCGATGACTTCATCATGAGGTCTCAAGGGGTCAAGTTTCTTGGTTCTTCTCTAAAGTGAGGCATTGTGTTGTGACTATAAGGGCCACACCACAATGTATCCATGTTAAGGGCATTGCACTGTGACCTATATAGTCATGCCACAACACACCCCTATATGTTTTAATTAAATTTTAATTAAATTAAATTAAATGTTTAAATTTTAAAAACCTTCATGTTGAGTCCTTCATTCTCCCCAGGAGTAACGCACACCCCATCCCTCCTCTCTCATTCTCTCATCTTCTAAGAGGTGCAACTCCTCTATTCATTGTCAAAATCAAGATTCAATCGTCTTGTAGGATTTTTGTACGTGATCCTATCACTTCTCTTCAATCCTTTCATTGTTTCTTTAACTATTTAGTTGTGTATCGTTAGTAATGCCCTAATTTGGGGGGGTCGTGTTTTTTTGTTTCTACCGATTGAAGCTAAAGCTGAATCAGCTGGTGGTATTCAATAGGAAGGTGATAGGTAGTCCCTAGCTATCTCGTTGGTTTTTACAAGTGTGGCGTGTGCCATATGAAATGCGTGATGTGCCAATCATGTGTGCAAGACCTAATTTAAAATCTAAAATTGTTTTTTTGGTTATTTTGTATTGATTGAGACTTGTTAGGTTGTGAATGGTCTTATAATAGATGTGTGTCGATACCATGGTCACTGATGACCTTCTTCCTTGTGCGACGTGTTATGGAATCGAGACCCGGAGCCCAATAAGGGTGTATATGCTTATGTTATAACCTTGGGTACCTCATGTGGTGTCCTAGACCATTACATGATATGTAATAGCATGGGACTGTGATAGGATTGGGGTGGGCAAGCCTAGGCATGAGACCTTGAGTAGGTTAGTGGCTTGAGAGTGTGACCCTTGATGCGTTAAATAATTGTGAATGTTATGTTTTGGTTATACATGATAAATCATTTGCAGTGATGATTGTTTGGTGGTACATCATCCACCCTTGGTATGATAGTAGTATCTCATCCACCTCACAAGATGGTTTGGTGGTATATCATCCACCCTAAGTTGGAATGGTAGTATCTCGTTACTCGAGTTGAGCTGGTGATCTATCATTCACTATGAGGTTGATGCGGAAACATCGGGAGTTGCAGCGAAAAAACAATGATTCAAAGAAGAGTAAAAGGAAAAAAATAGAACGAGAACACAAGGATTTACATGGTTCGGGAATAATCCCTACATCCACAGAGAGGAAAAACTTCACTATATGTCGGGAGCATAATTTTACAGAAGATCTCTCAGAATTTCTCACACGCACACAGAAACCATAGCCCGAAAATGGGCTAATGTAGAAGAAGAAGCACTATTCCACCAACCGTTGGAAAGTCTGTTGTGGTACAGTGAAAGGCGGTCAGAAGTCCACGTCACTATAGTGAAAGGTGTCCACTCAAGTCAAAAGTGCTACAGTGGCTGCCAGCTGAAAGTCCAAGGAGCTATAGTGTCGTTGACTCCAAAGTCTGCATTGCTATAGTGCATTGTCGGTGTCGGTCAGTCAGCTCTGCTACAATGGTTAGAGTTTCTACAGTTCCCCAAAATTTGGATCGGGGGCCTTCGGCCCCCGGAGCAGGGGTGCGTTGTCCCCTACAACCCCCAACGAGCTCACCGCAGAGCTCGACCCATGAAAGTTGCGGGCTGGTGTGCAATATGGGTCACAAGCATTCGGCCCAATTGGATCGAGCGACACCAATCCAACAGAGGTTGGTGTATTGGTGGTACCTTGTCCATCTGGAAATGAGTAGCGATGGTACATCATCCACCTTTGTATTGGTGGTATACCATCTACCTAGAGATTATGACTGGTGGTGTATCCTCCACCTTGGGATTGATATTGGTGGTGTATCGTCCACCTTAAAGATTAATAAGGTGGAGTATCATCCACTTGTTGAGTGTTGTGTTTGTATTGTCTTTTCCACTTATGGAGCGTCGTGTTAGTGGTTCATCATCCACATGAGATGTGTATCGATGGTATATCATCCACCTAGGTTTGAGTAGTGGTGGCATATTGTCCACCTAGAGTTGGTGATGCCTCGTTCACTGGGTGAAATCTTGTTCCCCATTGATATTGGATTGGTAATAGATAATTCAACGAGATGGGTTGTAATGGTGATGCATCGTTCACCTAGTGGCACTTGATGGAGATAACTCATTCACCTTGATTATGAGACGAAGAATGATACATCCTTCATCCTCAAGGTATGTTCAGGCCATGGGTATATCATTCCATTCTAGTACTGGTCAAAGTAGGTATAGACACACGTGTTCTGGCTATTGGGCATTCCATGACATGGTGAGTTTATTTATTTTCTTTACTAGCATTCTATATCGAGCATGCACTTGTATTTATTGGACTTGTTAGGGACACCGTTGGTGGTGGTATGTTGGGTTGTACACACACCCTGCTCGGGTGCCTTGACACCCAAGAAGAATTCATGGTTTGTGATGCAGGTAAGGGAAACGGCCCATGTTGGGTGATTGAGCAGGACGTTGAGTTAGAGTTTGGAGGCAAGACCGAGCGAGGACTCAGGACCAGTTTTGTGGAGACCACCTTTCTTTTGATTATTTTGGACTTGGTTGTATATGATTTGCCCATGGGAGATCCTATTATTACTCGTGTAACTTGTATGACATTACAGAAGTCATTTTGTTATAGCATGTCAGTTGTTACTTTTAGTTGGCACTTAGTTGTGATGTCTATCTTTAGGTTACTTTTGTATTGTGATGATTATTGTTGATATTACTTCTATTATGATTTATAGTTGTTTGTACCAGAGAGGGTATAGTCTCCCCACATTATACATAGACCTAGGTCGCTAATCGATAACCTCTAGCATAAAGGGAGGCAAGCTTGAGGTATGTGACAACTCGATTTGGTCATGGTGGAGGTGAATTGAGTCAGGGATGTTACACTCCGAGTACCCACCCCAAGTCCATCAGGTGGCCGGTGGATATCATAGAACCACCCCCACTCCATCTGGGCACACCGGGTACCCGGTATCGATCCACCGGGTACCCGATGGCATTTTTTTTTAAGGATAGATATCCCACACCATGACCAACTCCTTGAAAACAACCTCTTGACACCACCAATGACTCAAATATGTCCAATTACACACAGTTAGGCCGATATTAGATCCAAAACACCTCACCTAAACGCCTTGGTCATTACATATTATAATGAATTTGATGCAAAATAACATTCTTCTCATACTCATTGAGATTTAAAGGCTATAAATGATTACTTGTTCTAAAATTTAGAACTAATATTGGATAATTATGCTAATGTTGGATATTTTTATAGTTACATATGGTGGAACGGTCATGCCATGGTGTTCTAAAAAACAAATCATTTTTGCGCCTTCCTCAAATCATGCTAAGTTGATTGAGATTCATGAGGTAAGTCAAGAATTTGTTTGATTGAGACCGGTCATTCATTATATCAAAAATTATTGTGGGTTAAATATGAATAATGATATTTTCACTACTTTATTTGAAGGTAATGTTGCTTGGATAGCATAATTCAAATGTGGGTGTATCAAAGGTGATAAGATAAAGCATGTCTCACTAGAATTCTTTTTTACCCATGAGCTTTAAAAAAATGGTGAGATAGATATCTAGCAAATTAGATCATGTGATAATATTACATATTTATTCAGACATTGCCAAATTTGGATTTTTTTTTTTTGAAAAAAAATGATCAAAAACACCCGACCTACAAATCCAATCAGGAAAAGAGTCAATCCAACAATGATCACCCCAAGATTTTTCATAGTTTGCCAATCGATGAGCCTCCATATTACCCCCTCGTTTGATGAAAGAAAATTTTCATTCGGTAAAGCTTTCTATCAAACCAAATCTTTCTCAGGATGAGTCCAAACAGCTACAGATCCTCCTCCATCTTTGACAATGCAGAAATCACTTCAAAGTAATCTAATTCCACCAAAATAAATTTTCAATCTTTTGAGTGAGCAAGGAGGATCCCATGAAGGATAGCATATGCCTCAGCCACCACAGGACTCCAAGAGGCTTGGACAGCCATGCAATGGGCTTCCACAACCTAGTCATTGCTATGATGGGTAATAAATCCAACACCAACCCTCGAATCAGCAAAGACGGCCGCATCTGTGCTAATTTTGATAAAACTCTCTAGGGGAGGGGTCCAGTTATGAGGATCCTGTCGAGAACTAGCCCTCGAGGGCCTCACATTGCTCGCATTCCAGCAATTCATCCATTCAATGGCCCTCTCAATCCAAATATGATCTTGGGTCACCTTCTTTTGGAAAATGCATTCATTTCTTCTATTCCAAATCAGTCAAGCAATTGTGCAAAGCAACCCCACCACTTTTGGTTCCAACGAAGCCACCCTTTTCTTGAGATTTTGGACCAACCCAGCAGAATGATCAAAGAATTTTTCAAAATCCGGTGCTCATTCTTTCCACACCCCTTCCACCCTACGATAAAAGAGAATTGCATGCACTGAAGAATCCACATCTTGGAGGCACAAAGGACAGTTGTCATCCTCCGGAAGATGTCGTCTTACCAAAAGGTCGCGGGTTGGCAATATACCAGTGCAAACTTGCCACTAATTTTTTTTTACCTTAGGTGGAGTAGTGAGTGACCAGAGCATCCTCCAACAATCAACAGGATGGGCATTAGCCAAACCATGAACTCGCATTTTGTAGCCTGAGCGAACTGAGTACCTCCCAGTAGATTCCCCCTTCCAACAAATCTGATCAATGCTCATTCCTAGCGTGAGAGGAATATTGAAAATAAGCTTACAATCAGCCACATTAAACCAATTGCAGATCTTTTCCCGATCTCAGTCCTCCAACGAATCATTGATCAAATCACGCACCCGTGCATTTTCGAAGCCTGGAGCAGGAGTTGAGGAAACCTTAAGATTTTCGCCATTTGCCAGTCATGGATCATTCCAAACATAAACATCATTTTCATCAGCAATTCTCCAAAAACAACCTCTCAAGAACAGCTTTAGCGCCCCATATGCTTCTCCGCAAAAAAACTAGGTCGCGGTCCTAGTTGAGCATGTAAAAAGCCGGAATGAGGAAAATATTTTGCACACAAGACCTTTGATAAAAGGGCATTTGGATTGGCGAGAAGACGTTATCCTTGCTTCGCTAGAAGTGACTCGTTAAACCATTTGAGATTCTGAAAGCCGAGACCTCCACGGTACTTTGACACGCAATTTCTCCCAATACATCCAATGAGTGTTATGTTTGCCATCGTGGGAGCCCCACGAAAAGTTAGTCAACCGGGAATGGATTTGATCAACTAGAGAATTCAGAAATTTGAATAGCGACATAGCATAAGATGAGATTGCTTGGGCCACTGACTTGATGAGAACTTCCTTCCCTGCCTTGGAGATCCACCTACTAGACCATAAGCAAATCAAATTTTCCACTCTATCCATAATTGAAGCGAACGCTTGTTTCTTCAATCTCTCGATAACGGTCGGGAGGCCCAGGTATTTAAGATGTTTTTCAACCAGAGGGAAACCACACATCCGATACAATTCCTCCCTCTTTGCTTGTACCACGTCTTTACTAAGGATAATTCTGATTTCAAAGGGTTAATACGTTGCCCGGAATCTCTTTCATACATCTTAATGATTTTCATGACTGAATAACACTTTTGTGGGGTCGCACGTGCAAAAAGGAGACTATCATGTGCAAAAAAAAGATGGGAGATAGAGGGGTCATTTAGACATACCTTGACACCATGAAGAACTCCTTGTTCCACCGCTTTCAAAAGGAGATGAGAAAAAATGTCACCCACCAAAATAAAAAGATAAAGCGAAAGTGGGTCCTTTTACCGCAAACCTCTTGAGGGCTTAAAACTCTCCGAAGGGGCCCCATTTTTATTAATTTTGAAAGAGACAGTCGTAACACAATTCATGATATTAAAGATCAATTTCATTCCAAAACCCAACCTAAAAATAACAAGTTCAAAGAAAGATCATTCAACTCTGTCATAAGCTTTCATCATATCCAATTTCATTGCCATAATGCATTTTTTGGAAGAAGACCGAGTTTTCATGGAATGGAATAATTCAGACGCAATGTCTGCATTGTCACTAATAGATCTTCTTAGGACAAAAGCGCTTTGATTCTCATTAACAAGTTGCGGGAAGCAATCCTTAAGCTTAGCCACCATGATCTTGAAAAAGATTTTGTAAACAACATTGCACAAACTGATTGAACAAAAATTTATGATTTTATGTGAGCAATGTGTTTTTTGAATAAGAGTGATTAAAATTTCATTCAAGGTTTCGGGAGAAGATCTTCCGTTCCAATTATTAGCTTAAAGAATTTAAAGTTCTTGAATATTTTAATTTAATCTTCTCTTTACATTTAAATCTTATTCACCATCAACTGATACCACCAAATTTCTTTTTAAAGGAATAAATTTCATAGATCCAAAAATTCGATGAAGAATTATCGAGAACAGAACAAGTTAACACACGTTCTCATAGATACACAAGGATCGCAGAGATGACTCATTTCACCTACATCAAATCATCCACAAAACCAAGAATATTTCATCAAAACTAGAGGGTTTAGATTTTCTTATCTTAAGAGGGGTTGGAACGAGTGCACAGTAACCCTCAAAGCATTAGAATCATTTAATTGAACCAAAAGCATCTTACTAGAATCATAATCATACCCAGAGATATAACAAAACTTTGGAAGGGACTAACTCTGAACTCTCTGAAGCAATCTCTCCGCCATAATTTTCTGTTGGACCCCACTCAAGGATTCCGAGTTCTTCATAGCATTTGCAACAAGCACAACGGTTAACGGTGAATCCGCATTCACCTGAAACTCACAATGCCAAATAATAACATTAAATATTTATTCACCTGAAATTCACAATGCCAAATAATAACATGAAATATTTTCCAAAACCAAACGCAGTCTAAGCATAGAATTCACCACTGCAAAAACAAACATCTTATTAAAAGTGGGCATTGCCAAAGGGCCTGAAATTTACCCAGACACGACCATTTAGACCGATCGCTACTTCAAAAGAGAGCTTTTTCCCAAGGTCTTCCAACACCGGGCAGGTTGCGGAGCTCAGCAGCCTGCAAAAATCCAATTCATACTATCCACACAACAAAAAATATTTAGGCTGTGTTTGATTCATGTATCTTTTCATTAACAATATTTTAAAAAATGTATCTTGATTATGGAAATGAAAATAAAGAGATTTTTAAGGACAAAAACTAGTTTTTGTTTTTTCAAGAAAATGAAACAGTATGAGAGGAAACTCACTCATATTTTATTATAATAAAATGGCGACAGAAAAATAAGTATTGATAAACCAATTTTTCAAAGGTTAATGAAATACTTGCATTCGCGTTAGGCCGGTTGAAGATTCAAACATGTACCCATCTTTAAGGAGGCCGAACCCTGCTGCTTTACCACTAGCTATCAAATAGAAGGCAAAAAACAGTCAACCTATAGGCCCAAACACCTTTAAATAATAAAATTCAGCGGTCATTAGACTTCTTGAAAACTGTTTGTAACACTGACCACTTACAATAAGAAGTTAGAAAAAATAAGTGTTTGTTTTGCTTATGCAAAAGTGATAAAAGTGGTAGAAAAACTCGTTCAATAAGCAGTCAAGAAACACTGGTACAGAAAGTGATAAGTGCTACAAGCAGTTTTCAGTAAGAGTTGTCAGACGGACCCTAAGTGCAGCTTGCGTTCCACTTACCATCCATGCAAGACAGCTCAGGGTTCATGCCAGCATTTGCCTTCACCACCCGAACATAAAGCAAACTACCTGGCTGGCCAGAGAATCACATGCAAAGATAATTGTTAAGAGTATTTAGATATTTAAGATGTGACTCAAAGGACAAAGGTTTGACCAAGTCAATAGATTAACTTGTATTTATGTCGCAGCTTATATCTTTATCTTCATCCATAAATATAACAACCCGGTCTCATTTAGAAGGTACGGATTCTAGGTATTCTCTTTCTACAATAATTAATTGTGTATGAAGAAACAACCATGGTAATTTGCTTCATACAGATATGAATCATATGAATAACACATTGTGCAAATTGAACTGCTTGTTGTCTAATGAATATGATGCATTTCAAACACTCATAGACGACATTGGCAGCAATTCAATGCCAAAATGCTTAGTTGAGATTGACAGCACTTGCAAAAATTGACATGAGAACTGATTTGAAAAAATAAATAGCACTTGTTCCGTTTTAAAAAATACACTTAGAACCTACATCTCTAAAGAAAATTACTTACACAAGTGAAAGAAAAACATTGTTTCAAATAAGCAATCTGAAAAACACCTGGGCCCCGTTTTACGGCACTTACTGAAAATTGCTGTGGCCGATTGCACTTATCACTTGTGATGAGCCATTTTAAAAAAAGTGTCATTACTTAGATTTAAATTTTTCTAAAAAACAACAACACTTAAATTTAAATTTCAGAACAAAACCACTTAAATAAGAAGCATAGAAACACTTTTTCAATATGCAATCTAGAAACACTTTTTTTTTTTTTGCAAGGTCAATCTAGAAACACTTGTCATAGGTGATTACAAGCAGTATTCCGTGTGTAGCCAAACGGACCCTTGCACCACCATCACATGTGATGAGCTATTTCAAAAAATAAGTGGTGTTTGTTCTGTTTCTGAAAAAGCACTAACACTAAGATTTCAGAAGATACCACTTAAATAAGGAGAAAAAAACAATTTTCAATAAGCAATCTGAAAACACTTGTACAGAAGCACTTATCATAAGTGATAACTACTATAAGAGGTTTTCAATAAGTGCTATCAAACAGAGCCTTCCACCAAAAGATCAACTTGCTATGACCAATAAGTGTTTGAAGTACATTTTATTAAGTGTCATCACAAGCAAAGATGCCACCAATGCCCACCTTCCCACTAAGATCATGGAAGAGTCCATCTTTGCTTGAACAGACAATAAATCAGCTAACGTCAAACTGACATTTGATAATTGAACGGTCCAAAATTGAATCATTATATGCTCAGAACAAAACCATATAATAATAATGCAGCTAAATGTTACTAAAGTTGAATCATCACATATCATGTCAGTCATGATGGGATTAACCACTTACTTAGAACAGAGCAGCAGCCAAAATAACTAGCAATTTATGACACAACAAAACAGCACAAATTTATGTGTCCAGGAATTGCACCTCAAATTTTGGTATGTTCCTCCTCGTGCCACCTTCGAACGCGAGGACAGGGAGAAATGCCATTGTGGGTCCCTTTATATCCACAAGAAAATTCTAGTGGAAAAAAAAAATCAGGCTTTGCATGCGGACATGAATATTCTAAAAAAGTAACCAGTAAGTTGATAGTTCGTTTGATTTGCATGAAAAAAAGTGCAATGGAATATGTTTACAAGTATAAATATATAATAACATAAAAATATCATATATATTTTTCTACTGTTGAAAGGGTGTTCTTGTCAATAAAACTTAAAATCATGAACAATTATGTCAAGAAAATTTATTTTCCAACGAAGAAACAAACATTCCATCTAAATCAAAAGGTGTCACATCTTCCTTAAAAAGATGGAATTAGCGCTCTCACTGTCTCTCCCTCCATCTTTTACCAAAAATAGTTTCTGACCATCTCATCACCAGTTCCTTTTCCAAGATCAATGTTGTTTTGTACCAGACATGGCCTATGTGGAGAGGGGAATAAATTAAATATGATAAATTCAACTCACAACTGTTTTTAATGAAAAAAATTGAAAATAACAGAATTGATATAAAATATAAATATAATATGGCATTAGAAAACCACAATTAAGTTTAAAGAGATACGTTCAGAAGTGCTTACATCTGCTCTGGTATCCACCACAATGCCAAGAACAGTATCATCAACACAGGGCACATACTGAATTATGGGGTGGGGCCCAACAAAATTACAAAACAAAAAGGGACAATTAGGAACAAGATTATGACATTAACACAATGTGTATATTTTAGCACCGTGAAAAAAAATATATAATTTGCTCACAACAACAGCACTAAACCCACCCTTTTCTGGGAGCTATCAACCCAATATTTGTTTGGCTTTGAAAATCTTAGCCTCCCTGCCTTCATGACAGAAATGGCATCGCTATCCTGAAAAATATCCATACAATAAGAGAAATTACTAGCCATAATGGTTGCCATAATGTTTAAGATGGAAAACAAGACCACACATGTTTAAAATATGTGTGATATTAAACACATCACCAACATTCAATTCGATAACACGTTGTGAATGTACCAAAAGTTTGCAGTTGGGATCCTAGCCAAGTGGTAAAAGCTCCCCCATAATACTGCATCCAACCAGGGTTCAAACCCTGACGCAGGACAGAGGACCACGGCGTAGGGAACGGTCAGCGGCAGGCACTGAGGAGAATCACCACAGCGTAGCGCTGAGCATAGTGACACTAGGAGGAACATTACGGTGTGGTGCTCGAGTGATGCAGCGTGGAGCATGAGCCCACGGCACAGGAAGTGTAAGATCCCGGATTTTCTTAAGGTATGTTTTTGTTTAAGTTTTGGTTTGGGCTCTTCTTTTTAGCTAGATAAGTGTTTCCCCATGTTTATGTGAAGGCTCAGGGGTGTTTCAGAGATTCGGGACATGAAAAGGGAGTAAAAGGGAGTTACTGGGCATGTTGCATGGTTTGCGCACAGTTAGTGCAAATCGTGCAGAGTATCCCAGGTAACCGTGCAGCCTTGGACAGGGGCTTTCGCACGGTTAGACAAACCGTGCGAAGTTCCCCAAGAAACCGTGCGAAGGGGGTGATTTTCAAGCAGCAGCTTCCGTACGGTTTGCACACGGTTTAGCAAACCGTGCGGTCCAGAAAAGTTGGAAAATTTACAAAAAAATTGCCACTCCAGGATTTTAAACCTCAACTCGAGATTTTCCTCCATCCCCCCCCCCCCCTCAAGCCTAGTGACGAACCAAGACCTCCAAGAGCTCCCAATGATCAATCTCCCTCATTTCTTGGCCGTTTGGAGCGTCGTTAATTGCGGATCGAAGCCCCGGCTAAGTCTAACACTCCTCTTGTTTCTCTTTTTTAGATTAGGGTTCATGGTTTCTCCCATCTTCTTCTGAAACCCTAAAACCCTCTTTTTCCGGTGGAACATAGGTTGAGGCTTCATGGGATGCTTGAATCCGGATCGAAGACTATGATTAGGAGTGCGTTTATCATCGGATTCGAGGTAGGTGGTCTAGAAGTATTGTCGCATAGTTTTATTTTAGATTTGTGCATGGAAGCTTGTGTTATTCTTTTTCCCTAATTGTGTTCTTGGTTCCGTTGGAGTGTTTGATAAAAAGGGGTGTCTAAGTGACCAATTGAAACCTTCACGATCCCCGTGGGATGCGTAAAGGATGACTTGACCATTTTAGGGCCACCCATGAGATGCGCCGGCATTTCCGGACCTCGAAAATGGTAGGGTTAAATGAAGGGTTGTCGGGAGATAATGTGAAGCCCATGTAGAACATGTCTAAATAGTTGACTTAGTTGTAAATGGAATATTGATGTTGTGCCAGGTTTTCGGGTAATTGGGTTAAATGGGATTGTGTCCAATGGTATATGAATTATATTGAAATGCCAAAGAGGACTAGTACATATGAAATGTTGAGCATGTTAAATTGGAAATGGCTTGTGAATTGAGAACATGTAGATGGTTGCATAAGGGAATTGATGAATATGGAATGAGTTAATACATGGGAAATCATGGGGCATACCTAATGGGTTGAATGTGATAAAGTGATTGTGTTATGTATTATAAGAGCCGAACCTGAAATGAATAAGGGGTAAATGCTTGTGAAATCATGAATGGGCTAAGTGGGTTAGTACATGGTAATTGATGAATATTGGTAAATGTATTAAGGGGTTATGACATAGTATTAATTCCCATGTTGTTTGTTGTTAATTGTGATCTCCAATGGCATTGTTTAGGCTTGTTTGTGTCGTGGTATGGTTGTGGTGACTGGATAAATAAGCATGTGCACATGCCTTGGTAGAGTGGAGTATTGACTTGAGGCTCTACGCTCACGGGGAACGGAAGCTCTATTCCCCCAACGGTTGCATTCCACCCAGACTGAGGCTTTGAGGTGAGGATAATGTGTTGATGTGATATGTGTATCCCTAGTGAGATAGGGACTTGATTTATTTCTCCTATGCATAATGATTGTTTGCCTTAGACCCATGTATAGATGATATATATGCCTAACTCAAAGAACATGTGTTAAAAATGGTTTATGTAGCAAAAATGGTATAAGATATGAAAATGGGATAAATGCTAGTCATGAATTAAATGAACATCGTTATCTAATGGCACCCAAAAAATTCCTTGTTTACTTCACATTTATTTTGTACTTGCATGCACTATCTATTAGACTGGATATTTGTAGACACCGTTAGTGGTGGCCTTCTGAGTTTTGTACTCACACCCTACTCGGGCCACCGTTGGGTACCCGAGCAGACTTCTTGGTTGCAGGTCAGGGCGAGAGCAAAGGCCCTACACTAGGATGTTGAGTTGGGCTCAGGATGTACATGGAGAAGGATCCGGACGTAGAGTCGGGACCCGTTTGGGGATTTGGTCGTTTGTCTACTTTTGGGTTTTGTTCACCTTGCACTACTAGTATGTCATGACATTGTTAATGTTGAATTATGGTTTGTACCCGGTTGGGAGATGTTTGACTTGTATGTTTATTAGTTGTTTCAAATTATTCCGTTATTTATATTGTGTTATGTTGTGTCTTACTCTGGTAAAGAGGGTATAGTCTCCCCACGTGACTCATTAGACCTTCGCCACTAGTCGGCAACCTCTGGCGTACGGGGAGGCGCGTTTGAGGTCATATGACGACTCGGCTCGGGGCACCAGTTAGTGGCTCCTGGGTTGGGGACGTTACAGGAAGGCCAGCCACAGGATAGGAGGGCGCTGCGAGTGCAACATTCAAGGCGTTATGGCGTAGCCTAGGGTCCGACATCGTGGTGTTGTGGGCCACGGCGTATTGATGGGGGAAAATCTCATGTATTCGGTCTTCGGGCCACTAGGCCTTTGGACTATTGTAAGGGTTCCCTGTCAACCCAGTTAAAAAGAAGATCATCTGAAAAATCAAATAAAAATGAAATTTGAAGGAATGCACAAGTTTCTGGAAGTCGTTGAATTATTGAATGGACAAAATTATGTAACCTCTGATTACAATACTGCAAAGGTCATAACTTTGGTGGATAATTATAATATGTTTATATCATTAGTTCTATTAAACCCAATGATAATTTGGGTTGAACAAGTGTGATTAACTTAAAATTTTGGTAATACGTGGTAATCAGGTCTACCTTTGTAACATATCAAATTTGATGAATTTATGTACCAATATTCTGGAATTAATGGTTATGTTATACCCTTTGTAGATTGCGAATTCCCTTTACCTCAATGTGAGGCGGAGATATTCTTTTATAGATGAGTAAAAATAATTACAAGGCAGGATATTCCGATGTGGAACTCGGAAATACCCATTATACTAAAATGGGATCCAACACTCCCCCTTAAGCTGGACATGCCCAGCATGGACTGGGAGTCCCACAAAAAGAAAAAAGACGACATCGAACAAGGTCAGACATACTCCCCCTCAAGTTGGGCCGTGGAGGTAATGAATACCTAGCTTGGTAGTGAGAGAGTCCAGGCGAGCTCCTGGGAGGCCTTTTCTGAAGATGTCGACAAACTGACCCGTCGTCGGAATATGGCCAAAACTGATATGGTTCTGCTCCAGATGGTGGTGAAGAAAGTAGGAGTCCACCTCGATATGCTTCGTCCGTTCATGGAAGGCGGGATTCAATGCAATCTTCGTGAATGCCTGATTGTAACGCCAGATATGACTACGCTGGGAAACCAAACTCATGGAGGAGATAACGAAGCCAGAGGATCTCAGTGGTGATCGTGGCCATGGCACGGTATTCTGCCTCTACACTAGATCTGGAGACGACAGTCTGCTTCTTGTTGCGCCATGAGATGAGGTTACCGGCCAAAAACACGACAAATCTAGAAGTAGACTTGCGGGTAGCAAGGCAACCTCCATAATCCGCATCACAGAAGGCCTCAACATTCAAATGAGCATAATGTGAGTACCGAAGGCCACGTGCAGGGTCTTTCTTTATGTATTTGGCAATGCGGATGACAGCATCCCACTGAGATCTGGTTGGATGCTCCATGAACTGGCTCACTTTGCCAACAACGCAGGCAATGTCGGGTCGTGTCATGGTGAGTTAGTTGAGTTTGCCCACCAGACGACAATAGCTCTCTGGGTGAGAGAAGGGTGTTGAGTCAGCATGGAGAGAGCATTCCCCAGGCTCAATAGGAGTGTCCATTGTAGTCGCCTGGCTCAACCCTGCATCCTGTAAGATATCAAGGGCATATTTTCGTTGGCAGGGAGAGATAGTGTCCTCAGAACGAGAGACCTCGATGCCAAGGAAGTAGGTGAGAGGTCCAAGATCCATGGTGTGGAAGTGGTGGTGAAGGTACGCCTTGAGTTGGGCGATTCCAGTGGAGTCACTCCCTGTGATGATGATATCATCAACATATACCACAAGCAAAATACAACCGTTAGACGTCGCACGGAAGAAGACGGTGTGATCCTTCATACTGCGAGAGAGGTCAAAGGTTGTGACGACTGTGCTGAAGCGGTCAAACCAAGCATGAGCAGACTGCTTGAGGCCATATAGGGATCGACCGAGGCGGCAGACATGGGAGTCAGCTCCAGAGGCACGAAAGTCAGAGGGTTGCTGCAGGTAGACTTCTTCGTCAAGAAAGCCATGGAGAAAGGCATTCTTGACATCTAGTTGATAAAACAGTCAGTGATGATGAGCGGCCAGAGATATGGATAGACGGACAGAGGCCATCTTGGCAACCGGAAAGGTCTCAAAGTAGTCGATGTCATATGTCTGAGCAAATCCCTTCGCCACAAGGCGGGCTTTGAGTTGATGGAGTGTCATCGGCATTGAGATGGATCGTATAAATCCATTTGCAACTGACCCCCTGTTTGCCTGCAGAGAAGGGGACCAGATCTCATGTAAATGGTTGTCATCCAGAGCCTGTAGCCACCCTGGGTGGGATTTGGCATCGCCAACCGTGTGGGGGATAGATACCGTCTCCAGTGCTGACAACCCTCTGTATGAAGAGGAAAAAAGAGGAGTATTCTGGCAAGAGCGAGTACCTTTTCGTAGTGCAATAGGCAAGTCGTCTGGTGTTGTGGCAGGAGCATCAGACGAAGTGGGAACGATGGTGTCCTCGGCCTGGACGGGGGGGGGGGGCAGTCGATGGGCAACGGGAGTAGATTGTCCCAAGGCACTCATCGATGGTAGTGACTGGATGAAGAGGAGTAGTGAAAGGAGAGCTCTCAATAAACCACACATCGGCAAAGATGATATAGCGCCGTAAGTCTGGAGAGAAGCATCGGTATCCACGCTGAGTGAGGGAACAGCCGAGAAAAATACACCGGAGGGATTTGGGAGAAAATTTAAAGAGGTTGGGGCGAGTGTCCCGAACATAACACAGACACCCAAACACCCGGAGAGGAAGTGAGTGAGGGGGAGAGGAGAAGAGAGTCCGAAAGGGAGTCTCCCCCTGAAGGATAGAAGAAGGAAGACGGTTCAGGAAGTAGGTAGCAGTCAGGATGGCATCAGACCAAAAAAGGAGGCACCTTCAGGTGGAAGAGGGCAAGAGCAGTCTCCAGAATGTGACGATATTTCCGCTCGGCCACTCCATTCTACTGAGGTGTGTCAGGGCAGGAGGTCTGATGAATGATGCCTTGATCCTTGAGAAACTGCTGAAAGGAATTGGATAAATATTCTCGTCCATTGTCAGAGCGGAGACATTTAAGGGAGGTGGAGAATTGAGTATGAATTTCATTATAAAATGTCTGAAAGGTAGAAAAAATTTCAAACCGATCACGAAGCAGGTAAAGTCAGGTCATGCGGTAGCAGTCATCAATAAAGGTGATATAATAATTGTACCCAGACTGACTAAGAACCCCGCAAGGACCCTAGACATCGGAATGAACAAGATCGAAAGGATTCACTGCACGTGGTTCCAGTCGAGGAACATACGTCGTCCGATGATGTTTGGCAAACTTGCAGGATTCACAATGGAAGTCTAGATGGGAACTGAATTGGGGACAAAGTTTATGTAGGGTGGAAGTCGGTGGATGACCAAGGCGAAAATGTAGGTCAAGAGCACGGGCTGAGGTGGATGAGCAAGCAAGAGATGGTGGGGTATCAAACATGTAAACCTCATTCCGAAGATAACCTCAACCGAGTTCCCGATTCGTCTTCCGCTCCTAAAAAACAACACCAGATGAAGTAAAAGTCGCAACACAATTTAAGTTTGTGGTGAGTTTGCTGACGGAGATAAGATTAAATGGAATTTGAGGAACATGAGCGACCGACATCAGGCGAATAGACGGGGTCAAGGGACATGTGAGATTTTTGAGCCATTAGCAACAATAATTATAGAGGCACCTGTGTACGGATGATAAGTAGTGAATATACCGGAGTCCCCTGTGAGATGCTCTGACGCACCGGAGTCAAACATCCAAGCTGTCTGTTGATGAGAAACACAGGCGGTAGAGTTGCCAGTCTGAGCAATAGGGGCTAGAGAAGAGGATGGTGGCATAGTTGCCTGATAAGAGTGTATCAAAGCAATCTCCTCCGGCGAGAGCGTCGTTCTATAACGGTCATTGGATGAAGGGGGACCGTCTTGCAGTAGAGCCGATGACGGAGGATGGGACAGCTGCTCGGGTGGTCGTACAGACGCACGGAAAGGCCGATAATGGAAGTGAGGGTGCATCCTTGCAGGAAAGCTGGCGACCGGAGGTGGTGCCGAAGGGCCGCGGGTGGACAAGCCATTTAAGTATCGGTGGGCTGGGTGTTTTCCGCGAAGGGGGGCGGTGCCTGGTGGCTGCTTCTGAAGCAGGTCGGGACGTGCCGCGGGAGCGCCGAGAATGAGCCGTCGAAACAGGCGGGTCGTGCGACGTCTGGAGAGAGCCGCGTCAGGATCGAGAGGTGTTGGGAGGGCGGGCCGATCTTCGCGAGGGAGGAGGCACTGGCCAACGGGAGAACAGCGGACAGATCCGGGAGGGCAGGCGCTGGGCAGAATCAGGAGTCTGTCGGAAGGGTGCTGCGGATAAGGGCAAGGTCGGACGACACCGAAAGACCGCAGGGAGGGCTACACCGGGAAGGGAGGTGACCTGGGTTGGGAGGCGGGGGGTGTCCGCCTAGAGATAGAGGTTCCACCGGGAAGAACAGGGGCGTCGGGCTTGGGATGGGAGGCGGAGGAGTCCGCCTGGAGTGTTGCGGAAGAGCCGTCGGGGCTGAGGGAGATGCCCGCAGGAGAAATCCGCCGGGATGGAGGCCGAAGCGGAGCCGCGGCTGGAGCGGGAGGGACGGGGGTCGCCTGGTTTCGTCGCGACGGAGGGGCGCAGTCGGGAGCCACGAGTTGCGGCGAACAACAGAGGAGGGCGACGGGACGCGTCGCGCTGGATGCGGGGGGGGCGAGATGCCGACGAGGAGGAAGAGGGGGTCGTTCGGTCAGGCGCAGGGAGGAGGGCCGGACAGAAGCGGGAATCCCGCAGGGAGGAGGGTCGGAACCGGACAGTACCGGGAGGAGGGCAGAGGCGGATCGGACAGAACCAGGAATCCGCAGGGGATTTTCTCGCAACCCTAGACGGGAGAGGAAAATAAAAGAGAGGGATCGGGTTAGAAAGTACCCTCTGATACCATGTAGATTGCGAATTCCCCTTACCTCACATTGAGGCGGAGATATTCTTTTATAGATGAGTAAAAATAATTACAAGGCAGGATATTCCGATGTGGGACTCGAAAATACCCATTATACTAAAATGGGGTCCAACACCCTTAAAATAATCACAGTTTTTTATAACATTGGACAAAATTATCCATGCAACGCATATACCTTATTCAAATGGTAATACCAAAATTCTGACATTATGGTGATGAGGCACTTATTAGTCCCGATTTCACCAGGAAATTATTTAGAATAACACATAGTATGGAAAATTACTTGCACCAGAACTTGTAAAAAAAATTCATCAGATGACAAGAATATTTATAGCTCAATTAAAGTTATTTAAATTATAGACATATTTGGAAAAGTAGGCTATTAATGGTTGGATCCAAATTGGATTAAAAACAATATTACGTTTTCTGCACCTTGGTCAAATTATGATCTCAATGTGGCAATGCCATTGACATGGAAATACTAAGCCAAGTTTCATATTGAATTATATAAGGTTTCTAGGTGTTTTTAAGTTACTGGCCTTTCACTAATACAATTTCCCACAAGTAACAAAAAAGATTTGACAATAATAAAATGTCAAATATCACTTAACAAATGGGAAATACTGTCTATTTATAGATTAATGGATTTGAGGTACTAATACTGTTCACAGCTGCTGAAGACATTACAAGTATACATATCTAATGACATCACTAGTATAGGGATGTCATTTCAGTATTACAAATAACTAATCAAAAATTTAATATCAAAAGTTAAACATGTGATCTAGTGGCTATGCTGAGTGATCAACTCTAAACCAGTCCTTACAGTTTCTCAATACCAATTGAGAAGATTACCTATTATTTGATTACCACAAAACTTGTTAGATCCAAATCACTCATGGGTTACTGTTTGGTATCTAGTGCTGGTCCTATAAGCTAACAAAATGTTGAGATTGAGACCACCAATATGTTGGCAACCATACAATGAATACTTTCAGGAAGTATAACAATAATTCATATCTAACCTCTAGATATTACACAAACAGGTATGGATATCATTCCAATAGTAGGCTAAAAGGTATTCTGCTACACAAGATCATATGTACTAGAGTCCCAAAAAATGAGAGCACTGCAAAAAACAAATTCGTCATTTGCTAAACATTGGGTCCAATAACTCAGTAAGTGTATCTCATGAACCCAATATCATTATTAGGATCATGAACAAGGATAAGCAAGGAAATAATTCCATGGATGGGGTAGAGCTTGGGACTGGACCATGGTGCACTAGGTATAGGTCATAGAGAATGAGCATTCCTCCCAAGTTTTCAGCTCTCACATAATGTGTGACGTTAGACCTAAATGTCAGCTAATATGTAGGTGTGTGTAGGATAATTTGCAAGAATAGTGCATTTTCAATCCAGTGAGGTTTGCCACTGAATTTTTTATCCATGATAGTTGAGTAGGATTAATTGATTATAAGAAGTTATACATCCTACAAAAGGAGGTATGTTAATTCTATCAACTGTCTCTGCTGGAGCGGATATTTACTATATTACTGGGGTGTATAGGGTGAAAAATATCCGGTATAGGAATGCCTCGATTGATGGAGTGAAAAAATGGCCTAAGTCGTCAATACATAATTTTACACTAGATTATGTTGGTTAATATCTGAACTAAACATTCTCTATGTCAGTCGGCAACAATAAGTGTGACATTTGTTATCCGTCATTTGCAATTGATTGGCCACAAGAGGAAATAAACGATTTTCCATCATATCAATCAAAATGTACAATATCTCCATAGTATGTCCATAGTCCAGGAGCATTACTGTGTCAAACCATACACCTTAATATTGTGTTATAGTGGCCCACTATTTAGGTTTAAAGCTTTTTACTTCAGCAAAAAAAAACGTTTTGAAATTGGTAATCCACAAGTCAACAACGCCACGATAAAATTCAATATAGTAATTGGTTTTAGAGTAATAATCTATAGCTCGGGTGGGTCACCGCTGACCTCCAAATCTGGGATTACAAATTTGATATAATAAAATCAAAGTTAACCACTGACATGTTACTATAAATCCTTGATTGATGACAAAATTTATTAATATAGATTATGTTGGGAGACATCATTTTCCAGGAAAGGGAAATCTGCTTTCCAGTGATTGTTGCCCTTTTAGTTTATGTGGCAGTTATTTGGACTTTCTTCAGTTAGGCGATTAGGCAGTTGAGCAGCGAGGTGGTTAGGGAGGAGGGGCCAGCTGTCCAGAAGGAGAAACAGAGGGGGAAGAAAGCTGTCCAGAGGGGTTCCATCTGTCCAGAAGCCAGTTGGTCCAGGGGTCCCAGCTGTCCAGAAGCCAGCTGTCCACGGGTTCCCAGTTTCTGTTCTTGGGGAAAGCAGTTAGGTGGTTATGGAAGGAGACCACTACATATTTTGAATGAGGGGAAGTAGGTCAGATTTTTAGCTAATAAAGTGAGGCAAGGGCCTAGGCTCCAGAGTTCGCTCTGAGAGGTTCCCTTCTTTCTTTTTCTACACACTAATATGTACTCAGCAATTCTGATTTCTACTGAATGATGCTCTTCTCTTTTACTGTTTCCTACTCAAGCACCTATCAATTGGTGCTTTCATTGAGAGAAATTCCGTCTGAATAGGTGCTGGAATCATATACCAACTAGAATGGAACTACGAATGAGTTCAATGGTGGCGGCTACGGAAAATATAGAAGAAACACTTTCTTCACACACAAAACAGTTTCACAGTACAACTGCTACCATGGAGGGGCAATCCAAAGGACAGCAGGCAACGTATGAAACTCGTCAAAACATTCAGCAGCAGTTGATCCATGACAATTTGAAGCAGAAGCAGAATGTTGGAGAGGACAACTCTTCAAAAACAAATTTAAACCAAGAGGAACATGGTCAGAAAAATCAGATCATGGAGGGGGCAAAGCTTGAACAGAATCGAGCAGGGGTTCATAAGTTGGCCAGGTGTCTTGATCTGCTGATTTTCATGAGATGATCATTATTCTTCAATCATTCGGGACGAGACTTATCTCTTAGTTCAAGAAACATCAGACAGTTTGAAGCTCACGGTTGTGCAGGTTTTTACAGGGGGAAATGACTCAACATTGGTATCATTGGTATCTTTCCCTCCTCGAGTCCAAGCTGTACCTTATATGGAATGAGTTCAAGCGATCTCTATTTGACCGCTACAATATAGAGGAAGAAAGTCCTCAAATACAGTAAAAGAGATGAGTATTATTCAGTAAAAATCTTAACTAGAGAGTACTTAATAATGTGTGTAAGAAGAAAAAAGATAGCCACTCAAAGCGAACTCTGGAGCCTAGGTCACTGTCTCCCTCAACAAGCTAAATATCAGATTTACTTACCCAGCCAACATATATAGTGACCCTTTTCCCTAACCACATAAACTAACTGCTTTCCCCACTAACAGAAATAGGGAACCCCTGGAGGACAGCTAAAGGTTGTCAAAATCACAAGTTGGATCATAGGATCAGACAATGGATCATAGGATTGGACAATCCTACGATCTCAGCACGCCTCCTCGTGTTGCAACGGAAGCTGGATCGTTTTCCTGCAAGGATCGCTGAATCAGACATGCCGGCCCAGTAGAAGCATGGGATCGGCCGAGGCAAGCGAGGCAGGCCAGTCAGTTCCTGGGCGGGTCATCTCTGTCAGGTCTAGGTTGGCCCAAAAAACCTGAACATCAAAGCGGGGCAAAAATAGGGCAAATCCCTCGCTGCAGTCCATCAGAACTCCCTCACCATCTGCTCCAGCCCGTTGTGCTGAAGGTAGCTCCCGGTTGTTGACGCCTCTGCTTAAGGAAGCAGGGTGTTCGGCTGTTGAAGGAAAGAGACGACACTATTTGAAGGTCCATCCGACTCCCTCCCTTCCAAGAAGCCCCCTTTTTTCCGTGTTTGCTGTTTTATTCTTTTTCCAGTGAGTATTCATTTTTTCATGCACGGATTCATAGAAATATGCACCAAGGTTAAACCACTGTGTGGTGGTATTAACCATGGTGTGGTCGTATTAACCACGGCGTGGTGGTATTAACCACGTCAAGGTTTGTACTGGAGTAAACTACGTCGTGGTGAAGGTCACCACGTTGTGGTTCTATGCATGGCAGTACATTGCATTATACAATAATGCATACCGGCTGCTTCTCCCACTGACAGCTATCATGATCGGATGAAACTTCTTGTGATGAGGTTTAATGAGTTTCAAATATCCAAATTGATTGTTTAAATGTTAAACAATCAATGGTAGGATGAACCACAAGTTACAGAGAGTTAATAAGGTTTTCAAACGTTTGTGAAACGTTTCAATGATTTCTGAACGTTTATGAAACACTTCAGAATCCAAAGAACATCCTTGAAGGCTATATAAAGTGGTTCAATCCTTGTGCAATAGTAGTACGAGATCTGTGTGATACTTGATATGTGAAACCCCTTCACCTGAAACCCGCATTCAATTTCTCTTTAACTAAGATTCTAGCAGACCTTGAGGAAAAGGGAACCCTTCCCAAGCGTTAGGAGATTCATAACAGCCCATTGATCACCCTCAAAGAAGAGAAATTTTTGCCTCCTAAGGATCACCATCAAACTCGTGTAGAAGAGCTTGGACAGATCGAATTCGACAAAGAAAAAAGCTATATTCTTCATTTAAGTTTTATTCAAATCAAATGAGTGGTTGGATCTTGTGACAAAATGAGTTTTTGTGATTTGTTTCCATTGCGTTTGGATAAGGGTTGTCCCTGCTAAAACCCTTCAGTGGTATCAGAGAAACTTACATTACGTTCGGATAGAAGTTTTAAATAGGTGAAAAATCTAGAAAATGAGTTTTTCCAGAACCACGACATGTTTTATGAAAAGGGTTATGGTTCATGAAAATAGTTATAACCACAATGAGATTTTATCAAAAACGGGCGAGGTATATAAAAATTATAAAACCTACATCGTGGTTCAAGAAAATAGTTCATGGATAATGTTCCCCGAAAACAAAGCATCGTAAAATTATGAATTCTACAACGAGGTTTTAGCTAAAAACGGTCGTGGTTTATATGGGAATAAGATTTCCATAAGAAAAACACGACGTAGCCAAGCAAAACCACATTGTGGTTTCAAAAGTGTTACTTTTGAAGACTCAGTTGAAATAGTGGGTGCCCTAGACCCAACTATTCAATGTTTTTGATTACCATATCATGTATACAGTTTTCTATACATGATGAAATCTTACCATAATAGTGTAGACCTTTCTGCATCCACTATTGAAATTGTAATGTTCAAAGATTAGTTGTCATGTCAAAAAGTTATAACAGTTCTCAGGTTATAATAAGAACCTCGAGATACTATGACATTAATCTTAAATATATGTTCTATGGTCGAGATACATCTTACTGATTGGATACAGTAGATGTCTGACTATCAGGTGCTGGAGGCTCATAAGCATCGAGACATCTTCTCATGAAGTTCGCATTTGGTGAGTATTGAGATCATGATAACTGACCCGCCAATAGGAACACCACATGTTTCGGGTGTCATTGGATGTTTCTATCTACGACCATATGTAATGGTCTCCTGACTTGAGATCATTACCAATTTCTGTCATTTGATTGCGTACTTTGATGCAAGATGAAAACCATGGCAATGAAGTCATGGCGAGATAGTTTGTATTGGGTGCGTCATTGGTGACATAGCATTGGTTGAATGGTCAATAAAGAATTTGTCGCTTCCGGGTTATGGAAGTAATATATCTCAGGCCATGTTGATATGGATGGCAGTACCTTTATAAGACCATGGTCATGACAGTCAAGGGTAAATCCGTCCAGTTAAATCAACAAATAATAAAGCAAGAAAAAGGCGATGACAAATGAATGCGTCCTGCTTTATGAGATATTAAAGACAAAGAGATTATATTACACAGTGCGTGTTCGTAGGTTAGTTGTCGCTACTGTGACAATCCTTATCTCTTCAGGGGCTATGATGGGTTGCTAGATCCCGCTCTTGGTCTGTGAATATTATTCACTGCTGTCGAGATAAGGGCCTAGAGGGTCACACACAATAGCGTATTCGAGAATCTTCCCTATTCAGCAGAATAGGATTTTTGGACATGGTGGGCCCCACCACAGGGGTCCGAGATTTGTCCAAAATTAAACGATCATCAATGCAATAAATAAATTCATATTATTCGAGTTTAGAATAATGAGCACTGAATTTATTTATTAAATGTATTTACAAGTTTTAGTAAATACATGAAAAAATATTAATTGACAAATATTAAATATATTCAAGGTTCAATTAATATTTATGGAAATGACAAGTCGAGTTAATGACTCAATTATTATCGCGTAATATATTTAATATATTACAAGTGAATGATAATAATATTTATGACTCAGATTAGTAGTCATAAAATGTCGTTGATAGTGCGTTAAGCATCCGAGGCCGGCGAGGCTATACCGAGTAATTTAATTAAGCACTATAAATAGAAGAGGGGTTTTTGCCAAATACTATTCATGGGGCTTCTCTCTCCTCTCCTCTCTCCCATGTTCTAGAGAGAGAGGCTTTGGATCCAAGGACTTCGGATCGAGCACTCTCTCAGGCATCGCTTGCGAAGTGATGCGGTGATCGTTGGAGGGTCGAAGGCGTCGTCGCAATTCCGTGCTAGCACCCGGATTACGACGAACGGCACTCCCGCGGATTTCTTTAAGCGCGTGAACAATCGAGTTCGATGTCAGATTCTTCGAGCAGCAATCGCCAATGACGAGCAGATGTCATGCACAACTTCGGAATTAAACCATGTATTTTTTACGGTTTATTTTGTGCTTAAAATCCTTCACGCAGGATCCTCGGCTTTGACCAGGCTGCCCTTTACTGACGTCGATCGTCGGTGGAAAAATTTTAAAAACTCAGCAGTTTGGGGCTTCCACGCCCAGTTCCAACAGGCTCTAGCCGAAACAGCTTTGTCCAAGAAAGAACGTTGTGGTCCTTATGGCAATAGTTGCCACTTCGGAAGAACCACATCGTTGTTTATAGTAAAATCAATCGCAGTATAAATAAATTTCCAAATAAGGTTTTTTAATATGAACATTTCATATTATAATTTATGAATATTTCATAAAATAATATAAATTTTTTTATATTTCACCTTTTTTTTTGCAATTTATGAACCTTTTATAAGCAGGAATGTAAAACCCCGTCCCTTTGTAAGTTGAGAAATTCCAAAGGGATTCAAATTTTGAGTTGGTGGACGATCTGTTTTGAGAATCGGGATTCGGATCGAGAATCCGAGAGTTCGAGCGTCCTAAGATGATGATTTTGGATATGGTTTGAGACTCGAGAGGTGCCTCGGGTGCTCAGGCGAGTCTCGGGAGTTTCAAGTTGGTTTTTGAAAGTTTTTGGAGGATTCTGCCTAAGGAGCATGGTTTGGTGTACACAATTTAAGAGAGAAACTGTGCAGCACCCTGAGCGTGCGGAGGTTTTCGGTTTTTTTTCTAAAGCACACGGTTGTCTAGTACGGATAGAACACAGTTTGGAGGAAACCGTGTGATCTATGAGGAAACCGTGCTAGGTGGTTTGAACCTGGGGTATAGCGCACGGTTTGCATGCGGCTAGAGACAAACTGTACAAAATGTTGCAGACCGAGACAGTCTCAATTTGCACGGTTGGCACACGATTTGGTAAGTCATGCGGCGCAACCGAGCGAAGGGGATGTGCTTGGACAGTGTCTACCGCACAGTTTGGCAAACTGTACAGCTCATTAAAAGTGACAAATTACTAATTGGGAACCCCCCCCCTCATTTTTCTTAAGAGGGCAACCCTCTTTTCCTTCTCCCTCGCACACGCATGATCGGCCTCCCTTCCACCCTTCACCCCCTTTGATTCTCTCCGATTTTAGGTGATTTTGGGCGCGTTCTTTGGTGATTCATGGTGAGTTTCCTCTTCTTTCCTCATTAGCTCTTTCCCCATGGTTTCTTTTAATTTTGGTTTCGAACGTCAGGGTTTAGGGTTTTGGTTCTGATTCCACCGAAGCATGGTGGAATCGGTCGGTCGTGATGGGGCTTTCGTAGGCGGCTTATATAGAGGACATCACATAACGATGTTTGCACGCCGTCGCTCGTCAATTCGGTGAAGATGTGCCACTGTATCAATTTTTCTAAGGTTTTGGTTAAAATTAAATTGATTGTTGAATCAATGTCGGTTGTTATGGCTTTTGAGCGAGGATGTGTCGGGAGCATGGCATGGGGCGTTGGCATGTCGTTGGTCGCGGTTTGAATGTGACAAGGGCGCCGGGTGAGATTTAAGGCAATATGCCTAATTGGATTAAAATTTTAAATTAATTAAAAATTTGTTAAAATGAATTGGATAATTGGTCATAAATGTTTTATAATTAATTGTTTGTTGTGTTGCCATGAGTTCGAGCTTCGATGATTTTGATGATAGCTGGTTCGATTTGGACGAGCCTGGGCAGAGTCATCGAGCGGTGATTCAAAGGGAAATAACTTTGAATTGAGATAGGTGGTCTCTCGTACATGCCCTATGGTATTATCCACTTTATTCATATATGGTTTGCATGTGGTATAAGGTCTTGCCACCGAGGGCAATTGCCTCCTTTTATTTAAAATGAATTGTTTCTTAAAAAAGAAATGTCTATGGACTGGACAAGGTGTTAAGGGTCACAACGAACCCTTGTGCACTAGCTTGGTGCCTCGACCACCGATGATCGAGGCCTTAATTAATTGTATACCTTGAGATACATAGACCCCGAGGGGTGTAAATGAAATGAATTAAATAAAAAGAAATGAATGAGATGTAGAGGCCCTAGTGATAGGTGTCCTTAATGACCTCCAGGCAGAGGTGAGTGGTGACTTGGAATAGATGACCTAGAGATTGGTCATGTGGGATGGATGGCCTAGAGATTGGCCATGTGGGAACCTAGAAATGTCTTTAAGCCTTCAGGCAAGTGAGATGACCACAGGGCGAGTGTTCCTCTCCCACTAAGATTGCGAGTACTTGGGTGGGTAGACCCAGAGGAGGTTGATGGATGGATAGGTTGGTTGTTCGGACCGACCTAGAGAGACCCGAAAACGGAATGGGCTTGAGGCTAACTCCCTTGTGGGACTTGCCTAGGAGGCCAATGAGGCCTCGATGAGATAATGTCGAAGGACGTTATGCCCTCAGAGTGACAGGTGTTCACTCGAGAGATGAATTTGAGATTGAAGGACCCTTATGAGGTGTCCCGACTATGACGAGACTTAGGGGACCCCGATGGGGTGGGGACCCTAGTGAAAAGATATGGAATCGGGTAGTAATGATTGTGGGTGTCGCCTTAGAACCCAAATCGACGTTTGAGCCTGTTAAGGCTGCGATGATTACAAGTTGTGCACTTGAGAGGCCGACCTTGCTTATGCAAGACAGGCTCAGGCAGATGGTCAGCCCTGATGAGATGTTACGGGAGGGAGTACCACCCTCCAAGATGTATTTACGTACATAGGATGCCTTGGATTAGCTCCTTGAATCTAAGGGTAGGAGATGTGACCCCTCGCACAGCTTGGGATGTCTTGGACATGCTTTGGATCTACGGGTAGGGGATGCGACCCCCCACACAGAATTGGGTACTATGGATTGCCCTAATTGGGTGTCGGCCGTTGAGCTTGTATACCGGGGGGGGCAGCCCCCAAGTGTTTATCTTCTGTTGCCAGAGTGCGTCAACCCCCGAGTGTTTATCTCCCGAGTCAGACCCCCCGAGTGATTACGTTGGTTGTCACGATTATGTGGCATGCGCAAAGACACTCTGGCACTACCTGAAACAGGAATGATATCAGACACCGGTGTCAGGGTAGGGCGTCGTCCTCTTGTGTCGTTACTTATGGTTGACACGATTACACGACATGCTCAGAGACACTCCAGCACTGGCCGAAACAGGTTATCGATCGGGGTTCCATGGTAGAACCCGAGGATCGACGGTGGCTATTTATTTATGTTTTTGCACGGTATTTTATTTATATTTTGAGCATATCACATGTGTACACCTACATTTATTGGTTATGTGTGGGACCGCGTTGGTGATGCTCTGTTGAGTTGTACTCACACCTTGTTCGGGCGGCCATTGCACTTAGGTACCCGAGCAGACTTCATTGATCGCAAGTACATGTTGGACATAGGCCCAAAGTAAAGGAACCCGAGGCGCAACAAAAGCGCAAAAAATACGCAATTTAAAATTTTAGGTTCGAAATCGTGTTAAAAACACTGAATCCGCAAAACCCCTTGTCCTCAAAAGATTGCGTGCAATTCGATTTAAGCACGAAAAATAAAAACAAACAAAATCGTAAACGATACCTTGTTCGTTTGAAATTGACGATTTGATTCACTCACCGTCGACATGTCGTGGTTCAAAGACGCCAAAGCTAGGTGTGCTCTAGATCGTCCACACGCACCACAACTCCTGGGTCGTCGATCTTCGATTTTTGGGTGCTAGCGCGGGAAATCGAAGAGGTTTACGACGTCCCTTCAATCGAGTGAACAATGTGGACTCGATCGAGAAGACGGGATCAATCCAACCTTGTTCTTCCTTCGATTTCTTACGCTAGAGCTTGAGAGAGATGAGAGGAGAGCTCAAAATTCATGCAAATGGTTGAAAGCACTATTCTTGAGTCTAAAATGAGCTTTTAAACTTAGGTTATACTTTTCAAAATTGCACTTTGAACCCTAGAAGTTAATAAGCTTCATTTTAAATCCTTGTGCACACTTATGACTTAATAAAACTCAGCATAAATATCACGAACATTTTATCACTTACTTGTAACACATTTACATGTTACGTGATAAAATAAGAACCATCAACTCGACTCGTAAATTATATTTTCTCGTATTCACTTTTAGGATCAAACAACTTGTGAATGTTGTAAAAGAGGGTGCCCTAGACCCAATTTGAACATTATTTTTCGATTACTATATCATGTATACAGTGAGTTATGCATGAAGTTTACTTACTAATAGTGTTGATACTTTTGTGTCCATTGTTTACATGGTATTGTCCTTAGATCATTTGTTGTGTTAAAAGGTTAATAGCAGTTCTCAGCTATAATGAGGACATCAAGATACTATGACAGTAATCTTAAACATATGTCATATGGTTTAGATACATCATACTGATTGGACACGGATGATGTTTGACTATCAAGTGTTAGGGGCTCATAACCATTGATACTTATTCTCATGAAGTTCGTACTTAGTGATCTCAAGTGGAGGAGATAGCGATGACAATAGTAACAACACATGTTTTGGGTGTCATTGGTAGTTTCTATCTGCAAGCGCGTGTATTGGTCTCTTAACTTGAGATCATTATTAGTGTTTATCATTTGATTGCGAACTTTGATACAAGACTAAAACCATGACATTTGTGTTAAGGAGGTAGCTTGTATTGGGTGTGTCATTGATGGTATGACATTGATTGAATGATCGAGATGGTTTTTGTCACTTCCGAAAGGATGAGATGTCGCAAGCCCAGTTGACCAGAATAGTAGTACCTTTATTAGATTCATAGCCATGGTGATAGAAGATAAGTCCGACCGGTAAGGTCAACGGATAATAAAGCAAGATAGGATAATGACACGAAATGTGCGTCTTACTTTATGAGATATCGTGAGATAGAGATTATATTACACGATGTGTGTTCGTAGGAGGTTGTCGTTGCAATGAGTATTCCTCAACTAATTATGGGTGATAATGGTTTGTTAGACTCCGCTCCTGGTCTGTGAATAGTATCCACTGCTATGGAGATAAGGGTCTAGAAGATCACACGCAAAGCGTATTCAGAAGCATGGGCAATTCTAGTGAATTGGAGTTTAGGACATGGTGGGTCTCACGGCAGTGGTCAGGTAATGTCCAAGTTTATAAGATCGTAAAGGAAATAAATAAATTCAATATTATTCAAGCTTAGAATAATATTCATTAATTTATTTACTTCTTATATTCAAAAGTTATTTAGTGAATATAATGAAAAAATATTTTTCGAATGAATATTAAATATTTAATATTCAAGGATTCGTTTAATATTTATGAAAGAGATGAGTCGAGATAATGACTCGTATTTTATCACACAACACAGTTTATGTATTACAAGCATGTGATAAAATATTTGTAACATTTGAAACAAGTTTTAAGTGTCATTTGTGTCATTATTAGTTATGTTTAAAAGGTTGACTTCTATAAGGACCTAAATGCAATTTATGAAAGTTAAAACCCAAGTATGTAAGCTCTTTTAAACCCAAAATGAGGAGTGGATGTGTTTGCATGAATTCTCTCTCTTCTCCCCCTCACTCAAGTACTGGAGAGAGCGAAGCAAAGATCAAAGTTTGTTTGATTCAAGTTGAAGGATCGTTAGTTTGATCTCCTGTGGTCGTGATGACGTCGAAGAGCCATTGATTCTCCGCATTAACACCCAGATTTCATAGGCCGATGATCGATGAAGCTTCCAAAACAGGAGTGGACATCTGGAGGATTTCAGGTACGGTTCCTTGGAGCGACGATCGTCGACGATGAGCAGGATGTGTTACCGATCGAAATCAGACGAGGTACGATTTCAATTTAATTTTTCATTCTTAATTCTTCGGGCTTAATTAAATTGCACATGATCCATAGATGAATCCGGACTAGGGTATAACAGATTTGATGTTTCGACACAAATCTGCTCCCGAAAATTTTAATATACAATTTTTCACGCTTCCGCAAAGCCCAGGAATTCCTTCAATGAATACCATGAGAACTAAATTCAATCATCATTATTCAAAACTTGAATAATATAATTGAATTATTTTTACTTGCGATCGATCATACTCGAATGTTCACCGACCCTCGCACATGGGGCCCACTTCATCCTAAACTTTATTCATCGAAATAGGTGGAACTTGCGAATACACTTAGTTTGTGACCATCTAGATCTTTATCTCAATAGCAGTGAGTCCAACTCACGGACCAAGAGCCGAGTTTAGCAACCAATCATGACCCCTAAGGAGATAAGAAATGTCATGGCTACGACTACCTCTTACGAACATGTTCTGTATAGTATAATCTTTTTGTCTCAAGATATCTCATAAAACAGGATGCACACTTATGTCATCATCTTTTTTATGCTTTGTATATTTCGTGACCTTATTTGACGGACTTACCTTCTTGTACCATAGATCTGATGAAGGTACTACCATCCTGGTCAACCTGGCCCACATGATATATCATTAGGGCGAGGAACACCCAAGGACCTTTGAGGGTATATTCTAGGAGGGGCAAGGTGGCCCCAGCGGACAGTTAATTGGCGGTTTCAGGTGGTGGTCCCTACAAGCTATTAGAAGATTCCCCTAGATAGGCTATTCTATAGTACAGGTGGGAGGGGAATGAGGGAGGGAGGGAGTATTCTGATAGAATCGACCTGGGGTTTGGGACAGATAGAGAGAATTGGCTCTCCCATAGTATTATTCTTCCTCTGTTTTCTCCCTCTCTACCCCTGTAATTCCCTCCTTAAATTCTCTAATATACCAAAGTGTCTTCCCTGGGTTGTGTCTCTACAAAATTGGTCCAACCTGCCGTTGTGCATCATCTCCCTCCATTTTTTTTCAAACCCTTACGCAGCCTCCCTCACTAACCCTTATGCACCTCTAAACAATCGCGTCACTACCCTTATGCACCCACTTTACTACCTTTACGCACCACTCAATTTACCCATACGCAGATCTCGTTCAGCATAGAGACGCACCAACATTCTTGTCAGGATGGCCTCAGCCAACGGGTGGGACTCCTCGAAACCACCCTTTCCAACTTGGAATCGGCAATGGAGTCAAAACGCAAAAACAAGACTGAATTTCGAAAGTCGCAAGCCAATGAGCTAACGGAACTCAGCCACTACATGACAAGCCTCACTCGATGTTCAGAGAAAGCGCCGCTCCTCGATGAGGAGCAGTCGTCCACCGCATCAGAGATCTCTGCGTCGCATGCCGTCGCATCTGACGTCGCCCGCAGATTCGCCTGGGAGTCTGGACCCACCGCGCACCCCATTGGCGCAATCCCTGACCACCCACCTACAATCAGAAGGTTGAAATTACCTGAGTTTGATGGCATGGATCCTCGAGGATGAATTGTCCGCACAAAACTTTTTTTCAGCTAAATCAAACACCAGAGGAAGCTAAGGTTCCACTCGCCTGCATCAGCATAGCAGGGGTCGTAATCCACTGGTATACCATCTCTAGGAAGTTCATCCCTCGATGTCCTGGTCTATTCGAAAAGTGGAATTCATAGAACGCTTTAGCGGGCTGGAAATCCAAAATCCATACAAGTGAGCCACCCTCCGTCAACAAGGCACGGTGCAGAAGACTATGTGGAACAGTTTGAGTACTTAGTCTCATTGATCCCACGACAACCCGAGCAGCAGTACGATGGTTATTTCCTTCATGGTCTCCAGAACGAGATTTGCGACTGAGTCTGTATCCATAATCTAGAGACACGCTTGCATGCCATGCATCTCGCCCGCCACGTTTGCATGTCATGCATCTCCAGAAAATGCATTTTTACTCAACAGACTGTGGAATATTTGAGCCATCTCATTTCCCAAGATGGTGTGGAGGCGGTTCTTGATTAGCCATCCCCTATCTCGGTGCGTGCAGTTCGGGGCTTTCTCGGCTTTACCGGCTACTATTGAAAATTTGTTCAAGATTATGGTAAGATAGCCCAGCCCCTTGCTCAGTTGACTCGGAAAGGTTGTTTCCAGTGGGGTCTCCAGAGGCATAGGCGGCCTTTGACAAACTCAAACACACCATGACGACAACAACAATCCTGGCTATGCCGGATTTCTCTCGGCTCTTTCAAGTGGAGTGCGATGCTTCGGGTCGCGGAGTGGGTGTCGTCCTCATGCAAAAACAACGCCCCATTGCATATTTCAGTAAAGCGTTGGCTGATAGAAATCTATCCAAATTCACTCACAAAAAACAGATTATGGCCCCGGTGCTCGCCACCTTTTATTGTATATTCTGATAAGCGAAGCCTCAAATATTTGTCACAACGACGCATCACCTCAGCGGACCAGCAGTGTTGGATTGCTAAGTTGATTGGCTATAACTTTGACCTCTATAAACACGACAAGGAGAATACGCCAGCATATGCATTGTCCAGGAAAGGCAGGTTGTCTGCCTGTCGGTTGTCCATTTCTTTCCCGATCTGGTAGGACGGTCACGATTTAACAACAGGCCTGCTGGATGATCCCTTCATCACCAAAACTGTTCAGCAGCTTCGAACCAACAACCCCCCAAAAGGCTTCAGTTATTCCCACAACACCCTACTGTACTAGGGTCGGCTTGTCCTCCCAACCACCTCTCCATGGATAGCACGCCTCGAAGAATTCCATGCCTCTCCCCACGGTGGCCACTCCAATTTTTATCGCACTTACCAAAAGTTGGCTGCAAACTTATATTAGGAAGGCATGTTGCGCCAGGTGTTGCGGTACGTCCAGCAGTATGACACCTATCAACGCTACAAGTACTCCATACTCTCCCCCGCGAGTCTGCTTCATCCCCTACCAATTTTGGCACCCATCTGGGAGGACCTCTCTATCGACTTCATTATCGGACTGCCCAAATCAAAGGGGTATGACGTCATTCTGGTCGTTGTTGTCAGATTTTCAAAGTATACTCACTTTATTCCATTAAAACACAGCTAAGGGGGTGGCTAACACCTTTGCCAAGGAGATCATCCGCCTTCACGGTGTTCCAAAATCGATTGTCAGTGACAGGGATCCTCTATTTTTGAGTCACTTTTGAACTGAACTCTTTTGATTGCAAGGAACAAAATTACAAATGAGTTCACCCCCAATCTGATGGTCAAATGGAGGGTGCCAACCGCTGTTTGAAAACTTACCTTCGATGTTTTGTCAGCAAGCAACCAAAAGACTGGTCCTTTTGGCTACCCTTGGGCAAAATCATGGTACAATACCCCACTTGGCATTCCTCCATCAACTCCTCCCCCTTTGAAGGGGTCCATGGGCGCAAACCTCCAGCCCTTGTGTCCTTTCTGCCCAGTGAAGTAAAGGTTGAGGCAGTGGCCTCTGCCTTACTTGATCGCCAAGAGGCCCTTAAACAACTTCAACATCATCTCTCCCGAGCACAAAGCTCCATGAAGCACCAAGCAGACCAACACCGTCGTGACAGCACTTTCCAGCCCGGCAACCAAGTTTACCGGAAACTCTGCCCCAACCGCCAGTAGTCGGTGGCCCACCGCATCCACCAGAAGCTTTCTCCTCGTTATTATGGTCCCTTTCTGATTCTTCATCGGGTGGACAACGTGGCCTATCTCTTAGGCTTTACCTACAACAGCACGATTACATCCCATGTTTCCTGCTTCTCAGCTCAAGAAAGCAATTGGCAGTCATACTCCTCACTACATCCTACCCCTCACTACATCCTACCAGCAAACCTAGACGTTGATTCGTCAGCCGCTCTAGAGCCCGAAGCAATCCTCGCCAAGCGTGACAGATCTCCAGTCGGGGCGGCTACCCCTCAATTTATGAGCAAGTGGAAGGGGCAGCCTCTGGAAGAAGCCACTTGGGAGGATGGATATGTGATTCAAAACCAATTTCCTTCATGCAGTCTTGAGGACAAGACTGTTTTTCTAGGAACGGTTGTTAGGGTGAGGGACGCCCAAGGACCCTGGAAGGTATATTCTAGGAGGGGCAAGGTCGTCTCTGGTGGTCCCCGCAGGCTGTTAAAAGGCTATTAGGAGATTCCCTAGATTAGCTCTTATATAGTACAAGAGGAAGGGGAATGAGGAAGGTAGGGAGTATTCTGGTAGAATCGGCCAGAGGCTTGGGATGGGTAGAGAAAATTAGCTCTCCCGTAGTGTTATTCTTTCTCTATTTTCTCCCTCTTCCCCCCTGTAATTCCCTACTTATATTCTCTAATATACCAGAGTGCGTTCCCTGGGTTGTCTCTCTACCATATCTCTTCCTCAACTCAAAAAGACAAATTTTATCATGATCATTCAACAAATGTCATACCACCAATGACGCAGCCAACACAAACTACCCCGCCACAGCTTCAATGTCATGGTTTTTGTCTTGCATCAAAAAACGTGATCAAATGGTACACATTGATAATGATTTCAAGTCAGAAGATCAATACACATGTTCGTAGATAGGAACAACCAATGACACCAGAAGAAATCTCAATGTTTATGAGCCTCTAACACATGTTCGTAGATAGGAACAACCAATGACACGAGAAGAAATCTCATTGTTTATGAGCCTCTAACACCTGATAGTCAGACATCATTTGTGTCCCATCAAAATGATAATCATCAAGTGCAAACTTCATGAGAAGAAATCTCAATACTTATGAGCCTCCAACGCCTGCTAGTCAGACATCATTAGTGTCCCATCAAAATGATGTATCTAGTTTATAGGACATATGTTTAAGATTACTGTCACAGTATCTCAAGATTCTCATTATAGTCGGCCACTACTATCACCTTTAGATACAACATGTAATTGAAGGACATTACCATGTAAACAGTGGATGCAAAAGTATCAATACTATTATGGTAAGTATAAACACATGTACATATCAAATTGTATGCATATAATGATAATCAAAGCACGTAAAGGAGTTAGGTCCAAGGCACCCACTCACAAAACGGAGTAGCTTGATCGAGTGGGATAGCTCGGATGGGATTAGAGATCGGGATGAAGTGAGGCACGGGGATTGTAGTAGAGCCTCTTTTTTTCATTCTTTATTTGTATATGTGATTGACCCAGTGGGCGATCGTTACGTATGATTGAATGCTTCTGTATTCATTTATTATTATTGATTATTGATTATTGATTTCGCATACTCCGATGGTTATTGTGTTGGGTGATGTTTGGTTTATATGTAATTGCACACTCTGATATGGGGGTATAGTCTTCCCACGGTACTACCTTAGACCCTCGATGCTAGTCGGCATCCTCTGGCGTACGGGGGAGGCGTGCCTGAGGTCCAGTCGCCCTCAATCCGGTTACTGTTCAGAGTAAGTCAGGTCGGGACGTGACAAAGTGGTATCAGAGCTTTTAGGTGACTGATATCAATGGACGTATCAGAGTTTTTATTCTATCCTTTATTTGTATATGTGATCGGTCCGATGGGCGATCGTTGTTGTATGATTGTATGCTTCCGCATTCATTTATTATTACTGATTATTGATTATGCCTTATGCCTGATGGTTATCATGTTGGGTGATGTTTGGTTTATTTATCTGTTATTGTTATTGTGCGCTCTGAATATGAGAGCATAGTCTCCCCACGGTACTACGTTAGACCCCCGCTGCCAGTCAGCAGCCTCTGACGTATGGGGAGACACATCTAAGGTCCAGTCACCCTCGATCCGGAAACTATTCAGAGTGAGTCGGGTCAAGACGTGATAAGGAATATAGTGAAATATATGATATTTAAATTTTTCAGAATGTTTACATAAAATATTAAATGTTCATAAGAAATATGAAAAGGAATATATTTTCATAAATATTATATATTAGAAATATGGAGTACATATTGAATGTCATGTAAATGATGAAACATGAAATGTTCCTATTTGTGATATAAATATAAAGTGTTTATATTTATATGTTATGAAATGTCTATAAGACCGTCTATATCATTAAGTGTTTAGAATTATTTTATTTATGAAACGTTCATAATGTTTTCTCTCATTTCTAAATTTATAAATTGTTTATTTATTTAGTTTATTTCACGCTTTATCCATGAATATAAAGTGTTATATTATGAATAAATATATGTTTTAGTTTGAAGTGTTGAACACCTTCTCATAAATGTCATACCATGCATATTAAGAGTTACATGCTAGGTAAAGCATAAGATTTGGTTGCATTCAACCATGACTATGATTGTTTGTGGGTAATGAACTTGAAAATAAAAGTTGGTTATGATTTATACATATTAAGTGTGTCATGATTATATTGGAATTGAGGTCGCTCTTGAGTATTTATCTATGAATTTGGGACTTAGGAACGGACTTCTCAATGGCTTGGGGAATAGGGGACTTATGCTCTGTCGAGAAAAGTAGCGATTGGCTACCTATAGCACCATATTTGCTCTAGTGGGGATTTTGGTTCCATATGATTTTAAACCTTTACATGAAAAGTTTCCATGTACCTTGTGTGTAGATATAATTGGTTTTTATTTATAGGTAACACAAATCATGAGTTTATGAAGTGTTATACAATAATATATGGGATACAAAAACCAAATCGTTGGAAGCTTACATATATAAAGGAAATACATGAAATAAGATGGTGAAATGTTGAAACTCCCTAAAATACCAAGTGTCGGGTTTCTTCTAAAAAAACATTTTCCAAGATCACAATCACCCAAACGAGCAAGTTATTCCCAAGAAAGATGTCCACGGATTACCTTGTGTAAGGCAAGCAGATTATGGGTGACCCTAAAATGATTGAGACCATGCATTTGGCGTGAGCTTTAGGTTACACTTGGCTAGGAAACCCTAATGGTTAGGATATCAAAGGAATAAAATTAAGAAAATTAGTGATGCAAAACCGGCTCGCGGCCCGCGGGCTTCGCGGGTATAGGACGAATGCGGGGCGGGGCGGGCCAATGCGGGTTGAGCCCGCGCGGGTGTGGGCCAAGGCGGATTGAGCTCGCGCGGGTGGGGCTTACCCAAGGGCCTGACTTAAAAAAATATATATATATTTTACATTATATGATTATTTAGTTTTTTTAATAAAACATCATGGTTAAACCATGTCATATGATTTCTCACTGTAATGATCATACTAATTCATCTTTCATTCACATGTGAATTTTAAATAGGACCATTTATTGTTATAATATGATATTATAATATTTATATAGTAATTATTGACCATATTCACATGGTGTGTCATCCCACGGAAAAATGGAACCCATCTCCCATTGTTTCAATTCTAAAAGAGCTATTATAATCATAATATTTTTTAGGTCGATTTAATTTTATTATTATTTTATTTTATTTTGTTATTAAGAAAATAGTAAAGGACCTCAGGGGAACCCTAACAGCCTCATCTGAAACCGGTCGTTACCTAGAGAGTCGTCGTTTATTCATAGGTCTAACTGTCACCATCACCGCACAACCAAGATCATCATTCATCGCACCTCACCAATGCATCACAACAGTTCGTCGCCACATTAGCGTCGCCGCATGCCACCATTACCATAGAAAAACATTTCATCACATTCCTTAAAACTCTAGTTATTGTCAATCCATACTTCTCCCAACAGCTATCATTAAAAATGAGAAAAAAAATACAATATTTAAATAATTATAAATGGTATATTTTTTTAAAATGAGGGCAAGTCGTGCGGGCTACCCGTAGGCTTATGCGGGGCGAGGCGGGCTTGAAATTTTTTGTTCGCATTATATGCGGGCTTTTGCGGACAAACCCGCACGGGCTCAAACCCGCATGAGCTTGGCCCGCCCACCCCGGCCCTCCCGTTTCGCATTACTAAGGAAAATCTGTATGATTTATTTAGGCAAGGAGTAGTTGTTTCCTCTAGAATTGGGGATGATCTCATTGATTTAAGATTCAAACATTCCAAGCGGTTTCTAACGGGTTTGTTCGTAGAACCGGAAACATCCAATGATTCCATATCCGTTTGGACCTACTTTCCAAAGGTAGGTGCTAATTAGTTGTGAACTGATGAGACTTAGGAATTTGCATTGATCGAGAGGATGGGAGGTCAGACTCATCACACCTTTTTTGGGGGAATTATTGTCTACTCCGGGACTCTTTATAGATTTAAGTTATGTTCGTGAATCCTTATTACATTACCGAGTATAAAATGAGCTTTTCTTTAGATCTGACAATCAATGATTAAATATGTAGGAAATTTAGAGAATCTTTTATATGTATTCGAGGTTCTTCATCGATAGAGAATCATCTGTATTTGTTAGAGATTCTTAGTCAATGGTATCCTTCAATACATAAAAGTCATTTGGTCACTATGATGACCATACTGGTTTTAAAGCCACTCAGTGGGGCACTTGAAGTTTATTGTCATTCAGAAGGACATGGATTATTTCAGAGTTCGGATCGTACCCGCAGATGGGCTACCTACGTATCTTTTGCTTTAGAAAAGGATTCAGAACCCACGTAGTCCGAATAAGGGAGTATGATGTTTATCTATGATTGATGGCTCCAAGAAGGATGTCATAATTACTTTTACACTCTAAGCTCACGTGAGTCATGCTCGGTGTGAGAAACAAGAGGTATTGGTAAAACCAGACAATTGTGCCATGAAAGATGCAACCATAAGAAATGATGTGGGGCTTATGTATGTATAACTGCCCAAATAGATGAAAATTAAGATTTACTTCAGGGAAGAAATTCAGGAACAGGGTCCATAAAGGTATATGTGCTTTATGGAAATTTGGATACTCTAATCTTGGGGCTTACTCCTAAGGAAGATGTCCAGGTTAGGAGGGGACTTGTGATTGGGTTTTACTCCTGAGAAGGAAGCCCAGATCAAAAGTAAATTAAGACTGGTTAAGAAAAATTAAGACTGGGGCTTACTCCTGAGGAGGAGGCCCAGGTTAAGGGACTTGGGGCTTACTCCTAAGGAGGATGCCCATATTTGTAGACTTTGAGATTGGGGCTTACTCCCGAAAAGGAAGCCCAGGTTAAGAGAACCATGGTTGGGGCTTACTCCTGAGGAGGATGCCCATATTTGGGAACTTGGAGACTGGGGCTTACTCTTGAAAATGAAGCCCGGGTTAAGGGAATTATGACTGGGGCTTACTCCTAAGGAGGATGCCCAAATTAGGGGACTTGGGGCTTACTCCTGAAAAGGAGGCCCAGGTTAAGGATTCTCTCATCTTAAAGGATGAGGTTGAATGAATGGAATCTCTAACCTTAATGACATAAAGATATGTAAATCACTAGGTTTTAAGAGATGTTCCACAGAACTCCTTTCAGATAAGGAAGCCAACAAGGAAATCATGTCATAAATGGCTTTGGAGAGAGTTTTGAAGGCTTAATCTTGAAAAGGATAGGTGAATAGGCATAGGAGAGGTGAAATAGGTAGAAGGGGCGCGCAAGTATTGCGTGGGCGCGCAAGTACTGCGTGGGCGCGCAAGTCCTGGTCGCGCGAGTATACTTGCGCGACAAATGGGTACTTGCGCGACGGTCAATCCGTAGGGTAGAACTTGGGCGAGGCTTGGCTCAAGCCTTTAATACTACCCCTAGAGACTTCCAGAAAGGAGGCGCGCAAGTTATGTGGAAGGGGTAAGGCGGCGCGCAAGTGTGGTCATTTCCCTTAAGGGCTGGCCACCTAGGCGCGCAAGTGTTGATGAGTTTCAACACTTAGGCCTTCCTACCTCTCTTTAGATCTTCCGTTCTAGGTAAGAAACTACCTTAGAAGTGTTCGGAAGCCTTGAGAATAGACTAGGGCGCCGGGAGCTCAAATATGAGGTTCTGGAATTTTTCGTCCTTGAAATGGGGGGCCCACAGGGGGTATTTATAGGCTGGAGAAGACCCTGGGCGAATTTCAAAGAAGGCGCGCAAGTCACCTGCGCGACCATTGGGCGGCGCGCAAGTATACTTGCGCGACCTTGGTGGAACTTGCGCGACCCAAGTGCATTTGAATCTTGGTTCATGCCTTTGTCAATTTTTGATGTTTCTTCAAAGGATGAATCACTTTGGGTTCAAGGTATTTCCCTTTTCATTCGTTTAGACTCTGTGACGGAAAGGAGCGTCAACAGTAGTCTGATCGACGAGTTATATATAATATGATTAACATGATGGTCTACCTACATAGCTAATTGATGAAATGTGGATCTTGGCTCGCTAATAGATATGATATAAATTAAAATGGGTCATCATTTTAGTGAAGAAATTTAATAGAAGTCCTTATTAAATGATTGTAAAAGTGATGGGTTTTGTGAGGGTTTAATAACACTTATGAGGCAAAACGAAAGCAACTTAGAAACCCAAAACAAGATCACCATGCTAGATTACAGAAATTGTGCATAGAACAAGAAATGAAGAACTCTTAATATGCATATTGTACACCAAAGAGCGACACCAACATCCATCTTCATCATATGTGGTTGATGAAGATCACCATAGTAGAAGCCAAAAGACATCCCACCTCTGGGGTGTGTATCCATGGATCAAGCCGAATCATCCAACATTCGGATGGGATCCATCCAACCTCCACGACATACTAGTGCCTCGATCGCAAAGGAGAAGGATGAAGATAGCTTCGGGTAGAAGAAAGCTTCGACCAGCATGAAGCACTAACCTGCACTACAATCAAGAAAGCTCTTTATAGGGCCCCCTCAAGGACGCCTCTCGAGCATCTTTGCATTAACTCATGCGTTATAATGCATGAGTTGATGCCTCAGCCAACACATGCATCGTATGCATGAATTAATCTCTTGTTGCATCTTATGTAAGAGCCCTTTCTTGATGATAGCCTACATAGAAGATTCATGCGAATGATAACTGTTATCACTCGGTCACTCATGCTACGTTGAAACAGCGTAGATTCAAGATATGAATCTTATACAAACCACAATATGTTGCCACCAATGTACTCTCAAGCTTTTTCTCAAGGATGCGTTAGCGGCTGCGTATCCTCAAACTTATGCTAAAGGATAGGTTCGCGGCAAAGTATCCTTGAAACTGATATGCATCATATGCATATCATAGGATATGTCATAGCCTGTTGCATCACATACAAAAGGCTTAGGGCATACCATCTCCATCAATCTCTCACTTACACTGAAGCCTAAAAGATTGTTATTTCACCGTATGTTGTATCATATACAATAACTCGTGAAAAACATATCCAAAGCTCTTTTGGATATCTATAAAAACACTTTTGAAAAGCTATCATCAACTTCACAGCATATCGCATCATATATAATATTTTATGAATACTCATCCAAAACTCTTTTAGATTAACTCTAAAACACTTTTAAAGGAGATCTCTGAGTCATACTCAATCCTCATTCAGTCAACCACAAAGCGTGGCCCCGCAGGCCTTTGTACAGTTGACAACAAATATGAATCCCCATATCCATAAATGTGAGCAACAATGGTCTCTAGCAAAGCATCAGTGTTACTCAAGCTACAAAGGGATTTAGCATGATATTCATCAAACACATGTATCTCTATACCTGTGTCCACCAACTGCATTTCATGCTAGCATGCATTCTCATACATTCCCTTGTCCGAGACATTAAGTGACCATGGGACACGAAGTATGTCAATCTCATATAACCAACTCATATGCCAATCTCATGTCATTCATCTTTATGGATAAGCACATCACATGCCCCTCATTGGTATAGATAATCACAACATATGTACTCTCTAGGTGTGGTCGCACACTCCTTAATCTATCAAAGTCTGAAGTTTCTCATGCTAAGTATCTCATCAGCCTCAGGTAATAGGGACTCTTATATGATCCATCCACCCCTAGTATACAAAGACAGTGTATGACACTGTGGTATACTTAGTAGGTCATCCAATGCACAAAAACACTTTTTGTGCCTCGTGAGCATATTCTTATATCTCATACAAGAATCTTACTCACGCTGACATTTACATTTCTTCACAACCTATAATACTTCATGACAAACATCGGTTAGGGATAACTCAAAGTCCTACTTTGAGAGGTCAATTATCATTATATTTCATAAGACGTATATCCATATATGCATATATGCAACCAACGTGAAAAAATAATAAAGTGGAGATCGTCTTTTATATGATACATTTTATATTCTTAAAACTCTTTTAATAATACTTAACAAAACCCTACATAAGCACTTTTCTATCATATCATGTATGATAAAACCATCCCTATGTCTGTTACACTTCCTGGGGTTCTGTTAACTCATTGCGTCTATATGTAATTCTTGTCACATATATATGTGACCATCTGATAAAACTCTCCCACTAAGCACTTTGGTGAATAACATCTATGAAGAAAACAAGTTTAAATAATGGTGAGATTTAGGAATCAAATTCTTAATGTTCAACTCCTTGACGTCACAACATCAAATGTTACGATATCAACTTTTGTTGTCTACTTAGAACTCTTTCTAAGTCTAACATCATCATCATCCTTGAATTGAAAAATTACTGCAAGTGCTCTTACCCAAGCAAAGCACTTTGAGAGTTTCATTCAAAACTGATCAACTACTTATCAAAGGAAAAAACTCAAATTCTAGGTCTTTAAATCATAAAAGGCACTCAAATGTTTTGTGAATATTATGCAAAGCCAACAAACCCTATATGAATTCATTAAATATATTTATGTATACATGTAAAGAATTATGTGAAAAAGATAAAACACAAACCTGGCGAAGGCCGCCTCCAAGCTTAATGCTTTGATTAGCCATGGATGAAAGATCAAGAACCAAGTCTCCAGGAATCTAGAGACATAAGGGAAACAAGATGAGAGCATCTACCAACAAGGGTTCAGTGAGGATAAAGAATACAAGGGAAAGGTGTAAGAGCAAAGGAAAAAAAACACTCACAACAACTTGATCCACAAAACTTGCAGGCAAATCAGAAGACTTTTCTACCATTGTTCTCTGTTTTCGAGGACTCCAATGCTAAAAAATTACGACTTACTGACCTAGTTGGAGAAGAAATGCATGGGTTAATATAATTTTAAATTTTTTTCCTAAAAAATAAAAAAATAAAAAATTCATATAGCCACAAAAGATATGTGGTGTTAATTGATTTTAGCTTTTAAAGACAGATTTCTTGTTTTTGAAAGAAAAATAACAAAAAAAAATCTATTTGGTGATTTGTGGTACAATTCTTTGTTTTCAAAAACTGCCCTTATTTTCCATTTTAAAAGGTATGTTTTTGCTTTTTTTCATTTTTTATTTTTATTTTTTTCCAAGACAAGTTAAAATGGGGTACATGGTGGGGTGTAAAGTCAGCTCAGACCCAACGAGGGCGAGTTGAAGCACTCGACCCACAATCCCGATCTGGAAACCCGGTTTTCCAAGTTGGACTAGTTTGGCCCGAACCATTAAAATATAAAAAATAAAAATTAAATTAGTTTTAAAATTAATATATCATAAAATATCATAAAAATATTAAAAAATATTAAATGTTTCAAGTTGGGCTAGATTCAGCTTGTATTCAAGGCAAGCCGCTCGATCCTGAATCTCATGCTGATCCCATACAAACCCGAAAAATGTCAGTTATGTCCATCTAGTGGGCTCAGGCCGACTAGTCATTTTTACGCGACTAATGTCCACATCTGCACGCGTCCACCCCATTTGATTAATTATATAATAGAATAAATTTTGAAATTTAAAAAAAAAAAGATATTATAAAAAATAAAATGATGCTTGGTTCATATTTGTTCAATATGTTTGTAATTAATAATAATTCAAACTACAAAAATGACTTATTAGTGATTATTATTTAAAATTATTCGTGTTTTTAAAGAACTAGCAAAGCTATAACTAATAAAATTTGCGAGCACTTTTTAAATAGCTCGTATATATTGGCAATGTTAGCAATTTTAAAAGAACTGATATATCTCAACAAAAATGCTTACACATGTAAATATGCATTAACATTTTGATAATGACTACTGTTTAAGATGTAATTTATAAGCATTCTTTTACGAAGTGTTGGCTTAAATTTTTATTTGCAAGTATTTTTATATACAAATGTTGACTTAAAATTTCAAGCGTTAACTTTTTGTAGAATGGCGAATTCCCCTTACCTCAATATGAGGTGGGGACATTCTTTTATAGATAAGTAAAATGGAATACATGGTGGAATATTTTGATATGGGACTCGGAAATACCCAATATAATAAAACTGGTTCAACACTCCTCAAACTGGATAAGCCCAGCTTGGACCAACAGTCTCACAAAAGAAAGATAGCAGCAAACAAGACCACACACACTCCTCAAGTTGGGATGCTGATACTGCTGAAACTGATACGGTTCTGCTCAAGATGATGGCAATCTTCGTGGTCGCTTGATTGTCACACCAGATATGAGCAGAGGTCTGCGGTGGGAAGCCAAACTCATTGAGAAGATGACGAAACCAGGACCGTGGCCATGGCACGATATTTAGCTTTTGCACCAGATCTGGAGACGCCAGTCTGTTTCTTATTGCGCCAAGAGATGAGATTACCTGCCAAGAAAACGGCATACCCAGAAGCAGACTTGCAGGTAGAAAGGCAACCAGCATAGTCAGCATCACAGAAGGCCTCAACATTCAGATGAGCGTGATGGGAGTACCAAAGACCACAAGCAAGGTCTTTCTTGATGTATTTGGCAATACGAAGGACAGCATCCCACTAAGATTTGGTCAGATGCCCCATGAAATGGCTCACTTTGCCAACAACGCAAGCAATGTCGGGTCGTGTCATGGTGAGGTAATTGAGTTTGTCCATCAGACAACGATAGCTTTCTGGGTGAGAAAAGGGTGTCGTGTCGTCATAGAGAGAACGTTCCATAGGCTCAAGAGGAGAATCAACGGCAGTTGTCTGACTCAACCCTGCACCCTGCAAAATATCCATAGCATATTTTCTTTGGCCGAGAAAAATGGTGTCCGTAGAACGTGAGACCTCGATGCCAAGAAAGTATGTGAAAGGACCAAGATCTTTGGTGTGGAAACGGTGGTGAAGATGCCTCTTGAGTTGGGCGATTCTAGTGGAGTCACTCCATGTGATAATAATATCATCAAAATATACCACCAGCAAGATGCAGTCGTTGGACGTCGTACGGTAGAAGACGGTGTGGTCCTTCATACTGCGAGAGAGTCCAAAGGCAGTGACGACGGTGCTGAATCGGTCAAACCAAGCATGAGGAGACTGCTTGAGACCATATAGAGATCGACGAAGTCGGCAGACATGTGAGTCGGCACCGGAGGCACGAAATCCGAGGGGATGTTGCAGATAGACCTCTTCTTCAAGAAAGCCATGGAGAAAGGCATTCTTAACATCCAATTGATGAAACGGCCGGTGATGATGAGCGGACAGAGAGATGGATAAGCGAACTGAGATCATCTTGGCAACCGGAGAAAAGGTCTCAAAATAGTCGATGTCATATGTCTAACAAAGCCCTTCGCCGCAAGTCGAGCTTTGAGGCGATGGAGAGTGTCATCGGCATTGAGACGGACCGTATAAATCCATTTGCAGTCAACCGCCTGTTTTCCTTCTGGATGGAGGACCAGATCCCAAGTATGGTTGTCATCCAAAGCCTGCAGTTCATCTCGCATCGCCTGTAGCCACCTCAGGTGAGATTTGGTATCGCCAACCGTGCGGGGAATAGATATCATCTCCAGAGCTAACAAACCTCTTTATGAAGATGTATAGAGAGGAGTATTCTGGCAAGAACGAGTATCTTTTCGAAGTGCAATAGGCAAGTTGTCTAGTGCTGGGGCAGGAGCATCGAACGAAGCTGGGACGATGGTGTTCTCAGCCTGGACGGGGGAGCACAGTCGATGGACGACAGGAGTAAACCGTACCAAAGCGGTGATCAGCAGGGGGAGACACCAGAGGAGGGTGAATGATGAGAGGAATACAATCATCGATGGTAGTGTCTGGATGGGGAGAGGGAAGAGAGAATGGAGAGCTCTCAACAAACGATACATCAACAGAGATGATATTCCGTCGCAAGTCGGAAGAGAAGCATCGGTATCTGCGCTGAGTGCGTGAATATCCGAGGAAAATGCAATGGAGGGATTTAGGAGAGAATTTGGAGAGGTTGGAACGAGTGTCAAGGACATAACAGAGACATCCAAACACACGGAGTGGAAGTGAGTGAGGAAGGAGAGAGGAGAACAGAGTTTGAAATGAGTCTCCCCCTGAAAGATAGAAGAAGGCGATTGAGGAGGTATGTAGCAGTGAGGATGGCATCCCCCCAAAAGAGAAGAGGCATCTGGCGGTGAAATAGGAGGGCACGAGCAGTCTCCAGAATATGTCGGTGTTTCCGCTCGGCCACTCCATTCTGCTGAGGGGTATCAGGACAGGAGGTCTGATGAATGATGTCGTTCGCCTGGAGAAACTGCTAAAAGGGAGTGGACAAGTACTCTCGCCCATTGTCGGAGCGGAAACATTTAACAGAGATGGAAACTGGGTATGAATCTCGTGGTAAAATGTCTGAAAAGTGGAAAATACCTCAGATTGATCTCGAAGAAGGTACAGCCAAATCATACGCAAAAAATCATCAATGAAGAATATATAATATTTGTTGAAGTCTGCATCCCACATCGGACTTGAGGTCCGGTGTGGTCTTTATTATTCATTATAAATACACCCCAAGGGCTCCTTTAGAGAAAACATACCTTGGGGGTTTGGTCTCTCAATTTTACTCCTCTACATGGTATCAGAGGAGGTTTTTTGAAACTCAATCCCTCCCTCCCTATTTTTTTTCCCCCTTTCTTTAGGGTTTCCCCGTCCGGGGGCGGCGGCCTCAAAGCCCCGTAGGGTTACCGCCGCCGCCCCTCCGCCTCTGCCCCACGCCGCTCCTGCCGGTCCTCCCTTCCGGCAGTTCTCCTCCGCGGCTCCCCGGCGGCCCTCCGCCTCGTGTCTCCCCTCTGCCCTGCGCGGCTCCCCGGCAGGCCCTCCCTCCCGGCGCACCTCTCCTCCCGGCGTCCGCCGTCCTCCCGCGGTGCGCCCTCGTCCCAGCAGGCCTTCGCCCGGCGCCCGCGCCCTCTCCCCGGCGGCCCTCTCTCTCCCCGACGCGGCCCGCGCCTCCTCCGTCGGCTCCTCCCTGCGGACTTCCTCCTCGACGGCGCTCCCTCCCCGCGGCTCCCCGCGGCTCCCGACGCCATCACCCGCGCGGCCCCCGTCCCGTCGCGACTCCTCCCTCCCGCGGCCCTCTGTCCTGAGAATAAAGGTCCAAGGCACGAGCAGAGACAGACGTGCAGGCAACTGATGTCGGTCCATCGAACATGTACATCACGTCCCGAAGCTGGCCTCTACCAAGTTTTCGGTTCGTCGTCCGCTCTTGAAACACAACAGCAGACAATGTAAAGATAGCACTACAGTTGAAATCTTTTGTCAGCTTACTAATGGAGAGAAGGTTAAAAAGACTGTGTGATACATGTGCCACAGATGGCAGGTGAATAGATGAAGTCAGGGAGCATGCACCAAAGCCCGCAATGGGGATTAGTGGAACCATCAGTGATAGTGATGGTTGAGGAACCAGTATATGGACAATAGGTGGATAACATACCTCCATCACCGGTAAGATGATCGGATACACCTGAGTCGAGCATCCAGGCAGGGGAGCAATGGCTAACAAAAGCAGTGGAACCACCAGAGTGGGCAAGAGATGCCAAAGAAGAACCCGGTAGGGAGGTGGCCCGATGATCGTGAATCATCTGGAGCTCAACCATGGAGAGGTCCAGAGATGAAGAGTTGCAGCTGACGGGGAAGCATCCTGGACCGCAGTTTGACCCTGTCGCGGTTGCGGAGATGGGCGGTCATGAAGGACCCAACAACTGTCGATCAGGTGGTCGAGCTTGCCACAATGCTGACAAAGGGGACGAGAACGGCTCTCCCCACGGCCACGGCCACAAGTGCCTGCGGAGCACCCACTACCACGGCCCAGGAGAGCAATGTGATCAATGCTAGGGGTGGGTGGGGCAAGTGCCCGATGAGCCTTCCCAAGGCGAATCTCCATAGCCGCCATCGCATATTCCGGATCGAGGCCATGGAGGAGGCTGAAGAGGCATAATTGGTCCCTCTGGACCAATGTTGCCTCCAGTGTCTGTGAGATGGGTCAAAGCTCAAGCAATTCATCCCGTAGAGCCTTCCATTCCATGAAGTACGCCAGAAATGGACAGGCTTACTGGTGGATGAGGGACAGACGTTAAAGAAGATCGGAGACCCGAACCAAATTATTGGTCTCGAAATACATGAGATTTAAGGAATCTCAGAGTTCATTAATTGTGTTGGCTCTCCAGGTGACTTCTTTGACAGAGCGGTCCATGGAATTGACCAGCAAGGCAAAGATCTTGAGGTCAGCAAGCTTCCATACGCGGTATTTGGGATCAAAAAACGGGAGCGAAAGACCCTTGGGTCCATGTCTGTTAGTGACATTAGCACGATCTTCCGCCAGACCGAGAAATTGGTGGAGTCAAGCCGCTCATCGACCAGACGGGTGGAGGCTGTGATAAGCGGAGGCAGGACAAAGTCTGTCATTGGATGGGCAGGTCTGGGAGTTGTCGAGGAGACCGGAACCGGGAGCCGCCGAGAGAGGCGAGGCTGGGAGAGACCGGAGAGCCACTAGAGGGTGGGAGGGCCCTACAGTCGCTGGGCAGGAGTGTCGTGGGATGGTGGCGGCGATCAAAGCCGAGAAGCCGCGCGGAGAGCGAGGGCCGGAAGATCGCGCAGGAGGTTCGTCACGCGCTGGAGGGCCGGGAGAGGGCGGCAAGACCGGCAAGCGCCGAGAGAGGCGGGTCAAGCGTCGCGACAGCAAGGAAGGTGGGGTTGGACGACGATGGGGAGAGCGGGTCCGGGAGACCGCGAGTCGGGAGGCTGAGAGTGCGCCGCGAGGAGGGTCACGGGCGGGAGGGGAGTCATCGGGGAGAAACGCCGCTGGAGGGCCACGGGCAGGAGGGGCATCGTCAAGGAAAAACGTCACAGGTGGCCGGGATCCGATGTCGGGATCGGGAGACATGGGGTCGGACAAAACCGAGAGGCGCGATGGGAGGCGGAGCCAGGCTGAGCCTGGAGGCCACAGGGAGCCGACGGGAGGCGGATCCAGGCAGGGCCGGGAGGCTGCAGGAAATCGACAGGAGTGCGGGGTCGGACAGAACTGGGAGGTCACAAGAGAGATTCACCGGGAGAGGAGAGGGCAGCGAAAATTATCAGGATTTTCCTTTGATACCATGTAGAATGGCGAATTCCTCTTACCTCAATGTGAGGTGGGGACATTCTTTTATAGATAAGTTGTTAAACCCTTTTTTATTATTTTGGGTATTTCCGAGTCCCATATCAGAATACTCATGTATGTATTCCTCTTTCTCAATCTATAAAAGAAGGTCTCCGCCTCACTTTGAGGTAAGGCGGTTTCTCATTCTACATGGTATCAGAGGGAACCTTATCCCGAGCCCTCCCTCCTTTCGATATTTTTCTCTCCTCCCAGCTCTGCCCTAAGTGGCACCCCTCCTCTCGGGTCTGCCCTACGCGGCCACCCCCCCTCCCCGCTTTGCCCTACGCGCCCCCTAGCGGCTTCCATCCCAGCGGTTTCCCGGTTTCCACCGGCTCCACCCCTCCCTGCGGTATCCTCCAGACCGACTGGCCCTCCCTTCCAGGCGGCATCCCGACGTACTCCCAGCTCTTCCGGCGCGCGGCTTGCACCGAATCTCGGCGCACTTCTCGCTGTCCAGCGGCTCTCCCCTCCGTCGTGACGTTGCCCAGCACCCCCATCCCTCTCGACGGAATCCCGCCTCTCTCGGCGACTCGCGGCTCCCCTCCCTCGCAACGATGGCCCGCCCTCCGCCTCTGCAAGTCCCACGGCCCTCCCTCGCGGCTCCTTCTCGGCGCACTCCCAACAATCCAGGCGACGAAGGACCGGCCCTCCAGCGGCGTCCCTCCCGACGCGGTACCTAACCTCAAGGCGAACCACTGCCCCAGTCTGGTTCTCTCCCGTTGCGTCACTGCCCTCTCTTCCGACGATTCACGCAGCAGCCCTGCCCCGTCCTCCATGCAGCCAACCGGTGCGAAATCGATCCGCCGGAACTCCCGTCGGCCCTCACCCAACGGAACGGCGCCTCCCGATCCGACGCCACTGCCCGGCCAGCCGCCTTTCCCGGCGCTTCTCGGTCCGGACTTCATCCGGCCCCGGCCTCCAGCAGCTTCCAGGCGACACCCGGCTCCCGCTCGATGCGGCTCCCAACTCTTGCAGCCCCGTTGTTTGACGCACCTCCTGTGCCCTCCCGCGTGAAGTTCCCAGTCAAGATCCAAGTATCACTGAGAGGGGGAGGGGGTGAATCAGTGATATCTTTTTCTTTTTAAGTTTCCTTCTTTTTGAAACAACTTTCGCCTCCTGTTAAAGAGTTTCTTCGCTGTTGAACACACACAACCACAGGAACACAAGATTTACAAGGTTCACTACTCAACAAGAGTAGCTACATCCTTGGTATGGTACGAAAACAATCCAGTACCACACAATCCACTAGAAAACAATCTTTTGATGTGGAATACAACGAGTAGGATATACCCTTACACTCGTGTAGCACTTTGAAAACAATCCAATAGTGTGTGTGCTCCCTCTTAGCACAAATAGGGTAATGTAATGATTCTGTGCATCTTAATGAACTTTCACAAATCAAATCTTTCAAAACAATTCTTCACTTTCCTACCCAGAAGCTGGTAAGAACCTTCTGATGCAAACAGCTTGTGCGTCACTCCCTGCTTGCGCGCCTACCAGCTTGCGCGTCTCCCTGCTTGCGCGCCACCTGTTTACGCGCCACTCAGCTTGCGCGCCACCTGCTTGCGCGCCACCTACTTGCGCGCCACTCAGCTTGCGCGCCTACCTGCTTGCGTGCCACTAACTACTTGCGCGCCACTATTGTGCACAGCTCACAACTTGCGCGCCACTTTCGGCTTATACACAACACACTTCTTGAAGACACCTCCCTGCTTGCGCGCCTCTGACAACTTGCGCGCCACTTCGGCTTGCGCGCCACCCTACTTGCGCGCCTTATAAATAACCCTCAGCTTGCGCGCCACTTCAGCTTGCGCGCCACTTCAGTTTGCGAGCCACTTTTTACGACTTGCGCGATCAGAGCTCAAATTTTTTCTTAAGTGGTGAGCCCTTAAAAAATGAGGAGGCTAGTCGTCTATTTATAGGCATTTTGGTGACTTGCGTGCCACATACACTTGCGCGCCGCTCCGGCACTTGCGCGACACATTCTTTCCTTTGTCATATTTTGATATGATGATGTTGAAATATGACTTGCGCGCACATACACTTGCGCGCCACATATACTTGCGCGCCACACTTGCGTGCCACTTTTGACTTGCGCGCCGCTTTCTTTCTTTTACCAAAAACACTTCTTTACTCTCTCTATCCTTCATAAGGCTTGCATCACAAGTTCTCCAAACTTATGATATTTGTGAAATACAAATCAGCAAAGCATCGTCATAGTTACAATGGAAAGTACTAAAACTTCTCTATCTTCCAGCAGCATCATTCCTCCCAATCAAAATTGTATATGACTGGCATCATCATTTCCCCCCCTTTCCATCGTAAGGCTTGCATCACAAGTTCTCCTGACTTATGATATTTGTGAAATACATATCAGCAAAGCATCGTCTGGTTTTCAAGTCCTTTACAAAGTGAATTGATTTAGCTTCTTTAACAACAAAAAACAACACGCTGTAACAGCAAACTCTTCTTACTTCCTTATCCGTCCAACTTGGTCCCAACACCGCGCTCAGCCCCGCCTCTCATGGCTGTCCACCCACGCAACCGCAGCACCGCGCGCACACCTCCTATCGCTGACCTCCTGTACACCAGTTCGGTGCTACCCGGCCTGCCTCCCTGCGCTCCCAGCAGCGCTCCCGACTCGTGGCACCCTCTGTCGGCCTCCCACTTCGGTCGTCGTCGCCCACATTCCACTTCATCCAGCACCCGTTACAGAACTGCACTCTTGGTAGAAAAAAATGCCTGGATACAATCTTATCGGGCGACTGTGCCACCGTCCTCTTCTCCAGCCCTCACTGCTCGGACTGACAACTCTACCGCATGTGTATCTCAACAACCCACAGCATGGATGCTAGACTCTAGTGCATCAGAACATCTCACAGGGACTCTAGTATGTTCACTACCTATCATCCGTACACTGGTACCTCTACAATTACTATTGCAAATGGATTAACAATCCCCACCATCGGATTTGGCACATGCCACTTGACCCCGTCTATTCGCCTGGATTCGGTTACTCATATTCCTCAGAGTCCCTTTAATCTTCTCTCAATCAGCAAACTCACATTTAAATTGTGTCACTACTTTTACTTCTTCTGGTGTTGTTTTTCAGGAGCAAAAGACGAATCGGGAGCTTGGTCGAGGTCATCTTCAGAATGGGGTATACATGTTCGCTACCCCACCATATCTCGCTTGCTCATCTACCTCGACCCGTGCTCTTGACCTACATTCTCGTCTTGGTCATCCACCGGCTTCCATCCTCCATAAAATGTGCCCCCAATTCAGTACTCACCTATCATTCCATTGTGAATCCTGCAAGTTTGTTAAACATCATCGGGTAACATATTCTCCTCGACAGGAACCAAGTATAGTGAATCCTTTCGATCTTGTTCATACCGATGTATGGGGTCCTTGCAAGGTTCTGAGCCAGTCTGGGTACAGCTATTATATCACCTTTATTGATGACTACTCCCGCATGACATGGTTTTACAAGCTTCGTGATCGGTTTGAAGTATTTCCTACATTTTAGACCTTTTACAATGAAATTCATACTCAGTTCTCTACCTCCATCAAATGTTTCTGCTCCGACAATGGACGGGAATATTTATCTACTTCCTTTCAACAGTTTCTCAAGGATCACGGCATCATTCATCAGACATCCTGTCCTGATACACCTCAGCAGAATGGAGTGGCGGAGCGGAAACATCGTCATATTCTGGAAACTGCTCGTGCCCTCCTATTCGACATGCAGGTGTCACTCCGCTTTTAGACCAATGTCATCCTGACTGCAACCTACCTCCTCAACTGACTCCCTTCTTCTATCCTTCAGGGGGAGACTCCTTTTCGGACTCTGTTCTCCTCTTTCCCTCCTCACTCACTTCCACTCTGTGTATTTGGATGTCTTTGTTATGTCCGTGACACTCGTCCCGGCCTCTCCAAACTCTCCCAAATCTCTTCGCTGCATCTTCCTCGGATATTCACGCACTCAGCGCGGATACCGGGGCTTCTCTCCAGACCTACGGCATTATATCACCTCTGCTGACGTCTCATTTGTTAAGAGTTCTCCATTCTCACTTCTCTCTCCCCACCCAGATACTGACATCGATGATTGTCTTCCACTCATCATTCATCCGCCTCCAGTGTTGTCTCCTGCTGCTCATCGGTTTGGTACGGTCAACTCTCGTCGCCCATCGACTGTGACCCTTATCCAGGCCGAGGAGACCATTGTCCCAGCTTCGTCTGATGCTCCTACACCGCCATCGGCCGACTTGCTCATTGCACTACGGAAAGGTACGCGCTCTTGCCAGAACAATCCTCTATTTACATCTTCATACAAAGGTTTGTCAGCTCTGGAGACGATATTTATTCCCCACACAGTTGGCGATGTCAAATCTCATATGGGGTGGTTGCACGCGATTAGAGATGAATTGCAGGCTCTAGAGGACAATCATACTTGGGATATGGTTCCCCTCCCTGCCGGTAAACAGGCGATCGGCACCAAATGGATTTACACAATCAGTCTGAACGCCGATGACACCCTCCATCGACTCAAAGCCCGACTTGTGGCCAAGGGCTTTGCTCAGACATATGGTGTCGATTATTTTGACACCTTCTCTCCAGTTGCCAAGATGGCATCCGCTCGATTATCCATCTCTTTGGCCGCTCATCATCACTGACCGCTTCATCAACTGGACGTCAAGAATGGCTTCCTCCATGGATTTCTTGAGAAAGAGATTTATCTGCAGCAGCCCCCGGCTTTTGCGCCTTCGGCTACGGGTCCCAAGTCTGTCAACTACGTCGCTCTCTATACGATCTCAAGCAGTCTACTCGTACTTGGTTTGGTCGATTCAGCATCGTCGTCGTCGACTTTAAGCTCCCCATAGTATGAAGGATCACACCATGTTCTACAGGACGACATCCACCGGCTACATCCTGTTGGTCGTGTATGTGGATGATATCATCATCACCGGGAGTGACTCTGCTGGTATCGCCCACCTCAAGGGGCATCTTCACCAGCACTTCCACACCAAAGATTTCGTTCCTCTCACATACTTCCTTGGCATCGAGATCTCTCGTTCTCCGGACACAATCTTCCTTTGCCAACGGAAATATGCTTTGGATATTTTACAAGATGTTGGGATGACACAGGTCACCGCCGTTGACACTCCTCTTGAGGCCTTGGGAACGATCTCTCTATGACTTCTCGGAACCGTATTCACACCCAGAGCGGTATCGTCAACTAGTAGGCAAACTGGGCAAACTCAACTATCTCACCATGACTCGTCCCGACATAGTCTGTGTTGCTGGCAAAGTGAGCAAATTCATGGTGCATCCGACCACCTCTCAGTGGGATGTTGTACTCTGCATCGCCAAATACATCAAGCGAGACTCTGTCTGTGGTCTTCGCTACTCTCACCATGCTCATCAGAATATTGAGGTCTTCTATGATGCTGGCTATGTTGGTTGTCTTGCTACCCGGAAATCTACTTCTGGGTTTGTTGTGTTCTTCGCAGGCAACCTCATCTCTTGGCGCAGCAAGAAACAGACTGTCATCTCTCGATCCAGTGCGGAGTTTGAGTACCGTGTCATGGTCACCGTCACTACGGAGATCTTTTGGCTTTGACAACTCCTTCAGGAGTTTGGCTTTCCTCAGCAGAAATCTGCTCACATCTGGTGTGACAATCAAGCAACCGTCAAGATTGCTTCGAATCCCGTCTTCCATGAACGCACGAAACATATTGAGGTGGACTGCCACTTTCTTCGACACCACCTGGAGCACAATCATTTCAGCTTTAGCCACATCCCGACGGCGGATCAACTTGCTGACATCTTCACCAAAGGTCTCTCGGGGGCTCGTCTGGCCTCGCTCAGTTCCAAGCTGGGCATCCACAGTATCTGCGACCCAGCTTGAGGGGGAGTGTGTCTGGTCTTGTCTGGTGTCATCTTTCTTTTTTGTGGGACTCGTGGTCCAAGTTGGGCATGTCCAGCTTGAGGGGGAGTGTTAAACCCTTTTTTATTATTTTGGGTATTTCCGAGTCCCACATCGAAATACTCCTGTATGTATTCCTCTTTCTCGATCTATAAAAGAAGGCATCTGTCTCACCTTGAGGTAAGGCGGTTTCTCATTCTACATAAGTAAAACGGAATACATGGTGGAGTGTTCCGATGTGGGACTCAAAAATACCCAATATAATAAAACTAGGTTGAACACTTTCATTTGCAATCAATTTTAGATATAAGTGTTGCCTTAAGTTTTCATTCATCGACCCTTTTACATAAAAGCATTGACTTTAAATTTTCATATGTGAGTGCTTGTATTCATATTAAAGCTTGCAATTTGAACGATTTTTTAATTATAAAATTACATTTATTTCCTCATGTGCATATAATTCAAGTATTTCACCATTGTAAATTGCAATTCTACATCAATTCCAATTCATGTAATAATTCAAAAAAAAATAAACCATTAAATAATAGTGTATGGTAAATATTCGATTAAATTTAAAAATATATATATATATATTTGTTTTTGTTAATTCAAACAATAAAATGCACCCTGGTATAAGATAACAACTTTATATTAATTACCTAAATATATCAATCTTCAACAATTATAACACCTAAACATCAACAATACTTAGAAATATAATTGTGCAGTGCAGTAGAGTTGTCCTCTTAGATGTTTATGTATTTTGTATTTGATTTTCCACTCTGGATACTCAGCAAACAGAAGCTATGGGTGGGCATGCAAAATAGATGGGGCGGACCAGGGCGGACCAAAACCGACCAAGCACGTGCGGGCCTGGGCCCATTTTAGCTCTGTCCATTTTGAGCAGTGTTTTATACGGGCCAAATTTATCAGCAGCATGCCCTCAAGGCTGTGAATCCCATATATACGCAAATTCAGAATGCGGGACTGTGGGTCATTGCATCCCAACAACAACAACAACAAAATGAACAAAATGAATCGTGTTACATGACACCACGGAGGGGAAGGGAGAGAACAAGGCAAGCTTTGAATTCCAGAAACCAACAGTAGTAATGTAAAATCCGTTACCTTTCAATCATCCCCCGTGGGAATCCCTTCACCTGCGATACACGAATGGATGGATTTTAAATTGAAGGAAAGAAGAAGAAAACAGAAGGATCTACCGCTCTGCGCGACCGGTGATGGGAAAAGGGTGAGGATCGGGGTTGCTCCACCTCCAACGCCGATATATTAGAGACAGAAATCAATCTAAGGCGGCTGCCGATACCGCTTGTGATGGTGAGCGGATGCTGCGGCGGCCAGCAGAGGCGGCGAGACCTCCAGGGTGCTACGCGAGATGAAGGGCGGCAGCTCCTCGTGAAGGAGTTCCGAATGTCAACTAGGATATTGAATCCTAGGGTTATTTGTTCATTTTGTTCGCGGTACATCAATGACGGTGAGGGTTCTGTTCGGGGTCCGGCGATGCTGTGAGGACATTGTGTACAAGGTATGACACATCACTATTTTTATCCATTTTATTTTTTCGATTTTTTTATAAATATGTAGAAAGGGATTAAATAACTTATTTTTCTTGAGTTTTTTTATTTTTGATAAAATATATTTATTGATATGGGATAAGTCGAAAATTAATCATCAATATGGATCTCATATGCAAGAGCATCCAAAAAAATTATGACACGGCTTGCCTGAAAGGTTATGATGTATGGGTTCTTATAAGACGTGATTTTGAAATGTTTTGAAAAGCAAATGTGGTTTTTGTATATCATGGATGGTGTTAAAAAGGTGACTAATGAGAATTTAGTAAATGAAGATTTGAATATTTTCTTATGGTTTGAAATTTTATAAACGAATGTTGAATGTTTGGCGTGGTAAAATGTTTTTAATGTTTTTTTGAGGAAATGTAAGTTTCTTGAAATGTTTTGATTTTAAATCCAATTTTTATGGTTTGGTTTGAAATAGATTCTGATTCTCCAATAATATTTTCAAAAGGGGATGGTTTTATAATGAAATTTAGAGATTATTTTGAAAAGGAATAGGATTTTTATAAATGATTTGAACTCCCCTAGTATGGAACAGGGAGTTTAATTTATGGTAAAATTGTGAAATTAATTTGATTTATTTTTCTAAATAAGATGAAAGGTTTTCATAGTATACTTGCTATCATTATATGTTTGGATGGGTTATTTGAAAATGGATTTTGAATTTCATGAGGTGTTTTGTAAAATGTTTAATTTCATCATTGAATTTTGAAAATGTTTTGAAATGGAATTCAATTTTTATAAACGTTTATAACTATTTAGTATCGAGGTTGAAATCTTAACTCGTAACGCAGTGTGAAATAAGATTTGAGTTTTTCAAATGTGGTGAAATTTTTTCATTGGGGTACTCATTTTATAAAGAGAGTTTTAAACTTTTAGTTTGATGTTGGATATTTTAAGAGAAAAATGGATTCTTGCAAAGGTGTATTATCTTGATAAGTTGTATTTGGTGTTGTCCAGTGGTCAGTGTTGGGATTGTTTGATCTTAATTGGGAAACACGAATGAATGGGTTTATGTTTTGTGTTGTTTATAGTATATCCCAGATAAGTCTTAATGAATAGTGGATTGTCAGTCTTTAGGATATCATCATATTCTATTGTATAGGTGTGAATTAGTTTTGGGATTGATTATGGCTATCGATTTTAAGATTCTTTCTTGTCAACTTTAAAGTAATTGAAGGTTCTTAGTAAATTTTGGATTTATGTAAACTCCAGATTCACACTTATATATCCGAGTGTGGTTACATACCTTGCTAATTTTATTCATTTATAAATTTACATACTTTTATAAATTTTATAGTATATCATATTTACATATATAGATTAAATATAAAATTTTATCAATTGTTTATACTTTTATAGTTTTCTAGATTTATAAATTAATATCCAATTATAGTTTTATTCATTATAAATTATCATACCTTTAATCTCATGTAGATTTATTTCAATATATACTGAGAGAAAATCATTTAATAACGATGGAAACCCTTAAAATTTCCCTATAAAAAATGTAAACTCAATCAAAGATGTTTTAGGGTAATAAATGGGTGTTTAAGGATGAGAGAGAGAGAGAGAGTTTAAAATTGATAACACATAACAAAAACAAATGAGTATAGTTTTTATGTATCGAATAAAAATAGGCTCGTATAGTTAACACACATGGATAACTAATCATGGTTTTGATTGTGTAAAGTTACATTACCCATTCCTTTACCATGCAAGGTTTGAAAACCATGATCATAAATTGTTCTTGAGCCAAATACTATTCCAAATTTATATTCTAAGGTAACCACCCTACTTTAAGTTCAGCGACATACTCAAAATTTTATCCTGATATCCTTATAATTTCCATCTTAAACATTTAAAATTTAAATGACTGATAGGTCATTGGACTAATAAATTATTTATTTATAGACCTACACCACACTATTATAGTGATAGAGAAGGGTTGAACCTAAGGGAAGCTGAGGAATGAGTTGGTGTTAGTTGGTCAGTTCCTTATTTTAAAGAAGTCTCCACCGACTCAAATCCACTACCTCAAATCTAATCAAATTCTAGAAATTCCACTACTACCATGTGCACTGGCATCGAATCCAAGCAAAAAGAACATAAACACATATTTAGTTTTAATTCAGCCTTCAAGTGGATTCCCATATGCTTCCAACTGGCCTCTATTTTATTTCTCAATAGCTTTTATTTTTTTAAAGTATTTAAATTCTATAATTCTAAAAGCCATATGTCAGTATGTTTTCTTCCTTCCAATCTTTCCGATTTCAACCTATAGTCAAATTCTCTACATCACTGTTCACCAGAAATCATTTATAGCTTAAGAAACCTTATAAATTTTTGGCAAAAAGACAGGTTTACTCGATTATCCATCTTCCCAGAAGTCAAAAACCATTCAAAAAACACTAGGAAACTTTTTCGTTCCCTGTGATTCATCAGACTCACGTAAATTCCTTATTGAAATGATCCAGCTTAGACAACCATAACCTAACACTGGCAACCTTAGCCTTCACTTAACACTATCTTCATCTCCTACATAATATAGATTGATAATAACACCATGGAAAGTGCATGTCACTAACTCTATCCAACCCATAGGATATCCATCACGACCTCACTCCTGCAAAAAGGTGGATTCATGATTAACCCCATTGTAACTCCTAAACCTACTTTGCATCCAATATCACCTGTATGGTTTAAATTAGGGGATTCCTCTGTAACTACATATTCTCTCTGATTTGGTGTTATATTCTAAGGGGATGAGTCTCAGGAAACAAAATGCAATAATAACTATAATCCTCATCAGCTTCATCTCCCGAACATTTATTATTTCATTTTGTTTCATGAGACTCACCCCCACCTCTTCTGGATGAATTCAAAGGATAACATCTACCACCTTCGGAGTAATTATTTTCTTAAATTCAATTACCCATTTTTTTAAAGCATGATGAAAGTATTTGAAACATTCAAATGTTGGGTTCCCCTTATTTGAAAGGCCCCTTTTTGTGTATTTATTTTGTTAAATATTAAAATTACTGAATCGAATAGGCTGTATATGAATAGAGAATGGATGGATTCCAATCATATGACAAAATAGTATGAAGATGGGGTGAAAGAGTTCATCAAGTTTGCAAAAGATCATGCATATGAACCTTCTCAAATCATTTGTCCATGTTTACGCTGTTGTTTTTCAAGACTAATTAGTCCACATGTAACGACTCCGACCCCAGTATCCTGGAGACAGTATCTCACTTTATTACATTATCACAGATACAAAATTATAATCCCAAAGGAACGATCAATTTAGCAGTTTTGGAAACCAAATTACATACTTGAAATTCACATTACAATCTAAAACATAAAATACACAAAGAATTTTCTTCGAGCATGCCATTAATCCCCTTAGTGTAACCGTGCATATCAAACTCAAAACACTTCTTCATATCCTGGGGAAAAATAAAACATAAGAAATGGGTGATATCAAATGCTTATTAAGGGTAAGCATGCAATGGAAGTTATGAGTAAAAACGACATAAACAATATGACAAGGTAAATAACTGAAACACAATCCATTTAAACAATCACATGATCTAAGAAACTTAACCATGAATATTCTACTAGTCGAATAATTACATAGAATATCAATAACTAATATCAAAATGATGGAATGCATAATACTGGACATCTAAAATATACCGTCGAGGCATCAGTCAAGACATCTGGAAATAAATGGTTAAAGCCTCAGCTAAATCCATGTCTGAAAATAAATGGGCAAGATCTCAGTTAAGTCCATATCTAGTTTGTCTCATGAGACCTATCGATTTATCGAGGGGCTATAGTAGTCCCTTCCCATCACTTACTAAGTCCAATTCATTTCTTATATGAAAAGGGTGAAACATAAACAACATAAACATTCATATTGAAAACTAGCATGTGAAATGTGAACACTTCAACCATAAACCATGAATGGTATCAAAATAGCACATCCACAGTCAAAATGATCATAAAACCTTCAATAAAATATGGTATATGGTATCATAATAGATCAACCTCAATCAATAATAATATTCAAAAATGGATTTTGACATAGATGAAAATACTTTAATAAAATCATTAAAAATTTCTTGAGAGAAATACCCCTTTTTACTTTGAAATCATTTATTTAAAAGGTCATGAAATTTTGAAAGAAGACGTTTTAATTGAAAAGAATCATGTAAAATTATAAAAGAAACTTAAAGACATTAAGGTTTCATGACAATAGAAAAATCCACCTATGCCGTATAAGTTAAAAAAACATTCCTTCCTTATTTTTGTCAAAAAATTTATAAAGCACCTCATTTGGAAAATGATAAAAAGATTCATTTCAAACGGTTTTATAAAAAGTCGAACATGGGTAAAAAGACTTTAAAAATTTATAGGATAATATTAAAAATATTTTTCAAAATATTTTTAAGAAACATGTATATAGATGATAAATATTCCCCATCAGATACTTACATATAAACAACCTCAAATAATAATGAGATTGTGAAATTAACACTTACCTTAGGTCTAATTTCCTCCATACATGACTGAAACTACTATATAACAAGTACAGGTTTATTATAAATCTTTCAAAGAACCATATTAATATCTATAATACCATATATTAACTTCTTATAATTTCTTATTACCCTTTTTTTAATAATATTCCATTATTTTCACTATTTTGGGTGTTAATTGTCTAGTTTTCAAGTATGTTTGGACTTGTTACTTGTTGTGTAAATAAACAGACCCTCTTGGTCCATTACTTTTCCAAATCTTGATTTTTGAGGTATCCCGGGGACCATCAGTGACTCATTGAAAAGTTTTCCAAATTTTAGAGTGAACGAACGGTGGCACCGATCGACATCGGTGGCATAGATGGGAACCAGTGGCACCGATCAGAATTGGTGCAACACCGATCGGTGCCAAGGCATCAGTTCTAGGGTGTCAGTGACTCACCCATTGGTGAGTCATTTCTAGCCTCTCCCGAACTTTTCAGTTTCACCCCAGTAACGCCTCTTTTAACATAAAAGTGTTTTAAAACCACTTTCAAAGTAATTTAAGGCCTGTAAAAGATATTTTAAATCCTTAAAGAGTTGAGTGACCCTTTAATTACCAAAATTTGTGCCCTTTTTATTAGTTTCACACCCTTTTTCATGTTTTCTAGTCTCCTGTGTTTTCCAGTTAGACCCCTGTTATGTGTTTTTCTCTGTTTAAAGGCAATATATTAACTCACAGCTATCCGCTGGTCTATCTCCACCATTTTCAAGGGGAATTATTAAATCTCAATTAATTCCAACATGTGAAACCACTGAGCTACGTGGTCAAGTCACGATCCAACTTTTAAGTACTTTGAAATGGTCTCCCTGATTTTAGGATCTGGCCTCTTCTTAAGCTGAGATCCTCTCTTCCTTCTTACTTTTTGTTTCTCTAAGTGCGCCTCTAGATTCCCTCCCGAGACGAATTGTGCACCCGTGATGGAGTCCTTCCCACTTATCCTTGAAGTTATTCCTACAAGTCACGTCATCTCCTGTTCTTGGACCAATGAGAAAACTTCAATCCTTGATCATCCAGGTAGGGGTTCTTCCTTCGTCTCTCTTTACTGTGCATCATGCAGGGTGGGTATGATGGTGTTCCCTTAGGACATAGATGAAACCAACTTTAATTAAGATAATAAACAGCCTTTTAAATGATTAAGGGGTGGGAAAGATGATGACGTTGTTGTATTTTACCTTCGTTTTTATGTTGTGAATTGTATGGGCTCATGTCCACTGAAAATCGTGGTCGTTGGTGGTCCTTCTTATGCACTAATAAAGATCTATTTTATGGATGATCTTGTGATTGAATAACTGTAACATGGAAACTAATTAATCATGTAAAATCGGTATATTAAATGGATGCTCGATGAATAAGAACCCTTGTGTGATCACCAAGATTAACCAAATGGAAAGAAAGAAACTTAATGAATGGTGTTGGCTAAATCTAAAAACTTCCTTACTCTGTTATTATGATATGCATGGTTGTCCTGTTTGATGCTTTGTGGGGAGATGTAGCTGGGAATAGAAATCTCTAGTTGGGAGGTTGTTGGTTTGTGAACCTGAGGCCATGTGGAGTCAGAGGTAAATGTTCTAGACCTGGTAAGTTGGGGCTTGTTTTGGTTTCAGTACTTTGAGGTATCTCACAAGATCCCATTTTGATGTTGTTATTTACAAGAGAACCAAGAGTGAATGCTTAAACACCTACTTGGCTGTTTTCTTTTAGTTTTTGTTTTGGATTATGGTTATGCCTATTAGTTTCCCAATAGTGAAGGTATATTTTAAATGGAATCACTTGAACATGATAATAAGAACGGTTACAATGGGAAACTATTTTCTAGAAAAGGTTTGTGCTCTGATTATGGTTGTTGTGTACTTGTGCATGTAGGGGTAACAACAAGAGTGGTTGTGTGTGGGGTGTTTATTGGTTTTGGGACCCTTAGGTTGGGATGAGTGCTTTATTACCTATATGTATAAAATTTAGTTCTTTTTTTCTTAAATTCACCCCACCCATGTTGATCACTTCATGCCGAACACCCCCATTTCACGGGGGAGGGTGTTGTTTTACAACATTCCTATGAGTGGTCGGTCATTAGCTCCTTTCTAATTCCTCTCTCAGGTAGCCTAAGACTCTTTGGGCATGTTTTGATGGTCTGAGGTTTATTATAGCCTAAGACTATTCGGAAAGGGTGTGTTGTGGTGGGTTGGCCCAGGTGTGTGTGGGCGGGTTTGTTTCCCAAGTGTCTTCGGGATGAGGCCCAGGTGTCTGTGGGTAGGAAGTGTGGTTATGGTGGCCCAGGTGTCTATGGGTAAAATGTGTGGTTGTGGTGGCCTAGATGTTTGCGGGCGTGATAAACATGTGGTTGGGATATCCCATATGGTTGTTATTAGGGGCAGTAGTAGGATTGTAGTGGGATTTGTGGGGGAGGTCTGATGTGTAGGACGTTCTAAATAACCAGTGGGAAAGCGGCATGGGGTACCCAAATATCGATGTGCTATTACTATTATTTTACCTGACTTGCGTTATTTGGGGAGTGTGCCTTGGTGAGGTTGAGTGGATAGTTTTTCTTACTAGATGTTTTGGTTACCTCTATTTTCTCACAGGGCATTAGAATGTCTCCCCACTTGTGTACGAGAGATTTTGGTTTCCCTACTGAGTATACCTATATACTCACCCTACGTATATAAAACTACTTTCAGGTTTCTAGGAGGACTTTGAGGACTGTGGCAGACCTTACTATCTTGGGCGTTAGGACATTTGTCGTTGATGATTTTCTTTCTTTTCGTACTTTCCTTCATAGTTTTTATTGTACTTTATATCAGTTTATTTTGAACATGCATGTGGGGATGGATTTTTGGCTTTACTTTTATATTTAGTTCTTGGTGTTGCTGGGACTTACCATCTTATCTCCCGATCATGTTCTATAAAAAGGGTAATTCTTTCCATTTATGTGATATTATATATCCTTGGTTATAGTCTCCACTCTTGGGCCTACTAAAGGTGGGACTCAGGGGTCATTATCTCTCCTTCACCATGAAGAAGGAAGGGCAGGGCACCTTGCCGTCCTTTCCCTCATCTTGGAGAAGGCGGGTCATGAAAGAATGGTATCAGAGGCAAATGGTTGAGAGATAGGATGAATTTCGGGGTTAGGAACAGTGAGGATTACATGGGATGATAGGGAAACAGTGTTAAACAATCCTAGTGTGTAAAATAGGCCAGGGAAGACCAGCTAGGGCATGAGATTTTAGGGCCCCCCATTACCCAATGCAAGGAATTTGGACCTACTGAATGACCAGGTGAGGCTACACTGATTGTAGGGTAGAGACCCCAGGAAAAATGTACATGCATCATAATGACTTGTGTTATTGTGTGTCTTGGGTGTTTTGGGAATTTAAAATAAATAAAAAGTTCAAACAGAATTTAAAAGGGAATTTCCACACTACTCGGGCTTAGGAATTCTTTGTTTAACTTTCAGCTATGACACATGGACGACGCCCATGAGTAGTGCAGGTAGTCTAGGCCCAACAGGTTGTTCCAGTTGATCAGCAGAGGGATGGTCGAGAGGAGGAGGATGACCAGTGGCATAAAACGCTTTGTGCCTTCCAGTGGCAGAATCTTAGGAAGTATGAGGGAAGCATCTCAGACATGGAGATGGAGAGTTGGATCAAGGAGCTGGTGATCATTTTCAGCTTGATCCAGGCTCCAACAGAGTATTGGGTTCCTTTGGATGTGATCCAAATGTGGGGAGTGGTGCTTCAGTGGTGCATACTTTATCTCAAGGAGAAGAAGGAAGCTGAGGTTTCGTGGACTCACTTCGAAAAAGAGTTCCGGGAAGAATTTTCTTCTTCCACAATGAAGGCCAAAAAGAGGCAAGAGTTGCTCTCCCTCTATCAAGGGAGTATGAAAGTGAGGGAACTGAGGATCAAGTTCAAGGATCTTCTTCATTTTAATCCAGACCTCTTTCCAGGTGAGGAGTCGCGGGAAAGATGCTTAGAGGAGGCACTTCAACCTTCTCTTCAGTATATTGTTACTCCCTTCACTCTACTGATGTACTTGGAGTTTCAAAAGAAGGATGAAGTAGTGGAGAGGATGCACATGCTGGGAGGTGTTCCATGAGAGGGGATCCAGTTGAGTTCATCAATAGTAGGCCTCCAACATCAGGTTCTTCCAGGTTTTTTCCGGTGGGGAGTCGATCTCAGCAGTTTCAGTTTCAATCTCCCGATCCTCGCCCTTTCACCGTAGGCCCTGGACCAAGGTGCTTTTCTTGTGGAGGTTTTGGGAACATCTAGATTCAGTGTCTAGTTCGAGCTCAGTGTAGTGGGAGTGGGTAGGTTCAGCACCCACCTCAGTAGCAGTAGTTTCTAGCAGCAAGGGTAGTGAGCTCCCGCTCCACTGAGGGTAGACAGTTCTAGAGGAGGCCGAACTCAGGGCTCTCTTCAGGGACCTTGACTAGGGTGTAGTCAGGGAGGTGGCCAACAACCGAGTGGAAGAAGAGTTGGGCATGGGTAGTTACATGCCGTAGAGGAAGCAGTTCTAGTAGGGCCAGAGGTCGTTCGAGGTACGATCAGTCTGTTTAGAACTCTTTCTTGTGTCTTGTTTGATTCAGGAGCTTTTCACTCCTTTGTTGCACCCAGTCTAGACCATGCCTTGGGTATAGGCATAGATAGGCTTTTCATGCCCTTAGTGTTGAGTACGCTAGTTGGTGGTCAGACCAGCCTTTTTGATGTTTTTCGAGGATGCATACTGATGTTGGGGCTGCATCAGTCCAGTGGGGATCTCTTTCAGCTGTAAATGCAGCCATACGATGTCATCCTGGGCATTGACTAGCTATTTTCCATGCATGATGTTATCGATTGCTTATAGAGAAGGGTCTTGTTCTCATATATGGGTGGCCAGTGTGTAGATTTCATTGGCGACCAGAGTTTCCAGGAGGGTAGCCGGCATGTGGAGCCCCTTCATTCCTTGTTGGTCAAGCTGTTAGTGGAATCGGCAGACTTAGAGATGGTGTAAGTTCTAGGAATTTTTAGTGAGTTCCTGGATGTCTTCTCTGAAGAGGTTGTGACTTTACCCCCTCGACATGATGTTGAGTTCGGGATAGACTTATAACCTGGTGCCCATTCGATTTCGATGGATCCCTATTGGACGAAGCCTTATGAATTATGAGAGTTGCAGATTCAGGTTGATGACCTGATGGAGAAGGGTTTTATCTGACCAAGCGTGTCTCCATGGGGTGCTCCAGTATTTTTCGTAAAGAATTAAGATAATGGTCTCAAGCTGTTCATAATCTAATGAAGACTGAATCAGGTGACAGTCAAGAACCGTTACCCCCTACCGAGGATCGACGACCTTTTTGACCAGTTGAAGGGAGTAGGTTGGTCTCTAAGATCGACCTACATTATGGATATCACTAGTTGAGGGTGAAGGAGGGTGACATCCCAAAGACTACTTTCAAGTGTAGATATGGGAACTTTGAGTTCGTGGTCATGCCATTCGGTGTTACGAATGCACCAACTGTGTTCATGGGGCTCATAAACTCTATTTTTCATAAGTATTTGTACTGGATCGTGGTTGTGTTCATTGAAAAAATCATGATCTACTCAAGATCATAGGAGGATCATGTCGAGCATCTAAGGATAGTTTTGGAGGTCCTCCGACACCACCAGCTCTACATGAAGTTATCCAAGTGCAATTTCTGGACATGAGAGGTGCACTTCCTTGGGCACGTGGTGTCTTAAAAGGAAATAGCAATGGACCTGTCAAAGGTAGAAGCGATTTTTTCTTAGGCAGCACCCAATAACGTTGCTAAGGTTTGTAGTTTCCTAGGTCTGACAGGATACTATCAAAGGTTTGTGCCTGAATTCTCTCGAGTTACAGAGCATTTGATAGCTTTGACTAGAAAAGACCAGGCTTTCATATGGAGTGAGCAGTGCCAAAAAGATTTTAGTTATTTGAAAGGGAAGCTGGTTAGTGCCCCGGTGCTGAGGTTTCCAGAGGAAGGGGTAACGTTTGAAGCGTTCTGTGATGCTTTCGGTCTAGGCTTGGGGTGTATGATGATGCAGCAGTGGGGAGTGATCTCTTATGGGTCTAGGAAGTTATGCCCTCATAAACATAACTATGCCACTCACGACCTGGAACTTGAAGTGGTTGTGTTCACGCTGAAGTTGTGGTGGTATTACCTCATCGGGGAATGTTTCGTGGTCTTCACAGATCACAAAAACTTGAGGTACGTATTCTCCCAGTGAGACCTGAACTTGTGACAATGAAGGTGGATAGAGTTTCTTTAGGACTATGACTTCGAGATCTCTTACACCTTAGGAAATGATAACATGGTGGACGATTCCTTGAGTAGGAAGTCATAGAAGGATATGGTTTGAGAGTCAGCAGATGCTTGGAAGGAAATGGGGGAGTTGGTTTCTTTATATTCGAGCATGAGAGTGGAGGATGGTAGAGGATGTCTATTTCAGATGATAGTGCAATCTTCCTCGGTATGATAGGTGGAGGAGTCTTAGTGGGGAGACTCAGAAGATGAAGTGATGCATGATCGGGTTAGCCAGGGTGATGCTCTGGAAGGATGGTCGAAGGATAGCCAGAATCAGATTCTTTTCCACGAGAAGTTGTTTGTCCCAGAGATGATGCGCGAGGAAGTTCTCTGTGAGTTCCATAGCTCAGCCATGGAGGTACACCCAAGAGTTTAAAAGATGTAATATGTATTGAGATGTTATTTTTAGTGGCTCATAGTGAAGCGGGAAGTGGTGGAGTTTGTGGAAAAGTGCCTCGTGTGTCAGCAGGTGAAGGTTGAACACCGTGTTCCCGGCGGTCTGTTACAGCCCTTAGATGTTCCCGAGTAGAAGTGGGATGACATCTCAATAGATTTCATCACAAGACTACCCAGGGTTGAGGGAGGTTATGATTTCATCTAGGTAGTGGTGGACCGATTGCCAAAATCGGCTCACTTCTTAGTGGTTAAGGAGTCGAGCGCAGTGGATGTCTTAGCATAGAAGTACGTGGGTGAAGTTGTGCGGTTGCATGGAGTTCCCAGAACCATCATTTCTGATTGGGATACAAGATTTAATTCACAAGTCTGGAAGGTATTATAACGTGCTTTTAGAACCCATCTATTCCTTAACACTGCTTTCCACTCTCAGACGGATGGGCAGACAGAGAGGATCATCCAGACGTTGGAGGATATACTGCGACCGTGTGTTCTGGACTTTAGAGGATCATGGGTACGACACTTTACCCTGTTGTTGTTTTTCCTAAATTTTAATGTATCAGAAATTCTGTGTATTTTTTTAATTATATAGAATTATTCTGAGACCACATTCTTTGACGACATGTGATTTCGAGGCCTGGTGAGCCCAGAATGGAATTTTGAACTTTTTTTAAGGTACGCTCAATAAATGTGCGAGCATATTTTTCTAACTTTTGAAATGGTGCTCGAATAAAAAATATGAGGGAATCGTTGAACTCAGAACACCATGGTTCCCCTATAATGGACTTAACTTCGGCTGACAAGGTCCGAACAAAGAAGTTTATTTTCAGACTTTTCAGAAAATAATAAAATAACTTAAAAAATTTATTTTATTTCTTTTGTTAACTGATGAGCAGCGACACAGCGATGCTGCGGTGCAGCGACGAGGCAACAACGAGGTGCATTAATGAGGCTCATTAATGGACCGTATCACACAACATAATGATGAAATAAAGGAAGTGTAACAGTGACACTATTTCATAAATGAAACAGTGTAATGACGTGACATTGCAGCGTAATTGAAACGTTGCGATGTGTTTCCTTTTAATTATTTGACGCGTTTGTGGAATGAGGATTAAATCTTGGTGATTGTCTAATGAAACTCCAATAGTATTCCTCTCCAACAAATAATGATGCACCAGTGTATCATCACCGACTTCGACACACCTCAAAGAACGGAGCTGGAAGCGATGAGCGACGTCGACATCTTGAAACCTCGAGGACGGAACGTCGTGGATTCGAATGTCAAAGAGGTAGGGGTTGTTTTATTTTGATGTTCTTACCCATTTTTTTCTAGAAATGAAAAATGTGGATCAAACCATGAACAAGTTGATCCATGATTCATGCATTTATGTGGAAGGGTAACTTAATTTGGGGATTTCTCTATTCGGGATTCAAACATTACTTGATATGATGGAACAACAATCCCCAAGCCTCTCCCCCCAATTTTAAACCTCTAATGCAGAGGGCATGGGCCGACACAAATAAGTCCTGAGCACCTCCACCATGTGAATTCTTTATGGTTGTACCCTCAAAATGGAGGAAAGATGATTTCAGGACCTTCACGGTGAAGAGGACGCTCCCTGAAGACCGTAGGCATAAGCGACGTGAATAATGGACCACCGGAGCGCGTCGTGGCAGCGGAAGGCACGATTCTAGGTGGGAACTGCGTGGAGGGACGACCTACATCCGGGCGGATGGCGAACCATGGTACGTCGACTGCGACAGGAGGAGAGACCCTGCGTTTGCAAGGCCAGCTGGGGCTGGATGTGACAGCCTACCGCGTCCCGGATGGACGACACACCACCAGCCGCCATTCATTGGGTCGGAATCGCGACTTAGCGGGCCGGTCCCACCCCCAATGGGACGGTCCCACCCCCAGTGGGCCTAACCCACATTCGAAGGCCGGACCCGCGCCCTTCGGGTCGGGCCAGACTAGATCGGGTCGTCGGGATGGACCCTCAGCCAAATCGGGCTGGGTCCAGCAATGCCCATTGGACCTAGCCCACTATCCAGGCCAGACCGGACCGACCCAGACCTGAACCAGGTCAGGTCGAGTCAGTCAGAACTAAACCGAGGTATGTGGGACCCCCATGCCAAGTTGATTGGGTTAGTCCGACCGGGTCGGACCGGACCCAGACGCAACCGGCCCCTGTTTACTAAAACGCATGTATCTTGCAAACCGGTCATTCGATTGATTAGAAGTTTGGGGAATTGGTACCCTCTTGACGAGGAAGATCTTTTTTCATTCTCTAAGAAGGATTTCATGGAAGTTGAGATGTGACAGATGACTTGAGGAGCAGTTATCACAGGCGCGCTACGTACGGAACCCTGCAATTGGTTGAGACCTGAGACTGATGACTTTCGACTCTGTGAGAATCAACTATGGACTAGTTGGAATAACTTCTTTGTGAATTTGTAGGTCCATGGTGGGAAACAATTTTATGTGACTTTTCAATCCCACGATACGCGACGAGGAGGAGCACTTCAGTTGGCCAAGATTAGTGGGAAGCACTTATGTGTGACTTTGCAGGTCCACAGTACATGATGAGGAGGTGTACCTAAGTAGTCCAAGGTTAGTGGGAAGCACTTATGTGTGACTTATAAGGCTTACTATACTCTATATAGGAAGATTTATCCAGCATCCGAGGTGTTCGATGATGTGACTGACGATTCTTCTATCACTACTCTAAATGTATACTTGGTGTGAGTTGTCTTGTGCGACGTGCTTTACCTTGAGGGTCGTTGTGTGGTCTTTACTTTTTGTTTTGGGGTCCCTGCTAAGTACTTTTTTACTCACCCTTGTGCGGGCTTCACCTGCACGTGTTGTGTATGGTGCAGATGATCGACATTTCGACATATATTTTGGTGGATTAGGACTCAGATGTGCTTAAGGAGACGAGACTGACAGACGATATGATGATAGACTTGGTGGCCTAGGACCAGGTGGGGTCCAGTAGGATCGGGTGGATTGAACGTTCTACTTTGGCTTCTAGTAGTTACACTACTCTCATGACCAGGTGGGGTTTTCCATGGATGGCCATCAAAGTTTCCTTTTTGTACTTTTTTGTTTCCAGTTTTTTTGTTGGGTTTGTATTCTAGCCCACTTATATCAGTTGTACTTGTACTCAGCTTTTTTAGTGATACTTGTTTCCTTTTTAGTGTGTGGGACTTGGTTGGGTGTGTGTGTGCGTACAAGTACTCAGGAAAATTCCTCCCACTTGCAGGTTTATGTCTTTGGCGCTAGTCGCCAACCCTTGGCCTTTGGGAGGCAGGCTTGGGGTAGTCACAACACGGGCCCCGGGGGACGGGTCGTGAAAAAATGGTATCAAAGGGCGGTCAGTCCTACTGCAAAGACCGGGAGTCTCTGTTTTGTTTTGGGGCAATAATGTTAAGTGTTTCGATTTCGTCTTATAGATTCAGGGAGTCCAGTGTTGGTGTGGCGACCGACGCATCCATACATTAGGACCTTGAATTCTGTTTTTTAGCTCTATACATGAAAACAATAGTTGCATAATTGTCTCCTTATGTTCTTTTGAATAAAAGTTAGCTCACTAGGTATAACCTTTTGACTGTGGTACATTTTGATCTATCTTAAGATGCCTCCACATGGATGACTAGCTAGGACCCCGATATGAGGTTGTGAGGATAGCCCGCCTAGCGATGAGGCATCCGTTCAGGGACCAATTCTATAGATGGCCCCACCAGGTAGTGCACCAGTGCTACCACCACCTGATGGTTAGCATCTACTACTGGTGGTTCCGGTAGAGGACGTGCGTAGAATCAGTGCCTTGCAAGAGTTTCAGAGATAGAGACCTCCCAGGTTTAGGGGAGAGACAGATCCTTAGGTCTCTAAGGACTAGATGGAGGCAGTGATGTGGGTCTTCTACTTAGAGAGGACACCGCCTGACCAAATAGTGGTCTTAGTAGTGAGCCTTCTGTAGGGATCGATAGGGAGATGGTGGAGCTTGACCACCTAGACGCACGATGAGGTGACCCTCACTTAGGCAGACTTTGAGCAGCTTTTCTGGGAGGAGTTTTTCCCCGAGACCTTTCACTCTATGTGAATTCAGGAGCTGCTTCACCTACATCAGGGAAACATGATAGTGGCTGAATACTTAGCGAGGTTCACTGAGCTATCTCACTACTCAATAGATATGGTACAAAACCCTTTCTTCAGGGCTCGATCCTTTAAGAAGGGACTCTAGCAGAAGATTAGGGTGTCAATGTTATCTCTTGGCATCCCTACTGAGGTTGGGGTGCTAGAGAGATCCCTTCTAGTAGAGAACTTCTTAGAGGGGTAGGAACCCACAACTAGAGCTACCAGTAAACCCCAGGTGGAGGAGTCTTCGACGGGAAGTAGACAGTAGACGTAAGGTCCCAAGCGGGACAGGTCTTTCAGAGGGTGCCCCCAAGACTTAGGGTTAACAATGCGAGTCTCTTAGACTAGAGGGAGTCAGATGAGAACTAGAATTTTCTTCTCGTGCGGTGGGCAAGGACACATAGCATGAAACTGACTGACCCACCGTACAGATGACCAACAGACGGTCGAGGGGCTGCCGAGGCAGAGGTAGTGGTTTAAGCGAGGAGGTTTGCAGGGCAGTGGACATTGCAGGGGAGTAGGCCAAGTAGTAGGGGGTGGGTGATGGTTTGAGGTGTTACTACCCCCCAAGTGGTCCACCCCAACCTTAGAAAGCAGGCAGATAGGGGTGAGAACAAATTCAGATGGTGGAGGCTTATGACCATGATGCTCCAGAGATGATTTGAGGTATGATCTGTGTCTTCTCCACCCTAGCTGTAGTTCTTGTAGACATAGGTTCTAGTCACTCCTTCCTTTCCATGACTCTCATTCAGATCTCGGAGATTATGATGGATACGTTGGCTCGATCCTTACGGATATAAACTTATACGAGAGGGGATTCAATGATTACACACTGGTGTCAGTAGTGTGAGCTTACTCTAGGAGGAGAGACCTTCGGCTGGGATCTCCTAGTAGTGGCGTCGAGGCCTTATGACGTTATCTTGGGTATGAACTGGTTATCCATAGTCCATGATCAGATCGACTGTTTTAGGCGTACAATGCGGTGTGTTCACAAAGATGAGACCAGGTTTTTCTTCACACACGAGAAGGAAACCCTTGCAGCACAAGACAAACTTTCTTGGAGGAGGGTGAAACCGATCATTCACCAGTTGGCTTGCCTCACCCTCGGTGTAGTGGTTGAGAGGATTCCAAGTTTTCATGTAGTGGTGGATGAGTATGATGATGTTTTTCCTAAGGATGTTCCAGGACTACCTCCTCATAGGGAGGTAGACTTCTGCATCGACCTGTACCCCGATAAGACACCAATATCCACACCGGTATATCGGATGGCTCCCGCGGAGCTTCGCGAGCTGAGGGTACAGTTGGAGGACTTACAGGAGAAGGGGTTCATAAAGACCAACATTTCACCATGGGTAGCCCCGATACTTTTTTCCAAGAAGGCAGATGGGAGTTTGAGGTTGTGTATGGACTTTCGGTGCTTGAACCAGGTGACCGTGAAGAACAGGTATCCACTACCGAGAATCGATGATCTATTCGACCAGCTGAAGGGAGTGAGGTGGTTCTTGAAGAAAGACCTTATATTGGGTTATCACCAGCTTCAGGTACGGGATGAGGATGTACCGAAGACAACCTTCATGTACCAATATGGCCACTGTGAGTTCTTGGTGATGCCTTTCAGCATGAACAAATGCCCTAGCAGTGTTCATGGGACTCATGAACATGATCTTCCATCCTTACCTTGACCGATTTGTTGTGGTCTTCATTGATGACATCTTGGTGTATTCGATGTCATGGGAGGAGCACGTTACACACCTGCGGATAGTCCTGGACACACTCTGAGAGAACCAGCTTTATGGTAAGATCTCGAAGTGTCAGTTTTGGATACGGGATGTCCACTTCATAGGAAACATCATCTCGAAGGCTGAAGTTGTAATGGATCCAGCGAATGTATAGGCATTGCTTTCTTAGGAGCCACCCAGGAGCATGACTGAGGTGCATAGCTTCTTAGGGTTGGCTGGTTACTATTAGAGGTTTGTGCCCAACTTTTCTAGAGTAGCAACACTCTTATCGGCTTTGACGTGGAAGGGACAAGTGGATGTAGAAATGTCAGCAGAGTTTCAAGGAGCTGAGGTAAAGACTGACTAGTGCCCCCCATCTTGAGACTATCACAGGAAGGCGTTCGGTATGCAGTTTACTACGACACATCAGGGACCTGACTAGGATATGTCCTGATGCAGGAGCGAGTAGTGATCACCTATGGATCACGCCGGTTGAGGAAGCATGAGTAGAACTACACGACCCATGACCTAGAGTTAGCAGCAGTGGTCTTTGCCTTGAAGATATGGTGACACTACTTGATGGGTGAATAGTTTACGGTTTACTATGACCACAAGAGTATCAGGTATATCTTCTCTCAGAAGGACCTGAACTTGAGACAATGATGATGGCTAGAGTTCCTCTTGGACTATGACTCTAAGATAATTTATACTCCTAGAAAGGGGAAGATGGTTGAAAATGTGCTCAGCAGGCAGACTGATTTGCAGCTGCTGAGTGAGGCAACATAACAGTTGGCTAAGGGTGTAATTTTGGCCCGATGACCCGAAAGCTCGACAGGCCCGACCCGAAAGCCCGAGTGGCCCGGCTAGGCAAAGCCCGCATCGGGCCAGGTCGGGCTCGGGTCGTAGGTTCAGCGGGTCGGGCCTGAGCCTTTCCAAGAAGGCCCGCAGGAAAGGCTGGGCCGACCCGAAAAAGCCTGGCCCGCTGGCCCGCGCGAAGCCAGCCCCGCTGTAAAAAAATTAACGGGGAAACTGCGGGTAGGGGGATTCGATCCCCCTACCACGAGCTCCCAAGGCTGCGCCTGGACCAGGGTCCAGGCGCTACGCCTGTAAAATAATCACCAGCCTATATATACATGTATTTATCTATATATCTATATCCATATATATATATATATATATATATATACATATATACATACATATATATACCTATATATATACATGTATCTGTATACATATATATTTATCTATATATGTATCTATATATATATTTCTATATATATGTGCATATATCATTATATATTAACAAAAAATAATATTATATATATACATATAATTATTATTATATATAATTATAATGTGTGTATAAATATATACATACAACGATATATAATTATATATATAATAGTGTATATATATAAACAAAGCCATTAATAATATATATCAATTAAGTGTGGTTTTTAAAAATCCATTAATAATATATATATATATATGTATATGTATATGTATATGATTTAATATAATATATATATAAACAAAGCTATTAATATATATATATATATCAATGATTTAATATTATATATGTATATAATAACTTGTTGTATATTAATAAAACAATAACACACTCACCTAATGATGTTCGTGCAAGTCCCTCAACTTCATTAATTTTTTTAAGTATGTTGCAACATACATATATTATATATAATATATATATATAAATCTATTTATAAAAAAAAAATTAACTCACCCACTCCGACGCACCCCCAACCCCTAATTATTATTTTTATAATTTTCTCATATTATATATATATATATATCAATCATTTAACATTATATATATATAATAACTTTTTATATATTAATAAAAAAATAACATACCCAATGATGTTCGCGCACACCCCCAACCTCACTAATTTTTTTTAAATACGACGAAACTTGCATATTATATATATGTATATATAAAAACAAATCTACTAATAATATATATATATATATCAATGATATGATAATATATATATAAACAAAGCCATTAATATTATATATAAAGCTATTAATAATATATATCAATTAAGTGTGGCTTTTAAAAATCCATTAATAATATATATATGTATATGTATATGTATATGTATATGATTTAATATACCGAAAAAGCCCGAGAGCCAGGTGAAACCTGCTCCCATAAGATTAAATAAGAAAAAGTTTAAACAGTACAAACCACTCAGGAAAGGGGAGCTTTACACAGTCGTGTATACACAGTACCAATTCTATCATTGCACACAAGATCATTGCAATACTCAGGAAGAACAAAGGACCAACTAGAGCTCACCTCCAGAATTGCCCTTTTTGAGAGTGCATCCGCCACTTGATTTGCTTCCCTGAACACATGAGAGACTTCAAGGGTAAGTTGTTCAGCCATCTTTAAAGAACCAGTCCAAACAGGAAGCATCCTCCACGGTACATTCCTGGACCGCTCTTTGAGAATCTGCACAGCAATAGAAGAGTCTGATTCTATCCAAATCTTCCTCCAACCATAACGAGTAGCATACCTGATTGCCTTTACCATAGCCCAGAGCTCCGCCTCAAATGATTTAATATAATATATATATAAACAAAGGTATTAATATATATATATATATCAATGATTTAATATTATATATATATATATAATAACTTGTTGTATATTAATAAAAAAACAACACTCACCTAATGATGTTCGTGCAAGTCCCTCAACTTCATTAATTTTTTTAAGTATGTTGCAACATGCATATATTATAAATACTATACATATATAAATCTATTTAGAAAAAAAATTAACTCACCCACTGCGACGCACCCCCCAATCCCTGATTATTATTTTTATAATTTTATCATATTATATATATATATATATATCAATCATTTAACATTATATATATATATAATAACTTATTATATATTAATAAAAAAATAACACACTCACCCAATGATATTCGCGCACACCCCCAACCTCACTATTTTTTTTAAATATGGTGAAACTTGCATATTATATATATGTATATATAAAAACAAATCTACTAATAATATATATATATATATATAAACAAAGCCATTAATATCATATATAAAGATATTAATAATATATATCAATTAAGTGTGGCTTTTAAAAATCCATTAATAATATATATGTGTGTGTGTGTCAATGATTTAATATTATATAATAACTTATTTTATATTAACAAAAAAATAACACACTCACCTAATGATGTTCGTGCACGTCCCCCAATCTCATTAATTTTTTTAAATATGTTGCAACTTGCATATATTATATATAAATTTATTTAGAAAAAAAATTAACCCGCCCACTTCAGCGCACCCCCCAACCCCTAATTATTTTTTTTACAATTTTCTCATATTATATATATATATATATAATAATTTATTATATATTAACAAAATATAACTACTCACCAAATGATATTATCACACCTCCAACCTCATTAATTTTTTTTTAAAATATGATAAAACTTGCATATATTATATATATTATATATACATATATAAATATATTTAGAAAACAATTAACTCACCCACTACTGCGCACCCGCTAAGGGTGTAATTTCAGTTCAGACAGGGCCGGGTTGGGCCTACCCTGCAAAAAAATTAAAAAACGTTTAAAAAAATGTTTTAAATTAAACAAACGCTTAAAAATACTTTTCATAAATAAGTTAAAAAATAAATGTAAAAAAATGTTTTAAAAAAATGATAAAAAACATTTAAATAACAACACTTTAAACCCACCACCCACTACTGCGCATCCCCAATAACTCATTAATTTTTTTTAATTTGTACATAATATATATAAATTCACAGAAATGTATAAATCTATTTAGAAAAAAATAACATATTCACCCACTGTAAAATGTTTTTACATAAAACGTGTTAAATGTTTAAAAAAGTACATGAAAAAAATATGCGTTCAAAAAAACGTTTTAAATTAAACCTCTAAAAATAAATGTAAAAAAAACGTTTTAAACAAGTGTTAAAAAATGATTTAAATAAAGGTTTAAATAAAAATGTTTAATTTTTTTTAAAACAAACATTTAAATTAATTTTTTTAAAACAAACACTTAAAAATACTTTTTACATTAAAATATAAAAAACGTTAAATGTTTAAAAAAAAATACTTGTAAAAAGCATGCGTTTAAAAAAATTCAAAAATGTTTTAAATTAATCATTTAAAAATAAATGTAAATTTTTTTTAAACAGATGTTAAAAAATGGTTTAAATAAAAATTTTTAAATAAAAAATATTAACAAACGCTTAAAAAATTATAAATAAGTTAAAAAAAATAAATGTAAAAAATGTTTTAAATAAATGTTAGAAAAACTTTTAAATAATAAGGCTTTAAACTCACCCATGGCAGCTGCGCACCCCTCATTATTTTTTTTACAATTTGAAAATAATATATATATATATATATATATATATTCACAATATATAAATCTATTTTGACAAAAAAACATATCCACCCACTGTAAAATGTTAATAAAAAATAAAATAAATGTTTTTACAAAAAACATGCATTTAAAAATAAATGGAAAGAAACGCTTTAAATAAATGTTAAAAAAATGTTTAAATAAAAAAAAAATTAAAAGAGACAATTATTTTGAAAATAATAAAAGCCCACCATGGCCTGACTCGAAAAAGCCCGGCCCGAGCTGATGGTTTGAGCCAGCCCGAGGCCGGGCTCGGGCCGCCTCATGGGGTTGTTCGGGCCGGCCCGACCCGGCCCGAAGAGTGGTCAGCTGCCCAGCCTGGCCCTATCCGGGCTGGGCCAAAATTACACCCCTATAGTTGGTCACGATGCAAATATCCTTCATGGATGATGGTAAAGCTGCTTACCTTTAGTCGATGACTGTTACTCCCCCACTCTTACAGCGAGTCAGGGAGGCATAGTTGGTGGATGTTGACTACGAGGCCTAACATGCTCAGTTATCCTCAAGATAGACTTTTTATGGATTTTCAATAAGTGGGGAGCACATCATCCTTTTTAGAGTGCGCACTGTAGTTCCAGTGACGTTGTAGGAGGAGGTGTTGAGGGAGTTCCATACATCCCTTTGACGGTACATCCTGGAGTAATGAAGATGTACCAGAACCTCTGACATCAGTATTTGTGGCCAGGGATGAAGAAAGCGGTGGACAAATTCATTTCACGATGCCCCACTTGTCATCAAGTGAAGGCTGAGCATCAGGTTCTAGCAGGCTTGGCCCAGCCACTCGAGGTACCAGAATAGAAATGGGATGGTATCTCGATGGACTTTGTGATGGTGTTATCACATATATCCAGGGGCCACGACTCTATCTGGGTGATCATTGACTGACTCACCAAGTCGGATCACTTCCTACCCATCCGGGAGTAGAGATCGGTAGAGGGCTTGGGATGCCTCTACGTCTAGGAGATAGTGCATCTTCACGAGGTGACTTTGACGATCATCTCAAATCATGACACTCGCTTTACATTCTGGCTGTAGAGGGGATTATAGGAGGCATTGCTGCACTTGGGCACATCTTTTCATCCCCAGACGGATGGTCAGACGGAGCGGACCATACAGACCCTGGAGGATATGCTACATGCTTGCGTCTTGGATTTTGGTCGCAGTTGGAAGGACCACCTGCCACTGGTGAAGTTTTCATACAACAACAACTATCACTCCACCATTGACATGACACCATTTGATACCTTGTATAGATGACATTGAAGATCACCCCTATGCTAGACAGACCCAGGGGAGTCGACACTCATGGGTTTGGAGTTGGTACAAGCTACCACCGAGAAGGTGCAGATCATCCAAGATCGGATGAGGACTACACAGAGTAGATATAAATCTTATGCCAACAGGAGATAGAGACCCTTAGATTTTGATGAGGGAGATCATGTATTCCTTCGGGTCTCACCCTGACGAGGGTTGTGAAGGTTTGGCCGAGGCGATAAGCTATCTCCAAGGTTCATCAGACCTTTTTAGATCCTGAGCAGAGTTGGTGAGGTGGTGTGCCACCTAGCTCTTCTCCCCATAGATGCATAGGGTGCATGATGTTTTCCACGTGTTGAAGCTGAGGAGGTATATGCATGATCCATCACATATCATCGACTGGGGTGAGCAGGACATTGACGATGGGGTGACGTTTGTGGAGTTCTTAGTGGATATAGAGGAATGATAGGAGTTGGTCCTATGTGGGTAGTCGATTCCTCTAGTGTGAGTTCGGTGGTATCATGGGAATCTCCAGGAGTGCACATGGGAGTGAGAGACTCAGATTTGTGCTCAGTACCCCCATCTGTTTGATTAGTTTTTGTTTTGGATTTTGGGGACACAAATCCCTAAGGTGGGGAGTTTTTAATTTCTTGTAAATTATATGTAATTTTTTAATTATATGTAATTATTTTGAGACTACACACTTTGACGTCACGTGATTCTGAGGCCCAGTGAGCCCAGAACAGAATTTGAACTTTTTTTAAGGTACGTTCAGTAAACATGCGAGAAGATTTTTCTAACTTTTTAACTGGTACTCGGATCAAAAATCCAAGGGCACCGTTGAATCCGGAATGTCCGGATTTGCCTAGAATGGACTTAACTTTGCCCGGAAAGGGCCGAATAGAGAAGTTTATTTTTGGAATTTTTGGAAAATAATAAAATAACTTAAAAAAGTTATTTTATTTATTTTTTCAACCAACAAGTGGTGAAACGAAGACGCTACAGTGCAACAGTGAGACACATTAATAAGGCTCATTAATGGCCCATATCACGTAGTGTAATGATGAAATAAAGGAAGTATAACAGCAATGCTGTTTCATAAATGAAACAGCGTAACAACGTGACGTCGCAGCATAACTGAAACACTACGACATGTTTCCTTTCAATTTTTTGACACATTGGTGGAATGAGGATTAAACCTTGGCAATTCTCTAACGAACCTCTAATGGTCTTCCTATCCAATGAAGAACAACACACCAGTGGATCATCACTGACTTTGACACACCTCAAAGAACGGAGCTAGAAGCAACGAGCGATGCTGACATCTTGAAACCTCAAGGAAGAAACACCGCGGTTTCAAACATCAAAGAGGTATGGGTTATTTTATTTTGATGTTTTTTCCTATTATTTTCTATAAATGACAAACATAGATCAAACCACAAATAGGTTGATCTGGGATTCGTGATTTTATGCGGGAGGGTAACTTTATTTTGGGATTTCTCTATCCGGGATTCAAAGATTACTTGATATGATTGAATAACAATCCCCGAGCCTCTCCCCCCTATTTTAAACCTCTAACACAGAGGGTACATGCCGATAAAAACAAGTCCTGAGCACCTCATCCATGTGCGTTCTTTGTGGCCATACCCTCAAAATGGAGGCAAGATGATTTCATGATCTTCGCGGTGAAGAGGACACTCCCTGAAGACTGTAGAAGCATGCATCGCGAAGAACGGACCACCAGAGCATGTCCGGTGGTCTGTTGAAGGTTATTCTAGCACATTGGCAGTAGCAGCGACATGCAACGGTGCCAGCCGCATGCTGGATGATGGGACAAAAGGCTGTCGACCGTGCCAGTGGCCGGGAGGAGCGGCGTGCCCGTCGGCGCGTGACGACGACAGAAGGTACGACGCGAGACGGGCGCCACGTGGAGGGATGACCCACGTTCAGGCGGTTGGAGAGCTACGATCTGTCGATTGCGACAGGAGGCGATACCCTGCGTCTGTAGGACCAGTTGGGGCCAGACGCAGCAACCTGCTGCGTCCCGGAAGGATGGCGCACCGCCGGCCGCACCGAGCAGCCGGGCTTCGAGCTGGCAGATCGCGCCCCCAGCCAGCGAACCAGACCCACGACCTGGCAGGCTGGACCTGCATCCCAGCGGGCCGGTCCTGCCCCTAGTGGGCCGAACCCTCACCCTCCGGGCTGGGTCGAACTAGACCGGGTCGTCGGGAGACCCCAACAGGCTGGACCCTCGACCAAACCGGGCTGGGTCCAGCAAGGCCTATTGGGCCTGACCCACTGGCCATACCAGATCGGATTGACCCAGACCCGAACCGGGTCTAGTCGAGTCAGTCAGAACTAAACTAGGTTATGTGGGACCCTCAGACCGAGTTGGTTGGGTCAGTCCGACCGGTTCAAACCAGACCCGAACGCAACCGACCCCTGTTTACTAAAACACCCGTATCTTGAAAACCAGACGTTTGATTGATGAGCCGTTTGTGGAGTTGGGACCCTCTCAACGAGGAATATCTTTTGGAATGACCTGAGGATGCCTTCATGGAAGTTGAGATGCGAAAAATGGCTTGAGGAGCGGTTCTCCTAGGCGCTCTATGTATGGAACCCTACAGTTGACTGAGACCAGATGACTACTGACTTTTGACTCTGTGTGACTCGAATATAGCCCAGTGGGAAGAACTTCTGTGTGACTTTTCTAACCCACAGTGAGAATCACTTCTATGTGACTTTGTAGGCCCATGGTATGCGATGCAGAAAAGTACCTCAGTTGGCCAAGATTAGTGGGAATCACTTCTGTGTGACTTTGCAGGCCCATGATGCGCGATGAGGAGGTGTACCTAAGCAGTACAAGGTTAGTGGGAAGCACTTCTGTGTGACTTAGAAGGCCCACTATACTCAATAGAGGAGTAGTTCTCCAGCAGCCGAGGTGATCGATGATGTGACTAATGATTCTTCTATCACTGGCCTATATTTATACCTGGTGCGAGATGTCTTGTGCGATGCACTTTACCTTGAGGATTACTATGTGGTATTTACTTTTTGTTCTGGGATCCCTACTGAGTACTTTTTTAATCACCCTCGCATGGGCTTCACCCACACGTGTTGTGTCTGGTGCAGATGATCGACGTTTTGAAAGAGACTTTGGTGGATTAGGACTCAGAGGTGCTCTAGGATATGAGACAGACATATGCTACGATGGTGGACTTGGTGGCCTAGGACTAGGTGGGCCCCAGTAGGATCAGGTCGATAGAACGTTCTACTTCGGCTTATAGTAGCTACACTACTCTCACAATCAGGTGGGGTTTTCCATGGATGACCATATGAGTTTTCTTTTTGCACCTTTCTGTTTCCAGTTCTTTTTTTGGGTTTGTATTCTAGCCCATTTATATCAGTAGTACTTGTACTCAACTTTGTTTTAGTGACACTTGTTTTCTTTTTTAATGTGTGGGACTTGTTTGGGTGTGTATGTGCATATAGGTACTTAGGAAAATTCCTCCCACTTACAGGTTGATGCCTTCAGTGCTAGTTGCCAGCCCCTGGCCTTTGGGAGATGGGCTTGGGGTAGTCATGGCACGGGCCCCAGGGGACGGGTCATGACAAAAATTATATCTATCACTCCACCATTGGCATGAAACCGTTTGAAGCCTTGTATGGAAGACCATGTCATTCACCCGTGTGCTGGACAGAGGTTGGGGAGGCAGGTGTTCTTGGACCAGATGTAGTACAAAGCACAATAGAGAAGGTTCAACTTGTGCATGAGAGGATGAAGGTGGATCAGCACCGACATAAGTCATATGAAGATCATAGGAGGATACCCTTGGAGTTTGAGGTTGGATATCATGTGTTCTTAAAGGTCTCCCCTTGGCGTGGACATTAGAGGTTTGGTAGGGGGAGTAAGATTTCTCCCAGGTTCATCGGACCCTTCGAGGTATTGGGACGAGTCGATGAAGTGGCATATTAGCTAGCATTACCACCATGGTTGGAGAGGATCCACAATGTCTTTCATGTCTCTTATCTCCATCAGTATCTACACGATGACTCCCACATCCTCGACTGGGGAGATTTGGATATAGAGGATGATGTGACGTTCATGGAACGACCAGTGAGAATTGAGTATCGTAAGGAGAATGTAATTTGTGGATAGACCATTCCCTTGGTTCATGTGTTATGGAGGCATGGTGGCCTTGAGTAGAGTACTTGGTAACGAGAGGCACAAATGCGTGCCCAGTACCCAGAGCTATTTTGAGCTTTGCCCTTATGTTTTGCTTTTGTGCCTTTCTTAAGATGTAATGTTAAAACCTGCTTACTGTATAATAAATTATTTCCCTGTTCTCTATTTTGTGTGAAAGTCCTGACTATGGGGAGGGGGGAACCTGATACCTAATCAAGACACATTAATGTGGATGTGATTAAACCCATGCAGATGAGTCAGTGCCACCCAAAGTGGATAATATCTTGACAAGGAGGAAGGAGCTCCCTAATCCATGTTTCTGGATGGTGTGACCTTTTTGTGTTTGTATGGTTACTCGAGGGAGAGGAGTGGTAGTGTTTCTACATTTGTTCAGGAGATAGATGTGAGAGATATGTTCCTGGATGTTAAGGGTTTATTACAGATTTTGAACAACTCTAGGGTGGTTTGTTCGTGAGAGGTATCTTACAAGGTGGTTGTTCAGACCCCTCTCTTTTTGTTGGGTTTAATCTTGAATTATCAAAGGAAAGAATAGTTTGATAGGTATCTGATGTAATGGACCAAACCATCCCATTCCATTAATTTTCCAAATCCTGATGTTTGAGGTATCCTGGGGACTATTGGTGACTCATTGAGGAGTTTTCCAAATTTCAGGGTGAATGGCCGGTGGCACCGATCGACATCGGTGGCACTGATCGACCATCAATGGCACCGATGGGCAGCTATGGCTGTGATCGACCATCTGTGGCATTGAACAATAATGGTTCCACACCAACCAGTTCCAAGGCATCAGTGCCGGGGTATCGGTGTCTCACCCATCAGTGAGTCATTTCCAGCCTCTCCCGGACTTTTCAGTTTCACCCCAATAACACCTCTTTTAATGTAGAAGTGTTTTAAAACCCCTTTCAAAGTAATTTAAGGCCCGTAAAAGATATTTTAAATCCCCAAAGAGTTGGGAGACCCTTGAATTACCAAAACATGTGCCCTTTTTATCAGAGTCACACCCTTTTCCACGTTTTCCAGTCTCCCGTGTTTTCCATTTAGACTCATATTATGCGATTTTCTCCATTTAAAGGCAATATATCAACTCACAGTCATCCACTAGTCTATCTCCACCATTTCCAAGTGGAATTATTAAATCTAAATTAATTCCAATGTGTGAAACCACCAATCTGTGTGGTCAAGTAACGATCTGACTTTTAAGTACTTAGAAATGATCTCCCTAATTTTAGGACCTGACCTCTTCTTAAGCCAAGATCCTCTCTTCCTTATTCCTTTTTATTTCTCTAAGTGCACCTCTAGACTTCCTCCCAAGAAGAATCGTGCACCCGTGCTGGAGTCCTTCCCACTCAGCTTAGAGTTCTTCCTGCAAGTCACGTCATCCCTTGTTCTTGGCCCAACGAGAAAACTTCAATCCTTGATCATCCAAGTAGGGGTTCTTCCTTCATCTCTCTTTACTTTGCGTCATGCGGGGTGGGTATGATGATGTTCCCTTAGAACCTAGATGAAACCAACTTTAATGAAGATAATAAATAGGATTTTAAAGAATGAAGGGGTGGGAAAGATGATGTTGTTGTTGTATTTTACCTTCGTTTTTATGTTGTGAATTGTATGGTCTCATGTCCACTAAAAATCATGGACATTGGTGGTCCTTCTTGTGCACTAATGAAAATTTGTTTTCTAGATGATCTTGTGACTGAATAACTGTAACATGGAAACTGATTAATCACATAAACTTGGTAGATTAAATGGATGCTTGATGAATAAGAACCCTTGTGTGATCACCCCGGTTAACCAAATAGAAAGAAATAACTTAATTAATGGTGTTAGATAAATCTAAAAACTTCCTTTCTATGTTCAGGTGATATGCATGGTTGTTATATTTGATGCTTTGTGGGGTGACATAAATGGGAATGGAAATCTCTGGTTTGGAGGTTGTTGGTTTGTGAATCTGAGGCCGTGTAGAGCCAGAGGTAAATGTTCAGGACCTGGTAAGTTGGGGTTTGTTTTGGTTTCAGTACATCGAGGGATCTCATGGGATCCCATTTTGATGTTGTTATTTACAAGAGAACCAGGAGTGAATTCTTAAATGCCTGCTTGGCTATTTTCTTTCAGTTATTTTTTTTGGCTTGTAGTTATTTCTTTTAGTTTCCTTGTAGTGAAGGTATATTTTAAATGTAATCACTTAAACATGATAACGAGAATGGGTACAATGGTAAAATGTTTTCTAGAAAAGGTTTGTGATCTGGTTGTGGCTGTTGTGTACTTGTGCATGTAGGGGTAGCAACAAGATTGGTTGTGTGCGGGCAGGTTGTTGGTTTTGGGACCCTTAGGTTGGGATGTGTGCTTGATTACCTATATGTATAAAATTTAGTTCTTTTTTTCTTATATGCACCCCACCCATGTTGATAACTTCGTGCCGAACACCCCCATTTCACAGGAGAGGGTGTTTTTTACAACATTACTATGAGTGGCTGGTCATTATCTCCTTTCTGCTCCCTCTCCTAGGTAGTCCAAGACTCTTTGGGCAGGATGTGATGACCTGAGGTTTATTATATCCCAAGAATCTTTAGGTAGAGTGTGTTGTGGTGGGTTGGCCCAGGTGCGTGCAGACAGGTTTGTTTCCCAAGTGTCTTCGGGATGAGTCCCATGTGTCTGTGGGTAGGAAGTGTGGTTTTAGTGTCCCATGTGTTTACAGGTGGAATGTGTGGTTGTGGTGTCCCAGGTATTTGCAAGCGAGATAAACGTGTGGTTGGGATGGCCCACATGGTTGTTGTTGGGGGTGACAATGGGACTGTAGTGGGACTGCAGTGGGATTTGTGGGGGAGGTCTGATGCGTAGGATGTTCTAAATAACCAGTGGTAAAGCGGTGGGGGTGTACCCAAATATCGATGCACTATTACTATTATTTTACCTAACTTGCATTATTTGGGGAGTGTGACTCGGTGAGTCTGGGTGGATAGTTTTCCTTTCTAGGTGTTTTGGTTACCTCTATTTTCTCATGGGGCATTAGAATGTCTCCCCACTTGTGCACGAGAGCTTTTGGTTTTCCTACTGAGTATACCTGTATACTCACCCTATGTATATAAAAATGCTTTCAGGTTGCTAGGAGGGCTTTTAGGATAGTGCTGGACCTTACTAGCTTGGGTGTTAGGATAGTTTTCATTGTTTCTTTTCTTTCTTTTGGTACTTTCCTTTAGAGTTTTTCTTGTACTTTGTATCAGTTTATTTTAAACATGCATGTGGGGATGGATTTTTGTCTTTACTTTTAACATTAGTTCTTGGTGTTGTAGGGACTTACAATCTTATCTCCCGATCTTGTTCTATAAAAAGGGTAATGCCTTCCATTTATGTGATATTCTATACCCTTGGTTCTAGTCTCCACTCTGGGGCCTACTGAAGGTGGGACTCGGGGGTCATTATCTCTCCTTCACCTTGAAGAAGGAAGGGCAAAGCACTTACCATCCTTTCCCTCATATTGGAGAAGGCAGGTCATGACATGCTGTTCCTATTAATTAGATTGACATAACAAATATTTTAAATAATTTTACTTTGAATTTAAATGTTTTTAATCCCAAAAAATTGTTATTTTAAGGGAAATTGTCACATTTTAGTGGTATTTTGAGTTTAATTGAAAAATTGGCCTTTTTTGGATTTTAACTATTTTAAATTATTTTTGTATTTTAGACATAATATTTTATTTATAGATCCAAATTGAAGAATTATTATTTTATAAGTTTTTTTTTATATTATATTCATTTCATTTTTCAGGACCCAAAGCTGAATCCACCATTTAGACGCCCAAAACCTGCCCATAAGTTGGGTTTTAAAAATTGTGCACAGATCTGGTTATTTTTTATGTTTGGAACATAGATCATAAACAGAAAGACAAAATAAGCTTAAATTTGGAGGGGAAACATTAAATACATTGATGAATAACTTTCATGAAGGCACCTACACATGGATCATCCATTTTCACGGTCATTAATGCATGAGAAACCAGATATATGGAATATGAAGAGTCTGTCTGGGAAAAATAAATTCTTGGAGTAAAACAGATATATATCTATTTAAACATGGATAATGGAGCTGAAATTTGGATGGAAAATGTGAAATACATTGATGAAAATTTTTTATGAAGACAACTCTTACCAATTCGTCTATTTAATGGGGATAAAATAAGGAAACTTTTGAAGTAAAATTATGGAACCAAACTTTCACTCTTGCCTATAAAAGGAGGGTAATGCTCCCTTCCAAAATCATCAGCTCGACCCCCAGATGAGGATCCTCGACTGAGGAGGAGGCTGCTGCAACTTCTCACTCTATTCTTCTTTTTATCAATTTATTTTTAGTTTTGAATTTTCATTTTTAATTTTAATTTAAATTCCATTTAGTTAAATAAATTACATGTATTTTTATAAAGTATCATCCGTCTATTTTTATTATATTATATTTATTCTTCTTTTTAATTTTTATTAGTACTATTATAATTAATATCATTAGTATTAATAATAATAATAATATTATTATTAATATATTTATTTTAACATTCTTATTTTAAAATTTATTTTTTCATTTCTCATTTTATTCTTTCTCTTCTTCTTATTAAAAAATAAATTATTCTCTTAATTATAATAATAATAATTATTATTATTTTAACATTATTTATAAATTATATAAATTTATTAATTATTTTTAATTTATTTTATTTTCTTTTTCTCTCTCTCTCTCATCAAAATTCTATTTTACTTTAATCTTTTGTTTTATAATCACCATTATTTTTAAATTTTCTTTATTTTATTTTATTTTATTTCTTCTTATTCTCTTCCACCCACTCCACCAAGTGATCTCTTACTCTCAGAAATGATAGGTTGACTCCAAGGCTTGGTTGAGGGGGAGGTCAAGGTGTTCATGAATTTTATTTAAAATTTAATTTTAAGTTTGTAGATAAAGTTGATTAGCATGCATGGGTGAGGAAAATGTCGCTACTGCAGTGACTACCCCCAATAACATACAACTCAATCTATCTCTATTATTTTATTTAATCACTTTTCCCTCTCTCCATTGGTTAGTTATTCACACATTGGAATAGAGATAATCATTGGATGGAATAACATCAATAGAGATGGGTCCTGGAAGATGCCACCTCCAAGACCAAGGAATGTCATCAACCTTGATTAAAGGAGGAGGTAAAATTGAGTGTTTAGACATTCAATGATATTACAAAGTTTCTAAATATATAATAGTAGTTCAAACATGAGATTTCATGTTTTGATTATCAAACTGAAATCAAAAATATAAAGGAAAATAATGTTTGAATCCAAAACCAAACCCAAAACCAAGTGTTTTATTTCCTTAACTCATTCTATTTAGATTTTCATGGAATTATAAATTATTATTTCCATTTTTCATGTCATAAATCAAAAAACCAAAAATATTTTCATTGTTTTCATTAAATACTTAAAACCAAAAAATAGATATGTTAGGTGATTTAGAATAAGTAAGTGAACAAACTGAAAGGCTCCTCAAGTGAGAAGACCCTGGTCAACCACTATATTGTATTAGAAAAATATATATAATATTTCCTTTTCCATACCCCATGATAGGAATATGTAAAAATTGGGGTCATTTTTAAGGATCTAATCATAAGTTTTATTATCTTTTTCAATTTCAAATTTTAGATATATTTAATTGTTTTTATAAAAAAACTAAAAAAATATGTCCATGATGTTTTCCAACGACCATTTATTCAATTAATGGAACAATTACTCTCATGTTCAATAAACAGTAGCTGAAGCACCACGATCTACAAAATATGGTGTTACATTATGGGATAGATAGATTAGGGAAGCCCAAATCCAAATTTGCAAAGAGGAGGAATTCAAGGACCTCATCCAAGATCTCAAGGAGACCCTCAAGCAACCAGTGGTTGAAGTATTGGACATGAAGCTAGGTGAATTATAAGAATACTTCCCAGAAATATATAAAGAATTGGACAATACATAATAAGAGTGATCCTAATTCCCTTAAAACATTTTTGAATAAGTTCCACCAGAATATTTCCAGGATCAAGTGGAAAAACACAAACTCAAGTATGGTGTTAAAGAGCCTAATGAAAATATGCAGGTTCTCCAAGGACAAATGGATTAGATAACTGTATATTTCTAAGAATCATCAAAAGAACCTAAACCTAAACTAGAAGATAATCCACTTATCTTACCTGAGGAAGCAAAAGAGGAAGACTTGCCTACTGTGATACAAGTAAAAGATCAACAAAAAATGGATGAATTCTGGAATGAATGTGAGGAACTGCTTGATCTCCCCAAACCCTGCAAAGAATAAGAGCCAGTATCAATGAAGTAATATACCAACCAAGTGGTGGAATTTTAATTGAAAATGGAGGACCCTGACTACCTACCTCTATCCTCTAACAACCTACTCCAAGAGGCACTTACAACCGAGGCATTGATTGAATCTGAACCAAGTTAGGGAGTTGAAATTTTCTCATACTCTATCTCTTAATTTGATTTTATTCAATCTAAATTGTGAATAATTCCCTATTGTTTTAAAATTTAAGATTTATATAATCTTTTCTATGCCTTAGAGGAGGATGAAGAAACTGGACCTGAACCTACTGAGGAATATATGAAGCTCCCTAATTTTAATGAACATGCATTGGAGGATAGACATTATGAGATATAGGTAGCTGAGTCTGCGGAAATCAAAAATGTGTCTGATCTTATTGAATGGGAGAAATTACTTATTAAAAATTCACATTTTATTCAAGTAAAAATACTTGTTTACTTTCCCTTTGATTATTCAAGTCATTCAGTTTATATGAAGCCAATGCTAGAAGATAAGGAGGTTTCACAAGTAGAAACCAAGAAGGAGGATGATTCATACTTCATCATACCTTCTCCATGCAAATTGTACCTAATTGTGAAGGATGAGGATCTGTTGTACTCTATCCATTGATCATTCCTAAAGAACAAGGACGAATCACAAGTTGAGAAAAGATACATGTGATGGTTCAAATCAAAGAAGATTCATCCACCAAATGATTTTGGATAACAACTAATACTGCCCTCTAGTGGTAGTAAAAATCTAGGGCCCACTTGGGGGATCATACCAAGACTTATCCCTTTCATTTTCTTTCTAGGAATTTAGATTTTAAATTTCATTTCTTAGGAAGTAGTCTAACATGTAGTCTACTCGCTCCTATATTTTTGAGCTTTAATGACATGATCCTTATGCTTAATTATATAATTCTATTTTATAAGATCATAATGGCAGAAGGAATCCATAAACAATGAAGTAGAAGGACTAATCTTTATGGTAAATGGAGTTCACTTTTAGTGTTTTATCTTACAATCCCTATACATTTTTTTCTAGATCATTTTTTGAGATTTAAAGTTAAAATTGCATGCCCATACTTGAAGTATACTTTAATTGACTAATCTAGGAGACATGATTTTCTTAGGAATACTATGATGTCATGTTTTAGATTTCAAAGTTAATTAAATTGAATGAGTAAAATGGAAAATTAAATGATTAAAGTGAATAATGGATATTAAAATGAGGACTCATGATTTGAAGAAATTAATTGATTCATGTAAATGAAATTTCCCAACCAATTTTTTTCATGCTTATTTTTTTTGAAATTTATATGAATTGATTTGTTATTATTAATCATGCCTTGAGTTATTTTACCAAATAATATTTCCATTCTTGAGAGTATTTATAAAATAAGTACTTCCTATTTATTCTTGAGCACATTTCTTGAGTGATCTTGGGACATATCACTTGCTATAACTTGAATTTGAACTTGTCAAAGCTACGACTATACAAAAAAACATTTAAAATGACTGAGACATATTTTTATAAACCAAATATCCTTAAAAGACTACCTTTAAATCAATCATTCTTTAGCCCATAAATACCATAAATGGCCTTGTTATGGATGTGCCATGTTTCAATCCATTTTATCAATTCCTACCCTCCTCTTAGTATTTTCCTGATATTTTTAAAGTTTAAGTGTGGGGGTGAAGTGAATCATGGTAAATGGGATGATCTACATCATAAGAAAGAATTGTGGGGGTGCATATTATAGTAATTATAAAAGGTTGTTGATTCATTCATGATACTTCATCATTTTCCCCTCTTGAATAAAAAAAGATAAAATGACAAAAAGAACCAAAAAAAAATGAGAAAATGGTTGTGATTTGGTAAAACTAAAAATCACCATCATCAGACCTATGATTTATATCATGTGTGGTTAGGTTGTGGATGTGAGTTTTATTCTAAGAATAACTTTTAAAAAATAAAAAAAATAAAAGGTTCTTTGAAAAAGAAAAAAGAGAGTATACAAATATAGAAAATTTCAAGAGGGTGAAAAAATCATTCATTATGCTTAAACTAATCATGATATCTATTTTGAAAGTTTAGGGGAAGTGGGAGTTGATAATTTGAAGGGGATAATTCCATTAAACTTTTTTACTTTGAATATCATGCTTTATGATTTAAGAGTTAAACCTCCCCTTATGCCTTAATTTTTTAAAAGCATCAAATATTACCAACTTTAAGCCTCATATTCATTTGAACCTTTATTACAAGTCCTCATGATTTTATGTGCCTTTTGTCTTTATAAAGTCAAGAAAATAGATCCTTTACAAGCCTATGGAAAAGGAACATGTTCTCATGATATGATAATAAATATACTTAAATTGTATCATGAGTGATGAGAGAAAATAATCCATTGTGAGGTAGATCATGATTTAATATGTTTAATAATAATAAATTAAGTAACTTAAATGAATGAAAGAATGCGATCCATCATTTTTTGAAGGGGAAATGTAAATTTCATGAATTGATTATTTCTTTGAAAATTAAGAAATTAAATTGATATTTTATGTGGATTTTAAAAAAAATTATTTTACATTGAAAATTATTGGTTTTTATTTCTTTATAATTTGAATATTGGTTCCCTCTGATTTTTAATTTTGTGATTTTATGTTTGAGGAAAAACATGGTTTAAGCATGGGAGAATTGACATATCAAATATTTTCAATAATTTTACTTTTAATTTCAATATTTTTAATCCCAAAAAAGTGTTATTTGAAGGGAAATTTTCACATTTTATGGTTTTAGTGGTATTTTGAGCTTAATTAAAAAAATGACCTATTTTGGATTTTAACTATTTTAAATTATTCTTGTACCTCGACCATAAAATTTTCTTTATATATCCAAATTGAAAAATTATTCTTTTAAAGGTTTTTATTTTCTATGGGATTCATTTAATTCTTCTATACCCAAAGCTAAATCCACCATTTAGAATCCCAAAACTAGCTCACAAGTTGGGACTTGAAAACTGTGCACAGATTTGGAAATTTTTTATATTTAGACCATATATCCTAAATGGAGAGACTAAATAATATGAAATTTTTAGGTAAAATGATAAATATATTGATTAAAAACTTTAATGAAGGATTATATGCGTTAATAGTCCATTTTCATGGTCATTAATGCATGAGAAATCGAAGATGCAGAATATGAAGAGTCTGCCTAGGCATAATAAATTATCGAAGTAATATGGACATAACTCTATCTAAAAAAGAAGGATAAAGATGAATGTTAGAGGGGAAAATCAAAATACATTTATGAAAAACTTTTATGAAGAAATAATTTACCAATTCATCTATTTAATGAGGCTAACACATGGAAAATTTTGAAGGAAAATTATGGAACCAAACTTTCACCCTTGCCTATAAAAGGAGGGCCATACCCCCTTCCAAAATCATCAGCTCAACCCCCGGATAAGGATCCTCATCTGAGGAGAAGGATTATGAAACTTCTCCCTCTGTTATTATTTTTATCTTTTTATTTTTAGTTTTGAATTTTCATTTTTAATTGTAATTTAAATTTCATTTAGTTAAATAAATCACATACATTTTTATAAAGTGTCATCCATATTTTTTTTCTTCTTTTCCAATTCTTTTCTTTTTAATTATTATTATATTTATTTTAAAATTATTATTTTAAAATTTATTTTTTTCTTTTCTCATTATCTTCTTTCTCTTCTTCTTAAAAAATAAATTATTATATCAATTATAATAATAATAATACTAATAATAATAATTATTATTTTAAAATTATTTATAAATTAAATAAATTTATTAATTATTTTTAATTTAATATCTTTTATTTTTATTTCCTCTCTCTCTTTCTCTCGGGTAATTTTTTTATTTGGGTTTTTAAAAAATTAAAATTTCATAAAAGGGTATAGGGTTTGAATATTTTTAAAAATGGGTCCGGGATGCGTGAACGCCGTTCACGCATCCCGGACCCGGGCGTGATGCGTGAACGGCGTTCACGCATCTCACAGAATACCTAGTGAACATTTTTGAAAACTCCTTTGCACATTTTTTTCTATTTAAGATAATCTTAAATAATTCTCACTTTTAAAACATGGATAATTATCCAAATATGAAATTAAATTACATAAATGAAGAGATATATGAAAAAAGTATAAATATATTATTTATATTTTTCATGAAGAATAAGGATTGGTATTTGGAGTGAATATGGAATTTGGTGGAATATTTTATCTAACACATATTTTTAACTTTATTTAAAAAGGAATCCATCCAACTAGCTACATAAGGGAATTAGGTGCAGCCACTTTTGAGGTGGGAACTGGAGTTGACTATTGTATGGGAAGAAATGGTAGGCGAGCATGAATTCACATGAGGCACATGGTATTAGAGTGGTGGTTCAATCATGTGCAGTGGAATGGTGTTAGAGAAGACAACATGGGTCGATGCCAGTGAGGATTTGAGAGCGTACCCCAGTAATCACTTCTACCAAGCTGAAGGAATGATAAAATAAATAAGGAAGCACTCAACCGAGTGATATTATTATATGGGAAAATGGTGACACAATCATTGTCTCTCCACTAAAAACATGCAGACATTTACACAACAGTTTGATCTAACTTTTTCAAGTTGTCTAATTAGTGAGAACCTTCTTCCCTTTCTCAAGGGTTTTATAGAGCATTGGTTATCTACCATTGATGAGTCACAAAGATCATGGTTGGGAATCCTTGGATAAAACCAAGGACCCTTCCATATTAAGAAGTCCATGATGAACTTATAATATCCAAGCATGATCCAAGAACAAGTCATGTTCAATATTCATGCATTGTCGTGCATGAACTGAAGGATCCCAAGACTTTTGATGAAATAGAGTCTTCAAATGAAGTAAGATCTAGATTTAATGCCAAGGTACAATCATGATAATATATTCATGAAGTTACAATTTCATTAATATAATTTAAATAATAAAATGAATAGTTCATGTGATGAGAGTAAAAATTTATTCTAAAATGAATATCCTATGTGATGAAATGTGAAACATAAGTATTCGGGTGATTAGAAGATCATATTTTGATGAATCCACGTGAATCAGATTCTTACATGAGTTGTAACATTTATGTGAAGAATGGAGAAGACCCGAGCATTGGGTATTTTTGATGAGTTTTTGTATTTTATTATGTAATTAAATATGAGTTACATGTATGAATATAGATAATGATTCATAGAGATAGACACCACATTAAGAAGAAAGAGGGGAACCTTAATCCTTCTAGTATTCTTTATGAGTTGCATGAAACAAAATACCCACAGAAACTAATGGGGCATTCAATATGAGGAAAATATGATACCACTACTGATGAGTATTCATATATAAATGTGTAATTAAATGTGTTATTACTAAACAAATTTAAATAAGGATTTAAATGATTGATTTTAAATCATGTAATAATGATATATTACCCATGAACAATTATTGTTTGTTTTGTGAATAAAGTGTGTATGAAGGTGATGAAGACTCTGTGTTGAATTGAAATATTATTTCTGATAACTCGATACAATAATGTATCAGGTAAATACAGAAAGATGAATTGATGAGTTCTTGATTATTTTAATATTGAGGAGAATCTAGATTGCACAAAATCTGAAAAGAGTCTTAATATAATAATTTCTAAAATTATTGATAAAGTACACAAGGTAGGAGTGACTAGATTTCTTATAGAGTAAGTCTATTTGAAGAAGAACTTCTTCCTAAATTTGGAAGTAGACGTATCTTTTGGATTATAGAGTAGAATGAATCTCCAATGTATTATGGAGAAAGAGAGTGTATAGTGGATTATTTTTTGTTATAGAGAGGAAAAATGGATTATATGTCATTGTATTAACTTGTGGAGATAGTGAATAATACATGTTGGGGGGTATAACCAATATAGAAATGAGTAGTATTTTCAAAATAACCCTGTAAATAACATGTGATTCTCCCTATTTCATTACAACTACACTTGAGGAATGATTGAGAGTTTATATTGAGTGGATCAAAAACCTAAACAAATTTCAATAGGTTGAATTTAAAAAAAGAATTAGTAAAATAAGGCTACCACTGATTCACCTCCCTCTCATTACCACCTAATTGATCCTTGGCCACTAAAAATATCTCTTCGTATCAATAGATCTTGGTGAAATAGGTTTACACACATCAATTTGCATTAGTTCAATCACTCTTATTGACCATTGATCTTTAACCTTTTATATATTTCAAATAATCTTCCCTTGTTAGAAAGAATCACATGTATGAGTATGATCACATGATAAATTAGAGAGATCTTGAGCAGTGTCACATTTCAACAGATCTTCCATGTATGATTGGCTCATATAAACAATAAATTTATACCACAACCTATTTTCTTCTTCCTTGGATATAAAATACATATCTTCTTGTCCACTCACAAGATATAGATTCCCCTTTGTGTGTTTTCCTTACAAAACAACTCCACTATATTTTCCCTTGATAATACACACCTTATTTGTAAATATTATAGTGTGTCCCAAGTCACATAGTGACCCTCAAGGCTATGGAATGAGCATTCTAAGAATTCCCCATATTTCCACAAAAATAATATTTGATAAATGGTTTATTCATGTGCATCACTAATACACCACTCATTATTCCTTAAGATCACTAAATATTCTGATTCTAATTCATACCAAAATAAATCTTTATCCACATAACAGGCTCTTGTGTTCTGACACCAATCATTACTGCTTTCTGTTTATGAACAATAACCATACCATTTGTGGCATTACGATGTATCATTTTCTTCCCTAAACATTTTTTAACTATTTTTTGGACCTATGAACCATAATTTTCCTTTTTTCCATCACTTGTGTGACCTAATTTCCTAATATCATATTAGGAGTCAAGAGTTTCTCTTGATCCTATATTTAATTGTAGGACAACAAAATCCTCCTAAAGTTCTTCAATACATTTTACTTGGTCTTTTAATATGTTATTCATAAAATAAATAGCCTTGGATTATTATTTAACCTTTATGTTGAACTTATTGAATTTATATGAGTATTATGGAATTTCTAATCATATTATTTATTATACACACATATATATATATATACATTGGTAGATAATTTGATAACAGTAAGACACTTATTAAAGATATAATAGAAGTCTAGATAACAGTAATACACATACAAAACGTATCATAAATCAAATGTCAACCTAATCTACGCCTCCGGTGTGGATGCTCCTCTGTCCCACAGTCAGGCGTATACTGGATGCGTCCACGCCGTGTCTGTCTACGTCTGTGCTCTGGCGTACGCTGCGCATCCTCATCGACAGCCACCTCCACATCCTCCTGTGTGACAGACGGTGGATGTACAGTCTCACCGCCTGTACCCTGGCCTGCATCTAAGGATAGTGGAATCTGGCTGGAACTCTCACCAATATAGGAAGTAGATGGCTGCTCTGCTGTGGATGACTGCAATAAAACATCGAACTCAATCCAGTCAGCATCTGTAAGTACCTGTGGCTGTGCCTGAGAAGCTGGAGGAGCATATGACTGGTCATGCTGAACACCCTCCTCCAGTGGAATAATATCATGTGGCTGAGCAAGCTGAGCAGCCTCATCCTGTGGAACAACAACAGGCTCCGCGGCCTCCGCAGCAGGCTCCGCGGCCTCCGCAGCAGGCTCCGCGGCCTCCGCAGCAGGTGGTGGATCAAAGAAAATGCCATGATAAATCTCGTCCATCGACGGTAGCATCTGTCGTACAAGGCTGTGAAAATATGCTGGGTCAAAGGCAGCTCTCTCCACTGGATCAGACATATGCAGTAGATGACAAATACGAGCATCCTGCGAAAACAAATTCTGTTATTAACTAATTTGAATAAAAAATATGTTGAACTGTGAAAGAAAGAATGCATACCAAGTCATGGAAGCCCCGTCCGTGCCGTGTCAGAAATCTGACGGGAGACCTGATGTACCAGCCTGCATAATCCATCTGATCCATCAAATGAAAACGTACTGTCCCTGCCCCTCGCAACTGGGACTCTCGTCGTCTGTCCCATAACGCAACATATCTCGCATGGTAGCTCCTCCAATCAAAATCTCTCTTCCCTGACATCTTCAGGGAATGCAATGAATCCAACTGACTGGGCGGGTCAGGAACTGGCTGAAGGAATCCAAACTGTCTCATAACCCTATCCGTCTGATGCCACTCGACTATATGAAAATGAATCAGTGGAACCATGCAGGAGCCGATATCAAGCATCACTGTACAGTATGGGGGCAGACTCTGAAGGATAGCATCTGTATATGGCATCCATGTAATCTGAAAGAAAAAATGAATAATCAATTAATAAATGAATAGATTTACAGTAAAGAGTAAAGATTTAACAATATAAATAATAATCACTTACATCGTCTGGTCGAATGCTGTCTAGCATAAGTCTGTAGGCGTGAACATCATGTCTGGGAGAATCTGAATGTCGATGCGCCTGACTCCACCTGTAGATAACATTTTTTTTACATTTCATAAAAGAATTTTATACAAGTAAGTTAGATATTAGAAAGAATTAATAACATACCAACGTCCACGTGGAGCCTCTGCTACAATATCTACGGGTAATGGCGCACGAGCATGTGGAGCTAAACGAGGTATGTGCTCCCATACCCACATCTGTAGAAGAACCATGCATCCTGTGATCTGCATCTTCTCGATGCGACATGCACTGCATAGGGATCTGTATGTATATGCTAGGCAGGCAGACCCCCAACTATATCGACCTGCCTGGTCCAAATCCTCTAAAAAAGATAGATACATCAGGTGCACAAAAGTAGTAGAGTGGTCAACAAAAAGCGTGCCACCGATCAGCCTCAAAATATATGCCCGTGCAAAGAGCAGCACGGTGACGTCATCAGCATCATCTGGTAAATGTGTGAAGTGCTGGTCTAACCAAGGCATCCGCAATCTACCACCGACGATGGTCCTGCCATCATCCTGGACCTCTATGCCCAGAAGTCTATGAACAAGCTCAGGCAAATCTGATGGAACTCGGCCTGTCAAAGCATGTCCGTCGATAGGGAGGCCCAACATAATAGCCACATCCTGCAATGTAATAGTCATCTCTCCCTCACTGAAATGGAAAGTATGCGACTCTGGTCTCCATCTCTCGACAAGTGCGGCAATGAGCTGATGATCAAGAAACGTGAAGTCGCACATCGCTACGCCATAAAATCCAGCTCGACGAAGATGTGGGACGATAGCGGGAGGTGGTGCAGTATGATGGAAATGGTGAGATCTACGTACACTCAAGGGAGCCACAGGACGTCCCTCTAAAAGCAGTCGTGATACATGAGTAGCCTGAGATGTAAGCAATGGAAAACCTGCCATCTGCACACATGATATCATCGTTACTTATTAATAGTGGAATCATGATATATTCATTTTTATTTGGTGTCACAATCAAGATTAGCCTAGTCTCACAATCAACATTAGTTAAGGATGCTCAGACACTCAGATGCCATTACTAAAACTAGACATCTTATAAGAAAACCATAATTTAAAAGTGAAAAATTAATTATTTCTTCTTATTTGTGAAATTACGTTTGTTAATTTATCAATTATCCATTAAATAACCATCAACATTATTCCACATTAAAAATTAACAGGAAAAAGTGAAAAATTAATAATTTCTTCTTATATGTGAAATTAGGTTTGTTAATTCATCCATTATCCATTAAATAACCATCAACATTATTCCAAATTAAAAATTAACAGGAAAAAGTGAAAAATTAATTATTTCTTCTTATTTGTGAAATTACGTTTGTTAATTTATCCACTATCCATTAAATAACCATTAACATTATTCCACATTAAAAATTAAGAGGAAAAAGTGAAAAATTAATTATTTCTTCTTATTTGTGAAATTACGTTTGTTAATTTATCCATTATCCATTAGATAACCATTAACATTATTCCAAATAGATCAAGTTCCTAAGTAACTATAGAAACTTCCACAATAGGTTATTCAACCACAACCTCTTCCTCTTAGTCTTCTACTTCTTCTCATCCTCATCCTCTATTTCTTATTCTTCTTCTTCATCATCGACACCAACCACAACCTCTTCCTCTTAGAGCAGGTACACAGACTCGATCATGGATGATGAGATTTGGAACTCTGTCCTGCCACTTGGGGACATCTCTTACGAGTATGTCCTTCTGCGTGGCAGATACTGCATCGTATTCTCCCTCCTCGTTGTCGAGGCCAATCCATCTCATTTCTGATGCGAGTTGACTTCGGTCTTCCTCGAGGCCGCAACCTAGTAGCATGAAGCCAATAATTTTAAAAATGACACACATTGAAAAAATTATAAATGATACCAAAACCGACTTATGAAAACCTGGAAATATCAGGGACTATGGTCGGTTGATCAGCAGGCAATGTGATAGAATGGAAGTCACCAACAGGCATCCAAGCAGCACTATAACAGTTAACCAAAGTGCTCATGTGATACACCGGGTCAACATATGGCTCCCACGATATATTTACCGAAGTGCAAGCTGTAATAACATGTACACATGGATATCTCAATGCCTGAAAGCTGCCACAATCACAGTACCTGTTATCCAACATCACGACAAACACTCCACCATTAGTGCATGCACCCTGGTCGTAGCACTTTCTTACCCGAAAACTCCTCTTTTCCCTGTCAAAGGCTATAACATTCCATCGTGAAGCCTCATTCCGTATCCGGTCAATATCAGTTTGAAAATGCTGAGTAAAAAGCATTCCATTTTCCATCCTCTGGTAGGCCTTTTGGGACCGGTCAACAAAGTAGTGAACACATCTAAAAAATGTCTCTTGCACTAACCCTGTGATTGGGAGTTTACGCACACCCTTGAGGACCCCATTTACGCACTCCACTATATTAGTGGTCATATGCCCATATCTCATGCCACCATCGTATGCTAATGACCATTTTTCCTTTGAAATTTGTACCATATATTCATATACCTCCTCATTAACTGTTCGGATCTCTTCAAGACGCCGATCAAACCTTTCTTGTTGGGGTTCATATGCTGAAAGCATAACATAATAATGTATTAAAATGGATAGTAAATTTTGTTAAAAAAAGAAAGTTTAGAAAACCATACCCAATTTGAGGATCGCCTTCTTTATGGCCTCATCTCTAAACTGCTTATGCACATTACTTGCAATATGTCTAATGAAATAACGGTGATAAGCATTCGGCTCAGTCCAAGAAACCCCATCACTACTCACGGCCTCTATAATCGCTCGATGACGATCAGATATCAGACACACGCCCTGTTTCTGCGTGACATGAACACGTACACATGCCAAGAACCAGCTCCAGCATTCAAAATTTTCTTTTTCAACAACAGCAAAAGCAAGTGGCAGAGGAGCGCGATTACCATCCTGTGTGGCAGCAATGAGTAGAACACCTGTATACTTTCCATAAAGGAATGTGCCATCTACCTGAATAAATTGTTTACAAAAGGGAAATGCAGCAATGCACGGTCTGAATGCCCAAAAAATCCTCTTGAACTTCACCTTTGACCGATCAACTAGATGATTTTGGGATACATACTCAACAGTGTCCAACTGATAAACAATCTGATTATTGAGAGACAACAATTCCATAAGCTGTGGCAACAACGCATAAGACTCATCCCAATCACCATACACTTTTACAATGGCTTTCTGTTTTGCATTCCAAGCTTTGTTGTATGATACCTTATAGTTATACAACTGTTGAATTCTTTCCTGAATAAGGGCAACAGGAACATCCTGACTTGTTCGTATCATCTCACAAATAACAGTAGATATAAACTCTGCATCAAGAGAAGAGTGATCTTGTGCCAAGCTGGGATGCAGACAAGTGTGTGGGCCTTCTAATTTGGTTATCTTCCAACATCCATAACATTTATCAAATACTGCTCTTAATCGAAATTTACATTCTGGCCCATATTTTTCACAACGAATGAGATATTTGGTCTTCTTTGACTCATAAACCACAAATGTGAAATGTCGCTCAATGTGGTATTGCTTTATCACATTTTTCATGACCTGTTTAGTTTCGAACTCCTGCCCAACATATATGGCATTATCATTTGATGCAGGCATATTCCCTATAATGCCAGGGAATTCAGAAGCTGGTGTAATGACATCCCAATCAAAAAGTTGTTCACGAGACATTCCTCCAACTAAGGAACTCAAAACTGAAGGCTGATTACCACTAACTGGTGGATGTAGTGGATGTCTGTCTCTCAAAGGAACCTCAGAAGGTTCATTTCCAACCACATCATCTCCTGCTGACTCCCCAGATTCTTCTTCCTCAGATAAACTTTCTTGCACTATATCAGCACAGAAAGGGATGTCATCTACATTTCCTTCCAAATTTTGATGATCTTCCTCATTACATTCTTCCACAGGAGTCGAATGAGAAGGAGGCAATAAAGAAGACTGTTGTGAAGGACCAACTTCTATAGCGGTCACAAAGCATGGTTCTGTAGTAATCGATTGCACCACATCAATATCAGAAATGACAATAAATAATTCCATCAAACCATTAATACACTGTTGCCTGAATAACTGAGAAGCCTCCATCCAATCCTCATCATCGACTATAGGGTAGTCGTTGTGCCACATACGCTCAGGATATTGAAGATGTCGGTATCTAATTGAAGTGATTGCTTGTCCTGCACTCAATTTTAACCGACTATGAATCTTATTACGAACTGCATCCAATGTCATACAACCATGGAGATTTACCACTTTGACAGGTGGCACACTGTAGCTAAAACCCTGCTCGGTACAAATTACCTCACCGTTGCAATATATTTGAGCAGACATAATTACCTATTAAAAAAAAATTAAAAATATTATACACTACATTAAAATTTTAAATTATTTAATTTGGTTTTGAATAATTGATTATCTTGAGACTTTTTTATGTATTGATTTATCACTGTTAAGGTATAGTGATTGTGATTTTAGCACAAAAGAAAATTTAATATAATGTTTCATAAAGTTTGATTACTTATGAATATATAATCATGACTTGATCTTGAGACTTGCGATTAGTTTATCATTATCTGATAAACTAACCACAATTTATATGAGTAAACTCCTATCTCTATTATCAAATATTGCAGCAACCGCCAATCTCCTGTCAAATAGCAACGCCACCTCTCGAACGAGTTCTCAAATGCCTCTTCATCGACACCTCTTCGGGGATGCCTCTTCGTCGACACCTCTTTGGGGCGTCAGTCTTTTATTTACAAATTTACTCACATGCATGTGAGAGGGTCTAGGGGTATGAAATACATAAATTAATTTAAACGGACACGCAGGTCCTTACACTTACTGAGAGATGACTCGCAGGTCATCAATACCGAAAAAATGCAATTATTACAAATTGAATAACAACATACACAAAATAAAACATGCAATTTCAATTATGCATGGTCGGTCATCTCAAGATCAGTCATCACTCATACCGTGTTTTTTGGTATATTTATTATATTATCCGTATTATATAAAATCTATATTAAATACTACACCTATTTTACAAAAATTTAACTTCATGTGTATATATATATATATATATATTTTTATTAAAAACATTAAATAAATTTTATTATAACTGATCTAATTGAGATTTACATAATAAACACTTTTGTTATTTTAAATTTTATGAAATTGTAATGTTTTTTGGCCATTCTTCTACTTTTCAAAATATAAGTAAATATATTTTATACTTTATTGATTAAAAATATTATTACTAGTAATTAAAAGTAATTTAATTTACACTTACATCAAAACCATCCATTAAAATAAATTTCTCCAACATAAATTACTTTTTCTAAACATTAAAAAGTTTAGACATAACATAAAACATTCAATATTTAGACAACAGACATTCAAAAAATTAAATCATACGAACATTCAACATCAAGAAAATTAAATCATACAAAACATTTCATGCATAACATATGAAATAAATAAATCATACACACAATTACACATACAAATGAAATAAATAAATACAATTAAACATACAAATGAAATAAATAAATACAATTAAACATACAAATTATTAAATAGAAATTTTACCTCAATAAAAGCAGCAAATATTTGTTGAGAAAGAATTTCTGCAGGGCTTCGCAACGAAAATCAGAGGAGAACAATGGGTATTGGGGGGGGGACCCCTCCTTTTATAACTTCTCTCGGCCGGATGCGTGAACGCCGTTCACGCATCTTTTCCCGCGCAAGGATGCGTGAACGGCGTTCACGCTTCCTTTAGCTGGTCAGCAAAGGAGGCGTGAACGCCGTTCACACATTACCGTCGGGGTCCGGGATGCGTGAACGCCGTTCACGCATCCCACGCCGCGGAAGGATGCGTGAACGCCGTTCACGCATCCCGGACCCATTTTTAAAATTATTCGAACCCTATACCCTTCTTTCAAATTTTAATTTTTTAAAAACCCAAATAAAAAAATTACTCCTTTCTCTCATCCCAATTCTATTTTACTTTAATCTTTTGTTTTCTCATCACCATTCTTTTTAAATTTTATTTTATTTTATTTTATTTCTTCTTTTTCACTTCCACCCACTCTACCAAGTGATATCTTACTCTTGGAAATGAGAGGCTGACCCTAAGGCTTGGCCCAGGGGGAGGTCAATATTTTCATGGATTTTCTTTAAAGTTTAATTTTAAGTTTGTAGATAGAACTGAGTAGCATACATGGGTGAGGTGAATGTCCCTAATGTGGTGACTAACCCCAATGACATGCAACTCAATCTATATATATTATTTTATTTAATCACTTTTATCTATCTTTGTTGGTTAGTTCTTCACATGTTTGAGTTGATCTAATCAATGGATGAAACAACATCAATATAGCTGGGTCCTGGAAGATGACACCTCCAAGACCAAGGAGTGTCATCAACCTTGATTAAAAAAGGAGGTAAAATTGAGAGTGTTTGAAAATTCAATGATATTACACAATTTCTAAATAAATAATAGTAGTTCAAACATGAGATTTCATGTTTGAATTATCAAAATTAAATCAAACATATAAAGGAAAATAATGATTTAATCCAAAACCAAACCCAAGAACAAGTGCTTTATTTCCTTAACTCATTCTGTTTAGATTTTCATGGTAGTATAAATTAGAATTTCAATTTTTCATGTCATAAATAAAAAACCCAAAAAGATATTCATTATTTTTATTAAATACTTAAAACTAAAAAAATATATATCTTAGGTGATTTATAATAAATAAGTGAAAAAACTGAAAGAATCCTCAAGTGAGACAATCCTGGTCAGCCACTATGTTGTATTAGGGAAAAATATAATAGTACTTTTATCACGCCTCATGATAGGCATGTGTCATAGATCATGATTTAATTATCTCTAGAATTTAAACCATGATATAAATATCATATATATTCAGTACATATTTATTTAGAATAATTCATAAAATTTGGTGATAGGAAATGAAATGCACCATTCATTGAGACAGTAGGTCGTACGTATGCATGAACAATACTTCCATTTATTTATCGTATTTAAAGAATGAAATGTAAATTATATATATTATAAGTTAAGTATCATATTTATTTCATATATGTAACATATATTTATTAAAATAATCCTTAATACATTCCATGTATAGTGTGAACGAATCACATCGTTTTGAGGAGGCGGTAGTCCACACGCCCACAAACGAAGTTACCGTATTTATACAAAATGGAAAACATGAAGGTATGTGTTATATAATAATTGAATAAGAATAAATACATAATAAATATCATATATATTATATATAAATATTATGTCCATCATAATTTCCAACCATGAGAGGTGGTAAAGGAAAAAAAGAACAATATCATTTCGTGAAGCAGTGGTTTTCCGTACACAAGAACGATAAGTTTGTTACCCATTAGATGTAAGTGTGTGTAAGTTCAGGTAGAAACCTTAATATAAAAAATATAAGTATATTTAGGATACCAAGGTTATTATATAAACATTAAATAATAAGAAATAAAGGAGTGGGGAAAGAAATAAAACTAAATCGGTCATTGAAGAACATTACCTCGTTTTCAGGTAACTCCTTTTAGTTTATACCTAAAGACTTCCTTGATTGACTTTATTCACAAAGGAATGATTATAGGATGAGGGTAGGGAAGTTGGGAGGATATTTGGATAGGTTTTTTCAGAACAAAATATTTTCTTAAGTGTTAATAAAAGAGAAGAATATGTTCCATTTTACAAGAGGGGGGAGGGATACTCTTAGAATTCTTTACATTATTAAAATAATATAAATTAATGTTCTATTAAAAATGACTCCAAAATGATTTATTTAAAATATAGGATTCTTATGGGTTTAAATCCATTCATCTAATTAAAATTAAACAAGTTTTGACTATTTTTTAATCCTTATATTATAGCATTAACCTATACTTAACTATTTTAATTCTTACCATGATATCATGTAATTTACAATTTGAGGGTTAATATAATAACTATAAAATATAAAACGACCAATAGTTATTGATGAAATTTTAGTAATTATACCAATAATTTGGTATAATTTAAGATATTTATGAATTTTATATCATTTAATAAAATAATATTTATTTTAAAACATCATTAGTGTCAATTTTGACACTATTCGTTACTTGAATTTTTTAAAAATATCATAACAACAAGATAAAATAGAAACAATACTTATAAAACATCAATAACATTTCAAATTAATCTATAAAATTCATGTATGACATTAATTATATAAAATTATATTTGTTTTAATATTTTTAATATCATTTATTTGATATTTATTTTAATTAAAAAATTACAACATCATCATTATGTCACCATTTAAGGTAATTATATTATCACTAAAAATTATAAATAAATTACCATTATATAGATAAATATTTTATATTTCCAACTACTATTTATAGTTGGTCATATCCATTATATAACCCCACATTAAAAAATATTCCTCTTATTAAAAACAAAAGTGTGACAAAAATGACCTTCCTTTGAATATAATATTATAAAGGTTATATTCGCATAAAAAGGCCATAAATGGTCTCATAACTGATCCTTTAATGCTTAGGTACGAAAAATAATCATCCAATAAAATTAGGACAAGTGTTATGATAATTTTATAATATTATTTTTACCCTTAATTACACGACTTACCCTTAACCGTGGTAATAATAAATATTACAAAAGTTACTATTAAAAATATAAAAAAAAATAAAATAAACCTATTTAATAAATTTGGACCTTGTGATTCTAAATATGAAATCCATTTTTTAAAATTACAAACATGGAGATTGCATAAATTAATTAAAAATTAATCTCGTTGAAGGAACGAGAAAACAAGTTTTTAAAATAAAAACCATCAAAATATTGAAATATTTTTATATCTAAATTCAATGTGAAATTAATTCCAATGAACTACATTGAATTAAATTATAAAAAATAATCTAGTTATACTTTAAAACCAATCAAAAATATAATTTAACACTATAAATCATTTCAATAAAAAATTTGTTTTCAATTAAAATTTAGTATTTTTCACCATTCATCAAAACATGAAACTTATCAGAAAATACCAATAATTCAATAAAAGTAAAATTTTATATCATGATTTAAAAGAATAATTTTATTTTTTCAAATAAAGTATATAAAATAGTCAAAAATTGGATTTAAAATAGGTTCTTCATCAAAAGACAACAAAACCAAATTTTTGAAAAATATAAGTTTTTATGCGTAAAATTGAGTTTGTTCTTATGTTATACCTATAAAATATATTGGATGAATAAGTAAAAAATATTTTATTGAATACATAATAAATATATTTCATTAATATAATTTATTAATTGTAATTAATTTAATTTATTAAGATAAAATTCCTTTAGGATCATAAAAATAAAAATATTTTATTTATATTCAATCGGTATATATTTTCATTTCTATTTAATTGGTAACCAATGAATTCATCTTACATTTTTATAAGTTAGTTAATAATATTAATAATCACAAACTTAATAGTTATGTTATATCTTATTATATTAAATAATAATATTTTAATAATATATTGTTGTTTGGTAAAACTCGACCTTGCGTGTAATGTGAGCCAACTCATTGTTGTGTGTAGCGTAATCTTAACATGATGCTGCGTATAAATCAAGCTAGAAAAAAAATTAAATTTATTCAAAAATGAAAATATTGTAAAGTCTTGGGGTGTTAAATTCTCCCCTCCTTCAATAAATTGCGTCCCCACAATTGAAATTGCACTTCAAAAATCAAAGGTTGATACTTGAAAATTCCTTTGTGGGAAACCCACATTGAAAATAGGATTAATAAAACATACCATTAATAAGAGGGAAATGGAAATGAAAAGGTCACCACAAAACTAGGCTTTCGATTAGAATAATGTTAGTGAAAACATGGATATGAAAGAAAAATCAAATATCAAGTTCTGATGGAGTCAAAAAGTCTACCATTACAAAACTGTAAACTTGTGATGGGTTAAAGAGGCCATTGATCTATCAATAAGAAAAATAAACATACAATGTTTTTGTTCAATAATACTTTTCCTAGAGTTAGGGGATTATTTTACTACACAGATAAGCACTTACTTTATTTATTTCCATTTTGTTAGCATAATATCATCCTTTGGTTGTGATTAGATATATTTTTACTTCATTTTGTACACTTGTAAATAAATTTTCAAGATGAGTTTTTCACTACCGAATCTCTTTTATGAATCATAAGATCCATAAGTCACTCCTTCATCCTTTAAATATTTAATGAAACCGAAATGGTTTTCACATAGTATCTAATAAATCATACTTTAACCTCAAATAATATCTCATGTTCAACTTAATCCATTCCACCCATAAGGCTCATCCAAAATACTTATGTCCAAATCATAGTCCAAAAATTTATAAATAAGGTCACTAAATTTCCAAAATCAACTTAACACTAGATTTCCCCCAAAAATCATAATGTTGTTCTTATTGTCACATACCAAATATATGAATAACTCGATCACATTAAAACCTTAATGAAAACTTTCATGATTCAAAATAATTAAAGAAGAATCAATGTAGTATAATCCTTATATATCTCATGATTCTCACAACCAGAATATCATAACATAATTCTTGAATAAAAAAACACAAATACATTAATTATCCAACTTCGAATATAGTAACAACATAAACATGACCTTGATCCCTTTGATTTTTCTAAGTTATATTTCCTTTAAACTTAGGAAAATCATTTTCATAATGTCCTATATCTTTATAATTATAACATTGAACATTTGTAGATTCTTTCTTTCCCTTGAAATCATGAGCATGATGGCCTTTCTCACCACACTTGAACCAAAATCCTTTTCCTTTTAAGCAAGAACCAGAGTGTTTACTTCCACAATTATCACATGTGGGAAAATTCTTTTTCCCCTTTTCCCTTTATTTATCTCTTTCTCCACTGTTATCTTATTCTCTTGTTTTCCCTCAAAGTCATAAGACTTAGATAATTCTTTCTCTATCTTGATAGCACGTGAGACTATATCTTAGTATGATGAGAAAGTTTGGGAGACCAATGCATTTTGGAGGAATGGATTTAACCCATAAAATAAATGATCAATCTTACTCCTTAGGTTATGTATATAGTCTGTAACATTTCTTTCTAACCTTGTAAAGTTTTCTTTATACTTAGCAACATTCTTATCCTCCTTTTGCCTCAAATTCAATAATTGTCTCTCCATATCCGCTCTCTATTCGCGAGGGAAATATTATTCCAAGAAAAGTTCCTTGAAATCCTTATATTCCATGTTTTATATTTATTCATCCTCCTTAGTGTTTTGGATCAATGACCACCATTGATCCGCATCTCCCGAAAGATGATAAACTGCCATGAAAACTTTCTCCCTTTCGTTACTTCCCAAAGCAAGAAATATCTTCTATATGGAACTTATCCATTGTTCAACTACAAATGGATTTTTAGTTCCATTGAATGTTGTAGGTTTTTCTCTCATGAAGCAGTCTAGCATTGTTCCTCCATGTCGTGGATAAGGATGCTCCATATGGGTAAGGTTATTGTTCATAAATTGAGTCATCTTTCCCAGTATAGTTATAATTTTCTTAGCACCAGTTGCAACTCTAGCTTCAACATCATTATCTTGCATAGGTGGTCAATACCTACATGTATTACATGTGTTGATATAGTTTAAATTCCTTCCACTAGGATCCATTTCTAAACAATGACACACATTATATTAGGTTATGAATCACAATGCATAATTTTCAAACTAGTAACACTTAACATAAATTTAAAAATTTATGTATAACTAATATTATAATCATAAACATGGGTTATTTAGGGACATATTTACTTTTATATATTTCATAATTGTTTGTAAAGAAAATGTGAATTATTCTAAGCATATCCCCCAAGAGTATCAAACTAGGTGCATAGTAATGCCTGTTGTCATGTACCGGGTTATGTCGAGTTAGGACCAATGTAACTTATAAGAGTTGTTATGTCACAAACAATCCTCGGGGCCCGTGCCGTGACTACCCCAAGCCCACCTTCTATAGGCCAGGGGCTAGTGACTATCACCAAAGACGTAAATCCCAAAAATAAGGAAAGGCATTGCCTTTATAAAGTAAACACACACAATAGAGTACGCAAGTGAAGTAAGTACTAAGTAAAAATGAGTAAAAAAGTAAGTGCTGGAAAAGTAAATGGGCCAGTATACAAACTCAATTGAAAGTACGGTACAAATAAAAAGGGAAATTACAATAGCATTAAAGCAAGGCAGAAACCACCGAGTCATCCTCCGGGAATCCCACCTGAAGGGTGGGTACAGATAGTCTCCTCAACTCCTCGGGTCTGGCCATCCGGTCCATGTACGTCCAGCCAAGTGGTCCACCTATGGGTACCATCCAGCTCCACAAGCCTCCACCTCGATCAGTGTTGTCCGTTGTCTGCATCCAACACAACGGAGTGCAGGCATAACCCGTGCAGGGGTGAGTGTACTATACTCAGTAGGGACCCCGAGACCCCCGAAGGTCTCTCAGAATCCAAGAAGGATAAACCACAAGGAAAGGTTCAATCATGAAGTATCAACCAACTCTACTTAGGTATATGCCCATACATATACCTAAGTCATCAATTACAGTCCGTATCCAACTCTTGATCCCAAGCACGACCCAGTCCACATAGGAGAACACAACCCAGTCCACACAGGAAGCAAGACAATCACATGGATGATAATATTGGAGTTAAGACTCAGCTCACACAGGTATACATTTTGTAAAGCAATAGAGATGATCAGATGTAGCCATTGATTCATCTAAGCTGTCAGACCCACATAGGATACAAGACCAAATACTCTGCCGGACCCACTCAGGATACAAGTATAGAGGTCATACTTCCGGACCCACGCAGGATACAAGAACATTAGTCATCACTGTCAGACCCACAGAGGATCCCAGTACAGTCGTCCTCGCTGCCGAACCCACGGAGGATCCAAGTACAATCGTCCTTGCTGCCGAACCCATGGAGGATCCTAGTACATTCGTCCTCGCTGCCGAACTGACGGAGGATCCAAGTATAGTCGTCCTCGCTGCTGAACCCACAGAGGATCCTAGTACAGTTTTCCTCGCTGCCGAACCCACGGAGGATCCAAGTACAATCGTCACCGTCGCAGTCGCAGCCAACTCTAGGGTTTCCGCACACAGCACGCTCGATTCCGGGAGGGTCTGCTCCTCGAGCAAAAGAGTCGATACATCAACTGTCACTAATTCCAGAGTTGATGTATCCCAAAGTTCCGTCTCGTCAAAAGAAACCCAATGTGACAGACGGTGCGTCAATCAGACGCCCGGTCTAAGAGTTATTGGCTTTTCCGTTCTAGGGGCCTGGTTGGTTTTTAAGCTAAAACCAACCCGACCGTACTCCAGCTATGTCCAAAACTCAAGAGGAGTATGCCAAAAGAATCGTCTCATCAAGTGGATTCCAACGTAGTGGATGACACATCAATCGGACGTCCGGTCCTTAAGTTATAAGCGTTTCTGCTCCAAGGGCCCGATTGGCTTTGAGTTCGAACCAACCTAGCCATACCCAAACTTTTCCAAAACCTTGAGTGTAATATACCTAAATGACTTCCTCGATCCAAGTATTCCTATGCAACTGACAGTGCATCGATCGGAGGTCCGTAGCACAAGTTATGGGAAAAAGACCGAAAATGGTCCGAAGTGGGGGGTCTGGGCCCAGGCCGACCCGGCCCAACCCCCCTGGGTCAGCCCGAACCGGGTCGACCCGACCCAGGTCCAGCCCGTCTGGGTGCGTCCCAGCCCGACGGACGTGGCCCGGTCCGCGTGACCTGCCCTGGCTCGGCTGGCCGAGCGGGGGGGGGGGGGGGGCTTTCCGCGGACGCGGCGCCAGGCTGGCGCCGCAGTCTCCCATGGATCTCGCACGGCTGCAGGATCCTTCTTCCATCGCCACCGGGGGCTTCCGTGGGCCACCATAGTCATTCTGGTGGTCCGATTTTGCTCCCATCTGTGCCTGCGATCGTCTCGGGACCTGAGCTCCACTACAAAGGCTCCAATTTGCTGTTGTGGTCCCGTTTCGTCACCGCCAATCACCCTGTGCATCAAGAACAAAATAACGGTGGGTTCGGACTTGTTCGTTAGTCCGTACCCACCACGTTAGTGGTTCAATTCATCACCCAAAAATTACACACCATGCCGAGGGTATAAATCACATAATGAAATATACAAATTCTCCTACCTCAACAATTGATGATGAACGTCGGCGTCGTGGTAGACGGTGTCATGGGGAAAGGGTTCATAGGCGTTGTCGGAGTGCACCGAGGAGGAAGCAGTGTCTCCTCGCTTGTCACGGAGAAAAGGATGGGTGGCGCATCGTCATTCTTCACGGAACCGGCGTTCTTCATCAAAGGAGACGTCGTTTTTCGTCGGAGGCCGACGTTCTTCCAAAACCTCAAGAGCTCTCTCGATCTTCCTCCGCACAACAAAATCTCTCTCCCAAAATAAAATAATAGGCTTCTCCTATTATTTTATTTCACACGCAAAGTAACTTCCAAAATTCAAATCACCACATTTAATAAATGTGTTGACAATCAATTAAGGAAGGGAGAGGGAAGATCCCAATTTATTAAACGTGTTGGAAAATTAAATAAAAAGGGGGAAAAGAGGAAAGATCCTCATCAATTTGTGGGTCATCATGAATTAATGGAGAGAAGTGGGGAGATTGGAATTTAATGGGGGGGGGGGTTGCCAATTTAATGAAGGGTTTTTAATGAGTTAGAGGTAAATTGAATGGTTGGGCTCGTGTGGGCCCCACCTCTCTAATATCCACCCTTGGGTAGTTAGGTGGCTGTGGGTCCCATACTTAACTACCTATGGGAGGAATTAACCTCCCTAGATTTTAAATAAAATTGTAGAACAATTTTATTTACTTCTCAAATCAACCCCAAATTTTTAACTTCTCCTTCCGTGCGAATGCAACTATGGTAAGGATCCCGTTAAGAAATTACCGGCGTTGTGAGTTCACCGGTGTCCTCGGATTTCAATTCCGAGCTCCGGTTCAAAAGATAGAAAACCCCCTCATTCGTTCACTGAATGTACCCAAGCTAAACTTCAGAAATTGATTTCGGGCACACCGGGCCTCAGAATCAAGTGCCGTAAGAAGCCACATACTCATAAAATTCTAAAGTATTTAAGAAAAAAAAATTCCTTGAAATTTATGGGTCTTTACATTACTCCCACCTCAGGGATTTATGTCCCCGTAAAGCTACAACATAAACTAGGGAAACAAAAGAGGGTACTGAGCACGCATCTGAGTCTCCCGCTCCCATTTGCTCTCCTAGAGGTTCCCGTGCTTCCAACGAATGAGCACTAGAGGAATCGATCATCCATGTAGGACTCGCTCCTATAGATCCTTGATCTCCACCGGGACCTCCGCAAATGTCACCCCTTCATCGATGTCCAGCTCCCCGTGGTCGATGATATGCGTCGGGTCGTGCACGTATCTCCTCAGCTGAGATACATGGAAGACGTCATGCACCCAGTGCAACTGAGGTGGAAGGGCCAGGTGGTAAGCCACCTCACCTACTCTACCGAGGACCTGAGAAGGACCGATGAAGCGCAAAGATAACTTGCCACCCCGTCCAAATCTCCGTAATCCACGTCGAGGTGAGACTCATAAGAAAACGTGGTCGCCATCCTCAAACTCGAGTGGTCTTCACCTTCTATCAACATAGGACTTCTGTCTGCTCTGTGCAGTCCTCATCCGCTCCTGGATGATCTGCACCTTCTCCGTCGTAGCCTGAATCATATCTAGGCCTACGAGTGCTGACTCCCCAGGGTCAGCCCAGCACAGAGGTGATCTGCAAGGTCGGCCGTACAGTGCCTCGTAAGGTGACATCCCGATGGTGGAGTGGTAGCTGCTGTTGTACGCAAACTCCACTAAGGGTAGGTGATCCTCCCATCTGCGACCAATGTCAAGGACACATGCACAGAGCATGTCCTCGAGTTTCTGAATGGTCCTCTCCGTCTGGCCATCTGTCTGAGGGTGAAAGGCGGTTCTCATGCGCAGCTGCATCCCAAATGCCTCCTGCAACCCCTTCCAAACCTGGGAAGTAAAGCGAGAATCTCGATCGGAGACGATAGATGATTACACACCATGAAGTCGTACGATCTCCTGGACATAGAGGTGTCCCAAGCTCTCTACTGATCCCTGCTCCCTGATCGGTAGGAAGTGGGCCGACTTGGTGAGTCGGTCGACAATCACCCAGATAGAGTCGTGTCCTCTGGAAGTACATGGAAGCCCCATCACGGAATCCATAGATATTCCATACCACTTCCATTATGGGACCTCTAAGGGATGTACCATGTCTTCTGGTACCTTGTGATCCACCATCACTTGCTGACAAGTGAGGCATTGTGAAACGAACTCTGCTACAATGTTCCCCTTCCCAGGAGTATTGACTATCTCGAGGTCATAGTCCCCGTGGAACTCAAGTCAACGACACCGTCTCTGGTCCTAGTCCTTATATGAGAAGACACACCTGAGACTTTTGAGATTAGAGTAGACCGTAAACCGTTCACCCAATGAACCATGGGTGTGACTAGCCATTGCAAAGAACTCGAATACACCCTTTTCGCTTACGTCCAACAAGAGCTGCTAAGATTTCTCCTTTGTTGAAAAGAGAAATCTGATCTCATCCCTTGGATGAAATACGTTCTTTGCCTAATACAGTCAACCCTGACATGAACGGTACTATTTCATGCTATGGACGACGTTGTAAGGCCTCGACGCTACTACCAAGAGATCCAATCGTTACTCTCACATACAAGGGTCGAGTCACACTGTCGGCAACAATGTGTGGTCACTAGGTCTCCTCCAGTAGGAATCTCGAAAGTGAGGGTCAAGTCAACGGTTTTAACCAGAACCACTCAGTATCAACCACATAAAAAGGACAAGGAAGAAAACATCATAAGAACACGTGTCTTTTATTACTGCAGCTGAAAGTACAAAGACATAAAGCATCCACAAACAACGACATTAACAAAGCCAGAAGCATCATGAACAAAAGTCTCCATGCCTGGATCTAGTCCTGCTCCTGCCCGTCTGCTCCCGAAGCTCTATGGTCATGGGCCTCAGCTGCCTGAAGCTGAGCTCTCCCATGTCCAGTCGTTCCCTGCAGTCAGGGTGGTCCTCCTGGTGGTGGTGGTGGTAGGGCCTCAAAACGTTGTCCACCACCTACTGCTTGGCCAACCCCTCTGCCACGTCCGCCTGCTCCCGGCGGACCACCATGGTCAAACCTCTGCCTGGGAGGTCCCTCTACCCCCTGCTGTTCATCTGCAGGGCAGGTCAGGCAGTCTTGAGCCATGTGACCCTACCCGCTGCATGCATAGCACTGCTTGCTCCTCGTCTGGCTGGATCTGTTTCGTGTGCCCCACACAACCAAACCTGCATCCTGAGATCGCTCATCTGATAGCTTGGTCCACTTGGACCTCTACGTCAACTGTCTACTGCCAGCTGCAGAAGACTCTGTTACATGTCGTCCTGCAGAGGTTCTCGCCGCTGGTGATTTCTCAGTGAGAAAAATCTCCACTATAAGGGTTCTCTCGAGCACCCCCGCTTGCGTCGGGATATTGAGGGAGATCATCGAAGCCCTGATCTCATGTATGAGTCCCTGCTCAAAGGTTCGGGCCCAGAAGAATGGGTCCCATACCATGTCTGTGGAGTAGCGCTAGAGGTTGGTAAACCTCGCCGAGTACTGGGCTACTGTCATGCTGCCCTGCCGCAGCTGTAATAACTCCTGGATGCGCACCGCACAGAGGGTGGCTGGAACAAACTCCGAGCGAAAGAGGATCTCAAAGTCTGTCCAAAGTAGAGATGCCTCCTCGTTCACCTGGAGCATCAGGCTCCACCATCTACCTACTACTACGTGCAGGAGACTCACGACAAGGATCACCATAAGTTCTGATGGTGTCCCTACCAATCTGAAGACTCTGACGATAGCCTCCGACCAATCCTCGACTGCCTGAGGATCCGTCACTCCGCGGAACCTGGGCGACCTCTGCCGCTGAAACTCATACAATGCACTCAGGCGGTGTGCACTCTCCGCTGCTGGGGCTGGTGGTATCGGTGGCCCAGTGGGTAGTGGTACCGCTGGTGCCTCCGCTGTAATGGGGCCCTGGACTGAGGCCTCGTCGCTCGGTGGGCTTCCATCCCGCACGTAACTAGGAAACCTAGCTGGCTGCCTTCGTGGGGCCATCCTGAAAATAAACAGATGCGCCACGGTCCAAAATTATACCTGGTGAGCTAACACAAAGTAATCACAAGGAAAACCTTGAAAGGAAACACACACGCAGACAGTGTTTTCGTGCACTGAGTCAGAAATCATAGGCCAGGGTCCTGGTGTATGGATACGTCGGCCACCGCACCAACATTGGACTCCCTGGACTGAAAACCACACTCAATACTCTTAACACTATTTCTTCATAGAAAGGAAGGATCCGAGTCCTAAGTTCTGTGGTAGAATCGACTCCTCTAATACCAATTTGTCACGACCCATCCTCGGGGCCCGCGCCATGACTACCCCAATCCCGCCTTCCATAGGCCAGGGGCTGGAGACTAGCACCAAAGGCGTAAATCCAAAAAAGAAGGAAAGGCATTGCCTTTATAAAGTAAACACACACAATATAGTATGCAAGTGAAGTAAGTACTAAGTAAAACTGAGTACAAAAGTAAGTGCTGGAAAATTAAATGTGCCAGCATACAAACCCAACTGAAAGTACGGTACGACTAAAAAGGGAAAGTACAACAGCAGTAAAGCAAGGCAGCAACCACCGAGTCGTCCTCTGGAAATCCCACCTGAATGGTGGGTACAGATAGTCTCCTCAGCTCCTCGGGTCCGGCCATCCGGTCCATGTACTCCTGCCAAGTGGTCCACCTCCGGGTACCATCCAGCTCCACAAGCCTCCACCTCGATCAGTGCTGTCCGTCGTCTGCATCCAACACAACATAGTGCAGGCATAACCCATGCAGGGGTGAGTGTACGATACTCAGTAGGGACCTCGAGACCCCCGAAGGTCTCTCAGAATCCAAGAAGGATAAACCACAAGGAAAGGTTCAATCACGAAGTATCAACCGACTCTACTTAGGTATATTCCCATACATATACCTAAGTCATCAATTACAGTCCGTCTCTAACTCTCGAGCCCAAGCACGACCCAGTCCACACAGGAGAACACAACCCACTCCACACAGAAAGTAAGTAAATCACATGGATGATAAGATTGGAGTCAAGAGTCAGCTCACACAGGTATACATTTCGTAAAGCGATAGAGATGATCAGATGTAGCCACTGATTCATCTAAGCCGTCAGACCCATATAGGATACAAGACCAACTAATCTGCTAGACCCACTCAGGATACAAGTACAGAGGTCATACTACCAGACCCAAGTAGGATACAAGAACAGTAGTCATCGCTGTCAGACCCATAGAGGATCCCGGTACAGTCGTCATCGCTGCCGAACCCATGGAGGATCCAAGTACAGTCGTCCTCGCTGCCGAACCCACGGAGGATCCAAGTACAGTTGTCCTTGCTGCCGAACCCACAGAGGATCCTAGTAAAGTCGTCCTCACTGATGAACCCACAGAGGATCCAAGTACAGCCGTCCTTGCTGCCGAACCCATGGAGGATCCTAGTATAGGCATCCTCACCGCCGAACCCATGGAGGATCCAAGTACAGTCGTCACCGTCGCAGTCGCAGCCAGCTCTAGGGTTTCCGCATACAGCACGCTCGATTCCGGGAGGGTCTGCTTCACAAGCAAAAGAGTCGATACATAAACTGTCACGAAATCCAGAGTTGATGTATCCCAAAGTTCCATCTCGTCAAAATAAACCCAATACGACAGATGGTGTGTCAATCAGACGCCCGGTTTGAGAGTTATTGGCTTTTCCGTTCCAGGGGCCTAGTTGGTTTTTAAGCTAAAACCAACCCGACCGTACTACAGCTATGTCCAAACCTCAATTGGAGTATTCCAAAAGAACTTTCTCATCAATAGGATTCCAACGTAGTGGATGACATGTCAATCGGACGTCCGGTCCTTAAGTTACAAGCGTTTCCGCTCCAAGGGCCCGGTTGGCTTCGAGTTCGAACCAACCCGACCACACCCAAACTTTGCCTAAACCTTAAGTTTAATATACCTAAATGATCGTCTCGATCCAAGGATTCCTACTCAACTGATGGTGCATCTATTGGAGGTTCGTATCTCAAGTTATGGGAAAAAGACCGAAAAATGGTCCGAAGTGGGGGGTCTGGGCCCGGGCCGACCCGGCCCAACCCCCCCTGGGTCAGCCCGAACCGGGTCGAATCGACCTGGGTCCGGGTCCATCCTGGGTCGAATCGACCTGGGTCCGGATCCATCCTGGGAGGGCATGGCACGGCCCGTCCCGGCCGACGCGGCCCGGTCCGCGTGACCCACCCCGGCCCGACCGGGGGGGGGGGGGGGGGTGCGGGCTCGGCCAACTGGCCGAGCGGGGGGTGGGGGCGTGACCCCCCTGTTCCGCGGACACGGTGCCAGGCTGGTGCCGCGGTCTCCCCTGGATCCCATGCGACCGCGGGATCCTTCTTCCGCTGCCGCGATCGATGCCGCGATGGGATGCTGCCGGCGGCGCGCCGCCGCGCCGGCGACCCGCACCACTGGGGGCTTCTGCGGGCCACCAGAGTCATTTTAGTGGTCCGATTTTTCTCCCGTCTGCACCTACGGTCGTCTCGGGACCTGAGCTCCACTGAAAAGGCTTCGATTTTCCATTGGGGTCCCATTTCATCACCGCCAATCACCCCACACATCAATAAAAAAATTGCGGTGGGTTCAGACTTGTTCGTTAGTCCATACCCACCGCGTTAGTGGTTAAATTCGTCACACAACAATTACACACCATGCCGAGGGTATAAATCACATAATGAAATATAAAAATTCCCCTACCTCAACAATTGATGATGAATGTCAGCGTCGCGGTAGATGACTTCACGGGGAAAGGGTTCGTAGGCGTCGTCGGAGTGCGCCGAGGAGGAAGCGGTGTCTCCTCTCTTTTCGCGGAGAAGAGGATGGGTGGCACATTGTCGTTCTTCGCGGAACCAGCGTTCTTCATCAATGGAGACGTCATTCTTCGTCGGAGGTCGGTGTTCTTACAAAACCTCAAGCGCTCTCTCGATCTTCCTCCGCACAACGAAAGCTCTCTCCCAAAATAAAATAATAGGCTCCTCCTATTATTTTATTTCACACGCAAAGTAACTTCCAAAATTCAAATCACCACATTTAATAAAATGGTTGACAATCAATTAAGGAAGGGAGAGTTAAGATCCCCATTTATTAAATTCATTGGCAAATTAAATAAAAAGGTGGAAAAGAGGAAAGATCCTCATTAATTTGTGGGTCGTCATGAATTAATAGAGAGAGGTGGAGAGATTGGTATTTAATAGGGGGTTTCCAATTTAATGAAGGGTTTTTAATGAGTTAGAGGGAAATTGAATGGTTGGGCTCATGTGGGCCCCACATCTCTAACATCCACCCTTGGGTAGCTAGGTGGCTGTGGGTCCCACCCTTAACTACCCGTGGGAGGAATTAGCCTCCCTAGATTTTAAATAAAATTGTACAACAATTTTATTTACTTCTCAAATCAACCCCAAATTTTTAACTTCTCCTTCCGTTCGAACGCAACTACGGTAAGGATCCCGTTAAGAAATTACCGGCGTTGCGAGTTCATCGGTGTTCTCAGATTTCAATTCCGAGCACCGGTTCAAAAGATAGAAAAACCCGCTCGTTCGTTCACTGAACGTACCCAAGCTAAACTTTGAAAATTGATTCTGGGCACACTGGGCCTCGGAATCAAGTGCCGTCAGAAGCCACAGAATCATAAAATTCCAAAGTATTTAAGAAAAAAAAATTCCTTGAAATTTCCGGGTCTTTACATGTTACCCCCAGGTTATCTATTCCAGAACCAATTCCACTGTTAGTATCCAAACAGGGATGTATTTCTAGTAATACCAATATAATATCTACCTTATCAAAATTCTAAGATGTTCTTCTATGATCATCCTCAAATTATATCTTAGGGTTATGTTCCATAATTTAGTTTCCAAGGTTTCTAAAAAACTTTCTTTTATACCAACTGTAACAACCCCAACCCTAGTAGACTAGAGCTAGTGCCTTACTTTATTACATTGGCATAAATACAATATTTGAATAAAAAAAGTCTGGCCAGTTTAGCAGTTTTGGAAACTAGATTACATACTTGAAATTCAAATTAAAATCTAAAACATAAAATAAACAAAGAATTTTCTCTGAGAATGCCTTTAATCCCCTTAGTGTAACCCTACATATCAAACTCAAAACACTTCTTCATATCCTGGGGAAAAATAAAACATAAGAAATGGGTGAGCTCAAATACTTAGTAAGGGTAAGCGTACAGTGGAAGTTATGAGTAAATATGGCATAAACAATATGAAAAGGTAAATAATTAAAACACAAGTCATTTAAATAATCACATGAGTTAGGAAACTTAACCATGAATACTAGTCGAATAATCACATGTAATATCAATAAATAATATCATAATGATGGAATGAATAATTATGTACATATGAAATATACCGTCGAGACCTCGACCAATACATCTGAAAATAAGGCCTCGACCAAATCCATATCAAAAAATAAACGGGCAAGGCCTCAGACAAGTACATATCTATTTTGTCTCATGAGATCTACCGATTCATAAAGGGGTTATAGAAGGCCCCACCCATCACTTAATAAGTTCAATTCATTCCTCATATTAAAAGGGTGAAACATATACAACCTAAACATTCGTATTGAAAAACTAACATATGAAATTTGAATACTTTAACCATAAACCACGAATGGTATCAAAATAGCACATATACAATCAAACTGATTATAAAAACTTCAATAAAATATGGTAGATGGTATCATAAGATATCATCCTTAATCAAGTTTAATATACAAAAAATTATGTTGACATAGATGAAAATACTCTAATAAAATCATTAATAATTTCTTGAGAGAAATACCCCTTTTTTACTTTGAAATCATTTATTTAAAAGGCCACAAAATTTTAAAAGAAAAAATTTTCATTAAAAAGAATATTTTAAACTTGTAAATGAAGATTCAAGACATTAAGGTCTCATAATGGAAAAAAATATGCTCATTACATATAAGTTAAAAAAAATTCCTCCCTTATTTTTGTCAAAAAAGTCATAAAGTATCTCGTTTTAAAAATGAAAAAAATTCATTTCAAACCATTTTATAAAAAGTATAACATGGGTAAAAAGAATTTAAAAATTTATAGGATAATATTAAAAATAATTTTTATTTTTTTAATAAACATGAAGATGAATGATAAATATTTCCCAGTAGATACTTACGTATAAACAACCTCGAATAGTAATGAGATTGTGAAATTAACCCTTGCCATAGGTCTGATTTCCTCCGTACTTGTCTGAAACTCCATTATAATAAATATAGGTTTATTATAAATATTTAATATAACCATATTAATTTATATAATACCATATATTAACTTCTTATAATTTTTCATTACCAGTTTGTTAAAAATCTTCCATTATTTTCACTATTTTGGGTGTTAATTGCCTAGTTTTTCGAGTATGTTTTGAATTATTACTTGTTGTTAATATTAATTAGATCATGATTTAATTATATCCAGAATTTAAACCATGAATTAAATATCATATATAATCAATACATATATATTTATAATAATCCATAAAATTTGGATATAGGAAATGAAATGCACTATTCATGGAGACGGTATGTCGTACGTACACATGAATGCTACTTCCATTTATTTATTTTATTTAAATAATGAAACATAAATTATGTATATTATAATTATAGTATAATATTTATTTCATAAATGTCACATATTTTTATTAAAATAACCCTTAATGCATTCCATGTATATTGTGAACGAATCACATCATTTTGAGGAGGTAGTAGTTCACACACCCACAAATGAAATTATAATATTTACAAAAAATGGAAAGTATGAAAATGTGTGTTATATAATAATTAAATAAGAATAAAGACATAATAAATATAATATGTATCATATATAAATATATTTTCCATCATAATTTCCAACCATGAGAGGCGGTAAAGGGAAAACAAACAACATTGTTTCATGAGGTGGTAGTTCGCCAAACACAAGAGCAGTAAGTTCATTACCTATTAGATGAAAGTGTGTGTAAGTGAAGGTAAAAACCATAATATAAAATCATATCAGTATATTTATGATATTTATGTTTTTATATAAACATGAAATAATAATAAATTAAGGAGTGGAGAAATAAATAAAACTAAAGCGATCGTTGAAGAACGTTACCTCGTTTTTGGGTAACTCCTTTTGGTTTATACCAAAAGACTTCCTTGGTTAGATTTTTTTCCAAAGTGGGGGATTATAAGATGAGTTAGGTAATTTGAGATTATATTTATATAGTTTTTGGCTAAACAAAATAGGTTCTCAAGTGTGAATAAAAGAGAAGAAGAGGCGCCCTTTTATAAGAGGGGGGAGGGACACTCTTGGAATTTTTCAAATTATTAAATTAATATAAATTAATTTTATATTAAAAATGGTTCCAAAATGATTTAATTAAAATATAATATTCTTAAGATACAAAATAAGTTCATCCAATTAAAATTAAACAAATTTTGACTATTATTTAATCCTTATCTTTTAGCTTTAACTATTTTTTAACCTTTTTAATTCTTACCATGATATCATGTAATTTACACTTTGAGGGTTAATATAATTACTATAAAATTCCCAACAACCAATAAATAAGTCATTAATGAAATTTTAGGTCTTATAAAAAATATTTGAACAAGTTTTAGATTTTATAAATTTTATATCATTTAATAAAATAATATTTATTTTAAAACATCATTAATGTAATTTTTGACCCTATTCATTACTTGACTTTTTAAAAATATCACAATAACAAGATAAAATCTAAAAAATACTTATAAAACATCACTAAAATGTAAAATAAATCTAAAAAAATTGTTTACGAAATTAATTATATCAAATTATATTTATTTTAATATTTTTAATATCATTTATTTGATATTTCCTTCAATTAAATAATTGCTAAATCATCATTATGTCACCATTTAAGGTAATTATATTATCATTAAAAATTATAAATAAATTACCATTATGTATATAAAAATTTTATCTTTCCAAATAATATTTATAGTTGAGAATATCCCTTATATAACCCCACATTAAAAATATTTCTCTTGTTAAAAACAAAAGTATAAAAAAATTGACTTTCCTTTGAATATAATGCTATAAAGGTTATATCTACATCAAAAAGGCCATAAATGGTCTCATAAATGGTAATTTAATACTTAGGGATAAAAAATAATCATAAAATAAAATTAGGATAAGTGTTAGAGTAATTTTATAATATAATTTTTATCTTTAATTACCTGACTTATCCTTAACCGTAGTAATAAAAAATATTACTAAAGTCACTATTAATAATGTACAAAAATAAAATAAACCTATTTAATAAATTTTAATATTATGATTCCAAATATTGAATCCATTTTTTAAAATTTCAAACACATTGATTGTAGAAATTAATTAAAATTTAATCCTGTTGAAGGGACGAAAAAACGAGTTTTTAATGTAAAAACCATTAAAAGATTGAAATATTTTTTTATCTAAATTGAATGTGAAATTGATTAAAATGATTTGAATTGTATTAAATGAGAAAAAAATAATCTAATTATACTTTAAAACCAATTAAAAATATAATTTAACACTATAAATTATTTCAATGAAAAGAGTTGTTTTCAATTAAAATTTAGTATTTTCACTATTCATCAAAAATTGAAACTTATCAGAAAAATACCAATAATTAAACCAAAGTAAATTTTTATATACCTATTTAAAAGAATAAGTTTATTTTGTCAAATAAATTATATAAAATTGTCAAAAATTATATTTAAAATAGGTTCACCATTAAAAGAAGGAAAACCAACTTTTTAAAAAATATAGGTTTTTTTTGCATAAAATTAGGTTTATTCTTATGTTATACCTATAAAATATATTATATGGATATATAAAAATATTTTATTAAATATATAACAAATATATTTCATCAATATAATTTATTAATTGTAATTAATTTAATTTATTAAGACAAAAACGCCTCTGAAAGCATACAAATAAAAATATTTCCTTTATATTAAATTGGTTTATATTTTTGTTTCTAATTAATTGTTAATCAATTAATTCATCTTATATTTTTATAAGTTATTTAATACTATTCATAACCACAAAATTAATAGCTAGGTTATATCTTATTATATTAAATTATAATATTTTAATAATATATTATTGTTTGGTAAAACTCGGCCTTGCTTGTAATGCATGACAATTCATTATCATGTGTAGCATATGTTTAACATGGTGTTTCATATAAAACAAGATAGCAAGAAATTAAATTTATTCAAAAATGATTTTTTTTAAATTATTGGGGTGTTACACCAAAGGAGTTGTAAGAACACTTGATCTGTCATGGAATTGATCGAAGCTATAAATGTTGGAATAAACACAAGGAAAAAGCGAATGCAACTAGTGATTGGGATAACACTACATTTTATGGATCATTTGATACGATTAAAATTATGGAAAATGAAGAAGACTATATTGAGGATGTGATTGCATGTGTGAATAATTATGGAGATCGTATCGAGGAAATTATAATGACAGTTGAAGATGAACTTCATGATTATACAAAATTGTTTGAGAATTTAAAGAGTTGTGAAAAGATGTCATTATATGTTAGTTGCACTAAATATAAAATATTTTCAGCCATAATGAAGCTATATAATTTAAAAGCTTGAAATGGATGGAGTGATCCCAATTTTACTGAACTACTTTCTCTTTAGAATGATATGCTCCCAGAAGATAATGAGCTCCCTAGTCGAACATATGTCGCTAAATAAATTCTATGTTTGATGGGTATGATCTCTAAATGAATACATGATTGTCCAAATGATTATACACTATTTAAAAAGGACCACAAATCACTTAAATAATTCCCAAAGCGTGGTTCTTCTTGATATAAGAAATATGAATTGGTTCCTATGAAAGTTATATGGTACTTTCCAATCATTCCAAGGTTTAGATGCCTATATGGAAGTGATGCGACTATAAGGCAATTGATGTGGCACATAGATAAAATAAATAAATATGGGAATCTTTATCACCCAAAATAATCTCCTCAATGGAATAGAATTGATCATGAGTATCCTAAATTTGGAAACAATTCAAGAAACCTTTGTCTTGTGTTATCTACAGATAGAGTGAATCCTTTTGGTTTTCAAAGAAACACTCACGGTACATGTCCGTTTTTTAGTAAATTATAACTTGCTACCATGGTTATACATGAAATGAAAATAAATTATTTTATTTATGATTATATCATGAAAAAAACAACTGGGTAATGATATCGATGTTTATTTGGATCCATTGATTGAATATTTGAAATTATTATGGGATTCATGTGTTATGTTGTATGATGCTTATAGAAATGAAGATTTAACATTGAGATCCATATTGTAAGGGAAAATAAATTACTTTACTACTTATGGAAATTTGTTAGGATGTATAATTAAAGGAACTTAAAGGTTTCCCATTTGTGAAAAAGGTGCATAGTCAATTAGGTTGAAATATTCATAGAAGATTTTGTTTTTAATAAATCACAAATTTCTACCCCGACGACATAAGTACTAATCTTGGAAGACATCATTCAATGAGAGTTTAGAAGAACATACAACACCTTCTCCTCCAAAAGGTGATCTACTATTTGAGAAAGTAAAATATATTGACATTTCTTTTGGTAAACCTTTTTCAAAAAACCATACAAAAACCAGTTAGAAAAAGAGATAATTTTTTTTGAATTATCATACTGGAATTGTTTGTACATTAGAAATTTTATTGATGCTATGCATGTTGAAAAAATATATATGATAGTGTCATTGACATGTTATTAAATTCAACCAATAAAACAAAGGATAAAATTAAGGCTATGTTGAACATGATTGACATGGGAATACAAGAAGAGTTGGTTCCAATGAATGCTGAAAAACAAACTTTTCTTCCTCCAGCTACTTACACTATTTCTAGGAAGGAGAGATATCAGTTTTGTAACTTCTTGAATGATGTAAAGGTTATAGAGGTATATTAATCGAATATCAAGAATATCATGTCAATTACTAATTTAAAGTTAAAGGGTCTGAAATCACATGATTTTCATGTTTTGATGCAAGATTTAATTCCTACAGCTTTACATTTCATTTTTCCCAAGAATTTCTATCATACATTAACCAAGATCTGTTTCTTTTTCAAAGGAATATACAATAAAGTTATTGAACCATAAAAATTTCCAACTATGGAAAATGAAATTTTTGTCATATTATGTGAATTGGAAATGTTATTTCCACCATAATTATTTGATATGATGGTTCACTTGATGGTTCACTTGGCGAGAGAGATTCAACTATGTGTTCCTATATATTATAGATGGATGCACCCCATTGAATGATATATAAAGGTTTTGAAAGGGTATGTTTTAAAGACCCCAAATCCAGTATCCCAGCGTCGATGCCTTACTTAATTACATTGGTACAAAGAACAAGCATTTGTATCCCAAAGGACTGAATAGTTTAGTAGTATTAGAAAACCAAATACAAACATAATATTTATATTAAAACTTGAAAGGAAAAAACAATATATAAACTCCATTATAAACATCCACAATCTCCCATATTATCCCTGCAAATCATACATGATATACATCTTCGCATCTTGGGGAAAAATAAAACATAAGAAAGGAGTGATCTTAGATGCTTAGTAAGGGTAAGTAATATAGTGGAAGCTATCATAAATAAACATAAAAAATAGGTCAAGGTGAATAAATAAAATCACATTCCATTAAAACATAATCTTGAGCATAATATGATAGGAATAAAAGCTTATTAAATAAATCCATATAAATAACCATAAAACTTAACCATGAATATTCTACTAGTCGAATAATCACATGAATTATCAATCACTAATATCATAATGAGGGAATGCATAATGCCAAAAATCATAAACATACCATCAATGCCTCATTCAATAATTCTATATAAATGGGTAAGGGCTTGTTCAAAACCCGGTCTAGTTTGTCTCATGAGACCTACCGATGCATTGAGGGGATATAACGGAACCCACCCATCACTTACTAAGTTGAATTCACTCCTCATACGTCGAATAATTGATTTGAAAATACATATTTAAATAAAATTTTCCCTCACCACTTCTAAATATTTGAATCATAATCATAGATGAAAATACTCTAATAAAATCATTGATAAATTCTTGAGAGAAATACACTTTTACTTTGGAAAGAAGAGTTATTTTAGAAAATAATTTTTATTTGTCATAAAATTAGATTTTAAACATGAATATCCCATAAAATAAAATTAATAACAAATATATTTGAGGTATAAATTATGACCAACATGTAAAAAATAGTTTTTAAGAATCTTTAGAAACAAGTCACTTTATAGCGGTTTAAGGGAAAATATAATAGAGTCTTTAAAGAGGAAAATGAATAATTATTTAAATAAAACAAAAAAATGAACTAAGATAGTTTTTCATGATTAAATTAGAGATTTCATAAAAATAATGGTTGATTAGAATAGATTATGGTGTATACTTGAAAATGAGTATGAAATTGGGAAGGTCCCTTAAATCAGGCTTGCTTATCGGGAGGAATTAAAAAGGGAACCTTGTAAAACATGTATTTCCACATCAAATAAAGATGAAATTATCTAGATAAATGAGTTTGGAACATATAAACATAATTTATAATAATTATATAAAAATAATTAGGAATTACATTTGGGTAAAGAGAGAGAAATCATAACCCAAATAAAAAAGGTAGGTTTGGGGAGAATACCTTACCACTTTGTAATCAATCGAATCGTATGCCCCATAAAATTAATAATCATAAAATGAAGTACTGAATACCATAAAGATAAATATTTTCATGATATGATATATCAAAGGGAAATATATATACACCACACACAAGAAATAGTGGTGAATAAATCATATATAACGAAAATAAAAGAGAGATGAGAAAACCCTTACCTCATGTCCAAAAGTGTTATGCACTTGTACTCAACATCCTAGATAATGAAATTAGATTAATTAATAATTTAATTAATAAACTATTTAAAATGTATTTGATTTGTTATAATTTTATTAAGTTCATTTATGGTATTTTTTATGAGTTATAAGATTCAATTTTTTTCATTTGGGAGTGTTCGTTTCCTTGGTTTTCACGATTGGTCCACTTGTATACATGTACGAAAGATCACACGAAATGAGAATAGTTACCCATAATTGAAATTATATGTTATTAATGAAATTATAGAAGATAAAATGGTTATATAAATCATTTGGTTATTTTGGGTGAGTATGAATTATTATATAAGATGTTAGTGATAATTATTTAGATTATTTTGATAGTTTTTCGATCATCACAAACTAGTTTTGTTTCATTAATTAATATTATGTATATATAATGGTTATAGAACATAATATAATATGTAATACACATATTATAATATTTTTTAACCATAAAAAATGGTTTTATGACCATCCTTAAAGGCGGAATTGAAAAACAAAAACTCATCGTCCATGAAGGCGGTAAATCGACACCTCACTGACGATGTTTTCATTTTTAGAATAAAAAGGGGAAGAGGAGACGAGACTTGATAGTGAATTTTCCATTGAAATAATAAAATTATAGTATATATATATAAGATACTGGAGTTATCATTCATGTTTTTATATATAAGGTGAGGTAATCATAATAAAAGAAAAGAAAAATCAAAGAAAATGAAAGGGAAGGATTAAGGGTTTTACTTCTTGAATTCTTCTCCTTGAGATCCTCCTTATGGGGCTTGGGATTGGTCTTTTGGTGAAACCAAAGGATATTGGATGTGAGGAAAATAATTATAAAGATTATTGATCATGAATTGGAAAAGATTAAATACTTAATAGGTGTGAGGAGAAGAGGTGGTGAGGGGTGGTATTTATAATGGAGGAGAGGAGTGCTTTCTAATTATTTTATTTATTAGTTTATTATTTTGCCTCAATACTATGAATAGTTTGAAATTTATCACTAAATATATTAAAATAATGCATTATAGTTTTATATTATAGGCTTACATCAACTATACATCATCTATGACTTAATCAATCATGTATTTGTTAAATACCATAAATTACCGTATTTCGCTATTTACAAAAAAATTCAACTATTTTATAAAAATCCCAAAAAACCACCCTAACCATTTTTTGATATTTAGAATTCAAAAAATGAATTTATTTTTATGAAAATAATTATCTAAATATTATAAATTTAATTTTTAATTAAAATCCTCATTTATTTGAAAAAATCCAATTTTAAAATTATAACTGATTTTATAACACTTTGAAAAATTAATTAAGGTCTCCTAAAATTATATTATAATCAGAATAAAAAGATATATTGATTTATGAATCTATTTTATGAAAATATTTTTTTTAAAATCATTATATTAATTATAAAATTGTAAATAACATTTTTGTTTCACAAAAATACCAACACTTAATTTATCATTTTTAAAATATTTATTAAATTATTTCATGATATAAACATACCATATTTTAATTTATAAGATACATAAATTTTATTTATATTTTAATAGGTAAGGTTATTTTTCTAATGGTTACATTACTATTCCTAACGGTCAATTTATTATTCCAACAGTCACACTACTATTCATCAAAAATAAAACTTATTAGAAAATACCAAAAATTTAACCAAAGTAAATTTTGATATTATGATTTCAAAAACATTTTTTATTTTTTAAAATATAATTTATAAAATTTTCTAAATTTATATTTAAAATAAGTTCACCATTAAAAAGGTTGTAAAACTTCTTTTATAAAAATATAGTTTTTTATGTGTAAAATTGGATTCATTGTTCTTATCTTATGCCTGTTAAAATATTTTGAATGAATGTAAAAATATTTGATTGAATATATAATATATAATTTTCATTAATATATTTCACTAATAGTGTTTAATAAAATTTCATTGTGGGCATAAAAATAGTTTTTATAAAAATACATCCTTTATGTTCAATTAGTTTTTTCATTTCTAATTAATTGGTTACCAATGAATTAATTTTATAGACATTTGTAATATATATTTTCATAATTTACTTAATCTAATTAATTCCCACAATTCCCAAAATATAGGATATTAAATAATAATATCTAGTAATTTGTTAAGCTCCTAAGTTATTGAAGAAGTTAAATTTTAAAAAAGAGGCATACTATAAAATCTTAGGGTGTTACATTCTCCCCTAATTCTATAAATTGCATCCTCATAATTTGAAATTGTAATTAAAAATTAGAGTATGATACTTGAAAATTATTTTATGGGAAACTCACATTGTAAATAAGGTTAATAAAATGTTCTCTTAAAAACAAGGCAAGAGAAATGTGAAGGTCACCACAAAACTAGGATTTTAGGTAGGAAATCATTATTAGATAACGATGAAATGAACATGGAAGAGGAATATAACTATATTGTTATGATGGAGAGTGATATAAAACATGATCATTAGAAATTTAACTATCACAAAACCATAAATATGTTATTTTTAAAAGACCACTGATTTCTTAGAAATAAAAATAAATAGTTAATGTTTTTATTCCAAAATATTTTTCCTAGAGTTGAGGAATTATTTTAATATTCAAATAAAATTACTTGATTACTTTCCATGTCATAAGAATAATATCATCCTTTATTTGTGCTTCGATCTATTTTCAATTCATCCTTCACACCTAGAAATAAAAGTTCAAAATGATTTTTTCATGCCTGAAGCACTTTTATGAACCATAAGATCCACAAGTCATTTCTTCAGCCTTTAAATGTTTACCAAAATCAAAATGGTTATAACAGGTTATCCAATATGATAAATCATACTTTAATATTAATAAATAATATCCTTAATACATTCCATAAGTAGTTAAAATTAAGACTCATCCAAAATATGTCTGTCCAAATTCAAAGGCCAAAAAAATTTAAAAGGAAAGTCACTAAATTTACAAAATCAACTTAACATAAGTTTTCCCCAAATAATGTAACTCTTATTGTCACATACCAAATATGTGAATAACTTAAAATCTTTTAATCCTTTACGAAACATGCATTATTTCAATTACTTTAAGAATAAGTACTTCAGTACAATCCATATATATCTTATGAATATTATAAACAGAGAATTATTGAGAAAATACTCAAATAACATAATTCTAGAATAAAAATATAGGCATATTAAGCATTCCTATTCATCTAAGGTAGTAGAATAATCTTGACCATGATCCCTTTACTTCTTCTGAGCTGTATTCCCTTGATGATTGGGAGATTCATTTGAGTAGTGCCTCATATTATTACAGTTGAATCATTGAATATTGGAAAATTCTTTCCATATCTTGCAATTATGAACATGGTGGAATTTTTCTCTACACTTTAAGTAATATACTTTTCCTCTTAATCATATACCATGGTGTTTCATTCTGCAATTATCATATGTGGGAAAATACTTATTTCCCATCTTCCCTTTATCCAAAATTTCCCATGCTTCCCTCTTCTTCTCATGCTTCCTTTAGAAGCCATAATACTTAGAAAATTCTTTCTCTTTCCTATTATAATATGATACTGTCTCCTCATACAATGAGAAAATTTGAGATATTAGTTCCCTTAAAAATACTAGCTTAAAACCATCGAATAAATGACCATTCTTACTCTTTGGATTATGTGCATTGTTGTGGTTCTCATTCATTATGTTAGGTTCCATTTATAAACAATGACATACACTAGATTAAATCATAACATTATGAAACATAATGTATAATCCCAAAAATAGTGAAATATTTAACATAAATTGAAAAAATTTATGTGCAACTAATCTCATAATCATAAACATGGTTTCTTTGGGGACATATTTACTATTAAATACTTTATAATGGTTTGTAAAAAAATGTGAATTATACTATGCATATCCTTTGGGAGTGTCAAACCAGGTGATCAATAAGGCCCGTTGTCGTGTATGAGGTTACGCTAAGTTAGGCCCGATACACCTTGTCAGATTTGTTACCCCTAGGTATATCTGTGCTAGAACCACGTCCACTTGTAGTATCCAAACAGGGATGTATTGCTAGGAATACCCACATAATATATACCTTACCAAAATTCTAGTATGTTATCCTATGATTATTTTAAAGGTATATCTTAAGGTTATGTTACCTAATATATGTTTTCTAAATCTAGTTTCCAAAGTTTCTATTAAACTTACTTTGATACCAACTATAAGACCTCGACCCCAGTAGCTTAGAGTCGGTGCCTTACTTAATTACATTGGTACAAAGAACCAGTCTTCGCATCCCAAAGGAATAAAAAATTTATTAGTATTGGAAAAATAGATACAAACATAATTGTTACATTACAACTTAAAAGGAAAAACAATATAGAAAATCCATTTTAAACATCCATAATCTCCTAGATTATCCCTACAATTCATACATAATATATATTCACATCCTGGGAAAAAATAAAATATAAGAAATGGGTCATCTAAAATGCTCAGTAAGGGTAAGTAATACAGTGTAAGCTATCATAAATAAACATAAACAAAGGTCAAGGTGAATAACTAAAAATACATGCCATTAAAACACAATCTTGAGCATAATATGACAGAAATAAAATCTAATTAATCAAATCCATATAAATAACCATAAAACTTAACCATAGATATTCTACTAGTCAAATAATCACATGGATTATCAATTACTAATATCATAATGAGGGAATGAATAATTCCAGACATCATAAACATACCATCAATGCCTCTACCAAGAAGTCTACATTAATGGGTAAGGCCTCAGCCAAAACCTGGTTTAGTTTGTCTCGTGAGACCTACCAATGCATCGAGGGGATATAGCAGGCCTCGCCTATCACTTACCAATTCTAATGAATTCTTCATATGTCAAATAATAGATTTAAAAATATATATTTAAATCAAAGTGTCCCATTCCACTTTTAAATATTTTAATCATAATTATAGATGAAAATACTCTAATGAAATCATTGATAAATTCTTGAGATAAATACCCTTTTACTTTGGAAAGAAGAGTTGTTTTGGAAAATAATTTGTATTTTTCATAAAATCATATTGTAAAAATGAATATACCATAAAATAAAATTGATAAAAAATATATTTTAGGCATAAATGATGTCCAATGTGTAAAAAAGAGTTTTTTAAGAAACTTTAGAAATGATCCACTTTGGTGCGGTTTAAGGGAAAATATAACAGAGTCTTTAAAGAGGAAAACGAATAATTGTTTGCATAAAACCAAAAATGAACTAATATAGTTTTTCATGATGAAATGAGTGATTTCATAAAAATACTAGTTTCTTAAAATAAATTATGGATTATACTTGAAAATGGGTGTGAAATTGGGAAGTTCCCTTAAATCACCTGCTTATCAGGAGGAATTAAAAAGGGAACCTTATGAAACATGCATTTACCCATCAAATAAAGATTAATTGTTCTAAATACATGAGTTTGGAACATATAAACATAATTTATAATAAATATATAAAATTAATGAGGAATTACATTGGGGTCAATAGAGAGAGAAATCGTAACTTGTGTGAAAAAGGGAGGTTTGGGGAGAATCTCTTACCACTTTGTAATCAATCAAATCATATGACCCATAAAAAAAATAATCATAAATTGTAGAAGTGAATACCATGAATATAAATTGATTCATGATATGATACATCAAAGGTAAATATACATAAACCACACACAAGAAATAGTGATGAATAAGGCATATCTTACAAAAATAAAAGTGAGATGAGAAAACACTTACCTTATGTCCAAAAGCGTTTTTCACTTATACTTAACGTCATGGATAACAAAATAAGACTCATTAATAATTTACTTCAGAACCTATTTAACATGTATTTGATTTAGTATAATTTTATTAGGTTTATTTATTGTCTTTTTGATGATTTATAAGATTCAATTTTTCCGTTCGGGAGTGTTCATTTCCTTAGTTTTCACGATTGGTTCACTTGTATACATGTATAAAAGATCATGTGAAATGAGAATAGTTATCCAAAATTAAAATTTTATTTTATTTAATGAAATTAAAAAATATTAAATGGTTATATAAATCATTTGGTTATTTTGGGTGAGTATGAATCATTAGATAAGACGAAAATGATAATCGTTTAGATTATTTTGACAGTTTTTCGATCATCACAAACTAGTTTTGTTTCATTAATTAATATTATGTATATATAATAGTTATAAAACATTATATATGATGTTATACATATATTATAATCTTTTTTAACCATAAAAAATGGTTTTATGACCATCCTTTAAGGTGGAATTGAAAAATGAAAACTCGTTGTCTACGAAGGCGGTAAATCGGCACCTCACAGATGATGTTTTCATTTTTTGAATAAAAAGGGGAAATGAGAAGAGACTTGATGATGGAATTTATATTGAAATAATAAAATTTCAGTATATATATAATATAATATATTTATAATGCATGTTTTGACATAATAGGTTAGGTAAGGATAATAAAAGAAAATAAAAATAAAAGAAAATGAAAGGGAAGGATTAAGAGTTTTACTTCTTGAATTCTTCTCCTTGAGAATCTTCTTAAGGGGATTGAGATTGGTATTTTAGTGATAAAAAAGGATCCTGAATGTGGGTAAGATACTTAGGAAGAGTATTTTAAATTATTTTTACAATATTCAAGGCTTAAGAGGTGTGAGGAGAAGAGGCGGTGAATTGTGGTATTTATAGTGGAGGAGAGGAGTATTTTCTCATTATTTTATTCATTAGTTTATTATTCTGCATCAAGACTATGAATAATTTGAGAATTATCACTAAATATATTAAAATAATGAATGATAGTTTGATATTACGGGCTTACATAATCCATAGATCATCTATGACTCAATAAATCATGTATTTGTTAAATACCACAAATTACTGTATTTCACTATTCATAAAAAACCCAACTATTTTAGGAAAATACCAAAAATTCACCCTAACCATTTTTTGATGCATAGAATTCAAAAATGAACTCAATTTTATGAAAATAAATTTCTAAATATGATAAATTTATTTTTTAATTAAAATTATCATTTATTAAAAAAATACTAATTTTAAAATTATAACTGATTTTATAACACTTTGAAAAATTAATTAAGGGCTCATAAAATTATTTTATAATCATAAGAAAACATAATATTAATTTATGAATCTATTTTATAAAATTAAATTTTCTTTTAAATCATTATATTAGTTATAAAATTGTAAATAACATTTATGCTTCACAAAAATATCAATACTTAATTTATCACTTTTAAAAGATTTATTTACTCATTATATGATATAAATATATCATATTTTCATTTATAAGATATCTAAATTTTATTATAATTTAATAGGTGAAGCTATTATTCTAATGTTCACATTACTATTCCTAACGGTCAGATTATTATTCAAACTGTCACATTACTATTCATCAAAAATGAAACTTATCAGAAAAATACCAAAAATTTAACCAAAGTAAATTTTGATATTACACTTTAAAAAATATTTTTTATTTTTTCAAATATAATTTATAAAAGTGTCAAAATTTATATTTAAAACAATTTCACCATTAAAAGGAGCTAAAACCAGGTTTAAAAAAATATAGCCTTTTTTATGTGTAAAATTGGATTTATTCTTATCATATTCCTGTAATTTTTTTGGATGAATATACAAATATTTGATCGAATATATATTATATAAATTTCATTAATATATTTCACTAATAGGGTTTAATAAAATTTCATTGCGGGCATAACAATAGTTTTTATAAAAATACATCCTTTATGTTCAATTGGTTTTTGTTTCTAATTAATTAGTAACCAATGAATTAATTTTATAAACATGTGTAATCTATATTTTCATAATTTACTCAATATCATTAAGTCATTCCATTCCCAAAATCTAGGAGATTAAATAATAATATTTAATTATTTTTTAAGCTCCTAAGTTATCAAAGAATTTAAATTTAAAAAAGAGGCATACCATAAAATCTTAGGATGTTACATTCTCTCCTCCTTTAATAAATTAAATCCTAAAAATTTGAAATTGTACTTAAAAATCATAGGTTGGTACTTGAAAATTATTTTGTGGGAAACCCACATCAGAAATAGGGTTAATAAAATATCCTCTTAATAGGAGGGAAAGGGAAAAAGCAAAGGTCACCCCAAAACTAGGATCTCAGGTAGGAGATCATTAGTGGAAAGCAACAACATGGATATAGAAGAGAAATATAACTATCATATTTTGATATAGAGTGATAGAAAAAATGGTTATTAGAAATTTAACCATCACAAAACCATAAATTTGTGATTGGTTAAAAGACCATTGATTTATTAGAAATAAAATTAAATAGTTAACATTTTTGTTCCAAAATATTTTTCTTAGTGTTAAGGGATTATTTTAATATTTAGATAAAATTACTTGATTACTTTACATGTCATAAGAATAATCTCATCCTTTTGTTATTCTTAGATCTATTTTCAATTCATCCTTCACATCTAGAAATGAAAGTTCAAAATGATTTTTTCACGCCTGAAGTACTTTTATGAACCATAAGATCCACAAGTCATTTATTCATCCTTTAAATGTTTACCAAAATAAAAAAGGTTATTATAGGTTATCCAATATGATAAATTATACTTTAATATTAATAAATAATACCCTTAATCTATTTCATAATTAGTTTACCTTAAGAATCATCCAAAATAAATCTTTCCAAATTCAAAGACCAAAAAATTTTACAAGGAAAGTCACTAAATTTCTAAAATCAAATTAACATAAGATTTACCCAAATAATGTAACTCTTATTGTCACATACCAAATATATTAATAACTTAATATATTTTAATCCTTTATAAAACATGAATACTTTAAATTCCTTAAAGAAGAAGTACTATAGTACAATCCATATATATCTTATGAATCTTATAAACAGATAATTATTTATAAAATATTCAAATAAAATAATTCTTGAATCCAAACGTAGGCATATTAATCATTCCTCTTCATCTGAGGTAGTAGCATAAGCTTGGACATGATCCCTTTGCTTTTTCTAAGTTATATTCCCTTTATGCTTGGGAAATTAATTTAGGTAGTTCCCCATATCATTACAGTTGAAGCATTGAATATTGAAAAATTATTTCCGTCTCTTGAAATTATGAGCATGGTATCCTTTTTCTCTAAAATTGAAGCAAAAGCATTTTCCTCTTAATCATATACCAAGGTGTTTTCTTTCACAATTATCACATTTGGGAAAATACTTCTTTCCCTTCTTCCCTTTATCCAAAATTTTCCTTGCTGTCCTCTTCTTATCATGCTTCCTTTTGAAGCCATAATACTTAGAAAACTCTTTCTCCTTCTTTTTAAAACACGATACTATATCTTCAAATTATGAGAACATTTGAGAGACCAGTTCCCTTCTAAATAATTACTTAAACCCATCGAAGAAAGGATAATTCTTATGCTTTGGATTATGTAAATTGATATGGTTCCCATTCATTCCACTAGGCACCATTTCTAAAAAATAGAATACACTATATTAGATCATAAAATTATGAAACATAATGTATAATCCAAAAACTAATGAAATAATTAACATAAATTGAAAAACATATTCTTAGCTAATCTCATAATCATAAACATGGTTTCTTTGGGGACATATTTACTATTAAATCCTTCATAATGTTTTGTAAAGAAAATGTGAATTATCCTAAGCATATCCCATAGAAGATTAAAACCAAGTGAGAATTAAGGCCCATTGTCATGTACCAAGTTACGTCAAGTCAGGCCCGATGTACCTTGTCAGAGTTGTTACCCCTAGGTACATTTTTTCCAGAACCACATCCACTTGTAGTATCCAGATAGGAATATATTTATAGGAAGACTCACATAACCTCTGCCTTACCAAAATTATAGGATGTTATCTTATGATTATCCTCAAGTTCTATATTAGGGTTATGTTCCCTAATATATGTTTTTAAATCTAGTTTTAAAATTTTCTACTAAACTTCCTTTGATACCAACTGTAAAGACCCAAACCCTTATAGTCTGGAGCTGGTGCCTTACTTAATTACATTGGTACAAATAACAAGAATTCACATCATAAGAGAACAAATAGTTTATTAGTATTGGAAAACCATATACAAACATAATTGCTACATTACAACTTGAAAGGGAAAAAACATATAAAACCATTGGAAAAATCCATAATCTCCTAGATTATCCTTGCAAGTCATACATAATATATATCTTTGCATCTTGGGGAAAAATAAAACATAATAAAGGGTTCATCTTAAATGCTCAGTAAGGGTAAGTAATACAACAAAAGATATCATAAATAAACATAAACAATAGTGAAAGGTGAAAAAAACACATACCAGTAAAACATAATCTTGAGCATAATACGGTAGTAATAAAAGCTGATAAAAGAAATCCATATAAATAACTAAAAAACCTAACCATGGATATTATACTAGTTGAATAATCACATTGATTATCAATTATTAATATCATAATGAGGGAATTCATAATGTCAGACATCATAAACATACCATCAAGTCCTCTTTAAAGAAGTATACATAAATGGGTAAGGCCTCAGCCAAAACTTGATCTAGTTTGTCTCTTGATACCTATGGATTCATCGAGGGGCTATATCATGCCTCGTCCGTCACTTAATAAGTCCAATGCATTCATATGTCAAATAATAGATTTAAAAAGATATATTTAAATCAAAGTTTCCCATACCAATTTTAAATATTTGAATCATAATCATAGAAGAAAATACTCTAATAAAATCATTGATAAATTCTTGTGAGAAATACCCTTTTACTTTGGAAATAAGAGTTATTTTGTAAAATAATTTGTATTTGTCATAAAATAAGATTTTAAAAATTAATATCCCATAAAATAAAATGAAGAAAAAATATATTTGAGGCATAAATGATTTCCAATATGTAAAAAATAGTTTTTAAGAAACTTTAGAAATGAGCCACTTTGGTGCGGTTTAAGGGAAAATATAATAGAGTATTTGAAGAGGAAAATTAATAATTGTTTTCATAAAACCAAAAATTAACTAAGATATTTTTTTCATGATTAAATGATAGATTTCAAAAAATACCGATTTCTTAAAATATATTATGGAGTATACTTGAAAATGGGTATGAAATTGGGAACGTCCCTTAAATCAGGCTTGCTTATCGGGAGAAATTAAAAATGAAACCTTGTAAAACATGTATTTACCCATAAAATAAATATAAACTGATCTTGATAAATGATTTTGGAACATATAAACATGATTTATAATAAGTATATTAAAATAATTAGGAATTACATTGGGGTAAAGAGAGAGAAATTGTAACCTGAATGAAAAAGGGAGGTTTGTGGAGAATCCCTTACCACTTTGTAATCAATCGAATCATATGCCCCATAAAATTAATAATCATAAATTGAAGCACTAAATACCATGAATATAAAGTTTTTTCATGATATGATACATCAAAGGGCAGTATAAATACCCCACACACAATAAATATTAGTGAATAAGACATATCTCACAAAAATAAAAGTGAGATGAGAAAACTCATACCTTATGTCTGAAAGCGTTATGAACTTGTAATTAATGCCCTATATAATGAAATTGGATTCATTAATAATTTATTTTAGAACATATTTAACATTTTTTTGATTTATTATAATTTTATTAAGTTCATAAATTTCCTTTTTTATGAGTTATAAGATTCAATTTCAGCACTTGGGAGTGTTCGTTTCCTTGGTTTTCATGATTTATTCACTTGTATACATGTATGAAAGATCACGTGAAATGAGAATAGTTATAAAAAATTGAAATTATATGTTATTAATTAACTTATATAATGTTAAATGGTTATATAAATCATTTGGTTATTTGGGGTGAGGATGAATCATCAGATAAAACATTAGTGATAATCATTTAGATTATTTTGGCAGTTTTTCAATCATCACAAACTAGTTTTGTTTCATTAATTAATATTATGTATATATACTAGTTATAAAAAATTAGATAAGATTTAATACATATATTATAATCTTTTTAACCATAAAATTTGTTTTATGACCATATTTGAAGGCAAAATTGAAAAATGAAAACTCGTTGTCCATAAAGGCAGTAAATCAACACCTCACAAACGATGTTTTCATTTTTGAAATAAAAAGGGGAAGATGAGAAGATAATTGGTGGGGGATTTTATATTAACATAATAAAATTTAATTATATATAAGATAATACATTTATCATGAATGTTTGGATATAGGAGGCGAGGAGATAATAATAAAATAAAATAAAAATAAAAGAAAATGAAAGGGAAGGATTAAGGGTTTTACCTATTGAATTATTCTCCTTGAGAACCTCCTTAAGAGGCTTGGGATTGGTATTTTGGTGATAAAAAATGATTATAGATGTGGTTAAGATACCTAGGAAGATGATTGGGTAGGAATTGGACAATCTTAAAGTCTTAAGAGGTGTGAGGAGAATTGGCGGTGATGGGTGGTATTTATAGTGGAGGAGAGGGGTGTTTTCTCATTATTTTATTAATTAGTTTATTATTTTCTCTCAATACTATGGATAGTTTGATAATTATCCATAAATATATTAAAATAATTAATTATATTTTGATATTATGAGCTTACATCATCCATTCATCATCTATGACTCAATAAATCATGTATTTGTTAACTACCGTAAATTTTCACAGTTCATTATTCACCAAAAATTCAAAAATTTTAGAAAGACACCAAAAAATAACTTGCAGATGACTTTTTATAGATATTTTGTACTTTTATATTTTTTTTTTGGGTTTTTATTTTGTCCCATTTGACTTACAACTTGTGCCTTTACTTATCGGTTGTTTAGTGGCATGCATGTTTTCCTTTCTAGCTTTTTGGGCTGTGGTTGCGTGTGCACGCACGTACAGGTACTCAGGAAAATTACTCCCACTTGTGGGATAATGACTTTGGTTATATTCACCATAAAATTTCCTTTTTTAGGTGGTGTAACACCCCAATCTTCCACGGTACGATTCTATTTGAATAATACAGTAGCGTGTGTTGTACGCAACTTCGAGATTCTAACACATCGCGACCAATCAAAGTAGCCGTTATGAATAGTAATACCCAATTTTTGAAATTTTAAAAAATTTATCTCTCAAAATGGACTTCATTTTTGGATTCGTAATATCGAAATTATCCTAGGGTAAAATTTTGATACTTTTCGGATAACTTTTATATTTTGATGAATAGTGAAAATTACTAAATTTTAATTAAAAACAACTTTTTAATCAAAATAATTAATAGTGATAAATTATGTATTTGAGTGGTTTTAAAGTATATTTAGAATATATTTTTACCATTTAATACAATGTTTTTCATTGTACATAATTTCACATTTAAACTAGACATAAACAAGTGTCAATCTTTTGATAGTTATTATCTCTTAAAAACACTCTTTTTGTTTTAACAACGAGAATTAGTTTTAAATTAATTTCTGCCACTTATGTGTTTTGAATTTATAAAAATGGATTCCATATTTAGAATCAGGAGGTCCAAATTGTGTAAATAGGTAACTTTTATTTTTAGACATTTTGAATAATTACTTCGGTAAATATTTTATTTACCATGGTTAAAGGGCAAATCCGGTAAATAAGGGTAAAAATTAATATTATAATAATAATAAATTACCCTAAAACGTGTCCTAACCTTATTGGTTGATACATGTCTGACCATGGGAATCTTTGGGTCGATTTTGGGACCCCATGGAGCCACTTGTAGGTGATAAGGACACATTATATTAATTAAGTTAAAGTAAATACAAAAATGACATAAGCATATATCTTTTAGCAAAACACTTTTTACATAGGGTTATATATGTTATATTTTTGAATATAAATATTAATTAGAAATATAAAAATATTTCCTACATAATTTTATTTTATTTATAATTTTATACATTTAATAATTAAATTTATTTATGACACAATAATGATGCAGTATTTTCCTTATTAATGAAAGAATCAAATAACTGGTATTATAAAAGTTAAAATAAATATAATTTGAAAGTTTTGATTCCATCCATGAATTTTATTGGTTAATATGACATTTTATTATTTCTTAAATGATTTTTTTAGAATTTATAAAGTTTTTAAGACTTTTAAAAAAATAAATTATTAAATATTGTCAAAATTGACATAAATGAGTTTTTAAAACAAGTATTATATTATTAATTGATATTCTATTCCTAAAAATCTAAGGTTCAGAAAAAGGACTTATATCATTATAGGTGTATCATTAATGGACCACTTGGGGGTCTCTTGGATGTATATAGTAAGTTTATTAACTATATAATATAAAAATACAAAGTGACAAGGTGAATGTTAAACTAATTAACTAAGAGTTAAAACTAAAAGATAAGGTTAATATAATGACCCAAACCTGTCTAAAATCTATTGGTTGAAATTATTTAGACCCATCCCCACCTTATAATTTTAATAATCCACTTTGGAGCCATTATAAACCGAATATTAATTTATTATAAATTAATGCTTTAAGTTTTTTCTAAAGAGCCCCTCCTCCCCCTTATAAAAGGACACCACTTCTAACCAAATCTTCATACCTTGAAAGCCTTTTGGCTTGGCCAAACTCTACCAAAATACCCTATAAACTATCCTAACTTCATCCTAGAGGACTTACTTTATTCAGAAAGACAACCTAAGGAGATATTTTGATCAAATCAAAAGGAAAAACCCGAATAAGAGGTAATGTTTTCATGACCCTTTTTCAAGTTCCTTTCTTCTTAAAATTATTCTTCCTTTGTTATTTAATTTTTAAAATAATAACTCCATTGTCTTCTATATACTGTTATGTTATTATAAATATGGTACAACCATATTCATTATTCTATCCATCCTTTGAATGACATGTCACCATACGTGCGTACGTACGGCTTACCGTCTCCACGTCGTGGTGTAATTGTTATTCAAAACATTATTATTTTGGATGGGTATTATAATGATGTTTAATTGATGTAAATAATAAATATAACATGATAATGATTCTATATATATGATATACCATCCAATTATATATTATTTTAATATCAAAATAATGATATTGTCGCTCGTGCGTACGTACGGATTACCGTCTCCACGAACGTGATAAGATTCATTCCCCATCATATCCATTAAAGACTAAATTTCATTTTATGATTAAAAACAATTTTTAGAGACATGATATCATTCTGGATATGAATAAGATACATCCCATCCATAAAAAATATGGCTCACATAACAAATAATATAAAAGAAAACAAATCCATTAACACCCAAAACGACGATAATACTAAGATATTATTAACAAATCAATGTTAAAAGATCATATATGATATCATATTAATGTATAAGATTCTTTTGATATTTAATAAAAATTATTTCACCATTATACAAGAGGTTAACCTACCCTCGACCAAGGAAAAAGTACAAAGTAAGGGGTTTCTTATCTCACTTTTAATTCCGTGAGATTTCCATTGTTCACCACTTATTTATTGCATGTGGTGTGTGTACTATACATGATTGTATTCATTGTGTGATATACTTTAATTTATCGATATCTAAATCATAATTGTATGATCCTTCTTTCATGGTTGTATGTTTCGTAAGTTACCAAATCGATAAGTGAATTTGAAATTTCGATTTCCACTCATTCAGCTCTACGCATAATTCATTGATTATTTTACTCCAATATTATGTGTGGAATCGCTATTTATTTACTTATGTCATAATTTACACTCCCCTTTCTGTGGATATACTTTTGAAACACATAATCACTCCATTGATAAATTCTCAAGTCATCGATATGAACTTGATAAGAGTAATTTTAATTCAATCTCCATTTATTGAGTTAAACATCTAATTCATTGGTATTGTTTTTACAAGAATGTGTGTGAATATCCTTTGATTGTTTTACACTGAATATCCAATCATATTGAATGTGTTTATATTTTTCACACATAATTATGTCGTTTATTTATCCTTAACCTAAGGATATAGTCTTTAAAAGATATTTCATCTCAATTTACATTCCATTGATACTTCTTTGTTGTTATACACCAAATCACTTTTATATGGTGTATATAATTTACTTTGACATAGTATATCATGAATCCCTTTATTCTCATGATATTTTAAAGTTTTGATTACCTCAATTATTTTTATTCAAGTCTCTCTCTTTTGGTTAGTTACTCTAACTAAAATATCATTTTAAATGTTTTAAAGATTTATTATTCTAAATCTTTCTCATTAATGTCCATATTTTAAAAATGGTTTTAAAGATTTATTTATATAGACATTAAAGTTTTAAAATTAAAAATACTTTTAAAAGTTTCAAATTGGTATGGGACACTTTGATTCAAAAATTCATTTTTAAGTGGCTTCTTTACAAATAGTGTGATTTTTAAATGTTTTCAAGAAAAGGGGATATTTCTCTCAAATAGTTTTGATGATTATTTTCATCTATGTAAATATCCTTCATTATACTTGATTGAGGTTAATATGTTACAATAAAATCTTCTATATTGTATTGAATGAGTTGTGTTTGAATGTGGATGTGTTATTTTTATACCATTCATGGTTTGTGGATAAAGTATTGACATTTCGTATGCTAGTTTCAATACGAATGTTTATGTTATATTTCAAACTTTTCATATGAGAAATGCATTGGACTTAGTAAGTGACGGGTGGAGTCCGCTATAGCTCCTCAATGCATCGGTAGGTCTCATGAGAAAAACTAGTGTCTTGGCATAAGGCCTTGACAAAATATTATTTTTAGTCTTGGCACGAGCCCTTGACTATGTGGTTATGATAGTCTGGAATTATGCATTCCATCATTATTAAAGTTGTTATTGATATTGCATGTGATTATTCGACTAGTAGAATATCCATGTGAATAAGTAAGTGACATTATTTCATTTTATTTCTTCTATATTATGATGATGTTCAAGTTTAAAAGGCTTTTGTTTTAGTTATACATTGACTTAAATGTTTATGATTATTTATGAAAGTTTCCGCTATATTGTTATCCTTATTGGGAATTTGAGCTCACCCCTTTCTATGTTTTATTTTTCCCAGGATGTGAAGAAGTATTTTATGAATGACCTTCAGGGATAGTATGAGGGGATATGAGTGTGGTCTATGGAGACAAGATGTTGTTGTAGTTTTTTTTCACTTTATGATGTAATGTATGACTTATGAATATATCTAGTGATTCCAAGGATACTAAATTGATCGGTCTTTCGAGACATGATTTCCTTGTGATCATGACAATGTTATGTAATAATTCACCGACTCTGGGTAACTGGGGTCGGGGCGTTACAGTTGGTATCATAGGAAGTTTAGTACAAACCTTGGAAGCTAGATTTAGATAAAATCTAATTAGAGAACATAGACCTAAGATAGACTCTGAGGATTAGTATAGAATAACTTTCTAGAATTTTGGTATTGTAGAGTTTTTTTGAGTTTTCCGAGAAATACATCCCTGTCTGGATAAGGTAGAGGCGGCTCTGGCACAGATGTACATAGGGGTAAAACCCGAAAACACCACTTTGAGCTAGACTCGAATGGGAACTGGTGCACGACAACGGGTCTTGCTGCACTCTTGGTTACGACACTCCCGGGGGATATGCTTAGGATAATTATCATTTTTTTTATAAACCATTATGAAGGGTTTATGAGTATATACTTACTCAAAGAAAACATTTTTTTATTATTATGGATTATATCCATAAATATTTCAATTTATGTTAAGTGTTTTACAAGTATGGAATTATGTATTTTGATTCATAAACTGACCTAGTTTATGCCATTGTTTAGAAATGGCACCTAGTGGAAGGAATGGAAACCATATCAATGCACAAACTCCATGTATGGATTTACCTCTGGCTCAAGATAATTATAGTGGAGCTGGTGATACAACTGGTGCTGATCAGCTTATCACTATACTAGAACAACTCACTCAGGTTATGAATAATAACCTTACCCATATGGAGCACCCAGATCCATAGCGTGGAGGATCAATGTTAGATCGCTTCATGAGGCAAAAAACACCAACATTCAATGGGAGTAAAAATCCATTAGTGGCTGAGCAATGGATAAATTCCTTAGAGAAAACATTCCACGCTTTAGGGAGTAGTGAAAGGGAAAAGGTTATCATGGCAGTTTACCGCCTCACTGGAGATGCTGATCAATGGTGGTCATTGATTCAAAACACAAAGGAAGATGATGAAGTATCAAATATGGAATGGATGGAGTTTAAAGAGATTTTCTTAGAAAAATACTTTCCTCATGACTATCATGCGGATATGGAAAGACAATTTCTAAGTCTGAGGCAAAAGGAGGATGAGAATGTCGCAAAGTATGAGGCTAACTTTACAATGTTAGCGAGGCATGCTGCAGATTATATATGTAACCCAAGAAGTAAGATTGATCGTTTCTTTGATGAGTTAAAACCATTTCTCCATCGAGCATTAGTATCACAATCCTTCTCATCATATGAAGATATTGTCTCATGTGCTATCAAGACAGAAAAGGAATTCTCTAAGTCTTATGACTTTAAATCAAAGCAAGAGAAGAAGAGATCTGCTGAACACTCTGGGAAAGGAAATAAGGAAATAAGGAAGAAGGGAAGAATTTAATTTCCACCCTGTGATAATTGTGGAAGGAAGCACCCTGGTGCCTATCTAAAAGGAAAATGAGTATTCTACAAATGTGGACAGAAAGGTCATCTAGCTGGTGATTGTAAAGGAAATAAAGACGCTACCAATGTTTAATGCTAAAATTTCAAGGAAATGAGACATTATGAAAATGAATTTCCTCAGCGTCAGGGAAACTTACCTTAGAAAAGGACTAGGGACCAATTCCAAGCTTATGAAATCACTTCTGCTGAGTTTAAAGCCCCGAAAGACGTGGTGGCAGGTAATTTAATGGTTTCCTCAAGTTTAGAAAATACTTTATTTGATTCTGGATCATCGCATTGTTTCATATATTCCCAGTTTTCTAATAAAATTATATATTTCTAATTTTATTTAACAAGGGAGTTGTTAGTTAAAACTCCTAAGGGAAGTATCATTACTACAAAGTTCTGTGGATCCGTTCCCATTAGGGCATATAAATGTTCTTTATCTGATGATCTCATCGTCATACCCATGACTGAATTTGATATAATCCTCAGTATGGATTGGATTTCAGACCATTATGCGAAAATTTATTATAAGAAGAAGGAGGTTACGATTTTTGATGATGATGATAAAGAACACCTTACTTTAGAGCAGAATCGTCACCACCTGATTCTTATCTAGATCCACCCCCAGTAGCTCAACTAAATTCAATTATTGGGGAGGAAGAGAATGAAATAACTATGGGTGAGGAAAGGAATGTTCAAATAGATTATGTACCTATTGTGAGATAATATGTTGATGTGTTTCCGGAAGATTTACCTGGACATCCTCCAGAACGATAAATTGAGTTTTCTATTGATTTAATTCCTGGTTCAAGGCCTATATCAAAGACCCCTTATAGAATGGCCACTATGGAATTAGTTTAACTAAAGAAACAACTAGAGGAATTGAGTAATAAGGGATTTATTCTCCATAGTGTTTCTCCATGGGGAGCCCCTATCCTTTTTTAAGAAGAAAGATGGATCTATGAGGTTATGTATCGACTACAGGGAAATCAATGCTATAAAAATAAAGAACGAGTATCCCCTACCTCACATTGATGATTTATTTGACCAACTACATGGAGCTCAATACTTTTCAAAGATTGACCTTCGATCCGGATACCATCAGTTGTGTGTGAAAAAGGAAGACATTCCTAAGACAACATTTCGAACTAGGTACGGGCATTACGAGTTTACAGTAATGCCTTTTGGATTGACTAATGCACCCTCTGTATTCATGGATATAATGGAAAAAGTTTTCAAGGAATACCTCGATGATTTTGTAGTGGTATTTATTGATGATATCTTGGTATACTCCAAAAGCTATAAAGATCATGGAAATCACTTGCGCATTATCCTGAAGACTCTGAGAAGACATGAATTATATGGGAAGTTTAGCAAGTGTGAATTCTAGCTTTAGGAGATTTCTTTTCTTGGCCATATTGTCTCTAAAGATGGAATCTATGTTGATCCTTCTAAGACAAGAGCAATCCAAGAATGTCCAGCACCAACGAGTATAACTGAGGTACGCAGTTTTATTGGTTTAGCAGGTTATTATCGACGTTTTGTCCAGAATTTTGCCCTATTGGCTAACCCATTAACAAATCTCACACGTAAAGGGGTTAAATTTGTTTGGACAAAAGAGTGTGAAGGATGTTTTGAAGAACTGAAGAGAATATTAGTCAATGCTTCTATATTGACTCTACCATCGGGGAATTATGGGTTTGTTATTTATAGTGATGCATCGAAGAAAAGACTTGGTTGTGTCCTTATACAGAATGATAGAGTTATTGCCTATGCATCACGACAGCTGAAAATTCACGAGAAAAACTATCCTACTCATGATCTTGAGTTAGCTGCTATAATCTTTGATTTGAAGATTTGGAGACACTATCTCTATGGTAAAAAATGTGAGATTTATTTAGATCAAAAGTGTTTGAAGTATATTTTCTCACAGAAAGAACTCAACATGTGGAAAAGGAGATGGCTTGAACTACTCAAGGATTGTTATTGCACGATACACTACCACCCGGGGAAGGAGAATAAGGTGGAAGATGCTTTGATTAGAAAGGATCATGGAGTTTTGAACAAGATGAGAGTTGAAAAGGATCCTATATACATGGATCTAGTAAAGATGGATATGGGAATCACCATGGAAGGTGAAACATCAATGCTTTTTCAAATGGTTGCCAAACCATCTTTACTAGAAAGGATAAAGAGTTCTCAGACCAATGATGAAGAGTTTCAAAAGAAGATTAAAGCTGTGAATGATGAGAGATTGAGTGACTTTGTGTATGAAGATGGAATTTTGAAATTTTGGAGGAGAATTTGTGTTCCCGATATACCTGATCTAAAAAGGGAATTGTTGGATGATGCTCATAGTTCCAATTTCTCTATACACCCTGGGAGCACCAAAATGTATAGAGATTTGAAAAAACATTTTTGGTGGGACAACATGAAGAGGGAGATTGCTGATTTTGTGTCAAGATGTATGGTTTTTCAACAAGTTAAAGATGGAAGGCAACATCTTGGTGGAGTATTGCAACCTCTTCCCATACCTGAGTAGAAATGGGATAATATCACGATGGACTTTGTCATGGGACTACCAAAGACTCCTAGAAGGAACGATGCAATATGGGTCATTGTTGATCGTCTTACCAAGTCAGCACATTTTCTTGCTATAAGGGAAGATTTACCACTTGAACGTCTAGAAAGACTATATATTAATGAAGTTGTGAGACTTCATGGAGTACCCCTATCGATTGTTTCTGATTGTGATCCCCATTTTACTTCAAGATTCTGGAAAAGTCTTTAGAAAGCCTTGGATACTAAACTTTGTTTAAGCACTGCCTACCACCCTCAAACAGATGGACAATCATAACAGACTATTCAAACCTTAGAATACATGTTGAGATCATGCACACTTGACTTTCAGGGTATGTGGGATCAATATTTACCTCTGGTGGAATTTTCCTATAACAATATATTCTATTAAAGTATTCAGATGGCACCATATGAAGCATTATACGGAAAGAGATGTATCACACAAACCTGTTGGGATGACGTTGGTGAAAGAAAACTCATAGGCCCAGAACTGGTGGAGGAAAACGATGGAAAAGGAGAAGGTAATCCAAAACCACATCAAAGCAGCTCAAAGCAGGCAGAAGAGCTATGCTGACAACCGAATGAAGGATTTGGAATTTCAGGTAGGAGATCATGTTTTCTTGAAGGTATCTCCATGGAAGGGTGTTATAAATTTCGGTAAGAAGGGAAAATTGAGTCCCAGGTACATCGGACTATTCGAAATTCTAGAACGAATTGGGGCTGTAGCTTACCGTTTGACAATGCCGCCAAGTCTCTCCAAAGTTCACGATGTGTTCCACGTATCACTGTTGAGAAAATACATGCCTGACCCAACACATGTACTCACCTATGAGGAAGTATAACTAGAACCCGATCTATCTTATTGCGAAGATCCTGTAAAGATTCTTGATACAAGAGAGTAAGTGCTGAGAAACCGAATGACTCGTCTGGTAAAAGTTCTATGGAGGAACCATAAGATGGAAGAGGCAACATGAGAACCCGAGGAAATTATGATGAAGAACCACCCGAGTCTTTTCATGCGGTAGTATTATAGAAATTTTGAGGAAGACATTATTTGAAGGAGGGGAGAATTTAACACCCCAATCTTCCATGGTACGATTCTCTTTTAATAATACAGTAGCGTGTGTCGTACGCAACTTTGAGATTCTAACACACCGCGACCAATCAATGTAGCCATTATGAATAGTAATACCCACTTGAAATTTTATAAATTTTATCTCTCAAAATGGACTTCATTTTTGGATTTGGAATATCGAAATTATCCTAGGGTAAAATTTTGGTACTTTTCAGATAACTTTTATATTTTGATGAATAGTGAAAATTACTAAATTTTAATTAAAAACAACTTTTTTAATCAAAATAATTAATAGTGATAAATTATGAATTTTAGTGGTTTTAAAGTATATTTCGAATCTATTTTTACCATTTAATACAATGTTGTTCATTGGACATAATTTCACATTTAAACCGGACATAAACAAGTGTCAATCTTTTGATAGTTATTATCTCTTAAAAACACGCTTTTTGTTTTAGCAACGAGAATTAATTTTAAATTAATTTATACCACTTATGTGTTTTGAATTTAGAAAAATGGATTCCATATTTATAATAAAGAGGTCCAAATTGTGTAAATAGGTAACTTTTATTTTTAAACATTTTGAATAAATACTTCGATAAATATTTTATTTACCATGGTTAAAGGGTAAATCCGGTAAATAAGGGTAAAAAATAATATTATAATAATAATAAATTACCCTAAAACGTGTCCTAAACTTATTAGTTGATACATGTCTGACCATGGGAATATTTGGATCGATTTTGGGATCCCATGGAGCCACTTGTAGGTGATAAGGACACTTTATATTAATTAAGTTAAAGTAAATACAAAAATGACATAAGCATATATCTTTTAGAAAAACAATTTTTACATAGGGTTATATATGTTATAATTTATACTATAAATATTAATTATAAATCTAAAAATATTTCCTACATAATGGTATTTTATTTATAATTTTTAGAAATTTAATAATTAAATTTATTTATGACACAATAATGATGCAGTATTTTCCTTATTAATGAAAGAATCAAATAATTGGTATTATAAAAGTTAAAATAAATATAATTTGAAAGTTTTAATGCCATACACTAATTTTATTGGTTAATATTACATGTTAGTATTGATTAAATGAATTTGGTTCAAATTAATAAAGTTGTTAAGACTTAAAAAAAATCAATTATTAAATATTGTCAAAATTGACAGAAATGAGTTTTTAAAACAAGTATTATATAATTAATTGATATTATATTCCAAAAAATATAAGGTTAGGAAAAAGGACTTATATCATGATAGGTGTATCATTAATGGACCACTTGGGGGTCTCTTGGATGTATATAGTAAGTTTATTAACTATATAATATAAAAATACAAAGTGACATGGTAAATGTCAAACTAATTAACTAAGAGTTAAAACTAAAAGATAAGGTTAATATAATGATCCAAACCTATCTAAAATCTATTGGTTGAAATGATTTAGACCCATACCCACATTATAATTTTAATAATCCACTTTTGATCCATTAGAAACCGAATATGAATTTATTATAAATTAATACTTTAAGTTTTTCCTAAAGAGCCCCTCCTCCCCCTTATAAAAGGACACCACTTCTAACCAAATATTCATACCTTCAAAGCATTTTGGATCAGCCAAACTATTCCCAAATACCCTATAAAATATCCTACCTTCATCCTAGAGGCCTTCCTTTAGTCATAAATCCAACCTAAGGATCCATTTTGATCAAATCAAAAGGAAGAACCCGAAGAAGAGGTAATGTTTTCACCATCCTTTTTCAAGTTCCTTTCTTCTTCAACTTCATCTTCCTTTGTTATTTCCCTTATAAAATAATAACTCCAGTATATTCTATATACTGTGATGTTATTATAAATATGGTACAACCATATTCAGTATTCTATCCATCCTTTTAATGACATGTCACTATACGTGCGTACGTACGTCTTACCGTCTCCACGTCGTGGTGTAATTGTTATTCAAAACATTATTATTTTGGATGGGTATGATAATGATGTGTAATTGATGTAAATAATAAATATAAAATGATAATTATTATTTATATAAGATATACCATCCAATTATATATTATTTTAATATCAAAATAATGATATTGTCGCTCGTGCGTACGTACGGATTACCGTCTCCACGATCGCGATGAGATTCATTCCCCATCATATCCATTAAAGACTAAATTTCATTTTATGATTAAAAACAATTTTTAGAGACATGATATAATTATGGATATGAATAAGATACATCCCATCCATAACAAATATGGCTCACATAACAAATAATATAAAGGAAATCGAATCCGTTAACACCCGAAACGACGATAATACTAAGATATTATTAACAAATCAATGTTAAAAGATCATATATGATATCATATTAATGTATAATATTCTTGTATAATTCAATAAAAATTATTTCACCATTATACACGAGGTTAACCTACCCTCGACCAAGGAAAAAGTACAAAGTAAGGGGTTTCTTATCTCACTTTTAATTCCGTGAGAATTCTATTGTTCACCACTTATTTATTACATGTGGTGTGTGTACTGCCCATGATTGTATTAATTGTGTAATATAATATAATTTATATATATATACATCATCATTTTATTATCCTTATTTCATGGGTGTATGTTTCGTAAGTTACCAAATCGATAAGGGAATTTGAAATTTCAATTTACACTCATTCGGCTCTACGAATACTTCATTGATTATTTTACTCCAAGATTATGTGTGGAATCACTATTTATTTGATTATGTCATAATTTCCACTCCCCTTTCCGTGGATATAATTTTGACACACATAATAAATCCATTGATAAATTCTCAAGTCATCGATATGAACTTGATAAGAGTAATTTTAACTCAATCTCCATTTATTGAGTTAAACATCTAATTCATTGGTATTGTTTTTACAAGAATATGTGTGAATATCCTTTGATTGTTTTACACTGAATATCCAATCATATTGAATGTGTTTATATTTTTCACACATAATTATGTCGTTGATTTATCCTTAACTTAAGGATACGGTCTTTATAAGAGATTTCATCTCAATTTACATTCCATTGAGACTTGTTTGTTGTTATACACCAAATCACTTTTATATGGTGTATATAATGTACTTTGACATAGTATATCATGAATCCATTTATTATCATGATATTGTAAAGTTTTTATTACCTCAATTATTTGTATTCAAGTGTCTCTCTTTTGGTTAGTCACTCTAACTAAAATATCATTTTAAATGTTTTAAAGATTTATTATTCTAAATCTTTCTCATTAATGTCCATATTTTAAAAATGGTTTTAAAGATTTATTTATATGGACATTAAAGTTTTAAAATTAAAAATCCTTTTAAAAGTTTCAAAGTGGTATGGGAAACTTTGATTCAAAAGTTTATTTTTAAATGGCTTCTTTACAAATAGTGACTTTTAAATGTTTTCAAGAAAAAGGGGATATTTCTCTCAAATAGTATTGATGATTATTTTCATATATGTCAATATCCTTCATTATTCTTGATTGAGGTTAATCTATTACAATAAAATCTTCCATATTGTATTGAATGAGTTATGTTTAACTGTGGATGTGTTATTTTTATACCATTCATATTTTGTGGATAAAGTATTGACATTTCGTATGCTAGTTTCAATACGAATGTTTATGTTATATTTCAAAATTTTCATATGAAGAATGCATTGGACTTAGTAAGTGACGGGTGGAGCCCGCTATAGTTCCTCAATTCATTGGTAGGTCTCATGAGAAAAACTAGTGTCTTGGCACAAGGCCTTAACAAAATCTTATTCGTAGTCTTGGCACGAGGCCTTGACTATGTGGTTATGATAGTCTGGAATTATGCATTCCATCATTATGAAAGTGGTTATTGATATTGCATGTGATTATTTGACTAGTAGAATATCCATGTGAATAAGTAAATGGAATTATTTCATTTTATTTCTGCCATATTATGATGAATTTCATGTTTAAAAGGCTTTTGTTTTAGTTATACATTGCCTTAAATGTTTATGCTTATTTATGAAAGTTTCCGCTATACTGTTATCCTTACTGGGCATTTGATCTCACCCCTTTCTATGTTTTATTTTTCCCAGGATGTGAAGAAGTATTTTATGAATGACCTATAGGGATAGTATGAGGGGATATGAGTGTGGTCTATGGATACAAGATGTTGTTGTAGTTTTTTTTCACTTTATGATGTAATGTATGTATTATGAATATATCTAGTGATTCCAAGACTACTAAATTGATCGGTTTTTCGAGACATGATTTCCTTGTGATCATGCCAATGTTATGTAATAATGAACCGACTCTGGGTAATTGGGGTCGGGGAATTACTGGTGGGATTGGGGTAGTCACAACATCATCCCTAGGGGATGGGTTATGATAATAAAACCCTTTTTAAAATAAAAGGAAATGTTTTTCTGAAAAACTATTTAAATACGCACAAGTGTATTTTATACCAATAAATAAAAAAACAACTCTTGTTGAATTATGTCAATGAAATTTATAATATATTCAATCTAATTTTTTACATTCATTATATGTTTTTTCTAGATATTATATAAGAACAGGTCCAATTTTACTCATAAAAGATTTATTTTTCTTAAAAGGCTATTTTTCTACCTTTTGATGCTGCACTTATTTTAAATCTAGTTTTTTTGAAACTTTTATAAATTATATTTGAAAAAATAAAATTATTATTATTTAATTTTTAATATTAAAATTTACTTTTGTTTAATATTTGGTATTTTTCTGAGAAGTTTCACGTTTTGATGAATAATGAAAAATACTGAATTTTAGCTAAAAACATCTTTTTCATCTAAATACCTTATGGTGTTAAATTATATATTTTATTGGTTTTAAAGTATAATTATATCAATTTTATATCATATAATCCAATTTAGGTATTTTTAATTAATTTCACATTGAATTTGTATATAAAATCATTTCAATCTTTTGAATGTTTTCACTTTAAAAACATGTTTTCTCATTCTGTTAATGAGATTATTTTTAAATTAAATTCTTAAAATTTTATGAATTGATTTTTGAAAAATGGATTCCATATTTTTAATTATAATTTAAAAATTTATTAAATAGGTTCCCTTTATTTTTTGAAAATATGAATAGTAACTTTGGTAATTTTTATTACCATGGTTAAGAGTAAATCATGTAATTAAGGGTAAAAATAATATTATAAATATTATAAAATTACCCTAACACTTGTCATAATTTTAGTTTATGAATTATTATTGACCAAAATCATCCTTGAGATAATTTTTTAACCTCTTGGATCCACTTAGATTACTTTAATCTCTTTATAGTATTTTATTTTAAAGAAAAGTCAAAGATTCCATACTTATGTTTTAATAACTATAACATCTTTTAATATAGGTTTATATAGAAGATATATTTTACTATAAATATTCATTTTAAATCTAAAATATTTATCTACATCATTTTAATTTATTTATAAATTTTAAGTTATAAAATAATTACCTTAAATGCTGACATAATGATAATATTGTAATTTTTTAATTTAAAGAAATATCAAAAAAATTGTATTAAAAATATTAAAATAAATATAATTTTAAATAATTAATGTCATGCACTAATTTTATACATGAATTTGACAAGTTAGTGATGTTTTAGAATATTTTTTTCAAATTTAACTTGTTTTTATGATATTTTTAAAAAGTCAAGTAATTAATAGTGTCAAAATTGATATTAATGATATTTTAAAATAAATAATATTTTATTAAATGATATAAAATTTATAAAAATATAAAATTCATCCAAATAATTGGGATAAGGTTTAAAATTTTATAAATGATTCATCTATGGTTCTTTTGGTATTTTATAGTAACTACATTAACCCTTGAAGAGTAAAAATACATGTTATCATAGTAAGAGTTAAAGAGGTTAAATAAGGGTTAAAGCCGAAAGATAAGGATTAAAAAATAGCCAAAATTGACTAATTTTCATTTTATAAATATATTTAGAACCATAATCATAATATATTATAAATTAATAAGTTTAGAGTCATTTTTTATAGAAAATTAATTTATATTAATTAAATATTTTGAGAAATTCCAAGAGTGCCCCTCCCCTCTCTTATAAAAGGGAACCTCTTTTTATATTTTCTTTACACTTTTAAACCTATTTTGTTTGGAAAATATTTATCCAAATATCTTCCTAAAATCCCTACCCACATTTTATATCTCTTATTTTACACAAAATACCATCCTTAGTGGTCTTAAGGTGTTAAGAAAAGGATATTGTCCAAAGAAAAGGAATATAAAGATTGTACGAGACGAGTCAGACTCAAGCTAAGGGACTTTGTATCAATCTTCTTTAATTGAGACATATTTTGATTTTATACACCCATATTATTTTATTAGGTGTATATAAATCTCCCTTTAACTTATCATATCATTAATTTATTTATTATCATGTTATTTAATGTTTTGTTAAATGTTATTATTTCACAGTGCTTATGATTTAAATGTTCAAAGTGGTATGAAACACTTTGAATGTTTAAAGATTTAGTTTAAAAATATTTTTCTCCATGTAAATATTCTTGATATTTGTTTTACATATTTATTTATATGTATATTAAAGGATTATAAAGGATTTTTTTGTCTATTTTTAATTTCATTCAAAGGTTTTCAAAAGGAATATTTTTACGTGTTTTATACAGTTTGTTTTGACAGATGATAAAAGAAATGTTCTATTCTTAACGTACACAATGAAAATGAATTTTCTACCATAGTGACTATTATTTAATTTCTAGATTCCTTTTAAATCTTACATATTTTCTAAAATGAAAAACCCTCCTCCCTTTTGTTTGGTATTTTTGGTATTGAAAATGGGTTTTCAAAGAAAAGAGTGTTTTGGTATTGAATTTTTTTTAAAAGACAGGGGTATTATTATCTGAAATTATTTTTCATATGGTTTAATAAGAGTTTTTTAAATTGTTTTATAATGATTTTTTATTAATGATATATTACTTGAGCATTATATGAAATGAGTGAGCCTGATATAGCTTATACATGGGGTGTAACTAGTAGAAAAAGCGGATTCAACATCAAAATTATGATGTCAATTTATTATAAACTGATGTAAAATATGTTTGAAGACACTTTTTGGCATCAATTTTAATAAAAAATGAGGCCAAATATGATTTATATTTATATTTTGGCATCGATTTTTAACAAAACCGATTTCAAAATAGCCCTCAAAAGTCTTTATGTCATCAATTTCTATAAAAAAACACTATAAATTTTAAAATAATTAATTATTAGAATTTGTTTCTATAAAAACTGATGCCAATAATCAGTTTTTGGCACCGGTTTCTATAAAAATCGACACCAAAAACTTTTTTAAAAAACTCCAGATCACAAAACCCTCATTTTTGGATCCGTGAAAGACTTTTTCTCTAAACTCTCAATGACCCTGAAGGACACTCTATGATCCTTTATGACCATTTTTCTTGAGTTTATTCAATTTTTATCATCATTTAATGATCAGTGGTCTCAATTTTTCATCCTCTATCTTTTTTTTCACTATCTAAGGAAGTATTTTTTCTTTATAAACTGTTTTCTGTTCGACCATCAACTGAGATTTGATTTTATTTCTTTATTATTGTTTATTATTAATTTCTACAATCATTTTTAGATCTTATAGTATTTATTCGTCTAATTAATTCGAGGGAGAAAATTCAGATTTCAGATCAATTTTACTTATTGAAATCCGAATTTTATAAGTTATTTTTTTAATTTTGAAGACAACTTATATATCATTATTTATAATTTTGAGTTATTGTTTGATATATTTGTATGTAGTTGACTGTTAATTATAAATGTTGTTGTTAAAGTTTGTTTATTTCGACAAATTTTTTATTTGATTAAATTATCAAATTGTTTTTCCTAAAAATGATATATATATATTTATATGTGTTTATATATATCAATTGAAATTATCAGCTATGATATTTTTCATTTTTGATTCTAACTAAATTATGTACTTTTGGGTCAACATGACACACATCATGAAAAATAAATATCTTTAATAGATTAGTTTTTATTTTATTCCTAATAGTCATTGATATTTACTATCTGATTACCAATCATTTTTATTTAAAGTGTTTATGTTTAAAATTTATCCATTTATATATATTTTTAAATTTTTATATGTTTTAATACATTCACTAATTATATTGTGATATCAGATATTGAATGGATCATAATTGGATAAATTTATGAAGAACCATTAGTGAATATGAAAAAGGGGTTTATGATTCCTTGGAAATTTCAAAATGAAATCTTCAAAATATAGATTTTATTTTATGTTCATGTGTGATGTGTTTGAATATGAGAATGTTAAATTGTAGAGAAATCAAGGATCATATCATTTTCTATGGTTTTAGACTTAATTATACACATTGGATCTAGCATGGTGAAAAAACTAAAAATTCAACATCTAATGTTGATGAAAATATTCATAATGAGATAGAGGATCGTATTGAAGAATTAATTCATGATTTAAGTGTTGAAACCATAAAAAAAACAACAAATGTTGAACAATTTTATAAAGATTTGGAGAAACCATTATTCCCAGGTTGCAGTAAATATACAGTGTTATCAAAAGTTTTGAGATTAATTAACTTGAAAGCAAGAAATGGGTGGAGTGATAAAAGTTTCTCTAACTTACTTAAGTTTTTAAAAGATATACTTCCATAAGGCCATGGGCTTCTATATTCCAATTATGAGGTGAAGAAAATATTATACCCATTGGGATTGGGGTATAAAAAGATACATGCTTTCCCCAATGATTGTGTGTTGTATATGAAGGAATATGAATATTTATCAAAATGTCATACATGTTGGTGTAAGATCCTGATATTTTCTGGAGTTATCTAGGGAAACAATTTAGGTACATTTTGTTTTATTTAAGTAACTTTGGTTAGAGTTATGAATTGGGGTGTGTTTGGGCGGAGTTTTAAGAAAATTTTGAGAAAAGGGGGTTGTACACGGTTGGCACACAGTTAGAGTAAACCATGTGCCTAGCCTAGCTAACCGTGCGACCTCAGGTAGTGAGGGATGCATGGTTGGCACATTATTTGTTAAACTATGCACCCCTACCCAGAAAAACCATGCACATAGTTTTATTTCACCCAAAAATTTATTTTAAAATCCCTCAAACCCCCCAAAAAACCCTCATTTCGACCTTGGATTAGGACCTAACATTTTTGGGTGATTCCAGAGCTTTTAGGAGGGGTTCCAAGGACATCCATACTCTTTTCTTCAAGATTAAAATCCCAAATAGAATATCCACTCTTATCCTGGTAAGTGGATCTCATCCCAAACCTTATAACATCTATTCTTCATTCTTCTCTTGATCTTTTGGTGGAGTTTATTTTATTTTTATTTATATCTCAACATAATTAGTGAAATCTAGATCTAGGATTGTAGATATAAATCTAGATTGATTAGATCTTGATATATTTGATCTTGGTTTAGGGATTATATCTAGATCTCAGATCTACATCATTGCGCTGCTCGGATTTTGGGTATTTTTGTTGAGCGAATTTCCATCAACGAATCGATGTAGGTGGTATAAGACCTAAATCCCACAGTAGTGATTTGATTATGTATATGGAATTTTTATAATTTATAGAGATGTTATCAATTATAATACCTAATTGAATTAATTAATGTGGTAAATTAATTAATTGTGATGATTGTGAAATTGTGAGATTTAAGGATCGTTGAATGAGATAATTAATTATGGGATTTTGATATTACTGGTTTTAACAATTAATTTTGGGAATTAATTATGATGGATTGAGATGGTTAAATTGGGTAATTAATCATGGAATTAATTACAGGTTGTGAGTGTTGAGAATAGAGATACTTAATTGGGAAATTAATTATGGAAAACTGAGATCCCGGCTTGAGATAATTAATTTGGAATTAATTATGGGATATTGATGCCATGAAATGGTTAATTAATTAGTGAATTAATTATAAGACTTCAGAATTGTCTGTTTGAATTATTAATTGATAAATTAATTATGAGATATTGAGTTTGGGAATTGAGATAATTAATCTATGCATTGATTATGAGTAAGTGATTAATTAATAGTTGAGTTAATTAAAGAGATGAATGTGATTAATTAATTGGGGAATTAATTAAGGGGTTTTATGTGGAGACTAATTCTTGAATTAGAAATGAGGATGAGTAGATTAATTAATTGATAAATTAATTAATGAGATATTGGGGTAAGAGTTTTAATGTTGATTAATCCTACTTAATGTGATGATGTTCTATATGTGATAATGTGGTTAATTTTTAATAACCTTGATAAATGAGATACATGATATATGTGTGAAATGGTGAATGGTAACATGGTCATTTGTCCAACTATTTTGAATAGTAACATGGTTATTCAAATTGTGTGATTAAATGAATGGTAACATGGTCATTCATTTCTGAAATAAGAATGGTAACACGATTGTTCAAATTGTGTGATTAAATGAATGGTAACATGGTTGTTCATTTCTGAAATAAGAATAGTAACATGGTCATTCAAATTGTGTGATTAAATGAATAGTAACATGGTCATTCATCTATGTAATAAGAATGGTAATGTGGTCCTTCAAAATGTGTGATTTAAATGAATAGTAACATGGTCATTCATTTGTGAAATAAGAAAGGTAATATGGAAATTCAAAAACATGGTAAACCTTAGGGAAGATCAAATTCTAGCATGGGCCAAAGCAGGTATTGAGGTACGAGTATCTATGGGAACCCAAGGTTTTTATGTGATTAAATAGAGAATATTTAATAATGTGATAAATAGTTTATTTGTGCATTATACTTATTCTTATTATAATTTCTGTAACGCCCCGACCCCAGCTACCCAGAGCCGGTGCATTACTTCGTAACATTGGCATGATCACAAAAGATCAAGTCTCGAAAGACCGATTAGTTTAGTAGCCTTGGAAATACTAGATACATTCATAAGTTTTACATTACATCATAAAATGAAAAACTAATACAACAACATAATGTCTCCACAGTCCACACTATTATCCCCTCATAATATCCCTGCAAGTCATTCATAATTTACTTCTTCACTTCCTGGGAAAAAATAAAACATAGAAAAGGGGTGAGCTCAAATGCCCAGTAAGGATAAAAATATAGCGGAAACTTTCATAAATAAGAATAAACATTTAAGGCAATGTATAACTAAAACAAAATCCTTTTAAACTTGAATATCAATATAATATGGCAAAATTAAAATGAAATAACGCCATTTACTCATTCACATGGATATTCTACTAATCGAATAATCACATGCAAAATCACTAACCACTTTCATAATGTTGGAATGCATAATGCCAGACTATCATAACCACATAGCCAAGGCCTCGTGCCAAGACTACAAATAAGATTTTGTCAAGGCCTTGTGCCAAGACACTAGTTTGTCTCATGAGACCTACCGATGCATCAAGGAGCTATAACGGGTTCCACCCGTCACATATTAAGTCCAATGCATTCCCATATGAAAAGGTTTAAACATAACATAAACATTCGTATTAAAACTAGCATACGAAATGTCAATAATTTCACCATAAACTATGAATGGTATAAAATAGCACATCCACAGTCAAACATATCACAAAAACCTTTAATACAATATAGAAGTTTTGTATTATAATAAATCAACTTCAAATAAGCGTAAAATCCATCAAAGGATGTTGACATAGATGAAATCAAAACACTTTTTAGAGAAATATCTCTTTCTATTTTTGAAATCGTTTAAGAGCCATATAAAACAAAACATTTTCTTGAAAATATTCTTATAAGCTTGTAAGGAAAGCTTTGAAGATTTTATAACGGCGGAAAATAACCGCACCCGCCGTATAAGTTAAAAACATTCTTACCTCAATTCTGTCGAAAAGGTTAAAAAGGACCTTGTTTTGAAAACGACGGAAAGTTTCCTCTTATAAAAAGTCAAAAAGGGTATAAATGACTTTAACCCATATAATAAAAATGTTTTGAAATACATTTTTAAGAAACATGGATGTGGATGATAACGAGGTCCCAGTAGATAATTATGTATAAACAACCTTGGATAATGAAGAGGTTGTGAAGTAAACCCTTACCTTGTACTTTTCCTTGGTTGGGGTAGGTTAAACTCCTGTATAATGGTGAAATAATTGTTATTAAATTATACGAGAATCATATACATTCATATGATATCATATATGATCTTTTAACATTGCTTTGTTAACAATATCTTAGATTTATCGTTGTTTCGGGTGTTAACTTACTCGTTTTCTTATATGTTTTGTTACGTAAGTCATATTTTTCATGGATAGGTTGTATCTTATTCATATCCAGAATGATATCATGTCCTTAATCATTATTTTTAAATTATAAAATGATAATTATACTTGAATGGATACGACGGAGAATGAATCTCATCGCGTTCGTGGAGACGGTAGTCCGTACGTACGCACGAGCGACAATATCATTATTTTGATATTAAAATAATATATAATTGGATAGTATATCATATATAAAGAATCATTATCATGTTATATTTATTATTTACATGAATTACATATCATTATTATACCCATCTAAATAATAATATATTGAATAACAATTACACCACGACGTGGAGACGGTAAGCCGTACGTACGCACGTATGGTGACATGTCATTCAAATGATGGGTAGAATACTGAATATGGTTGTTCCATATTTATAATAACATCACAGTATATAGAAGATACTGGAGTTATAATTTTATAATTGAAATAATAGACAAAGATGGAGTGGAAGAAGAAAGAAACATGAAAGAGGGTGATGAAAATGTTACCTCTTCTTCGGGTTCTTCCTTTTGATTTGATCAAAAGGACTCCTTAGGATGGTTTTCTGACTAAAGTAAATATTCTAGGATGAAGGGAGAAATGTTGGGAGAGTATTTGGGGAGAGGTTGGCCGAACAAAAAGGCTTGAAAGTGTGAATAAGGTGATAGAGGTGGGGGCCTTTTATAAGAGGAGAGGAGGGGCTCTTTTGGAAAGATTGAAATGTTACATTATTATACCATGATTTTCGGATTCTAAAGGTCCCACACTTATATAATTCGTGGCTAAGGTGATAAGGGTTCGAAATATCTTCATCCAATAGGATTTGGACAAGTGTAAGCCTTGGATTTTTCATTATCTTCTCATTTTATTTAAATCGTTAAATAATGAGGTCATCGCCGCATCATAATGATGTCATAAATAATTTAATTTATTTAATGTATAAAAATTATAAAAAAATACTATGATGTAGGAAATCTTTTTAGATTTCTAATGAATATTTATAATCAAAATTTGGACTTGTGTAACCCCACTAAAAAACTGTTTTAGTAAGACAACTCATGTTTGTGTCAATTTAATTTTAACATTAAATAAATATATATTAATGTCATTTTCCAACTAAAGTGGCTCCATGGGGTCCCCAAGTTGACCCATGGGTTGTCTTGGTCGGCCATGACTCATCCAATAGGAGTATGACAAGTGTCATGCTCATCTCATATTATTAAAACATTATTTGTACCTTAAACTACACTAATTACCTCTAATCGCGATTAAGAACTTAAAAGTTACTATTCACCAAAAATTTATTTTAATCTAATTGAACCATATTTTACTTCTTAATGACAACCATGTATGTAGGATTTTTGAAAATCAAATCACAGAAGTGGTAATATTTCATTTAAATGAAAAATCAGTTATTTAACTACCACTTAGTGGTTTCACTATTCATCAAAAATTGAAGTTTTTCAGAACAAAGCCAAAATTTCACCCTAAGATATAATTGATATTCCGAATTCAAAAATGATGTCTATTTTAAAAAATTCCAAACATATAAGTTGCATTAATTAATTTTATAATTAATTCCCGCTGTTACAAAAAATGGCGTGTTTCTAAGAAACAATTTATATCAAAAGATTGGCATTTGTTTATGTCCGATTTCAATGTTAAATTAATTATAATGACCACCATTGGATAAAATGGTAAAAATATATTCTAATTATACTTTAAAACCACTAAATATTATAATTTTTCACTATAAATTATTTTGATTTAAAAAGTTGTTTTTAAGTATTTTTCACTATTCATAAAAAATTCGAAGTTCTCAGAAAAATACCAAAAATTCAACATAGGCTAATTTTGATATTCCGAATCCAAATATGAAGTATATTTTGATAAATAAAATTTATAAAATTTCAAAAATTAGGTATTACTATTCACAACAGCTAGTTTAATTAGTTGTGGTGTGTGTTAGAGCTCGAGGTTGCGTACAACACACGCTATTGCATTATTCGAAGGGAAACGTACCGTGGAAGCTTGGGGTGTTACATTCTCCCCTCCTTCAAATAATTGCGTCCTCGCAATTTCTAGGGTATAAAAAGACTCGGGTGGTTCTTCATCATAAGTTCCTCAGGTTCCCACGTTGCCTCTTCCATTTTATGATTTCTCCACAAAACCTTTACCAGACGAGTCGTCCGGTTTCTCAGCACCTGCTCCCTCACATCAAGAATCCTGACGGGATCTTCACAATAGGAAAGATCGGGTTCCAGTTCTAACTCCTCATAGGTGAGTACATGCGTTGGGTCAGGCATGTATTTCCTCAACAGAGATACGTGGAAAACATCATGAACTTTGTAGAGATTTGGCGGCATCGCCAAGCGATAAGCTACAACCCCAATACGATCTATAATTTCGAAAGGTCCGATGTACCTGGGACTCAACTTACCTTTCTTACCAAAACGTATAACTCCCTTCCATGGAGATACCTTTAGGAAAACATGATCTCTCACTTGAAATTCCAAAACCTTTCTTCTGTTATCGGCATAGCTCTTCTGCCTACTTTGAGCTGATTTGATGTGATTTTGGATTACCTTCACCTTTTCCATTGTTTCTTCCACCAGTTCTGGTCCCACAAGTTTTCTTTCACCAACGTCATCCCAACAGGTTGGTGTACGACATCTCTTTCCGTATAACGCTTCATAAGGTGCCATCTGAATGCTTGAATGGAAGCTATTGTTATAGGAAAATTCTACCAGTGGTTAGTATTGATCCCACATACCCTGAAAGTCAAGAGAGCATGATCTCAACATGTCTTCTAAGGTTTGAATAGTCCGTTCTGATTGTCCATCTGTTTGAGGGTGATAGGCAGTGCTCAAACAAAGTTCAGTATCCAAGGCCTTTTGAAGACTTTTCCAGAATCTTGAAGTAAAACGAGGATCACGATCAGAAACAATCAATAGGGGTACTCCATGAAGTCTTACAACTTCATTAATATATAATCTTGCTAGACGTTCAAGTGGTAGATCCTCCCGTATAGCCAGAAAATGTGCTGACTTAGTAAGACGATCAACAATGACCCATATTGCATCATTCCTTCTAGGAGTCTTTGGTAGTCCCATGACAAATTCCATCGTAATATTATCCCATTTCCACTCAGGTATGGGAAGAGGTTGCAATACTCCACCAGGATGTTGCCTTCCAGCTTTCACTTGTTGACAAACCATACACCTCGACACAAAATCGGCAATCTCCCTCTTCATATTGTCCCACCAAAAATGTTCCTTCAAATCTCTATACATTTTGGTGCTCCCAGGGTGTATAGAGAAATTGGAACTATGAGCATCATCCAACAATTCCCTTTTTAGATCAGTTATATCGGGAACACAAAGTCTCTTCCTGAATTTCAAAATTCCATCCTTATACACAATATGGCCAAGAAAAGAAATCTCATGAAGCCAGAATTCACACTTGCTAAATTTCCCATATAATTCATGTCTTCTAAGAGTCTTCAGGATAATGCGTAAGTGATTTTCATGATCTTCGTGGCTTTTGGAGTATACCAAGATATCATAAATAAATACCACTACAAAGTCATCAAGATATTCCTTGAAAACTCTATTCATCAGATCCATGAAAACAGAGGGTGCATTAGTCAATCCAAAAGGCATTACTGTAAACTCGTAATGCCCATACCTTGTTCGAAATGCTGTCTTTGGAACATCTTCCTTATTCACACACAACTGATGGTATCCAGACCGAAGGTTAATCTTTGAAAATTATTGAGCTCCATGCAGTTGGTCAAACAAATCATCAATGCGAGGTAGGGGATACTTGTTCTTTATTGTTATAGCATTGATCTCCCTATAGTCAATGAATAACCTCATAGATCCATCTTTCTTCTTAACAAAAAGAACAGGGGCTCCCCAAGGAGAAACACTAGGGCGAATAAATCCCTTATTACTCAATTCCTCTAGTTGTTTCTTTAGTTCAACTAATTCCACAGTGGCCATTCTATAAGGGGTCTTTGATATGGGCCTTGATCCAGGAATTAAATCAATGGAAAACTCAAATTTTCGTTCTGGAGGATGTCCAGGTAAATCTTCCAAAAACACATCAACATATTCTCTCACAATAGGTACATCCTCTATTTGAATCTTCCTTTCCTCACCCTCAGTAATTTCCTTCTCTTCCTCCCCAATAATTGAATTTAGTTGAGCTACTGGGGGTGGATCTAGATAAGAATTATGTGGCGATGATTCGGCTCTAAAGATAAGGTGTTCCTTATCATCATTATCAAGAATCGTAACCTCTTTCCTCTTACAATAAATTTTTGCATCATGGTCCGAAAGCCAATCCATACCGAGGATTATATCAAATTCAATCATGGGTATGACAATGAGATCAGCAGGTAAAGAACATTTAGGTGCTCTAATGGGAACTAATCGACAAAACTTTGTTGCAATAATACTTCCCTTAGGGGTTTTGACCGAAAACTCCCTTGTTAAATCAAATTGGAAATATCTAATTTTCTTAGCAAACTGGGAAGATATGAAACAATGTGATGATCCAGAATCAAATAATGCATTTGCTAATCTTGAGGAAACCATTAAATTACCTGCCACCACGTCTTTCGGAGCTTCTACCTCAGCAGTAGTGATAGCATAAGCCTGGCCTTGATCCCTTGGCCTTTTCTGAGGTAAGTTCTCCTGACGCTTAGGACATTCATTTGCATAATGCCCCATCTCCCTGCAATTGTAGCACCGAACGTTGGTAGCTTCCTTCTTCCCCTTGCAATCATGAGCTTGGTGGCCTTTTTCACCACACTTGTAACAGACTCCCATTCCCTTCAAGCAAGTACCAGGATGTTTCTTCCCGAATTTACCACAAGATGGATATTCAACCTTTCCCTTCTTCCCTTTATTTCCATTCCCAGATTGATCAGCAGGTCTCTTATTCTCTTGCTTCGCTTTAAAGTCATAAGACTTAGAGAATTCCTTTTCCGTCTTGATAGCGCACGAGACAATACCTTCGTATGAAGAGAAGGTTTGTGATACTAAAGCTCGACGGAGAAATGGTTTCAACCCATCAAAGAAACGATCAGTCTTACTTCTTGGGTTACGTATGTAATCTGCAGCATACCTTGCTAACCTTGTAAAGTTAGCCTCATACTTTGTGACATTCTCATCCTCCTTCTGCCTCAGACTCAGAAATTGCCTTTCCATATCCGCTCGATGGTCTCGAGGAAAGTATTTTTCTAAGAACAGCTCTTTGAACTCCTGCCATTCCATGTTTGTTAATTCATCATCTTCCTTTGTGTTTTGAATTAGTGACCACCATTGATCGGCATCTCCAGTGAGGCGGTAAACTGCCATGACAACCTTCTCCCTTTCACTACTCCCCAAGGCATGGAATATTTTCTCTAAGGAATTTATCCATTGCTCAGCTACTATAGGATTTGTACTCCCATTGAAGGTTGGTGGTTGTTGCCTCATGAAACGTTCTAGCATTGATCCTCCACGTTGCGGATCAGGGTGCTCCATACGAGTAAGGTTATTATTCATAACCTGAGTGAGTTGTCCCAGTATGGTAATAAGTTGATCGGCACCAGTTGCATCACCAGACCCACTATAATTATCTTGAGCAGGAGGGCAATCCCTACATGGAGTGCATGCATTGATACGGTTTCCATTTCTTCCACTAGGCGCCATTTCTAAACAATGGCATAAACTAGATCAGTTTATGAATCAAAATACATAATCCTATACTTATAAAACACTTAACATAAATTGAACTATTTATGGATATAATCCATAATCATAAAAATGTTTTCTTTGAGGAAGTATATACTCATAAACCCTTCATAATGATTTGTAGAGAAAATGAGAGTTATCCTAAGCATATCCCCCGGGAGTGTCGTAACCAAGAGTGCAGCAATGCCTGTTGTCGTGCACTAGTTCCCGTTCGAGTCTATCTCAAAGCGGTGTTTTTGGGTTTTACCCCTAGGAACATCTGTGCCAGAGCCGCCTCTACCTGCTCGTATCCAGACAGGGATGTATTGCTCAGAAAACTCACAAAATATCTACAATACCAAAATTCTAGGAAGTTCTTCTATACTAATCCTCAAAGTTCATCTTAGGTCTATGTGCTCTAATCAGAGTTTATCTAAATCTAGCTTCCAAGGTTTGTACTAAACTTCCTCTGATACCAACTGTAACGCCCCGACCCCAGCTACCTAGAGCCGGTGCATTACTTCGTAACATTGGCATGATTACAAAAGATCAAGTCTCGAAATACCGATTAGTTTAGTAGCCTTGGAAATACTAGATACATTCATAAGTTTTACATTACATCATAAAATGAAAAACTACTACAACAACATAATGTCTCCACAGTCCACACTATTATCCCCTCATAATATCCCTGCAGGTCATTCATAATTTACTTCTTCACTTCCTGGGAAAAAATAAAACATAGAAAAGGGGTGAGCTCAAATGCCCAGTAAGGATAAAAATATAGCGGAAACTTTCATAAATAAGAATAAACATTTAAGGCAATGTATAACTAAAACAAAAGCCTTTTAAACTTGAATATCAACATAATATGGCAAAATTAAAATGAAATAACGCCATTTACTCATTCACATGGATATTCTACTAATCGAATAATCACATGCAAAATCACTAACCACTTTCATAATGTTGGAATGCATAATGCCAGACTATCATAACCACATAGCCAAGGCCTCGTGCCAAGACTACAAATAAGATTTTGTCAAGGCCTTGTGCCAAGACACTAGTTTGTCTCATGAGACCTACCGATGCATCGAGGAGCTATAGCGGGCTCCACCCGTCACATATTAAGTCCAATGCATTCCCATATGAAAAGGTTTAAACATAACATAAACATTCGTATTAAAACTAGCATACGAAATGTCAATAATTTCACCATAAACTATGAATGGTATAAAATAGCACATCCACAGTCAAACATATCACAAAAACCTTCAATACAATATAGAAGTTTTGTATTATAATAAATCAACTTCAAATAAGCGTAAAATCCATCAAAGGATGTTGACATAGATGAAATCAAAACACTTTTTAGAGAAATATCTCTTTCTATTTTTGAAATCGTTTAAGAGCCATATAAAACAAAACATTTTCTTGAAAATATTCTTATAAGCTTGTAAGGAAAGATTTGAAGATTTTATAACGGCGGAAAATAACCGCACCCGCCGTATAAGTTAAAAACATTCTTACCTCAATTCTGTCGAAAAGGTTAAAAAGGACCTTGTTTTGAAAACGACGGAAAGATTCCTCTTATAAAAAGTCAAAAAGGGTATAAATGACTTTAACCCATATAATAAAAATGTTTTGAAATACATTTTTAAGAAACATGTATGTGGATGATAACGAGGTCCCAGTAGATAATTATGTATAAACAACCTTGGATAATGAAGAGGTTGTGAAGTAAACCCTTACCTTGTACTTTTCCTTGGTTGGGGTAGGTTAACCTCCTGTATAATGGTGAAATAATTGTTATTAAATTATACGAGAATCATATACATTCATATGATATCATATATGATCTTTTAACATTGCTTTGTTAACAATATCTTAGATTTATCGTTGTTTCGGGTGTTAACTTACTCGTTTTCTTATATGTTTTGTTACGTAAGTCATGTTTTTCATGGATAGGTTGTATCTTATTCATATCCAGAATGATATCATGTCCTTAATCATTATTTTTAAATTATCAAATGATAATTATACTTGAATGGATACGACAGAGAATGAATCTCATCGCGTTCGTGGAGACGGTAGTCCGTACGTACGCACGAGCGACAATATCATTATTTTGATATTAAAATAATATATAATTGGATAGTATATCATATATACAGAATCATTATCATGTTATATTTATTATTTACATGAATTACATATCATTATTATACCCATCTAAATAATAATATATTGAATAACAATTACACCACGACGTGGAGACGGTAAGCCGTACGTACGCACGTATGGTGACATGTCATTCAAATGATGGGTAGAATACTGAATATGGTTGTTCCATATTTATAATAACATCACAGTATATAGAAGATACTGGATTTATAATTTTAGAATTGAAATAATAGACAAAGAGGGAGTGGAAGAAGAAAGAAACATGAAAGAGGGTGATGAAAATGTTACCTCTTCTTCGGGTTCTTCCTTTTGATTTGATCAAAAGGACTCCTTAGGATGGCTTTCTGACTAAAGTAAATCTTCTAGGATGAAGGGAGAAATGTTGGGATATTATTTGGGCAGAGGTTGTCCGAACCAAAAGGCTTGAAAGTGTGAATAAGGTGATAGAGGTGGGGGCCTTTTATAAGAGGAGAGGAGGGGCTCTTTTGGAAAGATTGAAATGTTACATTATTATACCATGCTTTTAGGATTCTAAAGGTCCCACACTTATATAATTCGTGGATAAGGTGATAAGGGTTCTAAATCTCTTCATCCAATAGGATTTGGACAAGTGTAAGCCTTGGATTTTGCATTATCTTCTCATTTTATTTAAATCGTTAAATAATGAGGTCATCGCCGCATCATAATGATGTCATAAATAATTTAATTTATTTAATGTCTAAAAATTATAAAAAAAATACTATGATGTAGGAAATCTTTTTTATATTTCTAATGAATATTTATAATCAAAATTTGGACTTGTGTAACCCCACTAAAAAACTGTTTTAGTAAGACAACTCATGTTTGTGTCAATTTAATTTTAACATTAAATAAATATATATTAATGTCATTTTCCAACTAAAGTGGCTCCATGGGGTCCCCAAGTTGACCCATGGGTTGTCTTGGTCTTCCATGACTCATACAATAGGAGTAGGACAAGTGTAATGCTCATCTCATATTATTAAAACATTATTTGTACCTTAAACTACACTAATTACCTCTAATCGCGATTAACTTAAAAGTTACTATTCACCAAAAATTTATTTTAATCTCATTGAACCACATTTTACTTCTTAATGAAAACCATGTATGTCGGATTTTTGAAAATCAAATCACAGAAGTGGTAATATTTCATTTAAATGAAAAATCAGTTTTTTAACTACCACTTAGTGGTTTCACTATTCATCAAAAATTGAAGTTTTTCAGAACAAAGCCAAAATTTCACCCTAAGCTATAATTGATATTCCGAATTCAAAAATGATGTCTATTTTACAAAATTCCAAACATATATGTTGCATTAATTAATTTTATAATTAATTCCCGCTGTTACAAAAAATGGCGTGTTTCTAAGAAACAATTTATATCAAAAGATTGGCATTTGTTTATGTCCGATTTCAATGTTAAATTAATTCTAATGACCACCATTGGATAAAATGGTAAAAATATATTCTAATTATACTTTAAAACCACTAAATAGTATAATTTTTCACTATAAATTATTTTGATTTAAAAAGTTGTTTTTAAGTATTTTTCACTATTCATAAAAAATTCGAAGTTCTCAGAAAAATACAAAAAATTCAACATAGGCTAATTTCGATATTCCGAATCCAAAGATGAAGTCTATTTTGATAAATAAAATTTATAAAATTTCAAAAAGTAGGTATTACTATTCACAACGGCTAGTTTAATTAGTTGTGGTGTGTGTTAGAGCTCGAGGTTGCGTACAACACACGCTATTGCATTATTCGAAGGGAAACGTACCGTGGAAGCTTGGGGTGTTACAATTTCATACACTATTGTTGGTTGGATTTGTTTTGGAAACCATTGGTGGTGGCCTATTGAGTGGCACTCACACCCTATTTAGGCTACCTGATCGATACTTGAATAGACTTCATTGTTATAGGACAGGTTAAGGGAAAGGGCCCTAGATTAGATTGCTGATTGGGGATGAAGAATGGATGAGGGAACCGAATATGGTTCCAGACCTTCTTGGTAGTCATTAGTGTCTTTACTTTCAGTTTCATTGAAGACACTTTGACACTTACTTTGGCATTTCATGTTTCCCTTTCAGTTGAGTACTATATTTCTAGTTTTGGTTATCTTGTCACATTGGTACTATTTATGATTATATATGATTCCTCTATTGCTTATTTACTTTCAATGGTGTATTAATCTAATAAAAAGGGTATATTCTCCCTATAACTAACTTACAAGACCCTCGCTTCTAGTCGGTATCCTCTGGCATACGAGGAGGCGTACCTGAGGTCATGTGACCATCTGGCTTGGGGAACCATTGCATGGCACCCAGGACGGGACGTTACAAAGTGGTCTCAGAGGAGTTTTCTTTCTTCTTATTTTATCTTACTTTTTGGGTAAAGGTAGAAAAGAGATTAGGAAGAGTTGGGGCTTGGTAATGAGATCGTGCATGGGAGTTGCAAACCCATGTATGGGAAAAAACCAGAATAATCAGGGTGGGATTGTTGTTATTGTTGTTTTCTGTTACAGTTGAATATTATTTCACCTTGGGTGATGCACTTGTGGTGTGATGTGATTATTTTTTCTAAGAATTATTGAGTATTTATTCATGGCTCAGGATGACATGAGAGTTTATTCTTCATGAATCATTCTAGGCACTTAGGATTATTGTGACATGCATCATTTTAGGAACGTACAAGAAAATGGGTTATGGGTAAGTCTTTGAACTTAAAATATTTTCATTTCTTATGAATTTGAAATGAAAATGGTTCCTAACATGATGAAATTGAATATGGTACAAAATGAGGATAATAGGGTGTCTAAATTAGGAACTTGAATATGAGAATGTGGTTACCCTTGTTAACCAGTCCTAGGTGCAGGATGGTTAAGGGTAGTAATAGCGCCTCAGTTTTGACCGTGTGATGAGGGTTAGGGAAAGGACTTATTATGTATTGTATAAGTTTTCCTATAACTTAAATGTGATAAAATTGTGTTATGAGTCCTAAGACGTGTGTTTGTAATTATAGAGATATGCCTCCATAAAGGTGCTTATTAAGAGGACAATTGGAGGACATGGTTGTGGATGATCCTCCAATGGTGGAACATGAGGCACTGTGTAACGTCCCAATTCTGAAAGCTGCCCAGAGGTGCCCTGTACCCGGTCGGTCACATGGACTCAAGCGCATTTCCCCAAATTCTAGAGGCTGCCGACTAGCAGCAAGGGCTTTAGGTGTGATAGTGGGGAAACTATTCCCTCATTGGTCGAGTAACACAACAGAAACAAAACATATAACAATAACATAAGTAATAATAATACCATAAAATAGTAAACAACAGAAGACTGAAAGTAATAAAAAAATGGAGAACATATATAAATGATGCATGATACATATGTCTAGTAAAGTAGCCAAAAAAGTCACAATACTAGTGTACAATAATAAACCAAAGTACAAAATAAAACAGATAAACTCTAGCAGCATTACAAGCCTCAGCTTGATCCCATGCTCTCCAGCTCCACAACAATCAAGTACCTGAAGTAGAAGGGCACTTTCCATTATCTAGACCTGCAACAATATAATTTGTTTAGGCCCAAAATCATGACCCAAATAGGGTGTGAGACTAATTCCAGTAGGCAACCACCCAAATATCTGTGTCTAACAGTCAGTGAATATATATGGCAGGAAATAATCTAAAAGAAGCAGTAAACAAGGAAGTAATAAAAAGTAAACAATCCTACAACTTCAAATGCATTCAAATTTCATATATCAAGTAAGAAGATAATAAAAAAAAGGTAAACCTCTGGGAAGTACTCACATCCTAACCCCTCTGGTTCAACCAAATCAAACACAAGCAACCCTCTAGGAAGTACACACGGTCTAACCCCTCTATTTCAACTTTAACAAAGACTCTCTGAGGAAGAACTCATCATCAATTCCTCTTGTGGTCTCGTATTGGTGACTATAGACACTCTGGGGAAGCACTCAACATCCAATTCCCCCTATGGTCTCGTAACGAGGAAACTACATACACTCTGAGGGAGCACAAAGTCCATCCCCCCTATGGTCTCGCAACGTAAAGTAAACAGACACTCTGGAGAAGCCCTCAATGTCCATTCTCCCTATGGTCTACTACACTAGGTTCTTATGGCCCAGTGTAAGTAAATCATGCACAACGATATAAAGGCAGTTAAAGTAAACCTCAAGAACTACTTGACTAAACAGTCTATAGCATATCACAACATATCAGATAATAATCACTCTGCCCTAACTATACTAGGCATGGAAAACAAAGCATCCTAACAATCAAGCTAGACCAAACGGTCAAAACAAGAAATATGGAAAAAACATCCATAGTATGGAAAATTTAACCCTATTCACAAACAATTAACCTCTATCCAAACAAATAAGGCATAATAGGAAATAAAAGGGTCAAAAATCATAAACACGCAATACCTCGTTCTTGGGTATTGGGAACTTTTGCACATAAAATTCAAAGACTATCTACGGAAAGGCACAAAACACCTACCTCAGTGTTATACAAAGGATATATGTGAACCTCAAGCCTTGAATCTCCCTAAAACATCGTATATCTATAAAAAAATTAAAAACGTTAAACCGAGGATAACTCGTGAAAGAGTAGAAATCAAGAGATAAACTTCAAGAAGAAAGGATAACTCACCGATGCAATTCCAATGCAACTAATAGAGGTCGAATCAGAGAACGGATGGAAAGTCAGGGTCTCAGAGAAGATTCACGTCGTATGGTCACTCTTGGACGAGATGGGCAAAGAAGAAGATGGTTATGTCGATTAGATGCGACCCTGGTCCGTTTAATGAAATAAAAAGAAAGTACATGGCATGTTATTTAAAAATACACGGCGTGTACTTGACTTATCTGGCCTTCGCTTTAGGTAGTCTCCAGGTCACCACACATGGCCATGTACTTGACCGTTACACGACCAATACACGGTCACCCACAGCTACCGGGTACACGATGTGTACTTATAATTACAAGACGTGTACTCCTAAAATTTCTAGAAGCAACCATTTTTTCTCAAAAGGCAACTATAAAAGAAAGACATACCTGAAAAGAAGATCTATGTTCTTAAAAACTTCCCCCCTTAAAGAAATTAATCCCTGAATTTCCCTAGCAAGGCTGCGTAGAAGAAGAATCCTCAAACAGCTCTGGCCACTGTGATTGTACATCAGTCTCCCTCTCCCAAGTCTCATCCTGTACTCGCCCGTGCTGCTATAGCACCCATACCAGAGGAACAGACCAACTATAAAGAACCTTCACACTGCGATCAACAATAAAAATAGGATGCTCCTCAAATGATGCATAAACCTCTAGCTCAACCTCTTCGGGTTGAAATACATGAGACGAGTCTGAGAAGTAACGTCATAGCTGAGAAACGTGAAAGACATCATGCATAGCCTGGTACCTCTGAGGTAACTGTAACCGATAGGCAACTAGACTGATCCTTTCCAAAACCTCAAACGGCCCGACGTATCTCAGCGAAATCTTACTCTGTCTCCTAATTCTCCTGTGTCCCAACCTTGGTGTGACACGTAGGAAAACCTAATCCCCGACCTTGAACTCCATAGGTCATCTTCGTCGATCAACATAAGACTTCTATCGTGACTGTGCAGTATACATCCTCTTCCAAATCAACTCTATCTACTCCGTGGTCTCCTGGACAAGACGATGTCCCAGCATAGCTGCCTCTCCTACCTCTAGGCAACACAAGGTTGATCGGCATGGTCTATCGTACAAAGCCTCAAAAGGTGTCATCTGAATAGTTTCTTGAAAACTATTATTGCAGGCAAACTCCAAAAGAGGTATATGCTTCTCCCAATAACCTCCAAAGTCTAGGACGCATGCTCAAAGCATGTCCTCCAACAGCTGAATCATACACTTGGACTGACCATCTGTCTGGGGATGGTATGCTGTACTCAGAAGTACCTATATACCCAACACCCTCTGAAGTCACCTCCAGACCCGAGAAGTAAAATGAGCATCCCTATCTGAAATAATGGAGTGTGGAACCCCATGTAGACGTACAATCTCTTAGATGTAAAACCTTCACAGCTCATCAACAATGAAAGTCTCCTTGATTGGTAAGAAGTGAGCAACCTTTGTGAGTCTATCAATGACAACCCAAACTGCATCATTCCCTCGAGGAGACCTCAACAAACTTATCATGAAGTCCATCGCGACATCATTCCACTTCCACTAGGGAATGGGTAACTACTGAAAAATCCCTTCTAGTCGCTGATGCTCCGCCTTCACCTAATGACAGGTGGAACACCTCATGACAAAACCAACAACATCTCCCTTCATACCTGGCCACCAATACTGATGGTGCAGATCTCGATACATCTTGGTGAAACCAGGTTGAACTGCCCAAATTGAGGAATGAAAGTCCCTCATCATCTCCTCTCATGTGTCTTCTAGTACCCACACGTGTCCATGAAAACACAAGATCTCATCCTTGCCTACTATCCATCTAGGAATAGGGTCCTCTCCTGACACACTCTCCTGTAAGACTAGGCCTTCAGAATCTAATAGCTACCTCATTCGCACTCGATCAAGTAGAGTAGAGGTAATAGCCATAGAAGAAAGAAACGTCTGCCCCTGTCTGTCGTGCACCTCCAAATGCATCTTAGAGAACAGAGCCATAAGATGCCACTCACTGCTAGCCTCATGAACTGCCTGTATCTGAGTCCTCCTACTCAATGCATCAGCCATAGCGTTGCCTTTCCCAGGCATGTAGGCAAGTTCAAAGTCAAAGGACTGAAGGTACTTGACCCACTTTTGCTGTCTCATATTTAGATCGAGTTGAGTGAAGATATACTTGAGACTTTTTAGGTCGGTGAAAACCACAAAATTCTCTCCTAGAAGATAATGTCTCCAATAGCGTAAATCATGAACAACTGTAGCCAACTCGAGATCGTGCGTCGGGTAGTTTCTCTCATGTGGCCTCAACTTTCGAGACCCATACACAAAAATTACTTCCCCCTACATAAGCATTGCTCCCAGCCCGATACCTGATGCAACACAATATACAATATATCTCTTGCCCAGCTCTGAAAAAACTAGTATTAGTGCTGAAGTCAACATCCATTTCAGGTCCGGAAAGACTGACTCACAAGAATCAGACCACAAGTACTTTTTACCCTTCTTAGCTAGGCCTGTCAGTGGCGCTTCTAATCATGAAAAGTCCCATATGAAGCATCTGTAATATCCATCCAGCCCTAGAAAACTTTGTACCTTAAATATGTTCTTAGGTTGCTCTTTGGAAACTATGGTACTCACTTTCTCTAGGTCTACTGATACTCCTGTCTCTGAGATAACATGACCCAATAAGTGAATCTGATCCATACAAAAGTGGTATTTTGAGAGATTAACATATAAATAATGCTCTCTCAGTGTACTCAAAATGATCTCAAGATGTGTGTCATGGTCGTGTCGAGTGTGAGAGTACATCAAGATATCTTCCATGAAGACCACAAAGAAAGAATCTAAGTATGGATGGAACACTCGATTCATTAGTTTCATGAAAACTGCAGGCGTATTCTTGAGACCGAACAACATAACCACATACTCGTATAGACCATACCTGCTTTGAAAGGCTGTGAGAGGTATATCTGATGGTCTAATGCGCAACTGATGATAACCGGATCTCAAGTCAATCTTCGAGAACACCCGGGCTCCTTGAAGCTGATTGAAGAGATCATCAATCCTCGGAAAGGGATATCGGTTCTTAACTGTCAACTGGTTTAGCCTCTGATAATCCATGCAAAGTTTAAGGGTAATGTTCACCTTCTTCACAAACATGACAGACAAATCCCAAGGAGAAGTACAGGGTTAGATGAAACCCTTAGCTTGTAACTCCTCTAACTGCTTCTTGAGATCCTGTAACTCTGGTGTAGCCATCCTATAAGGAGGAATGGACACCGATGCCACTCCTGGCACAAGCTCAATAGAAAATTTCACCTCCCACTCCAGAGAAAAACCTGAAAAGTCCTTTGGAAAGACATCTCTGAAACAATCCACCACTGGAGGAAATTCCAACTGTGATGTCCCCTGGTCATCCAAATATAGACTAGCAATATGGGCTATAACTCCACCCAACCCATGATGATCAGGTCCTTCTATGCTCACTTGAACATCCCATTCGCATTTCTGAAGAAATTATCCACCCTCTGGTGATGTGAAACTCACCCTACGACGATATTAGTTGACAACAACTTGGAAGGGAACTAACTAGTCCATTATGAGAATGACATTATAATCTGTCATCTTTAGGACATAAAGGTTCCATAATAAGTGACACACACCAAACTTGAGAGGGAACTCCTTTCACTGACGTACACTGGCCGTTCGAGTCCCCAACGGAGTGTCTAGTGTCAAGATATCAATAGAAGAAAAGATACAGAGCCCAAGGCTTTCCACAACAACAACAGATATAAATCTATGGGAAGACCCTATATAAAAAAGTGCAAAAGCTAAAAATGAGGCAACTAGGATCATACCTCGAATTGTAGAGGGTCCGGGATCCTGATCCTACTGGGTCTTCTCTACTGCAAAATCCTGTCCTACACCGCGACCCTGTAAAGCTAACTGAGATCCCTGAGCTGATCCACCCTATGGCGGCCAAAAACTTTGCATCTGACCACCTCGGCCATGAACTTCACCTCGTCTTAAACAGATAGAAGAACTCCAGTTACCATACTGATAAGAAATTGGTGGTGATTCTCCTGAATGTGGAGTCATAGAAGAAATCCTATCACCAGCCGCTGGTGAGAAGAACTGACAGAAGCGCTGAAGATGACCCATTTTTCCGCAAGATCGGCACTCCACTTGGTCTCTCGGGAAATGTGTCCTTGTATTCCTGCTCTTCCCTCACTAGTATCACACCACCTGGCTACCATAAGAAGTATCATGCTTCCTCAGTTCTCCGCGTTTAGACTCCCTACGATGCTTCCTTCTATCAGTGGGAGGGATACCAGCTCCGGATGTCGAGCCGCCCTGGCTCACAACCCCAGAGTCCCTCAGATTACGCTCTGTGATCAACTCCTGGTTGACTATAGAAGTGATGAAAGTCAACCTTAAGATGTTCACCTGATATTGGATGTCATGCCTGAGACCATCCTCAAACTTCCTCGCTAGAAATAATCCATCAACTCTTGGAATAGGCATGAAGCACTGCAACTCTGTGAAGCGAGAAGAGTACTCCATAAATGAAATATTACCCTGCTCCAGACTCATGAACTCTCAGGCTCAATCGGCCCTCAAAGTATCTTGGTAGAAGTAATCATAGAAGGCACACTGGAACTCATCCCAAGTCACAACCTGCTGGCATCCTGCCTGTGAGATCACATCCCACCATCTCTTAGAAGAATCCCGAAGCATATACATAGCGGGCTTCAACCTACTTTCTGGAGGTGTTTCCTGATGTTCAAAGATAGATAGCAAGGATTCTAACCATGACTCTACAGCCTAGGGTCCTCCTTCCCCTATAAAGGTGGGATGCTGCTGCTGCTGGAAAACCCGAATCAACTCTTCCATAGAAGGGACAAGATACTCCTCAGAAGGTTTGTATGAACCTCATGAATCCCTCTCAGAACTATGCATTGGCACCTATATCCGGGATAATGGATGGTGCCAAGATAGGCACGATTGGAGGATCTACTAGAAGTTCCTAATCTGCCATGTCCAGTGTTTGATCACTACCCTACAACTGGCATACAACCAGAGGACGTCGCGGTGGCATGACTCTACAAGGTCAAACGCACACCTTAAGACAAGATTAAAAAATACTGAAACTTAGAAGTGCAAGAAGGGAACATGAGAAGTAAAACCGTCAAGTTTTTTTTTTTAAAAAAATGGATACACGGTGTGTATAATTCCTACATGGCATGTTCCCTTAAGCCTTCACATGGGCATGTACTTTTGCCAACCCATGTCATGTAACACCCCATTCACACGGTGTGTTTTCCTAACACACGGTGTGTACTTAGATCCTCTTCCTCTGGCCAAGTTTATCCACATGGCTAAGCCACATGGTTTTCCTAGAACAAGACTAAATGGCATGTTAGTGCTAGACACAACATGTTCTTGATGAACTTCACCGACCCGTGTTGTTATCCACATGGGTGGATACATGGATGACTCTAAACGGAGTGTTTATGACAAACACGGTGTGTACTAGAAGGATTCTACCACCTCGTGTTGTTCATTACATGTCCATATATAGGCTTTATACTACATGGTGTTTTCAAGCTTGACACGGTGTATATAACCTATGTTTTATCCATCCGTGTTGTTAGTCACACGGGTGAACACATGGTCTACACACACGGCATATACATTTGGTACACGACGTGCCTCTCCAAATATTTCTCAACCCCGTGTCTCTACCCACACATCCAGTGACACAGTTAGAGACTACACGGTGTGTACATATAGTACATAGTGAGTACTTAAGAAAAATAGTTCCTTCCCGAAAAGAAGGACAAATGACATGTATTCATCACTACACGCTGTGTATTCTGGGTTTTTCTGGATAGTAAGCCTCAAAAACTACTCTGGAACCCCAGAAAACCACTAAAACAACATCAAAGTTCCAAATTATGATTCGTGAGGGCCCATACTTTCTGCGGATCAAATTTTGGCATCTTATACATGTCATATACAATGAATAAAAAGGAAACGATCCACCAAATTATGATCCATGAGGGCCCATAACACCTCAAGAACCAAAGTTTAGTGTTTATTTAAACAAAACCTTACACAATTCAATACCCTATAAAAAGTAGGTATTCTATCAATACATCTATCAAAACAACATGCATATCTAGCACAACATCTATCACAACAACATGCAATCACTAATGCACCCTAAATGGCATGGTAGGAATGCATGACATGTGATTTCTAACAAGTGCCTATATAATGCATGGGATGACATATCCTCATATCATCAGGTTGAAACAGAAATAGAACCTCAAAAACATCAACAATAACATCACAATACATGTGAATCACCCAATGGTGAAATCAAATCAACTATAATAATTGAAAAACTAAAAAAAATTGCAATATATGAGGTAAATTGGATTTTCTCTATACATGGGTTAGCTACACCCGGTCACAACTTATTACCAAGTACCTATTCCTTCCTATCCCTGGCTATAGGCTCCAAACAACAAGTCAAGAAGAAAAGAATCCTCTAATACCACTTTGTAACGTCCTGGTTCTGGAAGCTGCCTAGAGGTATCCCGTACCCGGTTGGTCACATGGACTCAAGCGCATTTCCCCGAATGCCAGAGGCTGATGACTAGAAGCAAGGGTCTTGGGTGTGATAGTGGGGAAACTATGACCTCATTGGAAGAGTAACACAATAGAAACGAAATAGATAACAATAGGGGAAGTAATAATAATACCATACAACAATAAACAACAGAATACTAAAAGTAATAAACAACTGGAGCACATATATAAATGATACATGATACATATGTCTAGGAAAGCAGCCAAACAAGTCACAATGATGGAATATAGTGATAAACCAAATTACAAAAGAAAAAAAATAAACTCCAGAAGCATCGCAAGCCTCAACTTGGTCCCATGATCTCCAGCTCCACAACAATCAAGTACCTGAAGTAGAAGGGTGCTTGAACTTATCTAGACCTACAAAAATATAATCTATTTGGGCCTAAAATAATGACCCAAAATAGAGTGTGAGCCTAATCCCAGTAGGAAACCACCCAAATATCTGTGTCAAACAGTCAGTGAATATATATGGAAGGCAATAAGAAAAAATAAGAAGTGAATAAGGAAGTACTCAAAAGTAAACAATCCTACAGTTTCAAATGCATTCAACTTTCATATATCAAGTAAGTATATAATCACAGATAGGTAACCCTCTGGTAAGTACTCACATACTAACCCCTTTGGTTCAACCAAATCAAACACAAGAAACCCTTTGGGAAGTACACATAGTCTAACCCCTCTGGTTCAGCTTTAGCAAAGACTCTCTGAGGAAGCACTCACCGTCAATTCCCCCTTGTGGTCTCGTATCGGTAACTATAGACACTATGGGGAATCACTCAACAGCCAATTCCCCATGTGGTCTCATAATGAGGGAACTACAAACACTCTCAGGGAGCAAAAATTTCACCCCCTATGATTTTTCAACGTAAAGTAAACAAACACTCTGGAGAATCCCTCAATGTCCATTCTCCCTATGATATACTACACCAGGTTTTCATGGCCCTTTGTAAGTCAATCGTACACAACGATATAAAGGTATCCAAAGTAAACCTCAAGAACTACTTGGCTAAACAGTCTACAACATATCACAACATGTCAAATAATAATCACCCCACCCTAACAATACTAGTCATGAAAAACAAAGCAGCCTAATAGGAAAGCTAGACCAAACGGTCAAAACAAGCAACATGGTAAAAAAATCCATAGCATGGAAAGGTTAACCCTATTCATAAACAATTAACCCCTATCCAAACAAACAAGGCATACCATGCAATAACAGGGTTAAAAATCATAAACACACAATACCCCGTTCTTGGGTATTGGACAATTTTGCACATAAACTTCAAAGAATATTTACATAAAGGCACAAACCACCTACCTAGGTGTTGTACGAATGATATATGTGAACCTCAGGCCTTGAATCTCCCTATAACACCGTAGATCTAAAAAAACGTTAAAAAAGTTCAACTGAGGATAACTCGTGAAATAAGAGAAATCAAGAGATGAAGTTCAAGAAGAAAGGATAACTCACCAATGCGATTGCAACACAACTGACAGATGTCGAATCGGAGAACGGACGGTGAGTCAGTGGCTTGGAGAAGATTCACGCCGTATGGTCACTCCTAGAGGAGACATGCGAAGAAGAATATGGTTCTGTCGATTAGATGTGACCCCGGTCCGTTTAATGAAATAAAAAGAAAGTACATGGTGTGTTCTTTAAAATTACACAATGTGTACTTGCCTTATCTGGCCTCCGCTTTAGGTGGTCTCCAGGTCACCACACACGACCATGTACTCGACCATTACATGACTAGTACACAGTCACCCGCAACAACCGGGTACATGGCGTGTACTCCTGAAATTTCCAGACGCTCCCCTTTTTCTCAAAAGACAACCAGAAAAGAAAGACATACCTGAAAAAAAGATATGGGTTCTTACACACTGATAGTGTCAGAGTAGGAATCGGGAGATAAGTTCCAAGAGAACTCCACTCATTTAATGCAATTGATAGAAAGAGACCTAGGGAGATTTATGAAAAGCATGTTTTATCTGACGGGGGAGTTTTAGTTGAAACATCCTCTGACTTTTATTGGAGAGGGTGGAACCGAGGGAGATGAGTTTTGGGTTGAGTCCATTGAGACGACACTTGACCATATGGAGACCCCTATTGAGAAGAGGGTCAATCTATCCACTTATATTATTCAATGATCAACAAAGTGATTGTGGGATATTCATGTGTGGACTGGAAAATCTGATGGCATGTTATGGAAGAAATTTTTGGATAATTTCTTGGATCACTTCTATCTAGAGACGCTGAGGTAGGATAAAGTAGCATATTTCATGCAACTGGCTCAGGGGAGCATGTTCATTATGGATTATGTTGGATGCTTCACAGATCTACAACACTTTTATCTATAATTAGTATAAGATGAGGAAGCTATGGAAAAATGATTTTAGGATGGACTTAAGTACGTGATTAAGTCCCAAGTCAATCTATTTCAATTAAAAAAGTTTTCTGAGGTAGTGGATCTGGCTCTCATAGCTGAAGGGAACCTGAGGGAATCTTCCAGTATTGGATAGATAGTTTTTATTGGATGATTAGAAGGTGTGACTTCTGAGAGCAGGAAGCATCGTTATTATAAATTTTTCTAGGGAAGTAGGAAGAAGATTACACAAACAGGATGGTTGGTTTCACAAGACCTTACTGGAGTGATCTGTCATTAGTGTGGTGGGCTGGGGAATTATCGTATGAACTGTTCCCAACCCCCAGTGGATTTCTAGGCCTGTGGAAAGATGGGACATCCATAAAGGTTTTGTAGGAACCTGAAGCAGTCAAGTAGTAATAGAGGATCTAGAAAGAACCAGGTTTTTGGAAGGGTATATTCTACACCATATCAGTCTGGCAGCTAGAGCTCTACTAGCAGAGGAGGTAGAGGCAGTGGATGCGGTGCTCCTAGGAAAGATATCCCACATTAGCAGAGTGGTGTAACTCATGGGAGTATGGTAACATCATAGGGAAGAGGGTTAGGACAGTTGCATGAGGTGCAACCTACACTTGTGGATAGTGAGGTTGGACCATAAATAATGAGATGTACTATTCTTGTAGCTTCTACATTAGATAATTCCTTATTTGATACTAGTCCCTCTCATGCATTTATATCTTCTAAACTTGTTAATGGGTTGAGCTTAGTGGTAGATTATGTGAGTGGTTTTATGATGATAGATAAACCTTTGGGTGTACGGTCTAGAGACATCTATGAGTGCAAAGGATGTTCTCTTGAGATTGGGGAGTACCATTTTCTATGGGATATCTATATTCTTAATATGACCGAATTTGACCTAATTATGGGTATGTACTAGATAGTCACATACTGAGCCCACAGAGACTGTTACTATAGGAGAGTTATGTTTACATCTCCTAAGGGTGACCATTACATTCACTAGGGAGAGTGGGATATCCAAGCGAGCCAAGTGGGGCCAATTACCCAGCAATTGGGAGAGCTCACAACCCAAGTTTCTAGTCTATTGCTGGATAACAGGGGTGTTTATAAAGATGTCATTACACTAGTAGTGTGACTTTGCGGGCTCGGCTGCGTTGGCATTTTTCTCCATTGCTGGTCTGCTTTCACCTCACTCCATCTACTCCAGATAGGGCTTCAAGACAGCGCGATGATGGTCCAGCGGCCGAGAACCAGTCTCTGCATCTGAGGTTGCTAGCGCGTATCCTGTGAGATCATTGAGTTGTCCGTTGTGGTCGCTGAGTGTATCTTAGAGGGAGGCGATGGGATTTGGGTGCGGGATTTCAACGAGGTCTGGCGAGCCACGGATCAGGTGGTCATGGTTATGGTGATGGATTCTTTTTCTTTATCTCTTGACTTCGCTTTTATGTTTCGACTATGGATCTATGATCGGGTGTTCCCGACTTCTCCATTTGGTTTTCTTCACCTTGGTTTGGTTGATTCTGTGGTTTTCTATGGATTTCTTGGATTATCGTGAAGTTTCTTGATGGTAGAGGCAATGATTTGTGGTTTCTCTACAATTGAGGATGTGAAACCTTCAATTTTGTTGATGTTTCTTTGGATTTTTCTGTTCGTGATGAGGTCGGGCTTCAGCATGGTTCGTTCCAGCGATAGAGTTCCTTGTCTACTTTGGATGATTTCTTTTTACGATGCTTGTTTGGATGTCTACGATGCTGGTTTGGATGATTATGAGTTTTTCTATCTGGAAATATTTGGATCTGAATTTTGATAAGTTGAATGGAAACGAAGGTTCCTGGATTTCTTTTTGGATTTTGGATGTGGATTACCTGTTGGCTATGGATGTATTTCAACCATCACACTACATGGGTCTGCTCCAGATGAGGTCTAGAGCAGACAGATTTCACCTTGCATGCCATTCGGATTCGGAAGTTCGAGAGGGTATGGCTCTGCCATCGGTACCGGGCCCGTGCACTCCTACTTGTGACAACTTTCCGGCTGGTCATGTGATGGAGAATTCTTTTCGACACGATGTAATAGCTGGGAAGGGTCAGATCCGGTAGTCTTGACCTAGGTTTTCATCTTTAATGTTTTATGTTCTTGTAATGTTTGGAATTTTTGGTTTCTCACTTTTTCCTCAAAAGTGTTTATAATAAAAAAAATTATTTTTCAGTCATTACACTAGTAGTGGAATTATTTTAGGATGTCTTTTCAGAAGACTTCTCAGGGATTCACTTAAGAGATATGTGGAAATAACTATTTAGATCATGTTGGGGGATGATCCAGTATCTATTTATACATACAAAATGGCACTGATAGAGCTTTAAGATCTCAAGACTTAGCCAGAGGAGTTGCATGATAGAGGGTTTATCCATCTGAGTACATCACCTTGAGAATCACCTGTATTTTTCACAAATAAGGCTGATGGGAGTTTACATTTTTTTTTATTATCGAAAGTTGAACAAGATGATCGTGAAGAACTGATATCCACTTCCACATATCAACAATATATTTGACCAGTTGAGAGGGGTTTTCATGTTCTCAAATATCAAATTGAGATCAGGGTATCATCAGTTGAGAGTTTAGACTTCTGATATACCAAGGAATTATTTTAGGAGAAGGTATAACATTTATCAGTTTGTTGTAATGCCATTCAGGTTGACAAATGCACTAGTAGTGTTTATGGCATTTATGAACAATGTATTTCATCCGTATCTAGGTTAGTTTGTGGTGGTGTTTGTGGAATACATCTTGGTGTACTCTAAGACTCATGATGATTATACCCAACATCTTGACATCATCCTGAGTACACTAAGAGAGCATTGGTTATTTTAAAATCTATCTAAGTGTTAGTTTTGGATTGACCCGGTACACTTATTGGGGCACATCATCTCAAAGGAAGGTGTGTCAGTAGACCCAGAGAAAGTTTAGGTAGTGGTTTCTTGGGATCATCCCAATAATTTTTTCGATATCTGAATATTTTTTGGATTAGTTGGATATTACAGGAGGTTAATTCAGGAATTTTACCAATTGGGAGCACTGCTTTTGGGATTGACCAAGAAGGGGATAAATTTTGAGTGGATGAAAGCATGCAATAATTATTTCCAGGATTTGAATAAGAATTTGAATTTGGCACCAATTTTTATCCTACTTAAGTTAGGTGAGGAGTACACAGTGTATTGTGATGCTTCTGGGATCATACTCAGAGCTGTGCTGATGCAGGTAGATCGAGTTGTGTGTATGGGTCTTGGAAGTTGAGGACTCATGAACTAAATTACTCCACGCATGACCTTGAGTTGGAAGTAGTGGTATATGATTTGAAGTGTTGGAAACACTATCTCTTGGGTGAAAATTTTACAGTTTACACTGACCATAAGAACTTGAAGTATATCTTCACAGAGAGAGTTTTGAATCTTTGATAGTGGATATGGGTTGAATACATGCAGTCTTTCAACTTTGAACTAGAATATACACTCGGGAAGGGAAATATTGTGGCTGATTCCTTGTGTAGGAAATATTAGAATCAGATGGTTTAGGAGTCTAGTGCTAAGTAGAAGATGATTAATTTTCTAGATGAAATGCATGTGGTGATTCAGGAGAGTTAGGAGAATATAACTCTGTTTTTAGTTGCAATGGAGTCTACACTTTTTGAGATGGATCATGGACATATAGTATGAGGATCTAGAGTTCTTATCCTTGAGGTAAATATTTGAATGTGGGGAGACACCTTCATATTGGTTGATAGATGAGGACGAGATCGTTTATATGAAGGATCAAGTTGTTGTACCTATGATCATGTAGGAGGAGCTCATGTGGGAATTTCATGCCTCAAAGTGGGTGGTACATCCAGGTGTGACCAAAATGTATCATGAACTAAGAAGATAGTTTTGGTGTCCAGGTATGAGAAAGGAAATAGTAGGTTTTGTGACATGATGCTTCACCAGTCAGTAGGTGAAGATGGAGAATCAAAAACCTGGAGGTTTTCTACAACCGTTACCCAATCCCAAGTGGTATTGGGATAATTTGACTATGAAATTTTTGGTAGTTATTCTGAAGATACTTAGGAATAATGATGCTATGTTGGTTGTTGTGGATCAATTGATCAAATTAGCACATTTCTTTCCAATATGAGAAACCTTTATAGTTGAGTATTTGGGAGAACTTTATGTTTGGAAGATAGTTTGTCTGCATGGGGCGCCATGGACTATAGTTACAGATTGTGATTCACACTATATTTCATGCTTCTAAAGGGGATTTCAAAAATCACCAGGTACACATATATTATTGAGTACTAATTTCCACTCACAGACCAATGGAAAGTCAGAGCGTACTATACAGGTTCTTGAGGACATGTTACGGGCATGTGTGATTAACTTTTATGGGTATTAGGAGAAGCACTTGGCTTTAGTGGAGTTTTCCTACAACAATAGTTATCATGAAACAATACAGATGGCACCATATGAGGCTTTTTATGGTAGTCCATATGGATCACCACTATGCTAGATGAAGGCTAGTGATTTAGAGTTGTTGGTATTGAGTCTCATATAGGAGACATCAGAGAAATTATAACTAATTTAGAAATGTATGGCTATGGCTCAGAGTAGGCATAATTCATATAATAATAGATGAAGATGACCCCTAGAGTTTAAAGAGGGTGATTGTGTATTCCTTCGGGTGTTTCCCAAGTTGGGTCACCACAAGATACGGAGACGGGGCAAGTTAGCACCTAGGTTTGTTGGACCTTTTGAGATCGTGGAGAGAATTGGGCCAGTGGAATACCGATTAGCTCTTTCATAGAAATACAGTGCAATGCATGATGTCTTCCATGTATCACAATTATGGAGGTATCATCCCGACCCTTCTCATGTGATTGATGTGGATGAGGTTGACCTTGAGATAGATGCATCCTTTGAGGATCATCCGATACGTGTGCTGGATCAGAGTGAGAAGGTGTTACAGGGAAAGACCGTGCCGATAGTTCATGTGTTATGACAATATGGATGTTTACAAGAGGGAACATGGGAAAGAGATGTAGATATGAGGATTCAATAGCCCAATATTTTTGGCTAGAAATATTAAAAAAAATCTTGGAATCATAGCTTGAGGATGAGCTATTATAAGGTGCAGAGATTGTAAGATCCTAACATTTTTTGGAGTTATCTCGGTCACAAATTATCCTACTTTTTATTTTATTTAAGTACCTTTGGTTGGAGTTATGACTTGGGGTGCATTTGGGTGGAGTTTTAAGAAAATTTTGAGAAAAGGGGACTATGAATGGTTAGCATACAGTTAGATAAAACCATGTAACCAACCCAGATAATCATGCGACCCCAGGAAGTGAGGGCCGCATGGTTGGAACACGGTTTGTTAAACCGTTCACCCCTGCCCAGAAAAACCATGCTCGTGGTTTTATTTCACCTGAAAATTTATTTTTAAATCCTCCGAACCCTCAAAACACCCTCATTTTGACCTTGGCTCGAGACCTAACATTTTTGGGTGATTCTAGAGCTTTCTAGAGGGGTTTCAAGGCCTCATGACCTCTATTATTCAAGATTCAATGCCCAAGTTAAAGATAAGCTCTTCTCCTGGTAAGTGGATCTCATTCCGATCCTTATCCCATCTATTCTTCCTTATTCTCTTGATCTTTTGGTAGATTTTATTCTTTATTTCTTTAGATATAAATATAATTGGTGAGATCTATATCTAGGATTGTATATCTAAATCTAGATTGATTAGATCTTGATATCTTTGATCTTGATTTAGAGATTATATCTAGATCTCAAATCTACGTTGTTGTGCTTCTCGGATTTTGGGGATTTCCATTGAGAAAAATTTCATCAAAGAATCAAGGTAGGTGGTCTAAAACCTAAATCCCATAGTCGTGATTTGATTATGTATATGAAGGTTATATAATTTCTAGATTTGTTAGAAATTATAATCCCTAATTTAATTAATTAATGTGGTAAATTAATTAATTGAGATGATTATGAAATTGAGAGATTTAGGTATTTTTTTAATGAGATAATTAATTGGATAATTAATTATGAGATTTTGATATTACTTGTTTTAATAATTAATTGTGGGAATTAATTATGATGGATTAAGATGGTTTAATTGGCTAATTAATTGTGAATTAATTACATGTTGGGGGTGTTGCAAATAGTGATAATTAATTGGAAAATTAATTATGGAAAACAGAGATCATGATTTGAGAAAATTAATTTGGGAATTAATTATGGGATATTGATGCCATGAAATGGATAATTAATTAGTGAATTAATTGCAAGAATTTTGAATAGTCTGTTTGAATGATTAATTTATGAATTAATCATGAGATGTTGAGTTTGGTAATTGAGATAATTAATCGATGCATTAATTATGAGTAAGTGATCAATTAATGGTCGAGTTAATTAAAGGGACTGATGTGATTAATTAATTGGGGAATTAATTAAGGTGTTTTATATGGAGACTAATTGTTGAATTAGAAATGAGGATGAGATGATTAATTAATTGATATATTAATTAATGAGATATTTGGGTAAGAGGTTTAATGTTGATTAATCCTACTTAATGTGATGATGTGCTATCTGCGATAATGTGGTTATTATTGATTAACATTGATACATGAGATACATGATATATGTTTGTAACGGTGAATGATAACATGATTAGTCGGCCAAATATTATGAATGGTAACATGGTTATTCAAATTGTGTGATTAAATGAATAATAACATGGTCATTCATTTTTGAAATAAGAATGGTAACATGGTCATTCATTTGTGAAATAAGAATAGTAACACGGTTATTCAAACTGTGTGATTAAATGAATGGTAACATGGTCATTTATCTATGAAATAGAAATAGTAACATGGTCATTCAAAGTGTGTGATTTAAATAAATGGTAACATGGTAATTCATTTGTGAAATAAGAAAGGTAATATGGGCATTAAAACACATGGAAAACCTTAAAGAAGATCATATTCTGGCACGGGTCGAAGTAGGTATTGAGGTATGAGTATCTACGGGAACCTGAGGTTTTTATGTGATTAAATAGAGAATATCTAATAATGTGATAAAATAATTATTTTTGCATTATACTTATCCTTATTATAATTTCATATACTGTTGTTGGCTAGATTTGTTTTAGACATCATTGGTGGTGGCCTATTGAGTTGTACTCACACCTTATTCAGGATACCTGATCGGTACCTGAATAGACTTCATTGTTGCAGGACATGTTAAGGGTAAGGTCCCTGGATTAGATTAGTTATTGGAGATGGATCATGGATGAGGGAACCATACATGGTTTGAGACCTGCTTGGGAGTCATTAGCATCTTTAATTTTATTTTTATTTTAGAAACTTTGTCACTTAATTTGGCATTAAATGTTTCCCTTTCAGCTGAGTACTGTATTTCCGGTTTTGGTTATCTTATGAAATTGGAATTGTTTATGATTATATATGCTTCTGCTATTGATTATTTACTTCCACTAGTGTATTACTCTGATAAAATAGGGTATAGTCTCCCCATGAATGGCTTACCAGACCCTTGATGCTAGTCAGAAGCCTCTGGCATATAAGGAGGTGCACTATAGGTCATGTGATCGATCAATTTGGGGCACCATTGCATGAAACCCAGGCTGGGACGTTACAGTGGGACATCAAAATATAATATGGATAAAAAATTCAACTCAGATTTATTCTTAGGTACTGACATCTAACCTTATTCTAAATTAATTTTGCACTTCCTAATAATTCCATCCAATAATTCTGATAATTCAACTATGATTTATTCTTAGGTATTAAAATCAAATATCCTGCTAAATTAATTTGGTGCCTTCCAATAATTTCTCATTTGAAGCATCTAATTTCAAATTCAATTGATGAAAAATGCTAAGATGACATTCAGATGAGTTCATCTTTGATGGTAACTTACGTTACCCTATTGATTCACCACAGTAGAAGAGATTTGATTAACAATTTCTTGATTTTGTAAGTGAAGTTATAAATCTAATAATGGGATTTTGTATTGATGGAATGAATCCATATCAGACCCTAAGTACCCAACATATTTCATGGACTATTTTGTTGGCATTTTAAAATTTTACCCACATATATGTATGAAGAAAAAATATGTTATGACGAGTTTTATGATTTATAGACCAAAAAACATGAGAAACGATATTAATTTGTATCTTTCACCATTTATTGATGATTTTAAACTTCTATCAGAGACATGTGTTAAATTTTTTGATGCATACAAGAAAGAGTATTTTATTTTTTATGCTATGATAATTTTCACTATAAACCACTTTCCTGTATGTGGAAACTTATCTAGATACAATGTTAAGGGACATAAATCATGTCCAATTCGTGAAGAAGAGACTTCATATTATCAATTTTAGAATGGAAGAAATATAATGTACATGGGATATCAAATATTTTTGTGAATTTATCATCCTTATCGTAGATTGAAAAAATACTTTAATGGTTTATAGGAATACAATATTTCCCCATGAACATTGTCAGTTGAAGAATATTATGATAGGGTGAAAAATATCGATTCAACATTTGGAAAGAAAAGAAGTTATAGTCTTTAAAAAAATATCTGGAAGAAATAGTATATCTTTTTCGAACTACCTTATTGGAGATTTTTAGAGATAAAACATAACATTGATGTGATGCATGTTAAGAAAAACATATGTGGAAATTTTATTGGAACTTTTTTTGACATAAAATGAAATTCAAAATATGGATTGAATGTTATATTGGAATTGATATCAATGGTAATACGTTTAGAGTTATCTCCCACTATGAAAGGAAACATAAGATATTTACCTTCGGATTGTTACACATTAGGAAAGATTGAGAAGATGAATTTTTGTTAGTGTCTTCATGGTATTAAAGTAACCAGTGGTTATTATTCAAATGTGAAGAATTTGGTGTCATTGAAGGATTGTAAGTTAATAGGTATGAAATATCATGATTGTCATGTATTGATTCAAAAACTTATACCAGTTGCACTTTGTGGTGTATTATCGAAAAACTATTAGAAATACTATCATCAGGTTATGTAATTTTTTAAAATCCATTTGTAGAAAATCTGTTGATCCAAATTTTTTAGATGTGTTGGAGAATAAAGATTATATTTTACTTTTTCAACTAGAAATGTATTTCCCACCTAAATTTTTTGATATAATGGTTCATCTAGAGATTCATTTGGTGTATGAGATAACAATATATGGGACTATTTATTTATGATGGATGTATCCTTTTGAAAGATATATGAATTTTTTTAAGGGATATGTTAAAAATACTTATCGACCATAGGCCTCTATTGTTCAAAAATATGTATCGGAAGAGATGATTGAGTTCTATATTGATTATTTGTATAAAGATAAGTATATTGGTCTCCCTATATCTCAACATATGATAGTTGATAGTGAAGGTATATGGTTTAAAGGATTAAAGGTAAAGTTTATTCCATGTGATGAAGTGATGTAGTCAAATTTATATATTTTGAACAACACAAGTGAGGTTCAATCATATATACCATCACATATTGCTGAATTTATGTTATGATATATGAAAAGAAATGAAAAGTGGATGATTATTGAGAATAAAAAGACATTTTTTTTCATGGTTTAAAGAGAAAATCATCATAGATATATCTGCTGGTTCTGATTGGCTCATACCCCCTCAACGGAGACATCTCATTAATGTGATTTTGGGTCTTCCAATCCTAGGTGACGAAGAATCGAATTCATGTTCTGGGTTTGTCTTCCTCTCCGGGTTGCTGCATGTGGTGTCAGAGGTTCCCATGGATCATTGAGCTTCTGTGGCGTTGATTCCAGTATTGTGTTTCTCATTTCGCTTTTGAAGATGTTTTATCATAATGGTTCTTTACGTTGTCCATTGGATTAGAGATATACTCGAGCCTAATATCATGTAGCAAGTCCCATATGAGGTTTCAGAGCTATTATTTCATCTTTGCGGCACTTTACAGATTTGGAAGTTGAGAGGGTATAGCGTCAACCATCAGATCTAGCCTGTGCTTTGACACAGGACATTGGCTTGCTGTACAGCCATGCAATGATGGGGGGCTTTTCACGATCAAATGCTGGGGAGGGATAACTCCATGTTGTCGGGTTGGGTTGTATCTCTATACCTTCGGGCCGTGATTGTCCTATGTCCTTGAAGTCTGTTCAGGTTCCCCCTTCATCCTTTAAAAGGGGTTTTTGTTTAAAATAAAATAAAAATTTGAAGGCCTTCAGGCTGTTGGATGGGTACAAATTTTACACAAAAAATCTGAAGTATAAGAGTACCATTCAAAATAGTAGTGTAATGGCCATCGTTGAAGCATTGGATTTTTTTAGTGTAAAATATAAAAACACAATTTAGGCATTAATGCCATATTTTGGAGTTCTTGAATACATATGAAAAATTTATTATATTAAATTTTTAGTCACTATGTTTAAGTGTAATTGGGTTGAAAGTAATAGTGGTGTGAAACATGATGAGTATGGGTTTAAACTGGTTGATTTGAAAAGATTTAGTTGCAATGAGGAGCCATTTATCATAGAAACACATGAAAAGAAAACATTTTATTTCATTGATTCATTTAATTATTAGTGGTCTATCATTTTCAAGGGAAAAGAATCCATTTGGATGATTATGATGATGATGATGTTATTGATTTATATGAGGCTTCTTTGTCTATTACACGTTTTTCAGATAACAATGACAATAATGCAGACATAGTGAATGCAGTACAAAATGATCATACTAAAGGGATATAGGAAAACACTAAATTAATCTCCTAATTAATTTGGTAAATATTTACATTATATTTATTTTTTAAAATTTACATGTGTAAAAAGTATATTTTTTAATAAATATTGGATATTTAATTATATATATTTGATTATTTATATGATTTTATGTTTTAAATTTTATATTTCATGGTTATGTTTATTTTTTTTCATTGAAATACCCAACACATATTATTATATTTTGTTTAAATTTACACATATGAAACCACTTTTTTGAACTTTGATATTTAAATTTATAAATGTTTCTATAATTTTAGAAGTAATTTTTATATTTAATAGTTTACCTTTCATATTTTTTTGGTTAATAAACATAACATCATTATTATTTTGTAAAACATACACATTTGTGCCACTTTTTTACTTACATATTTTTTTTCCTGTTTTATAATTATTCAGTTGGATAATAATATGCAGGTACATAAGAATTTCAATACATTTTCCTACTACAATGATATATACATATATAGATATAGGGGAACATGTATTGAGGTATATTAATTTTTTCATATTATTAAATATGTAGTAATATAATTATTTAATGAAAGCATACTTTTAATTTACAAAAAATAATTGCAGGACTATTGATGAGACTTCAACGATGGAGTCTTATGCTTTTACTATTCATAATTCATCTTCCCAAGTTGGTAAATGTAGAATTATATGTTTACCAAAACTGTCACTTGCTCATGGAGATGATAAATTGAATATTAGTTTTTATGATAATAATAATGAAAATAGTCCAAATGCAACACCGTTTATTAGCTATATCTCCATGCAAAGTCATTGTAGGATTATCATTTTATATCCTGATTAGAATTCCATCAACAAGATGGTGATAGATCAGCTTTGGAAGGTCGTAATGGTAAAATATTTCAATTGATTTATTTCATCTCATTTTTCAAATAATATATTTTTTAAATGAAAAATATTTAATTTATTCAATTACAGATGACTTCCAATTTTTAAGAAATGAAAGCAATTAATAAAAGATGGATTTCTTTAGTGGAGGTTTGATGGAGATATTTCAAAAAAAAATGACAAACTATTATGTTTTTGTAAAGAAACAAAATGAGAACCCATGCCTAAGGTATGAGTTTTTAGATGCAGATACATGGAATAAATTTGTTTTCATTTGACATAATGAAGCATTTCTAGTATGATAATTATTTTATATTATAAAATTTATTATATATTTATATAATTACTTAGTAGTTGGTTTTTATATAATAGGCCTCTAGGAAATATCATCAAGATATCCAATTTTAGAATTTATACCCTCATACTTTATCATGTGGAGGGTATCATTACTTGGAGAAAAAAATGATTGAAGAAAATTTTGAAGCATTAAGAGCTAATTATACAAGTAGTTTAGGTGAGGTGAAGTCAGGTCCTCTATCCCTCCACTCATGCCATGAAAAATGGAAGAGAGAGAAGAAGAAAAAATAAAATTATCTTACAAATAAAGTAAATGAAGTGGATGAATGAATAATAAGTAAATATTTTTCATTTTTCATGATTTTTTTATTTTATAAATTAACAACACTAATATACCATTTTCATTTTTCATTTTAGAAATACTTTTAGGAGAAATCAACACAGGGAAATTTTATCCCTGAGGGTAGGATAAACATCATAGCCACTACTTTAGGAATGCCAGAACACCCTGGCTGTATAAGAGGATATGAGGTGAGTGTTAGTATTTGGAAAGTTTTTGGTCATTAAAGTAAGAAATAAATAGACTTAGAAATAGAATCATTAAAAGTTGAGATGAAAGATATGAAATAGTCCATGGGTGATCAAATTCAATCAGCTATAAAGGCTATGTTAGAATAATTTACCAAACCATCATAGCCTGTACAGCCTTCCCAACCTTCCTATCCCTTTCAACTGACTACGCAGCCTGTACAACCCGCCTAGCTAGACTAGCATGCCCAACCTACCTAATCAGATCCTCCACCTCTTCACTCAAACCCAACCTTATACTGTGTGTTGTATACTGGAGATCCTCATGTACATATTGTAGCATTTGGATTTGTGAATTTTTTGGGGATTATATACATCACCAGCCTATGTAGATTAGTTAGGTTAGAGTATCAATACATGATATTATTGATCCCACTGATCTACTAACATTACCTACTGAGGAGGTTTCCAGATTTGGGGATTGTATGGGTCATTTTTTTTACTTTAGACATATAGATTTCTTCATTATTTTTCATATGAGGTACACATTTTTTTAAATATTAATTACATATGATTGAAAACTACTTATAATTTTTTCTGAAATTTAACTTATATAGGAGTATCTAAAACCAAAATAAATGGAACAAAGGAAACAAAAGGTTTAGGAACAAATAACTATAGATACTTATGATATTTCTGATGGGATACAAAGATTATCTCAGGATTCTTATTCCTTGGGTAATTTCCATGAGTTTCAGATGAAGTTTGATATATGTGGAAGAGAATATCCATTGAGAATATTCAGAAAAGATATCATGGATCTAATTTATTTTTAAGAGCTCAGCATGCCTGTGTTGAAATTGTTTTCCATTAAAGTAAATTGATGTTTCAGTTTTTATTTCTTTAATTAAAGATGGTTTAATCGACTTAATATATTAATTTTTTAATTAGGTATATACACATGATTATTATTCAAAATAATACCACCAGTGTTTATGGTTTTATAGATACAAAATTCATTTCAATGACTGTGCAATATTTAAAGACTGATGATAGAGTTACATATCTATGTGAGAGATTATCAAAGAATGAAATTGGGTGTTGGTTTTTTTCCATTTCTTGATGGGTAATAAAACAAATATAATTATGAAATAATATTCATTATAATGTCATTAATTGTGAACTTTTTGTATTGTTTAGGGAATTGGATGTTAGGCGTATTCTTCCCAGGTGAACGCACATTATATTGGATTTCCTCTTTATTAGGTGGTGTTTGTAAAAAAATTATCACATTATTAGAAAAGTAAGCTTTATTATTTATTATAAGTTCATTATATTTAATTCTTATAGTTTATACATGTATTATTAGTTAATATATATGAAAATTCAGGTCATGGAAAAAATTTAACCAAGAGAACTTGTTGATAAAGAACCCAAATGCAATCCAATACATGAAAGTAACTGTAATTATTTTTTTATATGAGATATTATTCTTATTTTTGATATATATATATATTGGTTTTCATAATCACGTTAATGTTTTATAACTGTAATGTCATCATCAATAAGGAAATGTGGAATGTGGTTATTATGTTCTATGATTAATGTATGATATAATCACAACTGGGTTAATGAATGAATTTGATAAGGTTAGTTATATTAATTATTTTTTATTTTATGTCATAGTATTCTGTATTTTAATCTTATAACATTCAATGTTATTACAGATGTTCAATGATATTGATTCGTATATGAATGATGAAATTTCCCATGTTTGATCTTTATTTGAAAAATATTTGTTAATTATAATTATGATTTAAGGTATGTATCTTCTAATGTTTATGATCAATATTATAATTTCATAACAAAAAGTGTTCAAAAAATAATTATTTTATTATAATAGGTGTTTGAACCTAATTATATCAAAAGAACGCTTCAACAAAAACTGCCAATGATTATGTTATAAATTATCAGGTATGTGTTTTTTAATTCTAGTTTATAATATAATTAGGTAGATAATTTTTTTTGATTAAGTTGTTAAATAATGTTTGTTTTTATAGATTTTTAGTCTATGATACATGTTGTTTGATTACTGTATATTGTGATTTCTATTACAGGAATTATGATATTTTTGGGGGTGTGATATTTACAATTTTACAATTTATTTTAATATTTCAACATTGGTTTTTATCAAAACCGACGTCAAAACCTTAAAAAAAATAACACACAATGTTTTCGGCATCGGTTTGTAGAAAAAATGATGCCAAAAACTAGTCCAAAACAAATTTTTAGCATCAATTTTAGTCGAAATCGATGCCAAAAATTCAAAAAGAAGTGGACCTTCAGCATTGATTTGTACTAGAAACTGATACAAAAAACTAAACCCAGATTTCAAAAAATCGAGTTTTGGCGTCCGTTTTTAGAAAACCGACGCCCAAAAATTTATTTTAACATCACTTTTATAAAATTCAATTAAAAGATGATGTTAAAATTGAAAAAAAACCAACGTTAAGACTTTTTCTTTCACTAGTGTGGCCCAAATAGCATTGGGTAAACCTATTACATCTTAACATGGGGTGGCCCTAATAGCACTGGGTAAGAATGTTATAGCTTAACAAGGGGTGGATTAGATAGCCCCGATAAATCCTATTATAGTTTTACATGGGGTGGCTTAGATAGTGCTGGGTAAGCCCATTATATCTTAACATGGGGTGTCTTAGATAACATCGGGTAATCCCGCAATAACTTAATTGTGTAATGATAATATTGGAAGTCATCTATATAGTTATTCCAATTGATAGGGTTTTGAAATGGTTTTATGTATATGATACCTTAATCCACCTGAATAATTTTTAATTACCTTCTATGGATTTTAATGATTTTCTTTGAGAAAAATGTTTGTTTTTTCATGTAAAAATGTTTTATTTCATATTCACAAAGAACTTTGAATATAAAGGTAAATGTTATATGATTTTTCATGTTTTTACTAAACTAATGGGATACTTTATTTTTATATACATTACTGAGATTTTGTTCTCATACTAAGTTTTTAAAATTTCTTTCATAGGGTTTAAGGGAGAATAAAGATAGGGGTGAAATTAGGGTGATAATTGTGATTATTTTTTATAAATAGAAATCATGTTTTATTTTAAAGAGTTTTATATTGTGAAAAAATGGATACTGAGTGTAAGTGTCTGCTTGTAATGTATGGGTTTACTTTGTAAGATTTTGTCCTAATTCTATAAAACTCTAAACTGAAAAGATTCTTTAATGTGAATTATACTTCAAAAATACTAGAATATGTAATGTTTAAGTCCAGGTCCCTATAATCGGTATTAAAGGATGGTTTAAACAACTTTGAATATTAGGATGTTTTCTTAAGTGTTATGGAAATCATCACAAGTTTATAATTTTTAGGTTTATAATAAGTTTAATGTCTTATAAAAACCTTTCTTGGATTTAAGTTATGAAATTTTAAGGTGACTAATGATATTTTTGGAGACATTTATTTTTGAGTTAATTATGGTTTATTACATTTTAAGATGAAAAATGAAAGTTATGAGGTAAAATTTGAGGTTAAAAATTTCTTTCTAAAGATGAATTTATTTTTCTAAGAATTATATTATAATTATATAGTTTTATAAAAAGGAAAACCTGTAGGATGGGTGACAACCCGTCGTGTCTGAAAAGTCCACAAAAATCAAACCCACAACTGAAGGGAGACAAGGGTGAAATGCCTACCACTGGCCTATATGAAGTACCAATTAGTATGAACTTTTATTTTTTATTTAAACAATTTTATGGATGAATAATAAGTTGATTTTGTGAACATATGTTTTATAGAATAGAAACCTTGGGTTGGAAAATGATTTGGTGATTAAGTGATTAATGTTATTTCAGAAGACTTTCAATATTTTGGGAACCCTATATTATCAAGGTAAATATAATACTATGGGAGGAATAAAGGTTGAATTATATTTTGGAAGCATATATGATTTTATTATGGATTTATTGTGATTTAGGTTATTTATGGAAATGGTTAGCGTATCTTGAATATTATCAAGGAAATTACTTTTTGGTATAAAACTTCATAAGTAATTTATGTTATTTGGAGATAATTATTAAAATTTATCTTGTAATCCTATGTGACTAAATCCTTCTAGATTTTGGGTTTCAATCTTAGTTTGGATTATTTTGAGGAATTTTAAAGACATTTATTTATCAAATGGTCTATATTAAACTTTGGGTATTACTGTTGAATTTTAAAGAATGAATTATTTTTTCATAATATAAAGGTTTATTGTTTTTAAGGAATTATATTATATTATCCTAACCATTTTGATTTTGGTTAATGTTTCATGATAGGATAAATAGATAGTTAATCTTTTATGGATTATGTGATTCTCTAGAAGTTGATTCTAGTGCTTCAGGCATGAAAAATTCATCTTGAATACTCATCATTTAGAGAAAAGATGATTTTATGGTAGAAATTGATTAAAGGATGAAACTATACTTGTAAAGTAAGTATATTTCCTTATATTCTTAGTCTAGGTATTAAAATAATTCCTTAACTCTATGAAAATTATCTTAAAACAAAAATATTATCCGTTTTCTTTTTTTTTTCTAAAAAATCAATTACCTTTTAACTCATCACAAATTTACAGTTTTGTGATGGTTAGCTTTTATAATTAATATGTTATCTATCACTATCCATAAGAACTTGATATTTTTTTTCTCTTCTATATCCATGTTTTTCTATATGTAACCCTAATATGTGTTATCTAAGGCGACCTTCGTACTTCCCTTTATTTTTTTAAAGTGGAAGTTTTATTGACCCTTATTCTGTTGCAAGATTTAAATAAAAGGACTTTGAAAGGTCAAACCCTAGATACCAATCCAAATTTTAAATTTTGAGGTAACAATTTATTAAATGGGTGGAGAATGAAACATCTCGAGTTTTTAAAAGGAAACACTATGTTCAATAGATTACATGATACACCACATCGAGCTTAGATGAACAACTAAATATTATTATTTAATATGGTAGTTATCACATAACCATTATAATGGAAGGTATTAATAAGATTAACTGAATTATGAAAATATTGTTTACACATGTATATATAATTAATTATTTGGTGACCAATTAATTATAAATGAAAATAAAACCCCTTTTAAAATAAAATGAAATGTTTTTATAGAAAACTATTTAAATACGCACAAGTGTGTTTTATACTAATAAATAAACAAATCAATCTTTTTGGATTATATTAATAAAATTTATAATATAATAAATATAATTTTTAACATTCATCCTATTTTTTTAGACATGATATAAGAACAAATACAATTTTACTCATAAAAGATGTATTTTTCTAAAAAAGAAGTTTTGTCACCTTTTGACGGAGCACTTGTTTTAAATCTAGTTTTTGAAACTTTTATAAATTATATTTAAAAAAATAAACTTATTCTTTGAAATTGTAATATCAAAATTTAATTTGGTTTAATTTTTGGTATTTTTCTAAGAAGTTTCATGTTTCGATGAATAGTGAAAAATACTGAATTTTAATTGAAAACAACTTTTTCATATAAATAATTTATAGTGTTAAATTATATATTATATTGGATTTAAAATATAATTAGATAAATTTTATATCATTTAATCCAATTTAGGTCATTTGAATAAATTTCACATTGAATTTGTATATAAAAATATTTCAATCTTTTGAATGTTTTCACTTTAAAAACTCATTTTCTCATTCCATCAATGAGATTAATTTTAAATTAATTTCTGAAACTTATGTGAATTTAATTTTGAAAAATTTATTATATATTTGGAATAATAAGATACAAATTTAGTAAATAGTATCCTTTTATTTTTTGGAAATATGAGTAGTAACTATGGTAATTTTTATTACCATAGTTAAGGGTAAATCAGGTAATTAAGGGTAAAAATAATATTATAAATATTATAAAATTACTCTAACACTTGTACTAATTTTATTGGATGAGTTTTTTTTACCAAAATAATACTTGGGAAAATTTTATGACCTCTTTAAGGAACTTGGTTGACTTTTATCCCTTTATAGTATTTTATTTTAAAGAAAATCCAAAGATGTCATACTTATGTTTTAATAACTATAACATTTTTAATATAGGGTTATATAGAAGATATTTTTGACTATAAATAGTCATTTGAAATATAAAATATTTATATACATAATTTTAATTTATTTATAATTTTTAATTGATAAAATAATTACCTTAAATGCTGACACAATGATGATACAATAATTGTTTAATTAAAGGAAATATCAAATAAATGATATACAAAAATATTAAAATAAATATAATTTTAAATAATTAATGTCATAAAATAATTTTATATAATAATTTTACATTTTATTAATGTTTTATAAGAATTTTTTTGAATTTATATTATTGTTATGATATTTTTAAAAATTCAAGTAATGAATAACATCGAAATTTACATTAATGATATTTTAAAATAAATAATATTTTACTAAATGATATAAAATTCATAAAATAAAAAATTCATCCGAATTATTTTTATAATGTTTAAAATTTAATAAATTACTCATTTATGGTTCTTTTTTCATTTTATAGTAAATATATAAACCCTTAAAGAGTAAAAACACATGTTATCATGATAAGAGTTAAAGTGGTTAAATAAGGGTTAAAACTAAAAAATAAGGATTAAAAAATAGTCAAAACTTGTATAATTTTCATTGGATAAATTTATTTTGAACCATAATCATTCTATATTCAAAATTAATAAAATTTTAGCCATTTAGAATAGAAAATTAATTTATATTAATTTATTATTTTTAGAAATTCCAAGTGTTCCCCTCCCCTCTCTTATAAAAGGGCACCTATTCTTCCCTTTTATTCACAATTAAAAAACTATTTGGTTTAGAAAATATTTAAACAAATACCTTAATATAATTTCTAACCACATTATAGAGCTCCTAGTTTGGGCATAACACCATCCTTAGTGGTCTTAAGGTGTTAAGAAAAAGAGATTATCCAAAGAAAAGGAATATAAAGATTTTACGTGACGAGTCAGACTGAAGGTAAGAGACTTCATCTCAATATCCTTTAATTGAAGAATATTTTGATGTTATACACCCACATTATTTTATGAGGTGTATATATAGTCCCCATTGACTTATCGTATCATTAATTTATTTATTTTCATGTTATTTAATGTTTTGCTAAATGTTATTCTTTCATGGGGATTATGATTTAAATGTTAAAAGTGGTATGAGACACTTTGAATGTTTTAAAATTTAATTTTAAAATATTTTTATCCATGTTAATATTCTTGATATTTATTTTACATATTTATTTATATGGATATAAAAGGATTATAAAGTTCATTATGTCTATTTTTAATTTCATTCAAAGGTTTTCAAAAGGAATATTTTTACGTGTTTTATATAAAATGTTTTGAAAAATGATAAAAGAAATGTTATATTCTTAAAGCACACCATGGAAAATACTTTTTTTCCACTATTACTATTATTTAATTTCTAGATTCCTTTGCAAGATTATATATTTTCTTAAATGAAAAACCATCTTCCCTTATTTTTGGGTTTTTGGTATTAAAAATGGGTTTTCAAAGAAAAGGGTGTTTTGGTATTGAAAATGGGTTTTAAAAGATAAGGGTATTATTATCTAAAATTGTTTTTCATATGGTTTTAATAAGTGTTTTCAAAGGGATTTATGATGAAAGTGTTTTATTAATGTTATGGTACTTGAGCATTATATAAAATGGGTGAGATTGATATACATTATACATGAGGTGTCCTAGATAGAATCGGGTAATCCCATTACATCTTAACATGGTGTGGCCCAAATTGTTCCAGATAATCCTGTTACAGCTTAACATGGTGTGTCCTAGATAACGCCAAGAGTGCCTATCATGACTTAAAATGGGGTGACCAAGATAACACTAGGTAAGCCTGTTGCATCTTAACATGGAGTGGCCTAGATATCATCAGGTAAGACTGCAATAGATTAATTGGGTAATGATAATATTGTAAGTCAAATATATGGTTATTCCAATTTAAATGGTTTTAAAAGGGTTTTGAAAGGGTTTTATGTATATTATGATCTAAGTCACCTAAAGGAGTTTTAATTTCTTGCTACAGGTTTTAATGATTTTATTTGAATAAAATGTGTGTTTTTTTTCATGTGTTTTTTTATTTCATATTCTCAAAGAAATTTGAATATAAAGGTAAATGTTATGTGAGCTTTCATGTTTTTACTGAACTAACAGTTTCATTTATTTTTATATCCCTTAATGAGATTTTATTCTCACCCCAAGTTTTTAAATTGTCTTTCATAGGGTTTAAGGGGGAATAAAGATAAGGATGAGATCAAGGGGATAATTGTGGAGTTTTTTCATAAAGAGAAATCATGTTTTATTGTAAAGAGTTTTATATTGTGAAAAATCGTTATGGAGTATAAGTGTCCACTTGTAATGTATGGGTTTACTTTATAAGATTTTTTCCTAACTCTCTAAAACTCTAAGATGAAAATATCATCAAATGTGAATTCTAGTTAAAAATACTAGAATATATAATGTTTAAGTCTGGGTCCTTACAGACTGATCTAAAACCAAAATAGGTGCAAGTAAAGGTTGTGAATGGTGTTCAACATATTGAGAAGAACTCTTAATAGAAAGGATTAGTTTATTATGGAACACTTCATGAAACATTGAAATTAATTTTCTAATTTGGATCTCAAGTTTCCACATTATACCTATATATTTTTTGGATTCAAATTCAATACAATAAGCTTTGAAATGTTCATTATTTTATTATTTCATCAAAAGGATCATGAATTTCCTTCCTAACCTCAAAACTATAAACTTCATCAGCAATATATATCAGTTTTTAACTTACCAAAAGTATAGATTCATTAAAAACATAAAACTATTCTTGATCTTCACCAGTATATAGGGTCAATTTTCCCTTTAAAACATCAATGACATCCCCTCCGGTGGATAATAAAGTTCTATTAAAAATGATATATACTTTCCTTTCACACTCTATTTCAATAATAAGGAAATTAGTGGGTAAAGTAAGATTTCATACATTGAATAAAATTCCATCTACCCTTATATAAGGATAAGTAAGTAACCTATCAACCATTTGTAAAGAGATAAATATTGGTTTGAACTCATGAAGACCCAAATTTTGAAACAAGGAGTAAGGCATAAGATTTATGCTAGTTTCTAAGTTAAATAAGAAATTGTTCCCATAAATTTCTCCTATTCCACAAGAAATGAAAAATATTTTAGGTCCTTTTAACTTTGGTGGTAACTTATTTTGAAGGACAACAATACAGTACCCAATAAGATTTATGGTGGTAAATTCTTTTAAGTCCATTTTATTATCTAATAACATCTTTATAAATTTGACACAAAAATGAATTTTGTTTAAGGCTTCCACAAAATTCATATTGATAAAAAATGTTCTGAAAATATAGATTAATTTCAAGTAATTAAGTTCAACATTATTTTTTACTCTTTTTGGAAAGGGAACGAGAGGGACACAATTCTTTAAAATAGGTTAATTACTCACTTTCTCATCAAACCCAACTTTATTTTTACCTTATTTTATTATTTACCATTTCATTTTTCTTTATTATTTATATTTTTTAAGAAAATGTTCACAAATTTGTTTTATTTGGACCATGATATCCAAAATTATAGATTTAGTGTTTTCCACATTTACATTTCTATTTTCAGTTAAATATTTATTATAATATTCTCTAGATTGAATCCTAACATTTTATTATGTATTAAAACCTGATATAGTAGTAACAATAATTAAATTTTCTCTTGGATTGGTAACTTATGTGTTGGGTAGCTTTCCATTTTCTCTTCCTCCATAGTCTCTTTCCATTTGAATCATTTGGTATAATAGATTGTCCATATTAGATTCTGGGGAATATTTTTTGTGAGTGAATTTCAGCCTTATGCCTAGATTCTTGAGATTCAATTGAAACATTAAGCCTATATTATAGTAAATATATTTTATGAAATCTTTGATTAAACATCCCCTTTTAATTACTTTTTTCATTTGAAGAATCGGGCCAATACGGATTTTGAAAATCAGGTTTAGGTTGTGAATGGAATCTAGGGGTAGTAGGTTGTTTAATTATTCTTTGATATTTTCACGACAAGTTAGGTTTTTTCTTAAAAACTTTATTTTAATTTAAATTGTTTGAAAAATATACACTTCTATATTGAAAACAAGTATCGTACTCAGTAAAGTTTACAACTTTGAGAATTGGGAAGGTAATTCAAAGTTAGGGGGAAAAGTTTTAGTGTGTCAAAACATGACACAATATTGGAATTTATCTCTAAGTGTATTGTAATCAACTACATAAACCTGAGGTTGGATTTCACTCCTTTGTATAGTTCTCTTACTATGACATTTATGTTAGGATTTTGAGCAAGTTTATCATTTTTTTAATTTCATCTGTTTTCATATCAGAAAAGTCACCACATGAGGACTAGTTTATAATGTTTTTATGGTAAGGGGTAAGACCATTATAAAATACATCCATAAGAAGATGATGAGTAATATGATGGTTGGTAAAGTTCATAATAATCTCTATAAATCTATTCCAAACTTCATTAAAGATATCTCCCTCATCTTAGAAAAACTCTGTGATTTTATGCCTCACTTCTTTGGTGGTGTTCCTGGGATAAAATTTCCCTAAAAATGAGTTTAAAAGCTGGTCCCAAGTATCAAATATTTATTTATCTAAATTATAGAAGCAACTTATAGACTTATTCATCAAGAAAAATTTAAAAACTCTCAAACCAATATCCTCCTCACTAAGTCCATGAAAAGGTTGTTGTCGAAGAGTGCTATAAAAATCTCTAATACATTTCAATGAATCCTCATTAGGTTGTTTATTAAAATAGGGTAACATGGAAAGTTAGTACTACTTCATCTCATAATTTCTATACCTAAGGTAAAACCTCATGCATGAAGTATTGTTTGAAATAGTGGGAATATAGAAATCCATAAGTCTATAAATATCAACATTCTCATTCCTAAGTTGTGGTTGAACTAATTTTTTATTTTCATTCTCATCACTCTAAAATTACAAATTATATATTTTATACTTTTTATTTTTATTTTTAGAAGATAAAATTTAGAATTTTTATTATTTTTCATATAGTTTTTAGTGAAAAAGTAGGTAAAAAAATTACACAACAATGAGAGAGACAATAAGTTTTAAGATTTTTTTAAAACAGATTTGATATTTCATTTTTTATTGTTTTTTTATGTTGGTCACACATGAATTCCCCCAAAAAAGACAAATTTTTATGAGTCTTGGTTATTGAATTTCCTATAAAATTAATTATTTATACCTAAATTAAGTTAGTAAATCTAATGAGTAGGGTCTAACCCAAGGTAAGACAAATGTGAAGTGTGTGCTAACCAAACAAAAAAAATAAAAAAAATAAACAAATAAATAAAACATAACTAAATTGTGAAGATATGAGGTGAAAGTAAAATTGATTCTGGAGTTTGTTGATGTGAGAATACAATTATAGAAAACTAAAGGGAATAAGGTAGAACATTTGATGAATTTGGGTAAACTGGACCAGACTAGACTAATAAAAACAGACACCACTCTTTCATAGAATTAATCATAAAATCACTGAAATTGTGTTAAGGTGAATTGAAAGACTAATTGTCATCATGTAAATAATCATACCAAATAACTCTCCTAAGAACTACTATGGATATAAACACTCAAGATAAATATACTTAATCATATATATGAGTAGAAAAAAACCTTTTCCAGTTATTAATTCAATTATAGTTTCCAAGGTATAAAGAGACACTATTCTTCACATGAGATTACTTGAAATAGAGGAAAAGAATGTTCATGAATAAGGTAAATGATAACTTTAGATAAAAGTTCAAATAAATCTCTATAATTAAAAATAATTCAAGAATAGGTAATAAATGTTTCAATCCTTATGATTTAATTCCCCTAAACTACTTAAGAACACATGTTAGTTGTAATATGAAGATTATTCAATGAAGTCATATAAATAAATAAATATAAGAAGAAAATAGAATGAGAGATGAAATATCCTCTAAAGAGTCTATCTCCTTCATCTATATTAAACTACCCTCTCCATTTATTCAAGTTTTCTTCTTCTAAATCAGTTCCCACTCCCTTCTCATTCATGTGATTCCCTCTAATTTTCAATTGATATATTCCCCAAATATTCAAGAAACTTATTTTTGAAATTTTCTAGATGAAAACCTAAATGCACGACCTTTTTTACATGATAGTCAGATGGTATAGTAATATCTCTAACCATAATTCAATACAACTATCAATTTAGAAAAACTCTTAAAAAAACTCTCAACCACTTTCACAGATAGTGATTGTTTCACCCAGAATCCATTTAATCTCTTAACTTATTCAGTTATTATTCTATACAACTCACACATATCAACCCTTAGTATTCTTATTCAATTGTTTGAGTATTTGAAAAAATCAAGGTTGACATAATCAACCTAAAAATAATCATGACCTAACTTTAATATTGGTCACTCGATATGCCCATCCTTGGACATAAGCTCACATCATCCTCAATAGGTATAGAAAAATATCAAGAGTGCATAAAAAGATAGTTCCTGACCAATTTTCTACTAATGAGGATTCCTTTCATTGGTCATAATCAATTTCAACATGATCAATGTAACTCCCCGGTTCACCCAGACAACATCATCTTCAACAATCCAAGCTTTAGTGCCTCAACAATGAAAAGATTCAAGGTGAAACAAGAATAATTCATTCGCATATTATCTTAGAAAAAAGATAAATCACATTATGTATAACCATAAAAAATGCTACAACCATATAAATAGTTACATTGAGGACCCATTATTCTTGTCCATCATCATCCTACACAGGGAACACACCGAGAGGACCACTTTGGGAGATACTTAACACTAAGGGTGGGGGAGGTGAATCAATGTTGGGAACTTTTTAGCTAATTATAATTTTTAATCCCTTTACCTATTATACCTATTATGAACTTGATTCTCCTATCCTATTTTTATTATCTTATTTAAGTATATAAAATAAAGTAAAAGATGAAACATTATATTTTTATAAGGTTCACTACTCAATAAGATCATCTTGTCCCTGCCATGTATGGTGATGACCAATACAAATATTCTCCACTATAATAAGATACCTTCTATAGTGTTTTAGCTAGAAAAAAACATTACCCTAAGTATGGTTCCTTAAAATTTAGGAGGGGGATAAGAAAACAATCCTGAATCCTTAGATTGGTGATGAAATCATCTAACTTGTAGGTCCTAGATTGTTATTTATAATAGCGGTGTTGATAGTATCCAACTTCTTCAGTTACTTTGTAACACCTAAAAATTATTCCAATTGTTGGGTTTTATATTGGATGTCATAGTGATGATTTTTTCTTCTTGACACTTCAGTGGTGGTGTGGTGGTGAAAGAGAGTGGTACAAAAACGCCATTATTTGGGAAGTTTAGGGTTCGAATCCTGGGAGTCCGCTTTTGGGGCGAGCCACTCCTCGGGGATCCACTCATCTTGCTGGGTCGCTCAGTCTCAACTAGGAAGAAAAAATGAGACACGACCCAATGTGCTGATGGATTGCTTTGACGAATCATCACTGATCAGGATGTCACCCTCTGGGACGCTCTTCCATCTCAGCTGGCAACAAATCCTTCCCCGGCTGGGGATCTACCTCAGGGTAGTGACCTCCTCATGGGGGGGGGGGGGGTTACCATGTGTGGAGGTTTCGAAAAGGCCACACATGGGAATTACCTTTTAAAAATAATATTTTTTTCTTCTTCCTTTATCAACGTTACTTGCACAAAAATGATAAAAATCTATACTTCTTCACAACGACAAACTAAACATTTCCCTTCCTTCTCTTATTCCTTCATCTGGAACTTATATATCTGATCTTTCCATTTTATTTTTTCCATCCAATGCAATTTTCTCTGGTTATAGGTCATTTGATCCCTTTTTTCACACCCTATTTTTCTTATACCAAATCATAAGAATTTTTTTATAGTATCATTTCATTTGTCCAGTACACTATTTCTCTATCTGGTGGCCTCTTCACACCATTTGGATGATCCCTTCATCTTCTTCTTGATCTTATGGTACCTATTCATTCGATGTTTTTTCTTTGTATGATACCTTCTGCTTAGTCTATTACCTGTACATATGATTGATTCTACCCTTATTTATTTGATGCTTGATTACATCAGTTGTTTATTTTACTCCATTATGTACCCCTATGATATTTGATACATATTCATATGAAACATCAACCAAAATTATAATTACTCTCAATATTCATAGTTGAAAATTCCTTATGTAACTTTACTTCTTCCAAAATAAGAACAACTACAATAAATATTATAAATAATAACTCTAGAAACCTTTTATTGATGCATAAAATCCCATTTATATAGGTATAGTTTCTCTGAAAACTTAAGGAAATGTGCATACTAAAATTTGAACTTCCCACTTCTAGATTTGAATCTCCTACACATCTCTTTCTTTATTTTAATGCCTTTAAAAATTCCTATAAGATAGGAGTCAACTAATCTATGTAGGAAACCTCCTTAGATCTCAATATCAATAATATTCTCTAACTTTCCTAAAATCTCACTATAATCACAATATTCCTTTGTTATTATTGAAACATTTAATGTCTAACTTAGTATCACCAAAATTTATAACTTTATGAAAAATTTGTAAAGTTATTCAAATATTATGTCCAGTACAACTTCCTAGCCCCACTTCCAACTGGGGTTCTTTACAACCCTCTTCCATTCGGTTAACTCTGACTATTGTTCTTGACCAAATTCATAGGAATATTTTGAAATCTTTATTCAAGAATTTTATTTTTTTAATAACTTCTTTGTTTGATGACTCTATTTGATATTTCCTTGAAAGTATTTCTATCATAATTTCACAAGAATCTTACTCCTTTCGATGAGTTATCAGATTTTTTAGTTTTCCTTCATCCGATGAACCCTCAAAGATCTACTTTGATCATGTTCAATGACTTTTTAGAAATCTATCAGATGACTTTGTAATACTCAACTCGATGTCTTTATAAAACTTTTTATAATGAAATTTCTTAATTAATTTTTTCTAATTCAACTATTTAGTAATATTCTCAACCTTTTTCTAATGACCTTGCATAGAAATTTCAGTCTGATGAACATCACTCAGAAACCTATGTACAATGAATTCATATAGAGACTTCTTTATTTGATGATCTTCCTACATTTCCTTTAACTTTTGACTTCATTAGGAAAATTATGCTTGATTATTCAAGAAATTTTTTCTGATAGAGTTTGTATGATAACTCACCAAGTTTGTATAACATAATTTATAATTCTCTTCATTAGATGTAACCTCATTAAAAGTTTCATTCATTCATTTTGGATTCTTCAATTCGCATATCGATCTTTATACAAGTCCACCTAAAAGACTTCATACAAATATTTTTTCAACTTCAATCAACACTTCACAATGTTTTGGAACCATAGTTCCACTGAGCTCTACTAAAACTTCTTTATAACTTGAACATTACACACCCATACCTCAATCTACACTTTATAATTAAGATAATTTAACTCTCTTTAAGATACTTTTATCTTCTTATAAACTTTATCTTATATCATATCCACAAGGCATTATGTTTTTTGATCAATGAAGAATACATTACTTAGAAACCTATGATATAGTTTGTTTAATCATTATATATTTTATGTAACCATGAATGTAATAAATAAAATATATATTTCCACTAGTTTTCTAATCAAATTAGTCCATTAACATCAGCCCAATGTCACTATGAATGTTCTTTTAATGATCACTAAATATTTCTTTTGATTTATGGACTTCCATCCATCCACAATCCATTTTTTTGTATTTTTTAAAAAGAAACTTTTTGGGTAAGTGGGAACCATACTTATCTATCCATTCAGAGATTCCTTATCTTTCAAATAACAATCTATTTGGAAAATTATTAAGGAAAATCCTTAAATAAAATTTAAAATATTGATAAAAACATGCTTATCCAATCATCAAGCACATGTTTTTAACATTAGGATCATATCATCAATTGTCATAAATAAATTTAAAGTCTTCAAAGAACTTTAAACTTTCAAGTAATTAATAATCTCAATATCTACTAAGAAAATAACACCACTTATATGTTTCTTAAGATAACAAGACTTGAATACTTTCTTTCTTCTTCATCCATTATTCTAAGCTACATCAACTTCATTACTGTAAGAACCCGATTCTTATTCTTGAGGTACATGTTTCTTCTTTTCCGTTTTTCCTTTAGTGTTTTTGAGAAAATAAGGAAAATGGGGGAAAAATACCAAATTTATGGGTACATGCTGTGTACTTTTCCACATGCTATGTACTTTGGCCACATGGGATGAGAATACAGGGTGTGTAGGTTTGTCGATGATTCAGGGTGTAAAAAGTAACTACATGCCGTGTACTTAGTAATACACACCGTGTAATCAGTTGATAGGTGAATAGTAAGGTGGTGGAGAGTAGCCACAAAATGAACAATAAAAAGGATATTACATGTCGTGTACTTGGTAAAACACACCGTGTAGTCAGTCAGCAGATGAACAGTAAGGCGGTGAAGAGTTGTCGCTAGTGAACAGTTAAAAAGAAAGTACACATCGTGTACTTGAGAGTACACGCCGTGTAGTTATGTTTTTTTGTTAAAAACAGGCAGTAGTCTCCTCATTCAGCATAGGAGGCATAGAATGAACCAGGAGTGTGGGAGAGGAGGCCGAGGCTTAGAGGAGCTCCCGACCGCTCATCGGAAATTCGATTCCTCCACCATCGATCTCATTTGGACCGTGCAGATCTACATTATTCCCAGTTGTTTTGGGAGGCACCGTTCACGTATATCGATTAGAGGAGATCGAGGTAGGTGGTCTGGTGTTTATTTCCAACTATTGAGTTGATTTTGTGTACAGTTGTGCTATGCTACCATGTTTGGGGTGTCATATGGATGAGTCCTTAGCTGTTAAGATATCTGGAATTGCATAGATAATCTAATGAACGTGTATAAACTACTGTTTGAGATCATTTCTTTGATCCGGGGCCACCCTGAGGGTGTGTTCCCCCTTGTTTATTCGTTTCTATAGGATACCCATGATTATGACATAATAATAACATGCTGTGAGTTTTATTGAGAGGAAAAATATATAAATTGCTTGCTTATGCATTGGGCTCGGCCTGATTACTTGCTTTTTATGGAACGCCTGAGGGCAGTGTTTGTTTAGCCTGAGGGCAGTGTTTATTTAGCATGAGGGAAACCTTTATTATGCCTTTGGGTAGTAGCTTCTGAGACTGAGGGTAATATCTTATACGCCTGAGGGAAATATTCGTTATGCCTAAGGGCAGTCACTTGAGAGTTTCGTTTTTGTTTTCCTGAGGGTAAGGAGTTGCATGTCTGAGGAAAATGTTTAATTTGGATATTCACTATGGTGATTTCTTATTTTTTACCTGCCAAGATAAATCACAGTCTTGGAATTGTTAAATGATTATTAAAATGTTAATGAAATTATTAGGATAGTTACTTTTGAGTACTTCCTAGTTTACTGCATTTCATTGTTGCACACTGCTGTTGCACATTTTCACCGACAGTTGGGCACAAGCCTTTGGTGGTTGCCTACTGGGATTTATTTCTCACACCCTGTTTGGGTCATGTCTTAGGACCAAAAAGATTATATTATTGTAGGTGTCGATAAGGGAAAGGGTCCCTATATAGGTACATGATTATTGCAGAGGATTAGGAGAGCATGGGATCGAGCTTAGGCTTGAGATGCTACTGAGTTCCTGTTGCACTGTTTTGTTTTGTTTTGCTGTACTTGTACCTTGTTCTGTATTGTATTAGATTGCAGTGTATCCTATTTTGGATGCTTTCATAGAATTAGGGAAATATTTCATCATCATATATATGACTGTTGGTTATCTTTTACTTTAGTGTCGTTGTCCATTTCAGCTTTAAATTCTTTACTGCTTCTATTTTTTGTATGTTTATATTTTTCTGCTACGCTACACTTTGAAAAATGAGGTCATAGTTTCCCCACTATCAGACCTAGTCCCTCACTGCTAGTCATTAGCCTCTGGCATTTGGGGAAATGTGCTTGAGGTTATGTGACCAACCGGGTTCGGGGAACCTGTTGTGTGGCACCCAGATCCGGGACATTACAAAGTGGTATCAAAGGGTTTCTTTTCTTCTTGACTTACTTTTTGGAGACTATAGGCGAAGATAGGATGGAATTGGTATTTGGTAATAAGCTGTGCCCGGGAGTAGCTAACCCGTGTACAGGGAAAATCCAATTTACCTCGTCTTGCAATTTTTCTAGTTTTGCAATTTTATAGTTGATTTGATTTTCACCATTGGGTGATGCAATTGTGGTGTGCTATTTATATTTTTATACTTGGGTTCTATTTAGTTGCAACCCGATGAGATGGGGGTATGCCATCTCATGCATCATTTAGGCACATGTTAGAATCACATGTCATGCATAATTTCCCTACCATGTAGGTGCATTAGAAATTGCATATTGTTGTGATAGATGTTATGCTAGAAAAATGCATTCTGTTGTGATAGGTACCTTGATAGATACAACTATTGTTGATAGGGTATTGTTACATGTTATGGTTGGGTTTATGGATGCTAAACTTTGGTTCCTGAGAAGTATGGGCTCTCTTGGACCAGAATTTAGCGGATCATAATCCATCCTTTTGTTTTGTTTTGTACTATAATGGGAAAGGTCGGGTGCTAAACTTTGGTTCGTGGGGAGTATGGTCCCCCACGGATCATAATTTGGCATTCCGATGCTTGAAATTAAAGAAAAAGGGTCTCCAGAGTAGTTTCTGTGGTCTACTGTCTGGAAACCCAAACAACACGGTGTGTGGTTCTATGAACCCACGCCATGTACTAATCTGTTCGGGAAGAAATGAAAATTTTTTAAGTACATGCTGTGTACCCTATGTAAACATCGTGTAGTTTCTAACCGTGTCATATGCCGTGTGGGCGGAAACACGGGATAAGAAAACTCTTGAGGGAACACGCCGTATACCGGTTGTACATGTAGTGTCATGTTGACCCTGTGTCCTCCATGGGGTTAGAAACACGGATGGAGAAACCTTATCTTAAACACGCCATGTCAATACCGAACATGCCGTGTAGTTCAATCCGGGGATCCAGCCGTGTAACTAACAACACGGGTCAATGTTATCTCTTCTGGTACATGCTGTTTCTGTATGGAACACTCCGTGTAGTGTGAGCCGTGTATCCAGTCGTGTCACGAACAACACGGGTCGGTGAAGCTCGTCTAGTATACGCTATGTACCTTTGGGACACGCTGTGTAGTCTTGACCGATGAGAGACTGTGTGGACTTGACCGTGTGACTGGGGAGATGGGGTGGTGTACATGCCGTGTGTGGGTGTAACACACCGTTTACCTAGGGTTGAGACACACCCAATCCGGCATTAGAACACGACCATGTAAGGGATTAAGTGTACACTCCGTGTAGAATTTATACAGGCCGTGGAGTCTATTTTTCCCAGTTCTAATGGTTTTTGTTTCTTTTCATTGGCACTCTTAAATGGACAAAAGAAACCTTGATAGTAAATTAAACTAAGGCATGTGTTTGACCTTGTAGAGTCATGCTGTCGAGACAACCACAAGATGTTCACCAAGAGAGTGGCGATGATTATACTCCAGAGATGGTAGGATATGAGCTATCGATGGATCCTCCAGTAGTGCCAGATGCGGCGCCAACCGTTATACCGTATGTAGGCGTGGATGCATAGTTCCGTGAAGGCTTCATGTGGTTCATACAGAACTTCTAGGGAGCACCACCGAATGCCACATCTATGGCAGAGATGACATGTATATTATAGCAGATGCATCTGCCTACATTTTCAAGGGATGGTGGACCACAGGATGCGGAGTCTTGGCTGGTTTCTATGCAGATGATCTTCGAGTATCTTGAGATGCCTCCTGGGAGGAGGGTCAAGCTCGCTGCTTACATGTTGCATGATTCCACCAAGAGATGGTGGGATGTTACCACCCAGACTGAGAATCATTGAGACATGGTGTGGGAAGATTTTCAGGAAGTCTTCTATGACATTTTCTTTCTGGATACGCTAAGGGAAGATCAAGCTCGAGAGTTTATGAATCTGCAGTAGGGTGCCATGTCAGTGATGGACTATTCTTCCTGCTTCACTGAGCTACAATATTTTTCACCTATTCTGGTGGGTGATGAGACGTTGAGGTCTAGATGCTTTGAGGATGATATTTGATATGACATATGAGAACTGGTGAATGTTTTCAGGTTGCCTACAGTGCATGCTATTGTGAACCAGGAATTGATTACTGAGTAGAACCCGCGGGAAGCTAGTGGTGCGGACTAGGGTAGTTCGGAACCGGTCTCTGGTAATATTTATACCAGCAAGAGGAAGAGGAATATGGATTTATATGATGGTGATAGTACTATCCATAAGAATTATACAGGTGGCCCAATAATGTGCTATCGGTGTGGAAAAGAGGGGCACAAGAGACCTCAATGTCCACGGGACCCAGTGGAGTGCCGAGCTTGCAGCAAGATGAGTCATTTGTAGCGTTTTTGTAGGGAGTTTCCACCAGTGACTAGTGAGAGGGGTTCTATGCAGACTCCGCGTGTAGGAGTAGGGCCAGCAGCTTCTTACCAGTCAGGAAATTGGAATACATCAGGACATTCAGGCCGAGGTGGTAGTTGTGGCCGTGGTAGCTAGACACCAAGTTCTCAGAGACAGTAGGGCGAGTCAGCTCAGGGTAGCCAGGCTGCGTTGCAGGGCTGTGACACTGGGAAAACATATGCGGTGTAATAGACCCAACAGGAGCAGGATCCCAGATCTTCCACTGTTAGAGGTACTATTCTAGTTGCTTCTGTTTTGTCTTCTGTACTTTTCGATACAGGTGCTATGCATAGTTTTATATCTGTGCCTATTGTGGAGAGCCTTGGGATCTTTGTTTCTTATTCTTCTGATATGATGACTCTAGAAACTCCGTTTGGAATTATAATGGTAGGTGTGCGTCAGTGCAAGGAGTGACCCTTAGAGGTTGGTGGGTGTCAATTTATATAGGACCTCTATAACTTAGAGATGATGAGCTATGATGTCATTCTCAGGATGTACTGGTTGGTACCCTTTCTAGCCTTTGTAGATTGCTATCGTCGCAAGGTGAGTTTCACGTCACCAGAGGGCAGAGAGTTTCTATACAAGGGTGAATGGGATGTCCAGGCGAGCTGAGTTGGACCTGAGCATCATGGGCGAGGTGGTGTGATAGCCAAGATTGCGAGTTTATATCTGGATGACCATGAAACTTTTCGGAAGGATTTCCCTCCAGTGGTTGATCATTTTAGGGATGTCTCCCCGTACGACTTCTCAGGTTTACCTTCAGAGCGAGAGGTGGATTTCTCTATTGAGATTGTGCCAGGAACGACACCAGTGTCCATTACTTTTTATAGGATGGCTACACTAGAATTGCAGGAGCTCAAGAGTCATTTAGAGGAGTTACAAGCAAAGGGTTTCATCTGACCCGGTACTACTCCTTGGGGTTCACCTACCCTGTTTGCGAAGAAGGCGGACGATACCCTTCGACTCTATGTGGATTATCAGAAACTGAACTAGTTGAAAGTTAAGAACCGATATCCCTTACTGAGGATTGATGATCTTTTTTATCAACTTCGAGGATCACGAGTGTTCTTGAAGATTGACTTGAGATCCAGATATCATTCGTTGTGCGTTAGACTATTAGACATACTGCTTACAACCTTTCGGAGTAGATATGGTCTATATGAGTACTTGGTCATGCCATTCGGACTCACAAATGAGCCAGCAATTTTCATGGATATGATAAATCGCGTGTTCCATCCATATCTGGATTCTTTTGTGGTAGTCTTCGTGGACGATATCTCGGTGTACTCTCACACTCAACATGACCATGCCACCCATCTTAAGATCATACTGATTACACTGAGAGAGCATCAGTTATATGTTAAGCTCTCAAAGTGCCACTTTTGGATGGACTAGATTCACTTCTTGGGTCATATTATCTCAGAGGCAGGAGTTGAAGTAGACCTAGATAAAGTGAGAGTAGTAGTTTCCTAGGAGTAGCCTAATAAGGTGTTTGAAATATGGAGTTTCTTGGGGATGGCTGGTTACTACAGGCACTTTATACAGGACTTCTTCTACTTAGCAGTGCCGTTTAAGGGTTTGACTAAGAAGAGTATGAAGTTTTTTTGGTCAGAATCTTGAGAGACAGCCTTTCAGGAGCTGAAGGGAAGGTTGACATCATCACCAGTCCTAATACATCCAGAACAAGGGAAGTGATATAAATTTTATTGTGATGCATCAGGTATTGGGCTGAGATCAGTGTTGATGTAGGGTGACTGGGTAGTTGTGTACGGGTCTCGGTAGTTGAGGACACATGAGAGGAATTACTCGACGCATGATCTCGAGTTGGCTGCAGTTGTACATTTGTTACTCTGTTGGAGACATTATCTCTTGGGAGAACATTTTGTGGTGTTTATGGACCAAAAAAGTCTTAGATACATCTTTACTCAACTTGAATTGAATTTGAGGCAGCGAAGGTGGGTTGAATACCTTCAATCCTTCGACTTTGAGCTTACCTATACACCTGGTAAAGGTAATTTAGTAGCTGATGCACTGAGTAGGAGGACTCAGATACAGGCAGTGTAGGAGGCCATTGGTGAGTGGAAGCTTATGGCTTTGTTCTATGAGATGCATTTGGAGGTGCACGATAGTCAAGGGTGAGCCTATCTTTCATCCTTAGCTATGAATTCTACCCTCCTGGATAGAGTGAGGATGAGACATCTATCAAATTCAGAAGGCCTAGTTCTACGGGAGTCGGTGGAAAGTGAGGACCCTCCTCCTGGTTGGATGATAGGTGATGATGAGGTACTACGTATCCATGGATGAGTGTGGGTTCTAGGGGATATACGTGAGGAGTTTATGCAGGAATTTCATGCTTCAGCTTGGGATGTGCATCCCGGGGTTACCAAATTGTGTCGTGACTTGAGACGTCAGTATTGGTGGACGGGTATAAAAAGAGAGGTAACTGGTTTTGTTACGAGATGTTCCACCTGTCAGCAGGTGAATGAGGAGCATCAGAGGCCAGCCAGACTGTTACAATAGTTACCCATTCCAGAGTGGAAATGGGATGATGTCGTGATGGACTTCGTGATCGGGTTTCTGAGGTCACCTCAAGGCAATGATGTTGTGTGGGTTTTTCTGGACAGAATTACGAAGGTAGATCACTTTCTGCTAATCAAGGAGACCTTCAGTGTTGACGAACTTAAGAAGTTATATATCCGAGATGTGGTAAATCTTCATGGGGTCCCTCGTTCTATCGTTTCAGATAGGGATGTCTGTTTTACGTCTCGTTTCTAGCAGAGTTTTCAGAGGGCACTGAGTACACAGGTGCTTCTGAGCACAACTTACCACCGTCAGACCGATGGCCAGTCAGAACGTACGATACAGGTGCTGTAGGACATGCTGCGGGCATGTGTCCTAGACTTTGGGGGCTCTTGGGAGAAGCACATACCCCTGGTTGAGTTTTCCTATAATAATAGTTTTTAGGAAACTATTGAGATGGAACCTTATGAGGCTTTATATGGTAGGCTACTCTGATCACCTTTGTGCTTGTTGGAGGCAGGTGTGGCAGCTTTACTGGGACCATGTCTCGTGCAGGAGACTTCAGAGCAGGTCCAGTTGATACAGAAGCAGATGGCTACTGCACAGTCTCATCATAAATCTTATGCTGATCACCGCAAATGACCATTGGAGTTTGTGGTCGGGGATCATGTTTTCTTGCGTGTTTCACTAAGGTTGGGACACAGGCGGATCAAGAGAAAGAGTAAACTTTCACCGAGTTATGTAGGGCCATTTGAGATTCTGGTGAGATTTGGGCCAATTGCCTATTGATTGTAGTTACCACAGAGGTACCAGGCCCTGCACACATATTCCACGTATCTCAGCTGCGCCGTTATCACTCAGACCCGTCTCACGTTTTTCATCCCGAGGAGGTTGAACTTCAGGTCGATGAATCCTTTGAGGAGCATTGGATTTGTATTGTTGATAGGAGAACATAGGTTCTCCGAGGACATCCAGTTCCTCTCGTATGGGTGCTATGGCAGCATGGCCGAGTGTAGGACGAAACCTAGGAGCGGGAGACCGATGTACGTGCTCAGCGGCCAGAGTTTTTCTTAGATTTATCTTCAACACCCTTGGAAGGGAAATTCGGGGACGAATTGCTTTAAGGGGGTAATTTTGTAAGAACCTGGTTCTTATTATTGAGGTACGAGTTTCTTATTTTCCTTTTTTAATTTAGTTTTTTTGAGAAAATAAAGAAAATGGGGGAAAAATCCCAAATTTATGGGTACATGCCATGTACTTTTCCACATGTCGTGTACTTTGGTCATGTGGGATGAGAATACAGGGCATGTAGGCTTGTCGATGATTCAGGGTGTAAAAGATAACTACATGCCATGTACTTAGTAATACACGCCATGTAATCAGTCGACAGGTGAATAGTAAGGTGGTGGAGAGTAGCCGCCAGATGAATAATAAAAAGGATAGTACACACCGTGTACTTGGTAAAACACACCGTGTAGTCAGTCCGCAGATGAACAATATGGCGGTGAAGAGTTGCCTCTAATGAACAGTTAAAAAGAAAGTACACACCATGTACTTGATATTACACACCGTGTAGTTATGTTTTTTCTTTAAAAATAGGCAGTAGCCTCCTCATTTGGCAGAGGAGGCATAGAACGAACCAGGAGCATGAGGGAGGAGGCCAAGGCTTAGAGGAGCTCCCGATCGATCACCGTAACTACGATTCCTCCGTCTTCGATCTCGTTTAGACCGCACAGATCTACGTTGTTCCCAGTTGTTTTGGGAGGTTCCATTCACGTATATCGATCAGAGGAGATCGAGGTAGGTGGTCCGGAGTTTATTTCCAACTGTTGAGTTGATTTTGTGTACATTTATGCTACGCTCCCATGTTTGGGGTGTCGTATGGCTGAGGCCTTAGATGTTAAGATATCTAGAATTGCATAGATAATCTAATGAACATGTTTAAACAACTTTTTGGGATTTTTGCTTTGATCCGGGGCCACCCGAGGGTGTGTTCCCCCTTGTTTAGCCATTTGTCCAGGATACCCATGGGTATGCCATAATGATAACATGCTTTGAGTTTTCTCAAGAGGAAACATATAAAAATTGCTTGCTTATGCATTGGGCTCAGCCCAGTTACTTGATTTTTATGGAATGCCTGAGGGTAGTGTTTTTTTAGCCTAAGGGAAGTGTTTGTTTAGCCTGAGGGTAGTGTTTGTTTAGCCCAAGGGAAACCTTTCTTATGCCTATGGGCAGTAGATTCTGAGCCTGAGGGAAATATCTTATATGCCTGAGGGAAATATTTTTTATGCCTGAGGGCAGTCACCTGAGGGTTTTGTTTCTGTTTGCCTAAGGGTAAGGAGTTTCATGTCTAAGAACAATGTTTACTTTGAATATTCACTGTGGTGATTTCTTATTTTGTACCTTCCAAGATAAATCATAGGCTTGGAATTGTTAAATGGTTATTAAAATGGTAATGAAATTAGTAGGATAATCACTTTTAAGTACTTCCTAGTTTACTGCATTTCATTGTTGCACACTGCTGTTGCACATTTTCACTGACAGTTGGGCATGAGCCTTTGGTGGTTGCCTTCTGAGATTTATTTCTCACACCCTGTTTGGGTCATGTATTGGGACCAAACAGATTATATTGCTGCAGGTGTCGATAAGGGCAAGGGTCCCTATACATGCACGTGATTGTTGCAGAGGAGTAGGAGAGCATGAGACCAAGCTTAGGCTTGCGATGCTGTTGAGTTCCTGTTGCATTGTTTTTTTTGTTTTACTATACTCGTACCTTGTGCTGTATTGTATTAGATTGTAGTGTATCCTGTTTTGGATGCTTTCTTAGAATTAAGGACATATTGCATCATCATATATATGACTGTTGGTTATCTTTTACTTCAGTGCCACCGTCCCTTTCAGCATTAAATTGTTTACTGCTTCTGTTTTTTGTATGTTTATATTTTTCCACTATGCTACACTTTGAAAAATGAGGGCATAATTTCCCCACTATCAAACCCAGGCCCTTGCTACTAGTCGGCAGCCTCATGTGTTTGAGGGAATGTGCTTGATGTCATGTGACCAACTGGGTTTGGGGCACCCATTGTGTGGCACCCAGATCCGGGACATTACAATTACCAAGCTTAGATACTTCAACTGAAATTTTCATCATCTTCTTCTTTATAACTTATTCAATATATTGACCTCAATATAATCTCTTTATTTAGTTGAAAACCATTGAAAACCAATGAAATCCATTGAAAAAAATACAAATCACTCATAAAGTGGGATCTTTAATCTACCCCTTTATATTTTTCAGTAATACCTTTAAAGTAATTTCCAAATGAATATATCAATATATGAATCTTTCTACCCCTTTTAAAAAATTATACCCCTTTAATTTTCCAAACCTTATTTTATTTCAATTTTTCTACCCCTAACTAATAAGAAATACAAGGTTCATGGGAAAATGACATTGGTTCATTCTTAAGAAAATTTTTCATCCATCATTTCTCTCTAAGTCTATGCAAGACATGATCGACATAGAAAACAAGAAGATTTGATTTAGCCAACAAATTTTTTATTTACAAAATAATCTTGATACCACATGGATTGAGAACACTTAAGCTTATCATCAAGGGTTGTCCACTTTTATTTTAGGATAATGATAATAATTTAGATATGAAACACTTGAATGATATATCTACCTAAAAATCTTATACTCACTTCAATAAATGGATTAAAAATGTTCAAATACAACCAGCAAGATAAGTGTCTTTAGAGAAATTTCATACTTCTAATTTTCTTATGACATTGATTGATTCAATTTCTCCCCTTTTGTGTTAAGATTCATATTAGTAAGTCACCAAGTATGAGATATTTAATAAATACATAACTTTTCTAATGTAATTCCTTCCGAAACATTCCATAATAATTATTTTTATTTAAATAAATGATTTTGGAAGTAAATTCACCATCCTTCACTTGTCTCCCCTTCAAGGAGACCTTCCTTATGAACTTCACAAATATGAATCTATTAAATAGATATTATTTAGAAAATTGATATTGGGATTAAAAAAAAATGGATCTTTCTTTCACTTTGATATCATGTTTTGATAGTAAACACTTTAATTTTATCTAGGATGATCCCCTTATAAGTTTTATAATAAACTAACTTTGAAAACAATGATGAAAACTTCCTTTGTGAATCTATCCAAGGATGAAAATCATTTCACTATCTTCAGTTCTCCCCTTAAGATCATGCCTCACATTAAAATCCCTATTATGAAAATATAAATTAAATAATCAAAGATTAAGGGAATAAAGTGTCTCTTCCTTGCTTCATTAATTTGAAAAAAAAGTTTGAGATTGTTTTCTCAACCAAGTTTCTCCATCTTATCTAGTATTTATTCTTGAAAATTTAAACATTAGTTCTGATTTATCTTGGGGATTCATGGATCTTATCACATTAAATTATACTTTTTTTATATAGAATTTCTTCTTAATACCCTTCATGGATGATTCATTCTTAATCCTTCTAAGGGATACTTCTTGTTTTGGTAAAATAGTTAAAAACCTTTAAGACTATAACCAACTTTCTTAAATTTTACATATAGAACTTCTTTAACACAAGAGTTCTATTTTTTTGATAACCTATCATATAATTTTTCTTCATAATATGGAATCTTTTATTTTCCTTTTACACTACCCTTTTCTTGTGCTTCTTCCATTTTCCTAATTCTATTGAAATATTCAGGCTAGATAACTAACATATCATTATGAAAATTGGTAGAAAGTTTGGTTTGTACACATGGATTCTTCTAAATTCCATAATTTTTTATTATTTATTTTGGATGATTAACTTTTCCTTAGCTTATTATATTTGGAATCAAAGGACTTTTCACCTTTCATACTTGAAATATTCTTGGGATAATTTTTGTTTACAACATTTTTTTGCTTACTTACCAAGAATGCCTTTTCTTTCTTAATTGAAATATGTGGTCACTTTTTCTTATCATCTTTCAATACATGATTATATGAGGATGTACCAACCTTGTGACCAATATTCTTTCATACATCATAGATATTTTTAAGCTTTATAAGTTTTTTTAAGTATACATATTTTTATTAACCTATGGATGTTGCTTCTTCATATTTGGATTACTACCCTTTGACATAGGAATACTTTTTTACTTTATAATTTAGAGTATTTTACCAAAAATATAATTAATAATTATTTAATTTATTATATCACCAAAATTAACCCATAAACGTTTTTCTTTTTATATCAACTGTATGATTTTTTGGGTTTTCTTTATAACTTGTTGGGCTCTTCATGGGGAACCATATTACACACTCTTTTTCCTATCCACCCTAGTCATAGTGGGAGGATTATTATCATATTTATTTATCCATAGTTGTATAGATTTAATTTTCCATCCCACACTACTCATGAAAACAGATTTAGATAAATCATTATTATAAGGTATGGATGATACCTATTTATTCAGATCTACTTGAGATAGATAATTAAATTAAATAATGATATTATTATCACATCTTAGAGGTATTTTAATATTAAAATTATATAATGATAATTTTATAGAAACAATAACTTTATCTTTATTTTTTAAGTCTAAATATATGTATTCTCAAGATTAAAAATCTTGAATCTAATTTTAAGCATCTCATATTGAGGTTTTTTTTCTAATCTTCAATCATAATCACCTTTTATTCACAAATCTTCTTCATTATTTAAATTTACACTTCTTGTAGCTTATATTTGTTTTGTAAAAAAGATTCAAGTTCTTTGATATTCTTGGATTTTACTTCCAATTTTAAATCTATGGCATTAATTTTATTTTTCAACTTTTCTTCAAGTGCATGGATATTTTCTTTGAGATTATTATAGACTCCATATTTTTTTACGACTTATTTAAGCTAATTGTTTTTAAAATTTAAGGAAATTATTTAAATATCCACCTTTTTTTCAAAGGATATAACATACTAGGAGAGATTTATATATTATATAACCCTTTTTTATAAAGCCTTCTCCATATTATCTGTTTATTATTCCAGCTGGGTGATCTCTTCCTACATAATTTGAAAGACTCCACAAACAAGAGAGACTATTTCTTTGGGAATGAAATATAGAATATATTTCAATATAATAAATGATATATCTTGAGAAGTTATAGATAGATCTTCATCACCACTTATTCTAGGATCTTCTTCTTAAGGATAGTCTGTACAAGGATTTTCACATACCTAATGATCACTTAACTTTCTTGATTCACTTGAGGTAGGAATATTGAACTTATACTTTGTGGTAAGTTGAACCACATATTCATTAATTTCTAAGCCATATATATCTTCATTTTTATTAATACATGGATAATATGATACTTCCTATTGTTTAGGCAAGAGGGATATCATCTTTTGTCTTATTTTCTCTTTCTTTATCCTATTCAACATGGTATTGGTGAAAATAGAATTCTTCTAAGAGATAAATGAATCTTAAAAAAAACTATACTTCATTGTTAATGTATAAAATAAAATCAAACATTTAAAATATAATAACTTTAACTTAAAGAATACAATAGAGGTGAACCTTTCTATAATACTAATTGATAAGACCACTTTAGGATACACTTAACACTGGGGGGGGGGTGAATCAATATTGGGAAATTTTTATCTAATTATAAAATTTTATCCCTTTACATCTTAGACATGTTAGGATATTGATTTTCTTATTATATTTTCCTTATCAAATTCAAGTATATGAAATCAATTAAAAGAATGAACATGATATTTTTACGAGGTTCACTACTCAATAAGAGTAACTAGTCCTTTCTGCATATAATGATGACAAGTAAAATGATTCTCCACTATAATGAGACACTTACTATATTGTTTTGGATAAAAAAACCCTTATCCTAAGTTTTTTATTTTCACTTTTAGTGGGTGGATAAGAAAAAATCCTAAATCTCTAGACCATTAATGGACTCATAAAACTTGTAGCTCTTTGATGGTTCTTTATACTGCTTTTGTAGATAGTCTCTAACTCATTTAGTTACTTTATAAAAACTAGAAATTATTTCACCCATTGTAACTTCATTTTCTTCATTCTTCATCTAAAACATGTTCATCTAATATTTACATCAGATTTTGTCCATTAGATGCAAGTTAATTTTCTGAAATTTCATTTGACCCATTCTTCTACACCCTATTCAACTTATTCCAATTTATAGGAAAGTTTTTTATGGTATTAATTTATTCATTTGGTACAATATTTATCTGTCTGGTGGTCTCTTCACACCATTTGTATGATCCATTCATATTCTTCTTGATCATCTAGTACCCATTCATTTGGTGTATCTTCTTCATTTGATACCTTCTACTCAATATAGAATTTTCATGTCTGATCACTTATTCTATTCTTTGTTTGATTCTTGATTTCTTTGGCCGATGCTTTCAGTCCTTCCAATACCCCTAATCCAGAGGTCACCTCTTTGTATGAAACTTTGACCCAAATGAGATTTTCTCCCAAGATTCATGGCTAGTACTTCCTTATGACACTTTTCCTTTTAAAAAATAACCATAGTTTTAACAAATATTGTAACAAAAAAATTGAGCAACCTCTTCTCAACACATTAACTCCACTTTTTATAGTCATATTTTCTCCACAAAATTAGTGAAAGTCTCACACATAAATTTTAACTCCCTCTTCCAAATTTGAATCTCCCACTCATACATTTATTTATTTAATATCATTAAAAATTTATAAAAGATATGAGTCAACCAATGTTCATAAGAAACTTCCTTAGATATTGACATCAATGATCTTCTTAAAATTTCCTAAAATCTCACTAGAATCAAAATATTTATTAATAATTATCAAAATGTTGAATGAAAAACTCAATATTTACACAATTTATGACATTATGAAAACTTCATAAAGTTATCTGAATATTCTATCTGGTATAACTTCCTAACTCCACTTCTAACCAGTGATCTTTACAACACCTCTTCTAACCAGTTAACTCTAACAGTTGTTCCTCCACAACTTCATAAGAATGTCCTAAAATTGTTACGGAAGACTTTTATTTCATCCTATAAGTTATTTTTCTAATGTGATGTCTTTAGCCTAGTTCACTAATAAGTAACCAAACACCATTGGATACATGGCCTCAAGTAAACCTACCTATATGTTAGGGGATGATAACTAGTAGTGAGGGTCTACGATGGTACAATGGGGAGACTATAAACTCATTATCAGAGTGGAGAAAAACAATAAAGAATAGATAAACCAACAGAAGTATCATAATTAATAAAATATATAAAAAATAAGGTAGAAAAATAATAAAAAATAAACTATCCAGATATAATAATGAAAAATATAATTAGTAATCAGTATTATTTAAAAAATATGATGTCATAATTCTATACAAAAATAGAGAATAAAGAGAATAAGGAAGCATGAAATCAATAGTACACATGATACCAAAAATATACTAAAAGACCAAAATATAATATCCACTATTATCATAAGAACTTACTTAGACCTCTTCTCCCTTACTCCTATCTAGAATAGAATAATCAAGCTTCCATAGCTAGGAACTTCCCTTTATATCTACCTACATCCATGAAGTCTCTCAAGGTACCAATCAGTGGCCTGAATAGGGTGTGAGTAAAACTTAGTAGGCCACCGCCAATGACATCTAATATAATCTCTCCCATGAATATAAAATGAGCAGTGTATAGGTATGATGATAAATACAAGTTGTAAGATAACTAAAACCCAACCAATTCGAGTTCCTAGGGGATACTCGTCTGATACTACCTACTATGAATTAATCCATAATATCTCTGAACATGTGCCATAATATATATATATATATATATGAATACTAGCTAGGACCCAATGAATATAGCTAAGGAATCAAAGTATAATATCATATGAGTAAAAACCATGACCTTATAAGGTCAAACCAACTCACAACTATTAGTGGTGATAATTGCAACAAGGGGATGGGTGTAATTCAGGGGTGAACCCTCAACAATGTTCTTATATAATATTAAAATTGACGATCCCTAGGGAAAAGTCCTAGATAGCCTCAGTCTATAATTGATTGAATCCCAATGAGATAATATGAGGTAGTTTGAGACATATGACATCAATATGAATCCCATGAGATAATCCAACACATTTCAATTTCCAAAGAAATTAACTAATGAATCCATAGAACCACGTCGAGGTAGTCATCAATGTAATACAAATACTAAATCCAAGAGGGGTGTTAACTCTTGGTAGTCACATCAATGAATTAGGTGGCATCCTATGGGTATTCAAGGTAGTCTCAGGTAGTGAATCCAAAACATTTCTAAGGCATAACATCCTATAATAGTATATAAAGGTCATAATAAAATCCATAAGCATGTTTAAACCTTCAAAATACAATTGAATTATTACAAAATTTCATCTATTATTTAATCCCATTTATCCATGGTTATAATTAATAGTTTAACAAGGTTCAAGTGACATAGCCTTTCCATTCACAGTTTTTTCATATCATTTATTATTTCAATTAATACAATTTTCCCATTTGAATCATAGTTAACAAGAAAAACCCACATTAAGAGGTGTTTTGGTCACATAATAATGGTGAAAGTGTCAAGGGAACATATAGATACACACTTAAAGGTGTGGTTCGAGTTCATTTCATAAACCTATGATAATGTCAAGGACCCATGGGAGTATCTCAGTTAAGGTCTAACAATTAAATTTAGGAATTACACACTTTCAAGGAAATATGCGAGAGATCCATCATTTGGCACAAGGACATATGATATAAAAAAATATAAATTTATGGAAAATTACTAGACCACCTACATTATGATGGTAAATAAATTCTTGTTCGGTATCAGCTTCATATTCGATCTAGAATGAGAGAAATTAGAGAAACTATAAAAACACTCTATAAATAGGGCATATGAGCTCACATGGAAATATCATCCTAGATGGAGAGATAAAATGAGGAAAGATTCAAGAGCATCAATAGTTTTATTTATATAGATCCAATGTGATGAACAAAATTTGATTCTATTCCTAGATAGAGTATATGGCTCAAAGTATAGGTGAGGAGAGCTTCCAATGGGAGGGCTACTGCAAATTTGAGGTATAATAATAGGGGAATAAAGTTTAAAGGGCTTAAGGGAAAAATGGTTATTTTACTATTTTTAAAGGGGTACACAGTTGAGATTCACATGAAAAACCATGTTCCAATCATTTGGTCTCCACTATTTGAGAGGCCACACCCCATACGACCTAGGAACACAGTTAGAGAAACCATGCACACACTTTATGAAATACCTTTTCAATTTATTGTAGGTTTCAAATGGATGTGAAAAAAAACTCTCATGGTTTCCCTAATCATGATCCTCCCTTTATTGGGATAGATTTTTGATCCACACAATTAATACAAACCATGTGATAACCATGTGCCTCATCCCATTTCTTTAAAAACTGCAACTTTGGGCTCCAAACCACACCTGAATGCTCCCAAAACCTCCACTAATTCCTTAGAAATTTTTACTTAATTAAAACAAAATATTTAAATATAAATTAATATAATCCATACCTTCAAGAAAAACCAGGATCTTATAACCTAACCTCTTTAAAACAACTCATCCCTGAGTTGTCTCGAGGGCAATTGTTCTGTATGTAAGAATAAATCCAACCACTAAGAATGTATGTTAGACTCTATCTCCTAGGTCTCATCCTACATATACTCATGATTCTATAACACATGTACTAGAGGAACTATCCTACCTTGGAGAGGCTTCATTCTATGATTAACAATATGAATAGGGCATTCCTCAAAATAAGTATCAAAATTCTACTTAAAATCATCTAGATAAAGGGAATGAGATGAGTATGGATAGTAATGATGCAAATGGGAGACATAAAATACATTATGAATATCCCTATATATCTAAGGAATATTTATATGATAAACCAATGGTCTGAACCACTCCAAAATCTCGAATGTTTTGATGAATATAAGTGATAAAAATCCATGCTCAAAATTCATCAATGATTGAGTATAGGCAAAATATGTAAGAAGACCCAATCCATGACCTCAAAATCTAGAGTTTAGTGATACTGATAAACATAAGACTTATTATTAGAATGAGTTGTATCCATAAACTTCCGGATAAGTTGTACCTTCTCCAATGTCTCTTGAATAAGATGTGGTCTCAGTAGCGCTACCTCATCTACCACTAAACATCATAGGGGTGAATGAAATGGACTACCATAGAGTGCCTCATAAGGCACCATTTGAATAGTCACTTGGAAACTATTATTATAATAAAATTCAACCATAGGTATGTGTTTCTCCCAAAAACATCTAGAACTAAGGAGGCATGCTTGGAGTATGTCCTCTAGCACCTATGTAGTTTTCTTGGAATGACCATCAGTCTGAGGGTGATAGGTTATACTCATAAGTACCTATAAACCCAAATCCTTCTGCAACCCCTTCTAGCACTATGATGTAAAATGAGTATCCCTATATGAAAAAATGGTATGAGGGACCCCATGAAGGTGTATAACCTCAAGGATATAAAGTCTTCCGAGTTCATCTACTAATAAGGTCTCCCTAAAGGTAAGGAATGTGTAAATTTTTTTCAGCCCGTCCATGATAACCCATATAGTGTCACTGCCTCAAGGTGATTTTCACAAGCCTGTCACAAAATCCATAGTGACATCATCTCATTTTCCCTTAGGAATGGGTACTGCCTGTAAAAACCCTATAGGTCGCTGGTGTTTCACATTCACTTGCCAAAAGGTAGAACACCATGTAACAAAACCTATTATATACTTCTTTATCCTCGACCCCTAATACCAATGGTGTATGTCAGGGTACATCTTGGTGAATTTGGGATGTACTACCAATTTTGAGGCATGAGACTCTCATATATCTCACAAATCTCCATGAACCCAAACACATCCTTCAATGCACAAGTTCTAATCATCATAAAAAACCTATCAAGGTGGTGGGTCCTTACCTAAAAAACTTTACCTCAAGACTAATCCTCCAGGATATAAAATCTACCTCATCTTCACTTAATCAAAAAACGATGAGGTTACTGCAACAACCATAATAACAAGATTCTTGTGACTATCCTAAATCTCTGGATACATATCAAAAAAAATCCATCAACTATCACTTTCCACTAGCTTCCTGAATCACTTGTGTCTGAGTATTCTAGCTCAAAGCATCATCCAAGACATTGCCTTTACCAGGAATATAAGAAATATCAAATTAGAAGGAATGAATATATTCAAACAATTTTTTATGATATTCAAATCATGCTGATTGAATATGTATTTGAGACTTTTATGGTACATGTATACTAAAACAATTCTCCCAGTAAATAATGCCTTCATAAGTGTAAAGCATGAACAATTTTAGCTTGATAAAGATTATACATTAGGTAATTACACTCATGATTCCTCAACTGACAAAACCCATATGACATGACTTGACCCTCTTGCATCAAAACAAATCCCAACCCGATTCCTGATGCATCACAATATATGATGTATCCCCTACCAAGCTCAGGTAGAATCAGGATCAGTGTTGAGGTAAGTCTTCCTTTCATCTCCTGAAAGAATTTTTCACAAGATTCTGACCATGTTAATTTAATTCCCTTATTTTTCATAAATATAAGAGGTACCAAAATTGTGATAAATTATGAATAAAACACTGATAGTAATCATCTATACCCAAGAAAATTTATATATTAAAGTTGTTCTTTGGATGATCCCAAGAAACTATGAATCTCATATTCTATGGATCTATAGATACCCCGAAGTATGATATATTGTGATCTAGTAGGTGAACTTTATTAATCTAGAAATGGAATTTTGTGATCATGACATATTACTAGTTCTATCTTAGTGTATTCAATATGATATCAAGGTGTTTAGAATAATTATAACGAGTTTGATAATACACTAAGATATCATCCATGAAAATCACTACAAAGGAATCTAGGTAAGGTTGGAAAACCCAATTCATCAAGGTTATAAAAATAGTTGGTGTGTTCATGAGACCAAATGACATTACTAAATATTCATAAAGTCCATATCTACTTCGAAAAGGAATATACAGTATATATGATGGCCTAAATCATACCTTATAATAGACCAACCTCAAATAAATATTTGATAAAACCTTGGATACTTGGATTTAATTGAATATATTTTCTACATGTAGAAGTGGGTACCAATTCTTAATAGTAATCCGATTCAACTATTGGTATTCCACACAAATCCTGAGGGCCTATTCAATTTCCTAGTGAAAAGAATGGGTGAGCCCCAAGCTAAAGTACTGGGTTGTATAAAAACTTTGGCTTCTAAGACCTCTAATTATCTCTTGAGTTACTTAATCTTAGTAATATTCATATTGTAAGGAGTAATAGACACTAATTACACTTTAGGAACAATATTGATGGTCAACTATACCTATTTATTAGGAGAGAGTCAATAAAAGTCATCAGGGAAAACATAAATTAATCACTCAACCATTGGAGGAAATAAAAATTGTCACACTCCCTGATCATTTAGAAAGAGACTATAAATATAGGTTGTCACTACCACCCCACAATGATCAGTTCCAACTCAACTTTCCTAGACATCCCATTAACCATTATAAATATAGTTACTACCCTCAGGTGATGTGAATGACACTGCCCAGTAATAATAATCAATATTGGATCAAAATAGAAACAACCATTATATCCTGAGAAGGATTTAAAATCCCATCATCTCAAGGATTAAAAGGTTCTATAAGAAACAATAGAAAAAAATCTTAAGGGGGAACCCCTTGCGTTGGTGTACACTTTCTGTTCCTACTCCCAACAGAGTATCAAGAGTCACCACTTCAAAAAATTATTGGATTTCAAGTCCAAGGATTTCCATGATGGTCATATATATTAAATAATTTGAAACACTTGAATTAAATAAATCCAATACTTAAGTCAAGGATACTAATATCGTACCTCATACTATAAAGGGTCTGACACTCTATTCCTCAGGTGTAGGTTGTACTGCATATATCTGGCCAGAACCATGACCCAAAGATACCACTTGAATACTCTAAGAAGGACCATTATACTGGTGTTTTATATCATAAATTTGGATTCCTTGAATGTGACCACCTCCTCAGCCTAATCGACCAGTGGTAGTCTAGATTTTGGCCTGATGAAGAGTTATACATCCCACTCTTGAATTAGAAGCTGGTTCAAATCCTATTCCACTAGGAACTAGAGAAAAATATCTACAAAAATGATGAAAATGTCACATATTTCCACAAGACTGATACTATATTAGGTTTCTAAGACACTAGGGACTCATTTGTCCCGACCTTCCACACTGACGGCATACCATGCTGCTACTGATGCAAACACTCTTCCTGTCACTGCCTTGATGAGAAAACTCAAGGCACTGTTTCTTAACACTAGATGAACTACTTCCCTACCTAGGTGATAAAATACCTTTACCCACACCTTTATATTCTCTTAGGTTATTCTTAGATACGAGGGATTGGTATACTATCTTATAAACAGTTTTCAAACAAAATACATTCACTTATGATCAAATGACATACCTGAGCCTATCCTCAAATCACATAACTCTGGATAGCTCATCTCCAATGAGAATAGGAATGAAATATTAGAGCTCTATGAATTTATATGAGTGGTCCATAATGGATAATGTTACCTGTTTAAATTGTATAAAATTTCTATCTAGATCGGCTCTCAACATCTTAGTAAAGAAGTAATCATAGAAGCTAGATTGAAAATCCCTCTAAACTATAACCTGATTCCAATATTCCTGGGTAAAAACATCCTACCACTTCTTGGAGGACCCTATAAGCATGTATTCTATGAGATTCACTTTAAGTTTTGGATGTGTCTCTAGATGATAAAATATGTAAAGCATAACCTCCAAACACGAATCAATAGCCTAGGGACCTCCTTCCCCTAAAATGTTAAGAGGGTGTTACTGCCGGAACTCCCTAGTTATCTCTGATATAGTCAGTTTAGGTTGAAAAAATGCTTATATGGAATACACTATCCATAAAAAATTCTCTCTAAACTAAAAAACAATTCCCACATTTGTTATAATAGGAGTCTCCATAGGTGGCACTATAGAAGGTAACATTGGTGGTTCAGGTCCCACCATTTCAAGAGCATGGTCTTTACTACCCTCATAGAATTCGACCCAAGGCCATCATTGGGGAATATATATAAAATTCTAAGAACAATCCTCAAAAAAATATTTGATAACAAAAAATATTACTTATATGTATAAGAGACACTCCCAAGACCCACTAATAAAGACAAGTCTAGGTCAAGTTTCCACATTTATCAATAAGGTCTGGTTATATGGAGTTTCAGTTGAAATTAATAGAGGAAAACACACTTTAAGTTTCAATTGACATAATAATTTAATAGAAACCATTTATTTTAAGAATTAAAAATAAAAAATTCTATATATACCATGGTTTAGTTAGATACCTCTTCCATTCCCAAGTTATAAAGTCCTATACTTTATAAGTTATAATTTACATTTCAAGTAACTAGAAATATTATTATAAATTATATATTATATTAGGATGTATCAAGTCCTTATACACCATTTCAATTATATGGATCACCATTCCTAATTTACAGAGTCCCATACATGTTATAAATTTCAATTATAATCCATTTAATTGCAACCACTAATGTTTCAGCCCATGTAAAAATGGTCCATAGAACAAATGTTTCATAATTGGTTTGCTAAGGTTCCACCATCAATCCATGTATAAAAAATCATTTAGATTAATCAAGAAACTTTAAGTAACCAATAATTTATCCTTTTACCTACATGAAATGTTAGTACAATTTCAAATATAATAGTCAAGGAACCGACAATATGCTGCAGGAAATACATATAGTAAATAAACATGGCATGGAACATACATGACATATAAATCCTCAAGTTCCTATAATGATGCATGAATAATTATTCCTTTCCATACCGAGATAAGGGTAAAATAAAATACAAAATGATAATAAATTACATAAGCCATGTGCATCACCCAATGGTGAAATCAATACAACTATAATATGAAAAAACTAGAATAATAAGTCCCATCCCTAGAGACTTGGATTCCCCCTATGTCCTAGGAAAAAACTCATTAAAAAATTATAACACATCCTATTATCCTATCTACCATCCCAAAATAGTAAGACAAAGGAAAAATAATGCTCAGATACCACTTTGTGATGTATTGAGCTTGGTTCACTAATAAGTAACTGAACCTAGTTGGCCACATGATCTCAAGCATGCCTCCCCATATTCCAGAGGCTTTCGACTATTAGTGGCGGTCTATGGTGGTATGGTGGGGAGAATATACCCTCATTATTTGAGTGGTGCACAATGGTAAAGAATAGATAAACCAGTGGAAGTAGTATATTGAAAAAAATAACAGAAAATAAATAAATAAGTGGAGTAATCACAAATAAACCATAAAAATATAATAATTATATACATAATTAGTAATTAGTATCATATAAAAAATATGATGTCATGATTCTATAAAAAAATGGAAAATAAGGGGAATAGGTAATCATAAAATCAACATTACATGTGATACAAAAAATATACAAAAAGATGAAAATCTAATCTCCACTAGCATCATGAGAACTAGCTTGGTCCTCTACTCCCATACTCCTTTTGAGAACAAAAAAAGCAAGCATCCATAGATGGTCACTTCCCTTTGTCCCTACCTACATCCATGAATTCGGTCCAGGTACTAATTGGTGTCCTGAATAGGGTGTGAGTATAACTCAGTAGGGAACCACCGATGGTTTCTAATATGATCCAATCCATGAATATAAAATGAACAATGTATAGGTATGATGATAAATTAAAATTGTAAGATAACTAAAACCCAACCGGCTCAAGTTCCTAGGGCATACCCATCTAATACTACCTACTTCATCCTAAGACAAAATGTATCTAAAAATGTTTCATAATATATAAATATATGTATATATGTGTGAGTAATATCTAGGACCTGATTCATATAACCAAAGAATCCAAGTATAATATCATTTGGGTAAAAACCATGACCTTATAAGGTCAAAAAACCTAAAATCTATCAGTGGTTACATTATAAATAAGGGGGAGGGTGTAATATAGGGGTGAATCCTCAACATTTCACTTCTATAATAATAAAACTATCGATCCATAAGAACAAGTCCTAGGTAGACTTGGGTTAGAATTGATTGGAGCATAAGGACATAACCTGAGACAAGTCCTAGGTATCCTTAGGTTAGACTTTATTGGACCCTAAGGAGATAATCTGAGGTGGTTTGAATCCTAAGACATCAAGATGAATCCAATTAGATAATCCACGGAATTATAATTTCTAGAGAAAGTAAAAAATGATTCCACAGATCCACATTGATAAAATAATCAATGTCAGTTAAAGACTAAATCTAAGAGGGGTGTCAACTCTTGGAAAATTCAATAATGAATCTGGTTGAATCCTTTGGATAGTCAAAGAAGACACAGATGGGGAATCCAAGACTTTCTGAAGTAAGAAAATCCTATAATATTATATAAAGGTCAAAATAAAATCCATAAGAATGTTTAACCCTTCATAATCCAATTAAAGTTTTACTCTATTTCGAATTTCATTTAATTCCATTTATCTATAGGCATAATTTATAGTTATTAAGGGTTAAGTGACATGGTCTTTACATTCCCATTTCATTTGTATCATTTAACAGTTTAATTAATTTTATTTACTCATTATAATCATAGTTAACATTAAAAACCCACCTTAAGATTTATTTTAGTCACATAAGAATGGTGAAAGTGTTAAGGGAACATATAGAAACAAACTTGAAGGTGTGGGTTGAGTCGAGGATGTTAACCTTTGACAACATCAAGGGTCTATGGGAGTATCTTTGTCAAGGTCTAACAATTAAATTTAGAAATAAAACACTTTCAAGTAAATGTTTTGGAGGTCTAGAATGAATCACAATGAAACATGATATAAATAACTATAATTTTATGGAAAAATAATAGACCACGTAGCTTATACTTATTGACAACTCCTTATCTGATACCATCTTTAGATTTGAGATAGAATGAGAGAAATCAGAGGAAATATACAAAAAACATAAAAAGGTAATATAAGATCACATGGAAATAAAATCCAAGATGTAAATTTAAAATCATAAAATAATCAATAGGATTGATAGTCTTACCAAGAGGGGTCCAACGTGATGAACGATGTTCAATTTTGAGTTTGGAAAGAGGAGATGGCTCAAAGCCTAGGTGATGAGTATATTAGATCTTCCAATGAGAGGGATGTTGTGTGTTTTATAGAGAAGAAGAGGGGAATAAATGTTAAAGGATTTATGGGAAAATAGTAATTTTAACATTTTTAAAGGGGCACATGGTTTGGACACACTATTTTCAAAACCGTGCACCAACCATGTGGTCTTCACTGTATGGGAGGCCACACACCGCACATCCTAGGTGGATGATTAGAAAAACCATACACATATAATGAAATATACCTTTACAATTTATGGTAGTTTTCACATGGTCATGTGTATCTTATCACACAATTTCTCTAACAATGCTCCTCCCTTTACTAGGTCACATGGTTAAGCAGCACAATTACTACTAACCATGCGCCAATCGTGCACCTCAACCCGTTTCTTTAAAAATTGGAACTTTGGGATCCAAAACATGCTAAAAAACTATCAAACTACCATGACTTACTTAGGAACTATTATTTAAGTAAAAAAAATTAAATTTAAATTAAGAGGATCCATACCTTAAAAAAAATGGGATCTTACATCTGATAACTCTGTTTAATATTTCCTTGAAAGTCTTTCCATCATACTTTTATAAGGAAGTATCTTTTACATTATGATGATTTCTTAGATGTTCATTAGTTTTCCTCTTCCATATGAACCCTAAATTTCTTCTCCACTCCTTTTTCTTGATGAATTTTTAAAACTTTTTCAGATGAATTTGTAATATTCTGCCCAATGTCTTTGTAACACTTTGTTTGATGACATCACTTAGAGACTTCTATGTAGTGTAACTATTAAAAAACCTCAGAAACCTCTATATGATGACATTTCTTGGAAAATCTAGTCTGATTAACATCACTAAAAACCTCTATCTTATTAATTAATACAAAGACTTTTTTTATGATGTTTACACATTTCCTCTAACAGTTGACTTCATTAGGAAACCCATGCTTGATTATTTGATAATTTATATCTGATTTGGTCTTTATGATGAGTAAAAAATTTTGTATGATACATTTCATACTTCCTTTTATCAACTACAACATCATTAATTCTTTATTCATTCATTAATTTCAACTTATTCACTTCGTATCTTGATCTTTGTACAAGTCCATTCTATGGACTTCGTACAACTCTTTATTCAAATTAAATATGCACTTCACAATGTTCAAGAACCATAGTTCCACTAAGTTCCACCGAAATGTTAATATCTTCATGACTTGAACACTACATATCCACACCTCAATATACCCTTTGGAATTAAGCTGATTTAACTCTCTTTTAGATACTTATATCTTCTTATAAAGTTTAGATTGAATCATAGCCACAAGGCATTACGTTTTTTGATCAATGAAGAACACATCACTTAGAAACATCTGATATAGTTTATATGATCATTATACATATGATACATCCATGAATTTAATTAGTCAAACATTTATTTCTACCATTTTTATAAGTAACTTAGTCCATTCACATCAGTTATATGACACTAAGAATGTTCTTTCAGTGATGTCCCAATATTTCCTATAACCAATGGACTTCCAAACTTGGTCTATATAATGGGATATATTTGATGATTTTGGAAATATTCATCAGATATAATATGTAATTATTAATTTATAAAATTCTATCCATCAGACACTATTTTCGATGGAGCTACTCATAAAAATCCATTAGATCACCTTGGTCTAATTGTCCCAATATGATCACCTCAGTACGTTGGCCTATACCTTTGGTGCCTATATTATTAGATTTATCATTTAATTCATCACATACCTCTCTATCCAATCAACACCACCTTCTATTTCTGCTAAAAATCTATTCATAAACTTTTTAAGAGAATTCCTTAATGAAACTTCATAATGTTGATAACAAACATGCTTCTCCAATCATCAAACACATATTTGTGACATTAGGATCAACTCATCAATAATCATAAGTAAACTCAAAGTATTTAAATAACTTTCAACTTTCAAGTAATGAATAATCCTAATTTCAATTAAGTAAAGAACACCATTTATATATTTCTTAAGATAATAATAGTTAAGTACTTCCTTTCTTTTTTATCCCTTCATCCAAGCTAAATCAACTTTGTTACCAAGCTTAGATAATTCAAATAAACTTTCAAAAATCATCTTATTTATAACTTATTCATTATATTAACATAAATTAAATATTTCTATTTCATTTAAATCAATTTAAAATGAATTAAATCCATTGAAAAAAATAAAACTCACACATAAATTAGTCTCTTCACACACCCATTAGACAACATATCGATCCAACAATTGAATATTTCCATCTAAATCTCATCATATTTGGTCTTTTTCATAGATCTTAGTAGATATTATTCTTATTTATATGATTTTAACACATTGGTTATTTGAAATTCATGTCTTATTCATTCAACTTTGGTCATGGGTGATCCAAATTCAATAAATTCTCTACAGTCAATCTTGACATTAGTGTTCTTTTACTGGGCTAGGATAGTCCTGGTTGTCCTTTTCCCATGACTATTTATTCAAACCCATATCTTTACTTAAATACATATTTTTATGAATCCTAAAATCACTTATCTTCTTTGGTATGAATCATCTTGGTGTTCTCAAGATTCAAATTTCAAGATCATGTGATTCTCTATTCTTCATCTTCTTTGGTTTCAGTCAGCCTCTATTGAATCTGGTTTCAACATGCTTTAGGATTGAGTTGAGATCAGTTCTAAATCAAATATTAAAAAATGAATATTGGTTAAGTGATAAGGGTGATATCTCATTGAGAACGAAGTTTGAGATCTGTGGTCAAGTAGGGAATTTCAATTATCCTACGGGTGAAAAAAATCTCCTATGAAAACTTCCACTTGAAATTTCATATGAGGGAAGACTTGAAAATATCATACAAGCCTATTGTATCTTTAAAATTGGTAAAGTAAAACATCTTTCATGTACATTTGAAAATATATTATGATAACCACCTAAAATTTAGAAAATTTAAAGTCATGTGACCATCAAAATTCATACGATAATTGTCTTTTCTAGATAAAAATAACACTCTAAATTCATCGTAATAAGTTCAATAATATAAAAGAAACTCCATAGAAGAAAAATCCATTAATTATAAATTTCCTAAATAATAAATAATTTATTCTAAAAATTAATATCTAAAATAAAATCATGGAACATTGAGAAATTGAATCACATAGAAAAAAATATCAAACTCTTATAAAAAAATAAAATTTCAACATCATAAAAAACATTAAAAAAATATTCTTAAAATTAATGGAAATAAAATCAAATAAAATTGAATGATTTAACACTAAAAACGTTTATTTTCATGAAATTATTTAAAGAATTATATTTTTTAGATGAGATGACCTAGAATCAAGAATCCACCTTTAAAAGCTTATTAAACCATAAAAAACCATCAAAAGGATGATGAGGATATGGAAAACATGAATCAATTAAATACCACATCACTTATGAAATTTAAAATATCCTTTGATTGACGATGAGGATTGGGTGGAAGAACTTTTATTGTTCAAGAATCTGTATAAACATGGTTTAATGAAATTATATGTAGACATATCTATTATTGAGGAATTCCAACCTACTGCTACAAATCTTAGATACAAGTGATTGATTGAAGTTGATCCTTCACAATAATATAACACAATACCTTATCATATGATTGAAATAACTGATAATATATATATATATTAATAGGTATCTAATAATAAATGTTGGAAACTATGATAATAGTGAGAAAAATGTGGAGAGAACTATATGAGACAACCCTATGGATACTCCAGACTTAATAAAAAAGAATTTCAGTGATGAAGAAGTATTCGATGATGTTATGGGAGATTATATAGTTAAATAATACATATATATGGTTACAAAACCTCAATTGTTTACTCGATAAGTATTCAGTTTTAATCATCCTCCACTAGTGACTTCATTGAGTACTCAAAAAGAAAGAAAAGTTAATTATTCTCTATTGTCGACTTCATTGGTAGAGGTAATTCCACGAGTGAATAATTTTGATTGGAATACCATTATAATGAATATTTAATTTCTAAACATCGTAGGTAACACATACACAACCATTGATAACAAACTATATATTGGAAGAAGGGATAATGCACTACTAGAAAAAGTACCTATGAACAAAGGTGGAAACCATAGTCATAGGCTTGATTCCCATGACCTTAGGCTGTGTTTATCCCCATGGGTGATTCTCATGGTGATAAGTAATTAAAATAAATATGAGAAATGGATTTTGATCCCCCGACATCAAGCATATTGAACTAAATACCTTACCATTATGCCACCATAAGTTTTTATTATATATATATATGTTATTAAATATGTAATTTTAAAATAATTATATTTAATTAATAAGTATTTAAAATGGTGGACGACATAGGCCTTATAGCCATAACTATTGGAGTTGGTGTCCTAGAACCAACTGACTTTACTTTGATTACATGTATATTCAATGTATTGAATATTAATAAAACTTCTTATTATATATTTATCATTGTATATCATTACTCTAATGTAATAATTTCATAGAGTATACATCACATTGATAAGGTCATAGAATTTCCCCTCTATGATGAGAAACCTGATGTGCTATGAAGATATTCTTAAATAATGTTCCATTGTTGGATAAAGTACTATGATGAGACACATAATATATAGATTGTAAGGTATGAGTAATTATAAGCAGATGAAGCTTCTTCTCGTGAAGTTCTCACTTGGTAATCTCCAATATGGGAGATTATGAGAATAGATCTGCTAGTAGGAATTCCGCATGTTTTGATGTCATTATATATTCCTATCCGTGAGTGTCTATGATGGTCCTTAAACTTTAGGATTATTATTAATGCATGTTACAACTCACTTACTTAAATGTATTTTTTAAACCATGGAAATAATAGTTCATGGTGAAGTTATATATGTTTGGTGCGTCATGAGTGACATGTCATTAATGGATAAGTTAAGGAAGGATTTTACCCTTCCAAATTTATGGAAGCTGATATATCATCCCTTTGATTGGAATAGTACCTTTACCCTAAATTCCATTGACATGGTGTAATGACATGTTTATTTCAGATAGTTAAATAAAGACGTATCAAGCATATAGGTTGGTGACATGGATGTGCAACCTACTTGATGAGATATTGAGATAACGAGATTATATTACACAGTGAGCATTTGTATGTGGTTGTCTTCATTGCGACATAAAGTTATTTATCTTGGGTTCCTTGACCCATTTCTAGATAGTAATCTTATACTTTAGAAAATCCCACTTAATTCCAATAAGAAATAATCCTAGAGGGTCACACACAAAGTGTTTTTTTTGATATTGATTAATTTTTTTTGAATTTAATTATTGGAATAAATATTATTTTCAAGATCGAGGAATAATTTTATTCAAGTTTTATTAATCACTAATATTCACATGGTAATAAATAATTATTTGTTTATTAATAAATAATTTATTTTATTACATGAATATATATAAAAATATTTATTCTCTATATTGTGAATAAAATATTTATTTATGAATAAAATATTTATTAGGTTGTTCAATAAATGCTAGAAGAGTTCAAATGGATCAAGACCGAGTTTGGTGACAAATATTAATTAACAAAACCATTACATAATACTTGTTATTGCATAAGTTGGCACGTGCTACAAAATAATAATAATGATATTATTATTATGTGGAATGAGGTTCATTAAAGTTTTTAAAAGTTATTTAATGGATGACATGAAATTAAATAACATTTTAACCTAAACCACAACTCTACAAATAGATAGTTATGTATATGGTATATTGTATCCAAAAATTGAGAATAGATAATTGTTATGCACAAAAAATTCTCTCTAGACTCCTCCTTCTCTCTCCCTCTCAAGAACGAGAAGCGCAAGAGAAATTTCTTCAAGACTGAAGAACAAGTGATCAAGAATAAACAATACAAGACACTCAATTTTTTGTGCTAGCACCCAATGATTGAGTGGTGTTTTTATGATATCATTGGAGAACATGTGGATCACTAATAGAGTGATTCTATCCTTGGATCCTCATAGTGCAACATAGGAAATCCGAAAGGGTCTTTTCAGAAGATTAAAAATCATCAACGAAGAAAGTTCTTAAGCCTAGATATTTATTTCTTTAAATATTAAATAAATTAATTATAAATTTTACATTCAAGATACCCACTCATGGTTTTAGACAATGATTATTAAAATAAATTTTAATATATCACCCACCACTGCATGATTCCATTGTTCCTAGAACCATCAAGTGGTATCATAGCCAAGTTATGTTTAAATTTATAATTATTTATTTAATTTTTGATCGATGCACAATTGTGGTTATATTTTCTTTTAATGTTATTAATTATTTAATATGATTTTAATTAGAATGATATTGAAATATTAATCATATTCATTCAGTGTTTCATTTTTATGAAAGGTTTAAGAATAAATGAGGAATGATCAATGATGCCTTTGGGAAGTGCCAAATCATTGGCTGGTAAAACCGGGTTACACAGTTTGAAAATGGAATACATACTGTGTAACCATGTGCATTTTACCTAGATGAATTGAGTAGTTAATTACACACAGTGAATTTATTGCACACCACATGTTGATCAGACCAACCTGGCACACAGAAAGTGGATACATAGTTTGTAGCTAGCATGTATATGTCATGTAGTAAGACTGAGTTAACATGTCTAAGACCTAGGTGTGTGATTTGGATACACGAAATCCAAGGTACATAGCATTTATCTAGACTGTACATGTCGTGTAGTCTTCTATTAAAGGAAAAAAATTAAAAATTACATTAAATTGAAAATTTCAGCACTAAAAACTTATTTTATTGATTGGAAAACCAATATGTGTTTGACAATTTAATAATGGTTTTAAATAATATTAAATCCTCAATTAATTAATTTTAATTAATATGTCATTATTAGTTCTGATGTTTATTTTCCATGAATACCATCAATTATGGGTATCTCCAATCAAGATAGGATGATCATTAAGATGAAAAGGAATTAATTAATTAAATAATAAATTAATTAATGAAAGTGTGTTTGTCTTAATAATAAAAAATTAATAAATAAATGAATGTCAATATCTTACTTTTTCATCCCTCCCTCTATTATTATGTAGGACCTCCATGTCTAAGGATATTTATGTAATCCCCTTTAACCAATCCTTTAGTTCCCATCACCTATATGTGAGTGATAAATACTTATAATTAATAGAGCACCCAAGGGAATAGAGGTAGTTCAAGATAGAACCATGATGATGCCAACTTAGTGATACATAGATATATAGGTGGAATGACGTAACTCATGCCATGACCAAAAAATGGAGTTATTCTCATAGTTCATAGGCTGATTTAATATTCTATTATTAAATCAAATATTAGATAAGACCATGATCAGTTAATTTAATTAATTTATTTATTTTTGTCTATGAATTATTTATTTTATGTATGAAATACCACAGTCACATAAATGAATGAATTAAAATGAAAAAAATTAAAATTAAATAAATTAATTATGTATAATTTTTTTATCCAAAATGGTTAATTAATTAAGTAACATCCACTTAATATTAAAATGACATGTAAAACATAAAGAAAGATAAAATTTATACATAAATTAATTAAAATCCCTTAACCTAATATTATGACAGAATAAGATTTCCAATAATTGATTGGGAATTAAACCATAGAACTAAGTGTAGTACATGGAAAAAGTCTGGACACTTAATTTTATCAGGGAAATCTCATGATATTTTTGGGTTGACTTAACTGAACTTGTATTGAGTTTAATATCCAAAGTTTGTTCAGAAAAAATTTGGAGGCAAGTGATGAGGAAATCCAAGTCAGGATTTCAAGATAGGGTAATCCACTCAACAGATCAAGGAGTTGCAAGTCTGTAGTTGGAAAGAATGCCTACCTAATTACTTTCTTATGATTTTCATGGCCAAAATCTGGATAATTAAGAAAATTAATGGGGATCCTTTCCACTAGAATGTTAAAGAAACTAGAAATTATGAGTTCAATGTTTACAGCTATTAAGAATTGATAAAATAGTGGTATATTTAATAAAAACATTTAATTTATTATATCTCACATAATTTTTAATTAAGAAAATTACTAATAATATGATATTTTTAATTGTATAATAAAATAATAAGTTCATCATCCAGACTATCCCTACAATTAATAATGTGTAAAGAAAATCTAATAACTGGTAGTAACTTATGGGAGTGGTTTAGACACCTTCAGGTTATGCTACACCATGAACGGAAATATTACATTCTAGAATCCTCAAAGCCTGATCCACCTGCTAAGGAGGAAAGTGATGAAGAGTTCCTTGTATATGAAAACCATTTGAGTGATGTGGTATATGTTAAGTGTTTGATGCTTTCAACCATGTCTAGTTAACTAATTAAGTCTCATGAAAACATGGATGCATATTGCATGCTTGAGAACCTCTATGGTCTTTACCAAGATAGAGCTATAAATGAACAGTTTGATATTTCCAAGGTGCTCTTTCAAATAAATCTTGGAGTGGGTGCCCCAGACGGGCCTCACATAGTCAAGATAATTGGATACATTGAGCACTTATAGGTTTTAGGGTTTAAACTCCCCAAATAACTGGGTGATGACCATATTCTATCATCACTCCCTGGTTGCGCCCAAATTTACCCTACTGGTAAAAGCAGTCGATGTAGTACTTGTAGGGGTCGAATCCATAGGGACCGAAGAAGTAACCTTGAGATGCTATGATTTGGTGGAGGATGGATTATGAAGTGGCCAACTATGGTGTTGATTGATTTGAATAAATAGTGATTTTATTTAAAGAACAAAATAAACAGAATGACTTGAATTAAAACAATTAATTAAGATGAGTCGATCCTAGGTTGTCTCTAGGGATTGATTGGGTGTATTTGTTTTTCTTTGGATTTTATGTTCATCAGTTCAAGTGGTATCCATTAAATGAAATAATTCCTCAATATCATTCTCCGATTTAATCCATACAAAATTTCAAGGCTAATCACCAATGCACTTAGAGGATCACTTTGATGATCACTCTATGGAATTGGATCGTACTAGTACTCAAAATGTGTCGTCGTTGAAGTCAGTGAAGACAAAGAAGAAGATAAATCAAAGAAAAGAACTCTTAAAATAAAGAACAAATTTAAGAATTTAATAACATCAAATAACATTAAATACACCCCATGAGACTCCCTAGGATAAACCCATAAAAGTTTACCCCTTAATTGACGTTATTATATTAATGTAAGTGGGAAGTCGACTTAAAGAAGCAGGATTGACGAAGAAAAACATTAAGAAAAAAGTACACCCCACCATTGTGTGACGAATTCACAAGTGTTGGTGTGAATAAATTCACAAGTGTTGGTGTGAATAAATTCACACCTAGATTCAACGGTATCAATGTTTGAATAAAATAAAAAGAAATAATAAATAAGAAGAACAAATTTTATTAAGATACTCAACATGAAAGAAAAACTTACATGGGAAAAATTGACGATACGATTACAAAATGAAAGCAGAAAATTACAATTGAAAGGAAAACATAATATGCCTATTCCCTTCACCACCATCTCCTTATATAGGTATATTAGGAGCCTTAGGTCCACCCACCACAATCAATGCACCCCCCAACAATAAATAGAGTCAAAAGGAGGGTGAATAATCAAAAGGAAATTGGCATTTCGAAGTTGACCCAGAAAAATGTTCAGATTCATCCACCATATTGACGTGTGAATTCCTAATTAAAGAAGGCCAAATCAGGAGGGGTGGTAGAAGATAAATATCTTCATCCATCTGTCCTCTACGAGCTATAAAGATTTCAGGAAATTTGGCTAAGCCGTTTGGAAGTTATGGTCGGAATGGTGGGACGAATTTATGTGCATTAATGTCGGGTCCACCATTTAAATCTCAACTTCAGATCCATTTGTTTGACGGGCCTTAGGCCCATTATGCTTCTTCCAGCAAGTTTCTGCATTCAGGTGGGAAAATCTCCATATTCCCTTGGGATTCATCCATTGGACCTAAAAGATAAAATTTTCCAAACAAAGTGATCAATCATATCCCAAAATATCAAATTCATAAAATGAATATAATATTGTCGACAAACAGATGAATGATTGGGCCCAAATTTTCATTTTAAACATGAATTGCATTTAAGATGAGAAATGAAGTTCTATTTATGTAATTCACTAAAAACAATGTTTATGGACTTTGGAACAATAAATATAAAGATATTAATAATGAATATTAACCACCTTTAGTGACTAATCAGACCCCCCAACTTGAGTTTTGCTAGTCCCGAGCAAAATATATTACAAATATGAAATTCAAATCCCCCTTTCCAAAAACATTTTAATACAAATTTCTCACCCAAAGACCTCATACCAAAAAAAATATGAAACCCATCAAAATCATTTAAAACAAGCTAGGTCCATAAGCATATCTCAAGCCCAAGCACATTCCTTTGTTCAAATTCATCGCCACATTTCATCCAATTTCAATTAAGCATGATAAAGTGTTGTGCATCACAAAAGATATGGGGCCCATTTTATTGTTTAAGGGGAAAAAATGGAAGCGCTAGGTGGGAATCACATTAAACCTTAAGATGAGTATCCATTTTTTTTTGATTTTTTTTTGATTTTTTTATGATTTTTTTAATTTATTTTTTTAACCAAAATAGATATGAAAAGACTAACTCTGGGCAAGAAAAATATGGAGTCACGATCCCCAAGTGCCGGATGCCACACATATTGTCAATTCCATGCTCTACAATAGAGATATAAAGCCAAACTCTGGGTAAGACAACTATGGAGTCGCGATCCCCAAGTGCCGAATGCCACGCATTTGGACAAAAAATTTCTCTATGTGGTAATAATTTTTTTTTTCAATTTTTTTATTTTTGTTTTGTTTTTGGATACTTAAATTAAACTAAAAGTGACCCCAGAACCCTATTCTATAATTAAAGGGACCCAAGAACTCAAATTTACACCCACGATCCAGTAGACGTGCATTGTGGCATTTTTATTAAGAGGATGAAAATGTAAACTTTGAAAAATCACATCAGACAACCACAATATCCAAAAACTATGCTCATGAACTTAAACTTGCATTAAAATCAGAATCAAGGCATCCAAATTTTTCGATATCCAATTTCATAGTTTTCAATGTGTGTTATCATGTTCAAGGTTAATGGAATTTTTCTTTCCATGCATGTTCTTATTGATAAAAAAAATAATTTTTTATTTCATCTCCCCCCAAAATAGAATAACACTGTCCCCAGTGTTTAAAGAAAATAAAAGTTAGAAGGGGAGTAAGAGAGGAGTTCAAAGAGGAAATTGAAAATGATAAACATGGAACAAATTCACCTGGTTTTTGAAGTTGAAGTTCGTGCCACAATCTCCCTTCAATCTTGGATTCAAGTCTCAGTGTCTTGGATGGTGGTGAATGGATTTTCCTTACGACTCAAGATGTGTCCTTTTAATTTTTTATTATAACCTATAAAAACATAAAAATAAACAAAACAAAATAAACTAATGATACATTGTCTTCTTTTTAGATTTCTGGGTAAGGTATTACTCAGAGATCACACCACGTGACACGGATGAATATGGAACTCCCCTTTGATACCCATCCTTACTCATAAAAGAAGAACATGTCAACTGTCTATGGTAATTTATTATATGAAAATGAAAATGATTCAAAATGATGAGAAACATGAAAACCATGGGTTGCCTCCCATGCAACTCTTTTGTTTAACGTCGTTAGCTCGACTTGAACCCCCCAACTTATCCAATTCCAACTTTCAAAATTTTAATGAACCCATCTTTATCTACTTCAACATGATTGATATTGATTGTTTTCTTTGATTTATTGTCATGTAAAAACCCATGTTCAACAAGGGTTGTGAAAATCCAAGGAATTTTAGTAATGGTTGATCCGGTTTCTTCTACAGTCTTTCCTACGATTTCAAGGGTTAACTCCCCTTTGTGGGTTTCATGAGATTAATGAATGACTAAAGTATGGTAGTGGGTATCACCTATGATGGAATTATTGTCTGGGGAAGGAAGGATAATGATTTTGAGTTCTGGTCGATTGCAATTTCCTAATGAATATTGACAATTTGAATGAAAGTCAGTTTCTTCTCCAAAAATTTTAGAAAGAATTGGTTTTGTTTGAAAATATGATTCATCCCCAAAAGTGTATAGTTGAATTTCAGGAGTGGGTATGGGCTCAATGTTTGGTATTTCTCCCAACTGTTCAGTGATTGGTGTTTTTGAAAAATCATCAATAGAGAAATATTCAAGACTCTCCATCCACAATGTCAAATTTCCCTCTTGTGAATACAAAAAATCCATTTCCTCTTGATTTAAGCACCCATCAACAATTACTTGATTATCTTCAACTATCCCAAATTCAATGGTTGGTTCTTCAATAAATTCATGTGAGGTTTGTTGGAGACAAGATTATTGTATTAATATTGAGGAAGAGGTGGTTTGAGTGGGAATGGGGTCCACACAAGTTTTATTACTTTGTAGTTCTAGTCTAAAACTTGATACCTCTGAATTCATTTTTTCCATTTGTTCACACAATTTTTGAATAATTGTTTCAAGATTAGGATTGATAGATATTTGGACATCATGGACTTCTTCATTATTCATATTTTCAATCATTCTTGATAGGTATGGAAATTGATCTTTTAAACATTCATCATTACAAATTTCGTTCATGTTATCGGGTGTGGGGTATTCATTCAAAGGTTGATTAAAAAAGGTTGGTGATTCCCAATGTGGATTTTCAAACTGATTCCATCCTGAGTTTGTGAAGGGATATTGTTGATGATACTCCATTGGAGTTGAATGAAATTTGGATTTGTATTTTTTTTGGGCACACAAAAATAGAAAGGGGAAAAGAAAAGAGAAATATAGGTGAGAAAAGAGAAGTTAGGTGAGAATAGAAGGTGGGTGACTAAGAAAACTTACTTGGGTCTCCGGCAACGGTGCCAAAATTTGGTTGCGCCCAAATTTACCCTACTGGTAAAAGTGGTCGATGTAGTACTTTTAGGGGTCGAATCCACAGGGACTGAAGAAGTAACCTTGAGACACTATGATTTGGTGGAGGATGGACTATGAAGTGGCCAACTATGGTGTTGATTGATTTGAAGAAATAGTGATTTTATTTAAAGAACAAAACAAAAAATGACTTGAATTAAAACAATTAATTAAGATGAGTCGATCCTAGGTTGTCTCTAGGGCTTGATTGGATGTATTTGTTTTTCTTTGGATTTTATGTTCATCTGTTCAAGAGGTATCCATTAAATGAAATAATTCCTCAATATAATTCTCTGATTTAATCCATACAAAATTTCAAGGTTAATCACCAATGAACTTAGAGGATCACTTTGATGACCACTCTATGGAATTGGATCGTACTAGCACTCAAAATGTGTCGTTGTTAAATTCGGTGAAGACAAAGAAGAAGATAAATCAAAGAAAATAACTCTTAAAATAAAGAACAAATTTAAGAATTTAAGAACATCAAATAACATTCAATACACCCCATGAGACTCCCTAGGATAAACCCATAAAATTTTACCCCTTAATTGATGTTATTCCATTAATGTAAGTGGGAATTCGACTTAAAGAAGCGGGATTGACGAAGAAAAACATTAAGAAAAAAGTACACCCCACCATTGTGTGATGAATTCACAAGTGTTGGTGTGAATAAATTCAAAAGTGTTGGTGTGAATAAATTCACACCTAGATTCAATGGTATCAACGTGTGAATAAAATAAAAAGACATAATAAATAAGAAGAACAACTTTTATTAAGATACTCAACATGAAAGAAAAACTTACATGGGAAAAATTGACGATACGATTACAAAATGAAAGCAGAAAATTACAATTGAAAGGAAAATATAAGATTCCTATTCCCTTCACCACCATCTCCTTATATAGGAATATTAGGAGCCTTAGGTCCACCACCCACAATCAATTCACCCCCCAACAATAAATAGAGTTAAAATGAGGGTGAATAATCAAAAGTAAATTGACGTTTCGAAGTTGACCCAGAAAACTGTCCAGATTCGTCCACCATATTGACGTGTGAATTCGTAATTGAAGAAGGCCAAATCCGTAGCGGTGGTAGAAGATAAGTATCTTCGTCCATCTGTCCTCTATGAGCTGTAAAAATTTCAGGAAATTTGGCTCAGCCGTTTGGAAGTTATGGTCGGAATGGTGGGACGACTTTATGTGCATTAATGTCGGGTCCACCATTTAAATCTCAACTTCAGATCCATTTATTTGATGGGCCTTAGGCCCATTATGCTTTTTCCAGCAAGTTTCTGCATTCAGGCGCGAAAATATCCATTTTCCCTTGGGATTCATCCATCGGACCTAAAATATAAAATGTTCCAAACAAAGTGATCAATCATATCCCAAAATATCAAATTCCTAAAATGAATATAATATTGTCCACAAACAGATGAATGATTGGGCCCAAATTTTCATTTTAAACATGAATTGCATTTAAGATAAGAAATGAAGTTCTATTTATGTAATGCACTAAAAACAATGTTTATAGAATTTGGAACAATGAATATAAATATATTAATAATGAATATTAACCACCTTTAGTGACTAATCACTCCCTCAAAGCCTATCCAACTTTGTTTTAAATTTTAATTTAAACAACACTGAGAATTCTCTTCCAGATCGTTTTAATTTTCTTTACCAAGTAGATAAGGATATTAATCCTAAAAACATTCCTTACTTATGGTGAGTAAATGTAAAGGGAAAGTGAATATAATTAATCCCAAAGATTCTTTACACCCTTATAAATAGAGTAAGATCAAAGGGAAATCAAGGGAACAAGATGATGTCTGCTTCATATGTGGAAAGAAGGACCACTAGAATAAAAACTACACCCATACAAAGAAGCAAGGGGAATCTTCCGGGGCATTTTTTATTAAGTGAAATTTATTTGTTTCTAAAAATTGGGTATTATATATTGATTGTGGTGATCACATATGTATTCAAATATAAGAACCAAGTAGATTAAAAAATATTGAATGATGGGAGGTAGATATAAAAGTATTCAAAAGAGCTAAACTTGATGTTGTAGATGTAGTGGACTTCCACCTCACATTGACAACTAAAATGATCTTGGTTTTAAAGGGTTTTTATTATATTCCATAAGTTACCAAAAACATTATATATGTATCCCGAATAGATACATATGGATTTATTTTCAAAATTTGGGAATAAATGTTGCTTCTTTTATAAAGATAGCAATTTTTATGGTAAGAAACATTTAAAATAGTGGTATTTATGTGTTGGATTACACAAACCAAGTAATGAAAATCAATAATGAAGTTACTTCACATGAATCATAATACACCCAACTTTTTCATCACCAACTAAGTCATATAAATGAAAAGAGCTCAACTAAATTATATCAAGATGTATATTTATATTCTTTTGAACTAAAACCACTTGGTGTATATAATGAACTTTTATAATGAAAAATGATTAAATACCCATTTAGTGGGAAAGTTTAAAGGGATAAATATCTTCTTAAATTAGTTCATACTGATGTGTGTATACCATTTTCTGTTGAGGCAAGGGGTGGCTTCTCATACTTTATAATTTTTACTGATTATTTTAGTAGATATGGTCATGTATAATTAATGAGGTATAAGTTATATTATTTTGATAAATTCAAGGAATATAATAATGAAGCTAATAACCATCTTGGTAAGAAGATTAAGAAACTCAACTCAGACTGTGGTGGAGAATATCTTAATAAAGACTTCATTGATTATTTATGAGAGTTTGGGATATTATCTCAAATCACTCCTCCTTATATGCCTCAGTGAAATGGTGTAAGTGAAAGGAGGAACCACACCTTATTGGACATGGTGAGATCAATAAAGAATCATTAAAATCTTCCATTATCCTTTTGGGGATACACGTTAAAAAATAAACACACATACTAATCCGAGTTCCAATTAAAGAAATATATGGTATACCATACCAATTATAGAATAGAAAGAAACTAGTCCTATCTTACTTACATGTATGGGGTTGCAAAGCATTTTTTAAGGCCTCTTCAAGTAATAATATTTCACCCCAATGCACAAAATATATCTTTATAGGATATCCCAAATAAACAAAGGCATAATACCTATACAATCCTTCAAACAAAAAGGTTTTGGTTTATTGACATCCCACATTTCTTGAGGAGTATGTTATCTCTAAAAGAGATAGTGGGAGCGAGATAGACTTCTATGAAGTCCATGATCAAGATACACAAGAGCTGGCACAAGAAAAAATTCCAAAAATCCCCATGGAAAAAGAAAATTTTCCAGATATATAGTTACTACGTAGGAGTACTAGTGAGGTTAGATAACTAGAACAGTATGGTTTTATAGTCACCAAGAATGGTGACTCATTATTAGTTGATAATAATGGTCCTATAACCTAAAAGGAAGAAGTAAGTGACACAAATGTTTCCAAGTGGAAAGAGGCCATGAATTCTGAAATGGATTCTATGTACCAAAACCAAGTTTGGATTTTAGAAGACCCTCCAGTAGATGTAAAACCCATTGGTTTTAACTAGTTATTTAAAAAGAAATTATAAATGGAAGGACAAGTTGGTACTTATAAGGTGTGACTGGTTGAAAAATGGTTTAAACATCTTCAAGTCATTGACTACGATGAAACCTTTTCACTAGTTGCAATGCTAAAATACATCAAAATTATAATTTCCATTTAGGATTTCAATAACTATGATATTTTTAAAATCGATTTCAAAATAGCCTTCCTGAATGGGAAACTTCAAGAATATGTCTATATGATACAACCCAAATGGTTTGTGACTCTAAAGGATTCCAACAAGGTATGAAAGTTTCGAAGATCCATTTATGGATTAAAGAAATAATCTAGGTCATAGAAAATTTATTTTGAAGAGGCTATAATACTATTTTGTTTCATAAAGAATGAATGCGAGTTGAGTGTCTATAAACAGTTTAGTGGGAGTGTACTCATTTTATTAATAGTATATGTTGATGACATATTACTCATTGAAAAAAAACACAATTATTAAAGTATGTTAAGGAATGGTTGAATAAATGATTCTCTATGAAGGACTTTGGATAAGCATCATATATTCTTGGGATCAAGATTCATCATGATAGATCCAAGAGGTTTTTCGGCCAAATTCAAAGTATATACATTAAAAATATACTGAAAAGATTTAGTATGTAACAATCTAATAGGAGATTTTTTCCAACATTACATGGGATTCATATTTCTAGGAAAATGTGTCCTAAAAAACATGAGGAAAGAATAATAATGGAAAGTATTCCATATTATTCAGAAATTTTTCTATTATACATGCTATTCTATATACTAGTCTAGAAGTTTCCTATACAGTAAGTGCGGTAGGAAGATATCAAGATGATCTAGGTGACTTCCATTGGATGGAATTAAAGACTATACTTAAGTATTTGAGGCATAATAAGGATATTTTCTTAGTTTATAGAGGAGATAAGGAACTAGTCATTAGAGGATATGAAAATTCTAGTTTCCGAACAGATCGAAATGACATGAAGTTACAAAAAGGATACATCTTCACTTTGGATGGAGGTGTTGTGAGTTGGAAGATCTCAAAGCAGGCTATGGTCGAATATTATACAATAGTTTCCAAGTATATTGTGGATTTTGAGGTAGCTAAAGAAGCAGTATTTATGCGTAACTTCATCCAAGATATTTAAATGGTACCTAGTAGTAAAGATCCTATAACACTATATTGTGATAATACTGTAGTGATAGCTTTTGCAAAAGAGGCAATGTCACATCAGTGGAAAAAGCACATACTTTGGAAGTATCACCTTTTGAGGGATTTTTCTCAGAGAGGTGAAGTTATAGTAATAATTATTTCCATATAAGACAACCTAGAAGATCCCTTGACTAAATCCTTGAGTTAGTAAAACCATTACTATCATGTGAGGTATAGCGAACTGAAGGTCGTAGGCAGTTGGCTTTAGTCCAAGTGGGAGTTTTTTGGAGTTGGTTCCCTAGGAACAACTGTTTATACTTTGATTACATTTATATTTGATATATTGAATATTAATAAAACTTATTATTATATATTGATCATTTTTATTCATGAATCTAATGTAATAATGTCCTATAGTATACGTCGCATTGATAATGTCATATAATTTACCTATTATGATGAGAACCTTTATGTGCTATGATGATATTCTTAAATATTGTTCTGTGGTAGGATAAGATAATATGATGGAACATATAGTACATATACTATCAGGTGCAAGTACTTGTAAGAAGATGAGGATTCATCTCATGAATTTATCACTTAGTAATCTCTAAGATAAGAGATTACGAGAACATACCTGTCAGTATGAATTCTGCATGTTTTGATGTCATTAGATATTCCTATTCGTGAGCGTGTGTAATGGTCTTTAGAATTTAATATTATTATTAATGAATATTAAAAATCATGTAATTAAATGTATTTTATAAACCATGATGATAACAATTCACGGAGAAGTTGAATATATTGGGTTCCTCATGAGTGACATGTAATTAATGGATAAGTCAAGGAAGGATTTTTCCTTCCCATATTTATAGAATCTAACATCTCATCCCTTTGATTAGAATGGAACTGTCACCCTAAATTCCATGGCTATAGTGTAATGATGTGTTTATTTTAGATATTCAAAGAAATATATATAAAAAATATAGGTTAGTTGCATGGATGTGAAACTTTCTTGATGAGATATTGAGACAAATGGATTATATTACATAATGATCATTCATATGTGGTTGTTGTCATTGTGATATTGTCACACCCCAATATTTAATTTATTTTTATTTTATTAATTCTTAGCTCTGGGTTCTTGCAGCAAGGTCTGGGCTGGGTCTCGGATTAAATTTTTTTGTGGTTTAATATTTTTCATGGGTTTCGGACCCGTGTGTGGTCACCACACAATGGACGGTAGTGGCGTCGCTAGCCTGGGTGACCACGCAAGTATATAATGATCAAAATAAATAAAGTTTTATGTAAATAGAGTGAGTTAAATGTTTAAATTGTAATAATAATAATATTATCATGTAATTAATAATAATATTATTAATGAGGTGTTATTATCGTTATTATTTTTATTTTTATTATTTTTATTATTTTTATTATTATTATTTTTTGTTATTATAACTTTTATTATTATTATCTTTATTATTATTATTTTTATTATTATTTCTGGTATTATTATTAATATTATTATTATAATGAAATGATAAAAAAAACTATGAAACCCTAACTACCCGGCGGCGCACCCCCCCTTACCCCTTTTTTTTCTCTCTCTCTCCTATGCGCATACCCTACCCTCTGTCTTGGCCCCTCACTCCACGCTCCTTCCCTTAGCACCCAGCCACATCGCCGCCTCATGCAGGTCTCCGCCTTGGCCCCTCGCTCCATGCTCCTACCCTCCACGCCCCAGCCACCTCGCTACCTCCCATGCTACCCTCCTACTTTGGGCTGCCACCATGCATCAACCTTCACACCTGCAACCGTCGACCGACCTCACCCTCCTTATTACCTCGCCGCACCTATCACCCATTTCCACCCTCGTCCGCTCATCCTTCACCCCTCCTTCATGTGGCTACACCTAGCCTCCCTCGCCGTGCCAACCCTTGCTTCACGCTAGCCTCACCCTTGCCCAACATTCTGGCCTCTGGCCTTCTGTGCTCCAGCAGGCCGTTGCCCCCTAGTTTCCCCTTACCTTGCCTCTCTCCCCCTTCGGCTTGCCTTAACTCGGTCGCTCGCCCAGCTGGCCTCCCCGGTTCTAACCAGCCCGCTCTGGCGAGATTCCCTGCTCGGAGTGCCTCCGACCATCCCACTCCAGCAAGCTCTCCTGCTCATCACACTCCGACAAGTCTACCTCCTCCTTGAGCCAGCCTTTCCATACCTGTAGACCTCTCTATTGCCTTTTTTTCTGGTCATCAACACAACTGACTGTTTCCCTCCTTGCTCTCTCTTGCTCTATCCAGTGACGCACCAAGAGCCCCCTTCTCCGGTATATTCATTCATTTATTCATTCATTTATTTATTTTTCCATCATTTCATTTTTGGTGTCTTTATTTAATTTGGCTAAATTCTAATACCACCGTGAGTTGTGTGTCCTGTGTTTTTCTTACTGTTTAGCGTGCACGATTGGTCCGCGGGGAATTTTCTCTTATTCTTTCAAAGTTTTTCTCCATCCATATCCGATTTGAGGTAGGAAAATCTACATTTTCCCTTTTTAAATAAGTCCATTTAATGCTTGTGTGCTTTTAATTATTTTTTTTGCAAGATTCACATATTTACAAAATAATTGGACAATCTGATATATTGTTTTCTATTTAGTTGGGTTTGTTAAAACTAGTTTTTTATATTATTTTATAGTTTGTGTAATCTTTCTGATTTGTTAATATAATTTTTTAATAAACTATTTGATTTGTTTATAGGATTTCTAGTAAACTATTTGGGTTTCTTATAAAAAAATTATTTATACTTTGTTTGGAATGCTTATAAAAATTGTTCATAAACTAATTAGCTTATGATAAAACTATTTATAAACTGGTTGGGTTGTTTATATAATAGTTGATAAATTGTTTGGCTTGTTTTATAAAGGCATCATCACTTTAAAGCTTTGATGGATTTTTATGGAAGTGATTTAGTGTGTGCTTGAAAAGGTTGAGGGGCTTTTGAAAATTGAGAAATGTTTGGGGTGTGTGTGTTTTCGAAACCCAAGGGCCCGTTTAAAACTTTCATATGATTTTGTGTGGTTAATCTTGGCTTAAAAAGGTACTTGGAAACTTTTTGGTAAATTCATGGTGTAAACGCCCATTTGGCCATATTTATGTAAAAGTGGTGTTTGTTGTTTTGGAAATGGTTTTGGCGTATGTTTGGCCTTTCATGATGGATTTGGGTGTGTATCGATATAGAAGATTTGGGGTGTTACTTAAAATTATTTTATAAAGTTCTTTTATGGTTTAAAAAATGATAAAAGGGGTGTGAAACATGTTTGGAGGTTGTTTTTGGGTGTGTATGGTTTTAAAAGTGGTTTTTAACATGTCATGTGTTTTTGTTGGGTTTTGCAGACCAAACATTGGTTGGGTTGCCCGATTGGCTCTTACATATGGTTTATGATCTTTATAACTATATTTTGATTTTTATGAGTGTAATTTCCATGCAAGAAAAATGAATATTGGTGCTTTCAAATGGTTTTTCATGCTAAGTGCTCGATGCGATTCCTCTTCGGCCATTGTAAAAAAATGTTTGGAACTAAATTGAATTGCGTGTCTGGTTGTTTTTAAAAGTATGGTTTTGTAAAAAATGTTGAAAGTCCTGGTTGGCATCTTTGAAAGGGTTGTTTGGGAAACCCCTCTTGGATTAGGTCTCTTTCCTTGTAGTTTGATCATGATACAGGAGGGTCCTTGGTATGGGCCTCCTTTTGAGAATATTTATTTTAAGGCATGTGGCTAATCTTGAGGTGGTCAGGGTGGTGCTAGATTGTGTTGCGTGCTTGGTTATATATGTAAGGATTATTGATTAAATGTATGGAACACCTCATTGTGAACATAGCACAAAAACTTATCATATCAAGGGGGTTTACTAAGAATGATTGCTGCACTAGTTTAGAATACACACTGGCTAGTAGCCCTTAGTACGGATTTTGCTCTGCTAGGGGATTGGGCCCCTCAGTTAGGCTAGGTAGGGAAATACCAAGCGTTTGGGCATTATGACATCATCGAGAGTAGGCATGCCTTTAGGATGAGTCACATGTATATTATGTTCTAGTATTCCTCTGAGTTCCTAGGTTTTTTGTGATCCTTTGATACGAGCACTGTTAGTGCCATTGCCCTTACTGTGTGTGTGGAATCATACCCTTGAACTTTGTTTTGGTGTTTTCTTGGAAAAAAATTGTATGTGTGGTTGGTTTTAAAAAGGATTTCAAAGGAGCTGTTTTGGAAAAGTTTGTGTGAGCCCCTCTTTATTTCATTTCCTTGTTTTTGAATTATAAGGGCAATGTAATTTTTATTGTTAGTTTTCAAAATGCATTGTATATATGAAAACCTTATTTTTATAATTGTAGTTAAAACTAGTTTTATTAGTCTGTTTTGGAATTGGAAAATGTATGGATTCCATGGTTCACTTTTGGCGTCCCTACTGAGCATTTTTATGCTCACTTCTATTCTACCATTCTAGTTGCAGGTTCACTTTTCTCAGATTCTCATGGCCGGATTGCTCATTACTGGAGCAAGGTCGGACTTTGGTAGGGAGGTGACCTGGAAGGTCACATGGAGGTATGTTGATATGTTCTGTTTATTTTATTCTTGCACTACTTGAGTTCAGTCTTATTATTCTATTTTTTCTTGGTTATTTATTTATCTTTTTGGGCCAAATCATTCTCAACGATTAGGTTTTGATGCCCGATACTAGTTGCCAGCCCATGGAGATCGGGAACACCCTTCGGGCCATGTTGCGGACCGTCTCGGGTGACCGGTTTAGGGTCAACCTAGGTTGGTTCGTGAAAAAATGGTATCAAAGGAGACCCTTGTTATTTGGGGTGTCCGGTAGATGGAGATTAGGACTGTCGGGACTCAAGAGGTAGGTACGGGAAGGACATCATGAACCCTCGCCCGTTCAGAACCTTGAGTTGCTAGGGGTAGTCCAGGAATTAAGTCCTTGTCTCGTTCTAGTTTGTTTTAGATTTATGGATGAAAACAGAGGCAAGCTAATGTTACATCATGATTTCACATGGAGTAGTGACCCATGTGGAGTCTGAGTACATGGTTTAAATTCGTCCTAGTTGTTGACACTTGCTTGGGGCATGACCCACTTCCATGTCACCAGGTTAAGTATGACTACTAGTCCCTCATTACGGTAGTTTGATGCAAGTTAAGTGTTTTCTTGGTTCCGATTGGTGTGAGTGAACTTTTGAAAATGAAAAAATGAGTTTTGAAATGAGAATTATTTCTTTGAAATGGATTTAAATTCATGAAATGGGTTTTAAAACTGAATTCTCTTGGTCTAAAAATCTGGTGTTTTCTTGGGACTGGTAGAGAAATGGTTTGTATGCAACCTCCGATACTCTTTATGAACGTTTACACATGTGAGGGGATGCATGGGAAGTTCATGTTGGTGCGTATAGATGAAAGCAGATGAAGACATGTGCAACAATTCATGGGATTACTGGGGTGTGTGCTTGGAATTAAAGGCTTGACCTTGTTTTTCTAAAGTGATTTTAAAAATGTAAAATGATTTTAGAAATTGAATTTGTTTGGAAAAGTGGGTTTGATATTTGGAAAATATGTCCTTTAAAGAAGGAGGTTTTTAATTCGAAAATGAAAAGGGAATTTTTGGGTTGTGTTTGTATTTGTTTGGTTTTTGAGTTGGCTATTTTTGGATGAAAGCACTTTCAATGATGTTGCTTCACCTTGATATTGGTTTTGGATTTGTGTTTTATATGTTGTTTAGAAAATGCTTCCTAGAAAGGTCCCCAAGGTTTCTGATAAGTCATTCCCAGTTTTTGGTCCTTGTCAGACATTACCTATCCTTCATGGTGATTGGGGTCTGTTAGAGGCAACAAAGTTTCTTGAAGAGGTCGAGAGCATATTCAGGGTATTGGGAACTCCTGAAGCTGTCAGAGTGCGTGCCATTTTGGGTCTATTTGAAGGTACAACTCTGGACGAATGGGATTTGTTTGCCCCTCCATCACTACAAGTTGGGATGACATGGGATGTCTTTAAATCCGCCTTCATCCGATGGTTCATACCTGAAGAGGTGAAGATGAAGAAAATGGAAGAGCTCATGCATATTTAACAAGGCCAATGGACGATGAAGAAAATTGTTGACCATTTCAAGGATCTTGTGTCCTTTTCTCCAGAGGTATCATCACAAGATTTGATGAATACTTCTCTCTTCATCAGGGGTCTTCGTCCGGAGATTAAGGAGTGAGTTATCCCTTCCAGGGACCTTTATTTTGAGAAGCTGGTGTATGAAGCATTATTAGCTGAAATGGTCTCCAAAGCACGGGTGCTTGGAAATACAGCGTATCTAGTTTCCCGTGAAGGTTCCCTCTTTAGTGAGCAGGGTGTGCGAGAGGAACCTATTTATAAAGAGTCTTATGTAGTTGTTCTGGCTTCCAGTTCATCAGACCATTCAGTGGTGTGCCACCAGTGTGGCTGGTTCGGGCATGTAAAGATACCACGTCGCATCCCTCTGAAGACGTGTCATCATTGCAGCTATCTGGGTTACTTAGAGAAGTTTTGTAGGAACCGTCACCTGAAAAAGGAACTATGACCGAAATATTACAGTGCTTGACTATGAGGCAGGAGATTCTTCATCCATCAGATCCCCAACTATAGGTCTTGGGGTGAAGCTCGCGTATAGTCAGGAGTTGTTGGGGGTGTGAAGATGTGGTTCGGGTTTTGTATTCCATGTTGACAGTGGAACATTTCAAGTCTTTATGTTCTTGTTTTCCTATTTTTAAAGTTTTTATGTCATTGCAAGTTCATTATTTTATTGTGAAGTTATGATGGACTCATTCTAGTATAATTCAAGCAATCATGTTTGTGTGGATGTAGTTATGGGTCATGCGTTTTCTTAAAAGTGTGTTTGGCCCCTGTGTAGGTTGATCTCGGTTTAGCTATGTTCATTTGGAGATATAAGTTTTTGTGGAAAAATTGATGTTTGTGGTTATGCTTGGGTTCCCTGATTGGGGTAGGTTTTTCTCAGAGGTGTAGTGTTGGATATTTTTGGTCTGGGTCAAGAGTTCTAGGTTTTAGTGAAGGTGTCGTTCGTTCGTGAAATAGAACTTAGTTTGGATCGGTTGGGAGTTCCCACAGCACCCCCTTACCAGGGTGGCATGTTTGGGTGTTAAATTTACACGCTAGATGATTTATTATGGCGGGGAGAACACTCTCATGTTCTCCCGTTCTCTTGTGTCATGGTTTATTTAGGTTTCAACCGGGCATGGTTTCTTGTTTTGTCTAGTGTTCGGCTGGGTGACTTTCTGGGGGGTAGAAAGTGTCTGTGGTGGAGAGAATTGTCACAACCTAACATTTAATTTAATTTAATTTTATTAATTCTTAGCTCCGAGTTCTCACAGAAAGGTTCGGGTTGGGTCCCAGATTAATTTTTTTTTGTCATTTAATATTTTTTGTGGGTTTCAGACCCGTGCGTGGTCACCACACAGTGGGCGGTAGTCACGTCGTTAGCCCGGTACCTGTGCAAGTATCTAACGATTAAAATAAATAAAGTTTTATATAAATAAAGTGAGTTAAATGTTTAAATTGTAATAATAATAATATTATTATGTGATTAATAACATTATTATTAATGAGGTGTTATTATTGTTATTTTTTAATTTATTATTATTATTATTATTTTTATTATAACTTTTATTATTATTATCTTTATTATTAATATTTTTATTATTATTTCTGGTATTATTATTATAATGAAATGATAAAAAAACTATGAAACCCTAACTACCCGACGACACACCCCCCTTCCCTTTCTCTCTCTCTCTCTCTTGCACGCATACCCTACCCTCCGCCTTGGCCCCTCGCTCCACGCTCCTGCTCTCAACACCCAATCCACCTCGCCGCCTCATTCAGGTCTCCACCTTGGCCCCTTGCTTCGTGCTCCTACCCTTCGCGCCCCAGCCACCTCGCCATCTCCCACGCTCCCCTCCTACTTCGGGCCGCCGCCTTGCATCACCCTTCACACCTGCAGCCGCCGACCGACCTTTCCCTCCCTATTCCCTCGCCGCGCCCAACACCCACTTCTTCCCTCATCCGCTCACCCTTCACCCCCTTCTTCACGCAGTGTGCACCCAACCTCCCTCATCGCACCAAACCTTACTTCACGCTGGCCTCGCCCTCGCCCAAAAGTCCACCCTCTGGCCTTCCGTGCTCTAGCAAGCCATCTCCCCTGATTTCCCCTTTCCTCACCTCTCTCCTCCTCTGGCCTACCTTCATTCGGCCACTCACCCATCCGGCCTCCCTGGTTCTAACCAGCCCACTCCGGTGAGCTTTCCTGCTCGGCGCGCCTCCAGCCAGCCCGCTCCAGTGATCTATCATGCTCAACGTGCTCTGGATAGTTTTCCTCCTCCTTGCGCTAGCCTCTCCATACCCGCAGACCTCTCACTCGCCTTTTTTTTCCGGCCAGCAGCACAACCTCCCGCCGCCCTCCTCACTCTCCCTTGCTCCGGCCAGCGACGCACCAAGACCCCCCTTCTCCAGTATATTTATTTATTTATTTATTTTTCCTTCATTTCATATTTGGTGTATTTTTTTAATTTGGATAAATTCTAATACCGTCGCAATTTGTGTGTCATGTGATTTTCTCACTGTTTAGCATGCGTGATTGGTCTGCGAGGCGTTTTCCCTTCTTCTATTGAAGTTTTTCTCCATCCAAATTGAATTTGAGGTAGGATAATCTGCATTTTACCTTTTTGAATAATTCCATTTAATGCTCACATGTTTTTAATTAATTCTTTTACTAGATTCAAATCTTTGAAAAATAATTGGACAATCTGCTATAGTGTTTTCTAGTTAGTTGGGTTTGCTAAAAGTAGTTTGTTATATTATTTTCTAGTTTGTGTAATCTCTCTATTTTGTTAATATAATTTTTTTAAAAACCTTTTGATTTTTTATAGGATTTCTAGTAAACTATTTGGGTTTCTTATAAAAAAATTATTTATAATTTGTTTGTCCTACTTATAAAAATTCTTCATAAACTAATTATATTGTGATAAAACTGTTTATAGACTGGTTGGGTTGTTTATATAATTGTTGATAAGTTGTTTGTATTGTTTTATAAAGTCTTCATCACTAAATATTTGATGGATTTTTATGAAAATAATTTAGTGTGTGATTGAAAATGTTGAGGGCCTTTTGGAAATTGAGAAATGTTTGGGCTGTGTGTGTGTTCGAAACTCAAGGTCCCATTTAAAACTTTCATATGATTTTGTGTGGTTCAACTTGGCTTAAAAAGGTATTTGGACACTATTTGGTAAATTCATGGTGTAAACGCCCGTTTGGCCATATTTATATAAAAGTGGTGTTTGTTATTTTGGAAATGGTTTTGGTGTATGTTTGGTCTTTTAAGATGGATTTGGGTGTGTATCGATATAGAGGATTTGGGGTGTTACTTAAAATGATTTTATAAAGTGATTTAATGGTTTAAAAAATGATAAAAGTGGTGTGAAACATATTTGGAGGTTGTTTTGGGGTATGTATGGATTTAAAAGTGGTTTTTAACATGTCATGCATTTTGATTGGGTTTTGCAGACCAAACATTGGTTGGGTTTCCCAGTTGGCTCTTTCATATGGTTTATGATCTTTATAACTATATTTTTATTTTTATGAGTGTAATTTCCATGAAAGAAAAATGATGATAGGTGCTTTAAAATGATTTTTCATGCTAAGTTCTCGATGCGATGCCTCTTCATCCATTGTAAAAAAATGTTTGGAACTAAATTGATTTTCATGTCTGGTTGTTTATAAAAGTACGATTTTGAAAAAAATGCCGAAAGGCCTAGTTGGTATCTTCTAAAGGGTTTTTTTTGGAAAAACCATCTTGGATTAGGTCTCTTGCCTCGTAGTTTGATCATGAGACAGGAGGGTCCTCGGTATGGGCCTCCTTTTGAGAATATTTATTTTAAGGCATGAGGCTAATATTGAGGTGGTCGGGGTGGTGCCAGATTGTTTCATGTGCTTGGTTATATATGTATGACTTGTTATTTGAATTTTTGGAACACCTCTTTGTGAACAAAGAATAGAAACTTAGCATAGAAAGGGTGTTTACTGAGAACGATTATTGCACTAGTTTATACTACGCATTGGCTAGTGGCCCTTAGTATAGATTTTTCTCTGCTAGGGGATTGGCCCCCTCAGTTAGGCCAGGTAGGGTAACACTGAGCATTTGGGTGTTTTGACATCATCGAGAGTATGCCTTCCTTTAGGATGAGTCACATGTATAGTATGTTTTGGTCTTCCTCCAAGTTTCTAGGTTTTCTTTAATCCTTTGATACAATCACTATTACTAGAATTTCCCTTGCTGTGTGTGTGGAATCATACCCTTGAACTTGGTTTTGGTGTTTTCTTGAAAAAACTTTGTATGTGTGGTTGGTTTTAAAAATGATTTCAAAGTAGCTGTTTTGGAAAAGTTTGTGTGATCCCCTATCTATTTCATTTCCTTGTATTTGAATTATAAGGGCAATGGAATTTTGTTTTTTAGTTTTCTAAATGCATTGTATATATGAAAACATTATTTTTATAACTGTAGTTCAAACTAGTGTTATTGGTTTGTTTTGGAATTGGAAAATGCATGGATTCTATGGTTTACTTTTGGCATCCCTACTGAGCATTTTTATGCTCGCACCTATTCTAACATTCCAATTGTAGGTTACCTTTGCTCATATTCTCATGGATGGATTGATCATTACTGGAAAAAGGTCAAACGTTGGTTGGGAGGTGACCTGGAAGGTCACATGGAGGTATGTTGAGCTGTTTTGTTTATTTTATTCTTCCACTGCTCAAGTTCAGTTTTATTATTCTATTTGTTCTTGGTTATTTATTTATCTTTTTGGGCCAAATCGTTCCTAGCGATTAGGGTTTGATGCCCGACGCTAGTTTCCCACCCGTGGGGATCGGTAATGCCCTTTGGGCTATGTTACGGACCAGCTTGGGTGATCGGTTCACAGAAAAAGAAAAAGAATATGGTTTGTCCCAGAACCACAAACAAGGATCGTTACAGGTTGATTATAATTAATTTAATTAATTATAAAGAAATACCTTTTGGGTGTTCTTTCTTCATTTATGTTCTTGATCACGTTGTCGATGTGATCCATCGTTGCGTCGTAGAAGCCAAGTGTAGAATCCCTCTAGCGGTGATCCACACGTGTACCTCGTATCTCTGGACGTCGCCAAAGGATTCTCCAGGTGCTAGCATGGAGAAGTCTTTGCTTGCGTTGTCCGCCTTAGATCATCTTGATCCGATGGAAGAGGATCTCTCTCGGTCTTGAGAGCGTTCTTGGAGGAAGAGGTTCTTTTGGCCTTGAAATAATTCTCTAGAGATATTGTGCACAAAGATTCTCTTGTGTAGGAAAAGAGTTGGGGTTGTGAGGATATTTATAATAGAGTTTGAGGTTATAGAGTTATGACAATAAATAAACGCGTTACGCATTTCATTTATTTCATTAACTCTTATTGAAAACCCCCATGTTGAATAATTAATTCCTTGACATGCACTCATGCTGATTATAATAAATATCATTTAATAAAACGATATTATATCCTCAAAATACCGACTGGAAAAACTACATGGCGTGTAATAATAAATACACAATGTGTACTTGTTTTTCATTGAAAACTACACGGCGTGTACATTAAATGTACACGGCGTGTATATCTTGTTTTCATTTATTCATTTCCTTTCCAAAATAAAACTACACGGCGTGTACATTTAATAATACATGGTGTGTACTTGTTTTATTTTATTTTTCCTCCATCATTTAAAACAAATTAGGCTTCCTTGAATAATTATTAAACCACGTACGAGAATAATCTTTATTCAACTTGAGATACTTGGATACACTTAGTGTGTGACCCTCTATGCCTCTTTCTCGTTGGCATTAGGCGGGCTTGCGTAAAGTCCAAGATTACTGTCTAGAAATGGGTCAAGGCACCCAAGAGAAAGAAGTTGACTCCGCATTGACGTATCACCACATACAAATGATTACTATGTAATTTAATCCATTTGTCTCAATATCTCATCAAGCAGGTTTCATGGAAGTGTCATAAAACTATATGCTTGATCCATCGTTCTTTGACTACCTGAAATAAACTCATCGTTTACACCATGGCCATGGAATTTAATGAGACAGTTCTATTTCAATCAAAGGGCCGAGATATCAACTTCCATAAATAGAAGGGACAAATCCTTCATCGACTTATCCATTAACAACATGTCACTCGTGACGCACCCAACGTACCTTACTTTCCGCCAACTGTCTGCATGACGGTTTTCTTCAGTAAATCTAAGTGCGCGAGTCATGACATGAGTTAATGATAATCTTCCAGTCTAAGGACCATTACACACGCTCGCATATAGCAATATCCGATGACACCAAGACATGCGGAATTACTACTGGCGGGTCTGTTCTCATAATCTCCCATCTTGGAGATTACCAAGTGCGAACTCCATGAGAGAGAGTCTCGTCTTCTTACGAGTACTCGCACATGATGGTCTGTATACTATGTGTCCTATCATAGTATGTCATCCAACCGCAGAACTTTATTTAAGAATATTATTATAGCAGTTCAAGGTTCTCATCATAGCGGGGATCTGCTATGACCTTATTAACGCAACAAATATTTCAGAACATTATTATATTATAGTCATGCAGAACAATGAAAAATTTATAATAAGTGAACATTCATGTAATCAAAGTACAAAACAGTTGGTTCTGAGAACAACAACCCTTAAAAACTCCCACATGGACTAGAGCCAATTTCCTATTACTTTTAGTCCGCTAGATCTCACATGATGATCATGTTTCTGCCGAGTCAAGGCTTTAGTCAATGGGTCCGCTACGTTGTCTTCCGTGGAAATACTGATCACTGCAACTTCACCTCTCTGAGAAAAATCCCTCAAGAGATGATACTTCTGAAGTATGTGCTTTGTCCGCTGATGTGACCTTGGCTCTTTTGCAAGTGCCACCGCTGCAGTATTATCACAATAGAGTGTGATAAGATCTTTACTGCTCGGTACAACATCCAGCTCTTGGACGAAGCTTTGCATCCATACTGCTTCTTTAGCTGCCTCAGAAGCTGTGATATACTCAGACTCCGCTGTAGAATCTACCACCACACCTTGTTTTGAGCTCTTCCAGCTCACTACACCTCCATTCAAACTGAAGATGTATCCAGTCTGCGACTTCATGTCATATTGATCAGTCTGGAAACTAGCATCTACATGTCCTCTAATGAATAACACCTCATCTCCTCCATAAACCAGGAACATATCCTTAGTATGCCTTAGATACTTAAGGATAGTCCTGACTGCCATCCAATGGCGGTCTCCTGGATCAGCTTGATATCTGCCTACTGCACATAATGCATAAGCAACATCTAGCCTCGTACATAGCATAACATACATGACTGACCCAATCCCAGATGCGTAAGGGATCCTTGCCATCCTATTTCTTTCCTCATGTGTCTGAGGACACATTTTCTTGGAAAGATGAATGCCATGTGACACTGGAAACAATCTCCTCTTAGACTATTCCATACTGAATCTCTTCAGTATCTTGTCAATTTATGTACTTTGACTCAGGCCCAGCATTCTCTTGGATCTATCACGATGGATCTTGATCCCAAGAATATATGCTGCCTCGCCCAAGTCTTTCATGGAGAAGCATTTATGAAACAATTCCTTAACTGACTGTAAGACAGGTACTTAGTTTCCAATTATCAATATGTCATCAACATATACTATTAGGAAAACGACTGCACTTCCACTAAACCTTTTGTAGACACAAGGCTCACATTCGTTCTTAATAAAGCCAACTTCTGTAACAGCTTCATCAAAATGAATGTTCCATGACCTTGATGCTTGCTTTAATCCATAAATGGATTTCTGCAACTTGTATACCTTTTTGGCATCCTTTGGAGTAACAAAACCTTCAGGTTGTGTCATGTAGACATCTTCCTGGAGGTTCCCGTTAAGGAAAGATGTTTTGACATCCTTTTGAAAAATTTCATAGTCATGGTAAGCAGCAATGGCCAATAGGATTCTGATAGATTTCAGGATCGCAACCGGTGAAAAGGTTTTATCATAGTCAATTCCTTGACGTTGTCTAAAACCTTTTGCAACCAGTCGTGCCTTATAGGTGCTGACTTTCCCCTCCATGTCCAGCTTCTTCTTGAATACCCATTTATTACCAATAGGATTTACATCAACTGGAGGATCTACCAAAATCCAAACTTGGTTTTGGTACATGGAATCCATTTCAGAATTCATGGATTCATTCCACTTGTCAACGCTTGTGCCTTCAACTGATTCCTTGTAGGTAAGAGGATCATTATTGTCAACCAATAATGAGTCACAATCCTCAGTGAAAAGAAAACCATATCGTTCTGGTTCTCTCACCTCTCTTGTGCTCCTACGTAGTTCTTGTGTCTCTGGAATAGATTGTTCTTCCATGGGGCTTTGTGGAATCTGTTCTTGTACCAACTCATGTCTATCTTGAGCCTCGACTTCATCGAAGTCTATCTCGCTCCCACTATCTCTTTTGTAGATGTGCTCCCTCTCAAGGAATATGGCGTGTCTTTCCACTGTAACCTTTTTTTCTGAGGGGTTGTATAGGTAATATCCCCTTGTTTCCTTAGGATATCCTATAAAGATACACTTTGTGCCTCAGGGCATGAGTTTTTTACTTGAAGAGGCCTTAACAAATGCTTCGCTACCCCACACATGTAAATTCGATAACATGGATTTGCGTCCACTCCATAACTCGTATGGAATACCATTTATCGATTTAGTTGGTAATTGGTTTAGTATGTGTGCTGCTGTTTGTAATGCATATCCCCAAAAGGATAATGGAAGGCTCGCATGACTCATCATTGATCTCACCATGTCCAACAGGGTGAGGTTCCTCCTTTCACTTACACCATTCCATTGTGGCGTGTAAGGAGGAGTGAGTTGAGATAGAATCCCAAACTCCCGTAAGAAATCAATGAAGTCCTGATTAAGATATTCTCCTCCTCTGTCTGAGCGGAGTTTCTTAATCTTCTTACCAAGTTGGTTCTCAACTTCATTCTTGTATTCTTTGAACCGATCAAAATAATCTGACTTATACCTCATTAAGTAGATATATCCATATCTACTAAAATCATCAGTAAAAGTTATGAAGTATGAGAACCCATCCCTTGATTCAACTAGAAATGGTCCACACACATCTGTGTGAACTAATTCTAGAAGATCTTTAGCTCTTTCACCTTTCCCACTAAATGGGTCTTTGGTCATTTTGCCTTGTAGACACGCATGACATACACCAACTGGTTTTAGTTCAAAAGAATCTAAATACCCATCTTGATGTAATTTTTTCAAACATTTCTCATTGACATGACCTAGCCGGTGATGCCAAAGTTGGGTGTGGTATGAGTCATGTGAATTAAATTTGTTATCGATTTCCATTACTTGGTTTGTGTAGTCTAACACATAAAGGCCGTTATATAAATGTGCCCTACCAAAACAAATGCTATCTTTATAAAAGTAGCAACATTCATTTCCAAACTTGAATACGAATCCATTAGTATCTAATCTGGATACTAAAATAATGTTTTTAGTAACAAAAGGAACATAATAACAACCTTTAAAAACCAAGACCATCTCCGTAGGCAATGTGAGGTGGTAGTCCCTGACATCTACAACAGCAAGTCTGGCTCCGTTGGCTGCTCGTAGATCTACCTCCCCTCGATCAATCTTCCTGAATCTACTTGGTTCCTGTATTTGGATACAGATGTGAGCACCACAAGCAGTATCTAATACCCAATTAGTAGAAACAGATAGATTGCATTCGATAAAAAACGCACCTGAAGCTTCCCCTTGCTTCCTTGACTGGGTGCAGTTTGTCTTCCAGTGGCCCTTCTTGCCACATGCAAAACAAACAGCACCCTGTTCCTTTGCCTCCCCTTTGATATTCCTTTTCTTGGAAGGCCTTGAAGAATCTTTGGGCTTAAAGCTCTTCACCTTCCCTTTCCTTTTATTCACCATGAGGACAGAAGGCTTTTCACGCTTCATGTCAGTGTCCACTTGGCGAATGAGGATGAGAAGATCAGACATAGACTTCTCAATGTTGTTCATATTGAAGTTCACAACAAAGTTTGAGAAGCTCTGGGGGAGTGATGCAAGAATGAGATCGGTACCCAGTTCTTCGGGGAGTTTAAACCCTAGAACCTCCAAGCGCTCAATGTAGCCAATGATCTTGACTACATGAGGCCCGGCTGGGGAACCCTCTCCAAGCTTGATCTAAAATAGAGCCTTGGAGATCTCAAACCTTTACTGTCTTGATCTCTCCTGGTATAGACCACGGAGGTTCTCAAGCATGCTATAGGAATCCATGTCTTCATGAGACTTCATGAGCTCACTAGACATCGATGATAGCATCAAACATTGAACATCGAGAGCGTCGTTCAAATGTTGATCATAGACCAGGAAATATTCATCACTTTCCCCTGGGGTAGGATAATCAGGAAGTGAGGACTCCAGCACATAAAACTTTTGTTCATAGCGTAGGATAACCCGAAGGCGCCTAAACCATTCCTGAAAATTACTACTGGTGAGGATATTGTCTTTATTCAGTATTGATCGAAGAGAAAAAGTGTTTGATGAGTTTGTCATCTTGATTCTACAATTTAAAAGAGCATATTTATTAGTACTTTCTTGATTACAATTTATGAGAAATAATGAATTAATTAATTAATTCTCCCACTATTTTATCAAGTCCCAATGGCCCTCACCATTGAACTCGGAATGTCCAGTTGATTTGACATTCTAGTGGAAAGGATCCATATTTCCCTTCGCATAACCCCAACAAGGGTTGGTCAAGCTATTTGAAGGTATTTAGGTAGGCAGGTCTTTGCCAACTGTGAGATTACAGTTCCTTGATCTGTTGAGTGGACTCCCCCATCCTGAAATCCTGACTTGGATTTCCTCAACTCTTGCCTCCAATATTACATCAAGTCTAGCAAGGGATACTTCTCTTGATGTAATATGGTTAAGTCAACCCAAAACCTTTCATAAGGGCTTCCTTTATAAAAGTAAGTGTCCCAACAAGGGTTGGTCAAACACATAGTTTTATTGAGTCTTTCCCTTAATCAGGTAACGGAAGGCATGGTCTGACTTAATATGGTATTGAGGGATTTTAGTCTTTATGCATAGTTTTTCATTATCACATTCTTTTTAATATTAAGTGATGCTTTCTTAAATTATTAACCATGTTCTGATAATGTTTACACATAGTCCATTTTTTATTTTATTCCATCTTTGCATGCTTGTTCATTTTATTAATTATGTGATCGCGACAACACATATATAATAAATAAACCATGCAATCAGACAGAAATAAAATAAGATGGCATGATCATGAGATTTTATTGGTTAACTTATCTAGAGGTTTTGATAAGCTAAACTTGACCTAGGGAAAACACCTTTAACCTGTTGGTTCGTGTTTTGCAGCTCCCACCTGTACACCTTTGTATCTTCTTGCGTCGGTTTCACCTCGTCTTCAGGATTTGAACCATCTCCTATGGCTTGGGAGATCCTCCATTACATGGGTTTACATTAAAGAAACCATGGGCACGCATGCCCTACATTTTATTGGAAGAAGGCTCACAGGACAACAAATTTAAATTAAATAAATTTAAATGAAACCATACACATAAAAAGGGTCTTTGGTCTAGCCCATGATCATCAATAGTATGCAACGACATTTACGCATATTTAGAATTCAAATTCTTTTAATTGTTCTTTTATTTAAGATAAGACGCGCTCAAATTCAATTAATCATCATCTTATAATTAATCAATTCTTTATCTTAAATTCCTTTCTGAATTTCCTTGAGATTCTTCTCATCCATATTCCTTGTACGAGTCTTTGTACATTGGAGGAAACCTGGTGAAATTCCATTTCTGGAAAGTACACGGCGTGTAGTTTATAATTACATGCCGCATATTTTTCTTTTCACCCTTTATCCAAAGTACACGCCGGGGCTTTGGCGTGTTTTTTGTACTTTGGAAATTTTGGAGTACACGACGTGTAGATGAATCATACACGGCGTGTACTTCCTTGTTACATGGTAACCGGCCTGGCGATCCCGTGTACGCGGTACATGGCTTATCTTTGTACACAGTTTCACCTGGGTCAGAACAGACTACACGACGTGTTGCTCCAACATACACACCGTGTATTCCAGTTTCCACGCGCCATTCAATTCTGGTCAAAACGGTGTGATTAAAACTTAGGCATAATCAATTCACACGGCGTGGTTTGGTGGACCAGTGTCGGTTCGTTGAACCTAAGTACACGTCGTGTAGTTTTAATTACATGCCGTGTAATCCTATGTTGTACAGACATAAAGAGCGACTCCTCCAGATGAATTCCTCATTTTTATTTTAATAAAAATTAAAATTAAAAAATCTTTTCTGTGATATGAATCGAGAAACGAAGGAGGAAGAACAGATCTCGTTTATTCAGATTAATAGAACGATATATTTCGAATTGAATCAAATATAAATGTGTAAATTATCAACGAAAATTAAATAACTATAATCAACGTTGTAACCTCCCTTTGATACCATTTGAAGGTTCCGGGCGCAGCAGAAGCGTGTGGGTGGATGTGACCACTTGGCTTTTTGTAATTAGCAATGATCAATATGGGATCAATACGACGATAAATTCCAGTCTCCACAGATCGAATCACAGAAAAATACAAAGAAGATGGTTTGTCCCAGAACCACAAATAAGGATCGTTATAGGTTGATTATAATTAATTTAATTAATTATAAAGAAATACCTTTTGGGTGTTCTTTCTTCGTTGATGTTCTTGATCACGTTGTCGATGTGATCCGTTGTTGCGTCGTAGAAGCCAAGTGTAGACTCCCTCTAGCAGTGATCCATACGTGTACCTCGTATATCTGGACGTCGCCAAAGGATTCTCCGGGTGCTAGCATGAAGAAGTCTTTGCTTGCGTTGTCCGCCTTAGATTGTCTTGATCCGATGGAAGATGATCTCTCTCGGTCTTGAGAGTGTTCTTGAAGGAAGAGGTTCTTTCGGACTTGAAATAATTCTCCAGATATGTTGTGCACAACGATTCTCTTGTGTAGGAAAAGATTTGGGGTTGTGAGGATATTTATAACCGAGTTTGAGGTTGTAGAGTTATGACAATAAATAAATGTGTTACACATTTCATTTATTTCATTAACTCTTATTGAAAACCCCCATGTCGAATAATTAATTCCTTGACATGCGCTCACGCTGATTATAATAAATATCATTTAATAAAACGATATTATATCCTCAAAATCCCGACTGGAAAAACTACATGGTGTGTAATAATAAATACACGGCGTGTACTTGTTTTTCATTGAAAACTACACGACATGTACATTAAATGTACACAACGTGTATATCTTGTTTTCATTTATTCATTTCCTTTCCAAAATAAAACTACACGGCGTGTACATTTAATAATACATGGTGTGTACTTGTTTTATTTTATTTTTCCTCCATCATTTAAAACAAATTAGGCTTCCTTGAATAATTATTAAACCACGTACGAGAATAATCTTTATTCAACTTGAGATACTTGGATACACTTAGTGTGTGACCCTCTAGGCCTCTTTCTCGTTGGCATTAGGTGGGCTTGCGTAAAGTCCAAGATTACTGTCTAGAAACGGGTCAAGGCACCCAAGAGAAAGAAGTTGACTCCGCATTGACATATCACCTCATACGAATGCTTACTATGTAATTTAATCCATTTGTCTCAATATCTCATCAAGCAGGTTTCATGGAAGTGTCATAAACCTATATGCTTGATCCATCGTTCTTTGACTACCTGAAATAAACTCATCGTTTACACCATGGCCATGGAATTTAATGAGACAGTTCTATTTCAATCAAAGGGCCGATATATCAACTTCCATAAATAGAAGGAACAAATCCTTCATCGACTTATCCATTAACAACATGTCACTCGTGACGCACCCAACGTACCTTACTTTCCGCCAACTGTCTGCATGACGATTTTCTTCAGTAAATCTAAGTGCGCAAGTCATGACATGAGTTAATGATAATCTTCCAGTCTAAGGACCATTACACACGCTCGCATATAGCAATATCCGATGACACCAAGACATGCGGAATTACTACTAGCGGTTCTGTTCTCATAATCTCCCATCTTGGAGATTACCAAGTGCGAACTCCATGAGAGAGAGTCTCGTCTTCTTATGAGTACTCGCACATGACGGTATGTATACTATGTGTCCTATCATAGTATGTCATCCAACCGCAGAACTTTATTTAAGAATATTGTTATAGCATTTCAAGGTTCTCATCATAGCGGGGATCTGCTATGACCTTATTAATGCAACAAATATTCCAGGACATTATTATATTATAGTCATACATAACAATGAAAAATATATAATAAGTGAACATTCATGTAATCAAAGTACAAAATAGTTGGTTCTGAGAACACCAACCCTTACAGCTTGGGTGATCGGTTCAGGGTCGACCCAGGTTGGTTTGTGAGAGATATTAAGTTCTTTCTCTTGGATTCCTTAACCCATTACTGGATATTAATTTTGTACTTTATGAAATCCCACCTAATTCCAATGAGAAATAATTCTAGAGGGTCACACACTAAGTCTTTCCATTATTCATGATTAAAATCTATTTGAATTTAGATATTGGAATAAATCTTATTCTCAAGAATGAGGAATAATTTTATTCAAGTTTTATTTATTTCTATTATTCACAAGGTATTAAATAATTATTTTTATTAATAAATAATTTATTTGATTACATCAATATATATAATATATTTTATCACTGGATTGTGAATAAAATATTTATTTTATTTATTGAATATTTTTAATAAATATTTATTTACTAGATTGTGAATAAAATATTTATTTATGAATAAAATATTTATTTATGAATAAAATATTTATTTGGTTATTCAATATATGCTATATAAGTTAAAACTAACCAAGATCGATTCTAGTGATAAATATTAATTAACAAGACTGTTACATTCTATTTGTTATTGTGCAAGTTGGAGTGTGCTAATAATAATAATAATAATAATAATAATAATAATATGTGTAATATGGTTTATTAAGGGTTTTAAATGTTATTTAATGGATGAAATGTAATTAAATAACATTTTATCCTAAACCCTAACTTTATAAATATACAATCATATATATTGTATATTGCACCCAAAAATTAAGAATAAATAATTGCTGTGCACAATGAATTCTCTCTCAACACCTCATTCTCTCTCCCTCTCAATAAAAATAATCACAAGAGAGATTTATTCAAGAATTAAGAATTATATATCAAGAAAAAATAATGAAAGACACTCTATTTGCTGATTTATCACCTAGTGATCTAGCAGTGTTTCTTGGAGATCATTGGAGCATGTGTGGATCACTGTTAGAGGGATTCTATCCTTGGATCCTCACAGCGCAACGAATAAAATCCAAAAGGTTTTTTTCTCTGATGATAAAAAATCATCAATGATGAAATTTCATAAGTCCAGGTATTTATTTATTTAGATATTAAATAAAGTAATTATAAATTTAATGTTCAAGATCCTCACTCATGGTTTTGTACAATGATTATTAAAATAAATTTTAATATATCACCCACCACCTTATGCTTTAAATATGCCCAAAAACATCAATAACTACATACTCTCGTGGATATAGACACAAGCATACATGGTCATGGTCATAAGATAGGATATGGACTTGGGTATTTGTGGTCATTGACATATCTTTACTTACAGTCACAAGAAAATATTGTTGTGGCCATAACTTGACCTATGGACACAATATCATGTGGTTGTGTTTATAACCTACACCATGGACATGACTACATAGGCCCATGTAATTAGGTAATTCCCACATGTTTTCCATGTTGTTCATACATTAAAATATGTTTCTCATGCTAGTATACATCCATGGGACCAATTATCATGACCATAGGTTCGTTCTCACGTTATTCCCATGGTAATTTTTTTCCTTATGCCAATTTCCACATAAATTATATCCATAAGAACAAATGACCATGGTAGTATTAAACCTGTTTTCATAGACATCCATAGATCATGGCCTTATCTAAACTTATGACCATGGTTTGGCTACCCATGGTTATAGAACCCTGGTTCTAGGCTATTTTGGTAGTTGTAACATTACAGGATGTTTCATTTATGTTATCCACCCTATTTAAGGTGTCATCCTGAAAAAAATATAGAAGTGAGTGATTGGAATACTTTGGTTGAGTGATTATTAGGTGTAGATATTACTAAAGGTGAAGGGCCATCGTTAGTAGTCACCCACACATTCCTTGGATCAATTAACACTTCTCTCAGTTAGTTTATGATGTCAATGATATCATTATCCTATGATACACACATGGTTTGGGCATGATCGAATTAGTTTTTCATCATAATCCAAAAATAATCCATGATGTGCATGAAAAATAATCATCATGAACAATATAACTAATATGAATAATAATTGAAAAGAACCCAGAACCAAGAAGAGAAGATATTTTCACATACAATTTAAAATTAATTTATTTAATTAAATAATTACCTTTCATTGAATTCTTTCTTCATTATTTATGAATTAGTAGAATACTTATTTTCATAATGTCTTTGTGTTAGAGGAATCAATGGAATATTCCCTCTAGTAGTGATCCATGCATGATATATGAAACTTTGAATGCCACCGCATAATTATTTTGGAGTAATCATAGATTAATCTAATGTTTGTGATGATCATTGTTGGTTGCAATGAAATCCTTCAAGGAGAGAAGAATTCATTTTGGTGGTGTAGGATAATTACTTTGAATTATTTATAGCATTATAGGGGGGGATCTCTAGAACTTGATATAATCATATTTATAATTCATTTTGAATAATGGTAGAATATGGATCTCTCACTTTGGAGAATTACTTAACCGAGTTTAAATAGTGTTAGGGTTAGAAAATAATAATTTTTCAAGGGACCTTATTATTTTTCTTAATTCTCAATGAACCTAATGTTTAAATAATAATAGAATTATTAATATTTACTTAACATGTGATAAACTCATGAATAAAATAAATATTATTTTTATGAATAAATACATTAATATTTATTAAAATAATATTTAATATGGAATTTCTCACCGAACCATTTAACTCACTCTAATGATCTTATTAAATATTTATCAAGCCATAAATAATGTATATTTATTTAATTATATAAATATCACTGTATTATTCACTAATAATATATAAATATTATATTCACCAAACCATTGAATAAATATTTATTAAATATTCACATAAATAAATAAATAAATATTTTTTAAATTGTGAATAAACTAAAATAAATAAATATTATGTATTCACATAATTAAATAAATACTCACCTGGTGAATAAATATTCATTTAATATTCAAATCACATATATATTCTCTATAATAAACGATGATTGAATATTTGTGATCAAACTAACATGAATAATTATTAAAAAACCTATGATAATAATATTTATCCAATATGTTAAATTCATATAAAATTTAACTAAGGTTTCAAATACACTTAAAATTTAACCCTTTAGGACACTTAGTAACATTAGGTTACACTGCCTAAAGTCTAAGGTTAGTGTTTTAAAAAACAAAAATGCTCTCATAAAGAAATAAGTTAATGTCACAATGAAATGTAACCTCCCATGAACATACATTTTGTAATAAAATCCATTTATCTCGATATCTCCAATCAGGTAGGTTACATGCTACTGTCGCCAACCTATGTGATCAATGACTCTTTCTTTGACTTTCTAAAAAATAAAATTTCTAACTACACCATTATGGTCATGAACTTAATCAAATCAAAGGGTCTAGTATATCAACTTCTATTAAATAACAAAATGGATAAATACTTTCTCACATTATTTTTTAATAAAACATCACTCATGGTGCACCCAATGTATCCTACCTCACCATGATCATGTGTCATCACGGTTTTCATCAATACATAAAAGTACAAAAATCATGACATGTATTGATAATAATATTAAAGTATAAGGATCATTACACATGTCTATGAATATTAATATCCAAATAAACATATAAATGTATATTTCTTATTAGCGGTTCATGGTCTCATAATCTCTTACAATGAAGATTTACAAGGGAGAACACCATGAAAAAGTATCTCAAAGTCCTATGAATCTCCAACCATGATATCCTATATCATTTGTGTACTATCAAATGATATCACCTTGTTATATAACTTATATTTAAGAATACTTTCATGAATCTCCTAGGTTATCATCATAGTAGGGAACTGCTATAATCTTTTAGTGTGATAAGTACCCTTAGGAAATTATCACATAATATGTCACACAGAATGATAATCATGATGTTATAAGAACATTTTATTAATATTAAAATACATGAATAGAAGTAATCATAAAGTACTCATAAGTTTGTTCTTGGACACCAGATTCACACTTTTACTAGAGCTAACTTTTAACAACCTTTAGTATATTAGCTCTTACATTATGTTATTTCTTCTATTGAGATAAGTCTTTAGTCAAGAGGTCCACCACATTTTCTTCCATGAAAAAATATTCTCATAGTGACTTAATCCCTTTGATAAAAATCCATCGAGAGGTGAAATTTGTGTAGTATGAACTTCATCCATTGATGTGACCTTGGATCCTTTGTGAGAGCCACCACTATAATATTATCACAATATAATGTGATGGGATATTTAATTCTAGGTACCAAATAAAAATATTAAAAAATTTATGAATCTAAATGACTTATTTGGTTGTATCAAAAGACTCTATATACTAAGACTCAGATGTAAAATTGGTGATAACTAGATGCTTTGAACTCTTACAACTCACAACTCCTCTATTGAGACTGAAGACATATCCTGAATATGAATTCAAATCATTTTGATCTGTTTAGAAACAAGCACCAATATATCCTCTGATGACTAGTTCCACATCTCCTATATATACCAAGAACATATCCTTAGTATGCCTCATATACTTAAAGATAACCATAAAAACATATCAATGTTGTTTTCTTAGATTGGATTGATATCCACCTACCATGCTTAAAGTTTAAAAAACATCAAGACTAGTACATAACATGAAATACATGATAGATCCTATCACAGATGTGCGTGATATCCTACTCATTTTATCTCTCTCATGCTGTGTCTGAGGATACATTTTCTTAGAGAGATGTATACCATATGACACTAGAACCAATAACATACTAGATTGTTCTATAATAAATCTCTTTAGTATTATATAAATGTATGTAATTTAACTTATTCAAAACACACTTTTGGATCTATCATGAATAATCTTGATTCCAAGGATATATTTTTCTTCACCCAAGTAATTCTTGGAGAATCACTTTTTTAACTAGTCCTTGAGTGATTGTATGTAATGTCCTGCTACCCTGATCCATTGATTGGTTCTTGGATTGATGGTAGCTACTATAAATCAATCACTCCTTCCCGCAAATCATAAGATAATGACAAAAAAGGTCTAATTTGGTACTATGGGAGACTATACCCCCTACATCATAACAAAAAATAAATAAAAAATAAAAAATACCATCCAAAATAGTAAAAAATCAGAAAGAAGAATTAATAAATATAAATAAACTAAATAATATATCAAATTCCATAAAGGCCCTAAAACATGTCATACACATGTCATACCACCAACTGAGCTGGTTACATATACAAATATAATCAATAAAATAAAATATGTTATCTCCACGATATCCTAATCCAAAACTCATCCCAATATCATAGTACACATCTAAACCATACCACTCGATCAAACTTAGGCCTCAACTCAATCTATCCCTGTAACCAAGTGAACATCTTATTAGGTACCCAAGTGTGCAGTAGAAGCCTGGGAAGGTTGTGGGTACAAAACATAGTAGGGAACCAATATCATGGTCCTATACTAACTATAATATAATATGATATTTACAAATTAAATTCTCAGCTAAAATAAGTAAATATCCATATAAAGTAAATAACCACCCCTACTTTATTCGGCTTAGTTCCATAGAGTCTCTAAGTACATTGTGGAATCATGTCAACCATATTATCACAAACTTACCATATGAGAGTACTTCATAATAATAATATAACTCCAACTAGAGAGTATACCATAGTCATCAAAAACTCAGAGCCAATATCACCCCGGTATACAATACCAACCATGCCTCAATAGAAATCAGGCCCCCTCAACAAATCTCAAGTTCCAAGACCCCATCGTAAGTCCCCTATTAGGCTAGCATGTGATGGTCCACATGATCATCAGGACTCCAAATCTATAGAACCCCAACCAACATCACATACCTCTACTATGGGAGTATCCTTATCCTGGTATAAGCCCAATATGTATCTCATCCAACCTCTACTATGGGAGTGATCCATCTGGGTAATATCCCACCAAGTATCACAAACCTCCCATATGGGGGTGATCCATTCATATATATCCTACCAAACATCAAAAACCTACCCTATAGGAGTGATCTATCTCGGTGCATACCCTATAATCATTTTCACATCATCCCCTATGGGAGTTTCCATCCAATAGTTAAACACCTTAAGAAGTACACCAAATCAAGAATCAATATAAAAATTATAAACATAAGTGTCTATATTCCCAACCCACCAAGAAACCCATGTTTGAGATCCCTAAAGAAAAACCCATCTCATCACAACCTAAAAGGATTGAAACATTGATTCAGGTTCTAAAGTGACACCCATGATCATATTAACCCTTATCCATAACCACCCTCCCACCAGGGTCACAAGTTATAGGGGTTCCTACTAGTGTTCCCTTGGTCTCAGTATAACATAGGAACCCTCACACGGGTCCTCTGTCTCAGTCATGGTCTCGAGTCATATCCTTATACGCTAAGATGTATCATCACTTGACATCATCAAGAAGTTAGTATGACCTAGACAATGACACATGGTTTTTCTGCATAGGTAATGGTCAAGAGGTATCCCATGGTCCATCTCGATCCTCAAGGTCACTCTAGGTGAGTACGCTCACCCAACACAGTCCCGATCTTCTTAAGGTCTATCCACCTAGGCCCATGATTTGGAAAATAAGACACACTCGATCTAGATTCACCTCTCAAGAGGTTTGGAAGCCACCAGGTATCTTAAAGGTCCCACTGGACCCTCACAGTCTGGTCATCTCCAGTCATAACACCCCTTCCTCAAGGGGTGATCGAGGATTCTATACTAGGGACACTAAGTCTAGGTTAGTATGGCCTCACCTCTCAAGAGGTTTGGAGGCCTCTCGGTATCTCAACAGTTCTATCCTTAATGATCAGTGGTTGAGGTGACAAGATAGCTCCCAAGGGTTTTTCATGACCCCTAGTTCCCATTAATCTAAACCATACATTTTAATTCAATTAAACATTTCATTTGATTTAAATTAACCAAGGGAATAACCCTCATTGGTGAGCATGAACTTCCACATGCAATAAAAACAAGAATAAATTCTACAGGGAAATTACATGAGACCACCTACCATTTTATAATTATTTTCCATTTATTTAAAAGTGCCAACAATAGCTTTGAAATCCTGTATAATCCTTTCAAGTATCATATAAGACATCTGAGGTCCTATCTCACAACCAAACCACCAAAATTCATTAATTATAACCAAATTATAATTAATTTATTAACCTAAAAAAATTATAAATGATTAAAATATTTTATTTAAATATGAATAGTTCCAAAATTCTCATCGACCAATATCATCACACTGGAACTACAACCAAATGCTCTCAAACAACCCACAACATACCCAGGACCTTGAACCGAAGAAATAACTAGCCAAAAAAGTAAAAATAATTATTAATTCAATTTATTTTAGCTAAAAATATTTAAAAAATCACCATAGAAACATACCTCAATGAAAAAACATGTGTAAAAGTGAAAAAACTATCTTAGGATGTCCTCTTCCTAAGCTGAGTGGAATCCCCATCATTAGTGTCCAATTACACCATGTTTTAGTGGAATTTTAATTAAAAACCCTAACCAAGGATCACAAAATTAGATCTGAGATAGATAGAGGAGGAAAGTGGATATTAACAAAGGGTTATACATACCATGAATTGTCGAGGTAAGCCACCAAAAACCTCCTCCTAAATCATCTTAAATAAAATAAGGTAGAGAGAAGGGAGATGAATCACATGTGGGAAGAAGAGGGGAGAAAGAGAGCAACCCCCTCTTAAAATTTTAGGGGGGATAATAAATTTCCCCCTTTTTAATAGGATACACGATTTGACCACACAGTTTTCCAAACCATGCACCATCATGAACCCTCCACTGCCCAAAGAAACACACCACACATGGTTTGGCCACACGATATTCTAAACTATGCCCCAACTATGAAACTACCTTTGAATAATTTCATGGTTTCCTTTGAAGTGTCACATAATTTAACCTTAACCATGAAACAATTGTTCAAGATAACTATTCTCTTTATAAAATGAACTGAAAGTTCATTGATCATTAGGGTGCTGCATAGTTTCCCCTAAACCATTCACCCCTAACTGTGTTCCCAATCCAAAAACCTCTAAAACCCCTAAACTTACCCAAAAACCCAAAAATATCACCCAAACACCTGATCTACCTAACAATCCTCATTAATCATCTAGAAACACCAATTTGAGGAATTGTAACTCTTAGAATTCCATTTTGAATATCTGACAAAAATGTGATCCATCCATTAATTGAAAATTCAAACTCATTTTAAAATTTTCAACTTGTATGGAAAAGAGATCTTACAACCTCCCCACCTTAATACTTATCATCCACAAGAATCCCAGGTGGTCATCAAAATGAACATATTGATCTACCCTAGTCATGAATTCTTGATCAAATGGATGTGTTCCGCCTCTGAACATCTAATGTGCCTCCAAAGTTCAACTTAAACAAAAGGTGATTAAACAACCAAAACATAATCCAATGCTCGTATCCACTATTGAAACCCTAATATGACACTTAAATGAGCCCTTATAACCTGATACATGACCACACCATAATATTATTCATCAATCAGCATATGATGATCCCCACTATAGGACTTAGCATGAGAGGGACAATACTGATCCATGCCACTTCCCACCACCAGAGCCACCTGCCAAAACATTCATCTTTCATTACAATGATGCACTCAACATGGTTCCCAACTCATCTCACTTATTCACATATAAGAACACTACTCCCAATTCTCAATTTTTAATTTCCTAATCATAATGAACATGCCTCCATCATCCATTCACAATGCAATCATGATGTAATTTCCTCAAAATTCTCTAACCAATGCTTGAAACAGTCCCTTCGTACATAAATTAATGTTTCAAATGCAGTTTCCACCCAATATGTTGAGATCATAACAATCCACCCCAATACTGATGCCCACACTCAAACTCCAACCAACACCATATACGAACCTATACCTAACATTTAATAAGAAACCCTATAGTACTTAGGTCCATTTATGGACTAGAATTAAAATTCCAAAACAATCATCAAATTACTAGTCTCACTCCCATGATCCTTCCCACATGAGGGTTATGTGACTCTAAAAAACATCTTTATCCCCACCTTAAGGGAATCCTTTTAGTTGCATTGATAAAATAAGTCTTGATCACCATGACCCACACCCCATACATCACTGGATATAATGACTGGCATGTCTAACCCTGCTCACTCCTGAGAGTCTCCTCAACAAGTTCCATCTCCAAACACATGTCATTACTCATGAGTTATGCTCATATAATAATAATCTATAACACAATGTATTCCTGAAGATTCATGTCATGGTATTTCCTTGGGTCAACCATACCACAAAACTTGATCTATTTCCTAACTCACGCTCATGTGATTCATACCATGCCAATTGAAGTTAACTATGCTTCATGAAACACTAGTATTGACCTGCAAAGAGATCCATTGGTACTCCTATCTAAAATTGGGAACCTCACCTATTCCATGATCCATCAGGTTACCCACCACATCAAAAATTTATTTTAGCACCACATGTGATCATCCCCAATCTAATGCGTGTCAACCTCATTTACATGCTTAGTTGCCATCCAAATCTATTGCAGTCACGACCATCCATCCATGATACTAAAAGGAATCCAAACACATAGGTCTATACCACACCATAGTCCTACCCTTGAAACAATAATTTGATTCCTAAAGGTCCAACACCCAAGGTGATCATCACCAAAACCCAAGAACCTCCCATGCATCAGTCTCATACCTTGAAGGACCCACCCGTGCTTATATCTCTAATAAAAACACCAACCCAAGATAACCACTCTAATGGGTCACCTTAAATCAAACCAAAAACTGAAACAATATGGAATGAGTTAAAATTAAGGGTCTCTAGGTATACCACATAGCCTTACTATTCACATCTCACAAAGTTCACATCTCATAAGGCAGCATACATGCTCCTGTCTCAAATATCTCATAACATCAACATGCCAATCACCCACTCACTAGGACTCACATATGATGACATAATATGCTGACCACCACCCATAACTAGGGAAACCATCCTCACGATCATCCATAGACAAGATTTATCTCTCAAGGATCATGTCTCTTTGGTCAACTATCACCGTAACCAATGATATCTCCCTAGATGATCAGTATTAATGGGAAAAAAACACACATTTCAATTAGTAGAATTTAATTCCAAGATATATGGTAAAACACCATATAGTTTATTATTAGAACTTTAAATAACCAAACCTAAATAACAAACACCCACAAGGGGTCTAATGCTGAGTTAATATGTGTCATACTGACCCACGAGTTCTATTGCACCTCCTATGAACAAGATCCACATCATCCTTATAATTGAAGATCCTCTCATAATAGATCCACATGACCCATAATTAGAGGGAAATGCACATAAAATTCATCCTAGATAAGTATAATTTAACCAATTAATTATACAATAAAACATTGTATGCGCAATTGTTGATACTTTAAAAAACCGATCCTTGGATTTCAATGATAAAAATCACACACTTGAATGGTTGTATCTTGTGAATCTTACATAACTAATATGATTAATGATATGAATATTAACCATGTGATCCAAGAGTCAAAATCAAAGAACTGGATTCTTTCCAATAGGATAAGAGATATAAATCCATAAAAAATCATCAAATCCAAACCACACATGCATCACCTAAGGTGAAAATAAAATATAACCATAACATAAAAAAGAAAAATGAAAATCCTATACCTGGTATCTTAAAATTACTATCGAAGTAAGTGTTATCAATGAACAAGTTAGATATCCATCAAAAGCCCCAACACATTTCTAAATCTCCAGTATACCATATTGCAAAATAGTAAGACAAAAGAAAAGGAATGCTTTGATACCACTTTGTAACATCCCTCCGCCACGACTCACTGACCGTTGCTCGAAATAATGGTCACTAATATACATTAGGTTCACCTCACCATACGCTAGATGCTTCCAACTACTAGTGGAAGAATAAGGTGGTAATATAGGGAGACTATAATTCCAATATAAGAGTATGAAATAAATATAAAATAACCAAAACCATACACAATAGTAAATAATCATAAAGAAGAAGAAATAAATATAAAAAACGAATAATAAATGAAATGAATTAAATATAAAGACCCCAACTCCAGTAGCCTAGAATTGGTGGTTACTTTATTAAATTGAAATAAGATATAAGTGATCATATCCCAAATGACTTAATAGTTTAGTAGACTTAGTAAACTAGATATATACTTAGATCCCAAATTACATTTCAAAACTTAAAATAAAACATATTATTTTCTTTGAGAACACCATAATTACCTTTATAATATCCCCTTATATAAATAAAAATACACTTCTTGGAATCCTAGTAAAAGAAAAATTAAGAAAGGGGTGAGATCAGATGCTTAGTAAGGGTATGCATGCAACAGAATCTAATAATACATGAATAATATAGAAAAAATAAATGATGATAAAATAATTCCATATAAATAATGAAATAAGCTAGAAAATTATCCATGGATATCATAAAAAATAAAATAATCACATGGAAATCAATAAATAATTTCATAATGATGGAATGCATAATTTTAGACATCTAAAACCTACCATCGAGGCCTCATGCCAAGACATCTTACATAAATGGGTAAGGCCTCTGCAAAATACCCAATATAGATTGTCTCATGGGACCTACCAATGCATCAAGGGGATATGTAATTTTTGGCCCCAAATTTCACTTAATAATACCAATTCATTCATCATATGAATAAATAATACAACTTAATCAGCATACCTTAAAAATAAATAACTGTTTGTATTGGAAGAAATATCATAAAAATATCAATACTTTCCCTAGTAAAATTGATCATAAACCATCCAAATAAATATGGTATATGGTAACATAATATTATAACCTAAATAAATCATAATATTCAAAAAAATATATTGACATGTATGAAAATACTTTCAAAATATCATTGGAAAATTTCTTATAAAAAATACCCTTTTCACTTTGAAATAATGTATTTAAAATCTAAAAATTTACCAAATATTAAGGAAAACATTCTATTTGTAAATAAACTTATAAAATTATAAATTAAGATTAAAATTAATGAGTTTTCATGATGGAGATAAATTTTTTTCATGTCGTATAAGTTAAAACATTCCTTTCACACTTTTGTAAAAAGGTAAAAAGGTACCTCGTTCAGAAAATGAAAAGAAGATTCCTTTTAATTTTTTTTATAAGAAGTAAAAAATGGGTAAAAATGTATTTGATAAATAATTTTATAATGTTTAAAAAATCCTTTTATAAATTTTAAGGAAAATATAGATATGGAATAGAAATATTTCCAAGTAGAAAAACAAGGTCTATTTTCCATAAAAACATTATTTAAGTATCTTGAGTACTTAAAGAGAGGAAATTGAAAGGAAAAAATATAATTTATATAAATGACCAGAGGATAATAAAATATATTGGTTTTAATATAGAAATAAAAAATAATGTCCCCAGTGGAGACATGAACATAAACAATCCATAATAATGATGAGATTGTAAAATAAACTCTTACCTTAGGTTCGAATTCATTTGTATGTGTTCGAACCTCCTATATAAGAAATATAGATTTATTATAAATATATTATAGAACCATAATCATATATATCATATCATATATGATTTACTTATAATATTTTTATCACCCTTTTATTAACAATTATTTGTTAAAATCACTGTTCCAGGTAATAAATGCTTCACATTTCATGTTTGTTTTGATTTAGTAGACTTGGTCCTTATAATTTGATCTTGGTTCAATCATCTCCATAATTTTCATAACTATATAAATATCATACATATATTAATTGTATATTTAATTCAGGTAATCCTTTAAAGTTAGATATAGAAAAATTATTTACACCATTCATGGAGACGGTAGGCCGTACATACGAATGAATGATCACTATTACAGATAGTGCTTTTATCAGCACTAGAAAACAATTTTAATAGTGATATAAAAGCACTGTTAATCTTAGCAAAGATAGGGGGTCCCCTTTAATAGCGATAAAAAAGCACTGACAAAGTCCCCACTTTATCTGCGCTATTTCGAGCACTGATAAAAGACCACTTTATCAATGCTTTAATTAGTACTAATAAATGGGGCCTTTATCAGCACTCTAAATAGAGATGATAAAGGCCTAGATGCCTATGATGTGCTATTTATATAACAACACACCCACCAGTAGCACCTGAACTTGCACAACACACACACACCACCTACACAAAACAACACCTTCACAACGCACACAAGAACAAAGCAGCACACACAAGGGTTTGGAAAACAATTCTATATACATTTAAAACGATTTTTTATATAATTACATTTACAATTATCCAAAAAATAGTTAAAAACATTAATTTTTCATCCTTTGACATCCGTGATCCCCTCTCAAAAATGTTCACCCATGGTATTAGATGCCTAAAAAATCATCCCAACTCAAGAAAAAGTTTCCACCTATATAATAAAACAAATATTATGTTATTAATACTATAAATAAATAAATTAAAAATTAATATGAAAGAATAAATTAATAAAATGTCAATTTTTAATAAAAAATACACACTTGGAGTTATACATGTCACACCGTGCATCGTATTGAGGTGATATTTATTCCTACATGTCATAAATGAGTTATGGATCAATGTCCTAAAATATAAAAAAAATCAGAATGGGTTTTCTTGGTTTTGAGTATGCCACTTGTTTTTTTACAAAAATTAATATCAAATTTAAATGACATATTTGGATTTATACCGGTCACATCGTTCGTCAGATTGAAATGTGGTTGATTTTTTCATGTTACAAATGAATCATGGATTATTGTTCTAAAGTATCAGAACAATCCGAACAGCTTTTCTTGATTTTTAGTATGACATGTGTGTTTTTTTACTAAAATATTATTTCAAATTGGAAAAACACATTTTGAGTCATATCGGTCACATCGTGCACTAGTTTGAGGTGGTACTATTTCATACACATCATAAAGGACTTAAAAATCTATCTTCTAAATTATGAAGACAATCGAAGGGAGTTTTCTTTATTTTTAGTGAGTGAAATGTTTCGAACTAAAATGTAAATTTTAAATTTATGACAGACACTTTTAGTCATACTGGTCACACCATGCATCAGATTGAGGTACGGTTGATTCTTATTCATCAAAAATGACTCATGGATCATGGTCTTAAAGTATCAAAACAATCTGAATGCGTTTTATTGGTTTTCAGTATGTCACTTGTCCTTTTTTACGTAAATTAATTTCAATTTTAAATAAAAAAACATTTGTATTTATACCGGTAACTTCGTTCATCAGATTGTGGTGTGGTTGATTCCTATACACCAAAAATGACTCATGGATCGTTGTTCTAAGGTATTAAAACAATCCAAATGCATTTCCTCAGTTTTCAGTATATCAATTGTTTTTTTTACTAAAATATCATTTCAAACTCGAAACATGATTTTTGAGTCATACTAGTCACATTGTTCATCAGATTGATATGTGGTTGATTCCTACATGCCACAAATGACTTATGATTAATTTTTCTAAAGTGTCAGAATATTTCGAATGGGTTTTCTTGGTTTTCAGTATGACAGTTGTGTTTTTTTACTAAAATATCATTTCAAATCAGAAACACCCATTTTGAGTCATATCAGTCTCATTGTGCATCAATTTGAGGTGAGGCTACTTCATAAATGTCACAAAGGACTTACGAATCGCTATCCTAAATTATGAAGACAATCAGAGGGTGTTTTATTGGTTTTCAGTGAGTGAAACGTTTTGAACTAAAATATTAATTTAAACTGATAATAGACACTTTTAGTCATACTGGTCACACAGTGCATTGGATTGAGGTGAGTCTAATTCCTACACATTGAAAATGACTCATGGATCATTTTATTAAATTATCAAAACAATCTAAATGCGTTTGCTTGTTTTTCAGCATGTCACGTTTTCTTTTTACTTAAATTAATGTAAATTTTAAATAAAAACACATTTGGATTTATAACAGCCACATCATTCATCATATTGAGGTGTGGTTGATTTCTACACATCACAACTGACTGATGGACCATTGTTATAAGGTATAAAAACAATCCAAATGCGTTTTATCATTTTTTAGTATGTTAGTTGTGTTTTTTACTAAAATATCATTTCAAACTGGAAACATGATTTTTGAGTTATACCAGTCACATCATGCATTGATTTGATGTGAGACTACTTCATACACATCATAAAGGACTTAAGAATCACTATCCTAAATTATGAAGACTATCAAAAAGTGTTTTCTTGTTTTTTATTGAGTGACATGTTTTGAGCTAAAATGTAAATTTTAAACTGATAATAGATACTTTTAGTCATACCGGTCACACTGTGTGTTATATTGAGGTGAGGTTGATTCCTACATGTCACAAATGACTCATGAATCATTTTACTAAAGTATAAAAACAATCCAAATGTGTTTTCTTGATTTTAAGTATGCCGATTGTTCTTTTTTACTTAAATTAATGTCAATTTTAAATAAAAAGACACATTTGGATTTATACCAGTCACATAATGTGTTATATTGAGGTGGGGCTGATTCATACATGTCACAAATAACTCATGGATCATTTTATTAAATTATTAAAATAATATAAACATGTTTACTAGATTTTTAGTATGCGAGTTGTGCTTTTTTACTAAAATTAATGTCAGATTTAAATAAAAAGAGGCACTTTGAGTCATACTAGTTGCACCATGCATCGGATTGAGGTGCGATTGATTCCTACACATCATAAATGAATTATAGATCATTTTAATAAAGTATTAAAATAATATTAATGTGTTTTCTTAGTTTTTAGTATTCTAATTGTTTTTTTTACTAAAATATCATTTCAAACTGGAAACACGTATTTTGAGTCATACTAATTGTATTGTACATCTATTTGACATGAGACTACTTCATACATGTCACAAAGAACTTATAAACCATTGTCCTAAATTATGAATACAATCAGAGATAGTTTTCTTGGTTTTCAGCGAGTGACACATTTTGAGCTAAAATATCAATTTTAAACTGATAACAGACACTTTTAGTCATATAGGTCACACCATTCGTTGGATTGAGGTGTGGTTGATTCATACAAATCAAAAATGACTAATGGATCATTTTCCTAAAGTATCAAAACAATCCAAATGTATTTTCTTGGTTTTCAGTATGTCACTTGTTCTTTTTGCTAAACTAATTGTTAATTTATTATAAAATTACACACTTAAAGTCATAACAATAACACCATGTGTCGGATTTAGGTGTAGTTGATTCCTACACATCAAAAATGACTTATGGATATTTTCCTAAAGTATCAAAATAATACTAATGCATTTTCTCAATTTTCAGTATGGAATTTTTTCTTTTTACTAAAAATACTAACAATTTTAAATAAAAATAGACACTTTGAGTCATACAGGTCACATCTTCATGCTATTTATGTAAATTATTCCATCAGGTATTCTGCCCATTCATTTTTAAACAAATATATCTCATCTTGTGAATAATATTATTTTTTAACAATCATGGCAGTATTGAAAAAATATAAACAAAAAAAGAATTAATAAATATTTTAAATGAATTAGTAATTATCTTGAAAAATACCTCTTTAGGGATGCTGATTTTTTCATGGAATACAATCTCTTTAATAAATTTAAAAACATAATAACCATAGTATTTATCATTTTTTTATTTTGGACACTGTATAAACATTGATAAAAATAAGTAATTTTTTTATATGTGTTTGGATAGTTAAATATTATTATACATACCTTGATTTGTATCCAATCATAGTACTTGTGATGTTTCTTGTCCTTTTCCCCTGGTCTCATTCCATGATGTAGATGATATTCACACACCACCCTATCATAATAGAATCCTCATTAAAATATAATATAAATTAAATAACTAGATGTTTAGTTCTAAAATTTTGGATGAAGTGTATTAAAAATTGACAAACACCATCATTTTTGTTCTGTTTATTGGATATCCATGAATTGAATCCAAGAAATAAATCTTTGGAGTATCCAAATTGATCGCAATGAGTATCCAATACTTCCTAAATACACAAAAAGGAATAATTAATGAAAGAAATTAAAATATATTTGATATGATTAAATTGTACAGTTTTACCCCTGCATCGTTGGTTATATAAGAGTATATCATCCATATTTTTTCTGTTAAATTATTTGAGTAGGCCTGCCACAATTTCACCCTCTTTCTTGGATTCTATATCTATTTGTTCCCTAGAGGTGGCGTGAGGACTAATGAGTCCAATTTTTTGTTCACGGGGAAATCCCTTCAATTGTCTTTCATATATATGCCTGTTAAAAATATTAAATGTATTTAGTCATAATTATCATATTATATTAGCTTTTGTAAAATCAAATAATGAAAACATACCTCATGTATACATTTACAACTGAGTCGCCTAGCCAATCATACTCCAGGATTTCACTTACATTGTCAACACTACTGAAATCTGGATCTTCCTTGCTGTACATATTTTCATCAAAAATAATTGTGTGAACCCCACTATCTTTAAAATTCATATTCACATGAGCCTGCAATGATAATAAATATGGATATAGAATTTGAGGGTTTAAGGTGCTTTCAGTAGATCTTTTTTATTGATTAGTTGATCCTTGATATGGTTTTGATATATTATTTATTTTCACCCCTTCCCTGTGTCCGTCTGTAATAACATTCATCAGTTCAGACCTTTTTTCATCAAATGTTAAAGTTTTATCTTGAAAATTTTTTGGAAATGAATACCTCCTTGTCAACACGTTTTTTACAAGTTGTGACGGCCATGCGATGAATGTTACAAGATCTTTTTCGAACTTATAAATATATTCACCATCAATTAGAATAGGAAGATCGACACCCAGATCATGGGATACATTAATCAACACTTTGAAATGACTTTTTAGAAGTGGTATGTTGTGTAACATGATGTTCTTGATATTGAACACCATATCCCTCTCTACAAGGTGATCAGTGGGTGTTGATAGATATAAATCACAGTAATTTTCACCCTATAAAATATCAATACAATAAAGGTATCAGTGTTTATTTGATTCGAAATTCATAAAAACAATTATTATAACATTGATTACCTTAACTAAGATAGATTTTTAGGGGAATGGCTCGCCTCAGATCTAGTGGGGGGTGGGGGGGATTTTTACATGCTGGTTGTTCTTGAGTTGTTTCTTATCTTTACCCCTCCATCATATTTGCCATGAAATCTCTTTGAAATTTAATATATTATTTAGGGATAGATATTATTTATCTCATCATTTTGATTTCTGCACTTTGATCCTCCTCTTGTTTTTTTTCTCAAAAAATGTTTGGGTGTCACCGCAAAACCCACACCTCTGACATGACCATAGTTTTCTAGAAGCTTCAAGTCCACCAAAAGTATGTCTACATCTGGTTTGGGTGTTGCTAATTCCTGTGACTATGTTTGATGAAAAATATAGGAAAATAAGTAATCATTGTTATGTAATATCTATTTAAATAAAAAAAAATATTTATTATGTCATACTTACACATGTTTCCCATACTTTTTGTGTGTTTTCATCTATTAGTATCCCATCTTTATTTACATGCGCCTCCTTCCATAGCACATCGAATGGGATGGAAGTGACATTGGATTTGGATTTATCAATCTAAATGTAAATATAGGAACATATTTATGGTGTTGTTTTATGTCATATAAAAGTATTACGGTAGATTTAAAATACGTACCAATTTTTTTTCAAGTGAAGCGTACCCCATTCTTGTTTTACAGTAGGGGTATGATGGTTTTTCTGCTCGTTCCTTATTTTCAGCACTCAGTTGCTATTTCATAAATAAAAAACTATCAATCAAAGTGATGAATACATGTATTATCAAACAACGTATTACTAAACACAATGTACCTAAAAAAACTGCTCCTCACGACGTCTAATAAATGCATCCCACGCTCCTTGGGTTATCAAGTGTGCATAAATATGAGGTGGGTGTGGGTTTATTTTCCCTTTAGCATCTTTAGGATAACATTTTGTTAATATTGTGTGAAATACTCTATGAATCCTTCCAGAAACCCTTAATACATAGTCCTTGTGCGAGTCATCCACTATAAATGTGCTCTACAAGGGATGATAAAGAGTAAGTAAATGTTTCATTATTTTAGTTTTTATTAAATTAAAGAAATAATATCATAATGTTACCGTATTATCTCCCCACATTAGTGTATTAAGCCCGGTGAGAACATGGTTCCATGACTGTACATAAATAAGCATGCATTTCAGAGTGACGATTCCAATGTAACTACTAAACATGGCCTTGTTGGGGTTAACACGTTGGCCCCGTTTATTCTATCTCACCTCATATTGGATGCCTTTCGCTTTTTCCTTAATTATTTTTGATAACACCATAAAACTACGTCACTCCTATTTTTTCTGCACTGGCAGTGTTTCGGTGCCTACCATTTCCTTGGTTTAAACATCATCAATATGTTCCTTTGGACCGCTAGAATCAGCATGTGCAGATGGTGGTTGTACCTCTGCACTGGGAGAAGTAGAAGCAACAGGTTGAAAAACCTGTTGGTCTTCTGCACTACGAGCAGCAATAGGTTAAGAGACCTGTTGTGCCTTGATATTGGGAGCATTGTCATGTGCAGAATTAATTATCTATAGAAGTGGTTCAATATTTAATTTAGATTACATAAAATTATAAGTGAATAAATAATAACATAAGGTAACACAATGTATATTATAAAAAATATAACCTGATTATTGAGCTCTTTTTTTTAAAGTATGAAGGGATTTTAACCCTCTATAAACTATCCAAATCCCTTCATTGTGGTCTCCTCTAACATAAAAAACTCCGTCTACATTGTGACCACTATGAAATGATTGTGACATCCCAATGAAAGGGTCACCCTCTGTTGAATTTTCATCTGAACCTTCATTGGTTTTTGTGGATAAAATAAAAATTGACCAGTTTCATTTTAAGGGATCTAGAACATAAAATAATTGTACTACCTATGATTCCATTATAAATGGTTTTCTTTGTACCATTCCTTACTAAAATAAAATTTCATGAATCCCAACTCTTCTATTTTAACAACACTCCTCTTATCAACCCACTTTCACTGAAAAATCATCACTTGGAAGTTTGTATAATCCAACTACCATATTTGTTTAATGATGCCAAAGTATGAAATATTCTCATAAATTGGTTTTTTGTACTTAGCACCGAAAACATGCATTTCTTTATCCACAAGTGTAACTCCACTATTCATCATGGTACTATATTCATCATGTTCATTAGTATAGAATGTATACTGTTAATTACATAAGCATTATAAGATAATACATACACACTTGGTCCTCCAGCTAGCCATCAAAGTCATTCTGAAATTGAGTCTGGATTTTCATCTGACTCCTTAAATATATGGTCATGAAACCATCCCATAAACTATCAATTATGTGTATTTGATATCCATTTTCAGCCCTTGATGGATTAAAATGACTAATAATTTCTTTGTGGGTTTCGACATATGGGTCAACCTCTAAAATATTATACAAAACGTAAAGGTGGGCCTAATCCCAATCTGTAATATTGATTACGACAACCTCTCTTCCATAAATTCCTTCACCTACAAGCTACCCAATGTAATGAGATTTTGGTAGACCAATGCTTTCCACACTGGAGAAGTATTTGGTATAGAATTCAATGGATTACTCAACAATACATCACTCTGCAATACAACCCTCTAGCCAACTTTGATTTTTGACATACCCTTTCAAAATCTTCATATACCTTTCAATGGGGTACATCCATTTATAGTGTATAGGACCACATAGTCAAATATATCTCACCAAGTGAACCATCAAATGAACCATTATATCAAATAATGTCGACAAGAACAACATTTCGAATTAATATAATATAATGGAAATTTATCTTTCCATACTCAGAAATTTCACTGGGTCTATAACTTTGTTGCATGTAGCTTTGAAGAAGAAACAGAGCTTCGTTAACATATAACAGACATTCTTGGGAAAAATGAAACGTAAATATATAGGAATTAGATCTTGCATCAAAACATGGAAGTCATGTGATTTCAGACCCTTTAACTTTAAATATATCATCAACACAATGTTCTTGATATTTGATGAATACCCTTATAGAAACATTACACCATTCAAGAAGTTGAAAAACTGATATCTCTCCTTCTTGGAAAGAGTGTAAGCAGATAGAGGAAGAAAAGTTCATTTTTCACCCTTCATTGGTTCCAAATCTTCTCATATTCCCATGTCAACCATTTCCAACCTAGCCTTAATTCCATCCTTTATTTTTCTGGGTGCATTTAGCAATGTGCCAATGGCATTGTCACATAATTTTTTTCAACATGAATAACATTAAGAAAGTGTCTAATGTACAAAAAATTCCAGTATGGTAATTAAAAAAAACTAATCTCTTCTTCCAACTGGTTTTCGTAAGTTTTTTCGAAAATGGTTTACCCAAATCAATGTCCACATATTTTACTTTATCAAATAATTGATCATTAGTTAGTGGATATGATGCTGTATGTTCTTATGAACTTACATAGAATGATGTTATCCAAGATCGTTACTTATGTCATCGGGGTAGAAATCTGTGATGTCCTAGAAACATGGTTTTCAATGAATTTTTCAACCTAATTGACTGTGTACCTTGTTCACAGATGGTACACCCATGACTTCCTTTAATTCTATATCCTGAAAAATTCCCATAAGAAGGAAAGTTATTTATCATCCCATACAAAATGGATCTCAATGTGAAATCTTCATTTCTATAAGCATCATAAAACGTAACACCTGAATCCCAAAATAATTTCAAATCATCGATCAATGGAGCCAAATAAACATCAATATCATTACCTGGTTGTTTTGGTCTTGATATAATCATAGATAGCATTATGTTTTTTCATTTAATGCATAACCATGGTGGCAAGTTATAATTTACCAACATAACTGACTATGTACTATGAGTGCTACTTTGAAAACCAAAAGGATTCACTCCATCTGTAGATAATGCAAGACGCAGGTTTCTCAGCTCATTTACAAAATTAGGATACTCATGATTGATTCTCTTCCACTGAGGACAGTCTTCTGAGTGACGTAGTTTCCCATATTTATTTCTTCTGTCTGTGTTCCACGTCAATTTCCCTACGGTATCCTCACTTCCATATAGGAGCCTAAATGTTAGAATGATTGGAAAGTACCATAAAAATTTTATAATACTTGATTTATCTTTCTTGTATCAAGAAGCACCAGACTTTGGGAATTCTCTAAGTGATTTTTGGTCTTTGCGAAACAGTATAAAGTCATTCGAACATGATTTTATTCATTTATAGATTATACCCATCGAACATAGCATATGTTTAGCGTCGTATGTTCGGCTCAGGAGCTCATTATCTTCTATGATCATGTCATTCAAGATAGCAAGCAATTCTGTAAAATTGGACCCAATCCATCTATTTCTTGATTTCAAATTATATAGCTTCAGTACGGTTGACAATGCTATATATTTAGTGAAACCACTATACAAAGGCGTCTTTTCACAACTCTTTAACTGCTCAAATTTTTTTGGGAAATCACAAAGTTCATCTTCAATTATCCTTGTCATTTCCTTAACACGATCTTCATCATCATTTACATCTATAATCATTTCCTCGATATAGTCTTCTTTATTTCACACAATTGTAATCATATAAGATGATCCATAAAATGCACTATTATCCCAGCCACTAGCTACATTCTCTTTTTCCCCATGTTTATTACAACATTTATAACTTTGATCTATTCTGTGACTGATCAAGTGTTCTTCCAACTCCTTTGAAAAAACTTGTACTAAATAATAATAGCATAAACACAAACAAAGGATTTGAGAAGGTTCATATGCATGATCTTTTGAAAACTTGATGAACTCTTTCATTCCATATTCATACTCTCTTGTCAAACTATTGGCATACATCTAGTCTTTATTCATATCCATCATATTTGATTCAGTGATATTAATATTTAACAAAATAAATAGAAAAAACATTGATATAAAAATTAACCAAGGATAAAAACATATATATAATTTAAGTTTCCTTTGAAAACTATTTATAAAATCACAGTTGAAATCCCATTAAAAAAATAAAAAATTTACACAAATTCCTCTTTAAAATAACACATGATTTTTAAAATAAACCAATCAGATTCAAACACTCTTTCTCAAAACCAAAATTCATTTTTTATAAAGAATTCAAGGAAACTTCATGACCCAATAATATTAATCATTTAAAATGAGTGACAACCCTCTATATTTTTCAAATTTTCATTTAAAACTTCACACACCCCTTGTTAAAATGAAACCAGCATTACATACACTTTCAAAACATTCATATCCCTTTCTTAAATCTAATCAAGTGAGTTAAGAAACACTTAGCATGCAACCTAACTCCATTCAAAGTGTTTAAATCATTTTAAAGTTATTTAAAACCAAAAAAGGTACGTTGAACACATTTTTCAAACACTTTTTTAGTGTATTCCAATAACACCTCATGGAAAACTCCACTATTTCCAAATCTAGGAAAGGATTTGGGAAGTTTCTCTTATGCGTTCTTAACTGTCTAGACCCATAAGCAACCACATGGACATTATGGACTGAAACTATTAAAATCCTAACTCATGATGCATTAAAATATAATCCATACTCATTACTCAGGTCATTTATGGTTAAGATTGGTGTTTTATCAATATCCCATTAATATCTTAGAAGGATCACTCATGAACATCTAAATAATCATATTGAGCTACACAACTTAGGTTAGGCCTCATATAATGCCATGCCTATTTCAATGGTATTATCATAGATGGAAATTTAAAGTTAGTAGTTCATCCCTATCACATATAATTCAAATCTCATCTTAAAATCCTCCACTATCTCATATAGAGTCTTATATACTACCATGTATTATCTGGACCATCAATGTAGGGAGTATAACTATCCCATGTAAACTTAAGAATCTTTACAAAGGGTATGATTAAGAACCCACCCCAGACCAATCACCCAATTCCTAAAAAAATTATAACTCATTCTTACTAAAACATCCTAAAAGGAAAGTAAAAAGGGAATCAAAAACCAAATAACTCAAACATAAATACTAGTGACCCCCGATAACTTTCCACATGTGATGTCCCAACCCGGGAGCCACTAAACGGTGCCCCGAGCCAGTTGGCCACATGCCCTCAAGCACGCCTCTCCGTACGCCAGAGGGTACCAACTAGCAGCGAGGGTCAGGTAAGTCAGTCTTGGGGAGACTATACACTCTTTTATCAGAATAAAACACCAATATAAACAAATAAAAATAACCAAGTACGAAAGCGTATAAATAACCAGAACAATACCATGACATATGATAGTCAAAAACAGAAAATACAATACTCAACTTAAATGTAAAACATGACATGACAATGAAAGTTCCAAGTGTCTACAATGAAACAAAATGTAAAGACACAACAACTCCCAAACCACATCTGGTTCCCTCTTCCATGCTTTAATCCCAAACTAAAACCTATCCCAGGGCCTTTCCCTTATCATGTCCTGCAACAACCAAGTCTACTCGGGTGTTGATCAGGCGGCCCGAATAGGGTGTGAGTACAACTCAGTAGGCCACCAATAACAATGTATAAAATGAGTCCAGTCAAAAGATAGTGCATGCAGTTATATGAAGCAATAAATACAATGCATAAATTAAATAGTTATCACATTGTCATTTAATAATTAATCATCACATTAGGCCAATTCAATCTATGTTTCCCAATTGAATCATCATTCATTATTATCATTCATTTGGTGTAGGTCGTCATGCCTAGCACCCAAATCTCAGTTGAAACATCATTCATTATTATCATTAATCATTTGGTGTATGACATCATGCCTCGAACCCCAAATCTCAGTGAATGTAGGAAGTCATGCCTAGCACTCCAATTCTCATTCGGTGTAGGTCATCATGCCTAACACCCTTACATATAAGTGCTTAGATAACTATTGGTGAGGAATGCCATGTCCAAGTCCCAAATTCTACATTTGTCTAGGATTTCACACCTAACACCACAAAATCTTATCCATTTAATAATTCTTTAATTCATAAGAATTTTCCACATTAATCATTTACTAATCTAATGATTAGTTGAAAATTTAAATGGACATTAGTTAATTAAACAATTAAATAATCACATAACCCATTAATTAATTCGTTAATTAATTAATCAATCAATACCATTCTCATTCCATAATTAATTCTTCACAATTAATTATCCATTTCAAATCCCATCAAGACATAATTAATTCTCATAATTAATTATATTTAAAGCCAAACATCATTTCATAATTAATTGTCCCAATTAATTATCTTAATACAATCAATTCAATAACTCAAATACAAGATCACAACACATAATTAAATCTCCAAGATATCAATCACTTTGGGAACCCCCCCCCCCATTCATTTATTCTGTGATTCAATTATAAATAAATCCCCAAGGTAAACACACATCAATTCCACTTTCCTAATTACCCCCATTTAGGAATTCATTTATCAAGGGAATCAAGAAATTTTATAAACTCATAAACATATCATAAATCATGTCTATGGGAGTTCAATTTAGACCACCTACCTCAGTTTATTGATAGAAGTTAGCCCAACAGAAATCTCCAAAATCCAAGCGGCACAACGTTGTCGAACAATCTCCGAATCTAAATCCCTAAAACCAAAATTAAGATCAAAGGCATTAAGATCTTGAAAATATAGATCTAGATTAAGAATCCTAGATATAGATCTCAACCCATGGGCTTAGATCCTTGGAAACTATGAATATCCTCCATGAAAAATTCATGGACAGATAGAGGAAAGAACATGAGAAGCATCGGGATGAAATCCACTTACTGGGAGGATATCAGATCTTCAATACGGGCTTCCAATCTCGAAGAACGGTGTTCGAATCACCTTGGAATCCCTTCAGAAGGCTTTGGGAACACCTAAAATATGTCAATCATGAGTTAAGGTCAAAATATGGGAGTCTTAGGGGGTTTGGGTGGTTTTAAAAGAGATTTTTGGATATTAAAAACCACGTGCATGGTTTCCTGGGAAGAGGCGCACGATTAGGAAAATCATGCACCAACCATGCAGACTCCACTGCCCACTTCTGCACAGTTGGAACGGTTTGGTCATATGGTTAGGCAAACCATGTTCCAACCGTGCAGAATCCTATACCCAATTTCACACATTTGGCATAGTTTGGTCGCACAGTTTTTCAAACTGTGCGCAAACCATGCACAACCCACTATCCTTTAGTTTTTCTTAAAATTTCACCCAAATGCACCCAAAGCTTCTAATCCAAGTTAAAGGTACTTAAAAGATTCAAAAAGTACCTGAAAATGCGTCTGAGATGACTCTAAAAAAGGCTGGGATCTTACAATCTCCCACCTTATAACAGCTCGTCCTCAAGCTGCACTCCTAAAATTCTCTAAGTTTCCAAGCCAAAAAGATTGGTTTATTGAGCCCTCATGTTTTCTTCCTATTACCGAGTTTCCTCTTGAACATTTCCATGTTTCCATAACACATGAACTAATGGAATGGTATTTCCCCATAACACTTTCTCACTCGGACCCAACACACATACCAGATGCTCCTCAATTGATGCATTTGTCTGATGGTCAACTTCTTCCACATCAATCACATGAGAAGGGTCGGGGTGATACTGTCGTAGTTGTGACACTTGAAAAACATCATGCATAGTGATTAATTTCTATGGAAGTGATAATCAGTATGCCACCGGCTCAATTCTCTCTAGCACCTCAATGGTCCCACAAACTTGGGTGATAACTTTCCCTACCTCTGTATCCTATGGTGACCCAATCTAGGTGAAACCTGAAGGAATACATGATCACCCTCCATAAACTCTAGGGTTCATCTCATCTATTATCATATGAAAACTATCTACTATGAGCCGTATCCATGTTTCCTAATCAACTGAACCTTCTCTAATGTCTCCCGAATGAGTCTCGGTCCCAAAATATCTGACCCACCCGCCTCTAACAAACATAGCGGTGATCTACAAGGTCTACCATAAAGTGCCTCGTATGGTTCCATCTGTATAGTTTCATGATAACTGTTGTTATATGAAAACTCCACTAAATCCAAGTTCTTTTCCCAAGAACCACCAAAGTCAAGGACACATGATCGCAACATATCCTCTAGCACCTGTATGGTATGCTCTGGCTTCCCATCTATCTGTGGGTGGAAGGCCATACTTAAAAGAACATATGTACCAATTTCCTTCCGTAATCCCTTCCAGAAGAATGAAGTAAAGCATGAATCATGATCTGAAACTTTAGTTCGTCGCACCCCATGCAAAAGAACTATGTATCTCATGTACAGTTCTCCCAACTGCTCTACTATAAAGGTTTCCTTGATAGGAAATAAGTGTGCTACCTTTTTTAGTCGATCCACAATGACCCAAATAGCATCATTCTTCCTAAAGGTATTTGTAAGTCCTACCACAAAATCCATAGTAACATCATCCAACTTCCATTCCGAAATAGCTAACGGTTGCAATAGGCCTCTAGGTCGTTGATGCTCTGTCTTCACCTGCTGACAGGTGAAACACCTTGTTACAAACCCTACTATCTCCTTTTTCAATCCTATCCAACAAAACTGTCACCGAAGGTCGCGGTGCATTTTTTTCACCCCAGGATGTACCACCCACCTTGAAGAATGGAATTCTCGCATGAGTTCCTCTTGAATACTCGTAGGCACAACAATCCAATTTTTCAATTATTTGATATCATCATCATCTATTTTCCATTTTGAAGGTGTCTCCCCACCTTCAAGGATTTACCTCAAGGATAAACACTATGAATCCCTGTACTGCCTATCCTTGATCCATCTTAAGACTGTAGACTCCACTATTATAGAAACCAGAGTTATCCTCTCCTGAATCTCCTGAACCACCACATGCATTTCTGCCAGCAAGGTCATCATCTTCCACTCAGCACTCAACACATGTACCAACTGAGTCTGAGTTTTTCTGCTTAAGGAATCATCCACACTATTCCCCTTCTTGGGTGTATATGCTAGTTCAAAATCAAAGGACTATATATACTCTACCCATCTTCGCTGCCAAAGATTCAACTCACACTGTGAAAAGATATACTTCATGATTTTACGATATGTAAAAACTATAAAATTTTCACCCAAAAGATAGTTTCGCCGACACTTAATATCATAAAGAACTTCTGCTAACTCGAGGTCATTCATATGGTAATTCTGTTCATGTGGCTTCAACTTTCAAGACCCATAAGCAATGACTTTATCCCCTTGCATCAATAAATCTCCGATTTTGACCCCAGAAGTATCACAAAACACCATGTACTTATCATCTGCCTTCGGTAAGATTAAAATTGGTGCCAAAGTCAAGTGCTTCTTCAATTCCTAGAAATCATTCTCACATGATTCTGTCCAAAAAAACTTTATCCCTTTCTTGGTCAAACTAGTAAGTGGTGCTTCCAATTAGGAAAAGTATTGGATGAACCTCCTTTAATAACCAGCTAATCCCAAATATATTCAAATATAAAAAACATTCTTGGGATGCTCTCAAGAAATCACTTCCTGGACTTTATCTAGGTCAAAAACCACACCTTCTTCTGAGATTATGTGCCCCAAAAAAGTGTACCCTGTTAATCCAAAACTGACATTTAGATAGCTTGGAATATATTCTATTCTCTCTCAGTATACCCAAGATGATGTCAAGATGTTAGGAATGATCGTCATGAGTCGTAGAGTACACTAAGATGTCATACCAAAACACCACCACAAATTGATCTAAGTATGGATGAAAGATCCTGTTCATCAAGGCCATAAACATTTCTGGAGCATTTTTCAATCCAAACAGCATTACGATGAACTCATAAAGGCTATAACTGCTTCTAAAAGTAGTTCTTGGTATATCAGAAGTCTGAAATCTCACATGATGATACCCTGAACTCAGATCGATCTTTGAGAACACACTAGCCTCCTTCATCTGGTCAAAAAGATCATCGATATGTAGAAGAGAATATCTGTTCTTCACAATCATTTTATTCAAATTCCGGTAATCGACACACAAGTGTAAACTCCCATCGACATTATTTGTAAAAAAAATAGGTGATCCCCAAGGTGATATACTTGGACGGATAAACCCCTTATCCTCCAACTCCTCCAACTGCATTTTGAGCTCTTGAAGCCCAGTCAGTTCCATACTGTAAGGTGGAATAGATACCAACTCAGCTCCCAACATGAGATCAATAGTGAATTCCACATCTCTCTCAGGTGGCAACCCACATCCCAAAACTGTTCTACTATTGGTGGAAGGCCAACTTACTTACCACTCCCATCATCCAGTAAAAGACTAGTAACTTAGGACATGAGCTCTCCCAGTTGCTGAGTAATTGGTCCAACTATTCCTGCATGGATATCCCATTCTCCACGAAGTACATATTGATCACCCTCAGAAGATACAAAGGTCACTCTCCTATGGTAACAATCTATGTGGGATCGATATGAAACTAGAAAGTCCATACCCATAATCATATTGAAGCCTGTTATATCAAGGACAGAGATATCCCAAAGGAAATGATACTCTCTGATCTCTAGAGAACATACCTTTCATAAAAAGATATCCCTAGTTCATGCTCCCAATGGTGTATCGATATTCATCATCCCTCTTACTAACTCTACCTCTATACTCAAGCCATTAACAAGATTTGCAGATATGAAGGAATGAGAGGCACCAGTATCAAACATGACAGTAGCTAAAGTAGAAGCAACTAGAATAATACCTCTCACTATCGATGGACCAGCCTCACTCTCCATGAGTGTAGGATGCATTGCATATAACTTTCATGCCACTCTTCCATGTGGTGTCGTCTGACTCCCTTGAGTAGCACCACTCTTCTGATATGGCTAGTCATTCCCTGAAGCACCACGCCCAATTCCTCTACTGCCTCTGCTAGTAGAACTCCGACTGCTAGATCTATATGATGTAGAAGACCCCCTTCCCACACTCTGACTTTGAGAAGCCGTTCCCTCAGTACCAGCCTACCGCTGCCTCCTAAAAAACCTATGTAGATTTACCATCTTTCCAAAAAACCAAAAATCCACTGGTGGTTGAGGAAAATATGTATGATAATATCCCTACCTACCGCACTGGTGGAAAATTACATTAGATATATCTAGTTTAATTATTCCTCCTGATTGTACACCTTTCTTTTCACTGTCCTGACTAAGATACCCATGACGTCGCTTCTTGCTCTCAGAAGGCGTAACCCTTGATCTTCCAGCTACCTGTCCAGTACTGGAAGCCTCCTTCAAGTTACCCTCTGAAATGAGATCCATATTAACCACTTCCAAAAATTTCTTCAGCCTAAAGATATTAACCTGGGACTTAATTTCACACTTAAGTCCGTCCTGAAATCGTTTTGCCGAAGATGCCTCATTTGCCACCAAAGATGGAGAACAAAATTTTAAATATGTGAAACATTCATCATACTCCATTATGGACATGCTTCCTTGTGTCAAATGAATAAACTCTGAATCCTTCTATTGTCTCAGTGTTTTTGGATAGAAGTGTTCCAAGAACTTCTCCAAAAAGTCCTTCCATAACATACTATCAGTCTATCCTGATCATACCTGAATGCCCCACCAACACTTCGCAGAACCCCGTAGCATATAAGCAGCCAAATTGACCGTTCTCTTAGCTATATTCTTCAAGTAGTCAAGTATCGTCTCTATGGATCCAATCCATAATTCATCTCCATCAGGTTCACCCTCCCCTGTAAAAGTAGGAGGGTGCTACAGCTGAAACTCCCTTGTCAACTCAGACATGTTTTTTTGAACTTGTCCTGGGTCTCTCTCCATAAACTGCATGAAATGAGCAAAGTTCTGTTGGAATTGTTCCCCTTTTTCCTCAACTTTCACCAATGGTGCCTCAAGCTCCCTATCTAGAAGTTCATTTCAGGCCATACCCCTCGGTCTCTCCCTCAACAAGCGTCGTGGAGGCATTCTCCTACAAGGCCAAACACACATATTAGGTCTTATAACGCAACTTTATAACATTTACATAAGAGTAGAAACTCACACAACAAGTTTCAACATATCCTTTCCTCCATTTTTTCTTTCCACAAAGTCAACACTGAGAACTTATCACCACCCTTAACCATCCTACTCCTAGGTCTTGGTTAACAAGGTTATATTAATTCTCATTAATTAATCAACTATTAATTAACCACATTTTCTAAAATCAATTAATTCATGAATTAATTAATTAACCATTCCCATTTCATCAATCAAGGTTCTCATTAGACACCCATTTATTCTCATTTTGCATCATTATTTTAATCTCAAAATATGGAAAAACAGTTCAAGTTCAACAATTTACCCATAACCCGTTTTCCCGCGAGTTCCTAGAATGATGCATGTTACAACAACCCTGAGTACCTAGAATGATGCATGAAAACTCAAATATCATGCCTCTTTATGCCACAAATAAAAATATAATAATTTTCAAAACAAATATCACATCACACCACAAGTGCGTCACTGAAGGTGAAAAAATATACAACTGTAACAACAAACAACAATCACAACAATCCCACCCTAAGTACTCAGATTTCCCCCCGTACATGGGTTTTCAACTCCCATGCATGATCTAATTACCAAGCCTTGACTATTCTTAGTCTCATGTATACCTTTTCTCAAAATATTAAGACAAAAGAAGAACAAAGAAAAGAAAACTCCTCTAATACCACTTTGTGATGTCCCGACCTAGGAGCCACTGAACGGTGCCTTGAGCCGGTTGGCCACATGACCTCAAGCACGCCTCCCCATACACCAGAGGGTGTCGAATAGCAGTGAGGGTCTAATAAGTGATTCTTGGGGATACTATACCCTATATTATTATAATAAAACACCAGCGGAAGAAAATAAAAATAAACAAGTACATAAGCGTATAAATAACCTAACAATACCATGACATATGATAGCCAAAACCAGAAAATACAATACTCAACTAAAAGGTAAAACATGCTATGAAAATTCAAGTGCGAAGTGTTTACAATGAAACTAAATGTAAAGATACAATGAATCCTAAGTGGGTCCTGAAACACATCTGGTTCCCTCTCTCATGCTTCAATCCCAAACTACAACCTATCCCAAGGCCTTTCCCTTATCATGTCCTACAACAACAAAGTCTACTCGAGTGCTGATCAGGCGGCCCGAATAGGGTGTGAGTGAAACTTAGTAGGCCACCACCAACGGTATCTAAAACGAGTCTAGTCAAAATATAGTGCATGTAGTTATATGAAGCAATAAATACAATGCATAAATTAAACATTTATCACATTGTCATTTAATACTTAATCATCACATTAGGACAATTGAATCAATGTTTCCCAATTAAATCATCATTAATTATTATCATTCATTTGGTGTAGGTCGTCATGCCTAGCACCCCAAACCTCAGTTAAAACATCATTCATTATTATCATTAATAATTTGGTGTAGGATGTCATTCCTAGCACCCCAAATCTCCGTGAATGTAGAACGTCATGCCTAGCACTCCAATTCTCATTCGGTGTAGGTCATCATTCCTAACGCCCTTAAATCTAAGAACTTATATAACTATTGGGGAGGAACACCATGTACAATTCCCAACTTCTGAATTGGTCTAGGATGTCATACCTAGCACCAAAAAATATCAGCCATTTAATCATTCTTTAATTCATAAGAATTTTCCACATTAATCATTTACTAATCCAATTATTGGTTGAACATTTCAAAGGCCATTAGTTAATTCAACAATTAACTAAGAACTTAACTGATTAATTAATTCATCAATTAATTAATCAATCAATACCATTCTCATTCCATAATTAATTATTCACAATTAATTATCCATTTCAAAACCCATCAAGTAATAATTAATTCTCATAATTAATTATCTATAAATCCAAACATCATTTCATAATTAATTCTCCCAATTAATTATCTTAATAAAATAAATTAAATAACTCAAATACAAGATCACAGCCCATAATTAAATCTCCAAGATATCAATCACTTTGGGTAACCCCCCCATTCATTTGTTTTGTGATTCAATTATCAATAAATCACAAAGGTAAACACACATCAATTCCACTTTCCTAATTACCCCCATTTAGGAAATCATTTATCAAGGGAATCAAGAAATTTCATAAACTCATACACATATCATAAATCACAACTATGGGAGTTCAATTTAGACTACCTACCTCAGTTTATTGATGGAAGTTAGCCCAATAGAAATCCACAAAATCCGAGCAACACAACGTCGTCGAACAATCTCCAAATCTAAATCCCTAAAACCAAAATTAAGATTAAAGGCATCAATATCTTGAAAATATAGATCTAGATTCAGAATCCTAGACATTGATCTCAAATCATAGGTTTAGATCCATGGAAACTATTAATATCCTTCATGAAAAGTTCAGGGAAAGATAAAGGAAATAATGGGAGAATCATCGGGATGAAATCCACTTACCGGGAGGAGAGTAGATCTTCAATCTAGGCTTCAAATCTCAAAGAATGGTGTTCATATCACCTTAGAATCCCTCTGGAAGGATTTGGGAACACCTAAAATCTATCAATCCTAAGACAAGGTTGAAATATCGGAGTCTCGAGGGGTTTGGGTGGTTTTAAAAGATATTTTCAAATATTAAAAACCGCGTGCACAGTTTCTTGGGAAGAGGCACACAGTTAAGAAAACCGTACACCAACCGTGCAGACTCCACTGCCCACTTCTGCACGGTTGGCATGGTTTGGTCGCACAGTTAGGTAAACTGTGCACCAACCACGTGGAATTATCTATCCAATTTCTCACTCTTTGCATGGTTTGGTTGCACGGTTTTTCAAACCATGCATAGACCATGAACAACCCACTGTTCTTTAGTTTTTCTTAAAAGTTCACCCCAAAAAACTCCAATATTCTACTCTAAGTTAAAGGTACTTAAAAGATTCAAAAAGTACCTGAAAATGTGCTCTAGATGACTCCAGAAAAGGCTGGGATCTTTCACCACATCCCATCATCCAACCATGGGCTAATCTGAGCATCAAGAACAAAACAAAATAGGGCACTGAAAAAGGAGATATAAGAGCATCATACACTCCCATCCACCAGTTCATATATAGGGTGTGAGATAAAAATTCTTTGTATGATCTCATAAATAATTATCTTTGAATCCATTCATAATATAGTTCATAAAGTTCTAGTTTAAACATAAGGTATAAAATATATTTTCACATGAATTATAAAACAAGTGTAAAAAAAATAAACTTACATATTTTCAAACAATCGCCCTTTTTATAATATAAAAACAAGGATGACTAAAAATTTTAAATAAAAAGATCAAAAAATGGAAAGTGGGCCTTTAAAACCACATAAGACATGTCAAATCATAGTTTATCCCTCTTTTAGAACATTTTCTGAAAAAATATTTTTCATAAATAACCACAATGAAAATTAATTTTCTTAAAACTCATTTAACAAATAACCATTTTTTTCTTTCTAAATAAAACTTTTTAAGCATTTAAATCAAACTATTTTAAAGTAAGAAAATAAACACTCAAAGTGAAATAATTATCATACATAGGCACTAAGTAAATAAGGAAACATAATCCAAAAAATAACCAAACGATGGTTCCATATAATAAAAAAACTAGGGGAATTCAATCCATCCAAGAAAATAAATCCTCTAAATTGTCCAAAGAATGATATAACCATCATGTGAAACTTCCTAAGACTCATGTATTTGGATCCTAAACTGGATATGAGGAACCTAGGTTGATACTATTTAACTTGTAATATCCAAGTACTCCCATAAAACTCAATAGGATCTATCATGATCCGGGGATCAAAAGAAACCCTGGTCCTTCCCAGTACATTCTGGGGACACTAAAACATCTTAGAAACTCACTCAATCTAACTGGGTCCTTACACTAGGTAGCACACTCCACACTAGGAATTTCACTTATATGGATCCCTACTAGTATCTTAGGACACCCATGACATTTCAATAGTGTAAGTGAGAAACCAATGAAATAATAGACCATCACATAAATATAATTTCAATAATTTGAAATTTAACCTCACCCCACCTTCTACACCCTCAAAAGAAACAACCCCTTTCACATCCTTTTATAATCTTCACAATAAGAATAAGAATATAAAGAATCCCCCATGGGGTCATGAGCCACAATAGGAACAATAAATGCATGGAGTTAAATTTAGGGTCTCCCATTTTTATTAAATAACTTTCTTTAAATTACTAGCTAGGATTTTACAAATGTGATCAAGAAGCCAATCCATTTTCACCCCATTTGAGAACAACATTTAAAATTTCACCCAAAAACCTTTTATCAAAATGCACAAGAAATACCATTTGGAAACCCAACCATTTTCTATAAATAAAATTTTAAAATAATAAACCCTTTTATTTTTGGAGGAAATATGTGCTAAGAACCCTTTTATTAATCTTCAATATCCTTTTGAAAACGTCTTAATCCACCATGAGAGTTAAGGGTCTCAAAACTATTTAAATAGGTTGAAGGTCAATTCCATTTTTTTTGTAAAACATGAATTTAAAATATCATATATTCACTTTAAAGAAAAAAATTTTATGACCAAACTTTCAAAATATTTAAATTCCTTTAAAAAATACACTCAGACCTTTTACAAAACACTTGGCATGTGACATAAGTCTATTTCAAGTCTTTAAACCATTTTCAAGCCAATTAAAACCCAAAAAAGTCATAACATAGGATTATAATTTCATAAGAAATCATTTAAAAACATCCAAGAAATTTGTAACATGTATTACAAGGGAGTTCCAAAGAAACATCTACCTCACTCAAGAAAAATCAAAGCTAAAACTTGTCAACATTAATGGAGAACACATAAATATGTCAAGTGACATACTACACAACCCCTAACGAAAAAATTCTTCCTCATCAAAAAGCAACTACACTATGCTATAGTGGAATCACACTTCAAATACATAATTGAGTAACAAAAAATCAAAGGAAAAAATATAAAGAGGAACACCAACCAAAATGAAATTCATTTAGTGCGCAAACAAGGACCACCAAGGGCCACAATTTTTAGAAAGGTGTTTAGCCCGTACAATTCACAACATACCATCAATATAAAACTATAATTACATGCGAACAAGATGAAACAGATGAAAAAGAGGAGAAAACTCACAGCAGAGGTGTGGTTCAGCATGCGGCGGAGGTGCATTCACGACGGATGAGAGGCGCGTGGTGGAGGAGAGGCACCAGTAGAGGAGAGGCATGTATCAGAGGAGAGGTGCACAACAGAGGTGTGTCCCATGATAGAGGTGTATCGCGCGGCGGAGGAGAGGTGCACAATAGTCTAGTTTGCGGCGAAGGAGAGGCGCATAGTGGAGGTGTGGTTCACAGTATAGGAGAGGCAGTAGGAGAGGAGGAGGAGGAGGAGGAGATGTGGTGGTGATAATCGTTTTCTATGAGAGCTTGAGGGGTGCAAGGAAGGAGGAGAGAGTTAGGGTTTTTTTATAAAACCCAGTGAACCTTTTATCAGTATTAGTAAAAAAACGCTGATAGAGGTATGTTTTATCAGTGCTAAAATAGAAAGCGTTGATAAATCATGCATTTACCAGCACTTTTTTAGTACTGATAAAGGCCTATATTTATCAGCACTAAAAAGTGATGATAAAATAGGTCTTTATCAACGCTAAAAATATAGCGCTGACAAAGACTCCTTTTATAAGCGCTAAAAAGCACTGATAAAGATACAATGTTACTAATTTATTATTATTATTATATATATTTATAATATTATATATGATAAATATATATATATATATTTATAATTGTAACTATATGTATATATATATATTTATAAAATTATAATTTAAATAATTATAAATTTATAAGAAATATACTTATTATATTTATAATCTTAGAAATATATATAATAAATATATTAATTATATATATATATTTATAAGATTATAGATATATATAACTATATTTCTTCTAATTTTATAATTATTTATATGAATATATATTTATTTTTAATTATAATTATAAATGAATACGTATTTATTTATTTAAATAATTATAAAATTATAACAAATTTATATTTATAATATTTATTATTTTATTAATATATTCATTATAATTTTATAATTATTTAAATAAATATATATTTATTTACAATTATAACTACTAAATAAATATATATTTATTGGTAATTTAAAATTATAATTAATAAATATTTATTTATAGTTGTAAGTATAAATATATATATATATATAAATAACTATAAAATTATAAAAAATATATTTATAATTTTATAAATATATATAATTAATATATTTCCTATAATTTTTTAATTATTTAAATATATATACATTTATTTAGAATTATATTTATAAATATTTGTATTTATTTAATTATATATTTATAACTTTATAAGTAGTATAATAAAAATATTTATTATAATTTTATAATTATTTACACACATATATATATTTATAGTTATAATTATAACTATACATAAATATATTTATAAATATTTGTATATAATTATATTGATATATTTATAAAATTATAATATATATATTTATCGTAATTTTATAATTATTTAAATATATATAGTTATAATTATAATTAAAAATAAGTATGTTTAAAAAGTATTTATATATAATTAAAATTTAATAGTTATAAATATAATAAATATATTTATTATTTAAATATATTTAATGTAATTTTATAAGTATTTTTTAGAACATAATAGTATATATGGGTAACATGTATTAATCATATATACCTAGTAATAAAATATATATAATGAAAAATGAGCCATCAATGGACATCATTAATAATAAGAAGGGTTTAATGTATAAATGAACATTCATGATGATACATAACATATATGCTCGCATGATCGATCAATATATTTATTGACCAAATTCATTAAAAACACATATATATTTAATAATTATAATATATATATATATATATTTAAAAAGTATATATATATATTAATTATAAATAAAATAAATATAATTAATATAACAGATATAATAAATATAATAAATCTAATAAATCAAATAAATCTTATGAATATAATAAATCTAATAAATCCAATAATATAATTAATCAAAATTAATATATTAATTATAAATAAATAAAATAAAATAAATAAAATAAATCTATAATAAATACAACAAATATAATGAATATAATGAATATAATAAATCTAATAAATCTAATAAATCTAATAAATCTAATAAATCTAATAAATCTAATAAATATATTCATTATTTAATGAAATTTATTATAATATTATAATTATTTAAATATATAAATATATATATATATTAAATTATAATCTTAAAAACACTTTTTTAAAACATTATATATAAATTTGAATTATTAAAAAATATATATTAATTATAAACATGTGTTTTTTATTTAATGTATACAAATAAACATTATTTATGAATATAAATATAATAATTTTATATAAATTAATAATATATTTTTTTAAAACTTTTATCAGCGCTAAATTTAGCACCGATAAAGGCCCTTCGTTATCAGCGCTTTCTGCTTAGCGCTGATAAAACCTAGCGCTGCCCTTGCCTCGTTCTGTGGTAGTGGATGTTTTCATTTTTTGACAGATGGAATAAAATAAAGGTAAATAATAATTAAAGTTTTAATAATAATTATAATATCATATATATTATATATATTTTAAAAATACATCCTTGTTACCATCCATGTAAAACAGAAACAAAAAACAAATCACATCGCTTCGTGGAAGCGGTAGTCCACACGAACACACAAGTGATGTTATCATTTTCCAATGGATTGGAAGGTAAGAAGTTAGATATGATATTATAATTATATAAGTATAATTATCTCATAAATATCATATATATACATTAAATCCATCATTATATCTAGCTGTGATAAGTGGTTTTAGAAAACAAATTACATCGGTTCATGATGCAGTAGTCCACCGTACACATGATCGACAATTTCTTTTCCCATTTTTTGGAAGAGGATATGGATATAGGTTATTAAATTAAAACAATAAAATCTAAATATATGTAAGATACTTTTTTTATTATTTCATCATTGTTTAAGAAGATTTTAAGGAGCTAGAATAAGAAATAAAACAAAAACACTCGGTTAAGAACGATACATCATCTTCGGACAACCTCTTTAGGTTTGCACTAAAAGACTTACTAGAAGAGTTTCATAATAAAAAAATGGACTATAGGACATGGTAAGGTAATTAAGGAAGGTGTTTTTTTAGGTATTTTACAAACCAAAAGGCTACTAAAGTGTGTATAGGATATGATAGTGGTTTCCCTTTTATATGTGAAAATGGGTGACATTTTTGTAAATACCCAAAACTATTCAATAATGGGAAGTCACTATCAATCCAAGTACCAAAACAATTAATAAATAATGGATTTTATGGAATATATGGTTTATAAAAACCTCAAATACTAAAAAATAAACATGTTGTAAACATGTTATTCCCTTAACATCTAAGCTTACTCACTTTTACCGTTTTAGTTTTCACCATGGTAACTAGTTTTTTTACCTAGGTAATTTTTTATTTGATAATAAAAATAAAACGAGCCTTATTATATAATTTGGATCCAATAATTATAAATATAAAATCAAATTTACCAAATAAAAATCCTATGTGTGTGGAAAATTATTTTTAACACAAGCGCATGTAATGCACAAAACCACATTTTAACCTCAACTATAGTAATTAATTTTTACTATTTTTACTATTCATTATAACCAAATATTAAGTTGAAATTATTGAATAATATTAATTATTTTTATTCAAAATATTTAATTCATTTTATCAAATTTAATTCACATAATTGTTATAATTTAATTTAAAATTAAACTGCAAATGTGACAAAAAGTGGTTTTGAAAAGAAAAAGTTTTGTTAATTATAAAAAGTTTTTATATAAAAATTAAAAATAAAATTGATTAAAATGACCTAAATTTGATTAATAATAATATAAATAAATTAACTTTACTTTTAAAACCATTTTAAAACAAAAATTAACTTTCTAAATATTTTAAATGAAAAAATAATTTTTAATAAAAGTTAGTATTTATTTCACTATTCATAAAAAAGGCAGTCCTTTAAGAAAATTTTAAAAATTTCATTCTAAGATAATTTCAAAATGTTTATTTAAAAAAATAATTTCATTTTTTATATTAAATTTTCAAAGTGGAAAAAAATTAATTTTAAAATAAGTGAGTAAAACAAAACAAACCAACTTTTAGAAAAATACATTTTTAAACATAAAACTATATTTATTCATATCTCATTCCTAGAAAAAATACTATATGAATGTCAAAAAAATGTATTGAATATATAATATATAAATTTTATTAAAATCATTCACTAATAGTGATTAATTTAATTTATTAAAATAAAAACACATTACACACATAAAAACAATTTTTTTTTTCAGAAAAAAAATTTATTTTACTTTAAAATGATTTTTATTTTAATTTATATTAAATTATTAAACAATGAATTTATATAAATGTTTAAACCATATAATTTTCATAATTTATTCAGTCCTACTCATACCCACCAATTTAACTGCTAGTTTATAATGATATACTATATTACTATTCATTTAGACTTGGGGTTGCGTGTATCAGAAGCTCTAGAAGAGATTAAATTTATTTAAAAATAAATATATCATAAATATCTCAGTGTTACATTATACCCCCATTAAAAATTAATTTCACCCCAAAAATTACATTACTATGATACATAAAAATGAAGACACTTTTTCGTCATCACATCCTCGAGTTCCCACGTAGCTTCTCTGAATTTTTGATTCCTCTAAAGAATTTTAACCATATGAGTAGTCATGTTTCATATAAATTTATCTTTATGATCTGAGATTTATACTTATTTATCTTTATAGGAAAGATCATGATATAGTGTTATGTCCTCTGAGTTTAGTACATGTTACGGATCAGGTATGTACTTCCTTTGGAGAGATATATGGAACATATCATGAACCTGAGAGAGGTTTGGTGGAAGTGCCAAGGGATAAGCTACCATCCCTACTAGATCAAGAATATTGAAGGGGAAAATATACTTAGAGATTAAATTTACTTTCTTCTCAAATATCATAGCCTTCTTCCATATATAAATTCATAAAAACACTTTCTCACTAACTTTGAACTCCAGATCTCATTGATAATCATCATCATAAATTTTCTATTGACTCCAAGCTTCCTCAATGTGTTGTTGAATTGTTATGACTTTATATTCCATTCCCTCAGATAAATTAGGTACTGATAGATTTATTTCACCAACTTTATCCCAATATATTGGAGTTTTACACTTCTTTTTATAGAGGGATTTATAAGGATTCATTTGAATGCTTGAGTGAAATATATTATTGTAAGAAAACTTGACTAGAGGAAGGTATTTATCCCAACTACCTTTAAAATCCATAGAATAAGACCTAAGAATATCATCTAGAGTTTGAATATTTCTCTCAGACTTACCATTTATCTGAGGATGATAAGTTATACTGAAAATAAACTATGTATCTAGAGATCATTGAAGAATTTTCAGAACTTTGAGGTAAACCTTATATCCCAATCAGATACAATAGAATGTGGTACTCTATGAAAACTACCAATTAATTAATTTATATTATAGAAATATTTTCAAGATAGAAATCCTCTTTTATAGTAATTAAGTCTACATACTTTGTAAGTTAATCAACTACAACCCATATAACATCATTGCCTTTTGATATTTTGAGAAGTATGATGAAAAAAATCTATGATGATGTTTTCCCATTTCCATTATGGTATGGGAAATGGTTGTAACATCCACTTAGATTTTAGTTTTCCAGACATAACTTTATGACATACTAGGCATTGAGATATATACTCAGAAATATCTCTCTTTGTGTTGTCCCACTATAAATACTATTTTAGATCTCTATACATATTCATACTTCCATGATGAATATAGAATGACAAACTACGAGCCTCATAAAATAGATCCTTCTTAAAATATGGTATAGAAGAAACACATACACAGTTCCTAAACCTTATCATCCCATCATAAACAAGGTTTAACTCAAGAACATTTATTACCATCTTTTACATCTCTACATCTTCTTTTTGTGCCTCTTTAATCTTTACTTGGATAGATGCTTGAACACTCATTTTATAAAGATATAATTTATACCCTTACTTTAAGATTTAAAGATCCATACTTTTAAAATCCATAACTATTGGATATTTTGTGATCCTCATCATAAATAAGATAACATTTTCTTTCCAAATTAGAGCATTATCCACATTTTTCACCTTCCCGGGGTGGTAATGTATCAAGAAATCATAATATTTGATCAATTCAAACCATATTATTTAGTACATATTAAACTCCTTATTTGTAAATATATAATTCAAGAATTTATGATTAGTATATATATCACACCTTTCACTATATATATAATGCCTCTATATATTCAATGAAAAAATTATCACTACTAACTCCAAATCATCATTCAAGTAATTTTTATCATGAATTTTGAATTGTAGAGAGGCATATGATATCACCATGTCATTATACATGAGGATGCATCTCAATATCTTATTTGATGCATCAATATAGACCACAAACCCTTTTATACTATAGGGTAGTGTAAGCATAGGTGAACTGACCAAACTTCTCCCTAGTTCTTTGAAACCTTATCCACATTCATATCTACATAATAACATAACACCCTTCCAAGTAAATTTGGTGAGTGGATTAGATAGTCATGATAAATCTCTTACAAACAATCAGTAGTATCCAAAAAAACACAAGAAAAATATAGATTTCAGTTACTATGGTTGGTCTCAACAATTTATCAATAACTTACATCTTTAAAGGATTCACTGATATACCCTCAATTGAGATTATATGACCCAATAATGAAACCTTCTAAATCCAAAATTCACACATGTTAAATTTATCATCCAACTTATCCTTCCTCAGGGTATTTAGCACAATTATAAAATGTTATTCATGATATTACCAACTCTTTTAATATATAATAATGTCATTTATAAAGACTACCACAAATTGATTAAGGTAGTATATAAAGAATATATTTATTAAATCCATGAAGATAACTAGAGAATTGGTAAATCCAAATGGAATTATTATAAATTCATAATGACCATACCTTGTATGGAAGGTTGTATTGGGTATATCCTCCTTCTTGATCCTTAATTTATGATACCTAGATATAAGATAAATCTTGAAATAATATATACCTCCTCACAATTGATCAAACAGATCATTGATACAGGGTAAAGGATACTTATTCTTAATAGTGATCTTTTTGAGTTCCTGATAATCAATGCAAAGATGCATTGAACCATATTTATTCTTAACAAAAAAATAGGTGCACCCTATAGTGAAGAACTAGGATGAATTAATCCATTAACTAGATTCTTTTGGAGTTTCTTCTTTAATTCATTCAACTCAATCAGGGCCATTATATATGGAGTCTTTGAAATAGGAATAACACTAAGTATGAGTTCCATTAAAAATAAACTTCACGATTTGGTGTAAGACTAGAAAATTCCTCATGAAATACATACACATATTCTAAAAAAATAGGCACATTTTCAATATTGAGTTTATCCCCAACTTTTTGAGATAAATATCCTTCACGAATAGTTAGAAAAACCCATATGATGGAATTAATTTCCATTGGGTGTTCAAGTTCATCCTCACATTGATTGATGATTGAAGGTTGATTCAAAATAGAAAATGTAACTTACCTTACTTGAAAATTGACACGAGTTCTATACTGATAGAGACAATATATTGAAAAAATTATGTCAAATTTAACTAGTGTAATTATAACAATATTTTCAAGAAAAACCATCCCACAAACTTCTATCTAAGAGGACTTATAGACTTGAGATGGATTCATCCTACTATTAAGATATTTCACCACCAAATAAATATCTAATCATTAGGGTGGAGATGAAATACCCTTAGAAAATTACTCAAATATAAATAAGTGGGTAGAACCAAAATCAAATAACACATTTTCAGTCTTGAATTGAATGATAAGTATACCTTTCACCATGTCTCTAGGAACTTCCTCATGAGATATAGTAGTTGCATAAGCTTAACCTTATCCCGTTGGATTATTTTGAGGAAATTACTCTTTAAATATTGGGAATTGGACATATCATGAAAGTTAAATCACTATAATTTGATGGATTATCCCTTACCATTTCATTCATGATCATAGAGGAATTTTTATCTACACTTTAAGAAAACTCCTTTTATTTTTAGGCATGTACCATGGTGTTTACTTCCACAAGTATCACATGTTGAAAAATTACCCTTTCTATTCTTCCTTTTATCCACCTATCATTCTATTATTCTCTTGATTTCCATTTAATCCATAAGACTTGGATAATTATTTCTCCATCTTGATAGAACATGATACTATATCCTCATATGATGATAATGTTTGGGAGACTAATTCACTTTAAAGGTTGGATTAAACCCATAAAAAATATTAGATCTTGCTATTTATATTATTTATGTAGTCTGAAACATTCCTTGATAACATTGTAAAGTTATATTTATACATAGTAACATTTTCCTCTTCCATTTGTCTCAGACTCAAGAATTGTCTCTCCATATCTACTCATTGTTTGTGAGGAAAATAGTTTTCTAAGAAACTTTACTTAAAATCCTTCCATTCCATGATCAATATTTCCTTATCATCCATAGTGTTTTGAATCAATGAACGCCATTGATCTTAATCCCATGAGATATGATAAACTTCTATGATAAAATTATCCCTTTCATTACTTCCCAAAGTGAGAAATATCTTTTATAAGGAAATTATCTATTTCTCAACCATAAATGGAATAGTAGTACCATTGAATGATGGAGGATTATGAAACATGAAGTAGCCTAATATTGTTACACCACATTATGGATTATAAGGATTTTACATATGGGCAAGGTTATTGATTATAACCTGACTCAACTATCCCAATATAGTTATAATGTTTTCATCTCCAGCTCCACCTTAATTATCTTTCCCAAGAGGGTAATCCCTATATGGATTATGTGAATTGATATAGTTTCCATTTATTATGGTATGTTCCATTTCTAAAAAATTAAATACACTAGATTAGATCATAATATTATGAATCATAATGTATGATTTCAAAACTAGTGAAATACTTAACATTTATTAAAAAAATTATGCATAGGTAATCACAGGATCATAAACTTGGTTTCTTTGGAAATACTCTCAAATCATAAAATATTTTTAAATGATTTATAATGGTCTATAAAAAAATGTAAATTAACCCTATAATGTCCCTTAAGAGTGTTAAAATATGAGCATAGTAAGGTCACACTCACCATATACTAGATTGATGGTCGAGATATACTCAAACCAACCCTTTTCAAGGTCATTACCCCTAGATGCATCTATGCCAAATCCATGCCTTCTTGTAGTATTTTTATAGGGATTTATTTCTTAGAATACCACATAATATCTATCTTAACAAAACTTTAGGATGTTATCCTATACTTATAATTATCCTTAAAGTCAGTCATTTGGTTGTATTTCTAATCTATATTCTCCTAAATTAAATTATTAAGGTTTCTACTAAACTTTATCTAATACCAACTATAAATACCCCAACTCCAATATCCTAGAATCGATGGTTACTTTATTAAAATGGAATAATATATAAGTAATCACATCCCAGAGGACCAAATAGTTTATTAGTATTGGTAAACTAGATACATACTTGAATTGTAAATTAAATTTAAAATATTAAAATACAACACATTATTTTATTTGATAAAACCATTATTAACTTTAGTATATCCCTCTATATCAATAATAATACATTTACTGAAATCCTGGGGATATTAAACATAAGAAATGGGTGAGATCATATTCTTTGTAAGGGTATGCGTACAACAGAAGATAATAAAGAAAAAATAACATGGAAAGTATAAATTATGATCAAATAATTCCATATAAATAATCACATTAGCTATAAAATTATCCATGGATATTATAAAAAATTAGATAATCACATTTTCATCAATAACTAATTTTATAATGATGTAATGCATAATGCTGGACATCTGAAAGTTATCATTGAGGCCTTGTGCCAATAAATATTACATAAAGAGGTAAGGACTTATGAAAATACCCTAGATAGTTTGTCTCATGAGACATACCAATGCATCTATGAGATATTTAATTCCATTCCCTACCCATAACTTAACAATTCCAATTCATTCATCATATGAATAAATAGTAAAACTTAATCAACATGCCTTAAAAATCAATAATTGTCTGTATTGGAAGAACTAACATACAAAATATCAATACTTTACCAAGTAAAACTAATCATAAAATATAAAAATAAATATTTTGGATGGTAACATAAGATTATAACCTCATTAAATTATAATATTTAATAAATTATGCAGACATAGATGAAAACAATTTCAAAATATCACTGGAAAATTTCTTGAGGAAAATACCCTTTTTCACTTTGTAATATCTTATTTAAAATCTAAAAATTTCTTGAATATTAAAGAAAAAAAATATAATTTTTAAATAAAATTGTAAAATTTTAAAGGAATATTCAATGTAATGAGTGTTCATGATGGTGGTATTTTTTAACAAATCGTATAATTTAAAAAAAACATTCATTTCACACTTTTGTAAAATTGTCAAAAAGTACCTCATTTGAAAAAAAACAAGAATATTCATTTTAAATTTTTCTATAAAAAGTTAAAAATGGTTAAAAATTTCTTTAATAAATCATTTTATAATTTTAAAATCATCCTTTTATACATTTTAAAGAAAATATGTACATATAAGATAAATATTCCCAACAAAGTTAAAAAAGGCCAGTTTTCCTTAAAAAATTATTTTGGTATCTTGAGTACATAAAGAGAGGAAATTTAAAGGAAAAATTATAATTTATAAAAATAACTAGAGGATAATAAAATATATTTTTTTTAAAATAAAAATATAAAATAATTTCCCCAGAGGAGCCATAAACATAAACAATCTCAAATAATGATGTGATTGTGAAATAAACCCCTACATCAGGTTTGACTTTCATCATATGTGTTTGAAACTTATATATAATAAATATATATTTATTATAAATATATTAAAGAACTATAATAATATATATCATACCATATATGATTTATTTATAATATTTTATCACCCTTTTATTGATAATTCATTGTTAAAATCACTATTCTAAGTAATAATTGCTTCATTTTTCATGTATGTTTTGGTTCAGTAGTTTCATTACTTGTAATTTGATAATGTTAAATATTAACCAAAACTTTAATAATGATATAAATATCATATATATATTTATTATATATGTATTTATAGTAATCCATAAAAGTTAATTATAGAAAAATAAATTACATCGTTCATAGAGACGGTAGGCTGTACGTAAGCATGAACACTGTTTTATTTTTTTCAAAGGATAGAAAGAAATAAAGTTAAATAATAATTAACCTATAAAAATCAATTTAATATCATATATATCATATATACTAAAAAATTCCATCCTTATTACCATCCATGTATAACGGAACTAAAAAATGAATCATATCTCTTTGTGAAGGCAGTAGACTATATGCACGCACGAGCGACATTATTGTTTTCCAAAATATTAAAAGGTAAGAAGTTATATATGATGAAATAATTCTATAAGTATAATTATTTAGTTAATATAATATATATACACATTAATGGGAAGTCATTATTAATCCAAATTCCTAAAAAATATATAAAAAATGGAGTTTATGGAATATAAGTCCGATACACACCTCCACCACTAAAAAAGAAACATGTTTTAACCATGTTATTCTCTTAACCTCTAAGGTTACTCACTTTTACTATTTTAGTTTTCACCATGGGAACTAGTTTTTTCACCTAGGTAATTCATCATTTAATAAAAAAATAAAAAAAATACTTATTATATAATTTATACCCAATTATTATAAATATGAAATCTAATTTATAAAGTAAAAACCCTATGTGTGTGGAAAATTAATTTTTACACAAGCACATGTAACGCGCAAAACTCTATTTTAACCTTAACCTTGGTAATTAATTTTCACTATATTTACTATTAATTATTACCTAATATTAATTATGGTGATTATAAATATGAAATATATTTTATCAAATTCAATTAAATAAAGTGGTATAATTTAATTTATAATTAAACCTGCAAAAGCAATGGAAAGCGGTTTTGCAAAGAAAATGTTTTCTTAAGTATAAAAAGATTTTATATAAAAATTCAAAATAAAATTGATTGAAATGAAATAAATTGTATTAATAATAATATAATTGAACTAATATTTATTTTTAAACTATTTTAAAATGAAATGGAACTTTGAAAATTATTTAAATTTAAATACAAATTTTAATAAAAAACAATAATTTTCCATTATTCAATGGAAATGTAATATTTTCAGAAAATTATATAAAATTAGTCCTAATATAATTTTTACATGTTGGTTAAAAAATTATTTTCATTTTTTCTAATAAATTTTCTAGAATTTTGGACAATTAATTTTAAAATAGGTGTGAAAAACGCGACGAAACCGGTTTTAGAAAAATACAAATTTTAAGCATAAAACTGGATTTATTATTATACCATGCCTAGAAAAAATATTATATGAATGATAATACATTTTATTTAATATATAATATATAAATTTAATTAAAAAAATCACTAATAGTGATTAATTTAATTTATTAAAATAAAAACACATTGTGCTCATAGAAATAGATTTTTCAAAAAAAAAACATTTCATTTACTTTCAAATGTTTTATATTTTTATTTATAAAAAATTAATAGGCAATTAATTTATTTTATACATTTATAAACCATATAATTTTCATAATTTAGTTATTCCTATTCATACCTTTCTATTTAACGACTAGGTTATAACCATTTCATTTAGAATTAGAGTTTTGTGTATCAAAAGATATCAAAAAGATTAAATTTATTTAAAAAATAAATATAATATAAAATATTGGGATGTTATAATAAAGGACTAAACAACCATGGAATACATATGTCATACCACCCACTGGGGCTATTACATATATATATGGAATAAATAAAATAAAAGACACTGACTCTATGACATCCCAAGACAAAACTCATTCCAAGCTCTAGGTACACATCCGAGCCATCTTGTTAGATCAAAATCAAGCCTCAACCCAATATGTCCTTGAAACTAAGTGAATTCATGATTAGGGTACCCAAGTGAAATGGTAGCTGAATTGGGGCGTAATTAAAAAACTTAATAGGGAACCACCAACATGGTCCCATATTAACCCACATATATTATGATATGCTCACATGACGTGCTCAGCTAAAAAAAATCAATATCTATAGAAAGTAAATAACCACCACTACCTATTTCAGCTTGATTTCATAGTTTCACTGAGAATACTATGAAATCATTCCAACTATATTATCAAAAAACCTTCTATATGGTAGTACTCCATAGTCATCACAGTCCTCCATCCATGGAGTTTACCATATTCATCACAAAACCAGAGTAAAGCTCAGCCCAGTATACTAGACTAACCACTCCTTGATAGATTATATTCCCCTCGATAGATATAAGGCTATAATTCCCTACCATAAGGCGCTCATTGAGATAACATGTGACAGTCCACCTTATCATCTAGACTCAAAATTCATGGCAACTCGATCAGTATCACATAACTCTACCATGAGAGTATCCTCATCCAGGTATAAGCCCAATATGCATCTCAAAAACCCCCTTATAGGAGGGATCTATCTTGGGAATAGCTCACCAATCATCACAAACCTCCATTATAAGAGCGATCTATCTGAACATATCTCATCAAGAACAAACCCCCCTATGGGAGTGATCCATCTAGGTGTATTCTCTATAATAATTTGAGTATCCTCACATATGGGAGTTTATATCCAATAGTAAAATTCCTTATGTAATACACAATTTCAATCTAAAAAATAAAAATTATAAATGTGGGTGTCCATATTCTCAAGCCACTAGGTAACCCATGGTTAGGCTCCCCAGAGTAAGACTCAACTCATCACAACCTAACAGAATCGAAATGTTGATCTGGGTTCTTAAGTGGAACCTAAAATCTTCAAAACCCTTACAAATAACCACCATCTCATTGGATTCAAAAGTTACATGGGTGCCTATTAAGTTCCCCTTGTTCTTAGTATAGCATAGGCACCATCGTACGAGTCCCTAGTCTTAGTTACAATATCGGATTATCCCTCAACATCCTAGGATTTTACATCACTCGATGTCGTTAAGAAAGTAGCATAGCCTAATTGACTACATGGGGTATCACCACATCGACAACATTCAAGAGATGATCCAAGACCCATATCAATCCTCAAGGTCACTCTAGGTCAATTCGCACACCCAACCCACCCCCAGTCTACCTAAAGTTTGTCCACCTAGGAAAATAATTTGGATAACAAGACAAACTTGTGCTGGATTCACCTCTCAAGAGGTCTGGAATCCATTAGGTATCTAAAATTTCCCACCAGACCCTCTTAGTCTGGTCATCTCTAGTTACAACATCCCTACCTCAAAGGGCGATTAAGTCTCCTACACCAGGGCTATTAAGTCTCAGTTGGTTCGGTCTTACATCTCAGGAGGTCTGGAGGCCTATTAATATTTTAATAGTCCCAGACTTGGCCATCAATGAGCGAGGTGACAAGCTAGCACCCAAGGGTTTTTTCATGACCCTTAGAACCCATTCATTTAAAATAAACATTTTAATTTAATTAAAAATTTCATTTGATTTAAATTAACCAAGGGTGTTAACCTCAGTGGTGAGCTAGAGATTCTACATGAAATAAAAATAAACATTAATTCCCTAGGTCATGTATGTGATACCACCTAACATTTTAAAATATTTTTCCATTTATTTCAAAGGAAAAAAAACAGCTACCAAGGCCCATCCAAGTCCATCCATCATTGTCAAAGAAATTTGAGGTCATGTATAACAACAAAACCACCATAATTAATTAATTAATTATAATCAAATTATAATTAATTAATTAATCTTAAAAAATTATAATTGATACTATTTTATTTAAATATGAATAATTCTCAAATTATCATCGGTTTATCTCATCGCATAGGAACTGTGACCAAACGAATGCTAAAAACTCACGACATAACCTTGGCCACGATCTATAAAAAATCCTTAATCAACAACATCAAAAAAATTATTAATTTAATTTGATTCAATCTTAAATTATTTGAGACATCACTGTGAAAACATACCTCATTTAAATAGCATGTGATGAAGTGATAATGAAATCTTGGGACATCCTCTTCCTAGGTAGAGTGGAATCCCCATCATCAGGGTCAAATTCCACCATGCTCTAGTGGAGTCAAAATCAAGAACCCTTATCGGGGATCTCAAAATTATATCCAAGAGAGATAGAGAGAGATAAGAGTCAAGAAGAGATAAATAGAGTATTATAAGTGCCTTGAATCACCAAGAGAAGCCATCAAAAATATCATCTTAAAGGATCTTAAATAAGAGAAGGAAGGGTGAGGGGAGTTGCCTCATGAGAGGGATGAAGAGGGGAGAAAGTGGGATTCTACCTCTTAATTTTTTGGTGAAAAAATAGTAAAGTTTTCCCTTTTTAATAGGTTACATGATTTGGATGTTTGGTTTTCAAAACCATGAACCAACCGTGATTTGGAGAAAGTGGGTTTCTACCTCTTAAAATTTTGGTGGGAAAATAGTAAAGTTTTCCCTTTTTAAGAGGACACATGATTTGGATGTATGGTTTTCCAAACCATGAACCAACTGTGTGCCCTCCACTACCTAGAGCAACACATATTTCATGGTTTGGCTACATGGTTTTCCAAAATGTGTTATAATCATGAAACCACCTATGAAACCTTGCAAAGTTTCCTCTGAAGTGTTGCATGATTTACCCTTAACTATGAACCAACTATGACATCTAACACTTATCTTTAAAAAATGAATTAAAATTTCATCAAACATTAGGCTGCCACATGTTTTACCCTAAATAGTGTTCCCCTAACCATGTGCCTCAGGAAAAAACCTCTAAAACCTTCAAACATACCTAAAACTACCAAAGCTCACCCAAACACCCAAGCTATCTCCCAATCCTAATTTATCATCTAAAAATACCACTTTGATGAATTACAACTCTCAAATTTCCATTTCGAATCTCCAAAAAAATTCAACCCATCCAATAATTGAAAATTTAAACTCCTTATGAAATCTTCAACTTGTATGGATGCAAGATCTTACACTAGTTTACTGGTATATAATTTCTAATAAGTTATATATAATCAACATATACTACTAGGAATATGATCACACTCCCACTAAACCTATTGTAAACATATGTATCACATTATTCTTTTTGAAACCAAAATCTCTTTTAGCTTCATCGGACTGAATGTTTCATGAACTAGATGAATGCTTCAACCCATAAATGGATCTATGTAACTTTTATATCTTATTGGTATTTCATGGAGTAACAAACCCTTATGTTTATCTCACATAGACACCTTCCCGAAGTTTTTTGTTAAGGAAAGAAGTTTGGATTTCCATTTTCAAAATCATATAGTCATGTAAATATATTATTACAAGTATAATTCTGATGGATTTAAATAAGAAAACTAGATAAAAAGTTTTTTCATAGTCAATTCCTTGATGTGTTTTAAAATCTTTAGCCATTATTCATGCATTATAGGAACTTAACCTCCCTTGTCCAGTTTTCTCTTGAATACCCATTTAAACACAATACTATTTACATCAATTGACAGATCAAACAAAACCTATACTTAGTTCTAATACAAGGAATATATCTCAAAATTCATGGATTCTTTCCATCTTGAAGCTTTTGAGCTCTCTACTACCTTCTTATAGGAAAGATGATCATTATTTTCAACCAATAATGAGTCACCATATTTAGTGGATAGAAAACCATATATTTATAGTTCTCTAACCTTTCCGGTGCTCTTACACAGTACTTGTGTTTTAGGAACAATATCTTCTATGGGGGCCTATAGAACATGTTCTTATAATAACTCTTATGTACCTTGAGCATCAACTTCATTGAAGTCAATATTGATCATACTATCCTTACTATGGATGTCCTCCCTCTCAAGAAAAATGGGTTGTCTTGTGATAGTCACCTTTTGTTTTAAAGGGTCGTATAAATAGTATCCGAGTACGTGAAAACACCAACCCACTAAATTTATGATTTTTTAAAACCTATTAACTACCGTAGAAGTGAAATGTAGGATTGAACCACAAGGAGAATGTGCATAGAAAATAGTACCATTCTTGTTGAAGAATGTTTAGGTGAATTATTTTTTATGTGATTAAAAACTAAAATTCTAAAAATTTAAACTACTTAAATTAACTAAGCTAATATAATAAGGGAAACAGACAGATATGGAAGTGTTGGATTAGTGAAGTATGTTCAAGTGCACAATTATAATTTTTCAATTCCAACATATGAATATTTTTTAATTTTATTATCACAAATTACAAATTTAATTAAAATACTATTAGTTCTCATTTTCTATACAATATTCTAATTTTTCTCACAAGTTATTTAACATTTCCTTCTATGATTTAATGAATAATTTCTGTGAAATTTTAGCATCGAATTACTTAGTGAAACACAAGAACCCATTTATTACAAATCTAAAGTATCTATATATGTTGGGTTTTCTCACATGAGATCACTTATTAAGAATCAATCAAGAAAGTTTGAAGGGAAAACACACAAAATTTTATTTTTTTTGATTAATATAATTATCTATTTAAAATTCACTCACATGCGATTTATGATTCTCTCACATGAAAAACCAAGTTTTGAAAAGATAAATTATTTTATGATCTACCTCCCATGATTACTTATTATTTATCACACAAATAAGTAATAAATCATGTATGTATATACCATATTATAATTAGGTCATAAATAAATATAATTTAATAAATAAAAATCCAATAAATATGAATTAAGTTGCAATAAAATATGAAAACAAACTCGTGACATGAAATTACCATCACATTGATCACAACAATGACATTAAATAATTAGCCATTCATGATGAAAACACTATATAAAATAATAAATAACATATATCACCATGATCGTGTTTTCGCAAGTGTCACCATAAGCTGTTGTTATCATTCTCTAAATGAAAACCATTTCCCCATCGGTCACTGTAATGGTAATGTGAACCACCACACGTGATTTTTTAGCGCTTCCGAACTATTTCCAATTGCGAACACACCTAGAACCACTACGTAAATAATACCATCAATTATTATTTCCCAATAAAATCACTACACTTGTGAATAGGGTACAAAAACCATCAGAACACTGGAGCGGAAAAAACACCCTTGCACATGAATCACCACCAAAACTAGCGCCACATGCATTATCATTCATTATAGAACCAGATCAGTATTGATAGCAATGGTTTTTAATATGGTCTCAAGCTGGTGTAGATATACCCATTCATATGAGAGAATGGAACCTAGTGGTGTGCGCAAGCAGGGAGGTAGGTTTGTTCGGGTGAATAGGGGGTGCAACTATGGTTAGTCACGTGCACAATAGGTGGTGGAGGCCTAGTTGGAGGCATGATCCAACCTCATGTACATCAATGGGAGAAGGAGAATACTTTATGGAGGAAAAAATTCCACACTAGTTGAATTAATTATTTTAATATTATGGGGGGTATATTTAATTTTTAGGGGAAATGGATGTGGTCAACACCAAATGAAGTGGAGTTGGCCCGAAAAGTCGTGAGCGCCAATTGATATGGTGTTCACCCCCCCATTTCCAACCACCTATCATTTCCAATTATATATATATATATAATCATACATGTACAATTATAAATAAATTCATATTTATAAATATATATTTACAATTATATATATTATAATATATATATATATATTTATAATTATCTTTATAAATACATAATTATAGATCATTAAATTTATTTATATATAAATATATTTAAATTATATATAGTTATTTATAATTGTATATATATATATAACTAAACCTATTCAAATTATATTTATTTATTTATAATTATAATATATTATGTTAGGTACTTGGGGGTACAATTATATTCAAACAAACACACACTGCACACACAGAGTCTTGAAAGACAAGTCATAACCCCCAAGGGATAACCCACCCAACCGACTGCTTTTATTACATTATAAATACATAATTACAATTCTTTAAATTTATTTATATATAAATATATTTAAATTATATACAGTTATTTATAATTGTAAATAAATAAATAAATAAATAAATATATATATATATATATATAACTAAATCTATTTAAATTATATGTATTTATTAATAATTATAATATATTATATTAGGTATTTGGGGGTACAATTACATTCAAACAGACACACCACACACACACATGATTGAAAGGCAGGTCATAGCCCCCCGTAAGGGATAACCCACCCAAACATCCACTTTTATTACATTATATATTTTTGGCCCGAAGGCCCAGTGGGAATGAACCCCATTACATGGCATGTAGACCCACCATTGGATGAACTAAAGACCCTTCTTACATCATGCATGTGTCACCACCTGCACATCATGCTTGCATTACCAACCCTTGATGGCATAGCCCTAGTGACCCGAAATCCCATTTGGGATGAATAGTACTACTAATACTACAATACCTACTATAGTATTGGCACTGGTACAATATTTGCGGAAATTCGCTCCCACTTGAATTTGAACCCAGGTCTGATATAAGATTACAGGGAGTCTTTACCACTCGAGTAAGCCCCCAACTTTATAATTATAACATATATATTTATAATTATATTTATTTATAATTTTAAATATATATTTATATAAATAAATTTATATTTATAAATATATATATTTTTAATTATATTTATAAATAAACAATTTCAATTCTTTAAATATATTTATAAATATATATTTATAAATATGAAACTATCTATAAATATATTTATAAATATATTTATAATTATATAATTTCAAATCTATATTTATATAGTTATAAATATTTATTAATAAATAAATTTAAAATATTTTAAAAAATATAATAAATATGTGAATATTAACATTATTATTAATAATTGTGTTTTTTATATTACAAATTTAATTAAGATTTATTTTGAATTATATTATTAAACACTTTATCAATATTCTTGACATTATTATTCATATTTATTAATGAAATTATTGTAAATATTTAATAATATAATTAATATTTATTAATAATGTAATTAAAAACATTTAATAATAATAACATAATTAATAATAATTTATAATAATGTAATTCTCAATATAATACTTAATATGAAATATGCCCATAATTTAAAGTGTAAATGTAATGGTTTAAAACAATAAATTTTGTTTCATGTAAATTAGTTTTCTTACTATATTGTTTTTATTTGTATTTATTTTTTGATAATTTATTATATGTTTAGTTAGTGTGATAAATTTCATTTAGATAGTATATATACTTTATAATTTATACACTTTAAAATTCACCTAAATAAAACATAATAATGTTATAAGTATGTGACTTTGGAAGTCTTTAAATTATAGAGTATAAATACAGTCTAAATGAAAGGAGAGCCTCATTGGTCTAGTGAAGGGTGAATATGAGGGAGAGGGGATGTGGGTCGATGGTTGTAGATGTGCGACGAACCCCTCTTAGAAGGAGGATGCTGAGTAGGGATAGTCCAGCTCCTAGATTGTCGCACCCTAGGGTTTTCTCTCCCTTGGTGAAGAAGAATCCCCAATGCTTATCTCCATATAAATGATGATTTTTAAGGGGTTTTAACTTTTTAAAAAATAAAAAATTGATAGGGTTCAAGGTATTTAAAAAAAGGGTTTGGGAAGGTGTGAATGTCATTCATGCTTCCCAATTTGTCAAAGAAGCATGAACAAGGTTCACACTTCCTAACCATGACCAAAGAGGTGTGAACCCTGTTCACACCTCTTTATATATATATATGTTTTTTTTTATAATTAGTTATTATTAATTATTTATTTATATAATTAATAATATAATATTTATTATTAATATTAATAATATTTATAGAATTAATATTTATAAACATTTTTTAAATTTTTGTTGTTATAAACTATTATTAATTTATTAATAAATAATATATTTATTAATTTTAAATTTTATTATTTATTATTAATAAATATTATATTATTATGTTATTAATTAATTAATAGTATAACAGCTAATATTTATAAATTTTTAATTATAAATCTTTGTTAAACTTTTATTGATAGAATTTTTAGTAATTTATTAATATTTAATATATTTTTTAATTATAAATTGTATTATTTATTATTAATTAATAATATATTATTATTTTATTATTATAATTAATATTATTATAACTAATATTAATTGTATAATAATATAAATAAAATAAATTGTATTGAAAAAAATATTTACTAGTTAATAAATATATTATTCTTAATATATTATGTTGTATTATTAATTAATTACTTATATAATAGAATAATCAATATTTATTATTAATATAAGTAATATTTATAGAATTTAAATAATAATATTATTAATATTTAATAATAAATTTAAAATGATTATTTATTATATATAATATGGATAATAATACTATGAATTAGTAATATAAATAACAAATAGTAATTATTATTATTACTAATTTTTTTATTAATATTAATGTTTCTTAATCATTCAAAAATATTTGTATGAATTTCCAATTATATCCATTTGTTGGTTTATGCAAAAAAATATAATATATTACTATGTTTTTAAATAATGTACAAGTAATGATTTAAAAAACATATAACATGTATCAATCTAATCTATGTCGGTGTCCCAAGTGCTTCTTCGCACCACATCCAAGTGTATATATAATGCATCCATGTCGTGTCTGTCAATGTATATGCTTTGAAATATGCAACTTCTATGTATCATCTATGGCACCTACCTCTAAATCATCCTATGTGATAGGTTGTGGATCTACAGTCTCCCTATTTGTACCTTGTCCTACCTCTAAGGATATAGGTTGTTTAATGGATGTCTGCCCAACATGTGAAGAAGATGGATGTTATTTAGCAGATATATGCAGATCAGAGGAAAATAAAGTTTGCAATGCAGTCCAATCAACATCTATCTCTGCAAAAAAAATATGAAATACTAACAGACCCTTTCTATGCCCGTGTATTTAGCTATGGTTGTGCCTCATATACAATAGGATCTGGAAGAGAATCTAGATAATCATGATGAATACCCTCCACATATGCAATATCTACAACCATAATGAGGTCATAACCACATGACACATCTATATCAGGCTCAACAACCTCAACATTGCATAACAAATCAAAAAATCCCATGATAAATCTCATCCATAAGAAGAATAATTTCTATCAATACTCTATGAAAATAGGACTGGTGAAAGGTTCCTTCCTCTATGGGATTGGATATGTGAATGTGTTGAGGGATACAATCATCCTATACAAAAAATTATGAAATTGACTAAAGTTAACAAAAAAACTATTGAATAGTGCAAGGAAGAATTATTATGAACTCATGATAGCCTCATTTGTGTCATGTAAGATATCTCACTAAGGTAATGTGATACCAGGGTCCATAATCCAACTGATTATATAAATCAATATATACTGTTCTAACCCCTTATAATTAGGAAAAATGTCATCTGCCCACATCTCAATATATGGTACATTATATATTCTCTAATCAAAGTCTATCTTCCCTGACATATTTAGAGAATGAAATTAAGGTAACTGACTAGGTGGTGCATGAATAGGATAATATAAGTTTAACTATCACATAACTCTATTAGTATGATGTCACTTTACAATATGAAAATGAATCATAGGAACGATGCATGAGCCAACAATAAGTATCACCATACAATAATGTGGAAGAGTATGGGTGATAGCCTTAATATATTTCATCCATGAAACCTGAAATATCAGAAAAATGAGTAAGTAATTAATAAATTAAGGCATTTAATGCACATAATAATAATATAACTATATAATTAATAATCACGTACATCATCGGGTCAAAGACTATCCTATATAAGTCTGTAAGTGTGGACGTCATGTCTGGATGTATCTGAATATAGACATGCTTGACTCTACCTGTAGATAACATTTTTATACTTATATTTCATAATATAAACTTATTAATTTTATTTTCACATAATAAGGAAGGAAAAAAAACCATCATCCATGTAGGGACTCCCATAAAATATCAACTAGCAGTGGCGTGTGGGCTTGTAGAGCTAAGTGAGGGATGTGATCCCATATCCACATTTGAATAAGAATAAATCACCCTAATCTACATCTTATTAACATGACTTGCACTACATAACACTCTATATGTATATTCAATACATGCATACCCCCATCTATATCTCTCAATCTAGTCAAAATCCTATAGTAATGGTAAATAAACCAAATAGAAAAATGCATTCGAATGGTCGATGAAGATCATTCCACCAATAAGTCTTAAAATATATTCACATGGAAATATCAACATGATAATCTCATCCGTATCATTTTCTAGATGAGTGATGTTCTTCTCTATCCATGGAATGTTTAACTAGTTCCCAGTGATGAACCTTCCATCATCCTGAACCTCAATGACCAACAGTCCATGAACAAGATCAATCCAATTTTTACCAACCTACCCTGTTACAACAACACTGTCGATGGGAGGCCTAATATAATTGACACATCCCCAAGTGTATAATTCATCTATATATCTAAAAAATGAAATGTGTGTGTATATGGACTATATATCACTACAAGAATAACAATGATATGATGATTGAAGAATGTGAATTCACACATTTATATACCATAGAACCCAAAAAAACAAAGACAATAGACAATGGTAGGAGGTGGTGAAACATGATTGAAATGGTGAGATATTCATACACTCAAAGAAAAAACTGATCATCCCTCTATGACCAGTCATGAAACATTCCTACCTTGGAATGTGAGTAATAAAGGGCCCACCATATCAACATTTTACATCATCATTACTCTTTATAGTTAATTTAATGAAATTTGTAAATTATTTTTTAAAAAACTACAAGAAGAAAAATAAGGTAGATAATTAACATTCATAATTAAACATCATGATGAAAAATGAGTTAAACAAATAGATTTGACTAATATTATTGGCATAGTCTATTAGTTTCTTATTTTAATGATCTCAAATCATGTATAATTTATTTCTGAATAATTATATATATATTGACCACGATGAAAATACTATATAGTATGAGTGATTCCATGATATATTCAACCAACCATGTGATTTGAAGGACATATTTAAAGACAATTCATTTAGAGGTTCCACTTCATGTTATTCATTTCTGTTGTGTGTTTATTTTTTTAATATTTGAAATATCACAAAATTATTTCTGATTTGACTATAAATGAAATAAACTAGATATGAAATAATCCAGAAATGAGTCAAGTTAGAAATAAAAGGATCTATTAATGAAAAGGTCAACATATGAAAAAATGTATACATTTCTGATAAAATACATAAAATCAATCAAGGATGATGTAAAGTGGAGCCCTGTCCTGCCACTTGGGGACCTATTTTACAAGTATTCCATTTTGTGTAAAAAATTATACATCATAATCCCCCTCCCCATTGTCGAGGTCAGTCCATATCATTTCTGATATGAGTAAACCTTGGTAATCCCTCCGGGAGAAACCTAGTAATATCAGGCACCACAGTTGGCTAATGAGTGGGCAAGGTAAAAGTTTGAAATATCAAAAAAAATATTTTTTATTCAAACTAGAATTTAACAAGACATAAATAAAAAAAAAAAATAAATGAAAGAATTAATAAATGAAAAATTCATATAGAAATGTGAAATGGGTGGGGTAGGACATGGTGGGCCAAGCCTGCATAGGCTTGAGCCCATACAGGCTAGTCCCGCAAAATGCCACATCAACAATTGGTGGATTTATCAAGCTCTCCCCACCTCTCAATGGATGCAGGCAAGACCAAGGGCAACCCACATTCATTATTGTTTTTATAATTTTTTACATTTTAATAATATCATAAAATACCTCATGAAAAATGAGTGGATTTATGGTTGGAAAGTATGATAATGAGAATTTAATCTAAAAAATATAAAAAAATAATTTAAAAAATGATTGTAATGACTATTCAAAATTTCACCTAATTATAAAATTTTCCATGATTAGCCTAAAAAGTAAAAAATTTCAAAATAAAATTTACAAATATAAAGTATACAAAACTCAATAAAAAATATAGAATGAGGCTAATATCTTTCACATGCTTCTATAATATTACATACACCCTTGTCTCATTTAATGATTCCTCTAAATACTATATCAAAACACAATTAAAAATATATTCTAAACAAATATAAAATAAAAATTATAGTAAAAAATAAAAGTATTGATGCATTTAATTTTTATAAAAAATATTATGAAAATATATTAATAAAAGTAACTGATCATTATTAATTATTAGGAAGAGATACATTTAATAAATCGAATGAGTACTTGTGCTTTCCACATATATACTTTCAAAACTATAATCTTCCTCAAAGCCAAATTCCACATTTTAATATTCCAATCCTGAAGTAAAATCAATGTTAATATAATTATTATATATATAATATGATAAAATATAGTAATGATAAAGTCACCAATAGTTTCAAGAACATGAATCCAACTCCAAGTACATATTAATGCTTGAATGTTTTTTGGTAGAAAACTACTACTATATTTATTCAACACCATTACTCTAATGCTAAAGGAAGACTCTGAGGCCACCATGGTAACGGGAATGCTTAACAAATCACATTCCATGAGTGATAAAATAGTAAATCTTTTACTTTTATCCTTCCACAAATCAAGCACATTTAGATATCTATAAATTCACATATCAACCAATGGAATCTCCAAATAAATATCTAATTGGGAATTTTCATCATTTGGGCCAAAAACATTATTTTTTAGATCAATCCACATCTACAAAAAATATGTAAAATTTAAATAAAATAAAATTAAATGAAATACATAAATAAAAATTTAAATAATAAGAAATTAAACATACATCAATTACATCATAATTTTCCCTTGTTGAAGAATTAAGTGAACCCTAAGATGAACCCATTTTATTAGTTCCCAATGATGGAATATAAGATAAATAATTTTCCTACTCTTAATAAAGATTATATATATATATATTATTTCACCATATAAATATTTTCTTAATAATTACATGAATTAAGACTTTGATAGCTAAATTCCAACATTGTCAACTTGATCTTTGGATCAAACACAACTTCCATTGCAAGTAGAATGCTATAATAACTCCAATATTTATCAAATTTATTCTTTATATTTCACAACATTGTTTTAATGAAATCATCATCATTATTTACATTATGAAATAAAAAACTCTCAATTTTCCAAACTTGACCAAAGTATAAATTTGAAATTGGATATGTGGATCCAAAAATCAAAATTGTAATATCATAAAATGGATTCAAAAAATTAAAAATATGCTCACCTATTTTCCATTCTTCTTTGGAAGGGAAATTATTATAATTTGGATCATAAATATATAAATTATTGAAAATATTTTTATACTTAAATGCGCTTTCAAGTATTGTATAAGTATATTTCCCCCTGGTGGCCACATCCAATCTCAAAATCACACCACTATAAAATGAAACACCTTTTGCAAAATCTTGAAAGCATGTTATTCTACCCTCATAAAATTTAACATAAGAAATGATTTCTCTAATTTTTTTCATGAAGAATAAATAACTTTTAGAACTTCTTGAATAATAATATTTAAAACATGGGTAAAACATCTAACATGAAAAAATTCACCTGTTCAAAGTAAATTATTTTCCAAATTCAATTTATTTTCAACTTTTTTTGCATGGTATCATTGGAAGAATCATTTTTAAGGATAAGAGAGGAAATTTTCTTTTATATTCCCCAATCAACTAATATTTCTTTTAATTTTTTTTCCAATTTAGCAACAAAATGTAGAGTTCTCATGTCAATAAAAGAAAGAATTATTATTTTTAACTACCACCTTAAATCAACATAATGATCATTCAAACAAAGATACCCCTTACTAGTACAATCCGTCCACAAATCAGAAGTAATACATATATTACCATCAATATTTGAAATAATATATTTCAATTTTTATTATGTTGATCATATACTTCCATCACATCTGAACTCGCAGTACTTCTAGAAAAAAAGTTCACTTCTAGATTCAAATAACTAAAGATTTATCTAACTCCTTCATATTTAACAAATTTAAATGGGAGGCCATATATTATAATGGAAATTTCCATCTTTTCCCGAAACATCTTTGAATGAAACTTTTTATTTCACAACTTTCCTTAATGGCCCAATATCATTGAAGGAACATTATGATATTTTAATACTTTGATTCCATTTCATATTTCAATATTTCGAAACAAAGTTGATGTTACATATTTCCTTACACCTCCCACAAATACTAATATACATCCTTTACACTTAAACCTATGTTTTTCTTCAATTACATCCATTTTCTCAAAATAACTTTAAACATCAGATGTGTTATTTTTTGATCTTTTTACTTCAACTCGAACATCATCATTGTTATTTTAATCTTTATCCATGGCTTGAATAGATTGGAAAGCATTATCCACACCATGTTTCACTGAGTTACTATCATTAGTGCCATGAATTTCTTCTAATTAAACATCATTTTGAAGTTAATATATGTATAAGATAACCTATAATAACAAAATACTATATCTATATTAGAAAAATAATTAATATAAAGTTTTTTTAATAAAATTATTGGTGAGTAAAAAAATACAATAAACATTAAAATAAATATGTTTTTACAATAATAAATGTTAATCAATAAAAATTAATAATTAATAATTCAAATATAAATAAATAAATTATAAAATATGATAATATAATGAAATATTATAAAATTAAAAATTAAAAAAATGAATGATTTCATTTTAAATGAAATTATGAAAAAAATCACAATTTCAAAAAATAACAAATAATATTAAGAGTTAATAACCATATAAATAACAAAATAATATATATATATATATATACATATATTATAAAAATAATTACAATTTAAATTAACAAATAAGGATGTGATATAATATTTATTCTTGCTAAAAGTTATTTTTTAAACTTACATTAAAATTTTATTAGATACAAAATAAAAATATGAAAAATATAAAAAATTAAAACTATAAATTAAAATACTTTTATGAAATAACATAAATAAAAAAAATAAAAAATAAAAAATCGTGAATTACTTACCTCACTATTGAAGTACCATAGGAGGAGGCGGGCAGGGACACCATGTGTTGGCAGAGGAGGTAGGGGAGACAGATAAGGTGGGGGGTAGTGGCAGAGGGTTGGGAGCGGGCAGGGGTGGTGAAGGAGGTGGGGGGTCACGGAGGCAGCAGAGGAGGTGAGGGTTAGTGGAGGAGGCATTGGAGGGATCAGGGTTGGGCAGGGGTGGAAGAGTAGGTGAGGGTGGCAGGGGTTGTAGAGGAGGCAAGAGTGGGCTAGGGGCCAGGCAGGGGTAGTGGGGGTCACAAAGGTGGTGGTGAAGGATGGGGTTGCAGAGGAGGCTGTGTGGGGGTGGTGTAGGAGGCGAGGGTGGTGGAGGAGCCAAAGAAGGCTGGAGAATGCAGGGCAGGGGGTGAGTGATGGGGAAGTCAACTGGGGGTAGGGGACAATGGCCACAACGTTGGATGGGGGTGGGGGATGTCGGTGATGACCTGAAGTAGCAAGGGGATGCTGGTGAGACTATGTATCCAGGTGCGTGCATATGAAAGGAAGGAGTTGAGGAGGAGAGTATAGTTTGGAAAAATTAAATAAAAAGGAATATATGTAGGGAATAAGAGGAGGTAGGCTTGTTTCAATGTGTTCTCGGATTAAGAGATGTTGAGAAATGGAGGAGGCAATCTGTTGGTTTGTGGCATTCTTATCTCAGATTGAGTGAGTTCTTTAGTTGGGTATCTCACCTCATAACATGAAATTAAATTTTAAAATCTAATGTTATGATAATTATTGTAAAAAAATTAAAATAACTCATGGTCCAACCCATATCCATGTGGGTAAACCCACACGGGTTGGCTAGCCGTGCAGGCTGTCCATATAAGCCCGCTTATAATGTGGGTTATTTCTAATAAACCCACCCCACCCAAAACACACCCCAATCCCACTTAGCACATGGGACCACATCCCATTTTCACTGCTAAATCCATAATACAAAACTTAGAAATATCAAATACCACATTCAGCTGATCAATAGGCAAGGTAATAGAATAAAAGTCAACAATATGCATCCAAGGTGCATTGTATTAATCAACCAGAGTGCTCATGTGATACACCAGGTCAATATAGGGTTCCCATGATATGATCATTGATACAAAAGCTAGAATATTATGCACATAGGGATATCTCAATGCCAATAAATAATCACAATCACAATACCTATTTTACAATACCACCACAATCACTCAAACATTGTTTCTTGTGAGTGTGTTGTGGAACTCTGTTACATTAAATAGGCTCCCAAACCATTCAAAGGTTTTAACACACAATGATAATGCATCATACAATATCTGATCAATGACACTTTTTAAATTCGGACCAAAACACATTCCATTTTACATATTCTAATAGGAATATTGGGACTATTAAACAAATCACATCACACATCTATAAAATTTCTCCAATACTAACCCTATGTTTGGTAGTTTTCACACACCCTTAAAGACCCCATTTATGAACTCCAAAATATTAGTGGTTATATGGGCGTATCTCTTACCACCATCATATGACAATGACCATTTTTTCTTTGAAATTCACATCATATAATCATACACATATTGATTATCCCTTTGAATTTCTTTAATTCATTGATCAAACTTTTCTTGATGGGGCTCATATACTGAAACCATAAGAGAATAATTTATTTAAAATGATATTAAATTTTTTTCCAAAAAATATAAGTTTAAAAAACATACCCAACTTAATGATCACTTTTTTATTACCTCATCTATGAAATTATTATGCACACTACTGGTAATATGTTTAAGGAAATATTGATGATAAGAATTCAGTTCTCACCATGAAAATCCATCACTATTAATGGCCTATAATCACTAGATATAGATTAGATATCAGACACACTCCTTGGATTTGTGTGACATGAATTCATATACAGGCTAGAAACCAACTCTAGGATTCAAAATTATCCTTTTCAACAATAGAAAATGAAATTCGTAAAGGGGAAAAATTACCATCCTATGTAGAAATTATAAGTAGAACACATGTACACTTTCTATAAAGAAAATTTCCATAGAATTGAATGAATTGTTTACAATATAGGAAAATGGAAATACATGGCCTGAATTTCCAAAAATAGTCTATATAACTTCACCTTTGTTTGATCAACTTGATGATATGGGGAGACATACTCAAGAGCATCACTACAAAAAATGGCCTGATTATAGGGGGTTGTTTTTTAGTTTAGAAGGGATTATAACCCCATCTAAATACATTAGAGGAGGTTATGAGGAACCACTGCTAATGTGCCCACCTACTACTATTAGAGGAGGTTTTGAGGAACTGCTGGTAAAGTAATATCAAATTTAGCAGCGATTGTATTATAGGCGGTTAAAATACCTCTAGTTTCACCACATAATCTCAGTTTAGAGGGGGTTTTAACCAACTCTAATGTAGAGGTCAACTTAGCGGTGGTTAAAAACCACCACTAAGTGAGTTATATTTCATATATTAGGGGCGGTTATTGGAACCACCTATAATTGAGAGGATTTGAGCTGTATTTAGTGGCAGTTTTAATCAACCACCTCTAAATCTTATTTTATTTTTTAATACACCCTCCAGTTCCCTCTGACCCTGCCATCAGGTTCCCCTCCCATATCCCCTGTGACCCCGATGTCCAGTTCCCCTCCCCAATCCCTTGTGACCCCACTATCCAGTTCTCCTCCCCACACCCTCCATCTGGTTCCCTTCCCTCATTCCTGCCTCTTGTGCCCTAGCCTCCAGTTCCCTTCCCTCGTGACATGCCTCCAGTGCCACCCTCCCCCACCCATGCGTGTGTCCAGTTGCGCTCTCCCCAGTCCGTGCAATGTGTCACCCGTAGAACACCACCCCGCCTTCAATTCTCTCACTCGTAAAATGTTCCCAATGGGTTTTGAACCCCTCACCTCGACAATATATCGAATCCCCTCTTCCATCAAGGTAAGTGATTTTCACTATTATCCATACATATTATTATTATTATTATTATATATATATATTTGTATGATAATTCAAATAAATATTATTTGAGTAAATATTTAAATAAATATAAAAAATAACCTATGTATATATTTATATGAATTAAATTAAATATATTTATATTATGTGTATGTATTTATATTATAATAAATTTATATTATAATAAATTTATATTATATTCAATTTATACATTTATATAAACTATATGTTTTATATGTGTATTTATATACATTTGACTAAATATATTTTATAATTGTATTTATGTTATGTATATACACACATATTTATTTATTTATAAATATATATATGTAAATTATTTATATACTTAAATACATATTTATATATTATGTACATGTTTATTTATATAATAAATATAAAATTATTTATTTATTATATTTATATAATGTCTTTAAAAATATATTCATATAATGTATTTCAATACATATATTTATTATTATGAACATTAATATATATTTATTTGTATAAATTTTATAATATTATATACAATTTATATATAATTAATATTACATGAAACATATATATGTTCAATAAAATATATACAAATATTTATATTATATATAATTAATATTATATGAAATGAAATTTTTACAAATATTCTATATGAAAAAAACTTATAAAAATATTTTAATTAATGATATATGAAATAAAATTTATAGAAATATTTATATAATGTATTTCAATACATATATTTATTATTATGCATATTAATATATTTGTATTTCAATAAATATAATTCTATAATCTTATGTACATTAATATATATTTATTTTTATAAATTTTATATCATGTAATATTAATTATATATAATATAAAAGCATAAATATATTATTTAAAAATATGTTTATTATTATAATAATATAAATTATAAAAACTATAAGCTTGGGTTTTTATATGATATATTTTTTAACTAAATTATATTTATGTGTATATTTATATAATATTGTAATTCTTTTATGTTATATATAATTAATATCATATGAAATACAATTTATACAAATAAATATTTATAAATGTACATAAAATTATAAAATTATAAATATGTATACATATAAATACAATTAAATATGATCATATAATTAAATGATATATATATATATATATATCTATACTAAATTAAATTATAATTAATATGGTATACTGAGATATATATTAAATAATTATAATATATATAAATTTATATATAATAAAATATTTATAATATATATATATATATATATATATATTTAATTTTGTCTATATTATATTTATTTGTATACATAATATAATATTAATGTATTTATACATAAATATACAATAAAAATGTATTTAATATAATATATGTATAATATAAATCATATTATAAATGTGTAGTATTTATAAAACCGTATATAAATTTTATATATCTATATAAATATATTTATAATTACATTTATATTATGTATACCAATATTTATATATGTATACATTTTTTTATATGTATAAGTATTTATTTAAAGTATTTATATAATGTCTTTATATATATATATGTTTATAATTCATTTAAATACATTTATATAATGTGTTTATGTAACACACACACACACACACATGCACACCCACATATATATATTATAAAATTTTAATCTATATAAGATTTATTTGAAAAAATAAACAAAAATTTAGAGGGGGTTAAAAAACCTCTCTAATCAAAGGGATTAGCGGTGGTTTATGAACCTCCTCTAATGTCATAAATTAGAGGAGGTTCACTACCCCCTCTAATTTTCTAAATTAGAAGGGGTTTAAACCCCCCTACAATCTAAGGGATTAAAAATAGTTCATTAACCCCCTCTAATTTAAGATATTAGAGGGCGTTATAAACCCCCACTATTTCCTTTTAAAAAATAATTTCCATGTTATATATATAGCCTCTAATATCTAAATGAATATTATATATAGCACCTCTAAAATCCAACCGAACATATAGGGACACTAATTATTAAAGTAGCGGTGGTTTTAACACAAATTCCTATAAAATCCAACCAAATATAACAAAGAAAAAATTCTAAAAAATTATAGGGGGTTGTGAACCCCCTCTAAATTATATGAGTAGGGGGTTGTGCATAACCCCCTCCAAAATGAATTTAGATGGGGTTGTGCATAACCCCCTCTAAAAACCATCACTAATATGATATTTTTTTCACAGTGCATCCAAATGACAAATAACTTGATTTTTTAAGAGACAAAAATCCCACAAACCGTGGAAAAAATGCATATGATTTATCCCAATCACCATAAACTTTCACAATTGACTTTTTTTTCATTACAAGATTTTCTGTAGGGTATATTATATTTAAAAAACTATTGTATTCATTTATGGAAAAAGGACATGAGAACATCCTGACACATTTGTATCACCTCTACAACAACTGTTGATATAAACTCTACATCAAGTGAATAGTGATCCCACGACATGACTATATGTACATAAGTGCATGGGCCTTCCAATTTTGTTATCTTATAACATGAAAGAAATTATCATATGTTGTCCGAATTCAAAAGTTACATCCTAAAACAATTTTTTTTAAACTAAATTAGATATTTGTATGTCTTGGAATCATCAAATATGAAAAATTTAGCTCTCTGTGGTATTGTTTTAGCACATTTTTCAGGGAACTTTTACTTTCAAACTCTTTCCCCACATATATGGTGTTATCAGTCAATGAAGATATGTTACCTATAATGTCAGGGAATTTAGTAGCTGGTGTAATGACACCCCAATGAAAATATTGTGCATGCGACATTCTTTTGACTAAGGAAGTAAATAAGACAGGATGATTACCACTAACTAGTGACTGCCTATCTATCAAAGGAACCTCAAAAGGTTAATTCCCCACATCATCCTCATATAAATCATCTCACGATGCATCAACATATACTTCCTCATCGGATAAAGCATCATTCAGTAAATTATAAGTACACATAGGGATTCACCCTACATTTCCTTCAAAATTATGATCATCATCTTCATAATTTATTTCTATTCCCACAGTAATATGAGAAGGCAATGATTGAGAGTATTATAAAGGATTTAATTCTACAGAGCTCACATAATATGGTTATGTAGTAGTAGGTTTCACCTCATCAATATCATAAATTGTTGGAGTTGGTGGCCTAGAACCAAATACTTTGTACTTTATTAATTAATAAATACCTTATCACATCTTGATTGTTCTTCTGTGTGAAAATGAATGTGATAATTTCCTAAGGATAGATGTTGCATTAAAGGTTCATAACGGATCTCTGCTATGATGAGAACCCGGAAGTGCCATAACACTATTCTTGAATATCTGTTCTATGGCCGGATGATGTTATTCGAGGGACACAAATAATACAGGACATTAGGGGTGAGGACTCATAAAACTTTGAGAAAGCTTCTCATGGTGTGTACCCTTGGTAATATCCAAAAGGATATTATGAGAATGAGACCTGCTAGTAGAAAATCCACATTTCATTGTGTCATTGGATGTTCTTATATGCGGACATGCGTATTGGTCCTTAGACTTTAATATTATTATTAATGGGTATTACAACTCGTTCACTTAGATGTATTGACAAAAACTGTGATGAAACACTATTCATAGTGAGGTAGGATACGTTGGGTGCGTCACAAGTGATACTGCATTAATAGATAATGCGAGAAATTTTTTTTCTCTTCTGTTCCATAACAGAAGTAAACATATCATGCCCTTTGATGGAATTGATATAGCCTAAATAAATCCATGGCCATGGTGAGGAATGGACAAGTTCAATTCTGGAAATTCAAAGAAAGAATAACCGAGTACATGAGTTGATGGCACTAGCATGTAACCCGCTTGATTCGAGATATTGAGACAAAGGGATTATATTACATGGTAAGTGTTCATAGGCGGTGACACATCATTATGGTGTTAACTTATTTCTCTATGGGTGCCTTGGCATGTTGTTAGATTCTAACCTTGGACTTTAGGTAGGCTCTACCTAATGCCACTGAGAAAGAGGCCTAGATGTTCACACACTAAGTGTATCCAAGTATCTCAGTTAAATATTAATTTAACAAGTTGAATAAAGATTATTCCCGATTGTGGTTTAATAATTATTTAAGGATGACTGATCTCATTTATTTCAACACTAGTTATTCAAGAGAATATATTTTGGGAGAAATAATATATTTATTAGTGAGTAATGTATTGATATTTGTTTTGGAAATAAATATCCATTATTCAAGGTCAAATAAATGTGGTTGAGGAAATAAAGAAAAATGGAAAAATAATTGTACATGCCGTGTATTTTTTTCTGGGACTTTATGAGAAATAATATTTTTTATTTAATTAATTAATATTAGGTGTAATTCACTGGTACATGTCAGGTAATAATAATAGTCAACTGTTATTATTAGACATAGGGTATTACAAATAATTAAATGAAATGAATAAATGATTTCGAGTAATTAATTCATTTTATTATTCTATGTAATTAAAAATCCCAATTATATATTTCTCATTAGCCTAGACATTTTTTATGGTTATGCACAAGGGATCTAGAGAAATCTCTCAAGCCAAGGGAGAATCCTTTTCTTCCAAGAACACTCTCAAGCTATGAAAGAGAGATCCTCCTCCACTGGATCAAGGAGATCTAAGGCAGACATCCCAAGTGAAGACTCTTCTATGCTAGCACCCATAGATCCCTTCAACGATGTCCAGAGATACGTGGAGCATGTGTGGATCACCACTAGAGAAATCCTACACTTGGATTCTACGATGCAACGACGGATCACATCAGATCGTAATCGGAAACATCAACAAAGAAAGAATTCCATCAAGGTAATTATTGTTAATTAATTAAATTAATTATAATCAACATATGATGATCCTATCTATGTTTATATGACTCCCCTATTTTCTTTTTCGTTCTTCGTTCTATTTCAAAGATCCAGCATTTTATTATCATGACAGATCTCAGATTGATTGTTGTTAATGCTAAAATTAAAGTTGGGTACACCCACCAACCCGCTTCCGCTATGCCCGGAACCTACAAGTGGTATCAGAGAGAGGTTATATCATTTATTATAATTATTTATTTTTTTGTTGGTGATTTACACATTTAATAATTTATTTTTCTCAATTCAAGTTAATCGTTCTTTAAATCTGAATCTCGAGATCTGTTCCTCCTCTATCATTTCTTGTTAACCTTATAGAAACAAATTTTCTTTTAATTTTGATTAAAATAAAATAGAAAATCTCATCCAGAGGTGCTAAACATTCCTGGTCATACAACACCAGAATACACGGCTTGTATTCGGCAATACATGCCGTGTAGTCTAGGTTCAATGCATCAGAATGTTCCACCAAATTAGGTCGTGTGTTGGAGTATTTATAAGTCTTAAATGAAACCATGTGTTGACCAGGAACAAGTGTCACATGGTTTCTAGATTACATGCTGTGTGGTCCAATGAACATGACGTGTAGTCCCTTCGGGTTAGGGTTGGACCGTGTACCCCGTATACAGCTTGCCTGATTGGAAACCATGTAATGCAGATAATACACGGTGTATGTCCCACTAAACAAGCCGTGTACTCCAAAAAATTTCTGAAGAACATCTACACACCATGTCCCCGAGCGTGTACTTCGGATGGATGGTGAACAAAAGTACACACCGTGTACCCATCCAAATTATGTAGATTTATTAAAATTTATTATTATATTATACAAACCCTTGAGACGTGTACCATAATGTAGGTGTAAAGATGAGGCACAACACGTGATAGGTGTTTTATATATATGTGTCTAATTTAACATCTGCGTAATGTTCATTTCTAATCATTGGGTAGTTATGAACGGGAAATAACTGGGTTGCCTCCAAGGTACAAGTTATGTACAAAGATAATTTTAAATGAATTTATTTGTTTAAAATTATGATGGACGAGAATCTCAATGAAATTGAGAAAAAGGGTTTAAGATAAAAGGATTGATTAATTAAAGATAATTGATTTGAGCATGATTTATCTTAAATAAGAACGATTAAATAATTTAATTCTAGTTTTATTTATGTGTAAATATCATTTCATGCATGGATGGTCATGATATAGACCAAGACTTTTGTATATGAATGGTTTCTTTTAATTTATTTATTTAAATTAAATTTTTTGGCCTACAAGCCTTCTCCTCATTAATATGTAGGACTACGTGCCCAAGGTCTCTTTTTTGTAAAACCCCATTTTACCCCTCACTTACATGTGAGATAAAATTATATGTAATGGATGGATCTCCCAAGCTAGTGGAGGTGGCTCAAGTTAGGAGAAAAGGTGAAACCAATCTAAGGAGATACAAAGGTGGATAAGTGGAAAGTTGTAAACATGAACCCAAAAGGTTCAAGGTGTTTCTCCCCTAGTTCTTGGGTTATTTTATCAACCGCTAGATAAAATAACCAATAGAACAAGCTTATGATCATACCATTTATTTTATTTCTGTCAATTTCATAGTTTATCTTTTTTTGGTGTGTTGTCACTATCACACAATTAATGAATTAAACAAGCATGCAAGATGAAAGTAAAATAATATTGACTTATGCGTAAAATATTATCTTAGACATGGTTAATCACTTAAGTATATCTCAATTAATATTAAAAATAATGTAATCAAAGATAATAAAATGGAAATTTACGTATAAGGATAAAATCCCTCAAAGAAAATATCAAGTTGGTATATCCTTCCATGATCTTGGTTAGAATTGAACCATAGTTCAAAGTGCTTGACCAACCCTAGTTGGGGTGTTTTCAATTATCGGGGAATTATAATTCAATGTTTTTGGTTTAATTGAATTGGTTTTCATCAAGGGTTGACTTCCACAGGAGGACTTGGTGTGACCAAGAGGCAAAGGTTGAAGAAATACAAAATAAAAGGATTTAAAAATTGGGGAGTCCACTCAGTGGATCAAGGAGCTGCGAGTTAATTTAGTTGGCATTAAGAATTCCTACCTAAAACCCTTCAAGTTTCTTGAACAACCCTAGTTGGGGTAATGCGAAAGGAAATATGGATCCCTGCCACTAGAATATTCAAGCAACAGAATAATCCGAAGTCAATGGTGAGGGCTATTGGATTTTCGATAAAATAGTGGGAGACTAATAAGTATTAATTTATTTATTTGTCTCAGTTTTATCATAATAAATTACTAAACCTTTTATCATCTTAAATTGTAGAAACGACAAGAAAAATGGCTTCAAACATAAAATTGCGAACTATACTTGAGAAGGAAAACCTTCTCACCAGCACCAATTTCTAAGAGTGGCAGAGGCGTTTACGCATCATCCTTCTCCACGAGAGGAAATTGTATGTGCTGGAAGAGCCTGTTCCAGTTGCACCTGGGAAAGAGGCTAGTGATGAGGAACTATCTCTCTATCTGAAACATATGGATGATTCCACATATGTCCAATGTTTCATGCTATTTTCCATGTCTAATGAGCTCTTAGAGCAACATGGAAACATGGACGTGTATAGCATGAAGTCTCACCTTAAAGATCTATACTAAGAGAAGGTGAGACAGGAGAGATATGAGATCTCCAATGCTTTGTTCACAACTAATATTGGAGAGTCTGCGCCAGCTGGGCCTCATATAGTCAATATTATTGGCTACATTGAATGCTTGGACATATTAGGGATTAAGTTCCTAGATGAGTTGTGTATAGATCACATCCTATCATCACTGTCCAAGAACTTCTCTAGATTTATTGTCAACTATAACATGAGCAACAATGAGAAGAGTCTATCAGAACTTCTGACCTTAATTCGTTAGGTAGATAAGGACATGGGGCTTGAAAAACCTGTAGTTCTTATGGTGAATAAGAAAAGGAAGGACAAGGAAAAGGGGCTAAGGACTTATAAAGGGTCTGAATCCCCTGAGCATCGTCCCTCCAAGAAGGGGAAGATCCAGAGGCAGGGCAAGGAACAGGAGGTGGTATGTTTTGAATGTGGCAAGCCATACCACTGGAAGAGGAATTGCACCCAGAAGTGTGGGGACGCTAAAGTGCGTTCGTTATCGAGTGTAATATTTCTATTTCTACACATTGGGTATTAGATACAGCTTGTGGGTCTCACATATGTATTCAAATGTAGGAACCAAGTATATTTAGAAAGATTTCTAGAGTAGAGGTGGATCTTCGAGGTTCTAATGGCATGAGGTTGGCTGCATTGTCCATTGACGATTACCACCTCTCATTGCCAATTGGGATTATTTCGGTTTTAAATAACTGTTATTATGTGCCTAGTGTTACCAAAAACATAATTTCTGTATCATGTTTGGATATGGATGGATTTATTTTCAAGTTTGGAAATAAGGGTTGCTTCTTTTATAAGAACAGCATATGTTATGGTATGACACATTTAAATAATGGTTTGTATGTGTTAAATTATGAAAACCAAGGGTTGGAAATCGATAGAGAAACAAAATCACATGACTCATACATCACCCAGTTGTGGCATCACCGTATTGGTCATGTAAATAAGAAGTGCTTGACAAATCTCTTCCAAGATGGCTATTTAGACTATACTAAGCTAAAACCACTTGATAAATGTCATGCTTGTTTTCAAGGTAAAATGACCAAGCCACCTTTCGGTGGATAGAGTGAGAGGGCCACCGAGATTCTAGGATTGGTGCACACAGATGTGTGTGGACCATTTCCATTAGAATATAGAGGTGGATATTCTTACTTCATTACTTTTACTGATGATTTGAGTAGATATGGCTATGTCTACTTAATGAGGTATAAGTCACAATCCTTAGAGAAATTTAAGGAATTCAAGAATGAAGTAGAAAATCAGATTGGTAAGAAGATAAATAAGCTTTGATCAGATTGAGGTGGAGAATATCTGAACCAAGAGTTCATCGATCTTCTATGGGAGTTTGGGACTCTATATCAACTCACTCCTCCTTATACACCACAGTGGAATGGTGTTAGTGAAAGGAGGAACCACACCATGTTAGACATGGTGAGGTTGATGATGAGTCATACAGATCTTCCATTATCCTTTTGGGGATATTCATTACAGATTTCAGCATACACATTAAACTGAGTAAGAAATAAGGCGGAAAATGGAATTCCCTCTGAGTTATGGAATGGAAAGAAACCCATTTTGTTGCACACACGTGTATGGGGATGCGAGGCATTTGTTAAGGCCTTATCAGGCAACAAATTAGCTCCCTGAGGCATGAAGTGTATATTTATAGGATATCCCAAGGAAACAAAAGGATATTACCTAAATAACATTTATGAAAAGAAAGTGAATGTCTCCAAACAAGCTGTCTTTCTTGAGAGGGAGCACATCCTCAAAAAGGATAGTGAGAGCATGATTGACTTTGATGAAGTTTATGCTCAAGATACACAAGAGTTGGTACAGGAACAAGTTCCACAGGTCCCCATGGAAGAGGTTGGATGTTATTAATATTTTCATGACTTATTATATACTCCCTTTACTTATTTTATATGAAATGTTCATAATTTGCGTGAAATATTAATGTTTAAATACTAAGTATAAATTTTGAGCATTTTTAGATGTAGTCCAATTTAGTTAGTTGACTATTTTATTTATAACTCTCACCCTACTGATCCAAATTGTGTTTTTTTGTTTGTTAGGATTCCTAATTCAATATAAAACATTTCATTATAAGGTATCATGGGCCAATTCTTCCATTTGAAGGTTCATATGGACCACACAAGAGGGCCTACAGAATCTGTGAAGAAACGAGACATCCATGAAGATTGAATTAATTGGATCAATCCAAAAGTGAAAATTCATTAATTATACTCCAAAATTATGATAACAATTCAAGCAGTAATTGATAAAAATTTTAGGGCCCAACTCCATGAAAAAGGGGCCCAACTAATGCTTTGAAGTCCAGCGCACCATTCTGGATGGGAATTAAAATCTGTAAACTATTCATGACATATCTCATGATGTAATCATTAAATCAAGATGATATTTTTTAGTGTGAAAGAGAAGATATTGGATTCCTACTTTTTTGAATAAATAATTCAGATTTTAAGGCATCTTCCTATTCAAAAACCCATTCACATTTTTGACTTCAAAAAGTTTGGATTGAAATGGATAGATTAACTTTGTTTAATAAACCGGCCATACCTTTGGATCCTTAAGTTAAATGGCCGCCAAATTTTCAGAGTAGATAGAATAGATATTTATCTACAACTTTTAATAAGATCATATCTCGATATTTGGCTGTCTAATTTATCAAATTGTCGATGCAATTGGAGGGGCAGTTTTGGAATGAAAAAACCCACAACATTGGGCTATAAATATATCCCCCTCCTCTCATTGAAAAGATATGGAATTTCAGAAGATAGGAGCACATATTGGCATGAAAACATCCTTTAAAAGGGCTTGGTATGACCTACCATACTAAAGTTTTCACTTGATAAACCTTTCCTCCTCTCTTTATTTTCATTTACTTTTGTGTTCTTCATTTTTGTAATCTTGTAAGTCCCTTTCTTTGTAATTCTGTTTTAATGCAATTTTCTTCTTAAATATCTCTTATTCTCATCCACCTTATGTAGTTTAATATTAATTTTCTTAAAATATTTTAAATATAGTTGAATCCTCTTCCCTTCTTTTTCTTTCTCATTCAATCTAAAGTCGGTATTTAATTCCCTTCATCGTTTGTGTGTGTGTTCGATGAGCCACTATTTTCATATCCCTTTATTTTTCTTATCTTCTTAATTTATAATCATAATAATTATAACCAGATTACTAATAATTTAAATGGATGAGTAAATATACCATTGGAGTGAGTTATAATTTAGGGATATTAAGTTATTTAGAGTCTTTGCTCGATGAGTATTCTTTGAGTTAATATTTTGTATGTTGAACTTTATATGTCATGGATTGATGACATGTTTTGTTTAATATATGGATTCCATGGATTATTGAAACCACAAATACACTACCATAATCAAGTAATGGAAATGATTAGAACCCTAATTTAATTTACGGCTTGTATTAAAGCTTTAACACTTGGGAATTCCGATCAAAAACATCTTGTGAAGTGGGTGTTAATTTAATGCAGTATAAAGCAAAGCTCAAGCATATCATAAGCTTAAATTCCCAATAATGAACTCTGCCCAATCTTCATCAATTTGTTAAATCAAACATCATCCATAAATTATTTCATAATATCTACAAAAAAACCACCCAATCAGAATACAATTAACTAAAAACAACTGACTATAAAAAATTATCATCGCCGAGGATTCTACCCGAGTGCTGCTATACACATTAGCAGAGCACCAGAACCTTGACCAATTGATATGTGACAATTGGCCGCACTTTCAAATGGAACTGTTTCTGGGTAATGGTGCTTTATATAGTCATTAGTTTTTGGTTATTGTAAAAAAAACCCAAAAAAAAACAAAATTTAAAAAAATTGAAAAAAAATACAAAGAAAAACCCGCCTTCTCATAAAAATCATAAACGAAAAAAACACAAAGAAAAACCCACCTTCCATTTTCTTCCAAAATCTTTCTGAATGCCCCATATCCTCCCAAAAAATCCCTCGGATTTTTTTGACCCTGAAATTGAGCGAACACTTCGCCAACTTAGGAGGAACATAAGAGACAATCAAATAATTCAAAAAACCAGCCCTTGTCCAACCAATTGAATTAGATATGAACAATCCTAGGGAACAAACACTTAAAGAACTCACTGCCCCTGATATGAATTACCAACCTCTTGGTATTCAATATCCAAACATAGAGGATGACTTCGAACTCAAACCGTGTCTGATTCATCTTCTCCCTCATTTCCATAGGCTAACCAATGAGGATCCACATCTTCATCTTAAAGAGTTCCAAGTGGTGTGCTATACCATGAAGCCTCAAGGGGTTTCTGAGGAACAAATCAAACTCCAAGCATTCCCTTTTTCCTTAGTTGACTTCGCCAAGTCATGGCTTTACTACCTCTCTCCTGGTTCCATAACCACATGGAATGACATGAAGTGACTCTTAGAGAAATTCTTTCCTACTTCTTGTACTGCTTCTATCCGAAAGGAAATAAGTGGTATCCTTCAGTTCCCAAGTGAATCAGTCCATGAATACTGGAAGAGGTTCAAAAAGCTTGTTGCAACCTGCCCAATCCCCCAAATCCCTAACCAACTCTTGATCCAATACTTCTATGAGGGGTTATTGGCTATGGAGATAACTCTCATTGATGCTGCAAGTGGCGATACTCTTGTTGATAAAACTTCTATAGCTGCAAGAGATCTCATAAGCAACATGGCTGCAAACACACAACAATTCCATACTCGAGCACATGCTCAAGTAAAACAAGTCCAAGACAATCAATCCATAGATCCAAAAAAGATGACCGAGTGGATTAGTGAACTTACAGGTCTTGTACGACAACTAGTTGTGGCATCCGAATCCCCAACATCATCTTCTCCACAATCAATGTTTTCTAGACCTATCAAAAACTATGGAATCTAAAACTCTCCAGCTCATCCAACAGACACCTATCCACAACTTCAAGAGGATCAATCTGATTCATCTGGACCAATGGAGCTCAATACAGTATATGCTCAGAGGAACACCAAACCTCAACAATCAGGTAAGTTCATTATAAACTTCAACCAACTTCACTATGATCCCTTCTCTTCTTCCTATAACTAAGGCCTGGGGTATGGTAATCCCATCTCCCATCCCCCTCAATTCCCTCATCAAAACCCAAACCAGTTCCAATATAGTCAAGGTGTTGGTAACTAAAATCTAGGTAATCCCAATTTGGGACAAGCCACTTATTCCAAACAGCCATGGGAAAGTGCAGTGGAAGATCTTGCCTCCTTCACTCGTTCCAGCCTCAAGAACATTGAAACCCAAATTGGTCAACTTGCATCCCACCTTAGTCAGCAGAAACCATCCAATTCTTCCCAACTTCCAGCTCAACCATTAACCAACCCCAAGGGTAATGTAATTGAAATTTCACTTAGATCGGGGAAGCAAATTTCTATGCATCAAGATAAGTCCTCTAACCCCCCTTTAAATGTTGACATAGAAAATGAAAAGAAAAAGAAACTTGAAAAGGAACCTGAAGTCATTCCCTCACCTCCTTCTATTCCACTTAGGAACCCAATTCATTTTCCTCAAGCCGTTTCTAAGCCAAATAAGTCCTTTTAACTCGATCCTTAAATGCTTGATATGTTTAGATGTGTTGAAGTCAACATACCCCTCTTAGATTCCATAAAAAAAATCCCTAAGTATGCCAACTTTCTCAAGGAGTTGTGCACCCATAAGAGGCAACTTAGGACCTTTGAAAATGTTTCCACCCATCAGTCTATTCCCATAAAGTGCAAAGATCGAGGGACCTTTACAGTTCCATGCCAAATTGGAAGTTCTAACTTCAATGATGCACTCATAGACCTCAGAGCCTCAATTAATGTCATTCCAAAATCCATCTTCTCTAACCTTAATCTAGGTCCCTTACATCCAATAGGTGTTTTCATTCAATTGGAGAATTGAAGCACTACTAGTCCTAAGGGTATAATTGAGGGTGTCCTTGTTCGAGTGAATGGTCTTATCTTCCCATCTGATTTCTATGTCCTTGAAATGTAAGGTGAGATGAACTCTTATCGATCTTCTCTGATTTTAGGAAGAACTTTCCTCATGACATCTAAAACCAAAATTGATGTCCATGCTGGCATCTTATCCATGAAATTTGGTGACCAACTGGTCAAGTTCAATATTTTTCAATCCATGCGATACCCATAAGAGAATGAATATGCATTATCTATCCATTCTTATGAAACTCTCTATGATAGTGTGTTTAATCCCAATCCATCATGTCCTTCTTGTTCTACTGATAGAGGAGTTTGTGAATATTGCATCCTCATTAACCAAGTCATAAATGGAGAAGTTTATGTTGACATTACAAATGCAAACTCTATTGATCTAAAAGATCTTGAAAACTCTTTGGAATCCAAACTCAACTCTGGCCTCCACTACTCAAACTTGGACAGTAATGGGGAAAACGAACAAGCTTGTTCATTATTTGATTCAAATCAGTTTATCCAAAATTAAACATTTCTTATCCATGATTCTGAAAATTCTGTTATATGTGAGGTGAACCCCAAACCAATGTGTTTATCTTGTCCTTATGGGAGTGAAGGTTGTGAGATTTGTTACTTAATTAATAAAGTGATCACTGGTGAGGTTGAAATTTACCATTCTTTGGCGAAAAAAATTGAATTAAATGATATTGAAAATTTTATTTAGTCTTATGACTCCACTGATCCTCATTACTCTACATCGGTAAGTGATGAAATAAATGAGTCAAAAACAATTGGGATCTCATACTGTGGTTTTGTGTTATCTAATCCTTACATAAATGAACCATCATAATTGAGACATATTCCTAAATTTCCAAACATAGAAAACCATCACTTTGTGGATAAAATCATTCCTCACATTCGAGACCAAAGGGATGATAATCATATTCTCTTTCCACCTCCATTTAATTGCAAGCGAAACAACAAGGAAGGGATGAAATTATCCAATTAATCATCAGGCCTCCCAAAGGAGAAGTTTCTATGGAAGCACTCTGGAGTTGAGAAAATACGGTGGCCACCATCGGACTCTGGGTAGTACATAGCAACTATCTAGTAGTAGAAAAATAAATGCAGTGCTTCTTGGGAGGCAACCCATGTTTTCTTTTACTTTTATTAAATTTTAATTTCTTTTTAGTTTTTCATTATATGAATAATGATTTTTCAGTTTTTTTTTCAGGTAACATCCCACAATCCTAGAACCACATCAACTTATATCAGATCCCCAACTTTCGCAGTTTACCCACCATTGGATGCAGATGAAAACCCACCAAATACAAACCAGGGGCACATCTTTCCCTTTAACTACTCTTCTATATATATATATATATATATATATATATATATATCTTCTTACTCCCTAATTCTCATTTTTTTTAATACTTTCCTCATCACATTTTTATTTACTCTTTATCTTTTGTGTGGGTGTGTAATTCAAAAACACAAAAAACCTAAAAAATTAAAAAAATGAACAAACAAGAGTCATACTTACTCACCTTCCAATTTTCAAATTTTTTCCAACCATTTTGGGGAGTCAAAAGACATGGTTTCATCTAAAATTTTTTGTGTTTTCATCATATATTTGGATAAAGAATATTGTGTCAAACCCAATAAATTTTGAATGCTCAATTGCTTGTTTGGAAACTGATTTTCCCCACCCACGAGGAACACCATTTACTTTCATGCCAAGTCCACCTATGGACATCTTTTCAAAATGTGTGTTTTCACCCCCATTTGTGAGTCTTGAGTTTGTGGACCTTTGAGTTGAATTTCCTAATTTAGTGTGAATTAAAATGATAGAGGCATTTTATGAACCACATGAGAATTATAATAGCCAAATAGCCTCCCATTAACCATACAATAATCCTCCTTTTGAAAGCCCCTTAGAGCCTATGAAAACCATTTCTTTGATTTCCACATTACAATCCCAATAACTTATCCCTCCCAATATCACCATGGATTTTCATTGCATAATCTTTTTTTAAAAAATTAAGTGTGGGGGGGGGATGGATTTCATTTTGGGTAAACTTTTCACCATGTTCTCATATTCTTGAGGTAAAGAATACATTTCAGTGTAGGGGAGAGGTTTTCATTTAGTGTGTTTTTGGGAATGTAATTTATATTCATTTATGTAATTTTGTAAATCTTATTGACAAGTGTTTAAAAAAAATAAAAAAAAAGAACAAAAAAAGGGTTGTGTCTTGGGTAGGTTAAAAATCACTCTTCCTAAACCTTTGATCTTGTTATAAATATTACAATTAGTGTCATGAGGATATCAATCATGGGTTGGGATATGAGTGTGAGATATTTTTCAAGTTCAACTTTCAAAAAATGCAAAAAAAAAAGAAAAAAAATAAGAAAATAGAAAAAAAGAACACTTATGTCATTGGGAGAAGTTTTGTGGTTTGTAAATATTTCATCTTCTCATCCCCTTCAAATTTTCTTCCTCTCTTGTGTATTTCTTCACACAATCATTCCTTTGTAAATATGTGTTTTCATTTTCTTCCATGTTTCATTTCAAAAAAAATGTGCTTTGCTTTTTCTATGTTGGTGTTTTACCCCCCTTTTCCTATCTTTTGGATATCATCTTCCTACCATCCCATAGACACAGAAAAACCCCTAACAAGACCTCTTGATTTTTGAGCGCTTTATGATATGTAATGGAAGCTGAGATCTTTTTCAAACTCTAAGATTTTCACTTTTGGTTGGTGAATGAGTCAAGCTCCATAATTAATTTTATCATCTTGAGAGGAGTAAGTTTTGTGTGCCACCATTTTCCATTTCTAAATTTGAGCATGAAAAAATGAATTGTTTTTGGAAGATTTTTTCTATAACAACTTTTGGGGGAATTCAATATAGATGAGTGAAATTGTCTAAACCTCCACTGATTGAGGAAAACAAAATTTTAATATTTTTTGGTGAGTGAAAATGATTTTGTCATGTTTTTATATTTGTTGAGCATGAGGAAATTAACAAGAGTAAGTATGGGGGAGTTGATGTTATTAATATTTTCATGACTTATTATATACTCACTTTAATTATTTTATATGAAATGTGCATAATTTGTGTGAAATATTAATGTTTTAATACTAAGTATAAATTTTGAGCATTTTTAGAAGTATTCCAATTGAGTCAGTTTACTATTTTATTTATAACTATCACCCTACTGATAAAAATTGTATGGTTATTATTTTTTAAGATTCCTAATTAAATATACAAAATTTCCTTAGAAGGGATCATGGGCCAATTCTTCAATTTGAAGGCTCATATGGACCACACAAGAGGGCCTACAGAATCAGTGAAGAAACTGGACCATTCAAGAATATTGAATTACTGGGCTCAATCCAGAAGTCAAAATTCATTAATTATTCTCCAACATTCGTATAACAATTCAAGTAGTAAAGGATAAAAATTTCAGGGCCCAAATCCAAGAACAAGGGTCCCAACTAATTCTTTGAAGTCCATCCCACTGTTCTATCCAAGAATTAAAATCTGGAAACTATTCGTGACATATCTCATGCTGTAATCATCCAATCAAGCTGAGATTTTTCAGTGTGAAAGAGGAGATATATAAGGTCTACTTTTTTGAAAATATCAATCATATTTGAAGGCATGTTCCTATTCAAAAACCCATTTACATTTTGGACTTCAAAATTTTTGGATTGAAACGGACAAATTAACTTTGTTTAATCAACCAGACATAAATTTGGCTCCTTAAGTCCAATGGCCTCCAAATTTTTATAGTAGACAGAGGACATATATATATAAAACTTGTATTAATATAATATCTCTAAATTTGACTGTATAATTTATCAAATTGTCCATTCAAGTGGAGGGTCCGTTTTGGAATGTAAACAGCCCACACCATTGGGCTATACATACACCCCCTCCTCTCCTTGTAAAGAGATAGAATTTAAGAAGAGAGGAGCACATATTGGCATGAAAAAATCCTTTATAATGTCTTGGGAGGACCTTCTATACTCAATTTGTTACTTGAGATACCTTTCCTCCTCTCTTTGTTTTCATTTACTTTTGTGTTCTTCATATTTGTAATCTTGTAAGTCGCTTTCTTTGTAATTCTATTTTTATGCAAGTTTCTTCGTCAATATATATTATTCTAATCCACCTTCATTATTTTAATATTAATTTTCTTAAAATATTTTAAATACAGTTGAATCCCCTTCCCTTCTTTTGCTTTCTCATTCAATCTAAAGTTGGTATTTAATTCCCTTCATCGTTTGCGTGTGTGTTCGATGCACCACTCTTTTCTTATCCCTTTCTTTTTCTTATCTTCTTAATTTATAATCATAATAATTATAAACAGATTAATAATCATTTAAATGGATGATTAAATCTACCATTGGTGTGATTTATAATTTGGGGATATTAAGTGATTGAGAGTCTTTGCTCGATGAGTATTCTTTGAGTTAATATTGTGTATGTTGAACTTTATATGTCATGGATTAATGACATGTTTTGTTTAATATGTGTATTCCATGGATTATTGAAACCATAAATACACTACCATAAACAAGTAATGGTAATGATTATAACCCTAAGTTAAGTTACAACTTGGATTGAAGCTTTAACACTTGGGAATTCCGATCAAAATCATCTTGTGAAGTGGGTGTTAATTTAATGAAATATAAAGCAAAGATCAAGGATATCATAAGCTTAAATTCCCAATAATGAACTCAGCCCAATATTTATCAATTTTTTTAAATCAAACATCATCCATAAATTATTTCATAATCTCTACAAACAAACCCCCCAATCAGAATACAATTAACTAAAAACAACCGACTATAAAAAAGTATCATCGCTGATGATTCGACCCGAGTGCTGATATACACGTTAGCAGAGCACCAGAACCTTGACTGGTCGATAAGAGAAAATCAGATGCGCTTTCAAGGTTCTAGAAACACAAGTACTACATATGAGATCAAGATAGGTAAGAGAACTAGAGATATTTGGTTTCCTATTCACCGAGAATGGTGAATCGTTATTGTTGGACAATGATGAACCTCTCTCCTACAAGGAAGCAGTAGAAAGCTCAAAAGATGTAATATGGCTATAAGCTATGAATTATGATATGGATTCCATGTATTAGAACCAATTATGGGTTTTGTTTGATTATCTAGTTGATGTAAATCATGTTGGATGCAAATGGGTATTCAAGAGAAAACTGGACATGGAAGGTCAAGTTAGCACCTATAAAGCAAGGCTAGTGGCTAAAGGATTCAGAAAACATCAAGGAATTGACCATGATGAAACCTTTTCACCAGTTTCCATATTTAAATCCATAAGAGTCATACTTTCCATAGCAGCTTACCATGACTATGAGATTTTGCAAATGGATGTCAAAATAGAATTCCTTAATGGGAACCATTGGGAAGATGTCTATATGAGACCACCCGAAGGGTTTGTGAAACCATGTGAATCCAAACAGGTTTTCAAGTTGTAGAAATCCATTTATGGATTAAAGAAAACATCCAGGTCATGGAACATTAGATTTGATGAAGCCATAATGGAATTTGGTTTCATTAAGAATGAATGTGAGCCATGTGTTTATAAGTGGTTTAATGGGAATGCGGTCGTTATCCTAGTAGTATATGTTGATGACATATTTCTTATTGGAAACGATGTACCAGTCTTACAGTCAATTAAGGACTGATTGAACAAGTGTTTCTCCATGAAGGACATAGGTGAAGCAACCTACATTCTAGGGATCAAGATCATTAGTGATAGATCCAAGAGGCTGCTTGGACTAAGTCAGGGTACATATATTGACCAGATACTAAAGAGATTTAGTATGGAAAAATACAAGAGGGGATTGGTTCCAGTGTCACATGGCCTATATATTTCTAATAAAATGTGTCCTCAGACACAACAAGAGAAAGATAGAATGAGTAAGATCCCATACGCTTCGACTATAGGATCCATCATGTATGCCATGTTATGTACCAGGCTTGATATTTCTTATGCACTGAGCATGGTAGGAAGATATAAAGAAGATCCAGGAGAACAACATTAGACTACTGTAAAGACTATCATTAAGTATCTGATAATAACTAAGGATATGTTACTGGTGTATGGAGGAGACGAGGAGCTTTCCATCAGAGGGTATGATGATGCTAGTTTTAAAATAGATCAGAATGATATGAAGTCACAATCTGGATATATTTTCTGTCTCTATGGAGGAGCTGTGAGCTGGAAGAGTTCAAAGCAACCAGTTGTTTCTGATTCTACAGTTGAGTCGAATATATAGCGACATCTGATGGAGCCAAGGAAGCCATCTGGATTCGAAACTTTGTCCAAGATCTGGATGTGGTGCCTAGAAGTAAAGATACTATCACATTATATTTTGATAATACTACAGCAGGGGATCTTTCAAAATAACTAAGGTCACATCAACAGAAAAATCACATACTCTTGAAGTATCACATCTTGAAAGATTTCTATCAAATGGGTGAAGTTTTAGTGAGAAGAGTTTCCAAGGAAGAGAACATGGAAGACCCCATGACGAAAGGCCTATCTCAGCAGAAGCATGAATATCATGTGAGAGCTAGAGGGTTAAAAGTTGTTAGCAGTTGGCTCTAGTCCAAGTGGGATTTTTTTGGAGTTGGTGGCCTAGAACCAACTACTTTGTACTTTATTCATTAATAAATACCTTATCACATCTTGATTTTTCTTCTTCATGACAATGCATGTGATAATGTCCTAAGGAGAGTTGTTGCATTAAAGGGTCATAGTGGATCCCTACTATGATGAGAACCTAGAAGTGACATAACACTGTTCTTGAATATATGTTATATGGCCAGATGATGTTATTTGTGGGACACAAATAATACAGTCCATTAGGGGTGAGAAATCATAAAACTTTGAGGCACCTTCTCATGGTGTTCACCCTTAGTAATATCTTGGAGGATATTATGAGAAAAAGACCCACTGGTAGGAAAACCACATTTCATAGTGTCATTGGATGTTCCTATCTACGAACGTGTGTATTGGTTATTAGACTTTAAGATTATTATTAATGGGTATTACAACTAGAACACTTATATGAATTAACGAAAACTGTGACGACACACTGTTCGCAGCGAGGTAGGATACGTTGGGCATGTCACGAGTGATACTGCATTAATAGATAATGTGAGAAAGTATTTGTTGCTTCTATTCCATAACAGAAGTAGATATCTCAAGCCATTTGATGGAATTGATATAGCCTAAATAAATCCATGGCCATGGTGAGGAATGGGAAAGTTCAATTCCAGAAAGTCAAAGAAAGAATAATTGAGCACATGGGTTGAGGGCACTAGCATGAAACCCGCTTGATTCGAGATACCGAGACAAAGGGATTATATTACATGGTAAGCGTTATTATGAGGTGACACGTCATTGCGGCATTAAATTATTTCTCTATGGGTGCCTTGGCGTGTTGCTAGACACTAACCTTGGACTTTAAGTAGGTTCCGTCTAATGCCACTAAGAAAGAGGCCTAGAGGGTCACACACTAAGTGTGTCCAAGTATCTTAGTTAAATATTAGTTTAACAAGTTGAATAAAGGTTATTCCCGATTGTGGTTTAATAATTATTTAAGGATGTCTGATCGCATTTATTCCGACAGTAGTTATTCGATAGAATAGATTGTTGGAGAAATAATATATTTATTAGTGAGTAATGCAGTGATATTTATTTTAGAAATAAATAGTCATTATTCAAGGTCTAATAAATGTGGTGGAGGAAATAAAGAAAAATGGAAAAATAAAAGTACATGCCATGTATATTAAATATACACGCCGTGTATTTTTTCTGGGAATTTATGAGAAATAATATTATTTATTTAATTAAATAATATTAGGTGTAATTCGCTGGGCTCATGTCAGGTAATAATAATAGTCAACTTTTATTATTAGACATGGGGTATTACTAAGAATTAAATGAAATGAATAAATGCTTTCGAGTAATTAATTCATTTTATTATTCTATGTAATTAAAAATCCAAATTATATATTTCTCATTAGCCTAGGCATTTTTTATGGTTGTGAACAATGATTCTAGAGAAATCTCTCAAGCCAAGAGAGAATCCTTTTCTTCCAAGAACGCTCTCAAGCTATGAGAGAGAAGATCCTCCTCCACCGGATCAAGAAGATCGAAGACGGACATCACAAGCGAAGGCTCTTCCACTCTAGCACTCGTAGATCCCTTCAGTGATGTCCAGAGATACGTGGAGCACATGTGGATCACTGCTAGAGGAATCCTACACTTGGATTCTGTGACACAATTACAAATCACATCAGATCGTGACCAAAAACATCAAAGAAGAAATAATTCCATCAAGGAAATTGTTGTCAATTAATTAAATTAATTATAACCAACATATGATGATCTTATATATGGTTCTATGAATCCCCTCTTTTCTTTTTCGTTCTTTGTTCTATTCCGAAGATCCGTCATTTTATTATCGTAAAGGATCTCGGATTGATCATTGTTAACACTAAAATTAACGTTGGGTACACCCACCAACGCGCTTCCACTGTGCTCAGAACCTACCGAAATAACCACATATAATTTCATTAGACCATTAATACACTATTTCCTAAACAATAACGATTCATCCATCTAATCCTCATCATCGAATGGAGGATACTCAGTGTGCTAGGTACCTGGTGCAGAAGGTAATAGATAGGGTTCCTAGGTTAGACATCAGCTACTTTATGGATAACTACCATAAACCCGATAATTTTTTGGGAGGTTTTTCTTAACAGGGGGATTTTTATAACTGTTTAGTTGTGAGTTCTAGTTTAAGTTTCCCCTTTTCCATTTTTAGGGGGACTTTTGATAAATTCTCTATTCCTAATCTCTATCTTTCTTCCCCTAACTTCAAGTAGATATTTTTATTTAGTTTCTAGTCAGAAATATGATCCATTCGAATTATTGGATTCATCATATTACAAGATACAATAGTTATATTATTTTTTTGAGAAGGTAACACAGTTTCATCACTATCATGTTCTAATTCTCCCTCTTTTTACTACTAGTTTGGTGATTTTTAAGGATTTATTGAGTTCTAGAAGGAGACAATCCTTATCTCCTATTGAGAATTTTCCATTTTGTATGAATTAGATGACCTCTTTCACTCTTCGGTGTTTAATATTTTGATTTATATAAATTATTCACTTTTTTTTAATATTTATTAAATCATCCAAATTAAGTGGCATGATAAATTAGTTCTAATGATGTTGAATATTTTTTCATGATTTTCTAAGTGATGTGAATATTTTATAAATGTGTTTTATGGATGAAATTATAAAATTCCATGTTTAATGTTGTGGTTTAATAAAGAAAATGATTATATTAATTATGAGTTTAAGGTAATCATTAATGGATTAATTAAATATGTGAATTTGGGGCATGAAATTTATGTTTTGTTAATAAATTTATGTTTTAAAGAGTTGTTCATTTCTATATAATTCATTTCATGAATGAATTATTTATAGTGAATTGGTGTTTTTTAATTGGTTAATGGTGAAAACAATTTATTTTGAATTAACTATTGTAATAAATGTATTTTTTATGAGAAAATACATATATGAAGGGGATAAATACATATAATGAACTTGAAGATTTATATATGTGTACATGATGTTTTTATTATAAAATAACTTAGGAGATAAAATGATGATAACTTGCTATAAATTTAATTTGTAATGTTGTAAAGTGATATATAAAGAATAAATGATTACTTAATAATGAACCAAATGATAAAGGGAATAAAGTGGATTTAAATGGGAATTTTTATGTGAAATATGCTTACCTAAAATAGTGTTTTAAATCATAAAAGTGATATTAAATTTAATATGTTTTCACATAATTTTTCATAGTGAACAAGTTTTTTATTAAATAACTTAGGGTTGAATTATGATGTGGTCGTGATGAAAAAATATGTTCTTGGGATATTTTAATCAAACACTTATATTGTGAAAAATTCCATGAAGTTAGTCACTTGAAGGGATCCTTGGTTAGGTTGATAAATGGGAAATTGAAAGGCGATTCATGAATTTGTATAGGACTTGAGTTAGTTTTGGGTTATATGAGTTGTTGTGTGTTTTTCATATGAGATGACTTAGGCTATGTGTTTGGATACATCGATCCACATTTGATATTCGACGTTACAATGACATTGTCTAAAGTAGGTTTGAGATTATTTAGGTGTATTAGTTAACAAAGAACACTTTATTTGCATACTAAAAATGATATTTTTAAATGATTTAAAATATTTAAACCATTTATATATAATCACATTAAACTCTAAGGGATGTTTGGGGTTGTAGTGATTTCTACTATGGATTTATTCGAACTTTCTATATGTGTACACCTGATGTGTGTACTAATTATTTTCATGATTTTCCAGGAAAAGGCAAGGGGCCTCGGTAGCTGGGAGATGATGTCAAGTGACATCATAGAACTATTTTTCTATGAATTTAGAGCCATGTGGATGGCTTTTCCACACTTTGTTTTATTTAAAATTTTAGTTGTATTGATCTTACCTTAGTAATTAAGTTTTACTTTAAAGTCTAGTTTGAATATATGACTCACATGAGCATATATGGGATATTATATTGACTTTATTGAGTTCGTTATTGATGGTTTCTAATAATCACCACTGTTGTGATATTAAATTTGGTATTTTTGATTTGAGGGTCTATTAGAGGTTAAATCAATCAACAAGATACATTTTTAAACCCTCAATTCTATTCACCAGCCTCTGGTTATTGGGGAGTGCACTTGATGTCATGTGACATTTCACCTTGATGGCATGATCATGATTAGATGGGATGTTATAATAGCGAGCAATGTATAAGGCACTAAGTAGAGTAATAAATCAGGAACATTAATGAAACATTATAGTAAGTATTGTAGAAAAACTATTATAAGAATTTAGTTAATGGTATCTCATTGGTTATTCTTTAAATGTAGGTCCCCTAATTTGATCTTTGGACCACTCTATAATGGGATTCACACTACACCAAAATACGTGTTTAGCGTTGTTTTTTTTCATTTAGCATCGGTTTAAACTGCCGTTAAATTCTTCTGTGAAGGTTTTGGAAAACCACTGCTAAATCGTACATCACCATTTATTTAGTGGTGGTTTTTCAAAACCATCATAGAATGATTTAGTGGTGATTTTTTATGTTTTTTTTTAATTTTTTAATTTTCGTAATTAATTTTGTTTATTATTTTAATATTTTATAATTCTCGTAATTAATTTATCATTTATTTATCTATTTATTTACCATTATTTATTTATTAAAGCCAACAAGGATTGCCGGCTTCCACTTAGCGCAAATCCTGCAATCAATCTTCTAACATACTAAACCCCATATTTTCACCGATAAACCCCATCTCTCACGGTTTCCTACCACCAACCCCCGCATCGAGCGAGGATTTTTCTTCTTCCCTTGCTACTAGCAGGGAGATTCCTCTAATGCGAGCAACCAACCCTCACCAGGCATCTCCGCCACTGTCCCCCATGCCAAGCAGGAAATAAGCAACACCTCAGACCGCTCCTCCGCAAACTAGCCACACTCATCAAGTATGGATCCACCATCACCTTCGAGTCAACTCTTCCAACTGACAGGGGAACAGGGCCCTCAGGTCGCGAAACATCCGAGACCAAACGTCGTGGTCTTCCTTGTCTCAGCAGATCAGAGGTTCCCGTCAATCCTTGCGCAAGGATCTCCCTTAGAGCTGCGTACTGCCTGCCCCGACTCAAGGGGCCACCAACCACAATTATTGATTGGGCATGGGGACAGAACCTCTCCTCTAATGAGAGATAAACTCTCCATTATAATCTATGGTAGTGAATAAATAGAATTTATTATACTTATATATATATTGATGTATAAAAAATAAACGAATAATAAATAAATAAATAAATAATAAACAAATAAATAAGAAATAAATAATAAAATAATAATGAAAAAATAAATAAAAAGTAAATAAAAAATAAATAAAAAACACGACTAATACTAAATTAATAATAAAATAATAGCAAATTAATAATTAATATATATAAAATAATTAAATAATAAATAAATAAGTAAATAATAAATAAATAATAAATAAATAATAAATGATAAATAATAAATAAATAATAAATAATAAATAATAAATAATAAATAATAATTAATAAATAAATAAACAAAATTAATAATATATAAATAATAAAATAATAATAATAAATAATAAAATAATAGATAAATAATAAATAATAAATAATTAATTAATATTATCTAAATAATAAATAATAAATAATAAATAATAAATAAACAAAAAATAAATAGATAAATAAATAAATAATAACGAATAAATAAATAATAAATAATAATTGAATAAATAATAAATAATAAATAAATAATAAATAAATAAACAATAAATAAATAATAAATAGATAAATAAATAAATTAATTACAATAATAAAATAAATAAATAAATAAACAAAGACTAAATAAAAAAATGAATGATAAATAAATAATAATTGAATAATAAATGAATAATAAATACATAATCAATAAATAACCATAATCACAATACCTATTTTCCTATCCCCGGCAGCCCTCGATACGATGATCGGACCGTCTGTCTGCCTATCCCCGGCAGCCCTCGATTTTGTAGGTAATCAGCACCTCTGTCTTTCAATCACTTGAAAGCCCTCGATATGATGATCAGACGCACAAAGCATGAGAGAAGTCACAACATCTCTCTCTAGAACTTGATAGAAGCAAAGTATCACAGTTGTATCACGCTTGTTCTCTTGTCTGTCGTCTATTGTTATTCTCAGCTTCAAATGACCTCCTATTTATAGGCCTCGGGTTCCAACGGTCACATCTCCTCCAACGGTCATATTTCTCCGAAAAACTCGAAGGGACTTGGACACCTGGCATCATAACGGTCATATTGAAACAGAAATCACGACATCGTTTTGATTAGTTTGTAACTAACTCAACGACATCGTATTGGTTAGAACAAGATATATGAATAAGATAAGAGTACGATTTAAATGAAGCATGTGTTTTTGACAAAGTACCAAAACAAGTATGTAATAAAAGATATGAGAAGCAGAGTCAATACAAAATCCATATTCAGTACGATCAGTATGTTCAGTATGATCAGCATGGTCAGTACGATCAGCATGGTCAGTACGATCAGCATGGTCAGTACGATCAGCATGGTCAGTACGATCAGAATGATCAGTACGATCAGCATGATCAGTACGATCAGCATGATCAGTACGATCAGCATGATCAGTACGATCAGCATGATCAGTACGATCATTATGGTCAGTACGATACGATAGACAAGGTTAGTCCGATTAACAAGACATTTGTGATTTCCAAAACAAAACATAGAAGTCAAAAGAGGACTTTTGACTCAACAGTGTGTGCATGTTTAATGTAATTTCCCCCCCAAGCACTTAATATATATATATATATATATATATATATTTAAAAATGTACATAAATATACACAAATATTCATAAATTCATATAAATAGATATATATTATATTATATTAGGTGTTTGGGGGTACAATTACATTTAAACACACACACACACACACTTTACACACACAACCCTGAAAGGTAGGTCATTCCCCCCCAAGGGATAACCCACCCGACCCGATACTTTATTACATTATATATTTGTGGCCCGAAGGCCCAGTGGGCATAAATCCCATTACATGGCCCATAGGACCACCATTGGATGTCCCAAAGGCCCTTCTTGCATCATGCCTGTGTCACCACCTGCACATCATGCCTGCATCATGCCCCATCTGGTTGGGCCTCTTCTGGTAATAGATTTGAAGGGTTGGAGCAGGAGGAGTCACTCATTGTGATGGCTGATCAGCAGGATCTTGAGGGTCTTAATAATCAGGGAAGTGTCGTAGTGGATACCCCAAGAAAGGGGTCACTTGGTGGCGTTATCAGTGAGTTGAACCCTCATTTCCTTATTGTGATTGATCATAATAGGCTCTCTCAAACTGGATGAGAGTCTCCGACAACCTCAGATGATGTCTTGGGAAAGAAAGATGTTGGCTGCAAGAGTTTTGTTTTTGTGAATATAACTGATAAATGGGGGAATATCTCTGACAGTGATAAAGAGAATGGTGGAGGTTCCGCAAGACCTTCATATAGAGATATTGTTCAAGGTGGATGGAATAAGATTTCTGAAAGTGAAGGTGTTGTGACTGCTCCACCAAAGAGGAGGCCAAGGAAGGACTATTCATACCTACCGAAGCCGGTATCGACCAGGTCATCCTCTAGGAAGGAAAGAGGGGATATCCCTACCGCTAAGAAGGGTCGCGTCAACAAACAACCATGCAAGGAGCAAATCTTGGTGGAGAAACTGGAGCTTAGAAGGAAGTATGCCAAGGTGTTGAAGCAATATGAAACAAACTCGGAGTGGGAATCAGCTACTGTGGAGGATGTCTATGGATATGGTGAGGACTATGGTTACTATGATATGTAGTTTCTATTTTCTATTTGGATCAGTTTTTGGTTATGGATGACTGTATGATTGTACTCTTTTTCCTTTTATTTTATATATGGTCAGAGGCTCTTACCTCTGACTAACTTTCTGGGTATATTTGTTTATCAATACACACACATATATTTACATATATATGTATTTATTTATATATATTAGAATATAAACATAAATATAGATTTTTTATTAACACACCCACATGTTTATATATAAAATTACTTGTATTGGTAAATATATACAAATTAATGCATTATTATAAGTTAAAAAAATCTATAATTATTTATTTTAAATGAAATAAATAAAAAAATTATTTTCATATTGTTTATTTGTTTAAAAACACATTAATATGTAAATATATATTTATACAAGTGATTTATTATAAGTAAATATAATATAATATGTTTATATTTAATTATAAATAAAACTACATTGTAAAAAATGATACAACTTTAAAACCATAATATCAATATGAATGTAATAACTGAAAATAAATTCAGTCTTCACTGAAAAAGTATAATAAGACCCCCTTAAACATGGCTGAAATCTCATCAAATGTTAAAAAAATGGGATACCCCAACTAAAAACTCAGTTTTGGAGGACTTTATAGGGCCTCTTTTGACCTCAAAAAATAGTGACTGGCCCCCTAGTCATCATGGTGTAGAGCTCATCACATACTTTGATTTGATATGTGGTACCACCCAAATGGATACCCAGATCAAAAGTTATGTCCATTTGAAGTTCAAGTTTGATTTACTACTTTTCTTTAAACTATAACAAATTTTATTCTTTTAATTATTTGAAAATTTAAATCTGATGCACTTTTATTTCATTTCATAAGCTTTTATTTGAATAGCTGTGAAGCTAAAACGGACTCCTAGATCAAAAGTTATGGTCATTTGATGCTGAAATATGATTTTCAACTCATTGAAGATTTATTTTAAGTTTCAAATTATTATTAACTAATAAATATAAATATTTATTATTTAATACATTAGAATTAATTTAAATTATTAATAAGAAACTATATATGATATTAAATAATAAATAATAAAACCATAACATTTATTATTATTTTTCCTTTAATTTAGCGGATGTTTTTTTTTGAAAATTCCACTATTTCCTAATGTTTTTTTTAAAAAATTTTGCTAAAAATAAATTTAGATTTGTTTTGAAAAAATAATAATTTTAAAAAATATTTAAAAAACATTTATCGGCGGTTTTAAAAATTGCCACTAAAAAACCGCCCCTATTTTGACACACCTCAAGTATAAAGTCTCAAGGTCTCTGAACCATCCCTAAAAAAACAAGGTATTTGGGTCACCCATGAATGTTAAAATAATTTGAACCTCTAAAGTATTTTGATAAAAGTTACACACACACACATATAATGAAGAATAATTTAAAAAAATATAAATAAAGGGCCCCTGCAAACCAACTCCAACTAGTTAGTGACTTATCCTTCCAAAATTATAAAGTATGAAAGGGTTTAAATGATTCTAATAATGATTATTAGATGAATTAGAAGTGATCAAAATCCCTTTACAAGGACATCTCAGGCACAAAATATGAAAACTGCCTAAAATACTGAAATTAAGAACACTCTAAATGATGTACCTTACACCAAAGAGATTCTACATTATCTTAATCACCTTGAAACTCCTTTGAATGTTCTTGATAAAGATCATAGTGTCATTCAAAAGACATCCCACCAATGGGAGTATCTACAAGTCGAGTGAATAATTCAAAATTTGTATGGGATCTATTCTACCTCCCTGACATGCTAGTGCTAAAAATGTAAAAGAAAAGAATAAAGAGAGATTCAGATTGTAGATAGTTTCGACCAAGTATCAAGAACTACACACACATTCCTTCTCATAAAAATGGGCTTTGTAAATCCCTCGCTGACATTCCACGACAAAGAATGCATTAACTCATGCATTTATAATTCACGAGTTAATGAATCGACCATTCATGAATTATATGCATGAATAAAACAAACTCCGTTCATGTTATGACACTTGTAACAAATTTTTAATGATAGCTTAGGTGGTGAGTTGATCGGCTATCCATCCAATACTTCCATCACCGGAAATATAGAATAATATACCCCATTATGCATGAAACTTAAAATTTACATGCAATCAATAATATATATATATAATATATATAAGGATTTAGGGCATATATCTCATTAAATCTCCCACTTACAATAAATCCTATAAGAATTCGTGCCATTTCACCTTATATTGTATCATATACAATAACTCATGAAATCATATTCAAAACTCCTTGGATATCTTCCAATTTTTTTTATAAAGTTATCATTAACTTCACCATATATCACATCATTTTTAATACCTTGTAAATACCCATCCAAAACACTTTTGGATTAACGCTAAAACCATTTTGGAGTGGCTCTCCAAGTCAAACTAAATTACCATTCATTCAAACAAAATTGTGACACCACTAGCCTTTATAGTGTTGAAAACAAATATGAATCTCTGGATTCATATATGTAACCAAAGAGTGTCCTCTAATAAAGAATCAATGTTACTCAATATATAAAGGGATCTAGTATGATATCCATCAAACACATGTATCTCTATACCTGTTTCCACTAGTTTGAATTATATGAAAATCTCTATACCTATGTGCACTTTTTTCATCATATGAAAAAATCCATTCTCATATTTTCCCTTTTCCTAAGACATCGAGTGACTATGGGACATTGAGTATGTCAATCCCATATAACCGACTCATCTTTTCTTGATCTTAAGAGTATATATTGTCTTGGTTAATGAATACATCACATTTCATATACCCTTATATATAAGCACATCACATGTCCCTCACATGGACAGATATATAATATCTAGTTGAGGCTACACATTTTTATGGTCTATCTCAATCAAGGTCTTATATGTTATACTTATCATACCATATGAAAAATATTATCTTGGTTGACCTCTAACCGAAGACATGATCACCAACATACCCAACCACCCCCGTATTATCTAAGTAAACATGTAGACTTGCATAAGTAGGGTATTAAAGTATAGAGGTCATCACGTTAGGTATCACAGTAACCTAAGGTATTTGGGACTCACATATAATCCATGCACCTGTAGTATACCAAAGACATCTATATGACACTCAATGTGGCATACTTAGTGATTCATCCAGTGCATACAAGGAATATTTTTATTTGTTCTGTGCCTCATGAGCATATTCTATATCTCTGTACAAGAATCATACTCATGATAACCTTAGTATTTCATTAAAAACTATAATACTCTATAAAAAACATCAGTTAGGGATAACTCAAAGTCATGCGTTTTGAGGTTATTTATCATTACAATTCATAAAATTTATATCTATATATACATTTATGATTCCAATGTGAAAGAATGATAAAATGGAGATTTAATCAAATATGAAACATTTTAATATTACTAAAAATATTTTAAGAATATTTAAACCCCCAATATAATCACCTGTCTATCATATCTTATATGAAAGCCTGCCAAATTATCCTTATGTATGCTACACTTCAGGGGTTTTGTTAACTTATTACATCATATGTAATTCCTATCATATCTCTATGTGACTATCTGATAGAACCCTCCCACTAACACTTTAGTGAGAAATATATATGAGGTAATACATCTTCAATAATGGTGAGATATTGGAATAATATTTCTCATTGTTCAACTCTTTGAACATATTCAGACTGTTTAACTTCATCACATCAAATATTACGATATCTACTTTTGTTGTCTACTTATAAATATTTCTAAGTGAACCATCATCATCCTTGGAACTATTTACATAAAAATTTCCCCTTGATTTTTTTTTTCAAATAACGAAACTTTAACATTAATACTTTACCAACATATCCTAAACCCTTTTAGGATAAAGTGAAAATTACTCCATTCCAGTAACTAATTTAAGTCATTACATATATCTTTACCAACATAACCTAAACTCTTTTCGGGTGTCAAGAGTAATTTAAATTTTTAATTTTATTGATATAATCCTATAGAAAATAGTGATGTTCACTTATTTATGATAACTAAATGAAACTATTTATTTTTTTCTTTATCATTACATATCCTAAAATATTTAGGATATTAAGTAAAAAACACTTTAATCCTAGACTGGTATAATCCCCTATTTGTTAACTTTGAACTTCTCTAAGTCCAAACATACTCCCAATAGATTTTTTGATAATATATTATTTTTAGAACATATTTCTAAGATACACAAACCCTTTTGTGTTAGGAAATAAAACTTATTTTATCTTAGAAAGAATACTTGAAAAATGTACTATAGTTTCTATATGGTATTATATGTGATTGAAACATTTTTCCTTATTGAAAAGAATATTTTATTAAAATATTCCATTGATGGGAGGAAGTAAAATATTCCCGTATATTGTATCAAACATTCAAATAAACACTTAATCCTATATAAAATTTTTTTATTCTATCTTCTCCTCAAAACATGTTATAGAATCTTGATGAATCAAAAACCATGTGAATGGGGAACAAAAACCAGTAGAACACTGGAATGACGGAAACACCCGTGCAAATGAATCACAACCAAAACCGAAACCACATGCATTATTATTCATTATAGAACCAGATCAGTGTTGATAATATTGGTTTGTAACAGGCTCTTAGGCTAGTGTGGATGACCCCATGTGTAAGAGAGGATGCGTCCTCGTGGTGCATTGCATAGAGGTTGGTTGGTTAGTTTGGGTGTATAGGGGGTGCAATTATGGTTATCCATGTGAATAGGTGGTGGTGAAAGCCTAGTGGGAGAGAGGACGAGGCCTCGTGTACAACAAAAGGAGTAGAATGCTTTGCGGAGGGAAAATTTACATGCTAGGTGAATTGCTTTTTAATATTATGGGGGGAGCATTTACTTTTTTTGTGGAAATCAGTGTGGACAATGCCAAATGAAGTGTCACTGGCCCAGAAAGTGGTGAACGCCAATTGATTTGGCACTCATCACCCCCCATTTCGAACCACCACTCATTTCCAATTATATAATTATATATTTAAAATTATAAATAAATTCATATGTATAAAAATATATTTATAATTATATATAAATTAGCATAGATATAGATATATTTATAATTATATTTATTTACAATTGAAAATATATATTTATATAAATAAATTTTTATTTATAAATATATATTTATAATTATATTTAATAATACACAATTATAATTATTTAAATATATTTATATATAAATATATTTAAATTATATATAGTTATTTATAGTTGTAAATAAATAAATATAAATATATATATTTATTTAAAAATACATATATCTAAATTATATATATTTATTTATAATTATAATATATATATAATTATATTTATTTATAATTGTAAATATATATTTATAAAAATAAATTTATATTTATAAATATATATTTATATAAATAAAATTATATTTATAAATATATATTTATAATTATATTGATAAATAAATAATTAAAATTATTTAAATAGATTTATAAATATGAAATTATTTATAATTATATTTATAGATAAATTTATAATAATATAATTTTAAATATTTATTTATATAGTTATAAATATTTATTAACAAATAAATTTAAAATATTTTTTAAAATATAACAAATTGTTAATAATAACATTGTTTTTAGTATTTTTTCATATTACTAATTTAATTATGATTTATTTTTAGTTATATTACTAAATACTTTATTTATATTAATGACATTATTATTCACATTTATTAATATAATTATTGTAAATATTTTATAATATAATTAATATATATTAATAATATAATTAATAACGTTTAATTATGATAAAATAATTAATAATACTTCATAATAATGTAATTCTTAATATAATAATTAATATGAAATATACCCATAAATTTAAAGTGAAAATTTAATAGTTTTAAATAATAAAGTTTGTTTCATGTAAATTAATTTTTGTTTAATATATTTTTATATTTCTATTTATTTTTTAATAATTTATTATATTTTTAATTAGTGTGACAAATTTAATTTAGATAGTATGTATAATTTATAATTTATACGCTTTCAAAGTCACCTAAATGAAACATAATAATGTTACCAGTATGTGAATTTGAAATTCTATAAATTATAAAGTATAAATATAATCTAGATGAAAGATGAACCTCACTGATATTGTGCGGGATGACGATGAGGGAGAGGGGATGTGGTTCAATGGCTATAAATGTGCAACGAACCCCTCATTGGAGGTGGATGCTGAGTAGGGATGGTACAACTCTTGGATTATCAAACCCCTAGGGTTCTCTCCCCCCTGGTGAATAAAAATCCCCCACATATCTCCTTATAAAGGATTTTTAAAGGATTCTACCTTTTAAAAAAATAAATAAAGGTATAAGGTTGAGGTATTTCAAAAAAAGGGCATGGGAAGGTGTGAACACCATTTATGTTTCCCAATTTGGAAAAGAATCACGAATGAGGTTCATGATTCCTGGACATTACCAAAGAGATGTGAACCCCATCCACAACTCTTCATATATATATATATATATATATATATATTCTGATCAGTTATTATCAATTATTTATTTAAATAATTAATATTATAATATTTATTATTAATATTACTAATTTTTATAGAATTATTATTTATAAATATTTTTGAAAATTTTGTTGATATAAAATATTACCAATTTATTAATAAGTAATACATTTATTAATTATCAATTGTATTTTTTTAATATTAATTTAGATTATATTATTATGTTATTAATTAATTAATAGAATGTCAATTAATATTTATAAATATTTAATTATAAATCTTTGTTAAAATTTTATTGATATAACTTATATTAATTTATTAATATGTAATATATTTATTAATTATAAATTGTATTATTTATTATTAATTAATAATATATTATTATTTTATTATTATAATTAATTGTATTACAACTAATATTTATTATATAATAATATAAATAAAATAATTTTCATTGAACTATATATTTACTAGTTAATAATTATATTATTCATAATATATCATGTTGTTTTATTAATTAATTACTTATATAACAAATAAAAATAATATTTATTATTAATATTATTAATATTTATAGAATTCAAAATAAAAATATTATTAATATTTAACAATAAATTTAAGATGATTATTTATTGTACATAATATAGATAATGTTATTACAAAGTAATAATATAAATAACAAGTAGTAATTATTATTATTATTACCAATTTAGTTATTAATATTAATGTTTCTTAATCATTCAAATATATTTGTATGAATTTTCAATTATATCAATTTTTTGGTTTATGCAACAAAATATAACACATTAGTATGTTTTTAAATAATGTACAAGTAATGTGTTAGGTCTATAAGACCTCTCTATTCCTTAAGCCTTTATTTTGAAAATCAAAAAACCTTCTTCATAAATATATTTTCCTTACACTTCAATATATTTCATTTCACTTAAATAAATCTCCTTATAAAAAAAACTTTCCTTATAATTTTGAGTTAAATATTTTTTTAAGGTTTTTAGAAATCTTTTTTTCCATACCAAAAAAGTTCTTAAGGTTCTGAAATTTGGTTCATGGTTTTACCATACCAGAATTCTTTAAGACACCGTTTCTCGTTCTTTGTTTTCACTACGATACCGATTTCCATATTGAATGAAACTCAGTATCATATTTTCCTTATACTTAGATTTCTAGTATTTCGGTTTTCTAAAGTTCTTAAACTCTGAATTCCTGGTTATCAGTACTGAAATTTCTTGAGACACATTTGTCATACCGATACCGGAAATCTTAATACCGAATTTCTTAAAACGAGATTTTATTTTCTTACATCTTTAAATGCTGATGTTTTCAAAGCCAAAATTTCTATTCCAGAAATTTCCATTCCACATTTCTAAAGAATATTTTCTTAATACTGGTTTTGTTAGAAACAGTGATACCATTTCTTATGATACCAGTACCAGAATTTGTAAAACCGAGTTTTCATAAAATATTTCCTTTTACTTTACTCGTACCGTTTTTATGAAAATACATTCCGAAATTTATAATTCCGGAATTTATTATTCAAAGATTTATTTCCTTAGAATTTCGAACCTTATAATTTCTTTCATATCATTTCATTTTTATCAGATTCCAAGTTCCTTACAGTTAAGGTGTAAGATCTTTATATTCATGGTTAGTTATATAAAACGACGTCGTTACTTCTGTTATAAACTAACCGTTGTATGTTTTCTAGGTGTCCAGGTCCCTCCAAGATTTAAGGGAATATGACCGTTAGAGTGGAACCAACCAGTAGATTTTTTGAAAGCTATAAATAGGACCTCAGATGATGAGATCAATATACAACAACGAGTTCACATGTTTGAAATTTAGAGCTCATCTCTCTAAAAAGTGAATTTCTCTAGAGTGAGAGGCTCTTATAAACTCTTAGGATTCATGAAGAAAGTTTGAATGGCTTGTTCAAACTTTTCTTCATGCAAAATTGCTTCGTGCAGAGGTGCGATTTCCTTAAAATCAGAGACTTCGGGTTGTGAAGTCAGAGGTGCTGATTTCCTTACAAATCGAGGGCTTGCGGGGATAGCAAGACAGATACCGATTTTAGGATTGAGGGCTTACCCAGGCTTGGGTAAGACATAATTTCTTATAAGTATAAAACAAGGGACCTTTATCCAAGGTTGTTGGATACCCTCCTCTTTGGGTTAAAAGAAGATTATAAATTTTCGCTGCTTTGTAAAAGTTATAAAGTTTTATTTTTGTATAAACTTTCTAACTTGTATCTTCGATTTTAAGAGATTATATATGTCTTATGGTAGAATATCTTTGTAAGAAAAGTTTCTTAAGCTCTAGACTTGAGAAATTTATATTTTCTCTAAGGAGGTGTTTTCTTATTAGAGGTATTGTGAAATTTGTTTATAAAAAATTTCCTTTATAAAATTTTAAAGTATACAATTCACCCCCCTCTTGTATATTGTGCATGTTTAGTACTTTTGAGATCCTAATATTGGTATAGAGTATAATATCATACCCCATACCAACCTATCAATTGGTATCAGAGCGTTGGTTCATTCTAAATTAATCTCATGATTAGATTCAGAAGAGAAATCATCATCTTCTTTATATTTTCGGAGTCACAAGTCCAGACTCATTTTTTTCTTAGATATACTCTAGTTCTTATTTTCCTTATACTTACAATTTTTCTTAAAGTTATCTTTAATAACTTTATATTTTCTTCAAGCACTACTACTAACCTTTTTGTCGAAGAAAGGTATATTTTTTTATGGTAGGATCCATGCATATTGGTTCATTGGACAATTTAAATCCTACCAGACCTCCTATTTTTGATGGAAATGATTATGAGTACTGGAGAGATAGGATGGAGAATTTTGTTATTAATACTGGAGTAGATAAATACCTGATGCTGACAAGAGATTATAAGATTCCTGATAAGGAATTGAGAATTTTTAATAATCAAGAGAGAGAAGAATATCAAGCTAATTTCAGAGTCAGAAATACATTGCTATGTTCCATGACTATGAACATCTATAGTCAAATATCCTAATGTGAAGATGAAAATAGTATCTGGAAGAAATTGGAAGTTACACATTTCAGAACTTCTAAAGTTATAGAGACAAAAATAGCTATGTTGAGAGTTGAATATCATGGCTTTAGATCTCCTTATAGAGAACCCATAAGCAAAGTTCAGAAAAGGTTCATGATCATTGTGAATAGCTTACAGTATATGGGAGAAAAATGTCTTGATGATGAAATAATTTTTGAAAAGATCATAGACATCATGCCTAATGAATGGAAGTCCAAGAGGACAACAATTGATGAGAACAGAAAAGTCACCCAGATTTCCTTAGATGAGCTTTTTGGAACTCTTCTTCAGCACGAAACTAGAATGAAGAGAGATACGGAAAATGTTAAGAAAAATAATGGAAATGGAAGTGTTAAATTCACAATAACTTCTAACCATATGAAATCCAAAACTCTATAAAGAGTTACTAGATCAAAGTCAAAGAATGTTACTATTCAATCAGAATCTAGTGATACAGAAAAATATGAGAATGAGTTAGAAAATCTTTCATGGAGAATGAACAAGATAGTAGCTCATAAGAACTATCAAAATAAGTTTAAGAAGAGAGACTACAAATAAAGGAAAGATGGGGAAGTTACTTGCCACAAATGCAGAAGAATAGGTCATATCAGACCTGATTGCCCTCTTTTGAAAAAGAAGGATAAGAAGGAAAGGAATTCAGAGAGAAATAAGAAAAAGTTCTATCTTTCTAAGCATAAGAAAAGTCTTAAAGAAAATGAAAATTGGAGTTCTAGTTGTGGATAATCTTCTGAAAGTGAATCTTTTGAATATAAATCATCAGCACAAAATAATATCGGATTCATTACTACTACTTCTTTCCCAAATACTTGTCTTATGGCCAAGGTAAGCTCTGTTGAGGCTTTAACAAATTTATCTCTTGATAAGAATTATTATTCTGAAGATATTACTTCTGATGAAGATACATCATCTTCATATAATGAATAAATACCTTCATATAGAGAAGTATCTAGATTATCCAAGTTGTTAGAAGCAAAAAACTATAAAATATATAAGACATTAGATAAGGAAAATACTAGAGAAGAAGTTATTACAAGAGAGATTTAAGATCTCACCATAGATCTTGAATATAAGGATGAGATCCTAGAAAAACTTTTTAAGACCTTAAGGAAGTAAATTCTGAGAAGGAAAAACTTTCTAAAGATCTTAAGAATGCTATTTCAAAAATAAATGTTTTTGAGGAAAAATATAACTCTAAGGAAATAATTCCTAAGGATAGAATTTATTCATGAGACTAAAATCTGAAATATATTACCTTAATAAACTTCTTTCCAATTTTACTTCTGGTAAAGAAAATTTTGACAAGATGTATTCTCAAATCACACATCACGAAAATACCTATGGAGTAGGTTATTCTCACAGAAAACCTATTTTCAAAAATAAATATTTTATTCCATCCAAATCACCCTTCTATACTAAATGTAAAATTGGTGTACATTGGAGGAAAACCTATTCCTTAAACAAAATCCAATCTCTAGGATTACATAAGGATTATTTTTTCAATCAAATGTGGGTTCCTAAAATCTTATTGTCTAACCCTGGATCCAAACAAGTTTGGATTCTGAAGGTCTAAATTTTGTTTTTGCTGGAAAATGAAGAATGTACCAACAATATCTGGTATATGGATAGCGAATGTTCTTGTCATATTACCGGTAACAAAAGTTATTTCCATAAGATTTTCAAAACGAAAGGCGGAAAAGTAACCTTTGGGGATAATTCTCAAGGAGAGATTTTTGTTATAGGTAATATCATTATTCTTGTTAAAGTTTTAATTTATAATGTTTTATTTGTTAATGGTCTTAAACACAACCTTATAAGAACAATTCAATTATGCAATGAAGGTTACCTTGTGAATTTTTGGAATGATAAGTGTTTAGTTCACAATTATAAGGATGCATATATTCTTACTGCCCATAGGCATGAGAATGCATACACTATGAACTTAAAAGACTTAAGAATCCAAAATCTTCCTTGCTTAAGTGCAATTGAAGATCAATCTTGGATTTTTCATAGAAGGTTAGGACACTGCAACCTTAATAACCTTATTAATCTTTCAAAGAAAGGATTAGTTAAGGATCTACCGGTTCTAAGTTTTGATTATTCAAAAGTATGTGACCCTTGTCAGTTTGGAAAGAAACACAAATCTAGATTTAAATCTATTAGTGAAGTTTCAAAATCTAATGCCCTACAGTTAGTGCATATGAATTTATTTGGTCCTACACAAACTAGAAGTATTGGAGGAAAATATTATGTATTTGTTCTTGTTGATGACTACAATAGATATACTTGGGTCTATTTTCTAGGAAGGAAATTTTAAGCCTTTTATTATTTTAGAACTTTTCAATATCAAGTAAAAAATGAGAAAAACCTACCATTGATAACTATTCATAGTGATCATGGTGGTGAGTTTGTAAATTCAGATTTTGAAACTTTTTGTAGTAAGAATGGAATTACTCACAATTTCTCAGCTCCTAGAACTCCTCAACGAAATGGTGTTGTTGAAAGAAGGAACCAAATCCTTCAAGAGATAACCAGAACCATGTTGAGTGAATATTATATTGCAAAACACTTTTGGGATGAAGCTGTAAGTACTGCATGTTATACTATAAATCGAGTTTTGATAAGGCATTTTCTTAATAAAACTCCTTATGAGCTATGGACTGGTCGAAAACCAAAAGATTCTTACTTCAAGGTTTTTGGTTGTAAAGTTTTTATCCTTAATACTAAGGATAAATTACACAAATTTTCACCAAAATCCGATGAAGGAATTTTCTTAGGCTATTCCACTAACTCTAAGGCTTATATAGTTTTTAATAAAAACACTTGTACTATGGAGGAAACAATACATGTTAAATTTTATAAAACTGGTCCTTTTGTTTTCAAACAACCTAATTTAAATATTCCAAATATATTTTCTAAAAATGATCAACAACCTATAGTTGAAGATTCTTCTAAGGAAAATGTTCACGAAAATATTCCCGAAACATTTACCCCTGAAGATTTTCTACCTTATGTTGATGATCATGTTTTAAAAAACCCAAATCAGTTGTTACTTAGAAATAATCCTACTGATAATATCATAGGAGATGTCAATCAACATATAAGGACTATAAGTTCCTTAAGGAATGATATTTAACATGTCCCTTTTCTTTCCCAATTCGAGCCAAAGACTCCTGAGGAAGCCTTAGGTGATTAAGATTGGATAAAGTCTATGCAAGATGAACTCAATGAGTTTGTAAGGAATCAAGTCTAGACCTTGGTTGAGATACCTAAGGATACATATTTTATTAGTGTAAAATGGGTCTTCAGGAATAAATGTGATGAAAATGGGACTATAGTTCGAAATAAAGTAAGATTAATTACTAAATGTTATAACCAACAAGAAGGCATAGACTATGAAGAAACCTATGCACTGGTAGAAAGACTTGAATCTATCCGAATTCTTCTAGAATTTGTAGCATTCTATAATTTTAAACTTTATCAAATGGATGTGAAGTGTGCTTTACTTAATAGATATGTACAGGAAGAAGTCTATGTAGAACAACCTTTTGGTTTTGAAGATGTAAAACATCCTAATCATGTATATAAACTTACCAAATCTTTATATGACCTTAAACAAGCTCCTAGATCTTGGTATGATATACTTACTAGATTTTTACTTCAAAAAAACTATTCTAAGGGAAACGAGGATCCAACCCATTTTATAAAGAAAGATAAGAAAGGTATTTTATTTGTACAAATATATGTTGATGACATTATATTCAGATCAACTCAAAAATATTTAACAGATTCCTTTGATGATCTCATGAAGTCTAAGTTTGAGATGAGTATGATGGATGAGTTAACATTCTTTCTTGATTTTCAAATTTCTCAAAAACTAGAAGGAAATTATATATCTCAACATAAGTACATCAAAGATCTTATTAAAAAGTTTGGGTATGATAACACTAAGAGTATAAGTACTCCTATCGGTACTTCTAATACTCTTGATATTAATGAAGCAAGGAAACCTATGGATCAAACATCTTATAGAGGAATGATAGGAAGTTTACTTTACTTAACAGAAAGTCGAACCGAATTAATGTTTTATGTCTACTTATGTGCTAGATATCAAGAAAATCCTAAGTAATCCCATCTTAAGGTTGTGAAAATAATTTTCCGGTACTTAAAAAGAACCTTGGATTTAGGACTTTTTTATTCTTCTGAAAATGTTTTTGAACTGAAAAGATTTTCGGATGCTGATTTTGCTGGTTGTAAAATGGATATAGAGTACTTCCAGAATTTGTCATTTCCTAGGAGTTTCCTTAGTTTCTTGGTCTTATAAGAAACAACATTCTGTAGCACTTTCCACTGCTGAAGTAGAATATGTAGCAGTTGGAAGTTGTTGTGCTCAAGTGTTGTGGATGCAACACACACTCACAGATTATGGCATGAGTTTTACCAAAACTCAAATATTGTGTGATAACACTAGTTCCCTAGCCCTAAGTAAAAACCCAACACATCACTCCCATGCTAAGCACATAGATATTAGGCATCACTTTCTTAGGGATCACACAATCAAAGGAGATATAATTCTTCAATTCATCGGAACACAAGAACAAATTTCTGATATAATTACCAAACCATTACCATCTGATAGATTTGAATACATTAAATAGAATCTAGAATTGATATCTGTAAGATAATATTTCATATCTACTTCTTTATTAACCATATACTAACATTAAATTACTCCTAAATTCAAGGGGAGTACATATGTTTGATTTTTTTTGGAAATTTAATCTTAAGGATTTTTTCCCCTTAAGTTAAACCAACTTTAAGTTTTTTCTTTCTTTTATATTTTCTATCTATTTTGAAAATCCAAGAATCTAAATTTTCAGAATCCATATTTTTGGAGTTGAAATTCTCAGAGTTAAATTTTCCGATGTCTAGTTTTTCTAACCCTAAGAAATTTTTCTTTGATACCGATAATTTCTTTAGAGATTCCTTAGAGGTACATCTTCTTAACACTTAGTTATTTTCTTACAGTTCTATTTGTTGGTATTTCTTTCCTTTAAGAATTTTTTTTTCTTCAGATTCATATTTCCTTAGAATCCAACTTTCATTTTTTCCTAAAAACTCAAAATTTTGGTATGGATACATATTTTCAACCATCTTCAATAGTTAGATCATATTGGACAAATCTCATCCATTTGATTTCCTTATGGAAGTTAAAAGGTCATAGTTTGTCTATATAAGGTCTACCCTACTTCATGAGGATCCCACCAGTTCCTTAAGTCTTCGAGTCTAAGTTCTACTACTTCAGAGTTTGTCATTCCAGATTTCTTCAGAGATTTCTTATAGATCTGAATGTCTGGCAGTTCTGACTAGATGACAGCCAAGGAGAATAAAGACAAGATGATATTTCGGGAGAGGCCTATATATTCATACTTTTACAATCATTATGATTCCCTCATATCTCGTATTATCAATTGTAATCATTGGGAGAGTATTTTTATAGAAAAGTACAAGTTTCAATATCCTTTATATCTGGAGTTAGTCATACATTTTTATGACTCATTCAATTTCTTTGAGAAGGACGGTAAGGAGTATTTCAGGTTTAAGACTTATGAAAATTCTTATGCCGTTCCATGCCAGAAAGCATCCAACTTCCTGAAGATTCCCTATGAAGGAGAGGCCCTCATAGGTTCTTACAAAATTCTGGATAAGGAAGGATCTTTCGAGAAGAACCGTGCTTTAGAAAGTCTCGACATGAGGAGAGTTAACACTCTGAATCTTGAACACTTATCAATGGACCATAGGTTGGTGGCATTATGGATGCATAGGTTATTTATTACAAGAAAAGGGTATAAATATTCCTTAAATACGTGCGGCATTCTCTTGTTAGACTTTCTCATCAACCTCAGGAAGGTTAATTTTGTTAAATATATTTTTCTTACGATTAATGATGTGAAAGGCGGTACCATAAAATCCCAAATCCTGATGTAACCTTCCACTATCTCAAGGATATCTGTTATGGTTTTAGCCAAAATGAAAATTACATGAAATTCAACTTTGAATTCTTGTAAGATTATGTTGCTAAGTGAAGATATGCTGAAGAGAATGAAACATTCTTACAATCCAGACTCTAAGAAGTTTGAAGAAGTCGTGACACCGAAAGTTCAGAAGCTGGTAATGAAGGAAGATATTCCAGAATCGTCCAAAGATGCACTAAAAAAGTAAGTATCGGAATCTTCAAAAAGTTATCAGAATAAGAAAAAGTCAGATGAGGTCTCTCATTTAGATCCTACCTCAGTAGCTTCGGCTTTAACACCACCAGTTATAAGAAAACTGAAGGCTTACTCTGATGATATTGTTGTTGGATGGAGGAAGTTAGCTGAATCTAGGAAGGAAGGGGATCCAACCTTTGGGTTAAATCCAGTAGAGGAAAATTCTTTGAAGATTCAAACTGCTAATGTGTTAGAGAAAGAAGCTAAAGAGAAGAACCAGGAAAGAGAAAGAACTGTGACAGAGATTATTCAGTCCTTGTTGAAGGAATTATAAAAGTCCTCTGAGAAGCTACCAGTACTAGATGTCACTCCGGAACCTAAGAAGGCGAAGAAAACTGTAGTGATACCGAAACCTGTTCCGGATTCGCAAGTAGAAGTACAAGAAGTGGATGATTTCATTTTACAAGAAGAAGATGATGTGATTAGACAAGTTTATGATTATGTTGCAACCCTGGGTGTTTCTACCGAGGAAGAAGAACAAGAAGAAGTTGAAATCGAAGTAGAAGAGGTAGAAGAAGAGGTTTATGTAACCGAAGATTAAGATGAAATCTATGAATCTGAAAATAGTGATACCAGAAGTGAAGAAGAGAAATAAGAAGAAGGTATTCAAGAAAGATCTAGAGATGATAAGACTATAGAAAATGAGGTAGTCCCTCAGGGTTCCAAACCCTCTGTAGTTCCGAAAGTTGATAAAGGGAAGGCCATTATGGTTTCCTCTTCTGATGCCGATTCACCTAAAAATCTTGAGAATATGGAATTATCTATTCTGAAGGTCAATAAAGAAGAATCTGACTCAGAGTCCTCATCATCTATGGGTGATAACTTTGTAAAAAATTCATTAAGGAAATTAGTAAGTACCATTATGGTACTTGCTAACATAGATTCCCAGAGCCAAATGATGCAGGAAACCTTAAACCAAAAGATGGATTCAACATCTATGCTGATGGACATGGTGGTGAAAGGTGAAGCCGATCATAATAATATTCTCATTGATTACAAAGCTCAAAAAATTTCATTTCATAAAGTGATCATCCAGACCCGAACCTTATCAGATAAAGCTCTACAATTCTCAGACTTCATGGAATTGACAAAGGGAGCTTTCGATGATGTAGAAAATGAGCTAACCAAAATCCAAACTTCTTTCTCAGAGAAATTTTCAAGTGAGTTAGCTATGAGGAAAAATGAAGGAAAAAATATTTTTGATCAAATGAATGCCGTAGATGAAGTTGTCAATTATCAGAAAGGAATATCTACTGGTCTTGTGAAGAAATCATATTCACAAGAGGAAGTGATCAAAGTTCTTGAAGATAAGAATAAATTCCAAGAATTCCAGATCCAGGCTTTGGAGAAGAAGGTAGATGAGCGAGATACCTTGACAAATAAGCTTCAAGAAGATCACAAGGAGGTGAAAAATATTAAGTCCTTGGTGAAAAGTATTCTTTCAGAGAAGAAGAAGGATAGTTGATACATTTTTTCCCATGTTGAATTTTTTTTGTGAAACTTGATGAAAAATTCCTTGCAAATATTTTATATATTTTGTCTCATGTATATTTATTTCTAACCTTACAGGTTCCTATCCATTCCTTTTTTAAAATCACAAATGGGGAGAATTATATCAAAGAGAGAATTTAAAGGAAGAAAATTTAGAAAGAAAAAAATTAATTTTCTAACCTTAATCTATAAGGAGATGTTCTTCAACTGAGGGGGGGATTTTTGTACTCTAAGAACGTCTACATAAGGGAAGAATAATTTACCCTTAGTCATACACTTAAGGGGGATCTAAGTATTCATATCTCTAAGCATTTATATCTTTTCCTTGTCATTTTTGATTTTTTTTGTGCTTTCTAAAAAGGGGGAGATTGTTAGGTCTATAACACCTCTCCATTATTTAAGCCTTTATTTTTAAAATCACAAACACATTATTCATAAATATATTTTCCTTGCACTTTAATATATTTCCATTCAATTAAATAAATTTCCTTATAAACACAATTTCCTTAGACTTTTGAGTTAAGTATTTTTTTTAAGGTTTTTATAAATCCGTTTTTCCATACTGGAAAAGTTCTTAAGGTTCCGAAATTTGGTTCATGGTTTTACCATACCAGAATTCTTTAAGACACAGTTTCTCGTTCTCTGTTTTCCCTGTGATATCAATTTACATCTTGAATGAAATCCAGTATCATATTTTCCTTATATTTCAAGTATTTTGGTTTTCTAAAGTTCTTAAACTCCGACTTCCTGGTTATCAGTACTGAAATTTCTTGAGACATATTTGTCATACCGATACCAGAAATCCTAATACCGAATTTCTTATACTGAGATTTTATTTTATTACATCTTTAAATGTCGATGTTTTCAAAGAAGAAATTTCTATACCAGAAATTTCTATTCCGCATTTCTAAAGAATATTTTTTTAATACCTGTTTTGTTAGAAACAGTTAAACCATTTCTTATGATACCAGTATTGAAATTTGTAAAACCGAGTTTTCATAAAATATTTCCTTTTACTTTACTCATACCATTTTTATTAAAATCCATTTGGAAATTTATAATTCTGGAATTTATTATTCAAAGCTTTATTTCTTTAGAATTCCAAACCTTATAATTTCTTTCATATCATTTCAATTTTATCGGATTCAAAGTTCCTTACACTTAAGGTGTAAGATCTTTATATTCATGGTCAGTTATATAAAACTATGTCGTTGCTTCTGTTATAAACTAACCACTGTATGTTTTCAACATGTTCAGGTCCCTCCGAGATTTAAGGGAATATGACCGTTGGAGTGGAATAGACCAATAAATTTTTTCAAAACTATAAATAAGACATCAGATGATGAGATCAATATACAACAACGAGTTAACATGTTTGAAATTTAGACCTCATCTCTCTAAAAAGTGAATTTCACTAGAGTGAGAGGCTCTTATAAAACCTCAGGCTTCATGCAGAAAGTTTGAGCATCTTGTTCAAACTTTGCTTCAAGCAAAATTGCTTCGTGCAGAGGTGCGATTTCCTGAAAATCAGAGAGTTCTGGTTGTGAAGTCAGAGGTGTCTATTTCCTTACAAATCGAGATCTTGCAGGGATATCAAGAAAAATAACGATCTTAGTATTGAGGGCTTACCTAGGCTTGGGTAAGACATACTTTCTTGTAAGTATAAAACAAGGGACCTTTATCCAAGGTTGTTGGATACCCTCCATGTTGGGTTAAAATAAGATTGTAAATTTCCACTTCTTTGTAAAAGTTAAGAAGTTTTATTTTTGTATAAACTTTCTAACTTGTATCTCTGAATATAAGAGATTCTATATGCCTTGTGGTAGAATATCTTTGTAAGAAAAGTTTCTTAATCTTTATACTCTAGAACTTTATATTTTCTCTAAGGAGGTGTTTTCTTATTAGAGGTATTGTGGATTTTTTTATACAAAATTTCTTTTAGAAAATTTTAAAGTATACAGTTCACCTCCTCTTGTATATTGTGTATGTTTAGTACTTTTGTGATCCTAATATTGGTATAGAGTAGAATATCATACTCCATACCAACCTATCATAATGATTTAAAAAACATATAACATGTATCAATCTAATCTACATCAGTGTCGCAGGTTATCCTTTGTACCATAGATAGTTTTATATATAATGAATCCGTGTTTTGTATATCGATGTCTATGCTCTGGTGTATGCATATCCTGTGTATAATCTCTAGAACGTACCTCTACATTGTCTTGTGTGACAGGCAGTGGATCTACAATCTGCTCACCTGTACTCTATCCTAGCTCCAAGGATAGTGGCTACTGACTAGAACTCTCCCAAACATGTGAAGAAGATGGCTGTTGTGCAGAAGATATATATAGATCATAGGAAAATAAAATTTTCAATGCAGGCCAGTCAGCATATATCTCTGCAACTAAATTTGACCTGATAAAAGGATCTGTTTGTGTTAGTTTCTCTGGATATGAGTGTGGCTCATATGCAATAGGAACTAGAGGAGCATCTAGCTGATCATGATGAACACCCTCCTCCTATTCCACATTTTTATCCATAATAGGGTTGTAATCCCCAGACACATATATATCAGGATCACCACCCTTTGCATTTCCTAACACATCAAAGAAAATCCAATGATAAATCTCATCCATAGGAAGAATAAACTATGCCACTAATCTATGAAAATAGGTTTGGTCAAAGGTACATCCCTCTATGGGATCAAATATATGAATAGTTGAGAGATATGAACATCTAACAAAAGAAAATTATGCAGTTAACTGAAGTTAATAAAAAAAACATTGAACAATGTAAGGAAGAATTATTACCAACTCATGATAGCCTCATTTGTGTTGTGTAATATATCTACTTTGGGACATGAATATACTAGGGTCCGTAATCTAGCTGATCTAATAAATGTATACATACTGTGCCAAAATTTCATAATCAGGACTCATGTTGTATGTCCCACATCTCAATATATGGTCCATTGTATCACCTTCAATCAAAGTCTCACTTCCCTAATATGTTCAAGGAATTAAGTGAAAGTAACTGACTAAGCGGTGCAGGAACGAGCTAATAAAATCAAAGTACCTCATAACTCTATCAGCATGATGCCACTATATAATATGAAAATTAATCATAGGAAAGATGCATGATCCAATAACAAGCATCACCATACAATAAGGTTGGTAAATCTGGATGATAGACTCAATATATGGCATCCATGAAACCTAAAATATCAAAATACTGAATAAGAAATTAATAAACAAAGACATGTACTGTACACAATAATAATTTTACTATATAATCAATAATCACATACATCATCATGTTGAAGATTGTTCAATATAAGTCTGTAAGTAGGGATGTCATGTTTGGATATATCTGAATATCGATGTGGCTAACCCCACCTATAGATAACATTTTTATAGTTATATTTCTTGATAAAAACTCATACATTTTATTTTCACATAATATGGAAGAAAAAACATACCATCATCCACACAAGGGCTCCCATTAAATATTAGATGACAGTGGCATGTGGGAATGTGGATCTAAGTGAGGGATGCACTCCTATATCCACATTTAAATAATAAAAATGCATCTTGTAATCTACATTTTAATGATTATACATGTGATGCATAATGGTCTATATGTATATGAAAGACATGAAAACCCCTAACTATACAACCCTATATAGTAAAAATTCTCCATTAATGGTTAATATATTAACAAGAATCCAAGGTGCAATATAAAAATTGGTTGATTAGTTGTAAAGGTAATAGAACAAAATTCACCAACAAGCATCCAAGTTTCACTTTAACAATCAACTAGAGTGCTCACATGATATGACATGTCCACATAGGGTTACCATTAAATGTTCACCGATGCACAAGCTACAATAGAATGTGCACATGGATATCTCAATGCTTCTAAATAACCATAATCACAATACCTATTTTCCAATATGACCACCATCACTTGACCATTAATGACTGTGATTGGCCTGTGACACTCTATTACTTGACAACATCTCCTTATCCAGTAAAAGGTTAAAACACACAATGATGGTGCATCATGTAGTATCTGATCAATGTCACTTTAGAAATTATGATCAAAACGAATTCCATTTGACATCCTATGATAATTATATTGGGAAAATTCAAAAATGTACTTCACACATCTAGAAAATTTCTCATATACTAACCCTATGATCGATAGTTTTCACACACCCTTACAGACCCCATTATGCACTAAAACATTTTAGTAGTAATATTTCCATATCTCCTTCCAATATCACATTCCAATGACCAATTTTACTTTGAAATTCACATCATATAATTATACACATATTGATTTGCCCTTCAATTTTCTTTAAGTTTTTGAATCAAACTTTCCTTATTGGGGCTCGTATGATAAAACCATAAGAGAATAATGTATTTAATTGGATATTAAATTCTTTCACAAAAAATATAAGATAAAAAACCTAACTTGATGATCACCTTATTTATTGCCTCATCTCTTAAATTCTTATGTACATTACTAGAAATATTTCTAATGCAATATTGATGATACAAATTTAGTTCTCACCATGAAACTCCATAACTATTAATTAACTCTATAATCTCTCAATGGTGATTAGATATCAGAAATAATTCCTATCTTGGTGTGACATGAATGTGTATACTGGCCAAAAACCAACTCTAGGATTCAAAATTTTCCTTTTCAATAATGGTAAATGCTAGTGGTAGAGAACCATGATCACCATATTGTATAGAATAAATAAGTATAACCCTAATATACTTTCCATAAATAAAAGTTCCATAGAATTGAATGAATTGTTTATAATATAGGAAAGTAGTGATACATGTCCTGAATGCCCAAAACATCCTATGGAACTTCACCTTTGTTTGATCAACTTTTTGATCTAAGGAGGCATAATAAATAGTGTAAAAATTATAAATAAAATGATTTTTGAGATAAAATAATTCCATAATATGTGAAAACACTACATATGATTCATACCAATCACCATAAACATTCACAAATTCATTTTTTTCATTAAAATATTTTTTGTAGTTTATCTTATATTTAAACAACTGTTGCATTTGTTCATGGAAAAGGGACACAAGAATGTATTGACATGTTTGTATCATCTCTACAATAACATTCGATATAAACTCTACATAAAGTGAAGAGTTATACTATGAAAAGATTGGATGTACACAAGTGTGTGGGAATTCCAATTTGGTTATCTTCCAACATGCAAAAAATTTATCATATATTTCCCACATTTGAAATTTATATTCTAGATCATATTTGTCACATCGTGATAGATAATTTTATTTCTTGGAATCATCAACCACATAAGAAAAATTTCACTATATGTGGTATTGTTTTAGTACATTTTTTGAGGTAATTTTACTTTCAAAATACCACCCTACATATATAGTGTTATCAGTCGATGCAAATCTGTTACCTATGTAGATATGGAATTCAATAGATGGTGTAATGAGATTATAATAAAAATATTGTGAATGTAACATTACTTTGACTAAGGAAGTCAATAATGTAAGATGATTACCAATAATTGGTGGTTTCTTATCTATAAAATAAACGTTATAAGGTTCATTACCCATATCATACTCATACACATCATCTCTTGATGCATAACCAGATACTTCCTCATCAAATAAAGTGACATTCAGTAAATTAGAAGTATATACAAGGATGTACCCTACAATTCCTTCAAAATTTTGATCATCTTCTTCATGACTTATTTCTATCACTGGAGTCATATGAGAAGTAAATAAATGAGAGTGTTGTGAAGGACCAACACTTAAAAAGCTCATATAATATGGTTTTTTAGTAGTAGGTTTAACCTCATCAATATCAGAAATAACAACATATAATTCCATTAGGTCATTACTACACTATTTCCTAAACAACAATGATGTATCCATACAATTCTCATCATCAACTATAGGATATTCAGTGTGCTTGGTACCTGGTGTAGAAGGTAGAGGATAGGGTTCCTAGGCTAATAATGGGCTACTTTATGGATAAATACAATGCACATGATAATTTGTAGGGTGTTTTTTCTTAATAGAGGAATTTTTAGAATTGTGTAGTCATGGATTTTGGTATTATTTCACCCTTTTCCATTTTTTGGGATCTTTTGATGAATTCTACCTCCCTAATATCTAATTTTCTTCCCCAAATTTTAAGTGAAAATTCTACTTAGTTTATTGTTATAAATACGATCCATTGGGAGTTTTATATTCATCACAATAAAAGATACAAGTGTCTATCATTTTTTAGAACGTGACAAGGCCAAGGAGCTCCTAATTTGGGACACCCTCTACAAGATCAACATCAACCCTACCAACGCCAACAATATCAACTTCAAGACCCCCACCGGTCTCTCTAGGGCCTACCCTGTCTCCACCTTTGAGCTCAAGGATGGACCCAAGAAAGTGCTGGACAACGACACTATTGTTCCCGTTCCCGCCCCAACCACTGTTCTACTATAGAGCGTCGAGGAGGTGTGACCTGAACCTAATATCTTTCATATTCATACTATTATTATCATTATTCATGTTATCTAAGATAAAAACCCCCACCCCATGCCACCCCTACTATATCCATGTGTATGTTTCCAAATAAAAAAGTCAATTATGTTCTGGAAGGAGCTAAGCATTCTCCCTTGCTAAAAATAGTCCGTTGTGTATGAAGTAGGTGACCTATTTCACTCTTTGGGCTTTGATTGAGAAATTTTATATATATATTATGAAATTATTTTATGATTTATTAATTCATGAATATTAATTGGTATGATAAATTATTTCTAATGATGTTGAATAATTTTTCATGATTTTTTAAGTGATGTAAATATTTTATAATTATGTTTTAAGGATTAAATTATAGAATTACATGTTTAATGTGATGGTTTAATGAAGAAATTTATTATATGAATTATTATTTGTATGTAATAATTAGTGTTTGAATTAAAAATATATGAATTTGGGGACTGAAATTGATGTTTTGATAATAAATTTATGTGTTAAAGTGTTGTTCATTGCAATATAATTCATTTCATTTCATGAATTATTTCCAGTGAATTGGTATTTTTTAATTGGTTGATGACGTGGATAGATAGAGATAATATTTTTATCATTTTTCATATGTTTTTAAATGATTTAATCCCTAAAATTTTATCAATTTTATTTATTTTCATCAATTTTGGATTTATGGTGTGTTTTGGGATTAAATGCGAAAATTGATTAATTATAGAATTTTACCTGATTTTAATCTCTTTAGTTTTTAGATCATAACTTTTAAAATATCAATCCATTTTTTATTATTTTTTTAGGATTCCTTGATCTATGGAATACAACTTTTCCTGCTATACCTTGAGCTAATTCTAACATCTAAAGACACAAAAAAATCAATCAATATACAAATCTTTCAGGCCGATAGAGTAGACCCCACCTCCATAAATGAGGGATAAATCAAGATACACACCAGAAATTTAGGTGATTACACATATATTGAAAATAAGACTCATAAACCATTTCAAAATTAAATTATATGGAGTCATTCACTCATTAAGGTGGCCATTCAATGATCAATATTCAAGGAAACTTTTTCAAATCCTTATACAGAAAATGTATTAATCATTAATTATTAGATAAAATTATATATACGAGTAAAATTAATGTTAAAATTTTTGGTATGATATAAAAATAAATTTTTAACAACCTATAAGAAGGGACCTTGGCATGATTCAACCATATAGTGGACAAAACAGAATCCAACTTTTGGAGAATATATTCTGGAGGGGAAGCTACTGCAATCATTTCTTTTCTTAATTAATTTTTTTTTATTTTTTACTTTACTTTTCTTTTAAATTTAAATTTAAATTATTTTATTTTAAATTAAATCTAATTCATTCATACTTTTTATTTTTGTGTCATCTTCCACACACCCTTATTTTTATTCTATATCTTCTTCTCCTTTTCTTTTATTTTTTATTTTTATTATTTTCTCTTCTTTTCTCTTCTTTTAATCTTAACACTGTGAACTATTATAATTATGATTATGAGTAAATAACTTGAGGAATATCATGAGGGAGTAATCTAGTGCTTTAACTTGAGGCCATGTTTTAATCCTGATTTGAGTTAATTCTAAGGACAACTTACAGTGGGTTTAATCCTCACTATGGTTTTCTAAAGTTTAACTTCATGATATACTACCATTTACCTCAATAGAGGATGTGGATGAGGAGTGTAATTGGAGATCTCTAAGTAAACTATGCATTATTAACTGGGGTAGATTTAGGTGTGAACACATATAATGAAGTGTTTTCACTAAGTAGATTTAAATATGATCAATGAAGGTGACCCCAAAAAAATATCTCGGGAGAACTTACTTTCTTCCCTAATTCCATTCTATTTAGAATTTCATGGTAATTTATAATTACATTTTAGTTCCATTTTAGTTTTTATTTCATTTATCTATTCTATTTTATTACTTTAATTAATATTAAAAAAACAAAAAATATTAATTTAGGTGAATTAGATTAAGTGAGTGAACAACTGAGAAAGACCCTCAAGTGAGATGACCCTGATCAGCCTTGGTGTGACATTAAGAAAATAAATTACTTTTTTCCAGACCCTATGATAAGCATGCATCAAAATTGGCATCGTTTTTGGGGAGTTAATTAGTGTTTACTTATCTTTTTTCTATTTTCACATTATATATATATTTTCATTGTTTTTTCAGAAAAACCATAAAAAAACCCATAAATAAATTTATGTTTTCTATGATGTATCTAAACTACTATTATTTGGAATGGGAAGAGTACTCATAGGTGAAATATCAAGAATAATAAGTTGATTATAGTGATCTAAATGACCAGTTTCAAAGGATGATAGACACTCTAGATTACATGAGGAGCAAGATGGAAAGAGTTTTTGAATATGTTTGTGCATTAATGGAGTAACCTAACCCTGATCCGGAGCAAGAACTTAAGGTAGTGGTGGAAGAAATTTCACCACTCCCAATTGGAATCAAAGAACCCAAGGAGGTAATGGTAGACATACCTGAAGATTTATTCTTCTTTAGTCAACCATTTCTAGGAGAGATAGATGAAATAGAATTTCCTGCTAAGACACATGTGGGATATCAACAAGAACTGGATGAATTCTAGAACAAATGTGAGGAACTACTTGATCTCCCAAAACCTTGAAAAAAATAAGAGCTAACACCCTTGAAGGAAGACACAACCCAATTGGTGAAATTTGAAGTAAATATAGAGGATCCCGATTACCTACCTCCATCCATTGAGATCCAACTTCAAGAGGCCCTTACCAATGAGGAAGGATTTGAAGATAAACCAATTTAGGGAGTTTATATTATGTTAAACTCTATTTCATTTTATTTTATTTAATCTAAATCGAGTATTAATTCCTACTTCTATGAATTTTCAGATTCATACAATCTTTTATGTGTTTGGGAGGAAGATGAAGAAACTAGACATGCGCCTATTGATGAACACCTGGAGATCCTAAAAGACATTGAATATTTATTATAGGGATTACAAGAAGAAATAATATTGGATCTACCTTAAGAAAAATAGATACACAATAATGACATTAAAAGGAAACATTTTGAAATTAATTCTTTAAATTTAAATTTTGAATCTCCCTTGGATTATTATTTTAATACAGAACATCTAGAGAAACCACTATATTACTAAGAAGATGTTTCATAAGTAGCAACAAAGGGGGAGGAGGTTTCATTCTTCATCCTACCCCTCCATGAAAGATATACCTAATTGTGAATGGGGAAGATCTGGTGTACTCATTACATGGAATTATCCTCAATAAGAAAAAATAAATTCAAGTTGGGAAGAACAAAAAGTGGTGGTTCAAGTTCAAGAAACTCCACCCATCGATAGATTATGGATAATAGTTGGTAATCCCTTCTAGAGGTAGTAGAAATTCAGGGCCCACTTGGGATATCATACCAAGATTTATCTTTAAATTATTTATATAAATTTAGATTCCAATTTCACTCTTAGAATTATTTAAGCATGCATCCCACTCCCTCCTATTATTTTTAATCTTTAATAGCATGATAATTGTGATTAATTGATTTATTTACTTTTTAGGACCATGATGGATCAAGTAATCCCACAAAAATTGGATGAAGATGAATAAATATTTATTTCAAAATCTAGTTCAATTTTAATTTTTATCATTTAAACTCCTTACATTTTTTACGAGACACTAATTTAAACTTTAAATTGGAATTTCATGCCCACACTTGAATTATGATTTAATTGAATTATGTTGGGAGACATGATTTTATTAGGAATAATATGATTACATGTTTTATATTTCAATGATAATGAGATAAAATGGGTAAAATGGATAATTGGATGATTAAAATTAAATAGGGATATTAAAATGAGGACTCATGATTTGAGGTAATTAATTAATTCTTGTAAATGAAATTTCCTAAATATTTTTCATGATTTGAATTTCTGAAATTCATGTGAAATTATTTGTTATTATTAATTATTCCTTGAGTGATTGTCCAATATCATATGTCTCATTCCCAAGAGTATTTATAGACCATTCACTTATTATTTATTCTTGACCATATTTCTCAAGTGATATTTGGATATGACACTGACCAGAACTTTCATTTGAACTTTTCAAAGCTATGACTATACAAAAACACATTTAAAATTATTGGATAATCTTTTGATAAACCACTTCATCTTAAAATACCACCGATACATCAATCCTTATTTATCCCATAGATACCATTAATTACCTTTATAGGAATGATCCATTTTTGAAGCCATTTTATCCATTCCTACCTTCATCTTTGTATTTTCATGATATTTTAAAATTCAAGTGTGGGGATGAAGGGAGTAATGGTGGAATGGATTAAATACATTTTAAGGAAGAAGTGAGAGGGTGATTATTGTTGGAGTAAATTATGGATGTTTATTCATTCATGATACTTCATTTTTTTCCCCTCTTGAATTAAAAAAAGGAAAATGACAAAAAGGACTAAAAAATAAAAACAATGGGCTGCGATTTGGGAAAAAAATCATCATGACTAGAATGATGATTTTTATCATATGTGGTTAGGTGATGAATGTGATGTTTATTCTAATAATAAATTTCAAAAAAAAAAAATTGAAATGTTCTTTTAAAAATAAAAATGTGGAAAATTAGAAAAAAAATTTAAGTGGGTGCATAAATCATTCATTATGATTTATTTGATCATAACATTTACTTTGAGTTTTGTTGAAGTTTTAGTTTCTACATTGAAGGGGATAATTCCATTGAGATTTAATTTTTTATATCATGAATTGTACTTAATAGATAAAATTTCTCTTATATCCTTAATTTTTAAACATAAGTTTATACCAACCTTATGCCTCATAGTCATTTGAACCTTTAATGCAAGACCTCATGATTTCATGAGTATTTTTTCTTTACAAAGTGGAGAAAAGTATTTCCTTTACAAGATTATGGACAAGGAGTATGTTATCATGATATGATCATAACTCTACATGAATTTCATCATGAGTGATGATATAAAATATTCAAAGGTAAGGTAAATCATGATTTGGAATGTTTAATTATAATGAATTGAGGAACTTAAATGAATTAAAGGATAAGTTCCATCATTTTCCAAAGAGGGAAGTAAGATACATGAATTGATTATTTATTTAAAAATCGATAAATTAAATTTATATTTTATATATATTTTTGAAAATTTGTTTTCACATTGATGACTGTTTAATTTTATTGCCTTCAAATTTGAATATTGATAAGAATGATGCCCTTTTATTTTCAATGTATAGATTTTATGCTTGAGGAAAAACATGTTTTAAGTTTGGAGGAATTAATAGAGATAATAATTTCATCTTTTTTCATATGTTTTTCAATTATTTAATCCATAAAAATTTATCAATTTTATTTATTTGCATAAATTTTGGATTTATAGTGTGTTTTAGGCTTAAATGTGAAAATTTCTTAATTCTACAATTTTAACTTGGTATTTTGATAATAAATTTTAAAATATCAACATATTTTATGTGATTCATTTTTTAGGATTTATTGATCTGTGGGTTACAACCTTTCCTTATAGACCTCGAGCTAATTTGAATATCTAAGGACCTAATAAAATCAATCAATGTTACCTTTATAAATGAGGGATAAATTGAGATAAATACCTCCAATTAATGTGATTAAACCTATATTGAAAACATGACTCATAAAATCGTTTCAGCATTAAATTACATGGAGTTATTCACTCATTAAGCTGGTTATTGAACACTCAACATTCATGGAAAATGTTTGGAATCCTCAGATAGAAAAAGTATTACTCATCAATTATTCAATAAATATATATATAAGAGTACAATTAATGTTAAATTTGGAATTATTATAGAAAATTAAATTTGGAACAACCTATAATAAGGGACCTTGGAATGATTCGATCATATAGTGGATGAAATAGAAGAAAAATTATAAAGGAAAAATTATGAAGGGGAAGCTGCTACACCTTTTTTTATTCTTTTTTTACTCTAGTTTACTTTTAAATGTAATTTTAATTTAGTTTCTTTTAAATAAAATATAATTCATTCATATATTTTATTTTTGTGTCATCTTCCACACACCCTTTTTCTTCTTATCCATCTTCTTCTACTTCTCTTTTCTTTTTTATTTTCATTATTTTATCTTATTTTATCTTATTCTCATCTTACAACCATGAACTCTTATACTCGTGATTATGAGTAATAGACCCAAATAATATCCTAGGTTAGTAATATAGTTATTTAACTCGAGGAATGTTTTTAATTCCTATTCAATTTAATTATAAGGATAACTTATAGTGGGTTTAATCCACACTGTGGTTGTCTAAAGTTTAACTTCTTGATCTACTACCATTTTCCTTCGATTGAGGAGGTGGATGGGGAGTGTGATTGGAAATCACTAAGTCAACTATGAATTTATAACTGGCATATATTGAGGTGTTCACACATACGATGGAGTGTGTTCACTAAGTATATTTGAAGCTGGTCAATGAAGGTGCTCCCTGAAAATTCTCTTAGGAGAACTTCCGTTATTCTCTAATTCCATTCTATTTAGAATTTCATGATAATTTAGAATTGCATGTTAGTTTCATTTTAGTTTTTTATTTCATTTATATTTTCAATTTCATTTATTTTTTTAATATTAAAAAAAATTAGTTTAGGTGAATTATATTAAGTAAGTGAACAACTGAGAACGCTCCTCAAGTGAGACAACCTAGGTCAGCCTCTGTGCTGTATTAGAAAAATAAATTTATTTTTCAAGCCCTATGACTGACGTGCATATTTAATATTAAAAATAACAAAAAAATTAGTCTAGGTGAATTAGATTAATTGAGTGAACAAATGAGAAATCCCCTCAAGTGATATGACCCTAGTCAGCCTTTATGTTGCATTATGAAAATAAATTTCTTTTCCCATGCCCTATGAGAGGCGTGTGTCATGGAAACCTTAGTTTTAATTAGATATTTTAATAAATGTATTTCTTATTATAAAATACATATATGAATTGGATAAACACATATAATGAACTTAAATAGTTATTTATGAATTTATGATGTTTTTATTATAAAATAAGTTTGGAGATAGCATGATGATAACTTATTATAAATTTCATTTGAAATGTTGTGAAGTTGATTATAAAGTTGAAATTATTGCTTAATAATGAACCAAATGAATAAGTTATTAAATTGTATTTAAATGGTAATTTTTGTGTGAAATATTCTTACTAAATATAGTGTTTTTAAACATAAAATTTAGATTTAATTTAAGGTGTTTTCATGTGTTTTTTCACAGCGAACAAGTTTTTTTATAAAATTAATAAGGGATGAATTATGATGTGTTCATGATTAATTTTTTTATTGTGATATTTTAATTTAACAATTTTATTGTGAAAAGTTATATGAAGTTAGTTACTTAGTGTAATCCTTTGTTAAGTTGATAAATGGTAAATTAAAAGGTTATAAGAGATTTTATGTGTTTATCATATGAGAATACATGGGCTATGTATTTGGCTACCTCGATCTAGATTTTATTTTAGAGGTTACACTGACATTTTACGAAGTAGGTATGATATTATTTAGGTGTCTTAGTTAACACATAAAACTTTATTTTCACACTAAAAATTATATTTTAAATGAATTAAAATATTTACACCATTTATATATAATCACATTAAACTATAAGGGATGTATAGGGATGTAGTGGTTTCTGCTATGGATTTATTCTCACTCCCTATATGTGTACAAATGATGTGTATACATATTATTTTCATGGTGTTTCTGGAAAAGGAAAGAGGCCTTGATAGTTGGGAGATGATGTCAAGTGACATAATATAATTATGTTTTATGAATTTTGATCCATTTGGTAGGGTTTTCCACACATTTTTATTTAACGTTTTAGTTTTATTGATCTTACCTTGGTACTTGAGTTTTAATTTAAAGTCTAGTTAGGATATATGACTCATATGAACATATATGGGATATTATATTGAATTCATTGAGTTTTTTATTAATGATTTTTTCTGTTAATCATTATTGTGATACCAAATTTGGTATTTTTTATGTGAGGGTCTTTTAGTGGGTAAATTGATCCCAAAGAGACATTCTTAGACCCTAGATGCTAGTCACCAGCCTTTAGTGATTAGGGATATCACTTGAGGACATATGACATTTTTCCTTGATGGAATGATCATGATGGGATGGGATGTTATAGTAGAATAGATTTTCAGAACCCACTATAGTGTAGTACTAAAGTATGAACTTTAATGAAACATTATATTAGGAATTGTAGAAGGAATATTATAGGAATTTAGTAAATGGTCCCTCATTGATTCTCCTTCAAATTTAGGCCCCTTAATTTGATCTTTTGGCCACTCTAAAATGGTACTTGGTTCCATATTTAAAATTAGACTCCACAATTTAATCCTTTCTTGAATCTCAAGTGACCCTATGGTCTATCATTTATATGTTAGGCCTTTGGGTCACACCTCAAATATAAATACTTTGATCCACTGCTCAAATTTATGGTCTTCTGGCTATCCCTAAAAAATATAAGATCTTTAAGTCAATCATGGATGTTAAAATAATTTGGAACTCCAATGTATTTTGATAAAATTCACACACACACACACAATTATGAATAATTTATAAAAATTTAAATAAAGGGACCCTCCAAACCAACTTCAACTATTTAGTAACCTATCCTTCCCAAATTTATAAAGTTTGAAAGAATTTAAATGATTCTAATAATGATTATTAGATTACGAGGAAGTGATCAAAATCCCTTACCTAGGACCTTCCATGCACGAAATATGAAAAAAGACTAAAATAATGAAATGAAGAACACTATAAATCTTGTACCTTACACCAAAGAGCATCTACATCATATGCATCACCTTGAAACTCCTCGGAATGTTCTTGACAAAGATCACATAGTGGAATCCAAAAGACATTCTACCTTCAGGAGTATCCATGAGTTGAGTGAATATTATGAAATTTGGATGGGATCTATTATATCTCCATGAAATTATAGTGCTATAAATACAAAATAGAAGAATAAAGAGAGATTCATATTGTAAAGATTCTTGATCAAGTTTCAAGAACAGCACAGACATGCCTTTGCATAATAGTGAGATTTATAAATCCCTATAGGATGTTCCTTGATAGTTCAAGTATTAACTCATGAATTTATAATTAATTCATTAATTCATCAACCATTCATGCATCATATGCATGAATTAAAAAAATTACTTTCATGTTACAACACTTGTAGCAGTTTTTTAATGACATCTTAGGTGATGAGTTGATCAACTATCCATCCAATACTTCCATTATAGGAAATATAGAATAATATACCTCATTATTCATGAAAATAAAAATTTACATGAACGATATAATATATATATATATCATATATATAAGGATTTAGGGCATATATCTCCTTAAATATTCCACTTACACTAAAGCCTAAAATACTTCGTGTCATTTAACCTTATATTGTATCATATGTATTAACTCATGAAATAATATCCAATAATCCTTCTTGATATCTTCCAAAACATTTTTTTAAAGTTATCATTAACTTCAACTTGCATCATATCATAAGTAATACCTTGTGAATACCCATCCAAAACACTTTTGGATTAACACTAAAACTATTTTAGAGTGGCTCTCTATGTGAAACTCAATGCCCATTCATTCAACCATAAAGTGTGACCCCAATGACCTTTATAGAATTAAAATAAATATGAATCTATGGATTCATATATACAAAAAAAGAGTGGCTTATGGTAAATAATCAATGTTACTCAAGATATAAAGGGATCTTGTATGATTTTACGCCAAGCACATGTATCTCTATATATGTTTCCACTAGTTTGAATCATAAGAAAATATCTATACCTGTTTCCACATGTTTGTATCATATGAAAACATCCATTCTCATATTTTACATTTGTCCAAGACATCTAGTTACCATTGGACATGGAGTATGTCAATCCCATATAATCTACTCATCTGTTATTGATCTTAAGAGTATAAATTGTCTTGGTCAATGAATACATCACATGTCATCCACCCTTATATATAAGCACATAACATGTCCCTCATTTGGATAGATATATAATATATAGGTGAGGAAACATATTTCTATGGTCTATCTAAATCAAGGTACTAGTTTTAATTCTCATCATACGAGAGGAAAAATCCTATATCAGTTGAGCTTCAACCAATGACATGATTAGCAACATACCAAACCATCCCCATATTAGATAAGTCAACATGTATGCTTGCATAATTAGGGTATTAAAGTATGAAGGTTATCATGTTAGGTATCTCACCAACCAAAGGTAGTGGGGACTCAAATATGATCCATTCACCCCTAATATACCAAATATATCTATATGACACTCTATGTAGCATACTTAATGAGTCATCTAGTGCAGACAAAGAATATATTTTTTGTTTTGTGCCTCATGATCATATTATAAATATCTATAACATAATCCTACTCATGGTAACCTAAAAATTCTATGACAACCTATAATACTCTAAAAAAACCTTAGTTAGGGATAAATAAAAGTCATTCTATGAGAGGTTATTTATCACTACACTTCATGAAATGTTTATCTACACATAAATTTATTGATAAGAATAATTAATATAAATATTTTGGATACATTTCAATAATAATTAATCATGATTTATTTGATATTACACTGGGTTTTGATATATTTTCATAGGAATTAGAAACTCATGACACAAAGGAGAAGATGTTGGAAAAATAGAAAATTCATCATGACATGTCCTAAATCTGAAATAGAGAATGTGTAATCCTCAAATAGAAAACCTTCTATCCAAAGGATAAGCCATGAATCCCAAATACAAGGTGAGAACCAAGTACATTATGTGAATCCTGATTAAACATCATGGAATATTTGAATTCAAAATCTGATGAGATACACAACATTAACCCAATACACATCAAGAAAAGTTTTATACCTAATCACTACTGAAGATTCAAGACATAAAATATAAGAGATCCAAAATGTATGGAGATTAATGTAGATATGAAGTGAACTATGTGAAATTCACGTAAACACCATGAAAGTATCAATGGAGAATCCACTTAAATGAGTTATATGACATGAACCATTTACACACTGTATAACAATCGAGGTCCATATATATTTACAACATCCCTGACACACAAAATATTTTTTTCAGATGTACAAACTATTTTCTCTATTTCTTCTCCATTTATTTATTTTTTTTCCATTCCCATATAGTTCTACCACTTTCTTTTATTATTTCTAGTAATATTACCCTAATTTTGATTCTGATACTAGTTTGTTGCTTGTTTTTTATTCCTATGTCTAAATCCAATGACAATTACCATTAAAATTCAATTACTATTGAATTATTTGTTGTTTCTTCATTCAAGCAATTATTAATTTATATTTCATGATTTAAATTGTGGTTTTCTTTGATTTATGTTTTCCATTTCTCATGTTAAGCATGTTGCTATCTTTTTCCCTACTTTCATTTAATTCCTTCATGCATGACTAATCCTCTTATGGTTAGGGGTCGAAAGTAGGGGTGGATTAAACCTAATTAATATATGAATCAAAACTTGGTAACCCTATGAATAGTAATTAGGTTAAAAATTATTGTAAATATTATTTCTTTTGCTACTTCCCTGACCATTAGAGGTGAATTTGAAAGGATCCTTGACCTAATTGAAGTTGAATAGTATATTACCAAAAGATTTCAATTATTTCTACCTAGAATACAAGTTTCTTGAACTTATGTTTTCAACTATATCTAGAACAAGGAGTAATTTTTATCTTAGGTAGATCCAATTGGTTAGACTAAGATCAATTGGTGACTTTTTAACTGATTTTCATCCAAATACATAGGACTATCCCAAGCTATATTTTGGTTTACTCTTTTGCTGATATCCTGAAATTGACCCTAAACCCTTATCCTTAATCTGTTTTAAATCTTAAGCTACTTAGTTTTATAAAACCCAAACCAAAGGGTGATCATGAGGAATCCTTCCCAAAAGGTTCTTATAGCTGGGTTACTTGTCAACAATCTATCTCTGTGGTTTTGAACTCGGAATTACACTTTATTACATCTTAGTAACTGATTGTAATTGGAAAATATATATTTAATATGATTAACGACGACATGTAATCAACAAATTTGCGTGGGCTGATCAAATTTTGATTACATTATTTGGGATAATGATCCTTAAGCACAATGAACTATGATATAAACCTAGTATTACCTCACCCACTTTATTCTTTTTGTTCCTATTTTATTTTTATAAATTTTATCTCATGGACTAGAACTTGTGCCAACTTTTCTCTGGATTAGTACATGTTCTAGCAATACAAGAGCGCACCATAATGGATTAAGGCTTTCCATCCATTAGCAGTGATGTGACTAGCATTATTCACCCTCTAATTCAGGTGAATTATTTAAAGATAAAACCTAAAATCATTCATATGATCCAAAAAATGGTGCAGTTTAGTGTATGTTAAAGTGAATAACCCCATGAGCATATTTCTAATTTCCTATTGGTTTGAAACACATTTCACAACCAAGGCGTATCATCAGACACTATCAGACTAAGAGTCTTCCGATTTTCCTTATGTGATAAAGCCAAGGATTGTCTTAAAAGTCAATCTATCGAGTCTATCATGATTGGGGATGATTTATAAAATAAATTTCTTGATAAATATTTCTCACTGATCTAAACCTAGAAGCTCAAAAATGATATATAAAATTTAAATCAAGTGGACAGAGAATTAGCATGAGAATCATGAGATTTATTTAAGGAGATAACTTGAAAATTCACACATCACTGACTTGATGTGTGAATTCAATTAAAAAATTTCTATCAGGAAATCCAACAAGATGCATGCACTATTGTAGACACTACTGCTGAAGGCATACCAATGCTTATGTCACGTGAAGTCAGTAGAGTGTTTTTAAATGAGATTTCTCATAATGATATTCTATAGAAAAGAGAGATAGGACTACCCCAAAATGGAATCCATCAGGTGGAGGAAAATACCTGCCTTTTAGCCTAAGTTGAGGCCTTAAACAAGAGGCTAGATTCTTTTCAGCTGGCTGCACCGCAACCACCTCCTACCCCAGTTATGGAGATACAATCATGTGAAATGTGCAGAAGTCAACACCCATATCAGGACTATATGGAAGGAATATAGAAACATTTGAAACAAGATTATAATTATGTTAATTACAATTAACAAAATCAGTAGTACCAGTATCCCCAATAGTACCAGAAACAATACTACTAGAAAAGGTTGTATCAACGACCACAATATCCAAACTAAGGTTATTATCAATAGAGGAGTGGACAATTACCCCCATGGAATCAGGGACCACCTAGGTACCCACCTAAAGGTCTAACTCCTCAATCATAACAGAAATTCCAAAAAAAATTTCCTAGAGCTCAACAATTTCCACCCACCTCAAGGTCCAGCTCCTTGAACGTAGTAGTAATCCCAACAACCTTTTCCTAGATCTCAACAATTTCCACATGCTCAATATCAGTAGTATCTAAATGTTCTATTAAGTACATAAAGACAAACCTATTTAGTAGAATCTTAAAAACCTTCTCACCTCCTTCATTCAAAAATAATTTTATAGGATGAAAACCCAAGAAACTAAGATTCAAAATCAAAGGGATTCCCTACACAACATAGAGCATCAAGTGGGACAAATATCAAAGACCTAATTATATCAATTAATGGGTAACTTTCCTGGTAATACTGAGACTAATTTAATATAGGAGGCTAAGGATATATTTCTTAGGAGTAGAAAGATTCTAGAATTTCAACTACCATTCTTAGGTGAGAAAAAGTAGTTAAAAGAATCATATAAATCTATTCAAAAGAAAAATCAAGAGGTAGAATCAACTAAAAAAGCTCTAGATAAGGAGCATCCTGAAAAAGAAAATATATATATGGAACCGCCACCATATAATACTCCTCTCCCCTTTATATAGATGGCGAGAAAAGCTACAAGATATGGACATTATTTTTTTTCTAGAGTTGTTTAAATAATTTCACATCAATATTCTATTTTCTAAATAAATTGATCAAGTTATTTCTTATGAAAGTTTCTTTAAATAATTTCTTTCCAAAAAATAAAATAAAATTAAGGAATTGGGATTTATCTTCCTAAATTATTAATGCTCTATAAAATTTCAGTGTAATATACCACCCAAAATGTGAGACCCTATAAGTTTCTCAATTTTTTCACTATAAGAACATGAAATTTTGAAAGATCCTTGTGAGATATCGGTGAAAGTATCAATATCATGCCTATGAGTGTTTTAAAAAATGAAAGTATTGGATAATTAAAACCAACAAGAGTGGATATCCAACTTGTTAAATTCTCAGTCAAGCACACTCAAGGACTGTTCGTGGACACCCAAGTCAAAGTTTCTAAGTTTATATTTCATGTTTATTTCCTTATCTTGGATATGGAATAAGAAGGATATGTTCCAATAATTATATAAAGACCATTTATTTCCATTAGGAAGGAAACGATTGATGTAAATCAAGGAAGTTTGATGTTTAGTGTAGGCGAGGAACATGTTTTTTTGACTTAGTGAAATCCTCTAAGCAAAGTAGTGAGTCATTGAATTATAAATCCATCTTTATTACTAATAGAAGGATGATTATATGACTATTAAGGATGGAAGAAAGAAACAACCTATTGATGAAATTGATATAATGTACACAAGAATATAAACTAGATTGAACCTCTGATGAGGTATTCCATCCCACCTTTCATTCCCTTTGTTTTCAAGAACCATTCTAGGAGGGTTGTTTACTTATATTTAAAATAATCTAGATAGAAGTGTGTCTAGATATAGATAATAAAAAAAGTGCCGAATGGGAGGAAACTCATGATATGTTAGATTAGATTTTCTAAAAATTAGGGAAGTTCAATAGTGTTGAGATGTTTTAGAGGGTACTTTCAAAAGTTTTTGAAATTTAAATTTTTTAAAAAAATTCACATCATGTACTGAATATACATGACATAAAAACATTAGGCTTGAAAAATAAAAAAACTAAGATTTACATGTTGTGTAATAAATAAATGATGTGAAAAACTTAGCGCAAGTTTAAAAACCATGAATCGAGGGTTCATAGACAAACCCCCTCCACCCGTTTCCCTCCCACACACACTCTCCCCTCCACCTGAACACCATCCCCCCCCTTCAATCCCATTCTCTAACCCATTATGGAATGAAACAAAACCGTAAAATCAGAGGAACATGGAAACAATCCTATGCCACCCAAACAACAAACCCTTGCACCTCCATCAAAACCTATAGATCCCACCCCTTAACATTCTGCATCCTCTTATGCCACCCCTCGACCTCCAGTAAGTCCAAGGAGTCATGTTTCGCTTCCAACTCATCCCAGGGTGCTTTCTCATTCCCTCACCTACACCCGTGCCTCTAATTATTAGCACCTAAGCATAAGGTATGATTGGTCTATCTCTAGTCCAACCTAATGATGTCCAAAAAATACCATGGATCTGGGAATTCTAGATCACATCCACATCCACATGAAGTACCTCGATCTTCTAGGCCATATGAACCTCTTCTATATCACAGAGGTATACAAGGATAAATACAAGGATTTGTTCCTAGATTTCTTAGAAAAAATAGCGATCGATGTAGAACACATCAAATTTTATCTTGGTGAAAGTCCTTGGGAAATCACCTTGTGTGAATTCAGTGTCGGAATCAGTATTTACATTGAGGATTTAGCTACTTCCCATGGTTACACTACTATGCAATAGGAGTCGAGATAGGGGATGTGACAAAACATTGGACATTGATTGATTGGGATCCACAGATCTTCCATGACTCTCGTGCAGTTATGAACACCCAACTAAAGGGTTCCACTTTATAGATTCTTCCCCAGGCTCTGGCTCATGCTTGACTCACCCAAGAAGATACTTATGGAAGTATCAGTCAGATTGAGGTAATCATTCATTCCTCATCAATGGGTGGCCTATCCAATAAAATGGCCCACTAGTTTGTGCTTTAATATTAGACTTAGGTATGGAAATCTCAAGGTACCTTGATGGGAAGTATCTTCATTACACACCTTGCACATCATCTCAACATATTTGATGATACTCAACCTCTGTCCTCTATTAGAAAGATAGAGGCGATTGACCTCTTCATGCTCCAGAATGTGGGGATATTGAGGAAGGTCGAGGGAAACTACCCATAGACCCTTGAGTATTTGGACAATCCTACTCTTGTCCCTAATGCAACAGTCCATACCCTCGCTCATGATCCACCTACCCCTTATTCCACTTCATCCCCTTCTTTCATGTCTATTGATCCCACTGAACCATCCCCTACCATCATAGATTTTCCCTTTACAACCTTTCACCTCCACCCTTACCTCATTCCCCCCTCCCCATTTCAATATGAAATATAGACTATTTTTTAGTGTATTATGGAGAACTATTTCTAAATATACCACCATCTATACATCCCATTCACTAATCCATCCCATTTCACAAACCCACCCCACCACCAGCCCCTTAATCCACCCACCCAACACCCTCTGCAGACCCCAAATCTACTTCCACTCACACACCACATCCCGCCCGGGTCGACCTACCTCCCGATCTTACTAACCATGCTTCCCATCATGAGTTTCTACAGGATCTATCCCAATGGGGAAAGGGACCTACCCTTAAATCTAATTCTGAGGTTCCTCTAATTGATTCAGCTACCATAAGTACATCTTTAGTACAGATCAGAACCTCTCCCCATCCATCCTTGACCAAGTCTGCTGCCAACACCATGAAACCTATTAAGAAAGTTGATCCTCTAGACCCTTCCTTCATAGATGAGATATATTAGGAAAATTTCATCCATACCCCCACTATTTGGGAGGGTAAATATGATTTAGGTATTGAAGATAATTCCCACAATGCTTAATTATATACATTCCCCCTATTATACAATGTGTCTCGATGCTTATTTTGGGATTACAGTTGTATCTCATTTTCACTAATGTATCATTTATTATTTATGTATGGGATATAGTTTTGAATTAACTACATGGGTTAATGTATTTTAATTTTACTTATTCATTTATTTATCCATGTCTAGTTATATTATATCCTCAATGTTCATTTATGAGACTTTCAGGATACTATCTGCTCTCCTATATCATATGTATCAAACATCTGGATAACATACAATTGCATCTTGAGGAGCTCTAGATCCATATCTGTCCTAACCAAGAGACTTCTTCATGACATGCATAATATCTACTGATTCCACATGATCTCCATTGTCAAATTATTTATGAGGTGTTTAACCACACTGAGCATCCCCGTGATCTTAATGATACAACCAAAAGTTCCTATAGGAGGTATAAGAACACTAAACTGATGGATGACATTGAATTATTCTTCTATCCATCCATATAGATGATGGATTCATTGTTAGTGATTTATAGTAGGAAACCCATATTTTTTTTCATTGTGTTCTTAACACCTTATTTTTCCTTTTAGAATTTTTCTATTCATTAGTCATCTAAGGCTTCTTTGTAGCCACTTATTACATTCATCTGAGCTGTTTTATCCTACCATTAACTATTTTCACCTAACACATTTCTTCTTACATACTCATTAACCTATTTTTACTAATGGTTTATCTAGTGCAAGTATTTTTTTTCTCACAATTTTTGCAAGTAGCATAATTTTTCATCACCATCCAAAAAATTTAACCATGGCATAACTATCAATACAGGGAGATCTTGATTCCTTTTTTAATTCATAATTTACATTTCATTTATTTACATACAACTATTTATATATCTCCCACATAACTTTTTAGAAATGTGTGGACACTGTATCATTTTATGTTCGGGGAGTCTTTATTGAGATTTATTATCAATACAATTGAATTTTGTCTTGTTTTCACTTGTCTAGGGGACATTTTTCATTTAAATCATGATTTAAACTTGAAATATCATTGCACCCATTTAAATAAAAGTAAATGTTTGGTTTGAGATTATTGGAAATGATTTTGTATTCTTGTTTATATTTTTATAATGATTGATGAGTTGAGTAATTTAATTTTAATTCTACATTCTTTCAATTTAATTTGATTGAATTATTTTCTAATTGATTTCCGATTATTTTATACTTCCATTATTGAGATGATTATAGACCAGAATTGACATATTATTTTATAAGGATATTTCTTGATAGATTATTGGGGCATATAAACCTATTAAAACTTGTATTTTAATCTTATTGAGATTATTATTGAACAAAAACACTATTAAAATTATTGAGGCAATCTTTGTTGAGCCAATTTTCTTGAGACCCACCTATAAATCCATCCTTATTTATCCCACAGTGGCCATTAATAACCTTATTAGGATAAACCCAATTCAATACCATTATCCCTTAATACCATACTATTGGTACTATGCATAATTTTCTTTTGAACAAGTGTAGGGGGTTTTTTATCTTGGCCATACACATGCTTTTTTTACTGAGGAGATTTATGGTGGAACTTTCAATACCTTGATATGATATGTTTGATGATTACTTTTGAATTTTATACTCTTACCCTATTACTCAGAAAAATATATATTAAAAATGGTTGTGTATTAGGAAGGTCAAAATGTCACCATTACTGGACTAACTAATCTTGTGATAGATCATATGTGGTTAGGCGATGGATGTGAGATCTGACCTAAAACATGATTTTTGAAAAATAAAAAAATAAAAAAATGAAGGAACAAAGAACATTATTTAGGATATATTGAAATATTCATGGATCCACTATGATATTTTTGGAGTAATGACACATTTTTTCTAGGAGTTACTTCATTTCACTATTCCTGATTATCATGCATTATACTGTAGATATTACCCTCCATTTTAGCTTTTTTCCCTCTATCTTCCTACCTACCCCAACCTCAATGTTATTTGAACCATATTTCTGAATCCCTCATGATTAATCTTGTATTTTTCTTTAAAAAGTGGAGATAATAGAACCAATGATAGCTAATGGATAGGAACATGTATCTAGGGAATGATTATAAGTCCAGTTTTATTTTACCTTGAGTGATGAGAGAAAATTTATTGTGAGTTAAATTGAAAAATGGGTATAAATTATAGAGAACCATTATGAAATTGTAATTAAAAGAATAAATAATATGAATAAATAACTTAACTATGATTCATGATTTATTTTCTCTATAGGATTGATTCTAGTGGAATTTATTTTTCAATTATAATTATTTTTATTTTCCTAGTTTTGATTCATGTTTTGTTGGTTAAAAATTGTTTCTTTCAGAATCCCTATTGAGATACTTTTTTTCTTAAGGACAAGTAATTGTTCAAGTGTGGATAAATTTGATAACACTTATTCATATACACTATCTGAATACATTTAATTAATGTTTAATCATGATTTATTTGATATTACACTGGGTTTTGATGTGTTTTCACAGGAATTAGGAACTCAAGACTCAAATGAGGAGATGGTGGAAAAATAGAAAATTCATCATTACAAATCATAAATCTAAAATACACAATGTTTAATCCTTAAACAGACAAACTTCTAGCTGAAGAATAATATTTGAATCCCAAATACAAGGCATGAAACAAGCACACAACATGAATCCTGATTACATATCGTGAAATATGTGAAGTCCAAATATGATGAGATACACAATGTGAACCCAATACATGACATTAAAAGTTTAAAACCTAATTTACTCCAAATATTCAAGTTGTGAAATCCATGTGATCCAAAAAATTTAGATATTAATGTATATATGAAGTACATGGTGTGAAAGTCAAGTACACACCTTAAAAGTCTCTATAAAGAATCCACTTAAAAGAGTTACATGACGTAAATGATTTACATACCATGTAATATTTGATGTCTATATATATTTTCAGTGACCCAAATCCAAACAATTTTATTTATTTCTTCTTCTTTTTGTTCTCATTTTCATTCCTTTATATTTATACTGTATTCTTTAATTATTTCAATCAATATTTTTTCTTTGATTTCGATTCCAATACTTATTCATTAATTTTTTTCTTTTATGAATTCTAAATCTAATACCAATTTTTGTTTAACATCAAATTAAATTGCATTCTTTGTTGTTTTAGCATTCAAGGTAGTATTTAATTAATATTTCATGATTTCAATTGTGTATTTATTTGATTTAAGTTATTTATTTTTCATGTCAAGCATGATTTGATATTTTTCCATACTTTCATTCATTTTTTTATGCATGACTAATCCACTTAGGGTTAGGGGTCAAGAGTTGGGGTTTCTTGAACCTAATGAATATTTGAATCAAAACTTGGAAACCCTACGACTAGTAATTAGGTTAAAAATAATTATCAATATCGTTTATTTTGAAGCTATCCTAACCATCAAAGGTACATTTTCAAGGATATTTGATCTAATTGAAGTTTTTTAGGCTAGGAATAATAGCATGTTATTATTTCTACCTAGAATACAAGATTCATAAACTTATGTTGTCAAATATCTCTAGACTAATGAGTAGTTTCCATCTTAGGTAGATCCAATTGGTTGGAACAAGATCAATTATTGACCTTTTCACTTCTTTAAAGCCAAATCCATAGTTCTATCCCAAGTTACATTTAGGATTAATCTTTTTATGATACCTTGAAACTGACCTTGAACCCCCCTCCTTAATATATTTTAAATCCTAAGATACTTAGTTTTAGAAAGCCCAAACGAAAGAGAGATCGAGAGGAATCCTACCCAAAAGGTTCTTACCATCGAGTTTCTTGTCTACAAGCTGTCTGTATGGGTTCGACCTTGGACTTCCACTTTACTATGTATTAGTATCTAAGTGTAGTTTGGGAAATATAAATTTATTCAGATCAACACCCACATATAATAAACGATTCCATGCATACCAGTCATTAATGCAGTCAATATAAAAGAATGATAAAATGGATATTTACTCAAATATGATACATTTTAAAATTCTTAAAACTCTTTTAAGAATATTTAAACCCCAAACATAAGAACGTATCTATTATATCTTATATGAAATATTTACAAATTAGCCTTATGTGTGATACACTTTTAGGGGGTTTTGAACTTACTACATCATATGAAATTCCTGTCACATCTCTATGTGACCATATGATAAAACCATACCACTAACAGTTTACTGAGAAACATCTATGAAATAATACATTTTGAATAATAGTGTGATATAGGAATAATATTCATTAATGTTCAAATATTTTAACATATTCAAACTATTTAACTTTATCACATCAAATATCATGTTGTATACTTATATTGTCTACTTAGAACTCTTTCAAAGTGCATCATAATCATCCTTGGAACCCTTTCAATCAAATATTTATCTTGAAAACTTTCAAATAAGGAAACTTTAAAATTATTAACTTACCAACATATCCTATGTCCTTTTAGGATAAAGTGACATTTACTCTATTACGATAATTAATTTAACTCATTACATGTCTCTTTACAGACACACCCTAAACTTTTTTAGGGTGTCAAGAGTAATTGAATTAATAATTTTACTAATACAATCATATAGAAAATAATGATGTTCACTTATTTAAGACAACTAAATGTAACTATTTACATATTTCTTTATCATAAAATATCATAAAATCTTTAGTATATTAAATAAAAGACACTTTAATATTAGACTGATATAATCCTCTATTTGGTAACTTTGAACTTCTTTAAGTCCAAAAATACTCCCAATTTATTTTTAGATAATATATTATTTTTATAATATCTTTATAAGATACATAAACCCTTTTATGTTAAGAAATAAAACTTATTTACTCTTAGTAAGAGTAATTGGAAAATTAAATATAGTTTCTGTATGGTATTATATGTGTTTGAAACACTTTTCCTTTTTGAAATCAAGAATTTATTAAAATATTCCACCAGTGGGAGGTAGGAACACATTACCTTATATTTTAAAAAACAACTATATAAAAACTTAATCCTGGATAAAACATTTTTATCCATATCTTCTCCTAAAACATGTTCTATAACCCCGATGAATCATAAACCATGTGTATGAAATTAATCATATCATTTTGTTTAGAATAACTATTTATCAACTAAGAACTTGTCTTATTGAGAGAAAAAATTAAGATAAACACCATTTAAATATATTTATTTGAGCTTGTCACATTCATTTACATTGAAACTTTTGATTTAGAAACTCTTTTCTTCATGAATGTAAACTACAATCTCAATCAATTATTCCTTTGATTTTCAACTCTAGTATATTTACAACACTTGTAAAATATAAATTTGGTATCAGAAAAACTTTCAAAATTTAAGAATTAATTTCTATAATATATATAACTAACATTTCCATTACATATAGTTTCATAAAATCCTTTGGTTATTTTAAATAATCCATCATATGAATTTATTATTCTTCCTTCTTAAAAACCCTCAATTTTTATCTCGTTGATTGGCTTCTTGAAGAAACATTGTTGAACCATTTAACCAAATTTTCTTATTTTGGTTTTAAATTTAACCCACTAGTACTATCCATACAAAAAAAAACTTAGAAATCCCATGCCTAGTTCATTTATCCCCAAAAATTTGAGAATATTGGGAAAACTTGTCTTGAATTCATTCACATTGACATAACATTTCCACAGATGAAAATATGATGAATTCACTAACCAGAATAAACCATTTTTAGAATCCTATTTACCATGTTATATAATTAAACAAATAATAAACTATGTGCATTAAAAACACCAAACTAATTTTATTAAACAATAATAGTTTACATTCTCTTCTCAAGAGAAAAATGAGATAATAAAAAACTTATGACAAGTTCACCTAAGCTTGAAGAATCCAATTTATCAATGAAATAACTACTTTTATCCATTAATTTAAGCTCTAATATTAAATTATTTTCTCTTTATAACCTTATATATAATTACATATTTTGTAAAACATACAATCAATATCATATATCTGTCAGAATTGTTGAATTTAATTCCATAACCATTAAGGATTTAAGGAAACCTTTAGTCTCACCAAATCAGTAACATATTCAATCATATTGAATATAATTTGGCATATCAAATAATATTGAGTATATAAAACTAAAATTACTAAAATTATTGATGTACCCAATCATATTGATTACATTCATAAGGAATAAGATTACTTTGGTCATTTTTCATCTAATGCTTTTAAAACCTTAAGGGAATCAATCTATGCTTTCATAAGCATATAGATTCATATGTTGATCAATTTAAACACTTGATTACTCAGAAATAAGTATTATTCTAACACATAGAATATTTCTTAATAAATTTTCTTAAATCACCAATCTTAAGAGTAGCTTATATCAAGATTCTCGTTTCAAGGATTAATATCAATGTTTAGTTTGATAGTGATAGTGTTATTTATATGCAATAGAATATCTTATTAGATGAGTATCATGTTTTATAACCATTTAATAAGTAATTTTATTAAATATTCTTCCACTAAAATGATAAACCCTTTTAAAACCCATCATATACATTAGTAGGCCATGATCCACATTTCACTAGGTAATGAGTCCACTTTGGAATTCCTCTCAGCACTTAGCTTATTTAGGCCATGAATCATTCAAATCATATCATATACGTCTCTCGTATTTTCAAACAGAAAACTCTTTTTTGAATCCATCATATAGATAAACTTAACACCATTATACTCATATTTTTCCTAAGGTTTCTCAGCTAAGTGTAAACTAAAGAAAATTCCAAGAAAAATCTAACCAAATACAATCTAGGGGCACCCTACTTTGTCATAATATACCCAATAATGATCTAATGTCACCCATTTATTTCTTACCATAAATAAGATAATATAGGGTCACCCTTATTTGGAATAACCTACCCAGTTGGATGATTGAAGTCTTGAAAAGTGATGCTTTAGAAGGAATCTCACACTTAGTATTTGGTGGGATTTAATCCCACCAACTTATATCACATTATTCAATTTTATGTTTGCATGCTTCTAGTAATTTATTTTAGAATCACATTCCCTCCACTAAACCAATATGTTTAAAACATATTGATGTGTAACACTTTAAAAAATCCACAAGTTTGTTTTCCTCACCCAAAAATAGAATTCAAGTACATCCATACATATCAAAATGCATAACATGCATAAGGTACCTGAAATTTTCTTGTAAAGGAATAGAGTTATATGAAATTGAAAATATTAATATAAGTAAGACTGGATAAATAGATAACCAACCTCACTCACCTTTATAAATAATGAATGAGCATCCAGACCGACAAGTAGTCCGACCCCAAGTCCCTATACCTGGGGAGACTTTACTCAAGAGATAATTCAATTCATCATAAATTTAAAATCTAATATTCACAAACTATTTTCAACAACTAATTTCAAGTTCATAACCCCAATTGAAATCAAGGACAAGGTAGATGAAAAATTGAATTCATTACCATAACTAGCATGTAACTACTTAGATGCATATATGATAATCTCTAGAAGAATTTCAACAACTTAAAATAAATCAAACATATTCACAATTTAACAATTTCACATACATGAATAAATGAAGGAATAACCTTTTCAATAAATGAATGATTCAAACATTTAAATATGAGACAATCATTTATGAATAACTCATAAATAAAATATAATTATAAGCATTTATAATTTTATATTTAACATTATGGAAAATTCATAATTTTGAATAAAAACCATTTATATTCATTACAATATTAACTTTTTAATATTATTCATTATATTACATTTTTATTGTAATTATATGATATTTTATTAATTATAAACAATTTATAATCCAATTTCTATTATGTATATATTTTACGTAATCTAAATATCATATAATTTATATTATTTAAACCTTGATCATATAAAAACTTTTTTATGTGGTTCAAATAATATCTTAAATAAGAGCCTTTAATTTTAGCAATTTAAATTAATTAATTATGAATAATTAAATATTTTATATTTTGGACTTATTTATGTAACTTATAACCTTATAAATTACCCCTTCAGATTTCTAAAGATTTTTTTATTTTTAGATCATAAATTATGACATATAACTTGTTTAAAACATATTTAAAATATTAAAATTTAATATTTAAGGATTATTTAACAACAATGTTTTCATAAACATTAATTAATTATAATACCTTTATAAGTAATAAATTAGTAAAATCTTTATTAATTAATAAATATCCCCAAAATACCTTTTATTATAATTGATAAACAATTTATAAATTATAACAAATCTTAACCAAAAAATGTAATTTTTTTAAAGTTTATGTTTACCTTTGCGCAAGAAACCCAATATGTGTAATGGTAACATTATTTACCTTTATGTAAATCACATTTTTAATTTTTTGTAAAAGTAAAACCAAGTGACCTTTATATATAACATTATGTATAAGGGTAACTCCAGGTTACCTATACATATATTTAATTTATGTAAAGTTAATTTAATGGATTCCTTTATAAAACTCAGTTATAACCTACTATGTAAAGGTAGACCATGTGACCCTTACATAGAACTCTTTTATGTAAAGTTATTTCATTTTTGTAAAAAAATTCCAGAAACCTAAAAAAGGTACTCTATTTTTCATGTTCTTCATTTCATGAAAGATTTCACAAATCCAAACATGATAACTATTCTAATAGTTTTAAAGTTATTTAAATGAGTCTAATAAAATTGTTCTCTAAACAACTAAAATCGTTTTCAGAAAAATTACCTTTTAAGCATAAAAATGAATTTACATAAAAATCATGTATAGAATCAATTAAAATGATATTTATTGGTTTATAATTTACAAAATAAGAATATTGTGACTTTAAAAACAATACAAAAATTAACGGATCCTTTTGAACACTCAATTAAAGGAAAATAACCAAAAATGGTTTTTTATTAGAATAAAATATCACTTAGGTTCAAAATTCCAAACATAGGTTTCGAAATAAAAAATAATATTTTTAAATTCTTCATCTTACTCTTTAATTATATATTTGGTCAAGAAAATTCTCTTATAAATTTTTATGTCATGATTATATCATGATGATGTCATAAAAGTTATAATTTTGGTAAAAAAAATATTTTTTATTATTCACCAAAAAAATAATTTTTGTTTAAAAAATATAAAAATTGAACCTAACAATTTTTTATGTGCTAAATCGTAAAATAAAGTCCCATTTTCTAAATTAAATAATAATATTTATAAATTTAACTTTTAAATAAAATAATATAACACATGAAAAACTATTTATTAAGAATAAAAACTATTTATTTTTATATGAAAATATGTGTTTTTGTTACACAATTTGATAAAATTATTAATATGATTAATATGATAATAAATATCAATATTAATCCATATATTTATCAATTTATAAAATATCTAGCAATTGAATAATTTTTATAAATTGATCATAATAGGTAATAATTTTATGGAAATGTATCCGATCATTAACATCTTTTTTTATCATAAAGTAATCATAATTATTTTAAATTTACAATGTGTATAATATTTTAAAAAATATTTTTGTGAGATAGAATATATATATTTTTAAATTAATATTTTATAAAATTGGTATATTATTTGAAACATCATGGTTGTCCCACATTGCACAACCTTAGGCATGTGTCCGCATATGCTAGGGGATACTGACTAGCAGTGATATCCTAAAGCATTCATGGGGACACTACATATTCAAAAGTAAATCCTGAGGGATGTACCAAAATCTACCAATATTTGGAATGATCCATCCTTATAACAGACATCCCAAAAACTTACATACATTAACATAGATCTAAGGGTTCATTTGTAGTCTATAATATAAATTTGTAAACTATATATATTATTAATCAAAAAAATTTAGAAGTAATAATAGATACAATTTATAACATGCATCATATTGAAAATATAACATTGGAACAATATCTAGTAAAAAAACTAAAAACTGAACAACATGGCCTCCAACCCAACTCACATAATCAACACTTCTGAATCCCTGGTCCCTACAACCTTCTAGACCATGTCCATCTCCAAGTGATACCTATGCCTAAAAGGAAACATAAATATCTACCCACCAACATCGAGACCCATACTATGAACATGGGTAGGGATGATTCCAATGACCTTGTAGGATTCCCTCACTCTTATAAACACACTATGTTCTATTGTGATCAAGTATATGTTTATAAAAAACAAAATAGAATACAAGTCATGATCATATAACACAATAAATCTAAAACATAACATAGGGTACACACGTCAAAACATGTTCTAGGTCATTGTGTGATAACTTTTCCACCATGAAACTAGAATCCCCATTCTTCAGCCAAGAAAAAATAGAATAAATTCACCCCATGTAACAATACATCATAGAACAAGATTGATACCTTCTTACTCAAGACATAGTATCACATCATGTACCACATCAATTCTCATACCATCCTCTAACCACATCCAATCACTCAGGGTGAGGTCCCACATCATATATTTACCACCACCCTATCACTAAAGGTGAGGTCCCACATTACATCTTGACTGCCAACCTACTACTCATGGTGATATTCCACACCACATCTCGACACCCACCTTTTCACTGAAGGTGAGGTTACATATCACATCATGGCCACCACCTTATCACTCACCGTGTGGTCACACAACACATCTCAACCATCACTTTAGCACTCAAGGTGAGGTCACACATCATATACAAGAAACAGACCTATCACTCATGGTTGGGTGGCACACCACATATCGACCACTTCCATATCACTCTAGTTGAGGTCACACATCACATATTAATCACCACCTTGTCAATCAATGTTATGTTACACATAACATATCAACCACCACATTATCACTCAATAAAATATCACACATAATATTTCATCATCATCATTCGAGTCATAATCAAGGAGAAAACACACAAAAAAACATGGAAACCTATACACAAAACTAATACTTGAATAACCACTAATCCACATATAGTAAACTAGTAGATCATACCTCAAAAAATGACTCATCATCAAATACTCTAACTCATTTCACTATAATCCTTCATTCCATTCATACATACATCTACAAAATTACTGTAACACCCCTAGATTTTGTGAATTTTCTTTTTCTGAATTAATTTAATCCTTTTGATATTTTTCATTTCATGAAAAACTAAAAATAGTTTATTTTATATTAAATAACTATATTTGGATTTCATTATAGGGCAAACCAATTTAATCATGGACTACTTGCAACATAAATTTTATCTATTTCTTCAGGGAACACTGAGGTTAACCTACATTACACGTAATAATGACTTTCCTCGATGGCTTGTGTAACACGCAAGACTAAGTTTTAACAAATAACGATTTATTATTTAATATAACTTAGCCGTTAAATTATTAGTCATGAAAAGGGTTAACTAAATTATTAAAATATATGGTTTACACAAATATAAAATGAAATAATTGGTTACAAATTAATTAGAAATGAATATGAAAACCAATTAAATATAAAGGAAAATATTATTATACCCACAAAGATGATTTACCCTAATAAATCAAATTAATTACAATTAGTGAGTGATATTAATGTGATATATATATATATATATTATATTAAATAAAATATTTTTTATATTCATTCAATATATTCTATAGGCTTATGATAATAATAAACCCAATTTTATGCTTAAAAAGCTATAATTTCATAAAAGTAGTTTTATCACCTTTTGATGGAGAACTCATTTTAAATAAAATTTTTGGAACTTTTATAGATTAAATATGTCAAAATAAACTTAATATTTGAAATAAAAAAAAAAAATTAATTTAGGATAATTTTTTGGTATTTTTCTATAATGTTTCATTTTTATTGAATAGTTAAAAAACTGAATTTTAATTCAAAACTACTTTTTAATATAATTTATTTATTAGGATAAATTATATTTTAAATTGATTTAAAAATTCAATTAGATAATATTTTTATAATTTAATAAAATTTAGGTTATTATAACCAATTTCACTTTGAAATTGGGTATAAAAACTTAACAAACTTTTGAATATTTTTACTTTAAAAACCTTTAGTGTCATCCCATCAGCATGATTAAATTTAAATTAATTTCTGCCACTTCTCTGATTTTAATTTGGTAAAATAGATTACATATTTATAATTATAATAATTTATAATTTATAATAATGTAGAATTATTTGTTTTGACCATACACCTTCCATTCTTGAGTTTGGTTGGTTTGTTATGAATTTTTTCTGAAAAAAAATGGGTACACCAAACTTGTTTTAAAAAATTATAAGTCTATCATTTTCCTTCCCTATAAAAGGCCTCCACCTTTCCATCCTCTTTACACCTCTAAAAAAACTTAGATTCAGCCAATATATTCCTAATACACTTACCAAAATCCCTCCCTTAGTCCCTGAATCCTCCCTTTTGGCAGAAATAATTCGAAGGAATCCCTTTGATGCAAACCAAAAGGAGTTACCTAATTAAGAGGTAACACCCACCCTCAAGTTCCTTTATTTTATTTCCATTATCTAATCAATAAAATATTCTTATTCTTTGATTTTATAACAAAACCATTATCCTAAATATAATAGTATTTTTTATGCTAAGGTTTTGACCTACACTTACACACACTTCCATCTAATGGAAAACAAACATATTGTTTATATGTATGGCAAAATACATCCCTATTAAATTATTATTGCTAATTTTCCCTTTACCACCTCTAATAGTGGAAATTATGATAGAAAATCTATTTATATATGATATATATGATATTTAAAATTTATTTTTTTTATGTAATTTCTATTTAGAACACACCCTTATTCTTTCTATCTTGTGTAAATACAATAATTTAATTTAAGTAAGTGTGGACTACCTCCCCCTCAAAATGACGTGATTCATTCACACACTACATGGAATGTATTAAGGATATGTTTAGTGAACCTATATTATACATATGAAATAATAATTATACTATAATGATATTATATACATACATACATATACATATATGTCATTTACTTTCGTTCTTTCAATACGTCAATAAAATTAAAGAAATGTTCATGTGTAACACCCCAAGATTTCATAGTACATTATCTTATTAAAGTAATTCAATAGCTTGCGCTACACGCAACACCACGTTCGAGCGCACCAAAAATTAATAAACTAATCGTTCAAAAAGTGGTTATGAATAATATTAACTGTATTTTTAATCTTATATACTCTATATAATTTTGAAATTCATATTATGTGTTTCTTAGACATAATATAAGAACAAATTCATTTTTTCAGATAAAAGAAGTATTTTTTTTAAAAAAATGCAATTTTACCGCCTTTTAATGGAGAACCCTTTTTAAATCCAATATGTGAAACGTTTATATATTCAATTTGACAAAATAAACTTCTTCTTTAGAATCGGGACATAAGAATTTTGTTTCAATAAATTTTTGGTGTTTTTCTGATAACTTTCATATTTGGGTGAATAGTGAAAAATACTATATTTTAACTGAATTTTTTTTAATCAAAATGATTTTTAGTGTTAAATTATAAATTTTTATGGTTTTTAAGTATAGATAGATTATATTTTTACCATTTAATCCAATGTTATTCATTGGAAATAATTTCACTTTGAAATTGAACATAAACAAGTATCAATCTTTTGTTAGTTATTATTTCTTAAAAACATGCTTTTTGGTTTTGATAACAGGAATTAATTTTAAATTAATAAATACAAATACTATGTTTTTAATTTGGTAAAATAGACTTAATTTTTGAATTCAAAATATTAAAATTATCTTAGGGTGAAATTTTGGTATTTTTCTGAAAACTTTCAATTTTTGATGAATAGTGAAAAACACAGTTATAGTTTAAAACCAAATTTTTATTTAAAAAATTATTTATTTTATTTAAATTTATTTAAGTTCAAAATAGATTCATAATACCTATATAATTTAAATGTAATTCATTGGAGTCAGTTTATAATAATTTTAGATATATAAAAAATTTATTGAACTTTTCACCGTCTTTTACCCACCTCCTAGGAGAATTTTCAAATTCACATAAAACTTAATTTTACCACTTATGTGGGTGGAATTTCAAAAATCCTAGAGACACGGTTGATATCAGTAAGAAAAATGTGGTTCAATAAGATGAAAATAATTTTTGGTGAATAGTATCCTTTTAATTTTATTTACCACGGTTAAAAGTAAATAGGGTAATTAAGGATAAAGATGATATTATTATTACCCTAACACATGTAATAATTATATTTGATAAGTTTAATTCGACCAAAAACAAACTTAGGAATAAAATATGATCCTTTAGGTCCACTTGGATTAGATTAGGACATTTATTATTATTTAATTCAAAGAAGAGTTAAAAGTGTTAAATTTAAATTTTAATAATAAAACCATTTTTAATATAAGGCTACACATAATATAAATTATACTATAAATATTAATTAAAAAGATAAAAATATTTCATACATAATGGTATTTTATTTATATTTTTTAGACATTAAATAATTTAATTTATTTATGACACAATGATGATGTAGTAATTTCCTAATTAATGAAATATTAAAATAATTGATATTATAAATATCCAAATAAATTTATTTTGAGACTTTTTATGAATTAAAATAATTTTATAGGTTAATATGAAATATTAGGGTTGGTTATATGAATTTTTTTCTATGTAATAATGCTGTTATAAATTTAGAAAAAACAAAATACCAAATAGTGTCAAAATTGATATAAAAGAGTTTTTTTAAAAAAATATTATATTATTAATTTATATTCTATTCCTAAAAATATAAGTTTCGACCAAAGGACTTATATAATGATAGGTGTATCATTGATGAACCACTTGGTCTTATATTGGAAGTATATAGTAAGTTTATTAACCATATAATATAAAAATACAAAGAGACATGGTAAATGTCAAACTATTTAACTAAGAGTTAAATCTAAAAGATAAAGTTAATATAGTCACCCAAACCTGTCTAAAACCTATTGGTCGAGTGTTTTTATATATATCCCACCTTAGGATTTAAGTAATTCATTTTTATCCATTAGAAACAAAAAATTATTTTATTATAAAATAATATTTCTATCTTTTCCTGAGGTGCCTCTCACCCCTCTTATAAAAGGGCACTCCCCCTTCCCTCATATTCACACCTTCAAAGCCTTTTGGATTGGACAAACCCTGACCAAATACCCTATAAATTGTTCTAAATTCATCCTAGAGGCCTTCCTTTAGTCAGAAAGATAACCTAAGGATCCCTTTTGATCAAATTAAAAGGAATAACCCGAAGAAGAGGTAAATATTTCATCACCTCTTTCAAGTTCCTTTCTTCTTCCACTTACTCTTTCTTTGTTGTTTATATTATAAAATAATAAATCCAGTATCTTATATATACTGTGATGTTATTATAAATATGGTACAACCATATTCATTATTCTATTCATCCTTTGAATGACATGTCACCATACGTGCGTACGTACGACTTACCGTCTCCACGTCGTGGTATAATTGTTATTCAATACATTATTATTTAGATGGGTATAATAATGATGTGAAATTAATGTAAATAATAAATATGACATGATAATGATTCTGTATATATTATATACCATCCAATTATATATTATTTTAATATCAAAATAATGATATTGTCGCTCGTGCGTACGTACAGATTACCATATCCACGAACGTGATGAGACTCATTTCCACGATCACCATTCAGCGATGATTATAAAATATATATCATTAATAAGTATGTAATATATGAAATAATAATGATACTGGATATATATACTTACATATATCTTATTCACTTAGTTCCGTTCAATACGATATGAAAACGGAAACAACATTTATGCGTACGTACAGACTACTGTCTCCATAGACGGTGTTTTCCATTTCATATATATATCTATTATACATATTTATATTCTAAATATATATGATATATAAATCATGTCTTATATTTTGGAAGTATTTAAATCATGATCTAAGTGATACAATCAAGACCAACAAGTTAAAACACGTACGATAAAGAAAGTGATTATTACCTGAAATGTTAATTTAACATGGAAATTATTATTAAATGGGTAGTATAAAATCATAAATGAATAATTTATGATATCATAAATATTAATATGGTTCTGGTATAATTTAATAACATACCACTATCTTCATATAGGAGGTTAAACATACCCTCGACTAAAGGAAATTGCAAGGTAAGGGTTAATTCCTTAATCTCATTATTATCTGAGATTGTTTATGTGTAAGTATTTACTAGAAAATTTCTATCATCCATGTCCATTTTTTTTATAAAAATTATTTCAAAATGAATATTTTAAGGATTTTTTAAAGGTACTCTTTATCAAGATCAGAATTTTAAATGCTTCAAAGATTTATCTTTCTAAATATTTTTAATTAATATCTATGTTTTCAAAATGGTTTTAAGTATTTATTTATATAGACATGAATGTTTTGAAATAATAATTATTCTCAAAAGATTCAAAATGGTATGGTACACTTTTATTCAAAAATATATTTTAAATTAATTCCTTTATAAATGAGTTACATTTAAATGATTTCACAAAAAAGTATATTTTTCTTAAAGGTTTTTAATGATTATTTTCAACTATGTCAACATCCTTTTTGGATATTATTCTTGATTGAGGTTGATTTATTATAAATAAAATCTTCAATATTGTATTGAATGAGATATGATATGTTTGACTGTGAATATGCTATTTTTATACCATTCATGGTTTATGGTTAATGTATTGATATTTCATACGCTAGTTTTAATACGAATGTTTATGTTATGTTTCAACATTTTCATATGAGGAATGCAGTGGACTTAGTAAGTGATGGGTGGAGCCTGCTATAGCTCCTTGATGCATCGGTAGGTATCATGAGACAAACTTGTGTCTTGACACAAGGCCTTGAATTTTTTTTTATTTTTAGTCTTAGTACAAGGCCTTGACTATGTGGTAATGATGTCCGGCATTAGGCATTCCCTCATTATGAAATTAGTTATTACATGTGATTATTTGACTAGTAGAATATCCATGTACATGTTTATATGGTAATGTTTGATTTATTTTTTTTCCATATTATGTTCAAGTTTATGTTTAAAAAGGTTGTAGTTTTTATCACACATATTGCCTTAAAAGTTTATAGCTTCCGCTAGATTATTTACCCTTACTGGGCATCTGAGCTCACCCCATTCTTATGTTTTATTTTCCCAGGATTCCAAGAAGTGTATTATGATTGATATACAGGGTTAAGCTAAATGGAATAATGAAATTCTCAAAGAACTATCTATTCGGTGTATTATTTTTGAAATTGTAATTTAATGTTGATATATGTAATCTATTTTCCAAGACTGCTAAACTGATCGGTCCTTTGGGACTTGATTCTTTCTAATCATGCCAATGTATTAAAATAACGCACCGGCTCTGGGTAACTGGGGTCGTGGCATTACAGTTGGTATCAGAGGAAGTTTAGAAATAACCTTGGAAACTAGATTTAGATAAACTCTGATTAGAGAACATTACCCTAAGATAGACTTTGAGGATAAGTATAGAAGAACTTCCTATAATTTTGGTAATGTAGAGATTTTTTGAGTTTTCCAAGAAAATACATCCCTGTCTGGATACGAGAAGGTAGAGGTGGCTCTGGCACAGATGTACCGAGGGGTAAAACCTGAAAACACCACTTTGAGATAGACTCGAACGGGAACTGGTGCACGACAATGGGTATTGCTACACTCTTGGTTACGATACTCCCAAGGGATATGCTTAGGATAATTCTCATTTTCTTTAAAAATAATTATGAAGGATTTATGAGTATATATCTCCTCAATGAAAATATTTATATCATTACGGATTATATCCATAAACTATTCAATTTAAGTTAGGTATTTTACAAGTTGGGAATTATTCATTACGATTCATAAACTAACCTAGTGTATGCCATTGTATAGAAATGGCGCTCAGTAGAAGGAATGAGACCTTCGACAATACGTATGATCCAAAGAGTAAGAAGGATCATATAATTCATGCTATTAAGCCAACATTTAGAAGGGAAATAGTCTCCCATGTATTCTCAACATATAAAGAAATAATATCATGTGTTAATAAGATAAGTAAAGAATTCTGTGATTCCTATGGATTTTAAGGGATGCAAGAGAAGAAAAGGTTTTGTTGGGAAAAAATCCCTCAAGGTATCATTGAATCATTTTTGAGGTGATTGTGTTTATTGACAAAGTTGAAAACTGTGCTGTGATTGTTAACAAAGAAAACCATGACATACAAATTTATTGACAAAGGGGATTTCATGGAGGAATGTTGAGTTCAAGATCTATGATCAACGACCCATGTTTGATTCAAAAACTTCGACAAAGGAATGGATGATCTGGAGGTGGCATAAAAAGAACAGATACAAGGTGGTTCCATTTTCCAGTGTTTGCCAAATTTTTGGGCCTGAAAATCGACAAATGAAGAAAAGTGGTTTTGGCAAAGGGACTTGCGCGCCATGTACTTGAAGACTTGGAAACTTGCGTGCCATATATTTTTCAAGATCAGATCATCAAAAAATGGAAAAGGGACAAGGGTCACACAAGTATTGAGTTGGTCGCGCAAGTGACTTGCGCGCCGTGAAGATACTTGCACGCCGGTGCTTAGGAGGCTTGGGAACTTGCGTGCCTGTTGTTTTTCAGGATCAGAACTTCAAAATATGGCAAAGAAAGGTTGGTCGTGCAAGTATTGGTTTGGTCGCACAAGTGAGTAGCGCGACAGAGGCCAGGGCGGTTGAGCTGCGCGCCGAGACTTGCGCGCCGGAGGGGGACTTGTGCGCCGTCGCGCAGGTAGTTCAAATGCCTATAAATACTGGACCACCCCTCCTCATTTCTCACGGAGTTCAATACTTAGAAAAATCAGAGCTCCCGTCGTGTAGGTGTGGAAGTCACGCAAGTGGTGTGTGGTCACGCAAGTAGGGACTTGCGCGCCAGTGTTGAAGTTGCGCGCCATCTATTTATTGTGCGCCTAAGGTGGTTTGGGCAGCAAAGGAAGTGCATCGCACAAGTTTGGAGAAGCTTAAGATTGAGTTGTGCAAGTTTTAAGAAATACTTGCGCGCCAGTGTTGACTTGCGCGCCGAGACTTGCGCGCCGCCTTAGAAAAGGGCACCAAGTAAGGTTGATTTCCGACAGTGATTTAGGGCTGCGTGGAAGCTGTGGGATTTCCCGATACCTTCGGTGCAAAGAGAAATTCATCTATGGGTGAAGGTTGAGCTTCAATAGAGCATCTATATAAAGAGAAAGATGCATTCCTTCATGAAAATGAATAGACCTACAAGTCTATAAACTGTGAGTGGATCCTTTCCGATGCAGTGAGCAAAGGAAGATGAAGAAGATGATCCTCTCCATCGGTAGTGAGCCAGAGAGAGAGAGAAATAGGGAGTGACCCTTGGGAAAGCAGTGAGCTAACCCTAAACCTTGTAAAGGCAGTGAGCCTGTGACATAGTGACTGTTCCTGAATCCTTGTATCCACATCTAGTAAAGAATAGTGGAATTTGGTACGACCGGTAACTTGTCGGTGTATGCTCCTTGGATGTAGCCCAATGAGGGTGAACCAAGTAAAAATCTTTGTGTCTGCCTGATTACTTCCCTACATTGCATTTAAAGCATCATCATCTGATAAAGAAGAAATTAAGTGATCATAATAAACACACAAGTGCAAACAAAGTGACCCTTGTAATAAAGAGGTAAAGATCCAGTGGGGCAGAAAGAATTTTGAAAAAGAATATTCATACCCTGATTGACCCCCCCTCTCAGGGTATATAATCCCCTATTGGTCCTAACAATTGGTATCAGAGGGAGGGTTAATGTTATCAGATTTGTTTTCTCCAAAGAATCAGTTTGTTCTAATCTTGGTGTGCCATGGAAAAGGAAAAAACATCAAATATGAATTAGAATTTAGGAGATATCCCTAAGTGCGGAAGTGTTTATGGAAAAAGTGTGATTTAACTAAAAGAATCATACAGCTTACTGAAGGAAGGTTTGGATGAATCTGATAAGGAAAAGATTGATTCCCTCAATCATGATGTTGGAATGAGTGAAGTACATGAACATCAAAGTGATACTAAAAGAACTAATGATGATGAAGTTTTGAGAAGGAAGCCACTAGTAGATGTTGTCAACATGACAAAGAAATCATATCAGAAATTGGATGAAGAACTTAAATCTAAAAATATCAGGATCCAAGTATTGGAAATTAAGTTCAACAAGGTAAGAGTCTTAAATCAAAGGTTTATTGATGTGGATACTGACCAAAAGGAGAAGAATGATTCTCAAGGTGATGAACTACAAAATATGGATAAAATGAAAGGAAAACAAAAGGATGGTGATTATGAAGAGAATCAAAAGTTAGATGAAGTTCAGAATCTGAAAACTAGAATTGATGATCTAGCAACATAGTTGTCTAAAGAAGTTCAGAAGAATCAAAGGCTACAACAAGAGAATGAATCTCTCTCTGAATATGTTTCTCAAGAAAAATTGAAGGTGAAGGAGAAAAGTGACATGGTGGAAAAGCTCACACAGGAACTTGAAGATGAGTTGAGGATCCAGAAGAATCTCAGAAAAGAAATTAATGCTAAAATTGAATCAAGAGATATGAAGATTCAAAAATTGAAGGAAGTGATAGAAAAATCCAAGAAAGAAATGGAGATATCAAAGGAAAATGGAAAACCTAAGCTGAAGGATGCACTGCACCTACTACTCGATTGTCCTTCGAAAGGTGATGATAAAATGAAAAGGAAGTATGAGATTTATGAGGAGAAACAACAAAATATTTTCTCAGCTCAAAGAGCATATAGCATGGGAAAATCTGGAATCGGATTTGATGAATCCCTTCCCGTGCATGATATAATGCGAGCCATGAATAGTTCCAAGAGTGGAGGAAAATATATAGGTGCTATAGATAGGCCTAAGAGGAAAATTACAAAAACAAGTGATGAGATGTGATTTTTCAACGGGATTCATGGCCACACATCAAGCTTCTATTCAGAGGCTCTGGAATATATTTCAGGCTGTGAAAGTAGAAACTATGATAAATCTGAGAATAAGAAGATGTGTCATGAGAAATCAGAAAGAATAATATCTCAGAGGAAAGCATCCGTTAAATGCTATTGCTGTGGAAGAATGGGACACACCATGAGTATGTGTCAGGAAGCTCAAGAGCCCTGTGTCAGAAGAAGAACTCAAGGTGTATCCACATCTCGACATAGGAATGATGAAATGAGGTATGCCTTTGATGGAAGATGTTTTATATGTTCAGATTATGGGCATTTGGCAAGAACTTGCAGCAAGAAGAACACCAGAAAAGAAAAGAAACTCGAAAGGAGATTCTCAACTCCAATGATGCATAATGAGAAATTCTACACTGTGAGACAAAGTGGTAAGGAGAAGAATAGTCTTAGAGCCTCAGGGGAATCACATGGAGCTGAACGAAATGTGTATCAGTCACCTCCTCTGTCATACTCAAAACAGCTCTCAAGGAGAGAATGTGAACAAACCTGGAAGATTAAGGGGAGATCTACTCTAGTTGTGATAAAGAAGAATGAACGTTCAATAGAGGACTCACCACCAGTGAAAAAGAGTGTGGTGACTCAAACATCTGATTAAATAAAGATGAATAAAGAATGTATTGAAAAATTCTCAAGTCGTGTTCCATAGCAAAAAGTGGAGGAAGGTTCAAGATCCTTGCAATGGTGGAAGAAGCAAGGGATGATGGAAAGAAAAGACATTCTTGGTCAGGGAAGGAATCAAGGGAAATTGAATTTTGATGGAACATCAAAGACGGAAATGTGTACTAGTTGTTTTAATCCCCAAATTGTAAAAAATGCCAAGCCAACAGAATATACAAATCAGAAAAAGGCCCAGAATGTGAGTAAAGAATGCTTAGTCATATGGCCAGAGCAGTTAAAATTGTCTAGGCATCTAGAAGAAGGAAGGAAAGAGTGTGATTCTCTACAAGAAAGAATCAAAGGGTTGACTCACCAGGATCAACCAAAATCCTAATCCTGAGGATTCCAGAAGTACCCCTCTCCCTATGTATGTAAATGCTATTAACTGATGATTCATGTGTTTCAGGTTTTAGGGAGATACGATCCAAGGGGAAGTGGCATCTAAAGATGCAAAGTGGAGAAGTGACATGATCCAGAGTTTCTATTGGCTCATATTAGGTACCATAATTGAAAATTAAAGGGAGAAACATAGCACAATTGAAAGTGATTGTGTTATTAACTTTATCTATTGTTTCCTACACCGAGTTCCAACTCAGTAGGCTTATAGATTTCGTTAATGGCTCAATTATGAGTGGAAGATGAAAAAAAATGATGCAGGAGAAGAAGAATATTATGTCTCTATACAGTTGGTCCTAACAGATGGAAGAGTTTCATAACACAATGGGAGCATTCTATATGCTAATCAGATGCAAGATCACAATGTGATAGGAAGGAAAATCCTTATCAGCATGAGAGTTGAAGAGATGAGTTGAAATCAACTTGACAGATATAATTGGTAATTAGATAGTTCCAGTTCAGACAAGAAGAGTGAAGTCACTACAAAATACATATTTCCTATCTTAGGTAGAGCCAAAATATTTTTCTAATGCAGCTGAAGATGAAAACTGGGTTCTGGCTGTGAATGAAAAACTTGATCAGATTGAGAAGAACCAAACGTGGGATATTGTTTTGAGGCCAGCAAACAAAAATGTCATTGGAACTAAATGGGTTTATCAGAAAAAGATGAATGAATATTGTACAATTATTTGAAACAAAGCACGGTTAGTGTGCAAGGGATACTCCCAGATAGAGGGAATAGATGTTGATGAGATATTTTCATTGGTTGCAAGGCTGGAGACAATCAGATTATTTTTGGTCATATCAGTGAAAAGAAAGTTCAAAGTGTTCCAGATGGATGTCAAATATGCATTCTTGAATGGAGTTCTAGAGGAGGAGGTGCATATTGAGCAGCCAGATGGTTTTCTCATTCATGAGGATGAGAACAAAGTTTTTTAGGTTGAAGAAGGCGTTGTATGGGATGAAACAAGAACCAAGAGCATGATACTCAAGGCTTGACCAATATATGAAGAAGCTTGATTTCCAGTGTGGTGGAGTTGATTACAATATCTATTTCCTTAATGAAAGTAGTCAAAGGATGATGGTGTTGGTTTATGTCGATGACATAATTTTTGGCGGATCAGATGAAGCTCAGTGAAGACAGTTTTCTGAATTCATGAAAAATGAGTTTGAGATGTCAATGATTGGAGAGATAACATTTTTCCTTGGTCTACAGGTGACTCAAGGAAGGAATGGAGCATTCATTTCTCAATACAAATATGCCAAGGGGGTTCTAAGAAGGTTTGGAATAGAGAATTCCAAGGAGATGAAGACTCCGGTTGCTACCCGGATGAAATTATCAAAAAATGAGGATGGAAAAGCAGTTAATATCACAGAATACAGGAAAATTTTTGGAAGCTTGTTGTAATTGACCGCGACAAGGCCTGACATTGTTTTCACAACATTCCAAGAAGCAAGATGTTAGAGTAATCCCAAGGAAATCCACATGCTTGTAGTGAAAAGAATACTTCGGTATATGAAGGGCACAATGTACTTCAACTTGACATATAATGACAAATCTCAGATAGAGTTTTTGGGATATACTGATGCTGATTGGGCCGGTTCAGGGGATGACATAAAATCAACATCTGGAGGTGCATTCTATCTTGGTGGACTATGTATTTCTTGGTTAAGCAAGAAGTAGGATTGCATTTCATTAAGCACCGCAGAAGCTGAGTATATTGCGGTCACTCAAGCATGCACACAATTATTGTGGATTAAACAATAGCTTGAAGATATGGGAGTTGAAGTGATGTCTCCGATCAGAATCCAGTGTGATAACTCAAGTGATATCAATATTAGCAAAAATCCAGTTCATCCCTCAAGGACAAAGCACATTGAGATAAAATATCATTTCATCAAGGAGAAGGTGGAGCAAGGAATTGTGAAGTTGGAGTATGTTCCTTCAGAGCTACAGGTTGCAGACATTATGACAAAGGACTTACCCAAGGAAGCTTTTGAGAGGCATCGACTGGCTCTGGGAGTTTAGTTGACTCCCTGCACTTGAAATAGTGTGGATGCGAAAACCCTCTCTCCCTGAGGTATGATGTGTTTTTCTCTAACATACTGATATGATTTATCTACTCTGTTACAGACCACAAAGGAGTTCCCTTTGGGTTCATTGACAAAGGGGGAGAAAATTGTGATTGTTCAAGGGGGAGATAGTGTGGCTATTTGATAAATCATGGATGCTATGGGGAGAAGCTGACTGGTGGAGCAGCGAGATAGGGGGAGCATTGAGAAAGGGCTAGTGTTTTAAATCTGACGATGCTAGAAGTGACCGATCAAAGAATAGATATCACGACAGCTGAGGATCGTGATAAAAGCAGAAGAGTGGTGTTGGAATGTGGTAAGAGTATTTCCAAAAATTGGTATCAGTTTGGTATCAACAAATTGGTATTAGTTTGGTGTCAACAGTGGGTGTCAAAGATTAAGTGATGCATTGATAAACTTTTCATTTACTCTCGTTTCTCACGCCAAGCATTGCTCATGTGGGATTAGAGTATGTGTTCAGTAAATCCTTGATCACTTTCAGAATCGCAATAGGCGAATGGTGGTTGAAGAATTAACAATGTATCTTTTTATGGAAGAGTTGTCAACAAACCCAAAAGGAGGAGATTGTTGGGAAAAAATCCCTCAAGGTATCATTGACGCATTTTTGAGGTGATTGTGTTTGTTGAAAAAGTTTACAACTGTGCTATGATTGTTGAAAAAGAAAACCATGACATACAAATTTGTTGACAAAGGGGATTTAATGGAGTAATGTTGAGTTCAAGAGCTGTGATCAACGATCCATGTCTGATTCAAGAATGTCGACAAAGGAATGGATGATCTGAAGGTGTCATAAAAAGAACAGATACAAGGTGGCGCCATTTTCCAGTGTTTGCCAAATTTTTGGGCCTGAAAATCAACAAATGAAGAAAAGTTGTTTTGGAAAAGGGACTTGCGTGCTGTGTACTTGAAGACTTGGAAACTTGCGCGCCATATGTTTTTCAAGATCATATCATCAAAATATGGCAAAGGGACAAGGGTCGCGCAAGTGACTTGTACACCGTGAAGAGACTTGTGCACCGGTGCTTAGAAGGCTTGGGAACTTGCGTGCCTATTGTTTTTAGGACCAGAACTTCAAAATATGGCAATGAAAGGTGGTTCACGCAAGTATTGGTTTGGTCACGCAAGTGAGTAGTGTGACAGAGGCTAGGGTGGTTAAGCTGTGCACCGAGACTTACGCGCCGAAGGGGGACTTGCACGCCGTCACATAGGTAGTTCAGATGCCTATAAATACTGGACCACCCCTCCTCATTTATCACAGAGTTCAATACTTAGAAAAAGCATATCTCCCGTCACGCAGGTGTGGAAGTAGCGCAAGTGGTGTGTGGTTGCGCAAGTAGGGACTTACGCGCCAGTGTTGAAGTTGCACTTCATCTATTTGTTGTGCGCCTAAGGTGGTTTGGGAAGCAAAAGAAGTGCGTCGCACAAGTTTGGAGAAGCTTAAGATTGAGTCATGCAAGTGTTAAGAAATACTTGCGCGCCAGTGTTGACTTGTGCACCGAGACTTGCGCGCCGTCTTAGAGAAGGGAGACAAGTAAGGTTGATTCCCGGCAGTGATTTAGGGATGCGTGGAAGCTGGGGGATTTCTCGATACCTTCGGTGCAAAGAGAAATTCATCTACGGGTGAAGTTTGAGCTTCAATAGAGCATCTACATAAAGAGAAAGATGTATTACTTCATTAAAATGAAGAGACCTACAAGTCTATAAATTCTGAGTGGATCCTTTCCGACGCAGTGAGCAAAGGAAGATGAAGAAGGTGATCCTCTCCACCGGCAGTGATCCAGAGAGAGAGAAATAGAGAGTGACCCTTGGGAAAGTAGTGAGATAACCCTAAACCTTGTAAAGGAAGTGATCCTAGGACAGAGTGACTTTTCCCAAATCCTTGTATCCACATCTAGTTAAGAATAGTGGAATTTGGTATGACTGATAACTTGTCGGCGTATGCTCCTTGGACGTAGCCCAGTGAGGGTGAACCAAGTAAAAATCTTTGTGTCTGCCTGATTACTTCCCTACATTGCATTTAAAGCATCATCATCTGATAAAGAAGAAAGTAAGTTATCATAATAAACACACAAGTGCAAACAAAGTGACCCTTGTAATAAAGAGGTCAAGATCCAGTGGGGCAGAAAGAATTTTGAAAAAGAATATTAATACCTTGATTCACCCCCCCTCTCAGGGTATATTGGCCCCTATTGGTCCTAATAGGATGGAAGAGAGAAATATGGATAAATGGAAGAGGGAAAAGAAGGATTTTCCCATATGTGATAACTGTGGAAAGAATCACCTTGGTAAATTATTGAAGGGAATGGGAGTTTGTTATAAGTGTGGAGAAAAAGGACACCAAGTACGTGATTACAAGGGTAAGAAAAAGGACACCAAGTACATGATTACAAGGGTAAGAAAAAGGATTCAAATGTAAAATGATTCATCTGCAAGGCGTTGGGACACTACACGAATAAATATCCCAGTCATCATAGTATACCACAAATGATATTATTGCATAATAATCAAGTTATGATACTACCTTAGATGAATAGTAATGACTAGTGTTCTTATGTTGTTATTATAGGATTATTTCATTTGAGTATTGTATCAATAATATACTGGTTATATGAATTATGGAGATAAAAAAGGATTGTATTGCAGTACTATTTTATTGAGGATTTGAGATTATATGGTTCTATGAAAAGTGACTTAATAGTAAGCTAAACTTTCTAGAAAATACCTGGTTGAAGGAAATGTAATCCTTAATATGGTCCTGATAATGAGGAAGTGATTTTGGAATAAGATATGGTTGGTTTCGATAAATTGTATTAGATATTCTTGACTTCCTTGGAACTGATTAATAGTTTGTTTATTTCATCATTGTTGTAATATTAAAAAAATTTGGATATAAGGAATATATCTAGTATTCTATAAAGAATAAGAGAGCATGAATGTAATCAATAAGGTTTTATGTTAATTCAAGTTGTTACCATGATACTTGATGAAGGGGTTCACATGTTATTACGTGGAAAAATTGATCTTTATTGTGTTTAACTTCCTTATAAATTTTGGACTGTGAGTTTGGATAGAAGTATTTTGGATAAGTCTAAAGGTTGGAATGGATTATGTTTGAAATTGGATTAAATTTTTAAGGTTATTTTCGGATTGTCATAAAAAGGACAACCCAGAGGTCGGGTGACAACCAGTCGTGTCCGGCAAGGCCGTGAGACTTGAACCCGCAACCGAAGGGCGACAAGGGTGCATCACCTACTGTTGACCTACGTGATGTCCTAGATTGTATAATATAGTTTCTTTTTTTAAATGGTCTAATAGGTGAATTATAAATTCATTATTTTTGGAACCCTATACGATTAGGATAAAGAGAATATTTTTTTTGAAATCTTTTAGATTGAAAGATGAGTTTGTGGTAGAAATTAGTTAATGGATGGAATTCAACTAGTCAAGTATATATTTTTTTCTTTATTCTCTTATTCTATGAAGAAATTAATTATTAAACATTAGTTAAGGAATCTTAAAACTAAAAATGTGTCATCCTAATACCTTATGTTTTGTTGAACAGATGATATTTTAAATCATCATAGATTGATGGCTTTAAGGCCCTCAATTCTACAATTGTTTGTGACTGATGACCTCAATCACTCCCTATAAATATTTACGTTTTTCTGCCAATTATGTGTCTCTAATTAACACCAATGTTATCCTAATTGAGATCATAATTCGGTGGTGACTTTTTCATTCCCCTTTCCCTCTTATTAAGATAAAATTTTATTATCCCAATTTTCGATGTGGGTTTTACACAAAGGTATTTTTCTATTTAAAACCATTTATTTTATAAGAAAAATTTCAAATTGTGAGGATGTAATTTATTTAAGGAGGATAGAATGTAACACCCCAAGATTTTATAGTACATTATCTCATTAAAATTAATTCAATAGCCTGCGCTACACACAACACTGCGTTCGAGCACACCACAACTTACTAAACTAACCATTCAAAAAGAGGTTATGAATAGTATTAACTATATTTTGAATCTTATATAATCTATAATTTTTACATTCATATTATGTGTTTCTTAGACATTATATAAGAACAAATTCATTTTTTCAGATAAAAGATGTATTTAAAAAAAAAATGCAATTTTACCACCTTTTAATGGTGAACCCTTTTTAAATCCAATATTTGAAACTTTTATATATTAAATTTGACAAAATAAAATTATTCTTTACAATCGGAACATAATAATTTAGTTTCAATAAATTTTTGGTGTTTTTCTGATAACTTTCATATTTGGGTGAATAGTGAAAAATATTATATTTTAACTGAAAACAACTTTTTTAATCAAAATAATTTGTAGTGTTAAATTATAAATTTTAATGGTTTGGAAGTATAGATAGATTATATTTTTACCATTTAATCCAATTTTATTCATTTTAAATAATTTCACTTTGAAATTGAACATAAACAAGTATCAATCTTTTGTTAGTTATTATTTCTTAAAAACACACTTTTTGGTTTTGACAAGGGAAATTAATTTTAAATTAATAAATGAAACTTCTATGTTTTAAATTTGGTAAAATAAACTTAATTTTTAAATTCATAATATCAAAATTATATTAGGGTAAAATTTTGGTAATTTTCTGAAAACTTTCAATTTTTGATGAATAGTTAGAAACACTGTGTTATAGTTTAAAACCGATTTTTTATTTAAATAATTATTTATTTTATTTAAATTTATTTTAGGTCAAAATATATAAATAATACCTATATAAGTTCAATGTAATTCATTGGATTTAGTTTGTAATAATTTTAGATATATAAAAATTTTATTGAACTTTTCACCGTCTTTTACCCACCTCTTAGGAGAATTTGAAAATTCACATAAAACTTAATTTTACCACTTCTGTGAGTGGAATTTTAAAAATATGAGACACATGTTTGATATAAGTAAGAAAAATGTGGTTCAATTAGATGAAAATATTTTTTTGAAAATAGTAACTTTTTACTTTTATTTACCACGGTCAAAAGTAAATAGGGTAATTAAGGGTAAAAATAATAATATTATTACCCTAACACATGTCATAATTATATTTAATAAGTGTAATTCGACCAAATAAACCTTATGAATAAAATATTATCCTTTAGGTCCACTTGGATTAGATTTGGACATTTATTATTATTTAATTCAAAGAAGAGTTAAAAGTGTTAAATTCAAAGTTTAATAACAAAACCATTTTTAAGATAAGGTTAAAAATAAGAAAAATTCAACTATAAAAATTCATTATAAAGATAAAAAATTTCCTATATAATGGTATTTTATTTATATTTTTTAGACATTAAATAATTTAATTTATTTATGACACAATGATGATGTAGTAATTACGTAATTAATGAAATATTAAAATAATTGATATTATAAATATCCAAATAAATGTAATTTGAGACTTTTTATAAACTAAAATAATTTTATAGGCCAATATTACATGTTAGGGTTAGTTAGATTAATTTTTTTCGATGTAATAATGCTGTTATAAATTTTGAAAAAACAAAATACCAAATAGTGTCAAAATTGACATAAAAGTGTTTTTAAAACAAATATTATATTATTAATTGATATTCTATTCCTAAAAATATAAGGTTCGGACAAAGGACTTATATAATGATATGTGTATCATTAATGAACCACTTGAGGTTCTCTTGGAAGTATATATTAAATTTATTAACCATATAATATAAAAATACAAAGAGACATGGTAAATGTCAAACTATTTAACTAAGAGTTAAATCAAAAAGATAAAGTTAATATAGTGACCCAAACCTATCTAAAACCTATTGGTTGAGTCGTTTTAGACCCATACCCACCTTATCCTTTAAATAATTAATTTTTGAGCCATTATAAACCGAAAATTATTTTATTATAAAATAATATTTCTAGCTTTTCCTAAGGTGCCCCTCACCCCTCTTATAAAAGGGCAATCCTCCTTCCCTCAAATTCACACCTTGAAAGCCTTTTGGCTTGGCCAAAACCTAACAAAATAACCTCTCAACTATCCTCCCTGCATCCTAGAGTCCTTACTTTAGTCATAAAGACAACCTAAGTATCCCTTTTGATCAAATCAAAAGGAAGATCCCGAAGAAGAGGTAAATATTTCATCACCTCTTTCAAGTTCCTTTCTTCTTCCACATCCTCTTTCTTTGTTGTTTCCATTCTAAAATAATAAATCCAATATATTCTATATACTGTGATGTTATTATAAATATGGTACAACCATATTCATTATTCTATCCATCCTTTGAATGACATGTCACCATCCGTGTGTACGTACAACTTACCGTCTCCACGTCGTGGTGTAATTGTTATTCAATACATTATTATTTGGATGGGTATAATAATGATGTGTAATTGATGTAAATAATAAATATAACATGATAATGATTCTGTATATATTATATAAAATCAAATTATATATTATTTTAATATCAAAATAATGATATTGTCGCTCGTGCATACGTACAGATTACCGTCTCCACGAACGTGATGAGATTCATTTCCATGATCACCATTCAACAATGATTATAAAATATATTTCATTAATAAGTATGTAATATATGAAATAATAATTCTACTGGATATATATATATATGTACATACATATATCTTATTCACTTAGTTCCGTTCAATATGATAAGAAAACGGAAACATCGTTTATGCGTACGTACAGACTACCGTCTCCATAAACGGTGTTTTCCATTTAATATATATGTCTATTATACATATTTATATTCTAAATATATATGATATATAAATCATGTTTTATATTCTGGAATTATTTAAATCTTGATCTAAGTGATACAATCAAGAGCAATAAGTTAAAACACGTACGATAAAGAAAGCGATTATTACCTGAAATGTTAATTTAACATGAGAATTATTATTAAATGGGTAGTATAAAGTCCTAAATGAATCATGTATGATATCATAAATATTAATATTGTTCTGGTATAATTTAATAACGTACTACGGTATTCATATAGGAGGTTAAACATACCCTCTACTAAAGGAAAGTGCAAGGTAAGGGTTAATTCCTCAATCTCATTATTATCCAAGATTGTTTATGTGTAAGTATTTACTGGGACATTTTTATCATCCAAGTCCATTTTCATAAAAATGATTTCAAAATGAATATTTTAAGGATTTGTGAAAGGTACTCTTTATCAAGATCCGAATTTTAAATGTTTTAAATATTTATCTTTCTAAATCTTTTTAATTTATGTCCATGTTTTCAAAATGGTTTTAAGTATTTATTTCTATGGACATGAATGTTTTGAAATTATAATTATTTTCAAAAATTTTAAATTGGTATGGGACACTTTGATTCAGAAATATATTTTAAATGACTTCCTTTATAAATGCATTATATTTAAATGATTTAACAAAAAATGATATTTTTCTCAAAGATTTTTAATGATTATTTTCAACTATGTCAACATCCTTTTGGATATTATTCTTGATTGAGGTTGATTTATTATAAATAAAATCTTCAATATTGTATTGAATGAGCTATGATAAGTTTGACTGTGAATGTGCTATTTTTATACCATTCATGGTTTATGGTTAATGTATTGACATTTCGTATTCTAGTTTTAATACGAATGTTTATGTTATGCTTCAACATTTTCATATGAGGAATGCAGTGGACTTAGTACATAACAGGTGGAGCCCACTATAGCTGCTCGATGCATCGGTAGGTCTCATGAGACAAACTAGTGTCTTGGCACAAGGCCTTGACAAAAATTTTATTTGTAGTATTGGCACGATGACTTGACTATGTGGTAATGATGTCTGGTGTTAGGCATTCCCTCATTATGAAATTAGTTATTACATGTGATTATTCTACTAGTAGAATATCCATGTACATGTTTATATGGTAATGTTTGATTTATATTTTTTCCATATTATATTTAAGTTTATGTTTAAAAAGGATGTAGTTTTTATCACACATCTTGCCTTAAAATTTTATAGCTTTCGCTAAATTATTTACCCTTATTGGGCATCTGAGCTCACCCCTTTCTTATGTTTTATTTTCCCAAGATTCCAAGAAGTGTATTATGATTGATATGCTGAGTTAATATAAAGGGAATAATGGAGTTATCAAAGAACTATCTATGCTGTGTTTTATGTTTGAAATTGTAATGTAAAGTTAATGTATGTAAACTATTTTGAAAGACTGCTAAACTAATCGGTCCTTCGGGACTTGATTCCTTATAATCATGCCAATGTATTAAAATAACGCACCGGCTCTGGGTAACTAGGTTCGGGGCGTTACTTCATGCATACGTACAACCTATCATTTCCACGAACGATGTATTCCATTTTATACTTATACACTCTATAAATTATTATAATAAAAATATACTTAATATTAATGTTATTTATATCATTTTTTACATTTTTTAAATCATGATATAATAATAAGGACCAAAGATATAACAAATTAAGATATAAGATAAAAACAAAGAAAATAATACCCTAAGTGTAACTTTAACATGAAATTATTAACAAGAGGGTAATATAAAGTCATAATAAAAAATTATATGGTATTATATATAAGAATATGGTTTTATAAAATATTTATAATAAACTTACATTTATTGTACAAGTGGTTTGAACGATTATGAAAATATTTAATACACAAGGTAAGGGAATTTCATATCATTTTTTATTTCTTGTGACATACATGATATGTTCGTCACTCTTTACTTTTATATGGTGTATATATCACCCATGAATGTATTATATTATTATTATTTTTAAATTTATGGGTAATTAAATATCCATTATTTTATCTTCCTTTCATGGGGTTTATGTTTTAAAAGTTTCCAAATTGGTAAGATAATTTTGTCTAAGTTTACCTCTTTAGGATATATGTCATGTTATGTACCTATATTTTTATATGAGGTGTACATACCACCTTTGAAATAAAATATCATTAATCTAATTAATTTTATGATATTTTAATCTTCATTTAATTTTAATTTCTTACATGGGGAGTATGGTTCAAAGTTACCAGGTGGTAAAATTTTGTTGAAACAATCTCATCACTTTTCATGGTTATTTATGATTATGCTTCCTTTGTTTAAATATTATAATCCATCTCTCAAGATCATTCTTGAATTTTCTTATCCTATATTTATTCATGATATATTCATGTATTGTTACCATTTTTCTACTCTTTGGTATATAATATTGTTAAGAAAGTGTTTTTAAGAAATCCTGACTTTACCCTCTATTCGGTTGGAAATCTATGTTCCTTCAAAACCATGTTTTCTAAAAAGGGGTTCAAATAATATTATATTATTATTCTATAATATTTAAAATAAATTTGTGAACTTTTTTTCTTTTACCAATTTTTTAATGGAATATTCTTGTCTCTTTCCAAACAATACATTTTTATTAACTATTACCATGAAAAAGAAATGTTCTTATTACCTCATTAGACAAGTATGGATTTACCCAGCACAATTTATGTAAAGCTTCAATTTTATGTTAAAAAGTTTAATTTTTAAGAAAATGTTTTTAAAAATAATTTTCAAATAAATGGGTTTCAAAACTTTTTGATGATTTCTTTATAAATTTTCAAATTATTTTTCAAGGAAAATGTTTTTCAAAAGGTTTTTAAGATTTAATTATAAGTTATTAAGGAAAATTGTTTTCAAATTTTCTTAAACATTCCTTTATAAAATTTTAAGGATTTATTTTTTCAAATTTTTTTTAAATATAACTTTATAAGTTTTCAAGGAAAACTGTTTTTAAAATGTTTTAAAGCTTCTTTCATAAGTTTTCATGGAAAATTTTTTAGAAACTATTTTCAATCTTCTTTTATAAGTTTTCAAGGAATTTGTTTTCAAAATGTTTTCAAAGATTCCCGTATAAGTTTTCAAGGAAAATTGATTTCAAAATATTTTCAAGATTATTTTATAATTTTTCAAGGAAAATTGTTTTCAAAATTTTTATAAATATTTATTTATAATATTTTAAGTTCATTTTTAATAAAATGGGTTTGAAAATATTTTTATGTTTTAAAGAATATTTTTTCAAAGAGGATAGAATATTTTACTCAAGAAATGTTTTCAAAATATCATTACAATATATTTGCCATCTGATATGAATTCTATTATTGTTACTAATTACCCTATAAGAAATGATCCAAAGGTTCCATTCGTATTATTTCTTTAATGGTTTATGTTTGGATGGAATGATGCTTATTACACCCATTTATCTTCCATGGGTTATATGATTTTGAAACACACTTCTTTTCATGGGTAATTATTTTGATGAAATTATTATGAAACATTTATATTTTTCCACAGGTTATGATATGATTATATGTTTATGATACCCATTTCATTTCATGGGTTATGATATAATTATTGATGATTTTGTGGCTCATGTGTGTATAAATTCATTATGAGATGGGTGAGATCTATATCTCACTCTAATGCATTGAGTAAAGATTTATATCTCATGAGATAGACATGGATGGAATGAGAAATGAACTTGGTTCAGTATTATATGGATGGAATGTGAAATGAACTCAGTTCAGTATTACAGGGTTGGAATGAGGAGTGAACTCGACTCAGTAACAGATGGATGGAACGAGGTGTGAACCCAATTCAGTAAAGGACTTTATCTACTAATATGGACTTGGAAGTGATGCATTGACTAATATGGAAATCATTATATATTATTAAGTTTCTTCCAAAATTCCATATATTATTCATATGATATGATTTCATGGATTATGTTCTTTATTTCCTTATGATTCATGTCTTATGAACTACCAAGATTTATTCCATGATTCATGTTTATGATCTTATGATATGAAGGGTATGATCTTCCAATATTATGATCACATTGTCATACCATTATTCTCATGCTTATGATTACATTTCTCCCTTGTATACCCTTATTGAGCATCTGATCTCTCCCCTTTTTATGTATCTTTTCCTAGGTTTTGAAGATATGTATTAACTATGATGTTTCTAAGAAGGGTGCTAGTCAGTAAGAACATAATTGGAGATAATGTAGCTCACTTATATATTGGTTCTTATTTTTCAAAGTTTTCCAAAGGCACTAGACTAATATTGCCTTTGGGTGTCTTTTTTTTAATGTTTTAAGTATTCTACAAAAGAAATGTAATGTTAATGTAGAAAAATTAAGGGTCTCTATAATTATTGTTGGACCATAAGAGACCGTTGTCCATAATCTCTAGTATTAATAGTTTTAATAATCACAAATAATGTCAATTGCTATTAATCATGTCTAAACATTTCGATCATAATTATTTAAGTTTCAATATGTGAAATTATGATTATCTATGATCTCACATAAATTTAGTAAATTTTGTTAACATTTATGTTGTAAGACAGTCCAAGAAAAAATGTTTTCTAAGTACAAAAGACTGACACCAACATAAGAGATGAGATACTGACAGTTCAACTGACTCACCAAAAGATGACCTACTGATGCAAATGACCTACCGACGTAGATGAACTAACGATGAAAATGATCTACCGGCACAGATGACCTACCGATGTAAATGACCTACCGACATAGATGACCTACCATTAGTTCAAATGACACATCTATGGAATGAGTCACCAATAGAAGGAGATACCAACACAAGGACTCACCAATAGTTAAAATGAGTCACCGATGCAATGAGTCACCGAAACATGGAAAAACTGAAAAAATGACACACCGATGGAATGAGTCACCTATAGAAGGATATACCAACTGAGGAATCACTGATATACTGTTTAAAATTTCTTTGATTTAAAATTATTTCTAATGGTCATATTTTGAGTGTTTTAATGAGATTGATTAATTTAATTATTTTTTATAGACATCTTAAATGAGGATGTAAAAGAAATGTGAGGTACTATTTCAACCTAAAATATGTACATTTTTGGGCTACAAGAATATATATACAAAGAAGATCGTAGGAAATATATACACGGGCAGACAGACGTAGACACACATATTCAAGAAGATATGAGCAAACCCCCCACGAGCACCATACAAAAAGGAAGAACACACGAGGAATTCTTGATTCCTGATTGATGTGAACTAGAGAAATATTCTTCATCAAAGTTACATCATCTCTGAAACATCCAAAAAAATCAAAGTAGAATAATATCTCACCCTCCTAGAAGAAAAAACACAGTGCTCCACAACACTCTGTTTTCAGTGTCTATTTCTAGAAGAGGACTCAAGCTTCAACTATGATACATCAGAGAGTCCAAATTTGAATTGAATAACACTCAGATCATCTCTAATATCTTCTTAATATATTCTTCTATATTGTGTACTATTTAGCCAAACTTTCGAGTAGTGTGTGTGTGTCTGTACTAAAAACACACACTGTCTCCTACAATAAGCTGGAGGATACTAGATATGCTCAAACGAATGTCTTATTACACTTGTTTATCCCATGAAGAACTATGGAAGAGGTCCTATGTGACTTGATTGTAATTTTTGTTCCCACGTAGAACTATGGTATAAGACTTGTGAATTGGAAAGTTTGGGTACTGTTGTGTTAACCCCAATTCAAGGTGTGGATAAAAATCTTTATTTATATATATTTTTTGGTGGCAGGTGGTCACTAAGTGGAGAGGACTAAGTCTCTGATTGAGACTGAACATATTGTTTTGTATCTGCTATGTTTTCAATTTAGTATTTCTCTGTTTAAATTTAATTTTATAAAAACTAAATTTTACTTTGATAGTTAGTCTTGAATAGTATTTATAACCATTTTTCCTTATTATAGTAGTTCCAAAAGTTTTATCAATATCTCATATTAATATAACTGAGAATTAATCAATCTTCTAAGAAACTATTTTAACATTCTATAATTTTATTACCTTGGTTAACTGGACATTTTTTAAATTGGGTGAACCTTTTAAATAAACTCTCCTACAAATTTTTTTATAGGAACTCAATTTCCCCCCCTCTTGAGTATTCTATGCCAACCAATATTTGGTATAATAAGATTGTTTTTCAAGTTGTTGTATTCAAAATTTTAAATCTGTTTTAAAATAATTTTCAACTGTGATTTTAGTTGTATTTTAAAGATCTTTAAATTTTTGTTAGTTATAAATTTCAAGTTCTTTAAAGTCCTATTTTCTTATCATGGATAATAGATTGAAATGTGCTGCTACCAATAGACCTATATTTTTTATTGGAACAAATTATGCACAATGGAAAATTAAAATGAAAATGAACTTAGAAAGTATGAGTTTTAAGATTTGGTATTAAATTATAGATGAATATAAGATTAATTATACCACTATAAATACTTTGTATGACCAAAATAAGGATTCCTATATCAATAATTGAAAATCCATGAATTTACTATACTGTTCTTTAGGAGATGAAGAGTTAAATAACATTTCTGTATGTAAAAAACCCATAAAATTTGGGACACTATCTATTTCACATGAAGGGTCTAGTGTTAAGGAAATAAAACTTAACAAATATAATACTAAATATGATAAATTTAAAATGAATACTAATGAGCCTATTTCTGAAATGTATCTCAGGTTTAATGAAATTATGAATACTATGATCTCTCTGGGAAGGGATGTTACAACCAAGGAGAAAATCCTGAGAATACTCATATACTTACCAGATAGATGAAGAGGAAATTATGTTTCAATCATAGAATCCTGTGACATCATCAAGTTACCAGTAGAGGACATGATAGACCAGTTGATGATGTATGAGGAAGAACTAAAAGTAAACAAAGAAGAGGATAAAGAAATCAAAATAAAATCTGTTTCTTTGAAATATACTGACTTCAAATAGAAGGAAAATTTTTAAGATGAAACTTAAAGTTCAAGTGATGAACACTCATCAGAAGAAATTGATGAAGAGATGTCTCAAATAGAAATAAGTTTTAAGAAATTTTATAGAAATAATAAATTATTTAGAAAACCCAACTAAAAAGTTAAGTATGATCACAAGGGCCATTGAAAAAATTATTGAAAGAAAAGTGATACTTCTAGTAAAATAATCTGTTATGAATGTAAGAGAAAGTGAAATGTAAAGGCTGACTATCCCAAGCTAAAGTATAAGAAGAATTATGATGATAAGGAAAAAAATTATGAAAAGTCCATGAAGGAAACTTGGAGTAACTCTTAGGATAGTTCAAGTGACTCAGAATTCTCTCACAAAAAGTCTGATAATTAATATATGCATTTTATGACAAATTTTTTTTGAGGTAACACTAAATTCTCATGAACACAATTCCTATAAATCTGGTTATGAAAGTGACTCTGAAAACATGACAAATGAGAATTTTTTTGAATATTTCAAAATTCTATAAGACAATTGTAATGAATTAAAAGATAAATACAAATCTTTAAAGAAACACCATGCTTTTACTATAACTTTTAAATATGAACTTGCTGTGGAAAAATAGAAAAAATCTCAACTGCTTAAGGAGAATAATGAACTTAAATTATCAAATGAGAAGTTGAAAAAGGATCTAGAGAGATTTACCAATGGTAAAGAAACATTAGTTCAAATTATTGGTAAAAAATTAGATCCTAAGTATACTACTGTAATAGTATACCAACCAAGAAAGATGAATATGAAAAAAAACTCATTTTGTATCAAAATACGAAAAATTCAGTTTGATGCCCAGTTTTGAAAAACATTCTTCAAGTTTTAGCTATGAAACATATTCTAATATTTCAAGTTTTTGTAGACTAAATAAAGTTTATTTTTCAAATACTTTACATACTACATATAGGAAACCCTTGAAGAAAATGTGGGTTCCAAAATCTCTTGTTACTAATGTTACTGGACCCAAACAAATTAGGGTACCAAAATCTTTTCTTGTCTAATATATTTTGTAGGAAAAATTCTTGAAGAGATCCTCTAAAAGCTTATGGTACTTGGAAAATGTATGTTCAAGGCACATGATATGAGATTAATCATGATTCAAGAACTTAATAAATACTGATGGTGGGCATGTCACCTTTGGTGACAATGCCAAAGTAAAAATAATTGGCCTTGGCTAGATTGATAAATCTTACTCATTTTTGAATTTATAAAGTACATTTTTTTATGTATTAAAATAAAATCTACTTACTATCTATCAGTTATGTGATTGTGGTTTTAATGTTAAATTTGAAAATGATTTAGGCAATGTTTTTGACTCTAAAAATAATCTAGTATTTTCTAATCTTAGAATTGAAAATGTATATACTGTTAACTAAATTATTTAATTTCTAAAAATGCTTAATGATTGAGTTATTTTCATAAAGAATCTTGGATTTGACATCAGAGATTAGGAAACTACAATTTACACTCACTTAGAAAGCTTACTAGAAAAGGCTCAGTCAAGGATCTACCTAAACTTGAGTTTCCAAATCACAAAGTCTATAATCCTTTTCAAAAGGGTAAACATCACAAAATATCTTTCAAACCAAAGAAAGTAGTTTCAACTTCTCAACCTCTTGAGTCGGTTCGCATGGATTTTTTTAGACCTTCTAGAGGTTAAGGTCTAAGTGGGAAGAATTATTTATATGTTCTTGTAGATGAATACCCTAGATATACTTCTACTTTCTTCTTGGCTCAGAAAAGTGAAGCTTTATATCATTTTACCAAGTATTTTAGTACTGTATAAAATCATAGTGGTCTTAGAATTTATACCCTAAGAAGTGAACATGGCCATGAGTTTAAAAACCAAGAGTTTGAATCTTTTTTTTCACAAAATGGCTACAGTCATAACTTCTCTGCTCCTAGGACACCCTGACAAAAAAGGGTTATAGAAATAAGAAATAGAATCCTATAAGAAATTTCTAGAACCATTCTTAGTGAGTATGACCTACTTATATACTTTTAGGTATAATTTTTCAATACTACATGATATATAATCAATAGAGTCTTGATTATACCTATCCTTAAACTAACTCCCTATGAGTTGTGGAAGAATAGAAAACTCAAGGTTACCTACTTCAAAGTTTTTGGTTGCAATGTATATATATTCTAAACACTAAGGATAATCTGAAAAAATTTCCTCCTAGAGCATTGAGGGGATTTTCCTAGGTAAATTTCTAGTAAATCTTTTAGAGTCTTCAATAAGAGAACTAAATATGTAGAAGAATCCATACCTATCAAGTTTTATGATATAGATACACATGATCCAAAAATCTCTCTAGAAGATCTTGAGAATGATATGTCAAACTGGGACATCAATTCTAAATCTTCTTACCACCCTATGAAGAAATATTTTAAAACTTACTGTTCTGAAAATTCACTAGATTCTAGTCATAATGAACATAAACCTCTTGAAGAATCTGAAGTGACTAGCCCTTCATTTTCTAGACCTTTCAGAACTCTCAAGAACCATCCTTTATATGATATTGTTGGATATTTAGACAAAGGAAAACAAGATAGAGCTTATCTAAGAAATCAGGTTGAATATCAACCTTTTTTTTTCATAGGTTGAACCCAAGAACATAAATGATTCTATCAATGATGAATTTAAGGTGATGGATATGAAAGAATAGTTAAATCAGTTTAAAAGAAACAAATTACAGAGACTTATAGATAGACCTAAAGACACCTTGACTCTAGGCACCAAATGGGTGTTTAATAATACAGTATACGAAGATGGTAACATAGTTAGAAACAATGATAGATTGGTTTCATAAGGTTATAGTTAAGAAGAAGGAATTGAATATGAGGAAACCTTTTCACCAGTATCTAGACTTGAGTCCATTAGAATCTTTCTTTCCTATGAGGTACATATATATTTCAAATTTTATCAAATGGATGTCAATAGTGGATTACTAAATTGGTATATAGTTGAGGTTGTTTCTGTTGAAAACCCCATGGGTTTACAAACCCTCATTTTCATTTTTTTAAAGTAACAAAATCTTTATATGTTTTAAAGAAAGATTCAAGAGCTTGGTATGATAGGTTCAACACATTTATTATTTATAAAGGTTTTACAAAAGGTATAACTATTCCTAATATCTTTATAAAAAGAATTTCCAAATATGTTTTAATATTAAAAATTTATGTAGATGATATTATTTTTGGATATTCTAAAAATTATTTATGTGTTGATTTTTCAAAGATGATGCAAAGTGGATTTGAAATGAGTTTAATGGGTGAAATCAAATTCTTTCTTGGATTTCAAATATTTCAAACTAAAGAAGGCATTGTTTTGAATCAAAGTAAAGATACTAAGGATCTATTAAAAATATTTGTCTTTGAAAGAACTAAGAGTAGTGACAATACAATGAGTACCACTTGTAAGTTGGACCTTGATAAAGATGGTAAATCTGTTGATCAAATCACTTATAGAGGAATGATTGGATGTTTACTCTACTAAACTAAAAATAGGCCAGATATTATGTTTAGTGTATGCATGTGTGCACATTTTCAAGAAAAACCAAAAGAATTCATCTTATTTTTATTAAAATTATTTTTAAATACCTCAAATGTACTACCGACCTAGGATTATTCTATCCTAGAGGATATAATTTTGATTTAGTGAGTTATTCAGATGCTGATTTTGGTGGCTATAAGTTGGATAGAAAAACCACCTATGGAACATGTCGCTTTTTGGGAAAGTATATAGTTTAATGGTGTAGTAAGAAAAAAATTATGTTTCATTATCTACTACCAAATATGAATACATAGATTCTAGTAGTTTTTGTGCACAAATTTTTTGGATGAAACACACATGACTAGATTATGTTTATCAATTTAGACATGTCCCTATAAATTGTGATAACACAAGTGCTATTAATATTTATAATAATCCTATTTCACATTATAGGACAAAAAACATTGATATAAGGAATTACTTTTTGAGATACCATTATCAAAAAGGTTATATAACTTTAGAGTTCATTGGCACTGAACATTAGCTTGCTGGCATTTTCACTATGCCATTGAACACGGAAATAATGAACTACATCAGACATGAGTTAGGAATGATCAATCTATAATAACTTATGTTAATATTCCTTTGACCATTTTAAGTGAAGTTGTCATACTGAAATTGATAGTATGAAGCTGACAATGTCATGATGACACTGATAACTTTTTCATACCAACACAGTTTTCATACTGACACTGATAACTTTGTCATACCAACATAGTTTTCATGTCGAAACTGACTCTTTGTCATACTGACACAATTTTCATGCTAACACTGATGCTTTGCTATACCGATACCCTATCATGTAGAAACCAATGCCTTGTTAATCCAACTTTGTCAGTGATATAAAAAATCTATCATGCTGACACCAATGAATCACTATTTTTATACGTTTTATATTTTTACCAAAACAACACTGTTTCATTGATTTTGTTGAACCCAGTTCACATTTTCATGATTTTGTGATTTCAAAAGACAAAAATGATATAAATTTAAATCGATCCACTCTACTCCTTAACCCCTAAAATCTCTTAGAAATTACTCTCTCTACCCTGAACTTTCACCTTATAACCTTAAAACTGAACTATTGGAATGGCGCATCTTAAGTGAGCTCTTGATGGTGGAGAGTCACATGCATCTAAGAACTAGAAAGGTGAATCAAGAAAATATTTAGAACCTATAAATCATGCTCTAGAGAACTGTGTTGTAACTCCAAAAAAAGTTCTTATGGAATGAATGTTGGATATCAAGTCTCTACTACTCAAGGTTTCACAGGATTAGGGATGGATTGAGTGGTTCTCAGATAATGAAAGACCCTTTTACCCCAAGCTAGTTCATGAATTCTACATGAATATAGAGTTCCTGCTGGAAGGAAGTGATGTTGCCTAAATCAAGTCTACAGTGAGAGGCAAGAGAATCTATTTATCTTCAAGAAAATGGGTTAAATGTATTAAAGTCTATCATGAAGGTGTATTTGATGATTATCAAGGAACCTCTACACCTAAGAGTGATATGTTCTTCTTTGATATAGCTCTGAAAGAGCTTACTAATAATGATAAGCATAAAAGACCCATTGCTACAGAGTTAAGTGGAGAATGTATAATCTTGTTTAAGTTTATTCAACATTAGATCTATCCCATGAAAGGGGAATTTTCTTCTCTTAAGTATCAAGATGTCTACTTGGTTTATCTTCTAAGAAAAGGGATCAAGGTAAATTTGTGTAGATACCTTACTATTCATATTAATAAAACGATCAAACATTACTGAAAAACTAGTTCCCTATTTTATTCAAGGATGATATGAACTATGCTAAAATAGAATTGTTGTGTAAATGAAGGATAAGAAGTTGTTTCTAAGTGCATTGGGATCTTCCTTAGTAAAGATATTTGTAAGAGGATGAAAATCAACTGGATCCCATGGAAGAGAGAATAGGTTGGAGATGAAGATAAGATTTATGATAAGTTAAATCTAGTGGACTATCCAAATAGGCCTAAAAATATGGATGATCCTAGTTTGGGGACAAATGAGGAATTGTTTTACTCTTCAGAAGAAGAATAAGGTCCTTTCACTCCAGTTAGAGATCAGGGGTCACCTATCGATGATAAGAGTGATCCTGATACCACTAAACCTCACAAAGGTTATTCTTTTGGACCTCCTAGTCCTATAAATACCTTACCCTATGATGAGTACACACTTGAAGACAATGGATATGTGGAGACAGAAGTCTCAGGCAGTGTGGAATATATAAGTAGATCGAGTGGCTTTGAAGAAGAAGAAGAAAGTGAATATAATGAAAGTGGTAGTGGTAGTGAAGAGGAAGAAGGTGAAGAAGATGGTGAGAGAAATTTATATTAATACCATGTCTCTGGACATGATGATGATGAAAGTAGTGAAAGTGATGATGACCATCATAGGGATGATCAAGGTGAAGATGTTGAAATGGTTGAGGATGTGGATCCGGCTCAGTTGGAATAACCTCCTAAAATTATTGAAGTAAGAGAAAATGATAAAGTTTTTGTGGAATTGGAAGCTCAATTAATTATTGTACCTCAATTATTTTATGAAAGGATACCTCATGCTGAAGATGAGAAACCAATGAGGAGAGCTTATATTGAGGTGGAGCCTCAAGAAATGAGAGATCAAGTTGGTGAATATAATCAACTTGGAAGAGTAATACTTGATACTCTTACTCCTCTGGATGATTATGTAATTGTTTAATGGGAAAGAAATCATGGGTATGTTGCACTGGGTTTAGATTATGAAGAATATGATGATGAATTTTTTTACTTGTTGCAAGGGAATAATTGGATTACACCCTTCCTAGAGACTCTATAACTAAAGAAGATTTTGAAAGGTTTAAAAACAATTATTTTCAATTGTAATTATATCTATTCAATCTCAGATGGTGGATGGGATTCAAACAGATAGAAGAGAAAACACTGAGTTGAGTGATGAATTACAATCTATCAGATATTAAATAGCAAAAATGAGGTAGTATGGGAAATCAATTTTTGTTCCAAGTTAGATAATAGGTATTACTGAGGCTGATGTAACTAATATTGCAAAGAAAGTGATTGAGGAGATTCAACCCAACCTAATTACAAATACTAATACAATTGTTAGAATCACTTCCAAGATGAGAAAAGAAATGACTGGGCTTTCTTCTGAAATAAATACTTTGACCTCAGAGTATAAAGGTTGTGTGGAGACTGTTCTTAAAAATTTTAAGACTCATACCTCATCTTCTACTAATATTCCTTCTAAATCTAGTCAGACTTCTTAGACTTTAGATATTGAGGCAATCATGACTGTTATTAAGGAAGAGCTTCAATCTCTATTTAATGCTTCTAGTTTGAGAAACCTTGAAAATATTGAGAATAATAGTGATCATGTTCATGATATGGTCAGACTCTATTCCAAGAGTGTTGAGACTGAAAATGATAAGATCACAGAAAAGGTGGACTACTATTTCAAAATGACAATTACCAAGAATCAGTTGACCAATATATTTAATTATTTGATAGAGAACCTATCTTTACCTCCAGTAATAAGAGATTTTAAAGATCCGGTACAGAAGTTGAAATAATTAACTTCTATTTTGGACAAATTCATAGAGAATAAGGATGACTTTGAGAAAGTAATGAAGTATAGTGGTGATATTATTGATCATTTAATAAATCTGTTAAATCCATACCTTCATGTACAAAGTGAAATGATTGTAGTTCCTACTTATACACCTCTTGGAACCCATAGATTAGTGCCTCCACCTCAAATTTCAGTTGCTCAGGCTCTGAATCAGATTCTCCCAATGATCCAAGAACAAATTAAACCTTTTGTATTATCACAACACAAACCCATCCTTTCACCTAATGTTCTAGAAGGAGTCATCCTACCTCCTCTGAAAATATCCTCAGACCCTCCAGTTTCTTATCCACCACCTACTGGAGCCTCTATTGATCCCTATTAGAATGGGAAGGAACCTCTTAATCCTTATCCATAGTGTGGATCATTCTATGATAGGGCTGTTTTCTTGTTTTTTGTTATTTTTATCTGAATACTTGTAACACATTATACTTCATTGATTAATGGAATTTTGTGTTGTTTTCTTTCACATATTTATCTTTTATCTATTACTTTATGATACATTTTATTTCTTTGCTACCTGTTTTCTTCTTTCTTATCCTCCAAAGGGAGAGAAAAGTTTTTAGCTCCCCTTCCACATTTTAATTATCCCAAAAGGGGTAGAACCAGTTTGGAATTCTCTTTATTTACTTTACCTTTTATATAACTCTTATATATGTTATTTTTCTTTGATACCATTACTCTTTATGTTACCTATGAACCTTATCTATATATTATAAACAATCATCAATAATGGGAGATGATAAGTAGAATGATTTCATTCCACATCAAATGATTGTAATAAATAATTCCATGATTTGTGATCATAAAAAAGAGGGATATTTCTGGCCCATAGGAGACTGTTGTCCATCCTCTCTAGTATTAATAATTTTAATAATCACAAATCATGTCAATTCTTATTAATCATGTCCAAACATTTTAATCAAAATTATTTAAGTTTCAATATGTGAAATCATGTTTATCTATGATCTCACATAAATTTGGTATATTATGTTAACATTTTTGTTGTAAGACAGTCCAATCAAATATATTTTCTAATTATAACAGACTAACATCTATAGAAGAGATGAGGTACTGATAGTTCAAATGACACACCAAAAGATGACCTACCGATGCAAATGACCTATTGACGTAGATGACCTACCGATGAAAATAACCTACGGACACAGATGGCCTACCTATGTAAATGACCTACCAATGAAGATGAACTACCATCATTTCAAATGACACACTGATGGAATGAGTAACCGAAAAAATGAGATAGCGACACAAGGACTCACCGATAGTTAAAATGAGTCACTGATGTAATGATTCAATGAATCCTAGAAACACCTACAAAATGACACACCGATAGAATGAGTCACCTAAAGAAGGAGATACCAATCGAAGAATCACTTATAGACTATTTACAATTTATTTTATTTAAAATTAATTATAACGGTTATATTTTGAGTGTTTTAATGAGACTGATTAATTAAATTCCATTTTACATACATCTTAAATTAGGATGCCAGAAATACAAGGTACTGTGTCTACCTCAAACATGCACATTATCAGGATAAAAGAATATATATACAAAGAAGTGTGCAGGACAGATATACATGGGCAGACACTTAGAGACACACATACTCAAGAAGATACAAGAAGACCCCCCATGATCACCATATAGAAAGAAAGAACACATGACTAATTCTTCATTCCTTCTTGATGTGAACCATAGAACTGTTGTTCATCAAAGTTCTATTATCTCTATAACATCCAACAAAATCGAAGGAGAAGAGCATATCACCCTCTTGGAAGAAAGAAGATAGTTCTCCACAACAAACTATTTTTAGTGTATATTTCTAAAAGAGGACTTGATCTTAAACTCTGATACATTAGAGAGTCTAGAGATGAATTAAATAACACTCTGAGAATCTCTAATCCCTTATTAATATATTCTGATTTGTTGTGTACTATTTAGATAAAATTTCAAGCAATGTGTGTGTCTGTACTAAAAACACACACTGTCTCCTACACTAAACTAAAGGATACTTGATATCCTCAAATAGTTGTCTTCTTACACTTTTTATCCCACAAAGAAATATGGAAGAGGTTCTGTGTGACCTGATTTTAATTTTCATTCCCATGTAGAACTGTGGTAGAGGTTTTGTAACTTGGATAGTCTGGGTACTGTTGTGTTAACCCCGATCCAGGGTGTAGATAACAATATTTATTTATATAGATTTCTTGGTGGAAGGTGATCACAAATTGGAGAGGAATAAGTCTATGTTTGAGATTTAACCTCTTGTTTTATATCTGATGTGTTTTCAATTTAGTCTCTCTGTTTTAATTCATTTTTCAGAAAACTAAATTTTACTTTGATTGTTCTTCTTGAATAGTAGTTATAACTATTTTGCCTTATTAGAGTAGTTTAAAAAGTTGTATCAATATCTCATATTTTTATAACTGATAATTAATCAATCTTCTAAGAAACTATTTGAATAGTCAAGCTATTATAATTTTACTACCTTGGTTAACTAGCTAGTTTTTAAAATGGGGGAACCATTTAAGTAAAATTTTCAATAGAAATTTTTATAAGAACTCAATTCACCTCTCTTGAGTATCCTACTCTGACCAACAATTATCTATAAGGATTCTAGATCCCTAGAAACATAACATAACTATGATGAGGCTCTCTGATCATACTCCACCATATCCATACACAAAATCCCACAGGGGATTATACAAGCCTTAACTAAGCTCGAATAAATCACTATAGGATTAGATTAATCAAGAGGGAATCCCTAAATAAAACTATAAATACACAATGAGGTATCACTATACTTACTCCGTTTTACACATAACCTCCCTCTAAGTGATCAACCACACCTAACCAAACTTACCCGACCACCTTGATATTGAAAAAAACATGATCATGCCAACTCATACACTAACATGCTTAATAATCCATAAAATAATATATAAATACCATAAAATAGTAAGGGATTCACATGAAAGCATGAATAATTATTAAATAAGAACAAAATATTTGATAATCATAATAAATGAGCACAAAAATCATGGCAACTTTAGAAAATAGGGCATTTTGTACACAAGGTTAAATGAACAAAAAAACCTTAAACTAAGTTCTTTCATATTTCCCTTAAAACACATGTCAAATACTATCAAAACCCTTTTTAGAAATGTAATCTCATGACATATTTACTCATGTAAGACACTTAACCAAAATATCAATGAAATAATTCTTTAAGAACCTCACAATTGTCATGAAATACCATTTCAATACCCATTATTTATATAATAACTTTTCTTTTAAAATTACATTTGAATCAAAAACATTTTTCAAATAAAATTTTCAAAATTAAACCCAAATAATTGTAGAAATCAAACTCATACCATCAAACAATCATTAAATAGGACCATCTACAATCATTAACTAAGGCTCCACCAATGAACCATTTAGTATTTTATATCATACCTTTTGACTATTATACTAATTATACCCCTTCCAATTTATATAGAAAAACCAAAAAAGTCATTCATCATGACATGAATAATAATAATGTTTACACATGAAAATAAATCACCAAAATATAAAGAAATATAGTAATATAAAGGCCACCTACCTCAATCTATGATTTGTAAATCAATACCAACTCACCGCAACCTCCCTTGAGTCAACAAACACTATTATCATCAATGGATATTATCTACAAGATGTAAAATATATCCCCATGAAGCATGAGGATTCCACTATGATCCAATAGATTTTTTATAAAACTATATCCAGGAGTACCAAAATTAGTAGATAATAAGGAAGAATAAGAATTGAGGAAGAAGAATAAAAGAATACCATAAACCTTGAGGGAAACCACCACAAATCACCTTGGATATGGAAGTTTAAATGGAGAATAGAAATAGAAGAGGATATCGACATCCCCTTTCTTATAAATTCAGAAAATAAAGAATCATTAAGTTGGTTTTCAATTTAAAAGTTATAAAATCACCCTTCCCTTATTTTTGAAAATATTTAAACCCCCCCCCCCCCTCAAAATGTGACCCTTATGGTTCATGGAGTGAAGCCTTGCCTATAAGAAAAACTTTAAATATAACAAATTAGGATTTTAAGGTGCCCCCCATTTTTGGTGCAATCCTAGGAATCATGATATATACCATGAGGTTGTGGAATCCAACCACACTTAATTTTGGAAAACTATAGATTTACCCTTACTTATCAAGTAACCCTAAATGTACCAACATTATAGTAGGGTAACCATTATGAATTATAACCCATATGTATAAAATATTAACCCATAAACCCTTAAATATCACTATGTTAACACCAATAACCCTTACGTTACATCCATAAAGAAATCTTATGTATTATAGGGTTAACTCTGATAACCCTTAGGAATTATTTTGAGACAACCCATACGTTCTCCCTTTTTTATAGAGAAAACCTTACACAATATGATTTTTACCCTTACACATCACAAGGAAACTCATCAAACCTTATTCATTATAGGGAATCAATTATATAAGATAGGGAAAATATATTAATTTTACAAATTTCACTACCCAATGAGAGCCATTACATATCTAGTGTACCCTTATGTATCATAGTTAACCATTAAAAATACCAAGGAGTACCCTTACATATCACATGGACTTCCAACACATAATTTTTTTTATGGATGAGATATGAAATCTTATGCATGAGGACTTGAACATTATATAAGATTACCCATACACATGAGGAAATTCCTTCTATGTAAGTGTTATAAAATGACCTAGGATACCGTCTAAAACTAGAACCCGACCCGATTCATGACATACCCGATGAGCATTCCTAATCCACATGGGATGGTGACTAGCACCCGGGCATCAAAAACATATAGAGGGAATGATTTCACCCTACCTAAAGTAGGAAACATGGAATATATATACATAGTAGAGAGAAATAGTAGAAGAGAAAATGGGAAAATATATTCCATAATTGAAAGAATACAATGAAAACAATACAACTTAAGATGTGAAAACAACCCAAAGTAAAAGCCCAACAAAAAAGCAAAAATGAAATAGAAATTGACTAATCTTTGTGATATCATGGGAAAACTTCTACCATATCACCACCAACTACCCAAAATCAGCTAAAATAAACCCCTCTAACTCACTATTTCACCTTTCATTTCCCCACATCAAAATACATAACCAAGTCTACACAATGATAAAGGGTTGTGCAAGGTGTGAGCTAAATAGGCTCAGTAGTATACCACCCAGGGGTTCCATAAATATTCTCCATAGAACAGTTTGAACATGATCAACTTTAAATACAAAAGGTCCTGATAATATGTTAAATATTTTTTATAGCAATATAATAGTAAAACATTCCCCCTTTTCCATAGTTCTAAATAATCCTTTTTAAATAGTTTCAAAGAATATCATATATTTCTAAGAAGGTAATATAATATCAAATGGTCCAAAATTTATGCATAGGTAAATCATGCCAAGGATCGCTACAGGCCAGTCTAGTTAGAACAATCATACCCAAACATACATAATCATGCACATTAAGTCCCTAGATATATGCATCAGATCTAGAGAGCAGAATAACACCATAGAAATTGAAACCCTAGCAGTGTCTAACAAGTCCATAATTCACTTGGTTTAGGGAGAATATGAATACCCCATGAGTGAACCTGCCAATGGTATCAATGGAGGAGGCCTATTAGTACACCTTCCACCTAAGTACCTAAGGCCTCCTATGTTCTACATTTCACAAATAATTTTATAAATATATTTCAAAATTCATTGAAAATAACTTTTATTTCACCAAAAAGGGGAAAACCATATTTTATAAAAAACTCATTTATGCACAAAAATAAAAAAAATATGCCAATTCATTTTAAGAAAATTTATAAAACTCGAGTAATATAGTTCATCTAACATATGCTAGATATGGAACTACCTACCTCAAACTTAGGTTGTACACATACTAAACAAGATCCACCAACATAGGAAAAATGTAAAGATAACTACCGAAGTATTGAAATTGATTCCCAAATCATAGAATCAATCCAACAAGAAAATTTGTTGGTAAAGAAGATAAAATGACACATACCTTAAAGAACCTGCACACCACACCAAAACCAACATGATGGTTATACTTTGGGAGAATATCAAAAAACATATATAGAATGAATCAAACAAAAAGTTATCCCATTTTTTTTGGATAAAAAAATTCCATAACACTTCTATGACCAATGGAAATAATGAAGTATAAAGATCTGTTACCTAGAGAGACACAACAAAACCACCGCAAAGATCAAGTGCCAAACGATACAATCCAAAAGGGGCATGGAAATACAAAATCAATTAGTATAGAACCAAGGTATAAAGAGAGAGTCATGCATGTTGAATGAGAAAATAATCATATTCATACTATGATAAAAACCTATAGTCCTAGATAATTCATGCCATGAATCCATTTCATGGTATGAATTCCATGATTTATAAAATATGTCAAAAAAGGCATCACCTAGATTTAAATTAATACTAATTGACCTATTAAAAATGTGAAAAGGTTTTATGACTTGTAAAATTTTCACGCCCTCAACTAGATTCTTTTAATATTACGAAAAATGTATTCATGTTGTGTAATCAGTTCACGATGTGAACATTCCCAATAGGCAGTGAACAATATAGTTTATGCAGAAAAAATCCCAAACCATCACTGATTCCCTATAAGGACAAGGAGAACCCCACCTATAATATTTCAAATATTTATACCTATAATACATCAATTCAAACAAACATACATCCCCAAACATTTGGTTATTTTCCTCGATAAATGCTCTCTATCTTTGAAAGGCCCGAAACGCAGAAAAAAAGGAAATGAAAAGGAGAGACAAGAAGTACCTAAAATAAGGTAATGAGATGTTACAATATCCCCACCATAAGTCATTCCATACTCATAAATTCATGTGGAATAAGGATGCTATAAAAATAGATGAGGCCACTACTCTCACTAATTACTCGTGCTCTCATGTCTCATGGGATTTTGATATATGTCATAATAATAGTCTGACTAATGAAATAGACTTACCACACAAGACTTTCACCGGAGAATCAATGATCTCCACTAGTTTTTATATAATGGAAAAGTATTTCCTAACTCAATTTCTTCCCAACTCAAAACATTTGAGGGATTAGGATAATACTTTCTAAGTTGATATTTTTGGAAAACATCATGAATACATGTTAACTGAGCCGAAAATTCTAACCAATAAGAGACCTTACCATGATTATTAGTGACATAAAATTATAAAATATATCTTGGAGATAGCTTTCCATATTTACCAATCCAATAGTGACCCAATTAAGGGTAAAACTTCTAGAAAATCCATTCACCAACAAAAAACTCCAAAGGACGATGTTGAAAATACACATATGATTTCAGAAGAATATAAGAAGTAATCATATGTTGACATATATCCTGAAGCCTAACCAATATATCATGAATGAGACTTAGTTACACAAGAAAGGACTCTCCCACCTTTTCCCAATAGTGAGGCGACTTTCATGGATGACCATACAAAGCCTCAAAGAGTGCCATTATAATCGATGAATAATAACTATTTTTATAATCAAACTCAACTATTCCTAGATATATATTCAATTATCCAATGAAATATAAGATGCAGGCATGGATAATATCCTCTGGGATCTGAATATCATGCTCTGTCTGACTATCTATTTGTGGATGGTAAGCTATACTCAACCTGACTTAAGTCCCCATCACCTCTTCGGGAATCTTCTAGAAATATGAGGCAAACCTTGTATAATTTTATGAAATAATGGAAAAGATAACCCCATGTAACCTCAAAACCTCCTACACATATAGCTTACCAAGATCTTTAACTTTAATGGTGTCCATGATTGGAATTAGATGAGATAATTTCATCAACCAATCAATCACCACCTAGATATAATTCTTCCATTAGGAATTCCATGCTAATCCTAAAAAAAATCCATGGAAACATCATCCAATTTCTAAACTAGCACTAGAAGATCCTAGAGAAAATCATAAGGTTTCATATGATCTACCTTTATTTGTTAGTAGGTGTAGTAGCAGGGCACATAATCTATAATTTCATGATTCATACTCGGCCACCAGAATCACTATATCATGTCATAATATATCTTCATAGTTACTAGATGAATGTCCCATGAAGAACTATGAAAATAACAAAAAACTTATCTTCTCATAGAAGCTGGGATGGAAAAACGACCCCAAATTGCAGAATACCTTCTAAAGTGAAAGGAAAACTAGAAATGGTCTCCCCACTATAAATAGTTTCTCAAATTCCTCTAAAATAATCATCTTAATGATGAACCTATATAATAGACTCTAGGAGAGAAAATGATAACTAAACACTAGTCAGAACCATACCTAAAATATCATCCTATTCATCTAGATATAATAGAGAAAAGTCTCCCATAAGGTTTTACTCTTCCATAGATTCCAAAAATACCATGTGATGGAACTTTCCTGCTATGACATTTTTCAATTTAATTCCCCTTTACCAAGGTGTAGCTGATACCGAAGTTGAACATATAAAGTTATTCTACCCAACTTATCTATACGAGAATCAATTATTTCTATGAAAAGATATAGCTTAGAATATTATGATCATAAAATACTATGAAAATTTTCCCAAAGATATATCACCGCCAACATTTAAGTGCATGAATAACCGTGAAAAACTCTAAATCATGAGTGGGATAATTTTTATCACGAGGTTGATGTTGATAAGAGATATAAGCTACAATAGGATCAAATTTCATAATAAAAAAACCCATACCACCACAAAAAAAAATAAAAATATACCACATACCCCTCACGAGGATCAAGTATGATCAGAACATGAGATAATGTCATAATAAATTTCAATTCATTGAAATAAGACCGACATTTCTCATCCCATGCAAGCTTGACCACTTTCCTTGTAAGATCATTCAATGATTACTCTAACTTTGATAAATCCTTGATGAACCATCGATAGTATCTATAAAGACCAAGGAAGCTCCAATTCTCAAAGACATTATGTGTCTCCCCCCCATGATAAAACAACCTTCACCTTCTCAGGTTCAACTGATTGGCCACATTCAAAAATCATGTTCCAAAATAATTTCACTTCTTAGATCCATAAAATGCATTTAAAAATATTCTCATACAGATGGTGAATTCTATGTATTTAAAAAACCAAACTTATAATGTGATTATTCTCATGATCAGATCTCAAACAAGCTAAAATATCATCTATGAACATTATTATAAAAGTTTCTAGATACTAATGGAATATTTGGTTAATCAAATCCACAAAAACTGTAGGATCATCAGTTGAAAAAAAAAGCATCATGAGATATTTTCAATTTCCATACCTTTTATAGAAATACATCTTCGCTATATCAAACTCTTGAACACTGATCTGATGATAACCTGACCATATATTGATCTTAAAAAACCACTTTTTCCCCTTTAACTGTTCAAAAAAAAAATCATCCACGTAGGGAAAATGATACTTATTCTTAACTATCACCCACATTAGATTCTAATAGTCCACGAAAAATAAAATTTAAACATTATATTTATTGGAAAATTTCCCTGGTTATGCCAAAGGTGAAACATTGGGGAAAATGAAACCTTTCATTATTAGATCATCCAACTGAATCTTGAGCACTTTCAGCTTCGTTGGTTCCATAAGGTAAGAGGGAATCAAGATAGGCTATATACTAAACACTAAATGAATCATGAACTCCACCTCCCCCTATGGTGGAAGAATAAATAATTCATCTAGTAATACATCTAAAAATCCATGAAAACCAAGGTAACATCACAAATAGAGAAAAAATTAGGTTCAACCACCACAACTAATAACAAACTCTCGAGTGTTGGGTGGAAAGATACCGCATGACTAGACCTCGGATCCCACTATCCATGAATCACCCAAGAGTTTCCATAGGTATCTAGTAATGAAAAAAATTGATGATAACAATCAACCTCAACATGATGAGTGATAAGACAATCTGTACTAATTATGATGTTAAACATGTCCATATTGAGAAAGAGTAAATACTAGACTAACCCCACATCAACTATCGATAGTAAACAAGGACACTAAAACCCTTACTCTTTCCTCTTCCCAAGAGGTGTATATAAATCCATAAAAAGGACATGTTCTCTATTATAGTTTTAAGAATATCAAAAAAAGGAAAAAATAAACAAGTGGGAGGATCCGTATCAAATAAATAAGTTTCTATAAAAGATTCAATAAATATGGTACCTCTCACTATCGTTATACCCATATCAACCTCCATCATAAATTCATCCATTATGTGAAGGTGATTAAATCCTAAGGCCTTTGTCTAGAGCCTTATATACCTTGTAGCATCTCACCATGCCACAATGGCCTTTGGAGTTGACGATACTTAATTATAACATGGAGCAGATATATCCTGAAAGAATCTATGTAAATGGGTACAAAATCCATAACAATTACACATCCTTGCAGGAACAGAAAAAGAACACCAAGTGTGACTGAACTTTCCACATTGACAGAAAGTAAGAAACATACTATTAGTTGTAACTGATGGTGTATATTAGTACCGTTGTTGAGAACCGCCTCCACTACCCATGTGATGATTATTCCACTAACTCTTTCTCCCATGTGCACCAATGATTCCACCACTATGTAGAAGATAAGTTCTAAAAGAGACAAACTTTCCTACCATATTCATATTTACCATTATTTCCCTATCTATTATCTTTTCATAGGTAGAAATATTCATCACAAATAACTGTGATATGATATTTGGTTGAAAACCCAATAGGTACTTATGAGCCTTCAAGTGATCATTCTTCACTACCTCTAGAAAAAAAAAACCATCTTTATGAATCAGTTGGTGAATTTCAACACTGATAGATCTCCAATCTAAAAGGACAGGAAATTTATAGGCTTTTCTATCATCATAGACTCTAGAAAAAACCACTAGATGTATAGGGTCTTGAAACACTTCTAGTTCAGGCCTATGTGCCTATCTTCTTGTACCATGGAATCCCAAGATCGATTTCTAGGACCCTCAAGTTTTAATATAGCACAATTCACCTAGATATTCTCAAGTTTATCCAAGAATTAAAATATATTATAAATCATATCCATCTAGTCCTCCACCTCTTCAGGATCAATAATACCCTTAAAGGATGGTGCTTTATTGTATAAGAACTCCTAAGATCAATACCTTTTCCCTCAAAATCCTAGTTGTAACTGAAACAATATGTTCTAGACCTGTGTTTCATTTTTATCCATGAAACAAAATTCTAGAAGGATATTATCAAAAAGAATATAATCTAGAGGCATATTCCCTTGATAAGAATTTGCTGAACCCTTATGTGGAACTTTTAGAAGTTATCTCAGAGGCATTTCACTGCACACTGAAAATGGAATAAATGACTAGAAATAGAATAATCTTAATTTAAACCATAAAAAATAAGAAAATATGAGATTAAAACATAAAACTAAAAAAAGAAGAAACATATCCCACCATCCTATGGGAACTTGAGTGTCATTATAGCAAGAGCTGGCCATGAACTCACCGCAACCTACCTATCAAGTCCTAAAAATCCAATATCATATCTATAAACATCCCAAGACTGAGAATAAAAAATATTTTATACCAAATTTTCATGAACCGACCCAAGATACCCTCTTAAAATATAACCCTGCCTGATTAATGACATACCCAAAGGGAATTCCCAATCCCTATGGGCTGGCGATTACCACCCAAGCATCAATAATAACTAGAGAGAATTATTTATCACAACTTGAAGTATAAAAAATGACATATATATACATAGCATAGAGAAACAAAAAAAATAGAAAATAGGAAAATAAATTCCATAACTAAAATACAATAGCTGAAATAATACAACTCAAGTAGTTAGAACAACCAAAAGTATATGTCCAATAGAAAATAATAAATGAAATAGAAACTGACTACTCCACATGATAGTATGGGAAAACACCCACCACCACACCATTAGCTACCTAAAATTAGGTGACAGAAACCTCACTGCCTCACTATAGGGACTTTCTTTTTCATGTATAAAAAACATAACTAAGTCTACACACCACCGAAGGGGTGTGCAGGGTGTTAGATTAATTAGACCAGTTGGATCCCACCTAGGTGTTCCATAATAAGTCACTGTATAAAAATATAAACATGATCAAATTTAAATAAAACAAGTCATAATTATCAGTTAAAAAAATTTTATATCAAAATTATGGTAAAACATTCCCCTTTTCAATAGCTCTAAATAATATAGGTAAAACATATTTAAATAATATCACATATTTCAATTGAATCTCAAATAGTAAAAAACCAAAGAATAGGTAAATCACACCAAGGATCACTATAGGCTAGGCTAGCTAGAACGCTTATACCAAAACATAGACAATCACACAAATCAAGTCCCTAGATATATTCATCGAATCAAGAGAGCAATGGAACACCCCAAAAAGTGACCCCCCAAACAATTTCTAATAAGTCCCTAGGACACTTGGACCAAGGAGTAGAGGAACACCCCCTGATTGAACCCCCGAGTTGTATCAATAGATGATGCCTATTAATATACCTTCCACATAAGTATACAAGGCTTCTCATGTGCTATATTTCCTAAATAATTCCATAAATATATTTAAAAATGCATTGAAAATACATTTTCTTTCATCAAAGAAAGGGAAAAACCATATTTTCTCAAAAATCATGTTTACACACACAAATCAACAAATCATTCGAATTCATTTATAAAATAATTTATAAATCTAGAACAATATAGTTCATCCAAAATTTTCTAGAGACAGAACCAATTACCTTAAAATTAGGCCACACATGACCACAATGAGATCCACCAATAAAGAAATAACTTAAAGATAACCACATAGGTCTTAGAATTAATTCCCACATCATATAATCAATCCAACAAGAAAAATGGATGGTGAAGAAGATAAAATGACACATACCTCAAAGAACTTATACGCTACACCACAACCAACATGATGGTTATCCTCCAAGATAATATCAAATAGAAAATCTAGAATAAATCAACCAAAAAATCATGATAGGGTTGATGGATCCAAAATAACAGTTCATTATGTGGATTCAACCAATGTAAATGAAGAAATATAAATATCGCTTACCCGAAGAGTAGTAGTGAAACCAATAAGAAGATCAAGAACCAAATGATGCAATAAAGAAGGATAAGGGTATCTAAAATTACATTGGATAAAACCTAGAGTTCAAGAGAGAGGCCTAAATTTTTAATAATAAAATAATCATATGCACAATATGATAAAAACTCATGGTCCTAAACAATTCATGTTGCGAATCCATTTCAATGTATGAATTATATGATTTAGAAAATATTCTAAAAAAGGAATTGCATCAAGTTAAATTAATCCTGATCGACCTATTCACATGTGAAAAGGTTTTAGACCTTGTCAAATTTTCATTCTATAAACTAGAATCCTAAAATCTACCTTGAATCATATTCATGTCATGTAGTCATTCCAAAATGTGAATGTACATAGAAGGTATTTCAAAGTCTAGTTTTTAAAGAAAAAATATTGAACTATCACCGAAGCCCTCTAAACCCAAGGAGAAACCGCTACAGTCTTTAACACATTTATACCCAGACTCTATTAATTAAAACAAACAAACACCCCTAAACATTATTTCATTTTACTCGATAAATTCTCTCTGACCTTGAAAGGCCCGAAACACACCCCAAAAAAGGGAAACAAAAAGGAGAGACAAGAAGTAACTAAAAAAAGGTAATGAGATGTTACAGTAAATCTAACATAACCTTATACACGGTACTTATCCATTTTCCTAAAAAAATTATAACTCCTCAAGTTTAAATCATAGCTTATGGTATCATCTATATCATAGCTTATGGATTAGAGAAAGAACCACTAAATTTAATGCATTGAATTATATAATACACACCCATCATACCATATGATTAATTTTTTTCTAAATCATATATATATGTTTCTTAACTCATCTAAAATTAATATCAGCCCATTTAAACTCATTTAAAACACCTCTAAGAGATGTTACAACAATTTTAACCTTGATAAAAATCAGAAATTCAAATTTCTACAGTTTTTACCAACCCATAGTGATGCAGGTCATTGAAAAATTCTTCTCATAATTGAGATTTTATGGAGGTCCTTAAAATATAAATATCACCCACCTTGGTCATTAATTCATCACTAACTTGTCATGTTTATCTTAGAACACCGACCTCTCTTCAACTATGTAACCATTTAAAACCAAAATGCACTATTCATCAAAATCTGAGATATTCTCTCATAGAGATTCCCAATACTCAATACATAATCTTCATCACATTTATAGAATCATTTTTCTCTGAGTTATCAATAAAAAATGACCAAATAAAAATCAAATATACCTAATATTCTACTCATCACCATTAATAATCAATGTGATGGTTCTCAACCACAACCATCAATCCTAAGACACACGAGTGTCAAACACTAATTCATTATTCGGTTTTTAGTGATCCCCACTATAAGAATTAACTATTAGTATCTAATTATGACTATTAGTTCTCCATACCATAACAATCACCTACCAAAACCCAAATCAACTATCCCAAACCATGTAACTATAAATAATTACATCTATCTACTCTATCCCAACACCAATATCCATCCATTGATCATACTATAATAATATTTCTCAAAATATCTATGACATACCCCCTACATACACTACTCAATCACCTAGGTCACTCCTGGTATACAGTTGAAATCCAGGAAAACCCAGTCTATAAAATCATCGACTTCTATTTCTTATCACAAAACCAAACCATGAAATATATTCCAACCACAATTTCATCATTACAAAAAAATAATACACACTATACGAGCACACAATTCAAATATCTAGGTTATTAATGGTTAAAACATAGAGATCCAAGTAGCTCGATTTAAACAGGTACTAGTTTCTTATTTTAAAATCCTATTGAAATCATTTTACACACACCATAATTATACTGAGTTTTCCAAAATAACCTTTTTAATTTAAGTTTTTTCCATAAAAAGTTAATACAAAAAATCCCTAACCTAGTCAGTTTTACCCAAAAACTAACCACATTTCCAAAATCTACTTAGAAATCCATCTTAAAAATCTATTTTCCTTAGATTTTCTCAAAACCATGGAATCTAAATTCATTTTAAAATTAAAATGTCCACGATATATTTCAAGTAATATCATCTTATAAATACATTTTACACATTCTTCATACAACAAAATTAATTTTCTTTTTTAGAATAAGGTTTTCCTCAAAAACAAAAATACCAACAATAATTTCCATATTGTGGAAGAAAAAACAAAATAAATAATAAAAAAATCCTTTGTAATCCATATTAATCTAATAAACCCTTATAATTTGTTTTATAAAACATAAAATATATTATAAGTTGGTTAAATTAATAGTTGATCGTGATGATGCAATATGTTAAACAACACTACCCATAGACACATTTATTATGTCCATGCCACCTCTATGATATATGATCAAGGTCACATGATCATGACTGAGACCTATGATTTATATCGAGTTTCATCCATCCTGTATTTGGATTCATAGTCCAACACCTCACTCATCCTAGGGTTCCTTGCCTCAAAAACTAGATATCACCAAGAAACATGGGTTTCAAATGAATCTAAGATAGTTCAGAATTTACTTGGTCCACCTCCTAGGTCTTGGTATTATATCTCTACATTTAACTAACACTATGCCAACTAAACACATTCTTTAATAGCACTTGGTAGTATGGAGGCCTGAATTACCGGTATAAAACCTAAATGGGGGATATTACAAGACCACATGCATGATTACCCATATTACAGAGTATACCAACTACTGTAGTGGGCCTAAAATAGTAGTGGGGAGACTGTTCCCTCAAAATAAAATCCTAAGGGTCATTTCATAATATATTGAATTTTTTTCATAACCTATCCATATAAAAAATATCCCAAAAATTTATAGACATAAAAAAGGATCCAAGAAATATTCCTTAGTCTAGAATATAAATTATTAAATAGTATACATGATTAATCAAAAAATATATTATATTAATAAATATAATTTATAATATTTATCAAAATATAAATATCATACCATCACATTGTCTTAAAAAAATAAATAAAAAAGATAAAAATTAACCAACATGGCCTCAGACCTAACACACATAACCAACCCTACCAAATCATTAGCCTCAAAAACCTAATAAACCTAAAAAATGTCCAAATATAATAAATAAATATGTTTTAAAGGATACATAAATGTGTACCCATATACATAAAACCCATTCCATGTACATGTGTGGGAGGTGAGTCTAAAAACCTAGTAGAATACTCCCACTCCCCTCAATGCATTCAGCGCTACTGTGATCAAGTGGATGTGATTAAAAAACATTGTAGAGAGACACTAATTCTCATGAAAGTCTCCCACTCAAAAACATAACACTGGATACATATTCAAGAACACACATCTAGTAATTGTGTTCTAACTAGGACACCATGACAACTGAATCCATCTGATTCAGCCAATGGTAGAAAGTAGAAAGTCACCCCATGGAACAATCTATCTTGGAATATGACTAGTACCTTATTACTCAAGTAATTGTCTCACATAAAGTACCACATAAAGTATCATACCAAGCCCTCTACCATTACCCCATCACTTAGGGTTAGGTCCCACATCACATCTTGATTACCACATTATCACTTAGGGAGAGGTCCCACATCTCATCACAACCACCACCCTACTACTCAAGATGAGGTCCCATACCATATCTCAACCACCAACTTATCACTCAAGGAAAGGTCACACGTCACATATTAACCACAACCTTATCAATCAAGGTGAGTTCATACATCACACCTCAACAAACACCTTATCACATAATTTTAGGTTACACTTCACATATTGTGTAAGTACCCAACCTTAAAATATCACATAATCTTGGGATTTAAATCAATAATTCATTTTATTTAATTTTTAGGATCTTTATGGTTTATATTTTTAGACAATTAGGTTATAAATATTACATAATAAACCCATACATTATAAATAATACACTTCTAGTTAGTATATATTTTATTCAAAAATATATCACTTATAAAACGAAACATGTTTTCTTTTCATTAAAAATATTCATGATTTTCAATATAACTTCATCTTTGTTCCTGATCATCCTTAAACCATGTGAAAAACATTTGAAAACATGGTATGAGAAAAAAATTCTTAGTGATAGATATATAAAAATATGAAAAGAAACCCATTAGTATATTACAAAACTATGAGATTATGTAAAATATTTTTCCTTTAACATAATAAACATTAAGATAAAATAATCATTTACTTACACATGAAATCAGCTTCACTACCCCATTTGTTTTTAATTTTTTTTATAAGAAATCATAAATGAGAAATCATATTTATGAGGGTTTACTAGAAAACATGATAACACTTGATTTATTTTATTAAAAACATAACTTTTTACAATTAAAGGGAATATTAAATCCTTTAAAAAATGATCATTTTATTACATTATAAAATCTAATTATTTCTATGAAAACTCAGTATAAAGCATAGAAAATTCATATTGGTTACTTGCGACATCGTCATTATAGAACCCTTAGAAGAATTCTTACAAATGTAATAACCTATTCAATTAATTATAAAATAATTATCTGGATTAAAAAAACATTATCCATTGAATTGGAGAGATATATCAATGGCCATAGACCATAACATACATAAATTTCATATAATAATTAATTTACATTATAAAAACTCATAGAATATTCTTTTTAACCCATTTGGAAAGTAATTTTATACCTTCTCATAGAATAAGGAAAATATCCTTTTCATTTGGTAATATTTAATAAAATATTACAAAATATTGAGAGAAATATTTTCTCTAAAAATAAAACTGAAAAAATATAGAGTAAAATTCTTAATTAATTATTTCCATGATGGTGGGAAATTTTTTTAATGCTGTATATATTAAAAAACATTATTTTCACACCTTTGGTAAAAATTAACTCCTTTGGAAAATGATAAGAATATTTTTTAAACCATTGTAAATAAATTAAAAAGAGACATAAAATGTTATTTATAATTTATTTAGTCAATATAAATACATAAATTAGTTAATTTTATGAATATGGAAATAGAGGAAAAATATTTTAAAAATAAATCTTCAAAACATTTAAAACAAGGTTATAAGGTAAAGTGTCCCATACATTGAGTCTGACATGTCACGTATGTTTTTTATCATTTGGAATAATAAAATTATGTTATTATTTTTATTTTTTTAATAAATTTTTTCAATTTTATTATTCCTTTCATTTTAATTATATAAATTTTGTACTTAATTACTTAATCGATTAAGTTCAAATCATACATTTTGAGAATATTCATCTTAGAAGTATAAAATGGAATGTGTAGGTTGATAATGGTCAAAGGGGTAATTATTTTATTACATACAGAATCTTAATCATAAATTAATTATACTTTTTTACAATAAATAAAATTTTAGATCCATCAATGAGAATAATACATGAAAAATGAATCACATCGCTTTAAGGAGGAGGTAGTCCACATGTACGGATGAACGAAATTATAAAATTTTAATTAATGGAAAGTTAAGATAAAAGATGAAATATTATACTTAAATAATGATAATTATTTTATTTATATCATATTTATTAATTAAATCAATCATAATAACCATCATCGTGAGGAGGTGATGAAATATGAAACACATCGCTTCATTGAGGTGGTAATCCACATGTACGCACGAGCGGTGTTTTCATTTCCTATAGGATGGAAAATGAGGTGAATAGGGATATAAGATAATAATAATATCATTTTTATTTGTAATATAATGATTTTATTATTTCATCATGGTTAATGAATGTTTGAAGGATGTATAATAAGAAATAATCTTGAAATTGGTAATTTAGGACATATACTTTCTTCTTGAATAACCTATTTGGATTACACATTAAGATTTTTAGGTTTGGTATTTTGGAGAGAACACACCTCTAGGACATGTGGAGGTATGTTGGGGAGATATTTGGGCAGTTCTTGGATAAACCATAGTTCTTAAAAGGCATGAGTAATGGAGGATAGGTGGTTCCCTTTTATAAGTGATAGGAGGGATGCCCTTGGAATTTGTTAAAGAATTAAATTAATATAAATTAATTTTCATCTTAAAATGGAACAAAATTGAAATCTTTAGAATATAGTATAGAGAGGTGAATAAATCCCCTCATAAAATAAAATTTAGACAATTTTAGTAGATATTTTCACCCTTATCTCTCAGTTTTAACCCATATTGACACTTTTGACAATTATTGTGATATCAATGATTTTTATTGTAAAGGAGTCATGAAAATTAAAATAAAAGTAAAATTGTATGATTAGTGTAAAATGGATTATATTATATACCATATACTATTAAATTTTATAAATATAATAGTTTTATTAATATTAAATTATTAAATAAAATATTATTTAACAAAATATACCATAAAATTCATGTTTGAGACTATTCTCACAATTTGAATTTAATGAAATAAAGATAGTAATCGAATTAGAATATTAAATTTTAATAAAAAATATAATATTCTATATTTAAATATTTTTTTGAAACAAAATAATTCATCCAAATTGTATAACTTTTAATTTTTTTTAAATCATTTACTTTATTTTTTTATTACTTGAACAAGCACTATTTCAACATTGCCTAAGCATTTAAGGTAATTATTCTATTAATAAAATTAAAAATAAATTACAATGACAAAAAAATCATTTTTATTTAAAATAACCATTTATAAAAAAATACAACCTTTGTTTATCCCCATGAAAAAATATTAGAGATATTAAAACAAAAAGAGAGACATTTTTTTATTCTTTATTTAAAATCATATTAAGGTCATTATTAAAGGAAAGTGGCAAGAAATTGCCAATTTTAAAAACTTGGATTTTAATGGTATAAATAAAATTATAAAATAAAATAAATACAAGTGTTAGGGATATTTTTAGTCCTTATCTAATACTTTTAACTTCATTTTACCTCTCTTACCCTTAAAGAGGAGACACATATTTTCTATGGTTACTATTAATAATGAAAAAAAGAGAGTGATTTAAAAAATTTGAAACTCAGAATCATAAATATGAAATCCATTTTTCATGATTTAATTTCTATAAGAAGGAAAAATCAATTTTAATATAAATTTATAAATCTCAATGAAAAACAGTTTTTAGAAAAATTCATTTTTAGCCCAAAAATGAACTTATACCAAAATTTTGTATAATGATGATTCCTGTGTAATTAATTAGATTATATCCAATTAAAGTATAATTATATTAATTTAAGTGAAAATTAAAATTATAATTGTGATTTTTAATTAATTTATTTAATGAAAAGAAATGACTTTTTACAAAAAATTGGTATTTCCCACTATTCATTGAAAAAACGATCTTTTTATAAAAATCCAAAAAAGTATACTCTTAGTTAATTTTTTATAGTTGTTTTTTAAAAATATGTTTTTTAATTAAAATTATAAAATTAATAATTTAATCATCTATGTAAAACTATATAATATATATAAACAAATTTAGTATGAATAAAGATATTTCCTTCTCAAATGGAAAATTACTTAATACTCTTATAGTGAATATACTCTATAAAATATAATTCAAGAATATATATAAGGAATTAAATTGATCAATTATCAACATTACCTAATTTGTTACATTCTTATTCAATTTCAGAAATTTCATCCTCATAATTTTATTCATTATTTAAACAAGTGGGGATATTTTTATTCTATATCATTTTATGATTCCCATGTCGCTTCTTTAGTCAGACGGTTTTTCTAAAAAAAACCACAACTCGGTGAATCATCTTATTCTAAAACATCTTCTCTCTATAATTAATAATCTAAATAGGGTGTTTCTTATATGAACGTTTCTCTTCAAATTGAACTAATTCAGGACTCAAAAAATGATAATCCTATGAAATATTCTTCTTTAACAGTGAAACATGAAACACATAATGTACCTAGGATAAACTTAGAGGCATGAACACTTGGTAAGAAAATGACCCAAAATTCTCTAGGATTTTATATGGTTTAATGAACCATGGGATTAAATTTCCCTTCTTACCAAAATTTGTAACATTTTTCCATGGATACACTTTAAGAAAAACCTAATTACCTACTTAAAATGTAATATATTTTGTCCAATTATCCACATAACTTTTATGCTCACTTTTAGTCATCCCTATATATTTCTAAATCAACTTAACCTTCTAAAAAATTTCTTCTACAAATTATTTCCTCAAAAATATTAATTCCCTAGATTCATCCCAAAAGGATGGAGTCTGACACCATTTTCCATATAGTGCCATAAATAGTACCATCTGTATACTATAGTGAAAACTGATATTATAATAAAATTCAACTAATGATAGATATTAATCCTAAATTCCATGGTAATCACAATAATAATCTTGAATCATGTCTTCAAATTTCTTAATTGTTTGTTCTAACTATCTATAATATTGAAGATAAAAAACTATATTGATATTTAATTAATTTCCCAATAACATATGAAGGATTTTCCAAAACATTAAAGGTAAATATAGGATTAAAATATGATATAACAGAAAGATTTACCCCATGTCATAGAATGATTTATTTAATATGAAGTTTAAAAGGATGATCCAAAGACCTATTATCTCTAATAAGAAGGAAATGTGTAGATTTAGTTAAATGACCAATAATAAACCATATCACTATTTTACCTCAAGATGTATTTGGTAATCCAATCATGAAATTCATGTATATATTTTCCCATTTCCATTTCTTCACTGGAAAAGATGAAATAATTCACTTTATTAGTTGTCATTTTTCTTTAACCTATTAACAAGTCAAACATTTCATGGTAAACTATACAATATATTTATTCATTCCATACCACCAATAATACTCTCAATGGTCTTTTTACATATTAGTACTACTAGGATGAATAGAAAATTGAGAAATATGAGCTTCACTAAAAATATATTTCTTTAATTGGAAATCATAAGGAACATATAATCTTTTTTCAAATCACAAAATACTTTCCTTGTCAATGTTAAATTTTGGAAACTTACCTTTCTTGGATAATTCTTCATTTTCCTATAAAACAAGGTCCTACTTATAATATTTATTAATTATTTATGAAAATGATGACGACAATAACACATAGAACAATACATAGTATATTCATGAATGCACAATTTATAGACCAAAATTCATCAAATAATTTAAAAAAGGATCACATTATAAATGTATTATAATTAATGATGATATATATTTTCATCCTAAATCATCAACTACCATGTTTTATATTACTGGATGGTAATGAATGATGCATTTATAAACTTTAATCAGTTATAGTCATATTTTCCACCTCAGGTTAAACTCTTTTCAAGTGAATATATACTTTTAAATTTTACGATTAGTATATATTACACAATTTTATCAATATAAATGATATATCTAGATTTTAAAAGAAAAAACCATAGTATCCAGTTGAAGGTCATATGTAAGATAATTTAGCTAATGAGGTTTCAATTGATGTAAAGCATAAGAAATTACATGATCATTCTATATTAAAACATAATAAATTCCCATCAAAGAAGCATCATTATAAATAAAAGACCACAATTTCTAGATGGAAGGGCAAAAACTAGAGCATTCCCTGATCTTCATTTCAATTCTTGGAAATATTCATCACAATATTTCATTCATAAGAATTTAAATCCTCAAGGTAACTTAGTTAGTGGGTTAGATAACTGAGAAAAGTTTTTAATGAAACATCAGTAATAACCTTCTAATTCAAGAAAACTATGAATACCTATGACATTTATAGGTTTTTTAAAATCTTAAACTGCTGTAGTTTTAGATAGTTCAATAGTTATTGCATCTTTATTTATAATATGTATAGGGAAATAATATATCAGAAAAATAATTCACATTTACTAAATTTTATATAACTTATTTTGTTTTATGGTTTTCATAACAACACTAAAATTTTTCCCATGATCATCCTAACCTTCTAGAATATATTAGGATTTCTTCAATAAACACATCCCCAAATTTATCCAAGAAATCGTGAAAAAGTATATTCAAAAGGTCCATAAATACAAATATATTATTTTTTAGTCCAAATGGAATAACCACAAACCCATTTTTCTCATACCTATTATGAAACACTAACTTCAGAATTTTATTCTCCTTCACATTCAGATATGGTACTTAGACCTGAGTTCAACTTTTGAAAAATATCGAGCTCCTTGTATTTGATCAAACAAGTCATCGATATGATACAATAAATAATTAATATTAGACATGATTTTATTGAATTCTCTATAATTAATATAACCCATTATGGAACCAAAATTATTTTTAACAAACAAAATATGAGCACCCCATGTTGAATTGATTAGATTAATGAAACCTTTATTAAGCAATTACTGTAACTGCTTTTTCAATTCCAAAAAATCTACTTGATCTATTTGATAAATAGGTTTTGAAATTGGATTAACCTCAGAAAATAATTTAATGGTAAATTCAATATCCCAATTAGGGTTAATACCAAGAAATTCATCATGCAATACATCCAAATATTAATTTACTATAGAAATATCATGAATTTGAACAATTTCCTTCATCTAAATAATATGGGTAAGATAACTTTAATTTCCATATTTAATCATATTCTCAACTTATTTATATGTTATTAATGGTAAAAATTCATTCTTTTATTCAAATTAAAACTCATTCTAGAAAATAATTCTTTATATCCACAATTTATCTTATCATAAAAAATTGAAAGCCAATCCATATCGAGAATAACATCGAACTCCACAAGAAGTAAGATAATAAAGTTTGTAGGTAAATCCCTTCCAAAAAATATAATAGGAAGTTTCTTATAATTTATTTATTCCTTAATACCCCTATGGATTTTTTACCAAAAATTTATATCTCCATTTATAGAGGTTAAATTTCCAATTTACCTGAAAATTTCCTAGACTTGAAATAATGTGTAGATCAAAAATGAAAGAAAGATTTTCATAATATAAATAAATGATTAATATACCCAATTGTAAATATCTGGATAGTACACCATCTATTGAATCAATAACAATGGATTTAGCCACATATTTATTTTTATAATCTTGAATACTTCTATCCTTTATTCTTATCTTTGGACAAGTACTCATATAATGACCCATCTCATTACAACTAAAGCATATTACTTTTGGATCTTCATTATTAGTTTGATCATTTTATTTAGATTAATGAGACACGTGTCCAAAAATTACACTTAATTAACACTTCCCATATTTTATAAGAAATATTACAAGGTTATTTTTACCATACTTATCACAATATGGAAACTTTATTTTTATATATTTTTATTTATTTAATGGATGCTTGATCATTACCTACCACATGAAACCCCTTTTATACTTGTTGTAATAGAACACATGATTGTTAAAATACTATATTTATACTGTAGAGACCCGTAGCTTGACGTACATTGACATTACATTACTTTTACAGAATACTTAGTACATAACAAAAACACACACACAAGGACCGTAATAGTTTAGTGTCTTTGGAAACTTGGAATATAATCTTCTAATCGTGGTGAAAGATCTTCAACATATCCCATAAAGATCTTCTTTTTTTTAAACATAAATCCTATCTTTATATCCTGGGGAAAAGAAAACATAAAAGGGTGAGCTCAAATTCTCAGTAAGGGTAAACAAAAGAAATATCAATCACATCATATTCATAAGAACATATCTTTTGGAAATCTTAACATGCAAAAGAGATCATAATTTCATAACATGGGATAAATCATAGTAGTGAAATGTAATCCCAATAATCATAACTTAAAACATGAAACTTTGTGGCATACACACATAATCATAGAGAATCATTTCTTATTAGTCAAGACTCATTGCCAAGAATATCTTAGTGGACAAAGTCCCTTTCTGAACCGAGTTCACTCCTCGTTTCAGTCCTGTTTCACTGAACCGGTATAACCTACCGTTCCAGCCATGTCTATCTCATGAGATATAAAATATTTACCCAATGCATTGGAGGGAAATATAGGTCCCACCCATCTCATAATTAAATCATTCTTACTTGTGACACAAAATAAACTTAAAACATTCATCATAACCCAAAGAATAAAATGGGTTTCATAAACATCATCTCATCATCTCATAATCCATATAAAACAAATGGAAATTTCATCATAAGAAAAGTGAAACCATGTAAATCATAGATAAATTAAACTTGAAACATACACAAATGAAATAATGTCATCTTAGATGGAAAATGGTTTTGATAAAACACATGAAATGAATTCTTGAGGAAAATATCCTTTCTTCTTCAAAATCATTCTCTTTTCACAAAATGTCATGCAATTTTAAAATAAAAGTATTTTTTTGAAAATAGTCATGAAATATTTTGTAGGAAGCTTCATGAAAATAAGGCTTTATAAAACCATAAAAATCCATTCGTTCCGTATAAGTTTAAAAAAACATTTTTCTTGTACTTTTGCTGAAAAAAGTCAAAAAGTACCTCGTAATAGAAAGATTCCATACATACCATGTAGTAAAAGTCAAAAATGGGTAAAAATGACTTTAAACATACATGAAAACACTTTTATAAAACATGTACATGGATGATAGAAATAACCCCATTAAATACTTACGAATAAGGAATCTCGGATAAAAATGAGATTGTGATATTTCCCTTACCTTAGGTTCGATTTGACTCGTAAGTGTCCGAACCTCCTGTATAATTATTTAAATAATGTCATTGACTTATTCCAGAATCATACTCATTGTTATGATATCATATATGGTTCACTTATGACTTTATATTACTCGTTCTTTTGTAAATTCCATGTTACGGAGCGTTTTGGGTAAACTCGTTTCATTTATCGTCCGTGCTTTGACTTGTAATTATTCATATGATTACTTAGATAATGATTACTTAATAACAGAATATAAAACGTGATTTATATATAATATATATTTAGAATATACATATATATAATAAATCAGTAAATGGAATGAAATACACCGTTCATGGAGACGGTAGGCCGTACGTACGCATGAACGCTGTTTTTGTTTCCTTATTGAGTTGAATGGAATTAAGTAGATCAAATACATATATATATACACATAAATACAGTATCATTATTATTTAATATATTTAACGATTACTTATTATATATACTTTATAATCATTCATGAATGGTTAACGTGGAGAATGAATCTCATCGCGTCGTGGAGACGGTAGTCCGTACGTACGCACGAGCGATGATATCGTTCTCATGATTGTGGAATTGTATTGGAGTATATATATACTATTTAAGAATAAATATCACTTTAAAATAATAATATATAGTTATTATATACACTATTATACCCATCCAAGTAAGGTGGTGGTGGAAAATAGATTACACCACGGCGTGGAGACGGTATTCCGTATGTACGCACGCGCGGTGATTTCGTTTTTCGTAGGATGGATAGATGGTGAAATAGGGTTGTTTCATACTTATAATAACATATCAGTATATGAGTGATACTGATGTTATTACTTCATAATTAAACAACCTAAGAAGAAGAAGTGGAAGAAGAAATAAAGTTGAAATAATCGGTAACGGACATTACCTCTTCTTTGAAGCGCCTCTTTGAGTCCTCCTCTTAGGGAACTAAAATTGGTCTTTGAAGAAGACCAGGACCTCTAGGATGTTTCTAGGGAAGTGGAGAAGATAATTTGGCAGGGTTTGGCCAAGTTTTAAGGCTCAAAGTGGTGTGAGGAAGAGAGGGAGGAGGTGCCCTTTTATAAGGGAGGAGAGGGGCACCTTTGGAAAACTAAAAATATTATTTTATTATAAAGTCATATTCGGTTTTAAATATCTCCAAATTGATTTATTTATAAGATAAGGTGGGGATGGGTCGAAATAATCTCATCCAATAGAATTTATACAAGTTTAAGTTCCTATTTTAACCTTATCATTTATATTTAACTTTAAGTTAGATAATTTTACTTTTACCGTGTCTTTTTGTGTTCTTACACTATAAGGTTAATAAACTTACTATAACAAGCCAAAAGAACCCCAAGTTGTTTATTATTAATATATATACCCTTATCTAAGTCATTTTGCCGAACCTTAGATTTTTAGGAATAAAAAAACAATTTATAATATAATACTTGTTTTAAAAACTATTTTATGTCAATTTTGACACTATTTAGCAATTGATTTTTGTGAAAATCATAACAGAATGATTAGTTAGAAAAAAGTTACTTAAATCAATACTAACATGTCATATTAACCTATAAAATTAGTTTAATTCATAAAAATCCTCATATTACATTTATTTGGGTATTTATAACATCAATTATGTCAATATTTCATTAATAAGATAATTACTGCATCATCGTTGTGTCATAAATAAATTAAATTATTTAATGTCTAAAAATTACAAATAAACTACCATTATGTAGGAAATCTTTTTAGATTTATAATGAATATTTATAGTCTAATTTATCTTATGTATAACCCTATATTAAAAATGATTTACTTATTAAACTTTGATTTTAACTATTTTAACCCTTCTTTAAATAAATTAATAATAAATGTCCTAATCTAATCCAAGTGGGCTTAAATGGTCATATTTTATTCCTAAGGTGGTTTTTGGTCGAATTAAACTTATCCAATAGAATTAGGACATGTGTTAGGGTAATACTAATATCATTTTTACCCTTAATTACCCTATTTACTTTTAACCGTGGTAAGAAAAAGTAAAAAGGTACTATTCACCAAAAATTATTTTCATCTCATTGAACCACATTTTAGTCCTTGATATTAACCATATCTCTCTGATTTTCGAAATTCCACTCACAGAAGCGGGAAAATTATGTTTTATGAAAAATTCAGTTTTTTAACTACCACTTAGTGGTTTCACTATTCATCAAAAAATGAAAGTTTTCAGAAAAATACAAAAAATTAGGCCTAAGCTATATTTGATATTATGAATTCAAAAATGATATCTGTTTTATCAAATTCAAAACATATCAGTTACATTAACTAATTTAAAAATTAATTCCCGTCGTCAAAACAAATAGCGTGTTTTTAAGAGATAATAACTATCAAAAGATTGACACTTGTTTATATCTGGTTTAAATGTGAAATTACATCCAATGACCAACATTGTATTAAATTGTAAAAATATATTATAAATATACTTTAAAACCACTCAAATTAATAATTTATCACTATTAATTATTTTGATTAAAAAAGTTGTTTTTAATTAAAATTTAGTAATTTTCACTATTCATCAGAATATGAAACTTATCCGAAACGTACCAAAATTTCACCCTAAGCTAATTTCGATATTCCGAATCTAAAAATGAAGTCCACTTTGGAAAATAAGATTTACAAAATTTCAAAAAGTGGTTATTACTATTCATAATGGCCAGTTTTAATAATATTTTAATATCATATCATTGTTTAGTGAAACTCGATATTACGTACGACGCAAGCTATCGGGGAAGGCCGCGATTGCATGTAATGCAAGGCAAGTCAAGGATGCGTGTTGTGCAAGCTCCTTTTAGTGTAGCGTACAACACAAGACATTAATGAAATTAAAAAGAATATTTTTCATAAAATCTCGGGGTGTTACATTCTACCCCCCTTAAAATGAATTTCGCCCTCGAAATTCGTTGGGGTTATAAATGGTTTACTAATAGAAAGTTTCTTTAATAGAAACCCACATCATAAAAAGGAATACCAAAACCAATCTTTAAAAACAAAAGTATGAAACGTAATGGTTACCCAAATAAACTAATCACTGGGTTTCCACATAGGTGAAAATATGGATATGGAAGAGAAATCTAACCACCATGTTCTGATGGAGAGTGGTAGAGGACATGGCTATGGAAAAGCTAGCAATCACAAAGCCATAAATTTGTGACGATCTAAGGTACCATCTGATTCATCAGATATAAGAGTACTAGGACAACATTTTTGGTTTTCAAGATAATTTCCCTAAAGTTGATGAAATTGGAATTAGAAGAAATACTTTTGTGATTTTGGTACAGTGTCACCGTTGGTCGTTATTTGGACAATTTCCACTTCATCTCTTAAAGAAATGAAGTTGTATTTGTCATTCGTGAAGTGTTAGCAGATCATGTGATAGAATGATGGGTCATTCCATCTGTCTCAAACAAAAGGTTACAAAAGTTATCAAAAATACATAAGACCATCTATGGTGAGTTTAATCATATACGATTCCAAAAATGAACTTATACTTCATATATCATACCACGTAATAAAATAAAACTATTTTCTACTAACCAGGGACTTCCTGCAGGCCAGTGGTAGGCGATAAAGGCCAGTCGCACTTCGGTTGTGGGTTCGATTCCCACAGCCTTGTCCGACGCGATGGGATGTCGCCCGTCCTGCAGGTTGTCCTTTTTCTAAAACTACATTACTATAACATCCCATCAATAATATCGAAAAAAGTTCTATCCTTAAACAATACTAACTTATGTCCAACATAATCATTTCCAATATTTAGGCTTATCCAAAATACTGCTGTCCAATCTCATATTATAGTGAAAACGATTACCAAAGAGTTCATATAACAAGCATGTTAATACCATCGTTGATCCCCGTATATCATGAGATATGTCTTGTTGGTCACATTCCAAACATTCTAAGGCCTTAATCATGTATTCTCTTGAAAAATGAATACCCATTGAATCTTAGTGAAAACATGAGTGCTGTCAAAAGTTAACTCTTTTCACATACCAAAACCTCAAACCATGATATAACTATTTCCTTATATCAGTCATGAGCTCATGAATACTGTCAAACATTTCATTTTCTACTTATCCCTTCATTATGCGCATATCATCTTTTTTCCAAAAATATCTCAATCACTTTCCATGGTTACCGGTACCATAAAATTATTGCAAACCACAATAGACCAATACATATATATTCTAATATTCCACGATACTATATACAACATTATTTTGGAATCCCATTACATAAACACTTAATCATTCCACCACATCGTTTTCATATTCAACATCGCCAATAGTGATCGCATGTGACTTCCCTTTGTCCTTTTCCTTAGGTGGTTTCTCATGTCGATCATCACTAACCCTTGGATTATGGCATTTATTAGCATAATGCCCCATTTCCTTGCACTTGAAGCATTGAAGTGTTGGTGGTGTGTTCTCTGCAGTATTTTCTTTATTCACATCATTAGAAACCCTTTTTTCATTACTTCGACACTCAGCTGCTCGATGACCTTCTTTTCCACACTTAAAACATTTTCTAGTCCCTTTAAGACAATCTCCACCATGCTTCTTTCCACACTTTGAGCATAAGGAAACATTCATCTTTTTTTCACCATTATTCTGAGATTTCTCCTTGAACTCCATCTTTCGTTTCTTGTAAAAACTACAAGATGGATAAGTAACACCAACTTCCATTTCTACCTTGATAGCACAACGCACAATTTCTTCATAGCTACTGAAGTCTCTTATAGCTAATGCCCTTCGAAGATTTGGTTTTAATCCACTGAAGAATCGATCAACTTTAATTTCTGGTTGGATGATAAAGCCAGATGCATACCTTGCAAGCCTTATAAAATTCGCTTCGTATACACCAACAGATTCATCATCATTTTTCTTTAGTTCAAGAAACTCCTTCTCCATCTTTGTTCGAAGAATACAAGGGAAGTACTTATTGAAAAATAAGTTCTTGAACTCGTCCCATTCCATGGACTCAATTTCATCTCTTGGCCTCGTATTCTTTATAAGATTCCACCACTGATCAGCTTCACCTTCCAAATGATATACTGCTAAGATGAATTTATCATGTTCTGAACATTGAAGAACTGAAAATATCTTTTTAGTTGTACTGATCCATTGTTCAGCAACAAGTGTATCAGAAGGCCCATTGAAAGAAGGTGGACGTTTCCTCATGAAGGACTCAATAGAATATTTTTCCCTTCTCTACTCATTTGGAAGTCCAGAATGATTCATATCTTGTGTAAGTATATCAATAATATTTTTCACTCCATCTCCCATAACATTTGTTTGTTCAGGAGGACAATCATTGAATTGTCCATTGCATTGATCAACACGGTTCCTTCGGGTTCCAGCCATTGTCTAAAACCCAAAAAGAATAGTGTGAGAGGCAAAAATTATGCTAGGGAAAACAACATAATAAAGGGGGAGTACCTTCAATATCTAACATCTTAGGTTTAATTCTAAGATCGTTAGCGCAATTCTAGGACTATAACCTATACGTATAAATAACCTTAGGGACATCCCTAGACATACCTTAGAAATATCTCTAGGGATCTCACTAAAGTTCTCGCATCCTAGTTTCCAAAGGTTGACTAAACCTTTCTCTGATACCAACTGTAGAGACCCGTAGCTTGACGTACATTGACATTACATTACTTTTGAGGAATACTTAGTACATAACAAAAACACACACACAAGGACCGTAATAGTTTAGTGTCTTTGGAAACATGGAATATAATCTTCTAATCGTGGTGAAAGATCTTCAACATCTCCCATAAAGATCTTCTTTTTCTTTAAACCTAAATCCTTTATTTATATCCTGGGGAAAATAAAACATAAAAGGGTGAGCTCAAATTCTCATTAAGGGTAAACAAAAGAAATATCAATCACATCATATTCATAAGAACATATCTTTTGGAAATCTTAACCTACAAAACAGATCATAATTTCATAACATGGGATAAATCATAGTAGTGAAATGTAATCCCAATAATCAAAACTTAAAACATGAAACTTTGTGGCATGCACACATAATCATATAGAATCATTTCTTATTAGTCAAGACTCATTGACAAGACTATCTTAGTGGACAAAGTCCCTTTCTGAACTGAGTTCACTCCTCGTTTCAGTCCTGTTTCACTGAACCAGTATAACCTACCGTTCCCGCCATGTCTATCTCATGAGATATAAAATCTTTACCCATTGCATTGGAGGGAAATATAGGTCCCACCCATCTCATAATGAAATCATTCTTACTTGTTCCACAAAATAAACTTAAAACATTCATCATAACCCAAAGAATAAAATGGGTTTCATAAACATCATCTCATCATCTCATAATCCATATAAAACAAATGGACATTTCATCATAAGAAAAGTGAAACCATGTAAATCATAGATAAATTAAACTTGAAACATACACATATGAAATAATGTCATCTTAGATGGAAAATGGTTTTGATAAAACACATGAAATGGATTCTTGAGGAAAATATCCTTTCTTCTTCAAAATCATTCTCTTTTCACAAAATGTCATGAAATTTTAAAATAAAATTATTTTGTTGAAAATAGTCATGAAATATTTTGTAGGAATCTTCATGAAAATAAGGCTTTATAAAACCATAAAAATCCATTCATTCCGTATAAGTTAAAAAAACATTCTTCTCGTACTTTTGCTGAAAAAGTCAAAAAGTACCTCGTAATAGAAAGATTCCATACATACCATGTAGTAAAAGTCAAAAATGGGTAAAAAGGACTTTAAACATACATGAAAACACTTTTATAAAACATGTACATGTATGATAGAAATAACTCCAGTAAATACTTACGAATAAGCAATCTCAGATAAAAATGAGATTGTGATATTTCCCTTACCTTAGGTCCGATTTGATTCATAAGTGTCCGAAACTTCTGTATAATGATTTGAATAATGTCATTGAATTATTCCAGAATCATACTCATTGTTATGATATCATATATGGTTCACTTATGACTTTATATTACCCGTTCTTTTGTAAATTCCATGTTAAAGAGCGTTTTGGGTAAACTCGTTTCATTTATCGTCCGTGCTTTGACTTGTAATTGTTCATATGATTACTTAGATCATGATTACTTAATTACAGAATATAAAACATGATTTATATATAATATATATTCATAATATACATATATATAATAAATCAGTAAATGGAATGAAATACACCGTTCATGGAGACGGTAGGCCGTACGTACGCATGAACGCTGTTTTCGTTTCCTTATTGAGTTGAATGGAATTAAGTAGATGACATACATATATATATACACATAAATCCAGTATCATTATTATGTCATATATTTAACGATTACTTATTATATATACTTTATAATCATTCATGAATGGTCAACGTGGAGAATGAATCTCATCGCGTTGTGGAGACGGTAGTCTGTACGTACGCACAAGCGATGATATCGTTCTCATGATTATGGAATTGTATTTTAGTATATATATACTATTTCAGAATCAATATCACTTTACAATAATCATATATAGTTATTATGTACACTATTATACCCATCCAAGTAAGGTGGTGGTGGAAAATAGATTACACCACGGTGTGGAGACGGTATTCCGAACGTACGCACGCGCGGTGATTTCATTTTCCGTAGGATGGATAGATGGTGAAATAGGATTGTTTCATAATTATAATAACATATCAGTATATGAGTTATACTGATGTTATTACTTCGTAATGAAACAACCTAATAAGAAGAAGTGGAAGAAGAAATAAAGTTGAAAGAATCGGTAACGGACATTACCTCTTCTTTGAAGCGCCTCTTTGAGTCCTCCTCTTAGGGCACTAAAATTGGTCTTTGAAGAATACCAGGACCTCTAGGATGTTTCTAGGGAAGTGGAGAAGAGAATTTGTCAGGGTTTGGCCGATATTTAAGGCTCAAAGTGGTGTGAGGAAGAGAGGGAGGAGGTGCCCTTTTATAAGGGAGGAGAGGGGCACCTTTGGAAAACTAAAAATATTATTTTATTATCAAGTCATATTCGGTTTTAAATAGATCCAAATTGATTTATTTAGAAGCTAAGGTGGGTATGGGTCAAAATACTCTCATCAAATAGAATTTAGACAAGTTTAGGTTCCTATTTTAACCTTATCATTTATATTTAACTTTAAGTTAGATAATTTTACTTTTACCGTGTCTTTTTGTGTTCTTACACTATAAGGTTAATAAAATTACTATAACAAGCCAAAAGAACCCCAAGTTGTTTATTATTAGTATATATAACCGTATCTAATTCATTTGGCCGAACCTTAGATTTTTAGTAATAAAATAACAATTAATAATATAATACTTGTTTTAAAAACTATTTTATGTATAACCCTATATTAAAAATGATTTACTTATTAAACTTTGATTTTAACTATTTTAACCCTTCTTTAAATAAATTAATAATAAATGTCCTAATCTAATCCAAGTGGGCTTAAATGGTCATATTTTATTCCTAAGGTTGTTTTTGGTCGAATTACACTTATCCAATAGAATTAGGACATGTGTTAGGTTAATACTAATATCATTTTTAACCTTAATTACCCTATTTACTTTTAACTGTGGTAAAAAAAGTAAAAAGTTACTATTCACCAAAAATTATTTTCATCTCATTGAACCACATTTTAGTCCTTGATATTAACCGTGTCTCTCGGATTTTCAAAATTCCACTCACAGAAGCGGGAAAATTAAGTTTTATGAAAAATTCAGTTTTTTAACTACCACTTTGTGGTTTCACTATTCATTAAAAAATGAAAGTTTCCAGAAAAATACCAAAAATTAGGCCTAAGCTATATTTGATATTATGAATTCAAAAATGATGTATATTTTATCAAATTCAAAACATATCAGTTACATTAACTAATTTAAAAATTAATTCCCGTCGTCAAAACAAATAGCGTGTTTTTAAGAGATAATAACTATTAAAAGATTGACACTTGTTTATATCTGGTTTAAATGTGAAATTACATCCAATGACCAACATTGTATTAAATTGTAAAAATATATTCTAAATATACTTTAAAACCACTAAAAATTAATAATTTATCACTATTAATTATTTTCATTAAAAAAGTTGTTTTTAATTAAAATTTAGTAATTTTCACTATTCATCAGAATATGAAAGTTATCCGAAACGTACCAAAATTTCACCCTAAGCTAATTTCGATATTCAGAATCCAAAAATGAAGTCCATTTTGAAAAATAAAATTTACAAAATTTCAAAAAGTGGTTATTACTATTCATAATGGCTAGTTTTAATAATATTTTAATAGCATATCATTGTTTAGTGAAACTCGGTTTTGCGTACGACACAAGCTATCGAGGAAGGTCGTGATTGCGTGTAATGCAAGGCAAGTCAAGGATGCGTGTTGTGTAAGATCCTTTTGGTGTAGCGTACAACACAATACATTAATGAAATTAAAAATAATATTTTTCATAAAATCTCAAGGTGTTACATATACCATATAAACACATAAAAAAAGTTTCTCATAACATTTGGATTCATGAGAATCCAATTCTCTTCGATATCTGGGATTCAATATTGATTAAAACCGATTACTTTTACTATCATGATCTAGAATATAATTTAGTGTGTACCATTCCAATCAGGTGAAGTTTTAATTATACATGGCTACTTAATCTTCCTATTTATTTCAATATTCAAAGAATTTATTTTCCATTCTATGTTGAAAATCATTAGGAAAATACTTCTTATAGAAAATATTTATAAATTCACCCCATTCAAAGGCATAAATGTTTTTTATCATACATTTTAACCATTGAACACCACTGATCAACTTCCCCTTAAAATGGTAAGTATAAAGAGTTACCTTTTGAATTTATTAATAACCCATGACTTTGAATATATTTTATAGTGTTTTAACCCATCCTTTAGCTATCACAGAGTAAGATAATCCACTGAATGTTGGAGGGTTCTATTTCATGAAATTATCTACAATGGACATGTTCCTCAATGGACTATGAGGTTTCTCTCTCCCAAAGATACACAAAACATTTATAGACTATGTAAACTAATCCATCTTAGAAAAAATGATCTATTCCAATTACAACCGTTCCAGGTCATTTATTTGGAAGGATATTGTCCTATTTTTCCTTCCTACTCCAACTTACCTATTTCTTCTGTAATAAACCATTCTAAATAGACTTAGTTTAGATGAATCCAAACGGTTATCTTTAATTACTATATCATGATAACTATAAATTAAAATACCTTAAGGGTAATTACATTATCCTAACATATAAAATTATCAAAACCTTTCATTTGATACAAACTATAAGGACCTAACCTTAAAACATTACATAATCATGTTTTTTAAATCAAGAATTCATTTTGTTATATTATTAGGATCTTTATAGTTTATAGTTTTACATAATTAGGTCATAAATATTTCATAATATACCCATACATTAAAAAGTAGAAACTTCCACTATATATTCATTTTTTCTAAAATATAATACTTTTAGAATGAATCAAGTTTTATTTTCATGAAAAATATTCATTACTTTCTACATGACTTCATAATTATTCCCAATCTTCCTTAAAACCTGTAAAAATAATTTGAAAATGTGACATGAGAAAAAAAATCTCAGTAAGGGGAATATAAAAAGATGAAAAAAATATGTTATTATATTTCAAAACCATGTGACCATATAAAACCGATTTTTCTTTTAATATAATAATCTTTGATCTGAATTAATCATTTTATAACACATGAAATCAGATTCACTACCCAAATTTTTTCATAAAACTTATTCATGAGGTTTTTCAAGAAAAAATTAGAACCATTGAATTTTTTTTCTTAAAAACATATATTTTTAACCTTAAAGTGAATAATAATTTTTTTAAACAAAATATCATTTGACTACCTTATGAAATAAAAATATTTCCTTGAAAAATAATTAGAAAGCAAAGAAAATTCATGCAGGTTCCTTGGGAATTCATATTTATAAAACCCTTACAAGAACCTTTACTAGAACCCTTAAAAATAGAATAACCTACTTGGTTAATTCCAACATATTGATTTGGAAAACATAATCATTACCCAGTGTATTAGAGAGATATATCGAGTTTACATGAAATATCCCCACCCAACTAATTGTATTAAGCGAGGTCAAATGTACTTATACCCTTAAGTGACATACCCAAGACACAAATGGCTTGAAATAAATATTAAGGATTTATTAAATCATGAGGGGATGATTTTACATTAATAAAAAAACCCAATAAGATAATATACAAACATCTAATTTAACTATATAAATCCTAGAATAATAACGATACAACTCAATAGAAAACCAAATAAATAATTACATTAGAGTAGTAGTGAGAAATTAATACATGAAATCAAACTAAAACTGATAGACAACCCAAAAAAGAAACACCTATGTGGAATCACTCCCACAACACACTATGCTCTAAAAAAAATCCAAGTAAGTAACATCATTACACTCCATAAGAGAAATACAAGGCCTTTCATTTACCTATTTCATGAAGAATAATGTTTTCATAAACACCAAAGTGAATATGCAGGGGGTGAGTAATCATACCCAATTTTCATTCTCTAACAAATTTTCCAACTCATGCCACCAGGATAAGAACATTTTATCTCAAATTTTATAAATATTAATTATGAAAATGTGATGGTCATAATTTTTTTTACTATAATAAATAATTTTAAACAAAACAATTAAACTGAATCATTTTTTCATTCTTTCTTTATACTTGGGACACCCATCCACCTCCCACACTCACACACACATGTATTTTTAATGGTAGTCCCAATACTCACGAATGATGATTCATCCATCACCAAGTCATAACAAGGTGATAATATCATGTTCCCATGGGCACTTATCACCATGTTCTTATCAAAAAAGTCACATATAATAAAATATAAACTCCAATAACAATATATGAAAAGCTCTCATATCTAACCATTCAATAATAAACATTTACTCCATTTAATTTTTTTATCTAATATATTTATTTTATTAAAAAACCATAATTTTAAATTATAGATCAAGGGGTTTTTTTGAAATCCAATAAAATTCCCATATTCCCAAAATAAGAATTTTAAAAACCGTAATTTAAAATTATAAGTAAAATGTGTTTTAAAAGCTATTAAAAATCTAATATTCTAAAATTATAAACCAAAATAGGTTTCCTTTAAGAAATAATTTAATATTTCCTCTTCAAATTCTAAGGAAAACATTTAATAAGACTAAGAATTCACATTCTAGAATAAGTGGAGAATATAGAGAAGTCACCTACCTCACAAGGGTTGATTACAATGAAAAACGAAAAATTAAAACTCAAAATAAATAATTTATATTTATTACCTTAATAGACCCCAAAAAGATATAATAAAATGTAATAATACATAGTTTAATGTATATCTAATCAGATCTTCAATTCTGTGAGAGACTATATGAGAATATCTCTCAAGAAAGAGAAAAAATGAGAACATACCATCAAATCCAGAGATCCAACACACTTTGATTTCTATAAAAATTATTTTAGACTAATAGTAATCACCATAGTTTCCTAAGGGAATAGAAGAGTTTTAGATCCTAGGAGAATAGAAGAAAAATGAGAGTTTTAGAGTGTAAAACTGAGTTAAATTCTAATTTTAAGAGCATTTAATGCAATTCACACATTTAGGATACACACTTTGTCAAACTGTGAACCAACCATGTGAATTATAATTTCAATAAAATAAGTAGTCACATGGTTTTGATTTATGGTTTGGAAAATTATATACCAACCCTACCCATGCCACTATCTATCCAAGAATTTTCATAGTTGTGCTGTTTGTTTTGGAAAACTTTGTGCTAATAGTGAAAATGACACTATCCAAATTCTCCCAAAACACATGGTTTATCCTAGAAATCCACACATTTTGACCAAACCACGTGCCAATCATGTGACCACCACATGACTCTTAAAAACACATTGCATGGTTTCCTATAGATAATTCTTGGTTTCCCCTAACCGTTTTCAAAATTTTCACCTACAGAAACACTTCCAAAACACTCCAAAACTATTAAAAAACTCCAGAAACACAACCTAAGTATTATAACATGTCAAAAAAATAATAAAATAGTAATGTATCTAAAATTGGGGTGTTAAATTCTCCTCACCATTGGTCTTTCCATCCTCATAATTCTATAGATTTTAATTGTTTTGGAAGTGTTGGAGCCACTTATCCTACATTGCTTTCTCACATCCCCAAGAATCTTCCTAAATATGGATATGATACAAAAATAATTGTACATTTAAACACATGAATCTATTTAAACTATAGAATATGATCAATATGGTATTATCGAATAACATGGTTAAGATCACAATGATACTTATTTAACTGAGATACATGAAATAAATTATTCACAGATAAAACTATTCACTAGTTATTTCTAGTTTATAAAAAGGGACAATGTAATATATCACCATAATATTTTTGAAAATATTTATTTATAAATAATTTTATTTCTTAGATAAGTTTCTTTATACGTAATACTGATTTTAAATAAACCACGATAGACTATTAAAATATTATTTTTTGACTATTATAACCTAGCCGTTAAATTGAAGGGTATGAATAGGATTAAATAATTTATTAAATATAAGTAAATTTTATAGTAGATATAAATTTATTGATAAATTATTAGTAAATAATCACTCAATTTTTAGGACAAGTATTTTTATTCTTCAAAAACTTATTTTATTCAAAAAATATTTTTATAACTTTTTGTGGGAGAATATATGATTAATTTATGGAAATTTTATAAAATTTATTTTTTAAAAATAAATATATTTTTTGAAATAATAATAATAAAATTACCATAGGATTATATTTTGATAATTTTATGAAATGATTTATTTTCAAGTGAATAGTGAAAAATAAAATTTTTTATTAAAAATTATATTTTTGTTTCCGGAATGTCAAAATAGACATTTTAAAATGGTCTCAAAGTAAAATTAGTTCTATAAAATTATAAATAATCCAATTAAGCTCATTGTAATAAATTTTATTTTCAAATTTAGGATAAAAAAATATTTTATACATAAAAGAAATTTTTCTGAAAAACTATTTTTATTCGTGAAATTTATTTTTATCATATTAAACTAAATTGATCACTATTGGTGAATTATATTAATTAAATTTATATATTATATATTCCATAAAATGTTTTAAACATTCATGTAATTGTTTTACAATGCATGGGATAAGAATAAATCTAGTTTTATGATTAAAAAGTATATTTTTCTAAAAGTGGTTTTCATCATGTTTTGAGCACGTATTTTAAAATTATTTTTATTCCACATATATTTTTGGTCAATAAGAATAGTAATAGTGGTAAAATTTTTCACCTCGATAAAGAGTAAATTGAGTTAATCTGGGTTAAAATTAATTTATAAGGTTATAATTTGTTATCCTAGTTATTATTGAATGATGATAACTATTCCTTTATCACTTTAAGTTCAAAATTTTGTTGTTTAATAAAACAATTTACATGAAAATGTTCTATATAAAATTCATATCAATGAAATTTACAAAATGTCACTCTATTAGTTTTAAATATATCTTATGTGTCCAATTTGGAAAAAATTCTGTTATGAATGAATATATGTGTTTATTTTAATATAAATGAAATTATTTTCTTGATATAAATTTATTTATTATTTTTATAAATTATATAATTTCCTTAAATTCTACTGCAACGCTAATACGATATTACTTAAATTAAAAAAAATACATGATTTTAAAAATATTAAAGTGATATAATTTGAATGAGTTAATATTTCACACAAATTTTAAATATCTATATGAAATAATAAGAAGTTTTGGAAAAATTATATTCTAATTAACCCTTTGTATTGATGCATTTAAAGTCAAATTAAATTAATAGTATTAAAAATTACATTAATGATATTTTATAATAAATAATATTTTATTAATTGATATGAAATGTATAAAAATATTAGATTATTACAAATGAAGTAGATATGGTTCTAAACATCATCTATATTCCATTAATTGATTGTTCTTCATTTTATAGTGATATTATTAACCCTTAAAGCATAGAAAACATTATGATTATGGTAATTGTAAAAAGTGTTAACAAAGGGTTGAAACAAAAAAGATTGGGGTAAAAATGTGATCCAAAATTTTATAAATTTTATTTTGTGAGATGATTTTATCCTATAATAATATTAAAATTGAATATTACCAATTTAGTGCCATATAGACATCAAAATTAATTTATATTAATTAAATAATTTAAAATATTCCAAGAGTGCCCCTCCACTCAATTATAAAAGGGAACCCTTTTCTCTTCATCACACCGAATTGGGCCTTATAGATATAAAAAACCATTATAAACTTCATTATTCACATTATAGAGGCTATTTTATTCCCAAAATACCAACATTATATCCCATAAGAGGATATCTACAAGAGTCATTTCAAAGAAGAGGTAATCGCCTTAAGCGATCACTTTCTTTTTAATTATTATTTTTCCTCCTATAAATATTTTATATTTTTCAAAAAATAATTACTTAAGAATACTAAATATAATAAATTTTTATTATTATTATTATGAAACTATCTTTATTCACCCTCTTTCCATCAAATGAGAATAGAAAATATGACTCTTACATGCGTACAACTTACCGTCTCCACGCAGCGATACAATTCATTTCTCATCACCATATTTTAGGGATGGGTATTTTTATTGTTTTAATATATATATATATATATATATTATTATAAAATAATTATACTTATGTAATTATAATATCATATCTACCCTATTACATTCCAAACCATTGGAAAATGATAACATCCATCATGAATACGTGTGGACTACCACCTCCATGAAGCGATGTGATTTGTTTTTCATTTCTATTTTACATGTATGGTAATAAGGATGGATTTAATGAATATATGTGATATAAAAATGATTCATTAATGTTTATTTATTATTTACCTTTCTTTATTTCCATCTTTCAAAAAATGAATACAATGTTCATGAGTACGTACGACCTACCGTCTCCATAAAAGATGTAATTAATTTTTCTATCTATAAAATTTATGAATGACTATAAACATGTATTTAATGAATATATATGATATTTATATCATGATTAAAATTTTGGAGATAATGGAACCATGATGAAAATAAATGAAAAAACTACTAAAATAGAACATACATGAAAAACAAAGCAGATATCACCTGAAACATTGATTTCAAAGAAGTGTTAACAATAGGGTGATAAAATGTTATAAGTAAATAATATATGGTGAATTTGAGGGATTTCCCGAGTGGTAAAGGATCCTCATAATCCTACACTAGACCCAGGTTTAAATTCGTGCGGGAGTGAATTTTCTATAGGTAGATGATGATGTAGGCATGACGCAGACATGCAGTGACACATGCATGAATCAAGCAGGTGCTGATGCATGCATGATGTAAGTAGGTGGTGATGGTGGGCCTAATGAAAAATGAAGTATGATATAGGAATGATGCCACTCTAGGACTATGGGCTATTTTGTGAGACTTTGGGCCATGTTATGGGATTCATTCCCACTGGGCCTTCGGGCCATGTACGGAATAAATAAGTCTTGATGGGTAGGCTATCCCTTGGGGGGGGGGCAATGACCTACCTTTCCGGCCAATTTGTGTGATGTGTGTGTTCTTAATGTAATTTTACCCCCAATAACATAATATATAAGTCATATATGATATGATATATATGATTATGGTTCTATAATATATTATATAATAAATATATATATTTGTGATACAAGATGTTCCAATGTGTACAAAAGAAAGTTAGACCTATGGTAATGGATTTCTTATCTCTGTTTTATTTTTGTGATACATATGACATATTCTCCACTTATTTCATTTTTGTAGAATATATATTTCTCATGAATTTATTTTATGATTATTTTCATGAAAATTAAGTGATATACATATCCATATATGGTTCTTTTTTTTTCATGGTAATTATGATTCAAATGTTTCCAAACCGGTAAGGGTTTTATATTACAATATCATTTTTATCGAAATTATTTATGATTAAGATATGATGATGGAATATTATTATCTATATTTCAAGAAACTAATTAATTTTCTTCTTTTATTTTTATTTATTTTAAATAGATGTTTTCCATTCATTTTCCCCACCTTAAGTACACAAGATACTAAAAATATGTTTTTAAGGAAAATCAAATTCATTTCTCTTTGGTCGAAAAAACTTTTTATTCCATATCCATATTTTATAAAAATTATTTAAATAAATTTTTTAAAATTATATTACTATTTTTAATTTACTTTTTAATTGTTTTTTAATTTTTAAAAAATGTTTTATAAGGAATCTTCTTTTCATTTTCCAAATAAGGTACTTTTTGAATTTTACAAAAAATTTGAAAAGAATGTTTTCTTTTAACTTATATGACATAAACAAAACTTCCCACTCTCTTTACTGCTCAATGTTTTGAATATTCCTTTAAAAATTTACAAGTTTATTTTAAAAGAAAATGTTTTACAAAATATTTTGGAAATATTTTTAGTTTAAAATTGATTTTCAAAATGGAAATGTTATTTTCCTCAATAAATATTTTAATGATTCTTTAAAATAATTTCCATATATAATAACATCCTTTGATGTTAATTATTCTTTAATAGGGATATGATCCATTGCTACCATTATTAATATTTCTCTGGATGTTTAATATTCATGTCTATGATATTTTTATGAAACCCATTTATTTCCCATGGTTTATGATATAGTGAATTGCTGAAGTGTTTATGAAACCCGTTTCCTTTGCATGGGCTATGAAATGATGATATGATGAATATTTTATGATATTATGACACACACACACACACACACATATATATATATATAATTATGTGATAGTGATTAAATTATAACCAAGTATGGTGATTATGTTATAACCAAGGATAGTGGTTATGTTATAACCAAGGATAGTGGTTATGTTATAACTATGGACAGTGGTCATGTTATAACCAAGGATGGTTGTGAACTATATCTCCTTCCAATTAATTAGGTAAATATTGATATCTCATGAGATAAATATGACTAAAATGGAAAGTGATACTATTTTAGTAAGTGAATATTTCCTCTATGATAGTACTGGGAGTGAACCTTGAGTACTATGATGGTTTGGGGAGTAAACCAAATGCACAATAACAATCTTGGCAGTGAGCCTTGAACACAAAGGAAAATATTTTATCTCATTATTTTTATTCCACAATTCCATGTCTTATGCCAATGTTATTCTCTCATAGTTAATGTTATTTGATACCATTATGATTCATGTCTTACAAACTACCAAGATTTATTCCATGACTCAATTTATGATCTATGATATGAAGGGCATGATATTTAAAAGTTATTCTCAGGTTCTCAAACCCTTATGTTCATGTTATTCTTACATGATCATTTATATCTCACTTTTTTACCCGTATTGAGAATCTATGATCACCCTTTATTATGTTTCCATTCCCCAGGTTATGAATAAAGGTACTAAGTATGATATGTTTAAGAGGGGTGCTAGTTATGAAGAACTTAATGAGAGACAATGTAGATATTTTATAAACTAGTTGATTATGTGTCCATGCTTTCAAAGGTAATATACCTATAAAATATTATCATGGATAATTATGTTATGTAATGAATATTCATCTATTAATATGTTATATATATGTATGAAAATCCTAGGTCACTGTAGTTGGTTTTATAGAAAGGATTAGTTATCCTTTGGAAACTAGGATGAGATAAATTTAGTGAGAACACTAAGGATATGTATATATATATGATAGAATCACAATGTTTTAGAAATGATCATGAATGTCCTAGGTTAAACCTATTGTTTCATAAAACATGGTGTCATGATTTAGACATCCATTAAATGCTTTTTCATGATTATATGGTCTCCCACAATGATTATTATTTCTTACACAATGATTTTTGGTTTAAATAAATGGATGGAACCCAAAGAAATCATGTTAATGTTGAATGTGAGACTAAATGGAATGAATGTACTCAAGAAAAAATAATTGAAATAATAGATATAATTTTAATCCTTGTGATAATGCCTAATAAGATATTACATTATATGATTAATAATCAAAAATTTGAGGCATTTATTAACACATCTAATAAGAGAGATATGGAGTTTCATAAAGAACATAGAGGGAAAAAGATTTATCTACCAAACAGTACATAATTTGGGAATAATAACTCAAGTAGATGTCTCAAATGAATGAGAAGATGTATTGAGTGTGGAAAATAATGACACAAATCAAGTAATTGTTGAGGAAAAAATGAAAAGTTCAGTTAATGCAATGGATGATAATAATGCTCTCGCTAAAGTATCCTCAATAGTTGAATGTTTTAAACGTGGAATGTATGTGAATGATGAAAATAAATTCCTAATAGAAAAAGTTTGAGAAGAGAACCATCAAGGTTTTATGAGTAATGGTTTTACCAATGATGATGAAGAGACTATTAATGATGTATGAATGGTATGGGTTTTTAATAGTATTTCTTATGTTAAAAGTAAGAAGCAAGATTAAATTGAGGTTGATGAATCTTAATACATGATCATATTTTATATTTTAGAAAATAATTATTTTAGAATAATATAATTAATCCTTGTTAATGGTTTAATAAGGAATTGTGATGATTGAAGTTTTTATGTATTTGGATTCAAGAATTATCTTATATAAGTATAAATCTAATGATATCCTAATTATAAAAATCATGAAACTTAGAAGTTTTTTTTGGAATAGTTTTTATTTAAGGATTTGAAAAAATATTTTTAAAGGTACTAATAACCAAGAATGTTTATTTAGTGGTATGGTGAATTTTTTAGAGAGAACATGATTAAAGGAAAATATAAACCTTAATATGCATCTTATGTTTAGTTAAAAATGTTTAGTTTGGATAAAGAGACTATTGAAATTGATCATATTTGTAAAATTTAAATTGGTTTGTGATTTGATGAAAAATTATTTAGGTCATATTTGATGAAGATTTGGATTTATGGAAAATATTCAATAGTTTTGAAATTATTTAAGCAATAAAGATTGAGTTATTTTTTGGCATCATATATGTTTTCATGGGAGGATGACTTAATTATTATAGATACCATCAGGGGTTTATAAGTTTAAGGGTGATCATATGTTCAAAGGCACCAACACCCCCTTTTTAATTTTTTAAGTGATGGTATTTTGATACTCTATTGAGGTTTAAACACTCTTTGGGATTGGTATATGATTTTATGTCAAATTAATTATATACCACTAGATAGTGGGATACAAATAATCTTGATGGTTTAAAATTTATTCATTAACAATGTGATATTTTCATACATATTACGCTCAAGTTAAGTATTACCTTTCAGGTTAGTATCTAATTTTTATTCATGACATTTTTGTTATTTTCACTAAGTTACAAGATTATATAGTAATTTATAATGGTGATTAATGATATTTGGGATATGTTTCATTAGTTTGAGGTATATGTAACCCTTAAGTTTAACAAGTGATTTAACAAGAAATATTATTTTGGAAGAATGAAATAATATTTTTTTGAAGATGTAAGTTAAAGGGTATTATATAGTTTTGGGATTAAAACATTCTATAATGTTGAGGTTATTGGGGGTAATTATGGTTTTGAAGATTAATGTTGTATTTATTCATATGATTGTTTATTAATTTATAGAATTACCTTATGCTAATTTTTTTTGGCTTTTGTTAATGCCTAAATATAGTAGGAATATCTTGATATATTTTTTTAATCTTTTAGAAGTTGATTTTAGTGCTTCAGGAAAAAAATCATCTCAAATACTAATTGTTCGAAGAAGAAGATTATATTGTGATGGAAATTGATTAAATGATGAAATTATACTTTTAAAGTAAGTATGTTTCCTTATTTTCTTAGTGTATATGGTAAAGTAATTCCTAAACTATATGAAAAGTATCTTCATAAAAAAATATTTCCTTATAACCTTCAATTCTAATGAGTTGGTGGTCTTTTCACCACTCAGTTTTTCATGGTTTTTTGGTTTTAACTTTCTCATGAAAATTTTCTCTATAAATATATATTAGTCCTTAGATATTAGTTTTATTTTATATGTACACATTTTAACTTTACATTTATTATACCCTATTTGAAACCTAATTTTTTTGTGACCTTCATACTTCCCCTCCCTCTTTTAAGGGTATGTTTTATTATCCCTTTTTATGATATAGGATATCAACAAAGGACTTTTCAAATTTCAAACCTTTGATTACCGAGTACAAGTTTAAATTGTGAGGATAAAATTTATTAAATTGGGGGAAAATGTAACACCCCAATAGTTTAGAAAATATCTCTCTTTAAATAATTTAAATTCTTTAATAACTTGCGTTATACACAACATCGAGTTTAAACGAAATGTGATATATTATTAAAATATTATTATATCTAATATTTATATCCTAGACATTAAATTGGAGGGTATGAATATGATTAAATAAATTATGAAATATATATAAATTCCATACTCAATATAAATTTATTGATAAATTATAAGTAAATAATCACTTAATTTTTAGTAAATTTATTTTTATTATTCAAGAATACATTTTCTTCAAAAGGAATTTTTATTTTTTTATGAGAAAATATTATGATTAATTTTAAGAAATTTTATAAATATTATTTTTTAAAATTACTGTCATTTTTAAATCATCGTAATAAAATTATCTTAGGATTACTTTTTGATAATTTTATGAAATGTTCGGTTTTCTAGTAAATTGTGAAAAATGTGGAATTTTATTAAAATTTGATTTTTTTGCTTCAGGAATATAAAAAGATCCATTATAAAATGATTTAAAATAAATTTTTTTATCTTATATATTAAATAATGAAATTAAATAAATGGGAATAAATTTTATGTTTGAATTTATGATAAAAATAATGTTTATAAGTAAAAAAGACAATTTTCTAAGAAACAGTTTTTATGCACGCAATGTGTTTTATCTTAAGAAATTTAATTGATAACTATTTGTGAATGATTTTAATTATATTTATATACTATATATTAATTTTTTTAAACATTCATATAACATTTTTAATATGAACGGGATAAGAATAAATCTAGTTTTATGTCTAAAACTATATTTTTCTAAAGCGTATTTTATCATGATTTGTGTAATTATTTTAAAATTAATTTATTAAATTTATATGTAAATAAATTAATAATTTTTTTATATATTTTTAATCACGAGGTTCTAATTTTTTAAATAGACCACTTTTATTTTTAGACAATATGAATTGTAATTGTGGTAAAATTTATCAACTCAGTAAAGGGTAAATCAGGTAAATCAAGGTTAAAACTACGTGATAAGACCCTAAGTTTTCTTAATAATAATTATTTTATGAATTTATTTATACAATTATCACATTATTATTTAAATTTAGTTGTTTAATGGACACTTTTCCTTGAAAACGACCAATATAATATTTAAATCAAAGAAAGTTACAAAATTTAACTCTCTTAGTTTTTAATATCTATTATGTGTCCACATAGGGGAAAAATAATCTTATGAACTAATATAAGTGACTATTTTGATATAAATTAAATTATTTTCGTGATATAAATTTATTTAAATTTTTTATAAATTATACAATGACCTTAAATGCTCGTGAAACACTAACACATTATTTATTCAATAAATATTAAATAAAAATAAATGGTTTTAAAAATATTAAAAGTGATATAATTAGAAAGGGTTATTGTGTCCCATACAGTTTTTAGATCTATATGAAAAACTATGGATTTTTATAAGTATTATATTCCAATTCCCCCAGTGTCTTGATATATTTAAAGTCAAATTAAATGAATAGTGTTAAAAATGACATCAATGATATTTTATAATAAATGATATTTTATTAAATTATGTAAAATTAATAAAAATATTAGATTCATAAAAATAAACGTGATATTATTTTTTACATATTCCATGGTCTATTTATGTGTCTTTTTTCATTTTATAGTAACATTTATCCCTTAAATGGTATAAAAATTTAATATTACGATAATTGTCAAAATGGTTAAAAAGAGTTGAAACAAAACGATAAGGGTAAAAATATGATCCAAAAATGTCCAAATTTTATTTTATGAGAGAATTTAAATTAATCTTCATCATATATTTTAATATTATAATATTTTATCCATTTTTACATCCAAATTAATTTATGTTAATTAAATATTTTATGAAATTCCAAGAATGTCCCTCCCCTCAATTAAAAAAGGGGACCCCTAATTTCTCTTATTCCCAAAACCTTGAGCCTTATATCTTGAACATTACCTGAAAAAATAAATTCAATAATTATTTAGTCACATTATAGAGGAGTTTTTTTCCCAATACCAACCCTAGATCTCTTAAGATAAAATCTGTAGAAGTGATTTCAAAGAAGAGGTAATCACCTTAAGCATTCACTTTTTTAATTATTATTTTAAATCCTATAAATATATTATATTTTTCATTAAATAGTATATCTACTATCATAAATATAATAAAATATTATTATTTTTATGAAACTACCTTTATTCACACTCTTTCTATCAATTGGGAAGTGAAAATATCACTTGTATGTATGTACGATTTACTGTCTCCACATAGAAATAAAATTAATTTATCATAACCATATTTTATGGATGAGTATTATGATGGGTTATATTTTTATAAATAATAATTATGACATAATTATACAAAAATAATTATATCATCATATCTACCTTCTTACTTTCCAAACTGTTGGAAAACTATAGCATCGATCGTGCGTACGAATGGACTACCACCTCCACAAAGTGATGAAATTCATTTCTGTATTCTATTTTAATTGGACAGAAATTAGGATTAATTTAATGAATATAAATGATATAATAATTATTTTAGGAAATTTGATTTATTATTTACATATATTTCATTCCATCCATCGAAAAAATGAAAACAACCTTCATGCGTACGTACAATCTACCATCTTCATGAATGACACAATTCATTTTTCTATCTCTATATCTTGTGAATGAATAAAAAATGTATATAATGTATATATATTATATTTATATCATTATTAATATTATCAATATTATAGAAGTAGGATAAAAATACAAGGACCAAAACTATTGAACCAGAACATACATGAAAAACCAAGAAGATGTCCCCCAAAACATTGATTTTAAAGAAGTGTTAACAAATAAATGATAAAATGTTATAAGTAAATCATATATGGGATAATTAATATGATTATGGTTATATAATTTATTTACAATAAATCTATATTTATTATATAATAGTATCTAATGTATATGAAGGAAGTATACCTAAGGTAGGAGATTTATAGTCTCTCTTTTATTTTTGGGAGACATATGTCATATTCACCACTCATTTATTTTGAGTGAATATACCACCCATTTATAAGATTAAGACTCTCTCTGGATATTTCTCATGGAAACTTGAAGGTACTCTTTTATCATTATTTTTCTACACCTTGGGTGGTCTTTTGTTTCGGGTGAAAAATTGAGAATTTTGGAAGAAAAGGGGAAGTGTATGGTTGGTGCACGATTTTCCCAAACTGTGCACCTACCCCAAAAAACCATGAAACCCTAGAGAGAGGGGGATTTAATTGTCAGTGAATGGGTTTTAAAATCATGTTCCCTATTAGGAGAAACTTTGTACTCCTAAGGATAGGTGGATGATTAAGGCACACAGTTTGGAAAATGATGCGCCCCGACATGGAAACCATGTGTGCAGGTCTTATTATTGCAAAAATTTTATTTTTATTTTTTTAACACCCTGTTTATTACAATTAAAATCGCTAATTTGTAATAACTAATTATCCAATGTTTTTGAGGTCCAGGAGAGGATTCCAATGCTCTAAAAACACTTTTCTTGACGAATCAATGATCCGATTGAAGGATTTGAACCTCTTCCCATATGTAATCTATTCTAGATTGGTTTCATCCATATCTCCCATTTTTTATCATCTTTTGAAATGATGATTTCCTATATTATAAAGGATTAGATATAGGTATTCTTGGATATTAATCGGTTTGATCTTGGATCTTGGTTTTGGTTTCAAATCTCTTCCTCCATTGTGAAATTGATAATTAGACATCAATTTGGGGGATTTTGATTGGGTGAAAGTCTGTAAATGATCTTGACATTGGAGGTATAAATATAAATACCCATATTCTTTAATTATAATTGTGTCTATGTATTGTTGAATTTAAATTTCAATATTTGTAGATTTAATCTTTAATTGGATTAATTAATTTCTTAATTAATTAATGGAATCTAGGAATTGATTAATTGAATTTGCATGTGATAATGGAATGGGTCGAACTTGGGAAATTGAATTTGGAAATTATGGTTATGAAATTGATGACTAATGGGATGTAGAATTGATTAAATAATGGGAATTAATGGATAGTTGTGTTAACCTTAAAGGATTAATGGTTTATATGATTAAATGATGACAAATAGTCTAATAGTGCCTTTTCATATTATTCTATGTGAATTAAAGTGAAGAACCTTATTTTTTTAATAAATTCAAAAGGTACACTTTAACAAGAATGCCAGATAAGAAGGTTAATGATGCTTATCCTTGATGTATGTGAAATTGGGATGAATGTGATATTGTGATATATGTGATATACATGTGTGAGACATGGACTGATTCTTCAAAAGACCATATGTGCTAAAAATGAGTTGTGGGACAAAAACTAATGCTTTAAATTCTCCTAGGGTTCTAGATATAGAATTCTATGCCCAAAATGTTGGCATTGGACTATGGTTCTATGTAGTCGTGATATGAATTGAAATTAAATAGATAATGGAATCCCATGATATAATGAATTTTGACACAATATGTGATATGGTTCATACTCCGACATGAGTTGTAGTAGGAATTGATGGTTCAAGTGTCATCGTAAACCCAAGAAATTTATGTGGTTAATTAAATAATAATGGAATGTGATAAATATTTTCCTTATTTTACTTTATTATTTATACAACAGCACACACCTTTATAGGCTGCATATTTATTTAGTTGGTGGTGGTGGTGTCCTATAAAGTTTTACTCACACTATACTCTGGATACCTGATTAGTAATCAAATAGAATTCATGTTTTCAGGATAGGATAAGGGAAAAAATACCCATGTTAGATGGATGAGTTGGGATGGATCATTGATGAGGGAACTGGACATGATGTTAGGACCTACATGGGGATTTTTTAGTGTGTATTTATTTTGGGGTTTTCATATTAACAGTTGACATGTATATGGAATGAAATATATACTATTTTGGTTTTGATATTGTATTTATATTTTTTGTTATCATGTGATACCGATAGTATTCTGATCATGGTATTATATTTTTCCTATTTTAAATTTATTTTTCACTATTGTGAAACTTTTATAAATTGGTTATAGTCTCCCCAGGTTATATATATTACCCTCACTACTATTCTTAAGACTCTGGTGTATGGGGAGGCACACATGAGGTCACATTAGAACTAACTTGGGGAACCAGTGTGTGGAACCTAGGTTGGGACATACAAAGTTGTATAGAAGTGGTTCTATTTTCTTTTCTTTTGTCCTGCTATTTGAGAAAGGTATACATGAGACTAGGATGATTTGGGCCTTGGTCAAGAGCTCATTAATGGGAGTATCTAACCCATGTATAGGTGGAAAACCCAATTACACAGGGTGGGAAAGCTGTTATTGATGTTTGTTGTTACGCTTGAATGTTATTTAACTTTGAGTGACAAACTTGTTGTGTGATATTATGGTTTTATGATATTTACTAAGGTTTTACTCATGTTGTGGTGTGTCATGATATTTGTGCATACATGCATCATTCTAGGAACTCAAGGTTTAATTTTGACATGCTTTATTTTAGGCATGCATGGAAAAGTAGGTTTTGGCGGTGATTTGTTTAAATGAAAATTATTACCTTGTTTGTGAAATTTAAATGAAAATGGTACCAAATAGAAAATTTAGAACTTTTAAATGATGATAATTATAAAAATCGAAATGGATAAATGGATGTTTAATGAGAAATCTTGAATTTTGAAGTTTCTACCCTATACTAACCATTACCTAGTTGAGGGATGGTTGAGGGTAGTGTTAGTGCCTCAGTTTTAACCATATGGAGGGATCCTAGGAATGAATTGTTGTGGAATTATGTGAATACCTCTTATGTAAATGTGTTAATGATATTTTATGTGTCCTAATATGTGTGTAATTTATTATAGAGATATGAGTCCATGATGATGATTGTTGATAGGATGGTGGGATGAAGTGGATAGAAATGATCTTATAGTAGTGCAACTAGAGGATCCGATAGTTCCTGGTGATGAATTTGGAGAGAAGTTCCATGATAAATTTTCTCACTTTATACAGTTTATGGAAAGAGACCTAGATCGGGTTATGAAGAGTATGTTTAACTTGAAAAGAGAGTCCCCTTTGCAGTATCCTATGAATTTCACTTGAGAGGGTGAACCTGAGGTAGTTGAGTTCTGGATTGAGTCTATCCAAAAGATTCTTGACCACTAGAGACTCCTACTAAGAAGAGAGTCAAAATGGATGTTTATATGTTACATGGTCAAGTGAAGTGTTGGTAGGAAATCTAAACTTAGGATTCATAGTTGGAGAATATGGAGTGTAAGAAATTTTAGGAGAATTTATTGGATTATTTTTACCTTGAGATGATCCAGTAGGAGAGGGAAGAAGAGTTCATGTGGCTAAACGAGGAGAGTATGTCCATGATGGACTATACATGATACTTTATATATTTTCAGCACTTTTTTCTAGTGTTGGAAAGATATGAGGGAACTACAATGAAACAGTTTTAGGATATGATTAAATATGAAATTAAGTCCCAAGTTAACATCTTTCAATTGAAAAAGTTTTTAGATGTGGTGAATAATGCTCACATATATGAGGGGATCCTGAAGGAGGATTCTATTGGAGGACATGTGGTTTCTCTTGGATGACCAGGAGGTACATCTTCTGAGAGTTGGAAGAATCGCTTTGAAAATGTTAACTAGGGTAATAGTAAGAAGAGTGTCCAAGTGGAAGGATATATTACTTAGGACATTACCTGATTAAAGTTACACCAATGTAGTAGGAAATGACACATTCATAGATAGTTTCCACAACTGCTAGTAGATTTATGAGCATATAGTAAGATGATACATCTATAATAGTTCTGCAGTAACCCATGATAGATGGGTAATGATAGAGGAGATTAGAAGAATCAGAGTGTTGGAAGGGGCTCTTCTAACCAATATCAGTATGAAAGTTGGAGTCATACTAGATGTGGTGGTCTAGTCAATGGATCTGGTACTTTTGGGTAAGAGTGGATGTATCAATATAGTGGTGTATCTTAGGGGACTTAGAAAATATTACATCAAAGAGGGGAAGGACATCTGCATGTAGTTCATCCTACACTTATGGATAATGTGGATGGACCATCAAAAATTAGAGGTAATATTATTGCAGCTTCTACAATTTCTAGTACCTTATTTGATAATGATTCCTCTTATTCCTTATCTACACAGCTTGTGAATGGTTTGATTCTGGTAGTAGAGTTTTTGGGTGGGGTTATAATGATCGATACACCGTTGGGAGTATGGTCGAGAGACACCTATTTATGCAAGGTTTGTTCTATTGAGGTTGGGGAGTATCATTTTATTTCAGATATTTACATCCTTAATATGTGAGGTTTTGAATTTAGTATGGGTATGGACTTATTGTTAGAATACCAAGACCCCATAGATTTTTACCACATGATAGTGACTTTTACGTCTCTTGAGGGTGATAGTTATATACATCATGGAGAGTGGGATATCCAGGTGGGCCATGTAGGGCCATTTCATTATAAAATGGTGAAGATCACTGCCCAAGTTTCAATACTTTTGATTGATGATGGTGGTGTGAAGCAGGATTTATTTCCACCCATAGTGGACTAGTTCCAGGATGTGTTTCATAAGGATTTCTAAGGGATACCACTTGATAGAGATGTGTAATTTATGACTGATCTCATACATGGATCTGATCCATCTTCTATTAGATCTTATATAATGTAACCAAAATAGATTCAAGATCTTAAGATTAAATTGTAAGAGTTGATGGATAAGGGATTTATTCATCCAAGTATATCATCTCGGGGTTCTCCAGTATTCTTTTCAAATAAGGATGATGGGACTTTTCACTTATGTATTGAAAACGATAAGTTGAACCATATGATAGTGAAGAACCAGTATCCTCTTCCTCACATCAATGATATGTTTGAACAATTGATAGGGGCTTGTGTTTTCTCAAAAAATGGATTGAGATCAGAGTATCATCAATTGAGAGTTCGACCTTATTATATACCATGGACTGCTTTTAGAAGTAGGTATGACCTATATGAGTTCTTCGTGATTCTATTTGGGAGGAATAACACTTCACCAGTATTTATAGTATTGATGAACATAATATTCAACCCATAACTAGATCATTTATTGGTATTATTTTTGGATGAAATCTTGGTGTACTCCAAGACTCATGATGATCATTCCCAACATTATAAAATTGTCTTAAGTACATTGAGAGAGAATCAAATGTACACCAAGCTATCTAAGTGCCAATTCTGGGTTGTTAAGGTACATTTCTTGGGTCACATAATCTCATAGGAAGGTGTGTCAGTGAACCTATATAAGGTTCAAGTTGTGGTTTCTTGAGATCAGCCTAAGAATGTTTTTGATATCCATAGATTTTTGGGTTTAGCGATCTATTATCGAAGGTTTATCCAAAATTTTCCTCGCTTGGAAGCACCAATTTTTGTATTGACCAAGAAGGGAGTTAAGTTTTAATTGGAAAGATCATGTAAGAGTTCTTTTAATGAGTTGAATATGAATTTTACTATTGCACCAATTTTGATCCCACCAGATCCAGGTAAAGATTATATGGTGCTTTGTGATTCATCTGGGGTAGGACTTGAAGCTGTGCTGATATAGGGAGATTGAGTTGTGGCATATGGGTCATGGAAGTTGATTCCACATGAATGGAATTACCCTAAAAATTATCTCAAGTTAGTTGTAGTGGTTTCTTCCTTGAAGTGTTGACAACATTATTTGTTGGGAGAAAAGTTTACTATGTATACTAATTACAAGAGCTTAAAGTATATATTTTTACATAAAGATTTGAATCTCCAAAAATGGAAATGGGTTGAGTATATGAAATCATTCAAATTTAATATATAATATAAACCTATAAAGGGAAATAATGTTTCTGATGATTTGTATAGGAAAACACAGACTCAGGTAGTTTTGGAGTCTAGTTCTGAGTGGAAAATGATGACCTTGCTAGTAGAGATGCAAGTTGTGGTTCAGGAGGGTCAGGAGCAGATGAAACTCATATCAGTATCAGTGGAGTCCATACTTCCGAGTTTGATCAATGAGAGATATTATGAGGATACATAGTGTTTTTCCTTGAGGGAAATCCTTGAAGATGGAAAATCACCTTCTAATTAGACCAAAGATGAGGATGAGATCATCTATGTTTGGGTCCATGTAGTTGTTCCTATGTGTATGTGGGAGAATCTAATACCTGAATTTCATGCCTTGAAGTCGGTGTTAGATCTAGGTTAGACCAAAATGTACCATGACCAAAATCAATAGTATTGGTTGCCAGGAATGAAAAAGAAGAATGCAGGGTTCATGACATGATGTTACACCTGTCAATAGGTTCAGGCTAACAATCATTGACATGATGGTTTATTAAAACCATTTCCCATTCCATAATGGAAGTGGGAAAACATTACCATGTATTTTTTGGTAGGCCTCCCTAGTAAACTTCAAAATAATGATTCTATTTGGGTGATAGTAGATGGACCAAAAAAAGTAGAAAATTTCTTTCCTATTTGGGAGACTTTATCAGTGGATCAGATTGGGGACTTTTACATTCGAGAGATATTCTATCTACATGGGGTGCCACAAAGTATATTTTTAGACTACGAGTCAAGTTTTACTTCGAATTTTTGGAAAGGATTTCAGAAAGCACTTGGTACACAAGTATTTCTGAGTATATATTTCCATCTACAAATGGATGGGTAGTCAGAACGTACTATTTAGGTACATGCGGATATGTTAAAAACATGCATTCTTGATTTTTGTGGGTATTGGGAGAAGCAATTAGATCTCATTGAGTTATCCTATAAAAGTAGTTATCAGGAAACTATTTATATGGCACCATATGAGGCTCTTTATGGAAGACCATGTAAATAACCTCTACATTGGATGGTGGAAGGTGAGTTAGATCTATTAGGATCGAGTCTCATACATGAGATGTTATAGTAGGTTTAGATGATTCAGAAATGTATGGATACACATCTGAGTAGGAAGAAGTCATATTTTTATAAATTTCAACGATCCATTTAGTTTATAGTGGATGATCATGTGTTCCTTCAGGTGTTGCCTAAAATTTTCCACCGTAGAATTCAGAATTAGGTAAAGTTAACACCTAGGTTTGTCAGAATTTTTGATTTTATAGAGAGAATCAAGTTGGTGACATACCAATTAGATCTTCCATATAAGTATAGTTTTATTCAAGACATTTTTCATGTGTCACAACCTCAACTGTATCAAAAAAACCCTTATCATGTGATCGATGTGGATGATGTTGAGCTTGAGACTAATGCATCCTTTGATGAGAATTTCATACGAGTTGTGGATCATTGTGAGAAAGTGTTTTAGGGAAATAACATACTGATAGTTTGAGTATTGTGAAAAAATGTTCATGTTTAGGAGTAAACATGGGAGAGATAAGAAGATATATGGGCTCAGTGGCCTGATATTTTTACCTTAGAATCTGAGAGATGCTTAGGAGTACAGCTCGAGGATGACCTGTTATAAGGTTGAAAGATTTTAATATACCAAATTTTTTTGGAGATGTACTTTAGCCACTTATAGGTACCATTTTAGCCTTATTTTGGTACACCTTGGGTGGGTTTTTTAGGGTGTTTTGGGTAAAAAATTAAGAATTTTGGAAGAAAAGGGACAATGCATGGTTGGCACATAGTTTTCTCAAACTGTGAGCCTACCCCCTACAAACTATGAAACCCCAGATAGAGGGGGATTGCATGGGTGGCACATGGTTTGTCAAACCATGTTACCACTTAGGAGAAACCATAAACCACTAAGGATAGGAACATGTTTAAGGCACATGGTTTGTAAAAATGTGTGCCCCTACCCAAGAAACCATGCGTGTAGGTTTTATTATCATGAAAATGTTAATTTTATTTCCAAATACCCAGAGTTATTACCCCTGAACACCCTACTTAATCTAACTCATTCTCCAATGTTTTTGGATTTCTTGGAGAGGATTATAAGTCCCCATGAACTCTGTTCTTGAAAAATTAATGATCTGATTGAAGGATCTATACCTATTACGACATGTAATCTCTTCCCAATTGGTTTCCTCCCTCTCTCCCATATTTCTCTCCTATTTTGAAAGGATAATTTCCTCTGTTAGAAAATATTATTTCTACGTTTTCTTGGATCTTAATCTATTTGATCTTGGATCTAGTTTTTGATTTTAAATCTCTTTCCCTATTTTGAAATTGATCATTCGGCATCAATTTGGGGGATTTGGATTTCATGAACATCCATTAATGATCTTGAGGTAGGTGGTATAAATGTAAATTCCCATAGTCTTGAATTATAATTACATGTATTTATTGTGGAATTTCAATTTCTATGTTTGGAAATTGAATCTTTAATTGGATTAATTAATTAATGGAATTTTGGAATTGAATAATTGAATTTCACTACTAGAAAACTAACCTATACCAACGGTTTGGAACCATTGGTATAGGCCTCAAAACCGTTGGTATAACCTATACCAACGGTTTGGAGAACCGTAGGCAAGTAAGCCGTTGGGATAGATCTATACCAACGGTTTTTGGAAAACCGTTTGTATATACCTATACCAACGGTTTAGAAAACTGTTGGTATAAGTAATATGAAAATCTATACCAGCGGTTCCTTAAAAACGTTGGTATATGTATTTCCAAAAAAAAAATTCGCTGGGATTTGATCCCCGGACCTCCAGTTTATCATTGAACGACCTAACCACTAACCTAACATGACTTTTGTGAACATAATTTCATAAATATATATATGTATTATCATAATTATTTTAAATTTTGATTTATAGAATGTTCTGGTTAATTGGATCGGATAAAAAATCAAAGGACCTATACCAACGGTTTTCAAAACCATTGGTATAGACCTATACCAATGGTTTTGACAACCATTGGTATAGGTTCCTAGAATCTAGGAAGCGATGTTGAAATATTGGGGTCCTTTCCCAACAGTTTGGCCAAACCGTTGGGAAAGGGTAGGCTTTCCCAACGGTTTGGCCAAACCGTTGGGAAAAGTGGCCAAAAATTGGACCTTTCCCAACGGTTTTGGCCAAACCGTTGGGAAAGGGTAGGCTTTCCCAATGGTTTGGCCAAAACCGTTGGGAAAAGTGGCCACAAATTGGTCCTTTCCCAAGGGTTTTGCCAAACCGTTGGGAAAAGTGGCCACAAAGTGTACTTTTCCCAACGGTTTGGCCAAACCGTTGGGAAAGCCTACCCTTTCCCAACGGTTTTGGAAAACCATTGGGAAAAGTGGCCACAAAGTGGACTTTCCCAACGGTTTGGCCAAACCGTTGGGAAAGGTCACATTTCCAGTAGTGTTTCCATGTGATAATGAAATGGGTTGAACTTGGGAAAATGAATTCGGTAATTATAATAATGAAATTTATGAATAATGGTATGTTTAATTGATTTAATAATTGTAATTAAGGGATGGTTGTATTAAACTTCATGGTTTAATGTTTTATATCATTAAATGTTGATAAATGGTTTAATGGTGATTTATCATATTATTCCATGTGAATTAAAGTGATGAAACTTGTTTTCTTAATGAATAGAAAAGCTACACTTTAATTATAATTTTATATATAAAGGTTAATTATTATTAACCTTGATGTATATGAAATTGTGATAAATATGATACTGTGATAAATGCGATATTGTGATATATGTGATATTGTGATATTTGTGATATATGTGTGTGGGACATGGAATGATGCTTGAAAAGGACATATGTGATTGATTGATATAAAGTTGTGGGACATGGACTAATGCTTCAAAATACCGTATTTGATAACAATGAGTTTTTAGACATATACTAATGATTCAAATATCCACGGGGTGCTCGACATATCGTTCTAGGCCCAAAATGTTGGCATTGTATGATGGTTCCATTTAATAATGAAATGAAATGAAATTGAATGGATAATAAAATCCCTTGATATAATGAATTGTGATTCCCTCTATGATATGGTTTAGTCTCTATCATGGGTCTATGTGGGTATTGATGGTTCAAGTGTCATCATGAACCTACAAAATTTTTGTGGTTAATTAAAGATAAATTAAATGTGATAAATATTTACCTTGTTGCAATTTATTATTTATACAACTATATACACTATTATATATTTGATATTGATTTAGACACTATTGGAAGTGGCCTAATGATTTGTACTCACACCCTACTCGAGTTGTCTGATCGGTACCCGAATAGAATTCATGTTTATAGGACATGATAAGGGAAATATCCATCTATTATATGGATGAGTAGGGATGGATAATGGATAAGGGAACCAGACATGATGTAAGGAACCACTTGGGGAGTTGTTAGTGTGTCATTATTTTGGATTTTTTATATTGACACTCGACATGTATATGGCATGACATATCTACAATTTTGGTTTGGATATTTTATTTCTGTTTTGGTCATCATGTGATACTGGTATTATTCTGGTTATGGTTATTATATTTTGGCTGTTGTTAATTTATTTCCACTACTGTGATAATTTTATAGAGATGTAATAGTCTCTCAATGTTATATATTTGACCCTCACTACTAGTCAATAACCTTTGGTGTATAGGAAGATGTGCCTTAGGTCACGTAATAGACCGGATCGGGGCACCGATCAGGGGTACCCAAGTCGGGATGTCACACTATAAATGTCAATTATGATTCTTCCCATGAAAATTATGGGATATAAATATCCATATATGGTTCTTTATTTCATGGGAATTATGATTCAAATGTTACCAAAGTGGTAAGGGTTTTATATTACAATATCAAAATTTATTCGAATTGTTTATGGTTAAGTTATAATGATGAAATATTATAATATATATCTCAAGAAACTCATTAATTTTATTATTCTCTATTTAAATCATTAAAGTACATGTTTTTCATTCATTTTAATCACCTTATGTACTCAATATACTAAAAATATACTTTTAATGAAAATTGTCTTCATTTCTATTTTCAGTTGAAAAATTTTTTTCTTCAAAATCTATGTCATATAAAATTGTTTTAAAGAAGTTTTTTTACTATTATACTATGATTTTTTAAATTCATCTTCACCATGTTTTATTTTTTAAAAAATATTTTAAAATTAATATTCTTATCATTTTCTAAAAAATGATATTTTGAATTTTTACCAAAAATGTAAAATGAATGTTTTATTTTAACTTATACGACATGAAAATAATTTTCATCCATCGTGAACACTAAATTTTTTAAAGATTACTTTATAATTTTACATGTTTAATTTCAAATAAAATGTATTCCACAATATTTTGAAAATACTTTTAGTTTAAAAGTGATTTTAAAAATAGAAAGGTTGTTTTCCTCATGAAATATTTCAATGATTCTTTAAAGGAATTTTCATATATGATTAAATACTTTAATATTATTTATGATTTACTGGGGATATGATCAATTTGATACCATTCATACTATTTATCTATATGTTTAATATTTATGTTGATTAAATGATTATGAAACCATTTATTACTCATGGGTTATGTTATAATGAATTGATGAATTGTTTTTGAAACCCATTTTATTTACACGAGTTATAATGTGATGATATGATGAATGTTTTATGATACTATGGAAAACATATATATGGTTTTTATTATGTGATAGTGGTTAATTGTAACCAAGTATGGTGGTTGTGTTATAACCAAGGATGGTGGTTACATTATAACCAAGAATAGTGGTTATGTTATAACCAAAGATGGTGGTCATGTTATAACCAAGGACTGGTGAGATGAATATATCCCTATAATGAATTGGGTAAATATTGATATATAATGAGATAAAAAGGACTATAATGGGGACTAAACCAAGATTATTAAGGGAATCTTTCCATTATGATAGTTTTGGGAGAGAACCTTGACTACTACAATTTTTTGTGGAGTGAACCCAATCCACTCTGATAGTCTTGACAATGATCCTTGTATACTATGGAAATAGTTTTCTAAGATTATATTATGGTAATTTTATTCTCTCATGGCTCATGTTCCTTTATTCCCTTTTGATTCATATCTTATAAACTACTAAGTTTTATGTCATGACTCAAGATTATATTATATAATTTGAAATGTATGATTTTAAAATGGTATGATTAGGTTCTCATTCACTTATTTTCATGTTATGATTATGTGATCATTGATAAATCCCTTATTTACCATTACCGAGCATCTAATATCACCCATTATTATGTTTTCATTACCCATGTTATGAAGATAGGTACTATGTATGATATTTCTAAGAAGGGTTCTAGTTATGAAGAACTTATTGGGATGTGATGTAGATATTTTATGAACTATTTATTTACATTTCCATGTTTACAATGGCACTTGAACTATATGATTCTAGAGTTGATCATTATGTTATGTAATTAATATTTATCTACTAATATGTGATATCTAATTATGAAAATCCAAGGTCGCTATATATATCGAGGAGATAATTTACCTTGCTTACTAAAACGATGATTCCCTATGCTCCAGGTGAATCTATAGAAATATTGATCACCCATATATTATGGTTAAGGATGGTGATAGTTATCCACATATGATTTATGATGACTCTGATCTATCAATATTATTTTCCTAATCATATGAATCTTTTCTATCATCTCATGCACAAGGATAGGTCTGATAAGTTATGTTTCTCCCATTTCAACACAATAAAGTGGGGGAATGTTAAGAATAACCATAAAAATATTTGAAAGGATCCATATGTATTGAGCCCTAAAAATTGTTATTATATGAGAACATCACTAATGGTATATCATCCTACCATGATCCACTAAAGTACATAATGTTATCTTTAAGAATTTCTTCCAAAACTTATATCATCTATTTGGATTGTCCTACCATTTGAAGATGATAAGATATGATCATGGGAAAATATGTTTTGAGGGGTTTCTGAAAGGATTTCCAAAATTGAGATATAAACCTAGGCTCCTGGTCAAACACAATTGAATCTAGTACAACATGCAACTTTACAACTTCCTGAATATAGTTTTTGAAAAGTCTTCTAATATATTTGATTCATGAATAGGGGTGAAGTGAACTAAATTCATGATCCAATACATAATCAAACATATGAAATTATTCTTCTAAATTTTTATAGGAATACATTTGAAAAAAATCCATAATTATCTGTTGTCATTTTCACATTGGTATAGGTAATTATTGCAACATACCAGATGGCCATTAGTTCCCACATTAACCTATCGACAAGTGAGGAATCTTGAGACATATTCCAACACTCTCCATTTTATTCCATCCCACCAAAATTGGGATCACATCACCTAATAAATATTTTGAATTCTTAGATAAAAAACCAATCTCAGGTTGTGGTAGTAAGAAATGATATATTCTTGAGAAGTTGTAGGAACCATAATACAATCTTTGAAATGCATCATAGATTCCCCATAGAGTGTTCATCCCTCATTAGTCTCCCCAACATTGTATTTTTTCCTTATGGTGATAAATTTAGGATCATATGTATATGAATCATTAACCTACACAATAAAATTAGGGTCAATATAAATAGGAAATAAAACCACAACATGAACTTACTCAGAACAATGAAGATGTTTATCAACTATAGAAATCATTAGAATCCAATGATCTGAAGTCTCTTTGGAGAGATGAATATCTGAATTCCTACTCAATGAATTAGCCACAAATTTACCTTTACCCGATATATACATCAAGTGAAAGTCAAATAACTGAAATTATTACATCTATATTTGTTTCCTTAGATTGAATTTTTTCAATGATAATATTCATATTAATCTCTTATGATCCATGAACACTATAAGATTCTCCCCAAATAGACAGTAACACCATGTTTTTAAAGCATAAATTATAATTTTTATTCCAAATCATGAATCAGTTAATTATTCTCATTTACCCATAACATTCATAAACCATAAACTATAACATGATATACCTATATGAAAAAACATAAAATAATTAATCCAGATGCATCATGATATACCACATATCCTCATCTTGATTCCAAAAATGTAAGGATATATAAATATTTACTTTGGAACTTAATATCCTGGAAATATCTTTGGAATTTATTTCTCAATTGGAAAGGAACACCTTTCCTTATCAAATCTATCACCAGAGAGGAAAATCATAAAAATTGATACACAAAGATTCAATAATAATCTAATAAGACATGTAATCTATATATCTCAATGAATTTATTAATTATTTTTTAATAGATAAAAAATTCTATCTTTTTAGGGTTTATGGAAACTTATATTTTAGAAATGATGTGGCCAAGGAAACATAACTCTTATATCTAGAAATCAAACTGTGAATGTTTATCATAAATGTGTTTTTTCTCAAAAGATACCCAATACTATGCCCAAGTGTTGTTCATGATTGGCCTTATTTTTAGAGTGTACTTGAATATCATTGACTAATACCATAATAATAAAGCCAAGGTACCTCTTACATATATGATTAATCAAAACCATAAAAACCACTAGTGAATTAATAAGACCAAAGGTAATAACTATATATTCATAATGATCATAACAACTCTTGAAAGATATTTTTAGAATACCCACCTTCTGAACACAAAGTTAGGGATAACCTGATCATAAATAAATCTCAAAGAACCATTAGCCTCCCAAAAATTGAAAAATATACCATCATTTCATGTAATATAATACTACTTCTTAATTATAAATTGTTTAAACTTACAATAATCCAAACGAATCCTAAGATTTCTATCCACTTTATTTACAAAAATATTTCATGCTACCCATGGATACATACTAGGTTGAATAAATCCTTTTATTTGAAACTCTTCTAGCTAAACCTTTAATTTTAATAGTTTTTTGGTGTTATCTTATAATATGGAAGTGAAATAGGAATGGTTCCTAGTAGTAGATCAGTCATAAATTCAATATCTCTTTTGGGTGGTAACCTAGAGAAATTTTTAGGAAAAACCTCATGAAATTGGTCAATGATGGATTCAAAATATTGATGTTTGGTTACATCAATAGTTTCTAAAGTAACTTCTACCAAAAGTCAAGAGATAATAATTAAAACTAGTACCAAATGTCCTAACCTAATTTAATTTACTTCCTTATCACACTTAAAGAGATTCTCAAAACCATCCAAATATGTGAACCTTACCAGTTGTGAATAACAACCAATGTTGGCGTTGAAGGATTTCAACCAATCCATTCCAAAAAACAGGTCATAAATGTTTATTTCAAGAATCAATAAATCCATTACAAACTAAGCCTCATCAATTTTTATAGAACACACTGCACACTTAATGATGCACACATTCAAGGGTGTACTATAGGCAAACTTTGGAGAAAAATAAACTAGGTTCATAAGCTTAGATGTATATTCCATTACTGATAAATTATCTTGTTTTAAGTTGAATAAATATGTCATTAAGTCTATCTTAAAGGTATAAGGATAGAATTGATTATTGAAAAATTCTTCAATAACCTCCTACACAAGGCCTTGGTTGAATTTAGATTGGAATTATAAATCCTAAAATTGGACTTAAATATCATCCAACATGTAGAATATGAATTTTACCATTAGATAAACTAGTGATCTAATGAAATCAAAATTTTAGTTCATTTATTGAGCCATACTTCTGCCTTTTCAGGTTCTAAATACCCCAAAATATTAATGGATTCTAGTTATAAAATTTACCTTAAGGATATAATTTTCAAGGTTTATTATCTCAATTTCCCATTTCAATGGCTTGAAAATATTTAATAATGCTTTGAACATGCTATTGGTTCACCTGTGGCTCAGGTGAAACTATAATTTCCATGGATTCTTATTGCAGAATTTTACAAAATCAACCTAGTTCCATTTTCTATAACTAGAAAAAATATATGATAAAGTCATAACTTACAAGAAATTGAAGGATTATAATATTCTGAATCATTATATGTAATAATCATTACAACCAACATTTCAAAAATCCACCATTTTAACCATTTTCCAAAAATCACCAAACATAATATGGACAATACAATCCTAGTGGAATGTCATATTACTAATAAATGATATGCTATTATCATCAATTAAACCCAATATAATGACATGAAATCACACCTATATGTGTCTTATAACTCTTTTTATACCCAAATCACTATGGTAACTTGAAGTTCAATATAAATTAGTTTTCTATGTCTTTTTTATTCTATAAATTTTAAGTTCTAAAACTCTCATCTCCTTGATTCTATCATAATATGATTGAAACAACTCCCTCTAATATAATTTGTAATATCCCTAACCCAACACATTCACTTGGGAAAGATAATAGGTTCTTCTAACCTTAGGTGACATAACAAAGACAATAAAGGACCACAATAAATTTCAAGTGTTTAGTAAAACATTATCTGACAATTTTCCCTGAAAAAAACACAACATGACAGGATAAAATAAAAACACCCAAACCAACTATATGATGCATAAATAATAATTATACAACTTACGATAAAACTAAATAAACAATTACATTATAGTAGAATCATCAAATTAATACAAGACATACAAATAAAACCAAAATACAACCTAATGTTGCAACACCATTGTGGAATCACTCCCACGACCCAAGTATAGACCACCATATTCCAAACTCCAATACAAGGAAATCGAATTAGTATGTTCTACTAGGGAAATACAAGAAATTTATTTTTACCATGTTAGGAAGAATAAAATCTTCATACACACCAAAGTGCATATGAAGGGGGTGTGTAAACATATCTTGAGTATTTCCCAATCATAATACCAAACTCATGCCACTATGACACAAACACATTATCTCATAGTTTATAAATAAAATTAATGAAAAAGGGTAAAATGAAAATAGTTTACCATAATAAAGTAGTTTAGAAAAAATAATTGAACTAAATAAATTTTTACATACTTTATTTCCATTTGGAATAATCATTCAAATCCTACATTCACACACACATGAATTCTAAATGACAATCCCAATAATCATGAGCGGTGATCCTTCCTTCACCATGTATTCACAAGGTGATAATACTATATACCCCCAGGTACCAAGAACTAAGTCTATATCAACAAGGCATCATATCATGTAATATGAACACGTTCCACAATGCATTACAAGTTATCATATCAAAACATTCCATAATAAACATTTACTACCTTTATAACATTTCATCAAACATCTTTCTTACATTAAACCAAAAACATAATTTTAAAATCATAAATTAAAATTATAAATCAAGGGTTTCTACAAAATCCAATCAAATTCCTATGTTCCAAAAATAACAATTTAAAATTATTAGCCAAATGGTTTTCCAAATCCATTCAAAACCACATATTTCTAAATCACAAACCAAAGGGGTTTCACTACTATAAATATGGCCTTTAAAAGAAAAAAAGGGAATTTACAGTGCTTAAAAATAACTGATAATTGAAGAACTATTAAAAGGGGGTCCCTTTTATCATCACTAAAAAAGCACTGATAAAGGATCCTTTTATTAGTGATAAAAAAATATGATAAAAGGATCCTTTTTAGCTTATTTTTTATCACTTTTAAAAGTCAAGAAAATATTTTTTTAAAATTTTTTCCCAAAAAATTAGAGGGTGGACCACCCCTATTAACAACACTCAAACCACTTTTAACAGTGCCTGTCTATCCTCATATCTCCTTTAACAGCACTAGGAAGCCCCTCCCCCCACTACTGAAAATAAGGCCATTAGCGGCCGCTCAGCGACCGCCAGTGGCGGTCGCTGTTGCCTCGTCGCTAGAGGCTTTTAGCGACCGCCAATGGCGGTCGCTATAGAAGGCCGGCAGATCGGCCTTCAGCGACCGCTTGGCGGTCGCTGAAGCCCCCTACCGGGCACCCTATAGCGACCGCCTATGGCGGTCGCTATGCTAAATTTTTTTTTAAAAAAAAATGTTTTATTGAATTGAATATATAAATATATATATATATATATATATATATATATATATATATATATATATAATATTCATATATATACTATTAAATACAATATTTTAAATATATATATATATATATAATATTTTAAATGTTTTAATATATATTTAATATATATATAATATCAAATCATTGTGATATAATAATTTAAAAACTTCGATTCAAGAAATAATCTCATTTCAGGTCTTTCGGAGCACGTTTGCTCCGAATGGGACCGCCGCACGCCGTTTTGGTGTTTTATGGCGCCAGAAACGTGTTTCCGGCCGCCGCGGTCACACGGCACCTCTGAATGAGGTTCCTTCTGGCTGACCATTTCACAATTCATGCCCCGGATGTTGTCGTACGGTTTCGTGGCATTCGGAGGTCGTTCGGGTGGTTTTGACCCCCCAACGCGCCATTTCAGCGCGCGCCGCGCTGCTGAAAAGGACACAATCAGACGTGCCGCATGCACCGCACGTCTGATGGACATGCGGCCTCCTCCTACATCTCAGGAATAATATTTCTATTGTTCCCGTGCGGTTTCAGGTCGTTCGGAGCACGTTTGCTCCGAATTGGACCGCCGCAGGCCGTTTTGGTGTTTTAGGGCGCCAGAAACGCGTTTCCGGCCGCCGCGGTCAAACGGCACCTCCGAATGAGGTGTCGTCTGTCCGACCATTTCAAAATTCACGTCCCGGATGTTGTCATACGGCTTCGTGGCATTCGGAGGTCTTTCGGGTGGTTTTGACCCCCCAACGCGCCATTTCAGCGCGCGCCGCGCTGCTGAAAAGGACACAATCGGACGTACTGCGCGCACCGCACGTTCGATGGACATGCGGCCTCCTCCTGCATCTCAGGAATAATATTTCTATCGTTCCCGTGCGGTTTCAGGTCGTTCGGAGCACGTTTGCTCCGAATTGGACCGCCGCACGCCGTTTTGGTGTTTAATGGCGCCGGAAACGCGTTTCCGGCCGCCGCGGTCACACGGCACCTCCGAATGAGGTGCCGTCTGGCCGACCATTTCACAATTCACGCCCCGGATTTTGTCGTACGGTTTGGTGGCATTCGGAGGTCGTTCGGGTGGTTTTGACCCCCCAACGCGCCATTTCAGCGCGCGCCGCGCTGCTGAAAAGGACACAATCGGACGTGCCGCGCGTACCGCACGTCCGATGGACGTGCGGCCTCCTCCTGCATCTCAGGAATAATATTTCTATCGTTCCCGTGCGGTTTCAGGTCGTTCGGAGCACGTTTTCTCCGAATTGGACCGACGCACGCCGTTTTGGTGTTTTATGGCGCCGAAACGCGTTTCCGGCCGCCACGGTCACACGGCACCTCCGAATGAGGTTCCGTCTAGCCGACCATTTCACAATTCAAGCCCTGGATGTTGTCGTACGGTTTCGTGGCATTCGGAGGTCGGTCGGGTGGTTTTGACCCCGCAACGCGCCATTTCAGCGCGCGCCGCGCTGCTGAAAAGGACACAATCGGACGTGCCGCGCGCACCGCACGTCCGATGGACGTGTGACCTCCTCCTGCATCTCAGGAATAATATTTCTATCTTTCCCGTGCGGTTTCAGGTCGTTCGGAGCACGTTTGCTCCGAATGGGACCGCCGCACGCCGTTTTGGTGTTTAATGGCGCCGGAAACGCGTTTTCCGGCCGCCGCGGTCACACAGAACCTCCGAATGAGGTGCCTTCTGGCCGACCATTTCACAATTCACGCCCCGGATGTTGTCGTACGGTTTCGTGGAATTCGGAGGTCGTTCGGGTGGTTTTGACCCCCCAACGCGCCATTTCAGCGCGCGCCGCGCTGCTGAAAAGCACACAATCGGACGTGTCGCGCGTACCGCACGTCCGATGGACGTTCGGCCTCGTCCTGCATCTCAGGAATAATATTTCTATCGTTCCCCGTGCGGTTTCAGGTCGTTCGGAGCACGTTTGCTCCGAATTGGACCGCCGCACGCCGTTTTGGTGTTTAATGGCGCCGGAAACGCGTTTCCGGCCGCCGCGGTCACACGGCTCCTCCGAATGAGGTGCCTTCTGGCCGACCATTTCAAAATTCACGCCCCGGATGTTGTCGTACGGTTTCGTGGAATTCAGAGGTTGTTCGGGTGGTTTTGACCCCCCAACGCGCCATTTCAGCGCGCGCCGCACTGCTGAAAAGGACACAATCGGACGTGCCGCGCGCACCGCACGTACGATGGATGTGCGGACTCCTCCTGCATCTCAGGAATAATATTTCTATCGTTCCCGTGCGGTTTCAGGTTGTTCGGAGCACGTTTGCTCCGAATGGGACCGCCGCACGCCGTTTTGGTGTTTTATGGCGCCGGAAACGCGTTTCCAGCCGCCGCGGTCACACGGAACCTCCGAATGAGGTGCCGTCTGGCCGAACATTTCACAATTCACGCCTCAGATGTTGTCGTACGGTTTCGTGGCATTCGGAGGTCGTTCGGGTGGTTTTGACCCCCCAACGCGCCATTTCAGCGCGCGCCGCGCTGATGAAAAGGACACAATCGGACGTGCCGAGCGCACCACACGTCCGATGGACGTGCGGCCTCCTCCTGCATCTCAGGAATAATATTTCTATCGTTCCCGTGCGGTTTCAGGTCGTTCGGAGCACGTTTGCTCTGAATGGGACCGCCGCATGCCGTTTTGGTGTTTAATGGCGCCGGAAACGCGTTTCTGACCGCCGCGGTCACACGGCACCTCCGAATGAGGTGCCGTCTAGCCGACCATTTCACAATTCACGCCCCGGATGTTGTCGTACGGTTTCGTGGCATTCGGAGGTCGTTTTTGGTGGTTTTGACCCCCCAACGCACCATTTCAGCGCAGCGCCGCGCTGCTGAAAAGCACACAATCGGACGTGCCGCGCGCACCGCACGTCCGATGGATGTGCGGCCTCCTTCTGCATCTCAGGAATAATATTTATATCGTTCCCGAGCGGTTTCAGGTCGTTCGGAGCACGCCTGTTCCGAATTGGACCTCCGCACGCCGTTTTGGTGTTTAATGGCGCCGGAAACGTGTTTCTGGCCGCCGCGGTCACACAGCACCTCCGAATGCGGTGCCGTCTGGCCGACCACTTCACAATTCACGCCCCGGATGTTTTAGTACGGTTCCGTGGCATTCGGAGGTCGTTCGGGTGGTTTTGACCCCCCAACGCGCCATTTCAGCGCGCGCCGCGCTGCTGAAAAGGACACAATCGGACGTGTCGCGCGCACCGCACGTCCGATGGACGTGCGGCCTCCTCCTGCATCTCAGGAATAATATTTCTATCGTTCCCGTGCGGTTTCAGGTCGTTCGGAGCACGTTTTCTCCGAATGGGACCGCCGCACGCCGTTTTGGTGTTTAATGGCGCCGGAAACGCATTTCCGGCCGCTGCGGTCACACGGCACCTCCGAATGAGGTGCCGTCTGGCCGACCATTTCACAATTCACGCCCCGGATGTTGTCGTACGGTTTTGTGGCATTCAGAGGTCGTTCGGGTGGTTTTGACCCCCCAACGCGCCATTTCAGCGCGCGCCGCGCTGCTGAAAAGGACACAATCGGACATGCCGCGCGCACCGCATGTCCGATGGACGTGTGACCTCCTCCTGCATCTCAGGAATAATATTTCTATCTTTTCCGTGCGGTTTCAGATCGTCCGGAGCACGTTTGCTCCGAATGGGACCGCCGCACGCTGTTTTGGTGTTTAATGGCGCTGGAAACGCGTTTCCGGCCGCCGTGGTCACACGGCACCTCTGAATGAGGTACCATCTGGCCGACCATTTCACAATTCACGTCTCGGATGTTGTCGTACGGTTTCGTGGCATTCGGAGGTCGTTCGGGTGGGTTTTGACCCCCCAACGCGCCATTTCAGCGCGCGCCGCGCTGCTGAAAAGCACACAATCGGACGTGCCGCGCGCACCGCACGTCCAATGGACGTGCGGCCTCCTCATGCATCTCAGGAATAATATTTCTATCATTCCCGTGCGCTTTCAGGTCGTTCGGAGCACGTTTGCTCTGAATTGGACCGCCGCACGCCGTTTTGGTGTTTAATGGCGCCAGAAACGCGTTTTCGGCCGCCGCGGGTCACACGACACCTCCGAATGAGGTGCCGTCTGGCCTAACATTTCACAATTCACGCCCCGGATGTTGTCGTACGGTTTTCGTGGCATTCGGAGGTCGTTCGGGTGGTTTTGACCCCCCCAACGCGCCATTTCAGCGCGCGCCGCGCTGCTGAAAAGGACACAATCGGACGTGCCACGCGCACCGCACATCCGATGGATGTGAAGCCTCCTCCTGCATCTCAGGAATAATATTTCTATCGTTCCCGTGCGGTTTCAGGTCGTTCGGAGCACGTTTGCTCCGAATTGGACCGCCGCACGCCGTTTTGGTGTTTAATGGCGCCAGAAACACGTTTCCGGCCACCGCAGTCACACGGCACCTCCGAATGAGGTGCCGTCTGGCCGACCATTTCACAATTCACGCTCCGGATGTTGTCGTACGGTTTCGTGGAATTCGGAGGTCGTTCGGGTGGTTTTGACCCCCCAACGCGCCATTTCAGCGCGCGCCGCGCTGCTGAAAAGGACACAATCGGGGGGGCTGTACGGGGGTGGCGGGGGGCTGTACGGGGGTGCGGGGGGTTGTACGGGGGTGCGGGGGGGGGGGGGGGGGGGGGCTGTACGGTGGTGTCGGGGGGCTGTACGGGGGTGAGGGGGGCTGTACGGGGGTGGCAGAGGGCTGTACGGGGGTGCGGGGGGGGGGGGGGGGGGGGGGCTGTACGGTGGTGTCGGGGGATGTACGGGGGTGAGGGGGGCTGTACGGGGGTGGCGGAGGGCTGTACGGGGTGCGGGGGGGCTGTACAGGGGTGCGAGGGGGGGGGGGCTGTACGGGGGTGCGGGGGGCTGTACGGGGGTGGCGGGGGGCTGTGCGGTGGTGGCGGGGGGCAGCACGGGGGTGCGGGGGGTTGTACGGGGGTGCGGGGGGGCTGTACGGGGGTGCGGGGGGGCTGTACGGGGGTGGCGGGGGCCTGTACGGGGGTGGTGGGGGGCAGTACGGGGGTGCGGGGGGGCAGTACGGGGGTGCGGGGGGGGCAGTACGGGGGTGCGGGGGGGGGGGGGGGGGGTGTACGGGGGGTGCGGGGGGGGCTGTACGGGGGTGCGGGGGGCTGTACGGGGGTGCGGGGGGGGGGGGGGGGGGGGGGGCTGTACGGGGGTGCGGGGGGCTGTACGGGGGTGCGAGGGGCTCTCCGGGGGTGCAAAGGCCATCCCATTGATTACAAAAGTGAAAAATAAAAGTGATAACATCTAATTAATACATATTTCTTTTATCGATACCATACAGAAATTTATAAAAAATATATTGGATAATACATAATCTATAATATCAAATTTATTGATCTGTTGGAATTAGTTCGACTTTTTCAAATGTAGAATCATTCAAGATTATCTGATCAATAACTCAATATGTGTATAAAATATTTAAAAGACCACCATGGATGGTAATAATGCATTACTTAAATGAATAAATACAGTACATCAATGTCAACCCTACCAGTAAAAACAAAAAACATATCTCGTGAATATATGGTGCGTCACGCGTTGTCATCACTGCTACCTCCTTCTGGTGGGCCAGGTGCCTACAACAAATAAACATTATAAATATTTTAATAACAAAAATAATTTAAATTAAATAAATAAATACAGTATATACCTGCGTCGTATGATCCCCTGTACCATCAGCTCGACGCACATATTCCCGTAGTGCTCTAACCTCAGCTGTCAATTGCGCATTTGTCTCCTCGGAAGCGCGCAGCCGTGCCTCAAAATCTGACATCTGCTGTGTCATATGAGCAACAGCAGGACCGACAACCGCAGCGCGTGACACTACAGAACGAGGAATCCCTGCTCCATAGGTCAAACTATAGCCATGCCCGTCCCGACCAATAATGCGATGAAAGATCTCATCCCGTCGCATGGGAAGCTGTCACTGGTCCTCTGGCAGATGTTCTAACTCAGCTTCAAATTGATCCTGTGAAATATTTAAATATATATAAGTTAATAAATAGATTTATGTAATTATTGGTAAGTACAGACACTTACTATCAATGCTGCAACCTCTGGATCATTGCGATCACGAGTCCTTATCCACACCGACATTTTATCAGTTGCTGCACCTTGCCCTCGCAACTGTATATTAAAATAATATAAACACAAAACCATATTAATTAATAAATTAAAAAATTAATAATATATACCTCATGTCGGATCTGAGACACGTGACGAGTCCCGAGCCTGTGAGCTGGTCCCTACAACGCTCGATTCTCCGAATGGCGTGTTGACACCTCCTACATTCAATTCATTCAAATTTCAAACAAATCACATATTCTTGAAAATATATATACAGAAAAATAATTAATATACAAACCACAACACCCTCAGTAGACCAATATGCAACCAAGTCACGCCACTGAGCCGGGAGGACACCTCTCGGGACTTTTTCCAAAATGTCAAGGGCACCCACATTTGGTACCCAGTGGTCCCTCTTCACTTTGCCTTTATAATCTTTCCACAACTTACGACATTTGCTCATACACACGGGCCGAAACTCTTCAGGGCATACTTTCAAATTTTTCTATAAAGAAAATAATCAAACATATTAGTATTCTTTATAAATAGAAAATAAAGTAAAATTATTTTCTTACCTGAACCTCCCTCCATAGACGATCTAATGTGTCCTGAGGGATAGAAGTCCAATCACGTGTGGTCAATGGAAATCGATGTGGGTCACGTATGATATGACCCAGCTGACGAATAAATGCCGGGGCATTCGGTCCCACGGGATGAAATACCTCATCAAATGAAACATCTATCGTCGTGTCGGAATTCCATGATAATATGCCACGACCAGGGCCTCTCCTGCGAGAGGAAGAAGCAGCCGAGTCTGATCCTGTTGAAAAATATTTTATATATAAATTGACAAATGTTATATATATATATATATATGTCAATTACATAAAAAATATAGACAATGACATTCAAACATACCTCGACCCTGAGACGTAGATGCCTCAGATGGATGATGTGGATTTTCTGCCTCTTCCCCCGACATGTCTGCAGTCATACAAAATATCAGTAATGAGTTCAAAGTGTTTAAAAGATAAATTGGATTGTTCTTAATAAATCAAACTTGTACAACTGTTAATCAAACAAAAAATGGATTGAATAATTAGTTGTGAATGAATTTTAAAAAATCAGAAAGTTAATCAACCTAAATATTTATGACTGAATTAACTTAAAAAAGCGAGGATTAAAACTTATAAGGATTTATAAAATGATTAGATAATTTATGATATCCTAGGACATTCTACTGAATAGCGGGAAAACAATTATACCTTTCATTAAGCATGCAAATCGACCGTTTCTCCTTCAACAACCGCTCTGACCCAATAAATATCTTCTTCACGTTGAACTACGGTATGTTGATCAAGTTGTTGGTAAACAAACGTAACAGTCTTGGGTTCATCTTCTTCAAATAAAAACACTCCTTGCCGAGACATTTTGACAACAACTTGCCAACTTGGATCCAAAGTCAAAGTAACGAAGAATACTTGTTCCGCTTGTGATGTCAAAATGAAAGGTTCATTCTCAACTCGTTCATTATTTCTGTATAACATATAGTTAAAATTCACCAATGAAAACTGATATTGATCGACTTTACATCCACGCACTGGATCAACCCAATTACACTTTAACAATATGTACTTCAAACCGTGTGTGTATACAACTTCAATGATGTCTATCAATTGACCATAGTAATAACCAGAATCGACAAAGGGACAACCGATTCCACTGTTTTGTGTTGCTCGTTTGTCGTCAACATCTTTAATGCGAAATCGAAAACCATTAGCATCAATAGCTTTATAACGACGAGCCGTTATAGATGGACCCTCAGCCAGTTGGATAAATACTTCAGGTAGCGTGGGGTCCCCTAACTCCCTCAGCTTACGAACCTACATAATTTATAAAAATCAATACTGATATATGCAGAAAGAATTAGTTTAATACTTCACTCATAATGAAAATCAATTTATACATACATAATCCTTGAACCAATCATGAAATGCCGCATAATGAGATTGTTGAATTTGCAACTCAGTCGCACGATGCATCTCTTCTTTTATCTCATTAATGTGTTTCCTTCAAATGATTACGCGATGTTTAAAAGACCAACTTATGCAAACAAAACATGTAAAAGTTATACAAGCACATTGATAAGATACTTACTGCATTAATGGTGCAACTGATGGAGTATTGAACAAGATATATCGATGTGCTTGTATCCACTCGATGTTGTCCATATCAAATGTGGTTCCTTCTCCAACTGGACCATCATGAATCCAAGAGGGCTTATCTAATTTTGTTTCAACATCCGTAAGATATTCTGCACAAAAGGTAGTACACTCATCCATCGAATAACCATTGGCTATTGATTCCTCTGGACGAGCTCTGTTGCGTACAAATCTTTTCAATGTACTCAAATACCGTTCAATAGGATACATCCACCTGAATTGCACTGGACCAGCAGCCATTACTTCATCAGTTAGGTGCACTGTCAAGTGGACCATAACATCGAAAAATGAGGGGGGGGGGAAAGTTTCTCAAAGTGACAAAGCGTAAGTACAATTCGGTCCTGCAAACTTTTTAAATCACTCATTCATTGATTTCTTAAACAAAGCTGTCTAAAAAAATTACTCATCTCAATCAAGGGCTGAACAACATTGGGGGATAAACAATCACAAATTGCGATTGGAATCAACTGCTGAAATAATATGTGATTGTCATGACTTTTCAACCCTTGCAATGTCTTGCTCGTCAGATTCACACACTTTGAAATATTAGAAGAGTAACCATCAGGCACCTTGACCATCTTCAAAATGGAAAGAAATGTCTCTTTCTCCTCTGTAGTCATCGAATACTGTGCAGCAGGCATATATGCCTTGTTTCCCTCAGCTAACTGTAAATGAAACTGTTTCCTTAAACCCATTTCTTCCAAATCACGGTGTGCATTAACATGGTCCTTTGACTTTACACTGACACCTAAAATGGTCCACAATATGTTATCACAAACATTTTTTTCAATGTGCATGACATCCAAATTATGCCTCAACATGTTAGTTTTCCAATACAGAAGACTATAAAAAATACTTTTCTTTTTCCAATTGTGACTGCGCTGCCTACCCGCAGCACGAATATTACGTACTGGAGGAGCCACCAAATCCTGAATTTCATATATCGTGCGGATGTTTTCTTCCTCAATCTGCGATAACATTTCGACTCCTGTCATGATCTTTGGTGCTGGGCTGAACTCTCTAGAACCATCAAATGCCACTCTGTCCTTTCTGAACCTGTGCTGGGGAGGGAGAAAACGCCTGTGACCCATGTATGCCCATTTTTTGGAATGTTTAAGCCATACAGATTTTTTACTTTTATTGCAACAAGGGCAAGCAAATTCCCCTTTCGTACTCCAGCCTGATAAATTTGCATAAGCTGGGAAGTCATTGATTGTCCACAATAAAGCAGCATGCAGTTTGAACATTTCATTCGTTTCGCAGTCATAAGTCATCACACCATCGCCCCAAAATTCATTCAACTCATCAATCAATGGCTGAAGGTAAACATCAATCTTATCCCCCAGACTTTTAGGTCCATCAATAAGAGTGGAAAGTAATATAAATTGTTGCTTCATAAAAAGCCACGGAGGAAGATTATATGGAACCAACACCACGGTCCATGTGCTATGAGTTTCACCAACCATAGACTTGAATGGATTGAAACCATCTGCTGCCAATCCCAATCGGACATTACGAACATCTTTAGCAAAGTCGGGATGTCTCTTATCAAAATCCTTCCATGCATGAGAGTCTGCCGGGTGGGTTAACATGTCACTTTCATGAACTCTTTCTGCATGCCATCTCATTAAATTAGAAACTTTAGATGACATAAAAAATCTTTTCAACCTCGGTTTAAGGGGAAAGTAACGCATTTGCTTTACGGCAATCAGTTTCCCCTGTATCGCAATCTGACTTTGATGAGTCTTATTTCCCCTGTTCTCTTTCCACCTGGAAGCGCCACAAACCGTACAAATATCCAAATGAGCAGTTTCATTTCTAAACAACATACAGTTGTTTGCACATGCATCTATAGTCCCATATGTAAAAACTAAGTTCTCTGTCAACTTACGAGCATAGTAATACGACTCAGGAATCTTAGCGTCGACAGGAAGAACTTTTTTCAATAAAACCAAAAGCATGTAGAATGATGTGTCTGACCAATTATTCAAAGTCTTCAAATGCAACAACTCCACGATAAACGACAGTTTATTGTAAGAAGTACATCCAGGATATAATTCTATTTTCGCACCATCAAGTACTTCATAAAACCTCCTCGAATCACGATCTGCACCAGAGCGAAGATTTATCTCACCGGTCTCAAGATTCTGGATGTCAATGCCTTCAGGATCAAACCCACGTACCATTTCAGTAAGCATTTCATGCATTGGATCAGTCATCCTTGCATCAACATCCATCTGAGCTGCATCTGTATTTTGACAACGAACATATTCTTATCCATGATGAGTCCAACTCTTATAATTTTTCAGAAATCCATTAAAGAAAAGGTGCTCCCTCACAGTATCTCGTGTGAATTGATATCTGTTAGCACATTTTCTATATGGACAACTAATATATTCACTTTCAAATCCTCTTGTGAAGTCAATAAACTGCATAATGCCATTGAAATATTCTCTAGACGTTCGATTTGGAAGATCAATCCAACTCTTATCCATAATAATATCTGTATAACAAACATTTACACAATACTTATTACATTTACATTTTTCAAATCAACAATATTCAAAATAAATATTAACAGTTTGTTTATGAACCATTGATAAAATAATAATGTAACTGAAAGCTCATGTTACCTGATTGAGCTACAAACCTGAAAGGGAGGGGAGCCGAAGGCGGTGCTGCGAGGGAGAGGAGGCAGCGAAGGGGAGCCGGAGCCAAAGGTGGTGCGGCAAGGGAGGGGACGGGCGGCGGCGGCGGCGGGGAGCTGGAGGCGGTGAGGGGACGGGGGACGGGCAGCGAGGGGGGGGGGGGTGTCCGGGGTCGGGGGGGGGGGGGGGGGCTGTCCGAGGTGCGGGGAGGGGTGTCCGGGGTGTCGGGGGCCTGTCAGGGGTGCGGGCAGGGGTGTTCGGGGTGCGGGGGTGTCCGGGGTGCGGGGGAGGGGGGCTATCTGGGGTGCAGGGGGGCTGTCGGGGGTGCGGGGTGGGGTGTCCGGGGTGCGGGGGGCCTGTCCGGGGTGCGGGGGGGCTGTCCGGGTTCAGAGGGGGGGTGTCCGAGTGCAGGGGGGGCTGTCCGGGGTGCGGGGAGGCGTCCGGGGTGCGGGGGGCGGTCCGGAGTGCGCAGGGGGGGGGGGGGGCTGTCTGGGGTGCGGGGAGGCGTCCGGGGTGCGGGGGGCGGTCCGGAGTGCGCGGGGGGGTGCTGTCCGGGGTGCGAGGAGGCGTCCGGGGTGCGGGGGGCGGTCCGGAGTGCGCGGTGGGGGCTGTCCGGGGTGCGGGTGCCGTCCGGGGTGGGGGGGGGGGGAGGGCCGAGAGGCTGGAGGGCGGCGGCCGGAGGGCGGAGGGCAGGCGGCGAGGGAGGGCGGGCGGCGGGGGAGGGCGGGCGGCGGGGGAGGGCGGGCGGCGGGGGAGGGCGGGCGGCGGGGGAGGGCGGGCGGAGGGGGAGGGCGGGCGGCGGGGGAGGGCGGGCGGCGGGGGAGGGCGGGCGGCGGGGGAGGGCGGGCGGCGGGGGAGGGCGGGCGGCGGGGGAGGGCGGGCGGCGGGGGAGGGCGGGCGGCGGGGGAGGGGAGGGCGGCGAGGGAGGGAGGGGGTTAGGGCACCGATGGAGGGGGCGCGGGGGGGGGGGGGGGGGGGCGCCGAAGCCCCCCATTTTTTTTAGGTAGGTTAGCGACCGCCATTGGCGGTCGCTATTGGTTAGCTTTAGCGACCGCCAATGGCGGTCGCCCGAGTCTGGGGGGCTCCAATGCCCCCTTTTCTAGTAGTTCCCCTTTAACAGTGTTATAAACCTACTTCACCCACTCACACATGAGCATTCCTTTATTGGATTTCAAACCTTAGACCTCCCCCTCACACTCCAATGCCTTTTCCACTCTACCATATTGTTTTTTCTATATTTTATGATATATCTATATATTTATATATATTTCATTACATTTTTTACCCATATATATATATATATTTAAATACATATATAAAATATTTTGTGTGTGTGTGTATGTTTATACATACATACATATATATATTTATATATATGTTTGAATCTATAAATATAATTATACATATTTATATTTATTTTCATATATTATATATTAATATTTATATACATATATTATAATATATAGATCAATATACATATATTCGTCAATACAGACACAAAAATATATTTCTATATATATATACATTATATATACATTAATTGTATATGTATATAAATATTCAAACATTTTTATTTTAAATAAAATGGATAGTATTTTTTATTTAGATATGGTTTATATATTTAGAAATATATTTTTTATTTAAATATGTTTAATTAATTATTTATAAAATTAATTTTTTTATCTATAAATATATAAAATATATGTATATATTGTTGTATATTTTATTATAAATAACAATACATTATAATAAATGATAAGATTTAAAATCCATAATATCAATATGAATGTAATTCCTAGGAATAAATTCAATCCCCACTAAAAAATGGAAAAATACCCCCTTAAAGGGGGCTAAAAATCCATATAATGTTAAAATGCTGGGGTATCCCAACTAAAAACATAGTTTTGGAGGTCTTCTAGGACTTTTTCCCCTAAAAAATGTGACAGAGGGTTACCCTCTGTTATTAGTGCATAGAGCCCATTACATGATTTAATTTGATATTTGGTGAAGCCCAAATGGACACATGGATCAAAAGTTATGGCCGTTTGAAGTTCAAGTTACATTTTCAAGTTATTTTCGATGTTTTATTATTTTATTGATTTTTATATTGAAATTTTTATTAAATTATTGATACTTGATAATATTTAGTAAATTATTAATTAAAAAAATATTCTTAATTATTTTATAATCTATTTTCACTAATTATCTTATATATTATGTGTAAATGTATATTTAGCCTTATATAAAACATATTTAAAAAATATATATTATATTTGTATCAGTATAAATATATTTATATATTTATATATTATTTTTAATGATTTCTTTTTTAAATATACCCTTTGTCACTACTAGTAAAAAATTATTGATAAATTTGGTTCTTTATCAGTGCTTATAAAAAAGTGCTATTAAAGGGGGTCCCTTTAACATCGCTAACAAAAAACTCATAAAGGGTTACTTTTAACAGTCTTTTTTAGCACTATTAAAATTACCCTTTATCAGCACTTTTCTTAGTGCTGTTAAAGGGCGGTGGTACATAAATCTATTTTGTGAAAGTGGTTCCATTATGAAATCATTCAATTTTTTTCCATTAAAAGTTAAAGCTATAACATTAAGCCTTCAAGTTCTAGATTATGTGGAGATGAAAGAGAAGCCAAATTTCTCACAACAGGAGATGACAATGAATAATGAAAAATTAAACCTCTATATCTTGGCTTGAGATTTATTCTATCCATATATCCCCAAAATATCTCACCAAAATAACCAATATAAGACATAAATCTATCTATAAAGAATTTGATCTATGACTTCATGAGAGAGGATACGAGAAGATCTAGTGAGAAAGAGTAATACTAAAGACTTAATTTTAAATCTATAGATCCAATGAACTTTGAGTCACCAAACCTACTTTTGGATAAAAATTAATTGTAAAGGATACCTATGGGAGGACAATATTTTAAGAGCCTTTGATAATATTAAGAAAATAAGAGTTTTGGAGTATAAAAATGAGTTAAAAACTAATTTTCAGAGAATTTAATTCACATCACATGGTTATGCCACAAAATTTGTCATTTTTTTTCCAATTGTAAACATTCTACTCAACATCACCCAAGGAGCCAAACAATTTGGAAAACAATGTTTCAACCATGTTAATCCCACTGTCTATCATCCAAGAAGATTCATGGTTATGCTACATAGTTTGGGAAACCATGTGCCAATCGTGCACATTTCACTATCAAAATTCTCCCATCCTACACGGTTTCTCATGGGAATACACAACGTTTGGTCAAACTATCCACAAACTATGTGTAATGGCCCGGACCTCCCAAGTCGATTATTTTCTCAAAATCTAGTTTTGGGGTATTTTGGGTGGTAACAATGGCTCATTTCGGGAGTTCTATAAATTTCTAGTTTTTCTATTAGTAGTTTACATCAGTAGATCAGTGTCGATATCTTACATTGGTAGCTCATCATTCGTGGTTTATAATCGATAGGTTGGGCATCGGTAGGTCAGGCGTCAGTGATTTATGTCTGTGATTTAGGCATAAGTGAGTCGCGTTGGTAATTCACTGTCCATGGGTCACGTCGGTGACTCATGTTAGTGAGTCACATCAGTGGCTCACATCAGTGAGTCAGGAGTTGGTGACTCACTGTTAGTGACTCTCATCAGTGACTCACCAATCGGTGATTCATTTCCCACCTTTTCCATTTTGTCCAGTTTCACCCCTCTTACGTTTTATTTGACAGAAATCAAGTTTAAATTTTTTTGAGCATTTCTTATGATTTTTAAAAGGATATGAATTATATATTTAATATCTTAATTCTCCTAGGAATTTTAAATAGTCATACTGCGTAATCTTTCCCACTATCTGACTATAATGGCCCCAGAAACCGTTTCATTCCATTGATATAGGATCTGTATTTTCTAAGATGATATCTTATCTTCCCCATGTGAATTCATTTTTCTATTGGTGTGACCAGATCCTTTCTTTCCTATGGATTCATGTGTTGTACTATGGAATTTGTATTTAGTTTCCCTTGGAGTCTCCTACTGCTTGTGTGACCCTACGTTTTAAGTGCAATGAGGAGTTACAAATTGTCTCTTCTTCAAGGTAGGAATTCATTCATCTCTATTTTAATTGTGTATTATTTGGGGTGGGTAAACTCATGTCTCTTTGAGAATATGATCAAATCAAAATATAAATTAAGGGAATTTTAATGATGAACTTAACTGTTACAATAATGGGTTTGTCTACCTTAGTAATAAATAAGTGGCGGGTAATATGATGATGATGCTTGTGTTGTTTTATCCATTATCTTTGATCCATGCTGTAATTTTTTGGCCATATTCCCTATGAAAATAATGGATGTTGGTGGTCTATTTTTGTGCACTAAACTCATGAACATTTTTTTAATCTTATGTTGAATGACTATGAACATGAAAAATTAAGAAATCAAATATATCCATTTAATTAAATAGATTCCCTAGGATATAACTTATGTTGTGATCACCCCTGAATTATGAAAGTGGAAATAAAGAACAGTGTTGGTAAAATATAAATACATTCTATTTGATAAGTTTGGTTGTGTGCTATGTATAGTTATGTTCGGTTTTAGTGCATTGTGTGGGTTGAATGATGCTGTGGTTGGAAGAATGGTTTTGTGTGCATGGGAAGACAAGGGGGTTGGTTCTGTGGGTGTGGTGTGGCATGTTTATGTAGTAGGGTTGTAGTTTTGGTGGAGTGAGAGTGTGGTTGTGTATATGAGATGGTGCAGGCATTGTAATGAAATCTCATATGGAGAGTTTGATTGATTTTGGAATGTATGAACTAGTTGAACAGTGGGTCTACATCTGGGTTGTGTTTTGGTTTTTGGGAATGGTCCATTTTTTCAATGGGACTGCAACTTGGTTGAGTTTTGTTGTTGTTACGGGATGTGGTTCTTTTCATGCAGTGGGGCTGCTGAGGATGGGTTGGGAGGGACAATTTTGAATAAGGATGATGTCACCTTGTATGGTCCTTTCACCTAGAGTTCCTAGAGAATTTTGTGATGTGTGTGTGGGTTATGATGTTACTTGTGGTGTGATATGTTTGATAGATTTTTTGGGTAGATATAGAATAAATAATGAAACGATTTGTTTAATGAAAAGTGAAAATTGGTTGAATGAATTGGATGGGGATATGAATTAAGTATATGGGTGGCTATGTGGCTATGCATTCAAGGTGGAAGAAAGGGTATTTTTTTGGGAGATGCTTGTTTTTTTGAAAACCCATAGGTTGGGATGAGTGTTTGGTACCTACATATATACATGTAGTTCCTTGTGATTTCTATACAAACCCCACCCATGTTGAGAACTACGTTCCGAACACCCCCATTATTATGGGTGAGGGTTTCCTTTCCCAACATCCTGGTGGGAGGATGGATGGATGGTTATTGTCTCTTCTCTACTCCCTCTTATAGGCATTTGTGTCCCTAGAATCTTTGGGTAGGTTGTGACATGATTGTGAGGCCCATGTGTCTGCAGGTGAGGTGTGCTTCCCAAGTGTCTTCAGGATGAATTTGTGGTTTTGTGGCCCATGCATCTTCAGGTGGGATGTGATGTGGTTGTGGCCTAGGTGTTTGCTGGAAGGATGTGGTATGTGGCTCTGGTGTATGTGGGCAGGTTATGGAAGTTGGGATTGTGGAACAACATGGTAGTGTTAGAACATTTACAGTTAGGTATGAGCGTTTAACTATTGGGAAGTGGTACGTGATACCATAACATCAATGTGCTTAATAATTTACATTACATTACCTGTTTTATTTAGTGAGAGTGGTAGCATCAAGAAATTAACCATTAGGGATGAGTAGTTAACCAGTGGGAAGTGGTGTGGGAAGCCTAATAATGATGTTCTTACTACTTTAATTTACTTGACTTGTGTTATTTGGTGAGCATACCTTTGTGAGGTTGGGGTGGATAGTATACCTTGTTAGGGGATTTTGAGTTTCTGCTATTTTTCTCATAGGGGAATTAATATTCTTCTCCAAATTGTGAAAAAGAGACTTTGGATTTTTCTACTGAGTATACTTGTATGCTCAACCTACATATATAAAACTATTTTTAGGTTTCTTGGGATGATTATGTGGACCCTCATGGACCTTAATAGCTTGGCCATTGGGATAGTTACTATGTTGATGCTTAGATTTGTTCTTTTGGTATTTAATTTGGAGTTTTTCATTGTATTTCTAGCAGTTTTACTTTAGACAAGAATGTGGGATGGATTTTGGATTCTTTTATATATATATGTCTTGGAGCTTTTTTTAGGTTGATACATCTTATCTCCCAATATTGGTTACTATAAAAAGGGTAATGTTTCCCATTTTTGTGAGATTTGAATACCCATGGTGTTGGTTTCCACCCCGGGGCCTATTAGAGGTGGGACCCATGGATCATTTTCCTGTTTTCATCTTGAAGAAGGAAGGGCATGGAATTTTTCCATCCCTTCCCTCATCTTGAAGAAGGAGGGTCATGACAGAATGGTATCAAAGGATGATGGTTGAGGGATAGGATGGATTTTGGAGTTAGGAATAGTTAGAATTGCTTCGGTTGGAAGGGAAATATTGTGAGGTGATCTTGGTGTGTGACATAGGCCAAGGAATACCAGCTAGTACATGGTATTTTAGTGAACCCCTTTGTCTGATGCAAGGACTCTGAGCTTACCGAACAACCAAGTGAGGATATACCATTTGCGGGGTAGAGACCCTAGAAAAGGTACACGCAACATGATGACTTGTGTTCTTATTTTTTTGGGAATTTTTGGGAAATTAAAATAAATAATGAGTTAAAATGAATCCTAAATAAATTCTATACTACTCTAGATTAGGAGTTCCCTGTTTACTTTTTCAGCTATGGAACCTGGCCATCATCTACATGTGGTATGAGCAGTGGAGGCTTAACAGGATGACCCGATCAACTGACAGAGATTTGACCTAGTGGGGGAGGATGATTAGTGGTAGAAGAAACTTCGTGCTTTCCAACAATAGACTCTGGTAAATTAGGAAGGTAACATTTTTGATACAGATATGGAGAGTCGTCTTGAGGAACTGGTAATCACTTTCAGCTTGATCTAGGATCTGAAGGAGTACTGGGTTGCTATGGTGGTGATCCAAATGTGGGGTTATGCATGTTAGTGGTGGACACTCTACCTGGGGGAGAGGAATGAGACCGATGTTCTGTGGGTCTATTTTGAGAAGGAGTTGGTAGAATTTCTTTCTTCGACCATAAAGTCCAAGAAGAGGAAAGAGTTACTCTCCCTCTAGCTTAGGAGTATGTTGGTATGGGAATTGGGGATGAAGTTAAAGCGTATCCTTTGATTTTCTCCGGATCTCTTTATAGATGAGGATTTTTGGGAGAGAAACTTAGAGGAGGTACTCCATCCTTCCCTCCAGTACGTAGTTACTCGCTTCACCTTAGTGACACACCTAGAGGTCCAAAATAAGGTATAAGTGGTTTAGAGGATGTAATCGTGAGGAGGTATACTATGAGAGGGGATATAATAGGGTTTTATGAAGGTAAAGGCCTCCAATAGTAGGTCTCAAGATTCAGGGCCTTCATGGTTTCGACTAGTAGGGAGTCAACCTTAGCAGTTTCAATTTTGACTTTTTGGTCCTCATACTTTTCCCATAGGCTTGGGACCAAGGTGTTTCAATTATAGAGGCCCCAGGAACCTTCAGAGTCAGTTCCCATTTCAAGATCAGTATGGTGGAGGTGGGAAGGTTTAGGGTTCACCTCAATAGTAGTTTCTAGTGAATCCATTTTAGTAGTAGGGACAACATGATCCTTCTCCACCAAGGAGAGACAGAGTAGGCGGAGGCTGACCTTAGGGTGTTCCTCAGGAACCACGACCCAGTCATGGCCGAGGATGAAATTGATAGTAGAGGGGTAGAGGATCTGGGAGTGGTCAGTTGTACACTACAGAGACAGTAGTTATAGCGGGTCCAGAGATTGTTCGAGGTATGATCATATTTTTTAGTACTCTTTTTTATGCCTTGTTGGATTTTCGAGCTTCACACTCCTTTGTTTCACCCGGTCTAGATCATTCTCTATGAATAGAAATAGAGAGACTTTCCGTGCCCCAGGTGTTGATTACACTGGTCAGAGGTTAGACCAGCTTGTTTGATGTGTGACAGGGATGTAGAATGATTAGGGGACCACATCTATCCTCTGGGGATCTTTTACTATTGTAGATACAACCGTACACTTTTGTACTTGGAATCGACTGGTTGTACTCCGTGTATGATTTTACCATCCAGTTATGGGGAAGAGTCATGTTCTCAGACATGGATGGACAATGTGTGGGTTTTGTTGGTGTGAAAAGTTGTCTGATGAACAGTTAGTGTGTAGAGCCTCTTCTTTCCTTGCTGGCCAAGATGTTAGTGGAATCGATGGATGCTGAGATGGTGGGGGTTCTAAGAGTTATTAGGTATATCTTGGATATTTTTCTCAAGAAGGTTGTGACTTTACCCCCTCGACATAATGTTGAGTTTGGGATAGACTTGTATCCCGATGATTCTTTAATTTCGATGGATCCTTATCGGATGACACCTTCTGATCTATGGGAGATAAGAATTAAGATTGAAGATCTAATGAATAATGGATTTATCAGGCCTAGTGTGTCATTGTGGGTTTCTACAATCTTGTTTTAGAAGAAGGAATATGGTGGTATCAGGCTCTTTATAGACTATCGTAGGTTGAATTAGGTAACATTCAAGAAATGTTACCCTCTCCCGAGGATAAACGATCTTTTTGACCATCTAAGGTTAGAAAGTTGGTTCTCTAAGATCGTTCTGCGGTCTGGATATCACCTATTGAGGGTGAATAAGGATGATATCTCGAAGACTGCTTTCAGGTGAAGGTATGAGCACTTTGAGTTCATGGTTATGTCGTTCGGTGTTAAAAATGCACCATCCATATTCATGGGACTTATGAACTTTTTATTTCATGATTTACTACACCGGTTCATCATTGTATTCATCAATGACATTAAAATCCACTTGAAGTCATAGGAGGAGCATACTGGCCATCTATGGACTATCCTAGAGGTCCTTCGATGCCATCAACTCTATGGAAAGTTGTCCAAGTGCATGTTTTGGAAACAGAAGGTCCACTTCCTTTGACATGTAGTGTCTCATTAGGGTGTATCAATGGACCCATCAGAGGTTGAGGTAGTTGTTTATTGGAAAACACCCAATAATGTGGAATAGGTTCATAGTTTTCTCGGTCTGGCAGGATATTACCAGAGATATGTAGCCAATTATATTAAGTAGAAGCTCCATTAAAGTATATAACTAGAAAAGACCAGGCCTTTATGAGGAGTGATAAGTGTTAGGCATCTTGCAACTATTTGAATGGGAAGTTGGATAGTTCTCCAGTTCTTTGGTTTTCAAAGGAAGGGGTGATTTATGAGGTGTTTTCAATGCTTCCCATCTAGGTTTGGGGTTTGTGCTGATGCGTCAATGGAGAGTGATATCTTATGGGTATAGAAGTTACATCCCCATGAATGTAACTATGCCAACCATGATCTGTAGCTAGAATTAGTCATGATTGTATAAAATTTTTGGAAGTATTACCTAATTGGGAAGTGATTTGTGTTCTTCACAGATAACAAGATCATAAGGTATATATTTTTCTAGGGAGAGTTAAACTTGTGACAGCAAAGGTTTATCCAAGGGAGTAATATTTCTCATAGGTTCATCATGCCCTTTGAGGTGTTGGGGAAAGTTGGTGAGGTGTAAAACTAGTTGCTTTTTCTACCACATTTGGAGAAGATCCACAATATCTTTCATGTCTCCCAGCTTCATCAGTATCTTTACAATGACTCCCATGTCATTGACATTGGAGGGTTGGTTATCGAGGATGATAAAACATTTCATGAGTGACCAATGAAGATCCAAAATTTTCTGGATAAAGTTCTTGGATGGACCATTCCTTTGGTTCATGTTTTGTGGAATCATGATGGACTGGAGGAGAGTACATGGGAAAGGTAGAAACATATATGTGCCTAGTACATGATTTTTTTTGAGTTATTCCTATGAGTTTTTCTTTGTGATGTATTGATTGAACCTGGTTTTCTATAAGATGAGTTTCTTCCTTTTTCTATAATGTGTGATGAAGTCCTAACATGTCTAAATGGGGAGAAAAAATTCCTAATCAAGAGTAATTAATTTATATGTGATTAAACCCATACAGACGAGTCAATGCCACCCAGATCAGATACTATATTAAAATGGAGGAAGGAATTCACTAATTTATGTGTCCGAATAGTTGTTTCTTTTTTAGGGTATCTTATGGATTTTTGGGTTAGTATATGTGGGAGGATGTGTGCTTGGATTTTGGGGTTTCACTCCATATTTCGAACAAAACAAGGTGGTTGTTTAGACCCCTATTTCTTTTGGGTTTGGTTTTAAATTCTAGAGAGAGAGAATAGTTTTAGAGGTATCTGATGTAATGGACTGATCCTCCCCAGTCTATTAATTCTTAAAAATCTAGTGTTGGGGTGTTATGGGATGCAATAATATCTCATATCAAGACTTTTCCAAATTTCTAGTTTTTCTATCAGTAGATCACAACGGTAGCTCAATGTTAGTAGCTCGTGTCAGTAGCTCAACGTCAGTTGATCAGTTTCATTAGGCTAGGTTTCATTAGGTTGAGCGTCGGTAGGTTGGGCATCAGTAGTTTGGGAATCGGTAGGTTGGGTGTCGGTGACTCGTGTGAGTGAGTTTCATCAGTAACTCACTGTTAGTGGGTTATGTTAGTGACTCATATCGGTGAGTCATGTTGGTGACTCACGTCGGTGATTCAAGAATTAGTGAATCACTATTGGTGAATCACGTTGGTGACTCTCCCATTAATGAGCCCTTTATATCTTTTTATAGTTTTTTTAATTTCACACATCTAACATTTTATTTGACATAAGTAGAGTTTAAAACGTTGTTTGAGTGTTTCTAAAGGTGTTTCAAAGGATATTAATTTTATAGTTAATATTATAATGATCCCCGGACTTTTAAATAGTCAGACTATGTAATCTTGACCACGATCCAACTTTAATGGACCTTAAAACGGTTTCCTTCCATTTAATTAGGATTTGGCTATTCTAAGATGAGATATTCTCTTCCCCATGTGTTTCCATTTTTCTCTTTATTCCTATGTTTATTTATATGTTATCTTTGATCAATGCTGTGAATTGTGTTGTCCATATGCCCTTTGAAAATAATGGTTGTTGGTGGTATCTGTTTGTGCACCAGACTCATGAACAATTATTGTTAATCTTCTATTGAATGATTGTGAACATGAAAACTTGACAAATAATGTATATTCGGTTATGTAAAGACCCATAAATTTCAAGGAAATTTTTTTTCTTAATTTTCTTTGGAATTTTACAAGAGCGCAGTTTCTGACGGCACCTGATTCAGAGGCCCGGTGTGCCCGGAATCATTTTCCGAAGTTTGGCTGGGGTACGTTCAGTGAACGGACGAGTGGGTTTTTCTAACTTTTGAACCGGTGCTCGGAATCGAATTCTGAGGGCACCGATGGAATCACAGCGCCAGTATTTTCTTAGAAACGCCTCTTCCGGAGTTGTGTTTGCTCAGGTGTGGTTTTTAATTTTCGGGCTTAAAGTTAAGAAATAAAATAATTGTACGACAAACATTATTTTATTTTGACTTAAGCCACTTGGAAGCCACTTGAAGCCACTTAAAGTGGCTTAAGATGAGTTGATGCAGATAGGGTGCTATCCAAAAGTATCCTACCCTCTTGGTAGGATATTTGTGAGGTGGGGCCCGCACGAGCCCACCGTTTCTTTCCGCTAAGTAACGCACCCGCAAAAACCCGTCATTATGAAAGTCAACTAACGTGTTTTCTTATTTTCTTAATGCACCAATTAATTGGGCAGTTTTCTTCTTTGAATTAAATGGGCGGATTATTCATTGAAATTAATTCTATGAATTAATTTCATTCGTTTCTTAACCTGTTTGAAATCCGTTGGCGTAATAATAAAATAAGACCAACGCACGACTTCTGGAAAAATGTTCGTTGGGGGGATTTGACAGAAACCAAGAATTCTTCATCCTCCTTCGCGAAGAACGCGAAGAACGCGAAGAACGCCGGCCTCCGACGAAGAACGCCGAACCCGCAGAAATCGACGACGCGACGCCGTGTGCCGCGACGCCAATGTTTTCTCTCCCGCAACGTTCTTCGGCGACGTTCCTTCCTTCGCGACAAAAATCTTCGATCATCCGTTGAGGTGAGAGTTTTCGATTCTTTAAATTTTCTTTGTGGTTTTTAACTCAAGATGGATTTAATTATTAAAATTAAAACTGTTGTTCTTGAACCTCGGAGTTCGTCGATGCGCACCGTATTCCGCGACGACGCGACGCCTTCCGCAACGTGACGATCGCCTCCTTCCGCGGCGATCAAATCGGCGAAGAACCCGCATGCGATGACTTGACGAGGTATGGGTCGTTGTGAAATAATCTATATTCCCGTGAATGTTTCTTTTAAATTAAAGAACCGGTTTCTTAAGAACAATTTTATTTTATTAAAATTGTTTTTGGTTATGTTGTTTTATCATCCCGATTGATACCATCTAACGCGGTGGGTGCGGGCCAAACGAACACGGCCTGACAACCCTCCGTCGTTCTTCATTGTTGTGCAGATTTGGCGGGCGACGACAAAACGTGACGCAAGGGCGATTTGATGATTCCGCAGTGAAGAACGGGTCCCGGGAGGAGCAGCGGTGCTGACGGGAAGGAAAACGGACCACCAGAGCAACTCTGGTGGCCCGCGGAAGTCTCCGGCAGCGCGGGTCGCCGGCGGCGCCGCCGGAAGAGGCCACCGCGGCTGAAGCCATGGCAGTGGCGGCCAACGGACCCGCAACTGCGCGGGTCCGGCTCGCCCGCACGGGACACGGCAGAAGCCGCGTCCGCTGTCGTCCAGCGCGGCCCCTCGAGGGCCGCGACTTCCTCAACCCACGGGGGCGGCGCCCCGCGGCTGCCGCGCTCGGCCGCTCGGCCGAGCCGAGCCAGGCCAGTCCGACCGGCCGGGACGCGCCCTGGACGGACCGGGTCGGGTCGACCTGGTTCAGGTTGATCGGTTCGGCCGACCCGGGGGGGGGGGGGGGGGTCGGGCTGGGTCGGCCCGGGCCCAGACCCCCCGTCTTCGGACCGTTTTCGGTCTTTTTCCCGTAACTTGAGCTACGGGACTCCGAACGACGCGCCGTAAGCGGTAACACGATCCTTGGATCGAGACGGTCGTTTTGGTATATCGCACTCAAGGTTTCGGAATACTTTGGGTTCGGCCGGGTTGGTTCGTACACGAAACCAATCGGGCCTTCAGAGTGGAAACGCTCATATCTTGAGCTACGGACGTACGATTGACGTACCGTCGACTTCGTTGGATTCCTCTAAGTGAGACGGATCTTTTGGCTCACTCCTCCTGAGGTTTGGATGCAGGTGGAGTACGGTCGGGTTGGTTTTGCCTTAAAAACCAACCAGGCCCCTGGGACGAAAAAGCCAATAACTCTCAGACCGGGCGTCTGATTGACGCGCCGTCTGCGACGTTGAGTTCCTGTTGACGATACAGAACATTTGGATACATCAACTTCGGACTTTGTGTCAGTTGATGTATCAGCCTCTCGGCTCGTTGAGCGGACCCTCCCGAATGAGCTTGCTGTGTGCGGGAACCCTAGAGCTGTCTGCGACTGCTACTGCGACGACGACTGTGGAGAGATCCTCAGTGGACTGCGATGACGACTGTGCAGAGATCCTCAGTGGACTGTGACGAGGACTGTGCAGAGATCCTCAGTGGACTGCGACGACGACTGTGCAGAGATCCTCAGTGGACTGCGACGACGACTGTGCAGAGATCCTCAGTGGACTGCGACGACGACTGTGCAGAGATCCTCAGTGGACTGCGATGACTACAACACTCAGCGATCCCTTATGGGTCAGTGCTACAGGTCCTGTGTGGGCCCGATCCTGTGTGGGTCCGATCCTGTGTGGGTCAGTGCTCAGCAGTTCTGTGTGAGCCAGTGCCTACAGGTCCTGTGTGGGCCCGATCCTATGTGGGTCATTGCGGGGGTTAGTTACCTATCGATCCTTTGTGGGTCCGACGACTTAGATGGATCAGTGATCATCTTATCGTCATTCTAAGAAGTATACCTGTGTGAGCTGAATCCTGTTTACTCTCCTATGTGGATTGTGTTGTGCTATCCTGTGTGGATTTACGTTTTACTTTCCTTTGTGGATTGTGTTGAGCTATCCTATGTGGGTATACGTTTTTCTTTCCTGTGTGGACTGGGTTGTGGTTGGCCTCAAATGTTGGAGCCGAACAGGGATTGATGACTTAGGTATATGTATGGGCATATACCTAAGCCGTGTCGGATGCTACTTCATGATTGTATCTTTCCTTTGTGGATTATCCTTTGTGGATTTCGGGAGACCTTCGGGGGTCTCGGGGTCCCTACTGAGTAGCTTATACTCACCCCTGCACGGGCTATGCCCACACTACGTTGTGTTGGTTGCAGATGACGGACAGCGCTGATCGTGGTGGAGGCTTGCGAAGCAGGACGATACCTGGAGGTAGACAACTGGGCGGGACGTACTCGGAGTGGTCAGGTGGACCTGAGGAGCAGTGGAGGCTATCTGTACCCACCCTTCAGGCGGGACTTCCAGAGGACGGCTCGACGCTGCGGATTTTCTTTTCAGTTGCTGCTTTTCCGTTTCAGTTGTACTTTACAGTTGGTCTTGTATTTCCAGCCTCTTTTTACTTTCAGCACAGCTTGTTTCAGTTTTTACTTTGTGTTTACTTTTCTGCTTGCTTACTCTGTGGTGCTTGTTTACTTTTCAAAGGCAATGCCTTCCATTTTTACCGGGATTTACACCTTGGTGCTAGTCGCCAGCCCCTGGCCTATGGAATCCGCTCTTTGGGTAGTCACGGCACGGGCCCTGAGGACGGGTCGTGACAAATTGGTATCAAAGGTGGTCGGTTCTACCGCAGACTCTGATCTTTCTTCTATGTGAAGCAATAGTGTTTAGCGTATTGAGTGTGGTTATCAGTCCAGGGAGTCCAGTGTTGGTGCGGCGGCCGACATATCCGTACACCAGGACCCTGACTTCTGATTTCCGACTTAATGCATGAAAACATTGATTGCATGTGTGTTTCAAGTTTTCTTTGTGATTACTTGTGTCAGCTCACCAGGTATACTATTCTGACCGTGGTGCACTTGTTTCCTTTTCAGGATGGCCCCACGATGGCAGCCAGCTAGGGTTCCGAGAGTAGAGCGCGACGACATCCCACCGAGCGACGAGGCCTCGGTACAGGGCCCTTTGACGGCGGAGGCACCGGCGGTACCTCTACCCACCGAGCCCCCAATGCTACCAGCACCGAACGCTGACGATGCACGTCGCCTCGGAGCTCTGTACGAGTTCCAATGCCAAAGACCACCCAGGTTTTGTGGGGAGACGGACCCCCAGGTAGCCGAGGACTGGCTGGAGGCGGTCATATGAGTTTTCAGGCTAGTAAGGACACCAGCAGACCTCATGGTGATCCTCACGGAGAGCCTACTGCACGCAGCAGCGGGCCGATGGTGGAGCTTGATGCTCCAGGTACACGATGAGGCATCTCTTCTCTGTATGGACTTCGAGAGCCTTTTCCGCTGAGAGTTCGTCCCGACCACCCTCCGTGCGGTGCGCATCCAGGAGCTTCTTCAGCTGTGGCAGGGCAGCTTGACGGTCGCCCAGTACGCGGCGAGGTTTACCGATCTTTCTTGCTACTCGAAAGATATGGTACGAGACCCATTCTTCTAGGACCGGACCTTTGAGCAGGGTTTGAGACATGAGATCAGGGCATCGCTGATCTCCCTCAGCATTCCGACTCAGGAAGGAGTACTGGAGCGGGCCCTTCTGATCGAGAGCTTTCTGGATGAGTCCACAGCGAGACCTACCGCAGGGCGGCAGGTAGCAGAGTCTTCAGCAGCAGGTAGCCGACGGATGACTCAGGGTTCCAGGCAGACCAGACCCTCTCGTAGACGACCTCAGGACACTGGCTCAGCAGTGCGGGGCACACAACGCGGAGCCAGTCTTCCGAGAGGCAGGCAGTGCTACGCCTGCGGCGGGCAGGGCAACATGGCTCGTGACTGCCCGACCCGCCGTACCGAGGAGCAGCAGATGGTGGAGGGGCCACCCAGGAAGAGGCAGAGGGTCGACCGTGGCGGTCCACAGGGAGGAGGCGGATGAGGAAGTGGAGCTGGCCGAGCAGCAGGTGGTGGGTGACGCTTTGAGGCTCTGCCACCACCACCACCGGGAGGTCCGCCCCGACCACAGGGAGCTGGCGGGCAGAGACAGGCACAGCTCCAGGCAGCGGAGGCCTACGACCACGGCGCGCCAGAGATGATTCAAGGTACGATCTGTGTCTATTCCACCCTTGCTGCAGTTCTTATAGACACAGGAGCGAGTCACTCTTTCATAGCCACTGCCCTTGTTCGGAGCTCAGAGATTCCGACAGAGCCGTTGGCTCGATCCTTACGGCTAGAGACCCCTACAAGAGCAGACTCGACGATTACGCACTGGTGCCAGTAGTGTGAGCTTACTCTAGGAGGTGAGAGCTTCGGCTGGGATCTTCTTGTAGTGGCGTCGAGGCCTTACGACGTCATCTTGGGCATGGATTGGTTATCTACAGTCCATGCTCAGATTGACTGTTTTAGGCGCAAGGTGTGATGTGTGCGCACCGACAGGAGCAGGTTCACCTTCACCGGTGAGAAGGGAGCCTTCGCAGCACATGATGGACTTCCGTAGAGGAGAGGACAACCCATCACTCATCAATTGGAAAGTCTCATCCTAGGAGAAGTGGGCGTGCGAAGTCCTAGTTTTCCTGCATTGGTTGATCAGTACGCGGACGTCTTTCCCGACGATGTTCCAGGGCTACCTCCTCACAGAGAGGTAGACTTTTATATTGATCTGTACCCCGGGACAACCCTGATATCCACTCCAGCATATCAGATGTCCCCCGCTGAGCTGCGAGAGCTACAGGTACAGTTGGAGGACTTGCAGGGCAAGGGGTTCATCCGACCCAGTGTTTCAACCTAGGCTTCCCCGATATTGTTCGCCAAGAAGGCGGACGGGAGCTTGCGACTGTGTGTCGATTATCATTGCCTGAACCAGGTGACAGTGAGGAACAAGTATCTGCTACCAAGGATTGATGACCTCTTCGATCAGCTCAAGGGAGCACGGTGGTTCTCGAAGATAGACCTCAGGTCAGACTATCATCAGCTCAGAGTTCGAGACGAGGACGTGCAGAAGACGACCTTCAAGTGTCGGTATGGCCACTATGAGTTCTTGGTTATGCATTTAGGTGTAACCAACACTCCAGCAGTGTTCATGAGCCTCATGAACAGGATCTTCCAGCCATACCTCGATTGATTTTTTGTGGTCTTCATCGACGACATTTTGGTATACTCGACCACAGAGTAGGAGCACGCCTACCACTTGCAGGTTGTTCTAGGCACGCTCCGAGAGCACCAGCTTTATAGAAAGCTCTCGAAGTGCCAGTTCTGGTTGCGTGAGGTCCACTTCTTGGGGCACATCATTTCTGAGGCGGGAGTTTCGGTGGATCCTGCGAAGATCGAAGCAGTGCTAGCTTGGGAGCCACCCAGGAGCGTGATAGAGGTGCGGAGTTTCTTGGGTCTAGCTGGATACTATCGGAGGTTTGTGCCAGACTTCTCCAGATTTGCGGCAACACTCTCAGCTTTGAAGAAGAAGGGGGAACCCTTTGTGTGGTCAGACAGATATCAGTAGAGCTTCCAGGAGCTGAGACAAAGATTGACCAGCACACCTATCTTGAGGTTTCCTGAGGAGGGAGTTGGATACGTAGTCTACTGCGATCCATCAGGGACCGGACTCGGGTGTGTCCTGATGCAGGAGCGGGCCGTGATTGCCTATGGATCACGTCAGTTGAGGCCGCATGAGCAGAACTACGCTACCCATGAACTGAAGTTAGCAGCAGTGGTCTTCGCTCTGAAGACATGGCGGCACTATCTGATGGGCGAGCGCTTTACAGTCTTTTCTGACCACCAGAGTCTCAGGTACATCTTCTCTCAGAAAGACCTGAACCTGAGATAGCGGCGATGGCTCGAGTTACTCCAGGACTATTACTTTGAGATAGTCTATACTCTTGGGAAGGGGAACGTGGTAGCCGATGCCCTCAGCAGGAGGACGAGCATTCATCTACTTGGGGAGGCGACAGAGCTGCTAGCCACTTTGCAGATATCCTTCGTGGATAGAGATGGAGCAGCCTTCCTTCAGTCTCTCACAGTCACTCCTCCACTACTACAGCAGGTCAGGGAGGCACAGCGTGGGGACGCCGACTGTGAGACGCGGCGTGCATAGATATCCTCGGGACAGACACCTGATGGTTTCTCCCTTGGAGCGGAGCACGACGTCCTTTTCAGAGGACGTACCTTGGTACCAATTGCTTTACAAGAGGAGGTGCTGAGAGAATTTCACACTTCTCCTTTGGAGGTACATCCTGGAGTGGCGAAGATGTACCAGGACCTCAGACGACAGCACTGGTGGCCGGGCATGAAGAAGGCTGTGGCAGAGTTCGTTTCATGATGCCTCACCTGCCAGCAGGTGAAGGCAGAGCATCACGTACTAGCAGGCTTGGTACAGCCGTTGGAGGTCCCGGAGTGGAAGTGGGATGGGATATCTATGGACTTCTTGACTGGACTTCCACACACTTCCAGAGGTCACGACTCCATTTGGGTGATTGTTGACCGACTCACCAAGTCGGCACACTTCTGACCCATCAGAGAGCAGGGCTCAATGAAGAGCTTGGGGCATCTCTACGTTCAGGAGATTGTACGGCTTCACGGTGTGCCATCGTCTATCATCTCCGATCGAGACGCTCGCTTTACTTCCCGGCTTTGGAAGGGGTTGTAGGAGGCATTCGGGACGCGGCTACATCTGAGCACCGCCTTTCACCCTCAGACGGATGGTCAGACGGAGAGGACCATTCATACTCTCAAGGACATGCTCCGCGCATGTGTCCTCGACTTTGGTCGTAGCTGGGAGGATCACCTACCCTTGGTGGAGTTCGTGTACAACAACAGCTACCACTACACTATCGGGATGGCAACATACGAGGCGTTATATGGCAGACCTTGCATATCTCCTTTGTGCTAGACAGACCCTGGGGAGTCAGCACCTGTGGGACCAGAGATGGTTTGGGCCACGACGGAGAAGGTCCAGGTCATCCAGGAGAGGATGAGGACAGCTCAGAGCCGGCAGAAGTCTTATGTTGACAGGAGGCGGAGGCCACTAGAGTTCGAGGATGGCGACCACATCTTCTTGCGTGTCTCACCTCGACGTGGATTGCGGAGATTTGGCCGAGGCGGCAAGTTGTCTCCACGCTTCATCGGACCTTTCCAGGTCCTCAATAGGATTGGCGAGGTGGCTTATCGCCTGGCTCTACCACCTCAGTTGCACCGGGTGCACGATGTCTTCCACGTATCTCAGCTGAGGAGATACGTGCACGACCCGACGCAAATCATTGACCATGGGGAGCTAGACATGGATGATGGGGAGACTTTTACGGAGGTCCCAGTGGAGATAGAGGATCGATAGGAGCGGGTCCTACGTGGGTGATCGATTACTCTTGTGCGCATCATATGGCAGCACGGGAACCTCCAGGAGAGCACATGGGAGTGGGAGGCTCAGATGCGTGCTCAGTACCCACATTTGTTTCCCTAGTTTTTGATGTATCTTTACGGGGACGTAAATCCCTGAGGTGGGAGTAATGTAAAGACCCATAAATTTCAAGGAAATTTTTTTTCTTAATTTTCTTTGGAATTTTACAAGAGCGTAGTTTCTGAAGGCACCTGATTCCGAGGCCCGGTGTGCCCGGAATCATTTTCCGAAGTTTGGCTCGGGTACATTCAGTGAACAGACGAGCGGGTTTTTCTAACTTTTGAACCGGTGCTCGGAATCGAATTCTGAGGGCACCGATGGAATCACAGCACCGTTATTTGCTTATAAACGCCTCTTTTGGAGTTGCGTTTGCTCGGGTGTGGTTTTTAATTTTCGGGCTTAAAGTTAAGAAATAAAATAATTGTACGACAAACTTTATTTTATTTCACTTAAGCCACTTGGAAGCCACCTAAAGCCACTTAAAGCGGCTTAAGCTGAGTTGATGCGGATAGGGTGCTATCCAAAAGTATCCTACCCTCTTGGTAGGATATTTGTGAGGTGGGGCCCGCACGAGCCCACCGTTTCTTTCCGCTAAGTAACGCACCCATGAAAACCCGTCATTATGAAAGTCAACTGACGTGTTTTCTTATCTTCTTAACGCACCAATTAATTGGGCAGTTTTCTTCGTTGAATTAAATGGGCGGTTTATTAGTTGAAATTAATTCTATGAATTAATTTCATTCATTTCTTAACCTGTTTGAAATCCGTGTGCGTAATAATAAAATAAGACCAACGCATGACTTCTGGAAAAATGTTCGTTGGGAGGATTTGACAGAAACCAAGAATTCTTCATCCTCCTTCACGAAGAATGTGAAGAACGCGAAGAACGTGAAGAACGCGAAGAACGCCGGCCTCCGACGAAGAACACCGAACCCGCGGAAATCGACGACGCGACACCATGTGCCGTGATGCCAACGTTTTCTCTCCCGCAACGTTCTTCGGCGACGTTCCTTCCTCCGAAACAAAAATATTCGATCATCCATTGAGGTGAGAGTTTTCGATTCTTTAAATTTCCTTTGTGGTTTTTAACTCAAGATGGATTTAATTATTAAAATTAAATCTGTTGTTCTTGATCCTCGGAGTTCGTCGACGCGCACCGTATTCCGCGATGACGCGACACCTTCCACAACGTGACGATCGCCTCCTTCCGTGGCGATCAAATCCACGAAGAACCCGCGTGCGACGACTTGACGAGGTAGGGGTTGTTGTGAAATAATTTATATTCCCGTGAATGTTTATTTTAAATTAAATAACCGGTTTCTTAAGAACAATTTTATTTTATTAAAATTGTTTTTGGTTATGTTGTTTTATCCTCACGATTGATACCATCTAACACGGAGGGTGCGGGCCAAACGAACACAGCCCGACAACCCTCCGTCGTTCTTCGTTGTTGTGAGGATTTGGTGGGCGACGACAAAACGTGACGCAAGAGAGATTTGATGATTCCTTAGTGAGGAACGGGTCCTGGGAGGAGCAGCGACGCAGACGGGAAGGAAAACGGACCACCGGAGCAACTCCAGTGGCTCGCGGAAGTCTCCAGCAGCACGAGTCGCCGGCGTGGAGGCGGCGGGCAACGAACCCGCGGCCGCGCAAGTCCGGCTCGCCCGCACGGGACGCGGCAGAAGCTGCGTCCGCTGTCATCCAGTGCGGCCCCTCGAGGGCCGCAGCTTCCTCAACCCGCGGGGGCGGTGCCCCGCGGCTGCCGCGCTCGGCCGAGCCGAGCCAGGCCGGTCCGACCGGCCGGGCCACGCCCTGGCCGGACCAGACCAGGTCTAGCCGGGTCAGACCGGGTCGACCCGGTTCGGCCGACCCAGGGGGGGGGGGGGAGGTCGGGCCGGGTCGGCCAGGGCCCAGACCCCCTGTCTTCGGACCGTTTTCAGTCTTTTTCCCATAACTTGAGCTACGGGCCTCCGAATGACGCACCGTTAGTGGAAACACGATCCTTGGATCGAGACGGTCATTTAGGTATATCGCACTCAAGGTTTCGGAATACTTTGGGTTTGGCCGGGTTGGTTCGTACACGAAACCAACCGGGCCTTCAGAGCGGAAACGCTCGTATCTTGAGCTACGGATGTCCAATTGACATGCCGTCGACATCGTTGGATTCCTCTAAATGAGACAGATATTTTGGCTCACTCCACCCGAGGTTTGGATGCAGGTGGAGTACAATCGGGTTGGTTTTGCCTTAAAAACCAACCGGGCCCCTAGGACGAAAAAGCCAATAACTCTCAGACCGGGTGTCTGATTGACGCGCCGTCTGCGACGTTGAGTTCCTGTTGACGATACGGAACTTTTGGATACATCAAATTCGGAATTTGTGTCAGTTGATGTATCAGTCTCTCGGATCGTGGAGCGGACCCTCCCGAACGAGCTTGCTGTGTGTGGGAACCCTAGAGCTGGCTACGACTGCTACTGCGATGACGACTGTGCAGAGATCCTCAGTGGACTGCGACGACGACTGTGCAGAGATCCTCAGTGGACTGCGACGAAGACTATGCAGAGATCCTCAGTGGACTGCGATGACTACAACACTCAGCGATCCCTTGTGGGTCAGTGCTACAGGTCCTGTGTGGGCCCGATCCTGTGTGGGTCCGATCCTGTGTGGGTCAGCGCTCAGCGGTTCTATGTGAACCAGCGCCTACAGGTCCTGTGTGGGCTCAATCCTATGTGGGTCATTGCGGGGGTTAGTTAACTATCGATCCTTTGTGGGTCCGACGACTTAGATGGATCAGTGATCATCTTATCGTCATTCGAAGAAGTATACCTGTGTGAGCTGAATCCTGTTTACTCTCCTATGTGGATTGTGTTGTTCTATCCTGTGTGGATTTACGTTTTACTTTCCTTTGTGGATTGTGTTGAGCTATCCTATGTGGGTATACGTTTTGCTTTCCTATGTGGACTGGGTTGTGCTTGGGCTCGAATGTTGGAGCCGAACGGGGATTGATGACTTAGGTATTTGTATGGTCATATACCTAAGCCGTGTCGGATGTTACTTCGTGATTGTATCTTTCCTTTGTGGATTATCCTTTGTGGATTTCGGGAGACCATAGGGGGTCTCGGGGTCCCTACTGAGTAGCTTATACTCACCCCTGCACGGGCTATGGCCGCACTACGTTATGTTGGTTGCAGACGACAGACAGCGCTGATCGTGGTGGAGGCTTGCGGAGCAGGACAGTACCTGGAGGTGGACCACTGGGCGGGACGTACTCGGAGCGGTCAGGTGGACCCGAGGAGCAGTGGAGGCTATCTATACCCACCCTTCAGGTGGGAATTCCAGAGGACGGCTCGACGCTGCGGCTTTTCTTTTTAGTTGCTGTTTTTCCATTTCAGTTGTACTTTACAGTTGGGCTTGTATTTCCGGCCCCTTTTTACTTTCAGCACAGCTTGTTTCAGTTTCTACTTAGTGTTTACTTTTCCTCTTTCTTACTCTGTGGTGCTTGTTTACTTTTCAAAGGCAATTCCTTCCCTTTTTACCAGGATTTACGCCTTGGTGCTAGTCGCCAGCCCCTAGCCTATGGAAGGCGGGCTTGGGGTAGTCACGTCACGGACCCCGAGGACGGGTCGTGACAGGTTAATTAAATGGATTTACCAGGATCAAAAAAGTTCTGGGATCACCCCTGAATTATGAAATTGGAATTAAAGAATAGTTTTGGTCAAATCTAAATACCCTCTATTTTATAGTTATGGATATGTGATGTGTATGGTTCTATTTTTTTAGTGCCTTATGTGGGTTAAATGGTGCTGTGGTTGGAAGCATAGTTGTGGGCGAAGGGGAAAACAAGGGGTTTGGTTATATGGGTGTGGTGAGACATTTTTGTGTATCAAGGCTACAATTTTGTTGGAGTGGGAGTGTGGATATGTGTATTAAGTGGTGAAAGTGGTGTAATGGAATATCATATGGTGATCTTGATTGATTTTGGAATGGATGAACTTTTTGAACAGTGGGCCTGCATCTGGGTTGTGTTATGGTTCTTGTTCATGGTCTGTTTGTGCAGTGGAACTGCAACCTCATTGATTTTTGTTATTGTTGCGGGATGTGGTGATTTTCGTGTAGTAGGGATGCCGAGGATGGTTTGAGAGGGATAATTTTGAAGAAGGATGGTGTTACCCTGCATGAGACTTTTTCCTAGAGTTTACACAAACTTTTGTAATGTGTGTATGGGTTATGATGTTACTTGTGGTGTGTTGTTTTGGGTAGTTTCCCAGGTAGGGATGGAATAAATAATCAAACTAATTTTTTAATGTAAAGTAAAAATTGGTTGAATGAACAGGATGTGGTTATGAATTAAGTCTATGGATGGATATGTGGCTATGCATTATAAGTGGTAGTAAGGGTAGCTTTGTGTGGGATGCTTGTTTTTATTGAAAACCCATTGGTTAGGCTGAGTGTTTGGTAGCTATATACATACATGTAGTTCCTTTTTTATTTCTATATTCACCCCACCCATGTTGAGAACTATGTTCTGAACACCCCCATTGTTATGGTGGAGGTTTTCCTTTCTCAACATCCCAATAGGAGGATGAATGGATTATTATTGGCCCTTTCTACTCCCTATTATTGGAATTGGTATCCCTAGACACTTTGGGTAGGTTGTGGTGTGGTTGTGAGGCCCATGTGTCTGCGGACAAGGTGTTCTTCCCATTTGTCTTTGGGATGAGATATATTGTACTTTCCTAGGTGTCTTCAGGATGAGGTTATAGTTTTGTGACCCAGGTGTTTGTGTGCGGGATGTGATGTGGTTGTTTCCTAGGTGTTTGTAGGAGAGATGTGGTATGTGGTCCAGGTGTGGGCGGGAAGGTTGTGACAACGAGGCTTGTGGAATAGCTTGGTAGTGTCATAAAATTCTCCATCAGGGATGAGAAGTTAACTAATGGGAAGTGGTGTGGGGTACCCTAACGCTTATGTGATTACTACATTAATTTACTTGAATTACACTATTTGATGATCGTGCCTTGGTGAGGTTTGGGTGGATAGTATACCTTGTTAGGTGTTTTTTGAGTTTCTTCTATTTTTCTCACAGGGGAATTACTGTGCTTCTCCCACTTCTGCATGAGAGAATTTGGATTTTCCTACTGAGTATACTTTTATGCTCACCATACATATATAAAACTATTTTTTTAGATTTATAGGGAGATTTCATAGACTGTTCTGGACCTTACTAGCTCAGGCGTCGGGATAGTTGCTATGTCACTACTTAGGTTTGTTCTTTTGGTATTTAATTTGGAGTTTTTCATTGCGTTTCTTGCAGTTTTACTTTAAAAACGCATGTGGGATGGATTTTATATTCCTTTATATATATATATATGTATTGGATTTTTTTTAGGTTGATACATCTTTTCTCCCCATATTGGTTACTATAAAATGGGTAATTCCTCTCATTTTTGTGATATTTGAATACCCATGGTGTTGGTCGCCACCCCGGGGCCTATTGGAGGAAGGACTCAGGGGTCAGTATCTCTTTTTCATCTTGAAGAAGTAAGGTCACGAAATTTTACCATCCCTTCCCTCATCTTGAAGAAGGAGGATCATGACACTATACACCTACCCACTTACTCCAAAAACCGATTTGAATGATTTATTTGAGATAAGTCTCAGTTTCTTATTACAATTATCAAACTATGAACCTCCAAATACACTTCCAAAATACTCTAAATCCATTCTGAAACCCCCAAACCTCAACCCAAGTATTATATATCTTCAAAACACTTATTAAAAGGGTAAAGTACCTAGAATTGTGAGTGTTACGTCACCCTTCATCATAAATAATGTCCATGTTCAATAACATATATAAATCATATAGAATCTTTTATTTCCATCATAAAAACTCATTAAATATTCATTTAAATCCATGTAAAAAATCATTTTTGGTCTTCATATAAAATAAGGAAATTAAAATTTTATTTTGATAATATTTAATTGAAATTTAAATAATATTGGGAAAAATATTTTCATTGAAAATAAACTTGGAAACATATAGAGGAAACTTCATAAATAATTCCAGTTTGGATGATAGCAAAATCCATTCATGTCGTATATGCTAAAAATAATTCTTTTCCCACCCTCAATAAAAAGTACCTCTTTCAGAAAACAATAGGAATATTGTTTTTTATCCTTTGTAGATAAATTTAAAATGATGATAAAATTTCATTTAAAGTTTATTTATATCAATATAAATACATCCATAAAATAATTTTATGAACAATTTCAAAGGGGAAAAATATTTATAAAATAAACTGTAAAAACATTTAAAACAATGTTTTATAGTAAAATGTATTTACCTTAAGTTCAAATTGTCATGTACATTATTTATCAACCTAAATAGAAAAATTATATTATTTATTTATTTTTTTAATTACCCTTTTGAAATATATTATTCCTTTTTTATGTATATCCATTTTATACTTAATCAATTAATCGATTAAGTTCACATTGGACATCTTGAGAACATTTGGCTTATAAGTTAGGAATAGCTTAGGTAGGTAGACTATGGTAAAATGGGTAATTATTAAATAATTTAAAAAATTAATAATGAGATAATTATCATATTTATACATTAAATAAAATTTTACAACTATCCATGAAATGAATACATGAAAAATGAACCACATTGATTCATGGAGGTGGTAGTCCACGCATACGCATGAATGACATTATCACTTTTCAATTAGTGAAAAGGTAAGATAATATATGATATATTAACTTTATATAATGATAATTATGTCATTAATATAATATATATAAATTAAATCCATCATAATAACCATCATTTTGAGGTGGAGATGAAAAATTAAACACATCGATTCATGGAGGTGGTAATCCACACATACGCACGAGTGATATTTTCATTTCCCAGGGGATGGAAAAAGTTATGAAATAGGGTTTTAACATAATAATAATAAATTTTTATTATATTTAATATATTGATGTTATTATTTAATCATTGTTATCAAATATTTTAAGGAGGTAGAAGAGAAAACAAATTTAAAATAGGTCAGTTATGAATTATAACCTCTCTTTAGATAACCCGTTTGGCTTACCACTTAAGCCTTATAGGTTTGGTGTTTTTGTGGGAAAATAACATATAAGATGTGAGGAGGGATTTTGGGGTGATATTTGGTTAAATATTTGGTTAAATATTTTCTGAACTAGAGTCCTCAAAATGTGTGAGGAATGGAGGAGATGAGGTTCCCTTTTATAAGTGAGGGGGGGGGAAACCCTTGTAATTACTTAAATTATTAAATTAATATAAATCAATTTTCATTTTCAAGTGGAATTAAATTAACACATTTTTAATCTACGATGTGTATGATTCAAAATAATATCACCAAATAATTTTTTACAAGTTCAGGTGATGTCTTCAACCTTATCAATTATTTTTGACCCCCGTTAACCCTTTTGATCATTACCATGATATCAAAGTTTTTTACTCTGAATGAGTAAATAAAGTTATTATAAAAATAAAATTGAACCATATATGGTAAATGGTTGATATTATATAAAATATACCAATCAAATTTCCAAATATAATATTTTTATGATTTTTAAATTATTAAATAAAATATTATTTAAGATATTATACCATTAAAGTCATTTTCAGAACTATTCATATATATTAAATTTAATGAAATCAATATAGTAATGAAATTAAAATATAAACTTTTAAAAAATCACTAATATATTATATTTATCTAAAAAATTTATGGAAAAATATTATTCATCCAAAATATATTAATTTTATTCTTTTAAATCATTTCCTTGATTTTTCTATTACTTGGATAGGTACTGTGACGACGTTGCATAAGAATTTAAAGTAATTATTCCATCAATAAAGATTAAAAATAAATAAAATAAAAAAGTAATTATTATTAAAAATAACTATTTAGAACTTATGATAAGCTATTTTTATCACTATGAAACAATATTATAGTTATTAAAACCATGAGATTGAAATTATGTGTTTATTCTTTACTTATGATAATATTAAGGTTATTATCAGAGTAAAGTGGAAAGAAATTTCCAAAAAAATTTAATATAATATTACTAATGTTGAAATAAACATATTAAATGAAATAAAGTAATGTTTTTTTGAGATTTATTGGCATGATCAAATAGTTTTAATCAAAATTTACCCTTTTTATCCTTAATAAGGTGAAAAATATTTATTATGGTTACTATTCACAATGTACCAAAATAAAAGAGGAGTATTTAAAAAATTTGAACTTCATAATCCAAAATATAGAATAAAATTTTCTAAATTAAATTTCTATAATTTAATGAAATAAAATTTTAAAATAAATACAAAAAATGAAACAAAAAATAGTTTTTAAAAAATGTATTTAAATCCAAAAAATGAACTTATAACTAAATCAGGTATAATAATGATTCTATTGTAATTAATTATATTATATATAATTAAATTAGGATTATATTACATTAAGGTAAAATTAAAAACATAATGGTTCTTTTCAAATACTTGATTTAATGAAAAGAAATGTTCGTTTTATTAAAATTGGTATTTTTCAATATTCACTAGAAAAAAATTCTTTTCATAAAAGTCCAAAAAATTAATGTAATTTAATTTTAGATTGTTGATTTCAAAAATTAAGTTTTTTAGAAATATAAATTATAAAATTTAGAAATTATGATTCTAAATAAAACCATATATCACATTTAAACGAATTTAGTATGAATAAAACTATTTTCTTTTTGATTGGAAAATTACTTAATATTCTTAGAGTGAATATAACATAATAAAATATAATTAATGAATATTTATAATGAATTAAATTGATCCATTATCACCATTAAATAGGTTTTTACATTGTAGCCACCACTTTATCACTCAAGGAGAGGTAAAACACTACATATCAACCTCCACCTTATCACTCAAGGTGATGTCAAACATCTGATGTTGACCACAACCTTATCAATCAATGCGAGGTCACACATCACATCTTGATCACCACATTATCACTCAATGTGAGGTCATAGAACACACATCAACCACCACATTATCACTCATGGTGGGGTTACACATCACATATTGACCGCCAACTTATTACTCAAGAAAAGTTCACACATCACATTTCAACTGCCACCTTATTACTCAAGGAGAGGTCACAAATCACATCTCATCAATATAATTTGGTTCACAATATGGGAACACATAATTTTTTTTCAACCTATCTATAAGACTAATACTTTAATAGGTATTAATCCATATTTAGTGTATTCTTAGAAAATACCTCATAATATGACTCATCATCATTATCATAGACTCAAAAAACTATACTTAGTCATATCATGTATGCCATCAGTTAAAAAAAATCATATAAGGAACCTAGGGTCCTTTGACCATAACTCAACAATAATGAGGATCTCCATCCATGATCCTCCATACCCATGCACAACATATACCTAGGGCATCACTAAAACATTAAATAAGCCAAAAAACTGACTTTATACTGAATTTACCCATAATGGAAGACTTACCTCATTCCATATAATAAGGAAATTTTCACCATACTTGATCCATTTTACCCATAATGTAAGATCTTGAAATTTTTTAGAGTTCTGTCATAGTTTTTATAGGTACTATTTTGTTTAAATTTGAGTACTTATTGTTCGGGTTTTACCTTGGGGTGTGTTTGGGTGAATTTTTAGAAAAAAATAAGAAAATGGGTGTGTTCATGGTTGGTGCACGGTTATGGAAAACAGTGCACCCCAGCCTAGGAAACCATGTAAACTTGGAATGTAGGGAAACACATAGTTGGAAAATGGGTTTTCAAATCATGTGCCCAAAAAGGAGAAACCATGCACCCCAAAAATAATTGGCGCATGATTGGAGCATGATTTGGGAACACCATGCACCTCTACCAAGGAAACCGTGCATGATATTTAAAGTGTAGTAATTTATTTTAAAAATTATATGAACCCCCAAGACTCACCTATTTTGAACCCCACTTGATACCAAGATATATTTCATGATTTTTAAGATCTCTAGACAAATTCTAATCCCTCCTGACTTCCATTCTTCGCGATTCGAAGCATGGACCGAAGACCACCATCTCTACTAGTAAGTGAATCCTATCCGGATACTTATATCATTATTATCCCATTATTTCCACCTTATTAAAACAATTTTATCATCTATTATGGTAGATCTAAATCTATTTTGGTGAGATCTAGATCTATGATTCTAGATCTAGTTATAGATTTTAATGATCTTGAATCCATTAATCATGACTTGGGGTTTTATATTTGGAACCAGAACTATATTGTTGTGCTGACCACTTTTTTTGGATATTTTTTTGGTGATCATTAATCAAAAAATAAAGGTAGCTGGTCTATTATTCAATTCCAAAGTCAGGATATTAATTATGTGTATTTGATTGTATAAATTTATAAGGTTGTCTAGCAGTTGGAATTCATAAACTGAAGTAGTTAATGTGGTCTATTAATTACTTGGACAATTTGGGTTTTGATTGAATAATATAATATTGGAATAAAGATAATTAATTTATGAATTGATTATCAAAGAAATGATTGTTGAAATTAGGGACAATTAATTGTGGAATTATTTATTGAAACGTTGATTTTTGAATGGGTAATAATTAATTGGTAAATTAATTATTGGATGTTGAGTTGTTAAATATTTATTAATGGTGGAATTAATAAATTAATTTTATGTGGTTAATTGATTAATGAATTAATTAATAGATATGATGTAATTAATTGATATTTGGGATAATTAATATAATTGGATTGATTAATTAATTGTATAATTAATTAATGGAAATTGGTGTGATTAATTAATTGATGAATTAATTAATGGACTGATTTTTCAAATGTTATTTGGTTATGATTATGTTAGCATATAGCACCCCATGGGATAACTAGGGTGCGAGCTAGGTTGTATTGAGAATAAATGTGGGAGCCTATTGTGAAGAACCGTGAGAGGCTGTGGTAAAGGACCATGAGATTCTAGAGTTAAGTACCGTGAGAAACTATAGTAATGGTCCATGAGAGAATTTTGAGGGGGTGTCCATGATAGATTCAATAGTGACTTTCCAAGGGAGATAATGAGTGTTCTTAGAGTTGGACCAAGGGAAAGATAGTGAGAGATTCACCTTTTTCCTAGAAATAAATTATACTTGGTAAAGTCTCACTTATATAGACCTTGAGGTTATATCCTTAGGTTCACTTTACTCATTCCAAATTGATTTAAATGTTTATGTAATTTATTAGATATAAATCATGTTAATGAATGATAACATTGAAATTCAGATATATTATATGCCTTGGGGATAGTTTAGACTCCGACACGGTGAGGCAAAGTAGGTATTGAGGTTCGAATGTCCACGGGAACCTGGGGTTTATGTAGTTAAGTAAATATTAATTTTATAATGTGATAAATGTTAAATTATGAATTGTAATTATTTATTTATAGAACGACATAAATTTTATATTGATTTTATTTTTTTTAGAAACTATTGGTGATGACCTATTGAGTTGTACTAAGACCTTACTCGGGTTGTCTAATCTGTACCTGAATAGAATTTATTATTACAAGACAGGCTAAGGGCATGGTCCCTGAGTTAGATTGCTGATTTGGCGATAGAGCTTGGATGAGGGAACTAGATGTGATTCATGACCTACTTAGGAGTCATCAATGTCTTTATTTTTCAGTTTTCATTTATACCATTGACACATACTTAGCATGTTAGGTTTTTAGTTTTAGTTGGATATTGAGTTTCTTAATTTGATTATCTTTAAAAATTGGTACTATTTATGTTAATATATGCTTATGATATTGTTAATTATTTATACTAGTGTTTACTCTGATAAAAGATGGTATAGTCTCCCCATGACTGACTTGTTAGACCCTCACTGCTATTCGACAACCTCTAGTGTACGGGGAAGCACACTTGAGGTCATGTGTTAGTCTCGCTAGGGGAACCGGTGCATGGAACTCAGGTCAGGACGTTACAAAATGGTATTATAGGAGGTTTTATTTTATTTTTATTTTATCTTACTTTTTGGGAAAGGTATACAAAAGACTAAGAATAGTCAGGGCTTGGTTATGATCTCATGCATGTGTGTTTTAAACCCATGTATGGGGAAAACCGAAGTACTCATAGTGGGATTATTATTATTGATGTTTGTTTTTATAGTTTAATATTATTTCACCTTCGACGAAACACTTGTTGTGTGATGTAAAAATTTCTTTGAGGTTTTTTTAGAATTGAATCTTGCCCTAGAATGGCATGAGAATTTATTCTTTATGCATCATTCTAGGAACATAGTATTATTTTGTGACATGAATTATTTTAGGCACGCACATGAAAATGGTTTTTGGGTATGTTGTTTAACTTAAACTATTTTTCTTTCTTGTAATATTAAAATGAAAAATAGTTCCTAATATAAAAATTGAGAATAGTAAAATGATGAAAAGGGGAATAAATGTATATCTAAATTACAAACTTGATTTGAGAACGTTTTTACCCTTGTTAAGTAGACCTAGGTATAGTATGGTTAAGGGAAGTAATAGCGCCTCAGTTTTGACCGCATGGCAGGATTTGGGGAAAATATTCGTAGTGACTTGTTATGATTTTCCTCTTATGAAAATGTGATAAAGTTGTGTTATAAGTCCTATGATGTGTGATTATAATTATAGATATATTCCCCCACGATGACATATGTTGAGAGGATGAATGGAGGACATGGCTTGGAATGATCCTCTTATGGTGGAACCTGAGGCACCAATTGTGCCAGGTGAGGAAGAAGGGGTGTAGTTCCTGGAGAAATCTTCTCACTTTATTCAACTAATGAGAAGAGACTGAGGGAGGGTCGAGAAGAGCATGTATGACTTGACAAGGGTTTTTTAGTTACAACACCCTAAAACTTTTACTAGATATGGTGGACCGCAGGGAGATGACTTCATGAGATTGAAATAAGGGATCATGTCCATGATGGACTATGATAGGCACTTAATAGACCTTCAGTGCTTTGATCCAACATTAGAGAGAGATGAGGCAGTTATGATGATTGGTTTCTAGGATGGAATTAAGTGTGTGATTAAGTCCCAAGTTAACCTCTTTTGGTTAAATACGTTTTATGAGGTGGTGGATTAGCCTCTTATAGCTTAGGGGAACTTAAAGGAGGCTTCTATTATAGTACATGTGGTTCTATTTGGATGATCATAAAGTAATACTTTCAAGATAAGGAAGATTCTATATAAAAAAATTATCCAAATAAATGGAAATAAGGATGGAAAGGGGTAAAATTTAGTTACCTAGGACCATTATCTAGTGATTTTACACCATTGAGGTAGGTCATGACACTTCAGAAAACATTTTCCCTAACCACTACTGGAATGCCGAGCTTGCGGAAAGACGGGACATCGACAATAGTTATGTAGGAACCCATAACAGATGGTTAGTGACAGAGGAGCTAGACAGAACCAGGGTACGAGAAGGGGATCTTAGGCACCATATCTATCTGGAAGCTAGAGTTCTACTAGATGAGGTGGTACATTCATAAGATGTGGTGCTTTTGGGAAAGGGGGACCATATCATAAGAGTGATGCAACTTAGGGAAGTTAGAATGCATCATAGGGAAGAAAGGCAGAGAAACTATATGCAGTCCATCCTACACTTGTGGATAGTGAGGTAGGACTGTTAACAGCAATATGTACTATACCAATGTATTATACTTTACCTAGTTTCTTATTTGATACATATGCCTCTCATTCCTTTATATTTTCAAAACTTGTTAACGGTTTGAGCCTGGTAGTGGAGTTTGCGAGCGAGATAATGATAATAGATATACCATTAGGAGTACGGTCTAGATAGATCTACTTTTTTAGGGGATGTTATCTTGAGATCAGGGAGTATTGTTTTATTTGGGATATCTATATTCTTGATATTTCATGCTTTGACCTAATTATGGATATGGACTAGCTAGTCACATACCAAGACCACATTGATTGTTACTATAGGAGTGAGACATTTACATCTCCTAAGGTTGACTATTATATTCACTAGGGAGAGTGGAATATCTTGGAAGGATTAGTAGGTAAAATCACTTATCAAATGGAAGACCTCAAAACCTAGGTTTCTAATATTTTTCTAGATGAAGAAAGTGTAAAACCTGATTTTCTTCCACCAATAGTATAACTCATTCAGGATGTGTTTCCTAAAGACTAATCAGGACTACCACTTGAGAGAGATGTGGAATTCACCATTGATCTCATTATAAGAGCTAATCCAATATCTATTCCATAATAAAAAATGACACCGAAAGAGCTTCAATAACTCAAGACATAGCTAGAGGAGTTGGAGGATAAGATATTTATAAACCCAATTACTTCACCTTTGGGTTCACTTATGTTTTTTTCTAATAAGGATGATGAGAGCTTGTGATTGCGCATTGATTACCAAAATTTGAACCGAATGAATGTTAAGAACTAGTATCATCTTCCAAGTTTTGATGATCTATTTGAATAGTTGAGAGAAGATTTTGTGTTCTCGAAGATCAACTTGAGGTCTGGGTATCATCATTTGAGAGTTCAATCTTCTAATATACCAAGTATTTCTTTCAGAAGAAGTTATGGCCTATATTAGTTCATTGTATTGATGTTTGGGTTAATGAATGAACCAAAATTGTTTATATACTTAATGAACATAATCTTCCACCCGTAGTTAGATCTGTTTTTATAGTATTTTTTAATGTCATCTTGGTGTAATACAAAATGCATGATGATCATGTCCAACATATTGACATCATTCTATATACACCAAGAGATCATCGGTTGTATGTCAATATATCTAAGCTCCAGTTTTGTATCAATCAGGTACACTTATTGGGAAACATAATCATGGAGGAATGTGTGTCAGTAGACCCAGAGAAATTTCAGGAATTGGTTTCTTGGGAGAATCATAAGAACATATTTGATATCCGTATCTTTATGGGGAAATCAGGATATTATTGAAGATTCACCCAGGATTGTTTTAGTTTGGAAGAATTGATTTCGGGATTGACCAAAAGGGGATAAAGATTGATTTGTAAGAAGCATGTGAGGGGGCCTTCCAGGAGTTAAATAAGAGTTTGAAATAAGAATCGATATTGATCCTACCTGATCCAGGTGAGTAGTATAAGGTGTATTGTGACACGTTTTGGATTATAATGGAAGCAATGTTGATACAGGGAGATCAATTTTTGGAAATGGGTCTCAGAAATTGAGGCCACATGAGTGGAACGACCCAACACATGATCTAAAGATAGAAGCTGTGGTTTATACCTTGAATTGTTTGCGACATTACCTGTTGGGTGAGAAGTTTATAGTTTATATAGATCATAAGAGCTTAAGTTATATCTTCTCGCAACAAGATTTGAATCTTCAACACTGGATATGGGTTAAGTCTTTGAAGTCAATTGAATTTGTGATAACATATAAGTCCAAAAAGGGGAACAATGTTAATGATTCATTAAGAAGGAAAACTTAGACTCAAGCAGTTTAGGAATCTAATGCTGAGTAGAAGATGATGACCATGCTAACTGAGATTCATGTTGTGGTTTGGGAGATTCAACAGTAGATGAATATGGTATCATTTTCAGTGGATTAAACACTTTTTTGTCAGATTAGGGATAGGGAATATAAATATCCAAAATCTTTTACCTTGAGGCAAAGCCTTGAAGGTGGGGAGTCACCTTCAGATTAGAGCATAGATGATGATGAGATCATCTATGTCAAGAATTGAGTTTTTGTGCCTAATATCATGTGAGAGGAACTCATGTGGGAATTTCATTCCTCAAAGTCGGAGATACATCCAGGTGTGATCAAAATGTACTGTATCCTAAGATGATATTTATGGTGGCCAGGCATGAAGAAGGAGAAAGCAGGGTTTGTGACATGATGCTACATCTATCAGAAAGTGAAGACAAAGCATTAATGATCGGGAGGTTTACTACACCTGTTAACCATTATGGAATGTATGTGGCACAACATGACTATGCATTTTTAGTGGGTATTCTGAATATTCTGAATAAGAATGAATATATCTGGGTTTTTGTGGATAGACTAAAAAAATTAGCACATTCCTTGACTATATGAGAAACTTTCTCAGTGGATCTAGTGGGAGATTTGTATGTTCAAGAGATAGTATGTCTTCATGGGGTACCACAAACTATAGTTTCAAAGAATGAATTATTCTTTACTTCATGTTTCTGGAGGGGCTTGCAGAAGGATCTCAGTACACATGTATTATTGAGTATGTATTCCCACCCACAAATATATGGGAAGTCAGAGCATACTATAAAGGTGCTTGAGGATATGTTGTAGGCACGTGTGCTTGACTTCATTGGTACTTGGGAGAAGCACTTGGATTTAGTAAAGTTTTCCTACAATAACAGTTATTTAGAAACTATACATATGTAACCATATGAGTATCTTTATGGTAGTCTATGAAGACCATCTCTATGCTAGATGGAGGAAGGTGAGTCAGAATTATTGGGACTGAGTATTCTGGAAGAGACATTAGAGAAGGTACAATTGATTTGAAAACGTAGGGCTATAGCTCAAAGTAGGAATAAATCATATGATAAAATAAAAATACAACCCCTACAGTTTAAAGAGGATGAGTGTGTATTCTTTTGGGTGTGTTGACGCTCCTTTCGTCACAAAATCTAAAGATCGGAATAGGGGAATATATGAGCAGAAAGTGTTCAACCTTTGAAGAAAACATCAAAAATCGACAAAGGGATGAACAAGGAAAACTTTTAGGCCGTGCAAGTTCCTTCATTATCGCGCAAGTGGACTTGCGCGACGCAACTTGCTGTGCAAGTGACTTGCGCGACCTAAGTGATAACCGCCCGGTAACTGCCCGGGGTCTTCTCTTGCCTATAAATAGACCCTGTGGGCCCCCCATTCAAGAGGATCTTTTTCCAAAAACTCGGATTGAAGCTCCGGACTCCCAAGTCTCTTCTCAAAGCTTCCAGAACACTTCTAAGGTAATTTCATACCTAGAATGGAAGATCTAAAGAGAGGGAGGATGGCCTAAGTGTTGAAACTCATAAACACTTGCGCGCCTGAATGGCCAGCCCTTAAGGGAAGTGGTCACACTTGCACGCCGCCTTACTCCTTTGATAGAACTTGCGCATCCCTTTTCTGGAAGAACCTCAAGAGGATTCTAAAGACTTTAATAAAGAGCCGCTCAAGTATTTCAATGCTGGTTGACCATCGAGAAAGTACACCACGTGTCGCGCAGGTATACCTGCGCGACCTATACTTGCGCGCCCCCACAATACTTGCACTCCTTCCAAGACTTGCGCGCCCCTTCCTTTTTGGGTGCCTTTCTTTCCCATTCCACCCATCTTAAGCCATTACACCTTTCCTTTTCAAGATTCAGTCTTCAAGACACTCTTCAAATCCATTTATGGCATGATTTCTTTATTTGACTTCTTTATCTGAAAGGAATTCTGTGGAATATCTCTCAAAACCTAGTGATTTAAATATCCTTATGTCACTAAATATGGAGAGTTCATTCATTCAACCTCATCCTTTAAGATGAGAGAATCCTTAACCTGGGTCTCCTTTTCTGGAATAATCCCCAGTCATAAGTCCTCTAATTTTGGGAATCCTTTTCAGGAGTAAGCCCCAAACCTTAATCCTTAACCTGGGTCTCCTTTTCAGGAATAAGTCGCAGTCATAATTTTGGGCTTCCTTTTCAGGATTAAGCCCCAAGTCCCCTAACCTGGGCCTCCTTTTCAAGAATAAATCCCAGTCATAATTTTGGGAATCCTCTTTAGGAGTAAGCCCCAAGTCCCTTAATTTTTGAGCATCCTTCTTAGGAGTAAGCCCCAAATCCTCTAATTTGGTCTTCCTTTTCAGGAGTAATCCCCAGTCTCAAATATGGCCATCCTCCTCAGGAGTAAGCCCCAAACCTTAATCCTTAACCTAGGTCTCCTTTTCAGGAATAAGTCCCAGTCCTAAATTTTGGGCTTCCTTTTCAGGAGTAAGCCCCAAGTCCCTTAAATTCTCTTTAACCAGTCCTAATTTACGTTTGATCTGGGATTCCTTCTTAGGAGTAAAACCCAGTTATCAATCCTCTCCTAATTTGGGTTTCCTTTTCAGGAATAAGTCCCAAGTTAGAGTATTCAAATCTCCATGAAGCACATATACCTTTATGGACCCGGTTCCTGGATTTTCTCCCTAAAGTAAATCCTATGGGCAGTCATACATACATAATCCCCACATTATTTCTTATGATTGCATCTTTCATGGCACAATTGTCTAATTTTTACCAATACCTCTTGTTTCTCACACCGAGAATGACTCACGTGAGCTTAGAGTGTAAAAGTAATTGTGACATCCTGCTTTGAGCCATCAATCATAAACATCATACTCTTCCCTTCAAACTACGTGGGTTATGATTCCTTTTCCAAAACAAAGGATACGTAGGTAGCCCATCTATGGGTTCGATCCCAACTCTGAAATAATTCATGTCCTTCTGAATGACAATAAACTTCAAGTGCCCCACTGAGTGGCTTTAAAACCAGCCTGGTCATCATAATGACCAAGATACTTTTATATGAATGTTTTGAAGGTTACCATTGACCAAGAATCTCTAAATAGATATATATGATTCTCTATTGATGAAGAACCTCGAATACATATAAAAGATTCTCTAAATTTCTTACATATTTAATCATTGATTGTCAAAACTAACAGAAAAGCTCATTTTATACTTGGTAATGTAATAAGGATTCACGAACATAACTTAAATCTATAAAGAGAGTCCCGGAATAGACAATAATTCCCCTCAAAAAGGTGTGATGAGTCCGACCTCCCATCCTCTCGACCAATGCAAATTCCTAAGCCTCATCAATCCACAAGCTAATGAGCACCTACCTTTGGAAAGTAGGTCCATATGTATGTGGAATCATTGGATGTTTTCGGTTCTACGAACAAATCCGTTAAAAACCAATCGGAACGTTTGAATCTCCCATCCAGGAGGTCATCCCCAAATTCTGAGGGAAACAAAAAATGGTGAACCCGACGTGAATCCTTAACCAAGTTAAAATGATGTTTTACCTATTTGTTAAAGCCCCTATTTAAAACTCAATAAGAGGGCTAAAAAAACAATCATTGACATGTGTGCTCATCCAAAGGATGAAGTGGCTGAATTTTATCTTGATTACGTCTGTTATATCAAATATGCACTCTTTTCCAAGATCTTCTGTATTTCCATAATGGATGCTCTCAAATTCACATCTGTGAATACTGCTGCTGAAAATACGACTGCTGCTATTCCTACTGGATCGTCATCCGCTCTGAGGATGACATCACCTACTCAGCATCTTCAACGCTGGGTATCAAATGCGCTGGTTAAGGAGTACCATCGACACAGTACCATCCCAACTTTGGAGGCTGCCCAACAGGCCCTCCAAGTGAACAACTCACACAGGTCGTCCGGACAACGATGACCAGTGATCAAGAGGCAGGCGGTGCTGACTACCGTATCCAACCGTTTCGGGTCGTTATCCCTGGAACACAATTTCCATTCGCTCCCTTACTCTGAGGAAGTGAATGAGCAGGTCCCTCAGGGCCTTAATTCAAAAAAACAGGAGTCCTTCCCGAGGGCTCCCATCAACAATCGCCGCCAGACTCATGCGGCAGTGCGCCCTCAACATGATGAGGGTACCGACTCTAGGCATTCAGCTCGGGTTCCTCGAACCCGAGCAGGCAAGACGAACCGCCAGAGACGGAATCCGGTTAACAATGGGCAGGTTTTCATCCCTGCCATCTCCGGAGAAGTCCACCAACCTAACTTGGTGGCGAACAACGAGCAGGCACACACACCTGTCTATTTTAATTCCGCTGTCCAGCAGACTCATCTGGCAGCATCACGCCAATCCCGCCAGGCAATTCCGGCGGAGTACTATAGGCAAGAACATACACCTGCTTATACATCATCTGTTAGTCAGCAGGCTCGCCTGACTACATATGATGGATCTCGTCAACCGCGTTTGGCGAAGTGTAATCAGCAGGCACATACACCTGCTAGTACTAATCAAGCCTACCAACAATCTCGCTTGGTAGCGCATGGAGAAGTCAGTTGGAAAGCTCCGACGACAAACAGGAGGCAGACTCAACTCTCTGCCTCCACACTTGAGTACTGTCAGAATTCACTGACAGGAAAAGGAGGACAAGAGTAGGCACATACACCTACTCCAAGCCCGGAATGGACGTATATCCCCATTCCGGCGGCTGAAGTCACCAAGCATATTTTGTCAATGGTGAAAGAGCAGAAGCAAATTCCTGCTCATATTCTGGATGCTTGCCAGGATATCATAACAACTTCAGCATCATCTCAAGGAAAGACACATAAATCTATCCCTAGAAGTGAAGTTACACATCAACGATTCACTCTGGAACAGACACACACATCTGTTCTAGTCCAAGAGTGTTTTTGGCCATACTCCCCCATATCATACGGACAACCAAGTCAGGAACATACACCTGATTTGAGTGGAGATCGTCAGCCTAACCTGACCGTCTTTCCTGATCAGGCACATACACCTGCTTAGAGTAACCACTTTCGTCAACAAGTGGTTTCCAAAGTGAGTAAGAAGGAATCTAAGAAAAAGATCCGCCCAGCATAGTCAGGAGATCAAAGGCCAATCTGTAACAAGACATTGCTCTATGCTGGAGTTCTTGAAGCCCTCAGAAATTTATCTATTGGAATTCAATATTTTACTCCCTTAGTTCCCAATAACGGGAACATTAATTCCAAAAGTCTTCAACAGACACATCCTCATGAAGGATTGCTTCATGAAAATTCGGTCAATCTTGAAGTTTCTTCTTCATATGAGAGCCACAGAAACCCTCTGTGTGGTCAGAAGACCAAGGAGCAAGAGATCTCATCTTTTGCTGTAACCCATTATGGTGGTCCTCCCCATGATGATGAATTTCGCTGCGAAAGTCCTCTCCGCAGTAGTGATTCACATTTCCTAGAAAATACTCTAGTGGACAATGTAGTGCCGAGAAATCCCTCTTATCTTGAGGCACTTGAAAATGCGAAACCAGTCATGTATAATGCTTTATCGCTAGCAAGTGAAATACTTTCTCAATCAGAAGATAGCCCAGGGTGTAGGTCATTCTCCGAACCACCCCTAAGTCATGCATCTTCTAGTTTGATCAATGATCTCTCTAACAATCTTGTTGAATCCGATGAAGCAACAAGGAAACACTAACTCTGGTCAAAACAGGTAGAAGAATCTTCATTTAATGATAAAGAAGAAATGCTGAAGATGAGGAAAAACTGGTAAAAAGTGAGGTACCAGTCATGTTTTGGCCTTTGGCTGACTCCCAGTATGATATTCCAAAGATGTTGACGGAAGATGGAGTCCATGATATTCGTCTCAACATATGGAAAACTCTTTGTCAATTGAAGAAGAAGGTATTATCTTATGATGAATATGAAAATCATCTTAATATAATAGAAGGGCTACAACGTCAGATTGATTTGACATGTCTATTAGTATCTCGGCATCCAATGGCTGAAAAGCAACAGAGAACCCTTCAACATTCATGCCTTGGCGCACTGCGAAAATTGCGTTAGTTAATTTCCAATGATCCATCTGGTGTTCATATCAGAGGATGGGGTGTTCACAGAGCACTACATTTCATAGTGCTTTCCAGTCAGCAAAGCCCGGCGAAAATGGTCTCATGCAATGTTATTGCCCATGGCTGGCCACAGTCAATGGGCTTTGTTCATAATCAAAAGCTTTCTCAAGAACAGGCTTCAACTAGTTCCTCTCAAAATCAAGCATATATAGAACAAGTTGTTGAATTACTCCTACATCAAGCAGGCGAGAATATTGCACAAGCCTCTCGTATGGAGCAAACACATCATCAAATGACAGAAGTTTCGGAAATCATCCAACGGTCTGTTAAACCAGGTGATAAAAGTGGATACAGGCTAACACATCCAGATAATTTCCGAACTAAGATTCGCAAGATCAAGAGAGATTTTAAGAAGGTCTCAGACATAGCATGTCAAGAGCCACCCCAGCTTGTCAGACTGGGGACTCCTTTACCACAACCCTCAGAGTCAACAAATGGGATTCAAGGAGTTGATCAGAAGCAGTAGGAACATCCCCAGTTCTCAGGACCGGGGACTCTTTCAAATCATCAATCCCCTTCTCATAGAATATCAGTCTTTTATCGATTGGGGAAGAATCCCCAAGAGGAACGAAGAGCCAAATTATCAGGAGATTCCCTCCAAGTTATAGCTCGTCAAGAAGTTCCTAAAAGATTAAATCAACAAAAGGCAATGTCTCATCAAAGACATGAAAGAAGACAATATCACATAAATGTTGATATAAGGGATGCGATGCATTATACATCAATCAATGTCATCAATGCCGTTGTTGCTAATCCACCAGAGGAGACTCACTCAGGGGACTCAGATGAAGAGCGTCCTGCTCAAGAAAATGTATGTGCCGATACAAATGAAGAAGGTGTGCGTACACGAAGTCAAAGGATTACTCAGAACCTAGGTAATCCACTTCCTTCTCTCCAAAAAGTATCCAACAAAGGGAGGGGAAAGAATCAGGTTACATATCCTTCCTCTGGAGAAGGTCAATCACTCTCGTTAGAGCAAAGGTTTGCACAACAAGAGGAAGAAATGAAATAATTAAGAAGGTTGAATGCAGAACTACTTCAGAGTATTCTTCTTCTTAAAAATGCTGAAGTCCGACAGCCGAAGGAATTTTTTGCAGTTACTGAGATGGATCAAGAATATCCTCCTTTATCAGTACACCCTCAGAGGTCTAATCCCGTGGGTCAAGCACAACAACGGTTGGCAGTGCTACCATCAGTTGCAGCACCAACCACCACATCTGTCCAAGCTCCATTCATTGCACCTACTCAAGACCAAATTCAACCGGATGTTTCTCAAAAGATAATAACTACTATTGAGTCATTAACAGCTCGGTTAGAAACTATGGAAGGGAAACGGGCGCAAGTTCAACCAGAAAAGAAAGTTTACCCTGAATGGGTAGATTCAATTTCTCCTCCATCTAGTTTTGGAAACCCTGTTTTCCCTACTTTCAATGGATCAGGCGATCCTGAACAACATTTGACGCATTACGTGTCTTATTGTGATCCTATGATGGGAACTCCAGAGCAGCAAGAAGCAGTGAAACTCAGATGCTTCGTGCGAACCTTTCAAGGACCATCTTTTGTCTGGTATACAAGCTTGGAATCCCGGTCAATCATCGGATGGGAGGATCTTCGTCAAAAATTCCTTCTTCAGTTCAGCTCAACTTTGCCAAAAACGACAGTTTTCGATCTTACAAACTGCAAGCAAAGGGATAATGAAAGAGTCTCTGATTTCATTGCTCGCTGGAAGGGATTAATGTATTCCCTGAGTTTAGCACTCCCTCAGGAAGAGCTGTTTGCAATCTGTGTGGCAAATTTGCATGACGAATTACGCACGCCATTGATCCCTGTGAAATACACAGGAGGGTTTTGAGAACTTACTTCAATCGCTCAGCAGATTGAAGATTCCCTTATACAGGCTAAGGTTAAATCTCGTGTAATTCCATTAGCTTCAGGAAGGAGAATGGGTAAAGAAGAAACTGCTACAGTTATGCTTAAACAAGCGCCTGTACCTATTTCTACTTCAAAACCTTCATCTTCTCGAAGGGATCCACCTCCTGAACGCCAACAACAAAGGCCGTTTCGTCCAAATGATCAAAAAGATCAACGACGAAAACAATTTGAGGATTTGAAGAGTAAAACATACTCCTTCCGAAATGAGCAAGTTCCTGGTTACTTCATTTCAGCTCTGGAAAATAATTTGGTTCAATTACCACTGCCCAAGAGTCCAAACAAGGAAGGAGATGAAGACCGTCCAAATTATTGTCCCTTTCATAAAATGTTAGGGCATCCCATCCAGGAGTGTTTTGTCTTCAAATACCTCCTGCAAAAGATGGTCAACTTGGGACAAGTCAAGTTGAAAGGTTCTTCGACTCAGGTAGCATGTGTTACTGCTACAGTTCCAGAGGAGGAAGGTGAATGTCAAGAAGTCAAAAGCAGAAATGCACAGAAGTATGATGATTGGATGGTCAGAAAGACAATCAATCAGACTCATGCCATTTTACGAACACAATTAAAAAAACCAATTGTGTCTTCTGCAATGAATATTCCAGTAAAACCCTCTTCTTCAGAGGGAAAATCCTCAAAGAAACGGTTTGATTCAAAGAAGAAAAAAGAACCAGAAGAAGATGAGTATGTGTCAAAACCTAAATTATCTTTGACTCTGGCATACTTTATGCCATCTACTTCAAAACCACGGGCACCGCCCCATCAAACGGCACAGCCTAAACAGGCTAGTCAGGCAGAGTCTTTATTAGACGAAGAGTTAATCTTCGGTTCTGTTAATATGATTCAATTAATAGATCCGTATTCCCGTCGTAATTTCAATTTTTATGAGCCTGAATTCCCTGTATCAAATAAAGGAATCCGAGGAAGTTCTAGAGGTTCAGGATATAGGGGAAGACGTGGATCTTTTCGAAGCCACTACTCCAATTCTACCCCTGCTAGCACTGTGTATGCAGCATAAACTCGTGGTAGAGCCCTTCAGCGAGATCAAAATGAACAAGCAAGTTCTTCTGCCAATAGTCAATTTAGTCTTGGCACAATTATTTTGGAAGACCGATTGAAAATTCCACCTTCTTTATCTCAGCAAGTAAATGGATCTAATCAGTCTAATCTTCCAAAACCAAGGATGTTGCCAACTTCTATCCCAATACAAGATGCATCAGCTTCCAAAGCATCTGCTTCCAAGGTACCTTCTAAACCGCATATTCCTGTTGGGAAACGCAGACCTCTAGATCAAAAGTATGATATATTGAAACACTTGTCCCAAGTACCAGCCAAGTTATCAATTTTGGATGCTTTGAATCTGTTAAAAGATCTTCGGGAAGCAGTCATTGAAGCTTTTTCAAGTCCTCAGGAATTTGAAGCTGAAATTGATGCAGCTGAAGTCTATCACATAGAGAATAATCCTGCAGAATGCCATGCAGTGATATCTTTTACTAATAAATATGAAGATGATGTTGTGCATGGGCACATAAAACCTTTGTACTTATCTGGAAAAGTCAATGGTGGGATATCCGAAGATCTTTCATTGACAATGGTTCAGGAGTCAACCTCATGCCCATCTGTACACTTCGTCGATTGGGCCTCACAGAATCTGATTTATCTCCTTCTACCATGATGTTACAAGGATATGATAAAAATGAACAAGAACCACTGGGCGAGGTTACACTCAGAACTCAGTTTGGAGATCTTGTATCCAATTTGGATTTCATGATTGTTGATCAAGACTCAGCTTTCAACGTCTTTCTTGGAAGAACCTGGCTACATCAGCATGCATCTATTCCTTCATCATACCATCAATGTCTCAAATACCGTTTCAATGGTCAAGTTGGAACATTGTATGGTGATAAGACCCCATTTAAGACATGTGAGTCTCAATACATTGAGGCATAATTTTATCACATAAAGGGAAGAGAAAAATCTACAATGAAGGAAATTACCAAAGTTAATGCTCCATATGTTTTGGAGAAAATTCCAATAAATCCATTTACACATGTGAGTACAGATTATGTGTTACCTATCAGTCAAATTGACAAAATAGGCCCAAATCAAAATAGTCTTATGGAAAGATCCATAATGTCAATTACGGAAATTGAGCCAAACAACATGGGAGAAATTGGTAACCTACCAAATGGTGATGAAAGCAGAAGTGGTGACGTCTTCATTTCATTTACTGAAATCCAATAGGTCTATACTTCGCCAATCATGCCAGAAGAAGTTATAGCAACATCGGAGGTGAATAATGATGTCAATTCTCAATCCATCATCTCCTCTTTATTTCCCAAAGAAGGCCCTTTATCATCAACAGGGTCGGAAATAGAAGCTTCTTCTTCAAAATGTGCAAATTTTGACATCTCTTCTGATCATGAAAATTTTGTTTTGTCATCTACTATGCAAGTAGAAATGGAAGAAATAGCACATGATGAAGAGGAAGAGGAAGATCTTAGAGATGCTCCTCCAGCATTTGAAGAGGGTATCTCTACCATTGTGGATGAACTCAGAGAAATAAATCTGGGTACAGAGAAAGATCCACGCCCCGATTTAATTAGTGCGGCCATGACCCTTGAAGAGCAAGAGATGTATATTTATTTTCTAAAGCAAAATAAAGATATTTTCGCTTGGAACTATATAGAAATGCCTAGGCTTGATCCTGATATTTCTACTCATCATTTGGGTTTACCAAAAGAACATCGAGGATTTAAGAAAGCCGCGAGAAGAACACACTCAACCTATGCTTCAAAAATTGAAGCTGAAGTGGATAAGCTGATCAAAGCTAACTTCGTCAGAGAAGTTCAGTATCCCAAGTGGTTGGCTAATATTGTCCCTGTAAAGAAGAAGAACGGAAAAATTAGGGTTTGCATCGATTTCAGAGATCTTAATCAGTATTGTCCTAAAGATGATTTCCCAGTTCCGATTACAGAACTCTTAATTGATGCGACGACTGGCTATGAAGTACTTTCCTTGATGGATGGATATTCCGGATATAATCAGATCCGAATGGCCCCAGAAGATGAGGAATCTATAGCCTTCAGATCCCCTCAAGGTGTGTTTTGTTACCGGGTGATGCCCTTTGGTTTAAAGAATGCAGGTGCAACATATCAACGCGCCATACATCGTATCTTCAAACCTTTCTTAGGGAAGATTGTTGAATGCTATGTAGACGATTTGGTGGTTAAATCCAAACAACTTTCTAATCACTTGGTTGATTTGGAAGTCATATTCCACAAGCTTCGACAACATAATTTGAAGATGAACCCCTTAAAATGTGTTTTTGGGGTAACCTTAGGAAAATTCCTCGGCTTTATTGTACGCCATCGTGGCATTGAAGTCGATCCTGAGAAGACCAAATCAATCCTTGGTATGTCACCTCCTCAGAATTTGAAAGAATTAAGAGGACTTCAAAGTCACTTAGCCTATATTCGGTGTTTCATCGCCAATTTGGCAGACAAAAGTTTACCCTTTACCAAATTATTGAAAAAAGGAGTCACTTACCAGTGGACTGAAGAATGTCAAGAAGCATTTGATGTTCTCAAGAAATACCTCTTGAGTCCACCAGTACTCATGACACCTGTTGAAGGTAGACCACTTATCCTCTATGTGATAGCTCTAGAGCGATCATTGAGTGTATTTCTCGCTCAAAAGAATGATGCTAGGAATGAAAATAGCCTCTACTATCTCAGTATAACTATGCTTGAAGCAGAAACCCGGTATTCAAGTATTGAGAAGTGCTTCCTGGCATTAATCTTTGCAGTTCAGAAACTGAGACACTACCTGCAACATCACGAGGTCCAATTGGTATCTCGCAATAATCCTCTCAAATTCATCCTTAGTCGTCCAATTCTTACAGGACGTCTAGCAAGGTGGGAAGTTATTTTGCAGCAGTTCGATATTCAGTATGTATCTCAAAAGGCAATAAAGGGCCAAGCTCTGACTGATTTCCTGGCTGAACATCCTTTAGTAGAAGACACGTCTTCAGATATTGAACTCCCTGATGAGGAAGTTTTTTCTATTCAAGAGTGTCCTCAAACATGGGAAATGTATTTTTATGGTGCTTCCAGAAGTCCAACAGGGAAGAAAATGGAAAATCCTAAATTCAACAAAGTTGGTTTAGGAATTGTACTCATTTCTCCAGATAAGGCATTGTTACCTTATTCCATTTTATTGTGGGAAGGTGGTACCAATAATGAAGCCGAATATCAAGCTCTTATCACAGGCTTGGAGTTAGCGCTTCAAGCACAAGTGAATCAATTAAAGGTGAAAGGTGATTCAGACATGGTAATCAAACAAGTCAATGGGGATTATTCCATCAGAAAAGAAGAGTTAATCCCTTTGTACGATTACGTCAGAAAGTTAATGGCGGAATTCCCTTCAGAACCGACATTTTCTTATGTCCCAAGATCACAAAATGCTCAAGCTGATGCACTGGCTAATATAACCACAGCTCTAGCAGATCCAAATCGGGATGAGAAAACCATCAGTATTGCCCACCGTTGTGCAATTTCACCTTATGTTCAAGCCAGAACAGAGGAAATTAATGAAATTAGTCCCATTCCTGAACCGTATGGTCATACTACAGGATGGATGTCACCTATCAGGGAATACCTTCAAAATGGAACACCTCCACCTGATAGAGCTGAGAAAGAACAAATCCGGCGAAGTGTGATCAATTTTACTCTTTATGATGTCCCAAACCACTTAGAGAAAATTCTCTACAAACGTGGTTTTGATGGAGTTCTCTTCAGATGCATTTATGGTGAAGTGACAATGGCTGTCATGAAAGAAGTGCATGCAGGAGTCTGTGGTGCCCACCAGTCTGGACATAGATTGTCTGATCAAATTCGAAGGCTTGGATACTTTTGGCCTTCAATGATACAAGATTGTGTTGATCTCACAAAGAAGTGTCATTCATGTCAAGTACATGCCAACTTCATTCATCAACCTCCAGATTTTCTTTATACAGCTAAATACTCATGGCCATTTGCCACATTGGGAATGGATGTGGTGGGACCTTACCCTTCAGCTACGACCAAGAAGTTTAAGTACATTCTTATTGCTACTGATTTATTTTCCAAATGGGCAGACGTAGTACCTCTCAAAGAAGTCAGTTCTAAATGCATTGTTAGCTTCATCAAGTCTAACATAATTACTAGATTTGGTGTCCCTCATACCATATTGACGGACAACGGCACCAACTTATGTTCTTCTAAGGTGAAGAAATTGTATCAAGAATACAACATTAAATCCAACCATTCATCTCGGTATCATGCGGCAGCCAATGGCCAAATAGAATCCTTTAACAAGACTCTTTCAAATATACTGCAAAAGATGGTGGATAAAGATAAGAGGTCATGGACTGATAAACTCTTTCATGCTTTATGGTATTATCGGACTACCACCCGCAATGCAACGCGGTCAACTCCATATTCGTTGGTATATGGAACAGAAGCAGTCTTGCCAATTGAGGTTCAATTTCACTCACTCAGAGTAGCCATTTGTGATCAGTTATCTACAGATGAGCAATCCCAAAAGCGATTGAATGAATTGGAACGGTTAGATGAGAAAAGATTGTGCACTTTTCACCACTTGGAAATCTATTAGAATCGAATAACACGAGCTTTTAACAAAAAAGTTCGTCTTCATTCATTCATTCAGGGAGAATTGGTATTAGTTCTCAGAACTCCAATGATACTAGGAAAGAAACCTCCCAAGATTGAACCAAAATGGGAGGGACCTTATTCAATACATAGGGTCTACTCCAATGGAGCTTATTCATTAATCTCGATGGATGGAGAACTCATTACTACTCCAACTAATGCCAGATTTTTGAAGAAATATTTTGTATAAAATACAAAGTATTCACAAAATGTCCCCGCAACATGACACTAAACTGTGCAGCACCAGTTCGTCCTTGCTATATGACGTTAAACTATACAGCAATGGTCTAAGAATATGACCCTAAACTATTTGCACATACGTCCAACATGACGTTAAACTGTGTCACCTTCAATTTCCCCGCAACATGACACTAAACTGTGCAGTACCAGTTCGTCCTTTCTATATGACGTTAAACTATACAGCAATGGTCTAAGCATATGGCCCTAAACTATTTGCACATACGTCCAACATGACGTTAAACTGTGTCACCTTCAATGTCCCTGCAACATGACACTAAACTGTGCAGCACCAGTTCGTCCTTGCTATATGACGTTAAACTATACAGCAATGGTCTAAGCATATGACCCTAAACTATTTGCACATACGTCCAACATGACGTTAAACTGTGTCACCTTCAATGTCCCCGCAACATGACACTAAACTGTGCAGCACCAGTTCGTCCTTGCTATATGACGTTAAACTATACAGCAATGGTCTAAGAATATGACCCTAAACTATTTTCACATACGTCCAACATGACGTTAAATTGTGTCACCTTCAATGTCCCCGCAACATGACACTAAACTGTGCAGCACCTGTTCGTCCTTGCTATATGACGTTAAACTATACAGCAATGGTCCTGTATGACCTTAAACTGCAACTTTGTCCCACACGATGTTAAACTGTGAAAAAGTTCCCTAAATGGTCCAGTATGACCTTAGACTGCAACTAGGTCCAGTATGACCTTAAACTGCATCATCAACGGTCCATGCATATGACCCTAAACTATTTGAAAGTCCCTTACGTCCAGCAAGACGTTAAACTATGACGTCCTAACTACATGGCGCTAAACTGTATAAAAGTCCCTTACGTCCGGAAAGACGTTAAACTATAAAATCATCAAAGGTCCTGTATGGCCTTAAAACAACACCATCGTCCAACAGGACATTAAACTGCACCATCCACGATCCACGCATATGACCTTAAACTATTCGCACTTTCGTCCAACATGACGTTAAACTGTGAAAAAAACCCCCAATGCGTCCAACATGACGTAAATGGTGTGTTATTTTGTCCTTACTGCATGAAATTAAACTGCGTAGTCCCCCTTTCGTCCAACATGACGTTAAACTCTATTGTCCCCATCGTCCTAACTACATGACGCTAAACTATACAGAAAATTCATGATACGTCCTACATGAAATTAAACTATATTTTGTCCCTGCTACATGACACTAAACTGCGCAGCACCAATAGTCCTAACTGCAAGACTTTAAACTGCATAGTCCCTTTATATGTCCTACATGACATTAAACTATGCATCGTTAAAGTTGTTGTTACCTCTTGTTTCTCACACTGAGTATGACTCGCGTGATCTTAGAGAAAACCTCAACCGTAACACTCTCTTTGGGCTGCTAACCATGTATAAGTCCCAACAACATTTTATTTTATTTTATTAGATCGTTGTCCCCAAGAACAACTTGATCATTAATTCATTCTTTAATTGAACTACACAGACTTTGATCCTTTCCCTCCAGGCTGGGTATGTAGGCAATCTCCCAGGGTTCAAACCCAAAAACAATCTCTTCACATCGGTTCACCACCATCTCATATGATGTTGATTCGTGAAACCGCCCGTAGAATCAATATCTTTACATTGATTCACTTTCATCCTTGTTATATGACGTTAAACTATGCAACACTTTTGTCCGGTACGACAATAAACTACAATACTCTTTGATTTCCTCATTTGAGAGAGAACTATTATTGACATTGATTTTTCAATCATGTTTCATTTCAAAAGACTACGTGCATACATGGTAATACCTAAACTTTTTATCTCAGGTTAAACCATCATTGCACTAAAGTCCCCTTTCACCCTTCACATGGACGAACCGAATTTGTACAAAGGGTAGTTCTAGAACTATGTGGGCTTGATTCCCATCCTTATGGGATACGTAGGAACGTTCGAGTATCCCTCGAATCCAGCCCCAAGTCTTTTGGGCCTAACCCCAAATTTCACTTTCAGTCCCTTGGCTGAAAAGTCCTCATGAAAACACACACTGTGTATTCATTATTATGGTCCGAACTCTATGACCCTAAAGTAAGATCTCTCATACTTTCGTCCTGCACGATGTTAAACTGCATTTCAAGAACTACGTATAGCTTGATTCCCATTCTTATGAGATACGTAGTGAAGTCCAAAATTTCAATTCAGGACCCATACACAACATGATTATGGTTATCATTGACCTACGTATCTCTATATACTTTGGACAATACCCATCTTTATGTGTTATAATCCTAACCTTAAATATTTTCAGATCTTCATAACCCTTTTCATGACTTTTAGTCACAAAAATGTCAAACTTCTGAGAATTCTTTTGCCTGACTATACAGTACGTGCCCATAGGTGGCCTTGCATAAACAGTCCACATAATAGACTTGTTAGCCAAAAGATACTATTTATTTGACTATGCAGCCAATGCCCTTAGGTGGCCCTGCATAATTCAACCCCCTAACGGGTTTGTCAGATAATGGTAACTTCATTCTTGGGAAGAATGCCTCTTTTGTCCTTATTTGTCTTAAACAACAGTATGTAGGGATCCGCAAAAAAATAGCCATCCTTAACATATTTGTCCCATATCATTTTTCATGATCTAAAAGTATTCAAGTCTATGGTTTATTTTTCTTCCCTACGTTTGGGTCAGACCTTCGTAGGAGTGATATTCATCCAGTTCTTCGATAATCTTGTCTAGAAATATTTTTTCCATATTCAAGTACCACTTTCCATACATCAAACTCTATACTTTAGAAAATTTGAATCTCCATAAACTTTCACTGGATTTTAGCACTAGGAAAGTAAATTTATGAGAGTTCTTTTTTCCTGACTATGCAGCACGTGCCCATAGGTGGCCTTTCATAAACAGTCCACATAACAGACTTGTCATCCGAAAGATGCTATTTATTTGACCATGCAGCCAATGCCCTTAGGTGGCCCTGCATAATTCAACCCCCTACCGGGTTTTTTGTAAAATAATAGTAACTTAATTCTTGGAAACTACTTCTTCTAATGCCTTTTAGCTCTTTTTCATATCATTCCTCAGATTCAAATATTCTTAAGCCATAGTTTACATATTTTCCCGCATACTTGAGTATGGTAATATGTTTTCATATAAATTGTCAAGGAATTGAATCAATTTTTAATCCATTTTGGTCAAAGCTATTTCAACCTTAAAACATTAGCCCCTTTATGTTCGGCGTGCATGACTTTAAACTGCCCACAAAAGACAAAGGAACTCTGAATAAAAGTCAAGTTCTAGCTCACTAAACATACATTCTGTATGATTTAGGTAATATTGAGCAATTAAAAGATTCAAGGTTTATAGGGTTATTTCTAAATAATCCTAGTAAAAATCAAACTATGCTTACTAAGCCCATTGGATTAAGTAAATTTGAAGCAGGTAGTGAAAGAATGCAGGTACAAATGATTGAAGATGAAAGTGTTTTTCATTGATACACAAGAGTTAGAAGGATATCCACAGACTGAAGTCTCTTCTCTTTTTCAAGAATTACAAGAGGCTTTCAACATAACACTTCATTTGATTTACGGCATCCCGAGCTTCATCAGCAACCACCTGGAATTAATTCATTCAACTGGATACAATAAGAGGTGTAGTGATACCAGCTCTTCTTAGAAAAATTGTAAAAGGATGTTCTTGAGTGCGGTTTGAGAAAGTTTTCTGCTGATCAAACAGTGACTCTGTTTCTGTCCAAGAGACTTGGAAGATGGATACATGGATTTGAGAATGGAGCATTAGAAGTAAAGAGCCATTTGGAGAGAGTAATCTTTTCAGATATTGCTCTAATACCATGTTTGTCTTCTCTCCACCAACTGGTAGTGGAAAACATTTCAGCCCATGGGTTTTCCATTTTCATATCTACAAGGAAATGACATGGAGGAAGAATTTGAAAGTTCACACCATTGTTGTTGCTCTTAATGCACAACATAACCGAAATGAAGGAGTAGCAGTGCAGCTACATTTCAGGTGTATAGTTCTTTGCATCTGGAACATTGACTCCTTGCAGGTGACCATGACCATATAGAGGTAGGTAGATGCTCTGTGGGAAATTAAGATAATATTTTTTCAAGTGCTTAGCCAAATCTGAGAGAGTGCTGTTGTAGATATCATAGTAATCATGGCTAATGATGTTCATCATATCATCAATCCGCTTGCTAGCCAGTTCATCAGACGTTTTAATTCCATCAGTAGCCATTGAATCTGCCCAAAAGTTGAATAAATTAAACTCTTAAATGGGTTTATTTTTCATAAAATTTGTGAAAGATTTCAAAAAAAATGGCTAAGTCATTAAGGTGCGCAAGTCTAAAAAATGGCGCGCAAGTATTCGTGTGCCGCGCTAGTTTTGGACGCGCAAGTATAAACCACACAAGAACAAATGCCTTTACAGTAGCGCGACATCAAGGAAAACACTAGAAAACAGAGCAACCTGCACGGCTAAGGTGACCTGCGCGGAGAGAGCTCGAAGGTATGAAGTCCGGAAATCCGGATGCTTGTACGGAAGTGAGGCCCTCTATTTATAGACGCAGCCAGGACCCTGCGCGCCGGACCCTACATGACCGAGGGTCGTATCCCTGCGTGATGCGCAATTGCGCGCCGCCCTCTATGCCCTGAAGACTTGCGCGCCCCCTTTTCCTTTAGATGTATTCAATTTCCTCAGAGTCAAATCCTCATTTCTCTCCGGATCCAACTCTAAGGGGGGACTTTTGTTGACGCTCCTTTCGTCACAGAATCTAAAGATCGGAAAAGGGGAATATATGAGCAGAAAGTGTTCAACCTTTGAAGAAAACATCAAAAATCGACAAAGGGATGAACAAGGAAAACTTTTAGGCCACGCAAGTTCCTTCATGATTGCGCAAGTGGACTTGCGCGACACAACTTGGTGCGCAAGTGACTTGCACGACCTAAGTGGTAACCGCCCGGTAACTGCCCGAGGTCTTCTCCTGCCTATAAATAGACCCTGTGGGCCCCCCATTCAAGAGGATCTTTTTCCAAAAACTCGGATTGAAGCTCCCGACACCCAAGTCTCTTATCAAAGCTTTCGGAACACTTCTAAGGTAATTTCTTACCTAGAACGGAAGATCTAAAGAGAGGGAGGAAGGCCTAAGTGTTGAAACTCATCAACACTTGCGCGCCTGAATGGCCAGCTCTTAAGGGAAGTGGTCACACTTGCGCGCCGCCTTACTCCTTTGATAGAACTTTCACATCCCTTTTCTGGAAGAACCTCAAGAGGATTCTAAAGACTTTAATAAAGAGTCGTTCAAGTATTTCAATGCTGGTTGACCATCGCGCAAGTACACCACATGTCGCGCAGGTATACCTGCGCGACCTATACTTGCGCGCCCCCGCAATACTTGTGCGCCTTCCAAGACTTGCACGCCCCTTCCTTTTTGGGTACCTTTCTTTCCCATTACACCCCTCTTAAGCCATCACACCTTTCCTTTTGAAGATTCAGTCTTCAAGACACTCTTCAAATCCATTTGTGGCATGATTTCTTGATTTGACTTCTTTATCTGAAAGGAATTCTATGGAATATCTCTCAAAACCTAGTGATTTAAATATCCTTATGTCACTAAATATGGAGAGTTCATTTATTCAACCTCATCCTTTAAGATGAGAGAATCCTTAACCTGGGTCTCCTTTTCTGAAATAATCCCCAGTCATAAGTCCTCTAATTTTGGGAATCCTTTTCAGGAGTAAGCCCCAAACCTTAATCCTTAACCTGGGTCTCCTTTTCAGGAATAATCCCCAGTCATAATTTTGGGCTTCCTTTTCAGGAGTAAGCCCCAAGTCCCCTAACCTGGGCCTCCTTTTCAGGAATAAATCCCAGTCATAATTTTGGGCATCCTCTTTAGAAGTAAGCCCCAAGTCCCTTAATTTTTGGGCATCCTTCTTAGGAGTAAGCCCCAAATCCTCTAATTTGGGCTTCCTTTTCAGGAGTAAGCCCCAATCTCAAATATGGGAATCCTCCTTAGGAGTAAGCCTCAAAACATAATCCTTAACCTGGTTCTCCTTTTCAGGAATAAGTCCCAGTCCTAAATTTTGGGCTTCCTTTTCAGGAGTAAGCCCCAAGTCCCTTAAATTCTCTTTAACCAGTCCTAATTTACGTTTGATCTGGGATTCCTTCTCAGGAGTAAAACCCAGTTATCAATCCTCTCCTAATTTGGGTTTCCTTTTCAGGAATAAGTCCCAAGTTAGAGTATTCAAATCTCCATGAAGCACTTATACCTTTATGGACCCTGTTCCTGGATTTTCTCCCTAAAGTAAATCCTCTGGGCAGTCATACATACATAAGCCCCACATTATTTCTTATGATTGCATCTTTCATGGCATAATTGTCTAATTTTTACCAATACCTCTTGTTTCTCACACCGAGCATGACTCACGTGAGCTTAGAGTGTAAAAGTAATTGTGACATCCTTCTTTGAGCCATCAATCATAAACATCGTACTCTTCCCTTCGAACTACGTGGGTTCTGATTCATTTTAGAAAACAAAGGATACGTAGGTAGCCCATATATGGGTTCGATCCCAACTCTGAAATAATTCATGTCCTTATGAATGACAATAAACTTCAAGTGCCCCACTGAGTGGCTTTAAAACCAGCCCGGTCATCATAATGACCAAGAGACTTTTATGTGAATGTTTTGAAGGTTACCATTGACCAAGAATCTCTAAATAGATATAGATGATTCTGTATTGATGAAGAACCTCGAATACATATAAAAGATTCTCTAAATTTCTTACATATTTAATCATTGATTGTCAAAACTAAAGGAAAAGATCATTTTATACTTGGTAATGTAATAAGGATTCACGAACATAACTTAAATCTATAAAGAGAGTCCTGGAATAGACAATAATTCCCCTCAAAAAGGTGTGATGAGTCCGACCTCCCATCCTCTCGACCAATGCAAATTCCTAAGCCTCATCAATCCACAAGCTAATGAGCGCCTACCTTTGGAAAGTAGGTCCAAATGGATGTGGAATCATTGGATGTTTCCGGTTCTACGAACAAACCCGTTAGAAACCGATCGGAACGTTTGAATCTCCCATCCAGGAGGTCATCCCCAAATTCCGAGGGAAACATGGTGTTTCCTAGATTGGGTCACCATAGGATATAGAGAAAGGTAACGCTAGAACCCATGTTCATTGGACTATTTGAGGTTGTGGAGAGAATACGACTGGTGGCGTACCGATTGGATCTTCCATAGAAATACAATTATTTGCAAGATTTTTTCCATGTATCATGACTTTGACAGTATCACCCAGGCCCTTTTCATGTGATCAATGTGGATGATATTGATCTTGAGGTAGATGCATCTTTTGAGGAGCATCCGATTCATGTGTTGGATCGTAGTGAGAAAGTGTTTTAGGGAAATACCATGCCAATATTTCATGTATTATGGAAACATGGACATGTTCATGAGGAGACATGGAAAATAGAGGAAAATATATAGGCTTAATGGACTAATGTTTTTGGCTTTAAATATCAGTGAAGCTTGGGAGGGAAACTTGAGGATGAGTTGTTATAAGGTGAAGATATTTTAAGATCCCAACCATTCTTGGAGTTATATCAAACATTCTTATAGGAACTATTTTGTTTAAACTAGAGTAATTTTTCATTTGGGTTGTACTGTGGGGTGTGTTTCAGTGAATTTTGAGAAAAAAGGAAGAAAAAGTGTGTGTGAACGGTTGGTATATGGTTAGGGAAAACCATGCACCCCAACCTAGGAAACCATGAAACATTGGACATTAGGGAAACACATTGTTGGTGGATAATTTTTCAAAATGAAATCCATAAAAGGGGAAACCATGAACCCCAAAAATAACTTGATCACATTTGGTGTACGATTTGGGAAAACCATGCACCTCTACCTAGGAAACCATGCACGATATTTAAAGCTACCTTAAATCTATTTTAACATTCAAAAAACCCCTAAGACTAAACTATTTTGACCCCAACTCAATCCTAGGAGGTATTTTACAATTTTGGAGATCTACCGATGAATTTGAAGCCCTCTTGACCTCTGTTCTTCAGGATTCAAAGAATGAATCGTATATCATCGTCTCTATTGGTAAGTGAATCCGACCCCAGTTCTTCTCTCTTTATTCTCCCATCATTTCCACCTTATTATAGTGATATAATCCTTTGTTATGATAGATCTAAATATATTTTAGAAATATCTAGATCTATAATTCTAGATCTTGATCTATATTTTCAAGATATTGACAAAATTAATATTGATTTAGGGTTTTAGATTTGGAACCTCATCTACGTCGTTGTACTGGCCAATTTTTTTGGATATTTTTATTGGGTGATCGTTCATCAATGAATCGAAGTAGGTGGTCTATTATTAAATAAAGTCATGATATTAATTATGTGTATGTGATTGTAAAAAATTCTAGGGGTTTTTAGCAATTGGAATTCATAAATTGAAGTAGTTAATGTGGTCAATTAATTACTTGGAAAAATTTGGTTTTGATTGAATAATGGAATAGTGGAATCAAGATAATTTATTTATTAATTAATTATAAAATAAATGATTTTTGGAATTGGGGATAATTCATTCTAGAATTAATTATCAAAATGTTAAGTTATTAATGGGTAATAAATAATTGGTAAATTAATTATTGGATGTAGAGATTGTTAATGATTAATTAATAGTGGAATTAATTAATTAATTTTATGTGGTTAATTTATTTATGAATTAATTAAAAGATATGATGTGATTAATTTATCTTTGTGTTAATTAATATAATTTTGTTAGTAAATTAATTGTAGAATTAATTATTGGAAATTATTTTGATTAATTAATTGAATAATTAATTAAAGGATTTATTTGTGAAATGTTATTTGGTTATGATTATTCTATCATGTAGTAGCACATGGGATAACCGGGGTGTGTGTTAGGTTTTATTGAGAAGGACTATTGGAGCCTGTTGTGAAGAACCCTGAGAGCCTGTGGTAAAGGACCGTGAGAGCCTATGGTAAAGGACCATGCGATCTTGTTGATGGGTAGACCATGAGAGCTTCCATAGTGATTTTACAAGGGAGACTATGAGTGTTTATGGAGTTGACCTAAGGGAAATACCATGAGATCTTCCACTTTTTCCTAAAAGATATTATTCTTGGTTAATTCTCACTTATATAGACCATGAGATTAGAGACCTAGGTGTACATTACTCATTCCAAACTGATTTAAAATTTTATTTACTTTATTAGATATAAATTGTGTTAATTGATGGTAACATGGAAATTAATATATATGATCTCCCTTGGGGATGTTTTAGACCCTGGAACAGTGAATCGAATCTAGTATTAAGGTTCGAGTGTCCACATGAACCCGAGGTTTATGTAGTTAAGTAAAGATTAGTTTTAAAATGTGATAACTCTTAAATTATCAATTTTAGTTATATATTTATACCACTACATAAACTGTATATTGACTAGATTTTTTTTAGACACCATTTGTGGTGGCCTACTGAGTTGTACTCACACCCTACTCAGGATTCCTGATCGGTACCCAAATTGAATTTATTATTGCAGGATAGGTAAAGGGAAAGGGACCTGAGTTAGATTTATGATTTGGGGATGGATCTTGGATGATGGAACTATAGGTGGTTCAAGACTTTATTGGGAGTCATCAGTGTCTTTATTTTTCAGTTTTCATTTAAACACTTGAAATGTACTTAGCATGTTATGTTTTTAGTTTCAGTTGGATACTGTGTTTCCTACTTTGATTATCTTTAGATATTGGTACTATTTATGGGTATATATTCTTATATTATTTTTTATTATTTTTGTTGGTGTTTACTCTGATAAAATAGGGTATAGTCTCCCCATGATTGAATTATCAGATGATCACTGCTAGTCAAGAGCCTCTGGCATACGAGGAGGCACTCTTGTGGTCAGGTAGCAGTTTGGCTCTAGGCAATATTTCACCTAGGCTGGGATGTTACACATAACCACTATCTAAGATAATAATCACATATGACCAAACTCACATATCCCCCTTGATAACAAAACAAAACATTATCAGAATAAATCACACAGTTGTATACATACCAGTCCAGACAACTATATATAAATATCATAACATAGTAAGGGATTATCAGGTAATCATGAATCATCATGTAATAGGATCAATATATTTGTAAATAATAATCAATAATCAGAATAATAATGATAGATTTATAAAATTTGGTGTTTCCCACATGAGGTCAAATAGAACAAGACAATCTCAACCTATTCCCTTCAAGTTTTCCTCTAAAACCAAAGTAATATCCTCATAATATCTATTTTAGAAAAGTAATCTCATTCCATATTTACTCATTCTAGGCCCTTGGTTAAAATACCTATGAAATCCTTCTGTTAAGGACCTACATTTGTTTTAAAACACCATTTTAAAACCTATTCATTAAATAACAAATTTTCTCTTAAAATTCCATAATCACACCCCTATTTAAAATAAAATTATAAAAATCAAACCCACATAATTTTTAAAATCCATCTCACACCACAAAAAATACGTAAAGTGGTCATGCACTACTCGTTAAACCAAGGTTACACTAATAAACCATTTAGAAAGATATGTTTTCCTTATTGAATTTTAGGATAATACAAGACCATCCCATTTTTTTAGAAACAAAAAGGTCATACATTATTCCAAGAATGATAATAGTAATGTTCACAAAAAAACATAAATTACCGAAATAGAAGGAGACTCATAAATTTAAAGGCCAATTACCTCAATCAGTGATTCATAAATCTATCGCAAAATCATACTGACCTACCTTGAGTCCATGAGAACCTATTTTATCAATTTCTAAAATTATTTAATCTAAAATCGAATTTATAACAAAAATCCAACATCTAAAAATTTATTCCATGATCATGGGAAATATAACGGTGGCAAAACCATGATCAATGATGCGTGTCCAACTTGTGAAATACTCTTAGACCTAATCAGTGAAAAATACATTGTTTATATACCTGAATTAAATTCAATTAAACTGAATTCCACCATACCTCTAAATAAATTTTTGGTTAAACACATCTCAAGAAAAATTTTGAATGATGAGATAAAAACCTCCTCATAAGATCTCCTCTAAAAGATTCTCATCTGAGCCACATGAAGAAACATGATTCCACAATGTTCTGGTGGGATCATCTTTCTAAAAAAATAATGTCGTATACTAAAATTATTATTTAATGAGGAGTCATATGAAAAAAATAAGAAGGTGTAAATCATACCTCCAATGATGAATAAAACTACATTCAATCACCATGGATCAAGGAGGATTAAAAGGAGAAGAGTTAGGGAAGAGAAGCTCATACTCCCTTTATTTATAAATCCAATAGATGAAAAATATAAAAGTATAGATTTCAATTTTAAAAGAAAAAATAATATCCCAAAATTAGTTTATAAAAACTAGTAACCCCCCAAATTCAATATGACCCTTATAGTTCACAACATGGAACTGTGGATCTAGGAAGAACCATAACTCTTAGGGACCATGCCTTTATAGTATGACCTCCATATCATGGTGAAAACCTAAGAATCAAAATTTATCCTCTCAAGATGCAACATTCATTAAAAATTTGTTTTGTAAAATTCAGTATTTACCTTTACATATTGAGTAACCCTTACATACCATCGTTATCACAGGGAAAACCTTACACATTATAACCATTACATATCAAATCATAACCCATAAACCCTTACACATCACATGGTTAACTTAGATAACCCTTACCTATCATCCATAAACAACCCTTATATAACACAAGGTTAAATCTAGAAACCCTTATGTATCATCTCGAGAAACCCTTATATATTCCATTTTCTTTTGGATAACTCTAACACGTCATGGATTTTACACTCATACACTATAGGGTAACTCATCAACCCCTACAAATTATATGGTAACCCTTATGTATCATAGGGAAAATATGGTACTTATTAAAATTTTACTACCCTTTTAGAACACTTATGTATATGAGGTACCCTTATGTATCACAAGGATAACCCTTAAACATTACAGTTAACCCTTAAGCATACAAACAATTATCCTTATGCATCTCATAGGATTCCAACACTTAATAATTTTTTTGTATGAGTTATAAAAAATTATGTATAAGGACTTAACCCTTATATAATTGTACCCTTACACATAAGGAATTTACCCTTATATAAGTCTATAGTAACATTTATACTAGTATATATCCATTTTCTAAAAAATATAAAACTCCTTGGAATTTAATCATAGCCTATAATATCATCTATATCGTAGCTTATGATATAGGCCAAAACCCATGGAATTTAATGTATAATATACAATGATACACACATATTGTACCAAAAAACTAATAACCAAAATGTTCCAAATCCCATACCCAAGATCCTCAAATCATCTAAAATTAATCTTAGCCACTTCAAACTATATCAAAAAACATATTAGATACATTCCAATGATTGAAATATAAACTCAAATAAAAAAATTCAATTTTTTTCCTAATTTTTCCAACCTATAATGACATGGGTCATTATAGTAAGGGCTTAAAAAATCTCATATTCAACCCATGTGAAACGACTATACTATACCAACCATTAAAAAACAATTTCACACCACTAAGTCAATGATCAAAATTATTTTTCACATATCAAGAAACTCCTCCCCATAGAGGGGCACCCTAAGGGACTTATCGAGGTTAATAACTCAAATTACATAAAGGAAACCCTCAGTAGGATTCAGTTTCCCACCACCAAGAACATACCATAGGTTATATATACATTAATAAATATGTGATCAAGTCCAAAAACTTTAAGGAAACCCTAAGTAGGTTTCAATTTCCCACCACTCATTCATATAATGATACAAATGAGAACCAAATTTAGTTTCATTCCAGTCTATTCACATTCCCTATTCATTAATTGAATATCAAAGAACACATGAACCACATATAATATGATAGAAAAAAAATTCACCACTTAAATTTTTCTTGTAGGTTCTTTCTCATCAGAAATCATTGACTGATTCATCCTCAATAAACAAGAATAAAAAACCAAAAAAACCCCCAAAATAGGTATTTTGGGGGAAAATAATTTTATAGTGAAAGAACACAAAAATATATGACTAAATAAGGTTATACATACCAAGAGGAATGCTATATAATGAACAAATAATGAATAAAATATCAAACAAAAAATAAGAGATCACTTGGAAGGGATAAATGAGAGGGGATGGTCATTCTTGGTAGAGTGTCTCTCTATAAATAAGAAATGAGGTATTTTAAGGCAATATTTCAATTTTAATAAATTTTGAAAAAATATCTATAAAGCCACCAGGTACCTAGTCCACCCCCACCAAGTATCTGGGGTCTATCAGGACACCTGAACAAGAGAAATCAACCATTTTGTGGTCCACATATAACTACTTCACCCACTTAAACTCTTAAATAGGACCTCAATATCAATCCACTAGGTACTATTTTTTATTTTATATAAATTATCAGTAGATATCTCAGATCCATTTTAACCAAAAAACTCAAACCATCAGTAAGTTTTCTATATTTTTAGAAAAAATGACATTCTCTAAATGTGAAATGCTAATTTAAATTTAAACAATTCCTAGAAATTTCAAAGGTTTCGCATTCTTGCATGATTTCAAAAGTAATAATTTATTTCCTTTAACATGTTTAAAATATTTTTATGTCTTCTCTATTTGAATCTTATACCCAATAAATCATACAATCATTTGTAAATTATTTTAACTTTGTATTATAGAGCTAATTTTTTTATTGATTTTATTTAGATCATATAACAATTCATGGATCATAACTTAAGTGCATTAATCATGTAAAAGAAATAATATCACGGTTATTGGTTTATTAATAATACCAAAGCAATACTTGATATTGTATAATAATATTAGAAAATATAATTTTGAATATTTGGGACATCTATTGTATAGTTCATTATTTTTTCCTTAAACTAATCCACAAAATTCATTAATTTCTTCAATTATGTTATCAAATAATTCTTATAATAGTATATTAAAATATTGGTCATGGAACCTTACAATGTTGAATATATCTTATAAATTTATTGAAATTGAAATTTCCACTAATCGGTTCATAGGTGGTTTATTTTTAGGTAATTACTACTTAAACATTTTGTAACATTCAATTATTCATGTGAGATACATTATAAATGTTGATAAAGATACCTTTTTAATATCATGTTCTTGTAAAATTAAATTCTAGTAAACCATTGTAAATAATTATAATATATACATAGAAATTTTCTTATAATATCCATGGACCTATTTTCAATTTCAATATTTAAAAAATACTCCAAGAACTAATATTAATGATAGGTAATTAAAGATAAATTAATTACTTTTTTTTATATATTACTAATTACTTATAATTTAATCTAAATTTTCAAAAACAATGTTTATATGGACTTATAGGAATAATAAAAGATCAATTCAAACTCTAAGAATTAAAATAATCATCATTTTATAATATAAAGAATATTTTATGTCCCGTATAATGGAATTATAGCATAATTCCCATTATATGATTCTCTAACCATAAAATTATACAAAATATTAAGATGAGTTGGTATGGGTAGCTTTTTAATAAAATAATTATGTTGAAAAATGTTAATAATCAAGTCTCTATATTTTTATATGTAGGTCAATTTATGAGTTGATATAAAATTATTAAAATATGGAAGTGATTTTCAACATCCATAAAGAAATCATAATGAAACCTCATAGGTCTGAAAATATAATTTTTTTATATTTTCCATAGTTAATTTTAATTGAAATAAATAAAAATAAAAATAATTTTATACTATCATATAAGTCAATAATTTAATTAACATAAGGTTGAACCCTCAACAAAACTACTAAAGTTGTTCCAATCCCATTACCATATTTATTTGAACCCCATCGACTCCATTACAACCATTTATTATGTGATTGTTTTACCAACCACCCTAGTTAAAAGCTAATACCAGGTGAAATTGGGGCCCTAATTATATTCCATGTACGCAGTGGTATCGATAATGTCTTTAGAACACCAAACAACAAAATCTATAGTGCAATCAACACCTTACATGTGAAATCAATGAATATTCAAATAAAAAAATTAGGAATATAATACACACATAGAGGAGTATGAATATAATATTAGTGTGAACCATGTGAATGGACGCTAACCAATCAACATGAAGGAAAAGAGTAATAAAAGAGAGGGTGTTTCTTAACTTATATGTGAAAAATAAGTTGTGAATTAGAATAAGTTTATGAGTCTTTATTACATATGAGAAAAGATAAAAAAGGACTAGAATAATAGGGGATATTTGATATGAGAGGAGGGAGTGTAAGGATGGATGAAATTTATTCTATTTAGTTTGTAACTATTTTTTTAAAAACCATCATGAATTAATAAGTTTAATAATAATTTTTATGCATACCATCTCTAAAGAATGTATTTTGTGGTTATTGTTAAAATAAATTAATAAGTGATGTATAAAAAAAATACTATAATTTTTTTTAAATATTTTCCTTAGTTTGAGGAAATTTCATAAAAAAATCACTATCAAATTACTTTTTTCTTATAGTGAGTGTCCATTTTTTAAAATATTGATTTGTTTTCAAGTGTTTATTTTGTAATTTTATTATGATATTCTTAAATTTCCTTTGTTTAATAACACATATTTTCATGTAATGTTTTAAATAATAATTCATTCAAAATATATATATTAAATAAAAAATAGTGAACATTTGATTGATTGTTAATTTTTTTAAAAATTTTTCCACAAAATTGGATTTTAAGTGTTTCTTATTATAAGTTACACATAAATTTAGTATGAAATGTTTGTTGAATATACTTCCATAGTGTTTTTGTAATTAAAATTTTAGTCATATGATTAAAAAACAAGATAAAACATATATGCTTTTCATTTTTTTATTTTTTAAAATAAAAACTTTTATCACAATTTTTTTATATTTTTGTTCATTTTTAAAGATATAACATATGTCATTTTACTATTTTTAGATATATTTTTAATAAAAAAATTTATTTTATACATTTTTATTAAAACATTTTAAAAACTATCAAGTATAAAATAAAAGAATTAAGATATTTCAATATGTATGTTTCTTTTTTAATATATATGTGTGTGATGTTTAGGTATGTTATACACAAATCACATGCACGAAAAACTAAAAACAAGCACTATTTTATTTCATCAACATAGAAAATTACATATGATATTTTAATTCTTTACATATAAGTAAAAATAGTATAATGGGGGTAATAAAAATAAATAATTTAACATGAGTAGAATTTTAAAATTCATAGGCTCACAATTTATTTGAAATATAATAGCTTCGAACAAAATAGTAAAAAAAAAGAAAAACATTAGCTATAAAATAATTTTTTTTTTAATTGATGTAGATAACCTAGAACAAAATCTATGTGAATGATTAATGTAGAAAAAATATGTATTTTTAAGAAATATAAATTAAATATGATCATTGGAATAATAAACAAACCTCAAGAAGAATAACCTTACCATTAGCATAGCAACTTGATCACTAGAATAATAAAATTACTACTACGTGATATTTAAAATAAATAATACAATTAAATATTAAAATTAAAATGACATTAAGTAAATATTCATATTAGTAAATTTAAATAAAATAAGAGTTTATATTTCTAATACTATGGAATGTTTTAACTTATTTTGAAAAAACATTAAATTTTATATTAATATTTAAATATTAAAAATATCTTGGCTCGAAAATTATTTTTGATAAAATGAAATACATTTTTTGAATTATTATATCTAAATTATTAAAGATTTAATTTTTTTCATTTTTCTGAAATAATGATTTTTGGGGATGATAGTAAAAATGCCTTTTTTTAAATAATATAAGTTTTAGAAAATAATATTGATGTATTAATGAATTAATGAATTAAGAAGTATTTTTTATAAGACCAAATTACGTTTAATAGGGAAAATAATCTATTTAAGAATATTAAAGTAAATTTCTATACATAATAAGAAAATTCCAAATTCCAAAGAGACAATTTATCCATTAACAAACTATTTTGTTTATTTTCTTTCTTCTCTCTATATAATTTATTAAAAACATAATTTTTGTGGTGATAATATTTAAAATTAATAAAATATATATTTTTAATGAAATATTGTTTCTATTCTAAAAGATAACTAATATTCAATGTATTTTATTTGAAATAATATCTTATTTTTTATTTTGACCGAAAACATCCCATACATCGAAGTATAAATACCCCTATCCCCCTAAAGTAAATCACTTAAAACATTATTCCCATTTTCCAAGAATTTTCCAAATGATTATTCTTAAGCATCTTAAAATTATTAGAGATGTTCTAGTCTCAACCCACTCCAATCATTCATAGCCCTAGTCCTTTAATAATGGAGTAATCATCAAGGATGTTGTAACACACCTTTCTCTTAATTTTATTTATTCTTATTCTAATCTCATATACTAACTTAGAATTTAACCTTTTATAAGATAATTAATATTTAAATATACATTATATAAATGTTATTAATCTATTATAAATTTAATATTATATATTTTTAATATATATATATATATATCCCTCTTTTGACATGTTATGATAATTGTTGGTTTTACGGCACATGAGGACTTTATGAATTCTTTATTTATCACAGTCTTTTATGGAGGGTTAGTGTATCATATATATGTACATATTATTTTTATTAATATATAGTATATTTATTATAAAAAATTTATAATATATATATATGCACATATTTTCTCTCCCCTTTTTACGTATCATGTTAAGTGCGAGATTTATAGCCTATAAGGATGTTTTCAAATATTTGTTTATCATGGTATACATAACTAGTTATTGAAACTTATTTATAATATATATATATGTGTGTATGTATATATGTATTTATGTATGTATTTATGTATTTTCACGTGTTTTAAGATTTTGAAGGGAATGTAACTAATGAATAAATAAATATGATTAGAACCATAATATTGAAATAAAAAAGGAATAATTTGAACAAACATGTCATCGCAATATTTTTTCTAAAATTAAAAATTAATAAATAAATTTCAATGATAATAATTCATCAATAATATCTTAATTGAATATAATATACTTCATGATTAAGGTTTTAACAAATACAAGGTGGTTATTCATGATTTTTAAAAGTGGAGAAATAAAACATGACTTAAGATTAGGGGAATATAAAAGAATTTCCTATTATTTTTGGTTTATACTATTTATTTCTCTCTATTTTCCTTATAAATCTTATAAAATTTTATTCTTACCATTTGTAACATCCCGGTTCCAAGAGCCACCTAGAGGTGCCCCGTACCCGGTTGGTCACATGGACTCAAGTGCATTTCCCTGAATGCCAAAGGATGATGACTAGAAGTGAGGGCCTTGGGTGTGATAGTGGGGAAACTATGCCCTTATTGGAAGAGTAACACAGCGGAAGTAAAACAGATGGAAATAACGGAAGTAGTAAAACATGTAATAAGTAAATAATGGAAGTAATACACAACTAGAGCACACAAATATATATAAATGATGCATGATAAATATGTTTAGGAAAATAGTCAAACAATCACAATGATGAAATACAATACTAAACCAAAGTACAAATAAAAGAAAGTAAAAGGATCCACAACATCGCAAGCCTCAGCTTGGTCCCATTCTCCCCTGTTCCACAGCAATCAAGTACCTGAAGTAGAATGGTGTTTCCCCTTATCTATACCTACAACAATATAATCTATTTGGGCCCAAAAGCTTGACCCAAATAGGGTGTGAGACTAATCCTAGTAGGTAACCACCCAAATATCTATGCCTAACAGTCAGTGAATTTATATGTAAGACAATAAACAAAATGGAGCAGTAAACATGGAAGTACACATAGTAAAAATCCTACAAATTCTATTGCATTCATTTTGATATACCAAGTAAGAAGCTAATCAAAAGCAGGTAACCCTATAGGAAGAACTCATAGCCTAACCCCTCTGGTTCAACCAAATAAACACAAGAAACCCTCTGGGAAGTACACACAATCTAACCACTCTGGTTCAACTTTTACAAAGACACTCTGAGGAAGCACTCACCGTTAATTCTCCCTGTGGTCTCGTATTGGTATTTAATAGGCACTCTGAGGAAACACTCAATGTCCAATTCCCCCTATTTCTTGCATCGAGGAAACTACAAACACTCTGAGGGAGCACAAAGTCCACCCCCTATTGTCTCGCAACGCAAACACTCTAGAGAAACCCTAAACGTACATTCTCCCCATGGTCTACTACACCAGGTTCTTATAGCCCTATGTAAGTCAATTGTGCACAATGATACATGGTATACAAAGTAAACCTCAAGAACTACTTGGATAAACAATCTAAAATATATCATAGCAAGACATATAATAATCAACTCATCCTAACAATACTAGGCATGGAAAGAAAATAAGCAGCCTAATAGGCAAAGCTAAACCAAACATTCAAAACAAGAAAACATGGGGAAAACATCCATAGCATGGCATGGTTAAAAATATTCACAAAAATTAATATCTATCCAAACAAACAGGGCATAACAAGTAATAACTGAAAAAAACATAAACACAAAATACCCCGTTCATGGGTATTGGGAATTTTTGCACATAAACATCAAGGACTATCTACGGAAAGGCACAAACCACCTACCTCGATGTCGTGAGATCGATATACATGAACCTCAGGCCTGGAATTTCCCTAAAATGCCATATATTAATAAAAACGCTAAAGAAATTCAACCGAAGATATCTTGTGAAAGAGGAGAAATCAGAAGATGCTGTTAAAGAAGAAGGGAGAACTCACCGATGCAATTCCAACGCAATTGACCGAGTTTGAATCGGAGAACAAACATTCAGTTGGGGGATCAGAGAATATATGTGGTTGTATAGTTTCTCTTGGATGAGACAGATGATAAAAAAGTGTGTTATGTCAATTAAACACGACCCCGGTCCTTTTAATGAAATAAAATGAATGTACACGATGTGTTCTTTAAAAGTACACAGCATGTACTTGCCTTTTCTGGACTCTGATTTAGGTAGTCTCTAGGTCACCACACATGACCATGTACTCATCCATTACACGGCCAATACACAGTCACCCGTGGAAACTGGGTACATGGCATGTACTCTGGAAATTTCTAGAAACTCCTCTTTTTCTCAAAAATATCAAGAAAAGAAAAAGATACCTGAAAAGAAGATCTAGGTTCTTCCAAATGCCCCCTTAAAGAAATTAATCCCTAAATTTCCCTAAAAAGGTGGCGTAGAAGAAGAATCCTCGAAAATCTCTAGCCAATGCGATCGTACATCGACATCCCTCTCCCAAGTTTCGTTCTGTACACGCCCGCACTGCCATAACACTCGTACTAGAGGAACAAACCAGCTACAGAGAACCTTCAAACATCAATCAACAATCTGGAGAGGAAGTTATTCGAAGGAAGTGTCCACCTCTAACTCAACCTGATCATGTTAGAAAACATGAGACAGGTCTGAGAAGTAATGTTGAAGCTAAGAAATGTGGAAGACATCATGAATATCCTGGTACCTATGAGGTAACTACAACCGATAGGCAACTGACCCAACTCTCTCCAACACCTCTAATGGCCCGACGTACCTCAGTGAAAGCATACCTTGTCTCTTAATCCTACTATGTCCCAACCTCAGTGTGACACTTATAAAGACCTGATACCCATCCTCGAACTCCATAGGTCATCTCCATCGACTAGCATAAGACTTCTGTCTTGACTGTACAGTAGCCATCCTCTTCCAAATCAAATCTATCTGCTCTATGGTCTGATGGACAAGACGAGGTCCCAACATAGCTGCCCCTCTTGCCTCTAGACAACATAAGGGTGATCAACATGGCCTATCGTACAAAGCCTCACAAGGTTCCATCTGAATAGTTTCTTAAAAACTATTATTGTAGGGAAAATCTACAAGAGGTATGTGTTTCTCCCACAAACCTGTAAAATCCAGGATGCATGCTCGAAGCATGTCCTGAAGCACCTGAATTGTTAGTTCAGACTGTCCATCTGTCTGGGGATAGTACACTACTAGAATTCTAGGTATTTTTGACAGGTTATTTGCGACGGGATCCCGTCGCAAATAAGTTTTATCGATGGGGTCCCGTCACAAATAGCCCGTTACAGAAAATGACATCACAAAAAATATTATTTGGGACGGGCCTGTCGTAAATAATTTTTTTTGCGACGAGAAACTCCACCATCACAAATAAGTCTCATATTATATACTTTATATATATATATAATTTTTTTTTCGATGGGCCCATCGCAAAAAGTATTTGTGACGGGCCTGTAATCCCGTCGCAAATACTTTAAAAAAAATTATTTAGACTATTTGCGACGTGTCCCTAATCCCATCACAAATACATTTTAAAAACAAATTATTTAGAATATTTGCGATGGGAACCCGTCGCAACAGATCCCGTCACAAATAATAAATAATTTTTTGAAAAAATAAATTTAATAAAATTATGATTATTGACAAATTAATTTTAATCTTATTAAAATAATTAAAATAAAAATATATTAAAAATTTCAATATTCACAAAAAAATATAAAAAAATAATAAAATATTATTATTATTATTATTATTATTATTAGTAAAATAAACAAACATTAAAAAATATAATACTGAAAAAATATATGTAATAAAATTATGATTAATGAAACAATAATATTAATATTATTAAAATAATAAAAAAAAATTAAAATTATTAAAATTCTCAATATTCAGAAAAAAATCATAAAATATTAAAAATTAAATTATCTAATATTCGCACCAATAGAAAAGATAGAAAATCTAAATAGTTCATATTACAAAAAATGTTAAATTCAAATGTTTTTTACATAAAAAATCACTGGGGGTTGTCTTCTGGAGGAGGTGGAGGAGCTGAAGGAGTTGGTGGAGGAAACTCCATCCCCAAACTATGAGTCAGATGGTGCATGTACTCCATCTACTCCTGATTCTTCTATTGCCATCGACACATCTCCTCCTCGTGCTACTACTTCTACTGTTGTTACTGATGACACATCTCTTCTTGCCACTTCTGCAAACTCTCTATAAAGTCATTCTGATCTCCTAACTGCTCCTGATACTGTGAGGAAGAAGATAATTCCTCTCCACGAGCTCCTCTCGAACTGGACGCCGACATCGCAGTAGTACCCTAATAAGTACCAAGAGTCACATGAGAGCCGATACCAAATATTCGGCCCTTCTCAAAGCCATACTGAGTCGCTTGCATCCATTCCACCTCGTCGAAATGGTGTGCACTGGTCTGATCAGTCGCCTCGTCCTAAACCTCAACTTGTGTCTGAGAGGTCGCAACCTCATATGACTCCTTCAATTTCAATTTGAAATTAAAATTGTGAAAATATTATATGTAGTTAATTGTAAAACTGAAAAAATAATACTAACCATAATCTGACGATGGCGATCACCTCTAATCTCTCTAGTGGCTGGATCACTATACATCCTCCAATAAATGTCGAACTCCGTAATATCGAGATGCTCGACTGCCTATAGAAATATTAAATAAAATGTTTATATTTAAATTTATATAATTTTTTTAAAAAAATATACTTACCAGATTCTCTCTATGCGTACTGAATGTACAACTACCAGCTCGATGCATCACCTCCTGTCTCCCTGGTATTTCGGACCCAATGAAAACCTCCTCTGAAATCCACCACCCAACTAGTGTGCACATAATCCATCCCAAATCTGAGATGAAATGTACTCTGGTTGGTGGGCTCTACACAACTCATTAAATATTGTCGCTCCTCCTTTCTTAATGGCTGTCTTTCTCAAATTGTGCAAAAAATGGCACAAATGCTCATGCATAGCCACCTCCCATGCTGCATGGATAGCACCACGCATTCTATCATCGATGGGATACCATAAACACTTCAAATAATTTATAATATTAAGTTATTAATAAAATAAATTTCAAAATAAATATTATTTATTTACGTACCAGCCAATGATTGTACATAGCGAGCTGCACATCAACGGGAATTTGTTCCCATGTGATCCATGGCTGAGAAAAATAATTGCACAAGATAGCACTCTCATGTTCAATAGCTACTTGCGCAAAATTGTGAAAAAATAATAAATAATCAAACAATTAGTATATATATAAATAAATTAATGAAAAATATAACTAAAATATATAGGTTATCATACCTCCATGTGTGTGGATTGAAACCAAGACGTGGACGTCACTCAGGGATAGGGTCAGGAATCATCAGTCACGCAAGACCGCACCCTCTCCGTGTACCTCCTGAACCACCAATAGGATGAGTGTCATATGATCCCACATCCCCCTCATCCAAAGGCAGATCAGCCTCCTGCAACTCGTGAAATAAATCAGGATCCATCAGAAACACCAAATGATTTTTGTTAGCAGATAGTTGAAAATAACTATCATATATAGATATATATTATTTATGATCATAACCATCATTTAACTATGTCAATGTTCACCTTCATCATCATCTTCATATCTGATGATGTCAATGTCTTCATATTCCTCCTCAGCCTCATCAATATCCATATGAGTTTCACTTTCACCATCCCTTGTCATTTCAAATACATTTGTAACATAATTAATATCTTCATCACCATCGACCCTTAATTGTGTGGTGTAATCATTGATATTCACGTTTATTTGTGAAAAAGATAGATTTTGAGTAGTCTCTTGAAAAATTTAAATTCCTTCCACTTCAGCAGAACCACATTCAGTTTGAGTAAATTGATTTTCCCAAGATTTCATTTTTATTATGTTCCACCAATCACTCAGGTCTCTTGAAGTAGCACAATACTTTGCGTAATAAATTTTATGTGCCTGTTGAGCCAGTAAAAATGGTTCATTTACTACAAGAAGACTTTTATATTTAATATCAATGATTCCATGAGTCAGATGAACACGCAAGCATCTATCAGTATCCAAACACCGACATTTAAACATCGTTATGTAATTCTGTCCATGATAACATAACTCAATAATTACATCCAGAATGCCGTAAAAGTCAACTTCAGTTTCTCTATGATGCGATCCTCTCAAAAAAAAACTCCATTGTTCATTGTTTTTTTTGATTCCCCAAATACATGTGTATGAAATCGAAAACCATTCACCACATATTCATTATAATATTTAACTATTTTTTATGGTGGGTTACTCAATATACACAGTCACTTATCAATTTTATCAGCATGTTGAGACACCAAATTTTTTTTAAAACAATTATCAATATAATAAATAGTAAACTGAATTGATATTAAACCGTAAATAATTTATATTACGAGTTTTTGAAACCATTGATAATTTTTTTTGTCTGTTTTCTTCAAGAGAAGCTATTTTAATTTGTGGAAGTTGTTTCTTGATATGATTATCATAAAAACTAAAAATAAAATAAGTTTACATACTATAATAGAAATTATAAAATATTTGATAGAAGCACTCACAGTAAAAATGCTGTCATTTCTTCATAGTTGAGCAGAGAATATGTATGAGCTCTGTAATGTTCATTATCTGAATACCATTGTTCTTGAACTCCACCGAAGCCAAGATTTGGATGATTAAAAACTGATAATTGATTTTCCATTTCATCATTAACATTTCTCTCATTCTGTCCCATGCATTTTTGTTTTGAGGGATATTCAGATTCAAAATAGTGAGATCATAAAAAAGAAATTTCCTCTTGAAAATAAGATTCAGCAATTGACCCTTCAACTGATGCTTTGTTATGTATGTTTTTCATCAATTTCTACATACATATCTCGAATTGGTACATCCATCAAAACTGTACTGGACCTCCACATTTATCTTCATGTGGAAAATGTATTATCAGATGTTCCATTGAGTCAAAGAAAGTAGGAGGAAATATTTTTTCCAGTTTACATATAATTATAACAACATCTTCTTCTAGTTTTCTTAGCGCATCGTAGTCTATTTTCGCTGAACAAATGTTTCGAAAAAAATATGATATGTCTGTTATCAAATCCCAAATCATAGAATTCAAAAAACCTCTGAATCCAATCGGCATAATTCTTTCCATTATAACATGACAATCATGACTTTTTAATCCGGTAATATGACCATTCTTAACACATCTTCCCAAATTGGAAGCATTTCCATCTGAAGTCTCAAATATTCAATCCACTGACAAAATAATATGCGACTCTCTTTGGATAGTGTATAATTTGCTTTTGGCTTCATTAACCTCTATGGTCTAATATTTTCAAATAATAAAAGTTCTGGTTTCCTACAAATTTGGGAAAGATCTAATCGTGCTTTTATAGTATCATTGGTCTTACCTGGTGTATCCAAAATTGTATGAAATAAATTATCAAAATAGTTCTTCTCAATATGCATGACATCCAACATGTGGCGGACCAAAAAATCAGACCAATATGGGAGATCCCAAAAAATGCTTCGTTGTATCCAATTATGTTCTTTCCCAAAGCCATGAATTTTCTGTTGGTTTTCTGTTGGCCCAAATGTGATGGGAGGTAATGAGAATACTACAAATTTTAACTATGTACCTGAGATCATTTTCGGAGATTCATCCCTTGCAATTGTGACTTTTCTGAAATGAGATCTGTTCCTTCAAAAAGGATGATCAGTTGGAAGAAATCTGTGATGACAGTCAAAATAGCAAGGGTTTTTTACATTGATGAGCATAAAAGCTTTGTTGTCTTTCATACAGTAAATACATGATTTCAGACCCTATGCACTCCAGCCAAATAACATGCCATATGCTTGAAAGACACTAATCATCAACATCAATGCAGCTTTTAATGTGAAATTTTGTTTCGCAGCAACATCATATGTACTAACACCATTACTCCACAATGAATTTAACTCATCAATCAATGGTTTCAAAGAAACATCAATATTCTTTTTCAGATGTCCTGGGATTAATAATGTCAAAAATATATAGGTATCCTTCATCAACTTCCATGGAGGTATATAGTAAGGAGTTATAAAGGCAGGCCAACATGAATACTGACTACCATAAGAACCAAATGGACTGAAATGTCAGTAGAAAGACCCAATCACATGTTTCAGGATTCAAAAGCAAAAGAAGGATGTAGATGATCAAAATGTTTCCATGAATCACAATCTGATGGATGATTCAATCTTTTACCAGTTGAAATATTTGTTTTATGCCGTGACATCATTGACACTGTGTTATGAGACAAAAATAAACATTGCAGTCTGGGTGTACGGGGGAAATATCTTAACTATTGTACAAGAATCGATTCAGACTTCCCTGGTTGAGCTTCTTTATATCTCGATTTTCCACATGTGGGATAACTATACAATGACTCATTTTCACCAGAATATAAGATGCAATCATTTTCACATGCATGAATCTTCCAATAACTAAGTCCCAGATTATGAACCAGCCTCTTGCTCTCATAGTAATTTGTAGGCAACACATTTATTTCAGGTAACAGTGTTTTAACCAAATAAAATATCTGATCAAAACAGTTGTTTGACATTGCATTATCTGATTTAATAGCCATAAATTTTGCAACTGCTTATAATTTGTTTATCTTGAAACTAGGATATAATGTATCCTCACCAGACATCAACAACTCATAAAATTCAGATGGTGCGAACTTAGGAGTTAAATCAATATCATCGTGAGTTTCAGTTTGTTGAAGAGATGGACCTGCAACATCATGTACTAAATGTTGGAACCATGATGGATCCGGAATCAAGTTATTAGTATCTTCTCTAGAACTACGTTCACCGTGTTGATATCAAAAAATATAATCTGGTTGAAAACCAAACTGCAAGAGATTTCCTCCAACCTTGTCAAATGTGTCAAATGTTCTCAGAGCACATTTTTTACAAGGACACTTAATTGTGCCTTCTGAAACATATTTTAGTTTTGATGATGAAAATGCTAAGAAAGCTTCAACACACTCAATATATACGGTATTTAAACATGAACCATTTGGATTTCTACGCTGATTTATCCAAGCGTGATCATCTAATAATGACTGATGTCGACTTCCTTGTTCCATATTTTTCTACAAAATATAAAATCATCACTATTTTTTGAAAAATTTGAAATTATAAAAACACTATATGAAAAAACATAACTAATTACTAATAATTCTTAATAATTACCATTAATTGAGGGCGACACAATTTCCAGTGGATTGACGACTACTCTTTTATCAGATGCCTCATTTACTTTCATCTTTCTCACACTCAAATCATAATAAAGGATCTCATCAGAGGTACGCATATTCATTCTCGTATGCATGAGAATGAATATGCGTATCTCCGACCAGATTCTTCATTGTGATTTCAGTGTGAGAAAGATGCAAGTAAATGAGGCACGAGACAAAAGAACCCCCTTTTCGTCGATGAATCGTCTTCTTCCAACTATCACTGCCTGAAAACATTATAAAAAATGTGATCCTACAAATTCATATCCAATCTTGTGCATATGAGATTGAATATGCCTACGTAGCAGCACATTTTTCATAATGTTTTGAGTTAGTGAGAGTTGAAAGTAGAAAATTTATCGAGTAAAAGGAGTGTCGTCAATCCACTGGAAATTGTGTCAAGTTCTTAAAATTTATTAAAATTTATTAAAATTTCTTTCTAACTGTTCCTAATTATTCCTAACTAAAAATTCCTATTTATTAAGAATTATTCCTATTTATTACTAACTATTCCTATTTATTACTAACCATTACTATTTATTACTAACTATTCCTATTTATTACTAACTATTCCTATTTATTACTAACTATTCTCATTTATTACTAACTATTCGTATTTATTACTAACTATTCCTATTTATTACTAACTATTCCTATTCATTACTAATTGTTAATATTTATTACTAACTGTTACTATTTATTACTAATAGTTACTATTTATTACTAACTCTTACTATTTATTACTTACTAATACTATTTATTACTAACTATTACTATTTATTACTATTTATTTCTATTTATTCAGATTTATTCCTATTTATTACTAATTATTACTAATTATTACTTTTTATTACAATTTATTACAATTTATCCCTATTTATTACTAATTATTACTAATTATTATTAATTATTACTATTTATTACTAATTATTCCTAATTATACCTAATTATGCCTAATTATTAATAATTATTACTAATTATTACTAATTATTTCTAATTATTTCTAATTATTACTAATTATTACTAATTATTACTAATTATTCCTAATTATTACTAATTATTCCTATTTATTACTAATTATTCCTATTTATTTCTAATTATTTCTAGTTATTTCTAATTATTTCAAAATATTCCTAATCATTACTATTTATTAGTAATTATGAGTAATTATTAGTATTTATTACTAATTATTAAGATTTATTACTAATTATTAAAATTTATTAATAATTATTATCAATTATTCCTAATTATTATCAATTATTTCTAATTATTACTAATTATTCCTATTTATTACTAATTATTCCTATTTATTCATATTTATTCCTAATTATTCCTAATTATTACTAATTATTACTAATTATTAAAAATTATTACTAATCATGACTAATTATTAATAGTTATTCCTAATTATTACTAATTATTTCTGTTCATTACTAATTATTCTTATTTATTTCTAATTATTACTAATTACTTCTAATTATTGCTATGTATTCCTAATTATTTGTATTTATTCGTAATTATTAGTAATAATTAGTATTTATTACTATTTATTACAATTTATTACTAATTATTACAATTTATTACTAATTATTATCAATTATTCCTAATTATTATCAATTATTTCTATTTATTACTAATTATTCCCTAATATTCTTAATTATTACTAATTATTACTAATTATACCTGTTTATTACTAATTATATCTCTTTATTACTAATTATTCCTAATTGTTGCTAATAATTGCTATTTATTGCTAATTATTGCTATTTATTTCTAATTATTCTGAATTATTACTAATTATTACTAATTATTAGTAATTATTGCTGATTATTAGTATTTATTCCCAATTATTAGTATTTATTCTTAATTATTACTAATTATTCCTATTTATTACTATTTATTGCTATTTATTCTTCATTATTGCTAATTATTCCTATTTTTTGCTAATTATTCCTAATTATTTCCTAATTATTCCTATTTATTCTTAATTATTCTTATTTATTCATAATTATTCCTATTTATTGCTAATTATTCCTATTTATTGTTAATTATTCCTGTTGCTAATTATTCTTATTTATTCTTATTTGTTCCTATTTATTCCTAATTATTCATATTTATTGCTAATTATTCCTATTTATTGCTAATTATTCCTATTTATTACTAATTATTGCTAATTATTCCTAATAATTCCTAATTATTACTAATTATTGCTAATTATTAATAATTATTCCTAATTATTCCTAATTATTCCTAATTATTGCTAATTATTGCTAATTATTGCTAATTATTACTAATTATTACTAATTATTACCAGTTATTACTAATTATTAGTATTTATTAATAAATATTACTAATTATAACTAATTATTACTAATTATTAGTATTTATTAATAAATATTACTAAATATTACTAATTATTACAATTTATTAGTAATTATTACAATTTATTAGTAATTATTAATATTTATTACTAATTATTACATTTTATTAATAATTATTGAAGTTTATTACAAATTATTACACTTTATTACTAATTATTACAATTTATTACTAATTATTACAATTTATTACTAATTATTACAATTTATTACTAATTATTAAAATTTATTACTAATTATTACAATTTATTACTAATTATTACAATTTATTACTTATTAATACAATTTATTACTAATTAATACAATTTATTACCAATTAATACAATTTATTACAATTTAATACAATTTATTAAAATTTATTACTAATTATTACAATTTATTACTAATTATTACAATTTATTACTATTTTTTTTATAGTTTATTACTAATTATTACAATTTATTACTAATTATTATAATTTATTACTAATTATTACAATTTATTACAATTTATTTCTAATTATTACAATTTATTACTAATTATTACAATTTATTACTAATTAATACAGTTTATTACAATTTATTGCTAATTAATACAATTTATTACAGTTTATTACTAATTATTACAATTTATTACTAATTATTACAATTTATTATTAATTATTACAATTTATTACTAATTATTACAATTTATTACTAATTATTACAACTTATCACTAATTATTACAATTTTTTACTAATTATTACAATTTATTACTAATTATTACAATTTATTACTAATTATTACAATTTATTACTAATTATTATAAGTTATTACTATTTATTACTCATTATTACTATTTATTACTATTTATTAATAATTATTAAAATTTATTACTAATTATTTGTATTTATTATTATTTATTACCAATTATTATTAATTACTACAAATTAATTATATGCATTACTAATTATCGTTAATAATTACTCATTACTACTAATTATTGAAAATTAATACTAAAAATTTCAATTTATTAGTTCAAATAAATAGTCATGACGAAAGAATTTAAATTCAATTTAATTACAACTAATCAACAATAATAAAAATTAACAGAAAAATTGAAATAAATAATAAATTAAATAAAACATAAATACCTTTAAACTTGATTTGCTATTGATGTAGACGGCTTCACAACTTCTTCGTGACCAAAAAAATTAACTTATAAAAATTTTCCCTATGAAATCAGTGTTTAGAGAGAAACAAGATCGAGAAATTGAGAGCAATGAGAAGAAAAACAGATAGGGGTATATATATGTTAGATTATTTGCGATGGGACTATTTGCGACGGATTACCCATCGCAAATAGTATCTTTTGCGACGGGACTCGTCGCAAATACCTACACCCACATTAATTACTGTCGGCAGTTAAAAAGTTATTTGCGACGGGTCCTGTCGCAAATAGTCACGGCCGACACACCTTTTACGATGGGAGGACATCCCGTCGCAAAAAGCTATTAACCGCAGCCGGGTATTTGCGATGGGTCCCGTCGCAAATAATCTTCGCGCGGTTTGGCGCGCTACCCGCGCCAAACCTTTTGCGATGGGACACGAAATCCCATCGCAAATAATCGGTTATTTGCGACGGGTTGTTACCCCCATCGCAGATAACTTCTTGGATGGACTTTTTGTGATGGGATTTATTCCCGTCGCAAAAAAGCCCGTCGCAAAACGTCTTTTTTCCCGTAGTGATAAGCTGTACTTAGAAGTACCTATGTAACCAAAGCCTTTTGTAATCCCTGCCAGACCCGAGAAGTAAAACATGCATCTCTGTCTAACACAATGGAGTGTTTAACCCCATGTAAACGTACAATCTCTTGGATGTACAACCTCCCAATCTCATCAACACTGAAGGTCTCCTTGATTGGAAAGAAGTGAGCAACCTTCGTGAGTCTGTCAATGACAACCCATACTGCATCATTCCCTCAAGGTGACCTTTGAAAACCTCTCATAAAATATATCGCAACATCATTCCACTTCCACTCGAGAATGGGTAACTACTGCAAAAGCGTTGCTGGTTGCTGATGCTCCGCCTTCACCTACTGACAGGTGGAACACCTCATGAAAAAACCTGCATCATCTCTCTTCATACCTGGCCACTAATACTGATGGTGTAGATCACGATACATATTCATGACACCATGATGAATTGACCAAACTAAGGAATGAAAGTCTCGCATTAGATCTTCGCGTAAGTCTTCTGGAACCCACACACACCCATGAAAATGCAAGATCTCATCCAAGCCTATTGTCCATACAGGAATAGGGTCCTCTCCTGAAACACTCTCCCGTAGGACTAGGGCTTATGAATCTGATAGCTGCCTCATTCAAACTTGATCAAGAAGAGTAGAGTTAATAGCTATAAAAGATAGAAACGTCTACCCATGTCTGTCGTGCACCTCCAAATGCATCTCAGAGAACAGATCCATAAGCTGCCACTCACTGTTGGCCTCCTAAACTGCCTATATCTGAGTCTCCTGCTCAATGCACCAGCCACTTCGTTTCCTTTCTCAGGTGTGTAGGCAAGCTCAAAGGAAAAGGACTGAAGATACTCAACCCACATTCAGTGTCTCAAATTTAGATCAAACTTATTCAAGATATACTTGAGACTTTTGTGTTCGGTGAAAACCAAAAAATGCTCTCCCAGAAGGTAGTGTATCCAACAACGTAAAGCATGAACGACTGGAGCCATCTCGAGATTGTGCGCTGGGTAATTTCTCTCATGTGGCCTCAACTACCAGAACTGTATGCAACGACCCCTTCTCCCTGCATAAGTACTAGTCCAAGCCCGATACTGGATGCATCACAGTATACAATATATCTCTTTCCTGGTTCTGGAAATACTTGTATCAGTGCTGAAGTCAACCTCACTTTTATCTCCTGAAAGGTTGACTCACAAGAATCTGACCACAAGTACTTAGCACCCTTCTTTGTCAGGCACATCAGTGGCACTGCTAAGCGTGAGAAGTCATGTATGAAATGTCTGTAGTAACCAGCCAGCCCTAGAAAACTCCATACCTCAAAGACATTTTTCGGCTAATCCTAGGAAACTACTGCTCTCACTTTCTCTGGGTCTACTGATACTCCTGTCTCTGAGATAACATGACCCAAGAAGTGAATCTAGTCCATCAAAAAGTGGAATTTTGAGAGCTTAATATATAACTGATGCTCCCTCAGTGTACTCAAAATGATATCAAGATGTGTGGCATGGTCATGTCGAGTGTGAGAATATACCAATATATCATCCATGAAGACTACCACAATGGAATCCAAGTACGGATGGAACAGTCAGTTCATCAGTTCCATGAAGACTACTGGCATGTTCATGAGACCGAACGACATAACCACATACTCGTATAGACCATAACTGATCCGAAAGGCTCTAAGAGGTACATCTAATGGTCTAATGCGCAATTGATGGTATCCAGACTTCAAGTCAATCTTCGAGAACACCCAGGATCCTAAAAGTTCATCCAAGAGATCATCAATCCTCGATAAGGGATATCGTTTCTTGACCATCAACTCGTTTAGATTCTTATAATCCACAAAAAGTTTTAGGGTACCGTCCACCTTCTTCGCAAACAGGACAGGCGAACCCAAAGGAGAAGTACTGGGTCGGATGAAACCCTTTGTATACAACTCCTCCAACAACTTCTTGAGCTCCTGCAACTCTGGTGTATCCATCCTATAAGGAGGAATAAACATCTATGCCGCTCCAAGAACAAGCTTAATATAAACGTACACCTCTCACTCTGGAGGAAAACATGAAAATTACTCTAGAAAGATGTCCCTGAAACAATCCACCACTGGAGGAAAGTCCATATGTGGAGTCCCCTGGTCAACCAGATATAGACTAGCAATCTGGTTGTAACTCCTCCCAACCCATGATGCTCGGGTCCCACTCTGCTCACCTAGACATCCCATTCACCCTTATGAAGAAACGATCCACCCTCTGGTGACGTGAAACTCACCCTATGGTGATAGCATTTGACTACAACTTGAAAGGGAACTAACCAGTCCATTCTGAGAATGATGTAATAGCCCATTATCTCCAAGATATAGAGGTCCCAAAAAAAGTGACACCCACCAACCTCTAGAGGTAACTCCTTGAATTGACATACACTAGCTGTTCTAGTCCCCAAAAAAGTTTCTAACGTCAAAATATCAACATAAGAAAAGATACAGAGCCCAAGGATCTCCACAATAATGAAAGATATAAAGCTATGGGAAGCCCCTGTATTGAAAAGAGCAGAAGCTAAAACTGAGGCAACTAGGATCGTACCTTGAACTATAGAGGGTCAGGGATCCTGCTCCTGCTGGGTCTGCTCCACTACAAAAGTCTGACCTGCACTATGGCCCTATGACCCTGCCTGACCACCCTGAGCTAATCCAACCTATTGTCAATAAAAGCCTAGCGACTGTCTACCACATCCTCAAACTCCACCTCAGCCTAAACGGTCGGAAGAACTCCAGTTCCCTGACTGATGAGAAACTGGTGGTGATTCACCTGAACATGGAGTCATAGAAGAACCCATATCACCAGCTACTGGTGAGAAGAACTGAAAGAAGTGTGGAAGATGGCCCATCTTTCTGCATGATCGGAACTCCACTGGGTCTCTCGGGCAATGTGGCCTCGTATACCCACTCTTCCCACACTCATAACACACCACCTAGATACCAGAAGTAGTGTCTCGTCTCCTCATACCCCCACCTATAGACTCCCTACGGCATTTCCTGCTGTCAGTTGGAGGGATACAAACTCTGGATGTCGAAATGCCCTGGCTCACCACTCCATAATCCGTCAAATTTCACTGCTTGATCAGTGACTGATTGACTATAGAAGTGATGGAAGTTATCCTGAGGATGTTTACCAGAGATAGTATGTCGTTACTGAGACTATCCTCAAACTTCCTTTCCAGAAATAACTCATCACCTCCTAGAATAGGCATGAAGCGCTGTAGATCAGTGAAAAAAGAAGAATACTCCATGACTGATAGAGTACCTTGATCCAGACTCATGAACTCTCGGGCTTGATCGACCCTCAAATTCTTCGGGTAGAAGTAATCATAGAAGGCACACTTGAACTCATCCCACACCATAAATTGCTGGCGTCCCACCTGTGAGATCATATCCCACCATCTCTTGGAGGAGTCCCGAAGTATATAAGTAGAAAGATTCAACATCCTCTCTGGAGGCATCTCCAGATGATCGAAGATAGATAACATAGATTATAACCATGACTCTAAATCATGAGGTCCTTCGTCCCCTGTGAAGGTGGGAGGATGCTGCTGCTAGAAAACCCACGTCAACTCTTCCATAGAAGGGGTAGGATGAAGTATTACTCGGATGGTCTGCATAAACCTCATAAATCTTTCTCAGAACTGTGAGTCAGCACTTGTGTCCAGAATGATGGCTGGTGCCAAGACTGGCACAATTGGAGGATCTATTGGCAGTTTCTGATCTTTCATGTCTGGTGTCTGATCACTTCCCTATAACCGCTGGACAACCAAAGGATGTCTCAGTGGAATGAATCTACAAGGTCAAGTTCACACCATAGATCAAGATTATCAAGGACCGAAACTTATAACTGTAAGAAGGTAACAAGAGAAAGAAAGAATTCAAGTTTTTCAAAACATGGATACATGACGTGTATAATTCCTACATGATGTGTTCCCTTAATCCTTCACATGGGCATGTAATTCTCCAATCCTAGGTCATGTAACACCCCATACACATGTCGTGTTACCCTAACACATGGAATTTACTTGAATCTTCTTCCCATGCCTGAGTTCTTTTATACAGATAAGCCACACAGTTCCCCTAGAACAAGACTACACATCATGTTATTCCCAGACATGACGTGTACTATAAGAACTTCACCAACCCCTATTGTTAGTTACACGGCTAGTTACACGACTGACTCTATAAGTCATGTTTATGCCAGACATGATGTGTACTAGAAGGATTCCACTGTCCCATGTTGTTCATTACACAGACGAATACAATGGTTATACTACACAACATGTTCAAGATTGACACGACATGTAGAACCTAAGTTTTATCCATATGTGTTATTAGTCACATGGGTGGACACATGGTCTACACAACACGGTGTGTACATCTGGTACATGACATGTCCCACCAATATTTCCCAACCCCATGTCTCTGCCCACACATTCAGTGACATGGTTAGAGACTACATGGTGTGTACATACATCACACGGCGTGATCTTAAGAAAAGTAGTTCCTTCCCGAACAGAAGGACACATGTCATGTATTCATCATTACACACCATGTATTCTGGGTTCTTTTGGACAGTAAGCCTCAAAAACTACTCCGGAACCCAAAAAACACTGAAACGAACATTAATGTGCCAATTTCTGATATGTGAGGGCCCATAATCCCTGTGAATCAAATATTTCCATCTTATACATGTTATATACAAGTAAAACAAGGCAATGATCCAACAAATTCCAATCCACGAGGGCCGATAACACCTCAAGAACCAAAGTTTGGCATTCATTTAGAAAAAACCTTAAACAAATCAATACCCTATCAAAATCAGGTATTCTATCAAGGCATATATCACAACAACATGCATATCTAGAACGTCATCTATCACAACAACATGCAATCACTAATGCACCCTAAATGGAATAGAAGGAATGCATGACTTGTGATTTCTAACAAGTGCCTATATGATGCATGAGATGGAATAACCTAATCTCATCGAGTTTCAATAAAAATTGACCCTTAATAATATCAATGATAATAGCACAAAACATGTGAATCACACAACGGTGAAATCAAATCAACTATAATAATTACAAAACTAGAGAAATTGTAGTAAAAAGGTAAATTGGATTTTCCCTGTACACAGGTTAGATACTCCCGAGAACAGATTATTACCAAGTACCTATTCCTTTCTATCACTGGCTATAGGCTCCAAACAATAAGTCAATAAGAAAATAACCCCTCTGATACCAATTTGTAACGTCCCAGTTCCTGGAGTCACCCAATGATTCCCCATACCTAGTTGGTAACATGGCCTCGAGCGCATTTTTCCAAATGCCAAAGGCTTCTGACTAGAAGCGAGGGCCTTAGGCATGATAGTGGGAAATCTATGCCCTCATTGGCAGAGTAACACAACCGAAGTAAAATAGATAGAAATATAGAAAGTAGTAAAACTTGCAATAAGTAGACAATAGAAGTAATAAAAAATAGGATCACACACATAAATATAAATGATGTATGATACATATGTCTAGGAAATCATCCAAACAATCACAATTCTAGAATACAATACTAAACCAAAGTACAAATAAAATCAATTAAACAACTCCACATCATTACAGGCCTCAACTTGGTCCCATATTCCCCAGATCCACAACAATCAAGTACCTGAAGTAGAAGGACATTTTATCTTATCTATACTTGCAACAATATAATCTGTTTGGGCCCAAAATCATGACCCAAACAGGGTGTGAGACTAATCTCAGTTGGCAACCACCCAAAGATCTATTCATAATAGTTAATGAATTTATTTGGTATGCAATAAACAAAATGGAGTAGTAAATAAGGAAGTAAACCTAGTAACAATCCTACAAATTTAATTGCATTCATTTTCATATACCAACTAAGAAATTAATCAAAAGAAGGTAACCCTCTGGGAATTACTCATAGCCTAACCCCTCTGGTTCAACCAAATAAACACAAGAAACCTTCTGGGAAGTATACACACTCTAACCCCTCTGGTTCAACTTTAGCAAAGAAACTTTGAGGAAGAACTCACCGTCAATTCCCCATGTGGTTTTGTATTGGTAACTAATAGGCACTTTGAGTAAGCACTCAACGTCCAATTCCCCCTGTGGCCCACATCGAGGAAACTACAAACACTTTGAGGGAGCACAAAGTCCACCCCTCTATAGTATCACAACGTAATAGTAAAACAGACACTCTGGAGAAGCCCTCAATGTCCATTCTCTATATGGTCTACTATACCAGGTTCTCACAGCCCTGTATAAGTAAATCATGCACAAATATACATGGAATCCAATGTAAACCTCAAGAACTACTTGGCTAAACAATCTACAACATATCATAGCATGACAGATAATAATCACTTCATCCTAACAATAACAGGAATGTAAAAAAAAGTAATAGCCTAACATGCAAAGCTAGACCAAACGTTCAAAATAAGAAAACATGGGAAAAAAATCCATAACATGGCAAGGTTAACCCTATTCACAAAAATTAACCTCTATCCAAACAAACAAGGAATAGCAGGTAATAATTGGGCAAAAACCATAAACACGTAATACCCCATTCTTGGGTATTGGGAATTTTGGAACATAAAATTCAAGGACTATCTACGAAAAGGCACAAACCACCTACCTCGACATTGTGAGATCGATATACCTGAACCCGAGGACTTGAATTTCCCTTGAACTCTGTAGATCTACAAAAATGCTAAAAAAATTTAACGAAGGATATCTCGTGAAAGAGGAGAAATCTAGAGATGATGATCAAGAAGAAGGGAGAACTCACCGATGCGATTCCAACGCAATTGACAGAGTTTGAATTGGAGAACGGATAGTGAGTCGGGGGCTTAGAGAAGATACATGGCCATACACACGCTCTTGGACAAGAAAAACGAAGAAGAAGTGTGTTCTGTCAATTAGACGCGACCCCGGTCCATTTAATGAAATAAAAAAAGTACTTGGTGTGTTATTTAAAAGTACTTGGTGTATACTTTCCTTTTCTGGCCTCTGATTTAGGAGGTCTCCAGGTCACCACACCCATCCATGTACTCAGCCATTATACAACTAGTACATGGTCACCCGTGGAAATCAGGTACAGGACGTGTACTAAAAAGTACACAACGTGTACTCCTGAAATTTCTAGAAACTCCTCTTTTTCTCAAAAAACAACCATAAAATAAAAATAAACCCGAAAATAATATCCAAGTTCTTACACCATTATAAATATCCTTCATTTCATTTTCACTCACCTTATCCTAAGGATATACATGTATTTATTTTCCTAGTATGGATTCTAAGTTACTGTCAATGATATTGATAAAGTCTTAATTTTCATAAACCCTCAATAATTATTCTTATGTTGTTTTTACTTCTTTTTATGGTTTATAAACTTTTAAACTATTGATTATACCCATAAATTTCAAAAATAATGTATTTACTTATTCTTTGGGGTACTCTTAAGTTTAATAATTTATATGTGTTTTACAACATTATTATGAATCTCATTCCATTCACATGGGTGTATTTCGTGTTTATAACTAATGTATATATCTTATCTATACTGCACACATCATTTGGATCAAATAATTATGTGATGGCTGGGACTAGAATTATATATACCTCTAATTAATTGGTTAATGCATTTATATTTAATGAGATCATTATCTATAAACATGATATAGTTAGATTTTTCTAAACTATTATTACATAGACATAATGTTTTTGGCTCTGTCTATTATGTTATAATGTCTTAGAAATGAGATTCAACTTATGTTTATGATATTTCATTATTATGAATGTTTCACATTCCATTTATCTTTTAGAAAATTTCTATATCTTTATGATTATGATCTTATTTTTATGGTGTGATTATGATTATTATGTTAACTCATGTACTCAAATTGATTCATGCCTCCTTTTCATTACCATTGTTCCTCTAATAAATAGGCTTTTTTCTCACCCTTTCTTTAATTTATATCCCCATGTGATTACATATATAAATAATATTATGAAATCTTATAGGTGGACTACATTGAATGTTTTAAATAATATTTAATGTTTTATGTATATTAATATTATACGATTCTATTGATTTTTGAGTTTTGTAATATTATGAATTATTTTCATAAAAATTATATAAAAATTATATAGGATATATATAGGTTTCTATAATTTGTATCACAGAAAGGTTTTCTTAATTGGGGAATTAGGTTAGATAGTAAAATATAGAACATTTTAACCTTAGGGATTTTATAATTTAATATATTAAAATTGATTTAATCTTATTAATAATTTATTTATCCAAAATTTATTGACTTATGTTTCATTATGAAAATTTATATTTTATAAAATTGAAGGAACTAGGATTGCACGGGCTAATAAACAATGTGATGGTTTACAAAATGATTATTTGAATGGTATTCTTAATAAATTGAGGTATGAAGTAAAAAATATCATGGACAGAATTAACTAATTTTCGTAGGATATGAACAAAATCCTATTGATTTTCGGATTAATAATAGATTGTTCATATACTATTTATAAATAGAATCAAATAAATGGTAGGAATTGATTAAGAATATAATGGAAAATGATAAATTTGAATAAATAGAGTGTGAATACTTCAATTTTTTTTTTCAAAACATGTAGTTTTCTAAAAAATATTAATTCTAATATGGATAAAGGATTTCTAGAGCTCAATAAAAAGAGAATCAATCTATAACAATTTATTAAGAAAATTTTACAAGGTGTTCAATGTATGTCTCTAGTTTTTTTAACAACCTTGATAAAAAATAGATATATTATTTAGTGTTTTAAAATAAAATCTTCAAAATGTATTAGATATCAAAGACATTGAAAGTTTTTAAGAAGTATTTTAATGTGTTATCAAAGTATATATGGAGTTTGGATAGTGGTCTCATGGAGACAGAGATAATAAAAAAGGAAAAATCTTTATACTATAGGATAAAATGACATGAAACATGGAGGAAAGATGATTCAACTACCTATATATAAATGATGTGGAAAGAAGAATCCACATAACAACCTTAAGGGAATATAGAAAATCATCAAGTGCAAAAAAGGCTTGTATTACACACAATAGTGTATAAGGGAGACAAATAGGAAATTCTATACAATGGAAGTAATGACGGATCCATTTAATCACCATCCATGGTTAAATAATTTAATTAAAAGGAACCCGGGAACTATATAATATAAAATGCCAAAACTAGAGACTTAAAGGATAGTTAACATAAGAAACCACCAAATCTAAGGGATAAAGAAAGGTCTTATGCCATTAAAATCACTAAATTGGAGTCAAAATGAAGCAGAGAAAGGTATTTTTACAATCCACTCAATAGTGGAAACTATTTTGTTTGATTTTTGAAGGAAAAATTAAATCACATATTGTTTATTTAATAGAAATATTGAATCATATCTTAGTTACCTTATGGTAGAGATATCAATTAAAACACCTAGTGGTGAATTTTTTTCAACATATGTATTTTAGTATTACTTAATTATCAATTGTGGAAATATTCTTACATCAAATCTCGTAACTATTTATTTTTTGGATTTGGTATTACATTAGGTATAGATTTTTTTTCTGTATATAGATATTATATCAATTTTTGATAAAAGTAATTTTTTTCAATATATTGAACCATATACTTATACTATAAAAATGTAATGAGGATTAAGAATCTCATTTATAAAATCTATTGAAATCATGAGTATTGATACCCAATGAAGAAGCATAAAATTTTTTCCTTGAAAACATGCCTAATATAAGTGAAGATATTAAATCATTCCTCAAAGTGTTTATCAGTCTTAACCAATATTATAAATTAAATTTATCAATTGAAATTATACTTTATGTGACACTTATACCAAATAGACCATATCTAATTTCCTTGGGAGAATTGTATAAATTAAATAAAGAATACCAAGAGAATTTGGATAGGGGGATTAAATGTCAATGTGCATCACCTTAGGGTCATTGTAGCAATTTTTCAAAAAGGAAAATGGGTAATTTAATCTTTTCATATATTATCAATATCTCAATAATATTACAACAAAGAAAAAGAATATACTACCCTAGATTTATGAATAATTTAATCAAATTCATGGATATCAATACTTCTCTAAGTGGACCTTTATTCTAGTTATCATTAATTGAAGGTGAATAGAGAAGATATTTATAATTAAATCTTGTATATAATATATAGACACTATGAGTTTATAGTTATTCCATTAATTTCTATAAATACCCTATATATCATCATAAGCTTGATTAATAGAGTCTTTATATATTAAATTGATAAATATTTGGTGGTATTCATTGAAGATATTATAATATAATCTATGTAAATATAGGACCATAAATAACATACAAAAATTATGTTGAATACATCAAGGAATGAGAAGTTTTAAACCATGATAAAAAGGTGTGAATTTTAGAATTATCAAGTCACATTCATAGGGAATATGATAAAAATGAAGTAATTTCCATGGATTTTTCAAATAAAAATGTAATTAATGAATTATATGAACTAAATAGAAACACATAAATTCATAGTTTTCTTAGATTATCTATACAATATAAATTCTTGGTGTGAAATTTCTCACAATTTTATAACCCACTAAACAAGATAACAATAGAATAAAGTATGTCTGGATGAAAGATTGTGAAGAGGTAATTAAGGAAACTAGAAAGAAGCTAGTCATTATAACTATAGTCACCCTATCCTTAAGTAGAGGAGGTTTTTTGATGCACATAAATTATTTAAATAAGGTATTTGGTTTCATACTCATGAAAAATAATAAATTTATAGACAATTACTCAGGATAATTGAATTTCTATAAGATAAATTATCCAACACATTATCTAGATTTGATATTAAAAATAATTGTATTAAATTCTTATAATCACTACCTTTATGGAGAAATATTTGAAATGTATACTAATAAAAATATATTAATGTATATATTCTTATAGAAGTATTTGAACATGAATAAATAAATATGGTTTAATTTATTCAATAACTATAACTACTCGATACATTTCCATTATAGAAAGGTGAATAAGGTAGATTGTGCTTAATGAAAAAAAGAAAATTGTTACCCTATCCATGATGATGATTGATAATGACCTAGTATTTTTGGATATTAAAAGGATGTATTTGGAAATCATAAAGGTAGGGATGATATATTACCTTTTCCAAATGATTACACTACCATCTATTCAAGTTAAAATAAAGAAGACACAATGAGTTGATTTAGAAAAACAAAAGAAGGTACAACAAACTATTAAATGAAAACATAATGAATTGAACATCAAAAACGAAAATAATTTGGTTTTAAAATAGTTTATATGTTCATTAAACACTATAGATAAAGAATAAGATATTATATGATATACATAGATTATTTTTTTCAATCCACATAGGAAGTACCTAGATATAATTAAATCATTGAGTCCTGTGGTACAAAATTTAAAAGGAGACTATATAGAGTGCCACAACTGGCTTGGAATTTCAGAATGTTAAGGTAGATTTTTGTATATATAAGGAAAAAATATCACCATTAACTATACCAACATGGAAATGGAAGAACATCATCATGGATATTTTTACAAGACTCTTGAAGAGATTAGAAGTAAATAACGCCATATGGGTTATAGTAGATTAATTTTTGAATATTAAAAAATTCATCCCAATTTGGGAATATTTAATGGTCAATAAACATGGAATGATATATTTCAAGGAAGTATTGTGGCTAAATGGGGAACCAATTTTGATCAAATTTGATTAATATTTAAGGTTTAATATGTAGTTCTAGATAAGTATTTAACACTTATTTAATGTGGCTTCGATTTTTTTTACTTCCTATAATCATTAAATAGATGTTCAATACTAAATAAAAAATCAAACCCATGAATTATTTCAAAGATATTTCTTCATGGATTTCATAGGTGGTTGGGATCAACATTCTCCATAGGTAGAGTTCTTTTACAATAATAGTTCCCACTCAAGTATTTAGATGGAACCATATAATGATCTATAAGGAAAGAGATATAATATGATATGATGAAGTTGGTGAATGGAGGATATTAGGATTTAAACATTTTAAGAAATGGTCGAAAAGGTATAAACCATTCCGAAACACATTAAGACAATATACATTTTGTAGAAGAGTTATGATGACCATCTCCCAAGAGGCTGAAAGTTTGTTGTTAGAGATAAATTATTCCTTAAAATATCTCCTCAGAAGAGATTTTTTAGTTATGGAAATAGATAAAAGATAAATAATAGGTACATTTTCCCCTTTGAGATCCTTGATCACATAGTATATATATACAATCTGTTGGTACTTCCAACCAAACCTTTATTAGGTGTATAATGTTTTTAGCATATCTCTCATGAGTAAGTACATACTTGATCCATCATATGTACTAAATCTAGATGTCTAACAATTGAAGAAATAATTATATTACAAGGTTAAACCAATGAAGATCTTTTACTATAGATTCAAATTTATATGTAATAAAGAAAATAACCTCATAAAAAACTTTGAAAAAACCACAAATATGAATTGGTAATGTTAGAACCTATAAATAAAGTGAAATAAAAGTACCATAATCTATTCATGAATGAGGGGTTGAATTGAAATTTTGATGATGACATTTCTTAAGGGAGTAAGAATATATTGACCTGGAATTTTCTATATGAAATTTTCCTTCCTAATTTTTTTTTCATTCTTTAGTATAGTATAAATAAATAACATACACCACATAATAAAAATAAGCACTATATTATTTCATCAATATAAAACATTACATATGTTGGATAAATAAAATTCATAAAAATAAAAATATTATAAAGGGAATATAAAATATAATAAGTAATGTGAGTATAATTGGAAAATCCATAGGGTCATGGTCTTATAGAAATATTATAGCCATGAATAATACTATAAAACAAGAAAAACATTAAAAATATAATTGGAGTTTGTAAAATGGAATAAAGAACCTTGAGATATAATTATGTGATTAATAAATGAAGGAAATATGATGTATTCATAGAAATTATAAATGTAATACATTTGTTAGAAAAATAAACAGAATGTTAGAATTGTAATCTAAAAGTTAAATTAGCAACTTGGCGACAAGAATAGTAATATTACTAGAATGTAATATTTATAAAGAACAAAATAAGAAAATACAAAAAAATATAATTAAATAAAATAAATAATTAAATTACATAACTTAAATAAATATATGGTTATATTATTAATAGTAATGTATATTTAAATTTATTTTTTAAAAATGATAAATTTTATGTTAATATTTTAATATTAAAAATTATCTAATTATATTTTTTTATAAAATGAATGAATATTTTTTGGAATAAACACGTAAAAATTATTCTCGATTGATTTTTTGGTTTTTTATAAAATGAAATGAATTTTGAAATGAATAGTGAAAATATAGTTTTTTAGATATGGTTAGTTTAATAACACAGTGTTGACATAATAATGACCTAGAAATTTCAGAATTTTTTTCTCAACCCAAATTTAGTCTAATAAGATAAATAATATATTTAAAAACAATAAATTCATTTTATTAATATAAAATTTGATTTCAAATGTCTAATGTGAAAAAGTATTCATTAAATTAAATTTATTTTTTCTTGTTTTCTTTCTTTATATCATATTATTTATTAAAAACTTATTTTCAGCATTGGAAGGGTTTTAAAGGAATAAAAATATATATTTTTAGTTAAAAATTATTAATATTATAAAATGAGATCACTATTATAAGACTTGGTAATAAAATAATATTTCATTGTTTATTTTCACCAAAAAATACTTCTCCCCTATATTTATAAATACACCTATCTTTTCCATGGGAAAACACTTAAAAAATTTGACCTGTTGAATTAGTTTTCCAAATATATTTTCTTAAGCCTCCTAATAGTTTTAGAGAAATTATGGAATAATCCCACTCTAATTATTTATGGTCTTAGTCCTTTAGAAAATATGTAATCTTTGAGGAAGAGGCAACACCCCGTTTTTATTTAGCTCATTTTTTACTCTTTTAATTTTTATTTTAAAATTTCATTTTAACCTCTTAAAGTTAATCTAAAATAAAATATAAACTATAAAAATGTTATTATGTTATTATAAAATCAAAATAAACTTATATATATATATAAAATATCAAACCCCCTCATTTGATATATCCCATTAATGATCAGTTTGAACTCTTATAAATGTTTTCTTCTTTATTTATTTATAACCACCATTATGGTTGGTTAGTGTTTCTTATATATATTTATATATGTTATTATGCAGCTATATTATTATTATTATTATAAACTATTTATAATATATATTACCTCTCTCCCTGTTTTGAAAAAGTTTATTAATGTTTTATTTTATCTCCTATGAGGATGTTTTCAATTATTTATTTATCACCTCCTTGACAACATGTTTATATGTCGTATTCCTATCTCTTTTGAGATTATAGTCTCTCTTCCCCTCTTTTATCCCTATGATTATTCTAAATTTTCATTACATTCATTATAAATATCCTATATCTCTGTTTACATTTCCTTTCTTTGAGTATATTCATGTATTTGTTTTCTTGGGATGAATTCTTAGTTACATAATATGATATTGATATAGAACTTATTTTCAAAACCACTCATTAATTCTTATTATGGTTTTACTTAATCTCTTTATTTCCAATACTCATTTAATCAATTAATGCTACCCATGAATGTCCAAAATATTGTATTTACTTATTTTTTAGGGTACTACCAAGTTATTTCATTGATATATGATTTAAAACATTATTATATAACAAATTATTTTCTCATGGGGTTATTTTATGTTTATAATTAATTTATGTTTCTTATATATGTTACATATATGATTTTTATCATATTATGATATGATATGTGGGTAAGAAATTAAATATCCCTAAAATGTAATGAGTAATACTTTATATCTCATGCAATCATTATGTGTAGGAATTATGTAGTTATCTTTATCAATATTGGTATGTATATAATGTTACAGATAGTTTTAAATATTATTTATGATTTTTTTGAATCTATTCCTGACTTATGTTAATAATGTATCATTATTATGTGTGTACCACATTTCATGTCACCCTCAAATGATTTACATATCCTTTTATTTATGATCCTATACTTATGATGCGATTAAGATTATTATTCACACACATATACTAATGTTGATTGATATATCCTTTTCTTTCCTATTATTTTACTACTTATTAATTTTTTAGACCACTATTTATTTGATGTATATCCTCAGATTATTAGATGTACTATGATGGTTATGGAAATCTATAGGAGTACTAGCTTGTAGGATTTAAATAAATTTTATTATTTTATGCGTATTAATGTTGTACAATATTTTCCAAGACACTGAATCAATCTATTTTGAGATTTGTAATATTATATAGGTTTCTCTTGAAAATTTATAATAATTATGTATGTGATGTATGAGTTTATATATAAAACATATGTCATAAATGTATTTTTTATTTTTTAAATTAACTCATGGTCTATCATTAAATAATCGAAATATATGTTTTATTATTTAGTAAAATTTGTTTTTTATTAATTTTATTAATTCAATGAAGATTTTATATATTTTTATAATGATATTTTCATATAAAATTAATGTTAGAATATATTCTACATATTCTTATATATGATTTTTTCAATGAAACATATGTTTTGAAATTATAACGAAGTAAAAAATGTATGTTCTATCATATTATTTTTTTTAAATTATGTTTTTTATTATTAATGAGAAAATACATGATTTTTTATTATTGATTATATTTTTTTCATTAAAACTTATTTTTTAAATAATATTTAAATTAAATTTTTTAACATGCACAAAACACATTATCTATATTTTTTTAAAGTAATACATATATGTTGATATTATATTTATATATTTATGTTTTTATTTCTCATAGATATTTTTTTTCTTATATTTTTTATATTGTAATGATTTTAATTTATAAATTTGATATAAATTTTTTATTTTGATTTTACATATTATGATGAAGTTTAAACAAAAAAACACAAATTATGGTTTATTTTTTTATTTTATTTGAATAAACAATAATTTGATTTTTTTAGTTTGAAAATTATATGTTGTTTTAATTTATGTTGTTATTTAGTTTAAAACATTGGTTCACTAATTTAATATGAAAGAAATAGAAGCATGTAGTCAAGAAAATTATCCAAAAATAATAAAATGAATATAGTGAAAATGACATGAAAAAATAAATACATAATTGCAATATAATTCAAGATACTAAATTTAAAAAAAATCATGCTAATATCAATCCCAGGATCATATATTTATTCACAGAAATTAATAACATTATATAAAAAAATTAATTACATATGAAACATAATTTAATTGTAAATTTAAATAAATTAAAAATCTTTAAGGGAGAAGAAAAGAAATATGGCATTTAAGGAACCCAACTTATTTTAATAGTTTTAATGGGAGTGAGATGCATATTATAATACCTTTTAAACCATTATTGAAAAATAATTTTAAAATAAATGCAATGTTTAATATTTTTATCTTAAATTTTCACAATTACACTTATTATTATCATCTAATTGTATTTTTACTCACCTTTTCCAATTATTTTTATTTTATAATGTTTTTTATTATAATAAAATATTTACTTAATATTTTATTATTATAACTTTGATTTGGAGGGTCAAGTTAAAGAGTATATTTCATAGGATCAAGATGGATCCCTCTATAGCTATATGTGTCATGTTATTATTGCATTGGATATGTTGTGATTATTTAGTGTTGTGTTAGCTCTCAGAATTAATGCCTGTTTAGGTTATCTCTCTAGCATGATCTTATTAATTAATAAGTCATATTTTGGTAACATGATCACCTTCATGTCATCTTCTGGTGGAATCACCTTCCTCTTCCATAAATCTATGAAAACATTCCCTAGACTTATTATCTCCTTAGAGAAGATACTCCCTCTTATAAATCCAATAGTGATGGATCACTCACTTTGTGGTTTCCATGAATTTATTATCTTCATCTCCAATAGAAGGGATTTATGAGACTCCAGGGTAATTTATTTACTTATTCATGCTTCAGTATTGTAGAAACCCTAACCTAGATGCCTTAAAAGAACCCAAGTTAAAGTACGACCATCCCAAGGGCTTCCCCAATCCCAAGGGTATAGATACTAGCACTGAAGGTCTCAATATACTTATGGGGTAATTATTCACCCCATCCCTGTTGAAATATAAACCATGAACATATCATCGAAATAATCCGGCATAACATATCTTCATATAAGACTTTCCCAAATGAAAAACATGAAACTTGTTTACCATAAAGAGTAAATATTCACTAGAAACACCTATATGAACCATATGAATATGTATAAATACCCATTAAATGAATACACGTAATTTCATTCATTGTGTAATATAATATTCAAAAATAGACCATAATAAATGATTAATCCAAATAGGTCCTAAATGCATAAAAAATAAATATTAATTTAATATGTTGAAAAAAAATCCTCTAATCAACCTAAAATTGTCCATATTACAAGTGAGGAGGCGGAAAACACTCCTATAACACACACAACCAATCCAAAAATATCCCACAACTACCAAAATACTTGTTAACACATGAAATATTTCAAAGTAGAGGTTACATGTCCTCTAGGGTGTCTATATAAAACATGAGAATAAATACTCAATAGGGATCCACCAATAATTTCTCAACACACACATTGAATATATATCTATATTCATTAACACACACACACACAAATATATAAATCTTCACAAGAATTCAAAATTCATAATAGTGATTATTAAAGATGTGTATTATATTAAGAAAAAGAGCTATAAAAAATTAGGCAAGATTTTCAATCAATCAAAAAATAGATTTCATGATTAGAAAATATAAAATAATTTTATGCAGCATTAACCAAACTTAATTCATTCCAAACATAAAATCTGAGTAGTATACCTATCTACCACAAGGGACCTGTCTATTGAGGATATCTGACCAAAATCATCTTCTATAGGAGGTACTATATGTATGTATCGATATATATATACATGTATGTATGTGTGTGTGTGTGTATATATATTTATCTATGTATATATATATGTATGTATATATTAATTTATTTATGTATTCATGTTAGTATGTATGTATGTATGTATTTTTGAATTCATATGAATATGTATTTATTGTTACCCTCCCTCACTCTCTCCTTGTTGGGTGGAATTGCATGGGAATCAATACCATCCTTTCCTAAGAGCCCCCTCATCTTCTCATAAAAAGGAACACATGTGTGTGTATCTACAATCATATAAATTCACATTACCTTCCTCTATATGAGGAATCTCTCTTCATAGGGGTAAATCATTACACACACACACACAAAAACACACACACACACACAGATATATATATATATATATATATATATCTAGGTTTAGATGAAACCTATAATACAAGGGTAAAATATCATGAAACCTCCATGGAAAGGTACTTCTCCTGGGTTGGGAATGGAGAAAAGGAGATAATGACCCCATGAGCACTCCCTCTAGTAGGCCCCGAGTTAGTGACTATCACTAAGGGTATAACTAATCCCACACATATTAGAGGCATTGACCTCAATACAAATAAAAGTAGGATTGGGAGATAGGATATCAACCACCAAACAACTCCATAAAATATGAAAAGGTAAAATCCATAGTATCTCATCGTGCATGTAATGTTATATGCAATGTTGGTCACCATGAAAAACTTAAAAGACAATCCAACCATAGTAACTCAACAACAAGTCCAACACCCAAGCTAGTAATATCCATATTAGTCCTCGAAGTCCTCTTCAAAACCGGATAAATAACTTATATATATGTAGGGTGAACATGACCTGTATAATCAGTAGGATCATACCCAAGAACCCACATGAGAACCTGATAAGAGCATTATAATTCCCCAATGAACATATAATAGAATCAACAAGAACCTATCAGGTTAACTAGTTCTTGGACTCACCATGTCTCACTCACTTGATAAATCATCGAAGTATAGTAACATAATATGAATCATATCAATAAAAAGGGTACCTTACACCATTTTGCCACTAATGTGCCTCTCTCACACCATAACATCATACATCATGGTGTAACCATATATTTCGTATAGTAAACCCACAAGAGGATACCTGAGCTATCACACCACAGATCACACGAAGGCATATGGGCCACCATATCACTTCTCACTGAGATACACTTGAGTCATCACATAACATATCACCAGAAGAAACCTTATAAATCACATCATATATCATACACAATCATATATCCAAAATAGTAGGATATCATGAATATAAAGTATATCAAACTCATCACCTCATCCTGAAATTCACACCCCCAACATGAACAAACTTATCATTTCATACAACATCACCCTAGTCCACGTTTTGACTTCTTTACATCAAATACCATTTATTTCAGACTCACCTAGAAGAGAGAGCGAGAAAGAGGGGGCACCATCAATCCATCCTCACAATCTGTATATTATGAAAAACAACCCCGAAAAATTTGGGTGTTAGAACAAAGTACTATTTATGGGTGGGGAACCTAAATTAATCACAATGAAGATATATTATATAATAGTTACATCAAAGACCAACCTATGGGTTGATAACATGAGTACTGTACCAACTCACAACATCACTAAAAATCCTCACAACCTCCACCACATTCCCTGCCACCTTTAAATGCATATGACCACCTCAACAAGACCCAATACAAAATCCATATTTTGTATTTTCTTTTCAAGTTAAGATAAATTTCAGATATTTTCATTACCAACTAATTTAATTTTTCCATACAATTCATTTTATATTAAATAAAAACCACATTAACCACAATTCCAATTTTAATTCAAGAGTTCATTTACCAATTACAACCCAATATATTTCTATTTCATCAATAAAAATTCTTTTAATTACTACCAAGAAACTAACACAACACAAAAAAATCCACCCTCATCATTCCAATGAGCCCCATATTTCCACTATTTCACATCACAACTACTTCCACATAGAAACAACCACATATAAAAAAAATGCCATATATAATCTACACAAATCCACATTCAATTAAAATTTACACCCTTCCTAGAATTGTTGAGTTTTCAATAACTCCCATTTAGGCATCCATTCCAATTCATACAACTCATTCATTTATTTTTCAATCTATTTAAGTCAAATATCACACATCAATTTTGTAGTTCCCAATTAACTACATAAACCTATAATCATTTTCAAATTCATTAATCATCTTTCTATATTTAAATTAAACATCAATATCACATTTACCATTCATTATTTCGAGCCCCAACCATTTCCATATCGATTTTGTGATCTCACATTACACATTACTAGAATAGCTGCAAAACCATTACACCAAAATCAACAACTAACTCATCATTTACACATACCATTACATCAATTAATTCTATAAGAAATGGGAATAAAAAACAATTATTATTTACACACAACCAGTTCAATTTCCATTTTAAGGATTTTAATTATTTTCATGTGACATGATTTTCAAAATTATGTATCAAAAAACAAAAACATAATAAAAAAACCAATATAATTCATAATAAACAACATCCAACACATAACCTGGGAGATGAAAAATAATGAAATAAGTAAAAAAATGTGATATATACCATTTCCCATAAATTTCCTTACATCCAATTAATTATATTCATTAAGAAAACTCTTAACATCTACCCAAAAAGAGTCAAAAATAAATATAAGATCACACGTGAATATAAAATAATGAGTAAACTTGAATCCCATACCTGGTGATGGTACTGTAATCACACTGCACACAAAGGATATAAGAGAGAGAGAGAGAGGAAACTTATCCTTCATAGATATGGAATTCACAGCCAAAATGGAATTTGACTCAAATGAGGGGAAGAAAATAATTCCAAATATTTATAGATATCCCTCCATGGATACTTCATAAACGTCATCAAGTTTTACGTATCTTATTTAACATCAATCCAATTTAATTCAAATAACACCACTGTTTAGGATCTATTAATATAAATGGAAGTCAATGAATTCATTTAAAACTAATATATGACTTAAGAAAATATATTTCTATCTTTTATTGTTTTTATTTTTGTTAAAAATTATGTATAGGAGGTTATATAAAGAAAAAATAGAATTTTAAGCAATTTATGCTACCAATATGTAGGAGGTATGCACATCTTTAGAGTAATACTATTTTATCCTTATGCGTCTCGCCACCCTTATATAGGCTTTGGTAAACTCATATTCCTTTACATGAAGATAAACCAAACTTTATGTGAGAAAGGAACTATCCTTTTGAGAACATAAGAATTCAAGGGTTGCCCTTACATGATCATGTATCTACCTTTACACAAATTGAGGGATCTCGACTGACCATTACATTGCGAGGGAGCTACACTTACATGACCAATTTTATTTCTAGAATACCTTTACACAGATCATAGAAAATGTACTCTATATTTATGAAACACATGGTGGGTCTAGGTTACACTTACACAAATCAAGGAAATGACTAATTACTCTTATGTAACTAATACATTACCCTTACATGGTGGGATTCCAAGTCACCTTTACATGGTGACTGCCTTTTGCATAAAGGTAATTTCATTTACCTTTACACAGTTCCTTAAATCCAAAGTTAACCATACATAACCTTGGTAAATAAATGGATACCCTTACATAACCAATTAAAATAGTATATTACCATTACACATAATAATGATCATGTGTAAGGGTAAGAATAAGTTTAAAAACCCTTAATTTCCATTTAGAAAAACATATAAGTAATTAAAAAAAGGGTTTATCATCACTTAAAAAATCGAAAAAAAATCTCTAAAGCATTATAATAACTTTGAAAACTTCCAAATTAAATTCCAAATAAACTTTTTAAAAAATAAAATTACTCATATAAATGGTAATACCATTTTAAATCGATTTTATAAATTAAAAAATCTTTTTGAAACAACTTCATTTTTTTTGAAATTTATCCCAAACCATCAAACACCCCATAATAGAAAAGGAAGGCTTAAGAATAATATAGAACCTTTACATTAGATACCCCTCACACAATTATCATCCTCAAGAAATAAAGAAAATAGTGAGGGAGAGAAATGTAAGGAGAGTTAATTTAACCACCTCACGAGATACCTCTCAATGATCCCGCTATGTATTGAATATAGAAAACACTCTAAAGAAAATCTCTTATGGGAGGTACCTCCCAAAAAATAAAATGTCCACATAGATATCCATAAAAATCTATAAATTAATACATAAAAATAAAATAATTACAAAAAAACAAAACAAAATAAGGGAGAACCTTTAGAAACAATCACCTAACATTCATTTAAATTGAAAGAATATAACATCATGTAGGTGAAAAAAATATTATATCTTCCACTTCAAAAACTTAATACACACTATCTAATGAATATATGTACATAATTTATTATAAAATTAAAAACATATCATTTTTAACAAGTCACAAACAAATTGGATTTGTATTATTACAAATAATATATTAACTTAGATATTCTATTTATAAAATATTCATTAAATACTATTGGTTAATAAATTCATGGAATAATCATTATTTTGAAATGATTATTTAATTTCTAGACAAGGATAAAAAAAAATTTCATATTGAAATAGGTTATGTTCAAAATCATGCTGATAAAAATATTTCACTAAGCTTCTTATATTTAAGAAAATATTGTAGGTCAGACATACAATTTAAATGAAAAAAATTCTAAATAATTATTATAATAATGTTTTTTCCAAAGTTTTTCTATAAAAATACTTTCTATACAATTTTCAAATCTACTTTTTAAATAAGTGAAAATTTTAAAAAATAATTGTTGTGGTTTGTTTGAGAAAACGTGTTATCACAAAATCAATTTTTCCATTAGGTCTCACTAAATTGCATTACACAAAATGAATGGATGACATACTGAAAGTAAAATTTTCTTTTCCAAGAACATTTCATTACAATTTAAATAACTAAGTTGACAAAAATATTAACTAATTTAATTCCCCAAGAATAAAATTATCTACATTATTAACCCACCATTGTTATTAAAAATTCAATTTTTTTTACATCAAACCACTTTGATAATTATAATAAACTTAAAAAAATACCAGCATGATATCTAAACTTCCATATTTAATTTTCTCCTCAAAATAAAATACAAAAAGGGAATTGTTATTTGCTTTTATCAAATTATTTTCATTCGACTATCACTGCATTACCATGATATTTACTAAGTTAATATCAATATAAATAACATAAAAATTGGATAATCCAATTTAAAATTTTACATGAATCATAAAAAATACAAGAGTTTGGAATAATCCACTTCATCCACCTATAAACATTCCCACGTTTTTTAACAGAACCTTTTTTACCAGGAGCACACCCATTAAAAAATTACAATGGATCTAACATTCCAATTTCCATTTTTCAAATGTGCATGAAATTACTTCCAAAAGTTTCACATAACATTTATAAACCAATAAAACCACTTATATAAATATTAACAGAGCTACAATAAGCATAAAAAGCATGGGAACCCATCCAACTTATTATGATACTGTCCACACTGTTCAGTACTGACTCATCCAAAAGGTTTTAAAATGTGTCATAAAATAAATCATCTTGATGTGTGAAAGAGTTTACCACTATTAGTACTCTTTAAGACATAATAAATTCCACCAACATAAGATCAATAATAAAAAACCTAACCTAATGGATAATAATCAAACACTTCGATCACTTCATTTATAAAAATTTATGGTTGGTAAGAATGCTTATTTTCATTAATTCTAATACTTTCCAAATAACCTTTTCTCTTACTAGATTTAAGTGATTGAAATTTTATAATACGCAGATGATTATAACAATAAAACATTATCAAAACACACAATCACAATATGGATATATGTTTTAAACAATAATAAAAATTTTCTCAAGGATCACACCATTTATGAAATATAAAGGGTTCATTAATTTAGGATTCATTATGGAATATATTATTATTAAAAAACATTTAGAAATTAATTTTATAAATTATTATTTTTTCATAAATTCATAAAAACAATCAAATGTATAAAACCATATAAAATAAACCACAATGATACTCACCATTCAAAATTCATTTCTTGGGAAAATGTGTGCCTTTAATTTAAATAGCCTTAACATGCAGCCATTTTAAATACAAGAACTATACATGTGGTATCTCATGTGTCATGGTTAAATTTTTTTAAAAATACATTATTTAAAAAATTTAGTTCACATAAAAATCTGATTAAACACTTTATTAAGGGAACCATGATTTTACTTCTATATTTAAATACAACATGATAAGTAGATAACATGATTTTATATCCCAAATACAACATATCACACAAGCGTCATGATCATGATTCAGATACTATAATTTTCATAGTTATTACACAAATTTTTTCATCAATAGGAATGATCCATATAACAAAATCACTCATGGATTAACATGAAAGTTAAAGTTATTTTTGCACTAAAAATCCTTATTATTCTTAAAAATAATATATTAAATCAGTTAAATAGTGTCATATCTCAACATGCTACCAAAAAACATTCTTATCATTTTTCAAGGATTTAAATATAATAAATTCTACACTTATAATAAATTCTTAACATATGATTATAATATATGAATATATTAATACTATAGAACTACAATAATTCCGAAATGGTTCAATTTATTCTTATCCGTGTTTCAAAATCATTATATGAATTATCAGTAATATTGATGGATATGATTTTTTAGAAATTTTAAAATCTAAATGTCCAATAAAATGTTTCAAAATAAGTCCTTAACATATTTTAATGATAAATTACAAATGGAAGGAAATGATTGAATTATTAACTCACATGGAAATAAGAATATAAATAAGAATGGGTATTTAAATAATCACTTTAGTATGGAAGTATATAATCTACTAAGGGTAGTATGTTTCATATGAGATTTATATATTTAGAATCTATTCACAACACAATATATTAATCATGATTCAAAAAAAAATTCAATTAGTTGGAAAAAAGTTATCATATTACACATTATAACAATGGGAAATCATTTAATTCAAAAATGATCAACTTATAATAGGCATGGGAAAAATAAATTCATGTTTACAACATATGTGATAATAAAATGTGCTAAACATGGGAAAATGAATTTGGTAATTGTGGTTATGAAATTTATGATTAATGGGATGTTGAAATGATTGAATAATGGTAATTAAGGGATGTTTGGATTAACCGTAAAGGGTAAATGGTTTATATGATTAAATGTTGATAAATAGTTTAATGGTGATGTATAAAATTTTTCCATGTGAATTAAAGTGAAGAAACTTGTTTTTTAATGAATTGAAAAGGTACACTTTGATGATAATTTTAGATATAAAGGTTAATTATGATTAACCTTGATGTATATAAAATTGTGATAAATGTGATACTGTGATAAATGTGATATTGTGATATATTTGATATTCGGATATATGTGATATACATGTGTGGGACATGTAATGATGCCTGAAAAGGAAATACGTGATTGACTGATATACATGTGTGGGACATGGACTGTTTCTTAAAAAGACCATATGTGATAACAATGAGTTTTCGGACACAAACTAATGATTCAAATATCCATAGGGTGCTCAATATGTCGTTCTAGGCCCAAAATGTTGGAATTAGACAATTCTTACATGTATTTATGAAATGAATTGAAATTAAATGGATAATGAAATCCCCTGATAAAATGAATTATAATTTCTTCTGTGATATGGTTCAGTCTCCAGCATGGGCCTAAGTAGGTATTGATGGTTCAAGTGTCATTGTGAACCTGGGAAATTTTTGCGGTTAATTAAAGAAGAATGAAATGTGATAACTATTTAATTATTGTAATTTATTATTTATACAAATATATAGACTTTTATATACTAGATATTTATTTAGAAACTATTTTTGGTGGCCTAATGAGTTTTACTCACACCTTACTCAAGCTTCCTGATCGTTACCCGAATAGAATTCATGTTTGTAAGACATGACAAGGGAAATATAGATATGTTATATGGATGAGTTGGGATGAATAATGGACTAGGGAACTAGACATGATGTCAGGACCCACTTGGGGAGATTTTAGTTTTTCTTTATTTTGGGTTTTTCATATTGACACTTGACACTTATATGCATGACATATCAACTATTTTGGTTTGGATATTTTATTTTTATTTTGGTTATCATGTGATACTGGTATTATTCTATTTATGGTTATTATCTTTTTTCTATTGTTAATTTATTTCCACTACCGTGATACTTTTATAGAGAGTGTGTAGTCTCTCTATGTTATATATTTGACCCTCACTTCTAGTCACCAACCTTTTGTGTACAGGGAGGTACTCCCGAGGTCATGTAACAAACTGTCTCGGGGCACCGGTCAGTGTCTTCGAGTTGGGATATTACATCCCGAATGTCTATTTTGATTATTATCATGAAAATTATGGGATATACATATCAATATATGGTTTATTATTTCATGGGAATTATGATTAAAATGTTACCAAAGTGGTAAGGGTTTTATATTACAAAATCATAATTTATTTGTATTGTTTATGGTTAAGTTCTGATGAAGAAATATTATAAAATATCTCTAAAAAAATAATTAATTTTTATCTTATCTATTTATCTATTATAAATAAATGTTTTTCATTCATTTAAATCACCTAATGTACTCAAGATACAAAAATAATACTTTTAATTAAAATTGAGTTCATTTCTCTTTTCGATCAAAAAACATTTTTCTTCCAAATCCATGTTTTCTAAAATTGTTTGTAAGAAGTTTTTTTACCATTATCCTATGATTGTTTAAATAAATTTTTAAACATGTTTGAATTTTTTAAAAATATTTTAAAATTAATCTTTCTATCATTTATGAATAAGGAATTTTTACTTTTTTTTACCAAAAATGTGAAAATAATGTTTTGTTTTAATATATAAAAAATGAACAAAATTTCTCCCCATTATGAACAATAAATTTTTTAAAGATTACATTATAAATTTACAATGTTATTTTCAAAGAAAATGTTTTCCATAATATTTTGAAATTATTTTTAGTTTAAAAGTGATTTTCAAAATGGAAAGGTTATTTTCCTCCTGAAATATTTCAATTATTCTTTAAAAGATTTTTCATATATGATAAAATCCTTTTATATTAATTATGATTTACTAAGGATATGGTGTATTTGATACCATTCATACTATTTATCTATATGGTTAATATTTATGTTGATTATATGTTTATGAAAACATTTATTTCCCTTGGGTTATGTTATAATGAATTGATGAAATGTTTTTGAAACCCATTTTATTTACACATGTTATGCCATGATGATATGATGAATGTATTAAGTTCTTGTGGAAAACATATATATGGTTTTTATTATGTGATATCAGTTAATTGTAACCAATAATGGTGGTTGTGTTATAACCAAGGATGGTGGTTACATTATAACCAAGGAAAACGGTTATGTTATTACCAGAGATGGTTTTCATGTTGTAACCAAGGATGGGTGAGACCTTTATCCCCCTAAAATGTATTGGGTAAGTATTGATATACCATGAGATAAATATGACTGTAATGGGGAGTAAGACAAGTTCATTAAGGGACTCTTTCCACAATGATAGTTTTTGGAGAGAACCTTAACTACTAAGATTATTTGTGGAGTGAACCCAATCCACTATGATAGTCTTGATAGTGATCCTTATATACTAAGGAAATAGTTTTCTATGATTATATTATGGTAATTTTATTCTATCATGTCTTATGTTATTTTATTCCCTTATGATTCATATCTTATAAACCACCATGTTTTACACCATTACTCAATATTATATTCTTTGATTTGAAATGTAAGATTTTAAAATGGTATGCTCATGTTCTCATACACTTATTTTCATGTTATGATTATGTGATCATTGATACATACATTATTTATCATTACTACACTTCTAAGATCACCCTTTCTTATGTTTTCTTTCCTTATGCTTTAAAGATAGGTACTATGTATGGTATGTCTAAGAAGGGTTCTAGTTATAAAGAACATAGTGGAATATGATGTAGATATTCTATTAACCTGTTGTTTATGTGTCCATGTTTCCAAAAGAACTTGAACTATACAATTCTAGCATGGATAATTATGTTATGCAATTAATATTCATCTAATATGATGTGATATCTATTTATGAAAATCCTAGGTCACTATATGTATCAGGGAGATAATTTACCTTGCTTACTAAAATGATGATGCCATATCCTCAGGGAGACTCTCTAGAAATATTGATCACCCACATATTATGTTAAAGGCCAATTATAGTTATGCACATATGATTTATAATGACTCTAATATATCACCATTATTTTCCTAATCATCTGAATATTTTCTATGATCTCATTCACAAGGATAGGTCTGATAAGTTATGTTTAAACCATTTCAACACAATAAAGTGTGGGAATGATAAGGATTACTAGAAAATGCTTTGAAAGTATCCATATGTATCAAGGACTAAAAATTGTTATTATATAAGAGATTTTCTAATGGTATATCATACTCCCATGAGCCACTACAGTACATAATGTTACCTTTAAGCATTTCTTCAAAAATTTGGATCAACTATTTGAATTTCACTACAATTTGAAGATGATAATCTATGCTCATGGTAAAATATGTTATGAGGTATTTTTAGAATGATTTAAAAAATTGAGTTGTAAAACTAGTCTCCTAGCCAGAAATAATTGAAACTAGTACAACATAAAACTTTACAACTTCCTAAATGTAGTGTTTGAAATGTCTTCCACTATATTAGATTCATGAATAGGGGTTAAGTTAACCAAATTCATGATACAATACAGAATCACCCATATGAAATTGAGTTTCTAATTTTTTTAGGAAGAAATTTGAAAAAAATACATAGTTATATATTGTCACTTTCACATTGGTATAAGTAATTATTGAAACATACCAACTGGCCATTAATGCTCTACATTATCCCGCTGACAAGTGAATCATCTGAAGATATACATCACTATTCATTTCATGCGAACCTAGGGAAATTAGGATCTCATCACAAAATAAATATTTTGAATTCTAGGATAAAAACCCATCTCAAGTTATGGTAGTAATAAAGGATACATTATTGATAATTTGGAGGAACCATAATCCAATCTTTGAAACACATCATAGATTTAACATAGAGCTTCCATCCCTCAATGGTCTCCCCACCATTGTATTTTGGCCTTATGGTGAGAAATTCAGGATCATATGTCTATGAATCTCTATCCTACACAATAAAATTTGGTTCAAGAGAAATAGGAAAGAATACCACAACATAACCTTACTTAACAAAATCAAGATGTATATCAGCTATGGACATCATTAGCATCCACTAATCTGAAGTCTCTTTAGCAAGATGAATATATGACTTCCTAATCAATGAATCACCCAAAATGTTCCCTTTACCTGATATATACATCAAGTAAAAGTAAAATAACTGAAGGTATTACCTCTATCTTCATTTCCTTAGATTAAAATTTTGCAATGATAATATTCATATTAATATCTTATGATCCAAGAACACTATATGTTTCTCAATAAATAGATAGTGACACCATGTTTTTAAAGCATAGACTATAATAATTTATTCCAAATCATGCATTGGGTAATTATTCTCATGTAACCATAACAATCATAAACCATAATCAATAACATCATTTCCTTATATGAAATCACATACAATAGTTGATCCAAATGAATCACGATAGACCATATATCCTCATCTTGATTCCAGAAATGTAAGGATATGTAAATATTAAATTTGGAACTTAAGATCCTGAAAATATTTATGGAATTTATCACTATATTGGAATAGAACACATTTCCTTGTCAAATCTATCATTAGAGAGGAAAATCATAAAAATTGATAAACTAAGAATTAATAATAATATAATAAGACATGTAATCTGTTTATATCAAAAAATGTATTCATTTGTTTTTAAGAGATAAAAAGTATATCTTTTAAGGGTTTATGGAAGCTTATATTATATAATTGATGTGGCCAAGGAAAAATATCTCTTTTATCTAAAAATAACACTTTGAATGTTTATCATAAATGTGTTTTTCTCAAAAGATACCCAACATTATGACCATGTGTTGTTCATGATTTTACTTAGTCTTATAATACACCAAAATATCATTGAATAATACCACAATAATGGATTCAAGATACCTCTTACATATACGATTCATTAATTCCATAAACATCACTAGTGAATTCATAAGACCAAAAGGAATAACCACATATTCATAATGATTAAAACAAATATTGAAAGATATTTTCATAATATACTCCTTTTGAGCATGAAGTTAGGGATACCCTGATCATAAATCAATATTAGAGAACCATTAGTCTCCCCTGAATTGAAAAATAAACCATCATTTAATGTAATATAATATTAGTTCTTTATTATAACTGGTTAAACTTACAATAATCAAAACAAATCCAAAAAGTTCCATCTAGACCTTCAATTTTCATAGTTTTGTTGGTGTTATCCTATAAGATGGAAGTGAAATAGAACTGGTCCCTAGTAGGAGATAAATCATAAATTCAATATCTCTTTTTGGTGGTAACCTAGAGAAATTTTTAGGAAAAACATCAGGAAATTAGTCCATGACTGTTTTAAAATTTTGATGTTTGGTTACATCAATAGTTTCCAAAGTAACTGCTACCAACTGGAAAGAGATAATCCCCAAAAATAGTACCGAAGGTCCCAACCTTCTTGAATTTTATTACCTATCCCATCTAAATATATTCAAAACACCATCCAAATATGTGAACCCTACCTGTCATGATTAACAAGAAATGTGGGCCTTGAAGGATGTAAACCAATTCATTCCAAAAACCAATTCAAAAATGTATATTTCAAGAATAGATAAATCTATAAAAAACTAATCCTCACCAATTTTTATAGAACACACTACACAATTAATGATTTATACCTTCAAGGGTTCACTAGCATCAACCTCTGGAGAAAACTAAACTAAGTTCATAAGAGTAGATGTATATTACATTACTGATACATTATATTTCTTTATAATGAGTAAATATATCATTAATTCTATCTTAATGGTCTAAGGATATAATTAATTACTGAAAAATTCTTCAATGTACTCCTACGTAAGGCCTTGTTCGACTTTATATTGGACTTCTAAATCCTAAAATTGGCATAAAATATCTTCCAACATGTAGACTATTAATTTTACCATAAGATAAACTAGTGCTCTAATGAAATCAGATGTTCAGTTCATTTAATGATCCCTACTTCTTCATTTTGAGGTTCTAAACCCCCCAAAAATATTAATGGATTCTATTTATAAAATTTCTCAGAAGGATCTTGTTTTTAAGGTTCATTATTTAAATTTCGTTTTTCAATGGATTGAAAATATTGTATAATGCTTTGAACAAGCTGTTGGTTCACTTATGTCTTAGGTGAAACTATAATTTCCATGGATTCTTATTACGATATTTTACAACATTGACCTAGTGAAATTTTCTATAACTAGAAAAAAAATATCATAGAGTCATCACTTATAAGAAACTAAAGGATTATATTATTCTAAATCATTATATGTAACAATCATTATAGCCAGCATTTAAAAAATCAACCATTTTAACCATTTTACAAAAAACACTGAACATAATATGGAAAATACAATCCTAGTGAAATGTCATAGTACTAATTCATAATATTCTATAATCACTAGATAAACCCAATATGATGAGATAAAAACACATCTATATGTGTTTATAACTATTTTTATACCCAAATCACCTTGGTAACTTTAAGTTCAATATAAAATTGTTTTCTATTTATTTTTTTATTCTATAAATTCTAAGTTCTAAAATTCTAATCTCCTTGATTCTATTGTAATATGATTAACCTAACTCCCAATAATATCATTTGAAACATCCTTACCCAACACATTCACTTGGTCTAGGGAATAGGTGCTTCTAACCTTAGGTGACATACCCAACACAATAAAGGCCTACAATAAATTCCCAAGGCTTAGTAAAACATTATGGGACAATTTTCCTTGAATAAAAAACAAAACTTGACAAGATAAAATAAAAAAATCCAAAAAAATTATATTATTCATGAATAATAATGATACAACTTTGGATAAAACAAAATAAACAATTACATTAGAGTAAAAACATCAAAGTTAGACATGACGTCCAACTAAAACCAAAAGACAACCTGATGTAGAAACACTATTGTGGAATCACTCCCATGACCCAAAGAGAGACCACTCTATTCCAAACACTAATACAAGGAAATAGAATTATGATGTTCTACTATATAAATAAAAGAACTTTCCTTTTATCGTGTTAGGAAGAATAAAATCTTTATACACACCAAAGTACATATGCATGGGGTGAGTAAACAAACCTAGATTATTTCCCAATCATAATTCCAAACTCACGCCACTATGACACAAAAACATTAGCTCATATTTTATAAATAAAATCAATGAAAAAAGTGGAATGTAAAAATAGTTTACCATAATAAGGTTGTTTAGAAAAAATAATTGAACTATATACAAATTTCTATACTTTATTTCTTTTTGGAATACTCATCCATATCCAACAGTCACTCACACATGCATGCCAAATAACAATCCCAATACTCCTGAGTGATGATCCTTCCTTCACCATGTAATCAAAAGGTGATAATAAAGTATACCCCAAGGTACCAAGAACTAATTCAATATCAAAAAATCCTCATATCATGTATTATGAGCACATTACATAATAAATTACAATTTCTCATATCAAAACATTCTATAATAATCATTTCTACCTTTATAACATTTCATCAAACATCTTTCTTTTAATAAACCAAAACTATAATTTTAAAATCATAAATTAAAATTATAAATCTAGGGTTTATAAAAAATCCAACAAAATTACCCAATTAAAAAATAATAATTTGAAATTATTATTCAAATGGATTTCCAAATCCATTAAAAACCTATTTTTTCTAAATTAAAAACCAAAGGGGTTTCACTACTATAGATATGTCTTTTAAAAGAAAACAAAAGTGTATTTAGAGCCCTTAAAAATAACTGATAATCTATGAACTATTAAAAGGGGGTCTCTTTTATCATCGCTAAAAAAGTCACTCATAAAGGTCCCTTTTATTAGTGCTAAAAAATGATGATAAAAGGGTGCTTTATCAGTGCATTTTTAGCACTAATAAAAGTCAAAAAACATTTTTTTAATTTTTTCCTAGAAAATAAAAGGGTGGACCACCCCCTATTAACAACACTCAACCCCTTTTAATAGTTCTCATCTAACCTCTTCTCCCCTTTAACAGTTCTATAAACATGTTTCAGCCACCCGCACACGAGCATGACTTTGCTGGGTTTTGAATCTTAGGCCTCCCCCTCACACTCCAATGCCTTCTCTACTCCACCATATTGTTTTTTATTTATTTCAGGATGTATCTATATCTTTATATATATTTCATTACATTTTTATCCATATATATATATATATTTAAATATATATAAAATATGTTTTGTGTGTGTGTGTATGTTTATAAGTACATACATATATATATATTTATATATATGTGTTTATCTATAAATACAATTATACATATTTATATTTATTTTCATATATAATATATCAATATTTATTTACATATATTATAATATATAGATAAATATACATATGTTCGTCAATACAGACAGACAAATATATATATATATATAAACATTATATATATATAAATATATATTCATACATTTTTATTTTAAATAAAATGGATAGTATTTTTTTTATTTAGATAGATTTTATATATTGATAAATATACAATATATATAAATATGTTTAATAATTTATTTATAAAATTGATTTTTTTCAGCGAATATATAAAATATACGTATATATTGTTATATATTTGATTATAAATGACAGTACATTATGAAAAATAATAACATTTAAAATCCATAATATCAATATGAATGTAATCCCGAAGAATAGATTTAGTCACCCCTAAAAAATGGAAAAAATAACCCCTTAAAGGATATTGAAAATCCATCTAATGTTAAAAAATTGGGGTACCCCAACTAAAAACTCAGTTTTGGAGATCTTATAGGCCTTTTTGGACTTGATAAATGTGATATAGGGTTACCTTATGTCACTAGGGTATAGAGCTCATCACATGATTCATTTTTCTATGTGGTAGAGCCTAAATGGACACCCAGATCAAAAGTTATTTCCATTTGAAGTTCAAGTTACATTTTCAACTTATTTTCGATCTTTTATTAATTTTTGATTTTTTATATTCAAATTGTTATTAAATTACTATTATTCAATAATAATTAGAAAATTATTAATTAAAAAAAACATTTTTAATTAATTTATAATCCATTTATACTAATTATCATATATATTATGTGTAAATGTCTATTTATCCTTATGTAAAACATATTTAAAAAACAAATAATATATTTATATCAATATAAATATATTGATGTATTAATATATAATTTTTAATGATTTATTTTTAAAATATACCCTTTATCAGTGCTAGTAAAAAAGTGTTGTTAAAGGGGGTCTTCATCAGCGCATATAAAAAAGCACTGATAAGGGGATCCCTTTAACACTGCTAACAAAAGCTCTCATAAAGGGGTACTTTTAACAACCTTTTTTAGCCCTATTAAAACAACCCTTTATCAACAATTTTTATCACTATTAAAGGGTGGAACTGCATAAATCCATTTTGTGGTAGTGTTTCCATCATGAAATCATTCAATATTCCCTTTAAAAATTAAAACTATAACATTTAATAAAAGTAAGCCTTTAAGTTCAAGATTATGTGGAGATGAGAGAGAAGCCACATACCTCACAATAGGAGATGACAATGAAGAATGAAAAATTAAACCTCTATATCTTGTCTTGAGATTTATTCCATCTATAAATCCCAAAAATATCTCATCAAAATATGCTTTATAACATATAGATCTATCTATAAAAAATTTGATCTACGACTTCATGAGAGAGGATATGAGAAGATCTAGTGAAAAAGATTAAGACTAAGGAACAGATATTAAATCCAGAGATACAATGCATTTTGAGTCACCAAAACTTACTTTTGGATCAAAATAAATTGTCAAGGATACCTATGGGAAGATAATATTTTAGGTGCCTATGATAATATGAAGAAAATGAGAGTTTTGTAGTATAAAAATGAGTTAAACCCAAATTTTTGGAGCAATTAATGAACATCACATGGTTATGCCACACAATTTTTCAAATATTATTCCAACTATGAACATGCTACTCGACATCACCCAAAGAGCCAAATTATTTGGAAAACCATGTGTCAACCATGTGCATTCAACTATCCATCATCCAAGAATTTCCATGGTTATGCTCCATAGTTTCCGAAACCATGTGCCAACCACGTACATTCCACTATCCAAATTCTCCCATCATTCATGGTTTGTCACGGGAATATGCATAGATTAGTCAAACATTTCACCAAAAATGTGTAATAGCTCAAACCTCCCCATTCCATTACTTTGTCAAAATCCAATGTTGGGGTGTTCTGGGTGGCAACAGTAGCTAATTTCAAGAGTTTGTTAAATTTCCAATTTTTCTATTAGTAGATCTCATCAAAGGATTATTGTCAGTAGCTAGTGTCAGTAGCTCAGTATTGGTGGATCTACATTGGTAGTTCAGGCATCGGTAGGTCGGGCATCAATGACTCGCATCAGTGAGTTAGGAATCAATGAGTCGTGTCAATAACTAGCTGTCAGTGGGTCATGTCGGCAACTTGTGTCGGTGAGTCTTGTCAGTGACTCTCATCAGTGAGTTAGGCATCAGTGACTCACTATTAGTGACTCATGTTGGTGACTAACCGATCAGTGAGTAATTTCCATCTTTTTCCAGTTTGTCCAGTTTCACCCCTCTTACATTTTATTTGATGTAAATTGAGTTTAAAACCTTGTTTGAGCATTTCTAAAGTCATATCAAAGGATATTAATTATATCATTAATATCCTAATGCTCCCAATACTTTGAAATAGTCATACTGTATAATCTTGACCAAGATTTGACTTTAATGTCCCTTGAAAATGTTTCCTTATGTTGATATAGGATATGGATATTCTAAGACGAGATATTCAATTCCCTACGTGATTACATGTTTATCTGGGTGTGTCTAGAGACTTTATTCCACAAAAAGTCATGTTTTATTCTCTAGAATTTGGACTCAGTTTCCCTTGGAGTCTCCTCCTGCTTGTGCGACCCTCTGTTTTTGGCACAAGGAGGAGTTTCTAATCATCTGTTCTTAGAGGTAAGAATTACTTTGTCTCTATTTTAGTTATATATCATTCAGGGTGGGTAAAATAACATCTCTTTGAGAATATGGTTGAATCCAAATATGAATTAAGGGTATTGTGAAGATGAATAGAACTGTTACTGTAATTGGTTTGGCTACCATAGTAATAAATATGGGGCAGGGAAGATGATGGCGATGCTTGTGTTGTTTTATCTATTATCCTTGACCCATGTTGTGAATTGTGTTGGTCATATTCCCTCTGAAAATCATAGATATTGGTGGACTCTGTTTGTGAACCGAACAAATAATTTTTTTTTAATCTTATTTTTAACGGTTGTGAACATGAAAAATTGATAAATCATGTATATCTGGTTAATTAAATGGATACCCCAGGATAAAAATTTTGATGTGATCACCCCAAATCATGAAATTTGAATTAAAAAATATTGTCGGTAAAACATGAATACACTCTATTTGATAGGTTTGGCTATGTGCTTTGTATGTTTCTTTTTAGTTTTAAATCCTTGTGTGGGTTGAATGGTACTATGGTTGGAAACATGGTTTTTTTACAGGGGTAGATAAGGGGGTTGGTTTTGTGGGTGTGGTGTGGCATGTTTTTATAGTAGGGATGCAGTTTTGGTGGAGTGGGAGTGTGGATGTGTGTATGAGGTGGTGTAAGTGGTGTAATAAAATATCATATAGAGAGTTTTATTTATTGTGGAATGGATGAACTTGTTGAAAAGTTGGTCTATATCTGGGTTGTGTTATGGGTTTTGGGCATGGTCTATTTGTGCAGTGGGACTTCAACCTGGTTTAGTTTTGTTGTTGTTACAGGATGTGGTTATTTTTATGTGGATGGGATACCGAGGATGGTTTTTGAGGGTTAATTTCAAAGAAGGATGGTTTTACCTTGGGCAGGCCTTTTGCCTAGTGTTTCTAGTGACTTTTGTGAAGTGTTCATGGGTTATGATTTTACTTTTGGTGTGCTATGTTTGGAAGTTTCCCGAGTAAGTATGTAATAAATAATAAAAAAAATAGTTTAATGTAGAGTGAAAATTGGTTGAATGAATTGGATGGGATTATAAATTAAGTCTATGTGTGGCTATGTGGCTATTCATTACAGGTTATAGTAAGGGTAGTTTTGTGTGGTCTAGTTATTTTTTTTGAAAACCCATTTTTTGGGATGAGTGTTTAGTAAAAACACACACACATATATATACATGTAGTTCCTTGTGATTTTTATATACACCCTGTAACAGCCCGAGATTTTATGAAAAATATTCTTTTTAATTTTATTAATGTCTTGTGTTGTACGCTACACCAAATGGAGCTTTCACAACATGCATCCTTGACTTGCCTTTCATTACACGCAATCACGACCTTCCTTGAAAGCGTGTGTAGTACGCAATACCGAGTTTTACTAAACAACGATATGCTATTAAAATATTATTAAAACTAACCGTTATGAATAGTAATAACCACTTTTTGAAATTTTGTAAATTCTATTTTTCAAAATGGACTTCATTTTTGGATTCGGAATATCGAAATTAGCTTAGGGTGAAATTTTGGTACTTTTCGGATAACTTTCATATTCTGATGAATAGTGAAAATTACTAAATTTTAATTAAAAACAACTTTTTCAATCGAAATAATTAATAGTGATAAATTATTAATTTTAGTGGTTTTAAAGTATATTTAGAATATATTTTTACAATTTAATACAATAATGGTCATTGGATGTAATTTCACATTTAAACCACTTATAAACAAGTTTCAATCTTTTGATATTTATTATCTCTTAAAAACACGCTATTTGTTTTAACAGCGGGATTTAATTATAAAATTAATTAATGCAACTTCTATGTTATGAATTTGATAAAATAGACTTCATTTTTGAATTCGGAATATGAAATATAGCTTAGGATGAAATTTTGGCATTGTTCTGAAAAACATCAATTTTTGATGAATAGTGAAACCACTAAGTGATAGGTTAAAAACTGAATTTTGCATAAAACTTAATTTTACCGCTTCTTTGAATGGAATTTTGAAAATCCGAGAGACATGGTTAATATCAAGGACTAAAATGTGGTTCAATGAGATGAAAATAATTTTTGGTGAATAGTAACTTTTTACTTTTTTTTACCACGGTTAAAAGTAAATAGGGTAATTAAGGGTAAAGATGATATTATTATTACCCTAACACATGTCCTAATTCTATTGGATAAGTGTAATTGGATCAAAAACAAACTTAGGAATAAAATATGACCATTTAGGCCCACATGGATTAGATTAGGACATTTATTATTAATTTATTTAAAGAAGGGTTAAAAGAGTTAAAATCAAAGTTTATTTACTAAAACATTATTAATATGAGGTTATACATAAGATAAATTCGACTATAAATATTCATTAGAAAGATAAAAAGATATCATACATAATGGTATTTTATTTGTAATTTTTAGACATTAAATAATTTAATTTATTTATGACACAATGATGATGCAGTAATTATCTTATTAATGAAATATTGACATAATTGATGTTATAAACACCAAAATAAATGTAATTTGAGACTTTTTATGAATTCCACTAATTTTCTAGGTTACTATGATATATTAGTGTTGATTTAATTAACTTGGTTCGAACATATAATTCTGTAATTACTTTCATAAAAATCATATATCAAATAGTTTCAAAATTGACACAAAATAGTTTTTAAATAAAATATTATATTATTAATTTTTATTTTATTCCTAAAAATCCAAGGTTCGTCCAAATGACTTAGATAAGGTTATATGTATTAATAATATACAATTTGGGGTTCGTTTGGCATGTTATAGTAAGTGTATTAACCATATAGTGAAAGAAAACAAAAAGACACGGTAAAAGTTAAATTATTTAACTTAGAGTTAAATCTAATTGATAAGGTTAAAATAATACCCTAAACTTTTCTAAATAATATTGGATGATAGGATTTCGACCCATCCCCACTTTAGATTCTAAATAATACCCTTTGTAACCATTATAAACCGATTTTGACTTTAATATAAAATAATATTTTGAGATATTCCTAAGGTGCCCCTCTCCTCCCTTATAAAAGGGCACCTCCTCCCCCTCCTCCTCACACCAATTTGAGCACTCAAGCTCGGACAACCCCTGCCATTTTCTCCTCTAAACTTCCCTAGAATAATCCTAGAGGTTCTGGTCTTCTTCAAATACCAATCTTAGTTCCCTAAGTGGAGGATTCAAAGAAGCGTTCCAAAGAAGAGGTATTATCCATTACCGATCTTTTCAATTTCTTTCTTCTTCAACTTCTTCTTCTTTAGTTGTTTCATGATAAATTAATAAAATCAGTATTAATTACATACTGATATGTTATTATAAATATGAAACAACCCTCATTCACCTTCTATCCATCCTACGGAAAAATGAAATCACGGCGCGTGCGTACGTACGGAATACCGTCTCCACGCCATGGTGTAATCTATTTTCCACCATCACCTTACAAGGATGGGTATAATGGTGTAATGAGTAACTATTTATGATTATTATAAAGTAATATTGATACTGAAATAATATACATATACTCCAATACAATTCCATGATCATAGGAACGATATCATCACTCGTGCGTACGTGCGGAATACCGTCTCCACGATGTGATGCGACTCGTTCTACATGATCATCATTACATAGTAATTATATAAATGAATTTAATGAATAAATATGATATATGTTACACTAATACCATTTTGGATATAAGGTATCTATAACCTTAAAAGAAGAATAAGAATTTATTCGGCAAAACAGGCATAAGAACAAAAGCAATAAAGACCCGAGTAACAAGTAACAATGAAATATTACTAACAAGAAGCTAAGAATATGACCATATATGATATCATATCAATATGTATGATTCTGGAATAAGTCAATAACATTATTTAAACCATTATACAGGAGCTTCGGACACGTACAAAGCAAATCGGACCTAAGGTAAGGGAAATATCACAATCTCATTTTTATCCGAGATTGTTTATTCGTAAGTATTTATTGGGGTGTATTTTATCATCCAAATCCATGTTCCCTCAATATGTAATATTGTTTCCATCCACTTAAACTAGTTTAAATCCAATTTTACCCTTCGGTGAGTTTTTAGTAAAAGATATGAAAGGAATCTTTTGTCGTTTTTCGTACGAGGTACTTTTTGACTTTTCCGACAAAAGTACGAAAAGAATGTTTTTTTAACTTATATGGAATGAATGGATTTTTAAAACATTATTTCCAAGAAGCTTCCTTTACAAGTTTTCAAGTTTATTTTTAATCAATTTCTTTTAGTTTAAAGTTGTATGACATGTTAAGAAAGGAAAAATGTTTTTGAAGAAGAAAGGATATTTTCCTCAAGAATGGAGTTCAAATGTGTTATCAAAATTATTTTCTATCTAAGATAATATAGGGTTCTGTTTTTATCCCTATTATTACATGTATTTGATTATGTTGTGATGGAAATATTTTTATGAATTCCTTTATCTTATATGAATTGTTTTATGATGTCATGTTGATTAAGAATCCCATTTTTATTACATGGGTTACGCTATGATGTATGGTTTATGATTATGTGGAACACATAAGAAAGGATTCATTATAAGATGGGTGAGACCTATATCTACCTCCAATGCATTGGGTAAAGATTTTATATCTCATGAGATAGACATGGCTGGAACGGTAGGTTATACCGGTTCAGTGAAACAGGACTGAAACGAGGGTTACTCGATTCAGAAATGGACTTTGTCCACTAAGATAGTCTTGCCAATGAGTCTTGATTAATAAGATATGATTATCTATGATTATGTGTGTATGACACAATGTTTCATGTTTTTAAGTTATGATTATTGTGATTACATTTCACTTCCATGATTTATCCCATGTTATGAAATTATGATCTCTTTTGCAGGTTAAGATTTCCAAAAGTTATGTGCTTGTGTATACGATGAGATTTATATTTCTTTTGTTTACCCTTACTGAGCATTTGAGCTCACCCTTTTATGTTTTCTTTTCCCCAGGATATAAAGAAATGTTTTAGGTAAAAAAAGGGAAGATCTTTATGGGAGATATTGGAGATCTTTCACCACGATTAGAAGATTACGTTCCGAGTTTCCAAAGACACTAAACTATTACGATCCTTGTGTGTGTATTTTTGTTATGTACTAAGTATTCCGCAAAAGTAATGTAATGTCAATTTACGTCAGGCTTCGAGTCTCTACATTTGGTATCAGAGGAAAGGTTTAGTCAACCTTTGGAAACTAGGATGCGAGAACTTTAGTGAGATCCCTAGAGATATTTATAAGGTTTGTCTAGGGATGTCCCTAAGGATAATTATACGTATAGGATATAGTCCTATAACTACGGTAACGATCTTAGAATTTAACCTAAGAAGTTAGATATTGAGGATACTCCCCCTTTATAATGTTGTTTTCCCTAGCATGATTTTTGCCTCTCACACTATTCTTTTTGGGTTTTATAAAATGGCTGGAAACAAGATGATTCACGATAATGGAGGATATGATGGACAATGGAATGATATTCTTCATGAGCAACCAAATGAAATGGGATTTGGAAGTCCAAACATCATTATTATGTCGAATCAGCAATCTCATAATATGATCAATAAAGTAAAATTTGGTAAGTTTCCTGACTCGGCTAATAAGAGAATGATGGAGTTTCATGATGATCATAGAGGAAAGAAAGTTCAATTTCCCCAATGTAAATCATGTGGGAAGAGGCATCAAGGAGAATGTTTCAAAGGAACTGGAAGATGCTTTGGGTGTGGAAAAGAAGGACACAAAGCCAGTAAGTGCAAAGGAAAAGGTTCAGTTAACACCAGGGATGAGGATAATGGTATTGCTACGACATCAAAAATGGTTAAATGTTTTAAATGTGGAATGTACGGGCATTATGCAAACCAATGCCCTAAGGGAAAGTCTCATGAAGAGAATCAGTATGGTCGTATGGGTAGTATTTATGTTGATGATAATGAAGAGACTACAAATGATATGTGAGATGAAAGAATTGTTGAAGCTCGGTCAATGGTTTAAGAAGGTAGTGGAATGATTACATGTTTATCAAGTGTAATGTTGTATAAAGAATCTCATGGTACTATGGAATAAAGAGACATCTATGGATTGTTACATTGTTGTCTTTCCTTGAGTTTTGAAAGTGTGTGATTAATGCTACCAGTATCCATGAAAGGTTATTCAGATATTTTTGGAATGAAGATGATATGCACATAATGAAGGGATAAGGAGAAAATTAAATGTTTGATAGTATTCATGACCTCATGACTGATATAATAATAAGGTTATATCAAGGTTTGAGTATATAGAATTTTTGGATTTTGGTATGTGTTAAGAGTTAACTTTTGACAGCATTCATGTTTTCACTAAGGTTTAATAGGTATTCATTTTTTCAAGAGAATACATGATTAAGGCCTTCAGATGTTTGAAATGTGACCAACAAGACATATCTTATGATATATGGGGATCAACGATGGTATTAAATATCTGGTAATCATTTTCATTATATTATGAGAGTGGACTACAATATTATGGATAAGCCAAAAGATTAGAATGGATTATGTTGGACATAAGTTAGTATTGTTTAAGGATAGAAGTTTTTTCGATATTATTGATGGGATCTTATAGTAATATAGTTTTAGAAAAAGGACAACCTGCAGGACGGGCGACAACCCATCGCTTCGGACAAGGCTGTGGGAATCGAACCCACAACCGAAGTGGGACTGGCCTTTATCGCCTACCACTGGCCTACATGAAGTCCCTGTTTAGTAGAAACTATTTTTATTATATTAAGCAGTATGATATATGAAGTATAAGTTCATTTTAGGAACCATATATGATTAATCTCACTATAGATCGACTTATGTATATAATTTTTGCTCACCTTTTGTTTGAGATAGATGGAATGACCCGTCATTCTATCACATGATCTTCTAACACTTCACAAATAACAAATTCAACTTCATTTATTTAAGAGATGAAGTGGAAATTGTTCAAGGCACGAACAACAGTGAGATTTTACCAAAATAAAGTAAGTATTTATTCTAATTCAAATTCTTCAACTTTAGGGAAATGATCTTGAAAACCAAAAATGTTGTCCTAGTGATCTTATACCTGATGAATCAGTTGGTACCTTATATCATCACAAATCTATGGATTTGTGATTTCTGGATTTTCCATAGCCATGTTCTCTACCACTCTCCATCAGAACATGATGGTTAGATTTCTCTTCCATATCCATATTTTCACCTATGTGGAAACCCAGTGATTAGTTTATTTGGGTAATCGTTACATTTCATACTTTAGTTTTTAAAGCCAAGTTTTGGTATTCTTTTTTACGATGTGGGTTTCTATTAAAGAAACTTTTGAATAGTAAACCATTTATAACCCCGACGAATTTCGAGGGTGAAATTCATTTTAAGGGGGGTAGAATGTAACAGCCCGAGATTTTATGAAAAATATTCTTTTTAATTTTATTAATGTCTTGTGTTGTAAGCTACACCAAAAGAAGCTTGCACAACACGCATCCTTGACTTGCCTTTCATTACATGCAATAACGACCTTCCTTGATAGCGTGTGTAGTACGTAATACCGAGTTTTACTAAACAACGATATGCTATTAAAATATTATTAAAACTAACCGTTATGAATAGTAATAACCACTTTTTGAAATTTTGTAAATTCTATTTTTCAAAATGGACTTCATTTTTGGATTCGGAATATCGAAATTAGCTTAGGGTGAAATTTTGGTACTTTTCGGATAACTTTCATATTCTGATGAATAGTGAAAATTACTAAATTTTAATTAAAAACAACTTTTTCAATAGAAATAATTAATAGTGATAAATTATTAATTTTAGTGGTTTTAAAGTATATTTAGAATATATTTTTACAATTTAATACAATAATGGTCATTGGATGTAATTTCACATTTAAACCACTTATAAACAAGTTTCAATCTTTTGATATTTATTATCTCTTAAAAACACGCTATTTGTTTTAACAGCGGGATTTAATTATAAAATTAATTAATGCAACTTCTATGTTATGAATTTGGTAAAATAGACTTCATTTTTGAATTCGGAATATGAAATATAGCTTAGGATGAAATTTTGGCATTGTTCTGAAAAACATCAATTTTTGATGAATAGTGAAACCACTAAGTGATAGGTTAAAAACTGAATTTTGCATAAAACTTAATTTTACCGCTTCTGTGAATGGAATTTTGAAAATCCGAGAGACATGGTTAATATCAAGGACTAAAATGTGGTTCAATGAGATGAAAATAATTTTTGGTGAATAGTAACTTTTTACTTTTTTTTACCACGGTTAAAAGTAAATAGGGTAATTAAGGGTAAAGATGATATTATTATTACCCTAACACATGTCCTAATTCTATTGGATAAGTGTAATTGGACCAAAAAAAAACTTAGGAATAAAATATGACCATTTAGGCCCACATGGATTAGATTAGGACATTTATTATTAATTTATTTAAAGAAGGGTTAAAAGAGTTAAAATCAAAGTTTATTTACTAAAACATTATTAATATGGGGTTATACATAAGATAAATTAGACTATAAATATTCATTAGAAAGATAAACATATTTCCTACATAATGGTATTTTATTTGTAATTTTTAGACATTAAATAATTTAATTTATTTATGACACAATGATGATGCAGTAATTATCTTATTAATGAAATATTGACATAATTGATGTTATAAACACCAAAATAAATGTAATTTGAGACTTTTTATGAATTCCACTAATTTTCTAGGTTACTATGATATATTAGTGTTGATTTAATTAACTTGGTTCGAACATATAATTCTGTAATGACTTTCATAAAAATCATATATCAAATAGTGTCAAAATTGACACAAAATAGTTTTTAAATCAAATATTATATTATTAATTGTTATTTCATTCCTAAAAATCTATGGTTCGGCCAAATGACTTAGATAAGTATATATGTATTAATAATATACAATTTGGGGTTCGTTTGGCATGTTATAGTAAGTGTATTAACCATATAGTGAAAGAAAACAAAAAGACAAGGTAAAAGTTAAATTATTTAACTTAGAGTTAAATCTAATTGATAAGCTTAAAATAATACCCTAAACTTGTCTAAATCCTATTGGATGATAGTATTGCGACCCATCCCCACTTTAGCTTCGAAATAATACCCTTTGGAACCATTATAAACCTATTTTGACTTTAATATAAAATAATATTTTGAGATATTCCTAAGGTGCCCCTCTCCTCCCTTATAAAAGGGCACCTCCTCCCCCTCCTCCTCACAACAATTTGAGCACTCAAGCTCGGCCAACCCCTACCATTTTCTCCTCTCCACTTCCCTAGAATAATCCTAGAGGTTCTGGTCTTCTTCAAAGACGAATCTTAGTTCCCTAAGTGGAGGATTCAAAGAAGCGTTCCAAAGAAGAGGTATTATCCATTACCGATCTTTTCAATTTCTTTCTTCTTCAACTTCTTCTTATTTAGTTGTTTCATGATAAAGTAATAAAATCAGTATTACTTACATACTGATATTTTATTATAAATATGAAACAACCCTCATTCTCCTTCTATCCATCCTACGGAAAAATGAAATCACCGCGCGTGCGTACGTACGGAATACCGTCTCCACGCCATGGTGTAATCTATTTTCCACCATCACCTTACAAGGATGGGTATAATGGTGTAATGAGTAACTATTTATGATTATTATAAAGTAATATTGATACTGAAATAATATACATATACTCCAATACAATTCCATGATCATAGGAACGATATCATCACTCGTGCGTACGTACGGAATACCGTCTCCACGATGTGATGCGACTCGTTCTACATGATCATCATTACATAGTAATTATATAAATGAATTGAATGAATAAATATGATATATGTTACACTAATACCATTCTGTATATAAGGTATCTATAACCTTAAAAAAAGAATAAGAATTTATTCGGCAAAACACGCATAAGAACAAAAGCATTAAAGACCCGAGTAACAAGTAATAATGAAATATTACTAACAAGAAGCTAAGAATATGACCATATATGATATCATATCAATATGTATGATTCTGGAATAAGTCAATAACATTATTTAAACCATTATACAGGAGCTTCGGACATGTACAAAGCAAATCGGACCTAAGGTAAGGGAAATATCACAATCTCATTTTTATCCGAGATTTTTTATTCGTAAGTATTTATTGGGGTGTATTTTATCATCCAAATCCATGTTCCCTAAATATGTAATATTTTTTCCATCCACTTACACTAGTTTAAATCCAATTTTCCCCTTCGGTGAGTTTTTAGTAAACGATATGAAAGAAATCTTTTGTCGTTTTTCGTACGAGGTACTTTTTGACTTTTCCGACAAAAGTACGAAAAGAATGTTTTTTAACTTATATGGCATGAATGGATTTTTAAAACATTATTTCCAAGAATCTTCCTTTAAAAGTTTTCAAGTTTATATTTAATCAACTTCTTTTAGTTTAAATTTGTATGACATGTTAAGAAAGGAAAAATGTTTTTGAAGAAGAAATGATATTTTCCTCAAGAATGGAGTTCAAATATTTTATCAAAATTATTTTCCATCTAAGATAATATAGGGTTCTATTTTTATCCCTATTATTACATGGATTTGATTATGTTGTGATGGAAATATTTTTATTAATTCCTTTATCTTATATGAATTGTTTTATGATGTCATTTTGATTAAGAATCCCATTTTTATTACATGGGTTACGCTATGATGTATGGTTTATGATTATGTGGCACACATAAGAAAGGATTCATTATAAGATGGGTGGGACCTATATCTCCCTCCAATGCATTGGGTAAAGATTTTATATCTCATGAGATAGACATGGCTGGAACGGTATGTTATACCGGTTCAGTGAAACAGGACTGAAACGAGGGTTACTCGATTCAGAAATGGACTTTGTCCACTAAGATAGTCTTGGCAATGAGTCTTGACTTATAAGATATGATTCTCTATTATTATGTGTGTATTACACAAAGTTTCATGTTTTTAAGTTATGATTATTGTGATTACATTTCACTTCCATGATTTATCCCATGTTATGAAATTATGATCTCTTTTGCAGGTTAAGATTTCCAAAAGTTATATGCTTGTGTATACGATGAGATTTATATTTCTTTTGTTTACCCTTACTGAGCATTTGAGCTCACCCTTTTATGTTTTCTTTTCCCCAGGATATAAAGAAAGGTTTTAGGTAAAAAAAGGGAAGATCTTTATGGGAGATATTGGAGATCTTTCACCACGATTAGAAGATTACGTTCCGAGTTTCCAAAGACACTAAACTATTACGATCCTTGTGTGTGTATTTTTGTTATGTACTAAGTATTCCGCAAAAGTAATGTAATGTCAATTTACGTCAGGCTTCGGGTCTCTACACACCCCACCCATGCTGAGCACTACATGAAGAACACACCCATTATTATGGGGGAGGGTGTCCTTTACCAACATCCTAGTGGGAGGATGGATGGATGGTTATTGGTTCTTCTTTTCTCCATCTTATAGGCATTGGTAGCCCAAGACTCTTCGGGCAGGTTGTGGAACTGTTGTGTGGCCCATGTGTCTGCGGGTGAGGTGTACTTCCCAGGTGTCTTTGGGATGATATATGTTTTAATTTCCTATGAGTATTTAGGAAGAGTTTTTGGTTTGTGTCCCAAGAGTTTGTGGGTGGAATGTGATGTGGTTGTGGCCCAGGTGTTTGCAGGAAAGATGTGGTATGTGGACCAGGTATGTGAGGGAAGGTTGTGACAGTGGGGCTTTTGGAAGAGCGTGGTAGCATTAGGATGTTTGCCATTATGGATGAGTAGTTAACCAGTGGAAAGTGGTACAAGGTACCTTAACAATGATGTGATTACTAATTTACTTTACATGACTGTTGTTATTTAGTGAGCATGGTAGCGTCAGGATGTTCACCATTATGGATGGGAAATTAACTAGTGGGAAGTGGTGTGGGTACGCTAACATCGATGTTATTATTACTTTACTTGACTCACATTATTTGGTGAGCGTGTGTTGGTGAGGTTGGGGTTGATAGTTTACCTTTTTAGGTTCTTTTGAGTTTCTGCAATTTTTCTCATAAGGGAATTGATATGCTTCTCCCACTTGTGCACGAGAGACTTTGGATTCTCTTACTGAGTATACGTGTATGCTCATCCTACATTTATAAAAAAATTTTCAGCTTTCCTGGGAGATTATGTAGACTCTTTTAGACCTTACTAGCTTGGTTATTGGGTTATTTGTTGTGTCACTACTTAGATTTTTTCTTTTGGTATTTACTTTTGTGTTTTTCATTTTATTTATAATAGTTTTAATTTACACCTTCTTGTGGGATTGATTTTGGATTATTTTATATATATATCTTGGATTAGTTTTGATGTTGATACACCTTATCTCCTAATCTTGGTTACTATAAAAAGTTTAATGCCTCCCATTTTTGTGATATTTGAATACCCTTGGTGCTGGTTGCCACCCTAGGGCCTATTGGAGGTGGGAATTGGAATTTATTATCTATTTTCATCTTGAATAAGGAAGGTCATGACATTTTTCCATCCCTTTGCATCATTTTGAAGAAGTAGGGTCATGATAGAATGGTATAAGAGGATGATGGTTGAGAGATAGGATAAATTTTTGAGTTAGGAACAGTGAGGATTGCAAGGGTTGGTAGGTAAACTGTGTGAGGTGATCCTGGTGTGTGATATTGGCCAGGGAAGACCAGCTAGGACATGAGATGTTAGGGTTCCCCTTAATCCGATGCAAGGACTTTGAGCTTAACGAACGACTAAGTGAGGATACATCCTTTGCAGGGTAGAGACCCTAGGAAAGGTACACGCATCATGATGACTCGTGTTCTTATTTGTTTTGGGATTTTTTTGGAAATTAATATAAACAATGAGTTACAATTAATCGTAAATAAATTCCATACTACTCGAGATTAGGAGTTTCCTATTTACTTTTCTATCTATGACACCCGACCGTCATATGCGAGTGGTATGTGAAATGGAGGCTCAGCAGGCTAACCCAGTTGATTGATGAAGGGTTGAACCAATGAGGGAGGATGATCAATGGTAGAAGACGCTTCATACTTTCCAATAGAAGACTATGGGAATGTATGAAGTCATCATTTCATATACATAGATGGAGAGTTTAATTGAGGAGCTGGTAATCACTTTCAGCTTGATCAGGGCTCCGACAGAGTACTGGGTTCCTCTAGTAGTGAGCTAGATGTTGGGCATTGCACATTAGAGGTGGATTCTCTACCTGGAGGAGATGAAGAAGATTGATGTTTGTGGGACAATTTTGAGAATGAGTTCCGGGTGTAATTCCTTTCTTCAACCATGAAGGTCTAGAAGAGGTAAGAGCTAATCTCCCTCTAGTAGGGGAGTATGTCGGTATAGGAATTGGGGATGAAGTTCAAGGATCTCCTTTACATTTCTCCAGATCTCTTTATGGATGAGGAGTCTTGGGTGTGAAGCTTAGAGGAGGAACTATGTCCTTACCTATAGTACACAGTTACTCTGTTCACCTTCCTGACATACCAAGAGGTCTAGAAGAAGGTGGAAGTGGTTGAGAGGATGCACTCTTGATTATGTCTACCATGTGAGCGGAGCCAATAGGGTTTTATAAATATAAAGGCTTCCAAAAGTAGGTATCATGAGCTAATGCCTTCAAGGTTTTAGCTAGTAGGGATTCGACCTCAGTAGTTTCAGTTTCGACCTTCTGGTCCTCGTGCTTTTCCCATAGGCATGGTACTGACGTGTTTCTCTTATGGAGGTTGTAGGTACCTTCAAAGTTAGTGCCCAGTTTGAAATCAATATGTTGCAGGTGGGAAGGTTCCGGACCCGAATCAATAGTAGTTACTGGCTAGGCTATTTCAGTATTAGGGATAAGAAGATCTTTCTCCAGTATAGGGAGATGGAGTAGGCGGAGGCCGAACTCAGGGCATTTGTCAAGGACCTAGACCTAAACATGGTTTAGGAGGCAGTCAATAGCAGAGGGATGGAGGAGCTGGGCTTGTTCAGTTGTACACCATGGAGGGAGTAGTTCAAACAGAGCCATAGATCATTTGTGGTACAATCATCTTGTTTAGTACTATTTTTTATTACTTGTTTGATTCTAGAGCTTTATAGTCCTTTGTTTCACCCAATCTAGCCCATCATTTGAGAATTAAAATAAAGAGACTTTCCATGACCCTGGTGTTGAGCACAATTGCCGGAGGTCATACCAGATTTTTTGATGTGTGCTGGGGATGTAGATTGATGACGGGACCACATCAGTCTTGTGGGGATCCTTTCCTATTACAGATTTAACCATACGATATCCATATTGACATTGAATAGTTTTACTATATAGATGATATTATCATCTACTTCTGGAGAAGAGTTGCATTCTCAGGCAAGGATGGATAATGCATGGATTTTGTTGGCAAGCGGTGTTGTCTAATTTTCAGTCAGTGTGTGGAGCCTCATCCTTCCTTTTTGTCCATGCTTTTAGTGGAATCAGTGGATGCTAAGATGATGGGGGTTTCCAGAGTTTTTGGGGAGTTCATGGATGTTTTTACCTAGGAGGTAGTGACTTTACCCCCTCAACGCAGCATTGAGTTCGGGATAGACTTGTAGCTCGATGCTTCTCTAATTTTTATGACTCATTATCAGATAAAACCTTATAAGTTGTGGGAGATAAGGATTCTGATTGATGATCTGATGAATAATGGATTTATCTGGCCTAGTGTGTTATCGTGGGGTGCTCTAATCTTGTTTTCAAAAAAGGAAGATGGTGGTCTAAGACTGTGTATAGACTACATGAGGTTGAATCTCGTAACGATCAAGAATGGTTACCCTCTCCCAAGGATAGATGATCTTTTTGACCTATTAAGGTGAGAAGGTTGGTTCTTTAAGATCATTATGAAGTTTGGATATCACCAATCAATGGTGAAGGAGGATGATATCCTAAATAATTCTTTCAGGTGATGGAATGGGCACTTCAAGTTCATGGTTATGCCGTTCAGTGTTACAAATACACCATTCATATTCATGGGACTTATGAACTCAATATTTTGTGAGTTCCTAAACCGGTTCATTTTTTTATTCATAGATGACATTTTGATCAAGTCGAAGTCATAGGAGGAGCATACCGACCATCACAGGACTTTCCTAGAGTTCCTTCAACACCACTATCTCTATGGAAAGTTGTCCAAGTAAAAGTTTTAGACATGGGAGTTCCAATTTCTTGGACATTTGTTGTCTCATCAGGGTGTAACAATGGACCCATCGAAGTTCAAGGTAGTTGTTTCTTGAGAACCACCCCATAATGTGGCATATGCTCGTATCCTGGAGAGCTACAACTAGAGATATGTACCCGATTTCTCTTGAGTAGTAGCTTCATTGATGGACCAGACAAAAAAATTCTAGGCCTTTATGTGGAGTGATTTGTGTTAGGAATCTTTCAACTATCAGAAGGGGAAGTTGGTAAGTTCTCTTTTGCTTAGGTTTCTAGAGGAAGGGGTGATGCTGGAGGTGTTTTGGAATGCTTCCCATCTAGGCTTGGGGTGTGTACTGATGCGACAATGGGGAGTGATATTTTATGGGTATAGGTAGTTACGTCCCCATGAATGTAACTATGCCACCCATGATATGGATCTTGCAACAATTGTGTTTGCACTGAAATTGTGGTGGAATTACCTCATTGGGGAGAACTTTTGGCCTTCACATATCACAAGATCCCGAGGTATATCTCTTTCTAGCGGGACTTGAACTTGCGTCAGTGAAGGTTTGGCTGAGGGAGAAAGCTTTCTCCCAGGTTCATTGGACCGTTCAAGGTGTTGGGGCAAGTTGGTGAGGTTTCATACCAATTGGTGTTTCCACCATAGTTGGAGAGTATCCACAACGTCTTTCATTTCTTTCTGCTTCATCGATATCTTCACGATGAATCCCATGTAATTGATTGGGGAGGGTTGGATATTGATGATGACACAATTTTTGTGGAGTGACTAGTGGAGAAATAGGATCACCAGGAGAAGGTGCTTCTTGGAAATACCATTCCTTTGGTTTGTGTGTTTTGGAGGCTTGGTGTCTTAGAGGAGAGTACTTGGGAAAGGGAGATGCAAATACGTGCCCAGTAACTAGAGTTTTTTTGAGTTTTGATTTAGTGTTTTTCTTTGTGATGCAATGCTTGAACCTGGTTTGCTATAAAATGAGTTTATTCCTTATTCCATAATGTGTGATGGAGTCCTAACATGTGAGAAGGGGGAGAATATATTCTTAATCAATAACCATTCAATGAGATGTGATTAAACCCATACAGGTGAGTCAGTGCCACCCAGAGATATTTGTGTATTGACATGGAGGAAGGATTTCACTAATTCATTTGTCTAGATAGTTGGTTTTTGTATGGGGTATCTTGTGGATTCTTGGTTTAGCAGATGTGGGAGGAGGTGTTCTTGGATTTTGAGGTTTCATTGTATCTTTGGAACAACACAGAGTGGTTTACACTTAAGAGGTATCTTACAAGGTCATTGTTCGGACCCTTATTTATTCTGGGTTTGGTTTTAAATTCTTGAGGGTGAGAATAGTTTTCGAGGTATTTGATGTAATTCCCCAGACCTCCCCAGTCCATTACTCTATCAAAATCTAGTGTTGGGGTGTTCTAGGAGGCAAAAATAGCTCATTTCAAGAGTTTTTCAAATTTCCAGTTTTTTCTATCGGTAGCTCGTGTCAGTATCTCACATCGATAGCAAAGTTTCACTGGATCAGTGTCATTAGGTTGGGCATCGGTAGGTTGAGAATCTATAGTTTATTTTCGGTAGGTCAGACATCGGTAGTGCATGCATCGGTATGTCAGGTATCATTGACTCCCATCGGTGAGTCACATCGGTAACTCACTATCGCTGGGTCATGTCGGTGACTCATGGTGGTGATTCATGTTGTTGAATCACATTGGTGAGTCATGCGTTGGTGAATCACTATTTGTGACTCATGTCTGTGACTCACCGATTGGTGAGTCATTTCTATATTTTTCCAGTTTTTCCAATTTCACCCCTCTTACATTTTATTTGAGGTAAATCAGGTTTAAAATGTTGTTTGTGTGTTTATAAAGAAATTTCAAAGGATATTAATCAAGTATTTATTATCCTAATTCTCATGGGACTTTTAAATAGTTATAATTCATAATCTTTACCATGATCCTACTTTAATGTCCCTTGAAACCATTTCCTTCTGTTGATATAGGATCTAGCTCTTCTATACCGAGATATTATTTTCCCCTTGTGTTTCCATTTTTCTCTTGGTGTGCCCAGATCATTTATTCACTATGGAGTCATGTGTTGTGCTATAGAATTTATATTTAGTTCCCATTATAGTCTCATACTACTTTTATAAACATCTATTTTTTAAAAAATGAGGAGTTTTAGATTTTATGTTCTTTAAGGAAAGAATTACTTCATCTCTCTTTTATTTGTGTATCATGCAGGGTGGGTAAACTCATGTATCCTAGAGAATAAAGTCTAATAAAAATCCAAATTAATGGTATTATGAAGATGAATAGACCTATTACAATAACGAGTTTGGCTACCTTATTAATAAATAAGCGGTGGGGAAGATGGTGATGATGCTTGTGTTGTTTTATCTGTTATCTTTGATCCATGCTATGAATTGTGTTGGCCGTACACTCTATGAAAATTATGTTAATTGGTGGTCTCTGTATTCACACTGAACTCATGATCACTTCTTTTTAATCTTCTATTGAATGACTGTGAACATGAAAACTTGATAAATCATGTATATTAAGTTAATTAAATGAATTCCCCAAGATAAAACTTATGTTGTGATCACCCCTGAATTATGAAAGTGGTGTTAAATAATAGTGTTGGTAAAATATGAATTAAATTTATTTGATAGGTGTGGTTGTGTGTTGTGTATGGTTATATTTGGTTTTAGTGCATGATGTGGGTTGAATGGTGCGACAGTTGGAAGCACGATTGTAGGTGTATGGGGAGACAACGGGGTTTGTTCTGTGGGTGTGGTGGGGAATGTTTGTATAATAGGGATTCCGTTTTGTTGGAGTGGAAGTGTGGATATGTTTATGAGGTGGTGTAATTAATTCTCAAATAGAGAGTTTGATTGATTTTTGGAATAGGTGAACTTTTTGAATAGTGGGTCTGCATCTGGGTTGTGTTATGGTTGTTGTTGATGGTCTTTTGTGTAGTGGGACTGCAACCTGGTTGAGTTTTGTTGTTGTTCTAGGATGTGGTGATTTTCATGTAGTGGGAATTCTGAGGGTGGTTGGGGAGGGATAATTTTGAGTAAGTATGGTGATACATTAAATGGGCCTTTCTCCTAGAGTTTCCAGAGGCCTTTTTGATGTGTGTGTGGGTTATGATGTTACATATGGTGTGTTGTGTTTGGTAGTTTCCTAGGTAGGGATGGAATAAATAATAAAATTAATATTTTAATATAGAGTGAAAATTAGTTGAATGAATTCGCTAGGGTTATGAATTATTTCTATGGATAGCTATGTGGATATACATTATAGGTGGCAGAAAGGAATGTTTTGTGTGGGCTGGTTGTTTGTTTTGAAAACCCATAGGTTGGGCTGAGTGTTTGGTACCTATATATATATACATGTAGTTCCTTGTTATTTCTATATGTACCCCACTTGTGTTGAGCACTACGTATTGAACACCACCATTATTATGGAGGTGGGTGTCCTTTCCCAACATCCTTATAGGTGGATGAATGGCTGGTTATTGGCACTTCTCTACTCCCTATTATAGGAATTGGTATCCCTAGACTCTTCAGAAAGGTTGTGGTATGGTTGTGAGGCCTAAGTGTCTGTGGGTGAGTGTTCCTCCCAGGTGTCTTTGGAATGAGATATGTTGTAATTTACGAGGTGTATTTGGGATGAGGTTATGGTTTTGTGACCCAAGTGTCTGCAGGAAAGATGTGATGTGGTTGTGGCCTAGGTGTCTATGGGAGGGATGTGGTATGTTGACCAGGTGTGTCCGAGAAGGTTGTGAGAGTGGGGCTTGTAGAAGAGCATGGTAGTGTCCAGACATTCACCATTAGGGATGATCAGTCAACCAGTGGGAAGTGGTTCAGGATACACTAACATTGATGTGGTTACTAATTTACTTTACTTGACTTGTGTTATTTAGTTTTCATGACTTGGTGAGGTTGGGGTGGATAAAAAAACCTTATTAGGTGATTTTAAGTTTCCTCTATTTTTCTCATAAGTCATTAGTGTGCTTTTCCCACTTGTGCATGAGGGAATTTGTCTTTTCTAAATGAGTATACTTGTATGCTCACCCTATATATATAAAAATGTTTTTAAGTTTCCAAGGTGATTACATGGACAGTTCTGAACCTTACTAGCTCGGGCATCGGGATAGTTGATTTTTTGGTACATGGATTTGTTATTTTGGTATTTAATTTTGAGTTTTTCATTGTATTTCTAGCAGTTTTACTTTAAACATTCACGTGGGATGGATTTTGTCTTCTTTTATATATATTTCATGGAGCTGTTTTGAGCTTCATACATCTTATATCTTGATCTTGGTTATTATAAAAGGGGTAATGCCTCCCATTTTGTGAGATTTGAATACCCTTGGTAGTAGTTGCCACCCCATGGCCTTTTGAAGGTTGGAATTGAGGGTCATTATCTCTTTTTCATCTTCAAGAATGAAGGTCATGACTTTTTCCCACCCTTTCCCTCATCTTGAAAGAGGGCCATGACACTATGCACCTGTCCACTTACTCCAAAAACCTATTTGAATGATTTATTTCAGATAGGTCTCAGTTTCATATAAATATTCTCAAACTTTTCACCTCAAAGTACACTACCAAAATAATCCAAATCCATTATGAAACTCCCAAACCTCAACCCAATTATTATATATCTTCAAAATAATTATTAAAAGGGTAAAGTACTTGGAACTGGGAGTGTTACATCATCCTTCATCATAAATAATTTCTATGTTCTATAAAATATATAAATCATATATAATCTTTTATTTCCATCATAAAATCTCATAAAATATTCATTTAAATACATATGAAAAATCATTTTTGGTCTTCACATAAAATAAGGAAAATATACTTTTAGTTTGAAAATATTTAATTGAAATTTACAAAATATTTGGAAAAATATTTTCATTGAAAATAAACTTGGAAACATACAAAGGAAACTTCCTAAATAATTACATTCCGGATTATAGGAAATTTTTTTCATGTCATATATGTTAAAAATAATTCTTTTCCCACCCTCGATAAAAAGTACCACTTTCAGAAAGGAACATGAAGATTTATTTTTTATCCTTTTTAAATAAATTTAAAAGGATAATAAAATTTCATATAAAATTTATTTATATCAATATATATATATCCATAAAATAATTTTGTGAATATGTTCAATGAGGAAAAATATTTATAAAATAAACCATTTAAACCTTTAAAATAAGGTTTTATGGTAAAATGTATTTACCTTATGTTCTAATTGTCATGTATGTTATTGATCATAATGAATAATAAAATTATATTAATTATTTACTTTTCTTAATAACCATTTTGAAATTTATTATTCCTTTTATTTCATGTATATCAATTTTATACTTAATGAATTAATTGATTAAGTTCACATTGGACATTTTGAGAACATTCAGCATATAAGTTAGTAATGACAAAGGTAGATTGATTATGGTCAAATGGGTAATTATTAAATAATTTAAAAAACTTATTAATGAGTTAATTATCATTTTTATACATTAAATAAAATTTTAAAACTATCCATGAAAAGGGTAAATGAAAAGTTAATCACATTGATTCATGGAGGTGGTAGTCCACACATACACATGAATGACATTAATAATTTTCAATTGGTAGAAATGTTAGATAAAATATGATATATTAACTTTATAGATTAATAATTATGTCATGAATAATATATATATTAATTAAATCCATTATAATAACCACCATTTGTAGGTGGTGATGAAAAATGAATCACATCAATTCATGGAGGTGGTAATCCACACATACACATAAGTGATGTTTTCATTTCCCATGGGATGAAAAATGTGAAGAAATTGGGTTCTACCATAATAATAATAACATTTTATTATATATAATATATTGATGTTATTATTTGATCATTGTTATTTAATATTTTAAGGAGGTAGAAGAAGAAATAAACTTGAAATTGGTTAGTTAGGACTTATAACGTCTCCTCAGATAACCCATTTGGCTTACCACTTAAGCATTATAGGTTTGGTATTTTTGTGGTAAAAGAACCTATAAGATGCAGGGAGGGATTTTGGGGGGAGATTTGGTTAATTATTTTTTGAACTAAAGTGCTCAAAATGTGTGAGGAATGGAGGATATGGGGTTCCCTTTTATATGTGAGGGGATGGACACCCTTGGAATTACTTAAAGTATTAAATTAATATAAATTAATTTTCATTTTCAAGTGGCAATAAATTAATATCTATTAAATATATGGTCAGTGTGATTAAAAATAATATCATCGAATAATTTTTTACATGTTTTTTTTATGTTTTCAACCTTATCAATTAGTTTTACCCCCATTAACCCTTTTGATCATTACCATGATGTTAATATTTTAACTCTAAATGAGTAAATAAAGTTAATTTAAAAATAAAAGTGACCAATAAGTGGAAAATGGTTAATATTATATATAATATACCATTAAAATTTCCAAATAAAATATTTCATAAATTTCAAATCATTAAATAAAATATTATTTAACATAATATACCATTAAAGTGATTTTAATAAGTATTCATATAGTTTGACTTTAATGACATCAATATAATAATGGAATTAAAATATAAACATTTAAAAAATCACAAATATATTATATTTTACTAAAAAATTTGTGGAACAAAATAATTCATCCAAATTATATTAGTTTTATTTTTTAAAATCATTTACTTGATTTTTTAATTACATGAATAGGCACTGTGATGACGTTGCATGATCATTTAAAGTAATTATTCCATTAATAAAGATTAAAAATAATTAATATAAAAAAAGTAATTATTATTAAAAATAACCATATAGAATTGATGATAAACTATTTTTATCCCTATGACACAATATTATAGATATTAAAACAATGATAGTGGAATTATGTGTTTATTCTTTACTTAAGATAATATTAAGGTTATTATTAGTGTAAAGTGGAAAGAAATTGCCAAAAAAATTCAACAAAATATTATTAATGTTGAAATAAAAATATTAAGTGAAATAACATAACGTTTTTTTTGAGATTTATAGGCCTTATCCAATAGTTTTAATCTTACTTTTCCTTTTTTATCCTTAATATGGTGACAATAATTACTATGGTTACTATTCATAATGAACCAAAATAAAAGGGGAATATTTAACAAATTTGAACCTCATAATAAAAAATATAAAATCAATTTTTCTAGATTCAAATTTTTAACTTAAAGAAATCAATTTTCATACAAATTCATAAAACTAAACAAACATTAGTTTTTAGAAAAATGAATTTCAATCCCAAAAATGAACTTATACCTAAATCTGGTATAATATTGATTCAAATGTAATTAATTAGATTATATCTAATTAAATGAGGCTTATATTACATTAAGTTAAAACTAAAAACATAATGTATGTTTTTAAATTACTTGATTTATTGAAAATAAATGTCAGTTTTATTAAAATTGGTATTTTTCAATATTCACTGAAAATCAATCTTTTCATAAAAGTCCAAAAAATTTAATCTAATTTAATTTTAGTTTCTTGATTTCAAAAATGAATTTTTTTCTTTGAAATTTAAATTCTAAAATTTAGAAATTAGGATTCTAAATAAAACCATATGAAACATTTAAAATAATTTAGTACGAATAAAACTATTTTCTTTTTGATTGGAAAATTACTTAATATTCTTAGGCTAAATATAACACTATAAAATATAATTAATGAATATTTATAAGGAATTAAATTGATCCATTATCACCATTAAATAGGTTTTCAAATTGTGATCACCAATTTATCACTCAAGGAGAGATCAAACACTACAGATCAACCTCCACCTTATCATTCAAGGTGATGTCAAACATCAGATCTTGACCAACACCTTATCAAACAATGTGAGGTCCCACATCACATCTTGATCACCACATTATCAATCAATGTGAGGTCATAGAACACATATCAACCACCACATTATCACTCATTGTGGGGTTACACATCACATATTTACCACTACCTTATCACTCAAGAAAAGGTCGCACATCACATTTCAACTTCCGCCTTATTACTCTAGGAGAGGGAACAAATCACATCTCATCATTATAGTATGGATCACAATATGGGAACATATAAAAAAACATTTCAGCCTATATATAGTCCTAATACTTAAATAAGTATTAATCTATATTTAGTGTATCTCTAGAGAATACCTCATAACATGACTCATCATCAACATCATAGACTCATTGAACTATACTTAGTCATCGCATGTATATCATCAAATACACAATATCTTACAAGGAACCTATGGTCCTTTGACCATAACTCAACAATAATGAGGATATCCATCCATGATCTTCCATACCCATGCACAAAATATCCCTAGGGAATCACTGAAGCATTAAATAATCCTAAAAATGACTTTATACCCAATTTACCCATAATGAATGATTTACCTCACTCTATATAATATGGAAATGTTTCACCAAACATGAGACATTTTACACATAATGTAAGATTACATCCTTTTTGGGAGTTCCCTTATATTTTTTATAGGTAATATTTTGTTTAAATTTGAGAACTTTTTGTTTGGGTAGTACTTTGGGGTGTGTGTTTGGTGAATTTTGAGAAAAATGGAAGAAAAAGGGTGTGTGCATAGTTGGAGAACGATTATGGAAAACAATGCACCCAAGCCTAGGAAACCATGAAACCATGGACAGTGGAGAAACATAGAGTTTGAAAATGGTTTTTCCAATGGTGCTCCCTAAAAATAGAAACCATGCACCCCAAAAATAATTGTCACATGATTGGATCATGATTTTGGAAAACCATGTGCCTCTTCCCCGGAAACCATGCATGATATTTAAAGTATCTTGAAATTTATTTTAAAAATTCCATGAACCCCCGTGACTCACCTATTTTGAACCCCACATTACCCTAGGAGGTCTTTAATGATTTTGGATCTCTATGGACAAATTCTAATCCCCCCTTAATTCCATTATCTGTGATTCGAATCCCGGATCAAAGACCGTAATCTCTACTAGTAAGTGAATCCTATCCCGATTATTATATCATTATTATCCCATTATTTACACCTAATTCAAATGATGTAATCATATTCTATGATAGATCTAAATATATTTTTTGTGATATATATATCTATGATTCTAGATCTTGATCTATATTTGAAAGATCTTGATTCTATTAATCTTGACTTAGGGGTTTAGATCTGAAACCAGATCTACATTGCTTTGCTACCCATTTTTTTGGATACTTTTTTGTGTGAAAATTTATCAAAAAACGAAGGCCGGTGGTCGGTTATTAAATTCCCAAAGTCATGATATTAATTATGTTTATTTGATTATATAAATTTATATAGTTGTTTATCAATTATAATTCATAAATTTAAGTAGTTAATGTGGCCAATTAATTACTTGGAAAATTTGGGTATTGATTGTACAATGAAATTTTGGAATCGAGATAATTAATTTATGAATTAATTATCAAAGAAAATATTATTGGAATCAGAGATAATTAATTGTGGAATTAATTATTGAAACATTCATTTATGAATGGGTAATAATTAATTGGTAAATTAATTATTGGATGTTGAGTTGTTAATGATTAATTAATGGTGGAACTAATTAATGAATTTTAGGTAGTTAATTGATTGATGAATTAATTAATATATATGATGTGATTCATTTATATTTGGGTTAATTAATGTAATTAGGTTGATTAATTAATTGTAGAATCAATTAATAGAAATTGGCATGATTAATTAATTGATGAATTAATTAACGGACTGATTTGTCAAATGTAGTTTGGTTATGATTATATTATCTTGTAGTAGCACATGGGATAACTGGGATGTGAGCAAGGTTTTATTGAGAAGGACCATGGGAGCCTACGATGAAGGATGGTGATAGCCTATCATAATGGACTGTGAGAGCCTGTGGTCAAGGGCCATGAGAGACTATAGTAAAGGACCATGAGAGACTATTGAGGGGGACACCTTGAGAGCTTCCATAGTGATTTTACATGGGAGATAATGGGTGTTCTCAGATTTGTGCTGAGGGAAATACCACAAGAGATTCCCCTTTTTCCTATAAATAAATTATGCTTGGTAAAGTCTAAATTTTATAGACCATGAGGTTAGATACTTAGGTGCACTTTACTCATGCCAATTTTATTTACATGTTTATGTAATTAATCATATATAAATTGCGTTAATGAATGATAACATTGAAATTCAGATATATGATATCCCTTGGGGATAGTTTAAACTCCCACACAGTGAGTTGAAGTAGGTATTGAGGTTCGGGTGTCCATGGGATCTTGAGGAATTTGTAGTTAAGTAAAGATTCATTTTATAACGTGATAACAATTAATTATGCATTGTAATTATTTTTTTTATATAACAACATACATTTTATACCGACATGAGTTTTTTTAGAAACTATTGGTGATGTACTACTAAGTTGTACTCAGACCCTACTCAGGATTCCTGAATAGTACCTGAATAGAGTTTATTATTACAGGACAAACTAAGGGAAAGGGACTTCAGTTATATTTCTAATTTGGGGATGGATCATGGATGAGGGAACCAAACATGATTTATGAACTTATTGAGAGTCATCAATATTTTTATTTTTCAATTTTCATTTAGACACTTGACATGTACTTAGCATGTCATGTTTTCAGTTTCATTTGGATATTGTGTTTCTTGCTTTGATTATATTTAAATATTGGTAATGTTTATGGTTATATATTTTTCCTCTATTATTTATTATTTGTTCTGTTGTTTACTATGATAAAAGAGGGTATAGTCTCCCCATGATCGAATTATTAGACCTTCACTACTAGTCGACAACCTCTAGAGTATGGGGAGGTGCACTTGAGGTCATGTGTCGGTCTATCTTGCAGCATAGGTTCATGGAATCAGAGTTAGGATATTAGAGTGTCATTAGTAAGGTTTTATTTTATTTTTATTTAATCTTACTATTTGAGAAAGGTATATAGTAGACTAAGAAGAGTCGGGGATCGATTATGATATCGTTCATAGGAGTTTTAAAACCATGTATGGGGAAAACCCAAGTACTCAGGGTGGGATTGTTGTTATTGATGTTTATTTTTATAATTGAATATTATTTCACCTTCAGTGACACACTTGTTGTGTGCTATGATTTTTTTTTGAGTTTTTATGAGAATTAAATCATGGCCTATAATTTCATGAGAGTTGAGTCTTCATGCATCGTTATAGGTACTTAGGATTATTTTATGACATGAATCATTTTAGACACGCATGAGAAAATGGGTTTTGGGTAAGTTGTTGAACATAAATTTTTTTTCTTACTTGTAATATTGAAATGAAAAATAGTGCATAATATGAAAATTGAGAATGGTAAAATGAATAAAAAAATAATAAATGGGTATCTAAATGAGAAAATCCATTTGAGAACATGTTTACCCTTGTTAACCGGACCTAGGTTTAGGATGGTTAAGGGTAGTAATAACACCTTAGTTTTGACCGCATGGTAGGATTTGGGGAAAAAATTTGTAGTGACTTGTTATGATTTTCCTCTTATATAAATGTGATAAAGTTGTGTTATAATTCCTAAGATGTTTGTTTATAATTATAGAGATATTCCCCCGTGATGACACTTGTTGATAGGATTAATGGAGGACTTGGCTAGGAATGATCCTCTAGTGGTGGATCCAAGGCACCCATTGTGCCGGGTGAGGAAGAAGGGGTATAGTTCTGGGTGAACCTTGATCGCTTTATGAAACTAATGGGAAGAGACCCAGGGATGGTCGAGAAGAGAATGTATGGAATGAAAATGGAGTTTTAGTTGCAACACCCAATAAATTTTATTGGAGATGTTGGACTTGAGGGAGCTGTTTTCATGTGATTTACATAAGGGAGCATGTCCATGATAGACTATGCTAGAAACTTAATATACCTACAGTGCTTCGATCCAATGTTGGAAGGAGATGATACAACTATGATGAGAAATTTCTAGTATGGTATTAAGTGTGGGATTAAGTCCCAAGTTAACCTAGTTTGGTTAAATAAATTTTCTGATGCGGTGAATTTGGCTCTCATAGTAGAGGGGAACCTAAAGGAGGCTTCTAGTGTTGGGCATGTGGTTTCAGCTGGATGACCAGGAAGTAAGAATTTTGAGAGAAGGAATATTCCCTATGAAAAATTTAGAAAAAGAAATGGAAATAAGGGTGTACAAGGTTAAAATTCAGTTACCTTGGATCTTTTTCTAGTGATTTTCTACCAGTGTGGTAGGTCAAGACACTTTAGGAAAAATTTCCCCTAACCACCAGTGGAGTGTTGAGCCTGCGGTAAGATGGGACGTATACAATGGTTCTAAAGGAACACATAATAGATGGTTAGTGATGGAGGATATAGACACAACCAGGGTGTGGGAAGGGTATCTTATGCACCATATCAATATGGAATCTAAATTTCTACTAGATGAGGTGGTATAAGTAGAGGATGTGGTTCTTTTGGGAAAGATGACCCTTATCAAAATATTGATGCAACTTAGGGGAGTCAGACTACATCATAAGGAAGAGGGGTAAGACAACTATATGTAGTCCAACCTACACTTATGGATAGCAAGGTAGAACCATTTAGAGTGAGAGGCATGATACCAGTAGATTCTACTTTACCTAGTTCCTTATTTTATATCAGTGTCTCTCATTCCCCTATATCTTCAAAACTTGTTAACAGTTTTATCATTGAGGTGGATTTTGTGGGAGGGACAATGATAATAGATTCACCAGTAAGTGTATGGTCTAGTGACATCTGTTTGTGAAGGGGAAGTTTTCTCGAGATCAGGGAGTATCATTTTCTCTGGTTTCTCTATATTCTTGACAAGTCAATATTCGAACTAATTATGGGTATGGAATTGATAACAACATACTGGTACCACATTTATTGTTACCATATGAGTGTGATGTTTACATCTTCTAAGGGTGACTAGTATATTCATTAGGGAGAGTGGGATATCTAGGAAGGCCAATCCGGGCCAATCCCTCAGTAAATGAAAGAGCTCACAACCCTGGTTTCTAGTCTTTTTTCTAGACGTTGAAGGTGTAAAACTTTATTTCCTTCCACCAGTAGTGGAACTCTTTAAGGATGTGTTTCCTGAAGAATTTTTTGATCTGTCACCTATGAGAGATGTGAAATTTACCATTGATCTAATTCCAAGAGCTAAGCCGGTATCTATTCCACCCTATAGAATGACACCGATATAGCTTCATGAACTCAAGACATTGTTGGAGGAGTTGGTGGATAAGTTATTTATCCACCCGATTACATCACATTGGAGTTCACTTGTGTTTTTTTCTAAGAAGGATGACATGATCTTGTGCTTGTACGTTGTTTACCAGAAGTTGAGCTGAATAACTATGAATAACTATTATCATCTTCCACATTTTGATGATATATTTGACTAGTTTAGAGAATATTGTGTGTTCTTGAAGATCTATGTGAGGTTGGGCTATCATCATCTAAGATTATAGACTTCTAATATACTAAGGATTTCTTTCAGAAGAAGGTATGGCCTATATGTGTTCATTGTAATTCCGTTTGGGTTAAAGAATGAACCAATAAAGTTTATGGACTTGATGAACATAATATTCCACCCATACCTGGATAATTTTTTTGTATTATTCATTGATGAAATCTTGGTGTAATCCAAGACTCAGGAAGATCATTCCCACCATATTGACATCATCCTAAGTACACCGACATAGCATTAGTTGTATGCCTAGATATCTAAGTGCCTATTTTGGATTGATCAGGTACACTTCTTGGGACACGTCATCACAGAGGAAGTTTTGTCAGTGAACCAAGATATATTTTAGGAAGTGGTTTCTTGGGAGCATCCTAAGAACATATTCGATATCTGTATCTTTCTGGGGAAAGAAGAATATTATCAGAAATTAATCCATGAATTTCTTTATTTGGGAAGCACTGCTTACCAGATTGACCAAAATGGGGATACATTTTTATTGTTGAGAAGCATGTGAGAGGGCCTTCCAAGAGTTAAATAAGTTTTTTAAATTAGCATCGATCTTGAGTCTACCCAAGCCAAGTGAGGTTTATACAGTGTATTGTGACACTTCTAGGATAAGAATCAAAGCAATGTTTATGTAGAGAGACCGAGTTGTTGAATATGGGTATTGACAGTTGAGGCCACATGAACAGAACTACCCTATGAATGAACTTGATCTAGTAGTTGAGGTTTATACCTTGAAGTGTTGGTGACATTACATGTTGGGTGATAAGTTTACAGTTTATAAATATCACAAGAGATTAAGCTATATCTTCTCGCAATGAGATTTGAATCTTCAACAATGGAGATGGGTTAAGTATATGTAGTCATTTGAATTTGTGATAACATATATTCCTAGAAAAGGAAACACTACTGATGAGGCATTGAGAAGGAAAACTCAGACTTAGGTAGTTTAGGAATCTAGTGTTGAGTGGAAGATGATGACCATACTAGCTGAGATGCATGTTGTGGTTTGAGAGATTCAACAACAGATGACTCTAGTATTATTTTCAGTGGAGTAAACACTTTTGAGATAGATTTGGGATAAGGAATAAAAATATCCAAATTATTTTACCTTGATGGAAATTCTTGAATGTGGGGAGTCACCTTCATATTGGGGCATAGAAGATGATGAGATAATATATGTCAAGAATTGAGTTGTTGTGCCTAAGAGCATGTGAGGAAAAATCATGTGGGAATTTCATTCCTTGAAGTGGGCGGTATATCTAGGTGTGACCAAAATGTACCATAACCTAAGATGATAGTTTTTTCCAGGAATGAAGAAGGAGATAACATGGTATATGACATGATAGTACATCTTTCTGCAAGTGAAGGCATAACATCAATGACCTAGAGATTTACTATACCCATTGACAATTCTAAAATGGAAGTGGGACAACGTGACTATGTATTTTGTGAAGGGTATTTTTAATAATCTTAATAATAATAAATATGTCTGGTTTTTTTGGATCAACTGATGAATGTATCACATTTTCTGCCTATTAGTAGAGCAGGTGGGAGATTTGTATGTTCGATAGATAGTCTATTTTCATGGGGTTCCAAAGACCAAATTTTTGAATCATTACTTATGATTTACTTCATGCTTCTAGATGGGCTTACAAAAGGATCTCTATATATAGGTATTATTTAGTATGGATTTACACCCACAGACAGATGGGTAGTTAGATCATACCATACAAGTGCTTGAGGATATGCTGCGGGCATGCATGCTTGACTTCCGTGGGACTTGGGAGCAGCACTTGGATTTAGTGAAGTTTATCTAAAACAATAGTTATCAAGAAAATCTATAGATGTAACCATATGATTCTCTTTATGGTAATGTATGCAGATCATCTCTTTGCTAGATGGATAAAGGTGAGTCAAAATAATTGGGATCGAGTCTCATGCAGGAGAAATTAGAGCATGTATAATTGATTTGGATAAAAGTAGAAATAAATCATATACTAAAATAAAAATAAAACCCCTAGTGTTTATAGAGGATGATTGTGTATACTTTTGGGTTTCACCTAGACTAGGTCACTGTAGGATATAGAGATAGAGAAAGCTGGTGCTCAGGTTCGTTGAACTATTTGAGGTTATAGAGAGAATCAGACTGGTGTCATACCTATTGGACCTTCCATATAAATACAGTTCTATGCATGATTTTTTTCCATTTATCATGACTTTGTAATATCACACCAACCCTTTTCATGTGATCGATGAGGACAATGTTGATCTTGAGGTAGATACTTCCTTTTAGGAGAATCTGAATCACATGTTGGATCACGGTGAGAATGTGTTTTGGGGAAATACCATGATGATATTTTATGTATTATGGATACATGGATGTGTGCAGGAGGGGACATGGGAAAGGGACGTATATATGCAGCCATAGTGGCCTAATATTTTAGTCTCCAAATCTTAGAGAAGATTGGGAGTGCAGCTCGAGGATGAGTTGTTATAAGGTGGGGATATTGTAAGATCCCAAACATTTATAGAGTTTTATCAAAAACTTTTATAAGAAATATTTTGTTTAAATTTGAGTACCTTTTCATTTGGGTTATACCTTGGGGTGTGTTTCGGTTAATTTTGAGAAAAATGGAAGAAAAAGGGGTTGAGCACGGTTGGCACATGGTTCGGGAAAACCATGCACCCTATCCCAAGAAACCAGGAAACCTTGGACAATGGGAAACACATGGTCGGTGCATGTTTTTTCAGACTGTGATTTATAAAAGGAGAAACCATTCAACCCAAAAATTACCAAGCATGGTTGGCACACGGTTTGGGAAAACTATGCACCTCTATCCAGGAAACCAAGAATGATATATAATGTGTCCTAAAATTTATTTTAAAAATTCCACAAACCCCTGAGGCTCACCTATTTTTACCCCCACTCAATCTTAGGAGGCATTTCACGATTTTGGATATCTACTGATGAATTTTAATCCCTCTTGACCTCCATTATTCATGATTCTAAGCATAGATTGATGATCATCATCTCTATCGGTAAGTGAATCCTATCCTAATTCTTATCTCCCCAATTTTACCATTCTTTCCTCCTTCTTCCAGTGATATAATCATTTGTTTTGATAGATTTAAATCTATTTTATAAATATATAGATCTATGATTCTATATCAAGATCTATATTTTAATGATCTTGATTTTAGTAATCATCATTTAAGGTTTTAGATTTATAACTAGATCTAGGTCATTGTATTGGTGGTTTTTTGGATATTTTCATTAGCTGATCATTCATCAAAAAATTGAGGTAGGTGGTCTATTATTCAATCCCAAAGTCATGATATTAATTATGTGTATTTTATTGTATAAATTTCTTCGGTTTTTTAGCAATTGGAATTCATAAATTGAAGTATTTAACATGGTTAATTAATTTCATGGAAAAATTTGGTTTCGATTGAATAATGGAATAGTGGAATCAATATAATTTATTTATTAATTAATTATAAAATAAATAATTTTTATAGTTGGAGATAATTAATTCTGAAATTAATTATAAAAAATTTGAGTTATGAATGGGTAATAATTAATCGGTAAATTAATTATTGGATGATGATATTGTTAATGATTAATTAATGGTAGAATTAATTAATAAATTTTATGTGGTTAATTTCATGACGAATTAATTAAAATATATGATGATATTAATTGATCATTAGGTTAATTAATGTAATTGGGTTAACCAATTAATTATAGAATTAATTAATGGGAATTGATGTGATTAATTAATTGATGAATTGATTAATGGATTGATTTTTAAAATGTTATTTGGTTATGATTATGTTGGCATGTAGTAACACATGGGGTAACTGGGGTGTGTGAGAGGTTTTATTGAGAAGGACCATGGGAGCCTATTGTGGAGGACTGTAAGAGCATGTGGTAAAGGACTGCGAGAGCCTATGGTAAAGGGTTGTGAGAGCTTGTTGAGGGGGAGACCATGAGAGATTCCATAGTGATTTTCCAAGGGAGTCTATGAGTGATATTGGTGTTGGACCAAGTGGAAGACCATGAGAGAATCCACTTTTTCCTAAAATCAATTATGATTGGTTAATTCTCACTTATATAGAGATTGAGGTTAGAAACCTAGGTGCACTTTACTCATGCCAACCTGATTTGAATGTTTATGTACTTTATCAGATATAAATTGTGTTAATTGATGGTAACATTGAAATTAAAATATATGATATCCCTTGGATATGTTTTAGACTCCTCCATAGAGAACCAAAGCTAATATTGAGGTTTGGGTGTCTACAATAACTCGGGGTTTATGTACTTAAGTAAATATTAGTTTTATAATGTGGTAACTCTTAAATTATGAATTTTAATTATTTATTTATATAACTATATATGCTGTATATTGACAAGATTTGTTTTAGACACTGTTGGTGGTGTCCTAATGAGTTGTACTCACACCCTACTTAGGCTTCTTGATCGGTACCCAAATAGGCTTTATTATAGAAAGATAGGTTAAGGTAAAGGAACATGGGTTAGATTTATGATCCAGGGAGGGAGATTAGATGAGGGAACTAGAGGTGGTTTTATAATCCCTTGTGAGTCATCAATGTATTTATTTTTCATTTTGCAATTAGAAACTTGACATGTACTTAGCATGTCATGTTTTCAGTTTTATTTGGATATTGTGTTCCCTTATTTGATTATCTTTAGATATTGGTATTTTTTATAGTTATATATGCTTCATCTATTATTTATTATTTCCATTGGTGTTTACTTAGATAAAAGAGGGTATAGTCTCCCCACAATTGGATTATCATACCCTCAATTCTAGTCAATAACCTCTGGCATACAGGGAGATGCTCTTATGGTCATGTGTTAGTCTGACATGGGGAAATGGTGCATGGAACCTAATATGGGATGTCACACATTACCACTCTCTAAGATAATAATCAAATATAACAAATATTCTATACCCCCTTGATAACAAAACAAAACATGGTAAAAAATTCACATAGTTCTATACATACCAGTCCACACAACTACAAATAAATATCATAACATAGTAAGGGATTATCATGTAATCATGAATCATCATGTAATAGGAAAAATATATTTGGAAATAATAACCAAGAGTCATCATAAGAATGATATATTTAGAAAATTTGGTGTTTCCCACTTGAGGTCAAATAGAACAAGACAATATCAACCTATTCCCTTTAATATTTTCTTTAAAACCGTAATAAGATCCTCATCATATCCCCTTTAGAAAATTATCCTCATTCCATATTTACTCATTTCAGTCGCTTGGAAAAAATAAAAATGAGATCATTATTTTAAGGCCCTACATTTATTTTAAAACACCATTTCAAAACCAATTCATTAAATAAAAAATTTCCATTTAAAATTCCATAATCAAATTATAAAAACAAAACCCACTTAATTTTCAGAATCCAACTCAGACCACAATATATATATATAAAGTGGTCAAGAACTACTCATTCTACCATGTTTACACCAATGATATATTTATAATGATATGTAGTCCTTGTTGAATTTTATTCTGATACAAGACCATCATATATTTTTTAGAAACAAAAAAAGTCATACATTATTCCAAGAATAATAATAATATTCACACAAAAACATAAATTTCCGAAAGAGAAGGAGACTCATAAATTTAATGGACAATTACCTCAATCAGTGATTCATAAATCTATCCCAAAATCATACTAACCTACCTTGAGTACATGAGAACACTTCTCACTAATAAATAAAATTAGTTCATCCAAAATCTATTTTGTAACAAAAACCCAACTTCTAATAATTGATTCCAAACTCATGATAAATATAATAGTGAAAAAACCATGATCAATGAGGCATGGCCAACTTATGAAACACTCTCATACCTAATTAGTGAAAAATAAATTATTTATATACTTGAATTAAATTCAATAAAACGAAATTTCACTATAACTATAAATAAATTATTAGGTAAACACGTCTCAAGAAATATTTTGAATGGTGGTATAGAAACCTCTTCCAAACGATTCTCATCAGATACCCAAGAAGCAAGATGATTTCATAATGTTTTGGTGGGATATTCTTTCTAAAACAATAATGTGGTATACTAAAATTAGTAGTCAATGAGGAATAGTATGAAAAAATTTAGAAGATTTAAATCATATATAAAATGATGAATAAAACCACATTCAATCACCATGGATCAAGGAGGATTAAAAGGAGAAGATGAAGGGAAGAGGAGCTCAAACTCCCTTTATTTAGACATACAAAAGATGAAAAATATAAAATGGGATATTTAAATTTAAAAAGACAAAATAATATCCCAACATTAGTTTTTAAAAACTAGTAACCCCACCCAAATAAAACATGACCCTTATTGTTCACAACATAGAACCATGGCTCTAGGATGAACCATAACTCTCATAGCCCAAGGCTTCACAGTACGACCTCCACATTATAGTGAAACCCAAAAAACAATAATTTATCTCCTCAAGATACAACACTAATTCACACTTAGTTTCTTAAGATTCTTGATTTACCCTTACTTATTGAGTAACCCTTACTTATTGAGTAACCCTTACTTATTGAGTAACCCTTACATACCACCATTATCATATGGAAAACATTTCACCCATTAACCCTTACACATCACGTGGGAAACTTTGATAACCCTTACCTATCATCCATAGAAAAACCATTTATATCACGGGGTTAACTCTATAAAACCTTATGTATCATCCCAAGACAATACATATATATTTCATTTTCTTTTTGGTAACTCTAGAATATCATAGATTCTACCCTTATATATTATAGGGTAAATCATCAACACCTACAAATTATATGGTAACCCTTATGTATCACAGTGAAAGTAGGATACTTATTAAAAATTTACTACCCTTTTATAACACTTACATATCTAAGGTACCGTTATGTACCGTAAGGATAACCATTACACATCATAGTTAACCGTTACACATCCCATAAAGAAACCTTATTAATCAAATAGGATTCCATCACTTAAACATTTTTTTGGATGATTTATGAAAAATTAAGTATAATGACTTAACCCTTATATAATTGTACACTCACACATAATGAATTTACCCTTATATAAGTCTAGAGTAACATTTATACCATTATACATCAATCTTTTAAAAATAAAAAACTCCTTGGATTTTAATCATAACCTATGATATCATCTATATCATAGCTTATGATATATAATTAAACCCATGGAATTTAGTGTATCATATACTATGATACACACATTTTTTACCCAAAAAATAATAACCAAAATTTTCTGAATGCTATCCCCAAGCTCCTAAAATCATCTAAAATTAATCTTATCCACTTTAAACTATATCAAAAAACAACTTACAAACATTCCACTGCTAGAAATCTCAACTCAAATAAGAAAATTCAATTTTTTTTCTAATTTTACCAACCTATAATGACATGGTTAATTACAGTGAGGTCTTAAAAAATCTCGTAGTCACCCCATATGAAAAGACTAAACAATACCAACTATTAAGAAACAATTTCAAGACACTATGTCCATGATCACACTAACTATTAAAATATCAAGATACTACTACACATGGAGGGGAAAGCCAAGGGACATATCAAGGTCAATAACTCAAATAACATGAAGGAAACCCTCATTAGGTTTCAATTTCCCACAGCCCAGGACTTACCATAGGTTATACATCAATTAATAACTATGTGATCAAGTCCTAACACTCAAAGAATATATTAAAATCCTAAAAAAACTTATTCATCCAATGATTCTAATAAGAATTAACTTCAATTTAATTCTAGGGTTTTCATATACCCTCTTCATTAATTGAATATAAAACATCACTTGAACCGCATATAGTATGATAGAAAACAAATTCACAACCTACCTTTTTCTTGTAGGTGCTTTCTCATCATAAATCATTGAATGATTCATCCTCCATAAAAAAGAATAAAAAAACCATAAAATACCCCAAAAAAGGTATTTAGGGGGAAAATTATTTTATAGTGAAAGAATGCTCAAATATAGGACTAAATAATGTTATACATACAAAGTGGGATGCTATATAATGAAAAAAATAATCAATAAAAGATCAAACAAAAAGAGAGATCATTTGGAAGGGATAAATGATAGGGGATGGTCATTATTGACTGAGTGTTTATATATAAATATAAAATGAGGTATTTTAAGAAAAAAATAAAATTTAATATATTTTTTAAAAATATGTCTAAAGTCACCAGGTACCTAGTGCACCCCACCATGTATATTGGGTCTACTGGGACACTTGAACAAGAGAAATCAACCATTTTGTGTCCCACCTATAACTACTTTACCCATTTAAACCCCTAATAGGACCTCGATATTAGTATATAAGGTTCTAAGTGGTATTTTATATAAACTCTCAGTAGAAATCTTAGAGCCCTTTTCACTAAATAATAAAACCTTCAGTAAGTTTTATATATTTTTAGAAAAACTAACATTCACTAAATGTGAAATGATAATTTAAATTTAAACCATTCCTTGAATTTTTAGTAGATTTATATTCATGCATACTTTCAATAGTGATAATTGATTTCATTGAACATGTTTTAAATTTTTTTCTACCCAATAAATTATACAATCATTTAAAAATTATTTTAACTTGGTATAATAGAGAAATTTTTTTTATTTATTTTATTTAAATCATATAACAATTTATGGATCATAAATTAGGAGCATGCATCATGTAAAATAAATAATATCATGGGTATTGGTTTAATAATAATACAAAATTAGTACTTTATATTGCATAATAATACTCAAAAAATATAATTTTGAATATTTGGGACATCTATTTTAGAATTCATTATTTTTCCTTAAACTATTCCACAATATTTATTTCATTATTTAATTATGTTATCAAATAATTATTATAATAGTATTTTTAAATCTTGGTCATGGAACCTTACAAGGTTGAATAATTATTTTAAATTGATTGAAATTGAAATTTACACTAATAGGTTTGTATGCGGTTTATTATTAGGAAAATTACTACTTAAACATTCTATAACTTTAAATTATTTATGCTAGATACATTATAAATGTTGATATGGAAACTTTTTCACTATCATGTGCTCATAAAATTAAATTCTAGTCAACCATTGTATATAATTATAATATATATGGAAATATTCTTCTACTATCTAGGGATATATTTTGAATTTAAATATTTAAAATATACTCCAAGAACTAATCTTAATGATAGGTAATTAAGGATAAATTAATTCATTTTTGTTGATATATTACTAATTAATTACACTTTACTCCAAAGATTCACAAATAATGTTTATATAAAATTATAGGAATAATAAAAGATCAATTAAAACTATAATAATCAAAATAATCATCATTTTATAATACAAAGAATATTTTATATCCCTCATAATGAAATTATATCACAATTCCCATAATATGGTCATCTAGTCATCAAATTACGAAAACAATTATAATGAGTTGGTATGGGTATCATTTCAATAAAAGCATCCTGATGAGCAATGTTAATCAAAAAGTATCTATATTAATATATAGGTTAATTTTTGAATTAATATAAAATTATTAAATATGGAACTGATTTTCAATATCCACTAAGAAATCAAAATGAAACCTCATAGGTTAGAAAATATGATTTTTTATATATTTTCAGTAGTTAATTTTAATTGAAATAAATAACAATAGAAATAATTGTATACTATCATATATGTCAATAATTTAATTAACAAAATGTTGAACCATCTAAAAAACTTCTAATGTTTTTCCAATTCCATGACCATATTTATTTGAACCCCAAAGTGTCATGCCCCAGCTCCCGAGTGCCTAGAGACAGTGCCATACAGAGGATCGAATTCGGTTTAGGATCTCGGAAACCAGCTACAGCTAAAATGTTTCTTCTCCTAAAATCTATAACCTCAAAATTTTTAATAAAAAACGTAGGGTGAGCATAAAAATACCCAATAAGGGGTTTAAAAATTACATACTATAACCAAAAAAACTTTTGAAAACATTCTTTAAACCATTCATAAAACAATATTCATAAAGAAAAACTGTGACAAAAGTGACATGTCATAATAAAAGTGCTTAATTAGAAACATGCTAGAAGAATTACTAGGACACACGATTCGAACATAGGCATGATGAAAAAAACAAATTATAAACAGGTATGTCATGAGAATATGTAATCTCAAATTAAACAACTAAGGGTAATGAATAATCAGAGTTGCGTATAACAGTAATCACTTCAATTTCGAACATCAAATACTAAAATCACTGAGTGCTATAAATATGTCAGGCCATAAGATTTTACTTTTCTAATACTCATAAGTAATGGCTCCTAACCATGGATATTCTACTAGTCGAATATCCATTTGGTAAATTAATTAACTTACTCATTAGGTATAATGCCGGACATTCTGAAACATTTTGTCATGGACTCGGCTAAGACGTCTAATGATTAAGGGTTCACCTAAAATCCATAATCTATTTAACCAAATATTCTAATAGTCGAATATTTTTATGGTTAATTAAATTACATAGTCATAATGAGGGAAGTGCATATGCCAGACCGTGTCAAGGCCTCATTCCATGACCTAGGGGCTAACTATAACCGGAACCCAACCCAGAGAGCCTTTGTAATCGGACTCCAACCCGAAGTGCCTCTAATAACTGGACACCAACTCGGAGTGCCTCTGTAACCAGACAACAACTCGGAGGGTCTGTTGTAACCGAACCCCAACCCATATGGCTTACTTTTACCGGTCCCCACCTCGGAACATACCAGATCCAATGCATACTTCATAACTCTAAATCAAAGTGCACATACCACTTTGATTTATAAAATCACATATCATTCCCAGTACGCATATTAATTGGTTTCTTAATTCACATTATTCAAAGTGTCCCATACCACCTTGAATAATTAAATGAATATCTCCTTAATTATTAATCAAAAAGTTGTTTGATTGTCACATAAAATAATAACTTTTTAACTCTTCCATAGTAATAAACTTTTAATGCAATAACATACATGCTTATTATTCATACTGAATTCATGTGCTGATAAATGGAAATGATGATGGACAAAATTATAATGTGTCAGTTATTATTTAGGTAATAAATGTCTCAACAACATGCACTGTATAGTAAACATTATTTTCACAAGTGATATTGATTAAAAATACGTAAGTAATAAATGGATGGGGTTACGACATAAAATGATAGTTCCTTAATTTTCAAAATCCTTGATTTATGGAGACAAATATTTATAGTTTAAAATGATTAATTTTTAATCAAGACAAATTTCATTTGTGCACAAAGCATGCGCTGATAAACAGTCATGTCTTAATAAATAGTCATGCCTTATGTTACATGGCATATAAGCCAATTAATTTGCAGCACATCATTAGTTTTATCTAATGCATATAATAAAGTAAACATATCAAAGATATACTTTAACCACCAAAATTTATTTTATCCAAGTTAATTCGGGTTATGATTAAAACCTATAGGTGTATACACATGACTATATATATATATACAGACATAGAATATATACATGTCACACCCTTTATAAATTCTGAAAACTAAAAATTACACACACACACACACACATATATATATATGTATATATATGTGTGTGTACATTAACACCTTACAAGAAATGTATTTTTTTTAATAATTATAACATTAACATCATAAAAGCAATTCATATTTTAATCAAATGAACTCCTTTGCGAGAACTAGAAAATTAGAGAGTAGAAATATATATAAATAAAATTACCTTACTTCATTTTTAAATTAACTGGGTGGATTAAAACTCTACGGGAATATGTGTAATAAATATGCTAATCCATTTGAACCCAAAACTTAATTCGCATCCAAGTCTATATTAAAATATTTAAATTCATATTTAATAACATAAAATAAAGATAAATTGAATTATGTGTGTATGTCCAAATATACACTAAGTGTATAACAGATAATAATTATAAATTAAAATAACCCTTAACTTATGTACACATAAAATAATAAGTTATATTAGTGTGTATATATATACACACACATATAACATTTTATAACAACATGGTTTAGATTTTAAAATCATAACCCAGTTCAGAAAAATAATATGATATTCAGGTTCATATAAACATTTATACACAAGTATATATGTTTATACCATTTTAAATAGATGAAATGGTTGATCAAATTAACTAAAACATTAAAAATATACATTTAATGTAGAATATTAAAACATAACCCTTACACCCCCTTAAATGAAACATGACTTGTATAAATTAAAATAAATAAGATAAATTTTATAATTCTCTCCTCATTCGTAATTTGAATACCAAAAACCGTAATTTAAAATAATATCCACCCATCACATTCTAAAACATCATTGAAAATCATCACTTAGAAGACTTAGAACAGGGTGAAATAAAACTATATAAATGTATATATATGATATATATACTAGTGTATATTCATGTTTGTAATGGAAAGAAAAAATATATTAAACCTTATATCATTCATAATATCCGAGCCCAAAACCCGAAGGCCCAGATTCAAACACTGAAGAATTTTTAAACTAAACAACAAGGTTATGATTTCATGATAATATGTGTGTATATATATATACATGTATATACTGTCAATGAAACAAAACAAGGCAATTATAAAACCATTACAAAAAATTACTCCATACATATTATAGTTCTTCGTTAATTTTGAATCTCATGTTTTTAGTAAAACTTAATTATGGACATAAGTTTTCAAGGGTTATATATATGCTTCATGTACACTAACACTTTATAAACATGAAAAATCCCAAAGCACTAATCCTGGAAAAGAGGGGTTCAAACTCAACCGCAAGGTGATTCGTATTTAAATAAAAAATGTATATAATTATACAAATTAAAAATCTACAAGAAAGACAATTATAATTCCCCTACCTTAACTTGAGGAGGAATAGGAGCTCGGGAAGGCACTGGAAATTATGAAGGAGACTTGCTGGGGTATGCTGGAAGCTGAGAGTGATGAGACAAGAGATTTTGGGAAGCCCCGAGTGTGTGTTTTTTATATAACCCATAGTGCATATTTTAATTCTAGTGTATGGAATCTGAGGACCAAGTAGCCCTTTTAAAAAAAGGACCAATAGACAGCCCTTGTGGAAAAAGAAACGAGCAGGACTCAGATTGCTAGACAAGCTGGGATCTGAGGTGTGGACAACCAAAAAGGGATATAAACAATATAAAATGAACCTATATAGGAACCAATTCAATATTTAATTAGATAAAAACAATACTTGGGACAAAGAAATGTTTTCAGTATACTTCAGAATAGAAAATTCAAATAATAACAAACAAAATTCTTAGAGAAAATTTTAGGAGATCCGACAATGGAAATCGGACAAAAACACCAAAAATGAAAAAGAAGTAAACCTACCTAGAAGATTAAAGAATAAATGGAACCTAGGAACTATACCCTGAGACTAGAAGAAAAACCCTTCCTTGCATAGACCGAAGATCGATGTACAATAAGATTTTCTTGGATATTATAGATCCATACATGGATCTCGGCCACTACTGTGACCACGATGAACTCCACATACTGACATCGACTGGTGTGTGGCCTTGATCCCATTTTTTTCGGTCCGAAATAGAGAACCCGATTTCATGACGTGGGGTCTTCGACCAACCCTTCTCTGCGAAGATGAATGCCACTAGACCTGCTCGAGACCATTCACACGGCCCGACCACCCTCTCTCCCTCTTCGCGGTGCTACACAAATGTGAACAACCATCCACGGCCTGTAACTGGAGCGCGATGCACCCCCCTCTCTCAATGTGGTCTCCCTCCTTTTTTTAGATCTCAAAATCCTGCATGGGATATCTTTATTATTATTATTTTGGTCCGTTTCTCTGCTCTTGATCGGCTCCTAACCCTATATGAGATTCCCTTTTTTTTCTTTTTTTGTCCGGTTTCATCATCTATTACCACTATTATAATTTTTTTATTATATTTTTTTATACCTATATCATTATCTACTTTTATTATATATTATACTATTAAAAGTCAAAAGTTAAAAAAAAAATATATTAAACTTATTCTATCAATACTTTTAAAATTAAAAGTTATTATTATTCATCCCTTTATAAAAACTTTACTTGTATATTTTCTTATATATCTTATAATTTTATTATTAATTGAATTAATAAATGAAAAAATGAAAATGTATTATTAAAATAATAATTATCATAATTTGTAAAAATTATTTGTAATTTTGAAACTTTTAAACAAATGTTAATATGTTATGATTATATTTTTATTAAAATTTCATATGTACAATTTTAATCATTCTAATAATATATTTTATTAAGAAAAATTCAAAAAATGTTACTTTATAAACTAACATTTATTACATAATATATACATGTGTATATAACATGTTTTTGAACTTATATGATAGATCAAATAATTGTCTGTATAATTAAAATAGCGTAAACATAATGTCATTAAAATATTTTAAAATAACAATATTCGATGTCATGTATATCCTCATATAGAATTATAATTTTGATAATAATATTTTCATTTAAATACAAATATATATATATATATATATATTTCACATTTGGGAATACAAAAAATTGGTTATTCTTTATAGTTATTATTTAAAATATTCAATTAAATAATTATACGATAAGAATAAATTATGTTTGAAAATAATAGTTATTTATTATATTCTTTTAAAAAAGTGTGATAATATTTACTTTTACAACCACACTGGTTAATATAAAAAAATAAAATTATTATTATTACACATAAAAAGTTAAGGGCATTATATTATTTCCCCCTTCAAAGAATTACGTCCTCGCGATTCTAAAATATTTGTACATAAACCACATAAACACCATACACGTGTCACCTCCAAGGTCCCTTTACTGGGAACACCACCAATGGTAGGGTGCTGACGACCTCAGGTAGATTCCTAATGTAGTATTTTGCTGCTCGATTTCTCTGGCCCAGAGACACTGGGAACAGCTAGGGTCAAAACTGTGTCTAAAGCACTTAGCCTTCCATAAAGTGGCACGAGAGGTATGGAGGTTGGAAAGTTCAGAGTGAATTAAATCCCTATAAGTTCCATGCACTACATTGTTCTTGAAAATATCGATGTTGTAGAGTTCTCCATGCATACTTAAACTCAGGACCTAGAATAGGTAGGTCGCTTGATGGTCACCATCCAAAGCAACTTCTAGAAATCTACCAAGTGCTCGATAGTTATCAACCAAAGTAAAACATAGAAAAAGAAATTCATGAACCTTTCCCCTATATCTATAAGATACAAATTGTGCAATTGAAATATAGTAATAGTCCAGATTTCATCCTTGGTAAAGGTGGAGGATATTTGGGCGGTTTGATACCTGATGGAGTTGTTTACTAGACAATTGAATATTTTCGAAAGTCTTGTAGTCCCCTGGACATAAATTGGCCACTATGATTTCCACTATTTCCATTGGGAGAGACAGAAGGCAAGATTCAATAGTAATATGAAAATTTAAGGAAACTACTACTTAGTAAAACATAACCAAATCTTCAGTATTTTTCTAATATTATCGGATGTCTTCGAAAAGACATTGGATTGGTATTTTTGTTTTATAAGAAAACATCATACTTAGTAATGCTTAAATAATTTTTTTTGTTTTAAGTTCCAATTTTCCAGAGTTAACTAAATCGAATCCTCTGATACCAACTGTCACGCATCAGCTCCCAAGTACCCGGAGCCGGTGCCATATAGAGGATCAAATTCGGTTTAGGCTTTGGGAAACCAGCTACTGCTGAAATGTTTCTTCTACTAAAAGCTATAACCTGAATGTTTTTAATAAAAACGTAGGGTGAGCATAAGAATTCTCAGTAAGGGGTTCAAAAATAAAATACTATACCCAAAATAACTTTGGAAGACATTCTTTAAACCATTCATAAAATAATATTCTTATAGAAAATCTGTCACACAAGTGACATGTCATAATAAAAGTGCTTAATTAGAAACTTGCTAGTAGAATTACCGGGACACACAATTCAAACATAGGCATGCTAAATAAAAGAAATTCTAAACATGTATCTCATAAGAATACGTAAGCTCAAATTAAATAGCTAAGGGTAATGAATAATCGGAGGTGCGCATAATGATAATCACTTCAATTTATAACATAAAATACTAAAATCACTAAGTGCTATACATATGTCATGCCATAAGATTTTACTTGTCTAATACTCATAAGTAATGGCTCTTAACAATGGATATTATACTAGTCAATATCCTTTTGGTTAATTAATTAACATACACATGATGTATAATTCCAGTCATTCTGAAAAATTTTGTCATGGCCTCGGCCAAGACGTCTAATGATTAAGGCCTCAGCCAAAATATATAAGCTCTTTAACCAAATATTCTACTAGTTGAATATTTTTCTGGTTAATTAAATTACATAGTCATAATGAGGGAAGTGCATATGCTGGACCGTGTGAAGTCCCTGTGCCAAGACCTAGGGGTTAACTGTAACCAGACCCCAACCCAGAGTGCCTCTGTAACCGGACTCCAACCCAGAGTGCCTTTGTAACTAAACACCAACCCAGAGTGCCTATGCAACTGGACACCAACCCTGAGGGTCTGCTGTAACGAGACCCCAACCTAGAGGGATTACTTTTACCAGTCCCCTCCCCGGAACATACCAGGTCCAATGCATTCATCATAACTCTAAATAAAAGTGCACATACCACATTGATTTATTAAATCACTTATCATTCCCAGTACACATATTACTTGGTTTCTTAATTTACATTATTCAAAGTGTCCCATACCACCTTGAATAATAAAATTCTTATCTCATAAATTATTAATAATTTTTTTATTGTCACATAAAATAATAACTTTACAACTCTTCCAAAGTAATAAACTTTTAATGCATGTAACGCCCCGACCCCAGTTACCCAGAGTCGGTGCATTATTACATAACATTGGCATGATCACAAGAAAGATCAAATCTCGAAAGACCGATTGGTTTAGTAGCCTTGGAAACACTAGATATATTCATAAGTTTTACATTACATCATAAAATGAAAAACTACTACAACAACATAATGTTTCCACAATCCACACTATTAACCCCTCATAAAATCCCTGCAGGTCATTCATAACTTACTACTTCACATCCTGGGAAAAATAAAACATAGAAAAGGGGTGAGCTCAAATGCCCAGTAAGGATAACAATATAGCAGAAACTTTCATAAATAAGAATAAACATTTAAGGCAATGTATAACTAAAACAAAAGCCTTTTAAATATGAACTTTCAACATGGTATGGCATAAATAAAATGAAAAAAATGCCATTTACTTATTCACATGGATATTCTACTAATCGAATAATCACATGCAAAAATCAATAACCACTTTCATAATGTTGGAATGCATAATGCCAGACTATCATAACCACATAGCCAAGGCCTCGTGCCAAGACTACAAATAAGATTTTGTCAAGGCCTTGTGCCAAGACACTAGTTTGTCTAATGAGACCTATCGATGCATCGAGGAGCTATAGCGGGCTCCACCCGTCACTTATTAAGTCCAATGCATTCCCATATGAAAAGGTTTAAACATAACATAAACATTCGTATTAAAACTAGCATACGAAATGTCAATAATTTCACCATAAACTATGAATGGTATAAAAATAGCACATCCATATTCAAACATATCACAAAACATTCAATACAATATAGAAGTTTTGTATCATAATAAATCAACTTCAAATAATCTTAAAATCCATCAAAGGATGTTGACGTAGATGAAATCAAATTTTTTTTAAAGAAATATCTCCTTTTATTTTGAAATCATTTAAGATCCATATAAAATAAAACATTTTCTTTGAAAATATTCTTATAATCTTGTAAGGAAAGCTTTGAAGATTTTATAACGGCGTAAAATAACCGCACGCACCGTATAAGTTAAAAAAAACATTCTTACCTCAATTCTGTCGAAAAGGTTAAAAAGGGCCTTATTTTGAAAACGACGGAAAGATTCCTTTATAAACCTCTTATAAAAAGTCAAACAAGGGTATAAATGACTTTAACCCATATTCTTGTAAATAGTAAAAATGTTTTGAAATACATTTTTAAGAAACATGGATGTGGATGATAAAGATATCCCAGTAGATTATTACGTATAAACAACCTCGGATAATGAAGAGATTGTGAAATAACCCTTACCTTGTACTTTTCCTTGGTTGGGGTAGGTTAACCTCCTGTATAATGGTGAAATAGTTGTTATTAAATTATACAAGAATCATATATATTAATATGATATCATATATGATCTTTTAACATTGATTTGTTAATAATATCTTAGAATTATCGTTGTTTCGGGAGTTAACTTACTCATTTTCTTTTATATGTTTTGTTACATAAGCCATGGTTGTTGTATCTTATTCATATCCAGAATGATATCTAGTCCTTAAACATCATTTTTAAATCATCAAATGATAATTATACTTGAATGGATACGATGGAGAATGAATCTCATCGCGTTCGTGGAGACGGTAGTCCGTACGTACGCACGAGCGACAATATCATTCTTTTGATATTAAAATAATATATAAATGGATGGTATATAATATATAAAGAATCATTAACATGTTATATTTATTATTTACATGAGTTACACATCATTATTATACCCATCCAAATAATATTATATTGAATAACAATTACACCACGACGTGGAGACGGTAGTCCGTACGTACGCACGTATGGTGACATGTTATTCAAAGGGTGGATAGAATACTGAATATGGTTGTACCATATTTATAATAACATCATAGTATATGTGAGATACTGGAGTTATTATTTTAGAATGGTAAGAACAAAGGAAGAAGAAGTGGATGAAGAAATGAACTTGGAGAAGGGTGGTGAAATCATTACCTCTTCTTTGGGTTCTTCCTTTTGATTTGATCAAAAGGGATCCTTAGGTTGGCTTTGTGATCAAACTAAGGCCTCTAGGTTGTAGTGAGGGATGTTGGGAGAGTATTTGGGCAGAGTTTGGCCTAACCAAAAGGCTTTTAAGGTGTGAAGAAATGAGAAGGAGAAGTTCCCTTTTATAAGAGGGGTGAGGGGAACCTTTGGAAAAGCTAGAAATATTAATTTATAATAAATTAATATTAGGTTTCTAATGGCTCCAAAGTTGATTATTCAAAGGTTAACGTGGGGATAGGTCGAAAACCACTCAACAAATAGAATTTAGACAGGTTTGGGTACTTATATTAACCTTATCTTTAAGTATTAACTCTAAGTTAATTAGTTTCACTTTTACAATGTCTCTTTGTATTTTTATATAATATGGTTAATAAAATTACTATATACATCCAAGAGACCCCCAAGTGGTACATTAATGATTAAACTATCATGATATAAGTCTCTTGGCCGAACCTTAGATTTTTAGGAATTTAATATCAATTAATAATATAATATTTGTTTTAAGAACTCTTTTATGTCAATTTTGACACTATTAAATAGTTGATTTTTTGTGAAACTCATAACAGATTGATTACTTCGATCAAAGTCAATTAAATCAATCCTAATATATCATATTATCCTATAAAATTAGTTTAATTCATTAAAAGTTTCATATTATATTTATTTGGGTATTTATAATATTAATTATTTTAATTTTTCACTATTATAGTAATTACTGCATCATCATTGTGTCATAAATAAAATAAATTATTTAATGTCTAAAAATTATAAATAAAATATCATTATGTAGGAAATCTTGTTATCTTTCTAATGAATATTTATAATCTAAAATCCAACTTATATAACACTATGTAACAATTGTTTTTCTAAAAGATATATGCTTGTGTCATTTTTGTATTCATTTTGACTTAATTAAAATAAAGTGTCATTATCACTTACAAGTGGATCCATGGGGTCCCAAAATCGACCCAAAGATGCCCATGGTCGACCATGTAACAACCAATAGGGTTAAGACACGTTTTAGGGTAATTTAGTATTATTATAATATTATTTTTTTAACCCTTATTTACCGGATTTACCCTTAACCATGGTAAATAAAATATTTACCACAGTAATTATTCAAAATGTCTAAAAATAAAAGTTACCTATTTACACAATTTGAACATCCTGATTCCAAATATGGAATCCATTTTCCTAAATTCTAAACACAGAAGTGGCAGAAATTAATTTAAAATTAATTCCCGCTGTCAAAACAAAAAGCGTGTTTTTAAGAGATAATAACTATCAAAAGATTGACACTTGTTTATGTTTGGTTTAATTGTAAAATTATGTCCAATGACCAAAATTATATTAAATGGTAAAAATATATTTTAAATATACTTTAAAACCACTAAAATTCATAATTTATCACTATTAATTATTTTGATTAAAAAAGTTGTTTTTAATTAAAATTTAGTAGTTTTCACTATTCATCAAAATATGAAAGTTATCCGAAATGTACCAAAATTTCACCTTAGGCTAAATTCGATATTCCGAATCAAAAGATGAAGTGCATTTTAAAATATAAAATATATATAATTTTAAAAAGTAGGTATTACTATTCATAACGGCTAGTTTGATTGGTTGTGGTGTGTGTTAAAACTCAAGGTTGCGTACAACACACGCTACTGTATTATTCAAAGAAAGTGTACCGTGGAAGCTTGGGATGTTTCATTTTAAATTTTTGATGTCCCCATTTAGTCAAAAAGTTTAAAATATTGTATTTAAAAAGGGTTCACTATTAAAAGTTGTTAAAAGTGCAATACTGAAGATGAATTTGTTCTTGCATTATATCTAAGAAACTCATAATATGGATTCTAAAATTATAAGGATTATATAAAGTTTAAAATTTAGATAATACTATTCATAACCTCTTTTTAATGGCTTTTTTTTGTAAGTCATGGTGTGATTGAACTCAGTGTTGCATGTAGTGCAAGTTATTGAATTATTTTGAAGAAATAACACACTATGAAATCTTGGGGTGTTACATTCTCCCCTCCTTCAATAAATTGCGTCCTCGCAATTTGAAATTGTTCTTCGAAAATAAAAGGTTGAAAATAGAAAATATATTTGTGGGAAAACCCACATCGGAAATTGGGTTACTAAAATTTAGTCTTAATATGAGGAAAAGAGAAATGAAAGGGTCACCACCAAATTATGATCTTGATTAGGAGAACATTGGTGGCAATTAGAGACATATAATTGGAGGAAAACGTAAATATTTATAGGTAGTGATTGAGCTCATCAATCACAAAAAGTATAAAATTGAGGTCCTTAAACTCATCAATCTATGATGATTTGAAGTACCATCGGTTCAACAAAATATAGGGTATTGGGATAACACATTTTTGACGTTTCAAAATATCTTAGTTGAAATCCCACATCGAAAAATGAATTAATGAGGCCTCTATTTAAAATAAAGAGTGGAAAGTATGAAGATTACCGAAAATAACACATACTAGGGTTCTATGTAGGAAAATATGGATATGGAGGAGAAATCTAACCATCAATTATCTGATGGAGAGTGGTAGAGAACATGGCTATGAAAAGGCCAACAATCCCAAAGCCATAAATTAGTGATGATTTAAGGTACCATCTAGGGAAACATTTTTGTTCTAAGTTTCTTTTATTAATTTTGAGGAATTTATTTATGAGATTGGCTAAGATCATAAGGAGATATACTTACTTTATAATCAGAGTTTTATCCATTAATAATTTTCTACCACAAACTCATCTTTCGCTCTAAAAGATAATAGAATGTAATTTTTTATTTATTTATACTATTCGTACAGGGTTCCAAAATAAATGAATTTATAATTCATCTACCAGATCTTTAAAAAAAACAACATTATTTAATCCAGGACATCTCATGGGCCAGTGGTAGGTGATACACCCTTGTCGCCCTTCAGTTGCGGGTTTAAGTCTCGCAGCCTTGCCGGACGCGACGGGTTGCCGCCCAACCTCCAGGTTTTACTTTTATGGTAATCCAAAATAATCCAAACTAGAACTATCCAAAATACTTCTGTCCAAACTCACAGTCCAACATTTATAAGGAAGGTAAACATAATATAGATCCTTTTTACCCCGCAATAGCATATGAATACCTTCATCTTGTATTCTTTTAATAAACTGAAACATCTTGAATTACCATATTCCTTATTGATTACATTCATGCTCCCCTATTCCATATAGAATTCCGGATATACTTCATTAATCCAAAAATGTTTTAAACCCCAACAATGATGGAATATACAAATCATTAATTAGTTCCAAGGTAGTCAAGAATATCCAATATAATTTATCCAAAACAATCACATATTATTCCAAAATCACTACCTCAGTATCAGAACTATATTATGATTTATCATTCTCTCAACCATATATTTTCCAAAAATTTATCCTGCTATTGAGTCACTTTTCTTTGTTCCACATAATCTCAAGTCCTTAATGAAATAGTACTGCAGTACAATCCTTATATACTCCATAATTATTATAACAAGTACATTGTTGATACAACACTCAATTGACATAATCAACATAAGAACTCTAATCATTACTCTTCATCTGTGGTAGTATCATAACTTGGTTATTATCCAATAACATCATTTGCGGCATAGTCTGATGACTGGGACATAGGTTCGCGTAGTGTCCAAACTCCTTGCAAATGAAGCATTGTACATTTAAAACCATTTTCTTACCCTTGCAGTCACGTACTTTGTGCCCTTTTCCTTCACACTTATAACTAACTCCCATTCCTTTCAGGCAAGTTCCAGGGTGTTTCTTTCCATAGTTACCACATATGGGAAAATTCTTCTTTTCCCTCTTCCCTTTATCCATCTTTCTCTCTTCCATCCTTTTCTTCTCTTGCTTCCCTTCAAAGCCATAGGACTCAGTAAACTCTTTACATATCTTATCAACACATGATATTATTTCCTCATATGATGATAATACATGGGAGACTATTTCTCTTATAAATTCTAGATTAAGACCATGAAAGATATGATCCTTCCTTCTCTTTGAATCATGTGTATTTCTGGAGTTCTCATTCCTTCTACTGGGCGCCATTTCTATACCATGTCATAAACTAGATCAGTTTATGAATCAAAACACATAATCCCATACTTATAAAACACTTAACATAAATTGAACTATTTATGGATATAATCCATAATCATAAAAATGTTTTCTTTGAGAAAGTATATACTCATAAACCCTTCATAATGATTTGTAAAGAAAATGAGAGTTATCCTAAGCATATCCCCCGGGAGTGTCGTAACCAAGAGTGCAGCAAGGCCCGTTGTCGTGCACCAGTTCCCGTTCGAGTCTAGCTCAAAGCAGTGTTTTCGGGTTTTACCCCTAGGTACATCTGTGCCAGAGCCGCCTCTACCTGCTCGTATCCAGACAGGGATGTATTGCTCGGAAAACTCACAAAATCTCTACAATACCAAAATTCTAGGAAGTTCTTCTATACTAATCCTCAAAGTTCATCTTAGGTCTACGTGCTCTAATCAGAGTTTATCTAAATCTAGCTTCCAAGGTTTGTACTAAACTTCTTCTGATACCAACTGTAACGCCCCGACCCCAGTTACCCAGAGTCGGTGCATTATTACATAACATTGGCATGATCACAACAAAGATCAAATCTCGAAAGACCGATTGGTTTAGTAGCCTTGGAAACACTAGATATATTCATAAGTTTTACATTACATCATAAAATGAAAAACTACTACAACAACATAATGTTTCCACAATCCACACTATTAACCCCTCATAAAATCCCTGCAGGTCATTCATAACTTACTTCTTCACATCCTGGGAAAAATAAAACATAGAAAAGGGGTGAGCTCAAATGCCCAGTAAGGATAACAATATAGCGGAAACTTTCATAAATAAGAATAAACATTTAAGGAAATGTATAAATAAAACAAAAGCCTTTTAAATATGAACTTTCAACATGGTATGGCATAAATAAAATGAAAAAATTCCATTTACTTATTCACATGGATATTCTACTAATCGAATAATCACATGCAAAAATCAATAACCACTTTCATAATGTTGGAATGCATAATGCCAGACTATCATAACCACATAGCCAAGGCCTCGTGCCAAGACTACAAATAAGATTTTGTCAAGGCCTTATGCCAAGACACTAGTTTGTCTCATGAGACCTACCGATGCATCGAGGAGCTATAGCGGGCTCCACCCGTCACTTATTAAGTCCAATGCATTCCCATATGAAAAGGTTTAAACATAACATAAACATTCGTATTAAAACTAGCATACGAAATGTCAATAATTTCACCATAAACTATGAATGGTATAAAAATAGCACATCCATAGTCAAACATATCACAAAACCTTCAATACAATATAGAAGTTTTGTATCATAATAAATCAACTTCAAATAATCTTAAAATCCATCAAAGGATGTTGACGTAGATGAAATCAAAATTTTTTTTAAAGAAATATCTCCTTTTATTTTGAAATCATTTAAGATCCATATAAAATAAAACATTTTCTTTGAAAATATTCTTATAAGCTTGTATGGAAAGCTTTGAAGATTTTATAACGGCGTAAAATAACCGCACCCGCCGTATAAGTTAAAAAAAACATTCTTACCTCAATTCTGTCGAAAAGGTTAAAAAGGACCTTATTTTGAAAACGACGGAAAGATTCCTTTATAAACCTCTTATAAAAAGTCAAACAAGGGTATAAATGACTTTAACCCATATTCTTGTAAATAGTAAAAATGTTTTGAAATACATTTTTAAGAAACATGGATGTGGATGATAAAGATATCCCAGTAGATTATTACGTATAAACAACCTCGGATAATGAAGAGATTGTGAAATAACCCTTACCTTGTACTTTTCCTTGATTGGGGTAGGTTAAACTCCTGTATAATGGTGAAATAGTTGTTATTAAATTATACAAGAATCATATATATTAATATGATATCACATATATTAATATGATATCATATATGATCTTTTAACATTGATTTGTTAATAATATCTTAGAATTATCGTTGTTTCGGGAGTTAACTTACTCATTTTCTTTTATATGTTTTGTTACATAAGCCATGGTTGTTGTATCTTATTCATATCCAGAATGATATCTAGTCCTTAAACATCATTTTTAAATCATCAAATGATAATTATACTTTAATGGATACGATGGAGAATGAATCTTATCGCGTTCGTGGAGACGGTAGTCCGTACGTACGCACGAGCGACAATATCATTCTTTTGATATTAAAATAATATATAAATGGATGGTATATCATATATACAGAATAATTAACATGTTATATTTATTATTTACATGAGTTACACATAATTATTATACCCATCCAAATAATATTATATTGAATAACAATTACACCACGACGTGGAGACGGTAGTCCGTACGTACGCATGTATGGTGACATGTTATTCAAAGGGTGGATAGAATACTGAATATGGTTGTACCATATTTATAATAACATAACAGTATATGTGAGATACTGGAGTTATTATTTTAGAATGGTAAGAACAAAGGAAGAAGAAGTGGAAGAAGAAATGAACTTGGAGAAGGGTGGTGAAATCATTACCTCTTCTTCGGGTTCTTCCTTTTGATTTGATCAAAAGGGCTCCTTAGGTTGGCTTTCTGATCAAACTAAGGCCTCTAGGTTGTAGTGAGGGATGTTGGGAGAGTATTTGGGCAGAGTTTGGCCGAACAAAAAGGCTTTTAAGGTGTGAAGAAATGAGAAGGAGGAGTGCCCTTTTATAAGAGGGGTGAGGGGCACCATTGGAAAAGCTAGAAATATTAATTTATAATAAATTCATATTCGGTTTCTAATGGATCCAAAGTTGATTATTCATAGTTTAAGGTGGGTATAGATCGAAAACCACTCAAACAATATAATTTAGACAGGTTTGGGTACTTATATTAACCTTATCTTTAAGTATTAACTCTAAGTTAATTAGTTTCACTTTTACAATGTCTCTTTGTATTTTTATATAATATGGTTAATAAACTTACTATATACATCCAAGAGACCCCCAAGTGGTACATTAATGATGAACCTATCATGATATAAGTCTCTTGGCCGAACCTTAGATTTTTAGGAATTTAATATCAATTAATAATATAATATTTGTTTTAAGAACTCTTTTATGTCAATTTTGACACTATTCAATAGTTGATTTTTTGTGAAACTCATAACAGATTGATTACTTCGAACAAAGTCAATTAAATCAATCCTAATATATCATATTATCCTAGAAAATTAGTTTAATTCATTAAAAGTTTCATATTATATTTATTTGGGTATTTATAATATCAATTATTTTAATTTTTCACTATTATAGTAATTACTGCATCATCATTGTGTCATAAATAAAATAAATTATTTAATGTCTAAAAATTATAAATAAAATATAATTATGTAGGAAAGCTTTTTATATTTCTAATGAATATTTATAATCTAAAATCCAACTTATATAACCCTATGTAACAATTGTTTTGCTAAAAGATATATGCTTGTGTCATTTTTGTATTCATTTTGACTTAATTAAAATAAAGTGTCATTATCACTTACAAGTGGATCCATGGGGTCCCAAAATCGACCCAAAGATGCCCATGGTAGACCATGTAACAACCAATAGGGTTAAGACACGTTTTAGGGTAATTTAGTATTATTATAATATTATTTTTTTTAACCCTTATTTACCAGATTTACCCTTAACCATGGTAAATAAAATATTTACCGCAGTAATTATTCAAAATGTCTAAAAATAAAAGTTACCTATTTACACAATTTGAACATCCTGATTCCAAATATGGAATCCATTTTCCTAAATTCTAAACACAGAAGTTTCAGAAATTAATTTAAAAATAATTCCCGCTGTCAAAACAAAAAGCGTGTTTTTAAGAGATAATAACTATCAAAAGATTGACACTTGTTTATGTTCGGTTTAATTGTAAAATTATGTCCAATGACCAACGTTATATTAAATGGTAAAAATTTATTCTAAATATACTTTAAAACCACTAAAATTCATAATTTATCACTATTAATTATTTTGATTAAAAAAGTTGTTTTTAATTAAAATTTAGTAATTTTCACTATTCATCAAAATATGAAAGTTATCCGAAATGTACCAAAATTTCACCTTAGGATAAATTCGATATTCCGAATCCAAAGATGAATTCCATTTTAAAATATAAAATATATATAATTTTAAAAATTAGGTATTACTATTCATAACGGCTAGTTTGATTGGTTGTGGTGTGTGTTAAAACTCAAGGTTGTGTACAACACACGCTACTGTATTATTCAAAGAAAGTGTACCGTGGAAGCTTGGGATGTTTCATTTTAAATTTTTGATGTCCCCATTTAGTCAAAAAGTTTAAAATATTGTATTTAAAAAGGGTTCACTATTAAATGTTGATAAAAGTGCAATACTGAAGATGAATTTGTTCTTGCATTATATCTAAGAAACTCATAATATGGATTCTAAAATTATAAGGATTATATAAAGTTTAAAATTTAGATAATACTATTCATAACCACTTTTGAATGGATTTTTTTGTAATTCATGGTGTGATTGAACTCAGTGTTGCGTGTAGTGCAAGTTATTGAATTATTTTGAAGAAATAACACACTATGAAATCTTGGGGTGTTACAATGCAATAGCATACATGATTATTATTCATACTCAATTCATGTGCTGATAAATGGAAATGATGTTTGACTAAATTATAATGGGTCAGTTATTATTTAGTTAATAAATGTCTCAATGACATGCAGTATATAGTAAAAGTTATTTTCACATGTTATATTGATTAAAAATACGTAAGTAATAAATGGATGGGGTTACCATATAAAATGATAGTTCTTTAACTATAAAAATCCTTGATTTATAGAGACGAATATTTATAGTTTAAAATGATTAATTTTTAATCAATACAAATGTCATTTGTGCACAAAGCATGCACTAATAAATGGTTATATCTCAATAAATTTCCATGCCTTATGTTACATGGTATATAAGGCCAATTAATTTGGAGCACATCATTTGTTTTATATAATTCATATATTAAAGTAAACATATCAAAGATTTACTTTAACCACCTAATTTTTGTTTAGCCAAGTTAATTCTGGTTGTGATTAAAACCTATAGGTGCATACACATGACTATATATATATACAAACATAAAATATGTACATGTCGCACCCTTACTTTATAAATTTTGAAAACTAAAAATTAAATATATATATATATATATATATATGTGTGTGTGTGTATGTACATTAACACCTTACAAGAAATGTAATTTGTTTAATAATTAATACCTTAATATCATAAAAGTAATTCATATTTTAATCAAATGAACTCCTTTGTGAGAACTAGAAAATTAGAGAGTATAAATATATATAAATAAAATTACCTTACATCATTTGCAAATTAACCAGGTGGATTAAAACTCTATCAGCGTATGTGTAATAAATATGCTAATCCATTTGAACCCAAAACTTAATTTACATCCAAGTCTCTATTAAAATATTGTAATTTATCTTTAATAACATAAAATAAAGATAAATTGAATTATGTGTGTATGTCTGAATATACACTATGTGAATAACAGATAATAATTATAAATTAAAATAACCCTTAAGTTATGTACACATAAAATAATATGTTATATATGTGTGAGTATATATATACACACATATAACATTTTATAACAACATGGTTTAGATTTTAAAATCATAATCCAGTTCAGAAAATAATATGCTATTTAGGTTCATATAATCATTTATAAACAAGTATATACATGTATACCTTTGTAAATAGATGACAAGGTTGATAAAATTAACTAAACCCTTATAAATATACATTTAATGAAGAATATTAAAACATAACCCTTACACCACCTTAAATGATACATGAATTGTGTAAATTAAAATAAATAAGATAAATTTGATAATTCTCTCCTCATTCCCAATTTGAATACCAAAAACCGTAATTGAAAATAATTTCAACCCATCACATTCTGAAACATCATTGCAAATAATCACTTAGAAGATTTAGAACCGGGTGAAATAAAACTATATAAATGTATATATATGATATATATACTCATGTATATTCATGTTTTCAAAGTAAATACAAAATATATTAAACCCTTACATCTTTCTTAATATCCGAACCCAATACCCGAAGGCCTAGATTCAAATGCTGAAGAATTTTTAAACTAAACCGCAAGGTTATCCTTTCATGATAATGTATATATATATATACACATATATACTCTCAAAAAAAATTCAATTATAAAACCCTTACAAAAAATGACTCTATGCATTTCATAGTTCTTCGTTAATTTTGAAACTCATGTTTTTAGTAAAACTTAATTCTCGACATACAGTTTTATAAAAATCCGTAGGGATGTGCACATGAAAATATATTTATATATATTTAGATGTTTAAGGCATGTGAAAGTGGTATGTAAATAAGTTTTCAAGGGGTATATATATGATTTGGGTCTGCTAATTCTTTATAAACACGAAAAATCCCGAGGCTCTAATACAGGTAAAGAGGAGTTCAAACTCAACCGCAAGGTGAAGCGTATTTAAATAAAAAATGTATATAATCATAACAATTAAAACTCTTCAAGCAAGACAATTATAATTCATTTACATTAACTTGAGGAGGAAGAGGAGCTCAGAAAGGCACTGGAAATTTTGTAGGAGACTTACTGAGGTATGCTGGAAGCTGAGAGTGAAGAGACAAGAGATTTTGGGAAGCCCTGGGTGTGTGTTTTTTTGTATAAACCATAGTGCATATTTTAATGCTAGTGTATGGAATCCGAGGACCAAGTGGCCCTTTTAAAAAAAGGACTAATAGACTACCCTTGTGGAAAAAGAAACGAGCATTACTCAGATTACGGGACACACTGGGATCTGAGGTTTGGACGACCAAAAAGGGACATAAACAATATAAAATGAACCTACACAGGAACCAATTCGATATTTAATCAGATAAAAACAATACTTGGGACAAAGAAACGTTTATAGTATACTTCAGATAAGAAAATTCAAACAATAATAAACAAAAAACTTGGAGAAAATTTTAGTAGATCCGACAATGGAAATCAGACAAAAAAACCTAAAATTAAAAAAAAGTAAACCTACCTAGAATATTGAAGAATAAATGGAACCCAGGAACTAGACCCTGAGGCCAGAAGAAAAACCCTACCTCGTGTAGACAGAAGACCGATGTACAACAAGATTTTCTCAGAGATTACAGATCCACACATGGATCTCAGACACGGCTTTGACTGTGACGGACTCCCCAGCTTGACACCGACTGGTGTGCGGCCTCGATCCTAGTTCCTTCAGTCCGAAACGGAGCACCTAGCTACACGATGCGGGATCTTCGACTAACTCCTCTCCGCGAAGGCGAACGTTGTCAGACCTGCTCGAGACCCTTCACACGACTTAACCACCCTCTCTTCCTCTTCGCGGTGCTACACAAACATGGACACCCATCCGCGACCTGTATATGGAGTGCGACACACCCCCACTCCCAAGACGGTCTACCTCCTTTTCCAGATCTCAAAATCCCACATGGGATTTCTTTATTATTTTTTTGGTCTGCTTCTCTCCTCTTGATCGGCGCCTAACCCTCTCCAGGATTCCCATTTTTTTCTTTCTTTTGTCCGGTTTCTTCATCTATTACTACTATTATAATTGGATTTAATTATATTTTTTTATATTTATATCATTATCTACTTTTATCATATATTATACTATTAAAAGTCAAAATTTAAACAAAATAATATATTAAAATTATTCTATCAATGCTTTTAAAATTAAAAGTTATTATTATTTATCCCATTATAAAACATTTACTTCTATATTTTATTATATATCTTATAATGTTATTATTTTTTAATTAATAACTGAAAAATGAAATTGTATTATTAAAATAATATTTATCATAATTTGGACAAATTATTTGTAATTTTGATACTTTTAAACAAATGTTAATATGTTATGATTATATTTTTATTGAAAGTTTATATATACAATTTGAATCATTATACTAATATATTTTATTAAGAAAAATTCCAAAAAATGTTAATTTACAAACTAGCTTTTATTACATCATATATACATGTGAATATAACATGTTTTTGAACTCATATGATATATAAAATAATTCTCCGTATAATTAAAATAGCATAAAAATAATGTCATTAAAATATTTTAAAATAACAATATTCGATGTCATGTATAACCGCATATAATTTATAATTTTGATAATTGTATTTTCATTTAAATAAAAATATATTATATCTATATATATATATTTCACATTTTGAAAAATAAACAAATTGGTTATGTTTTATAGTTATTATTTAAAATATTCTATTAAATAATTATTCGATAATAATAAATTATGTTTGACAATAATAGTAATTTATTCTACTCATTAAAAAAAGTGCGATAATATTTACTTTGATAACGGCACTGGTTAATATAAAAACATAAAATTATTATTACTACACATAAAAAGGTCAGGGCGTTACACACAAACTTCATTCCAACCATTTAGTATGTGACTTTTTGACCAACTAACCCATTTAAAAGATAACACCATGTGAAATTGGTGCCTTAAATCTATTCCATGTCTGCAATGGTATCAATAAGTTCTTTAGATAACCACCCACCAAAATCTAGAGTGAAATAAACACCTTACATGTGAAATCAATGAATATTTAAAGGAAGAAAATTAAAAATATACTACACACATAGAGGAGCATGAATATAAGTTTAGTGTGAACCATGTAAATATAGCTACCTAATCAACATAAAGGAAAAGAGTAATATAAGAGATGATGTTTCTTAACTTATAGGTGAAAAAGAAGCGGTGAAGTAGAATAAGTTTATGAGGCATTATTACATAGTATAGAATATAATATATTACAAGAATAATAGGGGTGATGTGACCTGAGAGGAGGGAGTGTAAGGATGAAAGAAAGTTATTAGGTTTATTTTTGGACTGTTTTGTAAAAACCATCATGAATTAATAAGTTTAATAATTATTTATATTCATACCATCTATAAAGAATGCTTTTTTGTTCTTGTTGTTAAAAAAATAATAAGTGATGTATAAAAATAATATTATCTATTTTTTTAATATTTTTCATTAGTTTTAGGAACTTTAATAATAAATCATTATCAAATTACTTTTTTCTTATTGCGAGTGTCTGTTTTTTTATAATATTTATATGTGTGAATGAGTGTATTTTTTAATTTTATTATGATATTATTAAATTTTCTTTGTATAATAACACATATTTTTATTTACTATTTTTAATGACAATTCATTCAAAATATATACATTAAATAAAAAATAGATAACATTTGATTGATTGTTAATTTTTTTTAAAATTCTTTCCCACAAATTAGGCTTTTAAGTGTTTCTTATTATAATTTAAATATAAAATTAAGGAGTAAATATTTTTCGAATAAATTTCCATAGGTTTTCTGTAATTAAAATTTTAGTTATATGATTAAAACAGAAGATAAAACATATATGTGTTTCATTTATTTATTTTTTATAATAATAAATTTTATCACAATTTTCTAAGTTTTTGTTCATTTTTACAAATAGAACATTTGTTTTTACAATATTTAGAAATATTTTTTAAAAAAATTACATTTTTTACATTTTTATTAAAAAATTTCAAAAAATATCAAGGATAAAATATAATAATATAGATATTCGAAAGGTAATTTTATTTCTTCATAAATATGTGTGTGATGTTTAGGTATATTATATGTAAATCACATGCACCACATAATAAAAACAAGAACTATTTTATTTCATCAATATATGAAATTACATATGAAATTTTAATTCTTTCCATATAAGTAAAACTAGTATAATGGGGGTAATAAAAATTAATAATTTAACATGAGTATAATTTTAAAACTCATATGCTCACAATTTTCTAGAAATATAATAGATTTTAACAACATAGTAAAAATAAATCAAAAAATTAGATATAAAATTAATTTTTTTTAATTGATGCAGATAACTGAGAAAAAAATCTAAGTGAATGATGAATGTAAGAAAATATATATTTTAAGGAAATATAAATTAAATATTACCATAGGAATAATAAAAAAACCTCTAGAATAATAACCTTACCATTAACATAACAACTTGATCACCCGAATAATAAAATTACTACAATGTGATATTTACAAAAAAAACAATTAAATATTAAAATTAAAATTTCATTAAGTAAATATTCATATTATATAATTCAAATAAATTAAAAGTTTATATTTTTAATACTTTGTATTGTTTTAAATTATTTTGAAAAAACATTAATTTTATATTAATATTTAAATATTAAAATTATCTTAGTTTGAAAATTGTTTTGAGAAAATGAATTATATTTTTTGAGTTAGTATATCTAAGTTATTAAAGATTTTTTTTAATTTTTCCAAAATAATTATTTTTGGGGATGATAGTGAAAATGAATTTTTTAATTAATTTATGTTTAAGAAAATAATATTGATGTATTAGTGACTTACTGAATTAAAAAATATTTTTTTAATCCCAAATTATTTTTAATAGGAAAAATAATATATTTAAAAATAAAAAATTTAATTTCTATATATAAAAAGAAAATTAAAAATTTTAAAGAGATAATTTATCCATCAACAAACTTTTTTTATTAATTTCTTTCTTTTCTATATATAATTTATTAAAAACATATTTTTTTGTGAGAGTATTTAAGAATAATAAAATATATACTTCAAATGAAATATTATTTATTTTAGAAAATAAAAATAATATTCTATTAATTTTATATGAAATAATATTTGATTCATTATTTTGACTGGAAATACCCCACACATCAAAGTATAAATACCCCATACCACCCTAAAGTAAATAAAAAATTCTTCCCATTTACCAAGAATTTTCCAAATGATTCTTCCCAAGCCTCTAAAATTCTTGGAGATGTTCTGGTCTCACCCCACTCCAATTATTCATAGTCGTAGTCCTTTAGTAAAGGAGTAATCGTCAAGGAAATGTAACACCCCTTTCTCTTCATTTAATTTATTCTTATTCCAATCTCATATAATAACCTAGATTTTAACCTTTCAAAGATAATTAATATGTAAATATAAATTATATAAATGTTATTATTCTATTATAAAGTTAATATAAAATATTTTTCATATATATATATATATATATCCCTCTTTTGACCTCTACTGATAATTTTCGGTTTTACCACATATGAGTTCTTTGTGAATTCTTTATTTATCACAGCCTTTATGGAAGGTTAGTGTATCACACACACACACACACAGATATATATATATGTATGTATACATATTATTTTTATTAATCGATAGTATAGTTATTATATCATATTTATAATATATATATATGCATATATTATCTCTCCCCTCTTTACAAATCATGTTAAGTGCCAGATTTGTTGCCTATGAGGATGTTTTCAAATCTTTATTTATCATGGTATTCATAGCTAGTTATTGTAACTTATTTATAATATATATATATATATATACATATGTATGTATGTATTCAGGTATTTATGTACATATTTATGTATGTTCATGTGTTTTAGTATTTTGAAGGGAATGTAACTAATGAATAAATAAAAATGATCAAAACCATAATATTAAAATGGAAATGGAGTAATTTGAACAAACATGTCATTGTGATATTTTTTCTAAAATTAAAAATTGATAAATAAATTACAATGATAATCATTTATCAATAATAACTTAGCAGATTATAATATACTTCTTGATTAATGTTTTAACAAATATAAGGTGGTTATGCACGATTTGTAAAAGTGGAGAAATAAAACATGAGTTCAGATTAGGGGTCTCTAAAAGAATTTCTTGTTATTTTGGGTTTGTACTATCTATTTATATCCATTTTACTTATAAAACTTATAAATTATTATTCTTACCATTATAAATATTTTTTATTTCATTTTCACTATCATTCTCCTAAGGATATACACGTCTTTATTTTCCTAGGGTGGATTCATAGTCACTGTAAATAACATTGATAGAGTCTTTATTTCCATAAAACCTCAATAATTATTATTATGTTTTTCTCAGTATCTTTATAGTTTACACACTTTTAAACTATTGATTCTACCCCTAAATTTCAAAAATAATGTATTTACATACTATTTTGGATACTTCTAAGTTTAATCATTTATATTTTTTTTACAAAACTATTATGAATCTAATTCCATTCTTATGGGTGTATTTCATGATTATACCTAATGTATATATCTTATCTATGATGAAAATATGTTTTTGAACAAATAATTATGTGATGGGTGGGCCTAAAAATATATATATCCTTCTATTGAATTGGTTAATGCTTTTATATTTAATGAGATCATTATCCATAAAATGATATAGTTATATTTTTCTAAAATATTATTATATAGACATAATTTTTTGGATTTGTCTATTATATTATAATGTATTGGAAATGAGAGTCAACTTATGTTTATGATATTTCATTATTATGAATAGTCCACATTCCATGAATCCTTTAGAAAATTTCTATATCCTTATGATTATGATCTTATTTTTATGGTGTGATTGTGATTATTATGTTAACACATATACTCAAATTGATTCATTCCTGATTTTTATTCCTATTATTCCTATAATAAATAAGTCGTTTTCATCACCTTTTCTTTATAGTATATCCCCATGTGGTTACATAAAAATATTATGAAGTGGACTATATTGAATGTTTTAAACAATATTTAATGTTTTATGTATATTACTATAATATAATCCTATTGATTTTGGGATTTTTAATATTATGAATTATTTTCATATAAAGTATATAATAATTATTTAGGAGATGTATAGGTTTCTATAATTAGTATTAGAGAATAGTTTTTTTAATTGGGGAATTAGGTAAGATATTAAAATATAGAATATTTTAAACATAGAGATTTTATAATTTAATATATTATAATAGATTTAATCTTATTAAAACTTTATTTATCCAAAATTTATTAACTTATGTTTCATTATAACAATTTATATTTTATAAAATTTAAGGAACTAGGATAACATTGGCTAATAATCTATGTGATGGACTCTGAAATGATTATCTGAATGATATTCTTAATGAATTGAGATATGGAGTAAAAAATATCATGGGTATACTTAACCACTTTCCCTAGGTTATGAATAATATACTATTGATTTTGGGATTAATAATACATTGTTCATATACTATTTAGAAGGAGAATGGAATAAATGTTGGTAATTGATTAGAAATATGATGGAAAAGGATAAAGTTTAATGAATGGAGTGTTAATACTTCACAATTGTTTTTAATAACATGTAGTTTTCTCAAAATCATAATTCCAATATAGATATAATATTTCTAGATATCAATAAAAACAGAATTAATATATCATAATTTATGAAGTAATTTTCACAAGGTGTTCAATTTATGACTCTATTTTTTATCAACCATGATAACAAATAGATAGATTATTTAATTGTTTAAAATAAAATCTTCAAAATGTATTATCTATCAAAGAAATTGAGAGTTTTGAAGAAGTAGATTAATGTTCTCTAAAAGTAGATATGGAGTTTTGAAAATGATCTCATGGACGTAGAGATAACAAAAAAGGAAGAAGCTTTATACTATAAGATCAAATTACAAGAAACATGGAGGAAAGATGATCCAACTACCTATATATCAATTATGTGGAAAGAAGAATCCACATAATAACCTTAAGGGAATATAGAAAATCATCAAGTGTGGAAAAGGCTAGCATCACACAAAATAGTGTTTATGGAAGATGAATAGGAAGATATATGTAATGGAAGTAAATAGGGATCCATTTAATTCACCATCCATAGTTCAATACTTTATTTAAAAGGAACTCAGGCACTACACAGGATAGAACACCAAACCTAGAGACTTCATGGTTAATTAACACAAGAAATCAAAAAATATAAGGGTGAAAGGAAGGTCATATTCCATAAAAATGGCTAAAGTGGAGTAAAAATGATGTAGAGAAAGTTATTCTTAGTATCCACTCAAGAGTGGAAACTATTTTGTTTGATTTTTTATTGATTGATTCCTACAAATATTATTTATTTAATAGAAATATTGAATCATACCCTCGTTACCTTGAGGTAGAGATATCGATTAAAACACCTAGGGGTAATTTGTTTTCAATATAATTATTTTAATATTAACTAATTATCAATTTTGGTAATATTCTTCCATAAAATCTCATAATTATTCATTTTTTGGAATTTGGTATTATACTAGGTATAGATTTGTTTTCTTTATATTGAGATTATATAAATTGTTGATAAAATAATTTTTTTCCTTATATTGAACCATCTACTTAAACTATAAAAATTTATTTAGGATTACGAATATTATTTAAAAAATACTTTAAAAGAATGAGTATTGATACCCAATGAAGAAGTATAAAATTTTTTCCTTGAAAACATTACTACTATGAGTGAAGATATTAAATCCTTAATCAAAGTGTTTCCCAGTGTTACCCTATATTATAAAGTAAATTTATCAGTTGAAATTATAATTGATGTGACACTTATATATAATATAACATATATAATTTCCTTGAAATAATTGCATAAATTAAATAAGGAACATCAAGAGAATTGGGATAGGGGGATTAAATCTCCAATTTCATCACCTTAGGGTGCATTGTGTCTATTTTCAAAAAGAAAATTAGGCAATTGAAATGTTTCACATATTATCAAGATCTAAACAAGTTTAAAACAAATAATAATCATATAATACCATAGATTTATGAATCATTCAATCAAATTAATGGATCTCAATACTTCTCAAAGTGGAACTTAATTCTAGTTAATATCAACTGAAGGTAAATAGAGAAGATATTTAAAATTAAACCTTCTATATAATATATAGACACTATGAGTTTATAGTGATTACATTTATTGTTAAAAATACTGTAGAAATCTTCAAAAACTGGATTAATTATCTACTGATTAAATTGATAAACATTTGGTGGTCTTAATTGATGATATTAAAATAAACTCTATGTAAATAGAGGAAAATAAAGAACATCTAAAAATTTTGTTGAATACATCAAGGAATGAGAAGTTATAAACTATGATCAAAATATGAGACTTTTATAAGTATCAAGTCACATTCATAGTGAATATGATAAAAAATGAAGCAATATCCATGTATTATTATAATACAAAGGTGATTAATGAATTTTCTAGACTAAAGATCCACACATAGATTCATAATTTTCCTAGATTAACTATTCACTATCAATTATTTCTTTCAAATTTAACACAATTATATAACACACTAAACAAGTTAATAATAGAATAATGTATGTATGGATGAAAGATTGTGAAGATATATTTAAGGAACCTAAAAGAAGCTAGTCATTATAACTATAGTCACACAATCTTTAAGTATATGAGGTTTTTCTGAGGCACATAAATTATTTAAATAAGGTATTTGGTTGTAAACTTAGGAAAAATAATAAATTTATAGACAATGACTCAAGATAATTGAATATCAATAGGAAAAATTATCCAACACATTATCAAGATTTGGTCTTAAAAATCATTGTATTAAAAACTTATAATCATTACCTTTGTAGAGAAAAGTGTGAAATTTATACTAATCAAAAGATATTAATATATATATATATATACTTATAGAAGGATTTGAACATGAATCAATAAATATGGTTTAATCTATTCAATAACTATAACTACTCAATACATTTTCATCATGGAAAGGTGAATAAGGTATACTGTACTTAATGAAAAAGGAAATTGTTATCCTATCCATGATGATGATTGAGAATGACCAAATATTTTTTGTATATGAAAAGGATAGATTTTTAAATCATAAATGTCGAGAAGATATATTACCTTTCCTAAATTATTACACAATTACTAATTCAAGATAAAATCAAGAAGACACACTGAGTAGATTTGGAATATCAAAATAAGGTACCAAAAACTATGAAATGGAAAATTCATGAATTGAACATCAAAAAGGAAAATTAATTTTGTTTGGAACTAGTTTAAATGATCCTTAAACACTATATATAAATAAGATGATATTTTATTATACACATTTATTATTTTTTTAATACACACTGGAAAAACCAAGATATAACTAGATTATTGCGTTCGATGGTGAAAAATTTAAAAGGAGTATATATAGAGCACCACAACCAGCTTGGAATTTAAATAATTTATGGAAGGGTTTTGGATATCTAAGGAAAAAATATAACCATTAATTATACCAACATGGATATTGAATGACATCATCATGGATTTTTTTATAGGACTCTTGAAGAAATTAGAAGTAAATAATTCCATATGGGTTGTAGCAGATTAATTTTTTAATATTAAAAAAGTAATCACTATTTGGGAAGATTTATTGGTTAATAAAAATAGAAATATATATTTCAAGGAAGTGGTGAGGCAACACATGGAACCAATTTTTATCATATTTGATCAATATTGAAGGTTTAATATGTAGTTCTAGAGAAGTATTTATCATTTATTGAATGTGGTTTTGAAGTTTAGTACTTCTTATCATCCTTAAATAGGTGTTCAGTATAAATGAAAAATTCAAACCCTTGAATTATTTAAATGATATTTGTACATGGATTTTATAGGTGGTTGGGATCAACATTCTCTATAGGTTGAGTTCTTTTACAATAATAGTTTTCACTCAATTATTTAGATGTACCAATATAATGATATATAAGGAAAGATATATAACATGATATAATGAAGTTTGTGAATAGAGGATATTAGGAACTAAACATGTGGAAGAAATGATATAAAAGGTATAAACCATTCATAAACACATTAAGACAATATAAATTTGATCGAAGAGTTATGGTGACCATCACCAAAGAGTCCTAAAGTTTGTTGTCAGAGATAAAGTGTTCCTTAAAATATCTCCTTGGAATATATTTTTGAGTTATGAAAAAATATAAAAGATAAATACTAGGTACATTTTCCCCTTTGAGATCCTTGATCACATAGGATATAGAGCCAATCAATTGGGACTTCCAACCAAACCTTTATTATGTGTATAATGTTTTCCACATATCTCAAATGAGTAAGTATATACATGATACCTCATATGTACTAAATCTATATGTGTAACAATTGAATAAAAGATTATATTACAAGGGGAAACCAATTAAGATCCTTTGATTATAGAGACAAAGTTATATATAATAATGAAAATCACCTGGTCAAAGCACTTTGAATAAACTATAAGTATGAATTAGAAATGCTAGAACCTATGGATGAAATGAAATAAAAGTTCGACTATATATTCCTGAATTAGGGGTTGAATTGAAATATTTAGGATGATATTTCAAAAGGGAGTAATAATAGAATAACCTAGACTTTTCTATATGAAATTTTCCTTCTTTATATTGTTTTTCATTATTCAGTATACTATAATAAATAAAATGCACCATATAATAAAAATATGAACTATATTATTTAATAAATATAGAAAATTACATATGTTGGATAAATGAAATTCATAAAATAAAAAATATTATAATATGAATAAAAAATAAAATAAGTAATATGAGTAGAATTTTAAAATCCACAGGGTCATGGTATTTTAGAAATATTATTGTCATGAATAATACTATAAAAAGAAAATAAAAACATTAAAAATATAAATGCAGTTTAGAAAATGATATAAAGAACCTTGAGATATAATTATGTGAATAATAAATTACGGAAAGATGATGTATTTATAGAAAGTATAATTGTAATACATTTTTTGGAACTATAACCAGGATGTTAGAATAGTAATATGAAAGTTAAATTTTCTACTTGGAAACTAGAATTGTAATATTACTAGTATTTAATATTTATAATGAACAAAATAAGTAAATATAAACATTATAATTACATAATATGAATAATAAAATTACAAAACTTAAATAAATATGTGTATATTTTTAATAGTAATACATGATTAAAATTATTTTATAAAAATGATATTGTCTATGTTAATATTTTAATATTAAAAATTATCTAATTATATTTTGTATAAAATGAATATATATTATTTGGAATAATCATGTAAAAATTAGTAAAGATTGATTCGTATAGTTTTTTTCTAAAATGACATGAAATTTGAGGTGAACAGTAAAAACACAGTTGTTCAGATATTTTTAGTTTAAAAACATAGTTTTGATGTAATAATGACCTAGTAAATTTGAGAATAGTTTTCTCGACCCAAGTTTAGTTTAATAAGATAAATAATCTATTTAAAAATATTAAATTTAATTTATTAATATAAAAAGTGAATTCCAATACCTAATGAGAAAATTTACTCATTAAATTAAATTTATTTTTGATTGTTTTCTCTCTTTATATCATATTATTTATTAAAAAAATTATTTTCCAATTTAGAAGGGTTTCAAAGGAATAAAAATATATATTTTTAGTTAAATATTATTAATATTATAAAATAATATCACTATTCTAAGACTTGATAATAAAATAATATTTCATTCTTTATTTTCACCTAAAAATACCCCTCCACAATATGTATAAATACACCTATCATTTCTATGGAAAAATAACTTAAAAAATTTGACCTATTGAATTATTTTTCCAAATCCATTCACTTAAGCCTCATAAGAGTTTTAGAGATATTTTGGCATTATACCACTCTAAGTATTTATGGTCTTAGTCCTTTAGTAAATAAGTAATCTTTGAGGAAGAGGCAACTCCCCTTTTTTATTTAGCTCATTTTTTATTTTTTATTTTAATTTTCAGTAAAAAATTTCATTTTAATCTCTTAATGTTAATATAAAATTTAATATGAACTATATAAATGTTATTAAATTATTATAAAATTAAAATAAAATAATATATATATATATAGTATCACACCCCCACATTTGATATATCCCATTAATGATCAGTTTTAACTCCAATAATGATGTTGTTATTTATTTATTTATCCCCACCATTATAGTTAGTTTGTGATTATATATATATATATGTTACTATGAAGCTATATTATTATTATAAAAGATTTATAATATATATTACCTCTCTCCATATTTTTAAACATTCCGTTAATATTTTATTTTATCCCCTATGAGGATGTTACCTTAACAACATGTTTATATGACATATTACTCTCTATTTTGAGATTGTAGTCTCTCTTCGTCTATTTATTTTCCTATTATTCTTCTAAAAATTCATTACATCCATTATAAATATCCTTTATTTCTATTTTCATTTCCTTCTTTCGAGGGTATTCATGTATTTCTTCCTTGGGATGAATTCTTGGTCACCTCCTACGATATTGATATAGAATTTATTTTCAAAACGTCTCATTAATTATTATTATATTTATTTACTTATTATCTTTATTTCCAATACTCATTTAATCAATTAAATCTACCCTTTAATGTAAAAAATTTTGTATTTACTTTTTTGGGGGTAATTCCATGTTAATTCATTGACATATGATTTAAAACATTATTATATAAAAAATTATTTTCTCGTCGGTTTATCTTAGGTTTATAATTAATTTATGTATCTTATATATGTGACATACATTATTTTGATCATATTATTATATGATATGTGGGTATGAAATTAAATATCTTTAAAATGAAATGAGTAATACTTTATATCTCATGCGATCAATATGTATAGGAATTATATAGTTATCTTTTTCTATATTGGTTTGAATAGAATATTAAAGTTAGTTCTATATTTTATTTAAGATATCATTGAATTGAGTCTTGACTTATGTTAATAATGTATCATTATTATGTATGTTCCACATTTCATATCACCGTAAAATGATTTATATATCCTTATATTTTTGATCCTATTCTTATAATGCGATTAATATTATTATTCAAGAACATATACTCAAGTTGATTGATATATCCTTTTATTTCCAATTATTTTACCTCATATTAAGTTTTTTAACCCACTGTTTATTTGATTTATGTCCTCAGGTCACCACATGTACTATGATGGTTATATAATTCTATAGGAGTACTGGCTTGAAGGATTTAAATAAATTTTAATATTTTATGCATGTTAATGTTGTACGATCTTTTCTAGGACATCAAATATCTCTATTTTGGGATTTGTAATATTATATATGTTTCTATTGAAAATTTATAATAATTTTGTATGTGATGTATGAGTTTATATATAAAACATATGTTATATATTAATTTTTTAATTTTTAAACTAACATGTGGTCTATCATTAAATACTCAAAATATATGTTTTATTATTTAGTGAAATTTGTTTTTTATTAATTTTATTAATTATATAAAGATTTTATATATTTTTATAATGACATTTTCATATAAAATAATTATTAGAACATATTATATGTATTCTTATATATATATTTTTTAATAAAACATATTTTTTTAAATTATGGAAAAGTAAAAAATGTATGTTCTATCATATTCTTTTTTAAAGCATGTTTTTTATTATTAATGAGAAAATAAATCATTTTTTATTACTAATTATATTTTTTTATTAAAACATATTTTTATCATCATAATTTAAATTAATTTTTTTAACATGTAAAAAACACAATCTCTATATTTTTTTAAGTTAGGATATGTATGTTTATATGATATTTATATACTTATGTTTTTATTTTTCATAGAGAACTGTTTTTGTGCATTTTATTATATTTTTTATGCGGTAAAGATTTTAATTTATGAATTTGATATAAAACTTATTATTTTGATTTTACATATTTTGATGATTTTTTTAAAAAAATTATGGTTTATTTTTTATTTTATTTGAATAAACAATAATTTGAAATTTTTTAGTTTGAAAATTATCTGTTGTTTTAATTGATGTTATTATTTAGTTAAATTTTTTTTTTCACTAATTGACTATGTAATAAATAGAATTTGGTAGTTAGGAAAATTATCAAAAAATGATAAAATGAAAAAGTGAAAATGACAGGGAAAATTAAATTCATAATTGCAATAAAATTTTAGATACTAAATTTTAAAAAAATCATGGTAATATGAATCCTAGGATCATAAATTTATTGACAGAAATTAATATCATTATATAAAAAAATATAAATGTAACATAATTTAATTATAATTTTCAATAAATTAAGAATCTTTAAGGGAGAAGAAAATAAATCTCATCTAAGGAACTCAAATTATTTTAATAGTTTTAATGGGCATGAGATGAATATTATAATACCTTTGAAACCCTTATTGAAAAATTAATTTAAAATAAATGTAATGTTTAATATTTTTATCTTAAATTTTCATAATTACATATATTATTATCATTTAATTTTATTTTTAACAAAAATTTCCAATTATTTTGATTTTTATAATTTTTTATTATAATAACAGATTTACATAATATTACATTATAGAAATGTTGATTTGGAGGGTCAAGTGAAAGAAGATATTTCATAGGATCAAAGATGGATCCCTCTATAGATTTATGTGTCATATTATTGTTTCATTGGATATATTGTGATTATTTATTATTGTGTTAGATCTTGGAATTGATACTCATTTAGGTTATCTATCTAGTATGATCTGGTTCATTAATAAAAAATATTTTGTTAACATGATCCCCTTTATGCCTTCTTCTTATGGAATCAACTTCCTCTTCAATAGATCTATAAAAACTTTCCTTGGACATGTTATATCCTTAGAGATGATACCCCCTCTTATCAATCTAATATTGATGGATCACTCACTTTGTGGTGTCCATCACTTTCTAACATTCTTTTTCAATGGAAGGGATCTATGAGACTCCATGGTTATTTATTTACTTAGTCATGTGTCAGTGTTGTAGCAACCATAACCTGGATGCTCTAAAAGAACACAAGTTACAGTGCTACCACCCCAAGGGATTCCCAAATCCCACGGGGATGAAAAATAGAACTAAAGGTATCAATATACTAGTGGTGGAATGATTCCCCCAATGTATGTTGAAATATAAACCATGAACATATCCTCCCAAAATCCTCCATAACGCATCTTGATACAAGACTTTCTGAAAAGAAAAACATGAATCATTTTTACTAAAAGGAATAAATATTCACTAGAAACACCAATATGAACCATATGAATGTGTATAAATACTAATTAAATGAATACGTGTAAAGTCATTCATGGTGTAATCTAATATTCAAAAATAGAACATAATAAATAATAAATCCAAGTAGGGCCTAAAAATATAAAAACAAAATATGAATTTTATATGTGGGAAACACATACTCCAATCAACATACCATTATCCATATTACTACTGTAGAGGCTGAAAACACTCTAATAAAACACAAAAACTAATCCAAAAATATCCCACAACTACCAACATACTTGTTAACACATGAAATATTTCAAACGAGAGGTTTCATGTGCTCTAGGGTGTCTAAATAAATTGTGAGAATAAGTACTCAATAGGGAGCCACCAACAATTTTTCTACACACACATTGAATATATAACTATACTCATAAACATATATAAAACAAAATATCTTTTAAATAATTCAAAATTCATAATAGTGATCAGTAGAGATGTGTCTCATATTTAAAACAAGAGCTATAAAAAATTAGGCAGGCTTTTCTATCAATCAAAAAATAGATATCATGATTAGATGATCTAAAATAATTTTAAGTAGTGTTAACCAAACATAATTCATTCCAAATATGAAATCCAAATATTATACCTATCTACCACATGAGACATATTTATCGAGGATATCTAACCAAACACATCCTCTATAGGAGGTACTATGTGTATGTATCGATATATATATATATGTATGTATGTATGTATATATTTATGTATTCATGTTTCTATAAATGTATATATATATTTTTATATTCATATGAATATGTATTTTTCGTTACCATACCTTTGAGGTCACTCTCTCTTTATTGGGAGGAGCTACATGCAGATCAATAACATCCTTTCTTAAGATCCCCTCATCTCCTCATAATAAGGAACATGTGTGTGTGTGTATATAATCATTAAAATAATCATTTCCTTCCTCTATACGAGGAATATATCTTTATAGGGGTAACTCATCACACACACACACATATATATATCTAGGTTTATATGAAACATACAATACAAGGCTCAAATATCATGAAACCTCCATCCAAAGGCACTTCTCCTCGGTTGGGAATGGAAAATGGAGATAATGACCCCCCGAGTACTCCCTCTAGTAGGCCCCAAGTTAGTGACTAGCACTGAGGGTATAAATAAGGACACATATATTATAGGCATTACCCTCTATATAAATCATTGTTGGATTGGGAGATATGATATCAACCTCCAAAGAACTCCATAGAATAAGAAAAGGTAAAATCCATAATATCTCATCATGCATGTAATGCTATATTGAATTAAGGTATCTATGAAAAACATCAAATAAAATTCTACAATACCAACTCAACAACAAGTCCAACACCCAAGCTAGTAATTTCCATATAAGTCCTAGAAGTTCTCTTCAAAACATGATAAATTGTTTATACATATTTTAGGTGAGAATGGTATTTATACTCAGTAGGATCATACCCAAGAACCCACATAAAAATGTGATAAGAGCCTAATAATTTCAAAATGAACAGATAATAGATTCAAAAAGCACCTATCATGTTAAGTAGTTCTAGGACTCACTATGGCTCGCTCACTAAATTACTCATCCATGTATATTAGTATAATATGAATCATATCAATAAAAAGGGTACATTACACCACATTCACACAGGTGTTACTCTCTCACACCCTATCATCATACATCCTAGTGTAACCATCTCTTCTATATATTAAATCCACTGGAGGATACCTAGGCTATCACATAATATATCTCCTGAAGGTACATGGGACATCAGATCACTTCTCACCGAGAGACACTTGAGTCATCACATCACTTCTCACCAGAAGACACCTTATCTTTAAATTCACATATAAAACACTATCGTATATCCAAAATAGTATGATATCATGATCATAAAGGATATCAACCTCTTTCCCTTATCCTACCATGCACACCCCCACCATGAATGACTTCATCATCTCATAAAGCATCACCACTAGTCCACTTTTGACATATTTCCATCACATCTCATGCATGTCAGACTCAACTAGAAGAGAGACCTGGAAAAAGGGGGTATCCATAAATCCATCAGCACTATCTAGATATTATAAAAAAAAACCCCCAAAAATTTGGGTGTTATAAAAAAGTACTTGATATGGGCAGGGTGTGTAAATAAATACCAATGAAGGTACATTATATAATAGTTACATAATATTCCAACTTATGGGTCAACAACAAGAGTTATATACCAATTAAAAAACATCACTACAAAGCCTCATAACTTCCACCACATCCCTTGTCACCTTTAAATTCATACAAACACATGAACAAGACCCAATAAAAAAACCAAATTTTTTATTTTCTTTTCGATTTATGAAAAAATATATACATTCACATTACCAACTAATTTCATTTTTTCATCTAATTCACTTTATATTAAACAAAAACCACATTAACCACACTTCAAATTTTAATTCAAGAGTTAGTTTTCTAATTAAAATTCAAGATATTTCTATTTTATCATTAAAAATTCAGTTAATTACAACCGTGATACTGACACAACACAAAAAATCCACCCTCCTCATTCCAACAAGCCCCAAATTTCCACTATTTCACGTCATAACTACTTCCTCATCAAAACCGCTACATATCAACGAAAAACTCAACATATAATCCAAAAAAACCCACATTCAATTAAAATCTACACCCTTTCTATAATTAATGAGTTTTCACTAACTCCATTTATCCATCCATTCCATTTCATAAAACTCATCCATTTGTTTTTCAATCTATTTAAGTCAAATTCCACACATCAAATCCATATTTCCCAATTAACTATATAATTCACCAACCATTTTAACATTCATTAATCATCTTTCCATATTCAAATTAGACATTATTATCTCATTTACCATTCATTATTTCAATCCCCAACCATTTTCATATCGATTTTTTGATCTCACATTACACAATAGTACAATATCTGTGAAACCATTACATTAAAATCAACAAATAAATCATCATTTACACATACCATTACATAAATTAATTTTATACTAAAGTGGAAGCAAAAAATTCCTTATTTACACACAACTAGTTCAATTACCATTTTAAGGGTTTTAATTATTTTCATGTGAGGTGATTTTCAAAATTATGCATCAGAAAACAAAAACATATTAAAAAAATACCACATAATTCATAATAAAAAACATACAATACAAAATCTGAGAGATGAAATTTTTTGAAATAAGTAAACGAAAGGTGATATATCCCCTTTCCCATCAGTTTCTCTACTTCCATTTAACTATATTCATTAATAAAACTCTTAATATCTATGAAAAAGGAGTCAATATAATACTAAGATCACACATTCAAATAAAATAATGAGTAAACTTGAATCCCATACCTATTGATGGTAATGGAATCACACTGCACAAAAAGGATATAGAAGAGAGAGAGATATAAGAAACTTAGCCTTCATAGATATGGAATTCACAACCATAACTCAAATGAGGAGAAGAAAATAATTTCAAATATTTATAGATATCCCTTCAGGGATACTTTATAAACTCTATCAAAATTTACATATCTTATTTAACATCAATCCATATTAAATTTTCGCCCATTTAATTTGTATCACACTGTCGTTTAGGATCTCTTAATATCAAGGGAATTTAATTATTTCATTTAAAACATATAAATGATTTAAAAAAACATTTTCCATATTTAATTTTCTTTATCTATGTTAAAAATGATGTATAGGATGTTACATAAAGGAAAAATATAATTTTTATACAGTTTATGCTACCCATACATAGGAGTCATGAAATTATTTAGAGTAATACAGTTTTACCCTAATACATCTTTCTACCCTTATGTAGGCTCTGGTAAACTCATCTTCCCTTACATGAGGATCAACCAAACTTTAAGTGAGAAAGGAACTACCCTTATACGAACATAATAATTCACAAGTTTCCCATACACGATCGTGGATATACCTTTACAAAAGTTGAGGTATCTCAACTAAACTTTACATAGTGAGGTAACTACAATTACACAACTAGTTTAATTTCTAAAATACCTTTATATAGATCTTAGAAAATGTACTCTAGCTTTATGAAACACATGGAAGTTCTAGGTTACCCTTCCACAACTCAAGGAAACCAATAATTACCATTATTTAAATTATATATTACCCTTATATGATGGTATTACAAGTAACACTCACATGGTGACCGCCTTAGACATAAAGTAAATTTAATTTACCTTTAAAAAATTCCTTAAATCCAAGGTTAACCTTACAGAAAATTTGGAAATAAAAGGTTACCATTACAAAACCAATTAAAATAGCGTATTACCCTTATATAGATGAATTTTCATGTGTAAGGGTAAGAATAAGTTTAAAAACCCTTAATTTCCATTCACAAAAACTTATAAGTAATTAAGAAAAGGGTTTATCATCACTTCCAAAATCCCCCAAAAAACTAAAGCACTAAAATAAATTTTAAAACAATCAAATTAAATTCTAAAAAAACTTTTAAAAAAATAAAATTACTCCTATAATTTATAAAACTATTTTAAAGCTATTTTATAAATTATAAAATCATTTTAGAACAACTGAAAAAATTTCTCAAATTTTTCCCAAACCATCAAACACCCCATAATAGAAAAGGAAGGCTCGAGGATATTATAAAACCTTTACATTAGATACCTCTTAAACAATTATCATCCACAACAATCAAAACAAAACAGCGAGGGTAGGAAAAGTAAGGGGAGTTCATTTAACCACCTAACGAGATATCTATCAATGATCTTGCTATGTGATAAATGTATAAACCACCGTAAATAAAATCTTTTAGGTGAGGTACCTCTAAAAATAAAAAATGTACACATAGATATCCATAAACACCTAGAAAGTAATACCTAGAAATAAAATAATTACAAAACAAATCAACACAATATAAGGGAGAAACATTAGAAATAATCACCTATCATTGATTTAAACTAACATCATGAAGGTTAGAACATTATTATATCTTTCACTAGAAAAGCTTTAATACACACTATCGAATGAAGATCTATACATAAATTATTATAAAATTCAAAACATTTCATTCTTAACAAGTCACAAATAAAGTATATTATAATTCTTAAATAATAATATATTATCATAGATATTATATTTAAAAATATTCATTAAATCTTGGTGGTTAAAAAATTCAATGAATAATCATGATTTTTAAATGATTATTTACTTTCTAGACAAGCATCAGAAAATTTCATATTAAAATAGGTTGTTTTATAAATCATTCTAATAAAAACCATTAACTAATATTCTTGTATTTAAGAAAAACTAGTAGGTCAGTAATCCAATTTAAATGAAAAAACTTCTAAATACTTCCCATAATAATGTTTTTTTCTAATGTTTCTTTGTGAAAAAACTTTCTACACAATTTTCAAAACTTAATTTTTAATTAGTGATTTTTCTAAAAATATTTTTTTTTTAGTTTTTTTGAAAAAATGTGTTCTCACAAAATCATTTTTTCTAATAGGTATCACAAAATTGCATTACAAAACTTGAATGGATGAAAAAATAAAAGTAAATATCTTTTCCAAGAATAAATCATTACTATTTAAATAACTAAGGTGACAAAAATATTAACTAATTTAATTCACCAAGAAGAAAATGATTTACATTATCCACCCACCATTTTTATTAAAAATTCAAACATGTTTTACATCAAACCACTTTTATAATTATATGAAACTTAAAATAATTCCAGCATGATATATAAGCTTTCATATTTAACTTGATTCTCAAAATAACATACAAAAGGTAATGGTTACTTTCTGTCATAAAATTATTTTTGTTCAACTATCTCAACATTACCATTATATTTACTAAGTTAATATCAATACAAATAACTTCAAAATTGGATGATACAATTTAAAATTTGACATGAATCAAAAAAAATACATGAAGTTGGAATACTATACTTCATACACCTATAAACATTCCTAGGTTTTTAAGAGAACATTTTTTACCAGGAGCACACCTATTAAAAAATTACAAAGGATCTAAAATTCCAATTTCTATTTTTCAATGGTTCATGTCATAACTTAAAAAAGTTTCACATAACATTTCTCAACTAGTAAAGGAACTTATATAAATATTAAAAGAGCTATCAAAAGCATAAAAATCATGTGAACCCATCCAACTCATTATGATATTGTCAACAATGGGAAGTACCGACTCATCCAAAAGGTGTTAAAATGTGTCATAAAATAAATCATCTTGATGTGTGAAAGAGTTCCCCACTATTAATAGGATTTAAGACATAATACATTCCACCATAATAATTTCATTCATAAAAACCCCAAAAAATGGATAATAATCAAACACTTATATCGCTTCATTCAAAATAATTTAAGGGTGGTAAGAAAGATTATTTTAATAAATTATAATAATTTCCAAACAACATTTTATATTAAAAAATTTAAGTGGTTGTAAATTTATGGTATTTGGGTGATTTTATCAAATAAAACATCATCAAGACACATAATCACAGTATGGTTACATGTTTTAAACAATAATAAACATTTCTCAATGATTACACCATTTAAGAAATATATAGGGTCCATTGATTTAGGATTCCTTATAGAACATATTATTCTTAAACAACCTTTAGAACTTAATTTTTTAATTCAGAAACACTTTTTTAGAAATTCATAAAAAACAAAAATGTATAAATCCATAGAAAATTAAACCACAACAACACTCAACAATCATAAATAATTTCTAAGGAAAATGTGTGCCTTCAATTTAAATAGCCTTAACATGTATCCATGCTAAATATAATAACTAAACATGTGGTATCTTTTGTTTCATGGTTAACATGCTTAAAAAATACATTATTTAAAAATTTTATTGCTCATAAAAACATGCTTATACAATTTATTAAGTGAATCATGATTTTAATTTTATATTTAAATACAACATGATCAATAGATAACTTGATTTTATATTCCAAATAAAACATATTATAAAAGATAGTTGATCAGGATTCACATACTATAATTTTTGTAGTTACTACACATGTTTTCAACATTAGGAATGGCCCCCATAACAAAATCACTCATGGTTTAACATGAAAGGAAAATGTATTTTAGCACTAAAAATCCTTATTATTCTTAAAAAGAATATATTAAATCATTTAAATAGTATCATGTCTCAAAATGTTACCAAAAACATTCTTACCATTTTCCATGTATTTAAATAAAATAAATTCTACCCTTATAATAAATTCTTATCACATTATTATAAAATATGAATAGATTAATACTATATAACTACAATCATTATAAAAAGGTTCAAGTTATTATTATCCCATGTTTTTGAATCATTATATGAATAATCTGTAATAATGATGGATATTATTATTTAGAAATTTAGAAATCTAAATGTCTAATACCAAGTTTTAAAATTAGTCCACAATATATTTTTTATGGCAAATTAAAAATAGAAAGGAATGATTGAATTATTAAATCATGTGAAAATAAGAATATAAATAAGAGTTTTTTTTAAATAATAACTTTAGTATGGAAGTATGTAATCTAATAAGGGTAATATTTTTCAGTCGTGTTTTCAGTATTTAACATCTATTCACAACATAATATACTAATAATTATTCATAAAAAATTTCAATTAGTTGGAAACCAATTTGGCATGTTACACATTTTGATAGTGGGAAATCATTTAACTCATAAATAATCAACTTATAATAGTTAAGGGAACAACACATTGAAGTTTCAAAAAAGTTTCAAAAAAATAGTTTAGACCAATTAATCACCATTTTAATATTTCATTTATGGTTATATAACTAATTAAAAAAATGTTCATTAGAAACCATAACATGGGAACAATTATAGAAACACATATAAAATTTTAATATTTAATTAATAAATTTCTAAACATCCCCAAAACAACTATATTAAATCCTAAGAGTAAGAAACCATGAAGCACTAACCTTTCCCAGGTCTCTAACCCATAAGTAGAAACACCTCATTTGGCCATTCAGTAGGCTCAGAGTCCTTGCATTGGGTTAAATAGAACCCTAAAATACAATGTTATAACTTTTCTCCATATCATATGTCACACACCATATGACAACCCTGCTTTTATTACAAACTTAAACATGATTTATTATATAAAAAATCACTTGATACAACAAAGAATATTGAGAGGTTTAGTGTCTTTGATGCTTAGGATCATTACATAAAAACTTAAAACATGAAATACAACATCTTTATTGAAAAAATCCTTTACATGACTACTACATTCCCTCGTACTTAGCATTTCATGGGATAACCTGAGGACATGCCTAAGAAAAGGGTGAGATATAAAGCCCAGTAAGAGAATACACATGGAATAACATGAGGAGTACAATACATGTTAGACATTAGGCATATCAATAGATCATGAAAGAAACATGAACATAAAGGCATGATAAATCATGATAATCATAACATGGAAATGTGGCAACAACACTTAACATGGAATTAACATGATCCAAGGATCATTGCACATGGAGCATGAGTAAATCCTCATTGCACATGAAGCACGAGTAAAACCTCATTGCACTTGAATTATCATGAGTCAACACTCATTGCACATTACGTATCATGATACTATACTTTACCCAATGCATTGGAGCGCTATAAGGGCACACCCTTCTTAAACATTTCATTTAATGCATAAGTGTGCCACATGGATCATAAAATATGGAATCATAAAAAATAATCATTTATTCTATGATAAAGGAATGTGGAATTCATACATGAAACTTTATAATAAATAATTAAATGTGCATAAAGGTGAATACCTTCGATGGAGAAATGGGCATGGTATTCACTTTACAATGGCATTGGCATAGAAAATCGGTGCAATTTCGGCAGCATAACGGCGTGACATAAGAATTCATAAAAGTGGTTGATGAGAGAGAAAGGGGTTCCTCATCATATTTACATATAATGGACAGTAATGAGGTCATATAGATACGCATCCCAACAATTGAAATGTAATTTAGATTCATGATACAAAAGTATTTCTTGAATGTAAAAGAGGAGAGAGAAGTTCCTTTCAGAATTTCGGCATAGTAACAGGTGTACATGGGAGGAATTTAATGAGAGAGAAAGGGTCTCCCATCATTCAAACATAAAGAGGTAAGTATGAGGGAGGTGAAAAACCATACCCCACCATTTATAATTGAAATTAAAAGGGCAAAACAACTTAAAGAAAATTGGACAAAAATGAGAAAGGAAGAAAAACCCTTACATGGAAGTGTGATTACAAAGGCTAGAGAGAGGCTTGTGAGAGGCTTCTTCGGAGCTTGGGGAACCTTGGGATGATTATAGATAGAGTAGGTCAGAGGTTGGATGAACTCTAATGGCTTTGAGTGGGGAGGAAGTGGGATCTTGGGTGGGTTTATATAGGAAAGGTGAGGGAATTCTTTAATATTTAGGTTTGGGACCCCTTATATTAAATTAATCCAAACCACAAACCATCCATTGGTTTTTTCCCATGGTTTTTGGAAAAGTGAAGAGGAAAACTATATTTTATAAGGCCAAAGTCCGAACTTATTAAAATATTATGGTTGCTTATGTGGAGGTGAGTCACACTCCCATGGAAATTAATTTAAAAAGGAAAGGTGTTGAATAAGTCTTGAGGGGTCCATTAATGCCTTGAAAAGTAAGTAAAACAAACCCAAAATCACATTATTTTAATGTTAAAAAATATATTGGCCGAACATAACGATTATAGTATTTTATTACATCACTATTGGGTAATTATGATGTCATAAAACACATTATATATTTAAACAGTATTTAATTTTTACCCAAAAAAATTAACTGTCTCAGAAAATTATAAAAAATTCACCGTTGGATAATTTCAATGTCCCGATTCCAGAAATAACATTTATTTTATCTAAATAATTTTATAAATATTTTAATTTTCTCTTTTAAAATAAAAACTGACACTTATCGAAAATTCACGGGTTTTGACAGAAATGGCTTTCAAACCTTAATAAAAATTATAACTGCATTCATAAAATTATAAGATCATTTATATTTAATAAAAATTAATTTAATAATAATATTATTATTTTATTAAAATATTATTTAATTAAAAAATCCCTTAATTTAATAAAATAGCTTTCTTAATTAAATAATAACTAAAAACATCATTTGTACTTTAAAAACTATTTACAATGTATCAATAATAAAAAGAAATTATATTCATTATTATATACAAAAAATAATGTACATGAACATAGTACTACTTATTTGTTACATAACCCCTTAAAACAGCCACATAGGACCTAAGGGTAAGGTGTGCGATCGTGACATACTCTTGCGGTGGCTCAGATAACATCGCTCGAGTGGTAATTTCAATCAACTTCCACTTTTCCCGTATACGGTCACGTTCAAGCTTGACATGATGAAGCTCAGCTTGGTCTTCGTCAAGGGAGAAGCCCAAAGACACCAACTCTTTTCCGAGCTCCGACAAATGGGCTACGTATGGGGTAATTCTACTAGATGAGGCCATCACTTCTTTTGTCTGAGTAAATTGGATTTGTTAGAGTCCTATATTTATACTAATCATGTGATCATTGTTCAACAGCTATATTAGCAATGGTCAAAATTCTTAACATAAAACCACGAATGTTGACATTTTATATAAACATAAAGAGACATTTAATTAGATCAAGAGGGATTTCCATTAATGAAACTTTGGGTCTTTTACAATATTCCCCCTTAAGAAATTTCACCCTGGAAATTTTTCTTTTCCCACACTAAAACAGATGTGGGTAACTCAGCTTCATCATTTACTCTGATTCCCAAGTCGCTTCTTCAAACTTGCGGTTTCTCCACAAAACCTTGATGAGGGGAATTGTCTTATTTCGTAGAACTTTTTCTCTACGATCTAAGATCTTTACTAGTTTCTCCTCATAAGAAAGATCATCTTCCAATTGTACCACCTCAGAAGAGAGTACATGTGAAGGGTCTGGTATGTACTTCCTTAAGAGGGATACATGAAAGACATCATGTACTTTGGTCATGGCAGGGGGAAGTGCTAGTCGATAGGCCACAGCCCCGACACGATCAAGAATCTCGAAGGGGCCGATGTACCTTGGACTTAACTTCCATTTCTTTCCAAACCTCATGACCTTCTTCCATGGAGATATGTGTAGAAAAACCATGTCTCCAAATTTAAACTCAAGGTATCGTCGACGGTTATCTGCATAACTCTTCTGTCGACTATGGGATGCCTTGATATGCTGCTGAATGGTTTTTACCTTATCCACCATTTCCTCGACCATTTCTGGTCCACGCAGCTTACGTTCACCGACCTCATCCCAACATGCCGGTGTTCTGCACCTTTTCCCATACAGGGCTTCATATGGTGCCATTTGGATACTCGAGTGGAAACTATTATTATAAGAGAACTCAACCAGAGGAAGATGTTGATCCCATCCTCCTTTAAAGTCCATTGGGCATGCTCTCAACATGTCCTCAAGTGTTTGGATATTCCGCTCGGATTGGCCATCGGTTTGAGGATGATAGGCTGTACTGAATTTCAGTTCAGTATTCAGAGCATGTTGAAGACTCTTCCAAAACTTAGAGGTGAATCTTGGATCTCGGTCAGACACAATAGATAGTGGTACTCCATGAAACCTTACCACTTCCCTGATATATATCCATGCCAGTTGATCCAATGAGAAATCCTCCGGAATAGCAATGAAGTGTATAGTCTTTGTAGGACAATCCACAACAACCCAGATTGCATTGTTGCCTTTGGATGTCCTTGGAAGTCCGCTGACAAAGTCGATGGTGATGTTCTCCCATTTCCATTATGGTATGGGAAATGGTTGCATCATCCCCTTAGACTTTTGCCTCTATGCCTTCACTTGCTGACACACGAGGCACTTTGATGTATATTCAGCGATCTCCTTCTTCATATTATCCCACCAAAAGTTTTCTCGAAGATCTCGATACATATTTGTACTCCCTGGGTGAATAGAGAAATTTGAACTATGTGCATCATCCAAAAGTTCCTTCTTCAGCTCCGGACTTGATGGAACACATAATATTTTCCCAAACCGCACAATTCCTTCTTCATTAACATTAAACTCTGAGGATTTCCCTTTTTTGATAGCTTCCAATTTTTCTTGAATTCCCACATCATCCTTTTGAGCATCCTTTAACCTTTCAAAAAGAGATGGTTGAGCAATAATTTGTGAAAGGATTGATGATGTTCCCTTATTTATGATTCCCATGTCCATCTTCATCAAGTTTAAGAAGATTGTATCCTTCTCAATTCTCATCATTGAAAGAATTGCTGGGTCCTTTCTACTTAGGGCATCTGCCACCTTGTTCGCTTTCCCAGGGTGGTAATGTATTGAGTAGTCATAATCCTTGATGATCTCTATCCATCTTCTCTAATGAATATTAAACTCTTTCTGTGTGAATATATATTTAAGAATCGTGTGGTCAGTATATATCTCACATTTCTCTCCATAGAGATAATGCTGCCAGATTTTCAAGGCAAAGATCACCTCCGCCAACTCCAGATCACGCTTTGGATAGTTTCGCTCATGGAATTTCAACTGCATTGAGGCATAGGATATAAATTTTTCATTGTGCATCAACACACAGCCTAAGCCCTTGTTTGAAGCATCACTGAATACCACAAAAAGTTCCCCACTTGTGGGTAAAGTGAGCACTGGCGCAGTGATAAGCCTCCTTTTCAACTCCTTAAATCTTTCTTCGCATTCATCACTCTAAGAAAACATTACTCCCTTTCGAGTTAGCTTGGTAAGAGGGTTGGAAAATCATGAGAAATTTCTCACAAATCATCGATAATATCCTGCTAACCCCAAGAATCTATGGATATCCGTTACCGATGTTTTCCACGGCCATCCCTCAATTGTATCTTTTTTGGAGGGGTCCATAGATATCCTATTGCCTGTGATGATATGTCCCAATAATGAGACCTCCTTGAACCAAAACTCACACTTTCTGTACTTTTCATAGAGCTTATCCTTGAGAAAAGTCTCTGGTATAGTTTTTAAATGCTCCTCATGATCCTCCTTGGTTTTGGAGTATATTAGAATATCATCTATAAAGACTACCACAAATTTGTCAAGGTAATCTATAAAGACTCTATTCATCAAGTCCATGAATATTTCTGGAGCATTGGTGAGTCCGAAAGGCATTACTATGAATTCATAGTGCCCGTATCTTGTGCGAAAATTAGTCTTGGGGATATCTTCCTTCTTCACCCATACTTGATAATATCCCAACCGCAAGTCCACCTTGGAGAAGTATTGTGCTCCATGTAGATGATCAAACAAGTCATTGATTTTTGGGAGAGGATACTTGTTTTTTATCATGATTTTGTTAAGTTCACGATAATCGATGCAAAGCCACATTGACCCATCCTTCTTCTTGACGAAGAGGACTGGTGCACCCCATGGTGAAGCACTTGGGCGTATAAACCCTTTATCCAGATTCTCCTGTAGTTGTTTCTTCAGCTATTCAATATATACAACAACCATTCTCGATGGAGTCTGGGATATTGGTAGCGCCCCAGGTATAAGTTCAATTGATAACTCAATATCTCTTCTAGGAGGAAGACCATACAGTTCCTCAGGAAACACTTCAACGAATTCCCTCACAATAGGAATTTCTTCAAGGATGGTTTCTTCCTTGGAATCAATCATCTGAGCCAGATACACATGCTCATAAGGATGTAATATCCTTGTTTGAGATGATTGAGCTAAAGGAGATTCATCTTCCTCCTGACACTTGTAAAGAATTGGGGGTCGATTCTCCATATGGAGTGTGATTTCCCTCTCCATACAATTTATGTTGCCTCTATATAAGGAAATCCAATCCATGCCAAGAATTGCATCAAATTCTACCAGAGGGAGTATGACGAGGTTCTCTAGGAAATTAAATCCACATATTATAACAGGGGAGGACTTATATTCATGGGATGCAATGATTGCCCCATTTTCCGTACTCACTGACATCTTTACTTCTATGATTTGTGGTGGTGCTGGGATTGTTCTACTAAACATTCGAGATATAAAAGAATGCGTAGAACCTGAATCAATAAGTACGTTCACTATTCATGAATGAATAACTAGCGTACCTGTCACCACTTCATTGTCGGGGTTCACTTCGGCAGAAGTGATGGAAAAAGATCTTCCTTGCTGCCTTGGAGGTTGTTGGTTGTCTTCGAAAACCCTTGGATTAGGGCACTGATTTTCAAAATGACCCGGTTCTTTGCATTTGTAGCATTGAACAATGCGTTGAGGTTCGAACGGAGTGTTCCTCTCCTCTGTCGCAGCCATGGGTATTTCTTTCCAATAGTTAACACCTAGGTTCCCTTCTCTTCCACAGCTGATGCATTTTCTCGTCCCCTTAAGGCAATTTCCAGGGTTCTTCTTTCCGCACTTTTGGCAAGTGGGGTGCTGGATATTCTTAACACCGTCAGATTTATCCATCGGACCACCAGAATTGAATTCCACCTTATGCTTCTTGTCCCCATGATACCCTTGTGATTCCCTGATCTCCATTTCGACCTTGAGGGCACATCAGACAATTTCCTCATAGCTGTCGAAGTCACGGATCGCTAATGCTTTCTGCAGGCTAGGCTTCAACCCACCAAAGAAGTGGTCAACCTTGCATTCAGGGGTAACGACAAAGCCGGAACCGTATCGTGCAAGCATTGTGAAGTTTTCCTCATACGCTCCAACCGATTCTTCATCTTTTTGCTTGAGGGAAAGGAAGTCCCTTTCCATATTAAGCCGGAGGGTGCGCGGAAAATATTTATCGAAAAACATCTTCTAGAAATCCTTCCATTCCAATGCCTCGATCTCCTCCTCATGCTTCATATTTTTGATCAACGTCCACCATTGATCTGCTTCACCCTCTATACGATAAGCCGCCAGGAGGACCTTCTCTTTTTCAGAACATTGAAGGATGGAGAAGATCTTTTCAATGGAGTTGATCCATTTTTCAGCGATCATGGGATTAGATGATCCACTAAAAGTAGGAGGCCTTTGTCTCATGATGCTCTCGATAGTGACTTGTTCTTTCTTATGGGGGTTGAACGTTCCTCTTGACCCATGTTTCTATTCAAAACTTCAGTTATATGAGAGATAAGCATGAAAAAGTTTGCGATTCCCACTCCCATTGGATTGGGCATCTCATTAGTACAATCATCACACTGATCTTCACAACGGTTGTTAGCCCGAGTCCTCCTATTACTGGCCATTGGCTGGAATAAAAGGAAAGTTAGGGGTAACACATAAAGGGTAATCCAAAGACAAAAGTTGATTACTTATAAATAAACTTTTATTTCCTTAACTCATGAGTCTATAAGCTTCAATCTAGGATTTTCATGTTCTACTTTCTAACATATATTCATAGGGGATTTTTTTTAATTCCCTTAATAAGGGTTCATACTAAGCTTTTGAATTTATCAAAACATATCCCCTAGGAGTGTCATAACCAAGAGTGCATCAAGGCCCATTGTTGTGCACCAGTTCCCGTTTGAGTCTAGCTCAAAGTGGTGTTTTCTGGTTTTACCCCTAGGATACATCCGTGCTAGAGACGCCTCTACCTGCTCGTATCCAGACAGGGATGTATTTGTCTGATAAACAACTTACTCAGTACTTACCAAAACTCAGGGATGTTTTTATTATACTTAGTCTTGTATCTAAGGATTTACAAGGGTTTCCTAATCCCAAAAATAACTAAACCTATCTTCTGATACCAACTATGACAACCCTGCTTTTATTACAAACTTAAACATGATTTATTACATAAAATATCACTTGATACAACAAATAAGATCGAGAGGTTTATTGTATTTGGGGCTTAGGATCATTACATAAAAACTTAAAACATGAAATACAACATCTTTATTGAAAACTTCCTTTACATGACCACTACATTCCCTTAGACTTAGCATTGCATGGGATAACCTGAGGACATGCATAAGAAAAGGGTGAGCTATAAAGCCCAATAAGGGAATACACATGGAATAAAATGTGGAGTAAAATACATGTTAGACATTAGGCATATCAATAGAGAATAAAAGAAACATGAACATAAAGGCAAGATAAAGCATGATAATCATAACATGGAAATGTGGCAACAACACTTAACATGGAATTAGCATGAGCCAAGGCTCATTGCACATGGAGCATGAGTAAATACTCATTGCACATGAAGCACGAGTAAAACCTCGTTTCACTTGAATTAGAATGATTCAACACTCATTGAACTTGACGTATCATGATACTATACTTTACCCAATGCATTGGAGCGCTATAAGGTCACACCCTTCTTAAACATTTCATTTCATGCATAAGTGTGCCACATGGATCATAAAACATGGATTCATAAAACATAATAATTTATTCCACGATAAAGGAATGTGGATTTCAAACATGAAACTTTATAATCAATAATTAAATGTGCATAAAGGTGAATACCCTTGATGGAGAAATGGGCATGGTATTCACTACACAATGGCATTGGCTTAGAAAATCAGTGCAATTCTTGCAGTGTAACGACGTGACATAAGAATTCATAAAAGTGCTTGATAAGAGAGAAAGGGGTTACTAATCATATTTACATGTAATGTACAGTAAGTAGGTCATATATATACATGTCCCAACAATTGAAATGGAATTTAGATTCATGATACAAAAGTATTGCTTGAATGTAAAAGAGGAGAGAGAAGTTCCTTTCGAAATTTCGGCATAGTAACGAGTGTACATGGGAGGCCTTTAATGAGAGAGAAAGGGTCTCCCATCATTAAAAAATAAATAGGTAAGTATGAGGGAGGTGTGAAACCATACCCCAACATTTATAATTGAAATTAAAAGGAAAAAAAAACTTAAAGAAAATTGGACAAAAATGAGAAAGGAAGAAAAACCCTTACTTGGAAGTGTGCTTCCAAAGGCTAGAGAGAGGCTTGTGAGAGGCTTCTTGGGAGCTTGGGGCAACTTGGGAGGATTATAGAGAGAGTAGGGAAGAGTTTGGACGAACTCCAAAGGCTTTGAGTGTGGAGGAAGTGGGATCTTGGGTGGGTTTATATAGGAAAGGTGAGAGAATTCTTTATTATTTTGGTTTAGGACCCCTTATATTAAATTAATCCAAACCACAAACCATCCCATGGTTTTTGCCCATGGATTTTGGAAAAGGGAATAGGAAAACTATATTTTATAATTCCAAAGTACTAAATTCTTAAAATATTAGGGTTGCTAATGTGGAGGTGAGTCACACTCCCATGGAAATTAATTTTAAAAGGCAAGGTGTTGAATAAGTCTTGAGGGGTCCATTAATGCTTTGAAAAGTAAGTCAAACAAACCCAAAATAACATTATTTTAATGTTAAAACATATATTGGACGAACATAAAGATTATAGTATTTTATTACATCACTATTGGGTAATTATGATGTCATAAAACACATTATATATTTAAAAAGTATTTAATTTTTACCCAAAAATTTGACTGCCTCAGAAAATTATGAAAAATTCACCGTTGGATAATTTCGACGTCCTGATTCCAGAAATAAAATTTATTTTATCTAAATAATTTTCTAAATATGATAATTTTCACTTTTAAAATAAAAACTGACATTTATCGAAAATTCCCGAGTTTTGACAGAAATGGCTTTCAAACCTTAATAAAAATTATAACTGCATTCATAAAATTATAAAATAATTTATATTTAATAAAAATTAATTTAATAATAATATTAATTTATTAAAATTTTATTTAATTCAAAAATACCTTAATTTAATAAAATATATTTATTAATTAAATAATAACTAAAAACACCATTTGTACTTTAAAAACTATTTACAATGTATCAATAATTATTATATACAAAAAATAATGTACATGAACATAGTACTACTTATTTGTTACATGACCCCTTAAAACAGCCATATAAGACCTAAGGGTAAGGTGTGCGATGGTGACAAACTCTTGGGGTGGCTCAGATAACATCGCTCGAGTGGTAATTTCAATCAACTTCCAATTTTCTTGTAGACGGTCGCGTTCGAGCTTGACATGATGAAGCTCAGCTTGGGATTGGTTAAGGGAGAAGCCCAAAGATGCCACCTATTTTCCAAGCTCCGACAAATGGGCTTCGTATGGGGAAATTCTACTGGATGAAATAAAATAATACAAAATAACTCAACAATAGGTCTAATTCCCAATCCAATAATGTCCAGCTTATTCCCGGAAGTCCTCTTGGAAATCTTAAAAACAGTTTATATATACATAAGATGGTCATAACAAGTATAGTCAGTAGGATCATACCCAATAAAATTTATTCAAATTTGATAATATCATACTAATTATCTTGTGAACGGAAAAAATCGATAAGAACATTTCAAACCAACAATTTCCTGGCCTCACCATGGCTTCCTCACCAAATAACACATCCATGTATATTAACAAAGTATGAATCAAATTGATAACAAGTGTATCCCTCACCACTTTCCAAATAGTGTTTTACTCTCACACCCCAACATTACACATATTGGTGCTCCCATATATTCCATATAGTAATTTTGTATGAAGATATTAGGTCCATCACATAACATCTCACCCAACGACACCTAGGATATCATATCACATATTGATCAAATACACCTAGGAAATCACAACGTATATCAACCATAATTTTATATACATAACATTAGGGAATCATAAACATGAAAGATATAAAACTCATTTCTTCTACTAATAATGCATTATTTCCACTATAAACAACATCATCACCCCATCGAACATCACCACTAGTGTACTTTTGACTTCTATCCATCACATCGTATGCATATCAAACACACATGGAAGAGATTGTGGGGGAATAGTGGGTAGGTATCCATCCATACTCAGTATATGAATGTAGGGGAAAAAACCCCATAACATTTGAATATTGACGCAAATTTCTCAATATAGGTGGGGTGTGTACAAAAATTTAAATGAAAATACTTTATATAATATTTACACAAAATACCAACCTATGGGTTAACAACAAGAGTAGCACTCCAACACACAACATCACCCGAAATCCTCAGAACCTGCTACAAATTCAATTACACCTCTAAATGAATTACACCATATGATAAATCCACAATTCACAAGCCATATCCCATATTTTCTCTTTGAGTTAAGAAAGTTATTTATTTTCCCATTACCAACTAATTTCATTTATCCATAAAATTCATTCCATATTATACAACAACATATTTAACCCCACATACCATTTTAATTAAATATTTCATTTACCCATTACAACCCAACCCATTTCAAGTTTAACATTAATAATTTATTCCATTATAAATGGGAAACTAGCACAATACAAAAACAACCCACAACAACCTATCCTCCTCATGAAAAAGTTCCAAATAACCACCATTTAATATTACAACCACTTTCTCATCAAAATATCCATATATCAATACATTCTACACCTATAATCCACATGAACCCACTTTTAATTATATGTTCCTATATTTCCATAATTACCTATTTTTCACTAACTCTTATTTACCTTGACATTCCATTTCATACAATTCAATAATTTATCTTTCAATTTATTTAAACAAAATACCACAAAGAAATTCCATCATTCCAAATTAACCACATCCTATACCAACCGTTTTTACATTCATTTATCATTTTTCTATATTCAAATTAAACATCATTATCCCATTTAATATGCATTATTTCCAACCCAACTATTTCTAAATCATTTTTTGACCTTGCAACACACATTACAACCACATCCAGACAAATATTTAGGAAAAATCAATAAATATTTCCTAATTTAAACATACCATTACATTAAACAATTCCATAAGAAAGGTGTAACACAACAATTCTTTATTTACACAAAACTAGTTCTGCTACATTTTTTAATGATTTTTACTTTTTTTCATGTGATGGGATTTTTAAAATTTGATATTAGAAAACAACGACATATTCAAAGAAACAAAAACAATTTATAATCCAAAGCAACTTACACATAATCTAGGATATGAAAATCCATGAAATAAGTAAATATAATGTGATATTTCCACTTTCCTATCAATTGAATTATATCAAATTCCTTACATCCATCCACAAAACTCTTACTATCCACAAAAAATAAATAAAAATAAATCTAAAATAACACATGATTAGAAAATAAAGAGAGAAATCAGATCTTCTACTTGGTTATGGTACAAAAATCACACTATAAACAAAGGATAAAGGAGAGAGGGAGGAAACTCTAACTTCCCGGATATGGAATTCATGACCAAATAGGGAGCAAACACAAATAAAGGCAAAAAATTTATTTCTCATATTTATAGATATCCATATATATATATATACTTGAAAAATGTACTCAGTGTTTTCATATTTTATTTCACATCAATTCTTATGAAATTATGTTCCATTTAGTTTACATCACACCATATTTTATGATCTCTTAATATTACAAGAAGTTAATGATTTTATTTAAAAATATCATTAAATTTAAAAATAATGATTTCAATATTTATTTTTCTTTATTTATGTTAAAAATTCATCATAGGATATTCCTGGAAGGAAAAAATAGAGTTTTTATGCAATTAATACTACCCATATGTAGGAGGCATGTACTATGTTGGGTTAATATGGTTTTACACTTATACAGCTAGACAACCCTTCATGGGATTTGTAAAACATGGATGAACCTTATGTGAGTAAAAACCTAAATTTATGTGAGAAGGTAACTACCCATACTATAATAGAAGAATTCACAAGTTACCCTTACATGACTGAAGATCTACATTTATGCGAGTTGAGGGATCTCAGTTGGACTTTACACAACAGGAGATCTACCCTTATACAATTAGTTTAAATTATATCTTACCTTTACATAGACCATAGTTATAAGGAATCAGCCTTAAACCTTACTTAATATTGAATTAAATGAATAACTCACATTGAGGATATTTTCAGGTTTAGAGTTTTAGAGAATTAGGATATAACTATTACATCTAAAAAGATTTAAAAAGTAGAAACTTCTACAAAGTTTCCATTTTTTTAAAAAAACATTAACTCTTAAAAAAAGGAGTCATGTCTAGTTCCATGTTTAAGACAACATGACTTTTCCTTGATCCCATCCTTGACCCTATTCCAAATTATTTCCTATGAAAAACATTTCAAAAACTTGGGATGAGCATAAAAGTATTAGTAAGGGATACATAAAGAAGGAAAATTGTTAGTTTTTCAAAACAACAAGTAAACCATGAATACTTTAACATAATTAATACTTTTCACCTTTATGAAGTAGTAAATACTCTTCACTGAATAAAAGATCATTACTAGCCCTTTTGTAACCAAAATATTACAATAAAAACCATATAAAGAACACATAACATATAAAGGTAACTTGGGACATAAACATACTTAAATGGAATAACCATATGGTCGAATTCCATACAAATCACTAAATGGAATAGCCATACGGCCGACTTCCATACCCAATGCATTGGAGGTTATAACTTAACCACCCGTCCTGGTTTTCATGGCGCAACCTGTCATATGGTTTATCACATAACCACCCATCAAATGTCCAAGTACCATCATTACACATAAAATATTTCAAATATAGACATTTCAATAACAACATTTCATATGAAATCATAAGAAATAATTTCAAGATATTGAAAAAATCAATCCATTTTCAAAAACCATTTAAAAAAATAGATTTTTGAATCAAAGTTCCCAATACCACTTTGATGTTTTTAAAAGAATTATCATTTTAAAACATTAATTTACATATAAATAAATCCTTAAAAACCATTTTCAAAACATCGACGTTAAATAGAAAGATTTATAATAATAAATCTTTAAAACATTTAAAACTATATTTTAGTTAAAGTGTTTCTAACCAAATGAGAGTCTCTTGAATAAAAATAATTGAGGAGTAACATATAATCAGAACTTTATAATATCATGAGAATAAAGGGATTCATGATATAGTACATCAAAGGACAATATATACTCCATATAAAAGTGAATCGGTGCATAACAATAAATAAGTCTCAATGGAATGTAAATTGAGACAAATTCCCTTACAAAGATGGTATCCTTAAATTAAGGATAAATACATCAGATAATTATGTGTGACAAATATAAATACACCCAATATTAGTGGATATTAAGTTTAAAACAATCATAGGTCATTCACACATATTCATAGGACGACATAAATAAAAAAGAGAAGATCAACCCAAAGAATGGGAATTGGGTTAAGAAGTTCCCTTACCGATTTCGTAACTTACAAAACATATACCACATGTAAGAAGGATCATCCAATGAAGATGTAAATACTCATAAATGAAAGTATATTACCCAAATAATATAATCACGGACAATACATACACCACACAAAGGGAAGTAGTGGCAAACATAGCATGAATCTAATGGGATCAAAAGTGAGATGAAAACCCTTTACCACGTTGTAATCAATCGAGTCGTATGACCCAAAGTTAATAACCTCCAAATGAATCACAGAATACCATGAATCAAATTATAATCATGATAATATATATCAAAAGATAGTACAAAATACACCACATGCAATAAATAAGTGGCGAACAATGGAAATCTTATGGAATTAAAAGTGAGATAAGAAATCCCTTACAAAAATTTGGCAGCCTAACAACGCCACTTAAAAATTCATAAAATGAATTGATGAGAGTGAGAGGGGGTCTCTCATCATATGAAAATAAAAATTACAGCATGGAGAATATAAAGGAATATCCTCCAACATAAGAACATGGAGCATAAAATAAATGACATAAAAGAGAGTATTTGAAAAGAAAGAGAGAGGTCGGATCCCTTACCTCATGTCCGACTTGACTCGATCGTTCTTTAATATCCTGAATAATAAACTTAAGTTAATTTATACTTACTTAATAACATTTTTCAAGTTCATTATTCCTTTTATATCACTTATTAAAATGTTATGAACATTATGTAATCATTTATGGTAATAACGTTCATTTTGTCGATATTTGGTACTTGAGTTAAAAATGAACACCTTATATTTACAAGTTGTCCATGTGGTCAATAGTACATTATATACAGAATGGTGTTCATGATTTAGATATCATATATATCATATAAAACCAGTATATAGATGTATTTATAATAGTACATAACATTTGGAGGTAAGAAATGAAATGCACCATTCATGGAGACGGTAAACCATACGTACACATGAACGCTACTTTCATTTCTATTTCTTATTTTAATGGAATGAAAACATAATGATACATAGGTATATTAAAATTCCAGTATAATATCATTTATAATATCATCAACTCTATCCTTTATACATCCCACATAAGGCATTAACGAGTGACATCATTATGAGGGGGCGGTAGTCCACGCTTCCTCAAATGAGATTATCATATTTATCCACTGTGGAAACCATAAATGCATGATATAAATGGAGAATACAGAAGAATAACGAAATAATAAAAATAATATATATCATATATAAATATAGTTCCATCATAATGGACACCATGAGAGGCAGTTGGAGATATTTTAACAATCATCATTTCGTGAGGCGTTAGTTTTCCATCCACAGAAACATTATGTTCCTCATCCATTAGATGGAGTTGTGTGTAAGTGTAGTTCTAATAATTATTATAAAAACATCCTAGTATATTTAGGATACTTGTTTTTTTACAAAATAAAGGAATAAAATGATTTTAGGGGTTGGAGAAGTAAAATAAAAGAAAACAAATAAAGAGAAACCATTACCTTTAATTTGGGTAAATCCCTTTGGTTTGAACCAAAGGTCTTCTTGAAGTGTCTTTTGCCTATGGTAAGGCTTCTAAGAGGAGGAGAGGGATTTAGGGAGCTTAATTGGGCAGAGTTTGGACGAGCCAAAAGGATTTATAGGTGTGTGGAATTGGTTATAAGTGGTCTCCTTTTATAAGGAAGAGGAGGGGATCTTTAGGAAAGTGTGAAAACATTATTTTATTATATATTGATATTCAGTTTCTAATAATCCAAAAATCATTATAGTCGAAGATAATATGACTCAAGGTTGAAATAAAATCATAAAATAGGAATTGGAAATGTTTTGGATTATATTTTAGTCATTATAATCTTATTTATTTAAATGATTTATTAATGAGGTAAACACTGCATCATTATTGTGTCATAAATAATTGAAATTATTTGATGTCTAAAAATTATATAAAAAATTCTATCATGTATTAATTTTTTTTATATTTCTAAATAATATTTATAGCCGAAAATATGACTTATATAACACCATATAAAAATTAATTTACTAAAAGATATTTGCTTTTGTCTTTTTTGCCTTTACTTTAAGTTAATTAATCTAAATTGTCATTATCACTCCCAAGTGGATCAATAAGGTCCCAAAATAGACCCAAAGATGACCATGGTCATAAATGACTCAAAAAAAGGTTTGGAAAAGCATTAAGGTAATTTATAATTATTATAGTATTCTTTTTACCTTGAATTACCTTATTTACCTTTAACCGCGGTAAATAAAAGTCCAAAGTTACTATTCACCAAAAATTATTTTCATCTTATTGAACAACATTTTACTTCTTGATAACAAAAATGTATGTAGGATTTTAGAAATTCAATTCACAGAAGTGGTAAATTTTCATTTAAATGAAAAAGTCGGTTTTTTAAACTTCCACTAAGTGGTGTCACTATTCATCAAACATTAAATTTTTTTAGAAAAATACTCAACATTAAGCCTAAGATATATTTGATATTCCAAATTCAAAAATTACATCTATTTTTTATAAATTAAAAACAAAGAAGTGGCATTAATTAATTTGAAAATAAATTCCCGTTATCAAAACAAATAGCGTGTTTTTAAGAAACAATAACTATCAAAAGATTGATACTTGTTTATGTCCAATTTCAAAGTTAAATTAATTCCAATGACCAAAATTGGATTAAATGGTATAAATATATTTTAATATCACTTTAAAACCAATTAAAAAGATAACCTAACCATATAAATAAATTATATTAAAAGACACTTTTGAATTAAAATATAATATTTTTCACTATTCATTAAAAATGAACTTTATTGGAAAAAATAAATAAAATTTACACAAAGTAAATTTTGATGTCCCCATTCTAAAGAAGGATTTTATTTTTTCATATATAATTTATTAAAGTGACCAAAACAAGATTTAAAAAGGGTTCTCCATTAAAAGGTGATAAATCAGGTTTTTAATGTAAATTATGCTTAAAATTAGATTCATTCACATTTTAAGCCTCTAACTTTAATTGGATAAATGTAAATACATTTAACAAACATTTATAATCATATTTTAGTCAGTTTCTTTCATTCCCACCAATACAACGGCTAGGATTTACTACCGTTTAAAATAATAATATATTCTTAGTGTGCAACGTAAGATTTCAAAGAAACTCGTTGTTGCGTATCAGGTACGCTATTAAACATAGAAACCCTTTTAAAGTAGAATTAATATTTAATTCAAAAATTAATAAATATGAAAAATTAATGTTATTTATTTACCTGGGATGTTATATCCTTCCCCCCTTTTGGGAATTGCGTGGTCGTAATTTAAAATTTGGGCTCAGAAACTTTATTGAAAGTCCCATATTGGAAAAAGAGTCAGTAAAACTATCACTTTAAAAGAAAGAAATATAAGTACAATGGTCACATGAGTTAACCCATACTAAGTTTCCATTAAAACATGGATATGGAGGAGAAAGAAAAGGGTAAATTCTGATGGAGAGTGATAGGAAACATGATTAGGAGAAAGTTAACCAAAATAAAATCACAAACTTATGATGTGTGATACAGTCTTTAATTACCCGGTAGGAAACGTAAACTAAGAACGTTTTGGTTTTACGTTCCTTTTCATATTTTTTATGAATTTATCTTATACATAGAATAAAAACATAAATAAATATACTTACCTTCAAGTAGAGTTTCATTTTTAATAAGTTTCTACCAAAAATAATCATTTCTCTAAACGATGAGCATTCAAAAAGACTTGGTCACATCAAAAGCACAAGAATCATATTCTAGAGAATCACATAATCCACAAAAGGAGAACTATATATTTTCCCTTGTATTTAGACATCAACTAAAACTAAAATTGTTAGTACAAGATCAGATAATCACTAAAAGGATAATCCTTTATAAAAATAAATACTACTCTTAATCTCCAAAATTCAACAAAAAGAACCTAAGGTTCAAGAAAGACTATTAAATAAACAGTTATCCTTAAAATTCTTCAAAGTAATCCAAAATAATATTGAAACCCAAATCTCTGAAGGATTTAATCACATAGTCTTCCAAGGTAAATCTTAACATTTATCTCTAAATAACATCAGTTACTCTTAATGTCTCATACTGAAAAGTAATTAACCTAATCAAATATCCTCCATGATAGGTTAATCATTTCCGTAGATAACAAAAAATCAACTTATTTCCGATTCATAAGATCATCTAATTAAAAATAATTAGTCATACTAACCAGGGACTTCATGTAGTCTAGTGGTAGGTGATAAATACCAGTCACACTTTGGTTGTGGGATCGATTCCCACAACTTCGTCTGACACGATGGGTTGTCACACAGTTTGCGTGTTGCCCCTTTTCAAAAACTATATAATTTTATAACATTCCCAAAAAGAGATAAATTCATCAAAAATAACTATAACATATTTTAACCACAAAGGTTATCTAATAAATTTTGTTTTGCATCCCAAAATGTATTAACCGGTAATTGCCTCAAATTCAAGGATCATATAAACCCAAATAGTTATTTATAACTATATACACAAAAGAGAAGATAATTATTCATTGAATAAAATTTTCATATATCAAACATTAGGGTTACACATACTATAAAAAGTCTTCTAATGCAATCCCATCATCAGAAGAGCCTTAATAATTTTAAGCATTTCACCATTCTAAATTCTACCATAACTCTTGAATCCCTTATATATTTAATTCTTACTCATTCAAAATTCTTCTTGATCCATTAACCATTACTTTCCAACTTATTCTGAAATACTTATTTCCTACAAACAAAATCATGAATCATATTCTAATATTTCAATAATAGGAAAACATATGTTAAGAAATAATCCATACCTTTCATTGGTCATTGTTAGTTTCTTCATCCTCAATAGGAATGCCATTAGGTATTGGTAAACAAATATTTGTATGATCCTGGTGATCCCATTCCCAAAACATCTTCTTAGGACTTGCGTTTTCATAATGACCATGGACACCACATTTAAAACATTCAATTGATCCCTCGGAAAGGAATTCTTTCCCTTTCCTAGAGTCAATTGGAGCCTTTCTTTTTCCATGGAAGGTTCTTGCTTTATGACATTCATTCCACATCAATAACATCTTTCTGTCCCTTTCAAACATTTTACTAGGTGTTTCTTTCCACATCTTTGACACATAGGTTTTTTAACACACTTCCCTTTATGATTATTACATGAACTTCTGTAGGGATTTGTTTCTCGCATATGTGATGCCTTATAAAGATCGCTAAGGTTCATGTGGTCAATCATGACTCCAGATAGTTGGTTGAGAATAACCACAAGTGTTCTCATTGTAGCTCCCATATCATTCAGCTGGTCGTTCAGAAAACCGTCATAGTTTTCTTCACATCCACTGTTACTTTGGTGCCTGCTAGATCCAGCCATTTACTAAAACCAAAAAAGTCAGTGTGAGTATATCAGTAAAATAATCATATAATATCTTATGAGGAGGTTAAACACTAAGATATACTTATTTATGTTATCTTAAACTCATTCACTTTATCTAAAAAGAACTATGACTATTTCTGAAATCCTAACCATTATGGTAATGTCACTTATGCTTAAAGAATTCCCCAACCTCTAAAGTTATCTAAACGGACCTCTGATACCAACTATAAGGACTCGACCTTAAACCTTACTTAATATTGAATTAAATGAATAACTGACATTGAGGATCTTTTCAGGTTTAGAGTTTTAAGGAATTAGGACATAAATATTACATCTCAAAAGATTTACAAAGTAGACACTTCTACACAGTTTCCATTTTTCTTACAAAACATGAACTCTTAAAAAAAAGAGTCATGTCTAGTTCCATGTTGAAGATAACATGACTTTTCCTTGATCCCATCCTTGACCCTCTTCCACATTATGTCCTGTGAAAAACATTTCAAAAACATGGGACGAGCATAAAAATCTCAGTAAGGGATACACAAAAAAGGAAAATTGTTAGTTTTTCAAAACAACAAGTAAACCATGAATAATTTAACATAAGTAATACTTTTCACCTTTATGAATTAGTAAATACTCTTCACTGAATAAAAGATCATTACTTTCCCTTTTCTAACAAAAATATTATCATAAAAACCATATAAAAACACATAACATATTAAGATAACTTGGGACATAAACATACTTAAATTGAATAACCATATGGTCGACTTCCATACATATCACTAAATGGAATAGCCATACAGCCAACTTCTATGACCAATGCATTGTAGGCTATAATGTAACCACCCATCCTGGTTTTCACGACACCACCCGTCATATGGTTTATCACATAACCACCCGTCAAATGTCCAAGTACCATCATTACACATAAAATATTTCAAATATAAACATTTCAATAACAACATTTCATTTTAAATCTTAAGAAATAATTTCAAGATATTCAAATAATCAATCCATTTTCAAAAACCATTTAAAAAATAGATTTTTGAATCAAAGTCCCCCATACCACTTTGAAGTTTTTAAAAGAATTATGATTTTAAAACATTAATTTCCATATAAATAAATCCTGAAAAACCATTTTCATAACATGGAAATTAAAGAGAAATATTTAGAATAATGAATCTTTAAAACATTTAAAACTATATTTTAGTTAAAGTGTTTCTAACAAAATGAGAGTCTCTTGAATACAAATAATTCAGGAGAAACATATAATCAGAACTTTATAATATCATGAGAATAAAGGGATTCATGATATAATACATCAAAGGACAACATGTACACCATATAAAAGTAAATTGGTGCATAACAATAAATAAGTCTCAATGGAATGTAAATTGAGACAAAGTCCCTTACACAGATGGTATCCTTAAATTAAGGATAAATCCATCAGATAATTATGTGTGACAAATATAAATACACCCAATATAAGTGGATATTAAGTGTAAAACAATAATATTTCATTCACATGTATTCATAGGAAGTCATAAATAAAAAAGAGAAGATCAACCCAAAGAATGAGAATTGGGTTAAGAAGTTCCCTTACTGATTTGGTAAATTACAAAAAATATGCCACATGAATGAAGGATCATCCAATGAAGATGTAAATACTCATAAATGAAAGTATATTACCCAAAGAATAAAATCATGGACAATACATACACTACAAAAAGGAAGTACTGGAAAATATAGCATGAATCTCAAGGGGATAAAAAGTGAGATGAAAACTCCTTACCATGTTGTAATCAATCGAGTCGTATAACCCAAAGTCTATAACCACCAAATGAATCACAGAATACCATGAATATAATGATAATAATTATAATATATATAAAAAGGCAGAACACAATGCACCACATGAAATAAATAAGTGGAAAACAATGGAAATCTCACGAAATTACAAGTGAGATAAGAAATCCCTTACAAAAATTCGGCAACCTAACGACACCACTTAAAAATTATTAAAATGAATTGATGAGAGTAAGAGGGGGTATCTCATCATACGAAAATAAAAATTATAGTATGGTGAATATAAAAGAACATCCTCCATCATAAGAACATGGAGCAAAAAAGAAATTACATAAAAGAGAGTACTTGAAAAGAAAGAGAGAGGCCAGATCCCTTACCTCGTGTCCAACTTGACTCGATCATTCTTTAATCTCCTGAATAATAAAATAAAGTTAATTTATACTTGCTTAATAACCTTTTTCAAGTTTATTATTCCTTTTACATCACTTATTACCATTTTATAAACACTATGTAATCATTTAAGTTAATAACGTTCATTTTGTCGATATTGGGTACTTGAGTTAAAAATGAACACCTTATATTTACAAGTTGTCCATGTTGTCAATAGTACATTATATACAGAATTTTGTTGATGATTTAGATATCATATATATCATATATATACAGTATATTCATGTATTTACAATAGTACATAACATTTGTAGGTAAGAAATGAAGTGCACTGTTCATGGAGACGGTAAGCCGTACGTACGCATGAATGCTACTTTCATTTGTATTTCTTATTTTAATTGAAATTAAAACATAATGATACATAGGTATATTATAATTCTAGTATAATATCATATATAATATCATTAACTTTATCCATTATATATCCCACATAAGGCATTAACTAGTCACATCACTTTGAGGGGGCGGTAGTCCGTGCTTCCTCCAATGAGATTATCGTATTTACCCACTTTGGAAACCATAAAGGTGTCCTATAAATGGAAAATACATAAGAAAAAAGAAAACATAAACATAATATATATCATATATAAATACAGTTCCATCATAATGGCCACCATGAGAGGCATTTGGAGATATTTGAACAATCATCATTTCGTGAGGCGTTAGTTTGCCATCCACAGAAACATTATGTTATTCATCCATTAGATGTAAGTGTGTGTAAGTGTAGTTAGAATAATTCTCATAAAAACATCCTATTATATTGAGGATATGGGTTTTTTACAAAATATAGGAACAAAATCAGTTTAGGGGTTAGAGAAGTAAAATAAAAGAAAATAAATAAAGAGAAACCGTTACCTTTAATTTGGGTAACTCCCTTTAGTTTGAACCAAAGGACTTATTGGAGTGCCTTCTGCCTAAGTTAAGACTTCTAGGAGGAGGAGAGTGATGTAGAGAGATTAATTGGGTAGAGTTTGGATGATACAAAAGTCTTGACAGGTGTGTGGAATTGGTTAGAAGTGGTCTATTTTTATAAGAAAGAGGAGGAGCTCTTTAGGAAAGTGTGAGAACATTATTTTATTATATATTGATATTCGGTTTCTTATGGTACAAAAATCATTATAGTCAAAGATACGATGACTCAACGTCGAAATAAAATCATCCAATAGGAATTGGAAAGGTTTTGGATAATATTTTAATCATTATAATCTTATTTATTTAAATTATTTATTAATGAGGTAAACACTGCATCATTATTGTGTCATAAATAATTTAAATTATTTGATGTCTAAAAATTATAAAAAAAATAATATCATGTATTAAATATTTTTATATTTATAAATAATATTTATAGTTTGAAAATATTTCTTATATAACACCATATAAAAATTAATTTACTAAAAGATATTTTCTTTTTTCATTTTTGCCTTTACTTTACGTTACTTAATATAAATTGTCATTATCACTCCCAAGTGGCTCAATGGGGTCCCAATTTCGACCCAAAGATTCCCCTAGTCGTAAATGACTCAAAAAATAATGTTTGGACAAGTGTTAAAGTAATTTTCAATTATTATAATATTCTTTTTACCTTGAATTACCTTATTTACCTTTAACCTCGGTAAATAAAAGTCAAAAGTTACTATTCACCAAAAAATATTTTCATCTTATTGAACCACATTTTACTTCTTGATAACAACTATGTATGTCGGATTTTGGAAATTCAATTCACAGAAGTGGTAGAATTTCATTTAAATGAAAAATTCCATTTTTTTTACTACCAATAAGTGGTTTCACTATTCATCAAAAATTGAAGTTTTTCAGAAAAATACCCAAATTCAGCCTAAGCTATATTTGATATTCTAAATTCAAAAATGATGTCTATCTTTCTAAATACAAAACATTTAAGTGGCATTAATTAATTTTAAAATTTATTCCCGTTATCAAAACAAATAGCGTGTTTTTAAGAAACAATAACTATCAAAAGATTGATACTTGTTTATGTCCAATTTCAAAGTGAAATTAATTCCAATGACCAACATTGGATTAAATGGTAAAAATATATTTTAATTTCTATTTAAAAAGAATTAAAAATATAATCTAACCATACAAATAAATTAGATTAAAAGGCACTTTTGAATTAAAATACAATATTTTTCACTATTCATTAAAAAATGAACTTCATCGGAAAATTCCAAAAATTTACACAAAGTAAATTTTGATGTCCCCATTCTAAATAAGGATTTTATTTGGTCATATAGAATTTATTAAAGTGAAAAAAATATATTTAAAAATGGTTCGCCATTAAAATGTGATAAATCGGCCTTTTTATGTAAATTATGCTTAAAATTAGATTCATTCACATTTTAAGCCTCTAACTTTTATTGGATAAATGTAAATACATTTAACAAACATGTATAATCATATTTTAGTTAGTTTCATTAATTCCCTCCTATAAAACGGCTAGGAGTTAACTATCGTTTAAAATAATAGTATATTATTAGTGTGCAACGTAAGATTTCAAAGAAACATGTTGTTGCGTATCGGGTACGCTATCGAACATAACAACTATTTTAAAGTAAAATTAATATTTAATTCAAAAATTAATAAATATTTAAAAGTCATATTCTTTATTTACCTGGGATGTTGCAATAGTAAATGATCTCTACCATTAATTAATACATTGGAGATACTAGTTACCCTTACACAACTCAAGGAAACCACCAAATACCCTTATGCAACTTACATATTACCCTTACACGAATAGAGTCCAAGATACCTTCACATGGTGACAAACTTAAGCATAATGATAATTTCATTAACATTTATAAAATAGATGAAATCCAAGTTACCCTTATGTAACCTTTGGAAGAAAAAGGTTACCCTTAAACAACCTATCAAAATATCATGTTACCCATACAAAAAAATCATAGACGTGCGTAAGGATTAGAATAACATTAAAAAAATTTAATTTATTTTTATAAAACTTATAAATAATTAAGAAAATTATTTATTATCAATTATAAAATCTGATTTTTTTCAAAATATTAGAATCACTTTGAAATATTTCAAAATAAATTTCAAATAATATTCTAAAACATTAAAATTACTTTCATAATTTGTACAACATTTTTAATAATTTTTTATAAATTACAAGATCATTTTAAAATAACTTCTAAAATTGATGAAAATAATCCAAAACCACCAGACACCCAATAATGTAAAATAATTTATTGGTAACATTTTAGACGTTTAAATAAAACTTTTTTATATGAAATATATTTAAAAAATCATGGCTATCCATATATAACAAAATAAAGGGGCCCCATAATCATGATTTTCCAATAATATTTAAAATAAAGTAGTATAGAACGTGGTTTATATTTTAATATAATAAATATACTGAATATTATAGTAGAAAACACACCCAATATCAATCATTGGACATGATATATATAAAAAAGAACATGTCTTATAACAAGAAGTAGACAAGATTTATTTCAAGAAATAAAAGTTTTAGTTACAATCCACATGTGTTATAATATAATAAATTATAAACATTTTAACATAATATCTAAAATATAAAAATGAAAATATATATTATATAAGAAACAATTTGACCTAATCTTGACAAGCCACATGAGTCATTATTTAAATATCATTCCAATTGAAAATGTGTGTGTAGTATAAAGAAGTAACTAATAAAAAAATAATGATATGTATTTATAATTATTAATTTAAAAATTTATATTTTGGTTCATAAACCCATTGTAAACATACAATACTAGATCTAGAATTACTCTCCATTTAACCAAAACATGATTTTTCTAATTTGTTTTAAAAAATGTGAACACTAAAACACATTTAAATACATGTTATTAATACCTATAACATTAATTAAAATTCATTTTACACTTACCATTTTTGTTAAAATAAGCATAGCCAACACTTATGAGATTAAGTCTTTAAAATAAATTAAGTGAGAATTTTTAAGCCACATACTTTGTAAGTTATACTAGAGTAGGTATAAGATTTACCCATAACTTATTTAAAAATTTTAAATTTAGGGTCTTGTAAATCATGATTTATTTTAAAAAATTAAATGTTTACCACTCACTCATCAGTTTAAAATAGGTTTCTATGAATCTTTGAAAATAATAAATTTTCACGGGTAAATGTAACATTTTAAAAAATACAAACAATAGAGAAAAACCCAATGATTTGATTTTTAAAAAGAAATGGAATTTCCCAAAACATTTGTTTTTTAAAATATGTGTTATAATAACATATAATCCATTACCTAAACCAAAAAAGGTTTCAATTATAGTTTTAAAAACTAATCCAACTAGATTATATAAAATTACAAGCAGTGTTTGAATATTCCCTAGTCAATAACCCAACCATTATCTCATTATCAAAGAAATAACTTAACCATAGAATAATTATGGTGCCTGAATTATTATTCATTTATATATTATTTTGAAGTGGACGACACCATTATATAACTCTTTATTAGGTTCTAAGATAGTATTATCTATCCTGAATACAATAACACCCTAAGGGTTTATCTCAAAAGAAAAATCTATGCTCACTAATAATCATAAAGTGTTTAAAGTATAAGATACCATCATTCCCAAAAATAAATAGGGATACTCAAATAAACCCACTCAAGTTGAACCTTAACATAATTAACATGAACTTAAAAAGGATAAAATTTACTTAATTTAACAAATCGAGGTCCTTTAATGAATTAATAAATAATTGGCGTGAATAAATAATTTCATAAGAAAACTCATTCAGAAAACTTATTCTTTTATAATAAAATATCACAAAAATATCATCAATTCATAATTATAAAAATATGATTTATACTTTGTTATTAATTTTGAAAACCTTGGGTAGCCATATCAAATTCATTATTTGGGAATCACTCAGTGGATTGAGTCCACATACCCTTATTAATGTAAAGATTTAACATACCTATGATATAATCAGTGTATCACCTAAAACCACAAAAATAGAATTATATAACCAAGAATTCCCAAATTCACATGACCACATTATAAAAGTGTGCCTAAATATAATGAAAAATCTAGAATATAAATTCTAAAATCCATTGAGAATTATTAAAACAAAATCCCTAATTAATCCCAATATAAAACCCAAGAATAATCTATATCTAAAATTCCTTTAATCAATACATTGAAAAATGATTCATAAATAACCTATAGAAGATTAATGAAACCAAAAGACAATAATATCTAGGATAAGTGGTTATTTTACCAAGATATAGTGAGCAAAACACAAAATCCTTATTAAGGGTATTGGAAAATAGAGTAGATGAAGGATAATGTTTGAGGAGAGGAGGGGGAGAATATTTACATTCAATCAATAAAAGTAACTCCCCTTGAAAACCCTTTAACAATGAGTCAAATTTAGGGAAAGGAAGAGACAAAAAATATCTATAAGGAAAATTATCTCATCTATTGGGAGTGGTATGAACCAAAGGAAGCTAACTATGGGGTAAAATGATAGAATTAAAAGAGACCAAATTTTCCATTCATTAATGGAAATTGGACCTGGTCCTATTGAGTAACCATTACAGTTCATCAAGTACATGGAAGTCCTTCCAAAACTACCCATCCTAGTATCACCAAGTAACCTGTACCTTCTATTGGTCACCTGGTTCCACCTATAGTTTTAAAATGTTACTGTCACCACCTTATTGACAACCCAAACTCATGAAATATCTAAAAAACCTTAAAACACATTAAAAAAAATAGATATCATTCCACCCTCAAAAATACATTCATGTGACTATGTCCCAAAATAAAATATTTTCTCTGATATAAATTAAAAAAATTCAAATAAACCTACATTTTGATTATAAAAACTAAAATCTCAGTCCAAGAAAATTATTTAATCTGTATAATAAACACATGGGTTAATACATAGTCGCCACCATAAAATTTCCCATCACAGAGAAGTCCATGGATATTCTTATCCAATGATTCACTACACAACTAAACTTCCAAGTTATATTCAATTCTCTAATACATTAACCAAATCATTTACCCCACACTATATATATAACTACCAAATCTAATCCATGACCTAAATACCAAATGATCATAATAACCATGAGGTACACCAACACTCATTCTTTAATACATATCCTAAAATCATTATGCTTCACATTCACGACTCCCAAAAATTGGCTTGAAATAAAAATCACCGATAAATATCAACACCCACTTGAACATCCTCAGAATTTGATGAATACCAAAAACTAATTGGTTTAACTATAATCCAATTTTCTCCCCACTATGTGAAAATACTAGTGATTTTTATTTATTTTTTTCTACAAAAGATTCAAGTCCATTATAATATTCTCTTACAAAAGATTTACAAAAAATATATATTCATTTTAAAATCAATATATCAAAAAATTGAATACGCCACATAAAAAAATAATGTCTTAAAATAAATAATTTAGAATCAATCACTATATCTTAAATTTATTTACCTTTTAATCATAAGGTAATTATATTTTTTTACCCTAAGTTCCATCTCATTTCAAAATTTAAATAAAAAATTCTACTTTTGAAACATCCGATTTTCAAGAAACCAACTAAGATATAAAACTTGTTTCAAAATAAAAGAACCCCCTTTTTAAATTAAAATATAGGTTTAAAAAATATTTTCACACTAATATTAACCTAATTTCATAAAAAAATTTATTTTTATGAGAAAAATACCATTTCCCTCAAACAAAATAAACTCATAATATTATGACTAAATTATTACTTATGGAAATCTCTCATTACTAATGAACATTAACAAGTTCAACCTACAATATCATATATAAAAACATAATTCTCATAATTTATTTGGAATCATGACACATATTAAATATATATGTTTATAATGAATGAAATATATGACGTTATTAAAAATATATATCAAGTATAATACCATGTAGCATGAACAACTATAGATCACTAAATATATAAAAAATGGAAAAAAATTACTTAACAAAAAATAATTTTTCTCCACTACTTAATATTAAACAGGAATTAAATTAAATTCTCAACAATGAAATATTTATTTAGGTTTAATGTAGAATTGTAAAATATAATCATTAAATAGAAAATAAAGACCATTATTTGAAGTGTAGCAGAAAATAATAAAAAACTATCTATCAGTATAAATAAAGAGTCTAACCATAGTTAAAGGAATTAATTAATAACTCATATAATAATAGTAATAAATATTAGATAAAAATGATAATGGTACTTATTAATACTAATGTTTTAGTCAAAAAAATAAAAAATAAAATAAAATGTTCTAACTATTATATAAACAACCATAAGAAAGTATAGGGGATGTCATGTCATCTTACCAATGCCTATTTGTAGAAATATATTCATTATGTAATGAAAAATGTAAATCTTGGAACCCAGAAAAGACTTATAACAATTCTCAAGTCATATTTTATTATAATCAAAACATTAAATGAATAATTATCTTGTTAACTTATAGTTCCAAAACTCAACACCCCAAAACCCCATATTAACTTGACATTCCACTAAAAAGATCTTAATAAAACCTATTTTTCAGTTACTTATCTGACATAGATACCCTAATAGAACTTGAGTGAGAGTGATAACACCCTAGGGGAATTCCACGATCCCTAAGGGTTGGATACTAGAATCGTGGGTCTTGGCATAATAGTATAGAAAAAATTATTCTCAGTGTATTTAAATAAAATTTATGAAAATAATATATAAGAAATCTGGTATGAAACATTTTGAATTCATAAATTCACAAATGAAAAACAGAAAACCTATTCATTATTTGGAATACATGTTCATGATAAACACTAAGCTGAACCATATGAATAGGTATAAGTACTCAAAAAATGAATGAAATAAAAACCAATAAAAGTTCAATTTTAATTTAAAAAAAACTATAATAAATAACAAATATAATCATGTCTTAAATGTATATAAAATAAAGATGAATTGGTGATGTTCCAAATCGAAACTCTAAACCACCAATAATTGGAAATATCACTAGTGTGGAGTCCAAATAAACTCTTATAATAGATAAAACCTACCAATTAACATCCAATGACTTTTAACATACATATTCACCCCTAAAATGTGGAAAATGAAAATATTCATGTCTACAAGGATTTTCATGTAGGGTTGGAGAACAGATACGTAGTAAGTCACCAAAAATAGTGTCCCAACAAACATAGTGAATAAATATATGTATGCATGAACATGATGAAAAATTTATTTAGATATAACAATATTTCTTCATAGGAATTTAGAAAGCATATCATTAATCATAAAATAAGTGGATCAATTTTAAAATAAGAGCAGAAAAAAATTAAAAAAGATTTTATATCAATCGTGATAAAATATATCAAAATTAGCATAACTTTAATATTTTTAGTGGAATAAATCAATCTTACATCGATCCAATCTTATAATATGAGTTGTTTACCAATCCACCATAAGGGACTTGTCTATCAAGGATGTACGACCGAACCCATATTCTATAGGTGGTAGTGTACACAGTTACACATACATATATATGTATGTTTATATATATGTATTCATATATATATAATCACCTTATTTGAGAGTTAACTCTCTACTTATAAAGAGAAACTATATGAGCATTAACACAAGATGTGCCTAGGAGGCCACCCATCTTCTCCTAGTAAGGAATGTGTGTGTGTATGTGTAAAATTACATACATATATATACCCTTAATTTATATGAGAAATGTTTCCTCATAGGTGTGAATTCATCTCACACACACACAAACAGACACATATATGTCTTAAGGTGTATCTAGAACTAGAAACACAAGGCTCAAATACCTGTATATTAAATTTATATAAAAACCAAGGCTATCCCTAAGAAACATAATTAAAGTGATACCTCAATGTACAATTGTTATATGAGTATCATATTATGACATTAGAAAAATTAGTTTCCACATTAAAATGACAAACATTCTCAATAACATAACATTAAACATACTCAATATTAGATAGTTGGAATTCTCTATACTAAAAATTGACATTCACCATGCTAATAAACCGACTTTCTATATCTCATGAAATAAATATGTTATTTAAAATACCAAATTTTCATAAGAAAGTATTGTCTCAATGTCTAAACCTAATATCAAGAAGTGAAATAGAGAAATAAGAATGAAATAAACAACATTTCAACCTAATCTTGACAATCACAATAATGCAATATATTCGTAGCGTGGAAAATGAAAATACAAGTGTTGTATAAGTATTGAATATCTAAGCATCAAAGAAATATCCATCTTTATAATGATCACTTTATATATTTAGAATTATATTTAAGGAATTCTTGTTAACCATACTTTACTAGATTAAGCATCACATTCCATTTACCCAACACATGGTTTTCATAATCACCATTTATAAATGTGACACATAAATAAACACATAATTATATGATATTAATACCTTGAAAGTGGGTTAAAATTCATTCTACAACAACCATTATTTTTAAATCAAGTGTAACTCTCACTTATTTGATTAAAAATTTAAATGAACATAATTGAGTTTTGTCAGCTCGAGTCCTTATTTAACCACACTAGATTAGGAATAATATTTACCCCACCTTGTTGAAACAATTCACTTGTATTGTTTTCTATACCAAGATTTGATTTTGAAAAATAATTAGATCCAACTCACTCATAATTTATAATAGGTTGGTTTCACTCTTTGAAACATATATTTTCATGGGTAAAATTAATATGTCAAATTTTTTTAAATATTAAAGAAAATACCAAGGATTTTCTTATGTAGAAAAAATAAATTTTAAAAAAGTGATGTTTTTTAATTATGGGTTCTTATAACATACATTACCTTACAAAAATCAGGACATGTTTAAATTATTGTTATAAAAAAAATTCCAACTGGTGTACACAAAACTCAAAGTTGTATTTGAATATCAAATAAGCCTATATTTGAGATTACATCTACCCTTAAAATCAACCCAAATATTCTCTTGGTCTCGAAAAAATCACATAACTAGGAATTAAATAGGGTTTTTGATTTATATTTCATTTGGGTTTAAAATGGATAGGTGTGAAGGTCCAAGAATGTATGCTTTATCCTAATTACAATAGCTTCCTAAGAGTTTAGTACAAAATTATGTTCAATGATCTCTAAAAATATTCATGTGTTTGATGTATAATATAAAATCATTCCTTACAAGAAATTATGATGCTTAATGGTACTCACTCAAGTTGGACCTTAATATAATTAAAAACAAGGTGAAGTGAATAAAATTTACTCAATTTAATGCATTAAGGTCCTTAAAATCATCAAAATGTAGTTTGTACCCATGAATAATTTAATTTTAAAAATCTATGGGAATACATATCCTTTTATAAAAAAAGTCAATAATAAAATCACCCATTTATAGTTATGAAAACATGAGTTAAAATTTATTAATAATTTTAAAAACATGGAGAAGTAATGTCACATGCATAAACTGAAAAAATCTTGGAGTGTTGAGACCACCTAATAATAAAAATTTAAATCATTACCATAATTATGATATCAAAAGGTAATCATACAAAACTAATAAACCATAATTTAAAATTCAAGAAATCTAAAATCAAAAGACTTGACTTTAATTCCCCAGTTAAAATATCCCATATTCCACTATATCCATAGGATATAAAAACAATAGGAATTCCTCCACATGCTCCAGAGAGTGAAAAATAATGATGGAACTATTTGAAAAATATTGGGATACTATACTCCTAGTACCATCAAATATAATAAAAGATAAATAATAGAACATCATCAAAAATCAGAGTTGGAAAAAGAAATAATAACAAAATGAAAACCGTCAGTAAATAATAATCATCATCATGCTATATAAAATGAACCATATTTTACATAAAAAATGTAATAAGGATCATCAACTAGGATGATCAATAAAAAATAAATATAAGAAATAGCGATTCAATTAAAAAAATTGTTTCCCTCCTAAGACTAGTATGTTAATATCCAACCAACTAATCCATTTATATACCCCATATAACCTATCGCATGAAATCCGAACATAATGTCTCTATACACATCGAGCTACATGATAATTAAATGAGCGTAAGAAAAATTAGGGCCTCACCATGTAACCATCATATGTTTAATCATATATAGTGTGTACAAGTATAAAAAATAAATCAATTAATAATATAACATAAAATAAATTGCATCGGGTTATCTTATGCTAACTATACCACCAAGATAATATAACTCATCTTCCTTATCCAATATCAGAGGAAAAGTCTCCATAGAACAAAAACCTTGATCAATTCATTATTTCATAGGGAGGGGTCCTATAATTGAGTGTTAACCACTACCCAATATCTCAAGTTAGGGCCTCATACCATGTCTTGATCTCATATACAATCTCATATTGACACCCACTCACATAGGGTGTGATCTCATATCACATATCATACAATGTATCATACCTCCAAACCCTCACTTAGGGTGATGAATCATACTATGTCATGCCCCAAATCACATACCTTCACATTATCACTCATTAAGAGGTCTCACATTACATCACGCACCACATCACATAACTCTAACTTCTCACTTAAGGTGGGACCTAATCCACATATCATATCACGTATTATCACCAATGAAAAAAACATGGTTAAACCATAATAATGAGGGAAGAGAAACTTTTTAGACAAATAATGTAGACCAAATATTATCTATACTCACACACACATCCCCTCAGAGCTATCTTTTATAATGTATCACATACAACACAACTTAACCCACATTGAATGAACTCATCATCCACAACCATCAATATAATCATTGGAAACAAAACACTCTCTATCATCCTATACCCTAATGTCATAATCTAAAAATTATCTAGAACCATAGTTTACAACTAGACTCTCCCAAATACTAACCCCATCACTCACGCTAAGAAACAGCTCACTGGGTTTAACGACCCATCTCTTCATGAAGGTAGGAATCATTTTCTTCAAATTGATAACCTTTTTTAATCTTGGTAAATGTGAAAAATGTAATAATGAAGTTTATAGGAGTGTTTGAGGCCTGTTTAAAGCCTGTAGTTCCAGAAAATGGGCAAACATGGTAGACCACATGGTTACCTCACAATTATTACTAACCTTGTGGGGTAACTGTGTAGGGTCCCTTTGACCAGAAAAGGGTCAAATAGTTTTTTTGTAACCATGCGACATATGGTGCATGACCCTGTGGTCCATATTTAGTTTTTGAGAGGGGAGTTTCACATGGTTTGGGAAACCATGAACCTTAACTATACAGGGTCTCTCCCTTGGTAGTGGGATTATCATGATTTTCATACATTTTGGACAAACTATACGACCAAACCATGCGCCCCCCAGTTTTGTGGGAGAATTAACATTTTTCCATTAACGAATATTTCAAATTTATTTTCTTTTCTTCTCTACCATTTCTAGTGGATAACTTCCTCCTTTTTCTCCCATTGCTCATCTTCTTCTTTAACATAGGTTCTTTGATTTATCATACATTAGAACTTCAAATCAAGATCTTCTAGAGGCATTGGATAACTAGAGGAATGATCTCGAGTCATCTCCCTTCTATTTTAATTTTATCTTCAGATATATTTTTATATTTAAGTGAATGTTAATATTCTATATTTTCAGGGTGTTGGACCATTTATTTTATTTCTCCCAATCAGATTTTAATATGAAGCTACCATCATATGAGGAGTCATCAACAACCCTAAGGTTGGTGGCCTCATCATTTTCCCCAAAGGGGATTGTGTTTTCATAGCTATGATATTGTGATCAACTTTTTCATTCACCATTCATCACTTTAAATTGATTTCATCAGTATAAATTCTTATACACACCTTTTTATACTCATTAGGATCATTGTTTACTAATTTTCGGATTCTAACCTCAAACATAGACGCCCCTTGGGTTTTCCGAAAATAATTTCCCCTTAATAATTAAGTGATTAAATGATTGGGATGAATTATAAGCATTAATCTTGGATTATAAATGGAATTTAATCTATTTTATAATTGTTTATTGAACCGAAGGAACCTATTATGTTCTTAACCTAACTTATAAATGTAATTTCCATTTTAGGTAATTTTTCAATTGATAATAGAACCTTCTATGTGTTTCATTGAACCTTGTAAATTGATTTTCTATTTATTTATTAATTAAATGAATTGTATAATTGGGATGGTTTGTATCATAGTGTTTTTCCTTACTGAAATGGTTTAAAGGGATAAATGAAATGGGTGGAAATGCCACACCTCTTGTATAACTTAATTAATTATGAATTGAAACACCTTTGGTTAACTTGGGAGTGATAAATAAAATGCATGAGTGGTGATACCTAATGGATATTATTATATATATAATTATTCCTATGATATATGTTGTGGGATGATGGTTAATAATTTAGTTGGGAATTATATTTCATGATCGCTTACAACAGGTGTTGAGCAAGACGTATCACACTAGTGAAACTATTCTGATGGTGGGATTGACACACCCCATCCCCTGCTCCAGATGTTGTTATGACTACTCACCCTCCATATCGAGTGAAGATCATGAAATATCTCATTCATCATGAGGTATGGGGAATATACCCTATTTCTTGATCATATAGTCTTGTTTAGACTGTTTACATATGTTTAAGTTACACCTCGTTCCAACCAGCACCTAGTATTCTAGGTATATGGCCACTTACGCTTGCACGTACTTGGCCTATATAGGTCGATGGAATATAGATGATGATGATATATATATATATATTATTACTATATATATAGTTACTAATCAAACACTCATTCTGTCCTGAACTGAAGATGGTAGAGCCTCCATGTGTCCTATGGGGACCTGAGTGGGATGGTATTTATTTATTCATCATTTTCTATTATTTCATTTATGTATATAGACTATTTTTTTTTTCTGTGTACACCTATTGGATTACATCTTAATACCTTTGGTTGTGGCCTACTGGGATTTTATCTCAAACCCCACCCATGCTGCCTTTGGTACCCGAGTAGATTAATTGTCTACAATTATTGAAAAGGGAAAGTTACATGATACAGGTTCTTGATATTATTTAACTATAGTGGTAGAGTAAGAGTAGAGGAATGCACATATTTTCAGGATTATAGTAGAGAATCCTTGTGCCTTTTTTTGTATAGCATGATTGTGTATTGTTATTTGATGCTTATGCTATTGTTTGTTATCTATTATATCCACTATGCCACTCTGATATGAGGGTATAGTCTCCCCACTATAACAACTTTACACGATCGCTATTATTCACCATCCTCTAGAAAACATGGAGGGGTGCTTAAGTCCATTTGACCCACCATCTTGGGGCACGAGTTAAGTGGATCCTGGTTCGGGATGTTATAAAGTGGTATCAAAGTACTATTTTTTCCTTTTTCTTACTGTTTCTGTGTTAAACACCAGAAAAGGAGTTAATGAGATTTGGAATTGACACTATTCTTAGATATAGTTGACCAATGTACAAGGGAAAACCAAATTACATGGGTTGGGTAATTTTAGTTATCGATTATTCCATTTCTAGTTGACATAACTTTACTATTGGGTGACACACAAATCTTGTGATGTTATTGATATTAGTATTACTGAAATGATATTTTTTTACCTTGGACCAATAAAATGAGGTCGATGCATTACATGCATCGTTATATGCATAATGGGACTAATATGCCAGGAATTTCTCCATGTCACATCTAATTTCAACAAGCATTTTCCTATTACATATTACGAGAGACTTGATTGTTTTATGAAACTGTACTGACTTTACCTATAATATTAAGAAAATTAAATTGATACTTAAAGTGCTTACCTTAACTTAACAATGTTTTCCTTCATCGGTTAAAGAAGAATCCTTAAGTAGTCAGTTATGAAATGTTGAGCCATGGAACATTGGTTGCATGGGATGAAATTTGTTATGGTAATGGTTAAGTCGACACCATATTTTGGTTTATAAGAAATATATACCCTTATGGATTGGGAATGGTGATCAATCAAATTCAACCATTTAATGTGATTTAAATACATGAAAAAGGAAAAATTTAAAACTAAAATGTCATTTAAAGGGAAAATATCCATCTTATACATGTGAAATAATGACCTAGACCTAATCCTAGCCTTCTTAGCGGGTAGTTGGTGTGTCTCTTACATTATTATGTTGTTATATTCTTTCTTTATTACCCAGTCCTAAATTTAAGAGTGAGAAGAGGGGTATGATCTGTCTATTGGAAGGTTATGTACCTGTCCCGGTTTTCTATCTAAAATCTTTTCAATTTCTAATATCTCTTCTAAGGAATGTGTTTAGAATCGTAGAATCATGTGTCCATGATGTACTTCTGTTGTATCCCCTGAAGGTGGGGAATACAATGCACCAGAGGTGGTGGGCCTCAATACACCAGTGATTCCCCATGTAGTGCCACCTATGGAACCTCTTTCTATTCCTAATTTGGGAAATGATTCCAAGTTCCAAGAGGGATCTCTACATATGTTGAAAAATATTCTACGTGTTATTTGACTTGACCTGAGTATGGAAGAGTTGACTCAAGAGTTCTATTAGTAGAATCCTACCACATTTTAGGGGGATGAAAGACCACACACTTTAGAGTCATGGATCAAAGCAATTCTTTCTATATTCAAGAATTTAGATATTCCTCCAATGTAGAGGTTCAAACTTGCTACTTATATGGTACGCGATTCTACCATGTGCTAGTGGGATGTAATTACCTAGGTAGATCGGTATAGATATATGGTTTGAGTAGATTTACAGACTATCTTATGTGACTATTTATTTCCCCATACTTTGAGGGCTGAAAAATATATAGTGTTCATGAACATGTAGTAAGAATCTTTGTCTATCATGGAATACTCTGATCCTTTTACTATGATGCAATGGTTCACTCCTTCTCTAGGGGGAGATGATCTTTTAACCACTATATGATTCAAGGATGGTATAACATACACCATTCAGTCATAGGTCAATGTATTTTGGTTCATGACCATATCAGATATAGTCAACCAACCCCTTATTACATAGTAAAATTTGAGCGAAGCTAATAGTGTGAGTCAGGGTGGTTTAATACCTAGATCTGTTAGTGTTTCTTCTTTTGGGAGAAAGAGATGTTTTGAGGATACTCATTGAGGTAAAAATAGTCAGTTTCGTCATGATGAATTCACTATGATATGTCACCAGTGTGGGAATCCAAGACACATGAAACCTTAGAGATTATGATATCTAGTGAAATGCAGAGGCTACAGCAGGATGGTCCATGTCCACCATTTCTGTAAAAAATTCCATAAAAACCTATTGAGATGGAATCTACCCCTACAACAAATTATAGAGTGAGTCTTATAAGATCACAACGGGAAGGTAGATAGAATACCACCGGCTACTTAGGCTAAGGTGTTGGCCAAGTTAGAGGTAGTCAGACTCAAGGTTCTAATCTACAACTGAGTAGGATTACTCAACATAGTCATGTAGTGACTCAGGGCCACAATATAGTCTAGTTACATACATTCTATCCTATGCTATAGGACACGAGTTCTATACCTTCTATAGTATGGGGTAATATTATTGTAGCATCTAATTTTGTGTCTACTTTATTTGACACATGAACATCTCAATATTTTATATCTATGTCAATCATAGAGAGTATTGGCCTTGAGATCGAACACTTCAATAGTGTTTTGTTTCTTGATACCCTATTAGGTATCTGATCAAAGGGCGTTCACCATTCTAAGGATTGTACCCTTGAGATAAGAAGATACCTCTACATGTGGAATATTTTTATACTTGACATGAAATATTTGATGTAATCATTAGGATGAACTGGTTAGTTAACTATCGAGCACATATAGACTACTATCGCTAGAGGGTGACATTTACATTACCAAAGGGTGATATGAACATTAATAAGGGATAATGGGATGTTCAAGCTACATGATCAGGACCCGAACAACAGATATTGGGTATTATTATTGCTCATATCACCAGTATTTTTGTAGATTACCATAGGTTAAAAAATTCTATTTTTCATTCTATAGTGAACCATTTTTGGGACATATTTCCTTATGAATTCTCTAGTCTTCCTCAAGTGAAAGAGGTATAATTAACAATTAGGATTTTTCTAGGAGCAACACTAGTGATAATTCCTCCTTATAGGATGGAACATATGGTGATTAGGGATCTCAATAAATAGTTGGAGGATTTTAAGGATAAAGTATTTATTTTCCCAACACATCTCCTTGGGGTTTATTGGTACTTTTTTCCAAGAAGGTGAATACTACTCTAATTATTTCTGTGGATTGGCATCAATTTAACTATCTTATGGAAAAGAATCGATATCAAATTCCCTGAATAGATGACCTATTTGATCACCTTTGAAGTGAGAGAGAGAGTGTGTTTCTATAGATAGATATTAGGTCACACTATCATCATGTGCATGTTAGGTCTTTATACATACCCCATACAACTTTATGGAGTAGGTATGATCTATATGAATACCTAGTCATACCATTTGATCTCATGAATACAACAACAATTTTGATGGATCTAATGAATTGGGGTTTCCACCCATTTTTTGATTCATTTATGGTAGTATTTTTTGAAGACATCTTAGTGTTTTCAATCTCTAGAAACAACCATGACAAACATCCTGAGATCGTTCTGAATACACTGAGACAACATCATCTTTACAATAAGCCTAGTAAATTCCACTTATTAATGGAAAAATACCACTTCCTTGGTCACATTATCTCAAGGTCAGGAGTTTCAGTAGACCTAGATAAAGTCAGAGCTTTATATTCCTAGGAGTAGTCTAATTACTTCTTTACCATTTATAGTTTCTTTGGGATAGCTCAGTATTATAGAAATTTTATCATGGATTTATCACATATTTCATCACCGTATATGGGATTTAAAAAGAAGGGTGTGAAATTCATATGGATTGAAGATTGTGAAGCAGCATTTTAGGAGATGAAGGGAAGATTAAATCCAATACCGATACTGATTCTTCTAGTGTTAGGCAGAAGATTTACAATTTATGTTGATGCATAAAATATCAGGATGGGATCTATTCTGATGTAGAAATAGTGATTCATTGTGTATGGGTCTCATTTGTTGTGGCATCAGGAGCATAATTACCAAATCTCAAGCTAGCTTCTCTAGTTCATGCTTCACACTGTTGGAGGCACTATTTACTTGTATAGGGTTTTTGGGTATTCACTGATCACAAAAGCCTCAAGTACATCTTTACGTAGTGTGATTTGAATATTAGGAATCAAAGGTGGGTTGAATACCTAATGTCATTTGATTTTGACCTTTCCTACATGCCTGGTAAGGGAAATGTAGTATCAAATGCTCTAAGCCAGAACACTCAGATACATGTAGTTCACGAGGCCAGTGGTGAGTAGAAAATCATACCTTTATTCTCAAAGATGCATGTTGAGGTTAATTTTGATAATGGTCAGACTATCCCCACAAACTTAACAATGACCTATGTTCTTCTAGAATGGGTAATAGAGTGAAAAATTTCAGATCTATAGTGCCTTTTCCTAATGGAAACAAACTCATATGATGATATATCTTTAGGTTGGACTATGTATGGAGATGACACTCTACAATTCCATGGATGTTTATGGGCCCCAAAAGACATCAAAGACAATATGATGTGGGAATTTCATGCCCCATCATGGGTAGTTCATCCCGCCATCACCAAGATGTATTAATACTTACCATACCAGTATATGTGGCCTGATAAAAATGGGATATTTTCAGCTTCATCACTTGGCATTCCACCTGTCACTAGGTGAAAGCGGAACATCTATGATAGATAGGGATTTTACATCCATTATCTATTCTTGAGTGGAATTGAGATTATATTTCTCTAGATTTAGTGATTGGTTTACTTAGATCGCCTCATAGAAACAATATAATATGGGTTTTCATTGATAATTTGACAAAGTACACACATTTTTATCTATGATAGAGTCCTTTAATGTTGAAGAGATATAAATGATATACATCTGGGAGGTCATACGTCTTCATGTATATCCCCATTCTATAATTTATGAAAGAGATTATCACTTTACATCATGGTTCTAGAAGAGGTTGTAGAAGGACTTGGGTACATAGGTGCTTTTGAGCATGACCTATCACCCTTATACCTATGGATATATATAGTGTATGATTCGAGTTTTAGAAAAAATTCTCCATGCACGAGTCCTTGGAATTGGGGGTTCTTGGGAGAAACACAAAACCCTAATTTAGTTCATTTATAATAATATATTTCATGTTACCACCTATATGAATCTTTATGAGGCCATATATGGTAGGCCTTTCCGTTCAACTCTAGGATAACTAGAGGTAGAGGAGGCAGCTATTATTGGGATGCATCTTGTTTATAAGACTACAGAGTAGGTTAATTCATTAAAAAATAACAGGATGATAGCTCAGTATAGACATTAGTCATTTTCCAACTGATGCTAGTAAACTCTCGAGTTAAAGGTCTGAGATCATGTTTTCTATCGAGTATCTCCCAGGTTGGGCCATAGATGTATTCATAGGCAGGGTAAGTTCTTTCCTTGGTTTGTTTTACCCTTCAACGTTGTGAAATAAATCAGAATAATAGATTACCAGATATCACTTCCTCAGAGATAAACATCTATGCATGATTTATTTTACATATCTCATCATTTCCAATATCATCCAGACCTATCACATGTCTTTCATCCTGATGAGGATTAGTTGGATGTAGATACTTTATTTAAGGAGTATCTCATTTGTATTGTTGATCATAACATGAATACACTATGAGGTATGTCAGTTTCTTTAGTACAGGTTCTATAGAATCACAGATGAGTACATGGCGAGACTTGGGAGTGAGAAGCAAATATACAAGATTAGTGGCTGTAACTCTTTACTGATGATACCTCTTTACCCTTAGAAGGGAAACTCGGGGAAATGTTCCTGTAAGGATGATAGGTTGTAATGACCCATCTTTTCATAAAGGTATGAATCAATTTTTTTGAATTGAGTCCCTTGTTTAATCTTGGTAAATGTGAAATATGACCTAATGAAGGTCCTAGGAGAGTCTGAGGATTGTTTAGAGCTTAGAGTTATAGAAAATAGGAAAATAGGGTGGGCCACATGGTTACTGCATGGTTAGTACTAACCGTGTGGGGCCCCATTGAGAAGAAGAGTTCCACACATTTTTTTTGAAATCGTGCAACCAAAGTCATACATCCATGTGGTCCGTCTAAAGTTTTTAATAGAGGATTTTCACATGGTTTGAGTAGGGTCATGGAAACCATGCTTCTTAACCATGTGAGGTCTCTCCCTTGGCAAGGGTCTAAGCACAGTTTGTGCAATGTTTGGAAAAATTGTGCAGCTAAACCATGCACCACTAGTTTTGAGAGATAATTTACATTTTTTTCCTCAATGAATATTTTAAACCTATTTTCTTTTCTTCTCTCCCATTTCCAGTGGATGGATTTCTCCTCCTTAACTCATATCCCTTCTTCTTCTTCATAAACCTAGGTTCATTGATTTATAACACATATGAACTTTGAATCAGGATCCATCAGAAGCATTGGATAACTAGAGGTGTGATATTGAGTCCTCTACATTATGTTCCTAGTTTATCTTCAGATCTATTTTTCTATTTAGGCACATTCCCTTTTTAATTATTTTCAAGGCATTGGACCATTTCATCAATTTATAGAAATCTAGTTAGAATCAAAGGACTCCTTTGGATAAGGATTCATCAATGACCCTTAGGTAGGATTTCATGTTATTTTACCTCAATGTTTTGGTGTTTTTCATGGCCATGCCATTGTGATGCACACTGGCCTTCACCATGCATCACCTTAAAATTTATTTCTTCATTCTAAATTATTATATTAACCTTGTTATACTACCGAGGATCATTGTTTAGTAATTTGAGGATACTGACCTCAAACACAGACACCCCTTGGGTGTGATGAATTGAATTGAACCTTTATAATGAAATGATTAAATTCCTAGAACACCTTTAAATCAATCTTCTTGGATTATAAATGGAACTTGTACAATTATATAATTGTTTATTGCTCCCAAGGAACCTCCTAAGTGCTTTTAATGACATATAAATGGAATTTACCTTATAGATAATATCTTAATTGGAAATGACACCACATAAGTGCTGCATTGAACCTTGTAAATTGGTTTTATATGTCTTGACTAATTAAATGACTTGTATAATTGGGATTTCTGGTATCATGGTGGTTTGACTTACTAAAATAATTTAAATTGGTAAATGTAATGGGTGGAAAGGCCACACCTATTTCACGTATTAATTAACTATGAATTGAAATGAAATGGTTAATTTTGGGAAATATGAATAAAATTCATGAGAGCTGATTCCTCATGGATATTATTATAGATATAATTTATCCATTTATATTAGTTGCGGTACGATGGTTAAGGGTTTAGTTGGGCATGACACTTGATGTTCCCTTACCTCAGGTGTTGAGAATGATGCCTTACACCATGGACACTATTCGAGTGTTAACATGACTAATCACCCATCATATCAAGTGAAGAAAATGATGTCTCCCATTAATCATAAGACCTAGGTTATATTCCCTAACGCTTGAGAATATATGCTCATTTTGGCTGGTTATAGATGTCAGAGTTATTCCCCAGTCCATCCAGCACCTATTATTCTAGGAATATGGCCACTTACATCCACAAATAATTGGTCCATATAGGTGGATGAAATATATAAAACTATATATATATAGTTACGGACTAGAAATTCATTTCGGCCTGAGCTGAAGTAGGTAGAGCTTCCACGTGTCCTATGGGAACCTGAGTGTGATGGTATTTATTTATTCATCTTTTTATATTATTTCATTAATTCATGAAAACATTTATTGCTATGTACACTTCTTGGATTAATTATAGATACCATTGGTGGTGGAATACTGAGATTTTATCCACATTCTACTCGAGATGCCTTTTTCACTCGAGTAGATTACTTTTCTATAGATGTGGATAAGGGAAATCTCCCAAATATATGTTATGATATGATTTACCTATAGTTTGAGGATAAGAGTAGTGGACCAAGAATATTCTTAAGATTATATTTTATAATTATTTTTCCTTTTTTTTTTATTTTTTGTATAGCATGATTGTATATGCTTGTTCCATATTCCCTTTTTGTACATCAGCATTCCATGAATTCATGTATGTGACCCCGACTAGAGGATTTTGATATTATTATAGAATTATTCAATTATTTACACCTACAAACTTATTTACTGTATTTTTTATATTATAATTTTTGATATGGAGAGTTACTCATCCAGTCATGATGGTGTCTACTTAATTGATGCTTCTTATATTGTTTTTTTATCTATTATATCACGTGTTCCACTCTGATATGAGGGTATAGTCTCCACAATGTTCCACCTTTACACCCTCTCTTTTAGTCAGTACCATCTAGTGTATAGGGAGTTACACTTGAGGAACTATGACCCACCATCTTGGGGCATGACTTAAGTGGATCCCGAGTCAGAACGCTACACTGGGTTTTAATAAAACAATAATAAATCCATAATCCATCCCTACTCAATAGGTAATAATCAACCTCACTATAATGTTTCTCAATAGAAACTTTATCCTCCTTCCCAACACTACCCAACACTGTTTCCATCCATGTAGTACAAAAAATACTACTCATTTAACACATTTCCTACTTTTGTAAGAATATTTAAGCCTTATATGGATTTCCACTAGCTATCCATACCCATCTCACATTCCTATTTTTCATCCATGGGTTCCCCAAGTTCATGGGACATCTGGACCCATATTTACTTCCATAAAGATCCCCTATGAATTCTTTATGGGGGTGACTAACCTCATCTATGATCTAGTTTCCCAGTCATATTATGGTCAACAACTCACCAACATCACTAGACTCATCCCCATCAACCCACTCCTCTCACTCTGGGAGTTACAAATTTCCAAGACTATTCATATATCCTTTCCCCATCAATTCCCAAGAATGATAAAATATAGTCCATTTCTAATGGGCTAGACACTTATAATCCCCTAATCAAGTATAATAAGGCCCACCTAGTCCCCTTTATAGAACCCCTAAATCAATCTCAAGGAATACACATGAATGAACACCTATAAACACATATGATTAAGTATTAAAGAGAATAACTACCTATAAAATGTAGTAACCATCATTGAGATATGCTCATCTAATCCATCACCAATACACAATAAGATATTATCCCCTTTCACATATCATAGGGCTTCAATAATTAATTATAAATAGTTTATAATTAATTTTTGAAGTTAATAAATTGATTCATAATCATATAAAACCCACCAGACATCATTATAATGTCATAACCTTGATCTAGGACATAATAAGTATAAAAAACAAGACTTTATCACTCTTGTGACCAATATACCGATCATATGAAAATAATTTAGATTCAAATCCCAAGAATATTTGGTAGAAATATTTGGAAAATACATAAGTCCACAAACCTCTATTTTAATAGTGAGAAACAAGAAATATTACACCTTTATTGGAATCCTCATGCAACCACACTATGGAGACAAAACATTCCAAGATTATTCCACCATGCTTTGGTGAAATAATCAGTGAAATACTTGAAAAAATCCATTAAAATTAGAGAATAGAGAGGAAGAATAATACAAGAGGATTATGGAAAATATTACCCAACTATAACATGATGAAAATACTACTGATCATTCTCAACCCTAGGTGGACATGGGGTATTCAATAGGGGAAAATATAGGGGTATTGTTTGACCAAATTCTCTCTCTTGAGAGAAAATATATCTAAAGAAGATTGGGGGATGATATGGAAAAGGATTTTCAACCTATACTATTTAAAAAACTTCAAAAATGGGTATGGTTCCTTTTGAACATAAGAGTCATAGTTCTATATCATGATCCAATTTGAGGTTGTGGAATGATAAAAATGGTTAAGGATATCCACACTCCATAAATATTAAAAACTCTGTAAACGCCCCATTATAGTTTGAACCAGTTTCTCTTAGAACAACCATCCACCAACGATATACACAATAATCCTTACTCAGAAGCACCCTTCATACATAAATACCATAGATATAACTTGAAATCTCATGTTTCTAATTTTTTCTAAACTTATACAACCCCAACCACTATGACTGCTACATTACAACACCCACAATGAAGCGTGATCTATCCTAGAAACTCAAATTTTATTCTTACACTATAATCTTAGGCTATGAACCCCCACATTAACAATGAAAACATACCATTCAGAGGATGCATTGTGGCATGGAAAAATATTTATTCAACAATGCACTCACCCGAGGTAAAACTAGAAATTCTTGGATGCCTATTGTTTGTTGAATGGGGCTTCGAAACAAAACCATGATATTTACACAATTTTAATAGTACATCCTCTATTAGTTATAGTGTTATGTGAAAATTTAAGAAAAAAACTCCAATACCAAGGAAAACTACATAAAAAACTCTCAAAATACACTACATCACTCAAGCATGCACAAAACATCTTTTAGATATATCACAATTCCCTATATTGTGATATAAACCCCAATTATAAAAATTACCCTAATTTTAATCATAAAATTAAAATTTATATTGAATATATTCAATATATAATGATTAGGGTGATTATAAACTCCCAAACACAAGTATTCTCACCCCCCATAAGCATTTAGGATGATCCCCTAATACTCAATTCAAAAATTGGAATCAAATCACTCCGCTCATCCATAATTACAAATGGTCATGATTTCTTGAAAATGTTACCTGATCCTTCTTAAAAAACTATTCACCAAATGTTATATTCAAGCACTCCATATAAATCTACCACCTTCAAATAATTCATATGATTGCAAAATTACATCCTCATGCCTAATAAAAAAGATTCACACCCATCACATCATCGACACAATAAATATAAAAAATAGATTTCAAACCAATGTGATATCCAATATTGACCCATAATATGATGCCTACCATAGAAAAAATTGTGGAACACATGATATCCACCTTGAAAGATAAAAAAACACACCCCCCTTGAACTATAAAGCATGCTAATAGTAACCACCACCGTAGATGATTTTCCAAATATGGTATGTTTCTAGGACCAACATGATTCATTATACTCTCCCCAAATAAGAATACAATCTTTATCCTATATGTTATTCTATATATTCTACAATTTTAACATCAATCACTTCTCAATTGATGCATGGGTTTCCTACCAAATTTTTGTGGGATTCCCACCAACATAGGAAATTCAATAAAGTTATCCCATAAATTCAATCACACCAAAACATGAGCGTCCCAATTGGAATTTTTTTACATGATACATGCTCATAAAAACTTGGAAACATCACCCCAAAATCCCTTCTTAAGGGTTTAATATTCCACATGGTTTTGAACCCCCCCTCTTAAATTAGTCCTCCCTCAGCCATCACTGGTTACCAGTGGCATGCATTGGATTCTTCAGGCACAACAATGTTATCCACATGCCTAATATAAATTCATCATATATGTCCCTAGTAATGATTTTATAATTCATATATCACACTTCTCCAGACAATAAATATCTCCCATAGATATCCCATCTCTCTCTTCTAACAAGTTGGGCCAAACAATAACCTACATGAAACAATATTACCCATTCTTGATTTACTTACATCCACCAAAATAATTTTTAAATCTTATGATAAATTGTAAATATTTATATAAGGACTCAAATAACACAATTACCTCTATCTCTTCATGATCTCACTATCTAGACTTCTTGATATTCACTGCATGTTTTCTCTTAATGTAGTATCACTAGAAATTATCGCCATAGAGACATTACTCCAACTATTTTTGACACTACAAGAGCAATGACCTGTCAACTATTTCTTATGAATACCAATATACTCACCTGGTGGTCATCCTTGAATAATAATTCTATATAAATTAAAAAATCATTAATCCAAAATTTGTCGGTTTCTCAAAATCGTGAATCTAACGCCCATAGGCATTCCAAACATGCTATTTTGAGAGTGTCACATCTCCACACTACTTAAGGGAACCGTGTCTTACTTGGATTTAATAACTATGATCCATCAATGAAATATATAATGACATCACAAACATTACTCATGTTTCCAAATTAAAAATACTATCTGATAATAAAATTCACATTTGTAGGGATCTGACACATCCATCACAAATCATCAGTTGTGCTTTAGTTATCTAATATAACCCAATAAATACCAAATCAAAATTAAACACTCTACTCTACTTAACTTGAGAATTAATTCTATATACATGTATCAAAACATACTCCAATCATCCTAGGTTACACCCTCCTATACACCTATACAAATAATAAAAACTTTCTCATTCATCTCTTAATAGAATGTAGATCAATTAATCCACACTAGCCCATTATAACCAATCAAACAAACAATATTAAAATCCAAAATCAACTCATTATGTGGAATGTATCACCAACTCAATGTAACATATATAACCATATTAACACACTCAAGGGTCTTTCATAAACTAAAACCTCCCATAATAGCTCATCCCATACCATAGTAAATCATCCCTAATCGCATCACAGGGTATGTCATAACCAAACATACCAAATAAAGGGTTTTATTTTACCATGAAAATAACTACAAATATAATAATATCTAAAAAAATCAAACAAAAAACACCAAATTTTTTTAAATTAATTAAGGAATGCCAAATTAGTTATTTGTGAAAATGTTGAGTAATTTATTTTTGAAACATTAATTAATTAAAACTATTTCATTCAAAATGTTTTCTTAAAAAATTTCCTTTTTAATAGTAATAAAAAACCATTTTTTTAAAACCATTTCACATACACATGAAGTCATGCACATGTTTAGGATACCTATGTTCCTATGATAATTCATGAACTCATACTATCTTTACACCTTGGTCTATGAGTAAAAATAGAAAATAACATTCACACCAAAAACACCATCTGTGAATAAATATATCAGTCATAACATTAACAAATAATTAAAAATAACCTCATTATTTATATATTTACCTTCTCTAAACATGTCTTATATATTCCCAAAAATATGTTATATCCCAAGATCTGACAAAAATATACCTCTAACTACTATACCCAAACACTCAGTCATACAAACAATTCTATGATACCACTTTATAATTATTTAACTAAAATCACCCACAAGACACTATAACTAAAGCACCACAAGAGCTCAGGAATTCCTCCCAATATGTTAGAGGTTTTTAACTAGGAATGAAATTTTAGAAGAATGGTGGAGATACTATATTCTCAATTCCATAACATATAATAATAGATAAATAATATAACATCATTAAAAATTAGAATATTTCTAAGGAATTATAAATAAATCCCAACCATAAGTATCAAATAGACATCAACATGCTATATCAAATGAACCATGATGTATATACACACATAAAAAATGGGTTACCAAATAGGATTATAAATTCAAAAAATATATAATTAATAGGTACAAATAAATTATAAAACCTAGGAACCTCCTCATACTAGTCTCCCAACAACTATGATACTAGTTTACCTAGATCCTCTATACAACCTATCACCTAAAATTCATACATAAGGTCTTCACTCAAACTAAGGTTCCCATGGAGGGTGTGAGAATAAAAATAAATAGGTAATCACCAATGGACCATAATATATGCTATAATATAAAATGTATACATTTATAGAAAATAAACTTATAAATAATATAACATTAAAGTAATCACGCCATGTTATAATGTGCTATCAGGAACTGATGATGCCTGACCTCACATATTTCAAACAATTATGGAGAAAAAACTATCCCAAAATGAAATCCTAGACCTATACCCTATTACTTAGGATGGGGCTATTTAATTGAGTCAGATCTAGTACCGTCTCACTTATGGTAGGGCCTTATATTAAGTCACAATCTCATATCTAATCATATACCACTACCCACTCACTCAGTGTGAGGTTTTATTCCATATATCATAAAACCTATCATACCCACACCTTTTACCTAAATATGAGGCACCCATACCAAATCACATAACTCAATTATCTCACTTATGGTGAGGAATCACATAAAATCATGTAGCCCATATAATACATCCACCCTCTCACTTAGGGTGGGATATCATACTATATATTATATCACACATCATTACCAATGTAGAAAGTCATTTTTAGAGTTGAAGAATAATGGGAGAAACATATGACTTGAAAATCCCATAGCCAATCCCTATGAAAACCAAACACAAATATTCCCACTATCTCTCTTCTAGAAGGTAGCATATATAACTCAGCATAACACATCATGAATAATATTTTCATCAATTAACATCAACCTAATATGTGGCTTCATATCACCCCTGATCATCATAATAAATTAGGCTATACACCAAACACTAGTCCAACTCACATGTCACTTTTAACCATACTGAAACACTAAGCCTCTCACTTATTCTAAGAACCATAATACCTGGTCCCAAGAAAATACTAACAAATCCCTAATCCATCCTTACTGCATAGATAATACTCAACCACACCCTGAGGTTTTTCAATGGAAAATTGACCCTCCTTCCCAAAAACTCAAATTATTATGTCCACACACATATTAATTGATATCACACTCAGTTAACCCACGACACACATTTTCTAAAAATAACCAAGACTTACAAGACTTCTAGGTATCTAATAAAGACCATTTTACATTCACATTATACTATCATGAGATCCACACATTCAATATATTCCATACCTCCTCTTTAAGTTCACCATGTGACACTAGGTATGCTCTATGGAGGCTGCTACCCACTTATATATTCTAATAACCCATTAATCTTAGTTATAATGGCTCAAAATGATCAGCATACTAATCCCCATTATCATATTCCTATCACACAAGGATTTAGAATGTTCAATGTATATTCCTAAAAACATTACCATGATATTACTAAATATGAAAATAAAAGGTATATTTTCAAGGGTTAGACACATGAAAGCCCCTCAACCAGCTCACTATATCCCACATGGTCCAATTTTCATAACCATAAATCAATATCCTAGGTAACACACTTGAATGAAAATCTATACATGTATATGGTTAAGTATTAGATGAGCCGCACACCTAAAAAATAAAGTTACTATCCTATATCCAAGACCATTTACGCCTATTCCAAGTCTCCTCAAAATAAAATAAAATATCTCATACCATAGGGATTTAACAATTAATTATAAATAATTTATAATAAATTATCTAATTAAATTTAGAAAGGAATAATTATAGAAAACTCACCAAGCATTGTCACACCAATGAAACCTCAAATAACGAAACATGAAGGACCTATGACAAGCCATCATCACTACCATGGCCAAAATTCCCATTACATGATACTCATATGGTCAATAATTACATGAAAATATAGTGGAATGACTATTAAAATTTATTGAGATAAATACCTCCTTTGAAGTGGTGAGAAATGGGTGAAATTCCTTCTCTATTAGAATCCTAACACCATCACATTATAAATACCGAAATATTATGGGATGATTTCATCATGATTCGGTGGAATCATTTTCAATATACTTGGAGTAACCCCTCAAAATCCAAAAATAAAGAATAAGAAGAAGGTAATAGGAGTATGGGAAGGTTTACCTAGATCCTAAATGATGAAATGACATTAGATCAAACTCAATTCAAGGAGAAAATATAAGGGATCCAAATGGATGAATCAATGTGGTAGTGTCTGAAAATTTACTCTCAAGTGTTCCCATACATCTTAAAAAGAGACAAGGATGACCTAGAAAATACAGACATCACCCCACTCTTTTGAAATTAGAAAAGTACACATTACAACAAGACCATAAGATTCATTATGGAAGGCCTCAACTTAGGTTCAAGTTTCAACATGAACAAAAGGGTCATGACACAACACAACTCCCTATATCCATACCAAAATCCCATTTCCACCCCATTTCATCATAACTGAGCACCTCACAATGTGACTAACCACTTATGGGAAACCTAATAATCATACCTATCAATAAAAATTCATGGAGAAATCCTAGGTATGTGGAATTATCTCCCATAGTTAATATTTTTTTTAATATTATAGAGCCCCCTCATCGATTTTGTAACACCTTAGTTGTGGCATGATCCTTCCTAGACTCTTGGATTTTAGTTTTATGCATTGATCTTGTAGTGTGATCCTTCTTATTAATGGTACAACCCTACTCATAATTTGACATATTATTGTATTTACAATGTTTCATGATACAATTCCCCTTGAGCATACCCAAGAATTATTATTCTCCCATTGTGATGTTACTAGAGAATTTTGACATAACCAAACCCTCTATACAACCATAATTGAGAAAACCTCTATAGTTTGTAGTATAAAAATCCAATTATAGAAAAACCAACTCCCACACCATGTGAAACTCCCCAAAACCAACTCCTATGCTCCAAAGATACATAAAAAGCATCTTATAAAGATGTACCAACTCTTGGTATCTTGATTCAAATACTAATTTTTATGACCCCTAATTGAGATATCAAAATTAAAATTTGCCTAGAATTTCACCAAACTACATTGATGTATGTCATTATACACATAATAAAAGGAAATATAAACCCAAAAGAAACTATGATATATAAATATGAAAATCCATTGAACATTATTATAACTAAAATATCTATGTAATATTAGTATAAAAATGTATAATAAACCATAACTCAATATATTTCCATCAAAATAGACATTAATGGTGCACAAACATCATATGGAAGATTCCCTGAACTAATATAATTAGAAGACCTAGTACAAGAGGATATTTTACCTTGACTTAGTGAAATCACAATTCCCAATCACTAATAAGGTAAGGTAAAATAATGGAGAAGAAGGAAAATGTATGAATATATGAGAGGGAAGATCCATACATTGAATTGATATAAGGATGTTTCCATGATCATATTTGAACCATGATATAAATGGAGGGGAAGGAGGTGACATTAATGATACATGGTGAATGGATCTCAGCTTTTGCGAGGGGAATATATCAAAGGAGTCCAAATAGGGGGGGGGGTAAATGGAAGGAACTAAAAATGACTATATTTACCTTTATTTAATGAAAAGTAGGTCCATGATTACCAAGTAACCATTACAGTTGCACCAGTTAAGTAGTGGTTCATTCAAAACCACCCCCATTATATCGAATCTCATTAGATATTTAGTACCTTCCATTAAGTAAATAGTACCACCAAAATTGACAAACTGTTGGTTCCACCCCCTTCCATCCTACTTAAAGAGGTGAGCCATATACAAAATGTTAAACTATATCAAAAAATACATAACATTCTATACTAAGAATTCAATACCTATGTCGATGTCCCAAAATAAAATATGACACTAAAATGGAACTAATATTTCAAATAAATATAATATTTCACAATTCAAATCTTGAATTTAAACCCATAAAAATGATTAAATAAATATTAGTAGGACCTGATTCAATACAGGTGTTCCCACCCTAAACGTTTCATCAAAAAATCTTTTAGGACCATTAATATTTTTTTGATTCTATGGTTAAATAATTATAAATTAATTAATTATGATATTAATTCAGAATCAATTAATTATGATATAAATGAAGAATTAATTAATTGTTATATTAATTGGGAATTATTTAATTATGATATATATTGGGAATAAATTAATTTATTGGTCAATTAAATAAGCGATAACCATTACATTTTTGAATAAATATATATTTTAATATATTGAAAAATTATAATTGGTGGATTTGGAATCTATAGATAAAAGAATATTATTTTATCATTTAATATAGGGAATAAATTATTATTCAAATTTGTAATAAACCAAATAGTCATATCATATTATTTCCCATTAATTTTTATAATGGTAATTTAAAACACATTAGTTATCATAATAGACAATCAAATTGATTATCATAACTTATAATTTAAATTGGAAAATTAAATTTATTAATTTTTTTGGAAATATATAAAGTGATCGACCTCCAAAAATAAAATTTGGATATTCTATCATTTTTTTTTGTGAATAAAAGAGGCATTAAATATGATATTCTAGGGATTTAACTACCTTATATCTAAATAATATCATCCTAGAACTGGATTTTAATGAACCCATCACAATGTTGGTGGGGAAACACATTCTCTTAGAAAATTCCATTTTACTTGAAGATTGAGTTAAATTATATGTTTTCTATGATCCTAACAAATTCTATTTAAATATTCCATGTTAGGTTTTTTTCTTTATCTAGATCTTCCACCATTTTATACTATATAATTTTTTTATTTGACTAATTAACTCATTAACATAAAATTTAGTTTGTGTAACCTCCCGAAATATTTAAGAATATAATCATGATTACTCAATGATTTATTCTTTCTTTCAAGAAAGATCTATATAGATATGAAATTTGTTTTATTTTTAAATTTTATATGTATATAATAACTAAAAAATAAATGTCCAGTGATTCAAATGTTAGAAATAAGTTATAAAGTTCTTTTTTTTAAATTAGATTCATTTTTTCATTAATTTTTTCTTAAAATTGTACACCAACTAACAATTATCCCAAAAATGATGAAATTTAATTGCATAATGATTATGATTTGTTAGGTAGAGTGGATATTTTATCTAAAAAATCACTATTTTATGTGGAGTTTTTTAAGTAATACACTAGAACAATAAAAATGGGATTAATTGTATAGAAAAAAGAATACTCATGACTAAGGTCAGGAAACATTTTATATTTTAAAATTCCTATAATTCAAAATTTATAATGGAAAATTAGATAAATAAAAATTTCATAAACTTATGCATGTAATACATTCAGTATTTTAAATTTAAATAGATGAACCTAATAAATTTCAAGTTAGGTTTGTTTTGGGGAAATTTTCTCAATATTCAATGTTTTTTGGTATGAATCTTAAGAATAAAAAATCAAATTATCACTTATAGACATTATGATTTAAATTTTTATAGAAGAAAATTATATGAATAAAGACAATAAGGTATTAGTTGAACTATGGTATGATATGATAAAAGGTGGTAACAATAGATTATTTGATAATAAATTCAACAATGTAAATCCCATTTTAAAAGCTGTGGATTAGGATAAAAGAATGAAAAAATAAATAAAATATTTAAAAAATCATGTTAGAGTTGTGTACATGTTATAAATTTGGATAAGTGTTAACCGATTATGAAAACCAATGTCGAAAAAGATCCTCTAGTTCCTAATAAGTCTGACCTGATTGATAGAAATAAGATTATTCCTAAATTCATCACATGGTATGTTAAAGAAAACCTTAAATTTATCACTAAATATAATATTCTTAAGAAGTTGGTTGAGACTAGGGAAACTATGAATGTTTGTGATGGTAAATTGATATTTTTATCTTAATATCCTATAGATAAAAGTTTTATAATGTTGGGAAATAATAGTTCTTACAAGGATAATGTAATTGAATGTGTGTCCTTATAGATTTTATTTGGGTGTATTTAGTCTTTGCATAGGTTGTGACTTGTGACTTCAATTCATAACAATATTCTCAATTATTCAATTTTAATCTGAGAAGATTTTAAATTTTTAATGAAATATAATAATGTTATTACTTTAAAAACATGGTATTTTATTTTCAAAGGCTATATTTGTGTTTAATTTTTTATATGTGGGATTGAACATGTTAGTATATATAGAGAAAAAATATTCAATAATTATTGGTATGAATTTTATTCAATGTTATTATATTTGGAACAAAAACCATGTTTACTTTAATATTTCTTTATTAAATTCATAATGAATCAATATTTATAACAAAATCATGGAATTAAAAATAAATCCAAATTTTAGGTCTGTGTAGAGGCTAAGAAAACTAAGAAACCATGTCATTCAGTTGAAAGAGATACATAATTTCTTTAGATGATACACAAAAATATTTGGTAATTCAGTCTATTATTAACTATTGACCATAATAAATACTTTTTCACTTCATTGATGACTATAATATACATTTTCTTTTAAAAAAAAAATTAATTATGTGGTACTTGAATTTTATTTATTTATAAGAATTATTTTAAACCTAAAACTTAAAAGGAACTGAAACAATTATAATTTTATAGGAGAGTAGAATATAAAATGAATTAATTTGATAAATATTTTCAAAATAATGGAATAATTCATGAGGATACACCTCCTTATTATTCTTAGTCTAATGGTATAGTTGAATCAAATAAATGAACATTGAAAGATATTATAGATAGTCTTATCTTATATCATGATTACCTAAATATATATAGAAAAATTATTTTGAATAGTAATTGATATATTTTGAATTAATCCCCTAAAAAACTTTTTAAAAACACTCCATTTTATATCTAGAAAAAAATAATTGAAATATTATTATATTTTCGAGTGTGGGGAAGTGTTTCTAATGTATTATTTCCGAAGTAGAAAAGAAAAAATCTATGGCCTATTAAAATTAATTATATATTTCTTGGGAATGTTAAGACATATTATTATATATGGTTCCTAATGGATATATCAAAGTTTCTTGACATATATTTGAATACAATTATTTATTTCCATGAAGAAAAATTATTTGAAGATATTTTCACTAGGAAAAATAGAGCACACCAAGACATTTCTACTTAAGATTATAACCTTAGATTAGGGTTCCTTCCCAAACATGTATAGGATTTAAAATTTAATGGGTTAAATTTTAAAAATTATTTTCAGAACAACTAGATGAAAAAAATGAACCTTAGAGTAGTGAAATGAAAAATGTTGTCAAGGAATTTGGATACGATTTAATTATCTACAAAATTGATAAAAAACATCCATATTTTAAATGTTCTGGAATTTATTTGAAATAATTCATTGTAAAGGAGTGAAAAAAATGTGAAATTGAGTCAATAGTTTCTAATAAAACATGGGGGTTACATGTTATTATAATTTGGTAGATATTAAGAGACAACTAAAGGGAAACACAATTCATATAAAACCATTAATAAAAATAAATGTACATTAGTTGCTGAGGGTTTTAAAAAAAGAGTGAATATATTATTTCGAAACATATACCCTAGTTTCTTATGTGAGTACTATTAGAGTGAAAATAATTCTAGATTTTATATAATATTTCAAAATCTATAAAATAGATGTGAAAATGGGGTTTCTTCTTACTGAATAGGAAGAAAAAATTTATATGGATAATTTATAAGGTTTTTCAGTATTTTATTATGATTATATGGTCTATAAGTTGATTATTTCCTTATATAAAATTAAAAAACCACCAATTATATGTGATGATAAAATTGATAATTTTTTTCTTCAACGTAAATTAAAGAAATAATTTTATATATTGAAAAGCAACATGTTTCTCTTGTAATGTGATATGATTTTTTGATGAAATTATTTTATTTGTGTCCAATATTTATATTATTGATGAGAAAAATTCACTTGTTAATAATAAGTTTTAAATGGATTATATGGGAATTGAATATTTATTATGGTACTTTGATATTTATTTTTAAATTGAGGGGATCATGATTTTTTAGTCTCATTATTTTGATAAATATATTCTTAAGAAATATGATTATCAAATATGAAAAGTGTCAAAAAATATATGATTCTTCTATTTGTTTATTCAAAAATTATATTTTTTCCCATATAATAGTTCATATATTATCATATCATTGTAAAATTTTAATAACTTGAAAACTATACAAGATTATATTTTTATTTTTTTGTAAAAAATTTATTGTGATATACTATTTTACCAATATATATCATAAGGAGGAATTGGATGGGGTACACCATTACCTAAATGAAACTACTTACCTTTGGCCACATAATGGAAAATTTCATAATGTACTCAATAGATGAAATGATGTGATCTTAATAGAAAAAAGTCTTGGTAAAATGGTTTTAAGACGTATTTTTTACCTTAGGTTGTGGCACAATATCCTGAAAATAATTTAAAGAGACATTTTAAATAAGTATAATTTTAACAGTGAGTTATTCACATTAGATATTAATATAGGGGATTTTTAGTGGCTATAGAAAATATTATGCACATTTTTGTTAACTAGTATCCATACCCCTTCAATCCCTATATAATAAAAAAATCATTCCATAATAGAACATATTAAGAGTATCAAGTAACATTAGAAGATGAAGTGAACTTGGATTTATAAATGAATGAATAATTTTTTTATCAATACAAAGTAAGTCAATTTATGCTAGAGGTTGAATAATTGGCTTCCCTTAACATTAAAATGTGATATACATTATGTTGGTGGAAGAAGTAGAGGATTCCCATACATACATGGGTAATGACGATAGATGAGTGTTTTTAATAATTATGAAGGTATATATTGATAAATTATCAGTTTAAGTTATTATATTAGATGATTTTATTTATTTATGTTCATGGTAGAACATGACATGTGCTGATGGAGGTGTTTCATTGATGTCTACAATTGATTAGAGACTTTTGAGTCAAGATAATTATATGAGGCAATTGAAAACATTCGATTAAAGTGAGTAAAGGTATTAATTATGTGTGGAAGAAGAAATCCAACTATTATGATATGATTTAATGCTAAAATAAGAGTTTTATAACTCAGTGATAAAGTTTAAAAAGGTTGATTTAGAGTATAGAAATGTAGTGTAGTGGAATTTCAAGGATATATGAAAAGTTAAGTGTATATACTACATTTGTAGTTGGAAATGGAGATGAGGTGTTTGAAAATGTATTATAAATCCCCAAAAGTTATTTTAGTTTATTATGAGTAGTTTATAAGGTATTTAGTCTCTTTGAATAAGCCTCAAATTCATTTTGAATCATTTTTGGAATTTTGGAGTTTCACGGAAAAATAGAAAATTCCTTGAGGAAAATATTTTTTCTTCTAAAAATCAAACTTATGAGTATAATTATTTTCAAGAAAACATAAGTATTTGGTATTTGGAATATGTCTTTGAATTTATAGTATAATTACTTATAAAAAACATCGATATTCATCATATGACATTGTTCCATAAGTTTCATTGTAGGAATTTGAAAATGACACGTGTATGTCATTGAGAACTTATATTATGCCTATGCTAAGATCATAAGTCTTTCCTAAATTAAATCTATTTATGTACTATTTATAAGTCTTTTTCTTATAGAATAATATTATTCTTTTCTAGTTTAAGGGTAATATATAGAATTTTCTATTTAAGTAAATGTCACCTGTTACTTGTGTAAAGAAATGTCCATGTTTCTGCTTCCTACATAAAGGTGACTAGAGACCTGTGTAAATGTAATAATAGGATTATGAAGGATATATAAATGTATAAAATCACTTAATGAATGAAATTTTATATTTTTGAGATATAAATAATTGTAATTTATATCTATGAGAATGTTATCTTGACTTTCACAAAGGTCAACTAGAGCCATGGAAGGGCCATCACCATAATTTAAGAGCTATATAAGGGTACTTTAGGGCGCATATAAATTCCAAATTAAATAATTTTAATCTATGTAAAGGTTATAATATTTTATAATATGATATTTTTAGAATATTTATTTTATGTAATTTTGAGTTTAGAAGACACCATACACTGATCTTCAATGAAATTAGATATTACAATCAATACAAATGATTGTAATTCAAGCTAAGTTCACTGCTTCAAATCGATAGTGATGATAAGATAATATGAAAATTTTAGGCAATTTTAGAATAGGTTATATACTAATATTCTCCATACTATATAAAAAGTTACTTTTCCACATTGAGATATTAAATGAATAATTTCGAAGAAAAATGATATAAAATATATTGTAATCTATTTTGGGTAATCATTGTCAGAGACAGTAAATAATAGATGTCTAGCCTAAGGAGAAATATTATTATAGAAATGTCATGATATATTGTTTTGTGTGAGAATATTGTATTTGAAAATTTGTTTCTGTGAGAAATATGAAATTGTTATTTTGAGAAGAAGTTTAGAAAAAGATAAATGGCATTATGAGGATACTAGAAGGATATATAAGAGTTTCTACAGATTGAGAGGAATAGGAAAAGAAATGATAATGGAAAATAAATATTACAAATATAAATTTAAAAGTGACAACTATTAAAGAAAAAAATGAATATAAGGATGATGATAACACCCATATATAAAAAATTGATGAGAAAATAAATGAGGATTTCATGCGCCCAATCATATGTGTATATTTTTTATATCTTATATATATAATATTAATTCATGAAAACTATATATAAAAATAAACAAATGACGAGATAAGTGATGAGTTTAGAATCTAAGAACTAATAACTATAGTGCACTGGAGAACATCATAAATATATTGAAGAATAAAATACTAATGTTGTGCCTATACTAAGAAGTTAGATCATATGGGTATTGAAGATATAAGGTGAAAGAATATAGATATAAGGAAATATTAAGATATTATAGATGTTTAATATCAGTTGGAGTTGATCATTTTAATGATTGAGAGTTGAGATGATCTAGTAATGATTATCTAGGATATGATCATGAGTACATTGATTTGAGACGCTAATAACATATTTTGTAGAAGGACTGGGAAAATGATAATATTACCATAGATGAATTTGTATATGTTTTGATTGAATATTTTGAGGAAATTAAAGAATTTTAGGTGAGGAAGTATAAAATATCTTTTAAATTTAATGAAATCCTTGGAAAGTTTTATAGATGTATTTCAGGAGAAGGAATAACAAAAAATGAACTTGTGGGATTCTAGCATAAACCTGTATAGTGGGCTGCTACATAGATCAATTGTGTATATAGTGATCTCACACCAATTTAATATGGTATTTTTGGTTTTTGGTTGATACCTATACAATTATAAAAATATTGATTATAATATTATAAAAGTGAATCTATGACTTGAATAACCTATGAAGGAGAAGGAGTAAGATTCCAAGGAGAGACCAGACTGTGTAAAAAACCTATGTTATTTACTACATTATTTTCATTAAATATTATCTTACACAAGGTTAAACAAAAAAGATCTAATAGGATTAACTGGAATCAAATGTCAAAGTATAAAAGGGATTGAATGGTTTAATAAAGAAATTATAACTGGAAACAATTGGACAACACGTGATTCACCCTCTCTCAAGTGTTTACGTAGAGGTCCACTAAGACTAACAAGTGGTATCTAATCCTAGGTTATCTATGATTTGATCTAATGTTTCATCATAAACAATATCATAGAAAATTCCATCTCTTATTTTTTAATATTTTTCTTAGTTGTTTTTAAGTTTCATTTGATGTATAATTTTGAAGTAAACTTTGATGTGAATTTAGTAGTTCCTATGATGAAAGCATATATATCTATACCTTCTTGGACTCATTTTGAGGTCCCAAACAAGACCATGAGAAACTTTAAGAATAAACAGGCCAAAATAAAAAGTATCAAAGATGAAGTATGGAGATGTATTATCATAATATAATCCTAATGGGGACTATTTATTAGTTTTACCTTTTAATTGTCATTCCTATAATTATTCAAGTTCAAGAAATGATGATAAAGGAATATTATCAAATTAATACCTCTATCTTGAGGTTAATTATTATCTAGATAATATCCTTGTTGAGGTGATTGTGTATATATATATATATTCAAATTTATCAACAGAATTACATTATAAAAATTCATAAATATAATTTTAATAAAATGAAATTGAAGAAACATTGTAAAAGAATATGAGTTCATAAAACACTCTAAAAAAGCTAATAAAATTATAGGAAGAAAATGTAAATATTTACAAGTATTTAATTTCAATGAATTATAAAGACTTAATAAGGAATTTATAAGATAAATAAGTGTTTTAAATCTTCATGAAATATGTATTCCATGCATTAGAAAATATATGTAATGGGTATTTTAAATTTAGATTATGCATAACTAGGAGTGGAATAAAGAGGGTGAATGATGTTTTTAGTTCACTACAAGAGGAAAAAATATTACTAATATTTACATTCAGAATCTAAATATGGAATGGGGGAGAAATAGTGAGTTTGTTTGAGGATAATAATTATATTCTCAACATGAAGTTCCTTCAGTTGGAAGTGAAATTGAAAGATAATTGAAGAAAAATATCTAAAACTTACCAAGATACTAATAAGAAAAAAATTTCTACAACTAGTAACTTGGAAATGAGTCACACATAAAATTATATTCATGTTAGTGGTTAGTAGAGCATGAGATTAACTAGTGAATACTCCACCTTAAACTGATAGAAAAATGTAGTCCTATAATCTTGATTTTTTTTCTAAATATAGTGTTTTTGGAAGTACAATAAATCATTAAATTATATAAAAATGTGGAAAAATAGAAATACTAGGACATCCACTAATATTTCAATGAAGGGGTAATAATTTCTAAAAAAAATTCCCCATAAAAGTATCATGAAAAGTTAGTGTTCCAATCCACAGACTACAGGCATGTAATACTAAATAGACTACACCCTAAAGATAAAAGATCAAGGCTAATTTGAAATTTTTTTCATAGTTTGAGTTTCAAGAAACAATCAACTAATATTTTGGAAAATATGTTTTTATTTTGAAATAAAATAGGCCCTAAATAAATACGGATAAAATTTAAATCAGGAAATAAGACTACTAAAGTCAATCCAACATCACAAAAAGGAGAAATAAGTTCATGAATAACATATTATAATTATTTGAACAATTCAAATATTTATATGACATCAGTGGTCATTAGTATTATGAATACTATTATTACCCATCCAAGTATCATTTATATAGTAAAAATAATAATTAACTAAAATATATTGGAAAAATAGTAAAGAAATAATGAAATTATGGTTTGGGAGATCAATCAAAGAAGGAGGTTGATGAATAAAATCCTCCCAAGAAGCTAAAAAGGAAATATGTGACTCATATTACAACAATAGGGAATATGTTACCCTACTATGGAAAGAGAGGACACATAATGGACCATTGAATAATGGATATGAAACTACAGAAGGAAAGGATTAATCATAAATAAAAAAGGGAATCAATTCAAGAAAGAGATATCCAGATTTTTATGGTTATAGATATCTCTTATGAAGAGGTTGATATGTTTCTGAAAGGGGTAATTAAAAGGCTACGAAAGATGTGTGTGGAAGGTGTAATGAGATAGGATATATGGATTTAAAATGTATTAATATTTTTCATAGACAAGTGAAAAAATGTACCATGAAATCGATGTACCAAGAAATAAATTTCATTGAATTTGGTTACTCACACAAATATGGATGAGAAAGTGAAGAGGCATTGATTGTATAAATTAAAAGCATAGTTATAAGAGGTTAAGAAGTTAGATAATGGTGAAAAGAATCAAACTGATCTAGTTGAAAATATTGAGAATCCCATTCCAGCTAAGTATAAAAATTAAATTAATAAAAAATACATTCTTCCATGTAAATTTCATATCTATAATGAAAAAATAGGGCACATATAAATAGGTCTAGACATATTTTATTTTCAATTAAAGGATTTGTTGGGTTGAGAAATCTATCTTAGCCATGTTTTTCAGGTTGAGGAGTTGAAGATAACCAACCTTATTTCCAAAATAGTTACACTTGAGTTATCATATAGGGAATTGAAGGTAAATAGTCTTTTAGGTTATCTCTATATTGGGAGATCACAAAAAATGGGAATTATTATAAGTAATTATTTACGAATAATCTAGAAATCTAGATTACCTCTTCAAACATTGAAGGATGTGGTATTATATTCACTCCCCCGTCATTATTTTAACTTATATACATTAAAACTCTTGGAGTGGGGGGGGGGTAATTATCTAATTAAATGGGTAAGATACACAATGCACTAGAAATTATTTTATGTTTATATTCAAGTGTAGTGAAGGTTCGGGAAAATTATTGAAAATTAGTTCTATCAACTACCATGTTTTTAAAGAAAAAAGTTGTATCACATTGAAATTTTTTTGAAATAATTTTTTGTTTATATTGACCACTCACTTTCTCTAAAATTTTTACCCAAAATATAATTATAGTTTTTTATATGATATAAAATTACTAAGTAAATATGGTTTCACGATTCACTGATAGTTTTAATAGAGAGCTTAAAAAGATAAATAAAAATTGGGAGGTGATGTTTTTATTAATTTTAAAAGAGTTTGGTTAGATTAAAATTCCTTTACTAAATTTTTTTAAGGGGAATAAATAGAGTTTAATACTTCCGCATATTTCTTTTAATTCGTATAAAATTTTTCCCCCTCTTTATTTTTTTAATTTGGGAGAGAAAAGATACCTTAAATTTTTGAAGAAAATTTGGAGTTAGAAACCAAACCAAAGGGGAAGATGTGACCTTGGAATTAAAGTATCCTCATAAAACCCTAATATTTTATAATATAGTTCCCAATAAATAAATTTTATTTCTTTTATATCAATCTTTATATGAAACACTGAGTTTAAATGAATAATGATATACTATTAAAATATTATTATTTAATGTGGAAACTATCACCATCCCGTTGGATTGGAGGGTATTAATAAAACTAAATAAATTATGAAAATAATATGTTTTACACATTTATAAACTTAATAAAATAATTATTAATTAATTATAAATGAAAATAAAAATCATTTGAAAATAAATTAGATAGTTTTTTTTCTAGAAAATGTTTTTAAGTTCGCATTGGGTTTTTATCTTAATAAATTAAATTAATCATTATTGGTGAATTATTTTGAGGAAATAAATATATTATAAATTCAATAAAATGGTTAAATATTAATATAATGTTTTTATAGGGATTTTATACGAATAAATCTAGTTTTTTGGTTAAAAATTAATTTTCAAAAAAAGGTTTTATCGCATTTTACACACTTATTTTAAAATATTTTTCTTCCACTTAAAGAAATTGAGTTTTGAAAAATTAATTACATATTTGGAATTATTAGTTAGATTTTTTTAAAAAAATTACCTATTATTTTTAGGCATAATGAATCATAACCATGGTGAAATTTATCACCATAGAAAAAGGAAAATTGGGTTATCCTAGGTTAAAACTAAGTGTTAAGGTCACTATTTTTAATCTTAATTCTTATTGTATGAAGGGATGTTTAAACTTATTTTATAAACCCTATTTTGAGGTATGTAAACCTTTTTATCCCTTTTTATGTGTTTAAAGTGGTTGGGTAGAGTTTAGTGGAGTTTTGTAATGTTTTGAGGGATTTTGAGAATGTTTCGGAGGCCTTTCAAAAGAGCATGCTTTGGAAACTGTTATGAGAAACCATACAAGAAACCAAGGTAATCATGAAATAAGAGAGGGTGGGTCTTTAAAGGGGGTTTTAATGGTTTGTAAAACCATTTTAGGAGGTTCTGCAGAGTTCCCTATGAGGCAGTACCATGTGCACAGTTAGCGCACGATCTGTCTAACCGTGAGAGCTAACCGTGAACGATAATAAAAACAGATCTTTTAAATCCAGGATTGGTCAATATTATCCCTAAACCATCAATTCTTCCTCCCACTCAAGAAGCACTCAAATTTTTGGTTCTCAATGGTTTTAGGGGCTCTCCCACTCATTTTTAATGTGATTCAAAGGGTTTTCATGGTGCAGTGAAGGTGATTTTTTCCGAGTAAGTCACATCTCTTAGATATTTCTTGGTTTTCTATAGATCTAGTTTTCCCCTCTCTCGATTATATATATATAAAAAAGTTTCATGTAGATATAGAGTTTTTTACTAAAATTATTATATTTATTCTTGTTGATGCTAGGTAATGGGATCCAAGGCATCTTTGGTGGATATTTCACCCGGATTTGTGGTGTGACTATGAGCTACTCGATTTCATCAAAACCCCAAGGTTAATAGCTTCTATCTCAAATCTATTTTGAAAATACTAGAATCCTTGTTTTAAAAAAAATTTGTTTTTCTTTTATTTACTTAAGATTATGAGGTTCAAATCTTGTTGGAAATTTATTTTGTGATGATTAGTGGATTTTTGTGAAAATGGGTGATTGCAGTGTAATGTTCTTGATTTTGGATTTTAAAATAATTACTTTAGAATGGGTAGCTTTGGTTGATTTATGAAAATGGATTTTGAAAATTGTTTTGAATAAAATGGGTTGCTTCATTGAAATATAATGTGGCATGGATGAAGTCATAAGGGATTGTTTGGTTGTGGAATGGTTGTTTGAATAAGGTTATATTATTGGTGTGATATGTGCTTGGTTTTTGATGAAGTATTATGATAGTGTTGATTGGATGTGAAGTGGGTGGGGGTCCCCACTATAAAAAGAGGATATATAGTGTATAGAAGGGCCACCATCAAAGATAAGTTGATGAGAAGAACCACTAGATTTGTAAAGTAATAAATGTTTTTGGATGAGAAGTTCTACCATGATTTTTACACCGGTTTGAGTGTGTGAAACATTAGTTATATATTTTTAACATGCACGTGGCTAATAAATATGAAATTATTGTGATAATGCATAATGGTAAAATGGATTATGTATTGTTTTTTGTCTTTCTTTTTTATTGTGTGGATTTGGGTAAAACTTTCTTACTAAGGGTGTGTTTGGCTTGCTAGAAATTATTGCACTATTTATTGTTTTATTTAAACTATCTTAAATTAATGTTATAATGGTTATTTCTTAGTAGCATGTATTGGGAAGCCATTTGGGGAATTCCAACAGAGTATTTGGACTCACCCCTACTTTTTCACTTTGGTGCTTTTGGGGATGTTTTTTTCTGGGATATAGGTAGGGGAAAAACATCTCATTTTGCTAGTAGTTCATCATGATGCTCGGGCGATATTGTGGTGATTGGAACATGAATCTTAGTATGGAGAAATGGAGTGTGTCATGGATTCTTTTGGGTATTGTTTTTTAGTATTCTTCTTAATAAAAAGATTTTTGGTTTTATGTGGGTTGTTGTATTGGTTTATTAGAATTATTGTGGAATATTTTGATTATCTCTTAGTATGATTTTGTTGTAGTATGACTGGTTGATTTGCATCATGTTTTGGTGGTTAGGTGTTCCTAGATGGGTTGGTTGGTTTTATTCTAAGGTAAAATAATTCCCCAATTTTTCTTGAAGACCTCAACATTTATTTCCAGCCTTCGGTGCCTTGGGAATGCCACCTAAGTCCAAATTGAATAACAACACCTTCTTAATACAATGAGGAAGGGGTGAGATGTTACAAGTGGTATCAGATTGTTCAGTCCTTGACTTCGAAGTTGTTTGGTTCCATGGAGTAAGTTGTCAGTCTTAGTTTTTTCATTCATTCTTGGTTTATTCCTTGAGTTTGGATGGTAGTAAGGATTAATATTGTTGGAACATGAAATTTATAGCATAAAAGGATATATCTAACCCTTTTATGTTGAACTTCAAGTTATCTGGGAGCTTGGTACATAAGTGTTTTGGAGACACTTATAGGCATTGGAAATCTCATTATTGTGGGTGTAGCCAATCAGATGACCATGGCATGAATGATATAAATGACTTCCCACTAGGATGTATATTTCATTGGTCATAATGATTTATGTTGTGATATGAATATATGATATGGTTAAAAACCAAGAAATTATTTTCAAATGTGCGGATTAGAAATGTGGATGGATGTGGTATTTCAAAAATGGGTCGATTTTCTAAACATTGTGGATTGTTTTTTAAAAAATGGTGCAACATGGGACATGTGAACATGCGGAAAGCCTGTTTGTGATATTTTTAATATAATTGAAATTGAAATTGAAAGACTTTTATTGCTAAGGAAATTACTGAAAAAATGGTTAAACTAGGTGGGGGGGTTATTTTTGACATTAGAAGGGGCTATAACCCCTTCTAAAGACATTAGCGGTGGTTGTGAGGAATAACCACTAATGTGGATTCCTACTTCAATTAGAGGTAGTTTTAAGTAAGCACTGCTAAATTCATGGTGAATTTACCAGAAGTTGTAGTATAAGGGGTTTAAGCCCCCTCTAATGTTGACATAAATCCACCAAAAATCCTAAAACCACCACTAGTTGAAAGCGTTTGGGGGCGGTTTGAACTGCCCATAATAAAAGGTTACTTTAGGGGAGGTTTTTTAAAACTGCCCCTAAGGGTTTTTCAATTTGTTTTAGGACCCAAATCCCTCACATTTCACCCCAGGCCCCTCCCCTCCCACTCCCCTCCCTCTGGTTCTCCCCCTCCATCCCTCCCTCCCTCTAGTTCCCACCTCCTCCCTCCTTATACACTCCGGTTCCCGCCTCCTCCCTGTCCCATTCCCATTCCCACCTCCCGCCTCCTCTTGGTCTCGTTCCCGCCTCTCACCTCCTCCTAGTCCCACTCTTCCCTATGGCCAACCTTCAATTCACACGCCCAAAACAAAATATAAGCCGCAAGGAATCAAACCATGGACCGCTTACTACTGAAATCTCTAGCAAACCACTAAGGCAAAAGATCTTTGTTATACAATTTACCTATACTTGTATTTATATAAATTTAAATGTTTATTATAATAAATATTATTAGCATAATGTATTTAGATAAATTGAAATAATAATATATATATTATTTACTATATTTATATGAAATTATATATATTCTATTTTATATATTTAAATATCACCTAAATATATTACCCAAGTATATATGCTTATATTGTACTTATATATATATATATCTGTGTGTGTTTAAGTGTGATAACAATAATATTATTAATTATTATTATTCTTAAGACATCTATTTTATAATATATACGAATTATATGCTGGTTTTATAAATACAATACATTTATTTTATGATTTATATCAAATATATATTATATTAAATATTTTTTTATTATATATTTATCTAAATTATTTATATAATTATATACATATACATATATATATATATCTTTATTTATTTAATGAATATACATATATGTATTTATTTACTGATTATATTTTTATAAGGTCTTTAAAATTATATTTATATAATGTCTTTCAAAACATATATTTATTATTATTTATGTTAATAAATATATTTATTTTTATAAACTATATAATATTATATAAAATTAATATATTATTATTATATGAAATACAATTTGTACAAATATTAATAATATATGTAATTAATATTATATTACATGTAATTAATATTATATTATATGTAATTAATATTATATTATATATAATTAATTTGTATATCATATACAATCAATATTATATGAAATACAATTTATAGAAAAATATACTTAATATTATATGAAATAAAATTTTATATTAAATTTAATTAATATTATATGAAAAATAAAATTTATAAAAATATTTATATGATGTATTTCAATACATATATTTTTATTATTATGTCCATTAATATATATTACTATTTCAAAAATTATATAATAATATAAATTTATTTATATAAATTATATTTCATATAAGATTTGTTATATATAACATAAAGGCATAAACCTATAATATAAAAATATATTTATTATTATTATAATATAATTTATAAAAACTCCAAGATTGATTTTTTATATAATATATTTTTAAGATAAATTATATTTATATATATATTTATATAAAATGTTTATGCTTTTATATTATAATTAATTAATATTATATAAAATACAATTTGTACAAATAAATATATATTAATTTACATAATATTATATAATTATATTTATTTATACATGTAAAAAAAGTAAATACAATCATATAAATATTTTATATAATATGTTCACATAATGTATTTAAATAAATTTATATATCGTGTTTTAATTAATTATATATATATATATATTATAAGTTTATATTTTTTAAATAGTGGGGGTTCACAACCCCTTTAATCTCTTAAATTAAAGGGGGTTTTGAACCCCCTATAAATTAGAGATATTAGAGGGGATTTTTAAACCCCTTATAAATTAATTACATTATAGGGGGTTTTGAACCCCCTCTAAATCAGAGACATTAGAAGGGTTTTTTTGAATCCCTTCTAAATTAATTACTTTAGAGGGGGGTTTGGAATCCCCTCTAATTGAAGACATTAGAGGGTGTTTTCAACCCTCTCTAATTGAATATATTAGAGGGGTTTAAAAACCCCCTCTAATTTGAGATATTAGAGGGGGTTTTGAACCCCTCTAAAATCCAACTAGATATTAAAAAAATAATGTTAAAAAATATATAGGGGATAAAAAACCCCTCTAATTTACGAAATTAAGGGGCTCCATAACCCCCTCTAAATTAGATGTTTAAAAAAAGTAGTATATAGTCCCTCTCAAATTTTTATTTAAAAAAATTTAGATGACGTTCATAACTCCCTATAAATTCAACGATTAGAGGGGGTTGTGAAAAACCCCCTCTAATTATACAGAAAATGACATTAGAGGGGGTTGTGTAAAACACCCTCTAAATAACCCCCTACAATGTAATGTTTTTTATTTGTAGTGAGTGCAACTTATGATTGTTTTGTTTTGAAAAAAATGGTACTAGGTAGACATCATAGAGACCAACTGGAGTAGACTGCTGTAAATGTAGTTGCACCTCAACCTCAATGAATAAACTGTTAGTTTAGAGTATAGTGAAAGCTTCCCAAGCTATAGAAAGTGGAAATAAAGTGGACGAGACAAATCATGTGGATCATGTGGCTTAGTTTCAAAATCATAACAAAACCCATCATTAGGGGTGATTCAGATCCAGAAAGTACAGAATGAATATGATATTTGAATTCTTGGTAGCACTCATGGAGCTAAAAGTGAAGATAGAAACTTATATGTTGGAAGATATTTACCTTTAGGGGTGGGACTTGGTATTCCAAGCTGGAACAGACCAAGGCATGATAGGATAGGGTTTTCAGTAATTGTTTAACAAAAAATTCTAACCTCATACATTCAGAATTGAACACACAACAGATTTATTTCATTTAGAGAAAAGAGAACCTCTTAGTAATACAATATGCTACTATGTTAATGAACATTGAATGGTTTTCAACTAAGGTGGTGTGAAGTACATCACTGAAGGTGCATATTTTTGAAGTGGGGTTAAGGTAATATTTTTTTTGAAAAATAGTGGTGTTATGTATAATTGATTACACAGAAATGGTGAATAGAGAAACAGTGGATGAAAGGGATATTTTGGGAGCTACTGAAAGGGGAATCAGGTTGGTCCCCTCAAGAAATACTAGGTACTATAATGCTTGATTCAAGAGGAAGAGGGACACTTATTTCCAGGTAGGAAGTATGGATCAGAATATGACAACAGGGTCAGTGAATATTCCTTCTAAGCCTCAGAGTAAGCAAAGATATTTTCAGTGGGGCTCTATGGGCCACATCAAGAGAGATTATATGACACAACCTCAAGCATACCATAAATGTAAGAATATGGAGAATCTTCAGCATTAATGTCGTAATGCTCCAAGTTCGGGTGTTTGTAACACTCCTCAGTGGTCACAGGAATCTTATTCCTTAAAAAGATGGGAAATCATCATATGACTCTTCTAAAGACCAATGTTAGTCATGGTGATTCAAAAAATACAACGAATCCTCAGAAGGGAAATAAAGAGCAGAAAAGAAAGAAGTATTTTGGAGCTGAGAAGGTTGTGATTTATTACCAGTCTGGACCATCTATGGTGCAAGGTATGATTATTTTAAATTCTAACTTGATTCTTGAATTTTTGTATACAGGTGATTCTCATTTTTTATTTCTTATTATGTTGTTTGTTTTATGGTTTTAACTGTGGAAATGATTCCTTTGGTTTAAAAACAAAAAACTCTTCTAGGTCAAATATAATGTCAAGCATTAATTTATAGATCATGTTGTATAGTTGTAGATGGGGTTCAGTTGATGTGGAATTTACCAATGCTTGATATTGATGCTTATGATATTATCTTGGTAATGGATTTTATCACAATGTTTAAGGCACACATCCACTTTTATGCGTGAACGGTTAGTTTTACGATGGATGATGGAATCAAAAATCTCTTTAGAGGTTAGAAGAATGAATAGATGGTTGCAACAGGCTTGTTAGAACCAACTATTAGTGTGATATGTTATCAGTTAGGGTAGTTGTCATTGGAATCAATACAAGGAGTTGGGTAGAGTGTTTTTCCAGTGGTTATTGATCAGTTTATAGTAGTTTTTCCTAAATAATTATCAGGGTTTCCACCTGTGAGATAAGTGAAGGTTACGATTGATCTGCTACCAGGGATCAGTCTTATCTCACTTCTATCTTACCAAATGGCCCCAATAAAATTGATGGAATTGAAAGTTTATTTTGAGGAGTTAGAAAAAAAGGTTTTATCTTGCCTAGCATTTCTCCATGGGCAGTTCCGATGGTGTTTATTAAAAATGAGTTGGGAACCATGCGGTAGTGTGTTGATTATCAATGGCTTAATTAAGTTATGATAAAAAAACCAATAGTTACTTTAATGCATTGATGAACTGTTCAGTTAGTTTATAAGATCTCAGTGGTTCTCCATGATTTACTTGAGATCAAGGTTTCATTAGTTGTGGGTGAGGAAAGAGGATATTCCAGAAACAAACTTTAAAAGTAGATATGACCATTATTTGTATGTGGTTATTCCCTCTGGTCTTATTAATGAAACCTCATGTTTTATGGAATTGATGAATCAAATATTTTAGTGATATCTATATTCTTTTGTAGTGGTATTTGTTGATGATATATTGGTGTATTCCAAGATAAAGGAGGAGCACGAGAAATAATTTTTGATAGTATTGGGGATCATGAAAGATCATTTTTATATGGAAAATTGTCAAAGTTTGATATTTGGATAAAATAAGTTCATTTTTTGGCCATTTGATATTTGATAATGGTAATTCAGTTGATACAGAAAAGATAAAAGATATTATTTTGTGGTAACCTCCAAAGAATGTTTTTGAGATATGGATTTTCCTGGGACTAGTTGGGTTTTATTCAGCATTTTTATCATGATTTCTGACAATTGGCCTCACCAATGAATGCTTTTACAAGGAATAATATTCCATTTTAATGGAATGTTTTGTTTCATAATTCTTTTGAAGAAATTAAGGTTCTCCTTACATCATCACCATTCTTTGTTTTTTTAGAACTAAAGAAAGGGTATGTAGTGTGTTGTGACGCATTAGGATCATGGTTAGGGTGTGTTATCATGAATGGGGATCATTTGGTTTCATATGGATCACATAAGTTGAGGTTTCATGAGACGAACTTCCCAACACATGATTTGGAGTTGGCGGTAGTGTTTCATGCTTTGAAAATGTTGTGTCATTATCTCTTCAGTGAGAGATTCATGGAATTTACCAATCAAAAGAGCTTGATGCACATATTCTCCCAAATATATTTGAAATTGAGGAAAACGATATGGATGGAGTATCTCTAGATGTTTGATTATGACTTTATATACACACCGGGTAAGGTAAATTTGGTGGTGGATTCATTTAAAAGGAAATCGTATGATTAGGTGGTGAAACAAGCATCAGATCAGCGGTAGTTGATGTTGGTTATAGCCGACATGTGGTTGTAATGTGAGGACCAGGATGATAGAGCATTTTTCTTTTCTTTTTCATTGATTATTGACTTGGATGTGTTGGTTAAAGAGGCACATATGTATTATTCCAAGTGTATGGTGATGAAGTCCAAACTCCATGGTGGGGAGACCATTGAAGGATGGGAACTGAATGGGAATTATTTTATGTGTTTTTAGAATTGGATGGTTGTACGAGTGGATTTTCAGGAGGAAATTCATAAGGATTATCATCATTAAAGATGGGTTTTTCATCTTATAATTCAGAAAATGTGTAAGGTATTGAAAGTGAAATTTTGGTGGGATGGTATAAAAAGGAAAGTGGTGGAGTTTATTTAGAGATGATTGACTTGTCATCAAGTCCAGGAAGATCATCAGTAGCTGGAAGGAATGTTTCAATATTTACCTATATTTTTATGGAAGTGGGAATTGATAGATATGTATTTTGTTATTATTCTCCCAAGAATGATTAGAATGCACGATTCCATATAGGTGATAGTGGATCGGCTCACAAAGTCATCTCATTTCATCCCTATTATTGAATATAATACAGTGGAGGATCTTTCTAAAATATATATTGATGAAGTGGTAAAGAGGTATGGAGGTCCATTTTCGATTGAATCATATTGAGATATGGGGTTTACATATTAATTTTGGAAATCCTTACAACAAGATCTTGTGAAACAGTTTACAATGAGCATGATGTATAATCCTTATATGGATGGTAAAACCAAGAGAACGATACAAAAATTGGATGTTATATTATTGTCTTGTGTGAAGATTTTGGTGGCTCATGGGATGATCACTTGTTTTTTTCTAATTCTTATATAATAATAGTTATCAGGCCTCTATACATATGGATTTGTTTAAGGGTTGTATGGTCATCCATTTCATTTTCCATTATGTTGGGTGAAAACCGGTGAGACTTCGATGGTTGCGCCGAGCCATGTACAGGAGACAACAGAGAAAATTAAGTTGATCATGAAGAGGATAGAGATGTCTCATAATCATCATAAATCATATGCAGACTAACGTCGATGACCATTTTCATTCAAGGTGGCTGATCGTGTATTTTTTGAGAATCTCTTCAAGATTGAGACATCGTCGGTTTTGAATGTTGGGTAAGTTATCTCCAAGGTATATTGGGGATTTTGAGATACTTGAGTTGGTTGGAGCTATGTCTTATGAGTTGGATTTTCCACCATAGTTTAGTGAGGTGGAAAATGTATTTCAGGTTTCCTAGTTGAAGAAGTACTAGTTGGATCCTAACCACGTGATTCAATGGGATCATGTTCAGCTAGAGTGGGATGATTCTTTGGTTTACATGACAGTGTAGATGGTGGATAGTTAATAGAATGTCTTGCGTGGTAAAATAATCCTTCTATTTAGGTTATTATGGCACCATGGTTAGATTCAGGAGGAGACTTGGGAGCAGGAGAAAGAGATGGATGAGCAATGGCCCGAGCTCTTTCGTCAAAGTGACGATTCTCTACATTATGAAGATGGAGAGTCCAATGGTGGGGAGAATTCAGCACCCCAATTTGAGGTAAGTAACCTTTTTATGACTTTTTATGTGTTTAACGTGGTTGTGTAGAGTTTGGTTGATTTTAGGAGAGTTTGGTGGGGTTTTGAGAATTTTTTTGAGGTTTTTTAAAGGAGCACAGTTTGAGAAAAGTTAAGAGAAACTGTTAAAAAAACATAGGTAACCATGAAACATGAGAAAGTGGATCTTTTCATGGTTTAGAAAAAGTTTCTATAACCATGTGTGGAGGCTATACAGAGTGACCTCCAAGGTAGTAGCATGCACATGGTTGGAAAATGATTTGCTTAACTGTGCATGGTAATAAAAATAGGGTTTTTAATTTGGGTTTGGTCGGGATTTTTTCTAAACCCTACATTCTTCCTCCCAATTGATCCTCACTCGTGATTTTTGGTTCGTAAGGGTTTTAGGGTCTCTCACACTCATTTTTGAGGTGATTCTAAGGGTTTTCAAGGTGCAGTGAAGGAGATTCTCTCCCAGTAAGTCTTATATATTGGATTTTTCTTGGGTTACCTATGATATAGTTCTCCTATCTCTCAGTTATCTAAATCGACACCCATTTAATATAGATATGTGGTTTTTGTTTTCTAAAATGATTAGATAAAGGCTTATTTATGCCAGTCAAAGGGATATATAGAGGATTTTTTGGATATTTCACCAGGATTATTTGTGCGGTTGTGAGGTGGTCGATTTCACTGAAACCCTATTATAGGTGGATTATATATCGACTCTATTTTGATATAACTAGAAGTATTAGTTTCAAAAAATGTGTTTTTCATGGATTTGGTTATGATTATGATGTGAAAAACTTGTTGAAAATTCATTTTTAGATGATTTTTGGATTTTTGGGAAAATGGGTGATTACGGTGAAATGTTCTTGATGATGTATTTTAAAATGTTGATATTAGAATGGTTTGATAGGTTCGATATATGAAAATGGTTTGTAAGAAAAGTTTTCAATAAAATTGGTTTCATTATTGAAATATAATGTGGCATAGATGATTTCATAAGGTATTGTTTGGTTGTGGAATGGTTGTTTGCATAATGTAGTGGCCTTAGTGTGCTATGTGCTTGGTTATTGATGAAGTAATTATGATTGTGTTGATTAGATGTGAAGTGGTAATGGGGAAACACTATAAAAAATGTATGGATAGTGGATGGAAGGTCCAAAATCAAAGATAAGTGGGTAGGAAGAACCACAAGATTTGGAAAGTAGTAAACAAGCTTGTACATGAAGTTCCACCATGACTGTTACACTGGGATAAGTTTGCAAAACATTATGAATATGTTTTGGATATTTGTGTGGATATGTAAGATGAAATTTTTGGGCTAACGTGTGATAGTAAAATGGACTATGGCTTGTTTATTTTCATCCCCTTGTATTATGTGGATTTGGGTAAAAATGGCTTGGTAATGGTATGTTTAGCTTGATGGAAATTGTTTCAGTATTTAATGTTTTATATAATATATCTTATATTAATGTGCTAACAGTTCTATCATAGTGGTGTGTGGAGGGAATTCATTTGGGGAAAACCTACTGAGTATTTGTAATCACCCACTTCTTTGACACTTTGGTGCTTTTGTAGATGTTGTTTTCTGGTATACAGGTAAGGGAAAAGAATCTCATTTTTCTAGAGGTTCATCATGATGCTTGGAAAGTATTGTCTTAATTGTAGTATGGAGCTTGGTAAGGATACATGGAGTGTGTCATGGATTCCATGGGGTCTTGTTGTTGAGTCTTTGTCTTAATAATCTGATATTTGATTTATGTGGGTTATTTTATTGGATTATTTGAATTCTTATGGAATAGTTTGTTTGTCTCTTTGTATGATATTATTAGTGTATTCTTGGTTTACATGCATCATGTAGTTGTGGTTAGTTATTCCTTGTCGGGTTGGTTGGTTTTATTCCAAGGGTAAATCTTTCCCCAATTTTTCTTGAAGCCCTCGATATTTATTGCTAGCATTTGGCCCATTGGGAATGTCACCTAAGACCTAGTATCATCCCACCACCTTCTCAAGCCAATGGGGATGGGGATGGACGTTACACTTATCACCTTAGGTTATAAATTTAAATTTTTAAGGGGAACGTTTCCTGGAAAATGGATTATATAATATTTAATAAAAATTAAAATACAAAATGTAACTCTCTTACTTTTAAACATCTCTTATGTTTAAGATAGGGATATAAAATATTTGAATGAATATGAATGTTTATTTTTAAAATAATGAAACTATTTTCATGATGGTAAATTTTTTATAATTTTTAGTGATTATATAATTACATTAAATGCTTATTCAATTCGGACATAATATTCCTTCAAATAATATACTTATAAAAACGATTTTAAAAATATCAAAAGTAATATAATTTGAGTGAGTTATAGTGTTCTAAGAATTTTATAGACGAATATAAAATATTATTGATGTGTCAAAAGATTATATTTATATTATATATTTTTCTTAATGCCCTTGTATTAAAATTTAATGGAATTCCAAAAATGAAATTAATAATATATTATGAAAATAAAATTTAATTAAGTCATTTATAAAACACTATAATCATAAAATTGGACATGAGGGATAATTTTTGGTCTAAATTATCTTCCCTTATCAATTTATAAACCAATTTTTACCATATAATAAAAATTATAACCCTTTAAGATTGAAAATGTCATTGCAACAATTAAAGTTAAAATTGGTTAACCATAGGGTTGATAAAAAGATAAGGTTTTAAATGAAACCAAAAGTCGAATAAATTTTATTTTTTATGATATTTCGACCTTTAACTATATTAATGTTATTATATTTTCATTAGGAATATTTTTTCTTTAGAATGAATCAATCACATTTTACTCATTTTCATAATTCCAAGAGTACCCCTCCCCTCACTTATAAAAAAACCACTTATCCTATATTCCTCACACATTATGGGAATTATATATCCACCAATCCTTACCAAAATAAATTTCTTGATACATTTTACACATCCTTGATCTTATGGTATTTCCAAAACACTATTCCTTCAAGGCTTAATGTGAAACCCATATCAGGGTTCATAACGAGTCGGTATCACTCTCCATTGAGAGTTTTAAATTTTATTTCTTCTTTATCAATTATAAATACATCGTATCCATTTCAAAATAATTAATTAAGAATATTAAATATCATAAATTATTATGATGATGATGTAACAACCATTATACACCATATTTATATTCTACATAAAGTCAAAACATCACTCGTGTGTACATACGACTTACCATATCTGCAAAATAGTGTAATTCATTTAACATAACCAATTTACCTGGATGGTTATAATGATGGATTTCATAAATATATATGTTATTTATTATATTAATATTAATCTATAAATTTGAACTATTATTTACCTCTCTTTTGTTCCATCCAAAAAAAAATTCAAACAACACTCATGCGTATGTCTAAGCTACCATCTCCATGAAGAGTATAATTCATTTCTCCTTATCTAAATTATATGGATGGCTCAACATATATATATATATATATATAATTAATATATATGATATTAATATCGTGGTTTAAATTATAGATATTATGGAAAATGTTTAGTGTATAATGACCAAGTCTTTCGAACAGGGACATGTGTGAAAAATGAAGCAGTTATCACCAGGAAGAGTGATTTGAATAAATAGTTGTTAAAAAAATAAGTGATAAGATGTAATAAGAAAAACATATATGGAATGATATAAATTATCATTTTTATAGAAAACATTTATAATATATATATATATATATATATATTAATGGACTTTGGAATGTGTACTAAGAAATATGAAACTTGAGTTATGGTACTTATGTTCTAATCTCATTGTTTATCGGGAATGTTTATGATTATGTTTTTGATGAAGAAATTTCATTGTATAAATCTCAAGAATTGTAAATATTTTTATTCTACATTGGTTATTTCTCGAGATTACATGTTTTTATTTCCTTTTTTTTTCTCTTTAAATCAACATAGAAAAAGTTTTTTTTAAATAGACTTTATTTATCTCTTCGAGAAAAAAAATACATTTTATTCCATGTCTATGTTTTCAAAAAAAGTTTCCAAGAATGGTTTTAATATTATAATATGATTTTGTAAATTTATTTTTACCCATGATATATTTTTTAAAAAATTATTCCATTGGAATCTTCTTATTATTTTTCAAACAATATACTTTTTTATCTTTTTTTGAAATTTTTTGAAAGGAATGTTTTATTTTACGTTTTATAGAATGAATGTAATTTTTTATTTTCAGGAAAAATAAATTAATTCAATATTAATTTACAGGTTTCCAAGTCTATTTTTGAATAAAATATTTTCCTTAATATTTTGGAAATTTTTGGATTTTAAGCAGGTGATTTCAAAGTTAAAAGTTTTTTTCTATAATATTTATTACATATATATTTGAATAAAAAATTTAATCTATGATAATATAATTTGATGTTAATAATGATTTATTTGGGTTATGATTCAATGATACCATCATTATTCTTTATTTATATGGTCTATGATTATGATGATGAGATTTTTACGAAATCCCTTTATTTTCCATGGAAAATAATATGATAAATTGGATAATGTTATATTATCTTTTGACATTTATTTGAATTCATTATGATTATATGATGGCTGGGTCTATTATATCCCTCTAATTCATTGGGTAAAGTGATGTTTATATCTCATCAGGTGATGATGATAATCATGGACATGATTGCATATATCATTGTTTATATATTCATGTAAGAGTATAATTAGTTTCTAATTATTCTCATAGGAAAATTCATGGACATGATTAAGACTATATTTGCTCAAATTTTGTAACATGAGTATTATAACTTTATTAATATGCTCAAAATATTATGTATGGACATGATTTAATTTAGATTTTAATAATATTATTATTTATTATTGTTATGATACCACATGCCTATATTAGGACTCTAATATGTTGATTACTACTTGAAAAAACATATTGATCAAGATTCTAGGTATGAATTTATTTCAAAGATTATAATATATTTTTTTGGGTATAAATATTTTATGATAAGAACATGAATTTGAATATTTAATCGTACCCTTATGACCATCTTATCATCTAATGATTTATATCTATTATGGTTAACCTTATTTAGAATATGATCTTTCTAATTATTATGTTTTATTTTCCAAGGTTATAAGTATAGGTTATAATTTGGACATGTCTAAGAATAATACAATATGGGAATATATTTGAGGGAGATTTTGAAGATATTTTATGAAATTAGAATATTATATATATATAGTATCTAATGACACTAAACCTTTATGGTTCTCTAGCATGTATTATTGTGGAATGTATTGAATATGCATCTAAAATGATCCATTATTTATATATGTTTCTTGATTCACGTAAATTGTTTTCTGATAACAAGTTTAGTTAATATTTGGAGAATAGGGTTATAAAACTATAGTGAGAACCCTAGGGATAAGTCTATGTATAGTATGTAATAAAAATGTTTTGGTAATGACCATTTATAACCTTGTTAAATATAAATTTATATAGATTGAAAAGACGGAATCATTATTTAGATATCATAACAAGAATATTTCATGATTTTGTGATAGATCACTTTGATTATTTTATCTTGATTCTTATAGTAGTTTTTAGTCTTAGTTAATGACTTTAAAAAGAATAAATCATATAATCAATGAATGGCATGGTCAATGCAACAAGTTTCCTCATGAGAAACCAAATGACATGGGAGATGAGATGAATATTATGTGACTCTTCTCACTGAACTCTCTCATGATATAAATGGAAAAACATATCATATTGTGCTTCCAAATTCCCAAATAAGGGAGAACAATTCTATTCATTATTTTATGTGACAATAGTTATCTTCCTTATATGGGGTTTTTGATCCATTAGTTGTTGATAAATAGATCAATGTGATGGAAAAGATATTTTCCATTCTTCAGTGGTCAAACCATTAGAATTTTTTCTTATAAATCTATCACATGGAAGGAGAATCTGATCAATAATAGAATATTATCCAGAAAATTAGGAAAGAGTAATGAATAAACACCATGGAATGTGTGTGGGGGGGGGGAGTTTAGGAGGGTATTTTTTAATAAATACTTTCCTCATAACTATCATAACAAGATGTAAAGGGAATTTATAGAGCTGAAACAGAGGGAAAAATATTTGATTAGTAACTAGGAATAACATATTACAGGACTCTCTAGGTATGATTCTAGATTTATAATCAACCTTGAAAAAATGATCAATTATTTAGTGGCCGAAAACCAAATATTATAAGGTAATTAGACAAATAGAATTTATTAATTATGAGGAAATCATTCAATGTGCTATGAAGGTAAAATGGGGGGTGGGTGAAAAATCCAATTATTCTTCTGGTTTCAGTGAAAAGAAGAGAAAAATTGATCTTCAGAGAAACTCAAATGGTAAATATCATGAAGTAAATGAATTCCAACAAAAAAAATCCATAAATTATAGATAAATCATGTAGTAAATTATCTTAATAGAACTAGGAAATTCTTCAATTATGGAAAAGTTGGCCATCGATTCAGTTATTTTCAACTAGGGATGAAAATGACATAAAATACAATATAGGAGAAGAAGGATTCATGGAATGAAGACTAATGCATCATATTTAGTAATATTGGTCATTATGAAAATAAATTCCCTTATCTAAGAGCTAATGAGGTTGGTGGGCCTCAACCCGCACCCCCACCCCCATGAAATTTTTTAAAGGAAATTCCTTCACTATCATAACTAAAGGAGGTCAAGAGAATAAAATAGTGAAGGATATGCTTAACATCCAATCAATAAATGATAATTTATTATTTGATTCAGGATCTAACCAATATTTCATATTAGAATAATTTTCTATGCGTATCACATAACAACGTCAATGGTTAGATGTTGAGTTATAAATGAAAACATCTAATGTTTTTAGGTTGAAATTTAATGTTTTTTACACCACTTATATATAATTTTATGGGAATGAGGTTTCTAAAAATCTTATGACTATTATTCCACTTAAATTTGATGTTATTTTTAGAATGAATTGGATCTCTCTATATAGGTACCATATCAGTTACCAAGGAAGGGATTTCACATTTCATATTCTGAATGAACATATGATTGTTTATTAGTATGAGAATGAATACAGAAAAACATTATAAATTAATTCTATCATGTCAGTCTTAATTCCTATCCACGAACGATATCTATCTTGGATAGTTGGGGAGAAACTCAACATTGATGATTTTTCTATTTTACATACATTTATTGATGTATTTCTAAAAGAGTTTCCTAGCATTTATATGAATTATGAAATTGAGTTTTCAAATGAACTCATAACTGGTTCTATACCAATTTCAAATAATCCCTATATAATAAACCCCAACTGAGTTTCATTAATGAAAGAAGAAAATCTAATAGAATATTTATAAGGGATTCATATGACCTTATGCATCACCATGGTATGCACTTATTCTTTTTTTAGGAAGAAAGATGGGTTAATGAATTTTTTCATTGATTATCAATTAAAAAAAAAATAACTATCAAGAAAAAGTATCCTCTACATCACATTGATGGTTTATTTGATCAATTATGAAGAGATCAATAGTTTTACAAGATTAAACTTCATTATGGATATCATTAACTGATGATTAAAAAGAAGGATATAGCCAATAAAAACATTGGTATAAGGTATGGGAATTATGAATTTAGAGTGATTCCATTTGGACATACCAATTCTTATACTTATCTTGGTCAAATGAGTGTTCGACAATTTATCCAAGAAAATATTAAAGGGGCATAAAAAGAGGATGTTGAGGTGAAAAAGAAGGTGAGAAATGTTCCAAAGTTCAACCTAGATTATAATGGAATGATATTCATTAGGAATTGTGTATGTGTTCCATCCATACGAGACATGAATAAGGTGATATTGGATGAATCTCATAGATCATCATTCCTTATTCATCATTGAAGAAAAAATATTCATAGAGATCTAATAGAGTATTTATTATGGGACAATATGAAGAGAGATATTGTAGAGGATGTATATTAATGCTTGTTATGTTATCAATTTAAGGATGAGAGACATAATTATAAGGGGATGTTACAACCATTACCCTCTTCCCTCCAATGGCCTAAAGGCCTTCATTTTTTATTGATTTTTGATAATCCACCTTTCAAGGGGTGAGGTGGAACCCTTACAAGGCCCATAGGCGTAAGTATTGCATGGCTCATAGGCCTTAGAGGAATTCAATGCCCATAGGCTTCAAACATTACATACAACCCAAACTAACTACTTGGAACTGCTCCTCCCCAAAATATTCACTATGAAATCATCTCTCCACCTTCACATGGCTATTTGACTAGGATTTCCCATGCATGTATAGGCTTGTACCGATGGAAGGTCCCATACCCTCTCATTCTTGCAATCCTTTTAGCTTTTTCAATGGTGAAAGCTCCTTGATCATCCTCATTCTAAAGCTTGTTCCTTGTTGGTTGTCTGGTCTGCTATGGTGAACTTATTCTTACAACCATTACCCATACCTTAATAGAAATGATAAAATTTCACTCGGGATTATGTTATTGGTCTCCCCAAAACGTCTAAAGGTCATAATGATATTTGGGTTGTAGTCGATTTCCTTAAGAATTAAAATAAATTCATTTCCATAAAATAAGTTCTCTATCTTGATAAAACTTCTAGCATATACATAAGTAAAGTGGTTAGGTTTCATGGAATACCATATTCTATTATATCTGACAAGGATATGAGGTTTATCTTGATGTTCAAGTAGAGTCTTTAGCTAGCTATCTATTTAGAGTTGTATTTCAATACTACTTATATTCCTCTAAAATATGGTCAGTATGAGAGAACCATTCAAACTCTAGAGGATATATTGATATCTTAATCCATATATTTCAAAGGATTTTGGGATTAATACCATCCCATGGTCATGTTTTCTTACAATAATAACTTTCAATCGAGTACTCAGATGGATCATCATTAATTCCTCTATAGAAATAAGTGTATAACTCCAATGTGATGGGATGAAGTTGGATATACAAATCTATTTGGAACTGATCAATCTAAGGGAATGATATTGAAACTCAAATCCATTTAGAAATATATTAAGTAATCTCAGATTTGACAGAGTGGTTATGTTGAAAATAATCAATGAAATATGGAGTTTAATGTTAGTGAGAAGGTATTTCATCTATTCTCTCCATGGAATATTTTTAGGAGATTTGAAAACAAATGAGAAATAAACCATTAGTATATTGGTCCCTTCAATATTCTTGATCGATTATATATGGTATCGTATCACTTGGTGCTTCTATTGAACCTCTATCAAGTCCATGATATGTTTTATGTATCTGTTATAAAAATTAAATTACTGATTCATCATAGGTTCTGAACTCAGATGTAGTGTATCGACTTTGGAGACACTAGAATGGTTCCCAAGACTCTTTTATATTGGGCCATAAGCATGCCTCCCCATATGGTAGCGGCCATCGACTAGTATTAAGTTCCTAAATATGGTATGGTGGGAAGACTATACCCTCATGATCATAGTAGCACAAATGCATACCAATAAATAAATCAAACAATAGAAGATGTAGTATAAATATAATAAATAGAAACAAAAGATATTAATAACTAATAAGAAGGCCCACACTAAATATAAAATCATGCATGCATGTCTAGATGGGGATATATAATCTAAACAGTAAAAATATAGATGATGATATATTACAATACATGTATGAAAAAATAAATAAAACACCCAAGGCTATCTCCATGAGAATACTAAACTCCAGCTTATTCCTATGATCCTATATTCCTGATACAAGCACAATAGAAAACAAATAATCCAGTGAATTGGATCCTGTAACTATGAAGTCTGTTTAGGTAACCTAGTGCAATGGCAACCCAAACATGGTGTGAGATATACTAAGTAGGCCACCACCAATGGTTTCCAATGCTATCCAGTCTATGTGTATAATATATAGAAATGTTAAAGTGTAATAGATAGAGAAAAAAATAAATAAATAAAAGTAAATAAGTCAGGTTACGGTTCGTTAAGGACACCTAGATGACCATACTTTCTTTATCCAAATACAAAATGTCTCTTTACACCTTAAATCATGTAAATATATTCATATTACAGTGAATCATTTTCAAAGATACACATGCACCAGTGTGGACCCAAATTTTAATTCCATGGAATCCACCTGAGGAATAATAATAACGAGTTTCATGTTATAATTAAGTGATTTCATGCCTAAGTACCATATTATATAATAAGGGTTCATATTTTAAATTAGGGGCGTAATCCCAAAAATATGATAAAGGGATTAAGTATGCCATATATGACTTATAAATAAAGATGAACTAATAAAAATATATATTAAAGATTAAATATGGTATAAAAAATTCATCAAATGAGCCCGTATAATGAATTCTGTAATGAGGAACACTTGTATTTATTATTGAGTAATGTTATTCCATTAATTTAATGAGCCTATATTTGGTGCTCTATAAATAGGAAACCTAAATATCTCTCATAACATTCAACTATCGTAGGATCCTTTCTAAGGCATTCCATTAAAGGGGAACCCAGTTATCACCCAAAGAATATCATAATAATCAATCCTATGATATTTTCTATGGAATTTTGTAAAAAGGAAACCCAAGTATTGATAGAAAGAGTATTATAATACAAGTAACTAGTAAGCCCATCCAATGTGTTCCATAAAAGGAACCTATGTATTAATCATGGAACATGTAATCTCAACACCCGATGATCTCGTCCAAGGAGTTCTGTAAAAATTAACTCAAGTATCACTCATGTTGTAAGAAATCATAATTATCCTAAGATACCATCAATTGCATTCTATAAAATTGAAACCATGTATCCCTAAAGGAAAAATAAAATTCATTTAAAAATTTAAATTTAACAATATATGAAATCCATTATCGGATTCATGACGTAACTTGTCATGACTGATAAAAATAAATAAGTCCATGTCCATAAGCATTCCATTCATCAATTCAATTATATCTATTTAACTTCCCCATTTTAATAGATAAGACGTCGCACCTCAACAATGGGTTTATTAGAAAATAGGAAAGTGACTATAATTTCTTCTAATAAAATGTAATATTCCCTTACAAGGGGGATTATTCATCGTGTCTAAAAAGACGATTAAGTGTTCACAAGACTTTATGATCATGATACTTTAAAGAAACACCCAAATAGGGTGGTTTAAATACATGATGAGGCATATAGGTTAATGTGTATAAAAAAATCACCCCAAGGGGGTGGTTTAGGTTTAGGTGAATAACCTCTAATGGTTTAAATTAAATCATAATGACAATATAATTTAAGGAATAAGGACATAGATAATTATTCTCACATTTTAATGGAAACACATCGAAAATATAGCATGCAACACAACATCATAAATTATAAATCAACTGGACATCAGGGAAATATCTATCGACCACTAACTCATGATTAGGATGGTCCACTTATCCAATATCGAGCTTTGTTTTGATTTGATTAAATCGAAATACAAGAAATTTATAAAAACCAAAAATTAGGGTGGATCAAATCACATGAAGATAGCATTTAAGATGGTTTAAGAAATAGATAAACGAGGAAATATGAGTTATAAACTCACCGATATGCTTAAAAAATGATGAATCACTCTTGGAACAGAGTTCAGATAGAGGAGATACCTCTAAGGAATGGAAAAAAGTGGAGGATATTGAGTGTCCTCTCTTTCTATGTGTGCGATGAAAAAGAAATAAGGGGAAACAATTTAAACAAGTTACACAGAAAATCATAATTTTTAATTTTTTTGAAAATATTTAATTTTTTTCACGTGGTTTGGAAAACCATGAACCAACTATGCGATGATACTATCCAAGGGACATGAATCTCACATATTTAGGATGCCCGGTTTGACAAACCATGTGCCTAACCACATGTATCTACTAGTTAAGTGCCACTAAGGGTGCAGTCTGGGTATATGATTTGGGAAAACCATGTATACCCCTTGCAAGTCACCTCATGAACACATACACCAAGCCACAAGGCCTCATAGGACCCTTTCTTAGTTTATAAAAACTGCACTCCTCAGTAAATGGGGTCACATGGTTGATCGACATGGTTAAACTAACCATGCACCAACCATACACCTTATGAGAAATTTAAAAAAACCAGAGCCTTCAGCGCATGAAACCCCTAAAAACTAGATGAACTCCCAAGAAATATATTAATACCGAAACCTCATTAAAACCACACCTTTAAGTGTTACAACACTAAAAATCACTTTCTAAAACATATTTTAAGGAATGTCCCTTCCACCAATTTGAAAATTTAAATTTCATTTGGAAGTTTCACCTAGTCCTAATCTAGGGAAATTACACCCTCCCCACCTTAGAACTTCTCATCAATGATAATCCATGGGGAAATAAAAAAACAAACACCCAACCAACTCGGGTTATGATGTTTCATTCAAACAGGTGTGTTGCATTTCCAAATGTCCAACGAATGACCAAAATTCATTGTGTACAGTAATTCAACCATTAAAATTAAATCCAATTATTATAATCTAAAATAAGACATTGAGATTATTCTTACCCAAGCCCATATTACCTGATACATGATCATTTCATTGTCTTTTTTTAGCTCATGGTGCTTACTACCATGGATTCTAACATTTAAAGTCCAATTCTGAGCCACAGTACTCACCGATATTGTAATTGCTTATAAAGCATGACATAATGGTTATAGCTTCTCTCCTGATGTGATTTTTTCAACTTTGAAAACCAAATTACCTCCAAGGACATCGAATGGTCCTCATTCGATTAAAATGGTCAAATTATTATTGACCAAGTTTGAGTAGGTCATGTGAGATTTACTTGAAAGGATCTTCTAATATTTACATTACACCCATCTTAACCCGAAGAAATTCTAGTAGATTTTCCTCACCGACTGTGTTCAACAAAACAAAATAATAAATATCGATCCACTTTTAACTGACTATTCCCAAAACACTCGACTTAGACTACCCACATATTTCAACATGAAAAACAATGCCTCATATTCAAGTACATTTCGTTTTTTTAACATGTCCACCAAGGCCCATACCCAACATATGAGGATGTATCTAGGATGAACCATTTCCTATTCATTAAATTTTTCATGTCTCATCACAACAATGATTGTCTATATGATCCAACACAATTTAATTATCACCCTTAAAAAAATACCATCTAAGATCAATTGATTTCTAAGGTAACCTTAGAATCTTTAACTAGATCCCAAGAAGATCATCCAAGGTAGTACACACTCTAGAATTTACAAGTGAAAAATTGGTAAAAAAATTGAAACATCCTTGTATCAAGAACACCGACTTAGCCAAAAGAAACATCCTATAGGAGATAATGTCAAAGGTAAATGAATGGTGACCATGAGATAATCCAAGGTGTTACTAATTAGGAACCCAAGTATCAATTAGGACTTACCAAGACTCTATAATGATTCATGTTGCCATAATGCAACTTCCCCAGAGTCTATTTATTGAAAAAAGGGCATTTTAATTTATCTTGGAATATAAATTAGGCTCTATTAGTGTATGTTAGATTATATTAATATTGAGGATACGATCATCACTAATAAAATTGTAAACCAATAGGATATCAATAATTACCAATAAGACTTGAGACACTTACATCGATGAATTTGTTGGTATTGTTCCCAACCAACCATATCAAACCACATGAAGGAGTAAGTCGAACCACCACTAGCTGATTTCCTTTAATAGAGATTATATAATCCTATTGAAAAATCATCATTAACAAATCATGATGTCCTTATCACACAAATAATTTTGAGATCCCTAAATAATAACCATCATAGTCAATTCTAAGGAAATTAAATCTTCAATGGTTATATAACAAACCAAAAACATCATCATTGTGATTCCTTTCAATAACCATGGGAATTTAAAACAAATATAAGCATTCCAAAAATGTTCATTACAAGGTTTCACTCAGTCTATATAGAAAGACATGCTAAACCTATTTTACATGATCCTCCCCACCATATAAGTTTCCAAGTCATTATTTATTGAAAAAGTAACCTCATTATACAACACTCGATCCCTAGACCATTGACCAAAAGTTTTGGACATGTGCAATTAGTATTTTAGAAAGAATTAAACCAAATGTAGAGATAAAATAACATATTACAAGTGAGGTAGACTAGATATTTTCTACGTGTATGCATGATGTTTTCCATAGCCGCACTTATGCTTGCCATTATCATTAGTAATAAGGCCAAATCAACCTGACCAGTGAGTCAAAAACACATGATAGTATTTGAAAAGTCTTCTCTATGAGTTGGGATGATTCTAATTTTCTTTAACACCCAGGTAAATCTACCTCAGAGATGACCCCTGATTAAAGTGTAATAGTTCAAGGCTTTAACAGTTTCTACTTAAATCATATAGTTTATTGCACCATTTTTATCAACTCTATAGGTATTATGTGTATCAATTAATAATACCACAATATTTAATTAACATAATGAAACATTCACTAACACTACCCATAGGATTATCAATCATATGCATTCTATATCTGAAGGCCCACACAAACGATTTATCCCATAGTCATATTATTCCTTACAACTATTAATCTAAATGATGATATCCTGAATCATCCAAAATTGTAAAGAAAGAATGGTCACATGACTTACTAAGAATCCTTCCATGCCCTAGGAAAGTGTAACCTACTTAAACTGAGCATTTAATGATTCTCATACCCTTAAAAAGGGTAAAATTACTGAATGACCACCTATCTATCCCATGTGTCATTTTAGAAACTAAGAGTCCTATGCGGGAAAAACAACACCCAGATGACACCTTGAATTGAAAAATACTCATGGGGATTCCTAAAGGTTTTATATTTACGAGGGTGTCACCTACCCGAGTCTATCCCCTTAAAAATGTAGAAGGTGATGACCCTATAGCTAGGTTATACTAAAGATATCACAAGGATCTACCACCTATCACTTATGTTAGAAGTATACTATGAGAAATAAACCCATTACCACTTAATGAAAAACTAAAAGAATATTAAACTACAATTAATCTGGTGTTGAATCTTGGAAATATAATCATAGAACATGATATAAATGAATGTAATACAAATAAATCACAGAATAATAGCACACACTCAAGGAACTAATCACTATACCATCCAGTTGAAGAATACAACCTACATTGAATGGAATAGGCATGCCATGTGAATTTAATTGTACTAATAATGATGCATGTAATGATACATCCTTTCCATAATAGGAAAAGGATATAATACTGTAAATATGATAAATCAGAAATTATAAAAATTATACCATTAAATCAATGGGAGATCACAATCAACTATAACATCAAACAACATGAACAACAGTCCCATCCCTGCCCACTTTTTCTTCTCCCCATTCACAGTTAGATTAATTATATAAATGGATGTTTACCAAACACTAAAACATTCATAGTATCTTATCTACCATAGGAAAATAGTAAGAAAAAAAGGAATATAAACACCTATGTTACCATTTTTTGCATCCCAGACTGTGATCCACTTAGAATTATGCCCAACTTGGGTTTCCACTAGGTTGCTGGCACACATCCCTATACGCCAGAGGTTGTTGATCAACATGAATCAAGGGTATTATGATGGTATGGTAAGTATAATTTACCATCATGATCAGAGTATCACAACCCTATAATAATCAATATATCAATAAAAAGTGGAATTAGAATAAATAAAACACATAACATCGGAAGATAATAATAGATGATTAGATAGACCACACCAAATATACAATCATGTATGCATGTATATATGGGGATAAATAATCTAAGTTGTAAAAATATAGCTGGTGATATAATAAATTACATGTATGAAAAATTAAATAAAATCCCCAAGGCTATGTCCATGAGAATCTGAAGCTCTAGCCTGGTCCTGTGCTCATGTCTCCTTGGTACAAGCACAAGAACACAAGAATAATCCAATGAATCCAATACCAAATCCATGAGGTCTCTTTGGGCACCCCGGTTTAATAGTCGCCCGAATAGGGTGTGTGATATACTAATTAGGCCACCGCCAATGGTGTCTAAGACTATCTAGTTCTTTTGTATAAAAACTAGAAATATGTAGGTGTAACAGATAGAGCAATAATTAAACAAATAGAAGTCAAAAAGTCAGGATCAGGTTCCTCAAGGAAACCTGGATAAACATAAATCCTTCGGCCTAAACTAGAATTTCTTCTCACACCTTCCATCATGTATATATATTTATACATTAGATAATAATTTTCAAAAATATACATGTATCGATGATGACCTAAGGTTTACTACCAAGGAATCCACATGGAAAATAATAATAATAATAATAACATCAACATTCTTATTAAGGGATTCCATGATCAAGTATCTTATTATATAATAAGGGTCCACATTTAAAATAAGGGATATAAGACCAAGCATATAAGAATGGGATTCAATATGTCATGTTCAACATCCAATTAAGGAAGTACTAATAAAAATATGTAATAAAGGTCAAAAATGATATAAAACGTTCTTATTATAACCCCATCCAAGAATTATATAATGATGAACCAATGTATCACTCAAGGATTAATGTTATTTCATTTATTTAATGAGATAATCCTTGGCCTTCTGTAAATAGGAAACTGAAGTATCACTCATAACATCAAACTTACCTATGAGTCTGTCTAAGGAATTAAATCAAAGGGAAACCCAAGTATCACTTAAAGAATTTGGTAATAATCTACACCATGTTTTTGTCCAAGGGATTCCATAAAAGGAAAACCAAGTATAAATAAAAAGTGTATTATAACACAAGGAACCATTGAGCCCATCCAAGGCATTCAATGGAAGGAACCTGAGTATCGCACATGGTAATTGTAATTTAAACTAAATAATATCCCTTCCAAGAAATTTTATTAAATGGAACCCAAGTATTGCTCAAGTATCATGTAATAATAATCAACCTAAGATCCCATACAAGATGTTCTATAAAAAGGAACCAAAGTAACTCTGAAGGTGTAATAAAATTAATTTTATCAATTAAATTTAACAATATAGGAATTCTATTCTTGGAAGAATTTCATAACATATTTTGACTAATAATAAACAAGAAGTCCATGTCAATAATAATTCCATTTATCTATTCAAATATCTCTCTTTAAATACCCCATTTTACTAGATAAAATAGTGCACATTAGTGGTTGTTTTATTAGAAAATAGTGGAATGAAAATCACATCATGTTTATACAATTCAATTTAATTATCCCTTATAAGAGGGTCTATTAATCATACCTAAAAAAGTTTATTAAGAGTAATAAGGACAGTACAATCACGAGCATTTAAAAAAACACCCTAAGAGGGTTTTTTTGACTATATAAGGAGTCATATAGGTCAAGGTTTATAAACAAATAAACCTAGAGGTGGTCCAGGTTGAGGTGAAACACAAATAATGGTTTAAATTAAATCACAATGATAATATAAATAAAGGAATTATATCTTATATAATTACACTCAAATTTTAAGGTAAATAGACAAAAAATATGATGTGATTCATAATGGTGTAAATTATAAATCAAAAAAACTTTAGGGAAAATCTATAGAACACCTACCTTGTTATTAGGATAGTCCACTTATCCAATATTGATCATTGATTTGTGATAGATTGAGAGAAATAAAAAAAATAAGAAAAATCCATGAAAATATAGTGGATGACCTCGCATGAAGATAATATTTAAGAGGGTGAAGGAGACTCTGAATGGAAGAAAGTGTAGTTTTAGACTCACCAATATTCTTCCTATGTGAGGAGAGACACTCGAAAAAGAGTCCAAATGGAGTATATATATCCAAGAAAGGAGGAGAGGATTAGAAGCCCAAGTGTCCCTCCCTACTGTGAGCATGAAGAAGAATAAAGGAGGGGAAAACCCATTAAAGAAGGTAGGGGAAAATAATAATTTTGACACTTTTTAAATGTAGTATGGTTTTTCTTCATAGTTTGGAAAAGTTTGCACCAACCGTGTGGTGAAACTTTCCAAGTAAATGCACCTCACATGGTCAGGTCGCACAATTTGAAAACATGTGCGCCTGACCGTGCGTAACTACTGGTTAAGTGAAAAAATGGGTGTGGGCTAGGTACATGGTTTGTGATAACTGTGAAGAACCCATGAGGGTCAACACTTTCACACCTAAAAAAATATTCATGTGCTCTTAGTCCCCGCAAAAGTTTTAGAAACACTATTAACCTTAAAAAATGGGTCCACACAGTCGACCAGCATGGTTAAACTAATCGTGCAGCTACAATGTACCTCCTGTCGCCTTTAAAAAAATCAGAGCATTCAGAAATTGATTTCCGCTGAACTCAACCGAACTTCTAGGTAATATCATAAGTCTTATGCCTCTCAAAAATCACCACTAAGTTTTCTAAAACTCTTAATTATGTTTTCTATCTATGTTTCCGGATTGACCTATCCACCAATTTGAAATTTCAAATTCCCTTGGAAATTTATCATGATAAGAAACATGGGATGTTACATCAGAGACCATACCGATGGATCATGATCTTTCCTATAAATAAAAATCAATATAAATATTGGATCATGTAGATTAAGTTCTATGAAACAATATTACTCACCTAGTTAAAGTTCATTGGAGGAGTAAAAAATATGAAAAAGCTATAAGGGAACCTGATGATGGGATGAAATAAAGATATAAATTTTTTTTTGTATAAATGTTCCAAAATACATTAGGAAAAATTAATTTTATGGTATTTATAATGTAACACAAAGATATTTTATGATATATCTCTTTATAAATATTTTTTATTTATTTTGGATCTATCTTTATATAGAACAGATAGTTTAAAAAAACCATGATAGACTATTAAAATATTGTTATTTAATGTAAAAATTATCACCTAGACATTGGATTAGTGGTTATGAATAATACTAAAAAAATTATAAAAAATATACAGTATACATGTGTATAAAATGGATCCATTGGTTATCAATTAATTATAAATGAAAATAAACATCATTTAAAAATAAAGGAGGTGTTTTTATGAAAACCTATTTTTATGCATGTAATGTGTTCATATCTTAATAATTTAAACTAATCAATATCGACGAATTATTTTAATGAAATTTATATATTTTATATTTAGTATATTTTTTAACATTCATCTAGCATTTTTTCTATGCATAAGATATTAAAAAATTCAGTTTTATGCTTAAAAGTATATTTTTATAAAAATGGATTTCATCGTATTTTATGAACCTATTTTTAAATAAATTTATGGAATTTATAGAAATTGAATTGAGAAAAATATGTTCCATATTTATAATTAGGAAGTCTAAATTTCTTTAAATATGACACTTTTAGTTTTATTCATTATAAATAATAACAGTGGTAAAATTTATCACCTCAGTAAAGGGTAAATTAGGTTAGCCCAGGATAAAAATAAGTATTAAGGTCAAAATTTTACATATTTATTTTATTTTATTAATAAAATTAGAACCTTATACCCAAATGCTCTAAATTTAATTATTTAAGGAATACTTGTCCAGGAAAATGAACTATAAAATATTTAAATAACAAAATACAAAAATTCACTCTCTTACTTTTAGAAATCTCTTATGTGTTTACATAGGGACAAAATTAGGTTGCGAATAAAAATTATTTTTTATATTAATAATAATAAAATTATTTTAATGATTTTAATTTTTTTATTATTTTTAGAGATTATTTATTTACCTTAAATTCTCACACAACATCGAAAGAATATTTCATCAACTAATAGAAATATAAAATAAATGATGTTAAAAATATTAAAAGTAATATAATCAAAGTGAGTTATAATGTTAAACTAATTTTATATGTTAATAAAACAAATTATTATTGCATTGAAGGTTGATAATTGTATTATATATTTGTATTGATATATTTAATGTCAAATAAAATGAACAGAGTCAAAAAATAAATTAATGATATTTTATAAAAATAATATTTTATTAAAATATTTTAAAAACATAAAAATATTGAAATAGGAAAATGGGGATAATATTCATATGATTTATCATCCCTTAACCATTTATGAACTAATTTATATATTATAATGAAAATTATAACCCTTTAATATTGAAAAATTCCTTACCATGGTTAAATTTAAAATTTGTTAGCCAAGGGGTTAATAAAAAGGATAAGGTTTAAAATTACACCAAAACTAGTAAAACAATTATTGGGTTAAAATATTTATAATTTATACTCTTTTTAATATATTTTCATTTTATGTATTTTTCTTGATAATGAATCAATTTTATTTTATCGTTTCCACAATTTGAAGAATTCTTCTCCCCTCACTTATAAAAACAAACCTCTTCTCCAATCTTCCTCACAAATTTTGAGCCTTCTACATCATCCAATACCTACCATAATACATTAAAATATTCCTTAAATCAACCTAGAGAGTAATTTTCCAAAATACTATCCCTTCATGTATTATGATTTTACCAAAAAGAGGGTTCTCAAGAAGGTGGTATAAATCTTAACAGAGCATTTTCAATTTTATTTCCCTTTAATCCTCTTATAAATCCATGGAATGCATTAAAAATAATTAATTCAGTATATTAAGTATACTTAATTGTTATTTTTATGATTAAACTACCATTATCTCCTTAATTTTCATCCTATAGAAAGTGAAAACATCACTTGTGCGTACATACGACTTACCGTCCCCACATAGCGGTGTATTTTGTTTTTAATAACTACAATAGTTGGATGGTTATAATGATTAGTTTAACATATACACATGTTATTTATGATATTATTCGGATTATGAGAAGTGGAATTATGATTTACCTTTTTTTCTATACATTAAAAAAATGAAAACTACATTCATGTGTACTTACGATATACTGTCTTCATGAACAATGTAATTGATTTTTCTATATTTAAATTTTATTATTCAATATATCTCTATATATATAATAAATTAATATTATTTTAATATCATGGTTAAAATTTTGTATAATATTGAACCATGATCAATTTATAAAGACTGATACTGTTGAACAAGATGATGTGCGAAAAATAAATCAATTATCATCCAGAACAATGATTTTAATAGTGTTGTTAAAAAATATGTGATAAGATGTTATAAGAAAATAAAATATTATATGATATATATGATTATTATTATGGAATACATATATAATAAATTTATATTTATTATATAGGTTTTTTAATTTTTATGATGAAATACAATACTTGAGGTAATGGTTTTATGACATGATCTCATTTTTTACATGGATTGTTTATGAATATGGTTTCAATGATGAAATTTCATGATATAAATATAAATAACTAACATTAATTTAATTATTATCTAGTTTTTATTTATATTACCTTTTTTTTCTATCATTTTACTCTCTTTAAAATTTCATGAGAATAATTTTTTTAATGAAAATTGAATTTATTTCTATCTTCGATTGAACATTCTTTATCTTCAATGTCTTTGATTTCCAGAAATGATTTCATGAATGTTTTTAATAATATACTATGATTTTTTTAATTTCATTTTAACACATGATTAATCATTTATATAATGGTTTAAAATTAATATTATTTTCTTTTTTCTAATGGGGAATTTCTTTACATTTTTTACAAAAGTATGAAATTAATGTTTTAATTTAAATTATAAAGTATGAGTGGAATTTTACACCATCATGAACAATCATTAATTTGAAGCATAATTTAACATTTTCCAAGTTTATTTTCAATATAAATATTTTTTCTAAAAATTTTGTATTTTTTTTGGATTTTGAGTAAGTTATTTCAAACGGTAAAGTGTATTTTTATCAGGAATTTTTTAGTGTTTTTATCAAAATTTTCATATATGATAACATTCTTTTATGTTAATTATGATTTAAAAAATCCTTATTATTTATATGGATTTCAATTTGTTTTGATTCTGATATTTTTTCGACATCCATTTATTTTCCATGTGTAACACTATGATTATATAAATAATATTTTAGGATCATGTGATATTTATAATATTGAATTTTGATTGTGAATAGATTATGTCACATTTTTATGTGGGAGTATGATCTATTTCTAGATATGCTGACAATATAACATGTGGATGTGATTTCAACTATCAATGTTCATATAATTATGCTATTACACTTTTTATTTTTCCATTCCCTAGGTTATTAATTATGTTCATAAGTAGGGTATGTCTATGAAGAGTACATTGTGAGAATATATTTATGGGAAATGTTGTAGATACTTAATGATATAAAAATATTATATATCTACTATCTAAATACACTAAACCTATATTGTCTTAGGTCATGTAATATTTTGAAATAGATTGAATATTAATGTAAAGTGAGGAAATATTCATAAATGTTTTTCTTAGGTCGCTTCAAGATTTGATTGTATTATTTTTCTACATAATATATGTAAATGTGTGATATATTTTTAATATTAGGATTACATTAACATAGAATGTAGATCTATCTTATATTGGAAAGGAAAGTAGAGGTTGCCCATACATATATGGGTAATGGAGATTTGTGGAAGTTAATTCTACCTATGAAGATTAGTCTGGAACGATTCTAGGTTTCAACTATTGAATTTTATGATTGTATTTTATAATATTCGTGGAATAACATGAAAAGTATTGATGGAAATTTTCCACGGATGTATTCAATATATTAGAGACTAGAGAGTTAAGCAAGCTATGTTAGGAGATTTAAGACCTATGTTAAACGTGAGTAAAAGTATTTATGATGTGTGAAAGAATCCATCATAGTATAATTATACTATTTAATAATAAAATAAGGGTTTGATAACACTAGGATAAAGTTTTAAAAGGTTTGAGTTAGATGTTGAAAATTAATTGTAGTTGAATTTCTGAGAAATACTCAAGGTTAAATTTATATATTGTATATGTCTTTGGTAATGAAAATGAGGTGTTTAATAATGTTTTATAAATTAAAGAAGGTTATATGAGGTGATTATGAGTAGTTAAGAATGTTTTTAGTACTGATAACCAAACTTTTGAATATAAGCCTTTTGAATATAGAACGATCCTTTGACTGAGTATAAGGCTTAAAGATCCAATATAATACTTTGGAGTTCTAGTGTATGAAATTATCAAAAGGATTCGATATTTATCATATGAATTATCTTCCACAACACTACTGGAAATTAGATCTTTCCCAATGCTTCTATACCAACGGTTTGCAAAAACCGTTGGTATAGGTCCCCTTTTCCAACGTTTTGTCCAAACCGTTGGGAAAGGTGGCCCAAAATTCAACATACTACATAGAAACAAAATCTCAACCAAAGACCTATACCAACGGTTTTAACAACCGTTGGTATATGTACTTTCATTTTTATCAAACCTTCGTACCAAGAACATTATATATATCAAAATTTAAAATATTTATGAGAATACATATATATATTTATGTAATTATGATCACAAAAGTCATGTTAGGTTAGTGGTTGAGTCGTTCAATGATAAACGAGGGGTCCTGGGATCAAATCCCAGTGGATGTTTTATTTTTTGAATTTATATACCAACGGTTCCATTACCGTTGGTATAGATTTCATATTACCTATACCAATGGTTTCCAAAACCTTTGGCATAGGTCTATACCAACGGTTTTTGGAAAACCGTTGGTATAGACCTATCCCAACGGCTTACTTGGCTATGGTTCTCCAAACCGTTGGTATAGGCTATACCAATAGTTTGGAGGCCTATACCAACAGTTCCAAACCGTTGGTAAAGGTTAGATTTCCAGTAGTGCAATACTTATTACAATATTTATTAAATGGAAAATATAAGTCCTTATGAACTTGGTGCATTCTTATGATTATATTTTTTGCTGATAGTTTCATAAACATTTCTAAGGGTTGAGAATAAGTATTTTATGGTTGATAATAAGGGAATATATATAGGTATATATATACTTATAAGTTTCTTGAGGATTGTATAAATGTGATTCCATGTTTGTGCTTCCTATATAAGGGCAATTACATACCTATGTAAAGGTCATACCAATCTTATAAGAGATACATAATTGTAGTTAGGTGCTATGCAAAGGTACTTCTCGAGTTCCATGATCTATGTAATGATAAATTATTGATATATAAAATTCACCCTAACTTGTGTAATGTTCAGTTAGAGATATGTAAGGGTCATCATCAATATTCAAGAGAAACGCAAGGATAATTGAAGACCTAAATAGTGGTCATATTACAGAATAAATATTTAAGTAAAGGTCAATATTATAGAGAACATGAGATTTACATAATGTTGTTTTGAAGAGTTATTAATTTATATTATGCTTGACATTTTTCATCCATGAAATTAAATATCATAATAAATGAGAATAAATTTAATTCAAGATGATTCCATAAATTATAGATAATGTTATTTTAAGAGAAGATGAACATTTTAGATGATTCTGGGTGAGGTTAGATACTGTGATAATCTGTGATTCCGAAATTGAGATTTTACAAAAAAGTGAAATGAAATATTGGAGTAAGAATAAAAATGGTATGAAATACACCATATTTTATTTTTGAGTGATTATTAATAGACGTTGAACACTAGAAGTCCAAAATGGTGAGATCAATTCCCGAAGACAAGTCGTGATATTCTATATTGTGTCACTATATTGAATGTGGTGATTTGTTTTGGTGAGATAGATGAGATGGTTATTTTGAGGTAAATTTTAGAAAAAGATGAAGGATACCACAAGGTGACTGGAAGGACATGGAATAGTTTCTTCGAATCAAAAGAAATGGGAAAATAAATTAAGACTAAAAATAAATGGTAGTCTTGTAAATGTACATGAGATTACTATCAAAAATGAAAAAAGAATATGAGGATCATGGGAACACCCACACATGAATAAGTGAGAAGAAATTAAATAATGATCATGGGAATTGAATCATATAGAGATATTATATACTTCATGTATAGAACAAATTATTATGGGTGGACAATATACAATTGAATGAATATAATAGAAATTATGAGTTATAAATATGATAACCAAGAGATAAACTGCACTAGATAACATCTTATAACTCTCTAATAATTATATGGAAATGATGAACCTATGTTGATAATTAAGATAATTTGGGAATCAAATTTATAAGAAGGAAAAAAAATTAAATATGGAAATAATGATATACTATACATGTATATTTTCAGTTGGTATACATCATTTCATTGAGTGAGAAGTGAGAAAAGATAGAGAAGATTTTATAGGCCATATTCTTGAGAACTTTGAGATTATAATATTGTAATATATTTATATAATATCCAAAAAACATAGTAGGTTAACAGATACCAAGTTGAATGTGGTTTGATTAAGTATTTTGAGGCAGTCAAAGTCTCTATGGTGAGGAATTAGATAATATACAGTGGTTGAATTATCATCCTTGAAATGTAACTAGTGGGATGCGAGTGTAAATATGTGTAATGGGATTCCACATTAATCACACGTGTAAAATAGTGGTTTCATACCTATTCAATATGTCATGTTTAGTTTCAAAATAATACTTGTCCAACTCCACTAGAATTTACGTTAAGATTATAGTATAAAATCTATGACTTGGACATCCCAATCATTGAAATGATTAGGGTACATAAGAGGGTTAAAACCTTGTAAAAATATATTTAATATTTAAAACATTAATTAAATTTAATATAGGTGTATTATATGAAAAATATTATGATATATAACATTCTTATCCAGTATTAGAGGCATAATTCCAAAAGATATTCAATGTTTGAAAGAAGAAATTAGAACTTGTAAAATTTTTACAGCACCTAATTTAACCCCTACCCAGTGCCTGAATAGGTACACTAGGTCTTACATAAGAAAAATATAAATGTTAATGTGTGACTCAATGTAACAACCTAAGATGTTACAATATATTTCATTTAGAAAAAAGTTAATTTCATCGATAACTTATGAAGCACAACAGGTTTAAACAAAATACTCTATAGTAATGATTTTTCAAATATAATTTTAAATTAAATTTTAACACCTTTAGAAAATTCATGTGAAAATATAAAATTAATTTTATAATTATAATACCAAAATTAACTTAGGGTTATTTTTTTGGTATTTTTATGAAAATTTTCATTTTTTGATGAATAGTAAAAAATAAAGAATTTTAATTGAAAACTGAATTTTTGTTTAAATAATTTATATTGTTAAATTATAATTTGAATTAGTTTTAATCTAGAATAAGTTAAATTATAAATATATGAATCCAATTTAGGTCATTTAAATCATTTTCATAATTACTTTAGACATACAAACATTGTAAATGTTTGAAAAGTTTCACTTTAAAAATCCTCTATCTCGTCACGTCTACAAGTTAATTTTAAATTAATTTTCTTCAATTATTTGGATTGAATTTAGAAAAATGGATTAAATATTTGGGATAATTATAATTTATAATTTATAATAAGGTTAACTTAATTTTTTATCAAAATTATTAGTACAAACAGTTAAAATTAATTATAGCGATTAAGGTCAAAATGAGATTACTTAGTGGTTAAACTTAGTATATAATGTGTACAGATAAACCAAATCTTGTAAAAAACTTAATTATGTACATAATAATTCCATATAACTTATATTATAGATATGTTTCTATTATTGGGGCCTGGTTATATGAATAAAACATGGGCGAAATTCATTTTTTCCAAAAATTACAAGTGTTCCACTCACCCCACTTATAAAAGGCCACCAACTCTCCCCTCTTCTTAAAATAATAAAACCAATTTGGATCAGACAATTCCTACCCAAATAACTACCCAAATTCTATAAAATCAACCTATAAGATTTTTTTGGGAATAAATACAACCTATTAAGATTTTAGTGCAAACCAAAGGAATATACCCAAAGAATAGGTAACGTTCCCCAACGAGAATCTTTATTTTACTTCATACCACACCTAATTAAATTTTTATTAAAAAATTATGATATAATAAATTTAGTATCTTAAATATACTAGTATTTTTTAATAATGATTATATGATATAAAACCATCAATAATTCCATAAAATGGGTTATGAAATCATCATTCGTGTGTACAACGAACTACCACCTCACGAACTGAAGTCATTCGTATCTCCATTTAGAACTCTCATGGTTTGGTATTATGATGTATATAAAGAATATTTATGATATTGAAAAAATATTTATACCTCTAGAGTCATTATATAATTTATATATATATATCTTTCATTCTTTAGAGATAAAATAATGTCGCTCGTGTGCATGACGAGCTACCACCCAGTGAAGCGATGTGATTCGTCTTTGACTAACGCTTCGCATGGAAGGTGATAAAGATAAGGTTAATTTTCATGAACCATCACATGTCGGGGCTCAACATGCAACTACCCCAATCATGCCTCTTTAGACTAGAGGCTAGCGACAAGCACCAAAGTCATAAGAAACTCGAGGAGGCTTTTTCTTAAGTACCTATACACACACACACACACAGCCCAATAAATAAAAAAGTGTATAGGAAAATAAAAAGATAAAGAAATGCTATATATATAAACAAAAATCAATTATCAAACTCTATATAGTACAAGTATAATAGAGTAAATGTAAAGGGAAAATGAAAAAAATATGCACCAAATCAGAAAAGTGCAACAACCTGGAAACAATTGGAAAAGTAAAATAGATGAGAGAGACCTGCTCCTAGATCCCAAGCTATGAACACAACACACAGTCCAAGAAATCCATATCCCTAAGCTCCTATTATGTCACAATCAACATGTCCTTCATCATCAAGGGAACACCAAGTGCAGGAAAATCCCAAGAAGGTGTCAGTGTAAAAAAATACTTATTAGGATTCCCTGAAGGCTCAAGGGAGAAACAAAAGATAAACTGAAGGGGGAGAATTAGATAGAGAAAGGTACAATAAAATAGTACAGCTCAACCCAAAAAATGAGTGATGTATGCTCATAAAAGCACCAGGATCTTGAAACGGTGAGAATATGAACTTATTGTTGAGTCATCATTACATATAGTAGGAGAGTAGACTCATCCAACCATGAGAAGCTAGACATAGAAAGAACATGGAATACCCTACATGTATTCACCTCTCCTAGAAGGAGAGTAACCATAACCCAAGGAATGAGTATTGAAATAAGAATATATATATATATATATATATATATTCTTATTCAAAGAAACTGAAATGAGAGAGTAAGTTGGATGTTCATCTCACAGATCAGCCCAATAATGTGAGTTTCCAATAAAATTATATGTAACCACCATCGATGCCCATCATCCCACATGTGTTCTCTGAACATCAAATCAAATGGGATCAATCACCGTACCTTGATACTATACACTTTGGGCAGCAGTCTCTCTCCATCACGGTTTTAGGTCACATCATAAGGACATGTCTTGGTAGGGAAAAGCGTCCCTCTTCCTCATGAGTCCAAAGGTACCTCAAAGCATGCCTCGTCACTATGTCACATAGTCGATAGGTTGTGTCACAATGTTAAGAACCCATTCCTAGCCCAGTTGGAGGGTTCCATTCTTTATCAGGTGCTCATTCCATAGAATGTCTGGGGGCATCATCACTTGGATGTCGACGAAGACCCACTACAAAACCCAGATGGGGGTACTTCCCAATAAGGATCATCGATATGACCCACTACTCAGCCCTGTTGTAGGGAATCCTGAAACATCCATCGAGGACCACATTCCAACCCTGCTGGTGGTAACCTCAGAACTGCTCTATCCATCCCTGCTAGATGGTTTCTCTTATAAAATAAATGAGGAACTCTATCCATCCCAACTAGATATTACCTCTTAGAAAAGAATCAAGGAACTCTGCCCATTCCTATTGGATGATACCTCTCAGAAAATCAAGAGGAAATCTAGCCATCCCTATTAGATGGTACCTCTTAGAAAAGAACAACACTAAAATCATCAGTTACTACCCCGAAATATCTTGTATCATATCTTAGAAGCCACTACGGAGGGAACCGTCACATTCCATGTAGAAGAACACTCTGAATCGGCTAATCTTGGGCCAGAATACGAGTAAAAAATATGGAGATACGAGAGATCAATGTTTCGTAAAGTGGTGAAATTCGGGTGTGGTTACTACATGATGTGTGATCCCACATCATCTTCAGGCCATGTACCTAGCCATTCTTAGGTACTAAATTGTGATAATGTACCCCTAGGTGTACAAGTGTACTCCGAGAGTACATGGAACATAAAGTCAAAAAGCCGAAAAGTTCATGATTCTCATCATTAATATGAAGGGTTAAAAAATTAACTTCACTGACATGACTCCTCAAGAATCCCTAGAACATTTTACAATATCTATTTATATATCTTCTCCCCTCTAATAATAGTTGAATTAGACCTAAGCTATGGGTTCTTTTCAGACACAAGAGAAGGATCTTCGACCAATATTCTATTCATTTTCCCTCATTTAATGAGATCACAAATAGGGTTCCACAATTGTAAACTGATCATACCACTGTGATCCTTGTGAAAAAACATGCAAGATCTACTATTTACTCACTCTAATCAGACATCCTAGGGAAAAGTTGTGTGATACCACACTTCACTCGAAAGGCATCTCATGAGGCCCACACATTGGTACCCAAAAAAATTACATGGATCATGCCATTGTGATCCTCACAAAAAAAACACACGATATGGACTACTCCTTCATCCAAAAAATATAACCAGTGAAAAAGGTACATTTCACCGCAATAAGTTTGAACAGAGCCTCATGGAGCCCACACCTCTACTTTAGTTTAAACACTAGAAAGTTGTTTTGAAAAGTTCCCCCAAAGACCTAGGTCTCTCTACGACTAACGGTGTGTCAAATGGACATCACTTTTAAGACATCTGTTATATACAAGAACCCTGAAAAATAATAAATATTTAATTATTACTAAATTTATGTGTTTTGTAAAATGGAGTAAATACACCAAAAATTTAATGTCTCGAACTACTCTAAAAAGATCTGTCTTGATAAAAGGGACACATGGATATAGATGATGCTTCAATCAGATGCATAATTCCAGAGATATAACTATTTAAGCTGTACAGTCCAAAACGAACCGGTCCGGCCCAGTCTAGTCGGACTACTCCGCAAGGGCCAGCTTGCTCAGCTTGAACCACAGACCCACAACCCAACCTTGAAGCCTGGCCCATGGCCCCACCATGTGGCCCAGCCCACCTGTCACTATCCTGGCCTGTCCCTCCACCTCACGGGCTCCACACACCACTAGGTGAGCACCTTGTCCCACACGTGTCAACGGACAACCCACAGACCGCAGGTCATGCCCCCTATTTCCTTGGTCACCTCACCTAGCCAATGATACTGGATGCCGACCTCCTTTGTTTAATCACCTCACTGCCTGGGTATACTGCCTCACATTCCAGCCACATCCCTCTATCCTGGTCTGCCCCGCCCACACCGTAGCCACCCCTCACTCCCGCTGTGCCAGATACCCATAACCAATGCCTATCGCCTTTTACCTAGTCGCTGACCTGATCGCCCAACACAGTACCGGCCTTTGCCCGACCCTTGTCGGTGCCTCCGTAATGGATCCACACCTCCTTCTTCTTCCGCACATCATACCTACACCTTTGGTGGCCCGATTTGAAATCAAAAAATGGATTGAAGAACCTTACAATGAGGTCTTTGCAGCACTAACCTCCGCTCCGTAATTCATCAGTGTTTGACCATAATGACAATATAAGTCAAAGAATAGAAAAAAGCCAAAACTGAGATCAGGAGATGGTACTGTTCTTTTGGCCATTTCCTTGATGTTAAAAATGTATAATTAGATGACGAATTCAAGAAATAAACCAGAATTGAAAATGGGGTGAAAAAATTAAACAAGAATCCTACCTCACTGGATTCGTTCATTAGTAACGATGTACTCTATGATTCCCTTGCAACCCATCAGAGTTCCATCAATGATTCATCTTTGATCTTCCAAATAATGATGAGACAGATAGAGAGATATTGGTAGAGAGATATAGATTAGGGTCTAGCCCTAATCTTAGTCCCTTATTTTTCTATTTATAGAAAAATCACCATAACCTGCCAACGATTGTGAAATCCGAAACATATGTGCCCTCTAATTTTATATCCCTCCTAGGAAAAATTATCCCACAAAGAACTCAACGATTGTCTCATATTTCTAATATGATTCCTCGATAAAAATTTATTTGATTCTGCATTTGAGATAAAATAATTATGTTTAATTATTTTATTTTCTATTTTCCCCTCAGTGACTTTTCTCACAGAATTCCAGCTCCAACAAAAGTAATTCCCTGCCTGGGGTAAAAACCATCTTCTAGACTCAACTGTGGCCTCATATTTCTAATCCGATTTACCATTTGAGAGTTACACCATTTCATTCTCATGCATATTATAGAATATAATTAATATTTTTGTATAATTTATTCTGGGTACAACCGGCCTCGAAATTACATGTTGTCTCAGTTCCTAACTATGGAAATATATGTAGAAATATTCCAAAGTATTACAAGAAAAAACCAGGTGTTTACATCATTCCCTCCATTAAGATGTTCATCCTCGAAAATAAAAAATAGGGAAATAACTCGGGATACTCGGCCCACACCTGGCTCTCGCACTCATAAGACAACCTGAATGTTTCGATGTTGGCACAACACACAAACCAAAGTGATGGTCTGCCCTCAAAAAGTATTCTCCCATCAATGAAGTGCATTGGAAAATGCACGTATCTCTTCTGTTGCGACACATGGGAGGCATTGATCTCCCACTCCGGCTATTGGGGGTAGGGAAAGACGGTAGGCAACCTCACCATCTCTTTGCACGATCTCGAATGAACTTGAAAAACATGGGGATAGTTTTCCTCCCCGACCAAACCTCTACATCCAATATCATGTCTAGAATCACTACTTGTCCCCAGAACATGGTCTCATGATTCCCTCCTTCATAATATCCATATGGTTAAACACCTAAGGATATCTTGTCACACAAGATTCCTCAGTCGATTCTTCAAAATTGAGACTCTCTTACATGCTCCAGAAGTGAAGGATTAATCACCATAGATTGAAGAAAAATTGTACACTCCTACTCCTCAAGGTCTAGTTAGAAGGAAGATAACTACTACAAAACTTTCCACACTAGGAAAGCTCGAGACATCTTTTTAGTGGAATCGTCTACAATGTTTCCCTTTCTGAAGTACTATCTTGAAGTCATAGTCCTGCAGGAAGTTCAACCAATGTAACCATCTCAAATTAAAATCTCTCTAGGTGATGACGTACCTGAGGGTCTGGTGGTTTGAAAAAACCACAAAGCGCACTCCTAGAAGATAGTGTCTCCAAATTTTTAGGGAGAAGAATAATGCTTCCGGCACCAGATAGTGACTTGTGGAGTTTTGTCCATGGGGTCTCCATCACATTGAATTGTACTTGATAAATTTTGTACGAAGGTTGATGTTGAGAATTCAAGGTACCAAAGAATAAAGAAGGTGTGTAAACTCATCCAACTTCAAGAGAATAGACACGAAAATCATGTGACATACCCCATGTGTCATTTCCTCTCTTGGAAGGAGAGTAATCCCCAAAACATGAAATATTTCATACCCACTAGTGGCATTCCAAGAAAAATAATTTTATGTAGATAAAATCCACTCTAAATGTGAGGATCTTCTATGAAACTCCTCTAAAAAACCCTTCCATGGATTCAAAAGTCATAGGGAATATTCCACAATACCTCAATACTATCCTCTTTGGGAGGAACTGAATCACACTCAGTATTTTTCTCAAATCACAAAAATGCGTCTTGGTGGGGGAAGAAACCCTCTTCTTCTTGAATTAAAAGCTACATCGAACAACACTGACACAAAGTTTAATCGATTCCATGTATCACCTTTGTAAATATTCAAACATGGTGCAGGGAGAAAAGAGTACTTCCCATAGTTTCTAACAAGTTCAACTAGAAAATGTATAAAAAGGAAGAGGGCATACCTATTATCATCTCATGCTCTGTAGGATCATAGAAATCCCAAGATTGTGGCTATCACTGGTCCTAGCTTCTAGCCTCCTAACCCTAACGTGGGTCTCCAGGTTGTGGTGGAAAGACCATATAACCTCAACCCCCACCTCCAGCTCCTCATGCTCCTCTTCCAACACCACCTCGCTGGGGAACACCCTGATTATGACATTGTCTCTATCTTGGTGGTACAACTACAACTTGCTTGAGATTCTCATCACATATTGTCTGGAAGTATCATGCCATTTGACCTAACCCATTACAATCATAACACCATACCTCCCAAGGCTGACCCCGTGCTCTGTGCTTCCTCGAACCTATATGATTTTATTCCTAAGACTGATTACGGGAAGGCCTTCTGTGTCGAGATATTGTCATTTGACTTCTTCTAGATACTAAAGACATCTCAGATCTGTTTTACCCACTACAACCACTGGCTGTATGGATCCCCTCCAACAAAAAGTTCTCAACCACTAGCACCCGCTCCAGCACTCTGGAATGGGGATTCATAGGTGTACTATAATAGCATAGATCTCTCTACGGAGTTCCCTAATCAAACTTCCATGCTCATAATTAGCCGTAATGAATCATATCCAGAGAGTAGTGTACAATGTCTATGAACATATTCGCGTACTCAGTCACCATTATCTCTCTTTTATGAAACTAAAGTAGCTCTTGATGTTGAATAGAATGAAAGAAGGAGGGGGTAGTACTCCTCACAAAATATCTACTACCCAAAGCCAGGGATCAAGCCGTAACTACCTCACCCATTCCAGGGATCGAGCGATAACTACCCAAGCCCTCTTCCATAAGCTTGGGGTTGATGACAAGCACCAAAGGTATAATAAACTCGGATAGGCATTTTCTTATGTACCTTTACACACGCACACGACCAACTCAAGAAAAAAGTTCATAGGAAAAGGAAAAAAATACAACCCTACTATATATATTTATATACAAAAAACATGCATCGAACATTAAATTGTACAAGTACAATAGAGTAGATTGAAAGGGAAAAGGGAAAAAAATACACACCTAACCAGACAAGTGCCACAACCCAACAACAAGTGGAAAAATAAAATAGCTGAGAGAGCCCCACTCATTGATCCAAAACTATGATCACCACAGATGGTCCAAGCACCCCATATCCCTAAGATCCTTTGATTTCACGATTAACCTATCTGTCGTATGCAAGGGAATACAATGTGTGGGAAAAACCTAAGAATGGGTGAGTATAAAAAAATACTCAGTAGGATAGTCCAAAGGCTCAAGGAAGAAATAGAAGATATACTGAAGGGGGGTGAAGTAAATAGAAAAGGTACAATAAAATATTATAAACCAACCCAACAAAGAAGTGAATTATGATCATCCAAGCATAAGGAGATAGAAAGGATGATAAGATGAAATTCTATTCTAGTATTCACTACATATAACTAGAGAGTAGACTCATCCAATCATGAGAACCTAGAAATAGAAAGTATATGGCATAACCTGTTTGTCTTAGCCTCTCATGGAAAGAGTGTAACTAAAATCCAAGGAGTGGGTACTGGAAAAATAATATACATATATGCTCAGTCAAAGAAACCCAAATGTTAGGGTAAGGGGGATCTCCATCTCAAATATCACTCCAAGAAAGTGAGTAGCCAACAATCCCAAAAGTAACCCCCATCAATGAACAACATCCCACACATCTGCTCTAAACTGCAAGTCAAAGGGACTCAATCACTGCACCTTAATACTATCCAATTTGGGTAGCATAGTCTCGACCTCACTATTTTAGGTCTCATCACAAGGACACATCTTGGTGGGAAAATCTTTTCTATTCCTCATGATTCCAAAGGTTTGTCAAAGTACACTTTGTCACTATGTCACATAGTTGAGAGGTCATGTCATAAAGTCAAAAACTGATGAATGGCTTAGTTGGAGGATTCCCCTTGTCATTAGGTGTTCATTCTCTAGTATTTTAGGGGGGATCATCACTCAAAAGTCGACAAGGACCCACTGCCCAACCCAGCTAAAGTGTACTGCTCGACAAGCATTATAGACGAGACCCACTACCCAGCACTACTGGAGGGAAACCCATAATTTCCATTGGGGACCATTTCCCAGGAAAAATAGAGGTAAACTCAAAACATCCATGAGGGACCAATTCTTAGCCCAGCTAGAGGTAAACCCAGAATTGATCTGGCCATCCCTACTGGATGGTACCTATTCAAAAATAATCAATGAACTATGTATATCCTTAATGGATTGAACCTCTCGGAAAATCATTGAGGAAATATAGCCATCCCTATTGGAAGGTACCTCTCAGAAAAGCAGGAGGAACTCTGTCCATCCCTGTTGAATGGTACCTCTTAGAAACTCACATTGATGCAGTCATTGAGTATCACCCTAGAATATATCCCATCATATCTTAAAATCTACTACGGAGGGCACCATCACGTTCCACATGGAAGAAAAATTCAGATAGGCTACTCACGAGCCAAATCCTAGTTCAAGAGGAGGGGATAAAAGGGATCAAAGACCCGTAAAGTGGTGTACGACACTTGTGGGGCCCACACGACATGTGACACCACCTCATTGAAAGGTCTTGTACATAGCCATTCTCAGGTACTAATTTGTAAAAAAGTACCCCTATGCATACAATGTACTCTCAGAGTACATGGAATGTCTAGTCAAAAGCCCAATGAGAGCACAATGCTCATCATTAATCTGAAGGGTTAAAAAAGAAACTTCACTAACTTGCCTCCTCAAGCATCCTAATAACATTTGTCAACATCACTTTATACATCTTCTCTACTATCAAAAGAGTCAAAGATGCCCTAAGCCGTGAGATCTCTTCAAACACAAGTGAAAGATCTTCTAATTTCATTTCATTCTTGTTTCCAGATTTAATTATATCATGAATAAGGCTTTGCACATCCAAACAGATCACACCTTTTTGATCCTTGTGAAAAAACACGAATGATAATCTATTTACATGCTATAATTAGACATATGATGGAAAATTTGTGTAACGCCGCAATTCCCTTGAATGGAGTCTCATGGGGCCCATGATCAGTCCCAAAACAAATTATATGGATCACACCATTACGATACTCATGGAATAATTCATGAGATGGACTACTCATTTCTTCAAAATGGATAACCGGTGAAAAAGCTACATTTCACTACAATACATGCAAACTAGGCCCTGTGGGGTCCACACCTCAACTTTTGTTTAAACACCTTAAATTAATATTGAAAATTTCTCCCAGAGACCAGTGTCACACCACCACCAATGGTGCGTCAAACAGACGTCCTGTTTTAGAGATATGTCTGATACAAGAACCCCAAATAATAATAAAAAATTTATTATAATTAAACATAAGTGTTTCATGAAATTGAACAATGAAACCAAAATCTAAAAGTCCCAAACTAGTATAAAAATATCCTTATCAATAAAAGGGATGAATGTCAACAGAAAATGCATCAATTGGATCCATGGTTTATGAGAAACGACTATTTAAGTTGTACGGCCCGAAACGAACCGGTCGGACCCAGTCTGGTCGGACTGTTCCACATGGGCTGGGCCACCCCAACTAGCCTGGATCAGAATACTAGCTCATAGCCCACCTATGTGGCTTGAACTGCCTTCCTCTATCCTCTCTTGGTCCTTTGACTCACTAGCTTCTCATGTTGCCAGTCAAGCGCCTCGGTTCCCCCACATCAACGGAAGTCCCACAAACCGTGGGTCGTGCCCCCCTCTTGCCTCGGTCATCCCGCCTGACCAACACCGCAAGACACCAGGCTCCTTTTCATAGCCACCTCACTACCTGAGTATTACCCCTCACATGACATCCAAAACCTATCATCCTAGTCTGCCCCATCGACACCACAGCCACCCCACACTCCCGCCGTGCTGGAGACCCGCAGCCACCACCTGTTGCCTTGTACCCAACCACTGGCCTGCTCGCCCAGCACACTGCCGACCTCCAACTTGGCCTTTCCAGTACCTCTATGATGGAATCATGCTTCCTCCTTCTGCATATTGTACTGATTCTTTTGGTGGCCTTATTTCAGACCTGAAAATGGATTGAATAACCTTACGATGAGGGATTCAGAACACTAACCTTCTCTCAGCAATTCATTAAAAAAAAATTCATAATGAAAATTTAAGGAGAAGAACAGCGAAGAACATTCCAAAATGGGGATCAGGCAATGATTGTGTTCATTTGGCAATCTCCTTGATGTTAAAAACTAAAAATTTCATGTTGAATTGAAGAAATAAATACTAATTCAAATAGGGGTGCTCAAATTTAGTGGAAATCCTACCTCATTGGATTCATTCATTATTGCGATGTGTGCTATGATTCCATTACGATTCATCAGAGTTCTATCAAAAATTCATCCTTGATACAGTAAAGAATGAAAAGAGAGAGAGAGAGAGAGTTATTGGTGTATAGAGAGATATTAGAGGATAACCCAATCCCTAATCCTTTATTTTTCTATTAATAGAAAAATCATTGGAACCCACCAGTGGTTGCAAAATTTGAAACCTCCACCCCACTCATTTTATGTCCCACATAAGAAAAACATCCCATTAAGAACTCAACAACGGTCTTGTATTTCCAAGTTGAGACTCTGCTAAAAAGTTATTAGATTTGGTGTTCAAGATAAAATAATTATGTTTAATTATATTATTTACAATTTTTCCCTTGGTGGATTTTCTCCCAAAAACCTCGTGCTAACAAAAGTTATGCTCCACTGAGGGTAAACTCCATATTCTGGAATCAATCGTGGCCTCATATTTTTGATCCAAGTTACCATTTGAGAGTTATCTCATTTCTTTCATGTTCATAGTATAAAATGTTCTTAATATTTTTTATAGTTTACTCCAAGCACATCAGGCCTCAGAATTGCATGTCATTTCAACGCCTAACTTTGGAAATATTTGTAGAAATATTCCAAAGTGTTACCAGTGAAAAACCAATTCTCTACATTAATGATTATATTTGATATAAATCTCAAAATTATGATATTAATTTAAAATTTATAATTATTTAAATATTATATATATCATTTTATTACTTTCCTTTTGACTCAAACAAAGAAGATAACATCGTTCATGTATGTGTGGAATTTCAGCTTCACGAAGCAATGTGATGCTATTTTCATAACCACACCATATAAATGAAATATATAAGTATATAATATGGTATTAATGATATTATTATAATTCTATAAATGTAAAATATCACTTACCACCTTTCCATAATGATTGATGGAAAATGAAAACATTACACATGCGTACGTACGACCTACCGTCTCTATGATCGTAACGTACTTAATTTTTCAAAACCATATTTCATGATTGGTATTAAAAGTTTAATTTATATTTAAATATGATAATTATTTCATGATTATTATTATGTAGATGATGAGACTCTATAATATGTGAAATAACTAGATATTTAATGACACAATAGGTATAAGAAAACAAGACAATTAACACCCGAAACAATGAAAATAATGAATGATTATTAATGAATGGGTGAAAATATGTTATAAAAGGGTCATATATGATATTAGAAACACTTATATGGTTAGGTTGTATGTTAATTCCATGTAAAAAGCTGAAATACACTAGTTTTAAATACTTTAAATTTAAATGAAGCATGAGGTAAGGGATTTTGTCTCAATTTACATCCCATCGAGACTTATTTGTTTCTATGCACCAATTAACTTTTATGTGGTGTATATAATGGGCCTATGACATGTAATATAATTCATAATTCATAATTCAATGCATGTTATGTTTAAATTTAAATTATTTCATCAAAGGGGATTTGATTTGAAAATTTCCAAGTGATAAAATTTATTGTGAAATATCACATTCTATTGTGATTGTTAACTATCTAGTGAAAGAATCAATTTATTGTAATCAATTTTCATTAGAAATTAAATTTATATTAAACATAAATATTATTTTTTGATGGATATTTTTATTTTATAAACTATATTTCATTTTTACATATGGTTTTTTACTTTTAAAATTGTTTGACTATCTATTGAAATATTAATAAATCTATATCCTTTACTCAATAAAAATATTTTATGATAAGGAAAAAATTTTATATATTAAATTGATTATTCGATATATTAAGAATTCTTTAGACATGAAATACATGTGTTGGGGACTATTTAATGTAATCGCCATGATGCATCAGTAGTCTCATGAGTTGAATAATTTATCCAAATTAGATTGGTTTTTACCCAATATGTTTTAAACTATCTTGAGGATAGATCTTGAGGATAAAGGTATCATGTTCTTGGGACACATTATGTTACATAATAAAGAATTTACATTATCCAGTGTTTTTTTATTATTATCCAGGATATTTTCACAATAAAATTATCTTTGGAATCAGTTCATTATTAGTAATTTATTAAACGACATGTGTTTGAGGTTATTTACCTTTCTATATTGATAATTTATTATCTATTTATGATGTTAAGATATTTAAATGTATTGTGTGTTCTGTTTTTTACCTTTCCATATTGATTATTCTTATTGATGCATGATATCTACTGTTATACATAAACATTAATTATAATTTTAGATCACTCTTATTTTGAGTCCTTTCCCTAGGGTATGAATATGAGTTCTTGGAATGAGTTTCATGGATGATGAGATTTTAATTTTGTTATGATTTATTTTCTTTACCCAATGGAAAATGGGTATCATATATATCTATATCTATTTTTACAAAACTACAAAACTGATCAGTCCTTCAAGATTCAATCCATTGGATCTATGAAATTTTAATAAGGTAAGACACCAACTCTGGGCTACTAGGGTCATGGTTATTATAGTTGGTATCAAATAAAATTTAGTTGAAACCTTAGGAAGTAGATTTATGAAAACATAGATTATGGAACATGACTATATGATATACTTTGAGGATACACATCGAAGTGAATTATAAAAATTTGATAAGGAAAAGATTATATGGACATTCCTAGTAATACATCCCTACCTGGATACTAAAAGTTGACAAGGTTATATCATAGAGGTACCTAGGGGTAGTACCTCCAAAAAAGGAATATTGTCCATGACTCGAGTGTTACCTAGTAGCTGACATTGGGCCTTAATACGCAATTGGTTTGAAACTCCCAATAGATATGCTTAGGATAAATTAAATTTTCTTTATAAAATATTAGGAAGGATTTGAATTAAATTATATCCCCAAAGAAACCAATGTTTTTTATTCTATGGCTATGAATTCATAAAATTTTACTTAATGTTTTGAATTATAAAATATTTTTAATCACACATTATGATATAAAATTCACAATTTTATGATATAATCCAACCTAGAAGGAATAATTGTCTTAATACTCATTAAAAATGTAGATATTTCCCTTAAACATAAACCAATATAGCTTGTATTATAATTAAGAAAATTAAGGCTATATTAGGAGAGAATAATCAAGTTATGGTATACAACCTTTCGTGGATGGAGTGACATTTTACACAATGAGAGTCTCAAATACTAGATCACTTTATATGACAGAATCCCCCATTATTTAGTGGGACTACTAATCCAATTTTAGTTGAGGAATTGAATAAGTATATGAAAAAAATAATTATTTCCTTGTGATATGGTGAAAATAAAATTATTACACTTGGGGTTTATTATCTCAAATGTGATGCTGATCAATGGTTGTAATTGGTCTAGAATACTAGAGTGTAAGAAGAAATAGAACTAATGGAATGCAAAACATTTTAAGGAGAGATTCTTTGATAAATATTTCTCTCATGAGAAACAAATTGGGATGAAGCAAAAGTTCCTTAGCTTATTTAAAAAGTAAGAATAATATTTTTTGGATTATGAGGCTACCTTTACAAGGTTACCAAGGTATGCAATAAACTATATATGAAAAACAGAGTGAAATATTAACCATTTATTTGAAGGGATTAAGACTAGTCTTATAAGGGAAATTGGTTTCTCAAAATCGTTCACCATATGATGAAATAGTTTTATGAATCATCAAATCAAAGAAATAATTCTATAAATCTTACATATTCAAGGGAAACAAGGAGAAGAAGATGAAATATAGACACCATAATAACAAGAATTCATAAAATAATAACAAGAAAATGAAATGTTTTCCACATTGTGAAAAAAATAGAAATAATCACCTTGGTAAATACATGAAGGGATTGTGAGTATGTTATAACTAATGAGTGAAATGACACCAGATAAATGATTGAAAAGGGGTTATGTTTGTTAGGACATAGGAATAAGAAGAATGTATTGATAAACTAAAGAGGATATTGATCAAATTTTATGATTTTGAATCTACCATATGGAAGTGATGGGTTTGTGATATATAGTGATGTATCATATTTGGGACATGGTTGTTTCCTAATAAAAAATGATAAATATATTTCAAATGAATAAAGTGAATTAAAGATTCACAAACAAATCTACCCAACCCATGATCTTTAGTTAGTAACTATAGTCCCTTCATTGAAGGCATGGAGAAATTATCTCTATAGGGAATGATTTGAAATATAAACATATGATAAATTACTTAAACTCATATTTTCATATTAGTATCTCAAAATGAGACAAATTTGATGGCTCAAGATATTAAAGGATTATTATTTCTTAATACACTACCACCCTAGGAAAGAAAACAAGGTAGCAAATGCATTGAGTAGGAAAGATCATAGAATTATCACCACATGAGTATTGAGTGGGATACAATGCCATAGAGTGAGTAAATATGGATATGAGAATTAATAATGAATAGGAGACATCAATATTTTTTAAAATTATTTCAAACCCATCTTTATTAGAGAAGATAAATAATTCTCAATCCAATGATGAGAAATTTCTGAGGAAAATTAATGATCTGAATAATGGGTAGTTAGATTAATTAATTTGTGAAGATGGTGTTATGAAATAGGGAAATAGATTATGTGTTCCATATATACCTAATCTAAAAAGGGAATTGTTATAAAATTGTCATAGCTCAAATTTCATTATACACCCTTATTTCAAAAAGATGTTTAGGTATTTAAAGGAACATTTTTGCTGCGATAACAAAAAGAATGAAATTTTTGACTATGTTTCCAAATGCTTAGTTTTTAAAAAAAGTTAATTTTATGGGGAATCATATTAGAGGATTCATGTAGCCTCTTACTATTTCTGTATGGAAATTTAATGACATTATTATGGACTTTGTTTTACGACTACCAAATACTCCTAGAAATAATGATGAAATATGTCATATCATTGATTTCCAAATTAAATATTAATATTTACCCACTATAAGATAATATTTACCTATTGATAACCCCAATAGACTCTATATTAATGATTTTTTAAGACATCATGGTGCAACTATTCAAGTTTTCTCTAAATGAGATACCCATTTTACATCAATAGTTTGGAAGATCCTTTCGATGGATCTTGATACTGATCTTCACTTGATCACTACCTACCATTATCCAACTAATATAAAGTCTAAAAAACAATTAAAATAGTGGAAAAAATGTTTATGTCATGATCACATGAAATTAAATGTATATGGGATAAGTATTTAACTTTCTTAGAGTTTGAAAATAAAAATAGTTTCAATTCAAGTATTCAGATGGCACTGTCTGAAGAATTATATAGAAAGATATGTTGCACTCCAACTTGTAGGGATGATGTTGGTGAAAGGAATATCATAGGCCCAAAACTTTTTTAATAGTAAAAACTTAAGGTAAAGGACATTCAGGCTCACAATAAAGAATCTAAAAGTCGATAAAAAGATATGATTATAATCAGATAAAGTATTTAGAACTAAAATTTGGAGATTATGTATTCTTGATGAAATATCCATGGAAGGGTGTTATAAGGCTAGGTAAGAAAGGGAAAATAATCCCCAGGTAGATCATACCCTTTTAAATTCTTGAAATAACTGGGTTTTTTTCTTATCATTTGTAAATTCCATGAAATCACTCAAAAGTGCACAATGCCTTCCATATATATTTTTTAGGAAATTGCAAGATAAAAATGAAACCTGTTTTAGCCTATTAATAAATATAATTATAACATGATCTATTATACTATAAAGGAACAAACCAAATTATTAATACCGAAGAGAAATCATTGAGGAATTAGATGACTCTTCTGGTAAAGGTACTTTGAAGGAATAAAAAATAGAGAACTCAACATAAAAACAAGAGGATATTATGAATTAGAACTACCATAATATATTTAGAAGGTATTATTACTTAAATTTAAAGGTAAATTTTTTTATTGGATGGAATAATGTAACACCATAATATTTTGTAATATATTTCATTTAGAATAAAGTTCATTTTATTGATAACTTTTGATGCACACCAGGTTTAAAAATAACACTGTTTAGTAACATTTTCACACTTAATTAAAAATTAAATTTTAAAAAATTTAGAAATATTACATGAAAAAATAAACTTCTTTTTTAAAATCAGTTTACCAAAATTATCTTAGTGTTAATTTTGGCGTTTTTTATGAAAAGTTTAATTTTTTTGATGAAGAGTGAAAATAAATAATTTTTATTCCAAGTAGCCTTATTTTTAATAATTTATAATGATGAATAATAATTTTATTTGGATTTATTTTATAATTAGTCAATTCAAAATCTGTTAATACAATTTAGGTCATTGGAATTATTTTCATATTGAATTTATATATAAAAACATTCTAATCTTTTGAACATTTAAACATTAAAACCCAACTCTCTTGTTATGTTTGTCTTATTAATTTTAAATTAATTTTTTAAACTTATTTTGATTTAATTTGAAAAATGTATTAAATATTTTTAATAATAATTATATATAATTTTAAATAAGTTAAAATTAATTTTTAACTGAAATTATTAGTAAAAATAGTTAAAATTAAATATAGTTATTAAGGTAAAACTGAGTTTACTTAGTGGTTAAACAATTAATATAAGGTGTAATAATGACCCAATAATTGAAAAAAAATCAATTTTATGGAAATATATAGACCTTATTACATCATGGATCAAGAATGGACCATTATTTGGTCCTGGTTAAATAGCAAAACATGGGTAGAATTCACTATTTTATAAATTTACAAGTGTACCACTCACCACAATTATAAAAGCCCAACCCCCTATTATTCACACCATAAAAACAAGTTGGTTACGACAATACCTACTAAAATAACTCCAAAAATACATATAATCATCCTAAAATCCTTATTTTTAAGATATATCAAACCTATGAATTGTTTATTACAAACCAAAGGAATATACATGAAGGAGAGGTAACATTCTCCAACAATCGTGTTTATTTTACTCCTTTATCAACCTCATTAAATTTTTAATAAAAAATTATGATATAATTAACATAGTATATTAAATATAATATTATGTTACTATAGTAATCTCATGATCTAAAACCATCTCTACTTCAATCAAATGGGTTATGAAATCATTATTCTTGTGTACAATGGACTACCACCATGTAAATCAATGTCGTTCGTTTTTCCATTTCCACATATCATGTTTTGGTATGATGATGGATCTAAAGAGTGTTCATAAACATTATAAAATATTTATACCTATTTAGTTATTATATTTTATATATCATTTTTTACATTCCATTCAATAGGATTTATGATAATATCACTCGTGTGTACAATGAACTACCACACCCCAAAGCAATGAGATTCTTCTCACTAATGATTCACATGGAAGGTGATAAAGAAATATTTAATGATTTTATATGATATAAATTACATAATTATGATATTAATGAAATATTTATAATATAATAAGGATAATATATATCATTCAATTCTTTCCTCTTCACTCACACAAAGATGATAACATCACTTGTGTACGCATGGACTACCGCCTTAATGAAGCGATGTAACTCTCTTTTCATCACAACACAGCATGTATGAAATATATATTTTTATAATATGGTTGTAATGATATTATAATTATTTTTAATGGTAAAATATTACTTAAATCCTTTCAATAATGATCAGTGAAAAATGGAAATATTAATCATGTGTACATATGGCCAATCATCTCTATAATCGTAACATATTTCATTTTTCATAAAAATATCTCAAGATTTGTTTTAAAATTATAGTTTATATATAAATATGATAATTATTTCATGGTTTTTATTTTTTATATGAATAAAATCTATAAGATTTAGAATAATTGGATCTTTAATGACATAACATGCATAAGAAAACAAGGTAATTAACAAATAATGAAAATAATGTAATATTATTAATGAACGGTTAATAAGATGTTATAAAAGGATCATATATGATATTATAAATATTAATATGGTTATTTTTAAGTTAATTAAAATTTTATAACCAATATATAAGAGGTGTAATCATGCTTAAAAAAATAAAATGCGAGGTAAGGTATTTTTTCTCAATTTACATTCCACTGAGACTTATTTGTTATTATGCACCAATTCAATTTTATGTGGGGTATATACAACCCATTTTAAATTTAATATCATGAAAAATTCATTATTAAGTGTATTTTAAGTTTAAATTTCATTTATTTCATCTAAGGTGATTTTATTTGAAAATTACCAAGTGATAAATGTTATTGTGAATCTCCAATTATATTATGATTGTTAACTTTATCTTAAAGAAATCACTTTATTATAATAAATTTTCATTGTAAATAATATTTACCATAAATTTATATATTATTTTTCTATGAATATTTATATTTCTTAAACCGTATACCATTTTTACCTAGGGAGTTTACTTTGAAATTTGATTGGTTAATTAAGAAAATATTCATAAATCTGTATCCTTTACTCAATACACATATTTGATGATAAGACACATTTTATAAATTAAATAGATTGTTATATATATATTTGGAATTATTTTTATATGCAATACAGAGGTTTATGACCACTTAATATAATCCCTTTGACGCATCCGTATTCTCATGAGATGAATCAGTTTGGAAAATCATATGGGTTTTTACCCAATATGTTTTAAACTATCTTGAGGATAAATATTATTGGAAAATGTATCATGTTCCTAGAAAATATGATGTATAATAATAAATAATTTCCTTCATTCATAGTATATTTATTACTATCTTGGATATGTTCAGTATAACATTATATCTGGATGCATTTCATTATCAGTTATTGATTAAATGGCATGTGTTTTTAGTTGTTTAACTTACCATATTATTTATGATTTATATATTCATCCAGTTATGTTATTTAAAAAAAATTTGTTTCTAGTTATTTAAATTTTCATATTGATTATTATCATTGACACATTATAACTTTTATTTCACTTAACTCTTACTGAGAATTTTTTATCACCCTTATTTTGTTTCCTTTTCCTAGATTTTGAAGATGAATTATTGGAATGAGTTTCAAGGATGCTGAGATTTTACTTTTTTATGATTTATTTTCTTTTCTCAATGAAAAATGATAATCATGTATGAATCTATTTTTAAAAAACTTTTAAACTGATTGGTCCTTCTGGATTTGACCAATTTTGTCTGTGCTAATGAGATAAAATAAGAAACTGACTTTGGGTTATAGGTGTTGGGGTCATTACTCTAAATTATGTATAAATTATAGTTTCTATAAATGTTGATTTATTTTAAAAAAATGAAATATTTCATATCTTAGTTAGGGTACATCCTCATATACTTATTTTTCAATAAATCTCATTCAATGTTTTGTTTAAGTTTTATTTTTTAGAATCGATTGTTTTGAATTATTTTCATTTTGAAATACATTACTTTGGAATCATAGTCACACCAGAACAACACAATATTTCACATGTCTTCAGAATAAAGGGAAGAACATTTTTTGTGGTGAATCTGAAGCCATTATAATGAAATATGGCTTCCCAAATATCCTAGATAATTTTTTATAATTAAATACTATAAATAGTAGTGTCGGCCTCAATGAAAAAGTAATAATAGTATGAAAATAGATCATAATATTTTTTATTGAATGTTATATTTTTAGTTTATTTATTAATTCCATAAATATAGTCTTAGTGATTCAATTTTTATGATTATAAATTTTATATAACTATGAAATTTTCTAAGGTTTTTCTTCCTTTATGATACTTAATGGTCAAAGAAGTCCTCTCTTAAGGATTTGTGTTGTCAATACTTTTAATAAAATAATTCAAATAGTAAATATTTGTACTACTAACTTGTTCAAATAATCTTAATGATATGATATATTCCTTTTGATCCATTTATCAATGAGGTTTTTTCTTAGAATTTCATACGTTTAAATTAAGGTTTTGATATTAATACTACATTGTTTTAGAAGTAAATAAGTTATAGGGATATAAAATTGATTATTCTTATTTCAATATTTATTTATGGGAAATATATATTGTAATTAAGATGTTCATTTTTTATGATATGTTATTTACTTTGTGATTTTCGTTTATTTATATTATTTATTAATTCAAAATGTGTGTATCTTCAAAACTATTTTATTTCCATTTTATATATAACTATTGTTTTATCTATTTAGTTTAAAATGAATTTACATTAGTTCATTCTGAACTATATTCCTAAAAGCGGTAATTATTTTATATTATTTTTAGAAATTTCAATAGACCCCCTCTTAATTCATTATTATTGGGAAAAAATTTTGTATTAGACAATATATATATATATATATATATATATATATATATATTTTCTTTCTAATAATGTAGAGTATGGAAATGATTTATTTTTGGAAGATAATATACTATTCAAAACATTAGGGAATCTAAATATGAATCATCCACATATATTTTATGGTTTTGATTAGTAATATTATAAATACTTGTTTGAGAATTTTTTAAAATAAGATTTTATAAGAACTAAATAATGGTTGGTGAATATAAGATTCTAGATAAAGCTACTAATTTTTTTTTCATGTGATGAGAATGAAAAATTTCATTCAAAAAACAGTGTTTAGAAAAAACTTTAATTTTATATGAAAATAAATATATATTGTAAGATATTTTCTTATGAAACTATAAATAGAATTTTTAAGATTCTATAAGTTTCTCATTTTTGAACCTATAAGGTTTTGGAAACCAAATAAATTATTTTTATGAAGATAATAAATATTTTCATTTCCTACTGGTAGTATCTATTACTTGTTGCATCAAGTATTTATTACTATTGTGATGAAACTATATACTCTTGGATAATATCATATTACTCAAAACTATATAGTTGAGAAAATTTTTAATATCCTTATAAATGAAATAGAATATATGAGATCTTTTTTGGAAGATAGAAAACATTTTACAAAATCAAGTTTAGAAAAACTTATTAGACTTTAGGGAATTATAAAATTTATTGGAAACAGTTTATTTGAATAAATAGAATAATAATGTTTCTTTTTATACTAAAAATAATACTTCTAAACCTACTATAATTTATACAGGTAAATCTACATCAAAAAATAATTCAAATTATTGGGATATTTAGTATGGTGAGAATGAATTTTCTCAGTTCGTGTATAGAGTAGGAAGAATATTTTGGAAGAAACTTTTATAGTACAAAAACAACCAAAAATATAGAAAGGCATGATATGATGATTTTTTTTGAAAGTAAGATGATAATGATTTAGGAGATGTTACTTTATATGAATGTAATAAATTTTTTCATATTAAACTAGATTTTATAGGGTTGAATAATAATGATAAATATTCAAATTATATTAAAAATATAAAGAAGGAATGTTTGAAAATTCACTAAAACTATGATTACTAGTTAATACTCTTCTTTTAAAATTAGTTTATGAAATTGATAGTAGTATAAAGGTTTCTTAATTCATTTATATAGTTACTCAGAATGAAATATGATTCATGGAAATGGTTATTTACTTCATATATACTATGTCTTTAAATTCTATTTTTTATTTAAAGGATGAGTAATAAAAATCTCCATTAATTGATGAAATGAGAAAATATACAACTAACATGAGAAAAAAAATTATGAATAAATATAAGTAGGATAAATAAAATATTTCTAAGGAAAATGAGGATAAATATAAACATACATCCAAAATTTATCCAAAACTATTGTTTTCATTACCTTTTAAAGATATAAATAAATATATAACGATGATTTGTAAAATTAATAGTCTAATAAATTATTATATATATTTAATATCAAAAGGGAAAAATTTGATAATTTTTCAAGAAATTTAAACTCTTTAAGACTTTATTCACATTTTTTTTATCTTTCTATGAATTCAAATTTCAAAACCAATTATTTTATTCTAATAATTTCCCTATTCGTTAATAAATGAAAAAATGATGTTAGTGGAGGAATTCATTCCCTTTACCAACAAAACAATATTTTATAACTTATAAATATTAAATTACTAACAAAATTATCAATATTCAACACATAAATGTGAGATAAACATAGGTGTACAAGGTTTTATTTGGTAATATTTTCTGGCCTAACAACTTTCATATACCAAGATTTTAGTTTAATAAATTTAAGGATAAAGTATCAAATACAAGTGAAATAATGAGTATCTACATGTTTAGTTGATATTATTGACACAAGTCTAAACACATGTCTAACTTTTATAACATAAAAAAAGTTTAAGGTATAAATTTTATTTTTGGAGACAATATATAAATTCAAATATTGGGTATATTGGATATAACCATCTATTTTGATACCTAAATTTAAAATGTTATTTATGTTTTAGAACATTATTAATACATCATTCGCATCATCCAACATTGTAATGAAGGTATCTCTATAAACATTTAGAATGATAAATGTTGCATCAAATTCTCAGAAGGATTTCAAATCTTATCATTTAATATACATGATAACAATAATGATTTAGATTAAAATACCATACCTTCTCAAAAATTCCACACCACAGTGTAATTGAGGATATGTCTTTTCATTGAAAAAGAATATTACTAAAATTAAATGTTTAAATCATAAATAAATTTTCTAATATGAATCTTATAATGTACCTTTCAGAACACAATGTTTAGTTCCTTTCAATTTTGTGAATGTTTCTCGTATAAAAAACATAAAACTCTAGATTTAAACTTATTGGAAAAATATAAACTGTAGTGACAAAGCCCCAGATAGCCCAGAGATGATATCTCCTACGAAATACATTAGCATGATTACAATGGAAAAAGTCTCAAAGGACTGATCAGTTTAGTATTATTGGTAAACCAAATACAAAAATGAGTATATCATTAAAAATAGATACACTAATTAAAACACATTTTTTTCTTCTAAAAAAATAAATATCTTGAGGATAACTCTAATCCATCTAGTATATTCACACATTTCATTCATAGTATGTTTCTTGGATTCTTGGTGAATGAAACTTAATAAGGGTGACTTAAAATGATCAGTAAGGGAAAAAAATGTAGAAGCAATAATGAATCAATGAGAAAATTCATTTGGTAAGGTAAATAACTAAACACACATTCCATGTAGTCAATAAACTAAATGATTGTACATAATAAATATGGAATGGTAATACCTAGAAACAGATTACCTTAAAATAACAAGATAAAGAAAAATAAATATGCTAATGTATGAAACTAGAACACATGCCATTAATCAATGAACTAAAATGAAATGTATTAATAGATAAGTCAATGAAAAATATCATGGATGAATAACAAATGAAACTAAAATGAATGATTTTTTATTCTTTATGAAAGTCATGTGTTAGGAACATAAAAACCTATTACTTTCAAGACCTTGAACAAGGCAGTTTAAAACTATGGGTAGAAACTCCTTTGCGCTATTATTCATCTCATAATAACCTTTAAATGCATCCAAGATCTATATATATAGTCCGGGATCCACCCATTATTACCCTTCCAAATTATTAATCAAATTGAATAATCAAAAATACTAATATTCCCTATTAAATAACCATATTTTTTTAGAAATAAGGATCTATCAATAATTCCCCATTTAATAAAATAACAATCAATGTTGGCACAATATGTAAAATGTTGTACAATTTAGGAAATAATAATATCCATGAAAAATTGAAATAGATAATAAGGGGAAATTAAAAGTTCAATGATGATAGGAAATTTAATTCTTCAAGGTGACTGACAAATAAATCAAGGAAGTGAATGTGAATACCATCCTTATACAAATCAATAGTGAACAACCTAGAGGAAGAATAAGGATTTTAACAATACAACCAACCCAAGTGAAGTTAAATAGAGAGTTATTTTCATTGATGAAATAAAATATTAAATTTTAAAAATATTCATGTGGAAATAAACCTCTTATTTTAAAAAACCATTTGAAATTGAGGAGGATTCAAAGAAATAATGGTGGATAAATCCATACATGTTGTATGAGGTAAAATTATATTCATTTTGTACGGAAATTTTTTAGAAAATGGCTCTTTAAGAAAACATCAAGAAGATTCCTTTGAAAAATTGGTGACAAAAAAGGGTTAAAAATGTATTTACAAAATCATTTAATTTTTTTGAAAACCTTTAAATAAAACATGATTTTAGAATGAAATAGGTTCTCCGACTAAAGAGAGATATACGACATGGTTTATTGAAAAACCTTTTCTAAAATCACACTAAGTAAAAAAGAATGAGAAAATGGTACTAATAATTGAAAATAGTCATGAATAAGCAGGTAATAATGAAAGGTATTATTGAACAATTTTTATATAATTTTCTATAATGGAAATTCCATTGAAAGATCATTAGTATTGGTCTTGAGGGAAATAATTTGTAAACATTCCAAAGTGTCCCATACGAATTTGAAACATTATTAAACCATAAACCACATGAAATAATAATATTAAATGAAAGTATTAAATACCATGAAGTAAAATTAATTCATGATTTAATATTTAAAAATATTCTGTAGGTACACCACATAAAAGAAGTAAGTGATGAATACAACATTTATCTCATGAATTTAAAAAGTGATATGTAAATCCTTACTAATGTAGTAACAAATGGATTGGGAAAACAAAAGGTAATAATACTTATATAAAATATTTAAATACACTGCTTATAATATAATTCATAATATTATAGTTCACTATGGTAATAATTACACTATATATATGAAATTAGGTGTACAAAAATTAATTATATCTCATGAAATGAAAATGAGATAAGAATTCTTTACCTTGTGTTTCTTTTCGAGTGAACATACTTTAACTTCTTGTATAATTAACTTATCTTAATTTTATACTTTTTTATAACCTCTTTTATTTTTATAATTACTTTTATTTTACTTATTACCATGATTTGTACAATTACATAATCCATTAAGTTTACGTTGGGAGTTTTTGACCAAATTCCGTTTATGTGTCAAAACAACAACTGTTGGTCAACTATGGTCAAAGGGGTTATATAAAAAAACTCAAGAATTATAACCATGAAATGATTATAATATTTTTACATCAACTATTCTTTTGAAATCTATTATTAAATATGGTTATGAAAATGATAATATATTACAATCATGGAGAAAGTGAGCCCTATATACGCAGGAGTAAAATTCCCATATTTAAATGATCATTGGGGAATAAAGGAATGTAACTAAAATATTTACATAATTATAATTATATAATAAATACCATATTATTTAATCATATATATTTATATAAAGAATTTATTTGTCTAAAATTAATCACATCATGTCGAGGAGGTGGTAGTCCACGCGTCCACGAATAACGTTATCACCTTTTAAGTCTGTGAAAGGGTAATAATGAAAAATGATATATATATATATAAATTCAGAAAGTTAAATATTTAATTAATATAATATATATTTTGTGTATGTATCATATTTTTAATCATGTACATTCAATTATACATTCCATGTATCATGCGAACAAATCACTTCGCTTTGAGGGGGAGGTAGACCACACCTCTTAAAACAAGATTATAGTATTTATAAAACATGGAAAGAAAAAATTAATGTTATAAATAAAAATTTAAAAATATGAAAACATTTTAAATAACATAAATATCATATATAAATATATTTTCCATCATAATGTATATTATAATAGGCAGTAATGGAGAATTGAATAATCAGCGTTTCGTGAGGCAGTAGTTCGCCGTCCACAAAAACATAATATTTGTTTCCCATTAGATAATGGTGTGTGTAAGTGTAGGTTAAAATATCCGAATAAAGACATAATAAGATATTTAGGATATATATCTTTTTTAAAAAGAGTATAATATTTTTATTTTAGGGTTTGGATAATTGAAATGAAATAAGAGAGATCGAGAAAAGACATTACCTTTTAATCAGGAAACTTCTTTTAGTTTGAACCAGAAGGCTTTGTTGGAAGGGATTATACCCAAAGGAATTATTATAGGTAAAGTAGAGTAATTATGGGAGACTATTTGTTCAAGTATTGGCCTAAATTAATAGGTTTTAGATGTGTGAGGAATGGGTATAGTTGGTGGCCTTTTATAGGGGAAGAAAACGACTAATTTGGTATTTTTGAAAAGAAATTAGGTGTGCACATGTTTTTACCTAATAAAAGTCACACCATACCAAAATAATAAATTAATGGAAGGTTAAGGGAAGATATATTTTAATCCAATTAGTTTTGGACAAGTTGACAGGTAATTTGGGCCCATAACTTAGGGTTTAACTCCATTTTAAGCCCCAATACACCTTGATCACTATAATTAATTTTAATCACTTTCAATAATAATTTTTGTCAAAAATTATGTTGATATTATTATAGAAAAAATATTATATTGATTAAAATGTTTTATGTTGGATTTTAGTGATTAAAATCATATAATCAAAAAAACTAATATTAATGCTAATCTCGCATACAGAGAGATTAACTGGTTTTAGTAGAAAAATGTATAAAATATTGTTGTGTTTTTATATTCAATTTAAATGTTATATTGATTATAATGATATCATTTAAATTAATAGATTCATAATTTTTCCAATGTGATGTTAAAAAAATTATAATATAATTTAACATTAATAATTATTTAGACATTAAGGATGTTTTTAACTAAAACACAGTATTTTTCACTATTCACTAAAAAATGATGTTTCTCAAAAAATACCAAAAATTCAACCTAAGAGAATATATAAATTATGTGTTCAAAAATGATGTTTATTTTATAAATTCAATTCATACAAGTTTCAAAATTCTTAATTATAATATGTTCTCTATTAAAAGACGGTTAAAATTCTTGAATATAGGTTTTTATATGAAATATTGGGTTTGATCCTATCATATGATTACCAAATCTATTGGATGAATATAAAGAATAATTGATTAAATATGTAACATATATATTCCCTTAAATTAATTAACTAATTTTAATTAATTTAATTTATTATGGTAAAGTAGCTTCTTGAGCCTAAGAAATAATTTTCTATAAAAAATATCATTTTAATATTCAATTTGTTCTTATATTCATTTCTAATTTACCTGTAACCAATGATTCAGTTTTCGAAAACATATTTTACTATGTCAGTTAATACCATTAATTACATATAGTTCATATCTTATTATATTAAATAATAATGTTTTAATTATATATTGTTTCTCGTTAAGACTCGGTATTTCATATAGCGCAAGCCATTGAAGAAGGTTACTTTTTCATGTAACACAAGCTATAGTGTAAGGTAGTTGTTGTGTTTGATGTTCGTTAACCTAGTCTCATGTTCATTTTAAGATAACTTAGTGTTTCATGCATTGAAATATATAGAATATATTTTAAATAATAAATATACTATAAAGTATACCTATATTTTATTACCTTACGCACTTGTTGTCGCGTATTATACACAATATTGAACACAAGGTTCTTACTTAAGTTTTCCGGGGGCATCACATTCTCCCCACCTTATTTAAATAGAATCCTTTCTATTTAAACTCTTTCATGGTGATAGATTGTTTGATACTTCCTATGTTTGAAATCCCACTTCATGAGAATGGTTTATTAGTAGTATTCAATAAAAAATAGAATTGAAAGTACAAAGGATACATAGAATACCATGTAAATAGGAATCTAAGTAGGAGAACATTATTGGAAGGTAGAGATATGTGCTTAGAGGAAAAATGTAAATATTTATAGGGATTTAATGAGGTCATCAATCACAAACAAGTGAGTGATCAATGGAATGTTGTGGGCCTCAAAGCCATAAATCTTTATTGATTAAGAATTTTATCAGTTCAATAGAAAATTTTGTATTTGGAAATTTTTTTATTGCAACATAATTTTACTAATGTTGGGTAATTCTTATACTGACCAAGAATATAAAAAAAATATTCTTACTTGATATGTTTAAATCCCATGTGAACAACAATAACTTTTGGTTGTTCTCCAATCAAATTTTAATTCATCATTGTAGTCTAAAAAAAATAATTACCAACAATGATTTATTTTAATTCCTGAAGAAGCAAAAGAAACATTTAAAGTATTATAAGGCCTATAAAAGAGTGACAAGTTTTAACATTTTTTCCTTAACTATCCTTCAAAACTAATATGGATAATAGATTAATCCCTAATCCCCAATAGTGATATTACTAGTTCATACTTAACATTTATACTCCAAATTGTTTAACTAAAATCCATGTAAATTAAAAAAGACATTGTATAGGTCATTGGTTGGCGTGAAACAATTATCATCCTTTGGTCATGGGTTCTTGTCCTGTGGCCTTGCTGGATTTGATTGGTTGTCACCCAAAAAATAATTTATACTTTTCTAAAACCATATTAATATAAATTACAAATATAATTATGACGGACATACTTGAAATTAGGTTAATCTTTAAGTATAAATTTCCCTAATGTTTTCAGTACAACCTCAATACATAAATACATTATCCTTTTAGTTCCCGATAGGTCCTTCCTTAGTCTAGGGTTTATCTATAATATTATTAGTCGGATTTCTATATCATAAAACCTTATCTTCAATATAAAACTCCTTAGGTTTATCCTAGGTTACACATTATGTATCAAAATCCTTCATAATGGTTTGTAAAGAAAATGTCTGTTATTCTATGAATATCCATCGGCAGTGTCAAAATAGGTGATCAATAAGGCCCGTTGTTGTGTACCAGGTGACCCCAAGTCAAGCCCGGAACCCCTTGTCAGAGTTGCTAATCCAAGGTATATGTATTCAAGAACCACGTCAACTTGTAGTATCCAGTTAGTAATGAATTGCTTAGAATAACCAGATAATCAATATTTTACCAAAATTATAAGGATTTCATCTAAAATTCTTAAAATTATACCTTATGGTTATGTTCCATAATCTAGGTTTTCCTTAATCTAGTTTCAAAGGTTTCTACAAACATTCCTCTGACACCAACTATAGCAACCCAACCCTAGATAGCCTAGATGGGGTGTATACTACTAAATAATTTGGCATGATCACAAGGAATCAGGCCCCAAAGGACAAATAAATTTATTAGTCTTGGTAAACTAGATACATAAATGTGTGTTGAATTACAATTAAATGCACTAATTACGACATATGTTTTTCTTCTAAATAAATAAATATCTTGAAGATAAATCTAATCCATCTAGTATTTTCCTGAATTTCATTCACAGTACGCTTCTTGGATTCCTAGGGAAAGCAACATAATAAAGGTGATCTCAAATTCTCATAAAAAACATAGCAGAATTTATAATGAATCAATGAGAATATTCATTATGGAAAGGAAAATAACTGAACACACATGCGATGTAATAAATAAACTGAATAGAAGTACATAAGCAATATGTAAAGGTAATAACTAGGATCAAATTCTATTCAAATAACTAGAGTAGGAAAAATAAATATGGAAAGGTATGAAACTAGAACACATGCCATTAATAAATGTACTGAACTGAAATGTATCCATAGATATATTGATGCATAATATCATGGATGAATAATAACAGAAACTATTATGAGGGTAATTTATTTCATTATGGACATCATGTCTTGGGAACATGAAAACCTATTATCATCAAGACATTTAACAATTTTGTTTCAAACTAATTTTAGAAACCCATTTTCACAATTATTCATCACATGAGAACCCGTTAATGCATCGAGGATCTTTATAAAGTCTGGACTCCACCTATCATTACCAATCCATAGAATTCCTCATATTTAATAATAAAAATAACTAATATGCCATATCAAATAACTGTATTGGATGAAAGATAACTATCTATCAATAATTTCCCAATTAATAAAATAACTATCAATGCAGTCACCATAGGTAAAATGGTATATGGTTTAGGCAATAGTAATATCTAGGAAAAACTAAAATAGACAATTAGGGGAAATTAAAAGTTCAATAATGAGAAATTTAATACTTCAGGTGACTAACAAATAAATCAAGGAAACGAATGTGAACACTATCGCTGTCCAAATAAATAATAAACCATATAGAGGAAGAATAAGGATAATATCAATAAAAGAACCCCAAGTGGAGTAAAATAGACTGTAATATTCATTGACAAAATAAAAGATTAAATTTTAAAAATATTATTAAGGAAAATATTGTTTTCTTTTGATTTTATTTTAAATTTATAAGGATTCTTTAAAGAAATGATGGCAGATAAATCCATACATGTCATATGAGGCAAAACAGATATTCCTTTTAAATGCCAAATGGTTGGAAAATTCCTCATTTGGAAAGTGAAAAGAAGATTATTTTGAAACATGTGTGAAAGAAAAAAATTGGTAACTTTTTTAACAAATAATTTAAAATTTTGATATCCTTTTGATAAAACATGATTTCTAGAATAAAATGGGTTCTCTGAATAAAGATAGATATAAAGTCATGTTTTATGAAAAACATTTTCTAAAAACTTCCTGAGTACTAAAGAGTGAAAAAATGGAACTAATACATAAAAATGTTCATGAATAATCACAAGAAAATTAAAGGTATTATTGAAAAATTGTTAAAACATTTCCTATCATGTTAAATTTCATTGAGAGATCCTTATGGTTAGTCTTGAAGAAAATAATATTTAAACATTCCCAAGTGTCCCATACCACTTTGAAACATTTTTAAATCATAAACCTCATGAAAGAATAATATTAAATGAAAGTATTAAATTTCATGAAGTAAAATTAATTCATGATAAAATATATCAAAATAGGTTGTAGGTATACGAAAAAAAAGTAAGTGGTGAAAATAATATTTATCTCACAAATGTAAAAAATGAGATTGAAATCCTTACTAATGTAGTAAAAAATGAATTAAGAAAACCATAGGTAATAATACTTAAATAAATTATTTAAACACCATGAATATATTATAATTCATCATATTATATTTCAATGTGGTAGTAAGTACACCATATATATGAAATTAGGTGTACAATAATTCAGTATTTCTCATGAAATGAAAATGAGACAAGAATTTCATACCTTGTGTTTCCTTTTGGGTGAATATATTTTAACATCTAGTGTAATTAAATCATGTTAATTTTATACTTTCTTCAGCACCATTTTATGTTTATAATTAATTTTATTTCACTTAATTCCAGGTTGTGTACAACTACTTAAACAATTAAGTTTACGTTGGGTGTTTTTGATCAAATTCTGTTAATGTGTCAAAACAACTATTCTTGGTCAAATATGATCAAATGGGTCATATATAAAATCTCAATAATTATTACCATGACATAATTATAATATTTTTACATCAATTACACTTTTAAAATAAATCCTTAAATATGGTTATGACAATGAGAATATGTTACAATCATGGAGAATGTAGGTCGTATGTACGCATGAGTAAAATTCCCATTTTTAAATGATCGTTGTGGAAAGAAGGAATATAAATAAAACAATTTCATAATGATAATTATTAAAAACAAAATATTATTTAATCACATATACTTATATATATATTTTTAGGTGTAAAAGGAATCACATCATGTCGAGGATGTGGTAGTCTACACGTCTATGAATAACGTTATCACTTTTTACGTGTGGGAAAGGGTAACAAAAAAAGGGTATATATATATATACAAAGAAATTTAATTATTTACTTAATATCATATATATGTTTTTTATGTCTCATATTTATAATTATGTCCATTAATTTATACATTCCATGTATTGTGCGAATGAATCAATCACTTTGAGGGGGAGGTAGTGCACACTTCCTCAAATGAGATTATCATATTTACCCAATTTGGAAAGAATAAATTTATGTTATAAATAAAAATTAAATAATTTTAAAACATTATAAATAAAATATATATCATATATAAATAGGGTTTTCCACATAATTTCCTCCATAAGAGGCAGTAATGGAGAATTGAACAATCATCATTTTGTGTGGCAGTAGTTCGCCATCCACAGAAACATTATGTTCGTTACCCATTAAATGATGTTCTGTGTCAGAGTAAGTTAGAATATCAACATAAAAAAATACTAGTATATTTAGGATACTGGTTTTCTTATCAAATAATATAATAATGAGATTTTAGGTGTAGGATAATGCAAATGAAACTAGAGAGATTGAGAAAGGACATTTCCTTTTAATTAGGTAATTTCTTTTAGTTTGAATTAAAAGGATTTGTTAGAAGGGTTTATACCCATTGGGATTATTCTAGGTTATGTACATGAATTTTTGGAGACCATGTGGTTAGGTAGTGGCCGAGATTAATAGGTTTTAGAGGTGTTAGTAATGGATATAAGTGGTGTCCTCTTATAGGGAAAAGGACTAACTTGGTATTTTTGAAATGAAGTTAGGTGTGCACATGTTATTACCTAATAAAAGTCATACCAAACCACCATAACTAATTAATTTAAGGTTAATAGCCGAAATATTTACAACCAATTAGTTTTGGACAAGTTTATAGGTCATTTGTGCCCTTAAACATATGGATTAAGTCCACTTATAACCTCATTACACCTTAATCACTATTATTAGTTTTAATCACTTTCACTAATATTTTTTTACAAGAAATATGTTGACCTTATTATAAATAAATATTATAGAGATTAAACTGTATTATATTGGATTTTAAAAATTGAAACCACATAATCGTAAAAATTATGATTAATGCTAGTCTCATAGACAGACAGATTAACTGGTTTAAGTTGAAATTTTTTCAAAATATTATCATGTTTTTATATTCAATTTAAAAGTTATATTGATTATAATGATCTCAATTATATTAATATCTGTATAATTGATCCAATTTGACTTTAAAATAAAGTTATAATATAATTTAACATTAATAATTATTTAAACGTTAAGGAAGTTTTTAAATAGAACACAATTTTTTTCACTATTCACAAAACAATGAAGTTTCTCAGAAAAATAACAAAAATTTGTACTAAGATAATACAGACATTATGAATTCAAACATTATGTTTATTTAATCAATTCAATTCATTAATGTTTCAAAATTATTAATTAAAATAGGTTCTCCATTAAAAGATGGTTAAAAATACATGAATACTACTTTTTACATAAAATATTGGGTTTGATCCTATCTTATGATTACCAAATCTATTGGATGAATATAAAAATAATTGATTAAATATATAAAATATATATTCCATTAAAATAATTAAATAATTGTAATTTATATATTTTATTATGGTAAAACACCTTCATGATCCTAAAAAATATTTTTCTATAAAAAATATATTTTTAATATTCAATTTGTTCTTATATTAATTTTTAATTTATTTGTAACCAATGATTTAGTTCTCAACAATATTTTAAAAATTTGTTTAATAATATTTAGAATTTCTAGTTTATATCTTATTATATTAAATTATAATGTTTAAATAAAATATTTTTTCTTGGTAAGACTCGATATTTCATATAGCGCAAGCCATCAAAGAAGGTCAATTTTTCATGTAACACAATATAGGGAAGAAGGTCATTGTAGTGTTTGATGTACATTAACCTAGTTTCCTGTGAATTTTAAGACGACTCGGTGTTTCGTACATTGAAATATATAGAATATATTACAAATAGTAAATATATTATAAATTATACAGATGTTTCATTACCTTACACACTTTCTTTCACACGTCATACATGCTATCGAGCACAAGGTTCTTACTTATGTTTTCATTAGCGTCACATTTTCCCAACCTTATTAGAATTGCCTCCTCACAATTTAAAATAGATCATGGTGATAGATTTTTTGATTCTTTTTATGTTTGAAATCCCACATCGTGAGAATGGTTCATAAGTAATATTTTATAAAAAAGATAATTGAAAGTACAAAGGTTACCTGGAATAGCATGTAACTAGGTCTATATGTAGGAGAACATCAGGGTAAGGTTGATATATGTTCTTAGAGGAAAAATTTAAATATTAATAGGGATTTAATGAGGTCATCAATCAAAAACAAGAGAATGATCAATGGAAAGTTCAAGGACTCAAAGCCATAAATATTAGTTGATTTAGAAGGGTGTCAGTTCAATAAAAAATTAGGTATTATGAATTTTTTTATTACTAAGTCGTTTTACTAATGTTGGGTAATCCTTTTACTTACCAAGAATATAACAAAATATTTTTACTTTATAGGTTTCAATATCATGTGAAAAATCATAACTTTTGGTTGTTCTCTGATCAACTTCTAATTCATCTCTTTAGTCCCCAAAAAATTAATTACTAAAACCGATTTTTTAATACCAGATGCAATAAAAGAAACATTTAAAGGATAATAAGGCCTATAAAAGAGTGAAAAGAAATACTATTTTTCATTTACAATCCTTCATAACTAATATTAATAATAGATATATCCCTAATCCTTAAAATTGTTATTACTTGGTCATCCTTAACTTCTATTTTTCAAATCATTTAGCTAAAAACCATGAAAATTAACAAGGAAATTGTGTTGGTTTGTGGTTAGCATGATACCCTTATCGTCCTTTGATCATGGGTTCAAGTCCCGTGGCCGTGTCAGATTTTATTGGTTGTCACCCGAGACACAAGTTTTTATTTTCTAAAACCATATTAATATAACTTCCAAATATAAATATGATGGACATTCTGGTAAATTGGTCAATATCTATGTATAATTTTCACTAAGGTTTTCAATACAACATTAACACATAAATATACCATCAATTTTATTTCCACATGGGTCATTCCTTGGTCTATGGTTTATCTTTAATATCATTAGTTGGATTTGTAAATCTTGACACCTTATCTTAAATATAAAACTACATATTTTATCCTAGGTTACATAATATGTTTCCAAATACTTCATAACGGTTTTTAAATAAAAAGTGTGTTATCCTATGCATATCCCCTAAGAGTTTCAAACCAGGTGCATAGTAAGGACTCTTGTAATGTACCCAGTTTCCCCGAGTCAAGCCCGGAACACCTTTTCAGAGTTTTTACTCCTAGGTATATCTTTTCCAAAACCAGGTCCACTTGTAGTATAAATATAGGGATGCATTTATAGTAATAAACACATAATCTATATTTTACCAAAATTATAGATTTTTAAAATATACATATTCAAACTCTACCTTAAGGTTATGTTCTTTTATCTAGGTTTTCCTAAATATATTTCGCCATGTTTCTACAAACCTTCCTCTGATACAAACTATAGCGACTCAGATCTCGATAGCCCAGAGGGGGAGTCTGCTACTAAATACATTGGAATTATTAAAAGTAATAAGTCCCTGAATGACATATCAATTTAGTACCCTTGGTAAACCAGATACATAAATGAGTATCGAATTACCAATGGATACAATAATTACAATATATTTATTTATTCTAAATAAATAAACAGCTTGAGGATAACTCTAATCCATATAGTATATTCTTATATTTCATTGATAGTAAGCTTCTTGGATTCTTGGGGAAAGAAACAAAATATGGGTGATCTCAAATGATCAGTAAGGGAAAAACATAGCAGTAGCAACAATGAATCCATGAGAATATTCATTATGGAATGGTAAATTACCAAACACACATGCCATGTAATCAATAAACTAAATGAAAGTACATAAGAAATATAAGAAGGTAATAACTGGGAACACATGCCATTCAAATAATTAGATAATGAAAAATAAATATGGAAATTTATGAAACTAAAACACATTCAATTAATCAATGAACTGAAATGAAATGTATCCACACACACACATATATATATATATATATCAATGAGAAGTATCATGGATGAATAATAACTAAAACTACTGTGAGGGAAATTTCTTTCATTATGGATGTCAAGTCTCGTGCACATGAAAACCTATTACTGTCAACAACTTTCACAATACAGTTTAAAATTAAGGGTAGAAACCCATTTGTGCAATTATTCTTCTCATGAGAACCCATCGATGCATCAATGAGATATATAAAGTATGGTATCCACCCGTCGTTACCAATCCTGAGCATTCCCCATATTTAATAATCAAAATAAATATTATTCCTTATCAAATAACTATATTATATGAGAAATACAGATCTATGTGTAATTTACCAATTAATAAAATAACTATCAATGTAGGAAACATATGTAAAATGGTATAGGGTTTAAGAAATAGTAATATCCCTAAAAAATGAAATAGATATTAAGGGTAAATTTAAAGTTCAATGATCATAGGAAATTTAATACATCAAGGTTACTAAAAAATAAATCATGTAAGTGAATGTGAATACTATCCTTGAAAAAATCAATAATAAACCATCTAGAGGAAGAATAAGGATGGTATCAACAAAACAAACCCAAGTGGAGTAAAATTGGGGGTTCTTATAATTGATAAAATAAAAAATTAAATTTTAAAGATATTATTTAGGAACATATCATTTTCCTTTAAAAAACATTTTTAAATTTCTAAGGTGGCTTCAAAGAAATGATGGTAGATAAATCCTTACATGTCATACGAGGTAATAATAATATTCCCGTAATATGAAAAAGGGTTAGAAATTTCCTTATTAGGAAAGAGACAAGAATATTCTTTTGAAATATTAGTTAAAGAAAAAATGGGTAAAAATGCCTTTACCAGATCATTTAAAAGCATTTTTTAAATCTTTTTAATAAAACATGATTTTTAGAATAAAATAGGTTCCCATACAAAAGAGAGATATAAAGTTGGGTTCTCTAAAAACATTTTATAAAAACATCATGAGTACCAAATAGTGTAAAAGTGGTACTAATACATAAAAATGTTCATGAATAATCAGATAATAATGAAAGTGATTATTGAATAATGGTTATATAATTTCCTCTAATGGAAATTCTATTGAAAGACCCTTAGGATTACTCTTGAGGAAAATAATCTTTAAACATTCCAATGTTTCCCACACTACTTTGAAACATTTTTAAATCACAGAACCCATGAGAGAATAATGTTAAATGAGATTATAAAATAACATGAATTAAAGTAATTCATGATATAATATATCAAAATAGGTAGTAGGTGAACAATACAAAATAAGTAAGTGTTGAATACAACATTTATCTCATGAATGTAAAAGTGAGATGAAATCCTTACTAATTTAGTAAAAATGGATTAGGAAAACCAAAGGTAATAATAATTAAATAAAAAATTTAAATACCATGAATATAATATAACTCATTATATTATATTTCAATTTGTCAGTAAGTACAACATAGATATTAATTTAGGTGTACAATAATTAAGTATGTCTCATGAAATGAAAATGTGATAAGAATTCCTTACCTTGTGTTTCTTTTCTGGTGTACATCATTTAACATCCCATATAATTAACTTATCTTAATTATATACTTGATTAAAAACCTTTTTTAGGTTTATAATTACTTTATTTTCACATATTACCATGTTCTGTACAACTACTTGAACAATTAAATTTAGGTTGGGTGTTTTTGAACAAATTCTGATAATGTTTCTAAACAACTATTATTGGTAAACTATGGTCACAAAGGACATATATAGAATCTATATAATTATAACCATGAACTAATTATAATATTTTTACATAAATTATAATTTTAAAATCAATCATTGAATATGGTTATGAAAATGATAATATGTTACATTCATGGAGACGACATACCGTTTGTATGCATGAGTAACATTCCCATCTTTAAATGATCGTTGGGGGAAGAAGGAATGCAACAAAAATCATTCAATAATGATAATTATATAATAAATAAATTATTATTTAATCACATAAACTTATATATAGTGTTTTTTGGTTTAAAAGGAATCACATCTGTTTGAAGAGGTGGTAGACCACACGTCCACGAATAATGTTATCACTTTTTAGGTGTGTGAAAAGGTAATAAATAAAATAAGATATATATATATATATATATCCAGAAATTTATTTATTTCCTAAATATAATATATATATATATTGTGTATGTCTAATATTTTTAATTATGTCCATTCATTTATACATTCAATTTATCATGCGAACAAATCACATCACTTTGAGGGGGAGGTAGTCGAGACTTCCTCAAATGAGATTATCGTATTTACAAAACTTGGAAAGAATAAATGTTTGTTGTAAATAAAAATTAAATAAGATTAAAACATTTTATATAACATATGTATCACATATAAATATAGTTTCCATTATAATGGACACCATAAAAGGTATTAATGGTGAATTGAACAATCATCGTTTCGTGAGGCAGTAGTTCGTCGTCCATAGAAACAATATGTTCGTTACCCATTAGATGATAGTGTGTGTAAGTGTAGGTTTAAGTCTCATCATAAAAACATACTAGTATACTGAGGATAGTATTGTTTTTATAAAATAATATAATAATGAGATTTCAGGGGTTTGGGAATGGAAATGAAACTAGAGATATTGAGAAAACAAATTACCATTTAATTAGGTAACTTATTTTGGTTTGAACCAAAAGGATTTTTTGGAAGGGTTTCTTCCCAAAGGGATTCTTCAAGGTCAAAGAGATGAATTATGGGATACTATTTGTTCAGGTCTTGGCCTATCATAAGTGTTTTTACAGGATTGAATAATAGGTATAGATGGTGGCCTTCTATAGGGAAGGAAAAGGATTAACATAGTATGTTTGAAATGAAGTTAGGTGTGCACATGTTCTTACCTAATAAATTTTATAAACAACCACCATAACTAAATAGTGGAAGTTTAATGGAAGAAATATTTTCAGAAAATTAGTTTGTGAATTGTTGATGGGTTATTTGGGCCCTTAAACTTTGGGTTTATGACCGTTTTTAGGCCTCATTACACATTAATCACTGTAATTAATTTTAATCTCTTTGACTAATTTTTTTTTAAATTATGTTGATATTATTATAAAAAAATATTATCTTTATTACAATGTTATATGTTGGAATTTAAAAATTCAAATCACAAAAGGGGAAAAATTAATATTAATGCTAATCTCGTAGATAGACTGATAAACTAGTTTTAGTAGAAAAATGTTCAAAAGATTATTTTATTTTTTACATTAAATTTAAAAGTTATATTGATTATAATTAAATTAATTATATTATTATATGTATAATTGATCAAATTTGAGTTTTAAAAAAATTATAATATAATTTAACATTAATAATTATTTAAACGTTAAGAATGTTTTTAACTAAAACACAGTATTTTTCACTATTCACTAAAAAATTATGTTTCTCAGAAAAATCCCAAAAATTCATCCTAAGATAATATAGAAATTCTGAATTCCAAAATGATTTTTATTTTATCAATTAATTTCATAAATTAGTCAAAATTATGAATTGAAATAGGTTCTCTATTAAAAGACGTCTAAAAATTCCTGAATATAGGTTTTTATGTGAAATATTGGGTATGATCCTATCTTATGCTTACCAAATCTATTAGATGAATAAAAACAATAATTGAATGAATATGTAAAATATATATTCCATTAAAATAATTAACTATTTGTAATTATATAAATTTTTTATGGTAAAAAGCTTCGTGAGCCAAAAAAATATTTTTTTATAAAAATAACTTTTTAATATTCAATTTGTTATTATATTCATTTATAATTTATTTGGAACCAATGATTTAGTTTTATAATTTGTTTTTTTTAAGTTAGTTAAAACAATTCGTAATGGCTAGTTTTCATTTTATTATAATAAATAATAATGTTTTATTTATTGATTGTTTCCCGGTAAGACTCCGCATTGCGTATATTGCAAGCCATAGAAGAAGGTAACTTTTGAATGTAATTAAAGATATAGAGGACGATCATTGTTTCCACTGATGTTGGTTAACCCAGTTTCATGTTCACTATAAGATAAATTGGTGTTTCATATGTTTAAATATATAGAATATATATTAAATAGTAAATATATTATATTGTATATAGATATTTTATTACCTTACGCTCTTGCTGCCGCATGTCATACATGATATCGAACACAAGGTTCTTACTTAAGTTTTCTAGGGCGTCACATTATTCCTAACTTATTTAAATTGTGTCCTCCAAATTTAAACTCAATCATGGGGATATATTGTTTGATACTTACTATGTTTGAAATCCCACATCATGAGAATGGTTCATAAGTAATCTTCTATAATAAAAGAGAATAGAAAGTACAAAGGTTACATGGAATACCTTGTAACTAGGTCTCCAAGTAGGAGAACACCGTTGGAAAGTAGGGATATGTTCTTGGAGGAAAAATGTTAATATTTATAGGGATTTAATGGGGTCATCAATCAGAAACAATTGAATGATCAAGAGAATGTTGAGGGCTTTAACGAAATAAATCATTGAGGATTTAGAAGGTTATCAGTTCAACAAAAATATTGGTATTAATAATTTTTTTATTGCCAATTAATTTTACCAAGGATGATTAATCCTTTTACCAACCATGAATATAAAAAATATTCTTACTTTATAGGTTTCAATCTCATGTGAACAATCATAACTTTTTGTTGGGCTCTGATCAAATTCTAATTCATCCTATTCAGTCCCAAAAAATTTAACTACCAATTATTATTTTTTTATTCCTAAAGCACCAGAAGAAACTCTTAATGGATTATAAGGCCAATAAAAGTGTGAAAAATATTAATATTTGTCCTCAACTATCCATCAAAACTAATATGGATAATATATTAATCCCTAATCCTTCAAAGTGATATTACTGGTTCATCCTTAATATTTATTTGTCAATCCATTTAACTAAAAACCATGAAAATTATCAAGGAATTTGTATAGGTCAGTGGTTGGAATGAAACCCTTAACATACTTAGGTCATGGTTTCAAGTCCTGTGGCCTTTCCAGATTTGATTGGTTGTTACCCAGTGCACAAGTTGTTGTTTTCTAAAACCATATTAATATAACTTCTAAATATAAATATGATTGAAACCCTTGAAATTAGGTTAATCTGTAAGTAGAATTTTCACTATGGTTTTCAATACAACCTAAATACATAAATACATCATTCATTTTATTTCCACATATGTCCTTTCATGGTCTATGGATTATCTATAATATCATCAGTTAGATGTCTAAATCAGGAAACCTTATCTTCGATATAAAATTCCTTAGGTTTATCCTAGGTTACTTATTATGTATCCAAATCCTTCATAATGGTTTGTAAAGAAAAATTATGTTATCTTATTCATATCACCTGGGTGTGTCAAACCAGGTGTGAGGTAAGGCTTGTTGTCCTGTACCAGGTTACCCTGAGTTAGGCCTAGAACACCTTGTCAGAGTTGTTACTCCTAGGTACATATGTTCCAGAACCATGCCCAGTTATAGTATCCATACAAGGATGTATTTCTATGAATATCCACATAATCTATACGTTACCAAATTATAGTTTTTTCATCTATACTAATTTAAAGTCTACCTTTGGGTTATGTTCTCTAATATAGGATTTCCTAAATCTAGTTCCCAAGGTTTCTGCTAACCTTCCTCTAATACCAACTAAAGGGACCCAACCCTAGATAGCCTAGATGGGGAGTCTGATACTAAATACATTGGAATTATTACAAGGAATTAGTCCTGAAGTAACGTCCAATTTAGTTGTCCTGGTAAACCATACAAATAAATGAGTATTGAATTACCATTTGATACACTAATTTCTACATATTTTCTTATTCTAATTAAATAAATAGCTTGAGTATAACTCTATTGCATCTAGTATATTCTATAATTTATTTCATAGTACGCTTCTTGGATTCATGGGGAAAGAAACATAATAAGGGTGATCTCGAATGCTCAGCAAGGAAAAAACATAATGGAAGCAATAATTAATCAATTAGAATAGTCATTATGGAAAGCTAAATAACTAAACAACCATTCCATGTAATCAATAAACTGAATGAAATTATATAAGAAATATGGAAAGGTACTAACTGGGATCAAATTCCATTAAAATTACTAGATATGGAAAAAAATATGGCAAGGTATGAAACTAGAATACATTACATTAATGAATGACCCAAAATGAATTATATCCATAGATATATCGATGTACAATCTCATGGATGAATAAGAACGGAAACTACAATGATGGAAATTTATCTCTTTTTGGAAGTCATGTCACATTCACATGAAAACCTATTACAGTCATGACCTTTCACAATACGGTTTGAAACTAAGGGTATAAAACCATTTGCACAATTAATCGTCCCATGAGAACCCATCGATGCATCGAGGAGCTATATAATATCTGGGATCCACCCGTCATTTCCAGTCCAAAGCATTACTCATATTTAATAATAAAAATAACTAATAAGACTTATCAAATAACTATATTGGATGAGAAGTAAAGATCTATCATTAATTCCCCAATTAATGAAATAACTATCAATGTTGTCACCTTATGTAAAATGTTATAGGGTTTAAGAAATAGTAATATCCATGAAAAAAATGAAATATATAATTAGGGGAAATTTTAAGTTCAATGATAATAGGAAATTGAATACATCATGGTGGCTTACAAATAAATTAATGAATTGAATGTGAATACTATCCATGGAAAAATCAATAATAAACCATCTAGAGGAAGAATAAGGATGGTATCAATACAAAAAACCCAATTAGAGTAAAATAGGGGGTTGTTGTCATTGATAAAATAAAATATTAAATTTTAAAAACATTCTTGAGTAAAATATCATTTTCTTTTGAAAAACCTTTTGAAATTTATAAGGAGGATTCAATGAAATGACGGCAGATAAAAATCTGTACATGTCGTACGAGGTAAAAAGAATATTTCTTTTGTATTCTAAATGGTTAGAAAATTCATTGTTTGGAAATAGAAAAGAAGTTTATTTTAAAACATTGGTAAAATACAAAAAAATGGGTATAAATGAATTTAGAAAATAGTTTAAAAACATTTCTGAAAACCTTTTAATAAATCATGTTTTTAGAATAAAATAGGTTATCCGACTAAAGATAGATATAAATTTAGGGTTTTTGAAAATAATTATTTAAAACAATATTGAGTACCAAAGAGTAGAAAAATGATAATAATAATTTAAAATGGTCATGAATAATCAATGAATAATGAAAGGGATTATTGAATAATGGTTATATACTTTCCTCTAATGGAAATTCGATTGAAATATCCTTAGGTTTCGTCTCGAAGAAAATAATCTTCAAACATTCCAAAGTGTCTCATACCACTTTGGAAAATTTTTAAATCATAAACCTCAGGATGAAATAATATTAAAAGAAAGTATTAAATACCATGAAGTAAAATTAATTCATGATACAATATATCAATATAGACAGTAGGTACACCACAAAAAATAATTAAGTGGTGAATACGACATTTATCTCATGAATATAAAAAGTGAGATGGAAATCCTTACTAATGTAGTAACAAATGGATTGAGAAAACCAAAGTTAATAATACTTAAATACATAATTTAATTAACATGATGATAAAATAACTCATTATAATATATTTAAATGTGGTAGTAAGTATACCATATATATGAAATTAGGTGTACAATAATTAAGTATTTATCATAAAATGAAAACGAGACAAGAATTATTTACCTTGTGTTTTCTTTCATGTGAACATATTTTAACTTCATCTGTAATTATATTATGTTAATTTTATTATTTCTTTAGAACCCTTTTATGTTTATAATAACTTTTATATCACTTATTACCATGTTTTGTACAACTACATAAACAATTAAGTGTATGTTGGGTGTTTTTGATGAAATTCGGTTTATGTGTCAAAACAAATATTGTTGGTCAACTATGGTCAAAGGGTTAAGATATAAAATATCAAGAATTATAACAATTAAATAATTATAATATTTAAAAATCAATTATAAATTCAATATAAATCATTAAAAGTGGTTATAAAAATGATAATATATTACAATCATGATGACAGTAGGCAATACGTACGCATGAGTGACATTCCCATTTTTAATTGATCATTGGGGAAAGAAGTAAAGTTACTAAAATATTTCCATAATGATAATTATATAATAAATACAATATTATTTAAAATAATACACTTATATATATAATTTTTTGGAGTAAAATTAATCACATCATGTTGAGGATACGGTAGTCCACACATCAATGAATAATGTTATCACTATTTAAGTGTGTGAAAGGGTAATAAAGAAATTGATATATATAAATATATTTCCAGAAATTTAATTATGCCATGAATATCATATAGATTTTTTTGAATTTATATTATTTATTATTATGTCCATTCATTTATACCTTCCATGTATCATGTGAACAAATCACATCACTTTGAGTGGGAGGTAGTTCACACATCCTTAAACAAGATTATAATATTTACACAACTTGGAATGAATAAATATATGTTATAAATAAAACATAAAGATTATTAAAACATTATAAATAAAATATATATCATATAAAAATATATTTTCCATCATAATTACCACCATAAGAGGTAGTGATTGAGAATTGAACAATCATCATTTTGTGAGGCAGTGATTGAGAATTGAACAATCATCATTTCGCGAGGCAGTAGTTTTCCGTCCAAAGAAACATTATGTTCATTGCCTATTAGATGATGGTGCGTGTAATTGTTGGTTAAACTATCATCATAGAAACATTATAGTTTATTTAGGATACCAATTTTGTTATAAAATAATATAATAAATATATTTTTGTGGTTGTAGAATAGAAATTAAACTAGAGAGATTGAGAAAAGACATTACCTTTTAAATAGGTATCTTCTTTCGGTTTGAAACAAAAGGCCTTGTGGGAAGGGTTTCTGACCAACAGAATTCTTATAGATCAAAGAGATGAATAATGGGATACTATGAGGTCAAGTCTTGGATGAAATTAAGATTTTTTAGAAGTGTGAGGAAGGGGTATATGTGGTAGCATTTATAGGTATATAAAAGGATTAACTGGGTATTTTTGAAAAGAAGTTAGGTGTGAACATTTTCTTACCTAATAAAAGTCATAAAAACCCACAAAAAATAATTAATTTAAGTTTAATGGTCTAAATATTTCCATAAAATTAGTTTTGTACAAGTTTATAGGTCATTTGGGCCCTTAAACATTGGGTTTAAGTCCATTTTAAGTCGCCTTACACATTAATCACTTTAATTAATTATAATCACTTTCCCTAATAATGCTTGTAATTTTGTTTGATATTATTATATAAAATATTATATTGGTTAAAATTTTATATATTTTATTTTAAAAATTTATATCACATGAAGCTAAAAAATTAAGATTAATGAAATTCTCATAGATAGACAAACAAACTAGTTTTATTAGAAAAATGTTCAAAAGATTGTTATGTTTTTATATTCAATTTAAAAGTTATATTGATTCTAATTAACTAAATTATATTAATATATGTATATTTTATCAAATGTGACTTTAATAGAAAATATAATATAATTTAACAATAACAATTATTTAAACGTTAAGGAATTTTTTAACTAAAACACAGTATTTTTCACTATTCACTAAAAAAAGAAGTTTCACAAAATAATCCCAAAAATTCATCCCAAGATAATATAGAAATTATGCATTCTAAAATGATGTTTATTTTATCAATTAAATTCATAAAAGTGTAAATATGATGAATTAAAATAGTTTCTTTATTAAAAGACAGTTAAAAATGCCTAGATATTGGTTTTTATTTGATATATTGGGTTTGATCCTATTTTATACTTACCAAATATATTGGATGAATAACAAAAATAATTTATTGAATATGTAACATATATATTCCATTAAAATAATTAACTAATTGTAATTACATTAATTTATTATGGTAAAACAACTTCGTGATCCTAAAAAATAATTTTTTATAAAAAATATCCTTTTAATATTCAATTTGATCTTATATTTATTTCTAATTTATTTGTAACCAGTGATTTAGTTGTATAAAATATATTTTCACAAGTTATTTAATAATATTCATAATCGCTAGTTTATATATAATTTATATTAAATAATAATTTTTTAATTATAGATTGTTTCTTGGTAAGACTCAGTATTGTGTATAGTGGAAGCCATCAAAGAAGGTCACTTTTTCATGTAACACAAGCTATATAGTAAGGTCGTTGTTGTGTTTGATGTACGTTAACCCATTGTGGAGTGCATTGTAATATAAATAACTGTTCCATGTGTTGAAATATGTGTAATATATTTTAAATAGTAAATATATTATAAAGTATACAGATGTTTTATTACCTTACGCACTTGTTGTTGTGTGTCATACACGCTATTGAACACAAGGTTCTTACTTATGTTTTCTGGGGAATCAAATTCTCCCCACCTTATTTTAATTGAATCCTTTCAATTTAAACTCGATCATGGTGATAAAATATTTGATACTACCTATGTTTGAAATCCCACATCATGAGAATGGTTCATAAGTAGTCTTTTATAAAAAAGAGAATTTAAAGTACAAAGGTTACATGGAAGACCATGTAACTAGGTCTCTATGTAGTTTAACATCAGCTCAAAGTAGAGATATATAATTTTGGAAGAAAAATTAAAATATTTATAGGGATTGAATGAGGTCATCAATCACAAACAAGTGAATGATCAGTGGAATATTGAGGGCCTTGAAGCCATAAATATTTTTGATTTGGAAGGATATCGTTCAATAGAAATTTAGGTATTATGAAATTATTTTATTTCAAAGTCATTTTAGTAGTGTTGGGTAATAATTTTAATAACCAATGATATAAAAAATATTTTTAATTTATAGGTTTCAATCTCATGTGAAAAATCATAACTTTTGGTTGTTTTCTGATCAAATTCCAATTCATCCCTTAATCTCAAAAAAAATTAATCACCAACAATGATTTTTTAAAGCCTGAAGCACTAAAAGAAAAATTTAAAGGATCATAAGTCCAATAAAGGAGTGAAAAGTATTAATATTTTCCCTTAACTATCCTTCAAAACAAATATGGATAATAGAGTAATCCCTAATCCTCTAAAGTGATAATACATGTTCATTAATTACATTTATACATCAAATATTTTAACTAAAAACCATGAATATTAACAAGGAAATTGTGTAGGTTAGTGGTTGGCATGAAACCCCTATCATCCTTTGGTAATGTGTTCATGTCCTGTTGCCTTGCCGGATTTTAATTGTTGCCACCTGGTATACAAGTTGTTCTTATCTAAAACCATATTAATATAACTTTCAAAAATAAATATGATAGACATCCATGAAATTATGTTAATCTATACATATAATTTTTAATAAGGTTTTAAATGAAACTTCAATACATAAATACACCATCCATTATATTTCGACAAAGGTCCTTCCTTGGTCTAGGGTTTATCTACAATACCATTAGTTTGTTCTATAAATCATGACATCGTATCTTCAATATAAAACTCCTTAGAATTATCCTAGAATACTTATTTTTTTTATCCAAATTCATCATAATGGTTTCTAAATAAATAGTGTATTATTATATGTATATCCCCCTAGAGCGTCAAATGAGGTTCTTAGTAAGGCCCGTTGTCATGTACTAGGTTACCACGAGTCAAGATTGGAATACCTTGTTAGAGTTGTTACTCCTAGGTACATCTCTTCCATAACACGTCTACTTTTTGTATCTAGATAGGGATGTACTACTAGGAATAACCACATAATCTATACTTTACCAAAATTATAATGTTTTCATATATTATTTTTCAAATTATACCTTAGGGTTATGTTCTCTAATCTATATTTTCCTAAATGTAGTTCTCAAGGTTCTTACTAACCTTCCTTTGATACAAACTATAATGAAACTACCCCAGATTTTCTAGAGGGCGTGTCTGCTACTAAATACATTTTCATGATTACACAAAATTGGGCTCTGAAGGACCAATAAATTTAGTATTATTGGTAAACCATATACATAAATGAGTATTTAATTACTAATGGATATACTAATTACAACATATTTTTTTCTTATAATTAATTTAACAGCTTGAGGATAACTATAATCCATCTACAATATTCCTTAATTTCTATCATAGTACACTTATTGGATTCCTGAGGAATGAAACATAATAAGGGTGACCTCAAATTCTCAGTAAGGGAAAATCATAACAGAAACAATAATTAATCAATGAGAATAGTCATTATTGAAAGGTAAATAACTAAACATACATGCCATGTAATAAATAAACTGAATGAAAGTACAAAAGCAATATAGTAAGGTAATAACTGGGAACACATGCCATTGAAATTACTAAATAATAAAGAATAAATATGGTAAGGTATGAAACTAAAACACATGCCATTAATAAATGAACTGAAATGAAATGTATCCATAGATATATCGATGGAAAATATCATGAATGAATAATAAATAAAACAACTATGAGGGAAATTCCGTTCTTTATATACGTCTTGTATTAGGCACATTAGAACCTATTACTGTCAAAACATTTAACAATACGGTTTAAAACTAATTATAGAAACCCATTTTCACAATTATTCGTCTCATGAGAACCCATAGATGTATCGAGGAGCTCTATAAAGTCTTGGATCCACCCATCATTTTCAGTCCATAGAATTCCTCATATTTAATAATAAAAATAACTAATATTCCTTATCAAATACTATATTGGATGAGAAATAGAAATCTATTAATAATTACACAATTAATAAAATAACTATCAAATGTAGGCACTATATGTAAAATGGTATATAGTTTAGGAAATAATAATATCCCTGAAAATATAAAATATGTAATAAGGGGAAATTCAAAGTTCAATGATCATAGGAAATTTAATACTTAAAGGTGACTAAAAAATAATTCAAGGAAGTGAATGTGAATACTATCCCTTGCCAAACAAATAATAAATCATATAGAGGAAGAATAATGATGATATCAATACATCAAACCCAAGTGAAGTAAAATAGGGGGTTGTTGTCTTTGATGAGATAAAAGATGAAATTTTAAAAATATTGTTGAGGGAAATATCATTTTATTTTGAAAAATATTTCAAAATAGATATGGTGGCTTCAAAGAAATGACAATGGATAAATCCGTACATGTCGCTTGTGGTAAAAAGAATATTCCCTTTGTACGTAAAATGGTTAGAAAATTCCTTGTTAGGAAATATACAAGAAGATTACTTAAAAAAATTGGTGAAATACAAAAGGGGTAAAATGTATTTTCCAAATAATTTAAAAACATTTTTGGAAACCTTTTAACAAAACATGATTTTTAGAATAAAATAGGTTCTCCGACTAAAGAGATATATAAAGTCAGGTTTTCTGAAAAACAATTTCTAAAAACATCTTTAGTACCAAAGTGTGAAAAAATGGTACTAATACTTGAAAATGGACATGAATAATTAGAGAAATAGTAAAGGTATTATTGAACAATGGTTATATAATTTTATTTAATGGTAATTCCATTAAAAAATCCTTAGGATTAGTCTTGAGGAAAATAATCTCTAAACATTCAAAAGTGTCCCATACCAATTTGAATCATTTTTAAATCATAAACCTCAAGAAAGAATAATATTAAATGAAATTATTAAATACCATTAAATAAAAGGTAATCAATATAGTATACCAAAATAGGTAGTATGTGCAGCACACAAAAGAGGTAATTAGTGAATATGACATTTTTCTCAAGAATGTAAAAAGTGATATGAAAATCCTTAATAATGTAGTAAAAGATGGATTGAGAAAGAAAAAGGTAATGATACATAAATAAAAAATTTAAATTCCATGAAGATAATATAATTAATTATATTATATTTCAATGTGGTTCTATGTACGCCATATATAGAAAATTTGGTGTACAACAATTAAGTATGCCTCACGAAATGAAAATGAGATAAGAATCCCTTACCTTGTATTTCTTTTTGGTTAAACATCCTTTAACATTATATATAATAAAGTTATGTTAATTTTATACTTGATTCAGAATCTTTTTAATGATTATAATTAATTTTATTTCACTTATTACTGTGTTTTTTACAACTACTTAAACAATTAAGTTTACGTCGGGTGTTTTTGACTAAAGTCGTTTTATGAGTCAAAACAACTATTATTGGTCAAATAAGGTCAAAGGGGTCATTATATAAATTATTTATAATGATAACCATGAAATAATTATCATATTTCTACATAATTTATAATATTAAAATAAATCATTAAATATGGTTATGAAAATGAGAATATATTACAATCAAGGAGATGGTAGCCCATACATATGAATGAGTAACATTCAAATTTTGAAATGATAATTAAGGAAAGAAGGTAAGTAACTAAAACATTAAAAAAAGTATAATTATATAATAAATACCATATTATTTAATCACATTTATTTATATATAGAATTCTATAGTGTAAAATGAATCACATCATGTTGAGGAGGCAGTGGTCTACACATCCACAAATAACGTTATAACTTTTTAAGTGTGTGAAAGGGTAATAAAGAAAATGATATATATATATATATAAATTTATAGAAAGATAATTATTTCATTAATATCACAAATATGTTGTGTATGCCCCATATTTTTAATTATTTCTATTAATTTATACATTCCATGGATTAAGAGAACTAATCATATCGCTTTGAGGGGGCAGTATTCCACACTTCCTCAGACGAGATTTTTATATTTAAACAACTTGGAAAGAATAAATGTATGTTATAAATAAAAACTCATAAGGCTAAAAAATTATAACTGATATATATCATATATAAATATAGTTTCTATCATAATTTCATCCATAAGAGACCGTAATGGATAATTGAACAATCATCTTTCTGTGAAGCAGCAGTTCACCATCCATAGAAACATTATGTTTGTTACCCATTAGATGGTGGTGTATGTAGGAATAGGTTAAAATATCAGATTAAAAACATCCTAGTATATTTATTATACTTTATTTTTTATAAAAAAACGTTATAATGAGATTTTAGGGGTTGGATAATCGAAATGTAACTAGAGATATTGAGAAAAGACATTATCTTTTAATGAGGTAACTTCTTTTGGTTTGAACTGAATGGATTTATTGGAAGTGTTTATGCCCAATGGGATGATTCTAGGTCAAGTAGAGGAATTATGAGAGACTATTTGGGAATTTATTGGAATAAAATAAGAGTTTTGATAGGTGTGAAGAATAAGTAGGGTTGGTGGCCTTTTATATGGAAAGAAAAGGACTCACCTGGTATTTTAGAAAAAACATATTTGTTCACATGTTATTACCTAATAAAAGTCATGAAAACTACTGAAACTAGTTAATGTAATTTTAATGGAATAAATATATCTATAAAAGTAGTGTTGGAAAATTTTATTGGTGTAAAACCCCAAGATTTCATAGTACATTATCTCATTAAAGTAATTCAATAGCTTGTGATACACGCTACACCGCGTTCGAGGGCACCAAAAATTACTAAACTAACTGTTAAAAAAGCGGTTATGAATAATATTAACTGTATTTTGAATCTTATATACTATATATAATTTTGACATTCATATTACATGGTTTTTAGAGATAATATAAGAACAAATTCATTTTTTAGATAAATGAAGTATTTTTTAAAAAAAAATGAAATTTTACCACGTTTTAATGGGGAACCCTTTTTAAATCCAATATTTGAAACTTTTATATATTAAATTTGATATAATAAACTTATTCTTTAGAATTGGGACATAAGAATTTATTTTCAATAAATTTTTGGTGTTTTTCTGATAACTTTCATATTTGGGTGAATAGTGAGAAGTGCAATATTTTAACTGAAAACAAATTTTTTAATCAAAATAATTTTTAGTGTTAAATTATACATTTTAATGGGTTTTAAGTATAGGTATATTATATTTTTACCATTTAATCCAATTTTATTCATTGGAAATAATTTCACTTTGAAATTGAACATAAACAAGTATCAATCTTTTGTTAGTTATTATTTCATAAAAACACACTTTTTGGTTTTGACCATGAGAATTAATTTTGAATTTATAAATGAAACTTATATGATTTTAATTTGGTAAAATTTACATATTTTTTGAATTCATAATATCAAAATTAGTTTAGGGTGAAATTTTGATTTTTTTTTAAAACTTTCAATTTTTAATGAATAGTGAAAAACACTGATTTATAGTTTAAAACCGAATTTTTATTTAAATAATTATTTATTTTATTTAAATTTATTTTATGTCAAAATAGATAAATAATACTTATATATGTTCAATGCAATTCATTGGAGTCAGTTTATAATAATTTTATATATATAAAAATTTTATTGAACTTTTCACCGTCTTTTATCAACCTCCTAGGAGAATTTGAAAATTCACATAAAACATGATTTTACCGCTTCTGTGAGTGGAATTTGAAAAATCTGAGAGACACAACTTATATCATTAAGAAAAATATGGTTCAATAAGATGAAAATAATTTTTGGTGAATAGTAACTTTTTACTTTTATTACCACGTTTAAAAGTAAATAGGGTAATTAATGGTAAAAATGATATTATTATTACCCTAACACATTTCCTAATTCTATAGTATAAGTATAATTCGAAAAAAAAACCCTTAGGAATAAAATATGAACCTTTTTGGTCCACTTTGATTAGATTAGGACATTTATTATTATTTAATTTAAAGAAGAGTTAAGAGTGTTAAATTAAATGTTTAATTACTAAACCATTTTTAATATAGGGTAACACATAAGATAAATTCGACTATAAATATTCATCAGAAATATAAAAATATTTCCTAAATAAAGGAATTTTATTTATAATTTTTATACAAAAAATTAATTAATTTATTTATGACACAATGATGATGCAGTAATTACAAAAATAATGAAATATTAGAATAATTGATATTCTAAATATCCAAATAAATGTAATTTGAGACTTTTTATGAATTACACTAATATTATAGGTTAATATGACATGTTAGGGTTGGTTAGGGGAATTTTTATCGAAGTAATAATTCTGTTATAAATTTAGCAAAAACAAAATACCAAATAGTGTCAAAATTGACATAAAAGAGTTTTTAAAACAAATATTATAATATTTATTGATATTATATTCCTAAAAATCTTAGGATTGGAAAAAGGACTTATATAATGATATGTGTGTCATTAATGAACCACTTTTGGTTCTCTTGGAAGTATATAGTATGTTTATTAACTATAAAATATAAAAATACAAAGTGACATGGTACATGTCAAACAATTTAACTAAGAGTTAAATGTAAAAGATAAAGTTAATATAGTGACCCAAATCTATCTAAAACCTATTGGTCGATTGTTTTTCAACCCATACCCACCTTAGAATTTAAATAATTCATTTTTGAGCTATTATAAACCAAAAACAATTTTATTATAAAATAATATTTCTATCTTTTCCTAAGGTTCCCCTCACCGCTCTTATAAAAGGGCACTACCCCTTCCCTCAAATTCACACATTCAAATCCTTTTGGCTTGGCCAAAACCTGCCAAAATACCCTCTCAACTGTCATCCATTCATCCTAGAGTCCTTCATTTTTTTAGAAATACATCCTAGGAATCCCTTTTGGTCAAATCAAAAGGAAGAACCTGAAGAAGAGGTAAATATTTTTTCACCTCTTTTAAGTTACTTTCTTTTTCCACTTCCTCTTTCTTTGTTATTTCCATTATAAAATAATAAATCCAGTATCTTATATATAATTTCATGTTATTATAAATATGTTACAACCAAATTCATTATTCTATCCATCCTTTGAATGACCTGTCACTATACGTGCGTACGTACAGCTTACCATCTCCACATCGTGGTGTAATTGTTATTAAATAAATTATTATTTAGATGGGTATAATAATGATGTTTAATTGATGTAAATAAAAAATATCACATGATAATTATTGTTTATATATGATATATCATCCAATTATATATTATTTTAATATCAAAAGAATGATATTTTCGGTCGTGCGTATGTACGGATTATCGTCTCCATGAACGCGATGAGATTCATTTAGCATCATATAAATTCAAGAATAATTTGCATTTGATGATTAGAAATAATTTTTACAAACTTAATATAATTATGAATATGAATAAGACACATCCTATCCATAACAAAAATTTCTTATGTAACAAAGCATATAAAGGAAAACAAATCAGTTAACACTCGAAACGACGATAATACTAAGATATTATTAACAGAGAAATGTTAAAAGATCATATTTGATATCATATTAATGTATATGATTCGTTTATAATTTAATAACAATTATTTAACCATTATACAGAAGGCTAACCTGCCCTCGACCAACTAAAAGTACAAGGTAAGGGTTAATTCCTCAATCTCATTATTATCTGAGATTGTTTATGTGTAAGTATTTACTGGGACATTTTTATCATCAATGTCCATTTTTCATAAAAATGTTTTCAAAATGAATATTTTAAGGATTTGTGAAAGGTAATCATTATCTTGATCATAATTTTAAATGTTTTAAAGATTCATCATTCTAAATCTTTTTAATTAAATTCCATGTTTTCATAATGGTTTTCTGTATTTATTTATATAGACAAGAATGTTTTGAAATAATAATTATTTTCAAAAGTTTCAAAGTGGTATGGGAAACTTTGATTCAAAAATATATTTTAAATGACTTCCTTTATAAATGCGTTTCATTTAAATGATTTCAAAAAAAGCATATTTTTCTCAATGGTTTTTAATTATTATTTTCAACTATGTCAACATCCTTTTTGGATATTATTCTTGTTTGAGGTTGATTTATTATATATAAAATCTTCAATGTTGTAATTAATGAGCTATGATATGTTTGACAGTGAATGTGATATTTTTATACCATTCATGGTTTATGGTTAACGTATTGGCATTTCTTATGCTAGTTTTACTACAAATGTTTATGTTATGTTTCAACATTTTCATATGACGAATGAAGTGGACTTAGTAAGTGATGGGTGGAGCCTGTTATAGATTCTTGATGAATCGGTAGGTCTCATGAGACAAAATAGTGTCTTGGCATAGGGCCTTGACAAAAATTTTATTTGTAGTCTTGGAACGAGGCTTTGACTATGTGGTAATTATGTCCGACATTAGGAATTCCCTCATAATGAAATTAGTTATTACATGTGATTATTCAACTAGTAAAATATACATGTACATGTTTATATCGTAATGTTTGATTTTTCCCATATTATGTTCAAGTTTATGTTTAAAAAGAATGTTGTTTTTATCACACATATTTCCTTTAAAGTTTATATCTTCCGCTAAATTATTTACCCTTACTGGGCATCTGAGATCACCCATTTCTTATGTTTTATTTTCCTAGTATTCTAAGAAGTGTATTGTGATTGATATGCAGGGTTAAACTAAAGGGAATAATGGAGTTCTCAAAGAAATATCTATTCTATGTTTTATATATGAAATTTTAATGTAAATTTAATGTATGTAATATATTTTCCAAGATGGCTAAACTGATCGGTCCTTCGAGACTAGATTCCATGTAATAATGCCAATGTATTAAAATAACACACTAGCTCTCGGTAACTGGGGTCGGGATGTTACAGTTGGTATCAGAGGACGTTTATAATTAACCTTGAAAACTAGATTTAGATAAACTATGATTAGAGAATAATAACCTAAGATAGACTTTGAAGATAAGTATATAAGAACTTCCTAGAATTTAGGTAATGTAGAGATTTTGTGAGTTTTACTAGAAAATACATCCCTATTTAGATACGATCTGGTAGAGGTGGATATGGCACATATGTACCTAGGGGTAAAACCTGAAAACACCGATTTGAGAAAGACTCAAAGGAGAACTGGTGCACGACAATAGGCCTTGCTGCACTCTTGGTTACGACACTCCTAGGGGATATGCTAAGGATAATTCTCATTTTCTTTACAAATCATTATGAATGATTTATGGTTATATATCTCCTCAATGAAAATATTTATATGATTACGGATTATATCCATAAACTGTTCAATTTACATTATGTATTTTTCAATTTGGGAATTATTCATTGCGATTCAAAAGCTGACCTAGTGTATGCCATTGTATAGAAATGGCGCCTAGTAGAAGGAATGATAACTCCAGCAATACATATGATCTAAATAGTAAGAAGGATCATATCATTCATGGTATTAATCCAACATTTATAAGGGAAATAGTCTCCCATGTATTCTCAACATATAACGAAATAATATCATGTGAGAATAAGATAAGTAATAAATTTTCCGAGTCTTATGGCTATGAAGGGATGAAAGAGAAGAAAAGGATGGAAGAGACAAAGATGGATAAAGGGAAGAGGGAAAAGAAGGATTTTCCCGTATGTGATAACTATGGAAATAATCACCTTGGTAAATTCTTGAAGGGAATGGGAGTTTATTATAATTGTGGAGAAAAAGGACACCAAGTACATGATTGCAAGGGTAGGAAAAAGGTTCAAATGTAAATGCTTCATCTGAAATGCATTGGGATACTATGCAAATCAATGTCCTAATCATCAAATTATACCGAAAATTATTTTATTGGAAAATAATCTAGTGATGATACTACCTTAGATGAAGAGGAATGACTAGTGTTCTTATGTTTTTATTATAGAATTATTTCATTTGAGTATTATATCTATAATATACTGGTTATATGAATTATGGAGATAAAAAAGGATTGTACTACAGTACTATTTTATTGAGAATTTGAGATTATATGGTTCTATGAAAAGTGACTTAATAGTAAGCTACACTTTTTTGGAAAATACCTGGTTGAAGGAAATGTAATCCTTAATATGGTTCTAATAATGAGGTAGTTATTTTGGAAAAATATATGGTTGGTTTGGATAAATTATATTGGATATTCATGACTTCCTTGGAACTGATTAATAGTTTGTTTATTTCATCATTTTTGGAATATTCAACTTTTTTTATATAAGGAATATATCCAGTATTCTATAAAGAATAAGGGAGCATGAATGTAATCAATAAGGTTTTATGGTAATTCAGGTTGTTACCATGATAAATGATGAAGGTGTTCACATGTTATTATGTGAAAAAATGGATCTTCATTGTGTTTAAATTCCTTATAAATTTTGGACTCTCAGTTTGGATATAAGTATTTTGGATAAGTCTAAAGGTTGGAATGGATTAAGTTTGAAATTTTATACAAATGTTATGGTAATTTTTGGATTTTCATAAAAAGGACAACCTAGAGGTCGGGCGATAACCAGTCGTGTCCGGGAAGGCTGCGAGACTTGAACCCACAATTGAAGGACGACAAAGGTGCATCACTTACCACTAGCCAACATGATGTCCTAGATTGTATAATTTAGTTTATTTTTTTAAATTTTTTGATAGGTGAATTATAAATTCATTATTTTTGGAACCCTATAATATTAGGATAAATAAAATATTTTTTTGAAATCTTTTAGAGTGAAAGACGAGTTTGTGGTAGAAATTTGTTAATGGATGGAACTATACTTGTCAAGTATATATTTTTTCTTTCTTCTCTTATTCTATGAAGAAATTAACTCCTAAAAATTTGGTAAGGGATATTAAAACTAAAAATGTGTTATCCTAATACCTTATGTTTTGTTGAACCGATGATATCTTAAATCATCAGAGATTGATGGCTTTGAGACCCTCAATTCTATAATTTATTGTGACCTATGACCTCAATCACTCCCTATAAAATTTACTTTTTCCCTCCAATTATGTGTCCCTAATTTCCACTAATGTTCTCCTAATAGATATCATAATTTTTTGGTGACTTTTTTATTCCCCTTTCCCTCTTATTAAGACTAAATTTTATTAACCCAATTTATGATATTGGTTTTCCACAAAGGAATTTTTCTATTTTTAACCATTTATTTTAAAATAAGAATTTCAAATTGTGAGGATGAAATTTATTGAAGGATGGGAGTATGTAACACCCCAAGATTTCATAGTATATTATCTCATTAAAATAATTCAATAGCATGCGCTACACACAACACCGCATTCGAGCGCACCGCAACTTACTAAACTAATCGTTCAGAAAGCGGTTATGAATAGTATTAATTTTATTTTTAATATTATATACTCTATATAATTTTTATATTCTTATTATGTGTTTCTTAGAAATAATTTAAGAACAAATTCATTTTTTTTCAGATCAAAGAAGTATTTTTTTTTAAATGTAATTTTACCACCTTTTAATAGAGAACACTTTTTAAATCCAATATTTGAATCTTTTATATATTCAATTTGACATAATAAACTTATTCTTTACAATTAGGAAATAAGAATTTGGTTTCAATAAATTTTTGGTGTTTTATGATAACTTTCATATTTGGGTGAATAGTGAAACATACTGTATTTTAACTGAAAAAAACTTTTTTAATCAAAATAATTTAGTGTTAAATTATAAATTATAATGGTTTGGAAGTATAGATAGATTATATTTTTACCAATTAATCAATTTTTTTTTCATTGGAAATAATTTCTCTTTGAAATTGATCATAAACAAGTATCAATCTTTGGTTAGTTATTATTTCTTTAAAACACGCTTTTTGGTTTTGACAAAGGGAATTAATTTTAAATTAATAAATGAAACTTATATGTTTTTAATTTGGTAAAATAGACTTACTTTTTTAATTCAGAATATCTAAATTAGATTAGGGTTAAATTTTGGTATATTTCTGAAAACATTCAATTTTTGGCGAATAATGAAGAACACTGAGTTATAGTTTAAAACCGAATTTTTATTTAAATAATTATTTATTTTATTTAAATTTATTTTAGGTCAAAATAGATACATAATACCTATATAAGTTCAATTTAATTAATTGGAGTCAGTTTATAATATTTATAGATATATAAAAATTTTATTGAACTTTTCACTGTCTTTTATCCACCTCCTAGGAGAATCTGTAAATTCACATAAAACATAATTTTACCGCTTCTGTGAGTGGAATTTAAAAAATCTGAGAAACAAGGTTGTTATCAGTAAGAAAAAAGTGGTTCAATAAGAGGAAAATAATATTTTGTGAATAGTAACTTTTTACTTTTATTTACCATGGTTAAAAGTAAATAGGGTAATTAAGGGTAAAAATGATATTTTTATTATCCTAACACATTTCTTAATTAAATTGGATAAGTTTAATTCGACCAAAAACAACCTTAGGAATAAAATATGAACCTCTTTGGTCCACTTAGATTAGATTAGGGCATTTATTATTATTTAAATCAAAGAAGAGTTAAGAGTGTTAAATTCAATGTTTAATAACTAAACCATTTTTAATATAGGGTTAAACATAAGATAAATTCGACTATGAATATTAATTAGAAAGATAAAAATATTTCCCACATAAAGGAAATTTATTTATAAATTTTAGACATTGAATAATTTAATTTATTAATGACACAATGATGATGCATAATTACCTAATTAATGAAATATTAGAATAATTGATATTATAAATACCCAAATAAATGTAATTTGAGACTTTTTAGGTATTCCACTAATTTTATAGGTTAATATGACATGTTAGGGTTGGTTAGATGAATTGTGTTTTAAGTAATAATTCTGTTATGAATTTAGGAAAAAAATACCAAATAGTGTCATAAGTGACATAAAAGAGTTTTTAAAACAAATATTATATTATTAATTAATATTCTATTCCTAAAAGTCTATGGTTCGGAAAAAGGACTTATATAATGGTAGTTCTATCATTAATGAACCACTTGGGGTTCTCTTGGAATCATATAGTCATTTTATCAACCATATAATATAAAAATACAAATAGACATGGTAAATGTCAAACTTTTTAACTAAGAGTTAAATCTAATAGATAAAGTTAATATAGGGACCCAAACCTGTCTAAAACCTATTGGTTGAGTGGTTTTCTACCCATACCCACCTTATACTTTAAATAATTCATTTTTGTGCCATTATAAACCGAAAATCATTTTATTATAAAATTACATTTCTAGCTTTTCATAAGGTGTCCCTCACCCTCTTAAAAAAGGACACTCCTCCTTCCCTAAAATTCACACCTTACAAGCCTTTTGACTCTGACAAGCCCTGAGAAAATACCTTATCAAATCTCTTACCTTCATCATAGAGTCCTTAATTTAGTCAGAAATCAAACCTAATGATCCATTTTGATCAAATCAAAAGGAAGAACCTAAAGAAGAGGAAAATATTTCATCACCTCTTTTAAGTTCCTTTCTTCTTCCACTTCCTCTTTATTGGTTGTTTCCATTCTAAACTAATAACTCCAGTACCTTCTATATACTATTATTTTATTGTAAATATGGTACAACCAAATTCATTATTCTATCCATCCTTTGAATGATATGTCACCATACGTGCGTACGTACAGCTTACCGTCTCCACATCATGGTGTAATTGTTATTCAATACATTATTATTTGGATAGGTATAATAATGATGTTTAATTGATGTAAATAATAAATATAACATGATAATGATTTTTTATATATTATATACCATCCAATTATATATTATTTTAATATCAAAAGAATAATATTGTCGCTCGTGCGTACGTACGGATTACCGTCTGCACGAACGTGATGCGATTCATTCCCCATCGTATCCATTCAAGAATAATTTTAATTAGATGATTAAAAATAATGATTAAATAAATAATATCATTCTGAATATGAATAAGATACATCCTATCCCTATAAAACATTACTTACGTAACAAATCATATAATGGAAAACTAATTAGTTAACACCCAAAGCAACGATAATACATAGATATTATTAACAAAGCAATGTTAAAAGATCATATATGATATAATATTAATGTATATGAATCTTGTTTAATTTAATAACAATTATTTCACCATTATACATGAGGTTAACCTAACCTCGACCAAGGACAATTACAAGGTAAGGGTTAATTCCTCAATCTCACTATTATCAGAGATTGTTTAAGTGTAAGTATTTACTGGGACATTTTTATCATCCATGACCATTTTTCATAAAAATGATTTCGAAATGAATATTTTAAGGATTTGCGAAAGGTACTCTTTATCTTGATCAGAATTTTAAATGTTTTAAAGATTTATCTTTGTAAATATTTTCAATTAATGTCCATGTTCTCAAAATGGTTTTAAGTATTTATATATATGGACATGAAAGTTTTTAAATAATAATTATTTTCAATAGTTTCAAAAGTGGTATGGGACACTTTAATTCAAAAATATCTTTTTAATGACTTCCTTTATAAATGTGTTACATTTAAATGATTTCACAAAAAAGTATATTTTTCTCAAAGGTTTTTAATGATTATTTTCAACTATGTCAACATCCTTTTTGGATATTATTCTTGATTGATGTTGATTTATTATAAATAAAATCTTCAATATTATATTGTATAATCTATGATATGTTTGACTGTGAATGTTCTATTTTTATAACATTCATGGTTTATGGTTACTGTATTTCCATTTCGTTTGGTAGTTTTAATACAAATGTTTATGTTATGTTCCAACATTTTCATATGAGTAATGAAGTGGACTTAGTAAGTGATGGGTGGAGCCCACTATAGCTCCTCAATGAATCGGTAGGTATCATGAGACAAACTAGTGTCTTGGCACAAGGCATTGACAAAAATTTTATCTGTAGTCTTGGCACGAGGCCATGACTATGTGGTAATGATCTCCAGTGTCAGGTATTCCCTCATTATGAAATTAGTTATTAAATGTGATTATTTGACTATTAGAATATCCATGTACATGTTTATATGGTAATGTTTGATTAATTTTTTCCATATTATTTTCAAGTTTATGTTTAAAAAGGGTTTTGTTTTTATCACACATCTTGCCTTAAAATTTAATAGCTTCTGCTAATTTATTTAGCCTTATTGGGAATCTGAGATCACCCATTTCTTATGTTTTAGTTTCCCAAGATTCCAAGATGTTTATTATGATGGATATTCAGTGTTATGTTAATGGGAATAATCACATTCTCAATGAACTATCCATGTTGTGATTTATTTTTGAAAGTGTAATGTAAAGTTAATGTATGTAATCTATTTTCCAAGACTGCTAAATTGATCAGTCCTTCAGGACTTTATTCCATGTAATCAAGAAAATATATTAAAATAACACACTGAATCTCAGTAACTAGGGTCTGGGTGTTACAATTGGTCATTTGTGTCCTTAAACTTAGGGTTTTAGTCTATTTTAAGCCTAATTACACCTTAATCACTGTAAATAATTTTAATCACTTTCACTATTTTTTTTAAAAAATTAACTTCATATTATTAGAACAAAAATATTATATTTATTAAAATGGTATGTGTAATATTCTAAAAAATAAAATCATTGAAGTGGTAAAATTAAGATTTATTCTAATCTCACAGACAGAGGGATTAACCAGTTTTAATAGAAAAATTTTCAGAAGATTATTTTGTTTTTTTATTAAATTTAAAATTTATATAGATTATAATAAATTAAATTATATTTAAGGTTTTATAATTTATCCAGTGAAACTTTAAAACAAAATTATAACATAGTTTAACATTAATTATTATTTAAATGAAAAGGCTGTTTTTAACTAAAACACAATATTTTTCACTGTTCACTAAAAAATGACATTTCTCAGAAAAATCCCAAAAATTAATCCTAAGATAATTTTGAAATTTTGAAATAAAAAATTATGTTCTTATCAAATTCTGTTCATAAAGTTTCAAAATTTAAAATTTAAAAAGGTTCTCCATGAAAAGGCAGTTAAAAATGCCTGAATAAAGGTTTTTATGTAAAATATTGGGTTTGATCCTATCTTATGCTAAACAAATCTATTTTATGAATATAAAAAATAATTGATATAATATGTAACATATATATTCCATTAAAATAATTAACTAATTGTAATTACCTTAATTTATTATGGAAAAATATCAATGTGATCATAAAAAATAGTTTTCTATAAAAAATATCATTTTAATAGACAATTTTTGTTATATTCATTTCTAATTTATTTTTAACCAATGATTTAGTTGCCTAAACCAAATTTTCATAAGTTAGTTAATACTTTTCATTAAGGCTAGTTTATATCTTACTATATGAAATAATAATGTTTTAATTATAAAATGTTTCTTGGTAAGACTCGGTATTGTATAGAGCACAAGCCATCGAAAAAGCTCACTTTTTCTTATAACACAAGATATCGAGGAATATTGTTTTTGTGAATGATTTACTCTAACATAGTGTAATGGGAATTTCAATATATATAGGTTTTTCATTAATTTAATTATATATAATATATTTTAAATAGTTTATATATTATAAGGTTTATGAATATTGTATTACCTTACGCAATTGATGTCGCATGTCATACATGATAACAAACATAATGTAGTTTATTATATTTTTGGGGGAATCACATAAAATTATATAACACAATATTTAGTGTATAGGGATATTTTCTTACATAGAAAAACCACTAATATTAGATGATTTTTTATATTTTATTTACAAAATTTATTTTTGTTTTCATTCTATCACATAAATAAAAATCACTGATGTTTTTTAAAAACATTTCCTCGATAATTAAAAATGTGGAATATGATTCATATAAACATAAAATGGAGTGATAATGAAGAATAATATGTGGATATTTATTTTGAAAGATTTTTTAGTAATAAAGGAATAATATATAATTTTTTAGCACCAAGAAGTACACACAAGAATTAGGATGTTAGATGATGAAATAGAACTCCTCAAGAAATTGATCCATCTATAAAATATGAAAATCAAGTTTCTAATTTTTTTTGGAGGAAGATATAAAAACTATCTACTACACTATAATATAATGTTTTATTTTTTCAATTTTAATGAAAAAAACCTTATGAATTGTGGAATTGAATAAAACCAAAACTTGGTTGCATAAATTGTTTGGAAAAAATTACTAGTTTTGAGTACTATTGATAATTTTCACAATGATATAAAATCTAGTGAAAATTCATTTTATAAACATTAAAATTATTAAAGAGAATCATATTCTGTTTTTTAAACCCCATGTAGTTTATAATCATTAGTTAAACTTTAAACGAAGTTAGTTTCTAATTGAGAAGTGACTATGTTTTATAGAGATAATCAAGTTAATATGGAATAACCTTCCATTTCTCAAACCAACCAAAGAATATTAATGGGAACTGCATTTAATAATATTAGTAGTGATTTCAAAAAACAAATCTAAGTGATATGTTATTTATGGAATGATAGTTAACATCATGAATTCTTATATCAATTTTAACTTATCACAACCGATGATGCCTTCGGCGAAAAATGTTGGATAGTGGACATGCAAGAGGAATTGAATCAATTTGATTATAAAAAGGTTTTTAATATGTTCAAAAACCCTAAATATAATCCAGTTATAGAAATTAAATATGTCTTCCAAAATTAAGTTGATGAAAATGGTACCATAATTTAGAAGAATGTTAAACTTTTTATAAAAGGTTGTAATCTTGAAAAAGGCATGAACTATGATGAAATTATTTTCTGATAGCTAGATTAGAATGTATCTATATATTTTTATCAATTATTACCCATTTAAATTTTTTTATAATAAAATGGAATTAAAGGATTCCATCCTTAATGGATTGGGTAAAAATCATGTTTATATTGAATAACCTGTTAGTTTTAAAAAATTAATCATTATTAAACATGTGTATAAACTTACCAGGGAAATTTATAGACATAAAAAAGCTCCATGAGCCTAATATAATGTTCTTACTATATATATCTTATAAAATAATTTTACTATAGGAATAACTGATACTAAAATTTTTATCATGAAGGTTTCCAAGAAAACTATAATATTACAGATCTATATTGACAAAATTATATTCTAATCCACCTCAAAATACCTGGTAGAAAGTTTTTCCAAACTCATGAAAAGAGAATTTTAGATGTGTATGATGGGTGAGATTAATTTCTTTATTTGTTTCCAAATTTATAATAAATATTAAGTAATAATTATATCTCAATATATGTAAATCATATATTTTCTTTAATGATTTTGTTTTTATAGTGCTTTAAGAATTAGTACTTAGGTAGGTACCTCACATAAACTTGATCATGCTGAATTCATAAAACCAATTGATCAATAAAACTTCAATGTGATAATTATAATTTTACTATAATTTACCAATATACTTCTATATATTATGTTATATATATTTCCTATTTAAAATATTTCTTAAAAATCTAAAACAATACCACTTAAAAGCTGTAAAACATATCTTTTTTTTCTAGAGTAAACATTATAATGTATACTTATTTATCATTCAAAATATAATATTTTAAAATTTTAGTAAAATATTGATTTTTAATGATGTAGTATTGATAAAAATTTTACATAGGAACTTGTCACTTCTTATGTCATTGTTCAGATTATTTTTCAATCAAGAGGAATAATTTTTATGTCCTTTCTTTTAATTTCATTTCTCCAAATTCAATTCTTAAAATTTGAAATTTCATATATAATTGACTTATTTTGATATTTTTTATTTTCATTTTAAAATATATTCATTAATAAATATTATCTAGTCGTATTATTATTTGATATTTCATGTTTCAATGATAAAAGACTGAGATCCTTAATTATTTTTATACATATAATGTTTGAACATCACAACTTACTATAATAATTATTTTTGAATCCATTCTAAAATCTATGTAGGAAATTCATTTTTCCCAAAAAATCCTTAATATTTTAGATATTTTAATATGATAAAATGGAATCTTGGTAGACCATTTATGTAATATTGATCGATCAAATTGGTATTAATGATATTAATCATAGCTAAAGAGGAAAAATAAAAAAGAACCAGTTTAGAATAATAAATTTGTTAGGACTCATGAATAATTTAAGGATGTGGTGTAATGAACAAGGTATTTATAGAATAATATTTTTTTATTTATATTAATACGTATTAATAAGATATTAATTTTAAGTTATAGGGGACTCTATTTCTGATAGAGTACTCGACACACAATAACAAGCTTCTCTAAAATCTTACATTGCACACAACATTGAGCTATACAAAAGAATAATAAAATAATAATATTATTATTTTAAATGGTAGTTAAGGAAAAGATATTGGTATGGAAGGAATGAATAGTATAAACTGAATTTTTAAATATGGTTTACAATGTTTAAATTATGATTCATTGATTAAAAAATATATTAGAAATAGAAATAAAAAAACCAATTGAATATAATTGATGTGTTTTTATGAAAACCTATTTAATATAGAAAAATTTTGTTTTCATATCACTCTTTATGGATTTTTATTTAATGAAAAATATATGATATATATTCAATGTAAAGATTTAAATTCATCTTATTTGTTTTTTAGATATTATATAAGAATAAAATCATTTTTTAGGATAAAAGAAGAATTGTTCAAAAAATGCAGTTTTACCACCTTTTGATGGAGAAGCCTTTTTAAATATAGTTTTGACACCATTATATGTTTTATTTGAAAAAATTAACTTCTTATTTAGATGAATAATATCATAATTTAGTTTGTATTAATTTTTGGTATTTTTATGCTAAAGTTCATTTTTTTAATCAATAGTGAAAAATACTTCATTTTAATTAAAAACTACATTTCAATATAATTTATTTATTTATATATATATTGTAATTTTAATTGTTTTTAAAGTGTAATTGGATTATATTTTTATAATTTATTCCAATTTTGGTTATTGGAAGTAATTTCAATTTGAAATTGGAAATAAACGTTTGTCAATCTTTTGGTAGTTCTTACTTCTTAAAAACACGCTTTTTAGTTTTAACAACTAAAATTAATGTTAAATTAATTTATGAAACATTTGTGTTTTGAATTTTGTAAAATAGATTCCATATTTGGAATCGGGAGGTTCAAATTGTGTAAATAAAAACCTTTTATTTTTAGACATTATGAATTGTAACTTCAGTAAATATTTTATTTAGCATGGTTAAATGGTAAATCCGGTAAATAAGGGTAAATGGTAGTATTATAATAATATTAAATTATCTTAAAACATGTCCTATCCATATTGGATGAGATATTTCCAACCATTCTCATTTTTAGTTCAATTTTATGACCCCATGGAGCCACTTGTGTGTGAGAATGAAATTTAATTTCTTTTAATTTAAAGTTAATGAAAATATATCCTAAACTTTTATCTTTTAGTAATTTTTTTATATGGGGTTAGATAAGTTATAATTTTGACTATAAATATTAATTATAAATCTAAAAATATTTCCTACATCATGGTATTTTATTTATAATTTTTAGATGTCAAATAAATATATATATATAAGACACAATGATAATGTTGTGATTACCTCATTAATGAAATATTTAAATAAATGAGATTATAAATTATAAAATAAATGAATTTTTAAACTTTATATGCCGCAAATGAATTTTATGGATGCTTATTAGTTTTTAAATTTCAATTTATGAAGTTTTTTTGAAATAATAAAGTTGTTATGGATTTTTAAGAATTCATACTATGAATAGTATAAAAATTGATATAAATGAGTTTTTAAAACAAATACTATTTCTTTAAATGATATAATAGTCCTCAAAATCTACGATTAATAAAAGAGTCTTAGATAGTGTTTTAAATTTAATTAATAAACCTCTTGAGGTTCTATTTGGATTTTAAGGTAACTATATCAACTATATCGTATGAATATACAAGAAGACATGGTAATAGTAAAATTTGATAACTAAGGGTTAAAGATAAATAATTAGGTCAAATTTGAAACCAAAAATTCTCTAAAATCTATTGGTTGAGAGGAATTAAAAAAATCCTAATTTTATCTTCGATTTAAATGATATGTGTACCTTTTGAAAATCGAAATTGAGTGTATAATAAAATAATATTTCAAGACATTTCTAAAATACCCCTCCTCCCTCTTATAAAAGACCACCACCTCTAACCCCTTACTGAAACCTCTCAAGACCGTTGGATCTTCCAAAATATTCTCCAATAAGATCCCAAAATCCCTATATTACACCTAGAAGCCTAATATTAGGTAGAATAAAATTCAATAAATTCTTTTTGGCTCAAATCAATGGGATATACTTGTTTTAAGAGGTAACGTATTTTCGAAAGATCCATTCCAAAATTCCATTTCTTAACTCCCTATTATATTCATATTATTTGATTACATAAAAAAACTAGTATCCTCAATATATGATGATTTTTCTTAATGAGAAAGATTCTATATACACTTACACACAACTCCATCTAATGGATTTAGAACATATTGTTTCTATGAATGACGAACTACTGCCTCATGAATTGATGATTGTTCAATTATATCCTACCACCTCTCATCATGGCCATTATGATGGAACCGTATTTATATGATATATATTAGTATTATAGTGTCTTTATTATTATTTAATTTTTATTTAGAACATACCTTTATTCTTTTCATGATGTGTAAACACGAGAATTTCAATTGAGGAAGTGCAGACTACCACCCCTCAAAGTGATATGACTCATTCATGCCAGACATGGAACATATAAAGGATGGTATTAATGAAATTATTTAACAAGTATAAAATATTATATTATAATATAATTATAATATACCTATGTATCATTAATTTTTTATTATATTAAATATGTAATATAAATAAAAGTAGCATTCTTGCATACGTACGACTTATGTCTCCCTGAACGGTGCATTTTATTTCTTATCTCAAAATGTTATAGAATGTTATAAATACAAATATAATTGATATATATGATATATATAAATGAATAATATTCTATATATAATAGAATTTTGACCCCATGGACAAATTGTAGTTATAACATGATCATTTTCGACTCAAGTACCCAATATCGACAAAACGACAGATATTAACTTAAATAATTACATAATTTTTATAATGTGGTAATAAGTAATATAAATGAAATAATAAAATTGAAAAATGTTCTGAAGCAAGTATAAATTAACTTATGTTTATTATTTAGGAAATTAAATAACGAAGGAGTCAAGTTAGACATAGGTTAAGGGACTTCGTCTCAATCTCATTTAATTGAGGCCAATTTTGATAATATACACCTCCTCCTTTTACATGGTGTATCATAAAACTCATTGACTTTTACTTCCATTCAAAGAGAATATTTTTCTATAAAGTGTTTTACTGAACAAAAAAAGGAATATTTTTAACGTTTGCGGCGATAATGACCTCCCCGCTACCATAATCATTATTTGGATTCCTCTATAAGCCTTAATGTTTTTAAAAGGAAAAGAAATTCTTTATTCCATTTTCGGTGTTTTAGTATTGAAATTTGTTTTTTAAATGGATTTATTATTCCAATATCTTAAAATTATTTCTTGTGATTTCAAATGAAATATTTTTAGTGAAAAATATATATTTTCAATATTTTATGTTTCATGATTATATAATGCTACTCGGACATTTGACGGGTGGTTACGTGATAAACCAATGATGGGTGGTTACGTGATAAACCAAATAACGGGTTGTTCTATGATAAAACAAGGACATGTGGTTCCACTATAACATCTAATGCACTAGGCATGGAAGTCGGCCATATGACTATTCCATTTAGTGATATGTGTGGAAGTCAACCGTATGGTTGTTCCATTTAACATTGATTATGTACCAAGTCTCCATTATATTATATATGTTGTTTTCTATAGTATTTATGGTAATATTTTGGTTAAAAAGGGTATGAAATGAGATTATATTTAGTGAAGTGTTTTTTCTACTCCTTTAAGGTGAAAAATATTACTTTATGATAATGTACTCAGGGTTTACGTGTTGTTTTAAAAAACTCACATTTTTCCTTCTTTATGTATCCCTTAATGAGATTTTTATGCTCATCCCGATTTTTGAAATTTTTTTCGCAGGACCTAAAGAAGAATAGTGTCATGAATGAGATCAAGGAAATTTCATTCTATCTAAAACACAGAACTAGACATGTTTATTTTTTTATGATTTTTTGTTTTATGAAAAAAATGGATAGTGAGTAGAAGTGTCTACTTGTAATATCCATGTTTCTATGTACAAGTTATGACCTAATACTGTAAATATATAAACCTAAAAATATCCTCAATGTGAATTATTAACTTAATTCAAGATTATTTAATGTTTAAGGGAAGTGCATTACAGTCTGTTTCAGAGGTCAGCTTAGATAACATTAGATGTTAGAGTGTTATTCATGCATTAGTGACATAACCATAATGGTTAGCATATTATAAAGAGTCGTAGTTATTTTAGATAAATTGAATGAGTTTAAGATAAAATGAATAAGTACATCATAGTATTTACCCTCCTCATAAGATATTATATTATTATTTTACTGATATACCCATATTGACTATTTTGGTTTTAGTAAATTGTTTGATCTAGCAGGAACCAAAGTAACAATGAATGTGAAGAAAACTGTGACAGTTTTATGAATAAGCAATCGAATGAAATGAGAGATGCAATGAGAACTATTTTGGTTATTCTCAGACAACTATCTGGAGTGATGATTGACCCCCTAATCCTTGGTTATTTTTATAAGTTATCGTATATGGAAGAAACAATTCCCTATGGAAGCTCCGATAATAATCATAAAGGTAAGTATATTAAAAAACCTATGTGTCAAGGATGTAGAAAGAAACATCTAAGGAAATTATTCAAAGGGATGAGAAGATTCTATAGATATGGTAATTAAGATCATAAATAAATAACCTACCATAGAAAAAGGAAGTATTTTGTCAACTCTAGGAAAGGGAAATAGGTTCTTTCCGATGGATCAATTGAATGTTTTAAATGTGGTGTGCATGATCATTATACAAATAAATTTACTATATATATGTTTCAGGCATGGTATTAGTAGGATAGTACAAATATATGTTTACCAGTAACTAATTCCATTCCATTTGAGGATGAGGAAACTGACAATGATCAATGAAAGGTATAGATTATTTCTTAGCTGATGTTTTGACATTGTTGAATCATAGGATATGATTCACAATTTTGTTTATAGGAAATAAGTATTATAGAGTAAGTATGTAAATAATGGTTAATGGATCATGAAGAACATTAAATGAGTATGAAGTCTATATATAAGGGATTCAAGAGTTATGGTTAATTTGAGGACGATGAAATGCTTAAAAGTATTAAGGCTCTTTTGATGATGTGATTACATTGGAAGACATTTTCTAGTATGCGAAACCATGTTGTTTTATATGTGAAAATTTTATTCAAGAAATAATTATATTTTATTTTGTGGACATAATAGATAACCTCAGGGGTTCATATGATCTTTTTTTTTTGAGGTGATGAATGTTTATTACAATTTTTGATACAAAATGAAAGGTATTATTTAACCTTTGAGGAAAAAATAGGTTATGGTTATTTTTGAGGAAATTATCTCATTTTTTATAATTTTATAAGAATGACATGGTTTTAAAAAATGGACAACCCGCAAGATGGGTGACAACCCATAGCATCCAATAAGGCCATGGGAATCGAATTGACAACCGAAGGGCGATAAGGGCGAATCGCCTACCACTGGCCAACGTGATGTCCCTGGTTAGTATGACTTATTATTTTTGTTAAATTATTTTATTGATCAAGAATATGATTATTTTGGATCTTTGGATTTATCAAATTTATATCCTTAGTATATGAAAATGATTTGGGGATTATGTGATAAAGGTTATTTTGGAATACATTCGCTCTTTTGGGAACACTATATGCCTAAGGAAAATAGAATACTTTGGTATTTCAATTGAGGAGTAATGGTGGAATATTATTTTGGAAGAATTTATGTTTTTATTATAGAAATATATTGATTTGGGTTAGTTATAGAAATGATTAACCAATCATAGAGAATATGTTTTTAGGTAAATTACTTTTTATTATGAGAATTTAAGAGTATCCGATGTTATTTGGAGATAAATGTTATGATTTTTGTGGAAGACTATGTGATCAAATCCTTTTGAATTTTGGGATTAAACATTTTTTTGGATTATTTTGAATAATTTTGAGGACAATTGTGTATTGAATGGTCTTTCTTGATCTTGGGGTATTTTTTTTTAATTTTGGAGATTAAGAGCAGTATTTCTTTTTATAAAAGATTATCCTTTTTGGGGATTATCTGATCTTGTACTAACCATTTTGGTTTTGGTTAATGTCTAAAGATAGAGGAAATATATGGTTCATATTTTTGGTACCATTATATTAAATAGAAGTTTATTTTAGCACTTATGGTGTGACCAATTCATCATGAATACTCATCATTTGGAGAAAAGATGAGTTTTTGGTAGAAACTTATTAAAGGATGGAACTCTACTTGAAAAGTAAGTATATTTCTTTATGTTATTAGTAAATATCATTAATAAATTCTACAAAATTATGAAAGGAAACATAAAACAAAAAAAAGTTTTCTGTTTACTTTTTCTACTGGGGAATCAAAGACTGTTTAACCTATCACATGTTTATGGTTTTTTGGTGGTTAACATTCTTCTGATCATGTTTTCTATCACACTCCATCATAAATTGTTGGTTAGTTTTCACTCCCATATCCATGTTTTGATGGAATCATAGATTGTATTATCTAATATGAACTTTATACTTCTCTTTATTTCTTTTAAAGTGATATCTCTATTGACTTTTTTTCTTATGTGGGACTTTCAATGATGTTTCCAAGCCCAATTTTAAAATTGTGAGGACATAATTTCTAAAAGGGGGGAAGGATGTAACGACCTAGGTATTTATTGAATTATATTTTTTAATTTATATTAATACTTATGAATAATATATTAATTTTATGTTTATGGTGACTCTTTTTCTAATAGCTTACTTGACACACAACAACAAGATTCTCTGAAATCTTACATTCTACACAACATTGAGTTATTTTGACGAATAATAAAATAATAATATTATTATTTTAAATTGTAGTTAATGACTAGATATTGAATTAGAGAGAATTAATAGTATAAAATAAATTTTTAAATATGTTTACACATTATTAAATGATGATTCATTGATTACCAAATTTATTAGAAATGGGAAAAAACCAATTGAATATAATTGATGAGTTTGTATGAAAACCTTTTAAAAAGAGAATAATTGTGTTTTTATATCACTATTTACGGATTTTTATATAATAAAAAATACATGATATATATTCAATGTAATTTTTTAAATTCATATTATATGTTTTCTAGATATTATATAAGATTAAATTCATTATTTTGGATAAAAGAAGTAATTTTTCTAAAAATGCAGTTTTACTGCCTTTAAATGGAGAACCCTATTTAATTATAGTTTTTGACACCTTTAAATGTTTTATTTGAAAAAATAAACTTATTTTTTAGAATAGGAACATCAAAATTTACTTTGTTTGATATTTTTGTATTTTAATGCTAATGTTCATTTTTTAATGAATAGTGAAAATACTGCATTTTAAATCAAAACCGCCTTTTAATATATTATATTTATATAGTTATATTTTACTTTTAATTGGTTTTAAAATTTAATTGGATTATAGTTTTATCATTTAATTCAATTTTTTTCATTTTAAGTAATTTCACTTTGAAATTGCACATAAAATCATGTCAATCTTTTGCTAGTTTTTACTTATTAAAAACAAGCTTTTTGGTTTTGACAATGGGAATTTATTTTAAATTAATTTCTACAACTTAAGTGTTTTGAATTTGGAAAAATGAATTCCATAATTTTAATTAAGCGGTTAAATTTTTTTAAATAGGTACATTTTATTTTTAGACATTATGAACAGTAACTTTAGTAAATATTTTATTTACCATGGTCAAAGGGTAAATCTGGTAATTAAGTGTAAAAAATAATATTATAATAATATTAAATTAACCTAACACATATTTAAACCCTATTTGATGAGAAATTTATGACTATGGGAACCCTTGGGAAGATTTTAGGACCCCATGGAGGCACTTGTGTGTGAAAAAGACATTTAATAACTGTTAATTTAAAGTTAAGGAAAATATAACCTAAACATGTATCTTTTAGTAAAAAAAAATTTATATGGGTTTATATAAGTTGTTTTTTCGACTATAAATAGTCAAAAGAAACATAAAATTATTTCTTACATCATGGTATTTTATTTATAATTTTTAGAAATCAAATAAATAAATATATATATGACACAATGATGATGTAGTGAATACCTTATTAATGAAAGATTTAAATAAATGAGATTATAAATATTACAATAAATTTATTTTGAAACTTTTTATGCCTTACACGAATTTTATAGATTCTTATGACTTTCTATATTTTAATTTATGAAGTTATTTAGAAATAATAAAGTTATTATGTATTTTTAATAATTCATGATATGAATAGTATAAAAATTGACATTAATGAGTTTTTAAAACAAATGTTATTTTATTAAAAGATATAATAGTCCTAAAAATATAATATTCAGAAAAATGTCTTAGATAATGTTTCAAATGTCATTAATTAACCACATTAGGTTCTATTATAATTTTATGGTAACTATATTAACCATATAATATGAATATACAAGAAGACAAGGTAATAGTTAAATTTGTTATCTAAGGGTTAAAGCTAAATAATAAGGTTAAATTTGAAACCAAAACATGTCTAAAACCTATTGTATGAGAGGATTTATAAAAATAATCATATTATATTTTAATTTAATTATATTTTTAACTTTTTAATATCTATATTCCATTTATAAGAAAATAATCTTTCAATACATTCTTAATGTACCCCTCCTCCCTCTTATAAAAGGCCACCACCTCTAACCCCTTACTTAAATAACTCAAGACCCTTGGCTCATCAAAACTCTACATTTTTATCTACGAACATCCCTATATTCCTACTATAATCCTTACTTTAGGCAGAAGGAAATTCAAGAAATCCTTTTGGCTCAAATCAAAGGGAGTTACTCGTTTTAAGAGGTAACGTCTTCTCTAAAGTTCCTTTCCAATATTCTACTTCTTCAGTCCCTATTAATTTCTTATTCATTGATTACATAACAAAATAAGTATTATCAATATACTAGTATGTTTTAAATAGAATTATTCTAACTAAACTTACACACACCTACATCTAATTGATTTTGAACACACTGTTTTTATGGACAGCGAACTGCTGCCTTGCAAAATGATGATTGTTCAATTATCTCATACCGCCTCTCATGGTAGCCATTATAGTGGAACTAAATTTCTATTATATATATTATTTTTATATTTTATTTATGATTATTTAATTTTTATTTCCAACATACATTTAGGCTTTTCATGACGTGTAAACATGATAATTTTATTTGAGGAAGCGCAGATTATCGCCCCCTCAAAGTGATATGACTCGTTCATGCCATACATGGAATGAATAATGGATGGAATTAATGAACTTATATAACATATATAAAATATGATATTATAGTAGAATTATATTATACCTATGTATCATTAAATTTTAATTCTATTAAATATGAAATAGAAATGAAAGTAACGTTCATGCGTACATACAACTTACCGTCTCCATGAACGGTGCATTTCATTTCTTATCTCCATGTGTTATGAAATATTATAAATAAATATATAATAGATGTATATGATATATATATGAATAATATATTTGAGATAATGGAATTTTGACCACCTGGATAAATTGTAGTTATAATCAGATCATTTTCGACTCAAGTACCCAATATCGACCAAATGACCAATATTAACTTAAATAATTACATAGATTTTATAACATGGTAATAAGTTATATAAAAGGAAAAATAAACTTGAAAAAGGTTCTGAATAAAGTATAAATTAACTTATGTTTATTATTCATGAAATTAAAGAATGAACGAGTCATGTTGGACACGAGGTAAGAGACTTTACCTCAATCTCCTTTCATTATCGCATATTTTGATAATATACACCTCCTTATTTTACACAGTGTATAATAAACGCCTTTTAATTTTACATTAATTCAACGAGAATATTTTTCTATGAAGCATTTTACAAAATGACAAAAGGAATGTTTTTAACGTTTGTGGTGACAATGTCCTCCCTGCCGCCATTATCATTATCTGGATTCTTCTATAAGCCTTAATGTTTTTTAAAAGGAAATTAAATCCATTATTGCCTTTTTGGATGCGTTCTTATTGAAAATGGTATTTGAAGTGGATTTATTATTCCAATATATTGAATTTATTTCTTGTGATTGAAAAAGAAATGTTATTAGTGAAATATTGATATTAAAAATATTTTATGTTTTATGATTATATAATGGTACTTGAACATTTGACATGTGGTTATGAGATAAACCAATGATGGGTAGTTATTTGTTAAACCAAATAAAAGGTGGTTCTGTGATAAACCAAGGACATGTGGTTACATTATAACCTCTAATGTATTGGGTATGGAAGTTGGTCATATGAATATTCCATTTAGTGATATGTGTGGAAGTCGACCATATTGTTATTCCATGTAACTATGTTTATGTTAGAAGTTACCTTTATATGATATATGTTCTTTTCTATTGGATTTTTGGAAATATCTGGGTTACAAAAAGGGTAAGGAATGAGCTTATATCTAGTGAAGTGTTTTTTCTACTTCTTTAAGGTGAAAAGTATAACTTTATGACAAAGTATTCATGGTTTACATGTTGTTTTGAAAAACTAAGAGTTTCCCTCCTTTCTGTATCCCTTAATGAGATTTTTATGATCAATCCAAGTTTTAATTTTTTTTCACAGGACTTAAAGATGTATTGGGTCAAGAGTGGGATCACGGGAAAATTATTCTGTCTAAAACATGGAACTAGACATGTTTATTTTTTAAGAGTTTTTGTTTTATGAAAAAAATGGATAGCGAGTTGAAGTGTCTACTTGTAATATACAAGTTTCTATGTATAATTTATGACCAAATACTCTAAATATATAAACCTGAAATGACCCTAAATATGAATTATTAACTTAATTCAAGTTTATGTAACGTTTAAGGTTGGGGCATGACATGCAGTATAACTTTCACTGGAAGGAGAATCACTCTTAGTTACAAATAAACTTTATGATATATCTAGAACTTTTTTGGAAGACAAATCTATAGATATTTGTTTATATAAAAGGATAAATATAAAAAAAAGATTAATATTGAACATGAATATGGGACTGTTTTTAAATGGATGAAAAATTATATTCTTTTTTAAAATGAGATAAAGTAATTGTTAAGATTTAGAATATATATATTCTTGTTTATCTATGTATCATTTGTAAGTTAAACATAATTTGGTTCTTGTGTAATTATACTAAATCTCTCATTATAATAGTTGTGAAGGTAATATTCTTCACTAATACTACATTTTCAATCAAATTATATCTAAACTATTGATGGATGTTAAATATTTAAACATATATAATCATTTAAGGAACATAGAATTTATGTTACCAAATTTATTGAAAGAAATGAAACTCTAGTATATTTCTATTGAATTGTGTTTAATTGATCCAAAATATAGAATTTCAGCACATGGAAAGAAAATCACAATTTAGAACAATTTACTACTATGTTACTTAGGGAACCTAGAGATGTAAATGTCACTATGTTACAGGATTATGAAATAGTGGTATCCATGATGACTTGAATAAAGTATATGAATTTTCATAAATTAAGATAATATAAATAAAATATAAATAAAAAAAGCACATTGATAAACATGTTATTGTGATAAAAAAATTTAAGAATATATATGTTTCAAAATTAGAAAGTGATAATGCTCATAGATTAAAAGGGAAGTATCAAGAATATATTCAAAATAAGAAATATAATATTTTAAATAAGTCTATGATTGAGACTGGGGAATCATTTTTCATGTTAAATAATACTAAATTGTATAAAATGAGGATTGTAGAGGAGTAATGGAAGGACATATAAAAACATAAGGAAAATTAATCTATGAAATCTAATAATCCAAGGTTGCCTCAAACACTAGTAAAAATCACTGAACATAGGAATGAAGAACATTAACTAACTCAAAAGAGGTTATATTTTTATTCATTTCAAATTGGTGATGGTAAAAGTAATGTTATGGAATATAATGTTTCGGTATCTTCTGATTTTATTTTTCTATCATTTTTTTAAAAAGGGGAAAAAGAAAATTTATAATAATAATTCAATGAAAAATCTATAAAAACAAAAAAAATTAATAATATATATTTATAACCACTTAATAATCCAAAATATCATCATTATAATCAACATTTTTAATCTCATTTGGAAGTTCATAAATTCAGAAGTCTTGTTCCACTGACTTTTTAGAAGAATCACAAAAAAATTCAATTTGAAAAGAAGATATATAACCTTCATCCATAAAAATTAAGGAACCTAACTTATATATAAGAGTGTGCTAGAAGTTCAATTTTAAAATTAAAATGATGTTGTTGAAATTTATCAGTTTAACTTAGGAAAGAGAGATCAACTGGGTGAACATATGAAATATGGTTGGAATATTTCAAAATAAACACATCATGTTTATAAAGAGAATGATAATTATTTGTAAAATATTGCCAAAAAATTATAATTGATAAATATATATCTATTGAAAATTTTATAATGATTTACATTTTTATACTTTTTAGAAAATTCGATAAGTACATGTTTCTATGGACCTCTCATTAGAGAAAAATTGAAAAATAAAAATATATACATTCAAAAGTAAGTACAAGTTTAATTATCATAAAAATAATTAGGGTTAAAAAATATTTAGTGTTTTAAAGATAAATAATTGATTATACTATTAAAATAATGGTAAATAACATTAATTTCATGGATGGAAATTTTTACAAGATCTATATTATAAAGATTACAACTCATTATATGGAAAGCCATGGGATTTATATTTTATAGATCCATATTGATTACAAATTTTTTCAGAAAAGGTATGATTATTTTTATATTGAGAATGAATATATAGAATTTTTTTAGGAGAAACTAAAAAATTCAAAGTTAAGAGAAATAGAATATTTAATCTCATGAAGAATTATAAATACAAAATTTATCTTTTATTCTATTTCATTGTATCTTTATGAATGAAATTTATTCAATTTTTATTTTTCCATTATATTTTATTTCACAACTTCTTAACTACTTGACTCCCCTTTTTCCTTTTGAAAATAAAAAAGAGTAATAAAGTTCTATTATGGGGGGAAAGGTCAGTATGGCACTTTAACATTTAATACGGGTAGAAAGTTTTTTATGAAATGTTTAACCCATGAGTATTTTTTTGAGAAAAATTATTATTATTATTTTATTTAAATTTTACATCATTTAAACATACCTTTATTAACATGTCTCCTAGTTAACAAAAATAGGGAGATCATTGAGCCATTTTCCAAAACTAAAATCTGATGGATCAATGTTTTGATAACTAAAAACACCATTGTGCCTCATTTATGATTTTTTTTCATGTTATGTTTTTATAAAATATAATATTTTCAATTATTTTCCTTACGAAATATATTACATTCGAATCATAGTCATATAGAAATCTCACAAAGTTTTACCAAACTCATGTAAGAATTTAATAACATTTCATAGGTTAATCTAAAGTTTTTTCAATGGAAATTGGAATCCTATAGATCGTGAAAAGTTTTTTAAATTGTATACTATAAATCGAGGACCAAGAATTATGGTCAAGGTGACAAAATAATAAAAATAGATCATTATCTCTATGACTGAGATTAATATTTTTCTTTTATTTTTTTTGTTTCTTTAATGTGGTATTAGTGATTACATTTCATAGAGGATACCTATAAACAAAAAAAATAAATTTACTTTTTAATTATTTCCCTTTTGATAATTTTCAATTGGAGAATTCCATGGGTTATAAATTTTTCTGCCAATCATTTTTTATTGAGGAAGTATTAGGTTAGGGACTTATACTATGGACTTGTTTGAATAATATTATGAAAAACAATATTTTATTACACTTTAATTCTTGATTTATTACATTAATATACACTTAATATAACCCTATAAGTTCACGAGTTCGACTGGATTTTGGAAACTAGGTATATAGTACATTAACATGAAACATGTGTATAACATCATTATGTAAAAGCCATGAATCATTCCCTTAAATACCTTATATCTTTTAAAAATGCATGGGAGAACCTGGGGACATACATAAGAAGGGGGAGAGCTATAAATCCCATTAATGGAATAAGAAAAGAAAAAAAATAATGTAAATCAATACCTGTGATCTAGGAGGAATATCAACGTAACATAAGAGGGGAGAGAATCATAATCTTCGATAATGAGGCATGATATAACATGATAATATAATAGAAACATATAAATGTGGAAACACCATAAAATAAGGAATCATAAACATAAGTCATGGATAAATAAAAAGAAAAAATAACATAATGTTATTTGGATAACCTCACAAGAACCATACATGGCATCTAATGAGATAAAAATATTACCCAATGCATTGGGGGGATATATAATTATGGTCCCAACGGTAACTTTCTTATCATGTACATTCATAAGTTTTCTAGATATATCATACAAAATAATGATGCATTTCATAAATTTTTACCCCATGATTAATAAGTATTTGTTAAATACATGTAAATACATATTCAATGAATGGTACTTTTAAATAGGCTAATATCCTTGAGTGGAAATGGAGGTGGGTATTAACTACAAAAATGTTTCATGTGGAAAACCATAAGATAACTTTATAAGTATACCAGGTGTACAAAAATGTTTATAGAAGGGTATAATGAGAGTGAAAGGGGTATCTCATTATATTATAATCATAAGGATAATATGATGGATGTGTAAAATCAAATTTCAACTAGAACAATTTCAAATCAAAAGGATTAATATTGAGATGGTTCTTGAATATAGAGGAGGAGAGGATCCCTAACCTTAATTGGGAACTTCTAAAAGCTTAGGAGGATCTTATTATAAGATTGGGGGCACCTTGTGAGGGATATATAGAGGGATTAATAGAGTAAATTCATGTTACAATAGGTTTTAGTAAATAATGAATTTATATTGGGTGGGTTTATATATAAAACTATTGGATAATTGTGTATTAATTTTCAAACATAGGTCTTAGACTATATATGATAAAGTAATCAAAACCATAAGATTTATAATGGGTTTTCCGATGTTTTCAAAATAGGCGTGGTTTTAATTATTTTATAAGGATAATAATTGAACAAATTAAAATAAATCCCCTGGTGATGTGGAAGAGAATCATGTTTATTAAGAATTGATTTTAATACCCTAATTTATAGTATAGGTTTTGGAGGTTTCATTAAGAGTTTATAAAAATAATCAAATAACTTATAAAACATTATTCTAATGGGTAGACATAATTTTTTCATATATAATCTTTTTATTATTTATTAAATCTCTTTTGGGATTTTATGATGTTATAATATGTAATGTATATAAATTTTACCAAAATATTCATCTACCACATAAAATAATGAGAAATTTACCTTTGAATAATTTTTACCTGATGATTTAAAAAATATATTTTTTTATAAAAATAATTCTATGAGTATGATAATTTACACCTGTAAATAAAAAATTCCATTTTATTGAAAAATTAGGGTTGTTTTAACAATAACAGTTTTATGACCCTTATAAAAAATAAATTGGACTTTTAAAAATAATATTATTATGTATATGTAATAAATATTATTTATTAATTATATTTTTGTAAAATATAATTTATTTAAAAAATTCTTGAATTAATGAAAAGGAGTGTCATAATTGAAACTATATATTTTCCTAAAATAGAATTTTTGTTTCATAGAATCAAAATATAATTTTTATCATACTCATTTTTTAATCCATCAAAAAGTAATATTAAAAAGTGAAAAATATATTCATTGTTTCATTATAAAGAAAATATATAAATTCCTACTGTTAGGGCATCGATACACAACCCTTTATTACAGAAACAAATTCCTTAATGGTAAGGTGTGAGATTGTGATATTTGCATGGGGTGGTTCGATGAACATGGTTTGGGCCATGATCTTGATGATCATATACTTATCCTTTAAATAGTTTTGATCATGATTCAGATTTTTAATATTATCTTAGGCTTTGTCATGGGAAAATCCCAATGATGGTATTCCACTCAGAAGATCTGATAAATGGGATTTATTAGGTATGATCCTTTTGGTCGAGGCCAACACATCCGTTTTATATGCCAAGTTGATTTAACACAACCCTATATATATACATATTAATCATATGATCACATTATAATGGATATATTATCAACGGTTAAGATTCTTAATGATATTTTATATCCAATGGGATATGACTTATAATTGTCTCAAATAACCAAAGTAAGGCATGAATTTTCTATAATTTCATTTATTAATAGGGGATTTATTAATATAAAAAGGGAATTTCATTTATAAATGTATAGTTCATTAAATTATTCCCCATTCATAAATTTCACCCTAGAAATTTAATCCATACATTAAAATAGATAAGGTTACTTATGTTTCATTGTCTCTTTTGATTCCCATGTCACTTCCCCAAACTTGTGGTCCCACCAGAACACTTTTCCTAGGTGGGTTTTCTTATTTTCTAAAACCTTGTATCCATGATCTTAGATCATCACTGGATGATTCTAGTATGATATATAGTTCTCCAATTCTACCACCAATAGATTGAGTAAATGTTAAGGTTTTGGTATGTACATACTCAATAGAGATACATGAAACACATCATACAATTGAGATCAATTTGGTGAGATTGATTGTCGATAGGACACATCCCCGATGTTATTATGGATCTAAAAGGGGCAGATATATCATGGGATAATCTTTCCCATCTTCCCTAAATAAAATAATTCCTTCCATGGAGATATATGAAGAGAACACCTTTTCTCTGACCACACACTCTAGGACTAATCATTGATTTTTTTTCATATATTTTCTGTCATCTTTGAGTGTTTTTATATATTTTTGAATGATTAAAACCTTATCCATCATCAAATGGAAAATATACGGTCACAAAAAATTCTAAATTTCAATTCATCCCATCATATTGGAGTCCAACACCTCTTCCTATATTGATCCTTATAAGGTTCCATTTCAATGGTAGAATGGAAACTATTTGTAAATGAGAAATCCTATAGGGTAAAGTGTTAATCCCAACATCCTCATAAATTAATTGAAAAAGATATCAAAATATCTTCTTGAGTATGAATGTTTTTTTAGAACTTACCATTTATATAAGGGTGATATGTAGCACTAAAGATCAGTTTTGATTCCAACGCCTACTGAAGGATTCTCTAGAACCATGAGGTAAACCTCGTATCTTAATTAGATATAATATAGAGTGGAACTCCACCAAATCTTTCCACTTCTATTTTTTTATGTTGGTGAGTTGGTCAAGAGATAAATAGTCATTGATAATTATGAAATGTGATGACTTTATAAGGTGTTCGAATACCCCTATATTTCATTATTACCGTTAGGTTTCCTTGGGAGCCCTATGATGAAATCCATAGTAATGTTTTCCTACTTACATGATGATATAAGAAATTGTGGAATCATACCCCTATAATAATATTGTTCTTCCTTGAAATATAGTCATTCCAAGCATTATGATATAAATTCTACAATATCCCTCATCATGTTACCCCACCAAAAGTTTTTATTTAGAGCACTATACATAACAGTAATTTCTAGATGAATTGATAAATATGAGATATATTCATCATATCGAAGTTCCCTCTTAGTTATGGTTTTGGTTGGATTCATATTTGGGTTTCAAATTATAAAAACCCATTTTTATCAAAGTTGAACATCAGAATATTCACAACCTTTTTCTGTAACACCCCATCATATTTTAGGGTCGTATTAATCTTATCAAGATTGGATGGTTGAGAAGTTATTTGAGAATTTTTTTATAAATATCCTTTTATTATTACCATTTACATACTATGTATGTCCAGGAAGATTGGTTCCCCTTCAATTCTCATCATGGATAGTGTGGTAGGATCCATTCTACTTAGAACATCTACCATATTTTTCACCTTCCTAGGATGGTAATGGATTGAATAATCATAATAATGAATCATTTATAACCCCCTTAGTTGGTTCATATTGAGATCCTTTTGTGTGTATATATAGATGAGTACTTTATTATATGTATACATGTCACACTTCTCCACATTGAGATAAAATTTCCAAATATTTAGTGTGAAGATCAAAAAAACCAATTCTTGATCAAATGTTTGGAAGTTATTGTTAAGAATAATTATTTGGAAGGTGGTATATGACATCATGTTTTCATCTTATATGATTATATAACCCAAACCATTTTTGTATTCATAGATTTAGATAACAAATCCTTCCCCACTAGTAGGTAATGTGAGTATAAGTGAAGGGATTATCCTTTTATTTATCAATTTAACGATTTATTATCATTCGTTATTCCCAAAAACATCCCCCCTTCTGATTTTTCATGGACAGTGGGATTCTAAATCATGATAAGATTCTCAAAAAACAATGATTGTACCCAACCAATCCACAAAAGCCACAAATTTCCATCACAGAGGTTGGTATGAGCCATTCTAAAATTGCATCTACTTTTGATGGATAAATAAATATCCATTTATTATGATAAAATTATCCATGAATGTTACTTCATCCATTTATAGGCTCAATTTTGAACATAACCAATAGTTTAGGATTAATACTATACAATTAATTATGGATCATATTGTCTCATAATTTGAAAGTTATCAAGGATGATTTTTCCTTTATCTCAAACATTTTAGAAAGACACTCTTGTTCATAAATAATTAATAAGAATTATTTAGATGATGAATCCAATGGAGATCCATACAGTTATGTAAATATGTATATAATTATAGTAAGATTAGTGATATGGAGGGTTTTTCATTCAATCGGTAATTTATATTGGCTATATATAAGGAAATCTAATCCATACCCATAATAGCATCAAATTCTAATAAAGGGAGTTTTACAAGGTTTAATGGGAAATTAATAAAATATATTTTGATAGGGGAGGAGTTATATACTTAGGAGAAATAATTTTCCCATTTTCCATTTTAACCAATATCTATAGTTCCATGTTTTTTGGTGGCGTTTGAATAGTTCTACTAAACATTCATGATACAAAATAATGTGTAGAGTAATAATCACATATGACATTTGATGTTAGTGAATTGATGATAGGCCTACGTTTTAATATTTAATTATGGTTATAATAAATTATATCATCCCAAAACGACTTAGGGATGATAATTTAATAACTATTAAACATAAAAAAGGAAGACATGTGAACTTTTAATGGATAACTCATAAACAACATATATTCCTTAACTTATGGATTTCTATTTTTCTATCAAAGTTATTCATAATATATTTTCTAATATAAAATCTTATGGTAATTCTTATTCCCTTCATAATGGGGTTTTAATGTGGTTGTGAATTTAACAAGTCTTTTACTCCAGGAGTGACAAACTAGCTATGGAATAAGGCCCATTTTCATGCACCATGGAACAGTTGATTCTAGGCCAATATTCTCTTTTCAGGGTTATTAGCCCTAGGTATAACTCTACCAGAGGCACATAAAATTGTAGTATCAATATAGGGATATATTTTATTGGAAACAACTTACTATATAATTTTACAAAATTTGGGGATGGTTTCATATTTTTAGTCTTATCCCAAAGGCTTTCACTATAGTTTTCTAATCAAAATCCCCAAAAATAAGTAGAATTTATTCTCATACCAACTATGACAACCCATATTTTATTAATCCTTAATTCATGATTTATTACACAATGATAATGTTTAATGATCCCTAGAAGATCATGAGGCCTATTGTCTTTGGGGAATTAGGTATATAGAACATTAACTTGAAAAAAGCGTACAACACAATTATCTAAAACCTCTAAAACATTCCCTTATATTCCTTGGATCTTCTAAAAACACATGGGATAACCTAAGGACACACATAAGAGAGGAGTGAACTATCAATCCTAGTAAGGGAATAAAATAATACTAACATAAGGTGAAGTAGATAATGTTACCCGAAATTCATATGAAATTAACATAATATGGGTGATAATCATAATCCTGAAAAATGAGGTATGATATAGAATGATAACATAAAGGAAAGATAAGAATGTGGCGACAACATAGAACAAGTAATCATAAATATAATTCCAGGATAAGCACCAAGAAACCATAAGATAGTGCACTTAGGATAACCTCCCATTAGCCGTACTTCCAAACTCATTAGATTAAAATATCCCCAATGAAATAGAGGGATATATAATTTTGGTCCCACCTGTCACTTTTATATCAAGTACATACATAAGTGTGTCACATATATCTTACATTATAAGAATGAATTTCATCAATTTTAACCCCATGATTTAGGATTTTGGGTTACATACATGTAAATCCAAAATAAATGAACTGTAGGTATTACTAGGAGAATACCCTTGAGTGGAAATGGAGATGGAAATTCACTACATAAATGATTAGCATGAAAAATCCTAGGGTAATTTTGGTAGCATAACAAGTGTACATAAATGTTTATAGAAGGGGTAAATGAGTGAGAAATGGGTCTATCATAACATGGATATCATATGTATAGTAAGTGGGGTATATAAAAAATATCCCAACATGAAAAGTTTTAAATAAAAAAGAATATTACAGAGTAGGTTTTTGAATGAAGAGGAGGAGGATAGGATCCCAAACCTTGAGAGGGAACTTATAAAAGAGAAAGAGTTTATTATTAAGAGAATGAGGTAACATGGGATGAATATAAAAGAGGTAAGGTAAAAGTAAATTAGTTAACAAAGATTTACTGGTGAATTGCTAAGGGAGGTTGGGTGGGTTTATATAGAAAAATAAAGGACAATTATTTATTAATGTTCAAATATAAGTTTTAGATTATATAAGATAAAGTAATAAAAACCAAAAACCATACCATATTTTTGGACCATGGTTTCAACCAAATAGGTGTTTTTTTATTTTTAATTCCAATAAAAAATCATAATAAAATAACCCCCTTAGTGATCTGTCAGTTCATCATGTTTATAAAGAATTAATTTTAAAAACATAAAATATAATATAGGTTTTAGAGGAGTCAATAGAGGTTTATAAAATTAATCAAATAACCTCAAAAAAAATATTTTATATGGAAAATATAATTTTTTTCTTTCATACTCTATAGAATTTGTAAAATTACATTTTGGAATATATCATGTCATAATACATACTGAATAGTTATATCATATATAATTTTAACCCAAAACAATTACTATCTAAAAAATTACTAAAAATTCACTATTGGAAAAGTTATATGTGATAATATAAAAACTAAAATTTATATTTATAAAAATAATTCTCTAATTTTTTTAATTTAAAATTATAAATCAAAGATTCACATTTTTTTGGAAATACCAGTTTTTTGACAATATGAGTTTTTTGACCCTTATAATAATTATATTTGAATCCATAAAATTTTATTGTCATATATATTTAATAAATATTATTTGATGATAATATTTTATTAAAATATTATTTTTTTTCATAAATTCATGAATTCATAAAAAAGAGTGTTTTCATTTAAAATATATATTTCCCAAAATTACAATTTATTTTTTTATAGTGTCAAAATATAATTTTCATAAAACTTGTTATTTAGTCATTTAAAAAGTAATATTAAAAAAGGATAAATATAATTATTGATTTATTAGAAATTTTTTTTAAAAAATTATACATTTATTGTTTAGACACATATCCCTTTGTTAATCCAAATAATTCCTTAAGGGTATAGGGTTTGACCGTGAGATTTTCATTGGGTGTCTTAAAGAACATAGTTTGGGTCGTGATCTCAATGAGAATGAACTTATCCTATAATTTTTTTTCAGGATTCATTTGTTTAATAATTTATTAGGATTAGTTATGGAAAAATACTAGTGATGTTATCTCCATCTGATGTTTTGACAAATGGGATTCATAGGGTACGATCCTATTGGTTTAGGAAATAAATTCCTTTGTTTGTTTGAAATTGATACATTATAACCTTATATATATTAATCATAAGATAACTATATACTATATATACAATCAATGGTTATGATGATTAATTTTCATTTAAATTAGAAAGGATATAACTTATAACTTTCCAAAATAACACAAGTAGTGAATGCGTTTTCTATAATTTCAATTCTTAATAAGGCATTTAATCATTAAAGAAGATAATTTTATTTATAAATGTTTTGTTCAATAAAAATAATTTTGGTAAGAGAATCTCCTTACAATACCTTAATTCAAGATGTTTTATCTTAGAACCTGTCAATTTCATATCAGGGTTTTTATCCTCCTTCAGTTTTGAGTTAAAAGTGAATACTTTACTTATATATGAAATTGGATGGATATATTAAATAAAAATTGTTTAAGAGATTTTTAGATTTAAATATAGAAACCCATTTTTTTATTAAATTCTATTATTTAATTTTTTAAATTAACCTTTTCTATTTCTTTGTTAATTTAGAATGTGTGTATATTTTGAATTGTTATATTTCAATTATTCTTTTAAATTTATTTTACTTTTTTTTTATTTTGAAACACCTTTACTTTAGTTTCTTTCGAAATAATTTTCTTAATAAGGAAAATAATTTATAATATTGTTAAAATATTCAATTAACCCCTCCGAAATCAACTTTAATAGGATAGTAATAGTTTCATGACTAATTATTATATTAGTACCAAATAAAAATCGGTATATCCTTTTACTAAGGGACTTTAAGTTATCTTAGTATAAAACTTTAGGCTAAGGATGTGACTAATAACCAATGATTAATTTTTTTAACATAGACACCTAACCTAATGAGTATAGGTCCCACGAATTTGGTTCAATATGGTATAAATAATAGGTTATATAGATATATAACCTTTATATATATATATGTATATATTTATGAATACATGTATTTGAGTAAATCCCATCATAACATGAAGGTGATGAACTAAAATTTTGTATGATTAATTTACTATTAATAGAATAAGTCATCTTTGGTAATATGATTGTAGTGAAACCATGGAGATACCCGACTTTGTCGATACTTCTATGAGGCCTTAAATAGAGGAATATTTTATTCTGCAAAGAAATTCTTGAACCAATATTATTTCATGTGTTCATATTTCACCCCCTTAAAGATTTATTTTATAATTGATGACATGTTGTTCCTAGAGGACACTATCACATTTAAATTTAAAATTCAAGGTATAGTATATTTATTAATTTGAATCCCGGAGTTAGTTAACTAAGGTAGAGATTAAACCAAAATTTACCCCAACTGAATTCATGCTATGATTTTATTTATTGTTATTAGAAATATAATTCAATTTTTAACAAAAATTACATATTTAATGTAAAATAAATTGAAATATGTTTCATGGTAAATAATTAAAAGTTATATAATATCAAAGGTAAATTGTAACATCCCACCAATCCTCATCGTCTTGAGAAGGTGGTGGAATGTTACTTTTCCTAAGGCTACATCCCCAAGATTCCAAATGATGGCAATAAATTCCTAGGGACTCATAAAATTGGGGGGAGGGGGTGATTTTACCTTTTAAAGTAAAACAATAAAACCAAGAATACAATAAACAAAAACCCCTATATGATGCATGATAATAATGTAATACTACTCAATATATAATAAACCAAACCAAACTATATCAGAGTGCCAAGAGGAAACCAAGTCCAATATTTGAATAAAAAGAGAAAGGCCAAACCAACAAAGATCAAAGACTACAAAGACCCTAAAGAGTCAATTCCCAACATGCTTCATGCCCCAAATCAACAATCCATACCAATGTATCAAAAATCATAACTAATGAAATGTGATAATTTTGATTTACATGTGTCCTAATAAATGATATCTATAAACTTACCAAAGTTCCCAAGCAGGTGGTGAGTATTAAAATCAGTTTTTTTCCCAAATGACATAACTACTCATTCTACTAGGATAGAATATGTTATAAAATTTATATAAATAGTTTATATAAAAAAATTTATATAAAAAACATTAAAACACTTTATAATATGCCATGAAATTTTCAAAATAAAATTTATTCCATAGAAATAAACCAACCAAGCCTTTAAAATCATTTCACAAATCCATTTGGCATAACCCATTCAATTCCAAAAATCAACACATGTATGCCTAGGTAAAAATTTCATACTCATGAGTGGTATCTCATTGATATTCCAATTTTTCAAAAGTTAACCTTGTACCAGTCCCCCAATAACACATAGCCCTTCCATAGGGGCACTCCAATGCAAATAAACACATGCCAAACAATTATGCCAAAAATATGAGAAAAAACAATTAGGCCAAACCATTTCAATAAATAATGTTTTTATTGATAACCATTCCACAAAACATTTTTTCATAAATAAAACCAAACATCCATTTTTAAAATCATCATTTTAAAATCATTCAATAAATCACTTCGCACAAAAATTACATAATTTTAAAAACCATCACTAAATAAGGTTTCTACCAAGATTTTCAAAAAATATTTGAAAATAAATTTCAATAAATTCAATAAATTATAAATATAGAATTCATGTTATAATAAGAGGATCCAAGAGACAATCCACCTAAAAATGAAACTATGATGAAAATGAAGAAAGACCCGAATTATTTAGTAAAACCGGGTTGAAACTCCAAAACCTTGACTTAGTTACCAATACCTAAAATCAACACTTCCAAATATCATCATTATCGGAATCAACTAACATATATATATCCCCAACATAATATATCTATGTATCTAAGAGAGGTAATATGATGATATATAAGGAAAAAAACAAATTACAGGGTCATACCAAGAAATATGGTCTTCAACACACCACGATTTGCCAATAGATCTGTCCAATATTGAATAAAATATTCTACACATCATTTGATTAGGGAGAAAACTGATTTAGGGTTAAAATAGAAAAAAATAGTGGTTAAAGAGGAATTATAAATGAGATAAAAAAATTTAGGATATTTTTTTTACTGTGCATGGTTAGGGAGCATAGTTTGAATAACCATTCGCTAACCGGGCATATGTATTTGTATCAAAAAGAAAAATTTCTCCAAGGTGGACACATAGTTTGGACACACCATGTGCCTAAACATGCACCTACCAAGATCCCACTATCTCACTTTTCATAGTTCTCAATATGTGTTTCATTGTTTTTAGTAACTGTGATCAAACATTGTACCTTCAGAAAAGCTCCAAAAACATTCCAAAAGTCTTCCAATCCCTCTCAAACAACACACAAACACATTAAATTATTAAAATAAATAAATAAATAAATGGATAATTAATAGAAAATTGGGGTGATAAATTCTCCCCACCGTTATCATTTCCTTCTAAAAAAGATAAAAACTCACCATTAGCCTAATATAGTTTGGGCCAATACTTGACCATTTTCTACTCGCATTCCCATGTCTTTTCCTAATACTGACCATGTTGGAACAAAACCCACTCTAAACTGACAAATTTCCCATGAAAAAATTTCTCTTGCGTATCCACAATCAGTATCAGGATATGAACAAATGAATCATCAGTTTCTAGGTCTACATTATCCCATCAAATCACATGGTCAGGATCATGCTACTACTTTTTCAACTGAGATACATAAAACACATTACACACTACACTAAAAAATCATGGAAAATCAAAATAAATTCCACCTCACCAACCAATTAAAGTATCTCAAAATGGAATATGTATGAAGGAGTTAACATTACATATTTTCCAAAATGATGATGCCGAATCCTTGGAGAGATTCACAAGAACACATGATCACTCACCTCAAATGAAAAAAAACACCGATGATGATCAATATATGATTTCTAATGACCTTGATCTATCTTCATCATTTTTCTAATCAACTAAATATTCTATACTTTCTCATAGATAAGGCTCATCCCAACCAGTGTGGTCTCACTGATTTTCCCCTAACATATTTGAGAACGAAAAGTAACCCATACAATTATTAAAAAATGAGACATATGTATCGAGGTGTGATAACTTTTGATATACAAGAACTCAACTAATAGTGCTTTCTCCTCTCATAAACCATCAATATTCATTACACAAGTCCAAATCATGTCTTCCAATTTTTGTATCATTTTTTTAGGTTGACCATATACATGATGATGATACGTCGTATTCATGGTCATCTAAGTCTCAAGGTCTTTCTATAAGGATTTCTCTAAATGATACTTAAAACATAGATCACAGTTCGATACTATCAAAATTAGCACACCATGCCTCTTTAACACTTCATGGATATATATTTTGGACAAATCCTTCACCGAAAGGGATTCAAAAATAGGGATGAAATGATCTTAAATTGCGAGTTCATCCATTATCATCCATTTGGAATCATGTTTTATAACCATTCTTGGAGACCTATAAAAAATCAATGGATATATGATCCCATTTACAAATAGTAATAAGTAAATATTAAAACATACCTACTTTCCATCGATGTATTACCTTAACCTTCCGAAAGGTGAGACATCTCAAAACAAACCCAGCCACCAACCTTTTTATGCCAACCCACAAAAAATGTGATTTAATGCCTTATAAATATTCTATATTCCCAAAGGAGAAAATCATCTCAAATAGTGGTAATATTAAAGAATATCTTCCAAATAAGGCAAAGGTCCGACCATCTGTTCTATGAATCAGAATAATGAAATCCTTTCTAGTTTCCATCCCTTAATGGTCTCCCCACCATTGAGTTTTGACATCATTGAAACACATTATGAATCACATGTATGTGCCTATTTTACAATCTCCGCCAACTCAGAAACAAAATAAACTTGGAAGAAAACTAAAATAGTACATCAGACTTCATAATCTATGTGCATGTCATCTATCACAGACACCAACTGTCACTGATAAGAGACCACTTTTTTCAACTAACAATATGACTTCATATGTAAAGAATCTACCACTGAATTTCACTTAACAAGTATATACATCAAGTGAAAGTAAAAAATTTGGATAAAATACATCCATGTTACTTATCTCATGTTCATATCACTTTGTGAGAAAATAGTATTCAATCTCATATGATCCATAATCTTTTTGAATTTCTCACCAAAGTGGTAATGTCATCATGTCTTCAAAGTATGGAATACAACAACAAACTAAAAAACATATATTAGGTAGTTCTACCCATGTAATAGTAACTACTGTGAGACATAAGTAACTAAATGATCTCCCTGTATTAGAACACATCACAACCTCAACCCCAAATCATCACAATAAAGTACACATAAATTTCTTGATTCTAAAGAAATCATGATTGTGGCTGATGTAAGGATAAATTTATGCTCTATAAAAGACTTATAACATTCCTCATTCCATTGGAATGGAATATTTTTCCTTTTCAAATATGTCATAGGTGAATGTAGTCATGGAAAATCATGAACAAAACATCAGTAATAACCAACTAAGCCCAAGAAACTACGTTTCTCAAAGACATTATTTAGAGTTTCCCAAGTGAAGGAAACTTATATCTTTTCTAGATCCACCAAAAAACATCAGTTAGAGATAACATGGATAAGGGAAAATGTATATTATTTTTAAAAATAACACTTTTATTTTTTTCATAAAAAAAATGATCTCGTAAGATAACCAATACTGTCACCAAGTATTGATCATGCTCATCCCTTGTGCTTGAATACACTAATATGTCATTCACAAACACCCCCACAAAAAAATGTATATTTGTTTAAATATCTAATTCAGAAATTCCGTAAATACTATTGGGGAATTCTTTAGACTGAAAGGCATAACCACATACTTTTAATGTCAATATATACTCCAAAAGGATTTCTTTGGAATATCATCTTTCTAAACATGAAATTGGTGATATCCTAATCATAATTCAATTTTAGATAAGCACTAGGATCCCCTCAGTTGAATGAAAAAATCATCAATGTGTGGACGTGGCTACCGATTCATTAACATAACATGGTTTATATTATGATAATCCATACACAACAGAATATTTCTATCCATATTTCTATAAAACAAGACGGTGCTACCCGCAAATATATTCTAGGATGAATGAACCATTTTATTTCCATCCCTTATGTAACACCCCAGGTAAATAAAGAATATGACATTTTCATATTTATCCATATTTGTGAATAAAATATTAATACGACTTTAAAGGGGATACTATGCTCGACGGCGTACCCAACACGCAACAATGAGTTTTTTGGGAATCTTACATTGCACTCTAATAATAAAATGATATTATTTTAAATGTTAGTTAACATGTAGCCATTGTATTGGCGTGAATGGATAGAAATAACTAAAAGATGATTATATATGTTTTTAAATGTTTTTAAATTTATCCAATAAAAGATAAAGGCTTAAAATACAGAAAGAATTCAATTGTAGGCGTATATGCCCTAGTTTTCACTAAAGGTTCACTTATTGCCTTTTGATGGAGAACCTTCATTAAATATAGTTTTGTTCACTCTTATACATCCTTTTGGACCAAATAAAACTCTTCTTAATAATTGGGACATCAAAATTTACTTTGTGTAAATTTTTGGTATCTTTCTGATAAAGATCATTTTTTTAATGAATAGTGTAAAATGTTGTATTTTAATTCAAAACCTCTTTTTAATATAATTTATTTATATGATTAGATTATCTTTTGAATTGGTTTTAAAGTGAAATTAGAATTTATTTTTACCATTTGATTCAATGGTGGACTTTGGAATTAATTTCACTTTGAAATTCGACATAAACAAATATCAATCTTTTGATACATATTGTTTCTTAAAAACACGCTATTTGTTTTGAAAGCGGGAGTTAATTATTAAATTAATTAATTATACTTATATTATTTGAATTAGGTAATATAAAAATCATTTTTGAATTCGGAATATCTAATATAGCTTAGAGTGAATTTTTGGTAATTTTCTGAAAAACTCCAATTTTTGATGAATAGTGAAACCACTAAGTGGTAATCAAGCATACTGATTTTCAGTTAAATGAAAGTTTACCACTAATGTGTATTGAATTTTTAAAATCCTACATACATGGTTTTCAATAGTATGTAAAATTTGGTTCAATGGGATGAAAATAATTTTTTGGTGAATAGTAACGTTTTTTCATTAATCGCGATTAGAGGTAATTAGTGTAATTTAAGGTAAAAATGATATTATAAAAATGTGAAAACACCATGAAACTTGTCCTACCCCTATTGGATGAGTCATGTCCAACCAAGACAACCCATGGGTCTATTTAGGGGACCCTATGGAGCCTCTTGGGTGAGATAATGACTTTAATGCATTTTTTTAAAATAAAGGTGAAAATGACACTAACATAAATTGTTTTACTAAAAAAAATTTAGAAGGGGTTATACTAATCATAATTTTGTCTATAAAATATATTTGGAAAGATAAAAAGATTTCCTACATCAGAATATTTTTGTTATAATTTTTAGACATTAAATAAATTAATTTAATTATGACATCATGATGATGCAACGATGACCTCATTAATGAACAATTTAAATAAAATGAAAAGATAATATAAAATCTTGGACCTAAACTTGTCCAAAAACTATTGGATGGGACTATTTCTAAGCCTTATCATCTTATCTTCGAATGATATCAACGTGGGACCTTAGAAATTCGAAACACTTTTGAAAATAAAATAATAGTTTCATGATTTCCAAAAGTGCCCCTCCTCTCCTCTTATAAAAGGCCCCCACATCTACCTCATTTCACACACTCCTCAAGCCTTTGGATCGGCCATACCCTGCCCATTTACTCTCTCCACATCCCTCTCCTCATCCTAGAGGATTCCCTTTGGGCAGAATCCTTTCAATGGAAGCCTTTAGGCTCAAATCAAAAGGAGTTTCACTTTTAAAGGTAATTCATTCTCTCATGTTCATTTGTTTTATTTTGCTTCTCCAACCCCCTAAACACTTTTTATTTACTTCTTTTGTAACAAAACCACTATCTTAAATATACTAGGATGTTGTTATGAGATTTATTCGAGCTACACTCTCACACAACTACATAAAATGGTTAAAGAACATACGGTTTCCGTGGATGGCGAAATTCTGCCTCCCGAAATGATGATTGTTCAATACTCATTTAACACCTTCAAAGGTGGCCATTATGATGTCACTATTTTTATATATGATATATAATATGTTTAATCTTTCCATTAGCTTCTGTATTTTTCATTTATGGTATACCATTATTGTTTCCATTATGGGTAAACACGATATCTTCATTTTAGGAAGTGCGGACTACCGCCCCCTGAAAGTGATTTGATTCGTTAATACCATATGTGGGATGTGTAAAGGATAAAGTTAATGATATTATATATGTTATTATACTTTAATTATAATATACTCTTATATAATTATGATTCCATTCCAGAAAATACGAAATAGAAATGGAAGTAGCGTTCATGCGTACGTACGACTTACTGTCTCCATGAACAGTACATTTCATTTCTTATCTCAAAATATTATGTAATATTATAAGTACATATATATAATGGATATATATGATGTATGATACATCTAAATGATTAATATAATTCTGGACTTAAAATATACATAACTCTCATATAGTTTTAATTCCATTAATATGACATAGAAATGAAAGTAGCGTTCATGCGTACGTACGACTTACCGTCTCCATGAACGGTGCATTTCATTTCTTTCCTCTAAATGATTATGTGATATTAAAAATACATGTATATTCTGGATATATATGATATATATGATATACAAATCAGTAATGTCATTCTGGATATAAAGAACCTTTGACCACACGAACAACATGTAATTGTATGAAGTCCACTTTCGACTTAAGAACCAAATATCGACAAAACAATCATTATTAACTTAATGATTACATAATGTTTATAACATGGAAATAAGTGATATAAAAGGAATAATAATCTTGAAAAAGGTTCTTAATAAAGTAGAAATTAACTCAAGTTTATTATTCAGGAGATTAAAGAACGATCGAGTCAAGTCGGACCCGAGGTATGGGATCTTACTCTTCTCTTTCTTTTTAAGTACACTCTTTTATGTCATTCCCTCTAAAGCTCATCTTTATTGTTATTGGGATGTTATTTTATATTAAACTTACTGTAATTTTTATGTTCATGTGATGAGAGACCCTATTCTTCTCATCAATCCATTTTGGAAGTTTTGAGTGGCGCCGTTAGGCTGCCGAATTTTCGTAAGAGATCCAGCCTCTCTCTTTGTTTTGAAGTACTCTCCTTTATGTACCTTCTTTTAAGATCCTATTTGTTTTGTTGGGGGATGTTATTTTGTATTCATATTTCTGTAAACATTATGTTGATTTGATGAGAGGACCTATTTCCTCTCATCAATCCATTTTGGAAGTACTAAGTGGCGCCGTTAAGCTGCCGAGTTTAGTAAGGGATTTTTCATCTCACTTTTATTCCTGTGAGATTTATGCTACATTTTCCACAATGTCCTTTGAGTGGTGTATGTACTTCCCAGTATTATATACTTTGTGTAGTATAATTTCATTTATGGGTATTCACATCTTCATTGTATGACCCTTCTTCCATGGGGTGTACGTTTCGAAAGTTACCCAACTCGGTAAGGGGACTTTTCACCCTCCTCTGTTTAAAAGACTTCGTTTGTTATGTCTTTTAATTCACATAATATTATGTTGGGATATGTTCTTCTATATCCTGATTGATGTAAATTTTATGTCCAAGTTATGAGATTCCCTTTTTATCTCTCATCAACTCATTTTCTGAATTTTTGATGTGACGCCGTTAGGCTGTCAAATTTTACCAAGGGAACTTTTTAACCCAATTTCGATTTCTTTGGGTTCAACATGTTGTTATTGAATATGTCAACCTTTGAATATGTGTGAATGAAATTTTATTGTTTTACACTGAATATCCAATTATATTGGGTGTATTTATATTTGTCACACATAATTTTGATATTGATTTATCCTTAATTTAAGGATACCTTCTTTATAAGGGATTTCATCACATTTTACATCTCTATTGAGACTTCATTGATGATATGCACCAATTAACTCTTATATGGTGTATATACTGTCCTTTGGAATATTATATCATGAATCCATTTATTCTCATGATATTATAAAGTTCTGATTAAATGTTATTCCTCAATTGTTGTATTCAAGTGTCTCTAATTTTGGTAAAAACCCTTTAACCAAAATATCACTTTAAATGTTTTAATGATTTGTTCTTATTAATATACATGTTTTCAAAATGGTTTTAAGGATTTATTTATATCTATATTAATGGTTTAAAATGCTAAAATCTTCAAGGTGGTATGGGACACTTTGATTCAAAAATCTCTTTATTAAATGTTTTAAATGGTTTTGAAAATGGTTTTTTAATGGATTCATTATTTCAATATCCAAAAATTTTATATTGTGATTGAAATGTGGAAATGTTATATTTCCTTTATGCATTTTTTATGTGATACATTTATGTTATGGTTCTTGGGAATTGTTATGAAAACGGGTGGTTCTGTGATAAACTAAGGGCGGGTGAGCCCGATATAGCTCTCCAATGCATTGGGTAACGCGAAGGAGTGAAACGTTAAGGTTTCTCCGAAGATATTTAGGGAATATACTGTGATGGGTATTCCAAACATAACCAAGAGGGTTACTCCCTATGTAAGGATGTTATGAATTCCTCAAGTTACCTTTATGTCATATGATTTTTATGATATTATGAGGTATGTTAAAGTGCTTATGTTTTATGGGTAAAGTATGATTTCATTCTTATGTATACATGTACTCATGATTCCTTTCCATATTTTTATATCCCTTACTGAGCTTTTTATGCTCATCCCAAGTTTTTGAAATGTTTTTCACAGGTCAAGGGAAGGGTACATGATGTGATGACAGTGTCAAGGATGTGTCAAGAAAGAATCCATGTTTTATTTTAAATATGTTTCCATTGATGGGAAAAATGAATATTGTCTTTTATGTAACCACTTTGTCTAAATGTGGAATGTAATGAAAGTTTCATGAACTAATTCTCTAAAACTCTAAACCTGAAAAGATCCTCAATGTGTAATCTTATAATAACTCAATATTAAGTAAGGTTTAAGGCTGGGGCCTTATAGTTGGTATCAATGGTCGGTTTAGATAACTTTAGAGGTTAGGGTATTCTCCAAGCATAAGTGAAAGTACCATAATGGATCGGATTTCAGAAAGAGTCGCAGTTTTAGATAAAGAGAATGAGTAAGTATATCTTAGTGGTTATCTCCCTCATTAGTACATGATGGTTTTGTTGATATACTCACACTGAAATTTCTGTTTTTAGTGAATGGATGGATCTAGCAGGAACCAAAGTGACAATAGGTTTGAAGGAAACTATTGTGGTTCTCTGATTAAGAGACTAGATAAAATGGGGGATTCAATGAGGAAACTCGTGGTTGTTCTAAACCAACTATCAAGGAGTCATGATCAACCACTTGAACCTTGGTATGATCTTTAATGCATCATGTACGAGATGACCAATTGATGTGGAAGTTCAGGTAATAATTATAAAGGTAACCATTAGAGTTTATATGATCCTTACTTTTGAGGTAATTATGGGTTACTATATGTTATGATGGAAGTGAAAGGCATGAGATAAAATTGAGGTTAAATTATGTTATGGTTATTTTTGATGATTTTATCTCTTTTTGGGGAATTATTTGAGAATTATTTAGTTTTGGAAAAAGGACAACATGCAGACCGTGTGACTACCCGTCGCGTCGGACAAAGCTGCGGGAATCGAACCCACAACCAAAGTGCGACTGGTATTTATCGCCTACCACTGGACTACGTGAATTCCCTGGTTAGTTTTACTGATTCTTTTTAGTTATATGATTTTATGAATTAATAGTAAGTTGATTTTGGGTTATTTATGAAAATGATTAACCTATCATGGAGGATATGTGATTAGGTTAAGTACTTTTCAATACGAGACTTTAAGAGCAATTGATGTTGTTTGGAGATAAATGTTTCGATTTAACTTGGAAGACTATGTGAATAAATCCTTCAAATATTTGGGTTTCAATCTTATATTGGTTTACTTTGAATAATTTTATGGACAAAGTGTTTATCGGATGGTCCTATTTGAACTTTGGGTTTTGTTGGACAAATTTTGGAGATTAAGCTTAGATTTTCTTTTTAAAAGGTTATCCTTTTCTGGATTATCTGACCTTGTACTAACCTTTTTGGTTTTGGTTTTGGTTAAAGCCTAAAGACATGTGAAGTATATATTTATCTTTGGTGGATTAGGTGATTCTCTAAAAGTTGATTATAGTACTCTTAAAGCGAACAAGTCTCCCTGAATACTCGTCTTTTGGAAAAAATATGAGTTTGATTAAGGAATCTAGTAAAAGTTGAAAGACAACATGATAAGTGATTATGTTTCCTTATGAATAAATTCCTCAATAAAAATTAACTTAAAACAAAAATGTTGTCTATTAAATTTTCCTACTGGGGAATCGAATACCGTTTAACCCATCACAAGTTTGTGATTTTCTCATGGTTAACTTTCTCATAGACATGTTTACTATCACTCTCCCTCAAGAACATGACCCTTTGTTTTTTCTTCCATGTCCATGTTTTTCTACATGTAATCCTAGTATGGGTTAACTCGGGTTACCTCTGTACTTATCTTCCTTTATTTTAAAGTGATTTTTTTACCGACTCTTGTTCCGATGTGGGACTTTCAAGGATGTTTCCAAGATCAATTTTAAAATTGCGAGGACGCAATTCCCAAAAGGGGAGAAGGATGTAACACCCCAGGTAAATAAAGAATATTACATTTTCATATTTATCCATATTTGTGAATAAAATATTAATATGACTTTAAAGGGGACGCTATGCTCGATGGCGTACCCAACACGCAACAACGAGTTTCTTTGGAATCTTATGTTGCACTCTAATAATAAAATAATATTATTTTAAATCGTAGTTAACATGTAGCCATTGTATTGGCATGAATGGATAGAAATAACTAAAATATGATTATATATGTTTTTAAATGTTTTTACATTTATACAATAAAAGATAAAGGCTTAAAATACGGAAAGAATTCAATTTTAGGCGTATATGCCCTAGTTTTCACTAAAGGTTCACTTATTGCCTTTTGATGGAGAACCGTCATTAAATATAGTTTTGTTCACTCTTATACATCCTTTTGGACCAACTAAAACTATTCTTAAGAATTGGGACATCAAAATTTACTTTGTGTAAATTTTTGGTATCTTTCTGATAAAGTTCATTTTTTTAATGAATAGTGTAAAATGTTGTATTTTAATTCAAAACCTCTTTTTAATATAATTTATTTATATGATTAGATTATCTTTTGAATTGGTTTTAAAGTGAAATTAGAATATATTTTTACCATTTGATTCAATGGTGGACTTTGGAATTAATTTCACTTTGAAATTCGACAAAAACAAATATCAATCTTTTGATAGATATCGTTTCTTAAAAACACGCTATTTGTTTTGACAGCGGGAGTTAATTATTAAATTAATTAATTCTACTTATATTCTTTGAATTAGGTAATATAAACACCATTTTTGAATTCAGAATATCGAATATAGCTTAGAGTGAATTTTTGGTAATTTTCTGAAAAACTCCAATTTTTGATGAATAGTGAAACCACTAAGTGGTAATCAAGCAAACTGATTTTTCAGTTAAATGAAAGTTTACCACTAATGTGTATTGAATTTTGAAAATCCGACATACATGGTTGTCATTAGTATGTAAAATGTGGTTCAATGGGATGAAAATAATTTTTCGGTGAATAGTAACTTTTTTTCATTAATCGCGATTAGAGGTAATTAGTGTAATTTAAGGTAAAAATGATATTATAAAAATGTGAAAACACCATGAAACTAGTCCTACACCTATTGGATGAGTCATTGCCGACCAAGACAACCCATGGGTCGATTTAGGGGACCCTATGGAGCCTCCTGGGTGAGATAATGACTTTAATGCCTTTTTTTTAAATAAATGTGAAAATGACACTAACATAAATTGTTTTACTAAAACAATTTTTATAAGGGGTTATACTAATCATAATTTTGTCTATAAATACTATTTGGAAATATAAAAATATTTACTACGTCAGGATATTTTTGTTATAATTTTTAGACATTAAATAAATTAATTTAATTATGACATCATGATGATGCAACGATGACCTCATTAATGAACAGTTTAAATAAAATGAAAAGATAATATAACATCTAGGACCTACACTTGTCCAAAAACTATTGGATGGGAATATTTAGAAGCCTTATCATCTTATATTTGAAAGATATCAATGTGGGACCTTAGAAATTCGAATGACTTTTGAAAATAAAATAATAGTTTCATGATTTCCAAAAGTGCCCCTCCTCTCCTCTTGTAAAAGGCCCCCACCTCTACCTCATTTCACACACTCATCAAGCCTTTGACTCAGCCATCCCCTGCCCATTTACTCTCTCCACATACCTCTCCTCATCCTATAGGATTCCCTTTGGGCAGAATCCTTTCAAAGGAAGCCTTTAGGCTCAAATCAAAAGGAGTTACACTTTTAAAGGTAATTCATTCTCTCATGTTCATTTGTTTTATTTTTCTTCTCAAACCCCCTAAACACTTTTTATTTACTTCTTTTGTAACAAAACCAGTATCTTCAATATACTAGGATGTTTTTATGAGATTTATTCGAGCTACACTATCACACAACTACATCAAATGGTTAAAGAACATACGGTTTCCATGGATGGCAAAATTCTGCCTCCCGAAACGATGATTGTTCAATACTCATTTAACACCTTTAAAGGTGGCCATTATGATGTCACTATTTTTATATATGATATATAATATGTTTACTCTTTCCTTGAGCTTCTTTATTTTTTATTTATGGTATACCATTATTGTTTCCATTATGGGTAAACACAATATCTTCATTTTAGGAAGTGCGGACTACCGCCCCCTGAAAGTGATTTGATTCATTAATACCATATGTGGGATGTGTAAAGGATAAATTTAATGATATTATATATGTTATTATACTGGAATTATAATATACCCTTATATCATTATGATTACATTCCAGAAAATACGAAATAGAAATGGAAGTAGCGTTCATGCGTACGTACGGCTTACCGTCTCCATGAACGGTACATTTCATTTTTTATCTCAAAATATTATGTACTATTATAAGTACATATATATAATGGATATATATGATGTATGATACATCTAAATGATTAATATAATTCTGGAATTAAAATATACATACCTCTCATATAGTTTTAATTCCATTAATACGACATAGAAATGAAAGTAGCGTTCATGCGTACGTACGGCTTACCGTCTCCAGGAACGGTGCATTTCATTTCTTTCATCTAAATGATTATGTGATATTATAAATACATTTATATGCTGGATATATATGATATATATGATATCCAAATCAGTAATGTCATTCTGGATATAATGAACCTTTGACCACACGAACAACATGTAATTGTAAGAAGTCCACTTTCGACTTAAGAACCAAATATCGACAAAACAATCATTATTAACTTAATGATTACATAATGTTTATAACATGGAAATAAGTGATATAAAAGGAATAATAAGCTTTAAAAAGGTTCTTAATCAAGTATAAATTAACTCAAGTTTATTATTCAGGAGATTAAAGAACGATCGAGTCAAGTCGGACCCGAGGTAAGGGATCTTACTCTTCTCTTTCTTTTTAAGTACACTCTTTTATGTCATTCCCTCTGAAGCTCATCTTTCTTGTTATTGGGATGTTATTTTATATTACACTTACTGTAATTTTTATGTTCATGTGATGAGAGACCCTATTCTCTCTCATCAATCCATTTTGGAAGTTTTGAGTGGCACTGTTAGGCTGCCGAATTTTCGTAAGAGATCCAACATCTCTCTTTATTTTTAAGTACTCTCCTTTATGTCCCTTATTTTAAGCTCCTATTTGTTTTGTTGGTGGATGTTATTTTTATTCCACTTTCTGTAAAATTTATGTTGATATTATGAGAGGCCCTATTTCCTCTCATCAATCCATTTTGGAAGTTCTAAGTGGCGCTGTTAGGCTGCCAAGTTTTGTAATGGATTTTTCATCTCACTTTTATTCCCGTGAGATTTATGCTACATTTGCCACAATGTCCTTTGAGTGGTGTATGTACTTCACATTATTATACACTTTGTGTAGTATAATTTCATTTATGGGTATTCACATCTTCATTGTATGACCCTTCTTCCATGGGGTGTAAATTTCAAAAGTTACCCAACTCGGTAAGGGGACCTTTCACCCTCCTCTTTTTAAAAGACTTCATTTGTTATGCCTTTTAATTCACATAATATTATGTTGGGATATGTTCTTATATATCCTGATTGATGTAAATTTTATGTCCAAGTTATGAGATTCCCTTTTTATCTCTCATCAACTCATTTTCTGAATTTTTGATGTGACGCCATTAGGCTGTCAAATTTTACCAAGGGAACTTTTTAACCCAATTTTGATTTCTTTGGGTTCAACATGTTGTTATTGAATATGTCAACCTTTGAATATGTGTGAATGAAATTGTATTGTTTTACACTTAATATCCAATTATATTGGGTGTATTTATATTTGTCACACATAATTTTGAGATTGATTTATCCTTAATTTAAGGATACCTTCTTTATAAGGGATTTCATCACATTTTACATCTCTATTGAGACTTCATTGTTGATATACACCAATTAACTCTTATATGGTGTATATACCGTCCTTTGGAATATTATATCATGAATCCATTTATTCTCATTATATTATAAAGTTCTAATTAAATGTTATTCCTCAATTGTTGTATTCAAGTGTCTCTAATTTTGGTAAAAACCCTTTAACCAAAATATCGCTTTAAATATTTTAATGATTTGTTCTTATTAATATCCATGTTTTCAAAATGGTTTTAAGCATTTATTTATATGGATATTAATGGTTTAAAATGCTAAAATCTTCAATGTGGTATGGGACACTTTGATTCAAAAATTTCTTTATTAAATGTTTTAAATGGTTTTGAAATTTTTTTTAATGGATTCATTATTTCAATATCCTAAAATGTTATATTGTGATTGAAATGTGGAAATGTTATATTTCTTTTATGCATGTTTTATGTGATACATTTATGTTATGGTTCTTGGGCATTGTTATGAAAACGGGTGGTTCCGTGATAAACTAAGGGCGGGTGAGCCCGATATAGCTCTCCAATGCATTGGGTAATGCGAAGGAGTGAAACGTTATGGTTTCTCCAAAGAGATTTAGGGAATATACTGTGATGGGTATTCCAAACGTAACCAAGAGGGTTACTCCCTACGTAAGGATGTTATGAATGCCTCAAGTTACCTTTATGTCATATGATTTCTATGATTTTATGAGGTATGTTAAAGTGCTTATGTTTTATGGGTAAAGTATGATTTCATTCTTATGTATACATGTACTCATGATTCCTTTCCATATTTTTATATCCCTTACTGAGCTTTTTATGCTCATCCCATGTTTTTGAAATGTTTTTCACAGGTCAAGGGAAGGGTACATGATGTGATGACAGTGTCAAGGATGTGTCAAGAAATAATCCATGTTTTATTTTAAATATGTTTCCATTGATGGGAAGAATGAATACGGTCTTTTATGTAACCACTTTGTCTGAATGTGTAATGTAATGCAAGATTCGTGATCTAATTCTCTAAAAATCTAAACCTGAAAATATCCTCAATGTGTAATCTTGTAATAACTCGAGATTAAGTAAGGTTTAAGGCTGGGTCCTTATACCTTCTAACCCAAATTTTAATTCCATTAATCATATTGGTTCCATCTAAAATGATGGAAGTGAGAGAGGATTTGTCCCTAGAAGGAAATAAATTATAAAATCCACTTCTTTTATGGGTGGTAACCCTATGAAAATTTCTGAAAAAATGAAAACTAATCAACAAATAATTAAAAACTATTATTATCAATATCACCCACTTATGATAAGGTCAACGCTTCCAACATGCAAGTGATTGATCAAACTGATTATTCCAACAAGCCTTCTTCACATACCTTTACATTCAAGTATTCTTTTAATAGATACTCTACACCATCAGAAGTCATATAACTAACCCATATGGTATAATAGTATATGTGAATTTTGAACATAGTCAACCAATACATACCTATGATTATGAAATAAGAATCCATATTAATCACAAATAAGTCCCTTATCAACTCATATCCATAATTAGTTATAGAAATTTATTTACAAATAAAGGCTTGGCATTCTCTTTGACCAAAAGAAGTTTTATGTTTAAAAAAATAAGGCATATAATAAACATTTAAACTTATAAATCAACAACACAATCAGGAATTAATTACCCAGATGAACCTGTAACAAACAAATCTTGAGTAAGGGTAGAATTTAAAATATTCATACCTCTCACCATCGATAGTCCAGATTAATCATCTATAATAACTTTATCAGAATCATATATATACTTATTCAATTTAAATTGTTATTTATTTCCATATTGAGATATCCCTTAGTAAGGATTCGTGGTATTTTTAGAATTAGAATGGTTATCTTAGTGCATCTAATGATAAGTATTCTGCTACCCTCGACCCATCGAATCATATGATGTCTACGACACATAAGGTGTGTCCCAAATGCGCAACCTTGGAGCACTATGATAATGGTGATTAGGATTCCCCATTTGATTGAAATTATGGAATTATCTAGGTGGTTTCATATAATACCTCTTGATTGGATAACAAAAATCCACATTTGAAACATCGAGATTTTCTCTTGGTTTTTGGAGGAAGAATAACTAATCTAGCAATTTGTTTCTAATCCGTTACTCTACCTTGGAAATATGTGTCCCTCTTCTGCTTGTTCTTAGAATTTTAGTTCCCACCATTTTCTATAGGTATCAATATAATTTCTCCACACATATTTACTGAGATATTTATTTTTACATTGTCATTCTATTGTCCATTTATTTATAATCTTTTATAAAAATCATGATAGTCTTCAAGAGAATCTATTACCTCATCCTCAATTCAAAAATAAATTCCCTTATGGTTGAACTAACACTATCTTTGGGTGAAAGGAAATCAAATTCAAAAATTTATCTATACACTCTATCACTGAGATATTATCTTGTTTCAATTTAAAAATGATTGTTGTTCTATCAATCATGAATGTGTGAGGATAGATTTTTTTGTTGAAAAATTATTCAAAATCCTCCCATGTGATGCATTGTCCTAATTTATCCTAAAATTATAAATCCCACATCTAGCATGATATATAATATAATATATACTTTTACAACTTTACTTTTAGATCTATTGGCATGCCTAGTAAATCTATGATTTGATTCCACCAACTAAGCCACACCACTTCATTCTCTAGTTATGAATTACCTTGAAACATGGGTAGATTTTGCTTCTAGAACTGAACATAATGATCCAATTTCCTTGGTTTATTCCTCTTTTTACCTCTATCCAAAACTTTAAAATCCTTAAAAATTATTTGAACCGACTATTGGTTCACTTGTGGATTAGGTGCAATGACATTCTCATTAGTATCTTCTGGTTGGTTTCTATGATGCCTACCAAGTTCCATATTATATAAACACAAAAAACTCCATAAGTATCACTCTATAAAAATTGAAGGATTAGGAATTTCAAATTTACCATATCAAAACTATCACAACAATGATTTACAAAAATTCGACAATTTCTATTTTCAACTGAATTTTGAAAATTCTACCACACATTTTAAAATCAAACCATTTTCAAAATACCATTATTATCCAATTTTTAAAAACACTGATTTAAAAAAAAATCAATTCTCTTAAAAAATTAAAACTTTTGCATAAAAATCATTAAAAATTACACAAAATGAAATATTAACCCCTAGTGTGATGTCATTTATATCAATTCACGTCCTGATATTATAATTTCCTAAACCCGTGATAATGAGATTACAAATCCTATAACTGTCTAAAAAGCAATCATGTACCCAAATCCTTGATAAAATGATGTTCAGAATAAATATGTTAGTTAAAAATTTTAATTCTCAACATTTCATGTTCCGAAAATCCTACTCATTTCTACAATCCCACCTCAAGGACAAATAAAGAATGATTTTTAACTCCAATACTGACACAAAAGATACCCAAGGATCAAAAAAAATGATACTACTTGTCCCAAATTATTTTGGCCAACCATGGATAGTACTATTTGTAACATAACTCCCCTCCTTGTTGGCTTGAGTTGAGGTGGAATTGAAACATGTCCTTAGGACACATCCCTATGATGCTACATACTACAAATAAATTCCAAGGGCTTCAATACAATTGAGGGATGATTTGATATTCTAAAGTAAAACAATTAAAGTAAGATAAATATAACAAACAACCGGTACATGATTCATGATAAAAATTTAATAATACTTAATGTATAATACACCAAAAGAAACTATCTCAGAGTACAATGAAGAAACTAAGACCAATATCAAAATAAAAAGCAGAAGGGTGAACCAAAAAATCTTAAATACTCGAAAGACACCAACACTATAATTCCAAATATGATCCTAGATCCAAATACACAATATATTCCCAATTATCATAACAAATCAATAAAATAATGTGATAATTTTCCTTAACCTATGTACAAATAAACAATATATGAAAATTCTTCAAAGCACCAAAGTAGGGGGGGAGTATAAAATTCAATATGTTTATCTCAAATGACTTCCCTACTGATTAAACAAAGATAAAAAATTTAGCACGTTCTTATAAAAAATTTATATAATTTTTTTTGTATAAAACACTTTAAAGCTATTTATAACAAGAAAATACATTTTCACAACAAAACAGTTTCCATTGAAATCAACCATCTATGTCTTTCAAACCATTTCAAAAATCCATTTTGTAGAAACCATTCCATTTCACACATCCATAAATCCAAACATATATAACCATGTGATAGTTCCATGCTCATGAGTGGTCACTTATTGATATTTTGAGCCCTCACAAGGTAACAAGGTACCAATGCCCCAATGGAACATGCCACTTCCATAGGGCCACATTAATAAAAATGAAATATGCAAACCAATTATGCCAAAACCATACCATAAAATTAGTATAAACTATTTAAATATTTTTTTTATTGAAAACCTTTTCCCAAAACATTTTTAAATAAATAAAATGAAACAAATAAATTAAAAATCATTATTTTAAAATCATTCAACAAAGAACTTTTCAGAACAATTATATAATTTTACAATACATCACTAAATAAGGTTTTTAACAAGATATTCACAACAATTTCAAAAAAAAACATTCAGGAAAATCAAAATTTTTAAATATATCCATCATTTTCTAATAAGAAGAGTCAAGACTGAATCCACCTACCTCAGAAACTATGGAAAAAACAAATAATGGTTGGAATTATTCAACAAAACCGGGATAAAAATCTAAAAACCCACATTATATCTCATTACCTAACATTAACATAACCTAATATCACCATTATTCGCATAAAATAACACACACACACACACACATATATATACTCAATAGATTGGATCTATGAATCCAAGGGGGGAGAAGGTGAATAGATCTAAGGAAAAAAACCCAGAAGAAAGACTTACCAAAAAATACAGCCTTCAATGCACAATCATTTAACAAATTACCACTCCTAGATTGAATTTAAGAGTCTCTAAATCATTTGGGAGGATAACTGAGTTAAGGAAAAATTAGTGTAAAAAACTGTGGTTAAGGAAGAATTATGAATGAGATCTAAAAATTTAGGATCTAATTTTAACTATGCATGGTTAGGGAATACAGGTAGATAAATAATGTGGTAATTGTTTATTTTCCTATATCTCCAAAATCATGGTTTCCCGTAGATGGATGCATGTTCTGGCCATACCGTGTGCCTATCTTTGTGCCATCCAAGAGCCCAATGCCTAACCTTTCATGTTTTTTTATTGGAGTTACACATTTTGTGATAACCTTGATCAAAAAATAAAACTCAAAAAATGTTACATCTCGACCCCAGTTACCCAGAGTCGGTGCATTATTATGTAACATTGGAATGATCACAAAAGATCAATTCTTGAAAGACTGATTTGTTTTGTATCCTGGGAAATAATTGATACATTCATAAGTTTCACATTACATTATAAAATGAAAAACTACAAAAAATTGGTCTCCATATTCCACACTCATATCCTATTAGACTATCCATGTAGGTCAGTCATAATTTACTTCTTCTCATCCTGGGAAAGATAAAACATAGAAAGGGGTGAGTTCAGATGCTTAGTAAGGATAAAAATATAGCAGAAACATTCATAAGGAAGCATAAACATTTAAGGCAATGTATTAGACTAAAACAAAATCTTTTTAAACATAAACTTCATCATAATATGGAAAAGATTCAATAAAATAATTCCATTTACTTATTCGAATGGATATTCTACTAGTCGAATAATCGCATGCAATATCAACAGCAACTTTTATAATGATAGAATGCATAATGCTAGACTACATAATCATATAGTCAAGGCCATGTTCCAAGACTAAAAATAAGATTTTTTCAAGTCCTTGTGCCAAGACACTAGTTTGTCTCATGAGACCTACCGATTCATCGAGGATCTATAGCGAGTTCCACCCATCACACACTAATTCCAATGCATTCCTCATATGAAAAGGTTTAAACATAACGTAAAAATTCATATTAAAACTCGAATACCAAATGTCAACACTTTATCCATAAACTATGAATGGTATAAAAATAACACTTCCACATTCAAACATATCACAAAACCTTCAATGAAATATAAAAGTTTTGAATCATAATAAATCAAGTTCCAATAAACTTAAAATCCAACAAAATATATTGACATAGATGAAATCAAAACCTTTTTTAGAGAAATATCACATTCTATTTTGAAATCATTTAAATGTCATATAATTACAAAAGAACACATTTATTTTGAAAATATTGTTATAATCTTGTAATGGAAGATTTTACAAATTTATAATGGTGGAAAATAGCCATACCAGCCGTATAAGTTAAGAAACAAATTCTTACCTTAATTTTGTCAAAAAGGTCATAAGGTACCTTGTTTGGAAAGCGACGGAAAGATTACTTTCAACCATTTTATTAATAGTTAAACAAAGGTATAAATGAATTTAACCCATAGTCTAGTAAATAGTAAAAAAAATTTGAAATACATTTTTAAGAAACATGAATGTGGATGATAAAGATTTCCCAGTAGATACTTATGTAAAAACAACCTCGGATAATAAAGAGATTGTAAAATTAACCCTTAACTTTTACTTTTCCTTGTTCTAGAGTCATTTAACCTCCTATATAATGGTGAAATAATTTATTTAAATTATACAACAACCATATACATTAATATGATATCATATATGATCTTAATATTTCTTTGTTAATGATATTTTAGTAGTATCATCATTTCGGGTGTTAACTGACTCATTTTCCACTATATGATTGGTTACGTAAGACATGTTTGTTATGGATAGGATGTATTTGATTCATATAAATAATGATATTATATTCATAATCCTTATATTTAATCATAAAATGAAAATTATTCTTGAATTATTTTGATGGGGAATGAATCTCATCGCGTTCATGGAGAAGGTAATCCATACGTACACACGAGCGACAATATCCTTCTTTTACCAGGAAAGTCTGTCAGAGGTAGGCCTCTGACTATTTATTAAATAAAAAGAAAAGTACAACGAGCACAAAAGAGAGTGGTTACATATCATAAACATCATAAGAATCACAGCCCCAAAAAGAGTCTCCTTCCACAGTGGTCGTCTCCTATTCCGAGCTTTCATAGTGATTTAGGATCTTGGTGTACTTATTTTTGAGATTCAATTTTTCCAATGATATCAGTTCTTGTGGAGACTGTTTGAGAGAGGAACTCATGGATAGCGGCTTCGACAAATCAGAGTTATCTTTTCTCACCCTTCTTTTCGCTGTGGCGGTTACCTCCTGTCCAGATTTCCCTTTCCCTTCCTTGAGAATCTCACAATAGGAAGGTCTAACCATCCCACTAAAATTTCCTTTATCACTATCCAAGAAGTCCCCCCAAAATACAGTTACCGTGTTGACATTGAAGCCATCAGCCACCCCTCAGTCCTGTTCATTACCTTTGTTGCAGTCAATCGCAGCCAGACATGGTGGCTGCCCCTCCATCACTTGGATGACATCCACCACCTTCAATCCATTCACTACATCACTCTCTTCATGTTGTCCTTCACTCACCCGGCTAGCATCCACCTCCTCCACTGCATCAATTAAGACACACTCTTCATTATCCAAAACATGGAACCAGTTGGAGGTGGCAACATTGCTCCCCGAGATAGCAGGTTGCAGTTGCACCTTATGCCTCTCACTGCTCAGACCTGTAATGGCATCTGCTATTTTCCCACATACCTCTGATTGCAAAGGCATCCCACCCTCATTCTGCCCAGCATAGTTGAATCCAGCATCAACCACACCTTCAGAAACCACATCCACCGGCTGATCTACAACAAAGTCCTGCACAACGCCACTGCCAGAAGAGCCAAACCAAGTAGCACCTGCAAGCTGAGCCGCAACAGGGTCCTGCACAACGCCACTGCTAGAAGAACCCACCTTTAAGTCCTACTTCATTCTTTCAACAACCGCAGCAACAGAAGGATTTTCCAAGCCCATCCCACCCACACAATTTCTACTCTTTGTAACGCCATCAGTCTTCTTCCCCTAACCCGCACCTCTGACATTTCTTCCCACTGGAGCTGAGAGGGATCCAATATGACATTGCTCATCTCGGTGGCCCAAGAGGTGACACCCCGGACAATAGTCAACCCAGGATTCGAAAACCACTGCTTTATTCCAACGGTATTCCTCACCAATCGTGATCTATATCCATTGCACTGGTACCTTTCAAGCATCCACCTGAACGCATAGCCGTAGTTTTACTGGGTGACAAACCGATGTAGTGCAGACATCAACGCAGATAAAACTCCCTACCAGATTCCCTAGAATACAGATAATCACCAGATTCTAAAAGGGTAAAGGGAGATAGGGAAATCTTACCCATGTCGCGATGGAGGGTGAGTCTCGGTTCATGCAGAGATCAAAGCTCCATCGGAGAAGGAAAAACCGACATCAATTGCAGCGCCTAGGAGCTCAAGACCAAGCACAAATAAGATCTTCTTTGGAATAAAAGTGTATCATTAAATGGAATTTATCAATCAAGCCCACAACCGCACGACTGTTTAGATCCCACTTACCAAACACGAATCTGTCAAATTCATCTACTGAAGGTCTTCGGTGATCAAATCGGGCCACCAGGGTCAAATTCAAGAGGTTCGACGCATCTGAGAACTCAGATAATGAGATCGTAAGCTGAGGATCTCCAAGGTGAAATTCCGGAACCTTCGGGACCAAAGAGATTGACGGAAATTTAGGAAGGAAACTAGGGATTGAAAAAGGTACAAAATCTGATTGTGGCATCGAAGGTTGAGGAAGAACCTCCGCCCCCTCCCACCTTCAGGAAGGGGGGGGGGACCATCTGCACTCATAGTCTGGGTCTTGTCACTGGAAGCCTTATATACAGAATCATTAACATGTTATTTTTATTATTTACATAAATTATACATCATTATTATACCCATGTAAATAATAATATATTGAATAACAACCACACCACAACGTGGAGACGGTAAGCCATACGTACACACGTATAATGATATGTCATTCATAGGATGAATAAAATAATGAATGTGGTTGTATCATATTTATAATAACATCACATTATATATAAGATAAAGGAGTTATTATTTTAGAATGGAAACAACAAGGAAATAAGAAGTGAATGAAGAAAAAAACTTGGAAGATGTGATGAAATATTTACCTCTTCTTCGGGTTATTCCTTTTGATTTGATCAAAAGGGATACATAGGTTGGATTTATGATCAAACTAAGGCCTCTAGGATTAAGGGATGATAGTTGGGAGGATATTTGGGTAGGGGATTGCCGAGCCAAATTGATTTGGAGTTGTGAATTTGAGAGAATTGGAAGTTCCCTTTTATAAAAATGGTGAGGGGAACCTTAGGGAAAGATTGAAATATTATTTTATAATAAAATAATTTTCGGTTTTTAATGCATCTAAATTGATTTATTTCGAAGCTAAAATCGGGTTTGGGTGTAAATACTCTCAACCAATAGGTTTTACACATGTTTATGTTACTATTTTAACCTTATCTTTTAGAATTATCTTTTAGTTAAATAGTTTGAAATTTAACATGTCTCTTTTTATTTTTGTATTATATGGTTAATAAATTTACTATAACAAGACAAGAGAACCCCAAGGAGTTCATTATTAATATATATAACCTTATATATGTCATTTGGACGAACCTTAGATTTTTAGAAATACTATATCAATTAATAATATAAAATCTGTTTTAAAATATCTTTTATGTCTATTTTGACATTATTTAATAAAAAAAATTTTAAAGTCCTTTCAACTTTATTAATTCGAAATAAATTCATATAATCAAACCTTACATTACAGATTAACCTAGAAAATTAGTTTAATTTATCAAAAATATCAAATTACATTTTTTCGATATTTAAAATATCATTTATTTTAATATTTCATTAATAAGGTAATTACTGCGTCATAATTGTGTCATTAATAGATTTAATTTTATAAATTATAAAAAATATAAATAAAATATCATCATGTATAAAACATTTTTAGCTTAATAATGAATATTTATAGTAGAATTTATGTTATCTATAACCCTATATTAAAAATGGTTTTCTTATTAAACTTTGATTTTAACTCTTTTAACTATTCTTTAAATAAAATAATAATAAATTTCCTAATATAATCCAAGTTGACCTAAAGGATAATATTTTATTCCTAAGGTTGTTTTTGGTCAAATTAAACTTATCCAATAGAAATAGGACCTGTGTTAGGGTAATTATGACACCATTTTTACCCTTAATTATGCTATTTACTTTTAACCGTGGTAAATAAAAGTAAAAAGTTACTATTCACAAAAAAACATTTTTATCTTATTGAAACAAATTTTTATTATCGATATCATCCATTTCTACTTAATTCTTGAAATTCCACTCATAGAAGTGGTAAAATTATGTTTTATGTGAATTTGCAAATTCTCTTAAGAGGTGGGTAAAAGACAGTGAAATGTTCAATAAAATTTTATATATCTAATATTATTACAAAATGACTCCAGTGAATTACATTGAACCTAAATAGGTATTATTTATCTATTTTTACCTAAAATAAATTCAAACAAAATAATTACTTATTTAATTAAAAATTTAGTTTCAAACAATAACAAAGTGTTTTTCACTATTCATCAAAAATGGAATTTTTTCAGAAAAATACCAAAAATCCTCCCTAAACTAATTTCGATATTCCGAATAAAAAATGAAGCCCATTTTCAAAAATAAAATTTATAAAATTTTAAAAAGTGGGCATTACTATTCATAACGACTAGTTTGATTGGTGGCAGTGTGTTAAAATCTCAAAGTTGCATACAATGTAAGAAATTGCATTATTCAAAGGGAAACGTACCGTGGAAGCTTGGAGTGTTACATTCTCCCCTCCTTCAAATAATTTCTTCCTTGAAATTTCTAGAATATTAATGCATAAAAAGTTTCGGGTGGTTCTTCATCATATGTTCCTTGGGTTCCCATGTTACCTCTTCAATCTTGTGGTTTCTCCATAGAAATTTTACCAGACGATTCATCCAATTTCTCAACACTTGTTCTCTTGTATCAAGAATCTTGACAGGATCTTCGCAATAAGAAAGATCGGGTTCCAGTTATAACTTCTCATAGGTGAGTACATGCATTGGGCCAGGAATGTATTTTCTCAACAATGATACATGGAACACATTAGGAACTTTGGAGGGACTTGGAAGCATTTCCAAATGGTAAGCTTCAGCCCCAATTCATTCTAGAATTTTGAAAGGTCTGACGTACCAGGGACTCAATTTACCCTTCTTGTCGAAACATTTAACACCCTTCCATGGAGATACCTTCAAGAAGACATGGTCTCCTACATGAAATTCCAAATCCTTTCTTCAGTTATCGACATAGCTCTTTTGTCTACTTTGGGTAGATTTTATTTGGGTTGGGATAACCTTCACCTTTTCCATTATTTCCTCAACAAGTTCTAGGCCTATGAGTTTTCTTTCACCAACATCTTCCCAAAAAAGTTGGTGTGCTACATCTCTTTCTATATAACTCTTCATATGGTTCCATCTGAATACTTTAATTGAAGATATTTTTATAGGAAAATCTTACCAGAGGTAAATAATGATCCCACATACCTTGAAAGTCAAGTGAAAAAGATCTCAACGTGTCTTCTAAGGTTTGAATAGTCCGTTCTAATTGTCCATCAGTTTGAGGTCGGTAGGCAGTGCTCAAAAGAACATCAGTATCCAGGTCTTTCTGAACACTTTTCCAAAATCTTGATGTAAAACAAGGATCACGATCAAAAACAATTGATAAGGGTACTTCATGATGTCTTACAACTTCATTAATATATATTCTTTCTAGAAGTTCAAGTGGTAAATATTCTCTTATAGCAAGAAAATGTACTGAATAGGTAAGATGATCAACAATGACCCATATTTCATCATTCCTTCTAGGAGTCTTTGGTAGCCCCATGACAATTCCCATCATAATATTATCCCATTTACACTTAGGTATGGGATGAGGTTGCATGAATCCTCTAGGCTGTTGCCTTCCAGCTTTCACTTGTTGACAAACCATACATCTTGAAACAAAATCAGCAATATACCTCTTCATGTTGTCCCACCAAAAATGTTCTTTCAAATATCTATACATATTGGTGATAACGGAGTGTATAGATAAATTGGAGCTATGAACATCATTTAACAATTCCCTTTTTAGATCAGGTATATCAGGAACACAAAGTCTCTTCCCAAATTTCGAAATTCCATCTTTATATATGAAATCACTCAATCTCCCTTCATTCACAGCTTTAATCTTCATTTGAAACTTCTCGTCATCAGCCTGAGAAATTTTTATCCTTTATAGTAAAGATGGTTTTGAAACCATTTGAAAAATTATTGATTTTTCACCTTCCATGATTATTCCCAGATACATTCTTACTAGATCCATGAAAATAGGATCCCTTTCAACTATCCTCATGTTCAAAACTCCATGATCCTTTCTGATCAAAGCATCTACCACCGTATTTTTTATCCCTGGATGGTAGTGTATTGTGAAATCATAATCCTTGAGTAGTTCCAACAATCGCTTTTGCCTCATGTTGAATTTTGTTTTGAGAATATATACTTCAAACTCTTTTGATCAGTATAAATCTCACATTTTTCACTATAGAGATAGCATTTCCATATTTTCAGAGCAAATATTACAGCTTATAACTCAAGATTGTGAGTAGGATAGTTTTGATAATGAATTTTTAGCTGTCGTGATGCATAGGCAATAACTCTATCATTCTGTATAAGGACACAACCAAGTCCTTTCATTGAAGTATCACTATAAATAACAAACCCATTGTTTTCTGATGGTAGATTCAAGATAGGATCATTGAATAATCTTCTCTTCAATTCTTCAAAACAGTATTCACACTCTTTTTTCCAAACAAATTTAACCCCATTACGTGTGATCATGGTTAATGGTTTAGCTAATCATGAAATATTCTGGACAAAATGTTGATAATAACCTGCTAAACCAATAAAACTGCGTTCCTCTTTTATACTCATCAGTGTTGGACATTCTTGGATTTCCTTGGTCTTTAAAGGATCAACAGATATTCCATCCTTATAGACAATATGGCCAAGAAAAGAAATCTATTGAAGCCAGAATTCAATCTTGGTAAACTTCCCATATAATTCATTTCTTCTGAGGGTTTTCAGAATGGTGCAAAAGTGATTTTAATGATATTCATAGATTTTGGAGTATACCGGGATAACATAAATAATTACGACTACAAATTAAATAAGATAATATTTGAAAAAATTGTTTATTAGATCCATGAAAATAGAGGATGCATTAGTCAGCCCAAATGGCATTACTATAAACTCGTAATGCCCGTGCCTGGTTCGAAATGTGGTTTTCGGAATGTATTCTTTCTTCACACAAAACTAATGATATCCAGATCAAAGGTCAATATTTGAAAAATTTTGAGCACCATGAAGTTGGTCCAATAAATCATCAATGTAAGGTAGGGGATACTTATTCTTTATTGTTATAGCATTGATCTCCCTGTAGTCAATAAACAAGCTCATAGATCTGACTTTCTTCTTATCAAAAAGGATCGGGGATCCCCATGGAGAAACAATAGGGTGAATAAATCCCCTATTACTCAATTCCTCTAGTTGTTTCTTTAGTTCCACTACTTAAAAAATGTCCATTCTATAAGGGGTCTTCGATATGGTCCTTGAACCTGGAATTAAATCAATTGGAAACTCAATTTATCACTCTGGATGATGTCCAGGTAAATCGTATGGAAACACATCAACATATTCTTGCACAATAGGCACATACTCTATTAAAACATTATTTTCCTATCCCATATCTATTTCATTCTCATCCTCCCCAATAAATGAATTTAGTAGAGCTACTGGGGGTGGATCTAGATATGAATTAGGTGGTGACGTTTGATCTAAAGATAAGGAACTCCTTATCATCAACGAAAATTGTAACCTCCTTCTTCTTATATTAAATTTTCACATCATGGTCCAAAATCAAATCCATAATGAGGATTATATCAAATTCAATCATGGGTATGGCAATGAGATCATCAGATAAAGAACATTTACTTTCCTTAATGGGAATAGATTCACAAAACATTGTTGCGATGATACATCCCTTAGGTGTTTTGACTGACAACTCCCTTGTTATGTCAAATTAAAAATATCAATTTTTTTTAGCAAACTAGGAAGATATGAAACAGTGTGATGATCAAGAATCAAAAAAAGCATTGGCTAAACTTGAGGGAACCATTAAATTACCTGCCACCACATCTTTCATAGCATTAACCTCAGTAATAGTGATCACATAAGCTTGTCATTTCTCCCTTGGCCTTTTCTACGGTAAGTTCCCTTGGCACTTAGGAAATTAATTTGCATAATTACCCTTTTCTCTACAACTACATAATTCAACATTGACAACCTCTTTCTTCCCCTTCGAATCACGAGCTTGGTGGCCTTTTTCACCACACTTGTAATAGACTCCCATTCCCTTCAGGCAAGTACCAAGGTGTTTCATCCCACATTTACTGTAGGATTTATATTCAACTCTTCCCTTCTTCCCCTTATTTCCATTTATTGAGTGTTCAGAAGATCTCTTCTTCTCCTTCTTTTCTTTGAAGTTGTATGACTTAGAGAATTCTTTTTCTGTCTTAATAGCATATGAGACAATATATTCCTACAATGAGAAGGATTGTGAGACTAATGCTCAATGGAGAAATGGTTTTAACCAATCAATGAAATGATCAATCTTACTTCTTGGGTTACATATATAATATGAAACATGCCTTGCTAACCTTGTAAAGTTAGCCTCATATTTTGCGACATTCTCATCCTCCTTTTACCTTAGACTCAAAAATTGTCTTTCCATATCGGATCGATGATCACAAAGAAATTATTTTTCAATAAAAACATCTTTAAACTCGCTCTATTCCATATTTGATACTTTATCATCTTCCTTTGACTTTTGAATCAATAACCACCATTGATTTGCATATCTTGTGAGGCGATAAAGTGCCATGACAACCTTTTCCCTTTCGCTACTCCCCAAAGCATGAAATATTTTCTCTATGGAATTTATCCAATGCTTAGATACTAATGTATTTGTACTCCCATTTAATTTTGGTGGTTGTTGCCTCATGAAGCAGTCTGACATTGATCCTCCACGTTGTGGATTAGGGTGCTCCATATGGGTAAAGTTATTATTCATAACCTGAGTGATTTTTCCCAGTATGGCGATAAGCTGATCAGCACTAGTTGCTTTACCATCTCCCCTATAATTATCTTAAGTAGGAGGGAAATCCCTACATGTATTATGTACATTGATAAGGTTCCCATTCCATCCACTATGCGTCATTTCTAAACAATGTCATACACAAGATATGTTTATGAATCACAATACATAATTCCAAATTTGTAAAACAATTAACATAAATTGAATATTTTATGGATATAATCCATAATCATAAATTTTTTTGAGGAAGTATATACTAATAAACCATTCATAATGGTTTGTAAAGAAAATGAGAATTATCCTAAGCATATCCCCCAGGAGTGTCGTAACCAAGAGTGAAACAATGCCTATTTTCATGCACCAGTTCCCATTCGAGTCTAACTCAAAGCGGTGTTTTCAGGTTTTACCCCTAGGTACATCTGTTCCAGAGTCGGCCCTACCTGATCGTATCCAGACAGGGATTTATTTCTTGGAAAACTCAAAAAATATCTACAGTACCAAAATTCTAGGATGTTCTTCAATACTAATCCTCAAAGTTTATCTTAGGGTAATGTGTTGTAATCAGAGTTTATATAAATCTATTTTCCAAGGTTTATACTGAAATTCCTCTGATACCAACTGTAATGCCCCGACCCTAGTTACCCAGAGTCGATGCATTATTATGTAACATTGATATGATCACAAAAGATCAAGTCTCGAAATATTGATTAGTTTCATAGCCTTGGAAATACAAGATACATTCATAAGTTTCACATTACATTATAAAATGAAACACTACAACAACATAGTATCTATATGCCACACTCATATCCCTTAGACTATCCCTAAAATCCAGTCATAATATACTTGTTCTCATCCTGGGAAAGATAAAACATAGAAAGGGGTGAGCTCAGATGATTAGTAAGGATAAAAAAATAACATAAACTTTCATAAATAAGAATAAAAATTTAAGGAAATGTATAAGAATAAAACAAAAGCCTTTTAAACATAAAATTCTTCATAATATAGAAAATATTCAATAAAATAATTCCATTTACCTATTCTCATGTATATTATACTAGTTGAATAATCACATGAAATATTAATAGCCACAGTCATAATGATGGAATGCATAATGCCAGACTGTATAATCACATAGTCAAGGCCTTGTGCTAAGATTAAAAATATGATTTGGAAAAGGACTTGTTCCAAGACACTGGTTTGTCTCATGAGACCTGCCGTTGCATCGAGAAGCTCTATCAGGCTCCACCCATCACTTACTAAGTCCAATGCATTCCTCATATGAAAAGGTTAAAACATAACGTAAACATTCGTATTAAAACTAGAATATGAAATGTCAAAACTTTATACATAAACCATGAATGGTATAAAAATAACACATCCACAGTCAAACATATCACAATACCTTCAATCCAATATGTAGGTTTTGTATCATAATAAATCAACTTAAAATCACCTTAAAATCCAACAAAGGATGTTGACATAGATGAAATCAAAAACTTTTTTAGAGAAATATCTCTTTATATTTTGAAATAATTTAAAAGGCATATAATTATAAAAGAAAACATTTATTTTGAAAACATTATTATAAACTTGTAAGGGAAGCTTCGATGTTGTTATAATAGTGGAAAATTATCGTACCTGCCATATAAGTTAAGAAAAACATTCTTACCTTAATTTTTTCAAAAAGGTCATAAGGTACCTTTTTTGGAAAACAATTGAAATATTCCTTTCAACCATTTTATAAATAGTCAAATAAGGGTATAAATGAAATTAACCCATTTTCTAGTAAATGGTAAAAATGTTTTGAAATACATTTTTAAGAAACATGGATGTGGATGATAAAGATGTCCCAGTAGATACTTACATAAAAACAATCTCGGATAATAAAGAGATTGTGAAATTAACCCTTACCTTGTACTTTTTCTTGGTCGATGGTAGGTTAAACTCCTATATAATGGTTAAATAATAGTTATTAAATTATTAAATAACCATATACATTAATATGATATCATATATGATCTTAATATTTCTTTGTTAATGATATTTTAGTAGTATCATCATTTCAGGTGTTAATTGATTCGTTTTCCTTTATATGATTGGTTACGTAAGCCTTGTTTGTTATGGATAGGATGTATTTTATTCATATACAGAATGATATTATGTTCATAATCATTATTTTTATTCATAAAATGAAAATAATTCTTGAATGATTATGATGGGGAATGAATCTCATCGTGTTCGTGGAGACGATAATCCATACGTATGCACGAGCGACAATATTATTATTCTGATTTAAAATAGATTTTAAATAGATGGTATATCATATACATAGAATAATTAACATGTTATATTTATTATTAACATCAATTATATATCATTATTATACCCATCCAAATAATAATGTATTGAATAACAACTACACCACGATAAGGAGACAGTAAGCCGTACGTATGCACGTATAGTGATATGTCATTCATAGGATGGATAAAATAATGAATATGGTTGTACCATAACTATAATAACATCACAATAAATATAAGATAACAGAGTTATTATTTTAGAATGGAAACAACAAGTAAAGAAGAAGTGGAAGAAGAAAAGAACATGGAAGAGGTGACAAAATATTTACCTCTTCTTTTAGTTATTCCTTTTGATTTGATCAAAAGGGCTCCTTATGTTGGCTTTATGATCAATATAAGGCCTCTAGGATGAAGGTAGGATATTTGGGAGGATATTTGGGCAGGTTTTGGCCGATCCAAATGTTTTGGACTTGTGAATTTGAGAGAAGAGGGATTTCCCTTTTATATGAGGGGTGAGAGGCACCTTAGGGAATGATTGAAATATTATTTTATAATAATGTAATTGTTTTTTTATAATGAATATAAATTTATTTATTTCTAAAATATGGTGGGTATGGGTCGAAATAATCTCAACCAATAGGTTTTAGACAGGTTTATGTTACCGTTTTAACCATATATTTTAGACTCATCTTTTAGTTAAATAGTTGGACATTTACCATGTGTCTTTGTATTTTTCTATTATATGATTAATAAACTTACTATAACAAGCCAAGATAACCCCAAGTCATTCATTATTATTATATATAACCTTATCTAAGTCATTTTTTGAAACATTAGATTTTTTGGAATACTATATACATTAATAATATAATAGTTTTTAAAAAAACTCTTTTATGTCAATTTTGACATTATTTAATAAATGATTTTTTTTAAAGTCTTAAAATCTTTATTAATTCGAAATAAATTATTTTGTTAAATCCTAACATGTAATATTGACCTATAAAATTATTTTAATTCATCAAAAGTCTCAAATTTCATTTTTTGGATATTTAAAATATCAATTATTTTAATCTTTCATTAATAAGTTAATTACTGCATCTTCTTTGTGTCATTAATAAATTAAATTATTTAATGTCTATAAATTATAAATAAAATATAATCATGTAGGAAATAGTTTTATCTTGCTAATTAATATTTATAGTATAATTTATCTTATTTATAACCCCTTATTAAAAATAGTGTAGTTATTAAACTTTGATTTTAACTCTTTTAACTTGTCCCTAAATAAAATAATAGTAAATGTCCTAGTATAATACATGTGGACCTAAAGGATCATATTTTATTACTAAGGTTGTTTTTGGTCGAATTAAACTTATCTAATATAATTAGGATATGTGTTTGGGTAATTATGATATCATTTTTACCCTTAATTACCCTATTTACTTTTAACCGTGGTAAATAAAAATAAAAAGTTATGATTCACCAAAAATTATTTTCATCGTATTGAACCAAATTTTTCTAATAGATATCAATCATGTCTCTCTGGCTTTTTAAATTACACTCACAGAAATGGTGAAATTATGTTTTATGTGAATTTTCAAATTCTCCTAGGAGGTGGGTAAAAGACGGTGAAAAGCTCAATAAAATTATATATATATATATATATAACAAAATGACTCCGATGAATTAAATTGAACATATATATGTATTATGTATATATTTTTACCTAAAAAAATTTAAATAAAATAATTAATTATTTAAATAAAAAGTCAGTTTTAGCAATAACACAACATTTTTTACTATTCATCAAAAATTTAAAGTTGTTAAAAAAATACCAAAAATTCACCCTAATCTAATTTTGATATTCTGAATCCAAAAACGAATTCCATTTTGAAAATTAAAATTTATAAAATTTCAAAAAGTGGGTATTACTATTCATAACGGGTAGTTTTATTAGTCGCACTGTGTTAGAATCTCGAAGTTGTGTACAATGCAAGATATTGCATTATTCAAAGGGAAATGTATCGTGGAAGCTTCGGGTGTTACAAAAAAATCCCCCAAAACATTCCAAAAGTCTTCCAAACCCTTCCTAAATTCACCCAAGCAGTTTACATACCTAAAATACATAAATAAAGGGGTATTTAATTGAAACATTGGGAGATAAAAAATTTTAGCAACACCAAATATCTTCAAATAACTTTTCCCTATTTTAATTTTTTATGATGAAAATATTTGTCGAAGTATTATCTATCACTATAATTATAAATATATAACAAAAAGGTACATTTATTATCTATTAATAATTCATAAATTATGACTAAAATTAACAACAAATTAATATTTTTTAAATGTTTTCCCATTAAATATAATTTTGGTAGTAGTTTTATGTTTGAAGAGTTGGATTGTGAATATGGATTTTTCTCCCATAAGATTGAGGAGAATGATTCTTTTTAACTTATATAATTTAAATCATCTCCCACCTAAACCTCATGGATATCTCTAATCCCTATAATGTGATAATATTCACCACATTCATCATTCCCTTACTTTTAGCTGATAAAAATATCCATTTACTTCTATACATGGACACCATGTCAAAATTTTAATGATTATTTTTCATTCCTCACATGATATATTGGAAAATATATATAAAATAAATAAAAGAAAATTAATGGATTATCCCAATTTTTTCCCTTAATTTTATGTATTTTCTATATAATAATGTCTCTATTCAATGAAGTTATATTAGATATTTTTTATCACTTTTTATAAATCGCGTAGAACTACCATGTATATAATATAGGATTAGATAACGATATAAAATAGAACCCATAATTCCATTTAATGGGAATATTATATAAATATTATTTGACATTAAAACTAAAATATGTTTTTCTTATTTGATAAAACCATAATAAATATTCCAAAAATGGATATTTTTCAACTCAGTCCTATCCCTTTATTTCTTCAATAATATACCATATATATAACAAAATAAATCAGTATTTTTTAGAATCATTTACTTATTAGTGTGTTTCTTAACTCTATAAATGAAAAGGGTTTATATGTTCAGTTATTTATGTTTCATAAAATGAAATCATAATATCAATTATAATGGGAACCATTAATATAAAATAATATATAGGTTTATTTGAAATTTGAGGCCACAAAATTACATTATTTATTTCTTCTTAGATTAATATTTAAAATATTTCTATTCTTTCATGTTATTATTATTTTTTATTATCATAAATTATATTATTATTAAATATTTTTATCATGTACTTTATCACATGGCCTTGTATCAAATATCTCATGATTTATTTTATTTTATTTGATGAAAATGAATAGAGTTTTTTTAGATAAAGAAATAATGATATACGATGTTAATTTCTCAAGAGTCTCATATTATCCATAATGTTTCAATTTTGACTAAAAAGGGAAAGGTGATAAACATTTTATGAATTTAATTTTTATATTATAAATTGTGACATACCATTCATAAATTGGATTTATACCCTCCTCTATTATAAATTATAATATTATTAATAATGGTTTGATTTTATTTGATAGTTAAAACTACATGTTCCTTTTTTATTTAGTCTCTTTACATTATAAGGACTCAAAAAATGATTAAAATATAGAGAAATAATTTATGTCATCCTAAATTTTCTGTGTGGATGATTAATTTATAAAATTTGAATAGTTTATTTTATGTATTAATATTTTATTTTCCTTAACTTTAGGTGGTTTTATACATTTACAATAATTTATTTTCTATTCATGGTTTATACAAGATATTTTGATTATATTGATTCATGGGGAACCCAAAAAATTTTAATATTACAATGCTATTATGTCTGTTTCATTATTCTACAATATAATATTATATTGAATCCATATGAATATAGAATAAATAATCTTATAAAACATTGAATTGAATTTTCCATGATAAATATTAAATAATTATTTTTATAATTAAATGCAATAAATATTTTTGAAATCCTTAAGGAATCTTTATTTTTTCATCTGAATGTTTTCATTTTTCTCTATCATTGAATTTTTTAAATTCACCATTTATTAAAAATATATTATTCATATAACTTTTCAATCATTAGTAATTATTAATGAAATTTACAGAATTCTTATTTAAAGTCTCACATGTTGCTTCATCATCATCAGATACTTTTTTAGAAATTCCACTTTGACTAAGAACATAATGATGATTGTGATCCCAATATTAGGTTAATCTCTATCGATGGGTACCCATTTTAGAGTTATAAAATGACACACATATTTGACTATGTTATTTTGTCAATAAAACCTATCTTTTAAATTGGTACTTCATCACTTATTTCACAGATCATAAAATCATGTCCACGAGATACAATATTGGTTTCAATCACTTCCAAGGTTGGTAAATGAATCCATTAAATTTATATCTCATTTTTATTAAATGTTATAACAATGTGGTAAATAATTTTTTGTGACATAGTTTATTACTCAATTCATTATTGATCTCAAGTCCTGGGGTTTCATCATGGATAGACTCAATAATAATGAATACCAGATTATAAATATAAAAAATTTAAAACATTTACATAATGAATATGATGAGAGAATATTGAAACACCCTGTGACCTGTTGTTGTCTTATATTTAATAACATACTTCCACTTCTTCATATAAAACTCAGATCTTCCTTTATGTATGTCTCAGTGGGATTTCTAGAGTATTATAATTATAAATATGAAGAACATACAAAATCTTATTTAATTATATATGGCCTAAATCATATATTTTGTAGTATACTATATATATAAGGGATGTTTTGAAATTTATCTTATTGTAGTGGTATACAATATCACACATCCCTTGAAAATTTCATATATTAAATGTAAGAAAAAAACGATATGAAAATATTATATTTTGATAGTGTTTTAATGGATTAGTATGTGTTTTATTTGATTATTGAATTTATATCTAAAATTATAATATTTTATAACATTTATTTTAAATTTTTAAACACTAATAAATGATTTTTGAAATATTATAAAACATAGAGCCTCTTTTATTTGATGATTATGTTATTTATAAGGTTGGTCTAGACTAACTAAAATATATACATTATTTTATAACTCTATAGTTGATGATATCTCTCTATCTCTAACTGTTTTTATCCCCACCACTCCTTCCATTAACACATGAAGGTGATAAAATGTCATGGATTCCAGATATCGCTTATAATATCATATTATGATCACATTATTAGTGAATCCTTTATAGAGGTAAGAATTGATGGGTAGTTTCTATGTGATAAAAATCAAACTCAATGAAAAAAAATCATCATCAGTGAAATATTTACATTATTTAGGTTTAAAATATATTACTATAAATTTTATTCAAGATAAAATTTTGAATGTGTTTTTTTTTCAATTCTGCTTTATAAGATTCTTTTATACAAACATAGAAGTGGTATTAGATCCACTTTGGTATGGATTTAATTATTTTTTTTAGAAAATTATACATAGACAAAATACAAACTAACTCATATATATATATATATATATATATATATGAAGAATAAGGATATAAGTTAGTGCGTCATGGATAACACACTAAAAAATAATTAATCAAAAATAGCGATATATGGATATCGTAAGTTGGGATATAAAATGAACTATTTAGGATCATTATATAGAAAAAATATATAAAAAATTAGTAATTTTGGAAGATTCAATATTCCTTACCTCATGTGTTCTAAAAACCGAGTTCGATATCACTCTGTGTTACATAATGATATTATATGACATGATTTAGTTCATTTATTTTGTTTTTTATATATCACATGAAGTGATGCTATGTAATAATACCATTCAATATCCAAAAAAATCTTGTGATATTTACAACTAGTGGGTTTTAATCATCTAATTATTATTGGTAGTTTAAAAACCCCACAAACTGTCATATCTATCTTCAAGAAATCAAAATTTTAAATTATATGAAAAGATATATGAATAGATAACCTATATTTCTCATGTTATGGTAGCTTCAAAATTGTTATTTCAAAAGAGTGTATTTGATGTTTATCAATAAATAAATAATTAAATTATTGTTGGGAAAAAACCCCTCAAGGTATCATTGAATCATTTTTGAAGAGATTGTGTTTGTTGAAAAAGTTGGCCTCCATGATGTGTTTTTTTACAAAGCAGACCAGAATGTTAAAATTTTTTACCAAAGGGGTTTACATGGTGAGTTATCGAGTTCAGGATACATTGTTGACAAACCATGATTGAAAGAGAAACCACAACAAAGGAATGGATGATCTGGTGGTGGTACAAAAAAGAGCAAATATAAAGTGGCATAGTTTTCCAGTGTTTGCCAAATTTTTGGGCCTCAAAATCGATAAATGGAGAAAAGTGTTTCTGGAAAAGGGAATTGTGCGCCAGTTTATTGGAGGCCTGGAAATTTGTGCACCATATTTTTTTCAAGACCCAAACATAAAAATATGGAATGGGAAGGAGAGGCACCCACATTTTAGTTTGGGCACACAAGGTGGCTAGGGTGACATAGGCTAAGGTGGCTGGACTTGCACGTCAGGAGGAGACTTGCGTGCATTGCTGGGATCCAGATTAGTCACTGAAAGTGGATAATATTCATTGTTAAGATCTTAATATTATTGTGTTTAAAAGTTCATAAACATAAATTTTAGTCCAATTTAGAAATTGAACTTCATTTCCCATTATTGTACAATTCATGCTTAAAGCGTCAATATGGGCCCACTCAATAATTTGCTTGTGAAAATTACAATATTCATCATTTTAATTTGATATTTTGGTATATGATTAATCACCTTAATTGGAACATTTTTTATTCTATGTCTAATGGATGAATCACAAGGGAAGATGGATATTTTTTCACCTTAATGCAGAAACTTGCTGGAAAAAGCATAATGGGCCTAAGGCCCATCAAACAAATATGGGGCCCACACACCAAGCCAAATGAAGATCAAATTTATACAGTAGAAATATAAAAATATTCGGATCATTTTATTTGACTGTGTCCAGAGCTAATTCTGATGTTTTCAAGATGATAAAGGGTTCTGAATTTTAGATTTAAATGGTGGACCCAACATTAATGCACATAAAGCCGTCCCACCATTTGGACCATAACATCCAAACGGATGATCCAAATTTCCTGAAATTTTTACAGATCATAGAGGAAAAGTGTAATAAGATATTTATCTTATACAACCCCTCCGGATTCGGAATTCTAAAATTACTAATTCACACCTCAATATGGTGGACGAATCTGGACAGTTTTCTGGGTCAACTTCGAAACGTCAATTTCCTTTTGAGTATTCACCATCCTTTTGACACTATTAATTTTTGGGGGTGAATTAATTGTGGTGGAGTATCTAAGGATCCTAATATTCCTATATAAAGAGCTAGTGGTGAAGGTAATAGGGGTGGATATTTTTCTTATCATCTTTTGTTTCTTGTTTCATTGTAAGGTTATGCTTCCAAATTTCCTTTGTAATGTTTTCCATTTTCATGTAAGTTTATTTTTTATATATTTATGTTCTTAATCAACTTCTTTATATTCTATATTATCCATTTCATTTATTAAAACATTATTATCACAAATCACAGTGATATCTCTGTTTTTTTGTGAATTAGTTCACACATAGGTGTGAATTTCATTCACACACACGGAGGAGTGCTCATTATTTCTGTGGTTTTAATTTCTTCAATCCAATTATTGTTAACCATATTCCACCCACCATTTAGAGTATACCATCAATGGAGGGCTAAATATTTAATGGGTTTATCTTAGGAGGATGCAAAGGCTGGATTGAATGTTATTTTATGAACGAATTTTTGTCAATTGGATAATTAATTTAAGACATCCATTCTTCAGTTATTTATACTCTTCATCTTTACTATGTCTGAGCAAACTAAATTCAATTACTAAATGACCATATAACTCAGAGAGATCATGAATTTGGTTCTCTAAGTGTATAGGGGATTATTAATTTTGTTTAGGAAGCACCAAAACAGAAAATGATGAAGGTAGTGTTATTTTTGAAGAATGGATTCATCAAGAATTAATAAAACCAAAATTTTCTAAAGAAGTAAAATTCATTCAATCCACCCCGAGCATAATCCTAAGATCAACCCATTATCTTTGAGTTGAATTCACTTAGGTTTCTTAGTATTCTTTAAACCATCCACAATCAAAACCAATGCTGGATACTTCATATCCCATCCTTCACCAAATCATAGCATCTCAAGGTTACTTCTTCGGTCCATGTGGACTCGACCCCTACATGTACTACATCGACCGCTTTTTACCAGTAGGGTAAATTTGGGCATAACCAGATTTTGGCGCCATTTCCGGGGACCATGTAAGTTCCTTAGACCAAAAACTTTCTTTTTTTACCCCATTAATCTATTATCATCCCCATTTCTCTTCTCTTTTCCCCTTTCTATTTTTTTACTCCCAAAAATCACGATTCCAAATTTCCAAATAAATCTAATGGAGTATAATCAACAACATCCCTTCACAAACTTAGGATTGAATCAGTTTTAAAATCCACATTGGGAATCACCAACCTTTTTTAATCAACCTTTGAATGAATACCCCACACCTGATAACATGAACCAAATTTTTAATGATGAATGTTTAAAATATCAATTTCCATACCTATCAAGAATGATTTAAAAGATGAATAATGAGGAAGTCCATGATGTCCAAATATCTATCAATCCTAATCCTGAAGCAATTCTTCAAAAATTGTGTGAACAAATGGAAAAAATGAATTTAGAGGTATCAAGTTTTATACTAGAACTACAAAGAATTAAAACTTGTGTGGACCCCATTCCCACTCAAACCATAACTTCCTCAATATTGATAGAAGAATCTTGTAACACACAAACCCCTCATCCCTTTATTGAAGAACCAACTTTAGAATTTGGGATAATTAAAGAGGATCGAGGAGTTTTTGAAGGGTCTTTAAATCAGGAGGAAATTGATTTTTTGGATTCAAAAGTGGAAAATTTGACATCATGGATTGAGTTTCCTGAATATAAATCCATTAATAAATTTTCAGAAGCACCAATCATTGAACCACTAGGAGAAATCACAAACATTGAGTCTATAACCATTCTTGACATTCAACAAGACAATTTTTAGGAGGAATCACAATTTCAAAATGAACCAATTATTTCTAATTTTTTTGAATAAGAATGTTATTTTTCAAATTTCCAATCTTTTTTAGGAAACTTAAATCAACCCAAACTCAAAATTATGAACCTTTCATCCCCACTAAATTATCCCTTTATAGGGTACAAACATTACCTTTCAGTTTTCATTCATTCATCTCATGAAATCAATAATGTAGGAATGATCCTTGGTGTCTCAGGAAAGACTATAGAAGCAACTCGATCAACCATTTCAGATATTCCATGGATTTTACCAATCATTGTAGAAAATAGAATTTCATACGAAACAAATTTCAAAAAAACAATCAATCTCATGTTTTTTTAAGTGGAGAAAGATGGATTAATTAAAATTTTGAAAGTTGGAATTGGATAAATTGGGGGGGGGGGGGTTAAAGTCGAGCTAACGACATTAAACAAAATCATTGCATGGGAGGAAACCCATGGTTTTCGTGTTTCCAATCATTTTGAATCATTTTCTTTTTCATATAATAAAATTACCATAGACTCTTAAACTTTTCTTCTTTTATTAGTACGGATGGGTATGGAAGAGGAGCACCGTATTTATCCGTGTCATGCTGTGTGATCCTTGAGTAGTACCTTACCAAGAAATTTAAAAGAAGACAATGTATCATTAGTTTGATTTAAAAAAAACATAGAAAACCATAAAAATGATGATAATTGGAATTAAATAAATAATTTTTTTGTTTTTTTTGTCTGGTTTTTTATTCTTTTTATGGTTCAAGAACTATTTTGGGTGATACATGTTCAATCAAGGAGGTTCCTATATCCCCCAAGAGATCAAAGGAGTAATTTGTAGCATCATGAACATCAACTTCAAAAACCAGGTGAATTTGTTCCATGTTTATCATTCTCAATTTCCTCTTTGAACTCCTCTCCTACCCCCTTCTAACTTTTCTTTTCTTTAAACACTGGGAACAGTGTTATTCTAAGTTGGGGGGAGATAAAAAATGATTTTTTTATTTTTTTTGAATAAAAACATGCATGGAAAGAAATATTCATTTAACCTTGAACATGATAACACACATTGAAAAATCTGAAATTGGATATCAAATAATTATGCACGCCTTGATTTTGATTTTAATGCAAGTTTAAGTTCATGAGCATAGTTTTTGGAAAGTACAGTTGTCCGATGTGATTTTTCAAAGTTTACATTTTCATCCTCTTAATAAAAATGTCACAATGCATGTCTACTGTATCGTGGGTGTAAATTTGAGTTCTTGGGTATCTTTCAATATAGAATAGGGTTCTGAGGTCACTTTTAGTTTAATTTGAGTATAAAAAAAACAAAAAAAATTGACCACAGAGAGCTAGTTTTTGTCCAAATGTGTGGCATCCGAAACTTGGGGATCATGACTCAATAGTTGTCTTGCCCAGAGTTAGGATTTATATCTCTATTGTATAGAATGAAATTGACAATATGTGTGGCATCCGATACTTGGGAATCATGACTCCATAGTTGTCTTTCCCAGAGTTAGTCTTTTCATATCTATTGTGGTTAAAAGAAACTAAAAAATAAAAACAAACAAAAAAAATCAAAATAAATAGATACTCATATTAAGGTTTAATGTGATTCCCACCTAGCGCTTCCATTTTTCCCCTTGAACAATAAAATGGGACCCATATCTTTTGTGATGCACAACACTTTATCATGCATAATTCAAATTGGGTGAAATGTGGCGATGAATTTGAACAATGGAATGGGCTTGGGATTGGGATATGATTATGGACCTAGCTTGTTTTAAATTATTTTGATGGGTTCTATAATTTTTTTGGTATGAGGTCTTTGGGTGAGCAATGTGTATTAAAATGTTTTTGGAAAAGGGGATTTGAATTTCATATTTGTAATATATTTTTCTCGGGACTAGAAAAACTCAAGTTGGGGTGTGTGATTAGTCACTGAAATTGGCTATTATTAATTTTTATGATCTTAATAATAATGTGTTTAAAAGTTCATAAAAATCAATTTTAGTCCAATTTAGAAATTGAACTTCATTTCCCATCATTGTGCAATTCATGCTTAAAGCGTCAATTTGGGCCCACTCAAAAATTTTCTTGTGGAAATTACAATAATCACCATTTTAATTTGATATTTTGGTATATGATTCATCACTATATTTGGGACATTTTTTCTTTTAGGTCTGATTGATGAATCACAAGGAAAATGGAGATTTTTTCACCTGAATGCAGAAACATGCTGGAAAAAGCATAATGGGCCTAAGGCCCATAAAACAAATATGGGGCTCACAAACCAAGCCCAATGAAGCTCAAATTTATGCAGTAGAAATATAAAAATATTAGTATCCTTTTATTCAACTGTTTCCGGAACTAATTCTAATGTTTTCATGATGATAAAGGGTTTTGAAATTGAGATTTAAATGGTGGACCTGACATTAATGCACATAAAGCCATCCCACCATTTCGACAATAACATCCAAAAGGATGATCCAAATTTCCTGAACTTTTTAAATATAATAGAAGATAGATGGAAGAAGATATTTCTCTTCTATAACCCCTCCAGATTCAGCTTCCTTCAATTATGAATTCACACATCAATATGATGGACGAATCTGGACAGTTTTCCGGGTCAACTTTGAAACGTCAATTTCCTTTTGATTATTCACCATCCTTTTGACTCTATTAATTGTTGGGGGGTGAATTTATTGTGGGGGGGGGAGTATATAAGGATCCTAATATTCCTATATATGGATCTGGTGGTGAAGGGAATAGGGGTGGATATTTTTCTTACCATCTTTCGTTGCTTGTTTCATTGTAAGGTTATGCTTCCAAATTTCCTTTGTAATGTTTTCCATTTCCATGTAAGTTTATTTTTTGTATATTTATGTTCTTAATAAACTTATTTATCTTATATATTTTCCATTTCATTTATTAAAACTTTATTATCACAAAACACAGTGATATCTCTGTGTTGTTGTGAATTAGTTCACACATAGGTGTGAATTTTGTTCACACACACGGAGGAGTGATCGTTATTTCCGCAGTTTTAATTTCTTCAATCCAATTATTGTTAGACATATTTCATCCACCATTGAGAGTATACCATCAATGGAGGGTAACCCTTTAATGGGTTGATCTTAGGAGGATGCAAAGGATGGATTGAATGTTATTTTATGAACGAATTGTTGTTAATTGGATAATTAATTTAAGACATCCATTCTTCAGTTATTTCTACTCTTCATCTTTACTGTGTTTGAGAAAAATAAATTCAATTACTAAATGATCATATACCCCAGAGAGATCATGAATTTAGTTCTCTAAGTGTATAGGGGAATACTAATTGTATTTAGTGAGCACCAAACTAGGAAATGATGAAGGTAGTTTTATTTTTGAAGAATGGATTCATCAAGAATTAATAGAACCAAAATTGTCTAAAGAAGTAAAATTCATTCAATCCACCCCGAGCATAATCCTAAAATCAACCCATTTTCTTTGAATTGAATTAACTTAGGTTTCTTAGTGTTTTTTAAACCATCCACAATCAAAACCAAAGTTGGCTACTTCATAGCCCATCCTTCAACAAATCATAGCGTCTCGAGGTTACTTCTTCGGTCCCGGTGGGCTCGACCCCTACATGTACTACATTGACCGCTTTTTACCAGTAGGGTAAATTTTGGCGCAACCAAATTTTGGTGCCATTTTCGGGGACCAAGTAAGTTCTTTAGACTAGAAACTTTCTTTTCTTACCCCATTCTTCTGTTATCATCCCCATTTCTCTTCTCTTTTCCCCTTTCTATTTTTTTTACTCCCAAAAATCACGATTCCAAATTTCTAAATAAATCTAATGGAGTATAATCAAGAAAATCCCTTCACAAAATCAGGATGGAATCAGTTTGAAAATCCACATTGGGAATGACAAACAGTTTTTAATCAACCTTTGAATGAATACCCCACACCCGATAACATGAACGAAATTTGTAATGATGAATATTTAAAAGATCAATTTCCATACCTATCAAGAATGATTGAAAAGATGAATAATGAGGAAGTCCATGATTTCCAAATATCTATCAATCCTAATCCTGAATAAATTCTTCAAAAATTGTGTGAACAAATGGAAAAAATTAATTCAGAGGTATCATGTTTTAGACTAGAACTACAAAGCATTAAAACTTGTGTGGACCTCATTCCCACTCAAACCATCCCTTCCTCAATATTGATAGAAGAATATTGTAACAAAAAACCCCTCATCCATTTATTAAAGAACCGACCTTAGAATTTGGGATAATTAGAGAGGATCAAGGAGTTTTTGAAGGGTCTTTAAATCAAGAGGAAATTGATTTTTTGGATTCAAAAGTGGAAAATTTGACATCATGGATTGCGTATCTTGAATATAACTCCATTAATAAATTTTTAGAAGCACCAATCATTGAACCACTATGAGAAATCACAAAAATTGAGTCTATACCCATTCCTAACATTCAACAGGACAATTTTCAGGAGGAATCAAAATTTCAAAATAAACTGATTATTTCTAAATTTTTTGAAGAAGAAAGTTATTTTTCAAATTTCCAATCTTTTTTAGGAAAATTAAATCAACCCAAACTCAAAATTATGAACCTTTCGTCCCCACTAAATTATCCCTTTATAAGGTACAAACAAGACCTTTCAGTTTTCATTCATTCATCTTATGAAATCAATAATGTAGGAATGATCCTTGGTTTCTCAGGCAAGACTATAGAAGCAACTCGATCAACCATTTCATATATTTCTTAGATTTTACCAATAATTGTAGAAAATAGGATTTCATACGAAACAAATTTCAAAAAAATAATCAATCTCAATCTTTTTGAAGTGGAAAAAGATGGATTAATTAAAATTTTGAAAGTTTGAATTGGATAAGTTGGGGGGTTCAATTCGAGCTAACGACGTTAAACAAAAGCGTTGTATGGGAGGCAACCCATGGTTTTCATGTTTCCAATCATTTTGAATCATTTTATTTTTCATATAATAAAATTACGATAGAATCTTGACCTGTTCTTCTTTTATGAGTATGGATGGGTAAGAAAGGGGAGCACCATATTCATCCGTGTCATGCGGTGTGATCCTTGAGTAATACCTTACCCAGAAATTTAAAAGAAAACAATGTATCATTAATTTGATTTAAAAAAACATAGAAAACCATAAAAATGGTGATACTTGGAATTAAATAAATCATTGTGTCGTTTGTTTTTTCTTCTTTCTTATTCTTTTTATGGTTCAAGAACTATTTTGGGTGATACATGTTCAATCAAGGAGGTTTTTACATCCCCCAAGAGATCAAATGAGTAATTTGGAGCATCATAAACTTCAACTTCAAAAACCAGGTGAATTTGTTCCAGGTTTATCATTTTCAATTTCCTCTTTGAACTCCTCTCCTACCCCCTTCTATCTTTTCTTTTCTTTAAACACTGGGGACTATGTTATTCTAAGTTGGGGGGAGATAAAAAATGATTTTTTTATTTTTTTGAATAAAAACATGCATGGGAAGAAAAATTAAATTAACCTTGAACATGATAACACACATTGCAAACTCTGAAATTGGATATCAAATAATTATGCATGACTTGATTTTGATTTTAATTCAATTTTACGTTCACGAGTATAGTTTTTGGAAAGTGCAGTTGTCTGATGTGATTTTTCAAAGTTTAAATTTTCATCCTCTTAATAAAAATTCCACAATACACGTCTACTAGATCGTGGGTGTAAATTTGAGTTCATGGGTCCCTTTCATTATAGAATAGGGTTCTGGGGTCACTTTTAGTTTAATTTGAGTATCCAAAAAAAATAGACCACATAGAGCAATTTTTTTCCAAATGCGTGGTGTCCGGCACTTGGGGATCGTGACTCCATAGTTGTCTTGCCTAGAGTTAGGGTTTATATCTCTATTTTAGAGCATGAAATTGACAATATGTGTGGTGTCCGACACTTGGGGATCGTGACTCCATAGTTGTCTTGCCCAAAGTTAGTCTTTCCATATCTATTGTGGTTAAAAAAACTAAAAAATAAAAACAAACAAAAAAAATGAAAAAAAATGGATACTCATCTTAAGGTTTAATGTGATTCCCACATAGCGCTTCCATTTTTCCCCTTGAACAATAAAATGGGCCCCATATCTTTTGTTATGAACAACAATTTATCATGCATAATTGACATTGGGTGAAATGTGGCGATGAATTTGAACAATGGAATGGGCTTAGGCTTGGGATATGCTTATGGACCAAGCTTGTTTTAAATTATTTTGATGGGTTCTATAATTTTTTTGGTATGAGGTCTTTGGGTGAGCAATGTGTATTAAAAGTTTTTTGGAAAAGGGGATTTGAATTTCATATTTGTAATATATTTTGCTCAGGACTAGAAAAACTAAAGTTGGGGGGTGTGATTAGTCACTGAACGCGGCTAATATTCATTTTTATGATCTTAATATTAAGGTGTTTAAAAGTTCATAAACCTCAATTTTAGTCCAATTTAGAAATTGAACATCATTTCCCATCATTGTGCAATTCATTCTTAAAGCGTCAATTTGGGACCACTCAATAATTTTCTTGTAGAAATTACAATATTCATCATTTTAATTTTATATTTTGGTATATGATTCATAAATTTATTTGGACCATTTTTTCTTTTAGGTCTGATGGATGAATCATAAGGGAAAATGGAGATTTTTTCACCTTAATGGAGAAACGTTCTGGAAAAATCATAATGGGCCTATGGCCCATCAAACAAATATGGGGCTCACAGACCAAGCCCAATGAAGCAGCAATTTATATAGTAGAAAGATAAAAATATGAGGATCATTTTATTCAACTGTGTCCAGAGCTAATTCTGATGTTTTCATGATGATAAAGGGTTCGGATATTGATATTTAAAAGGTGGACCCGACATTAATGCACATAAATACGTCCCACCATTTAGACCATAACATCCAAAAGGATGAGCCAAATTTCCTGAACTTTTTACATATCATAGAGGACAGATTTACGAAGATAGTTCTCTTATACGAGACCTCCGGATTCGGCTTCCTTCAATTAAAAATACACACATCATTATGGTGGACGAATCTGGACAGTTTTCCGGGTCAACTTTGAAACGTCAATTTCCTTTGGATTATTCACCATCCTTTTGACTCTATTAATTGTTGGGGGGTGAATTGATTGTGGGGGGAATATCTAAGGATCCTAATATTCTTATATAAGAAGCTGGTGGTGAAGGGAATAGGGGTGTATATTTTTCTTATCATCCTTTCTTGCTTGTTTCATTGTAAGGTTATGCTTCCAAATTTCCTTTGTAATATTTTCCATTTCCATGTATGTTTCTTTTTTGTATCTCTATGTTCTTAATAAAATTATTTCTCTTATATATTTTCCATTTCATTTATTAAAACTTTATTATCACAAAGCACAGTGATATCTCTCTGTTGTTGTGAATTAGTTCACACATAGGTGTGAATTTCATTCACACACACGGAGGAGTGCTCATTATTTCCGTGGTTTTAATTTATTCAATCCAATTCTTGTTAGCCATCTTCCGCCCACCATTGAGAGTATAACATTAATGGAGGGTAAACCTATAATGGGTTGATCTTAGGAGGATTAAAAGGTTGGATTGAATGTTATTTTATGAATGAATTGTTGTTAATTGGATAATTAATTTAAGACATCCATTCTTCAGTTATTTATACTCTTCATCTTTACTGTGTTTGAGAAAACTAAATTCAATTACTAAATGACCATATACCTCGGAGAGATCATGAATTTGGTTCTATAAGTTTATAAGGGATTAATAATTGTGTTTAGTAAGAACTAAACCAGAAAATGATGAAGGTATTGTTATTTATGAAGAATGGATTCATCAAGAATTAATAAAACCAAAATTGTCTAAAGAAGTAAAATTCATTCAATCCACCCCGAGCATTATCCTAAGATCAACCCATTTTCTTTGAATTGAATTCACTTAGGTTTATCAGTGTTCTTTAAACCATCCACAATCAAAACCAAAGTTGGCTACTTCATAGCCCATCCTTCACCAAATCATAGCGTCTCAAGGTTACTTCTTCGGTCCCTCTGGGCTCGACCCCTACATGTACTACATTGATCAGTTTTAACCAGTAGGGTAAATTTGGGCGCAACCAGTAACCAAAATTCTTATAAATAGAGTTCCACCCCAAATAATTAAGAATGAGTCTAAAAAATTAGAGAAAATTCAATCTCCAGTCATGCAAGTAGGTTTGGGCACGCAAGGGGTGGTTTGGGCATGCAAGTGTAACGATATTCAGTAGTTTCACTCCAGTTGATAGTTGCATGTTAATATTGGTTTGGACGTAAAAGGGTGTGATTTTAACAAATTCTAATTTGGAGAAGGGAGTTTCTCATAGGTTGTTAGGTGAAACTTGCACACCAGTCATAGAGAAAGGTTCCAGGCTTATAGTGGCGCCCTAGTCATTCTAGGGCTGCACGAAAGTTGGATGATTTCCCGGTACATCTGGTGAAAAGTGAGATTCATCTGTGGGTGAAAGATAGTCTTAAACATAGTATCTACATACAGAGGAAGATGCATTCATTTGTGATTATTAAGGGACCTACAGGGCCATAAATTGTGATTGGATCCTTTCTAGAGAAGTGAGAAAAGGAAGAGGAAGAAGGTGATCCTCTCCACCAGCTGTGATCTAGAGAAAGACATATAGGTAGTGACCCTTGGGAAAGAATTGAGTTGACTCTAAACTTTTTAAAGGTAGTGATACTAGTCATATAAGTGATCTATCTTGAACGTTGTAAATTTTCTATGTGCTTTAGTGGATTTGGTACATCATCACATCACCATTGTATGCTCCTTGGACATAGCCCAGTGAGGGTGAACCAAGTAAAAAACTATGCCTCTGCCTGCTTGATTCTATAAATTGTATTCAAATATTCATAACCGGACAATGAAAAAAATAATATGGTCTAAATAAAAACTTATGTGAAAAATGTGACCCTTATAACACAGAGGCCATGATCTAGTGGGGCAGGAATAATAAGTTGAAAAATAATATCCATACCCAGATTCCCCCCCACTATCAGGGTATCTAGGCCCCTTTTGGTCCTAAAAATTCTTCTTAAATATATGTATATACATTGAATGATGTATCCTCGCTTGTATCAATAGTATATAAGTATTATAAAGTGGGGGGGATAAAAGATTATTCTATAAAAATAAATGTAAAAACTTGTAATGAAGAGGTATTTCACTGGATCACATGAAAAAAGTTACAACAATTAGAGAGATCATAACCCATTATATATACTTCAATGAAACTATTAATTTTCTGAAGAGCGTCAGTCATATCTCAATGGCATGTGTTACATCTTGAGGCACCAAACCATTTCCCTCATTGGAGTGTCTTATAATTCGACACTTAAATGAATAATATACATGTGATTAATAAACCAACCATTGGTTTGTAAATGATATAATCATTTGAGAGTGATAGTGTAAACCATTTTTTCTTTTGATATAGTTTTAATATGTGCATCACGTATATTAAATATAATATTTATATCTTATATATATATATATATATATATTATCAACACATTCATCGTATTTATGAAAAAAACATGCATTATTTTAGTTATTGTAATGTGATATATATATATATAATATCATAATATATATATATATATAATTTATACATCATAATCATGTGAAAATAAATATCATTCTTGTATATTTTAGTGAACATATAATAGTCCTCAATTTATAATAAATTACCTATAAGGACATTATAAAAAATAGAAGAACTTCTTTGAATCCATTCAAAATATTTTTGGATAAAAATTTACATTAAAATCTATTCATTTAGAAAATTATTTCCCAAAAACATTATCATAATTTAAGGGAATAACTATGTTACCTCAAATGCCTTAGAATTATTGAATTAAAGTGAAATACCTATTTCATAGATGTATGTATCAATTAAACTCTAAAAAATAACTACTTATACTCAAGCTACTATGGGATCTATTGTAACCATCATCAAACATAGTCATATATCCATACAAACTTATCCAGCATAATATTGATCATTTATGTATTATGTATACATATATAATCCTTTTTCCATAACATTGTGTCACTATTATATATGGAACAGGTTAAACTATTATGTCTAATTTCTCTTTTATTGATTCTCTGAAAGGACTGACTAAATCAATGAATATATCACATGTCATTCATCTATCTGATAAGAAAATTATGTGACAGTCATCAAATAATTTCACCACATCATATGTGATAGAAATAAGAATGAACAAGCATTTAAATAGTCAAATTCAATAATGGTTTATATGTCTATACCTGCCATATAGGTTGGAAAATCTCATATTGGTTGTGCTACAACTGACCACATGATCAACAACATACCCAACAACCCCATATTATCTAGGTAATTTACAAACATTCATAATAAGGGTATAAAAGTTTGAAGGTTCACATCCTAGGTATCTAACTGAACTTAGGTAATGAGGGTTGATAATAAGAACATACCCCTTAGTATAAGGATGATCGTATTCCATTCCATGAGAAATACTTTGGAAGGTCGATCTATGTAATTAGTATCTACTTATTACCTTATGAATCTACACATAATATAATTTATACAATTATTTTATATGATTATAATATTTTAGTACAGTTAGTTTTCACATAACATCACAACCCATAATACTCTATAAGGAACACTGATTAGGGACAACTCAAAGTTTTACATTGTGGAGATATTATCATATGACTGTTAATGTAAAGTAAATTATAGAACACATGAATGAATGATAATTGGATATTTTTTGATTATAATAACATGATATATTTTACAACCATTTAAACCAATTTCTCATGTGTCTTATTTTAATTAGTGATCTGGGATGACTTAAGACATCACCTAAGATGGCACACCACATATTGGAGATCAAACAAACAACCAAAGTGTATCACAAATAAACAAAAAAAGATAAAATAATAGATAATGATGGGGATAAAGGTTAAAAATCCATTATTTATAAAATTTCAAGAAAAAATTACAATACATAAAGTAAAAAAAAAATTGGATGAAGTCGAGTCTCTATGTGACAAAAAATCACCACCAACTAGTGACTTTAAATAGTGATGAAAACCAAGAGAATATGGAAGAACAAAATTTTTTATTCTATTTACCCATGTCATGAAAAACCACATATATGAAACCCAAATGAAAAAACTAGGTTGTGAGAACAATACATAGTATTATTTCATGAAATAATCTATACAATGTCCAATACTTTGAAAACATAGAATCGATGGTAAAAAAAATTCAATTTAATATGATGTTTTGAAAGAGAATCATTTTATAAAACATAATTTGTTTTCATAAATGAATTTAATTTTCATATAAGTAGGGAATATGAAAATTATATGTGAGAAATCATAAAATCATAAGCATAATAAAAACTATCCAAGGATATAATATAAGATAAAAAAAAGTGAGCAACCAATCATGAAATAAACCAACATGTATAAAAAAAGTACAAGTTGGGATCTAACCTATGTTAATACATACTAATATATATAAAGGAACACTAATTCAAAAATAATTTGAATCAAACCTATACTGAGTCCTTCCACATTCTATTTATGAAAAAAGAACCCCTAGTGGTGAACACACACTAAGGTGACACATGTCCATTTACTGATGAACCCAAGGCTCCCAATGTGATATGTTAGAAAAAACCATTTTAAAACCATGATAAATATATAAAAAAAATATTTCAATGTGATTAATACACACTTCTATTCTTGAAAATAATTTTATTGAGTTGAAACCACTTTTAATTTATTTCATTTAACAAATAGTGTGCATAAGTTTGTTCTTAAAGAAAACAAACTTAACAAATATGAATCCATAAAAAAAATCCACTTTTATATCAACAAAATAATTTTCCTAAAGAAAAAAGAAATTAATATACAATAACATCAGGTAATTAATGAGTCAAAAACCTTTATGTAGAGACACTTACATCAAGAATGAAGAAAACTTAGTCACCTATGATAATAGAGGTAAGAGACGTGCAGATCCGGTCTTCATGTTCTTAAATCCATAACAAGAATCATCAACTATCTATAAAAACCATTAGATATAGAAACCAAAAACTAATTAGTTTCTAATGAGACAAGGGAAGAAGTGATCAATAGAGGATATAGTATGGAGAGAAAAACACATAAAAATAGAACATAAATTGGAGAGAACCATCAATAACGAAATAAAATCACAAAGAATCTAAGGGTTAAAGAGTATATAGTGTTAAGGGAGGCTTAGTTCGAGTCTATTGAATATTAAGGGTTATTAGATTTAAATATCACCAAGGTAAAATAAGAAAATTCTAATTTTTAGAGGTTTGAAATGGGTTGTAGAGTTAAGACACATGGTTTTACCAACCATGCACCAACCATGTGTATCTGCAATCCTTTTAAAATTGGATGTGCACTACTACTTAGCCTAAGCCACATAGTTCATGAAAACCCTGGCGAATCCATGTGACACCTCTAGATAACCAAATTGACACCAACACTATTTCTGTGGTGAGCTTCCTTGATTAGGTATCTGTGTTCAAATCATTAAAATTCCACTATTTTATTTAGAGTTCCATACCACACTATTATCACACTATTAGAACTAATAGTTCATCTGACATATTTTATCTATTTTATTAAACCCCCATCTTCCAGAAACCTTTTTAATAAACTCAATGGTAGACCAAGATCAATATAAGATGAACCTATGATCCATTGGGCATCATTATTCTCCCAACCATAATGTTTTTTCCTACTAATGTCCTCAACATTATTGATTTGTGATAAGAGAAGGCCACTAAAACCTCATCCATAATTTGTTCTCTTACATATAATTTATATCTAGTTTGCACTATCTTAAAACACTTAACTAGGGATTTGTTCTACCATATAGTACCTTATCTTATAAATCCATAATCTTGAACAATTTTTCAACAACAGCTATTTTGGGGTAAATGTCATCATATTCCCATCTAATCACATGATAAGGGTTTGTGTGATACCTCCTCAATTGGGAAATATGAAACATTAATGGATTTATGTTAAAAGATATCATAATTATATCTATTTTGAATCATTTCCAAGATTTTTGATATTCCTAAAGGGTCTAACAAACCTCAGTGCCAATTTAACCTTCTCATCCAACCGATGGTGTTCCAAGAAAGGTGAAACTTTGAGAAATACTAGATCACCAATCATAAACTCTAAAATGTGGTGATGAAAGTCCACATTAGATTTATGATGATTCCATGTAGTCACTAACCTCCTCTAGATAAAATGGAATTTCTTTTTAATCTCTTATATGAGGCTTGGTCCAACCAAGGACTTCTCCCCCATCTTTCCAAGAACAAGGGATACCTACAAGGATTCCAATAGAATACATTGAAGGAAATGATTTTAATAGATGGAAGAAATCTATTATTATTGGAAAACATGATCAGAGGTAGATGCTTTTTCCACAATCCCCCAAAAAAACAAATGTATTCCAAAACCATATCCTTAATGCCATAAATAGTTCACTTAGTTTTCCCATCCATCTATAAATGATATGTCATAATTAATTTCAACTGGGAACCCATAAACTCTTACAAAACTTAACCAAAAAATCATTTAAATTGGGATTCCATTACCCAATCAATTACAAAGGGAACTCCATGTGGTTTTGAAATATAAAAAATGTATTTGTCCCCAAGATGATCCTTCTTCTTTGTCTACTTGATAAGGAGGAAATGAGATGATTTTATAAGACGATCCGTGATCACCCAAATTGGATCATTCCCCCTTGTATTCCATGGTAAAATAGTGATTATTTCCATAAATATATCATCCCACTTACATATTTAAATAAGAAAAGGCTGTAATATCTAAGTAGGTCTCTTTTTCTACACACTTATTCTTTAACAGGTAAGGCACTATGATATGAAGTCCACAATTAACCATCTCACACCCACCCACTAATATGGACATCTAAAACCCTAATGTATCTTGGTATTCCAATGGTTCATGGACTAAAAACACAAATTTACATCATCCATTAATTATTTACTTACATATATAGGAATAACCACCCTACCTTAGAATTAAAAGGTTTTAAAAGGAGACTGAGACCAATCACCTGAGGTATCTCTACCATTTATGATTTTTAGAGTTCTAAAAGAAGTTTCTAACACCTAATAAACACAAAATCACTCATTTAATGATGATTCAGTCATATCTAGGGATGAGGTAACCAACCGACCAACCTCTTCCAATCCCAAGATCATATTAGTGAAGAAACACATCAGATACCACTCCTCCACTGATTCATTCATGACATGAGTCATTAATTTTTTGCTCAAAATATTATTGACTAAATTTCATTTCAAAGTATTATAAGAAATATCAAATTAAAAATTCTCAATATAATCAACCCAGTGTTCCTACCACAAATTCAGAGCCTTCTAAGTGAAAATATACATCAAGATTTTATGATCAGAATATACTATAAACTATTCCCTAATGATATAGTGGTTCTATGTATTGAGTGTAAGAATAACAAATTCAAAATCAAGATCATGGTTTGAGAAGTTCCTCTCATAAGAGATAAAATTATGAGATCCATAAGCCACTTTCTATTTTCCCTACATCAAGACACACTCCAATCCTATACCTAAAGCATCATAACCCAAACATGGTTTTGGAAAAATAAAAACTAGATCCAAAATCAACCACTTCATCAGATCCCCCAATGATCACTAATTTTTTTCATTACAATCATATTTAAGACCCTTTTTGGTTATAGCTATCATTAGAGATGAAATATTGGAGAAGTCATAAAAAACTGCCTATAATAACTTGCCAAGACCAAGAAGACTCGGATCTGAAAAACTTTTCTTGGATGTTTCCAAGATGTTACCACCTAAATATTTTCAGTATATACTAAGATTCATCTCTTAGATATAACATACCAAGAAAACATCACTTTATGGATTAAAATTCACACTTTGAAAGAGTACCATTAAATAATTTTTCTTTCAAGATTCTGAGGAAGATAACCAAATGAAATCTATGACCCTCAACTAACTTAGAGTACACCAAAATACCATCCATAAAAATGACTATGAAATATTCCAAGAAGAGATGAAATATTTTGTTCATCAACACCTTAAGTACCATATGAAAATTAGTGAGGCCAAATGGAATAAACAAAAATATATAATGTCCATAACAGATCATATATACGTTTTTAGGTATATAATCTTCTATGACTATCAAATGGTGGTACCCCAACTGGTGGTCAATCTTAGAAAACCAATGAACCCATCAGTTATGATAAAAAAATCATCAATTATTATCAAGGTATACTAATCTTAATGGTCACCTAATTCATCATTCAAAAAGTAATGAAATGTATGAGGCTTGTGTCTTCTTTCATAGAAAATAAGACATAAAAAGACTAAGGTAACCAGATTGGAAGAATAAATATGTTTCCCTTAATGTTATAATGCTGAACATTATGTTATTCTAACAAGGTGTGCTCTATGAGATATATTTTCTTAGAAATTAGAATCATGTAAGGGAGTATGTTGATAATGAATTTCACCTGTCTCTATGGTTTTAACCTATTGAAATCTTCAATAAAGATATTAAGACACTCAATCACTAGTACAAGAAGTGGGATACTTAAGAGAGAGATTAAATCATCAAGGTACATCTATGAAAACTAACATGAGATCACCCGAGCTTAATGAACAACTTTACCAAATATCCCTAATATAGAATCCAACTTTCCCTAAAATACATGAGAGACTCCACTAGCATATCAAAACTAGAATCTACAATGATAAAATTAAATCTAATCCATAATTTCTTTAATCTAATACATTCCAATTATAAGTTTGAAGATATTAAGATAAATTACTAATAAAACCTACACCACATCAAAGTCATTTATTATCACCCGATTTTTGGGGAATTTAAAGCATTGGTAGGATATCTTTTTAACGGTCATGGAAAGATCCCACAAGAATAAAATATGTTCCAAAAATCATCTCAAAATGTAAATTAAATGTGATTAAAAAAAATTATTATCACCTATATCAAATAAGCCTATTATGTAAGAACTCGGTTATTATTCTTGAGGTACGAGTTTCTTCTTTTCCTTTTCCTTAAGTGTTTTTGAGAAAACAAGGGAAATGTGGGGAAACCCCAAATTTATGGGTACATGCTATGTACTATTGTACACACATCGTTTACTTTTGATATGGGGGGGTGAGAATACAGGGAGTGTAGGCTTGTTAGCAATTAGGGGTGTAAAAACTAACTATATTCCATGTACATAGAAATACACACCGTGTAATCAGTCGACAGATGAACAGTGAGGTAGTGGAAGGTAGCCACCTGAGGAACAGTTAAAAAGGATAGTATGTGCAATGTAATTGAGAGTACACACTATGTAGTTATGTTTTTTTGGTAAAAAAAGCAATTATCCTCCCCATTCGATAGAGGAGGCAGAGGGCTCACCAGAAGAATCGAGAGAGGAGGCTAAGATTTAGAGGAGCTCCCGACCGCTCACCGGGACTCCGATTCTTCCGCCACCAGTCTTGTTTGAACCACACGGGTAAAGAATTCCCTCTTCATTAATATTTCCTTCCAATTCTTTCCCTAAGGGGAGTTATTTAGGTTTTAACAGGTAATCATTTTTCTCAGATCTACATCGTTCTTGGTTGTTTCAAGAGGCGCCTTTCACATATATCGATAAGAGGAGATCAAGGTAGGTTTTATTGTGTTTAATTCCAACTGTCGAGTTGATTTTTTGTAAAGTTGCGCCATGCGCCCATTTTCAGGATGTCGTATGGCTGAGGGTTTGATTTTTGATATACCTTGAATTTCATAGGTAATCAAATGAATAAGTATAAACTACTGTTTGAGATTGTTTCTTTGATCTAGGGCCACCCCGAGGGTGCGTTTCCCTTGTTCAGCCATTTGGCAAGGATACCTATGGGTATTCCATGATTATAGCATGTTATGAGTTTTATTGAGATGAAATATATATTAAATTTCTTGCTTATGCATTTGGATCATCCCGGTTACTTGTTTTTTTATGGAATGCCTGAGGATAGTGTTTTGTTTATCCTGAAGGAAATTTTTTGTTTAGCCTAAGGGCAACATTTCTTATGCCTATGGGCAGTGGCTTCCATGCTGGAGGGGGATATCTCATATGCCTGAGGGAAATATTTATTATGCCTAAGGGCACTTACCTGAGGGTTTCATTTCTTCTTTCCTGAGGGTAAGGACATGCATGTCTGTTGACAATGTTTACTTTGAATATTCACAGTGGTGGTTTCTTAGGTTGTACTTGCTATGATAAAGCACAAGCTTGGTATTATTATTATCCTTTACATGCTGGATAGCCTGTTGTGGTTTCTGTTATGCCAGTGGTATAAGTGATCTTCGGTTAAGGCTGAGTCTTAGAAGACTCATAATTTAATTATATTGAATTGTTAAACTCTTAATAAAATGACAATGAAACTGGTAAGAATGGCGACTTTGAGTACTTCCGGTTTTACTGCATTTCATTATTGCACCCTGATGTTGCACTATTCACTAACAGTTGGGAACAAGCCTTTGGTGATTGCCTACAGAGATTTATTTCTCACACCCTATTTGGGTCATGTCATCGGCCCAAACAGATTATATTGCTGCAGGTGTCGATAAGGGAAAGGGTCCCTACACAGGTACATTATTATTGAAGAGGAGTAGGAGAGCATGGGGTTGAGCTTAGGCTTGAGAGGCTACTGAGTTCTTGTTTCACTGCTTTGTTTTTGTTTTTCTATACTTTGTACCTTGTGCTATATTATAACAGATTGCAGTGTATCCTGTTTTGGCTATTTTATTAGAATTAGAGACATGTTGCATCATCATATATATGACTATTGGTTATCTTTTACTTCAGTTTGGCTGTCCATTTTAGGTCTATATTGTTTGTTACATCTGCTTTTGTATGTCTATATTTTTTTCCACTGTGCTACACTTTAAAAAATGAGGGCATAGTTTCCCCACTATCAGTCCTAGGCCCTTTCTACTAGTCGGCAACCTCTAGCATTTGGGGAAATCCGTTTGAGGTCATGTGACCAACCGGGTTCAGGGAAACCATTGTGTTGAACCTTGATCTGGGACTTTACAATGTGGTATTAGAGGGTTTATTTTCTTTTTGACATACTATTTGGAGCCTATATCTAGGAAAAGGATGTAATAGGTACATGGTAATAAGTGGTTCCCAAGAGTAGCTACCCTGTGTACATGGAAAATCTGATTTACCTCGTGTTGTAATTTTTCTGGTTTTGAAATAGTTACGGTTGGTTTTATTTCACAGTTGGGTGATTTACTTGTGGTGTGTTGTTTATATTATTATAATTGGGTTCAATTTAGTTACAACCTCATGAGATGAGGGCATGCCATCTCATGAATCATTTAGGAACATGTTAGAATCAAATGCCCTATATAGATTCCATGCAATGTAAGTGCATTTGAAATTTCATGTGGTTGTGATAGATATTATGCTAGAAAATTCATCTTGTTGTGATATATGTCGTGATAAAAATACTTGCTGTTTGAAAGGGTATTATTTGAGTAAGGTTTTGTTTGAATAAACGCTAAACTTTGGTTCTTGAGGAGTTATGGGCCTTCAATGAAAGGAATTTGGTGGATAAATGACCTATTACCTTGTTTATAACATTTATAAGATTCCATGCATTGATTCTTAGGGTGTATGGGCCCTCACAGATCAGAATTTTGAACTTTGGTGTTCGTTTCAGTGTTTTTCTGGGCTACGGAGTAGTTTCTGAACTTTACTGTCCGGAAAAAACTAGAATACACACCGTGTAGTTTTGACTACATGCTATATGTTCTTTTGTTTGGGATGAAAATATTTTTCTTAAGTACATTCCATGTACCTTAGGTACACACCGTGTAGTCACTAACCGTGTCATAGGCAGTGTGGGCAGAGACATGGGATATTGAAGTTCTTGTGGGAACATTCCATGTACCAGATGTACACACCATGTCAGATTAACCCTGTGTCCTCCCACGTGACTAAAAACATGGACAGAGAAATCTTAAGATATATATGCTGTGTCAATATGGAACACGCCGTGTAGGGTCAACCGAGTATCCATCTGTGTCACTAACAACACGATCAATTGAAACCTAGGTAGTACACTCTATGTCAATCTAGAACACATTGTGTATTATGAGTTGAGTATTCGGCCGTGTCACGAACAAAATGGTTCGGTGAGGTTCGTCTAGTACACACCATGTTTGGAATTAACATTCCATTAAGTATCGTTCTAAGTAGAACCATGTGGATTATCCATGTAGAAGGATGTGGACAGGGGGAGAGAATTCAAGTACATACCGTGTGTTAGAAAAACACACCGTGTGTTTGGGGTGTTACACGACTAGTTCTGGAAGGAGTACATGCACATGTGAAAGGCTTAAAGGAACACACTATGTAGTAATTATACACACCATGTAGTCTTGTAAAACTTGAAGGATTTATTTTCTCCTATTCCCTTATTGCACTTCAAGTTTTTAGTCCAGGAAGATCTTTATCTAAGGTGTACATTTGACCTTGTAGAGTCGTGCCACCGAGATGACCATGAGTTGTTTACCAAGAGAGTGGATAATATTATAATCCAATGATGGTAAGCCATGGGCTACCAATGGATCCTCCAGTAGTTCCAGATGCGGCGCCATCAATTATATCAGACGCAGGCGTGGATGCACAGTTTCTTGAAGGCTTCATGCGGTTCATGCAGACCTTCCAGAGAGCACCGCCGGTTGCCACATCTATGAAAGAGATGCCACGTATATTTAAGCAGCAACATCCACTGACGTTTTTAGGGGATGGCCGACCATAGGCTATAGAGTCATGGTTGGATTCTATGTAGACGATCTTCAAGTATCTAGAGACGCCTCATGTGTAAAGTCCCGTAAATTTCAAGGAATTTTTTTTTCTTAATTTTCTTTGGAATTTTACAAGAACGCAGTTTCTGACGGCACCTGATTTTGAGGCCCGGTGTGCCCGGAATCAATTTTCGAAGTTTGGCTCGGGTACGTCCAGTGAACGGATGAGCGAGTTTTTCTAAATTTTGAACCGGTACCTAGAATCGAATTCTGAGGGCACCGATGAAATCGCAGCGTCGGTATTCTCCTAGAAACACCTCTTCCGGAGTTGCGTTTGCTCGGGTGTGGTTTTTAATTTTCGGGCTTAATGTTAAGAAATAAAATAATTTTGTGACAACTTTATTTTATTTCACTTAAGCCACTTGGAAGCCACTTGAAGCCACTTAAAGGCGGCTTAAACTGAGTTGATCTAGATAGGATGCTATCCAGAAATATCCTACCCCCTTGGTAGGATATTTGTGAGGTGGGGCCCGCACGAGCCCCGCCGTTTCTTTCCGCTAAGTAACGCACCCATGAAAACCCGTCATTATGAAAGTCAACTGACGCATTCTCTTAATTTCTTAACAGACCATTTAATTGGGCGGTTTATTTCGTAAATTAAATGAGCTGTTTCTTTCATTGAATTAATTCAACGAATTGATGGGTCGTTTCTTACCCGTTTTCGTTTGTTGGAATAATGATAAAATAAGACCAACCTCTCTTTTTTGGAGGATTACTCGTTGAGACAGAATCCTTGTATCTTCTTCCTTCTTCACGAAGAACGCGAAGAACGCGAAGAACGCCGAACCCGGAAATCGACGACGCGACGCCATGATCCGCGATGCTGACGTTCCCTTCCTGCAACGTTCTTCTAGGACGTCTCTTCCTCCGCGACGGATCTTCGATAGGCTGCTTGAGGTAAGAGTCTCGGACCTTCCTTTTTATCTCCTTCGAGGTTCTTTACCAAAACACGGATTTAATTAATTAAATTAAATCTGCTGTTTCATGGTGCGTTGAGTTCGCCGACTCAACGCCGTGTTCCGCAACGACGCGACGCCCTTCCGTGACAACGCGACGATCTCCACCTTCCATGACGAGCAATTCCGCGAAGAACGCTCACGCGCGACGGCCAATGAGGTAGGGATTTTATATTTTGGAATACCCCTCTTTATATTCCAATGAACGTTCTTTAAAAATTAAAGAACCGGTTTTAAATGAACAATTTTATTTTATTAAAATTGTCAGTTCATGCGTTGAACAATTTCTCCTGTTGTTTTTATCTAACGCGGAGGGTGCGGGTCAAACGAACACGGCCCGACAACCCTCCGCCGTTCTTCGTGTTTTGCGGATTTGGCGGGCGACGACGGAACGTGCCGCAACGGATGTTTGATGACCCCGCAGTGAAGAACGGAACCCGGGAGGAACAACGGCGCAGACGGGAAGGGAAACGGACCACCGGAGCGACTCCGGCGGCCCGCGGAAGCTGGCGGCGGCACCGGCGCCCTTGGACCCGCGGCCGTGCGGGTCCGGCGCACCCGAGTGTCCAGGGCGGCACCCCGCGGGTGTCGCGTGGTTGTCCCGCGACAACCCCCGGGTGTCCAGGGCGGCACCCCGCGGGTGCCGCGGGGTTGTCCCGCGTCACCCCCCGGGTGTCCAGGGCGGCACACCGTGGGTGTCGCGGGGTTGTCACGGGGCGCCCCCGGGTGTCCAGGGCGGCAACCCGCGGGTTCCGCGGGGTTGTCACGCGCCACCCCCCGGGTGTCCAGGGCGGCACCCCGCGGGTGCCGCGGGGTTGTCATGCGGCGCCCCCGGGTGTCCAGGGGGGCACCCCGCGGGTGCCGCGGGGTTGTCACGCGACACCCCCCGGGTGTCCAGGGCGGCACCCCGCGGGTGCCGCGGGGTTGTCACGCGCCACCCCCCGGGTGTCCAGGGCGGCACCCCGCGGGTGCCGCGGGGTTGTCACGCGGCGCCCCCAGGGTGTCCCGCGGGTGTCCAGCGGGTGTCCCGCGGGTGTCCTGCGGGTGTCCAGCGGGTGTCCCGCGGGTGTCACGCGGGAGCGGCGGCTCCTCCCGCGTCGGTTTATCGCACTCAAGGTTTCAGAATACTTTGAGTTCGGCCGGGTTGGTTCGTACACGAAACCAACCGGGCCCTCGGAACGGAAACGCTTATATCTTGAGCCACGGACGTCAGATTGACGTGCCGTCAGCTTTTTTGAATTCCTCTAAGTGAGACGAATCTTTTGGCATACTCCGCCCGAGGTTTGGACGCAGGTGGAGTGCAGTCGGGTTGGTTTTGCCTTAAAAACCAACCGGGCCCCTCGGACGAAAATGCCAATAACTCTCAGACCGGGCGTCTGATTGACGCGCCGTCTGCGACGTTGAGTTTCTGTTGACGATACGGAACTTTTGGATACATCAACTTCGGTCTTTGTGACAGTTGATGTATCGGCCTCTCGGCTCGTGGAGCGGACCCTCCCGAACGAGCTTGCTGTGTGCGGGAACCCTAGTGCTGGCTGCGACTGCTACTTCGACAGCGATGACCGTGCAGAGATCCTTAGTAGACTGCGACGACGACCGTGCAGAGATCCTTAGTGGACTGCGACGACGGCCGTGCAGAGATCCTCCGTGGACTGCGGCGACGACTGTGCAGAGATCCTGAGTGGAGTGCGACGACGACGGTGCAGAGATCCTCAGTGGACTGCGACGATGAAGATGGCTGGTCTTGTATCCTATGTGGGTCCTAGCTGTGCTGGTCTTGTATCCTATGTGGGTCCTAGCTTAGATGATTCAATACTGGTCTTGTATCCTATGTGGGTCCCAGTTTAGTTGAATCAATGAAGACAGCTGGACTTGTATCCTATGTGGGTCCTAGGTGTGCTGGTCTTGTATCCTATGTGGGTCCCAGCTTAGATGATTCAATACTGGTCTTGTATCCTATGTGGGTCCCAGTATAGTTGAATCAATGAAGACAGCTGGTCTTGTATCCTATGTGGGTCCTAGCTGTGCTGGTCTTGTATCCTATGTGGGTCCCAGCTTAGATGATTCAATACTGGTCTTGTATCCTATGTGGGTCCCAGTATAGTTGAATCAATGAAGACAGCTAGTCTTGTATCCTATGTGGGTCCTAGCTGTGCTGGTCTTGTATCCTATGTGGGTCCCAGCTTAGATGACTCTGTGTTGGTCTTGTATCCTATGTGGGTCCCAGCATAAATGAAACGATGAGGACGTCTGGTCTTGTATCCTATGTGGGTCCCAGCTTAGATGATTCAGTATCTATGTCTGATCATCTCTTTCACCCTTTTCGATGATGTATACCTGTGTGAGCTGAATTTACTGTTTACTCTCCTTTATGGATTGTGTTGAGCTATCCTGTGTGGATTTACTGTTTACTCTCCTTTGTGGATTTTGTTGAGCTATCCTGTGTGGATTTATTGTTTACTCTCCTTGTGGATTGTGTTGTGCTATCCTGTGTGGGTATACGTTTTGCTTTCCTGTGTGGACTGGGTTGTGCTTGGGATTGGACGTTGGAGCCGAACGGGAATTGATGACTTAGGTATATGTATGGGCATATACCTAAGCCGTGTCAGATGTTACTTCGTGATTGTATCTTTCCTTTGTGGTTTATCCTTTGTGGATTTCGGGAGACCTTCAGGGGTCTCGGGGTCCCTACTGAGTAGCTTATACTCACCCCTACACGGGCTATGCCCGCACTATGTTATGTTGGTTGCAGACGACGGACAGCGCTGATCGTGGTGGAGGCTTGCAGAGCAGGACGGTACCTGGAGGTGGACCACTGGGCGAGACGTACTCGGAGCGGTCAGGTGGACCCGAGGAGCAGTGGAGGCTATATGTACCCACCCTTCAGGTGGGACTTCCAGAGGACGGATCGATGCTGCGGATTTTCCTTTCAGTGGCTGTTTTTCCTTTCAGTTGTACTTTACAGTTGGGCTTGTATTTCCGACCCCTTTTACTTTCAGCACAACTTGTACCATTTTTACTTAGTGTTTACTTTTCCATTTTCTTACTCTGTGGTGCTTGTTTACTTTTCAAAGGCAATGCCTTCCCTTTTTGTTGGGATTTACGCCTTGGTGCTAGTTGCCAGCCCCTGGCCTATGGAAGGCGGGCTTTGGGTAGTCACGACACGGGCCCCGAGGGCGGGTCGTGACAAATTGGTATCAGAGGTGGTCGGTTCTACTGGAGACTCTGATCTTTCTTCTTTTGTGAAGCAATAATGTTGAGCGTATTGAGTGTGGTTATCAGTCCAGGGAGTCCAGTGTTGGTGCGGCGGCCGACGTATCCATACACCAGGACCCTGACTTCTGATTTCTGACTTAATGCACGAAAACATTGATTGCATGTGTGTTTCAAGTTTTCTTCGTGATTACTTGTGTCAGCTCACCAGGTATACTGTTCTGACCGTGGCGCACCTGCTTCTTTCAGGATGGCCCCACGACGGCAGCCAGCTAGGGTTCCGAGAGTGGAGCGTGATGACATCCCACTGAGCGACGAGGCCTCGGTGCAGGGCTCCTTGTCAGCAGACGCACCGGCGGTACCTTTACCCGCCGAGCCACCGATGCTACCAGCCCCAGCCGCTGACGATGCACGTTGCCTTAGCGCGCTGCACGAGTTCCAGCATCAGCGGCCGCCCAGGCTCCGCGGGGAGACGGACCCCCAGGCAGCCGAGGACTGGCTGGAGGCAGTGGTGCGAGTTTTCAGGCTAGTGAGGACACCAGCAGACCTCATGGTGATCCTCGCAGCGAGCCTCCTGCACGTGGCAGCAGGCAGATGGTGGAGCTTGATGCTTCAAGTGCACGACGAGACATCTCTCCTCTGGACGGACGTTGAGAGCATCTTCCACTCTGAGTTCGTCCCAGCCACCCTCCGTGCAGTACGCATACAGGAGCTTCTTCAGCTGCGGTATGACAACTTGACAGTGGCCCAGTACTCGGCGAGATTTACTGATCTCTTGCGCTACTCGACCGACATGGTACGGGACCCCTTCTTCCGGGCCCGGACCTTAGAGCAGGGATTGAGGCACGAGATCAGGGCTTCGATGATCTCCCTCAACATTCCGACACTGGAAGAGGTGTTGGAGAGGGCCCTTCTAGTGGAGAGTTTTCTCGCCGAGCAGGCTCTAGTGACAGGACCCTCCGCAGGACGGCCCGTAGCAGGGTCTTCTGCAGCTGGCAGTAGACAGGTGACGTAGAGGTCCAAGCGGGCCAGACCATCAGATGGGCAGTCACAGGATGAAGATTCAGTTGTGCGGGGCACCTGAAGGAGAGCCTGCTACGCGAGGGGAAAACATTGCTATGCATGCAGTGGGCGAGGTCACATGGCTCGAGACTGCCCGACTCATCTTACAGATGAGAAACAGGCGGTAGAGGGACCTCCCAGACAGAGATTCGGCCACGGTGGTCCGCAGGGTACAGGCGGACGAGGTAGAGGAGCTGGCTGAGTAGCCGTTGGTGGGAGACACTTTGAGGTGTTGCCACCACCACCAGGAGGTCCACCCCGACCACAGGGAGTTGGTGGACAGGGGAGATCTCAGCTTCAGGCAGCTGAGACCTTCGATCATGGAGCTCTGGGAGCAAGTGGACAAGAGCGGAACTAGTGGATACGTCTTTTGTACTTCTAGTTCCTTGTTGCTTGTGTAGCGTTTTTGTATTATGAGCTGCAATAATAAAAGACGCATACCTTTGTGATGTTTTCATTCCTGTCCTCTTTTGTGTTGTTACTAAGAGGTTCCAGTTTTGACTGTTGACTTGACCCTCACTTGTGAGACATCTACTGGAGGAGACCCAGTTACCACACACTGATGCCGACAGTGTGACTCAACCCTTGGAGGCGAGAGTAATGGTTGGATCTCTTGGTAGTAGCGTCGAGGCCTTACGACGTCATCCTTGGTATGGATTAGTATCATCCATGTCGGGATTGACTGTATTAGGCAAAGAATGTGGTTCATCAGGGGATGGGACCGGATTTTCTCTTATCGGCAAAGAAGAAATCTTAGCAGCTCTTGTGGGGCCGGAGATGGTCCAGGCCACGGCTGAGATGGTCCAGGTCATCCAGGGGCGGATGAGTACAGCTCAGAGCCGGCAGAAGTCATATGCTGACAGGAGGCGGAGGCCACTAGAGTTCGAGGATGGCGACCACGTCTTCTTGCGGGTCTCACCTCGGCATGGTTTGCGGAGATTTGGCCGAGGCGGCAAGTTGTCTCCATGCTTCATCGGGCCTTTCCAGGTCCTCAGCAGGATTGGAGAGGTGGCTTATCACCTGGCTCTGCCACCTCAGTTGCACCGGGTACACGACGTCTTCCACATATCTCATCTGAGGAGATACGTGCACGACCCGATGCACATCGTTGACTATGGGGAGCTAGACGTGGATGATGGGGCGACTTTTGCGGAGGTCCCGGTGTAGATAGAGGATCGACAGGAGTGGGCCCTACGTGGGCGATCGATTCCTCTTGTGCGCATCATATGTCAGCACGGGAACCTCCATAAGAGCACATGGGAGCGGGAGGCTCAGATGCGTGCTCAGTACCCACATTTGTTTTCCTAGTTTATGATGTATCTTTACGAGGATGTAAAGCCCTGTTGTGGGAGTAATGTAAAGACCCGTAAATTTCAAGGAAATTTTTTTTATTAATTTTCTTTGGAATTTTACAAGAACGCAGTTTCTGACGGCACCTGATTCCGAGGCCCGGTGTGCCCGGAATCAATTTCCAAAGTTTGGCTCGGGTACGTTCAGTGAACGGACGAGTGAGTTTTTCTAACTTTTGAACCGGTGCCCGGAATCGAATTCTGAGGGCACCGATGAAATTGCAGTGCCGGTATTCGCCTAGAAACGCCTCTTCTGGAGTTGTGTTTGCTCGGGTGTGGATTTTAATTTTTGGGCTTAAAGTTAAGAAATAAAATAATTTTGCAACAACTTTATTTTATTTGACTTAAGCCACATGGAAGCCACTTGAAGCCACTTAAAGGCGGCTTAAACTGAGTTGATCCGGATAGGATGCTATCCAGAAATATCCTACCCCCTTGGTAGGATATTTGTGAGGTGAGGCCCGCACGAGCCCCACCGTTTCTTTCCGCTAAGTAACGCACCTGTGAAAACCCGTCATTATGAAAGTCAACTGACGCGTTCTCTTAATTTCTTAACAGACCATTTAATTGGGCGGTTTATTTCGTAAATTAAATGAGCTGTTTCTTTCGTTGAATTAATTCAACGAATTGAAGGGTCGTTTCTTATCCGTTTTCATTTGTTGGCATAATAATAAAATAAGACCAACCTCTCTTTTTTGGAGGATTACTCGTTGAGACAGAATCCTTGTATCTTCTTCCTTCTTCACGAAGAATGCGAAAAACGCGAAAAACGCGAAGAACACCGAACCCGGAAATCGACGACGCGACGCCGTGATCTGCGACGCCGACGTTCCCTTCCTGCAACGTTCTTCTGCGACGTCTCTTCCTCTGCGACGGATCTTCGATCGGCTGTTTGAGGTAAGAGTCTAGGACCTTCCTTTTTTTCTCCTTCGTGGGTCTTTACCAAAACACGGATTTAATTAATTAAATTAAATATGCTGTTTCATGGTGCGTTGATTTCGCCGACTCAACGACGTGTTCTGCAACGACGCGACGCCCTTCCGCGACGACGCGACGGTCTCCACCTTCCGCAACGAGCAATTCCGCGAAGAATGCTCACGCGCGACGGCCAACGAGGTAGGGATTTTATATTTTGGAATACCCCTCTGTATATTCCTGCGAACGTTCTTTAAAAATTAAAGAACCGGTTTCAAATGAACAATTTTATTTTATTAAAATTGTCGGTTCATGCGTTAAACAATTTCTCCCATTGTTTTTATCTAACGCGGAGGGTGCGGGTCAAACGAACACGGCCCGGTAACCCTCCGTCGTTCTTCGTGTTTTTCGGATTTGGCGGGTGATGATGGAACATGCCGCAACAGATGTTTTATGATCCCGCAGTGAAGAACGGAACCCGGGAGGAACAATGGCGCAGACGAGAAGGGAAACGGGCCACCGGAGCGACTCTGGCGGCCCGCGGAAGCTGGCGGCGGCCGGAGGCGGCAGCGCCCGTGGACCCGCGGCCATGCGGGTCTGGCGCGCCCGGGTGTCCAGGGCGTCACCCCGCGGGTGCCGTGGGGTTGTCACGCGACACCCCCCAGGTGTCCAGGGCAGCACCCCGCGGGTGCCGCGTGGTTGTCACGCGACACCCCCCGGGTGTCCAGGGCGGCACCCCACGGGTGCCGCGGGGTTGTCCCGCGACACCCCCCGGGTGTCCAGGGCGGCACACCGCAGGTGCCGCGGGGTTGTCACGCGGTGCCCCCGGGTGTCCAGGGCGGCACCCCGCGGGTGCCGCGGTGTTGTCACGCGGTGCCCCCGGGTGTCCAGGGGGGCACCCCGCGGGTGCCGCGGGGTTGTCACGCGCCACCCCCCGGGTGTCCAGGGCGGCACCCCGTGGGTGCCGCGGGGTTGTCACGCGACACCCCCCGGGTGTCCAGGGCGGCACCCTGCGGGTGCCGCGGGGTTGTCACGCGGCGCCCCCAGGGTGTCCCGCGGGTGTCCAGCGGGTGTCCAGCGGGTGTCCTGCGGGTGTCCCGCGGGTGTCACGCGGGAGCGGCGGCTCCTCCCGCATCGGCCACTCGGTCGCTCGGCCGAGCCAAGCTGGGCGGGCCGAGCCCGACCGGTCCGACCGGGTCGGCCCGGGCCCGGACCCCCCGTCTTCGGACTGTTTTCGTTCAAACGCCCGTAACTTGAGCTACGGGCCTCCAAACGACTCACCGTCAACGGCGACACGATCCTTGGATCGAGACGGTCGTTTGGGTTCATCGCACTCAAGGTTTCAGAATACTTTGAGTTCGGACGGGTTGGTTCGTAGACGAAACCAACCGGGCCCTCGGAACGGAAACGCTCATATCTTGAGCCACGGACGTCAGATTGAAGTGCTGCCAGCTTTTTTGAATTCCTCTAAGTGAGACGGATCTTTTGGCATACTCCGCCCGAGGTTTGGACGTATGTGGAGTGCGGTCGGGTTGGTTTTGCCTTAAAAACCAACCCGGCCCCTGGGACGAAAATGCCAATAACTCTCAGACCAGGCGTCCGATTGACGCGCCGTCTGCGACGTTGAGTTTCTGTTGACGATACGGAACTTTTGGATACATCCACTTCGGTCTTTGTGACAATTGATGTATCGGCCTCTCGGCTCGTGGAGCGGACCCTCCCGAACGAGCTTGCTGTGTGCGGGAACCCTAGTGCTGGCTGCGACTGCTACTTCGACAGCGATGACCATGTAGAGATCCTTAGTGGACTGCGACAACGGCCTTGCAGAGATCCTTAGTGGACTGCGACGACGACCGTGCAGAGATCCTCAGTGGACTGCGGCGACGACTGTGCAGAGATCCTGAGTGAACTGCGACAACGACGGTGCAGAGATCCTCAGTGGACTGCGATGATGAAGACGGCTGGTCTTGTATCCTATGTGGGTCCTAGCTGTGCTGGTCTTGTATCCTATGTGGGTCCCAGCTTAGATGATTCAATACTGGTCTTGTATCCTACGTGGGTCCCAGTATAGTTGAATCAATGAAGACAGCTGGTCTTGTATCCTATGTGGGTCCTAGCTGTGCTGGTCTTGTATCCTATGTGGGTCCCAGCATAGATGATTCAATACTGGTCTTGTATCATATGTGGGTCCCAGTATAGTTGAATCAATGAAGACAACTGGTCTTGTATCCTATGTGGGTCCTAGCTGTGCTGGTCTTGTATCCTATGTGGGTCCCAGCTTAGATGATTCAATACTGGTCTTGTATCCTATGTGGGTCCCAGTATAGTTGAATCAATGAAGACAGCTGGTCTTGTATCCTATGTGGGTCCTAGCTGTGCTGGTCTTGTATCCTATGTGGGTCCCAGCTTAGATGATTCAATACTGGTCTTGTATCCTATGTGGGTCCCAGCTTAGATGACTCCGTGTTGGTCTTGTATCCTATGTGGGTCCCAGCATAAATGAAACGATGAGGACGGCTGATCTTGTATCCTATGTGGGTCCCAGCTTAGATGATTCAGTATCTATGTCTGATCATCTCTTTCACCCTTTTCGATGATGTATACCTGTGTGAGCGGAATTTACTATTTACTCTCCTTTATGGATTGTGTTGAGCTATCCTGTGTGGATTTACTGTTAACTCTCCTTTGTGGATTGTGTTGAGCTATCCTGTGTGGATTTATTGTTTACTCTCCTTGTGGATTGTGTTGTTCTATCCTGTGTGGGTATACATTTTGCTTTCCTGTGTGGACTGGGTTGTGCTTGGGCTCGGACGTTGGAGCCGAACGGGAATTGATGACTTAGGTATATGTATGGGCATATACCTAAGCCGTGTCAGATGTTACTTTGTGATTGTATCTTTCCTTTGTGGTTTATCCTTTGTGGATTTCAGGAGACCTTCGGGGGTCTAGGGGTCCCTAATGAGTAGCTTATACTCACCCCTGCACGGGATATGCCCGCACTACGTTGTGTTGGTTGTAGACGACGGACAGCACTGATCGTGGTGGAGGCTTGCGGAGCAGGGCGGTACCTGGAGGTGGACCACAGGGCGGGACGTACTTGGAGCGGTCAGGTGGACCCGAGGAGTAGTGGAGGCTATCTGTACCCACCCTTCAGGTGGGACTTCCAGAGGACGGCTCGGCACTGCGGCTTTTCCTTTCAGTGGCTGTTTTTCCTTTCAGTTGTACTTTACAGTTGGGCTTGTATTTCCGGCCCCTTTTACTTTCAGCACAGCTTGTACCGTTTTTACTTAGTGTTTACTTTTCCGCTTGCTTACTCTGTGGTGCTTGTTTACTTTTCAAAGGCAATGCCTTCCCTTTTTGTTGGGATTTACGCCTTGGTGCTAGTCGCCAACCCCTGGCCTATGGAAGGCGGGCTTGGGGTAGTCAAGGCACGGGCCCCGAGGGCGGGTCGTGACAAATTGGTATCAGAGGTGGTCAGTTCTACTGGAGACTCTGATCTTTCTTCTTTTGTGAAGCAATAGTGTTTAGCGTATTGAGTGTGGTTATCAGTCCAGGGAGTCCAGTGTTGGTGCGGAGGCCGACGTATCCATACACCAGGACCCTGACTTCTGATTTCCGACTTAATTCATGAAAACATTGATTGCATGTGTGTTTCAAGTTTTCTTCGTGATTACTTGTGTCAGCTCACCAGGTATACTGTTCTGACCGTGGCACACCTGCTTCTTTCAGGATGGCCCCACGATGGCAGCCAGCTAGGGTTCTGAGAGTGGAGCATGATGACAGCCCACCGAGCGACGAGGCCTCGGTGCAGGGCTCCTTGTCAGCAGAGGCACCGGAGGTACCTTTACCCGCCGAGCCACCGATGCTACCAGCCCCCAGCTGCTGACGATGCACGTCGCCTTAGCGCGCTGCACGAGTTCCAGCATCAGCGACCGCCCAGGTTCCATGGGGAGACGGACCCCCAGGCAGCCGAGGACTGGCTGGAGGCAGTGGTGCGTGTTTTCAGGCTAGTGAGGACACCAGCAGACCTCATGGTGTTTCTCGCAGCGAGCCTCCTGCACGCGGCAGTATGAAGATGGTGGAGCTTGATGCTCCAGGTTCAGGACGAGACATCTCTCCTCTGGACGGACTTTGAGAGCATCTTCCGCTCCGAGTTCGTCCCAGCCACCCTCCGTGCAGTACGCATACAGGAGCTTCTTCAGCTGCGGCAGGGCAGCTTGACAGTGGCCCAGTACTCGGTGAGATTTACTGATCTCTCGCGCTACTCGACCGACATGGTACGGGACCCCTTCTTCCGGGCCCGGACCTTCGAGCAGGGATTGAGGCACGAGATCAGGGATTCAATGATCTCCCTCAACATTCTGACACAGGAAGAGGTGTTGGAGAGGGCCCTTATAGTGGAGAGTTTTCTCTCCGAGCAGGCTCCAGTGACAGGACCCTCCGTAGGACGGCCCGTAGTAGGTTTTTCTGCAGCTGGCAGTAGACAGGTGACGTAGAGGTCCAAGCGGGCCAGACCATCAGATGGGCAGTCACAGGATGAAGATTCGGTTGTGCGGGGCACCCGAAGGAAATCCAGCTACGCGAGGGACAAACATTGCTACAAATGCAGTGGGCGAGGTCACGTGGCTCAAGACTGCCCGAATCGTCTTACAGATGAGCAGCATGCGGTAGAGGGACCTCCCAGACAGAGATTCGGCCACGGTGGTCCGCAGGGTACAGGCGGACGAGGCAGAGGAGCTGGCCGAGTAGCCGATGGTGGGAGACACTTCGAGGTGTTTCCACCACCACCACCAGGAGGTCCACCCCGACTGCAGGGAGTTGGTGGATAGGGGAGAGCTCAGCTTCAGGCAGCTGAGGCCTTCGATCATGGAGCTCTGGGAGCAAGTGGACAAGAGCGGAACTAGTGGATACGTCTTTTGTACTTCTAGTTCCTTGTTTCTTGTGTAGGGTTTTTGTATTATGAGATGCAATAATAAAAGAAGCATACCTTTGTGGTGTTTTCATTCCTGTCCTCTTTTGTGTTGTTACTAAGAGGTTCCAGTTTTGACTGTTGACTTGACCCTCACTTGTGAGACATCTACTGGAGGAGACCCAGTTACCACACACTGATGCCGACAGTGTGACTCAACCCTTGGAGGCGAGAGTAACGGTTGGATCTCTTGGTAGTAGCGTCGAGGCCTTACGACGTCATCCTTGGTATGGATTAGTATCATCCATGTCGGGATTGACTGTATTAGGCAAAGAATGTGGTTCATCCAGGGGATGGGACCGGATTTTCTCTTATCGGCAAAGAAGAAATCTTAGAAGCTCTTGTGGGGCCGGAGATGGTCCAGGCCACGACTGAGATGGTTCAGGTCATCCAGGGGCGGATGAGTACAGCTCAGAGCCGGCAGAAGTCATATGCTGACAGGAGGCGGAGGCCACTAGAGTTCGAGGATGGCGACGACGTCTTCTTGCGGGTCTCACCTCGGCGTGGTTTGCAGAGATTTGGCCGAGGCGACAAGTTGTCTCCACGCTTCATCGGGCCTTTCCAGGTCCTCAGCAGGATTGGCGAGGTGGCTTATCAGCTGGCTCTGCCACCTCAGTTGCACCGGGTACATGACGTCTTCCACGTATCTCAGCTGAGGAGATACGTGCACGACCCGACGCACATCATTGACTATGGGGAGCTAGACGTGGATGATGGGGCGACTTTTGCGGAGGTCCTGGTGGAGATAGAGGATCGACAGGAGTGGGTCCTACGTGGGCGATCGATTCCTCTTGTGCGCATAATATGGCAGCACGAGAACCTCCAGGAGAGAACATGGGAGCGGGAGGATCAGATGCGTGCTCAGTACCCATATTTGTTTCCCTAGTTTATGATGTATCTTTACGGGGATGTAAATCCCTGTGGTGGGAGTAATGTAAAGACCCGTAAATTTCAAGGAAATTTTTTTTCTTAATTTTCTTTGGAATTTTACAAGAACGCAGTTTCTGACGGCACCTGATTCCGAGGCCCGGTGTGCCCGGAATCAATTTCCTAAGTTTGGCTCTGGTACGTTCAGTGAACGGATGAGTGGGTTTTTCTATCTTTTGAACCGGTGCCCGGAATCGAATTCTGAGGGCACCGATGAAATCGCAGCGCCGGTATTCGCATAGAAACGCCTCTTCCGGAGTTGCGTTTGCTCGGGTGTGGTTTTTAATTTTGGGGCTTAAAGTTAAGAAATAAAATAATTTTGTGACAACTTTATTTTATTTCACTTAAGCCACTTGGAAGCCACTTGAATCCACTTAATGGTGGCTTAAACTGAGTTTATCCGGATAGGATGCTATCCAGAAATATCCTACCCCTTGGTAGGATATTTGTGAGGTGGGTCCCACACGAGCCCCGCCGTTTCATTCCGCTAAGTAACGCACCCGTGAAAACCCGTCATTATGAAAGTCAACTGATGCATTCTCTTAATTTCTTAACAAAACATTTAATTGGGCGGTTTATTTCGTAAATTAAATGAGCTGTTTCTTTCGTTGAATTAATTCAACGAATTGATGGGTCGTTTCTTACACGTTTTCGTTTGTTGGCATAAAAATAAAATAAGACCAACCTCTCTTTTTTGGAGGATTACTCGTTGAGACAGAATCCTTGTATCTTCTTCCATCTTCACGAAGAATGCGAAGAACGCGAAGAACGCGAAGAACGCCTAACCCGGAAATCGACGACGCGACGCCGTGATCCGCGACGCCGACGTTCCCTTCCTGCAACGTTCTTCTGCGACGTCTCTTCCTCCACGATGGATCTTCGATCGGCTGCTTGAGGTAAGAGTCTCGGACCTTCCTTTTTATCTCCTTCGTGGTTCTTTACCAAAACACGGATTTAATTAATTAAATTAAATCTGCTGTTTCATGGTGCGTTGAGTTCGCCGACTCAACGCCGTGTTCCGCAACGACGCGACGCCCTTCCGCGACGACGCGACGATCTCCACCTTCTGCGACGAGCAATTCCGCGAAAAACGCTCACGCGCGACGGCCAACGAGGTAGGGATTTTATATTTTGGAATACCACTCTTTATATTCCCGTGAAATTTCTTTAAAAATTAAAGAACCGAATTCAAATGAACAATTTTATTTTATTAAAATTGTCGGTTCATGCGTTGAACAATTTCTCCCGTTGTTTTTATCTAACGCGGAGGGTGCGGGTCAAACGAACACGGCCAGGCAACCCTCCGCCGTTCTTCGTGTTTTTTGGATTTGGCGGGCGATGACGAAACTTGCCGCAACAGATGTCTGATGACCCCGCAGTGAATAACGGAACCCGGGAGGAACAATGGCGCAGACGGGAAGGGAAACGGGCCACCGGAGCGACTCCGGCGGCCCGCGGAAGCTGGCAGCGGCACCGGTCGCTGGCGCGGCGGCGCCGGCGGCGGCGCCCGTGGACCTGCGGCCACGCGGGTCTGGCGCGCTCGGGTGTCCAGGGCGGCACCCCGCGGGTGCCGAGGGGTTGTCACGCGACACCCCCCGGGTGTCCAGGGCGGCACCCCGCGGGTGCCGCGGGGTTGTCCCGCGACACCCCCCGGGTGTCCAGGGCGGCACGCCGCGGGTGTCGCGGGGTTGTCACGCGACGCTCCCGGGTGTCCAGGGAGGCACCCCGCGGGCGCCGCGGGGTTGTCACGCGGCGCCCCCGGGTGTCCAGGGGGCACCCCGCGGGTGTCGCGGGGTTGTCACGCGACACCCCCCGGGTGTCCAGGGCGGCACCCCGCGGGTGCCGCGGGGCTATCACGCGGCGCCCCCGGGTGTCCAGGGGGGCACCCCGCGGGTGCCGCAGGGTTGTCACGTGCTGCCCCCTGGTGTCCAGGGCGGCACCCCGTGGGTGCCGCGGGGTTGTCACGCGACACCCCCCGGGTGTCCAGGGCGGCACCCCGCGGGTGCCGCGGGGTTGTCACGCGGCGCCCCCAGGGTGACCCGCGGGTGTCCCGCGGGTGTCACGTGGGAGCGGCGGCTCCTCCCGCGTCGGCCGCTTGGTCGCTCGGCCGAGCCAAGCCGGGCGGGCCCGGTCCGACCGGGTTGGGCCGGGTCGGCCCGGGCCCGGACCCCCCGTATTCGGACAGTTTTCGTTCAAACGTCCGTAACTTGAGCTACGAGCCTCCAAACGACTCGCCGTTAGTGGCGACACGATCCTTGGATCGAGACGGTCGTTTCGGTTTATCGCACTCAAGGTTTTGGAATACTTTGAGTTCGGCCAGGTTGGTTCGTACACGAAACCAACCGGGCCCTCGGAACGGAAACACTCATATCTTGATCCACGGACGTCAGATTGACGTGCCGTCAGCTTTTTTGAATTCTTCTAAGTGAGACAGATCTTTGGGCATACTCCTCCCGAGGTTTGGACGCAGGTGGAGTGCGGTCGGGTTGGTTTTGCCTTAAAAACCAACCCGGCCCCTGGGAAGAAAATGTCAATAACTCTCAGACCGGGCGTCCAATTGATGCACCGTCTGCGACGTTGAGTTTCTGTTGAAGATACAGAACTTTTGGATACATCAACTTCGGTCTTTGTGACAGTTGATGTATCGGCCTCTCGGCTCGTGGAGCGGACCCTCCCGAACGAGCTTGCTGTGTACGGGAACCCTAGTGCTGGCTGCGATTGCTACTTCGACAGCGAGGACCATGCAGAGATCCTTAGTGGACTGCGACGACGACCGTGCAGAGATCCTCAGTGGACTGCGGCGACGACTGCGCAGAGATCCTGAGTGGACTGCGACGACGACGGTGCAGAGATCCTCAGTGGACTGCGACGATGAAGACGGCTGGTCTTGTATCCTATGTGGGTCCTAGCTGTGCTGGTCTTGTATCCTATGTGGGTCCCAGCTTAGATGATTCAATACCGGTCTTGTATCCTATGTGGGTCCCAGTATAGTTGAATCAATGAAGACAGCTGGTCTTGTATCCTATGTGGGTCCTAGCTGTGCTGGTCTTGTATCCTATGTGGGTCCCAGCTTAGATGATTCAATACTGGTCTTGTATCCTATGTGGGTCCCAGTATAGTTGAATCAATGAAGACAGCTGGTCTTGTATCCTATGTGGGTCCTAGCTGTGCTGGTCTTGTATCCTATGTGGGTCCAATCTTAGATGATTCAATACTGGTCTTGTATCCTATGTGGGTCCCAGTATAGTTGAATCAATGAAGACAGTTGGTCTTGTATCCTATGTGGGTCCTAGCTGTGCTGGTCTTGTATCCTATGTGGGTCCCAGCTTAGATGATTCAATACTGGTCTTGTATCCTATGTGGGTCCCAGTATAGATGAATCAATGAAGAGTGTTGGTCTTGTATCCTATGTGGGTCCCAGCTTAGATGACTCCGTGTTGGTCTTGTATCCTATGTGGGTCCCAGCATGAATGAAACGATGAGGACGGCTGGTCTTGTATCCTATGTGGGTCCCAGCTTAGATGATTTAGTATCTATGTCTGATCATCTCTTTCACCCTTTTCGATGATGTATACCTGTGTGAGCTGAATTTACTGTTTACTCTCCTTTATGGATTGTGTTGAGCTATCCTGTGTGGATTTACTGTTTACTCTCCTTTGTGGATTGTGTTGAGCTATCCTGTGTGGATTTATTGTTTACTCTCCTTGTGGATTGTGTTGTGCTATCCTGTGTGGGTATACGTTTTGCTTTCCTGTGTGGACTGGGTTGTGCTTGGGCTCAGACGTTGGAGCCGAACGGGAATTGATGACTTAGGTATATGTATGGTCATATACCTAAGCCGTGTCAGATGTTACTTTGTGATTGTATCTTTCCTTTGTGGTTTATCCTTTGTGGATTTCGGGAGACCTTCGGGGGTCTCGGGGTCCCTACTGAGTAGCTTATACTCACCCCTGCACGGGCTATGCCCGCACTACGTTGTGTTGGTTGCAGACGACGGACAGCGCTGATCATGGTGGAGGCTTGCAGAGCAGGACGATACCTGGAGGTGGACCACTGGGTGGGACGTACTCGGAGCAGTCAGGTGGACCCGAGGAGCAGTGGAGGCTATATGTACCCACCCTTCATGTGGGACTTCCAGAGGACGGCGCGACGCTGCGGCTTTTCCTTTCAGTGGCTGTTTTTCCTTTCAGTTGTACATTACAGTTGGGCTTGTATTTCCGGCCCCTTTTACTTTCAGCACAGCTTGTACCGTTTTTACTTAGTGTTTACATTTCTGCTTGCTTACTCTGTGGTGCTTGTTTACTTTTCAATGGCAATGCCTTCACTTTTTGTTGGAATTTACGCCTTGGTGCTAGTCGCCAGCCCCTGGCCTATGGAAGGCGGGCTTGGGGTAGTCACGGCACGGGCCCCGAGGGCGGGTCGTGACAAATTGGTATCAGAGGTGGTTGGTTCTACTGGAGACTCTGATCTTTCTTCTTTTGTGAAGCAGTAGTGTTTAGCGTATTGAGTGTGGTTATCAGTCCAGGGAGTCAAGTGTTGGTGCGGCGGCCGACGTATCCATACACCAGGACCCTGACTTTTGATTTCCGACTTAATGCACGAAAACATTGATTGCATGTGTGTTTCATGTTTTCTTCGTGATTACTTGTGTCAGCTCACCAGGTATACTGTTCTGACCGTGGCGCACCTGGTTCTTTCAGGATGGCCCCACGACGGATGCCAGCTAGGGTTCCGAGAGTGGAGCGTGATGACAGCCCACCGAGCGACGAGGCCTCGGTGCAGGGCTCCTTGTCAGCAGAGGCACCGGCGATACCTTTACCCGCCGAGCCACCGATGCTACCAGCCCCAGCCGCTGACGATGCACGTCGCCTTAGCACGCTGCATGAGTTCCAGCGTCAGCGACAGCCCAGGTTCCGCGGGGAGACGGACCCCCAGGTAGCCGAGGACTGGCTGGAGGCAGTGGTGTGAGTTTTCAGGCTAGTGAGGACACCAGCAGACCTCATGGTGATCCTCGCAGCGAGCCTCCTGCACGCGGCAACAGGCAGATGGTGGAGATTGATTCTCCAGGTTCACGACGAGACATCTCTCCTCTGGACGGACTTTGAGAGCATCTTCCGCTCCGAGTTCGTCCCAGCCACCCTCCGTGCAGTACGCATACATGAGCTTCTTCAGCTGCGGCAGGGCAGCTTGACAGTGGCCCAGTACTCGGCGAGATTTACTGATCTCTCGCGCTACTCGACCGACATGGTATGGGACCCCTTCTTCTGGGCCCGGACCTTCAAGCAGGGATTGAGGCACGAGATCAGGGCTTCGATGATCTCCCTCAACATTCTGACACAGGAAGAGGTGTTGGAGAGGGCCCTTCTAGTTGAGATTTTTCTCGCCGAGCAGGCTCCTGTGACAGGAACCTCCGCAGGACGACCCGTAGTAGGGTCTTCTGCAGCTGGCAGTAGACAGGTGACGCAGAGGTCCAAGCAGGCCAGACCATCAGATGGGCAGTCACATGATGAAGATTTGGTTGTGCGGGGCACCCGAAGGAGAGCCAGCTACGCGAGGGTCAAACATTGCTACGCATGCAGTGGGTGAGGTCACATGGCTCGAGACTTCCCGACTCGTATTACAGATGAGCAGCAGGCGGTAGAGGGACCTCCCAGACAGAGATTCGGCCACGTTGGTCCGCAGGGTACAGGCGGACGAGGCAGATGAGCTAGCCGAGTAGCCGATGGTGGGAGACACTTCGAGATGTTGCCACCACCACCACCAGGAGGTCCACCCCGACCGCAGGGAGTTAGTGGACTGGGGAGAGCTCAGCTTCAGGCAGCTGAGGCCTTCGATCATGGAGCTCTGGGAGAAAGTGGACAGGAGCGGAACTAGTGGATACGTCTTTTGTACTTCTAGTTACTTATTTCTTGTGTACCGTTTTTGTATTATGAGCTGCAATAATAAAAGACGCATACCTTTGTGATGTTTTCATTCTTGTCCTCTTTTGTGTTGTTACTAAGAGGTTCCAGTTTTGACTGTTGACTTGACCCTCACTTGTGAGACATCTACTGTAGGAGACCCAGTTACCACACACTGATGCTGATAGTGTGACTCAACCCTTGGAGGTGAGAGTAACGGTTGGATCTCTTGGTAGTAGCGTCAAGGCCTTACGACGTCATCCTTGGTATGGATTAGTATCATCCATGTCGGGATTGACTGTATTAGGCAAAGAATGTGGTTCATCTAGGGGATGGGACCGAATTTTCTCTTATCGGCAAAGAAGAAATCGTAGCAGCTCTTGTGGGGCCGGAGATGGTCCATGCCACGACTGAGATGGTCCAGGTCATCCAGGGGAAGATGAGTACAGCTCAGAGCCGGCAGAAGTCATATGCTGACAGGAGGCGGAGGCCACTAGAGTTCGAGGATGGCGACCACGTCTTCTTGCGGGTCTCACCTCGGCGTGGTTTGCGGAGATTTGGCCGAGGCGACAAGTTGTCTCCACGCTTCATCGGGCCTTTCCAGGTCCTCAGCAGGATTGGCGAGGTGGATTATCACCTGGCTCTGCCACCTCAGTTGCACCGGGTACACAACGTCTTCCACGTATCTCAGCTGAGGAGATACGTGCATGACCCGACGCACATCATTGACTATGGGGAGATAGACGTGGATGATGGGGCGACTTTTGCGGAGGTCCCGGTGGAGATAGAGGATCGACAGGAGTGGGTCCTACGTGGGCGATCAATTCTTCTTGTGCGCATCAGATGGCAGCACGGGAACCTCCAAGAGAGCACATGGGAGCGGGAGGCTCAGATGCGTGCTCAGTACCCACATTTGTTTCCCTAGTTTATGATGTATCTTTACGGGGACGTAAAGCCCTGTGGTGGGAGTAATGTAAAGACCCGTAAATTTCAAGGAAATTTTTTTTATTAATTTTATTTGGAATTTTACAAGAACGCAGTTTCTGACGGCACCTAATTCCGAGGCCCGGTGTGCCCAGAATCAATTTCCGAAGTTTGGCTCGGGTACGTTCAGTGAACAGACGAGCGGGTTTTTCTAACTTTTGAACCATTGCCCGGAATCGAATTCTGAGGGCACCGATGAAATCGCAGTGCCGGTATTCACCTAGAAACGTCTCTTCCGGAGGTGCGTTTGCTCGGGTGTGGTTTTTAATTTTCGGGCTTAAAGTTATGAAATAAAATAATTTTGCGACAACTTTATTTTATTTCACTTAAGCCACTTGGTAGCCACTTGAAGCCACTTAAAGGCAGCTTAAACTGAGTTGATCCGGATAGGATGCTATCTAGAAATATCCTACACCCTTGGTAGGATATTTGTGAGGTGGGGCCCGCACGAGCCCCGCCGTTTCTTTCCGCTAAGTAACGCATCCGTGAAAACCCGTCATTATGAAAGTCAACTGACGCGTTCTCTTAATTTCTTAACAGACCATTTAATTGGGCGGTTTATTTCGTAAATTAAATGAGCTGTTTCTTTCGTTGAATTAATTCAACGAATTGATGGGTCGTTTCTTACCCGTTTTCGTTTGTTGGCATAATAATAAAATAAGACCAACCTCTCTTTTTTGGAGGATTACTCGTTGAGACAGAATCCTTGTATCTTCTTCCTTCTTCACAAAGAACGCGAAGAACGTGAAGAACGCGAAGAACTCCGAACCCGGAAATCGACGACGCGGCGCCGTGATCCGCGACGCCGACGTTCCCTTCCTGCAACGTTCTTCTGCGACGTCTCTTCCTCCGCGATGGATCTTCGATCGGCTTCTTGAGGTAAGAGTCTCGGACCTTCCTTTTTATCTCCTTCGTGGTTCTTTACCAAAACACGGATTTAATTAATTAAATTAAATCTGCTATTTCATGGTGCATTGAGTTCGCCGACTCAACGCCGTGTTCCGCAACGACGCGACGCCCTTCCGCGACGACGCGACGATCTCCACCTTCCGCGACGAGCAATTCCTCAAAGAACGCTCACGCGCGACGGACAACGAGGTATGGATTTTATATTTTGGAATACCCCTCTTTATATTCCCGTGAATGTTCTTTAAAAATTAAAGAACCGGTTTCAAATGAACAATTTTATTTGATTAAAATTGTCGGTTCATGCGTTGAACAATTTCTCCCGTTGTTTTTATCTAACGAGGAGGGTGCGGGTCAAACGAACACGGCCCGACAACCCTCAGCCGGTCTTCGTGTTTTGCGGATTTGGTGGGCGACGAAGGAATGTGCCGCAACAGATGTTTGATGATCCCGCAGTGATGAACGGAACCCGGGAGGAACAACGGTGCAGACGGGAAGGAAAATGGGCTACCGAAGCGACTCCGGCGGCCCGCGGAAGCTGGCGGCGGCGCCGGCGGCCGGAGGCGGCGGCGCCCGTGGACCCGCGGCCACGCAGGTTTGGCGCACCCGGGTGTCCCGGGCGGCACCCCGCGGGTGCCGCGGGGTTGTCCCGCAACACCCCCCGGGTGTCCAGGGCGGCACCCCGCGGGTGCCGCGGGGCTGTCACGCGACACCCCCCGGGTGTCCAGGGCGGCACCCCGCGGGTGCCGCGGGGTTGTCACGCGGGGCCCCCGGGTGTCCAGGGGGGCACCCCGCGGGTGACGCGGGGTTGTCACGCAACACCCCCCGGGTGTCCAGGGCGGCACCCCGCGGGTGCCGCGGGGTTGGCACACGGCGCCCCCGGGTGTCCAGGGGGCACCCCGCGGGTGCCACGGGGTTGTCACGCGACGCCCCCCGGGTGTCCAGGGCGGCACTCCGCGGGTGCCGCGGGGTTGGCACGCGACACCCCCCCGGGTGTCCAGGGCGGCACCTCGCGGGTGCCGCGGGGTTGTCACGCAGCGCCCCCAGGGTGTCCCGCGGGTGTCCAGCGGGTGTCCCGCGGGTGTCCCGCGGGTGTCACGCAGGAGCGGCGGCTCCTCCCGCATCAGCCGCTCGGCCGAGCCAAGCCGGGCGGGCCGAGCCCGACCGGTCCGACCAGGCCGGGCTGGGCCCGGACCCCCCGTCTTCGGACGTTTTTCGTTCAAACGCCCGTAACTTGAGCTACGGGCCTCCAAACAACTCGCCGTCAGCGGAGACGCGATCCTTGGATCGAGTCGGTCGTTTCGGTTTATCGCACTCAAGGTTTCGGAATACTTTGAGTTCTGTCGTGTTGGTTCGTACACGAAACCAATCGGGCCCTCGGAACAGAAACACTCATATCTTGAGCCACGGACGTCAGATTGACGTGCCGTCAGCTTTTTTGAATTCCTCTAAGTGAGACGGATCTTTTGGCATACAACGCACGAGGTTTTGATGCAGGTGGAGTGCGGTCGGGTTGGTTTTGCCTTAAAAACCAACCGGGCCCCTGGGACGAAAATGCCAATAACTCTGAGACCGGGCGTCCGATTGACGCGCCATCTGCGACGTTGAGTTTCTGTTGACGATACAGATCTTTTGGATACATCAACTTCGGTCTTTGTGACAGTTGATGTATCGGCCTCTCGGCTCGTGGAGCGGATCCTCCCGAACGAGCTTGCCGTGTGCGGGAACCCTAGTGCTGGCTGCGACTGCTACTTCGATAGCGATGACCGTGCAGAGATCCTTAGTGGACTGCGACGACGACCGTGCAGAGATCCTCAGTGGAATGCGGCGACGACTGTGCAGAGATCCAGAGTGGACTTCGATGACGACGGTGCAGAGATCCTCAGTGGACTGCGACGATGAAGACGGCTGGTCTTGTATCCTATGTGGGTCCTAGCTGTGCTGGTCTTGTATCCTATGTGGGTCCCAGCTTAGATGATTCAATACTGGTCTTGTATCCTATGTGGGTCCCAGTGTAGTTGAATCAATGAAGACAGCTGGTCTTGTATCCTATGTGGGTCCTAGCTGTGCTGGTCTTGTATCCTATGTGGGTCCCAGCTTAGATGATTCAATACTGGTCTTGTATCCTATGTGGGTCCCAGTATAGTTGAATCATTGAAGACAGCTGGTCTTGTATCCTATGTGGGTCCTAGCTGTGCTGGTCTTGTATCCTATGTGGGTCCCAGCTTAGATGATTCAATACTGCTCTTGTATCCTATGTGGGTCCCAGTATAGTTGAATCAATGAAGGCAGCTGGTCTTGTATCCTATGTGGGTCCTAGCTGTGCTAGTCCTGTATCCTATGTGGGTCCCAGCTTAGATGATTCAATACTGGTCTTGTATCCTATGTGGGTCCCAGTATAGATGAATCAATGAAGAGTGCTGGTCTTGTATCCTATATGGGTCCCAGCTTAGATGACTCCGTGTTGGTCTTGTATCCTATGTGGGTCCCAGCATAAATGAAACGATGGGGACGGCTGTTCTTGTATCCTATGTGGGTCCCAGCTTAGATGATTCCGTATCTATGTCTGATCATCCTTTTCACCCTTTTCGATGATGTATACCTGTGTGAGCTGAATTTACTGTTTACTCTCCTTTATGGATTGTGTTGAGCTATCCTGTGTGGATTTACTGTTTACTCTCCTTTGTGGATTGTGTTGAGCTATCCTGTGTGGATTTATTGTTTACTCTCCTTGTGGATTGTGTTGTGCTATCCTGTGTGGGTATACGTTTTGCTTTCCTGTGTGGACTGGGTTGTGCTTGGGCTCGGACGTTGGAGCCGAACGGGAATTGATGACTTAGGTATATGTATGGGCATATACCTAAGCCGTGTCAGATGTTACTTCGTGATTGTATCTTTCCTTTGTGGTTTATCCTTTATGGATTTCGGGAGACCTTCGGGGGTCTCGGGGTCCCTTCTGAGTAGCTTATACTCACCCCTGCACGAGCTATGCCCGCACTACGTTGTGTTGGTTGCAGACAACGGACAGCGCTGATCGTGGTGGAGGCTTGCAGAGCAGGACGGTACCTGGAGGTGGACCACTGGGCGAGACGTACTCGGAGTGGTCAGGTGGTCCCGAGGAGCAGTGGAGGCTATCTGTACCCACCCTTTAGGTGGGACTTCCAGAGGACGGCTCGACGCTGCGGCTTTTCCTTTCAGTGGCTGTTTTTCCTTTCAGTTGTACTTTATAGTTGGGCTTGTATTTCCGGCCCCGTTTACTTTCAGCACAGCTTGTACCGTTTTTACTTAGTGTTTACTTTTCCTCTTGCTTACTCTGTGGTGCTTGTTTACTTTTCAAAGGCAATGACTTCCCTTTTTGTTGGGATTTATGCCTTGGTGCTAGTCGCCAGCCCTTGGACTATGGAAGGCGGGCTTGGGGTAGTCACGGCACGGGCCCCGAGGGCGGGTCGTGACATCATGGGAGGAAGGTCAATATTTCTACTAACATGCTGCGTGATTCCACCAAGAGATGGTGGGATGTTACCACCCAGACTGAGCATCATCGAGACATGGAATGAGAAGATTTTCAGGCAGTCTTATATGGAAATTTCATTCTAGAGACGCTAAGGGAAGATCGATCTTGTGAGTTCATGAATATGCAGCAGGGCGCCATGTCAGTGGTGGACTATTCTTCCCACTTCACTGAGCTACAACATTTTTTACCTGTTCTGGTGGGTGATGAGACATTGAGGGCTAGATGCTTTGAGGATGGTCTTCGATATGACATCTGAGTGTTGATGAATGCTTTTAGGTTTCCTACAGTGCATGATATTGTAAACCAGACCTTTATTATTGACCAGACCTACGGGAAACTAGTGGTGCGGACCTGGGTGGTTCGGTGCCTGTCTATGGTACTATTTCTACTGGAAAGAGGAAGAGGAAGACGAATTTCTCTAATGGTGGTAGTACTAGCCAGAATAATTTTTTAGGTGTTCAGGTAATGTGCTACCAGCGTGGTAAAGAGGGGCACGAAAGACCTCAGTGTCCACAAGACCCAATTGAGTACTGATCTTTTGGAAAGATGGGTCATCTTCAGCATTTTTGCGGGGCGTTTCCACAAGTGAATAGTGAGAGGGGTTCTGTACAGACTCTGCATGCAGGAGTAGGGCCACAAATTCTTACTAGTCAAGGAATTGGAATATGATAGGACGTTCAGTCCAAGGTGGTGGTCGTGGCCGTAGTAGCCAGAAATCAGGATCTCAGAGACAGTAGGGCAGGTCAACACATGGTAGTCGGGTTGTGTCGCAGGGCCGTGGCACTGGACAGACATATGCTGTGCAACAAACCCAACATGAGCAGGATCATGGACCTTCCACTATCAGACGTACTATTCTAGTTTGTTCTTTTTTGTCTTCTGTACTTTTTGATACTGGTGATACACATAGATTTATATCTGTGCTCGTTGTGGAGAGCCTTGGGCTTTGTGTTTCATCCTCTTCTTCTGATATCATGATGCTAGACACTCCATTAGGAATTAGTATGGTAGGTGTGCGTCAGTGAAAGGAGTTACCCATAGAGGATGGCAGGGGTCACTTTCTATGGGACCTCTATGTCTTTGAGATGACAGCCTATGATGTCATTCTTGGGATGGATTGGATGGTACCAATTCAAACATATGTATATTTCTATTGTCGCATGGTGATTTTCACATCCCCAGAGGGTGGAGAGTTTCTATACATGGTAGAATCGTATGTCCAGGTGAGCCGAGCTGGACCCGAGCATCATGGGCAAGTTGGAGTGACAACCTAGATTGTGAGTTTATATCTGGATGACCAGGGAAATGTTTAGAATGATTTCCGTCCAGTGGTTAATAGTTTTTGGGTTGTATTCACGGACAACTTTTCAGGTCTCCCTCCGGAGCGTTAGGTGGATTTATCTATTGAGCTTATGCCAGGAGTTGCAGCGGTGTCCATTCCTCCTTATAAGATGGAAACACCAGAATTACAGGAGTTGAAGAGGCAGTTAGAGGAGTTACAAGCCAAGGGCTTCATCCAACCCAGTATTTCTCCCTGGGGTTCGCCTGTACTTTTCGCTAAGAAGGTGGATGATACCATTAGACTCTGTGTGGATTATCGAAAACTGAACCAGTTGACGGTTAAGAATTGATATCCCTTACCATGAATTGATGACCTTTTAGATCAAATTCTAGGAGCACGAGAGTTCTCGAATATTGTCTTGAGATCTTGACATCATCAGTTGCGCATTAGACCATCAGACATACCGCTTACAGCCTTTCGTAGCAGATATGGTCTATACGAGTACTTGGTCATTCCATTCGGAATCACAAGCACACTAGTAGTTTCATGGATATGATGAATCATGTGTTCCACCCATATCTAGAGATAGAGTAAGGATGGTATAGCTATCTGATTCAGAAGTCCTAGTTCTATTGGAGTCGGTGGCATGTGAGGATCCTCCTCCTAGTTGGACGATAGGCGATGCCGAGGTACTGCACATCCATGGATGAGTGTTGGTTCCAGGGGATATACGTGAAGAGATGATGTAGGAATTTCATGATTAAACTTGGGAAGTGCATCCTGGAGTTACCAAAATGTACCGTGACTTGAGACGTTGGTATTGGTGGCCGGGTATGAAAAGGGAGGTAGCTGGTTTTGTTATGAGATGTTCCACCTATCAGCAGGTGAAGGCGGAGCATCCGAGGCCAAATGTACTGTTACAATAGTTACCAATTCCGGAGTGGAAATGGGATAATGTCGCAATGGACTTCATGACTAGGATGTCGAGGTCCCCTTGAGGAAATGATGTCGTATGGGTTGTTGTGGACATACTTATGAAGCTAGCTCACTTTTTTTCCGATCAAGGAGACCTTCAGTGTTAACGAGATTGGTAAGTTTTATATTAGAGAGGTAGTACGTCTTTATGGGGTCCCTTGTTCTATCATTTCAGATAGGGACGACCATTTTATGTATCATTTCTGGATGAGTTTTTAGAGGGAACTGGGTACTCAAGTGCTTCTAAGCATAACTTACCACCCTCAGATCGATGGCCAGTCATAGTGAATAATACAGGTGCTGGAGGACATGCTGAGTTCATGCATCTTGGACTTTCAGGGCTCTTGGGAGAATCACATACCCTTGGTCGAGTTTTCCAACAATAATAGTTTTCAGGAAACTATTGAGTGTAACCTTATGAGGATTTATATGGTAGGCCATGCTGATCACCCTTGTGCTTGTTGGAGGCAGGTGAGGCAGCTTTACTAGGATCACGTCTCGTGTAGGAGACTTTAGAGCAGGTCCAATTGATTCCGAAGAAGATGGCTTCTGCATAGTCTCATCAGAAATCTTACGCTGATCGCTTTAGATGACCCTGGGAGTTCATGGTCCGGGATCATGTTTTCTTGTGTGTTTCACCAAGGTTGGGACACATGAGGATATGGAGAATGGGTAATCTTTCACCGAGGTATGTTGGGCTGTTTGAGATTCTAGAGAGAGTCAGGCCGATTGCCTATTTGTTGCAGTTACCACAGAGGTACCGGGCCATGCACGATGTCTTCCACGTATCTCAGTAGCACTGTTATCACTCAGACCCATCGCACATTTTTCAGCCCAAGGAGGTTGAACTTCAGGTTGATACATCCTTTGCGGAGCATCCAATTCGTGTTGTTGATAGGAGCACAACGTTTCTCTGAGGCCAATAAGTTCCTCTCGTATGAGTGCTATGGATGCATGGCAGAGTGCAGGATGAAACCTGGGAGTGGGAGACCGACATACGTGCTCAGTGGCGAGACTTTTTCTCAACATTATCTTCACCACCCTTAAAAAGAAAAATCAGGGAAAATTTTCTTTAATGGGGGAAGTTTGTAAGAACCTAGTTCTAATTCATGAGGTACGAGTTTCTTCTTTTCCTTTTCTTTAATTTTTTTTTGAGAAAACGAGGGAAATGTGGGAAAAATCCCAAATTTATGGGTATACGCCATGTAATTTTGTACACACATGATGTAATTTGGATATGTGGGATGAGAATATAGGGCTTGTTGGATTGTTGGAAATTAAGGGTGTAAAAACTAACTACATTCTGTGTACATTGAAATACATACAGTGTAATCAGGTGGCATATGAACAGTGAGTCGGTAGAAAGTAACCTCTAGAGGAAAATTTAAAAAGGATAGTACATGACTTGTACTTGAGAGAACATGCTATGTAGTTATGTTTATTTTTAAAAATAGGTAGTAGCCTCCTCATTCGACAGAGGTGGAAGAGGGCTCACCAGGAGCAGCAGGAGAGGAAGCTGAGACTTGGAGGAGCTCCTGATCGCTCACTGAGACTCCAATTCTTCCATAGTCGGTCATGTTTGAATTGAACGGGTAAGGTATTCCCTCTTCTTGAATCTCTCCTTCCAATTATTTACCTACAGGATGTTATTTTGGTTTTAATATTTATTCATTTTTCTCAGATCAACGTCATTATTGGTTGTTTCGGGAGGCACCTTTCACGTATATCGATCAGAGGAGATTGAGGTAGGTGGTCTTGTGTTTAATTCCTACTGTCCAGTTGATTTTGTGTACCGTTGTGCCACATTCCATTATTTGAGGTGTCGTATGGATGAGGCATTGCCTGTTGAGATACCTAGAATTGAATTAAAAATAAAATTAATAAGTATAAACCACTGTTTGAGATCGTTGCTTTGATCTAGGGCCACCCTGAGGGTGAGTTTCCCTTGTTTAGTCGTTTGGCTAGGATACATGTGGGCATGCTGTGATTATAGAATGTTTTGAGTTTTCTTGAGAGGAAACATATATTAAACTGCCTGCTTATGTGTTGGTCTCGCCCTAGTTACTTGTTTTTCATATGGAATTCCTGAGGGAAGTGTTTTTTTAGACTGAGGGAAATGTTTTGTTTAGCCCAAGGGAAACATTTCTTATGCTTGTGGACAGTATCATCCATGACTGAGGGTGATATCTCATATGCCTGAGGAAATATTCGTTATTCCTAAGGGCAGTCACCTGAGGGTTTCATTTTTTCTTGCCTGAGGGTAAGGACTTACATGTCTGAGGACAATTTTTACTTTGAATATTCACTATGGTGATTTCTTAGGTTGTACCTTCCAAGCTAAAGCACATGCTTAGTATTATTATTATCCTTTACTTGTTGGATAACCTGTTTTGGTTTCTTCTATGGAACTAGTATAGGTGATTGTCAGTCGAGGGTGAGTCTTGGAAAACTCTTAAGATAATTATATTGAATTGTTAAAAACTTTATAACATGGCAATGTTACTGGCAGGAATGGTGACTTTGATTAATTCTTGGTTTACTGCATTTCATTATTGCACACTTCTGTTGCACATTTCACTAACAGTTGGGAACGAGCCTTTGGTGGTTTCCTACTAGGATTTATTTCTCACACCCTGTTTGGGTCATTTCTTGGGCCCAAAAAGAGTATATTGCTGTAGGTGTCGGTAAAGGAAAGGGTCCCTACACAGGTACATGGTTTTTGCAGAGGAGTAGGAGAGCATGAGACTGAGATTAGGCGTGCGATGCTGTTGAGTTCCTGATGCACTAAATTGATTTTGTTTTTATGTACTTTGTACATTATGCTGTATTATATCAGATTGTAGTATATCATGTTTTGGCTGCTTTCTTAGAATTAGAGACATGTTGCATCATCATATATATGACTGTTGGTTATATTTTACTTCAGTTCCGTTGTCCATTTAAGGTCTATATTGTTTACTGTTTCCACTTTTGTATGTCTATATTTTTTTTCCGCTGTGATACACTTTGACAAATGAGAGAATTTTTTACCCACTATCAGTCCTAGGCCCTCGCTTCTAGTCACTAGCCTTCGACATTTTTGGGAATGTGCTTGAGCTCATGTGACCAACTGGGTTCGAGGCACCCGTTGTGTGGCACCCGGATCTGGGACGTTACATATTACCATAGAGGATGAAATAAACTATATACCAGTAATAGTATCCACCCCTAACTCAGCCTCCTCTAGGGAATACTTCGCTATGTAATGATGTGTAGTCTCAACTCCTCCTGAATCCTTTTTATCCACATGAAAGTCACCTTGGCGCGAGGATAAGAATCACCACCCTTGGAAGCATGTGAATAAACATGTGAACCCTTAGTGAGATAGACATGACCTTATTTAATTTGGATATACTTCCACAAAATTACCTAAGCTGGATATATTTTGAAAAATGAGGACATGTACTTGGAATTTCTATACAATTATTCTTGTAATGATCAGGCCCTACACACTTATTGAAAAAAACTATGACTTTCATGATAAATCCACTAAAACTAGACATTGAGGAAACCGAGAACCTTTGAATTTTCCTTTTTATCAAGAAGACATAGTATAGAAAACAAATATTTCATTTGATTCTCCACCTAAACCTATTTTTAAGCTATGTCTACCTTTTCCATAGAAACACTCTAAAATACCTCAACAAAGGTTAGAAGGTGTTAGAGAATCAACATTGATAAATTACCAGACCTCATACCCATCTAAAATATATGATATTTAAGGTAATTATTTATAAGTGGATTTGGTGGTAGGTGAACCAACTCAATGAAATGGGTGGAATACACCTAAACTAATCACTCCATATGATGTAAGGTTATAAATTATTAGGTAATTTCCACTTATAATGTTTCATGGTAGAACTTCTCAATCAATATCTTATTGAAATAATTCTATATAGTATCCTCACATAATTTATCTTTCAAGATAGATTCACAACATTTCCTTCTCGTTCCTTCAAGAATGTACGTGGAAAAAATTATCTCAAAATCCTTTGGAGTTTTTGGAAAATGGGAGACCCTTTTAATCAACTCGTTAAAATTTTCAAAATCTTAGGGTCATTTTTTTATATAGAATATGAGAGGATTCTTCTAGGTAAATTCCAAGACATGATCCACCTTTCATCCTCTCTTCCCAATACCATAATGAGATAGAGTATTTAAACTATGTATGATTGATTCGACCAAAGAAGGACCCACTATAGTATTTTTCACATGGAACTTTCCTCACATATTCCTCTCATTATCTAGGAAGACACATTATATGTGGCATTATCTAACATACACAAGATAATAAACGAATTATTCTAAGAGAAATTCCAATATAATTGAAAAATTTCATGAATCTATATTAATAACTATAAACAAAAAGAATTTAATGTAATCATCGATTCTATGAAAAATGAAGAAAAAAGAAAAAAAAATAGGTTACTAAAATAAACTCCAAACAAAATTCAACTAAATTACTTCAAACACGATGTATCAATGCATGAGAATTATCACTGACCACTCATGGAAACTCAGGTTCAAATACAAATTAAACTAGCTAGGAACCCTTTCACACCTATTACCTAAATTCCAATGGTCCTCACTAATGTGTACCATAGTCCCTCAACCGAGCCTAATAATTATCTTAACACATTGGGATGAGTAATGTATTTTATTAAATATTATAATAAACCAATCAGGATGAAATGAAACATCACCTGATTATTCATTCAACTTATTATAGATCAACAAAAAACTATGAAAGACGGATGAATAACCGAAAAATAAATTAAAATAACAGTGTATAACATAATAAGGGGAAACAACAATGACACATACAACTTCAATCCAAAACAGATAAACCTGAAATAAAAAAATGATATGGAATATGATTTTAAATGAGACCAACCATCACCACCAATCTATTTCACTATGATATTGATGAACGAGATGATATTATAGAGAACTATATGATTCCCCTCACTTTATTTTCTTCCTATAAAACCACATCTAAAAATTCCCTCTGGAAAAAGTATGGTGTGAGAAAGAAGACCAATATGATTTTAGAAAATAATATATGAAATGTATAATATGATGAAAACATACCTTTTATCATTAATATAAATCCATTTTGTAATTAAGTTTCAAAATAGAATCATTTTTCACAACATCGTTTAGTTTTTAAAAAATTATTTCATTTTCACATAAAAATGGAATATAAAATGTGCATTTGAAAATGAATAAATGAATAATCTTAAGAAAAACCTTCCATGGATTCGCCATAACATAAAAAAGTTATAAACCAGACATAAAATAAACCATCATATATAAATCAAAACACAAGTTAGGATATAGCCAAGGGAATATGTTCTCAGAAACAGAATAGAAAACTAAGACAAACATAAAATGAAACCAACCTATATTTAGTCATGTCATAGTTTTTCGATATCAAAACAATAATCCATAGTGGTGAAACAAACACTAAGGTGAAATTTTCCAATTTTCCAATGCATCAGAGTTCCCAATGTTCCTTGTCTTCCAAAAATCATTTGAAAACATGATCATAATTTTGAAAACGATTTCACTATGAATCATAACAACTTCCTTTCTTGAGAATCCCGTTTTTTGAGTAAAATAAACCTTAAAGTCATTTCATCAAACACATAGTGTCCATCGGTCAATTTCTAGAAGCAAAACCCCATAAAAAATGCATCTCTTGAAAAAAAATAAACATTGAAATCAAATCAATCATTTTCATCTAAAAGAAAATGAATTTAGAAGAATATTAATTAATTTATTTATTAGAAACTTTGTATTAATTTAACTTATATGATTAATAAATAATAACTAGTCACCTTCAATAATAGAGGTTAGATATGAGTATATTCAATACTCATAATCCTTGATCCATAAGAAGCTTAATCAAATCCCTCTCAACCCCATCATATCCTATAACCACAACCCAATTTGATTCCAAAAATATAATTTGACATGAGATCAAGAGAAGATCTATGAAGGGGATAGAAAAAAAGATCATAAATGGAATATACCCTGAAGAGATACATCATGGACGAAGTAAAATCACAATGAGTCCAAGGTAATAATACTCCATAGTGCTTGGGGATGTTAGTTCAAGCCCAATGAAGATTAGGGAGGAATGGATATAAAAAAACCAAGGTAAACGAGGAAAATTAAAAATTTTAATGTTTTGTAATGAGGTGCATGATTAGGACCGATGGTTTAACAAACCATGAATTAACCATGTGTAGCCTCTATCCATTGAAAATTTGAGAGGTATGAATACCTGGATGGAGCCACACAGTTTTAGAAAACCATGATCAAGCTGTGTGACACCACCAGAGAATCACCCATGTACCAGAATGGCTTCCCAATTGAGCCTCATAGTTTTAAAAACTAGTAAAAAAAATATGAAAATAACAATAAAGTTCTCATAGTTTGATACCACTCGATTATCACCAACCGTGTGACAAAATAGTACACTAGGGATATTTTCTAAAAAAATAAATGTTTTTAACCCCCATATACTAAAAACCTATATAACTACCTAAAGGCTAAACCATGATCAAACCAAGGTGTACCTATGGCATAGAGGGAATCACACTTATACCCATAGATTCTATATGACCCTCATGTTGTTGTGGTGAAAATGGTTTCATTAACAGTTATTATATATTATTTTTGTTAGCCACCCAAATCCTCCTTATATAACCCCTATAAATGATCTCCCATTTAAGATGGTATTTATAAAGGATGTGTTTGGTCCTTTTTGTGAGATCAGTGTTTCTTATCCTAATCAATAACCCCATTATTTCCACAATATATCTCAATAATTCCATTGATGCTAGAAACAGCTCCGAGTTTAGTAATAAACTTCTTGATCCAATGATAATAATCCATAGAAAATTATATTATTAATTATACCTCATTTTTTTGTTTGTTATAGTGTCTTTCTTATAACTCTTTCAACTAATAGTTCCTCCATTCAGGAAAAACAAAAATCCAAATTGAGATTTCATATCATCTTTGTAAAATTAGGATCCAACATATTTGTAACCGTTTAAAAAAATTTCATCCTCTCTACTAAAGACCAATAATATATCTTTAGTCATTTTCAAGAACTTAAGAATTCTCTTAGAATGAATTTGGAGACTTTCACTAGGATTTGATTGGTATCTACTAGTTTTCCTCGGAGCATAAGAGACATCTGGTCAAGTATAAAATACGAGATAAATGGTAGATCCTATGATATATAAATATGGAATTATATCCCTCCTATAAATCTATTTAAAAGGATTTTGAATCTTTATATGATTTATGAAATGTAACTGTGGTAAAGACCCCTTCATGGATTTCTCAAGCTAAACCAGTTTATCACTTTACCAATATATGTATTTTAACGCATTCTATTAATCTTATTAGATATATATCAATATATCTTCATAATAATTATATAGGGTGCCGCACCCATATCTTTCATTGATTAATATTTACCCACCCACACCTTCTCAAAATGAAGTGTCAGAATTTCATTTTAGATAATCATTATGAAATCTACATAAAATATAACAAAAATTACAATAATACCACTAACCTACTTATATACACATATATCAACTATGTTTTTGATGAAATCAAAACTATTTGATTTTATAATCAAACTGAATATTATAACTTCTAAAAGATTAATTTAATACATAAATGGACCATTGCAACTTGTATACCTTAGAAGACCCAATTTGAACTCCAAAACCATCAGGATATATCTTATACACATCCTCTTCTATTCCTCACTAATTAGATCAGTTTTAAAATACATTTTATATATATCATAAAAAATGTGAAACTATGGATAAAAAAATTTAAATGTAATTTTCATCACAATGGATGAAATGGTTTTTTCATTTTCAATACCATGATTTTATTATAACCTACTACCAAAAAGCATGTTTTTAGGTATAAACTAAAATATCAATGTCTGTCTTATTATGAAATCCTTCACTTTTAACTTATGGTATAACCCCTTAAAATGTGTCTAACATGTTCCAAACATGGTAAGTGTACATGAGGTTTATATCATATTCTATGGATTTTAACTAGTTATAAATTTTTTTACTCTAAATGGACTCATTATTTTAAGAAGTTTCATCTCCAATGAACATTACATCATCATAATTCTCTATAATAAATCCAAATCTCTCTGGTTCTTGAAGAATCCCAACAAACATAAATGTTATTTTTTAATTTGAGTATGTTTTTCATTCAAAACTCTTTTCAGAACCGACTCAGCTTCCATCTTAGGAAGATGTCCTATTTATTGGTATTAAAAATCCTTATGTTAATATTTCCTTCCCATGACACCTCAAATCATGTTCTAATTCTCAAGGTAAAAACAATAATAGGCCACAAATAGTTTGTGTTTAGTTTGGTTATAAAAATAACATCTCATAGTTTATTTTGGATGACAATTAAATAATATATTTTTTTCAATTTGGGTCAAGTTTATTTGAATTCAAACATAGTTTGTATTCTTCAAAAACCAAAATTTTCTTCAAATAAATTTATGGTTTTTTCATAGTCCATAAAAAATATGATGTATTTATAACTACTTCAGATGAAACACAATTTAGTAGGAATGAATAATTTTCTATAGTATATCCCCAAAATAAACTATAGTGGTCACATAAAGCCATCATTAATAAAACCATATATAAAATGACTTATTACTCATATTAGACACACCGTTCTATTATGGTTTTTAGGGAACAATGATTTGTGAAACAATATCATAATCTTCCGAATGAGTAATGATTTAATTTCTTAAGTTTTCACCATCAAGATTTTATTAGAGAACCTTAATATTCTTAACTAATGTATTCTATAATTCATTTTGAATCTCTTTGATCTTTTTAAAAATTTCCATACATTTGTTTCTTCATAAACCCATATCTATATAGACTAATGTAATTTATAAAATTAATGTAGTATCTAAAAAAATCATATTTTTGAGCACTAATTGTTCCCCATATATAATTATGGATGAGATCAAATATTCCACAATCCATTTCTTCTTTTCTCCCAAAAGATTCTTGAATCCTTTTTCATAGTAAAAAACATTATCATGTATCAAATGATTCATAATCAAAGGAATTAAAAAATCTATCTCTATGTAGTCTATGATTTTTTTTTCATTTATTTGTCCAAGATGATAATGCTAAATTTTGGTTGGATTATAATCTACACCGACCTTCTTATTTTTAATCTTATAAATAGTGTTATCCAAATAATTAATATATAAACCATTAATTACATTCCCAAACCCTAAAAAATCTTAAATATATATATAATTATTTTTTCCATAATAATGAATTAAAATACCATATTTTCTAAACAAGATACAAAAATAACATTGATATTTTTGGTGGGAAAATAATATATGTTTTTTAAATATAGGATTCATTTTCTGGGTTGAATTTGATCCTAAGTGAAAATTATAATACAATAACTTTTCTTACATTACTAATGTGAATATAAATTACAAAATTCATTAATTTCCCCCTATATTTGAGTCTATTTTTTGTAGGAAATATATGAAACACACACCTAGTATATAATACCCATGAGTCACAATTGGTTTAATTAGTATTTATAACAGTCTCACTCATATTCCCAAAATGGTTCTCCTTGAAGGGGGTTGTCAACAATAGATATTAATGGTTAACTATTTATAGGTCATACATATTAGTTATCTAAATTTGATTGTGATTAAATATTCCCAAATATATAACAAAGATATATGAGTAGGCGAGTATCATATATTATATCTTTTCATTATGGGTATTAAATGAATGTGACCCCACTAAAAATAATGACTCAGAACATAATTTCAATTTATTAATCTATAATCCATAGTTAATTGTGTCTGAAAAATGTTTCTTTATGTAATTAATACATGATTATTTAGATTAGGATCATCCTAATTATAAAATTTATGATTCTTGGACAATTGATTGGATAAATTTTTATCTAATCTGTTATATGCATTTATTCAACTATAATATTTTTCTATCCTAACCAGTAGGATTTCCCAAATAGTGAAAACCAATGAAACCTCCAAGAAGAAGGAAATATAGGAAAATTAATAGAAACCCATGCTGAGCTCAACCTTACCAACAAGAAAATCTTGAGTTTCTTCAAGAAAGCTTTCCTTACATAGGATATCCATGTGGTACTTCTTCTAAGATCTACAATACCCAATTAAATGATCGAGGTATTTTCAAGTGTTTCATTGGATGGAATCCCAAAATTAGTGTTTCAGGGATTTTTAAGTCTCACTAATTTAATATAAATCATATACAAACTAAATTCGTAACTATTAAATTATATGTAGTTTTTATCTTATCATGTTTTAGTATTTTTTTGTATGCAATATTATGTAGATTTAGTATTATAATTCATATACCAACTCATACATTAATGTACTCAAACAAAATTAATATGTTACTATTTAAATAACCCACACATTTTTTTTACTTTCCCATTACATGAATCTAAACATATTTATGCATTTATAAATTCATAATATGTATGAGGTGTATAAAAATTTTCATATAAATTAATTATGTTATATGAGCTTGAAAATATCCAAATGAGTAAGCCTTGAGAAATAAATATCCAACCAAATTCATATTTCTATAAATGGCATATAATTTTTGCTGGTAGTGGATGTAATATACTAAAACACTTTTTAGGCACTCATTTGTGCAAGTTTTGTGTTTGTCCTTGTTTGGGTGCATTTATGGGCTTCTTGAGGATATAGAGTATTTCCTAGAGAAAATGACCTATTTTTTGGGATATATGTTAATTTGAATTAATTTAGTTTGGGTGTAAATGTGGTAATATATTTGTAGGGTTTTACCTACGTTAGAGAATGTTTGGAGTGCTTTGGTGTTTCTATGTTAAAAAGTGTGGTTTCTGATATCTGATGGGTGATTACACACCATGTAATTCATTTCGACTACATGTATCTATAACTAGGACCATTTCATCAAGATTTATAGGATATTAAAAGTTATATACCATTTAATTTTAATTCAATACATGTAAAAGTGAAAAATAGGGTTTTTATGAAAAGGTTATGAGTTTTTTTGGTATAAGGGGACTTTGTGGATTACTTTATGTGAACTAGGGTCACATGTCATGTAATTATTGAGTAAGGAAGTTATTTTTGTACAAAATGGATTAATATCATTTCATTCTTCTATATCCTACCCCTATAATGACCTAAAGTTTCCCTAGGAGAATTTGGGCGATTTTGGAGATCATTGAGCATTTTGGATAATTCTTTCAGCAAATCATTGTCATTATTGTTGCAGTTTAACCTGTTGGGTACGTTTTTTACATTGTGTTTGTTCTTTTAGTATATCTTACAATCCTCTTTGTAATTTTATGGATCCTCATATAATGGATGGATCTAAACTCTATTATATTGAATATTGACTCTTGGTTGTGTTCCTAGACCTTTTGTGCCCTTGTTATTTGTTGCTGAGTCATGTTGTCAGTGTTGATTTATAGATAATTTGTTTAATGTTATTTGGTTTCATTTGATCATGTAATTGAAATATTTAATTTATTAGCTTGTTTGAAATAGATTTCAATTGATTTATAAATCCCTATTTAGATATGATTTGATACTAGATTTGGAAGGGAATATATTTTTAAGAAAATCGCAATTCCATTAGAATTGGAATTGTGGGAAGAACAATGATAATAGTTGAAATTATAAAATGATTCAAGACTTATTTTTGAGAAAAATGGATAAAATTTTATTGATGAAAACCAATGATTATTTTTATAATAGAAAGTTAAAAATGATGAAAAGCCCTTTATTTTTTTAATTTGAATTGGCATATTAAAACATAAAAATTGTGAAATTGAATTATAAATGATGATTTATTTGAAATAAGATGAATTTTCCATAATTTTATTGAATGAGAACATGAAACACTGGTTAGTTAGTGTGTTTTTTTGGACAATTATAATTAGATCTTAACCCCTAGAAATGTATTGATGATGAAAATTCTAACAAAAATCTTGTTCAGTGTGATTATAACTCATTTGATATTGGTAATCCTATTTTTCCTAATTATAAGGGATGTGTGCACACATGTTTATCCATGATCACTGATTTAAGAAGTATGATGATCTTATAGCTAGAAACTAACCCACATCACAGAATATGACCAAAATACTTTTTTGGTTGATTTGATTATATGTCCCATAGAATATACAACTATTTTACTCTTTGTAAATCATTTATATGTATAATTTTATATAAAAATTTAATTTAATCAATATTTTAAGTTTCTTATACCCATTGAAAAGAAAACTGATTAGTTTAAAATAAAAAAAATGTTATTTAATGACATGTATTTATTTATTTAAATAAAAAAGAATAATTGGTTTATTTTTATGGAATCTAATGTGGAAACGTTTTCGAGACTATATCAGGCTTTATAGATCAAACCCAAACTTCTCCTCTGGGTATATGTAATGTTTTTTATGCTAGGTCAAAGAAATGGGAAAGTTCCACTATAAGGTGGTGGATGTTCTTGATCGATTGGACTATGGAGTATTGATGGATGTGACCAGTGGAGATTTTATACACTTATTTTATGGGATTTATGAGTTTTCATCTTATTAGATTCAAAGTACATTGATGATGTACTGAATTGGGTTTCATTTTATCTATTTTTTCTAATAATTTCTTAATTTGTACTGTTGAGAATATGAACTTGTAATATTTATATTCTACTATTTTATAGGAAAATAATCCCTTCTTTGATATTTTATAATTTCAGGTGTTAGTCACCAACCCATTGGTTTTGAGGAAACCCTTAATTCCATGTATGTACCATCTCTGGTATCAGGGTATCTGAGCTGGTTTGTGAAAAAGTAGAATCTAATATACATGTTAAGAATTTTTCTTTGATGTCAGTATATAGTTTGGTTTTTCATGATGGGACTTAGGATTTAGTTTTGAATGAGTTCTTGGCCATCTTTCACTGTAATTATCCTTAAGTAACTATGGGTGTTTGGGAAAACTTTCTTGGAATTTTTTTATCCGATTATAGTATTTTCCATACTTTTGGTTGATATTTCCGAACCACATTTTGAGTTATTGATATGTGTATCCTTATGATGTCTTAAATGTTATTTACTGATATTGCGTAGCATCATGCATCTATGAAGGCATTTGAATATGACTCAAGAGGAAGTTTTTGGTGAACTATAACGAGTGAATCCTCCCATGGACTAGAATCTTGTTGAGGTTGTTGTACAAGATGTACAAGCTCTAGGACATGAATCTGTACATATTTCTGAATGTTAAATATGGATCTTAAACCTAGTATTAATTATTAGGTTTTCTCATGAATGTTCAATTCTTTTTTTGACATGATGGATAGGGCATTTATGGTGGAGCTTGATCTATCTAGTAAGTTAGGGTTGGTGAGAGTTCCTTTTTCTCCTAGTGTAAGTTCAGTGAGTTAATTTAAGATAAATAGTAAGCTTGATGAGTCTCATGGTGGATCTCAATAGAAATATTCTTCCATACATTATTCAATCCCTAGATGAGACCCTTTTAATTTTTTCTGGTGTGGCATGGTTGGGTATTTGAAATGGGTTTGCAATGAGAGACCTAAGATCTTTAGTTATTTTGGATTTTTAGGACACATGAAAAAATTATGTTGCATCTTCCCCCCCACCCACAAAGTGGAATGGGATCATAATCACCTAAATATACTATGGTGAAATCATACACTCAACAAAAAATAGATTCCTTCCATAGGAATCTAGAATTAATCTTCATTACATAGTGGAAGAGTCTTTAAGGGAAGTTGATGTGGGTACAATGAATATGAGAGGTATCATCACTATAGATTCATCTTTATTGATTTCTTTATTTGATATTGATGCATCTCTCTCACTCATATCAAACCATGTTATTTATTTTCTATATCATCACATAGATATTTTATCCTATGTGATGGGCATTAATATTCCCCATGAAATAAAGAGAGAGAAGTGTCTTCAGTGTCCTACTTCTATTTCCACATTATCAGAGATTGGGATTTCCTATAATTTTCAAGTCCTCAATATGAAATCCATCGATGCAATTCTCTAGATGGATTGTCTGATCTCTCTTTTTTCATGGATTGACTATTATATTCAACGAGTATCCTTTACGACACCCGATGGGGCGTGCCATGTTTTTCATGGAGAATGGGACCTGGGATTGAGTAGATCTAGACAACTATTTTCAAATATAGGTAGGGTATTATTATTCTTTTCTTTTAACATGGATTGAGAATCATTGAGTGATGATCTCCATCTAGTTGTTATCGAGTTTCTGGAATTTTTCCTTATAATTTATATGGTTTTCAACTAGTAATTGAAGTTGAGTTTTTGTTCATTTAATAGATGGTAAAAAACTAGAATCTATTCCTTCTTACCATATAGAACCAGATGAATTGAAAGAGTTGAAGAATCATTTGGATTATTTTATTGAGAAAGTTTTTATATTCCTATGTGTGTCATCATGGGTGGAACCTATTCTCATTACAGTGAAAGATGATGGTGCAATTCTTTTATGTATTGATTTTTGGACGATCTAACAAGTTACAATAAAGAGAAGGTTTTCATTTCCATGGATAGAAGATATATTTGACAAGATGAAAGGGGTGTAGTGGTTCTAAAATATTTATCGTAGATATGTTTATCACCAGTTGATAATAAAAGAATGCGAAATTAATAAGGCTACGTTCGGGAGTAGGTATGGTCACATTGAGTACATTTTCATGCCATTTGGTCTAACACATTCTCCTACAGACATCATGGATTTGATGAACAAAATCATAAAAAAGTACATATATATGTTTGAAATATTAGATTACTCTTAGTTTGTGGAGGATATTATGCTTCATTGAAGGATAGTGATTTATTGTTTTGATATCATAGTCTTTATGACAATATATGAAAATGTGATTTCAATATTAAAGAAGCAATGTTATTAGGAAATATAGTGTTGTAGTATGATATCCCAGTTGATCCTGAAAAGGTGGAAGATTTTATTACCGAAGATAAACATTGGAATATTTTCATGATTCAGAGATTATTGAGTTTAGTAGGCTATTACCATAGGCTTTTAAAATATTTCTTGAAGTTGGATATTTTGATGACTGCTCTCAACCAGAAGGGAGCTAAGTTCACTTGAAATAATAAATTTCAGAATTCTCTATTGATCTGAAAAAACTTTTGTAAAGACCCGTAAAATTCAAGGGAAATTTTTTTCTTAATTTTCTTTAGAATTTTACAAGAGCGCGGTTTTTGACGGCACCTGATTCCGAGGCCCGGAGTGCCCGAAATCAATTTCCGAAGTTTGGCTCGGGTACGTTCAGTGAACGAACGAGCGGGATTTCCTAAATTTTGATCCGGTGCTCGGAATTGAAATCCGAGAGCACCGATGAACTCACAGCGCCGATATTCGCTTAAAGAGACCCTTTCGGAAGTTGTGTTTGTTGCGGGTTGAAAGTTAGTTTTTGGGAGATTTATAAAAAGTTGAATAAAAAAAATTTGGATTCTTTTATTTCACTTTTGTAGGTTAATTCCTCTCAAAAGGAGTTAGGGGTGGGACCCACACCCACTTAACCTCCCTTGAGAGGATTAAGTGTGGTGGGACCCACACGAACCTAAACCTCTAAACTTCCCCCTTAAACTCCCCTCTCTCCCTCTTAAATGTTTGTAAACTTAACATCTAATTAATTACACATGACATGTTAATTAATTAAGTGTTATGTTTTTGATTTTGAAGTTTTGAATTCCTTGGCTTGGTAAATAAAATAAGGAGGGACCTTATTTTATTTTGTTAGCCAACTTGTGTGGATTTCATTTTGAGAGCTCCTCCTCCATCTTCTTCATCTTGACGAAGAACGCTCATCTTGACGAAGAACGCTCAAGCTCCGACGAAGAACGCCGCTCCGCTCTTCTTCGTCTTCCGTGTCAACGAGAGGGAACGCCGCTTCCTCCTCGGATTCCCTTCGTCGACATAAGAGGTTTCGCCATCGACGTATCACATCGGACGCATCTCTTCGTCAACGGAATTGACGAACGACGACCGCGACGCCCGATCTCCGCGACGTCGACTTCCGCGGACGTTGGCAAATCCTCGATCTTATACCCAAGGTAGGGGTTGTTAATTTATTGATTAATTATTTATTTCTTGATCGCGGATCTCGCATGTCTAACATGAGGCTTTTGAATGTTTAAGTTGAGTTATTATTTAACGTGAGGGGGCCGGACCGCATGAACACGGTCGAACCCCCTCCATTGTTCTTATTGTTCTATCTTGAGGATGGAAGCAAAGTGGCGTGGTGCCGTCGCACCACGCGGATAGTAATATGATTAAATTTCGCGGCGTCATCGCGCCGCGCCGTGGAAGAATCATGAAGAACGCGACGCCGTCGCGCCGCGTCGAAGGGAATCAAATGCGCGACGAAGGGGCGCGGTGCCGTCGCACCGCGCCGGACGGCGAACACCGCGGCCGGTTCTCGGCCGCGGCGGGACGAGGAGACCGCGGCCGGTTCCGGGCCGCGGCGGGATGAGAAGACCGGCGGCCGGGCCGCCGGCGTCGGAAGCCGAAGAGGGGACCGGGTTTTCCGGTCCCGTTGGAGAAAACCGGCCGGCCAGCTGGCCGGCCGGATGCCAATAAACCGGGGGAATTAATCCCCCGACCAACTCATGAAACCCCCTCTTTAAGAGGGGGCGGTTTCCTTGTGGGGGGAAAAGCCCCCCGTTTTCTGCCAATCATGCCCCCCACGTGGGGGGGGGGGGGGGTTGCAAAAGGGGCGCGGCTATATGCCGCGCCGTTTTCCAATCAGCGGGGGCTTTGCCCCCCGCGTGCAGCCACCTTGCGGCGCCAGGCCGCCGCGGCCCCCACGCCGCCGCGCCGACGGCCGGCCCTCGGGTCGACCCGGTTCGGGCCGACCCAGGGGGGGGGGGGGGGGTCGGGCCGGGTCGCCCCGGACCCGGACCCCCCGTTTCGAATCATTTACAGTCTTTTGGCCATAACTTGAGCCTCGGACCTCCGATTGACGAACCGTCTGCGGCAACGCGATCCTTGGATCGAGACGGTCGTTTAGGTATATCGCACTCAATGTTTCGGATTACTTTGAGTTCGGCCGGGTTGGTTCGTTCACGAAACCAACCGGGCCTTCGGAGCGGAAACGCTCATATCCTGAGCTACGGACGTCCGATTGACGTGCCATCAGCCGTGTTGTGTTCCTCTTAGTGAGACGGATCTTTTGGCATACTCCGCACGAGGTTTGGACGCAGGTGGAGTACGGTCGGGTTGGTTTTTACTTAAAAACCAACCGGGCCCCGGAGACAAAAATGCCAATAACTCTCAGACCGGGCGTCCGATCGACGCGCCGTCTGTTGCGATGAGTCCCTGTTGACGATACGGAACTTTTGGATACATCAACTCTGGTCTTCGTGACAGTTGATGTATCAGCCTCTCGGCTTGTGGAGCGGACCCTCCGAACGAGCTTGCTGTGTGCGGGAACCCTAGTGCTGGCTGCGACTGTTACTGTGACTGCTACTGCTACTACTACTACTGTGACTGCGACGATGACAGTACAGAGATCCTGTGTGGATTCGACGATGACGACTACAGCACTCAGCGATCCTACGTGGATCAGTTCTACAGGTCCTGTGTGGGCCCGATCCTGTGTGGGTCCGATCCTGTGTGGGTCCTTGCGCTCAGCGGTCCTGTGTGAACCAACGCCTACACGTCCTGTGTGGGCCCGATCCTGTGTGGGTCTTTGCGGGGGTTAGTTACCTATCGATCCTTCGTGGGTCCGACGACTTAGATGGATCAGTGATCATATTTATCGTCCTTTGAATAAGTATACCTGTGTGAGCTGAATCCTTTTGCTTTCCTGTGTGGATTGTGTTGTGCAATCCTGTGTGGATTACGTTTTTCTTTCCTGTGTGGAATACGTATACTTTCCTGTGTGGACTGAGTTGTACTTGGGCTCGGAGGTTGGAGCATATTTGAAATTGATGACTTAGGTATATGTATGGGCATATACCTATGCAGTATCGGTTGTTACTTCGTGATTGTACCTTTCTTCATGGTTTATCCTTTGTGGATTTGAGAGACCTTCAGGGGTCTCGGGGTCCCTACTGAGTAGCTTATACTCACCCCTTCACGGGATTTTCCCGCACTACGTTGTATTGGTTGCAGACGACGGATAGCGTTGACCTTAGCTGAGGCTTGCAGAGCGGGACGGTACCCGGAGGTGGACCACTGGGCGGGACGTGCACGGAGCAGACGGTGGGACCTGTGGAGCAGAGGAGCTATCTGTACCCACCCTTCAGGTGGGATTTCCAGTGGACATCTCGGTGTAGCGGCATTTACTTTTCAGTTGTTGTTTTCCCTTTCGAGTTGTACTTTACTTTCAGTTTGGGTTTGTATACTGGCCCATTTACTTTTCCGCACTTTCAGTTGTACTCTGCTTTTGTTTAGTGTTTACTTTCCGCTTGCTTACTCTGTGGTGTTTGTTTATTTTCAAAGGAAATGCCTTCCCTTTTTACCGGGATTTACGCCTTGGTGCTAGTCACCAGCCCCTGGCCTATGGAAGGCGGGCTTGGGGTAGTCACGGCACGGACCCCGAGGGCGGGTCGTGACAAATTGGTATCAGAGGAGTTCGGTTCTACCGCGAACTCTGATCTTTCTATGTGAAGCAATAATGTTTAGCGTATTGAGTGTGGTTATCAGTCCAGGGAGTCCAGTGTTGGTGCGGCGGCCGACGTATCCGTACACCAGGACCCTGACTTCTGATTTCTGACTTAATGCATGAAAACATTGATTGCGCGTGTGTTTCAAAGTTTTCTTTGTGATTACTTATATCAGCTCACCAGGTATACTGTTCTGACCGTGGCGCACCTGTTCCTTTTTCAGGATGGCCCCACGACGGCGGCCAGCTAGGGTTCCGAGAGTCGAGCGTGACGACAGCCCACCGAGCGACGAGGCCTCGGTGCAGGGACCTTTGTCAGCAGTGGCACCGGCGGTAGCTCTACCCGCCGAGCCCCCGATGCTTCCAGCAGCAGCCGCTGACGATGCACGTCGCCTCAGCGCACTGCAAGAGTTTCAGCGCCAGCGACCGCCCAGGTTTCGCGGGGAGACGGATCCCCAGGCAGCAGAGGACTGGCTGGAGGCAGTAGTACGAGTGTTTAGGCTAGTGAGGACACCAGCAGACCTCATGGTGATCCTCGCAGCGAGCATACTACACGCAGCAGCAGGATGATGGTGGAGCCTGATGCTCCAGGTGCACGTTGAGGCATCTCTACTTTGGACGGACTTTGAGAGCCTCTTTCTCTCGAAGTTCGTCCCAGGCACCCTTCGTGCGGTGCGTATCCAGGAGCTTCTACAGCTGCGGCAGGGCAGCATGACGGTCGCTCAGTACTCGACGAGATTTACCGATCTGTCGCACTACTCGACCGACATGGTACGGGACCCATTCTTCAGGGCCCGGACCTTCGAGCAGGGTTTGAGACACAAGATCAGGGCATCGCTGATCTCCCTCAACATACCGACTCAGACAGGAGTACTGGAGCGGGCCCTTCTGATCGAGAGCTTCCTTGCTGAGTCTACACCAGCACAGAGACCCACCGCAGGGCGGCACGTGGCAGAGTCATCTGCAGCAGGCAGTCGAAGGATGACTCAGGGGTCCAGACAGACCAGACCTTCGGGCAGACGATCTCAGGGCACAGGCTCAGCAGTGCGGGGCACACAGCGCGGAGCCAGTCTTACGAGAGGCAGACAGTGCTACTCGTGCGGCGGGCAGGGCCACATGGCTCGTGACTGCCCGACCCGTCGTGCCGAGGAGCAGCAGACAGTTGATGGACCACCGAGGCAGAGGCAGAGGGTCGACCGTGGCGGTCCGTAGGGAGGAGGCGGACGAGGCAGAGGAGCTGGACGAGCATCCGGTGGTGGCCGACGCTTTGAGGCTCTACCACCACCACCACCAGGAGGTCCACCCCGACCACAGGGAGCTGGCGGGCAGCGACAGGCACATCTCCAGGCAGTAGAGGCCTATGACCACGGCGCACCCGAGATGATTCGAGGTACTATCTGTGTCTATTCCACCCTTGCTGCAGTTCTTATAGACACAGGAGCGAGTCACTCTTTCATAGCCGCTGCCCTTGTTCGGAGCTCAGAGATTCCGACAGGGCCGTTGGCTCGATCCTTACGGCTAGAGACTCCTACGGGAGCAGACTCGACGATTACGCACTGGTGCCGGCAGTGTGAGCTTACTCTAGGAGGCGATAGCTTCGGCTGGGATCTTCTTGTAGCAGCGTCGAGGCCTTACGATGTCATCTTGGGCATGGATTGGCTATCTACGGTCCATGCACAGATTGACTGTTTTAGGCGCAAGGTGCGATGTTTACGCACCGACGAGAGCAGGTTCACCTTCACCGGAGAGAAGGGAGCCTTAGCAGCACAGTATGGACTTCCGCGGAGGAGAGGACAGCCCATTACTCATCAGTTGGCTAGCCTTATCCTTGGAGCAGTTGACGTGCGGAGTCCTGGTTTTCCTACAGTGGTGGATCAGTTTGCGGACGTTTTTTCCGACGACGTTCCAGGGCTACCTCCTCGTAGAGAGGTAGACTTTTATATTGACTTGTACCCCGGGACAGCCCCGATATCCACTCCAGCATATCGGATGGCCCCCGCCGAGCTTCGAGAGCTACGGGTACAGTTGGAGGACTTACAGGGCAAGGGGTTCATCCGACCCAGTGTTTCACCCTGGGCTTCCCCGATATTGTTCACCAAGAAGGCGGACGGGAGCTTGGGACTTTGTGTTGACTACCGTCGCCTGAACCAGGTGACAGTGAGGAACAAGTATCCGCTACCGAGGATTGATGACCTATTTGATCAGCTCAAGGGATCACGGTGGTTCTCGAAGATAGACCTCAGGTCAGGCTATCATCAGCTCAGAGTCAGAGATGAGGATGTGCAGAAGACGGCTTTCAGATGTCGGTATGGCCACTATGAATTCTTAGTTATGCCATTCGGTGTAACCAATGCTCCAGCAGTGTTCATGGCTCTCATGAACAGGATCTTTCAGCCATACCTCGATCGGTTTGTCGTGGTCTTCATCGACGACATTCTGATTTACTCTACGAAAGAGGAGGAGCACGCCTATCACTTGCGAGTTGTATTAGACACACTCCGAGAGAACCAGCTTTATGGTAAGCTCTCTAAGTGCCAGTTCTGGATACGTGAGGTCCACTTCTTGGGACACGTTATCTCTGAGGTGGGAGTTGCAGTGGATCCTGCGAAGATTGAGGCTGTGTTAGCATGGGATCCACCCAGGAGCGTGACTGAGGTTCGGAGTTTCTTGGGACTAGCTGGATACTATCAGAGATTCGTGCCAGACTTCTATAGAGTTGCGGCATCACTAACATCTTTGATGAAGAAGGGGAAACCCTTCGTGTGGTCAGACATATGTCAGCAGAGCTTCCAAGAGCTGAGACAGAGATTGACTAGCGCACCTATCTTGAGGTTGCCTGAGGAGGGAGTAGGGTACGTAGTCTACTGCGATGCATCAGGGACCGGACTCGGATGTGTTCTGATGCAGGAGCGGGCCGTGATCGCCTATGGATCACGTCAGTTGAGGCCGCATGAGCAGAACTACGCTACCCATGACCTGGAGCAAGCAGCAGTGGTCTTCGCTCTGAAGACATGGCGACACTATCTTATGGGCGAGCGCTTTACAGTCTTTTCCGATCATCAGAGTCTCAGGTATATATTCTCTCAGAAGGACCTGAACCTGAGATAGCGGCGATGGCTCGAGTTCCTCCAGGACTATGACTTTGAGATAGTCTATACTCCTGGGAAGGGGAACGTAGTAGCCAATGCCCTTAGTAGGAGGACGGGCATTCAGCTACTTGAGGAGGCGACGGAGCAGCTAGCCTCTTTGCAGATATCCTTCGTGGATAGAGATGGAGCAACCTTCCTCCAGTCTCTCACAGTCACCCCTCCACTACTGCAGCGAGTCAGGGAGGCACAGCATGGGGACGCTGACTGTGAGACACGGCGTGCACAGATATCCTCGGGACAGGCACCTGATGGTTTCTCCCTTGGAGCAGAGCACGACATCCTTTTCAGAGGACGTACCATGGTACCAGTTGCTTTGCAAGAGGAAGTTCTGAGGGAGTTTCACACTTCTCCTTTGGCGGTACATCCTGGAGTGGCGAAGATGTACCAGGACCTCAGACGACAACACTGGTGGCCGGGCATGAAGAAGGCTGTAGCAGAGTTCGTTTCTCGATGCCTCACCTATCAGCAGGTAAAGGCAGAGCATCAGGTACCAGCGGGCTTGGTACAACCCTTGGAGGTTCCGGAGTGGAAGTGGGACGGCATATCTATGGATTTCGTGACTGGACTTCCACGCACTTCCAGAGGTCACGACTCCATCTGGGTGATTGTTGACCGACTCAACAAGTCGGCACACTTCTTACCCATCAGAGAGAAGGGATCAGTAGAGAGCTTGGGACGTCTCTACGTTCAGGAGATTGTGCGGCTCCACGGCGTACCATCATCTATCGTCTCCGATCGAGATGCCCGCTTTACTTCCCGGCTTTGGAAGGGGTTACAGGAGGCGTTCGGGACACAGCTACATCTAAGCACAGCCTTTCATCCTCAGACGGATGGTCAGACGGAGAGGACCATTCAGACACTCGAGGACATGCTCCGCGCATGTGTCCTCGACTTTGGTCGTAGCTGGGAGGACCACCTACCCTTGGTGGAGTTTGTGTACAACAACAGTTACCACTCCACCATCGGGATGGCACCGTACGAGGCGTTGTACGACCGACCTTGTAGATCTCCTTTGTGCTGGACAGACCCCGGAGAGTCAGCACTGGTGGGACCGGAGATGGTCCAGGCCACGACAGAGAAGGTCCAGGTCATCCAGGAGCGGATGAGGACAGCTCAGAGCCGGCATAAGTCATATGCCGACAGGAGGCGGAGGCCACTGGAGTTCGAGGATGGTGACCACGTCTTCTTGCGGGTCTCACCTCGACGTGGTATTAGGAGATTTGGACGAGGCGACAAGTTATCTCCGCGCTTCATCGGACCCTTCCAGATTCTCAGCAGGATTGGTGAGGTGGCTTATCGCCTGGCTCTACCACCTCAGTTGCACCGGGTGCACGACATCTTCCACGTGTCTCAGCTGAGGAGATACGTGCACGACCCGACACACATCATTGACCATGGGGAGCTTGACGTTGACGATGGGGCGACTTTTACGGAGGTCCCGGTGGAGATAGAGGATCGACAGGAGTGGGTCCTGCGTGGACGATCGATTCCTCTTGTGCGCATCAGATGGAAGCATGGGAATCTCCAGGAGAGCACATGGGAGCGGGAGGCTCAGATGCGTGCTCAGTACCCTCATTTGTTTCCCTAGTTTTTGATGTATTTTTACGGGGACGTAAAGCCCTGAGGTGGGAGTAATGTAAAGACCCGTAAAATTCAAGGGGAATTTTTTTCTTAATTTTCTTTAGAATTTTACAAGAGCGCGGTTTTTGAGGGCACCTGATTCCGAGGCCCGGAGTGCCCGGAATCAATTTTCGAAGTTTGGCTCGGGTACGTTCAGTGAACGAACGAGCGGGATTTCCTAACTTTTGATCCGGTGCTCAGAATTGAAATCCGAGAGCACCGATGAACTCGCAGCGCCGATATTCGCTTAAAGAGACCCTTTCGGAAGTTGCGTTTGTTGCGGGTTGAAAGTTAGTTTTTGGGAGATTTATAAAAAGTTGAATAAAAAAATGTGGATTCTTTTATTTCACTTTTGTAGGTTAATTCCTCTCAAAAGGAGTTAGGGGTGGGACCCACACCCACTTAACCTCCCTTGAGAGGATTAAGTGTGGTGGGACCCACACAAACCTAAACCTCTCAACTTCCCCCTTAAACTCCCCTCTCTCCCTCTTAAATGTTTGTAAACTTAACATCTAATTAATTACACATGACATGTTAATTAATTAAGTGTTATGTTTTTGATTTTGAAGTTTTGAATTCCTTGGCTTGGTAAATAAAATAAGGAGGGACCTTATTTTATTTTGTTAGCCAACTTGTGTGGATTTCATTTTGAGAGCTCCTCCTCCATCTTCTTCATCTTGACGAAGAACGCTCATCTTGACGAAGAACGCTCAAGCTCCGACGAAGAACGCCGCTCCGCTCTTCTTCATCTTCCGTGTCAATGAGAGGGAACGCCGCTTCCTCCTCGGATTCCCTTCGTCGACATAAGAGGTTTCGCCAACGACGTATCACATTGGACGCATCTCTTCGTCAACGGAATTGACGAACGACGACCGCGACGCCCGATCTCCGCGACGTCGACTTCCGCGGACGTTGGCAAATCCTCGATCTTATACCCAAGGTAGGGGTTGTTAATTTATTGATTAATTATTTATTTCTTGATCGCGGATCTCGCATGTCTAACATGAGGCTTTTGAATGTTTAAGTTGAGTTATTATTTAACGTGAGGGGGCCGGACCGCATGAACACGGTCGAACCCCCTCCATTGTTCTTATTGTCTTATCTTGAGGATGGAAGCAAAGTGGCGTGGTGACGTCGCACCACGCGGATAGTAATATGATTAAATTTCGCGGCGCCGTCGCGCCGCGCCATGGAAGAATCATGAAGAACGCGACAACTTCGCGCCGCGTCGAAGGGAATCAAATGCGCGGCGAAGGGGCGCGGTGCCGTCGCACCGCGCTGGACGACGAACACCGCGGCCGGTTCCGGGCCGCGGCGGGATGAGAAGACCGGCGGCCGGGCCGCCGGCGTCGGAAGCCGAAGAGGGGACTGGGTTTTCCGGTCCCGTTGGAGAAAACCGGCCGGCCAGCTGGCCGGCCGGATGCCAATAAACCGGGGGAATTAATCCCCCGGCCAACTCATGAAACCCCCTCTTTAAGAGGGGGCGGTTTCCTTGTGGGGGGAAAAGCCCCCCGTTTTCTGCCAATCAAGCCCCCCACGTGGGGGGGGGGGGGGGGGGTTTGCAAAAGGGGCGCGGCTATATGCCGCGCCGTTTTCCAATCAGCGGGGGCTTTGCCCCCCGCGTGCAGCCACCTTGCGGCGCCAGGCCGCCGCGGCCCCCGCGCCGTCGCGCCGCCGGCCGGCCGGTCGGGCCGGGTCGCCCCGGACCCGGACCCCCCCGTTTCGAATCATTTACAGTCTTTTGGACATAACTTGAGCCTCGGACCTCCGATTGACGAACCGTCTGCGGAAACGCGATCCTTGGATCGAGACGGTCGTTTCGGTATATCGCACTCAAGGTTTAGGATTACTTTGAGTTCGTCCGGGTTGGTTCGTTCACGAAACCAACCGGGCCTTCGGAGCGGAAACGCTCATATCTTGAGCTACGGACGTCCGATTGACGTTCCGTCAGCCGTGTTGTGTTCCTCTTAGTGAGACGGATCTTTTGGCATACTCTGCCCGAGGTTTGGACGCAGGTGGAGTACGGTCGGGTTGGTTTTGCCTTAAAAACCAACCGGGCCCCGGAGACAAAAATGCCAATAACTCTCAGACCGGGCGTCCGATCGACGCGCCGTCTGTTGCGATGAGTCCCTGTTGACGATACAGAACTTTTGGATACATCAACTCTGGTCTTCGTGACAGTTGATGTATCAGCCTCTCGGCTTGTGGAGTGGACCCTCCGAACGAGCTTGCTGTGTGCGGGAACCCTAGTGCTGGCTGCGACTGTTACTGTGACTGCTACTGCTACTACTGCTACTGTGACTGCGACGACGACAGTACAGAGATCCTGTGTGGATTCGACGACGACGACTACAGCACTCAGCGATCCTACGTGGATCAGTGCTACAGGTCCTGTGTGGGCCCGATCCTGTGTGGGTCCGATCCTGTGTGGGTCTTTGCGCTCAGCGGTCCTGTGTGAACCAGCGCCTACAGGTCCTGTGTGGGCCCGATCCTGTGTGGGTCTTTGCAGGGGTTAGTTATCTATCGATCCTTCGTGGGTCCGACGACTTAGATAGATCAGTGATCATCTTTATCGTCCTTTGAAGAAGTATACCTGTGTGAGCTGAATCCTTTTGCTTTCCTTTGTGGATTGTGTTGTGCAATCCTGTGTGGATTACGTTTTGCTTTCCTGTGTGGAATACGTATACTTTCCTGTGTGGACTGAGTTGTACTTGGGCTCGGAGGTTGGAGCGTATTTGAAATTGATGACTTAGGTATATGTATGGGCATATACCTAAGCAGTATCGGTTGTTACTTCGTGATTGTACCTTTCTTCATGGTTTATCCTTTGTGGATTTGAGAGACCTTCAGGGGTCTCGGGGTCCCTACTGAGTAGCTTATACTCACCCCTGCACGGGCTTTGCCCGCACTACGTTGTGTTGGTTGCAGACGACGGACAGCGTTGACCTTAGCTGAGGCTTGCAGAGCGGGACGGTACCCGGAGGTGGACCACTGGGCGGGACGTGCACGGAGCAGACGGTGGGACCTGTGGAGCAGAGGAGCTATCTGTACCCACCCTTCAGGTGGGATTTCCAGTGGACATCTCGGTGTAGCGGCATTTACTTTTCAGTTGCTGTTTTCCCTTTCGAGTTGTACTTTACTTTCAGTTTGGGTTTGTATACTGGCCCATTTACTTTTCCGCACTTTCAGTTGTACTCTGCTTTTGTTTAGTGTTTACTTTCCGCTTGCTTACTCTGTGGTGTTTGTTTATTTTCAAAGGCAATGCCTTCCCTTTTTACCGGGATTTACGCCTTGGTGCTAGTCTCCAGCCCCTGGCCTATGGAAGGCGGGCTTGGGGTAGTCACGGCACGGACCCCGAGGGCGGGTCGTGACAACTTTTGACTTTTATACTGGTGTGTACACTTCTAGAGGCAAGTCAGGTTTATGTGGTCTATTATAGTATATCAAGTTCAGGTTTGGGATGTGTTCTTATATAGGGTGATCACATCATGGTCTATTCATGATTGCTTATGACACATGAGATGAATTATCTTACCCATGACCTTGAACAAGAAACCCTGATTCATGCACATAAAATTTGGTGGTATTACCTTTTTGAAGAAGGATTTGTTATGTTTCTTGATTGCAAATGCCCGAGTTATATCTTATCATAAATGGGTATGAATCTCTATTATAGGAATTGGGGGGATTACCTACAGGAATTCATTTTCAACAATTATTATACCTCAGGAAAAGGGAATCTCATCAATGATGCTTTGAGTAGTAATATTCTGACCTAGGCCATGAAGAAATCATAAAAATACTATAATTTAATGGTTCCATTTTCGCACTTTCACATGAGAGTCTAGGATAATGAACCAGAGGTTATTTTGAAAAGTGTTCAGTTGACCTTATCACTTATTGAGATGATTTTTTTATTATTATCATCATGACGATGAGTTAAATTTAATTAGAGACTCTCTTAATAGTTTTGAGACCATTTTTGAGTGGCCATTCTACATAGACAATATTATATGTTTTCAGAATTTGAATATTATTCCTTCATCTATGAGAAAGACTGTGATGGGAGACTATCATTGTTCTCAATGGATTGTGCACCTGAGTACCATGAAGATGTTCTATGATAGGTGATAATGGTTTTGGTCTCCGTGTATGATATAGGACATCACTGACCTTGTTTTACATTATTACACTTTCTAACAGCTCAAGGCTAAGCACCAGAAACCTTTGGGATTTCTACATCCCCTTCTAGTGCTGACTTTGAAGTGAGATGGGGTTTCTATGGAATTTATGGGGGATTTTCCACATACCCCTAAGAATAATAACATGATAAGGGTTATGATTGATTGACAGACTAAATTACATCAATTTATACCCATATGGGATAAAACCAATTTTGGGGACTTGGGAAGTCTACACATGTAATATGTTTTCTGGTTTCATGGTGTTCCATATATGATAGTGTATGATAGAGACCCCTAGTACACTTATCATTTTTAGAGGCCTCTAGGAGGCAATGGGATCTCATGTTATAATGAGAATGTAATATCATCTGAAGATAAATTTCCAAATAGAATAGGATATTTTTTAAGACATGCTCGGTGCTTGAATCCTCAATTTTGGTGGTGTTTGGGATACCTACTTAGGACTAGTTAAGTTTTCATATAAAAACTATTACCATTCATTCATTCATATGGATTACTTTATGGAATAATATGAATTAACCTATAAATATCTATTATGTTGGTCCGAGATTAGTGAATATTCCTTTGTTGGACGAAATTTGGACCAGTATATGATGAATAAGATTCTTTTGATTTTTTAAATAATGGTGATGTAATAGATCCAACTGAAGTATTATAATGATCATTAATAAAAACAACTATATTTTTTAGTTTTAACTAGATGTTATTTAGGATTTCACATAGTTTGATTCATCAACAACTTGAAAAATAAGGGAATCTGTCACCACGGTTTGTGGGACCTTTTGAGGTTATGGTGTAGGTGGGGAAAGTGGCTTATCATTTAGAACATCCACTATAGTTGATTCCAATACATGTTGTGTTCCATTTATCTTAGCTTCAAATTTATCTTTATGATCCATCGAATGACTTGAGTTGGGAGTATATTGATGTTGATCCTAATTTATTCATTATTGAGAATCCAATTAGGATTTTTGATTCTGAGACAAAGTTACTTCATGGGAGGATGAATCCTTTGGTCTTTGTTGCATGGTTGCATGGTTTTGATTCTCATGAGAAATTGGAGCACGAGGCACTACTGAGAGATTATTAGCCTCATGTATTTGTATGGAAATTTCCTAATAGGATTTGTAGGGACACAATGTTTTTATTCTGGGGAGGTTGTAACATACTGTTATGATTTTTAGTCACTCCTTTATTCATGTTTTCTTTATCATCACGTGGGTACATTTGTGGGAATCTTAGATATGGAGATCCTTTACTAGGGAAAATGAACAAATATTATAAGATGTATGTTGTTTTAAATTAACTTATCTTGGTTATAAGTGTTATAATAGATTTGAAGGGTTCTCCCCAAGTTCAGGGAATTTCTGTGGTACTTTGGTGTTTTTTTGTTAAAATAAGAGTTTTATTCTATATGTTGGAAAATTACACACAGTATAATTAGATTACATGATGTGTGTTTCTTGTCATGAGATGTCATGAATATTTAAAAGACATGAAAAGTTACATTCCATGTACATCGAACTCATGATGTGTAAAAGTCAAAAATCATGTTTTTATAAAAAAGTGATATATATTTTGCGTAGGTTGCCATTGGGAATTACATGACATGAACTAGGGTTAAACACCATATAATTCTCAATTTGGGTCATTTTAAGTGTACCACACAGATTAATTTCTATACATTTGTCTAGAGCCCTCTCATATCACAACATAGAGATTACCTATGTGATTTTTAGTGATTTTTGAGATATCTGATCCTTTTGGATTATTCTTTCGATGATTGATCATCACTTTGGTTGTGTTTTACCTTTCTAGTAAGTGGTTTTCCCCTCATGTGGTTTCTTATGGCCTCTCGTTCTCTTCTCCTTATATTTTTATGTATCATCATGTAATGGATGGATATAAAATCCTTTATATTGAATATTGATTAAAGGTTGTGATCCTTGAACTTTCACACATTCTTTCTTCATTGGCGAGTCCCATTTGAGGGTGTTGTTTTCTAGATCATTGGATTAATGGTATGGGGTTTCATTTAAAATTTTACATTTAATTAAAAGAATTATTATTTTTATTTGTTTAAAATATATTTCAATTGATTTATAAAACCCGTATTTAATATGATTTGAAATTAAAATGTTGAATGTTATGGAATTTTAGAAGAACCTGAAATCCAATGGAATTCGAAGTGTGGGGTGAACATTGAAAATGGTGGAAATGATGATATGATTTGAGAATTGTTCTGAAAAAAATGGATTAAATTTTATTGATAAAAACCTATGTCTAGTTTTTTATTGAAAAGGAAAGAAATGGTGAAAAAACAAATGATTTGGTTTTTATATTGAATTGGAATATTGATACTTGAATTTTGGGCAATTGAATTGAAAATTATGATTGATTTGAAATGAGATGAATTTACCATTATTGATTTATTAATTGATCACATGAAATCCTCAGTAGTTAGTGGTATATTTTAGATAATAATGATAGGGTCTTGACCCCCTAATAATTTATTGATGATGAAAACTAAAAAAACCCAGTTCAACATGATTATACCTAATGCGATGTTGATGAGTCCTATTCATCTAGTTCTCGAGAGACATGGGCACACATGTCTTTCTATGATCACCGATTTGAGATGTGTGAGGATCCTATAGCTTGAAACTGACATTCTTTAAGAAAGGCGACCATGTTTCTTATTTCATATGATTTTATTATTCTCCATTGAGTATAGAATTGTTTTATACTCTCCCAATGGTTTATATAAATTCTTTTATATAAAATGTTTATTTAATCCAGGTTTTATGTGTTTTCTAGGTACTAAAAATAAATCATGTTCTCATTAAAATATGTAAAATGTTATATTATGCAATGGCCTATTTTATTTAAATATAACGTATGATTAGTTTATTATTATGGAGTATATTATTTAAAACCTAATGAGACCCTTAAGGATTTACAATTAACATCCAAACTTTTCATTTGGGTAATTATAGACTATATTAGGTTTGAGAAAAGGGAAATTTCAACTTGGAGGTGGTAGTAGTTTTTGAACCTTTGGAATATAGAGTGTTGATAGAGGTGAATAGTGGAGATGCTATCAACTTTTTTTGTGGGATGTATGTGTTATCATCTTGTTAGATATAGAGTACTTCGACGATGTTCTTGTTTGGGGTTTATTTTACTTGTTTGTTTCTAGTACTTTCTCTATTTGGAGTGTTGAGTATACTGAATTGTAATCTTTATCTTTAATTTATTGTAAATATCATTCCATATTTGATCATGTATGATGTGAGGTTCAAGTCACCAAACCATGGGGATCAGCAATGCATTTCATTCCATGTTAATTCTACATTGGGTATCATGGTACTAGGGTATCCGGGCTAGTTTGTGAGACTGGGTCGGACTCCATGTCCCTCCACCCAGAGAGACTTTACCTTGTAGAGAAATAAATTCATGATATCTATAGTACCAAATATAATATTTAAAAAAAAACCAATTCTTAATATCAAAAGGAAAATAAAAAATTGAGGTTAAGGTAGATGAATAATAGATTTAAGGAGTCTTACTTTTTATCTAATGAATATCTTTAACCCCTTAATGTGTATTAACTGTTAAAAATAAATAATATTTCATAATCAAATTTAATAAACGATTTACTAAACACGAATATGAAGGGAATATAAAAAATAAAAAAAAGTTTATTTATTTTCTGAAAAATGACATAAATATTGATGAACATTATATAAATAAAGGATAATTATAAACATTTTATAAATTAGATAGAATATGAAAATTTTTTATGTTAATTTTATTATGAACTCTTTGAAATTATGAATTATATGGAATTTAGATGACCTTTCATGATTAATAAAAATTTTAGAAATAAATTTCTTTTATGTAAACCTTTTACAAAATATAAATATCATATACATTTTAGAATATTTATTAATTTTATCAAAAAAAATTTGATGTGTTTTAAATAATATCCAAATGGAGCCCCTTTGATTGAATTACTTAAAATTTAATTAATTATGAATATTTCATAATTATAAATTGAATCACTTTTATATTTTGGATTATTTAGTAATTTATAAACACTTTATAAATTACCCCATAATTTTTTTGAATAATCCATTTTATTTCTACAAAATAAAAAATACAATATAATTTCATAAAATTTATTATAAATATTAATAATTAATATTTAGAAAAATTTTACATAAACATTTAATTAATTAGTTATAATTTTATTATAATTATTTAATGTATTTATAAATTCCATAAAAATAAAATACTTCCAAAAAACATTTATCATTATTTATCAACAATTTTAAAACCATTAAAACCATTAAAACCATTTAATGTTTTAAATACCTTAAAAACAATTATTGAAAACAATTCAGCTTACCCTGACATATAATCTACATTTTGGGTGAGTGTAACCTATGATTACTATTATATAGGCTATCCATGCATGTGTCTGTCTTTCTAAACCTTATTCATCACATTTTTTATAGGTTTAGTTATCTTTTATGTTAACATAAACCATCTAGTACCCCTTACGTAAAGGTAAGTCATTATTTAACTTAACACAATAAGAGTACATAAACAATCAATTAAATGGAAAGTCACAAATTATTTTTATTTAAACTATATATTTAAAGGTAAAAATAAAGATAATATTTCACGAAACCTTAACATAAATTTATGTCTTGCGGATACCTTTATATAAGGACTCACATAAAGGTAAAAATTATATTACATTTACATAGCTCATTAATGTGAAAAAATACTACAAAATTATTATAAAAAAGTTTTATTTTGGTATTATTCGAAAAAAGTTATAAAAAAACATTAACACCATAAATAAACATTCATTGATTCAATTTTTGGGTTCCTTTTAATCATATAATGATTATTAGAACTGGGAATAAATCCAAAAATGGTGGATCTATCTTTAAGAAACCAAACATGTAAATTATCTAAAAATAGAGGTGATTAGAGAACTTGTATTTCACCAGTTGTATTAACTTCCATTATCTCATGTTGATGGATTTTATTTTATATATATTACTGAAGAAGAATTTTTTTCCCATCATCTAAAGATGTACACTGATTAATGGATCATTGATCATATAGAAATGATCCTTATTATACGAATAAGTGTTAAGACCTTATTCCATGAAGAAAAATGTTTCACTAGGAACAAATAAATATTCCACAAGATCACATGAAACCCATGATAATAATAAGATGGATGATATCTCATTGTATAGACATTATAAATGATCCATTTTTTTTAATATTGTTATCTATAATTAAAATGATCGAGTTCCATCTCATGGAACCTGACTATTTCACCTTTTGACGTATAAAATAACTGAACACATCAATAAATAATATAAATAAGATAAATTAACCTGCCTTTGGTTCATAAATTATAGAATCCTTAATGAGTGATATTATAAACCATTTATTCATATGAAATACTTTTAATCTGAATCTCATGCATATTTATTATAATATTTATATATACATATATTATATATCAACACACACATCATATGCCTAAAAAATACATTCATCCTATGAATTTATTTAATATACTTTGTATATGTAAAAATAATATTATATATATATATATATATATTATTCATGTAAAATATGAAATTTTACATGCATATCGTGAAATTATATTTTAGTGAACATATATCAATAGCTAACGTTGAAAAAATGATGTTTCAGCAATCATATAATTCATATTAGTGACATGGTTTGATGAATAGTGGTAAGAGAGAAATAAGGAATTTAGCAAGTCACATTATATGATAGAGGGTTCTCCATTGGGCCTTCATCCACATGATATAAATTTGGGATACTAGGCCTTTATTCCATGTGATGGTGTTCATGAAAATTAGAATTTAGGCTATCAGATTTAATAAAATAGGTGTAGTGGGTCTCTTCCATTTTTTATAGTGAGGGATGAGTATTTACCCACCAGGGATCCTGATTGTGAAATTTTTTTGGTTTCCTTTAATACCCTATAAAAATAATAAATAAATAAATAAAATATGTATAATGATGAGGGTGTATAATGAAAACATTCCAGAAGGTGAAAATAAACCCATAAAATACCAAAAAAGAAACACTAGTACCACAATTGATGCTACTAGGGGAATTCCACTGCCATGAGATGGTGGCTACTACCACGAGAATGAGATCCCCACTAAATTGAATGCATAAAATGATATATAAGAATAAGTGGTAATAGAGGATGGATAATCAAGAGACACATACACCACTCTATGATGTTACTACGGGGAAACACCATTGGAGAACTATCACTAAGTTGTTATCACAATGTATGATTGAAAATGAGGGCCACTAAAAGATAAAAATTTATAAGGATATGTGAAATGAATCTAGATAAAATATGTAAGAAAAAAATCATCTTTATAAATTGGATGATACTATAGAAAACTAGAGTAATGAAAAATTATGTGACAACACTAGAGGAAAACATTCCCAAAGAGAAACCATTGATAAAAAATCAAAGAAAACAATAATCATTAATTTAGGGGATGTAATCATACTCATCAATGAGTTGATTCTCTTGGTTGAAGATATTCACCATTTATATTGATTCTAGTAAATCTTTGAGGTATTAAGTCAATGATGAAGACTGAATTTGGGAAATATCCTTGATAGAAGATGATAAAAAAAATAAAACTAATGATAAGTGGATTAAAGCACAAAGTAGAGGTAAAACCACCACATGGGGGATAAATAGAGGTAGAATAATATTTTATGAAGACTAAGTATATATTTTCCGGGAAATACAGAATGGTAAGACAAAGGAATCAAAATTATCAGGTTTTTATGAGATGAAGCACCACCATTACGGTGTTGACACGAAGGCAACTTCCAAATGATATAATCTAAAATGAGAGAAAAATGAAACAAAGGGGAACTAAAAGATATAATGTAACTTTATATTCCATTCTATAAGTTTTGGATTTAAAATCAATGTTGATATTTTTTATACCTTTTTAGTAACAATATATGAATAATGGAAAATTCAGTTAGACTTCTCACTAGCCCCAGACCATAGGAACTATCAAAAAACATTTCATTTAGCTACTAGTGGATCCACACATGCTCTTTAATTTTATTTCAGTTTCCAATCATATTAATACATTTCCTGGAAGGTGTTATCTGTACAATCTTAATGTTATTAATATGGGTATATATTATGTATTTCAATCAATTATTTTATTATATATACATAACACACATTAGTAATTATATAATAGTTACAACTCAATGTGATTAAAATATATTAATTTGGTTGAAAAAAATGATTCACATAGAAAACCTATAACATATAATATAAATTTATTTTATTTAATACTAAAACCTTATTCCATATCCAAAGGATATAAAAAAATTATATATTATGCTATAGGTTTTTGAGCTGAAATCACCATTGAAACATTAAATAAATTCTGAGTAATGATCTATGGATAATAGTAAATTCAGTTAGACTCTTCATTATATAAATAATATTCACACCAAAATCCATTTCTAGAGGATATAAATTAAATTCATATACTAGGATATAGGTTTTGGAGTTAAAATAATTGTGGAAATTTTAAATCACTATTGAGTAATTATCTACGTAGAGTAGTGAATCAAGTCATACTTCTCACTAGCCTAAAGGAATTGGACCTATAATTGGGGGGGGGGGGGTAGCTATTGGTCGCACCAAACATTCTCCTGAATAATATATTGGGTTTCTATCCTTTTAATACATTTCATTAAAGGTTTTAATTATATAATATTTATGTGCTGAATAAGGTTATTCATTAATTACTATAATTTTATTATAGAATCTTAAAAGATATCATTAATTTTATAAAAGTAACACTTCAATATTATTAAAATATAATAATTTTGTTAAAAAACATGATTAACATGAATTTAATAATTATATATATATATATATATAATGATAAGATGAAATTGAATATGCATGAGATACATTTATAAAATGGAGAGATACATAAAAATCCTCAAAATATTATGTGATATAATCCTAATCAAGTAATCACTCTCTAAATCCATGAATATAAAAAAATTATCATCATATTGGAAAATTTATAATTATGAATAGTGAAAATGGAATATTTTTCATAAGGATCACAATATATGAAAGACATTAATAGTTAGGTGTGTGAATCTAATTTTTATATTTGTGTTTCAATTTGTATGGGTAAAATTAAAAGCTAACAATCTATATGAAACTATTTAGGATTATTCTTTAGATGAATATAAAAAAATTATTGTATACCTAAATATAAATGAATTATATTAGATAAAATTGATATGTTAGTGTACCTAAATATCCATATAATTAAAGAAACACTAAGGTCAACTCAAAATATAGTACATTTTTTTACCATTTAACCAATGTAAATGATTTATGTGATTGTTAATTTAGTCAGATTATATTTAATATAATTTCATATTTATTACCATTTTAAATCATGATAATTAATCTAAAAATATATTAATTTATTTGAATGACATTAAATACTTGTAAAAACCCATATTTGTGGTCTATTTAGGAATGGTAAAAAATAAATACCAGTAATTTTCATGAATGATAATTAAGCATGAGATTAATTCTCAATTATATTTTCTATATATTAAAGTAACATATTTATAAATATACATCTAATAATTAATATATAAATTATATGAGGATATTTATGTGGTGCATTACTTATATTTAATTCAACTAGAAGATAAATTAGTTTTATGGTGTATCCATAGGTATTCCTTCATCTTTAAAACTAAATTTAGGCATTAATATAGATGAAAAGTGATTCTATTATGAGAATTCATGACAACATAGGTTTCAATACCTCAAAAAACTGAAAGAGTAGAAATATAATTTTTTATAGTCCACATTAGGAATTTGGGTCATAGAAATCATTTAACATATTTTTTAATCGTGGGTATAAGATACCAACCATGTTTTACACACTTTTTTATATGAACATGGAATAATAAGTGAAGAAAATTAAAAAAAAAAGATATATGGAGATGTGTTTCAATAATACAAAAAATATCACAAAATTTCGAGGGGAAAAAATATTAGTTATCATATTAGTGGTGGACTAGATTGTTGTTTGTGAACTAATATTTTGTGCTGGTTATAAAACGTATCAGTTCTTAACTTATTTAAAACCATATTTATACATTATAAAAACATAAATATTGTTTATTATGAATATAGAATTTATGATTTTATACACAAAGTTTCAATTTTATATATTCAAGACTTATATAATACAATCTATAAAAAAGTGAAATTATAATGTCATGGTATGAGTATTATTACACTTTTATTAGATTAAAATGGCATACATAGGTCAATAATTTACAAAAAATTTAAATCATTATTAATTTCACTCCAAAAAAAATTACTTGCACACTCTTTTTTCAAACTGGGGTTGTTCTCTAGATTTTATTAATAATGTAAATAATAATAATTATTTTTAATAGATTTTTATAACAAAAAAATGGGTTACATAAGAAAGAATATAATTTTTATGGAACTAGTGAGAGTAAATTTGATCATAAAAATATTTGAAAAAATAAATATGAATCTATGATATTGATTGAATTTATTTTAGAAAAATATATGAAACTATAATATAGAAATTTTATTCTAGGGAAAGTATATAATTTACACCCTGATTCACATAAAAATGGTTCAATATGTGATTATGAAATTTTAAAGTATAAAATTATCTTCCAGACACCATGGATTCCTTTTATAGAATCCTATGTGGTTAATATTATCAACAACATTAAAACCATTATGAATCCTGTAAATACATTATACTGAAAAATTTCCTTTTATTTCATCATTTAGAACACCCTAATTGTTTTTAATTATGTTTTGATTCTATATAAATGGTGAGGATGATTATTATTATTTAGTAGTTTAGGAGGAGGGATGATGTATAACATTTCTTCAGTGGTTAAATATTGATATATTAAAAAAATTAATGAAATTTACTATGAAGTAAAACATAAGGGCTATGATAAGATATTTTGTGTTACATAAATTGAATTTTGATGATAATTTTCTTGGTTTAGTTTATATATAATTCTAAAATATCTTTTATTTTATTTATATTTTAGAAAATATAAGAAAAAATATGATTTTATTTTTTATGGAAATTTAATCATAATCATTTATTCATATGTGTTATATTTATTTCATTAGAGTAAAATGTTAAGTAACCCCTTCGATAAAAAATTGAGTTTCCACTAATCAATAATCATTATTTTAATATATGGGTTAAGTTGATATGTTAAGATTAAATGATTAGTGGGGAATTTAGAGATAACATGTTTATTGACGACACAAAAAATGTATTATTATATGGATTGGATAAATTTGAGTGTACAATAAAGAATTTCACAAATAAAATTCATCTATACACTTGGGGAGTTAAATTCATAGTAATACCATGTACCCTTGGTTATAAAATTATCTTATATATAAACCCTCATATATTTACTTCTTTAATCTTTCAGTTTTAACAATTGAACTAATTAAGATGTCCTTGTGTGTTTAATTGATCATGTGGTGGGTTTTGATTAACTAACAAGATATTCTTCCTTCTGTATGAAGGGTATAAAAGTTAACACATTAATTGAGTAAAAATGGTTTAATTGATGACCATGATTAGTTGACAGGTAAGTGATGAACTATTATACATAGATAATGAATATGTTATTTATTTATTTTATTTATCTAATATACTAAGGATATTCTGCAATGGATATGTTTTCCTTTATGATGATTACATGTTAATTTTTTCATTTCTACACTTGGAATATTGGAAAAAAGTACACTATGAATATATATTTTGTATATAAGGATATATATAGAAGGAATTATTATATGGAGATATGTGCATTTTATGAGGATCATGACACATATTTTTGTATATTTAACGACAATGACTTTTTTTCTTCAAAATACCTCATTTATTATGTTTATCAAAAATGAATTAATAGTGTTTATAAATGACAAAAATTCCTACAAGGGTATACATAAATATATATTAATGATGATTTATTTTAGTTTAAAAGTTTTGTAAAAAATGGATATAGGTTATATTATAACTTGATAAAAAAGAGTTTTTCTATATTTTTAGAATCTATTGTGAGGTTTGACTAAAAAAATATGGATTTTGTACAAGTATTATATTGAAATATAGATATCTTAAATCAAATATATCAAAATATCTGGCATGTAAATATGTTTCATTGTACGATTGTTTTTTAGAATAATGATATATTATATTGTAATAAACTTGTATAATTTACATAATCCAGGTAAAATAATAGTGATAAAATTACAAAATCATTTTAAGATATTTTTTGTGGAGTATAAAGTGTAGAATCTACTAATTAATGTGTTAAAAATATTAATGGAAACTTGGGTTATTGAGGGAATACATTATAATAAGTTATAAAAAATATATTAAATGGTCAAGAAGCAACAATGAATTTCATAAATGCATGAGATCCTAGATATTAATTTATTTAATTAAGGATTTATATATAAAAATAAACTGTACTCATTCATGAATACCAATTGGAATTGACATATATTGTTAATTATATCTCTCTCTCACCCTTATTCTCTTTTTAATCATGATTATGTTATATAATTTCATAGATTGAATAAATTACCGACAATGTTGTATTACGATTCCTGAGTTGATGGATTACACATAGAGGAAAGAACTATTTGGTTATTATTAATGTATTTATGTAAAACTTACTATGAATAAAGTGATCAATATAAAGGTATATTAATTATTTATATTTATAGGATATTTATTCTAATTGTCCTCAAGATTATTTTTTTTACTACATTTAGTCATGTTTTATGTCTAAAAGACCAATAACCCATTAAGTTAAGGATCCTTTATCACTATTCCTTAATTAATTCTTTCATAAATCTAGTGATCACCATTTACTACCTTCTAAAATTAATTAAACATATCTCCTATTTCATATAACTTTTAAATACCAAAAAAAACATTAAATGATATGTAAATTAATTCTATAGGAAAATAAATCTCATATAATTTATATATAAGTCTCACTTCACTTTTATAGATAACCCTACATCAATATATAAGGCCTCAGTTGTTACCAAAATGAACATAATTGATTTATAATACCTTATTTTAGATATAGATAAACTATATTAATTGTTTTGGGAGGATTTATTGGTCCATTTAAATATGAATTGATATATTGATCATCTGTTTGCTCTAAAATTTGATATAAATAACCCTTAAGATAAATATATCACCAAATATCATCTAAAACGTTCAAGTATAAAATAAAATCTTTTATAAATAATAAAATAACTTCTGAAATATGTAACTACAGTAATCAATATCGATGATATCATTATATTTTTTAGGACATCTTACTCAAAAAAGAATTTTATATTAATGAAATATTGTATATAATTCTCATTCAATATTCAAATTAATACAGCGTTCATATATTTTATAAACTACAATTACTCCATTTTTTCATACACATAACCTATAATTGTGTGAAAAGTTTAATTCCAATTCAAATAAATTTCAATATTTCACTGTTTTCACTAGAGGTTTGTAAATTTACTTGTAAATTATTTTTCTGGTTATTCAAAAATTTATAGTTTTACATATAAGTACATTTATCGACACATATTATTATGAAATATATCATTTACCACCACAAATTTTTTTGATGTTTATTATAAACTATTATAATTCTAATTAAAATTTCATTGAAAAAAATAAAAAATAAAAAATATTTTAGATATACACTAATTAATTTCGTGAAACAATTACCTATCGATGAAAATTTGTATCAAACATTCCGAAAATCATAAAAAAGATATATAATTAATCCATTTACTCAATAAGATATACAAAATTCTGAATACTCACCCTCATTGTGTTTTTTATAAACCCATTTTATAATGAATAATGTTTCTATTTTGAAAATACCACAAAGAAAATTATATAAAATCTAGAAAGCCTTATGTATAAATTGAAATTCCATCTTATGTTACATAATTTATAAATAAAAATCTATCTTCTAGATTTTAATTTCTAAATACTTAAGTAAATATCTATAATAATAGTAAGAAACTTTATAACAATTTTAGACATAAAATACCCCCCTTTAAAAATAAAAACATAATAAAACAAAAAAATAAAATTGTAATCATACAAAAAATAAATACTTATAAATTTTATAATTCTTCATATTTTAAGGAAGAAAAAGAGATTCTAATATTACTTTTTATTTTAATGATTAATATACATATTTCATGAAATCATCGCCTTATAAAAATTATAAACCTATCTTCGAACTCCCTCATATCATATTTTTACCTCACTGATAAAAATCCAATGGATCAGGAGAAATTGGTACATAATTTATTTAAATATATGAAATAGATCAATAACACTCCCCAAAGAGTTTTTGACCAAAAAAACCTAAAATTTTGAGGAAGGTAAATGAAAAAAATATTTTATCTATAACTCTCTAAAGTAGTCCTAGAAAGAAATTTCAGGATGATATTATCAATTTTATAAAGTTTATAAATGTTATAAAAATTATTAGTTTCTTTATTAATAATTTATTTTAAAGAAAAACAGGAAATCACTTTTTGTATAGTTTTTTAATTATGAATAATATTTTTATTCAATTTTACATAGGTTTTATTATAACATTGAGAAATAATATTAAAAAATTTTCTCTCACCATGGCCTTCCAATTATTTTCGTGGTGAAATAAATTGTATACATTCTTGTTTAACATCAATTTACTAAACATCATTAACATTTAATGATGCATTGTCTCCTTATTACAAATTTTTTTATTCAATTTATCCTAATAAGAAAAATCGAATGCAGATAAATCACAAGTCATCAATGCTTCAAACTTATTTATATCAGTATAGGTAAATAAATAATATAGTAGAGTTTCTATCCTACAAACCATAGTTTTTGTGACTTCTATATAACTGAGGCTATTTTTAATTTCATAAAAATAAGATACATAGAATAACTATATAATTATACAGTAAAAAATTATTATAAATAATAAGAATTTTTTTTGGAAGTATTATAATATTTTAATCATTTTTTATAAAAAAATGGAAGAAAAAACATTATAATTTCACCCTTATATTGATTTTTATTAATAAAATAATCTATTTTCATTAATTTTTATACATGATCAACTTATTTAAAACCTCATTTATATATATATATATATAATTTTAGATAAATTTCTCATTCTTTAGTTTTATCTCTTAGAAGAGAAGAAAAGATGATTTTCTAATTAATTCTATTAGGAATTTTTATTTCATCATCTAAAAAAATTAAGGGCTATTTCTTCTTTATTTATACTAAATATAATTTCATATATATATACATCAACACTATAAATTAATTTTATTTTTCATTATTTAGGTTTATATTGTGATTAAGTTATCATATTTCGAGTTTTATCTTTTAAAAATATTTATCCAATAATGAATAATTTTTTTATTGAAGTTTGTGTCAACCCATAAAAACCATTTCCCAATTTTCACAGATTTATTTTTATCTTTGAAAAAAAATCAACTTTTTTTTTCAATTAAAAAACTTTTATTAAAAAAATTCATCTAAGAAGGTTTCTTTCCTATTCATATCATAAAATGTAAAACATATTTGAAAAGTAGTAGCTAAACGTTTTCTCATTTTTTTTAAAACATATAAATAGATAAAATGTCTCATTAATATACTATTCTCACACATGATAATTTATCATATATACTAATATTTCCTTATTTATGACCACTTCACCATTTTTATTAAGTATTTTTTTCTAAAATATAATTTTTCTCAACAACATAAGTTAATATTTATCTTGAAAAAATATTTTCAGATCTTTTTTTCATTATTTTGTTTAATTACACTATTATTTAAATTAATCAATTTTTAACATTTTCATCAAAATTTAGGAGTATAACTTGTGTTAAAAATGTTTTAATCCCTATAGTTTTCATTAATATTGTATCATTTTGTGTGGTTAAATTACCAAAATGTTATCCCCATCAAACTAAAATATCACCCTTAATTTTATAATGTATGTAAATATTTTAATTTTATAATAACATGAACCATTCGCCTATAATTCAGATAGGAAATCATCAAATTCGAAAATACACACTAGATTTACATATTAATAATCATTTACATAGTTATAAAATTTATTCCCAATATTTTATATTTAAATTTTATGTATCTACACATTATTAATTTAAACCATTTTTTATAATCTCTTATTATATCAGTTGTAGTATTTTCTCCTCTTTATTATCCAAGATATATTCTATCATAAAAAAGTTCCAAATTTAAATTTTATTTATTTTTCATTTTTTATATCACTTGAACTATAAAATTCTCTATATTACATTACATTTTTATTCTTCATGTATCATATAACTAACAATATCTCACATTTTGTCGATCAAAGAAATAATTTATTTTTAATGTTATTGATTATTTTGGAAAATTACTTTGAAACCCTCTATAAAATATATTTACATTATAATATAATCTAAATAAAATCATGGATTATTAAATATCTTATTTTAAAAACCATACTATGTCAAGAAGTTATTATAGATGAATGTAAATTATTAATTAAATACTTCTTTAAAAATATCTTCACCTTATATTAAGTTTTCCTAATGCCGTTATTTTTTCTTTAATATTTTATATTTCCTCAATATTTTATATTGTATTTTATTTAAATTTATAAAATTAAACACATCAATCTTCAATATAATTATCATAATAAAATTTATTTTAATATACACACAAAATATGTGACAAAAAAATCTTAATATTTGTTTTAATTTAGAAATGGTCACATTAAAATATTTCTTAACAAGATATAATTTTATTCATACCTCCTTTAGGTAACATAAAATTCTAAGATAATGAATAAAATCGTCACTATAATAAAATTTGGTTTATTTCTTGTTCTTATGGTATATATACACACAATGGATTATGTAAGCCTTTAAAAAAATTTGTAACACCTATCAAACACTCATAAAAAATTACAAGAAAATATTTAAAAGATAATATTCTTAAAAGAATAAGACCAAAGAAAACATGTATGAATTTAAATATATTACTAGAAATGAAACTATAATAAATTTTTTAAAACCCCCACTAATGTTTAACATCCTATCAAAAACAAAATATAACTTTTAAAATTCACATGAATCTCTTTATTATATTCAATCTATAAAGAACATCAAACTTGATATCTAAACATTTAAATGAACATATTAATGTACAACTACTACATTAAATTATTATTGACGATATATAGGAGAACAAGAATGGAATTTCATGATTAATATTTCTTCGGTCAGTATTGCAGTAAATTATGATTTTAACTTATTATTATGTTAAAATTTATTATTATAATAATAAAATATGTTATATGTAATGAATAAAGAGTGTGTATCACCTCAATAAAAAAATATAACACAAAAATTCCAAGGAACCAAAAGGAATATTGTTTCTATTACATCATAAAAATAAATCATTGAAAACGAAATGATGAAAATAATACAAAATACACATCCAAAAATAAAAAAATGTGTATTCCAAAACCACACCCAACTAGTCAGTCTCCGTGATTCCAAATACATAGTTTATAGATCGAATATAGGGTGTTCTTATGAAGGGGAATCTTCACTGAACCCTAATTAGTCATCAAGAGACCTCCTTGAAGGATTTTTGGACCCTATTTCTTACTCTATGAGTAATAGTCACATATGAAAAATTATTTTTTATGTGTGCCCAAATGTTAAAAAATAGATGGAAATATACTAAATTTCATGAAATAGAAAAAACAGAAAATGATAAATACCAATAATAATTAATCTTAAAATACCTACCAATGAAAGACAATTATTATAAAAACAAATAAAGAGAAAAAAATGTTTATTGTTAGATCTAAACTTAATGGAAATTATGTATGTTGATAATCATTCTATTCGAAAGAAGAATGATTAGTTATGATTTTATTGAAGTAATGGTCTATAAAGGTATCCATATGATATACTATGTCTAACTGTGTATCTTGAGAAATCAAAATAGCCATAAAAACTATCACTATATAGGGTCAATACAATTTTGATTTCATATCGAGGATACAAAATCCATAATCTCTCCATGTTACATACAACATGAGAGAAACTTGTGACAAAAATACCCACCCCATACTCTATAGTAAATTAACCATGTTAATAACACTTAAAACCCAATTTTAAAAACAGGTATCATGATTAAATTTTAATATTTAACAATAATAACATCAAGTAAGAATAATAATAAAAAAATAAGCACCATTATAAACCCACAACTTCATATGAAACCATCATATTAATGAAATTATGGAATAAAATTCAAATTATAAAGAATAAATTTAAAAATATAAAAAATCAATTCTTTAGACAATAATTCATTTACTTTTATTCCAATATATATTTTATGTTTATAGTTTTATATAATTAAAAAATAATCCTCACATATATAAATAATACATCATAGAGTTGAAAATACCACTCCGTATCCATTTTCAAAAAATTCAAAACTCATAAAATAAATTAACGTTTCTTTTCATGAAATATCTTCACAATACTAATCTAGACCTCATCCTTTCCCCTAAACATTCTTAAAACCTTGTTATTTTTTTAAAAATAGGGAAGAGAACAAAATTTTGGTAAGGGATATATAAAAGTAATTAGAAAAACATATTAGTCTATGAATACTCTTAAACTTTTTCCTTTTATAAAATAAACTTTTGGATCAAAATAAATTTTTTACTACCCAAGAAATAAACATTTATACCCAATGATTTTTAAAAATCTGGTTTTTAAGAAATATTATTGGAAAAATAAAAAATTTAATGGTTTATTTTTAATCATTAAAAACTCATGAAAGTTTATACATTTCACCCCTAAGAAGTTTAATAAACATCACTTTTAAAAAAATTCTCATTATATACCTTGTGAAATCATAATATTTATATGAAATACTATATAAAAAATTTGTAAATTATGTGGGTAACTAGGGAAATATTTTTAATATAAATCATAAAATTAATCTTACTAATGTAATAACCTACCCAATGAATTACAATAAACTCCTAATATAGACCTAACTAGTTAAATCCATCCCTTTATCCAATGCATTGAAGAGATATATCAAGCTCACCAATAATTGTGAATTATATTGGGTTCAACCATAATTATGATCTATATTGAACCATCTTGTGAAAAAATTCCCATGCACCTTAAAATAATCATACTACATGAAATCATACATTTCATTTATCATAATCACAAATATTATTCTTTTCACCAATAAATAAACAATGGTAATGAGGTTTTTTATTTTAAGGAAACATGGATGCCTATAAAGGAAGTATAAAATAAAATAATGGTTACAGTAGTGGGAAGTCCCATCGATTCCACATGTATTAAAATATAACATTCATATTTTCCTTTTCCATAAATCATTCCACCTAAAAGATGTAAAAAATTACTTTTGATACCCTTTGAAAGAATGTCAAATGTGATATAAAATTCCCACTATAATTTATTCATGTACATAAATGTACATCAATAAAACAATTTCTTTAATTTAGACCTGGAAGAAAATTATTTATAAAGTTAGCTTTTAATTTTGTTTAAAATGAGGTGTTTAAAATGAAGTTTCTAAAATGAGGTGTCCCTTATTTCTAGTCCAACATATCATGTACATTATTTATCTTCAATAATAATAAACTTATATATATTATTTACTTTAATAAGAAAATTTTACATGTTTATTTTTAATTTTATGTTATTTATTACATGTTAAATGCAATTACATAATCAATTATGTTCATATCATATGTTATGATGATAATATGCTCATATATCCCAAATCAATTTGGTAAATTGACAATGGTAAGAGTGGTCATTATTATATCATCTCTAAAATGATAAAAATGAAATAATAATTATTTTTTTCTTTAAATATACTTTTAAAATCTAAAATTAATTATGTTTATCAAAAATGAGTTATGTTATAATTATTGAGTTTATTGGTCATAGGTATGCTTGAGTAACAGTTTAATTTTTCAAAGAGCAACAAGGAAGAAGTTAAATATCATTTTATCAGTATATAATGATTAATATATAATAAATATACTATAATTTATTTAAATAAACACAATAATATATATTATATCTTGGATGTGGTTATTAAAAATGAATCACATAGCACTGCTATAAAAGAGGTATCTAAGAACCATAGAATATGACATTATCAGCGCTAAAAAAGTGATGAATACCAGAGCACAGTTAAAATACTTAAGATTTTATATGTTCTAGAAAAGTGTTGTTAAAATGGTACTTTATTAGTGAAAAAGTTACTATTAACGGATCCATTTAAAAATGACTCTTTAGAGCTATTAAAGGACCCCTTTATCAATTATTTTTATCACTGATATTGGTCCCATTTAATAGCACTAAAAATGATGTTAAAGAGGGTAAAATTATATATTTTTTAGATATATATTAGCACGAATGATTTATCAGTGCTTCCATGACCCCTTTAACAATGCTCCACCCTTAATTAGAAATTTTCACCTTACCACCCCTTTATCTGTGCTTTATGAATTTCCATTCTCCGGTACCCGGCTAGATTTGAACCCTGCACTTTTCTTTTAAATATGGAATGAATTTACCTCTACAATATATTTTCTTATTTTCTATTTAATTATATTTCAATATATATATATATATATTTAATATTTTTTTTACTATATTTATATAATAATTTAATTATATTTATAAAATATTTTTGTGTGTGTGTGAGTGATATATTGTCTCACCCGATTTTTTAGTTTTATCTTTTATTTTGGTTAATTTGGGAATCCCTATTTTTATCTTGAGATTCAGGTGTGATGAGGTTTATATTTTTAAGTGATTGTTTTTCAAGTTTTTACATAGTGGTTGATACTCAATTAGTCCAAGAGTTCATGGAGAAAATTTTAAATTTTTGGGATGGTAATGGCCTGCACATGATTAGAGCATAGTTTGGTAAACCATACAGCCAAACCTAGGTAGCTGTATAGAAGGTATAGAATTTTGAATAGAACCTACCACAAAGTTTTTTCATGGAAAGACAAATCATGCAGGCTGGCCATGCGGTTGATCCTTTTTTGGGTAGTAGCTACCATAGGGTTGGCGCACGGTTTAGTAAACCATTTGGCCAAATCGTGCGTGTTGACCAGATCTAAAAATTACTGAAATTCCAAAATTATCCTCTACAGATTTTATAACAAAAATTCCTCCTCCTCCTATATCCTTGTTCGTGAGACCATAAAGGGACTCTCCCTTTGTTCTCTAATCCTCCACCCTCCCCCTTTGGTTTAGATTTATGGTTTCTTCAGGGTTTTGGGATATATGATCAAGGTATTTATCATCCTCTCTTCTCCCTCTTCCCTCACTTCTAATTTTTCTTGAGTTCTTGTCCTCCCATTGTCATATAGACCTAGGATTTGTTTTCACATTGATTTATGTTTGGGGTTTTATGTTCTTAGGGTTCACCTTCATATATCTTGGCTCTTGGAACCCTCGTGGTGTGATTTCGGGTGTGTGTTTTGAATGCGCCATGGATTTGAGGTAGTTTTCCCTTTATATTGCCTTTTTTATTATGTAACAAATTATTTCATTATTTTTCATCTTCCTTGAATATTAAACACTGTTAAATGATCATTGGAATAATTTTTTTTGTGTGAAAAATAGTTATTTTTTCATTACTTTGTGATAAATAGTATTTTTTTGTTATATTGTGCAAACCATGTGTTTGTAAAAATCCATGTTGGATTTTATGAATGATTTGTGATTAAAAATAATGGATTGAAAAGAGAAATAAATCCATGGTGTTTTAAAGGATTATTTGGTTTCCTTCAATGGGTTTTTAAAGTGGTTTGGAAATTAAAGTAATGGTGCATTTGAATTTTAAGAATGGGTTGTCATGTTGAGGGGGTTGATGGTCTATTTAGCATATTAATGAAAATATATTTACATGAAAATATGACATGAATTTTAGAAAGGGGATTTTATGAAATTATTAAAAAATGGGAAATAGTGTATTTGAAATTTTCATAGAGGTTATTTGATTCTTTGATAAATGGTGTTTTTATGATAGGAGTTTGAGGACCATTTGAAATTTGATAAATGTTTTGAACGTGTTAATCATGAAAAACTATCCCTGGATAAATATTATTCATTATTTATATATATACTGAATGGGTGGGATTTCTTCACTGTGGAATCCTTGTGACCCATTCGTTTTGTTGGGAATATGAGATCGTTGGTATTGACTCTGTTGTGACTTATGAGTTTTAATGAAAGATATTGATCCTTGGGGTGACTCAGGTGATGATTGTTGTGTAAATATTATATATGTTTATGTGATTGGATGATCAGTTGGTATCATTTGGCCCATTCTTTTCTATACTCTTTCCATGGAGAACATATAATAACTACTAAATATTTTTGAGATTTTTTTAAATAAGGTGGTGCCTCTGTCAAAAGACCAAGGCCCAATTTATTGAATATTAAAGAAAGGAGTCACATGAATATAAATGATGGGAGTTTCTTACAATATTTGTTATAAAAATGATGAAATTCAGGAGGTAGGATATCATACCATGTTAATCCATGGTTGATACCTTTGTTGTCAAGAGCATCTGCAATCATGTTCGCCTCCTGATATGCATGCGTGACAATGTAGTTGATATCCCGAAGCATATCAAGACATCTCATATAGCGGGTGGTAAGTGGCCAAGAGAGATGAATCACCCCATTCCAGATAGCCTGGATGATTGTGGTCGAATCACCCTCGATCCAGATCTTCCTCTATCCTTGTTGAGTAGAAAAATTGACAGCGTGTTTTGCAGCCAACATTTTTGCTTCAAGGGAGGAGGCCATGCCACAAACACCTTAAAAGCATCCATGGAATTGACCTAGTTAATCTCTAAAAATCGCTCCACAATCCACAGGGCCTGGATTTCCTAGATGAATCAACATGTATTAGTATGTTATAGATTATTCTTGAGCTCCTAGGATCACCCATGTCTATTGGCACTTAGTTTTTTACAGATATGATTGTTATATGTTTTGGTTTATTTCATGGGTTCTTATTTACATTTCCTTTATTGTGTGATTATTGTGACATTTTTTATATGTGGGGTATTCCTTTGGAAAGTGATGTATTGGTTTTAAAAGTATTATTAGAAATGTTTTAATGTAGAATATTCTTTATACTAATTTGTACATATTTTAAATGAGGGAATCACATTACCCTTGAAAATGTTAATATTTTTTTTATAGAAAGGAATCTGGTTTTGAAAGGAAAGTGGGATATTTAACATGATTTGTTTTAAAAGAAAAAATGTGTGGTAATATATATATATATATATACATTATTTTGAACATGAAGTCAGTGTTCTTTTATTCTAAAGGAATTTCATTGGGAATATATTTGTTCAGGCCTGCCTAATGAGTTTTAAAACTAATGCCTATAGTTTCCTCTTGTTTTTAGATTATGGTGTAGATCTCATATCATTCTTGATCACCAAAGGTGAAAGCTGGTCTTTGTATCAGAGAGTGAACCTTGGGGGCACATGGAGGTGTTTCTGTTTTTTTCATCATGTTTTCAGTTTGAGTTTTATTTTATATTTTTTCATATTTTTAAATACCTTTTCAAAATATATTTAGTTAGAAATATAATTGTTTTTTGGGATAATATGTTTAGTTATCACTATTTTATTAAAATATTTATCGTGGGAGAAATAGTTCCCTCTTGTATATCTATTGATGACTGGAACAAGTTTCCACCCTGTGGGGATCAATAATTCCCTTTGGTCTTTTCTATGAATCAGCTCGGGAGACTGCATAAGGGTTAACCTAGGTTGGTTAATGAAAATATAGTACCCAAGAAGGTTGGATCATTAAAGGAACTTAATTTTCAGAGTTCCCTTTGGTACTTGGGGTGTCAAGGTAGATAGAGTAGGACCATTGGGACTCGAGAGGTAGTAATGGAAAGGAATTCATGAACACTTTCTTGTTCTGATCCTTGAGTTTCCATGGTAGTCCTGGTTTTGTTAGTTTCTTTGGTCTTTGTGGATTGTTTTGGTGTTCGGTATATGTAAAGGGAGTTGGGCTTGTGGTCTCTTTGATATCGCAGGTCATGGAAATCCATGCGGAGTTGGGTGAATAGTCATAGAAGGATCTCTATGATGGTGCTGTGTTTGAAATATGTACCCCAAAAATGTATTGAAGTCACCCTCCATCACTAGTTTCCCATGCGAGTTTCATTGAGTCTCATTTGATCCTGATTTGTTTTGAAAACACGTGTGTTGGAATTGTGAAAGTGGCGATATAGTAGAAATGGTGGTATTTTAATAAATGGGAAAAAGGATATTCCAAATTAGCCATGTATATGATTTAAGAATAAATATATTTATATAAAATGACCTCTTGGGTTTTATGGAAAATTGGTGTTCAAAAGTAAATGTTTGATTTTTATTTTTTTAAATTAAAATGAGTGGGTATTTAATCAAATTACTTTTATGGAATGGAACTTATTGAGATGATAAAAAGTATTTTGAATAAGGTGAAATTTATTTTTGAATGGGAGTTCATGTGATTTTATTTTTGAGTATGACAAAGTGAATTAATGTATGGAAATTTAAAATTGTTTCTGACTTAGTGGTTGGTGAAATTTGAAGAGTTTTGTGAAATTTGAAATGGAATACTCTTGTTTGGACATTTAGTATTCTCATGAGTGATCACATGAATTATTTAGTGTAAAAATGTGGATGAGTGCTCGGATTGGCACAAGTTGATGGGTGCTTGGGGGTGGAAGAGGATGTCTATGTGAGTGAACAACGAGGGATACCATAGGCGAGTGGGCAGTCCACTAAGTCCATTTTCTTTCTAAAGTGCCTTATAAGAGGGAAAATTTAATGTGCTAAAAACCAAGGTTGTGTGTGTTTTTTTCAATTATTTTGGGGGTTTTTTGATGTAGTATTTTGTGCTTCATAAATCCTGTTGATGAGTTGATTTTTATAAAGATATTGGTTTTCTTGTTTCCAAGTGTTCACACCCATAGAGATTCGATGAATGTTAATGGTGTAACTATGGGTGGATTCCTATTAGAAATATTTCTAGTTTATAAACCTAGAGATTTAATTATCAGCTTTTAAAAGTTAAATAAACCTTTTTTAAGGACACCCAAGATCATTATTAGGAGTAGAGAGATGTTTGGGATTGATTTAAAGTGCCTTCTGGTTTTGATGTTTCTTTCTATTGTGGACGTTGTGATTGGTGGTGCTCCTTTTGTTGTAATGTAAAGAGGGATGATGTAAATTTCATAGTAAATTTTATTTAAATGAAAGTGTATATTTCATTTTAGGAAATATTGAAATTATTATATACCACTTTTTTGTGTCATTTTACAGATTGCTTTTTGGGTGAGGGTGTGTTGTTAAAGAAATTGATTTTCGTAGTGTAATGGTATTTTGTTTCAGCCTATGGTCCTATGTGAATTCTTGTGACACCAAAAGGAGAAGTTCTAATTAGGGATTATCAGCACCTAACTACGAGGTAGTGGATGCTTCAAACATTTGGGCACTAGAAAATGGCGTCAATGTAAAGCTAAAGCATAGTTTGGAATCCTAGGGTTATGGGGAGTTTTTGTAATCTTGTTATTTCATAGTTGTAGTGAGGTAATTATAGTATTTCTGTTATGGTCTCTCTGTTTCTAGGAATTCATTATTTTTTTAAATGGCATGGTTGACTTATCCATCATGAAATGTTTGTGCCTGTGTCTTATTGGATGAAATATTTATATTAGATTTACAAGCATGGACAACCCATGTGAATTAGGTGTGGCATTAGATTGTGGCCATCCAAGGGTGATGAATTGTGGGTTAGTTGTGGGTTATGGTTTCAGTTTTCCATTCATTGGGACCCTTTATTACCCCCTTATGGTGATGTTTTTTGGTCTTTTGGGGACACTTTCAAGTTTGTTTGACCTCATCAGTTATTAATAGTAGAGAGACCCAAAGTGGGTCTTGTTGAAATTTATTCTATAAAAAAATATGATAGGTTGTTTTAATTGGTGGGGAGTATGTTCAAGCCACTCTATTGATGATTTGTTTTGGTTTTTGTGTTAGACCGGTTGACGTGGATTTATTTTGAAATCTCGTGATTTATGAGTTACATTTTTAGTTATGGAAACATTAATATTTTGTATTATGCCCAATTTTTTTATTCTAAGTATGGTTTTTATGGATGTAGCTTTTATTTCTCATCGATTATTAGGAAGTGGATTTTGATTTTTTGTTCAATTTTAGTCAAGATGTGTGGGTTCTGTGTGTAAGTGGTTGAGGTGTTCCTGGCTCAAGAGATTCAATCATGTGGTTGTGGGATCCTAAATCTTTTTTTTGATCAACTGGAAATGATGTTTCTTTATGAGGGTAGAAAGCATTTATGGTGGGAAGAATTTTCATATCCAGTTTTAAGTTTCTTCATTTATTCCAGTTCATTTGGGAATATTGATTTTCTCTCATGATTTTGGTATGATTGGTGTTAAGTTTTCAAGTGTTTATTTTCATAATTTTTAGCTCATGGTTGATATTTTTTTTTTCAGAAGTCCTTATATAAAATTTGGTATTTTTGGCTTAGTTGTGGCCTACGAATGGGTGGCACACTACTTGGTAAACTGTGTGGGATAACCTAGGAAACCATGCAGAAGGTATGTAATTTTTGGACATAACCTGCCATATAGTTATAACATGGTAAGTAAAAAACATGGAGGCTGGTCTTGTGGTGGATCCCTTCTTGGAAAGTAGCTACGACATAGTTTGAGCACAGTTTGGTAAATCATGTGACCAAACCATGTGTGCTTCCCATATCTAAAAATTATTGAAATTCCAAATTTTCCCTCTTGGGATTTTAGATAAAAAAAACCTCATCTTCCCCTATCCTAATTTGTGCAACCATAAATGAAATCTCCTATTATTATGAAGTCCTCCACCATCATCCTTCGGTGAATATCAAGGGCTTCTCCAAGGATCTTGGCTAGATCTTTAAGGTATTTACCCTCCTCCCTTCTCCCTCTTCCTATATCTTCCAATTGCACTTGAGATACTCTCTACCTATGGTCATGTTGACCTAGGGGTTTTCCATCATTATTTATGTTGGTGGTTTGGTGTATTTGAGGATCTTCTTCATAGATATTGTCTCTTGGACCCCTCATGGTATGATTTTGGGTGTACATTGTGAATGCGTCATGGGATTGAGGTAGGTTTCCCTTTCACTTGCCTTTATATTTAGGAACAATTTATTTCATGATTTTCGAACGATATGTGAATATTAAATATTGACCTATAATCCTTGGAATATTTTTTCAGTGTGAAAATGGTTATTATTTCCTTGTGTTGTGATAAATAGTATTGTTTTAGTAACACTGTGTACACTATGAGTTTGTGAAAATCCCTAGTTGGATTTTATAAATGAGTTGTGACACAAAAAACATGTTTTGGAAATTTAAATGAATTCATTGAGTTTGAAATGATGCCTTGGCTTCCTTAAATGTTGTTTCTAAGTTATTTTATATTTAAAGGAATGATATATTGGGATTTTAATAATGGGTTGGCATGTGGTGGGAGTTTATGGCCCATTTAAAATTATGATGAAAATGTATTGAATTAAAAAACTGACTTTAATGTCAAAAAGGGGATTTTATGAAATGGTTATGAAATGGGAAATGGTGTATTTTTATCTTTATGAAAGGTGATTTGAATCTTTGATAAAGGATGGGTTTTTGAGAATAGGTTGAGGGATTTTTGGAACTTTGATGAAAGTAGTAAAAGTATTTATCATGAAAAACTCTACTTTGATAACCATCTAGTCTTGTTTATATATATATTGAATGGGTGGGATTTCCTCACTATGGACTCCTCATGACCCACTATTTTTTATGGAATGGGAGATCCTTGGTATGGACTACTTTGGGCCCTATGACTCATATTCCAAGAAATTAATCCTTAGGGTGACTCGGGTAATGCGTGTTGGGTAAATTATTATATATGCGTATGTGATTAGATGCTCAGTTAAAATTAGATGGATTACACATTTCAATACACTTGACATGGATAATGTAGCATAACTATTTAATTTTCTATGAACTATTTATACACTAGTTAGATTACTCATTATCTAATGGCCCATAGTATGGGATGTTTGTTATTATTACGATAGAATTTACCCCCTTGGTCTGTACCATGTGGGGTGTGGCTATGTGTGTTAGGGAGTTTTGAGGTCATCGAGTGAGGCATGATTTTCCGGATGAATCCAATGTATCTGTACGTTATATATTTTTCATGAAATCCAAGGTTCACTCATGTCTTTTGGAACATATTTTCTTTAAGTGATGATTGTTATACTTTTTTGGTTGGTTACTTGATTTCTTATTTCTATAACTTTTTTTATGATTATTGTGATGTTCTTATGTGTGGGTAATTCCATTGTAAAGCGATGTGTTAGTTTTCAAAGATTTATGATAAATGTTTTAAACAATAACATTTCTTATACTCACTTGTACCCATTTTAAACTAGATAATCACATTCCCCTTGAAAATGTTACATTGTTTTTATAGAAAGGAATATAGATTTGAAATGGAAAAGGAAATAAAAAATGATTTGTTTTAATGTGGAAAACATGTGGTAAAAAAATACTTATATATATATATATTGTATTTCAAACATGAAGTTGATGTTATTTTTAAAAAAACAAATATCATTTGGAATAGATTTTTTTGGCATGCATATTGAGTTTTAATACTCATCCCAATTGTTTTCTCTTATTTTTATCTTGGGGGGTAGATTTCAGTTTGGTCCAGATCACCAAGTGAAATACTTGATCCTAGTATCAGAGAGTGACCCTTGGGGTCTTATGGAGGTGTTGTTTTTGTTGTTAGGTTTTTCACTTTGGGTTTTCTTGTATAGTTTTGTTGTATTTTCCGATTCTAATACAAAAGATGTTTAGTCGAAAATATAAATATTTTTTGGCTTCTCTACTTTGTTTCTGCTATTTTATTAATTTATTTATCTTGGGTGAAATCCTTCCCTCTTTTATCTCAGTTGCTTCTCATCACTAGTTGCCAGCCTGTGTAGATCAAGAACGCCCTTTGGGCCTTGCCCCAGATCAGCTCAGATGACTGGGTTAGGGATAAACCCGTTTGGTTCATGACACATATATTTATATACTAAAATTTATTAAAATATATTATATGTTATATTCATTTACATATACTATACTATAATATATATATATATATATTTATTAACACACACACATATATATACTCATTATATATATATTTGTATAGTGTAAAAAATGGTTACATAATTTTCAATTTTTTTTAATAATATGTATTATTGACATATTTTAGAATATACATATACATATATATTTGTTAAATATTGACACACACATGTTTATATATAAACATTAACAGTATATGTATATATATTCTTATGGATCCATTTTTATGAGTTAAATAAAATGGATAATGTTTTACATTAAATAAGATGAATAGTAAATATTTATTTTACATATTTAAAAATATATTTCAATACAAATATGTCAAAATATGTATTTATACAAGTGATTAATTATAATTAAATATAAGAAAATAGGAATACATTTAATTATAAATAAAACTAAAATATGAAAAATGATAAAATTTTAAAACCATATTATCAATATGAATGTAATTACAAGAAATAAATTTAGTCCCCACTGAAAATGGGAAACATACCCTAAAAAATGAGGCAAAAAATACAACGAATATTTTAAAATTGGGGTACCCGACTGAAAAATATGTTTTTGAGTCACTTTGTGACTTTTTTGTCTTAAAAAAATATAAAATACATTCCTTCATGTCATTAGGGTGTATATATTGTCAAAGGTTCTAATTTGATATGTGGTAGAGGTGAAACATACACCCAAATCAAAATCAATTTTTATTTGATGTTTGGGTTACACTTTCAACTTTTTTTAGATATTATGTAATTTTTTTTGTTTTTTTGTCATCAAAATTTTATTAAATGACAATTAATCGATAATATTTAGAAAAATATTTATTAAAAATATTTATTAATTATTTTATAATCCATTTTCACTAATATATTATTTATATTAAGTGTAATTTCCTTTTTAGCCTCATCTAAAACATATTTTTTAAAAATATATTATATTTTTTATATATAAACATATTTATATATTAAACTATTATTTTTAATGAAATATAATTTTTTTTAAAGCATACCCTTTATCAGTTCTATTAAAAAAGTTCCAACAAAGGGGTAGGAGTCTTTATGAATGATGATAAAGACCTCCTCTTTATTAGTGTTTTTTACTAGAACTGACAGAGACCCCTTTTGGAATTTTTTTAATAGCGCTGATATAGGGAACCCATTATTAGTGATTTTTAAAAGCTTTGTTAAAAGGAGGCCATTATTTGTGCTTTTTTACTAGCACTGATAGGGGGTCATTAACAATGTTTTTTTAGTACTGCGAAATACACCATTTAATAGTGATACAAAAAGTGTTATTAAAGTCCGCCTTTATCATTTAATTTTATAGCTATTAAAAATGGGGGATCTAATATCCCTTTTATCCAAAATTGTTAAAGCCCTATGATAGATAATCCTAGTTTTATAGTAGTTTTTCTTCACGATGGTGGTAATCCATACCTACGAATAGAGGAAATTTCCATTTATTAATGGATTAAAAAGTAAGAAATATGATGACATATTATCATTATGGACTTATAAATATATAATGAATATCTTTTATTTACATGAAATCCATAATTATAACCATCCATGGGAGAAATTGATGGAAAAAAAAATACATCGGTTCTTGAGGTGGTAGTCCTCTGTAAACATGAGCGATACTTTTATTTCCCATTTGATAGAAGAGAGAGATGGATATAAGTTATCACATTAACATAAAAAAATATTAATATATGTATTATATTTTTGTTATTATTTTATTATGTTTGAATAATATTTTAATGAGGGAGAATAAGAAATAAACTGAAATTGTTAAATTAACAACTATACCTCTTACTCAGAAAACCTATTTTAGTTTATACCTAGATCCTTCCTTGGGTTGGTTTCTGATAAAAATAGGGCCTATAGGATGCGAGGAGGGATTAAAGGAAGTTAGTTTATTATTATTTTCTGATAAAAAAGGATCTTGATGTGTATATATGAGAGGATAGGGGGTGTCCTTTTATAAATAGGGGAGAGGGAATACTTGAAATATTTAAATAGAATAAAATATATTACACTACTACTCAATAAAAATGGATCCAAAATGTACAATTTACAAATATTATATGATATGTTTCCCAAATATGTCTGTATAATATAACTTTTACAACTTTCTAGTTCATTTAAACCCTTATCATTTAGGTTTAACCCCCAGTAAACATGTTTTATCCTTATATATGGTAACCAATTTTTATTGTTTCTTATATTAATTATGAAAAATGTAAGTTGACCATATTAAATAATATAAATTATGATAATTTAACCTATATAATTAATTTAATCAAATTAAATTCCGTATAGGTATAATTTAGGAGAAAAATAATCTTTAAAAACGAGAAGAAAAATAGTTCTTTTCCAAAAAATGTAATTTTATGTATAAAAATATATTTATATCAAATTACTGTACAAAATAATTATAAATACCATAATTTTAATTTTAATAATATAATTGTACTAATTTTTCTTTTAAACCACTTTTACAAAATGGAACCTTTTAAATTCTTGAAACGATAAGGCAATTTTCAAAAAAAAAGTAGCATTTTCACTATTCATTGAAAAAACCAACATTTCAGAATATTGTCAAAAGTTCTTCCTAAGAAAATTTTTATATTATTAATGTATGAGGATAATTTTTTCAAATTAATACTATATAATTTGAAAATACTTCTTTTAAATAAAAGAATAAAATGTATGAAAACCTAATTTGATAATAAATAACGCGTTTTCCTTTTGACTGAATAACTAGAAAATATTTTTATTAGGAGTATAACTATAAAAAAATCAAATTAATAAAAATTAGAAAGAAAATAAATTTATTTAACATAATATTACCTAATTTATTTACATTCTTCCCCCCTTTTGTAAACTCCTCCCCCTAATTTTAGTCATTAGTTTACCAAATGGGGATATTTTTCCTCTATAACATTTTTAAATTACCATGCTACTTATTAAATGATATGGTTTCTACAAAAAATCATAACCTAGTAAATAAATTAATCCAGAACAATTTATCTATGTGTTCGAGAATTTGTACATTTTTTTTCTCAAAAGAAGGTTTTTCTTCCAACTGAGCTACTTCAGGGCTCGATACTGGGAATATATTTGGCACATATTTTCTTAATAATGAAACATGAAATTTGTCATGTAATTAAGAAAAACTAAAAGTATATGTAACCTCATAAGAAAATAATCCAAATTTATTTATAATTTCATACTTCCCAATAAACCGTAAACATAACATTCCCTTTTTACCAAAACTCACAACACATTTATATAGAGACACTTTATAGAAAACACGATCATCAAATTCAAAATAAATATCATTACTATAGTTATATATATAAAATTTAAACTTATATTGATATAGACTCATGTGAAACTAAATAATTTTCACCTTCTCAACAATTTATTTATTCAATTCTGTCCCCCAAATATCTCTTTCCCCGTCATTATCCCAACAAGCTACAGTGTGAAACCACTATCTATATAAGGATTCAAAATGTTCCATTTGTTTATTGGAATGAAAACCTTTATTATAAGACAAATAAAAGAGATATATATTTATCCCAATAACCCTGATAATCCATTTAATAATCTTTAAGCATATCCTTCTATATATAAATCAATTTTCTATGATGTCTATAAGATTGGGGATAAAAGGATGTATTGAAATTTAATTATGTACCCAATAACTTATTAATGTTTAAAAAAAAATTAGATGTGAAAATTGGATCATGGACAAATATAATAGAGAAAGGGACAATATTTAATATAATTACATCCTTAAAATAATTTCATAATAGTTGATCCAAATAAATATTATGCCTAATGGGAACAAAACATGCAAATTTAGTTAATCGATCTACAATAAACCATGTCACATTACTACCTCAAGATGTATTTGGTAATAAAACCATTAAAACCATTCACATTTTCTCCATTTTCTATTCTAGAACTAAAAACGTTTTGGGCATCCCCTTGGTAATTTTCATTCGATATGAACATTTTGACAGGTCAAACATTTGAGAATTAAATCATCAATTTCATTTATCATTACTTCTGACCAAAAATGTTCCCAAAGGTATCTATAAACAGTTTTTTTATGGGATGGATAAAAAATAGAGAAAGATGAGATTAAATTTGTGGTTATTTCATCAATCTAGGTTTATATGAATCACATAACCTTTTATCGAATATCAAAACTTCATCATTTTCAATATTAATATAAAAAAAATTAGTTTCTTAACCAATTATAACTTATTCTGTAAAGTACTATCTTCCTTATGATCTTATATAATAGTATCTACATAGATTATTATACAAAGACCTTAAATAAAACATAGTTCATACCTACATTTTAAATTTATAATCCAACATTATTAAATAATTAAACAAAGGGTTATTTTAAAGACATATCATGGTTAGTATAACATTATCTTTTCAATTCAAAGCATTATATACTATGTTATCTTTACCTGGATGATATTTAATTTTGAAGTAATAATCCTTTATCAATTCCATCCATATTCTTAGAATCATGTTAATATCATTTAGAGTGAAAATATACTTCATTATTTTATGATTAACATATATTTCACACTTTACTCTATTTAAATAACATCGTTAAATTTTTAAAGAAAACACTACAATTATTAATTTAAGTTCATGTTTAAGATAAATTTCTCTATGAGGTTTAAATTATCATGAATCATAAGAAATTACCTGATCATTACAAATTATAATAAAACCCAACCTTTTTATAATAGCATCAATATTGATAACAAAGACTCCATGTTTGGATAGTAGGGCCAAAACTGAATCATTCACTACTCCTCTATTCAGTTCCTTGAAATATTCATCATGTTCCTTTGTCCAGATGAACCTAATTAATTTTCATGTAAAATTAGTAAGTAGTCAAGATAAACATGTAAATATGTCAACAAACATCTATTAATATCCCTCTAACCTAAGAAAACTATGAATCTCAATAACATATTTATGTCTTGGAAATTTATAAAAAAATTATTTTTTTTGGGATCAATATTTGTGAGATGTTTTTTACAATATGTAAATGGAAGGAAATATTCTATAACCAAAAATCACTATTACTAAATTTTCCATATAATTTTATTTATTAAATGGATTTTAGAAAAATCATTATATTCTTTTCCTAATCCTCCTTACATTTATAATAAACCAAATATCCTTAATAAATAGAAGCACAAAATTATCGAATTATTCATCAAGAATTCTACTCATCAACCTTTATGAAATACTGAGCTCCTCAAAGCTGATCCAGAAAATAATTGATATGAGGAAATAGACACTTACACATAAAATTAATGTTATTTAATGATCTATAATTAATAAAAATAGAATGAAACCTATTTTTTATCAAATAATATAGTAGAACACAATAGTGGAGTTCTAGGATTAATGAAACCTTTATCATTTAACTTATGTAACTGTATTTTAAATTCTAGAAGATCTACTAGAGCTATTTAATAACGGGGGTTTTAAATTAGATTATCATTAAGAACTAATACAATAGTAAATTAATCTTTTTGATTAGGTACAGTACTAGAAAAATCATATGAAAAAACCTTCAAATATTCTTTTACTACCAGGACATAATTAATATAAATAATTTTCTTATTTCCAAAAACATGAGAAAGGAAAATTTTATTTTTATCGATTGATAATTTCATATCATCAGGATATGTTATCAAATATTCTAATTTATTCTTAAAAAAAATTAGATTGTGATTTTGAAAAATTACTTTTTTGGATCTATACTCTATCTTAGTATGATAAACTAAAATATAATCAATACCCATAATGACGTAAAATTCTAAAATGATCCAAATAAAAATGTTTATATGGATAAAATCTCCAATATATTTTACATGAGAATATATGTAAATTATTCTTTCTCGAATAATATTACTAGGTGTTTCTACCAAATGTTCTGAATTCATTTCAAATTGTGAAATTTTTATTGAACTAATAAATTTCTCATAAATTTGTGAATGTGTAGACCCAAAAATAAAGAACAAATTATTATAATATGAATAAAAAAGTAATTTAAATCTCACCTCTTCATTCAATATACAAAAATATATTAAATAATTTGAAAATGATTCATCACACCGTTATTATTATATTATTTCTTCTTCCCAAAATTCATTCTCTTCTTCATACACACATCCAAATTATGAACCATATCACTACATTTAAAACAACTTAAAGTATGCTTATCATAATTGTTCTTACCCATAGAAAGATATTTTTATTTTTAATACCAATACATTTTCCTAAATATACAATATCATAATCACTTCCAATATTTCATAAGGCATTCCCATGGGTTCTATTTTTCTATAGCTATCACAAGCTAAAAATTTATTATATTAAATTAAAATTTCATGGATGTATTCTTCCCATATTCTTTCCACAAGGATCAGTTTTTCTCCTTATACTTATAGAATAAATTTTCATTAAAAAAATTCTATTTATACCTTCTTAGAAAGGAGAAATATGTACTAATAACTTTTAAAATCCATATATTCCAAATTTCTTCAGTATCTTGTATTTAATATTAAGTAAAACAGAATGATTTTACAATTTATATATAAAAACAATAGGATGTGTACCTTGATAATCTCGAGAAGTTTGGTTCATAAAAAAATAGTTGAATCTTAAACCTTCTACCTCAATTCCAAGAATTGATTTTCCATTTTAAGTAGAATAACCATAACAAACACATATCAAGAAATATATTCTTAAATGTATCTAATTTCATAGAATCAATCTGTAATCTTTTTTAACCATTTTGCAACATTGAACTATTTGAACTTCAATATGGTAAATTGAATGGTTTAACTTCTAGGTATATAAATAAACCATGACTTTGATATCATTTCTATATATTTAATCCATCCCTTATAGATCACTGAGTCATAAGATACACTAAATTATATAGAATTATGTCTCATAAAATGATCTACTATTGACATCTTCCACAATTGTAGATCTATTTGTTCTCAAGAGGAGAAACCACCACCATTTATATCCTATTTGAACTGATCCATTAATGAAATTAGCTACTCCGTTATAATTATGACCATTCCATTACAGATATGGAGGGATATTTTTCTCACTGTTACCTCCTATATTAGATTCCCCTTTTCCTCAAGGAAACACATTATGGATATATATAGTTTATATAAATAAACTTGATAATGTTAAAATTATATATCATTAAAACCATAAATTAATATCTATTAATGTTATTTAATTATGTTGTCCTAATCAATATAATTATCTAAACTATTTATCTAATATCTACTATAAGGACCCCACCAAATGAAATCCAAAAAATTAATAATTTATAAAAATACAATTTTTTTGTATTCCCATATATATTTTATTTTTATAGTTTTAGAGAATTATGAAATCAATCTTACATAAATTTATATTACAAAAGAAAGTGGAAACAACCACTATGTATCCATTTTTATACAATAAAAAAAATCCAAAAATAAGACAGATTTTATTTTCATGAAATATCTACAAAATTTCCATCTTTATTATTTACTATACTCATCCTTAAAACCCAATGAAAATAACCTGAAAATGTGAGATGAGACATAAAAGTTTATTAAGGGACATATAAGAATAAATAAATAAACCATTAATCCTTCGATAATATTTAAATTTTTATTTAAAAAAAAATAAACTTATGGTTTATAAAAAAATTTCATACCCAAAAAAATAAACTTATATACCAAATATTTTCATAAAATATTTCATGAATAGTATTATATGGAAAATAAAACTCATAAATGTTTATTTTAATATGAAAGAATCATTAAAATTTATACATTTCAACATAAAAAAGTAGCATAAAAAACCCATTTAAACATTACCTTATTATCTTACCTTGTGAAATCATAAGATATACATGAAAATCCATAGAAAGGATGAATAATTAATGTTGGTAACAGAGGAAATAATTTTTATATCACTCTTAGAATCCATCTTATAGATGAAAAAACCAACCAAGTAAATTGTAATAATATATTATGAGAAAAATAATTGGATAACTCCATCCATTTACAAAGTGCATCTGAGAGCTATATCAGGGTCACCCATTATCTTGATCTGTATTAGGAACACCATTAATCATGATATATATTAATCTCAAAAATTGTAATAAAAAAATTTCAAGAACCATATCATATTCATAAAACATTGAATATTTTATTTATATTACCTTACTCATAAAAAAAATATTATTTTAACAAATATGAAAGCGTTTTAGGACATTGATACATACATTCCATTTTAAACCCCTTAACAAATACCAAGAAAAAAGGTATTGATGGTTTTTTTAAAGAAAACATTAAATCATTCAACGGAATAGAAGCGTAAAATAATGGATATATTTGAGGGATGAACTGTTGACACTTTATGAGTTAAAATGGAATATTCTTTTTTTCATTTTTAGAAAAAAAATTTGTATAAAGGACATAAAAATATCTCTTTTGAAAAAATTAAAAGTATTTTAAAGTGACATAAAGAATTCATTATAATTGATTCAGTTCAATAAAAGATTATTAATATGGACATTGAAGGAAAATTTTTATAAAATAAACTTTAAAAAATTTAAAAAATAGATTTTTAAAATAAAGCCTTCCTTAACTTGAGTCCACCTCATCAGAAATGTTATTTACCATATTGAAGAATAAATTATATTAATAATTAATTGAATAAGAAATTCATTCTCGTTTATTACTATTATTATTTTATTTATTACCATATTATATATAATTATATAATAAATTATGTTTATGTTGGATGTTTTGGATACATTCATCTCATATGTATAAAATCACTTTGGTATGCTAACTATGGTCAAAGTGGTCATTCTTAAATCATCTACAGAATAATAATTATGAAATAATTATGATTTTTTACATTAATTATACTTTTAAAACAAACAATTAATTATGGTTATGAGAAATTAATTACATTACATTTATAGAGATGGTATGTCGTATGTACGTATGAGTAAAATTTTCATTTTTCAAAGTGCATGGGGGAAATAAGGTAATAATAGTATTAAATTTACGGAACAATGATTATATAATATGTGTCATTTTATTTACTTAACTAAACCTATATATTTTATCAATGTTATATGGTCAGGAAAAATTAATCACATCACATTGTGGAGGTGGTAATTCACACGTACGTACAAACAATGTAGCCATTTTTAAATAGATAGAAAATTATGAAATAAAATGTCATATTATCCATCCATAATGATAAAAAATTTCCTAAATATCATAAATATATATATAAATTAAACACATAATTATAACCAACTATGATAGGAGGAAATAGAAAACAAATTATATCTATTTGTGAGGTGGTAGTCTGTTGTACACACGAACATTGGTTTTGTTTCTCATTTGATGGAATGAGAGAAAAATACAACATATTAGATTAACCTAACAAAATATAACTATATAGAAGATAATGGTGTTATTTTATAATCTTATTTTAATAATTTTGAAACGTGGTATAAGAATAAATAAATTTAAAACACTTAGTTAAGAAATATACCACTTTTTCAGAAAACCTCTTTAGGTTTATAACTAAATCTAATATAGGTTGACTTTTTGATAAAAATAGAGAATATTGGATATGGGAACTAATTTAATGAATGCTTTTGGTTCATTAGTTTCTAAAAATATAGATAATTAATTGGGAATATGAGATGAAAGGTGGTGTTATTTTATTAGTGGGGGAGAGGAAACACTATAAATTTTCAAAAAGAATAAAATATAATAATGTATTAATCAATAAACATGGCTCTAAAATGGATGATTTTAAAATATTAGAAGATATAGGGTACACCTATGGATTGAAAATAGAATTTATAAATGTTTATATATCATTGTAATCCTTGTCACTTAGGTGTTACCACCAATAACATTGTTTTAACCTTATTCGTGGTACATGATTATTATAATTTTTGTAATTAATTTTTACCAAAAAATAAGTTTATATATTTAAATAATAAAAATTATTATGATTAAAAATATGGAATAAATTTTATCCAATTCAATTTATATTATTGGAAGAATTTAATTTAAAATTACGCCCGTAAAATGCAATAAAGAACAATTTTTGAGAAAAATGACTTTTTAATTTTAAACTTATTTTTGAAAAAAATTAAATATAAAATAATTTTAAAATAATATAATTCTATTATTAATAATTTAATTAAACTATGTTTTTATTTGAACTATTTTGAAAAAAATGGGACACTGTAAATATTTGAAACAAAAAGACAGTTTGCATTGAAATGTTGTATTTTTAACTGTTTCCCGAAAAACTTTACCTTTAAAAAAATCAAAAAAATAAATCCTAATATAATGTTGAAATTATCATTTAAAATATTAATTAATTTATTTAATACTAAAATTTTATAATTTTCCATTGAATATTTTAAATAATACCATATAATGCATCAAAATGAAATTTGGTTAGAAATAATTTTTTTTTCATTTTGATGAAAAATTTACCAAATAATATTATTATTGATATAACTATATAAAATATAATTAATATGTTTATAATATTACGTGTAAATTATTTATCTTAAAATTACCAATTTTTTACAAAAATATAATAATACAAATAATGAATCTCTATATAAGACTTATAGAAGATTTAGAAGTGAACTATGTTGAGACCACTGAAATCTATAATGATTACTTAAGAAATTATAATATTTATCCAAAATATAAAGAATAAAAAATTTATAGAGAATTTAGAAAAATTCTCATATTCAAGTAATATATATTATAATAAAATTCTATAATATTTAATTTATTAATTTTTTTGATCATTAGAGATATATAGAAAAAGTTACTCTCTTTAAACTATTTGTGTTTCAAATGTGTTAATTATGAGTACGCAGTGTAATAAGCTTTATTTGAAAAAATATATCCAAATTAATTACACATAAATATATGTAATCCATAGGTAAATATCATAGTAATTTTAGTGTTTAAATTAATAGTGTTTAAGAATTATATAGAAAATTTTATAGTTACTTTTGAGGTGTACTACTATGGTTTATTTCAAAAGAGACGAAATTACATCTAAAAAAAGAAATGGTAATAATAATAAAAAAATAATAATAGTTACATATTTTAGGAATTTGGGTTTAAAAAATTAAAATACAGACATAGGCACACACAGACACACAATAAATGGGCCATTTTGAATTGAACATTACTCTCACTACATGTTTATATTCATATCACATATTATCCTTTATTTTTTTAAATTTGATTTATAAGACCATAAATTTTATGGAATATAATAACTGGTAATTACAAATCATTTGTATGGATGGGTGGGGTCGATGTTAGGGTCACAAAAAAGGTATGATGGGGGCATGAATGATATTAGAGTGGAACATGGCATGCTAAACCAAGACTATAAGAGGGGTGGGCTATGTGTGAGAGGGGAAAGGAGGAATGTGGGGAATTGAGTGAAGTAGATAACAGGAGCACAATGTGACACATGTGAAATTAAATCCCCTAATATCAAGGATACTTGGGGGTCAATCCCTCGATGATTAGAATGTGAAGTATCAATTTGTACCACTTAGATATGGGATTTATTAAATAATAAAAATAATGATGATGATGATGACTATTCTTATATAAAAAAAATTGAAACAAAAACATCAACACAAAATAATAACAATAAAAACATTAAAAACAATAACACCACCACCACCAGAAAAAACAAAAATAAAACCACCACCACCACCACAATCACCACCACCTTAAAACTAATAATAATAATTATTATTGAAATAATACTAATAATAATATTGATATAATTTTTAATCCATTTAGGTTTAAAAAATGAATGGAAGGAAATGAATCCCATTCCGGATTTGATATTAGTACATAATCCCAAACACCACACCACCCATACCACCCACAACAACACTAATTATAATAATAATAATAATAATAATAATAATCATCATCATCATTATAGATGGAATTGGAGGTTATAATAAAGGAAATAGTGCACACTCATGAGTTAACAAGGACATTCCAGGCCCTCGACAAAGGGATGAACCAATCTAATACTAGGACTTTACAATTAAAATTCCCTAAGGACCATAAAATTAATGGCCCAAATGCTTAATTATTCCATGTGCTATGTTGGTGTGTTATTGGATTTAGACCCTTTACTACATCACTGCCTATAATATCACCCATTATATCTTCATATGTTTTCTTACATATAAATAGCCCATAAATCGCCCCCCCCCAAGTGAGGCTATCAAGATTTGTACCCTGGTCATATATATATATTTTCTGTGGGACTTCACTACTCATGAAATCCCACAACAACATAATAATAAAAAGAATAATGAAAAAAAGAAAAAAAAAAATTAAAAAACAATAATAAGAACAAAAAAAACAACAACACTACCAAAACCACCACCAACTCCCCCAACAATAAGAAAAAAAACAACAATAAAAATAACAACAAAAGCGACAACAATAAAGACAACAATAAAAAAAGAAAAAATAATCAATAGAATTTATTAGTGGTTAACATCACAAATTAAAAATCACACTCTTTAATACTACTTGGTCAGGACCATACTCTTCCTAAAATAGTTGTTTTAACTCTATAAATGAACCATTATTAAAAATTATATTATTTTTTTGGACCCATTTCAAAAGGGTTTAGAGGAATATGAAGATAATTTTTTTTATAATCCTTTCCTCAATGATCTACTAGTATTTAATTTTTTTTTCATATATTTATTATCATATAATCACACCTCTCCACAGAAATAATGATCTATTAATCTAAACATGCCACACCTACCCTTAATTTATACATAATTTGATGCCCATATCAGTAAATTCAAGAACCTGAATATCATTTTCTATACACTACATGATATCTTTGATACATGTGCAGCCCCCTACATGAATACAACATCTACATGTTCACATTCATAATGCATTATGGCAATTCCTTCTCAAGAGGAATATATTATACATTCATATAACCCATTTAATCCACATGAACGATGCTAAACCAACCTACATAAAAGATAATTTTTCACACCCAGGAAAACAAACAAGGAAACCATTGATGAAAAGATCGGTTATTATTAGACCCATAAATGTCATGGATGCAGAATGGGTGTGAAAATACTCACACAGCAAACTGAAATGGACTCTTTTTTAGATGAATCTAAACCCACCCATAAGCATGGAATGAATCAAAAGTGAAACAATATTAAATTTATATACCTTGAACAAACATTTTTTATTATCCTTAACCTTAAAAAGTAGGGTTATATATATTAAACTAAAATGTTTGGGTTAAATTATAAACATTAACAATATTTCTAATTACATTATTTTATCCCAACCAACCTCAAGCTCTACATTGACACAACTGATCTATTCGTAGACTAATCATATCGAAAGGAATATGGATTTGAAAAGAAAGTGGGAAATGGAACATGATTTGTTTTAAAATAGAAAATGTGTTGTAAACGAATATATATATATATATATATATGTTATTTCGAACATGAAGTCAATGTTATTTTATTATAATTAAAGTTCAGTGGAAATATATTTGTTTGGGCATGCCTACTGAGTTTTAAAAATAACGCCTATAGTTTCCTCTTGTTGTTACATTATGTTGTAGATCTCAAATCATTATTGATCACCAAAGGTGATAACTGTTCTTTGTATCAAAGAGTGACCCATGGGGACACACGGAGGTGTTGTTTTTTTCGTTATGTTTTTAGTTTGAGTTGTATTTTATATTTTTTTTCATATTTTTAGATTCCTTTTCAAAATATATTTAGTTGGAAATATAAATGTTTTTGGGATATTATGTTTAGTTATCACTATTTTATTAAAATATTTATCATTGGAGAAATAGTTCCCTCTTGTATATCTATTGATGACTGGAAGAAGTTACCACCCTTTGGGAATCTGCAATTCCCATTGGTCCTTTCCATGAATCATCTCAGGAGACCGCTTCAGGATTGACCTAGGTTAGTTCAAGAAAAAATAGTACCAGAAAAGGTTGGCTCGTTAAAGGAACTTAATTTTCAGAGTTCCCCTTGGTAATTGGGGTGTCAAGGTAGATAGAGTAAGACTATTGGGACTCAAGAGGTATTAATGGGGAGGACATCATGAGCCCTTTCTTGTTCTGATCCTCGAGATTCCATGGTAGTCCTGGTTTTGTTGGTTTCTTTGGTCTTTGTGGTTTGTTTGGTGTTCGGTATACGAAAAGGGAGTTGGGCTAGTGGTCTCTATGATATCGCAGGGCATGTAAATATATATGGAGTTGGGGTAATGGTCATAGAAGGCTCCCTATGATGGTGGTGTATTTGTAATATGTACCCCAAATATGTATAAAAGTCACCCTTCATCACTAGTTTCCCATGTGAGTTTCATTGAGTCTCCTTTGATCTTGATTTTTTTTGAAAACACGTGTGTTGGAATTGTGAAAATGGGGAAATAGTGGAAATGGTGGGATTTTAAAAAATGGGGAAAAGGATATTCTAAATTAGACATGTATAATATTTAAGAATAAATAAATTTATATAAAAGGAACTCTTGTGGTTTATGGAAAATTGGTGTTCAGAATTAATTGTTTGATTTCGATTTTTTTAATTAAAATGAGTGGGTATTTAATCAAATTAGTATTTTTGAATGGAACTTATTAAGATTCTAAATAATATATTTAATAAGGTGAAATGGATTTTTGAATTGGAGTTCATGGGATTTAATTTTTGAGCACGACCAAGTGAATTAATGTTTGGAACTTGAAAATTGTTTTTGAATTAATGGTTTGTGAAATTTGATGAGTTTTGTGAAATTTGAAATGGAATACTCTTGTTTGGAATTTGGTATTCTCATGAGTGATCACATGAATTTTTTGTTGTAGAAATGTGGATGATTTCTCTGATTGGCACAAGTTTATGGGTGCTTTTGGTGGGAGAGGATGTTCATGTGAGTGAACTACGAGGGATACCATAGGCGAGTGGGTAGTCCACCAAATCAATTTTGTTTATAAAGTGCCTTAAAAGTGGAAAAATTTAATGTGTTGAAAACCAAGGTTGTGTGGTTTTTTATAAAATGATTTTGGGTGTTTTTTATGCATTATTTTGAGATTGATAAATCTTGTTGATGGGTTCTCTCTCTCTATCTCCAATTCTATATTTTTGTATTTTCAATGAATCACTTTTATGGTCGAGTGAGAATGTCACAAAATTCAAAACACCAAATACAAAGTTCAAACAAAACCACCCGCCAACCACTATTAAGTAACACCAAGGATTCAAATTTCAAAAATACACAGTTCAAATTAAAGTAGCAATATTTCAAAGCCTCAGGCTACAAACCTCCTAGAGTCGCGCACCGTGACTATCACCTTCGCCAAGCTGTATCACAGCATCATTGTTGTCGAATGGTGGAACTAAAACAGAGCCCATCGTAAACAATCAACCATAAACACCGATCCCTTTTTTGGGTGAGGGTGTATTGTTAAGGAAATTGATTTTTGTAGTGTTATAATATTCTGTTTCAGCCTATAGTTATATGTGAATTCTTGTGACACCAAAAGGAGATGTTATGATTAGGGATTATCAGCACCAAACTACGAGGTATCAGATGCTTAAAACATTTGGTCTCCAGACAAAGCCCTCAAAGTGAAGCTAAAGCATAGTTTGGAATCCTAGGGTTATGGGGAGTTTTTATAATCGTGTTATTTCATATTTGTAGTGATGAAATTATAGTATTTCTGTTATGGTCTCTCAGTTTCTAAGAATTCCCTATTTTTGTAAATGGCATGGTTGACTTATCCATCATGCAATGTTTGTGCCTGTGTCTTATTGGATGAAATATACTGATTAGATTTACAAGCATGGACCACCTATGTGAATTAGGTGTGTCATTGGATTTTGGCCGTCCAAGGGAGATGAATCGTGGGTTAGTTGTGGGTTATGGTTCAGTTATCCATTCATTGGGACCCTTCATTACCCCATTATAGTGTTTTTTGGTATTTTTGGTTAAGCTTTCAAATTTTTTTAATCTCATCAGTTATTAATAGTAGGGAGACCCAAAGTGGGTCTTGTTGAAATTTATTCAATAAAACAAATGTGCTACGTTGTTTTAATTAGTGGGGAGTCTGTTCAAGCCATCCTATTGGTGATTTGTTTTGGTTTTTGTGTTAGGCCTGTTTTTGTGGGTTTTTTTTGAAATCGTTTGATTTATGAGTTACATTTTTAGTTTAGGCAAACATTAATATTTTTTATTTTTCCCAATGTTTTTATTCTAATTTTGGTTTTTATGGCAGTGGTTTTGATTTATCATCGATTATCAGGAAGTGGTTTTTTATTTTTTGCTCAATTTTAGTCGAGAGGTGTGGGTTCTATTTGTAAGTGGTTGAGGTGTTCATGGATCAAGAGATTGGATCATGTGGTTTTGGTATCCTTAATATTTTATTGATCAACTGTAAATGTTGTGTCTTTATAAGGGTAGAAAGAATTTATGGTGGGAAGAATTTTGACATCCAGTTTTTAGTTTCGTCATTTATTCAAGTTCATTTGGGAATACTGATTTTCTCTCATGATTTTGGGGTGACGGGGGTTAATTTCTGAAGTGTTTATTTGTATAATTTTTAGGTCATGGTTGATATCCGATTTGTTCATGAGTTCTTATATAATTTTTTTTATTTTTGGCTTAGCTGTGGCCTACGAATGGGTGGCGCACTGTTTGGTAAATTGTAAGAGATAACATTGGTAACCATGAAGAAGGTGTGTAATTTTGGAAAAAACCTACCACATATTTATCACATGGTAATTCAAACCTTGGATGCTGGTCTTGTTGTCGATCCCTTCTTGGAAAGTAGCTATGACACAGTTGGAGAACTGTTTGGTTAATCATGTGACCAAAGTATGTGTGCTTCCCATATCTAATTTTTTTTTGAAATTCTAAATTGTCCCTCTTGGGATTTTAGATCCAAACACCACATCTTCAACTATCCTAATTTGTGAAATAATAAATGGACTCTCCTATTATTCTTAAGTCCTCCACCACCATCCTTTGGTGAATATCAAGGGCTTCTCAAAGGATCTGGGATAGATTTTTAAGGTGTTTACCCTCCTCTCTTCTACCTCTTCCTATCTCTTCCAATTTCACTTGAGATACTCTCTACCTATGGTCATGTCGACCTAGGGGGTTTCCCTCTTGATTGATATTGGTGTTTTTGTGTGTTTGAGGATCATATTCGTAGATATTGTCTCTTTCGACCCTCATGGTGTGATTTCGGGTGTGCATTGTGAATGCGTCATGGAATTGAGGTATGTTTCCCTTATACTTTCCTTTATATTTTGGAATAATTTATTTCATGATTTTTGAACCATATTTGAATATTAAATATTTATCTATAATCCTTGGAATAATTTTTGGGTATGAAAATGGTTATTGTTTCCTTTTATTATGATAAAAAGTATTGTTTTAGTAATACTGTGTACACCATGGGTGTGTGAAAATTCCCTGTTGGATTTTATAAATGTGTTGTGATACAAAAAGCATGTTTTGACAGTTTAAATGAATTAATTGTGTTTGAAATGATGCATTGGTTTCCTTAAATGGTGTTTCAATGTTGTTTTAGATTTAAAGTAATGATATATTGGGAGTTTAATAATGGGTTGGCATGTGGTGGGAGTTGATTGCCCATTTCAAATTTTAATGAAAATGGATTGATCTAAAAAAGTCACATGAATGTTAGAAAGGGGATTTTAAGAAATGGTTATGAAATGGGAAATGTTGTATTTATTATCTTTCTGAATGGTGATTTGAATCTTTGATAAATGATGGTTTTTGTGAGAATATTTTGATGCCTTTTTGGAACTTTGATAAAAGTAGTGAAAGTATTTATCAATAAAAACTCTACTTTGTTAACCATATAGTCTTGTTTATATATATATTAAATGGGTGGTATATCCTCACTGTGGACTAATCATGACCTACTATTTTGTATGGAATGAGAGATCCTTGGTATGGGATTCTTTGTGACCAATGAGTTATATTCCAAGAGATTTATCCTTGGGGTGACTCGGGTAATGCATGTTGGGTAAATTATTATATATGTATATGTGATTGGATGCTCAGTTAGAATTCAATGGATCATCAATTTCTATACTCTTGACATGGATAATGTAGAATAACTATTTAATTTTCTATAAATCATTTCTACACTAGTTCGATTACGCATTAGCTAGTGGCCCATAGTAGGGAGATGTTTGTTATTATTACTATGGAATTTAGCCCGTTGGTCTGTACCATGTGGGTTGTGGCTATGTGTGTTAGAAAGCTTTGAGGTCATCGAGTGAGGAATTATTTTTGGGATGAATCAAAATTTATTTGTATGTTATAGATTATTCACGAAATCCTTGTTTCACTCATGTATGTTGGAACTTAGTTTCTTATAGTGATGATTATTATACTTTTTGGTTGGTTACATGGTTTATTATTTCTATAAACAAATTTATGATTATTGTGATGTTTTTATATGTGGGGAATTCCTTTTTAAAGGCATGTATCAGTTTTCAAAGATTTATGATAAATGTTTTAAACATTAACATTTCTTATAATCATTTTTACCCACTTTAAAAGAGATAATCACATTCCCCTTGATAATGTTAAGTTGTTTTTATAGAAAGTAATATAGATTCGAAATGGAAATTGAAATAGGAAATGATTTGTTTTAATGTGGAAAACATGTGGTAAAATCATACTCTTATATATATTATATTTCAAACATGAAGTTGATATTATTTTTTAAAAAAACAAATTTCATTGGGAATAGATTTTTTTGGGCATGCCTATTGAGTTTTAATACTCATCACTATAGTTTTATCTTAGTTTTATCTTGTGGGGTAGTTTTCATTTTGGTATAGATCACTAAGGAAAATAGTTGATCCTAGTATCAGAGAGTGACCCTTGGGGTCTTATTGAGGTTTTGTTGTTGTTGTTAGGTTTTTTTACTTTGGGTTTTCTTGTATAGTTTTGTCATATTTTTCGATTCTAATACAAAATATGTTTAGTCAAAAATATAAATATTTTTTGGATTCTCTACTTAGTTTCTACTATTTTAATCATTTATTTATCTTGGGTGAAATATTTCCCTCTTGTATCTCTATTGATTCTCATCACCAGTCACCAGCCTGTGTAGATCGGGAACACCATTTGGGCCAAACCCCAGATCAGCTCGGATGACTGGGTTAGGGATGACCTCGTTTGGTTCATGAAATATATATTTATATACTAAAATTTATCAAAATATATTATATGTTATATTCATTTACATATAATATATTATAATATAAATATATATTTATTTATTAACACACACACATATATATAAATATGATATATATATTTGTATAGTGTAAAAATTGGTTACATATTTTTCAAATAATTTTTTATAATATGTATTATTGACACATTTTAGAATATATATATATATATATGTTAAATACTAACACACCCATGTTAATATATAAACATTAATTGTATATGTACATATATATATTCATATGAATGCATTTTTATGAGTTATATAAAATGGATAATTTTTTACATTAAAAAAATGAATAATAAATATTTATTTTACCTATTTTAAAATATATTTCTATTTAAATATGTCGATATATGTATTTATACAAGTGATTAATTATAATTAAATATAAGAAAGTAGGGATACATTTAATTATAAATAAAACTAAATTGTGAAAAATGATAAAATTTTAAAACCATATTATCAACATGAAAGTAATTCCAAGAAATACATTTAGTCACCACTGAAAATGGGAAAAATACCCCAAGAAGTGAGAAAAAAAACCATAGAATATTTAAAAATTGGGGTACCCGACTGAAAAATAAGTTTTTGAGTCATTTTGTGTCTTAAAAAAATATAATATGCATTCCTTCAGGTCATTAGGGTGTATATATTGTCAATGGTTCTAATTTGATATGTAGTAGAGGTGAAATATACACCCAAATCAAAATATATTTTCATTTGAAGTTTGGGTTACGTTTTCAACTTTTTTTAGATATTATATTATTTTTTTTTTCTATTATCATCAAAATTTTATTAAATGACAACTAATCGATAATATTTAGAAAAATATTTATTAAAAATATGTATTAAATATTTTATAATTTATTTTCACTAATATATTATTTAAATTTAGTGTAATTTCTTTTTTAGCCTCATCTAAAACATAGTTTTTAAAAATATAATAAATTTTTTTTCTATATAAACATATTTATATATTTAAATATTATTTTTAATGAAATGTAATTTTTTTTGAAATATACCCTTTATCAGTTCTATTGAAAAAGTTCTAACAAAGGGGTATGGGTATTTATGAATGAAGATAAAGGCCTCCTCTTTATTAGTGTTTTTTACAAGAATTGACAGAGCCCCCTTTTTATCATTTTTTAATAGCGCTGATATATGGAACCCATTATTAGTGATTTTTTAAAAGCTCTGTTAAAAGGAGGCCATTATTTGTGTTTTTTACTAGCACTGATAGGGGGTCTATAATAACGCTTTTTTAGTACTGCGAAATACCCCCTTTAACATTGATAAGAAAATTGATGTTAAAGCCCCCCTTTAACATATAATTTTATAACTATTAAAAATGGGGGATCTAATATCCCTTTTATCATGAATTGTTAAATCCCTAGCACTGAATAATCATAGTTTTATAGTAGTTTTTCTTAACGATAGTGGTAATCCATACCTACGAACAGATGACATTTCCATTTTTTAATTGATTAAAAAGTAATAAATATGATGAAATATCATCATTATTAACATATAAAAATATAATTAAAATCTATTATATACCTTAAATTCATAATTATAACCATTCATGAGAGAAAGTGATGGAAAACAAAATACAACGGTTCTTGAGGTGGTAGTCCTCCGTACACATGAGTGATACTTTTCTTTCCCATTTGTTAGGAGAGAGAGAAGGATATAAGCTATCACATTAACATAAAAATATATTAGTATATGTATTACATTTTTGTTATTATTTTATTGAGTTTGAATAATATTTTAATGAGAGAGAATAAGAAATAAAATGAAAATGTTAAATTAATAACTATACCTTTTACTCAGAAAACCTATTTCAGTTTATACCTAGAGCCTTATAAGGGTTGTTTTTTGATAAAAATTGGGCCTATAGGATGCGGGGAGGGATTAAAGCATGTTATTTTATTATTATTTTCTGATGAAAAATGCCCTTGATTTGTATATATGAGAGGATTGGTTGTGTCCTTTTATAAATAAGGGTGAGCACATACTTGAAATATTTAAATAGAATAAAATATAATATACTACTACTCAACAAAAATGGATCCACAATGTACCATTTAAAAATATTATATGATATTTGGTCCAAATATTTCTATATAATATAATTTTTACAACATTCTACTTCATTTAAACCCTTATCATTTACGTTTAACCCCCAGTAAACCTGTTTTAACCTTATATATGGTAACCGATTTTTAATATTTTTTCTATTAATTATGAAAAATGTAAGTTGAACTTATTAAATAATATAAATTATGATAATTAAACCTATATAATTAATTTAATAAAATTAAATTCAGTATAGGAATAATTTAACAGAAAAATAAACTTTAAAAATTAGAAGAAAAATAGTTCTTTTCCAAAAAAAGTAATTATATGTAGAAAAATATATTTATACCAAATCACAGTAAAAAATAATTATAAATACCATAATTTTATTTTTAATAATATAATTGAACTAATTTTTCTTTTAAAATACGTTTACAAAATTGAACATTTTAAATTCTTTGAACGATAAGGCAATTTTTTTTAAAGAAAACTAGCATTTTCACTATTTATTTAAAAAACAATCATTTTCGAAAATTGTCAAAATGTCATCCTAAGATATTTTTTATATTATTAATTCATGTATGGGTTAATTTTTTGAAATTAGTTTTATATAATTTGAAAATATATTTTTTATAATAAAACTATAAAATATATGAATACCCAGTTTGATAATAAATAAAGTCTTTTCCTTTTGATGAAATAACAAAAAAATATTTTTATTATGAGTATAACTATAAAAAATTAGATTAATAAAAATTAAAAAGAAAATAAATTTATTTAACATAATATTACCAAAAAAATTTACATTCTTCCCCCCTTTTGTAAACTCCTCCCCCTAATTTTAGTCACTAGTTAACCAATTGAGGATATTTTTCCTCTATACAATTTTCTAATTCCCATGTTACTTATTAAATCATATTGTTTTAAAATAACATAACCTAGTAAATAAATTAATCCAAAACAATTTAGCTATGTGTTCGAGAATGTGAACATTTTGTTTCTAATAAGAATGTTTTTCTTCCAACTGAGCTACCTCAGGGCTCAAAACATGGGAAATATTGGGTATACATTTTCTTAATAATAAAACATGAAATATGTCATGTAACTAAGACAAACTCAGAGGAAATGTAAACTAATAAGAAAATAATGCAAATTTATCTATAATTTAATACTTCCCTATAAAATGTAAACACAACATTCCCTTTTTACCAAAACACATAACACTTTTATATGGAGACACATTATAGAAAACAAGATCCCCTAATTAAAAAGAAATATATTTCCACTAGTTATCTATATAAAATTTATACTTACAATGATATATACTCATGTGAAACTAAATAATTTTCACCTTCTCAACCATTTATTCTATCAATTCTAGCCCCCAAAAATCTCTTTCCTCATCATCATCCCAACAAGCTGTCATCTGACTCCACTTTTTATATAAGGCTTTAAAATGTTCCATGTGTTTACTGGAATGAAAACTTTTTTATAAGAAAAATAAAAAAGAAATATATTTATCCCAATATCCTTGATAATACATTTAATAATCTTTAAGCATATCCTTCTATATATAAACCATTTTCTTTGATGTCTATATGATTGGGGATAAAAGGATGTATTGAAATTTAATTATGTACCCAACAACTTATTAATGTTTTTACAAAAATTAGATGTGAAAATTGGATCATGGACATATATAATAGAGAAAGGGACAATATTTTATATAATTATATCCTTAAAATAATTTCATGAAAGTTGATCCAAATAAATATTATGTCGAATGGGAACAAAACTTGCAGATTTTGTTAATCGATCAACAATAAACCATATCACATTAATACCTCAAGATGTATTTGGTAATAATACCATTAAATCCATTTATATTTTCTCCATTTTCTATTCTAGAACTAAAAATGTTTGGGGCATCCACTTGGTAATTTTCATTCGATATGAACATTTTGATAGGTCAAACATTTCAGAATAAAATCAGCAATATCATTCTTCATTCCTTCTAACCAGAAATGTTCCCAAAGGTATCTATGAACATATCTGTTTCTTAGATGGATAGAAAATGGAGAGATCTGAGCTTAAATTTCTGGTTATTTCTTCAATCTAGGTTTAGATAAATCACATAACCTTTTATCGAATATCAAAAATTCTTCAATTTCAATATTAATATCTGTAAATTTTAGTCTCTTAACCAATTATAACTTTTTCTCTAAAGTACTATCTCCTTATGATCTTACATAATATTGTCTAACAAAGATGACTATACTAACACGTAAAATAAAACATAGTTTATACCTAAAATTTTAATTTATAATACAAAATTATTAAAAAATTAAACAAAGGGTCATTTTATAGACATATCACGGTTAATATAACATTATATTTTGAATTCAAAGAATTAGATACTATGTTTACTTTACCTAGATGATATTTAATTTGAAGTCATAATCTTTTCTCAATTCCATCTATATTCTTAGAATCATGTGCCTATCATTTGGAGTGAAAATATATTTCATTATTTTATGATTAACATATATTTCACACTTTATTTAAATGACATCGATAAATTTTTAAAGAAAACACTACAATTGTTAATTTTATTTCATGTTCAATATAATTTTCTCTATGAGGTTTTAATTATTATGAATCATATAAAATTAAATGATCATTATAAATTAGAATAAAACCCAACCCATTTATAAAATCATTAATATTGATAACAAATCCTCTATGTTTGGATAGTAGGGCCCAAACTGAATCATTAACTACTCTTCGGTTCAGTTCCTTGAAACATTCCTCACGTTCCATTGTCCAGATGAACCTAATTCATTTTAATGTTAAATTTTTTAGCAGTCAAGATAAACATGTAAATATGTCAACAAACATCTATTAATATCCCACTAACCTAAGAAAACTAGGAATCTCAGTAACATATTTAGGTCTTGGAATTTTTTTTAAAAAAATAGTAGTGGGATCAATACTTGTAACATGGTTTTTAAAATATGTCAATGGAAAGAAATATTCTATAACCAAAAATCCATATTACTTACTTTTTCCTATAATTTTATTTATTTATTGGATATTAGAAAAATCATTTTAATTTTTTCCTAATCCTTATAAAATTCAGAATAAACCAAAATATCATTAATAAACACAAGCACAAAATTATCCAATTATTCATCAAGAATTATATTCATCAGATCCATGAATAAAACTAGAGAATTCGTTATCCCAAAAGTCATAACTGAAAACCTATAATTCCTATTCCTAGAATGAAATATGATCTTAGGGATATAATCATCTTTCACCTTTAGTTGATAGTACCTAGAACTGAATCATCCATTTTGAAATACTGAGGTCGTCGAAGCTGATCCAGAAAATAATTGATATGAGGAAATATACACCTACTCATAAAAGTAATGTTATTTAATAATCTATATTCAATGAAAATAGCATGAAACCTGTTTTTTTATCAAATAATATAGTAGAACACCACAATTATGTTCTAATATTAATGAAACCATTATCATGTAACTTATGTAACTGTATTTTTAAATTCTAGAAGTTCTACTCGAGCTATTTAATAATGGGGATTTTAAATTGTATTATCATTAAAAACTTATACAATATTAAATTAAACTTTTTGATTAGGTAAAATAGTATGATACTCATCTGAAAAAACCTACAAATATTCTTTTACTACCAAGATATAATGAATATAAATAATTTTATTATTTCCAACAACATGAGAAAGGAAAATTTTATTTTAATCAATTGATAATTTTATATCTTCAGGATGTGTTATCAAATATTTGAATTTATTCATACAAAAAAATAGATTCTTATTTTGAAAAATCACTTATTTCGATCTATACTCTATCTTTTTAGGACAAAATAAAATATAATAAATACCCATAATGACATTAAATTAAAAAATGATCCAAATAATAATGTTTATAGGGAAAAATATTCATTATATGATTACATGAGAATATTTTTAAATTAATATTTCCTGAATACTATTACCGGGTGTTTTTACCAAATGTTCTGAATTTATTTCAAAAGGTGAAATTTTTATTTTACTAATAAAGTTTTCCTAATTTAGTGAATGTGTAGACCCAAAATTAAATAACAAATTATTATAATATGAAGAAACAAGTATTTTATATGTCACCTCTTCATTCAATGAACAAAAATATAATAAATAATTTGAAAAGGATTAATCACGCCCTTATTATTATATTCTTTCTTCTTCCCATAATTCATTATCTTCTTCATACACACATCCAAATAATGAACCATATCATTACATTTAAAAAAAAATTATTGTAAGTTTATCATAATTGTTCTTACCACTAGCAAGATCTATTTAGTTTTAATACCAATCTATTTTCCTAAATATACAATATCATAATCACTTCCAATATTTCATAAGGAATTCCCATGGGTTCTTTTTTTCTATATCTATCACAAGATAAAAAATTTATTTTTTTTACCTTCAAATTTCATGGATGTATTCTTCCCATATTCCTACTACAAGTATCCGTTTTTCTCCTTATATTTATGGAATAAATTTTCATTAAAAAAATCCATTTATACATTCTTAGAAAAGAAAAATATGTACTGATAACTTTTAAAATCATTATATGCCAAATCTCTTCAGTATCTTAGATTTAATACTAAGTAAAACAGATTGATTTTAAAATTTATATTTAAAAAACAATAGGGCGTGTACTTTGATAATCAAGAGAAGTTTGGCTCATAAAAAATAGTCTAATCTGAAACATTCTACCTCAATTCCAAGAATTTATTTTCCATTTTATGTTGAATAATTATAACAAATACATATCATGAAAAATATTCTTAAATGTATCTAATTCTATAGAATCAATCGGTTCTCTTTCTCTATTATTTTTAACCATTTACCAATATTGATCTAATTGAACTTCAATATGGTAAATTGAAAGGTTTAACTTTTAGGGATATAAACAACCCCTGACTTTTAATATCATTTCTATATATTTAATCCATCCCTCATAGATCACTGAGACATAAGATCCACTAAATTCTATAGATTGATGTCTCATAAAATGATCTACCACTGACATGTTCCTCTATTGTAGATCTATTTGTTCTCAAGAGGAGGCACCACCACCATCTATATCTTATTTGAACTGATCCATTAAATAAATAAGCTACCCAGTTCTAATTCTAACCATTCCATTACTAATATAGAAGGATATTTTCCTCATGGTTCCCTCCTATATTAGATTCTCATTTTCCTCATGGAAACACCATTATGGATAGACATAGTTTAGATGATTAAACTTGATAATGTTAAAATTATGTATCATGAAAAGCATAAATTAAAATATATTAGTGTTATTTAATTATATTATACTAAACTATAGAATTATCTAAAACATTTCTATGATATCTACTATAAGGAACCCACCATAAGAAATCAATAAAATTTATAATTTTGAAAATAACTATTTATTGTATTCCAATTGATATTTTATTTTTATAGTTTTAAATAATTTGGAAATCAATCTTACATAAATTAATTTTACAAAACCAAGTAGAAACAGCAACTACATATCCATTTTTATATGATAATAAAAATCCTAAAATAAGACACGTTTTATTCATAAAATATCTAAACAATTTCCATCTTTGTTATTTACCATACTCATCCTTAAAACCCTATAAAAATCACCTTAAAATGTCTGATGAGAAATAAAAGTTTATTAAGGGACATATAAGAATAAATAAAGAAACCCATTAATCCTTTGATAATTCTAACATTTTTTTAGAAAAAAATAAACTTTTGGTTGATAATAAAAACATTCATGCCTAAGAAATCAACTTATATACGAAATATTTCCATAAAATATTTCATGAATAGTGTTATAGGGAAAATAAAACTCATAAACGTTTATTTTAAAGTGAAAAAATAATTAAAATTTAAACATTTCAACCTCAAAAAGTTTCATAAACTATCGATTTAAAGATTATCTTATTATCTTACCTTGTGAAATCATGAGATTTACATGAAAACCCATAGAAAGAATGAATAAATAATGTTGGTAATGGAGGAAACAATTTTTATATCACTCTTATAATCCCTCTTATAGATTGAAAAAACCTACCAAGGTAATTCCAATAATATATTATGAGAAACAGAATTGGATAACTCCATCCATTTACCAAATGCATCTGAGAGCTATATCAGGGTCACCCATTTTCTTGATCTTCATCGGTAATACCATTAATCAAGTTCAATATTAATCTCAACATTTATAATAAAAAAAATTTCAAGAACCATATCATATTCATAACATATTGAATATTTCATTTCAATTACCTTACTCATAAAAAAATATTCTTTTACTAATAATAAATCATTTTAGGACATTGATACATACATTCCATTTTAAACCCCTTCAAAAAATACCAAGAAAAAATGGATTTGTGGATTTTTAAAGAAAACATTATATCATTAAAAGGAATATAAGTGCAAAACAATGGATATATTTGTGGGATGAACAGTTGACACTTTATAAGTTAAAATAGAACATTGTTTTTTTAATTTTTATCAAAACATTCTGTATAAAATACATAAAAATATTACTTTCGATAAAATTTAAAATAAGTTAAAAGTGATAGAAAATATTCATTATAATTGATTCAGTTTAATAAAAAATTATTAATATGGACATTTAAGGGATTTTTTTATAAAATAAACTTCTAAAAATTTTAAAAATAGATTTTTAAAATAAAGTATTCTTTACCTTGAGTCCACCTCATCACAAATGATATTTACCATATTGAAGAATAAATTATTTTAATAATTAACTGAATAAGAAATTTTTTTATTGTTTAGTATTATTATTATGATTTTATTTAGTACCATATTATATGTAATTACACAATCAATTAAGTTTATGTTGGATGTTTTGGAGACATTCATCACATATGTACAAAATCACATTGGTATGCTAACTGTGGTCAAAGTGGTCATTATTAAATCATCTGCATAAAAATAATTATGAAATAATTATCATTTTTTACATTAATTGTACTTTTAAAACAAACCATGAATTTTGGTTATGAGAAATTAATTACATTACAATTATAGAGATGGTATATCATATGTACTTAAGAGTAACATTTTCATTTTTCAAAGTGCATGGGAGAAATAAGGTAAAAATAGTTTTATATTTCAAGAATGATGTTTATATAATTTGTTTCATATTATCTATTTAACTAAACCAATATATTTTATCAATTTTATATAGTCATGAAAAATGAATCACATCCCATTGTGGAGGTGGTAATTAACACGTACGAACAAACAATGTTTCAGTTTTAAATGGATAGAAAATTAAAAAATAAAATGTCATATTATCCATCCATAAGGATAAATAATTTCAGAAAAATCATAATTATATATATAAATTAAATACATCATTATAACCAACTATGAGCGGTGGAAATAGAAAACAAATTATATCTGTTCGTGAGGTTGTAGTCTGTTGTACACACGAACATTGGTTTTGTTTATCATTTGATGGAATGAGAGAAAAATATAGTTTTTGAGATTAACCTAATAAAATATAACTATATAGAAGATAATGGTGTTATTTTTTAATCTTGTTTTAATAATATTAAATGTGGTGTAAGAATAAAAAACTTTAAAACACTCGGTTAATAAATATACCACTTTTTCAGAAAACCTCTTTAGGTTTATAACTAAATCTAATAAAGGTTGACTTTTTGATCAAAATAGGGAATATTGGATATCAGAACTAATTTAATGAATGCTTTTGGGTAATGAGTTTCTAAAAATACAGATAATTAATCGTGAATATGAGATGAAAGGGGGTGTTCTTTTATAAGTGGGGGTGAGGAAACACTTTAAATTTTCAAAAAGAATAAAATATAATAGTGTATTATTCAATAAACATCGCTCCAAAATGAATGATTTTAAAATATTAGATGATATAGGGTACAAATATAGCCTGAAAATATAATTTATAAATGTTTATATATCATTTTAATCTTTGTCATGTAACTTTTACAACCAAGAATAGTGTTTTAAACTTATCAGTGGTAAATGATTATTAAGTTTTTGTAATTCATTTTTACCATAAAATTTGTCGATATATTTAAATAATAAAAATTAATATGATTAAAAATTTGGAATGAAATTTTTCCAGTTCAATTTATGTAATTGGTAGAATTTAATTTAAAATTAAGCCTGTAAAACACAATGAAGAACGATTCTTGAGAAAAATGACTTTTTAATTATAAACTTATTTATGAAAAAAATTAAAATATAAAATAATTTTAAAATAACTTAATTTTATTAATAATATTTTAATAAAACTATGTCTTTATTTGAACTATTTTGAAAAAATTTGGAAACTCTATATATTTGAAACAAAAAGACAGTTTTCAATGAAAAGTTGTATTTTTAACTATTTATTGAAAAATATTACCTTAAAAAAAAATCTAAAAAAAATCTTAATGTAATATTGAAATTATCATTTAAAATATTAATTTATTTTTTTAAAACATTTTTTTTAATTTCCTAATGATGATTTTAAATAAAACCATATAATGCATCAAAATCAAATCAAGTTTGAATTTTTTTTTCAGTTTGACTAAAAATCTAACAAATAATAATACAATTGATATAACTATATAAAATATAATTAATATATTTTAATAGTATGTGTAAATTATTTATCATAAAATTAACTACTTTTTTACATAAATATAATAATAAAAATAAACAAACTCTACATAAGACTTATAAAAGATTTAGAAGTGAACTTTGTTGAGACCACCAAAATCTATAATGATTACTAAAGAAATTATAATATTTATCCAAAATATAAAGAATAAAAAATTTATTGAGAATTTAGATATATTATTAGAGTCAAGTAATATAAATTAGAATCAAATTCTATAATATTTGGTTTAATGATTTTTTTGATCATTAGAGATATATAGAAAAAGTTACTCTCTTTAAACTATTTGTGTTTCAAATGTGTTAATTATGAATACGCAGTGTAATAAGCATTATTTAAAAAAATATCGCCAAATTAATTCCTCATAAATATATTAAATCCATAGGTAAATATCATAGTAATTTTAGTGTTTAAATTTGGAGTATTTATGAATTATATAAAAAAATTTATAGTAACTTTTCAGGTGTACTGCTTTGGTTTAATTCGAAAGAGACGACATTCCATCTAAAAAAGGAAATGGTCATAATAATAATAATAATAATATTATTATTATTAAAAATACTAATTACATTTTTTAGGAATATGGGTTACAAAAATTAAAATATATACATAGACACACACACACACACCAAATGGGCCATTTTGAATTGAACATTACTCCCACTACATTTTTATATTCACATCACATATTATCCTTGATTTTTTATAAATGTGATTTGGAAGACCATCAATTTTATGGAAAGTTATATCTGATAATTAAAAATCATTTGTATTGATGGGTGGGGTCGATGTTAGGTTCACAAAAAAGGTATGATGGGGGCATGAATGATATTATAATGGAACATGGCATGCTAAACAAAGACTATAATAGGGGTGGGCTATGTGTGAGAGGGGAAAGGGGGAATGTGGGGAACTGAGTGAATTAGATAACAAGAGGACAATGTGACACATGTGAAAATAAATCCCCTAATATCAAGGATAGTTGGGGGTCAATCCCTCGATGATTAGAATGTGAAGCATCAATTTTTACCACTTATATAAGAGATTGATTAAATAATAATAATGAAGATGATTGTAACTCCACGGTTCTAGAATACACCTAGAGGCGCCCCATACCCGGTTGGTCACATGGCCTCAAGCTCATTTCCCCAAATGCCCGAGGCTGTCGACGAGATGCGAGTGTCTTGGGTGTGACAATTTGGAAACCATGCCCTCATTGGCAGAGTAAACATTGGAATATAAATAATAAACAATAACGGAAGGAGTAATCAATCCATACACAAGTGAACAGTGGAATACTAAATATGACAAAAAACAGGAATAGAAATACATGTATTTGATGCATGATACATATATGTCTAGAAAAACAGCCAAAAAAGTCATAATTCTGAATACAGTACTTAACCAAAGTACAAAAGAAAAAAAATGAGCAACTCTTCAGCATCGCAAGCCTCGGCTTGGTCCCAAACTCTCTAGCTCCAGTGCAATCAAGAAACTGAAGTAGAAGGGCACATTCTCATTTCTATACCTGCAACAATATAAAATGTTTGGGCCTAAAAGCATGACCCAAACAGGGTGTGAGACAAAGTCCCAGTGGGAAACCACCCAAAGATCTGTGCCTAACAGTCAGTGAATATATGGCAGGTAAAAGTACAGAAAGCAGTAAACAGACAAGTACTAAACAGAAAACAATCCACATTTCTAGAATATAAAGTACAAACAAGAAAGCATCCACTCAAGAAAGTAGAACAAACTGGTAACCCTCTGGGTAGTTCTCACAGCCTAACCCCTATGGTTCAACCTACAAGAACTAGCAACCCTATGGGAGGCACACACAGTCACACCCCTATGGTTTAGCTAAATAAATAAAATAGAATCTCTAGGGAAACACTAACTATCAATTCCCCCTATAGTCTTGTATCATACTAATGGCACTATAGGGAAGCACTCAACATCTCATTCCCCCTCTGGCCCACATCTAAGAACTACAGACACTCTGAGGAAGCACTCAACGGAAATTTCCCATGTGGTCTCACATCGTAAATTAAAGACACTCTGGAGAATCCGTTACGTCAATTCTCCCTATGGTCTACATACTAGGTTCTCACAGCCCTGTGTAAAGTCAGCAAGTATCGCATCTATTAACAACCAAAGTATCCTTAAGGACTACTTGGCTATCATTGTATTGCATCTCAGCATGGAAGAACCACAGTCACACCACCCTACAAACTAGGCATGGAACTGGAAGTAGTCTACAGGAAAAACTAGACCAAATGGTCATAATAGGAAAAAATGCATGGCCAAAACATCCAAAGCATAGTAAATTACCCTATTCGCAAGAAATGTCCTCTACACATGAAAATAAGCAAAGAAGGAAAACAAAAAAGCTAAAATAGGAAACACGCAATACCCCATTCAAGGGTATTGGTAGAATTTGCACAAAATACTTAAATACTTTCTATAAAAAGGATCAAACAACCAACCTCGACATTAGGAGATCGATATACTTGAGCCACGGGGCTTGAATCTCCTTATAACGTCGTAGATCTAGGAAAATGCATAACGTTCAACCTATGATAACTTGAGAAAGAAGAGGAATTAGAAAACAAATATCTAGGAGAAGGAAGAACATACTGCTATGGTTCCAATGCAATTGACAGAGGACGATTCGGAGAACAGACAGAGGCTCTGGGGGAGGGAGAAGATCCACGGCCGTACGGAATACTCTCAGTCGAAGAAGCTGGAGAAGAAGATAGTTCTGGGGTTAAGACGCAACCCCGGTCTGCTGAATGAAAAACATAAAGTACACGACGTTTATTTTTGGAGTACACAACATGTATTAGGCTTTCCCATACTCCGATTTAGGCAGCCTCCATGCTACCCCTACATGGCCATATGTGTGGCCAAGACATGGCCAACAAACGGCCCCAAGCGGCAACGAAGTACACGACATGTAATCATAAAGTACAAGGTGTGTACTTCAAAAATTTCCATAATCTCCTCTTTTCTCAAAAACTACAGAAAAGGAAAAACGTACCTGAAAAGAAGGTCCGGGTTCTTACAAACTTCCCCCTTAATTATATTTGTCCCAAAATTTCCATAGCGAGGAGTAAGAGAAGAAACCCCGAATAGATACATCCACTACGATCATACATCGGCCTCCCTCTCCAAAGTCTCATCCTGTACTCACCTGTGCTGCCACAAAACTTGTAACATAGGAACAGACTGGCCATGGAGAACCTTTGTACAACGATCGAAAATCCGGATAGGATGCTCCTCAAACGATGCATCCACTTCGAGCTCAACCTTCTCAGGTTGAAAGGTATGAGACGGGTCTGAAAAGTAACGATGGAGCTGAGAAACGTGGAAGACGTCATGCATAGATCGGTACCTCTGAGGTAACTGCAACCGATAGTCAACAAGATCCACTCTCTCCAACACCTCAAACGGCCCGACATACCTCAGTGAAATCTTACCCTATATCCTAATATTCTTATTTCCCAACCTCGGTGTGACACATTGGAAAACCTGATCCCTGACCTCGAACTCAAGAGGTCATATCCATTGATCAACATAATACTTCTGTCGAGACTATGCCGTAGACATCCTCTTCCGAATCTACTCTATTTTCTCTGAGGTCTCCTGAACAAGATGAGGTCCCTGCAAAGCTGTCTCTCCTACCTCTGTCCAACATAATGGTGATCGGCATAGCCTACCATAAAAAGCCTCATAAGGTGCCATATGAATAGTCGCTTGGAAGCAATTATTATAGGAAAAATCCACAAGAGGTATATGATTTTCCCAAGAACCTCCAAAGTACAGAATGCAAGCTCGGAGCATAACTTAAAAAAAATCAATTGTACGCTCGGACTGACCATCTATCTAGGATGGTATGCTGTACTCAAAAGTACCTGTGTACCCAAATCCTTCTGAAGCCCCTGCCGAACCCGAGAAGTAAAACACACATCTATGTCTGAAACAATGGAGTGTGGTACTCCATGTAGACATACTATCCCTCGGATGTAAAACCATCCCAACTCATCAACACTGAAGGTCTCCTTGATCGGCAAAAAGTGAGAAACCTTCGTAAGCCTATCGATGACCACAAAAACAACATCATTACCTCGAGGAGACCTCAGAAAACCAGTCACGAAGTCCATCGCGACGTCATTCCACTTACACTTGGGAATGGGTAACTGCTGTAAAAGACCTGCAGGTCGCTGATGTTCCTCTTTCACCTACTGACAAGTGGACACCTAATGAAAAAACCAGTAACATCCCTCTTCATACCTGTCCACCAATACTGACGATGTAGATCACGATACATCTTCGTGATGCCAAGATGAACTTCCCAAACTGAGTAATGAAAGTCTCACATCAACTCCTTGCGTATGTCTGCTGGCAGCCATATGCATCTCTAGAAATGCAAGATATCATCCTCACCTACTGTCCATCCAGGAATAGGGTCCTCGCCTGACACGCTTTCCCATAGGACTAGGCCCTCAGAATCTGATAGCTACCTTATTAGTAACTGATCAAGAAGTGTAGAGTTAACAGCTACAGAATATAGGATAGTCTGCCCCTGTTTGTCATGCACCTCCAAATTCATCTTAGAGAAAAGAGCCATAAGATGCCACTCACTGCTGGCCTCCTGAACTGCCTATATCTGAGTCCTCCTACTCAATGCATCCGCCACTGCGTGACTTTCCCAGGTGTATAGGCAATCTCAATTTAAAAGGACTGAATATACTTGTCCCACATGCACTGTCTCAGATTCATATCACATTGGGTAAAGATGCACTTGATACTTTTGTGGTCAGTGAAAACCACAAAATTCTCTCCCAGAAGATAATGTATCTAACAGCGTAAGGCATGAACAACAGTGGCCAACTCCAGATCATGAATTTGGTTGTTTTTCTCTTGTGGACTCAACTGCTGAGACCCATATGCAACGACTCCATCTCCCTGCATAAGCAGAGCTCCCAGCCCGATACCTAAAGCATCACAGTAAACAGTGTAGCTCTTGCTCGGCTCTGGAAATACTAGTATCGGTGATGAAGTCATCCTCTATTTCAGCTTCTGAAAGGTAGACTCACAAATATTTGACCATAAGAACATCATACCCTTCTTGGCCAGAATTGTTAGCGGTGATGCTAAGCGTGAAAAGTCTTTTATGAAGCTTCTGCAGTATCCATCCAACCATAGAAAACTCTGCACCTCAAAGACGTTCTTCAGTTGCTCCCAGGAAACTGATGCTCTCACATTCTCTTGGTCTACTGATTGACTTGTCTCTGAGATAACATGACCCATGAAGTGAATCTGATCCATCCAAAAGTGGAACTTCGAGAGTGTAGAATATAACAGATGCTCTCTCAGTGTACTCAAAACGATCTCAAGATAAGTAGCATGGTCGTCTCGAGTGTGAGAGTACACCAAGATGTTGTCCACAAAAACCACCATGAAGGAATCCAAGTATGGGTGGAACACTTGGTTCATCAGTACCATGAAAACTGCATGCGTGTTCTTCAGACCGAACAACATAAATGTATACTCATATAGACCATACATGCTCTGGAAAGATGTAAGAGGTATATCAGATGGTCTAACACACAACTGTTGATAAACGGATCTCAAGTCAATCATCAAGAACACTCGGGATCCTCAAAGCTGATCAAAGAGATCATCGATCCTCAAAAAGGGATATCGGTTCTTGACTTTCAACAAGTTCAGCTTCTGATAATCCACACAAAGCCTAAGGGTGTTGTCTGCCTTCTTCACAAACATGATAGGCGAACCCCAACGATAAGTATTGGGTTGGATGGAACCCTTTGCCTGCAATTCATCCAACTTCTTCTTGAGCTCCTGCAACTCAGGTGTAGCCATCCTATAAGGAAGAATGGACACCAGTGATACTCTTGGAAAAAGCTCAATAGAAAAGTCTACCTCACGCTCTAGAGGAAAACCTGAAAAGTCCTATAAAAAGACATCCCGGAAATGATCCTCCATTGGAGGAAATTCTAACTGTGAAGTTCCCTAGTCATCCAGATAAATACTAGCAATTTGGGTTGTCACTGCTCCAAACCCATGATGATCTGGACCCACTCTACTCACCTAGACATCCCACTCTCCCTTAGGATGAAAAGATCCACCCTCTGGTGATATGAAACTCACTATGCGGTGATAACAGTCGACGACTTCCAGGTAAGGAACTAGCTAGTCCATTCCGAGAATGACATCATAGCCCATCATCTCTAGGACATAGTGATCCCATATAATGTGATACCCAACCACCTCTAGAGGGAACTCCTTGAAAGACATACACTAGTCGTCCTAGTCCCCAATGGTGTGTCTAGTGTCAACATGTTGGTAGAAGAAATGATAAAGAGCCCAAGGCTCTCCACAACAACAACAGAGATAAAGCTATAGGTAGCACCAGTATCGAAAAGTGCAAAAGATAAAACTGAGGATATTAAGATTGTACGTCGAAGTGTAGAGGGTCCTAGATCTTGCTCCTACTAGGTCTGATCCACTGCAAAAGCCAGAAATGTACCACAACCCTATGACCCTGGCTGACCGCTCTGAGCTGATCCACCCAGCTGTCGCTGGAAGACCGGTGACTGACCACCCTGGCCTCGACCCCCACCTCAGCCTGAATGGCCGGAAGAACTCCAGTTCCCAGACTGGTGAGAAACTGGTGGCGCTGCTCCTGAACGAGGAGTCATGGATGAACCTATGTCACTGACTACTGGTGAGAAAACCTGATAGAAATGTTGAAGGTGACCCATCTTTCCATAAGATCGGCACTCCACTGGGTCCCATTAGCACTGCGGCCTCGTATGATGAGCACTTCCACACTGGTAGCATACCACCTGACTATCTGGAGATGTGTATCGCTTCCTCGGATCACCACGTGTAGACTCCCTACCGTGCTTCCTGTTGTTAGCTATTGATGCACTAACTCTAGAAGCGGAACCACCCAGGCTCATAGCTCTAAAATCACTTAGATTTAACTCCACAATCAGTGCCTGGTTGATGATAGAAGCGATGGAAGTCAGCCTGATGGTATTCACCTGTTAGAAAATATCCCGTTTGAGACCGTCCTAAAACTTCCTCACCAAGAACAACCCATATCCTCCCTGAAGTGGTGTGAAATGATGAATCTCTGTGAAAAAAGAGGAATAATCCATGATAGAATGAGTACCCTGCTCCATACTCATAAACTTTCGGCCTCGGTCGACCCTCAGGGTCTCCGGATAGTAATAGTCATAAAAGACATGCTGAAACTCCTCCCATGACATTGCCTGCTGATGGCCCTATTGTGAGATCACGTCCCAAACCTCTTGGAGGAGTCTCATAACATGTAGGTAGTGAGATTGACCCACTTTTTTAGAGGAGTATCCAAATGCTTGAAGATCTTCATCATGGCATCTATCCATGACTCTACAGCCTGCGGTCCTTATTTCCTTGAGAAAGTGGGAGGATGCTGCTGCTGGAAAACCCACATCAAGTCTACCATAATTGAGGCAGGAGGTGGAGCTCCATGGAAGGTTTGCCACATCCTTAGAAATCCTTCCCTAAGCTGTGCATTGGTGCTTGCAAAAGGTATAATTGCTACTGCCAAGGCTGGCACAATAGGAGGAACTATAGGAGGTTTCGGATCAGCCATATCTGGCATCTGATCACTACTATGCAATTGACAGACAACCGGAGGATGTCTCAGTGCCATAACTCTGAAAGGTCAAAAGCAAAACTTATATTCAAGATTAACAAGGACTGAAAAACTAAAGGCACAAGATAGAACATGGAAAAGAAGGCATTCAAGTTATGAAAAACATATCTACACGGCGTGTTCTTTCCCTACATGGCATGTTCCCTTTGGTCATTGACATAGACATGTACTTATTACTAAACCGTTCGTAAAACACCCCAAATACACGACGTGTTGTCCTAACACATGGCATGTACTTGAATCCTCTTCCTTGTCTGAGTCCTTCTACACGGTTAAGCCACACGGCTCCACTAAGACCACACTACACAGCATGTTCAAGGCAGACACGACATGTACTAGACTTTCTTTACCTGGCTCGTGTTGTTAGCGAAACGGCCTGACATACAGATAACACTACATGGCGTGTTCCAGATGGACAAAGCGTGTACGAGAAAGGGTAACACCGACCCGTGTTGTTTGTGACAGGGCCAAGTACCTAGACCAGACTACACGACATGTAAGATTCAGACACGGCGTGTATGTGGAATCATAACACGACCCATGTTGTTCGTTACACGGCAGTGGTATCTATTTCATACTACACGACGTGCTAAACTAGTACACGACGTGTTCCTATAAGATTTTTCACAACCTTGTGTCCCAGTTCGTATAGTCAGCAACACGACTGTAGACTACACAGTGTTTATTCATAAAGTACACACCATGTATTCTGGGTTTTTCTGGATAGTAGCCTCAAAAACTGCTCCAGAGCCCAGAAAGCACAGAAATCCAGCGTTAAGGTTCCAAATTTCTATCTGTGAGGGACCATACTCCCTGTGAATCAAAGCATGGCATCTTATATAAGTTATACAAGGAAAAAAAGAACTGATCCTCCAAATTCAGGTCCATAAGGGCCCATAAAACCTCAAAAACCAAAGATTGGCGTCCATATAAGCAAAGAACTGTACACACAAATTCCCTATCAAACAGAAGAGACTCTATCAAGGCATCTATCACAACAGCATGCATAGTCTACACAATTTCTATCATAACAACATGAAATCACTAATGCATCATAGATGGAATGGCAAGATTGCAGGGAATGTGATTTCTAACAAGTGCCTATATGATGCATGAGATGGAATACCCTCATCTCATCAGGTTACGATAGAAATAGAACCACAATAACAACCACGGTAACATCACATAGCATGTGAATCACCCAATGGTGAAATAAAATCAACTATAAAATTACAAACCAGTAAAATTACAGTAAATGAGGTAGCATGGATTTTCCCTCTACACGGGTTGGCTACTCTCTGGCACAACTTATTACCATGTACCTATTCGATTCTATCCCTGGCTAATGGCTCCAAATAGTATGTCAAAAGAAAAGAAACCCTCTGATACCATTTTTTAACGCCCTAGTTTCGGAAGCCACCCAAAGGCACCCCATACCCGTTTGTTCACAAGGCCTCAAGCACATTTCCCCAAAAACCAGAGGATGCCGACTAGAAGTAAGGGACTTGGGTGTGATAGTGGGGAAACTATGCCCTCATTCACAGAGTAAAAAACAGAAGAGAAATAATAAACAATAAAATAAGAAGTAAACAATCCATACAAAAGTGAAAATCAGAGGACTAAATATGATAAACAATTAGAATAGAAATATATGTAATTGATGCAAGATACATATATGTTTAGGAAAACAGCCAAACAAGTCACAATGCTAAATACAGTACTAAACCAAAGTAAAAAAGAAAAATAGATGAGCAACTCCTCAACATTGCAAGCCTCAGCTTGGTCCCATGGTCTCCAGCTCTAGTGAAATCAAGAACCTGAAGTAGAAGGGAGATTTTCCTTATCTATAACTGCAACAATATAATCTGTTTATGCCCAAAAGAATTACCCAAACAGGGTGTGATACAAAGTCCTAGTAGGAAACCACCCAAAGATCTGTTCTTAACAGTCAGTGAATATATGGCAGGTAAAAGTACAGAAAGTTGTAAACATGGAAGTACTAAACAAAAAACAATCCATAGTTCTAGAATATTAAGTTCAAACAATAAAGTAGCCACTAAAGCAAGTAGAAAAAATAACTAACCCTCTGGGTAGTTCTCATAGCATAACCCCTATGGTTCAACCTACATGAACTAGAAACCCTCTGGGAGGCACACATAATAACACCTCTCTGGTGCAGCTAAAGAATGAAAATAGACTCTTTGGGGATACACTCACCGTCAATTCCCCCTATAGTCTCGTATTGTACTAAAGACGCTCTAGGGAAGGACTCAACGTCTCATTCCCCCTATGGCCCACTTCGAGGAACTACATACACTATGAGGAAGCACTCAATGTCAATTCCCCCTATGGTCTCGCATCATAAATTAAAGACACTCTGGAGAAGCCCTTACATCCATTCTCCCTATGGTCTACTACACTAGGTTATCATAGCCTTGTGTAAAGTTAGAAAGTATTGCATTGTGTAAAGGCCATATTATTCTTAAGAACTACTTGCCTAGCATTTTGCAGCATCTCAGAATTGAAGAACAATAGTCACACCACCCTACAAACTAGGCATGGAGCTGACAATAGCCTACATGCAAAACATGACCAAACGGTCATAATAGGAAAACATGCATTGGAAAAACAACCAAAGCATACTAAATTAACCTATATGCAAGAAATGTCCTTTACATAGGAAAATAAGAAATGTGGGAAAAAAACAAGGGTAAAACATGAAACACGCAATACCCAGTTCAAGGGTATTGGTGGAATTTCCAAAAAATACTCAAATACGTTATACAGAAAGGCTCAAACCACCTATGTTGACATTAGGAGATCAATATACTTGAGCCATGGGGTTTTAATATCCTTAAAACATGGTAGATATATGAAAACACATAAAAAGTTCAACCTATGCTAACTTGGGAAAGATGATGAATTGGAAAATGAAGCTCTAGGAAGAAGGAAGAGCTTACCGCTGCAGTTCCAACGCAATCGATGATGGTCAATTCGGAGAACAGACGGAGGCTCAATAGCTCGGAGAAGATCCACGGCAGTACATAATGATCTTGGTTGAAGAAGATGGATGATAAGACGGTTCTAGGGTTAAGACGCGACCCCAGTCTGTTTAATGAAAAAATTAAAGTTCATGACATGTACTTTTGGAGTACACAACGTGTACTAGGCTTTTCTATACTCATTTTTAGGCAGCCTCCATGTCACCCCGACATGGCCCCGTGGGTGGCCGTGACACGGCTAGCACACGATCTCGAGCGGCAATGAAGTACATGATCTGTACTTCAAAAATATCCAGAATCTCCTCTTTTATAAAAAACTCCAGAAAAAGGAGAAACGTACCTGAAAAGGAGGTTTGGGTTCTTACAATGATGATGATGATGGTAATTATTATTATAGAAACTAGAAAAAAAAACAAAATAAAACAAAATAAAACAAAATAAAAAAATAAAAAAAGAAACAAAAACAACAACACAAAACAATAACAATAAAAACCTTAAAAACAATAACACCACCACCCCCAGAAATAAAAAAATAGAACCACCACCACCACCACTATAACCACCACCTAAAAACTAATAATAATAATTATTATAGTAATAATATTAATAATAATATTTCTATTATTTTTATTCCATGTAGGTTTACAAAATGAATGGAAGGAAATGAATCCAAGCCCAGATTTGATATTATTACATAAACCCAAACACCACACCACCCAAACCACCCACAACAACACTAGTTATAATAATAATAATAATAATAATAATCGTCATCATCATCATAAATTGAATTGGGGGTTAAAATAAATGAAACAATGCACACTCATGATTTAACAAGGACATTCCATGACCTCGTCAAAGGGATGAACCAAAATAATAGTAGGACTTTAAAAATAAATTTCCCTAAGGACCAAAAAATTAATGGCCCAAAAACCCTTAATTATTTGATGTTCTATGTCAGTGTGTTATTGTATTTTGACCCTTTCCTACATCACTGCCTATGATATCACCCATTCTATCTTCGTATGTTTTATTACATATAAACAGCCCATAAATCGCTCTCCCCCCCAAGTGAGGCTATCAAGATTTGTACCCTGGTCATATATATATATATTTTGTGTGACTTCAAAACTCAAGAAATCCCACAACAACATAATAATAAATAGAAAAATGAAAAAAAAAACAAGAATAAAAACAACAACAACAACACTACCATAACCACCACCAACTCTACCAACAACAAGAAAACAAAAACAAAAACAATAAAAACAAAAAAAAGAGAACACAATAAATAAAACAATAACAAAAACAAAAACAATAAATATAAGTTATTATTGGTTAAAATCACAAATTAAAAAATCACACATTATAATACAACTTGGTCGGGACCATACTCTTCCTGAAATAGTAGTTTTAACTCTAGAAATGAACCATAATTAAAAATTATATTATTTTTTTGGACCCATTTTAATACGGTTTAGAGGAATATGAATATAATTTTTTTTTCATAATCCTTTCCTCAATGATCCACTACTATTTAAATTTTTTTCATATATTCACTATCATAGAATCACACCTCTCATCCAAACTATTTATCTATTACTCTAAACATGCCACACCTACCCTTAATTAATACATAAATTTATGCCCATATCAGTAAATTCAAGAACCTGAATATCATTTTCTATACACTACATGATATCATTGATACATTTTTTGCCCCCCTACATGAAGAAAACATCTACATGTTCACATTCACAATGTATTATGGAAAATACTTATCAAGAGTAATATATTATACATTCATATAACCCATTTAATCCACATTAAGGATGCTAAACCAACCCACATAAAATGGAATTTTTCACACCCACACAAAAAAACTAGGAAACCATTGATGAAAAGATAAATTAGTATTAGTCCCATATATGTCATTGATGCAGAATGGGTGTGAAAATACTCACACACCAAACAGAAATGGACTCTTATTTAGATGAATCTAAACCCACCCATAAGCATGGATTGAATCAAAAGTGAAACAATATTAAATTTATAGGCCTTGAACAAACATTTTTTATTATCCTTAACCTTAAAAAATATGGTTATATATAGTAAACTAAAATGTGTGGGTTAAATTATAAACATTAACAGTCTTGCTAATTACATTATTTTATCTGAACAAACCTAAAGCTCTACATTGGAACAACTGATCTATTAGTAGACTAATCATATAAATGTATTTTTCCCCAAACATATCCATAAAAAGTATCCCACATCAATGAATGCAACATGATATGGATATCTAACCATAATAGGTTTACTATTCAGTCCTCCAAGCTTCACCAACCTCAATACCAAAATACTATTATCTAGCATGATAATCCCATCCCAGATGAAACTTTACAATGCCATTACTATGGCCCTTTGGTACTAGTCCATAACATCAAGTAAAAAAATATTAATTTTTTTTATTTCTATAAACACCACTTTACACCATACACATGCCAAGATTCCTTTTCCACAGGATACGCCAGAACACAAAATATAAAAACACTCTAAATTGACCAAAACACATTATACTTAACTATATATATATATATTGAGGGATGTCAATTAAATATCAATATTTATTCTGATTACCTTTTAGTTTCTAAACAATATCCTAATTTAATCGGTTATGGGTTACAAACAATAATAAGAATAATAATAAAAATAATAATAATAATATTAATTAGGGTAAAATCATAAAAGTGAAACCAGAAAAAATTTATTAAAAATAGTTATACTATATATTTTATAGTTATTTTACTAAATTTTATACTAAAAAATTCTTATTTTCACAATAAAATAAAAAATACTTAATTTTACATAAGATAACATCTTTTAATAAAAACATATGTTTCATTAAACTATCAATGTTCATTATAATAAATGTTTGATCTGATTATGTAAATAATAAAATATTGATCAACCACTTTTAATGAATAAGATAAACAAATTTTAGAAAACATAATAAATAAAATGGATAAATAAATAAGATAGTTGGTTAATAAATTGAATCATGATCTTTTTTATAATGAATATAAGTTCAATACATTGTATGAAATTTTTATTTCATGAAAAAATAATGATAAAGCCTTCCTCTTTTAAATAAATTCCATATTTATGAGGGATAAAATCAATGTTTTAAAGTGTTCAAATCAAAACAACCATTTTATTTTCTATTGATCCTTATACAAGCACATTTTTAAGAAGAAATCTCACATGGCCTTCGTAAAATATTATTCCATTATTAAATAACCATCATATTTTTAATACATATTTCCTAACCTCCTTTTTCAATTCTCAAATATCGTGATTAATATGTTTCTAATGAGTTTTATGTTTTAGGATATCATTTTATAATAAAGTAAATTTGATAAAAATTTGTCTAAGCATTAGGATCAGTCACCATTAGTTCAAAAAGACTCACCCTCAAACTTTACCTACAACCATAAAATATTCACCACCAAAATATACTAACAAACTAAATTTACCTACACCAAAAAAGAGTAACTACTATAAAAAACTAATCATCATACTTTACTCATAAAAGGACTTGATTCACTGCCTTAATAGACTCACCACTAGACCCGCATCACCGCCAGAACTGAGTCACTACCATACCTGAGTCACCACCAGATGATCTACCTAATTATTACATACAGTCAAATGAGTCACTGCTGAACATAAGAAACTTCCATATGACCTTTTTTAGCTGAGTCACCACTAAACACGAGTCATTCTAGATGAACTAACGTCAAATGATTTATCTCCATATGACATACCACTAGATGACCTTCCAATATCTTGACTGGCCACCAAACATGATTCACCATAATCATGTGCCACCATCACTATTTTGAGGCATCTTATTTTAATGCTCATAATGACTATGTTATAGAATAAAATTTAAATGTTTATAAATGATTCTTATTTTTGTATTAGATAAATGAATTTATGGAAATTTCAGATCCATGTATGTGGTTTCAAGAAATATTTTTGATTATCCTACAATGGCTATCTGTTTCTACAGATATATAAATTTTGAATGGAATCTCTCCCAAATATGGCATCTGGTTAACAGGTGGAATTACTTTATACTAGAAGGATCATAAATTAAGAGATTACACACTAAAATCCTACAAACATTCAACTATGAATGTGTTAAACTCATTGACGATCTCTATCCATTCCTACAGACAGAAAAAAGAGAACTTTACAATACTCTATTTTATGAGTAATTTTAGTTAAATAAATCAAGCTCCTCTCTAAGACAGATACAAGGATAATCAAGCATCTGGAGAACCTCAGACTAAGAAATAACATATTTTATCAATGTTTTTACTTCCTTTTTCTAGTTGTTTTTTTACATTTGAATAGTGTGTGGTTTGATATTTTTATCAACACAAACTAAAAATTGTGATATAGTTGGAGAATAATGAATATTCTATTCACTATCTTTTCATATGTTTACCCAATGTGTTTTTAGAGGATGAAATTAAATGGAATTATTTTTTTCCTTCCCAGTTTTAATGTTGAAGAAGTCCATGTGTGAACTAGACATCTTGTGCATTCTTATAAGAATACCTGATCTAGTTTGTGGTTAAAATTATAGTTAAATAATATAATTGGAACCATGTGATTTCCATATATAGGGGATTAGGTCTCAAATTGAGAAGGATCCACTTATTTTATTCCTTTTCATTTTTTTGTTTAATTATTTACAAAGATTTAAATTTTGTTTGTTTTTAAGATACCAAAAAACTGGTACATTGATAGTTAAAATTAACTAGAGTTTATATAAGTATTTTAATGTTTAAATTTATTTCAAAAGTTAAATTTATGTACGTATATTTTTTAAATGATAAGTAATCAATATTTTAGGAACCTTTTAAAAGAAAAAATTCTAGTAATTTTTTAAAACATTAAATTTATATTAAACTACTATTTAGATTAACATAGAGAATTTATTTTAATTTCAGTTTTTTTTAACTTTTTTTAAAAGAATTTTTTATTCGTAATCCAATTCACCCTCCTCTTGAGTTACTCTCTCTAACTATCATTTGGAAACAATTTTTTTTCAATATATTTTGTTCTATGATTTTATTTTTGTTTTTATAATCCTAAATTTCAATTAGTTCTAAATTTATTTCATCATGGATAAAATACATGAACGTTCTACTACCAAAAGGGAACCTTATTTTAAAGATACTAAATTTGATCAGTGGAAAATTAAGTTGAAAATTCATATTTAGAGCATGGGTTTTGATATATGTATAGTAATAGAAGATAAATACGAATTACCTAAAATAAGTAGAGTTTCATAGAGTAATGCTACTAAGGCTGGTTATAACAATACTAATAAAGATATAAAAACTCTTTACTATGATTTAGGTGACGAATAATTCAATAGAATATCTATATTTAATATTTATTTTTTAATCTAGAACACATTTATAAATTCTCATGAAGGAACAATTAATGTTAATGAAATGTGGTTTAATAAATTTAAAATTAAATATTATACATTTAAGATGAAACATGGTGATATTATTTATGACATGTATCTCAAGTAAAATGAAAATTTCTTTTCAATTATCGCTTTTGTAAATCCTTTTTCTGATAAGGATTAAACGATTCCACTATTATGATGATTACCAGAATGATAGAGATGAACCTCACTCTCAATTAGAGAATCATGTGATATTAGGAAACTATGTTTCAAGGAGTTTATTGGAATGTTATTTTCGAATGAGGAATAATATAATGTTATTAAAGAAGTTGAAGATGATCCTAAAATAAAATATACAAAATTCAATTATATTTCATCAAAAAAATTAATGTTCATGCTGAAGGTTATTGTGATAAAGAATCACTAGCTGATAGAAATAAAGAGATGGACTATCTGCCCAGAAGGTTTAAAATGTTTTATAATAAGAATAAATTCTTTAAGAAACCAAGGTAAAAAGTAAAATATGATACTATAGGAAATTGGAAGAATTAATACAAGTGGGATGATACTCAGATCATCTACTATGAATTTAAGAGGAAAGGGCATGTGAATTATGATTGTCCAATGATGAAATATAAGAAGTTTGATGAAAAGTATAGGAAATAAATGAATGTAATGAAAGAAACTAGGAGTAATTATGAATATATCTCACTCAATGTATAATCTACACAAGAAGATAAACATGAAAAAGAAAACATGTGTTTTTTGACAACACATATGAGGTATCAAATATATTTCAAGCTTCTCCTACAAATATTTCTAATCATTATAGAGAGAAAAATAATGATGAATATATGTCAAATGATTTTATTTTTTAATATTGTAACATGAAATACGATAATTTCAATGAGATTGAATATAATTATAAAATTATAATGAAAAAACACGCTTTTACTATTAATTTTATATCTAATCTTTCTATAGAAAAGGAATAAAATTATAAACTATCGAGAAAAAATAATGAATTATAATTTTGTAATGAGAAACTAAAAAAGTAATTATATAGATTCACTAATGGTAGAAATAATTCCACTCAAATAATAGGAAAAAATAACACCAATATATATCCCTATCCAAGCTTATCAAACCAGATAGAGGACAATTGTCTAGAATAGTTTTATTCCAAAATCCAATTCTTGAAATTATGGTACTAGCTTTTATTCATCTGGACTTAACAATGTATTTTTTTTCCAAATGTTTATAAACTACTTATAGTAAATATATTTAACAATTATGGGTTCCAAAATTATTAATATCTAACATTTATGGATCCAATAATATTTTTGTACCAATTTCATTTTTGGTAAAAAAAATATATTTTCTAGATAACCATCTTGATGAGCTATAGTAAAAGTCTATTGTACCTGGAAAACCACTATTCCAGAAACATGATTGGAGATTACTCAATCTTCAAGAATATGATAATGGTTGTGGTTTTACATGTCACCTTTGTTGACAATTCCAATGGTAAAATCATTATCCTTTTCCAAGTTATTAATTCTAACTCAGTTTTAATTTCTAATTTATTATTTTTTGATAGGTAAAAATACAATTTTCTTTGAATCTCATAGGTATGTGATGATGGGTTTCATGTGAAATTTGAAAAGAATTCTTGTAATTTTTTATTCTAATAATGATTATGTATTTAATATATTGAGATATGAAAATGTTTATATTTTTAATTGAGGTAATTTATTTTCTCAAAATGTTTCTTGTTCAAGTTCCATTAATTGGGAATCATGGATTTAGAATTAGAGACTAATCCACTGTATTATTCACTCTCTTAAAAAGGTTACTAGGAAATGGTTAGTCCAATATAAACCTAATCATTAAATATCATGTTATATTGTTTGTAACCCATGTTAAAAGGGGGAACAATACAAGATATATTTCAAATAAAAGAACGAAGTTTCAGCTTCCCAATCCCTATAATTTTTTCCAAGGATTTTTTTGGATAATCTAGAGTTTCTAGTTTAACTATTAATTACTATGTATATGTCTTTATAGACTATTTTTATAGGTACAATTGGTATTATTTTTAGATCACAAAAGTGAATCCTGTACTTACTTTCCCAAGTATTCCAAATCAATAGAAAATCATAGTGTACTTTATATTAAGACCTTAAAAATGATAATGGATATTATTTTAAAAATCAATACTTTGAATCCATTTTAAAAAAAATGTCTATAAAAAATACTTTTTTACTCTACGGACCCCCAACATAATGGTGTGGTAGAAAAAATAAATATAAAACTTCGAGAAATTTCCTGAAATGTTCTTCATGAATATTACATTCCTACTTACTTTTTGGAAGAGTATGTGAATACTAATTTTTATATACTTAATAGAGCTTCGATCAGACCACTTTTAAATAAAACCCCTTTGGAACTATGGAATAGTGGAATTACTAAGGTTAAATAATTAATTATATTTCATTGAGAAGTCTTTTTTCTTAACAAAAAGGATAATCTTGAAAAATTTTCTTCCAAGAGTAATGAATTAATATTCCATAGTTATTAAAATTATAGTAAATTGAATAGGGTGTTTAATAAAAGAATCAAGAATGTGGAAGAATCAATTCATTCCAAATGTGGTGAAACATATCCACATGAGCCTAAAAATCCTTTAGAAATCGTTGAGGATGATCTATCAACTCTGAACACCAATGTCAAAACATTTTAAACTCCTATGAAATAGGTAAAAAATAATACTGTTCTGAGTAACATTCATTACATGAACTATAACCTATAGATGAGCATGAGATGACCAACCCTTCTTTTCAATGATTTGTTAGGGCTCATAAATACCATCCTATATATGCTGTATTTGGAGAGCTAGATAATGGTACATAAACAATTTATTCTCTTACTAATATTGTTGAACATCAATCATTTTTTTTCACAGATTAAACCGTAGAACATCGCTATTGAAATTAATGATAAATTCTAGGCGATGGAGATGAAAAATGATCAAAAAAATTTGAAAGAAATATATTTTTTAAAATTTTGGGTAAACCTAACGATACCATTATTAGTGGAACTAAATTGATGTTTATAAAAATGATTAAGGAGTCCGGAAGCATAGTTAAAAATAAATCTAGGTTTATCGCACCAGTGTATAGTCATGAAGAGGGTATTGACTATTATTAAACATTTTGACCATTAGATAGGCTTAAAGAAATTATAATTCATATTCCCTGTGAATAAAATTTGTTTTTAAAACTATATCAAATTGATGAAAAATGTTAATTATTGAATGATTTTATAGTTGAGGATGTTTTTGTTGAAAACCCCCTAGTTTTCAAAATACGCTTCTTCCAAACCATGTTTTGAAATTAATAAAAGGTTTATATGGTTTAAAACAAGCCCCTAGAGCTTAATATGATAGGTTAAGATCATTTCTAAAATTTTAAGGGTTTTCTAAAGGTATAGACGATCATACAATTTTTATAAAAATAATTTCAAAATATGTTTTATTTATTCAGATCTATGTAGATGATATTATTTGTAGATCTTATAAAAATTATTTGGGTACAATTTTTTCAAAAATGATTCAAAAAGAATTTAAATGAGTTTAATGGTATATATGAAATTATTTTTTGGTTTTTTTATTTTTAAAAATAAAAAATAAATTATTTTAAATCAATGTTGGTACAATAAAGATCTTTAAATATGTTTTGGTTTGGAAAAAAATATAAGTATTGAAACTCCAATGAGTACCAAATGTAAGTCAGAGCTTTATTAAATTGAAAATCCAAAGGATCAAAATTGTTACAGAGGTATTGTTGGAATTATTCTATACATAACTACTAGCCAAACTAATATTATTTTTAATGGGTGTATGCATTCTCATTTTCCAGAAAAAAATATTCTCATTTAATTTCTGTTAAAATGATTTTCAAAGACATCAAATATATAATCAATTTCAGATTGTTTTATCCTAGTTGATTACCACCTGACTTATTTATTTATATTTATATTTTTTGGTTTAAATTTGGATAGAACAAGAACATCTGGAACATTTCATCTTTTTGGAAAGTCTTTAGTATCTTATTGTTGTAAGAAGAAAAATTATGTGGCACTACCTACTAATGAAGCTGAATATATAGCTTCCTATAGTTGTTGTGATCAATTTTTGGACGAAAAAAACCCTAGCAGACTATGGATATCAATTCATACATGTTTGTATACACTGTGACAATATATATTCAATAAATATTTCAAATAAAAATGTGTCTCACTGTGAAAAAATCATATTGATGTAAGAAATCACTTTTTAAGAGTTCATATTCAAAATAGTGATATAAATATTGAAATAATTTTTACTAAAAATTAACTTGTTAATATTTTTACTAATTAGTTGAGTTCTAAGTGATTAAACTACATCAAACATGAATTTAGAATGATAAATTTTGGTTAGAAATTGATTTTGGGAAACTAACTTTGGACAAGCCACCGTTGGAAATTACCCACTATTACAAATTACCCACCATTGAAAATTAACCACCATTTGAAATTTCCCAACATTTTATATTACCCACCATTTAAAATTACCCACCATGGGAATTAACCACCATTGGAAATTTCCCACCATTTGTAATTACCCACCGTTGGAAAGTACCCACCATTGTAAAGTAACCACCATTAAAAATAACCCACCATTAGAGTTAAGCCACCATTGTTAATTTTAATTATCCAGGTTTAAATTAAATTCATATTATTATATTTATTTTCATTTTAAATCCCATAAGTAATATAAATTGGTGCTTCTGTCTAATTTTGAATCACTTCCTCCCTAGTTAATTTTTTCTATTGAACCTCTCCATTACCCTTTCCCTCCCTACCATTACCCTTCCTTCATCCTTGCCCGAACCTTTACTCAATTATAATGGTTAGAGTTAAGATACCTATAGGGTCACCTCTTTATATGTCTAAATCTTATAATAACTATATAAGAGAATCATGAAGACTTGTAGTTGAGCTGCAGAATCCAAAACTCATAAACCGTATAGTGGTTGTTGAGAAAGAATTAAATGCGGAATGGATATTGTCTAGAAACTTTATTGTTTTTAGAGTTATCCCGGACAAAGGATGAATTAAATGGTTCTAGAATAGTGATATAACATCCTAGACTTGGTGGATACCAAATTTTATCAATATTCCATGTTTATTTTTGCGGAAAATTATGATTGGAATATATGTGAGATAAATGGATAGAAGTAGTATTCTCTTCAAAAAAATGGGCTAGTTTCTTTAAAGCACCTCGTGAAGGAGTATAAAATGACTATAAAGGGTCCATTCCTAGCGACCATGATTATTTTCTCTATGATAATTCCATATTGGAGATTACTATATATAGAACTCTAGGAAGACCTACTAGAACTGAACTAGATCACTATAAAACTACCCTGATTTGAAGGGGTTATTATTTAGTTTAGAGGGTATATAACCCCCTAAAAATAAATTAGTGGTGGCTAACCATAACCACTGCTAATGTTTCTGACTACTCTTATTAGAGGAAATTTTCAAGATCCTATGGTAAGCTATAAGTCAATTAGAGGCGGTTAAATTAGTGGGGGGGGGGGGGGGGTTATATTCCCTCTAATTGAACCACGAAATATCCCACAAGTAACATAATAGAGGGTGTTAAAACCACCTATAATCGTGATGTAAGTATTATATAAGAGGTGGTTTTAAGAAACCACCCCTTTGTGACACTGAATTAGAGGGGGTTTTAACCCCCTCTAAGTAGAGTCACATTAGAGGTATTTTTGAAAACAACCTCCAATAATTATTTCGATTTTTTTATTTAACCCATTGCCTCACCCTCCAATCCACCCACACACCTTCAACCCGTTAAGCTATCCAATGGCCCTCAAATTATCATCCCTTACGTGGGTCTGCATGGCCATTCCAATTCTCTGGGTCTTCCTAGTGGTCCTGGCCCTTCCATTTCCCAAAGTTCTAGTGTAATGACTCTAGCTTTTATTATACATTAACATATATTTATTTTCAGAAATTGTATAATATTATATATAAATAATATATAATTTGTATTATATTAATTGAATACAATTAATACAAAAAAATTATATAAAATTCAATTTATAGAAATATTTAAATAATGTTATATGAAATAAAATTTTATATTATATATAATTAATAGGTATATTATATACAATTAATATTATATGAAATAAATTTTTTAGATATATAATTAATATAATATGAAATAAAATTTTATATTTTATATAATTTATACTATATAAAATACATTTTATGAAATTATTTAGCTAATGTATTTCAATATTTATTAATATATAGATTAATATATATATATTTCAATAAATATAATTTTATAATATTGTTTACATTAATTATATCTATTTTGTATAATTGAATTTCATATAATACTCATTATTTATAATATAAAAGCAAAGACATATTATTTAAAATAATAATAATAATATTATAATATAAATTTTAAAAACTACAGGCTTGGGTTTTTATATGATATATTTTTGAAATAATTTATATTTATGTATATATTTATATAATATTTTTATCTTTTATATTATATATAATTTATATTATATGAAATACAATTTATACAAATAAATATATATTAATGTACATAATATTATACAATAATATTTGTTTATACATTAATACAATCATATAAATATTTTAGATAATATGTTAATATAATGTATTTTAATACATTTGTATATTGTGTATTAATTATATATATATATATTGGGTTTTTTAAAATTGGGGTGTTCACAACCCCCTCAAATCTTGAACCCCCTTCTAATTTAAATACATTAGTGGGGGTTTTGAACACCTATAATTTAAGAGACTAGAGTTGGGGTTCAAACCCCTATAATTTAAGACATTAGAAGAGATTTACAACCCACATGAATTTAATATTTTTGTGGGGGTTGTGAACCACCTATGATCTCATTGATTAGTGGTGGTTATGAAACCCTACAATTTTTTTTTAAATTAGTGGGATATCAAAACCCCCTCTAAAATCCATCCATATATTTAAAAATAATGTTCAATAATTAAGAAGGGGGTTCATAAACCCCTCTAAATTCAATAATTAGAAATGATTGTACATAATCCTCTCATATTTATACAGAAAATGAATTTAGAGGGGGTTTATAACAACCTCTAAATTATATAATTAGAGAGAGTTATGCATAAAACCTTCTAATTATATCGAAAATGAATTTAGAGGGGTTGTAAATAACCCCCTTTTAAATAACCACATATAATATTCTATTATTTTTGAACCAGATGGTGAGTGAAGATTGTTTTTTAAGATTATACATCACCTGTTATGCCCTAGAAAAGGAGACTTCAACACTATGAGATATCAAGATGTAAATCTTATTTACATTATGATGATAAGAGATAGAATCAATTTGTGAAAATATCTTATAGTGCATATGATGTAGATGTTTAAGATATCATCCATGTATAAGCCCCTTATGTATCATAAATTTATTTTTTCCATGCTTGAGGCAAAGTGATTGGTTGATGAAGATGAATAAGATAAAGTGAAATGTTGAGTTTTTTTTGGGATTAAAGTCATTTATAAAAGAATGAAAGTAAACTAGAACCCCTGGATAATGAAATATTTGAATGATATTGATAATATTTACAAGAATTTTAATCCTATAGATAAACCTATAAGACCAAATAACCTTATTTGTCATATATCTGTACAATATGTGGTAGTTGAGTACTCAGATGAAGGGAAAGAAAATATGTAAGTTTCTATTTTTGGATATGAGGGTGGTATATTAGTCGAGGAGGTAAGTGAATCTAATATGCTTAAGATACCAGTGGTATCTTTTGCTCTATCTATTTTAGAAAAATCTCTACCTACCTGAGAAAGTATTTGAAGAAAGAGATAATAAGAATAGGAAATTGAGGTTTCAAAAGAAGAATTATTCATGAGATCATCTTCTAGATCATCAATTTTTTTTGAAATATCTGATGATGAAAGTTATGGAGATAAAAATCAAAATTCTGAAAGCAATGAAGATTATAAAAGTGAAAGAGATGATAAAGATGATGGAGATGATAAATATTATGGAGATGATGACATAGATGGCACAAATGATAGATTTAATCATGGTTGTCCTGATGATCACGAAATTACTCAGACACATCATTATTCTCTAGGTTTTTCTATTTCAACTAGGTCTGAGGATATACTATGTTTTCATCATGAATTTGATGAATCTACCTCTGATTGAGATGAGATGAGGGATTATGTTGATTGGGAGAAATCCCGTAGTTTTTTGCCACCAAGACGACCCTATTGATTTTGAAATATATGTCTTATCTTCTTCCCAGATTGGTGTCACAAATTTTGATGAATGGAAAATATTACCATGGTATGTGAGTCTTGGATTGGACTATTATGACTCAGATGATGATGGGTGCATTCCACCAATGAATGGATGACCTTCTCATAGTTTGTGTTGAGATAGATCAAATGTGATCCTTGGTTGAGAATATTGACACTGTAGGAGATATTGAAGAATTTATTTTAGATGTACCTTCTAGACTAGTGTTCGATGTGGCTACTGTGCCTGAAGCAGAGATTGATTCTACATCCCTTTCTACAGATGCTGCTGCACCTATGACCTTATATATTGTTTGCAAAGATGATCTGGAATCTTTTAAAAAGAGGATTATTTCTAATTTTGGTAGGATATTGAGGAATTAGACACCTATGATCCCACAACATAATAAGAATTGTTCTAGAAACCTATTTGAGTTGGTTGTGTGTCACATTCAGCTAATAATTATTCTTTACATATGGGTAGTTGAGATTGAGAATAGATGGTTAGCCAGTGAGATAGAGTCTTTGAGGTCTCTTGTGGAGGAGACCCCAACATCCTTTTCTGTCATTTTGGGAACTTTTTCATAGAGATTGGAATCCTTATATTTAATTTTTTTATACTTATAATGATCCAAAACCACAAATTCGTTTAATATAGAGTTGATTAGATCTATTGTTAAGGAATAGATTCAAGCAATTTTGGAAGATTATCATGCTACCCATCATGATAATTAAGGTAGATCAAACAACATGGAAAACACATTAAAAAACTGGTTATCGAATTTTTAAAAGAATCTTGAAGTGATTGGAAAATGATCACCAAGGCCATTAAATAATCCCTTTACAGGATATACACTAAATATGAATTGAACTCACACCATGTTATTAGCTGAAATCCATCAGATGAAACTAGTTACCCTAGATTTTAAAGAACAATTCAATCAGTTGAAGATGATGACATCTATGATTACATTTCATATATTTGAAAAAGAAGTCTTATTTAGTGCCATGGAGTGCAGAGGTAACATAATTATGGAATTCATAAATCTCATTAAGCATTTTTTTACATGTGGCTGGAACAACAATAATAGCTCATGAGTCCATTCTAGTGACTTATCTCATTTATACTACCAATACTGACCCTATAAATTTTAGACAAGCTATTTCCCTTGAACTAATTTCAACAATACCTTATTAGTTATAGACTATCAGTTTTTACCAATTGAAGAATTAGGAATCTATGCTGGTTTGTTATATGAGATCTTCCAACTCCTTCTGTACCTACAGTAAATCCTACCATTACCACAATTACCTTAGCCATTACATTTATGACACTATTTATGATAAAAAAGAATATATTGTTCCCGATACCCAGAATGATAGTGATGTTGATTAGATATTTGTCTTTGATATGGAAATTATTGTATTGTTTTTTGGGATGTAATGTAATCAATTTTTTCATTAATGAAATTACTCTTATTATTAATTTTTTTTCATTCTTTGACTTTATAGTTTTCTAATCTTCAAATTTTCTAAATCCGAAAAGGGGCAGAATATTTATGGAATTCAAGTTTATGTATTTCGTAATAACCCTTTTACAGTTACATTATAAGTATATGAATACCATATCATTGATAATTTCTTCATTTATCTTCTATTTTAAAATTTATTATCAAAACCTAAAATTATATTTTTCAATAGTTAATTAGATATAATTAGTTTTTCAAATACATTTATTATGTGGAAAGTTTTTATTCTATATATGGTTTCTAAAATTCTAGGATTTGTGATCATTAAAAAGGGGGAGATTGTTGGAACCTGCATATTTTAATGCTTAAAAATCACGATTATTATGTTTTTAATGAGTTTATTTTTAATGAAAGCATTTTATAATATAAGTAATTCTAATGAAAATTTGGATAAGTGATCGTATGAGTCACTGTTAGTTCAAAAAGATTCACCATCACACTTTTCCTATAACCAGAAAAGAGTCACTGCTAAAAAAGACTCTCTGTTAGATTTTACTGACCCCCAAACCTGAGTCACCACTAGAGCCGAATCCCTTCCAGACCTAAGTCATGACCATACATGAGTCACCATTAGGCCTGAGTCACTACCATATAACCTATTACCAGATGATCTACCACTAAATGAATTATCATTAGATGAGTCATTTCTGAACAACTATCATTAACAGATGACCTACTGTCATATGAGTCACCACTAAACATGAGTCACCACTTGATAGAATACTGTTAGATGAGTCACCTCTATGAATGGTTCACCACCAAATGTCCTACCACCAGATGACCTACCGCTAGCTTGAATCGCCACCATACACGATTCACCATCAACATGTTCCACCATCTCAATTCTGAGGCATTTGAATTAAATGCCCCCAATAGACATATTATTGAGTTAAATGTGAATTATTATTTAACGACTCTTATTTACATATTCCATGGTGCATTAAAGAAAATTTCAGATCCAAATACAGGGTTTCCATAAATATTTATGATTATCCCACTACATATGTACATTTATTCACATATATATATATATCTGAATAAATGTACATCTGTAGTAGAACATGCTGATGCTGATTTATATTTCTCTCAACTATGGTGTGTGATCCAGATGTGAACTTATTGTATACTGAAAGGATCATCATTTGAGAGCTTACACAATATAATTTTATATTATTTCCTCTATAAAAGAGTGAACCTCATTGGAGGTCAACATCCATTGATATAGATAGAAAAAGAGTACATTATGATGATATGTTTTACAGCTATATTTAGGGAAATAGCTCAATATCCTCTTCAAGACACATATATGGAGACTCAAGAATCTAGAGCACCTTAGAACAAACAACACTATATTTTTTTATATCTTATTTATTTTTTTTATTTTGTTTTATTTTATATTAAATCATTATGTTTTTTGTTTTTTATTAACAGACACCGACTCCTATTCTATAATTAGAGAGTACTAAATATTATCTTCACCCCATTTTCATCTTTTTAACCCTAATATTTTTAGAAGTGTTCCTTCTGTTTCCTGAGTTTTGTTTCTTCCCACAATTATTGTGGAAGAGGTGCACACATATCCTAGACAGCTTGTGCACTATTGTGTTAAAACATGATACAGTTTTTTGATTAGATTATAATTATATAATATTTTTGGAATCATGTGATTTCCAAGTGGGGAGGATTAAATCTAATATTGAAACTGAACCCCTTATTTTATTATTTTTCCTAATTTTTTTATTTCATTATTTAAATATATTTAAATTGTATATTTTAGACCACGAAAATTGGTACTTTGATAGATAATATTAACTAGTGTTTATATAAGTATTTGATTGAGTAGATTGACTTAAAAATTTAAATCAATGTTTTAATTGTTTTAACTCAGCACTAATCAAGATTTGAGTAAAATTTTAAAAGATCGAAATTTTAGGAATCTTTTGAATGAAAAAAATTATATTAAAATAATATTCTAAATAACTGAAAAATTTTATTTTAATTGTGATATTTCATTTGAAATTCTTTTTAACCAAAAATTTTATTGTTAACTCAATTCACCCCTCTTAAGTCACTCACTTTGACTAACATCGATGTGTTTCTACTTCAAGAAGGATTATACTCATTCTATACATTTTGACTTTAACCTGAAGATGAAATTCAATATTTCTACCCAAGATGGATTACTCAAACAGGATCCCTACTTATTCTTTTAGTATTTATGATTCAAAAAAAGTACTAGATTTGGTTACCCTTTAATATAATAATTTCATTGGGATGATATTTACATTTTCATGAAATTTGGGTACCCTTTAAAAAAATGAGGAATAAATTATTCACATGATTATAAAGGGAAAATATGAATTTCTATTGTAGAAAGAAGTTGAAATAAAATAACCTAAACTCTTTATTACATCGACATGAAAATTATAATTGTATTTATAGAAATAAAACATTTATAATTTATAGAGTATAACTAGACCCGCTTCAATGAATATCTAAAAGAAAAATGTGACAATAATAATTACATAAAATAAATATAAACAAAAAAAACTAATTATTTAACATGAAATTGATACAATCGTGACATTGAAGATAATAATTTAGAAATAAATAAAGGTTTCAATCATCATTAAGCGACACAACACAATTTAAAAAACTTTTTGTGTCATTTATATATTCCAATGTTTATTATTACCTAAAATTGTAATAAAGAGACATAGATTGAGAGATTGAAATAGATACAGTCTTTAAGTACTCACCATTGTGTATATATCACTGAGGATTTAATTTCCTTTTTATATCCTCCTACATTAAAATATGGAGGAACTAAAATTTAATATGATATGAAATTCATTGAAAATTATTCAACATTCAATTTATATGTTACAAAAAAGTCATCATTTCTTTTAAACTATTAAATGATCCAATATCCCTAAAACACATTCAAGATTCTATTCTACATCATAAAATGGTTTAGAAATTAAAACACAGGATAATGAAGTGTGATATCTGAAAGATATAGGTCTAGTGGAGTTAAGATACCATATATTTTAATGTCATGTGCTGTTTGGTATATCATATGATATAATATAGTATATGATGTATTTTATGATATAAAACCCTTTGTAAACATGAATTCTAATGTCATACAAGTTTTAATGCTTCATAGATTTTATGTACGTTCCAAAAAAACATGTGAATAAATGTCCAGATACTTGGAAAAAATTATCACACTAACCTTTTTTGAATTTGGATAAACATTTTTAAACAAATTGAATCCACATTCAAATATATTTCTATGTAAAAATGTAATAAAATTTAACATTTTAAGTTAATTTGAATTCCTAATTAATAACTATAATCAAAGAGTGGTCTCCATAAAATTTTTATTTCTAATAAGTAATTTAATTGTTTTAGTGTGATCTCTATCAAACACATGAATCTCCAATCCAAAATTTATACTAGAAGTATCTATAAAAAACACTTTAACCATGGAAATAATTATATTCAAGAGACACATAACATATCAAATTTTATTGTTTAACATAAACACTCTTGGATATCGATTGTATATTGGACAAATTAGATGAATAGATAACATTTAATTCATCTAAATGAGTTAATAATATATATATAAAACATATCCAATAAGGGAAAATGGTTTCCTTTTTTTAAATAAATTTTTTGGAAAATATGTTTTAACTTGGGAGTGTTTTTGAATTTTACAAAATGAAATTCTACTAGAAGCTTCAATGAATTTTTTTTATTAAATCATCTATAAACATATTATTCACCATTTTATAAATCTCCAAAATTGGATTTACATAATTATAAGTTAAAATATTTTTTTATTGTATTGAATTCATAAATATTATGTAGTGTTGTCCCATATAGAATGTCCAGTTTTCATGGTCTTCACATATTTGAATTCTTTATTTTAAAAAGAGATCAAAATAAACATCATTTCATTTCAATCATACTGAATGTTTCTCTCTTATCAATAATATTCCTACATGATACTATCTCAAAATGGGTAAATCCATTATCAAAAAATTAAAGAAGTTCACATCACAGGGTTACAATATGGGAAAATATACTATATTTGAAATATGATAACTTTTATATTTAATGTATTTATAATAATACTATTCATTGTGGTAAAATTTTAGATATTTCTTAGAATTATTTTATAAAATACGAATATGAAACATTAAAGCAATTCAAGCCAAACCACGATAGATCAACCAAAGGAAACATAATGTCTCTCATAGAATGTAATATTGACAAAATCCTTGATTCTTAATAGTGGCTAATCATCCCACATGACTCGAGATAAAATGATCATATTTAATATTTAAAGTAATATTTCAGAATCAGAGAAATTCAATTTTTAGTGAATAAAGGCATATAAACTACTAAGAATCAAAAGATAAAGGCTAAATAAGTACTATTCATTAATTAGATCACAGATAATCTTTTATGTTTAGGACAAATTTTTAATGCTATAAATGAAGTAATTTTTTAAGAAAAATAATTTCACCATTAAAATATTGGCTTATATAAATAAATTATAGGGGAGAAAGGAATAATGATAATCTATTGCAAACTAGAAACATATTTTTATTATGTTATTTTAGTTATAAGGATAAGAACAAATATTTTCAAAGTAGTCATTGTTATTTAATCTAATAGATGGTGAGAAAAATTTTAAAATACATCTTTGCAAAAATATTTCCAAATAGATGAAGGTGAAGTGGTATATTAAATGTTTCAAAAAATGGATGATGGTCAAGGAAGGCCACATGAGATATGAAATTCAATTAAAAGACCAAATATGATTATCTATTTAGATTTATATACAATCACAAGGAATCAATCAACTAAAGGTATTTTATATTTTAATATATTTCTATATTATTTCACTCGGAAAAATAATGTGAATTTAATGAATTATATGTTATAAGTTGTTAAGAAATTAAATATATAAAAATATTATATTGAAAATAAATAAACATTATTCCTAAAAAAATTAAATATAAAAAAATAAAGAATTTAAATCCAAGTTATTTGAGTCTTTTTCCCAAAATACTAGAATTAAATTCTAATATTATACTTTAATAACACACTATTATAGTATAGTAGTTATGAGTATGAAATAAAATCGTCGAGATACTATGAACCATTTTAAGAAATTATAAAATTTGAAAACCATTGTTGTGAAAAGATATTTTCAATAATCATACAATGTTAAATAGGTTATTGCTAAAAATATAATCCATCATGACTTATTTTTAGATATTATAATGAAAAAACCATTTTAGTGGTTTTAAGAATATGTAGATGCCCATTTTTGATTAAAATTAAATTTTATTAAGATGTTTTTTGAAAAGTTGGAAAATTAATATTCTATAGTTATATATTAAATAGAATTATATAAAAGTAAATAAATTAGAGGCTCTAAAAGTTATTTTACTTTTATGATATAAAAATCAATAAAGATAATAAAATTTTAACACTAGATGATGCATGGATTTATTAAATGGTTCAAATATAAAGTTACAAGAACATTTATAGAGTTAATTATAAAGACACAATAAATGATGGTTAAGCTACAAATAATGTAAAAACCTGGTATCACTTTATTCAAAAGTAACACTTCTGGATTTAGTTTTTTTAAGACTATACGGGTTTAGAGGATAAACCTCAATGTTTGAGATAGGTGTGGACTTCAAACTACAACTAGTAAAGTTGCAAGTGGTCCACCTGCAAGCCGATGGGCTTGGAAATGTATATATAAAACTATTGTAGCCACAAACCAATCATTGGGTGTATACTTTCTATCTAATGGGGTTGAAAATGGATATTTTATTTCAATAGTAGCCTCTAGCTTTCCGGTGGGACTCCACCATACACCCGATGATTTCGATAGATGCAATTCTTTAGTGGTAGCATTGTAAATATACTCTAGATCCCCTATTTCATTTAGTTATTTTTTTCCGTCATACCTATCTTGACCCACATTAAACATGAGATCCCTATATATAATTTTTTAATCATAAAATCATCTCTTGGATGATCAAAGTACAGATATAAGAATTTCTCTTCTTCCGATATGGCTATATCCTCTTAGCCATTGATCTCTCTTTATTATCTCGAATAATTTTTACCCAATGATATGGAAGCATTGGTATTAATTGGTTCAATAATGATTTTTGTGGATTTATGATTCTAGGAACTATTATCTCTTATCTTGAGATCCCTCTTCTAATATTCTGTATTCTCCGTTAGAGGTTACTTATCTCGGATTCATTATGGTTTGATCTTACATATTCTATCTAGGTGTTTTTATATCTTTACATCTTCTTTATATTCAAAAACATCTTGAATTCATGTTTAATTTGATTAATATTGGTTGATTTCAGTTTTATCATTTATAATAATAAAATTACCCTTTCTGGTGAAAATAATAATTGGGTATGGCTAGTTTCATATTATGAATTAATCCTTTTTTTTGATTTTTTTTAATTTTTTGTAGGTTTGATTTATGAAAAGTAAACACACATTTTATTGGAAATGTGTTGATACATTATTATTGTTAATTTGTTTTTAAAATGTGTCTTTTTTCCATGAATTGTTTTAAAGTTATTAAATAGATATTTTTTTTGATTTTTTAAAAAGGATGATTAAAAGGATATTTAAATATAAAAAAGGGATTTATTGAATTTTTCATGTTATTTACTTAATGGATCACAAACCACTTTAATGTTATTTTTAAAGGATGTGTAATTGTATTACCCATTTTAATGACAAGATAAACGTGACAATTTGTAACTGATTAAGGTTTGGTTTATCGATTTGGATTACCCTAATGTCATGTTTTTTACTTTGTGAAGTAATTAACATATTGTAAAAATTATTGATGAAACTATTATTTATGATCATACTTAGTGATTATAAATTGAATAATAGAATAAATTGAGATAAATTAGTTGTTTTACTCATTGAGAGAGCTTGAGGGTAAGGTTGATATGAAAACCTTGTATGCTATCGAATTTTGATAGTGCTTTTTGATGCTATTTTCGAACCATGTTACGATCCTTGATTATTTTTGTCTCCCTCACCTATTTCATAGGCCATGAGAACTAATTTAGTAATATAAGAGAAACGATATTTATTATATGTGTTTGAGAACTCATACCTCAACTATCATTTCCTAGAGACAATGGGTTTCAACAAGGGATGTTCTCTAAGGAGGTGGGGTGTGCATATTTGGTAAGATTGTGATTTTAGTAGACTTAACATTTTCATTCATTTGGTTATGATTTTTTTCTTATATTTTGTGGAATAAATAATGTATCTTGGAATTTTTAATGACATATAACCTCCACAATTGACATTTATACTTGATTTATAACTTTTATTACATCATCATTACAAGGAACTTGAGGTCACAAGGTTTAATTTATTTATTTTATCTTCATTATATATATGATTTACTTTAATTATCTATGTTTTTTCCTTTTTTTGTTTCATTATTATATATTACATGGTGAAAAAATAATATATTATTTATGCATTGTTAATTATGACCCATTAAACTAGTTTCAATGATTTATTTAAATGAGTTTTTTATTTTATGAAAAAGGGATTTTGAATTGTTTTCCAGTTAATAATACTTAATGAATTTTGATATGGAAAATGTAATTATTACGATTCAATTTTTATCATGAATTGATTTCATAAATTTTATTTATATTTTAAAAATATTAGATGCTTTAACATATTTATCTATATGTAAAGAACACTATTTTATTATTCCTATTTTAAAACTAGAATAATTAAATTTATTGGTTGAGAAAATACATAAACTACTTGGTGGGATCCTATTAGGATATTTTACATACATAATTAATATAGTATTTTGTGTTTATATCCATCATGTTTTTATTGTAGAAACTAATATTATCTTCATATCTATTTTTTTGGATCAGGCCTGGTTGGTCAAGGGTAGGTGACTGGGGGTAGGGAGGTTGTCATGGATCCCTAGGAGATTGGTAGCGGTAGTTTTATTTTTTCTTTTAGTTCTTGGTTTCCTTTGTAAAAAATATTTAAAACAAGTTGTGGTGTATTTTTTATCAATAATTTTACATTTCCACAATGTTTATTTGATTTATGTTTTCTCTATTTGAGTGAAACCATTCCCAATGAACATTTCACGAGGCACATGTCCTTGTCTCAAGCCCATGGATATTGAGAGTGACCTTCAGGCTAGTGATGAATCAATTCGGTTTCCAGTTAAGATGGTATACTTGACCAGTTCATCTCAATTGGTGTAAGTAGAGGTTTATTCCAAATTTATCTTTTTTTTATATAATTTATGTTATTTAATTTGAGTGAAACATTCTATAATAAATATTAGGTGCATTTTGAGACTTAAGAGGTAGTTTATGAATGGTTTCTTGATCAGCACCCTTTTTGATGAGGCTTGAGTTACCAGGGATAATGGGGATATGAGACATTTTTCTGAGTTATTAATATGTAGATGATGATTATATATATATATATATATTATCAAATAGTTTATCTTTTATTTTAGGATGTCTTATGAATTCTGTATTTGATTAAAGAGATGACCAGAGTGACATAAGGCTTTTACACATGGGTAAATTATGAGGGATAAATGTGGTCAATTTAGAAGATAATCCAAATACTATTATAAGGTTAGTGTGTGGTTTACTAACCCATTAATCCAATACAATCATAGTTATACTCTATCCCAAAGCATAATGTATTTTACATTTTCTTCCAAAATAATTTCACTTATGTGGGGATTGTTTAGAGGGTTCTTGTTTTTGAATTAATGATAATGGTTGTGGTTTGTTCCATTCACTTTTATGGATATTTCAGTTTAAATACATTGAAAATCAAAATTTTAGTCTTATACATATTTCCTTATTATATTTTGTTTAAAACTAATTATAAAATATTGTGTTTTATTTAAAATTTTCTTTTTAAAATTTAATTTTCTGAGACTCTTATTTGATATGTTAATGGAATTTCTTAAGAAAGAATATTTTTTTTATTTTGTAATTGATTTAAAAAAACATTTTTTTCAAAATTATAATTTCGGATTAATGTTTTGAAAAAATAGAAGAATTTACATGATATGGTAATTTTTTTTCAAAAGTATTATTTATTTATATCATGATTTTATGTTTTAAAAGTAAATTTTAATGTTTTGTAAATGGGTAAATATTGTGTATTATTAATGAAATAATGTTTTGATAAAAGTGGGTTTGTAATTTGTATGTATTATTTTAGATTGTGGCTATGTTCTATCTCGTGTTTTTCCCATCGTATTGATGAGCATCTATTTCCTGACATTTGGGAATTTCTATCAAAATGATTTCCAAGAATTATAGAAAGTTCATTCATTGGGCCTATGACTGGAGTATCCCTTAAAATATTTCAGAAGTGGAGAGTCAAGTAGAAAAATCTACACAAAATCCATATTAATTGGTTGTTCTAGGGTATTTGTAGTCTTTTTACCCCATATGGTACTTCATGGATCATTTTCCTCCTTCTTATAGATGTGTGTTTTTTTCATCTAAATAAATTAGGTGGAATGATGAAGTTGGGAGAATATTTTACTCTCTAAAGACTCATGATAATATGAAGGTAAATCCTGTAATTTTTTTTATTTGAGGGACCTGACTGAGAGTGGTGGGATGTCTTGATTCATCCTATCCTTTTTGAAATATTACCTGGGGATTTTTTTCAATTCAATATTCATTGAATGGTTTATCATATGTAAGTGAAAAAGGAGAATGTTTTTGAGCTCATGGGTCACAAAAAAGGTGAGTGATTTATTGAGGAGTATTCCCTGAATTTCTAGAGTTTAGTATGTTTCACATCTAATATTTTTGGTGATAAATCCATTAATTATATGTTTTTAGAGGAGTTGTTCAGAAAAAAATTCGGGATATCATACCATTGGTTTGTCTAATATCTTATTAAATAGTTCATGAAATGGACTTATTTATTTAACAGAATCTAGTTAGGTAAGACAAAGTGTTCAATGCCTCATTCATGATTGTATTATATGAATATGTATCATATGGTGGTTCATAGAATTTAGTTGAGTGGAGGAATTCTTCTTCCAAAATAAATAATAATATTTCATGCTTCTATTATGGGGAACCCATATGGTGACCCATTTCTTAAACAAATAAAATTTTAAAAAAATTATCTTTATTTTCCAAAAAAATATACACCACAGATATAGGGGTATATTTTATTAAAAATTTCAGACATACACATATGTCCAATTAGACCTAAAAATATTATATGTTTTTAAAACATCACTGAGTGCTACTAACATCCATGGATATTCTAAAAATGCAGTGGATATCTTAGAGCAAATAAAAAAAGTAAAATGGTGAGCTAGAAAGACCTACAAATAAATAACCATGGACATAAAGCATAACATGACATTCAAAATTATTAACATGATATCATAAAGCATATGATCATAATCATAAAAACTGAAATGAGGAAAATATATTTTAGGATATTGGGAGAATAAACATATAGGTAAAATAGAAAATGTTATATCATAAACATAAATCTTGGGTCACTCCCTGGACCATAACCATAATATTGACTCTGTCACATTTATTGAGTAAATATAATTATTCATATACTTTTAACCTCAATTTTAAGAAACATAATTCACTCTTTATATTTTTCCATATTTTTAGCTTTTATACTTCTTAGGTTCTTAATTTGTTTTGTAGGAAAATATTACTGTTTTATCGGATAGTGATTATCAGTACTATCATGTGGAGGGTTCTTTTCTAATAGACATGTATTTTTTTCATAATATGGATTGATATAATTATAACTAGAAGAAGGTTTATATATTATATCATATAGAGTAAAATTAAGTGTTTTGGAAAATGATCTATAAAGTCTATCTAACATAACTGATCAAACAAAGACTGATAAGTCTACCAAATGAACCTTTGTCAATCCTATCAAATGATTAATTTATAAATTCTACCATATGAAGATACATAATTATATAGGATAGAAACTAAGTTCACATTTATGTTAAAAAACACGATAATTATTAGATTGAGATGTTGTGTAGAACATCTCAAATAAAGAAGGAGTAAATCTGATGCAACAACAACCACCTTCGAGAAGCACATAATATGACCATTGATAATTCTTCTTTAAATATTCCAACATTCATGTAGAAGGTTTATTTTTAATTCATTAAGACCATCAGGTTATGTAATGCCTCTTAAGCCTACGATATATGAAATATATAAGCGTACGGTCCTTGTAAGGATTCCATCTAAAAAAGGGGTTATAAAAAATTAGTAAAAATGAAGGCCATCGGGCCATTCGGGTATCTTTTGAAATTGAATATTTATTTTTCAATATCAACTATCTGAAGTCTATATGATGTTTTTAGCATATTCTTTAGAATAGAATGATTGTTTTTAAACATTAGTGAGTTTTTCTTAAGTTATCCGATTGCGAGGATATCATTTTAAATGATTAGTGATCTTCTTATTTTGAAATTATATTGTTATATCTTATTTAATTGAGGAAAATTTTGGTGGAGAGAAACAAAGATAATATGATCGGTTTGATTATGGTTTTCCATGGTTTAAGGAAACCGAGTAGTGTCTAATATTACCGATGAACTAATTCTATATCCTAGAAAAAATACCAAATGATATGGTTAATATCATGGATACCTTATATTAGGTTTTTGACTTCCATAACACTGAATTTTAAATTGTAAATACTTTGTTATAATGTTTTTGTAGGTTTTCTTACATACTTTATATAGTTTTTTTGAATTTTCATTACAAGTTATATTCCCATTGTGTAATTTATTTAAAACTTTTATATTGATCATAAGAAATATTTTATAAGTCTAATTATAATGTTAATCTGTACTAAATGTCAACCATTAAAATTTATTAATGAGGTTGATAAAAAAAATGTATAATTTTTTATTAACTTTATTTCACTCTTATTTATGTATTAAAATTGTAAACTCTTTCAATCATACATTAGGTATCAATGATGGTTTTTACATGTTAGAAATTTTGATACTAACTTTGTTTTTTAGAAAAGAGTATCTGTCATCAATATTACATGTTTATCCATTGGGACATTATAGAACGTAAATCCAAGAAGACCACCAATAATTGATACTAATTATTTTGGGTTTTTGAGATATTTATTGAATAACATCTCCATAAATATGGGTTTAGATAGTTTTTTATGATTATAGTATGCTATGATGTTCCATACAAAGAAGTTACTACTTTTAGTAAGGCATACAATTTTTAATATAAACTTAACTATAATGTAAAAAATAATTTTCTATGTTCTATAACTATAAATATATACATATAGATGAAAATATCATTGAATCATTTTGAGACAAACAATATTGTGGAAACAAGAGAGTAATTATAAATGATTATTATTTATATTTATATTTTACACAAGGTGAATTAGTTTCACAGATGCATCAATTCTTTATGAGTATTGTGAATAAAATATAATATCTTAAAATTAAATATCTGATAGGTGATTAGATATTTGAAATGATCATAGATATCACTCTTAATGAGTGGTAATCAAAGTGAACAGCTCCTGAGGAAAATAAAGATCTTACTATTATGAGTTTTCATGATCTTATTAGAAATATCATGAAATATGAAAGTTGATTAAAATGTGATGATGAAAAGATGAAAAATATTAAGGGTTTATCATTTCGTCCACATCTAAAATAATTATGAAAACTAGATCTTGAAATAATCTTCCTAAATACTATAATAAAAAGAAAGCAATAGTTGACACATAAAATAGTTTTTTAGAATACAGTGGGAATGAACTTATCCAACATGTTAAAAGGATAAAAAAATCATTGGAAACAATGGTTTTTGATAATAGTATAAGAATAATATAAATGAAATAAATAATAATAATAATAATGTGACTTATTAGATGACAAGTTATGAATGTAAGAAACCTAATCATATCAGACCAAATTTTCCTAGAATAAAAAATACAGATAAGATAGAAAAAAGTTCCACAATGATCTATAGGAAGAAGGGGAATAAAATATTAGATGCATCATACACTTATAGAGTATATTGAAGAGATAAATCTAGGAACTTTTCTTCACACAATATTAGTTATGAAATTAAATTTCTGGTTTTTACTCTATAATTCCATAGACTAACCAATGCTTCATGGTAAAGGTATCTAAAAAATAACTCACAAATTTATCCTTTATTTTAAATATTCCCAATTTAGATGATGAATATTCTACTTCTTTAGAAGAATAAAATGTTAATACATCTTATGTTGATAATATTATAATAACTTTTGTTGAAGAAACACGATATGATTCTATTCTTAAGAATCAAAATATTCAAGTTATTAATAACCATGAATGATCTATGATAGAACAATCCAACTAAAATTATTTAAATTAAAAACATACCATATAAATTTTAGATTTTACTTTACAGTGGGATAAGAAGCCTAGTTTTAGTTAAACTAATGAATATCTCAATTTAGTTATGAAACAAAATTTAAAAAATAAGTTTATTTGAAAAAATTTCAATGAAATTTTACTTCTGGTAAAACGTTTTTTAACAAGTCATACAGATAGTTTAAACATCATAAATATACTTCTTGGATTGGTTTTACTATACCTAAACCAAAATTTTAAAATAATTGCTTGGTTCAAAAATTCATCCATCCATTACTAAATTTTAGGTAGGTGGACATTGTAATAAAAAATATTCTCTAAATAAATTTAGATATTTTGGTTTTCAAAAAAGAATATATTTTAAAATATTTAGTAGTTGTTTAACATATTTATTTTTAGATTTGGATTCAAAAATTTATTTTTTCTTATAATTCAGTACCCAAAAAAGTCTAGGTACCAAGATCATAATAATTTTATTTCAGGAATATATGTTTAGTATAAATAGTAAGAATATATGGTATAAAAACAGGGGTTGTTGTAGGCATATGACTATGTCACGACCTACCTCACCAAAAGGAGGGAAGGGTCAGCAGATTGCCAGGCCCTTCCTTATTTAAGTTGAAGGATAGATAATGACCCCTGAAACCCACCTTCAATCGGTCTCGGAGTGGCGACCAGCACCAAGGGCATGAAATCACACACTAAATAGAAGCCATTACCCTTTTTCTTTTAATAGGGTTGGGAGAAAAGATAGTGAATCCCATAACACCAAAACTGAATGTAAAAGTAAATCCAATAACCATTCCCAATGCATGTTACAAAAGTAACATCAACAGTGTATAAGGAGACTACAAAGCAAAGTACCAAAAGAATGAACAATAGCAAATACAATGATCTGTCACAAGGTCTGAGCAAGTACGGTCCAGCACGATCCCCGAAGAACTCCTGGAAACCTAAAAGGTATTTTATATACGTCTGGTGAGCATACAAGTATACTCAGTTGGGAAAAAACAAATACTCTCATGCACAAGTGAGGAGGAAAACTAATTCCCTGTGAGAAAAGAGATAACCAGATACCTAGCAAGGAAACTAACCACCCCAGGCTCACTAAGGAATACTCACCAAATAACGCATGTCAAGTAATATATAGTAATAACACATTGATGTTTGGGTACCCCGCGCCACTTTCCCACTGGTTATTGAAGACATCCTACACATCAGACCAATCCCACCATTCTCATTGTAGTCTCACTTCCATACCCTTACCGCACACACCTAGGCCACAACCACACACTCTTACCGCAAACACCTGGGCCACAACCACTAACCCGCCCGCAGACACCTGGGCCACAACTGTCACACGTAACCATGCCTGCAAACACCTACGGCAGAACAACCACTGCCATGCCTGAAGACACCTAGGCCTCATACCAAAGATACTTGGGAAACCACCTGCCCGCACACACCTGGGCCAACCACCACACTTCCGCTGCCTGAAGATTCTTGGGCTAATATTGGACTTCAGGCCATCACAACCTGCCCAAAGATACTTGGGCTCTCTGGGAAAGGGAGCAGAAATAAGCTAATAACCAGCCACTAAAAGATGTTTTGGGGAAAACACCCTCCCCATTAAATGGGGATGTTTGGCACTAAGTGCACAACTTGGGTGGGGTGCGAATAAGAAACACCAAAACTACAAGTATATGTATAGGTAACAAGCACTCACCAAAATCTATTTTTTCTTCCTCCATCCTAAAGAACACTATCCTTACTATTCATTCATAAGTTAAGAGAACAACACCCATGCCCAAGTCACTACTCACACCAAAATAAATCCCCATTTGTCCCATTCTTTTTTTCATGTTCAGTAATAATGATTAAACAAGTTTCTGCACCTACTTTGGCAACTAGTAAGCATAAACACAAGCCAAGGAAAGAGTACACCCAATAACAATTTAAACATTCACACCCGGTTCTCTTGTAAAATCCCATCAAGTGAGACCCATCCAAGTATTGGAACCAAAGTAGGTCAATGTGAGATATAGTCCCAAGTTCCATGAACTATAAATAAGAAGATTTCACAATAGAAGAGGATCCCAGCCCAATTCGTGATACAAAAAGAGGATCCTATCCTCACCCACATCAACCCCAGCAATCTAATCCCCAATCCAAGAAATCTATAAGGTCACCTGTACTTGGCCCATGGAGGAAACAACCAAACCAATTCTACCAACACAATGCAGGCTCAACAGGTATTTTCAGATTTAAAAGAATTAACACACTCCATGATTTCAATTCCACTAGGCTTAAACTGGGGTTATCATCAAAAAGGAGTTGATCCTAGTGCTTTTAATTTATTTAGCTGAATATACATATTTAACCAATTTCCTTTATACAACACAAGGTTCACAACCAAAATACAATCCATTTAAACATCACAAGAGGTAAGGGTTTGTTAGTGCACAGAGAAAGACCACCAATGGCCATGATTTCCAGTAGGCGTAAGCCCACACAATTCAGAAATCATTAATCATGAAGGAGGAGAAAAACAGAGCAGCATCATTGATCACACCCCTCCCCTTCATTCTTTGGATTCCTGTTATTATCTTCCTTAATGTTTGGTTCATCCAATTCTAATGAAGTAGTAGAGTACCCGCCCCGAAAGATACACAGAAAGGAGAGACGAAGGTGAAACCCCTACCCGACTGATCAAGGATCGATGTTAAGTCTCCATGTGAGTAGCTGGAGGTCCATGGAACACGATCAAGGAAAAATTCACCGGGTGAGGTATGACTCTCTAGGAGGAACGGAATTCTGAGCGCAGGGTAATCAAGAAAAAGAAATGTAGGGAGAATCCTTTAGGTTATAAAGTTTGATAAGGGCTGAGAAACAGCACGCCCATTACGGTTAAGATACGGATAGAAAAACATGAAACCGTGTAAGGAGTGGGATCATGGGTTAACCATGCGGTTGAGCCACCCCACACACACAATTTAAAAGATCCCCACCCTTCAGAGTGGTTAAAACATACGCACACCCCCGTTAACCAAGGACTCCTAAAAACACAGTTAAAGGCATGACAAAAACGCATGGTTTTTCATTTAAGGAGGGTATCTTACCGAACATTTAATTTAATTACCATTAATGGTCTTTAAGGGGGTCAAAAAATTGATTAAAAAGACATTTGCACAAAAGGAGGTGCTATTGGAAAAACTTGTTGGGGTCACCAGTAGGCTAGGTCTACTGGTTACCCGAGGCTACTGATAGGCTAATCTACCGATAGGCCAAGCTACCTATAGGCCGCGACTACTAGTAGGCTGCGGCTACCGGTAGACCGAGATACTGGTAGGCTGTACCTATCGGTAGACCAAGCTATCGGTAGGCGGCGACTACCGGTAGACTGAGCTACGGGTAGGCCATGGATACCGGTAGACCGAGCTACTGGTAGGTGGCGGCTACCGGTAGACCGAGCTACCAGTAGGCCACGGCTACCGGTAGCCCGAACTACCTGTAGGTCATGGCTACCGGTAGCCGTCGCCTACCGGTAGACAAAGATACCGGTAGGCTGTGCCTACCATTAGGCCGAGCTTCATGTAGGCCAAGCTACCGGTAGGCTAAGGCTACCATTAGTCTTAAGCTTCACCGAGAAGCCTTGATAACTTTCCCAGAACTCCCAACATCATATTTTTACCATGTAATGGACCCCAAAACCCCAGGCCATTACATCAGATACTTATCAAACTATTCTCGTCCCCGAGAATATAAGAACAAACTAGAAAGGAGAAGAGTGGGGTCTGAACAACCACACTCTTAAGATACTTCTCAGGGGCAAACCCCTGAGTTGTTCCAAAGAAGGAACAGAACCCTCCCCCTACATCCAGTAATACTCATACTAGAGTTATTAACCCCCACATTCACAACAAGCAGAAGGATCACACATTCCAACACATGATTTAGGGAGTCCCCTCCTACATGTCAGGATATTATCCGCTTTCGGCAGCACTGACTCGCCCACATAGGTTTAATCGTATCCACACTAATCCATCCTGAATAGCAGTCAGGTTTTCCCATCATCACACATTCGTACACACACACACACACAGTAAACATGGAATAGGTCATCTAATAGCTAAGAAAAACAATCATTTCATATATTAAATCACAAGGTAAAATATCTCAAGGATTAGAACAAAAACAACAAGTCAAAACAGCTCTAGTTACTGAACACATAACTTGGCCTCCTGCTCCAAAGTTCTTTCTTCCAGGCCACCATGCCTCCACAACACATGTACCAAGGGGATGGTTTGTCCATGAAGCACTTTCTCCTTAAGATCCTAGATCTTGATTGGTCGTTCTATGAAGTTTTCATCCTCTTCCACATCTAACTCTCCCCAGGTGATGACGTGGGAGTCATCGTGTAGATATGGAAGAAGCTGGGAGACATGAAATACGTTGTGAACTTTCTCCAACTGAGGTGGCAGCGCTAGCTGATACACCACCTCACCAACTCGTCCCAACACCTCGAAAGGTCTGATAAACCTGGGAGAAATCTTACTTCCCTTGCCGAACCTTCAATTTCCACGCCGAGGGGAGACCTTCAAGAAAACGTGGTCCCCGACCTCTAACTCAAAGGGACTCCTCCTATTATCGGCATATGACATCTTCCGGTCATGTGCTGCCTTCATCCTTTCTCGTATAAGCAGAACCTTCTCTGTCGTTCTCTGTACCACCTCCGGGCCAAGAAAACCAGCTTCCCCAACCACAATCTAGCACATGGTTGAGCGACAAGACCTTCCATATAGGGATTATAATGGAGGCATTCCAATGGTAGAGTGATGGAAATTATTGTAGGCGAACTCTACCAGAAGAAAGTGTCGCACCCATGATCACCCAATGTCCAGAATACATGCCCGCATCATGTCCTCCAAGGTCTAGATGGTGAAATCTGTCTGCCCATCTGTGTGGGGGTGGAAAGCTGTTCTAAGATGTAGCTGGGTGACAAAAGCATGCTGCAATCCCCTCCAGACTCATGAGAAAAAATGTGCATCCCTGTTTGAGACTATGGATCTCGGAACTCCATGCAACCGCACTACCTCATCCACATACTTCTGTGCTAGAGCATCCACTTCACCTGACTCTTTAATTTCCAGAAAGTGAGCTGACTTCGTTAAGAGATCCACCACTACCCAGATGGAATCGTAGCCCCATTGCACCTTGGGTAGTCCCGTGACGAAATCCATCTAGATGTCATCCCCCTTCCACTCAGATACATCTAAAGGTTACAACAACCCGCCTGGAACACGGTGTTCATCCTTTACCTACTGACACACTAAGCACTTGGCCACAAACTCTGCCACTGATCGCTTTACTCCGGGCCACCAAAGATTTCTCCTCAGACCCTGGTACATCTCGGAAAATCCTTGGTGTTCCTCTAGGGGTGAGTTGTGGAACTCACTAAGAACCTTTCCACGCATCGCCTCTAGAACAAACAACTTTCATCAGAAAAGCATCTGATTCTGACCATCCTCCATCCACCCTTCCGGAGCATCACCCTAGTCAAATCGGTCGCGCATCACTTCACACTCTAGGTATCCCTACTAAGACTCCTCCACTTGCCGAAAAAGAGAAGATTGTACTGTCATCTGATAGAGGTAACCTCCACTGCTATCCATCCTCACATCCAGGTGCAAGGCAGCCAACTCCTCCATTACCTTCCAGGCATTTGCTGACTCTCAGACTACATCCTTCTACGACCTCCTGCTCAGAGAATTAGACACTACATTCCCCTTTCCTGATGTGTAGGAAATATCGAATTCGTAATCCAGGAGGAACTCCATCCACCTTCGCTGCCGTAAGTTTAAGTCCTGCTGGGAGAAGACATACCACCACATTTTGTGATCCGTGAAGACCACAAAGCGTTCTCTGATGAGGTAATGGCGCCATAAATTCATTGAAAAAACGACCGCTACAAGTTTCAGATCGTTGGTGGAATAATTATTCTCTTGAGAGCATAGCTTCATAGACCCATAAGAGATCACCCCTTATTGCTGCATCAACACAAATCTGATTCCTTTCCCTAAAGAATCACAGAACACCTCATACGTCACCCCTTCTTCTGGTAGTCTCAGCACTGGGGAACTAACCAACATCTCCTTCAGATAGTTGAAGGTTTCCTCGCCCAACTCACTACACATGAAAAACTGGTCCTTCTTGGTCAAGGATGTCAAAGGGGCTGCAACTCTGGGGAAGTTAGGTATGAACCTCCGATAGTAACCTTCCTGCCTGAGGAAACAGTGATCCGCTACCAAATTCTTGGCTATTGCCCAAGAAACAACCGCCTCAATCTTTGATGGGTCAAACACTACCCCCTTTTTGGACAGTACGTGCCCAAGGAAGTGCACTTCTCACGTCCAGAACTTGCACTTCGACAACTTCCCATAGAGCTAGTGCTGTCAGAGGACCTCCAAAACCATCCTTAGATGCTCCGCGTGGTCCTCCTATGATCTTGAATAGATCAAGATGTCATCAATGAAAACTACCACAAACCGATCTAGGTACTCCCAGAAGACGGAGTTCAAAAGCCCCACGAACATAGCCGGGGTGTTCGTAACACCGAAAGGAATGAATAAAAACTCGAAGTGCACATATCTGCACCTGAAGTCCATCTTTGAGATGTCTCCCTTTTCACCCTCAACTGGTGCTATCCAGACTGTAGGTCGATCTTTGAGAACCATCCTGCCCCTTTAAGCTAGTCGAAAAGATCGTCTATCCTCGAAAGAGGGTAGCGATTCTTGATTGTTACCTGATTCAACCTCTTGTAGTCAATGCACAACTTGAGACGACGATCTGACTTATTTGCGAACAAGACTGTAGCACCCCACGGTGACACACTCAGTCGAACAAAACCCATCTTCATCAGATCTTCGATCTAAATCTGCAACTCCTGTAGCTCCGAAGGCGCCATCTGGTAGGGAGCCATCGAAATCAGACGAGCACAAGGCTGCAAGCCTATCCCAAACTCGAAATCACATCGAGGGGGTAGTGTCGCCACCTCCTTAGGGAAGATGTCCATAAACTCACTGACGATCCATGGTACTTCCACCATCTCAACATCTACTAACACTACTGACAGCTTGGATAAAAAGGAGAGGAGGGGTTCCTCTCACCTGCTACCCTTTTGACTGCTCTACTCGCTGGTGAAAGTAACACATTGGCCGCTCAAGTCTGAGAACAAAACCCTTCCTCAGAAATAGTCGATGATGGAACACATAGAGAACAGCCAGTCGATGACTAGGATGAAATTGTATGGTTGTATCTATAGTAGTAGTAGATACCTGACCGACTTATGTGGCCCTATCATCAGTCTGCATCCTCTGCAAACATATAAAAATTTGGTCTGACCTCCGACTGGTGTGCTCAGCACTAGGGGCAATGGAGGTCTCTCAGCATCTATACCCAGAGCACGGGCCAGACCGGGTGAAACAAGGGAGTGCGAAGCTCCGGTATCGAACAAGGCGTAAGCAAGGGTAATAAACAAACTGATCGTTCCTCGAATGACCTCCGGTCCTGCTGGAACTTCTCCCTCCACGACGTGCAATAGCGCAGGCCCAACTCCTCTTCCTCTAGGCTGTCGGACGCCTCCCTGACCACGCCCTGGTCGGGGTACTTGAGGAGCGCCCTGAGGTCGGCCTACCCCTGCAATGTATGCCCTCGGAGGAGCGGGAGTCTCCCTGCCCTTGCTGCTGCTACTAAAAGGTCCTAGATGGAAGCTACTGCTGAGGCGGGTGCTGGTCCTGTCTGCCACCACCGTATTGTACTCGGTCCGGGCACTGATTCCGGAGATGTCCATGGATCCCACAGACGAAGCACCTAGGTCCTGGGCCTGAAGGGAAAGGGCGAGGACTAGGGGACCAGAACTGGAACTGCTGCGGCCTACTCCCTGCTGGTCGGAACCTAGATGTTCCCGATGCTGGAGGTCTGGTACTGACGGCCATTCCCTTTGACGAGCCTAGCTGAATCCTCTCTCGTGACACACCACCCAGAGTTTGCATCATCTCCAACACCTCTACCTTATTTTGGACCTATAATTATTCCAGCAAGTTGAAGGGGGTAACAACGTATTGGAGGGAGGGTCGGAGAGCCTCCTCTAAACGTCTCGCCCGAGACTCCTCATCCGGGAAGAGGTCCAGAGAAAAGTGGAGGAGGTCCTTGAACTCAATTCCCAACTCCCTTACTGCCATACACCCCTGTTGGAGGGAGAGTAGCTCCTGTCTCTTCTCCGCCTTCATCGTAGAAGAGAGGAATTATGCCTGGAACTCCTTATCAAAATCAGTCCATGCCACCTCAGCTTCTCTCCTCTCCCCAGGTAGAGCGTCCACCACTGACGCGCTGCTCCACGCATCTAGCTAACGGCTAGAGGAACCCAGTACTCGGTTGGATCCCGAACCAAGTCGAAGGCTATCACCATCTCCTCTAGCCATCCCTCCGTCTTCATATCAGAGGTGCTGCCCTCATACTTCTCGAGGGTCTGTTGTTGGAAGGATCGAGGCGCCTTCTTCCACTTGTCATCCTCCTCCTCTTGAGCATCCCTCTGCTGATCATCCAAGTCAACCTCCTGGGCCTTGATCGCCCGTACATCTTTTAGTTGTCTTCTGGGTTCCATAGATTCAATGTAAACAAAGAATTCCTAAGCCCAAGTAGTGTAGAATATTGTTCTTAAAACTCCTTAAAATTCTTATTTATTTCAAATTCCCCAAAACACCCCAAAAACATGAGAAAACAAGTCATTTATGATTCATGTACCATTCCTAGGGTCTCTACCCTGCAATTAGTGTGGCCTCACTTGGTCGTTCGGTAGGTCCATAGTCCTTGCATCGGATCAGGGGGGCCCTAAAATCTCATGTCCTAGCCGGTCTTCCCTGGCCTAATTCATGCACCAAGGTCACCCAAAACCATTTCCCCACCATCCCATGCAATCCTCACTGTGCCTAACTCTATACTCCATCTTATATCTCAACCTCTGCCTCTGATACCATTCTGTCATGACCCGCCTTCAGCAAAAGGAGGGAAGGGTCAGCAGATTGATAGGCCCTTCCGTCTTTAAGTTGAAGGAGAGATGATGACCCATGAAACCCGCCTTCAATAGGTCCCAGAGTGGAGACCAGCACCAAGGGCATGAAATCACACATTAAATGGAAGGAATTACCCTTTTTCTTTTAATAGGATCGGGAGATAAGATAGTTAATCCCACAACACCAATATTTAAAGTAAAAGTAAATCCAAAAATCATTCCCAATCCATGTTACAAAAGTAAAATCCACAATGTATAAGGAGACTACAAGTCAAAGTACAAAATGAAATAACAACAACAACTGCCATGATCTTTCAGAAGGTCTAAGCTAGTACGGTCCAACACGATCCCTGAAGCCCTCCTGGAAACCTGAAAGGAGTTTTATATACGTAGGGTGAGCATACAAGTATACTCAGTAGGGAAAAACCAAAGACTCTCCTGCACAAGTGGGGAGGCATACTAATTCCCTATGAGAAAAGAGATAACCAGGCACCTAGAAAGGAAACTAACCACCAAATCCTCACCAAGGCACACTCCCCAAATAACGCAAGTCATGTAATATATAGTAATTGCACATCGATGTTTGGGTACCCGACACCACTTTCCCAATAGTTATTGAATACATCCTACGCATCAGACCAATCCCGCCATTCTCATCGTAGTCCCACTGCCATACCCCGACCGCACACACCTAGTACACAACCACACATTCCGCCCGCAAACACCTGGGCCACAACCACTAACCTGCCCGCAGACACCTGGGCCAAAACTGTCACACGTAACCACGCCAGCAAACACCTAGGCCAGAACAACCACTGACATGCCCAAAGACACCTAGGCCTCATCCCGAAGATACTTGTGAAACCACCTGCCCACACACATCTGGGCCAACCACCACACTACCGCTGCCTGAAGATTCTTGGGCTAATAATGGACTTCAGGTCATCAAAGCTCGCCCAAAGATACTTGGGCTATCCGGGAAAGGGAGCAGAAAGGAGCTAATGACCATCCACTAATAGAAGTTTTGGAAAAAACACCCTCTCCCATGAAATGGGGGTGTTCGGCACTAAGTTCTCATCTTTGGTGGGGCGCAAATAAGAAACACAAAAACTACAAGTATATGTATAAGTAACAAGCACTCACCCAAATATAGGTTTTTCTTCAGCCAACCTAAAGAATACTATCATTAATATTCATTCATAAGATAAGAGAACATCACCCATTCCCAAGTCACAACTCACACCAAACTAAATCCCAATTTTCCCCATCCTTGTTTTTATGTTCAGTAATAATGTTTAAACAAGTTTATGCACCTACATGGGCAACTAGTAAGCATAAGCACAAGCCAAGGAACGAGTACAACCAATAAAAATTTAAACATTCACACCCGGTTCTCTTGTAAAAGCACATCAAGTGAGACCCCTCCAAGTATTGGAACCAATGTAGGTCAAAGTGAGATACAGTCCCATGTTCCCAGATCTATAAATAAGAAGGTTTCACAACATAAGAGGATCCCACCCAAATTTGTGATACAAACAGAGGATCTCATCCTCACCTGCATCACCCCCAGGAATCTAAGCCCTTATCCAAGAAAACTATAAGGTCACTCGTACTCAGCCCATGGAGGAAACAACCAAACCAATTCTATAAAGACAAGGCAGACTCAACAGGTATTTTCAGATTTAAAAGATTTAACTCACTCCATGATTTAAATTCCACTGGGCTTAAACCAGGGTTATCATCAAAAAGGAGTTGATCCCGGTGCTTTCAATTTATTTAGCTGAATATACGTATTTAACCAATTTCCTTTACATAGCACAAGGATCACAACCAAAATACAAGAAATTTAAACATCACAAGAGGTAAGGGTTTGTTAGTGCACAGAGAAAGACCACCAACAACCATGATTTTCAGTAGGCATAAGCCCGCACAATTCAGAAATCATTAATCATTAAAGATGAGACAAAAAGAGAAACATCATCGATCACACCCCTCCACTTCATTCTTTATATTCCGTTTATTATCTTCATTAAAGTTTGGTTCATCCAATTCTACAGAAGTAGTAGCGTACCCACCCCGCAAGATACACAGAAAGGAGAGACGAAGGTGAAACCCCTACCTGACTGATCAAGGATCGACGTTAAGTCCCCGCGTGAGTAACTGGAGGTCCACAAAACATGATCAAGGAAAACTTCACCGGGTGAGGTACGACTTGCCAGGAGGAAGGGTATTCTGAGCGAAGGGTAATCGAGAAAAAGAAATGTATGGAGAAGCCTTTAGGTTATAAAGGCTGATAAGGGCTGAGATACAGCACACCCGGGATGGTTAAGATACAGAGAGGAAAACTCGAAACCGATTAAGGATCGAGATTGTGGGTTGACCATGTGGTTGGGCCACCCCACATGACCAACTTAAAAGATCCCACCCCCCCTTCGGAGCGGTTAAAATAGACACACACCCCCCTTAACCAAGAACTCCTAAAAATGTAGTTAAAGGCATGACGAAAACACATGGTTTTTCATTTAAGGAGGATATATTACCAAGCATTTAATTTAAATACCATTAATGTGCTTTAAGGGGGTCAAAACAAGGTTAAAAGAAACATTTTCGCAAAAGGAGGTGCTATTGGAAAAACCCATGGGGGTCACCAGTAGGCTAGGTCTATCGATTAGCCAAGGCTACCGGTAGGCCGAGCTACCGGTAGGCCGCTGCTACCGGTATGCCGCGGCTACCGGTATGTGGGGGCTACCGGTAGACCGAGCTACCGGTAGGCGGCGGCTACCGGTAGGCCGAGCTACCGGAAGGCCAAGCTACCGATAGGCTAAGGCTACCATTAGTCTTAAGCTTCACCGAGAAGCCTCGATAACTTTCCCAGGACACCCAACATCAGATTTTCACCATGTAATGGACCCCAATACCCCGGGCCATTACAGATTATAAAAACAAGCACTTTCTAGAATATTATCAAAATCAAAGGTGGAAAAGTAACCATTGACGATATATATCATGGAAAAATATATGGTATAGTTGATATAGTACTTCTTGGTAAAAATTTAAATTTAAATTTATAATATGTTGTAGGTTTTAAAAACAATCTCATCATTATAGTTCACTTATGTGATGAATTTTATCTTGAAAACATTAAGAATGATAAATATATTGTTAAATTTTTAAGAGGTAAATTTATTCCTTATACTAATAAGCATGAGAATGTATACAGTCTAAACCTCAAAGAACATAGAAGACACAATCTTTTGTGCATAAATATAGTGGAGTATCATTCATGGTGAGGGAAAATATGTTTAAGATGCTATAATGTTAGAAACATTCCCAAAACATAAAATAAAAAGCTTAATATATATCTACCAGAGAACAGATTTAACAATTATAATGTATATGATCTCTGTCAATAGTGAAAGAAACAAAATTCAATATATAAATCCATCGATGAAGTTTCAACTTAATTATCTTTAAATTTAGGCCACATTTATTTATTTTATCAAAAAATATAAGTTTTAGAGATAAATACTATGTATATGTCATGGATGATGAGAAAACTAGGTACATGTGTGTTCATTTTCTAGATAAAATGTGGGTATCATTTTTCGATATTATTTTTTTAAAATCATGTTTAAAATGAGAAAAATATTACATTTTTCACTATTCTTAGTGGTCATAGAAAAGAATTTGAATATCCTAACTCAAAAAAAATTTATTGTAAGAATAGTATTATAATTAACCATTAAGCTTATATGACACTTCTATAATATGTTATAGTGGAATAAAGAATTAATGTTCTTAATGAAATTAATGAAACCACATTGAGTGAATACTAAATTTCTATTTTTTTCTATAGCCATTTTCACTACCTATTATTCTATAAATTTAGTTTTAATTAGAAATATTATTATTCAAACATCTTATATGTTACAGATATAAAAAATTCCAAAACATTCTTACTGCGAAGTTTTTGGATGGAAAATATTCATATTGAACACTAAATATAAGTTTGATAAGTTTTATATAAAATATGATAAAGGATTTTTACATAAGTATTATACAAGAAGTAATGAATATCGTTTTTTTAATAAAATACAATTTGAAATTGAAGAAAATCTGCAAGCTAAATTTGATGAATCTAATCATTATATTTTTTAAAAACCTAAAACCAAATCTTGGAATGATATTTTAAGAAGTAGTTATCAATCCATAGTGGAAAATTATTCATATATGAGAATAAATGATCAATATTTTCATGAAGGTATACCACAATAATAAACTCTACCCATTGTTGAAGAAAAACATTTTAACAATCTATGGAATAATCCTAATGTTTCAACACACTAATAATATCATTTGTGATTTAGTTCAACCTGTTAAAACTATATGTTCCATAAAAGATTAACTTGAAAATTTAAAATTCTTATCATAGTTGGAACCTAAAACTCTTGAGAATGATTTTGGTGATAAATATTCGATAATTGGAATAAAGGATGTACATAATGAGTTCAGAAGGAACAAAGTTTGTACTTTGGTAGGAAATCCTAAATATTTTCCCACGTTTGGAGTAATGTGGGAATTTTATAATAAATGTTGTGAAAATGGAATAATAGTGTAAAAAGGAAGTAATTATTTCTTTGGTATATAATGAATTCAGATCTATCACCCTTGCTGGTTCTTTCACTTCATGTGGCTTGGTTAGTGGCTACGGTGGTGGTGAGAGTCACTCGGAGTGTGGTAGATCTGTCCGGGATGTCTTCAATTAATGGTAAAATGACTTGTGTGAAGGTTTTTAGTGATTTTTTGATAGTTTTTTCTTTATGGTTCTGCGGTGTGCTGTTTGAGGGTCTTGCAACTAGTTCTTCTATAAGGGGATTCTTCAGATGGGGTTTAGAGCTGCAGTTTTTCACCTGGTCGTCACAATCCGGATTTGGATGCTTGAGAGGGTATGGCATTGCCATCAGTACCAGGCCCATGCATTTAGGCACGAGACAGCTTGCCGAGCAGTGGTGAGAAGGTGGAAACTCATCTTATTGTTTTTATGCTGGGTCGGGGCTCTTCCTTGTAGTCTTGAATGTGTTTTTTTGTCCTTGAATGTTGGATTGTGGAGGCATGATTGTTTTAAGTCTTTGACGTCATGTTGGGTTTACCCTCAGCCCTTAAAAGTGAGTTTATCCTAATAAAAAAATTAATTTTCTGTCAGTAAATTTTGAATCATTCGTAAATAATACTTATGTACACCCATTTTGAGGTATGTATCCCTTTTTTATTCGTTTTAAGTTTTTAATTTGGTTGGGAAAGGTTTGGGAGAGTATGTAAGGTTATTGTGTAGTTTTTTGGATTTTATAAGGGTGAAAAGTTTGAGAAAAGAAAGTGAAAACCATGAAACAATTGCAGGAATCTGTTCAAGTTGAGAAAAATGAAAATGAGATGACACATGATTAAGGTTCATGGTTTTCCAAACCATGCGTCTAGCATAGGTAAACTGTTTAAAGAGGGATTTTGGAATTTTTCTTGGTGGGAACATGGATTTTTTAACTGTGCAGGATTACTATGTGAGGCACACCCTTGAAGAAGAAGTAAGTGCACATATAGCACATGGTTTTCTTAACTGTGTGGATAACTATGAACAATTTCAAAATGTGTTTTTAGAAAATGTGGGGGGTTAAGATTTTCCATAAAACACTCATTTTTTCTCCCACTTTAACCCCACTCTGGATTTCTTCCTCTCTGTGGTTTGGGAGGCTCTCTCACTCATCTTGGAAGGGATTTAAAGGGTTTTGATGATGCGTTGAAGGTTATTCTCCCTTGGAATGTCTCCTCTCTTGTTTCTTTTGTGGATTTCAATAGATGTACTTCCCTATCTCTCCTGGTTTCAAAAATATACTTCCATATCATGTAGATATGGGGGTTTTGTGTCCTATAATGGTATGTTTTGGGCTTATTTGTGTTATGGAAAGCGATGTATGGTGATTTTGTGGTAGTTTGACCCAGTATTGGTGTGCTATTATGTGGCATGTCAATTTCACCGAATCCTAAGGTATGTAGCTTCACTCTCAACTCAATTTTTCTTGAACAAGAATGATTAATATCAATTTAATTGGGTTTTATTGAAATTGACTGTGAATGTGATGTGCGAAGCTTGATTGAAACACATTTTGGATGATTTCTTAGATTTTGGGGAAAATGGTTTATTGTGGTGAAATGTGATTTGTTGTTAGATTTTAAAATAATGATTTTAAAATAGGCAGTTCAGCTGATTTATGGAAAATGGTGTGGAAAACAATGTTTTCAATAAAAATGCTGTTTAATTGAAGTGTTTTTTTTCATGGATTATGGGTTAATGGTGTTTTTAATAAATTGGGGATTTATTGAAGTTGTTTTGGCATGTCGTTTGAATTGTTAATTAGCTTAAAGGGTTGTATGGTCTGGAAATTTTTGTGTAAAATAGATTTGAATGCGTTGGTTGATATGATTTTGGAATCTATGAAATTTTATATTATTGTGGAATTAGTATATGTTGTTGGCTTGGTTATTGGATTATGGGGTAAGAATGGGTGGAAATTTATGGATAATTGGTGTGAACAACTACTATAAAAAGGTGATGGATATTGGATATGAAGGACCTCCATAATGGATAAGTGGGTGTAAAGTACCACTATAAAGGAAGTGGGGTGGATGAGATTGGATATAATGCTCAACCATCATGGGTACACCGAGTTTTGGTGTATGGAACTTATAAATATCACTGGAATATGAGTGAGGCCTTGAATGATGGAATGGGTTATGCCAATATGTGTTTGGAAAATATTTAATGATGTGATTGGTTTCATTCATTTTTTATTGTGTTGTTTTGGGTAAAATGTCTTGGTAAGGGTGTGTTTGTATTACTAGAAATTGTTTCCTTGTTTACTGGTTTTATATAAATTGTTTATATATATGTACTAACTAGTTCTATCCTAATGGCATGTATATGGAAGTCATTTGGGAATAGCCCAATGAGTGTTATTACTCTCCCACCACTCTGGAAACTTGGGGCTTTTGCATATGTTGTATTATGAGACACATGTAAAGGTAGATCATCTCATTCAATTAGTGGTGTTCCACGATGCTTGGGAATTATTGTGGTGCTGGATCATGGATCACGGTGTGAAGATTGGGAGCTATGTTTGGAGTCTTTTTGCGGTTTTTGTTACAGTCTTCCACTGGGTACATTGATTTAGTATCAGTTTTGTTTTCTATATTTATCATGGGAATGAGGTTGAATTGTAATACATTGTTGAAATTCATCATTTAATTGTTTTTTGTAAGGTTACATTCAGTTAGATTTTTTATTTCCAAAGAGAGAATCATCCCCTACTTTTAATGAACCCTTTGGAATTTATTAAGTGCCTTTGGAGACTTAGGGATGTCTCTTATGGCCATGTAGAACATCCTGCTCAATTAAATCCAATGAGGAGGGTTGGGATATTACAAGTGGTATCAGCTTGTTTGTTCCTTGACATACAAATGTTACTAGTCCTGTTCAAATTATTTTTTCATTGATTTCCACTCTTGGAGTAGGAATTATTTATTGGCTTATTCCTTGAGTGGCGATGGTAGAAAGGAGTAGAATTTTTGAAACATGAAATGTATAACATAAAAGGAAATAGCTAACCATTTTATGCTGAATGTCACGGTACCAGGGAGTATGGTAAAAACGTGTTTCAATGACACCTATAGGAGAATGATCTCATTCTCATTGGAGTATCCAATGAGACGAGCATAGCATGTATGGTAAAAAAGAATTTCCACTAGGATTTTAAATTTCATTTAGAAAAATGACTTAACTTGTGATATGAATGAATTTATTTTATAAAAATCATTAAATGGTTTTCAATTGTGAGGTTTCAAAAATATAATGGTTGTGGTTTTTTTAAATGGGTTGATTTCCAAAATATAGTAATTTTTTTTAAAATGGTTAGACATTGAAAAAATTGATATTTTGGAAGTCATGGTTGTGATAACTGAAATGTGATGTAATTTAAAACTATAAGCCTTTAGTTTCTAGTGAGATAGACATGTGGTGGTTGTTGTATTTATAGAAATGGCACTAAGAAGGCATTATAAATACCAACTAGAGGAAGCTTCTTAAATTATGGTTTCAACTAATCCACATATGAACTAGAATCTAGTTTATAGCATAATGAAATCTTTCCAATCCATGGATTGTGGTAATAGAATGGATGAGCCGAAGCATGTGGATCATCTAATTCAGTTTTAGAAATAGAATCCCCCCATCATTAGGGTTGATTTAGAATCAGAAAGGGCAGAAGCGTGGTTGAAGAAGATGAATCAAATATTGTATTTCCTATGCACACTAGTAGAGTTGAATGTCAGGTTAGTGGTGTATATATTGGAATATTGTTCATGTCACTAGTGGGAGTTAGTTTTCCATGCTAAAGGAGACCAAATAATGGCATGAGAGGATTTTGAGAAATTATTCAACAAACAATTATATCCTCACATCTTCAGAATCGTTAAAATGAAAAATTAATTTAGTTTGAAACAAGAGAACCTATTAGTGATATAGTATAAGGATAAATTCAGGAATTTTGTATGGTTTTCACCTATGGTTGTCTCTAGTATATAGTTTACAAAGTTTATTTTTGAATCAAGGTTGAGATATGTAGTCCATTTGAAAATTTTGGTTCTCTATATAAGTAATTATAAAAAAATTGTGAAAAGAGAAATAAAGGAAGAAATAGTTTTCTTGGGGGATATTATAGGGGTAATAATGTATATACCAATGAGAAATAGTGGGAATACTAACGTGAGGAGAATGTAGAAGAGGGACACTTATTTATAGGTTGGGAGTAAGGATTATAATATGCTGACAGGATTGGTGAATCTTCATACAAATCCCCAGAGTAAGACAAGATGTTTTCAGTGTCGTTCTACATGCCACATGATGAAGGATTATTCGACACAACCATGAGCATTTCATAACTGCACATCGATGGTAATCTTCAATGATATTGTCGGAATACTCCTAGGACGAGAGTTTGTGAGACATCTCATGGGTTGTATCCATTGTATGCCTCAAGAAGACAAGGGAAGTAGAACACCCCTCATCAATATAGAAGAATTAGACATGGTGATTTGAGGAACACCATGAATCCTCAGCAAGGGAATAAAGAGAAGAGTGTGGCCATCAAGCTAGTGTTCGAAGCTAAGTAGGTTGTGGTGTATGATTATTCAGAACCATCCATGGTTATAGGTATGATTATTTTAAATTATACCATTATCAAAGAATTTTTTGATACATGTACATATCATTATTTCATTTTCTTCTCATATAGTTGATTTTCTAGAATTATGTGTTGAAATGATGAATTATATATTGAAACATCAAACTCTTCTCAGTGGAAGAGAGTTTCGAGCCTCCTTGTGTAGAGAATTTTGTTTAGTGGTTGATGACGTTGAGTTGATGTGGGATTTCTCAGTTCTTGAGATGGAATTTTGTGATGTAATCCCAATTATGGATTGGTTGACAATTTTTATCGCCGGAATCATATTTTATGTGTGAACGATTAGTTTCCCGATGGATGATGGTGTTGAGAAACTCTTTAGAGGATAGAAGGGTGAAAGGGTGGGTGAAATGTATTTGTTATCACTAGTGGTTGGGGAAAATCTAGTATCTGATGTCCACTTTGTAATTGGTATCAGTGGAATATGTTAGGAGAAGTAGTTTACAACAGTGTTTGATCTATGTCAAGAGGCCATTCCAGAAGAATTATTAGGGTATCCACCCATGATTGAATTTTAGTCTACGATTAATCTTGTCATGGGGACCAGTCCAATTTCACTTCCGTCTTACAGGATGGAACAATCATAATTGAGGGAATTGAAGGTGTAGTTTTATGAGTTGGAAATAATAACTTTCAATCATCCTAACACATATCTGTGGGCAGGACCGATTTTTTTTGTTAAAAAGGCATGTGTAACACTTCATATATGTGTGTATTATAATAGGATTAACCGGTTTATGATAAAGAACCAATATCCACTCACATGAATTGGTGATCTATTTGATAAATTTAGGGTAGATCAATGGTTCTCAAAAATTGACTTGTGATTAGGAAACCATAATTTATGGGTGCAGAGGGAGAATGTTCCAAAGATAGAATTCAGAAGTAGATATGGCCACTATGAGAATGTGGTGATTCCCCTAGGTATAATGTATTCACCATCAGTCTTTATGGAATTAATTAATCAGATATTTTAGAGATATCTATATTCTTTTACGGTTGTGTCTTTTGAGGATATATTGGTGTATTTCTGGAAAAGGGTTGAAAATTTTCAACACTTATAAATAGTGTTCGGGATATTGAGAGATCATCAGTTGTATGAAAAATTATCAAAGTGAGATTTTTGGATATAAGAGACATGTTTCTTGGGCCATTTTATTTATGAGGGAGGTTTTTTAGTGGATTTAGTGAATATAGAGGCTTTTACCTATTTCAATCCACCAAATAATGTCTTTGATATACAGATATTCCTTTTTTATGAGTTTAACCGACTATTTGTTATGACTTCTCATGATTATCTTCACTGATGAGCACTTTGACAAGGAATAATGTTCCATTTCAATGGAATGAGAAATGAAGGAAGTCTTTTGAAGAGCATAAGGGACTCCATACATCAACACCAATCATGGGTTTTCCAGAACCTGGGAAAGGGTATGGGTGTATTGTGATGTATCAAGATAAGGGTTGGGGTGTGTTCTCATGCAAGGGGATCATGTTATTGCATATGGCTCTTGTTAGTTGAGGTTCTATGAGAATAAATACCCGACTCATGACTTGGATTTATCGAATGTGGTGAATTCTCTGAAAACGTCCCATCAGAATTTATCGAGTGATAAATTCATAATTTTCACCAATCATAAGAGCACAAATAATATTTTATCATAATAAGATTTTAATTTTAGGCAGAGAAGATGGGTGAAGTATCTCTGTAAGTTTTAATTCATCTTGATGTACACACTGGGTGAAGGAAATTTAGTGGAGGATGCAATAAGTAGAAATCGGGTTGCTCATGTGGTGAAACATGCATTAGATCAGAGGAAGTTTATGTCATTTATAGAAAAAATGTAGTAAGAATGTGATGACCATGATGGTACAACATTTTTGAAGGTTCCTAACTTGGTTTGTTTGGTTAAAGTTGCATAGAAGTTTGATTTAGTGTATGTTTCTATGAGGTCAATCTTGGGGAGACCATTGAGGGATAGAAACTAGATGAGAATTTATTTTTTTATTTTATAATTGAATTTTTGTACTGGTATATTTTCATGAGAAACTTATCAGTTCTTATCATAATTCCAATTGGTCTATAAATACATGAATTTAGAAAATTTATATGGAATTGAATGTGTAGTTATGGTGGGATGGTATGAAACAATAATTGGCTGATTTTGTTTGGATGTGCTTGAAATGTCAGTAAGTCGAGGCACATAATTAGCGACTAGCATGTATGTTGTCGTATTTAGTAATCCCTATGTAAAAATGGGAGAATGTAGCTATTGATATTGTTCTAGGTCTCCAAAAAATGGTTATGAAACAAGAATCCATGCTGCTGATTGGGATCAGCTAAACAAGTTATCTCATTTCATCTGAATTCATGAATCTCATATGATGGGGGATATGTACAAAATCTATATCTGTGAGGTGGTAAAGAGGCATCATGTACTATTTTTGAATGTAAAAGATAGAGATTCAGGGTTCAAATCTTGTTTTGGGAAATACTTGTAGAAATCCATTGGGACTCAGTTGAAAGTGAGTACGACATATCATCCTCATACGGATGGGAAACCTGAGAGGATGCCATGAACATTAGAAGACATGTTGTAGTAACTACTACAAAAATGGGCTTTATCAGTTCTCAAAAAAAGATTTAACTACGCTAAAAATCCCTATGAAGCTCAGTGCTAATGGGGGGCCTTTATCAGCACTAAAAAGCTTTGATAAAGGTAGCCATTATCAGCACTAAAATTGCACTGATAAAGGGCTCCATTATCATCAATAAAAAAGAGATGATAAAGGAATCGTTTATCAGCACTTTTTTAGTCCTGATAAAGTAATACTTTATCATTTCTTATTTAAGGATGATAAAGGATAACTTTATCAGTGCTAAAAAAGTGCTGATAAATTCCATGCCTACTATAACATTAAATTCTGCAGTAGCACACCCAAACCAGACCTACAAAACTATCTGCATGTCCAAAAGTATACCCATAAAAAATTAACAGATAATTCATAAGGTAATTATAGCTGGTATACACATACAACAAGTATACCCATGCTAAAAGTATATCCATACACAATTAACACATAATTCATAAGTTAATTAAATTCCTAACAAATTCAATTCAGAATTCATGGGGTTGTGGTGGATGTTCCGGGGTTTGGGGTGGTTGTCCAAGGGTGGTGGGGGTGTCCAAGGGGGTGGGGGTGTTCGAGGGGAAGTGGGTGTCTAGGGGGGTGTCCAAGATGGTGGTGGGGGGGGGGGGGGGTTGGGGCTGTCTATGGTGGTCTCCAGGGGGTGGGGTGGTGTCCAAGGGGGTGTGGGGCTTTCCAAGGGTGGGGGTGTTTAAGTGGTGGGGGTGTCCAGGGGGTGGGGTGGTGTCCATGGGTGGTGGGGGCTGTCCAGGAGGTCAGGGGCTGTCCGGGGGGGGGGGGGTGTCTAGGGGGTTGGGGGTGGCGGTCCATGGAAGTAGGGGTGTCCAGGGGGGGGGGGGGTGGGTGGGGGTTTCCAGGTGGTGGGGTGGGGTCTAGGAGGGGTGGGGGGGGGGCTGTCCATGGGGGGTGTCCAGGGGGGTGGGGTGGTGTCCAAGGGGTGAGAGAATTAATGGTTTTAATGGCTTGAATTTCATGGCCTTAAGATCATTGGTATTTTTAAAATGATTTTGGAATAGTGATAATTTCAATTGTATGTGGTTCTTTAGGAAAAAATGAATGATTTTGGTGTGTATGGTAGGAAGGGGGTTTTCCGTACGTCAGTTGTTGTTTTCCCAAAATTTTTTGTCTATTTTCAACAAAAGAGAGAATCTTTGAGTGATACCGGACACACTGTGCCTAAGATTTATGCAGGGTTGACTTGTACACATCACAAATGACTCATGGATCATTATTCTAAAGTATAACACAATCCAAATGTGTTTCGTCGGATTCCCGTATGTCAGTTGTTGTTTTCACTTAAAATTCTGTCTATTTTAAACAGAAGATGGAAAATTTGAGTGATATCGGACACATCATGGCTCATATTGAGGTGGGGTTGACTCGTACACATCATATATGATCCATGGTTCATTCTCCCAAATTATCAACACAATCGGAATGCATTTTGTTGGATTTACGTACGTCAGTTGTTGTTTTCACTTAAAATTCTGTCCATTTTAAACAAAAGAGAGACAGATTGAGTGATACCAGCCACACTATGCCTCGTATTGGGGAGGGGTTGACTCGTAGACATCACACATCACCCATGGATCGTTATCCTAATGTAAAAACACAATCTGAAAACGTTTGGATAGTTTCTCGTTGGCCAGTTGTTGTTTTCACTTAAAATTATGTCCATTTTAAACAAAAGAGAGACACTTTTAGTGATACTGGCCACACCATGACTCAGATTGAGACAGGGTTGACACATACACGTTAATATGGACCCATGGATCATTATCATAAAGTATCAACACAATATGAATGCGATTGGTCGGATTTTCATACGTCAGCTGTTGTTTTCACTTAAAATTCTATCCATTTCAAACAAAAGAGAGACACTTTGAGTGACACCAGACACAAAATGCCTCGGATTAAAGTGGGGTTTACTATTAAACTTCACACATGACCCATGTATCATTCTTCTAAAGTATCAATAGAATCCGAATGTGATTGGCTGGTTTTCCGTACGTTAGTTTTTGTTTTTACATAAAATTCTGTCAATTTTAAACAAAACAGAGATACTTTGAGTTATACTGGCCACACCCTGCCTCATATTGATCCATGGTTAACTCGTACGCGTCTAAAATGACCCATGTATCGTTCTCTTAAGGTATCATCAAAATCGTAATGTGTTTGTTCATAATTCTGTACGTCAGTTGTTGTTTTTCCTTAAAAGTTTGTCCATTTTAAACAAAAGAGAGACACTTTGAGTGATACCAACGACAACGTGCCTCATATTGAAGCGAATTTCACTCTTACAAATCAAAAATGATCCATGGATATTTAATCTAATGTATAAACACTATCTGAATGTGTTTGGTTGGATTTCCGTACATCAGTTTTTGTTTTCACTTAAAATTTTTTCTATTTTAAACAAAAGAAGGACACATTGAGTGATACTGGCCACACTGTGCCTAGGATTGAGGCGGAGTTGACTCATACACATCACACATGACCCGTGGATCATTATACAAATGTATCAACATAATAAGAATGTGTTTAGTTGGGTTTTCATAGGTCATTTGTTGTGTTCACTTAAAATTCTGTCCATTTTGAACAAAAGAGACACACATTGAGTGATTCTAGCCACACCATGCCTCAGATTGAGGCGAGGTTGACTTTTACACATTAATAATGACCCATTGATCATTCTAATAACGTATCAATATAATCTTAATGTTTTTGGTCAGATTTATGTATGTTAGTTGTTATTTTCACTATAAATTCCATCCATTTTAAACAATAGAGAGACACTTTGAGTGATACCGGCCACAACATGCCTTATATTGAGGTAGGGTTCACTCATAAATGTTATAAATTACACATGTATTGTTATACTAAAGTATCAACACTATCCTAATGTGTTTGTTCGGTTTTCTATATGTCAGTTGTTGTTTTCACTTAAAATTCTGTTCATTATAAACAAAAGGGAGACACTTTGAGTGATACCGGCCACACCGTGCCTCATATTGAGGCGGTGTTCACTCGTACATTTCAAAAATTACCGATGGATCATTACCCTAAATTATCAACACAATTCAAAAGTGTTTTATCAGTTTTACATAAGTCAGCTGTTGTTTTTACTTAAAAGATTGTCAATTTTAAACAAAAGATAGACACTTTGAGTGATCCCAGCCACATCGTGGCTTAGATTGATGCGGGGTTGAATTGTACACATCAAAAATGATCAATGAATTATTCTACAAATGTATCAAAACATTCTGAATGCGTTTGGTCAGATATGAAGTTATTTTGGATATTTTACAGGTTTTTCTTATCCAAAGCCCAAAGAAAAGTGGTTCATCATTCTTTCTTGTTGCATGTGCATTTCATCTGTTAAAATGTAAAAATGACTCATTGGAGAAATTATGGTTTCTTTAATAAAAATGACAATTTTTTTATGTACATTTACATTCAACAATGTTTCATCTTTTGATCTCTTTAACCCCCCTAAAAAATGGACGTCAATTGTACACGTCCCTATGTCCGATCTTCATGCTATTTGTGTACAATATTCCATCAAGTATGTGACCCACTCATTTCAGAACAAATATATATCATGTTGTGAATATAAGTCATGTGATGATGGTTGTTGGACCTCAACACTAGGATCAACAATTGGTTCAGAAACTTATTGTTTCTCTACAATGTGAGCAGCAACAGCAGCAGCTTGAGTGACTTGTTCAGCCTCGAAGTTAGGAGAACCAAAACGTGCAGAAGTCATTATCTGCAAAATTGGTTGAATAGTTAATTTAGATTACATAAATTCAGTGATGATAAGATAATAACATGAGATAATAATATCTATATAACAAAAAATATATAACCTATTTATTGAACTCTCTTTCATTTTCAAAGGATGAAGTGATTTGACACCTCTATCAATTATCCAAATCTCTTCATTGTGGTCTCCTCTAACATAAAAAAATCATCTCTATTGGGACCCCTATGAAATTATATTGATGTTCGACTGAAAGGATCGTCCTCAACTGAATTTTCATCAGACCCTTTAGTAGATTCGGATAATAACAGAACAATCGACCACTTTTGGTTTGTAGGATCTGGAACATAAAATACATGTAACTCTTGTGATGCCATTACAAACTATTCATATTTGTACCCTTCTTTACTAAATTCAATGTTCACAAATCCCAATTCATCTATTTTAACACCACTATTGTTATAAACTCATTTGCATTGAGAAATCGGCAATTGGAATGTCGTATAACCCAACTCCCATATTTGTTTGATAATGCCAAAGTATGACATATTCAAATAAATTGGATTTCTGTCCTTACTACCAGAAACATGCATCGTTTCAGCCACAAGTGTAACTCCACTATTTTTCATGGTACTATCTTTATCATGTTCATCTATATAGAATGTATAACTATAAATTACATAACCATTGTAAGATAATACATACACACTTGGTACGATGACTAACCATTGAAGTTGTTCTGAAATTGAATTCATATTTTTAGCTAACTCCTTAAAAATATTGTCCCAAAATCATCATATAAACTGCTGATTATTTTTATTTGATATCCATTTTTCAGAATCTGAAAGATTCAACTACCTAAGAATTTCTTTGTGGGTTTTAATATATGGAGCATCCACCCAACTATTACGAAAAAAATAAAGGAGGGCCTGCTCTTGATCTGTAATATTGATTGTCAGAACATCACTTTCAGAAATTCCCATACCCTCAATGCATCCAGTGGGATGAGATTTCTGGAGACCAATTATTTCAACATCAGATAAGAATTCGGTACAGAATTCAATGACTTCCTCAACAATATATCTCTCCCATATACAACCATCTAGAGGACTTTGATTTTTGACATACACTTTCAAAATCATTATTTACCATTCAAGAGGGTGCATCCATCTATAGTGAACATGAGCACAAAGTCGAATCTCTCTCACCAAGTGAACCATCAAATAAACCATCATATCAAAAAAATGATGGAGGGAAGAACATTTGAAATTCACATAATATGATGACAATTTCACTTTCCATAGATGGAAATTTCACCAGGTCTAAAACATTGTGGAATATAGCCTTGAAAAAGAAACAAATTTTGGTTAATGTATGATGAACATTCATTGAAAAAATGCAATGTAAAGCCATAGGAATTAAATCTTGCATCAAAACATGGCAGTCATCTGATTTCAAACCATTTAACATCAAATCATTCATTGAAACAATGTTCTTGATATTTGATGAATACCCCTCTAGAACCTTTACATAATTGAAGATGTTGAAAAATTAATATCTCTCCTCCCTGGAAAGAGTGTAAGCAGTTGGAGGAAGAAAAAATCGATTTTCACCCATCACGAGAGCCAACTCTTCTCGTATTCCCATGTCAACCATGTCCAACCTTTAATTTATTCCATACTTTGTTTTTTCAGGGGCATTTAGAAACGTTCTGATAACATTGTCACTTAAATCTTTTTTCACATGCATCAAATCTAGAAAATGTTTGACGAATAGACAATTCCGGTATGGTAATTCAAAAAAAAACATATCTCTTTTTCCAACTGAATTTTGTATGGTTTTTCTATAAAGGTTTACCAAAAATTGTGTTCACATATTTTACTTTCTCAAACAGATGATCACCTGTTAGTGGAGACGGCGCTGTGCATTTTTTTGAACTTCCATTGAATGATGTCGTCCAAGATCGGTACTTATGCCTAAGAGGTAGAAATTTATAATGTCCTAGAAAAAAATAATTTGATGAATGTTTCAACATAATTGATTCCATATCTTACTCACACATGAGATACTATTGAGTTCCTTTAATGAAATAGGTTGAAAAATTTTTATATGCAGAGAAATCATTTATCATCCCATACTACATCACCATTAATGTGAAGTATTCACTTTTATAAGAATCATACAAAATTACACTTAAATCCCATAATAACATAAAATCCTTGATCAAAGGAGAAAAATAAACATCAATATCATTTCTTGGATGTTTTGGTCATGATATAATCCAAGATAACAAGATGAATTTCCATTTCATGCATTACCAGGCTGGAAAGTAATAATTTAACAACATAACCGGCATGTACTATGAGGGCTGGTTTGAAAATCCAAAATGATTCACTCCATCTATATATAACACAAGATGAAGGTTTCTTGGTTCATTTTAAAATTACAGATACTCATGACCAATTATCTTTCATTAAGGATAGTTGGCCAGGTGACATAATTTCCCATCTTTATTTTTTCTCTTTGCATGCCACAAAAATTGTCTTGCAGTTTCTTCACTTCTATAAAGATGCCTAATACTTTGAATGATTGGAATTTACCATAAAACATTTATAAGACAGGATTCATCTTTCTTGTACCAGGAAGCACCACAGTTTGGGAATTATGTAAGTGATTTTTTCTCCTTGAGAAACAATATACAATCTTTCGAGCATGCATGTATTCTTTTAGATATCATACCCATCGAGCGTAGTAATCATTTTTCTTCATATGTCCGGCTTGGTAGCTCATTATCTTCTAGGAGAATGTCATTAAAGAGAATGCATCATTCCGTAAAACTCACATCACTCCAACCTCTTCCTACTTTCAATTTATACAACTTCAGTATAGCCGACAATGCTGTATATTTAGTACAACCAATATAAAATGGTGTCGTAGCACAACTCTAAAACTTCACAAACAATTTTTGGCAATCACGGAGTTCATATTAAACTAACCTTGTCATTTTCTCAATATGATCATCATCATCAATAACATATGTAATCACATCGTCTACACGATCTTATTCATTATACATATTTTTAATCATAGATGATCCATAAAACATAGTTTTATCCCATCTAGTAGCTACATTCACTTTTTCTCTATGTTTATTCTAACATTTATAACTCAAATCTATTCCATGACATATCAAATGTTCTTACAACTCCTCTGGTGTAATTAGTCTTGAATAACAACAATGTAAACACGGACAAATGATTTGAGAAGGATCCATTGTGTGATCCTTTGCAAACTTGATGCACTCTTTCAGTCCATTCTCATAATCTACTGTCAAACGATTAAAAACCATCCAATATTTATTCATCTCCATCATATTTGAATATGAAAAAAATATTATTTATGATTCAAATACACAAAAAAAGACTTCCAAATACAGTATAAGAGAACCACTCGTAAAAATAAGTATTTATTGAGCCTAACCATTTCCAATAAAGATTTGCAAATAAAAAAAACCAGGATAGACCCCTATCAAAATCAAGACACTTTCCAGCCCCCTTACATATAGTTTTATCACCCACCACCCTTGTAGAAAAACCATAAATATCCTTTTAACCACCCCTACCAACCACCTCATTCATAATAAAATAATCAAATTAAACACCCCAAAACTAGTGACCAAACATAAGTAAAATGAAAACAAGGATACGATTTTGATGAGAAAACTAATATGGTAGACACATTTCCAAAAAAAGGGTTCTTAGGGGAGAAAAATAATCTATATATATCAAAAATTACAATGGAATGTCATAGGTTTTATTACACAAATTAATATAAGAAATATAAAATTGAGCTTAGTGAACATAAATTCTATCATGAACATCTAAAGGATAGGAAATAAGTCTCCCTCACCTTCCCCATACTTGTAACTAATATACACAGACACATCTTACATCCATTATATAAAAAACCACATTCCCATATAAAGGGATAAACAACAATCCCTTAGTGTTAAAAACTCACACTTGAGGGAGAATGACCACATAGACCATCCCTATCCAAAACTCAAACCTCCTCTAAAACCTCCTCTCACTAACTATTAATACATTCAATTAATATAAATACCTACCATTAATATAATGTTTCCCAAAATCATGACCTTTAGATTAGAAAAAATTCCCATCCATTTAGGTAAAATAGAAATATACTTCCTTTTTTTCTTATGAATCATTAAATTTCGACAAAAACACTAACCAGCTCATTAAAATTCAAATTTTAAAAACAATTTGAATTTAAAGAGAGATTAATAATTCCATTGAAAATTATTCAACTAAATCATTTAGTTTTAATTGAAAGAGGTTATTTGTTAATAAAGGGATGAAGTTAATAACTAAGGACATAATCATGCATATACTCTCAAACCAAACTCACCACCTCCAAAAAATTTATCAACTAAAACATGACCACGCAACTAAATAAAACTACAAAATAATGAATATTAGCATAAGAACAAAAGGAAACAGATAGGTATGAGTTGAGAAATCACCAAAGATCAATAATCGGAAGCTAAGAATCTAACCTCGTCGAAGGGAATCCCAAACACTTGAAGTAGGGTTCACGGGGAGTATGGTCTAGCGGGGAGGAGGAGAAGTAGGGTTCATGGAGATGAGGATCCGCAGAAAGGGATGATAAAGAGTAGGTGTAGAGGTGGTAGAGTAGGGAAGTGGTGGTGGAGTAGGGTAGTATCGGAGTAGGGTAGCAGCAGCGAAGTAGGGAAGTGGCGACAGAGAAGGGATAATAGCTATGGAGAAGGGCAACAACAACATAGTAGCTGCTGAAAAAGAGAATATTGGGGGTGGGGGAGGGAGGTGAGTTTTTGCAGGGGTACAGTCTTGCAAGAGTTTGAGGGCGCGATAAAAAGAGGGCACTGTGCACCCTATTTTATAAAATGGGACTATTGTTTTATCAGCGCTAAAATTTTATCACTGATTAAGGGTGCCTTTATCAGCACTTGAAAAGCATTGATAAAGGTAAATATTTATCAGTGCTAGAATATCACTGATAAAGTGACCCTTTATCAGTGATTTTAATTTTCACTGATAAAGAGTTTTCTTTATCAGTGCTTTTTTCATTGCATTGATAAAATGTGGTGATTCCCTTCCCCATATTTGTAGTAGTGAGTCTTGTGGAACGAATTTTAGTGTCTTGTGTGAGGTGAACTTTCATTTGTGTATTTCTCTTACAATAACAGTTATTGGGACTTGATACATGTGGATCCTTTTGAAGCATTTTATGGATTTCTATGTAGTTATCCACTTTTTTTGGGTGGATATCAGTGATACCATGATGGATGGGTTTATTAATGTCTAATAGACAATGGAGAAGATTATGTTTATTAGGAAAATAATTAAGATATTAAAATCAATCATAAGTCATATGCAGATCATCATCAATGACGTTTGTCATTGGAGGTGAGTGATCTTGTGTAGTTGAGAACCTATCATAGTCTTAGACATAATAATTTTGGAAAGTAGGATAATTTATATTAGAGGTAAATTGGGCTTTTTGAGATACATTAACAGTTTGGTGATGTGGAATATTTTTTGGATTCTCCATTAGGGTTCTGTGTGGTGCACAACATGTTTCATGTGACTCAATTGAGGAACTATCAACTAGATATTGCCCATGTGATTCGATTTGCTCATGTGGAGCTAGAGTTTGATGCTTCATTGGTGGATGTTACAATGCAGATTGTGTTTAGAAAATGGAATGTAATGCATGGTAAAATAATTAGTCTAGTTTATGTTTTTTGAAAAAATAGTTAGATTTAGGAGGTTACTGGGGAATGAGAGAAATGAATTATTGAGCGATGGACCATGATTTTTGGGGAATGGTATGGTTTTCTATATTCCAAGGATGGAATGGACAATGGTGGAGAGAATTCTGTACCCCCTATTTGTGGTATGTATCCCTTATTTATGACTTTTTAAGTATATAATGTGTTAGGGAATAGTTTGTGAGAGTTTTTCAGGGTTTCAAGAAAGATTTTTATATTTTCTATGGGTGCACGGTTTGAGAATATTTAATGAAAATCAAGCAGCACTTTTAGGAAACCGTGAATGTTGAGACTATGGAAAGGGATATGGAACACAGTTAAGGCACATCATTTTCCAAACCATGTGGTCATCCTAGGTAAAGCATACAACTAAATATAATGGTATTTTCACTATTGGTGCATAGTTTTCCTTACCATGCAAGCCAACCATGTGGGGTACTCCATTAAGGAATAAGTAGGTTCATTGTTAGCATTCAATTTTCTTAACTGTGCTGTTAACCATGAAAATTTAAAAAAGGTGTTTTAAAAAAACGAGGGGATTAATATTTTCCCTAAAACAAACATTTATCCTCCCACATGAACCCCACTAGGTATTTATTCTTCTCAAGGTTTTGGGAGGATCTCCAACTTATTTTTGAAGGTATTCAATGGGTTTTCAAGGTGCGTTAATGGAAATTCTCCAATGGTAAGTCCTATCTCTTGTTTTTATAGATTTATCTATATCTACTTACCTATTTCTCACATTTTCCAAGATCTACATCTATCACATGTAGTTAAAAAGTTTTTGTGGCCTATAATTGCTGGCCTTGTTGTTTTTTATGTTATGGAATGTTATCTAAGTTGATTATGTGAAGTTTTTTCCTTGTTTTTTGTGTAGTTTTACATTGAGTCAATTTCAACGAACCCTTAGGTAGGTGGTCCCACTATCGAGTCCATTATACTTGAAATAGAATGATTAATTTCAAAATAATTTTTTTCCATGAAATTGATTGTGAATGTGATGGACTAGTGTTGATTGAAACCCTTTCTGTAATTTTTTTTGGATTTTGGGGAAAAATGTTTATTATTTTGAAATGTTCTTCATTTTTGGATTTTAATATGATGATTTTAAAATTGGTGGCTTGGTTTATTTTTGGAAAATGGTTTTTGAAACATTGTTTTCAATAAAAATGTTGTTTTATTGTAGTGTGGTTTAGCATGGATAATGGATTTATGGTGTTTTCAATAAATTGGTTATTTATTGAAGTTGTTTTGGCATGATGTTTGAATTATTGATTGGAATAAAGAGACGTTTTTTTTGTACTTTTTTGGGTAATATTCCTTGGCATGTGTCCTTTAATATGATTTCTGAAACAATTTATTTTTATGTTATTTTGATTACAGTAAATTTTGGCGGCATGATTGTTGGATTATAGGGTAATCATGGTTGTTAATGGATGGATAGTGGGCATGAAATACCATTATAAAAAGGAGATGGATGATGGGTGTGAATGAACACCATCAAGGAAAAGTGGGCATGATGTACCACTAGAATGGAAGTGGAGTGGATGAGCATGGATGAGAAGCTAAACCATCATGGGTACACATAGTTTGTGTGTATGGAACTTGTGAATATGATTGAAATTTGTGTGTGGACACTCTCGGTTGAATGGGTTATGCCAATATGTATTTAGAACATTGTTAATGACATTTTTGGTTTCTATCCATGGTATTGTGTTGATTTAGGTAAAATAGCATGGTAGGGTGTGTTTGGATTATTGGAAATTATTCCATTGTTTAATAGTTATATATAAATTGTATATATACATGTGATAACTAGTTATATCCTAGTGGCATGTGTAGGGAAGTAATATGGGAAAAGACTACTAAGTATTATTATTCACCCCTACTTTAGAACTTTGGTGATTTCTCAGATGTTGTATGTCAATATATATGTAATGGTAGAGCATCTCATTTCCTTTTTGGTGAAACAAGATGCTTGGGAGGTCTTCTGGTGTTGAAGCATGGATCTTGGTGTAGTTCTTGGGAGATATGGTGGGAGTCTTCATGATTTGTTGTTTTAGTCTTCCACTTAGTACTCTTATTCGGTATCAGTATAGTTTTGTATTATTTTCATGGGAATTATATTGAATTGCAACACATTTTTGACATGCATCATATAGATGTTTTTGATAAGGGCATATTTTTTTTTGTTTTTTTAATTCAAAATGGAAAACCTCCCCCACTTATCATAAAGCCCTAAACATTTATTACTATCCATTGGTGCCTTGGGGATGTCACTTAAGTCCAAGTAGCACCTCCACCTCGAGTCAAGAGAATGGGGAGGGACAAGTGTTATAATTACTATTAATAAAATTAATATGAAGTGTTACTTTCTTAAAAAATATGTATAGAAGGATATTTATGTGTAATAACATCTTAGTTTTGAAAAAAATCATATTTTTTATATACTAAGGCACATTATGGACTTAAAAAATCTCCAAAATCCTGGTATGGTAGTTTTTACAGAAATAAAATTTTAGTAAGGAAAATGTTTATCCAACCATTTTTATTAAATAAGTTTTTAAGGAAACCATAAATTTTTAAATTTATGTTGATGGAATTAAAATTAGATCAACTCAAAGATATCATTCTGGTTCCTTTCTGAATCACATGAAGTATGAGTTTGGAATGAGAATGATGGTAGAAGAAACATTTTTCCTTGGTTTTCAAATTCGTAAAAGTTTAGAGAGAAATTTGTAAATCAAAAAAATTATATCTAATATTTAATTAAATGGATTGGATATGAAAATGCCAAAAGTATTATTACTTGTATTAGAACCTAAAAAACCCTTTATCTTGATGAATCTAAGAAACCATTTGTTTAAACACTTTTATAGGAATGATTTTTTGTTTACTATATCGTATATATTTTCAGATAGACTTATCTTTATGCTTAGTGGTGATATTTCAATATAATCAAAAAGAGACATATCTTAAAGATGTTAAATGATTTTTTCATTTACTTAAGGGACCATGGATTATGGATTAATTTTTTTGTCTAAAAATGATTTTGAACTATTTTTTTCAAGTGTTGACTTGGGTGATATAAAATGGATAAAATCATACATCTTTAACTTTTAATTTATTAGGAGAAGATTTAGCTTCATGGCCTTATAGGAAATTAAATTCTATTGTAGTATCTAAAACCGAAGGTGAATATGTTTCAGCTGGAGTTTTTTATGATATATTTTTATGGATCCAATATAAACACATTGATTTTGGCTTGATGTTTAGTAAAACCTCAATGATGTGTGATAAAACATGTTCTGTATCATTAAGAAAAAACCTATAACATCACTCAGAAAATATAAACATAGATATAAAACACTATTTTCGTTGGGATTACACAAAGATGAGATATTACAATATAATTTATCAGAATAAAATATCAACCTACTAATTTTATTATAAAACCCCTCAATTCTAATATATTTGAATATATTAAACAAAAGCCTAAAATATTTATTATATTTTAATCATTTACTGACATCTTTTTTATTTATCTCCTTACAATGTATAAATATTTCAAAAACGGGGAGGACATATTGTCATTAATGTATTTACATTTTCGTGTATTTCTCACGTTTTGTACAAAAATACCTATATAATGTTTTTAGAATATTTTTAAATTTCATCAGATAGAGATTCATCTGATTTTTTTCAAGAAAATATCTATCCTTTATATTTTACATTTATCCATGAAGTTAATATTATCTATTGAAATTTTTTATGAATTTTTTTTATCAAATTTTATATGGTAGGAAATTTTTATGTATATCTCTTGTTATATATATTTTCTATTCAATTTAAAATCATTATAAAAAAAATTTCTAAAATGTTAAATAATTTTATCATTTCATTAGAAGAAGATATTGTTTGAAAAATAATAGTTATTTTTTAACAAATGTTACAAAACATATGAGATTTCAGAAACATATAACATTTTCAAAATGTTTTTGTCATCATATTTAAAATATCAGATCTCAGTAATTGGTTTTTCAATATTTTTTCATAACCATTGGATTCAATTGGATTATTAAAGGATATTTCCCTCAAGTCTATATAAATAGTAATTATGTCACCACTTTCCTTTTTTATTCCTAAATTCTATTGAGTTCCCTTTTAATTTAGTGTTTCACCTATCCATTTCTTTTCGAAGTTCTCTTATTCATTTATAGATAATCCAATCAAAATATATGGAATATACCGATGATTTTTCTAGTTGGGAATCTATACTAGAAATATATATTGAAAGCGATAAATTTTTAATTGTATGATTCTTTATTAATTTCAGAAATAATTTTCTAGGAATGGGAATCTCTATATGTTTCTAATTAAAATTTATAATTTTATGATGTTATAATTATTAGATAATTTGTTATGACTACAATGTTTAAGGAAATTGATTGCCTGATTTTTTTCACTACGTTAGTAATTTATTGTAATCATGATGTCAAAAAAGAAATGTTAATAATTTAAATTATTCTTAAAGGTGAGGCAAGTATTTTATCCCATAATTTTTGAAAAATTTTGTGGAATTTTGAAAATTCAAGGTCTTAAATTTCTTTATTCAATTCTTATGAGAAAGTTAAAAATTTATTCCACCTCTAACTATATCTGAATATTATTTCCCTATGGATACACATAATTATAATCCCTAAAAATGTTGATAGGGATTCTTTTATAGTGTAGAACATCTAGGTTTGAGATTATTTTTTTAATATTATAATTTTAAACATAAAAAAATATATGTTTAGATATATTGAGAAATTGAAGATAAGCTCAATAAAGTTTAAAATTATTTCATATATATAGGTTATCAAAAAGGTGCTAGTAAATTTTATAAAAAATAATAATATTCCAAATGAGGGAGTTCTAGTCTGATAAAAAGATTATATTTTAGGGAAAAATAATTAACAAAATGAAGGATAATATTTGTTCATACTCTATAATTGAATGCGTACATGTCTTCCAATGGTACATCCATTTTTAACGTATATGGTTTAAAATATAATGTCTTAGAAAAAAATGATGGCTGGTGAAAATTCACCTCTAATTCCATGGAATAATAACTAAGATAATTTTTAAATATTTTTTTTCTGATTATATTAAAAAGAATGAAGAAAAGAAATACTGTAGTCCATTATTTGGTTTAGATTTTATAGATTACATAGAAACAATGGAACTAATATATAACAATATTAGAGAGTTACAATATATTAATATACGAGAAAACAAGTTAGGAATGAAAATAAAGAAATATATTTCTTAAAATAATTTGAGAAACCTCACTCAAAAGTGAAAATTGTTCGGTAAGAATTTGTTGAGATAGAGGAAGATAATACTCTGTTTGTTTATCCTCTAACCATTTTTGGAAATAGTTTCAACAATTTGTGATATTTTTTAAATGTTCAAATGAAGATATGATTTTTTCATGAAATCCATGAGGAATATATATAAGGTGAGTTAGAAAAAGTTCTTGAAAATAAATACGAAGAAGTCCCTCATACCATTAATCCAACTCATGTACCTTGGAAGAGACTATCAAAGAAGATAATTTTTTAAATTGAAGAAATATTTTCACATAAATCAACATAGATTTACTCTCAGTCTTATAAATATGTCTTTTAATTGAACCAGTGATAGAAGAATATCATAAAATAGAAGATAAAAACACTATAAAAATGTCAGATAAAATTATATCTATTAGAGTTTTTAAGTTAATGGAGATTTATCAGCCTCAAATTAGTGAAAAAGAGGATCCTAAAACATTAATAGAATTATAAAATTTATTTCTAGATGTTTATAGTGATTCAAAAGACTCTTCTTTATATAAATGTGTGAAAAATGAAAGTAAATATAAATTACATCAATGATGTAATAAAAAAATTAAATAATTTTTTTCCCTTAATTTATCATAATCATGGTATATGAAAATATATTCAATGAAACTTTATTATCATGGAATGATAAGGATCTATAAAATAACTTGAAAATTCAGTCATTCGAAATGAATAATAATTTAAAGACTTTAAGGGAAAATCATATGTAGAATTTAGAAATCTTAAAAGAGTTATCTGATATATGATTCATAGTGAGGGTGATATATTGTTTACTAATGAAAAATTTGATTACATTAATATAGAAACAAAATATGTTTCTTTGTTTGATAAATAAATCAATGTCGAAGTCCATTAATTCATTAGAGTGATTTATCATCACAATACCCATATTATGAACCAAGACGAAGAAATTTCAAATGGAAATAATGAAATTTACAAACAAGGGAAAAATATTAATGTTTTAGATGAATAAGTTTGAAAGGTTAATCAATAAAAAAATTATAATTTGATAATGTTGAAGGTGATCATTAAGAAACTCTAAAAAAGAATCTTTTAATTTCTTGTACTCTTGATAAGTTTTTGTAATAGTTCAACTTAAACTATCCTAATAGATGTTTTGGAACGAATGTTCTTTATTATATTTTTTGATTCTTTTTATAATTTCTTATATTCATAAATATTGTTTTATATTAAATTTTATATAATATTTAATTAAATAATTTCTACATCCTATTTGGCCCTTTATAAAATTAAATAGGGGATAAAGGCAGAAATTTAAAAATCCTATAGTAGATTGGGAGAAAGGTAAATTTTTTTATAGATATAAATGTTAATGGAAATAAGTTTTTTAATGTTTTAATTCAATATTTTAATTTTAAATTTGTGTATTTTAATTTTCAAAAGGGGGATATTATTGAGTTTAAATAATTTTTTCCAAACTTATAACCTCACTATTGAAAATAGATTTCATTCTTTATATTATTTCATGTTGTTAATTTTTATACTTTAATTGTTCTTTAGTTATTTTGTAGGAAAGTAGTTTTTTACTAGACATAGATTATCAATACCATTAGAGGGGAGTTTCTTATCAGGTTCACTTGTGATTTTTAAATAAAAATAATATATGTCAAGTTCACTAGGTTAAGGTTTATAAATTCTATTAGACAATGTAAAAATAAGTCCATTGTATAATATTCTATATTGTCCATCAGACAGAACTCATCGTACGAAGACCAAGAATTATAGATGATTGATTTTATTCAAACCTATAAAATTAATAAAATTATACATTATACCATAAAAATATATTAAATTCTACAATATAAATCCTAAATTCTCAATAGTGGTGTATACCCTGACGACTATTAGATATAGACGTTTTACTGAACATCGTAGTAAAGAAGAACTGTGTCTAATTCCATTGTAATCACCAATGAAATATATTGGAATATGAAAAATTTGTGATTGACTAGAAATATATCCCCATTTTAAGATAATTTATATCATTTAATTTAATCATTTTCTTTTTTAATAACAAAAATCTAAAGTTACTATCATTTTTTATAACGTTTTTATTATTTTATTACACTTAAATAAATCTTTAGTGGGGTTTGTCTTAATGAATATAATTGTGAGGATATCATTGTAGATTCATTAAGATCATTTGTTTTTTTAATTGTTATTTTAATAATTTATTTATTTAGAGTTGTTAGGGTATGGAGACAAATGAATATTCTGAATAACCAGATCAAGGTATCCCATGGTTAAGGGGAAAAAAATTGTGAACAATCTTGCTGATCGAGGACATCCATGGCTATGATGGAAGAACCAATGATTTGGTTAATATCATGGATACAATATGTTGGGTTTTTGACTTCCATTACCCAAAATGTAAATGTTTGGTTAATGTTTTACATTTGTTTTTTATGTTTTCTTACAAACATTATAATTTTTCCTTTATATGTCTTTAAAATTCATATTTCATCTTTTCAATGTATTGGAAAATATTATATTGATTATAGTAAACATTTTATAACATTGTTATAAATGAAAAAAATAAATATCATCATCCAATAAAAATTCTTAAAGTGTTTACACATTTTTTATTTCCTTTTTAACTATAATGTTTTCCCACTTGTAGTAAAATTTTATATTTGTTTGATTTACCACCATGGTGGAATAACATCACACAAAAATCTCATACATAACATCTCATTAAATATAAATATTTACCTAATTAATTTAACTAATATATAATTTATGTCCCAAACATCATATAAATTAAAATAACATATTTTTCTTTCACAAGAGGAAAATAAACCATTCATAAATTATTATCACTACCAATCCCCTGATAATTTATTGGGTTTTATAATACTGGGTCAATGAAGAAATAAAGGCTAAATTAGAAGGATTTCTTAGATGATATGGAATTAAATAATTTGGATGTTCATATTTGAAAAATAACCGTGGTATTGAATAAATAGTATTAATATAGATAATTCATGAGAAGGATCTAGGATAATAAATAATAAAAATATACAACTTGGGTGAAGATTTTAGGAAATGAAAAAAATATATTTAAATAATGAAATAAATTATATTTTTTCTATAGAACTATAATAGAACCATTATGAATATCAATAAAAAATGAGGTTTTTCAGAATATATTAACTATTTTCAAACAATTTATTTTGGGGTTTTTGATATTATACAAAAAATAATAATGTTACCTTATACCTAGTTTAGTGAAAAGTGGAAATTGTAATGGATAATCTAATCATGTATAACCAAAAAAATGAAAAGAATGTTTAAATTGTAATATATATATATATATGAGAAATATATAAAAATTTTAAAAGTTATATTATAATATCCTTTCATAAACGTGGTAAAATTTAATCTAATTTATAATGGACAAGTCCCAAAGGAGGATCAAAAGATCCCTTTAAATCGAGATAACACTTGAGTCAAAGTCCATTTGAAGAAAAGAAATATAGATTAATTATTATATACCATAAATTATGAAGAATTAATTTACAAAACATAAATGGTATTATAAATGTAATCTACCCTATATAAATGGAATCATGGTGCCTTAAATTAAACATGTCTCAAAGAGATGAATTTGAGATGAAAACCCTTAATGATTTTAAACACATTGAGTCAAAACTGCATGATATAAATAAAATTAAATAGAAAATTAAAAATCATGAGAAAATATAGAATTATGATTATAAATTATTAAGTTGAAGTAGATACACCATTACAAGTAAATAATAGTTTATAACAGGAAATATGTCTCAATGGTTGAAAATTGAGATTACAAACCCTTATGACTTAATAAACTTTCTAATAACAACAATCTGAAATAAATATATAGCTAGAAAATGAAGATTAAATTCAAAGAATAATTATAATATATGATATTAAAAATAAAATCTGTAGTATATGTACCATTTAAATTAAATTAGATACTTAAAATAAAATGTGTCTAAAATAATCAAACATTCCAGATGAAACCCTTATAAATTTAGTAATTTTTGAATCCAAAGTAATTGGAATCATTAAAATTATATGGATTTATAAATATTTTTAATTAATTAATTAATTATTCCTAAATAAATTTTTGGTAAGTATATACATAATATAAAAAATAAATTGGTGCGTAATATTAAAACATGTTTAAAATATGAAGAATTCAGTTGAAACTCTTTCATGTCGCTGAAATCACTATGCAATTTCACTTATATTCAAAAATAATTAAATTATATGAATTATAAATATATAAAATATACTTATTCATATATAGTTAATATTAAAAGTTCACTTAACTATATTATTTTATTTATTTATAATATTTTTTTCTTGAACATTCCGATTAGTTGAGGTTATTTTCTCAACTTTCAAATAAATCCTAATGTATGTTGACCGTGATAGAAAGAATTATAATATAGATTAATGATATATATAATTTTAATAGTGTAATAATTTTTTTATATTTTTAATACAATTTTAGACCCAACCATTATGGGAGACGATGACAAATGAAACTCACTGCTTGTGGAGGCCAGAGTTCACATGTATGCAAGATTAATGTTTCAATATCTCAATGAATGAGACGGAAAAAAATTATCTGATAAATGAAAATTTCAGAATAATATTCTTAAAATATATATATATATATATAATATTTATTTATACACTATATAAGTTTTATCATCAACTAATTTCCCTGATAAAAAATAGCATACATCGCTTTTTGGAGATGGTAGTATGCAGAACTCATTAACGATGATTATATTTATCTTAGCAGATATATGGGATTTTATTTTTGGTTATATTAATATAATTACATATAATTATAATAATGATAAAAATATAATTATTTTTTAATGTATATAATATATTTTTATGAGAAATAATAAGGAGAAATGCTTAAAAAATAGATAACACTTACTTTGGAGGCATGATCTTCCTAAGGAAAACTCATTGGAAATGATAGGATTAGACTAAATTAGTGTAACCATGGGCTTAATAAAATGTGAGGAAATTATAGGAAAGAATATATTTATATTGTTTCATATAAATTTACAAGGTTATTTGTGACCATGGATGGGTGGAAGTGAGACCCTTTTATAAATAAAGAAAAGGGACATTTTGGGAACAATATTTACAGTTCCATGATAAAATCACATTATTACATATTAAATGGCTAAAATATTTCCAAATAATTGATTATAGAGACTATTTGAGGTAATTATGTCTCAATAAAGACATTAAACACATGTTTTTAATATGTTATAGGGTTTTTTATCATAAATTTTTAACAATTTACTCCTTAACTTTTAAACTTGGTAACTAGTTTTTTACTAATCGATTTTATGTTTTATTAAAAATATAACATAAAAAATATAACCAAATATGAATTTACAAGAAATTAATTTATCCTGTATTTAATCTAATTTAATTTTTAAACATTATAAAAATATCATTTAAATTAAAACAGGTAATGTGTAGATAACCTGTTTTATAAGAAAAAAATCTTTTTAATCATTATGGATTATTAATCTCATTTAATATTGACTAAAAATTAAATGGGATAAAATATATTTATTTTGTATATATATATCATATAATATTCATTATTTTATTATTTTATTTTAATTGTATCAATAAAAAATTCATTTTATTAGTAAAACAATATTTTAAAAAATTGTTTCAACATTATCGTTTTAACTTTCATTAATGCTAAGAATCTAAATTTTATAACTAAAAAATTAATTGGAAAAATCAGATATTATAAAAATTTTATAAAATTTATCTTCTATTTTTAAGAATTTAATCTCAATTTTTTTGCATGTAATGCATAAAAAAACTTTTAAAAAATTTTATTTTTAAAAATGAAGACAATGAATATGAAAAATTTATAAATTGTATTTATTCAAATTATATTAAAGAAATTATTATTTATAAAATAAGTTTTATTATAAATATAAATATATTTTTAACATAATTTTCACTATGATAAATATTAATTAACGATATTAAAGAAAAATAGTTTTCCTAAAATATTATTAAATATCAAAAAAATGATTTTCTTTGGTTGTAGAAATTGAAAATGGTATTTTTAATTTCATTAATCTGATTTATGAATATATATTTTTTATATAAAATTGGTTTCCATAACATCCAACTTATATAAAAGTGATATAACTATAAAAATTGTTATTTTCATTATTAATATAAAATTTAATTATTTAAAAAAACATAGAAATTAAAACTAAGTAAATTTTGATACACCAATTTCAAAAATAAATTTAATTTTATTATTTAAATTTATAAAATTCATAGATGTTTTTTATGTTATAAATTCATAAGTTGGGGACCAACCCTTTTAAAAAAATGCAGTTTTAAGTATAATGTTATTGTATTCTTATTTATTGTCAAGAAAAATATATTTTATGGATGATAAATTATTTTTAGGAAAATTAAATTCACATATAAAGGTTATATGTTTATATTTTAATATAGGAATTCATAACTCATAAAACAAATGTGTATAAGCATAAAATGTCATTTATATTGATATACTCATTCGATTCGGTAGAAAACAACTACATATTGATATCGTAACTATTTATCATTTAAAAAAAATTATGACCTCCACATAATATATTATTATAAGTTAATTGGTACTGGTAGTTTCAAATGGTTATTCATCTAGAATGTATTTCATAGGGAGTTCAACAACCTTCTGGTTTTTTTCGAAAATAATTTTTATCAAGATGTAATTTCTTGAGTTTGGCTTTGTCTTGGCATAAGGAACACCCTAGTGAAGATACATCCCTTCAAAGATTATATAAATATAATTTTTAAAGAATAATTTGGATTATGAATACCATTTTTTCCTACTTTCATTACTGATTGTGTGAGATGGGTACATCAATTAATACTAGATACTTTAAAGGACAAGTTTCTGTGATCATAATTAATTTTCATAATATATCAAAGTTATTTTTGATTTAGTTTTTTATCATGTGTGAAAAATTCTATTTAATAAATTATTTATTCTTAAGGAAAATTAAGTTAAATATCTAGTTATTACATTCTCCCCCATAAATAAATTGCATTCCCACAATTTTAATTTCCCTAGATGATGAAATTATGAGACATTATTCTTAAAATATTCATCTTTCAAGATATAAATTCTAACATGAAATATACCATACTTTATTAGGATATACCATGTTACATACCTTTCCTCAATAAATATTTATAATTAATACAATAATATACTCTAGTAATTATATAACCCAATCATATATTATTAATTATATACTTATCCAAAAACTATTTGGATCTCTATGAAATTAATTAATAGATAAATCAAATATTCCTTGAAACAATAACTCAATAGTTTCCCCCAAATACTATTAATTACTAATTCAAAAATTCATACACTTGTATATATATATGTATATATGAATCATAATCCTAAAAATGAGATAAAATTCATGAAAAATATTATGAATTTATTAAGGATACTAATACTATCTAACATAATTATGAAAAATTAATAATCCCCTTATAATATCAACATCAATAATATATTAAAACTAACAGTTATGCATAACTCAATCATTTTTTTTCAATAGTTATCTCAAAAAAATTCATAAAATATTTTATAGGGTTTTTGGAAATAATTAAATTTTATTTCACACCTTTAAATAAACACTACAAGATAAATGTTTCTCATAACCCACATAACCTTTATAATATACATAAATATCATTGATAATTATCAATTTACACTAAAAATAGTTTTCGACATTGATATTTAATTTTTTATGATTGTAATATCTATATTTTATATATAGATAAAAAAGTATTATTTGACATCATATCATGCATTTACCACATTTCTCAATCACAAAAGTATACTCCATTATTCAGTTATATAAAATAGTTTTCTCTTGAAACATACCTTTCTCAAAATAATTTCATGGATCATGTTTTCTTCATATATAAAAAAATGATTATGATAATATCCTAATTAATCATTTTATACGAATATAAAATCCCAATCATATGATGTCTTACACAATGATACTTTAATTTCAACCTATGATAATTTTATTTAAACCATGTCCTACTTAGTCAATACTATAACTCTATTTTTTCTTCAAAAAGTTACTTTAAGTTGAGTTATGTCATAATTCTGAACATAATCTCTTAAATTAACATAAAAATATGTACTTGATAGTTTTTTTTAAATATTAGATTATCAACCAAAGTATATCCCCACATGTGTGTCTATACAGGTGTGTAGTCTTAGGGCCAATAATAATTAATGAGAGTTATAATCATATAATTGACTAAATAAACCTTTTTGGTTGATTACGCCTTGGTAAATATAATATAAATATGTATCCACTTCCCAGTATCCATACATAGATGTATTTCTAGGTGAACCCCAAAATCGCCAATTTACAATTTTTTGATGTTATTATATTCATAGGATTATCCATTATACATATCCATAGGTTTTTCACAATGGTATTATTATCATAATCTCGAAAAATAACTACACCTCCGTTTGATATGAATTATGGAAACACAATACTTAAACACAAAATATTTCATAATTCTTTAAATTATTTATCAAATAATAAACACCATCGATTGAAGGGTCTAGTGACTTCGATATATTAGACGTAAAATTATGAGAAACCAATTAGAAAAAAACAATCCTTACATAAAGCAACACATAGTGCTCCTAAGATACCTACATATTCTAAAACGTCACGTGATATCCTAGGGAAAATACATAAGAAAAATTGTGATCTTAAAATTCCCTTAATGGATTAACCCTTTAAATAAAGAATAAAATGGAAGTAAAAAAGGAGTGAAATTATATAATAAATTGGAATATCATAAGAAAAGAAACTTGGAATAAGGAATAGATATCAGAATATCATGGAATCATAAACATTTGGAATCAACATAAAACATGATGTCATAAACATATGTCAAGGGTCACTCCCAAAAATGTCCTCATAACGTTGACAAGTCCCATTGTAGATTATTTCCAATCCCCAATACCTTATGTAACATATCATGAGACAAAATTAAATACCCAATGAATTGGGGGATATATAATTTTGGGACCAATTTTCTCAAAACATAAAATCATACAAATTAATATCACACAAGGAAAATAAATTATACCTAAACCATATGCATGGTCAAACCCTTAAGAAGGTAGTGAGGTTAATAATTATGATTCAAGGAATAAAAAAAGGATAAATCATATGTATTACTAATATAATAAATTAATATGTCATTTAGATGTTCATATTTGAAAAAAACATAGGTCATGAATGTGGATTTCCAGAAAAAATAATTCATGAGAAGGATTTAGGAGAAGAAAGAATAAAAACATACCACTTGGGTCAAGATTTTATGAAATTACTAAAGGATCCTTTTGAAGAATGAAATATTTTATTGTTTTCCCTAAATATATATTTTAACCAAGATTAATATCAATAAAATTATTAGGATTTTTTATAATCCATTCATGGACTAATTTTTTTATTAGGGTGGTTCCCAACTTGTGATTAAAAATAAGATTATTTTTCATAAACCTAGTTTAGTTAAAAGTAGGAATTTCGATGGGAAATAAAAACATTTATAGCCCTAGAAATGAAAAGGATATTTAACATGGTATATATTTAAGGGATATATATATAAATAGAATAGGAACATGAGAATAAAACTGAAAAAAAGTTAGAAAGGGAAAGAAACATTTTAAAAAATGTTATCTTTCCTACTAATATATATGATTCATATGGGGGAGATTTAGAGGGGGTGGAATGTTCAATTCATAAATAGAATCTCCTAATACTTTCATACTCCTTACCTTAATGATTTATCCTCCTGATAATCCATTTCTCTAATATCCTATGGAATTTATTATTCTCTTTCTCAGATGAGATTTCATTAATTCATTTTTTGTTCTCATTTATGATCTACTTTCTTCAGAGGATGGTTTCTGTTGATGATGTGTTTTGAGTCCCAATCTATTAGATCCCATTTTATCATTTGTACCATATTATAATTTTTTATGTTGTTCTCATTTATTCATATTATATAACTTGTCTATTTTCTCATTCCATCACTCATGGTTTGAAGTGAAAGTTTTTCGAGGTGGTTAGGGACATTATGGTGAAGGGAACATCTGTGTACCAATAGTAGTATCTCACTAAATAATGTGTTTGTGTGCAGGGGGAGTTATTTTATTCGAAGAGGTCTGGTTATTCATATGTTTCTTTTATAGAGGAATTGTCACCAATGATTATAGTTTCATTGGGTTCATTTCAAAAGGCATAAGTTCCAATTAGTGGATAAGTATGTGGTTCAATGAGGAGGTCGTATACCATGTTGAACACTACTCTATCTTCCTTCTACATCTATCATACTCATTTTTTTCTCGTTCAATGGTTATTAGGAGAATTTTTTGATGTGATGTCTTAATAGTTGAAAAAAAACTAGGAAGTACAACCTCAACCAACTTTATTGTAATTTATAATGGAAAATTCTTTTTGATGTTCGTGTTGGTTCAATATTTTAGTTTCTCGGTGATTTATCCTAAAAGATGATAAATTTTCAAGTTTCCTATTTATTTATGTTTTTATAGTTAATAGTTTTATACAATAGTGTTCACAATGGTTTGATGTTTCAGGATCAGGTTGTTTCATCCTTGATGTAATTGGTTCACAGTTTCAGGATTGCTGTTATGCACACGTTGATTGTTTTAATTTTGGTTATGGTGGATGTTTTTAGTTATTTTAATGGTTAACTCAAAGAGAGTTTTCTATCATGTGTCATGATAATAATGTAAAATTGGTTATTAGATCTTGGATATTTTCAATGGATGAATATAGTAGTTATGGTGGTGATCTGAATGATGATGGTGGTGGTGGACTTCCATGGGTTACTGTGATGATGTGTCATAATCTTAGTTAGTCTCTGTCACCTCAGTTGATGTGCGGTTTGTTATAAATGGTTCATACCTCATTGTGATAGCTTCATGAAGTTTTTTGAATATCAAAATGTAAAGGTGGGAATTCTAATTTTTAAAATGTGATTTTTATGGGGGATTTTTTGTGTATAAATTTGGTTCTAACATAACCATAATGTGTATACAATATAAAATAAAATATATGTATATGGATTGTTTTAGGTATGAATAATCCATTACAACTGACCCAACACTTGAGTTTAAGTCTATTTAATGAAAATAACATGATTTTTTAATTATATTCAATGAATTTGAAATTAATAATCCATAAACCCATCATAAATTGATAATTAAAATCTAAACCAAACAGAATAAATTACGTTTCAAAAAATTTATCATGTCACAAACATAGGAATTTGAAATGGAAATACTTAAAACTATTTAATGTTTTCAGTAAAAACACCATGAGAGAGTTTTTTTAATAAAAACATAAAAATAATTAAATTATAGATAATAATAATTAAAAAAATTATGGTATGTGGATAACCCATTCTAATGAATTCATTGTGAAAAATATGAAAAATGTCAAAATGGGAGAAAATGTAGTAAAGAAACTCGTACAGTTTAAGAAAAAATATTATAAAACCTCTTAGAAGAGATATATAGTATTAAATTAAAGTTATAAAAATTCCTAATATTAAACATAATATTGTTGTATACACACCTTTTAAAATAAATTAACTTCATAAAAGAAAATGTTTCTCAAAGAAAGTAATTTTGATATGTAACCCTTACAACTCTTTAAATTTTTGAATCAAAATTAATTAGGTTATTGATAATAATATATCACAATAAATCAAATTAATTAAAACATATGTTGTTAGAAAATAATTGTTGTGTGTATTATATACACTATATAAATATAAAATTGTTGCATAAAATTAAAACATGTCTTAATGAAGAGGAATTTAGACTGAACCCTCACCTTTGTCCCAAAGTGATCTTCCATTGAACTAAACTTCCTTAATAACTAAATTAAGTTAATTATATATATAATTAATAACCTTATCAAAATATTTATCATATTCCACAATCATTTAAAAATCATATATTATTTATTTATAATATAGTGTTTCTGCATATATATCAGTTACCTTTGATTTTTTGGTCAATTTTCCCATAACACTTTATATATATTGAAAATGATAATAAGATTTGTAAAATAGTCTCATAATATCTTTAATATTATTAGTTTTATGAATAATATTTTTATATATATTATATATATTTTTAAATACAACCATGTCTTGTGGTGATTGAAAATGAAACTTATTTCTTGGGGTAGCCATAGTTCGCATGTAAGCATGATTAATGCTTCCATTTCCCAATGAATTACTGGGAAATAAAGTATATAATAATTTTAAATTTCATAATAATATTATTATATTATATTTAATATATAATCATCCATTAAATCATTTTTATTATCCATGAATGATGGGGACGAAAAACACAGGACACTACTTTTTGGTGTTGGTACCCCGCACATCACACTACCACTGCTTTTATTTTTATTAGCAGATAAAGAGGGATGGATAATTGTTATCATACTAATTTTATAACTCCTCAGTATAATAATTATACTTATTTAATTATAATTTAATTCAGATAATAAATTTTGAAGACGAATCTTAAGGAGAAATACTTGAAAATGAAATTATACTTATAATGTTATCTTGATCTTGGAAAAATACATCGAATTGAAATGATTAGGATATCGTTGTGTGAAAATGGGATTAATAATATTTTAGGTACTTTTAAGAAAATAAATTCAAATAAGGGTTATAGGAAATGTTGAATGTTCATTGTAATCATGGAGGGGTGGAAGTAATCCTCTTTTATTAGCGAAGAAAAGGAATAATTTGGGAATACCCTTTACACATTCATAAAAACATTACACTATTACTTGGTTAATGGATCCAAATATTATTAATAATGGATTTTAGGGTTAAATTAAGACAACAAGTACTCCATTAAGGGTTTTTAAACATTTTTAATAATTTATTTTGTTTTTACCATTATGTTTTTAAAATTTACTCATTTACTTTTCAACTAGGTTACTATTTTTTAACCATGTGACTTTTGACTTATTAAAAAATTTAAATAATACTTATAAATAATGGGTTTAATGGAAATAAATTTGACATTTATTTAAAAAAAATAATTTCTAAATATTATGAAATTAACTTCTAAATTAAACCATATAATGTGTAGAATAACTATTTTGGTAGAAAAAAATACAATTTGACAGTTATGAATTTTAAATCATATTTAGTATTATTCAAAAATTAAATGTGTATTAGTATATTTATTTATGTGTTCATATATTACATAATATTCATTATTAAAAGTGTTTCATTTAATTTATTTAATGAATTTTCCATGATATTAATAAATCAATATGTTTTTTAAAAAAATTTCTAAAAATTATCGTTGTAATTAGAATTAATCATAATAATATAAATTTTATTAATAAAATTGTAATTGGAAATATTAACTTATATTAAAACTATTAAATAAAATCTAAGAATATTTTTTTAAATTAACTTTCTATGATTATGAAATTAATATTAACATTAGTGTATTTAACACAGGAAAACCCATTTTTGAGAAAGAATTATTTTTAAGCATAATGTTTATGTATAAGACACAATTATTAATGTTATTAATTAAAATGTTATTAAAAATATTCTTATTGAATGTATCAGATTAATTTTTCCGTGGGAAAAATCCCTAACCTAATTTTCTAAAATGTTCAAAAAAACATAATGAAACAGATGTGAAATAGTTTTCATAAGGTATTACTTAATTATAAAAATGAATTTTCATGGGTTTTATAAATTGAAATTTTAATTTTAATTTTTTTATAACTATATATTTTTTATATAGGAAAATGTTTCAAAAAAATCAACGTCATATAAATGTGCCTATATTAATTTTTTTTTCATTTTTCACTATTAAATTAAAAATTGATTATTTTAGAAAAAATATAAAAAACTTAAGCAATTTTTTTAGATCTGTTGTTTTTAGAAAAAAATCACTTTATTAAAATTTAATTCTAAAATCCATAATTTCATTACATTATTGAGGTCCAAAGAACAATTTTTTTAAATGTATTTTTTTTATATAATGTGTCTGTATTTATATTTAGTGTCAGTAAATATTTATTGGATGGATGATAAATTAATTGTATATTTAATAATTTAATATCTAAATGTTAAATATGTTAATGTTAATATCATAATTCATAAATATGAAAACATTGGTTATTAAGATTAAAACATCCTTCACATATATATATATATCCTCATTAGATTTTATAAATAAAAATTAAATGAAGATATCATATTTGAATCAACATAAAAACCCCATGATAACCTCCATATAATATCTAAGGGTAATATAATTGGTATTAGTAGTCATAGGTGGGGATTTAATTATTAGGGATTTTTTTTATCAAATCCCACTTTCTTAAGTAGATCCCACAAAATATTTTATTAAAGATGTAATTGATCGTGTTCTGTTGGGATTGGTCTAGGTAAACCCTTGAATATATACCTCTCTTCCAATAATATAAAATGGGATTCAAAAGGTTTAATTATACTTTTAGATTCTATTTCATCATATTTTATTTATTGATTTTTTATATGGTTACTTCAATTTAAACAAGGTAGTTTGAAGGATAAGTTTCAATGGTAATATTTAATATTCAAATATATCATGTATTATTTTCTTTGGTATACTTTTTAGTTCATTGTATTTAATTAATAATTTTCTTAAAATAGAAAATTAAGTTACACCATGAGCCATTACAGTTTGGACATTCTAAAAAGTTTTGTTTCAAAGCTCTGACACTTTCATATCAGTGTGCCTTCTTGTGTAACGTAAGTGGTTTTTATATTATGTTATCTAAAGGGTATATATTTTTTGTAATTAGTTTCAAATTTTTTTTCTTATTTTTTGGATATTCAGAGATTTATCGGTCTCTATGGATATTCTATTTTGGATGTTAGTCTGTTCTATTGTGAGTTGTTAGCATGGTAATGGTTTTTTTGAGATATCTTTTGTTTCTTCTTTTGGGTGTGTTCTATTTAATGGTGGTATCCATAATATTTAATGATTTTATTCTATTAAGCTTTATTATAATATTGTGGTTGGAATGGAATCATTTATTAGGGACCTTTTAATTTTATGGGTTGATGTATTATGAAATACCATATCTTCACTTCAATGTGTGACCTCATAGGGTTAGTTTGGATATCATTTCGGTTGGTTGTTTTCCCTTTCAAATACTCTCATTTGTTACATTTTGTTTAAATATTTATCTTAACATGTTAGGTTATATTCCATTTAGAGTGATTTTAGTGCCCCCTTTTTGCACAATACTTATAATTTTGAGCTCATTCTTGTTGTAAATTGGACAAACCTAGGAATTTATTAGGTTAACTAGATCAACGTGGTTTTTTTGACCTTCGACCTAGAGGTATTGTAGTTTGTTTCATTGATATTATCGAGGGGTGAGACACTTTTTTTTGGGAATCCTCAGTTTTTTGAGTAATTTATTTATGTATAAACCCTTGTTAAGTTGTGTCTTTATCATGGATGGTTGAATAATTGAGGGATCTTGAGGGATTTGTCTCTTTTATAATCATTGAGATGTTTTGGGTGTGCCTTTCCTTTGAAGTTTCAGACTTAACTCTTGGTTGGTTCCTTATGGAATGTAATCGAAATCTCCTCTTAGTGATGAAGGGACCTATTTTTACCTAACATCCTCATTGTGCTCCACCATTTTGGTGAGATTTTAAATAGTGGGGAGAATTTTATAGGAATCCGTTTCCTTATATAATTTTTGGTTTTTTTAGGTGTGCATATATCATGGAGGATTTTATTTATGGAATCTTTACAATGTTTGATGTCCATTATTTTTAGAGAACAAGTGGATGGTTTTATTTTTTGTTAAGTCTATCTTTGTTTCATGAGCTGTCAAACTCCAGAGTTGTGTGTGGGTATTATTTTAATCTCATTATTATATATATATATTTTGTAATTTATGTTTTCTAGGGATTAAAATTCATATGATGGGTAGAATTTTAACATTTGATCATGTCATTCATAAATTGACCACCCAATGGTTTTGATTTTGGGTCTCTCTAGTAGTAAAAAGACATATCTGTGGGTTTGATATAGTTATGGATCTAGACCTATAGATAGTGACATTGTAGCCAGCCTAATGACTTACCGGTGAGGGCTAATAACTATTTAGAAGACCTGGTAGTGGCTACCGAAATCTTTTGTAGATATAAATATAAGTGGGTTGGACAATGGATACTACAATTATACAGTAGCTATCCTATAATGTCTATAGGCCTATATTTTTAGGGGTAACAATTTAAATGTACAACATAACCCATATTTTATTTATATAGTCTTATCCCTCAAAACACACTTTACTCATATGAAACATTGGATCCGTCATTGTTATTTTTAGCTCTCCCAAACTCATCTTTGAGAGGATTAAAAAGCTAATTGAAGTAGTGATCCTCATCTGATATTCCTACGTCCTCTTAGACATTGATATATCATATTTATATTGATTTATTCTTTCTATTGGATATAGAAGTCTTGGGATTCATTGGTTCAAGAATGGTTGATTTGAATTTATGATTACATGATCTCATCTCACATTCCTTAAGATTAACCAACCAAAATTATGGTATTCCTATTAGGGGTGACTCTTCTTGGATTTGTTATAGTTTGATCCCATATATTTCAATTTTGTGTTTCTATACCATTTATTCTTCATGCGATTCACCTATTTCTTGAATTACTTTTTAATCAAGTTGAAATTGGTTGTGCATGGATTATTTTTTAGATGATTAAAATAAACCATTTTGGTGAATGTGGTATTTGGAATGGTTGGTTTCATATTATAAAAAAATCATATATATTTAAATGAAAGTGGGTTTTGGTTATTCTTGGTGGTATTAGTTTATGAAAAATAAAGCATCATTTTATTTAAATTTTTATTTATTCATTAAGATTGTTCCTAATGGTCTAAAATGTGTGTTTTTCTTTGAAATAAATAATAGGTTTATTTAAAGGATAACATGTGGTATTTTTTATAAAATTATGATTGAAAGGATATTTCAAATCAATAAATATTTTTCTTGTATTTTTCTTTTTGTTTATTTAAGTCTTATATTGAAATTTAATGTGTCTTTTTAATGTAATCAGCCATGTATTACCATTTTTAATTAACAAAAGTGTTGTTGTATTTAATTTATAATGGTTTGGATCATCAATTTAGATTTAATTAATGGGATTATTAGAACTTTATGGTGTAATTATTTTATTAGGATAATTATTGATGAAACTGTTTTGTATGATCATTCATAGTTATTTCTTCTTAATGCATATGGTGATTGGTGTTTAATAAGGGGATGTACTCTTTCAGGTTGCTTGGGGGTGATGGTGAAATGTTGACGTTTTTTAATTGAATGTTGAATGTTCTTGTTAATTCTCTGGTGGATATGTGTTTTCATCCTTATTGATTGTTTCACACTCACCTCTTTGATGGGTCATGGGAAACTTGAGTAGTTAGATGAGAAACCCTCGATTTAGGATAATATTTTAAAAACTCACACCCAAACTAGAATCTCCCTATATAATTTTCATTTTTGAAGGATGATCACTAATGAGGTGTGTGTGTTCCATGTTCATAAGCTTTTGTTTATAGTATAATTGAAATTTTAGTGCAATTGATCATGGTTTATTTGATTGTATTTAGTGGGATCACTAATGAACCTATAAGATTCCCATGAAATATTACTTTGAAAATATATATTGACACTAGTTGTATGAATTTAATCACTCGATTATTACATGACAATATAGTTACCATGTTTTAATTCTGTTATTTTATCTTCTTGATTTCAATGAGGTACTTTCTTTTTCAATGTATTATCCTTGGTATGTTTCTTTGTTTAGTGTTACATGGTTGTTGTTCATATCTTCTTAATGAATTTTTTTCATTGGTTTATGAAACTATTTACAAATCCTTCATAAAAATTGTTAGTTTATTTTATTAAAAAGGTATTTTGACTAATTTTACTCTTGAGGTTCCTTAATGGTTTTTTAAATTGAAATGTTAATGATTATGAATTTATTTTTATAATGACAAGATTTTAGGGATATATATCCCTTTATAAAATATGTAATTATTTACCTTTTTCCATTAAACTGAAATATAATTTTCCTATACTTTTTATTAACTAGAATATCTGAAGAACTTTTAGAGAATTTTTATAGACTTTTTGGTTGGACACTACATGGCTCTACTAGATCACACTATGTATATACAAATCAGTGTTTTCATCAGTCATGTTCCTATATATGGTGCTCATGTTGTCTACATCTTTTTTGGTGGGTTTATTCTTGGTTTTTTGATGGCAGGTGGCTTGGGACACAGTGGGTGGTCGTTGATCACTAGGAGATGGGCTGCTGCAGTTCTTTTTTTAGTTATATCTTGACATTGTATCATGTCCGCTTAACTTGTATTGTTTTAGTGTTTTTTTAAAATTTCTAAAGTGTATATTTGATTTTTTTATCTTCTATTGGGATAAATAATTACCAAAGGGCATTTAATGTCATGCAGGAACATGTCACTAGAAAGCGGGGATCGTTAATGTTTTTTTACACATATGAAAACATCAGTTTAAATACTATTTAATATGGTATTATGGATCAGTTTTTCATTAATTAATATATAAAAATAATTTCATAAAAATATTTTAAAGTCGGTAGAAGATACAAAAATTATTAGAGACTCCAATAATATTATACATACATAAATAAATATTTAATTCACTATCCAAAAAAATAACAATTTCAAAAGATAAAATAAATTATAGTATTGAATATATTTAGTTCAAGAGCCGGTAACAACAAAAAATTTGATTTAGAACATATTGAATAGAATTTCATCTTGGTATAAGTTTCTAGTACATCAAAGAATTATTATATTTTAACCAATTTAGTGTATATAAATGAACATAATAATAAAATAAAATATGCTAGAAATATATCTACAAACATGTGAAAGCGTTCCTAAATATTTAAGGAATTTTTTGTTACAATAGAATTTCAATATTTTAGGGTAATAATACATTTAAATATTCATAAAAATAATGAAACTCAAAGAGAATTTTTTTATAAAATATGGGGGTGATTTAATGTTAAAATATTTTATACTTTCTCTAATGTTTGATGTCCTCCTTTGTAACTAGTTATCATTAAGATCCACTTAAAAAAATCAACCTCGTCAGCATGTAGAATGTAAATAATCAGGAATAGAGAAGACCTAAGTCTTACCAGTATCACCCTAAGGATGGTGACTACATATTTTTTGTGTTCTGGAAGAGTTTGAGACATTTATTATATCACTAATATAAAGAGTTCCAATAGTTTTTATCTCTCAAAAAATAAATCTTCAAAATATTATACATACTAGATCCCACCAGTTTACTGCACGAATAAAAAAAAGAAATAATAAATTCACCCCCAATCTCTAGGATACTTTATTATCAATATATGTTCCCCTTTAAGACTTTATAATTTTGAATAGTATTCAGGATACCTCTTCTCTAATATAATAATGTGTAAAATATATTTAATAAGATATAATAGATCGCTAGTCTTGGACCTAATACGAGCTTCTTCTACCATAAAAAATTATCATTCAATACATGAAACGTTTTCTATAACTCAATTCATATCATCGTTCAGCTATTATATTTTAAGTAGACCTTATAAATAAGTTAATAATTTGTAATTATGAAACTTTTAGAATAAAAACATATACCAAGTAGTTACAGAATATTTTCATTTAATATTCCAACCAATAATCTCATGTTTTTTCTCAAAAATAAACTCCCTTTCCTAATCATGTGGATTATTTTCCATAATCATCAATATATTATAATACTAAAATGAACACATGGGTTTCCCCCCATTATCCTCATCTAAATTTCCTTAAATAAATTTACATTATCATTTAAATTTCTAAATAAAATCATCTAATAATTTATATAAATTATTATCCATTAATTAGTTTAACTTAATTATATTGTAAAATCAAGAATAATCAAGTATAAATATTCTCAATTAATTCTCAATAAATTCGTCTTAATAGTTGGTTAATCATTGCTTTTTATCTGTCATTCAACATGATTGTGGCATGAACATCTTTTCCTAGAAAAAAAACCCATTTGAAAAATAATATTAACATTAATGATGACTATAATCAAATGAATTTGTGATATTTCTTTGAGGATAGGAGAAGAATCATTTTACTAAATTATTATTCTAAAAACATATTCTTGGAGTCAAACGTTTTATAAAATAGGAAAATCACCTATACTCTCAGAAGAATCTTATACATTATATATAATATTTCAATTAAACTTATGCACCATAAAAAATATATTATTTATTATCAAATAAATAATTCATATTATATATATATCCTTATATATCTACCTAATGATCTATAATAAAAAACTACTTTTGAAACATTTCTTAGTTTTACTATGTTTCATCTTATGTACCACATATGAAATATTATGTATTGATATGAAAATATTCGATATTATTAAAAAAATATTATGTTTAACAATGTGGAATTTCATTATATATATTTCAATAAGAAATTAAACACATATCTTTCATATGAACTAAGATATATTATATATCACAAGAAAATATTACATTTAATTATATATATTTTATGGATCCCATTTGGACTCTAATGCTTCCTTAAATATACATCACTATAAGATACACTCTATATTGAACTATAATCATTGACCAAACTAGGTCATTGCGTGACCTAGAACACATACCCATATACTAGAGGTTGTTGACTAGAAGAAAAGGTCTAAGATGTGACATTGGGTAGACTATATAGTCATATCAGAGTATTAATAACATTAGAAATTAACAAATATCTTAAAATAAATAGATTATAAAGAATAAATAAATAGAAAAGATCAGTAATAAATGGATTCATTTATATAAAAACATATCAATTAGCCCTAAACTTGACCAAAGAGAAATATATATAAAATAAAAGAAATAAATAAAATAGAATGAGTCATTCATACATCACCAAGCCTCACCTCACCCCAATCTTCAATCACAATCCTAGCTATCATGCTCAATTAGTTTAATACTGAGAACCATCCTAACATTAACTAGTAAATAGTGAATGCTTCTCGAGTACCAAAGTGCAATGGAAACCCAAACAAGGTGTGCGTACATTATTAAGTAGGTCAACACAAATATTTCCAATAAATTAATAGTAAATAGAATTATATTTTGTTGTTTCATACTAAGAAAAAAAATAAATCAATTTATAAATCGAAAGAAATACCACTATCAATCATTAGAGTCAAACAAAATGCATAATATTGGACCTACAAACATCATAAATTATTTTATCTCATTATATATTGTATAAAAGTCATTCATTTAAAAATTTATTGGAACAACTTATCCGAGGAACAATTTCCACATTCCCCAATGTATTAATAAATAATAATGGGAACACTTGTCCCAAATAACTAAGTTCAAGGTCTCACAACTGTATATAAATAATCGGTACAATAGATCCATGTAACAATGAACATGGTCCCTTAATAGTGTATAAATTAAAATGGGAACACTAGATCCAAGGAAAATGTCCATGGTCCACCAAATATAAATAATAATAATGGGTAATTACAGATCTATGGAAACACATCAAAGATCACCAAACTACTTATAATAATAATAATAATGGGAAATTATAAAAACCAAAAAACTTGTCCATGTTCCCCTAAATATATATAGTAATTATCATCAATGTTATATAAATGGAAGACATGAATGGTTCCCAAACTATATATAGTAATATTGGTAAATAATAGATCTAAGGGACACATCTAAGTCCCCCAAATAGTATATAGTGATAATGTGAAATTCCGTATACAAGGAACCTATCCATGGTTCCCCAAAAATATTTAAATACTAATCGGCACTCTAGATCCAAGAAACTAGCCCATGGTCCCCAAACAAAAATAATAATAATGTGAAATGATATATCCATTGAAACACATCTAAGGCCCCCCCAAATATATATATTAATAATTGGAAATTCTAGATCTAATGAACATGTCCTAGGTTCCCAAATTTCATATATTAATTTTGAGCAACACTATATTCAACTAATACATTCAAATCCCCACAAATGCGTATAATAAAAATGGGAAACACCAGATCCATGGAACATGTCCAAGGTCCCTTAATTGTTTATAATAGAAATAAGAAAACCATATATTTGGAATACTAGCCACGATCTGCCAACATATATAATTAATAACATATTAAACTATCTTATAAAATAAGAGTTCAATATTCAACTCATGTTCTAGTTCTTATGTATGTCTCAAGAAACCTCGGGGAAATTTGTTAAACAACAATTAATACATTTCCTTTCCCAAATACTTGGTCTCAATCCAAATCATCCTGGTATAATCCATGTCTCTATAGTGAAACCCAAATTTCACCCTAATTAGTCTTCCATCATTCTTAACCTAGTAGGGATCTCATGAATCCTAGCTAGGCCCTCTATATTCATTCATCACATGTTTATCGCTCTATCCCAAATTCCGAAAGGAATCTCACAATCCCATATGAACAACATGGGATAGTTATCCCAATTCACACACATCAGACCCACTATTTTCATTTATCATTAATTTTATCACCTCTCATGTGGTCCACATAACATATGGTATTTGACTATTATAACAACTAAGATTCAATTATAGCAAGTAATATTTTCTTATAAAAAACCAGTAGTGTGTTGAAAAAAAACATTAATAATGAATCTAATTGAAACCCAAACTAAAAATATTTCATAATTTTTTTTATGAAATTAATTTAAATTTATAATTTACCTTTTCAAAATTATAATAGGGTCAATTTTTGAGATTTTTCTAAAATAGTTGATTTTTGGATAATAATGAAAATAAGGATTTTACAGAGAATTCAACTTTAATGAAATTATAATGATATAATAATAACATGAATTTTTATAAAACATTTTTATAAGAATATATAAATATATTATTTAATTTAATTCAAATTAAAATTTAATGTTGAACTTCAAAATATTGTCTTAACATTTTGGAAATCGATGTAATGTTTATAATTCAAGTAAAAACTATTTTTACATCTTCTATCTTATAATGTATATAGAAGGTTAATTTTGGGTTTGGTTTGGTTTTAAGATAAAATAATTCTCATTTTATTTAAATTAATTTAATTAATTCCATTTTAACCTATTTTATACATTATTTTTCAATGAAATCATTTTTATTCATAAAAAAACACTTTTATTAAAAGGGGATTCATTGCATTTTGGGAAGTTTTATTAAAATTAATTTCTTACAATCATAAAAATTGAATAATAAAAAATGGATTTTATATTCTGATTTAAAGTAAATTATATTAATTAATAACATCAAATCATTTATTGGTCATAATGAAAAGTAAAATATATTATAAACTTTTACCACGGTTAGCGCTAAAATTGGTTTACCATGTGTGCGTGTGTTGGGGGGAGATAACTAAGAGATAACTGTAAAATTCCATATAAAGATGATTAAATATAATTGGTTTAATATATTTATACCATATACTATCTTACCTTATTTTTTCCATTCCATTTTGTACCACTTTCAGAAGAATATAACTTTATATTATTTAAATCTTATAAGTAATTCTCGGTGTGTACCTCCCCTCAGTTATAAAAGAGAACCTATTATCCTATATTATTAAAAAACATTAAACAATACATATTAGAAAATACATAACCAAAAACATTCCTATTTTCCTTATATTTGTTCTTGAGCTTTTATTCTTCACTTGAGTCCATCCTAAGAAGGCTTAGGGTTTAAGCCAAATGAGGTGTCTCAATGAAGAGGTAATCATATTTACTAACTCCATCAAAGATTATTTCATGTTATACATCATTAAAATATTCTGTATTCATCCCCAAATAGTTAATATAGTATTGAAAATATTTTTGGGATGTTATTGATGTTATTGTATAACCATTTCCCACCTCCATTCAATCAAATGGTAAATGAAAGTATCGCTCGTGCATATGTGTGGACTACCACCTACACATAGTGATATGATTCATCTTCCATCACCAGGTTTCATGATTGGTTATTTTGGGGGATTTAATTTATAGATATGATATTTATAACATAATTATGATTCTAAAATTATAATATATTATCTACCTTCTTATATTCCTTTTTATTGGGAAATGATAACATTGCTCGACTGTATGTGTCGACTACCACCTCGACGAAGCGATGTGTCTTGTATTTAATTTTCCATTTACATGAATGGTAATGAAGATAAAGTTAATTAATATATATTATACATTAATTGGTTTTTGAAAAATTTAATTAGTATTTATATTTATCTTATTCAATCCACTGACAATTTGAAACATCACTCGCGCGTACGTACATACTACCATCTTAATGAAGTGATGTTATTTATTTATCACCCCTTCATTATATGAATCATTAAAAAAGTGAATATAGTGATTAAATATAATACTTATGACATTATCATGTTTCGAGAGTCGTTGGAACCATGATCATTAAGCATGTTTTGAAACCACTGAATCTGGACGTAGATGAATAATGAAACAATCAAAACTTATAAAATATGATTTTAATAAATAATAATTAATAAATGTGTATTTAAATGTTACAAGTTGATTATATATGATTTATAAGTGTCTAAATAGTAATATTATTTATGTATTATCAATTTTTATTTTTTTTATAAATGACGTTTCAATCAATTACATGGAAATTCAAACTTGAGGTTTTTGTTTATTTCACAATCTCAACCTCATTAAAAATTTATTATTTTTAAGATTCTACTAGATAAATTATATTATATTTATAATAAAAAAGGTTTCATAGCTGGGAAATTACCATTCGTATAATATTTTAACTGATGAATGATAATTTAGCATTAAAAGGGGTTTTAGATAGCTGAGAGTGAAAAAAAACACAAATCCAAATCAAAAAAATAAAAACATAAATATGGGATGAAAAAATTCCATCTCCAAATTGCCTGTTAAATCACAGTTTTTGACAGTGCATCCACAAGTTGATTTTCCTCCCAATACACATGAGTGAAATGTATATTAATTTTTTTAATTAACTAAAGAAATTCAAAAAAAATGGAAGCATTATCCATTGAACATTAATGGATTGTGTCTTAAAAAAATGCATAGCAACAATAGAATCAGATTCCCAAAAAATAAATCTCTATACATGTTAGATTTTATATTTAATATATAATATCATCGCCCACAATTCATCTTTGACCGCAGATAAATTTCCAATATAGTGATAGAATAAACCATTAACAAAGCACTAATGAGTGCGAAAAACACCACCACAACCCGAGGGTCTTGATGAACCTAAAGCCAACCCATCCAAATTCACTTACAACCATGATGTTATTAGGAGAATCCACCCGATGTATTTTATAACGAATGGATTATTGACCCCTACAATGATGGTAAATTATTTCAAGATAATAGGGTTAGAAAAATGATTATTCATTGATTCTTTTTGGACCATGGATGCAGTGATAACATCCTGACAAATGATAAGGATTCATGATTTCAAATAAGGATGTTGATTATCAAAAGAAATTCCATTTATTGCTCTCTAAATATAAGCAATGGAAGCCACAACTGCAATGTACAACATACCCTGATCAACATACTGTGATCAAAAATCAAAATAGTGTTCATTTTGTTAAAAAAGCATTCCTGAATCAATTTAATCCCAAAAATGTATTATATATAATCCCATATTCTGCAAGAAAATCTATAAGAGACCTTTAAATGATTATAACACTCCTCATAATTCATAAATAGAATGAACTTGAGTGCAATGTGGAGTCCTTCTCTCTATAAAATTTCATGGAAATGAAACTTGCATCTCCATATTATCTATAATATAAATATGTGAGTTGAAAAGATAAATAAGCACTTGAAATTATAAAACCACACAAGTATAGTAGATCTAACATCACAATTACATCTAGAATTCCCTCTAATATAGATCTTCTCAATAGATCTTGTAACCCATATGATCATGTTCTTATCAAACTAGTCATACCACTAAATTTTAACTAATTTATGAGGACACCAAGGACCCTACAACATATCATTATAGTGAGAAACAGAAATAGAAATGTACTGCATCATTAAATTGTTTTTCCAACATGTGTTATAGAAGTTAAGGGTAGATTTCTTATAAAACATCCAACTTGATCACTATATAAATTCATTATAATATGACTTAATTGATAGCCATATTGAGGATGAAATGTACATGGAATAAATATTTTGAATTTCAGATGTAAATATATTGGAAATAAATTCCAATTATTAATAATTAGATGTTATGAGATTCTAGGTGAATTTACTAAGAAGATATTTATTGAAAATTCTCAGATCCTCAAATCCTAAACCTCTGATTTCAATCGTGTTGATACATAACATTCAATACACTGTAATGAGCTTTTTCTAATGTATTTATCCAGTATATATAATGTTTCTAATCAAGTATTGATAATATTTGATGATATATTTAGGAAATTTTTGTATATATAAAGCATAAACATTGATGTTATCACTAAATTTACTATAAAAATTCTCCCCACTTGGGACACTATCTTCGTATTATGGGTTCCCATATTTCCAATGATTTTAGGCAAAATATATTCAATATAGTATCATTTGACCTTCCCCCCATAAAAGGAGCACCCCAATGTTGGTGAAATAAAGGGTTCCATTTATCACACCATGTGTTATAGAAATCATGTTTTTCTTAGAGATAAGCAGTCCCTTTCCACACACCACAAAGGGATTATTCCAAATAATTACCTATACGATAAACTATTTTCTTATTATCTTATCAAAAGCGATGAATTTCAGAAGCGGAAAAGTGATGTTAAGGGCATAAATATTCCATCAAACATTGATTGGTTTTTAGATACAAGACTGCACAAGATCATTATTTCATACACTTAAAAATTCATTATCTACAGAAAAAAAGACAGAGAGGGGGTCCCCTTTCTTGAAACCCTGGTAGCACTGAATAAACATCTAGGTGATCCACTGACAATAATGGTTAACCTAGAAATTTTTTAAAATGGGATAATAAGATTAATGAAGGAACCATAAAAATATTAATTTAATAATTTCAAATATAAAAATCTATTTAAAGGTGTCAATGAGTTTTGAGATTTCCAGATTAAGAGAAAAGTTACCATATTTTTCCTTTTTCTTCATGATGTATAAACATTCTAGTATAGTTAATGGACAATTTTGGATGGTCTTTATAGGTATTAACTATATTGATTTGATGTAATTAATCCCTTATCAATATTTCCCAAACTGGAATTAATGATCTTGCTGATATATTTTTGAATCTTGTTTCCAAAGGCAATAGACATAAAATACATAATGTTTATCGTATTATCTGGAATTTTGGAATCAATAAACAAATATGGAATTATCACCATATATTATAAAAGTATGATTAAATAATTATCTCATGTCAATGAAAACCTCATCATGCTCAATTTACCAATAAAACAGAAATAATTTATTGGTAAACCCTTCAGGACCTTCTAAACTATTATTATTTAATGATAAAAGACTATCCATGATTTTCTTTTCATCATGAGCCTCCATTAAATTCTTGTATTTAATATCATCAGCAATGAATGAAATATTAGCCATCATCTTATAATTACAATATTCCCACTAATCAGAATATAAACCATAAATTTAGTTAAAAATTTCCACCATAATATAATTTTATTTTATGTATATGGAGCCATCAATTAACAGAGAAGTAAGTGTTGTTTTTACCTACATTTCTATATATAAGAAATTTAAGAACCAATTGTTTCTCTCTCCATCCTACATAAATTTTCAATAGTATTGATTCTGATCCAGTCATTCCTTAAGATCTAGAATGTCATCATGTTTAGATAAGGATTTGATCTCACCTATAGAGGGCCCACACTGACTCTGGTTAACATTTTGACATTTTAGAAGGTGATTTTCAGTATCCCTTTTATCATTATCAATGATGGTAAAAGATGATTCACTCCATTGCCGAATATTTTTTTAACAACCCTCAACTTTGATTATATAAATTTGAATGAGCTACTAATGGATTCTATATACTATGAATTAATGATATCCTCCCCAAAACCAATCACAAAAAGCCATGCGTTGTTGAATTTAAAAAGAATGAGAGATGAAATTAATTTTTTAGTTCAACTATCAACCACAATAGGGTTGTACTCAAAGTGACATTTAGGAAGCATGAAACAAGAGACATAAAGAGCATCATTCATATCATAAATATAGAAAAAATACCCAATTTACTCGATATCATTCCATTTAGGGTGTATCTGGGACAGGTGTAATAACCACTCACAATAGGTACTTAAACCATGATACATTTATTAATAATAAATGATAAATCAGAAGCTTCCACTATATTGAAGTGAAAACTAGTTTTTTCATCAGGTATCATAATAGCATTAATGTTACAAAATTTAACCCAACTCTGAGACCTCTAATCAAAAATTAATTCAAGATCTTCAAAAATCACTCTTCTTTTGATATAAGAGTTAGAGACATGAACCCAAGTCATTGAATTCAGAAGTCCCTTATTGAAAATATAAACCAATAAATCCTGCTGATTTTTAGAGCAATATCGAATGTCTATACTATCATGTTTTAAAATACAGTGTTCTCAATAATCATTTTCACTTTATTTTTTTGAAACAACAGAGTAACCAAAAGAGGCCCATTTTATGGCATTACATCTATTAAAATTATTTTTGATTTAGTAAGACTAATCATCATTGGCTTGTTGGACAAAATGAAATGGCGTAGGATTGTAATAGTTGGATAATTTCCATGTCTTTGACAATTCTAGTAGAGGATATTCATTTTTAAATTTATGTTTTCCACTTGTTTGATCCATTGTTCCTCTGCTAAATAACTGTTAATTTTCATTCGCTCCCCTTTATTTTTTTCCTTCCAATCACACCATACGAGGATTCATAATTTGGATGAAGGGGAGTAATAGATTCATCCATATAGAGAAGGGTCTTTTAATAATTATCCCATTATCTTCCACTAAGAGGAGTAAATTTTTTGGGATAGTGGACAATAATAATAGGTGTCATCACCATATTTTTTCTCCTAACTGATATGGAAGAGGGGACCTAAGAAAATATCTCTTCACTCTCAAATTTCTGGATAATTGACCCATACTAATACGTAGTTTCAGAAAGATATTTCTCCTATAACAAGGCATAATTATCATCTTGAGAGTCCTAAATATAATCCATAATAACAACATTATCAAAATCGTTGTAATGGATGTCCAGATGGGCTATGGAAATAGAAATATCTTTATGATCATTGTCAGTATTTCATCCCCCACTTTGGTTATCCAACCTATAATATCTATCATTTACTTCAATCCCATGAGTTTTTTTACTCATTATACCATAGTGGATATTAACTGGGCTGTACTTTTCTAGAGTATTCACCTGACTACTAAAATCCTGGTTTGTGGTAGGGAAAGACACCACATTTGAAGGGCTATAATTTTGAATATGGATGTGATCTTGTGCAATATTAGGTGATATCATTGGGGAAAACTCATTTGATGATCTAATTTTGGGTAATTGGAACGATGAAAATAATTTAGGCTTGAAATATCCTAAGAAATGATTCCTTTATTATCTTCCAAAAAATCATTATGATATTAATGTCCATCATCCTCCTAAAGTGGATTCATAATTATCTCCAGTGGTGAGATAGGCAAAGATGCATTTTTAGAAGAGTGCTGCTCTAATTTGGAATCAACAGTAGTATTCACCACCAATAAAAGTCTTCTATAGACATCTCTAAGAATATACCAACTATAAGCCTTCTTCTTATTAACAATCAAAATAAGTGTGAAATTCCTTTGATCATGTAGATCATTACCAGCCATTGCAAACTCAAGATGACCAATAAGAGAAGAAAGATCATTATTTATAACAAGAACTTCATCAAACACCATTTTAGCTTCTTTCATCAACATACTAGGAACTGTATTAAAATTGGTGGTTGTGTGGGGGGGGGGGGTGAGATGAGACTTTCCCTTCCCTTTTTAGTAACTATTATACATGAAGTGTCATCATGGCCCTTCATATTACACTTGTTGTAAAACTAGTACCAGCTTCATTAAGATAATATGTGACCAAAAATATTTTAATCTTCACACAATTTAAGATCTATTTCATAATGAATATCCAAGTTAAAACTATCATGTCTTTTAGTGATAAGCACATCCTCGACAAGAGTAGTATCAATATAAACTTAAATAAGGACTCTTAAAAAGAGTCAAAATCATAGGTTATCTGTCTCCCTAAAAATTATGATCTGGTTAACAACCGATTAGGAATCATCACATGGGATTAAATGATTAAAAAATAGACAATTTAGTTTAGACATATAAATCCTCACCTACAAGTGATTATTACTGACATTAAAAGGATCAAAATTTTGATCCCAATCTTGAATCCATTACATTCTAGGCCTCAAAGTGATTGTACAAAAACTCCATGCTTCGTCTTATGCTCATCAGACATGAAAATGATGTTCATGTAGCCCCTATCCATGACATCCATTTAGCAGTCTCCAAAACCCAAATCTGATGAAATTTTATCAACAAGATCATTAAACATCAACATTTTTTCTCCCTTTGGGTCCAAGATTCATGCTATGATAGAGTATTTTAAAATATCAATCTTCTCATAAAAAACAACATAATTAGCTAAAACATGAACAATACACCCCTTCTTGATGACTCTTCCAGGAGAAGGAATTACAATTTCTATGAAAGATAATATCAATGTAGATTTGACAACATTATAAAAATTACACATAAATCCAGAAGATTTTAAGGGGTTCACCTCATCCTATGATTGTTTCTTCTGAATCACAAAAAACATGAAAGTATCATTATTCACAAAAATATTATAAAGAAAAATGTCCAAATTTTTCTGTTTTAAGTAGATACATTACCAAATTCACCCTCTATGTAGGGTCCATGTAACACCCCAAGAATTTAAAGTACATTATCTCTTCAACATAATTCAATAACGTGTGCAACACGAAACACTGAGTCTGAGCGCACCACAACATACCAAACTAGCTGTTCAAAAAGCATTTATGAATAATATTAACTGAATTTTGAATTTTATATACTCCACATAATTTTAACATCCATATTATGTGTTTATTAGACATAATAAAACAACCAATTCATTTTTCATAGGAAGGAAGTATTTTTCAGAAAATGAAATTTTACAACCTTTTAATGGAGAACCCTTTTAAATCCAATATTTGACACATTTATATATTCAATTTGACAAAATAAACTTCTTAATTAGAATCGGGACATAAAAATATAGTTTTGGTAATTATTTGGTGTTTTTTTGATAACTTTCATATTTTGGTGAATATAAAAAAATACTAAATTTTAATTGAAAACAAATTTTTTTAATAATAATATTTTATAGTTTTAAATTATACATTGGAATTTTTTAGATGTATAAGTAGATTATATTTTTATCATTTAATACAATGTAGGTCATTATAAGTAATTTAACATTTAAATTTGACCTGAACACATGTCAATCTTTTGATAGTTTTTACTTTCTAAAACCCACTTTTTTGGTTTTGAAAATAGGAATTAATGGTAAATTAATTAATGAAACTTCTATGTTTAGAATTTGGTAAAATATAATTCATTTTTGAATTCATAATATCAAAATTATCATTGGGTAATTTTTTTTATTTTTATGAAAACATTCAATTTTTGATGAATAGTGAAAAATATTTCATTATTCATTAAAAAGAACTTTTTATTTAAATAATTATTTATTTTATTTAAATTTATTTTATGTAAAAATAGATATATAATACCAATATAAGTTCAATGTAATTAATTATATTTATTTTAAAATAATATTAGATGTATAAAATATTATTGAAAATTTTAACGTCTTTTACCCACCTTCTAGGCACATTTGCAAATTTACATAAAACATAATTTTACCGATTCTGTTAATTGAGTTTAAAAAATCATAGAGAAATGGTTGAAATCAGTATGTAAAATGTGGTTCAATAAATTGAAAATAAGTTTTGGTGATAATAACTTTTAAATTTTATTTACCACGGTTAAAAGTAAATAGGGTAATTAAAGGAAAAAAGGCATCATAATTACACAAAAACATGTCCTAATTATATTTGATAAATGTATTTTGACAAAAAAACATTAGGAATAAAATATGATCATTTTGTTCCACTTGGATTAGATTAGGACATTTATTATTATTTTATTTAGAGAAAACTTAAAAGTGTTAAATTCAAAGATAAAATACTAATCCATTTTTAATATATGGTTATAGATAAGAAAAATTCTATTATAAATACTCATTATAAATATAAAAATATTTCCAACATCATGGTATTATATTTATAATTTTTAGACAATAAATTGTTTTATTTATTTATGACACAATGATGATGTATAAATTACCTTATTAATGAAAGATGAAAATAATTGATATTATAAATATTAAAGTAAATGTAAATTTACACTTTTAATGATATCCATGAATTTGTTTAAGTGAATTTGACATGTTAAGGTTGATATAGTTTATTTTTTTCTCAGTAATCATATTTTTTGAATTTCATGAAAACCAGATACCAAATAGTTGCGAAATGGTTTTTAGGATTTATTTATACGGACATGATTGTTTTAAAATGTAAATTACATTTACAAGTTTCAAAGTGGTAAGATACACTTTGATTCAAAAATATATTTTAAATGACTTCCTTTATAAATTCTGTGACTTTTAAATGATTTCATTAAAAGGGGTAACTCTCTCAAAGCATTTTACTAATCATTTTCAACTATGTCAACATCCTTTACAAGATGTTATTATTGATTGAGGTTGATTAATTATAATAAAATTTTCCATATTTTATCGAACGAGTTATGATATGTTTTACTGTGGATGTTCTATTTTTATACCATTCATGGATTATTGTTGAAGTGTTTACATTTCATATACTAGTTTTAAAACAAATGCTTATGTTATTTTTCAACATTTTCATATGAAAAATGCAACAGACTTAATAAGTAACAGGTGGAGCTTACTATAGATCCTCGATGCATCAGTAGGTCTCATGAGAAAAACTAGTTTCTTGGCATAAGGATTTGAAAAAAAATTTATTTGTTGTCTTGGCACAATGCCTTGACTATGTGGTAATGAAGTCCAGTGTTAGTAATTCCGTCATAATGAAGTTAATTATTACATGTTATTATTCGACTAGTAGAACATCCATGTGAATGTTTATATGGAAATGTTTGATTTAGTTTCTCCATATTATGTTGAATTATATGTTTAAAAGGATTTGTTTTATTACACATATTGCCTTAAAATTTTATAGCTTCCGCTAAATTATTTACCCTTACTGGTCATGTGAGCTCACCCCTTTGTTATGTTTTGTTTTCCATGGATTTCAAGAAGTGTATTATGATTGATATGCAGGGTTAAGCTTGGGGTATGATGGATCTCTTAATGGATAATTTATGTTGTGTTTTTATGGTTGAATATATAATGTAACATTCATGTATGTAATGTAGTTTACAAGTATACTGAACTGATCTATCCCTTGGGACTTGATTCTTTATAATCATGCCAATTTATTAAAATAATGCACCGGCTCCAGGCTTCTGGGGTCGGGGTGTTACATTTGGTATCAGAAGAAGTGTAGTAAAAACCTTGAAACTAGATTTATATGAACTCTATTTAGAGAAAATTACCTTAAGATAGAAATTGAGGATTATATAGAATGACTTCCTAGAATTTTGGTAATATAGAGATTTTGTGAATTTTGAAAGCAATACATCCCTCTCTAGATATGAGTAGGTAGAGGTGTCTTTGGAACAGGTGTACCAAGGAGTGAAAACTCTGACATGGAGTTTCATGCCTGACCTAAGGTATCCTAGTACAAAACAATGGTACTTGATGCACTATTGGTTACAAAAGTCTCAGGATAAATGCTTAGGATAATTCACATTTTCAATACAAACCATTATGAATTATTTATGAGTAAATACTTTCTCAAAGAAATCATTTTTTTCATTATGGATTATATGCATAAGAATTTCAATTTTTTTTGGTATTTTACAAGTTTGTAATTATCCATTGTGATTCATAAATTAAACTAGTGTATGCCATTGTTTATATTTGGTTCCAAGTAGAAGTAATGTTAAATTCTTTAATATACACGATCTAAAGTGTAAAAAGGATCATAACTTTCATGATATTAAGATAACATTTAGAAGGGAAATAGTCTACCACATATCTGTAACATAAAAATAAATAGTATCATGTGTTAATAGGACAGGTAAATAATTCTCTGAGTCCTATGGCTTTGAAGGGAAGAGAGAAAAGAAGTGGATGGCAGAGAGAATGATGGATAAAGGGAAAAAGGGAGATATGGATTTTCCCACATGTGATTACTGTGGAAAGAACCACATTGGTAAATGATTGAAGGGATTGGGAGTATGTTATATGTGGGGAGAAAAAAGATACCACATTCATGATTGTGAGGGTTGTAAAATGGTTTCAAATGTACAATGCTTCATCTACAAGGAGTTGGCACACTACGTGATTCAATGTCCAAATCATCTGAGTATACTTCAAATGATGAAATTGGATAATAATAAAGTTATTATACTACCATAGATAAAGAGGAATAATTAGTGTTCTTAAATTTTTATTAATGAATTATGTCATTTGAGTGTAGTATCAATGATGTAATGGTTATATTAATTATGGAAATTAACCAGGATTGTACTTCTATACTATTTAATTGAGGATTTGAGATTATATGGTACTAAGAATAGTTACTCAACAAAAAGTTAATTTTTTTGGAAAATACATGTTTGAAGGAATGATAAAATAGATTATGGTCCTGATACTGAGGTAGTGATTTTGGAATAACTGATAATTGACTTGGATAAATTATATTGGATATTCTTGACTACCTTAGAACTTATTAATGTATTTTTATTCCATTAATGTTGGAGTATTCAAATTTTTTTGGATATAAGGAATATGTTTAGTATTCTATAAGAAATATAAGAGCATGAATGTAATTAATATGGTTTTATGGTAATTCCTGTTGTTACCATGTTTTAAGAGAATATTTGATGATGGTACTCACATGTTATTATGCATAAAATAGAGATCTCCATTATGTTATGTTGACCTTCCTTATAAATTTATGGATTATGAGTTTCGACACAAGTATATTGGATACGTCTAATGGTTGGAATGGATTAAGTTAGACATTGGATTCTATGATTTAAGGTTAAAACATTTCTTTTGATTTTTTTTCTATTTTTATAATAAGGATTACCATAAGGTCGGGTAAGAACTCATCACCTCCAGAAAGGCCGTGAGACTTGAACATGCATCCGAAGAATGACAGGGTGCATTACCTAACACTAACCCATGTGATGTCCTGGTTTTTATAATGTAGTTTTTAAATAGTTTGACAAATTAATTATAAATTCATTATTTTTGGAACCCTATAAGATTAGGATAAATATAATATTTTTTGAATTCTATTATCTTTTGGAGTGAAAGATGAGTTTGTGGAAGGAATCAGTTTAAGGATGAAACTATACGTGCCAAGTGAATATTTTATTCTCTTATTCAATATAGAAATTAATTATTAAACATTGGGTAAAGGATCTTAAAACCAAAAAACATGTTATCCTAATTCCTTTTATTTTATTAAGTCGGTGATATTTTAAATCATCTTAGATTGATGGTTTTGAGGCACTTAATTTTACACTTGTTTGTGATTGATGACCTCAATCAATCTATATAAATATTTTTGATTTTCTTACAATTATGTGTCTATAATTTCCAATAATGTTCTCCTATTGAAAACACTAATTTGGGGGTGACTTTTTAATTTCTATTTCCCTCGTATTAAGAGAAAATTTTATTAACCCTATTTTAGATGTGGGTTTTACTAAAAGGTATTTTCTATTTTAAAGCATTTATTTTTGAAGAAAAATTTCAAATTGTGAGGAAGCAATTTATTAAAGGATGGGAGAATGTAACACCCCATGATTTCATAGTACATTATCTTTTTAAAGTAATTCAATAACTTTCAAAACACACAACGCCGAGTTTGAGCACACCACAACATATCAAACTAGCCGTTCAAAAATTAGTTTTGAATAATATTAACTAAATTTTAAATTTTATATACTCCATATAAATTTAACATCAATATCATGTGTTTCTTAGACATAATATAAGAAAAAATTCCTTTTTTTAGATAAGAAAATTATTTTTAAGAAAGTTCAATTTTACCACCTTTTAACAAGGAACCCTTTTTAAATCCAATATTTTACCCTTTTATATATTCAATTTGACAAAATAAACTTTTGATTTTATAATTGGGACATAGAAATTTAGTTTTGATAAATTTTTTGCTATTTTCTGATAAGTTTCATATTTTGGTGAATAGTAAAAAATAGTAAAATTTAATTGAAAACAACTTTTATAATCAAAATAATTTATAGTGTTAAATTATACATTTTAATTGTTTGGATGTATAATTAGATTATATTTTTATCATTTAATAAACCATAGGTCATTATTAGTAATCTCACATTTAAATATGACATAAACACATGTCAATCTTTTGATAGGTTTTACTTTTTAAAAACCCGCTTTTTTGGTTTTGACAATGAGTATTAATTTTAAATTATCTAATGAAACTTATATGTTTTGAATTTGGTAAAATAGAATTAATTTTTTAATTTTTAATATCAAAATAATCTTAGGGTTAATTTTTGGTATTATTCTGGAAACAATAATTTTTTGATGAATAGAGAAAAACACTACGTTATTTTTAAAAACTGAGTTTTTATTTAAATAAATATTTATTTTATTTAAATTTTTTATCTAAATATAGATATATATAATACCTATATAAGTTCATTTTAATTCATTGGAGTCATTTTAAAATAAAATTAGATGTAAAAATTTTATTGAAAATTTTAACGTCTTTTACCCACCTTCTAGGCACATATGCAAATTTTAATGAAACATAATCTTACTGCTTCTGGGAATTGAATTTTAAAATATCCAAGTGACATGGTTCACATCATTAAGTAATATGTGGTTCAATAAGATGAAAATAATTTATGGTGAATAGTAACTTCTGACTTTTATTTACCACGGTTAAAATTAAATATGGTAATTAAAGGTAAAAATGATATTATAATTACCCTATCACATCTATTAATTATATTGTATAAGTGTATTTCGACCATTAAAATCCTTAGAAATAAAATATGATCCTTTTGGTTCACTTGGATTAGATTAGGGAACTTATTATTATTTTATTTAAAGAAGAGTTAAAAGTGTTAAAATCAATGTTTAATAATTTAACAATTTGGAATATATTGTTATACATAAGGTAAATTCGACTATAAAAATTCATTAGGAAGATAAAATTATTTCTAAGTCATGGTATTTTATTTATAATTTTTAGACATTATATAATGAAATTTATTAATGAAAAATGATGATGCAATAATTTCCCTATTAAATAATGATTAAACAAATTGATATTATAAATATCAAAATAAATGTAAATTGAGACTTTTAAAGAAATAAACGAATTTTAAAAGTTAATATGACATGATATGGTTATTTTAATGTATTTTATTTGAATTAATCAACTTGTTATGATATTCAGAAAACCCAAATACTAAATAGTGTGAAAATAGACATTAATGAGTTTTTAAAACAAATACTATATTATTAAACAATATAATAATCCAAAAAATATAAGGTTCATAAAAAGGAATTATATAATGATATATATGTCATTAATGAACCTCTTGAGGCTTGTTTGTCTTTTTATAGTATGTTTATTAAACATTTATAATAATAATTCAAAAGGACATGGTAAAAGTTATACTATTTAACTAAGAGTTAATTCTAAACTATAGGTTTAATATGATGAGATAAACCTGTCTAAAATATTTTTGATGGGATAATTTAGACCCCTAACCACCTTATCTTCTAAATATATCAATTTGGAGCCATTATAAACCAAATATGAGTTTATTATGAAATAATATTTTAAGGTTTTCCTGAAGTGACCCTCACCTCTCTTATAATAGGGTACTTCCCATTCTCTCAAAATAACACCTCCAAATCCATTTAACATGGAAAAAACATGTCCAAATCTCATCCCAAAATCCCTCACATAAACCTACAGTCCATACCTTGAGAATATATCTGACATAAGGACCCCTTTCATTCAAATCAAATGGAAACACCTAAAGAAGAGGTAATTATTTTATCACCTCTTTCAATGTTATTTTCTTCTTCTACTTTCACTTTATTTGTTATTTGACTACCAAAATAATAACCCCAGTACCTTATACATACTGTGAGGTTATTATACATATGTAAAAACTAGATTCATTATTCTATCCATCCTATGAATGATAATGTCACCATGTGTGCGTACGTACGACTTACCGTCTCCATGCCACGGTGTAATTGGTTATTCAACACTATGTTATTTGGATGGATATAATGATGAGTAATATTTAAATAAATAAATAAAATAAGATGATAATTTATCTGTTAATTTAATATACCATCCCATTCAAGACTTTTTAATCATTAAGGAAATGATACCGTCGCTCATGTGTATGTACGGGTTTCCGTTTCCACGACGTGATGAGATTCCTTTCCAGGTTCACCATTCAACAATGATTATAAACATATATATTATTAATAAGTAGGAAATATATGAAATAATAATGCTACTTTATATATATATATATATGTGTGTGTGTGTGTGTGTGTGTGTGTATGTATTTAGGTACTTAAATATATCTTATTTACTTACTTCCGATCAATACTATATGAAAATGGAGACCACGTTTATGCGTACGTACAACTTACTATCTCCATAAACAGTGTTTTCCATTTCATATATCTATCATATATATATATTTTTATTATAAATATTTATTATATATAATCATGTATTATATTGTTTAGGTATTTAAATTATTATCTAAATGATAAGATCACGAATAACAAGTTAAAACACGTACGATAAAGAAAGCGATTATTACCTAAAATGTCAATTAAACAAGGAAATATTTATTAAATGGGTAGTATAAAGTCATAAATGAGTCATGTATGATATAATATATATGAATATAGTTTTGGTATAATTTAATAACATACTATTGTCATTATACAATAGGTTAAACATACCCTCGACAAAAGGAAAATGCAAGGTAAAGGTTAATTCCTCAATATCATTATTATATGAGATTGTTTATGTGTAAGTATTTCATGGGACATATTTATTATGCGTTTTCCTGTTTTATAAAAAAAATTCAAACTGATTCTTTTAAGGAACTCTTTAACTAATAATAATTTTAACTGTTTTAAATATTTATTCTTTTAAATCATTCTCATTAATTTCCATGTTTTCGAAATGGGTTTTAGGATTTATTTATATAGACATGATTTGTTTAAAATGTTTATTCCATTAAAAAGTATCAAAGTGGTATGGGAAACATTGATAAAAAATATTTTTGAAATGACTTCCTTTATAAATTGTGAGACTTTTAGATGAATTCATGAAAAGGGGTATTTCTTTCAAATAATTTTACTGATCATTTTCAACTATGTCAACATCCTTTACTGGATATTATTATTGATTGTGGTTGAATTATTATAATAAAATCTTCCATATTGTATTGAATAAGTTATGATATGTTTTACTATGGATGTTCGATTTTTATACCGTTCATGGATTATGGTTAATGTATTGACATTTCATATGCTATGTTTAATACAAATGTTTATTTTATGTTTCAACATTTTCATATGAGGAATGAAGTGGACTTAGTAAGTGATCAGTGGATCTTTCAATAGCTCTTCTATGCATCGATAGGTCTCATTAGGAAAACTACTCTACTAGAACAAGGCCTTGAAAAAAATTTATTTTTAGTATTGTCATGATGCCTTGACTATGTGGTAATGAGGTCCGATATTAGGAATTCCCTCATTATGAAATTAATTATTACAAGTGATTATTCGACTACTAGAATATCAATGTGCATGTTTATATGGTAATGTTTGATTTATTTTCTCTATATTATGTTCACATATATGTTTAAATGGATGTTCTTATTATTGCACATCATGCCTTAAATGTTTATAGCTTCCGATAAATTATTTTCCCTTACTGAGCATCTGAGCTCACCCCATTCATATGTTTTTTTTCCAGGATTCCAGTAAGTGTATTATGTAAGATATACAGGGTTAATCTAGGAGAATAATGAAGTTATCAATGGACTATTTATGTTGTGTTTTGTGTTTCAATGTGTAATGTAACATTCATGTATGTAATCTATTTTCCAATAATACTAAACTGATATGTCATTTGGGACTTGATTCCTTGTAATCATGCCAATGTATTAAAATAATGCACAAGCTCCCGGCTTCTAGGGTCGGGGCGCTACACTCCATGCTCATGAGGGAGAACCCTTACTTTACAATCATCCCCAATCTATGTTCCTTATATGATATTTATATATTAAACACCATATATTTTATTATCCAAAAGTTATATATAAAAATTAAAATAATTTCATTCATTTTACTCCCCTTAAATTCTCAAATGGTTGAGAGATGTTTTTTATGTTATCCCGACATTGTTTTTCAATTTGGTCAGGAATATTTTTCACTTATGCATATATTTTAATTAATTATTTTTCAAGAATGTTTCCAATATTTATAAATTATTTATTAAAATTTTTTGAAACTATTCATTAATTTCTAAAATAAGGTTTAAATTTAATATTCTATTTTTTTCTGAATAAGGTTCTTTTTACCGAAGTCATGAATAATATATTTCTTTAATTTTTAAAATATTAACAAATTTTCCCACCATCATGAATATTCTCTTCTTTTAAGAATACATTTTTTTCATTATTCCTTTCAATGACATTGTTTTTCTAATATTCAAGAAATTTTTAAATATTAAATAGGTTATTCTTAAAATGCGAAGGGAATTTTATTCAAGAAATATTACAATGATCATTTAAAATTATTTACATTAATGTCAATATTTGTTAATAAATCCTATGATTTAGTGAGGATATAGTCTAATGATACCAATAACAAAACTTATCTTAATTAAACATTGATATATTATTTAATTACTTAAAATTACACTTAATACAACCTTAAATATCATGAATTATAGTGTCTTTGGGAATTAGGTACACTACATTACAACATTAAATATGAATTAAAACATCTTTATTGAAATCTTCTTTAACATGCTTGAGCTTAAAACTTCATTGGATAACATGGGAAGATACATTATAAATTGGTGATAAATAAATCCCCATAAGGTATTTAAAATATATTAACATGAAGATAATAATACATGTCAGACAAGGCATTACAATGAGGCATAAAGGAACATAAATTATAAGGCATGATATAGAATGACAATAAAAACAAGTGAAATGTGTCATCAACTAAAAACATCTCATCGAAAAAATATTTTAAGGATAAACCATCAGTCCAAGAAATCATAGTGGAAAACGTCCCTTAAAATAATTGGGTACACCTTTCTCCCAACATGACATATAATGATACTAATCATTTCCCAATGCATTGGAGCACTGTATAATTCCGGCTGCACCCATCCCATTGATTTCATTCTTGGCATAAGTGTTCCTACTAGAACATAGAACATGGATAAATTCATATTCATAATTTCAACCACTAGGAAAGAGTATGGAATAAATATATTTAAGTCCTAATTTGAAATGTATATGTGGATAAAAGTGAACACCCTGATGGAAAATGAGAATGGTATTTAATACATGATTGTTTTGGAATGGAAAATCATGATCAAAATTCAGCACCATAACACTATCACTTAAAAATTCATAAAATGGATTGATGAGAGAGAAATGGATATATAATCATTTGGACCGAAAGTGAATAGAAATAGGGACATGGATTGATTTTACCAGACATATAGAATTATAAAATTAAGGAATATGATAACAAACAATCACGAATAAAAAGATAAAGGAAATGATACTTAGATAATTTCAGTATGGTAACAGGTGTACATGGGTGGGATTAATTAGAGATAAAGGGGTGTATCATAATTTATAAATAATAAGGTATGAATGGGGTAGGTTCTAAAAAAACAATCATTATTAATTGAAAATAAAAGGGCATAACAAGATATAAAAACATGGATAAATATGAGAAAGGAATGAACCCTTACTTGAGTGTATTGCTCTAAAAACATGAAAAGGGGATTAAAGAGAGATTGGGAACCTTGAAGGATTCTAAAGAAGGTAGGGAAGAGTAAGTATGTTCTCAAAATATTTTGAGTGAAGATAAGTGGTATCCTCTGTGGCTTTATATAGGAAAAATGAGGAGAATTCAATAATATTTCACAAACATTGGATTTGGACTCTATAAAATAAAATTTTCAAAACCAAAAACCATCCCATTTTCTCCCAAGGGTACATAAAGAGAATCTGGTATTAAATATTTTATTATAAAATTGTGAACATATTAAAATAATACCCCTTATTATGTGGAGGCGATTCACTATTTTTGAGAAATTAATTTAAAATCATAAAATTTCTTATTTATTTTTGAGGATTCATAAAGGAATTATAAAATTAATAAAATAAACAAAAAATAACATTATTTTAGTGGAAAAAATTTATTTGTACTAGGAATTTAATTATATTATTTATTACACCCATTTTGGGTCATTATGATGTAATAAAACACACCGTATATTCATACGATATTTTATTCTTATATAAAAATTCAACTGTCTCATAAAATTATGAAACATTAAACAATGGAAAATTATGACATTTTCATAACAAAAATATAATTTATTTTATATAATTAATTTTCTAAATATGTACATTTTATTTTTTGAAAAAATATACAACATTTATTGAAAAAATGATGGGATTTTGACAATAATAGTTTTTTTAACCCTTATGAAAGTACATTTCACTTCCAAAAAGCTAAATTACCTTTATAATTAAAAAGAATTATTTAATAATAACATTTTATTAAAATAATATTTATTAAAAAAAATAGACCAATTTATTAAAAAAATCCATTCATTTAATTTTAATATTACCCAAAAATATAATTTGTGTTTGATTTAAAATTCATTTATAATGTAATAATAAAAATGAAAATAAAATTATTATTCTATACAATATACATATTTATATTATTATTGTCTTGATAAATATCCCTTTATTACATTGTAGTAGCGGCAAGTCACTATAGCGGTGACAGAGCACTATAGCAGCGGCAGGTACTATGTGTTACTGTAGTAGGAGGGTACTGTAGCAGAACTATTTACAGAATGGGCCTTTGGGAAAAACATTGGGCATATGGGCCATGTAATGGGTTAAAATGACCACTAGGATATCAGGCTATGTAATGGGTCTCCCTCTACCCAGTTAAAAGAGTTATCTTTTTGATAATAATTGAAGCATTGACCCCAACCTTTAAAATAATAATAATAATCATAAATAAATAAAACAAGTACATGTGTTTTATATTAACATATTACACAATAAAACATTAAATCAAATGTTAATTTATTTTATAACCATTCAGTCTTTTACAATCTCTTTCCTTAAGAAAATTTTCCCTCTAAATTTTCATTTTACCCCCTAAAAATAGATAAAGGTAATTTTATCTCACCACTTCCTCTATTTCCCACATTTATTCATCAAACTTGTTGTTTCTCTACATCAATTTGACAAGGTGTATTCTATTATTCTACTAAACATGGTCTCTATGATGTCATAACATTATCGGATTCCCATCATAGGATAGATAATTCTATTATGGTGCCACATTTGGATTGAGTACATGAGAGGGGTTAGGTATGAACTTCATAAAGAGTGATACATGTAATAAATCAGGAACTCAAGATATTATAGATGGGAGTGAATGTCAATATTCCACTACTATGATATTATCAGGTATCTTAAAGTGGTGGTTGTACATTAAACAATGCTTTCCATTATTCAAAAATTACTTCAATTTATTCCATGGAGATATGTGGAGGAATAACATGTCTCCAACATCAGAATCAAGGTCTCATTTAATTCTTTCACTATAGATCTTTTGCTGGCACTAAGAAGCATCGATGATCAAAAAAATTGTCTCAAAATTTTCGACCATTTCCTCGACCATTTTAGGACCTAGAAATTTTCATTCCCTAAATTCAACCCAGTACGTCGGTTCTCCGCACCTCTTCCTATATAGGTATTCAAAAGGATCCATTTGGATGTTTGAGTTGAAACTGTTGTTGTTAGAGAAATCAACCAGAGGAATATGTTGATCCCATCATCCTTTCAAGTTAACTGAGCATGCTCTCAACATGTACTCAAGTGTATGGATAGTACACTTAGGTTGGCCATCAGTTTGAGGGTGATAGTACATGATGAAGTTCATCTCACAATTCTGAGAATACTAGAGACTCTTACAATAATTAGAGGTGAATCTTGAATCTCAATTAGAAACAATTGATAGTGGTACTCCATGCAGCCTGAACACTTCCCTGATGTTTGTTCATGTAGGTATATCCAATGAGAATTTGTATTGTATCGAAATGAAATGTGTAGTATTTGTACTAAGATCTACCAAAACCCATATAAAATTATTCCCTCCTGATGTATTTAAAAGTTTAGTGACAAAGTCTATGGTGATGTTATCCCATTTCCATGCATGCATGGCTAATGGTTGCATCACCCCCTTGTATTTGTTTTTTTTATACTTTAACTTGATAACATAAAATACATCTTGATGTATATTCTATGATCTTATTCTTCATATTTTCCCAAAAATAGTGTTCTTCGATATCTTGATACATCTTTGTTCATCCCGGATGGAAGGAGATGGTTGTTCTATATGCGTCATCTAATGACTCTTTCATTAAATCAGGATTTGATGGTACATGTATACCTGACCCAAATAACAAAACACCTTATTCATTAACATTGAACATCGTGGATTTACCTTTTCATAATGTTTCCACTTTCATCTAAATTACTAAATATTTGATTTTATAATCTTTTAACCTCTACAGAAGGTACGATTGAGTAATCATTTGTGAAAGGATTGATGATTTTATTTCCATTATGATTCCCATGTCCATCCTCTTTAATTATAAGAATATCAGATCCTTCTCAATTCTCATCAATGAGCGAATTACTGGATACATTCTACTTAGGTAATCTTCCACTATATTGGATTTCCTGGGATGATAGTAGATTGAGATGTCATAGTCATTGATCAACTCTAACAATATTTGTTTTGAGTATTTTTATGACTTTCTATGTGAATATATACATAAGAATTTTTGAGCAGTATACATTTCAAAATTCATCCCAAAGAGATATTGTTTCCAAATCATTAAATTTAAAATCAATACATCAAACTAAAAATCATGTGTTGGGTAGTTCTATTCATAAATATTGAACTGACATGAAGAATAGACAATGAATTTTCCATTTTCATCAATACATAACCCATTCCAATATTCTAAGAATCACCGAATACCACGAAAAACACTACAATTGTGAGTAGTGTGAACACATGTGAAGTTATAAGCCTCAATTTCAACTCCTTAAATCTCTCTTCACATTCATTATTCCATGAAATCTATAGACCCTTATGAGTTATCATGGTAAGAGGGTTTGGAAATCATGAGATATATTTCAAAAATCAGTGATAATACCTGGATAATTGAAGGAAACTATGGATATCTAGCATAGATGTTGGACTCATCCATACATTAATTGATTCTGAATTTGAAGGGTCCATAAATATACCATTTATAGTGTTGATATTTCCCAATAATGATACTTCCTTTAACCATAACTCATACTTGATGTACTTTTCATAATGATTATCCCTTATTAAGGACTTTATCATAGTACTCAAATACTCCTCATAATCCTCTTAAATTTTGGAGTATATAAGAATATCTTCTGTAAATACTAACACTAATTTGATGAGGTAATCTCCAAAGACACTATTTATGTAGTCCATGAGGATTACTAGATCATTAGGGAGTCTGAATGCCATTACTATGAATTCATAGAGCATGTACCTTGTACGAAAAGAATTGTTGTGGATATCATATGTCTTCACCCTAACTTGGAAATATCATGACCACATATACACATTAGATAAGTATTTCTCTCTTCAAAGACGATAAAAAAAAGTCATCAATCAAAGTCATAGGATTCCTCTTCTCTATCCTGACCTTGTTGAGATCATGATAATCGATGAAAAGGTGCATTGATCCATCCATCTCCTTGATGAAGATGACTGGTGCACGCCCGTGTGATGCACTTGGGGGTATGAAACCTTGATCTCGATTCTCCTTTAGTTATTTCTATATCTTATTAAGTTCCACATCTACCATTATATTTGTACTATTAGATAATGGTAACTCCCCAGGTATTGGATCGATTGAAAATTTGACATCACAACTACGTGGAAGACCAGCCAACTAATCGGGAAACACATCAACATATTCCATCACAATGGTAATTCATTAAAGGATGATTTTTTCTAAGACTAAACCATATGATCTAGATACAGTTTCTCATAGGAAATAATATCCATTCTTGAGATGATAGTGCTAAAGAATAATCATCCACATCATTAGACTCGTATAGAATCTATGGTCGATTCACAATATGGAGAGTTATTTAATTCTCTTAGAAATGATTGTTGGATCTATATATGGAAATATAATCCATTCCTAGAAATTCATCAAATTTTATTGAAGGGATTATGAAAAGGCTTACTAGGAAATTCATCCCAAAAACATTGAGAGGGGAGGAGTTATATACTTGTGATGAAATAATTTCCCCATTTTCTATTTTCACCAACATCAATACAACCATGATTTGTGGTGGTTGTTCGTAGTTCTATAAAACATTCATGATATAATGGATTGGGTAGAACCAAAATTAAAAAGTACTCAATCTATTCTTGAATGAATGGCAACCTTACATATTACCACCTTGTTACCAGGATCCACTTCAACAGTTGTGATGGAAAATTCCCTCCATTTCCACCTTGGCAGTTGTTTATTGTCTCCGAAAAACCATGTCTTATTGTATTAGTTTTCAAAATTCCATGGATCCTTTCAAATTTAGCAATGAAAAATACACTAAGGGTTTACTGAAGAATTCCTTTACTCCATCTTAGTAGAGGGATATTCTTGTTGGAAATCACTAGCTAGGTTCCCTTTCATACCGTACTTAATTAATTTTCATGTCCCCTATATACATTTCTAGGGTGGTTTTATCTGCACTATTGGAAAGTGGAATATTGAAATTTATTGACACTATTAGAACTCTATATGAGGAATCTATAATTTAAATCCATTTTACACTTATTGTCCTTGAGATACCACTGTGACTCACTAATCTACATTTTTACTTTGAGGGATCATTGTTCAATTTATTCATAGCTTTCAAAGTCATGAATTGCAAGGTAATTTTGTAGGCTAGGTTATAACCCACCAAAGAAGTGTTCAACCTTGCACTCAGGGGAATAAGAAACATGTAGGTGTATCAGTTAATCCTTATGGTGTTTTAATTATTCTCCCCAATATATGTGTATTCTTTTTTTCTTGAGGGAAATGAAATCCCTTTCAATTTTATGTCATAGGGTGTGGGGAAAAATTTTTATCAATATTTTTTAGAAATCCATCCAACCCATTGCTTCAATATCTTCCACATGATTCATATTTTTGATCAATTCCCACCGCTGACAATCTTATCCTTCCTTATTATAAACATCAAGTATAACATTTTCTTGTTTGGAACATTTAGGGATGCAGAATATATTTTCAATGGAGTTGATCCATGTTCTTTGATTAAGGGATCGAATAACCCATTAAAAGTCAAATGATTTTGTTGCATAATGATTTTGATTGAGGATTTGTCTATATAAAGGGGAATAGAATCTCCTCATGATCCATGTTTTTATTTATAACCTATGTTATTTGAGAGAGTATTTTCATGAAATTTGTGATTCTTGCTCCCATCGGGTTGGGCATCTCATTTGAGCATTCATCTCATTTTTCATCACATTGGTAATTTACCCAATTCCTCCTATTTATGTCCATGGGATAGAATAAAATTAAAAATTTAAGGTTGATTGTTTTTCAAAAATTAAACACATAAAGGGGAAATTTAAAAAAATTAATGGGATAAATTATAACTTAAATTTATTTCTAAAACGTAGGGATTTATTGGCTTCAATCTTTGTTATGAATGATCTATTTACATAAATAAAATATTATGGGAATTTTTTTAATCCCTTAATAATGGTTCTAAATTATATTATGTATTACAAAATAATATCTCCTGATTGTTTCAAACTAGGTGTGCTGTAATGCTCACTGCAGTGTACTAGGTTTCCTGGAGGTAGGCCTGGAACACCTTGTTAGAGTTGTTACTCGTAGGTATATCTATTCCAAAACCACATCCATTTGTAGTATCCTAATAGGGATGTATTTTCTTGATAAACCACTTATTCAATACAAAAAATCGTGATATTTTCTTATACTTATTCTTAACCGTATGTCTTTCACTAGTGTTTTGTAATCCTGATCCCCTAATAACTAAACTTGCTTTTATTACCATCTATAAAAACCCATATCTTTATTAAAAATTAATAAATGATTTAATTACATAAAATTAAATTAAAACAAAAAATATATATATAATTATAGTTTCTTTGGGAATTAGGTATATTTCATTAGAACTTTAAACATGAATTAGAACATCTTTATCGAAAACTTCTTTGACATGATTGAGCTTAAAACTGCATTGGATAACCAAGGAAATACCTAAGAAAGTGGTGATCCCTAAATCCCAATAAGGGAATAAACATATCATAATTGGAAGATAATAATAAATGTTATAAATTTCATGTCAATGAGGCATATAGAAACATGAATAATAAGTCATAATATAGAATGATAATCATATCATGGGAGTTGTGGAAACAATTTAACACACTGCATCATAAACATAGTTCGACGATAAACATCGAAGACTTCATGGTCTAAAAGTACCATAAATGAATTAGGAACACCCCAATCCCAACATGTCATATCTTGATACAGAGAATTCCCAATTCATTGAAGCGCTGTATAATTTTGGGTACACCCATCACTTCCATTTCATTATAATTCTTAATTATTCCACCTAGATCATAAAAAATGGATTCAATCATCATAATAAGTAATTAAACGATAAAGAAGTGTGTGAAAATAAATTTAATACCCCAAAAAAATAAAAAGGTTTATGTGCATAAAATTGAACACCCTTGATAGTAAATGGGAATGGTATTCAATACACAATTAGTTCGGCATGGACAATTTTGGTGAAAATTCAGTAGAATAATGACGTCAAATAAAAAAAATCATAAAATGGGTTGATGAGACAGAAATCAGAATCTAATAATTTGGACATGAATTGGAAAAAATAGGTACATGGATGGATATTACAACACATATAGAATTTAAAAAAAAAGGCCAACAAAAATAAATAATCTTGAATAAAAAGATAAAGGAATGGATGCATACAAAATTTCGACACGGTAACAGGTGTACCTGGGAGAGCTTAATGAGGGAGAAATGAGTTTATCATCATTTTTACATATTTACAGGATATATGTGGGAAAGTGTGGAAACATACCTCATCATTAGTAATTGAAAATATAATTTGAATACAAGATAATGAATCTTGGATAATGATGAGAAAAGAAAGAACACTTAAATGAGTGTGTGGCCCCAACTACTTGTAAATTGGATCCTATAGAGCATGGGGAGCCTTGAGAGGAATCTAGATAGGGAAGGATATATTCAGGAAGTGCTAAAAGGATTTTTAGTTAATATAAGTGGGATATTTGGCGGGGTTATATAGGAAAAAAGACGGGATTTCTTTAATATTTCACAAATATAGATTTTGGGTTCAATATTATAAATTATTCAAAACCAGAAACTATAAAATGTTTATTTCGTATGGTTCATTCCAATTTGGGTAGGTTTTAATTATTTCACTAGAAATAGGGATGAACATATCAAAATATTAACATTTCTTATGTATAGGTGAGGGTCCCTTTTACAGAAATGAATTTAAAATCATAAAATATATTTCATCTTTTGGAGGATTCATAAATGAATTATAAAATTAATCAAATAAACTAAAAATAATATTTTTTAATGAAAAATATATTTCTTCTAGTATAACCATTATCATATTTATTACTTCATTTTTGGGTCATTATGATGTGGTAAAGTACACTGTATATTTATACGGTATTTAATTTTTACCTAAAATTTTGAGCGTCTTAGAAAGTTATGAAAAATTAACCATTATCAAATTTTGAAATTACAATTGCAAAAAATAATATTTATTTTTTCTAAATATTTTTCTAAATATGTTAATTTTCAGTTTTAAAATAAGAGTCAACATTTGTTAAAAAATTCTGGGTTTTTGACAATAAATAGTTTTTGAACCCCTATAAGAAGTACAATCCACATCATGAAAATTATATAACCATTTATAATTTAAAAAAATTATTTAAAAAAAATTAATTAAAAAACTATTTCTTTCCAAACTCCACTAATTAATAAAAATAAATCCCTTAACTGAATTTGAATATTACCTGAAAATTCAATTTGTAATTAATAGAAAAATTATTTATAAATAAATAATAAAAATGGAAATAAATTAATTATTCTATAAAATATAAATATTAATATTATTAAGGTCTTTATACATATCCCTTTATTACATTGGTGTATTCCCTAATAGTAAGGTGCACGATGGTGAGACATGCATAAGTGTTTTCAGTGAACATGGTTTGGGCTGTCATCTCGATGAGCTTGAACTTCTCCTATAAATGGGTTCTATAATGCTTAAGTTCATGGATATAAACATGGGATTGGTAAATGAAAAATCCTAGAATTATATCTCCCTCACAAGAATCAATAGATGGGCTTCATATTCCATGGTTCTACTTCTTGAGGAAATCACTTCCTTTGTCTCTGTAAATCAGTTTCATTAAATCCCAATATTTATACTAATCTTGTGATCACAATTTAACTACTATATTTTCAATAGTAATGATTATTAAGGATATTTTGGAAGCATTTGGATATAATAAAAAAACAATTTTATGTGTTTTTTGTAACCGTATTGCGTAATAAAATATTAAATAATTAAGGAATTTGATTTATAACCATTTGGGTTGTTACAATATAATCCACCATATTACTCTAGATGGATATGATTATGTTACTATAGTAAATTATTGGGAAAATATTAACATTTCATATTCTATTTTCTCAATATGAATGTTTATTTTGATTATGTATTGAATTTGGATTCATTTCTTTAATATGATTAATGAATTGGACTAAGGGATGAGTGGGGTTAGTTATAACCCTTAGATTAATTGATAGGTCTCATGAGACCATATTGTTTATTTGGTATGTGCCTTAATTATTTATATACTATATATTTGAAAAGGATGATATGGAAAAATTAATATTTTTATATCATGAATTCCATCATTATTAAACATTATACTATTAACCATGTGAATATCTATGTTGATATTTCATCCAAGGATTTAGTCGCATTTTTATGATATTATTCATATTTCGTATTTTGTTAATGTTAATCCTAGGAAAATTATTTATTCTTTATTCATACAATAATATATTCTAGTATAAGCTTTCCCTTACTGAAAATTTGAGATAAACCTTCATTATGTTATCCATTACAAAAGTTACATTGAAGGAATTTGTGAATGAATTTAAGGATATACTAGCGGAAGTGATGGATTTATCATAACAACATTAATATCTATTTCATGTTTTCAAATATAATGTTATAATCATGACTGTATCTATTCTAAAATGACTACTAAACTATTCCATTATTCAGGATGTTATATGTTGTATCATGTGCTTATGTAGTAAAGTAACCACTGACTATAGGTTATTGTAGTTCTTATTAGATCATGTCTAGTATAAAACATGGAAACTATATTTAATAATGCATAGATAATAGAACATAAACCTTTGAAAAATCTACGGTTCAGTATATTTATTGAATAATATCATAATATATTGGTAAATTAGTGATTGTGCAGTTTTATTAGAAAATATGTCCCTTTATGGATACAAGTAAGTGGATGAGTTTGTAGTATAGATGCCTATAAATGTAGAAAAATTTAATGGGGTTTATGGGGTATTAACTTGATCATCACTAAAAAATAATAAATGGGTCTAATAATGAATACCTGGAAAGACACTCTCTATAGATATTCCCTGGTTAATTCACAAACTCTTTACAACCCATTATAATTATTTGAAAATATTATTATGATTTCAAGATATTCTTAAAGATACTAAGCTTATAATTATGAGATTATCTATATATAAAATTTCCATTTATGGTACTTGTTACACCAGAGTAAGATTTATGTACTATGATTTAAAAATAATAATGTTATGAGCTAATTTAGTATACACCATTTTTTATAAATAGATCATAGAGGAAGGAATGTAAACCCTCTATATCGATGCACATAGATTTTTTTTGGATTCCCTTCTTGGGATAGAAAATAAAGCAAGATCTACAATTGTAGATGAATAAATTATAACTATATTTGGGAATCTTACTCTAGTTATAACCAATACCCATCCCTATATAGATTATCCTGCTAAACCCCTACATGGTGAATATTTTTTGGACCAATTGATATGCCAATAACATCCATCATTCAACGGGAACACAAATATATTAGAAACTATGGAATGGATCAATTCCATGGAGAATATATTTATATCTATTAGAAGTAGTGAATGAGAGAATTTTATCCAGAAATTTTTTCATCTTAAAGTAGATATTGATCAATGGTGTTTATTGATCTAGAATAAAAAGGAGTCAGTGGAAATAAATAGTATGGCATGGAAGACATTCAAAGAGATAATCTTTGAAAAATATATTCCTCATGATTAATGAGATGATATGAAGGGATAAATATTTAATCTATGTGAAAAGAATTGAGGAAATTATATTGAATATGATTATAACTATATAGGGTTAAAAATTAATGTTTTGGACAATGTACATATTCTAATATGTAATATTGATAATACATTTATTGGGATAAATCATACCCTTTGAATCGAATTAGCATATCATTTTTTTTGTATATGAGGATATAATATAAAGTTACATCAAGATAAAGAAACAATTCTCCTTGTGTTATGTTTTACTTGTAATAAATAAAAAATAGGTCTATTAAGCACCGTAGAAGAACAAATATGACAACTATGAAGAAAGGCAGGGTGAAATTTTTCAACATGTTGTAATTTGGGAATGAAACACCATAGGACATGATTTATTGTAATGAATTTAAGCTTCAAATGTAGATAGAAATTCAACCATGGAAATGATTGAAAGGGAAAGAAAGAATCTTTCAATGTTTGATTCTCCAAATATAAGGAGATATGAAACTATTTGATTAACCATAAAAGGTGTTAGTGGAACATTTCCCAAAACAATAATTTAGAGAATGAGTAATATTATTTGGCCAATACCGCTAAGGTTGATGTTTATAATAATGTAGGGGTATCTACATTGGTCATAGCCTCAAATTTCGTATGATTTATTTTATTTTGGAGCTATACACTTGTTTATATCTTACATGCTTTCAATGAAAATTATATATTCTTGTAGAACCATAAGAATGTTGTTCTCAATTAAAAATCCTAGTGAAAATAATAATTTAATAAGATTATGTTATTAATTTCCTATTATGACACATAAACATACCCTATTTTAAAAAATGTTTATTATACTTATAGATAAATTTTTTAAAATACTCTATATGTAATAGATTTAAAATTATAATGAAAACATTAATATTAAAAGAAGTATATTATCATTGTTGATTGAGATATTATATTTATGGGATTTATATGGTAGGATAATTCATCTAAATTAGTTTTGGATACACCTTCAGTAGCTATCCATAGTTACATTCTTAAATAATAAGGTAACATTAAATCAATGAATGGGAAATGCATCCTTAGGATATAGGATATTCTTATCATATAGGAATAAGTTATTGTGTTTCCTAAATAACTACCTAGAAAATCACATGAGTACAAAGTTGAGTTTTCCATTAATCTTATCATTAATGAAAATATTATATCTAAGACTCCCTATAAGATACATATAGTAGAATTATTACAAGTAAAGTAAAAATAGTTGGATATTTGTGATAAGGTATTTATACCCCCAGTGTTTCACAGCTGTGAACCCAGATTATTTTTATTAAAAATAAAGGTAGTTTGAGGAGGTTATGGATCTATTAGAGGAATTTAAATTACATTAATATAAAGAAATATTATTTTTCATCCAACAATTATTACCTAAATGATCAAAATCATGGTTATAAATATTTTTAAAATATTGATCCTTGTTTTGGTTGTCAAAAACTACATGAAAAGGAGGAGATTCCAAAGAGGGAATTTGATATGAGTTATGGACATTATGAATTTATAGTAATTCCCTTTGGATTGACTAATTAATCATCTATTTCATAGATATGATTAATAGAGTATTAAGGGACTATCTCAATGAATTCTTTTAGATTTATTGTTGATATCAGGATATATTCATAAATATATGATTAACCCAATGTATCTATGAGGACAATTCTTATGAATCTTTAAGGAAATGAGTATTATGGAATATTTAGAAATTATAAATTCTAGATCAAGTAAGTTTCATTTTTATCCATGTTTTCCCTATAAACAAAATATCAGTTAATCCTTCAATGAAAAAGGATATATTGTAATTACCAATTCCAATATAGAGAACAATATCCTATGAAGTGGCATCCATAACCTCTCCCTTTCCTCATAAGGTTATCCTTGATAGTGATTTGGTGGGGGAAGGATCTCACACATCCCCTCGGGTGCCTCCCCCACCCCTTCCTCATCCCAATTTTTACTATTCATCTTTACTCTACCTGAGTTTGTCTTCTAATTTTTTCAGTATCTTGATAGTACTTTGTATGTATAAGGTCATAATTCTCACTAGTGATGATGGATTGAGTTTTAATATCAATGATATTTTTTAATTTTTTTGATATAACGATGGAATGAAAGTGATTGTGGACCACTAAGGTAACAATGCTTCTAGTTTGTAACCATTATAATGATGACTACATTAAAGGTAATTTTTGGGGTCTCGATGACAGTTGTTTTCTTTTAAATCCCTTTCCCACTCAGACCCCTTCTTTAATATCTCCTTCACATGCACCTATCCAATTTGAATCTGAAGCATTGTTCACTAAGGGATTTTGGGATTTTTGGTTTGATGGATGAACATATTCAAGGAAATACTAGAGTTGTCTTGCTCTTATTTTGAGGGATTTTGGTTTTCTTCTTCATCGATAATGCTGACGTTCATAGCCCTCAGATTCTCATTTCCATGCTGTGATCTTATTTTCCTCTAAATTTGTCAAAATCATATCTCGAGCAGTGGTTATAAAGGGGTTTTGGGATTTGTGGTTCGACGACCATCAATGTTTCAGGGAAAAGCCCCTTTTATGATGACGACATTCAGAGTTTTCATCGACAACATCAAAGGATAAGTTTCTGGTTTGTCAAATTTGTTTGGTATTTCTTCTTCATAGACATTGGTGAATGTTTTTTGGATTATTTATGTGAGTTATTAACATGTTATGTTACATTTTTGATGAATATGTCTTTTAGTGTCTCAAAACATCAATGGGTTTCTTCATTTTGTCATGTATGAAATTCCAATTATGATTTTTATAATTATTCATCTTATGGATGTTCCCTTAGCATCAATGGATTTATATAGTGACATCGATGGAATCCAGAAATGTTTGGATTTGATTTGGTCATATGGTGATGTTTTTTGGGCATGGTTGTAGTGGTTCTAGTGATGAGGAATGGAGGTTTATGGCGGGTAATTCTTTTAGTGTTGGGGATGAAGATGGTCACTCTCTAGTATAGTTGATGATTATGGTCTAATTGGGTTCATCATGATTATTGTCTCATGGAAGAATTCTACTCATGTGTTTTTATCCCGACGTGGTGGTGTGGAATGTCACGACCCGTCCTCGGGGCCCGTGCCGTGACTACCCCAAGCCCGCCTTCCATAGGCCAGGGGATGGCGACTAGCACCAAGGCGTAAAATCCCAGTAAACAGGGAAGGCATTGCCTTTATAAGTAACAACCACACAGAGTCAGCAAGCGGAAAGTAAAGTGCAGAAAAGTAAAGGGGGCCGGAAATACAAGCCCAACTGTAAAGTACAACTGAAAAGTAAAGTACAGCAACTGAAGAAAAGACGGCGGCCTCGTGTCGTCCACTGGCAATCCCACCTGAAGGGTGGGTACAGATAGCCTCCAGACTCCTCGGGTCCCACGTCCGCTCCGAGCACGTCCCGTCCTGTGGTCCACCTCCAGGTACCGTCCTGCTCCACGCCCCAACCGCGATCAGCGCTGTCCGTCGTCTGCAACCAACACAACAAGGTGCGGGCATAGCCCGTGCAGGGGTGAGTACAAGCTACTCAGTAAGGACCCCGAGACCCCCGAAGGTCTCCCGAAATCCACAAAGGATATAGCACAAAAGAAAGATGCAATCACGAAGTAACATCTGACTCGACTTAGGTATATGCCCATACATATACCTAAGTCCCCAATTCTAGCTCTGCTCACGAGCTCAAGAACAACTCAATCCACAAAGGAAAGCAAGACTCAAATCCACAAGGAGAGTAAACAGTAAATCCACAAAGGATAGTTCAACACAAACCACAAAGGAGAGTAACATAAGATTCAGCTCAACCAGGATTTTCATTATCGAAACCGTAAATGTTGAAGAGCCCCATCTCTGAAGTGTACAGTGGTCCTGTCACGACTCCGAGGTACTGCTCACTAACCTAAGACTGCTGAAGTACTCCTCCTGTCGAGTACCGCGGGTCTGCTGCCAACTACCGGGCGCTCCGTCCGCTGAGGGTCTGCTGCCAAATACCGGGCGCTCACCCAGATAGCCTACTGAGGTACTCCTCCTGTCGAGTACCGCGGGTTTGCCGCCAAATATCAGGCGCTCCGTCCGCCGTGGGTCTGCTGCCAACTACTGGGCGCTCCGTCCACTGGGCTAGTCGACTCACTCCAAGTCGAGTCGGTCAAGCAGTCGTCAGGTCTCAGTCATCTACACGGTCTCCGTACTCCGCACGCACGTCTCCACCGTCGCGGGTCTGTCGCTACAACCAAGCGCACACACTCCGTAGAGTATCGCGGGTCCGCCGCTACAACCAAGCGCTCCACCGCCAAGGGTCTGCTGCTGCATCCAAGCGCACCACCACTGTCAAGTACCATGGGTCCGCCGCTACACCCAAGCGCTCCACCGCTCAAGGTAAAAAGAAGATTCAGCTCACACAGGTTCGGTAGCACTCTTCCACGTAGGATCGCTGAGTGCAGTAGTCGACGCAGTCCACTGAGGATCTCTGCACAGTCGTCGCCGCAGTCCACGAAGGATCTCTGCTCGGCCGTCGTCGCAGTCCACGGAGGATCTCTGCTCTGTCGTCGTCGCAGTCCACGGAGGATCTCTGCTCTGTCGTCGAAGCCACAGCCAGCACTAGGGTTCCCGCACTTAGCGAGCTCGTTTAGGAGGGTCCGCTCCACGAGCCGAGAGGCTGATACATCAACTGACACTTAGTCCGAAGTTGATGTATCCAAAAGTTCCGTATCGACAACAGGATCTCAACGCAACAGACGGCGCGTCAATCGGACGCCCGGTCTGAGAGTTATTGGCATTTCCGTCCCAGGGGCCCGGTTGGTTTTTAGGGAAAAACCAACCCGACCGTACTCCGCCTGTATCCGATCCTCGGGCGGAGTATGCCAAAAGTTCCGTCTCACTTAGAGAAAACTACCACAGCTGACGGTACGTCGATCGGACGTCCGTAGCTCAAGTTATGAGCGTTTCCGCTCCGAGGGCCCGGTTGGTTTCGTGTACGAACCAACCCAGCCGAACCCAAAGTCTTCCGAAACCTTGAGTATAATATACCGAAACGACCGTTTCGATCCAAGGATCGCGTAGCCGCTGACGGTTCGTCAATCGGAGGTCCCAGACCCAAGATATGGGCGAAAGACCGAAGAGGGCCCGAAACGGGGGTTCTGGGCCCGGGGCGACCCGGCCCGAACCCCCCCTTGGGTCGGCCGAACCGGGTTGGCCCGAACTGGGTCGGCCCGACCCGGCCCGACCCGGCTAGGCCGGGTCCGGTCCGGCCTGGGCGCGGCCCGGCCGACCGGACCGGCCGGCTCGGCTTCGGCCGAGCGGCCGAAGGAGGGCGCCGCGGGCTTGACCCGCGGCTCAAGCGAAACGCGGCCCCGCGGGGGGCCGCCTGTCACGCGGACGCGGCCGGGCCGCCGCGTCCGTTCCCGGTTCCGCGCGGCCGCGGAATCGGCCGCAGCTGCCGCCGCGGCTTCAGCCGCGGCGGACTTCCTCTACGGCGGCGCGCCGGGCGCCGCCGCCTCCGGTCGCCGGCGCCGCCACCGCCTTCCGCGGGCCGCCGGAGATGCTCTGGTGGCCCGATTCCTTTCCCGTCTGCGCCGTTGCTCCTCCCGGGGGCCGACCTTCACTGCGGGATCAACAGATCGCCCCTGCCGCGCGGTTCGTCGTCGTCCTCCATATCCGCACAACAGAAGAGATCGGCGGAGGGTTGCCGGGTCTTGTTCGCTAGACCCGCACCCTCCGCGTTAGTCATAAACCACGAGAGTAATAATCAACAACAATTTTAAATAAATTAAAATTGTCGGAGATCATGTTCTTCACTTTAAAAGAATAAACACAGGGGAAATAAGATAAAATAATCCAACATCCCTTACCTCGCAGCTGTCGTTGCCGAACGAGGGATCGTCGCGGGATTGCTCGTCGCGGAAGAAGGGGGGATCGTCGCGTCGTCGCGGTATCCGGCGTCGCGTCGCCAATCTCCGGATCAAGATCAAACGGATTTAATTAATTTAAATCCGTTGATATCGAATTATAAAAAGGGGAGAATTTAGAAGTTTCGATTCTCACCTTTAACCGCCGATCACAGGTCCGCCGCGGAAGAAGAGGCACCGAAGAAGAAGAAGAAGAAGAAGGTCGCGGAAAAGTTGTTGACGTCGCGGATCGTGCGTCGTCGAATTCCGGTTCCGGCGTTCTTTGCGTTCTTCGCGTTCTTCGCGTTCTTCGCGTTCTTCGCGGGGAGATGAAGAAACAAGATCCTCTCAAATCCTTTCAAAGGATTTTTAGGTTGGTCTTATTTTATAAACATGCCAACATACGAAACCGGTTAAGAAACGATCCATCAATTCGAAAGAAACGACCCATTTAATTCACGAAAGAAACAGCCCATTTAATTCACGAAATAAACCGCCCAATTAAATGGTCTGTTAAGAATTAAAGAAAACGCGTCGGTTGACTTTTCAGTTACCTTGACGGGTTTTCGCGGGTGCGTTACTTAGCGAAAGAAACGGCGGGGCTCGTGCGGGCCCCACCTCACAAATATCCTACCAAGGGGGTAGGATATTTCTGGATAGCATCCTATCCAGTTCAACTCAGTTCAAGCCGCCTTTAAGTGACTTCAAGTGGCTTCCAAGCAGCTTAAGTGAAATAAAATAAAGTTGTCGCACAACTTTATTTTATTCTGACTTAAAGCCGCAAAATTTAAAAACCACGTCTGAGCAAACGCAACTCCGGAAGAGGCGTTTCTAAGCAAATACCGGCGCTGCGATTTCATCGGTGCCCTCAGAATTTGATTCCGGGCACCGGTTCAAAAGATAGAAAAACCCGCTCGTCCGTTCACTGAACGTACCCGAGCCAAACTTCGGAAATTGATTCCGGGCACACCGGTCCTCGGAATCAGGTGCCGTCTGAAGCTGCGCTCTTGTAAAATTCCAAAGAAAATTAAGAAAAAAAAATTCCTTGAAATTTGCGGGTCTTTACATTACTCCCACCTCAGGGATTTACGTCCCCGTAAAGATACATCAAAAACTAGGGGAACAAATGGGGGTACTGAGCACGCATCTGAGCCTCCCGCTCCCAAGTGCTCTCCTGGAGGTTCCCGTGCTGCCATCTGACGCGCACAAGAGGAATCGACCGCCCACGTAGGACCCGCTCCTGTCGATCCTCGATCTCCACTGGGACCTCCGCAAAAGTCGCCCCATCGTCCACGTCCAGCTCCCCAAAGTCGATGATGTGCATCGGGTCGTGCACGTATCTCCTCAGCTGAGACACGTGGAAGACGTCGTGCACCCGGTGCAACTGAGGTGGTAGAGCCAGGCGATAAGCCACCTCTCCTATCCTGCTGAGGACCTGGAATGGCCCGATGAAGCGTGGAGACAACTTGCCGCCTCGGCCAAATCTCCGTAAACCACGTCGAGGTGAGGCACGCAAAAAGACGTGGTCGCCATCCTCGAACTCTAGTGGCCTCCGCCTCCTGTCAGCATATGACTTCTGCCGGCTCTGAGCTGTCCTCATCCTCTCCTGGATGATCTGGACCTTCTCTGTCGTGGCCTGGACCATCACAGGTCCCACAAGAGCTGTAAGATTTCTTCTTTGCCGAAAAGAGAAATCTGGTCTCATCCCCTGGATGAACCACATTCTTTGCCTAAAACAGTCAATCCTAACATGGATGATACTAATCCATACCAAGGATGACGTCGTAAGGCCTCGACGCTACTACTAAGAGATTCAACTGTTACTCTCGCCTCCAAGGGTTGAGTCACACTGTCGGCATCAGTGTGTGGTAACTGGGTCTCCTCCAGTAGATGTCTCACAAGTGAGGGTCAAGTCAACAGCCAAAACTGGAATCTCCTAGTAACATCACGAAAGAGGACAGGAACGAAAATATCACAAAGGTATGCATCTTTTATTATTGCAGCTCATATTACAAGACGCTACACAAAAGCAACAAGGAACCAGAAGTACAAAGGATGTATCCACTAGTTCTGCTCCTGTCCATCAGCTCCCAGGGCTCCATGATCGAAGGCCTCGACTGCCTGAAGCTGAGCTCTCCCCTGCGGTCGGGGTGGACCTCCTGGTGGTGGTGGTGTTAGAGCCTCAAAGCGTCGTCCACCACCTGCTGCTCGGCCAGCTCCTCTACCTCGTCCGTCTCCTCCCTGCAGACCGCCACTGTCGAACCTCTGCCTCTGCCTAGGTGGTTCCTCAACCGTCTGCTGCTCCCCCACATGGCGGGTCGGGCAGTCACGAGCCATGTGACCAATTCCGCCACAGGATTAGCACTGCCCACTCTCGGCACGCCTGGCTCTGACTCCACCCCGGCTTCCCCGCACAACTGAGCCTGAGTCGTGCAGTCGGCCACTGGTAGGTCTGGTCTGCCTGGAACCCTGAGTCATCTGTCGGCTACCTGCTACCGAAGACTCCGCTACGTGCCGCCCTGCGGTGGGTCTCTGTGCTGGTGTAGACTTAGCAAGGAAGCTCTCGATCAGAAGGGCCCGCTCTAGTACTCCTGTCTGAGTCGGTATGCTGAGGGAGATCAGCGATGCCCTGATCTCGTGTCTCAAACCCTGCTCGAAGGTCCGGGCCCGGAAGAAGGGGTCCCGTACCATGTTGGTCGAGTAGCGAGATAGGTCAGTGAACCTCGCCGCGTACTGAGCGACCGTCATGCTGCCCTGGCGCAGCTGGAGAAGCTCCTGGATGCGCACCGCTCGGAGGGTGGTCGGGACGAACTCAGAGCGGAAGAGGCTCTCGAAGTCCGTCCAGAGCAAGGATGCCTCATCGTGAACCTGGAGCATCAGGCTCCACCATCGTCTTGCCGCTGCCTGCAGGAGGCTCGCCGCGAGAATCACCATGAGATCCGCTGGTGTCCTCACTAGCCTAAAGATCCGTACCACCGCCTCTAGCCAGTCCTCGGCGGCCTGGGGGTCCGCCTCACCGCGAAACCTGGGCGGTCACTGGCTCTGAAACTCATGCAGTGCCCTGAGGCGACGTGCATCGTCAGCGTCTGGTACTGGCAGCATCGGTGGCTCGGCGGGTAAAGCTACCGCCGGTGCCACTGCTGGCAAAGGGCCCTGCACCGAGGCCTCGTCGCTCGGTGGGCTGCCGTCGCGCCCTACACTCGGAACCCTAGCTGGCTGTCGTCGCGGGGCCATCCTGAAAAGGAGAACAAGAGAACCACAGTCAGAACAGTATACCTGGTGAGCTGGCACAAGTAATCACAAGGAAAACTTGAGACTTTCATGAAGAAGATCAGTATACCCGGTGAGCTGACACAAGCAATCACAAAGAAAACTTGAAACACACACGCAATCAATGTTTTCATGCATTAAGTCGGAAATCAGGAGTCAGGGTCCTGGTGTACGGATACGTCGGCCGCCGCACCAACACTGGGCTCCCTGAACTGATAACCACACTCAATACACTAAACACTATTGCTTCATATAGAAAGAAAGGACGATCAGAGTCTGCGGTAGAACCGACCGCCTCTGATACCAATTTGTCACGACCCGTCCTCGGGGCCCGTGCCGTGACTACCCCAAGCCCGCCTTCCATAGGCCAGGGGCTGGCGACTAGCACCAAGGCGTAAAATCCCAGAAAACAGGGAAGGCATTGCCTTTATAAGTAACAACCACACAGAGTCAGCAAGCGGAAAGTAAAGTGCAGAAAAGTAAAGGGGGCCGGAAATACAAGCCCAACTGTAAAGTACAACTGAAAAGTAAAGTACAGCAACTGAAGAAAAGACGGAGGCCTCGTGTCGTCCACTGGCAATCCCACCTGAAGGGTGGGTACAGATAGCCTCCAGACTCCTCGGGTCCCACGTCCGCTCCGAGCACGTCCCGCCCTGTGGTCCACCTCCAGGTACCGTCCTGCTCCACGCCCCAACCGCGATCAGCGCTGTCCGTCGTCTGCAACCAACACAACAAGGTGCGGGCATAGCCCGTGCAGGGGTGAGTACAAGCTACTCAGTAAGGACCCCGAGACCCCCGAAGGTCTCCCGAAATCCACAAAGGATATAGCACAAAAGAAAGATGCAATCACGAAGTAACATCTGACTCGACTTAGGTATATGCCCATACATATACCTAAGTCCCCAATTCTAGCTCTGCTCACGAGCTCAAGAACAACTCAATCCACAAAGGAAAGCAAGACTCAAATCCACAAGGAGAGTAAACAGTAAATCCACAAAGGATAGTTCAACACAAACCACAAAGGAGAGTAACATAAGATTCAGCTCAACCAGGATTTTCATTATCGAAACCGTAAATGTTGAAGAGCCCCATCTCTGAAGTGTACAGTGGTCCTGTCACGACTCCGAGGTACTGCTCACTAACCTAAGACTGCTGAAGTACTCCTCCTGTCGAGTACCGCGGGTCTGCTGCCAACTACCGGGCGCTCCGTCCGCTGAGGGTCTGCTGCCAAATACCGGGCGCTCACCCAGATAGCCTACTGAGGTACTCCTCCTGTCGAGTACCGCGGGTTTGCCGCCAAATACCAGGCGCTCCGTCCGCCGTGGGTCTGCTGCCAACTACTGGGCGCTCCGTCCACTGGGCTAGTCGACTCACTCCAAGTCGAGTCGGTCAAGCAGTCGTCAGGTCTCAGTCATCTACACGGTCTCCGTACTCCGCACGCACGTCTCCACCGTCGCGGGTCTGTCGCTACAACCAAGCGCACACACTCCGTAGAGTATCGCGGGTCCGCCGCTACAACCAAGCGCTCCACCGCCAAGGGTCTGCTGCTGCATCCAAGCGCACCACCACTGTCAAGTACCATGGGTCCGCCGCTACACCCAAGCGCTCCACCGCTCAAGGTAAAAAGATGATTCAGCTCACACAGGTTCGGTAGCACTCTTCCACGTAGGATCGCTGAGTGCAGTAGTCGACGCAGTCCACTGAGGATCTCTGCACAGTCGTCGCCGCAGTCCACGAAGGATCTCTGCTCGTCCGTCGTCGCAGTCCACGGAGGATCTCTGATCTGTCGTCGTCGCAGTCCACGGAGGATCTCTGCTCTGTCGTCGAAGCCACAGCCAGCACTAGGGTTCCCGCACTTAGCGAGCTCGTTTAGGAGGGTCCGCTCCACGAGCCGAGAGGATGATACATCAACTGACACTTAGTCCGAAGTTGATGTATCCAAAAGTTCCGTATCGACAACAGGATCTCAACGCAACAGACGGCGCGTCAATCGGACGCCCGGTCTGAGAGTTATTGGCATTTCCGTCCCAGGGGCCCGGTTGGTTTTTAGGGAAAAACCAACCCGACCGTACTCCGCCTGTATCCGATCCTCGGGCGGAGTATGCCAAAAGTTCCGTCTCACTTAGAGAAAACTACCACAGCTGACGGTACGTCGATCGGACGTCCGTAGCTCAAGTTATGAGCGTTTCCGCTCCGAGGGCCCGGTTGGTTTCGTGTACGAACCAACCCGGCCGAACCCAAAGTCTTCCGAAACCTTGAGTATAATATACCGAAACGACCGTTTCGATCCAAGGATCGCGTAGCCGCTGACGGTTCGTCAATCGTAGGTCCCAGCCCCAAGATATGGGCGAAAGACCGAAGAGGGCCCGAAACGGGGGTTCTGGGCCCGGGGCGACCCGGCCCGAACCCCCCCTTGGGTCGGCCGAACCGGGTTGGCCCGAACCGGGTCGGCCCGACCCGGCCCGACCCGGCTAGGCCGGGTCCGGTCCGGCCTGGGCGCGGCCCGGCCGACCGGACCGGCCGGCTCGGCTTCGGCCGCGCGGCCGAAGGAGGGCGCCGCGGGCTTGACCCGCGGCTCAAGCGAAACGCGGCCCCGCGGGGGGCCGCCTGTCACGCGGACGCGGCCGGGCCGCCGCGTCCGTTCCCGGTTCCGCGCGGCCGCGGAACCGGCCGCCGCTGCCACCGTGGCTTCAGCCGCGGCGGACTTCCTCTACGGCGGCGCGCCGGGCGCCGCCGCCTCCGGTCGCCGGCGCCGCCGCGCCGGCGACCCGCGCCGCCACCGCCTTCCGCGGGCCGCCGGAGATGCTCTGGTGGCCCGATTCCTTTCCCGTCTGCGCCGTTGCTCCTCCCGGGGGCCGACCTTCACTGCGGGATCAACAGATCGCCCCTGCCGCGCGGTTCGTCGTCGTCCGCCATATCCGCACAACAAAAGAGATCGGCGGAGGGTTGCCGGGTCTTGTTCGCTAGACCCGCACCCTCCGCGTTAGTCATAAACCACGGGAGGAATAATCAACAACAATTTTAAATAAATTAAAATTGTCGGAGATCATGTTCTTCACTTTAAAAGAATAAACACGGGGGAAATAAGATAAAATAATCCAACATCCCTTACCTCGCAGCTGTCGTTGCCGAACGAGGGATCGTCGCGGGATTGCTCGTCGCGGAAGAAGGGGGGATCGTCGCGTCGTCGCGGTATCCGGCGTCGCGTCGCTAATCTCCGGATCAAGATCAAACGTATTTAATTAATTTAAATCCGTTGATATCGAATTATAAAAAGGGGAGAATTTAGAAGTTTCGATTCTCACCTTTAACCGCCGATCGCAGGTCCGCCGCGGAAGAAGAGGCACCGAAGAAGAAGAAGAAGAAGAAGGTCGCGGAAAAGTTGTTGACGTCGCGGATCGTGCGTCGTCGAATTCCGGTTCCGGCGTTCTTCGCGTTCTTCGCGTTCTTCGCGTTCTTCGCGTTCTTCGCGGGGAGATGAAGAAACAAGATCCTCTCAAATCCTTTCAAAGGATTTTTAGGTTGGTCTTATTTTATAAACATGCCAACATACGAAACCGGTTAAGAAACGATCCATCAATTCGAAAGAAACGACCCATTTAATTCACGAAAGAAACAGCCCATTTAATTCACGAAATAAACCGCCCAATTAAATGGTCTGTTAAGAATTAAAGAAAACGCGTCGGTTGACTTTTCAGTTACCTTGACGGGTTTTCGCGGGTGCGTTACTTAGCGAAAGAAACGGCGGGGCTCGTGCGGGCCCCACCTCACAAATATCCTACCAAGGGGGTAGGATATTTCTGGATAGCATCCTATCCAGTTCAACTCAGTTCAAGCCGCCTTTAAGTGACTTCAAGTGGCTTCCAAGCAGCTTAAGTGAAATAAAATAAAGTTGTCGCACAACTTTATTTTATTCTGACTTAAAGCCGCAAAATTTAAAAACCACGTCTGAGCAAACGCAACTCCGGAAGAGGCGTTTCTAAGCAAATACCGGCGCTGCGATTTCATCGGTGCCCTCAGAATTTGATTCCGGGCACCGGTTCAAAAGATAGAAAAACCCGCTCGTCCGTTCACTGAACGTACCCGAGCCAAACTTCGGAAATTGATTCCGGGCACACCGGGCCTCGGAATCAGGTGCCGTCTGAAGCTGTGCTCTTGTAAAATTCCAAAGAAAATTAAGAAAAAAAAATTCCTTGAAATTTGCGGGTCTTTACATGGAAAATTGTTTGAAATTTAAATTTGGGGGAGTACCATAATATTTGGTATTGGCATGGGATTTTTGTGTAAATTTTGATGTGTGTTTTTTTGTGTTTGAAATTGGAATTATGAAATTGTGTGATTCCTTCTCAAACAAAATGTTTATATTGGAATACAAGAATAATTATTTTTGGTAATGACCAATTCCAACAAATATAATATAGGTATGTAGTTTCCAAAGATTTACAGGTTACTATCCATGATTTGTTCAAAATTTTACTCGATTGGATAACCTATTAATCTAGTTTAAAAGTAAAGGGGTTATGTTTATATGGATATATTAATGCAAGGAATGTTTTAAATAATTACAATGTATATTAGAAAATACTCTAATATTTATATTACCATTTGGAAGGGATGGATTTGTCATATATAGTGATGTAGTAGAGAAGGGAATTGGATGTATTCTTATATAGAATGATGTAGTCATTTATTATGCATCATGTAATATAGTGTTTAATTAAAAAAAGTATCCAAAAAATGAAATTGAGATAGAATTCATAATATTTTATATCGGTTTCTCTATTCCAATGTTCGAACATCCACTGTAAGATATCCATTCAATACCCACCTCTGTGTTGAGGTGGATGTTGCAAAGCCCTCAGTCAATTGGATCTGGAATACCGTTGGTGAAGAGATCAGATGGAGGCAGTTCGTCGTCTTTGAATCTTGGGTGGACTACTACAAAACGTGCTGTCTACTAGGGATTATGGCCTCAAAATGTCAATATGAGGTGATGAACAGAAGAACCTCTAATCTGATGGAGAGGATAGGAAATTCCTCTGGGCTAAGGCTGATGTCTGCTATATATGTGGTTACTGGAAATCCAGATGGTGTGGAGAACCGGGATGCAGCACATTTGTTGGGCTATGTAGGGACATCCCTTAATCCAGCTGTTTCTGCAGTTTTCATTTGGCTTGAATATGATCTGATGTTGGGGGATGGGATGAAACAAGATGGTGCAAAGGATGTTTTTGGTACTGGTGAAATGGAAGGTCCATTAAGTGTCACTTTAGGTGAAAAGGACACACATATTGAAGTTTCTATGCCTTTAGCTAATGATAGAAAGGGTGAGGATTGGTGTAAGGGACCCGTGATTGTGGTTGAAGGAAAGTTGGATGATGTTGGTTGTGATAGTGGTCCTTTGGAGGTGCTAGAATATTCTAATTGGGTACAAGGGAGGGATGTGAATGTTGGGGTTGTGGGATTCACAATTGCTACTGGAAATTGTTTCCAAGAGTTGGAGCGAGAGAACGTGGAGGAGGACATTCCAATGACTGAAGGCACTGATATGCATCTCGTGCATCCTACCCTATAGGGTGGAACTAGAAAAAAACTATACAGTATGGGACAATGGTTAGTTATGAGTCTATTGAACAACCAATGTTTCTAGCAATGATTGGAACCAATGGCCAATTCCAGAAGGAAAGAGGAGGGAAAGATAGATATTAGGAGGTGCGTATCCATGGTAATTGGAGGGGATTGCGCTGGGAGTTACAAGGAGAATGACGGTGGTATGATCAAGCCTTCATATAGTAATGTAGTTTAGGTGGGGGGGGGAGGACGAAGATGACTAAGACTCGGGAAGCCATTACTGATCCACCACGATACAGGACAAGGAAAGACTACTGCTACCTGCCAAAGCCGATGTCTAAGAGGTCTTCCATTTGAAACACTGAGCATTTATCCTTGTAATTAATGAATTTGAGAAGGTGGTATGCTAAGGTTCTGAAGCATTCTAAAAGTTCAGAATGGGAATCGACTACTATGGAAGATGCATTCTACCAGGGATTCAGAGATGGGTATAATTTTTATGATATGTAATTGTCTCTTTTGTTTTTTGGAACTTGGTTACTGTACTTTTATATTATTTTAAAAAATGCTCAGGGGGTTATCCCTTGGCTGAGATTATCTAGTATTTTCATTGAGGATATGGAGAAAATACCTTTCTGGTGAGAGATGTGATATATATATATGCAAAAAAGTATGAAGTATATATTATCATATAATGTGCTCAACATGAGTAAAAGGAAATGGTTTTAATTACTTTGGGATTATTATTTCCCAATAAACTACTACATTGGGAAGAAATTAAGGTGTATAATGTTTTGTAATGGAATGATCATGGAGTAGTAGCTAAAATAATGATTAAAAAGATCCAATATTCTTGTATTTTATATAGTTGAACATGGAAATCATTTAGGAAGGTGAAACATGAAATCTATTTTAAATAATTTTCATACTATCCATATTGGAGAAAATAAATAGTTCATAGAATTATGATAAGATTATTAAAAATAATATAAAATCTTTGAATGATGTGATGTTGGTCTAATTCATCTATTAAGATGGTATGTCTATATTATGAAAGACTTTATGAGTTACATAAATGACTAAGATGAAAAATAATTATTAGATAAATATCATAGATAAAATTTCATCCACACCTTGGTAGCTCTGAAATGTATTGATATTCGAAGGATCATTTTTTACACGATAATTCTGAAGTGGGAAATTACAGACCCAATATCATGGTTCTTGGTTTTTGAATAGGTAAAGTCTAAGAGACAATATCCTAATAGATTCATAACCTATACCTATTTCTGTGTTGAAATGGTATAATATTATAGTGTAATTTTTCAATTGATAGCAAACGATTCCTAGAAATAATTATTAATTATGATTTATTATTGATATCTTTATCAATCAAGTACATTCTTTATCTACAACGGATTATCTAACTATTATGTTCTTTATATGAAACAATATTAATGAAGTTGGGAGACTTATTTGTTAAAAAAATAAATTTTATATCATTATGATCTAGGGTTTACAAAAAGAATCTAGAAGAGTCTTCAAATGGTAATTGTCACTAAGAAGTATTTGAGAACCAACTATTTTACTCAAACTGATGAGTAGTATGAAATTACTATTCAGAAAATATAAGACATGTTGACACCATTCTTACTTGAATTTAAATGTAAATTTGATTTGTATTTATCTTTGGTGGAATTTGAATTTAATAATATCTTCTATTTAAGATTTTAAATGGATACATATATTAAATTATATGGTAAAAGGTGTTATGATAAAATTTATTGGGATTATTTTTTTGAATGGAATTTTATTGGACCATACCTCATAGTGTAGAATATTAGTGAATGTGAAGACTATTCATAACCATCTTAATGAAACTCAAAGTGTCAAGAATATTATAGTGATAACCAAAAGAAGTATTTATAATTTCATTTGGAAGATCATGTTTTATTAAAGGTATCTCCATATAAAAGTGTTATAAGATTTTTTAATAAAGAGAAACCTTGTCTTAGGTACATAAGGCTGTTGAAAATTCTAGAATGAATAAGGTCTATGACATATAGATGGAAATTTTACCAACCTAATGTAATAATATTGAGGTTCTCTATATCTCATTATTAATGAAGTAAAATACAGACCCAATTCATGTTATCACCTCCAAGGAAAAATAACTAGAACCTGATTTATCATATTTTGAAGATTCTATCAATATTCTGGACACTTGTTAACAAATGTTGAGGAATCAAATGACTCAGATGGTAACAATATGTTGGAGAAATCACATGATATAAGTGGGGAAATGGGATCTTGAAGAAGTTATGATAATGAACAAAAAACATCTATTAATGAGGTGATAGTAATGAAATTTTTAGGATCTAATATTTGAAGGGGAAAGATAAAACATATGAGATTCAATTATAGCAAAAATTTATTCAAGAATATTAATAAAACCTAAATTACTATATTTTATAAATTGTACATGAAAAATTTAATATCATTTTTTAATTCTTCATGGCCTAAAATATTATTTTGAATTTTTGATATTTGTCATAAATTGGTGATTTTTGGGTGAATAGTGAAAAATACCAGTTTTACACAAATTGTCACATTTATGACATTGAAATTATATATAAATAAGTTTAATGTTTATAAAAAAATTATAAATAAAATATATATTTATTATTTAATATAATTTATAAAAAAATACAATGTTTAACATATAAATATATGCTTAACATTATGAATATATAAGTAATGTTTTTTTTCAAATAAAAACTATATTTAGTTCTCCACTCTAATTAATTATTTAAAAACTGAATTTTGATTTGTTTGGTTTCAAAAATAATAAGGCTAATTATATTTATCATAATAAAACTAATTTTATGGGAATAAATGATTCAATTTTTTTTTCTATTAAATCTTTAATAATAATAATGAATTTTTTTTTATAAACACAATCTTTGTTTCATTTTTACACGGTTATATTTGAATTATTTTATACTACTTCTATAAATTGAATATTATTATAAGGATTAAATTTTTTAATAATAATAAATTATTTTAGGTAATAATTCCAAAATAAATATTAATAATAACGGATAGTGAACCAATAAATATTTATTACCATAGTTAAGGTTAAATTGAGTTTTCCAAGGGAGGTCAGGGATAAACTAAGAGATAAGCCTAAAAAGTAAATGTAAACATATATAAATATTATTATTTGAGATATTTTGACCATATATTATGTTATCTTCTATTTTATATCCACTTAGTTCAATTTTGACAATAAAATGACATTTTATTTTTTATATTTCATAAGTAATTCGATATGTGTATCCCCCCTCTATCATAATGGAGAAAATATTATCCTCTATTATTCTCCATCTGTTAACACAATATATCACCCATTAACTTCCAAAAACCCTTAAAATATCTCATCCGTTTTATTGATCTTCTAGAATTCTCCTAAAACCATACTATGTAGGTTGAAGGTGTAATCCAAAGGAGGTATCTCAAAGAAGAGGTAATCATATTTATCGAAATATTAAAAGTTCATTTATTCTTGTATATCCTATAAATATGTCATATCATACAAATAGAATGAATCATGTATCATAAATATAATATTATATTATTATGATTGTTGAAAAAATAGTTCTCACCAGCTACTCATCAAATGGGAAATGATGGTATCTCTTGTGCGTACATGTGGACTACCACCACTATATAGGGATATTATAAGTTTTCAATCACCATATTTCATATTTGGTTAATATTATGGATTTAAATTTTATATATGATATTAATTTCATAATTTTTAATTTAAAATTATTATATTTTATCTATATTCTTACCTTCATTCTACTAAAAAAAAGGTAACATCATTCATGCATATATAGAGACCACCACCCCCACAAAGAAATATGATTATTTTTAATTTCCACTTTCAATGGATGAAAAAGGGATATATTTAATAAATACATATTATATATTAGTTATTCTAAAATTTGAATTATTATTTTCTATTCTTTCATTCTATCCTTCGAAAACTGGAAACATCATTCATGCGTACATACAGACTACCATCTCCACATAGTGATGCTATTTATTTTTCATTACTGTGTTATATAAATGGTTAAAAAATAATATATAATGCATAAATGTTATATATATGAAATTATTAAGGTTCTTTATATGATGTATCCGTTATCAATATGCAAGGATAGAAACCAATGAATTGAATCTTATTTGAAAAATGAATCAATTAACACTCATAAATTATGATTTTAATGAATAAATATTAATAAATGAGTATTGAAATGTCATAGGTGGATAATATATGATAATATAATTATATAAATAGTTTTGGTATAGAAGTAAGAAAAATTAAATTTGTTATAAATGTGTATTAAATCCTTTATGAGGTTTATCACACATTATGTAAATGTTTATTTCACAATGACATCGCTCTTGAGGATTGTTTTTGTTTGAGTTTAAATTAGTTAATTATATGATATTTTTATATTAAACCCCATATATTTTCTTCAAATATGGTTATTTATATAAATTACTTATTTTTTTCATTTTCCTCTCCCTATGAACACAAAAGCTTAAAAAATTGTTTTAAGGAAAATCAACATTGTTATTCTATTCAATCTGGATTTTCTTTTACTTATATGCACATTAATTATTTAAAATATTATCCATAAAAATTTTTATATTAACTAATGAGTTATTAATAACATTTTAAGCCATTTTTTACTTTCTATAACAATGTTTAAAAGGGTTCTTCTTTTTCTATTTTCTGTATGAGTTACATTTTACCAAATGTGTGATTTTTTAATTTTTTCCACATGAAGTCCATTTTATGAATGAAAAAAATATTATTTACCTTGTAGGTACATTTATAATTTTCTATGTTTTTTTAAAATAATTTCCTTTCTTAATATTATTCAATTATTTATATTTTAGATAAGTGACTTCAAACTATAATCTGTTTTTTATGAAATTTAATAGTGATGTTTCATAATTATTTTAATCTATGTCAGCATTATTTGAAAAATATTATGATATATTGGCGATATAATATAATTATACCATCCAGCATATTACTATGTATGGATTATAATAATGTTTATCTAGTGATTGAAAGTGGAAAATATCAACAATTTTATTATTGTTTTTCAGTATAAATGTTTATGTTGATTATATATTAATTAATTAATTATTTATTTCATAAAAAGAATGCGTTAGACATTGTATGTGAAAGGAATGGACCTATATACCCCATAAATTCAAAATAGGTATCTTGATACAAACTAGTTTGGGTATTGGGAATAAGACTTTCCTATTTATGTTTGTTGTCCAGGAAAAAGTCCTTCACAATAAGATTATGATGTATGACATTATGAATTATTTCATTATAGAACTGGTTAATGTTTTAAATGTAGATATTTGTGTTATTATTTCATTCGTTGATGTAGTAACCTTTTTATGATATTAATTATATGTATATTTGTTAATTTTTATCTCTTCCATAATATTAAACATTTATTCATCCAATGTTATCTTCTATTGTACACTTTCCTTTACTAAGAACTTGAGCTCACCGTTTATTATGTTTTCCTCTACCTAGGTTACCCATAAAATATTTATGAATTCTTTTAGGGATATAATAAAATAATTGATAATGTTACCACTATAATATTATGTTTTGTTTCACATTTTTAATTATAATGTGAGAATCATGTATATATCTAGTCTCCCAGGGATATAAAACTATTCTATAATTTAGAACATAATCAATTGTATCTCATTCAATGTAGTATAATAACCAATGACTCTAGATTATTTGTTTCATTGTGTTATAATTATAACTATATTCCCAACCATTGGTGGTTGAGATTTTAGTCAGTGCTCAAGGGCCCATTAGATCCCTATCACCTTATTCATGACATTCATATATATTTTTTTCTCAACTTTAAATAATTTATTGTGATTCATTAGAAAAGAATATTTAATTTATGAAGATAAATCACCATTGCGACATGACATCATTTCACATGTCAAATTATAAAAAATCTGGTACAACCGTTAAAGCGGCAAATGACACAAAGAAGAAAATTACAGTAAATCGCAAGCCCGGGGACTTGACCCCGTGACCTGCCCCTCACCCCACCCAAGACCTTACCACCCCACCACCAATGGTGGGGAAATCACATGTCACATTATATTCTAAAATGAAATTGCATAAAACATAGAACAACGCATAGGGACCACCTACATCATTTGTGAGGCTATTCCCTTTTTAACTCATATCTCAACAACTCTTACTAGTTATGACCCAATCCTACCATGTCTAGTAAGCCACCATACATCCATGTGAGGCCCTATTGAATAAAAAATACAATATTATAAAATGTAATTATTAAAGATAAATTATATATTTTTATTAAAGTAATAATAATGTACTAAAACTCACAAGAGAACATCTACTCACCAAAACCATGACCAAACACATGTTAACTGTGAAAATCATATCTCCATAATCATTATGGGGAAAATAACTATCATGTCACACTAAATAAATCACCAATTTAATCAAGTTATCCTTAAATAACTAGATAAAAAAATGGAATTGACTTACCTCCCCCAAAAAATAATGGATGATATACGGATAACCTTTTAGGTCTTTCTCAATAAAATGAGAAATATATCCAAATTAAACATCTGCTCCAATGGTCTATTTACCAACAATTCATCAATAACAAAAATAAATATAATAGGGAAACAATAACTGATAAAAATGGTAAGAGACTACTTGAAATCATCATCTCGGACACCCACTATCTAATCCAAAAAAAAATCTAACAGTCATGGATTATATCACCATGCTCCATTGAAATCATCAACATATTTCTAAAATAAATCACCCAACATAAAAATTATTGAATGGAGTAATAAATTATTGAAGACAAATAAGGATATTTACTTAAATACACTTTGAAAAATCACATGGGATCACCATTAAATCAAGTGTGGACCAAGACTAAGGAGAATGGGGGAGTTATCTGAATGTCCCTCCTCAACTATCCCCTTCATGAAATATCTATAGTGTATTAGCCTAACACCATTTAACCAGAGGTCATGATTACTTATTACATTTTAAAAATATACATGGTATCAAATATAGAAGGATCTAATGGTTAAAAAATATTAGGAGTCCAGATACATACAGGATTCACACATCAGATTTGAAAAAATGAAATGAAACTTCAAAATTCTTGTAAGAAGTTTATTATTTAATCTAGTGTCATGACACTACTTCTTAATGATTATGGAAGGGATGGAAATGTACCTTGAACTTCCTTATTAATTATTATATAGAGATAAGGACCCCTTGAGTCCCACCCCCAATAGGCCCCGGGGTGGTGACCCACACCAAGGGTATTCAAATATCACAGAATGGGAGGCCTTACACATTTTATAGTAACCAAGATTTGGAGATAAGATTTATCAAATTAAAAAAATTCCTATATATATATAAGAATAAAAAATCCCTTAAACGTGAATGTTTAATGTAAAATTGCTAGAAAAACAAGGAAACCCACCGAAGTAAATACCAATAATAATAACTAAGCACTGACCCAGCAAATATCCCTAACGTTTGAGATAGTAAGGGCCAACATGGTTTGTGTAATCTCCCTAGGAAACTAAAAAAATTATATACATTGGCTGAGTATATAAGTGGACTCCCTAGGAAAATGCAAAGTCTCTCGTGAACATGTGGAGAAGCATTCTAATTATTCCTTGAGAAAATAACAAACACAGAACCACCTAAGAAGGTATACTATGCACCCTAAACTCATCAAGGAACACTCTCCAAATTTCCCAAGTAATTTAAAGTAAATTAGTAATCACATTGATGATAGGGTACCCCACACCACTTCCCACTAGTTAATTGATCATCCTTAATGATGAACGTCCTGATGCTACAATACTCGTCCACATGCCCCACATGAAAAACCTACCCACACACACCAATTCCACATACCACATCATATCCCACCTATAAAAAATGGTCCAAAAAGCAAAACCTATTCCCAAGGACACATGGGAAAGTAAAAAAATATCTCAAATCAAAGACAAATGGGAAAGAACACCTCCCCCGTAAACACATTGGCCTCACAACCGCACCACAACCTGCCTGATGAGTTTTGAACTACCAATGCTTAGAACAGGGAGTATAGAAGATCCAATAACCATCCATCCATCCTCCCACCAGGTTGATGGGAAAGAACACCCTCCCCTATAACAATAGGGGTGTTCAGAAGGTAGTGGTCATCATGGGTGGGGTGTGTATAGAAATCACATATAACTACATGTATATATATAGTCTCCAAACAATTAGGCCAATCTGTGGGTTTTAAAAAAATAACAGGCCCCCAAAAAACTGCCCCAACTGCCACCTCTATTGCACCACCAAGAATCCAGCCAAAAACATAATTCATAACACATACAATTCATTCTACCAATTATCATAATGCATAAAACTATTTATTTAATTATTTATTCCATTCGTACCTAGGAAACATCCAAACACAACACCCCATAAGTAGGATAACAACCAAGACACACTTCAAAAAAGTTCCTAGAAACTCTGGGTGAAATGTCCACACAAGGTAACACCATCTTTCTTGAAAATTATCCTTTCTATACAATACTTAGTAGCCCCACCTTAAGAAAATCACTACATCTAGGAAAAACGAAATTATAAACCAGATTGCATTCCCACTGCATAGTAAGTTCAAAAATTCCACAATCAAAACATTCTCAATATGAGAGTCCATTACACCTTCTGTACCACTCCATAACCAAAAACCATAGGAAACATTACCAAAGACAAATCCCCACTACAAAAACAAACCAAAACATATTAAAAGATCCTACCCCTTGTCCTCCCGTGTACCCACAACCATGATTCAAACTAAAACACCAAAAAAATAACACAAGGAACTAAAACCAAGCAAGACCATACACAGCACCCAACCACACCAATCAAAAAATGTGTATTCATGTTTGACCAATAGTATTCTTTAATTCCACCTTCATAATTTAGGGGTGATTACAACACAAATTTAACCAGGTGTACATTATTAAACAGAATCCCATATTTGAATCCATTCAACATATGATAAAAAAAAATTGTAAATAATTACCCGTGATCTTGCAAAGACCACCAAAAACCCTGATTTTTAGAAGGATACTACCCATGCAATTCACAGGAGGGATAAATGATAATCGATAAAACAAATGAACATCATCAAAATCACCCAATACTTCACCTATAATTGTTAAATTGCTTTCAATATTATACACATGAAGATATCAGTACACCCACACCTCATGAAGCACAATTAAAAGAGAGAGGAAGGAATTCCTTCCTTGAAAAACGGATGATCAACAACTCCTCCTTGCATTAGAACATAGGGTCGAACAAGCAGTCTGAGAGTCCAAGCTATAATGAATCTAAAGTTTACAGTCCAGTACAAGACTCCATGGGGAATAAAGGATTTGGATGCACTAAGAGAATAATGGAAACACATAGGGAAGATATGATCATGGCTTAGAAGCTTCAGATCATATATCAATGGAAGGAAATGGTTCCAAGGGCCATTATGGTCAGATCATGGTCAAGATTACGTGAGATGACTATTTCAATGTACTGGGAGTGTTACGGTATTGAAGATATAATTAACATCTTTTTAAAATACTTTAGAAATGTTCAAATAATATTAGTAACTCATTTAATGTCAAATAAAACTTAAAGGGGAGAAACTAAAAAAACAGGGAAAATGGAAATGATTCACTGATGGGTAAGTCACTGACATGAGTCTTAGGTAGTGATTCACTGATGCATGACACACTAAAATGACTCACTGATACGAGTCACCTACATGACCCACCAACAATGAGTAACTGATGTGACTCACTGACGCCACCTAACGATGCCCCGACCTATTGATGCATGGACATATTGGGGCCTAACCTATCGAAACCATGACCGACCGACTCCCTAACCTACCAATGCACATGCCTACTCATGCCCAGAACTACTGATGCCCTGGCATGTCGATGCATCAACCTGCCGATGGACTGACCAATCAATGAAAAAACTGGAATTTTGGAAAACTCTTTAAATGATTTAATGTTTCCTCCTAGAACACTCGAAACATTGGATGTTGAAAATGTGTTGGACGGAGGAGGTATGTTCCATTACATAAAATACCTCTTAAACTATTCAATCCCAAATGAATTTACAACCAAACCTAGGAGAAAGAGGAGTTCAAACAACCACCTTGTAAGATACCTCTTGGGGATAAACCACCCTATGTTTTTTTCAAGATAGAGTGAAACCTTAACATCCAAGAACACCTCCTCCCACATATGCTAACCCAAAGAACGAAAAGATATCTTACACAAGAACCAACAATACAGACACATAAATTAGGGAATTCCATCCTCCATGTTAAGATAATATCCACTCTAGGCAGCATTAAATTGCCTACATATGTTTAATGGAAAATTAATTATTGCATCTCGATTATGAATTAGGTCCACCCCTTTCTACACAGCAGTACATCATCAAACATTACCGAACAAGGAAAAAACTAATCTCATAGAAACCAAGGATCAAGAACCACATCAAAAATAAAAATCCAAATGAAAAACTAAGAGAAACACCAGGTACTAGGAACACATCTGTGTCTCCCTTTCCTAAGTACTCTCCTCTAGGCCTCTATGCATCTACAACATACAAACAAATGGAATAGTCTGTCCACAAAAAACCTTCTATCGATGATCCTGGAACTCCACTAGAAGATTCAAAAATGTTACATCACCCTCAATATAATGATCTCCCTAGTCAATGACATTGGAGTCATTGTGAAGACAACAATGTAGTTTGGAGACATTAAAGATGTTGTGGATCCTCTGAAACAGTAGTGGTAGTGGCATATGGTATGCCACCTCACCAACGTTTCCCAATAACACGATGGGTCTGATGAAAATGGGAGAATGATTTCTCCCTTGGACAAACCTCGACATCCCATGTTGAGGGGAAATCATCCAGTAAACGTGATTCCCATCCCTAAACACCAAGGGCATGTTCCTAAAATCAGAATACAAATTATTCTATTCATGTTATTCCTTCATCCTCTCATATATAAGTTGCACCTTATCGGTAGTACTCTACACCAATTCCAGAACAAGAAAAACATCCTCCCCAACTTCTGTCTAGAATAATGGTGACTGAAATGGTATCCTATACAAGGTTTATAATAGATACATACTGATGGAAGATTGATATATATTATTATATAAAAATTATAACAAATGAAAGTGTTTCACCCAAGACCCACCAAAATCAAAGATGCATGCACGCACCATGCCCTCCAATGTTTGGATGATCCTCTCTATCTACCCATCTGTCTGAGGGTGGAAAGAAATGCTGAGGCATAACTGAGTACCAAGATCTTGTTTCAATCCCCTCGATACTTGTGAGGTAAAACATGTATCCATATCCGAGACTATAGATCTTGGACCCCATGAAACCCCACCACCTCATCCACATACCTATACACTAAGGAATCTACTATGACACACTGTTTAATTGCTATGAAGTGAGCCGATTTTGTTAGCTGAATGAATTTACCTAGATCTCATCACATCTTCCATGATATTTGTGAAATATTGGGTAATAATCCATTGATATGTCATCCCACTTCCACTCGGGGACATCTAGGGGATACAATAAGATTCCGAGAACATGTTTCATAGCCTTCATCTTCTGGAATAAATGGAATATTTCCACAAACTATGACACTTACATATTCATTCTAGGACATGAAAACTGCCTTCTCAAGATGTAGTACATATTTTAAACTCTTGGGGTGCACCGCTAAAGGAGATATGCATAATTGACAGAGAACTACCTCATGCATCACTACTAACACGAAAAGATTCCCATGGAATAACACTCGATTCTAACGATCCTCCCACCTTCCCTCTGAAGCATCACCCAACTCAACACAATCACACATCACATCTGATTCTAAGTCTCCCCACTAAGAATCCTCCCACTACTACTTCATAGATGGATGCACCATCATCTGAAAAAGAAAGCCTCTATCCCCATCCATTCCTACATATTAGTGTAAGTAATCCAAATCCTATATCCCCCCAAACGTCTACATATTCTAAAAATACCTATTTTTGAGACTTCCTACCCATGTAGTCAGCCACAACATTCCCATTTCATGAGTTATAAGAGATTTCAAAGTCATAATCCTGGAGAAACTCCATCCACCTACACAGTCATAAGCTCAGATATCACTGAAAAAATATGTACCTCAAAATCTTGTGATCCTTAAAGACCACAAAGTGATCTATAATGAGGTAATTATGACACAACGTCTATGATAACACAACCACCACTATCTCTAGATCATGGGTGGAATAATTAAGCTGATGGGGACATAAATGCATAGTCCCCTAAGAGATCACTCATCAATACTACATTATAACACACCCCAATCCAATACAAGAAGCACCACCAAACACCTCAAACATCACCCCTTCCGCTGGATACCTGAGCACTAGGTCACTGACCAACGTCCCATTCAGATTGCTAAAATATTACTGACACTTCTAACTCAACATGAAGGCCTGATCTTTTCTTGTCAGCACTATCAACAAAGCTACTAATCAAGATATATAAGGTATAAATATCTAGTAATATTACACTAGACCAAGGAAACTACGAACTTCCACCACATTCTTTCATGATAACCATGAAAAAACTGCCTCTGCCTTTGATGGTCCCACTGTTATCCCCGATTGAGACACCACATTTACAAGGAAGTGGACCTCCCATGTACAAAAGATGCACTTGTACAACATTCCATAGAGATGGTGTCATTGAAGGACCTCTAGGATAGTCTAGAGATGCTTGGTATGCTCATACTCTTACATTGAGTATATCAAAATTTCATTGATGAATAAGATGAAGAACCAGTCACGAAACTATGGAAAGACAGAGTTCATAAGTCCCATGAATATGGCAGGTGGATTCGTAACACTGACCATCATAAAAACACACAACGATCTTATACCTACATCTGAAAGCAGTCTTTAGGATGTCACCCTCATTAACCATAAATTAGTGATACCTAGAACATAGATTAGCCATAGAAAACCATCTTTCTACCATCAACTAGTAAAAAAGATTTTCTATCCTCAGGAGAGGGTAATGGTTCTTGACCATCACCTGATTCAACCCATGATAGTCTATGAACATCCTCACACCACCATTTAAATTCATCGTAAATAAGACAAGGGCATCCCATAGTGACACTTTGGACCTGATAAATCCCTTATTCATCAGATCCTCAATCTGAATCCTTAGATCCCACATCTTAGAAGGAATCATCTAATAAGTATCCATCAAAATCAGACTATCACCGGTTTGTATGTCTATACAGAACTCAACATTACGTCATGGGGGTAGAGTCAAAACCTCACCGAAAAACAAATAAAAGAACTCCACAAAAACTCACAGGACCTCCACCATCTGAGCAACCATAGATTCCACTAAGAGCTCAGCCAATAAGAAAAGAAGAGGATCCACATGATGACTGACCACCTAAAAACTCTGCTTGAAAAAGAAAGTTACATACTGTCCATCCATGTATGAAAAATGACTCTCCTCCAGAATCAGTCGAGGGAATCATGTGTAAAAAACAGCCAGTTTATGGAAAGGATGAAATCGAATGGCTACATATGTAGTAGAAAGAGATCCCCACCAGACTGATGTGTCACCAACATGAGTCTATATCCCTATCAAAGATCAAACAAGCTATCTTGACCTCTGTTTGGAATACAAAACACCAGGGGAACATAATGTCTCTCTAAGTATAGTCCTAAATAATGGGATAGAGTGGATGAAACTAAGAAGTGATAAAATATTGAATCAAATAGGGAACAATCAAGAGTACTGAACACAATGATCATATCATGAACCATTTATGGCCCCACTGAGATTGCTACTCTATGGAAAGCAATTTATTACACCAAAATCATCTTCTCCTATGCAATTGACTGCCTCCTTGACCACATTATGGTCATGGTCCCTAAGGAACACCACGTAGTTGGCCTTTACCTACTCTATCTCCCCTCGGTGGAGGAGGAGCCTGATGTCCCTACTGCTAAAATAGCCTTGCCGACAACTTCTGCTGAGGTGGGTGCGGAACTCTCCCACATCCACCATATTGATATCGAACTAGGAACTGACTATGAAGGTACCCACATCCTCCACAAGCGAAAAACCTCAGTTCTAAGCCTATGGGAGAAGCATGAGGACTAGAAGATCAAAACTGAAACTAACGAGGTCGACACCCAGCTTGTTAAAAACTCAAAGGATATGGTGTCTGAGACCTAATAATAGAGTCATTTCCCTTTACGGGACCATGTTATCTCACATATTTTTTTGTACCTCCTCATGAGTGCATCCTCCGAACCACTTACACCTTATTTTGGACCTCTAGATATGTAAAAAAGGGGATAGAAGTAACTTCGTACTAGATGGAAGGATGGAATTCCTACTGTAAGAATCATTCCTAAGACTCATCATCTAGAAAGAGATCCAGAGAAAACCAGAGGAGATCATTGAACTTGAACCCATGTTCCTATGTCGATATAATCCCCTATTGGAGGTAGAGTAGCTCTCACCACTTATTATCGATCATGGTTGAAAAAAAATAATTCTACCCAAAATTACTTCTCAAAATAGACCCAAAGAACATTATTGTCCTTCTTACCCCCCCTAGTACAACATCCACCACTATCCCAGAATACCCCACATCTGCTTAACCACCCACGAAACCCAGTACTCCCTCAGAGCATGGATCAAGATAAATTTGATCTCAAGATCCTTAAGCTAGTTCATTGTCTCTATGTCTGAGAAACTACCATTGTGATTTCCTATAATCTATCACTAGAAATCACATTATGTTCTCTTCCACTGGTTGTCCTCATCTTATAGATCAACTCCACACCGATCAGCTGGATTTTCCTACTGAGCCTCTACTACCTGAGCCACTCTTGGATGAAGACTGTGTTCCATAGGTGAAAGGTAAATAATGAACTTCTATAACCATGTAGTATGGATTTTTTTAGGATACATTTTAACACATTGTTTATTTTAATTTTACCAATAACTATAAAAAAAAACAAGAACACAAGTCATCATGATGCATGTACCTTCCCTAGGGTCTCTACCCTGGAAATGGTGTTGTCTCACTTGGTGGTTCGGTAAGCTCAAAGTCCTTGCATAAGATCCCAAGAAGACATAAAATACAATGTCTTATCCATTCTTCCATGTAATATTTCATGCACCACGATCACCTAACATTATTACCCTACCATCCCATATAATCCTCACTATTTCTGACTCGAAAAACCATCATATCTCTCCACCATCATCCTCTGATACCATTATGTCATGACCCTCCTTATTCAAGATGAATGAAGTAATGTAAAAGTGGCATGACCATCCTTCTTCAAGAGGAATAATAGATAATGACCCCGATTCCTACCTCCAATAGGCCCCAGGGGAGTGACTATCACAAAGGGTATTCCAATCTCTTGAAATAGGTGGCATTTACATTTTTTATAACAACCACGATCGTGAGATAAGATGTATCAAAATAAAAAAAAATACAAAACAAATATATATAAAATAGTCCAAAAATCCATCCCACATACATGATTAAAGTAAAACGTCTATAAATACATTGAAAATTTCCAAAGTTAATACAAAAAATAAAAATTAATCAGTGAAAAAACAATTGTCCAAATCATCTGAGCTAGTAAGGTCCAGCATGAATCATGTAATTTACTTGGAAACCTAATAAAATTTTATATGCTTAGGGTGAGAATACTATTATACTAAGTATGGAAAGACAAAGTCTCTCAACAGAAAGTGGAGAATCATACTATTTCCCCCGTGAGAAAACAACAAACCCAGAAGCACCTAATAAGGCATACAATCCACCACAACCACACCAAGGCAATGTTACCAAATAATTCATGTTATGTGATGTAAATATGTAAGCAAATTGATTATAGGGTACTATTAACCACTTCCCACTGGTTAGCTACTCATCCATAATAGTGAACGTTTGTACACTACCGGGATCTTCCCTAAGTCTCATTTCTATAATCATTTAGAACACACTTGCGACACAAACCACATCACATCTGGACTATCGATACCTACATCAAAAAACCAAAACCTCACCCTAAAGACACCTGAAAAAGTACAATATATCTCTTTCCAAAGACACTTACGAATGAAAACCTCACCCGTTGGGACTTAGGCCTCACAACAACACCACAACCTGCCCGAAGAGTATTGTGATACCAATTCCTAGAAGTGGGAGAAGAGAAGATCCAATAACTATCCATAAATCCTCCCACCAAGATGTTCGGAATGGAATCCCTCCACCATAATATAGGGCTGTTTGGAACGCAGTTCTCAATAGGGGTGAGTTGCGTATAGAAATTACAAGGAACTACATGTACATATATAAATAGGCACAAAACACTCATCAAAACCAATGTGTTATAAAAAAACTAGAGCACAAAAAACTGCCCTTGGTACCACCTCAAATGCATAACCATAGAGCTAGCCAAAAATATAATTCATAACCCCAACCCATTCATTCATTCAATTATCATTCTCCATAAAACAATTTATTTAATTATTTATTTTATCCCTACATAGGAAACTACCAAACACCACACACCATAAGTAACATTATAACTCACACACACTTCATAAAAGTCTCTAGAAACCCTTGGACAAAGGAAAAAAAATAAGGTAACACCATACTCATGAAAGGTTATCCCTCCCAAACCATCCTTAGTAGCCCTGTTGAACGAAAAGAACCATATCTAGAAAAACAACTAAACTTAACAAGATTTTGGTCCCACAACAAAATAATTTCAACCATTCCAAAGTCTACATCCTCTCATTATGATATTCTATTACACCTCCCATACCACCCCATACATGAAACCGATATCAACTATAACCAAAGCCACAACCCAACTGCACAAACATACCACACTATAACCATAGAGAAAACCCCCTTGTCTGCCCCTGCACCCACAAATGTGTTTCCAAACACAGTACCATATAACCCACACTAGAAACCCAAACCAAACCAAACCATACATAAAATAAAATAAACCCTATCAAATAGATAGTATTAATATTTTAACAAAAATATTCTTAAATTACACTTTCATAATTTATAGGTGATCACAACACAAATTTAATCGTAGGGAATCAATTTATTTAACCTAGTGTACCATTTATTTAGCCAGTTGTACATGATTAACCAGATTCTTTTATTTCCATCCATTCAATAGAGGATCAATAAAAAAGTATAAATCATCACCTGTTAACAACAAAATACTACTAATGATAGTGATTTTCAGAAGCATACTACCCATACGATTCACAATAGGTATTAAAGATAATAGATAAAAGAAATGATCATCATTAACATCACACTATCCTTAACTTATCATTGTTATATTGGTTTCAATCGTAAACAAAACAAGACATTATTACAACCAATGTTCATGAAACAAAATTAAAAGGGAGATGAAGTAATTCTTAACTCAAAAAACATATGACCATAAACTCCATACGCTATAATTGAGGGACATGTATGCAGTAGGAGACTCCTAGGGAAACTGAATCTGAAGGCCACAGTACAACACATGACTTCGTAGGGATGAAAAGATATGGGTACACCCAATGAAAAATAGAAACACACAATGAAGAGAAGATATAGGTTTAGAAGTTATAGATCCCCTATCAATGGAAGGAAACAGTTACAAGGGCCATTAAGGTCAGATCATAGTCAAGATTATGTGGTTTGACTATATTAATGTCTTGGGACTTTAGGATATTAAATATATAAATAATATCCTTTGATAAACCATTATACATGCTCAAAAAATTAGTAACTCATTTAATGTAAAATAAAACAAAAAAAGGAAAAAATTAGAAAAAATGGGAAAAAATTGAAATGACTCGCCGATGGGTGAGTCACCGACACGAGTCACCGACATGAGTCACTAACAGTGAGTCACCGATGGATGAATCACAGATGCGAATCACTAACATGAGTAACCATTAGGACCCACCGATATAAAGTTACAAACATGACTCACCGACACCCAAACTACCGACACTCTGACCGACCAATACCCTAACCTACTAATGCCCGACCTACCGAGGCCCTAACATATCGACCCCTGGACCTACTGACACCCTGACCTACTAACACCCAACCTACCAAAAACTGACCTACTGATGCCCTGCCCTACAAATCCCCATACCTACAGACACCCTATCCTACCGACTCCCTAACATACTGATATAAAACTAGATTTTTTGGAAACTATTGAAATGATCTTCTAGTTCATCTAAGAACACCCCAAGAACTAGATTTTGAAAAGGAAATATACCAGTGAGGTTCGGGCCATTACATCTTCTATATCACTAATATCATTTGTAGATCCCTTATTGGTATCCAAGTGAAATGAAAACAAAATAAAATTTGATATTATAAAATTATTTATGGAAAGAGTACCATAAAAGTTACCATATAATAAATAAAATAAGAATAATATTGTTGGGGTAAACAGTAATAAAATATTACACATAACAAATATCATTTAATTGAAATATATACACATATAAGACAATAACTTAAATATTCAAATGGATAATATTAACTACTTTCATAGTGATTGAATTCATATTTCTAGACATCATAATAAAAATCTCAACACATTATTCTAAGACATCATAACATACTGGCAAGGCCATGAGACAAGGAATTATTAATAATTAGGAAAACATACACCAAAAACCATGGATAGTTTGTCTCATGAGACTTACTGATGCATCGAGGGGATATAAAATACCCCAAATATCATATAAAAATTCAAATTCATTCATAAAAAATGCTTGAATATTCAACATAAAACATAATCTACAAAATTATATATATTTCAAAACTACCATAAGGAATGTGAATATTTTCCCTAGTAAAAAATAGAACATCATGATAATAATCTATGTAGAGTAATATGGTAAATGGTATCGTTATATTATATCACTAGTAAATAATAATATTCATTAAAGGATTTAGATATAAATTAAAATACATTTAAAAGTTTTCTAAAACATTTACAAGGAAAATAATCATTTTATTTTGATATCACAGAATTAGAATAAAAAAACTTATATAATATTATGAAAAATATTTTATCTAAAAAAACCATGGAAAAAAATAAATAATACTTCCAATATCAGAGTATTAATGAAAACTGGAAGTGGTTGTCAAACCCTATACAAAGAATTTTATTTTCACATTGTAAAGAAGGTCAAAATGTCAAATTAATACATAATTAAAAAGGTACTGTAGCTGTACTGTAATAGTAATGTAGCAGGTAATGTAGCTGGTACTGTGCAGAATTGTACCAGTTACTACAGTGGGACTCTAGCAGGAACTCTTTGGCACTATAGAAGCTGTAAATATTCCCCCATTTAGGCCTTTGGGCCACCGATTTGGTCCATATGTCCTTTAAGGCCTTCGGGACACCTAGGCCTTCTAGTCAGTAAGGCCTTCGGGCCACCTTAAGTGTATATGCAAACTAGAAAACCTATATGGAACAAACTTTAGAAGGGGGAGGAGCAATGAGCTTTCAATATAGAATAAGCTAAATGGATTGCAAGAATATGAGGGTAAGCACCTGCCATCCGGAAAAGCTGGTGTGTGCACGAGAAAGCCTAGTCGAATAGGCATGGGAAGGTGGAGAGCTGATTTCACGATGAAGAAGCTGGGGAGGAGCAGTTCTAAGTTGTTTGTCTGGGTTGTATGTAATGTTTAAAGCCTACGTGCAATGAATTCCTTTAAGGACTATGATCCAAGTAATACTTATGCCTACATGCATTGTAAGGGTTCCACCTCACCCCTTGAAAGGTGGATTATCAAAACTCAATATAAAATGAAGGCCTTCGAGCCATTGGAGGAGGAAAAGATTAATTTTTAAAAATTTCTAAATAAAATAAAATATATTTGAAAATTTCCTTAATAAATCATAGAAATTTAAATAATAAAATTCTTGAAACAATGTTTAAAATATGACAATGAAGTAATATTTCATAGAATAATGAGTAAATAAGAACGACCTTTCATAAAAAATGATTTCTTGATCTTATAGAATAAAAAAGATGAAAAATGAATGGAAAATATGTAAACTACATATATAAATAGAGAAGAAGAAAATAGATGGATTTTAAAAGAGAGGTATATTATAATTTATTTCAATGGAAATTCAATAATAAACAATTAAAAATTAAAATAGATTGTAGAATAGAACCTTACCACTTTGGTAAATTTTTAATAATTAACCACAAGATAGAACTAAATTAAAAAAACTATAAATACCTAGAATTTAAATTGTTTCGTGTTATAGAATATAAAAGGGGTAGTACAAGAAAAAAAATGAAATAAGTTGCGAATATGAAATATGTCTCACATAATGAAAATTCATACCAGAAACCCTTATAACAATCGAAACTTTGATGTGAGAATTAATCAATAAAGTGATTAAGTATAATAAATTTATATATACATAAAACAAGTGGAAATAAATATAAAATAATATGAGGTAATTACATAAAAAAATGGAATTATATAGAAAATGAATAAGTAATATAGGCCTATGAAAATAAATGGGGTTAAGAAACCTCTTACTTAGAGTTCGACTCAAGATGTACGTAATTTATCTCTGGTATAATTAATGCTTATTAATTTTTCAATTAAATAAGAACTTTTTCATGTGTATTACAATATTATTATCCATTTAATTTCATTTAATATTGTTTCTTATATAGATATAAAATATTTTATGTTCATGTTAAGCATTTTGAGGTCATTCATTTCATAATAACCAAAAAACATTAGTTATTTTACCAAGATCAATGGGGTCATGGTTACACCATCTCTAAAATATTAATTATTACATAATTATAATTTTATATACTAAATAATATTTTATTATCATCAATGAATGGAAGACATGAAAAATGAATCATATCACACCATGGAGGTGGTGGTACACACTTACACATGAGCGAAATTATAATTTTTTAATGGAAGGATATGAATTTATGTAATTTATTATCCTTATATAATCATAATTATGTCATGAACATCCTATAAATTAAAAAAATACATAATAATAATCATCCTTGTGATGTAGTGATTAAAAATTAGAAGCATCACTTATGGATGAGGTAGTGTAGACATACACATGAATGATATTTTCATTCTTAATAGGATGGTTAACAAGATGAATCAAAATAAAATTGAAGAATAATATAGATAATTATTTAATTATATCATTATAGATTAAGAATATTTGAATGAGGTAAAAGAAAAATAAACAAAATACTCAGGTATGAGTAAAAAATTTTTATAAAAAAACTACATTTGGTATAGAACATAAGACTTTTAGGTTGGTATTCTGAAAATACTGGAGCCCATATTTTATGTGGATGATGTTTGGGTTGGGATTTTTCTAGGGATTTTATAAGATAACGTTCTCAAAAGTTGTGAGTATGTGATGTGAGGAGGTTTTCCTTTATAAGTGAGAAAACACCACACTTATAATCACTTAAAAGATTTAAATATTATTAAAATATTTCTCAAGTAAAATGATTCCAAATTAACATTGATTTGATGAAAAAGTATCAAAGATGAATATATTGTCAGAAAATAAAATTTAGACAATTTTTTTATTTAATCAATATATTTGGGAATAACCCCTCAGTTGACCTTTTCCAAAATTCAAATATAGTATCACATTTTTTAACATTAAAGGGTAAAAATTTATTTTCATGGTTCCAAGTGGATCAAAAAATGGACCATTTATGATAGTTTAGAACATTTATCATTCCACATATCATATTTAAATATTTTATTATATTTTTAAATTATTTAATAAAATATAATTTAATATAAAGTATCTTTAATGACATTTTTTGTACTATTAAAATAAAAAAACGTTATGTTCATAAAATTACAAGTTATTTTAAATAAAATAACATTTTCAATAAATTATGCATTATTATAAGATATAAAATGCATATAACAAAATTGGTCTACAAAAAAATATATATTTTTAATGTTTTTTTAATTATTTAATACTTTTTTATACTGTATGGATATGAATTGAGTCATCATTGCATAAAAATTTATGGTCATTATACTATACCCAACAATTATAAATACATTACCATTAAAAAATTAATTCATTATTTTTAAAATAAAATTTATATTCGTTAATAAATTCATTTTATCCCTATGAAAACATCGATTGGAAATAAAAAACAATAATATTAAATATATTATTTATTATTTAAATAAATTAGTATAAATGTCATAAATGAAGGAAAATTTAGATAAAATTTTATATATTGGATTTAACATGAATATGACCAAATTAATTTCAAATAAGGTAAAACAATAGGTTGTTTTTTAGACCTTATCTCATAGTTTTAACCCCATTTTACATGTTTTCCCTTTACTAAGGTGATCAATATTTACTACGATTATTATTCATAGAGACCAAAAATAAAAGTGAAAAATTTATTTAATATTAGACCATAATTTTCCTTATATAAATTTTTTAGACTAAAATTAAATAAGTGGGAGAAATACATTTTAATAAAAATGTATTTAGAAAAAAATAGTTTTTAAAATATTTCATTATTACGCATTAAAATAAACCTAAACCAAAATCAAATATAATACTGATTCTGATAGAATTATTTCAATTTTTTTAATAAAATGGATATTGTCTTAAAATAAAATCGAATCCAAAATATAATAGAACATTTATATTATATGATTTAAATAAAATAGATTATTGTTTTATAAAAATTGTTATTATTCACTATTCAGATAAAAATGAATTTTTTGGGAGAAAATAATAACTGTTAGTCAATTATAAAATTATGATTTCAAAACCGATGTAAATTTTTTCAAATAAATTTTTTAAAATTATAATATAATTATAATAATATTAGTGTAAAATCTTCAATAAAACATATTTTTGAAGAAAATGTATTTTGAAGAAAAAATGAATTTACTAAAAATTTTGAACATATTTATTATTCAATTAAATTATAGAAAACTGTTATAAAAACATTCATAATGTTTTTAGTCATATTAATACCATAAATATAATGGTTACATTATTAAAGGCACATTAAAATAATCATATCTTTATAGCATATCATATTTTTTCTTAATGCATTGTGCTTTATTTTATGAAAACTATCAAGCATTGTAATATTTTTAAAAAAATTAGGGTGAAATATTCTTCCACTTTTTAATAATCCTTATTCTAGTAATTTTTATCTTAGTACTCAATGGTTCAATTTTTTAAAATAACTTTATTGAAAATACACATCGTAAAAAGGGATAATAAGACTTCTTTTGAAAATGATAAGTGGGAAATATATAAGTTACCCGAAATAATTCTTAATTAGGTTCAAAAATAAAGAGAACATTAGAATGAATCGAAAATATAGTCATTTTGGTGATAAATTACATTATATTAATTATATAGATTAATATATAACATTATCATGATAATTTAAATGAGCATATATCATAAAAGTATAAAGAAGACCATCATTTCCTTAAAAATGAATATACAAGGAATTTTTTTATTTAAATATCTATTTTAAAGAGTAGAGTTACTATTTTATAATCTATATGGAGAACATGAAAAAATAATCTTACATTACTTATTTCCATTTCATAATATAAATTTCATGATTTGGTTGGGCTTCGATCAATTTTTAGTTCTTTATCATCTATTACTCCTTGAAATGAATATGTCGTACAAACTTCTTATGAATGAAACACTAAAATTAACTTTTAATGGATCATAGAATCCACAAAAGGATGAAAATTTAATCCTCATTTCACTAACAATTAAAAAATACCAAAATGGATTGCACAATATGCGATAATATAAAATATTTATAAAAAGTCATATTGATAAATACTAAACAGAACACCAATGTTTCAAACACGACACCGAGTTTCAAAAAACATAAAAAATATACAAATATTGTCAGGAAAAATTGAAAACCGAAGAATATAATGATTGGATTACATATTATTCAATGATAAAATTAATATTTATCCCCCAAAAAAAATTAATCACTTATAAAATTACATTGTAAAATGAATATAACCTAATCATATATTCATTAGAATATACTAATCATTTACAAGAAAATTCTAAGTAACCATAAAACCACTAAAAAATCATATGCACATCAACATGTTAACTAAATCATTATTCCTAAAATTAGTTCCCATCCTCAAAAGTAATATTATTTTTACCTTAATCATATAATGTTTCTCAAAAGGATAATGAACTTATTTTGAAATAATAATAATCACTTAGTCACTAAATCACATTTTAATCCCATTGTTACTTATATGATAAAATGTTTATTCCCAAATTATAACCCATAATTAACATAAGCTCAAAGTGAAAATAATCCTTTAGGGTTTTAATACATATAAGCATATTTCCACAAATTATAAAATCATTATTCCTCAAATAAACATTTTACTAAAATACATACTAAACCAAATGTTTTTATTCTCATAAATGTCTCCAAAAATATACATAATTATAATAAAATCTTAAAAAAAATACAATGGGTTATCTATATATTTAAACTAATTATCAACCTTTTTCTTATCATCCCTAGAAACTTAAGGTAATCAAATATCACTATTGAATATCATAGTTTTTTTAGGTTCTATCATCACATTCATCAAAACATTTCATAATGAAAATGTGAATTATCCCAAGATTATCCATGATAGTGTTAACATAGGTTTGCATTATCAAGCTCACTGATGATGCCCCTATGACGATCAAGTTAATTCCAAATCTACCCCTTTGTATGTTATCACCCATAAGTGTTTTTATGCAATAACGATTTCCAATTTCAAGTGTCTAGATAGGGATACATTATGGAGGAAAACCACACAATCTCTTTAACCTACTGATATTGTTTTATAATTACAATTATCACTATAATATATCATAAGATTATGTTTTCCAATATATTTTTTCCTAAATCTACTTCTAAGAGACCTATTAAGCTTCATTTGATACTAATTATACCACCCTGACTACGAAAATCTTGAGTTGGTGCTTTTTTATTACATTATAACAAGATAAAATGGATCACATAATTAATTATGGATTACTTTATTAGTCATCAGAAACAGGATAAATACATATTTTCACATTAATTTTCAAATCAAGAAACAAAAAATTATAATTATCGTGGTAAAATTATTATTCCTTCTATTATATATGTAAAATCATTTATCGATCCTTGTTTTGTATCCTAGGGAAATTTTAACCAAATAAAGATCAGTATCATATTATTAGTAAGAGAAAAAATATAAACTATAATATAATTAATAATGAATTAATAATATGATAAAGATAAATAAAAATTAAATATTCTATATAATTAATATCATAATAGGGGATAATATACATGTATAATATAGGAACATGAATAATCACGTGGATAATAATAAATGGTTTCATAGTAATAGAATTTAGAGTGTCAAACACCACTAACATACCACTAAACCATTACTATAGGACATCATAAACATACTATCAAGGCTTCAATCCAAGAAATAAAAAATAATTATACATGGATACACCAAATACATATGATAGTTTGTCTAGTGAGACTTAGTGACATATCTAGGAGCTATACAAATACCAATATGTGACTAATAAATTCTATCATATTTATCACATAAAAGTATTTAATAATTAATATAATTCGTAATCAACATAATCTATATTGGAAAACTATCCCACATAATGTCAATAGTTTTCCAAAGTCAAAAATCGACATGATGATCATAAGCCATCAAGAGTAATATATTGGACTATAACATTAGTGTTTATCCTTAGTAAGGAACAATATTCATGAAAGGATATTTATCTAGAGAAAAATTATTTTGAAATATCAGTGAACATTTCATGAGGTAATTTCAATTTAATTTTGAAGAAACTTATACAAAATTACAAAATTTCTATAATATCAGGGAAAACATTATTTTTTGAAAATAACCATGGAAAATTTTATAGTAATCATCAAAGAATAGATTAATCATGATTATGAGGATAAGATATCAATATGTATATGTAAAAAATAATTCTTTTTTTCTTTTAAAATAATGTCAAAATGGTCCATTTGAACAACATTAAAAAATTTCATTTTTAAATTTTTATAAATAAAGCCAGATATAGTTGGAAATGACTGTATGAAATAATTGAAATGTAAATAAAAACATCCAAGATTCATTTCCAGAAAACATTAACAAGGAAGAGAAATTATGTCAACTAAAGACTAAATAAGGATTGACATTCTAAGAAAAATTGATTTTTGAATCTTATTAAGTACCAAAGAGAGGGAAATTAAATGAAAACATGTAAAATTATAATATAACCAAATTTGAAGAAAACAAATGGAATATAAAATATAAATAACTTATATTTTTCTTTAATATAAATTTAAACATAAAAAACATGAATAACATTGATATTTTAGAATAAACAATTTCCATTGTGATAAATTTTTAACAATAAACCCTTTGAATTAAATAAATTCAAATCAAAAATAAAATTCTATGAATATAAAGACATTAATTTGTTGGACCAATCCTCTCTGGTCCACTACTTTTTGAAAATCTAGTAGTTGAAGTGTTCTAGGAGGTTAAGGTGTCTTATATCAATACTTAGCAGTTTTCCCCATTTTTCAGGTTATCCAATGGTTGGTCATGATAGTGAATTACAACTGTGACCCGCATAATTAGATTGCGATGGTGAGTCATAATTTTAAGTTGAAATGGTGATTCAGAATGGTGAGTTGGAACGGTGTGTCCGAACGGTGAGATGGAACAGTGAGTCTGAATGGTGAGTCGTGGTGGTGAGGCCTAAGGGTGACTCACAATGGTGAATCACATCAGTCACTCACTGAATGGGGAATCATACCAGTGGATTGCCAAATTGTGACTCTCACTGACAGGATGACTAATGGTGACTCGCACTGGTGACTCTCATCGGTGAATCATCTAACAGTGAGTCATATCCAATGGTTTTTTATTCTACAATTTGTTTTTTCTATTTTGAACTTTTGATGTACTTTTTGATGTAAAATTATCTTAATACCACATTTAAGTGGATTATAAAATAATTTAAATGGATATAAATCATATAATTAATTCTCTAAAAGTCTAGAAGCCTTCTAAAATGTAAATCCTTGTGGTTTTGTTGAGATTCATATTTAACGGAAATTCAAAATTGTTTTTCATTTCTTAAGCCTCAGATCAAGTACTTCAAAGATGGGGGGCGTTTCCTTTATTCATTACCACTCCTTTATCTTGATACTAGACATCCCTAGAACCTTTCTTCTCTAAGGAGTCTGCATTTTGCTATAAATTTTGGATTTAGTTTTCCATGGAGGCTTTTTTGGCTACATGTGTACCCCCTTCTTTGGCGCAATATGGAAGTGTTGATATATTATTCTTCCAAGTAGGTTTTTCATCATCTCTCTCAATTGTGTATCATGTGGTGAGGGTGTATAAATGTCATCCTTTTGAATATAATAGAATAACAAATTAATAAAGACAATATAATTTGTTAGATATCAATATGCACTGTTGGAGAAAAGTGATGTATGATATTTTTAATATTTTTTTGGTTTTTGTAGTGAATTATATGGGATAAATGTCCCGTTGAAAACCATATCTGTTGGGGGAATTTTTTTCACTTTGTATGGTCTATGAAATGATTTATGTTTTTTTTCAATGAAAAACTATAATTGTATTTTTTTTCTAACCAAAACACCAGGGTAATAAATGGACTCCTCACGATCATACCATATATGATAAACCGAGAAGTAAACATGTGCAAATAAATAATGGATAGCTTGTTAAATCTTAATATGTTTTGTTTGCAGGTTTAGTGGTACTATTTTGAGGACCATTAAGTATTGATGGGTGAATCTTAAGGTGTAATGGAATCTCTGGTTGATATATTGATTGATTGTGGAATGGATTAGTAGTATTGTGAAGTATGGATATGTTCAGGTTGTGATAAGTTTGTGTTTCATGATGTTAAAGGTGTGGTTTGGTTATATAGAAAGGCTTCCAAGAATGGTTATGATGGGTGTACTACATTTGTAATGTCATGTGTTTCTAAATGTGGTTGTGAGTTTGGGGTTTTCTCAATTAGGAGGATGAATTTTGTGGAATGAATTTGAAGATTGGTGATGGAAGTGGTTGGAATGGGTACTTCACTATTAATAACCTATAACAATCATTTTAATATCTCATGATCATTATGTTATATCATGAATGGGTTTTAAATGAAGCGGAATTGGATGTGGGTTAATTTTCCACAGTTCTTCTTCCTCAAAATCACATTTTTTGTGCTACTTGTTGTTCCTTGAAACTGGAAGTTTCCCATGTAGTGATGGATTGAATAAATGAATTCTTAATAAGGAATAAAATTGGTTAAATGATTTAGTATGGTGGTATGATTTGATTTTGTGTCTTATTGTGTTTTGGTGGATTAAGAGGTAGCATCAGAGGTGATTTTGTGAGTTGGATATTTGTTTAATAATCCATTGGTTGGGCATGAGTTTTTTGGTATTATATCAATATATACATTTATTTCCATTATGATTTCTATACGCACCCCGCCGTATTTGGGCACTATATGAAGAACACCCCCATATTCATAGGGGAGGGTGTCTTTCCCAAACATCCGGGTGGGAGTATGGATAAATGGACACCAGCTCTTCCATACTTCTTCTTCCATGTACTGGTAGCCCATGATTCTTTGGGGTGGTCGTGGTATGTCTTGACCATGTGTGTGTGGGTGGGATGTGATGAGTGTCATTTTCCTAGGTGACTGGACTGGCTCTGAGGTCCAGGTGTGTGTGGGATGGATGTGATGCGCTTTTTTCTCCAATGTGATGGGACTAGCTGTGGGGCTTAGGTGTGTTCATGCAGGATATATTGAGATTTTTCCCAGGTTATAAAACCATATGTAAGGCATAGGTTTGTGTGGGTGGAATGTGATGTGCCCTATTTTCCAAGGTGATATGACTAGCAGTGAGGCCTAGGTGTGTCCATGTGGGTTGTGACATGCTTCTTACAAAATAGGTGGGAGTTTGTGGAAATTTTCCATTAGGAAAGGATGGAAAAACACATGGGGATTAGTTCAAGGTACCCAAATCATCGATGTTATTATTGTATTATTTTACGTTATTTGCGTTACATGATTAGTGTTCCTCGATAAGGTTGGGATGGTTAGTAAACCTGATTAGATGCTATTGGTTCTTCTGATTTATAATTGGAACACTAGTATGGTTCTATAATTTTTGTATGAGAGACTTTGGTTTTCTTACTAAGTATACTAGTATACTCCCCGAACATATATAGATAATTTTCAGGTTTTGAGGAGGATAACTTGGACAATAGTGAACCTTACTAGCTTAGACTTTGAAAATTTTCTATGTCATCTCATAGCATTATTATTTTATTTACATTGGAGTTTTCATTTTATATGTAATAGTTTTGTTTTAAAAGTGATTGTGGGATGGATTTGGATTTCATTTATGTGTAGATATATTGGAGTTGTTTTTTTATAATCCATCTTACCTCCTGATATTGTTTCATTAAAAAGGGAAATGCCTCCCATTTTGTGAAATTTGTATACCCTTGGTGTTGGTCGCCACCCCAGCGCCTACTAAAGGTGAGACTTAGGCTTATTATCTCCCTTTTTTCATTTCAATCCCAGGTTGAGTATCATTAGAGGGAGGGGTCATTACAGAATGGTATCATTGATGATGGTTGAGATATATGATGGTGTTTTGAGTTATGAACAATGAGGATTGCATGGGTTATTAGGGAAATGGTATCAGGTGACCATGGTGTGTGACATAGTCCTGGTAATACCATCTAGGATATGGGATTTTAGGTCCCCCATGATCTGATTCACGAACTATGATCTTACTAAATGACCCTATTAGGCTACTCTGTTTGGAGGTTACATACCCTAGGAAAGGTACAAGAATCATAATGACATGGGTTCTTTTCTAAATGTGGATTTTTTTTGGATTATAAAATGGGTAAAGAAATGAGTTAAATGAAATAAGATAAATCATAAATCAAATCCAGACTAACCAGGATTTGGAATCCATTCTTTACTTTTTTTTTTCAGATATCAGACATCATCTGCAAATGGCTCGGGATGTTGAGGCTCAATATGAAAATACATTTGATCAGAGGAGGGTTGATCCAATGGAGGAGGGTGATTAGTTCTAGAAACATTATGTGATTTATAGCGATAGACCTAAGGAGAGTATGAGGGAGTGTTAAAATGTGGAATTAGAGAGCTGGATCGAGGATCTTGACATCAAATTTAGTTTGATCCAGGATTTGATTTAGTAATGTGTACCATTAGCACTAATATAGTTGTAGGTAGTTGTGAATCAGTGGTGGCCACTATACCTGGGGGAGTGGAAGGAGGATGATGTTCTTTGGGTCTATTTGGAGGAGTTCTGAGATGAATTACTTTAATCATCCATCAAGGTTGAGATAAGGTAGGAGTTACTCTCCCTCTAGCAGGGTAGTTTTTCGGTATGGTATTTTGGGACTAATTTCAGGGATATACTTTATTTTTTTTCCAAACATATTTTCTAACGAGGAGTCCTATGCGAGATTCATAGAGGAGGAACTTCATTCTTCTATCAAGAACGTGGTTACTCACTTTAAGTTGCCTACATAAATGGAGGTACAAAAGAAGGAGAAAGTGATTGAGCGGATGAACCCACGAGTATTTTTTCCATGAGAGGGGAATACGTAGATTTATTTACAGGGAAAGCTTACCAGTAATAGGTATCAGGTGCATGGGCTTTCAAGGTTCTGACCAGCAGGTAGTCGACCTCAGAAGATTCCATTACAACCTACCAGTATCTGTGACTTTCCTATGAACATGGGATCATAGTGTTTCATCTTTGGAGTCCTTGGGAATCTTTAAAATCAGTGCCCAACGACCATTCAATATTAGTATGGTTGAGGTGGGAAGGTTTATCCGCATCCTTAGAAGAATATTCCAGCTAGGATGTTTCCGCATCAGGGATAGTAGGTTCATGATCCACTGAGGGGAGATAGAGTAGCTAGAGGCCGACCATAGGGTGTTCCATAGGGAACTCTCCCTAGGTGTGGTCATGGAGGCGATCATTAGTCGAGAGGAATAGGATCTTGGAGTGGTTAGTTACACACCATATAGGCAACAATTCAGGTAGGTCCAGAGACCATTAGATGTACGATCATCTGGTTTAGTACCCTTGCACGTGATTTTTTTGATTCAGAAGATTCAAACTCCTTTTTTCACCCAATCAATCCCATGTGTAGTGACTAGACATAGAGATTATTCTTTTTCTCCTAGTATTGAGTACACCATTCGAAGGCCAGAACAACTTGTTTGATGTGTGTTGGAGACGTAAACTAATGATGGGACCACAATACTACCATTGGGGTCTTTTATTCCTATATATGTATCCATACAATGCCATTCTCCGCATCTACTAGTTGTATTCTATATATGCTATTATCGAATTCTTTGGGATGAGAGTCATATTTTAAGATAGGGATTTTCGATGTGTGGTTTTAGTTGGTGAGTAAAGCTATCAGGTGGGAAGTCACCATGTAGAGCCCCTTATTTCCTTTTTGGTTGAGCTGCCAAATGAATTAGTATTCATTGGGATGGTGGGGGTTCCTAGAGTCTTTGGGGAGTTATTGGATGTTTTCCACATGGAGGTTGTGACACTACACCATCTATGTGATGTTGAGTTTGGGATAGAACTAAAACTTGGTTCTTCTTTTAATTCGATGGATCCTTATCAGAAGAAATTTTTTGAGATGTGGGAGTTGAGGATTGAGACAAATGATCAGATGAAGAATGGATTTATCTATCCCAGTGTGTTTCCATGGGGTACTCCGGTGTTGTTCGCAAAGAAGGGGGGTGGTGGTCTATGGTTTTCCATAGACTATTTGAGGTTGAATAATGTGAAATTCAATAAAAATTATCCCCTTCCAAAGATAGATGATCGATTCAACCAAATGAGTTGGGCAAGTTGGTTTTCTTAGATTGATCTACAGTCTAGACATCACCAGCTATGGGTGAAGGAGGGTGATATCATGAAGATTCCTCTTAGATGTAGGTATGAGAACTTTGAGTTCGTAGTAATTTTGTTTTGTGTTAAGAACACACCATCTATGTTCCTGGGTCATATGAAATCCATCTTTAGTGAGATCCTAGACCAATTATTCATCGTATTAATTGACGAAATCTTGATCTACTCGATGTTAGATGAGGATTATACTGAGCATCTCAAGACTATCTTGAAAGTTCTTCAATACCATTAAATCTACAAAAATCAATCCTTGTGTAAGTTCTATACATGAGAGGTACATTTCCTCAGACATTTGGTGTCTCAACAGGGGGTAGCGGTGGACCCGTCGAAGGTTGTAACAGTTATTACATGTGTAGTACCCAAGAATGTGGTATAGGTTTTCATTTTTCGTTGTCTCATATGAAATTATTGATGAGTTATAACTAATTTATCTCAAGTTGTAGCTCTATTTATTCCTCTGACTAGAAAAGGCCAAGCTTTTGTGTGGAGCGAGTAGTGCTAGGAAATGTTTGATAATTTTATGGGGATATTGGTCAGTGCTTTAGTGCGTTAATTTCTTGAAGAAGGGGTGATGTTTGAGTTCTTTTGTTATGATTCCCATCTATTCTTGGAATTCATCTTGATGAAGCAATGAGAAACGATCTATTATGGGTCTATGCAGTTACAACCCCAACAATGTAACTATAACCCCTGCGATCTGAAGCTATCAACAGTCATGTTTTTGTTGATGTTTTTGTCTCAATAGCTCATTGCAGAGCTCTTTTTCATCTTCATGAGAGGCTATCTTGGCCAAAGGTACAATTCAATTTATTTAAACAAGTAAATGTTACATAATTCTAAAAGAAGGGATTTTATTAATGTATTTCCCAAGTAGAGGAATCAGTTTAGAGTGATATCATCTACCCATGTGATCCCCATTTTTATTACTTTATTTTAAATTCTTTCTTCCACCACATTACTTCCCAGTAAACATGGGTGAGTTTGAAATTTCATCTTTAGAGGAATGTGAGACACTCCATCCATCTTTTAGTGAGCTTCTATGATAGGTGTATCACAAAATTTCGAATTTCATTCATGAAAATAGTAGAGTTTCTTTCAATACAGAGGTTATCCAAACCCTTGAGGTGAGAAAATATAACAATATGAATAATACTGAGCATTTCATCTTCAATAGTAAAAAAATACCACACTTTCAAAAAAAAAAAGCCATCGAATTTACTAGCACGGTCTATAAAGATAACACCACAACTTGAAGGTCTCAAGGTACATTTTGAGGCTCCATCCACATTGATTTTGACCCAAACATGTTGGGGGGCCTACCAAAAAAGATCAACTAAACCCTATTTTTTTTTATAATTTCCCTACAGAACAATGTTTTTGAATAACCATGACATCCTAGAAAGTATTGAAGTAGTGACCCTTATATAGAAAGTTGGTATCCTTGGCAGCTGTAATAAGGAAAATGGGGACTTATTTAATATGAAAATGGTAGTTTCCATACCCGATGTCATTCTGGATGGACCAAAGTATGTAAAAATTATCAGCTATTGTGGTTAGAAAAGAGTGTTTGATTTGTAGAGCGGCTGGCAGAGTTGTGAAGCACTGAAGCCGAGCAGCCACATCATGGATCTCTTAGATATAAACTTCCAAAAATTCATGCAACACAATCTACAGTTTAGAGGTAGTGGCACATTATAATAATATGTGTGTGATGTACTCCCTGTGATAATTTCACAACCTACATATGGAACCTAAAATAGTCCCATGAGATTATAAGACGTCATCATTTGGTAAATTTTCATGTGTAAGACACCAAATAAAGGTCATTCTGGAAGGTTTGATCCAAGGCATTTCATAGTGTTCAATACATGAAAATTATTTTTAGGCTCAAAATTATATTGATAAAAAAAATTTGAGTCCATAATTCTATTCCTACCACATTCTTAGATAATAGAGTCTTTGGACGGGGCCAACACATTGTTTCTAAGGAGATATATATTAATCCAAGATATCTTCATGCTGGGAAGGGCCAATAATTCGTGAATTGAGACATCCAAATCAGTAGGAAAATGCGGAGGATCAACTATAGATATTAGAGGGAAGACCATCCAATTATCAAACCCAAAATGTATAGAGGACTCTCTGTATGAAAACCATATTGGTTCCAACATCACATTCTCATAATAAGATATTAAGATTTTACATATAAAAGAAACCATATAAAAATTATGTCCCTTTTTAATTTTTCAATTTATTTATTTATGATAAAACTGAGAGCCATTGAATCACTTGTAAGAATATTCCATGTGAACATGGTGTAAAGGGCCTCATTGAAAAACATGATGTTTATTATTCCCAATAATCCCTTATCATGATGTTTGAAACATTTATTCCAGGAAAAAGTGAATCAATTATTTTTCAGAATGATGCCACTAAACACAATGTTCCTGATTCAAATATTAGGATGAGTGAGAAGAAAGGTAGTCCATTTATAAATCATAATGTAATTAAAAATTTTATCAACATTTGGTCTTTATGGGTCACCAGAGTTTGAGTTATATCTTTTCAAAGAAAGATATGAACATATGATAGTGGAGGTAGATGGAGATTCATTAGGACTATGATTTTGGGATCTACAACACCTTAGAAAATGGAAATTTCATGGTCTATTATTTAAGAAGGAAGCCATCCAAGGATGTCGTATGGGGGTTTATAGATGCTTATAAGGGAATAGAGGAGTTAGTAGCATTTCACTTGGAAGAAATTGTGGAATGTGGTATAGGTTATTTTTTCAAATAACGTTGCCATTTTCTCTGATATTTTAGGTGGAGGAGTCTCACTAGGGAGACTCAGAGGTAGGGGTGATGCACAATATTGTTAGACATGTTGATGCTTCAAATGGATGGTAAGAGGTTGTTTAGAATTATATGTTGTTCCATGGATGACTATTTATTCCAATAGAGATTCATGAGGGAATCCTCTATGAGTTTCATAAATTACCTTTAATGGGACACCCATGAATTTCTAAATTCTACAATGGATTGATGATATAGTTTTGGTGACTCAGGATGAAATGGGAATTGGAATAGCTTGTGAAAAAAATGATTAGTGTTCTTGTAGGTGAAGGATATGCACCATGTTCTTGGAGTTTTTTCCTTCCCATAGATGTCCCCGAGTAGATGTCAGATGAAATCTAAATGGATTTCATCCTAGGGTTACCCAGATCATAAGAAGGCTGTGATTCTATCGGAGTAGTAGTGGATCAGCTAATGTAATCGAATCACTTTTATCAACCATGGACTCATGAATAGTGGATTTCTTAGTAAAGTGGAATCAATATGAGGTGGTGTTCATGCATGGAGTTCATTGATCCATTGTGTCAGATCAAAATACATATTTTACCTCACGAGTCATTATAGGGTTGCATCATACATTTGGAACTCAGTTATGCCTTAACACTACCTTCCACCATAGACAGATGGGAAGATGGAACTGTCTGTCCAGATTCTAGAAGATATGTTGTAGGCATGCATCTGGGACTTTGGTGGATGTTGGTTGTGACACATTCCCTTTGTAGAGTTTTTTTACAATAATAGATATCGCTCTTCCACTAATATGGCTCTATTTGAATCTTTTTATGGAATACTGTGTTGTTAACCTTGGTGTTGGATAGTGGTTGGGGTGATAGCTGTTCTTGGACCTATGGTTGTGCAGAGCATGACAGAAAAGTTTCAACTTGTTTACAAGTGGATGAAAGCAGCACATGAACAAAATATTTCGTATGCTGATCACATGAGAAGGCCCATGGAGTTTGATGTTAGAGACCCCGTGTTTTTGAAAGTTTCCCCTCATCATGGAAAACAGATGTTTGGTAGGGGGAGCAAGATTTATAATAGGATCATTGGGACCTTAGAAGTGCTTGGATGAGTTGGAAAAGTGACATATGGGTTGGTGTTTCCACAGAATTTAGAGAGGAACCATGACTTCTGTCACGACCCGTCCTAGTGGGGCATGCCCTGTGTCTCCGAAATCCCACCTCCAATAGGCTAGGGACTGGTGACCAGTAATGAGAAGATATATCACTAACATAGGAGGCATTTCCTAAGTACCTGTACACACACAGACATATATAATCCCAAAAATGCAGAAAAGTATAGAACACTAAAAGAAAAAAGTGTATGGATATAATTAAACCCAACCAAAAGAGTGAAACATAAGTAAAGTGCCAATGTAAATTGGGCCATAATAGAATCCCACCATAAAAAAGTGTCTACAAACTATAAGGTCCAACATTTAATCAAGAAGAAGATAATTGGATTTCTGCTTATAGCCATAGGATCACTCCGACCTGTAAGGAACACAGAATGTTTGGTCCAATCTTGGTATTCCCTCGACTCCATTAGAAGGTCGCTCATTTGCACAAGACATGACATGTATAGAAAAAAGATCGTTCTGGGGTGAGTATAACAATACTAAATATGGGAACCCAAAAACCACAAAGCAATACACAATGTAGTGGTATAATCATCTCTACATAGTATATGTCTACAGAACATATAGTAAGTGAAACACATCCAGATATACTAGAAACCCAGACCAGTAGTCTATATACAAGACACAATGACCATATACCCATGCTTGGGATTCTATTGAAAGATTCAACAAAGTAATCTTCTCGGATAACTCTATCCAAGAGTCTAATAGCTCTGATGATGTCCATACGATAAGTACTGTTGGTCGGGAAAATCCTTAAGATGGATTGGTGCACTGATAGATCTGATGAGAGAATAGATACACCCATTTCAGTAGAGCACACTACTGAGTGTAGGAAGATAATGATAAATGGATGAGGATCACTACCAGGGCCTTGAAGGATACCACGAACCATCCGGATTCCACCTACTAAGTATAGGATCAACGTCATGTAGTATTGTTCACGTCAATACCTACCTTTACCTAGGGTTAATAATGGATAAAGGATCTTTCCCCGGGCCTCTCATAAGGATGCCTGACTCTATCTCGAAAATTTATATTGAAGAGAGTATACTCTTGTGGATTGAAATGGTACATGAACTTCAGGGGAACGAGAAAAGGGGCCCTAACCGAAGCAAAACTTGTCCTAGGAATGGTGGAGAAGAGAATCAAGCCATGTATGAGAAGTACACAATATGAAAAAGGGTCACAATCCGTGTCCACTAACCACGTGTACTGCCCATGTACAATGGACCACTTTGTAAGGATTTTCATGTAGATGAAGGTATACATGGCATTCAAGATAGAAACACACTGTTTTCCACTTTCCGGGGAAGACTCCATGTATGCTAGCCATGTTCCCATACATGGCTTCAACCCGTGTGTCCCAAACCATGTACCGGTACATCGGGTAGCCTGCGTATCCAGCTGTTTCTGGCCATGTGGTGGAGTACATGTTGTGTACTCCAACCCGTGCATGTTAATCTTTCAAGATACACACTTTTTCCGCCTAAGGAACCCCACGCTAGGAGATGATGGTCACACACTCTGTTATGGCTTCATGCTACCCAAAACTCCATCCACCATAGGGTGGCGCCCACACTTCATATCTCCCTAGAAGAACACCATTTTCTTCGCTAGGTAGATCAGGAAAACCCTAGACACCACCATGCCAGTCCAACCTGTCATGTTATTTTTGAGAACACACCGTGTTCTTTATAAATTTCTAGAACGGGCCATTCTTCATTGTCGCACCTCGGGTGATCCTCTAATCATTGATTCGGCCATCTGATCGCTTCGAAGCACATGGTTCAAGGTCTCCCCATCGTAGAAAATCTCATACGGTATGTTTTGGGAATCTAATTAGACCAAAACACACATTTAGATCCACTCTAATAAAGAACAGTAGAATAATGATTTCTTCCAAAACCTGGAGATTCATCTTTTCCCATCTTCCTCACACCTTCTTTGAGTCATCATGTTGTTGGATCTCCAATTTGGGACTATTATATTTAGAAATGGGTGCGCAACAATCCATTTGTCATAAACCTTTGAAAAACATGAGGATAAAAAGGGGAGAAGAAATCCAAAAAAAATTCAAGGAACAAACCTCCACGTTCATTAATAACAGCACTGATCCGCTCTCGTTAGTAGGATCAAGTGGGGAAAATCAAAACAATGAATTAAATCTAGCAAGGTTTTGATTCCCCGAATCAATATACTTGAAAGTAATAAAAATAATTAAACCCTCCCACAAGAACACATGAACCACATATCATCCTATTTGTGGGTTGATCCACGTTCATCATTTAATACAAGAATGGGGAAAACTAAATAAAATAACAACCCCTACCTCGATCTTCAACGAAGCGGGAGGTCAGCCATCGGTTGGGATTCAATCTCACTGCACATCGATCCATTTGTCATAGTTCGTCATCATTGGTCAATAATTCTCCAAGGGTGGATCCTCTCCAAGGCTCCAAAAATTATAGGGACTTTTCAAGGGTTATGATCCTAACCTTGGGCTAATGATCATTTTAAAAAAACAATCTTCACTGCATTATGAAAATATTTAAAATAAAAAACATTATTAATTTAATTTATTTCATTTAAAACATCCAAAACATAACTCCAGCAGCTGACCCACACAAGTTGATGTTAGGCCCTGCCTAAGGTAAAGTCACTACTATGAACGCAACAGTACCCTCAGATTTCTTATCCATGCACTAGTTTAAAATTTATTTCTATTTTTTGAAAAAATTATTCACACACGCTATTAGATTTTAAATTATTTCAATCATTTATTCCAGGAACGTCGGGCCTCAAAATGAAATAAATCAAAAGGCCTATTCTTTTAGAAATTCCATATAATATTTAAAAATAATACACACAAAATATGAGACATTACATTCTCCCCAACTTGGGGATTTACATCCTAGAAATCCAAAGCAAATTTCTACTCAAACAGATCTTAGTAATGCAAACAATTCAGAGCCTCCCTCTCCCTTGTTCTCTCTTGAGGATTCCCATGCATCCACCATAAATACAACAAGGGAATCTATCACCCTTGAAGGATCCTCTATTATCGATCCTCTGACTACACTGGGTAGTCTGTAAAGGTCTCTCCACACTCTAGGTCCATATCTCCCTAGTTGTTGACGTGCAATGGTTCCTGCACCTAACTCCTCACCTGTGACATGTGGAATACATCATGTAATCATTGAAACTATGGTGGTAGAACTAAGTGGTATTCCACCTATCCAACTATGTGTATTATCTGAAAAGGGCTGATGAACCTCAGGGTCAACTTGCCTCCCTAGACAAATCTCTACAACAATCTATGAGGTGAGACCCGAATGAATACATGATCCCCCTCCTCGAACTCCAATGGTCTCTATTGTTTGTCATCATAAGACTTCTGCCAGCTCTGTGCAGTCTTTATATGCTTCTGGTTCATCAGCACCTTCTCGGTGGTATCTCTAACCAACTCTAGACCCATTAGTCCCGACTCTCCGGGGTCAGTCCCGCAAAGCGGTACCGTCATGGTCACCCATATAAGGCCTCAAACGATGCCATAATGATGGTGGAGTGGAGCTATTATTGTACTCAGACTCCAACAGTGATAGGTGGTCCTACCAACTATGACCAAAATCCATGATATATGCCTACACAATATCCTCCAAAACCGGAATGGTCCTCTCTATCTGGCCATTGGTCGAAGGATGGAATGTAATGCTCAAGCGTAGCTGATTCCCAAAATCCTCTTGCAATCCATTCCACAATTGGAATGTGAAATATGAATCATGATCTATGACTATCGTCGAAGGGACACCATTAATCCGAACTATCTCCTACATGTAGTGGCATCCCATTCTATCTATGAAACTCTTCTCCCTGATAGCTAGGAAGTGGACTGATTTGGTTAGTCAGTCAATAGTCACCCAAATGGAATTGTGTCCCTTGGATGTTTGTGGTAATCCCTTCACTATATCCATTGATATTTCATCCCACTTCCACTCTAGAAATTCTAGGGGTGAGCTTACCCTGCTGGAACCTGGTGCTCAGCCTTCACCAACTGGTACGTAAGGCATCGAGAAATGATCTCTGCTACTACCTTCTTCATACCTGTCCACCAGAATTATTGACAAAGGTCCTGGTATATTTTCCCCAATCCAGTATGTACTTGCAAGGGGGATGTATCGAACTCCTTCAGAACCTCCTCCAGTAATTCCACTAGAACAAATGAGTATCCTTTAAAAAGGATGACGTGATCCCCACCTTGTGAATATCTATCAGAAGCATGTACTGTGGATGACATAGCATGTAGAGTCACATAGTAAACATACCCTAAATGTGCCTACCTGACTCGATTTAAGATTGGAGGGGTGAAAACCATCGACTAGGGATAATCTGCTCATCTCCATCCATGAAGGATAACTGTATCAAGGCCAACTGCTCTGTCACCTCACTCTGCAGTTGCAAACTCGATCTCCTACTGATAGAATCATCCAAATCAATCCCCTTCTCGAAAGTATAGACTATATAGAGTTCACAATCATTGAGGGACACTTGACATCAACTGTACATCAGATTCATATCCTTTTTGAAGAAGATGTACTTGAGTCACTTTTGGTCAAAGTAGATGACAAACTGTTCACCCATTAGGTAGTGTCTCCACATCATTAATGAAAATAATACCACTTCCAACTCAAGATCATGGGTCAAAAATTTCTTCTAATGTGTCCTTATCAAGAATCAAACATAAGTAATCACTTATTGTCTTTACCTCAAGACACAACCAGTCCCGGTCCCTGATGCTTCGTAGAAAACTATGGGCCCAACACCCACCTCTGGAAATCTCAAGATCGGTGCGCTCATCAAACTCTTTTTCAAAAGCTTGAAATCCTTATATCACTTCTCCATACATATGAAATTCTGTCCATTTTGGGTAAAGGATGTCATCGGTGATGATATCTAGGAGAAATCATGGATAAGTCTCTGGTAGTATCCGGCCAGCCCAAGGAAGCTCCACACCTCTATCACACTCTGGGGTGGATCCCATGATAAAAAAACCTTGACCATGAGGGAGTCCACTACTAATCCATATGTTGAGATAATATGTCCTAGAAAGTGGACCTCCTGTATCCAGAACTCGAAAATCGAGATCTTCCGATAAAGATGGTGCTCTCGAAGTAAGTTAAGAACCATCTGAAGGTGTCTTGCATGGTCCTCCTTTGTCGTCGAGTAGACAAGGATGTACTCGATGAATACCACTAAGAACCTTTATATGTATGGCTAGAAGGTATGGATCATAATTCCCATGAACACTTTGGGGGAATTTGTCATGCCAAAGGGCATCACCAATTACTCTTAGTGACCATTACAACATCTAAAATACTTCTTTGGCACATCATCATCTGGTGATCAAAGCTAGTGATAAGTAGACTTGAATTCAACCTTCGATAAACTACGTGACCCTATAAACTAATTGAAGAGGTCATAAATCCTCATAAATGGATACTTTTTCTTCACCATAACCTCGTTTAGGCACCAGGAATCCACAAAAAAACCTCATACTCCTATCTTCTTTTTTGGAAAACAAAATTAGGGATGCCTAGGGTGAAACACATTGTCTTACAAAGCCCTTACTATAAAAATCATCACATTACAGCCTCAGCTCACGATGATCTTTGGGTGAAATCTGATATGTTGGGGAGGATATCGGTGTCGTCTCAGGGTGTAAGTTGATGCATAAGTCAATCTCCTGGTAGGGAAGTAATACTGAAAAATCTTACGGGAAGATGTCCTCATACTCCACCATTAATTTTGAGAACTGAATGCTCACAACATCTTTGACTCCAAGGATAAGGCAAGAAAACTAATGAGTGATCAATTATACCCTCCTATGCATGAGCTCATTCTGTGGTGCCTAGGTTTCCCTTTCAACAATAAAAGAAAAATCTAATTCCATCATTACGGACACACCAAACTCATTGCCTAAAGTAGTCAATCTGGTCATGGACCGAAGATAGCCAATCCATAATGAGAATGACATTGTAAGGCATCGACACTGACACCAAGAGGTTCCAACTGAAACTCTCACCTCCAATGGAATGATCAAACTATCTGTAATGATTCATGATCATTGAGTTTACTCGTGTAGGTGTATTCAAGTATAAAGTATGAGTCAATGGCTCTATTGAAATATCTTGTTTTTTTACAATACATGTGGAGAGGAAGGAATGACTGGAACCTATGTCTATCAGTACAGATGTAATGGAAGAAAATACATATATCATACCTCAAATCTTCCCTGGTGTCCCTGGGTCGTATGCCTCAACCGCATGAAACTATCCCCACCCCTATCCCATGGCTCCCTTAGCTAGGTGCTAACCTCTTGGGGGTGGTGGTGGAAGTAGATTAAAGCATCTTCCACCACATGAATCTCTCCCTGCGCTTCTTCCACGTCCATCACATGGAAGGTTTTCCTACTCCACTACATTCCTCTTCCTTGGTGGTCATCCACCGCCTCCTTGTTAGTAGATTGATAGGTTGGAAGGTCTATAGTGAGATGTCCTTTACTGTTTCACGAGTAGCATCACATCCCCTAGGCTGACTGGATGCATCATGAGATCCCTTGACTATTGTTCCCCTTCCTAGGGTCCTTCAATGACGTCTCCCACATCATGATCCCTATACCTGACATCAGCTCCCTTCTGCAGAGGTCACCACACATATCTGCCTACTACTGAATGCCACTGACTATCTCTACTCTGCTAGGAAGCTCTAGATCACCAAGTCCCACTCGATCACTCTAGAAAAAGTCGAAATGCATATAAGAAATATGTTAGTTCGCATGTCCCATAATAAACCTCACTCTAAGGTCCAAGCTCTGAAGTACTAATCCTTGACCATATCCATTGAGCACCTGCTGAGGTTGGTGAACCTCGATGAATAACCATCCACAATCAAACTGCCCTACTAGAGCTGAAGAAGCTCATGGATATGCACTTCTCTCAACGTAACTGGAGAGAACTCCTCCCAAAAGAGTCTCTCATACTCCATCCATGAAATAGTATCCTCATTGTGAGTATGTGTGGTCAAAATCCACCATCATCCAACTGAACCCTAAAGAAGGCTCACTCCTAGGATCACCATCTGGTCTTATGGTGTCCTCACAAGACAGAAAACTCTCATAAACGGCTCAAGCCAGTCCTCATCCGCTTGAGGGTCGGGCACACCTTGGAGCCTTAGGGGTATTTGTCTATGATACTCATGGAGCATGCTCAGCCTGTGATCAATGTCTATGTTGAATATATGTACCATGTTCTACTCCACTGGTGGTGGTATAGTAGGTTCACTACCTGGATGTAACGCATGGGGAACTAGTACATGTATGGATGCCTCATCACTAAAGGGGTCATCCTCATGATTGAGCTGTTGAATCCTTGTGGGTATATTTCATGGTGGCATCCTGTAATGAAACAAGATGTATCATGGTCAATGAGTATATCTGGATATCTAAAAAAATTACATGGAAAATACCACATATTTATATATGATTTATGTTCCATTTTTTTATTTCCTTGCAACTAGTGTTTACATGTACCGAGTTGAAAAACAGGTTATTAGTCACCTGGTGTGTGGATACGTTGGCCGCCCACACTAACACTCAAGTCCTTCGCCTGAAATCCAAGATTGGAACACTAAACATTGTTTCCCTAAACCAATCTCATAGACTCTTTGTCCTATGGTAGAACCGACCACCTTGGATACCACTCTATTATGACCCGTCCCTGTGGGGCCCACACCGTGACTCCCTATTCCCACCATCAAAAACCAGGGGTGGGTGACTAGCATAGAGTAGACATATAACTAACATGGGAGGAATTGCATAAGTACCTACACACACACACACACACACACACACACACACATCTCTAAGCGCACAAATGATGAAAAGTAAGAGCCACTAAGCAAAATAAGTTTATACATACAACTAAAAATATCCAGCAGAGTACAAAAAAAAGTAAAGAGTTGAAAGTAAACTAGGCTAGAATACCAGACCACAAAAAACAAGTGTCTATAACCTACAAAGTTCATCCGATAAGAAAGATGGAGGTAATGGGATTGCTTCTCATATCCGTAGGAACACCCCAACCTGTAAGGAACTCTGAAATCACGGTTTGTTCTAGGTATGCCATAGAATCCATCAAAATTCCATTCGTATGTTCAAGACATGACACATACGAGAAAATCCAGTGAAGGGGTGAATATAAAAATACTTAGTAGGGGACCTCAAAAACCACAAAGTGAAGTTATAGTCATCTCTGCATAGTATATTTCTACTAAACATATAGAAATAGAAATACACCCATATATACTCAAAAAATAGGCCCATATTCAATAGACGAGTCACAACAACTGCATACTGACCCTAGGTATTCAGTTTGATGATTCCACGAAGCACTCATATAGGATAATTCACTCCATGAGTCTGATAGATTTGATAATGTAGTTCTGAGAATTAATGTTTATCAAGAAAATCCCCGAGGAAGATATCTGTACCAATAGATCTGAAGAGAGAAAAAACACACACATTCTAGGAGAACACACTCTTGAGTTAGGGAATATCACAACACACAGATTAGGAGCACTGCTAGGGCCTTGGCGGATACCACGACCCATTTGGATTCCAACTTCTATGTAGAAGATTGGTGTCCTATAGTATTGGTCACATTGGAACCAAACTCAACATAGGTTCAAGAATTGATAGAGGATCACGCTCCAGGCCTCTCTGAGGGATTCCAGACACTATCTCATAATTTCCTCCTGAATGGATCAAAATCCTATGGATGGAAATGATTCCTGGAATTCTGGGGAATGAGGAAAGGGGCACTAACCCAAACCAAACCTTTGCAAGGACCAATGGACAAGAGGCTCAATCCATGTACTAAGAAGTAAAGATCGTGTAGAAGGATCACACACCATGTCCTATGACCACATGTACTTCCCATGTACAACAACCTATGTTTTAAGTCTTTTCAGGTAGAAGAAGGTATACAAGGCGTGTAATAAAATTACATTACATGTTCCACTATCTAGGGATGACTCCATGTATGATGGCCGTGTTCCCGTACCCGAGTTCAAAAAATGTGTACCAAACTGCGTACCGGTACATGGGGTAGTCCACGTATCCGGCTGTGTCTAGCTATGTGGTGGAGTACATTCCCTTTACTCCACCCCATGTCTGTGTATCTTTTGTGATACACACTGAGTTCACCTAAGGACCCACATGTTGTGTTGGTGCTTCCAGAAACTCAGAACTCCATCTGCCACGGGGTGGGGTCCACACATCGTGTCTCCTCAGAGGAATGTCATGTTCTTTTCCGTGTGCAGCATTCTGACCATATCCACTGCCATGATGGTCCCACACAACATCTTCTTAGGAGAACATGTTGTCTTCTTCTGAAATTTCTAGAACACGTCGTTCTTCATCACTGTGTCTCGGGTGATCGTCTGATCTTCGATCCGGCCATCTGATAAATTAGAAAATAATGTTTCAAGGTCACATCATTGCAATAAAGTTAATTATGATATTTTTTGGTGTCTGATCGACCCTGAACACAAGTTTTGATCCACCCACATGAAAAATGGTCGAAGAAATTTTTGTTCTGAACCGTGTCTATTCATTGACCTCCATCACCGTCGCAACTCTAATGAGTAGTCAAGATGCCAGATCTCCAATTTGGGATCGTTATGTTGCAAAACAGATGTGAATGGTTCCATTTTTTATTACCCTGTGATGAATGATAAGAACACATTGTTAAAAAGGGGATTATAAATCCAAAAGAAATTCAAGGATGAACTTCCGCACTAATTCAACACAGCATTGATCCACTCTCATTCATAGGATCAAACAGAGTAAATTAAAACAATGAATTAAATCTAAAATGGATTTATTCCCCAAATCAAAATCCTTGAACAAAACAGAAATAATAACACTCTCCAGCAAGAACGCATGATCCAAGGATCGACCTATTTTTGGGTTGCTCCACATTCATCATTTAATCCAAGAATGAGGAAGAACTAAATAAATATAATAACCTCTACCTCGATCATCAACGGAGAGGGAGATCAGTCTTTAGTTGGGATATGATCTAGCGGTGCATCAATCCACACATCATCGTTTGTTGGCGTTCGTCAAGAATTCTCAAAGGGTGGATCCTCTCCAAAGATCGTGAGAATCCTAGGGAGTTATCTAGGGTTTTGGTCCTAACATTGTGCTCTTGGTCATTTAAAACAAAATAAGTGTTGGTGATTTATGGAAACATTTAAAATAAAATAGATTATTTATTTATTTTATTTTCATTAAAATGTCCAAAAACAAACTCCTATAGCTGACCAACACCGGTTGATATTAGGAACTTCCTATGGTAAATTTGATGCTCTGAACGTAATGGTTCCCTTGTATTTCTGATTGATGAACCCATTAAAATGTTATTTCACTTTTTAGGGAAAGTCTCTAGTGCGCGCTACTTATAGTTTAAATCATTTCAACCATTTATTTTTGGGACCCTAGGCCTCGAAATTGCACACCGTCACAAGGCATATTCTCATAAAAATTTCATGTAATATTTTAAAATATTGCACATAAATTACAACACTTACAAACTTTTCCTCATCTCTAAAATTCTTCAATATCTTCATGATGAGTCCCATTTCCTTGACTGGGGAGACATGGATATCTAGGACGAAGTGTCATACATGGAGCAGCAAGAATAAATATAGGATCATCAGGAGAAGGTCTTTCATGGGTGGAGCATTCCTTTGGTTAATTTATTGTGGAGGAATGGTGGTATGGAAGAGAGTACTTAAGAGTAGGAAACCCAGATGTGTTCCTAGCACCAAATAATAATTTGGGTTCTTCCATGTCAATTTTTTCCTTATGATGTAATGATTGATCATTATTTTATGAAATAAGTTATTTTCTCATGGAAGTGATATGTGCAGTGGGCTATGCGATAAATTCCGAACATGTTAAAAGGGGACGACTAGATTCCAAATTGAGATATATTAATTGAGATGTGATTAAACTTATGTTAGTGAATTAGTTCCTCCCAGAGTGGATTATATCTTGATATGAATATTGGAATTCCCTAGTTCGTGTTTTTAGACATTGTGGTTGTGGTGCTTCTATGGTGTTCCAGGTGTTTGTTTGGGATAGAAATTGTCATATGAGGTATTCTTGAATGAGGCGTTTTCCACTCAGGATTTCAAAAAATACAGTGTGGTTTATCACAGGACATTGATGTTTTGTGATATTAGAAGGGTTTTAAGTGTAGTTGGATCCTTGAGTGGAATATTACAACGTGTTTGTTCAGAACCCTCTTTATTTTGAGGTTAATTTTGGATTCTATATGGAGATAATAGTTTTCTAGGTATCTGAAGTAATGACTTAGATATCTCTAGTACATTACATTGTGAAAATATGGTACTTGAAGTGTTCTTGGAGTTCATGGTGACTTATTTCAACACTTTTCAGTTTATCTAGTTTTTCATTTTCAATAATGGTTGGTCATGATATTGACTCTCAAATGTGAATCACACTGGTAGCTTGTGATGGTGATTCAGAATAAGGAGTCGAAATTTTGAGTTTGAATGGTGAGTTGGAAAGGTGAGTCAGAACAGTGAGTGGTGATGGTCAGTCATGACGGTGTCTCATGATGGTGAATCACACTGGTAGATCACTGAATGGTTACTCACATATGTAGCTCATGAAAGGGTGACTCGCATCAGTAATTCGATAAAAGGTAACTCTCATCGATATGTCTTTAAATGGTGACTCACACTAGTTACTCGCTCCTATGACTCAAACCAATGACTCATCTGATTGTGATTCATTTACAACAATTTTTTCCCAAGTTTTTTAAATTCTTACCATTAGACATATTTTTATGCTAAATGAGTTTAATACCATATTTAAATGGGTTTTAAGATGTTTCATGGGCTATAAATTATATAATAAATTATATAAATGTCCTGGATCCTTTTATATGGTCAAACCATGTATTTTGGTTGAGATCATTATTTAATGGCAATTCAAAACTATTTCTTATTCCATGAGTCTCGGATCAAATACTTCAAAGTCGAGGGACTTCCATTAATTTATTACTTCTCCTTTATCATGATACCAGACATCCTTGATACCTTTCTTCCTCGAGGATTAATGCATTGTGCTATATATTTTGGATCTAGTTTTCCTTAGAGGCTTTTCATGCTGCATACACACCCCCTGCTTTGGCGCAACAAAGAGGTTCAAATCACTTATTCTTCTATGTATGTTTTACTTCATCTCTATAAATTTTGTATCATGCAAGGTGGGTTTATGAATGTATCCCTTATGAATATATAGGAATATCAAATTAATATATATAATTTAATTTGTTTGAGATCAATATGTTGTGATGGGGAGAAAGAGATGTATGATCCACTTGTTATTTTTTTGGTTCTTGTTGGGAATTATATGGGCTAAATGACCCATTGAAAATCATGATTATTGGGGTTATTTGTTTTTTTGTGGGATGGTTTGTGGAATGACTGATTTTTCTTCATTGAAAAATTATATATTAATTTTTTTACTATATAAACCCATCTAATAATTGGATTCCCTAGGATCATACAATCAATGATAACCTCGGAAGTTAACACGTGGAATTAAATAGTAGACAACTTATTAAATAGGATTTTGTTTTTTCTAGATTTTTTGTGGTTCTATTGTGAGCACCATTATCTGTTGATGGGTGGATTGGAAGGTGTAACATAATCTCAAGATGAGATATTGATTAATTATAAAATGGATGGGTAGTGTTAGGAAACGGGGCTGCGATCACGCAGTGCTGTGTTTGTGTTTCTAGATTTTATGGGTGGGGTGTGGTTATGTAGAATGAATATTAAAATGGTTTTGATGGGTTTGATACGGTATTGATAATGTTTGTTTCTAGGTGTGGATGTGAGTTGGGGGATTTCTCTCATGAGATAATGGATTGGGTGGAATAAATTTGAATAATGGTGATATCATTGGTTGATATTAGTGCTTCACCATTATTAAATTGAATAAAGATATAATGTATATCAGTATTGATATGTTATTTCATGAATGGGTTTTAAATGGAGAGGAATGTGAATTAGGTGAATTTTCTAGGGTTCTTATTCCTCGATGTGACCTTTGCTATGATGGATGTTGAGACATGGAAATGGTATTTTCCTGGGTAGGGATGTAATGAAAAAACAAGTTGTTAATGAAGAATGAAAATTGGATAAATGAATTCGATGAGGGTATAATTTGAGTTTGTGGATTGCTGTGTGGGTTTTCATTTAGAGGTAGTTGTAGAGGTGATTTTGTGAGTTTTTTTTGTTTGTTTGAGAACCCAAAGGTTGGAAAGGAGTGTTTTGTATTATATCTATATATACATGTATTTACTTTCTGATTTCTATATTCACCCCACCCTAGTAAATAACTATGTGACGAACACTCCCATATTCAAGGGCGATGGTGTCTTTCCAAAACAACCCAGTGGGAGGACGGATGGAAAGCCACCCACTCTTCCCTGATCATTCATCAAGGTGGTATTAGCCCACAATTCTTCTTGCATGTTGTGGTTTGTGAGGTATAGGTGTGTGAGGGTTGGGGGATGTGATGATTTTTGTTCTCCTAGGTGACAGGAGTAGATATGAGGTCTAGGTGTGTGTAGGTGGGATGCGATGATCATCATTTTCTAAGGTGACATAACTAGTTCTTAGGCCCGTGTGTGTGTAGGATAGATGCGGTGAGATTTTTTCCTCGGGGATGAGAATTGAACTGAGGCCTAGGTGTGTGCAGGAAGAATGTGATGATAATTATTTTCCTAGGTTAAATGACTAGCTATGTGTCACGAACCGTCCCCCCCAGGGCCTGTGTCGTGACTACCCCAAGCCCGCAATCCATAGGATAGGGGATGGCGACTAGCACCAAAATGAATTTTCCATAAAACTGGGTAGTCATTTCCTTTATAACCTGAAAACACATGTAACAAAGCACAAAAAAATATACAAACACATGAAAACTGTATAACCAAAAGAGTGTTGAAAGTAAAAAATGGGGCCAGAATACAATCCAAACAATAAAGGTACAAGTACAACTGAAAAAAGAGAAAAGATAGCAACTGGATCATCCTCTGAGATTCCTACCTGAAGGGTAGGTAAAGATCTCCTCCTTGGTACTCCACGTACTCTCGTCTCCTCTGTGTACCGACACACCATATGGTCCACCTCTAGGTACCGTCTATTCCTGGTAATCTCATCCTCAGTTAGCACTGTCCATCGTCTGCATCCAACACAACAAGGTGTGGGAATAGCCCGTACAAGGGTGAGTATAACGATACTCAGTTGAGACCCCAAGACCCTCAAGGTCTCACAAAATCCACAAATGATAAATCAAAAAGTATGAAATCAACAGATAAACCTACATAGTTATATTTTCATACATATAACTAAGATATCAAGTAATCCATCTCAATCATTAGGAAAACACAGAGGTACTAACTCATATCACAACAGGATTTATTCTAGGGGTATTATCAAGTAACATTCCCAGTCACAACATTGAAGACCTCAGCTACTGGAGAACTCCTCCTCTATCGAGTACATTGGGCCTGTCGTGTCACATAGAGGCTCTTTACACAATCCATGGACTGCTGAGGTACTCCTCCTGTCGAGTACCGTGGGTCTACTGCATCACATTGAGGCACTCCCCACCATGGGTTTGTCACGTCACACAGAGGCGCTCCCCCTCGTAGCCTGCTGAGGTAATCCTCCTGTCGAGTATCGTGGGTCTGTCGCATCACCAAGGTGCTCCCCACTGTGGGTCTTCCAAGTCACTAAGGCACTCCTCGTTGGGCCAGTTGAGTCACTCCGAGTCAAAATGGTCAGTAGTCATCAAGTCTCATCCAGCCACTCTATTTCATCACTATGTATCTTGTCTCTGGGTGGATCCGCTCCATGAGGTATTGGTCGATACTCCATCTTACATGAAGTTTAGTGAAATGTATCTCAAAGTTCTGCCACATCATAGGGTTCTCAACGTAACAAAATGAATGTCAATCGGACGCCTGGTCTGTGAGTTATTAGATTTTTATTCTTTGGGGCCCAGTTGGATTAGTGCTCGATCCAACATAACTGATCTCCATCTTATTCCAAATCTCAGTGTGGTATCACTCGATGAGACTATCTCCTTCCAAGATTTCTAGTGCGAATGAAGGTTCGTCAAATGGACATTTGGTGCCAAAGTTATGACCAAAATAAGTAAATGGGTCATAGTGGTCCTAGGTTTGGTCCGTCATTGTCGGACCGACCCAGCCTGGCCCGCGAGGGCCGCAAGGTGGCCGTGAGGGTGGCTTGGTCGTGGGGTACAATGGGGGCACGAACCAACCGCGGGTATGGCAAGGGAGAGGACCGACCACGAGGGTGGATGACCGGTCACGAGGGCGTGAACCGGCCAGGAGGGCGCCACGGAGGGCTTCTTGAAGCCGTAGTATTGCGGCCTCCTGTAGGGAGGCTTGGTGAGGACGCATGGTGGCTTGGCCTAGGCGGCGTGGTGAGGCCGCAACGGCGGTTCGGCGGATGGTGGCGGCCCGACAGACGACAGTGTGGAGGCTTGGCAGATAGCCACATGAGGACTTGGAGGACAGCAGTGCAGCGGCTCAGTGAACGGCTGCGCGGCGGCTTAACGGAAGGCATCGGAGGCTCGACCCATTCGGCGGCAGTCGTGGGCGGCACGGCGGGGGCACGGGGCATGGTGTCCGCGGTTTCCGAAGTGCCGCTCGGCCGTGGGGATGCCGTGAAGGCACGGAGTTCCCAAGGCAGCAGTGGCCGCCGAGCTGTGTCATTGTGTCGTCGCCTTTGTCACGTTCAACATCACATATCATCACAAGATTTTCCGAGAGAATGGGAGATGTTAGTTTGGCCCACACTCTCCGCATTAGTGCAGAATCAAGAGGCTTTTATACTTGAATCACAAGAATATTAAGAACAGGTAAGAGGAATAAATCAAACACCCTCCCTTCAAGCATCCTCAATTATTCATTCCCATTCCCAAAAAAGAAGAACATTTGTGGATCAATCTAAAATAGAGAGTTGATCCACATTTGTTGTTTTAGAAGATAATAACATGGTAATATAAAATCACTTATAAATAAATCCATAGCTCATGTTGTTTGTTGACATTTTAGCAAGAAGTTAGTATGGACGTTGATTCACCGTAGATGAAGACGTCCCACATCAGAAGAAGTCCCGAGGAAGAAGGTCAATGGAGGTCGACATTCTTCGTTGAAGGAGCATTATTCGTTGGAGAACTCCATTTCTCGCAATGCTTTCTCCTCTCCCAATTCCTCCAAAAATGCATAGTATCCAACATAATAGATAATGTTGTCTATTTAGTTTGTTATAAAAAAATTCAAAACGGGTTAATTAAGTTGGGTCCACATAATTAATTGATGAGGTTGGCACAAAATTAAATAAAGGAGGGTTGGTACATTTAATATTAGAGAGTTGGCACAATTAATGGGGAGGAATCTCAAGAGGATCCTACACATTAATGCGGGTGTTGAAGAGGTGTATACCTCAGGTGGCCCCCACCATTATAACCTCTCATTGGAGTTTATGGTCTAGTGTTCCCCACTTCTAAACTTCCACTTGGAGTGTGGTTACAACAAAATAAAATTAAATGTCTATTTATTTTATTTTATTATTGCCATTAAAAACCAAAAAATTATCTTTCACCATTGACCAATTGATGTCGAGGTGAAAGTCTTCATAAGCGAATAACAGCACTAAAAGTTCAACAGTGGCCTCAGAATTCAATTCCGAGCACCGGTTCAAAATTTAGAAAAAACCCTCTCTCACATTTAATGAACGTACCAAAACAAAAGTTCCAAAATTAATTTCGGACACTACGGGCCTCAGAATCAAGCACCATCAATTTTCATGGCCTCATAAAATTCTCATTTATTTAAAAAAACTTATATGGAAATTTCGGGTCTTTACATTCTCCCCACATCAGGGCTCTATATCCCCACAATCCACAACTAAAACTTGGTAAACAGGTGGGGGTACTGAGCATGCATCTGTGCCTCCCGCTCCAATTTTCTCTCCTCGAGGTTCCCGTACTGCCAGCGAACTTGCACCAGAGGTATCTACCGTCCATGAAGGACCCGCTCATGTCGATCCTCAATCTCTACTGGAACCTCTATAAATGTTTTCCCATCTTCAACGTCTAGCTCACCTTGGTCGAGGATGTGAGAAGGGTCGTGCACGTATCTCCTCAGCTGGGATACGTGAAATATTTCATGCACATAGTGAAACTGAGGTGGAAGATCTAAGTAGTAATCCACCTCGCTAACTATGAGGAGGACCTGAAAAGGTCCGATTAACCTTGGAGATAACATTCCACCTCGACCAAATCACTACAAACCACGTCGAGGTGAGACCTGTAAAAAGACCTGGTCACCTTCCTCGAACTCTAGAGGTCCCCATCTCCTGTCATCATACAACTTCTGCCTAATCTGTGTAGTCTTCATCTGCCCCTGGATGATCAGCAACTTCTATATGGTAGCCCATACCATCTCTGGTCCCACTAGTGCTGACTCCCCTAGGTCAGTCCAGCCCAAAGGTGACCTTCAAGGTCACCAGTATAACTCCTCGAAAGGTGCCATCACAATGGTGGAGTGATAGCTGTTGATGTATGAAACTCCCCCAAAAGAAAGTGATCCTACCAACTGTGATCGAAGTCAAGTAAACAAGCACACAACTTATCCACAAGGGTCTGAATGGTCCACTCAGTTGGGCCATCCCTCTTATAATGGAAGGCGGTGGTAAAAAAGAAGTTTCATCCCAAAAGCCTCTTGAAAGTCCTTCCATAGCCAGGAAGTAAAACATGCGTTACGATCGGAGACAATCGTCATGGGTACTCCATGTAGCCGCACAATATCTTGAACATAGAGGTGTCCCAAGATCTCTAATGCACCCCGATCATTGATCTGTAGGAAGTTGGCTGACTTGATGAGTCGGTCGATGATCACCCAAATCGAGTCATGACCCATGGATGTACGTGGAAGTCCTGTCACAAATTCCATGGATATCCCATTCCACTTCCACTCTGGGACCTCTAAAGGTTTAACCAAGCCTACCGATACCTGATGCTCTTCCTTCACTTGCTGACATTTGAGGCATTGAGAGACAAACTCTGCAACTGATTTCATCATTCCCGGAGACTAGTGTTGTCCTCAGAGATCCTGGTACATTTTCTCCACTCCTGGATGTACCGCTTGAGGGAAAATGTGGAACTCGCTCAACACATCCTCCATAAGTGACACTCGTACCAAGTTATGTCCTATAAAGAGTTTGACGTGCTCCCCACATTCAGAAAATCCATCAGGTGCATGTCCTGTGGATATTTGAGCACATCATGCCTGGAAATCAGAGTCGCCATGTTGCGCCTCCATGACTTGCTGAAGAAGTTGGAGAGTGACTGTAATATACTATAGAAAAGCTTCTCCGTCTCTATCCACAAAGGATATCTGTAAAGCATCCAGTTTCTCTTTCACCTCACCTGGTTGTTGTATACCAGACCTCTTGCTGAGTGCATCTGCTACAACATTTCCCTTCCCAGGAGTATAAAATATCTTTAAGTCATATTCTTGGAGGAACTCAAGAAAATTTCGCTGTCTAAAGTTCAGGTCCTTCATAGAGAAGATATAACTAAGACTCTTGTGATCAGATAACAATATAAAACGCTCTCCCCAGAGAGTGTTGCCACATCTTCAAGGTGAAGACCACTGCTGCTAACTCCAGGTCATGGGTAGCATAGTTCTACTCATGTTTTCTCAACTGTAGATAACCATATTCAATCACCGCTCTCTCCTACATCAGGACACATATGTGTCTAGTCCCAGATGTGTTGCTGTAAACTACGTACCCTACACCCTCGTCTGGAAGCCTCAAGATAGGGGGGCACTTGTTAGCCTCTGCCTCAGCTCTTGAAAACATTGTTGGCATCTCTCTGACCATATGAAGAGTTTCCCCCTTCTAGGTCAATGCTCATAGTGGTGCTGCAACTCTATAGAAGTCTAGCATAATCCTCTGGAAATATCCAGCCAAACCCCCGAATCACTGTACCTTTGTCACACTCTTGGGTGGCTCCTAAGAAAGTACTTCCTCAATCTTCACTAGATCTACTACAACTCCAACATCTGATATGACATGTACCAGAATGTAAAGCTCCCTGATCTAGAACTGGGTCTTCAAGAGCTTACCACAAAGCTGGTGTTGTCGGAGTGTGTCCAGTAATACCTTTAAATGATAGGCACGCTCCTCCTGACTAGCCGAGTAGATCATAATGTTTTCGTTGAAGACCACTACAAAGCGATCAAAGTATGGAAGAAATATCATGTTCATGAGTGACATGAACAATGTTGGAGTATTGGTCATGTCGAATGGAATAACAAAGAACTCATAATGGCTTTTCGGAAAACTGAAAGTCGTCTTCTTCACATCTTCGTCTCGCACTCTGAGTTGGTGATAGCCTTATATGAGATCTATATTCGAGAACCACCATCCTCCCTTCAACTGAAAAAGAGGTCATTAATTCATAGGAGTGGGTACTTGTTCTTCACGGTCACCTAGTTCAGGTGCCGATAGTCATCACAATGCCTCAAACTCTCATCCTCCTTCTCGGAAAAAAAATCAGGGTTGTACAAGGTGAAACACTGGGCTGAATGAATCCCTTTCCCTGCAAGTCCTCCAGCTATACTCGCAGCTCACGAAGCTCTGTAGGAGCCATCCTATATGCTAGTGTAGATATCAATGTCTTCCCATGGTACAAGTCAATGTAAAATTCCACCTCTATGCGAGGAGGTAGACCTAGAACATCATCAGGGAAAACATCCGTATACTGGTCCACCACTATAGGATAACTCGAACTCTCCACATAAACAGCTCCAAGGGTAAGGCTAGCCAACTGATATGTAATCGGTTGGACCCGCCTCTGGGTAAGTTCATCCTGCACTGCAATGGCTCCCTTCTCATAGGTGAAGGTAAACCTAGTCCCATCCGTGTGGACCCACATCACTTTGCACCTAATATTGTGTATCTGGGCATGGACAATAGATAACCCGTCCATACCGAAGATGACGTCGTAAGGCCTCGACACCGCAACTAGGATATCCCAGCCGAAGCTCTAACCTCCTAGAGTATGCTTGCACTGCCAACACCAATGCATAATTGTCGAGTATGTTCTCGTAGGAGTCTCTAGCCGTATGGATCAAGCCAACAGATCCATCGAAATCCCCATGTTCCGAATGAGGGTAGTGGCAATGAAATAATGAGTAGAACATGTGTCTATAAGTATTATAGCTAAGGTGGAGTAGACACAGATCGTAACTCGTATCATATCCAGAGTGCCTTGATCACAGGCCTCGGCTGCCTGGAGCTGAGAAATACCTTGTACACCAACTCTCTATTGTTGGGGTGGATCTCCTAGTAGTGGCGGCGGTAACATCTCAAATCATCTCCCACTGCCAGCTGCTTGGTCGGATCCTCTGCCACGTCCGCATGCTCCCTGCGGACCTCCTTGATCGAATCTATGTCTCTTCCTGGGTGGTCCTTCGACCTTCTACTGATCATTTGTATGGCGGGTTGGACAGTCATGAGCCATGTGACCATGCTCAGCACATGTGAAACACTACCCACTCCTCGCTTGACATACTCTATCTCAGTTTCCCCGGACAACCGTCCCTGAATCCAGCGGTCGTCCACCTGTAGGTCTGTTTCTCTTGGAACCCTATGACGTTTATCTGCTACACGTTGTAGAAGAATCCACTATATGATGATGGGTAGTGGGTCTCACTACTAGTTACTTCTAGACAAGGAAAATCTCCACCAAGAGGGCTCTCTCTAACATGCCTGCCTGCGTCGGGATGCTGAGTGAGATCACTGAAGCCCTGATCTCCCACCTGAGCCCCTGCTTAGTGGTCTAGTACCTGATGAAAGGATCCCTCACCATATATGTGGAGTAAAATGAGAGGTCAGTAAACCTCACTGAGTACTGGGATAAGGTCATGCTACCCTGTTGCAGATGAAGCATCTCCTGTATGGGCACTGTGTGAAGAATCAGTGGAACAAACTCAGCCCAAAACAGGCTCTCAAAGTCTTCCCAGAGAAGCTTCACCTCGTCATGAACCTGGAACATCAAGCTCCACTATCTTCCTACTTCTTCCTTTAGAAGGCTGGTGGCAACGATCACCATTTGATCAGCTGGTGTCCCAACCAATTGGAAAACTCTCACCATGACCTCCAGCCAATCCTCAGCTGCCTGTGGGTTCGTCTATCCCCTGAACCTGTGTGGGCTCTGGTGCAAGGACTTGTGTAATGCGCTCATGCGGCATGCACCATATACTATTGGGGCTCGTGAAATCAGTGTCCCAATGGGTAATGGTACCGTTGGTGCCTCCACTGGTGCCTCTATTGGAAAATGGTATGCACCGAGGTCCCATCTCTTGGTTGGCTAATAGTGGGAGCTACTCTCAGAACCCTAACTTGCTGTCTCCGTAGTGGCATCCTAAAATGAAATAGGTGCACCATAGTGGAAAGGGTATACCTGGTGAACTGACACGGTTAATAAGTTATACTTGGTGAGCTGAATCAAGAGATCACAAAGAGAACTTTTAAAAACACACACGTAATCGGTGTTTTCGTGCACTGAGTCAGAAATCAGAAGTCAGGGTCCTGGTGTATGGATATGTCGACTTCTACACCAACACTGGATTCCCTAAACTGATAACCACACTCACTACACATAACAATATTTTTGTTAAAAGAAATATAGGAGTCCTAGGTTTTGCGGTAGAACCGACTCCTATGATACCAATTTGTCACAACCCGTCCCCCGGGGCCCGTGCCGTGACTACCCCAAACCTACCTTCCATAGGCCGGGGGCTGGCGACTTGAACTGAAAGGCATTTTCCCTAAAATTGGGAAGGAATTTCCTTTATAACATTCATAATCACCTAACCAAGCACACAACAAGATACAAACACAAGAAAATAGTATAACCAAAAGAGTGTTGAAAGTAAAAAGGTGGCTGGGATAGAAGACAAACAGTAAAGGTACAAGTACAACTGAAATACAAACACAAGAAAATAGTATAACCAAAAGAGTGTTGAAAGTAAAAAGGTGGCTGGGATAGAAGACAAACAGTAAAGGTACAAGTACAACTGAAATACAATACAATTGAAAAAAGAGAAAAGATAGCTACTATATTGTCCTCCGAGATTCCTACCTGAAGGGTAGGTACTGATCGCCACCTCAACACTCCACCTCCAACCATCTCATCTGCGTACCGACACACCATATGGTCCACCTCTAGGTACCGTCTATTCCTGGTACTCTCATCCTTAGTCAGCACTGTCCGTCATCTAAATCCAATACAACAAGTTGTGGGCATAGCCCGTGCATGGGTGACTATAAAGATACTCAGTAGGGACCTCGAGACCCTCAAGGTCTGACAAAATCCACCAAGGATAAACCAAAAAGTATGAAATCAACAGATATCCCTACTTATCTATATTCCCATACATATACATAAGTTATCAAGTAATCCATCTCAATCACGAGGAAAACACAGAGGTACTGACTCCGAAGACACCAAGATTTATTCTAGGGGTAGTATCAAGTAACATTACCAGTCACAATGTGGAACACCTCGGCTACAAGAGAAATTCTCCACTATTGAGTACAATGGTCCTTCCACGTCACATAGAGGTGCTTCCCACTAACCTTGGAATGCTGAGGTACTCCTCCTGTCAAGTACCATAGGTCTACTGTGTCACACGGAGGTGCTCCACACTGAGGGTTTGCCGCGTCACATAGAGGCGCTCCCCCTCGTAGCCTGCTTAGGTACTCCTCACCTCAAGTACCGTTGTTCTTCCACGCCACCTAGGAGCTCCCCACCTTGGGTCTGCCACATCACCAAGGTGCTCCCCACTGGGCCAGTCGAGTCACTCTGAGTCGAAACGGTCAGCAGTAGTCAAGTCTCATTTAGCCACTGGGTTCTTGCACTATACTCTCTCATGTCCAGGAGGATCTGCTCCACAAACTACTGGTCGATACTCCATCTAACATGAAGTCCCAAGAAGAAGTATCTCAAATTTTTTCCTTGTCATAGGGATATCAACGTAATAGACAGTCTGTCAATCGGATGACCGGTCTGTGAGTTATTAGCCGTTTAGTCTCGGGGGCCCGGTTGGATTTGTGCGTGAAATAACCAAACCACTCCCCATCTTAATCTGAATCTCAGTGGGGTATCATTCAAAGGTACCGTCTCATTCCAATATTTATAGTGCTACTGACGGTTCACAAGAGGAACGTCTGGTGCCAATGTTATGGCCGAAGAAGTAAATGGGTCAAAGTGGGCCTGGGTCTGATCTGACCCTGTCGAATCGACCCATCCCGACTCGCTGGGTCAGGCCTGGCCCACAGTGTGGCTAGGACCGTTGGGTTCGGCCTGGCCCACTGGGTCCATCCCGGACCGCGAGGGCCATGAGGGTAACATGAGGGTAGCTCGATGAAGGGGTACACTGAGGGCGTGGACCGGCCGTGGGTACCGTGAGGGCAGCAAATCAGCCGCGAGGGCCCAGACCAGCCATGAGGGATGTAGACCGGCCACAAGGGCGCAGACCGGCCGTGAGGTTGCAGACCAACGGTGAGGGCGCGGACCGGCCACAAGGGCATGTACCGGCTGTGGACCGGCCGTGAGGGCGGCGGACCGGCTGCGAGGGTGGCGGACTGTCCCCGAGGGTGAGGACTGGCTGGGAGGGCGAGGACCTGCCATGAGGGTGCGAACCTGCCTCGAGGGAGCAGAATGGCCGTGAGGGTGCAGATAGGGCATGAGGGCATGGAGGCCATGAGGGCGCTGTAGAGGGCTGCTGGAGGCTGCGATGGCACGGTGGGCCATTGGGCCGGTCGGCCTGGGCAGCGCGACAAGGTTGCAGGGGTGGTTCGGCGGGCGGTGGCGGCACGGTGGCCCGGAAGACGGCATCAGCGGCTCCGTCTGGTCGATGGCGGCCGCAGGCGGCGCAATGGGGCCATGAGGCACGGTGGTCATTATTTCCATGGTGAGGCTCGACCGTGGGGATGTTGCGAAGGCGCGGAGGTCACAAGGCGATAGTGGACGTGTGGGCGGTGTCGTTGCGCCGCTGCCTTCTTCATGTTCAACTTCACAAATCATCACAAGATTTGCGGAGAGGATATGCCATGTTAGTTTGGCCCGCACTCTCTACATTAGTGCAGTAGCATGCGACTTTTATACTTAAATCACAATAATATTAAGAACAAGTAAAATGAGTAAATCAAACACCCTCCCTTCAAGCTTCCACAATTATTCATTACCAATCCCGCAAAAGAAGAACATTTTCGGACCAATCTAAAATAGAGAGTAGATCCGAGTTCATTTTTTAGAAGGGAAGAACATGGGAATATAAAATAACATATAAATAAATCCCTACCTTGTGTTGTTCATTGACATTGCCGCAAGAAGGTAGTATGGATTTCGATGCGCCGTAGATGAAGACGTCCCATGTCAGAAGGAGTCCCGAGGAAGACAGTCAAAGGTGGTCGGCATTTGTTGTTGGTGGTGCGTTCTTCGTTGGAGAACTTTATTTCTCCCAATGATTTATCCTCTCCCAATTCACCCAAAAATTCCAAGTATCCAACAATATACATTATGTTGGCTATTTAGTTCATTGGAGTGAAACTAAAAATGGATTAATTAAGTTATATCCACTTAATAAATTGATGAGGATGGAACAAAATTAAATAAAGGAGGGTTGGAACATTTAATATTGGAGGGTTGGAATAATTAAAGTAGAGGAAGCTCAAGAGGCTCCTCCACATTAATGTGGGAGTTGAAGAGGATTATACCTCAGGTGGCCCCCACCACCATAAACTCTCGTGGGAGGGTAAGGTTTGGTGGTCCCCCCCTTCTCAACTTCTATTTAGAGGGTGGTTACAACAAAATAAAATAAAATGTGTGTTTATTTTATTTTATTATTTCCATGAAAAACCCAAAAATTATCTTCCACCCTCGACAAATTTCCATCGAGGTGAAATTCTCCTTAAGAGAATACCGGCGTTGTGAGTTCAACGATGCTCAAAAATTTCAATTCCAAGAACCGGTTCAAAAGTTAGAAAAAACCTGCTCGCATGTTTACTGAACGTACATGAACAAAAGTTCAATAATTCATTCTGGGAACTCCGGGCCTCAGAATCAAGCACTGTCAATTTTCAAGGACTCGTAAACGTACAATTTATTTTAAAAAAATTACCTGGAAATTCCAGGTCATTACACTGTGAGTCCCAGGTTTGTTTGAGCAGGTTCGGATGTGGTTTTTTAGAATAGGTGGGAGTGTGAGGTCATTTTCTCTTAGGCAAGAGAGTATAAACTAGAGGGGAGTGGTATAGGGTGCCCAAATAATTGATGTGTTCATTATATTACTTTATATGAACTGCATTTCTTTTTGAGTGGTCCTTGGTGAGGTTGTGATAGTTAGTATACCTTCTTATGTGTTTTTGGTTCAATTATTTTCCCACTGAAGCATTAGTATACTTACCTCAGTTGTGCATGAGAAACATTGGTTTTCCTAAAGTGTATATATTTATACTCACCCTATATATATAATATGATTTTAGGTTTCAAGGAGGATTACATTGATCGTTCCAGAGAAATCTATCTTGGACTTTGGGACAATTTCCTAGTTCTTTAATATCTTTATTTGGGTATTTACATTAGAGTTTGTTTGTATTTGTAATATTTATTTAATCATACATGGGGGAAGGATTTGTATTTCTTATATATATAAATATATCTTTGATTTTTTTGGGATGATCTATCTTATTTCCTGATCTTGTATATTTTAAAAAGGAAATTCCTCTTTTTTATGAGATTTGCATACCCTTGGTACTGGTCACCAACCTTGGGCCTACTGGAGGCGAGACTAATGGGTCATTATCTCCCTTTCTTTATTTCCATCCTAGGAGGATAATATTTTGAGGGAGGGGTTCATAATGATAATGATATAATGTTTCAAAGGGGAATCATAAACACCATGAAAATAATCTCAAAGTGATTATGGATTATGACTCATATTTTGATAATTTAAAAGGAAAACCCTTACAAAGACTATAAAAATGTTGAGAGAATTAATTAATGATGTAGTGATGTTAAAGAAATTTTAATACATATAAATCATGTGTAAATTAAACATAAAATAATATATGGTCAATAAACCCATAATCCAATAATATCATATTCAGTGGAGAAGTAATATAACCAAATCAAAAGAAATTGAGTTATGGAACCCCTTACCACTAGTTTGAATCCCCTATTATTTATGTCATATATAATTTATTTATGATACAATTAAATTTTATTAAAAACCTTTTTAATATATATTAACATATTATTATCCATTTTATATCACTTATTACTATTCTTTATATAGTTATTACATCAGTTCTATTCATGTTAGATTTTTTTGGGGGCGTTCTGTTCATAATCAAAAACAATCTGTAGGCTTACCATGGTCAATGTGGTAATGGTTACATAATATCAATAGTATCAATCATGAAATAATTATAATTTTTATCTATAAAAATTAATTTCTAATTATCCATTAATGAAAAATAAGGGAAAAATAACTTTTCTTTGTGAAGGTGGTAGTCGTCACTTACTCACAAGAGATGCTATCATTGTTTAACTAGTGGAAGGGTAAGCAAATTATTTATTTGTTTTATTTAAAATAATAATAATTTAATCAATATCATATATACTCATTAAATCTTTCATAATAAATATCTTTATGAGTTGGTGGTGAAAAAACAAAACACATTGCGTCATGGATGTGGTAGTCCACATGTATACACAAATAATAATGAAAAAGGGTTTTAAAATAATTTTAATTAAATTTTCTTATTGTTGAGATATATAATTTATTATTTTATCATGGATTAATAAAATTTTAATGGGGAGAATGATATTTAAAATAAAATCCTTCAATTAAGAGTTTTGCCATTTTTTTATAAAATCACCATTGGTTTTCACAAGAATCCTTTTAGGTTTTTTTGATCATACTAGTGCCTCTAGGTCATTAGTGGGGGGGAGGGGTTATTAAATAAATTTTTACAAATTTTCATTGATATTTTAATAAAAATTATTAAGGATGATAGGATATGTGGTTCTATTTTATATATTCAGAAAAGAAACACTTGGAATTAACTAAAAGATATATATATAGTTAATGTACTTCTCAAAAAAAGTATTCAAATATTGATATGTATTTAAAAAATAGAATAAGGTAAAAATATAGTTATCCAATAAAATTTATATATATTTTTGGTGTCATTTTAAAAATTATAATTCAGTTAAACTCCTTCATTACACATTTATATCATTAACCATAATAACATATTTTTCTCATGTTAAGGTAAAAAAATTTATTCATTGGTAAAAAGTAGTGAAAAAATGGATCCTTGATAAAAATTTAGACCATTAACAATTGAAAATACCCTATTTCAATTTTTGACGTTAAATCACTTAATAAATTATAATTTAACCAAAATATTATTAATGTCATTTTCTAGACTGTTCGTTTAATTTTAAATTAATGTATTCAAGATTATAATGAATTTAGAATTTAAAATCCATTACCAATAATTAATTTTTTTTATTATCCATAAAAGTTTTTGAACACTATAAAATATCGAGAATATATTCCTTTTAATGTTTTAAAAATAATTTACTATATTGTTTCTACCATCTACACAAGCACTAAGTTTGCATTTCATACCCATATAAAGAAATTATACCTTCAAAAAACGTATAAATATTTTAAATTCCTAATATTAATTAATTTATGATCAAAATAACCAATTATATTCAATCATAACATAATTTTATCCCTAAAAAATAGTATAAGAGTAATTAAAATCAAGCGACCAACATTGTCTAATTATTTTTTACTTGAAGTAGTATATACGTCATTACAAAAGAAAAATGGTATAAAATTACCTATACAAAATTTTATGATAGATAAGTTAAATTTAATACCATAAATTAAATTAAAGGGAAAATTTGGGTTGATTTTGAGAACATACCAAAATTTTTACCCCTTTTTACCCCTTTTACCCTTACCGTATTAAGAAATATTACCATGATTATTATTGAAAATGACCAAAAATAGAAGGGATATATTTACAAATTTTAAGAATACTGATTACAAATATGGAATCCAAGTTTTATGATTCAATTTATAGAAGTGATTGAAATAAATTTTAATATAAAATTTCAAAATTCAATGAAATATAGTTTTTAGAAAACTGTGTTATTAATCAAAAAAGTTATGTTATACAAAAATAAAATATAATATACATTCCTATGGAATTTTATAAAATATGTTTAAAAAAATTTAACTTATGTTACTTTAATACAGAATAAAAAAATGGGATTATAAATTACTTTATTTAGAGGAAATAAATCACAATTTTATAGAAATTTATATTTTTAACTATTCACATAAATTCAAACTTTTTCAAAAAAATAAAAAAACAGCATCCTATTCATATCATGAAATTCTAATTTAAAAAATGTTACCCAGTTTTTCATATAAAATTCATTTATTTGGATGAAATTAATTAATATATATACCCATTAAATGAAATAAAAATCATTATTGAAAATAATGTATTTTAAAGTGTAGAGTGAACTTACTAAAAAGTTACTAGGTACTTATAATACATTTAAATTATATAAAAACCTTATAAAAATTTTAATTATATATTTATTTCTATTCATACCTCCAATTTAATGACTAGATTATATTGATGAAATTTATATAATAATTGTTTATAGTATATTATAGTTTTCCTAATGATTAGTGTTGTGTGTAAAGAATGCTTTTGAGCATTGTGTTTTTTTAATATAAATTTTCAGGGTTCTACACCAAGGGGTCCCAAAAAAAGAAAAAAACATCCCCGTTATAAACAAAATCATGAAGACACATCGAAATTCTAGTGAGCTAAATCAAGACACTGATCTATACCCAGGGCCACGTGCTATCTAGTAAGGCCTCATTATCTATCTAGTGTCTAACTACATAAATTTCAGTATTATAGTCACCCGTGTTATTTATTTGATTCTTATTGAACACATGTGACACCCTTAGCATCTCAACAATCTCTAAACTAATATTTTTTCTTTTTTATAACCCTAATAATTCCATTCTGAATATCTTTTTTCTAAAAAATACTATGACCATGTTGAAAATTAAAATTTCTTTTAAATTTTCTCATCTTGTTCAAAAACAGGGTGTTACCAGCACTTTTAAAAATTCTAAAAAAACTTGAAATATTGTTTTCTTATCTAGGCCTTTCAAATAAACTCCAAACAACCTCAAACAAAAGAAGTAATCTCAAATCAATTCAATGAGATATTTGATAGGTCGAAAATATATTATCAATTACTTTTTATGATCTTCACTAATAGTTAAAAAAATACATCAATTCATAAAATATTTTGCACGTTCTTTAGCATCCACCTTAATATTTTTTATCAATTACATACACTAAAAAAATTTATAAAATTATATCCCTTCTCAAAAATAAATTTATCAACATTACACTATTGGATAATCAAATATTTATAATATTATTTCATTCCTTGGTGACATGTAATTTTTGGATAGTGATAGTAATTCAATTTTACATAGTGAAATCATTCATTTATCTATATTTTTATAGTAAAACCATTTTTAGATTCAAAATATGTTACAGGAGTTTTAAAAAATGCTCTATATTCTTCAACAAAATCTAAAGAATACAATAAATGATAATAGATCCTTATATGATTTTAAATATTTGAAAATTCATAATTAGCATGCATCATTTAAATATATACCTTGACATAAATATTTTTACAATATCATCATGATGATCCATTATATGAATATATTCCTTCCACAAATTTCTATTTAAACCTTTTATTAAATTAAATTATTTCTAGATTTAATGATTTTATATCTTGATGATTTTTTTACATTCTTGGAATAATAGATTATAATTTTATTATCACAGGAAATTTTATATGAATATGAATTATCACAATGTATTATTCTAATTCCAATTTAATCTAAATAATATATGTACCTGCATGTGTAAAAGACACATACTCATAATCTGCAGTGCATAAAGTCAAAGAAATTTTCATGTTGAAATTAAATTTCACAAAACATTCAAGTAAAATGAATATAACACCTTTTATTTGTTTTCGATCATCACAAAAATCTATCCTAATTAGTATAAGTGTACGGAAATAAGTTAAGATTCACATCACTAATGTATGTCAACAAATAATTTAATGTTCATTCAATGTATTTTATAAATATCATTGAATCCTTCACATACAATGATTTTGTAAAACATTGATAGTAATCACAAAATGTTACAACATAAAAAATATTAACTCAAGATGTAGAGTGATAAAAAAAAATCAATAAAATTTTTGGATTCCTTTTGGATCACAATTTCCATAACATTATACTTTATTGGATTTACACCGACTATTATTGGGGTGGATAGCACTTTAGAAACATCCATTACAAACATCATGAACAATCTGTTAGAAATTTTATTAATTATATAAAATAAATATGATTTTTTTTAATAAATTTCAATCCTATAAAAAAACCCATTTAACTAAGAATAGTCATTTAAAAATAATTCTTTATTTTTTTAAGTATATAAAATTTTAATCCCCATAAAAATATTTATTGCATAAATTTATAAAGTAAAAATAAGTGTACCAATGCTCATTCGCTTCACATAAATATTATTTTCCAATTATCCATTATTGAACATCATATCTCTTAAGAATCTATCCATCTTACAATAAAAAAATACAATGGACTATTTCAACTTGTATATTTTTATTTTAAAAAAATCACATCATGGTTAATTAAATATTAAGAACCAAACCATCAGGTCTCCCAATAAAAACGTCTTCTTCATGTTCTACATTTAAAGATATAGACTTCACAACCATTTAACATATTTTATAATCAATAAAACCATTATCAATATCAGTTCCAACTACTTATTCAATACAACCATTATAAATATCTGTTCAACTACTTATTCAATCAATTTTATAGAAACCAAACTGATATCCACCACTATTTCTTTATTTCTATTTTCCTTAAGTGTTTTTGAGAAAATAAGGAAAATGGGAGAGAATCTTAAATATTTTGACTACACGCCGTGTACTTTTCCACACACCACGTACTTTGGTTGTGTGGAAGGGGTACACAGGGCATGTAGGCCGGTCGACGATGATGGGTGTAAAAACCGACTACACGTCGTGTAGTTGGTCTTTACACATCATGTAGTCAGTCGGTAGGCAAACAGTAAGGCGGTGGCTAGCTGAGTGGCATTACACACCGTTTACTCTGGTGTCACACTCCGTTTACGCATGTCGACAGATGAACAGTGCCATTCTGGCGAGAAGCCGCTGATGGAACAGTTAAAAAAATGAAAACTACACGCCTTGTACCCAATAGAAGACGCCGTATAGTCTGTTTTTTTCTCTTAAAATGGGATGTAGCCTCCCCTATTCAGAGGGAAGGCTTAGAACTGGAGGTGGAATTGGGAGAGATGGCCGGACCTTTGGAGATCACCCAAGCGAGCACTGGGAATCCGAATCCACCTCCGTCGATCTCGTTGGAACCGTACGGGTAAGACCTCCACTTTCCTTAAGCCATTCTAACCAATTATTTCTTGAGGTAGAGTTATTTACATTTGAACATGATTTATTTAACCTCATATCTACGTTTTTCTTAGGGAGTTTCTGGAATTGGTGTTCATGTATACCGATCAGTGGTGTTTGAGGTAGGTGGCTTGGTGTTTAAATTCCAACTGTTGTGCATTTTTGTTTACCGTTGAGCTATAAACTAATGTTGGGGTTTCGTGTGGATGATGCCTTGGCTATATTGAATACCTAAAATTGTATAGGTAGTTTAATGTGATAATAAATTGTAGTTTGGGATCACTGCTTGGAACCAGGACCACCAGGGGGTGCGTTCCTCTATTTATCCGTTTGGACAGGATACCCGAGGGTATGTCACTGTAATAATGATTATTGAATTGCCTAGAGAGTAATTGTATGTGAATTTATTGTTTATATATTGGGCATGGCCTGATTACTTGTTTATCCTGAGGGTAGTGTTTTACTTAGCCTGAGGACAGTGGTTATTTTAGCCTGAGGGAAACTTCTTTTGTGCCTGTGGGCAATAGACTTTGTGCCTGAGGGAGACACTTTGTATGCCTGAGGGAAATATCTATTATGCCTATGGGAAATTACCCAAGGGTTTTGTTTCGGATTTCCTGAGGGTAAGAGTTTACATTTCTGGGGACACTGACTGTTTACATAGAAAATTCACCGAGGTGATGTCTTATATTAAATGGATAAAATGAATTTTAAAATAAAAATATAACGGATAAAGTTAGTTACTTTTGAGTACTTCTTAGTTAATTTCATTTACTACTACACACCGTTGTTTCATATTTTCACACTATTGGGCACATGCCTTTGGTGGGTGCCTACTGGGATTTATTTCTCACACCCTATTTGGGTCATGTCTTAGTCTCAAAAAGATTACGTTTCTGCAGGTGTGGATAAGGGAAAGGGTCCCTATAAATGTACTTGATTATTGCTGAGGAGTAGGGGAGCATGGGACCGAGCTTAGGATTGCGATGCCACCAGCTGTTATGTTTTGTTTTACTGTACATGGTACTTGAGCTGTATTGTATTCTTTTGCTTCATAACATGTTCTGGGTGTTTTCATAGGACATAGGACATGTTGCGTCATTACATATATGACTGTTGGTTATCTTTTTAATGCAGTCGTTCATTTTAAATGTGTATGGTTTATTGCTTCCGTTGTTGTCGTATGTTTGTATATTTCATTCCGATGCGCTACACTTTGAAAAATGAGGGCATAGTTTCCCCACTATCATACATGGGCCCTTGCTGCTAGTCGGAAGCCTCTGGAATTTGGGGAAATGTGCTTGAGGTCATGTGACCAACCGGGTTCAGGGCATCCGTGGAGTGGTACCCGGATCCGGGACGTTACAAAGTGGTATCAAATGGATTATTTTTTTGACTTACTATTTGGTGCCTTTGTCAGGGATATGACGGAAATGGTAGTAGGTAATACGTTGTTCTTGGGAGTTACTAACCCGTGTATAGGGAAAAGCCAGTCTACCTCAGTAATTGCAATTTTTCAAAATTTTCAAATTTTACAGTTGATTTTGTTTTCACTGTTGGGTGACGCACTTGTGATTGTGCTGTTTATATTTTATCTATGGGTTCTATTTAGTTGCATCCCAGTGAGATGAGGGTATGCCATCTCATGCATCATTTAGGCACATGCTACAAATGACATGTCATTTATTCTTCTTTGCCATGTTGGTGCATTAGAAATTTTCATGTTGTTGCAATAGTTGTGAGCTAGAAAAGCATGATGGTGTGATAACGACCTTAATAAATACATACTATCCAATAGGGTATTTTTGTGTGAGTCTGTTGATAGAATGGATGCCAAACATTGGTTTTTGGGAAGTATGGGCCCTCATTGACTAGAATTTGGTGGATCATTGATTGTTTATCTAGTTATAACATATATAAGATGACAAAATTTGATTTTTTTGGAGTATGGGCCCTCACGGATCATAATTTTTCACTTAGGTGTTGTTTTTCAGTATTTAATGGGTTCCAGAGTAGTTTTAGAGGCTTACTATCCAGAAAACCCAAGATACACGCCGTGTAGTCCCTCGGACACATGCCGTGTGATCTTCTGTTCAGGAAGAAAAGAATACTTTTTAAGTACATGCCGTGTACCAATAGGACACGCTATGTATTCTCTTACCATGTCATAAACCATGTGGGCATGGACACGGGGAAGGGAAAAGCTTGGGGAAAACATCCCAGGTACCAACTGTACACACCGTGTAGTGTTGACCCAGAGTACGACCGTGTAACAAACAACACGGGTTGGTGGAATCTTTTCTTGTACATGCCATGTCAATGATGTATACGCCATGTCGTCAGACCTAGTATTTGAACGTGTAACTAACAACACGGGTCGGTGAAGCTCGTCTAGTACACACCATGTACCTGTGGGACACGCCGTGTAGTCTTGACCAGTGAGTGACTGTGTGGACTTAGCCGTGTGACCGGGGAAACAGGGTGGTGTACACGCCGTGTGTGGGTGTAACACACTGTGTAGTTTTAGCTGAGTAGTCAGCCGTGTCATGAACGACACAGGTAGTTGGAAAGCTAAACCATACACACTGTGTAGATGATATAAACTCCGTGATGTCTTGTTCAATGGGAGTCATGTGGATTAGCCGTGTAGGAGGACCCGGGTAGGGGAATAAAAGTTAGGTACACAATGTGTAGTTAATATACATGTCGTGTAGTCTTTTTTTTCAAATCTTGAACGCCTTCTTCATCCTGTTCCCTTTTTAGTCCCCTCATTTTTTCAGTCTTTGATAAATCGTGATCTAAGGTGTGTGTTTGACCTTGTAGAGTCATGCCACCGAGACGACCACACGTTGTTCGCCAGGAGAGCGGAAAAAATTATACTCCAGAGATGGTAGGCCTTGGGCTACCAGTGGATCCTCCAGCAGAGCCAGATACAGCGCCAACCGTTATACCAGACAGAGGTGCGGATGCACAGATCCGTGAAGGCTTTATGCGGTTCATGAAGACCTTTAAAGAAGCACCACATGTTTCCACATCTATGGCAGACCTAACTCGTATATTCCAGCAACAGCATCCGCCTACGTTTTTAGGGGATAGAGGACCAAAGGAAATGGAGTCTTGGGTAGATTTATTGCATACTATTTTCGAGTATCTAGAGACTCCTCTAGGGTGGAGCATCACGCTCATGACTTATATGCTGCGCGATTCCTCCAAGAGGTGGTGGGATGTTACCACCTAGACAGAGCATCACAAAGACATGGCGTGGGACGATTTTTGGACATCTTTCTATGATTTCTTCTTCCCAGAGATGCTGAGGGTAGATAGAGCTCGAGAGTTCATGAATATGCAGTAGGACGCTATGTCCGTGATGGATTATTCTGCTTTCTTCAGCGAGTAGCAGTGTTTTGCACCTGTTTTAGTGGGTGATGAGGCGTTGAGTGCTAGACGCTTTGAGGATGGTCTTCAGTATGACATCTAAGCATTGGTGAATGTTTTCAGGTTGTTTACATTGCATGAAATTATGAAACAGACATTTATTACTGAACGGAACCTACGGGAAGCTAGTGGTTTGGGCCAGGACGGTTCGACACCGGTTTCTGGTACTATTTCTGCCAGTAAGAGGAAGAGACAGATGGATTTATCTCATGGTGTTACTACCATCTAGAAGAATGTTTCAGGTGGTCAAGTCATGTGATACAAGTGTGATAAAGAGTGGTACAAGAGACCACAATGTCCATGTGACCCAGTGGAGTGCCGAACATGTGGAAATATGGGTCATCTACTGCTCTTTTGCAGGGCATTTCCATCAGTGGCTAGTGAGAGGGGTTCTGTGTAGACTTTGCGTGTGGGAGAAGGATCATCAGCTTCCTATCAGTTGGGAAACTGGGATACCATTGGACCTACAGGCAGAGTTGGTGGTTAAGTCCGTGGTAGCCAGACACCAGGATCTAAGAGGCAGCAGGGTGGGACAGCTCAGGGTAGGTAGGCTGTGTCGCAGGGCCGCAACACTGGGCAGACATATGCAGTGCAACAGACCCAACAAGAGCAGGATCCCAGACCTTCTAGTGTCAGAGGTACTATTCTAGTAGCTTCTGCCTTATCTTCAGTACTTTTTGATACGGGTTCTACTCATAGCTTTATATCTGTGCCCGTTGTGGAGAGCCTTGGGCTCTGTGTTTCTTCTCCTTCTACAGTTATGATGCTAGACACTCGTTGGGAACTAGAACGGTTGGTGTGCATCAGTGTAGGGAGTTCCGCCTAGTGGTTGGTGGGTGTCACTTTCTATGGGACCACTATGTCTTATAGATGATGACTTATGATTTCATTCTTGGGATAGACTGTTTGGTTCCCTTTCGAGCCTTTGTAGACTGTAATCGTCGTAGGTTGAGTTTCACGTCACTAAAGGGCGGAGAGTTTCTATACAAGGGAGAGTGGGATGTTCAGGCGAGTCGAACTAGACCAGAGCATCGCGGACGAGGTGGTGTGAAAACCAAGATTGTGAGTTTATATTTAGATGATTAGGGGACTTGTCAGAAGGATTTCCCACTAGTGGTGGATCGTTTAAGGGATGTCTTCCTGGATGAATTTTAAGGTCTACCTCCAAAGTCTGGTGTGGATTTCCTTATTCTGCTTGTTCCAGGAGCAGTACTGGTGTCCATTCCTTCTTATAGGATGGCCACGCCTGAGTTTTAGGATCACAAGAGGTAGTTAGAGGAGTTACAGTCAAAGGGTTTTATCTGACCCAATACTTCTCCTTGGGGTTCTCCGGTCCTCTTTACGAAAAAGGAAGATGGTACCCTCAGACTTTATGAGGATTATCAGAAGATAAACCAGTTAACGGTCAAGAACCTATACCCCTTTCCGAGGATTGATGATCTTTTTGATCAACTTCGTGAAGCATGAGTGTTCTCAAAGATTGACTTTAGATCAGGATATCATCAATTGCACGTGAGGCCATCGGACATACCACTTACAACTTTTTGGAGCAGATATGGTCTATATGAGTAATTGGTTATGCCTTTTGGACTCACGAACGTGCCAGAAGATTTCATGGTTCTGATGAATCATGTGTTCCATCCTTATCTGGATTCTTTTGTGGTATTATTCATGGACGAAATCTTGGTGTACTCTCATACTCGACACGAACATTCCACCCATATTGAGATAGTACTAAGTACACTGAGAGATAATCAACTATAGGTTAAGATCTCAATGTTCCAATTTTGTATGGACCAGATTCACTTCCTGTGTCATATCATCTCAGTGGAAGGAATTGTAGTAGAATCAGAGATGGTGAGAGGAGTAGTTTCCTTGGAGAATCCTAAGAACATGTTTGAGATATAAAGTTTCTTGGGGATGGCTGGTTACTACAAAAGCTTCATCCAGGACTTCTCCCACATAGCAGTGCCATTGAAGAGTTTGAATAAGAAGGGTGTGAAGTGTTTTTGGACAGAATCTTGTGAGACATCCTTTCAGGAACTTAAATGACGGTTGACATCAGCACCTGTCCTGATACTTCTAGAGGAAGGGAAGAGCAATACAGTTTACTATGATGCCTTACATATTGGGCTGGGAGCAGTGTTGATACAGGGCGATCGAGTTGTTGCGTACGGTTCTAGGCATTTGAGTCCACATGAGAAGAATTACCGAACACATGTTCTCGAGTTGGCTGTAGTTGTTCATGTGTTGCGCTATTGGAGACATTATCTCTTGAGAGATCATTTTTTGGTTTTCACCAACCACAAAAGTCTCAAGTACATCTTTACTCAGTGTGACTTGAACCTGAGACATGGAAGGTGGGTCGAATACCTTCAGTCCTTTGACTTTGAGATTTCTTATACACCTGGTAAAGGTAATGCAGTAGCTGATTCACTGAGTAGGAGGACTCAGATACAGGCGGTTCCGGAGGCCAGTGGTGAGTGGCAGCTTATGGCTTTGTTTTTTGAGATGCATTTGGAGGTTCAGGACAGTCAGGGGAAAACCTATCTTTCATATTTATCTGTGACTCATACCCTCTTGGATAAAGTGAGGATAAGACATCTATCTGATTCAGAAGGCCTAGTTCTATGGGAGTCAGTGGCCAGGGAGGACCCTCCTCCTGGATGGACGATAGGAAATGATGAGGTACTTTATTTCCATGGAAGAGTGTGGTTTCCAAGGGATATATATGAGAAGTTGATGTGGGAGTATCATTTTTCATCTTGGGTAGTTCATCCCAGAGATACCAATATGTACCGTGACTTGAGACGTCAGTATTGGTAGCTGGGTATGAAGAGAGAGATAGCTGGTTTTGTTACGAGATGTTCCATTTGTCACCAGGTGAAGGCAGAGCCTCAGAGGCCAGCCGGACTGTTATAGTAGTTACCCATCCCAGAATAGAAATGGGATAATGTCGTGATGGTCTTCGTGACTGGGTTGCTAGGGTTACCTCAGGGAAATGATGTCGTGTGGGTTGTTATGGACAGACTCACGAAGGTAGCTCACTTTTTTCCGATCAAGTAGACCTTCAGTGTTGACGATCACAGAAAGTTTTATATATGAGAGGGCATACATCTTCATGGGTTTCCTCGTTCTATCATTTTTAATAGGGATTCCCATTTTACATATCATTTCTGGCAGAGTTTTTAGAGGGCACTGGGGACACTGGTACTTCTGAGCATAGCTTACCAACCTCAAATCGATGGCCAGTCAAAGTGTACAATACCGGGGCTTGAGGACTTGTTGCATGCATGCGTCCTAGACATTTCGGGCTCTTGGGAGTAGCATATACCCCTAATATAGTTTTCCTATAATAATAGTTTTCAGGAAACTACTGAGCTGGCACCTTACGAGGCTTTATATGGTAGGCCATGCTGATCACCCTTATACTAGTTAGAGGTTGGTGAGGTAGCTTTACTGGGACCACATCTCATGCAGGAGACTTCTGAGCAGGTCCATTTGATTCAGAAGTCAATGGATACCAGACATTCTCATCAGAAATCTTATGCTGATCGCCGCAGACGACCCTTGGAGTTTGTGGTCAGGGATCAGGTTTTCTTGGATGTCTCACCGAGGCTGGGACACAGGAAAATCAGAAGACAGGGTAAACATTCATCGAGGTACGTGGGGCAATTTGATATTCTAGAGAGAGTCGGCCTGATTGCCTATTGGTTGCAGTTATCACAGAGGTATCGGGCCATGCACGATATCTTCCATGTATCTCAGCTGCACCGTTATCATTCAAACCCGTCTCACATCTTTCAGCCCGAGGAGGTTGAGCTTCAGGTAGATGCGTCCTTTGAGGAGCATCTGATTCGTATCATTGATATGAGCACGAAGGATGTATGAGGCCGGTCAGTTCCTCTCGTACGGGTGATATGGCAACATGTCGAGTGCAAGATGAGTCCTGGGAGCAAGAGACCGACATACGTGCTCAGTGGCCAGAGTTGTTCTGAGCTATATCTTCACCAACCTTGGAAGGGAAATTCACCGATGAATTTCATTAAGGGGGGAAGTTTGTAATAACTCGGTTCATGTTCATGATGTATGAGTTTCTTCCTTTCTCTTTTCCTTAAGTGTTTTTTAGAAAATAAGGAAAATGGGAGAAAATCTTAAATTTTGTAACTACAAGACATGTACATTTCCACACAATGTGTACTTTGGCCGTGTGTAAGGGGTATACCGGGCGTGTAGGCCAGTCAATGATGATGGGTGTAAAAACTGAATACATGCTGTGGAGTGGGTATTTACACACTGTGTAGTCAGTAGGCAGGAAAACAGTAAGGCGGTGGCCAGCTGGGTGGTAGTACACGCCGTCTACTCAGGTTTTACACACCGTGTATGCATGTCGACAGATGAACAGTGCCACGCTGGCGGGAAGCCGCCGAAGGTACAGTTAAAAAATGAAAACATCACGCTGTGTACCCAATAGTACACTCCATGTAGTCTATTTTTTTTTTTGCCTAAAATGGGAAGTAGCCTCCCCTGGTCACATGGAAGGCTTAGAACCGGAGGAGGACATGGGAGGGACGACCAGACATTCGGAGGTCACCCGAGTGAACACCGGGAATCACATTCCACCTCCGTCGATCTCGTTGGAACCGTAAGGGTATGCCCTCAACTCTCCTTAAGTCGTTCTTACCTATTATTTCTTGAGGGAGAGTTATTTATATTTGAACATGATTTCTTTTACCTTCTATATAAGTTGTTCTTGGGAGTTTCTGGAAGCGTTGTTCACGTATACCGATCAAGGGTGTTTGAGGTAGGTGGATTGGTGTTTAAATTCGAACCGTTGGGCATTTTTGTGTATCGTTGAGCTACGAACCCATATTGGGGTGTCATGTGGCTGAGGCCTTGGATGTTTTGAATACCTAAAATTTTATAGATGGTTTAATGTTACAATAAACTATTGTTTGGGAATACTACTTGGATCCAGGACCACCCAGGGGTGCATTCCTCTGTTTAGCCGTTTGGCCAGGATACCCGAGGGTATGCCATTGTAATAATCATTATTGAATTTCTTTGAGAGGAATTGTATTTTAATTTCTTTTTTATATGTTGGGCATGGCCCAGTTACTTATTCAGCCTGAGGGAAGTGTTTTACTTAGCCTGAGGGCAGTCGTTATTTTAGCATAAGTGCATCTTCTTTCGTTCCTGTGGGCAATAGACTCTGTGCCTGAGGGTGACACTTTGTACGCCTCAGGGAAATATCTGTTATACCTTTGGGAAATTACCTAAGGGTTTTTTTCGGATTACCTGAGGGTTAGAGTTTACTTGTCTAGGGATACTGACTGTTTACCTAGAAAATTCACCAAGGTGATGTCTTATGTTAAATAGATAAAATGAATATTAAAATGGCAATATAACTGGTAATGTTAGTTACTTTTGAGTACTTCTTAGTTAGTTTCATTTACTAATGCACAGTATTGTTGCATATTTTTACACAGTTGGGCACGAGCCTTTGGTGGATGCCTACTGGGATTTATTTCTCATACCCTATTTGGGTAATGCATTCAGCTCAAACAGATTACCTTTCTGCAGGAGTGGATAAGGGAAAGGGTCCCTATACAGGTACTTGATTGTCGCCGAGGAGTAGGGGAGCATGGGACCGAGCATAGGCTCGTGATGCCACATGTTGTTTTGTTTTGTTTTACTGTACCTGGTACTTGAGTTGTATTGTATTGTTTTGCTGCGTAACATGTTCTGGCTATTTTCTTAGAACATGGGACTTGTTGCATCTTTACGTATATGACTGTTGGTTATCTTTTTACTGCAATTGTTCATTTTAAATGTGTATGGTTTATTACTTCATCTATTTTTGTATGTTTGTATATTTTATTCTTTTTCACTACACATTGACAAATGAGGGCATAGTTTCCAAACTATTAGACGTGGGCCCTCGCTGCTAGTCGGTAGCCTCTTACATTTGGGGAAATGCGCTTGAGGTCATGTGACCAACTAGGATCGGGGCACCCGTGCAGTGGTACCTGGATCCAAGATGACACAAATATAATATCTATTGAATAAAGAATATCATTCTTTAATAATTTATCTATATCAGTAGACATTAGCTAAGAAATCATAATTCTCATATTTCATAACATTGATAAAGAGGCCTTATTTTATTTTTATATGATGAAAATTTTATTCACATGTAAAATAATAATTTTTGTACTAGTATAAGATTTTTTTTATTTATCTCTACATATCTTCATAAAAAATATTTAAATTTTTATCACATTTATTTTATCAAAATATATATACCAAATTACCCATAATAATCATTAAATCAAATAAATCATTTTAATTAGTTCAATGACATCAACGTATGACATCAAAAATAAAAAAATTACCTTTTATCCCACTTTTATATTGAATATCAGTCGTGTTTTTTATGACACAAAACTATATGAATTCATTATTACAGCTTATATTCTAAAAAAGGGAATATATTTTCAATCAAAAAATTAATTATTGAAAATATTTTACCTTATTAATAATATAAGGATCTTAAAATCTTAAATGTTGTATAATATATTCTTCTAGGGTAATATTTACATTAATGAATATATTTTTGATAACTATTTGGTAAATTTCATAATCATATAATGCAACTACAGAAAAAAGTATTTTTATTAAATTTCCCATGACTCTTGGTAGTAATGTTTCTTCATAGTTAATACGATGATTTTTTTGAAAGAAAATAAGTCTATGAAATACTTATTAGTATATATTCTACAATTGTTTTTAATTTAATTTTAAAGCCTAAATTCCATTATATTTGTCGTTCCCAATTATGTTGACTAATAAGTTTCCCAGAATAATTTTTTATAGGGATCATATTTTATATTTCATGGAATCAAACAGTTTATTGGAATTATAACTCTCAACATCCCCCCAATAGGTATTTGGATATTCCTTTATGAATTTAAATTCATATTTATTCATAACAACAAATCCATATATCTAAGGTTCATAATGAAAAATTCTAGGCATATAAGGTTATTTTGTCACATGAGTAAATTTTGTTTCCAAAACCCCTTGAAGAATATATTCCAACATAGGACAAGTATGATTTAAATTATAAATGTGTAAATTATCTCCCACTGTTTTCTCATTAAATATATTCATTATAAAATAATTTTTTTTGTTTGAAACCCAAATACTCTATGAACTGTGAATTGATAGAAAATATATTATTTTGTTTCTTTTAGACACCCAAAAAAATAATCTTGTTATATTTTGGGACAATATCATTAAAACACTATCCCATATGTAATAATCACAAACCAAAAATATCGTAAATGAAAAAAATGGACTTTCCCATCAATGTCTAATATAGTTTCATTAAACATTCTATTTATTGAATGTAGTAAATATTCAGTGAAAATGGTCATTTATAATAGCCATGTAATAATATAGTTTGTTCATATTAGCTAATAATTTATCTATTCTATAATAAAAATATATGATTATTCTATTAATAAAATATATACAATATTTTATTCTATGAGGAGGGATTTGTGAAAAAATAATAATAATATATCAGATGATTAATAAATAATGGACTTAGTTACTCCCTACCCTGATTATATAAAATATTTTATCATTCATTATAAGATAATATGACACTTTCATGTTAAATACATTAAATATTTTAAAATAAATCAATATTATGTCAAATAACAATGCATTTCAGTATTTCATAATGTTTTTATTAAATTTTCTGATATTAAAAAAATCACTAGCATTTATTATTATTCGAATAGATATATTATTATACAATACAACCAATATACCTATATAACATTTTACCAATCTATAATAAATTTTCATTTTCATTATTAATAATAAAAAAGAGTCATATAATTTTAAATTTTAATTATCAAATGACTCTATTAATCAATCATTATATATATATATTTGGATGTTTTTATAATTTTTATTACAATTTTGAAAATGAAAAAATTATACATATCATTAGAATAATTAACCTTGAAATTATAATTTTAAATTTTTGGAATAGATTTTTAATGAATAAAATATATAAAAATTCAATAGTATTATCAATACCATAAAAAATATTATTTTGTTATATCTAAAAACATTTATTCATAACCATGAATACATTTTTTGAAACTCTTAGTTTTTATGGATTATTATTTTTTGACTATATTAAAGTTCATTGATGGATATTGTTGCCCAATATACAAAGTTAAGATTACATTATATAAAATATAATGTTAATCTTACACTACTTGAAACATTGATTTTATCTTTACATATACAAAACCCAAATTTTTTATTGTGTTTAACACAATAGCAAGTCCTTTCTTTAGGTTGTGTTACACACAAGACTATGTTTTACTGAATTATAATATACTATTAATATTATTATCTAATATAATAATTATCAACTATATTTTGGAATATAAGGTATAAAAATGATTAAATATATTTTAAAATATTATTTATTCATTTTTATAAAATTAATTCTTTTTAACCAATAAATTATAAATGAAACTGAGACATATTTGAAAACAGTGAAATTCATATTTTAAAAAGTATTTTCTACAGACCCTTTTTTATCTAAATAAATTAAAAAACCAATTTTGATGAATTATTTTAATTAAATGTTTATATTATTTATTAAAAATATATTTAACATTCATATTATTTGGTTTCTAGGAATTATATAAGAATAAATCTAGATTTTCACCTAAAAAGATGTATTTTCCTAATAGGTGGTTTAAATGTTTCTAATTGCGTATTTCTTATACAAATAGATTTTTTCAAGTTTATAAATTACTTATTTAAATATAATGTTCATTTCTTAATGTGGTACCTAAATATCATCATAGGGTATTTTTTTGGTATTGTTCTGAAATATTTCATTTTTTAGATGAATAGTGAAAAATATAAAATTAAAATCAAGAAATTCATTTTCATGTAATTTATTTAGAGAGTTAAAGTATATTTTAAATTGGTTTTAAAGTATAATAAGATTAACTATAAATAATAATATTCAATTCTGGTCATTTTAATCAACTTCATATGGAAATTGGATATAAAAATAGTTCGCGCTTTTGTACATTTATACTTTAAAAACATGTTGGCTCATCCAATTTACAAGATTATTTTAATATTATTTTATACATATTTTGTGAATTGAATTTTTAAAAATGGATTAAATATTTTTAATAATAATAAATTATAATTTAATATATGTAAAACATCATTTTTTACGAAATTGATTAGTAAAAACAACAATAACAAATCATGACGATTATGAGAAAAACAAGTTTACTAAGGGACTAAACATTAAACTTATGGGGTAAATGACCTATAATCTTGTCCCAAACTATCTTATTAACATATTTTTACCTTATAACATATATTATCCATATTATTCCATTAATTTATCCACATGAAATCAAAAAAACGTGTATGGAATTTTCTCTTTATGAAATTTACATGTTTATCACTCACCTCCCATATAAAAGGCCACCCCCTCTTGTTATCTCTTCACACCACTCAAGAACCTTGTATCAAAAAAAATATATTCCTAAATTAAATTCATTAAACCGATAAGCATTACATTGGGATGAAATCTAGCCAATGGAGTCATTTTGGGAAAACCAAAAGGAGATACCTGTAGATTAGGTAACATTCATAAACAAATATTTTTTTTAATTTCTTCCTCAGTCCCCATTATATATTTTTTTATTAATATTATATAAAAACATCATAAATATACTTATGTGTTGTTATGATATATTTAATACCTAAGATAACACACACATCCATCATATGGTCTATGAAATCATAATTTATCCGTACGAAAGACTACCGCCTCCCAAAACGATGACATTCATTTTTCCATTACCACCTTCCATGGTTTGGAATAATGATGTACACAATATTTATATATGATATATATGATATATATGATATAATTATTATTATTTAATTTTTATATTTCACATATATTCATGGTTTCCATTTTGTTGGAATATGATAACGTTGTTTGTGTGTACGACGAACTACCGCCTCACAGAGCGATCTGATTTGTTCACGATTTACATAGAATGTATTAATGATAAATTTAATAGAAATAAATGATTTATATGATATACTAATAATAATATAATTATAATATATATATATATATATATTTCTTTCTTTCAATATGACAAGAATGTGGAAACGACATTCATGCATTCCTAGCGCCTACCGTCTCTATGAACTGTGCATTTCATTTACAATTTCTGTATTTTATTGATTATTATAAATACATATATAATGAATATATATGATATTTATATCATGGATTAAAATATTTAAATGATGAAACCTTGATCAATTTAATAGGACCAAAAATAAAAAGTCAAAACATATATGAAAAACAAAGTAGTTATGACCTAAATTGTAAATTTTACATGGAATTATTAAAAAATTGTTATTAAAAATTATTAGTAAAATAATATATGCTATGATATATATAAATATGGTTATTTATTATATGTATAAAACACTTATATTTATTTTATAGGATGTATTAATGAAATCTAATGAAGTCAATACTTATGGTAAGGGGATTTATAGTCTCAAATTTATTTCTCTGAGACTTAGGCCATATTCACCACTCATTTATTTTTAATGGTGTATATACAGACCTATGAAATTTATTATCATTAATTTTATTTATTTGATGATATTACATTTATTAATTGATGTTCTTATTTCTTGGACCCCCTTATTCAAAACGTTCTCATGTAGTAATGGATTTATATATCACTTTTTACTTTTGTGAGGCATACTCTATATTCAACACCTCTTTATTATATGTTCTATATATAATGAACAAGAATTTAGTTTAGGATTAAATTTTTTATATTACACAATCATTTGAGTATATATCTTATAAGTGTTACATGATCAAATATACCAAAGCAGTTAGAGAATTTTGTCTCAATTTTTCTTTTTTGCGACATATGTTATGTTATGAACCTATATTCCTTTACGAGGTATATATACATACCCTTTGATTTTTTTATCATGAATATCCTTATTTTCATAATATCTTAAGCTTCATTTAATGTTATTATATGAGGATATTATTATTCAATGTTACCAAAGTGGTAAATCATAATTTTTAAATTCTCATCATTTTTTATGATTATTTATAATTATACATAAATTGATGAAATATTATAATCCATATATCAAGAATTATCACATCTTTTCTTATCTGCTATTTAATCATGATATCTTAATGTAATGGTGAAAGTTTTACAATATTTGTTACCTGTGATAATGATGAAATTATTTTTATTAAAATCTAACTTCATTTCACTTTTCGTTCGGAAATCTATTTTCTTTCAAAACTATGTTTCCTAACAATGATTTCAAAAATATTTTTAAATGATATATTATTAAAATATTCAAGGAAATGGATTTTATTTTTTTATGTTATAAAAAGATAATTAAATTATTATCAATGATTCCTTTATAATTTTTCATGGTTATTTTCAACGAAAAAGTATTTCCAAATATTTAATGTTATAAAAAGATTTTTTTAAATAGGAAAGGCTATTTACTCTATAAATATTGGATATAATTTTTAAATAATATTTATAAGTTTCAAAAATAGTTTTCATTGAAAACAATTTTAGAAACTATTTTATATTTTAAATAGTTTTCTTAAAAAATGGTTATTTTACTTATGAAATCTTCAAAGTGATCTTTCAAAATAATTCTTCATCCATGATTACATCATTTGATATAGATTATGAATGAATGGATATATGAACCAAGGATAATATTATTATTCATTAATTTAATGGTTAATTTTTTAGATGAAAAATTGATTATGAAACCTATTTATCTTCCACAAGTTAAACCATGAAAAACCACTTAAGAAACTTGCTTCCTTTAATGTGTTATTCTTGGTTGAAACAATTATGAAACTGTTTTATTTTCTATAGTTTATGATATGATGAAATTATTAATATAACCATTCCATTTCACTGGTTATGGTATAAGGTTTATGAAAACCATTTTATTTTATGGGTCTTGATATGATGAATGTTTTATTAACTTATAGCCCATGTATATATGATTTGATTATGTGACAAGTGAGACCTATATACTCCACCAATGTATTAGGTAAATATTTATATCTCATGATATTGAGATGGATGGAAAAGGGAGTAAACCTATTTCAGTAAGAGACTTTGTCATCTATGATGGTCATGAGAGTGAATCATGACTACGAAGACGGTCTTGAGAGTGAACCTTGAATACTAAGATGATATTAGGAGTGATCCAATACTACTAAGATTGTCATGGGAGTGAAACCTGACTACTAACATGGCTTAGGGAGTGAACCCATCCAACTAGGATAGCCTTGGAATTGAGCCTTGACTACTATGAAAATAATTTCATAAGTTTATATGTCTTCCAAAATTCCATATCTTATAGCTATGTTATGATTTCATGTATTATAATCACGATTCCAATATGATTCATTTCTTTTGAGGGTAGGATATTAAAATATTATGTCCATGTACTCATACTATTATGTTGATCTTATGATTATGTATATCCTTTACTTAACCTTATTAAGCATATTACCTCACCCTTTCATATGTTTTATTTCCCCAGGTTATGAAGAATGGTTTTAAGTATGTTTGACATTGGGGAACATATTTTCAAGAAACATTGAGGATCTTTCACCAGACTACAATATTGTGTTCCTGGGTTCCAAATGTACTAATCTATTAATATCCTTTGGTAGGTATTTATGTAGTATAATTAATATTAATATAAAAAGATTTAATATCCATGTATGTTATTATTTGTTCACTATAGTTGGTATCGATGTAAAGGTATAGTTAAACGTTGGAAAATAAGATGATAATACATTAGTTAGATCCTCATGGATATTTCTAGGGATAAGTATAGGGATAACAGTAAGGATATGTCTAAGGATGAGTTAAATTATAGAAAAATGACTTCTAATTTTTTTAAATGATATAGAGATTGGTTTCCAATAAACTGAATACCTATTTGGATACTAAACGTGGATAGGACTCTAGAAAATATGTACCTAGGGGTAATAACCCTTAACACATAATATTTAGCTTGAATCAGTCGGGAGCTAGTGCATGATAATGAGACTTACTTCACTCCTAGGGGATATGCTTTGTAATTTCACAAACACTTTATGAACCATCATGAAAGATCTAATTAGATTATGACTATGAAAAAATATGATAATCCTATTATTTCATATATTATAGAATAAGTACTATGATATAGACACCGTATAAGTTATTTTAAGGATTATTTGGATTCCCTCTATGATAAGTCTTCCTCACAATATTCTTTTAGGTTTTAGTTAATTAGAAGAAACTAGAAGAAACAGGGTTAATGTTCAGTGAATCAATTTCTTTTGATTTTCAAAAACTGGGTTAATGTTTAATGTGATGAAAAATTTTATGATGATATGTTAAATGAAATGATGAGTGTTGTGAAGTATGTTGTGATTATTATTAATCAAAATTCATGGAACAAGATTAAATATATATACCATAATCAACTTTAGGAATCACTAATGAATAAAAGGAAAGAGTTCACTAAGAAGTTGGTTAATTTAGACCACACATGAAAAAAGAATCAATTTTCTTTATGTTGATAACGCTGGAAGAAACAAAAAATTGAAGTATTTGAGGAACATGAAGTTGTTTTGAATATATAAAATAATGAAATAATGAAATTAACTACAATGGAAAATTAAATATTCATTTAATAAAACTGTTAAGAATAATGGTCCCCTATGGTATTATAGAATATTGACATATTTAAATGAGGAAAGTATGGGAATTATGAAGATTGATGTCCTTAGTGGAAATCACATGATGTGATTCAACAAGGTGGTGTGAGTAATAGTTATATCACTAATGATGATGAGATTAGAAATTAATTATGAGAGAGAAGTTGTATTAAGGGATAATATGTTGAATCCTAGTTAAAGGATTAAGGATATTGTTAATGTATTCAAATTCAAGGTTATGTTACACGAATCAATAAATATATATAACTATTGTTTGTAAAAAAAATTATTACAAGAATATGTTATATGGTATTTTTGAACAATAAAAAAATTGATTTAATGTAAGGGTCATATTTCATAAAGAGAACATGATTAATGAAATGTGACCCTTAATATAATATGAAATTTGAGAAAATGATGTTTAATTTGGATAAAGAGATGATTGATTTGGATAAAGTAAATTGTTTTGTATCTATGACTTAATAGTTTATAATTTATTTTGTGAAAAAGTATCTTATGATATCATTCATGTACTTTAAAATGTTTTTTGGACCTATGAAATATATTCTATAATTTTTTGTTTTTTAAGGAATGAGGGTGAATTATTATTTTCATTAAGGTTTTATGTTAATTCAGATTATTCTAGTACATCATAAGGATATATGATGAAGGTATTCACATGTTGGTTATATTAAAATCAATAGATACATTATGATAAATATGAGATTAATTATATGTTAAGTTTGAGAAATATAGTTACCTTGTTTCTCATGTTGTAAATTTTAATCATTCAAAGGTGACATAAGACTAACCGTTTACGAAATAGTTTAGGTTGAAATTTTGATGTTGTTTTAGGGATTAATGTATTATCTGTCCATATAATGATTTATGAAAACTGAAAAACCTGTTATAACCATTTTACTATAACAAATAAAATGACTTATTATTATATGAATTTTATGATATGATTGTGCTTTAGGAATAAAAAATAAACCTTCCTTTATTAGAATAAACGAAGAAGTTTAAATTGATAAATTAAAAACCTAAGTTCTAGATTTTGATTTTAAAATAAAAAAAACAAATAACAATATTTTTTCATGTATATTCCACAACTTTAGGAAAATAATCTTTAAAAAAAGTTAACATATTACATTTATTTCCAATTAATCAAATAGTTCATTATGTAATCATAGTTTTAAATTTTTGTGATCATTAAAATTATATAGATCACCTAGTTTTTTATGATCAGTGATCTCTATCACTCACAATAATTATTTATTCATTTCATCCATGTGTTAATATTAACATTCCACATATTTTATCATTTGTGGAAACCAATTAATGAATTTCTTTTGGTAACCGTTTTGTATCTACCATTTAATTTTTAAAAGAAGTTTTAATATTAATTTTTAAAATTTGGGTTAATATAAAAGTAACATTATAGTATTAAAAAATTGACAACCCAAAAAACGTATTGGGGTGAATTTAATTTCAAGGGTGGTATAATTTAACAACTTGAGTTTTTATGAATTTTTTTTCAAATAAATTAAAATGATTGATGAATTGTGTTTCATACTATGCAATGTAAAAATATATTTATTCAAAAAAATGTTAATAATATGATACAAAATATAGATTTTTATTTTTGGTTCAAACAACATGAATTTTTTTATTATTTTACACATAATATCGAGTTCCTTCATTATCATTCATTACATTCAAGATTGTGTTTTACAGATCTACTATAGTTTATTAATATTATTACTTAATATTATAGATTCTATATAGATATTGGAATGAAAAGTTTGGAAAGTATTAACACAATTATTACTTACTCATGTTTATAAAATTAATTCTTTGGTAACCAATGAATTGTAAATTAATGTAATAACTATTTGAAAGTAAATAAATTTCTCTTTTTAGAAACCTATGTTTCAATTCCTAAACACATTTTATCTCAGTTATTAAAAAAAAAATTTAATGAAAGATTTTAATGAAATTTATATATTATATATTTAATAAAATATTTAACAATTTTCTTTTCTATTTTATTCTTATGTGATAAGAATAAATCTAATTTTTCACAAAAAAAGATTTATTTTTCTAAAATGTTGGTTTACCACCATTTACTTGAGATCTTATTTTAAAAATAGTTTTCACACTTTTATAAATTATATATCAAAAAATGTAATTAATTTTTGAAATATGAGGGTCAAAATTATCTTCGGGTTAATTTTTGGGATTTTGCTGAAATATTTCATTTTTGGATGAATAGTGAAAACTAATAAATTTAATTGAAAATTTCAATTTCATCTAATTTATTTAAACATATTAATTATATTTTAAATATGATATAAATTATAATAAGTTCAATTATAAATAAACACTTCAAATTTATTTCATTGGAATTAATTTCACACAGATATTGGATATAAATAATGGTTCAATCTTTTGAACATTTCCATTTCAAAAACTCATTTTCTCATCCCCTAAATGGGATTAGTTTTTAATTAATTTTTTAAAATTATTATAATTTAATTTGGAAAAAAGAAATAAATATTTTTAATAATAATAATTTCTAATTTTTAATATGTTAAAATTATTTTTTTACCAAAGTGATTTGGATAAATAGTTTAAATTTAACACGACGATAAACCGAAAAATGAGATACTAAGAAAATAATCATTAAAATTAATATAAAATGACATATATACTTGTTCAGAAACTATTTTTTAGAAATTTACTGACCTTATAAATTAAATTATATATATTGGATCATTATTTTATTCAATTTACATGAAAAAAAACTGTGTGAAATTGTCTCCTTTAAAAATATACATGTCTACCACTCACCTCCCTTATAAATGGCCACTGACCCCTCTCCTCTCTTCAAACCTCTAATGAACTTTTGAAAAGTCAATAACTATCATAATATATATAAAAATTACCCCCATTAATCCTATAAAAATTAATATTTCCATAAATCTAACCAGGGGAGTCGTTTCTTAAAAACCATATGGATATACTCGAAGAAGAGGTAACGTTGATTAACAAATGTTTTTATTTTATTTATAATTAAAACCCATTTATTTATTTTTATATCATGATTATATAATAAAATAAGTATATTAAATTTACTGACATAGTTTTACATTAATTTTATTAACCAGAATCACACAAACATCCATGAAATGTGATAAAAAGTCACCATTCCTGTGTAAGACAAAAGTTGATGGAAAATATGCGCCCATAAGGGGATCATCCTCATTGCTAGGGTTTCCCGTCGCCGCCTTCTCTACTCGGTCGGCTGCAGCTTTGTTGTAGAGACCCGAAGCTTAACGTACATAGACATTACATTACTGTTTCGGAATAAATAATACATAACAAAAACATACACACAAGGATTGTAATAGTTTAGTGTCTTTGGAAACTCGGAATATAATCTTCTAATCGTGGTGAAAGATCTTCAACATCTCCCTTAAAGATCTTCTTTTTTTTACCTAAAACATTTCTTTATGTCCTGGGGAAAAGAAAACATAAAAGGGTGAGCTAAAATGCTCAGTAAGGGTAAACAAAAGAAATATCAATCACATCATATTCATAAGAACAAAACATTTTTGAAATCATACCCTGCAAAAGAGATCATAATTTCATAACATGGGATAAATTGTTGTAGTGAAATTTAATCCCAATAATCATAACTTAAAACATCAAACTTTGTGGCATACACACATAATCATAGAGAATCATTTTTATTAGTCAAGACTCATTTCCAAGACTATCTTAGTGGACAAAGTCCATTTCTGAACCGAGATTACCCCTCGTTTCAGTCATGTTTCACTGAACCGGTTTAACCTTCCGTTCCAGCCATGTCTATCTCATGAGATATAAAATCTTTACCCAATTAATTGGAGGGAGATATAGCTCCCACCCATCTCATAATGATACCATTCTTATGTGTGCCACAAAATCATAAATCATACATCATTGCATAACCCATGTAATAAAAATGGGAATCTTAAAAATCGTGACATCATAAAACAACTCATATAAGATAAAGGAATTCATAAAAATAATTCCATCACAACATAATCAAATCAATGTAATAATAGGGATAGAAACAGAACCTTTTATTATCTTAGATGGAAAATAATTTTGATAAAACACTTGAACTCCATTCTTGAGGAAAATATCCTTTCTACTTAAAAAACACTTTCCTTTATTTAGATGTCATACAATTTTAAACTAAAAGAAGTTGATTAAAAATAAACTTGAAAACTTGTAAAGGAAGTTTCTTGGAAATAATGTTTTAAAAATCCATTCATGCCGTATAAGTTAAAAAAACATTCGTCTCGTACTTTTGTCAGAAAAGTCAAAAAGTACCTCATACGAAAAACGACAAAAGATTCCTTTCATATATTTTACTAAAAACTCACCGAAGGGTAAAATTGGATTTAAAAAATTGTAGGTGGATGGAAAAAATATTACATATTGAGGAAACATGGATGTGGATGATAAAATACACCCCAGTAAATACCAATCTATAGACAATCTCGGATAAAATTGAGATTGTGATATTTTCCCTTATATTAGGTCCAATTTGCTTCGTAAGTGTCCGAACCTCCTGTATAATGATTTAAATGATGTTATTGACTTATTCCAGAATCATACTCATTGTTATGATATCATATATGGTTCACTTATGACTTTATATTACCCGTTCTTTTGTAAATTCCATGTTAAAGAGCGTTTTGGGTAAAATTGTTTCATTTGTCGTCCGTGTTTTGACTTGTAATTATTCATATGATTACTTAGATCATGATTACTTAATTCCAGAATATAAAACATTATGTATATATAATATATATTCAGAATATACATATATATAATAAATCAATAAATGGAAAGAAATACACCGTTCATGGAGACGGTAGGTCGTACGTACGCATGAACGCTGTTTTCGTTTCCTTATTGAGTTGAATGGAATTAAGTAGATGACATACATATATATACATATAAATCCAGTATCATTATTATGTCATATATTTCATGATTACTTATTATTATATATACTTTATAACCATTCATGAATGGTTAACGTGGAGAATGAATCTCATCGCGTCGCGGAGACGGTAGTCCGTACGTACGCACGAGCGATGATATCGTTCTCATGATCGTGGAATTTTATTGGAGTGTATGTATACTATTTCAGAATCAATATCACTTTAAAATAATCATATATAGTTATTATGTAAACCATTATATCCATCCAAGTAAGGTGGTGGTGGAAAATAGATTACACCACGGCGTGGAGATGGTATTCCGTACGTACGCACGCGCGGTGACTTCATTTTCCATAGGATGGATAGATGGTGAAATAGGGTTGTTTCATACTTATAATAACATATCAGAATATGAGTGATACTGATGTTATTATTTCATAATGAAAAAACCTAAGAAGAAGAAGTGGAAGAAGAAATAAAGGTGAAAGAATCGGTAACGGACATTACCTCTTCTTTGAAGCGCCTCTTTGATACCTCCTCTTAGGGCACTAAAATTGGTCTTTGAAGAAGACCAAGACCACTAGGATGTCTCTAGGGAAGTGGAGAGAAGAAATTGGCAGGGTTTGGCCGAGCTTGAAGGCTAAAAGTGTAGTGAGGAAGAGAGGGAGGAGGTGCCCTTTTATAAGGGAGGAGAGGGGCACCTTTGGAATAACTAAAAATATTATTTTATTATAAAGCAAATTCGGTTTTTAATAGCTCTAAATTGATATATTTAGAAGATAAGGTGGGTATGGGTAGAAATACTCTCATCCAATAGAATATAGACAAGTTTAGTTATCAATTTTAACCTTATCATTTAGATTTAACTTTAAGTTAGATACTTTAACTTTTACCGTGTCTTCTTGTTTTCTTACACTATAAGGTTAATAAACTTACTATAAAAAACCAAACGAATCCCAAGTTGTTTATTATTAATATATATAACCTTATATAAGTCATTTGGCCGACCCTTAGATTTTTAGGAATATAATAACAACTAATAATATAATATTTGTTTTAAAAACTATTTTATGTCAATTTTGACACTATTTGGTAATTGATTTTTGTAAAAATCAATAAAGAATGATTAGTTCGACAAAAGTTAATTAAATCAACAATAACATGCCATATTAACATATAAAATTTTTGTAATTCATAAAAAGTCTCAAATTACTTTTATTTGGTTATTTATAACATCAATTATGTCAATATTTCATTAATAAGATATTTACTGCATCATCATTGTGTCATAAATAAATTAACTTATATGAAGCCTAAAAATTACAAATAAAATATAATTATGTAGGAAATATTTTTAAATATCTAATTAATATTTATAGTCTAATTTATCTTATGTATAACCCTATATTAAAAATTATTTACTTATTACACATCGATTTTAACTATTTTAACCCTTCTTTAGATAAATTAATAATAAATGTCCTAATCTAATCCAAGTGGGCTTAAATGGCCATATTTTATTCCTAAGGTTGTTTTTGGTCGAATTACACTTATCCAATAGAATTAGGACTTGTGTTAGGGTAATAATAATATCATTTTGACCCTTAATTACCCTATTTACTTTTAACCGTGGTTAAAAAAAGTAAAAAGTTACTATTCACCAAAAATTATTTTCATCTCATTGAACCACATTTTTGTATTTGATATTAACCGTGTCTCTTGAATTTTCAAAATTCCACTCATAGAAGTGGTAAAATTATGTTTTATGAAAAATTCAGTTTTTTTAACTACCGCTTAGTGGTTTCACTATTCATCAAAAAATGAAAGTTTGCAGAAAAATACCAAAAATTAGGCCTAAAATATATTTGATATTATGAACTGAAAAATGATGTCTATTTTACCATATTAAAATCATATCAGTTACATTAACTAATTTAAAAATTAATTCCCATCGTCAAAACAAATAGCGTGTTTTTAAAAGATAATAACTATCAAAAGATTGACACTTGTTTATATATGGTTTAAATGTGAAATTACATCCAATGACCAACATTGTATTAAATTGTAAAAATATATTCTAAATATACTTTAAAACCACTAAAATTTATAATTTATCACTATTAATTATTTTGATTAAAAAAGTTGTTTTTAATTAAAATTTAGTAATTTTCACTATTCATCAGAATATGAAAGTTATCCGAAATGTACCAAAATTTCACCCTAAGCTAATTATGATATTCCAAATCCAAAAATGAAGTCCATTTTGGAAAATAAAATTTACAAAATTTCAAAAAGTGGTCATTACTATTCATAACGGCTAGTTTTAATAATATTTTAATAGCATATCATTGTTTAGTGAAACTCGGTATTGCGTACAACACACGCTATCGAGGAAGGTTGTGATTGCGTGTAATGCAAGCCAAGTCAGGGTTGTGTGTTGTCCAAGAATCCTTAGTTGTTTCGTATAACAGAATCCAACCATATTTCATTTATACATTTAATATATATATATATATATATACTCAATTTTGCGTAGAATAACTATTATCAAAATTGTGTGTAACACGATCCAAGAATAGTGTTGCGTATACTGCAATCTAATACGGTGTTGCGTATAGCGCAAGGTAATCTTGTTGTAGCATACAACACAAGAAATTAATGAAATTAAAAGAATATTTTTCATAAAATCTCGGGGTGTTACATTCTACCCCCCTTAAAATGAATTTCTCCCTCGAAATTCGTCGGGGTTATAAATGGTTTACTAATCGAAAGTTTCTTTAATAGAAACCCACATCGTAAAAAGGAATACCAAAACCAATCTTTAAAAACAAAAGTCTGAAACATAACGGTTACCCAAATAAACTAATCACTGGGTTTCCACATAGGTGAAAATATGGATGTGGAAGAGAAATATAACCACCACGTTCTGATGGAGAGTGGTAGAGAACATGGCTATGGAAAATCCAGAAATCACAAAGCCATAAATTTGTGATGATCTAAGGTACCATCTGATTCATCAGATATAAGAGTACTAGGACAACATTTTTGGTTTTCAAGATCATTTCCCTAAAGTTGATGAAATTGTAATTAGAAGAAATACTTTCGTGATTTTGGTACAGTGTCCTCGTTGGTCATTCTTTGGACAATTTCCACTTCATATCTTAAGGAAATGAAGTTGGATTTGTCATTCGTGAAGTGGTAGCAGATCATGTGGTAGAATGATGGGTCATTCCATCTATCTCAAACAAAAGGTTACAAAAGTTATCAAAAATACATAAGACCATCTATGGTGAGGTTAATCGTATACGATTCCAAAAATGAACTTATACTTCATATATCATACCGTGTAATAAATTAAAAGTAGTTTCTACTAACCAGGGACTTCTTGTAGGCCAGTGGTAGGCGATAAAGGCCAGCCGCACTTCGGTTGTGGGTTCGATTCCCACATCCTTGTCCGACGTGATGGGTTGTCGCCCATCCTGCAGGTTGTCCTTTTTCTAAAAATACATTACTATAACATCCCATCAACAATATCGAAAAAAGTTTTATCCTTAAACAATACTAACTTATGTCCAACATAATCCATTCCAATCTTTAGGCTTATCCAAAATAATGCTGTCTAATCTCATATTATAGTGAAAATGATTACCAAAGAGTTCATATAACAAACATGTTAATACCATCGTTGATCCCCGTATATCATGAGATATGTCTTGTTCGTCACATTCCAAACATTTGAAGGCCTTAATCATGTATTCTCTTTAAAAATTAATACCCATTGAATCTTAGTGAAAACATCAATGCTGTCAAAAGTTAACTCTTTTCACATACCAAAACCTCAAACCATGATATAACTATTTCCTTATATCAGTCCTGAGCTCATGAATACATTAAAACATTTCATTTTCTCCTTATCCCTTCATTATGCGCATATCATCTTTTTTCCAAAAATATCTCAATCACTTTCCATGGTTACTGGTACCATTAAATTATTGAAAACCACAATAGACCAATACTTAAATATTCAAATATTCCACGATACTAAATACAACATTATTTTGGGATCCCATTACATAAACACTTAATCATTCCACCACATTGTTTTCATATTCAACATCGCCAATAGTGATTGCATGTGACTTCCCTTTTTTCCTTTGCCTTAAGTGGTTGCTCATGTTGATCATCACTAACCCTTGGATTAGGGCATTTATTATCATAATTCCCTATTTCCTTGCACTTGAAGCATTGAAGTGTTGGTGGTGTGTTCTCTGCATTCTTTTCATTATTCACATCATTAGAAACCCTTTTTCCATTACTTTGACACTCAGCTACTCGATGACCTTATTTTCCACTCTTAAACCATTTTCTAGTCCCATTAAGACAATCTCCACCATGCTTATTTCCACACTTTGAGCATAAGGAAACATTCATCTTCTATTCACCATTATTCCGAGACTTCTCCTAGAACTCCATCTTTCGTTTCTTGTCAAAACTACTAGATAGATAAGTAACACCAACTTACATTTCTACCTTTATTGCACAACGCACAATTTCTTCCTAGCTACTGAAGTCTCTTATAGATAATTCCCTTCGAAGATTTGGTTTTAAGACACTAAAGAATCGATCAACTTTACTTTCAGGTTGGATGATAAAGCCAGATGCATACCTTGCAAGCCATGTAAAATTCGCTTTGTTTACACCACCAGATTCATCATCCTTTTGCTTTAGTTCAAGAAACTCCTTCTCCATCTTTGTTCGAAGAATACGAAGGAAGTACATATTGAAAAATATGATCTTGAACTCATCCCATTCCATGGACTCAATTTCATCTCTTGTCCTCGTATTCTTGATAAGATTCCACCATTGATCAACTTCACCTTCCAAACGATATACTGCTAAGATGAATTTATCATGTTCTGAACATTGAAGAACTGAAAATATCTTTTCAGTGGTACTGATCCATTGTTCAGCAACAAGTGGATCAGAAGGCCCACTGAAAGAAGGTGGACGCTGCCTCTTGAAGGACTCAATAGAATATTGTTCCCTTCTCTGCTCATTTGGAAGTCCAGAATGATTCATATCTTGTGTAAGTATAGCGATAAGATTTTGCACTCCATCTCCCATAACATTTGTTCGTTCAGGAGGACAATCATTGCATTGTCCATTTCATTGATCAACACGGTTCCTTCAGGCTCCAACTATCGTCTAAAACCCAAAAAGAATAGTGTGAGAGGCAAAAATCATGTTAGGGAAAACAACATAATAAAGTGGGGGAGTACCTTCAATATCTAACATCTTAGGTTTAATTATATGATCGTTAGCGTAATTCTAGTACTATAACCTATACGTATACTTATCCTTAGGGACATCTCTAGACATACCTTAGAAATATCTCTAGGGATCTTACTAAAGTTCTCGCATCCTAGTTTCCAAAGGTTGACTAAACCTTTCCTCTGATACCAATTGTAGAGACCCGAAGCATAACGTACATAGAAATTACCTTACTTTTGCGGAATACATAATACATAACAAAAACATACACACAAGGATCGTAATAGTTTAGTGTCTTTGGAAACTCGGAATATAATCTTCTAATCGCGGTGAAAGATCTTCAACATCTCCCATAAAGATCTTCTTTTTTTTACCTAAAACCTTTCTTTATATCCTGGGGAAAAGAAAACATAAAAGGGTGAGCTCAAATGCTCAGTAAGGGAAAAGAAAAGAAATATCAATCACATCATATTCATAAGAACATAACATTTTAGAAATCTTACCCTGCAAAAGAGATCATAATTTCATAACATGGAATAAATCATAGTAGTGAAATGTAATCCCAATAATCATAACTTAAAACATGAAACATTGTGGCATACACACATAATCATAGAGAATCATTTCTTATTAGTCAAGACTCATTTCCAAGACTATCTTAGTGGACAAAGTCCATTTCTAAACCGAGTTTATCCCTCGTTTTAGTCCGGTTTCACTGAACCGGTTTAACCTGCCGTTCCAGCCATGTCTATCTCATGAGATATAAAATCTTTACCCAATGCATTGGAGGGATATATAGGTCCCACCCATCTCATAATGATACCATTCTAATGTGTGCCACAAAATCATAAATCATACATCATTGCATAACCCATGTAATAAAAATGGAAATCTTAAACATCGTGACATCATAAAACAACTCATATAAGATAAAGGAATTCATAAAAATAATTCCATCACAACATAATCAAATCAATGTAATAATAGGGATAGAAACAGAACCCTTTATTATCTTATATGGAAAATAATTTTGATAAAACACTTGAACTCCATTCTTGAGGAAAATATCCTTTCTACTTCAAAACCACTTTCCTTTCTTTAAATGTCATACAATTTTAAACAAAAAGAATTTGATTAAAAATAAACATGAAAAATTGTAAAGGAAGCTTCTTAGAAATAATGTTTTAAAAATCCATTCATGCCGTATAAGTTAAAAAAAACTTTCTTCTCGTACTTTTGTTGGAAAAGTCAAAAAGTACCTCGTACGAAAAACGAAAAAAGATTCATTTCATATCTTTTACTAAAAACTCACCGAAGGGTAAAATTGGATGTAAAAAATTTTAGATGGATGGAAACAATATTACATATTGAGGGAACATGGATGTGGATGATAAAATGCACCCCAGTAAATACCAAAGTACAGACAATCTCAGATAAAAATGAGATTGTGATATTTTCCCTTACCTTAAGTCCAATTTGCTTCGTAAGTGTCTGAACCTCTTGTATAATGATTTAAATGATGTTATTGACTTCTCCCAGAATCATACTCATTGTTATGATATCATATATGGTTCACTTATGACTTTATATTACCCGTTCTTTTGTAAATTCTATGTTAAAGAGCGTTTTGGGTAAAATTATTTCATTTGTCGTCCGTGTTTTGACTTGTAATTATTCATATGATTACATAGATCATGATTACTTAATTCCAGAATATAAAACATGATTTATATATAATATATATTCAGAATATACATATATATAATAAATCAGTAAATGGAATGAAATACACCGTTCATGGAGACGATAGGCCGTACGTACGCATGAACGCTGTTTTCGTTTCCTTATTGAGTTGAATGGAATTAAGTAGATGACATACATATATATACACATAAATCCAGTATCATTATTATGTCATATATTTCATGATTAATTATTATAATATATACTTTATAATCATTCATTAATGGTTAACATGGAGAATGAATCTCATCGCGTCGTGGAGACGGTAGTCCGTACATACGCACGAGCGACGATATCGTTCTCATGATCGTGGAATTGTATTGGAGTGTATGTATACTATTTTAGAATAAATATAACTTTACAATAATCATATATAGTTATTATGTAAACCATTTTATCCATCCAATTAAGGTGGTGGTGGAAAATAGATTACACCATGGTGTGGAGACGGTATTCCGTATGTACGCACGCGCGGTGATTTCGTTTTCTGTAGGATGGATAGATGGTGAAATAGGGTTGTTTCATACCTATAATAACATATCAGTATATGAGTGATACTGATTTTATTACTTCATAATGAAAAAACCTAAGAATAAGAAGTGGAAGAAGAAATAAAGGTGAAAGAATCGGTAACAGACATTACCTCTTCTTTGAAGCGCCTCTTTGATACCTCCTCTTAGGGAACTAAAATTGGTCTTTGAAGAAGACAAAGACCTCTAAGATGTCTCTAGAGAAGTGGAGAGAAGAAATTGACAGGGGTTGGCTGAGATTGAAGGCCAAAAGTGGTGTGAGGAAGAGAGGGAGGAGGTGCCCTTTTATAAGGGAGGAGAGGGGCACCTTTGTAATAACTTAAAATATTATTTTATTATAAAGTCAAATTCGGTTTTTAATAGCTCTAAATTGATATATTTCGAAGATAAGGTGGGTATGGGTATAAATACTCTCATCCAATAGAATTTAGACAAGTTTAGGTATCAATTTTAACCTTATCATTTAGATTTAACTTTAAGTTAGATAATTTAACTTTTACCGTGTCTACTTGTTTTCTTACACTATAAGGTTAATACACTTACTATAACAAGCCAAAAGAACCCCAAGTTGTTTATTATTAATATATATAACCTTATCTAAGTCATTTTTCCGAACCATAGATTTTTAAGAATATAATAACAATTAATAATATAATATTTGTTTTAATAACAATTTTATGTCAATTTTGACACTATTTGGTAATTGATTTTTGAAAAAATCATAAAAGAATTATTAGTTCGAAAAAGTTATTTAAATAAACCCTAACATGTCATATTAACATATATTCTTTTTTTAATTCATAAAAAGTCTCAAATTACATTTATTTGGATATTTATAACATCAATTATGTCAATATTTCATTAATAAGATATTTACTGCATTATCATTGTGACATAAATAAATTAAATTATATAAAGTCTAAAAATTACAAATAAAATATCATTATTTAGGAAAGATATTGATATTTCTAATTAATATTTATAGTCGAATTTATCTTATGTATAACCCTATATTAAAAATTATTTACTTATTAAACTTTGATTTTAACTATTTTAACCCTTCTTTAAATAAATTAATAATAAATGTCCTAATCTAATCCAACTGGGATTAAATGGTCATATTTTATTCCTAAGGTTGTTTTTGGTCGAATTAAACTTATCCAATAGAATTTGGAAATGTTTTAGGGTAATAATAATATCATTTTGAACCTTAATTACCCTCTTTACTTTAAACCGTTGTAAAAAAAAGTAAAAAGTTACTATTCACCAAAAATTATTTTCATCTCATTGAACCACATTTTAGTCCTTGATATAAACCGTTTCTCTCGGATTTTCGAAATTCCACTCACAGAAGTGGTAAAATTAAATTTTATGAAAAATTCAGTTTTTTAACTACCACTTAGTGGTTTCACTATTCATCAAAAAATGAATGTTTCCAGAAAAATACCAAAAATTAGGCCTAAGTTATATTTGATATTGTGAACTCAAAAATGATGTCTATTTTAGCAAATTCAAAACATATCAGTTACATTAACTAATTTAAAAATTAATTCCCGTCGTCAAAACAAATAGCATGTTTTTAAAATATAATAACTATCAAAAGATTGACACTTGTTTATATCTGGTTTAAATGTGAAATTACATCCAATGACCAAAATTGTATTAAATTGTAAAAATATATTATAAATATACTTTAAAACCCCTCAAATTAATAATTTATCACTATTAATTATTTTGATAAAAAGTTGTTTTTAATTAAAATTTAGTAATTTTCACTATTCATCAGAATATGAAAGTTATCCGAAACGTACCAAAATTTCACCCTAAGCTAATTTTGATATTCCGAATCCAAAAATGAAGTCCATTTTGGAAAAGAAAATTTAAAAAATTTCAAAAAGTGGTTATTACTATTCATAACAGCTAGTTTTAATAATATTTTAATAGCATATCATTGTTTAGTGAAAATCGGTATTGCCTACAACCCACGCTATCGAGGAAGGTCGCGATTGCGTGTAATGCAAGCTAAGTCAAGGGTGTGTGTTGTGCAAGAATCCTTCATTGTTTCATATAACAGAATCCAACCATATTTCATTTATACATTTAATATATATATATATATATATACTCAATGTTGCGTAGAATAACTATTATCAAAATTATGTGTAACACGATCCAAGAATAGTGTTTCATATACTGCAAGATAATACGGTGTAGCGTATAGCGCAAGGTAATCTTGGTGTAGCATACAACACATGAAATTAATGAAATTAAAAGAATATTTTTCATAAAATCTCGAGGTGTTACATTCGTCCTCGCCAATGAGCAACTTCAGGTTTTCCCCTCTTGTTGTGTCGATATCTGGGCTCTCAATTTTTCTGCGTTGTCGAGGTGCGAGGTCCTTTTATGATGGTTTGTGGATGGTCTGGCGGCGTCGTGGGAGGTAGATACCATCGGGCTTCGGCGGCGTCGAATTCCTGCGACCTTCGATTGTCTCGGCTTCTCCATGGCGGCCTGATGTGGTTGAGATCTGGCCTCATGTGGTCCGAGGGTGGAGATACATGTCTTTTGTGTGCTTCGGTTGGATCTGCAGTCTCTTCGAGCGATGGTGGTGATGGGTTTGGCTCAATTCATTGTGCTGATGTTTCCTCCGATGTCCTGTTAGGGTGGTCGGCTTATTGGTGATGGCTTCTGGATCTTTATTTCTCCCTTGTACTTTTTTGCGTAATCCTCTTTGGATGGTCCTCCCATCAGTTTCGGGTTTTCCCCTTTCGGTTCCTGTTCTGGTTTGTTTTGTCTTTTTCACCAGAGACGATGGTTATGTCGCTCAAGAAGGTGGTTTTGAGGAAGGGTTCGAGATCCCGGCTTGGACCTTGGTTTTCTTTCACGGTGATGCTGTTGTTCTTTCCGGCTATTCTCGGCATTAATTCAATTGATTATTTATAGTTTATTTTGTTTTTTTTGGTCAATGTTTTGCTGGGATCGTTCTTACGAAGGTCGTGATTCTCTATGGAGGAGTTTAGCTGTTTCAACTCTGCCCTGGCTTCATGGTTCGTCTCTCCTCTCTGTTGAGTCAAAAGTCCTCTTTTGACTTCAATGTTTTGTTTTGGAAATCACAAATGTCTTATTAATCGGACTAACCTTGTCTATCTTATCGTACTGACCATAATGATCGTACTGATCATGCTGATCGTACTGACCATGCTGATCGTACTGACCATAATGATCGTACTGATCATGATGATCGTACTGATCATGATGATCGTACTGATCATGCTGATCATACTAAACATGCGGATCATACTGACCATACTGATCGTACTGAACATGCTGATCGTACTGACCATGCTGATCGTACTGACCATGCTGATCGTACTGAACATGCTGATCGTACTGAACATGCTGATCGTACTGAATATGAAATTTTTATTGACTCTGCTTCTCATATCATTCATTACATACTTGTGTTGATACTTTGTCAAAAACACATGCTTCATTTAAATCGTACTCTTGATTATCTTATTCATATATCTTGTTCTATCCAATACGATGTCGTTGAGTTAGTTACAAAATAATCAAAACGATGTCGTGCTTTCTGTTTCAATATGACCGTTATGATGCCAGGTGTCCAAGTCCCTCTGAGTTTTTCAGAGAAATATGACCGTTGGAGGAGGTGTGACCGTTGGAATCCGAGGCCTATAAATAGGAGGTCATTTGAAGCTGAGAAAAATATAGACGACAGACAAGATAACAAGTGTGATACAACTGTGATACTTTTCTTCTATCAAGTTCTAGAGAGAGATTTTGTGACTTCTCTCATGCTTTGTGCTTTGTGCGTCTGATCATCGTATCGAGGGATTTCAAGTTATTGAAATAATGAGGTGCCAATTACCTACAAAATCAAGGGTTGCCTGGGATAGGCAGACAGACGGTCCGATAATCGTATCGAGGGCTTCAGGGGATAGGCTTATAGACGAACAAATCATCGTATCGAGGGCTGTCGGGGATAGGCAGACGGACGTACCGATCATCGTATCGAGGGCTTACCAAGGTGTTGGTGAGACAAACCTTTTATCCTAGGTGAAAGGATAACCCTTCTCTTTGGGTTAAAATAATTGTAATTGTTTTACATTTCTACTGCTAATTTTATTAGAAAGGAAATTGTTTTTGTTTCCTTTTCTATCTCTTATACATTTTTAATTGTTTCAATTACATCCATTCTATTACATATTGTATTGGTTGATTCTATACGCTTTAAGGTAGAATCATTCATCTTTATATAACTCTAATTATTGTGTTCATGTTGAATACAATTGTTTTACATTTAATTAGTATTACATTACATCATACCTTTTTATATTCAATACAATTGTGGGTGTTTGTATTTGTATTAGTTTAACATCATTTAAACTAATCTCTTAGTTGCTAAAACTCAAAGGTTTTTAAACCTACAATTCACCCCCCTCTTGTATTGTTCCATCTAATAGACATACATACATACTTATTCGATCCAACAATTGGTATCAAAGTTCAGGAAGAGACAATCAAAAATCAGGATCAACCCTTTGTGGATCAACAAGACCTTCTCAGGTCTCAGGGTGATGCTATTTCTGAAGACAAGAAGGAGATAAAAAAGATGAAGGCAGTTCTTCATGAGTTGATCAAAAAGGAGAAGGAAAGAGAAAACAAGTGACCTGTATTTGTTCTCAAGTTTAGTGTTGATTGTTATCGTAATGAAATTTCTTTTATTCATTGTCTTGTGTTTATTCTCTAACTCTTTTAGACAATTCAAGTTTTCCCCTTTTTTTGAAAATCTCAAAGGGGGATAATGTTTATAAAAGGGGAAGAATGTTTATAAAGGGGGAGAATGCTTTATAAAGGGGGAGAATGCTTTATAAAGGGGGATAATTCTTTACAACACTCTTAAGAAAATTCTATGAAGACAATCCTTAGGAAAGTCCATACCTAAGGGGGAGTTAGTTGTATTCAATTTATTATTCAGAAGAGTTTCCAATAACTTAGGGGGAGATAAGTATTTCTTGTTATATTACTTTGTGTATTGTGATTTCCAAAAAGGGGGATATTGTTGAGTCAAATGTCCTCTTTTGACTTCTATGTTTTGTTTTGGAAATCACAAATGTCTTGTTAATCGGACTAACCTTGTCTATCGTATCGTACTGACCATAATGATCGTATAGATCATGCTGATCGTACTGACCGTGCTGATCGTACTGACCATAATGATCATACTGATCATGCTGATCATACTGATCATGCTGATCGTAATGATCATGCTGATCGTACTAAACATGCTGATCGTACTGACCATACTGATTGCACTGAACATGCTGATCGTACTGACCATACTGATCGTACTGAACATGCTGATCATACTGAATATGGAATTTGTATTGACTCTGCTTCTCATATATTTCATTACATACTTGTGTTGATACATTGTCAAAAACACATGCTTCATTTAAATCGTACTCTTGTTTATCTTATTCATATATCTTTTTCTAACCAATACGATGTCGTTGAGTTAGTTACAAACTAATCAAAACTAAGTCATGCTTTCTGTTTCAATATGACCATTATGATGCCAGGTGTCTAGGTCCCTCCGATTTTTTCGGAGAAATATGGCCATTGGAGGAGATGTGACCGTTTGAATCTAAGGCCTATAAATAGGAGGTCATTTGAGGCTGAGAAAAATATAGACGACAGACAAGAGAACACGTGTGATACAACTGTGATACTTTGCTTCTATCAAGTTCTAGAGAGATATGTTGTGACTTCTCTCATGGTTTGTGCTTTGTGCGTCTGATCATCGTATCGAGGGATTTAAAGAGATTGAAAGATATAGGTGCCGATTACCTACAAAATCAAGGGCTTCTGGGGATAGGCAGACAGACGGTCCGATCATCATATTGAAGGGTGTCGGGGATAGGCAGACGGACGAACCAATCATCGTATCGAGGGATGCCGGGGATTGGCAGACGGACGTACTGATCATCGTATCGAGGGGTTACCTAGGTGTTGGTGAGACATTCCTTTTATCCTAGGTGAAAGGATAACCCTTCTCTTTGTGTTAAAAGAATTTTAATTCTTTTACATTTCCGCTACTAATTGTATTTGAAAGGAAATTGTTTTTGTTTCCTTTTCTATCTCTTTTACATTTGTAATTGTTTCAATAACATCCATTCTATTACATATTGTATTGATTGATTCTATATGCATTAAGGCAGAATCATTCATCTTTATACTACTCTGATTATTGTGTTCAACTTGAATACAATTGTTTTACATTTCATTAGTATTACAATACATCATACCTTTTTATATTCAATATAATTGTGGGTGTTTGTATTTGTATTAGTTTAAGATCATTTAAACTAATCATTTAGTTTCTAAAACTCAAATGTTTTTAAACCTACAATTCACCCCCTCTTGTATTGTTCCATCTAATAGACATACATACATACTTATTTGATCCAACACTCTCCAGGTCGGTCTACTGTGGCGTATATTAATGAAACTTTGGGATCTGTTGTTCGAGTGGTGAATGGTGTTCTAGGAGGCTAGACCTTCGTTCGGTGGTTAGAAGTGATGGAGGTGGTGTGATGATGGCAGAGACGTCATGGAAGGTGCAGTGACTCGTTTGCAACAGTTTTTGACGCATTACTTGATGTAGGATTCATGGGCATGTGCATGATTTATGGTCTGTGTTGACGCACCTGTTCCTACGACGGGCTTTGGAATTTGAATTTGGTTTTTCTTATTTTCATTTTGAAAGGTGTCGGTGTAATTTGATATGTGCGGTTCCGACTTTATCCTCAAAGTTGATTTTATGGAAAAAAATGATTTGGAGGTGTGTAAGACAAACAACCGCCTCCGGATCTAAAGTCATTATTTTTTCCATTACAACCTTTAAATGGTGGAAATAATAATGGAAATAGATTTTATATATGATATATATGATATATATGGTTTTATAATTCTTATTTAGTAATTATATAACACATAACTTCATGATTTCCATTTTTTGGGAATACCATAACATCATTCGTGTGTATGACTGATTACCGCCTCGCGAAGTGATGTGTGTCATTCAAACCATACATGTAATTTATTACAAATGGATTTAATATAAATATTTTACATATATGAAAAAATAAATCTATTTTAATGATAATATATATATATATAGTTTACTTTTATTTCTATCAATATGATATATAAATGAATACAATGTTCATGCGTACATATGACCTACCGGCTCCATGAACGATGCATTTTATTTAATATTTCTATAATTTATAGTTTATTATAAATAAATTTATATAGAATATATATGATATATTTATTATGGTTAAATTTTAAAAATGTGTTAATCATTATCAAAGTAGGATGACCCAAAATTTCATGTCAAAACATATATGCAAAACAAAGATGTTATTACCCAAAACATATCTTTAACATAATAGTAATAATATATAGCTAATATGAAGTCATAATAAAATCATATATATTATTATATATGCAAATATGGTTATTTTTTATATTTTTAAAAAATTCCAATTTATTATACATGAGGTTTTAACATGTACAAATGATTTTCGGACTTGTTGTAAAAGGCTATCTAGTCTCACTTATATTTATAAGAGACATATGACATAATTACCACTTGTTTATTCTTTTCAGTGTATATAAATTCCAATTTAATGTTATATCATGAATTTAACTTATTTAATTACATTTAAAATCTTAATTTATGTTATTATTTCACAGATCTCATGATTCAAAATCCACCCAAGTTGTAAGGGATTTATATATCAGTTTTTTACTTTTTGTGAGACACAAGATAAACAAACACACTTTTTTTTGTATGTGGTGTATATAATGTATATTAATTTTATTTTTATAACTATAATTAAAATTTTTATAATAAAAAAATTCCATTGAGTGCCTCTCTTTCATGAGGTTACACTTTTACATTCACCAAAGTGGTAAGATAATTTTTCCTCAATTTCCCTTCTTGGAGACGCATGTTATGTTATGAAACTATATTATTTTAAAAGATGTATATAACAACCCTTTGAAATTTTATATTATTATTATTATTTTAATATTATTTTATCCATCATGTAATTTCATTATTTCAGGGGTATTATGATTCAATGTTATCAAAGTGGTAAGAGTTTATTTCTATAATCTCATTATATTTCACGATTTTTTATGATTATCCTTGCATTAATGAAATCGTATGATCACTATCTAAAGAATTATCATGAAGTTTATTATACTATAGTTATTGATGACATTTTAATTTCATAGTACCTTTTTTACAATCTTTGGAATATAAAATAATTAATAATTTTTTTTAAAATATATTACATTATTTCTTTCTTTTGTTGGAATGTTGTTCTATTAAAATACAATGTTCTCTATTAATTTAATATTTTTTTAAAATTATATGTTAATATAATTTTGATGTAAATTTAAATATATATATATTTAAAAAAAATTTAATTTTTTTTTCAAATATTACTTTATAATTTTTTATTTTTGTTTTCATGGTAAAAAAGTTTCAGAAGGTTTTCTATTTATGAAATAAAATTTCATAGTGAAAATGTTATTTTATTAAAGAAATTATTTAAATTAGTATAAATATACATTATATGTTTCCAAATTATTTTTTAATGAAAACTATTTATAAATTTTTTTATATTATAAAATTTTATTTTTAATGAAGGGTTATTTTCCTAAAGAAACATTCCAAGTGATATTTCAAAATACCCCCTCCATTTAAGATGAAAACCATTGATATGTTAAAATTTACTTATTATATGATACAAAGACACCATTATTATTAATTATTTGGATACTTTATGTTTAATATAATTTTTTTAATTAAACTCTTTTCTCCTCTATGGGTAACCCCAAGGAAAAATGTTTAAGAAACCCACTTCATTTTTATGGGTTATTCAATGATGAAATGATTATGAAACATATATATTTTCACTACGATATTATATAATGAAATTTTTATGATACATATTCCATTTAATGATTTATTATATGAGATTTATGATACCAATCTAATTTTATGTGTCATGATATGATGAATGTTTTATTATCTTGTGGCACACATATGTATGATTTCATTATGTGATGTGTGGGACCAATATATACCTATAATTCATTGGGTAATGATCTATATCTAAAGTGATAGATAGTATTGAATGGGGAGTGAACTCGGTTCAGTAAGGAATTTTTTCTTCTAAGATTTTATTGATAGAGAATGTTGACTACTAAGATGGTCTTGTGAGTGAAACTTAACTACTAATATAGTATTGGGATATAAAAATTTCTACAAATATGGTTTTGAGAGTAAACCTGAACTACTAATAGGGTTTATGGAGTGAACCCATTCCACTAATATATCCTTGGTAATTATCCTTAACTATTTTCGAAACCATTTCAAATGTTTATGTGTATTCGAAAATTCCATGTCTTTTTCCTATTTATTCACTAATATATTATAAAATTTATTTACAAATGATTCATGAATTATTATCAGGCAATATATATTCCATTAATCACGTGAATGATTTTTTATATGGATGTTATGACCTTGAAATTTTATGCCCGTGTTCATATATCTATATCTTCATGTCATTCTTATATATCTCATTTATTTACCCTTGATGAGCATTTAAGATCACCCTTTAATATGATTCATTTCCCTAGGTTATGAATAATGGTTTGATGTTTGATTACTAAAGGGGATGATCTTATTATGAAATATTGAATATATTACACTAGAATATAAGATTGTGTTCCATGTTTCTGAAGCCACAAAACAATTATGGTCTTTGAGAACGTGTTTCTATAATTTAATGATTGTTTATAGAAATATATGTAGTATTCAGGTATTCTAAACATGGATATTTATAAAAATCATTCATGTACAAAAAAACCGAAATCCAATTTTTTTATATAAGACTCATAATAAAAATTTATCATTATATAACCAATCCAATAGGTAGTTTTATATGATATATTCTATCCTAAAGTACAAAAACCCTTTCCCCATTTACAATTTTTAAATATGCATAAAATTTAACTATATATATTTAATTATTGAGTGCATGACACACATGAAAAATTAAGATGCACAATCGATATATCATATGGACATGTCAAAATAAAAAGAATGAATTTCTGTAATATGCAGTTATTTATGAATATTTTATCCTCGTTATAACTAATAACATTTCTAAAGAGATAATAGAAATTAATAATTTTATAATGCCAATTCAAAAAAAATATCCTTAATATAAATATTACATCATATGAATTTTTAATCTATAATATAAATGTTTTTCTAATGTATACCATGTTTTAAATTTATCCTATGGTTTTCCCCTTTATGAAATCACATAATGTTGATTCTTTTTCTACTAGTAGACCTCCTATAATTATTCATTTTCTATCCACACATAATTATGTTTATGTTGTTCCTCTTAATTTTTTTTCAATTTTATTTTCTATTTCACTTAGATAGAGGTAAAATACCCAATCCATTTCATCATATAACAAATAATCCTACTCTCGATGGCATGATTACTCTTCTTAAGGTTAGTTTTATGTGTTTCTTTTTTTACTATTAGAATTTATATTTCCCTAATCTTTTTATATAACCCTTTTTGTTACTACTATAGTTATGCAACCTTTGTTAAAAAAATTATCCTTTATTAATTAATTATTTATTTTTTCCATCCATTAATATGTAATAATATATTCACTAGGTATTTATTTATAAACATTTGAAGGTGTTATCTTTAATTCTAATGTTATAGAGTGATATTTTTTTCATTCTTTAGTTTCTACTTGTGTGTTACCATATATTATGGGCCCTTGATATTCTATTATGACCTTTTCCAATGACATAATTTTTTATGTTGTCACTAGTGGTGGAATAATCATTGAGATATGTGTTCCCTTGGTCCATTATGTTTTTTTATTTAGTAATTATTCTTACAGTAGTTCCCATTAATACCTTTAATGGGTGGTGAAATGTCCATATTTACAGCCCAAGATGTGGAATAATTCATCTAACCATGATTCTTTTGCCTAGTATCCTTTATTAATTAAATTTAGTTTCAAACATTTATGTATTATTAATTCCATTAAAATTAAATTACATTAGTCCTCATAAGAAAAACATTGGTGATTCCATATTTCCAATAGAGGTGATAATCCATCTAGTAAACCTTCATCAATGATTCATACCCCCTACGGATTCAACTCATTAATCACATAATATGGTGTCATATATTCTCACCAGCATTGGTGGAGATCTTCCCATAATATCCCCATATTACGGTTTTGGTAGTTAGTACTCCCCTCATTGTAATCCTTTATTATTTTTTTTCCTTTTATCAATTTGTATATTATAGGTATAAAATGGTTTATTTGGTCAACAAAAACATAAGGGTTGGACTTTGGGACGATCCATTATAAATTATAAATCATTATGACCATATAAATTACCTATAATTTATAATTAAAAACAGTTTTCAAATTATATTTTGAGATTAAATTGTCATTTCTCATATCAAAAAATTATTTGTGTATAATATAATTTCAATTATATCATATATAACTCTTCAATATATTTTAAAAAACATTCCCAAATTCATATAATGAATCACACAAAATGTATTTCTTTAAGATCATAATCATCTTAGGGTAACCCATAAAATTATAACACAAATATCATAATCAAATTTTAGAATTGAATCCTAACAGTTTCAGTAATTTTATAAACATTTTATAAAATATAATCCATGAGAATCTATGATTTTTATGACCTACACATTTTAATGATTGATGTTATAAATAGTATTTACTTTGAACAAAATCTTACACATTGGTATTTCAAGTGATATTAAATGATTCATCACACTGTATATGCATCCCATGAATATTTAATCCCATGAAACCAATATATTTATGATTTAATTTAGTTATTTATTCTATTAATCATATGTATATCAATAAATTAACATGTTTATTTCACGGTAAATTAATAATAGTTATATAACTAATTACATGTTTAACACATCCACAATAAAAATTTAATTCTAAATAAAAAACATATCTATAGTCATCACATGTAAATAATATACATAAAAAAATTATTGTATAAGTTAATATCATAAGAAACCAAAATCTAATATATGTTCGTGTATTATGTGAAAAGTATCCAATGATAACTTTTCAAGATAGAGTCTACACCATCAGAATAATGAGAATTCAAAGAAAAATATTCACTATCCAAATATCACGAAGACTGGATGAATTATGAAAATGTTTTTTTCTATGATTCAATTTCTTAGATTTTCTCCATAATGTATAAAAAAAAATTGATGAGTGATTTTTATAGTTCTTAAGTGATTTTTAGGCAATAAATAGGTATTTAAAAATTTGGCCAGAATTAGTAAAAAAATCTTAATGGTAAGATTCACAATCAACCATGAATAAAAAATTAAACAACCATGAATTATTACGAGTTAATCAATCAAAACAACTAGTGTGAGAAAAAATTAGTTAAAATTTAACCATATAAAATAACTAAATTGAAACTGAAGGGATCATAGTAGATTATCTAAAATAATCCAAGTGACTGTGAATGAAATATATCAAGGAAAAAAGTTATAATGAATTGGAAAAGACAATCATTCTTTTTAAAAAATAAGTATATGTCTTATTCATTTCATAATTTATGGTATATCCTTGTATATATTATAATTCATTCATGTAATTATATATTGATCTATTTTATCATTATTTATAATTAAATGTAGACTTCGTAAAACTTTTATAGTGGTATTTAAAGGTGAAAATATGTTATTAAATAAAATTTACCATGGTAATATTTGTTTTTAATGTTTTAATTAGATTTTATATATTTGATTGAGTTTTCAAATTTTATTATTATATTAAAATAAAGGGAAATATTTCCTGATTTTATACATTTATACATTAGAATACTATTAATTTAAATTTTAGGTGGATTTAAAATGTAAATTTAACTAATAATTATGAAATATTAAATATGGTCATTTTTTTATTTTGAGATATAATGGTCAAAGTTGAGTTTGTTATATGAGATAATTCTCTTCTAAACAAAAACATGTGTTTCTTGCTTCTTTTGATGACTAATAAAAATATCAAACATGAAGATGAATTATAATTATAGTTTATATATGATAATATTATGAAATATATTTGTGTGAATTTAATAATTATTCCAATATTAAAATATAATTATTAAATGAACTCAATTTGCAACCACTTTCCTGTATTAAATCTTAAGTGAGTGAACAAGTATTTAGTCTATATAATAGAAGGAACATGTGAATATTGTGATTAAAAGATTAATTTTCCAAAATATATTTGAGTACATTATTTATTCATTTTAATTATATAAAATTTTGTAAGACACCTTTTATATATACTACCTCATTTTGATTTAAATGACGATCCTTTTCATTCAAATATTTAAATTTTCATCAAAAATAATAGGGATACATTATGATTTTGTTATATATTTAATAGGTACTCAAGTATTACCTGGAATATTTATTAATTTGATCATATTATTGAATCATTCTTGAAAAAAAATTCAATTAGAATAAATAAATAACAATCAATCATGTGGAGAACCATGTAAATAACTTATTTATTAAGAGCCTTCATTTTAATACTAGTACTACTAAAATTATGAAAATTGAAAATGAATATCTCATTATACTAGATACAAATAATAAAATATAGAATTATGAAAGTGTTAGGAATGATATTTTTGATTCATTATAATAAAATTTCCTCAAAAGGTAATGATATTGTACAATATCTATGAAAGATGAGTCAAAACATAATCGCACTGATACCCCACCTAGGTTGAAAGAAAATCTTGGTGTAACCCTATAAGATCACCCCTAATAAGAAATAAGATTATTAATTTAGATGAGGTTATAAATTATATATGTTTAAGATTAATTACCCTCAACATATCTTAGGAAAATTTAAAATATCTAGTAATAAACTATATTACAAAAATTTATAACCAGTCTAATTATTATGAATTCAAAAAATGTGAAAAAAATAAAAATACCATGAACTATTCCTAGGAAATGACCATGGACTACAACAGGTACTGAAAAACCACTTTGAGCAAGTAAAACCTAAATCAATCACCATTAAATTAATTTTTTAATAGAAAAATAGTTTATCTAAAAAATAATTATTTGTTGGGGTGTTATTTCTATATTTTATATAAATATTTGAAGGGTTTTTATATGTTTTCCATTAGATATTAATTGATTTAATATAAGAAATATTATGGATATTAATGTTTTTGGAATTCTTATACATGATTGTAATTTAGACAAATATGAAGGAAAATATCTGAATTGTGGAGTAAAAAGGGTGCAACACTAGATTTTTGAGGAATCAGGAAGTTGAAAATTTTGGAGAAGAGAAATCATATGTTGTGTAAAAACATTATATGACATGATATTTTTTTATCCATGTCTGTTGAATAGTATGTAAAAAATCATTACGCCTTGTCATATAATGATAATTTGATTGTTTACATGATGTGAAAGTACATTACATGTCATGTAGTTATTGGTGACAAGAAAACAATGATTTTTAGTGTATCATTGATGGGAATTTATAAAATCTTTTGACCTGAACAACCATTAAACACCATTTTTGACATGAAAAAGTCCTATTAATTACATATTTTCTTATTTGTATAGGTTATATCTAGAATAAAAAGAGATAAAATCAAGGTATGGAGAGGATCAACTACTGATAGTCTTTTACAAGGTTCCAACATGTTTTTTCATAGATTGTTTTTTTATGTTCTTCATTCATTTCTTTGATGTAATCATTGGATGAATTATAGTTTTAATTCCAATATAATTCATTTATTAATTAACTTATGATTATTTTTTCTCAATATCTATCTTTTTTAGGATTTGGGTTCAATCGTCATGGGTAATCACTCGATGATGGATGGATAAAACCCATAAGGGAGAGAGAAATTAGTTAAAGGGGGTGCATACCAATAAATAAATGACTACCTTATATCATAAAAACACATTTGGTTTTTCCAATTATAATTTATAATGAAATTATACGTAACTGAGAGAGAGTTTGTGGTTCATATAGTTTGGATAATCTTGGTTGGAAAATTTGAATATATGGACCCTGACTTATAAATTTGGGATTCCCTAGGGGTATTCTTGTGTGTGGATTTTGGTGATAATAATTTCCTTGTTGTGTGTTAGTTGGTATGTAATACCATGTATTTTAGATGAAAACCCCATGATTTGTTGTCTTGGAACATGAGAATCCATGGTTTTCTGAGACGGGTTCATCGATGATTCCAAATTGGATAAAACCATAGTATGTGACCATTGTTTTTTCTTTAAGATCATATACCTATAGAACTTGTGATAAAACATAGTGTATGGTGAGTCAAATCCTTTTTTGATGATTGAGAGAACCCCATAAGAGGGGTTAGGCCATGTTTATGTTTTTATTTATGGACTAGAAACTTGGGTAGGATCTTCAGGATATGAGACTAGTTAACATGAGGCATAAAAAATTTTATGATATATAAATACTAATTACATAATGGATATTTTCTATGAATCACCTTTAGTGCTTGGGTTTAGTTTAAAAACTGGAAAACGAGGGCATGACCAGTAATCTTCTATAACTGGGGTAATTTAATGTGATTCCAAGTTTTATGGGAATATGGATAGATTATTTTGTAAATAAGATGATTATAGATGTTGGATAAGGGTGTGGTTATCTTGAGTAACTAATGATTTAATGATAATTTTCAATGATGTTGGTGGATCATCGTTGTTTCAGTGATATGTGACTTGTTGTAGCATGAGTCATTTGATGGATATGGTGGTATAAGAATGCAAACAAACTACATAAGAGGAAAATGGAATAGTATGTAACTTATTTGTGTGGTACCGATTATAATTGAAAATATACGGCAAATCATGTGTGAGATGAGGGATGATGAAATTAATTAAACACTTTTGTTCTCATTTTTCTAAGGCTGAGAGAAATGAACAGTTATTCTATGGTGAGGGCTATTCTAGATATCGATCGAGTGTGGTGAGAAGATTGATTTGGTTTCGATTATTGGAAATTTATTCCTAGAATGAAATAGTCATGGTTTTGAATTGTGACATGCGTGAGTTATTAGAAAAAACCCAGGTGATTCCTAAAACATTTTATATGTAAATCCGTTTGATAGGGAGAACACCATCGGCTATTTGAGGATGTGACTTACATTATGGTTATAAATTCAGTGAGTGTTCAGGATGTTGTTATCTAGGGCCAATAATGGGTAATGAGTAATATTAGGCACTGTTTCCCTGGAATGCATGGATTTTTCTAGTTCCAATCATCACATTAAAGAATGAATATGGAATGGGCCATAGTGTTTGAGTTTTGATCAAGTGAAGTGATGTTGATGAAAAACCTATGGAAAAGAGAAGCCTATTGGTCGTAGTTTATAGTATAACATGTGCATAGGTTTTTAGTTTTTATAGATGGTTTATGGAGTGGGTTTAATGGAAATTAGATTCCAATGACTAGGTGAACGCCATGTGAAATTTTATATATTATATCTTGTGGAGTATAACTATTTCAATTAATCTCATTATGGTTTATGAAAATTAAACATGTTAGATAGATTGTTTATATGTTAGTGAGAACCTAGATACATCGAAAAATCCACCCACAATCCAAACATCAAAATCCAAGTTCCAAAATCCAAAAACCATATCAAACAACGCAAATTACCTCATTCAGTCATCACAACCGTCTGCAATCCTCCCACTGAACACTTCATCGGTTGTCAAAACCAAGCCGCTGCCACCAGCATTGAACAATCACTACTGCAATCTTTTTGAGAAGAAAACCGCTAGACTACCCAAAAGCATATCCCGTAAAACCATATTCAAATCTATGAGGAAAACCAAATTCAGATCACCGGAGGAGCAACTCCGTTCGTCACGCATCACAGAACTGTGAGATCTTGGAGCAGATTTTTAAATCAGGTAATCAGATCGTATTTTGGGTAGAGGCTTTTGTGGTAATAGTTGAATTATCATGGTAATCCTCCATGACTAAAGGTACCATGATCTAGGAATTGATGATGTGTTAGAGGATGGAACCAAAAAATATTTATATGAGTTATAAAATTGATGTTTGGATATTTTTTTTATTGGTATTTGGAGATGGAGATCCTAAAATATCATCTGATATTAATTTTAGGATTTTATTGATGTGTTTTAAGAAATGATTAGGCATTTGGGAAAATCAATAATTATTTTGTTGTGTATGGGGGGGGGTGGCACATCCTCTCTGACATAAAATTTAGTAGAGAGGATATATACTATTTTTGGATGACTTTTTATTGTGTTATCGGGTGTTTAATGGTAGAAATGTTAGTAAGTGCATCATGGAAGAAGGGTATAGAGTTCCAATAATAAATTACAATGGTTTACATGAAAAGCAATGACATTAGAAGATATGAAAAAAATATTATATTTGGGAGCACCATTGCTAGCTATATGAATTGGATAGTGAAATGAATGTTACTGAAGAAAGATGGTATTACGAAATTTTTAATAGTGTTTTTTTAATGGTTATAACTGTTGGATTGTGTTTTGAGAGTTTAAGCACCTTATGGAAATTCATACACCTTCAAATCCTATTGATTGTCCATGAGTGGAAGGAGACTGTTTGAAAGGGAGTGGATGAATAATGAATCTAGAGTAATATAATTAAAAAACCACTATGACTTCTCAAGGATGATATGTGTTCTATAAGGGATATAATAATTCTTTATGTCTATACAGGGTTTTTAAAAATTAGATGAGTTATGAATTTTTGAATTAGTGGACGGATTAGAATTTTAATGAGGATATAGAATGGATTTATGAATTTTTTAGACCCTCAAGAGAGGTTTGTTGGATGAGTAATAGTTATTTAATGGCATCTAGGATGTTTTGGAGAGAAATAGGGGAAGTCGGGTGGCCCGATTCTATATTTTATAGCCATTATTTTGTTGGTGGCTAGAGAAGTGTCCCTAATCCACTGTTAGGATCACTATTTAGCTAATGACTAAGCCCTGGTTGACCAATGAGCTAGTGGATATTCAATGGATATTAAAATGGGTGAAATATTTTTTAATATAACTCTTTGGATTGTATGATTTTCATACCCTCATTACCCCTATTTTGGTGCATGAATGATCCCCTCCTTAATTCCCCTTTGATTTACCCATAGATTTTAGATGTTTCTTGGGTTTCTTCTAGTGAATGAATGTGAGTCTGCTCCTATGTTAGAATCTATTATTCTTCTCCTCTGCTATCCTCTCTAATTATTTGGTTCCTTGAATTTGGGATTTGTGATTATTCAACAAGATAATGGTGAAATCTTCCAATTCATAGAGGTTCTTGCTTACCCAATGTAGATAATTCCATGATATGCCATCTACATGTAATTACGCAATGTTTTGGTAGTCTTTGTTTTAAGTTTATCAGGTTTTTAAATTAAATTTATGTTAAATTATCATGGAATTAGTGATGCACGATTGGGATTTTAGATTGGGTGGTTGCAAGTGTCTTCGGTTGGCCTCCCATGTCTCGTTGGACTTGTATATATTATGGCGTGATGAACCCATGATTTTTCACTAAATATGATGTGTTTAAATTAAATTAATTGGCTTATTAATTTTTTTTAAAATAATTAAATATAGATGTTTTGATAGAGTTAGGATCTCAGGTCATTGAGATGATTTTGGTTGATCATGGATGAGGCTGGACAAGCTTAGAGGGCCCTTTGAAGCTTTTGTAGGCATTTGGGTAATTAGTGGAAAATATACTTTAAAGGTATGTGGTCTTCACAATTTATCTATAGGTTTTATACTTTTCTATATATGCTATATGATATGTGGTCCCACCACTATAGGTTGTTCCCTCTTATTTAAGTTAGAATTTTTAAATTTAGTTAAATGATAAATTTTATGATGAGTAATTAATTGAAGGCCTTTAATTAAATGAGTGAGCACCAGGACATTATTGGTCCTAGGTATTTGACTTGATTCCTCGTTTCTTGATGGATGAGGTCCTAATATGAGATATTTTGGCCCACATGAGGGGTGTCCTTCTGATGAATTGTATAAGCATTGCTTTCTTGACCATGTTTAGATCATTTTACATCTGAGGTGAGTGATGATTGAGACACCCATGAACTAAATTATCCTTATGAGGACCCTATGAATACCGTGGGTTATTTGGTCTCATTGTGGTAACCTAGGTGTCAGTGACCCTCCCACTCATTATAGGACCATTCCTAGGATGATAGACCTTATCTAGCATGGGATGGTTTTTGGTGTACAGACTGACCTTGTAAGCCCTCGATGATAGAGATGGGTCACTGTACATCCCTTATACCATTTCCTAACTGAAAACCCACTTATGGATGTAATGAACAAGTGTATCCAATTAATGATTCAATGGAGTGTGACATCCTCTTGACATTAGGTGTTGAAGTAAGAATTTTTTTGACCAAGGACATTGAGAAGGGTTCCTCTATTATACTATGATAGAGGGGAACCGAAATGGATCCTCACTAATAAACCAAATATGAGTGGGTGAAGGTGAATATGGGTAGATATGGTTGTTGGTGTCACCTTTGAACCAAGAATGATGATTAATCTTATTGAGAATGAGATGATGATTTCCATCATAGACTTTTAGGAAACACATAGGGTATATTTATTTTGATATATATATATATATATATTCATGATAACATGGGATGTTGGATTACAAAATTATATGTTTCCATTATCAAAGACCTTGATCTGGGCATGGGGATATGTTAATTACTCTCAATGACATAATGGACTACCTGGATTGGTATATTACCCCTAATTGGCTAAGCCCATGTTCAATGGGGATGGGTACGTTGCCCTTAATATTTATTTGTTTTTTAAATGATTCTAGGATGGGTATATATCCACTAAATGTTATTTCACTTGAGGTGGTAGTTATGTTACCTAGGAAAGGTTATATTAACCCCGTCTGATTTAGTCTTCATTCCCCAATGATGGGTATATTACCCTTGGTAGGATTGTGTTCTATGGATCAACTTTGAATCCAAGTGATTGTCATGAGGTCTTGGTTTATTGGAATGGTTTAAATGAAATTCTCAGAGACGCCCCAACACAGGATAAATCAATCAAGATTGATTTAGTTCATTGACCCATGGATCAGTACTAGTTTCTATGTTGGGATGGTTATTATGACATGATAAGAGAGATTAAACAATCATCATGAATCAAGTTATTTTTATTCAAGTTATCTTAATTATTATACAATATTATTAATCTATTCACATAGCATGAACAAATCAATTCATTTTCAGTTATTAGATGAACAATTTAGTGTTTACCAAATGATTTTTTACTCACACATTTCTTATTAAACCATTTCCCCTGGGTACACATGTATGTTTTCAAATGATGTAAGTATAGGTTTTGATGAGATGCATGGTTTAAATGTTTAATGTTTAGATGGATAGTTTATATGATGGTGGGTGTATGAGGTGTGATAGAGCTCAATGATATCTCGGTGACAAAGCCTATGTTTTTCTGTCTAGTTTACATATGTAACCAACCAATGGGTAGTCTATTGTAATCATGGAATATATGTTTATCTTCCACTTAATTTCATTTATGATCATATTCATTATATTTATTGTCAAATTTTAAATGCATTTTTTATGGATAATTATATTGTGTAGTACAGTATAGATAATATAGACTACCCTAGATACATTTTTAAACACCCACTTCTAGTGTAAAGACTCTAGGATTTGAAGTGGAATGTTTGAGGTCATATGGTGAACCGATCCAGTTACTATTAATAGAGTGATACTGGACGAGATGTTATAATAATTATATGACTTACGATAGTCATGATATTCTTTCATCAACCCATGAATAACTATCACCATCTCTTCAATGTTCAATAGAGTGTTTAGTCTAATAATAAAAGGATCTCTAACCTAGACGAGACACATCGGAGATATTCATGAAATTCCATTCATTACATTAAATGGATCCATACCGATGACATAGTGATGACTATTATTAAAAGTGAACTCCACTAGGTAATGTAATTAACACACGGTCCTATAAAATTTTGAATTCGTGTCACAATGTGTCTTCCAATGTATGGATAGTTCACTACATATGAACAATTATGTATTGATTGAAATTAATACTAAGAAATATAAATGATACACAATCATTATGGGGACCTCCCCACACTCAAAATGTGGGACATGAATAATGATCAAAGTTAAACATCATTAAAACTCCATGACTCATCATGGACTCCCCTAAATAATTCCTTGATAAACCATAATATATTTCTTACTCCTTTATTATACACAAGGGAATCATCTGAATCAATTAGTAAAAAGTCATCCAAATACCATAATAACCATACTAATACTGGGGTAAATTAGTGGTGAGAACCATCAATACATCCTCCCAATTCAACCAAGGAACATTCATTTGAAGTAAAATTCCCAATCAGAAATAAAATTATCAATCATTACTATCTGAAAGAATAAACACAATTACACAGTCTCTAAATTAAAACTCTTCATACCAGACCAATAAAATTGGCCTCTAGTGGAATATTACATCTCATCCACACATGGGTTCACTACCCAAGGTGAAGCATGATACCCATAAAGAACCTACTCATGCACCACAAGAGGATCAAAGTGACTCCCTTGAAAAATACAATCCTATTTACCCTTTGACCATACCTTATTGTAATCATAATAAAAACCACAATCCCAAAATACATCCACCTGATAATCCGCATTTTTATATTCACCTGCCTACTATACCAATGATGACCTCATATTTATCTAATAGATACATCATATAGAATCATCCTCATAATAATTTACAATTCTTAAATATATTACATCAAAATACATGGATCATAATAATCTTGAAAAAAACTCCACATGGATTCCTAGTATATTAATAAAACATTCTATTTACACAATGTATATGTAATATTTAATTCAAAGTTAATCAGTAATTATATCCGCCACCACTGTTGTAGGAACAAATCAAACTGATAGAACACAAACCTCAATATTTGGTGACATATTATGACCAAATAAATTTCATTGATGATATAATTTAACTAAAAATAAGAGTTTACACTACCAAATCAAGAAAATGATTGTAAGTAGTGTAGTTAGATTGATTGGGTTGTTTCTAGAAAGATACAATTGATAAAAATGAAATTTGAATCATTCAAATTATTTTCATGAATAAACATGATGTGTCAGAATAAACCTCAAACACAATTCCCTCATCTAGAAAGTAAAGAAAGGATCAATAACCAAGATCTATTTCAAATATAAGAATATAACATAACACTTTCAAGTCTGAAATAAAGGATATTATCTCACAGTGAAGGCTATCATAGGATCCTAAATCTAGGATATTCCAATCAGGAAGATCTATTAAATTTCTGAAATACAATGTCGTCTTTGAAAATATGTAAGATTCTTTGGGGGGCATGAAATTACTAATTTGACCCTTGAAGGATCCATATATACACCCCAATAGGATATGAAATGCCTCCAGAAATGAACCTCACATGTCCCAATCTTAAGAACTATAGATTAAAAAATACCTTTTGATATTGAATAACCACAAAAGTAACTAAAACAATTATCAGCATATTCTTCCTTGGACTCAGAATAAATAATGATTTTAATAGTAAAATCTACTACAAACCAATCCAAGAAACCATGAAAGAAGAATATCATGTGTCTATCAACATTGTTATGGATTTTTTTGACACTGATAATAATTTCTAGAAACATTAGTTCACATTAATTCATCAGAAGAGTTTCATTGATATATCCTCATCGTTTCCCACATTTTTCGATATATGGACCATATTTCAATCTTAATAAACTATATAGAACATTAAGATACTAAAATATCTCATAAATCCATTGAATAATATATCTATCCTTCATTATAACATCATTTAGGTGATAATATCCTATACATTCCCAAAAAAAATGCATCCATCTTCTAAATAGAGAAGTTAGGACTACCCCATGGAAACACATTGAATAGAATAAAACCACAATATAAAGGATCATTAATAAAAATACGTAACTCTAATTTTTTAGATGGAAACATTCTTATCCAAACCCAACCCACTATGGTTCTCCTAGCCAATGGAAGGCAAAGCTGCAACTACCCCAATCCCACCTCCCTGGGCAATGGGTTTGTACTATGAGTTGAAAGGAATAAATAAAATAAGAGGCCTTTTATCTATTTCACTTATGCGCACAAACACCCAACACCTAACAGTCAACATGAATATTTTTAAAGGAATAATAATAACTAATAGTAACATATAGAGTAAAATTTGTGAATGTAATAGCCTTTAGGTAATACAAAATTGTATGAAAAAATTATCTGAAATGTAATGTGGAAAATATAAGACCAATAAGAAATAATATCCAAACCTAACTATAACTGAAAAAAAAACAATTTTGAGGAATCATGTATCCTTATATCAAATCATTGACCACCATATGTGGTCAAATTCACCCAAGTATTCATTTGATCCTCTATAATAACCCCTCACCTCTATGTTATTAATATAAGACATGAGACGTGTGTGAAAATTCCATGTATGTGTGAGTATATACATACCCAATATGGAAACCTGAAAACTGATGATAGAGAAATAAAGGAACCGATATAAGTAATCAGCTCATCATAACAATGGTATGGAATGAATATATGAGGAAAACCATATTAAAAACACAGATATTATCCTTAAGATGCCCAATTTCGAGAGAAAGGGGGTATCCATCTCACATCCCATCCCATTATTATGAGTCTACAACATCTTCAATGGTCTATAATTGATTCCCAACATATCTCATGTATATATGATGAAGTGGTATGGATTACCCACACCCTGGTGTGATAAGGGATTACCATTTCTGTGGATAGAGGAAACACTCCATTGAGTGATATAGAAGAACTATCTCTATATTAATAACGATCATGAAGAAAGCAAGCCCTAATGTAACATGGGAGTACCCTCTCCACGGATAGAAGACCTACGAGTTGGTGTGATAGGGCAGTACCATCTTTATCTACCCAACAAGTATGTAGGATTTGCACCATAGTGTGATAGGGGAGTACTATATGCCTATATAGAGGACTCACACCCTAGTGTTATATGGAGGTACCATGTATATATTTATAATGTGTATGGTGGACTCACACCCTCGTGTGATAGAGAAGTACCATCTCTAGGGATAGAGGACTCACACCCTTTTGTAATAGGGAAGTATTATCTCTATATCCACAATCTGTATTGATGGCTTGTGGCTTGGTGAGATAGAGGATTACTATATCCATTAGCAGAGGACCATTTCCCTGATGTGATAGAATGCATCATCTTTATGTGCACAACAAGTTTGGAGGAGCCATAATCTAGTCTGATAGGGTAGTTTCATCTTCATGGATAAAGGACACGTGCCCTGCTATGTTAGGTTCATACCAAATCTATCTACAAAATGATTTTGGATAAATTTTATGGATGACCAAGACCCTAGTATGACTGGGGAGTACCATATCCGTGGATTGAGGGCATGCACCCTGATGTGATAAGAGAGTTCCACAACTATCTGGACTCTCTGATGATCCATCATGATCATGTCAATCACTGAGTGTCACCAAAAAAATATTCACACACTAAACATATTGTATCATATATCGTAATAAAATATAAAGGACACCATCACAATATAAATAAAAAATTAGTATATGCTACCTGAAAACCAAAATCTGAGTCCAAATTTAGCTGATACAAGAGGTAGAATATTCATACATAAGTACACAACATGTAAGGGGAACACAAGACTTGTGGTTCAATTTTAACACCTATACATATACCGGAATGTTCTTAGGACCGAGGAAATTTCCACGTACCCAGGGGAATGCCTATGTACTCCAAGAGTACATGACATGTATGAAAAAAAGTGTGACTAATGCATGATGCTCTATGTTGGTGAAATAGTTGAAAATTTCAAACCACCAATATGTAATATAAAATGTTCATGAATGGAAAAAATGGATCACACAGTTTTTATCCTCATGGAAAGAAACTCTGGATAAGATATTCACTCACTAAAATCATTTAACTGGTGAAAAAATGAATTTCACTGCATTGTGGTTAAATGGAGTTTTGTGGCCCTAAGATAGAAGTCTGAATTAAATAACCAATATTGGTCATTAAAATTATACCTCAATGTCAGGGTCATAATTTCATAGATTTTTCATCATTATGACAATGTATGAAGAAGTTACATCAAATACTAGATTCTATAATAGTAATAATAACAATAATAATTGAAACAACCACAACAACGATATTATCATCATCGAGTGATTCTTAGACTAGATCCATGAGTCATAAAAAAGTATAAATCATTGGTCTTGAATTAGTCATCTCAATATTAGAATCATGATACCATGTATGAATCACCAATTTGACGTTGCATGAAGAAGTTTCAACCAATTCAATATTTTCTAATTTTAATAAAAATAAATAAAAATAAAAATAATTTTATTATTATATAATATAAACCTAAAAGATAATTGGATCCATGTTGGACCTTCCCCCTACACTAGGCACAACCCCCTCTATTAGGTGCACCCCACATCTCTAATCGATTTATAATATAAAAAACAAATATAATTATTTTTATTATATAGTATGTAAACATAAGGGAAAAAGGGAATTCACAACCCCTTTTTCACATCGGGGTGTAATCTAGGAGGTCCCCTCCTTTTATTTTATTTTTCTATCTTTTATTATTTTTATTTTCATTAATAATAAATAAATAATAGTGTTTATAATTATTAAAAAAATGACTATCATAAGTTAATATTATTGAAAATAATAATAACTATCACATGTTAGTATTGTTAAAAATAATAATAACACCCACTTCCCATCCATAGTCAGTCAAAAATCAGATTTTGACAATTCTTTTCCAAAAAACCATCTAGTATATATATCAATAGAAACCACACATCCCCAGTTTTGGAAACCCTATATTCCTTCCAAACAACCAAAATCATCATCATTTGTGGTTGGATTGTGGCCAATAATTGCATGAAAATATCAAATGTTACACCTATAATGAGATGATATCAATATAAGTCAAAAACCTCTGATACCAGATCCAATGTTTGGTTCCCATCATAATCACCATTCTTAATTGTATCTACAAAATCCAAATGTTAATTCCTCTCTGTGACCTATTATTCCAACAAAAAACTCACAATGATCGGTATTATTGGATATCATAGAATAATCAATCAACTGATTACTGATGATGAACACCAGAAATGAAGGGAGGAAGGCATAATAATAAAGGTGATAATCATTGTTGGCTGAATCAAACCATGATAATGAAATATAGTGCATATTCATGAGCGGGTGTATGTAATAGGAAAATAAATAATTGATTTAAATAAATTTAATTATTGAATGGGATAATACGAAGGGAATATAATCATAAATCAATAAAAGAAAACACGAATCCATTCTTTAAATTTTTTAATAAAAATATAAAACCCCAATTACTGATCCCTATCTTTATTATAGATCAATTTTTGGTGAATTAGGCATCCACTCGAGATAAAGGCAATTACCCCACTTTGGTCATCATTTATCTCACTATTATCCTTGATCCAATCAACTATAATTCTCTAATCTCGATCTGTAAATTAAGTATGCTCTATTCCTCCACTTATATCTTTTAAGGGTTATTCATATAAACATTACAATATAATCCTTATAGGGTATTTATATAGGATTTTAATTAGCTAATTTAAATTAAAATATATAAATAAATTATTTATTTTAATTAAGTACACCCCCAAAAACTTCCTCATTAAAAAAGCAACGCCAACAATCTATTGGTCATATCTGGGGTAAACCCCATTATACATATTCATCTAGGGAATCATATTTCTAATCCAAGACTCCACTCAAAATATATTACATTATTTATGAAACCTATTAATGTGTGATTTAAAATACATTTAATATTTTTATAAACATTATTTCGAGCTCATCGGGCGTCAAAATCCCACATCGTCTAAGCACTTGGCTTGGAAAATCATTCTATAAATACTAAAAATCCATAAAATGAAAAACTAATCTTTATATATTTCCATTATTCAAATATTTTAATCCCAGAAAACGAGACACTAAAAAAATGTCTTGATAATGATCCCACATCTGTCTCTCCCACTCCAATGAGCACCCTGTGATGGTTTACTGTGATGCCAAAACACATGCAACTAGACACTTTCCCACAAATATTCTTGTAGTTCTCAACGTCACTATCTCCTTGAAAAAGGAGACGCAACTATCATGGTCCATCTTACCAAGGCTGTAATCATACAACAAGTCATGTATATACCTTCATAGCTATGAATTGTTGTGAATACCAAGGACATGGTTTAACTAATATCATATAGGTCAATCAGTACAACACCTCTCTAGCCTGATGTAGTTACGAAAAAAGGACCGACTATCCTTAGAGTTAGCCTATTATCCTTGAAAAAGGATCTCAGTAAAACCACACTTCTCCTGGTAGAACAACTAAGGGAAAACAACATCATCATCACTATACAACATATCATGACCAGTGCCACCAATCACTATGGAAAAAATATTCTATCCTCCATACCATCATAGAATCCATTAAGAATGTATCTAGTGGATATATGAACATGAAATATCACCTAGTAGATATCTCAAATTCATGAATCCTAAACTTACTAAATATGTTAAGGGGTAAAAATCATATACTGGAGGTATGTTTCACTACCCTCACCCAAAAAGGGTTAACATAAAAGAGTTTAACTACTCTATAACCTCACTTGAAAACTCTATATAGAAAACAACACTATGAAAATCTACTACCGTGACCATCCACTGGGTGGAACTCATGATCATGCCACCTAAACCTTTACAAGGTCCTCTATCACTCAATTTTCTAAGAAGAAATATCCAAATAATTGGAACATTAATTCTAGAACTGACACCATGTGTGCTTCCATATTATTAGAACACCTAGAGAATGTCTAGAACCGTCCTCCTATATCTCACATGTTCCAACTATGACATTGAGGAAAACAAAGGAACCATTATATAATACTACCAAAAACCGATCCAATAATCGTTAATGATATAGATAATATATCATGGAATCTATAATAGGGAATTTAAAATGAAAAAGTGTAACTCCATGAACTCAATGAAACCATAGAATCTCTAGGATGTCACACTGGATTAATCCATCTCTAAAAAATAGAGCTGTTGACATCCCATCACGTGCTAAAACTCTGAGATCCACTTTGCCTCTATCAATTGGGTGAAGAGGTCATCAAATATTGGGGAAAGAAACTTCACCTAGACAGTCACATGGATAGGGTGACTCAAATGCACACATGATCTCAAGATCCCTTATATGTTTTCGAAGAATAACATAGGGTTACCCAAGAAAACACATTCGGTATAATGAAGCCCTATATCAATAGAATCCTCCAACTGTACATTGATATATAAAAACTACATGGGGTCATCCAATATACTAGCACAGATATTAGGTTATCCCTAGTTGAATTCCTTGATGAAATAATTCTATTGATGGTGAGGTGGAACATGAATTTCCTCAAGAAGTATGACATCATACTACTCCACCTTAACATGAAAATAAGTTCTCATAGCGTCCACTAATATAAGTATACTATTGACCAACCAATAAGGATGTTGATTTAACCTCTAAAAAATGATCACATACTAACACACACAAAGACAACTCCTAATCAAAAGGGAAAAATCTATCCCAAAAACTAGTTGTTCTATTAGAAACACTATTACAAATCAACTGAAAATGGTTGCTAAAATACGAACCAATGCTATGGAAAAAATCATAGTGTCCCACAACTACTAGAAAAAATATTTCATGTTAGTATCTATGTCTATATATATCTCTATATAGATTTAGGTCTCACCATTGACATAAATGAGAAATCACTGACCCTCTCTGTAGGGATCCTCTATCACAAGGGTCGAGAAAAATTCCCCCACTATAATAACTAGACCATGAATAGGGGAAACATCCATGTAAGTTGGCTGGTGACTGCACACCAAAACTACAACCTGTAGTAGCGAAGGAGTGGGTCACACATCAAATGCACTTACAGCCTCAGGGTAATAATCCTCCACTTCATGGAGCCATCATTAATATTTCTTTATAGATCTTTTTAATTTTTTCTCACTATGACACCTTCCCATCAAAATAAACTAAAAAAATACAATCCATGGTACTCATCTCCCACACCTCAACACTATCCACTTTGGGTGGCACTAACTCACCCTCATGGTTGTGAGTCATATCACATGAACACATCTCTGTGGGGGAAGTGTCCCTATTTTTTTCATGTATGAATCATCATCGAACATCACTAAAAAAGGGATCTATCCACATCCCGAGTCACCCTAAATAAGTCTAACTTCCAATACCTCCATTATTAGGGGTTCTATCAAAGCGGTACATTTTCAACAAAAGGTCTAGGCAACCGTCCCCCACCTATGATGGGGTTAGGCTCACCAAAAAGACATAGAAATCTATATATATGAAACTTTTTAAGTTAAATAAACCCATGTGTGTTATATATTAATACCTACAGAGTAAATAGATACTCCATGATAATGACTGGTCTCCCACATAACCATCTTATTAGTCGAGGTATACATAAGTTAGAAAAAGTGATCCAGTTCCCCGAGTCAAACCTCTACATCCCATGCATTTTTATCATTACATAATGTAGGGGGTATCTATAACTAAAACTCATATAATGAGTCAATCCTACAAATACCATTATCTTTGCATACTATAACTACAAAATTCTCCACACATGGATGATGAACTGCCCGATCCACTGATGGATCCATGCACTTATCAATAGGTGGTAACACTTCTTAGTGACAACCTGGAGAAAAAACCTATTCGTTGGGTAACTAAACTAAGGACTTGATGATCAACCAGTCTTCATCATAATGCTCTCCCAAATTCCTAGCTGGATTTCATCATAGAATCATCATGGATGTTATCCAAACATACCAACGAAGATAAAATATCATGGGAGGTGACACAAGAAGTAAATTCAAATGAAAAAATCCTATATAATGAATATACCATGGATCCCTACAACCAATGTCTCAATATGTCATGTTAAAATGAACGTATTTAGAGTCATCGTTTATGTATTAGTTAGTTATCTCACAAAACTGCGTTCTTAAGCAAGAAATCTGCATTCAAGAAAATATGAAATTGTTTCCCTAAGACCCAAAAAAATCCTTATAAGGGTAAAATCTCTAAAAACCTTCTCTTAGTCAAATAAAATCTAATAAAAATCTTTGAAAACCTAACCTATCAAGGAAATATTATCTAGTGGATGGATGAGCCCCAACTACCGCAAGCCATCCTCCATAAGAAAGGGGTTGGTGACATGCACCAAAAGGTATAGCTAAAACGGAGGCCTTTTTCTAATGTACCTGATCACACACACACACACATGAAACCATATCAATGCATATGTTTAGATGAATAATAATAAATGATAGTAATTTATAGAGTAAAATTCATACATGTAATACCACTAGAGAATAAAAAAGATCACAACAACGTGATTTGAAATGTAAAAGCAAAAAATACACACCCATCCAAAAGTGATACCCCAAACTAAAAATGAATGCAATAGAAATAAGGATGAGGTATCCTAGATCATGATCTACATGACCTGAATATCATAGATGGAAAAATCCACGCAAATAATACCATGATTCTCTAAAATCATATCGAAACTATATGTCTTCTAAATATGAGATGACACTTGCAGGAAAAGTCCATGTTGTGGTGAGTATATACATGCCCCGTAGGATGCCTTGAGAACAGAAGAGGCAGAAATATAAGACATGGTATAAATAGTTATCTCATCCCAATTTAGTTATTTCAATAAATTCATCTGACAAAACCATAACTAAAAAACTATATATGCTAAATAAGAAACCAAAAAACGAGAGAAATGAGAAATACAACTCACATTCTAGCACAAGATAATGAGTATGCCTATAAAACTAAAAGACCACCATCGATTCCTGAAATCCAAAGTGTATGTATGAAGAAGTCATATGGAGGCACCACATCCTTGTGTGATAGGGGAGTACCTTCTCTGTTGATAAATGACCCAAGCCCTAGTGTGATGGTGGATTATAATAAATATGGATTGATGACCCATGCCGTGGCGAAATAGGGGAGTACTGCATCTATCTACACAATGAGTACAGATGAAAAATTCCCTAGTGTGATATGGGAGTATCGTATACATGGATAGAGGAACCACACCCTGTTGTGATAATGGAGTACTGTATCTATCTTCTTATGAGTTCGAAGGACCCACACCCTGGTGTGACAGTGGTGTAACATGTCCATGGATAGAGGATCCGTGCCATGGGGTGATAAGGGAGTATCATCTCAATCAACACAATGAGTATAGAGGACCCACACCCTGGTGTCACATGGGAGTACCATATCTTAGGATAGAGGATACACACCATGGTGCGATAGAAGAGTACTATCTCTATCTTCATAATGAGTATAGAGGACCCACACAATGGTGTGATATGGAAGTATCATCTCTATGGATAAAGGACTTGCAACTTAGTGTGATAGGGTAGTACCAAATCCATGTAAAAAATTATTATGGATAAATAATATAGAGATCCAACACCCTAGTACTACAACAGAGTAATGTCTTCATGGATAGAGGACCCACACCATTATGCCACATGGGAGTTACACCTCTCCCTGGACTCATTTATGATTCTTTTGGATCACTTCCATCTTCGAGTATTTCGTAAATAAGTTTTGAACACATAATTTCTTACATAGTATCTCAAAAGAAACTAGGAAGGCCTCTATCACGTTCTACATAGAATAAATATCAGGATAGGATACCCAAGAGAAAAAATTTGATTCCCAATAAAATATGTATGTGAGGAATAATATTCTTAAGGAAACAAACAATGTTTAAGGGATTCAACATAATGTGGGGTCTTGATCGTCTTCAAATCCTTGTATATTGTTGTTCTTAGATCTGAGAACCTTCCAATATGAACCCGATCATGCTCGTGTACTCCTAGAGTACATTGTGTGTCTATAAAAAATCGTGAGGAGCAGATATGGCTCATTATAAGTTTAATGGAAGAAAACTTTTATCCACTTTTATATCAAAAAATAGACATTAATTCAAAAAAAGATTAAATAGCTTTGATCTTCTGGGAAAGACGCACATGATAAGCAATTAACTATCCAAAATTGGACACCTAGTATAAAAAAAACATTTCACGGTATCATGCTAGAATGAAATTTCATGGGCCCTAGACATCCTTCAAAATTAAATATGTAATATTGGACTTGAAACATCCACTTCAATATCAAAGTTACAGTTCCATAGACAGTTCATCATTCCAAAATAATTTGAAGAAGTTATGTTCTATACTAGATTAATTATCAATAATAAAATTAATAATATGAGAAATAAAAAATTAAAATAAACATAATAATAATAATAATAGTAATAATAATAATAATGGGAAATTTGTGGACTGGACCCATGAGTTAGAAAAAGGTCTCTATAATTGGTCTTGAATCGGGTGTCTTGAAACCAGGATCATGATTCCAGTAACTGAATTCTCATCAAACTTCGTACGAAGAAGTTATGACCGATTATATTATTTAAAATAATAATAATATTAATATAATATTAATATTATTATTATTTATGTTGTTATATATTATACACATAAGTGAAAATTTTCCGTAAGTTGTAACTTCCTCCTTCATTAGGCACACCCCATCCATTTAGTGCACCACACCTCTCTCCTCCATTTAGAATATCAAAAATATAATATCATCATTATTATTAAATTATATATAAAAATATGTCGAGAAGGGAATTGAGAGCCCCTTTTTTCACAGTAGGGCACTATCGAGGATGTCCCCTTCATTTATTTGATTTTGTTTCTTTTATTATTATTATTAATATTATAATAAATAGTAATAAATAAATAACAGATATTATTATTACTAAAAATTATAATAACTATCACAACTTATTATTAATAAATATAATAATAAATATGACATGTTATTATTATTAAAAATAATAATAATAACACACTGCCCATCCTGGGTTGGAAAGAAATCTTATTCCATTCATTCCTTTCCGGAAAACCATAAATCATTTTTATCCATATAAATTACAGTTCCTGAGTCTTGGGAAGCCTATTATCCAAAAAAACAATATTCCATAATTTTTATAGAAAATTTATAGCCACTTTTTTCACAAAAACATTAATCTCTTCACTTCCAGATAGATTCATTCAGTCTAGATCAAAAATCACAAATACATGATCCGGAGTCAGGTTCTTGTCATAATCACCATGACTCCATCCTATGTCCAAAATCCAAATAAAAATTCATTATTTTGATCTTTTGTGAAATATAATGAACATGAAATGATCATTATTTTCGAATATCATCGAATCACTGGTCCATTATTATCGATGAAAAAACAAAAAAGTAGAGGGAGAAAGAAGAAATCCAAAAAGGAGATAATTATCATTGGATGATGTGACCCTAACCAATGATTGATAATAGAAAAATAATGTGTGATAGAATTACATAAGATAAAATTGATTTAAAAAAAATCATATTATTGGATTATATCTGGAGAAAGGATGTTAATCACATATCAATAAAATAAGATATGAATCTATGATCAATTTTTTTATTAAAACGGAGGAAATGACAATTTACAAGACATACATAAATTATTGATCGATCATTGGCCAATTAATCTCCTAATAGAGATAATGGTGATGATCTTTAAACATTCTAAATTTGTTTTAGGATTATCCCTGATCCTATCCTCTATCGTTCCCCAATCCTAATCAACACAAAAAGAACACTATACTCATAATCTTATATCTAATAAGAGTTGTGTGGATAAACCTTGAATAATCATCATAAATGGGTATTTATAAAGGATGTTAATTAGGTAAACAAATTAAAATAATTAAGTGAATAAATTATTATAATTTAAACACACCCACCAATAGTTTCCCTATCCAAACACCCAACACCAACCAACGTTTGGTCATTCATAGGGTAAACCCTGGGCTACGGAATCAACTGTGGTGTTATATTTTTTTGTCAAAACATCAATTTTTAATATATTCTATTATTTAATAAAATTTTTCTGTGAATGATATAAAATATATTTAATAATTTAAAAAAAAATTGGGATCATTGGGCCTCAAAATAGCACGCCATCTCAGCAACTGAATCTGAAAATATTCCTAGAAATACTCTAAATTATTACAAATAAAAAATAGAGACCTTGAAATTATAATAGATAAATTGATATTAAAGAGTTATATGACTGTGTATCTATAATGTACTCTATCTACAATCAAGGAGGTAGCATCAAAACCTCATTAAAAAATACATCATCTTACTCTTGTATAACCTTAGAAAAAATAACATAAAAACATTCAATGAACTCAATATCAGGACGATCATCATATAATATAGGTATTGAAGACAACTTTGACCCATTTAATGGTGATTCTCACCCATGAAAAAGATATACTCACCATTAAAATCATACAACATAACTCAAATTCTAGACCTCCTTCTATTATAGTCAACCCAAATGTAACTAGAATAATCTCAATCTAAATTCCCAGAGAACTGAATAGGGTGGTTCCAATACAGAATTATGTAGATATCAAATCAAATAGATCATACAAATTGGTATAAAAAAAAATCAAACCTAATATTATTTTGGGTTTAATTGGTACTAGAAAATCTAATTAATGCAACTGAGCACATACGACATCCAAAAATATTTATAAATAATGGTGAGAACCTACAAGGCCATGACCTCTAGTAAATATATGTGGAAATGGGGAATCTTGGAGGTATCCTCTTGACACCTGCCCCACCTCTACTAATAATATTATAGATGAACCCACTTCTTTAAATACTACTACTACTTCAACCATAGAGAATAATATTAAAATTACTGATCCAAAAAATGGACTCTAAATCCACAATTTTTTCTTATGTAATGTTATAAATTCAATTAATTTATTTTCATGAAAACGATTCTAATATATATCCACATATGATATCCAAAAATGGGATAAAAAATTTAAAACTATGATGAAATGGGGAAAACATGGATAAAACCATCTCTGTACTAACATAAAAATTTGGTGACTGGGAAACTGAGATCGTATATCCAAAACTCTACCCCATGAAGAGACCTAATGATTTCCCCAACCCATGATTATATATTCTTTTCCAGTATCTTTTGAAAAACCTCTATATTCACAAGCACCCCATGATATGGAAAATGTCTGAAAGGGGCGCCCTGCCAATAGATATTTAATGGTTAATCCTCTTCAAAATTTCTCATCCTAAACTCCTTATTTTTTAGATAATATATAACATATCAAATATGATACTTATAACAAACAAAAAAATCAAGGACACTGGAATTCTCCAAGATGAATTTAAGAATATCCTAGTGATAAAACTCATTTGTAGATGATAAAATGAACTTAGTGTAGAATGGATCATAGAACTTCACCATGAAACTAATGACTCTTCATGGTACATAAAGTGAAAAAACCATCACTTATGATTATACCCTCAGAAAACACTAAATTATAATGTATTGTAGTGCATATTCTATTAATAGACAAGGCTAAATTAAATCTCTTACTTCTATAAACATGTCTCGATTTCTTGATATAAAATAGAGCACTCATATGTATGTAGTATTTAATGTTAAACTATAAAATTCCTCTAATTTTCAATGTTATATATTTCAACTATGTGGAAATCAATTGGTGAATACTTCTAGGTATCTTCTGCATATACCTTCTAAGGATACCGACCTTCAATTATTTCTACAAAATTAAAACATGTTTGGACTCCTAAACATGGATTATTTAATTATTTACATTGACTAATTAATGTTACTTCCAATTCACTTTAACTACCTACTTAAACCAAAGGGTTAAATAATCATGATTCATACCTCATACATAGGTCTTTACCATAAACATAACATTACTTTTATTAGGATATTTAGTAATCATAAGGTCTATAAATTTGTTCCCAGAGGGCCCTAAAATCATTTTTCCAAGCTTGTATCAATTTATTATATCATATAATTTGATAAGATGACACTATTTACTAACCTAACTATATAATCCTCACTTGTGACAATCCCCATTATCAATCTCAGATCTCAAAAAAAAACTATTTGATTACACTTTTTCATGACTAACACACTTATTTACGTGTGGAACAAAAAGTTAATTATTTTCTTGGTTAAATATGGTTATAGTTGTAACAGTAGTATTTTCCCTAGAGTGGAGATCACAAAATCAGTTGTCAATTTGGATATAAATGGTGTGTGTTTTTGAAATTTAGTATATTTTTAAAAGGAAAATGAATATTGTAAACAAGATATCTAGAAGGATAAAAAGGGGATTAGAATGGGAGTGGATTTCGAATTTCAATTATATCATTTAACTAAAATTATGGTCTCTTCTTCTTATTATCCAATAAATAAGTGGAACAAAACATATTTCACTTATGACCAATAGTTTAATAGTTTTTTGAGAACAAAATAAAAAAATTCATTACTTTAGGTTATCTTCATTCCTACAAAAATTAGTTATATAAAAATAGATCTAAATTTACTTAGGAAACACCCAGCTGGGTCCTTTTCCTCTCATGAAATCTTAGTGTAACTACTTCCACTTACTCAAAATCTAAAAAACACCAAGAATATCAATTCCTAGCTAAGAATATTCTACTATTATAGCCAAATACTTAGTCAATAGAGATTATAAATCATCATCGTTGTTAGTAAACTATACACATAATCAAATAAAAAACAATTTTATTCGAAATTGAGAACCTCAAAAAAGAATTTAAAACTAGTTAACAAGCAAAGGAGAACATTATTCATTGAATTTTAAAGTCTAAATCATTAAAAAGGGTCTTCCATACCTTCCCAAATCAATCAAATTTTAACACTCTATGTAAAGAGTAATGTAGATGAAGTAGGAAGTGAAAATCATTACAAAACTAAAGAAAATAGAATATACAATTAATGTATTAAATGGAATAAACAATACTATCTAGCAATAATATGTGACTCATCTCCACAATACTATGACTCTACAATATTTTATCCATTTTTTCTTCTTATAATCCATTGTTTTATATATTTTTTTTCCATTTTCTAACATTTATGGTCCATGTTTTTGAATCAATATAAGAATTCCTTTTTCAGAATTTCAGGAAATATTTACATGATCCAACCTTCTTAAAAATCAAAAACTTTTTTCTATTTTAATAATTTGAATATTTTTTAAATTATGATCCAATTGGATCACTCAATGTTGTTTCATGTATGTAGAAGCTACATGACAAAGCCATGTATTTATTATAATGTTAAAAAAATTCCCTACAATTTTTATTCTCCAAAACATTTTCAGTATATCTCATAAGTAATGTATCATTTAAAATGAAATTGAAATTAATCATGGATAATTTTTTTAAAAAATCTCTAAAATATCCTTTTTAAATATAAAATCATTATCGTGTAGAAAAAATCTCGCATATTGGATAATTATCCCATGTATAGATGGAATTTTATACATCATACGTCTTTTACCATTGCAAATTTTTTTCATATTAAAACAACATACATGGGAAAAAATACCATTCATAAAATTAAATTTTATATTTATTTGACTAAATATCCTTTATTGAACATAAATTATTCTACGTCTATCATGAGTTGTCTTACGAAGAAACTATATGTAATTTTCCTTTTCTAAATTTTCATTACTCAAACCCAATGATTCTAAAATAAGACCAAACTTATTAATATCTATTTTTGTATTTAAAAATCACATAAGGACATCTTATAATAAAATTAAGACTCCCATGTCAAGTGTATGATTTTTTAATAAAACTAATGATATGAAATATATAATTAAAATCATTTTAAGATATTTCTAAATTCAAATGGTAATTATTCAAAAATAAATAAAGGTGATATTTATACAAGAATTAATAATTTTTTTTTATATTTATCGAATTAATATAATTGTTAAATATTTGATAATATTGGTTCTATCAATGACACAAACCCATTAGTACCACTATTTGGTTGGAAGATAATATGGGTGCTTCCCTCAAATACTTCCTCCAAAATGCGATATGTTATAGATGAACACGAAGGGTATAAATAACATACATATGGGAGGAATTAACCTTAACATATGATATGAAATTATTAAAGGCACAATAATTAAATACATAAGAAAAATGGATTGGAATCATTATACATGTAATTGCATTCAAAGAAAAAAAAATTAAAATGGAAACAATTTACTAGACAGTGACCATGAAATCTATCATCTCTTGAACTACCACTGTAATCTAGTAATTCCCAACTCAATAACCAACCATTTACTAAGGTATTTAAGGTTATATATATATATGTATATCTATGTGTGTGTGTGTACGTGTGTGTGAGAATCTTGGTATGCATAATTAGGACCTCCTAGAAAACTCTATGTCAAATTTGGATGAAGTATACTTCATTCCCAATGAACAAATAGTGAAACTAGGTAATCACATAAAAAGGTAAAATATATTTACAAGAACAGAAAAGATATATCGCCGATTATGTCATTAGATCAAGTAACATAATAATGAAACAATTATATAGGAAGGATAACATTTATGCAATTCTATACTGAACAAGTCACCCTAAACCACAAAAACATACATCTTGCTGCTCATTTCCCAAAAATATGTGATACCAAAAATATGTCAAACATATAAAAATAAACTCATTTCATCATGTACTCTATTAAAATCATTATAACAATGCTATAATTATATCCCCATAACCACATTGTAAAACTAAGAGCCATCACATCCCTATATAAATATAGACTATATCTTATGCTATTACCGTCTGTATAGAAATAAAAAAGTAACAATTATAATCCTTTATATCCTTATACAATTACATTCTATAACATTATGCTTCAACAAGTAATTTGATATCTTTCCCCAAAAAATTAATCAACCACAACTCAATTATGTCTATATACACATTTTATATATAAAGTATAGATAATTGCTAGAGAGAAGTAAACTATTGATATCTAAAAGAATCTAAATGTTGGGAACATACTAGGAATCCATGGATAACATGGGAGTTGACTACCAGAGAAATGTGAGTGGTGTATCATATGAAAATAAGAGAATATTTGTTTAGTATAATACAGAAATAGTATAATTGAAACTCTTCTACTTCAAATTGATGCTGTAAATAATATTCAACATGATAAACCAACTATCATAACAATGAATAATAATATAATGTATATATAATAACATAACAACCAATCCTCTAAATTAACCAAAAACATTTAATAAATAGAAATTTATATTCAATTATAAAACACTAACATCAATTCTCATTTAACTATTTCATGATTACTAAAATATATTTGGGTTATACATTAAACCATTCAAATATATATTTAAAAACCATTTTCAAAATTTTTCTACCAAAAATAATGGATGGTATCTATTTAAAATATAATTACCACCATTAAAACTTATTTTCACTGAGTTTATTTATATAAAATTATCAACCAATATTACATGATATTAAATGACTAGAACCAATAAATCTTGCAAGAGGGAGATCTATATATATATATACATGATATAAACAATCATTCTATAGTATGATAGAGGTCCGATCTTAAACAAATAAATTTGAAAAATGGGAATCCTTAAAACTCAAATTATTCTAATTATCCCAACATCCCCTTCCACACAAATATGCAATAAGGTAAATCAATCATTCAACTTATTCCATCCATCCAAGAGAAAACCACATTAATTAATAATATATATAGGGTAAACCACCCACCCCTCACCTAATATACCAACCATACTAGGTTTTATGTTAATTTAAATTTTGGTATTTTACATTTTATGTACAGACATGAAAAAATATATTTTAAGCACAAAAACCTCAAGGGAAAACCATGAGAATGACAACAATATATACAAACCTATAACAATCAACATTGGGCTTACAAAGACCCAAAATATTTATTTCTAAAAACCTACATTTTCAATTAAAATATTGAGTTAACAAATTCATTATGAATAGAGTTCTATAATCATACCCAATTAAAAAATAACTAATAACCAACAATTCACCAAAAAGAGTTTCCCTGACAACTTTATCATGTGAAATAATTATATGGAAGAAATATAATGTTCATATATTATCTCGTCCATTTTTTTATTATCATACCATATTTAAATTACATAAGGAATTTCAAAACAAGAATGATATATAAAACTAAACAAGTAGGGATGGTATAAATATTAAACTATTCTATATTTGAAATATCAAAGAGCAGTTACGTAAATATCACGGTTCACGTGAAAAATATTTCTCTGAATATTTCAATTATTAAAATGTGTTATGTGAAATATTTGGGCTTCAATATTTATACAAATGAAAACATATCAATCCAAAATTACACATAAATAAAGATAATTAGTTAATCTGGTATATGATTTCAAGCCTTGGATTCTTATTTCATTCAAAAAAGAAATGGAGGAGTTTTCTCATCCTAAAACTGAAAATGAAACCTCTTCCAAGATTTTACTAGAATATCCAAAAAAATAAAAGTGATTGATATTGATTGAAGAAACTCAAACAATACATGGGTATTATCTGTGTTCATGAAAGAAATTCATTATTTTAGGTAAAATGAGGAATGTAAAAATGAGGAAGGAAACAACATACTAAAATAATCGATAAATACAATGATGTAGTTATCACAACCACTAGGATTGACCCATATTCAATTATAAATAATGCACACCTATATTTTATTAAATAAAGGGACAAAAATGTTTCATTGATAACCACATATAGTAAAAACAGTGAGAATTTTCTAAAAAGTGATTGATCAACAACATAGTGTGTTGAAAAACAACAAATGGATTTAAAACATTGATCATGACTCATTTTGGAGTCCCACTGTGAGGTGTAGTGTTTTATCTATCTAATATAATAGACCAAAACTCTAACCATGGAATGGATGATAAATCCTACCATTGTGAATGTTTCCCACTACCATTTAGTTAGGATTCATCACATGCAAACACCACTGTTCCCACCAATATATGTGTTTTACCGTCATCATTTCACTTATGGAATCTTTTTAGGAATCAAACTCACACAAACTATCACTATATGGGTGTCTATAAATTGTGTTGTTCATATGGAATCCACGAAAATCACAGAGACACCAAAACATCTAAAATAAGAATTTCAATCCTTATGGAGCACTATAATCCAACACAAATAGATACGATAGCAAAAACTACAAATCAGATGTCTCAACACTTTCAAAACACAACCAAACCATCCAAACGGGCCAATAGAATGGTCTTTTTGGCCCCAGAGATCCAAAAAACCTACTTTCCACTTCTATAACAACTCTAAATTCTTTATAATCAACTACATGTCCCTAAAAAATACAATATAATTAATAAAAAATATGGTCCCTTATATTAAGATTGAGAATATCTATAAAGGATGGATATAACTAAAGGATATTAAAATGACAATATAGAGGAAAATATTTAAAGATGGTGATATGTTCAATTATAAACTATTAACAACTTTTTCTTCTATTCACAATGATAACGTAATAAACCCAATTATATCTAGAGAAAAATATCTGATCACAATTGTGGTTAATTTTTTTTTATTTTTCTAAAGTATTTATTCTTATAATATTTAGATTAGATGAAAAATATTTGGCTCAAATATCAATTTTACTTATTAGTTATTAAAGGATTCTATTTTCAATTGGAAAATAAATATTAATTTCAAATAAATAAGTAAATTTAAGCATAAGAAGAATAAGTAAGAGTCATATATTAAATATTAGGAATATATAAAACTAGAATATGACCTTGAAAACATTATGACCCTTATTTTATAAGATTAAGGAATATAAGAGGTAAAAAAAGGTAAATTACCATTAATATTTTTGTTTTTTGGTTTTATCGGCCATATTAAAATAATCAAAAAAAATAAATGTTGTTTTATTATAAAATATAATAAATAAATAAAAATAAAATCAATGAATACATGAAAAAAAAATTCAAAAGGGTAAGAAATATTTTAAAGAGAATAAAAAATTATCGTGATATTATTTAAGAAGGATATTGAGTAATAAAGAAGATAATGATTGATCTACTCAATGTAGAGAGTCAAAATATGAAAAATTCACTAGATAACATTGATATTTTATTGATCTTATTGAATATCATGCTAAATATTATATAAAAAATGAATGGGTCGAAGATAAAGATATATATATATATATATGAATATACATCACATGTTAAACTTTATTTTAGTGGAATGTATTAATCAAAATAATACACACAATAAGTAGATCAAGAATAATAATAAGATTTTTAATGAATTACATGAAAATAAAATCTAGTTTAAATAAAATAAAATCACAATATAATAAAGTTCTTAGAAATTAAAAATTTTAATTAATAAAAGAAGATAAAATTATTAAATATAGTTCGGAAAATAATTCTATACATGAAAAATATATACGTTGAAACAAAAACTATTTTTATAATATAGAAAGTACATTGAAAAAATGGAATTAGATTTAAAGGACTCCTTTATGGTGAAACCTAAATCTTTAATGTATTATATAACTATGAGATTAAAAAAAGGAGGTAATGTTGAATGAAAATCTTGTTAATGATATTCTAACTATTATTTTTAATAGTGCATTATAATGATTAGTTATATGAAAAAATTATTAAAAGGAATCTCTTAAAACAGACTTCTATATCAATGGTGAATATACAAAACCCCAGAAAATCTATTTCTACATAATATTATCAATCATTTTTCTAATATTATTTAATAAGAAATTATCTAAATAATAATTTGAAAAATTTTAGTTTTAGAAAATAATATTTTCACAATTTGATAGGTTGTAGAGTACATGGTCATTAGTCCATTTAGTATCAGTATAATAGTTTGTTTTTAGAATATTCAGAATGAATTATATGGGGTGGATTTAACCCATGAAAATGTAAAATACATATGAGATAAACTAATATCTGTGAAATGAAAACAATTTTAATGATTATACTCAAAATCGATTTATACACTTGGAATAAACATATCGTTGATATAAAAAACTTGTTACAATGATGAATTGTTTTTAAATATCATTCTATAACAATTGGAAAAAATAAGGAAAATCTATATTTCACATATAGTAAGGACATATTATAATTCCTTTGTTATTTATGTTTCTTTAAAAGAATGTGTGAAGGAAAATCCATGGATTTTGGGCAATGTATAATCATTTCATGCAACCAAAGATACAAATATATTAATGAATATTTAAATTCATGATTGGTTATCATTGACTTGTATCAATGAAGATTCACTAAAGATCATAAGAGTATGTATTTTTGATATTATATCTCAAAAAATGATGTCTAATAAAGTATTATTTTTTGAAAATCTAATATATAATATATTTTTGTCACATTGCAATGTTATGATAGATATGAAGTTATTTTTTTTGGAAAAAACATACGTTTTAAAATGTATGGATTATGGATAAGATGTCAATTAGATAGGGAGAACTAATATCAATTTATTTCATATTTCTAAAATGAAAAGTTCATGTAATTTAATTATATTAATAAGAATAAATTTTGGAATATAATTCTTGGTCATATTTTACCAATGATCATGAAAAATAATTAAAAATAAAATCTTGTAATAGATCCTCTCTGAATTATGTGAGAAGTAGATATTATTTAGAATACCTTAGTGAAATGATAAATGGACTAGGAATGGAAAAAAATATTACTTGTAATCGATGATACCGGCTAAGTTAATCTATTTTAATATATATAGTCTTATCAGAGATTTTTCAAAATAAGATGATTTCTATTTTATCACATTTATTGACGATTTATCCATGATTCCAAATGTGATGCACAAAAAAATTACTATGGAAATTGAAAAATACAATATATTCAGAGTATTTTTTTAAAATTTGATGGTTCTATTGATTATTAACATAAAAACAAACAATAAAAGATAATACACATGATATGACATTAATTCTTATCTCAACAAGTGTGGTACTAAAAAATAGTACAATAAAACATATACAACTATGTAAAATCTTTTTACAATGATAAAAAACAATTGTTTTGGTTGAAAGAATAATTCTTGTGGAATTCAATATTTAATTTTGTTCAGAAAATGTGGATATATCATATATGGTTGTTATTTAGAACTAGTTCTTTATAAGAGCCTAATTTAGTATAGTTTGTTATGAGATATGTTATAAAAAATGATATATTAAATGTTTAAAAAATATTTATGTATAATTTATTAGAATAAATAATGAATAATAATATATAAATATTTGGTAAAATGGTTGGAGAAGGTATTTTATGTGTTATTTTTCCAATCATAGAGGATAATGATGATGGAATAAAATACTTCACAGAATGGTATATTTTGATAATGTAGAGATAATTAAAAGAGAACCTATAATTAGTTAATTTCATGGTGAAGATCATAAAAATATAAAATAAGTTAACTTGTAGGTTACAGAAAAAATTATTCAAGAAGAAACGGGTGATGGACAAAATATTGGTGAAGTTTATTAATAACGTACAATTGGATCATAAGAGTATAGAATTGCTACAAGATGGAATGGGTTTAATTATAGTTAAAAACATTAGACTAACAGAAAACCAAATCATATTTTTTATAATGATTAGACTCATAAATGTTCTGATGATAAAATAATATGAATTAGGATTAGAAATCATATGATAAATTTGAGTATGTAATTGTTCTACCTAACAATCTGATAAAATAGATATTATAAAATCTTAGTAAAAATAAACATTATCATATAAATGCACTATGAATTAAAAAAATGATAAAAAAAGTACAAAATATTATAATAAAATACTAATTACTTACACAATTCTTTGTAAAACGATTTTACTTATTAATCGTAAGGTAGAATAAAGTAAAAAAATATCGAATTAGGTTATCCATGGTATTCAAATTAACCGTAAGTTATGTATTTCCACTTTATGAAAAACCTAAATCATATATAAATATAAGCTCTGTCTTCTAATACTCTAGAATCCATCAATCATCCTAATCAGTAACAGTATTCCCCTTCTTCCAATTATCACTTGATCTAAACACATATCAGAACAATTTATTAAAAAATTTTATGTAAATTACAATCCCCAAAATAGATTCCTTTGAATAAAAAATATCATAAAGATTATTAAGTGTATCAATGATATGTTCTGGAAGTGCAATATTCCGACATATTGAGTTTTAAATACATCACCTACCATCTCCTCTAATGCACTCATGTATATATGTATCCCTCCAATGGTCATATTTTTAGGAATCTCGATGTTGAATGAAATGACCTCGAATGTCCTTCACTTGACAGCCCAAAAATATGAATCCACATGATATTGTTTTGATAACACAATTTCAATTCATTAATAAACTTATTTCATCTGATAGAAAAAATAATAATAAATTTATTAAAATAATTATTTATATGATTTAATAAAACATTTTTCAAATATATGAAGCTCTATCATACCGATTGACTAAATATTATCATGTTGATTAAGTACACATTGTCTCACTGATAGAATATAGACAATCATGGTAATAAACATCATATTTACACACCGATAGACTATATACAGTGAAACTAATAGATGCCATATTATAACACTAATAGACTTTATATCTTCAATTTGATCGATATTCTATTGTTCATTCTGATGGACATGATTTATGTCAATCTGATGGATCAAATTTGTATTAAAGGTCTATTTTTTTTAGTTTGGAACTATTTATATGTTCAATAGAAAATCATGTTTTCTAAAAAAACATTCCAAAGTATTTTGGAAATATAAAGTAACTAAAATAATGTTTTAGGAAAGTGTTTTTGATTTTGAAAATAAAGGCAATGAAATATAGGAAGTATAAAGTTTCAACTCAACAATATCCCCCCTTTTGAAAAACACAAAACAAAAAACATAAAATGGGAAACTTCTAACATTTAGAAACATACAAAACATTTGTTCATTTAATAATTTTGATGAAATATTCATCAAATGAATCTTCGACCCTTTTTTATTATCATCTCTTATCTAGATAACATCATGTTGTTAAAAATTATTTTTTTCTGAAATATATATACCTTAATATAATTCTCCCATATCTATATGTTCTATTCATTAACATATTCTCCCCAATTGGGATTTTAAACAAGTGTAGGGGTAGTAATTTATGCCTAAAATGTTATGAATAATTGAACTGTTAAACATTTGTATTTATACAAACATTCACCCAAATTATATATAAATGACATTAAACCAATAATAATTGGAGATATATTCAAACAAAACATGTAAGATGAATAATTAACCTAAAAAAAACTATCATTAACATTTTTCTATTTTATGTTCACCAATAATTAATATTAATATATTAATAATTTCATCTATAAATTCTTGAATATATATTTCACTTTTGGGAAGTCTTTTTTGTTCTTCTTAGATACTGTAGTCGTGGACTCAAGCATAACTTTCTTCTCCGCATGGATAGAATAATCTCAATTTTATACATTCAAACTAATGGACTCCCCTTCAAGATTCATAATATTTTTATTTATTTCTTTTAGTCTGTGATACTCATATTTAAATGATCCCATTCTCTAATTATATTCTTTTAGATTAAAAATATTTTTTTGGGTTTAGTGATTTCTTTATTATGTGACTCTGATAAATTCTTGAACTGATTCACATACTTTAATATATCTAAAAAATACAATGATAATTTCTTAATTCAATAAAAAAATATAAATGCAAATACTTTTTAATTCCTAAAATTTATCATCATGGAAATTATAATATCTATCAACTTGTTTTGACGATTTTACCTTTTGATTAAATATCCTTCATTTTCTAATTATTTTTTGATATATTTCAAATATGATTCATTTAGGACCAAAGTTTCTATAAAAAATTCAGATATTCTAATTTTTCATTCCAACAATTCAATATTTTAATTAACTAAGACTCAATATTTGGAAGATAAGGAACTTACTATATGAACTATTTAAAAGATAGAAAAATATAGTCAACTATTCTTTTAGCATTAATGATTTGATATTCTGCTGACTCTGATGAAGAATCGTAAATTTGTTTCCTCAATGGACCAACATCAATCCTTTTTCTTCTTCTTCTTTTTAATCATCTATTTTTATCACATCAACATCCATATTTTTATATAATTTTTCCAATATTTTTGTATGAGAGTGTTTTGATTAATATTTCTCATCGAATTAAGTGTGACCACTCATAGAAACATCTAAAATAATATATTTTCCGACTAGGTTGAAACAAATGTAGAGGGTGATGATGAATCTAAGAATCATTCTTATTCGTACTTTATTCCTATTATTATTCTTCCTCTTCATAAATTTTATATAACTTCCTTATAGTTCTTAAAATATCCTTACCCATCATTTGTACTGATTTTTAAATGAAATCTAAACTTGTTTTTGAATGGATTTCAGAACAGATTTTTGAACATGGGGTTCAATTATGACTTCTTTTTTCTTTATAAATTTATAAAATATATGAAAAAATATACGTTTCACTAGTTTCTATATTTATTGGAACAAATTGATCTGTAATAGTCTATTTGGAAATACAATGGGAATTGGAATGAGTAGCTCGTTATACAATATATAGATATGAAATTATTAAAGAAATATTATATAATTCTTTCTCAACACCTTTAACCATGTTTTCCATCAAAATTTATTTCCAAAAGCTTTTTTTATGGCTATTCTTTTTCTAAAATTATATCATTGTTTAATAATTTTTTTTAAATCTAATTGTTCAACATTATTATGATTAAACTTTGGACCAATAGGCCTTTTCATATCCTTTTGCCCCATTAAAATTTTAAAATCCTCATCAGATATAGTTTTTGGATTCTTATATGAATTTTTTAAAGATGAATAATATTTATTATTTTATTTCATTGGTTTTTCTATTAATTTTGGAGTGATTCTTCAATATACGATGATTCATTGACCAATTTATCCACAAACATTTTTCATTTTAGTTTGAATAATAACATTATCCTAGGAATTGTTTCTTCTCTAGTAAAATAATTTTTTTCATTAACTAATACACTGTAATTCATAATGTTTATAACATTTATTAAATTGACTAGAATTTTGTTAATAAATAAATTAAATAATGGTATCTTTTGATATATAAAAATTATCATAAAAAATTCAATTAAAAATATGAAAAAATTTAATAAACTAAAATTTCTCATTCATATTGAAAAATAATACATGAAGCTATCCAGAAATTTCAACATGTCTTAGTATCGTTTCATGGTAATAAAATTTAGTTCATCCATAAATTCACATCTCTTTCATCTTGTGAAAGATGAAAAATGTTTCTCACATTTTTAGAAGATAAAAATATAGAAGATTCAGTATTTATTTTTCAAAACTACCATGATTCGTAGGATGATTATGAGTGGGAATATATATTTATCCATCTAATGGAAGATCAACTAAATTAGTCACATGTTCAATAGTTAATCTAATTTTTATAAGATAATAAATTTAATAACATCAACATAATCATAAAATAAAATTCAAAATAATAATAGAATTCATTTATAATCTCTATATTGTAAAAATATAAAGTTTCATTCAATATAGAATGTTTCTCCCATCATTTAAATTTTGTAACTTTTTTAAATAAAGAGAATGTTTTTCTATATCATAACTTTTCAATCGGTCTTTACTTCACAACTTCATGATTAGAAAAATGTTATGTAGAATTCATTTTTCAGGAATCTCATGCAGTGAATAAATTACTAGATTGAAGAAACAGATCAGAAAAATTCTAAACTTTGAGAATGAAGAGAAAAACTAGGGCCTTAGTCAAGAGGTAATTATGAGAAAGTGTTGTGGGATGTGGTGACCCAGTTCCTTATATATAGTCTCAGGTAAAGACCATTCAAATTCCAAAGATCGTAAGGTTTGAAATAAAAACCTTAATAGATCTATTGTTTAAGATTAGTCCAATAATTATTAAATATATAATATATAAAATTAATATATTTTTATGAAGACATTATTATCATACTGATGTAATATCCAATTAAAATACTAACTTCTTAAAATTTTATTGAATATTTTTAACATTATCAATATATGAAAAACATAAAATAATATGTAAATAATTACGGGGAAACTAAATGATTAATAGTAATACCTTATAGAGTATAATTGTCACTTTTAGTATCAAGGTTTGTCTAGTAATTTAATTGTCTTGTTTTTCTAAAAAATGTGTATTGTAATATTTATGAGAAATAAATTATCCAGAAACATTTTTAGTAAAAATTTGAATCTGAAAATATTTTAGTTAATAATTTATTTCAAAAGAAATATTTTAAATTTAAGAAGTATTTATATTTTAGAAACACTAACAATTGTGGAATTTTATTAGATAGATAAAACATTAGGAAAATATAAATATTTTCAAAAAATAAAAAACAAAAGTAATCCCCCATTGCAATAGAGTTCAATAATGTTAGTAGGTTTTTCAAAAAAATTATATATTAATTTTCACATGATATTGACCAATCTAATATTATTTATAATATATTCACATTTATTAAAACAAAAGGGTTTTGTAAAAATATTATCTCATTATTCTTGCATTATGATTAATTATACAATAATATCTTCTATATTTTTTATTATACCAAAGGAAGTGGTGTCTTATATCTATGTTACTAGATCATGAATGATGTGCTATGTTTTTACACAATGAATTCACACATGTGATATAAAAAAATATTTTAGTTTTAATAAATCTCATTCCCTAACCAGTGAGTGTGTTTTTCATCAACAACACATGAGAACAACAACATCTGGAATCCCCATATATCACTTTTATATTAGGAAGTTCTACTGAGTGTTGTTTCTTGCAACGACATGACACTAAATTTAAGAATAAATTTTAAATATTTATGTTGAGATAAAAATATATTACTAGTTTTTGTTAAATTTTAAATCCAATAAAATATGTATGTTCTCCCATCACACTCCTTGAAAATATAACATCATATAATCTGTTAAGGAATCTGTTAAATATTTTTGAGTAAAGAAAAATATATTTCCATAGAGATAAATTAGAAATAAATAAATGCTTTTATAAACTTATTTTATAATAAGTAATTGATATACATCTCTCATAAAAAAGTTGTTTTGTAATAATAATCTAGTCAACCTATCATATGAGGATTTAGTGGATTTATTAAGTCTGATAGGTTCCTTAGTATATTGAAAAACATGTTCCCAATATTATTTGTTTTCGAAAAAGGGGTATGTTCTTCATAAACATCATATTGTTCATATCTTTTATGAAATTCACAATTCACATCCATTTTAAATAGTTTTAAATTTAATAATGCTGCATACTCTAAATGTATATGAATAATTTCAAGTCTTAATATTAAATCATAAGTTTCCTCATAATATATTCTATCTTATTGATTGTATCATTTAAAAATAAGTTTTTATTTATTTTTAACTATAATTCCATTTTAAACACAGTTATTCTGGAAAACCCATTTTACTCCAATTACCGAAGAATATTTAGGCAATTTAACAAAAATCCACATTTGATTTATTTAAAATTAATTAATTAATTAATTTTATATATTTTATCCAATCTTCTCACATAATTATTTATTAGTTGTTTTATATAAAAATTGAGGTAAAAATTAAATTTATTCAAATTTATTTCTGAATGAACTTCTAGTTCTAACTAGTAGATACTCATAACCAACGGTATTATCACATGGATAAGTCATAAGGATAAAGTGATTATTTGGATTTCAAATTTTCTATTCTTCAACATCTAAATGATATTATTATTGAGGTATAAATTTCGAAAATTATTCTTTAGTTATTCCCTCATGAGAATAAATTCTGAACATTGGTTAAAAAATGATTTTAAAATAACATCCAAATATTTGGGTTGAGGTTTTTTGAAAAAAGGGACCAATTTCCTAATATTTATCAAGTATAGTTTCATTAATATTTATTATATTTTTATTAAAAACACTATCAATTTTACTATTTATGGAATAACCTAAAAATACCAGTTCTCAAATTTTAGAGAAAAGTTAGGTAAATTATCTTTTGTGTTCAAAATATATAATTTTCATTTAAATAAATACCTATTATAATTATTTTGTATATATTCAATACAAAACTCATAAAGAGATTTATTAATAAAAAGTATTATTAAAACCAGATTTATAATAAAATAGGAAATACTACGTTCTATGACCCAAAAATGTTTAGCAACTACGTATTTACTTAGAAGGTACTTGTAATCTCTTGAATAATTCTTGTTATTATTTCTACTTCACAATTTTTCTATGAATTTAAAGGTGCTGAGAAATTATGTATACTATGGTTTTTACAATAAAATCTCAAAATATACGTTTACAAATTCTCTAACATAATCACTAGAGATATATATAAATGATAGGTTTTTATCATTATAAACTCAGACGACATTTTTTAAAAACAAATATTATTTGGACTTATTTGTTAAAAAATAGACACAAGTATATCTATGGTGATTTTCTGTAACCGACCTATTGGGTACATCCTAGATACTAGAAGGTTGAGCCACAACTTCTCTATTCCCACAATCATAGTACAAGGGATATCAACATGTTATAAATGGTATAAGTAAAATGGGAGGCCTTTTCACTGTGTACTTTATGTACACACCCAACCATCCAAATGCAATAGTGTAGAGGAATAATAATATAAGACAGTAACATCTAGAATAAAAAACCCTGAATGTAATAACAACTATGGTATAAAAAAAGTGTGATAGTTTAAACATATAATTTAAGGAAAAAATACATGCCCAAACAGAAAATATATCCCAACTAGAAACTAATTGGAAAAGAAATGCTCAGACAGCCTAGATCTAGATCTATGATCCCTTACCACAATATATAGTCAAATACTCTCATTTAAATGTATTATCATCTGAAATAATCTCTAACTTTTATATCATCTACATAATATATAACACGTGTTGGAAAATAACATACATGGGTGAGTATGTACATACCCAATATGATGCATTAAATACCAAAGAAGGATCCATAAAAGACACGATAGAAGTATTCTTCTCATGAAAATAGAGATATTTTAATAAATTTACGAGACAAAACCCATAACAAAAAACAAAACCTAGATATGCTCAATAGAAACCCAAATAAGAGAGAAAGGGGAACTCTATCTTCAGAACATAGCTAAGAAAAATGAATCGACCAACAGTTCCAAGTGTCCATCATCGATGGTAAACATATCACTTGTCTTTTGGAAGAAGTAACTTTGTAGACAGAAAACACCTCTGAACAATGATAAAATGTTAATGGGGGTATAATATAAACCTATGGATGTCATATTCCATAGTGCGATAGGGGATTACTGTATATATGGATATAGGGCCCACACAATGGTGCATTATGTGAGTACCACATCTATCTTAATAATGACTATGGAGGTGCCTCTCCTTAATCCAATTATGGATTACCTTATCCATGGATTGAGGATCCTTGTTATGTTATGATATGGAAATACCACCTTTGAATTTGTATAATGAGTATGGAGGACCCGCACTCTAGTCCCATAAGGGATTACGATCTCTAAGTATAGTGGACCCACACTATGATACAACAATAGTGCACTATCTTTATCTCAATAAGGAATGTGAAGGATCTTCATGATGATATAATAGTAGAGTTCCATATCTATGGATACAGGACCACCACACTAATACAAAAATTATGTAATATCTCATTATTGATAAGGAATGCAGAGAAACAGCAAACTCATAAGATAGTAGAGTATTGTATCCATGGATTGATGACCTACACACTTTTATGAAAATGGATTACCATATCAATATCAATAAGGAATGTGGAGGACCCACAATATGATATGATACCATTTTACTATCTCCATGGATAGAGGACCCACACACTGATATGATATAATAGCACCGTCTCTATCTAAACTCCCTAATGATCTTGCTCGATCACGACTATCATAAAGTGTCTCCTAAAGAAGAATCAATCTTAAAAAATCTCACACATTTTATCAAATAACACTATGAAAGATATCCACACATTATACATGGAGAAACACTCATGATATGTTACTCCTGGGCCAAAATTTTAATAAATATGAATAATATATGAGAGGTAGAAGATTCTAAAGATGTATACAGTGTGTAAGGGGTCCACAAGATGTGTGGAATCAGTTCTCTTCCTACTTGTGTCTTCTCTAACATAAAAATTTCTAGCCATATAGTACTTTAATACGTGTATGGAAACTATATGACTTGTCTCGAAAAAAATCCTGATGAACACCCGAGTCTCATCGTCGATCCGACAAACTAAATCTTTAAAAAAATGATATGTACTCACAAATAGACATGGATGGAAAAAAAATCACATCATTATGATCTTATTGTGAAAAACTCAAGATAGGATATTAATATTTGAAAATCGCACACCTGGTGAAAAAAATGCATTCCACCACATCACGCTTGAGAGATGTTTCCTAGACCTAAGCTACAATTCAGAATTAAATACCCATTTTCAGCATCCAAATTTCTTCCCCAATATTATTGTTTTGATTTTTCCAATGATGCATAAAATTTAGCATCACATAGAAGTGAATTTTTTGATAAAATATGTGTTAATCTGATTTCATACATACTAATGATGGAAAAATAATTTTGAAAATAGGAATAGTAATAATAATAATTTTTTAAAAAGAAGGAGTGTCGCCACCATCCATCAAATCCTTACCTCATGTCACCCATGTGTTATTTTTCATTTTATTATTTTTTTTCTCTCTAATATCTTTTTCTCCCCCACAACATTCACATAAGAAATCCCTATATGTGGCGTCCACCTTGCACCGCCCTATAGACTCACCACCAAGCCATCGTGCCTCTTCCTTGCATGTAGCTCCATCCATCACTGTCTGACCACCATTATTATTTACCACATCACATAGGACACCCCTAACAGGCAGAATGTCTCCCCATCCCTCAACTCACCACTACACTGCACTGATGGATTCCACTATGGGCTTTTCATTGAACCCCAATTCCTGCAATTGATACCATTAGCCGCCGCGCAATTCTTTATCACTTGTAAGATCCCATGCACCAAATTTTCTCAGGAAACACCATCCATGGGTCATAGATCCACCTTGTCAAACGGCATTATGAAACCCTAAATCCATCCATATATTTTTTACAGATCACTCACAAAACAATATCCCACCTCAACCATTCTCTCAATCCCCAATATGTGTCTTAAAAAATGATCCGTTGTGTCAAGGATATGTTATGCAATGATTTATTGTTGGTATTTTTTTGAACTACTGGCCAAAATAAATGGATATGGTGAATGGTTGATTAATTAATAATAAAAGGAAAATTAAAAAAATTGAGGAATGAACCTCATCCTTCATTAGAATTGGAGATTATAAATCACCATTAGAATATTTAATGAAGAAAAATGATAACAATCAATAATTTATTGGGGTCTTATGATGAATAATTACCACAAACCAGAAGAATATAAAATCCATGTTAAATATTTAGATAAAATTGGATGAAAACAATTATGATTTCTACCTTTAGTTTAGATCAGTCATTGGTGAAGAAAGGTTCCATGTCATCAACATTCGTGAGATCCACAACTCCACTGCACACTGATCATCGATCCAAAATCAGACCATCACTCCGCCAATAGTTATCAAATCTAGACGTGCTAATGAAGGTCATCAAAGCCCCTATAAATATCCTCTTATGGTTATGAGACTAACTATAGCATAATTTCACAAGGAAAAATATATAAAGGTTTTTTAGGTTAGGATATTTAATAATAATATTAAATAAATGTTTCAATTTATTTAATTATTTATACCACATTAGTGCTCGATCCAAACACACGACACCTACCATAATTATGTCATGGATAGGATAAGACCCAAATTTCATACTAAAAATTTGTCTCAAATTTCCCATCTGAGTTCCTCTTTAAGAGTAATTTGTGTTATTATTTTTAAATAAATAAATTAAATAAATAAATTTATCCAATTCACCCACAAATTATAGTCTCATCTGAACATCTCATGATGACCAGCCTTAGGTCTCACCTAGGGTAAAACCCATTATATAGATTCAATAATAGTACAAAATTTATGATCTAAGACTCCATTCAAATGTTATTCAACATTTTCAAGAAAACATTCCACATAATAAAAATATATTTTATAATTTTTAAAAATTAATTTTGGCCTCACCAGGATTCAGAATCTAACTCCACCTCAGCTACAGGATCTGAAAATATTCTTAGGAATATTACATTTTATTAGTTGAAAAAACCATAGTTTGTAAATTATTTCATTTTTTAAAACATCTTATCCTAAAAAATAACAACTAAGAAAAAATAGTAGGGATTCTAATCTCATATCTGGCTCTCCAACTCACATTTCATCTTTGGGATCTAAAGAGGCAGAAACAGGCGTACGAGAACCTAAGGCTCATCCTTTACATAATGATATGCGAGACACCGAGATACAAACACAGTCATGCTCTCCCTCATTTGATCTCACAAAAACTACCACTAAAAGAATTTTTATATATTATTTACACCAATATATAAAACTATATAATAAATGTAAAACTCTATGATATAATCCTCTCGTAATGTGACCAAAACCATCTACAATACCTAGATAAAAATTAAATGATTACCTTCTTCATAAAATCCATTCTGTGGATTTATTTGAGGTTATATTTTCATACAATATATCAAATTTGGTATTCCCAAGTTGTTTATCCCTAACTCGCATAATATGAAAATGGGTAATAACTATTGATTGGTGGTACACTACACCAACCTCACCAAAAAATATTCAATAGAAAATAGGTCAACTACTCTATTACCTCTCTCAACAACTGTGGGAGAAAATAATTATGAGAATATACTACAAAAACCATTCCCTAGGTGGCCTTTTATCACATTTCACATTGTCTTTTTTAGGATCCACTATCACTCCCATGATTGAGAATATGAGTCACTATAAATAAACAATAAAATCGAGAACTAGATCCATGATAACTTCCACAAGAATAGAACTGCAGAAGAATTTCTAGCACAATCATCCTCAGTCAATCATTATCCAAATCTGACACTGAGGACACTAGGGTACCATCATTGAAGAGTACCAAAAACTAATCTAGGGAAATTCAATGATCTATATCATTAGTATTATGACCTATACTATAGAGTTGAAAATTCCAATGGTTATCACCAAGAACTCAAAGTAACTACAACATCTCTAGGGATACACACTTAGTACACACACCTGAAAAAACCTAGAGTTGGGGTAGTCAATCCTTAGGTAAAAATTTGTGATGCCCTCCTCTCCTATCCACTGTTTAATGAAGTCATTTTTTCTCGGGGGTGGATACTCCTCTTATACAATCATCTGGACTAGGTGATGTAAATACACACCTAACCTCAATATCTCTTCTACCAACTTTGGAGAACAACACATTACGACCTTGTAAAGAAAATTGGGCCTTACAAACCCCCTCTCTATAGACTCCTAAAACCACAACTCCATGTCTCACAACTATATAAGGTCATCAGATATGCTAGTGCAAACATCAGTGAATCAGTAGTGCAAGTCCATGTTGAGGCCCATATCATAGTAGGTATATAAACCTGATACTTCTTTAGGAATGATATCATGATCACAGACAATCCTTTATTGGAATATGATATTTTAGAAAATCCACTACTATATGGGTAATACTTCCCAAAATATAAGGAATCTACGGTAACCTCATATGATTGATCTCGTCAAACCATGTTCAAGGTGAAATCATTATGAATGGAGTAAAATTGGATTTAAAAAAAAATTGAATAACGTCTACACTCATGAGTAGAAATCATTTATGCATGGACAGTAAGATAACCATCCCGTGATGTTGAAAATCTAAGTGTAACTACTTCTACTTCCTCAACATCTAAAAATCACCATGAAAATAAATTCCTAGCTAAGACTATTCTAATATTATAGCCAAAGACATAGTGAATAAAGATTATAGATCGTCATCCTAGGAAATAAACTATACACCAAATCAAATAAAACAAAATTTTATTAAAAATTGAGAACCTCAACTAAAAATAAAATATTGTTAACAAGAAATGGAGAACCATATTCATTGAATTTTGAAGTCTCAATAATTAAAAATAGTCTTTCATACCTTCTCTAATCAATTAATGTTTACCAATCTATGTGAAGATTAATATAGATGAAGTAGGAAGAGGAAATCATTACCAACCTAAAGTAAATAGAATATAAAATTAATGTATTAAATGGAATAAACAATACTCTATAGCAATAATATGTGACTCAACTTCACAATACTATGACTCAAAAACATTTTATCCATTTCCTCTTCCTATAAGTCATTAGTTTATATTTTTTAGCCATGGTAAAACATTCACGATCCATGTTTTTTAATTAATATAAGGATTTTTTTCCTCACATTATTAAACATTTACATGATCCATGCTTCTTAAAAATCACTAGATTTTTCTTTTTAAATAAATTTAATATTTTTGAAATTATAATCCAATTGGCACCCACATTGTGGTTTCATGTGTGTAGAAGCTACATCACAAAGCCATGGATTCATTATAATGTTCACAAAATATTCTTTGTCATTTTGTTCTCCAAAAAATTATTAGTATTTGTCAAAATTAATGTATAATTTAAAATAATATTGTAAGAAATATTAGATAAAAGTTTCAAAACATATCAAAAATATACTCTTTAAATATAAAATCACTATCCTATAGAAAAAATTCACACATATAGGATAATTATCCAATGTATAGATGAAATGTAATATATCATACGTATTTTACCACTGCAATATTTTTTCATATTAAAACATCATACATGGGATAAAAATACCCTTAATCCTATTAAAATTTAATTATTATTGGAATAAATTTCCTATGTGGATCAGAAATTTTTTTATGTGTGTCGTGAGTTATCTTAAAAAGAAACTTTATGTCATTTTACTTTTCCAATTTTTTATTACTCAAACACAACAATTCCAAAATAAGACCAAAAATATTAACATCTATTTTGGGATTTCAAAATCACCCAAGGAAATATTATAATAAAATTAAGAGATGAATGTTAAGTGTATGATTTCGATAACAATTAATGATATGAAATAAATAATTTAAATCATTTTAAGCTATTTATAAATCAAGATGGTAATTTTACCAAAAAAAATAAAGGTGACATTTATACAAGAATTAATAAAAAAATTTATATTAAAAAAATTAATATCAATGTTAAATATATGAAAATATTGGGTCTGTTAATGACCCAACCCCACTAGTAATAGTATTGGGTTGGAAGAGAAAATAGGTACTTCCATCAAAGACCTCCTCCAACATGCTACATGTTAGAGACTGACACCATGCTTATAAATTACATACATATGGGAGAAATTAAACATAAAATTTAATATGAAATTATAAAAGACACAATAATTACATACATAAGTAAAATGGATAGGAATAATGGTACATTTAATTTCATTCAAAGCGAAAACAAATAAAAATAGAAACAATTTACTAGGAAATGACAATGAAATCCCTCACCTCTTGAACAACCATTGTAATCTAGTAATTACCAACTCAATAACAAACCCTTTAATAGGGTATTGAATGTTATATATATATATATATGGGTTTGAAAATATTGGTATAAATAACTAGGACCTCCTAAAAAACACTATTTTAAATTTGGATGAAGTATACTATATTCCTAATCAATAAATAGAGAAACATGGTAATCACATAAAAAGGTAAACTATATTTCCATGATCAGAAAGGATATATCACCAATTATCCCATGAGAGTAAGTAACATAATAATGAGACATGTATTTAGGAAAGATACAATATATCCACTTCTCTACTGAACTTGTCACCCAAAACCCCAAAAAACAAATATCTTGGTGCACATAACCCTAAAAAGTGATACCAAAAATATTTTTAACATATTAAAATAACATAATTTCATCATTGACTACATTAAAATCATTATAACCATGGTATCCTGATAACCCATAACCACATAGTAAAACTAAGATCCATAACATCCCTATATAAATATATGCAATACCTTATGCTATTACATTATGTATAGAAATAAACAAGTAACTTCTATAATCCTTTATATCCTTATAGAATTACATTCTATATCATTGAGATTCAACAACTAATTTGATATCATACCCCAAAAAGTTAACCCACCACGACTCAGTTATGTATACATACACATGTTATATATAAAGGATTTATAAATTTAGTGAGAGTTATAAACTATTAATATGTAAAATAATATAAATGTAGGGAACATACTTGGAATCCTTGGATAACATGGGAGTTGACTACCATAGAAACTTGAGTTGTGTATCATATGAAAATAAAAGAATTGTTTTGATAGTATAATAAAAAATAGTATTATTGATACAATACAACCTCAAAATGAATCTATAAATAATATTCCACATGATGATCCAACTATCATCACTAATAATTAGAATATAATATAGATATAATAGTAGAACAACCAAGGTTCTAAATTAAACTAAAACATTTAGTAAATAATAATTTATATTCATTTATAAAAACGCCAACATCAATTATCATTTATCAATTTCATGATTACTAAAATATAAAGGGGTGATACATTCAACCATTCAACTATATATTTTAAAACCTTGTAAACTGTGTTTCTAAAAAAACAATGCATGGTATCTATTTAAAATTTTATTAACACCATTAACACTAATTTTCAATGAGTTAATTTAGATACTATTATATCTCCATATTATTATATATTCTATGACCATAACCAATCAATCTTGACATATATATATATATATAAACTCAAGACTGAAACAATCATTCTATACTATGATAGAAGTCAGATCAGAAACAAACAAATTTGAAAAATTGGAATCCTTAAAACTCAACCTATAATAATTATCAGAACATCCCCTTCCACAAAAATTATGCAAGAAGATAAATCAATCATTCAAATTATTCCATCCATGCAGAAAAAATCCACCAAAATGAGTAATATATATATGGTAAACCACCCACCCTCACCTAATATACTAACCATACTAGGTTTCATGATAATTTAAATTGTGATATCTTCTATTTTATGTACATACATGAAAAAAATATTTTACGCACAAAAACTCAAGGGGAAACCACGAGAATGACATCAATACATACATACTTATACCAATGAAAGTTGGGCTTACAAAAACCCATATTATTTATTTATAGAAACTGACATTTTTTATTAAAATATTGAGTTAACAAATTCATTATGAATAGGGTTCTCCGATCATACCCAATTAATAAATAACATATAATCCCATATTCTCCCAAAATACTTTCTCAGTCAAATTTTTTATGTGAAATAATTATATGGAAGAAACATAATTTTAATAGATTGTCTCATCCATTTAGATCCTTATCATACCATATTTAAATTTCACTCAAAATTTCAAAACATGATTGATATAAAAACTAAACAAGATGGAATGGTAGAAAAATTAAAATAATCTATATTTCAAATATCAAAGAGCAGTAACATGGATATCATGGTTCACATGAAAAATAATTCCCTTAATATTTATATAATTAAAAAAGTTGTGATGTGAATTATATAGGCTTAACTATTTATACAAATGAAGAAAATATTAATCCACAATTATACATAACTAAACAAAATTAGTGAATCTGTTATATAATTTTAAGCCTTGGAATCTAATTTCATTCAAAAAATAAAGGGAGGAGTTTTCTCATCCTGAAATTGAAAATGAAACCTCTTCCGAGTTTTTACTTGAATATACAAAAAATATATTTGATGGATATTGACTGAAGAAACATAAATAATACGTGGATATTATCTTTGTTAATGGAAGAAATTCATTATTTTATGTAAAATTATGAAATTAAACACGAGGAAGGAAATAACATGCTAAAATAATCAAGAAAGACACTGATGCAGGTATCACAACAACTAGGATTGATCCATCTAAAATTATAAAAAATACACACCTAAATTTTATTAAATAAATGGGAAAACATGTTTAATTGATAACCACATAGAGTAACAACAATGATATGTTTCTAAAAAAGTGATTTATCAACAACAAAGTGTGTTGATAGACAACAAATGGTTGGGAAACATAGACCATGACTCCCTCTGGAGACCCACCATGAGGTGTAGAGTTTTATATCTCTATTTTAATAGAACACAACTCTAACTATAGAATTTATGATAAATACTACCAATTTGAATGCTTCCCACTCCTATATAGCAAGGATGAACCACATGTCAACACCACCACGCTCACCAATACATGTGTTGTACCATCATCATTTCACATAGGGAATATTTTTACGCACCAAACTCACAAAAACTATTACCATAAGGGTGTCTACCAATTGTGTGGTTTATAGGGACTCCATGGAAATCACAGATACATTAAAACATATAAAATGAGAATTTCAATCCCTGTGGTGCACTATAATCCAACACAAATAGATACTATAGCCCCAACTACAATTCGGATGCCTCAACACTTTAAAAACTCCATCATACCATCCACTAGGGGAAAAAACTAGGTCATTTTAGCCCCCATAGATCCAAAAACCTACTTCCCACATATAAAAAAACTATAATCTCTCTAAAATCACCTAAAATTCCCTAAAAAATACAATAGAATTAATAAAAAGATGGTCCTTATATTAAGATCTAGAATTTGTATAAAGGATTGATTGAACTAAAGGATATTAAAGTTAAAATATAGAGGAAAATATTTTAAGATGTTGATATGTTCAATTATAAACTATTAACAACTTTTTCTTCTATTCACAATGAGAACATAATAAACACAATAATATGTAGTGAAAAATTCCCGATAACTAATGTGGTTATAAAAATATTATGTTTTTTTTCTAAAATATTTATATTAGGTGAAAAATATTTGGCTCAAATATCTATTAATAAATTTCATAATATTGATTTTACTAATGAATTAGGAAAGGAATAAAATTTCAGTGGGAAAATAAAGATTTATTTCAAAAAAATACTAAAATTTAAACTCAATAAGAATAAGTAAGAGTCATATATAAAATATGAGGAATATATGCAACTAGAAGAGAACCTTGGAAATAATATGTTTCCTACTATAAAATATTACAGAATAAAAGTGGTAAATAAAACTGTAAATTCCCGATAAAATTATTGATTTTTGGTTTTATCAGTCATATTATAACAAACTTCCAAAAGAATAGTTGTTTTATTATAGATTATAATAAATAAATAAATAACAAATCAATGAATAGATGCAGAATTAAATAAATTATGATAGGGTAAGAAATCCCTTAAAGAGAATACAAAATATCAGGATATTATTTATGAAGGATTTTGATTAATAAAGAAGATAATTATTGATATATTCCATGTAGAGTATCAAAATATGAAAAATTCACTGGAAAATATTGATCTTTTATTGATCGTTTTGTATAAAATGCTAAAGATTAAAACAATTATGAATGTGAAGAACAAATAGATATATATATGTATATACATCATATGTTAAACATGAATGTAGTGGAATGTATTAATCAAAAATCTACACTCAATAAGTAGATCAATAATAATAAAATGACTTTATTATGAATTAAAAGAAAATTAAATCTAGTTTAAATAAAATAAAATCAAAATATAATGAAGTTCTAAAAAAAAAATTAATAATAGAAGATAAATTTATAAAATATATTTATGAAATAAATTCTATAGATGAAAAATATTTACATGGAAAATAATAAAGGATTCATAATATTGAAAGTACATTGAAAAATGGAATAAGATTTGAATGACTCCTTTATGGTGAAACCTAAATCTTCAATGAATTGTATAACTATGAGATCAAAGAAAAAAGGTAAAGTTTGATTAATCTTTTGTTAAAGATATTTTAACTATTATTAGTAATAGTTCATTATAATGACTAATTACATGAAAAAATTGTAAAAAGGAATCTCTAGAAATATACTTCTATATCAATGGTGAATGTAAAAAACCCAAGAAAAAATATTTCTATCAAATATTATCTATCATTTTTCTAATATTCTTTAAAAAAATTATCTAAATCATAATTTTACAAATTTTACTTTACGAAAATATTATTTCCTCTTTTTTTTTGTTACATGGTATATGTTCATTAATCCATTTAGTATTAGTTTAATAGTTTGTTTTTAGAATATTTAGAAAGAATAAAATAAGGTCAAGTTATCCAATGAAAATGTAAAATACATATGAGATAAACCAATCTATGAGAAATGAACACAATTTTAATGATTATACACAAAATAGATTTATACACTTGGAATAAACATGTGGTAGATATAAAAATATAGTTACAATGATGAATTATTTTTAAATATACTTCTTTAAAAATTGAATAAAATAATTAAAATCCATAGTTAAAATATAATATAGAAATATTATATGTCCTTTGTTATTTATCTTTCTTTAAAGGAATGTGTGAATGAAAATCCCTAGATTTTAGGACATGTTTAATCATTCCATGCAACCAAAGATTCAAAAATAAATATGAATATTTAAATTCATGATTGGTTATCATTGATTTGTATCAATGAAAATTCACTAATGTTCAAAAGTGTATGTATTGTTGATATTAAATCGTAAAAAATTATGTCTAATGAATTTCTATTTTTGGAAAAGCTAATATATAATAATTTTTTTTTACATTGCAATGTTATGATATATATAAATTTGTTTTTTTGAAAAATCATACTTTTTAAAATGTATAGACTTCAGATAATATGTCACTAAGATAGAGAGAACCAATATCAATTTATTTCATATTTCTAAAATGAAACGTTCTTGTAATATTAATTATAAGAATAAGAATAAATTGGGGAACATTATTCTTGGTCATATTTTACAAAGGATCATGAAAAATAAATAACAGAAAAATTGTTTTATAGATCCTCTCTAAATTATATGAGAAGAATATATTATTTATAATACATAAGAGAAATTATAAATGGATTAGTAATTGAAAAAATTATTACTTGTAATAGACGAGACTGGTTAAGTTAATCTATTTTAATTTATATAGACTTGTGGGATATTTATTAAAAAAATGATTCCAATTTTATCTCATTTTTTATGATTTATCAATGAATCCAAATGCGATGCAGATTAATAAAATTAATTTGGAAATTGATAAATGCTATATATTCAGAATATTTGTTTGAAATTTGATTGTTCTATTTATTAATAAGGTAGAAAAAAACAATAAAAGAGAATACACATGGAATGAAGTTAGTTCTTATATCACTATGTGTGGTACTAAAAAACAGTACAACAAAATATATTAAACTATATAAAATATTTTTAAAATGATAAAAAAATAATTGTTTTGGTTGAAAGAATAATTCTTGTGGAATTCAATATTTTTTTTAAATAAAGTGGATATATTAGATATAATTCTTATTGAGATCTATCCCTCTATAAGAGAATAATTTAGTATTGTTTATTTTGAGAAATGTTATAAAAAATGATCTATAAAATGACTAAATTTTTTTTATCTATTATTTATTAGAATAAATAATGAATAATGATCTATTAAAATTTGATGAAACTGTTAGAGAAGGTATTTTAGGTGTTTTTTTCAATCATATAGGATAATGACGATGCAATAAAATACTTCACGGAATAGTATATTTCAATAATGTAGAGATAATTCAAAGAGACCTTATAATTAGTTAATTTCATGTTGAAGATCATAAAAATCTATAAGAAGTTAACTTGTAGGTTACCAAACATATAAATTTAGAAGAAACTAGTGATGGACTAAATATTGGCGAATTTTATTGATAATATACTATTGGATCATAAGAGTATAGAATTATTACACGATGGTAGGTGGTTAATTGTAGTTTAAAATATTAAACTAACATAAACCCAAAACATATTTTTTATAATGATCAGACTCATAAATTGTATTATGATAAAAGTATATGAATTAGGCTAAGAAATCATTTGATAAATTTGAGCAACTAATAGTTATTAGAAACAATATGATAAAATTGATATTATAAAACCATTATAAAAATAAACATTATAATATAAATTCACAATGAAATAAAAAACTGATAAAACAAGTAAAAATATTATAATAAAGAAATAATGACTTAAACAATGATTATTACAAGGGTTTTACTTATTAATCTTAATGGAGAAGAAAGTAAAAAATCTCAAATTAGGATATCCATAGTTTTCAACCTAACTGTAATTTCTGTATTACCTCATTAGGAGAACTCAAAATTCATAGATAAATATTATCTCTATCTTCTACGACTAGAGAATCCCTCAATCGTCCTAATCATAATCAGTATTCCTCTTCTTCAAATTATCACCTGATATAAACACATATTAGAACAATTTTTTTTAAAAAATTATATGTAGTTTACAATCCCCAAATTAAATTCCTTAGATTAAAAAATATCAGAATGATTATAAAGTGCATGAATGATATGTTTTGGAAGAGTAATATTCCGACATATTTAGTGGTAAATATATTACCTACCATCTCCTCTAATGCACTCATATATATATGAATGCATCTGATGGTCATATTTTTTAGGAATATTGGTGTTGGACGAAATGACCTAAAATGACCTTCACTTGACAACTCATGAAAATATAAATCCATATGAAGTTGTTTGGATTGCACCATTTCAATAAAATAATAAACATATTTCATCTGATAGAAACAATAATTAATATTTTATTGTAATCATTATATATACGATGTAATAAATTATTTTTGAAATAGATGAAGCTCTATTATTCTGAATGATTAATATTATCATATTAATTTAGTTCACATTGTCGCACCGATAGAATATAGATATTCGAAGTAATAGAATTAATATTTAAACATTGATTGAATACATATAGTGACACTGATAGATGATATATTATAATACCAATACACTTTATTTATTCAATTTTATGGACATGCCATAATTCAATCTGATGGACATGAATTTGGTTAGTCTAATGTATCAGACTTATTTGAAAGGTCTATTTTTTTATTTTAGAACTATTTCTATGTTTGATAGAAAAGTATGTTTTCTAATAAAACATTGTAATGTATTTGGGAAATATATACTTACTGAAATAATGTTTTAGGAGTGTGTTTCAGATTTTGAAAATAAATGAAATGAAATATAGAAGGTATAATGATTCAACTCAACGGTATCCCCCATTTTGAAAAACACAAAACAAAAAACATAAAATGGAATACTAATAACATTGAAAAACATACAAAAATTATGTTCATTTAATAATTTCAATGAAATATTCATCAAATGGAACTTCTAATCTTTTTTTATTATCATATCTTATCTTGATAACTTCATGTTATTCAAAATTTTTATTCCAAAATATATTTACCTTAATATAATTCTACGATATAAATATGTTATCTCCCTTAATATATTCTCCCACTTTGGGAATTTTAAAAAGATCATGGGTAGTGATATATCACTAAAATGTTACAATTAATAGAACTATGAAACAATTGTGAATCAATAATCATTCAGTCAAATTATATATAAATGACATTGAACCAAGTAAAATTGGAGAAATATTCAAAAAAACATGTAAGATGAATACTTCATGTAAAATAAATTATCATTATTTTTTTATTTTTTGTATATAAATAATTAATATAAAAATATTATTTATTTCTTCTAATAATTATTGAATATAGATTTCACTTTTTGGAAGTCTTTGTTTTTCTTCTCAGATATTGTAGTTGTGGACTCATTCTTCACTTATTTCTCCACTAGGCTTAAAAATCTCAGTTTTATACATTCTAACTAACTACCTCTCCTTCATGATGACTAATATTTCTTTTCTTTCAGTCTCGGATACAAATCTTTAAATGATCGCATTTCCTAATTATATTCTTTTAGATTTCAATTTCCTTCTTTTGGTTCAGTGATTTCATGATTCTTTGAATCTGATAAATTCTTGAGCTGATTCACATACTTAAATATATCGAAAAAATATGATGATAATTTCGAAATTTTATAAAAAATATTAATGGAAACAACCATTAGATCCTTAAATTTATCTTCATGGAAATTAAAATATCTATCAACTTGTTTTTGACTATTTGTCCATTTAATTAAATATCTTTCATTGTCCCAATTATTTTTTTGATACATTTCAAATCTGAATTATTTTGGACAAAATATTCTATAGAAATATTCAGATATTGTAATATTTCATTTGAACTATTCAAAATTTTAAGGAACTTAGACTCAATATTTGGAAGATAAAGAACTGAATATATGAACTATCTAAAATAAATTTAAATATAGTCAATTATTCTTTTATCATTAGTGATTTGATATTCAGTTGACTCTAATGAAGAATCATAAATTTATTTCCTCAAAGGACCAACATCAATTTTTTCTTTTTCCTTTTCTTTTTCATCATCTGATATCATCACATCAATATAAATATTTTTATATACTTTTTCAAATAGTTTTTTATGAGAGTTTTTTGATTATTTTTTATCTTGTGATGAAGAGTGATCACTCAAAGAAACCTCTAAAATAATATTTTTTTAAATTGGGATGACAAATATGTATAGGATGATAATGAATCCAAGGATTATTCTTATTCTTATTCTTTGTTGTATTATTATTTTTCCTCTTCTAACATTGTTCAAAACTACCTTGTAGTTCTTAAAATAGCCTTACCCAACTTCAGTACTGATTTTTTAACTGAAATCTAAATTTTTTTTGAATGGATTTCAGAAATGATTTTTGAACTTGGGGTTCAATTATTATTTATTTTTTCCTTATACATTTAAAAAACATATGGAAAAATAGAAGTTTCAACAATTTCTATTTCTATTGGAACAGATTGATCTATAATTTTCTATTTGGAAATATAATGGGGAATGGAATGAGTTACTAGTTATACCATTGATAGATATGAAATTATTAAAGGAATATTAGATGATTCTTTCTCAACTCCTTTAATCATGTTTTCCATCAACATTTATTAACAAAAACATTCCTTTTTCCTATTCTTTTTATAGGAATCATACATTGTTTCATAAGAATTTTTTTTAAATCTAATGCTTCACCTTTATTAAGAACAAACTCGGGACCTATAGTCTTTTTCTGATCCTTATGAACCATTAAAATTTTAAAATCCACATCAGATATATTATTTGGTTTCTTATATGATTTTTAGGAGATTAATCAGATTTTTTATTTTCATTCCTTAGTTCTTAATATTATTTTTGGAGTTATTCTTCAACATAATATGATTCAATAACCTATTTATCAATAAACATATTTCATTTTTTTTAAGACTAACATTATCCTAGGAGTAGTTTCTTCTCCAGTAAAATAAATTTTATCATCAGCTGGTATACTCTGATTCATAATGTTTATAACATTTATGAACTTAGCTAACAATTTTTTAATAAATAATGGAAATAATGGTATATTTTTATATATCAAAATTATCATCACAAATTCAATTAAAAATATGAAAAATTTTCAAAACTAAAATTTATCATTCATATTAAAAAAATACATGATGATATCAAGAACATTCAGTGTGTATCAATATATTTTATTGGTCATAAAAATCATTTCATCCATAAATTCACAACCCTTCCATCTTGTGAAACATGATAAATGTTTCTTACTTTTTTAGACGATAAAAATACAAAATATTTAGTTTTTTCTTTTTCAAAACTACCAAGATTATTTAGAAGATTATGAGAGGGAATATATATTTATCCTTCCAATGTAACATCAACTAAATTAGTCACTTGTTGAATAATTAATTTTAAAAATTTATTAAAGATATTAATGTTAATAACTTCAATATAATCTTAAATTATAAATTTAAAAGAATAATAGAATTCATTCATAATCTCTAGATAGTAAAAATATAAAGTGTCATTCTACACGTAGTGTTTCTTCCATCATTAGAATTTTATAGCTTTTTTCAATAAAGAGAACGTCTTTATATATCTACATTTTTCAATCAGTCAATAATTAAAAATATCATGATTAAAAAAATGTTATATAGAACTATTTATTTTGGAATCTCATGCAATGAATAAATTATTAGGTTGAAGAAATAAGATCAAAAAAATTATAAACTATTAGAATGAATAGAAAAACAAGGGACATGAGTCCCGAGGTAATTATGAGAAAGTATTGTGGGATGTGGTGACCCTGTGCCTTATATATTGTCTTAGGGAGAGACTATTCACATTCCATAGATATTAAGTTTTGAAATAATAACCCAAATATGTTCTTCTGATTAAAATTAGTCCTATAATTAATAAATATATAATATTAAAACATAATATATTTCTTATAAAAACATTATTATCAGTCTGAACTAATGTCCAATTACAAGACTTAAAAATTTTAAAATATTTGAATGTTTGTAACATTAATAATATATAAACAATATAAATTAATAATTAAATAATAATGATGAAACTAAATGATTAAGAAAAATAACTTATAGTATATAATTGTAACTTTTAGTATGATCATTTTCCCAGTAACATCTTCTTTTTGTTTTTTCTGAAAAAATGTGTACGATGATATTTATTAGAAAAACATTACATAGAAACAATTTTAGTAAAAAGTTGAATTTGCAAAATTTTTAGTTAATAATTTATTTCAAAATAAATATTTTAAATTTAAGATGTTAAAATATTTTAGAAACACTAACAATGATGAATTTTTTTTGCATAAATAAAATTATTGGAAAATCTAAAGATTTTCAAAAAATGAAAAACACTAGTAACCCCCTTTGCAATTGAGTTCAATAGTGTTAGTCGGTTTGAAAAAAAATTTATATTAATTATTGTATGATATTGACCAATCTAAGATTCTATTAAATATATTAATTTTTATTGGAACAAAAGGGTTTGGTAAAAAATATTTTCACATTGTTCTTGCTTTATGATTAATTATAAAATAATATCTCTTATATTTTGTGTTATATCGAAGGAAGTGGTGTCTTATATCTATGTGAAAATATCTTGAATGATGTTCTATGTTTTTACATAATTAATTAACACATTTGATATCACATAATATTTTATCTTTTCTAAATCTAATTCCCTAACTAGTGAGTGTGTTTTTCATCTACAACACATGAGAACAACAACATATAACTTCCACATATTACACTTCTATATTATAAAGTTCTTCTGAGTGTTGTTTCTTGAAAGGACATGCCACTAAATCGTCCCTATATATTCTGAAGATCCTTAATTATATTTCCATTCTATTTTATAACCACCAAAGTCAGCTTCGGGAAAACATTTTAAATAAAAATAATTTATAGAACTATAAAAAAATCCCATGCCAAAATTTCTCTTAAGATAATAAATATTTCGTTTTTACAAATTTAAGGTGGGACTCTTGGGGGTTTTCTTGACATATAGAACACAATAATACAAAAAAATCATCAAATTATGATGCATTGTAGTTAAATATAGTAAACTACCCATCATTCATCAAAATATATGTTAATTAAATATTTTCCCATATTCGAAAATATCAAAATTATTTGACGTTCTGATAAAAGAACATATAAATTTAGTATTTCCATATCCAAATTTCTTAAGAAGAAATTTTACATACTTATGTTGAGATAATAATACCTTACTAGTTCTTGTGAAATTTTAAATCCTAGAAAATTTGTATGTTCTCCTGTTGTACTCATTGAAAATATAACATCATATAATCTGTAAAGGAATATGGTAAATATTTTTGAGATATAACAAATATAATTCCACAAACATAAATTTGAAAAATGGATTTGATTTTCTAAACTTGTTTTAGAATAAGTGATCGATATACAGCTCTCATAGAAAAGTTGTTTTGTAATAAATATCTACTTAATCTATCATATGAGGCTCTAGTGGATTTTTTAATTTTGTAATGTTCTTTAATATGTTGAAAAACATGTTTTATATATTTTTTTTTCAAAGATGGGTATGTTCTACATAATTATAATCTTGTTCAAATTTATTAAGAAATTCACAATTCACATCCATTTTAATTAGTTTAAAATTTAAGAAAGATGCATATGATAAATCTATATGAATAATTTAAGTATTAATATTAGAGAATAAGTTTCAACATAATATATTCTCTCTTGTTGATTATATCCTTTAAAATAAGTATTTCTTTATCTCTAACAATAATTCCATTTTCAATAGAGTTATTCTTGAAAATGAATTTTACTCTAATTATAGACATATTTTTAGGTAATTCAACTAAAATCCTAATTTGTTTTATTTGAAATTAGCGTATTTCCTATTGTATATATTTTATCCAATCTTCTCACATAATTATTTGTTAGTTGTTTTATATTAAAATTGAGGTAAAATTTAAATATATTAAAATTTATTTCTTATGGAACTTTTAGTTATAATTAGTATAAACTCATAACCAATGAAATTATCACATAGAAAATTCCTAAGGATAAATTAATTATTTGGATTTCAAATTATCTATTCATTATCATAATGTTGATATTCTTATTGAGGTATTAATTTCAAAATATATTCATCAATTATTCTCTCATGAGATGAAATTTCTAACATTGGTTAATTTTTTTTTCAAATAACATCCAAATATTTGTGTTCAGGTTGTTTGAAAAAAAAGGGACCAATTTCCTCAAATTTATCATTTATTGTCTCTTCAATTGTAATTTAATTTTTATTAAAAACACTATAAGATTTATAGTTATGTAATAACCTAAAAACTACAATTCTCAAATTCCGGAGATGAGTTATGTAAATTATATTTAGTATTCAAAATGAGTAATTTTCATTAAAATACAAAAAAATATATTTCTTTTGTTTATAATCAATACAAAACTCATAAAGTGTTTTATTAATAAAATGTCTTATTAAATCTAGATTTATATTATTATAGGAAATACTAAGTGCTTCAACCCAAAAATGTTTAGCAACTACGTATTCACATAGATGGTACTTGTAATCTCTTGAATAATTCATTTTCTTCATTCAACTTCAAATTTTTTCTATGGATTTATATGTTCCATGAAGTTACATATAATACGATTTTTACAAAAAATTCCCAAAATATAAACTTACAAATTCTCCAAAATATTCACCAAAAATATATATCAAGGATTGGTTTTTATCATTTTCAATTCGGACTAAAAATTTTTTAAAACAAAAATTATTTGGACTTATTTGTTAGAAAATAGACCCAAGTATATCAATTGTAATTTTCAATAACTGACATATGGGGTATTGCCTAAATAGCGGAAGTCTGAGCCACAAATACACCATTCCCACCATCATAGTACAAGGGATATGAACAAGTTCTAATTGGTATAAGTAAAATGGGAGGACTTTTCATTGAGTGCCTTTATATACACACCCAACCATCTCAATGCATAAGTGTAGAGGAATAATAATAAAAGAAAGTAACATCTAGATTAAAAAATTATGAATGATATAACACCTACAGTATAAAAAAGAGTGTGACAGTATAAAATTAGAAGTAAAGGGAAAAATACATGCCCAACCAGAAAATATATCCCACACAGAAAATAATTTCAAAAGAAATGCCCAGACATCCTAGATCTAGATCTTTGATCCCTTACCCCAATACACAGTGAAATACACCCATGTATCGGTCTTCTCACTTAAAATAATCTCTGACCTTTCAATCATCTACATAAAATATAACATGTGACGGAAAATCTGATATATGGTTGAGTATATACATTGTTGAGACCCGAAGCTTAACGTACATAGAAATTACATTACTTTTGCGGAATACTTAGTACATAACAAAAACACACACAGAAGGACCGTAACAGTTTAGTGTCTTTGGAAACTCAGAATATAATATTCTAATCATGGTGAAAGATCTTCAACATCTCCCATAAAGATATTTTTTTTAAACCTAAATCCTTTAATTGTATATCCTGGGGAAAAGAAAACATAAATGGGTGAGCTCAAATGCTCAGTAAGGATAAACAAAAGAAATATCAATCACGTCATATTCATAAGAACATATCTTTTGGAAATCTTAACCTGAAAAAGAGATCATAATTTCATAACATGGGTTAAATCATAGTAGTGAAATGTAATCCCAATAATCATAACATAAAACATGAAACTTTGTGGCATACACACATAATCATAAAGAATCATTTCTTATTAGTCAAGACTCATTTCCAAGACTATCATAGTGGACAAAGTCCCCTTCTGAACCGAGTTCACTCCTCGTTTCAGTCATGTTTCACTGAATCGGTATAACCTACCCTTCCAGCCATGTCTATCTCATGAGATATAAAATCTTTACCCAATGCATTGGAGGGAGATATAGGTCCCAGACATCTCATAATGATACCGTTCTTATGTGTGCCACAAAATCATAAACCATACATCATAGTATAACCAATGTAATAAAAATGGGAATCTTGAACATCATGACATCATAAAACAATTCATATAAGATAAATGAATTCATAAAAATATTTCCATCACAACATAATCAAATCCATGAAATAATAGGGATAGAAACAAAACCCTTTATTATCTTAGATGGAAAATAATTTTGATAAAACACCTGAACTCCATTCTTGAGGAAAGTATCCTTTCTACATCAAAAACACTTTTACTTTCTTAACATGTCATTCAATTCTAAACTAAATAAAGTTGATTAAAAATAAAATTGAAAACTTGTAAGGGAAGCTTCTTGGAAATAATGTTTTAAAAATCCATTCATGCCGTATAAGTTAAAATAAAACATTCTTCTCGTACTTTTGTCGGAAAAGTCAAAAAGTACCTCGTACGAAAAACGAAAAAATATTCCTTTCATATCTTTTACTAAAAACTCACCGAAGGGTAAAATTGGATATAAACTATTGTACAAGGATATAAATATTACATATTGGGGTAACATGGACGTGGAAGATAAAATACACCCCAGTAAATACCAAAGTATAAACAATCTTGGATAAAAATGAGATTTTCCCTTACCTTTGGTCCAATTTGCTTCGTAACTATCCAAACCTCCTGTATAATGATTTAAATAATGTTATTTACTTATTCCAGAATCATACTTATTTTTATGATATCATATATGGTCATATTCTTATCTTTTTATTGGTAATATTTCATTATTACTTGTTATTCGGGTGTTTATTACTTTTTGTTCTTATGCGTGTTTTGTCGAATAAATTCTTATTTTTCTTTTTAGGTTATAGATACCCCATTTACAGAATGGTATTAGGGTAATATATATCATATTAATTCATTCAATTCATTTATATAATCATAATGCAATGAAGATCTTGTAGAACGAGTCGCATCACATCGTGGAGATGGTATTCCGTACGTACGCACGAGCGATGTTATCGTTCCCATGATTGTGGAATTTTATTGGAGTATATATATACTATTTCATAATTAATATCACTTTACAATAATAATATATATTCATTATTTACACCATTATACCCATCCAAGTAAGGTTGTGGTGGAAAATAGGTTACACCACGACGTAGAGACGGTATTCCGTACGTACGCACGCGCGGTGATTTCATTTTCCGTAGGATGGATAGATGGTGAAAGAGGGTTGTTTCATACTTATAATAATATATCAGTGTATGAGTGATAATGATGTTATTACTTCATAATGAAACAACCTAATAAGAAGAAGTGGAAGAATAAATAAAGGTGAAAGAATCGGTAACGGACATTACCTCTTCTTTGAAGCGCCTCTTTGATACCTCCTCTTAGGGCACTAAAATTGGTCTTTGAAGAATACCAGGACCTCTAGGTTGTCTCTAGGGAAGTGGAGAGAAGAAATTGGCAGGGGTTGGCCGAGCTTGAAGGCTCAATGTGGTGTGAGGAAGAGAGGGAGGAAGTGCCCTTTTATAAGGGAGGAGAGGGGCACCTTTGGAATACCTAAAAATATTATTTTATTATAAAGTCAAATTCGGTTTTTAATAGCTCCAAATTGAGTTATTTCGAAGATAAGGTGGGGATGGGTCGAAATCATATCATCTAATAGAATTTGTACAAGTGTAGTTTACTATTTTAACCTTATCATTTAGTTTTAACTTTAAGTTATATAATTTTACTTTTACCATGTCTTTTGTTGTTCTTACACTATAAGGTTAATAAACTTACTATAACAAGACAAACGAAACCCAAGTTGTTTAGTATTCATATATATAACCTTATCTAAGTAATTTGGGCGAACCTTAGATTTTTAGGAATATAATAACAATTAATAATATAATATTTGTTTTAAAAACTATTTTATGTCAATTTTGACACTATTTGGTAGTTTATTTTAGTAAAAATCATAATAGAATTATTAGTTAGAAAAAAGTTAATTAAATCAACACTAACATGTCATATTAACATATAAATTTTTTTAAATTCATAAAAAGTCTCAAATTACATTTATTTGGGTATTTATAACATCAATTATGTCAATATTTCATTAATAATATATTTACTGCATCATTATTGTTTCGCAAATAAATTAAATTATTTAAAGTCTAAAAATTACAAATAAAATATAATTATGTAGGAAATCTTTTTATCTTTCTAATGAATATTTATAGTCGAATTTATCTTATGTATAACCCTATATTAAAAATGATTTACTTATTAAACATTGATTTTAACTATTTTAACCCTTCTTTAATAATAAATGTCCTAATCTAATCCAAGTTGGCTTAAATGGTAATATTTTATTCCTAAGGTTGTTTTTGGTCGAATTAAACTTATCCAATAGAATTAGGACATGTGTTAGGGTAATAATAATATCATTTTTACCATTAATTTCCCTATTTACTTTTAACCGTGGTAAAAAAAAGTAAAAAGTTACTATTCACCAAAAATTATTTCCATCTCATTGAACGAGATTTTAGTCATTGATATTAACCATTTCTCTCGGATTTTTGAAATTCCACTCACAGAAGCGGTAAATTTAAGTTTTTTGAAAAATTCAGTTTATAACTACCACTTAGTGGTTTCACTATTACTCAAAAAATGAAAGTTTCCAAAAAAATACCAAAAATTAGGCCTAAGATATATTTGATATTATGAATTCAAAAATTATGTCTATTTTATCAAATTCAAAACATATCAGTTACATTAACTAATTTTAAAAAATAATTCCCGTCGTCAAAACAAATAGCGTGTTTTTAAGAGATAATAACTATCCAAAGATTGACACTAGTTTATATCTGGTTTAAATGTGAAATTTCATCCAATGACCAACATTGTATTAAATTGTAAAAATATATTCTAAATATACTTTAAAACCACTCAAATTAATAATTTGTCACTATTAATTATTTTGATTAAAAAAGTTGTTTTTAATTAAAATTTAGTAATTTTCACTATTCATCAGAATATGAAAGTTATCCGAAACGTACCAAAATTTCACCCTAAGCTAATTTCAATATTCCAAATCCAAAAATGATGTCCATTTTGAAAAATAAAATTTAAAAAATTTCAAAAAGTGGTTATTACTATTAATAACGGCTAGTTTTAATAATATTTTAATAGCATATCATTGTTTAATGAAACTCGGTATTGCGTTTGACGTAAGCTATCGAGGAAGGCCGCGATTGCGTGTAATGTAAGGCAAGTCAAGGATGCGTATTGTTCAATATCCTTTTGGTGTAGCGTACAAAACAAGACATTAATGAAATTAAAAATAATATTTTTCATAAAATATCGGGGTGTTACATTCTACCCCCCTTAAAATGAATTTCGCCCTCGAAATTCGTCGGGGTTATAAATGGTTTACTACTCAAAAGTTTCTTTAATAGAAAACCACATTGTAAAAAGGAATACCAAAACCAATCTTTAAAAACAAAAGTATGAAATGTAACGGTTACCCAAATTAACTAATCACTGGGTTTCCACATAGGTGAAAATATGGATATGGAAGAGAAATCTAACCACCATGTTTTGATAGAGAGTGGTAGAGAACATGGCTAAGGAAAATCCAGCAATCACAAAGCCATAAATTTGTGACTATCTAAGGTACCATCTAATTCATAAGATATAAGAGTACTAGGAAAACATTTTTGGTTTTCAAGATCATTTCCCTAAAGTTGATGAAATTGGAATTAGAAGAAATACTTTCGTGATTTTGGTACAGTGTCACCGTTGGTCGTTCATTGGAAAACTTCCACTTCATCTCTTAAATAAATGAAGTTGGATTTATCATTCATGAATTGTTAGCAGATCATGTGATAGAATGATGGGTCATTCCATCTGTCTCAAACAAAAGGTTACAAAAGTTATCAAAAATACATAAGACCATCTATGGTGAGGTTAATCGTATACGATTCCAAAAATGAACTTATACTTCATATATCATACCGGGTAATAAAATAAAACTAGTTTCTACTAACCAGGGACTTCCTGTAGGGCAGTGGTAGGCGATAAAGGCCAATCTCACTTTGGTTGTGGGTTCGATACCCACAGCCTTGTCCGACGCGATGGGCTGTCGCCCGTCCTGCAGATTGTCCTTTTTCTAAAACTACACTACTATAACATCCCATCAATAATATCGAAAAAAGTTCTATCCTTAAAAAATACTAACTTATGTCCAACATAATCATTTCCAATCTTTAGACTTATCCAAAATACTGCTGTCCAATCTCATATTATAGTGAAAATGATTACCAAAGAGTTCATATAACAAGCATGTTAATACCATTGTTGATCCCCGTATATCATGAGATATGTCTTGTTGGTCACATTCCAAACATTTGAAGGCCTTAATCGTGTATTCTCTTGAAAAATGAATACCCATTGAATCTTAGTGAAAACATGAGTGCTGTTAAAATTTAACTCTTTTCACATACTGAAACCTCAAACCATGATATAACTATTTCCTTATAACAGTCATGAGCTCATGAATACTGTCAAACGTTTCATTTTCTCCTTATCCCTTCATTATGCGCATATCATCTTTTTTCCAAAAATATCTCAATCACTTTCCATGGTAACCGGTACCATAAAATTATTGAAAACCACAATAGACCAATACTTAAATATTATAATATTCCACGATACTATATACAACATTATTTTGGAATCCCATTACATAAACACTTAATCATTCCACCACATCGTTTTCATATTCAACATCGCCAATAGTGATCTCATGTGACTTCCCATTGTCCTTTTCCTTAAGTGGTTGCTCATGTCGATCATCACTAACCCTTGGATTAGGGCATTTATTATCATAATTCCCCATTTCCTTGCACTTGAAGCATTGAAGTGTTAGTGGTGTGTTCTCTGCATTCTTTTCTTTATTCACATCATTAGAAACCGTTTTTCCATTACTTCGACACCCAGCTGCTCGATGTCATTCTTTTCCACACTTAAAACATTTTCTAGTCCCTTTAAGACAATATCCACCATGCTTATTTCCACACTTTGAGCATAAGGAAACAATCATCTTCTTTTCACCATTATTCTGAGACTTCTCCTTGAAATCCATCTTTCGTTTCTTGTCAAAACTACTAGATGGATAAGTAACACCAACTTCCATTTCTACCTTGATAGCACAACACACAATTTCTTTATAGCTACTGATGTCTCTTATATCTAATGCCCTTAGAAGATTTGGTTTTAAGCCACTGAAGAATCGATCAACTTTACTTTTAGGTTGGATGATAAAGCCAGATGCATACCTTGCAAGCCTTGTAAAACTCGCTTTGTATACACCAAAAGATTCATCATCCTTTTTCTTTAGCTCAAGAAACTCCTACTATATCATTGTTCGGAGAATACATGGGAAGTACTTATTGAAAAATAATTTCTTGAACTCGTCCCATTCCATGGACTCAATTTCATCTCTTGGCCTCGTATTCTTGATAAGATTCCACCATTGATCAGCTTCACCATCCAAACGATATACTACTAAGATGACTTTATCATGTTCTGAACATTGATGAACTGAAAATATCTTTTTAGTGGTACTGATACATTGTTCAGCAACAAGTGGATCAGAAGGCCCACTGAAAGAAGGTGGACGTTGCCTCATGAAGGACTCAATAGAATATTGTTCCCTTCTCTTCTCATTTGGATGTCCAAAATGATTCACAGCTTCTGTAAGTATAGCGATAAGATTTTGCACTCCATCTCCCATAACATTTGTTTGTTCAGGATGACAATCATTGCATCGTCCATTGCATTGATCAACACGGTTCCTTCGGGTTCTAGCCATCGTCTAAAACCCATAAAGAATAGTGTGAGAGGCAAAAATCATGCTATGGAAAACAACATAATAAAGGGGGAGGACCTTCAATATCTATTATCTTAGGTTTAATTCTATGATCGTTAGCATAATTCTAGTACTATAACCTATACGTATACTTAACCTTAAGGACATCCTTAGACATACCTTAGGAATATCTCTAGGGATCTCGCTAAAGTTCTCGCATCCTAGTTTCCAAAGGTTGACTAAACCTCCCTCTGATAACAACTGTAGAGACCCAAATATTAACGTATATAGACATTACATTACTTTTGCGGAATACTTAGTACATAACAAAAACACACACAAAAGGACATTAATAGTTTAGTGTCTTTGGAAACTCGGAATATAATCTTCTAATCGTGGTGAAAGATCTTCAACATCTGCCATAAAGATCATCTTTTTTTAAAACCTAAATCCTTTCTTTATACCATGGGGAAAAGAAAACATAAAAGGGTGAGCTCAAATTCTTAGTAAGGTTAAACAAAAGAAATATCAATCACGTCATATTCATAAGAACATATCTTTTGGAAATCTTAACCTGCAAAAGATATCATAATTACATAACATGGGATAAATCATAGTAGTGAAATGTAATCCCAATAATCATAACATAAAACATGAAACTTTGTGGCATACACACATAATCATAGAGAATCATTTATTATCAGTCAAGACTCATTTCCAAGACTATCTTAGTTGAAAAAGTCCCTTTCTGAACTGAGTTCACTCCTCGTTACAGTCCTGTTTCACTGGACCGATATAATCTACCGTTCCAGCCATGTCTATATCATGAGATATAAAATCTTTACCCAATGCATTGGAGGGAGATATAGGTCCCACCCATCTCATAATGATACCATTCTTATGTGTGCCACAAAATCATCAACCATACATCATAGCATAACCCATGTAATAAAAATGGAGATCTTGAACATCGTGACATCATAAAACAATTCATATAAGATAGAGGAATTCATAAAAATATTTCCATCACAACATAATCAAATCCATGAAATAATAGGGATAGAAACAGAACCTTTTATTATCTTATATGGAAAATAATTTTGATAAAACACTTGAACTCCATTCTTGAGGAAAATATCCTTTCTACTTTAAAAACACTTTTACTTTCTTAACATGTCATTCAGTTATAAACTAAAAGAAGTTGATTAAAAATAAACTTGAAAACTTGTAAGGGAAGATTCTTGGAAATAATGTTTTAAAAATCCATTCAAGCCGTATAAGTTAAAAGAAAACATTCTTCTCGTACTTTTGTCGGAAAAGTCAGAAAGTACCTCGTACGAAAAACGAGAAAAGATTCCTTTCATATCTTTTAATAAAAACTCACCAAAGGGTAAAATTGGATATAAACTATTGTAGAAGGATATAAATATTACATATTTAGGGAACATGGATGTGGATGATAAAATACACCCCAGAAAATACCAAAGTATAAACAATCTCGGATAAAAATGAGATTGTGATATTTTCCCTTACCTTAGGTCCAATTTTCTTTGTAAGTGTCCGAACCTCATGTATAATGATTTAAATAATGTTATTGACTTATTCCAGAGTCTTAATTATTTTTATGATATCATATATGGTCATATTCTTAGCTTCTTATTGGTAATATTTCATTATTACTTGTTATTCGGGTGTTTATTACGTTTTGTTCTTATGCATGTTTTGTCGAATAAATTATTATTTTTCTTTTTAGGTTATAGATACCTAATTTACAGAATGGTATTATGGTAATATATATCATATTAATTCATTAAATTCATATATATAATCATTATGCAATGAAGATCATGTAGAACGAGTCACATCACATCGTGGAGATGGTATTCCGTACGTACGCACGAGCGATGATATCGTTCCCATGATTGTGGAATTGTATTGGAGTATATATATACTATTTAAGAATTAATATCACTTTACAATAATCATATATAGCCATTTTTACACCATTATACCCATCCAAGTAAGGGGGTGGTGGAAAATAGGTTACACCACGGCGTGGAGACGGTATTCCGTACGTACGCACGCGCGGTGATTTCATATTCCGTAGGATGGATAGATGGTGAAAGAGGTTTGTTTCATACTTATAATAACATATCAGTATATGAGTGATACTTATTTTATTACTTCATAATGAAACAACCTAAGAAGAAGAAGTGGAAGAAGAAATAAAGGTGAATGAATCGGCAACAGACATTACCTCTTCTTTGAAGCGCCTCTTTGATACCTCCTCTTAGGGAACTAAAATTTGTCCTTGAAGAAGACCATGACCTCTAGGATGTCTCTAGGGAAGTGGATAGAATAAATTGGAAGGGGTTGGCAGAGATTTAAGGCTCAATGTGGTGTGAGGAAGAGAGGGAGGAAGTGCCCTTTTATAAGGGAGGATATGGGCACCTTTGGAATAACTAAAACAATTATTTTATTATAAAGTCAAATTCGGTTTCTAATAGCTCAAAATTGAGTTATTTCGAAGCTAAGGTGGGGATGGGTCGAAATAATATCATCCAATAGAATTTGGACGAGTTTAGTTTACTATTTTAACCTTATCATTTAGTTTTAACTTTAAGTTAGATAATTTTACTTTTACCATGTCTTTTTGTGTTCTTACACTATAAGGTTAATAAACATACTATAACAAGCCAAACGAACCCCAAGTTGTTTATTATTAATATATATAACTTTATCTAAGTCATTTGGCCGATCCTTAGAATTTAGGAATATAATAACAATTAATAATATAATATTTGTTTTAAAAACTATTTTATGTCAATTTTGACACTATTTGGTAATTGATTTTTGTAAAAATCATAACAGAATGATTAGTTCGAACAAAATTACTTAAATAAACACTAACATGTAATATTAACATATAATTTTTTTTAATTCATAAAAAGTCCCAAATTACATTTATTCGGGTATTTATAACATCAATTATGTCAATATTTCATTAATAAGATATTTACTGCATCATCATTGTGTCATAAATAAATTAAATTATTTTAAGTTTAAAAATTACAAATAAAATATCATTATGTAGGAAATCTTTTTAGAATTCTAATGAATATTTATAGTCGAATTTATCTTTTGTATAACCCTATATTAAAAATTATTTACTTATTAAACGTTGATTTTAACTATTTTAACCATTCTTTAATAATAAATGTCCTAATCTAATCCAAGTGGGATTAAATGGTCATATTTTATTCCTAAGGTTGTTTTTGGTTTAATTACACTTATCCAATAGAATTAGAACATGTGTTAGGGTAATATAAATATCATTTTTACCCTTAATTACCCTATTTACTTTTAACCGTGGTAAAAAAAGTAAAAAGTTACTATTCACCAAAAATTATTTTCATTTCATTGAACCACATTTTAGTCCTTAATATTAACCGTGTCTCTCGGATTTTCTAAATTCCACTCACAGAAGCGGTAAATTTAAGTTTTATGAAAAATTCAGTTTTTTAACTTCCACTTAGTGGTTTCACTATTCAACAAAAAATGAAAGTTTCCAGAAAAATACCAAAAATTAGGCCTAAGCTATATTTGATATTATGAATTCAAAAATGATGTCTATTTTATCAAATTCAAAACATATCAGTTACATTAGCTAATTTAAAAAAATAATTCTCGTCGTCAAAACAAATAGCGTGTTTTTAAGAGATAATAACTATCAAAAGATTGACACTAGTTTATATTTGGTTTAAATGTGAAATTACATCCAATGACCAAAATTGTATTAAATTATAAAAATATATTCTAAATACACTTTAAAACCACTCAAATTAATAATTAATCACTATTAATTATTTTGATTAAATAAGTTGTTTTTAATTAAAATTTAGTAATTTTCACTATTCATTAGAATATGAAAGTTATCCGAAACGTACCAAAATTTCACCCTAAGCTAATTTCGATATTCCGAATCCAAAAATGAAGTCCATTTTGAAAAATAAAATTAATAAAATTTCAAGAAAGTGGTTATTACTATTCATAATGGCTAGTTTTAATAATATTTTAATAGCATATCATTGTTTAGTGAAACTCGGTATTGCGTAAGACGCAAGCTATCGAGGAAGGCCGCGATTGCGTGTAATGCAAGGCATGTAAAGGATTCATGTTGTGCAAGATCCTTTTGGTGTAGCTTACAACACAATACATTATTGAAATTAAAAAGTATATTTTTCATAAAATCTCGGGGTGTTACATACATACCCAATATGATGCCTTGAATACCAGAGAGGAGGCCATAGAAGACACAATAGAAGTAGTCATCTCATCAAAATAAAGCTATTTCAATAAGATTACGAGACAAAAAATATTACAAAAAAAACCAAGATATGACTAATAGAAACCCAAATATGAGATAAATGGAAACTCTATCTTCACAACCTTTCTAAGAACAAGGAATCGACCAACAGTTCTAAGAGTCCATCATCGATTCTCAACATATCGCCTGTCTTTATAATGAAGTAACTGTGTATATGGAACACACCTCTAAACTGTGCCATAATGTTGAGGGGGTATAATATAAACTTATGGTTGCCTTATTCCCTAGTGAAATAGGGGTTTACTGTATATATAGATAAAGGGCCCACACTATGGTGAAAAAATTGAGTACCATCCCTATCATAATAAGGAATATTGTGGAACCTCTCCCTAATCCAATAGGGGAGTTCCACATCAATGGATAGAGGATCCATGGTGTTTTACGATATGGAAATACCACTTCTGTTTTTGTACAATTACTATGGAGGACCCACACTGTAGTCTCATAAGGGAGTACCATCTCTATGGATAGTGGACCCACACTATGATACATCAACAACATGCCATCTCTATCTCAATAAGAAATTGAGATGATATTTATGATGATACAATAGTAGAGTACCATCTCCATGGATAAATGACCAACACACTAATACAAAAATGAAGTACTATATCATTCGCGATAAGGAATGTGAAGAAACTACACACTGATAAGATAGTAGAGTACTGTATCCATGGATAGACGACCTATACGCTAGAATGAAAATGGATTACCATATCTATATCAATAAGAAATGTGGAGGACCCACAAACTAATATGATACCATAATACTGTCTCTATGGATAGAGGACCAACACACTGATATGATATAAGAGTGCCATCTCTGTCTAAACTATCTGATGGTCTTCCTCAATAACTACTATCATAAAGTGCCTCTTAAAGAAGAATCGATCTTTTAAAATCTCATGTAATTTATCAATAGACACATTGAATGATACAATCACATTCTAAATGGAGAAACACTTAGTATATGTTACTTGGGTGCCAAAATTTTAGTAAATATGATGAATATACAAGAGATAGAAGATTCTAAAGATGAATATAGTGTGTAAGGGGTCCAAAAATTCTGTGCAACCACTCTTCTTCCTAGATGTGTCTTCTCAAACATAAAACTTTCTTTCCATATAGTATGACAATGCATGTAAGGAAACTACATGATGTGTCTCTACAAAAATCATGTTGAACACTCGAGTCTCGTCATCGATTCAATGGTATAAATCATAAAAAAATGATGTGTCCTTGCAAATAGCCGTTAATGGACCATCAAATCCCATAACATTTATCTTATAGTAATAAACTCTTGATATGATATTCACATTTGAAAATAGGACACCTGGTAAAGAAAACAATTCATTTCACCACAACACACTTGAACGATGTTTCATGGACCTGAGGTATGATTCTAAATTAAATACCCATTATTAGTCTCAAAAGGTCTGGCTCAATATTAGTGTTTTTATTTCACCATCAATGCCTAAAATTTATCATCACATAGAGATGAATTGTGAGATAAAATATTTGTTAATCCGATTTCATACATACAAATAATGGAACAATAATTTCTAGAATAGTAATAGTAATAATAATAATATTATTAATATAATAATATTTTTAAAGGAAGGAGTGCATGTCCCATACATAAAAATAATGTCCATCATTCGTGTTGGAGATGATTCATCACCATTTGAATGATTAATGAAGAAAAATGATAAGAATAAATAAATTATTGGTGTTTTAAGATGAGCAATTACAAAAAACTATAAGAATATATAATCCATGTAAAATATTTATATCAAAATGGGTTGAAACAAAAAATTCTAAGTTCTATCTTTCGTTTAAATCAATCATCGGTGAAGAAATGTTCCATGTCATCATAATTGGTGAGATCCACAACTCCACTACACATTGATCATTGATCCAAAATCAGACCATCACTCCTCTAAGAGTTATCTGATCTCGAAATGACAATGAAGGTCATCAAAGACCCTCTAAAGATCCTCTCATGGTTACGAGAATAATCGTAGCATAATTTCACAAGGAAAAATATATTAAGGGTTTTTAGGTTAGTATATTTAATAATATTATCAAAAAAATGTTTCAACTTATTTAATTATTTATCCCACATCAGTGCTCGATCCAACACCCAACCCCTACTATGATTATTTCATGTATAGGATAAAACCCATGTTCCTTGCTAAATAGTTGTCTCAAATTTCTCATCTATGTTCCTCTTTATGAGCTATTTGGGTTATTATTATTAAGTGATTAGATTAAATTAATTAATTTATCCAATTTACCCACAAATGTTTTCCTCATCTGAACATCTTGTGATAACCAGCCTTAGGTATCACCAAGGTTAAACCATATTATATAGATTCAACAATAGTATAAAATTTATGATCGAAGAATCAATTTAAATTTTATTCCACTTTTATTGGAAAACATTCAACATGATAAAAATATATCTTATAATTTTTTAAAATTAATTTTGGCATCCCTGATAATTAGAATCTCACTCCACCTCAACTACTGGATCTAAAAATATTCCAAGGAATGCTTAATTGTGTTAGTTGTAAAAACTAGAGTTTTTAAATTATTTCCTTCTTTAACTCAATTCATCATAAAAAGTATCAAATTAGAAAAAATGGTGGGGATTCTGATCCCACATCGGGCTCTCCTACTCAAATTTCCACTTTGGGTTCTAAAGAGGTTGTAACAGACCTATGATAATCTAATGGTTATCCTTTACATAATGATATGTGAGACACTGAGATTCAAACACAATCACTATCTACCTCATTTGAACTCTCCAAAACAACCATTAAAGGACTTTTTATATATTCCTTAGACCAGGATATGCATCCAAATGAGAAGTGACTCCATCATCCCCTCCAATTGTAATTTTAACAAAATAATCTACAATACCTCGATAAAAATGATGTGATTACCTTCTTCATAAAATCCATTCATTGAATCTATTTAAGGATACATGGTTATTAAATATTTCAAATTTGGTATTCCCAAATTGTTTATCCCTAACTCACATAATAGGAAAATTTTTAAGGACTATTGATTATCTGTACACTGTACCAACCTCACCCAATAGGTTTCAATAGATAAGAGGTCAACTACTCCATCACCTCACTCACCAATAGTGGTGGAAAATAATTGTGAGATTCTACAACAACAACCATGCCATTGGTGGCCCTTAACAATGTTTCACATTGTCTTTTTTGGTTACACTATCACTCCCATGTCTGAGAATATGAATTATTAGAATTAAACCATCAAATATAGAACTGCATCCATGATAACTACCACATGACTAGAAATATTGAAGAATGTCTAGCACAATCATCATATGTCATGCATTATCAAACTCTGACACTGAGGACACTTGGGTACCATCACAGAAGACTACAAAAAACTAATATTGGAAAATTCAACGATCTATATCATTAGTATTATGACCTCTATTATGGAATTCAACACGCCAATGGTAATTAACAAGAACTCAAAGTAACTACAGAATCTCTAGGAAGACACACTTGGTATATACACCTCTAAAACCAAGATTTGGGGATAGTCAAACCTTCGGTAAAAATTTGAGAAGCACTCCTCTCCAATCCATTGGTTAAAGAAGTCCTCTTTTCTTAGGGGTGGATACTCATATCATACAATCATCTAGACTAGGTGATGTAAATACACACCTAACATCGAGATCTCATCTAACCCCTTAGGTGAAAAACACATGTCTACCCGAAATAGAAAACTGGGTCTTACAAACACCCTCTTTATAGACTCTTATAGCCATAACTCTAACTCTCACAACTACATGATTTCATCAGATATGATAGTGAACATATCAGTACATCCCTAGTGCATGTCCATATAGATTTCTATCATATAGTCAGGAATTAAACCTAACACTTCTTTAGGAAAGATATCATGAACCCACACAATCCTTTATAGGAATATGAGAGTTCATAAAATCCACTACTTTATGGGAAATACTTTCCAAATTACAAGGAATATGTTATAAACTCCAATGAATGATCTCATCTAGCCATGTTCATGGATAAATCATTATGAAAGGAGTAAAAATGCATTTACAAAAAAGAATAATGTCTACACTCATGGGTAGAAATCATTTATACATGGATATTAAAACTGCATCCCAAACTGATAAAAATCTATGTGTAACTACTTCAACATCCTCAACATCTAAAAATCACCAGGAAGATAAATTCCTAGTTATGACTATTCTACTATTATAACCAGAGACTGTGTTAATAAAGATTATTGATCATAACCCAAGGAAATAAACTATAGACAGAATGAAATAAAAGAAAATTTTATTCGAAATTGAGAACCTCACCTAAAATTAAAAACCTGTTAACAAGAATGGGAGAACATTATTCATTGAATTTTGAATTCTCAATAATTAAAAAGGGTCTACCATACCATCCCAAATCTATAAAAATTTAACAATCTAAATGAAGTGTAATATAAATGAACTGGGAAGAGGAAATCATTAAAAAACTAATGAAAATATATTATAGAATTAATGTATAAAATAGAATAAAAAATAATCTCTATCAATAATATGTTACTCATCTCCACAATACTATGATTGTACAACATTTTATCCATTTCCTCTTCTTATAAGTCATTAGTTTATATTTTTTTCCATGGTCAAACCTTCAAGATACATGTTTTGGAATTAAAATAAGGATTCCTTTTTCCACACTTCATGAAATATTAACATGATATATGTTTCTTAGAAATCCATAGAATTTTTGTTTCATAATTTGAATATTTTTGAAATTATGATTCAATTTGAACCATAAATGTGGTTCCATGTATGTAGAAGCTACATCATAAGGCCATAGACTTATTGTATTTTTCACAAAATATAATTTTTGATTTTTATTCTCAAAAACATAATCAGTATTTCTCATAAGTAATGTATCATTTAGAATAAAATTTCAAATAATCATTGATAAAAGTTTCTAATCATCTCAAAAATATCGTCTTTATATATGAAATCACTATCGTGTTGAAAAAATTCTCCCATTTTGGTTAATTATACTATGTATAGATAAAATGTTATATATCATATGTCTTTTACCATTGCAAAATTTTTTCATATTAAAACATCATAAATAGAACAAAAATAACCTTCATTATATCAAAATTTATTTTCTATTTGAATAAATCTCTTATGTGGATCATAAATTCTTCTACGTCTGTCATGAGTTATCTTAAAACGGAACTGTAGGGAATTTCCCTTTGCTATTTTTTCATTACACAAACACAATGATTCCTAAATAAGACCGAACATATTAAAATATATTTTGGGATTTCAAAATAACCCGAGGACATCTTATAATAAAATTAAGACACCCAAGTTATGTTTGTTATTATTTATAACAATTAATGATATGAAATAAATAATTAAATTCATTTTTAGCTAATTATCAATCAAAATGGTAATTATTACATAAAATAATAAATTTGATATTTATACAAGAATTTATAAAATTGATTTGATTTAACAAATTAATATCAATGTTAAATATTTGAAAATATTGGTTCTGTTAATTACCTAACCCCACTAGTACCACACTTGGGTTGGAAGATAATATGGGTTCTTCCCTCAAAGACTTCCTCTAACATGAAACAAGTTAGAGACTAACACCAAGGATATAAATTACATTTATATGGGAGGAATTAACCGTAACATATGATATAAAATTATAAAAGACAAAATAATTATATACATAAGAAAAATGGATTGGAATCATTATACTTGTCATTTCATTCGAAGAAGAAACAAATAACAATGGAAACAATTTACTAGGTAGCGGCCATGAAATCCATCCGCTCTTGAACAACCATTGTCTTCTTGTAATTCCCAACTCAATAAACAAACCTTTATTAGGGTATTGAAGGTTATATATATATATATATGTGTGTGTGTGAGAGAATCTTTTTATACATAATTAAGACCACCTAAAAAACTCTATTCCAATTTGGATGAAGTATACTTTATTCCCAATTAATAAACAGTGACACATGGTAATCACATAAAAAGGTAAACTATATTTCCATGGTCAGAAAGGAAAAATAACCAATTACTTCATTAGAGTAAGTAACATAATAATTAAACAAGTATATAGTAAGGATACCATATATCCACTTCTCCACTAAACTAGTCACCCTAAAACCCAAAAACATTCATTATGGTGCACATATCCCTAGAAAAAGTGATACCAAAAATATGTGAAACATATTAAAATAACAAAATTTCATTATGAACTCTATTAGAATCATTATAACCATGGTATCCTGATTTCCCCATAACCACATAGTAAAACTAATAGCCATCACATCCCTATATAAATATAGACCAAAACTTATGCTATTATAGTATGTATAGAAATAAACAAGTAACATCTGTAATAATTTATATCCTTATAAAATTACATTTAATAACATTGAGCTACCATAACTAATTTGAGATAAAACCCCAAAAAATTAATCCGCCACAACTCAGTTATGTCAACATACACATTATATATATAAAGGATAAGGAAAGGTAGGGGTAGTAAACTATTGATATTGAAAATAATATAAATGTAGGGAACATACATTGAATCCACAGATAACATGGGCATTGATTACCATAGAAACTTGAGTGGTCTATCATATGAAAATAAGAGAATATTTTTTTTGTATAATACAAAAATTGTATAATTGAAACTATTCTACCTCAAAATGAATCTATATATAATATTCCACATGATGACCCAACTGTCATCACTAAGAATATGAATATAGTGTAGATATAATAACATAATAACCAAGGTTCTAAATTAACCTAAAACATTAAATAAAAAGAATTTTATATTCATTTATAATACACCAACATCAATTCACATTTAACCATTTCATTATAACTAAAATATAAAGGTGTTATACCTTCAACAATTCAATTTTATATTTTAAAATCATTTTAACTATGTTTCAACCAAAAATAATGCATGTTATCTATTTAAAATATTATTATCACAATTAAAACTAATTTTCAATGACTTCATTTATATACTATTATCATTCCATATTACAAAATATTCTATGAATAGAACCAATCAACCTTGAGATATATAAATATACTTGACAGAAACAATCATTATATAGTATGATTTATGTCAGATATTAATGAACTAAATTTGAAAAATAGGATTCTATAAAACTCAACCTATGGTAATTATCCCAATATCCCCTTCCACAGAAAAAATATGCTAGAATTGAAATCAATAATTCAACTTATTCCATCCATCCAAGATAAAACCACCTTTATAACTAATATATAGGGTAAACCACCCACTCCTCCCTTAATATACCAACCATACTTGGTTTTATGTTAATTTAAATTGTGTTATTTTCCATTTTATGTACATACATGAAAATAATATTTAAAGCACAAAAACCTCAAGAAGAAACCATGAGAATTACATCTATACATAAAAACATATTACAATCAATGTTGGGCTTACAAATACCAAAAATATTTATTTCTATAAACAAACATTTTCGATTATAATATTAAGTTAAAAAATTCATTATGAATAGGGTTCTACAATCATTCCCAATTAATAAATAACTAATAACCATATATTCAACCAAAAGACTTTCTCACTCAACTTTATCATGTGAAATAATTATATGGAAGAAATATAATATTCATTGATTGTCTCATCCATTTCCTTCCTTATCATACCATATTTATATTAGATATGAAATTTCAAAACATGTTTGATATGTAAAACATAGAAATATTGAATGGAAGAAAAATCATAGTAATCTATATTTTAAACTTCAAAGAGTAGTAACGTGAATATCATGGTTCACATGAAAAATAATTCCTTTAATATTTCTATTAGAAAAAAGCTGTTATGTGAATTATACAGGATTAATTATTTACTCAAATGAAAAAAAAATATTAATCCACAATTAAACATAAAAAAATATCATCAGTGAAACTGCTATATGATTTTAAGCCATGGATTATTATTTAATTCAAAAAAGAATGGGAGGATTTTTCCCATCCTAAAACTAAAAAAAATCCTCTTCCTAGTTTTTACTAGAATACCCAAAAAATAAAGGGGATAGATATTGATTGAAGAAACTAGAACAACACATGGTTATTATCTCTTATCATGGAAGATATTCTTTATTTTATGTAAAATAAGGAAAGTAAACATGAGGATGGAAACAACACGCCAAAATAATCGAGAAAGACCCTGATACAGGTATCATAACCACTAGGATTTATCCATCTTCAATTCTAATCAACACACACCTAATTGTTATTAAATCAAAGGAAAAAAATGTTTCATTGATAACCACATATAGTCAAAAAAGTGAATATTTTCTAAAAAATTTATTGATGAGAAACATAGTGTGTTGAAAGACAACAAATGGTTTAGAAACATCGACTATGACTCACTTTAGAGACCCATAGTGAGGTATAGTGTTTTATCTCACTAATTTAATAGACCACAACTCTAACCATGGAATGTATTATAAATCCAACCATTTTGAATTCATCCCACTCCAATTTAGGTAGGATTAACCACAAGTCAACACCACCACACACACCGACACATGTGTTTTACAATAATTGATTCACATAGGGAACCCTTTTGAGAATCAAACTCACAATAACTAACACCAAAAGGGTGTATACCAATTCTGTGGTTCATAGGGACTCCAAAAAAAACACAAGGGCACCAAACATCTAAAATTAGAATTTAAATCCTTCTGTGCACTATAATCCAAAACAAATAGGTACTATAGCTACAACTACAAATCAGATGTCTCAACACTTGCCAAACACCAGCACAACATCCACTAGGGCCAACGACATGGTCGTTTTGTCCCCCACAGATCCAAAAAACCTACCTCCCACTTACTGAACAACTATTAAATCCTAAAAATAACAAAAAATTCCCTAAAGAATACAATAGAATTAATAATAAATCCGGTCCCTTATATAAATATTGAGAATATATAAAAAGAATGGATAGAAATAAAGGATATTAAAATAAAAATAGAGTGGAAAATATTTGACGATAATGATATGTTCAATTATAAAATATTAACAACCCTTTCTTCCATTCACAATGAGAACGTAATAAAAATAATAATATATAGAGAAAATTACTGATCACCAATATGGATATAAAAATTTCATTCTTTTTTCATAAAATATTTATTTATAAAATATTTAGATTAGATGAAAAATATTTTTCTCAAATATATATTAAAATATTTTATAATATCTATTTTACTAATGAATTATGAATGAATTCTTTTTTCAATGGGAAAATAAATATTTATTTCATATAAATAAAAAAATTTAAACTGAAGAGGAATAAGTAGGAGTCATAATTTAAATGTGAGGATATTATACAACTAGAAGATGACATTGAAAATATTATGTCTCTTATTTTAATATATTAAGGAATATAAATGGTAAATAAAAAGGTATGTTACCATTAAAATTATGTTTTTTTGGTTTGATCGGTCATATTATGAAAAAATTAAAAAAGAATAGTTGTCTTATTATAGATTACAATAAATAAATAAAAAAATCAATGAAAAGATAAAAAAAATTACAAAAGGGTACGAAATCCCTTAAGGAGAATAGAAATTATAGTGACATTATTTCAGAATGATTTTGAGTATTATTGGTAATAATTATTAGTATACTCAAGGTAGAGAGTCAAAATAAGAAAAATCCACTGGAAAACATTTATCTTTTATCAATCGTATTGAATATCATTATAAATATTAAAACAATTGTGAATGTGAAGAGGAGATATATATATATACATCATATGTAAAATTTGAATGTTGATGAATGTATTAATCAAAAAACAAAACTAAATAAGTAGATAAGGAATAATAAAAAGATTTTATATGAATTAAAATATAATTGAATCAAGTTTATATAAAACAAAATCAAAATATATTAAAGATCATGAAATTAAAAATTTTTAATTAATTAATGAAGATAATGTTTGTAAATGTATTTATGAAAATAATTAAATACATGAAAAATATGTACCTAGAAAATAATAAAGGTTTCGTGATATTGAATGTACATTGAAAAAATGGAATAAGATTTTACAGACTCTTTTATGGTGAAACCAAAATATTTGATGTATTGTATAACTATGAGATCAATGAAAATGAAGGAAAAGTTTGATGAATTTTTTTAAAGATATTTCATCTATTATTTGTAATAGTGAAATATAATGACTAATTAGAAGAAAAAATTAATAAAAGGTATCTCTAAAAACAAACTTTTATATCAAAGGTGAATGTAAAGAACCCCATATAAACTATTTATACAAAATATATTCATTCATTTTTCTAATAATCTTTAATAAAAAATATCTAAATCATAATTTAACAAATTTTTGTTTATGAAAATAATATTTTCTCAATTTTTTCTGTAATAGGGTATTTGGTCATTAATCCATTTAGTATCAGATTAGTAGTTTGTTATTAGAATATTCAAAATGAATTAAATATGGTGGAGTTAAACCATGAAAATGTAATATACATAAGAGATAAAACAATCTATGATAAATTAAATCAATTTTAATGATTATACTCAAAATAGATTTATACACTTAGAATAAACATTTGGTAGATATAAAAAACTAGCTATAATGATAAATTATTTTTAAATATCCTTCTATAATAATTGAATACAAAAATTAAAATCTATAGTTCATATATAATAAAGAAATATTTTAATTCCTTTGTTATTTATGTTTCTTCAAAAGAATGTGTGAAGGAAAATCCATGGCTTTTAGGAAATGTTTAATCATTCCATGCAACCAAAGATACAAAAATATTAAAGATTTTTGAAATTCGTGATGGATTATCATTGACTTTTATTAATGATAATTCACAAAATATCCAAAGAGTATGTATTGTTGATATTATATCTCAAAAATTGCCGTCAAATTAAGTACTATTTTTATAAAAGAAAATATATAATATATTTTATTTGTTACATTACATTGTTATGGTAGATATAAAGTTATTTTTTTGTAAAAAACATACTTTTTAAAATGTATAGATTCTAGATAAGTTGTCAATGAGATAGATAGAACCAATATCAATTTATATCAAATTTCTAGAATTAAATGTTTGTGTAATTTTAATTATATGAATAAGAATAAATTGGGGAACCTAATTCATGGTCATATTTTACAAAGGATCATGAAAAAAATTAATAATAAAATATTGTTATAGATCATCTCTGAATTATATGAGAAGGAGGTATTATTTATAATACATAAGAGTGATTATAAATAGCATAGGAATAGATTAAAATATTATATGTAATCGACGATACCACTTACGTTAATCAATTTTAATTTATATAGACATAATGGATATTTTTAAAAAAAAGATGATTTCTATTTTATCACATGTATTTATGATTTATCATCGATTCCAAATGTGATGCATATAAACAAAATTACTAAAGAAATTGATAAATACAATATATTCATAATATTTGTATAAAATTTGATGGTTCAATTTATTAATAAGGCAGAAACAAACAATAAAAGAGAATACACATGGAATGACATAAATTATTACCTCAAAAAGTGTGGTACTAGAAAATACGAGAAAAAATCATATAATACTATGTAAATTCTTTTTCTAAAGAAATAAAATAATTGTTTTGGTTGAAATAATAATTCTTGTGGAATTCAATATTTAATGTTTTTTTAAAAAGAAGATATATGAGATATTGTTCATATTTATAATTAGGTCTTTATAAGAGAATAATTTAGTATTGTTTCTTATGATATATGATATAAAACGAATTATAAAATGTTTAAAAATTAATTTACTATCATTTATTGGAATTAATAATGAATAATGATCTATGAAAATTTGATAAAATTGTTGGAGATGATATTTTATGTGTTATTTTTTCAATCTTAGAGGATAATGACGATGAAATACAATAATTCACAGAATGGTGAATTTTAATAATGTAGAGATAATTCCAAGAGAACCTATAAATATTTAATTCCATGTTCAAGATCATAAAAAATACTGATGAAGTTAACTTTCAGGTTATCGATCATTTTATTCAAGAAGAAACTGGTGATGGACCAAATATTTATGATGTTTATTCATAATGTAATATTTTATCATAATAGCAAAGAATTGTTACATGATTGAAGGGGGTTAATTTTATTATAAAACATTAAACTAACATAAACCCAAAACTTATTTTTTATGATGATCAGACTCATAAATTGTCTGAGGTTAAAAGTATATGAATCCATCTAAGAAATCCTTTATTAAATTTGAGTAACTAATAGTTCTTAGATACAATATGATAAAATAGATATGATAAAATCATAGAAAAAATAAAAATTATAATATAAATTCACTATGAAATTAAAAAATTATAAAACAAGTAAAATATATTATAATAAAGTAATAATTAATTACAAAATTTTTCTTAAAAAGGATTTAATAATTTATCTTAAGGGTGAAAAAAGTAAAAAATATTGAATTAGGATATCCATGGTTTTCAACCTAATAGTGATTTATGTATTTCCTCATTAGGAAATCCATAAATTCATAGATAAATAAAATCTATGTCTTCTAATACTCTAGAATCCCTCGAAAATCCTAATCAGTATCATTATTCTTCTTCTTCCAATTATCATTTTAACTAAACACATATCAGAACAATTTATTAAAAAATAAAAAAAATCTACGTAATTTACAATCCCCAAAATATATTACTTAGAAAAAAATATTATAATGATTATAAAGAGTTTTAATGATATGTTTGGAAGAGTAATATTCCGACACATTGAGTTTTAAATACATGACCTACCATCTCCTCTAATGCACTCATATATATAAGAATACCTCTTATGGTCATAATTTTTAGGAATATCAGTGTTGGAAGAAACTACCTTGAATGACCTTCAATTCACAGCTCAGAAAATATAAATCCATATGATTTTGTTTTGATATCACCATTTTAATACACAAATATATGTATTTCATCTGATAGAACAAATAACAAAAAATTTATTTTAATCATTATTTATGCGTTGTAATAAAGTATTTTTCAAACACATGAAGCTCTATCTGACCAACTGACTAAATATTGTCATATTGATTAAGTACACATTGCCGTACTAATAGAATATATATATTCATGGTAATAGACTTCATATTTACACATTTATACACTAAATATAATGACACTGATAGATTACATATTATAACAACAATAGAATTTATATCTTCAATTTGATGGACATGCCATAGTTCAATATGATAGACATGAATTTAGTCAGTCTGATGGATCAGATATGTATAAAGGTCTTTTTTTATTAAAATTATTTCTGTGTCCGATAGAAAAGTTTGTCTTCTATGAAAACTTTCTAAAGTATTTGAGAAATATAAAGTTACTAAATTAATGTTTTAGTAAAGTGTTTTTGATTTTGGAAATAAAGAAAATGAAATATATAAATTATAATGTTTCAACTCAACAATATCACCATTCTTGAAAAACACAACACAAAAAACATAAAATAAAAAACTACTAACGTTTAAAAACATACAATAAGTATATTTATTTAATAATTTCAATGAAATATCCATCAAATGAAACATCTATCATTTTTTTTAATATCATATCTTATCTTGATAACTTCATGTTTATCAACATTAATTTTATAATATATATTTACTGTAATATATTTCTCCCATATCAATATATTCTCTCCCTTAATATATGATCCACCTTTGGGATTTTTAAACATTCTTCAGGTAGTAATATATACATAAAATGTTACAAATAATAGAACTGTAAAATAATTGTGTTTGAATAAACATTCATCCAAATTATATAAAAATGAAATTCAACCATGTAAAATTAGATATATATTCTAACAAAACATGTAAGATGAATAATTAATTTAAAAAAATAACAGTAAAATTTTCCTATTTTAGGTACATCAATAATTCATATAAAAATATTAATTATTTCTTCTACAAATTCTTGAATACAGATTAAAATTTTTGGAAGTATTTTTTGTTCTTCTCAGATATTTTAGTTGTAGACTCAAGCTTCATTTTCTTCTCCTCTAGGGTAAAAAACTCTTAAATTTATACTTTCAAACTAACTACCCCCCTTCAAAATTCCTAATATTTTTAGTTTTTTCATTCAGTATATAGTACTCATATTTAAATGGACACATTGTGTCATTATATTCTTTAAGATTTTGAATTTATTCTTTTGGTTCAGTGATGTAATTATTTTGTGACTCTGATAAATTCTTTAACTGATTCACATAATTTAATATATCTAGAAAAATATTATGAAAATTTCCAAAATGAATAAAAACTATCAAGGGAAACACTCTTTATATCCTCAAATTGATCGTCATTGAAATTAAAATAACTATAAACATGTTTTAAATATTTTACCATTTGATTAAATATTTTTCATTATGACAATAATTTTTTTGATACATTTCAAATCTGATTCATTTTGGACAAAATATTCTATCAAAATATTCCAATATTTGGATTTTTAATTCCAACTATTATACAATTTAATGAACAAAGACTCAATATTTGGAAGATAAAGAACTAAATATATAATCTATTTCAATTGAAGAAAAATATAGTCAACTATTTTTTTAGAGTTAGGGATTTTATATTCATATTACCCCAATAAAGAATCATAAATTTATTTCCTCAAAGGACAAACATCAATAATTTCTTTTTCTTCAACATTTTCATCATTCGATTTCATCACATAAATATCCATATTTTTATATAATTTTCTAATAGTTTGGTATGAGAGTGTTTAGATTATTCATTCTCATGTGATGTACTATGATCACTCATGGAATCTTCTAAATTAATATAATTTTTCAGACTAGGTTGAAAAATAGTTAGAGTTAGATTATAAATCCAAGGATCATTATTTTTCTTATTATTTTTCTTATTATTCTTCTTCCTCTTCTTAAATTGTCTATAACGTCTTATTGTTCTTAAAAAAGAATTACGTAACTTCTATACTGAATTTTAAGGGACACATAAACTTTTTTTCGAAGGGATCTCATAAATAATTTTTGAACATGGGGTTAAATTATGATTTCTTTTTTTCCATGTACTTTTAAAAAATAGACTGAATAACAAATGTTTCACAAATTTCTATTTATGTTGGAACCGATTGATCTGTAATTTTCTGTTTTTCAATATAATGAGAACTAGAAAGAGTAACAAGTTATACCATGGATAGATATGAAATTATTAATGGAATATTAGACGATTCTTTCTCAACTCCTTTAATCATATTTTCCATCAACATTTATTGCAATAAACATTCCTTGTGCCTATTCTTTTTCTAGTGTTAATTAATTGTTTCATTAGTTTTTTTTTAAAATCTAACGCTTCCCTTTATTAAGAAAAATATATGGACCTATATGCATTTCTAATCTTTATGCAATATTAAAATTTTAAAATCCTCTTCAAATATTGTTTTTCGTTACTTATATTATTTTTTTGGAGATGAAACAAATTTCCAAATTTCTTTCCTTGGTTTTTTCTATTATTTTTGGATTGATGCTTTAACATACAATGATTCATTGACTGATTTGTCAATAACCATTTTTCATTTTAGGATTAAGACTAAATTTATCCTTTGAATAGTTTCTTCTCCAGTCAAATATATTTTTTCATTAACTGATATACTCTGATTCTTAATGTTTAAAACATTTATAAATTTGACTAATTTTTTTTTATTAAATAAATGAAATAATGGTATTTTTTGATATATCTAAAGTATAATCAGAAAATCAATTAAAAATATGAAATAATTTATGAAACTAAAATTTCACATTCATATTAAAAAATATTACAATAAGATATCAAGAACTTTAAAAATGTTTCTCCCATCATTATAATTTTATAATTTTTTTTCAAAAAAGATAATGTTTTTATATATCATCATTTTTCAATCAATCTTTACTTCAAAAATTCATGAATAAAAAAATGTAAAGTAGAGATCATTTTTTTTGGAATCTCGTGCAATGAATAAATTAATATATTGAAGGAACATATCATAGAAATTCTTAACTTTTAGAATGAATAGAAAAACGAGGGCTATGAGTCAAGAGGTAATTATAAGAAATTGTTGTGGGATGTGGTGACCTAGTGCCTTATATATAGTCTCAGAGAGAGACCATTCACATTCTTGAGATATGAAGGTTTAAAATAGAACCCCTAATATGATCTGATAGTTAATATTAAGCCTATAATTATTAAATATATAATATGAAAACTTAGTATATTTATTATAAAAACATTATTATTAGACTGAACTAATATCAAATTACAAGACTTAAAAATAATAAATTTTTTTGAATGTTTGTAACATTAAGAATATATAAAAAACATAAAATAATAAGTAAATAATAATGAGGAAACTAAATGATTAAGAAAAATACCTTATAGAGTATAATTGTAACCTTTTCTATGAACGTTTGTCTAGTAACCTCTTCTTCTTGTTTTTCTAAAAAACGTTTTATAATAATATTTATGAGAAAACAATTATGGAGAAAAAAATTTTGTAAAAATTTTAATCCATTAAATTTTTAGTTAATAATTTAATTTAGAAGAAATTTTTTAAATTTAAGATGTATAATTATTTTAGAAACACTAAAAATGAAGAAATTTTATTGGAGAAATATAATTTTAGGTAAATATAAAAATTTTCCAAAAAAAAACATGTAATCCTCTATTGCAATGGAGTTCAATAATGTTAGTGGGTTTTTCAAAAAAATTATATATTATTTATCACATGATATTGAACTATCAAAGACTTTATTTAATATATTCATATTTATTAAAACAAAAGTTTTTTGTAAAAATATTCTCACATTGTTCGTGCATTATGATTAATTATAAAATAATATTTTCCATATTTTGTGTTATACCGAAGGAAGTGGTGTAATATATCTATGTGACATGATCATGAATGATGAACTATGGTTTTACATAATGAATTCACACTTGTGATATCCCACAATATTTTAGTTTTACAAAATCTCATTCCCTTACCAGTGAGTGTGTTTTTCATCCACAACACTTGAGAACAAAAAAATCCAGCTTCCACATATTACACTTCTATATTAGATAGTTCTACCGAGTGTTGTTTCTTTCAAGGACATGCCATTAAATATTCCCTATGTATTCAGAATTTCCATAATTATATTTTTCATTCTATTTTATGACCACCAATGTCAGCTTCAGAAAATCATTTTAATTAAAAATCATTAATATAAGTAGAAAATAATCCTATTTCAAAAGTTCTCTTAAGATAATATAATTTCATTCTTACAAATTTATGGTGGGACACTTTTGAATTTTCTTGACATATAGAACATAATAATAATAAAAATTCTAAATAAGATAAATTGTAGTTAAGTATAGTAAACTACCCATCATTAATCAAAATATCTCTTGATAAAATATTTTCCCATATTTGTAAATATAAATGTTATTTGAGGTTCTGATCGAAGAATATATAATTTTAGTATTTCCATTAACAAATTTCATAAGAATAAATATTACATGCTTTTGTTGAGATAAAAATACCTTACTAGTTTTTGTGAAATTTTAAAACCTAGAAAATATGTATATTCTCCAATCATACTCATTAATAATATAATATCATATAACCTCTAAAAAATTATGTTAAATATTTTTGAGTTATTCCACATATAAATTCATAGACATAAATTTGAAAAATGGTGATGCTTTTAGAATCATATTTTATAATAAGTGATCAATTTACAGCTCTATTAACAAAGTTGTTTTGTAATAAAAATATAGTTAACATATCTTATGAGGCTCTAGTGGATTTTTATGTCTGTAAAGTTCCATATTATGTTGGAAAACAGGTTTTCTATATTTTCTTTAAAAGAGGGGTATCTTCTAAATAAACATCATCTTGTGCATATCTATTATGAAATCCACAATTCAAATCCAGTTTTAAAAAATTGAAATTTAAGAATGCTTCATATGGTAAACGTTTATAAATAATTTCACCTCATAATATTAGAGCATAAGTTTCTACATAATATATTCTCTCATGTTGATTGTATCCTTTAAAAATAAGTTTAGATTTATTTCTGACTATAATTCCATTTTTAATATAGTTATTCTGGAAAACCCATTTTATTCTAAGTACAGATGAATATTTAGGTAATTCAATAAAAATACAAATTTTATTTATTTCAAATTCATTGATATCATATGGTATATATTTCATCCATTCTTCTCAGATAATTCGTTATTAGTTTTTTGATGTTGAAATTAAGGTAAAAAATTAAATATATTCAAATTTATTTCTTAATGAACTTCAAGTTATAACTAGTCGATACACATAACCAATGATATTATCACATAGATAATTTCTAAGGATAAACGGATTCCTTGGATTTCCAATTCTCCAATCATTAACATCATGTTGATCTTCTTAATGAGGTATAAATTTCAAAATATATTCTTCAGGTATTCTCTCATGAGAAGAAATTTCTAACATCGGTAAATTTATTTTTAAAATAACATCCAAATATTTGGGTTGAGGTAGTTTGAAAACATATGGAAAAATTTCCTCACTTTTATCATGTATTGTTTCTTCAATACTAATTTTATTTTTATTAAAAACAATATATATTTTACAAGTTCTGGAATAACCTAAAAATACCAATTATCAATTTTTGGAGAAAAGTTATGTAAATTATCATTAGTATTCAAAATGATTAATTTTCATTGAAATGCATAGAAATGATAATTATTTTCTTAATATTCAATACACAACTCATAAACAGTTTTATTAATAAAAGTTCTTATTAACACCAGATTTATAGTAAAATTGGAAATACTAAGTGATTCCACCCAAAAATGTATAGAAAATATGTATTAAGTTATATGGTACTTGTAATCTCTTGAATAATTCATTTTCTTTATTCAAATATGCAATTTTTCTATGTAATTATCTATATAGAGAAGTTATGTATAGTAATGTTTTTACAAAAAATTTTAAAACCTAAATTAACAAATTCTCTAACATAATCACTAAAAATATATATCAAGGACATGTTTTTATCAATTTCAACTCGGGTTACAAAAATTTTAAAACACAAAAAAATTGGACTTATTTGTAAGAAAAAAGACACAAGTATATCTATTGTAATTTTCATTAACTGATCTATTGGGTACTACCTAGATATGGGAAGGCCAAGCCACAACTACCCTATTACCACCATCATAGTTAAAGGGATATCAATATGTGCTAAATGGTATAAGTAAAATGGGAGGTCTTTTCATTGCGTACATTTATGTACACACCCAATCATCTCAATGCATAACTGTAGAGGAATAATAAAAAAAGACAGTATGATCTAGATTAAAAAACCCTAAATGTAATAACAGTTATGGTATAAAAAAGAGTGTGATAGTCTAAACATAGAAATAAAGGAAAAAATACATTCCCAATACGAAAATATATCCAAAATAGAAAAAAAAATTTAAAATGAATTGATCAGAAAGCTCAGATCTTGATCTCTGATCCCTTACCGCAAAACACAGTCAAATACACCCATGTATCTGTATGCTCATCTGAAATAATCTCCCACTTTTCTATCACCTACATAAGCTATAACACGTGTAGGAAAATCCCATACATGGGTGAGTATGTACATACACAATATGATTCCTTGAATACCAAAGAGGGAGCCATATAAGACACAATAGAAGTATTCATCTCATCAAAATGAAGCAATTTCAAGTAGTTTACAAGACAAAAACCATAACAAAAAACCCAACCTATATAATCTCAATAGAAACCCAAATAAGAGAGAAAGTGGAAATCTATCTTCACAAACGATCTTGGAATAAGGAATCAGCCAACAGTTCCAAGAGTCAATCACTGATGCACAACATATCACCAGTCTTTCTAAATAACTAACTTTTAAGGGGGAAAACACCTTTCAACTCTGACAAAATTTAAGGGGGAATAATATAATCATATTGATGTCATATTCTGTAGTGAGATATGGGATTACTATATATATGGATAGAGGGACCACCCCCCGGTGCAACAAGTGAGTTCCATCTCTATCTTAAAAATGACTATGGAGGTGCCTCTCCCTAATCTGATAGGGGAGTTCCATATCCATTAATAGAGGATCCATGGTATGTTACATTATAGAAATACCACCTATGTATTTGTACAATGAGTATGGAGGACCCGCACTTTAGTCTCATAAGGGAGTACAATCTCTAAGGATAGTGGACCCACACTATGATTGAACAATAGTGTACCATCTTTATCTCAATAAAAAATGTGGAGGATCCTCATGATGATACAATAGTAGAGTACCGTCTCCTTGGATATATGACATACACAATAATACAAAAAATTATGTACTGTCTCATTTTTAATATGGAATGTGGAGAAACAACACACTGATAAGATAGAAGAGTGTTGTATCAATGGATAGAAAACCTACACCCTGGTATAAAAATGGATTACCATATCAAAATCAATATGGAAGGTGGAAGACCCACAATATGATATGAAACAATAGTATTATCTCCATGGATATAAGACCCACACACTGATATGATATAAGAGTACTCTTTCTATCTAAAATCACTGATGATCTTTCTTGATCACTACTATCATGATGTTTCTCCTAAAGAAGAACCAATCTTGGAAAATCTCACCTAATTTATCAAAAGACACTATGAAGGATACCATGACATTTTACATGGAGAAACACTAAGGATATGTTACTGGTGGGAAAATATTTTAGTTAATATGAAAAATATACGAGAGGTAGAAGATTCTAAAGATGTATCTAGTGTGTAAGGGGTCCACAAGAGGTGTTGAACCACTCCTCTTCCTAGTTGTGCCTTCTCCAACAAAAAAATATCTTGCAATATAGTACTATAATGTGTGTAAGGAAACTACATCATGTATCTCTGGAAAAATCCTGATGAACACTCGTGTCTCGTCGTCGGTCTAATGGTCTAAATCAACAAAAAAATTGATATTTCCTCGCAAATAGCCATGAATGGACAAAAAAATGACTTCATTATGATCATCTAGTAAAATACTCGAGATAGTATATTCACATTTGAAAATTGGGCACCTGTTGAAAAAAACAATGCATTTCACCACATCACGCTTGAACAATGTTTCATTGACATGTGCTACGATTCTGAATTAAATACAAATTATTATTCTCAAAATGTATTCATCAATATTAGAATTTTGATTCCACAAAAAATGCATAAAATTTAGCATCACACAAAGGATAATTGTCAAAGAAAATAGCTTCTAATTCGATTTCATACATTGTAATGATGGAAAAATAATTTCGAAAATTGTAATAGTAAAAATAATAATATTATTATTGTAATAATATTTTGAAAAGAATAAGTTATGCCCCCGTCTATTGCATCTAATCCTCATTCCACCCATGTGTTATTTTCATTTTATTATTTTTATTCTCTCCAATATCTTATTCTCCTGACAGATTTCACATAGGAAACCCTAAATTTGGGGTTTACCTTGTATTGCCCGACATACTCACCAGTAGGTTGTCATGCATGTTCCTTGAATGTAGCTCCATCCATCACCGTCTGAGTGCCATTATTCTATACCACCTAACTAAAGACACCACTAACATGCGGAACACTGTCACTTCCCTCAAATCAACACCACACTACACTGATGGATGCCGCTATGAGCTTTTCGTCAAACCCAAATTCCTGCTACTAATACCACCAGCCGCCGATCAATTCATCATCAGTTGAAAGATCCCAAACACCCAATCTTTTCAAGAAACACCATACAAGGGTTGTATATCCACCTTGTAAAATTCATTATGAAACCCCCAATCAATACATAAATTTGTTACAGATCTCTCACAAAAGAATATCACACCTCGAACGTGCTCTCAATCCTAATTATGTGTCCAAAAAAATGATCTATCCTGTCAAGGATCTGTTATGAAATGATTTATTATTGGTTATTTTTTTGAACATCTAGCCAAAAGAAATGCAGATGGTGAATGGTAAAATAATGAATAATAAAAGGAAAATTAAAAACATTGTACAATGAATATCGTCTGTCATTCACGTTGGAGATGATTAATTTCCATTATAATAATTAATGAATAAAAGTTATAATAATAAAAAAATTATTGGGGTCTTATGGTGAATAATTAACATAAAATAGAAGAATATATAATACATGGTAAATATTTAGATCACAATTGGTGGAAAAAACAGTTTATGAGTTCTACATTTAATTTGGATGAATCATTGGTGAAGAAATATTCCATGTCATCATCATTATTGAGATCCAACACCCCACTTCACACTGTTCATCTATCCAAAACCAGACCATCACTCCTCCAAGAGTTATCTAATCTCGACATTCCAACAAAGGTCATAAAAGCCCCTATAAAAATCATATCATGGTTATGAGACTAACCCGATCAAAATTTCACTAGAAAATATATATAATGTTGTTTTATGTTAGGGTGTTTAATAATATTATTAAATAAATGTTTCAATTTATTTAATTATTTATCGCACATTTTTGATTGATCCACACACCCAACACCTACCATGATTTTGACAGGTATATAATAAAACACACATTCCATACAAAACTGTTGTCTCAAATTTCCCATCTGAGGTCCTCTTTCTGAGTTATTTGGGTTATTATTATTAATTAAATATATTAAATTAGTTAATTTATCCAATCTAACCATCCACTATAGCCTCATATGAAAATCTAGTTATGAACAACCTTTGGAATCACCTAGGGTAAACCTCATTATATAGAATAAAAAATGGTATCAAATTTACGATCGAAGACTCAATTAAAATGGTAATCCACTTTTTCAGGAAAACATTCCACATGAAAAAAATATATTATATAATTTTTGAAAATTAATTTTAGCCTCCCTATTATTCAAAATATCACTCCCCCTTTGCTAATAGATCTAAAAATATTCCAAGGAATATTTCATTGTGTTTGTTAGAAAAACCAAAGTTTGTAAATTATTTCCTTTTAAAAAAATTTCATCCTAAAAAAGAACAACTAATACAGAATGGTGTCGATTATGTTCACACATCTTGCTCTCCCATTCACATATCCATATTGGGTTCTCAAGAGGCTACAACTGACCTACAAAAACCTAATGCTCATCCTGTAAATAGTGATATGTGAGACACCGAGATATGAACATAGTCATGCTCTTCCTCATTTGATCTCACCAAAACTACCACTAAATGTCTTTTTATATCTTATAAACACCCGACTATACATCCAAATGTGAAGTGAAAAAATCCAACATCCCATCCTCTGATAATGTGACCAAAACCATCTACAATACCGCGATAAAAATGACATGATTCTGTTATTCATAAAATCCATTTAGTGAATAAATTTGAGGACATCTGGTCATAAAAAATAACTAATTTGTTATTCACAGGTTGTTTATCCCTAACTCGCATAATAGGAAAAAGTGTAATAACTATCAATTGGAGGTACACTTCCATAACCTCACCCAATAAGATTCAATAGAAAAGAGGTCAACTACTCCATCACCTCTCTCATCAAAAGTGGGAAAAAATAATTGTGGGAATCTACTGCAACAACCATGCCCAAGGTGTCCCTTAATAAAATTTCACTTTGTCTTTCATAGGTTATACTATCACTACCATGTATGATAATATGAATCAGTAGAAGTAATCCTTCACATATTGAACTAGATCCATGATAACTACCAAATGTATAGAACTCCTGAATAATATCTAGCATAATCATCATGTGTCACACATTATCCAACTCTGACACTAAGGACCCTAGGGTACCATCATAGATAACTTCCCAAAAAAACATGGAAAATTCAAATATCAATATCATTAGTATTATAAACTATAATATGGAATTCAACTCACAAATGGTTTTCACCATTACATCAAAGTAACTACAACATCTATAAGAAGATACAATCAGTACACACACCTCTAAAACCTAGAGTTGGGTAGAGTCAAACCATAAGTTAAAATTTCTGAAGCATTCCTCTCCAATCCACTGGTTAAATAACACCTCTCTTCTCGAGTGTGGATACTCCCCTATTACAATCATCTGGACTGGGTAATGTATATACACACCTAACCTCGAGATCTCTACTCCCCCTTAGGTGAAAAAAATGTCTACCTTGGAAAAAAAACTAGTTCTTACAAAACCCCTCTCTATAGACTAATATAGCCACAACTACAACTCTCATTACTACCTAAGGTCATCCGATATGCTAGCGCAAACATCAGTACATCCATAGTGTATGTCCATGTAGAGGTACGTCTCACAATTGGGATGTAATCCCGAAACTTCTTTAGGAAATATATCATGAACCCAAACAATCCTTTATAGGTATATGAGAGTTTAAAAAATCCACTACTCTATGGGTAATACATTCATAATGAAAAAGATTCTACTATAACCTCTTATGAATGATCTCATCCAGCAATATTCATGGAGAAATCATTATGAATGGAGTAAAACTGCATTAAAAAATTGAATAACTTCTACACTCATGAGTAGAAATCATTTATGAAAGGATAGTAAAAAACCACCCCATGCTGAAGAAAACATCAAATGGACCCACTGCTGCAAGAGAAATATTTTTTCCAAATCTATATCTTTCTCCATACTAAGTCAAGATACACCATTGATAGAAATATGTGATCACTAATCCTCTCTGTAGGAACATCCAACATAAGGGTCTAGAAAAAAGTCCCCCATTGGTAACAATAAGTCTAAAACAAGGGATAAATCCATGGGATGTGACTTACGATGTTGTTCGATAACTGCATCTAGAACAATGAAATAATCATGCCACAAACCACACTCAAATCCACAAAGACATAATATCATACCACCCAATACTATCTATTCCCTTGATTTCTTTCTCACCACAACCAGTGCTTGCTCCGACATCATAGCACATTATATGGACCTCAAACAAAAAATTCGATGGAACTCATCCTCAAAACATAGATACTACCAAATATGGGATAACACTGACCTTCCCACACATTTTTAAATCACATCAAAAGAATACATCATGGTGTTGAAAAAATAGTTCTTCCATTCTTACATGAATCCACATTGAACAACACCCACAAAGAAGGATCTACCGATACCTCACATCACCTAGGAAAAGTCTCTTCTCTAGGAACAACATCAAAAGGGACCCTATCTAGGTGGTACATTCTCAACTCAGGCATGCACTAGTTATCAACTACATGAGAAGGGGTAGTCTATCCCACCATGAAAACTCAATGATCTCTATATCTAAAACCTATGATGCTAACTCAACATAGGTGAATCAACATTTGGTACCACTGGGTATAAAAGATTATCCATAGAAAAGACTGGTCTCCTACGAAACTATCTGTTCTCTTAGGGTTGAAAGAAGTTGGAAGACTTAAACCACTACATCGATTCAATACACTAATTGTTAAGGGTCTATCATATCATGAAACCAAAATGGTCCCTATCTCACGAACACTCATAACATGCTAAAACTAAACACACCATCATCCTATCATTGTGGAGTTATCAATTTTCCAAACATGTTGGTGATCATCATCCTGGTCCAAATAAAGATCCATGGACTAATTTATATGTAGTTGTACTAATCCATGAACAATTGAAGATAGAACCTCATGGGTGGGTCCCTAAACTGATACCATATCACTAAACCATAACTCATCATGAACCTATCACAGAATACTATTTTTCTATCATGATAGAGTCAACTTGAAAGATATCATGATATACCATGGTTAAGGAGAATATCTAGGGAGATGACTCAACAAATAAAGTCAATGGAATTAATACTATATTAAGCATTCACCGTTGGTCCCTAAAAATGATGTCTTGGTACGACGAGTCGATAAAAAGGTAGATAGAATACTCATGAATGGATTGGTTATCCACCACACCAACAGTGGATTCCTTGGACTGAAATCCACATTGAAGAAACATTTTCACCATTTACCTGAGTCCCAATCAAATTCTCATCATGTGTATTACTCCAAGCACTGATCAAATGAAGAAAATAATCCTCGAACCCTGGCATTTTCATAAAACAATAGACTGGGTATTCCCTTTGATACCAATTTTTCACAACCGGGCATTCCAGGGATCTCATGGCTAGTAGAAGGCCAATCCAAAACTACCCCAAGCCTACATCCTTAGGAAAAGGGCTGTGGAAAACCCTCGAATCGAAGAACTAAAATTGGAGGACTTTTCATAGAGTACCAGTAGGCATACAACCAACCATCTCAATGAAAAAGTGCATATGAAAAATGAAAAAATACTATAACATATAGAGTTATTAACATCTATGTAATAACCTTGAGGGAATAATATAGAGTTCTATAGTGTAAAATAAGATGTAATGTAATAAAATACACCCCCAAATAGAAATTATATCCCATCTTGAAAACAACTAGAAAAGAAATGCGGAGAGATCCCAACTATAGATCTCCAAGAAAAACCACAGTACACAGTTATATGAACCCATGTGTCCCTATTATCCTATGAAATCATATTTAACCAATCCATCATTTTTATAGGAAACAACACATGAATTAAAATTATAGGACGGGTGAGTATTTATATTTCTAGTATAATGCCCTATAAATAAAATGGAGAGAAATAGAAGACATGATAAAAATATTCAACTCATCAAAATGAATATATGTCAATAAATATATCATACATGAACCATAATGAAAAATAAAACATAGTTATTCTCTATAGAATCCCAAATGAGAGATAAAGGGGATCCCCATCTCTGAATCCCATCTATGAATAATGAGTTTTCCAATAGTATAAAGATTCAATAATCGATTCTCAGCATCTCATGTGTCTTTCAAATTAAGTAACTATGTATAGGGCCCACACCTCATTACTATGCCACAAAATAATGGGTGAACAATCTCTAAAATATGTAGGATACATTCCGTTGTATCAAAAAAGAGTACAATATCCATAGATAGAGGACACACAACCTGGTATGATATGGGAGTACCATCTCTATCTACACAACATATATGGATGATCCAAACCCTCATTTGATAGTGTAGTACTGTCTCCAATGATAAAGGACATACAACCTGGTAGAATAGCGGATTACCACCTCTGTATCTATAAAATGTGTATGGAGGACCCACACCCTAATCCAATATGGGTGTACTATCTCCAAGGATAGAGGACCCATACAGCGATACGACAGTGGAGTACTGTATCAATAATGTAAAGGATTTTGGAGGAACCACACACTCATAAAACAACAATGTACCATCTCTCTGGATAGTGGACCCACACTCTGTTACTATAGTAGTGTACCATCTCTATCTCAATAAGGAATATGGATAAGCTTCCCACTGATAGGATAATAGAGTAATGTCTTTAGAGATAGAGGACATAAACTTTGATATGATATCACAGTAGCATCCCTATATGAAACATTTGATGATCCTACTATATCACTAACATCATTAAACAATTCCTAAAAAATAATCACACTTAAAACATCTCATATCATTTCTCAAAAACACAAAAAGGATATTATCACTTTCTATATGAAAATACTCATTATAGGATTCTTGTGTGCAAAAACTCGAGATATGAATAAGATGATATGAGGGATAGAAGATTATAAATAAGTACATGATATCTAATGAGTTTCTATAATTTGTATCCCCCTCCTCTTCCTAGTAATATCTTTACTAGCATACATATTTCTAAAAATGTAGTTCTACACAACGTGTAAGGGTACTAAACTAGGTGTCTCTTCTAAAATATTAACAAAAACACGATACTCTTCCTCAGTTCGATGGGAGAAAATGAAAAACCAATGATATATCATCACAAATTTTTTTAAATGGAATAAAGATCACATTTTTGTGATCCTCATTGGAAAAAAATCTGGATAATCAATTCACTTTCACAAATCAGACAATTGGTGAGAAAAAACACATTTCACCGCATCATGCGTGAATAGTGTTTCATGATCTTTAGCCATTGGTCTGTATTAAATACCCAATTTTAGTCTAAGATAAGTCACCTCACTATCAAGGGAAAAATTATTTTAACAAAACACTAATAAGGCATCACATAAAGGAGATATGTTCAATATAAGATTCCATAATAATAATAACAACAATATCATTGGGTGATTTGTGGAAGTGAGTCATGAGACTAAATTATGTATCCAAATTTGGTATGTAAATAATCATTTCAATTTATTAATCTTTATTTCATATATGGATAATCATTCTGATATCATATATAGGATTTATGATGGAAAAAATGTTTTGAAAATAAAAATAATAATAATGTTAATATTATTATAAAGATAATAATAATTTGAAGGAAAAGAGTGATAAACCATCCACCATTACATGTCATTGCTCCACCCATAGTTTCTCTACATATTATTTTTTTTATCTCTCTTACCTTCTTCTTAATGGCTACATATTTTACCTGTGAATCACTAAATGTGGTGCCTAGATCATACCACCCTAAAACCTCACTATCAAGCCACCAAAACTTCACCTCAATCATGTCTCCTCCAATCATCATTCAACCCTGATCACATGAGAACTCATCTGTCGAGTCGCCCCTAATATGTGTAATGTTACCTCATCACGTGTATTGTACTCGCACTGAATTGAGGGTTGTCTCAATTGGCATGACGTCAAAGCCCGACCATCACTAACAGAACCACCAAATACTACTTACTCAGTCATCAGTTTTTTGATCTTGACCAACCCAAATTCTTGGAAAACCCCATCTAAGCATTGAATCTCCCCCTTTCCAAATATCATATAGAAACCCTCGATTGGGCCATTGATCTGTTTCTGATCTCTGGTCAAACCATATCACAACATGACCAGAATCATAATCCTAAATCAATGTATAATGAAATGATCTATTATTCCAAGGATATGTATCACAATTAATTAATGTCATGTATTTGATTGAATTCCAATTGAAAATAAATCATTGAGAAGAATGGGAAAAAAATTATGAATAAAAGAAAAATTAAATTTTTTTGGAATGAACCTCTTACTTCATTGTGGTCGACCTCAATCCATTAACGTCAGAATGATGAATGAATAACAATGAATGTAATCATCAAATTAAGGGGGTAATAAGAAGAAAAATTACCAAAGATAAAAATAAGATATAATCCATGCTCAATATTTTTAATGAAATGGGGCTCAACCACAATTGAAAATTCCTACCATCCTGTTTGTTTTAATCATTACAAAATAAATATTCTATGCTATTTTTGTAGGTGAAATCCATAACTCTTTATCACACTGATTATCTACCAATGATCCAATCGTCACTTGTTCATGGGTTATGTGATCTCGATCTGCCAACAATGTTCATTAGAGCTCCACTCAAAAAACATCTCATGGTTATGAAACTAACCCTATATATAGTTTATAATGATATATTTATATAGTTTTTTTGGGTTAGGATATTTAATTAATTAAAAAAATAAATATTTTATTTTATTTAAATGTTTCTTCCACATTGGGGCTCAAGCCAAACATCGAACGTAGACCATGATTATTTTATACATATGATAAAACCCACATTCTAGAGGGAATTGTGGATTAAAATTTCCCATATGAGTCTCTACTTTTTAATTATTTCAGTTATGATTATTAAATAAAATAACTAATTTCTCCAATAAACCTTCCATGGTTCACTTCATCTGAATATCCCTCACTGACCAACCTTAGGTCTTGCCAAGGGTAAAACCAATGCTACATATTCAATAGCAGCCTCATATTTCCAATAAAATGCTCTAGTAATGAGTTATTCCACATTTATAGGTAAAATAAACACGATAAAAATATATTTAATATTTATATGTAATTAATTTTGGGATCATCTATCATCACTATCTCACAACATCTTAGTGTCTATCTCCCAAAATATTCCTTGTAATACCTCCGTTTATGAGATAGAAAAACCTGGGTCTCTAAGAAAATCATCAACTAAAAAATATAGATATTATTTTCTACCAATTTATTCAGTTTTTAGGACCAAACAAGTCCATGTGAATGAACTATAAATCATAAAAATTTTAGACTTAACTAATATATTTAAAATATGACATGTGCTGACTTGAAAATTGAAAAGGCTCATCGAAATTTGAAGTATAAAAAATATTATTTGATATGTACTTAACTAGTCCTTTCATATATTGTTTACATTATTTTCTAACATTACAGTGTCTAGTAATCCATTTCCATAAAAAATATTGGTCTTCTATTGTACCATGGAAATGTGATCACAGACTATATTTTCTTATATGTTTAGTGTGTAATAATTATCATGTCAGTTAGAAGAAAGAATAAACATATATTTAGTTATATGAACATCAAACTTGTTATTTCTAAAGTTCAAAAGATATCCCCTAAAACATAATTGACTTATGATAATAACGTTGTTTTTAATACCTACAAAAAATAAAAAATTTGAATTTAAGGATTTTCCAAAAAAGAACGTTGTTACTTATTATTCAGATTTTATCTTGAGAATTATCCCCAAATGTGACTGTTTTATCTTGTTGAGACACAGATACAGATGGGCTCCTATAAATCGTTTTATTGAGGGATATTTCAAGGCCTCATTCAATTTCATTTATCATGTTTACCATATATTTTTTATTCCCTATTAAGCTATAATGGCTTCTTCATCAATAGTAGGGTATAGGCCTTCTTTACAATGACCGTCAATCATATGATTTTTCAAGGCCATCGATTATTGGGTACTCACATTCGTGGGGAGGATTGAAGGTTGATCTCTTGGAAACCTTTTTGGGTGGAATTATTTCCTAATTAGAGACTCCCTTATGGATTTATCATATGTTTTTTAATCTCTTACTAATCCTGATATTGGATCAGATTCCCTAAAAGAATGACTATAGGATAATTCTATTTCATATGTATAAGACTGGTATCTATTCAGTGAATCCATCTATATGTATGTGATGTTCATCATCATTTTTCAGAAATAAGAAATCTTTATATATTGATGTTTTATAACCAAGTGATTTGGATCATGCTTACATGAAAGGAGGTGGTAATTATTATGAAGAGGGGATTGAGCCATTATGAGGTTTCCTACATATCCTGATTATTATAGGCATCAAAACCATTTTTTCATCCCATGAAGTTTAATGTCACATAGTGAGGACATATGTTCGGGTACTCAGACAACAAGTATTTTAGCTTGAACCCAAAGGTGGTTTCCTGTTAATCCTATGTATAGCGAGAATTAGAGGTCTTGTAGTTCTCATGTATTTGGGTTTCCCATGGAATTACAAAGACTCATAGTGTTAATGATATGATTTTCATGAACACCTAAGCTCACATGATCCATGTTTGGTGTGTGATAAAAGGGATGGAGAATGATCATTTCATTAATTATTTTGTAGGGATTATGAAATGGTACTTCTTTGAGATAATTTATTATGGGACATAGGTCTTGGAGATATGTCCTCTATATCCTAGTTTTGGAAGGAGAAAGAATCATCTTAGCATGGTGGGTTTCATAATCAGCTGATCGGTGTGATATGGTAATCAGGTCTTGGGACTTATTGAGTCCCACTGACTGAGAGGTCAGAGTCATGAAAAGACTTATATTGAAGGGGTTGTATTATTTGATCTCATACCATAGAAAGGCATCCTACATATTCTGGTTATAGGAATAATTAGATTCATCATAGTTCGGTTTATGTCAGGGATTACACGGTAAGGTTTTCCTTTACCATTGTGGGGGGTTATAGTGAAAATTATATGATAATTTCTACTCCCTAATCCCATGTGATCTACACTCATTGTGAGAAAAAAGGGATAGAAAATTACATATTCCATTTCCCTGAATAAGGGACATAGATTCTAGGATTTCCTTGGATGATCAACATGCAGCTAAATCCTTGGGGATATGAAGACTATGTATCTTGGATTTGGTAGGAATCATAGTCTCCATAATTCCCTTTATATCAGGGCTTACACAATGAGGTTGACATGTATTGGGGACATACACACCAAGGACAGACAATGACATCATGTCCTTTGACTCTCTATTGCCTTCTAATCTGGAGGGAGTCTTATGACCTAGAAGGCATGTCCAGGGATCCATCGCATCACCTAGAATGACACATGTAGAGAGTGTCATGAGAGTCACTATTGAATAGTCTAAGGAGTACTACTTATCTTGGTTAACACCTCTGGGATACATCACGAAACATGGAATACATGTCTGGAGGGTGTCGCGAGTCCCAGATAACATTCATAGATTGTGTCACTTGAGTTTTTTTATCATGTACAAATGAGTTTGTAAGGAGCATATGACATTAGAAGGCACTATTATATGAGTCAGGTGATGTGCCTGAAAGACACAACAAGTCTTGGGTGATAGGATCATAGTGTTTCTCAAGATCAATGTGATGTATGAAGGGGGAACCCTGAGACTTTCATTGAAATGTATGTATTATTCAGTGTGTCTCAAATTCCATGGTGGTTGAGTGTCACGAGATCTAGGTGAACTATTTTGGTGTTGTTGTGTGTCTTAGGGTGTCTCCCATGAAGCACAGAAGGGACATCAAGCATTTCCTTCACTTATATATTCCTATTTTAATCATGGTTCTAACCCATTCATTATAAAGGCCTTAGGTTTATTCAGTACTATTTCCTCTAAGTCACACAAGATCTGGAAGACATGCAGTATATTCCCCACAAGCCTTTATAGAAGTCCTTTGTGTGATATATGAATGATCACACGTAGCATGTTATTTGTGGAACATGATTTCTATAGCCATCAACCGGTGTATTACATGATGAATAGTTTTTGGTTGTGTGATCAGTTTCTCTGAGAAATCTACAGAGGATTGGATTCTAATCATTTAGAGTCCATGTATCCATATTCTCATAGTCCAACTGCACAACCTCATTTTTTATGTTGAGTTGGGGAATTTATATGAATCTTCACCCCTATAGTTATGTTCTATATGCAATATATATACCGCGAATGCAAGATGGAGTGGGAAAAGGGTTATAGTGTTATGAGTCTTCACGAGTCTCTTTCTTGGACTGCTCTATGACTATCAATGCATATTCAATGATTATGTGTATCTTCCATCAATTTTCCCATTATTGGATTATAGACAATTAATGAGGTCGTGTTTCATCATGTGGATGTATCAAAGGAATTCCAGGCCATTATGCTGACTTGTCCAAGGGAATTTGAAAGAACCAATTTCTTATTATAAAGAATGCAGGAGACATTAGGTGGCTTGTCCTGGGTGTATCCCAAGAAAATAATGGTTTTCCTAGGGGACTCCTGGGACCATTCCCCAGGTGTGTTGGGCATGTTGCATGCCATTCATAAAATAGGAAAACCTATTGCCTCCCCCTTTTGATCCTTATTTTTTTATGCAACAATGGTTGGGAGTCATGATAGAATGAATGTGTGTTGTTGCAGGTATTTCTACTATTTTTTAGTGATGTGTCATGTGACTGATATGGGTTACATGGAGGTGTGTGAGAATTATAGGAAAAAATATAACCATTCATCATTAGATCACTACAGAGTTACCTGGGGTGCTTCACATGGAGAAGATGACAAGAAAAGGGGATCTTCCATGGTGTGGTGGACATCTCACCGAGATCACACGACTTCTTGTGGGTCTCTAGGGGGGCATCACATGTCATTCAGCAACTGCATACACATCTTTCCCCCTCTATTTTATATCATTTGATTTATTTTAAAATGTTTAAGGATTATGAGAGTTTTTATACAATTGTTTTGGTATTTTAGGCATAATGTTTTAGTGATGTCTTGTAGGGACAATATGGGTCATATAGAGTATGCACATGCATATAGTTAATAGATATATCTATCTATCATTTGAGTAAAAAATGGTTACTTAGATATAGTGGGGGGCTTCAATGTCGTGAGAATGACATGATAGGGGACTACCACGAGTTCATGTGGGCATGTCGCTGAGGTATTTCAATATCTCAAGGGTCTCTAGAGGATCATGTCACGTGTCCTGCAGCGACCACAAACACCTCTCACATCCTCCTAATTATCTCCTTCATTTTATGTTATAAAGGTTTACAGGTATTGATAGTTTTCCTTGATTTCATCAAGGGATTTTATTCTTCCTAATTCTGATATGGTATGTGACCTTCATGACCACTAGGGTCTCCTCTTTTAAATATAATACCTCCTTATTTTCAACGGATTTTGGGTAGTTTGTCATGAACAATCCAATGACAAACCATGTAGCCTGTTGGAAATCATTCAACTGTCACCATCTAGACAGTAATTTTCTAGGAAGACTTCTCATGAGAAAGATGGCTCATATAAGGGGTCTATGTGGGAAACTCCATAGGTTGTTCAGATACATTGAAGCTTTCATCTGAACATTAAATGATCACTCGATCATGATTCCCTTGTAGGATCATGTTATCCTCTAGTCTTGGAACTCCTTCACATCTTTTTCTTTTTCAGGGAAAATAATATCCACATGTAGGATTTTTTCCTTTGTGACTTTCCCAATGCTTATTTTTCAAGAATAATCAAATAACCCCCTATGGAGTGACTTCTCTAGGGGAAATCAATCAGCTCTAAGGAAAACTAATTACCACTAGATACATTAGCGGTGTCGCGAACTGGTGGTTTGGGGGATGTTTAATCTACTAGGATATAATGAGTCTTTCAATATTTTTTGGACCGAATCACTATTGTTATTTTTTTAGGGTCTTTTTTCTATGAAAATCTTTTTATTTAGTTTAGGGTATTTTATCATAAACCTAATAATGATTTTTTGGGGTCATTTAGCTCCGACCTAATATTTCTTTAGTTTAGGGTCTTTTAGCTCAGACCTTATATTGAATTAGTTTAGGGTCCTTTATTAGGAAATAATATTTATTTAGTTTAGGGTATTTTAGCTTTGACCTAAAATTTCAGTATTTTTAGTTATTTTATATTACACCTAATATTTCATTAGTTTAGGGTATTTTTTTTCTCAAACCACATATATGAAAATCTGATATGGTGGAAACATACCGGGAATGACCTAAATAACTCTGAGGTTCTGGGTTATGACACTGTGTTGTAATGTCGTGCAATGACCTAAATGCACTTTTTTAGACTGATGCATTGGGTTGATGGCCATAGGCACATATGTAGGAGCCATGCACATGTATTCATAAGAAATAAAAGGGCCCCTAAATCTAGTAATCCTTTCTAATGGATATGTAAGATTCATTGATACATTATTGGTGGGGTTTGAATACTACATATAATTGGCCTATGGATAATTAGAGTATGAGTGGTGTAAATCATCACATGAAAGTCTGAGTCCATGAATATGAGATGGTACTGGAATTCCAGGAATTTCCTATGAAATTATATAATTCTAAGTACCCCTGTAGTGTTTCTAAGGATCATATGGATTGGAGATCCTTTCTATAAAGGAGAAGATTTATTTAGTTGGGTGGTAAAAAACCATATGCATCAGTGTAATATAGGGTGAAAGACGATCTCAACTTCCTTTTGAGGGATATTAAAGATTTTTGAAGACTGAAATTTCAATATGATGAAGTTGGATATGGGGAGAAAGCTAACCCAGAAGCGTTATAAAATTCTAGGGCAGTTTATCTCTTAATGAGAATATTGATCCCTATGACCAATGTCTTCGAATCATAATGTGTGGACCATCAATTGTTAGAAAATGAAGTGTTACATTGAATCCTTGAGAAGTTGTATGAAACATTGTAATGTAATGATGAGGATATATAATCTTCTTGGATATTTCTGTGTGGGGATTGTAAATCATGATCTGAAGTGCTCGAGTTAGGAGAAATACATTGACAATCAGACATATAGTGTTTCAGAAACACTGGGTTGTTGTGCACTACTGTGATAATGATAGGGATCATGAGGATTATATTTACATTTTTTAGTGTTACACATTTGGTTGATGATCATAGTCACATATGCATGAGCCCTTGTAATATATGAAAAATAAAGCAATGGGTCCTTGAAGCCACATATCCATTCTATGGTCCATGGAATATTATGGGAATTTAAGACAACCAAACTCAAGAATTTGATTTGTGGAAAGTGTAAAAGCTAAGGGGGGTTTGAGTACCATAAATATTTTGTTATCACCCCATGAACACATTATCATGGTGATGAGACATGAAAAAAGTTTCTCTATCTTTTTCTTAGAGCAGTGTATCCAGTGAGAATAGGTTGTAATTTTTGAGGGATATAAGCTAGACCATAAAATCTTTATGAATTTTATGTTTTCACCCTATTTTTTCCTAAACACTGATGATGAATATTTTAGTAGGTCAAGAACTGAATTTTTCACAGGCCACAATTTTTAGTTTTTCGACTTGAAAAGTTTTGTGTCTTTTTCGTTTTCAATTTAATGTATTACATTTTGGACCATTATGTATAGAGTTTAAGGTCGTACAAAATTGACCGAAATGTATGTAGTTTAAGGTATTGAGTGATATAGAATCAATATGGAGGATGATACACAATTTCATAATTAAGATTTCTAGGGTTATGAGTAGTACAAAATCCTCATAAGAATGGGATAGGGATGCTGTAAATCATGACTCGAGTTTCTCATATAATGATTAACGATATGGGACATTCATACAAGGTGTGGTTTAGAAACTCGGAGGTATTGAGTGCTACCATGATGATGTCAAGGCTCATGAGAATCGAAATGTACTTTTCTAAAGTGACTCAATTGGTTGTCATACATAGGTGATTATATATGAGTCATGGGAATGTATTCATAGTCAATAAAACAATCATTGAATCCATATATCAAATCCAAGTGCTATATATGATTATGAAGACCTATGATGGATAAGACATGGAGTATGGTATACAAAATTGAGGTTCTCTTAAATGATGATGGAAGAACCCAATACTTTGGTGGATGAACGTAAGTCTGTTGTAGCTCATTGATAAAGGATGAAAAATAAGAGATGCTCTGACCAGTTTATATTCATGTAGTGGGGATGTTTTTTAATGTAGTTTTATGTCATGCTATATGGATGTAGGGACTAATGTGAATTCACGATGATGCTGATGCTGGGCCCAATAATAGAGACTTGAGCTTCACTATGAATATCAGCTGGATGATAATCAAGACATATGTTGTTCCTAAATGGGAAACACTCCACACAAGCATGACCTATACGTAGAGGTGGGAATTACTTTCGTTTATGGTTGTAGACGGGCCTAAGATTAGAGTTCTATGTTTCACTATGTATCCCATAATGAAAGGAACAATGTTACGCATAGTTATTGACGTTCTATGCAGTTTAACATCAAACATTAATGATTAAGGTGAGCCATCATGAATTAACAAGATCATTGTTATTGGGACCAAAGGTGGAAGCTTGGGTAAGACTACATATCATATCAGAATGAGAATCTACGCACATGTAGTTCTGGAAATTACATGTATTTTAACATAATGTAGTGAAGAAAAAATAAGACTGATGTGAATAAATGGAAATGTTGTAATTCTTCTCAAATATGGAGACGAGGCATCACTCTGTATCTCATGAATATGGGAATCAAACTGTACATAGTTATAAATAGCAATGTATTTTAGAATTATTTGGTGATGACTAGAGCCTGTTGATACTGATACCCCTTATTCATCTGTGGATTCCATTACCATAATTCGTAATCCCAAATTAGCAATTCATGTTGTGAGAAACAAATATTAGAAAGGGCCCCATATAAGAAATAGGTAATGTGAATCATGTGATGGTTTGGTGAAGATAAAATATTGATGCATCCCCGCATATCCCATTTTGAAATGATAATCAAGACATATGTCATTCCAGAAGAACCACATTGTTTAATGTCATACAGAAAGGATTTAGGTGATTCAACCAGAATGGGGATGAATATCATAGATTTGTGAAGTTTTATGTTCTGAAGTGAGGACATAGGGCCACCTTTCATAGAGGTGAATGTTCTGGGTCTGTGTAGTATAATGTCATCAGGTAAGGTCACTGTATCACTGAATGTAAAAGGAAAATAATCCTACTGCTAGACCAAAAATAATATTCAGGAATCACTATGTATCCTGTGATGAAAATATTCAAGCAACATGTATTTCATAAGAAACCATGTAGTTTAACATCTTGCATAAAGGATAAAATCCATATAGATAAACCTCATGTGGTCAGGATGAATGTGTACAGTTTAACACCATGTGCCTAGGATTAATGATAAGATGTATACCGATGAGGAAACCCTCATGTAAACAACTATGAAAATTAATTCATCAGAAATGTTGCATTGGTGGGTGGTGTGACATGCTCTCCATCCATTGTTTCCAATGAGTTGCCTCCATTATGATAGAAATTATGTTTTTTGTAAGGTACATCCCCCTTGGACTCCAGTTTCAGGGGCTTCATTCCTAGAAAAATTGGGGTTCTAAAATCCATAACTACTTCTACCTGAGGGAATGAATGGAGGAGAACCTTTTTTTGATGGTTCGTGCAAATTTGGTTATCAGGATTATCTAGATTGTGCAACATGATCATCCTCTTTCCATCTAGACGTTCCATATCATCCAGCCTAATAGGATATTGTTCATCATCATAGAGTGGTCTTTAAATAGAATTTAGAGTGATTTAATATGGACCTCTATGGATAACACTACCTCGGTCCCGTACACCAATGAGTATGGATTTCCATGTGTAGTAGTACATGTGGTGGAACGGTAGGCCCCTAAATCATGGAGGTGTTTTTCTGGACAAGAATTCATATACATGTTCACCATATTATAGAGTATATTCTATATAGTATTACTGAGGGAATATATATTTCAAATTTCCACTTCATGATAGAGATATGAGTGATTGGACTCGATGTTGTACTCTTGGTATAGCTTTATTCGAATTCATGGAACATAAGTTGGTGGTATTGTCCATCACTATGGATTGAGGGACTCCAAACCTCATGATGATATGTGACCTCATATATTTTATGATATTCCTTTCCCCTACTTATTTTAGGGTTATTAACACATCCCATGTGGAAAAAAGCATGTAATTGTGAATATGTACTTGAACTTTTTAATGGACTTGAATCTGTATTTAGAAAATTCAGGGGCTGATGGATGATGTTTGTATGAATCAAGAAAGAAAGAAAATTCCTAGTTAATTATACATAGTCTTGTATCATTGTTTTCTAGTAGTATTCGAACCACCTAATTTGGTGGGACTTCCTAGTTCAAGATTGATGATTGAGGTAGGAACCTGCATGGGCTTCCCCCATGATAGTGATAAAATATCCTTATTCTATGGACCTAAAAATAATTATATAAAATCCATGTTTGTAGAGAAATGTTTGCTCATTTGGAAAATCCTATAGAGTGAAGTCAGCCTCCCGATGCCAAATTTGTTCCATTCCCAGCTCGATCTATTGGTAGAGTACCATCTCAACGATATCTGATTATAGGCCCCATCCATATTGGTGTGGTCATTGGGTTGTCATGATCTAGTGTGGTGTGGACTGGATTGATCTCTTCCATATCACATCATATGATATATGAGACCAATATTTGATATAGGATATCGAAGGTTGCTTCCTCCTAATCAGGGTCCATGAGGATGGTGGCATTGTCAGATAGTGCCTAAAAACGATCATTTTATGATTGAAGAACACAATGTAAGGTGGCCACAAAGAGGAATTATTCCATCAGTCCTTTGATCTGGCCAGTGAGGGGGCCAAATCTTCAATATTAATCACATATTCACTATTGATTTTCTTTATCACAATTTTGGAGTCCCCTTTGATATTCATGTGGGAAATGTTTATCTATAGAGATAGTTCCAATATAGAGACGAGGGCATGGTACTGAACCTCAATATTTGTGAAGACTTTAGAATGTGAGAAAGAGTAAGGAAAAACTATTTTTTGAGGTGACACAAAAATAATCTCTAGTCCAAACCAATTGAGCTTCGGGCTTTCCATTCTTGTGCCGACATGAATCCAGTATTTCTCATCAAAGTACATCTCCCATGATTGGGGAGTATCATGGGTATAGAATAACTCTTCATCTAGTAGCTCGGTGACATCCAGACCATTTTTTTGGGGAAGTATGTTCTTTGAGTAAATCATCCAGGGCTTTTACATTCACAAACTTATGAGACATTAATTGAAATTCATATTGTTATAGAACGACTACCCATTGCACCAAGTGGCTTGTCAACAAGGGGCGGCCAATAACATAACTGATCATATCCGCATAGTAGATGAAGTGGTCTTCTTGTTGATTCATGTCATGCCTCAACATTTGTACTGTAAAAAGAGTGAAATTCAGTTCTTTTCGACATTATAATATATTTTCATGATTCCTATAATGGTTTGGCTATGGTAGTAGATAATATTATCAATTCTTGAATTATTTTTATACATGAGGAGGGCACCCAATCAGCATTCCATGGTGTCCACATATATGATGAGTGATCTCCCTTCCACCAGTGGAATAAAAACCAGTGGTTGAAGTAATTATTTTTTAGGATTTCAAAGGATTTCTAGAAATCATCATCCCAATGGTAGGTGACTAGATTCTTCATTATCTTGGTAGAAGGGGGAGCTTTACCAGCCTAGTTGGCTATGAATAAATGAATGTAGTTGAGCTTACCTCAGAGTCCCTTGAGTTATATGAGTTTTTCTGTGGGTGAACTTGCTAAAATAGAACTGGTATTCCCTGGATCCACATCATTTTCATGTAGTTGCACCATAATGCGGAGGAATTTTTTTGATGTTACCCAAAAAGTGAACTTCAATGGATTCATCTTTACACTATGCTGTCACATCTTGATGAAGATTTTTTGGAGACATGTTAAGTGATAAAATCCCATTCAAGATTTGATGATATGGTATTCAAAATAACACGTGGCTATCCTTCCCATCAATGTATTTAATATGCGATTCATGGTGAACTGATATGTGGTTATGACATTATTTAATCCAATGGGAATGACCTAATAGTATATTATCCCATGAGCCACTCTAAAGGCAGTGCCTTATTCATCCTCAGGGGAAATCCTGATTTTATTTTACCCATAGAACCCTTCCATAAAGAAATTCTTGGAATCCATTAGTTACATCCATTAAGAGTTCTATGATCAGCAATAGGAAGTCATATTTCAGGAAATAATGATTAAGGTCTGTGAAGTTTTCACAGACCCCAATATTCTTGTTTATCCTCATGATGCTAACGATGTAGTCAAACCATCTTGGGTATTGAGCTTCTCTGATGATGTTGTATTTGATCAATTTTTAAAATTCCACCACTACATTAATTGCATGATAGGGGTTCATACTCCGAGATTCCTTCTTAAAGTCTCAATGTTCATCTGGATGATCAAGATGGTGCATAGCCACATATGGATTTATGTCAAGAATTTATGTATAATTTTAGGTGAACACATTTTGATGATACTATATAAATTTAATGCACATGTGTTTCTCTTCAAGGGGAATATCAATACTAATTAGAGTAGGTTTTGGGTGTTCAACTATTCCCACATTTATCTTCCCGAGCTCATCAATGGTGGTGGAGATACCTTCCTCATATGCTGGAGGAGTATTCTCGAGATCACCCCCATCCATTTCTAAGTCTGTGGAGGCACATTCAGGTGAGAATGGATGTCCAGGGGCCTATTCATCTCTATTAGGGAAATGTAGGCTATTATAAGAGACATCTTCATCAACACATATGGTTTGAATTTTTTTAGAGATATGAAAGAGCTGATTGTTATTACTAAGGATATGAGAGGCTTGGACCACTTGGATTAGATAATTTACTTCAACTTTGTTAATGGGGACCACATAATAACCATTAAGCATACTCTAGGGATTCACAGGAGGGGTCCCCAAGCCATTTGGATATGTGACCTATATATCTTCATCCAACATTGGTTTCATACCTCCCTTTCTAATGAAATATTCTATAGAATATGTGTCTTTTGATGTCTTGAAGGTGGTATTGTCTCCATGTAGTATGATGAACTTTCCATTAATGGAGTAATTATGAAATTGAGGGAACGTCTATGGTAACACCAAGTTTCTATGAAGATATGGAATTATGAGAAGAACATTATATGATATTTCAGGAAGGATAACCCTGAACTCGGTCTCAGATGTGAGTTTCCAAGATTAGGTATTGAGCCTGATCTTCCCAAGAATATTTTTCTCATGCATATCATGTCCCTGAATGTTTAGCATTATAGGGGATAATTTCTCTTCACCATAAAACAAATTTTGGAGAGTCTAATGTGGTATGAGATTTATCCTTGACCCATTATCAATCATCACCCTTTGTAAATTGACATTATTAAGTATACGTGAAATGTATAAGGTCCTGATATTCCATTCAATGGAATCCTCTTAATCTAGATCAGTGAATGAGATATAAACATGACATCTTAATGACATTGTATCGACTAGACATACCTTAATGGATGAAACATATATCATGAAATAATGTGGGCTTTAAAGGGATTCAAAAAGTTAATCCCTGAGATCTTGTGAAAGATTAAGTGAATCATGTATTTAGGTTCTCAGATGGGACTGTAGCCTGATATTTCAAAACATCATTTTTTTTCCAGAGGTTGTCCCTTTCTAGAATGGTGTGCATATAGGCATATAGATTAGATGATGGAGCATCAGAGGGGTGTGGACCTAGAGCATGCCTGAAGGTTTAAGGAATATCTACACCTATTTCGTAGGTCACATCGACCTTCCCCATTTCCTAGGTTGATCTGACTGAACCCCCACTAAGTGGCCCTGTATGAAAACCAGATGTTGGCGACTGAAGGAGGGCTCTAAAGAACCACCTTGACTATTTTAGGCCTTCTATAGTGAATTCCCATGATTATCTACTACATATATATTCCTTATCGGGAAATTACTCGAACATTGAGTCCAACCACACCTCCCCTCTCTGCTATATCCTCGTATTCGATGCATGGTGCTGCCTATTCATCAGTTATACATAGGCAAACCATATTCAGGGGGAATACTCATCATTCAAGAAGGGGTTCTTCAAGAGTATTGTGTTGAAATAACTGAAGATGAGCTCATAATCTAATGATAATTCTATTTTGTGGGGTTTTGTGTGCTTCATATGTTTCTAGGAAAAGATCATTAAGAGTTAGTTTTTAATTTGTTATAGAATATTGTGCTTCCTACTATGTTTATTCCCTCTTCTAGTGGTCACGACCATCCCTGGGAAGCACATATGATGCCTAATTCTTGTGTGGTGGATCTATCATGAGTTAAAAAAACTATTATTGCAGAGAATTATGAGCTCAATCAATTATTTTCTAAGTCATCTAGCTTTCAAACTTTTCCACTAGCTAGGCCAGAACTTTCTGCCAACTATCCTCATCTTCTGAATGGGTGATGGTTATGCTATCCACCTACTTTGGAGAATTTTATAACATCACTTTTCTAGAGTAAAACATTCCATGATGGACTTATTTTTAGAGGAATCAATTCATGATATTATGAACTGACTTATGTGGAAAGGGCAGTAATGCGGACAGTCGGTGTGGTTGACTTTATAAGGCCTCCTGGATTGCAGCAGTGTGATAATATTATTATCCATGGATACCATGAAATAACCTAGTACTTTTTCATTTCAGAAGGAGTCTACTTTTTTCATCCATTCCTCACATCCTGAGTGGCTCTAGTTTCTTTGTGCTTATAGAAAAAGGAGATTATGTGGTGGTCACCACTTGACAGGGGGTGCTGCGTAGTTTAGAGCTTACTTACGTGCCTCGATGGGCACCGCTGGGGGATTGATAGTGACAGCTGTGGATTCTGATCTACTTCAATTCCTCCCTTGTGATATCTTCATGAGTTCAAACATGTATTAGATTCACTGAATAGCCTATTGAAGACATTTTTCTATTTCTGTGAACTCTCATAACCCTACGTGATATTTCATGGGGATTAGGGGTATCTGCATGTCATTATTTATATTTTTATCATAGTGTTACAATAGTATCTACTATTAGAAGGGGATGTTGAGAAAATAGGTTAAACCATTCCACAATTCTGTGAAATATGACTCCCTATCATTCTCTCACTACGTGCAATTCGTCAGTTCGATGATCATTTTTTCCTCAGTGTTGAAATGAACTCATAATGTAACTGAGGATGAAGGTCTTCCCATCCTTCAATAAATATCAATGGAAGAATGATTCACGAAAACAATGATAGCCCTATTAGATTATTTTTGAAAAAACTCTATTTTGTTGCCTCCTTTTGATATCGTTGTCCCATCATCATCTCACATTGGGATACGAAGTGTGTGAGATATTTTTAGGGGCACCTCCACCATCAAAGATAGAAAAGGCGGGGTTTCCAATTTTGGGTGGTGGAGGAGTATCATTAACCATTCATGATATGGATTTTTTTTGTATGCATTGGTGCACTCCATCCTTCCATTCATTCTATTCAGGTGGCTCGTGATTCAATGGATGTATGCAACAGTAAGGGAGAAAATATTTGAGACAACTCTCATCAACATGGAGTAGGTGGGGGCTGATTAGGTGGTCCAATTTTTTTCTCCCATTGATCCTCGATTGATTCTATTACTTAATGATTACCCAACAAAGGGGGAGGATGTCTCCACAATGGAAGGAAGTCCTGATAATTTTCAGATTCATAATTTATGTAGACTAGTTGTCTCGATCCACAGCCAATTTGATGAACAGATAACACTCTTATTGGAAGATCATCTATGGGAGAGAGAATATTCATCTCTATATAGAGATGCTATCCAACTATAAAATTTACCCTAAGTAACTCTTCATTGATTGTTTTGGAGAATTCGTGTTTCACTCTAATATTGTGAAAACCATTCTTCTGCATACATGAACTAAGATTTAGTCACATTGTTTCATTTTTATTTCCAAGTATACCACTGAGGAGGTGGAAACTCATTATTTGGTGGTTCAAAATTTAGAATCCTTCTTTAGATCAAGCTGCATGTAACCAAATCTTGTGCATACAAATCACCCATCCCTAGGGGTACATGTTCTTGTTTTGCATCCCTTTGTGTTTTTTATTGATCAACGTCTTTCATGTTAATAGTGACTAAATTAACAGAGGTATATTAGACAATGGTGGTTTTACATTTCATTGTATTCAATAGGTTTATTACATACAACATTCATTTGGGTCATTATTTGAACCCTTGGCCTTTTTGGGCTGTTTTGGCTGCTGACCACGATGAGGTCTGATTTCCTTTGTTGTAGTCTCCTCACATCCCGGCCTATGAATAGTGACATTGAAGGACTTTATGGTTGTGATTTACGAGTGATCCTCAATCAATAGAGGCATTTCTTACTTTTGGAGGAATATATGGGATGAAAAACATTTGTTTTATCCTCCCAGCCTAGAGAAGACTGATTCAATCCATGTTGATGTTGATGATGAAAATTCCCCCAGCCATATAGGGTGGTCATTGTGTGGGGCTTCCCTTAGAATTAACAGATCTAGTTATTGAGGATACAGTTTCTCCAATTAATGGATTGATGATTACTAGTATGGACATGAAGATATTAATCCCCCAAACCCTGTGGGGTGGGGGTGATCTACAATCATCTTTGATGTCTCCATGGTCCTATTGGGGGACAATGAACCCGGTGAAGATGATTAAGATAATAATTCCCTCAGCATAGCATGTTGGGGTTCACTTGAAAATATCGAGGTTTTATCCTAAATCATCCCTTGGATTGATGACCCGATGCATGAAGGCTTTGGTTGATATTCTCTTTGTAAATGGGGCTGAGTCTGCTCTTGGACGATTGTTATGGTAGTTTCTACTACACTTTGGGTTATGTGGCATAACAATTCTCGCTAAGGAGATGGGTGGGATAAAAACCCATGGTAATAATTATTCTATATGGGATGTCTTCTAGATTATCACAACTTAAATTTACATTATTGAAGATTCATATTATTATCTTGAGGGGCCAAATTTGACGTATTGTCATCTATGCTCTCTCCCCATCAATGGTGTGTGTGATCTTTTTGAATGAGGGAATTCTCTTGAAGTGACCAACTAGCCTGAGCATTACCTAGTCCCATAATTTCAATGGAGGCTATAAAATTATAGGATTTTATATCTGAAGGGGTCCATTATTCCTTGGTATCGTAAAAGTGTAACATTCCATATTGTCCCCATCCTCGAATATGGATTCCTGACATGGATTCAGAGATCATCTATCAAAGCATCACGATGTGATGGCCGAAAGGGTGTAGAAAATTTGTGATGTGCTTTTATATTTTGGATCACATTCCATGAATATATTAGCTAGATCGAGGTGAAAATAGATTATATTGGTCATTTGATGGTGACACAAATTTCAATGAAATGGTTGATATCAATCCTTCATTCGTTTATCATTATCACACATATTTTTGGCATAGATAAGGAATTGAATCCTTTTTTATTTCTATTCGGATCCCATGTAAGGATGTAGTGGGGAGCCAAAACATGATGGGGAGGTTAATTCAGGGTGAATCACTCCATTTTTAAATATAATCCCCCTATCAAAATTACACCCATCAATCTAGTCACACCATAGATGTTGGATCTGATGGTTTCCTACTGATGGGAGTGTAGTATTTCTAGATGTTGATGGGGGAACCACATGCAATTGACCCCATTTTTTTGATAACATATCTGTATGATGGGGTCAAGGTTTGGTTCACCTCTATATACAAAGTTATATTTAAAATGGTTGTATTTACTTTTCCATGGGAGATATTGATGTTGGGAGGTTGACCCTGGTGGATGTTAGAAGTAGAGTCCCTACGATTCAACTCCACACTAACCAGAGGAGGACTATCAGGGTAATCAATTCCTTTTTCATAAACTTTTATTGAAGAGTCGATGAACCATTGTGGTGTCGATAATGTTTCCCACACAACCCCTATGACATTAGCAATGTAAATATTTGGAATATGGGCCATGTTCTATATCATTGTCAAGATATCCCGACCTTCCATCTGTGATTATGCAGGGATATGATCCTACTATGTGACGGATTTTAGAAATTATATATAACTATCAAATGCTATGGGAATATGTTCCCTTTGTTTAAAAACTATTCGAATACACCAATAATTCATCTCATTATCTATTTGGATAAGATCTTATCCAGATGCTTGTTCTATTATCATTATTGTGCCTCAATCAAGGTGGGTGTATGAGATTTACCTTGAGCATTATGGATATGTTATTGGTATTTCATTGAAGGGTTATGAGCATATCCTGATGAATGTTACACTCTCACCTGGTGTCCCCTATTTGGATTAATAATACAAGCCTATCCCATATAAACATCCCCATAGGAATATGCCATCGAACCTCTATAATTAGAGAAATAATATGTGACTCCACTTATATTTCTTGGGAATGATGCTGGTGTAGTTTTTAATTTGTGAAATTGGAATGTGCACCTTCATTTCAGGATCTTCTAGAGAATAGCAGGCATATTCACTCAGAAGAATATGATCCTTCCCCGAGTCATGTACCATTCTCACTTGGTTAGCATCAGATAAAACGGTGGTATATGCTCGATCATAGGAATTTAGAGTATGTAGCTGTACTTATTTGATATTTATATGGTCCTGGCCCAATGCTTTTCTCCACTGAAATTGTGTTATCTGGCCGATAAAGGGTATGAACCGGATCCTGGTTCTTTGGAATATGACTCTAGACCTTTTAGAGAGGCATGTTCCCCTATCCCGAGGCATGTGCCGCTATCACCTGAGGAGGCCCGATTTGATGGGAATATGAGCCTGGTATAATTCCTCACCCATTATCTAGATATGAAGATAAACTTATTAGGAGGGAGCAAGAATGTCCTCTTGCTCGAGTACAACCACTTGTTCTAAATGATTAGAGTGTCGAGTTTTCTGGGCTGTAGAGATATCTATAGGCACTTGTACCATTATCTATAATAGTGAAGGAATATGCTGGAAGATCTCTTCAATTTTTTTGTGAAGTGGCATTTTAGAAAAGTGTGTGAAGGGGTATAAGCCTATACATACCTTACCTCCATTTTCATTTGACACCAATTTTTGATCGAAGTGGGGATATGCACCCACTTTTTTCTTTATTGTGCCATCAGAGTATTAAGATGGTATTCATTCATGGGGTTTGAGTACAAGCCACCACTATGTTTTTCAGGGGACTATTCCTACAGACTTGTTCCGATCTAGATGGTGTATGAGTCGACTTACTGGTTCCTATTATTGTATTCCGACATTCCTTGTCTGAAAGAGTGGGGATATGATCCCTCTCCAAGATATCCAACTTCTACCAACCCTAATGAGTGTTCCTCAAAGCCTGTGCATGGGAATTAAAGGATGATGTGCATCAGATGGTACCCTCAATGGGAGATTGTTGGAGACCAGGAGGACGGTGTTGGTGGAAGCAGTTGAATGGTTCCCTCATTGGTGGCACCTGAACTGAATAAGATCCATATCCAACTTCAAGATCAACCATCATTAGATATGTATGGTGGAATGTATTATGCTTTGAAGATAAGCGCCTGAAGCTGTTGGTTTCAGAAATTAGGGATACTAGCTTAGTTGTAGCCTTTTCCACATGATGCAGATTCACCGGATATAGTGGTTGGATAATCTCATAGCCAACTACAATGGTCAAGACTGTATAGTATCATTGGTTCTCTGGAACCATCATATTGACTACCTGTTATTGGAGCTATCGACCAGGAAAGATTACTTCGTGACTGAAGGTGTTGTAGCAGTAGATGAGTAACTGGAGAGAGTGCTGGATGATGAAGACATTTCACCAGGATGGGAGTTTATCAATGAAAGGTGCATCTATAATAACATAGTCAAAAAATGAACAACGGTGTCTATCTATTAACATTGGAAAAATCATCCACAAGATATTCCAAATGCTTTTATACATGATCCAGGAGAGTATCCCATTCCGCAAACGTTGATTTGACTTGCCTAAAAACCTGGATAGACTTACATATTGTTATTTATGTACATTCAAAGTGGGGTTGGAAAACTGGTTTGCAGAGCCCATTCACGGTGCTCCCTCCTTGATCTTGGAGTAGAGGAACTTGGTCGGGGCCTCCGCGAGCGCCACGAAGGCCGTGATGAAAGCCTCTACGAGTCCAGGGAACTTGAACTGAGCCTCCACGAGCACCAGGAAGGTAGTGAAGGATGACTCTGCGAGTCTGAGGAACATGACCGGAGCCTTCATGATCATCGAGAAGGACATTAAGAAAGAATATGAGAGTCCTAAGAACTTGACCGGACCCTCCGCAAGTGCCCCAAAGGCCATGAAAGTATCCTCCATGACTACGAGAAACATGAGGGAACTGTCTCCGGTTGCGGAACGTGATTTCCTTCACAGTGTCATTTTTTCTTCACAACACACATTTGATCATCATGGAGAGATCTTACAACCACCATAGCCTTTAAATATTTGGTTCACCTGACTTCATAAAGACGATAATTCTACCCCTTCATGGGCTGATCTCCCTTTCATGATTCTCTTAGGCACTGTGATGTGATGCCCATTACGAAGGCCTCCTCACTTAGTGAAGGATGGATGATTCACAACACATTAAGCCTTCAGTAATAACTCTATTAATAATATTCCTTATGCTACAGTGGGGTCATGCCCATCGAGCACCTATCCTTCACAAAGAAGATTCTCAAGACCCTGACCTATGTGAAGCCCCATGTTCTATGAGACCCTAAGCTCCACGAATCTCAATTCATCACAAGAAACTAAGAAAAAGGATCACCAATATTTTGGGAAGCCATATTCCTTGCGAAGATCCTTTTTTTCATCCACTAGTCCATATCGCAGAAGATACATCCCTGCACCCCCACTCGAGATCAGTGCCAGTATACGGTCCTGGCCCTTCAGGTCGGTCCCTTCACTATGGTCACTGACACCCATGTAAAATGGATAGTCACACCACAAAATTTTCCGGTTGCGACATCAAAATTTTCCATTGCACCGATATGCACATCTACCTTCCACCTATGAATTACCATGAATAAAGATACTCCTCCACACTCCATGAAATACCTTGAGTCGACATATTAATTTTTCTCCCATTCACTTGTCATGAGTTGAGATTCTAAATATCAATTCCCAGAGCACCATGATTTAAACAATTTCTCAAGGAACTCATCCAAATGCAATCACTAGATAAGTATTCCAGGTTTAACAATAAAGGGTCTCCCTTGTATAAGTCCCAACACTAGCCATTTCTAGGCAACATATTCCAAATAGTCCCCTTAACATGACAATAAACTGTAGTACGCCCTATGTGAAAAATATAGTATGCCTCTTATTTTGAATAAGATTCACCATATATTCCAAGCATAACATTATAATAGTCCTCACTACAAGACTTTATACAGTATCATTCCCTATCAAAAAATAATTAGATGCCTCTTGTTCCAAAATAATAAATGACTTATGTTCTATGAAAAATATACGTCATCTCATGATTACAGTTGCATAATTTCATTAGCTTTGGAATCCGTTTGAGCATTCCATCACTCCACAACATTCTTCATGATTCCTTAATTTTGATCTTCATTCTATTTATTGTATGATGAGACACCCTAATGTCCTGGTCCCATACCACTTCGGCTCACCTACCATTCTGGGCCAAAGCCTCAGAAAAATTTGGATGAAACATTGAGTTTGGCCCCGTGTTTCATATATGGTTAGTAGTTAGCCCTCATTTGTTTGATTCCATCTCAGGCTAACACAATGTGGATAATATGATTTGAATATGGCCAGCAGGTATCTCCCTTCGTAATACTTCCCCCACTGTGTTCCAAATGTTGGTCAGGTGATTCACACATTTCATTTCCCTTTGTATGGATTGATTCCAACTCCCTTGGGGTTATCCCGCTTATGCACAAGCACATAGGTGTAGGTCTTAATTAGATACCTCACCATCCCACCAGTGAGTTTGGATTACCTCATGACCAGACATGGGAAAGCCATTATCGGCAACTTCCAGGAGTAATCTCCATCCACAATTGCCGCTCCCTAGCAGCACCTGACCAGCTTCCACGCATAAGCCCAATTCACCATTTCCACTCCTTAGTAGCACCCAGACAGCTTCCATGCATAATCCCATTTCACCATTTCTGCTCTATAGAGGCACCTGTGATGCTTCCATGTGAAACCCACATTCACCATTTCCCCTCCTTAGAGGCGCCCAGGTAGCATCCATGCATTATCCCCTTTCACTATTGTCGCACCTTAATGGCACCCGGGCTGCTTCCCTGTGTAATCCCCTTTCACCATTTCTGCTCCTCAGAGGCTCCCGGTTAGCTACCATGCATAAGTCCCATCCAAATTAGCCGCTTCATAGAATAACCCAGGTGGCTTCCATTTTTATGCCCCATCCATAATTTCCACTCCTTAGCGCCATTCGGGAAGCTTCCATGCATAAGCCCCATTCACTGTTTTTACTCCTTAGCGGCACTCGAGTAACTTCCATGCGTAATACCCATTCACCATTTCTTCTACATAGCGTCACCTGAGAATATTTCATGTGTAATCCCCATTCACCATCCTTCATATACTCACCATTATACCATGATAGTCCGGTCTATTGTTTCCTCTTATTCCTCACACTGAGCAATACTAATATGATCTTAGTGTAAACAGTGACCATTAAATCCCCTTTGGTCCTTTTAAGTGTATAAGATCCTTCCCCCATCCATCAAATGATTTGGAATTCAATCCATGAACCTTTCTGATCAAGGAACGTTGGAAGGATACCTGAGGTTCATGCCCATCACCCATCGATTTTGAACACTTCACATCGGTTCACCCTCATCCTGTATGACATTAAATTTTATCCCCCTCTCGTCCGACATGACATTATACTCTATGCATATGAACTATGTGATTTTTGATCCTTGTCTCCTAGATAGGGCATGTAGGAATCCTACATGTGGTTCAACCATAAACACTGGTAAACTAATGTGTCCCCTTGGCTGGTACTGACATCCATGGTTCGTCCCAATGGTGTCAGACTTAATCTTGGGCCACTAACCACGCGTAACCCCCACCTTGTCGTCGGGTCATTGTCCTTTGTGTACACACTGATTCCATTCCCATCCTAAACTATATGGACATGGATTCTCTACCACAGGGATATGTAGTAATCCTCCTTGATGTTATGGTCCATCACCCATGTATGGTCCCTGTATATCCTTCCAGCCTCTATGTTTTAGGATGATCATGCCTTAACTCGGAGGTTCTAGTTCCTCGGGGTCCCATCCATCCATCCATTCTCAAGGGCCACTGCCTCAGGTGTCCCATAGCCCCACCGAACTACTTGGACATTTATTACCTAGAACATGGATACATAAGAAGTACAACGAGGTTCAATCCCAACATCACTGTCTTCTTCAGGTCAGTTCCATCACCACTCTCTCCATCCTTCGATACTACATCCATATGCATCATGATTATCACTCGGGCCACTACATCCTAGTGATTTCATGTCAACCATTTGGACAACTAACCATGAATAAGCCACACAACATTTATATCCATTCGACCAAAAGTGTCCATCTTGTGATGGGATGCTATCTAGCCGTAATCCCCTACATGTCTTCGGGTCATTGTCCATTTTTTACACCCCGATTTGTCACCCCTTTGAACAACGTGGGTTTTGATCCCTATCTTCTACACAAGGTACATAAAATCCTCCATGTGGTTCAATCCCAGCCAAATGGTAAACATTTGTGTCCCCTTTTTTGGGACCCACAATTCTATGATCCACTCTTTGTGGTGTCCAAACTAGCCTTCACACTATGAAATCATCCCTTTTTGGGACACACCACCCTCGGTCGACTCGCATTGAGGGTTCAGATCCATCAACCCATTATACACTCCATGTGCTCCCTCCTAGGGATGTACCAATCTGATTCATCTCTATGGAATGTTGTGATCACTTTCAATCCATCTCCTCAAGATGTTAAACTCACGGCCTACCTCGTGTTAATCATGAGATGGCTGAGGAAAAGAATAGAATACACACCTTTAGTGTAACCATCACTGTAAGACATTAAACTCACGAAGTACCCCATGTTAAACATGGGAAGATGTGGAAAACCACAGGGACATGCCTCTAGCATAACATACCTTATAATGGTCATTGGATTGCTTGTCTAATATGCCCTTGATATTCCCTCCTATGAAGAAGAATACAGTTGACCAATGGCCACACATCCAGAGATGCCCCGACATGCCTGATATTTTCATCTACTCTGACTGAATGTTGTTGCTCTGTCATGACCCCTTGGAATGTACAGACAGAAACAACATCATTAACTAGTATCCATGATGATATGTCACCGATAATGATATTCATGAACAATGTATTAAATCTATGAGGGATACATGGACTAAGAAACAAACTATGAGGAGGAATCCATTGAAGGAGAGACCAACATCCCATCATCATGTTTTGATCCTGTAGAAAATTTCCCTTAATAAGAGAAAGATACCACCCGCTGTTGGGAAGTGGGAATGCGAGGAAATAGTAAGTGCATCCCCACACACAGATGTGCACCATAGTGAAAGATTAAAAAAACACGATAATTTCCATATCCTAGGCATGAAAATGATCAATAAGATATTAAATGTTAACACAATTTTCCTTTATTCCCTTTACAACCAACCTACCAATGTGGTATTGTCCATGAATTGATGGAATTACAAGGATCATGGTTTATACTGGTCTACAGATTTTTTTCTCTATATGGTGTAAAAAAAGTGCCCTCAGATATCCATGTCTAGACTATGAACATGATTTTCATATGAAGAGAAATTAATATGGATCGAAATATTATAACCCAGTTGTTATTTATTGGAGAGATTGATGTTGGGTTCACCATTTTTGTTTCATTAGGTGTCGATGTAGACACTGGATTGGATCCCATTGAAGGTTTCATTTAGAGATATTTTAAGGGATCATTTAATCACATGCATCAGGTTAACCATCTATTCTTTTTCCCTAGAAACTCCCAATTGTCTCATCATCCATAGTTGTGTATATACATGATTTCCAAAGGCTAGTGTTCAGCTATTTTTTTAAAGACCATTAACTCTTTGTGACTCGCATTGGTCCAATGAATGGGAGGTCGGGATCATCATACACCTTTTGGGGGGAAATATTTCCTACTCTGACACTCTCTTATAGATTTAAGATCTATTCGTGAATCTATTACTACTCCTGATACAGGATAAATTAACCTAAAAGAATGTTAATAGGTTAATTATAGTTTATATACAAAAGATTGGGATTTCTATAGTGAATCCATCTGTATGTATCCAATGTTCTTCATCCTTTTCCAATAACGGGTAGTGGCTGGTATTCTGAAACCATATAAGAAGTGCTTTGAATCATGATTCATGGTTATTACAAGAATCAAAACCCACATAGTTCGTTCATCCCAGGAAGTTTAATGTCATGTGGTGAGAAAATATGTTTGGTTACTCAGACAAAAAATATTTGAGCACAAAACCATATTGATTTTCTAACATATCTCATGTATATAAAGAATCAAAATTGTCATAGTTATCATGTTTTGGGGTTGAGTGTGTAATTACAAACACTCATAGTAAAAATGATATGATTATCGTGAATCCCTAAGATAATGTGATCCATTCTCAGTGTGATAATCAAGGGATGGAAAATGAGCATTTCATTGCTTACAATGTAGGGATTATGAACTATGGCGGCCTCCAGATGGTATATTATGGGAATCAAGTCTTAGAGAGGTGTCTTACGTTACCTGGTTAAGGAAGGAGTTAGATTCATCATAGATTAGTGGGTTTCTCAATCTACTGATGGATGAGATAGTGTGATAATCTCTGGAGACAAATAGAGTCCCACAAATTATGAAGTCAGAGTCATGGAAATAATTATACTAAAAGGTGTATTTTATTTGAGCTCTATCCTTGAGAAGGTATCCAATGTATCCTGGTTATAGCTGAAATCAGATTCATCATAGTTCAACTTATGTACGTTCTTACAAAATGAGGTTTCCCTATACCACATTGGGGGTTTATAGTGTCGATGATATGATCATTTATACTCCCTATGAAAACATGATCAATGATCGTCGTGAGAAAAAAGGGATATGAAATAATCAATTTCATTTCCTTGAAAAAAGAACATAGATGCTAGGATTTACCTATATTATAAACATGGAGCTCATACCTTTGGGAGAGATAAACTATGTATCTGGGATGTGATAAGAATCATATTCTCCATATTTTGCATTATGTCTAGTATTACACACTAAGGTGACCCTATATTCATCTCTTAAACACTTATAACATTAAATTACATCAAGTCTTGGGACACCCTATGGACTTCTTATCTAGAGGGCATCATATGATCTAATTGGAATGTTTTGGGATCCATAAAATGACCTTGATTGACACATATTGAGTGTTTGACAAGAGTCACTATGGCATAATCCTAGGGGTGTCACATATCTTATCTATCACCTCTAGGCGACATTGCAAGACTTGGCCAAAATTTCTAGATGGCATCACAAGTCCCAACTGCCTAGCCCATAAGGTTTCATAGAAGCTTGTTTATCATGTACAAATGCTTTTTTGAAACTCAAATGACAAGAGAAGGCACCATTATATGAGTCATGAGATGTTTCTAAAGGACTCCACATGTCTTGGGTGATAAAACTATAGTGTTTCTCGAGATCAAAGTGGTGGCTGCAGGGAATCATGTGACATTATTTGACATGTCTAGAGTATTCTGCATGTCCCCGAGGGAATACTAGATGATCTTCATAAGATCTAGGGGACATATCATGGTGATGTCATGTGTCTTTGGGTGACTCGCGCAAGCAAATCTAGGCCAGTGAGAATGTATTTTTCTTTAGTCTCATACTTTTAATATCAGTTCTAACCCTTGAATTATGAAGGCATTAGGTTTAATCAGTACCAGTTTAATTGAGTCTCACATGATCTAGAAGACATGTTGTATGTTATTCTCATGGTGTACCATGAGTCATTCACATGATCTATGAATGATATCGTGAAGCACCATTTGGGTAGTGCATGATTTCTCTGTACATCTGACGGTGTATTACCGGACAAAACATTCCGGTCATGTGATCAGTTTCTCCATGAAATCCATAGAGTGTGAGAGTCAATCCATAAAGAGTCCAATAATCATAAGTCTTTGAGTTCAACCATCCGGCCACTTTTTCATGTTTGAATGGGAAATAAATATGCATCACCACCCATTTTTGCAGGTGCATTATGTGGCATATCTAGTGTGAGTCCAAGATGTAGTCATTGAAGGGGTCAAGTTCTATGCGTCTTTATGAGTCTCGACCATGGACATATCTGACTGTGTCACATAATTTTTAAATATTTAATGTCACTTCTATCAAATCTCCCTTTATTGGAAATAAAAAATTCATGTGACCTTATTTTATCATGCAGATGTATCAAAGGACTTCCATGAAATTATAATGACATGTCCAAGGGCCTTTTAAAGATCAATATTCCTATTGGAAGGAACTCGTGAGACCTTGTGTGACTTATCTTGGGGGGTTTAATGATACAAGGATGGTTTTTCTTGGGGTCTCGTTGGACCATGTCATGGGTGTGTTGGGGATTTCAAAAGCCTTTCGAAAACTATGTTCACCTCTAACATCCTTTAATTAGATTCTTATTGTTTTATATTTAAATGGATAGGAGTCATGCGAGATTTCATTTGTGTTAGTGAGGATATTTCTCCTATTTTTTGGTGATCTGTCGCAAGACTAATATGGGTCACATGGGGGTGCATGATCATTCCATGTATAAATATTCATGCTCATCCTTAGAGAACTACTGAGTTATCTAGGGAGTTTCTCATGGTGAGGATGACTAATCAAAGGGTCTCATATGGTGAAGCCTATGTGTCACTGAGAACTCGTGACTTCTTTTGGGTCTCCAAGGGTACGCCGTAAGTCCTTCAGCATCTGTGAACACCTTTCCCCTCCACCCTTTTATCTCCTTAGTTAAATTTTAGAATGTTAATGGATTATGTGAGTTCTCATGAAAAAAGTTTAGGATGTTTTTCTTGACTTTTTGGTGACGTCTCACATAGCCAATATGAGCCATATGATGTGTGCACAAGAATCTTGTGGATAGATCAATCCGTCTCTCCTTACAGCACCAAAGGGGTTTACAAGACATACCTGAGGACTAATGTGTTGTAAAGGTAACAAGAAAAATTAATGTCGCGAGACAAGGTGGACATGTTAGCGAGGACTCACAGTATCTTGTGGGTCTCCAGGGGAACATGTTACCTAATTTTAGTGACCAATAACACCTCTAGCCTTCTCCCCATTATCTCTTATGTTTTATATTATAATGTCTTAAAGGGCTTGTGACTTTTCATAAATTTAAACCAAGGATTTTCTTAATCCAAATGAAGATATGGAGTGTGAGCTTCATGGATACTAGGGGTATATTCCTTTGAATATTATCCCACTTTATTTTAGATGGATTTTGAGTGGTTTGTTAGTCACTTCCCAATGAGAAACCATCCTTCTAGTGGGAGATCATTTGGATCTCATGATATAGCCATTCATTTTCTATGGAGCATTTACAAGGGAAAGAAGGTTTGTCGAATGGGGATTCGCCAGACTTACAATGGGTTATGTTCCATGTGTTGAAGCCTTCATGTGACTTGAAATGGCCATGTGATTACGAGTACCTAAAAGGCTCACGAGATCTATATCTCTGAACCATCATCCCCTTCCTTTGTTTTTTGGGTAATATAATTTCAATATTCAGGTATTTATTATTTTGTGATTTTTGTAAAACTTATTCAGCAGATGTCAACATCGACTCCCCCCCCCTTTCATTTTAATAGTCTTTTTGAAGAAATCTTTATTAATAGTTATTTCTATAGAGAAAACACAATACGTGTACAAAATATTATTGTTTTTGGTAAATTAATTATTCTCATATAAACAAGAATGATTATTTTTTCATAACCCACATCTTCATAGGTCCTGTATTATAGGAAATTAAAAATTTAGGAAACCAAATTTCTTAAAAAAAAATTATAATAAAATATTAATATTTTTGAAATGAAATCCTTATGAAAACTGATGTATTTATTTATATTCAAAGAACATTTATTCTTCTAGTGAACAACAGTCTGACATTCAGTGATAAATGGATCACTTTTTTGAAAAGGTAATTTTTTTTAAAAATGATCTTTACCTAAAAAATCTATTTCACATGAATCACGATGAGATGTAATTTGATTTTACATTTTATTAATGTTTTTATTAACAGTAGTAAACATCAGAAAAATATTTTTTAAACTATATAAATCTTTGTTTAGTTCCCCAAATAAATTATTATCCTTAATAGTAGTTGTATTAGAATTGTATTTCTATATATTTTAATAATCACATTATATAAGAGGTAGATTTCTCTATTTTTTTAATGAATTATTTTTCTCAAAATTATTTTTTTCATAATATTTTGAAATATAGGAATTGAAATTATTAGTAATAGAAATAGTTTAATTTTAATTCACATGTTTTTTAGAAATATAACTTTTTTAGTTATTTTATAATTTTTACTTCACAACTTTTTTTAATATCCAGAAATCTCTTCAAAACTAGGTATAATGTTATTCTATTTAGATGAAGAATATTATTCATCCGAATATATTGAAATAGTATTATTAACAATATTTGGGTAATTTTCATTCAAAGTAAAAATATGAAAATATTTATTATTTACCTTTTATATAAAATAGTAATTAGTCTTCATAATTTCAGTTTTGAATCTTATATTCTTCTAATATGACTCATCATGGTCAAATGAATTATCAGACTTGATATCATCACAATTAGAGCTCTGTATATCTAAGTATTTTATGATCTTATTTTTTTAACTCTTAGAACATCCTATAATTAAATCACAATTCATGATTTTATCAAATTTCATTTTCATCTTCATAGAATCTAGTCCAATATGTCAAGCTTTATTACACTCATAATAGAAAACTTCTGAAGAATCCTTTTTATCAATTATTTATTTGTGAATATTCTTAAATATATATTGGAAATAATTGTTTTAAATAACTTTTTCAGATTTTTTACTATATTAGAAAATCTATTCACATATTTCTATGATGAACTACATTCAGATTCAATAACAACTTTCTTATTTTTAAAAGACTTTGATGCTTTCTCAACTAAATGGAATTTGTTTTAAACATTAGAATTAGAAGAAAATGTTACTCATCCATTATTATTTTTTATGTTATCTGTATATATTTTAAATATTATCTCCTAATGAAAAAGGGTTGCAACCAATTCAACCATGTTATAGTTTTTAATTCCTCTTATATAATAAAATGTAGTTCTCTCATACTCCCATTTTGTAGGAATGATTTCTATAATTTTATCAATTAAAATCCAATATTTAATATCATTCCCTATATGGAATTGTAAAGTATTTACAATAGTGATGAACTGTTAGTGACTTTTTCCAATGGATTCACCATGTAAGAAATTGAAAGATTGACAATCGGAATTAATCATATCTCTTCTAGTTTTAGTAAAATTTGAAGTTCCAAAATGAGTTAAATATAATTTATTTCCAATAACACTATCATATTTACAATATAAAATCTTGATATAAATGTTTTGAGTCATATAGAAAGGAATATTACTCCTCACACTATAATTTAACTAAAATTATAAATTATCTGAATTACTATAAGAAGTACTTCATTTTATAGAATCTTATAGTTAGTAGTTAAGAATCAAAATTTTGAACACTGGTATATACAAAAAAACCATCATGTATCTCTGATACTCAGAATCAAAACCATAAGAAATTTATGGTCTTCTAGGATTCATAATTTTAGTGTACCAATGCTTATACTTTCCATACTAACAGAATCAAAAATCATTCTATAATTTAATCCATAGTTTAATAAGAATTTATAAAATAATTGTTCGTAAAATATTTATGAACTTATAGTAAAATATTTATATCCCAAACAAGTATAGTAGAAAAATATTCTATAATAAAAATTGGTGGATCATAATATTATTATACACGACGGGGGGGATTATAGATAAAATATTAATCCAACATAAGCCCAATCCTTTGTTTTTTAAAATGAATTTATTCAGAAATTGATTGATGATCAAAGAATGTGAACAAATATAAGAAGTCGTCTAATAAAATACAGTAACAAATAAGACCTATAAATAGTATGATAAAATTGATATTAGAAAAGACTAGTAAAAAAATCATTCTCAAATAAATGGACAATGGAAATTTGACTTGATGAAACAAGTAAATGTATGTAACGTCTCGGTTCTGGGTGCCAGTAAATGGGTGCCCCAGACCCAATTGGTAACACGACCTCAAGTGCATTTCCCCAAACGCCAGAGGTTGCCGACTAGCAGCGAGGTCCGGGGTCTGATAGTGGGGAAACTATGCCCACATTTGTCAAGTGTAGCGCAATGGAAATGATAAATAGCATACAAAAACAGCGGAAGCTATAAACCATACACATTTAAAATGAACAACTATAGTAAATGAAAACAAACAATTATATAGATAAGGTTTAAAAATGTATCTAGTTCTATGAAAATAGCCAGAACATGTTACATAGTAGTACAATATAATAAAATAGAAAGTACAGGTACAACAGAATAAAACAGAACATCCGACAACATCACGAGCCTAAGCTCGGTCCCCTGCTCCACTACTCCTCCACAACAATCAAGTACATGTATAGGGACCCTTTCCCTTATCCACACCTTCAACAAAATATTCTATTTGGGCCGAAGACATGACCCAAATAGGGTGTGACAAATAAATCCCAGTAGGCACCCACTGAAGGCCCGTGAAAAACTGTCAGTGTAAAAGTGAAACAACAGTTTGTAGAAGTAAAATGAAAATAAACTAAGTAGCACTTAAAAATAAATAACTACAAGTTATATTGCCCTTTTAACATTCATTTAATCATTAAATTTAAGATACCACCATAGTGAATTTTCTAACTAAATAGTTAATGTCCTCAGACATGAAAACCATACCCTCAGGTAAAAAGAATCGAAAACCTAAGCTATCTGCCCTCAGGCATATCTGATATTTCCCTCAGGTGTACGAGGTATCATCCTAATGCGCAGAATCTACTACCAACAGGCATAACCGATATGGACCTTAGTCTAAACAGAACACTGCCCTCATGCTAAGAAAAACACTTCCCTCATGCCCAATTAGAACACTACCCTCAGGTGCAAGTAAAACCCTGCCCTCAGGTGTAAGTAATTGGGCCGAGCCCAACATATAAGAAAGCTAGTATATACAATTCCTCTCAAGGAAATTTAAAATCATGCTAAATTTTATGGTATACCCTCAGGTAACCTGGACAATGGCTAAATAGAGGAACGCACCCCTGGGGTGGTCCTGGATCCAAATAGTGATCCCAAACAACAGTTTATAATCACATTTAAATACCTATACAATTCTAGGTATTTAAAACAGTCACGACCTCAACCACACGATACCCCAACATGGGTATGTAGCACAATGGTACACAAAAACACACAACAGTTGGAATTTAAACACTAGACCACATTCCTCGATCGCCCCTGATCGGTATACGTGAAAGATGCCCCTCGAACCGTCTAAGAACGATATAGATATAAGGTAAACGAATTACCATTAAAACATAAATAACTTCCCCTCAGGAAAGAATTTGTATGAATTACTCAAGGAGAGGGGAGGGGTTACCTATACAGTTCCAACAAGATCGACGGAGGTGGAATCAGATTCATGATGCTTGACTGGGTGATCTCCAAAGCTCCGACTGTTCTCCCGAGCACTCCTCCGGTTCTAAGCCATCTCTATGAATAGAGGAGGATACATCCCATTTTAGGCGAAATAAACAGACTATACAGCTTGTACAATTGAGTACACGGAATGTACATTCCATTTTTTAACTGTTCCTCCGGCAGCTTCTCACCAGCGTGGAACTGTTCAACTGTCGACATGAGTACACGGCGTGTATTCATGTCTACACGGTGTGTACTATCGCTCAGCTGGCCACCACCTTACTATTCGCCTCCCGACTGACTACACAACGTGTAAATTCCTATTACACGACATGTAGATGGTTTTTACACCTTTCATCATCATCATGGATACACAACCTATGTACTCATCCAACACGGCCGAAGTACACGGCGTGTGGAAAAGTACACGGCGTGTACCCACAGAATTTGTGATTTTTCCCCCATTTTCCTTATTTTCTCAAAAACACTTAAGGGAAATAGAAAAAAAGAAACTCATACCTCAAGAATAAGAACTAGGTTCTTACAAACTAACCCCCTTAAATCAATTTGTCCCTGATTTTCCCTTCTTAGGGTTGAGAAGATAATGTCATGAACATCTCCGCCACTAAGCACATATGTCAGTCTCCCACTCCCAGGTTTCCTCTTACACTCGACCATGCTTCCATCGCACCTGTACGAGAGGATCTGACTGGCCTTAGAGAACCTTCATGCTTCTATCAAAAATAAGAATCAGATGATCCTCAAAGGACACATCTATCTGAAGCTCAACCTCATCAAGCTGAAAGATGTGAGATGAGTCTGAATGATAACAGCGCAGCTAAGATACATGGAAGACGTCGTGCATGGCCCGGTACCTCTGTGGTAACTGCAACCGATAGGCAACCGGCCCGACTCTCTCCATAATCTCAAATGGCCCCACATACCTTGGTGAATGTTTACCCTGTCTCCTGATCAGCTTGTGTCCCAACCTTGGTGAAACACACAATAAAACCTAATCCCCGACCATGAACTCCAAGGGTCTTCTGTGGCAATCGGCATAATATTTCGGATGAGACTGTGTGGTAGCCATCCGCTTCTGAATCAACTGGACCTGCTGAAAAGTCTCCTACAAAATACGTGGTCCTAGTAAGGCTGCCTCACCTGCCTCTATCCAGTACATGGGTGACCGACATGGCCTACCATATAAAGCCTCATAAGGTGTCATCTCAATAGATGCCTGAAAACTATTATTATAGGAAAACTCGACTAGGGGTATATGCTTCTCCCAAGAGATAATGTCTCCAATAGTGTAACTCATGCCCAACTGCAGACAACTCGATGTCATTCGTCGGGTAATTCCTCTCATGTGGCCTCAAATGCCGAGACCCATACACAACAACTCGATCGCCTTGCATCAACACAACTCCCATCCCAAAACCTGATGCATCACAGAAAACTGTATAGCTCTTCCCTTGATCTGGAAGTATCATGATTGGTGGTGTTGTCCACCATCCCTTCAATTACTAAAAGGGTCCCTCGCAAGCTTCTGTCTAAACGAACATCATTCCTTTCTTAGTCAAACTCTTCAATGGCGTTGCTAAGTGGTAGAAGCCCTGGATGAATCGTCTGTAGTAACCAGCCAACCCCAAGAAACTTCATATCTCAAACAAGTTCTTAGGATGCTCCCAAGAAACTACTACTCTCACCTTCTCTTGGTCTACTGCAACTCCTGCCTCGGAGATGATATGACCTAGGTAGTGTATCCGGTCCTTCCAAAATTGGCACTTTTAGAGCATAACATATAGTCGATGCCCTCTCAGTGTACTCATTATGATCTCAATATGGGTGGCATGGTCGTGTTGAGTGTGATATTACACCCAGATATCATCAATGAATACTACAAAAAACAAATCAAATAAGGAGGGAAGACACGATTCATCAGAGCTATGAAAATTACTGGCGCATTCATAAGTCCGAACATCATAACCACGTATTCATATAGACAATACATGCTCTAAAAGGCTGTGAGAGGTATATCAGATGGTCTATCGCGCAACTGATGATATACAGATCTCAAGTAAATATTTTAGAACACTCGTGCTCCCTGAAGTGGATCAAAAATTTCATCGATCATCAGCAAGGGATATCGGTTCATAACCGTCAGCTGGTTCAGTTTCTGATAATCCAAAAAAATTCAGAGGGTACCATCCGCCTTCTTCGCAAAAGGACCAGAGAACCCCAAGGAGAAGTACTGTGTCGGATAAATCCCATTGATGATAACTCCACTAACTGTATTTTGAGCTTTTGTAATTCAGGTGTAGCCCTCATATAAAGAGGAATGGACACCAGTGCTGCTCCTGGAACAAGCTAAATAGAGAAATCCACCTCACGCTTTGGAGGTAGACCTGATAATTTGTCCAGGAATACATCCCTGAATTGATCAAACACTGGAGGAAATCCCTTCTGAAATGTCCCCTAATCATCCCGATATAAACTCGCAATCTGGGTTGTGTCTCCACCTCGCCCAAGATGCTCTGATCCAGCTCAACTCGCCTGAACATCCCACTCACATTTGTATAGAAACTATCCACCCTTTGGTGATGTGAAACGCACCCTGCGATGATAGCAGTCTTCAAAGGATAGAAAGGAAACCGACCAGTCCTTCCCAAGAAGTACATCATAGCTCGTCATCTCCTAGACATAGAGGTCCCAATGAAAGTGACACCCACCAACCTCAAGGGGGTACTCTCTACACTAATGCACACTAGCCGTTATAGTTACAAATGGATTTTCTAGTGTCATGATATCAGAAGAAGTAGAAACACAGAGCCCAATGCTCTTCACAACAGGCAGAAATATAAAGCTATGTGTAACACCTATATTGAAAAGTAATGAAGATAAAATAAAAGCTACTAGAATAGTACCTTTGACCGTAGAAGGTCCAGGATCTTGCTGGTGTTGGGTATGTTGCACTACATATGCCTGCCCAGTGTCGTGGCCCTGTGACACATCCTCGCTACCCTGAGCTATCCCTCCCTGCTTCCTCTGAGATCCTGGTGTCTGAATACCATGACCACGACCACCATCTTTGCCTACACGCCCTAATGTATTCTAGTTTCCTGACTAGTAAGATGATGTTGGTTCTTCTCCCGCACACGTAGTCTGCATAGAACCCCTATCACTATCCACTGGTTGAAACACCTGGCAAAGCGCTGCAGATGATCCATCTTGTCGCAAGATCGACACTCTACTAGGTCACGTGGACACTGCAGTCTCTTGTGCCCCTCTTTATAGCACTGGTAGCACAAGACCTGGCCACTTAAAGAAAAATTCTGGATATTACTGCCACTGTGAGACAAATCCATCTTCCTCATCCTCTTACCGTTATAAACAGTTCCAGAAACTAGTGTCGAAACGCCCTGGCCCACACCACTAGCATCCCAAAGGTTCAACTCGGTAATCCGTGCCTGGTTCACAATAGCATGTACTTTAGGCAACTTGAAAACATTCACTAGTGCTCGGATATCATATAGAAGAGAATCCTTAAAGCGTCTATCCCTTAATGTCTCATCACACACCAGAACGGGTGAAAAATGCTGATGATCTGTGAAACGTGCAGAATAATCCATCACCGATATATCACCCTACTGCAGGTTCATGAACCCTCTAGCTCGATCTGCCCTCAGTGTCTCTGGGAAGAAGAATTCATAGTAGGATGTCTGAAAATCTTCCCACGCCATGTCTCTATGATGCTCTGTCTGAGTGGTAACATCCTTCCACCTCTTGGTGGAATCACACAGCATATATGTCGCGAGCATGCCCCTCTGCCCTGTAGGCGTCTCAAGCTTCCCGAAGATAGTCTGCATCAACCCCAGCCAAGACTCTACAGCATGTGGTCCACCATCCCCTGAAAATGTAGGTGGATTTTGTTGTTGGACGATACGAGTCAGCTCTTCCATAGATTTGGCAGGCAGCGGTGCTCTCTGGAAGGTCTTCATAAACCTCCTAAATCCTTCACGGAACTCCTCATTCGTGCCTGTGTCTGGTATAACAGCTAGCACCGCATCTGGCTCTGCTAGAGGATCTATCAGTATCCCATGGCCAACCGTTTCCAGCGTATACTCGTTGCCGCTCTCCGGGAGAACAACACGTGGATGTCTCAGTGACATGACTCTACAGGGTCAAAAACACGCCTTATATTTAAATTTATCAAATACTTAAGACCAGGGGACCAAAAAGGAAACATGAGGAAGAATGAAATCAAAATATGAAAAACAAGAGTACACCGTGTGTATATTAACTACACGACGTGTACCTAACTTTTCTTCTCTATCCCGGGTCCTTCAACACGGCTTATCCACACGGCTCTCTTCCAATCGAAACTATATGGCGCGTATAATACCTACACGGCATGTATGGTTTAATTTCAAACTACTCGTGTTGTCAGTGACACGAATTGCTACTCGGCCGACACTACACGACATGTTGCACTCACACACAGCGTGTACACCACCCCGTTTCCCCAGCCACATGGCTAAGTCAACACGGTCTCTCACTGGTCAATACTACACAGAGCGTCCCACGGGCACACGACATGTTAATAGAAAAGATTACACCAACCCGTGTTGTTCATGACACGGCCAGGTACCTAGTTCAGACTACACGACGTGTTCAAGGTGGACACGGCATGTATGTCTTAAAGTTTCCTCGGTCTGTGTAGTTAGTTACACAACGAACACTAGGTCAACACTACCCGACATGTACAAAAGGTACACTGCGTGTACTCCCCATGATATGCTCTACCCCGTGTCAACACACACACACGGCCTATGACATGGAAAGAGACTACATGGTGTGTACTGAGGGTATATGGAATGTACTTAAGAAGTTTATATTTCTTCCCAAACAGAAGAACACACGGCTTGTGTCCATAGAACTACACGGCATGTACGTTTGGTTTTCATGACAGTATGCCTCAGAGACTACTCCGGAGCCCAGATAAAACACTAAAAAATATCACATAAGTGCCAAATTATGATCCATGAGGGCCCATACTCCCCATGAATCAAATCATGGAATCTTATACGTGTTATACGAAGGTAAATAGTTAATGATCCACCAAATTCTGGTAATTGAAGGCCCATACTCCCCAAAAACCTAATTTTGGCGTTCCATCATTTTGAATCTCCAAAACAGTACTCAATCAAATAGCAGGTATTTATCTAAGCAGCTATCACAACAACATGATTTTCTAGAACAAAAACTATCATAACAACATGCAATTTCTAATGCACCTACATGGCATGGAACTATGAATGGAATGTGATTTCTAGAATGTGCCTAAATGATGCATGAGACATCATACCCTCATCTCATCGGGTCGCAACTAAATAGAACCCATGGATAACATATAAACAACACAATCACAAGTGTGTCACCCAACGGTGAAAATAAAATCAACTGTAAACTTTTCAAAATCAGTAAAATTGCAACAAACGAAGTAGACTCGGTTTTCCTTGTACATGGGTTAGCTACTCCCGGGCAGAGCTTATTACCAACTACTGTTTTCTTCATATCCCTGACTAAGGCTGCAAATAGTAAGTCAAAGAAAAGAACCTCCTCTGATACCACTTTGTAACGTCCCGGTACCAGGTGCCACTCAAAAGGTTCCCCGGACTCGGTTGGTCAGACAACCTCAAGCGCATTTCCCTCAAACACCAGAGGCTGCTAACATGCAGTGGGGGCCCAGGTCTGATACTAGGGAAACTATGCAATCATTTTTCAAGTGTAGCGCAGCGGAAAAGATAAATAGCATACAACAACAGCAGAAACAATAAACCACACACATTTAAAAAGAAAAACTATAGTAAAAGTTAATGAACATTTATATAGATAAGGATGAAACATGTCACTAGTTCTAAGAAAATATCTAGAACATGTTACACAGTAGTACAATACAATAAAATAGAAAGTACAGATACAACAGAACAAAACAGAACAGATGACAGCATCGCGAGCCTATGCTCAGTCCCATGCTCTCCTACTCCTCAGAAACAATCAAGTACCTGTATAGGGACCCTTTCCCTTATCCACACCTACAGAAACATAGTCTGTTTGGGCTGAAGACATGACCCAAACAGGGTGTGAGAAATAAATCCCAGTAGGCAGCCACCGAAGGCCCGTTCCCAACTATCTGTGTAAAAGTACAACAAAAGTGTGGAGTAGTAAAATGAAAATAAACTAAGAAGCACTCAAAAGTAACCAACTACTAGTTATATTTCCATTTTAAAATTTATTTAATCATTCTATTTAAGATACCACCACAGTGAATATTCTAAGTAAACAATCAATGTCCTCAGACATGCAAACCTTACCCTTTGGTAAAAATAATTGAAACCCTCAGGTATCTGCCCTCAGAAATATCAGATATTTCCCTCAGGCGTACGAGGTGTCACCCTCAGGCACAAAATCTACTTCCCACATGCATAAAAGATATAGCCCTCAGGCTAAACAGAACACTTCCCTCAGGCTAAACAAAACACTACCCTTAGGCACAAGTAAAACACTGCCCTCAGGAGCAAGTAAAACACTTCCCTTAGGCGCATGTAACCAGGCTGAGACCAACATATAAGCAAGAAGGTATATACAATTCCTCTTAATGAAATTTAAAATCATTCTAAATTTTACGGTATACCCTTGGGTAACCTGGCCAAATGGCTAAATAGAGGAACGCACCCCTGGGATGTCCAGGATCCAAGCAGTGATCCCAAACATTATTGTATAATCACATTTAAATACCTATACTATTCTAGGCATTTCAAACAACCAAGGCCTCCGCCACACGACACCCCCACAAGGGTTTGTAGCACAATGGTACCCAAAAATGCACAGCAGTTGGAATTTGAACACCATACCACCTACCTCGATCGCCCCTGGTCGGTATACGTGAATGATGCCACTTGAAAAATCCAAGAATGACATAGATCTGAGGTAAAATAATTCCCATTCACATTTAAATAACATTCCTTCATTAAAGAATTAGTAATAATGGATCAAGTAGAGGGTAGGGCTTACCCGTACGGTTCCAACGAGATCGATGGAGGAAGAATTAGATTCCCGACGCTCGAACGGGTGATCTCTAAAGCTCCGACCAGTCTCCCGAGCTCTCATCTAGTTCTAAGACTTCTCAGTCAACAGAGGAGGCTACTGCCCCTTTTAAGCAATAAAAAAAACAGACTACACAGTGTGCACTATTGTGTACAAGGCGTGTACTTTCCATTTTTTAACTGTTCCTCCGGAAGCTTCTCACCAGTGTGGCACTATTCAACTATTGACATGAGTGCACAATGTGTATTCCTGTCTACATGGTATGTACTTTCACTCAGCTAGCCCCCACCTTACTATTCGCCTACCGACAGACTACACGGTGTGAAAATACATATTACCTGGCATGTAGTTAGTTTTTACACCTTTCATTGTCATCATGGCTGCAGACCCTATGTACTCATCCAACACGGCCAAAGTACACAGTGTGTGGAAAAGTACACAGTGTCTACCCACAGAATTTGTGATTTTTCCCAATTTTACTTATATTTTCAAAAACACTTAAGGGAAAGAGAGAAGAAGAAACTCGTACCTCAAGAATAAGAACATGGTTCTTACAATGTAAATATTATAAAAAATTTATAATAACATAAATTGAGCCTTCTAAATAATTTATAATCTTTATTATTATGTTTTAAGGAAGTTATAAATCATTAAATTGGATATCCATAGTTTTCAACCTAACCATACGGTCTGTCCTTCCTCACGAGGAATGCCCCCGATTCAAAGATCGATACAAGATTTGTATTTTAATAACTTAAAGCCCTTAATTATCCAAATAGGAATCCATATTATTCCAATCCCTATAACCCTAAATATAAACATAGATTAGAATCAGATATTAAAAACTAAAAAACATTCTAATTATATTAATATCCTTAAAATAGATTCCTTCGAAAAAACCCTCTGAATTATTACAATGCGCAAGAATGACATGTTTTGGATGACCGATCATCAAACAAGTATAATTTTAAAATATTTTTCTTTCATAACCTCTAATGAATTCATATTTATAGAAATAAATTCATCATTAATAATTTTTGTGAATATCAATGTTCTTAAAATGACCAAAAATTATCTTCACATGAAAATTATGAAAATACGACTCCATCTGATGTCGTTTTGAAACCATCATCACAATGATATGATAAAATTATTTATTCTAGTGAAAAAAATTCTTACAATCAGATTATAAAATATGTTATTCCAATGGAATAATTTTTTTTTCTAATAGATGATTGTATGACACATCAATTGACAAGATTCCATCATACCGAGAAAGTACATACCATTAAACCAATATAATACATAAAGCCACACTGATATATTTCATATCATCACAATAATATACTACATATAGTTACATAGATAGACTACATATTTTCACAATAATAAACTATATATCATCACATTGATAGAATATATATCATAAGTATGATGGACTTGTATTAGTTCAATCCATTTGACACGAATTAGGTTAATCGGATGGATCATACATGTATAAAAATTTATATGCATTAGTTTAGAACTATTATTGTTTCGATAAAAAATATTTTTTTATAATGAAAAATATAAATTAATTGGGAAATATAAATTTAGTTTAATATGGTGTTATAATGTATTTTTTAATATTTAGAAAAGAATGTAAATATAGAATGTATAAAAATTCGACTGAACTTGTACAAGTGATAAAGAATATTGTTTTTATACATAAAAAATGAAATGGTAATAAAATAAGTCAAGATAAGAAATTATAATTAGTGACACAGATAAACCAATAATAAAATAATTAAGTAATTACTGAATGAATATACATCCTTGATATTACTATGTAAAATATATCACATTAATTAATCTATTGAATATATTGAATCCATGCTATTATGTTTGATGTATTTGATCATATTAAAAATAATTATACATCAGATTTAGTTCAAAAACAAAAATAGAAAAATATAATATGAAGCATGCAGGTATTAATAAATGAAATACTTAATAAATTTGAGTTATTAATAAATAAATCATAACTAATGTATAAATACAATTATCATGTGGAAGTAATTGATTTTAATAATGATTCTCTAATGTTTTAAGGATTGAGTCTATTCAAAAAAAGTTTTATGTCTTAAAAACATGATGAATATATTAAATAGATTTCAAATAAATATTCAATAATAATGATATAAAATATTTTTAATTTACTGAGTTACATAAAGGATTAATATTTGATAGATATTTTATATAAGTATATGAAATAATGAAATATTTATATAGAATAAAACATGACACAAGATCACAATATAAAAATTATTATTGTATAGGGAAAATTATTTTTATTAAAGGAAAAGTGTAATATAATATATATATTAGAGAGATGAGTATATTTATTGATTTTTACATTATTTATGTTTATTAAATATTTTTTGAATGAGATATATTGCATGGATGATATTTTTAAAAATAAATAAATATTATTTTAAAATTATAGTCGTTGGAGATATTAAATTATTTTTAGGATTATATGATAAGTTAGTGAAAACCCATAATTTTCTATTTTAGGATCAATATTCCACGTAATATATAATCTAGTTTTGAATAGAAAATTCAAGGTAGGTTTCTATACTATAAAAATTCTTGTAAACATTTTAAAATATAAAACAATAAAATATTTAATTTAAGAGTAATATAAAAAGAACATTGACAGTCTATTATACCTCCAAACATCCATACATAAAATGGTTTATTAATTATTTGTTCATAATTGAATTCTAAGTAAAATAAAATTACAAAAAGTTATTAATTAAAAGAGGGGGAATCTATATACAGGATTTATACTAGTTTCTTGTGATGATACCCTTGGGTGACTCATGAAAAATAAACTTATTTATTTCAATGTGTTCCCAATGTATTTGATAAGTATATTACACATATTTTATGAAATTTCAATGCAAATATCAATTATGTTTTGATTTTTTATTAAAATGAGAAATTATATTTATTTGGAATTAGTGACATTGATTATGAAGTTAATATCGATGGTAGAAAATTAAAATTATGAGGCACATTTTTCTAGGAATCAAATAAATGATATGGAAGTAATAGATTTATTTTTTAATACCTAATATAATATATAATTAGTATGTTTGTACAATATATGATTGCTCACAGATGATGTGTGTGAATGTGGAACTTGAAATTATGAAAGTGTACGTGAAAAATCTATCAGGAATTTGTTATAATAGCCAAAATGTTATCAAACTGTCATATAATCACGTTAAAAACTCAAGATCCAAGAAAACTGATTTTGAATATCATAATTTTGGGGATAAAGAGTTAAATAATATTGTAAAACTATAGGTTTCCTCATATTGGATAATATTTTTGTTATCTTTTAGAAAATATATTTAAAAGACATATTTAAATATTTAATATAGATAATACATATTTTTACTTCCTCTCTTATATTTTTTATTATTATAATTCCAAATTTTTTTCTTTATTATATAAAAAATGGTGATAAATAGTAATTTATTTATAGATTGATATTTATTGACATTACACGTGCAATACAAAAAATGATTTTTTCAAAATACAGTGGGTAAAAAGGATGTTCTAGTTTATTCAATTAAATGGAAATGGGGGTAAAAATCAAATTATGCCACTTACATATTTTCCCTGAGAGATTGAAATATATCAAAAAATTCACATTCAACTGATCTTGTGTCAATAGTTTTTTATTATAAACATGGATGTGAAAATATTTGAGTTCTTGGATTAAAAAAATATAAATGGAAAGTCTGAAGAAACTATCAATTGTTGATATTTGTTTTGGTATTTTTATTCAATATCATAAATGTTATCATGAATGTTATAAAGGTTTTTGGGTGATATTATTATTTATATGTAATTTTTAATCATTCTATAGGTTTTAAAAATCTTGGAAAAAATGATGAAAATTTGTCAAATTCATTAGTAAATGTTTATTATATAAAAAAATTGAACATTACATAAATTATTATGTCTTTATAATATAGAATAATGGATGTAATTGAAATTGTTTTTGAATTTGACTATGGAAAATAAAATAAATTTTAGTGAAGGGATAAATGTGCATCTTACTGATTAATTATAGTGAATGTGAATGAAATTTTATAAATGTATTAAGTGTCTATGAAATAGAAGATTCTACTATATATTTTATGAATGAGATTATGAATTTTTTGTTTGTATAATATATGGGATATCATTGATTATAATATGAGTTTTTTAGACTATTTAAAAATTTTAAAATATTTTTATTTACATTTGGTTTTCAGGATTAATTTTAGTTGAGGTTTTACTATGATAACATATAATTTACCATTATTTATTGTGGTAAAAGATTAACGACTATTTTAAGAGATTATGGATTTAATTTTTTTTAATATTTTCACAGTGTAGTTAAATAAATGAATTTTTTTTAATATTTTATATAGTGATAATTTGGGTCAATTTTAGTTTATATTTTATCATTATTTTTTGGATGACTGACAAATATTTCTAAAAGAATAAATATGGATATTTATGTCTCCATATTTCCTAGCCTATAGTGAATTTTCAATTTAGGTGGATTTTATAATAAAAGAAAAATATAGATTCATTGTTTTTTTCATGACCATTAAAGAAGTAAAATACGAGCATGATATTTTTAGGGAGTTCTATAAAATAGAACATGGCATTATATCCTTTTCAATGCCTTTATAATATGTTGATAAAAGTGGATAATAATGATATTTTAATTAAATTTTTTAAGTGTGTTTCTAATTTATAATTTAGGGGTAATTTATTGATTTTGAGAAAAAGAAGGCACATGATAAGATTATGATTGAGAAAATATTTTTCCAAGGATGATCTAATAAATAAATTATTATTTCTCAATCCCCAACACATCAAAAATATCACATTCATTAACACCATTGTTTTGAAAAAAACATTAAGCATCCTTTTCAACATGATATATATTTTTTCTTTATAGACTATAAGCATCCTATACCACTTTTATGATATTATAAAGGGGTAAAATATGATGATTTTTTATTTTTTTTATCCTTATCACATTAGTGAATAATGGTTTACTTGTATTTAACCAATCATGAAAAAGACATTGTCACCAACCACAGGGGAGAACCATGAAAATATTTTTTGTTCTGGCTGTCATTAATTTAATTATATATGGGAGGGGAAATTGTTTTAATTTTATAAGAATTATTTTACTAAGAATGGTATAACATATATATTTTTTGAGAAATTTTAAAAGGAATTGGAACTAATTCAAACCCCTTATCAATTTTAAATACACAATGATTTTTAATAACCAATTATTACTACTCAAGTTTATTTTTATATTTTATTTTTAAAATTCACTATAATTTGGAAATTATAGAAATATTAAACATTGGAATTATAAATACAGAATAAATAATTAATTTTTGTTAAACTAAACTATATGAGATTTTATTTTTTGCATGTTTTTTCATAAATAGTTTAGATAAAACTAATAATATGTAATTTATTTAATTAAAATTTAGTACATAAATATTTAGAATATAAAAATAAAAAAATTATTATATTAAAAGTAAAAAATAAAATATATAAGTAAATAAATAAATAAATAAAGAATATATTTTTCTTAGTATATAACAATATCCAATAATGCTCTTATATATAAAAAAAAAATTGTATAGCGTATAGTCTAGTTGATTTGGATGAAGCCTAAAAAACCCATATAATATAAAGGGTTTTAATAAATTTGTACATTTTCTAATTCTATATCAATAAAATTGATATTTTTATGATTACATTATAAGATATATTGTATTCTTATATAATTTGTTATCCTTAGATACAGATATCAACATATCAAATGTAAGTACCACCCAATATATTATTAACAGAAAACAAATTTCATATTATGTGATGTAAAAAATATTATTTATATATCATTAAATAATTATAACAATGACCTCTTTTTATATATTAGTATATTAAATCCTAATGTTTCATGTTATTATAAAATTGGGTGATGGTTTTTAACACTATTAACTGAAGTGATTTCAGCTTACCTCTAAAATTGTTATGATTATCTCTTTTAGAAAAAATTATCCATATATATCAAACATATAAATATCTCAATCCAATAAACATGAATTATTCATATCATCAAAACCATATCACAATAAGTTGAATAAAAATATCTTTTTCCATTGATATCATGTTTTTGAAAAATAAATTTCCATAGTTATCCAAATATTAATTGGATCATCTCAAATACCATTGATCAATTTTATAGTCAAAAAAGATGTTTAATATATAATTTAATAAAATCCAATTCCTTGATCATTAAAAATAATACTTACAGAATAATATGTATTTAAATAATATAAACTAAATAACTCCCACTCTAATGTTAAATATGTTCAACAATGAGATATATATTAATTACTCAAAAGAACTAAATTATTCCTTCTTCCTCAAATAATGCACCATATATATAATAATAATAAACTTGTATGGGTCCTTATTACCTTTTATATCATACTAAAACCTTACCTCATAATAAAATAAAGAAGAGAGGAAGATGGAGGGATATATAGAGAGATAGAGAGAGAACTCCAACTATAATATAAAATATTATTTATTTAGAATAATGTTCTAGATTACTAGGTTTAGTGGTAATGTATATAGTGGGTTTGTTTTGAGTGGCCCATCCTGAGACTATAATTTAATCCCAAACATCTATATTATATCAATTGTTTGATATCCTTATATATACATCCTTCATAAAATGAATGGGGAAGTATTCTTTTTTGGTTCAGTAATACATGGAAATTTATTATCCATTTAAATTATATGTTTTTATGTAATTTTCACCTCTACTAATACGTTGAATAATTGAATAGTCTGAAGACACATTCAAACATCTCTTATCCATCGTTAAATTATATAGAAATCGGTATGCCTGAATGTTTTATGAGATATATTATACAAACTATAAAAATGTAAATGATGGTTTCATATATGTAAATGTCTTTAAATTACATGTATATCACATGTTTTTATATAATATAAATTATAGCCAATGATACGACACATTTGTAGTAAGAATATTTTGGACCATTTTTTTATTTGTTGCCAATGTTTTAGAAATTAATAAATATAAAATCATGTGATAAATAAGGTATGGGGATATTACTGTCCATAATCCATGGTAATGAATATAAATTTTTAAGAAAAACAAAAAAATGAGTGGAATATCATTTCGGAAATAGATTTATAAATAAAAAATTAAAGTCAAGAGATTCTACAAGACCTAAAAATAATGTATCATCATAAATTGAATAATACAAAAAATTATTATTTTATATAGCGATGTGGTTCCAATGATATCCACAGAGAAACATAGTTATTTATTCTCATTAGAGGAAATTAAAATGAAATTGATTTTGATGATACTTAGAGATATCATTTAAATATTCAAGAGTACTCAAAATAATATTAATGAGTTGATTATATTTTAATATTTTTGAAATTATTTAAAATTATATTTTCACACAAGAATGGGTATGATTTGGTTGTTCTTTCTTTCATATATATTTTACATTATGATAAGAATAAATGTATTAAATTGTTCTTATATTGGATAAAAAATTATGTCTCTAATTATATAAAAATGATTCGATATGTAATCATTATGATATTACTTTTGTATTTTTTGAGATTTGATCATAAAGAATGTGTTTTACATAATTTGTTTTTATATAAAATGGTTTGTGTACGTCTCCGAATTTTTTTTGAATATTCTTGAAAAAATATCATTATTTAAATTGATATAATGAATTTGAATTATTTTAATGAAGTTTTCTTTGAGAATGCATGGAGAATAAAAAACAGGTTAAATATACAATTAAAAAATCACATATTCAAACTGCCACTCGACTCTTATAATAAAATTTAGTAAGTAAAAAAATTATCAATAAGAATATGGGATGTTTACGATAGGATAGATAATAATTATATTCATTTGATTACCGTTAAATACGACTAGATCCAATTTTATATGTATGTGATAAGTGATGGATAACAAAACAATTGAATTTTCTATATTTGATGAAAATTTATTTGTTCCACCACTTCAATGTAGGTGGTATTGTATCAATGTTCTAGTGGGACTAAATCATAAAAAATAAAACCATTATGATTTATCAGGACATAACTTATGTATTTCAGATGTATAATATTTTTCTATAATGATTAACAATATTAAATTATAAATAATTTTTAAAAATTATTTAAATTCACAGATACTGATAAAATAGAGGTGTTAAAATATAAACTTAATGAAATATTTACCTTTTACAACTACAGTGGAAGATATAGAGTTATAACAATCTACTAAAATATATCTATATATTTTAAATTTAAAACACAAAATGGATAACCTTCAATCTATATTTTATAAAACAAATTTATTTATTTTACATGTTTTTATCTAGTTTTGATCCAATTATATTCTATCAGAAAAGAAAATATATTAGTATTCTCTAAATTCACACACTGAGTTCATAATGATTCTAAATTGGGTTCCCTATAATGTGTAAATTAACAAAGTACATATATTTTCTTAGATCAATTTTTTTCATTAAAGATATTAAAATTTTATTTTTTGGAAGCCTATCAAATGAGGATTGCATACAAGAATTTATTAACCCTATAGAAATGACAAAAAAATATTTAAAATCAATAGATATTCATGTGTTATGTATTACAAATACAGTACAATGAGCCGAATAATTCCCACATTCTACCAAATGATATCATAATGGGTAACTTAACACCCACATAAAGGGGGATAAATGATGTAAAGATTTCGTACAAGGAAAATACTTATGAAAATACAAAACACAAACAATGTAATGAGACAAATTATCATTTAAAAAATAAGAACACATTTAATTGGGAAATATAACACCCATGTTATTGGGAGTCTAATTGTGAATAGTGAACTTGGATAAACATCATATTAGTGGAGGCTAATTTTTTTGGATGTAGTCATATTCATAGGAAGAAACTATTTTGGAAGTAATGGAACTCAATTTAGTGTATACACTGGGTTATATATAATGTTTTGGGTAGAAAACTCCTTTTGTTATGACACTCTATTTTATGTGAAATAAAGAAAAATCCATTATGTAGACAGTGAGAAGGAATTTTGATTAGAAATATGTATAACACTTGGTTAGAAATGGTATTAAAACAAGTAACATCTATTGTGGAGAATAGATATAGGAAAACATAGATAATATTAGGGATTTTTTCTTCTCTAGACCAAATGAAATATTATTTTCTATAAATACCACTTCTTATTTTATAAGTATCTTGATAATATATTTTATTTCCAACATTGATTTAGTAATGTTTATGGATCATAGAATCTTTTGGAAGACACTGATCAAATATTATTGTTTTAAATGAATAGGCACAAGTTTTATAATAATTTTTATGATCATTCAAATATCATATCAATCCATGAATAAAGATTCTGGAGATTGTAGGGTAGGATGTTCCATATAGAACATGGTAAATTGTTTTTAGAATGAAATGGAAAAACTATTTGATTTTATATAATGGAACTCATGTGTATGATAAAAGAATGACTATTTCCTAGGGGTATGATATAGGAATTCAAGAAACATCTATTGTTTACATAGGATAATGGAGTTGTTATTTTTGAGGCATTGAAGTGTGAAAAATAATAGATGAAAATAAAAATTATAGAGCGGAGTGTAGATAAAAAAGAGATGAATATTGGTTATCAATAGATTCTCCACAATGTGAAATAATAGTTATATGAAGAGAAATAAAAAAAAGAATATAATAATAGAGCTGTACAGATCAATGTACCAATACTATAAAGGCGTTTTATATATTATATCATTATTTTTTATATATGTATTAGATAAGGTCATTTATTCAATTATAAAGGCAGTGATACTTTATTTTCTTGGTAGTGTTCAGTTTATAATTATATATTATTATAAATACTGTGATTTTATTAGAACCATAAGAGTATTACTAATATCACTCACTTTTTGTCAGTATCCCACATTAGATGAACCATGTAAACATTTATGAGTCTATGTGTGTTTATTTTTTTCATTATTTTTAGGAATAAATCATAGTATATCATAATTGATAAGGTAATAATGATATATAATTGAAATAAGTTGGTTGAATGTTAATAACGTGATTTATTATCCCCTCCCATGACATATAGTATTTTGGAGAATACTACTTTATAGCTAATAATAATTAAAAAGATATAGATTCAAGTCCGCCATCAATAAATTATTTATATGGATTTTTTAATCAAATAATTATTTCTATCCATTATAACATCATGGAACATTTTTGTAGATAGAACATACAAATATGTAATGGTAGAATGAAACATTAATTGAGATCACAAAGAATGGAATTGTTCTTTGATAATTTATATAAAATATTTCCATCTAAATTTTTTTTATAGAGATGAAAAAATCATGAATGAAAGTGGTGTAATGTGTATTAATAAAATTATAAAATCCGTATCATATGTCATTTACATTAAAATAATGGATGATAAATCATTAAATTCCACTAAAGACAACATAATAAAATAATATAATGGAAAATATAATGTTTGTGAGGATAAAATTTAATTTTTTTTCAAAATGATTTTGAGGAGGTTAATATTATTACGGAGGCTCCAATCAATTAATTTTATAATATAGTTTATAATATTGTAGTTTTCATTAGAGGTATAAGAAAATATATTAATAAAGTCAATATAGATAAGAGGATCATAAATATATTATCATTATATTTCAGTCCCAAGTTATCTCCGACAGAATATAACAATCTTAATAATATTTAACATGATTAATTATACATAATATTCATGGATTGTGATATGATGATATTGTAGGGTTTTAAAATTGCTAACAATTTCCCAGAGATTTAACTATCAACTCCAAATATATTTTCCCTGTAAATGATGAATTAAGAGGTAATGAGGGTAAAATGGAGAGATTTATAAAACCCCAAAGTTCTATAAGAATAAAATTTTATTAAATATCACATATATATAAAAAATTAATTTATCATTCATTATAACAGAAACTATTTTAATATTGTGTTACATGTTACAATGATTTTCTTAGAAAGATTTCATTACATGCAAGAATGAGTTTTACCGAACAAAAATATATTATTATTTATATCTAATATAATTGCTATCCCCTAGAAATATGAATTATAGGTATGAATATGATTAAATAACATATAAACATATATAAATTACACATTTTTATTTTATATCTACTTATTATATAAATAATAATAATCATTATAAATAAAAATATTTTGTTTTCTAAAAAACTATATTTTTTCTAAAAGGCAGTGTAATCGTGCTTGGTACACATAATTTAAAATTATTTTATACCAAATTTAAAAAAATTATATGAAAAAATGAAATTAATTTTTGAATGAACAATAAAAATTTTATCTTAGGAGTATTTAATTAATGCCCTGACCCCAGTTACCCAGAGTCAGTGCATTATTACCTAACATTAGCATGATCACAAGAGATCAACTCATGAAAGACCGACTAGTTTAGTAGCCTTGAATTTACTACATACATACATACGTTTTACATTACATCATGAAATAAAAAATGAAAAAATTGTGTCCCCTTTGAACATACATATATCTCTTATCTTATCCCTATAGGTTAATCGTAATATACATCTTCACTTATTAAGAAGAGAAAACATAAAAAAGGGGTGAGCTCAGAAGCTCAGTAATGATAACAATATAGGTGAAATTATAAAAAATATGCATAAACCTTTAATGGAATGTTTAAGAGTAAAATTAATGCCTTGTAAACATAAAATTACATATAATATGGAACATATAAATAACATAATTCCATTTATTTATTCACATGGATATTCTACTAGTCAAATAATCACATGTAATATCAATAGCTAATTTTGTAATAATGGAATGCATAATGTTGGACATCATAACCACATAGTCAAGGCCTTTTACCAAGACTACAAATATGATTTTGTCAAGTATTTGTTACAAGACAGTAGTTCGTCTCATGTGACCTACCAATGCATCGAGGGGATATAGCTGGACCTACCAATCAATTACTAAGTCCAATGCATTTCGAATAGGAAAAGGTTGAAACATAATATAAAAATGCATATTAAATCTAGCATACAAAATTTAAAGACTTTAACCATAAACCACTAATGATATAAAAATAGCACATCCACAGTCAAACATTTCACAAAACCTTAAATACAATATGGAAGATTGTACCAGTATAAATAAATATCAAACAAACATAAAATCAGATGAAGGATGATGACATAGATGAAATCAATCTAAAAAATATTTGAGTGAAATATATCTTTCTAAATTGTATTCATTTAAATATCACATAACTATAAAAGAATACAATATATTTGAAACAACTCTTATAATATAGTAAGTAAAACTTTTAATGTGTTATAACGATGAAAAATAAACGCACCCACCTTATAAGTTAAAAAAATATTTTCTTAATTTAATTGAAAAGGTCATAATGTAACTTGTTTGGAAAACGAAGGAAAGATTCCCTTCAACTTATTTTTTTATAAAAAGTCAAACAAGGGTATAAATGACATTATCCAATAATATATGAAATTGAAAAAATGTTTTGAAATACAATTTTAGGAAACACATATGTGAATGGTAAATAAGTCCCGATAGATACTTACGTACAAATAACAACAGATAATAAAGGGATTGTAAAATTGACCCTTACGTGGAACATTTACTTATTCCATGGAAGGATAACCTCCATTATAATGGTTAATTCATTTTTATTAAATTATAAAAGAACATCATACATATATATTATATCATATATGAGCCTATAATACTGATCTGTTAATAATATTTCATTATAATCATCATTTCGGGTGTTAACTGATTCATTTTCCTTTATATGTTTTGTAAAATTAGTCATGTTTTTCATGGATATGATGTATTTTTTTTAATTTACTTAATTATATAATGTTCTTCATCATTAGTTTTAACCATCAAATGAATATTATTATTGAATGGTAATGATGGGGAAGGAAATCTCATCCTATTGTGGAACAGTAAGCTATACGTACGCACGAGCGACAATATCATTCTATTAGTGGTGAAATTGTATATAATTTGGATGGTATATTATATATAAAGAATCATTAGCATTTTATATTTATTATTTATATCAATTATAATCATTATTAAACCCATCCAAATAATTAAGTGTTGAATTATAAACTACACCATGATGTGGATACAGTAATCCATACGTACGAACGTGTGGTAAATTTTTCATTTATAGGATGGATAGAATAATGAATATGGTTGCACCTATATAAACCCATAATTTATATACATGGTTAATAATTCAAAATTGAATCATACTTATTACAACATATAACAAAACCATTAGAGGACCGTATATGTATAGTGTCTTTAGAAACTGGGAAACATAAACAACTTGTTCATAAAGCATCTACATTGTCTACCATTTATTTCATCATATCTATAGTCCCTTATTGGCATATCTTACTTAATAAAATTCTTCCTGACCTGGGGAAATAAAACATACAAAAGGGTGAGCTGAAATGCTCAGTAAGGGTAAACAAAAGAAATATCAATCACATCAAATTCATAAGAACATAATATTTTGGAAATATTACCCTGCAAAAGAGATCATAATTTCATAACATGGGATAAATCATGGTAGTGAAATGCAATCCCAATAATCATAACATAAAACATGAAACTTAGTGGAATACACACATAATCATAGAGAATCATTTCTTATTAGTCAAGACTCATTACCAAGACTATCTTAGTGGACAAAGTCCATTTCTGAACCGAGTTTACTCCTCGTTTCAGTCCAGTTTCACTGAACCGGTTTAACCTGCCATTCCAGCCATGTCTATCTCATGAGATATAAAATCATTAACCAATGCATTGGAGGTAGATATAATTCCCACCCATCTCATAATGATACCATTTTTATGTGTTCCACAAAATCATAAATCATACATCATTGCATAACCCAGGTAATAAAAATGGGATTCTTAAACATCGTGACATAATAAAACAATTCATATAAGATAAAGGAATTCATAAAAATAATTCCATCACAACATAATCAAATCAATGTAATAATAGGGATAGAAATAGAACCCTATATTATCTTATATGGAAAATAATTTTGATAAAGCACTTGAATTCCATTCTTGAGGAAAATATCCTTTCTACTTCAAAAACATTTTCCCTTTCTTAACATGTCATACAACATTAAACTAAAAGAAGTTGATTAAAAATAAACATGAAAAATTGTAAAGGCAGATTCTTGGAAATTATTTTTTAAAAATCCATTCATGCCGTATAAGTTAAAAAAACATTTTTCATGTACTTTTGTCGGAAAAGTCAAAAAGTACCTCGTACGAAAAACAACAACAGTTTCCTTTCATATCCTTTACTAAAAACTCGACAAAGGGTAAAATTGGATTTAAACAATTGTAGGTGGATGGAAACAATATTACATATCGAGGGAACATGGATTTGGATGATAAAATACACCCTAGTAAATTCCAAAGTATAAACAATCTCAGATAAAAATGAGATTGTGATATTTTCCCTTAACTTAGGTCTGATTTACATCGTAAGTGTCCAAAACTACTTTATAATGATTTAAATAATGTTATTGACTTATTTCAAAATCATAATTATTGTTATGATATCATATGTGGTCAAATTATTAGCTTCTTATTAGTAATATTTCATTACTACATGTTATTCGGGTGTTTATATCTTTTTTATTCTTATGCGTGTTTTGTCGAATAAATTCTTATTATTATATTTAGGATATAGATACCTCATTTCCATTATGGTATTAGATTACTATATATCATATTTATTCATTCATTTCATTCCTATAATCATTATGCAATGAAGATCATTTAGAATGAATCGCATCACATCGTGGAGACGGTATTCCGTACGTACGCACAAGTGATGATATCATTTCCATGATCATGGAATTGTATTGGAGTGTATGTATACTATTTTAGAATCAATAAAACTTCAAAATAATAATATATAGTTATTAATTTGCACCATTATAACCATCCAAGTAAGGTGGTGATGGAAAATAGATTACACCACGGCGTGGAGATGATATTCCCTATGTACGCACACACGGTGATTTCGTTTTCCATAGGATGGATAGATGGTGAAATAGGGTTGTTTCATACTTATAATAACATATCAGTATATGAGTGATACTTATGTTATTAATTCATAATTGAACAACTAAATAAGAAGAAGTGGAAGAAGAAATAATGTTGAAATAATCCGTAACGGACATTACCTCTTCTTTGAAGTGCCTCTTTGAGACCTCCTCTTAAGGCACTACAATTGGTCTTTGAAGAAGACCAGGACCTCTAGGATGTTTCTTGGGAATTGGGTAAGTTAAATGGGCAAGGATTGGCCAATCTTGAAGGCTCAAATTGGTGTGAGGAGGAGAGGGAGGAGGTGCCCTTTTACAAGGGATGAGAGGGGCACCTTTGAAAAATATAAGAAATATTAGTTTATATTAAATCCCAACCCCACATAAAAACATCCAAAATGACTCATATCCGAAGATTAGATTATATAGGGTTATAATCGCATCAACCAATAAAATTTAGACATGTTTGAAATTTATTTTAAACATTATCATATTAATTTGTCCTTATTTATCAATTTAATTTTATTTGTGGTAATAATATTCTAAATTTTAAATTATTACAAATAATTACATATGTGTTCTGAATTTTCCATAATTTGACACTTTATGAAATTTTAGACCATATAAATTTTAATTTATAATTTTTAAATATTTTTGTGATTTTTAATCAATTTTATAATATGTTATTTTTATAAAATAACAATAGTGTCAATTTTGACACTATTCGTTTATTTGAATTTAAATAAAATATATACAGAAGATATGTTTGAACTAAAAGCTTTAATAGATTCATAAAATTACATATGTATCTAGAAAATTAGTGGAGAACAATAAATAGTACATATAATATTTATTTTAATATTTTTAAAACCATTTATTTGATATTCTAATTAATAATATAATTTCAACATCACTATTGTGTCATAATTAATGATAATTATTTAATCCCTAAAAATACTAAATAAATTCTTATGATTTATATAATTGTATTAGATTTCTGGTGACTATTCATGTTCTAAGTTTCATTAAGTTTAACACTAAAGTAAAATTTTTATAATTATAAGATTTAAAAAAACTGACATGTTGTCACATTCTTTGGTTTTAATAATAATTAAATTATTTTCATAGACAAAAATTCCATTAAATGAATCTAATCCGACCCTTAGGTGATATGGGTTGACTTTTAGTCATCCAAAAGGATTTTGGCAGGTGTTAGGGTAATTTTATAATCTTATATTTACCCTTAATTACCCGATTTACCTTTATTTATGGTAAATAAAATTTACCGTAGTCACTATTCAAAATGCCAAAAAATAAAAAGTAGTCTATTAACATAATTTGGACCCACTGATTCCAAATATGGAATCCATTTTTCAAAATTCAAAACATATATGTTTTAGTAATTAATTTAAAATAAATCTCGTTGTTAAGAAAATGAGTTTTAGAAGTTAAAACATTGCCAAAGATTGAAATGTTTTTTCCTATGAATTCAATGTGAAATTAATGATAATGACATAAATTATATTAAATGGTAAAAATATATTTCTATTTATACTTTAAAACTATTCAATATTATAATTTAACCATTTAAATTATCTCAATGAAAAAAGTTGTTTTTAATTAAGAATTAGCGTATTTTTACTATTCATCAAAATATGAAAGTTATCAGAAAAATATCAAAAATTTATCCAAAGTAAATTTTTTTATCCTAATTCAAAAGAAGAATTGTATTTTGTCAAATTGAACTTATAAACATGTCAAAAACAAGATTTAATATGGGTGTGCCATCAAAAGGTGGCAAAACTGCATTTTTTTTAAAAATACTTATTTTACCTGAAAATTTTATTTTGTTCTCTTACCATGTTCTAGAAAATGTGTAAGAGGAATAATAAAATTCAAAATGTAGTTAATACTCTTCATAACGGCTAGTTCATAATAATATATTTTTGTTTAGTGAAACCCGGTATTGCGTAGTACACACGCTATCGAGGAAGGTCGTGATTGCGTGTAATGCAAGCCAAGTCCGTATTGTGTGCTGTAAAAGATTCATTTGGTGTTGCGTATAACATAAGACATAAAAATAATTTCTCATAAAATCTCAGGGTGTTATATTCTACCCACTTAAAATGAATTTGGCCCTCGAATTTCATCACGTCATTATAAATAGATGAGGATACCTCTCCCTCGTCATATCCTCAAGTTCCCATGTAGCTTCTTCAAATTGGTGGTTCCTCCATAAAACTTTCACCAAGCGAGTGGTCTTTTTCCGTTGGACTTTTTTGCTAAGATCCAGAATCTCTATTGGTTGTTCTTCATAAGAAAGATCTTGCTCCAGCGGTACAACTTCTGAGCTGAGTACATGTGAAATATCAAGTATGTACTTTCTCAGGAGAGATACATGGAACACATCGTGAACTTGAGTGAGATTCGGTGGAAGTGCCAATCGGTAAGCTACCTACCCAACACGATCCAGAATTTCAAAAGGACCAATATATCTACGGCACAAATTTACCTTATTTCCAAATTTCATGACCCTCTTCCAGGGAGATATTCATATGAACACTTGATCACCCACTTCAAATTTTAGGTCTTTTCTTCAGTTGTCGGCATAAATTTTCTGTTGACTCTGAGCTGCTCATATGTGTTGTTGAATCGATCTGACCATTTCTTCCATTTCATCAACAAGATCAGGTCCTAATATATTTCCTTCCCCAACTTCATCCCAGCAAGTTGGAGTCCTGCATTTCTTTCCAAAGAGAGCTTCATAATGAGCCATCTGAATACTGGAGTGAAAGCTATTATTATAAGAAAATTACACCAAAGGTAGGTGTTGATCCCAACCAACATTGAAATCTATAGAGCAATATCTCAACATATCTTCTAAAGTTTGAATTGTCCTCTTAGACTGATCGTCTGTCTGGGGATTATAAGCAGTGTTGAAACTCGACTTTGTATTCAGAGTATGCTGAAGACTTCGCCATAACTTTGAGGTAAACCTCAGATCCCGATCAGATATAATAGAAAGTGGTACTCCATGTAATCTTACCACTTCATTTACATATATCCTTGAAAGGTGATCTACATAGAAATCCTCTCTAATAGAAATGAAGTGTGCAGACTTTGTAAGATGATTAACTATGACCGAGATAGTATTATTGCCTTTGGATTTTTTAGGAAGTCCAGTGACAAAGTCCATAGTGATGTTTTCCCATTTCCATTCTGGTATGGGTAATGGTTGTAACATCCCCTTAGACTTCTGTCTCTCAGCTTTAACTTACTGACAAACCATGCATCGAGAGACATATTCAGCAACATCAATTTTCATGCCATCCCACCAGAAGTACTCTTTCAGGTCCCTATACATCTTCGTGCTTCCAGGATGAATAGAGAATGACGAACTATGAGCCTCATCCAGCAGCTCCTTCTTTAATTCGGGGATGGGAGGAACACAAACCCAATTCCTGAATGTTATTATCCCATCACAATCAAGGTTGAATTTAGAAACATTTCTCACCTTCTTTTGTAACTCGCCATCTTCTTTCTGTGCCTCTTGAATCTTCACATGTATTGATGGTTGAACATTTATTTGAGAAAGATAATATTTCTCCCCTTCCATTAAAATTCCATGATCCATCCTTTGTAAATCCATAAATATTGGATGTTTTGTGATCCTCATCATGGATAAGCTAGCACAGTCTTGTCGACTTAATGCATCTGCTACCTTGTTTTCTTTCCCAGGGTGGTAATGAATTGAGTAGTCATAATCCTTAATCAGCTCCAACCATCTTCTTTGATGCATATTCAGCTCCTTTTGTGTGAAAATATACTTTAAACTTTTATGATCAGTATAAATATCACACCATTCACCATAACAGTAATGCCTCCAAATCATTATTGCAAAGATTACTGCAGCTAACTCCAAATCATGAGTTGGGTAATTTTTCTCATGGATTTTCAACTGCCATGTGGCATAAGCTATCACCACATCATTTTTCATGAGAACAAATCCAAGTCTCATCTTGGATGCGTCACTATAGATCACAAACCTTTCTCCACTACAATGTAGTGTGAGCATATGTGCACTGGCTAACCTTATTTTTAGCTCTTTGAAATTTTCATCACATTCCTCCATCCAAATATACATAACTCCTTTTCGAGTCAACTTGGTGAGTGGGTTAGATAACCATGAAAAATCATTCACAAAACGTCGGTAATGTCCATCCAAACCAAGAAAACATCGGATCTCAGTTACTGTTGTTGGTCTCGTCAGTGTTTCAATAACCTCTGTTTTTTCTAGATCCACAGATATCCCCTCTTTTGAGATTATGTGACCCAAAAATGCAACTTTTTGAAGCTAAAATTCACACTTGGTAAATTTGGAATAATGATTCTCCTTCCTCAGTGTCTTCAATATAATTCTCAAGTGATCTTCATGTTCTTCCTTGCTCTTTGAATATACAAGAATATCGTCTATAAAGACTACCACAAACTGATCAAGATAGTCTCTAAAGACTCTATTCATCAGATCCATGAAGATAGAAGGGGAATTAGTAAGACCAAATGGCATCACTATAAATTCATAGTGTCCATACCTTGTACGGAAATCCGTATTTGGTATATATTCCCTTTTGAACCTTAATTGATGATACCCTGAATGAATATCAATCTTGGAAAAGTATTAAACTCCGCGTAGTTGGTCAATTAGGTCATCAATGCATGGGAGAGGATATTTGTTCTTGATAGTGATCTTGTTAAGTTCTCGATAATCAATGCAGAGTCTCATTGATCCATCTTTCTTCTTAACAAACAAAACAGGTGCTCCCCAAGGTGAGACACTAGGTCGTATGAATCCTTTATCAAGATTCTCTTGGAGTTGCTTCTTCAATTCCTGCAACTCAATCGGGGCCATTCTATATTGTTTCTTTGAAATAGGGAAAGCACCCGGTATGAGTTCTATTGAAAACTCAACTTCACGATTTGGTGGAAGACCTGGAAATTCCTCCGGAAAGACATCATCAACTTCCCGTACAGTGTTCATATTATTAATCGTGATTTTCTACCCAACCATTTGAGATAAATAACCATCATTTAGTGGAATCAATACCCATAAGATAGAAGAAATTTCCACTATAAGGTTATGTTCATCCTTGCCTAGATAGACGATCATAGATTGATCTGGAATATGAAATGTGACTTCCCTTCATTGGAAATTGATATGAGATCCAAATAAAGAAAGCCAATCCATGCCAAGAATCACATCAAATTCCACTATAGGAAGGATCACAAGATTTACAGGAAGCAGTTTCCCACAAAAATCAATCGGAGAAGAATTGTAAACTTTTTATGCAACTGTTGTGCCATTAGGAGTTGTCAAAATCAACTAAACATCTAATTTTTTAAGTAATATGGTGATACCCTTAGAAACTTTTTCAGAAATAAAAGTGTGGGTGGATCCAGAATCAAATAATACATTTTCTACTTTAGAGTGGATGGTAAGTGTACCTCTCACCACTTCATTATCATACTCCACATCGCCGATAGTAATTGCATGTGACTTTCCTTTATATTTGGCCTTAAGAGTTTTTTTGACATCGATCATCATCAAAAACCCTTGGATTTGGGCATTGATTAGCATAACTCCCCATCTCCTTGCACTTGAAACATTGAAGTGTAGTAGGTTAATTCTGTGTATCCCTTCATTTGTTTGCATCATTAGACATCTTCTTCCCATTATTTCGACATTCAATTGCCCGATGAACTTCTTTTCCACACTTATAACATTTTCTTGTCCCCCTAAGACAATTTCCTCCATGTTTCATTCCACACATTGAGAATAAGAGAAAGCTCGTCTTCTTTTCAGTGTGGTCTTTAGATTTTCCTTTGAATTACATTTTCCTCTTCTTATCAAACCCATGTGACTGATGGGTTACACCAATCTCCATCTCAACCTTGAGAGAACATCGAACAATTTCCTCATAGCTATTGAAGTCCCTTATGGATAACACCCTTCGAAGACTTGGTTTTAAGCCACTAAAGAATCGATCGATCTTACTCTCATGTTGGATAATAATTCCTGAAGCGTACCTTGAATGTCTTGTAAAATTTTTTTCGTAGGTACCAACATATTCATCATACTTTTGATTCAGTTCAACAAACTCCTTATCCATATTTTTTCGAAGAATACAAGGGAAATACTTATTGAAAAATAAGTTCTTGAACTCGTCCCATTCCATGGACACAATTTTATCCCTTTGCCTCGTATTCTTAATAAGATTCCACTATTGATCAGCATCACCTTCCAAAAGATACAATGCTAAGATGATTTTATCATGTTCAGAACATTGAAAAAATGAAAATATCTTTTCAGTGGTACTAATCCATTGTTCAGCCACTAATGGATCAGAAGGCCCGATGAATAATAGTGGACGCTGCCTCATGAAGGATTCGATAGAATGTTGCTCCTTCCTTTTGTCATTTGGAAGTCCTGCATGATTCATACCTTGAGAAAGTTGTGTGAGCATGGCTACAAGATTTTTCATTCCAGCTCCCATATCATTTGGTTGCCCAGGGGGACAATCATTGCATTGCTTGTCACATTCTGCATTAACACGGTTCCTTCGGGTTCCAGCCATTGACTAAAACCAAGAAGAATAGTGTGACCAACACTAATTATAATAGGAAAACCACATAACCAAAAATAAAATTTCACACTTAAGGTCTTATCATAGGTTGTTCATGGACATTTCAGAAACACTGAGATTGTGTTCTATGCTTAGACATATCCTTGGGTTTCTTACTAAGGCTTTCACATTCTAGTTTCCAAAGGTTGACTATACATTTCCTCTGATACCAACTATAGGGGTCTGGAATTACTTCTAGTGGACTATAATTGATACCTATCTGAGAACTCCATGGGCAGCTACACCCCTTGGGTGGGACACACCACCATCCCCAGTGGTAGCCATTTCCTCATGAAGGCCTTGGGGGGAGATCCATGCTTCGTCCAATGCTCACATGTGAGAGTTCCCAAGGATCGGATACATTCCTACCTCCTTTGCCTCTGATACCAACAATAGCGACCCATACATTACATACATGGTTAATACTTAAAAATTGAAGCATAATTATTACAACATATAACAAAACCATTAATGGACCATATAGGTATAGTGTCTTTAGAAACTGGGAAACATAAACAACTGGTTCATAAAGCATCTACACTGTCTCCCATTTATATCATCATATCAATAGTCTTGTTTTGGTATATCTTACTTAATAACCTTATTCCTGACCTGGGGAAAGAAAACATACAAAAGGGTGATGTCAAATTCTATGTAAGGGTAAACAAAAGAAATATCAATCACATCAAATTCATAAGAACATAACATTTTGGGAATCTTACCCTGCAAAAGAGATCATAATTTCATAACATGGGATAAATCATGGTAGTGAAATATAATCCCAATAATAATAATTTAAAATATGAAACATTTTGGCATACACACATAATCATAGAGAATCATTTCTTATTAGTGAAGACTCATTGCCAAGACTATCTTAGTGGACAAAGTCCATTTCTGAACTGAGTTCACTCCTCCATTTAGTCCGGTTTCACTAAACCAGTTTAACCGGCCGTTCCAGCCATGTCTATCTCATGAGATATAAAATCTTTACACAATGCATTGGAGGGAGATATAGGTCTCACCCATCTCATAATGATACCATTCTTAGGTGTGCCACAAAATCATAAATCATACATCATTGCATAACCCATGTAATAAAAATGGGATTCTTAAACATCGTGACATCATAAAACAATACATATAAGATAAAGGAATTCATAAATATAATTCCATCACAACATAATCAAATCAATGTAATAATAGGGATAGAAACAGAACCCTATATTATCTTAGATGGAAAATAATTTTGATAAAGCACTTGAATTCCATTCTTGAGGAAAATAACCTTTATACTTCAAAAACATTTTTCCTTTCTTAACATGTCATACAATTTTAAACTAAAAGAAGTTGATTAAAAATAAGCATGAAAACTTGTAAAGGATGATTCTTGGAAAAATAATGTTTTAAAAATCCATTCATGCCGTATAAGTTAAAAAAACATGCTTCTCGTACTTTTGTTGGAAAAGTAAAAAAGTACCTCGTACGAAAAATGACAAAAGATTCCTTTCATATCCTTTACTAAAAACTCACCGAAGGGTAAAATTGGAGTTAAACTATTTTAGGTGGATGGAAACTATATTAAATATTGAGGGAACATGGACTTGAATGACAAAATACACCCCAGTAAATGCCAATGTATAAACAATCTCGGATAAAAATGAGATTGTGATATTTTCCTTTACCTTAGGTCTGATTTTCTTTGTAAGTGTCCGAACCTCATTTATAATGATTTAAATAATGTTATTGCCTTATTCCAGAATCAAAATTATTGTTATGAAATCATATATAGTCATATTCTTAGCTTCTTATTAGTAAAATTTCATTACTACATGTTATTCGGGTGTTTATTACTTTTTTGTTCTAATGCATGTTTTGTCGAATAAATTCGTATTCTTCTCTTTAGGTTATAGATACCTCATTTACAGAATGGTATTAGTGTACTATATATCATATTTATTCATTTAATTCATTTATATAATCATTATTCAATGAAGATCATGTAGAACGAATCGCATCACATCGCGGAGACGGTATTCTATACGTACGCATAAGTGATGATATCATTCCCATGATCGTGGAATTGTACTGGAGTGTATGTATACAATTTCAGAATAAATAAAACTTTAAAATAATAATATATAGTTATTTATTTGAACCATTATACCCATACAAGTAAGGTGCTGAAGGAAAATAGATAACACCACGACATGGAGACGGTATTCCATACGTATGCACGCACGGTGATTTCATTTTCCGTAGGATGGAAAGATGGTGAAATATGGTTTTTTCATACTTATAATAACATATCAGTATATGAGTGATACTGAAGTTATTTATTCATAATGAAACAACTAAAGAAGAAGAAGTGGAAGAAGAAATAAAGTTGAAAGAATCGGTAACGGACATCACCTCTTCTTTGAAGCACCTCTTTGAGACCTACTCTTAGGGAACTACAATTGGTCTTTGAAAAAGACCACGATCTCTAGGATGTTTCTTGGGAAGTGGGGAAGTGAAATGGTCAGGGATTGGCCGAGATTGAAGGCTCAAATTTGCGTGAGGAGGAGAGGGAGGAGGTGCCATTTTATAAGGGAGGAGAGGTGCATCTTTGGAAATATAAGAAATATTAGTTTATATTAAATCCCAACCCCACTTAAAAACTTAAAAAATGACTCATATCCGAAGCTTAGATGAGATATGGTAGTAATAGCATCAACAAATAAAATTTAGACATGTTAGGAATTTATTTTAAACATTATCAACTTGATTTATCCTTATTTATCAATTTAATTTTATTTGTGGTAATAATATTCTAAATTTTAAAATATTATAAATAATTACAAATGTGTTGTGAATTTTCCATAATTTGACAACTTATGACATTTTCGAACATATAAATTTTAATTTATAATTTTTTAATTTTTTTTTGATTTTTAAACAATTTTATAATATGTTATTTTTATAAAATAACAATATTGTCAATTTTGACACTATTCATTTATTTGAATTTAAATAAAATATATAAAGAAGAAATGTTCGAAATAAAAGTGTTAATAGATTCATAAAATGTAATATGTATCTAGAAAATTAGTGGAGCACATTAAATAGTTAATATAATATTTATTTTAATATTTTTAAAACCATTTATTTGATATTTTAATTAATAAAATAATTTCAACATCCTTATTGTGTCATAATTAATGATAATTATTTAATCCCTAAAAATTATAAATAAATTCTTATGATGTTTATAATTGTATTAGATTTCTTGAGACTATTCATGTTCGATGTTTTACTAAGTTTATCACTAAATTTAAATTATTATACTTATAAGATTTAAGAAAGTGAAATGTTGTCACATTCTTTGGTTTTAATAATAAATAAATTATTTTCATGGAAAAAAGTCCATTAAATGAATCTAATCCGACCCTTAGGTGATATACGTCGACTGTTAGTCATCCAATAAGATTTTGGCAGCTGTTAGGGTAATTTTATAATCTTATATTTACCCTTAATTACCCGATTTACCTTTAACTATGGTAAATTAAATTTACCATAGTTACTATTCATAATGCCCAAAAAAAAGTAGCCTATTAACATAACTTGGACCCACTTATTCCAAATATGGAATCCATTTTTAAAAATTCAAAAAAAATAAGTTTCATTAATTAATTTAAAATAAATCCCATTGTTAAGAAAATAGGTTTTAGAAGTTAAAACATTACCAAAGATTGAAATGTTTTTACCTATGAATTCAACGTGAAATTAATGATAAAGACATAAATTATATTAAATGGTAAAAATATATTCTATATATATACTTTAAAACCATTCAATATTATAATTTAACCATATAAATTATCTCAATGAAAAAAGTTGTTTTTAATTAAAAATTAGCGTATTTTTAGTATTCATCAAAATATGAAAGTTATCAGAAAAATATCAAAAATTTATCCAAAGTAAATTTTTCTTTCCTGATTCAAAATAATAATTTTATTTTCTCACATTGAACTTATAAACATGTCAAAAACAAGATTTAATGTGGGTGCGCCATCAAAAGGCGGCAAAACTGCATTTTTTGAAAAATAATTATTTTACCCGAAAAATTTATTTTGTTCTCTTACCATGTTCTAGAAAATGTGAAAGATGAATAATAAAATTCAAAATGTAGTTAATAATATTAATAACGGCTAGTTCATAATAATATACCGTTGTTTAGTGAAACCCGGTATTGCATACTACACACGCTATCGAGGAAGGTCGCGATTGCGTGTAATGCAAGACAAGTCCATATTGTGTGCTGTGAAAGATTCCTTTGGTGTTGCGTATAACATAAGACATAAAAAAATATTTCTCATATAATCTCAGGGTGTTACAGTACCATATTTATAATAACATCATAGTATGTATAAGGTATTGGAGTTATTATTTTGGAAAGGAAACAATAATGAAAGAGGAAGTGGAAGAAGAAAATAAGTTGATAGAGGTGATAAAATAATTACATCTTCTTCAGGTGATTCCTTTTGATTTGATAAAAATGGATCCTTAGATTTTATTTCTGATCAAATTAGGGTCTCTAGGTTATGACATGTTTATGTCACCATATTAACATTATATTTTTGATTTAACTATTAGTTAAAAAGTTTAACCATTACCATGTCTTCTTGTTTTTTATATTATATGGTTAATAAACATACTATAAAATACCAGGAGAACCTAAAGTGGTTCATTAATGACATATCAATCATTATATAAGTCCTTTGGCTGAACCGTAGATTTTTAAGATTATTATATAATTTAATAAAATAGTATTTGATTTACAAATTCATTAAATTCAATTTTGAAAGTATTTGGTATTTGTTTTTTTTGAAAGTCATTAAAAATTTATCACTTTGAAAAAAATTTATTGATCCACCCTAACATGTTATATTAACCTAAAAAATTATTCTAATGCATATAAAGACTTAATTTAAATTTATTTTAATATTTAGAATATCAATTATTTTAATCCACCATTCATAACTTAATTACTGCTTCATTATTGCGTCATAAATAAATTTAATTATTAAATGTATAAATATTATAAATAAAATCCCATGATGTTTTAAATCGGTTTATCTTTCTATGAATATTTATAATCTAATTTGTCTTATGTATAACCCTATATTAAAAATGTTTTATTTATTATAATATGAATTTTACACTTTAAATATTATTTAAATAAAATAAAAATAAATGTTCTCATATAATCCATGTGGATAAAAAAATATCAGGTTTTATTCCTGTTGTTGATTTAGGTCGAAATAAACTTTTTCCAATAGAACTAGTTCACGTGTTATGGTAATTATAATATCATTTTTTACTTTAATTACCCTATTTATTTTTAACCATGGTAAATAAAATTCAAAAGATACCTTCACCCAAAAATTATTTTCGTCTTATTGAACCACATTTTAGTTACTGATGTCAACCATGTCTCTCTGATTTTGAAAATTCAATTCACAGAAGCAGTAAAATTATGTTTCATTCAAACGTGCCTAGAAGGTTGATAAAATGCATTAAAAAGTTATATAAATTTTAATATATCTAATATTATTATAAAACGACTTCAATGAATGAAATATGAATTATATAGTTATTATGTATATTTCTTAAAATAAATTTAAATAATAAAGATAATTATTTAAATAAAAGTCATTTTTAAACAATAACGCAGTGTGTTTCACTATTAATAAAAAATTGAATGTTTTTTTGGAAAATACCAGTAATTCACCCTAAGATAATTATGATATTATGAACCTAGAAATGATGTCCATTTTAAAAAATAAAATTACTAAAATTTAAAAAAATTTGTATTATTATTCACAACGACTAGTTTGATTGGTCATTGTGTGCTAGAACTCGATGGTGCGCACAACACAGGCTATTGTGATATTCAAATAGAAACATACAGTGGAAGATTGGGGTGTTATATTTTCCCCTCTAACAAATAGATTCTCCCTTGAAATTTCTAGAATATTAGAGCATAAAAATATTTGTGTGGTTCTTCATGATAAGTTTCTCAGGTTCCCACGTTGTTTATCCCATCTTATGGTTTCTCCGTAATCCTTTTACCAGACGAGTAGTCCATTTTTTCAACCCCTGTACTCTAGTATAAATAATCATGATAGAATCTTGACAATAAGTGTAATGGCCCTAAAACAGTTACCTAGAATCGGTGCATTATTTTAATACACTGGCATGATTACAAGGAATCAACTAATGAAAGACCCATCAATTTAGTACTCTTGGAAAATAGATTACATACACGAACGTTACATTACACATTGGAAAATACACCACCACATCAATTATCCATTTATAATGCCATTAATACCCTAGGTTATCCCTACTTATCAATCATAATACACTTCTTGGAATCCTGGGAAAATAAAACATAGAAAGGGGTGAGCTAAGATACTCAGTAAGGATAACAATATAGAGGAAACATTTATAAATTAGAATAAACATTTAAGGGAATGTATAAGACTAAAAGAAAAGCATTTCAAACTTAAACTTCAACATAATATGGAAAAGATAAAATAAAATAAATCCATTTACTTATTCACATGGATATTCTACTAGTCAAAGAATCATAAGAAAAATAAATATCCACTTTTATAATGATGTAATTCATAATACCAGACTTCATATCCACATAGTCAAGGCCTTATGCCATGACTACAAATAAGATTTTGTCAAGCCCTTGTTCGAAGACACTAGTTTGTCTCATCAGGCCTACCGATGCATCGAGGTGATATAGCAGGCTCCAACTGTCACATAATAAGTCCAATGGATTCCTCATATAAGAAGGTTTAAACATAACATAAACATTCGTATTAAAACTAGCATAAAAAATGACCATACATTATCCATAAACCGTGAATGGTATAAAAATAACACATCCACAGTCAAAAATATTAGAAAACCTTCAATAAAATATGGATGATTTGTATCATAATAAATCAACATCAAACAAGTTTAAAATCTCATCAATGGATGTTGACATAGATGAAAATTATTTGTAAAACTCTTTGAGATAAATATCCTTTTTATGAAAACATTTAAAAGTAACACAATTTATAAAGGAATAAATTTGAAGACATTTTTCAATAAAAGTATCACATACCACTTTTAAACTTTTTAATGGAATTAACATTTTAAAAACATTTATGTCCATATAAATAAATCCTTAAAAATCAATTTGAAATCAAGGACATTAATAAGAAATATTTAGAAGAATAAATATTTAATACATTTAAAATGATGTTTTAGTAAAAAAGTAACTTAAAATTATTCGTTTGAAAACTATTTTATGAATCATGGAAATGGATAATAAATATTTCCCATAAGATACTTAATTAAAAACAAATTCGGATAATAAAGATATTATGAAATTAACCCTTACCTTGTACTCTCCTTTAGTCAAGGGAATGTTGAACATCCTATATAAATGAGGTAGTATGTTATTAAATTATATGAGAACCATATTAATATTTTTGATATCATACATGATTCAATTTTTACTTTATAGTACCAATTTAATAATAGTTTCCATTTTAAATAATCATTTCGGGTAATAATCGTTTTCTTTATCATATGTGTTTTAACTTGTTACTCTTGATTGTATAACTTAGATCATGATTTAAATACATCCATAATATAAAAAAAGATTTATATATGATATATTTTTAGAATATAAATATTTATAACATACATATATATGAAATTGAAAAAAGTGTTTTTAGAGACGGTAGGCCGTATGTATGAATATTCACTGTTTCCGTTTTCACACTATATTGAATGGAACTAAGTGAATACGATATATGTAAGTAAATAAATAAATAAATATATATATATATATATCTAGTAGAATTATTATTTCATACATTACATACTTATTAATGATATATATTTTTATAATCATCATTGAATGGTGAATGTGGAAATGAATCTCATCGCGTCGTAGATATGGTAATCTGTACGTACACTCGAGCGACAATGTCATTATATTGATAGTGAAATAGTATGTAATTGGATGGTATATCATATATAAATAGTAATTAACCTGTTATATTTATTATTTACATCAATTATACTCATTATTATACCCATCCAAATAATGACGTATTTGATTAACAAACTACTCCCCGACATGGAGATGGTAATCCGTACGTACGCACGTATGGTGACATTGTCCTTTATATAATGGATAGGGTTATGAAAATGGTTGCACCATTTTTTTAATAACATCACAGTCTATATAAGATACTAGATTTATTATTTTATGATGATAACATCAAAGAAAGAGGTAGTGGAATAATAAAATAATTAGAAAGAGGTGATGAAATATTTACCTCTTCTTCGGGTTCTTCCTTTTTATTAGATCAAAAGGTATCCATAGGATTACATTATGACCAAAGGTAGGACTATAAAATGAAGTGGGTATTATTGGGAGGATAATTGGGAATGGTATGGCCAAGAAAAATGGCTTTGGAGGTGTGAAATTAAGAGAAGGGGAAGTACCCTTTTATATGAGAGGTTACAATCAATTTAGGAAAAGCTTGAAATATAATTTTATAAGAAAATCATTTGCGGTTTAAAATTGCTAAAAAATGAATTATTTAAATGATAAGGTGGGTATGGGTCAAAAACAACTCAACCAATAGTTTCTAAATAGTTTTAGGACATCATATTAACCTTATCTTTTAGATTTAACTCTTAGTTAAATAGTTTGACATTTACCATGTCTCTTATTATTTTTATATTATATGGTTAATAAATTACTATAAAATTCCAATAGAAACACAATTGGTACATTATTGTAATATATATATTATTATATAAGTCTTTTGGATGAACCATAGTTTTTTAGTAAAATTATATCAATTAATAATATAATATTTGTTTTAAAAACTCAATTATGTCAATTCTGACACTATTTATTATTTGATTTTTTTTGAAAGATATAAAAACATAATTACATAGAATAAAATTTATTTGACTAACCATAACATGTCATATTAACCTATAAAATTAGTTTAATTCATCATAAGTCTCAATATAAATTTATTTGGTTATTTATAATAACAATTATTTTAATATTTTATTAAAAAGGTAATTACTGCATCATCATTAGGTCTTAAATAAATTACATTATTCAATGAATAAAAATTATAAATAAAATACCATTATGGAGGAAATATATTTAGATTTATAATTAATATTTACTGTCAAATTTATATTGTGAATAACCCTATATTAAAAATGGTTTTGTTATTACACTTTAAAATTAACTATGTTAACTCTTTTTTAAATAAAATAATAAAAAATCATCTAATCTAATACAAGTTGAACAAAGAGGATCATATTTTATTCCTAAGGTTTTTTGGTCAAATTATACTTATCCAATAGAATTAGTACATGTGTTAGGGTACTTATGATATCATTTTTAACCTTAATTAATCTATTTACTTTTAATCGTGGAAAATAATAGTCAAAAGTTACTATTGACCAAAAAAATTCATCTTATTGAACCAAATTTTACTTACTTATATTAACCTTGTCTCTCATATTTTTGAAATTCAACTCATATAAGCGGTAAAATTACGTTTTATTCAAATTTTCAAATGCACCAAGGAGGTAGGTAAAAGACGGTAAATTTTTTGATAAAATTTACTATATATATATATATAAACATATAATAAAAGGAATCCTATGAATTATGTTTAACATATATAGGTATTATGTATCTATTATTAACTAAAATAAATTTAATTAAAATAAATAATTATTTAAATAGAAATTTGGTTTTAATCAAAAACACATTGTTTTTTCACTATTAATGAAAAACTGAATGTTTTTTGAAAAATACAAAAAATTTAACATAAGCTAATTTGGATATTCAAAATTACAAAATGATGTCTATTTTACCAAATTAAAAACATAAAAGTTCCATTTATTAATTTATAATTAATTCCCCTTGCCAAATCCAAAAAACTGTTTTTTAAAGACAAAAAACTATAAACAGATTAACATGTGTTTATGTAAAATTTAAATTGAAAAGTACTTATAATGACAATAATTTTGTTAAATGAAAAAAATATAATCTAAATATTCTTCCAAACCATTCAAATTCATAATTTATCACTATAAATTATTTGGATTAAAAATGTTTTTTTTATTAAAACATAGTATTTTTCAATATTTATCAAAATAAGAAATTTATCAGAAAAGTACCAAAAATCTATCCAATCTACATTTTTATATCCCTCTACTAAAAAAGAATTTAATTTCATTAAATTATATATATATAATTTTCAAATATTGGTTTTAAAATGGTATTACCATTAAATGGTGGTAAAATTGATTTTTTTTGAAAAATATGTATTTCATCAGAAAAAATCAATTTGTTCTTATATTATGTCTTTGAAACACATAATATAGATGTCAAAATTATATAGATTATATAAAATTAAAAATTCAGTTAATATTATTCATAATCGCTATTTGAAAGGTTAGTTTAATAAGTTGTGGTGTGCTCGAACTCGGTGTTGCATGTAGCACAAGCTATTTAATTTATTTAATAAGATAACGTACTATGAAATCATGGGGTGTTACATTCTATCATCCATCAATAAATTGAATCCTTGTAATTTTAATTTTTTATTCGAAAATAAATGGTTAAAAATATAAAAATACCTTTGTGGAAAACCGACATCAGAAATAGGATTATTAAAATTTACTCTTAATAAGAGTGAAAGAGAAATGAAAAAGTCACCACCGAATTATGATATCGATTATGAAAACATTGGTGGAAATTAGAGACACATAATTGGATGAAAAATGTAAATATTGATAGGGACCGATTGAGGTCATCAATCACAAACTAATGTAAAATTGAGGCCCTCAAAGCAATCAATCTAAGAAGATGTAAAATATAATCGGTTCAACAAAACAAAAGGTGTTAGGATACAACATTTTTGGTTTTAAGATCCATTCCATAAGGTTTAAGAATTAATATTTTCATAGAATAAGTGGAAAAAATATTCTTGACAATTATATGTTCATCTTTCAACTAAATCCTTCCACAAACTCATCTTTTACTCCAAAAGATAATATAATTCCAAAGTATTTTATTTATACCAATCATACATGGTTCCAAAAACAATGAAATTATAATTCATTTGTCAGACTATTTTAAAAAAACTACTTTATAAAAACTACGACCTCACGTAGGCTAGTGGTAGGTGATGTACCCTTGTCATCCTTCGGTAGCAGGTTCAAGTCTTGCGGCCTTGCCGAACGTGATGAGTTATCACTTGACCTCCAGGTTGTCCTTTTTATGACAATCCAAAAATAATCTCAAGATATGATATAACCTTAAAAATAGTTTTCAATGTCAAACATAATCGATTCCAACCTTTAGACTTATCCAAAATAATTCTGTCCAAACTCACATTCCAAAATTTATAAGGATGGTAAACACAATGAAGATCCTTTTTACCATGTAATAACATTTGAATAGCTTCATAATGTATTCTTTTAAAACACAGAAACACCCTGAATTATCATATAACCACATTGATTACATTCTTGCTCCCTTATACCTTATATAATACTGGATATACTCTTTATATCCAAAAATTATGTAAACAAAAACAATGATGGAATATACAAATCTTTAATCAGTTTCAAGGTAGTCAAGAATAGACAATATAATTTATCCAATTCAATCATATCATATTCCAAATTAACTACATTAGTTTAAGAATTATATTATGGATTATGTTTCTCCCAATCATATATTTTCCCAAAATTTTACCTACCATTGAGTCACTTTCCTTTGTTCCACATAATCTCAAGTCCTTAATGAAATAGTTCTATAGTAAAATCCTTATATACTCTATAATTCTTATAACATGTACATCATTAATACTATACTCAAATGGCACAATACATTAATAAAAACATAAGAACTCTTAATCACTCTTCTTTATCATTGGTAGTATCGTAACTTTATTATTATCCAATAGTAGCATTTGGGGTATACTATGATGATATGGACATTTATTTGCGTATTTTTGCTACTCCTCGTAGACGAACAATTGTACATTTGAATCATTTTTCTTACTATTGAAATCACGTACTTGGTTTCCTTTTTCTCTACAATCATAAAAATATACCATTCCCTACATGCATTTACTATGGTGATTCTTTCCACCGTTATCACATATCAGAAATTACTTCTTTCGCCTCTTTACTTTATCCACCTTTCTCTCTTCCATATTTTTATTCTCTTGCTTCCCTTCAAAGCTATAGGTTTCAGAGAATTCATTAAATCTCTTATTAACACATGATACAATTTCATCATATGATGAGAATATGTGGGAGACTATTTATATTTTAAATGTTTGAATAATACCATGAGAGATATGATCCTCCTTAATCATTCAATCACGTGTATTGATAGAATTCTCATTCCTTCTACTAGATGCCATTTACCATTAATAGCATACACTAGGTTAGTTTATGAATTGCAATTCATAAGTCCAAACTTGTAAAATACCTAATGTTAATTGAAAATATTATGCATATAATCCATAATCATAAAATTTTTTCTTTGAGGATTTATTTACTCCTAAATCCTTCATAATGGCTTGTAATGCAAATGTGAATTATGCAAGCATATCCCCCGGGAGTGTCATAACCAAGAGTATTGAAAGGCCGGTTGTTGTGCACAAATTCCCATTCAAGTCTAACTCAAAGTGGTGTTTTAAAGTTTTACCCTTAGGTACATATGTGCAAGAGCTGCCTCTACCTACTTGTATCCAGGCACACATGTATTTCTTGGAAAACTCACAAAATCTCTACGGTACCAAAATTCTTGGAATTTCTTCTATAATAATCCTCAAAGTCAATCTTAGGGTAATGTTCTCTAATCATATTTTAACTAAATGTTTTTCCAAGGTTGTTTCTAAACATCCTATGATACCAACTATAACACCCTAACCCCAATTACCCAGAGTGGGTGCATTATTTTAATACATTGTCATGAATACAAGGAATCAAGTCCCAAAAGACCAATCAGTTTAGCAGTCTTGGAAAATACATTACATACACGAATGTTACATTACAAATTATAAAATAAAACAAAAAATCAATTATCCTTTTATAATTCAATTAATCCCCTAGCTTAACCCTGCTTATCAATCATAATACACTTCTTGGAATCCTAGGAAAATAAAATATACAAAGGGGTGAGCTCAGATGCCCAGTAAGGATAAAAATATATAAAAAACATTCATAAATAAGTATAAACATTTAATGCAATGTATAATACTAAAAAAATCCTTTTAAAAATAAACTTTGTCATAATATGAAAAAGATAAAATCAAAAAATTCCATTTAATTATTCACATGGATATTCTATTAGTCGAATAAACACATGCAATACCAATAGCCACTTTCAAAATGATGGAATTCATAATCCCAGAATTTATAATCACATAGTCAAGGCCATGTTCCAAGATTACAAAAAATATTTTTTCATTTCCTTTTTCCAAGACATTAGTTTGCTCACGAGACCTACCGATGCCTCGAGGAGCTATAACGGGCTCCACCCATCACTTACTAAGTTCAATGCATTCCTCATATAAAAAGGTTTATACATAACATAAAAAATCGTATCAAAACTAACATATGAAATGTCAATACTTTATCCATAAACCATGAATTGTATAAAAATAAAACATCCATAGTCGACCGTATCACAAAAAATTCAACACAATAGGGAAGATTTGTATCATAATAAATCAACTTCTAATAATTTAGAAATTTCATCAAAGGATGTTGACATAGATGAAAATGATTTGTAAAACTCTTTGAGAGAAATATAATATTTTTCATGAAAACATTTAAAATTCACACAATTTATAAAGGATGAAATTTAAAGACATTTTTTAATCAATGTGTCCTATACCACTGTGAAATTTTTGAAAGGAATTAACTTTTAAGAACATTCATGTTCATGTAAATAAATCCTTATAAATCATTTTAAAAACATAGAAATTGATGAGAAATATTCTGAAGAATAAATGTTTAAAACATTTAAAATGTTGTTTTAGACAAAAAAAGTCCCTAAAAATAATCCTTTAGATAAATATTTTTTGAAATATGGACAAGGATAATAAATCTGTCCCATTAGATACTTACGTAAAAACAACCTCAGATAATAAATAGATTGTGAAATTGACATGTACCTTGTATTTTCCATTAGTCGAGGGCACATTTAACCTCCTGTATATAGACCGTAATATTATTAAATTATACCAAAACCATATTAATATTTATGATATCATACACGATTAATTTATGAATTTATACTACCCATTTAATAACAATTTCCATGTTAAATTAACATTTCCGGTAATAATCACTTTATTTAGCATAGGTGTTTTAACCTGTTACTCTTGATTGTATCACTTAGATCATGATTTAAATAAATACAGAAAATAAAACATTATTTATATAATATATATATTTAGAATATAAATATGTATAATAGACATATATATAAAATGGAAAACACCTTTTATGGAGATGGTAGGTCGTACATATGCATAAACATTGTTTCCGTTTTCATATCGTATTGAACAGAACTATGTTAATAATATATATTGTATGTAAATATATATATATCTCTCTCAAATAGAATTATTATGTCATATATTACATACTTTTTAATTATATATATTTTTATAATCATCATTGAATGGTGAACGTGGAAATGAATCTCATCGCGTCGGGGAGATGATAATCTGTACGTACGCACGAGCAACAATATCATTATATTGATGGTGAAATATTATCTAATTGGATGGTATATCATATATACAGAATAATTAATTTTTTATATATATTATTTACAATAGTTATAATCATTATTATACACATCCAACTAATGAAGTTTTTTTTGAATAACAAACTGCACCACGACGTGGAAACGGTAATCCATACGTACACACGTATGGTGAAATTTTCATTTTTTGGATGGATTGAGTAATGAAAATTGTTGCCAAATTTTTATAATAACATCAAATTATATATATGATACTGGATTTATTGTTTTATAATGGAAACAACAATGAAATAGGATGTGGAATAATAAAAGAACTTGAAAGAGGTGATGAAATATTTACCTCTTCTTCAGGTTATTCATTTTGATTTGATTAAAAGGGATCTATAGGTAAACTTTATGACCAAAATTACGTCACTAGGATGATGGGAGGGAATTTGGGAGGATATTTGGGAAGGGTTTGGCTGAGCCAAATGGCTTTGGATGTGTGAAATTAGGTAAAGGGGAAGTACCCTTTTATAAGAGAGGTGAGGGTCACTTTAAGAAAAGCTTGAAATATTATTTTATAATAAAATCATTTTCAGTTCTTAATTGTTAAAAAATAAATTATTTAAAGGATATGCTGGGTATGGTTTCGAAAACACTAAAATAGAAGGTTTTAGATAGGTTTAAGTCAGTATATTAACCTTATCCTTTATATTTAACTCTTAGTTAAATAGTTTGACATTTACCATGTCTCTTTGGGTTGTTATATTATATGGTTAATAAACATACTATAAAATTACAATAGAACCCCATGTGGTTGAAAAATGTCATATTTGTTATTATATATGTCTTTTGGCCAAACCATTGATTTTTATGACTATTTTATCAATTAATAAGATAATATTTGTTTAAAAAACTCAACTATGAAAATTTTGTAAGTATTTATTATTTGATATTTTGAAAGCCATATAAACATTATCACATAGAATAAAAATTATTTGAACAACCCTAAAATGTCATATTAACCTAGAAAATTAGTGTAATTAATCATAAGTCTCAATTTACATTTATTTGGATATTTATATTATCAATTATTTTAATATTTCACTAATAAGGTAATTGCTGCGTCGTCATTGTGTCATAAATAATTTAAATTATTCAATGTCTAAAAATTATAAATAAATACCATTATGTATTAATTTTATTTATATTTCTAATGAATATTTATAGTCAAATTTATATTGTGTAGAACCTTATATTAAAAATGGTTTAGTTATTAAACATTGAATTTAACACTTTTAACTCTTCTTTAAATAAAATAATAAAAATGCAGTAATATAATCCAAGTGGATCAAAGAGGATCATGTTTTATTCCTAACATTTTTTTCGATGAATTATACTTATCTAATAGAATTAGGACATGTTTTAGGGTAATTATGATATCATTTATACCCTTAATTACCATATTTACTTATAACCGTTGTAAATAAAAGTTAAAAGTTACTATTCACCAAAACTTATTTTCATCTTATTGAACCACAATTTACATAATTATATTAATAGTGTCTCTTAGGTTTTTTGAAATTCAACTCGTAGAAGTTGTAAAATTATGTTTTATTTAAGTTTTCAATTAATCTTAGGAGGTGGGTAAAAGACGGTAAAACGTTCGATAAAATTTTATATATCTAAACATATAATAAAATGTCTCCAATTAATTACATTGAACATATATAGGTATTATTTATCTATTATGACCAAAAATAAATTAAAATAAAATAACTATTTATTTATATAAAAAGTCTATTTTAACCAATAATGCACTGTTTTTTCACTTTTCATAAAAAATTGAATGTTTTCAGAAAATACCAAACATTTACCCTAAGAAAATTTTGATATTCTGAATTCAAAAATGAAGACTATTTTTCCCAATACAAAACATTGAAGTTTCATTTATTAATTTATAATTAATTCCCGGTCTGAAAACCAAAAAAACAGGTTTTTTAAAAAGTAAAAACTATCAAAAGATTGGCATGTGTTTCAATCAAATTTAAATGAGAAAATACTCATAATGAATAACATTTTATTAAGTGATTGAAATATAATATAAATATAATTCCAAACCATTCAAATTCTTAATTTACCACTATAAATTATTTCGATTAAAAAAGATGATTTTAATTAAAACATAGTATTTTCACTATTCATCATGATATGAAAGTTAGCAGAAAAGTACAAAAAATATATCAAAACTAAAATTTTATGTCTCGAATATAAATAAGAATTTAATTTAATTGAATTTAATATATAAAATTGTCAAATATTGGTTTTAAAAAGTGTTCTCTATTAAAAGGTGGTAAAATTGATTTTTTTTGAAAAATACTTATTTTATACGAAAAAATAAATCTGTTCTTATATTATGTCTTTGAAACACAAAATATGGATGTTCAAATTATATAGAGTATATAAGATTCAAAATGAAGTTAATACTATTCATAACTGCCTTTTGAACTGTTATATTAATATGTATTGGTGCGCTCGAACTCGGTGTTGCGTGTAGCCCAAGCTATTGAATTACTTTAATGAGATAGAATACTATAAAATCTTGGGGTTTTACAATAATACAGATCAAGATGAAGTTCTAATTATTTATAGGTGACTTCATGCTTTGGGTCAGGCAGGTATTTTCTCAATAGTGATACATGGAACACATCATGATCTTTGGAGAGACTTAGAGGCAATGCCAAATGGTAAGCTACAACTCCAATTCGTTCTAGAATTTTGAAATGTCGGATGTACCTGTGACTCAATTTTACCTTCTTACCGAATCATAAAACACCCGTTCCTAGAAATACCTTCACGAAAAACATGATCTCCCACTTGAAATTCCAAATCCTTCCTTTGTTTATCGACATAGCTCTCTTTCCTACTTTGAGCTGCTTTGATGTGTGTTTGGATAATCTTCACCGTATCCATTGTTTCCTCAACAGATTCTGGGCGTACGAGTTTTATTTCACCAACATCATCCCAATAAGTTGGTGTGCAGCATCTCATTCCTTATAAAGATTCATAATTATCCATCTAAATACTTGAATGAAAACTATTGTTATAGAAAAATTCTACCAGAGGTAAATACTGATCTCACATACCATGAAAGAAAGTGAGAAATATCTCAACATGTCTTCCAAGGATTGAATAGTCCATCCTGATTGTCCATATGTTTTAGGGTGGTAGGTAGTGCTCAAACAATGTTCTAATATATAGGGATTTTTGAAGACTTTTCTAGAATCATGATGTAAAATGGGGATCACGATCATAAATAATCGATAGGGGTACACCATGAAGTCTTACAACTTCATTAATATATATTCTTCCTAAATGTTCACGCGGTAAATCTTCTCTTATTCCAAGGAAATTTGATGACTTTGTAAGATGATCAACAATGAACCATATTGCATCATTCCTTCTAGGAGTATTTGGTATCCCCATGACAATGCCCATCTTAATATCATCCATTTTCCACTCAAGTATGGGAAAATGATTCATGACACCTCCAGGTTGTTGTTATCCATCTTTCACCTATTCACAAACCATACATCTTGAATCATAGCCATAAATATCCCTCTTCATGTTGGCCCACCAATAATGTTCCTTCAAATATCTGTATGTCTTAGTGCTACGAGGGTGTATAGATAGATTAAAGCTATGATAAACATCCAACAATTCCATTTATAGATCAGGTATATCAGGAATAGAAAGCGTTTTCCAAAATTTCAAAATCCCATCTTCATATACGATGTCAGTCAATATCCTATCATTAATAGATTTAATTTTATTTTGAAACTCCTCATCATCAATATGATAACTTTTTACCTTTCTAGTAAATATGAATTGGAAAATATTTTAAAATGTATAGATGTTTCACCTTTCGTGATTATTCCCATATCCAACTTTACAAGATCCATGAATTTAGGATCCCTTTAAACTCTCGGCATGTTTAGATATCCATTATCCTTTCTTCTCAAACCATCTTCCAACTTATTTTTCTTCCCTAGGTAGTAGTGTAAGGAAATTATTATCCATGAGTAGATTGAGCCATCTATTCTTCCTCATGTTGAGTACTTTCTGTAAGAAAATATACATCAAACTCTTGTGATCAATATATATATCACATTTTTCACCATAGAGATAGTGTCTCCATATCATCAGATCAAATATTACAGCTTGTAACTCAATATCATGTGTGGGGTAGTTTTTTTCCTGAAATTTTAGCTACCGTGGTGCATAGGTAATAACTCAATCATTCTGTATAAGGATAAAACTAAGTATTTTCAATGAAGAATCACTATAAAAAACAAACCCATCATTCCACGATGGTAGAGTCAAGATAGGAGCATTGACTAATATTATCATCAATTCCTTAAAACGTTATTCACACTCTTTTTTCCAGACAAATTTAACCCCTTTACGAGCGAGCTTGGTTAATGGGCTTGGCAATTGGGAAAATTTTTAGACAAAATTATGATAGTAACCTGCTAAACGAATAAAACTGCACACCTCAGTTATTCCCGTTGGTGCTATTCATTTTTGTATTTCCCTTGTCTTAGAAGGATAAAAAAATATTGAATCCTTAGAGACAATATGGCCATGAAAAGAAATATTTTGAAACCATAATTAAAACATTCTAAACTTCCCATATAATTCATTTCATCTAAGAGTCTTTAGAATAGGGCTCAAGTGATTTTCATGATCTTCATATATTTTTTAGTGTACTATTATATCATCAATAAATACCACTACAAAGTCATCATCATATTACTTGAAAAATATATTTATTAGATCCATGAAAATAGAGGGTGAATTAGAAATTCAAAAAGGCATTACTATAAACTCCTAATTCCCATACGTGGTTTGAAATGTTGTCTTTAGAATGTCTCCCTTATTCATGCACACTAGATGATATCCAGATGGAAGATCAAACATTGAAAAATATTGATCTTTATGAAGTTGATCAAAAAAATCATCAATGTAAGGTAGGGGATACTTGTTATTTATTATTATAGCGTTGATCTCCCTGTAGTCAACAAACAACCTCATAAATGCCTCATTTTTCTTAACAAAAAGAATAGGGGATTCCCATAGGGAAACACTAGGGAGAATAAATCCATTATTACTCTACTCCTCTAGTTGTTTCTTTAGTTCCACTAATTACCCAGTTTCCATTCTATAAGGGGTATTCGATATGGGCCTAGAACTAGGAATTAAATCAAGGGAAAACTCAATTTTATCATTCTAGAGGATGTCCTGGTAAATACTCTAGAAACACATCAACATATTCTTACACAATAGGTACATTCTCTATTTTAAAATTATTTTCCTCACCCATAGTTATTTCACTCCCTTCCTCCCTAATAAAGTAATTTAGTAGAGCTATTGGGGGTGGATCTAAATTAGAATCAGATGGTGACGTTTTTTCTCTAAAGATAAAGTATTTCTTATCATCATCAAAAATTGTATCCTCCTTCTTCTTACAATAAATTTTCACATCATTACTAGGAAACCAATCCATACCAAGGATAATATCAAATTCAATCACTAGTATTACAATGAGATCCGAAGAAAAAGCATGTTTATATTCCGTAATGGTAATTGATTCACAAAACATTATTTCAATGATACTTCCCTTAGGAGTTTTTACCAACAACTCAATTGTTATGTCAAGATGATAATAAATAAATTTCTTGGAATACACGGATGATATAAAAGAATATGATTATCCCGAATAAAATAAATCATTGGTATAATTTGAGTAAATGATTAAAGTACATTCCACCACATTATTAGGAACTTCATCCTCAGTAGTTGTGATCACATAATCTTGGCCTTGATCCCTTTTCCTTTTCTAAGGTAGGTTTCCGTGATTCTTAAGAAACTAATTTTCAAAATGCCTCATTTCTGTACAATTGAATCATTGAACATTGAAATCATTTTTCTTGTCCTTGCAATCATGAGCTCGGTGACCTTTTTCTCCACACTTGTAACAGCCTTTCACTACCTTTGGGAAAGTACCAGTGTGTTTCTTCCAAAATTTATTTTAGGATGGAAATTCAAAATTTTCATTCTTCCCTTATTTACACTTCTAGAGTGTTCATTAGATCTCATCTTCTCTTTATTTTCATTAAATTCCTAAGATTTAGGGAATTCCTTTTCAGTCTTTCTTGCACATGAGACTATATCATCATATGAAGAGATGTATTGTGAGACTATTTCTCAATGGAAAAATGTTCTTAACCCATAAAAGATGCGATCAATATTACTCCTTGGGTCACTTATATAAAATTTATCATTCCTTAATATCCTTGTAAATTTATCCTCATACTTTGCAACTTTGGCATACTTCTTTTCCCTCAGAATCATAAATTGTCTTTTCATATCTGCTCAATAATCATGTGGAACATATTTTTATAAGAAAATATCTTTAAACTACCTCCATTAATTATTTGATACTTCATCATATTTCATTGTATTTTGAATCAATGACCATCATTGATCTGCATCATCTGTTAGTCGATAAACTTCCATGAATTCTTTTTCCCTTTCGCTACTCCCTAAAGAATAAAATACCTTCACTAATGAACGTATCCATTTCTCAGCTAAAAATGGATTTGCAGTCCCATTGAATGTTTTTGGTTGTTTCCCCATGAAGCAGTCTATCATTGATCCTCCATTTTTTGTATTAGGAAGCTCCATATGGGTAAGGATATTATTAATAACATGAGTGAGTTTCCCCAGTATAGTTATAAGCTATTCAGCACTAGTTTCTTCACCATATCCACTATATTTATCTTAATTATTAGGGAAATCCCTACATGGATTATGTTCATTTATATGATTTCCATTCCTTCCACTATGTGAAATTTCTAAATAATGGAATACACTAGAATAGTTTATAAGTTGCAATGAAAAATTATAAACTTGTAAAATACCTAACACAAATTGAAAATTTTATGTATATTATCCCTAGTCATAAAAGTAAATGACACAGTATTTACTCATAAATCCATCATAATGTTTTTTAAAGAAAAAGTGAATTATCCTAAGCATATCACCTAGGAGTGTCGTAACTAAGTGTGTAGCAATTACTATTTTCGTGCACCAAATCCCATTCAAGTCTAGCTCAAAGTGGTGTTTTCGGGGTTTTCCCCTATATACATATGTTCCAAATCCTCCTCTACCTACTTGTATCCAGAAAAGGATATATTTCTTGGAAAATTCACAAAATCTCTACATTACCAAAATTTGAAGTAGTTCTTCTATACTAATCCTCATGTTTATTCTTGGGGTTGTGTTCTGTAATCAGAGAATTTCTAAATCTAGTTTCGAAGGTTTGTACTAAAATTCCTCTAATACCAATTGTAACGGCCAAACCCCAATTACCAAGATATGGTGCATTATTACATAACATTGGTATGATCTCAAGAGATCATGTCCCGAAATACTAATTAGTTTAGTAGCATAGGAAGTACTAGATACATTTATAAGCTTTACATTACATTATGAAATAAAAAAACACAAAATTGTTTCCCATTTGAACACACTTATATCCATTATCCTATCCTTTAAGGTCAATCCTAATATATATTCTCATCCTGGGAAAATAAAACATAAAAAATGGGTGATCTCAGATGCTCAGTAATGATAACAATATAGTGAAAACTATCATAAATATGAATTTACTTTTAAGGCAATGTATAAGACTAAAATAAAACCCTTTTAAACATATAAATCAGTGTTATATGGAAAATATAAATCAAATAATTCCATTTACTTATTCATATGGATATTCTAATAGTCGAATAATCATATATAATAGCAATAACTAATTTCATAATGATGGAATGCATAATTCCAGACATCATAACAACAAAGACCAGCCCTCGTTCCTAGACTACAAATAAGATTTTGTCAAGGCACTATGCCAAGACACTAGCTTTTCTCACGAGACCTACTAATGCATCAAGGGGCTATAACAGTACCATCCCATTACTTACTAAGTCCAATACATTCTTCATATAAAATGTTTGAAACATAATATAAACATTTGTATTAAAACAAGTATACAAAATGTCAATACGTTATCTATAAACAAAGAATGGTATTAAAATAACACATCCAGAGTAAAACATATCACAAAACCTTCAATAAAATATATATTATTATATCAAAATAAATCATCTTCAAACAAATGTAAAATCCAATGAAGGATTTTGAAATATATAAAATCAATCCAAAAAATATTTGAGTGAAATATATCTTTCTACTTTGTATTCATTTATAAGTCACATAATTATAAAAAAACATTTATTTTGAAAATATTCATATAAGCTAGTAAATGTATATACGAAGGTGTTATAATGGTTTAAAACAGTAACACTTGCCATATAAGTTTAAAAAACATTATTTCCATAATTTTTTCGAAAAGGTCATAAATTTCAATGTTTGGAAAATGATAGAAAGATTCCATTCACAACATTTTATAAAAAGTAAAACAAGGGTATAAATTAAATTAACCCAAGTTCAAGGAAATTCTAAAATGTTTTGAAATAATTTTTTAAGAAACAAGGATATGGATGATAAAGAAGTCCCAGTATCTACATACATACAAACAACCACAGATAATAAAGAGATTTTAAAATTAACCCTTACCATGAACTATTACTTAGGTAAGGGTATTTTAAACTCTTTTATAATGTTTAAATAATTTTTATTAAATAATACAAGATCCACATACATAAATATGATATCATATATTATCCTATTGTATTTATTTGTTAATAATATTTAAGTAGTATCATTATTTCCAGTATTAACTGATTCATTCTCCATTATATGATTTATTACGTAAGTAATCTTTGATATTGTTGGTTGTATTTGATTCATTTACAGAATTATATTAAGTTACTAAAAATTAATTTTAAACATAAAATTATAATTATTATTGAATGGTTATGATGGGGAACACAATCTGATCGCGTCGTGGAAATGGTAAGTCGTACGTACGCACGAGAAAAAAGATAATTCTCTTAGTCATGAAATCATTTGTAATTGGATGGTATATTATATATACATAATAATTAACATGTTATATTTATTATTTACAACAATTGTACTCATTATTATACCCATCCAAATAACGATGTGTTGAATAACAAACTACACCACGATGTAGAGACGGTAAGCCGTATATACGCATGTGTGGTGACATTGTCAATCATAGGATGGGTAGAATAATGAATATGGTTGTAAAATATTTATAATAATATCAATGTTTGTATAATTTACTTGATTTATCATTTTTTTATTTAAAAAACAAATAAATTAGAAGTGGAAGATGAAAATAACTTGAAAGAGGTGATAAATAATTATCTCTTCTTCGGGTGCTTCCATTTGATTTGACTTAAAGGGACCCTTAAGTTGGATTTTTGATAAAATTAAGGCCTTTGGATTGGAGTGAGGGTAGTTGTGACGATATTTGATTAGGGTTTGTTAGATACAATTGGATTGCGAGGTGTGAATTTGAGATAAGGGGAAGTACACTTTTATAAGAGTGGTAAGGGTCACTTTAGGAAAAGCTTGAAATATTATTTTATTATAAAATAATTTTTTGTTTGTAATGGATCAAAATGGATTTATTTAGAAGATAATGTAGGTATGGGACGAAATATCCTCAACCAATAGGTTTTAGACATGTTTAGGTCACCATATTAACCTTATCTTTTAGATTTAACTCTGAGTTAAATTGTTTACCTTTTACCATGTCTTCTCCTATTTTTATATTACATGGTTAATAAACATACAATAAAATGCCAAGAAAATATCATGTGGTTCATTAATTACATATCTATAATTATATAAGACTTTTGGTCTAAATTTATATTTTTAGGACTATTTTATAATTTAATAATATAGTATTAATTATAAAACTCATTTATGAAAATTTTGACACTATTTGGTATTTTGTTGTGTGAATGTCATAACAACGTTATCACTTTGATTTTTTTAATAAACACTAAAATTTCATATTAAAAAATTAAATTAGTGGAATGCATCAAAATTCTAAATTTACTTTTATTTTAATAATTAAAATAACTATTATTTAATCTTTCATTAATAAGGTAATTACAACATCATTATTATGTCATAAATAAATTTAATTATTTAACGTCTAAAAATTAAAAATAAAATACCATGATGTTGTAAATATATTTATATTTCTATTGAATATTTATATTCTAATATATATTCTGTATAACACTATATTAAAAATGTACTAGTTATAAAAAATTGATTTTAACATTTTTAACTCTTCTTTAAATAAAAATAATAATAAATGTCCTAATCTAATCCATGTGGATCAAAAGGATCATATTTTATTCCTATGCATGATTTATGTCAAAATAAATTATCCAATATAATTGGGACATGTGTTAGGGTAATTATAATATCATTTTTACCTTTTATTACCCTATTTACTTTTAACCGTGTTAAATAAAATTCAAAAGTTATTATTCAACAAAAATTATTTTCATCATATCGAACAAAATTTTACTTAATGATGTCAACTGCGCCTCATAGATAATTGAAATTAAATTCATAGAAGTGATAAAATTATGTTTTCTACAAATCTGTAAATGTGCCTAGAAGGTGGGTAAAAGACGATAAAAAGATTAATTAACTTCAATATATCTAATCTTATTACAAAATGACTCCAATGAATTACATTTGACTAAAATATTTATTATTTATCTATTTTAAAATAAAAATAAATAATAACAATTATTTAAATAAAAGTATGTTATAAAAAATAACACAATTTCTTTCACAATTCATAAAAAATTGAATGTTTTTAGAAAAAATTCAAAATAATTCACCCTATGATAATTTTGATATTTCAAATCCAAAAATTAAGCCCATTTTGAAAAATAAAATTTATATAACTTCTAAAAGTAGGTATCAAAAATCATAAGTCCTAGTTTTATTGGTCATGGTGTGCTAGAACATGAAGTTGCGTACAATTCAAGCTATTGTATTAATCAAAGAGAAACGTACCGTGGAAGCTTGGGGTCTTACAATTATTTAGAAATTTTCTAGAGAAGTTTCGTTTTTTGATGAATAGTGAGAAGTTCAAAATATTAATTTAATACATCCTTTTGGTACAAATAAATTAATATATTAAATTATATTTTGAATTAGTAATATATAAAATCAGTTTAGTTATACACATATTAATCAAATTTAGGTAATTTTATTCATTTTTATATCAAATTTCAATATAAAAACATTTTAAACTCTTTACCATCTTCAATTTAAAACCCCTCTTTATGGCCACATCTCAATGATTAATTTTATATTAAATTGTACATATTATGTGAGTTTAATTTAGAAAAATGGATTCTATATTTTTAAATGTGACTCATTAATGTTATCTAATATGCACAACATAATTTTTGACACAAAAAATTAGTGAAAAATGTTAAAATTAAATTCCATGATTATGGTAAAAACAAGGTTTCGCAAAAATCATGAAGTTGTACGAAAATATGTTTTAATCAAAAAATTGATATGGATTTAATAAATTGGATTTGATATTTAGAATTAGTTGGTCTAAATTATCCAATAATACTCATTTTAATTGTATTCTTAAATTATAAATTACATAGGTAAATATAAAGATACAAGTAACCTTGTTAAAAAAGCTAAAAGGGTAAAATGGAGAAAATATAAATACTAAGGAGTAAACATTATAAAAATATATTTATTTTCTATGGTGGTGGTGTTTCTCACCCACCTAAAACCAAAAATTCATTAATATTTAATTTTTTTCCACATATAGTATGGGAGACCTCCCAATATTGAATACATTTGAGAATTTACCAGAATTCCACTTCTCCTCAACTATAAAAGGGAACTCATTATCCCCCCTTCTTCAATAATATCAAGAAATATTTATTTGAAAAAAACATTCCATAATTATTTAAAAAAACCCCATGTCATCAAATAATTCTTAATTTTTTAATAAATCTATCCTATGAAGGTATTACTGCAAACCTTGGGATGATACCCTAAAAAGGGGTAATGTTCTTTTACAAGAATCTTTTTTTAATTATTTCTCCACCTCCATTAATTTATATTATATATTTATGATATAATTAAATTAGTATCTTCCATGTATTGTTTTGTTTTTATAATAATTTCATGACCCTGAACCATTCTCTATTCCTTCTAATGGGTTAGTAAATCATCATTCGTGTGTACAATGGATAATTACCTCACAAACCAATGTTTCTCATTTTTCGATTTTAACCTCCCAATGTTGGGTATGATGACAGAAATAAAATACATATGAAATATTTATCATATTACTATACCCATTGAGTCATTATATATATATATATATATATATATTATTATCATCCATTACATAGGAGGCACGATAACACCTTTGGGTGTATGGTGGACTACCGCCTCATGAAGCGATGTGAATTGTCATTCACTAACACATTATATATAAGGTGTTGAAATAACCATAAATGATTATATAAAATATACAAGAAATATTTATAATATTTTAGAAATACTTATTATTATGTAAATATAATATATGTTTTTCTTTTTATTAATTTTTGTCTCATATAAAAATTATAACAGCATTCTTGTACGTGTGGACTACTGCCTTCACGAAGCGATGTGACTCACTTTTCCTCACCAAACCACAATGATGATATATAAAAGTATATAATATGATATTAATTTTTTATGATCATTATTTAATGATAAAACACTACTTAACTAATTTTTATAATTTTATGTGAAAATAGAAATGATTCTCATGTATACATACGACTTACCATCTCCATGACCATAAAATACATCACTTTTCATAACCTTAATTCAAAATTGGTTTTAAAAGTAATATTGATACATATATATGATTATTATGAAATGGTAGTATTATTATGAGGATCCTATAATTGTATATTATTTGTGAGAAATATATCTTTCATGATAAATCACTCTTTAAAAAACAAGGCAATTAACACAAGAAACAATGAAAATAATGAAAGATCAGTAATAAAAGCATGATAAGAAATTGTAAAAGGATAATAAATTATATCATAAAAAATAATATAGATCTTTAATAATTTATAAACATGTTAAAAAAATTTATACATTATGTTAAATCAAGTTCAACCAAAAGGGGGTGTACGATACGATATTTCATCTCATTTTTCTTTCATTGAGGCATATTGCAATGTCATGCACCTAATATGGTTTATATAAAATATATTTGAAATTTAATATCCAGTATAATTCACTATATAGGGTATTATGTGGTTAAATTTGTATTATTTCACCTATGGTTATTTTAATTAGAGTGATCATGTGGTATAGAATTTAATAACTCAATTATTTATTATTGGGTTATAAAATCATCTTCATTTTCATTAATATTCTACGATTCTGTGTATAATTACATTACATTTTATTAGGTTGTTTTATCTTATGTGTTTTTCTATTTTTACATTTATACACATAATCAATTCATTGGTTGATTCACACATTAATTTTATGGTCTTTTTAATGGATTATTTCCAAATATCATTTTAATTTGGATGGTATACACTTGATTACAATTGAAGGAAATTATTTGAACAATATTTAATAAAACATTTAATTTTTAAGTTATATGGTTATTCACAATACTTTTCGTGTAATCATACCATTTAAAAAACTATCACAACCTATCCCAATGGGGCCCGTTCAACGACTCCCTATGCTCGCATCCAACAGGCAAGGGGAATGTTTCTAGAAACATGTAGGAATATCAAAATCATAGGAGTAATTGACTAATTAACTATACACATAGAAACATATACATGTCAAGAAAATGTTGAAATATAAAAAAAACTAGAAATCCAATGCACGAATACATCTATATCACACAACTAGAGTATATAGGAAGCAAAGAATGTAATCCTGGCCAAATACAAGCCCCCCCCAAAACAACTATATAACACAAGTCGAAAAAAAATTAAAGCTACTGGGATTACTATATAAAATCTATGGAAACACACCTTGGTCGATCCGGTCACACAATGAACTATCTGCTCCTAGTCCACCGAGGTCTCTATCAAAAGTCGATCATAGGCACAATATACAACACAGGCGGGGATAACCCATGTAGGGGTGAGTATAACAATACTCAGTAGAACAGCCTAAAACAACAAAGCTTACAAAAAGGAAGGTATTTTTATCTCTAAACAATTATATGTATACCACATTTATTACATGAATATCTAGATATTCTCAATCCAAGGAAAACTATTAATATGTAAGCCACAACCACAGTATATTGACCTAGGATTATAGCTCAATGATTACAAAAATCACTAATCCAGTAGAACACAGTCATGAGTTTGATAGCACTGATGACATCTATCAAAGTGGTACTGATCATCAGGTCTCTACATGACAGAGAATACAGGTTGAAAGATCAAATGAGAATATGGTAAACATATGAGGATCACATCTAAGGAAGTGGGGTGATACAAAAAACACCACCTAGATTAACCCTTTATGTATAAGATCAGATACAGTATGATTTGTTATTTCGATACACAAAACCCTATACAGGGTAGTATGATGAATAGTGGATCCCCTACGGGTCTCTCAGGGGGATTCCATGAACTCTATCCAATATTTTAGGCAAAAGTTTTCGTAGTTATATGAGTATGAAATGACTTGTATAAACCATCAAGGAAACTATAATGGAAAAAACCCCTAATAGATCCTACACATCTATAGAGGAAAAATGATATAATCCATATATGAATGAGTACATGATGTGTGAAAGGGTAACACGCCATGTCCATTGACCCTTAGTTTTGACCTTTAAAATAGAATATTTTCTTTCAAAAATTTTATTTGTAGTATATTGGAATAAATTAAATCTATAGGGGTTAAACACTATATCCCTATTCACTATGTCCAATTCATGTACTCCAATTATGTTCCAGTACACAGCGTCAGACAGTGTTCCCGTTCTTGTTTACTAGTACATGAGGTTGCTCTTGTACATGTTCCATGACATATCATGTGGGGGATTACACGACCTGTAAGAAAACCATGTACTCCACCCCATGTCTATGTAATTTATTAGGTTCACGATGAGTCATTTAAAGGGGGATACACACCATGTTTCCAAGGGATACAAGCTGTGTGTCTCTGGTTTATCTCGAAAGAAATCATCTTCCACACATTTGAATCCATATTATTTTCACTTTGGGATCTGGGTCCAATAATTCTGGTATCATGGGATCATCTTGGTTGAGCCACAATGTCACTCAAACAACTGATTCTAGTGTCTAATCCATTCAAAAAATGGATATATTAATTGTTATATATTCTAAATGGATGAATGTCAAAGAACACAGGAATGGGGATCATCGTCATCTAAATCAATCCATATCCATCATTGTTGCTCTATCATGTTGTTATGATCTTATATCTATGATTTTGAATCATTTCACCAAGAAATTGTTATACAACAATTGATTGATCAAGATTTTTCATGTCTAATTCTAAATGAAGAACTAATATGATTAACGATGAACATGGGGAGAAAAAAAATCAATCAAGTGGGATGGACATCGATCAATGATTTTTTTCGATATATATCAATGGTTTTTCAATATCAATCAATTTCTATTAGAAAAATAACAATGAAATGGTGTCACAAAGACAATTATCCCATGAAAACCCCAAAAATAATTCCATTCCATACGACGATCGAACAATGTATTAATATTTTCATTGATTGATCCATGCTCATAACATAATTCAAGACCATGAAATAAAAAAACTCAAATCACATTCCCTACGATGATTTTTTTTGATCACGAATGAAGAATAATGTGTCGTATTTTTCATTGGCATGATCCATCGAATGTTAAGTTTGTCAATATTCGATTCGCAACTTCGTGATTATTCACATGAGAGGATTCTCCACAGTTGTCTCTAACTATCCTTTAAAGGATCTATGGTTTAATAGCTAACACTGTGATTTATTCAAAATATTATATTTAATGAATAACCAATCACTATGTCAAACATTTGAACTAGAATAATTTATTAAAATTATTTTATTCATTTCTTCACATAAAAACTTTTTTCCACAAAATACTCATACAGACTAATTTTTTGTAGCGCCTATGGTACACCTTATATTTTGAGTTCAATGACACACTTGGATTTCTAATCTAAGAACCTATTTAGAATATATTCCATTTTTTTAGGAAAATCAAAGACATATGCTATTTAATATATTTAATATTTTTCAACTATTTATTCCTAGCACATCGTGCCTCATAATTTCACATCATCATAGTTCCTGGTGTAATTAATAAACCAGATAATATTTAAAAATAATAAAAGAATAATTTGAGACATTATATTCTTCCATCCATGGGGATTTAGGTCCCCAAAAAGAGAAAATAATAAATACTCAAAAGATGTGGGTACAATGAATGAATCTGAGCATCCTACTACCAAGTGATATCTTATAGATTCATGTGCTTCCAATGGACAAGAACCAATGGAATAAATATCCTATGAATAATCCTATGAGGTTGATCCTTGATCTCAATTGGGTACTGAGCAATGGTCGCTCCATCCCTGATTTCCAACTCTCCCTATTTGATAACGTGTGATGTTTTAATGCCTGTGCCTCCTCAGCTGTGACACATTGAAGAGGTCTGGCACTTGTTCTAACTACAGAGGTAGATCTAAGTGTAAGAAACTTCACAAAATCTATGCATTTTTTCGAAAGGGTTTATGAACCTTGGAGATAATTTTCCACCACGTCCAAATCTCCTTAATACACATCCATGTGAAACCCATAGGAACACATGGTATCCATCCTCATACTCCAAGGGCCTTCTTTTCCAGCCAGCATAAGAATTATGAAATAACCTTTCAGTCTTCATCCTCTTCTATATGATTCATACCTTCTCTATTATAGCTCACACCAACTTCGAGCCCATGAGTGCTGACTCTTTTGGGTCAATCTAACAAAGTGGGGACCTATAGGGTCTCCTGTACAAATCCTCGAATGGAACCATATGGATGGTTTAATGGTAGGTGTTTTTTAGACAAACATCACTATGGGTATGTCATCCTCATAAAAATAATTAAAATATAATACGAAAATATCTACCATGTCCTCCAGAACCTGAATGGTTAGTTCACTATATGTGTCAGTTTGGGGGTGAAATGATGTACTCAAGTGTAACTGGGTTCCAAAATTCTCTTATAAGACATTCTAAAATCACAATGTAAAGTGATAAAAATGATCAGAAATAATAATGATTGAAATTAATGGATTTAGACTATATATATCATGTAGAGGCGTCCCAAGCTCGCTACGAAACTCTGATATCATATTTCTAGGATGTTCGATGACTTTCTGAGCCTATCTACAATAACCAGAATGAAATCATGTCTACTAGATTTATGTGCTAATCCTATCTTGAATTCTATAGATAACATATCCCACATCCATTCTAGCACCTCATTGGGGTTGGTCAATCCTGTCGGAACATTGGTGCTCATACTACACTTGCTGACAAGTAAGGCATTGAGAGAAAATTTTGCAAATTATTTCTTCATCCACACCCACTAAAACAGAATTCATAGGTCCTGTAAATTATTTTCCACAACTGGATGTACCTATAAATTATATTTTTGAAACAATTTGAGAACCTATTCCAACAATTTCATTGTTACCATCATACACCCTTTGAAAAAAAATGATGTTCTCCCCACCTTTTGAAAATCCATATGGAGCATGCCTTTCTTATATTTGTGCCTATAGGGTCTTAATGTCAATATCACCATGATGTGCCTCCCTAATGTTATATAATAGTTGAGGGGTGACAACCATTGATTTGAGGGAATCTTCTCTATATCAATCTATAAAGTATAACTTTAGTGAGGCTAGCTACTCTAATGCCTCATTTAGAAAATGTGAACATGAACATCTTCTGAGAGAATCTTCTACCACGTTCCCCTTACTCAGAGTATAGAAAAATTCAAAGTCCTAATCTTGGGGAGGATATATACATTGTCTCTATTTTATGTCGATATCCTTCAAAGAGAATATATACTTGAGACTCTTGAGATCAGTGTAAACAATCAACCGCTCTATCATCAGTTTATTTCAACACACCTCAAAGGGAAGACTACCTTTTCTAACTCAAATTCATTGGTTGTATAGTTTTACTCATGTTGTATCAAATAGCATGGAATATATGAAATCACTACTTTCCTTTTCACCAAAACATAACCAATAAAAGTGTTAAATGCATCAAGGAAAACTACATTTTTGACACTATCCTCCGGCTATCTCAAGATTGGAGCACTCATTACTCTACCTCAATTGATTGAAATCATAATAAAACATCTCTATCCAAATGAAAGTATTCCCATTTCAAGTCAAAATTATCATGGGTGTTGATATTCTGGAGGAATTTGGTATGAATCTCCGATAATAGATTTCCAACCCAAGTAATCTTCACACCATAATCATATACATTGGTGGTGCTCATGATAACATTACCTCAACCATGGACACGTCCACTACCAATCCATCTAATGAGATAATGCATCCCATCATGTGGAATAGCTGAATCCAGAACTAATATTTCGAGATATTTATGTAAATATGGTGCTCCCATAGTATGTCTAGAACTATCACTAAGTGTATCACATGATCCTACTCATATTCCAAGTACACAAGGATATCTTTCATGAAGACTACCAAATATAATTTTAAGAATAGTTTGAATATTCGGTTCATGAGTCCCATAAAAATTATAGGAAATTATTTATTCCAAAGGGAATAACATTATACTAATAGTGACTATAACAATAGTTCAATGTCATATTCAATATATCCTCATCCCGTACTCACAACTGGTGATAACCTGATGTGAGGTCATCCTTAGAGAACCATAAAACGCCTCTACACTGATCCAAGAGTTCATGAATCCTCAGATGTGCATAATTATTCATCAAAGACACCTTGTTATAGATCTAGAAGTCCCCATAAAATCACATACTCTCATTTTCCATATTTGAAAAAATTGGGCTGCAATGGGTGATACACTAGGTCTCACGAATCTCATCCCATGAAATTTGTCTAACTTTACCCTCAACTCAAGAAGCTCTGTCAGAGCCATTTGATTTGATGGTGTATAATTTAGTTTTATCTTGGGTTATATATCAATGTAGAATAATGTATCTTGGTGTGGAGGTCAACCAGAAACATCATCAATGAACATTTCGTCATACTTCACCACCACAATAGGAAATTGGGAACTCCTAACATCCACTACACCAAGGATTAGGATAGAAGACTGATGAGTAACATATTTTAGCCTCTTTTGAACGAGTCAATCCTACAAAGTTTGGGTTCTTTCTCACCGAAGAAAGAAAATCATGGTTCTATCACTTCAGACACACCACACACATAAGCTAAAACAGTCATCCTTGCATGAACTGTGTATAACTAATACATAAAGAAAATGACATCATAAGGACTTGATATATCTACCAATATTTTCCAAATGAAACTATATCCTCCAAGTTTCAGGTCACACTGTCAACATAATTACATTATCATAGAGTCTTCTCCAGTAGGATTCTCCATGCCTAAGGGTTGAGTTAATGGTTCAATGGTAATATATAAATCTGAAACAAGATATGTGGAGAGAACAAAATTAATAAAGCCTATGTCTATAAATACTAAAACTATGTAATAAATTAAATATATCATACATTGACTCATTCTAGGATCCATTGGGTTTTAATCCTCAACAACCTATAGTTGTCCCCACCCATATTCAGCAGCTTCCAAAGCCTGGTGTGGATTACCAGGGGATAGTGGTGGCACCAAATAGAAATATCGATGACCTCCTACTTCTCTCCCATATCTTCTACCACATATTTAACCCTATAGACCTTCCTTATCATACCACTATAACAACCACAGTGGCCAATAAATTATTTATCTATTAGCTATACGGTGGGTCAGACAATCCTTGATGAGTTGTCCCCTACCGTCACATGAGTAACACCACTTCTCTCTGGGATGACTCGACCCACCCTATGATCCATATACTACAAATAGTATATCATAAGATCTCATCCTGAATCTTTTTTCATATACAAGTCTATGATATTGTCTTCCTCTCCCTACAATTGAGGTATCAACTCCAACTTTCCTTCTACGGACAACCCCTAGTTGTATCGACTCAGCCAAGAAATTGTTGACCACTAAATATCACTCAAGAACCCCTGTATAGGTAGGAATTCCTAGTGGAGTAACAATATATCAAATTTACCAACACAGTACTATATCCATGGATAGATCCCTAAATGACCTATCTTGAACAACACACATCGAGTGTCTAGAGATGTTGAAAAATATTGATGAATAATCATCTACTATCATGATACCCTGTTGGAGCTACCAAAGCATGTGGATACATACAACCATCATTTTAGCTTGTGGGAACTTCTCATTCAAGATAACTTCAAAAACTATTCTTGAAATAATCACCTCATTATTAAAAATGGTAACTAAACCCCACTATCACCCTATAGAGCCAAGAAAAATTCTCACGGCTTGGACCACCATCTGATCTCTTGTGGTCCTGGATGGATGAAAAAATTAGGTCCCTACCTCAAGACATTCTTAAGAAGGATATGTGTCAGTATTACCTCATAACATGATGGGACTCTACCATTGAAACTCATTAAGCACACTCATCATATTCTCCTCAACTGAAGGTACATCAAGTACCACATGCTGCTATGAAATTGGTGGTATGAATGGTGCACTACCAGGAGGTAACATCATGGGAATGAGTAACTTTATCGACTAATCATCACCAATGTGATCATCCTTGTGTAAATTTTTATGAATCCTTCTGGGAATAAATCATAGTGTACTAAAAAAAACAATATATACCGTGATCAATCAGTATATCTAGATAGATGTCTAAATAAGGAAATTTAACCAAAACCCATTCATATATGATTTATCTACATTTTTATCAATGTAACTAGTGTTGTAATGTACTAAGTCAAAAAAGGTTATTAGAGATATGTTTCATGGATACATCGACCAGATCACCAACACTTATATAATTTTATAGAAATATGAACTTGGATAACTGAAAACAGTTCCCCCAAACCAATTTCACACACTCACGGTCCTAATTTATAACCAACCTCTTCTGATACCTCTCTTTCATGACCCATCATATTGTGTGTCATTCAGTGATTCCCCAAGATAGCCTTTAATAAGCCAGTGGATGGTGACTAGTACCGAGTAGGAATATCACTAACATGGCAGTAATTTCATGGGTTCTTATACACAAAATCACTCTATCACACACACATCAAATGACACCAAAATTATGAAATTTAAAAACAACTGAACAACCAATGCATGAACACATCTATATCCCAAAACCAATGTATTATAGGATGTAATGAATATAAAAATGTAAAAATACAAGACCACCATAAGTAATTCTCTGAAACATGTCTAACATGAATGTAATGGTACTAGGACAACTATCTGAATTCCATAAGAACACACCATAGTCTGCCTACTCTCACAAAGCACCATCTGATCCTAGTCCTCATGGGACCCCATCAAATGTTTTATTGTATGCACAAGACATGACATGGATGGGAAAAAACCATCTAGGGTTGAGTATAATGATACATTGTAGGAAACCCCGACACAAAAAAAGAATAAATAATGTATTTAATGTCATATCTACACAAGTATATTTCTACAACACATAACAAGAATATATACATATACTCAATCCAAGACAAGTATTTTAGGGGTAGGGGGAAGCCATAGCATAGTATCCTAGAACTATAGATCAAGGATTCCACAAATATCTCATATGGGATAAAAAACTCTTGAGTTTGATAGTACCGCCAATGTCTGACTGAGAGATACTAATTGTAGGGTCTCATCATGAGATAGAATACCTGATGAAAGATCTGAAGATAATATGATAAAAAAATGAGGATCAAAGCTAAAACCATGGGGTTAAACCAATAACTCCATCTTGATTATTACACTATATAAAGGATTCGCTCCCAGTAGGATTGGTCACGTTGATACCCTCAACTCTTCCAAGGGAAATTATAAGAATAATGGATACCACTTTGGGCCTATTGAGTGGATTCCTTCAACTCTATTTAGGATTTTCTTCTAATGTAAGAGTACATGTAGGAGTAGAAAATTTTTTGTACCAATATTCTGTCAAATGATAAGGTGAATGAACCCTAACCATGCCTATCCAAGATATGGTGTAAAATACATCTAAGCCATGTATGAAAGAGTACATGACATATAAGGGGTTCACCCATCTTGTCCCATGACCCCAGATTCTAACCATGCAAAAATACAGTGTGATTCCAAAAATGTAAGAGTAGTATAGATTAGTACATTGTGGGTATATGGGTTACACTCTCTATCCATATACACTAGTTCTCGTCCTGGTACTCTTGTAGTGTGCAAATTCACGATGTCAGACCGTGTACCCATGCTTGTGTATAAAAAAAGTGTATCCCAAGTAAATGATCCATTCCATGTCATGTGGGGGAATACATGGCATGTAGAAAAGCATTTTACTCCACCCCATTTACATGTACAACTTTTGGTACACACCGTTCACTCAAAGGAAGATAAATATTATGTAGCTAATGGATACACACCACGTGTATTAGGTTTTTTCATAAAACTTTATTCTTACTCCCTCTTGTGTCCAAAATGCCTTCAATTTTGTATCTAAATCAAATTTTTTAGGTGTCCTAGTATCTTCTTTACTGATCCTCACCATCACTCGAACAATCAAGTTTGTTGTCTAATCTATTTGAAAACTGGATCTATTGATCGTTCTTCACTTTGTGCTGAGGAACACTGAAGAACATGATATCAGGGATCCACCGTCATCTTAATCACTTCGACTCCATCACTAACATCCATTATGTTGTTTCAGTCTCAGATCTATGATTTCAGATTATTTTCCCTAGAAATGGTTTTGAAAAGATCAATTGATCATGGGTTGTCGAGCCTTATGACAAAAAAAGAATCCCCATGATGAATGATGAATAGGGGGAGAAAAGAACAATTTAATCAATAGAGACATACCTCAATAATATTTTTATCAAGTTCAATCCATTTTCATTAGAAAATTAACAAAGAAATATAATCACAAGGACAATTCTCCCATCAAAACCCTTTAAATTATCCCAACCTACTAGATGATCGAATTGTAAATCAATCTATTCATTTATTGATTTGTATTAATCATCGAATTAAAATACAAGGAATTATAATATTAAATCACATGACCTACTTTTATTTGGTTTGATATATGTTTTATACTGATGTATCACTAACGTATTTGGTATGATATGTCGAATCCAAGGTGTATTGATCTTTGATTCGCAACTTCATCATCATTCTCTTGAGAGGATTATCAATGAATCTATCCAATGATCCATTAAAGAATCCATGATTATGAAAATAATCCTGTTATTTATAAATAATAGTATATTTTATGTATAACTAGTCACTCCAACAATAATTTTAAATAAAATAATTTATTCAAATTATTTTATTAATTTCTGCACTCGCGATCAATGGTTCATAAACAACCCACTCCGACTGATCTTATGTCACACCTAGGGTAAACATAATGTTTTGAGTTCAAAATTTCCCTCTAATTTATTATCTTGGAATCCATTTATATTTTGTTCCACTTTTTTAAGGAAAACACATGTTCTTTCTAATAAATATAATTAATATATTTCAATCATTTATTCTGAGTATTTCATGGTTCATAATTGCACATCATCCTTTTTTTGTTTAAAAAATAATACAGATGATATTTAAGTACAATACATGGAAAATATATGACCTTAAAAACACATTGGTACTTAAAATATTTAATAAAATGTTTTTAATAAAATCCAAGTTCATTTCCATCTTCGACCAGATATATGTTTTCATACAAAACCTTGTTTTCAAAAAAATGATTGAAAAATGATTTTAACTTTCCAAAATGAATTATCAATGGAATTTCCACTTATTATTACTCTATAAAAAATATTTTTAAAGGAACATAATTTTTATTTCAAATAATGTATGTTTTTCCTCTACTGGAAAATTTGAAAGTATTCTTGTTGTCAATTTTGAACAAGTAAAATTATTAACCAATTTAGTATTGAAAATTTATGTTTTTATTACTTATAAGGTATATATAGAAATACCCACCATCATGAACATCATTTATTATATTCTTCCTTTACAAACTATGGAGGTTCTTTTCAAGGAAAATGTTATTTAAAAGATATTTTCCATGAAAATCATTTTTAAATATTTTTTCATAATGAAAATTATTTTTTCCTAAAAAATATATTAATTATATTTTTATTGTATTTATATTCATCTAATAATAATTTATTCTTACTCCAATGGGTATACATTGTATTGATATCATCCTTATTATTCCATCGGATGGTTTATAAATTTTTTAACCAAGGAAAATATATACATCCATTTATTGTTTCATTTTTGTAGTCAATAATGCCTCCTTGAAATATTCATTCTAAAATTATCATTAGACATTATATTTATCATAATCATCCATAATATTTATCATTGGTATGATTATTTCTTATACTATATATCATTTCTATATACATTGTTTATATATAAATTTAATTGATTGATTGTGGGAATGATGAAAATAATGTATTCTTTACTCAATAGAGATATTTGAAAATAAAGAACTTTTTCATGAATGAAGTTGATTATTTGATATATGAGGAATTATTTGGACATAAAGTGGATTATGTGCCTAATTATAATATATAACCATGATGAATCAGAAGGTATAATGATTCAATTCATTTAAACTAGTATTAAATGGGTTATTACCTATATATTAAACCTTATTTTAGAAGATCATGATGTTATGGATATCATGTTCCTAATACTTGTCATCCAAAAATTAATTATTTCTATATTTCTGAATTTTTTTATCATTATCCATAAGGATTTCACTATTACATAATATATTTATGCATTTCATTCTCATCTTGTTGATTAAATGGAAGGTGTTCTAAGTTATTAACCTTATCATACTGATTATTACTTATCTTTTTATTAATGTCATTTGTATTCTATTATTTACCTTTTCATATTTTTTTACCTTATTCAGTTATTTAAATTGAATATGTTCTAAAATATTTACATTTCCATGTTGGTAATTCTCATTGATTCATTATTTCATCCATTTTACACAATCATTTTTGAGAATTACATCTCACCCTTACTTGGTTTCCCTTCTCAAGGATTTCATGAAGAGTGGTATGTTTAGTATGAAGGGGTACTCTATATGGAAGAAATTATTCCATAAAAACATTTTTTTATATTTTGTATTTAATTTTAATTGAAAACACACGTATATATATAGATTATCGATACAACAAAATTGTTCACTCTTTTGGTTTGTTTTTCCTTGTATCTTATACCAATTTAAAGGAAGCATGGAATATCTTTGAGAAAAGGTTTTAAGATTCCCTACAGAATTGATTTTAACTAGTATTTAAATATTGAAGGTAAAATCTAAATGATCGTTGGAATTCATATTTTTAAAAAAAATGATTGTTAAAAATATTTCCCTTATATTCCTATTTATGTTTACATAATAATAAGATAAAGATGATTATGAAACAATTAAAAAATAAATGAAGATGTTAATAATAATACAAGTATTTTTAAATGACATATTATTCTTTGTAGGAAACATGAGTTTAACAGGTATGGAGATGTAGGGAAAGTGAAAATAATTAAAGGTAATAATGATTTTTTTTATATTTATTCTGGAATAATATAATTATTTAAATGAATATAGTGAATTAAATGAAAAATTATCTTTTTTTGTTTACATGATGGTAATCAATCAATGTTTCATAAGGAATAAAACATAGAGTTAAAGTGAATATGGAGAATAATGTCACCAGGGATTACAAGAAAGTGTTTTTGTAAAGGGAATAAGAGAGTAAAGCCCTAGAGTATTAACTAATGAATTTCAAAATTAAAATAGGATATAAATAAATTAATAATCTCCTAGTGAAATGGGTTTATTAGTCTTAGAAATTTGTTGATATTATAGGTTTAGTTTAATAATGAATACTATGAGTTGAAGAGTTTGAATCTAATTTAGTGGTTACTTAAACCAAAATATATTCCTAGTTAAAAACACTATCTAATAATATAAATATCACATTTTAGAGTTCTATAGTTGAAGAAACTAAAAAGAAGTGGAATGAATCTTCTAAGAAGATTTACCAATATCCTTTTTTTTAATTTTTATTATTAGAAAAATAATGGGAAATAAAATGATACACATAATTATTATTATTAGCGTTTGTTGCTCATTTATTTTTTTGAAACTAAATTTGTTTACAAACAATTTAGCAGTTGAATAGTCTGGAGGAAGGTAATTAAGATATATTATGGGACCATGTAATGTGGGTTTTCAGATAGTGATGGATTCATAATTGTTTTCATGGTTCTAAGACCATGAATGCTATCCCAAAACATATTTAAAATCATCAAAAATAATTTTATAATTAAAAAATTCATTATAATTAATATAATATGATAATATTTTTAGAAGAGATATTATAGGATTTTTAAATTGATAACACATTTTTGGAATTTCAGTTTTGATATTAATGAATGAATTTTAATAAAAATTTGAAATTATTTCTTATCGAGTTATTATTTTTAAATTTGGATTCATTTATATTTCATGGTTGATAATTATTTTTGTTGGATTATTGGTTTTGTCTTTATGGTATTCTTTTGATGTTTATTTTTTCTTTTTGTAACATTTTTATAATATTATTTTATTTTATATTAGAAACTAATATTTTATTAATAGTGTCAATAATAGTGGGGAAATAAAAGGATTAAACAAACTATGTTTTTTACCACTTAATCTTGAAACACAAAGGGTATAGAAAATAGAATTTATTCCATCCACTTCCATCCCAGAAAAATATTACAAACAGAGATGAGGATGTAATATTCTATAATTTATTCTTCTTTATTAACATTACATTTATCTTTATACACCATTCTATATTTTTCCAAATACAAATGTAGTTTTCTCTATAATTATGATTTATAAAAAATTATTGTTCCATTATATAAAGGAAAAACAATCCTAAATGAAGGTAATTTGTCTATGGATAATTATAGGATTCCATGAAAAATACATTTCACCTCAAAATCGGTTCTTCCACCACCTAACAATAATATGGATGAGTGGTATACATTTTCTATATAGATACATAGAAATCCACTGTGTTATTTTTTCTGAAATCCCTGAGGTTATTTTAATCCTTTTGAAAATTATTATTGAAATGATAACTATTATTTTATCAGATATAAATTTTTTGTAATGTATTCGATTCGTAACGTGACGTTTAACCATTTTATTTTTTTCGAAATTTTAGGAGGTGGTTAATTTTTTTAGTAAATGACAGGTGTGTGTGAAGCTAATTTAATTCTTTTTAATATTTAGTAACTAAATTTTTATTTATATAGATTTATAAATATTTTATATGAGTTGTATGGTTGAACTATTGTGGAATGTTATTATATATGTAGAAAATTTATTTTATTGAAGATGTACTAGAATTAATGGGCCAATATTCATATTTATAAAATAATTTTAATGATTACATAAATGGTGTAATGTTTTATTTTAATTACTATATGATTTGATTTGGGAAATTTTGGATTGACAAAATTTTTTATTTATCTTTTAACCTAGTGCATTTATTTTGTTTTTATATCTTTGGGGGTAAATTGGTGATGTTAATAGTGAATTATGAAAACATAAAAAAGGAATTCACTTTTAATATTTTTTTATAATGAATTTTGTGATTGTAAATTATTATATCTAATATATTTGTTATTTTAAAATTAATTAAGAATGATCCCACATAATGAAAATTACTGTATGTAAAATAAATAATGAATATATCAATATTAGAATATGAAATGAATTATTTTATTAGAATCATGATTATCTCTAAATAAAATTTCATTAGTATTTGATATATTATAGGATGATGTGGCAATGTTTTTTATTAGTTTTTTTAAATATGAAATAGGTTGTGAAACAATTTTTTGAAGTGTGACTTTTAACAGCGACACACACGGGGTTGTGTGTATTTTACCTGGAAATTACCACTTTGGTATATGTTCCTGAAATAAAAAAATGTTGTTTATTTTTTTAATTCATTAATATATCTTATACGATGGAATAACTATTTATATAGAATGATATTTTGAAAATAGTGATTGTGGTAATATAATATTGTTGATCCTAAAAGGTCTATGGAAATGTTATGGGAATATTTTAAAATTTGGACATATGGAATTGTTGATATGTGGTAATATACCTTTTAAAATAATGTTCATGGTACACTTAGGTGGGTGAATGTTATATTTGTTTGGTAAGAATATATTCTCAAGGACCATAGTAAGTGCAGTTATCCTATATAACATATAGAGTGGATGGTGTGGTTTTGAATCCACATTCAATTATTAATGAGGTGAATGAAAATTAGAAAGTTATTAACTATAGGATGGTGGGAGAATTAATTCATTTATAAATTTCAATATTTATTATGTAGATTATATAGCATGTTATATAATGGTTTATTGATATATATAAGAGTGGATTTGGATTTAAAATATTGATTACATAGGATCATGTTGGAAGATTACTGATGGGTTGATACCTGATAATAGTGAGTTCCTATATAGGTGTATAAATTCCCAATTATTAAAATATAGTGAAGATATTATGTTTCTCTGATGATGAACCATGTTAAGGTGGAGTGTTCCCCTCTAGGTGTACCATATATTTAAAGGATAGTTCCTATGGGTGGAAAAGTATCCCAGTAATTATATTGTGGAAGAGAGAGGTTAAGATGGAGAGATACCCCCCATATGGAAATACAGAAACAAGAGGAATCCATTGGGATGATCATATGGCCAACCATTTTAGATAAGTGATATTTTGATAAAACGAAGGATTACAGAGTAAAAATATTTTACAATAGACACATGTTAACAATAAATTTCTATATACGTGGAGGTTTTCCCAACTATTTTATATTTACTGTGTGGTCCCTATGGGGGGGGGGGGTTGTTGTTTTATTATGGTAGATAATATAGATATAAGGTGTTTCCATACTAGTGGATACGAGATTTTTTTATTAGTTAAATTCAAATATATTCAAAAAGTGTATTATAATTGAGGTAGGAGATGGTTGGGGATTTTTGGTTTACCATGGGGTATGATAATTGATTATGAAAAATTATTATCTTTATTAATATGTTTATTAACATTTTTTACCAGATAAACACTCTGGATTTATATTGAGTAACCCTTTGATTATATTCATATTCACCCCCAACATTATATATAATATTTTAATATGAGTTAGATTGATTTTATGGTTGTTTCAGATGAGGCTAATCATTATTCATTAGAATATTTCTAATGTACAAGTTATCAATTATACCATTCCATTGGTATAATGGTAGTTCTCAAGTTGTAATTACTTTAACTTATTGTTTTGTCTTTGTATTAAATGTAATGAATTTTATATGAAATATTCATGATATAATTATTTTTAATTATGGTATAGTTGATATTTCTTTCAGAACTACAAATTGATATCATATATCAATGACTAAATTCTTATGGTGGTCATCTCAAACATGTGGATTAATGATGGTGGGATTCTAGGGTCACAACAAATCTGATTACAAAATCAGTTGTACACCTAGTGGGTTCATGTCATGAAATAATAATGTCATAATAGTATCACCATCAACAAAATATTTTTTATAAAGTAGATCAATGAAACTATCATGACATAGAAAGCCCCATGTGATCTCAAGGAAGAATCTATAACCACATGAACTATAATTAGGGAATTATATATTAATTATAATTTATAATAATTGGTTCCAATTAATTTAAAACATAATTCTAGTTCATAATTATTATATTTTTATGGGTGTGATAGTCAATGTTGGGGAAATTGACATGATAATATTTTCATATTTCACTCACGTATATTTAATTAGATTGAGGTGAATTTACTTATATTTATTTATGTTTATTGTGTGATTAGATCATGTGGATAAACACGATGAGGTGAAACAACCACATGAATAATCCTATGAAAAATAGTATTGGAAACCATCGTTGATTGAGTAATGTATGTAAATGTTACCAATAAATGAGGCATAAAATAATAATTATGAGATATAGTATTGGTTTAAAGAGTATTATATATCATTCCAACTAATATAAAAGGTAAATGGATATCATTTTACATTAATGGTGAGGTATTTACAAGGATGGTTCATCAATGGGGGATATTATCCTTTCATGGTATTGAATTGTTGATGATTAAATTAACTCATTTTAAGAGTAATTAATGATATAGTTATTACTTATGGCTAATACAATTAAAAAAATAGTAATTTTTGGTGATTATATATGTTTTACATCCTATTTTGGATATTGATGTCAATTTTAGTTAGTTCTTTTAAGATTCAATAATTTTTATGCGAGATGATAATTTGATATCTATTTATATAAGGATTTGGAGATTGAGATCTAGTGGCGATTTAGAATGTTCTCTCAAAGATATTATATGGAGATATTAAAATGAGGAAGATATAAAGCATAATTTTTAACAAGGATAGAATATTTACTAGATATTTCCTAGTGGAGTAGTTCACAAGGATGAGTTTGATGTATAAAACCATTAATGTATAAATAATCATTGTTTTAGTGTATTTATGAAATTATGATACCGAATTGATATTATTTCTTTTTTATGGTTAGAATGCAATATATTCAAGCGGTGAAATACATTTATTATTATTTGGTGGTGGTTTGTTATATTTTTTTGTTGTAAGAAAATAATTTGGGAGACCAAAATTGATTTTTGACAATAGTTTTATTATTGATAGACCACATCAATAGTTTTTTTTATTTTTAGAGGAAATTGTTTCCACAAAAAAACATAATAAAAAATTATTGGGACAACCAAAACATATTGGTTCTAGGATAGAACATTATTGAGACACTAAACATCTATAAGGATAGACATCTATCCATAGAAGTTGTTGAGGTAGATAATAGAGATTAGGATGATGAGTAGTTGGTAGATGAAAATATGAGGCTTTTAAAGCCCATGAGGTAGTAATTACTAAGGAGGTTTGATATAAAATATGAATTTAATGCACTATTTTTCATATTTTTATTAATACTGTTTATTTCTATTTATTTTTTATTCCATCACTAGTTATATTTTTATTTCTTGTAGTATCAAATAATTATAAGCCATTTTAAATAACCAATACAGTGGGCGGTTAATAGAGGTTTTATGAAATGTGTAGATCATATTTAATTGTAGTGAGATATCAATTTTAATAGAGCCATGAATTATTTCAAACTTTAAAATATGATGTTATCTTTATCATTAGTTTTTTATTCTATACAATACTAAATCAATTACAATATACAATTTTCTCTATTAAAATAGATTAATATTGTTTATATTTATTGTGGAAAACAATTTATAATTAGGGTGGAGTGGAATATTATATAGTAGATTGAAATTTTTTGTATTTTTTCATTTTAATATAATATAGGGTAGCTCCAATGATTTTAAATAGATTAAGAATTTTTTTTTCTTACGTTAATTTTAGGTTTACATGTATGGTTAGTTATTAAGATTATGATAGATTTATACCATGGTGTTTCACCAATTTTAATGATATGTTTTCACATTACACCCATGATACTTTGTGTATGAAATAATTAAATTGATTAGTTATTATAGATAGATTTTATTTGGAATTACAAAGAATTGTGTGATTCTCTTGTGTTTATCATAATTAATATATATGGGAGCATGAGGTTATATATAAATTTATGTTAGTTGAATAATGAGTTATTTAGGAATCAATATTCTCTTCTCATGATAATTTTTTTGAAAAATTATAATTATTTTTTTGATTTTATAAGCATTATTTAGGATATGAAAATCACCATATGAGAGTTAAATATAAAAATATCCCTAATTATATCTCCATTTCCAATAGAGGAATTTTTATTTTATAAAAGCTATTTTTATAATGATGAATTCAATGAATGTGTTCAGAGGTCTTATGAATAGAAATTTTCAACCATATATTGATGATTTTTTTTACATACCATATATTTTGTTTAGTTTTAATTTAATATGATTGTGGATCATATAGATCATCTTATGGATGTGTAAGAGTTTCTTAGAAAACATCGGTTGTATTTTAATATTTATAAGTGATAATTCTTATCACATGATGTTTATTTTCTAGGTCATGTCATTTTGGAGTATTATTTAGTAGTACAACCAATAAATATTACAGAAATGTTTTCATTGAATCATTTGAAAATGATTTCTATTGTGTAGAGTTTCATAGGCTTAGATAAATATTTCAATAGTCTGGTACCCAATTATTCTCAAATTATGAATCATTTATTTTATTTGACGATGAATGGTCATAATTTTATTTTGATAAAGTAGTGTCAAGATACTTTTGAGTGTTTAAAAATAACTACATTAGTTTTTATTTTTTGATAACTTGAATAGGATCTTCCATATAACATATATAATAACACATTGCATAAGTTGTTTTGATGTTATTTTTTTGAAATAGTTAGTGGAAATTTAAATTGGGTCTATGAAATTATGTTCCCATTAATGTAACTACTCTAATAATTATTTGGAGGTCCTGGATGTGGTTTTCTCACATAATTTATAGAATACTTATATTCTTGGTGAAAATTTTATAGTTTATATAAATCATAATATTTTGAGATAAATGACATCATTAATTTTTTTTATAGAATATTGGATGACTTTTTTTTAAAATTATTATTTTGATAACACATATACCCATGCTATGGGTAATTTAGTAGCTAACAATATTTTTCAAAAAAAATTTGTTGAAGTTTATCAACAAGTGATAAATTTATGTAATGTCATTTGGTTTTTTCATCACTTCCCCTTTATTGTGAAATGATCAGATGTCATTACACCTTCAATGATATGTCAATTGTTAGAGTCTGTATATGGAGACCCAGGGGTAAAAGTTCAATGTGATTAGTTATAAATAGTTATTATCTTGATAGATAGATTAGATGATGATTAATATTAAGTATTTAATGATGGGATTCTATAGTGTGTTTACGAATAATATTTTCATGTGTGTAAAAGTTTAAATTTGGAAGTACATATGGATTATATATATATAAACTATTATCTAAAATGTATTTTTGGTGGAATGAGATGTTGAAAATTGATGACGATTTTTCCATATTTTTTACGAGAAATATGTTTATGTAAAAATCAATTTTTTGGTATGTTAGTTACATTAATTGGTTGTTAGATAACAACAATTTTAAGGAATTTCCTTGTATTTTTGTTGGGATTAATTTTCCCTCTCATATGGTTTAAATATAATAGGGTAATTTCCAAATAACTATTAAAAGAATCTAATTTCATTCCAATTAAAGATTTATTCTTTGTATATTATCTGTAAAATCAGTATATGATTTGGGAGGTGATTTCTCATAGAGTTACAAGGATGATAATATATAATAATGATTACTAATTTACATAATATATATAGAGGGTATTACAAGGATAATTTTTCACATAGTTATGCCTTAACATTGATTTATTTCTCCTAAATTATAGTTAAAAAAATTAAACATTCATGAATTAGAGTATATTTTGAGGTTTTAGATCTGGTATTTTATAATGTTTTTTAATGAAAATTTATCATTTTTATAATTTTGTTATAATAAAAGTTGTCATTACTATAATTGTATAAACCTAATGAGACTTTGTATAGCAGATCATGATTTTCATAGCTATATTGGGGTGAGGTTGGATATATGTATATAGTTGGGAATAATGTTGTATATTATATGATATGGTTTTTAAAAGTTATCTTAGATCACATGAGTACTAATAATGGATGAAATAAACCCTATACATTTCATATAAGGACAGAGTATGATTTTTTATTTAGAGATATTGAATTCTTATCAGCAAATTTTTTGAAATGGTCCATCAAGTTTAGTAAGGTAATAAATAATTATCTAAAAATAATTAGGTCATTTTAGGTGATGAATAGATATATATAACATGATTATTGACTATCACAACATTTATAGTTAGAAAAGATTTATAATATATTCTAATCATTGTATAAATTAACGTATTACCATGATCAATGACATGTGATTTATTTTGTTTATATTGATATTATGTATGATATAATTTTTTTGTATAATATGGTCAAGATTCGGGATAAAAATGATGAATTCCTATATTAGGGAGTTATTACCTTACTGTGGCATATTTGGAAACAAATGGGTGAAGAGGAAAACACATGGTAAAGGGAATAATTGATTCATATGAAATGTCCCCAATCATTTTATGATATTCTGATAATGTTTAACATGGAACATTATTATCGTGGTTATAGAGGTATGATGAGAAATATAATGATATTATTTATTCATAAAGTTAGGGTTCAAATTTTTTATTAAGAAAACATTAAAAGGATACTGTAATATAAATACCCAAATTTCAGTTTCAAACATTATTAATGGTATTTTGGTTATTTTGAATTGTAGGGTAAAATAGTTATTTTACATGACTTCTAATGAAATATGGGAATGAATTTAGATTAAAGAGACTATTTCTACATATAGGTTAAATATTTTTAATTTTTTTAAGTGGTAATAAATTATATTAATTATTATGTGTTAATAGATTAATTTAGTTTCATAATTAGTTAAATAATATAAATATTAAAATAGTATATTTATAAATAATTTATATAACTTATGTTTTGGATGTGGCATAAAATATTAAAATAAGTAATGATTGGATATTTTATAAAGAATATATTATGAATAATGGTACAATATGAAATTTTATTTGAGTATTTTTATGACTAATTCATAGGATGAAAATATTATTGGAATTCTTATGTTTCTTGATTAGTGGAATTGTAGGATTATATATTTTTTTATATTCTTTGATTGAGAGATAATCTATCACATTTTGTATCTTTTATCTACAATATCATAATGATTTTGGATTGATAAAATATAGAAATATATATATTGATATATGAATATATATTAATAATCATTTGATAATTAAATATTTATTTTTATTCTTTAATTAATATTCTTGACTCAATATTTTCATTTTTTAATAATCCTTGTAAAAATGACATACTTATATATTGATATGATTACTAGATAATTCATAGTGAATATGAAAAATATTTTTGTGATAAATTGAATCTAAATTAATTTTTAAAATGAAATTTATAAAATTTATATAATTAATATTGAATATGAGTTCATGAAGTCATTCCATAATAACCCAATGATCATTAATTTTAATGAATTATATAATTTCTCTTATATGATGGGGTAATTTTTAAAGTGTAATTAAATGATAAATTGAGATACCCTGTGCGTAATGGAATCTGGATAATGATTATAATGTTGAAAATTTTATGAGTTATGTGGTTGTTTCTTATGATGTTAAGTAGTAGTTTGATTTTAGTTGTCTTGATAACTCTGGTTGATGTGGGGAGTGTCCCTTCAAGAAGAAATGTTGTAATAATTATCATCTTTATAGGTGTAAATCTAATAAACCATTAGAATATAGTGTTTATGTGTTGATATATTAATGATGATATTATTTTGAGAAAATAAATTCAGTGTTGGTCAATATTTGAGAATAATGTTAGTCCATGTGTGAGGAAATCTATATAATCATTATATAGTTATAAAAATTAGTAAATACGGAGATCATCCTTGTGGGGAATCATTTGATAATAGTGTGAGTCCCATCAGATGTATAACATCACAACCGTTGTTTTATACATGTGATTTAGAAGAGAATTTGGGATTTATTTGGGAGATTCCTCACATATGGACACAATGTAATAGAATGATTACACATTTTTAGTAAAATTAATTTCCACTATACATTTATAGTTTTATCCATGGGGATAGAGAATTATTTATGTTATGTTATAAATAAATATCAGAGTTTTCTATAGATGTGATTATGTGTCATTTTGATATAGGGAATGCCTTGTGATTTAGAAGGTGTTATTGATTTGAGGAAATACATGATAGCGATTCATTGGTTGAACAATGAATTGAATAAATTTTTAATCTGTTTTTAATTATTAGGATTCATTCATGAAAACAATTTATTTTTTTTGGGTGGAACATTCGGAGTATATTTATATGCCCATAGATAAATCACATATAGTATTTTTTTAAATCATCCTGATATATTTGTTGATTTAAATATATTAAATTATCTTCAGACATGGGAGTCTTTCTGGAGGTGTATCGGTCCATTACACCATGTTAGAGTTATAAATAGTTGATGCATTTTGTGTTTATTTTTCACATTGTTTTCATTTTTTTAAAAAAATCATTTGATATATATTATTTATGTCATTATATTGGGGTGTTTCATTATTTGATACGGTTTACTAAAATTTTCATTCAAAAAGAGTAACACCTTCGTATATGTATGATTATACACCCTTGGTACTTGTCTCAAACCCATGACTAACAGATTTTGAGATTCATGATTTGTGCTTAATTATATTATTGACATAGGTGCAGGCCATTTGTTATCATGTTCTATCCTAGGGGATTGGATGATTTTATATTTTATGTGTTTCAATTTAGATAATTTATTTTTTAAAAATTTAAAGGTCATAGGTTGTGGTAGTTTAGTTGTAATTCATGTTAGATATTGTAAAATGTTATCAAATCTATTAAGTTTAGTGATTCTATCTATTGTTCATTCATTATTTAATGATCCATTGTGATTTATTTTTACTAATAATTTTTTTCAGAAATATAATGACCTATGAAACATTGAAAATTGTTTTTATGTAAGGATATGATTTGTTTCTAAAAAGAAGTTTCATTCTATATTTCATATTCAATTCATAATTAGAAATATTTTTTATATATTTTCTCATCTATTCTGATTGGAAAATATGATTTTTTACAAATTATCATATTTTTTTGTTCCACGGATATATAAAAATTTTATTCTTGATTATAAATATTAGTTTTATGGTGAATAATTTATTTACATGAACAATGTTGTGTTTTTTTTTATATTTTTTAATTATTTTGAATTTATGAAATTTTATTCCTTATCCTAGATTTTATATGTTAACCCAAGTGTTTAATATTATTAATTGAGATATATTTTTGATTTTATCTATGAAATTGGGGTTATTTCTTAATGAGGTACTTTTGGAGAGGATATATGTGTGTTTTGAATAATTTTTGGCTTGATACATTATTTTGAAACATCATGGATCATTTATGTGTCTATGTTAGGATTGGTTAGATATGATCTACTAGTTAGACAGAGAACATGTATTCTAGTATGATTCCCACAATCATTCTATTATTTTGTATCTCTATGAATATGTAAGATATCATCTTTGAATTCATGGAAGTTTCATTGAGCCATGTGTTACATATTTTCCTTATAAGATCCTAGATTTCTTTTCCATCTATGAAATCACTTATAACATGAATATATATTTACAAATAAAATGGGTATATTTTTTAATTTAAATCATTATAAAACCAGTTAAATCATATTTCCCTTAATTTTTTGTGATGGAAAGTTATTGATATATTCCATTCAACATTTCTTACTATGATTATCTTGTAGAAATTGGGTTGTAAATGTGTGGGTTAATTATTTATTAACATTGAATTTTAGTGGTTTGAATATGTATTTTGTTTTTAGAGATAATATTAAATTCTAAAATATTATCAAACAAATAATTAATAAAATTAAATTTTTTATCTATTCTATTCAAAAGGTTTTTTTTTTCTTTTCTTATAAGTAGAAATGTATGAAATTTATAGAGTTATCCTATTGGGTTTAACTCAAATTTCATACATGTACCCCCATGGTGTATGTAACAACCAAGATAATTTATATATGAATCATTTTAAATTATTAATAATATTCATTAGTTTGATTCTTTATTGTTATATTCATTATATGAATTTTATACAATTAATTTGTGAAAATGGAAAAGGCTTATTTTTATTTAAATTGGATTTTGATACATTATATGGTATTATTTAAAATACTTATTTTCAAATTATTTAAATTTTATTTTAAAAAATGTTATCAATTTTTAATTCATCATGTGATTGTTATTTTAAAATGAATATTTTAGAATTTTCTAAAAAATTGATTTTTTCAAAAAGTCACGAATCACAATAATTATTATTGAAAATGGTATTTTTTTAATTTATATACAAATAAAATATCAATTTCTTACGAGTTAATTTTTTTTATAAATTTTTTAATATTTATAATAATCCAATTCAGGTTTATTAAATTATGTTTATACTTAAATTTAGTATAAATATATTTTTACCATAAAAATGGATTCATTCCGAAAAAACAATTATCATCACATTTTCTAGTTTAATTTTATATTAAAATAGGTCACTCATATGAATTTAATATTTAAAAATATATTTCCTGTTTTTAATTAGTTTGAAAAAATTTAGTAGATATTTGTTTGTTATGTTCTGTCAATATGAATAGAAACCAAAATAATTTTTATTAGTACACTAAAGGGAAAATATGGTAATTAATGTTAAAATAAACTTATAAGAAATAAGTACTGACCCTAACACTCACCTTAATTTTATTAAATGATTTTATATCCAATATAATCATCCAAAAAAGTTAATATATGTTCTTTTGTTCCATTTTGACATGATTTTGACCTTTGTAATATTTAATTGAATATAACGCCATACAACGACACACTTTAGGTTTTAATTAATATAATATTTTTGACCTGGAGATAAAAAGCAGATATGTTCGATTATAAAAAATAAATGGAAATATAAATTATTTTCTTATGGTAAATTAGTTGTATTTATTCTTAAAAAATAATTGTCTTAAACGGTTACAAAATGTTGATGCAATAACTATTGAATTAATTTAAAAATATAATAAATGATATTAAAAATATAAAATTTAGAATAATATTAAAATATTAAATCCACCAACAAATTTTATATATTAAATATCATTTTTGTGCTGTCTTTAATTATTATTTTTAATTAATATGTTATATTGGGTTTATAAAATTTAAAGTAGATAAATAGTTCAAAAATTGACATTGTTGATGTTTTATGAAAATAATAAATAATTTAATGATATAAAATTAATAGAAATAATATCCTTTGAAAAGTTATTATTATATGGTATAAAATATAATCTAATGTATATTTATGGTATTTTTTCAAAATTTTATTACTATCTCAACCCTCTAGGAGAAAAATACCTATTATGATAGTAAGCGTGAAAAGGGTTATATGTGGCTTAAGAAAAAATGATAATTGTAAAAATATAATCCAAAACAGTGAAATATTTTATTATATGAGATCATTTTGAGTAATAATAATTATATATTATAATATATTTAATTTAGAGTCATTATTACATCATAATTATGTTATATTAAATATATATTGTTGGAAATTGGAAAAGATTCTCTCCCCTCTATTATAAAAGAAGACCTGTTATTCTTTTTTAACCACACTTTAAAATAATTTTTCTTTAGAATATTACCTCCCAAATCACGTTCTAAAATACTTACTCATATTTTAGAGTCTTTTCATTGATAAAAAATCAACATATCTATGATTTTAGGGTAAACATTACGAGATTTCCTAATGAAGAGGTATCCTTCGTAACTGAGTGTTTTTATATTATTTAATTTTTCAGCTCCCTGAAATTATATATTACCATGATGAAAAAATAAAATTGATATCTTCCATATACTGAATTTTTTATGGTAATGTAAAAACCTATATCCATCTCATCTTCCATAAAATGGTAAATAAAACCATTATCTATGTCAACGATAAACTACCACATTAAGAACCAATGTAATTCATTTTCCATGATCATTTATCACATTGTAATATTATGATTAAAATAATTTAAATATTTGATATTCATAAAATATTTATAATTTTTAAAATATAATATATTATATACTTTCTTACCATTACATTCACTAGAAAATGATAACATCGTTTGTGAGTACATGTTCACTACAACCTCAATGAAGTGATGCGATTAATTTTTCATAACTACATCACATATATGATTAATACATAAATATTTTTAAATAAATAATATATTATTAATGATATAATTATTATTATAGAAATCAAAATATTACATAACTTCTTTTTGTAATGATTTTTGAAAAATAGAATTCTTTCTCACTCCTACATGCGACCAACAGTCCCATTGATTGAAAAAAAGATTATTCCATAAAATACATAAATATTCGTTTTAAATGTATAACTTATGTATAAAAATGATAATTAGATCCTGATTATTATTTTTTATATTATGGAATGTCGAGATTATTGACTATTGTGTACTTACTGAAGTCATTTGGAACTTATGATCCGAACATCATAAAAATATATTACATAAACATAAATGAATATGTAATTATATACAATATGTTAGTAAATAAAAAAATGAATTCTTAAATTTTAAATGGTTCATAGAAAAATAAATAATTAAATATATTTTTTATTATTGAAGATAAATATTGATATGATAATTCAGGCTCCATGTATGGTACACTTTAACATAGAACTTCATTGTTAATGTTATAATGATTCATATTAAAAAAATGGTTTTCGCATACAAATTTTTATACTTATTTATGAATATATATATAGATTTAAATTAACTATAAAAGAAGTTTTATTCTTCTCACAATCAATGTTTTTTAGGATATAATATATTTAAAGAGTGTTTAACTATCTTTTCAAAAGGAATGGATTAATATTCTATTTTAATGTATACTGTGGCAAAGAATTTACCAACCTCCATTAATTTTATTTATAGTTTGTATTACTTTACTATGGATTATTTTTAATTAAATAATCTATTTCAAATTATTTAGGTACTTTAGCACTAAAAATGGATTTTTTAGAGCAAAGGGTTTTTTCGTATATGAAATTGTATTTCTCATCAGTTTAAAAGAATTTTTGAAGTGTTTTATTTCTGATTTGGTCAATATAAATTATTTATAAAGGGCTAAGGACCGTTATAGATAATGGATGATCCTGACACATATTACTAGAAGGATATGTCCCCATTATATGTTATTATAAATCCAAATATAGATTATACAATGAGTGCACCTAGATAGATCTTCAATACATTGGTTAAAGATTTTATTCCACAGAAAATTATATTTTAATTACACCATATGATTTTTATAATTTTAATTATTTTATTAGGATTATATTATGATTATTTCCCAAGGAACCTACATGAATTTTCGATTCATTCTAATGATTTTTCATGCAAATATCTTTATTTAAAAAAGTAAGATAATGATATTTTTAAATGAAACATGTCGGCCTTTTTAAATAAAGAGGTGTGTTTTTAAGGAAAAACATTTTAAGGGATCTGATGTTTTTTTCACAACACCAATGAATTTATTTTTTTAATTTCCATTACGAATCTTTTTTATCCAAAAAATGATTTATAATCGAAATTCATTATGTTTAAGGATGAGCTAGGAAAAGAAATAAGTCATTTTGAAGGTCTCGAGGAAAAGAAAAATATTTTATTTTAAAAATTTTATTTTATAGAAATAATGGATATTTGGTAAAAGTTTCAAAATAGTAATATATTATTATTTATGTAAGAGTATGAACTAGTTCTATAAAACTATTAAACTGAAAAGATCACTAGGTATGAATGTTTTTGAATTCTAGTGAAAAAAACTATTTCATGTATTGTTTATGTTTGTGTCCTTATATTTAGTATTAGATAAAATAGTTATTTGATCATTGGGATCTCACACATGTGAACGTTGGGAAAAGAATGTAACATTACACAAGCACATCTCAAAGAGTGGGATTCTACTGGGACTATTAGAAATTTAATCACCTATGAGGTGTATCCACCCATGGAGTTCTCTAATAGATACCAATTATAGGCCATTAGTTATATTTTTAGACCATTATAATTGGTATCCAAGAGTGTATTTGATATATTTATGTGCTATGATAATGGTTATATAATTATCTTTAATGAGTTGACATTATTTTTAAGTTTAAATGATATATAACTTCAAGATTCTCATGTTTCATTGAAAAATTATTTATATTCAGAATTGGTTTCCATAGAGGAAACATGGATGTAAAAGAAATAATTCATTGGGGGACAATATACTTCCAAATCAAAAATTCAGAATACTTGTAATTGGATCATTGAAATTTCATTTATTGTTGGCTTAGTTTACGTAGGCTATAAATTTTTGTGGAATCCATGATAGAGAGAAGCTTGATCGACCATACGGAACATAATGATAGTGTATATTTTTTTGATAAAAATCCTATAGAATTATGTATATTTTTTGGCCTAGTGGAATTTTAAGGATGGATCAATTCCATAGGGAAAATCTATGAATTAATGTTGTATTTAGAATGTCAAAAAGGTAACCATTTCCCTTTATCATTTTGATGCTTAAGCTGACTGATTTGGGTCTTTAGATAAGAATACAAAAGAAAAATATTATCCCGATAACAAGAAATATGATACATTTAAGAACATTTTAATGGATATACAATTCCATAATTTTCATTTACTCATTATAGAGAAATAATAATTGGAATTTATGAAAACAACAATGATACAAAACCTGTATATAATGTAAATTTTGGTTCATTGTCATGATGTGTACTAGATTTTATTGAGGACTTTTTTTGTAAAATTAATATATTTTACTAAGTATTGAAACCAATTATATGAAGAGATTTGAATAAAATAGAATTTAAAAAGTTTTGAAAAATTTCTTTGGTGTGAAAAAATTTGGGAAATTGTTTTCTGTTACTTTTATTCCACGAGAAGACAAATGAACAAGATTTTCAGTGTGGAAACCATTAGAGATGCATAAAAAATAATTAAAGAGGTAAGTCCCCCAGATGTTACATGTGTGCTAAATTAAATTTTATACAGTTACTTATAGGTTATAGAAAGTGTTAATAGTGTGGTATATTTGGATATAGATTTTATTAGTGCAACGAAAAGTGTCACGCACAATCCATGAATAGGGTAATAGATAGCTAGATAGTTGTGAGGAGTATTAATAAAAATGATTGGGGAAATCCTGAAAAAACATTATAGTTTTAGTTAATTATGGTGTAAGTCAACCCAATCGAAAACAATTGTGTGTTTTAATGTCATTTTCTATTTCAACATTTGATGAAGGTCTATCTAATGATGTGAGAAATTTTATGTTACTTATATATCCAAATTATGACAATACGTTAATTGATTCAGGATCTTAAAATTAATCCACTATTGAGAACTATTCTATAATATTAGTAATATTATACACTAAAAAGATGATATTTTTTTTGTGAAATCATTGGGTGGAAGTATTAAATAATCCATGATTTATAAGAATCTTAAAAATATTCTTATAGGGTTGTTCTTTCCTATAAATCTATTTTAACTACATATAGTAGAGTTTCAAATTATTTTGGCTTTGGATTATCTTTTATTTTAAAATTCTAAGACAAATTATTGAGATATAAATGTTCATTTCCATGATTTAATCCCATTGATAGCCTAGAAAAAAATTGAATCATTTTAGAGATTATAGTGAATGTTACTCATCAAATTCTAAAGTAATGAAAGAAGTAGTTTATAATATTTATGTTCTAGAAGTAAATAAATATAAGGTTGTATTCTTTGCTATTTTCCAGTTATTATTACCAATTAATAAGTTGAGTTTACTATTGAATTGTTATCTAATTGTAATCATATTTAAAGTAACCTTTACTAAATGGATAAAGTATAAATTTTAGAATTTAAAAATAAATTGATAAATTGCTTGGAAAAGTATGATTTCATCTTATTGATAATTTTTTTTATCATCTGTAGGGAAAAACATACATGAATAAGATAAATATCATGTAATATTATCCTTAGTTTTCTTTTAAGGAGGTAGATATTACTAAGACGTCATTTTAGACTGAGTATAAGCATTATTAGTTTCTAGTTACTCCATTTAGTTTTTCTAATGTATGTGCTATTTTTATATAACTAATAAATAGATTATTTTCTAAACTATTTAGACCATTTTATGGGTTTTTTCTGAATGAAATGATGGTATATTATAAAAACAATGAGGATCATGAAATATAATTAATGAATGTTATTAAAACATTAAAATATAAAACTATTTAAATTAATTTAATAATTACTATTTTCCTTGAAAATATTTATGTCTATGGAAATAATGTTTCTAAAAATGGAATATTTATTAAACCTACTAATTTTTTTTGAACAGTGCCTATGATCAACAATATAAAAAAATTCATAGTTTCCATGGTTTAGTAGTATACTAGTTGAGATTGTATTAAGCCAATATTTAGTTCCGTAGCCCGCTAACTATGTTAACTCGAAAGGAGAGGAATTAATTATGAAAAAATAGTGTAATGGTTGTTTTCTTAATCTAAAAATAATATTGGTAAATGGTCAAGATTTGTCCATTCCCTCTATAAATGGTGATGATGACATCTATAGTGATTTTTATTTTAAGGGACATGGTTTTTTCCAAATGAAAATTAATTATGTAATTTATTCAACTTTATGACTTCTAAAAACTTATAGGATAAATTATCCAACACATTATTTGGAATTAACTATGGTGGTGTTTTATTGAAAAATTAAGATACCAAATTTTTATAGATAATCATGCGAATATATACTGACCCCAAAATTTAATGTATATATTTACATAGAAAGAATTAAATATGGGGAAAAGATGATGGTTGGGAATTATTACGAATTATTACTGCGTGATTCATTATCATCATGGGAATGAAAAAGAGAATCTGATGATTTATGTTGAAACACAAATAGTATATTCACCTTAATATGTTTTCAAAAGGACAAATCGGTTTATTAATTTATAAATTTTATCAAAAAATTTATTTGTTATAGAACATTATTTGGAGTGTTTCATCTATCAATACAATCATCTCTATTAAAAATAATTAATTATTCATAGAAGGATGACAATGAGGTATAGGAAAAGATATAATTGGGTATCACATTTATATTTTGTGAATTTAATATTGAAAAATAATGTTGTCAATAATTTTAGTGAGATTGTTCATTACCTTAAGGGATGTTTCAACCTTTTCCAGTGCTAAAGTGGAAATGAGAAGTTTTTCCATTGACTACATAGTTCAATTGGATAATATTTTTTGAGGTAATAATTTTATTTGAGTTAATATTTATAGACTAACTAAATATGTTCATTTTATTCCCATTTTAGGTATAGTTTCCTTAAATATGTTTTTTTATTATAAATCAAAGTTATATTGAAGTTACAATGGTTTCTCTGTCCATTTTATATGATCATGATCCTAGGAAAATAGTAAATTTTTGGAATGTACATCTAAGATATTGGGTACAAAATTAAATTTTAGGATAGATTCTTACCTTTAATAAAATTAAATTTTTGAATGAAAAATTTAGACCTTGATAGATATGATACATAATTTTTCTATGGATTAAAAATGGAAGATGAGTTGACTATATTTAATTAGTTCAGTTTTCATATAATAATTGTTTATATTCTAATATAAAAATGGATCCTTTTAGGGATTTATATGGTAAGAGGTGTCACACACCATATTTTTGGGATGATGCTGGAGAATGAATGATGATGGGCTAAAGTTGGTAGTGGAAATGGATTGGAAATTGAAGTTTATTTAACAGTATTTGTTGATGGATCAAAGTAGGCCGAAACTCAATGTTGATAGTTAGAGAAAATATCATTCCTTAGAGGTAATGGATTTTTTTCATAAATTATTTATATGAAATAGTGTTATATGTTTTTTTAAAAGAGTATCTTATATACAATGTTAATTGGAAAATATGAATTCCTAGAAAAATTTATATCGGTTTCCTACAGAGTTTTTTTTCCTCCAAGTTCACAACATTTTTTTATGATTTTTATGTTAAGAAACTATGTGTCAGATACATCTCATATTTTGTGCCCTCATGTAGTTTAGTGGGAAGATAATATTCATTAGGAGGAACATAATATTCAAATTATTGACAATAAAGAGGATATGTTATGAAATAAAGTGATTCTTCAAGTTAATTTTCCTCCTAAAAACTATATTGTTGAAGAAACAACATGAGAGTCTGAAAAAAAAATGAGGGAATGATATCAACACTATTAAACTATTGAATAAAATTAAAAGGGTGAAATTTCCCAAACGGGGACGAATATAACAAACAAGGAAATATCAAGATAATTAATTTTCATTTGATATTAATATTCATTATTTATATTTTTTAGGGTTATATTCATCTTAATAATATTTGGTATGTTTTCAGTTGAAATGGAGAAAAACATATTTTCAGCCAAGTTAGATTTTCCAATATTATATTGTTTTATTTAAAATAATAAATTTAAAATAATAGATTTCCATAACAAAAAGAAACAAATTTTTTAAATAATAATGTAATAAATAACTTACAATGAATCTTTGATAATGTTTTTTTTCAAAATTAACATTTCAATAAATATTTCAAAATACTGAATCTTATAGAAAGATCTAGTTTACATTAAAGTATTTACAAAGTCATATTATATTTTTTATCTATTTTAAAATATTATTAGTTCATTTTAATGGAATTTAATCCAATTATGGGGTTTCAATTAATTTTATAATAGAATTAAGTATAAACAATTTTTACATTAAAAGGAATTTTGCTAAAAAAATTATTTTTCATCTCATTTACGTTTGATTTAAAATTAAATTCTTCACTTCTATGAATTTAATTTTTAAATATAGATTCCATATTTCAAATAAGTGGGTTATAACTTATAAATAGGTACTCCTTATTTTTATTAAATATGAATAGTAACCTTAGTAATTTATATTATGATTGTAAATAGTAAGTTGGTAAATTAAAGTTAAAAATAAAATGATACAGAATAAAAAAAGATCCCAACACTTTCATTATTTTTATTTGATGATTATATTTTTTCCATAATAATTCAAATGTCTAATATATGTCCTTTTCCCCATTTTATTTGATTTTAAGCATTATAATTTTTAACTAAATAAAAATAAAAATTTTCTCATTCACGTTTTTAATAACTATAATATCTTGGACAACATCATAAATAGAGGATATTTTCAGTTTATAATAATAATTTAAAATATTAATGATTTATATTATTTATTGTAATTTCTTTAATTCTTAGTGACTAAATAATTACCTAAAATTCACGTGCAACCTTGACACAATAATTATTCAATTCATGAAAAAATAAAATAAATGATGACGTATATATTAAAAGAAGTATAATATGAAAGAATAAATTTCCCCCAAAGTTTTTTATGATAAACATAACATTTCTTGGATGTATAAATATATTTTTCTTAAATTAGACTTTTTTTAATAGATTTTATAATTCTCAATGTAAAGGAATAGTTTTAAATTTTACATTATTGATATTTTATGAAAATAAATCTTCATTTTATGATATAAAAATAAAAAACCAGTATTCAGACAACAGAATATAATATGATTGAAAATATCACTCTTATTCCATTAATTCATTGTTTTTCAATTTATATTTACTATTATCACCCTCACAAAGTTGAAAATATTTTTATCACAATAAGTGTGAAAAGGTTCAACTAGGGGTAATAAAATATATGGTTGATAATGTGATAAATGTTTTTATAAATTTAATAAGATGAATTGTTTTTGCAGAATCATAATATTATACTATAATATTATCTATTTGTTTCCATTTTTTACTTTAAAAAAATTTATATAAAATTAGTGTTGTAATAAATTCAATGAGTGTCCCTCCTCTCTCTTATAACAAAGAATCCCTTAGTATCTTTTGATGATAATTAAAAAGAATTTTGGATAATAAAATGCCTTTGGAAATACCTACCATACATACCTAATCACATCCTAGATTATTTTTTTATCAAAACATTATCTTATCAATGAATTTCATTTAAACCTTATGAGATTGAACGATAAAGATGTATCTTTTTTAACTGCTTGTTTTTTATTCTTTTATTCTTCCAAAACCGTAAAAAATTATTTAATGATTATTAGATTATAAATCTAGTAAATTTCATGTATCATGGTGTTTTAATTTTAATGGAGAAATTTATAATCCTCTCCCCTTCCATGAAATGGGAAACAAAACCATCGCCTATTTATAGAGCAAACTAGCACCTTTTAAACTGATGTAATTAATTTTCCATCACCATATGTCACAGATGGGTATAATGATATTATATATATATATATATATATTCTTTTTATGAAATATTTATCATTTAAAAAATAAAATATATCATTTCATTTCATATCATTACATTCAATGAATAATTATAACGTCATTCATGCATACTTGTGGACTAAAACCTCCGGGAAGTGATGTGATTTGTTTTTCATAATCACATCAAATTTAAGATATATATATATATGTATAAATAAAATATTTTATATTAATTTTATATTTATCATTATAGATAGATAATATAATACTAACATTATTGTTTTAATTGTCATTGAAAAATGAAAATGTTTCTCATTTGTATGTAGGACGAAACATCTCCATTATTGTATAAAATTTCATTTTTCATTATAATATTTTAATATTAGATTTAAAATTATAATTAATGTAAAAAAATTATAATTATTTAATTATTTTTATTCTAGATATGGTGGAATAATTAGCTCTTTAATAATAGTCAACCTACAAAATTCATTTTGTACTTATGTACCAAATATCATCAAAATATCCTACATAAATTTAAATAACTAATTAAATTAATATTAAATGGTATTATTAAAATATATGGAACAATGGTCATGAAAAAGTTTTAAAAAAAGTAAATAAATTAACAAAATTTTGTTATTGGGTATGAAAAATAACATGCATGACGATTCATACATGAGCTAAGAGTCACCTTAACTTGAAACCTCTTTTTAAATAATATAATGATTTATTTTCAAAACCATTATATTCTATGTAAATTTTTTTAAAATTATCTCATGAAAGTATTTTAGGGGATATAAAATAACTATAAAGTTAAATTTATAAAGATATCTTTCAATTATTTTTAAAAAGGAATATTTTCATTGATCATGTAAATTTATTTACAGAATAAAAAATTTAATTTTATATTTTAGTGGATACGATGATAATGAATTTTCACAAATCCATAAATTTTATTAAATGTTTTTATTTCCATACAATTTATTATATTTTCTTTAAATAAAACAAATATTTCTCTTTTTCTGGGTATATGATATTGAAAATGGTGTTTTAAGGGAAAATTGTATTTTGAAGCCAAAAAGTGTTTTTAAATAGGTTAAAAAGAGTATTTCAAGGTTATTATTTATGATAAGGTCCTTTGAAATTTATTTCAAAAAGGTAAACACCATTATTACTCATGGGTGAGACCAATATAGCATATAAAACGGATTGAGCTCCACTATAATTCATAGGTGATCCGAATATTTATTATATAATGGGTGAGTCGAGATGATAATTTATTTCCATTTTTTAGTAATTATGTAGTTGTAAAATATTTTTTTACAATGATAATACAATATTTAAATAATTATAAGAAACATTTAATAAATTATTATAGAAAAATTTAAATTAATATAAATTTATTGAGTTATAGAGTTCTAAACTTGTTTAGGTAAATATTAAATATTAGTGATTTTAAAAAGAACATATTATAATTTTAACATTTTATTTAGGAATTTTATGTAATATTATACGGACAATGTCAAAATTTTCAGCAATGATATTTAATAAAAATAATCATTTATTAAACTATATAAAAAAATAGAAGTATTTATACAAGAAATTTTGGATTATATTTGTTAAAAAATGTTCATCTATTTAAAATTTATGTATCAATGGTCGCATTATATATAAAATTTCAATGCTTTGATATTGAAAAATATGTTATAGTATATAATGTTAAAATAGGGTATATAAGGGGTTGAACCAAAAGATATGGTTTAAAAAACAATATAATCCAATCAGAATATTGTTGGTCGAATTTTTGTATACCCTTAGATAACCACTCTTCCAGTCCAAATCCATTTGGAGGAATTTTTTGTAGATAATTTATTTATTATATTTTAATCCTTTTATAAATCCCCAGAGTTCCCCTCCCATAAAATATAAAATGGTCACACCTAATTTATATTCTTCATATCACTTTTATCTATATATATTAACAAATACCTAAAAACATCTATTATCTACTCCTCTAAAAAAATTATATAGGTTTTTGTCTTCCAGATTGACCAACTAAAAGGTCTTAATAAAGGATATTTAATAGTGTTTTCAATGAATAGGTAATCAACATAACCAATAAAATTCTATTTAATTCATCTTTAAACTCTTATAAATATGTGGTATTTATCATGGAAGAATAAATATGTTATATTAAATATATGAATTTTTATTATAATTATGAGACCATAATTATTATCCATTTCCCCATAAAATGGGTAGTAAATGTATCATTCATGCGTAAATACACCTTACCATCTCTACATTGTGATCCAATCAGTTTTAATCACTATAGTTTCTGTAAGATTGTAATAAGGATTTTATTGTTTTTAATTATATTTGTTACATAAATAATATTATTTAATAATAATATAACATCTCACTTTTTATCATTTAATCTATTGTAATGCAATAAATTTTGTTGTGATAAAGTTTAGACAACCACCTCCATGAAGCGATGTGATTCATTTTTCTTTCTAATTTTTCATGAATGGTAATACATATGGATTTGAGGAATATATATTATGTATATAATATCATAAGTAACATTTAATGTTGAATTATTAATTATATATATATATTTTCCATCTGTTGAAATGTCAAAATACTGTTCATGCGTACGTATAACATACCATCTCCATGACCAGTTTAATACATTCATCAATCAATATATTTTGTGTGTGACTGTAAATTTATATAAAAAGAATAAATATTATATTTCAATCCAGATTAAAACTTTTTAAATAATGAAACCATGATCAAAATGATTTTATAATTAATATTTAATTGAAATTCTCATAAAAAGTGAAACAGTTAACACCCAGAAATGTCAATTTTAACAAGTAATTATTGATAATTAGTAGGTAATTTGTTATAAACTATTTAAATATGATATAATTAGTTAATAATGATATAGTTAAATAAAATTAATTATTATAATTTTTTAAATAGGTGGTTAGAGTAACATTGATGTAATTGGAATATATGGTATGATATTTTCATGAGAAATTTTCTTCTTTGGGACATAAGTTATTCAATACACCTATATTATTTTATGAGTGGTACCTAAAATTTTTTTGAAATTTTTTATCTTGAAATTATTTATTTTCATGATATAAAGTGTTTTATTTAATGTTATTATTTAATGGATCTTATGATTAGAAGTAAACAAGTTTGTAAGGGATTTATATTTCAATACTTTTTAATTAGGATTATTTATACTTAAATTTAGATTATAGAAATTATATAATCATTATTTGATAAATAAATTTTTTTTTTATCAACTTGTTAAATTTTAAAAATAAATATTTTCCTTTAATTTTACTCATTTTAAGTACTCAAGATATCAAAAAAAATCTTTTAAAGAACAAATACATTATTTCAATCTTTGGTCAAGATTTTTTTCCTTTAATTATTCATTTTTCTTCTAAAAATGTTTTCTAGAATGTTTTTATTAATAGCCCAATATTTTATAAATACTTTCTTGTACCATAATTTTATTTAAGTTTTTTTAAAATGAATATTTTTATCATTTTTTGAACGAGGTATTTGGTTAGACATTTTAAAAAAGTGTGATAGAAATGTTGTTTTTTTCTTATATTAAATGAATATAATTTCTTACTATAATGCCCACTCAATGTTCAGAATCTTCCTTTACAATTTTTCATGGTTATTTAATTGAAATTTGTTCCAATAACATTTTGGAATTATTTATATTTAAATAAATTAATTCAAAAATAAAATTGTATTTTCGTCAAATAATATTCCCATAATATTAAAATAAAATTTTATTACTGATATCACCCTTTGACGTTAATTAGAAATTTATAGGGAAACGATTCAATGATACACTTATGATTCATCATCATGGTGGTTTATAATAATGATGATTAGATTTTTAAGAAAAATTATTATATTACATGGGTTATGTTTTGATGTTATGAAAAATGATTTATGGTTTTGTTGAATATATATGTTTGTATATCATTATGTAACGGTTGGGTCCATTAGATAACTTTAATGCAAAGGGAATGTTGGAGAAATCCTCAGGTAAATATGTAATATATAAGAATGATTTCATGTTCACAATTTTATTTGTGGATCTACATTTTATGTCCATACGATTATGCATGGACATGGATTTAATATCCATATGTTTATGCATGAATGTGGCCTTTATGTCTATAATATTTTATATGGAAAAGGTTTCATGTCCACAAAATTATTCATTGATGTAGTTTCATTTCCATAAAATAAAGAGTAAATCTATATGTATTTATATACGTTCACAATGTTATTTGATTATACATTTTATAAACTCATCACCTATGTAAATGTTAGTATTTCATGGATTCTTATCTTTGATTCCACCATGATTCATATCTTATAAACATCCATGAATTATTCCAGGAATCAAGGTTATGATATTTTATATGTAGTGTATCATTATTAAATTTGAATCACATTTCCTATCAACCTTATTCCCATGTTAATTGTATGTGATCATCTATATCCTTATTATTTTATCTTACTAACGACTTATGCTCACCCTTTATTATGATTTCTTTTCCACATTTTATATAGAAACGTATTAAATATGTTATATATTTGTAGTGTAATATTTATGAATAATTTAGTGGGATATAATTTAATTTACTTATGTAGTAGTTGTTTATATATACATGGTTCAAAATTCAGTTGAGATGTATGATTATGGCTTAAATAATTTGGTTATGTATTTATTATTCATCAAAAATTGATGAAATATAAATGTATGGAATTTATGGGTTGTTATAGTTGGTATCAGATTAAAGTTTATTTAGCCTTGGGAAAATATGCATCGAATACTTTATTGAGAATTATAGGTTAAGTATATGTATAGGATAACATGATGAACTTTTGGTAGCATAGAGATTATATAGTTTTCATAGATACACATCTATGTTTGGATACTACAAGTTGATGTGGTTTTTGGTTGAGATTCATGTTGTGATAATAACACAGATATGAGATATATTAGAATATCGTATACATAATCCTACTGTGCAGTGAGTGTGAACATACTATACATGTATTGTTTGACAATATCAATGGAAATACTGGGGAAAATCACACATTTATTTATAAACTATCATAATGTATTTTAATAGAAAATGATCAAGGCTTAACTAGATTAAGACGAAGGTTTCATAGATTCGAATAATGTTGGGAATGTTTAGAAAAAAAATTTAATGATATTTCATGATTTATCACTATGATTATTGTTTCTCAAATTTTGTTTTTTTGGTATCAGTCAATGGATTGAAAAATAATGATTAATGTTAAAATTACATATGTTAGAAAATGTGATGATGTAAAACTGAATGGGACTATTACTAATGTAAAGTATATTTTTATTATGTCTAATTAGATTTCATTATATATTATTAATGACATAAACCTTAAAAAACACTTGAACTCCCCAAATAAGAGAATGATAATGTTCACTGAGAACACATGTAGTGGAGACAATAAAGGATAAACTATTAAACTTCATATTTATCACGAATATGGGATGGATCACTAAAGATAATGTATCACTGGGAGTAGAGAATGATATTTATTTGGTAACAATGGTCATTGAAAATGTAATTAATGAAGAAAAACCATGATTTGGATTGAGATAACGGAATATCATCATAAGGATCCATTAATAGTTATAGGCCTTCTATGTTGGGGAATGTGGGAATTATATCGTCTAATTCCCAAATACAAGGGTTAACTACTGGGATAAATAAATACCATTTCTTTGATAATTGTTAAAGTGGAATATGTGAAGTGTTTGTGAGTATTGGTGAATTACATTTTATGAGTGTCATATCAAGGATATCGAGGATTTAGGGATTAAAAAATAGATAAGTACTATGCCAAAAATGTTTTTCTTTATGAATTTAAAAAAATAAGTAAAATTTTACCAATAATTAAAATAATATATATAGTGGTATAGTGAAAATGTTTAATTGGGACAAATATATTGTAACATCCTATCTGGAACCACCAGGTCTGAGCTAGAATGTCACATGACCTCATGAGAACCTCTTCATATGTAAGAGGTTTTTGACTAGAAGTGAGGGTATCAAGTGGATCCATATGGAGATGATACCCTCTATCAGTGTGAAAATGTAAAATAAATATCCAAAGTTAAAAAAAAAGAAATATAATAAAAATAATTAGATTATATGTATAAAGTGACCTAAATATGGAATACAAATAAATGGATCCCAAATTGGAAAGTCTATATAGTGTAAAATGTAGAAGATAATAAAAAAATAATTAAAAAATAAACAATAGATGTTCATCCAGAGTATATCCCAATCTACTAGAGACTTATGATCCACTACTCAATTATCCACCACAGGACCCTTTCCTTTCATCAGACCATTGTTCATGAATCTACATGCTTATAGAATTTCCCATGTATATATAGATTATTTGACTCATTAGGATTCCATCAATTCATCTTTACCATATATGAAATATTTATATAACAATTAAATCATGAAAAAATTATTTCTTAAAAAAATATATATATTGAGTCATCATACATTGGTGAGATACCATGAACCCCGACTACACTTATTTCGACTCATTTTTTCTATGGATTCTATGAATTCACATACCATTATAAAGGTAAAAAAATTTAAACCAATCTATATAGTTGTTATATAAGTATCAACAAATTTCAAGCCATGTATAATGACCACCCACATTTATGGTGTTTATCACAGGAACACCGCATGTTCTAGTAGGTCGATTACCGAAATGAAAATCATTTTAATCATATGTAGACCATGTCCATAGAAATCCAAAATATGTATCTATAAGAAATACCCTATTATTTCCCCTCAATATGTTTAGCCACAGCTGCCTTTATGGAAATTAGGAATGCATCATGTTTGGTAACATACCTATGATTCTTTGCCCTCCATAGGGGTAGCCACACCCACCATTATAAATGATTGAACACCATTTCGTAGAAAAATAATGATCTTACAATGTATAATAGTACCTTCTATAATACCAATATTATTTACCCTCTATATGGGTATCCACACATACCATTAATGACATTAGGATTACATCATGTTGGGTAACTGGACATTGATTCTTTCCCCTCTACATGGGCTTCCACAACCACCATCATGAATGTTAGAAAAAAATTACACTAAATCTCAAGGATCGACCTCTTTATCTAAGTACTTGTAGCACAATTCCACATGATATCATACCCATAAAAAATACAGGTTGTTGAAATGAATTACAATCCACACCACGATATACATCTGGATAATCAAACATAAACAATTATTACCATGACTATTCATACATCCACATCCATCTAAAAATAATCTTGGGTTAGTCTAGAATAAAATTTATATCATGATAACATCGTATATACAATTACCATAAGGTTATGAAACTTCAGACTTAAAACTCATCGATTTAAACAGCTGGTCCTTTGAAGGTTTCTTCACTCAAACCACATTCACACACCAACCAAAAACATGATTGCACACCATGGATATATGAAACTAAGTCCCTCTATTTGATTTATAGATGAAATATAATATTAAAATTGACAATATTTTCTCCCTCCTTGATACTTTAAAAATAATCATTTTAGGCCAACTTATGAATTATAAACCCCCCTCAAGAATAAGTTAGCTTTGATAATATTGTATAAATTAAAAATTTTAATTACCTAATGATTATTTCAAATAACTCTAATTTTTCTAATTATATTTTGACAATTATTTTAAAATATACAATTAAAATTGAAAAAAATTACGATAAAAAATACATTGCCGCCTTTTAAAAAAATTTATATTTGGATGTTACTCATCGAGATGAACCCAACGGTACCGATGGTGCATCAATCCAATCAGTATCAAGAGAGTTATTGAAGGATAACTTTTTAATAAATAATAAAATTAGATAAAAAATAATAGAAGAGGGGGGGGGGAGGGAGGAGAGAGAGGGAGAGAGGAAAAGGGGGAGGAGCATTGGAGTGGGGAGAGAATCATGACCCCTTTATGCTCCACCCCTTCTATAAACATTTTTTTTATAATTCCAACATTATTATTATTCATTAATTTATTAAATAATTTATTTTATGATTATCTCTTAAATTCATGCCCCAAACCCATAGCCTCCCACATTTTATTTTAAAATTCCCATTTTAAAACAATCACACATAGACATAACCAAAATATAAACATTACATTTCTACATAGAAGTCTGTATATAAACTAGCACAATTATATATATATATACAATTATACCATATATAAACACATTTTAAATTTCAAAACACATATATGATTAATAATTTAATAAAAATAATATTAATTATAATAACAACAATAATAATTATTTTTATAAAATATATCAAATCATTTCCCACATTAATAGTATAAATACAAATTTCATTAAATGAACATTATAGATAATAGATTAATATTTACATCCCATTTTCATTTATTTAACACAAGGTAATAATAACACAATTAATATATCACCAAGAAATAAATAAATATCCACTAATTGAGAAATTCATATAATCAATTAAGAAATTGTAATTACATTTTTTATTCAAGATAAATTTTATTATTTTATTATTATTTTTATTGTTGACCTTACGTATGATATAAAAAACACCATAACATCCAAATGCATGTATTGTGTCTAGAGTAAATCCTATATTCTATACCAAACTATGGTCCTAGATTTCACATAAGATACACCACATGGTAGATATTTCGTTATTTTATAAAAATATATAATAAATTTTTTAATTAAATTATCTTCATATAAGATGTTACCACAAGACTGTGGCTGAAAAATTTTATGTTGTGCCTATGGTAATCTTCTCACCCTGGAAAACGGAGGTATTAGAATTGTCACATGAGACATGATTTATGAGATATTTCAATTTTTGGAAGAAAATGACATTAATGATATAATATTTTTAATATTTTTATAAAAACAATTTTAATGCTCCATGTGCCTCGGAATTCTGTGATAACAGTATGAATGACTTTAAAAATAATCAATATAATATTTAAATGTATTAACATAGTTTTTTTTAACATATTTTGGATTAATAATCCTTTTATTAGGAAATCAAAGACCTATATCAATCCATGTAGAGGGAAATCCATTATATGGCTCATAGGGCCAAGACCATGTGGCCCATGAACATGGCTCGATGGTTCATTGAGGCGTCTGGCCAGAATCATTATAACTATGTCACCAAGCCTACATGGTGCTTGCAACTTTGCTTGCACAAATCATTCTGGAGTCACCACCGGCCTACCTCATGCATATATTACATCCTATCACATAAATCCCCAAGGGATGTATCTGGATTTGAACCCTAGTTTTTTGGATGTAGGATTTCACGGTTTACCACTCAGACACCATCCCAACTACTGTTAACATAGCCTTTACCATAACATGAAGCCTTCAAATCATTTATTAAGTTAATTTTAATTAAGATTTTGTTTTTTTACATAAAAAATGCCCATAAATAAATTAATAATAGAGTTTTTTATCCTTATAATTTTTAGGATGTCACAATTATCCCCCTCTATCATATATTCATCCAAAAGAGGTATCTCTATCATAATTTTCCAAACAACTCATCCCACTAGGTTAACAAATAAAGCTATTTCCCTCACATAAATATAAATGGAAGAACAATAGGTACATATTTATATCATATCCGACCTAAAGGGTCACAGAAGGATTTAATATTAGTATAATCATAACCTTAGGTATACCCCTCTAAGTATTAACACTTGTCTCCATCACTGTAAATTACTAAAAGTCCTCAAATATATGTATATATATATATATTAACACAAGATCATTCCCATTTCATCAAATAAATTCCAATAATGATATATCACCAAATACAAAAATAGATATATCTCACATGGATGCTATCCAAAACAAATATTGAAAACAAGACTATTAATTAAAGAGTTTTCATGTGGAATAGTAATATTTAAATAAAAGTCATGTGTGCATGATCCTTTATTTTTTCTTGTGGTGTATAAATTTTATTTTTTAGGTTATATTTGTTTACTTTTAATTTTTTTGACCCTAAGTTGAGGTTTGGGATAGTTGGGTTGTTTTCGGGAAAGAAAGGGGAATAATGGTTGAAGGTTGGTTGTAGGCCAAATACACATAATGTACTTGGCCTACACATAGTGTACTATTGTGTAAACATTGTGTACTGTCCCATCATGATGTGTATCATTTATGGTTAAAAAATGGCAGTACATTTCATGTACATGTCTTACACATCATGTACCAGCCTATCATGTTTTATTATAAATGTGGCAGTAGCCACATTTTCATACACATATAGGGGGTTTCTCTGTTTTTGGAAGCCTAAAGTCATCTAAAATCGGTTTTCAAATCTAGAATAAAAAATGACTCTAATTTAAGAGTGGTTTGTATCATTAGAACCAAATAAAAAATTACTCAATTATTTTTTAGTCATTCTTGATTATTCAGAACAAAGACTATGTTATTTAGATTTAGGCTCATATCCTATAATATTCAATTCTCTATCCATTCTTAAAATTTATTGAATAAAAGATGAATCTGGACTTGAAACATAATAAGATATCAAAAATTGAGTCGATCTTAGTGGTTTATACTTTTTCGGCTTTTTAGTTTCTTTTCGAGTGTTTAATCTATTCACCAGCCACCAGACCTTTCGGCATGCCCTCATTTTTCAGCATGTTGCCTGCAGTAGTAGTAGTCAGACCTTGTGAGGGTGAGAATAGGTTACATTTAGGTGTGTTAGAATCTATTTCTTGATTCATGGTCTCTCAAGGGGTGCGCCTTAAGGAAATGCCATGTTTATGAATATTTAAACCACCCAAGGGGTGTGTGCTTGTGATTTCCTTGTTAGAGGAATACCTTAGGTACCTAAATGGTTTGGAATATCATATTAAGGGATTTATATCATCACTATGTAGTAATATTCAATGATTCTATACTTAATTTTATAGGTTTTGTTAAATTAAAATGGATAAAAAAGTTGGTATACTTGCTAGTAATTGTTTAACTACCCAAGTGGTGTGTAGGGAAATAGTGATATATGAGAGGGTTTGATCACATAAAATGGTTAATAGATAATATGGGTGGTTATAACTATATAAAAAGATAATGGATATTAAATAGATTATATGGGAGTGTAGGACCATATTATTTTCAATTGATAAATAGTTTTCATGAGTGGGTTCACTCATAGATGGTGCTTGGTTATGTGAGTGTGTATACTCACTTGGGATTATTTTTTTATTGGAAATAAATGAATTATTTTTTTGATAGATTCCATAGACTTATATCCATGGGTTTTGAATGAGGTAGAGGATTCCTTTGGATGACTCTTCCCCTAGGGACTTGATTTTGTGGGATTCCTAAAGCCTTGCTACCCCATGGATCCAACTTTCTTGGGATCGCATAGAACAAGCCATTGTCGTGATCCTAGAAACCCAAATAGTTTTAGGATCGTGTCTCCATTAGGAATCCCATGGGACTTGATGTGGATTCCTTGGACAAACTCCCTGGATCCAACCAATCGAGGACTAGAATCATTACATGGATACCCTGGTACATGAAACCTTGGATCCAACCCTTAGGGTATGGTTTTCACTATACAATGTGGTTGTGGGATTCTATATTTCAGTATAGGGCATGGATGGGAGAGTCCTTAATTATTTATACAGCATGAATGTGGTTTATTTCATACATATATATGTACAACATGGCTGTGTTACCTGTTTAATTTTATATCGCTACCAAGTTATGAGATGACCTTGTAATAGGTAGCACTGAGGGGCATTTTAGTTTTAATTTTTACTAGAAAAATGTCTTGGGAATTCAAATTACTCTATACCTTTGTTTAAACATTCTAGAACTTTTTATATTTCTGTTAGAATGGTGTAATACTTGGTGGTTGCCTATTGGGATGTTTAACTCACACACTATTTGGGCCTCCTCAGGGAACTAATCAAATTATGTCGTTTCTAGTGATGATAGGTGCAAGAACTCTATTATAGGTTGTTGGCCATTGCTTTGGAGTAGGGGAAAATAAGACAATGATGAGGCCTACGATGCTACATGATCTTTTTTGTATTTTTTCTTCATGGTATTCATTTACAGTATTGTATTCTAATGTTCTTTTATTGTAGTTTTCTAGATACTCGTCTCATTTGCATCATTTTGTATATGAGACAATTTTGGTTATTGATTTGTATTAATGTATGGTCATAAATTATTTTTATTATTGTTTATCTCATTCCTAATATTTATTGTATGTTTCACATCCACTGTGATACTCCAGTAATGATGGAATAGTCTCACAACTGACTTACCAAGGCCCTCACTTCTTCTAAGATGCCTATCAGATTTGGGGAGATGCCCTTGAGTCCATATAACCAACCATGCTTGGGGGACTATTGGTTGCAATCCGAGTCCTTGATGTTACAAATTGTTATCCGATGATGTTTTTTCTAGTATTCATTAATGATTGTATACAATATACAGGGATAAGAAGGAAATAGAATTTTATAATAAACTATTAATGTGAGTAGCTACCCCTCATATAAGGAAAATCCAAATTACCTCGAATGGATTTATGTTTTTTTTGGATTTTGATGGTTACTATTGTTTTCATTTCAATGGAAGGGGACACATTATTTATGATGTTTCTATTTATGAAATTATGGGTATTATTTTAATTGAAACCAGAGATATGATGGTATTTCATCTTATGAATCTTAGAGACCCCTGTTAAATTTACATTCCATGAATTATGGAATGCCATCTATGATCAATTAGATATTTCATGCTGTTGTGACAGTTTATGTGATAGTTGTTCCCGGTGTTTTGTTTGTTTTGGTGGAATATAAATAAGGGAGTGAAAATATCATTCAATTCATAAGGACTATTGGACTTTATGGATTGGGAAATGGTGTACCAATAGAATGTAGGTGCTAAAATAAATATGAAATGTATAGAATATATGGGCATACATCATTGATTTCTGAGGTGTTATGGGACCATGGAGATCATAATTTGGTGGAACAAAGGTTAATTTTTATGAAAAAGTTGATGTTAAATTAAATGTAATGGAAACATGAAATGATATATTGAGACTTGACCTTGACAGGACTTTTTAGTGGGTAAGAAGAATAGTTTCTAATGGTTTGGTGATTATATTTTATACAGTCCTATATTTTAGAGAAGACTATGGGATTGATTTGGTTTTGGAATGGTTTTGAACTATCTTGTGTTTTTGAGCTGTGAGCTTCCCATATATCTACAGACCTTTTTTTAAAAGAAAAATACATCTAACATTAAAAGGTGAAGTGGAGTGTTTTTGGTTAATGGGAGAAAAATTTCAACCATAAGCTGTGTGGGTGCCTTATTGATTGGTAGATGTTCATCTATATGAATGACCCATTACACTACCATAGTATATTTGGGAATCGTTATGATAATAAAATATTTTATGTTTTTAATTTTTATGGTTGGTAATATTTTGAAATTTTCCAATAGACCCATGTAGGTCAATTGAGGAATAATGTTGTATGAAAAGTGGTTATGGTTTTTAGGATTTATATGGATAAAAAAACTATTGTGGGGTTGCTTTGGAGGAACCTATGTTGAATATATGGGACACTCAGAGGTCTCCTTTTAGTTAAAAGGAATTTAGATACTAAATTTTCAGTTTATGATGAAATGTCATTAAATTTTTAATGATTAAAGAGGGTGTTTGTTATGAGTTCCCTATATTTCTCTTGGGGTATTGATTAAATCAAAGTGCCTGATTTTTGAAATGATTCTTTGTTTTTTTTAAATTTATTCAAAAGTTAAAGTTTGAAGTGAATTAATTTAATGGGTTTATATGGGATCCTCAAGTTGTTTCCTATGTTTAAAACCTCATTGATGGTTAATTAAATATTTTGACGAGATGACTTGGAATGGATACTTGAGCGATTATATGTAGGCTAGTTCTTTTAGTGTTGGATTAATTAAAATATCTCTTGAGAGTAGTTTAATCAGTTATTGTGTGACTTGGTGATGGGGTTTGATGGCTATGCTTTGTAAGGGGATAGCTCATGGTAGGTAGAACCCTTAGAACTTGTTGACACAGGTTTCCCTATGAGATTTCAAATACTGGTTCCACTAAGGTTCTATTTTCCCTATTATGAAGTTGGTTTTTAAGGAGGAAACCATTTCTGTGAAGGGTTATCATTTTATATTGAAACTAGATATGGGAATGAGCATTGAGGAATGCTCAGTTTAGTAGGTTAGACATTCCTCAGGCATGGTCAGCTACTTAGGTGGTCGCCTGAATCTCTCTTTCCTTATGTGATTGGTGACTTCGTATTTCATTATCCATGTAAACGGTTAGGTAGATGACGTGAGTTTGAGAGAGTTTCCACATGATCCATCTAGTAATAAGATTCATAGGGTGGAAATCCTTTGAATATTACCTTCGATGTTCTATTTTCTCTTGAATGCACAGGGTAGTATATTTTGATATACACCATACCCGTCGTGTGTTAAATGTAAAATCGAGCATTTGAATTTGGTTTTAATCATTGATATTTTAGATTTTGTTTATGTTCATGGGTAATATATATAGTAGAGTGACATGTAAATTATGAAAGAATGTTCTTCCCACTGCATGAGAGGATATTATAGGATTGAGGTGTTTTGACATGCCAGCCAGTTTAATTTCAGCTTATGTTCCAGGAGATATGATTTGGTAATTGGGGTTCATGGAACTACACTTGTGCATTTATGATGGATTTGAACAAGAACCATTGAGATTTTATAGGCCTTATGATTGATTTCTAGGAAACTCTTAAATGGGTACTGTCATATCGATTAAATTTAAATATATCCTTCCATGTCGAAGGTTCACAATCATGGACCATTCATATATGGTTGGTTCTACTTGAATTCTTTTGGGGATTGAGAGTCTTGTTTTATATCATTACTTCCATAGAATAATGATATTTCTATGGTCGGTTGTGTGTGCTGGACTTTTGAGTTACCGATTATCATGGATGGAACTCAGTGGTCAAGTGTGTGCTATCATGGAAATGCCTTGGGATAAAGGCATTGTGGTTAGTTAAAAGACGATGTGTCAGTTAGTGAAGATGAGTTTTATTTAGGGGGGTGATTCATTGGGCTTTGGAGGTCCTTTTCATATAAAACATGAGATCCACTTAGGGTTCTCTTCCTTAAGAGATGAGCATGTCCCCTATAATGGCATCTCCCCAGATGCACTAAGATAGTGTCTGTTATATTTCGCGCTACATTTTAATGTCATTGCACTAGTTCATGTTCACTTTCTAAGTCGTGTGAAGGATGTGTCGATTTGTATGAGGCTTGTTTATTCTTAAGTGATACTTGTGATCCCATTTAGGAATGTCATGGATGGATTCATGGATGCCTTCAAATTTCATGGAAATGATCACTAAGAGGATTCATTTGTGGGCTCAGTCAGTGTTCATATGCAGAAATATGGGCTTGTACCAACATATCACCTGTAACGAGGATTATGGACCACATTTCCGAGTTCCTTGGACTCCAGGTTGATGACGATGAGGTTACCTTGAACATATATTAAGTCTCAAATGTGAAGTTTAAAAGAGGTAATCATTCAAGTGGGATGTATATGGGTTTTTCTTTTGGTCTTTCTATGGAGTTAGATTTCAAATGATCAGGTGATGGATGGAAAAGGATCGTCCCTAAGATATAGGTATGGTTTTCGGTGAATAAGATCATTTTGGGTTTGTGGTGCCTTGGGAGATTGTGTTTTTTCTATTCGAACATGTCGGCATTCTATGCTTGGTTTTTTCAGATAAGTCATCCAGTAATGGGTTGACTCATTATCATTCATGTTTCTCATATATGATATGAGTAAAATAGTTTAAACATTCTTCTAGTTTAAGGTGGGTGTGGTGGGACGGTACAAAATGTATTTTGAGGGAGGATTTCTTGAGTTGTTTTGATGAGGTTGAACTAGGTTAAAACATTCTTTGCTATGAGGAAATTGGTATGACCTCAGTTGTGTATAGCTTCACCCATTTAATAGAAATCACTCTGGTAGCATTGATGGAATGCTCAGGGTCATGCTTTGTTGGGTTTTCTGATGATGGCGGTTTCATGGTAAAGATGTTGTGGGGGTTGTTGTTGACAATATAATGAAGGTTTCTCATTTCTTTACCATCAAGGGGAGATTCAATGTGGATGAGCTCAGATGGTTGTATATCCGAGATGTGGTATGACTACATGTGGTCCTTTTAACTATCATTTCGGAAAGGGATTTCATATATACATATATTTTATGGTAGAGTTTTTTGAGGACATTGGGTACACAGGTTCTTATAAGTACAAGATACCACCCTCAGAATTATGTCTATTTTGAGCATACTATACAAGTGTTAAAGGACCTGTTGTAATCATGCATCCTAGATTTTGTGGGATCTAAGGAGAGGCACATTCTCTTGGATTAATTCTCACACAATAATAGTTATCAAGAAACTATATAGATGTATCATTATGTGGATTCATATAGTAAGTGTTTCAATTCTCCCATGGGCTAGTCAGTGGAAGGCAAAACAACTTTCCTGGGACCACATCTCATGCAAGAGAATTCTGCTTAGGTCTAGTTGGTTCACTAGAGGAAGGTGACAACATAGACATTACACAAATATTATGCCGATTTCTCTAGTTGAAATCTTGAGTTAGAGGTCAGGGATTGTGTTTGAAGAAAGTATCATGGAGGTTGGGGAATAGGTGGATCAGTAGACAAGGTATGATTTCACCGACAGATGTCGGGACAATCGGGATTCTAGAGAGAGTCGATTATGATACCTATCAGTTGAAGTTACCTCATACTTAACAAAACATGAACAAACTAATCCATGTATCTCAGTAGTGCCTCTATTACTCAGACACATATCACATTTTTGAGCCCGAGGAGGTTGAGCTTCAGTTTGATGCATCAATTGAGGAGCATCTGATTCATATCCTTAATAGGAGTAGAAAGTTTATTTGAGGAAAGTATGTTCCTCTAGTATGGTTGTAATGGAAGAGTAGTCGTTTACATGATGGACTTGAGAGATGGAGGCTAATGTACGTGCTTAGTGGCCAGAGATATTTTTAGATGAATATTTACCAACCTCTAAAGAGAAATTTGGGGATGAATATCTATAATGGGGAAGATTATAAAAGATCATTTTTTCATGAGGTATGTATATTTTAATATTAGTTTAAATGTATTTACATTGCCTTTTGACATGGACCATAAGCTAGGTCATCTGTCGATTGGGTTGTTTTGGGAAAGAAAGGTGAAAAGGCTAAATGTTAACTGTAGGCTAGGTACACGCCGTGCACATGGTCTGCACATCTTGTAATATTAGTACATATCATGTAATGGCCTTTCATGATGTGTAGCCTTTCTAGTTTAGAAATAAGAGGGAATTATAAACCATTTACTTAGACAACACATCATGTACCGGCCTAGTTTTTTTTAATAAATGAATTAGTGGTCTCAGTTTCTTACACACACTGGGGTTTTTCTCTATTTTTGAAGCCTAAAAAAATATAAAATCGTTTTTCTGATCAATAATCCATCTGACCTCTGATTCAAGAAGGGTTTTTCTGGTTGGAATCACCTCATAATGTACTCAATTTATTTTTATTCATTCTTTATTTTTTGAAAAAGCGACTATTCTATTTGGATTAAAGCTCATATTCTCTAATATCTCGTTCTTCATACATTCCTCAGATTTATTCCAAACCATGATAATTTAGGACTTGATAATAGATGATCTCTCTACTTATGAGGTGTGGTAGGTGGTCTAGAATTTCTTTCATCTTTTCCAATGCTTTTTGGGATTTCCACATTTTCACAGCCCATCAGACTTTCCATCGAGGCCTCATTTTTTAATGATTTTCTTATAGTAGTTATAGTTAGACCTACTGAGGATAAATGTTTGTTTTATTTAGGTGTGTTGGAACATGTTTCTTGATTAATGGTCAACTATGGGTTTCACATTAATAAAATGACTTGTCTTATCCTATTTAAAACAACCCAATGTGTGTGCGCTTGGGATTTCCTAGTTAGTGGAATCCCATAGATGCTTTAATGGTTTTTAACATCTACTTAGGAGATGTACTTCCTCTCTTCCTTGTGATATTTTTTATTCCATACCTATTTTGATAGTCTGGATTAAATGAAAATTGATAAACAGGTTCATATTCTTTTTTTAATTGTTTATCTACCCAAGTAGTGAGTTGGGATATGGTGATATGTTAGAGGGTATGCTCAAATTAAATTTTTATGGAAAATATGGCTGGGTATAGTGCTATAAAATATTAATATAATATTAAATAGATTATATGGGATGGTAGACCCACAATCTATGTAATTGATATGTGGTGTCCATGAGTGGGTATAATCATGGATTTTTCTTGGATATGTGAGTGGGTATACTCACATAGAGTGAATATTTTGATTGAATTCTTCGAATGAATGATTTAATATAAGCCATGGACTGCTCTCCATGGATCTCGAATTTGGTAGTGGATTCCTTGGGTTGACTCTACCCCTTGTGTCTTGATGACATGGGATTCATCAGGCTTTGCTACCCCATGGATCTGGCTTTCTTTGGCTCACATTGGACATGCCTTTGCCATGTTCCTAGGACCCTAACCACTTCCTAGACATAGTTTCCATCGTTAATACCCTAGGAGTTGATGTGGATGCCTTGGAAAAGATCCTTGGATCAGGATCGTCATTTTCTAGAACCATTTTAGTAATTCCTTGGCACATGGCACATTAGATTCTTCCCCTGGGGTCTGGTATTCACTATAAAACATGGCCACATGATTCAACTATTCATAATATGGTGTGGCTATAGGAATCTTGAAATATTTATACATTTTGGTTGTGGTTTATTTGATACAGTTGGAGGTATGGAGTGGTCTTGTGACACGTTTCCTTTTGTATAGTTTCCTTATTAGGATATAACCTTGTTATAGGAAGCTTTAAGGGGTTGCTTTGTTTTAATTTTCAATAGAGAAAAGTTGTGGGCATTCACTATAGTATACTAATTTGTTTACACTTATCAGAACATTTTAAATTGCTATTATAACTATATAGACATGCGTGGTTGCCTCTTCGGATGTTTGTGTCACACAGTCTTGGGGCCTCCTTGAGGACCCAAATAGATTTTATGTTTGCATGTGATGATAGGGGAAAGCACCCTAGAAGAAGTTGTTGATTATAGCTTTGGAGAAGGGGAGAATTTGACCAAGTTGAGTCTTGTGATGCTACAATCAGTTTTTTCAATTGTTATTTTTGGGATACTTGCACTATATTTTATTTACAGGTAATTTTCTAGTTTTTTTCAAGATACTTGTATCATATGCCTCATTTTGTATATGAGACACCTCTGGTTATTGATATGTATTCCCGTCATGTATTACTTTTATTTGACTTATGTTTATATTTCATTCAATATTTATTATATGTTGTTCATTTTAAATGATACTCCATTAATTAGGGCGTAGTCTCCCCACTGACTTACCTAGGCCCTCACTACTAGTCGACATCCTCTAGCGTTTGGGGAGATGCGTTTGTGGCCTTATAGCCCACTAGGCTCGGAGCACTATTGAGTGGCATCTAAGTCTATGACGATACAATGTGACCTTACGTTCCTAGTCCTAGTTCATGAACATCTGTGAAATATAATAAATCAGATATCAACATCATGTGTATTACACAAGGTTATTTTAATGTATATAATAGAAAAACATAAATTCCCATTTTTTGGTCACTCGAAGGTCCACTGTAATGTTCTGGTCAAATATTGTGATAGTTCCCCTACCAAAGCTCAAAATAAAGCATGTTATATCTAATGATTCCCAAATAAAGTAAAATTGAAGAGACATATTAGTGAGTCATAATAATTTGATACCATATTGAAACATCCAATCCCGAACCAAAAAGTCTGAATCAGAATTCCATATGACCTCATGTGCACCTCCACATTGAAAAGTTGGTTTTTAACTATTAGTGAGGGTGTCAAGTGGAAACATGGGTATACTATATCCTCCTCCAGAGTTAATAAGATAAATAAATAGAAAAATTATAATAATATAAATTATAATAAACATAAATAGAGTACATGAGGAAAGTGAACTAAATATGGCATTCAAATAAATATCTTCTAAAGTATAAATAATTCTAGTTTAAAAAGTAATAGATAATAAAATATTGTAAAAAAAATATTAAACAACATTTGATCCTCTAGATTTTTTCCCGATCCATTGCAGCTAAATTCCCCATAGCTCTATCATACACCATATGGTCCTTTCCCTTTATTGGAACTCTGGTAAAAAATATACATGTACACTGAAATTCCTGAGTAGGAAATGAGTTCAAGGCTCAGTAGGATGTATCAAATGCAAACTATGAATAAGTGACCAATGTATATAACTGTGTATATAATGTAATAAATAATACTTGATGAAAAAATGTGATGAGTCATCATGGGATAAGGAACCCGCTACAGTCCACATCCCCACCAACATCAGCTCATTACTGATAAGTATTTTGAGAAGTCTATTACCTCTATTAAGGTAACCAAGTTCACCCCACATAAGTGGTTGTGTCTTTCAGAATTTTGCAGGTCACTCCATTTTAAAAGCTTACCCCACCCTTTTGGTGGTTCTCACTGGAACACTGCATATTATTTTAGGTCGATACCCAGTATACTAAACATTTTTAATCTCCCATGAACCAAGTCCGTAGGATTCAAATAATGGTATCTCCCATCAGTTCACTATGATTTCCCTAGTACAGGTGTACCCATTTCATCCATTAAGGATTTTATGATGACATTAGGTTCGCTAAATAGACAATAAATATTTTCCGTTAACAAAGAACGATGTAAGCACAATATAACACCCATCTTCAAGGCTCCACAACTATATCTTAGTTCCTTAAAGCTATCCATTATGATTTCCACACTATAGTGGTAGCTACTCCTACCCTTAAGGAGGTGATAACTCTATTAGGATGTGTAATTTTCCTATGAGTATTTCACATCTATAGAGGTATAAACACCCACCTTTAAGGATGACAGATCTACATAACTTCTAACCTCAAGGATTCACCTCTGCATCTTAGTACATGTAGCAAAATCCCATAGGTTATTCAACACACAAACAATACTCATCATAGAATGTATTTATAATCTGCTACATGTTCATGGTTCGGATAAACACATATAAACATGTAATCCCACAATTTCCCACATATCCACATGAATTTAAGAATAACAATGGGTTAGTCCATTATAAACATCATATCATGATAACATCAGTTATATAATGACCATAAGGAAAAGGGACTTTTTCCTAAATGTTTTCATTGTAAACGATGGGTCTGCCAAAGACATTGTTACTCAAACAATGTTTTCATACAAACTAGAAAATATTGTAACATACTAAGGAATCCTAAAACCAAATCTAGCTATTATATTTCCAAAAGAAATAAAATATTTAAGGTCATAATACATTCTCTCTCATGGATAATTTTTTAATTTTTATTTTAGGCCAAGATATGTGTTATAAATTTTCCCCAAAAAAATAATTATCTTTTGGTAATTTCAAATATATAATATTTTTATTATTATATCATAATAAATTCATATAAATTATAGATTTGTACATATATTTTGAAAATTTATTTTAAATTATTCATTTAAAATGTAAAAAATCATATTTCAAATACCACACAACAATAAAAAAAATATGATTTAACATCTTCTCGATGGAAAGAAACCAATGAAACTGATGAAGTAACTATAAAATCCTTATTGGAGAAGTTGTAAAAGAGAGATGATTGGAATAAATAAATAAATAATATCAAAAATAGAAGAGAGAAGAAGGGAGAGGTAGGGAGGGAGAGATAGTGACAAAGAAGAATAAGGAGGTGTGTGATAGTGGGTAGAGATTCATGACCCCATTATGCTCCACTGTTTTATTATCATTTCTTTTATTTTATATTTCCTTATTTATTAATTTCTCTTAAATTCAAGCACCAAACCCTTAACCTACAACATTTTATATCAAAATTTCCCTTTTAAATATCATTAAATCCACATTTATTAAATATGTTTATTAAATTTCAATTATATTATTACATATACAATTCATATATAGATATACATGAACACACACACACACACACACACATATAGAAAAATATATAGGTTATATAGATACATACCCATTTTTTATCCAACCGCACATTTATATAAATAAATATAAAATTTTCTCATATATATACCCCCTTTTTTATTTTCCAAAAATAAATTTTATTCAAATTTCAATTATAATTATATTATTTATTATTGATATTATAATTATATTTATTACGATTATAAAATATCTCAAACCATTTCCACAATTAAATATTTAAATATAACCTCCATTAAATAACCATAATCAATAATTAGTTAATATCGACCCGAAATTTTCATTTATTTAATTCATGGTAATATTATTACAATTATTATATAACCTCTAAAAAAATAAAAATTCACCAAAGGGGAAACTTCACTCATTAATTACAAAAATAATAACACTTGTAATTTTTATATTCTTCATCGATATAAATACTAATTTTAATACCATTACATGAAATGTAACGAAATACCCAAAGCATAGGAATGTTATATCATTCCATGGGTAAAACCGTTATTTAGTACTTAATAGTGGTATCTAATTTCTTAAATGATACATTGTTTCAGAGATATTCTCTTATTTTCACAAAAATATATAATAAAATTATTAAATAAATTACCCTTAGATGTTATATTACCAAACTCTAGGCGTACAAGAATTTTCATATTGGACCTAATAATGGTCTCATGTTTTCCATTCGAGAAATAATTTGATAGATATTTATTTATTTGGGAAAATTTTCATGCATAATATAATATATTTAATATTTTTATTAAAAGAAATTTTAGGTTCTATGGGAATCTGAAGTCCATGCTAACTCTTTTACAGACTTCATAAATTTTCTATAGAATATTAAAAATGGATAAAAAAGATTTTACTCATACATAATAACTTTAAATAATTTTTTAAGTGATTTTTATTAAAAATTTATGTCTCTCACATAAGAAGTAGTCATTATTTATTTACAAAGACTATTTTTTATCCTTAAAAAATGAAGGATGTTAAAAAAAATGATTGTCATTGGTGAAGTTAATGGGATTATTTTATTTAGATTAAAATATTTTAGTGAAATGATGGAAAAGTGATATATGGAATATTTGGTTATGTTTACCGGATTTTTAAAATACTATGTTACTTGAGGGATAAGGATTGTTGAAGTAAATATTTTTTCATGTGGGTTTAACTTAAGAGTTAGGATACCTTATTGTATTTATAAGATTAAAAGAATAAACACCCATTAAAGGTTTCAAGTGGCAGTATTTTGAGGTGATTTGAATATTTTATTGCGTTTAAGGGAAAATATACTATTTTGGATTAAATAATCTTTTGACTAAGCCTAAGATTTAGTGTTAAGTGAAATATGGTCTATTGGATAATGGGATATAGATAATTTGGTTGTTGAAAATTGATTTGTTGAAAAGGAAATATTTTTAGAGATATTTATGGCCAAGTCAAGGATTACCTTTTAGGTTAGTGTTCGAGATTGATTCATGATATTTTGGTGAATTTTACTATATAATAAGATCAACCATAAGGATTAATGATAATATGGGAGATGTTTCATTGGGCCGAGGAATATATTAATCTTAGTTATAAAATGTGACTTAATATAACTAATTAATTTGGAAGAATGAATTTAAATATTTGGGATGAAAGTAGTAATTTATGAGGTAAACATTTAAATTAAAATTTTGTTTAATGTTAATGATATTTATATTATTTATATAAGTGTAACATTTGTGGTTATTATGGAAATTTTTTACTAAAATGTTTTATTTCACGAATTTTTCATTTTCAAAATTATCTTACATTGTGCTATCTATTTTTGGTTCCGGATAATTTCGAGAGACTAGAGGGATGGACATTCATTTTTTTATTGTTCTTATAAATCAATAAAATTTAATTTTTTAGTTAATGTATAAAAATAATTCCTTATTAATATTTTTTTCATGGGGTTAGTGATGAAGTGGAAATTGATTAAATCATAATGACAAGATAAAATTGTTATTATGATGTGGAAAAAAAAATTAAGAATATTTTTTAATATTATATATCTTAATAGTAAAATAATCCTGCCACATTATGATAATAATTTTAAAAACATTATAATTTTAATATCTTTTATTATGAATATATAGTATTTTCACCCATCATATATTTATGGTTTTATAGTTGTTAACCTTATCCAAAAAATGTCTTCTATACATTTCTATTAGATCTTTGGAGTTAAATTTATATTCTAGGTCTATATTTTTTCATCCCACTAATTTTCTCCGACTATGAAACCATGTATTCTATTATTTAATATGATTTTCATATTATTTCCATATTTTCTAGAGAATTTTTTGTTAAAACTTTTTTTGATAGATGTTTTGGAAAAAATGATTGTTAAAATAACAGACCCATTATTACTAAACAAAAGTTAAAATTGATAGGACATAACCTCTTAAAGGCAGATAAATGTAACACCATAATATTTTCATATAAGGACATTATTTTTGATCATGTATATGATAAGAAACTTCAATCATAAATGAACCATGAAATATTATTATTTAAATATGACCTAAAAAACATAACTGTTGATTTTGATGGAATCAATGGTATTAACGTATTTGTAAAACATATATAATGGTCATTATTTGTCAAAATGTAATAACGAATTCTTAGGGATTAAGAACCCAATTATTAGATAATAAATTATATTTATTAAAAATATGTTTTATTTAATAAAGTTATTTATTAGTTTTTTGAGTGAATATTATAATTAATTTATTAAATATTGAAAATTTTATTTCATTAAATGGATATAATTTCATAATTTTTATATCTAATTATTTTATGATTAAATCATCAGATAATTTGAAATTTTTTATTTTTAATGAAATGTGGAAAAGGAAAATTTTATTGAAATATTTCATTTATATTAATGTATTTACGATGTAAAATTATATATTATATTATTTTTAAATTTAATTAGTTAATTTTGAATAAACATAATCCAATTATAGTATTTTTAATTAATTGTATACATGAATTTATTATTAAAACTTGTTTGTACATACATATAATTTTTCGAATAATCTGTTTTCGTCAAGGTTTGTACCAAGATTTTATAACTATTTTCATGAAATTATATCTATTTAAATTGATAAAATGGATAAATATTTTGAGTAATGATATTTAAATTTTATAAATAATCTCCTTTTGTTTTTTTCAATATGAATAATAACCATGGTAAAATGTATCACATCGATAAATGGTAAATCCAGTTAACATAGGTTACAAATAAGTGGTAAGAAAAGAATTCTCATACTTATTGATGACTCAAAATGTCACTTTATAAGTTTAAAATATATCATATGTGTTCACATAAGTATGATAGAAAGTTATGATTGAATCTGAATTTATATTTTATGAAAAATGAAATTTTATTCATGATGGTAATTTTTAAATAATCAATTATTAAATAATTACCTTATTTTTTTCACAACACTACTATAATATTTATTCAATTAGTAGAAAAATAAAATAAATAAATTTTAATATATTAAAAGTAATATAATTTTAGTGATTTATAGTTTTCCAAAAAAAAATTAAAATTAAAAAACATATTAGTGAAGTTTCTAGGATTATATAATAATTTAATAATTTCTTTATCTATTTAATTTCAAATTAAACGAATAGTTTCAAATGTGACAATAAATATATTTAATGAAAATAATATTTTTTAAAATTATTTTAAAATAATAAAAATATTTAAATAGGAAATTTTTGGATAATATATGGTGAAAAATGAAATAAATTTGACATTTAATAGTTAATTTTAACCTTATATGTAAAATTATAACCCTTTAAGAGTGAAAAAGTGCTTCCATGGAGAAGGTTAAAATATGTTAAATAAGGGTTTAAACAAAAATATAAGGATTAAAAAACAACATTAACCTATAAAAATATTATTGGTTAATATTAATTCAGACCCAGCCTTCTTTATCTTTAAAAATCAATCCATTTTGATTCATTTTTCTATAAAATTACATTATTTAATTTGAATTCTTTTAGAAATCCCTAGGGTTCCCCACCCCTCAATTATAAATGGAACCCCATGAATTATCTTCACATCACCACATTGAGAATTATATCTCTACCAAACTTTATCATATTATCTTATAACCTACCTTATCCACATTCTATAGGGTATGGTATTCCAAAAAAAATAAATTATAGGGTCCTTAAGAGTAGATCTATATGAGATGTTTCCAAGAAGAGGTAATGGAATTAACCGATCATTTTTTTAATTATTATTTTATACACAATAAATCTATTTTATTTATGATTAAATAACATATTAAGTATCATAAAATACTTAATTTTTTTTATTATTATGTAACAACCATTATACACCATTTTTTGGCAATAGACGGGAAGTTAATTTACTTCCCATGAATACATATATATTACTGTCTCTACGTAATAAAACAATTCATTTTTCATAACTATATTTTATTGAAATGTATTATTATGGGGTTAATGTTTATATATGATATATATCACATAATTCTCCTTCTATAATGAAAATATCATATCAATCCTTTTAACATCCAAATAAATGGAAAATAATAATGTTACTCATTTGTACATGTGGACTTCAACCTCTATAAAACATTGTGATTCATTTTCCATTCTTGAATTTAATGGGTGATAATAATGATGAATTTTATCAATATTTATGTTTAATATGGAATAATAATGATTCTTAATTGGTGAATTATTATTTATATTACTTTTGTTCAATCTTTCTAAAAGTGAAAACCACATTCATGAGTACCTACGACATATCGTCTCCATGAATAGTATATAACATGTTTTATCAATAACTATTATCATTGAATATATGTATATATATATAATAAATATTATATTTTAATAATTAATAAAATTCTAGATATTTTGGATCTATGATCAAAGTAAAAAAATGATATATACCGAAATGAAATTTTCATAAGAAATAAAACAGATAGCAACAAGAAATGAAGATTTTAAAAATAAATTATTGATAAGTGGGTGTATAAACATTATAAAGGGATCTAATATGATATTATGATTATTAAAATTATATATATATGTCAACAAAAATATAAATTTATAATATATGAATATAGACTGATTTTGATGAAAATGAAACATGAGGTAAATGATTTTCATCTGAAAATGTATTCTTTGAGACCTAGGTTATAATGGGAACCTATATTATTTTATGAGGTTCATAAAAAAAACAATTCATATTTTATTTCATCAAATTATTTATTTTCATGATAATTAATGTTTCATTTAATGTTATTCTATTATAGGGCTTATAATTCAAAAGTTTCCAATGTGGGACGAGATTTAAGTATCAATCATATTTTAATCAAGATTGTTTGTAATTTAATTTCCATTAACGAAATTATAATTTCATAATATAATAATTAACTTTTAAATTTTATCATATCCATTTAAATTTTAATAATAAATGTTTTCCTTTCATTTTCTTCATTTTATATACTCAATTGATGAAAAAAAAATTTGATTTGAAACAAACTTTATTTATCTCTTCGATTGAAAATAATTTTATTCCATATCCATTTTTTTGTAAAAATGTTTCAATGAACTTTTTCCTCCCAAAATATTTTATAGAAATGATTACCCATTATTTAATTTTTTTCAAAATATGTAAAATGGAATTTATATTTTAATTTCTGAATGAGGTGATTTATTTTTACATTTTACAAATGTGTGATCGAAATATATTTAATTTTAACTATTAAAAAGTGGAAATAAATTTTTAGACTAGTCAATTCTTAATGAATTTATAAATAATTTAAATATTTCCCCGGTTATTAGAAAAAAATTATTTTCCATGATATTTTGGATATATTTATAATTTAAATAAATTATTTCAAAATGATATGATCCCAACATTAATTTCATGTCCATAAGATAATTCATAGACCATGTTATCATGTCCATAAGTTTATGTGTCGAATTGGATTTCATGTCTATAATATTTTCTATGGACACGACTACATGTCTATAAGATTATGTGTGAAAATGGATTTACTCCTATGTTTATGCGAGGGCCTAATATAATGTCCTTAACTTATGAGTGAACATGATTCAATTTATACATGTTTAAAAAATTATAATCTTATATGTGCCAAAACCCATCAATTATTCCAATGTTATTCTCTCATGGATTATATTCATTGATTCCTTTATGATTCATATCTTATGAACTACTAATATTCATTCCATGAACCATGATTATAATCATTGATATGAAGTGTATAATTTTAATATAATAATTTCTTGTTCTATTACCCTTAGAGTAATCTGGTTTCTACGTGATTAATGACCTCAACCTTTTACCCTTATTGTGTATAAAATCCCAACAATTATTATCTTACCCTTTCACCATGTTATGAGGAAATATATTATGTATAGTATGTATAATAATGCTTTTATTGATGAATAATATAGAGAGATATAACGTAGTTAATCTGTTAACTAGTTCTTTTTATATCCATGTTTTAGAAGGAAATTGAAATATACAATTATGGCAAGGATTATTATGTAATTTCATGAATATTCATCTAAAAAGATGAAATATCTATGAATAAAAATTAAGGGATATTTTATAATTTGAAATTTAAAAATTATGCCCTTAGTTTTATTTAGTGATTAGATTTATGGAAACCCATTATATTTTAATATTTAATTACCTATTCTATCTTATAGTGAATGGGGTTGTTCTTTAAGACTTATGAACACCTCAGTTTGGGTATTGTATAAAGATGACTCAGGTTATATAAATATAAACATACTTTATTGTTTTTGTGGATGTTAAGAAAATGGTAAACATGAAGATATGAGTGTTATAGATTTATTAGAGTATTATAAAACATGTTTTTCTAATTTATTTATTATTTTTCCTAATGAAAATAAGGAAATAAAAATATTCATATGGTTTTTAAATCCATGAGTGGATATATATATTTTTTAGGATGTTTCTTCTGTAATGATTTTCCATGTAGGAAGTGTTACTTTTTATCTAATCAGGGCCTTGATCTATCTTATTTATATGCCCATGGGCCACATTTAGTTTCTCCATTTAGAAATTAAGAACATGGACCTCAAAGATATTAACACGAAATTAAAAATGGTCAAATGGTTACATCAATTATTTATAAAGAGGGATGAGGCATGATCCATCTGGGTGACTTGGTGTGAGTGTTTTTTAATGTTCGTAATCCTCTCTTCTTAAAATAAATAATTAAATGAAACATAAAAATGATTTTCTTGATTTTATTCATTAGTTTATGTTTTCAGAATTTTGGAGGACTGGGTATTTGATAAATGGTTATTTTTGAATATATATACTATATAGACAATTTCTAATTAATGTATTTTAAAAATTGTTATGATTTTTTAGGATTTCATATTTTATGATTTGATATTTTACATTAATTGAATATTTTAATGAAAAAAATAGTGGAAATTAAATAATATTTGAAGTTACAGAATCTAATAAATTTATTTTGTTTAATTTAAAATTATATGAAATTTTGGGAAAAATTTTTATAGTATGTTTTTGAAAATATAATGCGTTGAATTTTTGATTAAATTTTTATAAGGTGTTAAGTATTTTTCAAATAAACAAAAAATATTTTTTATTAATTTTTAACATAAATATTTCAAAATTATAATCATTATAATTAGTAGTTTCAAATCAAATAACATAGAATAAGATCATTTAGGTAATTCCCAGGTTCTATTGTAATGTTTTTAAATGACTCTAATAAAAATGATTGATCTCATTTATGAAATAGTTCTATCATTTATTGAAATAGTTATCTACAATGATACTTAATAGGTGAAATTTTGAGGATATACTTGGAGGTTATTATATTTATTTTTCATATGTATATATATATATATGTTTGTTTGTTTGTTTTTTAGTATTTATTTATTTATGGGGATATGTATTATTAAAAGTTTTAGGTAGAAAATTGATAGAACTATTTCAATTTTTTATTATGACTTTTTTTGTTGACATCATATGGTAAAATAATTGTATTCTCATTTTTAGAAATCATGTTATTAAAAGTTTATTATTTTAAATAATGGTATTTATTTTACTATGTGTTATGAATTAAATTAGGGTTTATTTTTTAAAATGTTTTTTATTTTATGTCAAATAAATTTCTAAATTCAATAAAATTGTTTGGTACTTTATAGATATATGTTAGAAAATATATTTTATGCTACATTAATTTTAATGACTTTAATTATAATAATGATTTAGTTTATGGTATTTTTGAAGTGGGTATGTATGTGATATGATTCCATGAAGAAATAGGGGTTTTTATGTAAAAATTAAAAATATTATACGAATATAAAAATTTTATTTCTTTGGTATTATATTGAAATTATAGTTCTATAATAAAATGAATGTGGTTTTAATATGTTAACATTAATAATAATTCATATGTATTTATTAATTTATTCATTAATTTCCCTTTTATCTTCTATAATATAATATATTTTAACATTTTATATTATGTGACCACCGTTTATGTTTGAAAAATAATAAGATAACCATTTAGTTAATGTTTTTATATGTAAATATGATTTTCAGTATTAAAAATAAATTTTTAAAAAATGTTTTCTTAGAGGATTCATGTTCGTAGAATCATTGATTTAGATTGTTATATTTTGAGGTTTTTAATGTGTTACAATATGAGAACTTTGATATAACAAAAGATGAGTTTATGTTTTCCTTGAGGAAATGGTATAATTGTTTTTCACGAATAATTATATATTTGGTAACCATTAAAATTATCTCCCATTGTTGACTATATTTTTCCCTTAATGATGAATTATTTTAGATTTTAATTTTAATTTGAAAATAAATTTGAATTGATTTTTTTTAAATTAGTATAGTTTGATGGAATTTTTTCAATTTTTTTTTCTAAAATGAGTATGTATTTTTTTTGTTTTTATGTTAATTTAACTATTTTTTAAATTATTCCATATTAAGGGGTTTGTGTGTGATTTTTTAAATAAATATTTATAATAATTTCTCATTTATTTCTTCTTATGTTAGTTTATTTTTTTTCATGATATTTTCAATATATAAAAATGAATCATTTAATGAAATAATACATTATATATTAGTTTGAGTTAATATTAATAAATGTGAAAATTTTCAATTCTTTTTATTAGTATGAATTTTGGATGGAAAATTATTTGAAAAAAAATTATTTCATTTATATTATATAATGATTTATATATAATGATTCCTTATTGGTTATTATTGGTTTGAATTTTATAATGATAAATTTAATTTGGAAAATATTTAATTTATTAGTTTATGGGTGTGGATTTTTCAAGGGGTCTTTATTTGACTGAAAACATAAATTATGGTATGAGAACTGATAAAAATTTTAAAATGGGTTAATTGGGAATTAGATTTATTGATTTTGAATGTTAGTTGTGAGAATAGTAAGTTGAGGTTAAAAATTGTATTTAGAAATTAGGGATCTTAGTGATGTAATATATTACTGAATGAGTCAAATACATTGGAAATTTTTATAAATAATTTAAATACGCATTTTTTTGTGTATTTGAATTCTTAAATGATATCTAAAAATTATTAGGTCTAAATATAAAAACAAGCTTCCACTATACACCTTTGATCTACTTCATTCTTTACAGTAGGTGTGGATGGATTGAATCATGGTTGCTCAGATAGTGTATTCTAGGATAAAGGTATATGCATGATTGAGTTCACAGTTCTCCAAAACTATATATTCCATCTAAGAATATTTCAATTTTGGTCCTTAAAATTCACATGATTAGTTTCATAGTTTAAAAACTATTCCACCTGCCATGAATAATTTTATATTTATATTTTTTGAGATTAAATTTAACCCAATATCCTCCCTTGAACTTCTTATTTGATTGAATCCCTATATATGAGTCAAAAAATGGAACTTCATAAAATGTATCTATTGATCTGGGAATCTGTTACAACTCTATTAGATATAAAATAAAATATAATAGAATAATTTAAATCCATATCTATTAAGATAACATATATTTGAATTTTATATTGTAAAAATTAGACCTTATGAGCATTAAAAAATTATTTGATGTTGGAATAGGATATTTTATAGAAAATCAGGAAAATTTTATGATATTTAAAAAACATGGTAGAACTATTTTATAAAATAATATACTTTAGAGAAAATTAATAATTATAGAGTTTTTAGGTTATAATAAATTATAATGACTTTATTATAAATTAATTATATTCTATAAGTGTATTTAATTTTATAACACAAAATTCAATCTGGTTTCATTAGAATAATATATTATGAAGATGTTATCTGGAAAAATGTTATGATTTTTTATAATTATATGTTCATTTGTTTAATTAAAATAAATCTTGGTCTTGACTGCTATTCTATTTTTCATGTTATAATTATGATTAATAATTAATAATTAATTTATAAGTATTTATTTACAATATTTCACTGGTAATGCTTTTCAAATGTTGTCAAATGTAGTCAGATTCTATTAATGTGTGTGATTCTATCCATTTGTAAATATTTTTTTAAAAAACTTTTTTGTTTATGATTTTATAACATCTCTTCCATGAAATATTATGAGTCTTTAAACATTTAAATTTATTTTTATGGATATGTGTCATTATAAAGAGTTGATGTGTTTTTATAGATTTTATATTTAAGTTATGTTTATACTATTTTATTACATATTTTAAAATGTATTTTGATATAACATTGTGATTAATTTCATGGATTTAATTTTTTTAATTTTGTATCTATGGAAATAATATATTATTTATACTTTGGATGATAAGTTTTATAGAAAATTCATATATTAATATCAATGTGTTTTCTTTGAATTTAATGTATTATTTAAAAACTATTTGAATGTATTTATAAGAAAATATTTTTAGGATAATTTATGTATTGAATTTGAATAATTATACTATAATGTGTATATTATCACTGAAATTGGTATGTCTCTATATAATGGAGTTTGGGTTTGGTTGTATGAGAATTCTTTATAAATCATTTCATGATCCTTGGTTCTGAAATATTAAAATGACACATTGAATTCTAGTTATTATAATGTATGCATGTTGTACTAGTCTATCCTAGATAATGCACACTAGTTAGGATCACCTAATTAATAATAGAAAATGATATTATGGAGAATGAGTTGGATAATATCACAATAAATATTCTTATTCTATTGAGACATATGTACAGGTTCTATCAATTATGTTTTTGGTGGAATTATCCTATGACTATAACACACTTGAATTTGATTTAATTATATTAATAGTATGTGTAGATTCTTAAAATTTACTCATTATGTATTTTAGAAATTTTTATTTCACTTAATGTTTTCATAAATAAATGAATTATATATTTATTAACCTATAAATTAATTATTCAAAATCACACATATTTTTGAGTTGTAAATGTGTGAGTTAATTATTTATTCAATTGGAATTGGTTGTGGTACAAATATGTATTTTTTTAAAATTTTACTTTCAAAACCTTATTGTGATTAAACATAATTATAGTAAAAATACATGTCTTATATATTATTAGTAAAGTAAAATATTGTTTTTTTCTGGGAATCAAATTATACAGATTATTTAGAGGAAACAAAAAACCTTATACACTCACATATTATAGATAATCATATCGTATAAATATAATAGCTATATGAATTTATTTTTAAAGAATGGAAGTATTTTTGTTTGATACATGATTGATCCTAATTTCGATAAGTAATATATAAAAGATGTTTTATGTAGAATCAATTTTTTTTAAATGTAGACAAAGTGTTTTTTAATTTTATGTTGATAAATATTTTACGGAATATAGGGATTAGTGGGATAATGTAATGTCCCAAATCCATAAGCTACTCAACTGGTTCCCCATACCCGGTAAGCCACATGGCCTCCAGCACATTTCCACAAATTCTAGAGGCATATGACTAGTTGTGAGGGCCTAGGGAGTGATAGTTGGAAAATTATTCCCTCATTGGAAAGCTATAACACAATAGTGTAAATGTTAACAAATATCGGAAGCGGTAAAAAACATGCAACTGAAGTAAAAAACTAAATACTGAAGTAATAAGATATACATAAGGAATATAATATCAAACGATGCAGCATGTCACATGTTCTAAGAAAATATAGATAATAGGATATATTTCAAACAAGTAAAATGTAATACCAATGTATGGTAAAATAAAATGAAACTGAACAGCATCACAAGACTTTTCTTGGTCCCATGATTTCCTAATCCTAAGAAGGAATCAAGTACCCTGTATAGGGAGCCATTCCCATATTGACCCTTGCTGCAACATAGTCTATTTTGGACCAAAATCAAGACCCAAATAGGGTGTGAGAAATAAATCCCTGTAGGCAACCACCAGTGGGTGGTGAAATTTTTTTAGTGAGTATGTGAAATAGTAGTGTACAATAGTAAAAAGAAGTAAACTAGTAGGTAATCATATGTAATCAATCCCATAAGTACTGTCATTTATTTAAATTCATATCTTGTGCTTTAATCAATTCAAACTCATTGAATTATTTATGTCATATGGTCCAGCATATTCCCGTCAATCGCCTATATAACGTAAACACAATAGATTCCTCAATTGGCTATCTAAACGAAGAAGTGTAGACTGAATGCAAGCATGTGCTTTGGCTTGGCCGTCACATTGTCTATCATGACATTTTAATATGTCACAGGGCCAAGCCAGGTGTATTATCATTTTAGCATGTTCAAAATAGGGAAAATATCTATGTATTAGCATTTAAGCATATATCGGGGACTAGCCCATTGAATGAGCATTTTTGTATGTATTAGGCCCAAGCTTAGTGCATCAGCATTTCAGGATTTTATTTCCAAGCCTAGTGTATAAACATTTTATCATAGTATAAAACACATGTAAATTAAATTATTACATGGTTTTCAATAATCAACTCACATGGGAAAAAATAAATAACAAGACTAACATGTGTGTTTAACTATCACAAAACATTTGAAATTATATAAACATGGAAACACTTATTTAACAAATTTCATTCTTAAAAACCCCTTCAAAAGGGAAATAAAGGAAATTCCATCGGCATCCTAGGCTAAAGGACTAAATATTGGTCATCCGAGGGGAAATTCACTCACGGGGTTGAACTTTATCAAATCAATTAAACCTAAACATGCTTTACATAATTTATTTAATTTCTTAAATGAAATTAGGTATTAACACTGACAAATTATCAATCATAAAACATCGTAAACATTGACGTGCGGCACAATGGACCATATAATCAATATGACATTAATCAATTAGCATGAGACTACGTACCTCGATGTAGTATGACTCTGCTGGTCTAGCCTCGACTTCCAATTCATGCTAGAATGGTATAAATATATGAATCAAGTATAATAATTCAACCTTAAATAACATCCACAGAAATAAAAATTAGGGATAATGACTCTAGAATAATAAATATCTTACCAAGAGGATTCAAATGAGACAAATGGAATTTGAATCAGCTTCTGGACAATGAAATGAGATGGGAAGGCACTCTCAGCACTACTTGTTCTTCACCTGACGACTCCTCTATCCAGAAGAGAGAAGAACAAGGAAACTACCCATTTTAATATGAAAATTAGTATACTGCATGTAAGTCTGTATAAACAGTGTATATATTACTTCACAATTCATAATTTCAATGACATACTTCACACGCCCTGCACTGACCTATCGACATGAATACACATCGTGTATCATGTAGTACATGATGTGTAGTGGATTTTTCTTCTCCCCTAGGCCAACATGCTCAAAAACCATGTATCCCTATCCAACATGACCATACTACACAACAGTTATATAGGATTACATTACGTTTTCTTCTAAAACAACCATTTTCCTAGTTTCCCTTGTTTTCTTGAAAATAATTCAAGGATAAATAATAGAATAAATTTATACCTCAAAAGAAGAAACATGGTCTAACCAATTCCCCCCCATAAAGAAATTGTCTAGAAATTTAACATCCTGGGGTGGTGATGGAATATCAGAGAATAACTCTGGTCACTGAGCATCTACTTTTGCCTACATCTCCCAAGTATCATACTACACTCAACCATACTACCATAGCATAGGTACAAGAGGAACTGACCAGCCTCAGAGAACCTTCATGATCATTTCAAATAAATGTATCAGATGACCCTAAATGGATGCACAAACATTATGATCATCCTTCTTGTGCTAAAAAATGTGAGATGGGTCTGAGTGACAGCGTCATAGGTGAGATAAATGGAAAATTTCAACCATGGTTCAATGCCTCTGAGGAAACTGCAACAGATAATAAAAAGACCATATTCATTCCAAAATCTAAAATAGCACGACAAATCTTGCTGAAAGCTTAACATTTCTCTGAATTCTCTTCTTCCCCATTATCGGTGCAACACATTGGAAAACTCGATCCCTAACCTCAATGTCCAATGGTCATCTACGGTGATCATCATAAGATTTCTGATGAGACTGCACAGTTTTGATTTGTCTCTGAATCAAGTGAACCAGTTCACTAGTCTCTTGGACCAGATGAGGTCCTAGAGTAGTTGCCTCTCATGCCTCCAGACAACACAGGGGTGATCGACATGGCCTCCCGTACAAAGCCTCATATGGAACCATCATAAATTTTGACTAAAATATATTATTATAGGTTACTCAATTAGGGGTATATGCTTCTCCCACGATTCCCCAAAGTCTAGGACCCATGAACACAACATTTTCTCTAGAACTTGTATCGTACGCTCTGACTGGCCATCAGTATGAGGGTGGTTTGTTTTGCTCAGAAGCACCTGTGTACCCGGTTCCCAATAAAAACTCTACCATAAATGAGATGTAAACTGGGAATCCCAATCAGGAATGATAGAAAGGGTAACCCCATGAAGTCATACCACATCTCGAATATACAACATTATAAGCGCATCAACACTAATGGTCTCCTTCATCGAAAATAAATGAGTGACCATCATAATCCTACCAACAAAAACCCACACAATATCTGGGCTCTATGTGACCTTAGAAACCCCATCCGGAAATACATCGTGACATCAACCCCCTTCCACTAAGGAATAGGTACTGATGTAAATTCCTAGCTAGTCGCTGATGTTATGCCTTCACCTGATGATAGGTGGAACACCTCGTAATAAAACCAGCTACTTCTCACTTCATGCCCTGACTCCAGTTCTAATGGGGTAAGTCTTGGTATATCTTAGTTACTTTGGGATGCACTGCCCAAGCTGAAGCATGAAACTCCCACAACGTATATCCCCTGGAACCCACACACATAGATGGATATGCATAACCCCATCATCATCTATCATCCATCTAGGAGGAGGGTCCTCACTTTCCACACTCTCCCATGTAATTATCCCTTCCGTATCTGATAGCTAACTCATCTTTACTCTATTCAATTGGGTAGAGTTAACTGCGAAAGCTGAAAAAAATTCTTTCCCAGACTGTTGTGCACCACTAAATGTATCTTAGAGAACAAATCCATAAGCTACCACTCACCACTGGCCTCCTAAATTTGCTGTATCTATTTCCTCCTACTCAGGGAGTCAACCACTACATTACCCTTGCTAGTAATATAGGAAATTTCAAAATCAAAAAACTGAAGGTATTATACCCACCTTTCCTACCTTAGATTCAAATCATGATGAGTAAAGATTTATTTGAGGTTTTGGCGGTCCGTTTACACCACAAAATATTCTCCCAATAAATAATGTATCGAACAATGCAATTCATGAACTACTATAGCTAACTCGAGATCATGCATCAGGTAATTCCTCTCATGTGGCCTCAAATTTTGAGACACATACGCAACAACTCGATCCCCCTGCATAAGAACTACTCCCTACCCAATAATTGATTCTTCCCATAATATAGTGTAACTCTTTCCCAAATCTATAAATATTAGAATCGGCACATAAGTTAAACGTCCCTTCGTCTCTTAAAAGTCTTCATCCCTTGAATTCGACCACTCAAACTTCACCCCTTTCCTGGTCAATTCTGTCATCAGTGCTTCTGAGCATGAGAAGGCCTGTGTAAATTTTTTTAGTAACCATCATGCCCCAAGAAACACCAAAACTAAAAAACATTCTTGGGGTTCTCCCAAGTCACTACTTCTTTCGCATTTTGTGGGTCCACAGGTACTCTAGTCTCAAATATGACATGACCCAGAATGTGAATCTGATCCATCCAGAAGTGAAATTTTGTGACAATATCTTATAACTCATGCTATCTCAGTGTATTCAAAACTATCTAAAGGTGTTTGGAATGTTCGTGTCGATTTTTAGAATACACCATGATTTAATCCCCAAAACCACCATAAAATAATCTATGTAGGGATGGAACACTTGGTTCATCAACACCATGAAAACTGATGGCATATTCGTGAGAACAAAAGGTTTAACCAAGTACTCATATAGGCCATCCCAACAACAAAAGTCCATAGGATATATCTCTGTAGGTCTTAAATATATATGCTGTTATTCTGACCTTAGGTGAGTCTTCAAATATAGTCAAGCTCCCCAAAGTTGATCAAAATTGATATCTATACGTGGAAAGGTATATCATTTTTAACCATCATCTTGTTTAGTTTTTGATATTCCATGCATAGCCTAAGGATATTGTCTTCCATTTTAATGTAATGGACTGGTGAACACCAAGGTGAAGTACTGGCTTGGATAAAGCCATTAGATTTTAGATCTGCCAAATTCCACTTATTCTCTTGCAACTCCATTGTAGCCATCTTATAAGGAGGAATGGATACCATTTCATCTCCTGGAACTAGGTCAATAGTGAATTCCACCTCTCTAAAGGAATGTATGAATGATAATTCTTCTAGGAAAACATCCCTGAAATGATCAACCACTGGACCGAAATCTTCCAGACAAGATCCCAAATCATCCAGATATAAACTCACAATATGGGATGTCATCCCTCCCAGCCCATGATGCATAGGTCTAGGTTGGCTTTCCTGAATATATCATTCTCCCTTATATATAAAAACTTGTCCCTCTGGTGATGTCAAACTCAACCTGTGGAAATAGAAATCAACAATGGCCCGAAAAGGATCCCACCAGTCCATTTCGAGAATGAAATCAAATCTTTCCATATCTAACACATAAAAGTTCCATAGAAAGTGACACCACCAATATAAAGGGAGAATTATTTACAATTAGGAACACCTTCCATTATATTCCCTAATGATGTTTCTAGTGTCCTAATATCAAAATTAGTATATGCACAGAGCCCAAGGATTTCCATAATGGCCACATAAATAAAACTATGTGTAGAACCAGGATAAAAAAATGTTGATGATAAAACATAGAGAGCTAGGATAGTATCTCTGGTAGTAGAAGGTCAAGGATCCTCCTCTTACTGGGTCTATATAACTACATATGTCTTACCTAAACCATGGACCTAAGACACTTCTTGGCTACCTTGAGCTAACCTGCCCTGTTGTCGCTGAGATCATAGGGCCTCACTACCCCAGCCACGCCCACTACCTTGGCCTAATCGCCCTGACATATTCAGGTTCCCTAAATGATGAGAAGTTGCTGACCCCACGCCTGAAGGTGGATTTGGTACATAACCTCTCTCACTAGATACTACTGGAATCTTCCTACAGAATTTCTGTAAATGTCTCACCTTTCCCCAAGCTCGACATTCGACTGGGTCTATCAGGCGCTGAGGTTTAATATGTCGTATCCTTCCACATTGTTATCCCCTCAAATAGACACCAAAAGAAATGTTTTGACTGCTCGTATCCCCAAGAGAATTATCTATACAACACTTCTTGCTTCTAGTGGAGATAATACCAGATATCGGTGTTGAACTGCCTTGGATCTCACCCCCTGATTCTCGTAGGTTGCATTTGGTAATCAGCTCATGAATCACAATAGCAGATACATAAGGAAACATGAAGTCATTCACATATGATCATATGTAAAACCTTATAGACCATACATGACTCTTATAACTTTAGATATGTCATAACCCATCTGAATAGGTGAAAAAAGCCAAAGCATAGTAAATCAGGCTGAATAGTCCATAATTAGCAGTGTGCACTACTCTTGGGGCATGAACACCTGAGCTCGGATGAACTTTAACAACTCGAGAAAATAATAATTATAAAAAAGCCCTCCTTAAATTCCTCCCATGTCATATCAGGATGAATCCCTGCATGAGTGAAAACATCCCACCATCTCTTGGAAGAATCACACAACATATAAGTCGTTATCTTTACCCTCTTCTTGAGAGGCATCTCCATATTCCCAATGATATCCAGCACTAATAACATCCATGATTCCATGTCTTGTGGTCCTCCATACCATAATAAATTACTCTGATGCTTCTACTAGAATATACATTTCAGCTCTTCCATAGATGTGGTAGCCAGTTGTGCTCCCTGAGTTGTCTTTATGAACCTCGTAGAGCCTTCAAAAAACTGTGCCAAATCACTTGCATCTGGTTTAAAAGCTGGTGCCGCCGCAGGAACAACTGGAGGATCCATCTGTAGCCCATGGGCTTCCATTTTTAGAGAATGATCATCACCTCTCTCCTGGAATACATATCGTGGTCATCTTGGAGGCAAACCCTACAATTTCAATAACATGACTTTGTTCAAGCAGCTTGTTAATTTTTTTTCCATTCAAATTTTGCAAAAAAAAAAGGAGAAGATCCTTGAAATTATAAAAAAGGGACTACACAGTGTGTAAAAAGACTACATGGTGTGTACCCTTATGTTCTCATATGGTAGTGTTCTACCACAGGCCTGGGTGTTAATCAACCCCATGTACACAGCGTGTTCCACATGCACACATCATGTACACAGTCTTTTCCTCCCGGCCATGTACTCCAACACGGTTAGGTCTATATGGTATCTACCTAGGTAGAATGCACGACATGTATAAGTTATACACATCCTATTCTAATCCGAACTCCACAGCTCGTTTTTTCTCCCACACGGCCCGTTATATGGTCAAATTCAACACGGCGTATACTCTTGGTACACGACCTGTTCTTCTTAAATTTTGGAACACCATATTTACTAAATATAAAGAACAGACAGTGTATTAGAATAAACTAAACATGCTGTATATTGGTTTTTTCATGATAGAAACAACATATTTCACATAAAAACATTGTTCAATAGAAAAACTAATTAGTGGGATGCCTAATTTTGACCCGTGAGGGCCCATACTCTCTGTGAATCGATGTTTGGCACCTGGGTATAACATATCACAATGATTTTATAACAAGTTCATCAAATTCGAACAATATTAGTGATAAGTTAAATTATCCCCTAAATTCAATTGCTAAGTAATTTACCCATTCATTAGGGCCCATACACTTTACAGATTGAATGATGACATCACACCATTATTTATTGCACCCAACTAACACAACAGTAGGCACAACTATCACACCAATAATGACATCATCGGGTAATGGCTATTGCATCTTAGATGGCATGTCACAATGCATTAAAAGTGATTCTATCAAGCGCCTATATGATGCATGAGATGGAATACCCTCATCTAATCAGGTTTTAAAAAAATTGAACTAATAATTGTGTCAATAGTGACATCATAAATCAATTTCATCACCCAACAGTGAAATATAATCTAATATAATAACTCAAAATCCAAATATCTAAAGTCAATTCAATGAAATTTGGATTTTTCCTATATATGAGGTATCTATTCTTTGGTACATATAATTAAATAATACCTATTTCTTCATATCCCGGCCCATAGGCTCCAAATAGTAAGGCAAAGCATAAAAGAATCTTTTTATACCACTTTTTAATCTCCCGGCTTTAAAAGCCACTAAACTGGTGCGCAATACCAGGTAGGCCACATGCCCTCCAATGCATTACCCAAATACCAGAGGAATCCGACTAGCTATGAGGTCCTAGGGTGTTAATTTTGGTAAAATATGCCTGCATTGGGAGAGTGTAACACAACAGAGTAAATATATACAAATAACGGTAGTGGTAAACAACTTTCAACTAAATTAAACAACTGATGATGGAAGGAATAAGATATCCATAAGGCATATAATATCAAGTGATGCAACATGTCACATGTTCTAAAAAAATAAATAAATTAATATAAACTTAAACAAGTTCCACACAATATCATTGTATGGTAAAAAATAAAACTCAAAGGCATTGTAAGCCCTGGCTTGGTCCCATGTTGTCCTTCTCCTAAGCAGCAATTAGGTACCTCTATAGAGAGCCTTAATCCTATCAACCGCTACTATAATATTTTCTGTTTCGGCCCAAACACATGACCTAAATAGGGTGTGTGAAATAAATCCAAGTTGGAAACCATCAAAGGTTGGTTACAATTTTTCAGTGAGTATATACAATAGTAGTGTACAATATTATAATGAAATAAACTAAAAAACTCTAAAAAGTAAATAATACTATAAGTAATGGAATAATTTAGATTATTTTAATGTCCTTTAATAAATTAAAATTAATATAATTATATAAGACATGGGGTCTGGACTATGCCCGAAAATCCCCTATATAATGTAAACACAGCAGATACCTCAGCATATGATCTAAACAAATAAGTGTTGACCGAATCCATGATTTTTCTTCATCTTGGTAGATTTGTCATCAGTAATTCCATTTTAATATTTATCAGGGAAAATTTTGGTGTGTAAGAATTTCGACATGTTCAAATTTGGGACATGCTTGATTTATTAACATTTCATCATATATCTGAGAACAACATAGTGTTTCAGGATTTCAGCATGTATCATGGCCAAGACCAGTGTCTCAACATTTCAGTATATCCAAGGCCAAGCCCAATGTATAATATTTTCATAATAGTCAACAACACATGTAAATTACACTATTACATGGTTTTCAATAATAAACTCATTTGGGAAAAAATAAATAACAAGACAAACATGTGAATTAAATTATCAAAAATATTTAACAATTATATTTACATAGAAACATTTATTTAAAAAATTAATTCCAAAATAACACATTAAAATGGAAACAAAGGTAGGGTCATTGAAATCCTATTCCAAACAGCTAACCAATGTTCATCTGATGGAAAATCCACCCATAAGGTGTCCATTAATCAATGAAACTATTCTGAAACATGTTTCAATTAATTTATTCAATTACGTAAATTACATTAGTTATTAACATGATCAAATTCTCATTCAACATACACCCTATACATGGGTTTGTGGTGAAAAGACACATATAAACAAATTGAGATTAACCAATTAGCACAATACCACCTACCTCGATGTAGTATAACTCTCCTCATCTATCATTGATAACCAATTCACGATAGAACGATATAAATCTTTGAAACAAGGATAATCAGTCAAACTCAAATAACGTCCCCATGAATATGAATTAGGAAGATCCGATCTAGAAGGTGAAATATCTTACTGGAAGGATTCAAATGAGACCAAAGGCATTCAAATACGGGTTTGGACTACGAAAAAGGAGGAGAAGGAACTCTCATCACTCTTTGTTCTTCACCTAGAGGGTCCTCTGTCCAGAAGACAAATAAACGTGGCTACTATACATTTTATAATAAAATTAGAATTACATAGAGTGTATGTCTATATATACGGTGTGTATATCATTTTACTGTTCATAATTTCTCCCACTAACTTTACACATCCCACACAGACCTCCCGACATGACTACATGGCGTGTAGTGGATTTTTCATCTCTCACATGCCAACATGCTCACACGCCATGTATCCCTATCCCACATGACCATACTATAAAAAGTGTGTATAGTATTACATGTAATGTTATCCTAAAACAAACATATCCCATGTTTCCCTTGTTTTCTCAAATATAAATCAAGGAAAAAGAATAGAGGAAATCTATAACAGAAAAGAAGAACCATGTTCTTATAGATAAGTTGAAATTTCGAAAGCATACAACATTGCGGATTAATTAGGGAAATGTTCAAGTAAAAATTTTATGTCAATCCACAATATAAAATCTTTATCACATGTTTGAAATAATTTCATTTCAATCTATCACTATCATTAATGAATTTCAAAAAACATAACATTTATTATAAATTTAAATAACACAATGACACATTTATTTTTACATTGTTAATTTACATTATAAAAAATAAATAGACCACCCACATAGTAATATTTTGTTTTTTTATAAATCCACCATAATCATACTAATTAGGATATAATATTTTATGTAATGGTCACAAAACACCATGGTTGAACACCTTTTAAAAAAAATTAATGTGATATTGAACTAAATTATAAGGGTAACTCCATATTCACTCCATACTACATACAACTTCAAGGAGGGATTAAATATGTAAATAAAATATTATTATCTTTAATATGAGTTAAAAAATATTATATGAATATAATATTCAAAACAAGAAAAAATTTCAATGATGCGGTGCACATGTTGCCTATATTATTTCAAGAAAGATATAATCAAATTCACATTAATATAGTAGCTAAATGTCCTCAATTGATTTACATAGAAACATAAAATTATGAAAAAGAGAATTGGATAAAATCATTTATTTATTAATATAATTATATTCAATTTAAAACATATTATATACCATAAATGAATGAAATGTGGCAGTGTAACACCACTGATGAAGAACCCCCTCTAAAAAAATAGGATATAAAAATAGCCCCTATATTCCATTTCATTCTGATATTCTATTAAACCCTAATATAATAAAATAAAAATTCTTCTATATCAATGCCTTAAATAAACGATTCAGATAAATTAATGTTTCCAAAATCATCTCTATTTATGAAAACTGACACATAGATTTCAGTGTGGTGAAAACTATCCAACCAAGTCAGTTTAATAGTGAAAATAAAAAAAATTCTATATTTCCAAATATGTTTAGCTTTAAAAAATATACTGTTTATATTGATACCATGTAGTGACACACCAATCCATGGTGTGATTTTGTGGAAAAATATGTAAATCTGGAAGTTGAAGACTGTATTTGTCATCTTTTTAAACCACCTAAATTATTTCTTTTGGAAATCAATTATTCTAAAAACAAACTCAAAAAAATAATTTAATCCTCTCTATTTTATGTTTTTATACAATTTAGATACCATTAGTTTAAAAAAAATTAAATATCATAAACTCAAGCCATCACAATGTCCAGTTTTCACGTTTTCCCCCAAATTTGGGACAAAACACATGTATAATCTTCTTTCCCCCATTTCATTATGAATTTCATAAATTTCAACACAAAACGCAGATAAATATCATAAATTAGTTTATTATATCTCCTCGAATTTTTTCCTTATTTAAAAAAATATGATGTAGTTTTAACAAACAATTTCCAATAAAAACTACAAAAAATATTATCTAGAACCTACTTGAAAGATTAAACAAAATTACCTTTTTTCCAAAACCATGATGACCAAGAGAATTTTATTTAATCATCACATTTTATATTATTATGATAATCATTATTATTTAAAAATGGTGACCATCATGATGGTTGGTACTATACTAAAACAATTTTTGGAGAATCGTGAAATGGTTTTGAGACGAACTACCTACTTAGTACCCAACACGAGATAATGGTATGATTAGTGTCCTCACTAATCACACATCTAATAATATAAGGTGGTGTTGGTTTCAATCGGAAATAATATCACAAAATAGGGGATTCATTATCCATTAATGAATTATATTAAATACTATAATGTTGAAAATTTTTACAATATATTTTTCCATTTAAATCCTAATGTGTTCAATGGGTTTCTTTATATGAACCACTCAACCAAAACAAACCACATAACATTTCATAAATAATAAAAATTTTCCATTGATTAGGTGGGTTAATATTGAGGTAAAAAAATCATGAAATATATACATTTAAATAAATATAAATTTCATTATTAATACTAATTATTTAAAACATTTAATTTTTATAGATGAATAATAAATAAAAAATTTTTACCTGTAAAAATTTATATGGTTAAAAAATATCCCTTTTCAAGAACAATAATTTTCATAAATTCATGTTAAATAATAGTTTAAATTGAAATTATTTATAATATGATCAATTAAATAATTTAACATACATCCAATAATTATTAATTAGTTTGTAATAAATTTATTTTATGCTTAAGAGAGAAACACAATTCTTAACAAAATTTATATGCCATATGTGTATATATTAAAAGTGGTATTTATGACTTTCATAAATTGAATAATATATATCGATTTGAATATTTGTATATATAATTTTAAAATTTTAAAATGTGATCAATTTAATTTTTGGTATACAATTATGTTGTCAAGATAAGTTTTAGTTACCCAAATAAAATATTTATTTTTTAAGGAATTATACTTTTATAAATTTTAGAGTTTTTATTTAAATTATCTATCTATAAATTAATGACCACAACAAAATATTGAATTATTTTTATATATAAATTTACACTCATGTAAATGGAAGTCAATGATAAATATGATTAATAACATGTGATGATTAAAAAACAACTATAAAACTTACTTTTATCACATTATATGTTTTAATTCAAAAACTAAATTTATAATACAAATAAATTGAATTATATTAAATGGATTCCAATTTCAGATTCACTATATAGAAAATTTTTAAGAGGGTTAAATTTATTTTTTTCTTGATTAAATAATTTCAATTGTTTCATGTTAATCATGATTAATAATAGATAAAATAATTATCTAATATGGATGAAATTTTACAAAATCAATTTGAATCATTTTCTATAAATAATAAATTTCATTGGTTAGAATTTCAAACCCACGTGTCTCACCATTATTTAACCCCAAACCTAGCTAACCATCCTATAATTAAATCTTACCCCGTACCTAATATTTTTGTGAAATATATTTCCATCCACTCACCTTTAAAAGGATCACACAACAACCATTTTCAAATCCACACACCATGTCCCAAAAAAAAAGAAAACATTCCCCAATTTACATCATTTATATCCATTATTTCATTTTGGCTATCTATAACATAATTAATATTCCTTAAGTCATTCATTTAGAAATGGTAGTTCATGTGAAAATATGAATTCTCAATGTAATCATTATCTATCATATAACATCCTTCCATTATCTTTCAAAATCACCCAAAACAAGAACCATTAAAACCATTTGTATATATTTATAAAATTACATGTAATATACAAAAAGTTCATTATTATTATGTTATAACCAATATTTTCTCACCCATTTTATCAAAATAATGAAGAAAATTCTCATGTTCACGATAGATTGAAACCTCCATGAATAACACATTTCATTTTTCCACCCCACCATTAAAATATTTTTTTAGAATTAGGTTTACCAAATAAGTATTTTAATAAAATAAATATTTATATTATGTAAAAAAATTATTAATTCTATATGTGACATTTGTGATATAATATCGTTATAAAACTATTTTCCAAAATCGAACATACCAAGAGGAAAATATATTAATTTAGAATGTGTTTTTCTGTTACGTTAATCTTATTAACAATGAAAATGTAATTAATCATATTAATGACATAAAAGTTATTTAATTTTTCTTTTTTGATTACAATATTACAACAAAATGATATCATTTATAGATATATCAACACATACATTGTTTCATACTCTTGATGGGTTGGTTTAACAAACTACATAAAAAATGATATACTTTTTTATAAAGTAGGGAATTTAAAAATTAATAAATTATATTAATATATAAATAATTATTTTATATCAATTTTTGGTTAATATAAACATTTTAAATAGGAATGAAATTTCCATAATTAATTTGTTAAAAATCCTTGAATGATTCTTGTTGCAAATTTTTTCTACAAGACTTGAAACTAGAAATTTTATGGAATGAAATTATATGTTTATGAAATATTATATAACAATATTTAATATAACTATTGTTATTTTTTAATGATTATATTTTGTAAAATAATGGTGAAGAACACCACTATTAATAATTTAGTTGAAAAGATCCTAATCACAGTCACCTAAAATTGAAAAATAGAAATAAACAACTCATATGAATGTAGAGAATAATTATAATTTAATTTCAAAAATGGACACGTATATTAATAGAGTTTTATAATATATGAAAAACATAATATTTTTCTTATATATCACTTTAATGAACATCCATAAATATTATGATTAAGGGTAAGGTATAATTGAAACTCATAACTTTTTCTTCTAGTTATACATTTATTTATGAAAATTGTCCTTAAATTTTTACCTATATTCAAATGATATAAATTTTAATATAATGATAATTTTCACCCCATATATGAAAAATGTGTTCACAATTGAAATCACCTTCCATTAATGATTTTATTTTTCAAGGAATTATTACAAGTTTCCCACTGATTTTTTTTTCAAAAATTGTCAATGTTTCATGTCTATTTATTCACTTATAAAAGCGATAATTAATCATTTTTAAATCCATATAAGTATAAATTGACATGGCCTTCATAAAATGATTTTTAAATAATAAATTTATTACTCTATTTTATGACTTGGCCTCTAATTTCCTCTTAATATGAAAAGGGATCAATTTTCATTAATGTTTTATTTTTTAAATCCCACAATAACTGATTTTATAATGATTATCATTTATATTAATGAATTTATTAAAATGTAACATGGTTTGTGTGGTAATTCATTTGATAAATTTAAAATTAAAATGTGGAACCATTTATTATTTCTGTGTTTTAATGATAAAATGATTTGATGTTTTCTTATGGTGCATAGGTGTATGGATAATATTTAAGTGTTATGTGGGACCTATATATCACTCTTATTCATTGGGTAAAGACTTAAATTGTGAAATTATTATTTATTATATATACAAAATGCGAAAATATAGACTGAATCATTATCCACTGCAGGTATGGGTTTGGATTCCTTATCTGCTATGTGAAACAAGTTGATATAGCTCATTGACTATAAAAATATGTTTTTATGGATGACCAATTGTGTTATAATTCTGTACTTATGTAGGTGAAACAATACATTGATATATGATTATTCTATTATCGATGGATCAGGATTTATGTGCCATATTTATACTCTACATAATTTTTTCAAATACATATTATATCACTATGTGTAACATGATAATTTTTTTAAATTTTTTCTTACTAAGAGTATAGGAAGCCTCCTTCTTATGTTTCCATTTTCTAGGGAATGGGAGTGTTTTAAACATGTGATATGTTTAGAAGAAGAACAAGTATAATGAAATTATAGGGAAATGTTTACAATAACTGTAAAATAGTATCTCTATGTAGATAGTATCTAAACATAATAAACATATCAGCTATCAGGATGTTTAGTATATTATGTAATGAATTTTTTAGGATAGAAATGTTGTAAAATAATGGCATGTTTGTCTTGTGTTTTCTCACGTGGAATATGAGTAAACGTATAGTTATTTTTTGGATATTACTCTAGTTACCATCACTGTTATGGTTTGATAACCACAATGAAAATCTTAGATATGATTCCTTGTAGAGAATGATATCCTAAAATATTGTTAATGGATTAATTGGGTTGATTTCAAAGAATTAAATTCATGTCCGAAAACTAGAATATGGATTCAGTAGTGGATTCTATGTACCTATGGATAATCACCAAAAAATGGTTTAACTGTGAATTGAATCCAAGAACAATCTTATGCCCGATGAGTTGAACAAAAAAAATTCACCTGAATTGAAATTCCTAGGGGATATGAATTAGATATTCATATGATCATTAAAAACTATTCTGAAGGTTTTATTTACATTTTACATTAAAGGACTGTGTTGAGAAGTATAAGATAATAAAACTTAAATAAACATTTATTAAAATTGGATGAATAAATATAATTATAGTATAACATGATTATGAAAAGGATAAAATGTTTTTGAGGATAAATAAATTTAATGTTAATGATTATGGAAATTCTTTTATGATGTTAAAGGTTCATCACTCACGTAAACCCTTTTTGGTTTTAGAGATAGTTGGAACAAGAATGAATGTGAAATCCTAAAATAGGATGCCACATGTAAGGTTCCCCAAGCCTAGTTGGTACAAGACCCCCGGGGCATCTCCCCAAAATATAGTGGATTCCTACTAGTATTGGGGTTTTGGTGGTGAAATTAGTGGGGAGACATTACCCCATGTAAATTTTCACAATGAATACAGAAACAATAATAAATTGGGTAAGAATAATAAAAAATCGTAACTATGTAGTGGAAGATTGGAGAATAAATACAAGGGCCTAATAGGCAGTGTCTGATTCAAATATTCTTGAATGGATACAATTACAATAATGGGGGGAAAGAAGGAAACATGCATACATAGTACAATACAAAAAACTTGAAATAAATGATTGAAAATTGTCTTGAGATTCAAGAGAATAATCTTATTCCACTACTCCTATGATTCATCTATGAAATGAGAGTTGACAACCAGACAAGTGGTGCTTTACTCTATCCATTCCTATAGGAAAAAAATATGCTAGTGTGCTAAAGGAGGATCAAATAGGGAGGGAGATAAATCTAAATTGGCCACCACAAATGGTGTCAACGTTTAATAAAAGTGGTAATCTTATGTAAATAGGTACAAATAATTCAAATAAATTAATGAAATAGCTAATTAAATAATTACAATTCCGCTCAGGACCAAAGTGACACATGGCAGGTCTACCTAGATCATTGCAGTGCTAGAATGTTTGAACAAATCACTAGGAATATATATATGAAGGTTATCACTAGATTTATGTGATAATTAATCTCATCCATATATATATATATATATATAATAGCAGGTGTGGGGTTATAATACCTCCCACCCTTAGAAGATACCGGCATTTGGTATGAATCCTCTCACCCAAATAGATGTTATAACTAGCATGGGGTAAGAATGACTCCCGCCCAAAAAATATTATAACTAGAAATGGGTAAGAATTCCTCTAACCGAGATAGATATTATAATAATAATGGGGTTAGAATGCCTCTTACCCATATATACTATGTGTTATCAATGATGTGAGGTAATATTGTCTCCCCACATACACCTATAAAGTGTCAGGAGTGTAATAAAGGAATAATAATTTATAGTAAACTATGTGAGGAAAACATGTTTCATCATTTCATGTTTAACAAATTTAACTATCAAAGAAATTACTTTATAAAATAAATATATTCAATGAATATCCATGCCCTCCCTTATAATCATTAGATTTAAGGAATTTCATTTTATGGGGTTCAAACTATCTCATCCTAGATAACCCATTCTATCAAAAAAACCCCTTTATCTCAACATAGAAAACCAATTACAATGGAACAACCTAAGGAAAAGGTCATATCAAAATGTAATGGGTTTAAATTGAAAATTACATGCCTAAGAGGTCCAAAAAACCATCAGGTGTCTTGGATTGTTCAAAATACAGAAATAACCATGGTAAAATAAATTTAAAACCAAACCAATAAATATAAATCATGATTTGACATTTTGGAAAATTGGTGTAAAATGGACAATTTAGGTGTAACACCCCATGGGAGTCTATAAATCACTACGGAAATATCCAAACCCCTAACCAGGTTTCCAATAACCTATTTCATCACACCATAGTCTATTATTCATGAATAATTCAAAACAAAATAAGAGATCAACAAAGGCCAATTATAGGAACAACGTGTTTAAGTATGAGATGAGAAAAAATCAAATGGAAAACAACTTGACCACATAACATAGAGCCATAGAAGATGACTCATTGAGTATCAGCCTCAGATTAAGAGTAGGTTGGTGTAGATATAAGTTTCCATCCAACAACCTAAAAATGAGGATAATGATCCTGCTTCTAAATAGATCAACAGATGGAGGAATTTAACAAATAAAGAGGGTAGAATGACATTATCCTTACCTCTAGGCATCCAACGCCACTGAAAGATTGAATATTGGACATCATACAGAGGTGTGATATACTATTGATGGAGGAGGTATTTTGGAAACATATGGTGTAAGGCCCAGACCCTAGTTACCCAGAGTCAGTGCATTATTACATAGCATTGGAATGATCACAAGAGATCAAGTCTCAAACAGCCAATTAGTTTAGTATGCTTAGAATTGATGGATATATACATAAGTTTCACATGAAATCATTAAATGGAAAAACAACAACAAATTTTTTTCCCCTTTGAACACACTCACATACCTTAGCCTATTCCTGTAGGATAATAGTAATATACTTATTTGAATCCTGGAAAAAATTAAACATAGGAAGGGGGAACTGTAGCGACCCCCAAACCGGGGCGCTTAGTGAGACACGATATACTTAATATTACATCATTACAAAATTAAATATCATATCTCATCACAACAGAGGATCGCGAGGCTCAGGATTCTGGGAAACCATCTGCTTCTGATTAGCTTCATTAGTACCAACCGTGCCTAAAAAACAATTTTAAACAAAATGTAGGGTGAGCAAAATTGCCCAGTAAGGGGTTTTAAAACACTTTCAAGAAAATACTTTCTTAAATAAGTCCTTTTGAAAAAAAATTAAAATACTTCTCTAAAGAAAAATTTTATCATTTCTTAAAACATGAAATCCATCTATGTTTGAAAACCACTTGCACCAGGAAGCACGTACTTGAAATAAGCTCTAATGTAATCATGGTCAGAGTGCGCAATATAAAAAATGCATAAAGTAAAAACAAGGTTACTTCAGTTCTAAGTGAATTCTATGGCCAAGCAGGAAAACATGCATATCATAGTTCATGAGTGAAATTCAGTTCATCAAACTGTTTACCATATGAAAAACAATTCTTGTTACTTAGAGTACATTTTCATGATCTTGGGAGATTTCAACCAGGGGTTGTCCTGTTAGTTGATCAAACCCCTAGTTAACCTTTATCATTACATGCAGAGGGAATGTATAATCCTGGACTTTGTCATGACTTTTCATCATGACCGTATAACATACATAACAGGTCGAGGCTCACTGCCCGCCCTGTTTCTTTAACACAAGTCAAGGCTAACTGCCAAGACCGTCGCACATGTTCGTCTCATGAGACTCTTGCTTTACCCAATGCATTGGAGCGCTGTATAATTCCGGGCGCACCTGTCACATCATTCTTGTTGCGCTATATAATTCCGGGCGCACCCGTCACATGTAAGTCCTATACATCCCTCACATATCTTGACATGGCCATTCGTTCATAGGGTTTCATGCATTCTTAATTAAACCCCATTTTCACATACTTGTTCATTACATGAAGACCATTTAATCATTAAGAACCTGATGACATGCATGCTAAAACTTCGTTCACATAACAAGTTACCTTGGATTTAAAAGCATGGGTTTCATCATAGTATCCAATTAAAACATAGTCGTTTACACATATACTGATAAATGGATTTTGAGGGTTTTCACCCAAAACTGTCTTATAAGAACACTTTTATTAGTATTTTAAACAAACATAGGTACATACTTATGAATACATGTATATATTTGTAAAAAGAAAATTCAAGGAGTCCATTTTCACAAAAAAATCCTCATTTACCCCGAGCAGTGATAAATGAGAGTTCTCGGTTTCACGAATGAATTTGTAGTCCAACTAACCATAAACCTCGTAATGATTTATAAAAATTGTAAAATGGTCTCTAAATTCATATTGAGGTATATACACATACATGTATGTATATACCACAATAATATACATCATTCACTTGCACAATTTCACATATTCACCCATTTACTTAAAATATCCATTTTATAGAAGGAACGAAGAAATCATAGGGTATAAACATTTAGAAAATACTTCTTATTATCTTATAATATGTGCGATTGAAAGTATATATATTGATATATCAAGTATATATAAGTATATACATATTTATATAACAACCGATTATTGTAAAGGAAAAACCCAACCAAAATTTTAACCGAAATCTTTCCTTGCTTGGAGAGGGAATGCAATCAAGGTAAAAGAAACCGATGGCAAAGTGATATAGATGGTATACACCTATATATATATATATATAACATATACATATATTTAGATGAAAACCGAAGCTTTCATAAACAAAATAAAGAACAGATCCTTACCTTGGCTTGGGTAGGAGAAGAAAGAAAAAAGAAACGAAGCATGAGGGAATAAACATGGAGGTTTTTCAACCATATATATATATATATACACAACCCGGGTAAGCTTATATTTGTAATAAGACCGAAGTTTAAAACCAAAACTCTAGAACCGGTTGTCCCTTACCTGCTCGACGAGAAGGAGGAGGAGGAGTAGGGTGCAACTGCGGAATCCAGAAGCCGAAGGTATAAACAAAGAATCTATATATATATATAACAAGTATAAACGTGTATATAACCATATTCAAAGCCCGGTATTTACACAAACTGAAAAAAAACAAACGACCCTTACCAGAACTCGACGAAGAGGAGGGTAAGGAAGGCCAGAGCAGCGACGGGAGAGATCAGAGGAGATCGGACGCAGCCCTTCGGCCTTTGGTGCAACAGGGGGTCTAAAAAAATGAAGAAGGAGAAGTGGAGGACTTCGGGGGAGGTGGGGTGTCGGCGTCAACTTGTGGAAAGGAGGAAGAGGCTCGGGTCTTCTTCGCCGGCCTATAGAATAAAGCAACACTATATGCTACTGGTACAGCGACAGAAAGAAGAAGAAGAGGAAACCGCGGGGAAGGAGAAGAAGCGGGGAAGAAAACGCGAAAGGAAATGGACGGCCGAGATTAGGGGGAAGTGAATCGGGCGGCTGGGGTTGCGCCTCGGTTTTAAAAACGCGGCTCCCGCAGTAAAAGAAAAGAAAAGTAGTTTTTAATATTTTATTTTTATAGTATTAAACATTTATTCCAGTTTTTATTATTATTGTCATAGATTCAATAAAAAATAGCAATAATTCATAATATGCTATCTTTATTATTATTAAACCATTTTTATTATTTTAGTAAAAAAATTGGTCAAATAAATTTATAAATTGATCAAAACATCTTATTGTATGTACATACTTATATTTTTCATTTTTTTTATTTTAACAAAAAACACAAATTTTAATTTTATTATCATTATTGTTAAACCCTATTTATTAACTACATAGTATTTCATTATGAGAATAAATGATCAAGAACATTGAATAATAAAAACATAACACAAGTATATATATTTTAATTTCCCTTGCTAGTTAACTATCCTAATTTTCTGAATTAATTAATATCATTTAATGCAACTATATTTTATCACACATACAAGTGTGTTGATGAAAATATTATTACCACGAAACACACAAGTGAAAGAAACCATAATTTGACGTAGTTTCTAAAATAGTTAATAAAAGGTTAAATCATACGATAAATAATATATCTAATTTGATGAAATAATAAAAAATATATATATATATAACTCATAAAAGGAATCCATCAGGTTTTGATATAATTAGAGGAAACAAAAAGTTTAATTGTTCAGATCAAAATGTAGTGGAAGGAGACAATAATATTAATTTTTCTCCATTTCACACATAAAATAAAATTCTTATTTTGGAAAACAAGAGATAATTAATATTGGGGTCATTTTAAAATATTAAAGCAAAACTACACATTTATCATTCAGATCATTCTATTTCCAACGGTCGAAAAGATCATTGGATTTTTTTGGGGAAACCAACGGTCGGATTTGTGGCCGTTTGAGGTCCAACGGTCATCTTTGGTGCTTATAAAAGGGGTTTGGTCTCGGGTGTCCCTTACTCCAAGTGACCGAAGAAGAACAGAAGATGGTTCGTGTGATCCCCTTGGTGTTGAGCACGGTCGCGGTGGCGTCAGCCATACTTATGTTCCTTATGATGGATGCTCGAAATCCCTACCGCATACTCGGGCTCCTAGTAGTTCTAAGCAGTCTTCCTATCATTGTAATCGGATTCTTGGTTGGAATCTTTGGTTAGTGATGTTTTGATCGTGGGGAGTTGTAATCGTCATGTTTCTTAATAAAGGAGTGTTTCATTCATGCTTGTTGTTACGGTTTTCGTTTAGTTTCATTTTTTTTGAGAAAGATGGTCCAATTAAAGGGGAAACATATCATTATATGAAACATGAATTATCGGGTTGTTACATTATCTCCCCCTTAAAAGAATTGCGTCCTCGCAACTATATTCGTAAAAAGACAAGAAAAAGACTTCGGTCGCACAACATTACCAAAACTGAAGGCCTGGATCGGTTAACGGAACCCCTAAACTGGTACACAGCTCCTCTGTTTCCCTGACCCAGATACACTTTGAGCAATAAGACTTGTACTCCTGCTCATGGGCACTACGCACAGGCTTCCACAGGGAGGCCCGTGCAATAAACAGCTCTGAGATGTCCGAGCGGACGAATCCCCTAGTAACCCTTCGAACTTCATCACGCTCGAGGTAGTTGAGGGGGACGACGCGATTGAGAAGGCTGACGTTCAGGATCTGGAACATGTAGGCGGCTCTGAGGTTGCCGTCCTGAGCTGCTATGAGGAAGCAGGCTCTGGCGGAGAAGTTCTGTGCCATAGAGAAACACTGAAAAAGCCCTTCATGGTATCTCCCCCTTCGCCTATAATAGGGAAGCTGGGTGGTGGCAAGGAGGTGAATCACATGTTCGTTCTCCTGACATGCACGGAGAATTTCTGGACTATTCGCTATATCCAGAAAACGTTGGCAGGATCCTCGTAGTTGGAGAAAAGAGGGAAAGTCCACCATACAAGTTCTGATCAAGACAACCTCTACTAACTCGTCAGGTATAGACGAGAGGTTCATCTGACTTTCCATATGGAAGAAAAGGTAAACAAGAGAGGTCACTTAACAACACTAAGAAGAAAGAGATCATAAACCTTTTAATTAAGAAGGTTTACACATTAAAGTCTGAGTTTTCCAGACGGACACCACAAAGAGAGGCGAAACTCTCTAACTTCACAAACCATACACAAGATGAACATATAGGACTAAACTCATGGGAACATTTATAACGCCACTTGAGTTTTGCATGAGGGGTGTGGAGTTGGGAAACATCGGTGTACACTTCTTGCCTAAGAGACACATGGGTGGTCTCATTTTCCAACGCTCCGAAGTCCATTAACTGGCCCCAAAAGCCATAGTGTAGGACCTGGAACAGATAAGCCGCTCGAAGATCTCCGGCAGCAGCAGCTTCTTGGAATGGGTTATCTAGCATTGTTCCAAATTCCTCTCCAACCGTAAACACTCGTAAGAGTCCTTCGTGATACCTTCCTCGACGTGCATACGAGGGAAACTGGGTCATCATCATTAGGAGATAATCCATCCCCATTCCCCGGTGGAGACTGAGCACCCTAGATGAGTTCGACACATCGTACAAGTGCTTACACGTCATGAGAATGTGAGCATAGTTCAGGAAGTTTTCACGGCTGACTAGAGATATAATGTTCTCTAGAGCCTCGGTGGGGAGTGACACAAGGCCAGTAGGTACATCAGCCATCTGAAAATTATTTTTACTTAGTTAGTCTTAGCAATATATTTATATCACCTGGTTTTCCAGAGTTTCCTGAACCCATCCTCTGATACCAACTGTAGCGACCCCAAAACCGGGGCGCTTAGTGAGACACGATATACTTAATATTACATCATTACAAAATTAAATATCATGTCTCATCACAACAGAGGATCGCGAGGCTCAGGATTTTGGGAAACCAGCTGCTTCTGATTAGCTTCATTAGTACCAACAATGCCTAAAAAAAAATTTTAAACAAAACGTAGGGTGAGAAAAATTGCCCAGTAAGGGGTTTTAAAACACTTTCAAGAAAATACTTTCTTAAATAAGTCCTTTTGAAAAAAAATAAAAATACTTCTCTAAAGCAAAATATTATCATTTCTTAAAACATGAAATCCATCTGTGTTTGAAAACCACTTGCACTAAGAAGCACGTACTTGAAATAATCTCTAATGTAATCATGGTCAGAGTGCGCAACATAAACAATGCATAAAGTAAAAACAAGGTTACTTCAGTTCTAAGTGAATTCTATGGCCATGCAGGAAAACATGCATATCATAGTTCATGAGTGAAATGCAGTTCATCAAACAGTTTACCATATGAAAAACAATTCTTGTTACATAGAGTACATTTTCATTATCTTGGGAGATTTCAACTAGGGGTTGTCTTGTTAGTTGAAAAAACCCCTTGTTAACCTTTATCATTACATGCATAGGGAATGTATAATCCTGGACTTTGTCATGACTTTTCATCATGACCGTATAACCTACTTAACAGGTCGAGGCTCACTGCCCGCCCTGTTTCTTTAGCACAAGTCAAGGCTAACTGCCAAGACCGTTGCACATGTTCGTCTCATGAGACTCTTGCTTTACCCAATGCATTGGAGCACTGTATAATTCCGGGCGCACCCGTCACATCATTCTTGTTGCGCTATATAATTCCGGGCGCACCCGTCACATGTAAGTCCTATACATCCCTCACATATCTTGACATGGCCATTCGTTCATAGGGTTTCATACATTCTTAATTAAACCCCATTTTCACATACTTGTTCATTACATGAAGACCATTTAATCATTAAGAACCTGATGACATGCATGCTAAAACTTCATTCACATAACAAGTTACCTTGCATTTAAAAGCATGGGTTTCATCATAGTATCCAATTAAAACATAGTCGTTTACACATATACTGATAAATGGATTTTTAGGGTTTTCACCCAAAACTGTCTTATAAGAACTCTTTTATTAGCATTTTAAACAAACATAGGTACATACTTATGAATACATGTATATATTTGTAAAAAGAAAATTCAAGGAGTCCATTTTCACAAAAAAATCCTCATTTACCCCGAGCAGTGATAAATGAGAGTTCTCGGTTTCACGAAAGAATTTGTAGTCCAACTAACCATAAACCTCGTAATGATTTATAAAAATTGTAAAATGGTCTCTAAATTCATATTGAGGTATATACACATATGTGTATGTATATACCACAATAATATACATCATTCACTTGCACAATTTCACATATTCACCCATTTACTTAAAATATCCATTTTATAGAAGGAACGAAGAAATTATGGGGTATAAACATTTAGAAAATACTTCTTATTATCCTATAATATGTGCGATTGAAAGTATATATATTGATATATCAAGTATATATAAGTATATACATATTTATATAACAACCGATTCTTGTAAAGGAAAAACCCAACCAAAATTTTAACCGAAATCTTTCCTTGCTTGGAGAGGGAATGCAATCAAGGTAAAAGAAACCGATGGCAAAGTGATATAGATGGTATACACCTATATATATATATATTTATATAACATATACATATATTTAGATGAAAACCGAAGCTTTCATAAACAAAATAAAGAACAGATCCTTACCTTGGCTTGGGTAGGAGAAGAAAGAAAAAAGAAACGAAGCATGAGGGAATAAACATGGAGGTTTTTCACCCATATATATATATATATATACACAACCCGGGTAAGCTTATATTTGTAATAAGACCGAAGTTTAAAACCAAAACTCTAGAACCGGTTGTCCCTTACCTGCTCGACGAGAAGGAGGAGGAGGAGTAGGGTGCAACTGCGGAATCCAGAAGCTGAAGGTATAAACAAAGAATCTATATATATATATAACAAGTATAAACGTGTATATAACCATATTCAAAGCCCGGTATTTACACAAACTGAAAAAAAACAAACGACCCTTACCAGAACTCGACGAAGAGGAGGGGAAGGAAGGCCGGAGCAGCGACGAGAGAGATCAGAGGAGATCGGACGCAGCCCTTCGGCATTTGGTGCAACAGGGGGTCTAAAAAAATGAAGAAGGAGAAGTGGAGGACTTCGGGGGAGGTGGGGTGTTGGCGTCAACTTGTGGAAAGGAGGAAGAGGCTCGGGTCTTCTTCGCCGGCCTAGAGAATAAAGCAACACCCTATGCTACTGGTACAGCGACAGAAAGAAGAAGAAGAGGAAACCGCGGGGAATGAGAAGAAGCGGGGAAGAAAACGCGAAAGGAAATGGACGGCCGAGATTAGGGGGAAGTGAATCGGGCGGCTGGGGTTGCGCCGCGGTTTTAAAAACGCGGCTCTCGCAGTAAAAGAAAAGAAAAGTTGTTTTTAATATATTATTTTTATAGTGTTAAACATTTATTCCAGTTTTTATTATTATTGTCATAGATTCAATAAAAAATAGCAATAATTCATAATATGCTATCTTTATTATTATTAAACCATTTTTATTATTTTAGTAAAAAAATTGGTCAAATAAATTTATAAATTGATCAAAACATCTTATTGTATGTGCATACTTATATTTTTCATTTTTTTTATTTTAACAAAAAACACAAATTTTAATTTTATTATCATTATTGTTAAACCCTATTTATTAACTACATAGTATTTCATTATGAGAAATAATGATCAAGAACATTGAATAATAAAAACATAACATAAGTATATATATTTTAATTTCCCTTGCTAGTTAACTATCCTAATTTTCTGAATTAATTAATATCATTTAATGCAACTATATTTTATCACACATACAAGTGTGTTGATGAAAATATTATTACCACGAAACACACAAGTGAAAGAAACCATAATTTGACGTAGTTTCTAAAATAGTTAATAAAAGGTTAAATCATATGAGAAATAATATATCTAATTTGATGAAATAATAAAATATATATATATATATATATATATATAACTCATAAAAGGAATCCATCAGGTTTTGATATAATTAGAGGAAACAAAAAGTTTAATTGTTCAGATTAAAATGTAGTGGAAGGAGACAATAATATTAATTTTTCTCCATTTCAAACATAAAATAAAATTCTTATTTTGGAAAACAAGAGATAATTAATATTGAGGTCATTTTAAAATATTAAAGCAAAACTACACATTTATCATTCGGATCATTCTATTTCCAACGGTCGAAAAGATCATTGGATTTTTTGGGGAAACCAACGGTCGGATTTGTGGCCGTTTGAGGTCCAACGGTCATCTTTGGTGCTTATAAAAGGGGTTTGGTCTCGGGTGTCCCTTACTCCAAGTGACCGAAGAAGAACAGAAGATGGTTCGTGTGATCCCCTTGGTGTTGAGCACGGTCGCGGTGGCGTCATCCATACTTATGTTCCTTATGATGGATGCTCGAAATCCCTACTGCATACTCGGGCTCCTAGTAGTTCTAAGTAGTCTTCCTATCATTGTAATCGGATTCTTGGTTGGAATCTTTGGTTAGTGATGTTTTGATCGTGGGGAGTTGTAATCGTCATGTTTCTTAATAAAGGAGTGTTTCATTCATGCTTGTTGTTACGGTTTTCATTTAATTTCATTTTTTTTTTGAGAAATATGGTCCAATTAAAGGGGAAACATATCATTATACGAAACATGAATTCTCGGGATGTTACAGGAACTCAGATTCTTAGTAAGGATAACAATAGAGCATAAACTTTTATAAGAAAGCATAAATATTTAAGGCAATGAATAAGACTAACAGAGATTCCTTTTAAATAAAATCTTTAGCATAACATGGAAAACAAAATTCAAATAATTCCATTGAAATATTATCATGGATATTGTATTAATTGAATAGTCACATAAAATATCAATAGATAATTTCATAGTGATGGAATAACTAATGCCAGACATCATAACCACATAGTCAGGGCCTCATTCCAAGAATACATATAAGATTTTTTCAAGGAATTATGCCAAGAAATTAGTTTGTCTCATTTACTTACAGATTCATTGGGGAGCTATAGTGGGATCTACATGACACTTACTAAGTTCAATGCAATCCTCATATAAAAAGTAATAAACATAACATAAACATTCGTATTAAAACTAGAATACAAAATGTTATTACTTTAACCATAAAACTTGAATGGTATAAAAAATAACAAATCCACAGTCAAACATATCAAAAAACCATCAATACAATATGAATAATTGTATCATAATAAATCAACATTATCCTAGTGTATAATCCGTCAAAGGATATAGACATAGATGAAATCAATTCAATTTGAGAGAAATATCTCTTTCTATTTTGAAATCATTTAAAAGACACGTAACTATAAAATAACACTTTTAGTTTGAAAAGATTTGTATAATATTATAATTTATGTTTCAAAGGTGTTATACCGGCATAAAATATTAGTAGTCTCCATATATGTTGACAAAACGTTCTTTCCTTAATTTTGTCAAAAAGGTCGTAAAAGACCTTTTTTGGAAAATGAAGGAAGGATTCCATTATAAAATTTTTATAAATGGTCATGAAAGGGTATAAATGAATTTAAATCATAATCTTGTAAATATTAATAATGTTTTGATATTAATTTTTCATAAACACAGATGTGGATGATAAGGAGGTCCTAGTAGATACTCATGTATAAACAACTTCAGATAATGATGAGATTGTAGAATTTACACTGACCATGTACATTACCTTGGTCAAGGGTAATCTAACCACCTATATAATAGTTAAATAATTTTTATTATATTATACAATAATCACATCATAAATATGATATCATATATGATCTTTTAATATTACATTAATAATATTTTAATTGTATCATGGTTTCAAGTGTTAACTGATTTGTTTTTCATTATATTTTTTGTTAGATAAATCATGACTGTTATAGATAGGATATATTCCTTTATATCTAGAGTAATATTAAGTTCTTATAAATTATTTGTGATCATCAAAGGAAAATTATTTATTAATGGTTATGATGGGGATTGATTCCAATCGCGTTCATGGGGACTGTAATCTGTACGTACGCACGAGCAGCAATATCATTCTATTGATTGTAAAATCGTTTGTAGTTGGATGGAATATCATATATAAAGAGTCACTAACATGTTATATTTATTATTTACATCAATTATACTCATTATTATATCAATCCAAACAAATAAGCATGGAATAACAAATTACACCACGACGTGGAGATGGTAAGTCGTACGAACACACGTATGGTGACAGTATCATTCATAGGATGGATATAATAACGAATATGTTTAAACTACATTTATAATAACATCACAGTATTTAGAAGGTACTATAATTATTATTTATTATAGAATCAACAAATAAATAGTAAGTAGAAAAAGAAATAAACTTTAAAAGGAGTGATTAAATTATTACCTCTTGTTGGAGTGCTTTTTTGGATTTGATCAAAAGGGCTCTATAAGATGTATTTATGATCAAAATAAGGCCTATAGGTTGAAGTGATGGTAGTTGGATGGATATTTGAGCAGGAATTGGCTGATCCAAATCGCATTTGGTGGTGTGATTTGGAGAGAAGTTGAATTAACCTTTTATAAGAGAGGTGAAGGTCACTTTATAAAAAGATTGAATTATTAATTTATTATACAATCATATTCGGTTTATTATGGATCCAAAAAAAATAATGTGGAGGATTAGGTGGGTCTGTGTCAAAAACCTCTCAACCAATAGGTGTTAGAAAGGTTTAGGTCACCATATTAACCATATCTTTTAGATTTAACTCATAGTTAAATAGTTTAGATTTTACCATGTATTCTATAATTATTATAATAAATGGTTAATAAACATACTAAAAAAGCCAAGAGAGCCCAATGTGGTTCAATATTGATATATCTAACCTTATCTATGTCATTTGGACGAACCTTAGATATTTTGAAATATTATATCAATTAATAATCTAGTATTTTTTTTTAAAAAAAACTCATCTATGTTAATTTTGAAACTATTTAGTATTTGTTTATTTATGAAAGTTATAAAAACATTATCACTTCAAATAAAATATATTTAATAAACCTTAACATGACATATTAACCTATAAAATTAGTGTAATTCACAAAAGAATCCAAATAAATTAAATTTAATATTTATAACATCAATTATTTTAATATTTCATTAATAATGTATTTTTGAAGCATAATTGTGTCATATATAAATTTAAATATTTAATGTCTAAAAATAATAAATAAAGTACCATTATGTAGAAAATATTTTTAGATTTTTAATGAATATTTATAGTCAAATTTATCTTATGTATAACCCAGTATTAAAAATGTTTTACTTATTAAATTTTGAATTTAACACTTTTAACTCTTCTTCAAATAAAATAATAATAATTGTCACAATCAAGTCCAAGTGAATCAAAGAGATTAATATTTTTTAAAAATGTTTTATATTTATTAGGAAATTTTTTACGGTAATGATAATATCATTTTTACCATTAATTACCATTTTTACTTTTAAATGTATTATGTAAAATTCTAAAGATATTATTAACCAAAAATTAATTTCATATTATTGAACCACATATTAATTACCGATGTCAACTGTGTCTCTCGGGTTTTTATAAATTCAATTCACAGAAGAGGGAAAACTGTGTTTTATGCAAATTTTCTAACATGCCTAGTAAGTGGGTAAAAGACGGTAAAGAGATCAATAAAATATTAAACATCAAATTTTATTATAAATTGACTCTAATTAATTACAGTGAACATATATAGGTATTATGAATCTATAATGACTTATAATAAATTTATATAAAATAAATAATTATTTAAATAAAAAGAGGGTTTTAAACAATAACAAAGTGTTTTTCACCATTCATCAAAAATTGAACGTTTTCAAAAAAATACAAAAGAATCACCCCATGAAAAATTAGATATTCCAAACCCAAAAATGAAGTCCATTTGGAAAAATAAAATTTATAAAATTTCAAAAAGTTGTTATTATTAATCATAATGAAATGGTTGATCAGTCGTGGTTTACTAGAACTCGATGTTGTGTACAGTGAAATCTATTTCTTTATTCAAAGGGAAACGTACAATGGATGCTTGGGGTGTTACATTCTTCCCCCTTCAAATAATTTATTCCCCAAAATTTATATAATACTACTACTTTAAAATATTTGAGTGGTTCTTCATTATAAGTTCCTCAGGTTCCCACGTTGCCTCTTCCATCATAAGGTTTCTCCAAATAACATTTAGTAGAGGAGTCATCCCGTTTCTCAAAACTTCTCCTCTGGTATCAAAAATCATGATAGGATCTTCACTATATGGCATTTCGGGTTCAAGTTAAACTTCTCCATAGGTGAGTACATGTTTTGTGTCAGGCATATAGTTTCTTAACAGTGATACAAGGAATACATCATGAAATTTAGAGAGACTTGGATGCATTTCCAAATGGTAAGATACTAATCCAATTAATTATAGAATTTCGAAAGGTCTAATGTATCTGGTACATAATTTTTCCTTCTTACTGAATTGTATAACACCCTTACATACAGATACCTTCAAGAAAAAAAGATATACGACTTGAAATTACAAATCCTTCTTTCGGTTATCGTCATATCTTTTTTTACTTTGAGCTACGTTGATTTGGGTTTGGATAATCTTCACCTTTTCCCTTGTTTTGTCCTAAATTTTTGGGCCTATGAGTTTTTTTCACCAAAATCATCCCAACAGGTTGGTGGTTGACATCTCTTTCCATATAACACAACATATGGTTCCATATGAATACTTTAATGAAAGCTATTGTTATAGGAAAATTATACCAGAGGTAAATATTGATCTCACTTACATTGAGAGTCATGTGAGCAAGATCTCAACATGCCTTCTATAGTTTGAATAGTTCATTCTGATTGTCCATCAATTTGAGGGTGGTAGGCAGTGCTTAAAAAAAGATTATTATCTATAGACTTAAGAAGACTTTTCCAAAATCATGATGTAAAATAGGGATCATGATCAGAAACAATCATTAGGGGTACACCATGTAGTCTTAAAAATCCATTAATATATAGTCAATATAAAATTCAAGTGGTAGATCTTATCTTATAGCAAGAAAATGTGCTGACTTGGTAAGACGATCAACAATGACCCATATTGCATCATTCCGTCTAGGAGTCTTTGGTAGCCCGATGACAATGTCCATCGTAATATCATCCCATTTCCACTCTTGTATGGGAAGAGGTTAAATAACTCCTCCCATATGTTGTCTTCCAACCTTAACCTATAGACAAACCAAACATCTTGACACATAATCAGTAGTCTCCCTCTTCATGTTGTCCCACCTAAAATGTTCCGTAAAATCTTTATACATCTTAGTGCTAAAAGGATCTATATATAAATTGGAGCTATGTGAATCAACCAAAAATACTATTTTTAGATCAGGTATATTAAGAACACAGAGTCACATCCCAAATTTCAAAATTCCAACATCATAGACGAAGTCGATCAATCTCTCATCATCCACAGATTTAATTTTTTTTAAAACTCATCGTCATTTGTCTGATAAATTTTTATTATCTCTAGTAAAGGTGGTATGGAAACCATTTTAAAATGTATTGATGTTTTACCTTCCATGATTATTCCCATATACATCATTACAAGATTCATGAACATAAGATCGCATTCATGTATCATCTTGTTCAAACCTCCATGATTTGTTCTACTCAAGGAATATGCCACCTTATTTTCCTTCCCCATGTGGTTGTGTATAATGGAAAAATAATCCAAGAGGTGATAAATCCATATCCATTTCCTCCTGATGAGTTCATTTAGTGAGATAATATATTTTAAAATCTTTTGATCGGTATATATCTCACATTTTTCACAATATAGATAGTGTCTCCATATCTTCAAATAATGTATTATAGCTGGTAACTCAATATCATGTGTGGGATAGTTTTGTTTAGTAATTTTTATCTTCCATGATGCATTGTAAATAACTTTATCATATTGCATATGGACACAACCAATACCATTCTATGAAACATCACTATAAATAACAAAAACATAATTACTCGATGGTAGAGTCAATATATGAGAATTTACTAATCATTTCTTCAATTGTTCAAAACAATCTTCACACTCTTTTTTTCCAAACATATTTAACCCCTTTACATATGATCTCGGTAAATGGGTTATCCAATCTGGAAAAATTAATTAAGAAACAACGATAATAACCTTCTAAACCAATAAAACTACATACCTTTGTTATACTCTTCTATGCTGGCCATTGATGTATTTCTCTTATCTTAGAAGGATCAAAAAAGATTCCTACCATAAAGACAATATGTCCCTAAGAAAAATATCCTGAATCTAAAATTCACACTTGCTAAACTTCCCATATAATTCATTTCTTCTAAAATTATTTAGAATAATGCACAAGTGATTTTCATGATCTTCATCTCTTTTGGAGTAAACCAATATATAATCAATAAATAACAATTCAAATTCATCAATATATTCTTGAAAACTCTATTCATTATATCTATGAATATGGAGGGTGCATTAGTCATTCCAAAAGTAATTACTATAAACTCGTAATTCCCACACATGGTACGAAATGATATCTTTAGAATGTCTTCCTTTTTCACACACAACTGATGATATCCAGATAGAAGGTCAATCTTTGAAAAATATTGAGCTCCATTAATTTGATTGAATAAATCATAAATGTTTGGTAAGGGATACATGTTACTTATTGTTATAGAATTTATGTCCCTGTAGTCAATGCACAACCTCATAGATACATCTTTGTTCTTAACAAAAAGAACATGGACTCCCAATGGAAAAACACTTAGGAGAATAAATCCTTTATTACTCGATTCCGCAAGTTGTTTATTTAGTTACAAAATTTCAAAAGCGGTCATTCTATAAGGGTTATTTTATAGGGGCCTTGAACGTGGAATTAAATCAATTGAAAACTAAATTTATCATTTTGAAGGATGTCCAGATAAATCATCTAGAAACACATCTACATATTCATTCAAAAACAGGTAAATTCTATATTTGAACACTCCTTTCGTCACCAATATTTATTTCACTCTTTTCCTCCACAATACATGAATTTAGTAGATCTAATGGGTGTGGATCTATATATGAATCAGATGATGAAATTTATTCTCTAATGTTAAGGTACTCCTTATCATCATAGAAAGTTATAACATCCTTCTTCTTACAACAATTTTTTGCATCATAGTTCGAAATCCAATCCCTAACTAGGATTGTATAAAATTCAATCATGGGTATGACACTGATATCAGCAGATACAGCACATTTATATACCCTAATGGGAACTGATTCGCAAAACTTTGTTGTAATGACACTTCCCTTAGAAGTTTTGACTGACAACTCCATTGTTAAATCAAACGTGAAATATCTATTTTTCTTATAAAATGGGAAGATATGAAACTATGATATGATCCAATATCAGATAAAGCATTGTTTATATTAAATTTGACCATTAAATTACCTGCCACAACGTCATTAAGATCTTCAACCTCAACAACAGTGATTCCTGGATCTTGGCCTTTCTCTCTGGGCCTATTCTGAGGTAATATTCTTTGGCGCTTCAAGAATTCCTTTTTATAATGCCCCATTTTTCAAAAATTGTAGCATTAAACCTTGACAGCCTTTTTCTTTCCCTGGAAATCATGAGATTTGTGCCCTTTTTCACTACCCTTTTAACAGACTGTCATTCCCTTCAGGCATGTACCAGGGTGTTTCATCCTACTTTTAATATAGGAAGAAAATTCAACTTTTCCCTTATTCCCCTTATTTCTATATCCAGAGAGTTAAGAAGATATCTTCTTCATTTTCTTTTATTTAATGTAATATGAAATAGATAATTCATTTTCTATCATAATATCACATGAGAAAATATCTTCGTACTGTGAGAAGAATTGTGAGATATATGCTCGAAGAAGATATGATTTTCACCCATTCACGAATCGATCAATATTACTCATTGGGTTACATATATAATCTATTGCATTCCTGGATAACCTTGTAATGTTGGCCTCATACTGTGTGACATTATCATCCTCTTTTTTCCATAGACTCAAAAATTATCTTTCCTTATCTGCTCGATGGTGTCGAGGAAACTATTTTTCAAAGAAAAGTTTATTAATCTCCCTCCATTCAATATTTGATACTTCTTAATCCTCCATTGTGTTTGGAATTAATGACCACCATTGATTTTAATCTCTCATGAGGTGATTAACTACAATGACAACTCCTTCCCTTTTACAACTCCCAAAGCATGAAATATTTTCTCTAATGAACTTTTCCATTTCTTATCTACAAATGTATTTGTTGTCCCATTGAATGTTGGTGTTTGTTGCCTCATGATGTTATCTAAAATCGAACCTCAGTGTTATGGATCAGGGTGCTCCATATGGGTAAGGTTATTATTAATAACATGAGTGAGTTGTCCTAGTATGGTTTTAAGTTGTTCAGCACCGATTGCATCACCAGCACCACTATAATTATATTCAGTAGGAGGTAAATCCCTACATGGATTACGTACATCAATACGGTTTCTATTCCTTCTACTAGGCACCATTTCTAAACTATGTCATACAATAGATTATTTTATGAATTGCAGTACATATTTATAATCTAGTAAAATACCTAACAAAAATTGAACAATTTATTCATATAATCCATAATCATAAAGAGATTTCTTTGTGGAGGTATTTACTCACAAATCATTCATAATTTTTTGTAAAGAAAATTTGAATTTTACAAACCATATCCCTCATGAGTGTCGTAACCAAGAGTGCAGTAAGGCCCGTTGTCATGAACTAGGATACCATGAGTCTAGCCTGAAACTCCTTGTTAGAGTATTAACTCTTGGTATATTTTTTCTAGATTCACCTCTACATACTAATCTTTATATAGGGATGTATTTCTTGGGAAATACAAAAAATCTCTAAATTTAGCAAAATTATAGGATGTTCTTCTATACTAATCCTCAAATTATAGATTAGGGTAATGGTGTCTAATCAGATTTTTTCTAAATATAGATTACAAGGATTTTACTAAACTTATCTGATACAAACTATAATTCCCTATCCTTAATTACCCAGAGTCGGTGAATTATTACAAAACATTGGCATGATCACAAGAGATCAAGTCTCTAAAGACCGATTAGTTTAGTTTACTTATAAGTGTTAGATATATAAATTAGTTTTACATTACATCATGAAATGGGAAAAACAAAAAAATTGTGTCCCATTTCAACACACTCATATCTCTTAACGTATTCTAGAAGGTGATTCGTAATATACTTCTTCTCATCATGTAAAAAATAAAACATAGAAAGGGGTGATCTCATATTCTTAGTAAGGGTAACAATATAGTAGAAACATTCATAAATAATCATAAGCATTTAAGGGAATGTATAAGAATAAAACACAAGCATTTTAAACATAAAAATCAGTATAATATGGTAAATATAAATCATATAATTCCAATTACTTATACACATGGATATTTTACTAGTCGAATAATCACATGTAATATCAATATCTAATTTCACAATAATGGAATGCGTAATGCAGGACATCATAACAATGTATTCAAGGCCACATTCCATGACTACAAATATGATTATGTCAAGGCCTTGTGCCAAGACACAATTTTGACTCATTAGACCTACTGATGCATCGAGGAACTGTAGCAGGCTTCACCCGTCACATACTAAGTCCAATGCATCCCACATTTGATTAGGTTGAAACATAATATAACTATTCTTATTGAAGCTATCAAAAAAAATATTAATACATTAACCCTAAACCATGAATGGTATAAACAAATAACACATCCATAGTCAAAAATATCACAAGAACATCAATACAATATAAATTATTGTATAATAATAAATAATCTTTAAACAAGTTTATAATCCATCAATGGATGTCGAAAAATATTAAATCAAAACTATTTAAGAGAAATATCTCTTTTTATTTTGAAATAATTTAAAAGACAAATAATTATAAAAGAAAATATTTATTTTGAAAATATTCTTATATGATTGTATGGGAAGCTTCTAAGGTGTTATAACAGCAGAAAATAGCCTCACTCACCCTATAAGTTTAAAAAACATTCTTTCCTTTATATTGTCAAGTAGTTCATATAGGACCTTGTTTGGAAAATGATGGAAAGATTCATGTATTAAAATTTTATAAAAATTAAATCAAGGGTATAAATGAATTTAAACCATAGTCTAGGAAATTTAAAAATGATTTGAAATATATTTTTATGAAACGTGAATGTGGATGATAAAGAGGTCATAGTAGATACTCACGTATAAACAACCTTTGATAATGAAGAAATTATAGAATTAACCATTACCTTGTAATTTTACTTGTTCGAGGGTATGTTAACATCATGTATTATAGTTAAATAATTTTTATTAAATTATATAGGACCACATACATAAATATGATATTATATTTGATCTTCTAAAATTGATTTACTAATATTTTAATAGTAAATTTTTTTGGGTGTTATCTAATTCATTTTCATTTATATGTTTTGTTACATAAGTCATGTATGTTATAGATATGAAGTATTTAATTCATATAAAGAATGAAAATATGTTCATTTAAGTTATTTGTAATCATCATATGATAATTATTCTTTAATGGTTACGATGGGAAATGAATCTCATCGCGTTCGTGGTGATGGTAATCTGTACGTACGGGCGAGCAACAATATAATTATATTGATGTTTAGATTGTATATAATTGGATTATATATCATATATAAAGAATCATTAACATGTAATATTTATTATTTACATCCATTATACTCATTATTATACCCATCCCAATAAACAGGTGTTGAATAACAAACTACACCACGACGTGGAGATAATAAACCACACGTACGCACATCTGGTGACATTTTCATTCATAGGATGAATAGAATAATGAATTTTGATGTAAAATATTTATGATAACTTCAAAGAATATAGATGGTACTGTGGTTATTATTTTATTATGGAATAAACAACGAAATATTAAGTGGAAAAAGATAAGAACATTGAAAGAGGTTATGGAATTATTACCTCTTCTTGGGGTGGTTTCTTTTTATTTGATCAAAAAGGATGTGTGGGATAGCTTTCTGATAATAGTATGGCATCTAGGCTGAAGTTATGGTAGTTCGGAAGACAATCGAGAAGGGGTTGGCCAAGCCAAATGGCTTTAGAGGTGTGAATTTAGGAGAGGGTGAAGAGAACTTTAATAAGAGAGGTGTGTGTCACTTTTGGAAAGGCATGAAATATTAATTTATTATACAATCATATTCGGTTTATAATGGATCCAAAATAATTTATTTTGAGGGAAATCATAGGAGGGGTCAAAAACATCTCAACCAATATGTTTTAGATTGGTTTTTGTCACCATATTAAACATATCATTTATATTTAACTCTTAGTTAAATATTATACCTTTATCCATGTATTCTTGTATTATTATCATAAATGGTTTATAAAAATACTATAAAACACCAAGAGAACCCCAAGTGTCTCATTATTGATATATATATACCCTTATCTATTTTCTTTTTCCAAAATACATATTTTTAGTAATATTATATTGATTAATAATATAGTATTTGTTTTAAAAACTCATTTATGTCAATTTTGACCCTATTTAGTATTTGTTTTTTGAGAAAGTCATAAAAACTTTATCACTTAGGAAAAATTTATTTAATCAACCCTAACATGTCATAATAACCATGAAAATTGGGGGAATGCATCCAAAGTATCAAGTTAAATTTATTTTAATATTTATAACATCAATTACGTCAATCTTTCATTAATAAGGTAATTATTGCATCATCACTGTGTCATTTATAAATTTAATTATTTAATGTTTAAAAATTATAAATAAAAGACGGTTGTATTGGAAATATTTTTATCTTTCTAATGAATACTTATAGTCAAATTTCTCTTATGTATAACCATATATTATATTTTTTTTAGTTATTAAAATTTGAATATAACCCTTTTAACTCTTCTTTAAATAAAACAATAATAAAATTCCTAATCAAATCCATGTGGATCATATAGGATCATATTATATTACTAAGGTTGATTTTGGTTGAAAAAAACTTATCCATTTGTATTAGGACATGTGTCAGGGTAATTATTATATCATTTTCCTTTAATTACCCTCTTTACTTTTAACCGTGGTTAATAAAATTCAAACAATACTATTCAACAAAAAGATTTTCATCTTATTGAACCAAATTTTACATATTAATTCAATCGGGGTCTCTCTGATTTTTGAAATTCAATTCATCGATGTGGTAAAATTATGTTTTATGCAAATTTGATAACGTACCTAGAACATGGGTAAAAGACTTTAAAATACTCAATAAAATTTTATACATCTAATTTTACTATAAAATGACTCCAATAAATTACATTGAACTTATATAGGTATTATGTATCTATTTTTAGTTCATATAAATTTAAATAAAATAAATCATTATTTAAAAAAGTAAGTTTTAATCAATAACAAATTTGTTTCAACTATTCATCAAAAATTGAATGTTTTCAAAAAAATACAAAAAATTCACCTTAATATAATTTATATATTCTGAACACAAAAAGGAAATAAATTTTGAAAAATAAATTTTATAAAATTTTAAAAAGTGGGTATAACTATTTATAGTGGCTAGTTTGATTGGTTGTGGTCTTGTAAAACTCAATGTTGCGTACAACACAAGCTATTGCATTATAAAAAAAGAAAGTACCATGGAAGATTATAGTGTTACATATGGGATGAGAGATGGTATGATATTCATATCATGTACGGGAGGAGAAAAAGTAGAATAAATTGGATGTATGGGTAAAATGGAAAATTTTCACTTAAAATTTAGCTGCACAGTTTCTGTTCACGATTAGGGAAACCGTGTGAAAATCGTGAACAAGTCACTGCATCCTTATAGAATGTCTAAATGGTCTATGTTCATGGTTTCCCTAACCATTCAAAAACTATGTTAAATGGCTCCAAAATTATCTGCAACCCTCTACAGTAGGTCGCATGACCATGCACCTAGGGCCACATGGTATCTCTTAACCATGCTACCCATCCTACATTCCCACCTTATTAGAGCTCCAGGATCCAAAAGTTCCCTAGGCACTCATGTACCCTCATAATGAAGATTAGAATATTCCATTAGGTTCATTTAGGACATTTAAATGAAAAATATAAATATACATACCTTGTTTAAAGAGTCAGGTTGTTACAACCTCCCTTCTTTAAAGTAAATCATCCTCTGATTTCCCTCCTGAGGGTAAATAGGTGTTATCATCAAAGAGTTCTGGCTAATGAGAGCATAAATTAGGTTACCATTACCGTGTCTCTCCATGTACCTGGCCATGCTACCATAATACCCTTACAAGTAGAATAAAACTGCCTCTAAGTGTCTTTATGCTCCAATCAACAATAAAATATGGATACTCCTCGAAGGAAACATCCACATCTAGCTCTACCTCATTAGGCTAAGAGACATGGGAGGAGTCTTGATAATACCGGTGAAGGTGAGATACATGAAAGAAATAATTCATGGAACTATATATTTGAGGTAGTTCCAACTAGTATTAAATTTTTTCGATTAACTTCATAACCTCGAAGGGTCCAACAAATCTTAGTGATATATTACCCTACTTCTGAATATGTCAATACCCTATCCTAGACGAGACATTCATGAAAACCGAATCTCTTATCTCAAACTCAAGGGGATTCCAGTGCTTGTTGGCATAAGAAGACTATTTATACTGATTTCTCAACATACACTACTGAATTTGTTAGACATACTCTGATTTATCCTTCACGAGATGAGACCCAAGGATAAATACTTCCCCTACCTCCAACCAACACAAAGGAGAGAAACATGGCCTATCATACAATGATTCACATGGAGACATCTCAATGGTATCCTAGAATCTTTTATTATAAGGGAACTCGATGAGGGGAATGTGCTTCTCCTAGGAACCCCCCAAAGTCTAGAATGCAAGCACGAAGTGCATACTCTATCACCTGAATTGCACAGTATTTCTACCCATACGTTTTAGGGTGATAATCCATGCTCAAAAGTGGATGTGTACCTAATGAATTCTGCAACCCATACCAGAACTGTGACGTAAAATGAGTGCCTCTATCCAGAATAATAGAATTACGTGCTCTAGTAAGACGTAACACCCCTTTAAAACAAACATTCCCATATCATCAACAAAAAGGGTATCTCACATAGGTATGACATTTTCAACCTTTGTCAAATGATCAAAGACAACACATAATTCCTCTTTTTGATGAGGTGATCTGGGTAGTCTAGTTACAAAGTCTATCAAAAAATTATCCAATTTCAACTCACCAATGGACAATGGTTAAATAAGACCTATTAGACACCGATGGTATGCCTTCACCTACTGATTGGTGAAACATCACGTAATGAAACTATTTATCTCTCGCTTCATAATGGTCCGCCAATGTTGATGTTCTCAATCATTGTACGTTTTGGTGACACCTGGGAAAACAACGCATGTTGTGGTGTGTAAATAACTCTTTAGATCCTCTATAATATATTCTGGGAACCATACACTCCCATGGAATATAAGAGTATCATCCCTATCAACCTTCCATCCAGAAGACATATCTTCATCCGATACAATATACCGTAGGACGATAACTTTAGGATCAGATAACTGTCTTAACCTTATTCATTCCCGAAGCGAAGATTTCAACAATAAGGAAGGGAGGATAGACTAACCATGGTCTTCTAAATCAACAACATGAATATACGTGAATAATGACATAATCCACTATTCATCATTGGACTCCTAAACTCCCTGTGTCTGATTCATTCTTCTCTTTGTATTGGCTACTGAATTCACCTTCCCTGGAATATAGGGAAGTTCTATATCAAATGATTTATGGTACTAGAATCACCTACACTACCTAAGATTCGTATCCCACTATGTGAAGATTTATTTGAGGATTTTTTGGTCTATGATGTTCAAAAATAAAATTTCCTAATAAATAGTGTCCCTAACACCCTATGGAATGCACAACTGCAACGATATCAAGGTCATGTGTCAGGTAATTCCACTCTTGATGCCTCAACAGATGAGAACCCTATGCAATGAATCTCTCATCCTACACTAGAACAACTCCAAGACCAATACAATATTCATCAAATTAGACTGTGTAATCATTGTATGGATCTGTTAGAATAAGTATCAGTTCTGATGTAAGTCTACCCTCTAACTCTTAAAAAGATACTTCACAAGATTTAGACCATTCTAATTTCACACCTCTTTTTGTCAAACCTGTATGCATTGCTTCGAGGCATGATGATTCCTTAATAATGTATATGTAGTTTCTAGAATGTACTATGAAACTCTGAATATCAAATACATTCCTGGGATGGTCCAAACAAATCACATACCACTTTTTATCTCCGTATATAGAAACACCTATCTCTGAGAAGATATGATCTCGGATGTGGAATTAATCAATCAAGAGGTGGCATTTATTGAGCTTAGCAAAGATCTAATGCTCTCTCAGATTATTCATCATGATATCAAAATGGGTCGCATGGTTGTTTATCAAGTGATAATACACCAATATATTGTATATGAAGACAACAGAAAAATGAACCTAAACCAGATTGAAAACCCAATTCATAAGATCCATAAAAATATCACTTACATTTGTGAGTTTGATCGACCTAACCGGGTACTCGTAGATTCCATACCTACTCTGTAAAGTTGTGTGAGGTATGTCTTATGTTCTTAAATGCATTTTATTTTACCCTGATCAAAGATATATCTTTGAAAACACCTTCTCTCCTAAAATTTGGTCAAAGTAGTCTTTTATTCTAAGAAAAGGATACTGGTTCTTGAATGATAGCCGATTGAACTAATGGTAATATATAAAATTCCTAAGGGTATATCCACCTTCATGGAATAGAGGATGGGTGAACACCAAGGAGAAGTGATGGGGTGTATAATACCATTCTCCTCCAGATCCCCCAACTAATTTTCGAGTTCCAAAATCTCCTCAAGTGACATCTTATATGGAGGAATAGTCATAGGTGCTCCTCCTGGAACAAGATCAAAGGATAACTCTATCACTGGCACTAGAGGTAGTCATATGAATTATTTAGAAATAAAATCTATTAAATTCTCCATTATAGGAGTATAAACAGTGGGATTAAAACCATAGTAATCAAGGATAACACTACAATCCTGGGCCATTGCACTACCCAGGCACTCCTACTTGAGTTCTGCTCGTGTTTCAAAAACATCCAATCCCCCTTATGACCACGCTTAATTCCATCAGGTGATGTAAACATCACCCTAAAACAATAGTAGTCAATATGGGATTTGAAGGTAACTAACTTGTCCATTCCAAGAATTGTGTCTAAACCTATCATATTGATAACATAGATGTTCCAATTTAAAATTTAGTCAACTATCTCAAGTGGAAAGTTATGACAAGGGAGAACGTGCTCTAAACCGATACCTAAAGGTGTATCTAGCATCATGACACAATGATAATACAAAACATCAAGGACCATAATCTCAGGGATAGAATTAGATAATAATGACTGATAATTTACTTTATCAAACAAATAAGATAATAATGTTGAGGCTACAAGAATAGTACCTCTAATATTTGACGTTCTAACACCCTACTCATATGGTGTTGGTTGGACTGCATATAACTGGCATATACTGTGGCCCAAAGTAACTACTCAATTGCTCTGAGCTAACCCACTCTACTGGAACTGTGAATAATATTCCGGATTACCTATACCTCGACCACCACATTGTCTCGGTCGACAAGAGATATTCCAACTTATTGACTATCCTGATCCTTCTAACCTTAGTCCTGGTAGGTATGTAGGAGTAGAGCCTTACTCATAAGGAACTGGATGGAATATTATATAGAATTGATGGAGACGACCCCGCATTCTACAACATATGCACCCCACTAGATTCCACATGCAGTGATATATGAAATGTCCTAGAATGGTGCAATAGTGATAGATAGTAGAACCACCAAAGGATGGAACTTGAGCACCGCCAATCCTTCAAAAATATCCAAAATGTCTCTTTACACCTAAAGAATGTCCACCGGAATATTTCTATGACTAATGGGCCAATCTTTCACCCTTTTCATCTCTCAGAGTCCACTCTGTAGTTAGGGACTAGTTAAAAATCTCAGAAATAGTTTCCATCTTGAAAATGATGATCTTTGACCGGATGGCGTAACACAACCCAACCTCAAGTAACCTAGAATGAATATGGTCATCAACATATAGATAAGTTGTCAAATAATACATATTAGTGAAATGAGGTGAGTACTCCATAACTAACATTGTCTCTTACTACAACGTCATGAACCCTCTAGCTCGAGCACCGTTAAGAGTCCGATGGAAATAAATAGTAATAGAACACATTATAAAAGTAAATTAAAACCTTCTCTCTATGTTGGCATTCCTGGGTGATGACATCCAACCACCTCTTTTATGAGTCGCATATCTTATAGGAAGTTAGCATGACCCTCTACTCTAGTGAAATCTCTAGGTTCTTGAAGATATAATAGAATGATTCAATAAAGGATTCTGTAGCCAATGGTCTACCATCCCTCAAGAATGTGGGAGGATGCTTCTTCTAAAACTCACAAGCCAAATCTGCCATGATCAGGGAAGGTCACACTTTACCTTCTATATTCTTCATCCTACGCAAGAATCTCTCTTCAAACTAGGTATCAACACCCAATTCTTGTTTAAGAGGGGTAACCATAGGTTTGTCAACGTGCAGAACAACTATCGACTCATGGCCCGCCACCTTAGGAACATTGTTGTAACTGCCTTTATATAGCACAGCAAGAAGACGTTCTGGTTGCATAATACTGTCATTCCAAATGAGTGTTTCTGAAGTGATTTACGATATTCAAGGGGTTACATTAAAAAAAATTGGATAGGTACTAAAACCATCATTTAAGTACAAAAATTACTCTCTTCATGCTTCTAGATCAAAGACTAGACACTAGAATATACTGTAACAGGACATATTAATGATGAAGACCCCCTACCAACTACAATGGCAGGGTTCAATCAAGATTCTAATCTAGGTATGTGAAAAAAGGAATATTCTAAAATTAAAAGTCATTTTAAACTGTTTAATCCAATGATATGTCATTTCAAGCCCATATAGTCCAATAAACCATATGAGTGTGAATATGACACTCACTAGAATATGATATTCATTTTAAATTATGTGTATTCATGTGATTATGCCATTCCTCAAATGGTTGAGCTAGGCAGGATTCCATTTTCTGATCCACAAGGACCGATAAACCTTATTAATCCAAGAGTTTCACCCACTAGTCACCCTATGAATTTATAAAAATACTATCGAAAAGAGTCCATATAATTATATATAAATAGTAATGAATATCAGTATAAAATAGGAAATGGTCATTAGAAATTTAAATGTGACATGTAAAAATGGTTTTCCTATTCATATTGTGCCTACAATGGTGCATGTTCTACACAAAACCCTCATTTAATCAGGTCGAACAATGATATAACAAATATAATTTCAACAGTATCAATAACATCAAAAAACATGTGAATCATGAAATGGTGAAATAATATCAATTTTAATATAATAATCAATAATAAAAATAGGTAAAGAAACATGTTTTTACCTCATACATGGGTTCGTGATTACCATGCACGACTTGTGAGCAAGTACAAAGTGTTCCCAATCCCCATTCTATTGTCTCCAAATAGAAAAAACAAGAAAGGAAAATATAATGAAACAACATTGTGACATCCTAGAACTGGATATAACATGTACTACGCTATGATCCCGATTGGCCTCATGTACCCCATTTTGTCTCCCACGTAAGCCCGGTGATGATAACAAGCAATAGGGTTTTAATGGTGAAATTAGTTGGGATACATTACCCCCACGTCAGAGTGCACGACAAATATAGAATCAATAATCAATAGTGGAATAAAAAAAGATAGAATAAGTAAACAACACAAGAATAAAGAATAAATATGATGACCTTATAGGCAGTGTCTGATAAAAATATGCATGCATGAGATGCGAGTAAAAAATGGGAACAAAATTAGGAAACATGAATTCATATTACAGAACTATAAGAGTGAAAATTAAATCTAGAATCTACTCCAATGAATCTCAAGCATAAGCCCATTCTTATTCTCCTAGGTTCCATCTATGCTAATAGAGTCAACAACCTAATGAGTGGTGCATACCCCTATCCAAGACTATAGGTAGACAATCTATTCAGGTGCCAAAGGCGGCATGAATAGTGTGTGAGATGAATCTCAGTATGCCACCATCAACAATGTCTACATGTAATAGTAGTGATTCCCATAAGTAAATAGTATACATGTAATATAATGAATGTAAAATAATATTGAATGAAAAAATTACCCACCCCACTGAGGATTAAAATTACCGCTTCTGTGTCTACATTCGTCATCTAAAGGCTAGAATGGCATAAAAAATCAGTAGTTATATATATATAGTGGTTATCACTGTCACGAGGTCAGAATGGCTCTCGTCCATAATAATTTATATGCAATATATGACGTGGGGTAAGAATTCCTCCCACCTATAGTAGATATTGGCATGGGGTAATAATGCCTCTTATCTATACAGAGGTTATAACTATCATGAGTATAGAATGTATCCCACTGAAAATGATCTTATAAGTCGCACATGGTAAGAATGCCTCCTTCCCAAAAATTGATTATAATAGACATGGGGTAAAAATTTCCCCCACCAAAAAATACAAGATTTTTGAAATTGAATGGTGTAATAATGCCTCCCACCAATCCATATATAATGATTCACGAGTTTAATAAAGACATAATCATTTAAAAAAAATAAGTAAGGAAACCCCTTTTTCATCATTTCATGTTTAATAAACTATACCATTTATGAAATTTCTTTAGAAAATAACTTACGTCAAGGGAAATACATGCCATCCATTTAGATAATTCCATTTGTGACCTACCGTTTTATGGGGTTAAACCCATATCAACCTAGCTAACCCATTCTATCATCCACATCCTTTTTCCCAACATAGAAAACAAATGAAAAAGGCACCGACCATGGAAAAAGTCCATATCCAAAAGTCATGAGGTCAAATTTGAAATTACATTCCTAAGAGGTCCAAAAACCCATGGGTGTCTTGTATTACTCAAAATAAACAAAGATCCATAGTCAAATCAATTTAAATTCATTCCATGAAATATAAATCATTATTTGACATTTATCAAAATTGGTCTAAAATGGCCAATTTAGGTGTAACACCCCTAGAGAGTCCATAAAAAACAAAGGAAATCTATAAAACCTTACCATGATTATATTAACCAATTTTATCAAACTAGGGTAAATTAAACATGAATAATTCAACACAAAATAGGAGCTTGTCAAAGGTCGTCTTGTGGGACAATGTGATTAATTATAAGACATCCAAAACTAAATTTTAAAATGATGGGACCACCTACCTTAGAGTCATAGATGATGACTCAACAAGTACAAGACATGGATTCACATTAGGTTATAGTAGAAATGAGTTTACCTCCAATTCCATGGAAATAGGGTGAATGATCCTATTTCTAAATAGTGAAAATGATGGATGAATTTAATGAAGAAATAGAGGAGAATGAGGATAGCCTTACCACTAAGAATCCACTACCACTGAAAGATGACATATAAGACACTTGATAAAGGATAAATGGATAGTTAAAGCATGTGTTATTTTGGAAAATTATTGGAGGAACGAGAGGTATGTTGTGCAAACCAAGAAAGAGAGGAAGAAAATTATACATAAAGGGAAGGATCTGTAAAACGGTAAATTTTTCCTTAAAATTGAGCCGTATGGTTTCTTCCCATGGTTAGGGAAACCATGGGCAAACTGTGCGCATGTCACTGACACATTGTAGGTTGAATTAACTGTCCTTGGGCACGGTTTCTCTAACCATATAAAAAACGTAAAAAATGGCGCAACAATGTTCTACAAACCTCTGTAGTAGGTCGCACATCTAGGTGTTCGGCCCTGCACAATTTCTCATAAGCATGTAGCCCAGCCTACTTTCCCCCTTTTGGAGCTATAGGCTCCAGAATTTCCCTAAATTTCCTTTTAACCTCCTTATCTTGATGAATAAAATTATTTTAGTCTATTTAAGACATTCAAAAATAATTTTTAATGATCCATGCCTTGGTTAAAGAGTTGGGTCGTTACATCAATCTATGTTAAAATTGGGTGAGGGGAAAATTTCATGACTATCTTAATGATCATCCTATTAGAGTAGGATATGGGCTGGGTAATAGGGTTATTATTCCATACATACTATCAAAATATATGATTGTCAATTTAACCATGGTTGAAATAACAAGTACACCAATGAAGAGAAGGATACCAACTCATTAATATTCATGTCATACAGATAATCAAACAACAAATATTCAACCACCTATGTATCAAATATTCTGAATGAAGCAGTATTGGAATTTTATCAAGGGGAATAGAAGATTAATTAATTATTTTAGATGGGATTATAACGAATCAAACTACTATAGGAAAATAAAGTGATGAGTTAGATTTATGGGAGTGGAAAAAATTCATATAAAAGATCCAATAATGGTTAAATTAGTCAAGGGTGGAAAACATAAACACTATACAAATCAATTAAATAATTATTTGGATGATTTGTGTAATTGGAATGAGGTACCATACAAACCAAGAGAACAAGGATTTACCTAGGCAAAAAATATAATTGAAATGATTTTATAACTAAGTCATAATTAATCTCCACTATAATATTTGTGACTTATGGTTTGTTTATTTTTCTGACGACCATAGTATATATATGACTATTTTTTATAATATAATTAAATGACCACAATTATTATTTGATTATTTAAGAATAAATAATATTTTATTGTATCAGAGAGTAATGAATATGGGAATGGGCCAAGTGAAAATATTATTATCCTTCCATTAATTTAATATAATAATGCATTTTCCCCACAAATCACATTAGCCCATTGTATTCTATCAATTCATGGATGATTATGAACACAAATTAGAAGAAAAATATTTAATATGGGTCCCCATACCAAATAATGTTTGAATATTGGATCAATAGGATGGAGAGAAAACTCACCATTAGGGATAATCCCATTCTGAGGAAAAATATACATTTCGAAAATCATCATGTTTGATATCCCTCTATAAACTGTAACTGGAGTCACATATATATGTTAGATTCCCTTTGATATATTTATTAGCATATGAGAATTAAAATTTTGAGGATGTAAGATATATTATGTGAAAATTTTACACTCCATGATTTTAATATATATTATATTATGGTTAAATAATGTTTTAAAAGGAATATTATTAAATATTTATACTATAATGCAATTTAACATCCACCAAATAGTTATTAGTTATTAATTAGTAAATTCATTTTATGATTAATAGATGCATGCTTCATGAAAAAATTCTGTGTGATGAACACTTATGAATAAATTTGTTTTATAAATTTTGGAAATTGAATCATATAAAATTATTTGAATATATTTATTTCTAATTTTAAAATTATTTAAGGTGATGAATTTCATTTAAATGCCTATAATTAATCTATTGAGAAAAATATTAGTTAGAAGATTAGATTAGTTATTTTTCCCTGGAATGATACTTTTTTAAATGACTATTTTATAAATTAAATTGATATATTTATAAAAAATATACTAATATGTTATTTAAATATTAATATAAAATATTTAACAATACTGTATTATATATTCAATGTTAAATAATAATAATAAAACGTAATTATTAAAAAAATTATAAATTTTTTTTCCATCCCATTATATTCTTTAATTATAAATAATTCTTATATTTATAAATTGAATTATCTAAAATGGAGAACAAAATTTTGATTCATCATTTCATTATATATAAAGAGTCTTCAAATAAATTTAGTGATAAAATTATTACTAATGATAAATTTTAATCAAGATTAGGAATAGTTAAAATGTGTAATCTAAAGTGAATCGAATTTTACTAAGTGAATTTGACAATTATTACTTATATAATAACTTTTATGTTAGAATTTCTAAAAAAAATGTCTCACCAACATTAATCCTGATTAATCTCAAAAAAATTAATAAATTTCATTATTACCCATTACGTAACATTATTTTCCAATGATTCTCCACTCTTTCTCATTTAAAAAAGTGCCCACTTTTACCATTATCGAAGATAGACCCCTAGTTCAAAATATTCTAGAAAATAAATCCAATTTAATTATTATAAATTACCACTAAAAATTTTTATTCCCATATACTCAATAAATTAACTCATGTCTGTTATTTATAATGGATAACTTTATTGAAGACTTGAGTTCACAACATAAGGATTCACTACATTTTAACTTCCATTCATTATTCTTCTCATACATCATCCAACAAAACTATTAAAACCATATGTAAATAATGAAATAAGTACAAATATTATACATTAATTTTACTTTATTGATGGTATAACCATTTTCTATTTCCTTCATATTCAATTGAAATATTGAAAACATTGCTCATATGTGTGTGTAGACTTCAACTTCTTTGAGAAACATTTCCCATTTCTCATAACCACTAATAACGATAGATTTAAAATTTGATTTAGTGAATATATTTTTCATATATGTCATGATTTATATTTTGGAAGTATAAAATTGGAGTTTTATATGTGATATTAACAAAGGGAGATCACTATAAAAGAAATTGACAAAGACAACCAGACCAAGATAAAACATGATATATTTAAGGAATCTTTGTCATTTCAAAACATCATATAACTCATAAAAATTCTAATTAATCTTCTAAAAACATTTAAATAATGTAATTTTACTTTTTTTAATAATAATTTAATAAACGTCCTACTTCCATATCTATATTCACACATAGGTTATACTTGATCATGTTGTTACGGTTAAACACGATACCTGAAAAATGCTACAAATTTTTATAAAATATGGAATTTTAAATTTAATATTGAATATTAATAAGTAACTAATATATTGTTTTTTCTAGTTTATTAATAAAATATTTAACACATTAAAAATGTTACCACAACTCATTTTTTAAAAATCATTTAAATATGCTCATCGATGATTTCATATTCAAGAACTGTAACTATAACTATCATAGAATGATATTATATGTTAATAAACAAGACTAAAACATAAATTTAGATACCTATTATGATATATTATTGATTAAAATTTGGAAAATATTTATGAACAACACCATGATTATGAAACTCAATCAAAATGATCAGGATTACCCACACTCAAATTTAAAAATGGATTAGAACTATCTAATATATATGTAAAGAATAATACTAATATTATATTTATGAAATAGTATGTATATGAATAATGTTTTAAAATAGGGTATTATGATAGTTAATTTTTTTATATTGGAGTTCAAATCTCTATCATCAAAATCCAATGTAAAGGTGTGAGAATTTTGTGGCTCTGATATATTTCATTCAGTTTCTAGTTTTTATTGAACATAAACATTCAATTTTTTCCTATAGTCAATGATATATTTCTTTATAAGATGTAATCATTTACAAATATGTGGGAAATGTTTTTTAATTTAAATATTTTACCATGAATCATTATATTTTCGATAAATTTGTAATTTGTTTTCCACTTAATTGTTGATTTATCTAAAATGAATTTTTCTTTCAAGTATGTGATTAAAAAAACAAAGATATGAGTTATTATGTTGAAATCCAAATATGGATCATTTCATGATATCTTTATACTATCCATTTTAATGAAAATTCATGTTACTATCATTTTTCCTATTTTCCTTTTGGTATCCCCTTTATCTCAAATAGGTTCTATTTTTAGTTAAATAATGATTTATAAATATCTATCTTAATGATTTTATGAAATTAATTGTCTCGGTGATTGAATTTAGTATCAATATATTTTGATTATTTATAAATTCAAGAGTTATATTTTTAAATTAAATATAAAATCCATTCAATATTATGGGAATTAATGATGAGATTATTTGATATTTTCATATGGAACACATGTGAATTATTAATTTTTAATAGATGATTTGGCCATATATAGCCCACTAATTCATTAGGTAAAGCATTATATATAATGAGATAATTGTAAAATAATAATGAAAGCTTGATCCCAAATGGGAAACATGATGGGATTTTTATCCCCAATTGAAAAGTGATTCGGAGAATGCAATTCTGAAATGATGGGTCTAGAAAATGAACCTTAATGAAAGTTTACAAAGATAAAGATTCCAACTTAAAGCGTATAGAATCTTACTAAATTAGAGTACAAATTTAAAAATGTTTACGATAGTTATACATTCTTGAACAATCAAAATGCAGTGGAAAACATGAAATAAAAAAAGTAACAAGTAATAGATCTTTTAACTCAATGAGAAGGGTATCCTACAACCTTGGATAAAGGTCCCATTATTTATAATTTCAAGAAAGTCCATCTTACCCAAACCAGTTTAAGCCCTTGATACGATGATCATAGTCTATATTGCTATCCCCGCAAGACCTCAACTTCAAGTTAGTCGGCACATCTAGAGTAATAAAACTATATAGAGCTCTTCCAAATGAGTAGCAATTTATAGGCCCTGATTCAAAGGTCAACTTCCTCATCCAACGGTCATATTTCCCATGAATATCAGAGGGACCTGTACACGTGTCACTCAAACAATGGTTAGTTAGTAACTTAATGCACGACATCGTTATATACCAAAACAAGTGTAAGCAAAAATATTGTTACATAACCAAAATCCAATATTTAAAATTTAAGAAAATGAATGTTTGGAGTCTAAATAAAAATGAATTTGGAGTCTATAATACAAGGATATTCGGATTTTTATTTCTAGGAATTCAAAACCTAAACTCTATGGAATTTCAGACTCTAGATTTCAAGGGAATTCAGAATCTAGATTCACAAGAATTCAGAACATGAACTTACAATGTTTTGAGTCATAGTTAATGAGAATTCAGAGTCTGAACATACAATGTTCGGAGTAAGAATACATGATAATTCGGATTCATAACTCATAAGAGTTCGGAGTTTGAATTCAAGGAACTTGGAGTCAGAACTCAGAAGAGTTCGAAGTCTGAATTCGGAGAACTCAGAGTCAGAACTCAGAAGAGATCAGACTCTGAATCCAGAGAATTCGGAACCTGAATTCATATCCTGAAAACGGAATTCTTTTTATCTAAGTATTATATTATTCCACTGGATTTGAATTGAAACATAATTTTTCATTTAGAAAAAATATGATCATTGAAAACAAGGTAAGGAAAAATTTCTTTTGGGAAGGAATGTTTTCTTTAAAGAAGTAAAACACAGGATAAAATGAATTTTTCCTTGACATAAGGTGTTTGTGATTTTCAAAACAAGAAGGAATGGTAAAGTCATTAGGAAACCTCATTGACTTAATAATATCCTCCAAGATTGAAGGAATGGAAAAGTCATAAGGAAATCTTTATTGACTCAACAATATTCCCCTTTTTGTAACGAAAAAACATCCTTACGAAAAATAAAATAAGGATATATAAAAAATTTATAGACTTTGAGAATAAAACTTATCTCCCATATCATATCAGCAATGATGAATACGACTAACTCACCCTTAGGTTTTGGAACACTAAGGATTGTATTCTAGATTTTTGGAATGAGATTTTTCAATATCATGAAAATGGAAATCTCTGTAATGAAAAATTCCTGTTAGAATTACTCCCACATACTTAGGGACATTTCTTCTTTACTTATTATTCTTTTTTCTTTATCCCCCTTTGTGATTTTCACAAAGAAATCGAGGGAATGAAATAGAAATTGTGGTACCTGAAACATTAGTACAAATAATTCTGTCATCAACGAGCAAACTAAATTTCATTAATATTGGAAGAATTTGTACAAGGAAGAAAATACAACAAAAGGTCGGATTGGGTCTATTTTCCTTCCTTCTCATTGGATATAAATTTCTTCATAATGGTTTTCATATTTTTGTGTTACATGTGGTCTTCCTATACTTGCTTTCATATCTGACACTGATCCTATGATTTCTTCTTTAATGATTTGATCTTTTCTTTTTGAGCTTTGAGAGCTTCTACCTGAGACTTCATCAGTTCATCTTTCTTGACTAGCTTCTCATCGATCTCGATCCGAAGATCCCTTTCCCTATTCCAACTTTATGTAACATAATACAATTTCCCATTCAGATCCTTGACCTCATGAATCCGAATATTCTTCTCAAGAGTTATCTTTTCCTCAAAGATATTTGTGAGATCCTTGATTTTACTATCTTCAGTATCAAAAGATTCTTTAACATCATCTTGAAACTTATCAAGCTCTCTCAAATATTCAACTATATTCTTTGAAAAGATGACCACTTTCTTAAAATATTTTCTGTGCGCATCATAGTTGATGAAGACGTTCATGTAGTTATCCTCAATCATTACAAATTTCTCCATTACCATGGATACAAAATCCGATTTTTGATTCAAGAAGTGTTTGAAAATATGAAATATAGAGTCAATTCATGGAAAGATCGGAATGGTGTCAACAAGCTTCTATAGTGATTGAATGACGAAATCATGACCTCGGGCTGATGATTCCAAATCTGAGACTTTACTTGGTGATAGTTCTTCCTCTATCTCGACCATCATCCTCTTATAAGATACACCGGCTTACTTCTTCCATAAAATTGCTTTCGTTGTGGTATCAACAACCACATGTTTTCCCTTAATGGTTCTCAGAACAAATTCTTCATCTGGAGACTCATGTTCACTGTCATACTATTGAACAAATCTATCTTCATCAACCTTCTCCTTCTCAGCTCCTGCCACAATATCCTCTGGGTGAATAAAGTGATGATTATATATTTCATCCTCAGACAATTTTGTAAAGACCCGTAAAATTAAAGGAAATTTTTTTTTCGTAATTTTCTTTGGGATTTTACATGAACGCAGTTTCTAACGACACTTGATTCTGAGGCCCGGTGTGCCCGGAATTTCTATCTGAAGTTTAGCTTGGGTACATTCAGTGAACGAATGAGCGGGAATTCCTATCTTTTGAATTGGTGCTCGGAATCGAATTCTGAGGTCACCGATGAAAAAGTAGTGCCGGAAATCGCTTAGGAAGGCCTTTTCTGGAGTTGCGTTTTCTCGATATGAGTTGTTTAATTTTTTGGATTAAGTGTGAGTGAAACAAAATTTCGTTAAGAATTGTATTTCTCTTCTCCATGAGTTAGAACCTAAGTGTAGGAGTTAGGGTGGGACCCACAGATTGTTAGTTTCTCTTGAATGGATTAAAGGTGAGGTGGGGCCCACATGAGCCCCACCTTTTCAATTCCCTTAACTCCCTAACTCCTCTTAACCCCTCACATATGTTGTGTAACACTTTTAACTTTTAAACATCCCTTTATTTGGGTGACTTTTCCTCTCCTCTCATTAAGTATGCGAAGACAACAATTCAATTAATTAAATTATGTTTTGAATTTTTGAATTGTGGCATGAGTTAATAAAATAAGGATGAGCCTTATTTTATTTTGGTTGGATGTTGTGTGTATACAATTGAGGAGAGAGATCTTAGGTGTTTTCATCTTCATCATGAAGAACACCAAGACTTCGACGAAGAATGTCGTCACTGTAAGAAGAGATCGACGTGCCGTCTCTTCTCCTCTCCGCAGCTGGTGTGTGACCCCTTTTTTTGATGATCGACGACACACCCTCTTTCAATCTTCTTCCTGTTTCAAAGAAAAGGAGACGCCACTTCCTCCTCGGGCATTCTCCATCAACATACAGAGCTTCACCTCGCGACGTCGTTTTTCACGGCGAACCCCCGTTTTAGCTACGCTCAAGGGAGGGGTTATTATTTTTTTTTCATGTTGACCACCTTGTCGTTCTTTGTGAAAGTCAGACCAAATGCTATCGATTAACGAGAGGGGGCCAGATCGCACAAATATGGTCGACCCTCCTCCCTTATCTGTGTGTTTGTTTCATTGTGGTTTGAAACGAGAATGGTGTGGTGCCATCGCACCGCGTGTGAGCGTGCGACAAGGAATGCGCGGCGCTGTCACGCCGCTCCGTGAAAGCGAACATGGACACGTCGCCGTCGCGCCTCGTCGGAGAAACCCGAAGACACCACGGCTGTAGCGAGGCCACGGTGGAAGACCACCGCGCCATCGCGCCGCACCAGACGACCAAGGTCGCGGCTGGTTCCGGGCCGCGGCGAAGCAGGGTGACCAGCGGTCGGAGACGGGCTGCCGGCGACGGATCAGGGAGGGGACCTGCCGACTCCGGTCCCGTGGAGTAAGAACCGGCCGGCCAGGATGGGCCGGCCGAACAGGGGAAGAGCCAGGGGTCAAAACCCCCGGCTGGCCAGCTGAGCAGCCCCTTAATTGGGGCCTTGGTTTCCGAACGGCGGGGGGCAGCGCTCCCCCCCCCCCCCCCGCTTAAAAGAACGGCTCGGCCATTCGGCCGAGCCAGCGGGCGCCGCGCGCCAGCGTACTGGGCCGCCAGGCCGGGCCGCGCCCAGGCCGGGTCGGGCCGCGCCCAGCCGGGCCGACCCGGACCCGGGTCGGTCCGGGCCCGAAACCCCCGTTTTCGGACCCTCTTTGGTCTTTTGCGCATATCTTGGGCTACGGACCTCCGATCGATGCACCGTCAGTGGAGATGCGTTCCATGGATCGAGACGGTAATTTCGACATATCACACTCAAGGTTTTGGAATTCTTGGGGTTTGGCTGAGTTGGTTCGTACACGAAACCAACCGGGCCCTTGGAGCAGAAATGCTCATAACTTGAGCTCCGAACGTCTGATTGGTGTGCCGTCGACTTTTTTGGATTTCTCTTAGTGAGACGGATATTTTGGCTTACTCCGCCTGAGGTTTGGTTGTAGGTGGAGTACAGTCGGGTTATTTTTACCTTAAAAAGCAACTGGGCCCCTAGGACGAAAAAGCCAATGACTCTCAGACCGGGCGTCCGATTGACGCATCTTCTGTGACGTTGAGTTCCTATTGACGATACAGAACATTTGGATTCATCAACTCTGGACTATTAGTCAGTTGATGTATCAGCCTCTCGGCTTGTGGAGTGGACCCTCCCGATCGAGCTTGTTGTGTGCGGGAACCCTAGAGCTCGCTGCGACTACTACTACTACTATGACTGTACAGAGATCCTCAGTGGATTCGATGGAGATGACTACAACACTCAGCGATCATATGTGGATCAGTGCTACCGATCCTGTGTGGGTCTGAGCCTGTGTGGGTCAGCGCTCAGCAGTTCTGTGTGAGCCAGCGCCTACAGATCCTGTGTGGGTCTTTGCGGGGGTTATTTACCTATCGATCCTTTTTAGGTCAGATCCTTTGTGGGTAATTTTGGGGGTTAGTACCTATTGATCCTTTGTGGGTCTCACGGCTTAGATGAATCAGTGGATATATCTGATCATCTCTATCGTCATACGAAGAAGTAAACCTGTGTGAGCTGAATCCTGTTATGCTTTCCTATGTGGATTGTGTTGTTCTATCCTGTGTAGATTTACGTTTTTCTTTCCGGTGTGGACTGGGTTGTACATGGACTCGGATGATGGAGCCAAAGGAGAATTGATGACTTAGGTATATGTATGGGATATACCTAAGCAGTTTCAGATTTTACTTCGTGATTGTATCTTTCCTTTGTGGATTATCCTTTGTGGATTCTGGGAGACCTTCGGGGGTCTCGGGGTACCTAATGAGTTGCTTATACTCACCCCTGCATGGGCTATGCCCACACTACGTTGTGTTGGTTGCAGACAACAGACATCACTGATCGTGGTTGAGGCTTGCGGAGCAGGATGGTACCTGGAGGTGGACCACTGGGCGGGACGTACTTGGAGCGGTCGGCTGGACCCAAGGAGCAGTGGAGGCTATCTGTACCCACACTTCAGGTGGGATATCCAGTGGACAGCTCGATGTTGCGGATTTACTTTTCAGTTGTTGTTTTCCCTTTCCAGTTGTACTTTACTTTCAGTTTGGGTTTGTATACTGTCCCACTTACTTTTCCACACTTACTGTTGTACCTGTTTTTACTTAGTGTTTACTTCTGACTGCTTGCTCTGTGGTGTTTGTAGTTTACTTTATAAAGGAAATTCCTTCCCTTTTACCGGGATTTACACCTTGGTGCTAGTCGCCAGCCCTTGCCTTATAGAAGGCGGGCATGGGGTTGTCACGGCACGGGCCCCGCGGACGGGTCGTGACAAATTGGTATCAGAGGAGTTCGGTTCTACCGCATAACTTAGGACTCTGATCTTTTTCAATGTGAAGCAATAGTGTTTAGTGTATTGTGTGTGGTTATTAGTCCATGGAGTCCAGTGTCGGTGCGGCGGCCGACGTATCCGTACACCAGGACCCTGGCTTCTGATTTCCGACTTAATGCACGAAAACATTGATTGCATGTGTGTTTTAAGTTTTCTTTATGATTACTTTGCATCAGCTCACCAGGTATACTGTTCTGACCGTGGCGCAACTGTTTCCTTTTTAGGATGGCCCCACGATGGCAGCCAGCAAGGGTTCTGAGAGTTGTGCATGACGACAGCCCACCGAGCGACGAGGCCTCGGTGCAGGGCCCTTTGACAGCTGAGGCACCGGTGTTAGCTCTACCCGCTGAGCCACCGATGCTTCCAGCCCCAGCCGCTGACGATGCAGGTCGCCTTAGTGAACCGCATGAGTTCCAGCGCCAGCGGCCTCCCAGGTTCCGCGGGGAGACGGACCCCCAGGTAGACGAGGACTGGCTGGAGGTAGTGGTGAGAGTTTTCAGGTTAATGAGGACACCAGCAGACCTCATTGTGATCCTCGCAGCGAGCCTACTGCACGCAGCAGTAGGCAGATGGTGGAGCTTGATGCTCCAGGTGCACGATGAGGCATCCCTCCTCTAGAAGGACATTGAGAGCCTCTTTCGCTCGGAGTTCATCCCAGCCACCCTCCATGCGGTGCGCATCCAGGAGCTTCTTCAGCTGTAGCATGGAATCTTGACAGTCGCCCAGTACTCGGTGAGATTTACCGATATCTCGCGCTACTCTACAGACATGGTACGTGACCCATTCTTCTGGGACTCCACCATTGAGCAGGTATTGAGACACGAGATCAGGGGATCGCTGATCTCCCTCAGCATTCCGACTCAGACAAGAGTACTGGAGCAAACCCTTTTGATCGAGAGATTTCTTGTTGAGTTTACACCAGTGCCGAGACCCACTGCAGGGCGGCATGTAGCAGAGTCTTCTGCAGCAGGCAGTTGATGGATGAAACATGGGTCCAGGCAGACTAGACCCTCAGGCAGACGACCTCAGGACACTGGCTCAGCTGTGCGGGGCACACAGCGCGAAGCCAGTCTTTCGAGAGGCAGGTGGTGCTACTCGTGCGGCGGTCAGGGCCACATGGCTCGTGACTGCCCGACCCGCCGTGCCGAGGAGCAGCAGTCGGTTGAGGGACCACCAAGGTAGAGGCAGAGGGTCGACAGTGGTGGTCCACAGGGAGCAGGCGGACGAGGCAGAGGAGCTGGACGAGTAGCAGGTGGTGGGAGACGCTTTGAGGCTCTACCACCACCACCACCAGGAGGTCCACCCCGACCACAAGGAGCTGGCGTGCATAGACAGGCACAGCTCCAGGCAGCAGAGGCCTACGACCACGGCGTGCCTGAAATGATTCGAGTTACTATCTATGTCTATTACACCCTTGCTATAGTTCTTATAGACACAGGGGCGAGTCACTCTTTCTAATCTGCTGCCCTTGTTCGGAGCTCGGAGATTCCGACAGAGCCGTTGGCTTGATCCTTACGTCTAGAGACTCCTACGTGAGCAGACTCGACGATTACGCACTGGTGCTGGCAGTGTGAGCTTACTCTAGGAGGCACGAGCTTCGGCTGGGATCTTCTTGTATCAGCATCGAGTCCTTTCGACGTCATCTTGTGCATGGATTGGTTGTCTACATTCCAGGCACAGATTGACTGTATTAGGCGCAAGGTGCGATGTGTACGCACCGATGGGATCAGGTTCACCTTCACCGGTGAGAAGGGAGCCTTTGTATCATAGGATGGAATCTCTCAGAGGAGAGGAAAGCCCATCACTCATCAGTTGGATAGCCTTATCCTAAGAGCAGTTGACGTACAAAGTTCTGGTTTTCCTGCAGTGGTGGATCAGTATGCGGACGTCTTTCCCAATGACGTTCCAGGGCTACCTCGTCGTAGAGAGGTAGACTTTTATATTGACCTATACACTGGGGCAGCCCCGATATTGACTCCAGCATATCGGATGGCCCCCTCCAAGATTCAAGAGATACGGGTACAGTTGGAGGACTTGCAGGGCAAGGGATTCATCTGACCCAGTGTTTCACCCTGGGATTCCCTGATATTGTTCGCCAAGAAGGCGGACGGGAGCTTGCGACTCTGTGTCGACTATCGTCGCCTAAACCAGGTGACAGTGAGGAATAAGTATCTGCTACCAAGGATTTATGACCTCTTCTATTAGCTCAAGGGAGAACGGTGGTTCTCAAAGATAGACCTCAGGTCAGGCTATCATCAGATCAGAGTTTGAGACGAGGACATGCAGAAGACGGCCTTCAGGTGTTGGTATGGCCACTATAAGTTCTTGGTTATGCCATTCTGCGTAACCAATGCTCCAGCAGTGTTCATGGACCTCGTGAACAGGATCTTTCAGCCATACCTCGATCGATTTGTCGTGGTCTTCATCGATGACATTTTGATTTACTCGATGACTGAGGAGGAGCACGCCTGCCATTTACGGGTTCTGCTAGACACACTCCGAGAGTACCAGCTTTATGGAAATCTCTCCAAGTGTCAGTTCTAGATACGTGAGGTCCACTTATTGGGACACGTCATCTCTGAGGCGGGTGATACAGTGGATCCTGCGGAGATTGAGGCAGTGCTAGCTTGGGAGCCACCCAGGAGCATGACGGAGGTGCGAAGTTTCTTTGGACTAGCTGGATACTATTGGAGATTTGTACCAGACTTCTACAGAGTTGCGGCAGCACTATCAGCTTTGACGAAGAAGGGGAAACCCTTTGTGTTGTCAGACAGATGTCAGCAGAGCTTCCAAGATCTGAGATAGAGATTGACCAGTGCACCTATCTTGAGGTTACCTGAGGAAGGATTTGGGTATGTATTCTACTGCGATGCATCAGGGACTGGACATGGATGTGTCCTGATGTAGAAGCAGGCCGTGATCACCTATGGATCTCGTCAGTTGAGGCCGCATGAGCAGAACTACGCTACCCACGACCTGGAGTTAGAATCAGTGGTCTTCACTCTAAATACATGGCGACACTACCTAATGGGCGAGCGCTTTACAGTCTTTTCTGTCCATCAGAGTCTCAGATAAATATTCTCTCAGAAGGACCTGAATTTGAGACAGCGGTGATGGATCAAGTTCCTCTAGGACTATGACTTTGGGATAGTCTATACTCCTGGGAAAGGGAAGGTGGTAGCCGATGCTCTCAGCAGGAGGACGGGCATTCAGCTACATGAGGAGGCGACATAGTAGCTAGCCTCTTTGCAGATATCATTCATGGATAGAGAAGGAGAAGCCTTCCTCCAGTCTCTTACAGTCACTCCTCCACTACTGGAGTGGGTTAGAGAGGCATAACGTGGGGACGCTGACTATGAGACACGGCGTGCACATATATCCTAAGGATAGGCACCTGATGGTTTCTCTTTTGGAGCATAGCACAACGTCCTTTTCAGAGGAAGTACCTTTGTACCAGTTTCTTTATGGGAGGAGGTGCTGAGAGTTTTTCACACATCTCCTTTAGCGGTACATCCTGGAGTGGAGAACATGTACCAGGATCTTAGACGACAGCACTGGTGGCCGGAAATGAAGAAGGCTGTGGTAGAGTTTGTTTCTGGATGCCTCACCTGCCAGCAGGTGAAGGCATAGCACCAGGTACCAGCAGGCTTGGTACATCCCTTAGAGGTCCCGGAGAGGAAGTGGGACGGGATATCTATGGACTTTGTGACTGGACTTCCACGCGCTTCTAGAGGTCACGACTCCATTTGGGTGATTTTCGACTGACTCACCAAGTCGGCACACTTCTTACCCATCAGATAGCAGTGCTCAGTGGAGAGATTGGGACGACTTTACGTTCAGGAGATTGTACGGCTTCATGGTGTTCCATCATCTATCATCTCTGATCGAGATTCTCTCTTTACTTCCCGGCTTTTGAAGGGGTTGTAGGAGGCGTTCGGGACACAGCTACGTCTGAGCACAGCCTTTTACCCTCAGACGGATGGTCAGATGGAGTGCACTATTCAGACTCTCTGCTCCACGCATGTATCCTCGACATTGGTCGCAGCTGGGAGGACCACCTACCCTTGGTGGAGTTCGCGTACAACAATAGATACCACTCCACCATCAAGATGGCACCATACGAGGCGTTGTACGACCGACCATGTAGATCTCCTTTGTGCTGCACAGACCCTAGGGAGTTATCACTCGTGGGACCAGAAATGGTCCAGGCCACGACAGAGAAGGTCAGGGTCATCCAGGGGCGGATGAGGATAGCTCAGAGCCGGCAAAAGTCTTATGCTGACCGGAGGTAGAGGCCCCTAGATTTTGAGGATGGTGACCACGTCTTTTTACGTGTCTCACCTCAACGTGGTTTACGGAGATTTATCCGAGGCGGCAAGTTGTCTCCACGCCTCATTGGACCATTCCAAGTCCTCAGCTGGATTGGCGAAGTGGCTTATCGCCTGGCTCTACCACCTCAGTTGCATAGGGTGCACGACGTCTTCCACGTATCTTAGCTGAGGAGATACGTTTACGACCCGAAGCATATCATCGACCATGGGGAGCTAGACTTTGATGATGGGGCGACTTTTACAGAGGTCCCAGTGGAGATCGAGGATCGACAAGAGCGGATCCTATGTGGACGGTCGATTCCTCTAGTGCGCATCAGATGGCAGCACGAGAATCTCCGGGAGAGCACTTGGGAGCAGGAGGCTCAGATGCGTGGTCAGTACCAACATTTGTTTCCATAGCTTATGATGTATCTTTACAGGGACGTAAAGCCCTGAGGTGGGAGAAATGTAAAGACCCGTAAAATTCAAGGAATTTTTTTCTTAATTCTCTTTGGTAATTTACATGAACGTAGTTTCTGACGGCACGTGATTCCGAGGCTCGGTGTGCCCGGACTTTCTATCCGAAGTTTAGCTCGGGAACGTTTAGTGAACGAACGACCGGGAATTCCTATCTTTTGAATGGGTGCTCGGAATCGAATTCCTAGGTCACCGATGGAACCGCAGCGCCGGAAATTGTTTAGGAATGCCTTTTCTGGAGTTGTGTTTGCTCGATATAATTTGTTTAATTTTGTGGATTAACTGTGAGTGAAAGAAAATTTCATTAAGAATTTTATTTCTCTTCTCCATGAGTTAGAACATAAGTGTAGGAGTTAGGGTGGGACCCACTGATTGTTAGTTTCTCTTGAATGGATTAAAGGTGAGGTGGGGCCCACACGAGCCCCACCTTTTCAATTCCCTAAATTCTTTAACTCCTCTTAACCCCCCACTTAAGTTGTGTAACACTTTTATCTTTTAAACTTCCCTTTATTTGGGTGACTTTTCCTCTCCTCTCATTAAGTATGCCCACACAGAAGTTCAATTAATTAAATTATGTTTTGAATTTTTGAAATGTGGAATGAGTTAATAAAATAAGGATGAGCCATATTTTATTTTGGTTGGATGTTGTGTGTGGACAATTGAGGAGAGAGCTCTTGGGTGTTTTCATCTTCATCACGAAGAACACCAAGACTTCGACGAAGAACGCCATCACCGTAAGAAAAGATCGACGTGCCGTCTCTTCTCCTCTCTGTAGCTGGTGTGTGACCCCTTTTTCTGAGGATCGACGACACACCCTCTTTTGATCTTCTTCCCATTTCAAAGAAAAGGAGATGCCACTTCCTCCTCAGATGTTCTCCGTCAACATACGGAGCTTCACCTTGCGACGTCGTTTTTCGCGGCGAACCCCCATTCTATCTACGCTCAAGGTAGGGGTTATTTATTTATTTATTTTCTTTTTTACCACCTTATCGTTCTTAGTGAAAATCCGACCAAATTCTATCGATTAAAGAGACGGGGCCGGACCGCAAAAAAATGGCCGAACCTCCTTCCTTATCCGTGTGTTTGTTTCTTTGTGGTTTGAAACGAGAATGGCGCATTGTCGTCGCACCGCGTGTGAGCGTGCGGCAAGGAATGCGTGGTGACGTCGTGCTGCGCCGTGAAAACGAACAACGACACGACTCTGTCACTTTGCATCAGAGAAACCCGAAGACACCGCGGCCGGAGTGGGGTCACGGTGGAAGAGCACGGCGCTGTCGCGCCACACCGGACGACCAAGGCTGTGGCTGGTTCCGGGCCATGGCAAAGCAGGGTGACCGGCGGCCGGAGACGGGCCTCCGGCATAAGAGCAGGGAGGGGACCAACCGACACTGGTCCCGTGGAGCAAGAACCGGCCAGCCAGGATGGGCCGGCCGGACATGGGAAGGGCTGGGGGCCAAACCCCCGGCTGGCCAGCTGAGCAGCCCCTTAATTGGGGCTGCGGTTTCCCAACGGCAGGGGGCAGTGTGCTCCCCCACATAACCGAACGGCTCGGCCGATCGGCCGAGCCAGCTGGCGCCGCGCGCCAGCGCTTCGGCCGGCGTACCGGGCCGCCGGGCCGGGCCGCACCCAGGCCGGTTCGGGCTACGCCAACCGGGCTGGGCCGCGCCCATCTGGGCCGGGCCGCCCCTGACCCGGGTCGGTCCGGGACCAAAACCCCCGTTTTTGGACCCTCTTTGGTCTTTTCCCCATATCATGGGCTACAGACCTCCGATCGATACACCGTTAGTGGTGATATGATCCTTGGATCGGGATGGTCGTTTCGAAATATCACACTCATGTTTCCAGAATACTTTGGGTTCGGCCGAGTTGGTTCGTACATGAAACCAGCTGGGCCCTCGGAACGAAAACACTCATAACTTGAGCTCCGGACGTCCGATTGGCGTGTCGTCGACTTTGTTTGCTTCCTCTTAGTGAGACATATCTTTTGACTTAATCCTCATGAGGTTTAGATGCAGGTAGAGTATGGTCGGGTTATTTTTTCCTTAAAACCAACCGGGCCCCTGGGATGAAAAAGCTAATAACTCTCAGACCGGGCGTCCGATTGACGTGCCGTCTGCGACGTTGAGTTCCTATTGACGATACAGAACTTTTGGATACATCAACTCTGGACTATGAGTCAGTTGATGTATCAGCCTCTCGACTCGTGTAGTGGACCCTCCCGAATGAGCTTGCTATGTGTGGGAACCCTAGAGCTGGATGCGACTACTACTACTACGACGACTGTAAAGAGATCCTCAGTGGATTCGACGACGACGACTACAACACTCAGTGATTCTATGTGGATCTGTGCTACCAATCCTGTGTGGGTCCGATCCTGTGTGGGTTAGGGCTCAGTGGTTCTGTGTGAGCCAGCGCCTACAGATCCTTTGTGGGTGTGATCCTGTGTGGGTCTTTGCGGGGGTTAGTTACCTATCGATCCTTTGTGGGTCAGATCCTTTGTGGGTCATTGCGGGGGTTAGTACCTATCGATCCTTTGTGGGTCTGATGGCTTAGAAGAATCAATGGATATAGCTGATCATCTCTATCGTCATACGAAGAAGTAAACCTGTGTGAGCTGAATCATGTTTTGCTTTCCTATGTGAATTGTGTTGTGTTATCCTGTGTGGATTTACGTTTTTCTTTCCTATGTGGACTGGGTTGTACTTGGACTCGGATGTTGGAGCCGAATGAGAATTGATGGCTTAGGTATATGTATGGGCATATACCTAAGCAGTGTCGGATGTTACTTCGTGATTGTTTCTTTCCTTTGTGGATTATCCTTTGTGGATTCAGGGAGACCTTTGGGGGTCTCGGGGTCCCTACTGTGTAGCTAATACTCACCCCTGCACGGGCTATGCCTGCACTACATTGTGTTGGTTGCAGACAACGGACAACGCTGATCGTGGTTGAGGATTGCGGAGTAGGACGGTACCTGGAGGTGGACCACTGGGCGGGATGTACTCGGAGTGGTCAGCTGGACCTAAGGAGCAGTGGAGGCTATCTATACCCACCCTTCAGGTGGGATATCCAGGGGATAGCTCGACGTTGCTGCTTTACTTTTCAGTTGTTGTTTTCCCTTTCCAGTTGTACTTTACTTTCAGTTTGGGTTTGTATACTGGCCCACTTACTTTTCCGCACATACTATTTTACCAGTTTTTACTTAGTGTTTACTTCTGCCTGCTTGCTCTGTGGTGTTTGTGGTTTACTTTTCAAAGGCAATGCCTTCCCTTTTACCAGGATTTACGCTTTGGTGCTAGTCGCCTACCACTGGCCTATGGAAGGCGGGTTTGGGGTAGTCACGACACGGGCCCCAAGGATGGGTCGTGACAAATTTATTAACTTCTTCTTCACCCTTCTCATCTTCACCTTCCTCATCCTTCCTAGGAGTTGGGAGTTTGGAAGACTCTGCATTCGAATTTCGGATTGATTTCTTCTCGGAAGGGGTTTCCTTTTCATGATAATCTTCAACTTTCATAATAAGATATCCAGTGCCACCACTACTTTCTTCTTTTTCCACTTCTTAAACCAATTTATATTCTTTAACAACCTTCTCTTGGGCTTATTCCGAACTCATGACCTTCTTCCCCAGAGTCTCAGGTAAGGGTTTTACCAAGAAAAATTTCAGTACATGGATATTCTTGGATGCTATTTCAATATCCCTCAGACGGGATTGCACAATTTTAGATTCATACATATTTTTCTTTAGCTAGTTTTCCATATCTTTTTCTCAAGCTCATTAGCTGCCTTCTCTTTCAAAACCATGGCCTCAGTAGGATCCAAACCAAACTGTGGCTCTCATTCTTTCTGGCTTTTCTTATCCTCCCTCCACATTGTAACAACCTCATCCAGATAAGCTTTATGGTTCTTAGGCTTTCGAGGTGTGGATTGAGTTTCTTTAGCCTTAGGGGTTTTCTCTTCTTCTTACACTTCATTAAACTTCATCTTCTTCCCAAACTTCTTGGATGGTTCAGTCACTTATTTGTATTTTGATACAGCTTCATCCACTTCATCTGGTAATTCATAAAATTTTCTTGATTCTTTATAAAAAACAATTTTCATCATTGTTAGGGTATTATCACTAATCAGAATGACTTTTTAGTCCCTAGACATTGAACTGTAAGAGATTTTGAAGGACTCCAAGCACCAAACAATAAGCTTGGAAAGAATGTCCGGGTATATAAGAATATGAGCTTTCAAGTTTCCATTCTTAATATTCTCAATCATAATGAAAATATGCTTCATCATGTGGATCTTCCTATGATTTACCAAAAAATCCAGGATATACATATCAATCTTCTTCAGTGTGTCCTTATCACCCTTCCTTGGAATGATAAAGCCTTGAACCCATAATTCAAGGATCCAATTATTTGTTGAGAGGTGAGAAATCATCACAGTCTTGACATCTGAATGTCGAAGACACTCCATAGCGTTTACCTTTAAAAAACATAATTGATCATCTAGAAACTTATGGGAACAAAATTAAGATTCCCCTTCGAATGAAACTCCAACTAAGCTGGTTGCCTAAGTTTAAGAGAATGCATAGGTTATTCCATATCATTGGAATGAAAACATCTCTCTGACTTCTTCTTTAATGAAACAAACCGACTCATAAAACTCGATATTCAAATCTGGATACACCATGTCTTCATCCCCTTGCTTTGATATGAAAATGCTTTCCCATCCATTGAGCAAGATGTTCTTGGAGATTATATAATCGTACTTGTACAAGAAATTTGGATGCACTAACCTTTCTTTGTATACATTAAACTCTACAATTGGCGTGATAGAAGACATATCATGAGAAGGAACTTCACCAGACATTCGGAATTTTGAAACCTTTGAAAATGCGAAATGGTATTTTGATAGAGGGGCAGAGCTTCGACACAAAAATGCTTGAAATCATTGTGGGACAACCATTAGAGTCCCAATTTACAAGGGGTTAATGTGACGATTCAACTTCAATTCTCATTCCAACGGTTAATAAAAAAATTTATCAGATCTGAAGTTTGAGATGATAGCCACAAGGAAATCTTGAATCTGATCTTTTGAGGTTTTTAAAGGATAACATTCAGATATAAGGAAACTAGAATCCATGAAATTTTAAAAGAAACAAAAAAAAATACCAGTATGTAAAAGTTTATTACGAGATCTCAAAAAGGAATCATACCTTTCGGATTTCTAGGAATATTATTCGTAATAGGTAGTATTCTTCAAAAAGAGATTTATAAAAAAGTGACCATGAAAACCTCCATTACGAAAAACAATTTCAGTACGCAAATCTGTATTATGAAAATTCCAACTACGAAAATCTTCATTACGAAAATTTCATGTACGAAATTCATCATTACTAAAATTTCAGGTACTAAAATATTCATTATGAAAATTTCGAGTACGAAAATCATCATTAAAAAATTTATTCAAAAAATCACTTACGAATTTTTTTTTTAAAAAAAAAAATTACGAAAAATCTGAAAAACATCATTACGAAAAATTTGAAAAACATCATTACGAAAAATATGATAAACATCATTACAAAAAATGTGAAAAAAATCATTAAGAAAAATATGAAAAACGTCATTACGAAAAATATAAAAAACTTCCTTATGAAAAATATGAAAAACATCATTAAAAAAATATGAAAAACAACTTCATTATGAAAATTATGAAAAAATACTTCATTAAGAAAAATATGGAAGAAAAACATCATTATGAATGTACCCACTATAGAAAAGAGTTTATTAATGAGATTGATTTCAACATGAAGTTAATAAGGAAGATTACCTTACAATTATCATTCCTAAATTATATTTAATGTATTCAAATCTAACAGAGGGTAATGATTTTGTGAAGATACCCGCAAGTTGATCTTGTGTTCCTATAAATTGAAGAATGATAACCACTTTTTACGTGTGATCCCTAAAAAAGTGATGCCTGATATCTATGTGTTATGCATAAGAGAGATGTGCATTGTTTTTAATAAGTGAAATGGAACATGTATTATCACACAAAATTTTTGTTTTAGTAAAACTCATACCATAGTCTAAGAGTGTGTGTTGCACCCACAACACTTGAGCACAATAACTTCTAGCTGCTACATATTCATCTTCATCAGTGGAATGTAAAACTGAGTGTTGCTTCATTCATAACAAGAAACAAATGAATCTTCTATGAAATGACATGTTCTGGATGTACCCTTTCTATCCATTCTAGATCCACCAAAGTTAGCATCTGAAAATGTTATAATACAAAATAATTTCCAAAAGTATAAAAGAGTCCAAAATCCATGGTTCCCTTTAAGTAGCGAAAAATTCTTTTCACTACCTTTAAATGAGATTCCTTATGATTGGATTGATATCTGGCATATAAGAATACTAAAAACATTAAGTCTGGACGACTGGCTGTCATGTAATGTAGACTTCATATCCTACCTCTAAAATATGTTTTATCTACTGGTTTCCTAGATTCATCAACATCAAGTGTGTTTGAGGTTCCAATGGGAGTACTTATACTTTTAGTAATGTCATATCAATACTATTTAAGAAGATCATTAATATAATTATGTTGGTATATATAGATTCCTTCTAGTTTTTGAGAACTTTTAAAACCAATGAAAAATGTTAAATCACCCATCATACTCATTTTGAACTCAGATTTCATTAGATTCATAAAATAATCAGTTATGGATTGCTGGATTGAATCAAATATAATGTCATCAACATAAATTTGATCAATAAAAACATATTTCATTTCTTTCTTTATAAAAAGGGTTGGATATTCATATCCCTTATTGTAGTTATTTAGAAGAAAAAATCCTATAAATCTGTCATTCCAGGATCAAGGGGCTTGATTAATTCTATACAATGCTTTGGTAAGTCTAAAAACATGATCAGGATGATTTGTATCTTCAAAACCATAAGGTTGTTCAACAGAAACATCCTCTTGAACATAACCACTAAGGATAGCACATATCACATCCATTTGAAAAAGTTTGAAACTAAATAATGTTGCAACGTCAGGTAGGATACAAATAGATTAAATTATAGCTATTGAATAATTGGTTTCTTCATAGTCTATTCCCTCTTGTTGATTATATCATTTAGCAACTAATCTAGCTTTATTTCCGACAATGATTCCATTTTCCTCACACTTATTTCTGAAGACCCATTTTACTTCAATAACAGAAGTTTCCTTAGATCTTTCAACCATGGTCCAACCTTTATTCCTTTGGAATTCATTTAGTTCATATTACATAGATTTTATCCATTCATTGTCACTTAAAGCTTCATCAGTGCTTTTTGTTTCTATTAGGGAAAGTATTGCTAGATGTTCAACTTCATTTCTTATGGAACTTCTAGTCCTTACAGGTTGATTAACATCACCAATGATACTATCACTGGGATTATTCTTTAGAAATGACTGATTTGGATTTATAAAACATGTTCATCAACATAGGGTAGAAAATCTTCTGGGGTAAATGCTTTAGAAACGATTTCTTGGGAATTCCCCTTATCATAAGGATCGTCATTCTAGGGTTGATAATTAGTTTTTGAAAACACATCTGAAGATGTAGGTTGGGGTTGTTTGAAAACAAAGGGATACATTTCTTCAAATTTGACAAGTGCAGTTTCATCAATAGTACAATTATTTTTGTTGAAAACTCTATAGGACTTAGAAGTTGTGGAGTTGCCTAAGAAAATTACTTAATCAGATTTTGTTGCGAATTTTTGTAGATTATCTTTAGTATTCAAGATGATTACCTTCCAACAAAAAACCATGAATTAGAAAAGTCTAGGTTTTCTACCATTTCATAACTCATAAGATGTTTTATTAAGAAAAGGTCTAATTAAAACTCAATTTATAGTGTAACAAGAAGTACTTACAGCTTCAGCTCAAAATTTTCTGGCTACATAATACTCATTCAACATGGTTCTAGTTATCTATTGATAAATTCTATTTCTTCGTACCATTTTTTATGTGTTATGGGTGCTGAGAATATATGAGTAATGCCTTTTCTACTAGAAAAAGTTTCAAAATCATAATTTTTAAATTCTCCTCTATGATCACTATGAATAGTTATCAATAGAAGGGTTTTTTATTTTAAACTTGGGCTCAAAAACTTCTTAAATAATAAAAACTAGTACTCGCCCATGCAATAGCACGGCTTATTAGATTAATGATTATTCTTTTAATAAGAATTAATAATTATAATTGTTGAGAAGAAATAATAATGTTGACTAAAAAGAGAAGGGCTTGATTAATGGTTTTACATTTAAAAAAAATTTGTATTTATAAAAGTTGAGAAGAAACAATAATACTGACTAAAGAGTGAAAGTCAAATCCAACATAAGACAATGATTGGAAAAATAAAATCGACATATGTAAAAATGACTGATATAAATATGGTAAATTTAGATAACCTAGAGAACAAAAACAAATGGAAATCAGTCCACCAAAATGAAAATAATCAAAAATGAGAAGAATGAAAACATGGATTTCCCAGCCATTGTTTTGAAGAGCATTTCAACTGTAGAGGTATTTTCGTCCTATTTCTAAATCATGGACTTGCTCCAAACCATGATTTGAAGATAGATACCTGAAAATGGAAATAAAATTATGAAATGTATTAAAAAATTTAACACCATAATGATGTTAGTGGGTTACTCATGATAGAAGAAAATGGAGTTAAGACAAAAGACAACGAAAATAGAAGATGCTCGAATGGGGGAGGTGAAGTTCAGAAGGTGTGAAATTTACAAATCTGTTGAAAGAAATTGAACTAAAAAATTACTACTATAAATATGACAACCACTCATAGCCCTGCCCCTCCCCTTCTTCTCTACCCAGCACCCCCTTCCCCTGCCCATCCCCCTCCCCTTGCCCGGCCTAATGACCACCTCCCCCCTCTCCCTGCCCAGCTCCATCCCCCCTTGCCCCTGCCCCGTCCCTCCCCTCTACCCAAACCCCCTCCCCCTGCCCAGCCCCCCATCCCATGAACATCCCTCTCCTCGTCCCCCTGCCCAGCCCCCTCCCACTGTCCAGCTCCCTCCCTCCACTGGCCCTTGCCCAGCCCCCCTCCCCTTGCCCAGCTCCCCCCTCCTCCTGCCTCTGTCCAGCTACCCCCTCCCTCCCCCTGGCCCTGCAATGATCGCCCCCTCCCGCTGCCCAGCTCCCAAACCCCCTGCCCCTGCTGAGCTCCCCCCACCCACTACCCCTACCCAGCTCCCCCTCCCCCTGCCGAGCTCCCCCCCAGCCCCTGTCCAGCTCCCCCCTCCACCTGACCAACTCCCCCCCCTCCCCCTTCCCCTGCCCCTGCCCCAGCCCCAGCCCCAGCCCCAGCCCCTGCCCCAGCCCCTGCCCAGATCCCCCCCACCCTCCCCCTGCCCAGCTCCAACATTCCCCCTTTCCCCTTCCCAGCCCCTCCCCCTGGCTAGCCCCACTAAAACATGCCCTTAGAAAACCAGTGTAAAGCTGACTAAATTTAAAAAAACGAACCACATGAAGAGATATCCAAATCAGTTACAATTAATTCCTAGGATGGTTATTCATGAATCTTTAAACAGTGAAGACAGATGCAAGAGCAAGAGTAAATATTTGGTATACCTCAATAATCATCCACGACCAAAACTGGGAAGCACCTCCACAACCAAGCTACAAACGTAGGCCAAACTGAAAGATATGTTAGAAAGACAAGATAGTGGTAGTTAAAATTTAAAGAGAAAGAGAAACTTCTAATAAATCGTTATAACAGTAAGAAACTTATATGACTAAATGAAAAGGAATAAAATATAACCCCTCCCCTTCACCCTCCCATCTGCCCAGCCCCCCTCCCCCTGCCCAGCCCCCCTTCCCATGCCCAGCCCCCTCCCTGTCCCCCTGCCTAGCCCCCTCCCCGTCCCCCTGGCCAGCCCCCTCCCACTGCCCAGCTCCCTCCCTCCACTGGCCCCTGCCCAGCCCCCTCCCCCTACCCAGCTCCCCCCTCCTCTTGCCTCTATCCAGCTACCCCTCCCCCTGCCCCAGCCTAGCTCCCCCTCCCCAGCCCCTCCCCTTGCCCAACCCCCTTCCCAAGCCCAGCACCCTCCCCGTCCCCCTACCCAGCCCCCTCCTCGTCCCCCTGCCCAATCCCCTCCCACTGCCCAACTTCCTCCCTCCACTGGCCCCTGCCCAGCCCCTCTCCACCTACCCAGCTCCCCCCTCCTCCTGCCTCTGTCCAGCTACCCCCCCTGCCCCTGCCCCTGACCAACTCCCCCCTCCCCTCCCATCCCCCTGGCCCTGCAAATCTCACCCCTCCCTCTTCCCAGCACCCCCACCTCCCCCAGCCCCTAGCCCTGGTGAGCTCCCCCCTCCCACTGCCCCTGCCCAGCTCCCCCCCTCCCCCTACCTAGCTCCCCCCCAGCCCCTGCCCAGCTCCCCCCCTCTACCTTCCCAACTCCCCCTCCCCCTGCCCATGCCCCAGCCCCTACCCCTGCCCCAACCCCTGCCCCTACCCCTGCCCCAGCCCCAGCCCCAGCCCCTATCCCTGCCCCTGCCCCAATTTTGAACCATAATAAATCATATTATAATTGGAAAAGTTTAAAACAGAAATAAAGTGGTACATATTATGGAAAAAGAAGGAAAAATATGTAGTCATTTATTGAGATAGAAATCTGAATGTAACAAATAACATGTGATTATAAAAACTCAAAATTTTGCTAGAAAAAAAATCATAAGTCACCAAAATTCCACATCAACAAACCACATTCTACAAATATGCAGAGGATAGAAATATCTACCGTCATAGGAAATGTGATAGTTGTTTTGGAGTTACATCATCCCAAAACCCATTACCATTGTTTTTGTATCAAACCTATATTTTTTTAAAAAAACATTTTCACTAATTGATCATTATGAGAAGCAGAGAAAAATAATAACATGTAACATAATTTTTATATTAAATGGATTGAAAAAAAAGAAAGTTGATTCAACAACAAACTGTAATACATGATTTAATAGGGTACCAGAATATCTTTTTCGATGTTACTGTGGATCCCAATAACTATAATTTTTAGACCGCTCCTGATTTCTTATACGTTAAGAGTTGAAACACAATGAAGTCATATAACAATATTTTTTATAACATATAAAAAGTTACAGATCTAAATGTGCAATACCACAAAAAACACATAATCTCCTCTATAACCATAGATCAGATGAGATTATGTAATTCTGGAATACAACACATTTGTTAGAGGCCAAAACTGGAATAAATGTTACAGAAATGCTGAAATCTGAAATATGAAACAATTTCATATTCAAGAAATAAATGTTACAGAAATGGAAGAAAAAAATGTTACATAAATGCTGAAATAAATGTTACAGAAATGCTGAAATTTTGATGAAACATAAGTTACAGAAATGAAGAATAATTGGAATAGAAATACTGAATAACTGGAACATAAATTCAGAAATAGATGTTACAGAAATGGAATAACATAATGATCATCCTTATATATCAATTAAAAATTGAAGAAAGAAATGTTACTGAAATGTTGAAATATGGGAAAAAAAGTTTAGATAATGAGTACGGAAGTTTATATATTGAGAATTTTCTATTGTAATTAGATGTTACAGAGCCAAAAACTAGAATGCGTATCAACTGTACAGAAAAACAGGGTGCCTTTGAACAATAGTATGCTTATCTTCCTCCACCAGGACCATCATCAAGTTCATAATGAAGACCTATATGTAACATAATTACATAATCGATAACAGAATTACATAATCTGGAATAGAAGTTATGAAATTGAGCATTGAAAGTGTCATATTCAAAAGTTTCTACTGTTTTTAGATGTAACAGATCCGAAAACTAGTTTTGGTATCTATTATACAGATATCCAGAGTTCCTTGGAACAACTATAGGACCCTGTTCCTTTTACAGAACCATCATTTCTTTCATGAAAACATATTATAACAGAAAGCATACATTTTTCATCCTTGGTGGTTTGTTTTTTTACCCCATCAAGGGTGCTGTGAGAAGGCATCTATGTCAAAACATAAATGAATTATTCATACTATTGCAATTAAAACAGATAGTATGTCCTATTTTCCCAGCAATTTCCTTCATCCTGCCATTATCCAGCTCTCCCCTTTCATTCCCTCCATTCTGCCCGACCCTTCCCATCCCCTCTCCTCCATTATCATACACCCTTCCCACCCCCTGGCCCTCCCCTCCCCTCCCTCCCTGCCAAACCTTTTCCCCCAGCTTCTTCGTCCCCTCCCCTCCCTCCCTGCCCAACCATTCCATAAATGATTCCCCTGCCCTGCAATTGATTTCCATGGAAAACATAAGCTACAGATTGTATAATTAAAATAAATTAAAAGATGCATGCATTAAATACATATTTTTAAAACAAATATCTCAATATCAAGCTAGAATAAAAAAATTCCACAATCCTCTAATTCTATTGGGGTACTCAAATCACTTACAAATATGTAATAGACAAACAAAAGTTACAGAAACATGGGATGGTGATTAATAATTAACCTTCATGATTTTGATCTTGATTGAGAATGGAGAAAAGTTCTCTATGTAATACCTTTATTGTTCTATGTAATACCTTCTCAAACACTCCAAACTATAAAAAGATCATTTCCACTGAAAAAAGCAGCCATGATGTATTAACAATGTGTCAATGAAATCTAGGAGGTTTATTCTAGGAATAAATCTTATGGTATCTGTATTTCATGCATCATTAATAGCCAAAACATAGAATGAAAAATAATGGAAACAGTTAATGAAATCCAAGGAAAGTTTAAAGGAAAAGTAACAATAATACCAGAACCTAATCTCCCTTGTAATTCCAATTCCTTACACAAACCCAGGTGACCAGAAAAAGACCATTGAAATTGTTTCAAATTGAGTGTAAGTGTGACTCTTATTTAATTATGGTGTTTACAATGCACACATAATGAATAGATGAAAAAAATCAAGTGAATCAAATAGAAAATAAATGTAGATTATAGAAATTATGAAAAATAATAATGAATATATTGAAAAATTGAAAATGGTAACATGTAATAGGAATTGAATATTTTAATGCAGAGATTATGGATTATAATACATGAAAATAGATCTACATTGAGGAAGGGAAGAAGGATGTTTATACCTGAAACCGAGTAGGAGTTTTTTCGCTGAATTTTAGAACTTGATCTTGTGAACCAAGCAGATGACATAGTTCTGATACCAATAACATGGTTTAAATGATCAAAAGACAGTCATTTTTCATGGAAACCATTAGAATATAAAACTAACAAGACCACCATGTGTGAAACCTAAATACATTATGTATATTAAATAAAGAACCAGTTAGTATACCTTTTAGTGGACTTCATGGTACAACATTATTCATTCTTATATATTCCTAATATCCCTCTAATCATTGATCAAATAAATGGTAGGAAGCCCATGATCATCTGATCAAACACTCTTACTTTAAATCAGAGGCATATGAAAAGCAATAGACAGAGCAGAATCAGTCCAGAAAGTCAAAGAATAATGATGAAAATACAAGTACTATGAATCATAAAGGTCCACAACACCAAACAACCTATCTAGGTCTTCATAGTTGTCCATAGAATTCCAAAAAGAGCCATGAAATAGTTAGAGAAATAGGGAAAGAAGTATTAGACTTCCATTGGAACCTAAAACCAAGAAGAAAGCCGAAATTAACAAATCCAACCTGAATATCATCTTCATGGTGAGTCTGTCAACATCAAAAAAGAAAATTAACAAAGATCCAAATCAATTCTACTCATCTTCATGGAATTCAAATAGTTTTTAAATAAAAGGAGATCTGTAATTTTGCATGTAAGACCACATAAATTCAAAACCGAGATAATCAGTCTGAAAAGTCCTAAAGAAGTCTGGTATTCTGCTTATAACATCATTTGAAATCACATAAAATCCAAGAAAACCAGTGAATACCCCATGATCACCATTCTGGATGTGTTGACTCCCATGAACAGATCAGATATAAAAAGGTTGTCCTTGATTCATAGTGAGCAATAGAAGAATCCAATTTCACAAACGACAATGTTTCCTGTAGAAAAGAGTGTGAAAATAATGTTGTCTGTTTTATAATTAATTCAAATGGACAAAATGAAAACAATAATAAATTTTTATGGTCAATCGTAATGGTAACTCGTGAAGATTAACTATATAAAAACATCTATGGAAATATAAATAAATTTGAATCGGTATAGATAGAAAGTACATTCAGAATATGAAAATACATATAAGTGCATTGAATTTCCAAAAACCACAAAATTCCCTACAATATTATTGTCATAATCACTGTATGTTTCGAATAGGTGATCTCCAGTGATGATCCCAGTCATAATGTATTATATGATAATCATTAAAAGCAGTTGAACCTAGTAAAAATTAACTAAAATCAAACAATATAACCCTAACATAATGAATCAGTTTGATATTATGATATCATACCGAGAATCTCCCCTCAAAACAACTAATCCATGAATGTAAAACACCGACCGAGAAAGCAGTGATAGCCTATTAAAAAACATCATTATGGAAGAACCATCTTCCCTCAATGATTCTTTGACACATGAATAGTCTTCCCACTGTGTCCAGTGGCCTTCGTATGTTATTCATTTATTGCATTGAAAAATGAAAATATTTTTTTAGAGAAATGGATATTGAAAATTCCAATACTGACTAAAATATGTAACAAATGGATATCCACTGCTCGAATTAAATACATCATCCAAATATATGAACCTGATCTAGTGATTTAGACAATGAATCATAAGTAATAATTAGTATAAGTAAAAGAAATTATTACCATGTGGATGTGCCTCTATTAATCACCATTTCTTTTGTAACACTGATAAATGTATAACCATGTCTGGAAAAACCATGGGTCATGCACTGACACAGCCTCTCCAGAAACCTGGGAAATGAAATTTTCATTCATTGAATCATATACAAATTTTACATTCCTGTTATGTGAAATCATGCAAATTCAATCCTAAAGAAATTGTGATCAATTTAATAAGTCAAATTCTGGGATAATGCACTTAAAAATTAGCCTTTCTCTGTATATTTTTTTCATAAGAAGAAATATAATACAATGAAATTGATAAATTTTTTTTGATATCATATAAGGTAAAATTTCAAATAATGTTGTGCAGTAATTGAAAATCATGGAAGTAAAGTCAGACCTAGTATCTAACCTTGATCACATCAAGGGGTCACTTGCAAAAACAATTAAGAGTCACTGACACCAAATGTTTTGTATCTATTAGGAACTTGAATCTTCTAATTGAATATGAATGTTAAAGGTTGAAGAGAGAATAAAAAAAATTAATGACCATATGTTTTATATCTACTAAGAACATGAATATTGTGATTGAATATGAAGAATTTAGCATGTTTCAATTTGAAAAAAAATCATATATTCATATGCTAGTAATATAGTTTGTGAAAGAATATATTGTAGCGATTTGAATGTCATACCTTATTGTGGTACTAAGAATTACTTTCTTCATTTCCATGTTGGAAGAATTAAGTCACTCTGTCATCCCACATAACAGAAATCCTCCTAGGAAAAAAATGATCAAATCCTATAAAATAAGAATACAGAATTGATTCATGATATCACTTGCAAAAACAATTTTCTAATCATGGACCTAGACTGTTTCTTTAACTTTTAATCGAAGAGATAGCAGTTTTACAATATTTATGGTAGCACCTGTACATTACTAAATATTTACATAATTTGAATACTACTGGATCAATAGTCGCCATATACAATGAGGAATGGATGGTTGTATGTAGGTGTTGACAGATTCAGTCGGCAACCTAGTAGAATAGGAAGATTAAGTGGGTTCTACAAAAAAGAAGACAGATGCGCCAATAGATGATCATACCTAGAGTCTCCCGCAATCAGTCATGACAGATGTAGGAACAGACAGATGAACTAAAAATCTCAGAATGCTTCAGAAATCCCACTACTAATTTTAGAGGGCGATGTAGATCCAACAGGTCGAGACTGTCGATCGGGGTCGTGGCAGATTCGTGAGTCCATATGGAGGATGTGGATTTTGTAAGAAAGAAAGTTGGAAGCGAAGGATCCAATTTGGGCTTTGAAATGAATAACACTTTAATTTGAAGGTGGACCCGAGTAAGGCTTCAAAATACATTTATTTGTTGTCAATCGCTAGCGGGAGCGTTAGTGGAGGCGTGCGAGGTCTTCCAAGGTATGCGCGAGGAGATGGAGGCCTTCGTGGTGAGGTGAAAAACTAATCATGGGAGGAGATGGATGGTTTGATGGAGTGGTGAAACCCTACCCGAGGTCGTCAAACGTATCCATGTGGAGACAGAGGTGTTGAGGTGGTGAATGTTCGGGAAGGTGACCAAGAGAGGGGAGTCGCAGAGAGGATCATCAGAGGGGATCAACGGAAGCCGGCGAGAACCCTAGGAGAAACCCGATGGAATGGAGGTGGAGCGCGGGAGGGGGAGACGAAACTGTGTAGCGGGATGGGGAATTGGGAGTAGAGGAAATTGGAATATGGTGATGTGGAAGATGGATATGGTGACACGTAGGCAAGGAGGAATCCAATTTTAGTATAGGTAATAGATTTTCAGACTTCTTTTCTAGAAAACAGACCCACGTAAATATAGTGTAGTCATCAACTAGAAAAATTACACAATACTTCCTTTCAATGCTTCTAATTTTTATTGGACCGAAAAGATCCATATGCAGTATCTGTAATGCATCAGATTTTGTGACTTCACCAACTATTTTAAAACATGATTTATGTTTCTTTCCATATTGAAAAGGATCAAAAACTTTTGAAGATTGAAATCTAAGCTCTGGTAGATCCTTATTTAATCATTTCTTAGAAATTTTACATAAGTTCCTATGGTTACAGTGACCTAACCTTCTATACCCCAACCAAGAATGATCTTCCATTGTACTAAGGCAAGGTAGATCTTGGCTCTTAAAGTCTTCTAGGTTTAGTGTGTAAACACTCTGTTGCTGATGGGCAGAAATAATAAACTCTTCCTTGGAATTGTGTATTAAGCACTTGATATTCCAAAAATTTACAAGGAAACCTTGATTGCATAATTGGCTTATTCTAATGAGGTTGTGCTAAAGACCCTTAACAAATAAATTTTTTGAAATAGATGTTTTCCAAGAAGAACGATGTTACATTTGCCAATAATTTCTCTATGAGCATTATCTCTGAATGTTACTTTTCCTCCTTTCGTATTGATAATCTTTTCAATGTAGTTTTTGTTACAAGTCATATGCTAAGAACATCCACTATCTATGTACTATGAATTACTGTTGGTACCTTCTATATTTTCAGGAAAATAAAATAGTTAGACTTTCATAATCCGAAAATTCATGGATCCAGAAATTTCAAAAAGAAAAATTTTAGGTACCCACATTTTATTATAAAAATAGGCTTTATGAAATCCAAAAGACTGTGTTTTTTTAAAGTAACAAATTTTTTCCCAATTCCCACCACACTGACACTTAGTGAAAAATGAATCACTTTGAGGAACAATGTAATTTTTATAAAAATTGGTTTAGAGGAAGTATATTCAAATCCAAAACTATTCTTTAGATGTCAAATTTGAGAATACATCTTATCAAAATTTTCCTTACCTAAGGTAAAGTTTGAAAAACACTTCCTCAGGGAAAAAATTTTGGATTTCAGTTGGATAACCTAGTTTTTGTCTTCTAAAAAATTTTATTTGGAACTAAAGTTAGGCTTCACAAAAAAATTCTTAGAAATTACATTTTCTAGATCCTTATAATGTTTATTGTTTTTAGAATATACTTCCTCATGATTTCTTTAAATACATTCAAAATCAACATTTTTCTTATCAAGATATTTAGAAAGATCTAATATTTTCTTAATAAGAATTGTATTCCTAGAATTTTTTATCAAGATTTTTCATGAGTTTTCAATTCTCAATCTCAAGGATTTTTGCAAACCTAGAAACTTCGTCATAGGAAGGTAAACTATTATCATTATCAGAAGAATATTCTTCACTTGAAGAGTAATAATATTTATCAATACTATAACTTTCATTTAATGAAACATTGGTCATTGATTCAGAATTCTGTAACTTATCCATTAAACAATGATTTTCAATAGGTAGTATGGCTATTAGACCAAGATTCGTCTATCCAGAAGATTCGTAATAAAAAGATTAATCCGAAGAGTCTCCACCACTAGAACTCCAGGTGTCATTAACTTTCCCGAATTTCTTAGCTTTAGCTTTGTAGTAATTCTTCCTATTTCTCAAAAAATTCTTTTCCATTATTTCTTTTCTCTTGAGCATAGGACAACCAGGTCTTATATGTCCAGCTCTCTTGCATTAATAACATGTGACTTCTGAGTCTTTATTATCATTGTTTTATTTTTTCTTATATATGGATTAAATGTTCTTATGTCGAACAATCTTGATTATCCTTTGAGCAAGATTTGCTAACTCATTTTCTGAAGATTCACTTCTACTATATTCAGAATGAATAACAACCTTCTGAAGTTTGGATCTAGTAACACTCTCAGGAGTATTATCTTTCATACGATTTGAAGATGTAGTAAAAGAAAAAATTCCATTTCCATTCTTCTCCTTAATGTTATCAGCATCTCTCTTCATTCTAGTCTCATGTTGAAGAAGAGTTCCAAAAAGTTCATCAAGAGAAATCTGAGTAACCTTTCTGTTCTAATCAATAACAGTCCTCTTGGATTCCAACTCATTGGACATGATGTCTATGATATTATCAACAAGAGCTTCCTCATCTAATCCTTTCTCACCCATGGATTGTAAAGTATTCACAATAGTCATGAATATTTTTTCCACCTTACATGTTGGGTCTATATAAGGAAATCAGAAACCATGATATTCATCTCTAAACATGGCTCTTCTTGATTCAATTACTTTGGAAGCTCCAAAGTGAGTAACTTCATGTTTCTTCCAAATACAATTAGCTGCTTCACAAGATGAAATTTGGCTATATATATATTAATATTCATTGAACAAAGAAATGTATTTCATACCTTATAATTCAGTTGATACTCATGGTTTTCTTGATTGTTAATGGTACTAACTTCCTTGTCAAGGATTTTATATCCTCCAATAATCATAACAAAATTATCAACTCCAGTATTAGTAACAAAAGTATTTATATGATCTCTCTATTATTCGTAATCATTCCAATCAAAAATAGGTTGTATTGTTGTTTTGGGATTATCTATGGAACCAAATTTGATTCCTACTAGCTTATAAAAAAATATTTCCACAAAAACATGTGAATAGAAAAAGTTCGTAATCAAGGAAAATAGTCCTCAATAAGGAAAATAGTCCTCAACAAGGAAAATAAAACTAGAGTGTTTCTAAGAAAAATATGAATATGAACTTTATGATTCTGAAAAAATGGTTCCGAAAAAATGTGTACATGAATATTTTTTTTCTGAATCTAATCGTTAGATTAATAATGATTGAATCAATCATCTGATACCAATTCTTGAGATGGTATGTGAGTATTATATACTCCATAATACCAAATGTAGGATCAAAATAATAGTGATACTGAATAAAGTATCTAATGATGATGAAAATACAAGAGGGGTGAATTGTATACTTTTAAAAGATGGTTATGTTTAACAAGGTTAATCAATGTAATTTACAAAACCTCTAAGTTCTACACACTTTCCAGATTCGGGAAAAGTGATTCTAAGAATGCAATTTTGAAAAATGGTTCTAGAGAATGAAAATTAATGAAAGTTTACAAAGATAAAGATGGCACCTTAATGTGTATATAATCTTACTGAATCAATGAAAAATTATAAAGAAGTATAAGATAGTTATACATTCCTCAATTATCAAAATGCAGTGGAAAACACGAAACAAATCATGTAACAAGTAATAGATCTTTTAACCCAAAGAAAATCGTATCCGAAAACACTTGATAAAGGTCATTTGATTTATAATTTCAAGAAATTCTATCATACCCACACAAGGGTAAGCCCTCCTTACGAAGATTAGAGTCTGTCTTGCTATCCCCACATTCCCTCAACTTCTAGGTAGTCGACACCTCTGTCTTCCTATCCCTAGAAGCCCTTGATTGTACACAGCAACAATCGGAGTCACATAAAGAAAATCTGAACATGATTTTTAGTACACACAAATCAATAAGAGTCGCTCTCTAGAAATCACTTTAACAGAATTTAATCTCTAGAGTCATAGAACAATATCGAGCTCTTTCAAATGAACTCATATTTATAGGCATGACTTCAACGGTCGGCTTCCTCCTCCAACTGTTATATTTTTCCTTGAGTGTTGGAGTGACCTGTACACATGTCACTCAAACAACGGTTAATTAGTAACTGAATGCACGAAATCATTTTATAAAAAAACAAGTTTAATAAAAAATATGGTTACATAACCAAAATCTAATATTTGTAATGTAAGTAAACAATTTTTTGGAGTATAACCAAAAATGAAATCGGAGTCTGTAATACAAGGATATTCGGATTTAGGTTTCTATGAATTCAAAACCTGGTCTCTATGGAATCCTGGTGTCTGAATTTCAATGAAATTTGGAATATGGATTCACAAGAATTCAGAACCTGGACTAACCATGTTCAGAGTCATAGTTCATGAGAATTCTGAGTCTGAACATACAAAGTCAAAATCAGAATTCATGAGAATTTAGAGTCAGAATTCATATGTTTTCGGAGTCTGAATTCAAGGAACTCAGAGTCAAAACTCAGAAAAGATCTGAGTATGAATTCAGATAACTCGAAGTAAGAACCCAGAAGAGTTTGAAGTCTAAATTCAAAGAACTCGGAGTCAGAACTCAAAAGTGTTCAGAGTCTGAACTCAGAGAATTCAGAACCAAAATTCAGATCCTGAAAACAGAATTCTTTTTATCTATGTATTATATGAGTCCGAGATTTTAGACATGAAACCAAATTTTACATTTAGACAAAATATGATCAATGAAAACAAGTAAAGGAAAAGTTTCCCTAAGGAAGGAAGGTTTTCCTTATAGAAGTAAAACACAGGGTAAAAAAGAAATTTTCTTTGAGATAAGGTGTTTGTGATTTTCAAAACAAGATGGAATGGTAAATTCATATGGAAACCTCAATGAATTTACAATATCCTCAAAGTATGAAAGAATGGAAATATCATAAGGAAAACCTTATTGACTTAACATATTTAATTTAGTATAAATACACATCGTTTATGTATAAATTCATGTGTTATGTTTTTACATTTAATATAAAATACATTCAATATTATGGGTATTAATTATGAGATTATTTGATAATTTTTTATTGAAGACATGTGTATTGTTATTTTTATTAGAATATTTGGACATATATAGCCCTATAATTCATTATATAAAGCATTATATATAATGAGTTAATTGTGAAATGATAATGAAATCTTGATCCCAAATGGGAAACATGTTGGGATTTTTATCCCCAATGGGAAAAATGTTGTTATACTTGATCCTCAATAGGGAAATATTTTTGATTCCTAATACAATATGGGAAATATTTGGTGATTCTAGATCCCCAATGATGAATTTTTATTATTATATTACTTCCACAATCCTTTGATACGTGATTATTATATTCATTATGGATCATGATTTAAGTCTCTTGTTTTCCAATAATTACTCTATATTACATGTTTGATTATATATGATTATTTTGTTTTCCATTCTTTTCATATGGACCATTTTTATGATTTAAATTTATTTAAATAACATATTTCTCTTATTATTATGTTTTTTCATAGTATTATGTTTTTAATATAGGTATCATTTTGCTATTTTTAATTTATCATTTATAGAAATTTTAATAAAACACATTATTAGGATTCCATTTCCCTAGTAATGTGGATGCATTTAACATGGTAGACTTTTAGAAGAAGTCACAATAAGATAAAATTATATTTAAATGTTTCGAAGAATGGTAAAATTAGTTACTTATATATCTAGTCTCTAAATACAATAATCCTCTCGATTCATGAGATGTCCAGTTTATTCTATAATTAAATGATTTAATTATGAAAATATTTTACAATAATAGTACATTTATCAGGGTTCTCCTCAGGAACACATCCCCAATAGGTAATGTTAATAAAAATACATAAAATATGTATAAGGAAATAATTCTAATATAATAAATTCAAGAGGGAGATAAAATTATTATGTAAAAAATCACATATTCAATTATAATCGATAAATACATAAAAAATAAAGCATCATATTGTACAAGATACATTCATTAGGGGATGATACCTCTACAATAAAAAACATCAGGATTATCCATTCTCAACAACTATTTTCCCATGGATCCTAGAATATTTCAATTTGTTTTCCCTAAATAATATTTAAAAACTCTATGTCCACCAAAATCATCATAGACGTATGTATCTTCAGTACCAATAAAACACATGTGGTCAGGAATCCCATGAAAGAGTGAGTAATATACTCAATAGGAACTAGTGAAACAATAAAAGAAAGTTAAAATGGGATGTTATCTTAGAATCTAAATTATATGAGGAAGTAAAATTTTGGAATGATTTTAGATATGATACACAACTATAATCCTTGGAAATAGATAGTAGTATTTTTAATCCCATATTAATTCCCTAAGATATCATATCATATAGAAACTAGTGAATCTTAAAGTCTCCAAATGATCAAAAAGTCTGATGTTACTATTCTAGATATAAGTTTCACCCAAAAGGGAACAATAATGTTCATGAGATTTTTCAAGGATTGAGGTATTTTAAGTAATTATAATATGTAACATCCATGTTATAAAACATAACTATAGTAGGATACCAAATCCACATTGAGGTATGCATGTTAGTAAAAATATTACCATATTCTGTTTATTCAGAATTACCATAACACATTTATAGAACCATATCGAGGAAGCCCACATATTTTCCAAGTTTTTTTATTATCTAATGGATTACTAACCACTACACTGGTTAGTACCCATCCAGGTGAAAAAAAAATTATTTATAGAATTTTTAGTGTGGAGTCCATGCATCAGCTTCCGTAATTTTTATCATGGGGGTACTTGACGTTAGTGGGGATCACACACCTCATCTTGTAAAAAAATTTGACTTATGAGTACATAATTCTATGGATATGGGATATACACTCTTATTGTATGTGTATGTAAAAAAATATATCTATTCTTTGGGGACCCACAACTTATATGGTGTAAAAGGATACCAAACCCATTCTAGATCTATAATACAAAGACCAAGATTATTTTTTGGAGTGACGAACTCCTTGAAATATTTTGGGGACCAATTATTTTTACTCAATACATCTATAGATGGTAATTGGCACTTTTTCTACTCAAATCTCCATTCCTAAATCCAATAACCCCCTTTACAAAGATAAAACCCATGAACAACACATAATTCATTTATAAGCTTTTATGGTTTGCAAGAGTGTTATATTAACATGTTTTACATGAAAAAAACATATATAATACATTAATTTCATAATTCTATCACTAGATAATGGAGGCTAGTAAAAACCCAATGGATACATAGTACATGAAATGTATGGCATTACACACACAATAAAGTCTTTCTAGGTATGTTCTACCACTATAATACCTTATGGTGTCCAACCACATGGCATGTACTGTTAAGGGAACATTTTATAGGTATCATTGGATTCATATATGTGTAATTCTGTGTATTACATGTGAATTTGTAGATTAGGTGTACATAAATTCCATGTAATTGATGAGTGCATGCTATAACACATGAAAAGTCCTAAAGAACACGTGGTTTCCGTACAAACCATATACTAGTTGGGTGTGCAATCTAGTAAACACCATGTTGAGTGGGATATCAAAAAAAATATTTACTTGTAATATAAAATTCATGCAGCAAGATTATAAAACTATACCCTGGTTATAAAATATGATCGTATATTGAAAGTAATTCATAGTTACATTACAGGTGATATTTTTATCATAATGAATTTGTATCCACTGGATACAAAAATTTACATGAAATATTGTAATTAAATACAAACCATATATTTTGAAAAATTATTGAAATTAACATCTATGATGAATTAACAAAAAATAAAATCATTGTTACCTCCAGTCATGATTGAATCTCAAATAAGGGCCTTAAAAACAATTATAACAAATTGGACGGACAATATTTGGGCATAGATCACTAGAAACACTAATTAAAATATTTTTTCACACATCCCTAACACCTTATATGTTAGTTACCTTTTAATAATTGATGTAAACCCAACTACGTTGGTCCACTATCACCAATTTCATGTCCATGATGCCGTGTTATGTTATAATTATATAGAGTATCACATTTCTCGAGAATAAATCATTGTTTTCATGTCCATTGGTCATCTATTAACTACCCTAAGAGAGTATTATTGATCCTACATCCTTGGAGAATGGTTATGGTGAATATAAGAAGAATGTATGAAGGAAATCATGAAAAATGATTTATTGGTGTTCTATGTGATGTGTTTAACACATTTCATTCGATAATGATTTTCTAATGATTAATATTTGGAAAAGAACAACTACACAAAGAATATTATAGTCAATTAATCATATGTGGTTAAATTAAAAGAAATAATAGATCATGAATGTTATCTTTAATAGTTGCAACACTATGGAATCATGAATAAAAAAGAAAAAAAATTAAATAATCACTCTTAAAAAAATCAAATTGATGTTCATTGTAGCCCACAATTATAACATACTATGTTTTCAATCCCATAATGAATGAGAAAACATCATTCACTTATTTTCCCATAATACCTATCTATAATTTAATGTTTATAGAGTATATCACAAATTATAGAGGTTATTGGTGAATAAATTGATGTTTTCGGACATCGTGGAAAATAACTAGTTAATTGAAAAAATAACATATATTTTAAATAACTCACCAATTAAGTTTTTGACCTCTAGGTCTGGTCACAATAACTCCTAATTATAGAAAAAACCCTGAAAAAATATTCCAAATCCTGGATCTAATTTAGAAGATATCACTATCACCATATTCTAGATAATATTTTTAAATAATATTTTTTTAAAAAAATGTAAAAAATAATCATTCCCATAATTTCAATAAAATATAATTTAAGAAATATTAATTTTTTTTTCTGATTCCATATATTATATTGAATTTACCTATTTACTATTGTATATGTCTAGTCACTCTAAAACTGCAAAATGTTATGAGACATGATGAATAGAAATATGGGTCACTACATCCACCCAGACTATTGATCATATTCATCCATGAATGGGTACAATTACACTAGATAAACAAGAAACACTAAAAATAAACACATTTGAAAAACTATACACCCTTCCTTGGAAGAAAATCACATATAGAGGTCCATTCTTCACGAGAACTCATTACGCAACCATATTTGTAAATAAATTCTTATTTCACTATAAATATTTAGGATTTCATCCATCAGTTTATACTATAAAAAATGATACATTTTCTCATACACATAATGAATAAAACCTCATCAAAACTAAAACACAACATTATAAAAAACCGTAAACACCATAAATGAACAAGAATTAGTTCATCTCTAAGTTTACCTATTAGATTAGATTCACACACCCCTTCATAAAAAAGTCTTCTAGAAAGATGATTCAAGGGAATGTTTTTTCATTATCAAACTCTTCCATAAATCACATCACTAATACTAAACACAGACACCTGAAGAGATTTTTGTTACAAGGATATTTAGGATAGAAACAAGTTTTCTATCGTACAGTAAATATGACAAAATTCTAATGTCACTAGATTAAAAAAAATAACAAAGGTATTCAAGCTCAATTTCTCTTAAATTATTTGTGTGAATGTTGAAATTTCATCGTAATTTACACATAAAATTACTCCCATTATAAGAAATTGTCTAGTTAAATTATTGTCACTCCTTGAAATCCATTGATAGGCAGACAAATAAAAAACAACCACATAAGATACTGTGTATCACAGTAGTAGTCATCAATTGCCCAATTATCTAATTTTCAGAGAAAAAGATTCTAATAATTTATATGACCATACTCTATCGACTCTAGATATTATGATAGAACTTGTTATAAATTTATAAAGAAGAATCCAAAATATTTATTAGAAAAATCCATCACCATATTTATAATTTTTCTACTAGATGAGATTTTATAAAATATATACTTATAAATACCACACTAAAGACTATACCCAAATAGGTTGGTCATCACCAATATGATTCATCATGGTATTCAATAAAAACATCATGGAGAAAAGAAATATTTAACTAAGAAATGAGATGACTTTTTCCACATTTTTAATAAAATAATTTATTCCATTACATGGGAACATATGATCATGCTTGATGGATATATCTACATAACCCCTATATGAATAAAGTACTAAATAGAATGGTTTGGGTCCACCAACATCATTTAAAATTGGAACAATTTACCTTTCCCATGAAAACCACTTCATTTAGGTTTGATATTAATGCATATCCTCTATAAACTAGTCATGGGATTCCCCACTGAGTGTTTCAACCAACATGTGACTAGTATGATACTTGGATATCATCTACCACCATAGATTCACTATACCTTTTTTAGTGTTTACATTCCTTTAATAAAATACTACCTGAATAAAAAATATCACTACTACCCAGTATGCTATGATATATGAAATGGTTTGGATCAGGTGTCTCAACAACATAACTTGGGATTCTATCATCCAACATAGATAGAACTAAATTACTTATCTATAAATCACTCTAATTAATATATCAACCTCACATTAATGGAAAACCATGAGTCACCCTCCATGAGAATTAAAATATTAAACAATATTTATTGGAAGAAAATTCTTAACCACACCAATGGCTCATACACTCATGATTGTTATATGATGGTTAACAGATTACAACTTCACAAGGGGCATCTAATGATTCCACACCCAAAGGGGTTTCATTCACTCTTAAATGTGTAACTCACCTAATATATTCAAATTAATAACACCTTTTAATTTAAATAATTTGTATTCATTCATTCCTAATTAATATTTTAGTGGGTGTTAGCTAAAAATAATGTAATCCCATTAATGACTTATTTATAAGATGTAGTTAAACTCATTTCTCAAGAAGGAATATGTGAACAGTATCACCACTACTGTAAATTCTATATGAGATAATGGTTTTTAATGTCCAAACATTATAATATTATAAATTCAAACAACATGCTTAGAAACTATATCTTACACAGATGTTGATTAGTATGAGGGTCTGTGAGGTGGGGTTTTGAATTTTACCTCAGACAAAATTGGGTTTCATATAAAACTAGTAATCTACCATTTGTCTAATCATAAAAATCCAACTATTAGAACATAAAAATGACTATATCCAATCATAGGTGGTGATTGTGAGAGTGGATAATAGAATCTCCCATCTTCATTGTCTCTTACAACACAAACATCTCAATAAAAATCTACTATATCTTGCTCATATTTCCTATAGAAATAGATTCTATTATCTTAATGAATCCTAAAATATGGATATAGATCAATGAATATAATTAATATATCATTAATAAATCTATATTACTAATAATTATAGGTTGAATACTTCCTATAAATCCTCAATCTAACAATATTCACTTGGGGACTTCATCATAGGTGGGGTTTCATAAGGAAATATTTTTCCTAAATTGTAACACTTGAGGAATCACCTAAACTATATATCTAAAATAACACTATCAAATATTCTGTATAAAACAAATCTCATAAGGCTTAGTAACCATAATAAGTACTCAGATATGGTTTTTTGACTTTCAAATTTTCTATCAACTCTTATCCTTGATCTATCATTATAATATGAAAATATAATTTCATCATAAACAATGTATAATACTTGAATCATTATAGTGTAGTCCCTTTTGCATTTTATAAAATTTCATCTTCTAATTAATCATTATGTTGTGTAGATAAATGAATGATATGATCAAAATTTGTTCAGAAAGTTTTTGAACTAGATAAAATGTGGGAGTTAGTTTCTCCACCCAATTATTTACTACATGATGATATTGATTAACTCTAAATATAAGAATACTCTAATATGGGAAATCACATTGAGTGGTCACCCTATCAATAAATTCATCACTGAGATATATCACTCACTCAATTAGAAGGTCTACATTATGAAAAAAGTGGAGATAATTCACAATAGCCCAGACTTTCACATATTCTATTTGATGTAAAGCGCTGGTTCTTGAGAAACTTTCCTTTTTTGAATAGGAATGTGGATGTAAAAGTGGTGTTTTCTGAATATGAAGGTTGATTATGGACGTAACATATAGAGTATGGTGGTAGATACTAATCGAAAATATTGACGGTAGATTCTGATGGAAGATTCTAGTTGTAGTATATCGGGTTTTATAGTATCTCTTCATGGTAGATAATGATGGAATATCCTTATGGTAAATCATGATGGTATGTCCTAACGGTATATTATTGCATTAGAAGAGATATTCTAGCGGTAGATTCTAATTGAATATCCTGATGGTATATATTTATGGTAGATTCTGGCAGACAAAGACTTATTATAGAAATAAATACTGATGGTAGATCCTAATGGTTGACAGTAATAGCAGATTTTGGTTGTATTAGATATAGTGTGGAGGTAGAATCATTTGATAGACCTTGATGGTATATACTGACAGTAGATGATGGATATAGATACTTTTAGTAGATCTTTTAAGTAGCATGTTCCATTTTTATTGAATTTTTTATTTTCCGTCTTTTTATATTATTTTTTTACAAATAATGGTTTCAAATACTTATTTACGGAAATTAGGATCTATTTCAAAAGAATATTTTAATATACTACTTACCATAAAACATTGAATCATTTAAATTTCTCTTCAATACGGAATTAATGAGACCCACATTAATCTTCAATTAAAATCATATATGTTGTTTAATATATAGACATTTCATATCTATTAATTTTAAGAAAAATATACTTCATTCATTCCATTCTACTCACTTTCTCTCAGGATGGGTGGTAGTGAAGTGTATCTCATTGGAGTTGTGAGTACCAATTCATAGTGTTGGTTCTATTTCTTCTTATAAAGGGAATATCATATGAGTGAAACCACTATATTGGTGGAGCACAATAATTGATGTTTTTTTCTTCCTAATAGGGGATCTCCAATTTCGCTTCTTTATGAATCATGGTGGAGGGGTTATACTTGATTTATCTTTGTAAAGATCTGTATCCATACTAATATAGATTAAAAAATATTTTTTATTTAAATTGAATTGGAATTTAATGATTCACAATTTTTTTACATATTTTTTACATTGTGATATTGACCTCATATATGGTTTTTGGTTCAATGGAAATCATGGTTGCTTGGAGCCATTATTTGGGATGTAGTAATGGTGTTAGAAAGACCATGTTTTTATTATTCTTTTATTTCACACTAAATGAAGTTGGTTAACAACTTATATCCAGTTATGAAATGTTTTCCCCTAAAAAATAACTTTCTGTGATAACACACTTAAAAGTTTAGTGTGATTGATGAAAATCCCCTCACATAGTCTTAACAGATTATATGTGATATATTCGTGAATGTATTTCAATGTGTGAATTTTTATTGACTTGTTTTGCATTGATATGTGGTAGTTTTGATTGAATGTCATGGTGATATGAAGGTTGTCATGGGTGGTGGTTGTATCTATGATGGTGGCTATGCATCCTTGTTTTCATGAGGATGATTAGTTATCTATTTTTACGATGTTTTATTTCATGTTAGTTTTTTAATTACTAATTTAATTAAATAAATGATAATATTGATAATGAAATGTAATGGGATAGATATGGTTAATGAATGAATAATAATTAAATATTTGATTAAATGGAGTTAATATTAAATGAGAAATATCGATATGAAATAATGTAATGAATGAAATGAAAATAATCGAATGAATTGGAAATTTAAATGAAAAGTGTTTGTAATGGATAATTTGTAAATAGGTTTTAATTAACAGGTAATATAAAAATATAGTTTTTGTTTTGTGAGGTGGTGTTATGAATTTAGTCATGATACAAAAATTAGTTGAGGTTTTGAGGTTATGCAATGATGTTAGGAGTTGGGAGGAGGACCTTATTGTAAACAAGAAGGTTGTTCTTGTTTTCTTTGATATTATACATATACATTATATTTAACTTAGGATTTTATTTATTCACCCCACCAATATAGAGAATAGTGTATTGACATACAATAGTTTTGGTGGTGTTTTTACAAACATTCTAATTGTGGGGATTGATTGATGGACACCTTCTCCTTAGCACTACATCTTCAATGGAATGACGACATGCATATGATGTGATGACCATAAGTCACATGTGTATTATAGTAATGTGATGTAATGTGGTGTGATGGACCATGTGTCTTTGGTAGAGATGTGATGAGGTGATATGTGATGATATGTATTTGGGTGGGGGCCGTGCATGGGTGGAGGAGGGAATGCGGTTGATGGACTTGGGATGTAATATGATGTGATGTGATTTGATCTTATATGGAAGTGGTGGGACAACCAAGTTGTATGAAATTAGGGAATGAGAATAGTTATTCAGTGGGAAATTGTAAAGGGGAAACCTATCCCTGATATGATTCTTATTATGTTATTATACATTGATGTTTTATTTTGTGATCAATACTTAGTGAAATGGGATTGGATAGAAAACATTTTAGTTACATTATTGGTTTTATTATATAATCCCTTGTTCATTAGTATTATTTTTTCACATGTACATGAGATACATTGGTATCCCTATTAAGTATACATATATGAACACACTAAATATATAAACTGATTATTAATATTATTAGAGGACTGAGTGGACCATTCTGGTTGTTACTGGATCAAACCATTTGATAGTTTCTATGTTTCTAACTTAGAATTTATTTTTTCCTTTGTAAATTTTGAGACCTTAAACTATATCTGATTATTTTATACCTGAATTGTGAGATTTTTTTGGTTTCCATTATATACAATTTTATGTATTTTCTAAAATTTGATTATTCTTATCTATTAATAATATATAATTATATTGAAAAATTACTCTAATTAATGATATTTCATTTCCATTAGTGCTAGTCTCCATCATGAGGACTACTGGAGAATGAGATCAGTGTTCATTATCTCTCTTCAGTCATTACATTTTTTTGGAGGTGTGGGGTCTCCACATAGTGGTATCAAAGGTGATTATGGAGAGATAAGATATATTTTGGAGTTCAGAATAATTATAATTACATGTGTTGGTATCACACAATTTCTAGTTGACCTTGGTTTGTTACATAATATAGGGAGACTTGTAAAGACATGGTATATTATCGGATCTGGTCATCCAATTCATGTAATATGATCTTATTAAAATCCAACTGATGTGTACCTATTTTTTGGGTAGATACCTAGGATAGGTATTTACAACTGAAGGCTTGTGTTCTTATTTGAATTGGGTGTTTTTTAATCTTGGAAAGTTGAAATAAGTTAATATAAAATAAATAAACCATAATAAATATACCCATAACAAGGATTTAGAACAATATTTTAATATTTTATGTAACATCGTGGGATTTTTTAACTATATTTATTTTGAATAAATATTATTTCATTCATAGGTTGTGTTACTCGCAGCAACAAGTTTTAACGAACCCTAAAAATATAATAATATTTTTATTAACTTGATATTAAAATTCGAGGAATTTATATGAATAAAACAATTTAAAATATAAGTAATAATGGTTTTATATTGTTAATACATATTTATAAAAAAATATTAATTTTCAGCATTGTCTTTTTATATTTTGAAAATACTATTTTCTAAAAATATGTTTTTAATCTCTTTTTAGAAAAATAATATTTTTTAAAAAAATTCAACTTTTTTGAAAAATTAAACATCATTTTGAAATCCACATTTAAAAAATTTCTTTTGGTTATTTGTTTTGGTATTTTTATGAAAATATTAATTTTTGTATGAATACATAAAATTATATTTTTATTGAAGAAATTATTTTTGTGTAAAGAATTTATAACGTCTATTTTTATTTTAAAAATTATTTTAATGTAAAAATTGTTTAATTATATATAATTAACCAAAATATTTCACTGGAATCAATTTTGTTTGAATTTTTAAATATAATGTTATTAATCTTCTTAATATTTTCTTATTGGAAAACCACTTTCTAGTCACGTCGCTGGGTTTCATATTTGATTAATTTGTGAATTTATATAAATGGAATTTTGAAAAACTGATTTCATTTTTGGGAAAAAAAGTATATTATTCTATAAGGTAAAATTAATATTTTCCCATATGGAAATGAAAAAATAGTAAAAACTATTTACCATAGTTATGGTTGAAATTGGTTTACTAGGGGTCAAATTAAAAATATATGGGTTAAAAGGGACCCAAAACATGTACAAAACTAACTGTATGGCCATATTACATACTCATAATATATAATTATAGATAATTGTTAATTTTTCATCCTTTTTTTATATAAAAACTGTGGGTACATATTTTTAATTCCAAACTTGAAAACTGTTCCACTGACCTCACTTATAATAGGTCACCCCTTATACTCTCCTATTAACACATCCAAAAACATTTGTATCATTAAATACCTACCAAAATTACTTTTATACTTATCCCATAAAATAAAATAATATTTATTTTAGTTATAAATCTAACATATTATTGATTTTGGTTAAAACCTAAAGAGGTTACATAAAGAAGATGTTACATTATTCAATGAGTATTTCTAGTATATGTCTTCCTACAACATCAAAAATTATTATTAAAAATTGATTATAGTTGAAAATAATTATATTAAAAATAAATAGATGTTTTTATGTTTCGTTAATGACCAACATCCATCTCCACTTCTATCAAATGGGACAAAAACACATCATTTGTGAGTATAGTGGGCCACCACCTCACGAACCGATGTTATTCGTTTTTCATCAAAACCTACCACAAATAGAATTAATGATATATTAAATATTTATATTATATATATATATAAATTATTAAACTTATTGAATAATTATATCACACATAACTTCTTACATTCCATTTCGAGGGAATACAATAACATCACTTGTGTGTACGACGGAGCACCGCCTCACGAAGTGAGCTGATTCATTTATGCTTTACAAGGAAAATAATAAGGATTTTTAATGAAAATATCTAATATATATGACCTATAAATTATTCTATAATGATAATAAACTATTTACCCATTTTCGTATAACCAATATTTAAAATGGAAACATCATTCATGCGTACGTTCAACCTACCATCTCTATGAAAGATATATTCATTTTCTATATCTAACATTAATAGATTAATATAATCACATATATACTGAATATATATGATATTAATTCCATTTTTAACATTCTTTATACGATTCAATTATTAAAAAAGAAGTAGGATAAAATATATAAAAAAAATCACAAAAAATGAAGTAGTTGTTTTGCTTGAAACGTGACTTTAACATGGTATTATTAAGAGAGGTGTAATAAAAGGTCACATGAAAATAAGTGTTAATATATATATATATATATATATATTATTTTACGATATATTTTAAAAAAATTATATTTATTATATAGATATTTTCAATGTGTATGACGGACGTCAAGACATAGGTTAGGGGATTGTTTTCTGAATTTTTTATCTTTGAGACATATGTTATGTTATGAACCAATATTATTTAAGAGATGTATTCAAATCTACATTGACATGCAATATCATGAATATATTTATTCTCATGATATTATATTGTTGGTTGGAGTGGTTTACTCAAGAGGGGGGTGAATTGAGTACAAATTAAAATTTCTGTTAAAAACAATTTCTATTAAAATCCCCCAATTTCTAAAACAAATTAAACTGTAGTGAATTTATATAGATTATAAAGGTTCAATTAGTTTCTCAAAGATTGATTAGTTCTCAGTTAACTTAATCTAATGATTAAATTAACTTTTGAAACTAACTTACTGATTCATAATAAATATAAACACTTGCGAATTTAATTATCAAAGTAGCTTTGAAGATAAATTATATTTCAAAGTAATAGCAGCGGAATATGAAATAAATATGTATAGTATGGATAAAGTATGTAGCTACTAACATAGAGAATTAACCAAGAGGTTCAGTCTCAAGCCGAGACTTAGTCCTCTCAACAGTTTGTATAAAAATGATCCACACCCTGGATCGGGGTTAACAACAGTGAACACACTGTCCAGGTCACAAGACCTCTACCACAGTTCTACGTGGGAAAAAAAACAATAGCAGCTAGCTGTCCAGGTCACAAGACCTCTACCACTATCCACAGTGGGGAATGAAGTGTAAAAAGGTTTGCTGAGGATTTACAGATCCTCCAGTGAAAGTACAGGAGTCAGTGTGTGTGTTTAATACAGCAGATAACACACACTTCTCAAAAGGTAGAATAAATAAATCACAGAGCAGAGATGTAGAGTTTAGAAATTGCTCTAGTTATTTCAGTGTAGCACTGGACTCGTTTTGGAATTGATCAGAAGTGATTCTGAGTCCTCTTCTCGATTTTGTTTGAGAAGCAGAGTGTCGTATGCTTCATGTTCACAGGCAGTGAGATGTAGTCGATGAAGCTCTTCGATATTATTTTGTATGCACATAACTCTTCTTGAGTAGGCTTGATTGTATATATGATTCTGTCTTGCTTGGTTCTTCTTGTATGCACAGAGCTCTTCTTGAGTATGTCGTATGTCTTCCTTGTCTCTGTGTGTGTTGTCTCACACCTCTTCAGCAGAGTCTTCTTGTATTTATGTCACGTGCTCCATAGGACAGAAAAGGTTTCCTTTCCGTAGGTATGAGGTACGGTTTCCTGACATCCGACAACCTTTATTAATTGATTGTCAGGGTATTAAAATATAACTAATATGACCATTGGTTAGAATAAATAAAGATAAAGATAAAGAAATTCAAACAGTTGTTTATGACTGTTCAAGTGATCGGAAGGTCATCAGCATTAGAGTAATGATCGGTGACTCAGATAGATCAGCATCGGTCTGTCATCTGATCGGTGAGTCATTTTCATCGGTGAGTCATTTGCATCGGTGAGACCTTGGATCAGTGACTCATTTGCATCGGTGAGTCCTTGGATCGGTGAGACCTTGGATCAGTGACTCATTTGCATCGGTGAGTCCTTGGATCGGTGAGACCTTGGATCGATGACTCATTTGCATCGGTGAGTCCTTGGATCGGTGAGTCTGATGGATCGGTGAGTCTGATGGATCAGTGAGTCTGATGGATCGGTGAGTCTGATGGATCGGTGCGTCTGATGGATCGGTGAGTCTGATGGATCGGTGAGTCTGATGGATCGGTGAGTCTGATGGATCCGTGAGTCTGATGGATCGGTGCATCTGATGGATCGGTGAGTCTGATGGATCGGTGAGTCTGATGGATCGGTGAGTCTGATGGATCGGTGCGTCTGATGGATCGGTGAGTCTGATGGATCGGTGAGTCTGATGGATCGGTGAGTCTGATGGATCGGTGCGTCTGATGGATCGGTGAGTCTGATGAATGCAGAAGACTTCCAACATACTTTGTAAGTCAATAAGCATAGACAAAAACATGATAACAAATTCATTTACAGATTGTAATTAAGTTTATGAGAAAACAAACCAGATTAAACATTAATGGTATGTGATGATTTGTGATTATTAAAACATCAAACACAGACATGAAATCAACAATCTTCCAGAGGGCTCAACAATCTCCCCCTTTTTGATAATCACAAATCTTTATCATTTAATATAAATAATATGATATTAAAAAAACATAATGAGAATTAAACCATAAGAAGAATAAATATTAAGAGATATATAAATCTCCTTCTTAATTTAACATTCCCATATATATAATATTCAGATTGCTCCCCCTGAGATATTGATCTCCCTCTGAGATATTCAAATATCTCATACATATATAGATCGTTCTCCCCCTTAGAGATATATTTCCCCCATTATATATATCAGACCTTTCTCCCCCTTTGGGATAATCAAAATGGAGGGAAAACAGATAAGAGAAAGTGAAAGTAAAAGCTGTCAGTAGAGAGTAGAGAAAAAAAAAATTGATAAAGGACAGATTATTACAAGTAGCACATTGTTCACCCCATCAAAAACAATACACAACTATTTGGTGGGATACAAAGGGGCTTTGCCTTTGTCTTGGGGATCAATAGTGGGTAAGTTTGAAGGCTTGGAGACATGCTGGTCTTGGAGAATCTGAAGTGGTGGTAGGACAACTCGGGCAGGTGTAGGAGCAGGTACCACAGAGGGTTGTTGTTGAGAAACAGGAGCTGATTGTGGAGCTTGCTGAGGAACTGGTCTTAATTGAGAGAGAGCTTGAGCAACAGATAGCTGATTTGGAGCTAAATCAGAATCACTGAGAGGTTCAGAAGTAGGGAGTACAATTGCAGTGGCCTGTGCATCCAAATAAGGCTTCAACAGATGAATAAATTCATGAATGACTTCTGCTCCATACTTCATAGCTTTTTCAAAGTCATCTTTATTCTCCATGAACTGCGCTAATGTTGGGGTAAAATCTTGCAATTGGCGAACTTGAGTGTTGAAGGCCCGGGTGACTGTAGGTAATTTCAGATTCTCTTCTAACACCTTGAAGCTTGCAGTCATCTCATGTTTTGTATAAATCTTGGAAAAGTAAGTATCAACTTTTTCCTTGATCTCTTGCAGGGCTTTCTTAGCATCTGCTGAATATACCAAGGCAATCTTATGACTGTTATCACAGAGCTCTTTCATCTTCCTCAAAGATTCTAAATCAAGAATTTGTCTTACAGCAGCTAACTCTTCATGCACAACTTCTCTTAGAGCTTCTATTTCACGGGTAGTGATCTTGGTTACCTTGACTGTACTGGCTTGGCCGACTATGTGAGTTAGTTCAGCTTTCAACTTCCTCAGGTCAGACTTGTTGAGATGTTCAATCAGATTTCTCAAAACTTCCATCATACCAGAGATGGTTGATCTGAACTCATTTGATAGAGAAACTAAGACAATTTGGAGATCCTTCAAAGTCTGATTCAAAAAGGCTATTTGCCTGCCAATAAGTTCACCAGTATTGGCTAGGTCTAGCTTCACAGCATTTGATACTCTATGTGAGAAGGCTTCCAATGAATGTTCAGAAACTTGTAGAGACACTTGAGTAAGAGCATTAGAAACTTCTTCTCTAACTATGGTTCTCACAGCAGTTAGCAATTCAAACTTAAACTTATCAAGATCAGCTTGACTGATTCCAGAACCTGGGAAATTATTATTGGTAGGATCAACAGTAGGAACAGACCTTGCTTCTCGTGGGAGGTTCCTCTTCACAGCTGCAGCAGATTCTGACATTGCTTCATCTTCTTCAGAATATTCTAAGCCCAACACAGCATAACCAGGGTAGTCATCCCAAACAGCAGCACACAGAGTGTATTTTGGTTTTTCATAGCTTGCTGTTCCACAGATTTTTGGTGAGTCAGCCTTGTCACTGATATGGAGTTCATATACTGACTGAGATTGTTCTACTTGATCTAAAGCAAGACCATCCACCGGTCTGTTAACACCGTCAACAGAAGCTTCAACAACATCAGCATCATCATCATCACCATGATTGTCATCAGCATCACCTTGCTCATTATTACTCGGCTCAGAGGCTTCACTGTGATATTCTTCAGTGTCAGAATCTTCTTCATCACCAAGAATAGGTTCTGACTCTGGTAGGGTTAAGGGTGGACTAGCAGGTCCAAATTCTATTCTTTTCTTGGGGCTAGCAGTGTCAGGGTCACTCCTATCATCAGAAGAAGACACACTTTCTTCTGCAGTAGCAGCTTCTTCTTGCTCATCATCATCAGAATAAACTGGTTCCTCATCTGGTTTTAATCCAGGATCTCTCAAATCCTTTGGCCTCTTGCCATGATCTATGGGATTGTAGGCTTCATACAATTTATCTTCATCTGCAACCCAGAACTTCTTCCATGGATTCCAATTTATTTTCATCCTCTTGCAGATCTCTTTGTTAAGACATAAGGTACACTCTGTTTCAACAACTTCATCATCTTCATCAACACATACCATATTCTTGAGCATAGTAGATATCATCTTTGAATAAAACAAGGCAGTGGCTTTCTTGGAAGGTTTTATCATTCCAGCTATGTGTACCACCACATACCTACACAAATTGATTTTATCATGTGTTTTCAGAAGAAACAAGAGGAAAACATCCTGGTATTTTACAGCAGAAAAATCTCCTCTCCTAGGGAAAAGTTGGTGCTGAATAAACATGAAAAGAAGTCTGCACTCACCATCTAATTCTGAAGCTGTAATTCTTCGTGACTCTCTGTTTCCTGTCAGAAGCTCCAGAGCTAGCTCATAAGAAAAGTAGTCAGATGTTGGAGGAATATTCCCAGCATAATCCTCATACCGACCTTCATGAGGTACGTTCAGGCACTCAGCCCACTGCTTAGATGATAAGGATATTTTCTTTCCTTTTACCACAGACGACATCCGGGCAGCCTCCACACCATCTAAAGTGATTTCCAGATTCATGTAGAACTCATGTACTAGCTTCGGATAATCTATTCGGGTGTTGTTTGAAAACGAGTCTATCCATCTTTGCGATTCAAGAACTTGCAGCAACATTGACTTACTTGAAAAAAGCCAGGTAGAGTTTACTTCTTTTTCTACAGCAACAATCCGAGTTTCCAGGTTCGGATTTACTGATAGTTGAGAGGTACTACTTGACTCGCCTCGAGCACGCTTTGAAGGTACAAGGCTATCCAGTCCTTTGCTCGGTCTCTTTTGCTTAGCCATTCAATGATTTTAAGAAGGCAGGAGTTCGAAGGTTCGAAGTGGAGGGGAAGAGATGTTGAGAGGTTCGGCGGGAAATTAAAGGTCAAAAGGTTTAGGGAAGATAAATAGTCGCGTATCATTTATTTTATCATTTAGGGTTTCCATAAAAAGTAATTTACTAATTAATAAAAAGTAATTGAAAATAGATCGGTTTGACAGAACAGTGTGACAGATAGGTTCCACAGATCAGTTTCACAGATCAGTTTCACAGATCAGTTTCACAGATCAGTTTCACAGATCAGTTTCACAGATCAGTTTCACAGATCAGTTTCATGGATCAGTTTCACGGATTAGTTTCACAGATCAGTTTCACAGATCAGTTTCACAGATCAGTTTCACAGATCAGTTTCACAGATCAGTTTCACAGATCAGTTTCACATATCAGTTTCACAGATCAGTTTCACAGATCGATCATACACAACTCTTGTTTAATAAATTTAATTCTTTCATAGCATAAGGGCTTTGTGAAGATATCAGCTAATTGATTTTCAGAACTAAAAAATTCTAGAGAAATATCACCTTTCTGATAATGATCTCTTAGAAAGTGATGTCTGACATCAATGTGCTTAGTTCTAGAGTGAGACACAGGGTTCTTGGATAAGTTGATTGCACTAGTGTTGTCACAGTTAATTGAAACATGTTTAAAATCAAATCCATAATCCAATAAAGTGTGTTTCATCCACAAAATTTGTGCACAGCAACTACCAGCAGCTATGTATTCTGCCTCGGCAGTAGACAATGCAACTGAATTCTGTTTCTTACTACACCATGATACTAGGGATTTTCCAAGCAAATGGCATGTTCCAGATGTGCTTTTTCTATCTAACTTACATCCTGCAAAGTCAGCATCTGAATAGCTAGTTAGATTAACTGATTTTCCTTTTGGATAAAACAAACCTAAATTTATAGTATACTTAAGATACTTAAAAATCCGTTTAACAGCTAGTAAGTGTAATTCTTTAGGATTAGCTTGAAATCTAGCACACATACATACACTAAACATAATATCTGGTCGACTAGAAGTAAGATAAAGTATGCTTCCAATCATACCTCTGTAATTGGTTTGATCAACTGGTTTCCGAGTCTCATCAACATCCAATTTACAGGTAGTACTCATAGGTGTATCACTTTCCTTAATACTATCCAATCCAAAACGTTTTAAAATATCCTTTGTATATTTACTTTGATTTAAAATAATGCCATCTTCATTTTGAAATATTTTAAATCCAAGAAAGTACTTAAGCTCTCCCATTAAGCTCATTTCAAATTCATTTTGCATACTTTTGGAAAAATCAGTACATAAAGAGTGTTTAGAAGATCCAAAAATAATATCATCAACATATATTTGTACAACTAAAACATCTTTAGAAATCCTTTTAATGAAAAGAGTTGGATCAGCAATCCCTTTAGTAAAACCTTTTGAAATAAGGAAATTGCTAAGTCTATCATACCAAGCTCTTGGAGCTTGTTTCAAACCATACAAAGCTTTAGAAAGTTTAAAAACTTGATTTGCAAAATGGGGATTAGTAAATCCAGGTGGTTGTTCTACAAAAACTTCTTCAATTATAAAACCATTTAGAAATGCACTTTCCACATCCATTTGATATAACTTGAAATCCAGATGTGCAGCATATGAAAGTAAGATCCTAATGGCTTCTAGTCTAGCTATAGGTACAAAAGTTTCCTCATAGTCTATACCTTCTTCTTGACTATATCCTTGTGCAACTAGTCTAGCTTTGTTTCTAACTATATTTCCAGATTCATCAACTTTGTTTCTGAACACCCATTTTGTGCCTATGGTCAAAGTGTCCTTAGGTCTGCCAACTAATTCCCAGACTTTGTTTCTTTCAAACTGATTTAATTCTTCTTGCATAGCCATTACCCAAAACTCATCATTGATAGCATCATTGATATTTTTAGGTTCTGACTGTGAAAGAAAAGATTGATGTTCAACCTGATTTCTTAGAGAAGCTCTAGTCTGTGTTCCTCTATCTAGATTTCCTACAACAGCATCTAAAGGATGATTCTTTAGAGTCCTAGATGGTCTTGAAAAGATAGGGATAGAAATTTCAGATTCATCTACAGATTGAGGTTCAACAGAAGCAGGTTCTGGAGAATTTCCAGAGCTGGATGTTTTAACTATAGGTCCATTGTATTTATCATTGAGATTCAAACCAGAGAGATCATCTTCAAGAGAGATTTTAGGTTCATGTGGATCAGTTTCATCAAATTTGATGTGAACAGATTCTTCCACACATTTGGTTCTTTTATTGAAAACTCTATAGGCTTTACTAGAGATAGAGTAACCTAGGAAAATTCCTTCATCAATCTTGGATGCAAATTTGTCAAGATTGTCTCTAGTATTGAGAATGAAGACTTTGCAGCCAAAAACTTTGAAGTAGTTAACCTTGGGTTTCCTATGGTTCCACAACTCATAAGGGGTCCTCTTAAGAACAGGTCTAATTAAGACTCTATTAATGACATAACAAGTTGTATTAACAGCTTTAGCCCAAAATTAAATAGGCAGTTCATACTCATTGAGCATGGTTCTAGCAATTTCTTGAAGGGTTCGGTTTCTTCTTTCTACTACACCATTCTGTTGGGGTGTTCTAGGAGCAGAAAAGTTATGAGTATATCCATTGTGTGAGCAATAAGATTCAAAATCTTGATTTTCAAACTCACGACCATGATCACTCCTCAAGGTTTTAATCTTAAGTCCACTAAGGTTCTCTACAGACTTGGTGTATTTGACAACGTAAGAACAAGCTTCACTTTTGTGAGCTAGAAAATATACCCAAGTATATCTAGAAAAGTCATCTACAAGAACATAAACATAGTGCTTCCCATTTAAACTAGAAACTCTTGATGGTCCAAACAAGTCCATGTGAACCAACTCAAGTGGTTGAGAAGTTGAGACTTCTTTCTTTGATTTAAAAGAAAATTTATGTTGCTTTCCCTTTTGACAGGGATTACAAACTTTGTCTGCTGGAAATTCAAGTTTGGGTAAGTCTCTAACTAAGTTCTTCCTAGAAAGTTTTCTAAGTGAGTGCACATTGCAGTGTCCTAATCTTCTGTGCCAAAGCCAAGAATCTTTATGAAAAGCATTTAAACAAGGAATGTTCTGTTTAGCTAAAGAATCTAAATCAACAGCATAAACATTTTCATTTCTTAAAGCAGAAAATACTAAAACATTTTTAGTGTTAAAAACATTGCAAGAATCATTTTTAAATTTCACATAAAAACCATCATCACACAACTGAGAAATGCTTAACAGGTTATATTTAAGTCCATCGACAAATAAAACTTTAGAAATTAATACTGAGTCAGTGTTACCAATCTGGCCTAAGCCAATGATTTTTCCTTTTGAATTATCACCTAAAGTGACAAAGCCTCCATCAACTTTTACTAAGCTCTTGAAACATGAAATGTCTCCTGACATATGTCTTGAACATCCACTGTCTAAGTACCATATCTTCTTGTGACAGCTCTTCAAGCAGGTCTCCTACAAAACAGATTTAGATGGAAGATGATTTCGGTACCCAGATCTTCTTGGGTCCAGACAGGTTAGCCAATAATACTTTAGGTACCCATATTTGTCTAATGGGTCTCATATAATTTGTAGAAATAACATTCTTTGAAAGATAAACCTTATTAGATTCATAACTATGAATATAACTGGTTGAGGCATAAGAAGTTCCAGAATTAACTATCTTCTGTCCAGATTTAGGAATGAATCTAGTTTTGGAAACTTTTCTTTGTCCAGGTTGGTATCCTATACCAGTAGTGTATCTAGGTGCAACTTGCTTTCCTAGAATTTGTGTTAGAGTATTTTTACCATTGGTGAACATCTCTAAGTCTTTCTTGGGTTGCTCATTAGACAATTTTAGTTCAGTATTCTCTTTAAGAAACTGAGCATTCTTTTCTACTTCTATATCCAGATCAGATTTATGCTTAACACTTAAAGCATACTATTTCTTTAAACCTTTATATTTATCTTTAAGCTCATTACAAGTTTCTTCTAACATGTCACAGTATTCAAACAATTCAGATTTTGACATGTTTTCTGAGTCAGAATCTTCTCCAGAATAGTATGAATTAAAAACAGGAGTCTCTAATGTTACCTCAGAAGTGTTTTTCATGAAACACATGTTGGCCCGATTCTTTTCAGAGTCTGAAGATTCAGCTTCACTTGTGCTGTCTTCTGAAGCACTCCAAGTAGCCTTCATGGCTTTCTTGTACTTGTTATCCTTGTATTCATATTTCTTTTTATACTTCAGCTTTGGACAGTCGGCTTTAATGTGTCCTTTTCTTTTGCATTCATAACAGACAACTTCATCAGTTCTGTCAGCCTTCTTCCAATCCTTTTTCCATTTGCCTTGTTGGTCATACTTTCCCTTGTAATTTGGTTTCCTAAAGAATTTCTTTTTCCTATAAAACTTTTTGAATCTCCTGGCTATTTGAGCCATCTCAGCATCACTGCCAGAATCATTCTCACTTTCCTCACTGCTTGAACTTTCATTGATAGCTTGAGGCTTTTCCTTATCCTTATTCTTTGAGGTTGTAGTCTTGAAGGCAATAGACTTCCTTTTAGGTTCATCATCTTCTTCTTTATTTACTTTAAGCTCTTCTTCATACATCATCAGTTTACCAATTAATTCCTTGACAGGAAGTGTTCCAATGTCACAGGATTCTCTAATGGAGACAGAGGTTCCTCTCCATCTTTCAGGTAGACATCTCAAAATTCTCATGATTTGCTCCTTTGCTGGAACATCCTTTCCCAGAGAAGTCATTGTGTTGACAATTTCATTGAACTTGAGATACATATCAGAAATGGGTTCATCAGGCTTCATCTTAAAATTATCGTACTTAATAGTATAGGTATTCAATCTCATCTTCTTAACATTAGTTGTTCCTTCATGTGAAACAGCTAAGGTATCCCAAATTTCATATGCAGTTTTACATGGAGAAATTCTATTAAATTCTCCATCTCCTAGAGCACAGTACAGGGCATTCATAGCTTTACAATTGTTATTGTAACCAGTCTTTGTAGATTCATCCCAAGTAGATCTAGAAGTAGTGGGAATTTTGTATTTTGATTCAATAGCAGTCCAAATATCAAAACCTATGCTTTCTAGATGAATTTTCATTTTCAGTTTCCACTGATCATAATTGGTTCCATTGAAGAAAGGTGGCCGGTTAGTAGCAGCACCCTCAAGTCTATTGTCCATGATGAGAAAATTTTAAAGAGATAAAAATTTAGATATAACAGAAATTTTAAGAACTTTAAAATACAACTAAAATCACAGTTCAAAAGAAGAGTACTTTTAGAAAGTATTTTCACCCTTTGATACCAAGTGTTGGTCGGAGTGGTTTACTCAAGAGGGCGGTGAATTGAGTACCAATTAAAATTTCTGTTAAAAACAATTTCTATTAAAATCCCCCAATTTCAAAAACAAATTAAACTATAGTGAATTTATATAGATTATAAAGGTTCAATTAGTTTCTCAAAGATTGATTAGTTCTCAGTTAACTTAATCTAATGATTAAATTAACTTTTGAAACTAACTTACTGATTCATAATAAATATAAACACTTGAGAATTTAATTATCAAAGTAGCTTTGAAGATAAATTATATTTCAAAGTAATAGCAGCGGAATATGAAATAAATATGTATAGTATGGATAAAGTATGTAGCTACTAACACAGAGAATTAACCAAGAGGTTCAGTCTCAAGCCGAGACTTAGTCCTCTCAACAGTTTGTATAAAAATGATCCACACCCTGGATCGGGGTTAACAACAGTGAACACACTGTCCAGGTCACAAGACCTCTACCACAGTTCTACGTGGGAAAACAAACAACAGTAGCTAGCTGTCTAGGTCACAAGACCTCTACCACTATCCACAGTGGGAAATGAAGTGTAAAAAGGTTTGCTGAGGATTTACAGATCCTCCAGTGAAAGTACAGAAGTCAGTGTGTGTGTTTAATACAGCAGATAACACACACTGCTCAAAATGTAGAATAAATAAATCACAGAGCAGAGATGTAGAGTTTAGAAATGGCTCTAGTGATTTCAGTGTAGCACTGGACACGTTTTGGAATTGATCATAAGTGATTCTGAGTCCTCTTCTCGATTTTGTTTGAGAAGCAGAGTGTCTTATGCTTCAGGTTCACAGGCAGTGAGATGTAGTCGATGAAGCTCTTCGATATTCTTTTGTATGCACAGAACTCTTCTTGAGTAGGCTTGATTGTGTATATGATTCTGTCTTGCTTGGTTCTTCTTGTATGCACAGAGCTCTTCTTGAGTATGTCGTATGTCATCCTTGTCTCTGTGTGTGTTGTCTCACATCTCTTCAGCAGAGTCTTCTTGTATTTATGTCACGTGCTCCGTAGGACAGAAAAGGTTTCCTTTCCGCAGGTACGAGGTATGGTTTCCTGACATCCGACAACCTTTATTAATTAATTGTCAGGGTATTAAAATATAACTAATATGACCATTGGTTAGAATAAATAAAGATAAAGATAAAGAAATTCAAACAGTTGTTTATGACTGTTCAAGTGATCGGAAGGTCATCAGCATTAGAGTAATGATCGGTGACTCAGATAGATCAGCATCGGTCTGCCATCTGATCGGTGAGTCATTTGCATCGGTGAGTCATTTGCATCGGTGAGAACTTGGATCGGTGACTCATTTGCATCGGTGAGTCCTTGGATCGGTGAGACCTTGGATCGGTGACTCATTTGCATCGGTGAGTCCTTGGATCGGTGAGACCTTGGATCGATGACTCATTTGCATCGGTGAGTCCTTGGATCGGTGAGTCTGATGGATCGGTGAGTCTGATGGATCGGTGAGTCTGATGGATCGGTGAGTCTGATGGATCTGTGCGTCTGATGGATCAGTGAGTCTGATGGATCAGTGAGTCTGATGGATCGGTGAGTCTGATGGATCGGTGAGTCTGATGGATCGGTGCGTCTGATGGATCGGTGAGTCTGATGGATCGGTGAGTCTGATGGATCGGTGAGTCTGATGGATCGGTGAGTCTGATGGATCGGTGCGTCTGATGGATCGGTGAGTCTGATGGATCGGTGAGTCTGATGGATCGGTGAGTCTGATGGATCGGTGCGTCTGATGGATCGGTGAGTCTGATGAATGCAGAAGACTTCCAACATACTTTGTAAGTCAATAAGCATAGACAAAAACATGATAACAAATTCATTTACAGATTGTAATTAAGTTTATGAGAAAACAAACCAGATTAAACATTAATGGTATGTGATGATTTGTGATTATTAAAACATCAAACATAGACATGAAATCAACAATCTTCCAGAGGGCTCAACAATCTCCCCCTTTTTGATAATCACAAATCTTTATCATTTAATATAAATAATATGATATTAAAAAAAACCTAATGAGAATTAAACCATAAGAAGAATAAATATTAAGAGATATATAAATCTCCTTCTTAATTTAACATTCCCATATATATAATATTCAGATTGCTCCCCCTGAGATATTGATCTCCCTCTGAGATATTCAAATCTCTCATACATATATAGATCGTTCTCCCCCTTAGAGATATATTTCCCCCATTATATATATCAGACCTTTCTCCCCCTTTGGGATAATCAAAAAGGAGGGAAAAAAAATAAGAGAAAGTGAAAGTAAAAGCAGTCAGCAGAGAGTAGAGAAAAAAAAATTGATAAAGGAAAGATTATTACAAGTAGCACATTGTTCACCCCCTCAAAAACAATACACAACTATTTGGTTGGATACAAAGGGGATTTTCCTTTGTCTTGGGGATCAATAGTGGGTAAGTTTGAAGGCTTGGAGACATGCTGGTCTTGGCGAATCTGAAGTGGTGGTAGGACAACTCGGGCAGGTGTAGGAGCAGGTACCACATAGGGTTGTTGTTGAGAAACAGGAGCTGATTGAGGAGCTTGCTGAGGAACTGGTCTTAATTGAGAGAGAGCTTGAGCAACAGATAGCTGATTTGGAGCTAAATCAGAATCACTGAGAGGTTCAGAAGTAGGGAGTACAATTGCAGTGGCCTGTGCATCCAAATAAGGCTTCAACAGAAGAATAAAGTCCTGAATGACTTCTGCTCCATACTTCATAGCTTTTTCAAAGTCATCTTTATTCTCCATGAACAGCGCTAATGTTGGGGTAAAATCTTGCAATTGTCGAACTTGAGTGTTGAAGGCCTGGGTGACTGGAGGTAATTTCAGATTCTCTTCTAACACCTTGAAGCTTGCAGTCATCTCATCATTTGTATAAATCTTGGAAAAGTAAGTATCAACTTTTTCCTTGATCTCTTGCAGGGCTTTCTTAGCATCTGCTGAATATACCAAGGCCATCTTATGACTGTTATCATAGAGCTCTTTCATCTTCCTAAAAGATTCTAAATCAAGAATTTCTCTTACAGAAGCTAACTGTTCATGCACAACTTCTCTTAGAGCTTCTATTTCACAGGTAGTGATCTTGGTTACCTTGCCTGTACTGGCTTGGCCGACTATGTGAGTTAGTTCAGCTTTCAACTTCCTCAGGTCAGACTTGTTGAGATGTTCAATCAGATTTCTCAAAACTTACATCATACCAGAGATGGTTGATCTGAAATCATTTGATAGAGAAACTAAGCCAATTTGGAGATCCTTCAAAGTCTGATTCAAAAAGGCTATTTTCCTACCAATAAGTTCACCAGTATTGGCTAGGTCTGGCTTCACAGCATTTGATACTCTTTGTGAGAAGGCTTCCAATGAATGTTCAGAAACTTGCAGAGACACTTGAGTAAGAGAATTAGAAACTTCTTCTCTAACTATGGTTCTCATAGCAGTTAGCAATTCAAACTTAAACTTATCAAGATCAGCTTGACTGATTCCAGAACCAGGGAAATTATTATTGGTAGGATCAACAGTAGGAACAGACATTGCTTCTCGTGGAAGGTTCCTCTTCACAGCTGCAGCAGATTCTGGCATTGATTCTTCTTCTTCAGAATATTCTAAGCCCAACACAGCATAACCAGGGTAGTCATCCCAAACAGCAGCACACAGAGTGTATTTTGGTTTTTCATAGCTTGCTGTTCCACAGATTTTTGGTGAGTCAGCCTTGTCACTGATATGGATTTCTTGTACTGACTGAGATTGTTCTACTTGATCTACAGCAAGACCATCCACCGGTCTGTTAACACCATCAACAGCAGCTTCAACAACATCATCATCATCATCATCACCATGATTGTCATCAGCATCACCTTGCTCATTATTACTCGGATCAGAGGCTTCACTGTGATATTCTTCAGTGTCAGAATCTTCTTCATCACCAAGAATAGGTTCTGACTCTGGTAGGGTTAAGGGTGGACTAGCAGGTCCAAATTATATTCTTTTCTTGGGGCTAGCAGTGTCAGGGTCACTCCTATCATCAGAAGAAGACACACTTCCTTCTGCAGTAGAGGCTTCTTCTTGCTCATCATCATCAGAATAAACTGGTTCCTCATCTGGTTTTATTCCAGGATCTCTCAAATCCTTTGGCCTCTTGCCATGATCTATGGGATTGTAGGATTCATACAATTTATCTTCATCTGCAACCCAGCACTTCGTCCAAGGATTCCAATTTATTTTCATCCTCTTGCAGATCTCTTTGTTAAGACAGAAGGTACACTCTGTTTCAACAACTTCATCATCTTCATCAACACATTCCAGATTCTTGAGCATATTAGATATCATCTTTGAATAAAACAAGGCAGTGGCTTTCTTGGAAGGTTTTATCATTCCAGCTATGTGTACCATCACATACTTACACAAATTGATTTTCTCATGTGTTTTCAGAAGAAACAACAGGAAAACATCCTGGTATTTTACAGCAGAAAAATCTCCTCTCCTAGGGCAAAGTTGGTGCTGAATAAACTTGAAAAGAAGTCTGCACTCACCATCTAATTCTGAAGCTGTGATTCTTCGTGACTCTCTATTTCCTGTCAGAAGCTCCAGAGCTAGCTCATAAGAAAAGTAGTCAGATGTTGGAGGAATATTCCCAGCATAATCCTCATACCGACCTTCATGAGGTACGTTCAGGCACTCAGCCCACTGCTTAGATGAGAAGGATATTTTCTTTCCTTTTACCACAGACGACATCCGGGCAGCCTCCACACCATCTAATGTGATTTCCAGATTCATGTAGAACTCATGTACTAGCTTCGGATAATCTATTCGGGTGTTGTCTGAAAACCAGTCTATCCATCTTTGCGATTCAAGAACTTGCAGCAACATTGACTTACTTGAAAAAAGCCAGGTAGAGTTTACTTCTTTTTCTACAGCAACAATCCGAGTTTCCAGGTTCGGATTTACTGATAGTTGAGAGGTAATACTCGACTCGCCTCGAGCACGCTTTGAAGGTACATGGCTATCCAATCCTTTGCTCGGTCTCTTTTGCTTAGCCATTCGAAGATTTTAAGAAGGCAGGAGTTCGAAGGTTCGAAATGGAGGGGAAGAGATGTTGAGAGGTTCGGCGGGAAATTAAAGGTAAAAAGGTTTAGGAAAGATAAATAGCCGCGTATCATTTATTTTATCATTTAGGGCTTCCATAAAAAGTAATTTACTAATTAATAAAAAGTAATTGAAAAGAGATCGGTTTGATAGAACAGTGTGACAGATAGGTTCCACAGATCAGTTTCACAGATCAGTTTCATAGATCAGTTTCACAGATCTCTTTCACAGATCAGTTTCACAGATCAGTTTCACGGATCAGTTTCACGGATCAGTTTCACAGATCAGTTTCACGGATCAGTTTCACAGATCAGTTTCACAGATCAGTTTCACAGATCAGTTTCACAGATCAGTTTCACAGATCGATCATACACAACTCTTGTTTAATAAATTTCATTCTTTCAGAGCATAAGGGCTTTGTGAAGATATCAGCTAATTTATTTTCATAACTAACAAATTCTAGAGAAATATCACCTTTCTGATAATTATCTCTTAGAAAGTGATGTCTGACATCAATGTGCTTAGTTCTAGAGTGATACACAGGGTTCTTGGATAAGTTGATTGCACTAGTGTTGTCACAGTTAATTGAAACATGTTTAAAATCAAATCCATAATCCAATAAAGCGTGTTTCATCCACAAAATTTGTGCACAGCAACTACCAGCAGCTATGTATTCTGCCTCGGCAGTAGAAAATGCAACTGAATTCTGTTTCTTACTACACCATGATACTAGGGATTTTCCAAGCAAATGGCATGTTCCAGATGTGCTTTTTCTATCTAAATTACATCCTGCAAAGTCAACATCTGAATAGCTAGTTAGATTAAATGATTGTCCTTTTGGATAAAACAAACCTAAATTTACAGTATACTTAAGATACTTAAAAATCCGTTTAACAGCTAGTAAGTGTGATTCTTTAGGATTAGCTTGAAATCTAGCACACATACATACACTAAACATAATATCTGGTCGACTAGCAGTAAGATAAAGTAAGCTTCCAATCATACCTCTGTAATTGGTTTGATCAACTGGTTTCCCAGTCTCATCAACATCCAATTTACAGGTAGTACTCATAGGTGTATCACTTTCCTTAATACTATCCATTCCAAAACGTTTTAAAAGATCCTTTGTTTATTTACTTTGATTTAAAATAATGCCATCTTCATTTTGAAATATTTGAAATCCAAGAAAGTACTTAATCTCTCCCATTAAGCTCATTTTAAATTCATTTTGCATACTTTTGGAAAAATCAGTACATAAAGAGTGTTTAGAAGATCCAAAAATAATATCATCAACATATATTTGTACAACTAAAACATCTTTAGAATTCCTTTTAATGAAAAGAGTTGGATCAGCAATCCCTTTAGTAAAACCTTTTGAAATAAGGAAATTTCTAAGTCTATCATACCATGCTCTTGGAGCTTGTTTAAAACCATACAAAGCTTTAGAAAGTTTAAAAACTTGATTTGGAAAATGGGGATTAGTAAATCCAGGTGGTTGTTCTACAAAAACATCTTCAATTATAAAACCATTTAGAAATGCACTTTTCACATCCATTTGATATAACTTGAAATCCAGATGTGCAGCATATGAAAGTAAGATCCTAATGGCTTTTAGTCTAGCTATAGGTGCAAATGTTTCCTCATAGTCTATACCTTCTTCTTGACTATATCCTTGTGCAACTAATCTAGCTTTGTTTCTAACTATATTTCCAGATTCATCAACTTTGTTTCTGAACACCCATTTTGTGCCTATGGTCAAAGTGTCCTTAGGTCTGTCAACTAATTCCCAGACTTTGTTTCTTTCAAACTGATTTAATTCTTCTTGCATAGCCATTACCCAAAACTCATCATTGATAGCATCATTGATATTTTTAGGTTCTGACTATGAAAGAAAAGCTTGATGTTCAACCTGATTTCTTAGAGAAGCTCTAGTCTGTGTTCCTCTATCTAGATTTCCTACAACAGCATCTAAAGGATGATTCTTTAGAGTCCTAGATGGTCTTGAAAAGATAGGGCTAGAAATTTCAGATTCATCTACAGATTGAGGTTCAACAGAAGCAGGTTCTGGAGAATTTCCAGAGTTGGATGTTTTAACTATAGGTCCATTGTATTTATCATTGAGATTCAAACCAGAGAGATCATCTTCAAGAGAGATTTTAGGTTCATGTGGATCAGTTTCATCAAATTTGATGTGAACAGATTCTTCCACGCATTTGGTTCTTTTATTGAAAACTCTATAGGCTTTACTAGAGATAGAGTAACCTAGGAAAATTCCTTCATCACTCTTGGATGCAAATTTGTCAAGATTGTCTCTAGTATTGAGAATGAAGACTTTGCATCCAAAAACCTTGAAGTAGTTACCCTTGGGTTTCCTATGGTTCCACAACTCATAAGGGGTCCTCTTAAGAACAGGTCTAATTAAGACTCTATTAATGACATAACAAGCAGTATTAACAGCTTCAACCCAAAAGTAAATAGGCAGTTCATACTCATTGAGCATGGTTCTAGCAATTTCTTGAAGGGTTCGGTTTCCTCTTTCTACTACACCATTCTGTTGGGGTGTTCTAGGAGCAGAAAAGTTATGAGTATATCCATTGTGTGAGAAATAAGATTCAAAATCTTGATTTTCAAACTCACGACCATGATCACTCCTCAAGGTTTTAATCTTAAGTCCACTAAGGTTCTCTACAGACTTGGAGTATTTGACAAAGTAAGAACAAGATTCACTTTTGTGAGCTAGAAAATATACCCAAGTATATCTAGAAAAGTCATCTACAAGAACATAAACATAGTGCTTCCCATTTAAACTAGAAAATCTTGATGGTCCAAACAAGTCCATGTGAACCAACTCAAGTGGTTGAGAAGTTGAGACTTCTTTCTTTGATTTAAAAGAAACTTTATGTTGCTTTCCCTTTTGACAGGGATTACAAACTTTGTCTACTGGAAATTCAAGTTTGGGTAAGTATCTAACTAAGTTCTTCCTAGAAAGTTTTCTAAGTGAGTGCACATTGCAGTGTCCTAATCTTCTGTGCCAAAGCCAAGACTCTTTATGAAAAGCATTTAAACAAGGAATGTTCTGTTTAGCTAAAGAATCTAAATCAACAGCATAAACATTTTCATTTCTTAAAGCAGAAAATACTAAAACATTTTTAGAGTTAAAAACATTGCAAGAATCATTTTTAAATTTCACATAAAAACCATCATCACACAACTGAGAAATGATTAACAGGTTATATTTAAGTCCATCGACAAATAAAACTTTAGAAATTAATACTGAGTCAGTGTTACCAATCTGGACTAAGCTGATGATTTTTCCTTTTGAATTATCACCAAAAGTGACAAAGCCTACATCAACTTTTACTAAGCTCTTGAAACATGAAAAGTCTCCTGAAATATGTCTTGAACATCCACTGTCTATGTACCATATCTTCTTGTGACAGCTCTTCAAGCAGGTCTCCTACAAAACAGATTTAGATGGAAGATGATTTTGGTACCCAGATCTTCTTGGGTCCAGACAGGTTAGCCAATAATACTTTAGGTACCCATATTTGTCTAATGGGTCTCATATAATTTGTAGAAATAACATTCTTTGAAAGATAAACCTTATTAGATTCATAACTATCAATATAACTGGTTGAGGCATAAGAAGTTCCAGAATTAACTATCTTCTATCCAGATTTTGGAATGAATCTAGTTTTGGAAACTTTTCTTTGTCCAGGTTGGTATCCTATACCAGTAGTGTATCTAGGTGCAACTTGCTTTCCTAGAATTTGTGTTAGAGTATTTTTACCATTGGTGAACTTCTCTAAGTCTTTCTTGAGTTTCTCATTAGACAATTTTAGTTCAGTATTCTCTTTAAGCAACTGAGCATTCTTTTCTACTTCTATATCCAGATCAGATTTATGCTTAACACTTAAAGCATACTGTTTCTTTAAACCTTTATATTTATCATTAAGCTCATTTCAAGATTCTTCTAACATGTCACAGTATTCAAACAATTCAGATTTTGACATGTTTTCTGAGTCAGAATCTTCTCCAGAATAGTATGAATTAAAAACAGGAGTCTCTAATGTTACCTCAGAAGTGTTTGTCATGAAACACATGTTGGCCCGATTATTTTCAGAGTCTGAAGATTCAGCTTCACTTGTGCTGTCTTCTGAAGCACTCCAAGTAGCCTTCATGGCTTTCTTGTACTTGTTATCCTTGTATTCATATTTCTTTTTATACTTCAGCTTTGGACAGTCGGCTTTAATGTGTCCTTTTCTTTTTCATTCATAACAGACAACTTCATCAGTTCTGTCAGCCTTCTTCCAATCCTTTTTCCATTTGCCTTGTTGGTCATTCTTTCCCTTGTAATTTGGTTTCATAAAGAATTTCTTTTTCCTATAAAACTTTTTGAATCTCCTAGCTATTTGAGCCATCTCATCATCACTGTCAGAATCATTCTCACTTTCCTCACTGCTTGAACTTTCATTGATAGCTTGAGGCTTTTCCTTATCCTTATTCTTTGAGGTTGTAGTCTTGAAGGCAATAGACTTCCTTTTAGGTTCATCATCTTCTTCTTTATTTACTTTAAGCTCTTCTTCATACATCATCAGCTTACCAATTAATTCCTTGACAGGCAGTGTTCCAATGTCACATGATTCTCTAATGGAGACAGAGGTTCCTCTCCATCTTTCAGGTAGACATCTCAAAATTCTCATGATTTGCTCCTTTGCTGGAACATCCTTTCCCAGAGAAGTCATTGTGTTGACAATTTCATTGAACCTGAGATACATATCAGAAATGGGTTCATCAGGCTTCATCTTAAAATTATCATACTTAATAGTATAGGTATTCAATCTCATCTTCTTAACATTAGTTGTTCCTTCATGAGAAACAGCTAAGGTATCCCAAATTTCATATGCAGTTTTACATGCAGAAATTCTATTAAATTCTTCATCTCCTAGAGCACAGTACAGGGCATTCATAGCTTTACAATTGTTATTGTAAGCAGTCTTTGTAGGTTCATCCCAAGTAGATCTAGCAGTAGTGGGAATTTTGTATTCTGATTCAATAGCAGTCCAAATATCAAAACCTATTCTTTCTAGATGAATTTTCATTTTCAGTTTCCACTGAGCATAATTGGTTCCATTGAAGAAAGGTGGCCGGTTAGTAGCAGCACCCTCAAGTCTATTGTCCATGATGAGAAAATTTTAAAGAGATAAAAATTTAGATATAACAGAAATTTTAAGAACTTTAAAATACAACTAAAATCACAGTTCAAAAGTAGAGTACTTTTAGAAAGTATTTTCACCCTTTGATACCAAGTGTTGGTCAGAGTGGTTTACTCAAGAGGGGGGTGAATTGAGTACCAATTAAAATTTCTGTTAAAAACAATTTCTATTAAAATCCCCCAATTTAAAAAAAAAAATTAAACTGTAGTGAATTTATATAGATTATAAAGGTTCAATTAGTTTCTCAAAGATTGATTAGTTCTCAGTTAACTTAATCTAATGATTAAATTAACTTTTGAAACTAACTTACTGATTTATAATAAATATAAACACTTGCGAATTTAATTATCAAAATAGCTTTGAAGATAAATTATATTTCAAAGTAATAGCAGCGGAATATGAAATAAATATGTATAGTATGGATAAAGTATGTAGCTACTAACACAGAGAATTAACCAAGAGGTTCAGTCTCAAGCCGAGACTTAGTCCTCTCAACAGTTTGTATAAAAATGATCCACACCCTGGATCGGGGTTAACAACAGTGAACACACTGTCCAGGTCACAAGACCTCTACCACAGTTCTACGTGGGAAAATAAACAACAGCAGCTAGCTGTCCAGGTCACAAGACCTCTACCACTATCCACAGTGGGAAATGAAGTGTAAAAAGGTTTGCTGAGGATTTACAGATCCTCCAGTGAAAGTACAGGAGTCATTGTGTGTGTTTAATACAGCAGATAACACACACTGCTCAAAATGTAGAATATATAAATCACAGAGCAGAGATGTAGAGTTTAGAAATGGCTCTAGTGATTTCAGTGTAGCACTGGACTCGTTTTGGAATTGATCAGAAGTGATTCTGAGTCCTCTTCTCGATTTTGTTTGAGAAGCAGAGTGTCGTATGCTTCAGGTTCACAGGCAGTGAGATGTAGTCGATGAAGCTCTTCGATATTCTTTTGTATGCACATAACTCTTCTTGAGTAGGCTCGATTGTATATATGATTCTGTCTTGCTTGGTTCTTCTTGTATGCACAGATATCTTCTTGAGTATTTTGTATGTCTTCCTTGTCTCTGTGTGTGTTGTCTCACATCTCTTCAGTAGAGTCTTCTTGTATTTATGTCACGTGCTCCGTAGGACAGAAAAGGTTTCCATTCCGCAGGTACGAGGTACGGTTTCCTGACATCCGACAACCTTTATTAATTAATTGTCAGGGTATTAAAATATAACTAATATGACCGTTGGTTAGAATAAATAAAGATAATGATAAAGAAATTCAAACAGTTGTTTATGACTGTTCATGTGATCAGAAGGTCATCAGCATTAGAGTAATGATCGGTGACTCAGATAGATCAGCATCGGTCTGTCATCTGATCGGTGAGTCATTTGCATCGGTGAGTCATTTGCATCGGTGAGACCTTGGATCGGTGACTCATTTGCATCGGTGTGTCCTTGGATCGGTGAGACCTTAGATCGGTGACTCATTTTCATCAGTGAGTCCTTGGATCAGTGAGACCTTGGATCGGTGACTCATTTGCATCGGTGAGTCCTTGGATCGGTGAGTCTGATGGATCGGTGTGTCTGATGGATCGGTGATTCTGATGGATCGGTGAGTCTGATGGATCGGTGCGTCTGATGGATCGGTGAGTCTGATGGATCGGTGAGTCTGATGGATCGGTGAGTCTGATGGATCGGTGAGTCTGATGGATCGGTGCGTCTGATGGATCGGTGAGTCTGATGGATCGGTGAGTCCGATGGATCGGTGAGTCTGATGGATCGGTGAGTCCGATGGATCAGTGCGTCTGATGGATCGGTGAGTCTGATGGATCGGTGAGTCTGATGGATCGGTGAGTCTGATGGATCGGTGAGTCTGATGGATCGGTGCGTCTGATGGATCGGTGAGTCTGATGAATGAAGAAGACTTCCAACATACTTTGTAAGTCAATAAGCATAGACAAAAACATGATAACAAATTCATTTACAGATTGTAATTAAGATTATGAGAAAACAAACCAGATTAAACATTAATGGTATGTGATGATTTGTGATTATTAAAACATCAAACATAGACATGAAATCAACAATCTTCCAGAGGGCTCAACATATATGTTTTATTTAATTTTATTATTTCATGAGGTTTACGATTAAAAGTGACTAAAGTGGTATGAGTTTTATGTTACGATATCATTGTTTATATGGACTTCTCATGATTATACGTCATGTGATGAAATAATATGATATATATATCAGGAGATTGATTCATTTTTTTATCCAATTGTTATTAATGGATAATATGTGTTTTTAAATCATTTTCCACTATTTATTTACCCAAGATTTCAAAAATAGAATTTTTTGAAAACTACCTTTCTTTTTCTCATTGTTAAAACCCCATTTTTTAAAACCATGTTTTCAAAAAAATCGATTTTTTTTTAAAAAAATTCTCAAATTATTTGTAAATAAAATTTTACCCATGATTTACTTTTTATTTTTTCAAAAGGATTCGTTATTTAGTTTTCTAGTCAATTCCCATTTGTATATTACCAATAATTTGAAGGGAATAATTATTTTAATGATTAGGGAATGAATGAAAATTCTTATAATCATGCCCATTATTTTATTTGAAGATTAATTTACATGTTTTAAACTTTATTGTCATTAAAAATAATTTCTATAATATTTTATATTTTTAAAATAAAAAAAATATTTTTTAAGAATGGATTCTTTATTTATGAAATGTTCCATGGTATTTTACTTTAGAAACCATTTTCAATATAATATGGAAGTATTTGACGTTACATATAATTTAATGGGGATATGATCCAAGGATACCATTATTATTTATTATATAAATATTTTATCTTTATTAGGAAAATATTTTTTTTGAGACCCTTTTATCTTCCATGAGTTATAACATTATAAAATGATTGTGAAACCCTCTTATTTTTCAATGGGCTCGCATTGATGAATTGGTGAATTGATTATGAAACCTCTTTCATTTCCATAGGTGATGTTATAATGAAATCTTTGAAACCCATTTCATTTCATGGGTTCTAATATTATTAATGTTTTACGAACACGTGACACACATTTGTATGACTTTACTTATGGGATAGGTGGAACCACTATCTACCTCCAATACATTGGGTAAATAATGATATCAAATGAGATAAGCATGAATAGAATGGGGAGTAAACCCATATCAGTATGGTACTGTACCCACAATGACAGTCTTTGGATTGAACCTTGATTAATATGATAGTTTTTTGAGTGAATAAAATCCATTATTATAGTCTTGTAAATGATCTTTGAACTACTATGGAGATTATTTCCTATTACTATGTGTATTATGAAAATATTGGTCTTATTCCAATGTTATGATATCATGTTTTATGTTATGTAATTTAATTATGAATCACATCCTACGAAATTATAATATTTTTTTCATGAATCATGTTTATGATTTATGATATGAAGAGTATATTTTTACATTGTTATAATCATGTTATTATACCCTTATAAAAATATTATATTTATATCACTATTTTTTACCCTTAATAAGAATTTCAGCCCACCATTTCTTGTGTTTCTTTTACACAATTTATGATAGAAGTCATTATGTATGATATATTTAAAAGGAGGATAGTTCTGAAGAAAATTGTTGGAGATATGTATCTCACTTATTTAATAGCTCTTTATGTGTCCTTATTTCTGAAGGAAATATACCTTTACTATCTTCATTAGTGATTTTGTATAATGTAATTAATATTCATTTAAAAATATTTAATATCAATGTGAGATAATTTTTTGTCACTGTAGTTAGTATCAGATTATTTTAATAGTTAACTGTAAAAACTAGGATATCCAAAAATTTGTATGAACTTTAATAATATGTATGAGGATATGTTTATGGAGGATTCAATGTATAGTAATACATCATGGAAATTTGGTAAATGGCAGAGTGAGTGATTTCAACAGATTAAATGATAGATTGAATACTACATGTGGATGTAGATTTGGCATACAGGTACCAAGGTGTAATAACTACGAAAATTAAACATTGATCTAGACTCAATAATCACCTAATACACGACAGCGATAATTTCTATACACTATGATTGACACTCATTGGGGATAAGATTTAGAAATTAAAAAACTATTTAAAAACCATCATGAAGTATTGAAATAGAGGATCACAGTGAATTGCCTAGGATAAACCTAATGTTTCAATCACTAAAAATAATTTTACATGATTTATACATTCTATACATTATTTTAATGATTATGTAGATCCCCACTAATTTTTTTTAAACTACGTTTTTTGTTTTTATTCAATGAATAAAACGTAAATGAACAATTTTAAGGCTATGTGATAAGGAAAATGAAATTGTCCCCCCCTAAATGCCAAATTTTATGGGTGTTGGAATGAAAATTATCATTTATATAATCCTACATCTTTCTCAATTTAATAATCTTAGTGAACATATAAATGATAAAATGAGGTAACAAAATATTGTAAAGTCTATTACGAGCCAACAATTTCCTTGTTGTAGTGGTTTTGATGATTGTATTATTTTTGAAAAATGAACCATTATTACAGAAAATTTATTTTCGATTCTCCATTGTCCAGAACATAAAAAATTCATTTTCGTTTTCTATCATTTGGAATGAGAAGTGTAAAATGGTATAATATTATAACAAGTAAAAAGGAACCTGATGAAATTGACTCCATAAAGTAGTATCAGATTATTATATTTTTTAAGTAAGTAATTCATTTGAATCCTTCATAAAAAATTGAAAAATAATTCCTTGAGATAAATAAGAATGATGATTAATATGTTTGTGCCTATAAAGAAAAATTTTAAATGACTTCTGAGGTACCCTTATAGAACATTCATCTATCCTACAATTATGTTTTATTTATTAGGATGGGATGATAAGGTTCAATAACCTTTTATGTGTTTTTTCTACACTAAATTTAAAACAGTTGTTATAGGATTCTCCTAGTTATTCATTATATATTCATCCTATTACTATAGAGATCTATATTGATTTGAATGTGAATTTATATTTGGATGGAATAAAGGGATATATTTCAGAGTTTGTATCTTAATTTTTGGTATACCTAAATGTTAATGATTAGTGATAAGAGTATACGGGGACGTTACATCAATTACCTATAAAAAATGGAAATAGGGAAAAATCACCATGGATTTTGTCATCGAACACCCCATATGTCTTAATGTAATAATTATGTATGGGTGTTAGTTGATAACTATACAAAGACAGCACACTTAATCACAATCATGGATTATTTATCTCTATATTGGCATGCCAGAATATACATTAATGAATTGTTAAGGTTCCATGGAGTACCATATTAAATTGTGTCTAATTGGGATCCTATGTTAACCTAAATGTTTTAGATATTTCATCAATAATATATTTATATAGAGCTGAGTTTTAGCATTAAATATCATCCTCACACTAATAGTTAGTCCAAGAGAATAGTGAAAACCTTAGAGGAACTATTGAGATATTTTCTCTTGATTTTATATGTGGTTTGGATCAACACCTTCCTCTAGTTGATTTTTATTTAAAATTATCTTTTGCTCATGATCTAAGATACATCATTATGAATAACTCTATGAAATTATTTTTAATTCAAGAACATGTTACAATGATGTTTAATAATGAATGATTTTTGGTCCTAATATTTCCAAATAAATGGAAGATAATTGCTTATATATTCAATAACACTTAAGTGTAACACAAAGTAAAAAATGTTTTTTATGATAATCATTAATGTGGTATGAAATTTGTATTTCGAAACAATGTTTTTATAATAATTTCTCTTTGGAATAATGAAATTATATTTTTAAATAAGGTAAAACTAATCCTTAGGTATATCAATCCCTTTTAATTTATTCATTGTATTTGGATAGTATCGTAACAATTGTTCATTCCATGAAACCCATCTAACTTTCATGATGTGTTCCATGAATATTAGCTATGAATGTAGAAAACTAATTATTCACTTGCACTAAAATCATATATTATAATACTATATCAATATATTTCTTATGAGGAAAAATCAGTGGATATTATGTGTCATACAAAGATAGATATCTAAATCAAGATTCCTCACAAAGCAATTGTTTGGTGGAGAAACCACCTATTTGAGGAAGCTATGTGGGAACTTTATGGTATGATGTGGTAGAAGCATCATTATATGTTCGTATTATAGATGTATAATTTTAGGGTGAAAAATCATTTTAATGGTTGGATAATTTCACTGCATAAGATTTTATAAAATATTTTTTTTCAAATAAATTGAATTTTTTTGACTGATTGCATTACATGGAACATTTTGTTTTCACAAACCATGAAAAATATTAATATTAATATTACCTAGATATTATAATTTGAAATATGAATAAGAATAACCCTATATTAGATATTATTTATAATGGTTTTATATAAATAAAAATATTTATGATGAATAATTTAGTTTCATTAACGTCATAATATGTTAGGAAAATTTCATTTTCTCAAAATATATTATTTTATTTTTTTGAAAAAATTTAGTTTTTCAAAATTTTACAAACATAATTTGATAAAATAAACATTTATTTATTACTAATTTCAAAAGTATCTTAGGGTGAGTTTTTGGTTTTTAACGATAAATTTCTCAATGAGTAGGGAGTAATGCTAGTTTAACTGAAAACATTAATTTTGTTTAAATAATTTATATAGAATTTTTTGATTTAAATTTTACATAAATATAAAATTAGTAAATTAATAATTTATTAATCCAATATAGTTTATTAGAATAATTTTCATGTTGAATTTTTTTATAAACATATTTTTAATCTTTTGAACATTTTTTCATTGGAAATTTTTTTTCCTATCGTGTTTTGGGTTTAATTTTAAAATAAAATTTTCCACTTTATGAAAATAATTTTGAAAAATGGATTCAATATCGGGAATTAGAATAATTTATATTCTTTAATTATTTCAAATTATATTTTGACAAAAATAAATTGAAAAAACAATAAAAGTTATTTATCGTGATTGTTATATTAATGGGTTTACCAAGGTGTTAGACTAAAAATATATGAGTAAAAAACGACTTAAAACATGTAAGAATATCATTTTATGGAAATATTAAGACCTTATAATGTGTAATTATAGATAATGATCCATTATTGTGCCTTTAGGTTTGTGAAAATGGGGGTACATCTTTTTCATTCCAAAAAACGTCATGTGTGCTTCTCACATAACTTACAAAAGGCCATCCCTGATACTATCCTCTTTAGACATTAAAAAACACATGGGTTTGAAAAAAACTACACAAGTATATTACTTAATTACATATTATCATCCTAAAAGTGTTATTTTATTCATAAATCTATCCTAGATTAACTGTTCCTTTAAACCAATATAAGTTACCCGAAAAAGATGTAATGATATTTAACTAGCGTGTTTTTTATTTTTTCCTAAACATGCCTCAATTATCACTAAATAGTAATGATATTATAACATTAGTATATTAAATATGTTTATATTTTGTTATATTAAGGTAACTAAGTACAACCATATCCACCTCCATCAAATGGGACATAAATTCATCATTTGTGTGTCTGGATGACTACCCCCTTGCGAACCGATGTTATTCGGTTTCCATCCACAAGTATCATGTATATATACTAATTTATTATATTATATTATATTATATTATATTATATTATATTATTACAATTATTAAATTATTAAATCATATATACTTTCTTACATTTCATTATGTTGGAATATGATAACATTTTCTATATTTGCAACGTACTACCACCTCACGAAGAGGTGTGATTCATTCACGTCTTACATAGAAGTTATAAAATATTAATTTAATTAAAATATATGATATATATGATATAATAATGATTTTATATTGGTAATATAATATATACCATTTTCTCAGTCATCCTACAGTTAAAATGAATGCAATGTTCATGTGTATGTACGACCAACCTTCTCCTTGAATGATGTATTTTATTTTAAATATCATAATTTTTTAGGTCACTATAAATGCAAATATAATGAATATATTTGATATTTAAAACATTTATAACATTTTATAGATGCGGGAACAAGGAAATATGTAATTGGATAAACAAAATAAAAAATAGAATCATACAAGAAAAACAATGTAGTTATTTCTTAAAACATTATATTGATATGGAATTGTTAATAAATGTGTAATAAAAGGTCACAAGTAAATAATATATGGTATGGTATATATATTTATGGTTATTTAACATATTTATAATAAAATTATATCTATTATGAATTAGTTTTTAGTATGTATGAAGGATGTTGGTACTTATGGTAATGGATTTTCGTCTCAATTGGCTTTCTTTGAGTCGTTTGTTATGTTAAGCATCTATTTTCTTTTATGACGTATATATAAAAATCCATTTACATGTAATGTCATTAATTTATTTATTCTCATGATATTAAATGTTTCATTTAACATTATTATTTCATGGATATTAAAATGTAATGTTATCAAAGTGGTAAGGTCTTTATGAGATAATCTCATCATTTTCATGATTTCTCATGATTTTAATCACAATAATGATATATTTTAAAAAATATTGAAATAGACTATTTTCTATTATTATACTTTGGTTATTTAATTATAATACATGTTTTACTATAATTTTATTCTCTTTACATACTTAAGAGTTGAATTTTTTTAAATCATATTTATTTCTATATTCGGTCGAAACCATTTTTCAGGAAATACAATGATTTCTAAAATTGATAAATGAAAAAACAATTTAATATTATAAAAATGATTTAATATATAATTTTTTTCCAATGTTCTAATTTTTAAAAATTATTTTAAAGTTAATCTTCTTGACTTTTACTAAAGAAGATCCTTTTTTCATTTACAATAAATATGTGAAAAGAATCATTATTTTAACTTGTAAGACATGAATGAAAATTTCATGATGTCAAGAATATTTTTTTATTTGACGATTAATGAATAATATTTTCTGTTTTTTTCAATGAAATATATTTTCACAATATTATTGAATTTGTTTAATATTGAAATAAATGATATTTTAAGAAAGAAATTTTCCAAGTATTTTCCTTTCAAAATAATTTTCCATCCAAGAAGTAATCATTTGATGTCACTTATTTTTTACTAAGGTTTTTAATACAATAATAATATTAATAGTATTTCTAAAAAAATATTATATTTAAGATGATAATATATTTATGACACCCTATTTTTACAAATGTGGTTTTAATGAGTTTCTTAGGGGCTTGGAACTGGTGTGTTTTTTCAGTTGGGTCCATCGACATGTTCGGATTAGTTCATAGTGTCTTCTAGCTCATTTTTTAGTAGGTTTGGATATGTTCAACACAACCATAGAAGTAATTTCTAGTCATACCATTTCACCAGTAGTGGAAGTAGGATTATGATACACTGAGAGGGGATAAAGTAGATAGAGGCTGGCCTATGGATGTTAAATTAGATTAGGGAGCATGAATAGAGAATAGTTATGCATGTAACAACCTGAGTTTTTTTGAGATATATTCCTTTTATTTTCAATTATTTCTTGTTTTGTACACTACACCATGATTAGATTGTGCTATATTTAACATCGTATTACTTTGTATTATACGAAATAGCAGTCTTGGCTTGTGGTGCACACAATTTCAAGTTATTTTAATAGAATCACTTTCACACAACATTGATTATAGATTTTTTTCAATGTATAAATAAACTAATATTTAACTATATAACACTAAATAACAATATAATATTCCACTATACAGAACATTGACATGGCTTGCGTTACACGCAAGAACGACCATCATCGATAGCTTTCATGGTACGCAATACCGATTTTCACTAAAATACAATATATTATTATAATATTATATAAAATAGCCATTATAAACTTTTTTACCCACATTTTGAGTTTTATATTATATTTTCATTCATCATGCACTTGATATGAGAACAAAATCAATTGCTCAGATTAAATTTGTATTTTTTAAAAAAATTGTAGTTTTTACGCCTTTTGATCGAGCACCCATTTTAAATCATGTTTTTGACACTTTTATAAGTTATATATGACATGAAAAAATTATTTTTTGGAAACAAGACATAATGATTTAATTTGGAGAAGTTTTTGATATTTCTCTAACAAATGTTTTATTTTGATGAATAGTAAAAATACGATAAATTTTAACCAAAAAACAACTTTTTTTCATCAAATTAATTTATATCTTTTAAATATACTATTTAATTGTTTTAAGTTAAAAATAGAATATATTTTATAGTTTAATATAATTTAATTCATTGTCATAAATTTTAAATTGAAGTCATATGTAAAAACAATTCAATCTTTTGCAATGTTTTAAACAAATAACATGATTTTTTTGACCACATGATTAATTTTAAATTAATCACTACAACTTATGTTTTATGAATTTGGAAAAATGTATTCCATATTTGGAATCATATGGTTCTAATTGTATAAATAGTTAGTTTTTATTTTTGGACATTATGAATAGTAATTTCAGTTATTATTTTATTTAACATGGTTAAAGGGTAAATCTGGTAAATAAAGGTAAATATAAAATTAAACTACACTAAAACATTCCCTTATCATATTTGATGTAATATTTCCAACCATTGGCATCCTTTGGTCAATTTGGGGACCCCTTGTATTCACTTGGCTGTGAAAATGACACTTTATAAGAATTAATTTAAAGTAATGATAAATATAACCTAAACTTATATCTTTTACTAAATCGATTTTAATATAGGGATTTATAAAATCTATATATATATATATTCATTATAAATATAAAATTATTTCCTAATTCATTGTATGTCATTTATAATTTATAAAAATTAGATAAATATATTTATTTTTTACAAAATTACGATGTAGTGATTACCTCAATAAGGAATGATTCAAATTAATGAATTTATAAATATTAACAAAAATGTAATTTTCATATTTTTATATCATACAAGAATTTCATGGATTATATTGAAGTATTATATTTTATTTAACGAAATTGGTTTGGTGTAATAAGGTTTTTATGAATTTATTAAAAAAGTTAAGTATGAATAATGATCAAAATTGACACAATTCATAACATTAAACATAAATTAGTCTATTAAATGATATTAAATTCCTAAAAATATAATATTTTTTTAAATAGTTAACATATGTCCAAATATGTTGAAAATATCTATTTTTGGGTCATCTTTTAAGGTATGGTAATTATATTTTCCCCCAATGTGTAAATAATATGATATCACTATAAGATTAAAAAGGTTAAAATAAGGGTAAAACCAAAACATTAAGGATAAAAAAATATTCAAAAAATGAAAAATATTTATTGGATAATGTTTATTAGATCCAAAATCACCATAAATTTGTATTAAAAATGTTTTGGAACATTTTAAATCTAAATTAAATTTTTAATATATCAATATTTGGGAGGTTTTATAAAGTGACCCTCTCCTCTCTTATAATAAAGAACCTACTCCCTCTCTTATACACTCCATTTTGATACTTAAATATCTGAATAAACGTGACAATTTCTTTCTCAGGTTCCCTATTAACATTTTAGAGGTTCCGGTATTCTCAAAAGACCAACTCTAGTGCCCTATAAGAAAATTTAAAGGACTCCCGTCATGGAAGAGGTAATCTCTTCTTCCGATTATTTCAAATTTATATTTTCTTGAACATCCACTTATTTAGTTGTTTAATTATAATTTAATAAAATAATTTTCCATAATATAGTGATATTTTATTATAAATATTAAATAAATCTATTTCACCTTCTATCCATCCTATGAAAAATGAAATAATCGCATGTGCGTAGGTAAAGATTATCGTCTCCACGCCGTAGTGTAATATGTTTTTCACCACCAATGTACATGGATGGTTATAATGGTGGAAAAAATAATTATATATGTTTATTATAATATTATACTAATAAGTAGATATTATACAGCATCCACATCAATACTGTTCAAAAACTCTGGGAATGATATCGTCCCTCATGTGTACATACGACTTACCATCTCCACGATGCGATGAGATTCATTATTCATGTTAACTGATGAAGAATGATTATAAAGTATATATAATAAAAAATAATTAAATATATGAAATTATAATTATAATATATATATATATATTTCATTTAATTAATTCTATTCAATTTAAAAAGGAAACCAAAACAATGTTCATACGTATGTACGACGTACCGTCTCCATGAGCCGTGTATTCCATTCAATTTATCAATCTATTATATATATTTATATGCTGAAGGTATATGATATATAAATAATATTTTACATTCTTGAATTATGTAAATCATGATATGTGTAAGGATTTAAAGAATAACATGTCCAAACACGTACGATAAATGAAATGATTATTACCCAAAACATTTCCTTAACATGGAATTGACAAAGGGATAGGTTATATAAAGTCATAATAGAATATTATATGATATAATAAATATTATTATGGTTATATTACAAGTTAATAGTGTTTTTAAACCCACTATACATGAGTTTTAGACACATATATATGAAATCGGACCAAAGGTAAGGGATAATTTTGCAATGTCATTTTTACCTGAGATTGTTTATACGTAAGTATTTACTGAGGATATATTTATCATCCATGTCCATGTATTCTAAAAATGTTTTCATAAATTTTTTAATATTATTATATATATTTTTCATTCCATTTTTACTCATTTTTACTTTTACTAAATGGTATGGAAGGAATCATTATTTTGTTTACCATACTATGTACTTTTTGACTTTTCCTGTAAAATTACGAGGATAATGTTTTATAACTTATATGTAATTAATATATTTTCACATCATCTTAATTCCTTATCTACATGAATCATACTCTACATATTGTAAAGTGTATTTTCAACTAAATAATTTTCATTTTAAATTTATCAGAATTTTGAGAAAAAAATGGTTCTGGAAGAAGAAAGGATATTTTCCTCCAGAATTAAGTTCAAATGTTTTATCAAAATTATTTTTCCATATAAGATAACATGGGGTTATGTTTCTATCCTTATTATTACATTTTTTATTATTTTTATGATGGAAGTATTTTTAATAATTCCATTTATCTTATATGGATTATGTTATGATGTCCTGATGTTTGAAAATCCCATTTTATTACATGGGCATTTCTATGATGAATGATTTACATTTTTCTGGAACATAATGGAATGATTTAATTATGTTATGTGTGGGACCTATATCTCCCTCAAATTCATTGGTTAAAGATTTATATCTCATGAGATAGACATGGATGGAACGATAAGTTAATCTAGTTCTGTAATACATGGCTGCAACGACATATAAACCCAGTTCAGTAATGGACTTTGTCCAATATGATCATATTGGAAACAATGCATTTGATACTATTGAAATAATACTATGTGATTGATGGTTTGAAACAATTTATTTTTTTATTACCATGATATTTTATATTGGTTATTTTTTGTTTATGATTTATGCCTTACGTACTACCAAGATTTATTTCATGACATAGGATTTTGAAGTTTAAACGTCATGTTCATGTTTTTACATTCAAATGTTTATTGTCTGTTTTATGTTCTCTATGTTCACCCCTACTAAGAATTTGATCACACCCTTTCTATGTTTTATTTTCCCCATGATATTAAGAAAGCTGTTACGTAGAGAAACAAAGAGGAAGATCTTTATGGGAGATGTTGAAGATCTTTCACCATGATTAAAATATTATTTTCCATGTTTTGAATAAACTAAACAAATACAGTCTTTGGGAGTATTTTGTTTCATTTCATAATTATTTATGAAAAAGAAATGTAATTTCCATGTACATATATCTTGGGTCTTTACATTTGGTACCAGAGTAAAGGATTAGTCAACTTTGGAAACTATGATGAAAAAACATTAGAGAGATCCGAAGTGATATTTATAGGGGTTTTCTAAGGTTTTACCAATGGTTAAGTACTATTCTAGGTTACAGTTATATAATTATGATTACGATCATTAATAACCTATGATTAATCCTATGATGTTAGAAATAGAATGTAATTCCCCTTAATTATGTTGTTTTCCTAGTACAATATTTTCCTCTCACACTATTTTTTTTTGGGTTTTAGACAATGGCTGGAACCTGAAGAATTAATGTTAATTATCAATGCATTGAGAAATGCAATGATAGTCATCCTGAACAAACAAATTTTATGAGAGATGGAGGGAAACATCTTATTACTATACTTACACAACCTATGAATCATTCTAGACTTCCAAATGAGTAGATAAGGGAACAAAAATCTATCGAGTCGTTGATGTGGCAACATCCACATTCTTTTAGTGGGACTTATAATCAACTTATTGGAAAAAAATGGTACATTAACATTGAAAATATATTTTCCATAATTCACTATTCGGAACATGAAAGGTCATTTTGTTTTTTTACCATTTAGAAGGTGAAGCAGACCAGTGGTGGACTGTAATTAAGAATACAAGGCCCCAAGATGAAATTGAGTCCAGGGAATTGGAAGAGTTCAAGAAATTATTTTTAAATAAGTACTTCCAACGTATTCATTAGAAAAATATTAAAAAGTTTCTCCTTGAGATTAATCAAAATGATGATGAATCTGTTGGTACATACAAGTTCAATTTTACAAGACTTTAAAGGTATGCTTCTCACATTATCTTCCATCCTAAAATTAATGTTGATTGATTCTTCAGTGGATTAAAACCATGTATTTGAAGAGAATTAAATATAGGATTCTTTAGTAGATATGAAGATATTATGTGTTGTTTTATCATGGTATAACTAGAAGTTGGTGTTACATATCCATCTAATGGTTTTAACAAGAAATGAAAGACGAAGTTCAAGGGAAAATCTCAAAACAATGGTGAAAAAAGAAGTTAAATGTTTCCTTATTCTCAATATTTTGAAATAAGTACAGGGAAGATTGTCTTAAAGGGACTAGAAAATGTTTCATGTGTGTAAAATAATGTCATCGATTAGTTGAGTGATGAGGTAATGGGAAAAATGTTTCTAATGATGTGAATGGAGAAAATAATAGAGGGAACACCCCCCCCCCCAAAAAAAAATTCAATGCTATAAGTGCAAGGAAACGAGGCATTACGATTAACAACTACCTAATCAAAGGGTTAATAATGATCTACGTCAACAACCTCTTATAAAAAAATGAAAAAGGGATGTCACATGCAATCATTATTGGTAATGTTTCCTATGACAACAAAGTGGTGGAATGATTAATTGTTTATGTAATGGGATTCCAAAATACTGTTGTGGAATATCACTTATAGTATTATGGAATATTCGAATATCTATGTATTGGTTTATTATGGCTTTGAGTAATTATATGGTACCGGTAACCCTTAAAAGTGATTTAAATATTTGTTTGAAAGTAGGTGATATGTTCATAATGAAGGGATAACAAGAAAATAATATTTTTTATATAATTAATGAGCTCATGACAGATAAATGGGACAAAGTAATATCATAGGTGTGAAATGAGTTAATGTTATTAGAATACATTTAATCACCACGGTTCTCCGGTAATTTATGCTATTAACATATTTCAAGAGAATACATGATTAAGGTATTTAGATGTTTGGAATGTGACAACCAAGAATTTCCAAATGAGATATGAGAGAAAAATGATAACTCAATATAGTTCAGCACTTTTTAATGGTCTATATTTTCATTTTTTGGAATGATTTTAATGATATCCGTTTATGGATTGTATAATTTATATTCTAGTTGATTTTTTTGGATTAATTTATTATCTCTCTATAGGAAGACATGTGCATATTTAATAATCTGTTCTAGCCAATTTTTTTTTGAGAAATATGAGATGACCTATCATTCTATCATATGATCTTCTAACACTTCAATCATGAAAAATTCTACTTCTTTTCCTTAAAGAAGTGATGATGTGTAAATTGTTAAGGGAACGAACAATAATGATATAAAACTGAAATCCAGTAAGTATTTCACTTTATGAAGAATTTATTAAAAATTAAGAAAATTATATTGGAATTCAAAAATGTTATCCTAGTACCCTCTTATCTAATGAATTATATGGTCCATTAAATCATACCAAATTTATGGATTTCAGGTAGTTAACTTTCTCCAAACCATATTCTCTATCACTATACATTAGAATATGATGGTTAGATTTCATTTCCACATCCATGTTTTCAATTCCCACCTATGTTCTCCTATATGGAATCCCACTGATGATTTACTTTGGTTAACCATTAAAATTACATCTTCACTTTTTTAAATTAAATCTTAGTATCCCTTTTTAGAATGTGGGTCTCCATGAAAGAAACATTCATGTAGAAAACCATATATAACCATGACGAATTTTGAGGGAGAAATTATTTTGAAGGGGGGTAGAATATTACACCCCAAGAATTTATGAGATATATTCTTTTTAATTTAATTTAGGTCTTGTGTTTTACATTACACAAAGATTAGATTTATCTACATGAAACACTATATTAATTTTCAGTATATAGAACACTAGTCTTGGATTGTGTTTCAAACAATTTCAAATTCTTTTGATAGAATTAATTTCACAAAAAAAAAAATAGTATAGAATTTTTTCAATTTATAAGTTAACTAATCTTGTATTATGTTATATGAAACACTGAATGAAGATTTCACTACACAAAACACAATCATGGCTTGCATTACAGGCAAGAGCCACCTTCCTTGATAGCATGCATGGTACACAATACCGAGTTTCACTAAACTATAATATATTACCAAATTATTATATAAACTATCCATTATGAATACTGTTATCAAAATTTTTAATTTTATATAACATTATCATTCATCTTACACATGTTATGTGAACAAAATCAATTTTTCATATAAAAGATGTATTTTTCAAAAAAATTACATTTTTACCGCCTTTTGATGGCACAATCATTTAAAATCTAGTTTTGACCCTATTATAAGATATATATGGAAAGATAAACTTAATATTTGGAATAAGGACATTAAAATTTACTTTGGACAAATTTATGATATTTTTCTGATAACTTTCATATTTTGATGAATAGTGAAAATACGCTAAATTTTAATCGAAAACATCTTTTTTTGTCAAAACAATTTATATGGTCAAAATATATCATTGAATGGTTTTAAAGCATAATTATAACATTATTTTATAGTTTTATACAATAAAATCCATTTTCATTATTTTTAAATTGAATTCATATGTAATGACATTTTAATCTTTTGCAATGTTTTAAACAAAAATGCCCATTTTTTCGACAATTGGATTTATTTTAAATTAAATATAGAAACATATTTGAATAGAATTTTGAAAAATAGATTTCACATTTGGAATCATATGGATCAAATTTTTTAACAATGTACTTTTTTATTTTTCTAGATTTTGAATAGTAATATCAGTAATTATTTTATTTACCATGGTTAAAGGGTAAATCAGGTAAATAAGGGAAAAATAATAATATTATAATAATATTAAACTACACTAACACATTCTATAATCCTATTGGATGGGATATTTCCTACAATATTCATCCTTGGGTCAACTTTTGGACCCCATGTATATAGGATCGAAATAATGATGTAGATGCTCAATATACAAGAGGGGGGGGGGTGAACTGTACACTTTAAAAATTCCTTTGGAACCTTTAAAGTTAGTTACATTTAACTATGTTTTCCTTAAGAAAAGTAAAGGGATAATTTTAACAAAGTTAAACTAAGAAAATTCTCAACACCTCTAACACCAAATGAAAACATTGAAAGAGCAATGATGTTATAAACTTAAAGTCCTATGTACTTGCATATAACTGGAAAGAGATTCCGAAAGTAGGTTCCAGAAATATGGTTCTGAAATTGAAACTTAACAAACGATTACAATATGAGATTCTACCTTAAAGCGTATAGAATCTAAATGAAATATAGTTCAAGTAAGGAAGTATAAGAATGTTATACATTCCTTTTAATACAAAATGCAGCGGAAACAAACGAGTAGTAAAACTACAAGTAACAAGATAAAAGTCTTTTAACCCAAAGGGAAGGGTATCCAACAACCTTGGATAAAGGTCCCTTGATTTATACTTTCAAAGAAGTCAGTCTTACCCACACCAGGGTAAGCCCTCGATACGTAGATCGGAATCTCTGTCTTGCTATCCTCGCAAGCCCTCAACTTCAATGTAGTTAGTCACCTCTGTCTTCCTCTGCATGGAAGCCCTCAACTTCAACGTAGTCGACACCTCTGTCTTCCTATCCCCAGAAGTCCTCGAATGTAATCACCAACATTCGGAGTCGCACGAAGCTTTTAGAGTTAATAAGAGCCTCTCTCTCTAGAAATCACTTCAACATCATGTATGCACAATGTCGAAGAAGTCATTCATCAGTCAGTAGTCTCGAGCTCTTTCAAATGAGCTCCTATTTATAGGCAAGGTCGGCCTCCTCTCCAACGGTCATATTTTCCTTAAAATCAGAGGGACATGTACATGTATAACTTAACCAGCGGTTAGTTTATAACAGAATAGATTACATCATTTTATAACAAAACCTGTGAAAAAGAAAGCACGACATTGTTTAAAGTCTAACTCAAAAGATCGAAGTGAAGGTTTGGAGTGTAAAAAATAATTCTTTGGAGTTTATATAAATTCGGAGTGTATAAAACAAAGATGAATATATTCTATTTTATAGGTGAATTCGGAATGAGAATTCGGAATGAGAATTCATCAACAGAATTCGTAATGAGAATTCATCATCAGAATTTGTTAATGAGAATTTTTCATCAGAATTCGTAATGAGAATTCGTCATCAGAATTCGTAATGAAATTAGTATCCATAATTCTTAATGATAATTCGTCATTAGAAATCGTAATGAGAATTGGTCATCAGAATTCGTAATGAGAATTCATTTCCAGAATTCGTAATGAGAATTCATCATCGGAAATCGTAATGAGAATTCGTCATCAGAATTCGTAATGAGAATTAGTTTCCAGAATTCGGAGTAGAACTTTATTACAGTTCTCATCCTGAATTCGGAACCTAAAACAGAATTCTTCATAACAAAGTTTAAAACAAATCCGAGAATATAGAAATGAATCCGAATCTTATACTTAAGAAATATATGGATAAAAATATGATAGGGATAATTTTTCTTTTAAAAGCAATCATTCTTATAAAAGCAATTTTCCTTATAAAAGCGATTTTTCTTATAAAAGAGATTTTCCTTAATGATAAGGTGTTTGTGATTTTCAAAATAAGAAAGAATGGAAATGTCAGAAGGAAAACCTTATTGACTCAACAATCTCCCCCTTTTTGGAAAGCACAAACATCCTTACGAAAAAGAAAATCTAAGAAGAAAGAAAACATTAAGGCTTATCTCCCTTTTCTTAGGATGTTGATGAATACTACTAACTCCCGCTAAGGCTTTGAAACTATAAGGATCGTATTCTAGATTTCCGGAATGAAATTTCATTAAGAATAAAAAAGTCTTCTTTAATAAAAAAACCCCCCTTAGATAAACTCTATTAGAGTTGGTTTTCATTCTCAGGTTTTGTTAATATTCTTTTCCCCCCTTTATTAGGGTTCTTTTCCTTCTCCTCCTTTGTCATTTTCAAAAAGAATTTGAGGGAATGGATAATATAACAAAGTACCTGAAAAAATTAGCAACAACAAAAGAAACGAGCAAGCACAAATTTTCATTAATTTTGAATGCTCGACAACAAGGAAATTTAGATACAATAAAAGATCGGATCTGTCTATTTTATATCTTTTTCCTTCACCATGAGACCCTTAAGAATAGTCTTTATCTTCTTCATGTCTTTATGGTCTTCCTTGTCTTGCTTCTCTAACACAACAATTCTTGGATTTTGAGCTTCAATCTTTTCTTCCTGGGCTTGAAGCTTTTTGTCCTGAGCCTTCAATAATTTTTCTTTCTTTAACAACTTTTATTCAAACACAATCCGATGATCCCTTTCATACTTCCAGTTTTGAGAAACAGAATTCAGCTTTCCATTCAGATCTCTGACTTCTTGAATCCGGAAATTCTTTTCATCTGTCAAATTTTCTTCAAAGGATGAAGTATGTTCATTTATCTCCCTGTCTTCTGTCTCAATGGCATCCTTCACATTATATTGGAATTCATCAAAGAGCCTCATCTCTTCTATAGTCTTCCTCGACCAACTAGTCATCCTCTTGCATGATTTTTTGCGGGCTTCATAGCCGACAAAGAAGGTTTTGAACTGAGCCTTTATCTCAACACATTTGTCCATACGCATGGATACAGAGTCTGTTTTCTGATTCAAAGCATATTAGAGAATATGGAATCTTGAATCAGTACTTGAGAATGTCAGAATAGTACCTACCAACTTTTTTAATGACTGAACAACAAATTCATGCCCCAACGAAGATGACTCCGAATCCGAAACTTTTCTTGGAGAATCTTCTTCTTCAAAATGATCTACCTTCTTCTTAGAAGAATAACCAACTTCCCTTCTCTTTACTACCACTGAGCTCGGGGTATCAACAACAAGTTTCTATCCCTTGTCCTTTTTTTTAATGGAGATATATTCCGTAGTTCTCTTTTCACTGTCAGACACTTGAACAACATTGTCTTCATCATCCGCAGATTTTTGAGCACCATCCTCTACATTATCCATTTGAGAAATATCATGTAGAAGTTTTTCTTCATCTGCATGATAAGCTACCTCTTCTTCTCCTTCCTGCTCATCATTCCCTGGAGTGACTAAATTTGATGATTCAGATTCTGAAGTTCGGAGCAACAAATGTTCCGAAGGTGTCCTCTTATAATCATATACTTGCTTCAAAACATCTCCGGTGTCACCGCTACCTTCAGCAACTGCTTCTTCTTCTACGACTTTCTCAAAATGCTCTACTTCCTCAACATGCTTAGCAACATCCTCTTCCAGGGAAACAAAGTTTCTTCCTTGAGTCTCAGGTAAAGATTCCAAAGAAAACGATCTCGGAACATGAATGTTTGCTGAAACCATCTCATTGAACATCAACAATGCCTTAGCTACCTCAGCTTCAGACATATTCTTCTTAAGATTCATTTCTTTCACTTGTTTTTCTAGCTCATCTGCAGTTTTTTCCTTCAAGGCCTTAGCCTCTGTAGGATCTAAGCCAAACTGAGGCTCCCCTTGCACTGTCCTCTCTTTAATTTCCCTCCATTTAGAAACTACTTCTTCTGGGTAAGCTTTCTTGTTCTTCGGTTTTCGAGGTGTGGAATGAACTTCCTTAGATTTGGGATTCTCTGCTTCACCTTCAACTTCTATCAACTTTCTCTTTCTCACTGGCTTAGAGGATTTAGGTTCAGCAACGTTCAGAGCCGTTTTTTCTTGAGCAGGTAAATCAACAAACTGACCAGTCTTCTTGTCGAAGGCTACATCCATCCTTTTGAGAGTACCATCACTCACCAACATACTCTTGAAAACTCTTGTCTTAGACATGCAGGCCTCCTTGAAGGACTCAAAGCACCGAACTATCAACTTTGAGAGGATTTCTAGATACAATATGATCTGAGCTTTCAGATTCCCTTTCTTATCATTCTCAAGAGTAATAAGAATGTGTTTCATCAAGTTAAACATCCTTAGATTTATCAGAAAATCTAGAATATAAATCTCACTCTTCTTTAGACTATCTTTGACACCTTTTCTTGGAACGATAAGGCCTTGTACCCATAATTCTAGAATCCAGAAATTCTTAGACAGAGAAGCAATCTTCGGAGCCTTGTCATCTGCCAGTCCGAGAGTCTCTAATGCCTTTTCCTTGTAAAAGCATCCTTTTGAATCCAACAACACATGAGAGATGAACTCGGCTTCTCCTTCATAGGTCAGCCCTACCAAGCTAGCTGACTTTATATACAAAAGTTATAAGTCTTTTCATAAGACTTAAACGAAAATTTCTCCCGATCATTTTCCTTAAAGAAGGAAACAGTCTCATAGAACTCTATAAGTAAATCTGAGTACACATCATCTTGATTCCCAGGTTTCGACACAGCAACATCTTCCCATCTGTTAAGCATAATATTCTTGTATATAAGAGAATCATACTTGTTGAAGAAATCAGGATGAACCAAACTTTCTATATACACTAACCACTTCGAAATTCGCTTAGAGGAAGACATGTCTTGAGAAGCTACTTCCACAGAAATTTGGATCTGAAGACCTCTAAGAATTTCGGAATGGAGAAAGATGAATTTCAGAAAGTCCTTAAAAAAGGGAGGCAGAGATTTGGGATACTAGAGCTTGAAAACTGATGGGGGACAACTATATGGGGTCCCCTTTATATAGGCAATGAAAAAACAGTTTAACTTCCACGGTTGATCGAACGGTTGTGACAAGCTGAGATCAGATCTGACGGTTGAAAACCAATTCTCAAGAAAACATGAATCCAATATTTTGAGGTTTTTATTAAAAACAAAAATTTAAGAAAACTATAATCCGAAAACAAAATATAAGAAAATTCCAGTAAGTAAAGTATGATTACGAAAACATGAGTAAGGAAATCATACCTTTTGGATTGGCTTAGGAGAATTATTCGTAATGTGTAACATAAAAAAATGACTACGAAAAATCTTTATTATGGAAAGACATAGTTCGCAAAAATCATTACGAAAAAACTCAACGAAAAAAAAACATTACAAGATTTTCAGTATGAAGATTTCATTGTAAATGTTTAAAAATGAAAAACTCATTATGAATGTCTTGGTACGAAAATCTCATTATGGAAATACTAGTACGAAATTTTCCATTCCGGAATTTTTCAATATGAAAATTTCTATTCCAAGTATTTTCTAAATGAAAATATCCATTCTGAAAATTTCAATTCCGGAAATTTCCATTTCGGAATTTTTGTTCTGAAAAGTTTGAAAACAAACATTGAAAAACATAGTTATTCTAACAATCAAATGTACCCCCCTGTGAAAAGGAGTTTATTACTGTAAGGTGACTTGTTCAACAGAATGTTAATTAAGAAATATTACCTTATGGATATCATTCCTAAATTCTGTTTAATGTATTCAAATCTATCCGAAGGCAATGATTTTGTGAAAATATCAGCAAGTTGATCTTGTGTTCCGATACACTGACGAATAATATATGCTTTTTGTGTGTGATCCCTAAGAAAGTGATGCCTAATATCTATGTGCTTTTCACGAGAGTGATGTGCATGGTTCTTACTAAGGGTAATGGCACTTGTGTTATCACACAAAATTTGAGTTTTAGTAAAACTCAAGCCATAGTCTGTGAGTGTGTGTTGCATCTACAACACTTGAGCACAACAACTTCCAGCTGCTATATATTCGGCTTCATCAGTGGAGAGTGCTACAGAATGTTGCTTCTTGTGGGACCAAGAAACTAATGAATATCCTATGAAATGACATGTTCCGGATGTACTCATTCTATCCATTCTACATCCACAAAAGTCAGCATCAGAAAAGCTTTTTAGAAAAAAATCAATTCCAGAAGTATAAAATAATCCTAGATCCATGGTTCCCTTAACGTAGTGAAAAATTCTTTTTACTGCCTTTAAGGGAGATTCCTTAGGATTAGATTGATATCTTGCACATAAGCATACTGAGAAAATTAAGTCTGGTCGACTAGCTGTTAAGTAAAGTAAAATTCCTATCATACCTCTAAAAGATGATTGATCTACAATTTTACCAGCTTCATCAAGATCTAACTAGTTTGAGGTACCAATTGGAGTACTTATACTCTTAGTGTTGTCATAACCATACTTTTTGAGAAGATCATTAATATAATTATGTTGAGATATGTAGGTTCCTTCTGGGTTTTGAGAAATTTGAAAACCAAGGAAAAATTAACTCACCCATCATACTCATTTCAAACTCATATTTCATTAGTCTGGAAAAAGAATCAATTAAATATTGCTGATTTGAACCAAATATGATGTCATCAACATAAATTTTAACAATCAAAACATTTTTCTTATCATTCTTCATAAAAAGGGTTGGATCTGCATTTCCATTAACATAGTAATTTTGAAGCAAAAATCTAGTGAGTTTATCATATCATGCTTGTGGGGCTTGTTTAAGACCATACAGTGATTTAGTAAGTCTAAAAACATAACCACGATGTTTTGTATCTTCAAAGCCACGAGGTTGTTCAACAAAAAATTCCTCTTGAACATAACCATTATGAAAAGCACATTTCACATCCATTTGGAAAAGTTTAAAATTAAAGAATGATGCAAAGGCAAGTAGAATACGGATATATTCAAGTCTAGCTACATGAGCATAGGTTTCTTCATAGTCTATTCCCTCGTGCTGATTATAGCCTTTAACAACAAGTCTAGCTTTCTTTCTTACTATGAATCCATTTTCATCACATTTGTTTCTGAAGACCCGCTTTACTCCAATAATAGAAGTTTCCTTAGGTCTTTCAACCAAGGTGCAGAATTTATTCCTTTCGAATTCATTTAGTTCATCTTGCATGGCTTTGATCCAATCATCATCACCTAAAGCTTTATCAGTGCTTTTAGGTTCTAATTTGGAAAGAAATGCTAGATTTTCTACTTCATTTCTTAAGGAGCTTCTAGTCCTTACAGGTTGATTTACATCACCAATGATACTATCACTGGGTTGATTCTTAAGAAACACCTGATTTGGGTTTTGAAAAGCATGTTCCTCAATATAGGGTAGAATGTCTTCTGGGGTAAATGTTTCAGAAATATCTTCTTGAACATTATCCTTATCAGAAGGTTCTTCTATCAATGGTTGAAAATCAGTTTTTGAAAACAAATCCGAGGATGTAGGCTGGGATGGTTTAAAAACAAAAAGGTCAGACTCATCAAATTTTACATGCACTGTTTCTTCAACAGTACAAGTATTTTTATTAAAATCTCTATAAGCTTTAGAAGTTGTGGAATAACCTATGAAAATTCCTTCATCATATTTTGGTGCGAATTTATGTATGTTATCTTTAGTATTCAAAATGAATACTTTGCAACCAAAAGCCTTGAAGTAGGGTAGTCTTGGTTTTTACCATTCCATAACACATAAGAGTTTTATTAAGAAAAGTTCTAATCAAAACTCGATATATAGTAATGCAAGCAGTACTTACAGCTTCAGCCCAGAAATTTCTAGATATAGAATATTCACTCAACATGGTTCTAGTTATCTCTTGAAGAATTCTATTTCTTTTCTCAACTACACCATTTTGTTGAATAGTTCTAGTTGCTTAAAAATTGCGAGTAATACCTTTTCTACTACAAAATGTTTTAAAATCAGAATTTTGAAATTCTCCTATATGTTCAATATGAATAGTTTTCAATGGATGGTTTTTCTCATTTTTAACTTGAGCTATAAAACTTTTTAAATAAGAAAAAGCTTCATATTTCTTTGCTAGAAAATAAACCCAAGTAAATCTAGTGTAATCATCAACTAGAAAAAACACATAGTATTTTCCTCCAATAAATCCAGTTTGTGTTGGACCAAAAAGATCCATGTGCAGTAACTGCAATGCATCAGTTGTTGAGACTTCACCGACTGATTTAAAACTATATTTTTGTTGCTTTCCATATTGACAAGTATCACAAACTTTATAAGAATCAAATCTATGCTTAGGTAGATCCTTAACTAGTTTCTTCTTAGTGAGTTTACATAGCTTTCTTAGGTTACAGTGACCTAGTCTTCTATGCCATAACCAGGAATGATCTTCCATTTCACTTAGGCAAGGTAAATCTTGGCTCCCGAGGTCTTCTAAATTTAAGGTGTAGACATTCTCATGCCTATTGGCTGAGAGAATAATTTCTTCCATGGAATTGTGAACTAAGCACATATCATTCCTAAATTTCACAAGGTAACCTTCGTCACATAACTGACTTATGCTAATGAGGTTGTGCTTAAGATTCTTAACAAAAAGAACATTTGAAATCAAAGTTTTACCTAAAATAACAGTATTACCATTACCAACAATCTCTCCCTTAGAATTATCTCCGAAAGTTACCCTTCCTCTGTTCATTTTGATAATCGTTTCAAAATAGATTTGTTTACCAGTCATGTGCTGGGAACATCCACTATCCATGTACCATTTATTGTTGCTGGTACTCTCTTTATTTTCCTGAAATCAAGAAGAGAACTAAACTTTCAGAATCGAAACTTGTTTGGATCCGAGATTTCCAGACAATAAAATTTTAGGTACCCACATCTTCTTAGAGATATATGCTTTGTGAAATCCTAGAGATTGGGTTTTGTTTAAGGAACAATTCTTTGCCCAGTGACCACCACATTGACACTTAGTACAAAATGGGGCACTTTGTGGAACAAAATAATTTTTACTAAAAATTTGTTTTGCATGGGTATAACCAAATCTGGATTTATTTCTTAAAGGTCGTATTTGAGAATACATATTGTAAAAAATTTCTTTACCATGGGTAAAGTTTGAAAAACAATTCTTTAAGGAAAAAATTTCAGACTTGAGTTTTATAACCATGTTTTTATCCTCTAAATCATTATATTTAGAACTGAAGCTAGGCTCGAAAACATTTTTCTTCAAAATTTCTTTTTCTAACTGTTTAGAATGTTTTTTCTTATCAGAACTTACTTCCTCAAGATTTTTTGAAATACTTTCAAAATCATCATTTTTCCTATCAATGTCTCTAGAATGATCTGATATCTCTTTTGTAAGAATATTATTCCTAGAGTTTGCCTTATCATGTTTTTTATTGAGTTTGGAATTCTCAATTTCAAGAAGTTCAGCAAACCTAGAAACTTCTTCATAAGTAGGTAAAGTATTTTATTCATCAGAAGAGGATTATTCATCAGAAGAGTTATAATACATACTATCATTAGAATTTAAAGAAACATTGGTCAATGATTCAACATTTCGTACCTTATCCATAAAGCAATGATTATAAAGAGGTAATCTGGATATAAGACCATGATTCTTCTATCCTGAAGATTCATAATCAAAATATTCATCTGAAGAGTCACCACCACTGGCACTTCAGGTATCATTTGCTTTCATAACTTTCTTAGCGTTGGCTTTTTAATACTTCTTTCTGTTCCTGTCTGAATGCTTTTCTTTCCATTCTATCTTTTTGTGTAAAGGGAAATCTGGTCTAATATGTCCAGCTCTCTTGTATTCATAACATGTGACTTCTACATCTTTCTTTTCTTTCCTTTCCCTTTTCTTATACATGGATTGGAAATTTCTCTGGCCAGCTGTCTTGTTCATCCTTCGAGAAAGATTTGCTAACTCCATTTCTAATATTTCACTTTCACTAGAATCTGATTGAACAAATATCTTCTTAGATTTGGATCTGGTTACTCTCCTAGGAGTCATATCTTTCATCTGGTTTGATGTTATTGTAAAAGCAACAGTACAATTCCCATTTTTCTTTTTGATGTTGTCAGCACCTCTCTTCATTCTGGTTTCATGTTGGAGAAGAGTTCTGAATAACTCATCAAGAGAAATTTGAGTGACTTTCCTGTTCTCATCTATAGCATTTCTTTTGGATTCCCACTCATTTGGCATGATATCAATTATCTTATCCACAAGTAATTCATCATCTATCCCTTTCTCTCCCATAGACTGTAGGCTGTTGATGATAGTCATAAATCTCTGTTGAATTTTACAAATTGGTTCACCATAAGGAAAATTGAAACCATGGTATTCAGCTCAAAGCATAGCTCTCCTAGCCTCAATTACTTTAGAAGTTCCAAAGTGTGTAACCTCTAACTTCTTCCAGATACAATTAGCTGCTTCGCAAGAAGAAATTTAGCTATATATATTTCCAGTCATTGAACATAGTAAGGTATTGCGTACCTTATAGTTGAGTTCATACTCATGCTTTTCCAAGTTAGTAAAAGTTCTAACTTCCTTATCAGGAATTTTATAATCACCAATAAGCATAAAGAAGTTGTCTACTCCAGTATTGAAAACAAAAGTCTTCATTCGATCTCTCCAGTACTCATAGTCATTACCAACAATGATTAGTGGTATTGTAGTATTTAGATTATCAATGGATCCAACATTAATTCCTATCATACTCAAAATCCTTTGGCACACAAACTTGTTAGTAGAAAAAGTTCGTAATAACAACGATTGGAATGAGAATGCTAGGAATGAGAAAATGATCAAGAAAAAACATAAACGTGAGTACAAGTATTTCAGAGACCTCCTCTAATACCAACTGTAGGATTGAAATAATGATGTAGATGCTCAATATACAAGAGGGGGGGCTGAATTGTACACTTTAAAAATTCCTTTGGAACCTTTAAAGTTAGTTACAATTAACTATGTTTTCCTTAAGCAAAGGAAAGGGCTTATTTTAACAAAGTTAAACTAAGAAAATTCTCAACACCTCTAACACCAAATGAAAACTTGGAAAGAGGAATGATGTTATAAACTTCAAGACCTATGTACTTGCATATAACTGGAAAGAGATTCCGAAAGTAGGTTTCAGAAATATGGTTCTGGAAATTGAAACTTAACCAAAGATTACAATATGAGATTCTACCTTAAAGCGTATAGAATCTAAATGAAACAGAGTACAAGTCAAGAAGTATAAGAAAGTTATACTTTCCTTATAATACAAAATGCAGCGGAAACAAACGAGTAGTAAAACTACAAGTAACAAGATAAATGTCTTTTAACCCAAAGAGAAGGGTATCCAACAACCTTGGATAAAGGTCCCTTGATTTATACTTTCAAGCAAGTCTGTCTTACCCAAACCAGGGTAAGCCCTCGATACGAAGATTGGAAACATTGTCTTGCTATCCTCGCAAGCCCTCAACTTCATGGTAGTTGGTCACCTCTGTCTTCCTCTGCAAGGAAGCCCGAAACATCAAGGTAGTCGGCACCTCTGCCTTCCTATCCCCGAAAGTCCTCGAATGTAATCACCAACATTCAGAGTCGCACGAAGCTTTGAGAGTTAATAATAGCCTCTCTCTCTATAAATCACTTCAACAACATGTGTGCACAATTTCGAAGAAGTCATTCATCAGTCATCAGTCTCGAGCTCTTTCAAATGAGCTCTTATTTATAGGCAAGGTCGGCCTCCTCTCCAACAGTCATATTTTCCTTAAAAATCGAAGGGACCTGAACACGTGTAACTTAACCAGTGGTTATTTTATAACAGAATAGATGACATCGTTTTATAACAAAACAAGTGAAACGGAAAGTACGACATCATTTAAAGTCTAACTCAAAAGTTCGGAGTGAAGGTTCGGAGTGTAAAAAATAATTTTTCGGAGTCTAAATAAATTCGGAGTGTATAAGATAGAGATGATCAGATTCTGTTTTTGAGGTGAATTCGGAATGAGAATTCGGAATGAGAATTTTTCAACAGAATTCGTAATGAGAATTTTTCATCAGAATTCGTTAATTGAGAATTAGTCATCAGAATTCGTAATGATAATTCGTCATCAGAATTTGTAAAGAGAATTCATGTCCTGAATTCGTAATGAGAATTCATCATAAAAAATCGTAATTAGAATTCGTCATCAGAATTCATAATGAGAATTCGTTTCCAGAATTCATAATGAGAATTCATCATCAGAAATCGTAATGAGAATTCGTTATCAGAATTCGTAATGAGAATTCGTTTCTATAATTCGGAGTAGAACTTTATTACAGTTCTCATCCAGAATTCGGATCCTAAAACAGAATGCTTCATAACAAAGTTTTAAATGATTCCTAGAATATAGAAATGAATCTGAATCTTAAGAAATATATGTATGAAAATATGTTAAGGATAATTTCTCTTATAAAAGAAATCTTTATTATAAAATCAATTTTCCTTATAAAAGGAAATTTCCTAATAAAAGCGATTTTCCTTAAAGATAAGGTGTTTGTGATTTTCAAAACAAGAAGGAATGGAAAATTCATAAGGAAAACCTTATTGACTCAACAATATATTTACTAGGATGTGAAAACGACACTTTATAAGAATTAATTTAATGAAAAGATAAATATAACCTAAACATATATATTTTACTAAATCGATTTAAATATAGTGATATATAAGTGATATATATATCTATAAATATTATTTATAAATTTAAAATTATTTCCTATATCATGGTATTTTATTAATAATTTTCAGAAATTAGATAATGATATTTATTGTTTACAAAATAATGATATAGTGATTACCTCACTAAAGAAAGATTTGAATAAAAGAATTTATAAATATTTTAAAAAATATAATTTGGTTATATTGTTTTCAAACAAGAAATTTATGGATTATATCGACATATTATCTTTGATTTAATGAATTTGGTATTATGTAATAATGTTGTTATGAATTTTAAAATAAGTTATGTATGAATAGTGTCCAAAATTGACACAATTCAAAACTTAAAACATAAAATTTTTATTAAATGATATATAATTCATAAAAACCTAATATTCGGACAAATAGTGAATATATATCAAAATATGTCATAAATAACATTTTTTGGGTCATTTTACCTGATATGGTAATTACAATAACCCAGAATGTGTAATTAACATGATATAACGGTAAGATTAAAAATGGTAAAACAACAAAGATAAGGATAAAATAAATAAAAAACATGTAAAAAAATTATTGGATGGTGGTCATTAGATCCAAAATAATATTTAATTATAATTAAAAATGTGTTAGAAAATTTTAAATCCAAATTAAATTTTTAATATATTAATATATTGGAACTTTCCTTAAGTGCCCCTATCCTCTATTATAAAAAGGAACCTCCTCCATATCCTCTCCACTCCATTTTGAGATTTCTATCTCGAAAAACCCCAAAAAAGTTCTCTTCTCATGTTCCCTTGTAACATTTTAGTGGTTCTGGTATTCCCAGAAGACCAACTCTAGTGCCCTATGAGGAAATTTAATGGAGGCACATCAAGGAAGAGGTAATCTCTTCAACCGATTCTTTCAAATTTATTTCATCTTCAACATCCTATTATCTAGTTATTTAATTATAGAGTAATAAAATCAGTATCACAAATATACTGATATTATATTATAAATATGAAACAACCCTATTTCACCTTCTATCCATCCTATGAAAAATATAATCATCACACAGATTACTCTCTCTACGCCATGGTGTAATCTGTTTTTCCCCACCACCTTATAAGGATAGTTATAATGGTGGAAATAATATCTATATATGATTATTTTAACATTATAATAATTTTTGAGATATTATAAACCATCCACTTCAATACTGTTCAAAAAATATGAGAATGATATAGTTACTTGAGCGTGCTTATGGATTACCGTCTCCAGGATGCGATGAGATTCATTCTCCTTGTTAACCATCCAAGAATGATTATAATGTATATATAATAAACAATCAGGAAATATATGACCTAATAATGATAGCGGATATATATATATATCATTGACTTACATCCATTCAATTTAATAAGGAAACAAAAATAGATTTCATGCATACGTATGGCCTACCGTCTCCATGAACGGTGTATTCCATTCTATTTATATATCTATTACATATAATTATATACTAAATATATATAATATATATATCATTTTTTACTTTTTAAAAGTAATTAAAACATGATCTATGTAATCATATGAAGAATAACAAGTCCAAAAACGTACGATAACGGAAACGATAATTACCCAAAATGATTATTTAACTTATAATTGGAAATTGAGGGCTAATATAAAGACATAGGTGAATCATATATGATATCAGAAATATTATTATGGTTCTGTTACATGTTAATAATAACTTTAATCCAAAAATATAGGAGTTTCAGACACATACATAAGAAATCTTACCTAAGGTAAGGGATAATTTTTCAATCCCATTTTTATCCAAGATTGTTTATATATAAGTATTTAATGGGGATATATTTATCATACATGTCCATATTTTCTAAAAATATTTTCATAAGTTTCTTACTATTGTTCTATGTTTTTTAAATTTATTTTTACCCATTTTTTATTTTTAATACATGGAATGGAAGGAATCTATCTTTTGTTTACCAAATGAAGTACTTTTGGTCTTTTCTAGAAAAATATGAGGCCAATGTTTTTTAACTTATACAGAATGAAAGGAATTTTACATCTTCTTAGCGACTTATTTCCATGAATCTTTCTATACACATTTTGATGATTATTTTCATTTAAATATTTTTCATTAAAATTGATGCTAATTTTGAGAAAATAAAATGTTTTTGAAGAACAAAATATATTTTCATCAGGAGTTATGTTCAAGTGTTTTTTCAAAATTATTTTCCATCTATGATGACATAGGGTTATGTTTCTATACCTATTATTACTTTTATTTTATTATTTTTATGATGGAAATATTTTTATTAATTCCAATTATTTTATATGTATTATGTTATTATGGCATGATGTTTAAGAATCCCGTTGTATTACATGGGTTATGCTATGATGAATGATTTATATTTTTGCGGCACATGTAAGAATGATTTAACTATGAGATGGGTGGGACCTATATCTTCATCTAATGCATTGGTTAATGATTTATATCTCATGATATATACATGAATGGAACAACATTTAAATTTGGTTCAGTAATAGATTTCTAGAACGAAAAGTAATCCCAGTTCAATAATGGACTTTGTCACTATGATGGTCTTGGAATCAATTACTTGGATAGTATGGAAATAATATTATGTTCTTAATGGTTTTCAATAATTACATGTTTTTTTTAAATTCTATTTTATCCTTATTAATGATCCTTTATGATCTATTCCTCATATACTTCCATGATTTATTTCATGACTCATGATTTTGATGTTTAAACATTATGTTCATGTTTTTTAAATTCCATTGTTTATGGTTGTTTTATGTTCTCCAGGTTAACCACTACCGAGAATTTGATCTCACCCATTCTACATTTTCTTTTCCTAAGGATATAATGAATGGTTTTAGATAATAAAACCAAGGGAAATATCTTTATGGTAGATGTTGACGATCCATCACCATGAATAGAATATTATGTTCCCTATTTCCAAAGATAATAAACAAATACACTCTCTAGGGGTATTTTGTGCCATGTATTTAAGTATTTCTGAAAAAGAAATGTTATTTACATGTATGTCAATCATGGGTCTCTATTGTGTATGTGGCCATTAGAAATGAGTTATTGACGTTTGGAATGGTCAATTTTATACAGTGGATGAATCTGGTCCATACAGTATAGAGATCATTCGAGGTATGCTTAAAAGTTTATTTAATAATTTTGTACCTTTTTGATTTAGGGGATCGAAAATAATTTTTCCACCCTCTGTAGTCTATACTATATTACTATAAGTATGGACTCTTTCCATACCGATGGTGTTTACTATGCCAGTAGGAGGCCATACCGTCTTTTTTGATTTTTGATGGGTAGTATACTAATAATTGGTCCATTTCAATATTGTGGGGAACTATTCAAATTTTAATTGTATCCATATTCCATCATATATCATAATGAATAATCATATAAGACAAGTGATGTTATCAACTAATTCCATAAGATATCAATGTTCTCATATGTGGAAGTACAACATCCAGTTTACATTAGAGGGTAAAGTTTTCAGGTGGGATGTATATGTTTTGAAACCCTTAATTCCTTAATTTTTTAGATGTCTAATGAATCAGTAGGAAGTAGAATGGAAGAGGATCCTAGTTTTCCATTAAATTTTTGAAACATTTTTCCAATGAGGTTTTAATAGTACACCCTATATGTGATGTCGATTTTGGGTAGATCTGCATGCTGATGCTTCTTCAAATTTGATATCTTATTTTTGGATGATAATCATGGAGTTACGCGAGTTGAGGATTCAAATAGATGATCTAATATTTGGTGGGTTCCATATATCATAGTGTATTGATGTGGTGTGACCCAATATAATTACCCAATAAGGTAGATGGTAGTTTAAGGGTGAATATATACAATGAGTGGTTTAATCATTTCAACATAAATAATTATTACACTTTACCTAGGATAAACAATATTTATGATTACTTGAGATGTGTGCTATTTTTTTCTGATCGGTTTGAATTAATGATAATTCCAGTAGATTGTGGAGTAGGGTGATATCCTAAATAATACCATTAGATATATGTGTGGGAACATCAAATTTTTTGTCATTCCATTTTGTGTTAATAACACACCATCCATGTTCATGGGGATAATGTACTCAATGTTCTATGAATTCATGGAAAGGTTCATAGTCATGTTCATCAATAAAATATTAATCTTCTCAAATTATGATCAAGTCGGTCATCTCAAATCCATTACTCAAGTCCATATACACTACAACCTCTATGAAACCATTTCCAAGTGAATGTTCTGTACACATGCTGGACACTTCCATGGGAATGTGGCATCTTATATTGGTTTGGTAGTGGACCCGTGAAAGTTTTAGGGAGTTGTTTGTTGGGAATCATCAATGAACATGGTGGTGGTACATTGATTCCATGGACTTTTAGTCTATTACTGTAGGTTCACATATGACATATCTTTGATTGTTCCCCTATTGATTGAATTGACCTAGAAGTAACGTTATTTTACAAGGATTGATTGGTGTCATTAATATTCAAATATCTAAAGTGGAATTTGATCAATGATCCAGGTCATTAATTTCTAGATGTGGGTGTTTCCTTTGTGGTTATTGATAATACTTCCCTTATTTTCTTAAGATGATTCATGATGATAAACATGGTAATGATCTTTTATAGTTCTACGATGTTAAATTACCATATGTTTTACAATTCCACCCATGATCTGGATCTTTTAGTGATTGTGTTTATGTTGAAGATGTGGAAAAATTACCTCACTAGGGGGCGATTTTATGTCACTATATATCTCATGATCTTGAGGTATGTCTTTTATATACTTGATCTTACACTACTAAAATTGAGGTGGATGGTGTTTTATTAGGATTATGACATTGAGAAATCGTACAACAATGGAATGAGAAATATAACAACTCTGTTCATTATTAAACACTTAAATATGATTTAGGACATAAAACTGAACATAAGAAAACTCTGAGGATTGATAGGTCTAGTTTATTGGGAAATAAGGAATAGTACATAACAACTTAAAACATAAAACAGAACATGTTTATTCAAATAAAATTTACATGACCAAAGCATTACTTCATACATAACATTACATGGGATAACATGAGGAAATACATGTAAAAGGGGATATATATAAAGCCCAATGATGGAGTAAAAAAGGAATAAAATGTATAATATTGTACAGGTTAGGCAATAGGCATGTCAATAATGCACAAGAGAAACATGAACATAATGTCATGATATAGCATGATTATCATTACATGGAAATGTGGCATAAACATTTAACGTGATATTAGCATGATACTTGGCTCACTGTACCTGATCTTTATTAAACCCTAATTTCACTTGATGTATCATGATACTATTCATTACCCAATGCATTAGAGCACTATTAAGGCCCACCCTTATTAATAATTTAATTTCATTTATTAGTGCGCCACATGGATCATATAACACAGATTCATTAAACATCATCATTTATTTGAAGATAAAAGAATGTCGAATTCATACATGAAATTATATAATCCATATGTAAATTTTCAAAATAGTGATTACCTTTTATAGAGAAACGATCATGGTATTCACTACAAAATGACATTGGCTTAGAAAATCGATGTATAATTTCGGCAGCAAAACAGTGTGACATAACAATTCAAAAAATTGGTCGATGAAATAGAAAAGGGTATCTAATAATATATACATTAAATGGAAATTGATGGGTCATATAGATACCTTTACCAATATATATAATAGAATTTAGATTCATTATACAAAATAATTTCTTGAATGTAAATGTGAAGAACGAAATTCAAATGGAATTTTGGCATGGCAATAGGTGTACATGGGACGAATTAAGGAAATCGAATGATGCATCTAATCATTAAAACATATGTATCGAATTATGGGGGATGTGATAAATCATGCCACAACATTTTTAATTTAAAACTAAATGGTATAATAACATGATGAAATTTGAAAAATTGAGAAGGGAAGAAATCCCTTACATGTATATGTGATCTCAACGATTTGGGAGGGGCTTGAGAGATGCTTATTGAGATATTGGGGCACCTTGGGAGGATTTTAAAGGATAATAGGGTTGTTTAGGAATGTTATCTAAGGGTTTTGAGTGAATATATGTGGGAGCATGGGTTGGTTTATATAGGAAAAGGGAGGGAATTATTTATTAATTATGTTTTTACACCAAACATTAAACTAATAAAAACCAAAAATGAACCCATGGTTTTTTCCAAAGGGGAGTGGAAAAATTATTTTATATGGCCAATGTATGATCTTATTAAAATATTAGGCTTGTTTATGTGGAGGTCAGTCACACTATCATGGAAACCATTTAAAATGTTAAAAAGTTTTAAAAGTCTTGGAGAGTCCACCAATGCACCATAAAAGTTATAAAAAAACTAAAATCACAATATTTTAAAGGTATGAGAGATATTGGCCGAAAATCCATTTTATAGTATTTTATTACATCACTATTGGGTCATTACCATGTCATAAAATTGATTATATACTTAAACGGTATTTAATTTTTGCCCAAAAATTTTATTGTCTTAGAAAATTAAGAAAAATTAACTATTGGATAATTTGAGAGTCCTAATTCAAAAAATGATATTCATTTTATCTAAATACTTTTCTAATGATTTCAGTTTATAATTTTAAAATAAAAACCGACATTTATCAAAAATTTATGAGTTTTGAGAGAAACAACTTTGAAACCGTAATAAAAATTATAATTATATTCACAAAAATTTTACGATCATTTATATATAAAAAATTAATTTTTTAGTAATATTTTTCAATAATATTATTTAATTAAAAAATATATTAATTCATAATTATAGATTTCATAATTGAATATTAAATAAAAATTATTATTTTTTCATTAAAAACAAATTACAATGTAACAGTAATAAAATGAATGTATATTGTTTATTCAATCCAAAAAATAATGCACATAATCATAGTGCTAGGGTTTGGTTACATAACCCATTAAAAATGACATAAGACCTAGGGTTATGTTGTTCTATGGTGACAAACTCTTGTGATGGCTCGGATAACATCGCCATGGTGGTAATCTATATCAAATTTCACTTATCCCATAGGTGGTTCCATTCAATCTTAGCGTGTTGTAGCTCGGCTTGGGCTTCGTCAAGCGTGAAGCCCAATGACACTACCTTCTTTCTGATCTCCAACAAATGGTCTTCCTGTGGACCAATTATATTGTATGAGGACGTCGATTCCATTTTCGGAATAAATTGGATTTGTCAAATCCCTATAATTATACTAATCATGTGATCACTATTCAACAACTATATTAGCAAATCTAATAATTCTAAATGGTATTTAGAAATAAAAATACATAAAACTATGGATTTTCATATGTTTTATATAATAGTTTTATATATTAATACAATTAAATAGATTGATAGGAATTTTCACTAATAAAAAATTAGGGCATTACAATCCAACCGCCATAAGAAATTTCACCCTCAAAATTTCATTCTCACAGACTAAAATAGATGTGGGTAACTCTATTTCATCACTTCCTCCAATTCCCACATTGTCTCCTTGAACATTTAGTTTTTCCAAAACATCATGATGAGGGGTTTTGTCTTATTTCGTAGAACCTTTTCCGTATGATCTATGATCATCACCAACTTCTCTTCATTGGAGAGGTCATTCTCCAATGGTACCACCACTAGATTGAGTACATGTGATGGGTCAGATTTTTACTTCCTCAAGAGTGATACATGGAATACAACATTAACTTGAGATAGGTTTGGTGAGAGTTCTAGTCGATAGGCCACTACTCCAATGTGATCAATGATCCCAAAATGGCTGATATATCATTGACTAAGCTTTCCCTTCTTCCCAAATCACAGAACTCTTTCCCATAATAATATGTGAAGGAATACCAAGTCTCTGATATCAAACTCTAAGTCTCGTCAGTGATTATGAGCATATCCTTTTTCTAAACTCTATGAAACATTAATATGTTTCTAGATGGTCTTAACCTTCTCCACCATTTATTAGACAATTTCTGGACCTAGGAGTTTTTTCTCCCCAACATCATCACAACATGCGAGTGTTTTTCATCACTTCCCATAAAAAGCTTCATAAGGATCCATTTGGAAACTTGAGTTGAAAATATTATGGTAAGACATCTCAAATAGAGGAAGATGTTGATCTCATCCTCCTTTTAGGTCCATTGAGCATGCTCTCAACATATCTCCATGTGTTTGGATAGTCCTCTCAAATTAGATATCTTTTTATGGATGATAAGCCATAATGATGTTCAACTCAGTATTCAGAGCGTGTTGGAGACTCATCCAAAACAAAGAGGTGAATCATGGATCTCAATTTGATACAATCAATATTGGTTCTCCATGAAGCCTTACCACTTCTCTAATGTATATATGTGGAAGTTGATCCAATGATAAATCCCTACAAATTGCAACGAATTGTGCAGTCTTTTTAAGACGATATAGAACAACCTAGATATCATTGTTCCATTTCCATGTCATTGGATGTCTGGTGACAAAGTCCATGATTATGTTCTCCCATTTTAATGTTGTTATGGGTACTTGTTGAATCATCCCATTAGAATTCTACCTCTTAGTCTTTAATTGCTAACTGACCAGGCACATTGCTTTATACTCAAGGATATCCTTCTTAATGTTACCCCACCAAAAATTATCTGGGATATGCCGATACATCTTGCCATTTCATGGGTGAATGGAGAAATTCTAATTATGGGCATCATCAAAAAGTTCCTTCTTTAATCCAAGATTTGATGGAACATATAGTCTTGACCCATATCTCACAGTTTCTTCTTCATTAACAATGAACTGTGAGGATTTACCTTTTCTGATAGTTTCCACTTTCTTCTGACTTCCCTCATCATATTTTTGATCATCCTTTAACGATTCTAAAAGAGTCGATTGAGAAATCATTTATGAAAGTATTGTTGATGTTCCATTCCATTAGATTCCCATGTCAATCTTCATCAAATCTATGAATTTAGGATCCTTTCAAATTCCCATCCATAATTGAATTGTTGGGTCCTTTATATGTAGAGCATCCACCACCTTGTTAAATTTCCAATAATGTTAATGGATTGGGAATTCATCATCGTTGATCATCTCTAACCATCATTAATGGTGCTTGTTCAACTCCTACTATGAGAATATATAATTGATGATTTTGTGATGTGTATATATTTTTCACTTCTCCCCAAAGATGTAATTTCTCTACAATTTTTAAAGAAACGATTACTGCATCCATCTCCAAATCATCTGTTGTATAGTTTTCCTCATTAACATTAAATTTACATGAAGCATAGGTAATCATGTTGTAATTTTTCTTCAACACACTACCCATTATCTTTTTTGAAGCATCCTTGAATACCACAAAACGATCTCCACATGTGGGTAGCGTGAGCTCGAGCACCGTGATTAGCCTCCTTTTCAACACCTTGAATCTCTCTTCACAATAATCACTCCATGAAAACTTGACTCCCTTTCATGTTATCATGGTTAGAGGGCTTTACAATCATGATAAATTTCTCACAAATCAGCGATAATATCCAGCTTACCCTAGGAATCTATGGATATCTGCCACCGATTTTGGAATTGGCCATCACTCAATTGAAGATTTCTTGGAGGGATCCATAGATATACCATTTCTTGTGATCATATGACCCATGAATGATAATTCCTTCAAACAGAACTCATAATTCATGTAATTTTGATAGGGCTTCTCCTTTTGAAAGGTATGTAGTACTATTATTAGATGTTCCTTATGATCTTCCTTGGTTTTAGAGATTATTAGAATATCGTCTATATAGACTACCACAATTTTATTGAGGTAGAATCTAAAGACTCTATTTATCAATTCCATGATGATTTTTGGATAATTAGTGAGTCCGAAAGGTATTATTATGAATTTATAGTGCCCGAAACATGTATGAAAAGCATTCTTATGGAGATCCACCATCTTCACCCTTACATAGTAATATCCCAACCACAAATCAACCTTGGGTATGTATAGTGATCCACATAGCTGATCGAAAAAATCATCAATTCGTGGAAGTGGATGTATGTTTTTATCGTGATTTTGTTGAGATCACGATAATCGAAGAAAAGGTACATTTAGCCATCCTTATTCTCGATGAAGAGAACCGGTTCACCCCATGGTGAAGCACTAGGTTATATAACACCTTAATCCAGATTCTCATATGGTTGTTTCTTTAGCTCCTAAATCTCAATAACATCAATTCTATACAGAATATTGGATATTGGAAATTCCCCCAGCATAATATCAATTGACAATTCAACATCTCTTCTTAGAGGAAGACAAGGAAAATCCTCGGGAAACACTTCATGGAATTACCTCACAATAGGATTGCATTCAAGGATGGTTTATTCCCTCTACTCAATAATCTATAGAAGATACGTGTGCTCTTAGGGCAGTATTATCCACACTTGAGATGATAGTTCTAAAGAAGATTCATCATCCACCTCTCACATGTACATAATTGAGGCTCAATTCAACATATAAAGAGTTCATTCCCTCTCATGAAAATTTATGTCAGATATCTATTAGGAAATTCAAGATATGCCAAGAATTTCATAAAATTCCACTAGAGGGAGTCAGAAGAGGTTTTCAGGGAAATTAAATCAACAAATTATGACATAGGTGGAGTTATATTAACGGGATTCAATGATTTCCCAATTTTTCATTCTCACCGAAAACATTACATCCATGACTTGTGGTGGGTTGGGGTTGTTCTAATAAACCTTAAGGATATAAATGAATTTGTAGAACCGAAATCAATAAGTACGTTCTCTATTCATGAATGAAAAACTAGTGTGCCTGTCACAACATCATTGTCGGGGTTCACTTCTGTAACGCCACGACCAAAGTTACCCAAAGTCGATGCATTATTACATAACATTTGCATGATTACAAGGAATCAATTCCCAAAGGACTAATCAGTTTAGCAGTCTTGTAAAATAGATTACATACATAAATTTCAACATTACAACTTGAAAATAAAAGCAACAATAATTTATTCCATTCGAAACGTCCAAGCCTCTAAGATTATGCACGTAAGTAGCTAATAACTAACTTCTTCATATCCTGTGAAAATAAAACATACGAAAGGGGTGAGATGAGATGCTCAGTAAGGGGAAATAATTTAGCAGGAGCTATAAACTTTTAATTCAATATGTCTAATATAACAACAGCCTTTTAGACATAAACATGATCATAATATGGGAAAAATAAATCAAACATTACCATATAAACATTCACATTGATATTCTACATGTCGAATAATCACATGTAATAACTAATTTCATAATGAAGGAATGTATATTAGCAGACTATAATTTCAATGTCAAGCCCTCGTTCCAGGACCTATGGGATAACTGTAACTGGAACCAAACATGGAGTTCCTCTGTAACCGGACTCCATCTCGGAGAGCCTCTATAACATGAATCCAACCTAGAGAGCCTCACTGATTGAAATCCAACCCATAGGGTCTGCTGTAACCGGACCCCAACCCGGAGGGATAACTTTTACCAGTGCCCAACCCGAAACATACTAGTCCAAAACATTCATCATAATAAAAGGTTGAAATATATCATAAATATTCTTATTAAAACTAGCTTATGAAATGTCAATAATTTTTCCCTTAACCATGAATGGTAAAAAAATAACACATCCATAGTCAAACATATCACAAAACATTAAATTCAATATATAAGACTTGTATCATAATAAAAAAACTTCAAACAAGTTTAAAATATATTAAAAGATGTTGACATAGATGAAAATGATTAGTAAAATGCTTTTAGAGAAATACCCCTTTTCATGAAATCGTTTAAAATTGTCAAAATTTATAAAGGTAGTCATTTAAAATGGATTGTTGAATTATATTTTACCATACCACATAGAAACTTTTTAAATGAATTATCATTTCAAAACATTCATGTCCATATAAATAAATTCTTAAAATCATTTTGAAAACATGGACATTAATTAAAAGGGTTTAGAAAGATAAATCTTTAAAACATTTAAAATGATGATATCATTAACTAGTCCCTCTCATAAACCCTTAAAAGAATAATTTTGAAATAAGTTTTATAAAATAAAGGTATTATGATATGTATTTCCCAGAAAATACTTACACATGAACAATCTCAGAAAATAATGAGATTGAAGAAATAACCCTTACCTCGTTGTAATCAATCGAGTCATATGAACGATAGTCAATAAGAAAAAAATGAATCAAAAAATATCATGAATATAAAGAGAATAATTATAATATATATCATATGGCAGTACAAAATACACCACATGCGATAAATAAATGGTGAACAATAGAAATCTCACAGAATTAAAAGTGAGATAAGAAACTCCTTAATACGTGTCCGACTTGAATCGCTCGTATGTTCCTTGTTCTTCCTGAATAATAAACATAATTTAATTTATGATTTCTTATGAATATTTTCACGTTTATTATCCATTTTTATCACTTATTACTTTTCTATAACAATTAGTTAATAATTTTAGTTCATATTGGACATTTTATCGATGCTCGGAACATGAGTCAAAATTGAACTTGTTATAATTATAAATTATCCATGTGATCAAAAGTAAATTATCTATAGAATGATATTACAAGTTTATATTCCATATATATATAATATTTCAAGTATATATATTTATTTATAATAGTACATAACATTTGGAGATAAGAAATGAAATGCACCGTTCATGGAGACGGTAAGCTGCATGTATGCATGAATGCTACATTCATTTCTATTTTGTATTTTAATGGAATTAAATATTAATGATACATAATTATATTATAATTCCTATATAATATAATTTATAATACCATTATATCTATACATTAAACGTCTCACATAAGTCATTAACGAGTAATATCACTTGGAGGGGGTGGTAGTCCGCACTTCCTCAAATGAAATCATCGCGTTTTACCCATAATGAAAACCATAATGGTATGATATAATGGAAAATACAGAATAAAAAAGAAAACATAAATATAATATATATATCATATATATATATAGTTCCATCTTAATGTCCCCCATGAGAGGTGGTAGGAGATAATCGAACAATCATCATTTCGTGAGGCGTTAGTTTTCCAACCATAGAAACAATATGTTCTTCACCCATTAGATGGAGGTGTGTATATGTGTAGTTCACATACTTATCATAACAAAATCCTAATATATTTAGGATACTGGTGTTGTCATAAAAGATAGGAATACAAAGAGTTTATGGGGTTAGATATTTAAAATGAATGAAAATAAAAGAAAAGAATATATGAGAAATTGTTACCTTTATTTTAGGTAACTTCCTTTGGATTGATCCAAAAGGGATTTTTACGTTACTTATGCATAAGATAAGGCCTCTAGGTGTACTTTAGAGATATTTAAAGCTTATTTGTGCAGGGTTTGGATGAGCCAAGGGGCTTGAGAGGTGTGTGTAATGGGTTAGAAGTGGTGTCCTTTTATAAGGGTGAGGAGGTTTCCTTTAAGAAAGTGTGAAAATATTATATTATTATATAGTGATATTCTGTTTCTAATTTTACAAAACTAACTAAAGTAACATATAATATTACTAATGGTCTAAATAAAATCATCCAATAAGAATTGGATGGATTTTGGATATAGTTTTAATATTAATAATCTTATTTATTTAATTCATTTATTAATGAGGTAAATACTACATCAGTATTGTGTAATAAATAGTTTAATTTATTTAATGTCTAAAAATTATAAAAAAACATCTATTATGTAGTAAATAATTTTACCTTTCCAATGAATATTTTTATTCAAAAGATGACGTATATAACCCCATGTAAAAATTGATTTATTAAAAGATATTTTTTTATGTCATTTTCCCTTACTTTACGTTAATTAAAATAAAGTGTCATTATCATTCATAACTGACTCCATGGGGCCCCAAAATATAACCAAGGATTCCAATGGTGGGCCATTACTCATCCATTAAGGTTATGACAATTTTTATGGTAATGTTGTATTATTATAATATTTTTTTACCTTGAATTACCCTATTTACCTTTAACCGCTGTAAATAAAAGTCAAAAGTTACTATTCACAAAAAATTATTTTCATCTTATTGTACCAAATATTACATACTGAGGTTTATCGTGTCTCTTGGATTTTTCAAATTCTATTCATCGAATTTGTAAAAATATGTTTTATGCAAATTTGAAAATTCTTCTAGGAGGTGGGTAAAAGACGGTAAAAAGTTAAATAAAAATTATATATATATAAACATATTATAAAATTACTCCAAAAAATCATATTCTACTTATATAGGTATTGTGTATCTATTTTAACCTAAAATAAATATAAATTAAATAAATAATTATTTAAATAAAAATTCGGTTTTAACCAACAACTTAGTGTTTTATCACTATTCATCAAAAATAGCAAGTTTTCATAAAAATAAAAAAAATTCCCCTTAAGATAATTTTTATATTCTAAATTAAACAATTATTTCCATTTTACCAAATTCAAAACATAGAAGATTCATTTATTGATTAAAAAATAATTTCCATTGTCAAAACCAAAAAGCGTGTTTTTATGAAATAATAACGTACAAAAGATAGAAACTTGATTATATTCAATTTCAATGTGTAATTATTTACAATGAATAAAATTGTATTAAATGGTAAAAATATAATCAATTTATACTTCCAAACCATTAAAATGTATAATTTAAAACTACAAATTATTTTGAATAAAAAAAGTTGTTTGCAGTCAAAATATTGTATTTTTTACTATACACCCAAATATGAAGGTTATCAGAAAGACATCAAAATTTTATTGAAACTAAATTCTTATGTCCCAATTCTAAAGAAGAAGTTTATTTTATCAAATTGAATATATAAAAGATTCAAATATTGGATTTAATAAATGTTCCCCATTAAAAGGCGGTAAAATTACATTACTTAAAAAATACTTCTTTTATCTGAAAAAATGAAATCGTTTTTTCATTATGTCTAAGAAACTCATAATATGGAATCTAATATTTATAATGATTATATAAAGTTCAAAATTATGTTAATACTATTAATATACACTTTTTAATGGATAGTTTGGAAAGTCATCGTGCGCTTGAACTCCATGTTGCGTGTAGTAAATGTTATTGAATTACTTTGAAGAAATAACGTACTATGAAATCTTGGGGTGTTACATTCGTCCCTCATTCAATAAATTTCATTCATGCAATTTGAAATTGTTCTTCGAATATAAATGTGTGAAAATATAAAATTCAATTGTGGGAAAACCCACATCAGAAATTGGGTTAATGAAATTTAGTCTTAATAAGAGGAAAAGGGGAATGAAAAAGTCACCACTAAATGATGATATCAATTAGGAGAACATCGGTGGAAATTAGAGACACATAATTGGAGTAAAAACGTAAATATTTATAGGGAGTTATTGAGGTCACCCGTCACAAACAATTATAGAATTGAGGGCCTGAAATCCATCAATCTATGATGATTTAAAATATAATCAGTTCAACAAATCATAAGTTATTAGGATAAAACATTTTTAGTTTTTAGATCCATTACCTAAAGTTTAAGAATTAATTTCGTCATTCAATAAGAGAAGAAAAAATTATATACATGACATGTATAGTTCCACCCTTTTACTAATTTCTACCACAAACACATCATTCACTCTAAAAGATAATTGAACTTTAAAAATTATTCTATTTATCCTATTCATATAAGGTTCCAAAAAATTAATTCATAATTCATTTACCATACCTATTAATAAACCTACACTATTCAATCCAGGACATCATTTGGGCTAGTGGTAAGTGATAAAACCTTGTCGCCCTACAGATGTGGGTTCATGTCTCGCGTCCTTACCGGATGCGATGGGATTCCACCTGACCTTCGTGTTGTCCTTTTTATGGCAATCCAAAAATAATCTCAAACTAGACTTATCCAAAATACTTTTGTCCAAACTCACATTCGAAAATTTATAAAGAAGGAAAACACAATGAAGATCTTTTTTCGATGTTATAACATGTGAACACCTTCAAAATGTATTCTTTTAAAACACTACAACATAATAAATTACCATATAACAGTATTGATTACATTAATTCTCCCTTATTACCTATAGAATACTGGATATACTCATTCTATCCACAAATGTTGTAAACACTAACAATGATGGAATATAAAATTCAATAATCAGAGTCAAGTTAGTCAAGAATATCCAATATAAATTATCCAAATCAATCATGTATTATTCCAAAATCACTACTTCAGTATCAGAACCATATTACAGTTTATCTTTCTATCATTCATATATTTTCCAAATATTTAACCTGCTATTGAGTCACTTTTCTTGGTTCCACACAATCTAAAGTCCTTAATGACATATTACTGCAGTACAATCCTTATATACCCTATAATTCTTATAACCTGTAAATCATTAATACAATACTCAAATGACACACTACTTTAATAACAATGTAAGAAATCTAATCATTCCTCTTTATATTCTATAGTATCATAATTTTATTATTATCCTATAGTATCATTTGGGGTATACTCTAATGATTTGGACATTGATTCACGTAGTGTCCCAATTTTTTGTAGATGAAGCATTGTACATTTGAATTTTTTTTCATACCCATGCAATCACATACATGGTGTCCATTTTATCCACAATTATAAAAACCTCTCATTCCCATCAAGAATTTACCAAGGTGATTCTTTCCACAGTTATCACATATGGGGAAATCCTTCTTTTCCTTCTTCCTATTATCCATCTTTCTCTCTTCCATCATTTTATTCTCTTACTTCCATTCAAATCCATAGGACTCATAGAATTTTTTATGTATCTTATTGACACATTATATTATTTCTTTATATGTTGAGGATACATGGGAGATCATTTCCCTTATAAATGTTGCCTTAATATGGTGAAGGATATGTTCCTTCTTACCCTTTGGATCATACATATTTTTGGAGTTCACATTCCTTCTACTGGGTGTCATTTCTATACAATGGCATACACTAGGGTATTTTATGAATTGCAATAAATAATTCCAAACATGTAAAATACCTAACGTAAATTGAACAGTTTATGGATATAATTAATATTCATAAAAATATTTTTTTGATGAGGTATATACTCAAAAATCCTTTATAACGATTTTTATGTAAAATGTGAATTATCTTAAGCATAACCCCTGAGATTATCGTATCTAATAGTACAACAAAGGCCCATTGACATGCACTAGTTCCCGTTCGAATCTATCTCAAAGCGGTGTTTTACGGTTTTACCTCTAGGTACATCTGTGCCAGAGCTGCCTAAACCTGCTCATATCTAGACAGAGATGTATTTACTTGGAAAACACACAGAATATCTACATTACCAAAATTCTAGGAAGTTCTTCTATACTAATAATCAAATTCTATCATAGGGTAATGTGCTCTAATCAGAGTTTATCTAAATCTAGTATCCAATTTTATTGCTAAATTTTTTTGATACCAACAGTAATGGCCCGAACCCAGTTACCTAGAGTAGGTGCCTTATTACATAAAATTTGCATGATTCCAGGGAATCATGTCCCAAAGGTCCAGTCAGTTTAGCAGCCTTGGAAAATAGATTACATACATGAAATTCAACGTTAAAACCTGAATAGGAAAACAACAAAAATTTATTCCATTATAAATGTACAAGCCTCCTAGATTGTTCTTGAAAGTCACTCATAACTAAAGTCTTCATATCCTCGGAAAATAAAACATAAGAAAGGGGTGAGATCATATGCTCAATAACGGTAAATAATTTAGCAAAAGTTATAATCTTTTATGGAAAGATGTGTAATAAAACAACATCCTTTTAAACATAAACATGAACATAATTTGAAAAAATTAATCAAACATTTCCATATAAACAAGCACATGGATATTCTTATAGTTAAATAATCACATGTAATAACTAATTTCATAATGATGGAATGTATAATACCATACATTAATTTCTGTGTCAAGGCCTCGTGCCATGACCTAGGGGATAACTGTAACCGGACCCGAACTCGAAGATCCTCGGTAACTAGGATCCAACCCGGATAGCCTCTCTAACTGGACTCCAACCTGGAGGGTCTGATTTAACCAGACCCCAACCTGGAGAGCTTACTTTTACTAGTCCCCAACCCAGAACATACTAGTCCAATACATTTATCATAAGAAAAGGTTGAAATATAACATACACATTTGTATTGAATCAAGCTTATAAAATGTTAATAATTTATCAATAAACCATGAATGGTATAGAAATAACACATCCACAATCAAAAATATCACAAAACATTCAATACAATAAGGAAGATTTGTGTCATAATAAATCAACATCAAACAATTTTAAAATCTATTAAATGATGTTAACATAGATGAAAATGATCAGTAAAATGCTTTGAGAGAAATTCCCCATTCCATGAAATCATTTAAAATTCAAAAAATTTATAAAGGTAGTCATTTAGATGGTAATTTTCAATTAAAGTGTCCCATACTACTTTGAATCATTTTAAAATAATTATCATTTCAAAACATTCATGTCCATATAAATGAATCCTTAAAATAATTTTGAAAACATATAAATTAATGAAAAGGGTTTAGAAAGATAAAGCATTAAAACATTTAAAATGATGATATAGTTAAATAGAACCTCCAATAAAAACTTAAAATATTCCTTTTGAAGTAATTTTTATAAAATATATGTTTCTATGATATGTATGTCCCAGAAAATACATACACATGAACAATCTCGGATAATAATGAGATTGAGTAAATAACCCATACCTCGTTGTAATCAATCGAGTTGTATGTACAATTGTCAATAACCACCAAATGAATCACATAATATCAGGAATATAAATATAATCAAGATAATATATATCAAATGTATGTACAAAATACCCCACATGCAATAAATAAGTGGTGATCAATGAAAATCTCATGAAATTGAAAGTGAGATAAGAAACCCCTTACGACCTTTCCGACATGACTCGCACGTATGTTCCTTGTTCTCCATAATAATAAACATAAGTTAATTTATAATTTCTTGTGAATATTTTCATGTTTATTTTTCTTTTTATATCACTTATTACCTTACTCTAACAATTACTTAATTATTTGAGTTCATATCGGACATTTTGTCGATGTTCGGAACATGAGTATAAAATAAACTTGTTATGATTATAAATTGTCCATGTGGTCAAAAGTAAATTATATATATAATGATATAACTGATTATGATTTCAAATATATCACATATTTCCATTATATATATTTAATTATAATAGTACATAATATTTAGAGATAAGAAATAAATTGCACCGTTCATGGAGACGGTAAGCCGTACGTACGCATGAATGCTATTTTCATTTCAATTTTTAATTTTAATTGAATTAAAAAAATATTGATACATATTTATATTATAAATAAAGTATAATATCATTTATAATATCAATAACCCCGAACATTATACGTCCCACATAAGTCATTAACGATTCATATAACTTTGAAGGGGCGGTAGTTCGCACTTCCACAAATGAAATTATTGCATTTTACCCATAATGGAAACCATAAATATATCATATAAATGTAAAATCAGTAGAATAAAAGAAAACATAAACATAATATATATATTATATATAAATAAATTTCTATCTTAATGGCCACCATGTGAGGCGGGAGAAGATAATCAAACAATCATTGTTACTTGAGGCGTTAGTTTTCCAAACATAGAAACAATATGTTCTGCACCCATTAGATAGAGGTGTGTGTAAGTGTAGTTCTACTGATTCTCATAAAAACATCATAATATATTGAGGATACTTGTGTTGTCATAAAAAAATAATTAAAAGAGTTTAGGGGGGTTGGAGAAGTAAAATAAAACATAATAAAAGAAAAGAATTTAACAGAAACTGTTACCTTTAATTTGAGTAACTTCCTTTTGTTTGAACCAAAATGTCTTTTTAAAGTTATTTATGCCTAATTTAAGTCTACTAGGTGTAATATACAGATCTTTAGAGCTTATTTGTGTAGTGTTTGGATGATCCAATGGGCTTGAGAGGCGTGTCGAATGGGTTACAAGTGGCGTCCTTTTATAAGGGGGGATGGGCTCTTTAGGAAAATGTGAATATATTATCTTATTATATTGTGATATTAGGTTTATAATGGTAAAAAACTAATTAAAGTTGAATATATGATGACTCATGTTCAAAATAAAATCAGCCAATAATAATTGGATTGGTTTTGGATATAGTTTTAATATTAATAATCTTATTCATTTAAATCATTTATTAACGAGGTAAATACTACATCATTATTGTGTGATAAATAATTTAATTTATTTGATATATAAATATTATAAAAAACCACAATGTATAAAATAGTTTTATCTTTCCAATTAATATCTATAGATGAAAAGATGACTTATATAACCCCAGGTAAAAATTGATTTATTAAAAGATAATTGTTGGTTCCATTTTTTCATTTACATTATGTTAATTAAAATAATGTTTCATTATCATTCATAAGTGGCTCCATGGGGTCCCAAAATCGACCCCTGGATTCCCATGGTCGTGAATGACTCATTAAATAAGTTTAGGACTATATTTAAGGTAATTTTGTATTATTATAATATTTTTTTACATTGAATTACCATATTTACCTTTAACTGCGGTAAATATGTCAAAAATTATTATTCACCAAAAATTATTTACAGCTTATTGAACCAAATTTTACTTAATGAGGTTAAACATGTATCTCAGATGTTTGAAATTCAACTCACAGAAACTGTAAAAAAAAATTTTATGAAAATTTACAAATTCTCATAGGAGGTGGGTAAAAGACGGTAAAAAGTTCAATAAACTTTTTATATATATAAACCTATGATAAAATGACTCCAATTAATTATATTGAACTTATATAGGTATTATGTATGAATTTTTACCTAAAAAAATTTAAATAATATAAATAATTATTTAAATATAAAGATAGTTTTAACCAATAACTTAGTGTTTTTCACTATTCATCAAAAATTGAATGTTTTTAGAAAAATACCAAAATTTCACCATATGATAATTTTTATATATGAATTTATAAATTAAGATTATTTTAACAAATTCAAAACATAGATGGTGCATTTATTAATTTAAAATTAATTCTCGTTGTCAAAACAAAAAGGTTTGTTTTGTGAAATAATAACTAAAAAAAGATTGATACTTGATTATGTTCAATTTCAAAGTGTAATTATTTAAAATGAATAAAATTGGATTTAATGGTAAAAATATAATCTATTTATACTTCCAAACCATTAAAATGTATAATTTAAATGTACAAATTATTTTGATAAAAAAATTTATTCAGTTAAAATGTAGTATTTTTCACTATTCACCAAAATATGAATGTTATCAGAAAAACACGAATAAATTATAAAAACTAAATTATTATCTTCCTAATATAAAGAGGATGTTTATTTTTTAAAAAATTTAATATATTAAAGTTTTAAATATTGGATTTAAAAAAGGTTCACCATTAAAAGGCTATAAAATTGCATTTAAAAAAAAACTTATTTTATATGAAAAAAATGAATTTTTTTTTATTATGTATACGAAACTCATAATATTGATTCTTAATTTATAAGGATTATATAAAGTTCGAAATTTATTTAATACTATTGATAACCACTTTTGAACGGCTAGTTTGGTAAGTCGTGGTGCGCAAGAACTTGGTGTTGTGTGTAGTGCAAGTTATTGAATTACTTGGAAGAAATAACATACTATGAAATCTCGGGGTGTTACATTCTTACCACATTCAATAAATTGCATCTTCACAATTTGAAATTGTTCTTCGAAATTAAAAGGATGTAAATAGAAAATACATTTGTGGGAAAACCCCCATCTGCAATTGGGTTAATAAAATTTAGTCTTATTAAGAGCAAAAGGGGAATGAAAAATTCACCACCAAATTATGATCTCGATTAGGAGAAAATTGGTTGAAATTAGAGAAACATAATGGGAATAAAAACATAAATATTTATAGGGAGTGATTGAGGTCATCTATCACAAGCAATTGTAGAATTGAGGGCCTCAAAGCCATCAATCTTTGAAAATTTAAAATATCACCAGTTCAACAAAACATAAGGTATTAGGATAACAAATTTTTTAAGATAACTTACCTAAAGTTTAAGAATTAATTTCATCATTGAATAAGAGAATAAAAATATATATACTTGAAATGTAGAGTTCCATCCTTTAACAAATTTCTACCACAAACTCATCTTTCAATCTAAAAGATAAAAGAATTTAAAAAAATATTATATTTATCTTATTCATATAGGGTTCCAAAAAATTAGTTTTTAATTCATATACTAGACCTTATAAAAAAACTACATTAGTCATTCCAGGACATCATGTGGTCCAGTGGAAGGTGATACACCCTTGTCTCCCTTTGGTTGCGGGTTCAAGTCTCACGACCTTGCTAGACGCGATGGGTTGCCGCCCGACCTCCAGGTTGTCCTTTTTTTGGAAATCTAAATATAATCTAAAACTAGACTTATCCAAAATACTTTTTTCCAAACTCATAGTACAAAATTTATAAGGAAGGTAAACAAAATAAAGATCCTTTTATCCGAGTAATAACATTTGAACACCTTTATCATGTATTCTTTTAAAACAATTTAACATCCTGATTTACCATAAAACCATATTGATTACATTCATGCTCCCTTATTCTTTATAGAATACTGGATATACTCCTTCCATCCCAAATTGTTGTAAACTCAAACAATGATGGAATATAAAAATAATTAAAAAGTTTCAAGGTAGTCAATAATATAAAATATAATTTATCCAAATAAATCATGCATTATTAAAAAATCACTACCTCAGTTTCAAAAGAATAATATGGTTTATCATTCTCTCAAACATATATTTTCCAAAAATTTAACCTCCTATTGAGTCACTTTTCTTAGTTCCAAACAATCTCACGTCCTTAACAAAATAGTACAGTAGTACAATCCTTATATTCTCTATAATTCTTATAACATGTACATCATTAATAAAATACTCAAATGACACAATGCTTTAATTACAACGTAAGAAATATAACCATTAATCTTCATCCTAGATAGTATCATAACATTATTGTTATCCAATAGCAGCATTTTTTAATACTCTGATGATTTGGACATTGATTCGAATAGTGTCCCAACTCCTTGCAGATGAAGCATTGTACATTTGAAATTTTTTTCTTACCCTTTCAATAACTTAATTGGTGTCCTTTTCCTCCACACTTATTACCAACTCTAACTCCATTCAAGAAGTTACAAAGGTGATTCTTTCCACAATCATCACATATGGGAAAATTATTCTTTTCCCTATTCCCTTTATCCATCTTTCTCTCTTCCATCCTTTTCATCTAATGCTTCCCTTCAATTCCATAAGAATCATATAATTCTTTACTTATAATATTAACACATGATACTATTTATTTATATGTTGAGTATACCTGGGAGACTATTTCACTTTTAAATGATGACTTAATACCGTAAAATATATGATCCTTATTTCTCTTTGGATCATACATATTGCTTGAGTTCACATTCCTTCTACTGGGCACCATTTTTATACAATGGCATACACTTGGTCAATTTTTAAATTGAAATAAATGATTCCAAACTTGTAAAATACATAACGTAAATTGAACAGTTTATGGATATAATCAATACTCATAAAAATATTTTCTTTGTGAATGTATAAACTTTTAAATCCTTCGTAATTATTTTTAAGGAAAATGAGGATTATCCTGAGCATATCAACTGAGAGTGTTGTAACCAAGAGTTCTACAAGGCCCGTTGTTGTGCACAAGATCTCATTCGAGTCTAGCTCAAAGTGTTGTATTTGGGTTTTATCCCTAGATACATTTGTTCCAGAGACGCATCTACCTACATGTATCCATATAGGGATGTATTTTCTTGGAAAAAAATCTCTACATTACCAAAATTCTAGAATGTTCGCATATACTAATCCTCAAAGTCTATATTAGGTTAATGTGCTCTAATCAGAGTTTATCTAAATCTAGTTTCCAATGTTTTTTCTAAACTTCCTATGACACCAATTGTAACTCACCGACCCCAGTTACCCAGAGTCGATGTATTATTACATAACATTTTCATGATTACTTGGAATCAAGTCCAAAAGGACCAATCAGTTTACCAGTCTAGGAAAACAGACTACATAAATGAATTTATTCCATTAGAAACATCCAAGCCTCCTAGATTATTCCTGCAAGTCACACATACCTATATTATTCATATCTTGGGAAAATAAAACATAAGAAAGGGGTGATCTCAGATGCTCAGTAATGGAAAATAATTTAGCGTAATCTATAAACATTTAAGGAAAGATGTGTAATAAAACAATAACCTTTTAAACATAAACCTAAACATAATATGAAAAAAATAAATCAAACATTGCCATATAAACATGCACATGGATATTATAAAAGTCAAATAATCATATGTAATAAATAATTTCATAATGAGGGAATGTATAGTACCCGACAATAATTTCTATGTCATGGCCGCGTGGCAGGACCTATGGGTGAACTGTAACCGAACCCAAACACGAACAACCTCTTTAACCTGACTCCATCCTAGAGAGCCTCTGTAACCGAACTCCAACCCAGAGAGCCTCTCTAACCAGAATCCAACCCAAATGGTCTTCTGTAACTAGACCCCAACACGGAGGTTTTACTTTTACCGGTCCCCAACATGGAACATACTATTCCAATGCATTAATCATATGAATAGGTTGAAATATATCATAAAAATTCGTATTAAAAGAAGCATTCAAAATTTCAATACTTTATCCATAAACCATGAATGGAATAAAAATAACATATCCATAGTAAAACATATTACAAAACATTCAACACAAGATGGAATATTTTTATCATAATAAATCAACTTCAAACATGTTTAAAATCCACTAATGGATGTTGTCATAGATTAAAATGATCAGTAAAATGCTTTGAGAGAAATAACCCATTTTCATGAAATAGTTTAAAATTATCACAATTTATAAAAGTATTAATTTAAAATGGATTTTTGAATTAAAGATTCCCATTCCACTTTGAATGTTTTTAAAATAATTATCCTTTCAAAACATTTATGTCCATATAAATAAATCATTAAAATCATTTTGAAAACATGGACGTTAATTAAAAGGGTTTAGGAAGATAAATATTTAGAATATTTAAAATGATGATCTAGTTAAATAGACCCTCCAATAAAACCTTAAAATATTCCTTTTGAAATATTTTATTATAAAATTTAGGTATTTATGATACGTATATCCCAGAAAATACTTACACATGAAAAATATCAGATAATAATGAGATTGAAGAAATAACCTTTACCTTTTTGTAATCAATCGAGTCGTATGAACAATATTCAATAACCACCAAATGAATCATATAATATCATAAATATAAAGTGAATCATGATAATATATATCAAATTTCAGTACAAAATAAACCACATGAAATTAATTAGTGGTGAACAATGGAAATCTCACGGAATTAAAAGTGTGATAAGAAACCTCTTACCACGTGTCCGACTTGACTTGCTCGTACATTCCGCGTTCTTCCTGAATAACAAACATAAGTTAATTTCAACTTGATTAAGAATATTTTAAAGTTTATTATTACTTTTATATCACTTCTTACATTGATATAACAATTAGTAAATTATTTGAGTTCATATCGGACATTTTGCCGATGTTCGGAATATGAGTCAAAAATGATCTTGTTATAATTATAAATTGTCCATGTGGTAAAAATTATATTGTATATAGTATGATATTACTCATTTGGATTTAATATATATCATATATTTCCAATATATGTATATATTTATAACAGTACATAACATTTGGAGATAAGAAATGAAATTCACCGTTCACGGAGATGGTAATCCGTACGTACGAATGACCGATACTTTCATTTCTATTATGTATTTTAATGGATTTAAAAAATAATGATACATTGGTATATTATAATTAAAGTATAATATCATTTAAAAAATCATTAATTCCAAACATTATACATCCCACATATGTCATTAACGAGTCATATCACATTGAGGGGGTGGTAGTCCGCACTTTCTCAAATGAAATTATCGCCTTTTTTCCATAATGGAAACCATAAAGGTATGATATAAATGGAAAATAAAGAACAAAAAAAACATAAACATAATATATATATCATATATAAATACAGTTCCATCTTAATGGACACCATGATAGGTGGTAGGAGATAATCTAATAATCATCGTTTATTGAGGCGTTAGTCTTCCAACCACAGAAACAATAAGTTCTTCACCCATTAGATGGAGGTGTGTGTAAGTGTAGTTAAAATAATACTCATAAAAAAATATTAGTATATTTAGGATACTGTTGTTGTTAGAATATAATGTAATAAATAGAGTTTAGGGGGGTTGGGAAGTAGAAAAAATTAAAACAAAACAAAAAAAATTAAGAGAATATGTTACCTTTAATTTTGGTAACCTTTTTTTGTTTGAAACAAATGAACTTTATGAAGTTACTTATGCCTAAGGTAAGGCTTATAGGTGTAATATAATGATCTTGAGATATTATTTGGGCAGGTTTTGGACAAGCCAAGGGGCTTGATAGGTGCGTGGAATGAGTTAGAAGTGGTATCCTTTTATAAGGGGGGATGAGGGGATCTTTAGGAAAGTGTGAAAATATTATTTTATTATATAGTAATATTCGGTTTATTATGGTCCAAAACAAATTAAAGTAGAATATAAAATGACTCATCGTAGAAATAAAATCATCTAATAATAATTGGACATGTTTTTGATATAGTTTTAATATTAATAATCTTATTTATTTAAATCATTTATTAATAAGGTAAATACTACATCATTATGGTGTTATAAATAATTTAATTTATATTATTTCTAAAAATTATAAAAAAATACCATAATGTAAGAAATCGTTTTATCTTTCTAATTAATATTTATAGTCAAATGAATGACTTATATAACCCAATGTAAAAATATATTTTCTAAAAGATATTTGTTTGTGTCATTTTTTCCTTTACTTTAAGTTAATTAAACTAAAGTGTCATTATCATTCATAAGTAGCTCCATGGGGTCCCAAAATCTACCCAAGTATGCCCATGGTCGGCCATGACTCATTAAATAGGGATAGTACAAGTTTTAAGTTAATTTTATATCATTATAATATTATTTTTACCTTGAATTACACTATTTACCTTTAAATGCAGTAAATAAAAGTCAAAAGTTACAATTCTGAAAAAATTATTTTCAACTTATTGAACAACATTATACATACTTTGGTTAACCATGTCTCTTGGATTTTTGAAATTCAACTCACAGAAATGGCAAAATTCTGTTTTATGCAAATTTGCAAATTCATCTAGGAGGTGGGTAAAAGACGCTAAAAAGTTCAGTAAACTTTTCAAATATCTAGACATACTATAAAATGACTCCAATAAATTATATTGAACTTATATAGGTATTATTTATCTATTTTGACCTAAAATATATTTAAATAAAATAAATAATTATTTAAATCAAAAGTCGGGGTTAACAAATAACTCTCTGTTTTTCACTGTTCATCAAAAATAGAATGTTTTCCGAAAAATACCAAAATTTGACCCTAAAATAATTTTGATATTTTGAATTCAGATATTATGTCTATTTTAAAAAATTCAAAAAATTTAATTTGAATTTATTAAATTCAAATTAATTTCCATTGTCAAAACCAAAAAGCATGTTTATAAGAAATAATAACTAACAAAAGATTGATACTTGTTTATGTTCAATTTCAATGTGTAATTATTTACAATAAATAACATTGGATAAAATGGTAAAAATATAATATAATTTTACATAAAAACCATTAAAATTTATAATTTAACACTAAAAAACAATTTTATTAAAAAATGTTGTTTTCAGTTAAAATATAGTATTTTCACTATTCACCCAAATATGAAAGTTGTCAGAAAAACACCAAAAATTTATTGAAACTAAATTCATATGACCTGATTCTAAATAATAAGTTTATTTTGTCAAATTGACTATATAAATTTTTCAAATATTGGATTTATAAAACATTTTCCATTAAATGGCACTAAAATTGAATTTTTTAAAAAATACATCTTTTATAAGAAAAAAATGATTTTGTGGTTTCATTATGTCTATGAAACTCATAATATGGATTCTAAAATTATAAGTAATATATAAATTTCAAAATTTAGTTAATTATATTCATAACCTCTTTTAAACGGCTTGTTTGGTAAGTCGCGGTGCGCTTGAACTCAGTGTTTTGTGTAGTGCAAGTTATTGAATTATGTTGAAGAAATAACGTACTATGAAATCATTGTGTTTTACTACTTCGGCAGTAGTGATGAAAAAAACATTCTGTTGCTGCCATGGAGGTTGTTAGTTTCTACCAAAAACCCTTGTCTAATAGAAATGGTTTGCAAAGTACCATGTTTCTTTATAGTTGAAGCAATAAACAATGCATTGAGGGTCGAAAAAGGCATTCCTCTATACGGTCTAGCATCGGGTTTTTCTGGTCGACAGTTAATAGCCTAGTGCCCATCTCTTCCACACCTAATTAATTTCCTCGTCCTTTTAAGGAAATTTATAGGGTGATTCTTTCTTCACCATTGGAAATTGGGGTGACAGAATTTATAAGCACCATTGGATTTATCCATCGTACCAACAGAATTAAAGTCCACCTTATGATTCTTATCCTTATTACAACCCTAAGAATATCTTATCTCCAATTCAACTTTGGGGGCACATCAGACTGTTTTCTCGTAGCTCTCAAAGGAATGGGTCGCTAGGGCTTTCAATATTCTGTGTTTCATCCCATCAATGAAGTAGTTAAACTTGAATTTAGGTGTAATAATAATGTCGGAGTCTAACATGAAATCCTTGTGATGCTTTTTTCATAAGATTTCATGTATTTTTTGACTTTTGGTCTTTAGGAAAAGTATGTCCCTTTTTATCATAAGTTGGAGGGTGTGCGGAAAATATTGATGAATTTTTTTTTCTAGAAATCATTTAATTTCATTTCCTTAACCTCCTCCACAATCATTTTATTTTGGTCAATGTCCACCATTGATCAGATTCACCCTCCACACAAAAAGAATATAGATTAACCTTCTCTTATTTAGAGCATTGAAGGATGGATAGGATCTTCTCAATGGATTTGATCAATTGTTTAGTGATTAAGGGATCAGATGATCCATTAAAATTAGGGGGCCTTTGTCTTATTAATCACTTGATTGTGACTTGTTCTTTCTTAGGGTGGGTTGAACGTTCCTCTTGACCCATGTTTCTATTTAATACATGAGTTAACTGAGAGAGTATCATGATAATTTTTGTGATTCTCACTCCCATCGGATTGGGAATATCATGAGAACAATCATCAAATTGATATTCAGATCATTTTTTAGGATGTGTGATATTATTACCATCTATTGGGTTGAATAAAAGGAAATATAGTGGTAAAACATAAATGGTTATGTCATGACCCGTCCCTCGGGGCATGTGTCATGACTACCCCAAACCCACCTTCCATAGGCCAGGGGCTGGCGACAAGCACTGAAAGGCATATTATGTAAAACGGGAAGGTGTTTACTTTATAAACTGTGAACTCACACAAACCAAAGACACAAAAATATCCAAGCACAAAGTAAACTATATAGTAAACTGGGTGTGTGAAAAATATAAAGGGGCTATAATACAATCCCAAATGGATAGTACGAGTAAAACCGGAATGTACTAGTAAAATTGAGAACGAATCCCATGATCACCCACCAAAGATCCTACCTGAAGGATAAGTACATCTCTCGAATGGTCATCTCTGTAGATGGCCTCATCTAAGGTCCACTCATTAGTAGTCACCAGTCTGGGTACCCTTGTCCTCAGTCAGCGATGTCTGTCTTCTGCACCAGACACAACAATGTGCGGGCATAGCTGGTGCAGGGTTGGTATAAAAATACTTAGAAGGGACCTCGAGACAGTCAAAGGTCTCTCAAATCCACAATGGAAAAACCAAAAAACATGTAAACAATAGTATACCCTACTAAGGTATATGCCCATACATTTACCCAAGTTATTAGAATATACTCATCTCACACAGGAGAGAAGCATACCATAAAGGTGACGCCCTGATGGTAGGAATACCAGACATGTATCACCACCAAGATAATGTACCTCACATGTACACCATGAAGATATATTACCACAATGGTACACATGAAGATATAAGTATCATGTCACACAAGTATAAGTGAAGTATATAAGTACACATGATTAGTCATGAAGAAAGATCATCTTATTCATTCAAGAGGCACTGATACTGATTATACAGAGTCTGAACCACATAGTATCGATAGGTACTAACCCTCATAGTGATCCACACATGATCATACCCACACTAGATCGGTATGCACTGACACAAACAGGATTGCTGAGCGCTGACCCACACAGGATCTGACCCACATAGGATTGGTATGTGCTGACTAACGTAGAATCACTAAGCGCTGACACACGCAATGACCCACACATGACCTGACCCTCCAAGAGTCGATAGGTATCTAACATCTGTATTATTCCTCTCCAACCTTCACCTCACTGACAATAACTGGATTCCTCACACTCGGTGCACTCGAGTTCCGTAGAATCTATCCCTCAAGATATCGGTCGTACCTCAACCACCACTAAGCTCTACAATTGAGTAACCAAATGGTCAATCATGTAATAAGGGACAAAATGCAAGAGATGGAACGTCAGTCAGACACATAGTCTGTATGTTATTAGCGCTTCTGCTCTAAGGTCCCTGTTGGATTCGAGGATCAATCCAACACAATTGTACTCAAACTTTATCCAAAACCCATGTGTAGTATATCAATAGTACCGTCTCAATCTGAGGATTCTGTTGTTGCCGAAATTTCATCAAATGAACATACAGTTCTCAAGATATGGTCACAATGGCATATCTTAGTCTATATGGGCCCGGGTCCGGTCCGACCCGATCAGTCTGACCCAGCCTGACCCATCCAGGGCCGAACTGACTGGGTTCAGGTCAAACCGCCACGATTAGGTTATATCTCGGTTAGCCTGGGCCGCGGCAGGATCAGCCCGTTGTGCCGTGGTTCAGCCCGACCCGCAAAGGGGACAGCCCGTCCTAGCCTGCTAGGCACGACCTGCTGGTGGGGCCCAGAGGGTGCAGCCCGATTGCACGGTTCGGGGGTGCGGCCTAATGGGGAGGCCCGAGGTGCGGCCCATGGTCGGGTTGACCGTCGTGGTGTGGTCCTCCCTATCCAATGTTGGAGAAGGATGCGCCTCCCACATCTCCCAAACGGCCAAAGGTCCGTTCAGTTTTTTGAAGCCGGACCCATCGGAGCAGGTCCTGCTAGGTGTGACATGATCGGCGGGTTCTCTATCCATTCCTCCTCCTCCCAGCAGCGCGACGACGCTACTGTCCTCCATGGATGACTAGTTGCCGACCAACCTTCATCCCCCACTGCAGCCAAGCTATCGTGACCACTTTCTTCAGCAGCTCGGACGCTTCCCGCAGCTCATCCACAAGGTCGTCTGGATGCCGAAAGCCACCCTGCTCTACCGCGGCCGATGGGCGTGGCCTCCTGCTCATCCAGAGGTATAGACATGCGCCACCCCACCATCCTCAAGGTTGGATGGGTGTCGAACGCCTTCTTCTTTTGTGACCTATTGCGGCTTTGTTCCATGCCCTAAAATTATGTCATTCGCATATTCATGATACGTGGGTCAATCCCTCCATGTCCATATGTCGCGCTAGGAAAAACATTGTGTTTCCATCATCATTGAATATATGGCATCGTAGAATGCACAAAGAAGGTGCTAAGAACAAAACATAAGTGGTAAGGTATATGTGCGGGATGATGGCCACGTTAGTTTGGCCAAAGTTGTTATGAATCCAAAGTATGAATAATTATCAAATAAATTAAATCATAATTGAAAATAAAATCCCCTACCTTGACATTCATTGGAGGTGTCGTGAGAAAGGAGGTGAAGTCGATGAAGAGGCATCAATGTTCATCACTCCTGAAACTCACTTATGAACCATGCTCCAAAGTCAATGTTTTTTATCCAAAGAGTTGTTCTTCATTGGAGAATATTTCTCTAAAGGTTCTCCCAAGAACTCCTTTTCCAACAATTCCCAACAAAAACGTGATGATCCAACTTTAATTGAGTTAAATAAATTAAAGTTGGCACATTAATGTTAGCACAATAAATTGGGAGGATTCCAAAGGATAACTCATAATAAAATGGGATTTCAATGGCAAGGTGGTCCCCTCCACAAAATTCAAATGGATGGTTTCAAGATTAGGTGGTCCCCACCACTAAATTCAAAATTGGTGGCTTCAATTCCAGAAAAATAAAAAAAATTATGTTTATTTTATTTTCTCTTAGGAAAAGTCCAAAAACTAATTTTCTCCCTCGAACAAATACGATTGAGCTGAAGGTTTCATTAAAGTATCAACACTGTGAGTTCAATGGTGTCCTCATATTCCAATTTTGAGAAACTATTCAAAAGATACAAAATTTCTCTCACACGTTTATTGAACATACACAAAAAAAAGTTCAGAAATTCATTTCAGGCACCCCAGGCCTCAGAATCACGTGCCGTCAATTTTCGTGGAGTCGTAATATTTCCAATTATTTAATAAAAATTACATGAAAAAATCCAGGCCTTTAAATTCTCCCCAACTCAGGTATTTGAGTCCCCAAAATCCCCAACACCAACTAGGGAAACAAGAGGGGCTACTGTGAAAATATTTGGGCCTCCCGCTCCCATGATCTCTCCAGGAGGTTCCTGTGCTGCCAGCGTACATACACTAGAGGTATCAACTACCCCTTAAAAATCCACTCCTATCTATCCTTAATCACCACTGAAACCTCTAAAAATGTCACCCCATCGTCGATGTCAAGATCGCCCCAGTCATTGATGTTTGAAGGATCAAGTACATATCTCTTCAACTGGGATATGTGGAAAACTTCGTGCACCCGGTGCAGCTGAGGTGGAAGAGTTAAGTGGTAAGGCACCTCTCCAACTCTACGGAGGACCTAAAATGTTCCAATGAATCTCAGGAATAACATTCCTCTCCCACCAAATCTCCACAAACATTTTCGAGGTGACACCCGTAGAAATACATGGTCGCTATCCTCGAACACTAGAGGTCTTCGTGTCCTATGAGCGTATGATTTATGCCTTCTATATGCAGTCTTCATCGAGTCCTGGTTGATCTGCACCTTCTCTGTGGTAGCCCATATCATCTCTAGTCACACGAGTCTTGACTCCCTTGGGTTAGTCCAACACATATGAGATCTATAAGGTCGACCTCACATCGCCTCGAATGGTGCCATACCGATAGTGGAGTGATATATATTTTTGTATGTGAACTCCACCAAAGGAAAGTGATCCTACCTACTACAGTGAAAATCAGGGATGAAAGCATATATCATGTTCTCAATGGTCTGAATAGTATTCTATGTCTGACCATCCATCGGAGGATGGAAGTTAGTGCTCAACCGAATCTACATTCTTAACGCCTCCCACAACCCCTTCCATTGATGGGATGTAAATCTCACATCTCGATCGGAGACAGTCATAACAGGCACTCAATGAAGCTCTAAAATATCTTGTATGTAGAGGCTTCCCATGCTATCTACTGATCCCTACACTCTGATAGGTTGGAAGTGGGCCGACTTGGTGAGTTGGTAAAGGATCACCCATATAGAATCATAACCCGTGGATGTGTGTGGATGTCCGGTCATGATGTCCATGGAAATTCCATCACACTTCTACTTGAGAACCTCTAGTGGATGAACTGATCCCGCTGCAACCTTATTCATTGCCTTCACCTGCTGACAAGTGAGGTACTGAGAGACAAACTCTTCTACAACATTCTTCATTCCCAGCAACTAGTGCTAATGCCAAAGGTCCTGGTACATCTTCTACACTCGTGGATGTTCAACTAGATGGGACTTATGGAACTCCCTCAAAACATCCTACATTAGAATCATAAGTACCACAATACGTCCTTTGAAAATGATGACATGCTCCCCACCTTCAAAAATTATATCAAGTGCCTGCCTTGTGGATATCAGAGCATGTCAATCCTCGCAGTCAGTGTCCCAAAGATTTTCATCCATGAATCACTAATTGAGTGGGGGAGTGACTGTCAGACACTGATGATATGTTTCTCGATCTCGATCCACATATGATATCCGCAAAGTGGCTAGCTACTTCATCGCCTCACTCAGCAACTATATACCAGATCTCCTGCTGAGTGCATCTGCTACTACGTTCCCCTTCCCAATAGTATATACTATCTCGAAGTCATAGTCCTGGAGGAACTGAAGCCAACACCATTGTCTCAGGTTTATTTCCTTTTGAGATATGATAAACCTGAGACTCTTTTGATCATAGTTGAATATAAAACATACTCCCCTCAAGTAATTTTTCCACATCATCAAGGCATAGACAACTGCTACTATCTCCAGGTCATGGATAGCATAGTTCTTTATATGATATCTCTAATTTTGAGAACCATGCATGATCACTACATGCTCCTGCATATAGACACATCCATGCCAGGTCCCTGAGGTGTCACAGTATACTACGTACCCAATGCCATCCTTTGGTAGCCTCTAGATAGGGGTACTCGACAGTGTCTATCTCAGCTCCTGGAAACCCTGATGGAATCTATACGACCACACGAAGGGTTTTACCTTCTTCGTCAACACTGATAATGGTGCAACAACTCTTGAAAAGTCAGGTACAAACCTCCAGTAGTATCCGGCCAAACCATGGAAACTCTGTACCTTTTTCACTCTCTGGGGTGGATCCTAAGCAAGAACAACCTCAATTTTCGCTACATCCACTGCACCTCCAGCCTCTAAGATAATGTGTCCCTGAAAGTGAACCTCTCTGATCCAAAACTAGCCCTTCGAGAGATTACTATAAATATGGTGCTCTTGGAGTGTGTCCATAACTATATGCAGATGATAGGTTTTCTCCTCCTATGTCACTGAGTATATTGGAATGTCGTCAATGAAGACTATCACAATGAGATCAAGGTATGGCTGGAAGATCCTGTTACTGAGTCATATGAACACTGCTTTGGTATTGGTCATGACAAAAGGCATAACCGAAAACTCATAATGGCTATAATGACACTTGAAGGACATCTTCAGCACATCATCTTATCTTACATTGAGCTGGTGATAGCCTTATCTGAGGCCCATCTTCGAAAGCAATAGTTTACCCTTTCGATAATCATAGAGATCATCAATCCATAGGAGTGTGTACTTGTTCTTCATGGTCACCTAGTTCATGCACTGATAGTACACACAGACCCACAAACTCCCATCTTCCTTCTTGGCGAAAAAAATCAGGGCTTCCCAATGAAAAACACTGTTCCAAATGAACTCTTTTCCCTACAAGTCCTCCCGTTGTACCCCCAACTCTCGAAACTCCGCGGGATCCATTCGATATGATTGTGTAGATATCAGTGCTTTCACGATGTACAAATTGATGTAAAAGTCCACCTATCTACTAAAAGGTAGACCTAAAACATCATTAGGGAAAACATCATCATAATGGTCCACCACTATAGGATAGCTCGGTCTCTCAACATCAACCACTCTATGGGTAAGGCTAGACAAATGATATGTGATCGGCTACACCCTCATACAGTTAAGTCCATCCCAGGCCGCAATGGTTCCCTTCCCGTAGGTGAAGGAAAACTTTGACCCATCAATTCCTACACACAACACTTTTTACCAAATATAGTCAACCTTAGTATGGACTATGGATAGATAGTCCATACCCAAGATGAAGTTGTAAAGCCTCGACACCACTACTAGACTATCACATCCAAAGATGTCACCTCCAAGAGTAATCTCACACTACCGGAACCAGTGTGTAATCATCGAATCCTCTCTTATAGGAGTCTCTGGCTGTAAGAATCGATTAAGCGGCTCCACCGGTATCTCCATGCTCCGAAAAAGTGTCATGGAAATAAAATAATGACTGGAACCTGTGTCTGTAATTACTAAAACAAAAGTGGAGTAGATATAGATCATACCTAATATCATCTTTAGAGCACCATGCTTGTAGGCCTCAGGTGCCTAGAGTTGAGCTCGTCCCAATCCACTGGCTCACTGTGGTCGGGGTGGACCACCTGGTGGTAGTGGAGGTAGAACCTCGAACCGCCTCCCACCACCTATTGCATGAACTTCTCCTTTTCCACGTCCTCCTCCTACCTACAGACCTCATCGATCGAATCTTCGCCTCTACCATGGCTGTATTTTGACCATCTTCTGGTCCTATGTATAGCGGGTCAGGCAGTCGCGAGCAATGTGACCATGCCCACTACACATTTTACACTACTTTTTTCTTGCTGGTCCTCTATTGTCTTGATATCCCCTAACCACCGACCCTGTATCCTACAGTACTCCACCAGTATGTTTGGTCCTCTTGGACCATTGCGTCATCTTTTTTCTTCCATCTACCATTAACTCTACTACATGTCGTCTGTCGGTGGTTCTCACTGTAGGTGATTGTTCATCAATGAATCTATCTACTAAGAGCGCTCCATCTCACACCTCCACCTATGTTGTGATGCTGAGAGAAACCATCGAAGCTCTAATATCCAATCTAATCCCCTTCTAGAAGGTCCAAGCCCTAAAGAAATGGTCCTTCACTATATCAATGGAGTAATGTGAGAGGTCATTGAATGCCTCTGAATACTAATCCACAGTCATGCAACCATGTTTTATGTGGAGAACCTCATTTATACCCCCTGATCATAGGGTCACTAGGACAATATCATCCATGAAATGAATCTCAGAGTCCACCCAAATGAGAGTCACCTCATCATGAACCTGGAGCATCATGCTCCACCATCTTCCCCTGCTTCTTAATGAAGACTGGAGACAAGGATCACCATGAGATGAGCTTGTGTCCCTACCTGTTAGAAAACTCTAACCACGGCCTCCAGCCAGTCCTCAGCCACCATTGGATCTATCCCACTGCTAAAGCTCATTGGCCTCTAGTTATGGAACTCATGTAACGCGCTCAAGCAACATGCACCCTCTACTACTTGGGCTAGTGGCATCGGTTGCCCAACAGGTAGGGGTGATGTTGGTACACCACCTGATGGTACATCTTCCATAAGGGGACCCTGCACCAAAGCCTCATGGCTCGGTGGGCTATAATCACAAACTCTAACTGGAACCCTTGTTGGCAGTCTACGTAGAGGAATCCGAAATAGAAAGTGGTGCGTTGCGATCAATATGTTTATACCGGGTGATCTGACTCAAAGAGATCACAAAAAAACAGTTTCCAAAACACATACACAATCAGTGTTTTGATGCACAGAGTTGGAAATCAGAATTTAGGGTCCTGGTGTATGGATACATCGATTTCCACACCATTAGTGGATTACCCAAACTGTAAACCACAATCATTACACTAGACATTATTGCTGATTAAAAGATCAGAGTCCATGTTCTTTTCTAGAACGAAACTCCTATGATACCAATTTTTCATGACTCGTCCCCCAGGGCCCGTGCAATGACTACACCAAGCCTTCCTTCCATCATCCAGGAGGTGGAGACAAGTACCAAAAGGCATATTCCATAAAATTGTAAGGCATTGAAATTATAAATTTTAACCTCACACAAAACAATCACACAACAAGGTACAATCAAAAAGTAAACTATATAGTAAACAAGGTGTGTACAAAAATGAAAGGTGACAGAATAATGCCCACCTTGAAAGTACACGTAAAACTAGGAAGTATAATTAAAACATAGAACTGCTTATGTGAGCACCCATCAAGGATCCTACCTGAAGGATCGGTACAGCTCTTGAATGGTTGTCTCTACGGATCGCCTTGTATATGGTCCACCTCTGAGCAGTCTCCATTCCAGGTACATTCATCCTCATTCTTTGCTATCCGTCATCTGCACCATACAAAATAATGTGCGGGTGTATCCTATGAAGGGGAGAGTATAACAATACCCAGTATGGACCCCACGACCCCCAAAGGTCTCTCAAATCTACAATTGATAAACCAGAAAACATTGAAACAACAGTAAATCCTACTTAGGTATATTCCCATACATATACTCATGTTATTAGAATATACTCACCTTACACAAGAGGGTAGAATACCGCACAGGTAACACCACGAAGGTAAGAGTACTGCACAAGTATCACCACAATGATAAATTTCCATACAAGTACACCATGAAGATATAGTACCACATAGGTACACCATGAAGATATAAGACTCAACTCGCACATGTATAAGTGATGTATAGATGTATAGAGGATTATTCATGAAGCTAGATCATCTTATTCTTTTAAGAGGCACTACTGCTGATTATATGGAGTCTTACCCACACATGATCAGTAGGTACTAACACCCGCAATGACCCACATAGGATCCGACCCACATAGGATAGGTCTAAGCTGACCCACACAAGATCTAACCCACACATGATATGTCTGCGCCGACCCACACATAATTACTGAGCGCTGACCCACAGAAGATCTGAACCACACAAGATCAGTATGCACTGACAAACACAGGATCACTGATCACTAAACCACACAATATCGATAGGTATTAACCCATGCAATGACCCACATAGGATCCAAACCACACAGAGTCGATAGGTGACTAACCTCCCAATTATCCATCTCCGTCCTCCACCTCAATATCATCCACTGGATTCCTTGCACCCTGTTTCCTCGAGTTCTACAGAATCTATCCCTTGAGATATCGTTCGTACCTTAACCACCACTAAGCTCCACAAAGGAGTACTACAAAGGTCCATCACATCATAAGGTACCCAACTCAATATATGGCGCATCAATCGGACAACCGATCTATAAGTTATTAGTGTGTATCCTCAGAGGGAGCTTTTCGATACAGGGTTCGATCCTACCCGGCCATACTAAAAATATATCCAAAACTCAAGTGGAGCATAACAAATGGACTATCTCAATCCAAGAAATCTGGTGCTATAAACAGTTCATCAAATGGACACCATGTTCCCATGATATGACCACAAAGATGTATTTAGATCTAGATGGGTCCGAGTCCGGTCCAACCCGTATCAATTCGGGTCCAAACTAGCCTATGAAGTGGATGGCCCAGCCCAGCCCACGGTTGGGTGGACTGCTGTGGCGGGGTCCTCCCTGGCCTATTCTCGGGATGGATGGTCCTCCCAGGTCGCTCAAATTGCCGAATGGCCATTCATTTTTTTTAAAAAAAGGACCTTATAGAGTGGGTCCTTCTTGGTGCGCCATGGACGACCGATTCCCTGGTCGGTCCTCCTCCTCCTAGTGGCACGATGACCCTGATGTCCTCCTCGGCCAATCGGGTGTCGGTGACCCTTCAGCCTCCGTGACAACCAAGAAGTTTCGGGGTCCTGCTTCAGTGGCACGGACTGGCGTAGCAGCTCCACCCTGCGGCTGGCTAGATGCCGGTTGCCACCCAGCTTCGACACAACCGACATGCCTTGGAAAATGTTTAGTTTCAAGTGTCATTAATATTTGGTGTCGAAGAAGACATGAAGAAGGCGCGAAGAACAAATGATAAGTGGCAAGGTATATGTGCGATTGGATGGACATGTTAGTTTGGGTAATGTTGCTGTGAATCCAAAAGATGACCATTTGTCCAATAAATTCAATAATTATTCAAAATAAAATCCACTACCTTGATGTTCGTTGGAAGAGTCGTGAAGAAGGAGATGAAGTAGATGAAGAGGCATCAACATTCTTCGGTCCCACAACTCACTTCCGAACCATGATACAATGTCAAAATTCTTGATCTGAAGAGTTGTTCATTGTTGGAAAATGTTTCTCCAAAGGTTCTCCCAAGCTCTCCTTTGCCAATGATTCCCAACAAAGAAGTGATTAGCCAAGTTTAATTGAGTTAATTCAATTAATGTTGGCACATTAAAGATGGCACAATAAATTGGTAGGATTCCAAAGGTTAACTCAAATTAAAGTGGGAGCTCAAGGATTAGGTGGTCCCCACTAGAAAATTAAAATGGGGGGTTCATGATCGGGTGGTCCCCACCACTAAATTCAAAATTGGAGGTTTCAATTCGAAAAAAATAGAATAAAAGTAGTTCATTTTATTTTCTCCCATGAAAATTCCAAAAACTAATTATCACCCTTGACCTACTACGGTTGAGGAGAAGGTCTCATTAAGTGAATATCAGCACTGTGAGTTCAACAGTGTCCGCAGATTTAAATTTTGTGCACCGGTTCAAAAGTTACAAAACACATCTTGCGCATTTACTGAATATATGAAAAAAAGTTCAAAAATTCAATCTGGGCACAATGGGCCTCGGAATCACATGCCGTCAATTTTAATAGACTCATAATATTTCCATTTAATTGAGAGAAAAATTTAAATAGAAAAATCTGGTTCTTTACAGGTTATCCAAATACAGAAACGCATGACTTATAAATAATTTTATTTTCATAACTTATGAATGTATATGATTCAATCAATGTTTTCCCTGATATACATCCAAAAATATATTCATAGTTACATTTTTTATTCACTTAATAATGTTTTATAATGTGCTTATGAATTTACCAAAGCAAATCCTTTAGGTCATTCATAACCAAGAGTGCATCAAGGTCTGTTTCCAGGCACTCGTTCCCGTTCGAGTATTGCTCAATGCGGTGATTTTGGGTTTTACCCCTACATACATATGTTCCATATCCACCTCTGCCTACTCGAATCCAGACATAGATGTATTTTCTTGTTAATCAACATAATCAACACCCACATAAATTTAGGGATGTTATTATTATACTTAGTCTTATCACTTAGTATTTCACTAGGGTTTTCTTATTATAATCCCAAATATAACTAAACCTATCATCTGATACGAACTATAACAACCCTTCTCTTTATTTCAAACATATAAATGATTTATTAAATACATTTTCACTTATTAAAACTATAAGGATCTATAGGTCTTGTGTCTTAGGAAATTAGAATCATTACATAAGAACATACAACATAAAAAACAACATCTTTATTGAAAACATATTTTACATGACCACGACATTCCTTCTCACGTAGCATTACATGGGATAACCTGAGGACATACATGTAAAAATTATGAGATATAAATCCCATTAAGGGATAAAACAAGTAATAAAATGAATAATATAGTACATGTTAGCTAATAGTAATATCGATGGAGTATAAGAAAACCATGAACCTAAATGCATGATATAACATGATTATCATAACATGGAAATGTGGCATCAACATTTAACATGATAATAGCATGAGACATAGATAATTGAACATGGGGCATGAGTAAATCCTCATTTTACTTGAATTATCATGATACTAATCTTTACCCAATGCATTAGAGTGATATCAAGGAACACCCTTATTAATCATTTAATTTCATGCATAAGTGAGTCACATGGATTATATAAAATAGATTCATTAAACATTATAATATATTCCGTGATATAAGAATGTAGATTTCAGACATAAAAATCTATAATCTATAATTAAATGTGCACAAATTTGAATACCCTTGATAGAGAAACTTACACTCTATTCACTACACAATTACTTAGGCTTAGAAAATCGTGGTGCAATTTTGGAAGCATAACGGTGTGACATAAGAATTAATAAAAATATTTTATTTGAGATAAAATGGTTTCCAATAATATTTAAATGAAATTTAAATTACGGGGGTCAAATAGATACATGTCTGATCATTTTTAATTGAATTTAGATTCATAATACAAAATCATTTCTTGAATTTAAATGTGAAGAGAGAGATTCCTTACAGAATTTCAACATTGTAACAGGTGTACATAAGAGGCATTAATGAGGGAGAAAGATGTATATATTCATTAGAAAATAAATAAGGATTTATGGGGGAGTTTTGAAATCATAAACCAACATTTTAAATGAAAACAATATTCTAAAACAAAATAATGTAATTTGGGCAAAAATGAGAAATGAAGAAATCCCTTACTTGGAAGGGTCATCCTAAAGGCTTGGGAGGGTCTTCAAAGAGGCTTCATGGTAGCTTGGGGTTACGTTGGTCTATTTTAGGGAGAGGATTAAAGGTTAGGGAAGTGATTCATTAGTTTTAAGGGAATAGATGTTGGATATTTGTGTGGGTTTATATAGAAAAAGTGAAATAATTTCTTATTATTAAGGTTATGGACACCAAAAATATAACTAATAAAACCACAATCCACCCCATGATTTTTTACAATTGGTTTTACAAATGGGATTTGAAAAAATTATATCGTATATACAATAGTTGATCTTATTAAAATATTAGGCTTTCTTATGTGGAGGTGAGTCACACTCTCCTGGAAATCATCTTAAAAGATAAATTGGTTTATAAGGCTTGGATGGTCAATTAAGGCTCCATAAAATTAATCAAAAAAATATATAATAATATTATTATAGATGTAAAACATATATTGGACGAAAATACATTTTATTGTAATTTTTTACATCACCATTGGGTCATTATGATGTCATAAAATAATTTTTATATTTAAACGAATTTTAATTTTTACCCAAAAATTCGACTATCTCAAGAAATTTAGAAAAAATCACCATTGGATAATTTCAACATCCTGATTCAAAAAATAATATTCAATTTATCTATATAATTTTCTAAATATGTTAAATTTTACTTTTAAAATAAAATCATACATTTATCAAAATTTAATGGGTTTGACAAAAATAGCTTTCAATGCTTATTAAAATTTACAATTATATTCATAAAAATTATATGATAATTTCTATAAAATAAAAAGTAATTTATTAATAATATTTTATTAAATTATAATTAAATTCAAAATCCTATTGATTCATCAAAATAGAGTTCTTAATTTAATATTAACTAAAATATACTATTCTTACTCTAAAAAAAATTTACAAAGTAAAAATAATAAAATTAATGTATATTATTTATTCTATACCAAAATAATGCACACAATCATAGTGCTTGGGAACTGTTACCTAAACCCTTATTACACCAGTATAAGACCAACAGATAAGGTGTGTGATGATGAAAAACTATTGGGGTGGCTTAGATAACATCGCTCGGGTGGTAATCTCTATCAACTTCCACTACTTCTGTAGTTGGTTCCATTCAAGCATAATTTGTTGAAGCTCGGCTTGGTATTGGTTAAGAGTGAATCCAAATTAAGCTACCTTAATTATTATCTCTATAAAATGGGATTTATATAGAGAAATTCAACTGTGTGGGGCCATCGCTTCCTTTTTCTTAATAAATTAGATTTGTTAAATCCCTATATTTATACAAATAAAGTGATCACTATTCATTGACTGTATTGTCAACGGTAACAATTCATAATGGTATTTTTAAATACAAAATCATAAAACCATGGAAGTTCATATGTATTATCTAACTATTAAAAATAATTAGACATTCAAATAGATAAAGAGGAATTTAAAAAAAAATTGGTTCGCTAAATTCAATGATGGGGGAAATGCATTGAGTAAGAAATCACATAAGGAAATGGTTTAAGTGTCCAGAAATACATGGAATGTGGTTGAGTAGATTGAAGCTCTACACATGGCTGTGATGGTTGTTAATGGTGGATATTTGAAGAGTCAAATGATAATGTAGTATTATTTGATGTGATAGGGGGATGAGTCCCATTTTGTAGACTCATAGGTATATGTGATTTTTGACTATATTGGCTATGGTGATTCCGTACCACGATGCTCATAGGATGGTCATAACTAGATGATTTTTCTGGAAAGGTTATTTGTTACCGATATGATTCTTTATGAATACCATCATGTGTTTAATATCTCAAATTTATAGGTACACCTAAGAGTTTTAAATAAGTGTCATGGATTGAGGATTTTAATGTGGTGTTTGGAGATGAAATGTTCAATTAAAGAGTTTGTGGCTCGGTTCTAGGTCTTCTATCATGTAAAGGCAGAGCATGGTGTTCCTGGGAGTTCTCCCCAGCGGAAAAATAGATGAAATATTGATGGATTTTATCAAATTGGTACCTTGAAGACATGTTGGTAGTTATATATTATGGGTTACTATGGATGAAAATGTTAAATTGGATCACTTATTTACTGATGTGGTGTAGAGAATGAAAGTGAAGGTTCAACTTGTTTATATGTGGATAAAAGTAATTCAAAAATGAAATAATAAATATTCAAATATTTTAAGGAGGCCATGGGAATTGATTTTATAGACAACATGTTCTTAAATTTATCTCCTCAACAAGTGTAGGATATGATTTGAAACTATAGAGATATTTTAACCCAATTCGTTGGGCCTTCCAAGGTGTTGGTTCCCCTTAGAGTGGTGTCCTAGTGATTTGAACTTCCCATTTAACTGACCCAGATTAAAAAAATTCCTTCTTGTATCTACGCTCTATTTTTATCTTCATGATTACTCTTATGAAAGTGAATGAGGATAATTGTATATCAAGGATGATGAAATTTTCATTGAGCGACCAATGTAGATCATTGACTATTAAGATAAGGTGGTGTGAGGATAAGATATTCCATTGGATTGTGTGTTATGGTGGCATGGTGGCATATAAGGAAGTACCTATGATCTTTATATGAATATTCATTCCCAATAACCTGATTGTTTTGATATTTTATTATTTTTCCTTATTTTTTAATGATTTCTTTATTAGAACATCCAATTAATATGTGACACATTCTTCTTCCTTATTAATATGATGATTGATTAATGATTTATTAACCACTAAGAATGTAAACCCCAATTCTTAATTAAAATTAATTATACAATGATGTGATTGAAATTGTGTGGCCGGGTCTATACCCTATAAATAGGATAATTTCTTATCATTATAGATTGGATTTATTTTTTTATTTTGGGAAGTAGTGTGTATTGTTTATGGAATTTGTTTAATTGAACTATGTGGGGGTTAAAAGTATTGTTCAAGTAGTTATATAGATGATGGGGGGGCTGGGGTTGGAGTGTTTTTTTGAGTGTTTATTTTTGGTAGTGATTTAGTTATATTGTTATTCTTGAGTGGTATCTCACAAGGTGGTTGTTTAGATGACATTTTCCATCCCATTATCCATTTATTTGGTTTTACTATTGAGGATATTAAATATTTAATGACTATCTAATATATGTACTTAGATATTAATAACAATTTTAATTGAGTTTACCATGCCCTATAGACTCCAAAGAGGTGGTTTTAGATGCATATGGTAGATTATAGAGGTAGAAGACTTAGTCGGGTGGTAGATCCTAAGGGTAGAATCTGGTGGGAAATAATGATGGTATATCCTGATGGGAGATCATTATAAAACGTACTGAAAGTAGATAATGAATATAGATTCTAGTTGTAGAAGTCGTAGTTTGGTAATTGATCTTGATAGTCGATCCTAATGATATATCCAGATGGTAGAATATGGTGGTCAGAGACATGGTTTTGTGATTGATCCAAATGGTAGATCACAATGGATGATTTTGGTTGTAATAGACTTTGTTTGGCTGTATATCCAATTGGTTGAATGAGATGGTTGATCCCAATGATAGATGCTCGTGGTAGATGGAGATAGTAGACATTGGAAAGATATGATTGTAGTATATCATGCAAGTATAAAATTATAGTTTTTCCTAGAATGATTATTTTTCATCTTTTTTGTTATTTTGGAAATAAAATGGATTTAAATCATTAATTAATTAATGTACAAGTGGGGGAAAATGGGATATTTATATCCACCATTAATTAAAATTTCAATTTGTTTAAATGGATCTTCGGCATGGATTTAATGGGACCCTTATTAATGGTCAATGAAAATCATATCTATGATACAAAGTCATTGTCATTTCATATCTGTTAATTTTAATACAAAGACATACCCTTTTTTCCTTCTTTTTTATGTTGATATGTGTGGTGTAGAATACTTTCCATGTGGATTCACAGATCCCTTTTTCCATTGTCGGTTTTAGTTTTTCCTACATTGGTTTAGTCTAGTATTCGATACCAATGATTTAGTGTACTCCATTGCATGACGATATTTTTTCTAGGTAGGGGATCCCCCATTTATCTTCCTTGTGTATTATACTGGAATATTCATACTCTTGTTTAATAATAATGCATCATATCCTTCCTAATTATGAATAAGAACTATTTTTTAAAAAATTGAAGGGGGATATAACAATTCACATATTTAATTTTTTTTATTGTGATATTTATCTTATATATTAATGTTTTACCACTAAAAATAAGTATTTTTTGGATCTTTTTTTCATTATTTTTGTTGTTTTAGTGATCCAAAATTTTTATGATTTTTTATATCACCCTAAATAAAAATTTTAAAACATAGATGTCTTGATAATAAATTTTTTCCACTGGAACATTATTCATGTTTGACAATAACCATAAAATTTTAGTGTAATTGATGAAAAGGCACTCAAACAATCATAAAAATGTTATGTGACATGCTATGGAATTTTATGTGATGTGTAAACGATTGTCATGGTGTGTAGATATTCTACGGTGTGGTAGTGATGGAATATAGTGGTGATGTTGAAGTTTGATGGGTGGTGGATGTGGTTATGCTAGTGAATATGATGGCATGTTGGTGTTAGAATGTTGAGATGTCCTTTTTTGTGACATTCATTATTTCTTGGTTTCCTAATTAGTAATATAATTAAGTAAATGATAATGTTGAATGTTAAATGCATGTTATTGATAATTCTAATGAATTTATAATAATGGGATGTGTGGCTGAATGGGGTTGATGTTAAAAGTTAAATAATGGGATGAAAAATGAGATTAATGGAAAAAAACAATAGAATTTATTGGATATTCAAATGAAATGGGTTAGTAATATATAATATTAAAATTCTTTTTAATTGATAAGGAATATGTAAATGTTTTTTGGGTTTTTAGGGGGTGTTATAAATTTTTTTGTTAGTGAATGTGATTGAGGGTGTGATTATATGTGGTGATTTTATGAGTTGGGAAGATGTTCTTGTTATGAACCCATAAATTGGGCTTCTGTGCTACGATATTATGCATATACATTTTATTTCTCTGGTGATTTTCTATATGAACTGAACTCATGTAGGTAACCTAGTACTAAAAAACATTTTGGAGGTGTGTGTGTGTGTGGGGGGGGGGGGTCTCCCATCATCCTAGTAATGAGGATAAATTGATGGAAACCTGCTCTTCCATGGTCCCTCTTCCAAGCGATACTGACATGCACATGATTTTATGGAAAAAATTCAGAAGTTCACAGGAAAAATGTTTTTTGATGTGGTGTGAAGGCCCATTTTTTAACAAAATTTGATGTGGTGAGATGAAATTTTGTGGGGGTTGTGCATTATAGGATGAGAGTACGAGGTTAATGTCCTTCATGTTCACAATACCCTACTACCCTAGTTATGATATGTGTTGTGATGCGATAGACTAGGTGTCTACCAATGGGATGTGATGTGATGTGTTGTGATGTTATATAGAAAAAGGTGTAGTGCTAGCAAATACAATGTTGAGGGGGTGAGAGTTTCTAATATGTGGGAAACTAGTATGGGGTATCCTATCATCAATATGAATATTATTAGGTTATTATAAATGGATGTTTTATTTTGGGATTATGTCATAGAGAGATGGCATTGGTTTGTCGACCTGTTTAGGTGGTATTTGGTTCTAATGTTTTCGCACTAATGTAGTAGTGTGCTTCTTTCACATGTACAAAAGTTACTTTGGATACAGTAAGGAATATACATGTATTATCATCCTACATATATAAACATATTTTCTTTTTTATAGGAGGACTAAATGGACACTTCTATATGTTACTGGCTCAAACCTTTGTGTAGTTCCTATGTTGTTGTCTTATATTTTTTTGGGTATTTAATTTTAGAGAATTTTATTTGTATCTAATTATTTGATACACTAATTATAGGATAGTTTTGGGTTTTTACGTATGTTAAGGGGTGTCTTATGGTTTATTATTTCTATATCATTGTTCAAATTTTATTATAGTGGGTAATGCCTACTATTTAAGATACTTTTATAACCTAGTTTCTAGTCATCAATGTGGGGGCCTACTAGATGTGGGACACATGGTTCATTATATATATTCCATTATTGTGATATCTTTCGAGGGAGGGGTAATGAAATTTTCCTTTTGAATATTTATATTCTTCATTTTGAAGTATACTATAGAAAATAAAACACGTGAATAATGTAAATATTTTAAACAATATTTTATTTCAACAACAAATTAAAATTGTAAACCAAATATAAATATTCTTCCTAAATTTTAATGTATAATAATGGTAAAATAAACACAAAATATAACATAACTAAAATTTGACATTGTAGAAAATTATAGTCTCCTAGAATATCCATTATCACTGGAAACTGTGTTCAAAACATAATTACATTTGTTATATGATGGAAATTTTAAAAAAGATGAATATAAATCATGAGTGGAATTAAATTTAATGTGGATCGAATTAAATATTTAGTTTTTATATAAATTATTAATGAAATATGAATATTATAATAGTAACTTTACCATTATAATAATGAAATAATCCATAGAATAGTAAAATTAAATGAAAACAATATTTACAATGGTCAATATACTTTTTATAATATTGCTTATAATAAATGAATGACCCTATATATTTTTATATAGGGGTTTTTATGTATTTTGTTCTTATTGTGATTAATTTTATTCTTCAAGAATTCATATAATTTTTTTATAAATTAATAGGAATGGTATTATCATTGTAATATAATAATTTCCTTTTTTGGTAAAAATAATTCTTTGATTGAGTTCTTTAAATAATGGATTTTGTCCTTTAATTAGTAGAAAAAATACATTGATTTGATTCATGATGGGTTTTGGTTTAAATAGTGAAATGATATTTTTAATGAATATAGGTTGAATCTTTTTGTTTAATCCCTCTAGTTAATGTTTTTTTCTTGTAATTTTTTTTGGAATTATGTAAAGACTAATGTGTAATTATTTGTTTTTAAAAGACATGTTGAAATGATATTTCAAATAAATTAAATTGATCGGTTGTAGTACCATGTATAGTTATTAAATTACTAATTGATACGTAAAAATATTTTTTAAATGAATTAGATATCTATGACACTTTTAAAATGAATGATTTAATGTAGGGCTTCATTTTTTTTAAAAAGACATGGTTTGTAAATTTTTTGTCTCTTAAACCCCAATATGGTTCTTTATAATGATAATTATTTGTTTTTAAATCCTTTGATCATACCCTTATATAAGTTTTTCATTGATTAATGGTTCTTCGTTCACATATATATTGGCGATAAAAGATGGGGTTGTTGTCAACGAAGGAGTTTTGGGAAAGGGAGATATGTGGTCTTTTTATGAAGTGAAATTTTGAATATGTTTGTTGATTATAATGTGAATCCACTTCATTATAGTTGATGTAAATGAAATTTATATTTATTTTCCACTTGAATGTTTAAAATAGTGGCAATTGGTAATTCATGTGTGAACCTCATTATGATATAGATCTATTCAGAGGAGTGAACTCTAACCCCATTATGCTTGTTGTTCTTTGGTAATGTGTGCCTTAGGTGGCCTAATCCAATTGTGGTAGGGAGTAACTATTAGGTGTGAAACCTTAATCCATGACCAATTTATTTGTGTAAATTTAAAAACTGCTGAATTTTAATCATAGAATACATGAGGATATCCTCACTATCCAGGACCTAATTATTTTTCCATATCTATTTGATCATAAATTGGATGAATGGGTGATCCAGTAAACGCTTTTTATTTTATGAGTTATTTCATTTTTAAGCCATAATATTGAATCTAGTAAATTTATATATAATATAAATTATTTATCATAGTCTCACCTTTTTTTATAGTTAATAATAAATACAGTATCACAGAGTATTTATAAGGAATGACTGAAACGCACATTCAATTCCATGACGGTTATTCACCCCACCATATATGCCCCACTAAATTGTTGTTGTTGTTGTTGTTATTATTATTATTTGTAGAAGTATCTTTAGTCTATATGTGAGTAACGTTTTATACCCTTAACACATTTTATTCATGGAAATGTTATAATAACAAATCATGAGCCACTTTAGAAACATTTTATACCCCTAGTTATAAGTTCATTCACATTCTATGTTGATCATGAATCTGAATGTCACCATTATTATTAAGAGTGATATTTATCCTATAGGATATAGGATTATAATTTAACACGTAATACCTCAAGAACACAATTAATAGTGATATTCTCAATATTCCATCTAGTTTTTCTATGATTTGGATTGTCTTTATTGTTATCAAATACATAGTTTTGTCTTCATTAGGGACTGTTGGATTTAGCTCTCCTTTTTCACCTCCTTTATAGAGATTTGTATTAAGTTTTCATAACTATATTTAATATTTTCTGAAATTTATCACACAATTCTCCATTAAATTGGAAACACCACTAGAGTTTATGATATATTTGTTTTTTAATAAATTTAATCTCTTCATTAGCTTATGATACACACATCCCCAAGTCTAGTGAATTGTAACACAATATACTGTTATAAACTAGATATTAAATATATTTAAATGGTTACAAATAACTATATTATTGAATTTATATACATTACACATGTGTAAAATTAAATCCTTCATTATCAGTTGATTATAAATGAAAAAAATCATTTGAAAGTAAATGTAATATTTTTATGAAAAACAATTTTATGAAAATAAATGTGTTTTTTATTTTTAAAAATTAAAATAATCATTAATTTTGAATGATTTTAATAATATATATATATATATATATTTATTATATTTTTAATTTTTTATCATTCATATTATATATTAGTCATGAGAGATGGAAAATATTGTTTTCTACTTAAAAATGTTGTTTAAAAAAAGGTTAAGATCACATAGAAAACATATTTTAAATATTAATTATCAATTATTGAAAATTTATTAGATCACATGAACTTATGTTTTTTGATAAACATGTTAGAAATATCTTATATTGAAATTTTGATAATTTTCTCAAAAGGCTAAATTTTATTTAATAAATAGTTAAAATTCTATTAATTTTTTTCCATTTAAATATTTGACAAAGTAACATTTTTTTATTAAAAAAATATTAAATTCCATATATAGTTCAACTAAATTATTATTAATACAATTTAGGTCATCAGAATAAGTTAAATGCTGAATTTCGATAAAAAACATCGTATACATAAGAAAATGTTTTATTTGGAAAACCAATTTCCACAATATTCATAGGATTAATTGTTAATTAAATTATATAAATTTTATGAATTTAATTTGAAAAAATGTATTAAATATTTCAAATAATCCAAATTTAAAATAGTTTATATGTTAAAATTTATATTTGGTCATAATTATTAGTAAAAAAAGTAAAAATCTATTACCTCGATTAAGGATTGAAGTGTTTTAGTTGGGGTCAAACTCAATTGATAATGACAAAAATAACCTAAAAACATGTCTAAATTACATATTATGGACATTATTGGTCTTTATATCACATAATATTTATTAATAGTTTATTTTCTCTCCATCTTGTTTGAATAAGAAATTAATATATTTTTATCTTTTGAAAAATTAACTGTGGGTCTTATCCCCCACTTATAAAAGGAAACCTCATATTATATCCCTTATAAAAATAAATAGACTTTCAGTTTAGCCAATACGACAAAAAACCCTACCTACATCTTTAATCATGAAATTGATTTTCTGTATTGATCAGAAAACCATCATAGGATGGATTTTGGTATAAACCTAAACAGGTTGTTCTATGAAGAGATATATCTTTTATCATTGAGTTTTGGTTTTCTTTCTTTCTTCTAACACATTAAAATATTCTTAAACAACTATTAAATAATAAAAATTTATTCCGTATACAGATATGTTATTATATTAATGTAATAACCTATATTTATCTCTTCTTCCATCAAATGGGAAATGAAACCTTACATCATGAGTATTGTTGACTACCATCTCATGAACTGAATTAATTAATTTTCCATCACCAGCTTTAAAATATATATTTAATTATGTATTTAATTTAAATATATGATATTTTAGAAATAATTTTATTGTGTATTAATAATATCACATCAACCTTATTATCATTCAATGCATTAGGAAATAATAACATATATTGTTTGTTTGTGTGGACTATCACCTCAATGAAGCAATGTGATTCATTTATGATTTATATTTTACATAAATGTTACTAAGTATGGATTTTATGAATATATATTGTTAATATTATTTTAATTATTATTTTATAATGGTAAATTATTATTTTTGAGTATTTTTATTCCATCCTTTGAAAATTGAAAACATTATTTATGTTTACCTACACTATACCATGTCCATGAATAGGGTTGTTAATTTTTTAACTATAAATACATTATGTTACTATAAATATTTATATAATTAATATATATGACATTTATATCATGTTTAACCATATATAGATTAAAAAATAATCTTCAATTTTTAATGACCAAAACTACTAACCCAAAACATATATGGAAAACGATGTAGTCAACAACCAAAATAGTAGTTTTCTTAATGAGTTGATAAAAATGGGTGATAATATGTAATAGGAAAATAATATTTGGTTTGAAATAAATGTTTTTGGTTATATACAAACTTTATAAAAAATTTATATTTACTATACAATATTTTTTAATGTCTATGAAGAAAAGGGATCCATTAAGAAATCATATCTATGATGACATCTCTTGATGTGATATCTAGGTAGAAATAAAGACTATAGTTACCAATTAATCTCATTGTTATGATATGAAATGAAACATTAGAAAATCAGAGAAACCAAAAATAATTGAAGAGATGAATATGAGAATTCAATTATTCTCGATGTGTGGAAGGAATCATGGATGCAATTTTTTTATGTGGACTTGAAAATGAATTTTGTGTGGAAATGATGATAATGAAGAAATAAAATTTCAATGGGATGGGAAGATGTATGCTATTGATGATAATACAGAGAACTGTACATTCAATTCCCCACCCACAGTTTAAGAATTCTATGTTATGAAGTTTGAGAATTATGTTAACTAGTGCTCAAATACAAGGGTTAATGATGAAGAATGACACCGAAAACATTTTAACATTGGATAAAAAGAGAAACTTGATGTTATCACTTTTTATGATAAGGGGTACAAAAATGACATAATTAAAGGTATACCTTTCATCCAATATAATATTACTAATGTCTTATTTGACTATGAATATACCCCATCTTTTATATCAGAATAATTTAAAATGGGTATCAAAATTCCACACCAACAATTAGATGTATAATTAGATTTGAAAATAACTAAGGGTATGATGATCAAATCTCAAGTATACGATTCTTATCTAGAATTTTTTTGGGAATTCGATTTATGAAAATGTTTTTTTTCTACCTTGGGTATAATTTGATGTCATCATAGGTTTGGATTTTATTATATTCCTAAATCCAAAATAATATTTTGATGAAGGGAAGACATGTTTTATATTCTAAATCAACAATTGATTTCTTATAAGTGTGATGATAATGATGAAATTTTGATTCAAATAACATTTATTTTATTGGCAAAGATTTAAATTGAAAATTGGGTTTTATCTCAGATTGTTGGGGAGAAACGCATCATATATGATATGCCTATTATGTGGGATCTTGTTGATGTATTTCTATAAGAGTTTCTTAGTCTTTACTAGCTTCATAAAGTTGTGTTCTCAAGAATATATCAAACAAGGTGATATACCTAATTGAAATTTTTCTTATATAATAGAAAAATTGATTTATTTGATTTGAATATGAAACACAATGAGAATCATGAAATTTCATTTTTTGAAAAAAATTGTATTTATTTGATGTGGAAAAATGCATTTTACCACAAAGAATGATGTATTATTTTGACTATACATTTATTAATGGGATCATAACATGATCACTATTAGGAAAATGTATCCTCTGTAATGTATTGATGAATAGTTTGAAAAAATATTCATATCACAAAACATTTACTAGATATATGTTAATTCTGGATATGTTAGAATGATGGTCAAAAGGAGGATATACCAAAGATATAATTACACATAAGGTATAAAAACTATGAAATCATAGTAATTTTATTTGGTCTTACTAATTCCACAACTTTTTATATAGATTTTATAAATAGTGTCATTATAGATTACGTTGATTAGTTTCTGGTAGAGTTATAATTGATATTATTATATTTTCAATTATAAATTAAGAGCATGAATATCACTTGAGGATTATAATAAGGTCTCAAGGGAATGAGACATTGTATGAAAAATTTACATGCTGTGACAGTATGGAAAAAAGTTTCATTTTGGGGTTATATAATCTCGAGAGAGGTTATATCAGTGAATCCATAGAATATGGAAGTTATTTAACATTATCCTAGACTAACAACTATTAAGGAGCTATGATTTTTATTGGTTTTACTAGATATAGTTTATGTTTTTTAGAAATGTTTTGACAACTATATAATCCAATAACCATGTTAACACAAAAGAGATACAATTTTGTTTTGATGGATAAATGTGAGGATAATTTCGGGGAACTGAAGATAAGATAACTCCGTACACATGTCCATATGTTTCCTTAAATAGGAGACATATATTTAATATATAGTGATTCATAAATTAAGGGACTGAGATTCTTTCCCATATAGAATGATAAGGTGATAGCTTATACATTATGAAAATTTAATGCTGAGGAGAAAAATTAACCAAACTTTTATTTAGAGAAATCTATAGAAATTTTTAATTATATTATATTGATATATTTTAATTATGGAGAGATATAGGAAATATATACTGATCAGAAATGATTCATGTATATATTAATTGAAAAAGAGTTGAATATGCACAACAAATAATTGATGGGGTTTAATAATGATTATGAATGATCAATACATTTCCATCATGGTAATGTGATTATTGTGGAATATTTTTTGAGTTAAAAGAATAATTATAGATTATATATGATAAGGGACACTAAATATACAATATTTATAGATTTTATATGGTTGGATATTAAAATCCTGAAAGAAGTGGATAAATATTTTCTGGATCAAATAATTGTGCAACCATCAATCCACATGTAGACTAAAAAAGTGTACAAGGATGATATTGATCTACAGAAGTTGTTAAAAATGTTCCTAAAATAAACCTTTATAGTATTATAATAATATGGTTTAAGATATGTATGTTTCATGTTCATATCATATTTTAATAATGAATTCATGAATGAGGAAAATAATTGATAATTCTCTATTCATCTAAGATGTATGAATACGTTTAAAGATTTAAAAAAGTATGTATGGTAGGAAATCATGATGATAGCAATAAAGAAGTATGTATCCCAGTGCTTGGTAGGTACGTAAGCTGTGTTCGAGAGATAATAGTCTTTTTTGACCATAAAATAATTCCCCATAATATGAAGTAAATAAGAAAAACCCACCACAAACATTCTCATTAGACTCCAAAAATCATATAAAGGACATAATTATATATTGTTTGTAGATGATCATATTATACAGAAAATAGAGTTTATTTCTATCGTAGAACGTTTATCTCTAGATAAACATCCCAATATAATCATTAAGGATGTGTTATGGATTAATATAGTACCACATTCAATCATATCTGGGATTTGAGTTGTGCCTAAAAGCTATATTGAAGTCTCAAGAAGACTATACATAGAGAGTTGTGTTGTAAAAAATCATAGATCGTCAGATTTATATTGATTATGATTGAACCGTTAAAATCCAAAATGAAATATTAAGATATTATTTTACGGATTTTAAATGTGTTTGGGATAAACACCTTCCTCATGATAAGTTTTCTAACAACAATATATGCCACTTATGAATTTAGAGGGATCCTTATAAAGAACTCTATGGAAAGAAGAGTATAATCCTGACATACTGGGATGATGATAGTGAAATAAATCTATTGTTACCTGGGATGGATGAGGAAATTATTGAAAATTATGGGACTATTCAAAATCGTACCAAGGATTCATAGATATGAAAGAATGTTATACGATTACATTTTTTGTGAGAATATAGATTGATGTTGCTATGAAGGTGATACTAATCTTACTGAAATATATTTTTTTGTTTATTCATATACTTTTAGGGAAAAGTGAAAAACCATGTAGTATATGATAAAAACATTAATACCCACAAGTGTTACATAGGAAATTAAGATCAAATTTAATACTATTAGAGACATTATATTTAAATAATTTTCAATGGAGACTATATACCTCTGTATCCAGATCGTACTTGATATGATCATTGTACTACTAAGCCATCTTATCCCAAGATTGAATGTACTCCTCCATTCTTGTTTTTCTTGCAGTAAAACCTATTTCTAAAATACTGTATTTCTTTTCGATCCACTTCATTTCCTATTTATAGGTTTCCAAAAGGAACATCATCCCAACCATCCTATAATCATCCTCTTGTGAAGCATTAATCATGGGAGAATATCACAACATATCTTCTTCAGATATTATGGTACGATCCAATGTTTGGACATTTATTGGAATGTCTATGCCTGCCGCCATTATTAGTTGGAAGACACTCACATACTAGGACCAATGAAATTTGTGGTTCTATTTTTATAGGAATGCTCAACCTCCACTAAAAGATCCTATATATTTTTTGATTCTCTCATAACAATGTCCACCTTGTCTTGATCATTTGAGATAGCTTATTACACATTTGGTTTCCAAAATGAAACATTACACTCACCTTCTGGTCCTAATTCATTGGATTAGTTTTGGAGTCTATCTTCATGGGCCTCATTTTCTTGGAAGATCATGTCTTCATTGTCCTAGGAATATAGTAATAAACTCTAAAACCATTGGGTATTTGTTTTTTATGTATAATTCAGCTTCTTGAATCATTATTATCTTTTTTCCCATTCTTCCTCCTTAGATTATGGGGTGCTCTACCAAGACATCCATCTTCACTGTTAGCTGATAAGTATAAAGATATCATTACTTTATTATTCCCCAAATAAACATTTCCCACTATAATAATCCTTATAATGAAATATTTTTATTTAATAAAATACCAACACATCAATATCCATACCATCAAACCAGTTTCCAAGATTAATGTTTACCATGACCTTCTAAGAACCAATCCCACTGGATAAAATATATTCACCCACTATAACCTGAATTCCATGATTCTTATATTCCAAGGAAACTTATTCAATTAGTGGATGGACAATTATCTCATTTTAAGAGACAAATCCAGGACACACATACTATACCCTCTGAAATACCTCATTGTTTTTTACCCCATTAAAAACTCTCACAACCACTACATAAGAGGCTTCCATGGATGAAATTGGAGGACCATATTCATTCATACCCACAAAATCCCTTATCCATGTGTGCCATGTACTTTTAAAAACACTAGTGTAGGATTCAACTTGATGTAAAAAACCACAAATTTCGGACCAACCTTATTTTGAATATCCAGTTGTTGAGTTGGAGCCACTGGCTCTAGGTATCCATAAAAATGGAATTATATTTTTCATGTTTCAATGAAAAAATCCTGAATGCTTCTATAAGGATGAGGACCATCCTTATTCATATTATGTTGTCATTTCTAGATCTCATACCTACATACATTAAGTTATCTTTTCCCAAAGTGAAAAATCCACCCACTTCTCAAAAAAACTAGTTTCTTTTATCAGAATTCAAATCCTACCAAAATCCACTCATACTCAACTGGAATTTGAGAGACGTATACGTCAACACACATTATTGATAAAATTTGGTGAAAAACACACTAGTTATTCTATAAGAGAATAAATATCAACCAACCAAATTCACAAGTATTCCAATGATTGAGGGGTTCTGAAATATGGGGGATGTTCCTATAAACATTCCCAAATCTACACCTTATTTAGATACCAGTTCATGTGTAAATAATAGGACAACCTGAGCAGGAATGATCATAATATCATGTATGCCTAAGGAGAAATGGAACAAACAAAAATAATATCCTCTTCCAATTAAAATCATATATTTATATTCCTATTATCAAGAAAATCTACTCTTGCTTGATCTTGTAAACCACATAGTTTAAAGAAATATCTATCAAACCAGTCCTGTAATGGATGAAAGTGTTTAAATCGAAGAACTGATACAAGACATATAAGAACTTATCCATCCGTAAACATTGATTACAATAGTGACATATATGGTAAACTGTCAAATAGATCATGAACTTAATGGAAAAAAATTAATTTCAGAGAATAAAGGAAGAATGTGAGGGTTATAAAAGATGGATAAGGAATGGTATTAGACCCCTGTAGAGGATGATGAATGTCATCCCTGTCCCCCCAAGATGTTTAAATCAACAATACAAAGACAAACATAATATTTATTACAATATGATTTTCCATGGAATAATGTTATGATATTTTAGAATAATGTAAAATTTAGTTCTGCATATATTGGCTCATATGTATTCATGATTTAGTTGTGATGAAAGCTCCTCACATTCATCAAACATTTAATATCTCTCAAGTTCATGTTTTATTCAATGAATATATTTAAAGGAAGTAAATATCTGATTCGTCGCTTATAGTGAACTCATAGTTCACACCACTAAAGCATGATATTTATTATGATGAATAACTAGTATTAAACTATGATTATAGAGATAAATTACAACAAAACAAGGCTTTTAATCTAATTAAAGTTATATGAGGTTGAAATTTAAATAAGTATTATTGATTCTTGAGTATGTGATGTAGGAGATAAATACTCATATGTTTATACTAGAGTAATATAATTTAATGTGTGATATGGATTTTTAAGGGGTTATAATTTTAAACCAAAATATTAAATGATATAATTTCAAAACTAATTTAATTATTTTCAAAGCTTGTGATACATGAAAATTCAATTATAAATGAACTCTAATATAATATTATTTTATAAAAAATATATTAAATTAGAGGGTATTGATATGGGTGGAAAAATTATTGAATGTTTATGGTTTACACATGCATAAAATAAATAATTTTGTTATCAATGTATTATAAAAGAAAAAAAATTAATTGAATTGAAAATATTTTTTGGGATGAACATTTTTATAAAATGAATTTATTTTTACCATATTAAATTATTCAATATTGGTGGATTGTTTTTATGAAAATAAAATATAATATATTCAATCAATTTTTATATTATTAAACTAATATTTGTTTAGGCATGGTTTATGAATAATCCATGACGTGTTCTTAAAACTGTATTTCTATAAAAAGAGGTTTCATTAATTTTTGCGAATTTATTCTAAAATTAATTTTTAAGACAATTAGGATATTTATTTTATATATTTAATTATTTTAATAAACTTTTAAAAATAATATTATAGTGATTTTTTTTATAATTTTCTAAAAATATTTATTTTTTGATGAATTTGGAAAAATACTAATTTTTTAATCAATTTTCATTTTAATTAAAGTATTTACAAATTTAAAATGTTCTTTATTTTTTAAAAATTTATAAATAACTAAATTAGATAAATAATAAAATAATTTAATTTTTTTATTCAACTTTACGTGGAATTTTGATGAATTTTTTTGTATTCAAAAGAAAACATTTTCCATGGAAAAAATCATTCTGTCACGTTTTTAGGTTAATTTTAAATGAAATTTATCAAATTCATTAAATTTAACTGGGTAGAGGGTTTAAATATTCTTTTTCTCCCAAAATAATATTTTTAATACGTCCATATTATTTTTTATCATTATGAATAGTAAAAACTCTGAACATCTTTTACCACTTTTAAGGTTAAAATAGATTTACCGAGGGTTAAACTAAAATGATAAGTGTTAAAACGACCAAAAAACTTATAAAAATTTTATTTTTCAGACATCTTACCAGCCTTTATCTTCTAATATTTTTTAATATTCTATATTTGGACAATTGTGTGTGAATAATTCATTAATATATATTATTATTTTCAATATTTCCATGTCATTACTCTCAATCACTTATAAAAGGACACATACTCTCATCTCCTATCCATATTTCAAGAGACATTTGGTTTGAGAAACCCCTAAAAAATTTTACATCATCCCATCCCCATGACATAAAATCCTAGATTTGATTAGAAAACCATCCTTAGAATGATTTGGTTATTAACTAATTGAAATTTTATAAAGAAATGGTATACTTCCCAACTATGCATTTTCATTTTATTTTTTCCTCTAACTCAATGAAATATTATTCAAAAATTATGAAATACTATAAATAAAATATTCCATATATATATATATATTAATATATTTATAGAAAAACCTATATCTATATATACTTCCTTCAAATTGTAAACAAAACTGTTGATTTGGTGTATGGCAGACTACTGCTTCCTGAACTGATTAATTACATTCCCATAACCACTTCTCATTGATGGATATAATTATGGTTTTAATATATATATAAATATTATTAATGAAATAATTATAAAATGAAATTATAATATATCATAAACCTTATTACCTTCAAATTCATTGAAATTTTAAATTTTTCTCATGTGATTGTGTGGACTACCACCTCATAAAGTGATGTGATTTTTTTTCATTTCTGTTTTACATGGATTGTATGAAGGAAATATTTTTTGAATATATACTATGTATATTATAAAATTATTATTATTTAATGTTCAATTTTTTTACATTCCATTAATTTATTAAAGCCATTGAAAAATGAAAATAGCATTCTTGTGTATATATGGCATATGGTTTCTAGGAATGGTGGAATTCATCATTCTATCACATACTTTTATAGATAAAACTATATATATTATTAATATATAGTATTATTATATGATGATTAATAATTTATGATAACAGAACCATGATAAATGTACAAGGATCCATACCACTGAACCCAATCCTAGATGAAAAATGATGTAGTTATTAACAGAAATAGTAATTCTATTGATGAATTATATATAAATGAGTGATAAAATATAATAAGTAATAATATATTATAATATATATATTATCATAGTTTTTTAATATATTTATAATAAATCTGTATTTATTATAAAATAGGATCACACATATTCAAAAGAAATCTAACATAAGGCAACAATTTTATGTTCCAATCACATTCTTTATAGGGATTGTTTGGGATTATGGTAATGATAAATAAATGTAATAACCTATATCTCAATAATCAAAAAACTAATATTTTATTTTGGTTATATTTATATAATTTTCTTTATTTTTCATCCCTTTTATGTACTCAAGATAATGGAAAAATTTTCATAAGGAAAATGAACCATATTTCACTATTATGTTGAATATCCAATCTCATTACTGTCCATGATCTAATAAATAATTTCAATAATATTCATACTATTTATCAATGATTGATAAAATTAATTTAATCCATGATTTAATTTTCAAAAAATTGGGTGAAAATGTATCTATTTGTAATTTTTTAAACAAGGAAATTATTAATTTTTGAAAAAAATGTAATGTATCTTAAATTAACGTATTCAAAATAAATATAATTTCTTACTATATTTACCAATAAATTATTTATATATTTAATTGTATGTTTCCATGGTTATATTCAATGAAAAATTATTCTTTAAATTTATTTGATTTTTTGAATAATCGATTTCTTAATAAAAAGGTTATTTTCCTTATGAAATGATCCAAGTGATTCATTAAAATAATTTTCCATCTAATATGGAATACTTTTATGTCTCATAATTATTACGTGGGATATGTTACAATTAAAAATTCCTTATTATGTTTATAAATGGTTCATGATTATAATGAAAATATTTTTATCAAACAATTTTTCTTTCCATAGTCTATGTAATGCTATATATTTTATGATATTTAAGCACACACGTATATGACTTTCATTATGTTATGGATGGGACTATAATTATATATATATTATATTCATTGGTAAAATATGGATATATCATGGGATAATTTGGTCTGAAATGGGGAGTGAACCTTGTTTAGTAATTGACTTTTTCCACTATGATAATCTTGGGAGTGAACCTTGACTACAACGTTGTTTTGTGGAGGGAACCCAATCCACTATGAAAGTATCAAATTTAAATATTCACTATTAAAGAAATTATTTTTTATTACTATATGTATGATAATAATTTATTATTTCAATTTTATGATCTCACAGATCATGTTCATTGATTCATTTATGATTAATGACTTCTAAAATTTATATATTTATTTGATGATTCTATATTATGATTTATGAGATGTGGGGTAAAATTTTCAAATGTTATACTCACATTATGATATAACTATTCTCATGTTATTTGAAAGTGATCATTGATATTTTTTTTATACTTACGAAGCATTATATAACACCCTTTCATATGTTTCATTTCATTGGGTTATGAATAATTTTATTTTGTATGATATGTCGAATAAGGGATATTGTTTTTAAAAAATAGAGAGAGATATTGTAGTTGACATATGAACTTGTTTTTTATGTATCCATGATTCATAAATAAATTGTCCTATATGATTTTGTCTTGTATTTTTAGGTTATATTAATGGATATTCATATAATAATAAATAATATATAAGTACGAAATGTGTGAGTCTTATATAATATTGTTTTTATACCAACAAATTTATTCACATACAAATATATTATACATAATTTTTATTTTTATTTTGAAAACCCTTTAATATCTTGTTGGAAGGACCCTTACATTCAATCTTCTGTAATTCGTGGTCATGACCCCTCATTGGAATTTCTGGTAATCTATTCCTTTTGTATCTCTATTTGAATCAAATATATATTTCTTCAAAATAGTCAAAAAACCTCCTTTTTGAAATAACTTTATTCACCACATGAATTATATTTCATTTAATTTGTATTTTTCATCCCATGGATTGGTTTGGAACCCATCTTAACACTTTATTCACATCTATAGGATAATCATATATAAGATAATTCTTCATAGGGTATTTCTTATATAAGATGGATTTATATTAATGACCTCACTAATCTTATGAGATGGTCTACATAATTCAATTATCATATGAGATCCCAATTATCCTATGGTCTGTACTATGTAAGATATATACCATCATCAAATACATCAATTATTTTAAATTATAGTTTTATACATTAGATAAATTCATTTATCATTTCTGGCCAAACTCACAATTGTTTTGTAAAAACTAAATTATCATACATACATCGCAAAATTTTTTTACAGGGATAAATGTAAAATAAATTCGTTTATAATCTATAAACATCAATATAGTACTTCCAAAATTTATTCAATTCATCTATGATCTTTGATAAATCAAATCAGGTTATCTCAAATAAACTATATATCCTCTTGATCAACTTAAACTACACATACAACATAATATATATAGTGTATCTACATCAATAATCACTTTTCATATATTTATGTGAAGGATAAAAAATCGACCATAACATTTGTTTTTGACTTAATATTGAACATCCCAATTATGTTTTCTAAGATGTAGCCTCATCATTAGATGGACCATATTAATTTTATATTATTACATGGATTATCATTCACTTATATTTATATCCACTCTGAACACATATTGACAATATTTACATCAAATGCAATACTCATATGGGAAGATGAACCTTCCCATTTAAATTTTCGGGTAGCAAAACAATTACTCAATGCCAATATATGTCCATGGATGAATTATATTTTCTCTCCCATGTTGAAAATAAAATAAAAATGTGGGAATAATTGTATTATCATATATTATTATACCCATTCAGTGAATATCATTCTCTTAAGATTGTTTTTAATCCCAATATAAGGATGAAATAAAAAAATTGTCTTAGAAAATATGCATTGATATTTTTATACAAAATTGATGTGGGATAAAAATAAATAAATAATAATTGTGATATAATAAATGTTATCCATGTTGGTCATACACTACCACACATGATATACCATGCACAAAATATACTAATTTCTCAATTAAAAGACTATATAAATTAAATTAATTTAAAAGAGCCAATTTATGTACACACATTTTAAATATACCCACATAACAGATCATGTTCAATTCACAAAACTAACTTCATTCACAATTTAATAACAATGAAACACCCTTATTTTTTACATTTAATATAGTCATAATAATGGGTAATTGGTGTGATTCTCATACTTCAACATTCAGGTTTTTCATATCTTCCTATAAATTCCATATTTGGAATATATATTATATTTTTAGCTTTATATAAAGGGATAAACTCTTTTCCTTCATCGTGGATAATTTTTATTATTTTTAATATATGGAAATATCATATTCTATATAGTAATATTTTTATAAATCGAAATATTATCCTTTAATTACAAGTATGTTAGATACAAATACATAAAATAATAGGGAATAAGGATAAAATTATTTGTGTCTCAGATACATAATTTAGGTGTAGAAATTCCAATTGATATGGTCCATTCATTTATTTCAATATCATTACGATATTATTTCCTTGTAATATTAATTTATATTGAGGGTTTCAACTTTCTTAAAAAATTATTACTTCTATTGAACATGTTATTTTTGTGGAATAGATATTCCCACCTCATTATTCCAGATAATCTTGAATCTAGTTGTGTATAAACGGCAATTTTGTATCACATAATCTTGCAATGAAACATGTTTTTTTATCCTCTGCTTGTTTTTTTTCTTCCTCCAATTTTTTATGCAATATTATTTTTTTACAAAAAAATGGGGACTGTTTCATGATACTAAAATTATTCTATAAATAATTACAAGACATAGCATTAAAATTATTTTTAAATTACTTTCATTCTAAAACGTATGAAACCCCTTAATCTATTATTGTCATGAATGCCTCCTCTTCATGACCTTTAAAGTTTCATCATATGTATCCATCCCATCGAGTTAATTTTTTTTGAGTAAAAATATATAGTGAATAACCAGTCACTTTTTGGGTTAAGTGATACTTTTTATATAAATTCTCGCATTAATTCCCCCTTTTAACATGATACATTCATGGTAAATAATTTTTAACTAATAAAAATAATTTTATTCAATGATAAATACAACACTAATAAACCCCTTGATTTATTATTACATTATATTTGTTCTATATATATATCTTGATTATTATTGTTATTTCGATTTTGGAAACTAAGGATCACTTTTCATGTGGGTTGTGTCCATTTTGAAAATTTTCACCCTTCCTTTGATGTAGAAGATAACCTCACAGTTATCAAAGCCCTAATATTTCTATTTTTTTTTCATATCAACCTTTTTAAAAACACTAATATTTTATTAATAGACTATGCGTACATTTACCATTCCCACATGAAATTTCCATCTCATTGGTTAGTGAAGATTCTATTTTTTACCTTGAAATCATTATCGAAGTCTTGTACGGCCTTGTTAAACTAATGGTGTACTTTGAGAAAATTGGATTGTGCCTCATCTAGTTCTTCTTACTTTATATCATATTCCTATTTTAAATTTATAAGTATTTTCTTGGTAAAATAATACAAGAATTTGATTATTTATAGAATTAGTGTATGTAATTTCCTTACTAAAACATACTTCTTCTTCAGTAGAAACATTCCTATTTTTCATCACATGATCTTTCATTACATTATTAGGTTATTGTATACATTCCATGATGAATTCTAATTTTTTAATCTTTCACTGATGTTCAATCATATATTCTCTATTATCATCACTTATTAATGATGAAAATAATTTCACAACATGAAAAAAAAATTATTTAATTATATTTCATTCTAGATGATTCATCCTTGTATTTCATCCTTAAAATATTCATATTTTTTTCATGATGAATTGTGCTTCTTTATTTTTTATATATTCTCAACATCCATATTTTATTTTTATTCATCATCCTCATTAACTGTGAAATTATTTGAAATATGCAATAAATTATGAAAAATATAATATTAATGTAGATTCTTTAACGGTTTTTTATATTTAACCTTCTTGAATCTCTTTTATTGAAGAGAAATAAGTTTGTTGATGTAACATTAATCCTCACTATCTATGTATTTAGATTATTAATCCTTCTTCTATCCTTCTTTTAACTTCATATATTTAAAAGTTATTTCATATTTTTCAAAATAATATATATAAGTTTTCTTTCTCACCTCCAAATTTATGAGAATTTTGTGTGTCTCAATAGTTATCGAGGATTTTATTCCATCTAGAGATGTAATTTTTATGTAAAACTGATTTATAAAATTCAATATTATATTTTTAATAATGATGGAATATTATACCGTCTGGAGAAACCACCAAAAAACTGCTAAAAATATAATTTATGTAGGTGAAACATGTATCAATATATATGTGATTATAAATTTTAGTTTCATTAAATTGTCTCCTATAGATATGATGTTTTGTATTCTATGACATTGACATTACCATTATAGATACTTTACATTGTGTCCAATATTTCCTAAATATTATGGAGGCCCATAAACACAATATTGTCCTATAATAGTGATATTATGTTCGAATATTTGGCCTTGACATCTAACACTATATACCACTATTATTCTAGAGTTAAAGACATACTATCACAAATGGGTTGAATCAAATATATTTTTATATTTCTCACTTCTATCCCAATCAATCGGAGGTATGGTAGTATAATATTACATATGTTATGGTAATTCTTTTCATAAAATGTAAATAAAACCATGTTTATTAAAATAGTAAATATTATACATATTTAAAAATTATCCCTTTAATATTTAAGGAGGAACATACTCTATGATGCCAATTTTATGTCCTAAATCCACTGGATCCATGGAAGGGGAATCCATAATATATTTTTATTTTCTATATTATTTTATTTATTATCCAAATAACGTGAACCAATTGGAACAACCAATGTAATTATATGATAATTCATTTTTAGGTATTATTAATATTTATTAATTATATTTTATAATCTTTTATTTATTATAATATTAATATGTAAATTTTCAACCAAAATTAAAATGATTCATTTCTAATTAAATTATGTTTTCAAGAAGAATATAGTTTTATTAAAAATATTTAATTTATAATTATAAAAAATGAATTTGAAAAAAAATTATTTATCAATAAATCAGTTCAAAATTATATGAGGATTCATTTTTTTATAATTTATAAAAGGATTGATTATTCAAGGAATTGTAAAAAATAGTTTTTTTAAACAATATTATCAAGAATATACCAATTAAAATCAAATTTTCATTTAGTTTTAAAAATAATTATTTTATATTAATTACTAATAATATAATAATTTTTTGGGAATCAACATTATACTTGAAAATTTTTTAAAAAAATTTTCATAATTATTTTTTCTAGAAATTTTATTTTTATCCCATTTTATGGGTTTTGTTTTAAATGAAATTATTCAAATTATCTAAAATTTTTTTGATAATTTTTTTTTAATATTAATAATTAGAACAAATAACATTATTTAATAATTCATTATAATTTTTTTCATAATTAATAGTTAAACAATAAAAATTAGTTTCCATAGTTTTGGTTAAAACATGTTTTATGGTCGTTAATCTATAGAGATTTGTGTTAAAAGTCCCAAAAATTTACCCAAAACCTATTATATTAAAATTTTTAGATTATATATCATATTATATTGATAAATTTCAGCGTTTTTAGCTATTTTGATTGATTAATGCATTAATATATTTTAGCCTTTTAAAAATTCCAATTATGTACTCTCACCCACTTATAGAATGACACTCGACCATCCATTCTATACACACATCAATGGAATTTTTTCATCCAATACATACCTAAATCCCTTACCATGATCCACATAAATGTACTATAGTCCATGTTTTGAACATAAAACTATCCTCATAAGGAATTATGTGTAAACCTAAATAAGTTTCACTAAAAAGAGGTAATATTAATAACATAGTGCTTTCATTTTATTTACTCTTCTACATCATCAAACATTAATTCATAAATTATGAAATAATAACATCAATATATTATATATAATAGGATCTTATAATTTTAATGATTTTACTTATATTTATTTCCTCTTCCATGAATTGTGAAGTGAAACCATCATTTGTGTACATGGTGTGCTAGATCCTTGTGAACCGATGTAATTTGTTTTCCATCAACGCATTTCAAAGATCTATATAATGATGGATTTAAATTATATATATTTGATGCTAATTGAATAATTATCAATATATAAATTTATTATATCTTCTAATTTATTTCCTCTCCATCCATTAAAAAATGATATTGCGTTTATGGGCACTAGTGTATTACCACCTCAATGAAGCGATGAGATTATATTTTCATCCGTAACTCACATGTATGGTACATGTAAGTGTATATGAATATATAATAGATATTTATGATATAATAATAATTATCTATATATTCAATAATACTTACATTCATAAAATTTTGTATTTGAAAAATTGAAGTGTTACTCATGCGTATGCAATAGCTACCATTTACAAAATTATAACATAATTTTTTTGTATCGATCATAAATAGTATTTTATGAAAGTATAATTATTTTATAAATATAATAAATACTTAATTATTATTATTATATAGATGATTAAAAAATGATCTCATTGACCATGGTCAGTATACCAAGTCATTTTCATATTATGAATGAACGCCCTCAAAATACATGAAGTTGATGTAATCGATTATGTAATTAAATATATCATTGGAATAAATTAAATAAAATATTTAATAATAAGGAATTAATATTAAATATGATATATATAATCTAAAATAATTTATCAATGTTTATTATATATGTGTTAATGAGAATACATAGTATGTTTGGACTCAAGGTAACAGATTTCGTCTCAATTCTTCCTTTATTTCGTCATGTTTTAATATTATACATTAAATTTATTTTACATGGTTTGCATACATAAATTTTAATATTAATATTATTAATCCTTAATAAATTATTTTATTTTATGTTACAATTCCATTTTTTAGTCCAAGAGGATTAGAATTTAATGTTACAAAGTGGTATGGGATTTGGTAACTAAATTTAATTTCATTAAGTAATATCACATATTTAATGACTATATTACTCCAAGATTATGTTTTGAAATAATATTATTTAATTTAAGTGTTATTTTTTTTCTATATCCAATTTTTACAAAAACAAATTATCAATTTATTAATTGTTAATTTAGTGATATGATCATTGCATGGTTAATTTGAATTTGATTCTATTTAGGTGGGACATACATATATGTTATTAACTTAAAATATTTTATAATGTGAATTTAATACACCATTTATATCATGTAAACAACTGAATTTACGGGGTTTAAAATTTTATTTTATTTTATGTATTTAATAGTATATTGATTGGAATATTACCAAAATGATAAAGATTTTAATGGCATATTCTAAAATTATTTTTGGGATTGTTTATGTTTAAAGAAAATTTGAAATGGATTTTATACTATTATTTTATGGATCCACATATCATTTATTATTCCCTTGTTATGAATTTTTTCCATGTTTAGTTTTGATTTCCGTATTTATCTATTAAATAAATATCAATAATGTTGTTCAAAAGTGATACTGATTTTGTATCTTCTCTAAGATCAATAATCATTCCCTTTGATATCCATGTTAAAAAAAACAGGAGGGTTATTTTATAAAAATAAATTATTTTTTAAATTTATTTAAGATGTCCTTTTATGTTTTTTAAAATGTTTTAAAAATAAATTGATTTTTCTCTTCCACATGGGTTACTTTTGACTATCACTCAAAATTTTAAAACCAAATTTTATTCTTAACATTTATGAAAAGAATAGATTTTCCCACAATCATGATACGTCATTTAGATTATGATTAATTTTTAATTTTACTGTTTTATTTTTATATAAGATTATTCATGACATTTTATTGATATTTTTTATATTGCAAAACAGAATTTTAATTTTAAAAGTTTAATTTTCATAAGAATACATTTAATGATCTATTAATGAAATTTATATTCATCAACAAACAAAACCCTTGATGTTATTTATTAAACACTTGGGATATGATGTAATGATACCATACATATTATTTATGTTATGTGATTTTTATTTTATCAATGATATTTATATGGAACCCATTTCTTTTACATGGATAGATCAAGCCACAGATGTAATGTGGTTATTGTTCAATCTAAAAATGTAATACTTATTGTGTTAGGTTTATATTATTACTCTTATAAATTTATTATGATGACCTGTAAGCATGATATATATCCTTATAACATTTGATCCTGATATATATCTTCAATAAATAGGGTAAAGAGCTGGAGTGACCTAGTTATGGGTTTCTCCTCATAGATTATTTGAATTTACTATGTGGGTTATTCTCTTTTTTATAGTGAATGTAAAAATGAATCATAAATATTTTTCCATGTTTTAATTTTTTTTATATTATAGCTTCATGTCCTAATGGATCCTTTTGTTAAGGGCTCTTTTTATATGTCTCATGATTCTAAAATTATATGAATCATATATTATATTAAATATATATTCCATGTCTTATGATTTATGACCCATGTTTTATGTGTATAAAATCTCTTATGTTTCTCTTATTTACATTGTTTATGTCAACATATCATTATTCTCATATTAAGATGAATGATAACATTCAATTATTAATGTTTATTTTTACCCTCACTGAGTGATTGAGGTCATACTTTCTATATTCCCTTTTACCTAGGTTGGAAAGAATGGATTTTAGTTTGTTATTCCAAATAAAGTTACTATATTTGATGGACATTATTATATATTATTTGTATTTTTATCAACATATATTTATTCATTAATGTTAACATTTATTAGTTTTTCATATTTCTATAAAAATATATACCTAAAAGGTTCCTAGGTATTTATATTATCCAATATTTTAATTTGATGTTATATGTTTTGAAGTGTTAAATTTTAGACACTTTTGTTGGTATATAATAATAAAATGTAATTTTTTGTTATAAAATGAATCTGGTAGTGATGGTTGGGGTCTATTATAGTTTGTATAAATGGAAATGCATATTAGACTTTGTATATTATGTTTTCTCTACATGTGGTTAACTTAGGATTTATATATTCGATCACATGTTTATAATTTTAAGGTTGATCATAATTTCAATGGAATTGAAAGCCCTTTTTAGGTTTCAAGTGATTTTATTTTTCTAAAATTCATAATATTTTGGGATAAATTTTATTAGGATCAGTTATATTCAACTCTTAACATAAGGAGGAAGGAAAATTTTGGATGAATACTTTTACATTTGTTGGTATGTAAGTTAATTGGTGTGAGATAACCTTTGATGTGAAAAAATTATTTAGTGTTGTGGTAATTAATGTTATATGGGATGTATAGTTATTTACATATGATATGATATAACTGGAACTTATGTTGTTGTTGTTGTGGAATTTTGATAGTTAAATATATTAATTCTTAATATGAAGGGTTATTTATTTTGGGTATTATCTTACTTAGTGCTAACAATTTTGGGTTTTTAAAATATAGAAAGAAAACAATTTCACCCTTTTATATACCCAATGTTCAATATTTATTTAAACATAGTGCTATAATCATTAAATAATCATACACATAATTTGGAGTAAAATGTGTTAATGGAAGAAATTGATTGAAACATGAAACCAAATTATGAAATTTAATTTATGGGTTTGATAAAAATAAATTAGGATTATTTCCAAATATGCATTTTCTAGATTGTAAAGGAATTACTAAACTCTAGGAGAAGGATCTTGAAACAAAAATGTTATCATATTAATATCATTTTTGATGAATTGATGGAATTTTCACACCTTATTGTCTTATGGATTTGTTTTAACTATAATTTCCATGATAATACCCATTGTAATGATAAATTTGTCGATAACTCTACATGATTATTTGGAAATAATTTTTCCCTCTATGTTCATATTTTCACTACTCACTAAATTTGACGTCTTTAGAAATATTGTAATATGCTATTGTCGACCACCTTTAAATTTTCTTGTAAATATTAAAAAATGATTTATTATCCCTATTTGAAAATTTGGTTCCCAATAATAATATTTTTTAAATTAAAAATGTTTTATTTTCAGGGCTATTTATTTTATCATCCACTCATTGGATTTTAATTTCATATTTTTTTAAACACATTATATTGATCACCTGATACAATTATGACAAAATTTTCAACAGGGGATGAATGTAAAATCCTAGTATTTGTTAATATAAATATTTATTATTGTTTATTAATATTCATTAATCAGATATTATAGATTTATATTCATTTTATGAATATTATATAATTTTATTAATCAAAAATATATTTTTTATTTCAACCCAAATTGGGGTTTCATGTAGTAAATGGTTTCAGTTAAAATAATTATTTTACAAGTACATAATTTTAATTTTAAAAAATATCTTTATTTTTAAATTTATAATGGAAAAATTATCTATGAGTTAATTTTGAGAATGTTATAAATATTATGATTTTCGGTTGAATAGTGAAGAATTAATTTTTTTTAATTCATAAAATTATCTTTATTTCAGTTATTTACAATGTAAAATTCAATATTGACTTAGTTTTAAGATTTAATTATATCATTTTTATTAAACATATTACAATAATATTTATCAGAATCAGCATCATAGGTGAAATTGGTATAAAACCATTGTAATATGTAAAATTTACTTTTCTGAAAACCCATTAACATCACATTTTATTGGTTTAATTTTAAATTAAATAATTCCTCTTGTATTATTTTTTTTAAAAAAATTGATTAAATTTTTTAAATAATGATTATTAATATTAGGTTAGGGGATAAAATATTTTTTTTCTAATTATAAGTAGAAAAAATTTTAAAATTTGGTTACCATTGTAAATATTTAAAATAGTTTTACTAAGGGATTAAACTACACATGTAAAGATTAAAAAAACCTAAAAAAATTCAAATTTTTGTTTTATGGATATTTTTTGAACCCGTATAGTTTATTTTCAGAAAATATCCATTTTAGAGTTATGTTTGATGATTAATACATTAATATTTTTCAATATTTTTTAAAATTACATGTGTGTATTCTCCTAAGAAAAAACATGATTACTCTACTATTATATACACATGAAGAGCCTATTAATTCATCTAATATATACACAAATTTATTTCATTGTTCATGTGTATTATGGACTACCGCCTCACGAACTGTTGTAATTCTTTTTCCATAAGCACCTCTCGAGGAAGGTTATACAGATGAATATAATGTATATTTATAATGTTCATTTAATAAATATATTTTAAATGATAATATATCATCTATTATATTACCACTATGTGCATTAAAAGATGATATGGTTGTTTGTGTGTACTGGTGGATGAAAACCTCAACAATGTGATGTGGTATTTTTCATCTCCTCCTCATATGGATAATATATATTAGTTTATATAAATAGGTAATATGATTTTAATGATAAAACAATTATTTTTGAATGATAAAATGTTACTTATTTTAATTTCATCACATTTATAAAAAAGGAAATTATACTCATTGTTATATACTGCCTACCATCACCATGATTGCTATGTAATTCAATTATTATAAACATATTTCATTGATGGTTCAAAAAGAATAATTAATTTGTAGAAAAATTTATTCCATTTTTATTATTCATTATATTAATGGATAATGATCTATTTGACCATGGTCAACATATCGACATTTTTTTTAAATTATATACTGAACCTCTCAACCAAATTGACATGACATAATAGATTAAGTAATTAAACTTGTCAATGTAAAAATGAAGCATATGGTTCAATAATAAGTATTTTTTATGATGAAAGGTTATTAATATATAATAAAATTGATATAAATTTATTATATTAGTGTTAAGAGAAATACATATAATGTCTAGACTCGAGGTAAGTGATTTCTTCTCAATTTTTCATTTAAAATGTTTTTATCATTGTTAAAAAAAAGTATATTATGTGGTGTATCTAATTATATTTTTATGTTATTTCAAAAATCAATAATAAATTATTTTAAATCAATTTACAACATAAATTGTTTCATCCAATGTGATTTTCATAAATGTTACCATGTTTTAAGGGTTTTGTTATCTAAATTTACATTAATTGAATCATATCACATATTAATTGACTATATTATTCCTTGATAACATATGAAATGGTATTTTTTTATTTATGTTTCATTTGAACTTTTTTGAGGATTTAAATTTGATAAATATAACAAATACATTTATTAATTCTTAATTTAATGATACGACCATTGTAACGGTTATTCATCTCAATACTTCTTTCATTAGGACTTATATTTTTTATTTTAACCAAAATTATTTAATAAAGAGTATATAAAAAACTAAAATATATATATATCATGTATTTCCCAATATTCGTGGTATTTCAAAATTTATTTTAATTCATATTTTCACATGATTAATACTCCAAACCTACCAAAACAATAGGGATTTTATGATAAAATCTCATCATATTTCAAAAACAATTACATAGTTACTTTTCTACCGTTAATATTCAATAATTTTCATAAACCACAAATCTTTTCAAATCTGCTGGTTATGATGTTAATATTCCCATTTCGATTCCATTTCATCACTTACTAATTAAAGAGACAACATGAATGTTGTTTGTAATTTAAACATATATTTTATCTTCATTTATATTAGGAATACTTCTCTTCTATATATATCTATATAAAATGTTTTTAGGAATTTCATTTAATTAACGTAAATTATTTCGTAAATTTATTTTACAAGATCATTGACATTATTTTATAATGAATCAAAAATATGTTTCTCAACATTTGACTCATGAGTCCCTTCAGAATCGCCTTAGAAAATATTAACAGATTTTTTATTTTTATTATTTCAAACATGATCATATTTACCACCATTTTTTAATTTTTTTATTTCATGACTCATTTTTATGTGTCAATGTTTTTTCAAAAAGAAATGTTTATTTAAAATACTTTTTTGATTTTTTAGTTTTTAAAAGTTATTAAAAAATTGTAAAATTAATTTACCTCAATAATTGTATTAACAATATTTTAATGATATTTATATTCACTAATGACAACAATCATTGATTTTATTTATAATATAATGGGGGTATGTTGTAAAAATACCATCCACATTCATTATGTAGAGTACTTTTTATTTGTTCAAGGTTATTGTTAAGGAAATTGTTTCATTTCCATAAGAAAATCATGATATGAATGAACAATGGTAATTTTTATATTAGGAAATGAAATCATTCATGTGTGATGTTTATGTTATGTAACTTGGGAATAATTTATGATGATAAGTGTGAATATTATAACTCATGATGATGGGTGATCTCAATATCTATCGTCATTTAATTGGGTAATTATACATATTTACCCTTTATAGGTGTACCTATTATATTATTTTAATTTAATAGTTAAGTTAATATATTTATATAAGTTATTGTAATAGCGATATAGTAATGCTGTTTCATTTTTTAAGGAATTTTTATTATTCATGGATCATGTTATAATGGATCATTTACTCATGAATCCTTTACACATGGCTTGTGAATACATACATATATGATTCTAGGAAAAATAATGACACATCTTCTCTCTCCCAGGCCACTCTCCCTTGAAAGCCTCTCTCGGTAGGGCTTCTTCATCATGGAGTAAGAGCTTCTATCACCGACCGATGATTCTTCTCCACTTCTTTCCGTTATTACATCTTTCTCTTTGGTTCCCTTCACTCTAGCCTTGTTGTTGAGGACTACTTGGATTTCTCTTTCAATATTCCCCATCTCACATGAACACTTTAGGTCTAGCACAATGGTAAGAATTAATAATTGGTAGGTGTTTGAGAATGCTCGCAATGGTGCTCCTTCAATATTATTGATTCTAGCATATTAATTTCTTTCTTCTAAGTCTTCATCCCCGATCTATTTTTCTACAACAATGTTTTGGTCTCCCTTTGAGTTTTATCCCCTATTTTCCTTCTTTATGCCCCTTTATGACTTTGCTACTCCCTTTTCCATTCGTTACCACTCCTTCTAAACCAAGCCTCATTCTCCTTTGCTTCCTTCCATGTCGGTTGGATGCGATGGATTCCATGGAGGTTTTTGGATGTTTTTGGGGGAGAGGTATGAGTTTATAAACACTGTTAATGGTTATGGCTTTGTCCAGTTTCAATTTCCATTCAGTTTTCTCTAACTACAATGGTTTGGGCTGTCTTTCTCAATGCGGATGGTATTTTTCAGTGTTGGAAAAGGATATGAAAATAGGGATTGTTTATTGTTCATCGGGTTTCGTTATGTTTTTCTTTCTCATTGTTATCAACGAAGAGTTGTTTGTCTCTGATTTTTGGATTTATTTGTTCTTGTTTAGCTACCAATCTTTTTTTCATCAATGTAATGTGATTTATCATTAGTTTGTGGTGGCAATGAAGATGAACATTAGAGAATCCATGGTTATGGTGACAGATCATGTTAAAGTAGACTTCGTTGAATATTTCTATTTATCTCCTTTGATGGAGAGGATGGGAATGATGAGCTCTGACAATGGAAAAAGGTGGATAAGTGATCTACCTCTTGGTTCGAGGTCTCCTCATGATGGATTAATTATTCTAGATTAAGGTGGGTCAGCTCATGGCTCGAGGTGGTAATGGGGGTTTTGGAGAATTTTGGTTTTTAAAATTTGAATGCCTACATATTGAATATTGAATATAGTGTATAGGGTTTATATGGATGTGGGTATGTGGGAATAAAAAGGTATGTTTTTATAGATCCAACTTTTCTAAAAGTGTCTATTTGAAAATTACAAAAAAATGGTAGTGGTGGGTCATATATGATTCTATTGTTATGTTTAATCGTTATTCCATTAATAGTGATTCATGATCAATGTTTAATGGGATTGAATTATATTTTGTTATAGTGATGTGTTTTTTTATTTTATCATACCACTATGCTAATTTTATTATCATGGAGGACATTAAAATTTTAATTATTATGCTTCTCCATTTTTAGTTTATTTGTTCTCACCATTATTGTATTTTATTTCCCTAATAATGTTTATAATAGTTATAAGTATGTTATACCTAAGAAGGTTATGAGATATAAAAACATAGTTGGAGTTCATGTAGATTTTTTATAACAAGTTAGTTTATATAACTAATTTAATATTTAATAATTTAAAATAATTCAAAAAATTTGTAGACCAAAATTTTCCTTGGGTATACAAGAGATACAATATTTTAGTTTTCCCTGTTATGCTATTAGGGGTTAAAATTAGGTCAAAATTATCATTTTTAATGTTAGAAATATAATGATTTTGTTTTAACATTAGATATTTGAGTGTGGGTTTGGGTATTTTCAACCTAATAATGTTATCAATCCACTAAATTATTTCATAAATCCATTCCTTTTTATTTAATTATAATTAATGTGTGTATCACATAGTATTTTCATGAATCGTTTGAAATTAACACCCATTTCCACGATGATTATTCTTACCAACTTGGATCTCAGATATTATTATCAACTATAATGGTATATTGAGTCTATTGTATAATCAATACTGAAAACCTCAAAATATTTCTATTCCCTAACACATTATAATCTCTAATTCTTATATTCTTCAATAACTATTTATACACCTAATTATAAGCTCCTATGAATTTTGTGTTGATATAGTAGAAAAAATTCCTCTATTTTGCTTCAGATTGATCTTTCTACATTAGTATATATAATAAAAAAATATCATGTACTCATAAAAAAACACTAGTAGTATTGTTATTTTTTAAAATACATCAAGATTTAATGTGATCTGTATTGTCCTTATAATTTTTTAATAAACAAATTGGATTTTTTACATGACTCCTAGCATCTGTTCACATTCTTTCTATCTATGATACAAAATTTTACCAAATTATCAATTATCTATTTTACAGTGTAAAAAATTTCCCTCCCCCCATGAAATTTTTTTTTTTTTCATACATGGATATTTAAATATGGAAATATTTCTCCAACCTAGTTTCAATTCATATTTTGGAAGCTCCATAATATTTGGTAGGTGGAAAATTCCCATTTAAACTTCCTTGATTCTTTTTCAGGACTCCCCAATATAATTCACTAAAAAATATTCCTGTATAATCAGTATATGAATTGTGTATTCCCTTATTTTACATAGGTAACAATATCCACATCTTTGGACTCATTAAAGACCTCATGTTCTTGTTATTTTTCATCTTTTCCCTAGGGAATCCCAAACTGTGGTGTGGAACTCACATAAGAAATTTCATCATCATAATAGAATAATCATAAAAAGGAAAAATCCCCATAGTATATATCTGATTTAAGATAAATTTATCTTAAAATGCATAAATTATGTTAGTGAAGAATATCATACATAAATATTACATAATTTTAGATGAATATTCAATACATTTCATAATAATTTAATCCTAAAAAAAACTAATAATGTATTTCAGGACTAGATAAATAATAATTTTTATTGATTAATGTCATTAAATATCTCTCACAAATTCATTCCAATCATGTGAAATTATTTGAGACTAGCTACTTTATACAATTATTCATAACATAGGGAAAGAATACTAAGAAATATCGATATTAGATACTCGATAAGGGTAAAAATATGATATATAAATCAATGATCATATATATTAATATGATATAAATAGTTGTATAGGAATAAGAAAATATCATACGAAAATCATACCCAGTCAATATAGGATCAATAAGCGTAAATATATATATTTGGTTTTTTTAATTAAAAAATAAAAAAAAGCTATAAGTTGGAGAATCATAAATAATCAATCATGATCAATTAGAACATATCATATGGAAAATAAATATTCATGTAGTAGACACATAATAAGGTAAAATCATTTCTTTTGTAAAGTCACACTATCAAGACTATAATTATGGATATTGTTCACTCTAATTTACAACGTTTCCATTGTCAAGTATCCCTCTAAAGAATATATTTTGGGAAAGAGTCCCTTACTGAACATGGTTTACTCCTCCTTAAATTACCTATCACCTCAAGAGATATCCTTCTATACTCAGTTCCTCGAAACGATATATAATTACTGCACCACCCATCACATAACAAAAACCATACATATGTCTCCATATATTCATAAATTATTCATAATATCATTGTATCATTACATATGGAAGGGAAATGAGTTTTATAAACCCTTCATCATTTCATCATCATAGTACTCATCAAAAAGAAAAAAAAATTCTTAATGGTTTAATTATAAATTTATTAACCCATGAGAAAAAAATGTTTTATAGAATCATCATCAAATCATAATCATCAAAATACATACATAGAAATAATTTTTATTTTATTATAAGATCATTTCCCTATTGAATTATAACAATCAATAAAGTATTTTAATATAAATGATAATGTCATTAAAATATAATTTGATTAATTTTTGAAAAATGGGATAAATATTATAATATTTTGAAAACATTTTAACAAAAAAATTAAAAAATATTGAAGAAATTATTTTCTTTGGAAATAATATCTGAATCATTTTATGCATGTTTTAAATAAATTAATTATTAAAATTTATGGAAAATTCATTAATAGAATATACATTATAAGATGACATCATTTTTAAACTATAGTAAAAAAAGAAAAAAAAATTCCTCAGAAAATAATTATTTTAAATATACATTTTACTCATTTTTTTATTAATGTAAATGCAAATGAAAAATAAATTTTTTATATATTTGAAATATCGGGAATACATTTTTTAAAATATTTCTTAATGGAATGGTCATGGATGAAAAAGATCATTGACTTAAGAATAAATAAATTCATCTTTTATATAAAAATATTTTCCCAAAAAATTAAGATAATTAGAGAGAAATATTTTATTAGTACCAAATAATTACATGAATAAAATAAGGATAAAAAAATATATTGTTTTAATTGATAATATTCATATAATTTACTTCAATAAAATTTTATCATAGACAACTCAAAAGGAAATGATATTGCAATATAACCCTTATATCAAGTCTCAATATTTCTTTATACCCATAAAAATAGAATGTATAATAAATATTTAATCATTATAAATATTCCTAATTACCATATTCATATAAAAAATTCATTACTTTACGATTTATAATTAATCTTTTGTTAACTAAATATTCATTAAACTGAACTATATAGTGAAACATGGTCCATTTACCATGCATTATTTTTGAATGATGGTTATAGTACCTGAACCCTTTTCAAAAAATATTATTCTATTTAATTTTAATCAAAATAAAAATATCATATTTATTCATCATATACAATTTTATAAGCATTCATATAACATGGTCATGTAAAATTAAGTATATAATTTCGTAGAGATGGTAGTTTTTATGCAATTATTAGTGATGTTTACACCTTTTAATGGATGGAAGGATTCAAAGGTAAAAAAATCACCATATAAATAATAATTATTATAACATAAATATCATATATAATAATTATATCATTACTTATTTCCATCTATGTAAAGACAAAATATAAAAGGGATCACATTGCTTCATGGATGTGGTTTTTCACATGTATGCAAGAGGGATTCTATAATATACAAATAAATATATTTTTAAGAAAGTATATAATATCATATAACTTAAGAACCATAATTATTCAATAAATTTTATATGAAAAACTTTATCCTTCGTAAATACAAACCATGAATGATGGTTAATGAAAACTAATCTTGAAGATATTTGGTTGAGGTATTCCACAAAAAATAATGTTTCAATTATAATATATTATTTATTATTAAAAATTTAAATATAGAATTAACTTTATCAAATTAATTATTTAAAATTGGTAGATTTTAATTTTCAAATAAATATGGAAAACACAAAAAAAAAATGCATATTATGTTTAAAAATGTTTTAAAATAATTTTTTTCTTACATTGATTAAAATTATATTAATTGAATTTTTATTATTGTTAATTAACTAATTGAATTTTACAATAAATTTCAAATTATATATAACATTGTAATTACATGATTAGAGAACATAGATTCTTATAAAATCAGGGTTTCCACCATTCACTGAAAAATATTTATATTTAGAAATATCAAATAATATCACCTTAAGATAATTTATATAGAATGATTTAAATTTTTTTATAAATTTTACAAAAATATATTCTAATTTTCAATAAATTTATTACAATATATTTCCCAAAAATTAAATAAAAATCCATTTTTAATGATACTGTATTTTTCGAAGCCCAAAATGACCTTGTTATAATTCATTTCGTAAAAAACACTATAAAATGAGTTATAAAATAATTTATTGAATATATAATTAGCGAGTCTTTTGACCAAAGTTATATTATCAATGTACCAAATTATTTTTACCCTAACAAATATAGCACCGATAATGGGTCAATCCACAAGATAAAAGACGTTATTTTTATCTTGTTTAACATAGTTTGTAATTCTATTTTAATGAAGTTTGTTGAACATAAATTTGATTTCGTTATTTAGATAAAAAGAATTATTGATTTTAAGTTTTTTTGACAAATTACATTACATAATACAAGTAAATATAAGAAAATTGATTTTGATATAGATAAAGAGAGACGTGCATCGGGGTAATGGATTAATGAGAAGTTGTTTAGTAAATCAAATTTGTTATGAGTTTGTGCTGATCATAATAACCCAACTCTCTGGGTTTTAATTTTTAATAATGTTTACATGGTCTGGTAAACATATATTTGGAGCTGAATAAATTATCTACTTGGTCTGGTAGTCAATGTTTCAATGTTCTTTCTTTAGTATAGTCAATTTTGAGTCAATTAATACATGCAATGGTCATGAAATTGTTCATCGTTATTCTTCTTTTGAATCCCTAAAAATTCTTCCCTTGGTCTGGTACATAATTTTCAGTGATAAAATGAGGTGATTTAAAAAGAATAAGAAGAATTTAAAAAGAACGAACACATTCATATCAACTAAATTAAATTACAACTCATCATCTCTCACAACCCCAACACACTGGGTTTTTAGTTACACATATAGAAAATGATAAAAACAAAGCTCTTGATACCTGATGTGATCATGCTTCGAACATCGAGGAGGGAGTGATTATTAGGTAGACCATAGAATGGCAGTAGGATGGCGGTAGAGCTTCTCACCTTCGGACCTTCAACCTTTTCTCTACACTTTCTCTCCCCACACCACCCTCTTAAACTAGAGGCCAAGGCATACTTTTATTATAAAAATAACTAAACTATCTGTGGAAAATCTACACAACGTGTACTTTTTTCAACACACTTTTTTCCATTGTTTTCTTCACCGGTAGGTGGCTTAACACGCCGTCTTTAACTTGGAACATTGTTCCGCCTGGTAGGTAGCTATACACGGTATGCAGCGCCACCATACATGAATTGTAGTCTAATTTTTAGCCACCAACCACTTCTAGAAAGGCCTATACTGCATGTATACATTAAACACGAAATTTTCCCTTCATGCAACCACAAGGGCGTGTAGTCTTCTTCTCATCCTCTAAATGATTCTAGAAGGGTTGAGACGGCATGTAAAGTGTTCAAAAGGTGTGTACCAGATTCTGATTAAATTTGCGTGTACCTGTCCTAGTCCATCTGTATCTGAGTCTGGAAGTACACAGTGTGTATAATGGTACATACTGTGTAGTTTTTATATGTTGCTCAGTCTCTCCATTTTTGTGTACTTGGTCATAAATCTCATGAAAATGAACAAGGTCGCCAAAATAAAAGGATTTTTTCTCTAAGAAATAGTTAATTGATGAAAACTTTTTCTTATTTTAAATAATGTATGTGAAAATGTATACAGAAATTGGGTGCATCAAACTCCACCAAACACAGTCATTTTATTTCCCTTGTGAAAATATCAACATATAATTAACAGAGACTATATTTTAAATGAAAGGACTTCAGTTAATCATAAAATTAAATAATATGTTACGAGAGAAAATTCCAAAAAGACACAAAATAGTTTCAATTCTAGAGATATTCTAATCATCCCTCATATATAATTAAATTAACTACTTTCATCCCCTTTTAACTCATGTTTCAAGCATCCAAAAACAAGAAATCCACTTGATGATCTACCTCACCAATAGTATTGTCAACACTCCTGAAATTTTAAATAATTGTTTTACTGAATCACAAATATATAAAAACTATCCATAGGATTTCATGAAATCTAGTTCTCTACTTTATAAAATTGATTTATTGAAATCATGAGGGCTTTTCAATAAGGATCATCTGTTTCTGTGGTGATAGTTGGTAGGTAAAGATGTGAAAAATAACTTTGTGTCTTGATAAAGGAGGCTAAATTCGTTAAATAACAGTTCATGATATTCATAGTTAGTTTCAATGTAAAAGCATCCTCAACAAGCTTTATCAAATAATCTCATCACTACTATATCCATTAGTTGGTTAGGTAGGGTTTACAAACCAACAACTGGGTATAAGGTCCCTTTGGATGTATCATTTTTTAAAGGAAAAAAGGAAACCTTTTGAAATTTTGACAAATAGAGGTTTGGAACCCATTTCAACACAAATGATCAAGAGTCTCTCCATAATAATTAATTTCTTGACAATTCATGAAATTCATCCTTGTGTTTCCAATCCCTTCTTTTGAGATCAAATGAATAGTAATGCAAAATCATATATAAATTAGTGTAGTAATTGAAATAGTCTTGTAATATAGCTTCCTATAGAGGATATTTAATGTTTCTAGGGGCTTCATTAAAATAATATGAAGGGTAGGTCCCAAGATAACAGGGTTAAAACAATCCAATGCCGTAATAATTTTAATATATTTCAAAAATTACTCATGTTTCAAAAAGAAAACATGATAATTATGGTAGTTACATATATCTTATAAATCTCTCATGAAAAAGGGTATTAGGAAGTATATGAAAAATGTTTTATAATACCTCTTATGAGTGGGAAAAAAAATAAAGATACAATCATCCATGAAATGCATATAATTTATTACTCTAAATGATGTAATTATCCAAGGACTACATGTTATAATTTAAACTATATCATCAATCATTTTTAAATACATAAGAACCAAAATAATCAAGCATCTTTTAAAAAAATATCCACTTTCAACATAATTATTTAAAAATATGGTATACAAAATGTCATCACATTTTAAAATATATGTTCTAATAATGATTTCTCCTATAATGATGATAATGGCAAAGACTAAGTTGGTCGAGAGATGCTCCTCCATACTTATTACCGAACATTTTCCACCAAGTGCATGAAAGTGAAGAAGGGAATGTGGGGACCCAATAGTGGACCAGAATGAGGGGAAGTAATAAAAGAAGGAAAGAAAGAAATAAAAATAAAAATAATAGAATAAAGTAAAAACAGTACTTTCCTCGTATCTATGGGACGAAGGAAGAGAGGTGGTGGAAAAGTGCAGCCCAAAACATGCCAGAGTACCTGTGATGGAGGTGGAGAGAAAACAATGCAAGTTTACAACACATACAAAGGAACTAGATATCACTAAAATATATATACAATGAAAAACATGTGTCAAAAAACTAGTAAATGGGTTACCTCAGAAGAGACATCATATGGTACCGAATCAGCTGGTAGAGAAGGCCTGACATCCATAGAAACCGGAGGATCGAAAGCTGCACAGGGAAGAGAAGCAATAGAATATGGAGTCGAAGGAGCTATAATTGTTCGAGGAAGGCCAACATCACACCCTGGACTGGTAGCAGTAGTGGAAGCAATGGTAGTAGCACCTGGGCTCACTGTGGATAGGAGAATTGAATCTGTGGCCAGCATAGTAAAGGTTGGTAGAACTACAGAAGAAGGGCCAAGAACCAAAGCAAGGGAATGTGGTGGGAGCAATGGAATAACATGATGCTGAAGAAGAATCCCCGACATCTTCTCTAGTTGGTCCTGACACCGATTGAGACAGACCAAGTGCTACACCCTCATAGCTAGGCAGAGGAAATATGTGATATCGACTGAGGGTGCGGGGGTAGGGGAAATAGGTGGAATATAATAAAGATGTTTAGAAGAAAGGGTCTGGGTGGTCAAGCAAGAGGGGGTGGGGACGGAGGAGGAGGTTCATAAGTGGGGACAGGACGGTCAGTAGGTAGGTGGGGTTATGTTTGGGGAAGGACGTAGGTACCCCCTGCTTCTGGACCAATCCCATGAAAATAAGCATGAGATAGTCCATCTTCTGGGGGAAACCTAATAGTTCATGAGGATGATAAGGCTCAAAAACCCTTAGATGATGGGCAAGGAAGGTGGTGTAAAACCCACCGTTCAGGTTTCCCTAACGGTCGTAAAATGAGGAATGGAAATAGGTGGCAGCAAGGAAATGGAGGTCTAGGTATTCTTACCAGATGACACATGTAAGGGGATCAATGTCCGACCGGTCATGACCCCAATATCCTCAAGGTGGGGAAAAAGAATTCCATTGAAACACCGGTGGGTGAAGCGATGGATAGGGTCAACTATAAGGGTACTCTTATGGGAGGTAGGGGTATAGCGGTGGTCAAGCCCAACAATCTACCACAACATGGAAATGAGGTCAGAGCACTTAGGCTGGGTTATGGAGGAGACATTCGGTGTGGTGGCCAGATGAGGATAGAAACCGAACCTTTATCCCAACTCAGAGAAGGTAAGGGAAAAGTGACGACCACCTAGTCGGAACCGGACCACTGGTAGGGCATCACCGGGCGTCTCCCGGTACTTGGCCCTGTCGAACTCGAATGATGCATCAAACTCTAAAAATAAATCCCAAAATATAGAAGGGATGACCTGGAAGATCGAGAGTAAGAAGGTGTTCCTGAGAAGATCCTATAACTCTCCCCAGATGCCCAGCTACTGTGGGATGCTGCTATCCAAATAGCAGCTTCACAACCAAATCAGACAGCGAGAGAAGCACCAAACCCTGTTGTGTGGAAAATCTGTTACGGGGAACACCATGTAAGGGTAGGTAACACCTGTAGGTCCTGGAAAAAGTAGAGGTGTTGTAGATGGAACTTGCTCCGAGGGTGGATCAGCTAGAGTAGATGGAGGCTCAATGGATGGGGTGGTTTATGAGGGACCAACTACGGATGAGGAGAGCTCGGGTGGAGTGGAAGCTAGTGGGGAAGGAATGACAGTGCTCAGAGTCTCAGTGCGAGATGGTGGAGGTGTGGAACTACTAGGATGTAAAGACCTAGAAATTTCATGGAAATTTTTTTCTTAAATACTTTTTAATTTTACGAGTCTGTGGCTTCCGACGACACTTGATTCCAAGGAAAAGTGTGCCTGGAATCAATTTCCGAAGTTTAGCTTGGGTATGTTTAGTAAACAAATGAGCGTGTATTTTTATATTTTGAACTGGTGCTTGGAATTGAAATCATAGGGCACCGATGAGCTCAAAACTCTGGTAATTGCTTAAGAGGACCTTTACCGCGGTTGCGTTTGCACGAGAGGAGAAGTTAAAATTTGTGAATTACATAAGAAGTGACTAAAAATTTTGGAACAATATTTATTTTATATCTGGGTGGTTATATCCTACATGGGGGTGCTGGGGTTGGACCCACAAGAACCTAACTACCCATGTCAGTATATTAGTGAGGTGGGGCCCGCAGGAGCCCCAACCTTTGATTTTCCCTAAAATTCTTAAACCACCCTCCTAATTTTATAAACTCCGCATAACTTGTGAACCCTTTCCACTTACTCTCTTTCTCCCTCTTAACTCTTGCCAACAAACATTAATCAATTAATTGAACCACTTCAATTAATTAATTTAGTGTTTGAAATTTAAATTTTGAATGCTTGGAAAGATTAAATAAAATAATGATAAGCCTTATTTTATTTGGGTTGGCAACTGTTGTGTGGGGAAGAAATTGGAGAGAGCTCTGGAGTTTTGAATAATGGTTCATCTCCTTTGTGGAAGAACGCCAAGTCTCTGACGAAAAACATCGACTCGGCGAACCCATTTTCTCCGTCCACTTCTTCCTCCGTGACAAGGGAGGAGACACCGATGCGGGAAATCGCCAACGAAGACTTGCCTTTTATTCTTCTCTCCATGATAAAAGAGGAGATAAAACTTCCTCGGGTGCACACCGACGACGATGGAAACAATGCCGTCATCCACGGTGCCTGACAACCGCGAACTTCTTTCGAGGTAGGGTGATTTGATTCAATTTTATTGAAAATAAAAATTTTGTTGTTGTGTTTCATGAACCTCATGCATTCTTGGCTATGTGTTACCGCCTAACGTGGTGGGCACAATCCGAACGAACACATCCCAATGACCCTCTGCTAGAACATATTCTTTTGGAATTGGCAACCGGAGGCGGAGGAAGCACCATGTCGTCGCGTCGTGCCAGGAACATGGTGAAGGATTCCGGTGCCATCACGCCGGATCTGCAGAATGAACCACGACCCAATTCACGGGCCGCTTCAGCGGAAGAACCGACCGTCCCGTCGGATGGCCAGGCAGAGGCGAACAGCGGCGCCAGGAGGGCGCCGCGCTGAGGAACCGACCGGCTTGTCGGCTGGCCAGGCAGATCTGGTTCGCGGCGCCCAGAGGGGGCCGCGCTAGAAGACCGACGGCCCGCCCATGCGGGCCGCGTGCGCAAAGGACCAGCCGGTCTAGCCAGCTGGTTTGGGGCTGGGCGGTGCCACTAGGAACCACTGGTGCAGAAAACCAGCCCCCCTTGGAACCCGCTCGGCCAGCTAGCCGAGCCAGCTAGGCCGCGCGCCCAGCCGGGCTGCGCCAGGCCGGGCCGGTTCGAGTCGGGCTATGCCCCGCCGGGCCGGGCCGCACCCCTTCGGACCACATTATGTATTCCTTCAGACCGGTCGGACACCCCTACTTGGTTGGACCCGTCAAACTGGGTTAACCCTACCCGTCGGACCACTGGGCTAAACGGGTCGGGCCTCTTAATCACTTAAACGGGAATGACATAAAGACGGCACGTCTGATCGACGTGCCGTCGACGGCACTTGGACCTATTTAACAAGACAGTTATTTTGTGATTCTCTATGTGAGTTTTGGATAGATTTGGATTTCATCTTGGTTAGAAACGAGCATATTTCTAACCGGGCCCCTAGAACGGAAAAGCCAATATCTCTCAGACTAGTCTTCTGATTGACGGGCCATCTATCACGTTGAGTTCCTATTGATGAGATGGAAATTTGGGATACATCAAATATGGAATTTTTGATAGATGATGTATCGACCCTCTTGGCTCGTGGAGCAGACCCTCCCAGAATCGAGTGTGATTTGTGCCGGAACCCTAGAGATGGCTGCGACTACGACGACGATGACAACTTTACTTGGATCCTATGTGGGTTCGGCAATGAGGACCAATGTACATGGATCCTCCGTTGGTTCGGTAGTGATGATGACTGTACTTGGATCCTACGTGGGTTCGATGATGATGTTTACTATACTTGGATCCTACGGGGGTTCGACAACGATGACTTCTGTACTTGGATCCTACGTGGGTTCGGCAGAGGAGATGATTCAGAGGATATATCTAATCATCTCCACCCCTCTTCATGAGAAGTATTTCTTTGTGAGTTGAGTCTTGATCTTCAATCAGTATCATCGATGTGATTGACTTCTTTCCTATGTGGACTAGGCTGTGATTTCCTGTGTGGATTGTGTCATTCATGGGGTCGAGAGTTGGAGCCAAACAATATTGATTACTTAGGTATATGTATGGGCATATTCCTAAGTAGATTCGGTTGATACATTGTGATTGTATCCTTCCTTTGTGTTTTATCCTTTATGGATTTTGGGAGACCTTCGGGGGTCTCGGGGTCCCTACTGAGTATCTTATACTCACCCCTACATGGGCTATGCCCGCACTACGTTGTGTTGGTTGTAGACAACGAACAACGCTGATCGTGGTTGAGTCATGTGGAGCGGGACTATATCCGGAGGTGGACTATAAGGTGGGATGTACACGGTGCGGACAGACGGACTAGAAGAGTTGAGGATACCATCTGTACCCACCCTTCAGGTGGGGTTTTCGGAGGATGGCTCGGTGGTTGCTGATTTACTTTTATGCTGTTGTACTTTACTTTTCTCATTTGTACTATACATTCACTTGGGTTCATATACTTGACCATTTTCATACCAGCACTGACATTCTACTCAATTTACTTTGTGTTTACTCCATCTTGCGTACTCTTTTGTGTTTTTTTACTTATAAAAAGGCAATGCCTTTCGTTTTATCGGGGTTTATGACTTTGGTGAGAGTCACCAACCCCTGGCCTATGAGAGGTGGTCTTGGGGTAGTCACAGAACGGGGCCCCGAAAATGGGTCGTGACATAGGACCAGTCTCGACTAAGGGAGTTAGTGGTGGAAGAATTGCCAACGGAAGGATATGATAGACTGGAGTGTTTGGATCTGGTAGTTTCGTAGGTCGGAGTCGGATCTAATGATAAATGGGCCTCTCTCCCTAAGTGGCAGAGGGGAGCTACTTCCCACAAGAAGGATATTGGACTTCCATACCCTGAAAGAGAATATATAAACCAAAACAAGAAAAGAAAAAGGAATAGGAGAAAATTTGAGAAAAATGGAAAAATAAAAAATACATTGTTTTTATTTCCAGAGTACAAGCCCTGTAATAAAAGCAGGTTACCGTACCGTGTTCTCTGGATAGACACCCTGAGTGAGAAAGAAATAAACCAGGAATGGTTACAGGGCGTGTACTGAACATACACTCCATGTATAGGTAAAGTGGTCCTGGTCATATACTGGAAAAGAAACAACCACCAGTTATGTAGTTCTAAAAATACAGTACACGCCGTGTTCAAGTCCAACATGAGATGTGAAAGATTAGAACATACATGTCTGTGTGGGAGGTTAGTCATGGGCTGGCCAAAATAAATGGTATACACGGCATGTACATAACATACATGCCTTGTATGTGAACAAGGTGTGTGAGGCCATATGAAAAAGGAACCCGGGAACTACAGGGAATGGTACACTGTATGTACCGAACATAAACACATTGTATTTTTAAATCATGAAGCATTCGGTCTAGGATGTGTAAAAATGTACATGAAATGTGTTATTCAAAGACTGCCTGTGTACCACCGAAACAGAACGGTCATCCGATCCAAAAATCTCCCTAAACACTTGTAATAACTTGAAATAGAGGGTGTTGAAGGGAATACATGGACCAAGGATAACAATGCAGAATAAATCAAAAGAAAACACACTGAAAATCAGTGGATTTGGGATTGAGTATGTCGGGTCTCGTACGAGGGATGAAATGGGGAGAGAGGGGGGCCACACGACATGGCCTGAAGCTAGGTGGTCCATGTCTTTTAAATCCATTGTAGACGTCATGTACAATAGACTACACGCTATGTGTCCCTTTTTTTAAATTATAAATATATAAATAGATATATAATTAGTATAGTAAACTATATAATAATTAAAATATTAAATATATATATATATATATGTGTGTGTGTGTGTACAAATTTAAAAATAAAACTATACACATAGTGTAACATGAAATAGATGACATGTGTTTTAAAATTGGAAAAAGAGAAGTTAAACCTTGGGTCCGGTGCTTGGGGCGAGGATCGAACTAGTGATCGGCCATTCCGAATGGAATCCCTCAACCACTGGAGAAAATGTTGTACTACTGCTCCTTTTTATTATTTATCTATATTTAATATATATGGCCTATACCACATGGGAAAAAGGAAATGCATGGCGTGTGGGTTTTAATTGTACAAAAAGGGATGATGTAGGGAGATTAGCCGAGTTCGAACCGAGGACTTTTGGATCCAGGGCTGAGACTCTTCCAATATTCCATCTTCACTAGCATGAATTACCTTAGGTGAAATATTTTTTTACTTTTAAAAGGAAAACATGGTGCACACAGCATATATCAAAAGACACAACAAGTGGTTTTATTAAAAGGAAGAATGATGGAAATGTGGTGGTTGTCAGGATTCGAACCCATGTCTTTTAGTGCCAGGTTACGATCTTGGCCAACCGATCCATCCCCATCATTGGTTTTCTTATAATATATATATATATATATATATATATATATGAAAAAAATACACACTTCGTGTAAGAAAATACGATGAAAAAAAGTAGGAACCCCATGCTAAAGATTGGCTGGGAGGATTCAAACCGGTGACAGCTCAGAAAAACTCCAGTGACCTTACCATTGGCATCGACATAATCCCTATTTATTTCATAGTTAAAATATATATTTATAATAGTTAGAAAATAAATGAAAAGGAAAAAAGTACACGCTGTGTAGATAGGTGTTACATGACGTGTATCCACCAGGTTGCCTCCTAGGAATGCCTATGTTTTAGTTATTTGGATCGACATACTTACCTAACCTAACATAATATTTATGGTGGATAATGTTCTTACCATGGAATCAATGTGATGGTAAGCCATCAATCACTGTCTGTTCACCATGAATGGTTGACCATCCTTTCTAGAAATCTCCCTCGTTTCATGATGGAAAACGCATATAACATAGAAGTGTCCCGACAATCATAACTTTAACATCCATGGGAATAATATGAGATGAGTGTTAAATATAATTAACTTATCACCGGGTTGGAATGATTTTCTTGAAATCATCCAGTCGTGAATTGGTCTCGTCCTCTCCTTGTACGGCTTGGCATTCTCATAGGCTTCTAATTGGATTTCATCATGTTTTGACAGTTGGAAGTTTCGCTTCTCTTCAACTACCTTCAGATCAAAATTCAGGGCCTTGACGACCCAGTAGGCATTGTGTTCCACATCTACTGGAAGATGAAATAGCTTTCCATAGATGAGGTGGAATGGGGACATTCCTACTAGTGTTTTGAAAGTAGTATAATATTCCCACATAGCATCATCTATCTTATTGGACTAGTCTTTCCTCAAAGTGTTCAACATTTTCTCTACGATCTGTTTGAGCTCATGGTTGGAGAGATCCTCTTGTCCACTGGACTGGGGATGATATGGTGTTTCTATCTGATTCTTTACTCCATAACTCGATTGTAGTCCCCTAATTTTTGTGTTATCGATGTGGGACCCTCTATCGCTCATTAGTATTCAGGGAAAGCTGAACCTGCTAAAAATATGTTTCTTTAAAAATCTCATGACTACCTTGGTCATGTCGTGTGCTGTAGCAGTGTCTTCCACCCACATGGAGATGTATTCAATGCGGACTAGGATGTATGTGTTTCCAATGGATGAGGGAAAGGGACCCCTGAAATCTATACCCCAAATGTCAAAGAACTCGACCTCCAAGATGGGGTGATGGGGAATCTCTGCTCTATGTCTCATGTTACCAGTCCTCTTGCATCGATCCCAACAGGAAAAAAGAACTGAGAATATTTATGCATGGTGGGCCAGAAAAACCCATATTGTATGATCATTGCTATCTTACAGTCAGGTCCATGATGTCCCACAACTGGTGATGCGTGCCAGAAATCTAGGACACCATGAACATCATTCTCTGGGATGCAACTGAGAATCACCCCATCAGAACAGGATCAGAATAGAAGAGGATCTTCCCAGAATTACATCTTCACATTATAGAAATATATCTTCCTTTGGTGGATGGAGAGGTCGGGGTGAATGACACTTGTAACTAGAAAATTAGAAATATTTTCATACCATGGTCTATTGGTTTCTATGACCAAAAAGAGGTGATCAATATGGAAATCCTTCTTGATCTCCCAATATTCCTTCTTCTCTAAATGAGGAAGCTCTAGGTGGGAGAGATGGTCAGTGACAACGTTCTCACACCCTTTCTTATCTCGAATCTCTAGATCAAATTCTTGTAAGAAGAGTACCCAACGGATCAGTCGGGGCTTCATATCATTCTTGTTCAGTAGGTACATTAGTGCTATGTGGTTAGTATAAACAATAAAATTAGACAACACTAAGTAAGAATAAAACCTGTCAAACTCGAAAACCACTATAAGCATCTCCTTAACTATGGTGGTGTAGTCGATCAGTGCCTCATTGAGCATCCTTCTAGCATAATATATAGGTTGGAAAATGCACTCAATCCACCGGCCCCAGACTGCTCCTAATGCGTAGTCACTGGCATCACACATCACCTCAAATTGATCCTCATAGTTGGGAGAAACCATCACTAGAGCTTCCACCCTGAACTACTTTATGATTTCAAAATCTATGGCGCAAGCCTCATAGAACTAAAACATTTCATCCTTGGTTAAAATATTTGGGTGGGGCTGGGATATTTTTGAGAAGTCACTGACAAAACACCTATATAAACCATCATGGACCATGGAACTGCAGATGGCTCTTACATAAGTCGGAATAGGTAGTCTTGAAATAACTTATATATTCACCGAATCCACCTCTATCTCTTTTGATGAAATTTTGTGGCCAAGTACGATGCCACATTGCACAACGAAATGTCACTTTTCCCAGATCAAAACTCGGTTAGTGTTCTCACATCATTCCAAAACATGTTTAAGGTGCCACAAAAATGTGGTGAATGATTTTATGTAAATGAAAAAATAATCCTTGAATACCTCCAGGATCTGTTCCGCCATGTCATGGAAGATAGCCAGCTTAGAACACTGGATGGTGTCGGGGGAACCGCACATGCCAAAAGATATCCTTCAGTAAAAAAATGTACCATATGGGAAAGTGAATGTGCTCTTCTCATGATCCTCTAGAGAAATTAAAAACTGGTTATACCCGGAATAGCCATCAAGGAAGAAATCGAATTTGTGCTCAGCTAGTCTCTCTAGAATTTGATCCATGAATGGTTGGTGTAAATTATCCTTCCTCGTGGCATCATTCAGCTTCTAGTAGTCGACACAGACTCCCCAGACCATGATAGTGAGAGTGGGGAAGAGCTCATTTCTATGATTTGATACCACAGTGATAACCCCCTTTTTGGGTATCACTAGTGAGGGACTCACCCACAAACTATTTGAGATGGGATAGATGATTCGTGCATCTGACAATTTTATCACATCTTTCATTACAACATCCTTCATCTGGGGATTCCGTTGTCGTTGTGGTTGCCAGGATTTTTTGGAACCTTCTTCATGTAGCACGTTGTGGGTGCATATAGTAGGGATGATTCCCTTCAAATCAGCGACTGTCCACCCAATAGTGTGCTTCTTCTATGTCATAACTTGGAGAAGTGCATCTTCCAGCTCCTGTGACACTTCTACGTTATATATGACAGGAAATGTTTGATGGTATCCCAAATACACGTAGTTTAGAGAAGATGGAAGAGGCTTCCTTTCTAGTTTAGGAGCCTTTAAAATCAAAGGAACAAGTGGTTTCCCCTTGTCTCGTTCCTAGAAATTAGGATCAATTCCACATTTCCAATAGTGGACACCCTATCCTTCTAGGAATTTCTGGTCTTCTAGATCTTCTTCACATGGAATGCCTATAATGATAAAGTTATCTGAGTTAAAAGAACATAAAAAATCATCCTCTATTGTGCATAAGAAATCATCCATGGTGGATACTGCATAACATCCCTCATGGCCAGACAATGATGCATGATTTAATACAGTGAGAACATTGCAGGAGACTCTCTCATCTCCTACCCAGAAAATTAGCTCCCCTTGGTGCACGTTGATCAGTACCTTCCCAGTTTCCATGATGTGTCTTCCCAAAATGACAGGTGCCTCATGGTCGTCCTCCAAGTCAATAATGATGAAATCTATGGGGGAGGATCAGCCTACCAACCTTGACCAAAACATCATCCAGTAGCCCATTTGGATATTTGATGGATCTGTCAGTAAGTTGAAGGGCTACTCAGGTAGGCTTCAAATCGGTGAGCCCGAGAATTTTGAAAACTCACAGGGGTATGAGGTTCATAATGGCCCCTAAGTCACAGAGGGCCTTCCTAAACGCACATGGTCCAATAGTGAATTGGAATAGTAAAGCTACCTGTATCATACTGTTTGGGATGAATTGAATGTTGGAAAACTATAGAAAACCCCTTGAGTAGGGAAATGGTGCCCAGATCCTCCATCTTTCTTCTATTGGAGAGTATTTCCTTAATGAATCTGGCATAAGTGGGCATATGCGTTAGTGCATTTGCAAAACGTATATTTAGGTTCAAATTCTTAAACACATCAATGAATTTTCTAAATTGGTGGTCCAGCTTTCTCTGCCTCAATCTCTCTAGGAAGGGTAAGGTAGACTAAAAAGGGTTGACAACATCTTTTCCTTTATTCTGCGAAGCCTCCATCTGTGGGATTTTGGAAGAGGAGGGGTCTGTATCTGTACCTTCTGCATCATCGGGGGGTGTGGATACACCTGACTATGCTGGTTGGTGTTGTTGGATGTCTTTTCCACTCCGTTGTGTAACATAATGATCCTCCTCCCTCGGGTTCTTCTTAGTCTTACCATGTACTGTACATGGTTTCTTTCATAAGAGTTGGTTTTCCAAATTACCAATTTGTTTTTCTAGGCCTCTAATTGAAGCCACCTAATTTGGGACCCTAGTCTCAACAGTAGATATAAATTTTGTCTTGAGATCCTCTCTCCTTGAGGTGTTCTCCTGCTGAGGTGGTTGTTAAGCTGGTGGATGTGGTGGCTGCCGCGGCTGCTGTGGGCGAGGGCTATGATACCTTAGCTGTTGATAACAGCCAGGTTGGGGATGTTTCTCCATTTGGTACTTGTTTCGATTTAAAGGCTGGTTGTTGTAGGGCGGTCGCTGGGGTGGATGATTCTGCTGTTGTGGGCCCTAGGCTGTGTTCTGTTGATCATGGCATGCCGGTTTCTGGTACTGGTGGTACTTGTTTGGCCATCAGTTTTGGGAAACATAACTTACCTCGCTTGTTGAAAGACCTCCAGTAGAACCCATAAATTCTACCAGGATGTTGTTATCACCACATTCTCTACATGCCGAATGGTTTTCCATATGTTCTTGATACATGCACTTTAGATTGATCACATAGATCTTTTTGGAGACAATGTACAACTGGGCAACAATAATAGTAGTTTCATCAATGTTATTCATACCTCATTTCTGGGTGCCGCACTCAGAATGCCACTGAAATTTATTGGAAAACATGTCTTACAGTAGTTTGAAAATCTCTTAGGGGGATTTACTCATTACGGTACCTCTATCAGTAGCATCCACCATCGACTTTTTTATTCGTTGTCAACCCTCCGTATAAGGTTTGGACCTACATCAAATGTGGGAGTTTGTGGTGTGGGCATTTGCACAATTTCTCCCTGATGAGCTCCCTTGATTCGTACAGTGACTCAACATCATGCTGCTAGAAGTTGTGGAATTTTTTTTGTAGAGTCACTGATTTAGAGGGTGGGAATTATTTAGACAAGAATTCCTAGGCTAGATCCACCAATGTGAGGAAAGATTGGTCTGTAAAACCTTTAATAAAGTCTTTCCCCTTATCCCTAAGATAAAAGGGGAAGTGGTGAAGACATACAGCTTCTGTGGACACTCTATGGTAGCGGAACTTGTCGAAGACATCTAGAAAATTTGATAGATGGGAATTGGGATCCTTGCTGGGAAAATTGAATGGTGTTATGGATTAGCTGCATGATTGAAGGCTTGATCTCGAAGTGTTGGGCCTTCATCGATTGATGGTTGATGCCAGTGTCAGCTCCATGGATGGATGGAATGCCACACTCTTTGAGAGTATGGTGTCAAGGTGGCTGCTGAGGTAGCGAAGCCACAATATATTGTTGTTCTTTAGAGGCGTAGTACGACCCCTATCCTTGGTTGAAAAATGGAATCCTCTCCTATTGGAAATGTTGGAGCTACTATGAGCCACACTATGAATCAAGTCGAGCTTTCTTGTTCTAGTTGTCATCTGGACCTAACTGTTGTCTAGATCCTTCGACAACAGCTAGATTTTGTTCCTCGTTCTGCGCCAGTGGAGTGTTTTGGTTACGCTCAGCCATACGTTCTCATTGGTTCCTCATGAGTGTCCGTTCAATCTCTGGGTCAATCGGAAAAATCCCTGACGACTCAATGTTCTTGGAACATGTGAGGTTACCGCTCATACACCTAAACACCTGCACGATATGAAACACAGCAAGCGTAAATGAGGAAAAAGAAAGTTAAAAATAAATTAGCTGAGAAACTAGATTTTTGGAAATTGTTGATTTATATTTTCACTAAAATTTGATAGAAGCTAAATGAAAAGAAGAACTAAATTAACTTTTCATTTTTCCCTGACAATAGTGGAAAAATTTGGTGAGTTGTGTCACTGACGATATTTTGTCGGTGTCTCAAATTATTTTTACCCTAACAAGTATTTCACCTGTAAGGGGTTGTTTCACAAGGAAAAAGATGTTATTTTTATCTTTGTTAAAATAGTTTGTATTTTTTTAATGATTTTTTCTGAATTTAAAGTCAATTTTTATCTTTGTAAAAAAAGAATGATTGGTTTTAGGATTCTTTTAACAAATTACTTAACATAATACAAGTAAATACAAGAAAATTTATTTTGATATAGATAAAGTGATACACGCATTGCGATTATGGATTAATGAGAATTTGTTTAGTAAATCAAATTTCTTATGAGGTTTTTTTGTTCATAATAATCCAACACTCTTGGTCTCAATTTGTAATAATGTTTCCTTGGCCCAATAAACATAAATTTGGAGTAGAAGAAATTAAATTCTTGGTCTGGTAGTAAATGTTTCATAGTTATTTATTTTGATTAGTCCATAGTGAGTCGACAAATACTTCCAATGGTCATGAATTTTTCGTCATTATTCTTCTTTTGAATCCATGATAATTAGGCCCTTGGTCTGGTAAAGAATTTTCAGTGATAAAATGATTTTATTTAAGAAGAATAAGAAGAGGATAAAATGAATGAACAAATTCATATCAACTAATTTAAATTACAACTCATCATCTTCCACAACCCCAACACACTTGGTATTTAGTTACACATATTGAATAAGATAAACACAAATCTCTTGATACCCGATGTGATCATTCTTGGAACATTGAGGAAGGAATGATTCTTGGGTAGACGGTTGAGTGGTGGGTGTACGATGGTAGAGCTTCTCTCCTTCATACATTCAACCTTTTCTACACACATTCTCTCCACACAACACCCTATTAAACCAGATTCCAAGGCCTACTTTTATAGAAAAAACAACTACATGGTATGTGGAAAAATTAAACGACATGTACTTTTTTTAACAAGATTTTACCATAGTTTTCTCCGCCGATAGGCGGCCTAACATGCCATCTTTGACTTAGAACAGGGAACCACTGGTTAGGTATCTATACACGGCATGTAGTGCCTCCATACATGGTTTTTAGTCTCAAATATCGACCACCAACCGCATCTAGAAAGGAATACACGGAGTGTATACATTAAACATGGCGTGTTCCTTCAACCAACAACATAGGAGTGTAGACTTCTTCTCATCTGCTAACAGCTTCTAGAAGGGTGTACAAAACATGTAAAGTGTGCACACATTGTGTACTAGATTATAATTACATGGGCATGTACTTGTCCTTGTAAATTTGTGTTTGAGTCTAGAAGTACACGACATGTATATAGGTACCCACCGTGTAGTTTGTAAATTTTTCTCAGTCTCCCCCGTTTTGTGTATTTGGCCATAAATCTCCTTAAAATGAACATGATCACCAAAATCAATGTATTTATTCTCTAAGTAGTAGGTAATTCCTAAAAACCAGTTCTAATTTTTAATAAATTATGTGAAAATATATACAAAAAATGGGTGCATCAATAATCTATATATTTGATTAAAATTATGAAAAGATGACTATTTATTTAATTCATCATGGAAGAAATACAATTCACATATAAAAACATTTTTATAATAAATTAATATGTTTTTTCTTTTAATGGGTTTCTAATTTCAAACCAACTGAAATTACTTAAATTTATTTTATACATATTATTTTCTTATACTTTGTCATTTTTTATACTGGTTGTTTTGTGAAATGAAATCTATCAATGAAATAAATTAATTTAAATATATTTATATCATCAAATATCAAGGTGTTACATTACACTACCATATATAAATTCCCCCCATTAAATTCATTCTCTCGAAAATAAAGTATTGGAGATTCCTGTACCTCATCACAAGCATTATTTCCTATGTAGAATTTTCATATTTATGATTCTTCTAATGATCCTTAGCGAGGTGAGTTGTCTTATTCGAAAAAAATTTATCTATATGATACATTATTTATACTACTTCATACTCATTTTAAAGACAACTATATTATGATAGAAAATGTGATTTTATTACATGTAATGGATTAAGTATCTATATCCTAGGAATATAAATTCGAAAAAATTATTTATTATAGATAGTTTCTGTTGAAGCGCCATGGGACAAGATATAGTAATTATTACATTGAGATCCTCGAATGATCCCTTATACCAAGGGCTCATCTTTATATTCATTCCAAATATCAAAAGTTTATTACATGGAGTAATTCACACGAATAAATTATCAACAATGTTAAATTACATATCTCACTAACTATTTTTAGTAAAAAATTCCTATCAACTATGAGGTGACTAGATGTGAAACCAAATGGGTCTCAATTTCTGTTCTATTTACTCTCTTAGAATAAGCACCAATAGATTTTATTCTAAAGCATTATCCCATCAAGTCAAAGTTCCACACTTCTTTCCATAGAGGTATGAAAAATTATCTATCTGAATTATTTAGTGAAAGATATTATTGTAAGAAAATAAGACTAGGGAATTGTGTAGATTTAACCCACCATTGAAATATGGTGATTTTGATCATAACATATACTCAATGGTTTGAATTATTCTCACAAAAACTAGCTATATATATAGATGATAGGATGTACTAAAAAGAACTATGTATCTAGATATTTCTGAAGACAACTCCACAACATCAAGGTAAACCTCATATATCAATCTAATTCAATAGAATGTGGTACTCTTTGAAACCCTATAGCTTAATTAATTTATATACTATCATGATGATCTTGATAAATGTTTTAAATTAACGTAATGAAACATTATAATTTCATAGGTTGATCAGATGCAACCCATAGTTCATTATTCCCTTTGTATTTTTATGGGAGTCCGACAATTAAATCCATAGTGATGTTTTTCCATTTCAATTATAGTACTGGTAATGGTTATGAAATCCCATTAGGCTTCTATATTATGGACTCAACATTTTGACATACCAATTGTCAAGGTATATTTTCTACACTATCCATTTTAATGCTATCATGAAAAAAATCATTAAGATCTCAATACATATTCAAGATTATAGTATTTATTTAGATAGATAAAAAATAAGATTCATCCAATAGAACCTTTTCCCAGAATAATATTAATGAGACACATATTAGGTTCCCGAACCATATCATTATAAAAAAATCAGGGTTTAACTCAGTATCATTTATAATCTTCTTATGTAGTTAAAAATCCTCATTTTATTCATATTTAATGCTCCTTGATATAATTATTGAACATTTATTTGAGAAAGAAATTATCCACCAATTTTATATAGGATTTTAATATCTATATTCTATAAATCCATAAACTTTGTAACACATTTATTTCTCATCCTGGAAATACTAGCATATTCTTTTTTGATGATGAGCATCAAAAACCCTATTTTTCATCCCATATTTGTTTTGTATTGAGTACACATAATCATTAATATATTCCAACCATATCATAGGGTTCGTATTCAAAAATTTCCCTCTGAATATATAATTCATGATTTTATGATATATATATATATATGTATATTACATATTTCTCTATAAAGATAATACTTCCACATTGTCAATGATTTTTTTTTTCTTCCAACTCAAAGTCGCGAGTTTGGTAATTTATCACATTAAAATTCATTTGATGTAAATAATGATCTATCACCATATAATGATTATGAGAAAAAACCCAGTATCTTATTTGATGCATCATTTTAGATCAAACACCATACTCAACAAAAGGGATGTATTAGAAAATTTTCACTTACAAACCTACTTTATATTAAATTGAAATTTCCCCACATTTATATGTCTAATAGAACATGGTTATATTTTTATTTATCCTGGTTATCTGATTTAAAATAAATGAGAAATAACTCACAAATGTGACTGTATTATTCATCCAAGAAAAGAAAATTTTATATCTCTGTTAATATTGTAGGTTGACATAATGGAAAAATAAATTTCATATTTTAAATATACACAAATATACCCTCAAATGAGATTATATAACTCATGATTGAATATTTTTCTGTCTAGAATATCCATATTGTGAATTCAACATCCATATTCTCCTTTATCAAGGCTGTCAATATAACCATCAAGTGATCTTAGTGATCTTACCTTATATTTAAATTTATAAGAATATAATCTAAAAGAATACTAACAAATATTATGGTAATATATAAAGACTCTATTAATATTACTCTTGAAAATATTGTGGGTATTGGTAACACCAAATTTTATCACTATAAATTAATAATGACCATATTGTGTCTTGAATGTTCTCTTCAGTATATACACCTTAATTTTTAATTGATGATATCCCTAATGAATGTCAATCATGTACATTTATTGTGATACACTCATTTAATAGAATAATCCATTATTACAGTGTATAAGAAATGCATTATTAATAATAATGAATTTTAGTAACTGATAATCAATGTTAAGATTCATTAAACCATAATTTTTATTTATAAAAAGGAAATTACAAACTACGGTCATGCACAATGTATTATGGATCCTTTATATTTATTCTAATCATGTTTGTTTTTGAATTCATATAGCATCTACTAGGTCATTGTATATTTACTTTTCAAAATAGGTGTATAAATTTTTATGAGTTATATTGAAAGCCAAACTCCACAATTCATGAGATTACACAGAATGTGTTTATGAAAGATATCGACATAATACCAAAAAATAGGCATTTCATTGATACATTTTTTCTCCTTGACCATTAGAGGTAAATATATCTCATATATAGGAAGTAATCCCCATATAATTGAATTAACATATGTTAGATGTTCGTATTTATTCATATACTGAAGAATAATCCTAAACTGATTTGGAATATAAAACGCAAATTTCCAACCATGGAAATTGATTTTGGTTCCATATAGAGATATACATTTCTTATACAAAATCACATAAACTATAATTAGGTGTGGCATCACATTATTTTTAGGAAGTAAATTCCCACATATTTATACTAGGGAGGGGATATAGACTTGATATATAATCATCAGAACATTATGAGTTCCAATATTAATTAATCATCTAATCATTGAGGATATAAATTTACATTTTATGAGATATTTTATAATAAAAATAATTTAATATAACTATGTTCAAATTTGGAAATTAAACATTTTAGCATTCATGTCACCATCTAACCTTTATCATTATATTTTCAATCCCTTAATAATGATGTATTTATTTAAATGACAATCAAATTTCATTAATTAATATTATCATTCATATAATCATAAAATAATTACAATGATGTCCAAAATTTTGACACCTTTTTTTAAATATATGACACCTTCTATTTCATATCGTTCATCTTTAGTCCACATACACTCATATCATGCATATTGTTTTATAATGAAAATTTTCATTAACCAAAGCATATTTCCAAGGAGTATCTATCTAAGTGTTTAGTATTAGGACCACTCATCTTACCCTAGTAAAAATAGAGTTAATACCCAATTATACCCTTTTAGATTATCTTTCCTTATGTAAATTTGTTCCAATAATGTATTAACATGGTATTATCTAGATATGTATTTATTTTCTCATAAAACTATTAATTTTTTGTATACCAAAGATTATTGATCTTATCATATAATTAGAATTGTGCCCCTGTTTTCAACAAATTTATCTAATATTAATAACCAAAAATAGATGTCACTTCTTTGACACAAACTAAGGTGACCCAATCATAACAGAAGTATATATTAAATTATTTTATATGAATATTATTATAAGTGGAAATAATACATGCAAGATGACTGGAATTATTTATTGTATTCAGATACTAGACTGATAATATTATTATTTCATGATTGATATTTAATATCTCCCAGAATGATATTATCATATAATAATCTTCTTAGTAATTCCATACAAAAAGAGCATTAATTCAATACTAGAGGAAAAAGAAACATATGAATTGCTGAACACATATGTTTAATAATGTAAAATAAACAAAATATTAATCAATGATCATTATTTATCATAATAGAATAATATGTTTATAATAAAATGATTATAATCTAAAAAACTAATAACCAACTATCCTAATATCAATAATCATAAATAATAGTATAAATCTATTCCATAACAAAAGATATATGTTATACATGTTGAAAAGCATCAGTGATCAACCATAAATCCTGGAATTGAATCGTAAGTGCACTAAATAAGTTTTTTCATACACATGATTATAGAATATAATATTCCTAGTCATGGATCACATACATGGAAATCATAGTGGATTGGGTTCATAAACCACTCTATTATTTTTTTATTTAAGGAATACAACAAAGACTACCTCAATGAAAATAGTACCTTATTCAATTAGGTTAACACCCCATTATAGTAATCATTATCTCATTATATATCCATCCTTAACTATTGCATTAGAGGGATATATAAATTATGTCCCACAATTAATGTAATAAAAACCATTCATATGAGTGAAAAAATACTATAAAACATCATTATATCATTATATCATAACCCATGGAATGGAAAAGGTTTTCATAATAATTGTATCATTTCATCATCACATAACACATGAAAAGTAAATGTGTTTCATAATGGATTCATATTTTATTAATTTACACATGTGAAAAAAGAGTTTCATAGAATCTTCCATAAGTCATCATAATCATAATCCATATAGAAAAATAAATGGGTTGAATTCAAATAATTATATCCCTAGTGAATCATAAAGATACATAAAAGAATATTTAAAAAGATTAAAATATATTTAATAACTAATTCATACCATTCTTTGAAAACATCTGAAAAATATCATTTTAATTTGATAACATATTATCTAAAAATTGCCAAATTTCTGGGAAAATAATTATCAATAAATATAAAAATGGATACATGTAATGAATACTAAAACATAATGAATGGTCATGATAGATGGAAAATATGTTCATTCTTTATACATTGAAATATAACATTAATTCCACACTTTTGTAAAGATTACCCAAAATGACATGTTAGGAAAAAAACTTATAAATAATTCCTTTGAAAATAATAAAAATTATATTATAATTTAAGTAACATTTATAAACTAGTTAAAGTAAAGGTAAAAACATCCATAAATCAATTATTAATATTATTCACATCAATGAAAATGTTACTCGATTAAAGAGGGATGAAATTTCATTTAATTTTAAAATATTTTCTCGATTATTTTAATTACCAATGAGAATAAAATGGTAGTAATACATAAAAACTACATGAATAACTATTAGAGAAGAAAATTGATAGTGCTTAAAGGATATGAATAATAAAATATCTTCCAATGGATATTTTTTACAGATATTCCTGAAAATAAATGATATTCCACATAATCATTACCTCACGTATTGTCTATATTTATACACATTCAAATATCATTATTCATAAAATATGTTTATTGTACATGTATTTCATAAAAATAGTAAAATATTACATACTATGTATCATCCATTAATTTTTTCTAATAATACATTAATTAATAATTTTTTATTAAAATTATCATTCGGTTGGAAACATATTTAATTTCCTTGCATGTTTTGCTACAATTGTTTTAGTATATTCATTATTGTCATGGGTTTATTATCTATCGAATATTAATTAAAAACAAAACATTATTTTAAAAGAATTAATGTTATTTTCATAGAGTATGTGACATGAAACACTAGGTTTAAATGACCCATGAAAAATAATTCATTAAATTTAATTGCATAGAAAACATGAGATATACATAAATAGGATTCTAAATGAAGAATACTATAATATTCCATTAGAAAATAACTGTTAAATTGGTGGGCAAGACTAGTAATTAATAAATAAAGAAAATTATATTGTTTTAAAATTAATACAAAAAATTAAATGGTAATATATCGATTATATTAAAAACTAGATTCATTTATTGGAAACTGTAACGTTTTTAAAATATATATATATATATATATTATAAATAATGTGTTGTCCCACTTTCTAGATATTCATTAAAATTGATTTTTACCAATTTTATTAAATATATTTTTTGAAAATAAAATTATAATTGAAATAATATAATAAAAATTATCTTAGAGTCAATTTTTTTTTAAATTTTATGAAAGGACAAATTTTTCAAGGAATTGTGAAAGATAATTGTTTTTATTAAAAAAATCAATTTCGTTTAAAATATTTAAAAGTTCTATTTTTTTAATTATTCTAATTAAAAAATAGTAATGTTATATTATATTAAATACTATTTATTTCAATATAATCAATTTTATTTTTATTTTTTATAGTAAAACTTTATATAAGGATGTGAATTTTCTCTTTAGAAAACTACATTTTCATCACATCTAAGTGATTAATTTTTAATTTAAATATTATATTTATGTGAATATAATTTTATGAAAATGTATTAAATATTGGGAATAAGAATAATTTTCATAATATAGAATATTTAATTTTTGTTTTTGTCATAATGAATGATAAAAATTATAAAAGTAATTTACCATTATTATTGTTAATACAGTGTTACTGGGGGTTAAACTGAAGTGATAATGGTTTCAATGACCATTAATATTATATTATATCTTTTATGGACATATTTTTAACATATTTCATTCACGGTTCAATTATTCTCTATTTTTTTTATCCTTGTGGCATGTGAAAAATTTCAGTATCACTATTTCATTTAAAAAATTCAATGTGTGTCCCCTCCTCCACTTAAAAAAGGTCACCCCTCTCTGATCCTATAAAATGTACCAAAGTAATTTGGATCTACCAATACATGAGAAAATTTATTTATTTAATCTCAAAACCACATTATATAGGCCATGTTTTTATCTAAAATCAAATATAGAAAGGAATTATGTATAATCCTAAAGTAGTTTTCTAAAGAAGAGATAAACGTCCTCACCCTGGTTTTCCATTTTTTTATTCTTAAATCCCATTAAAATATTCTCCAACTATTATAAGATATAATAAAATGTATATTATATATAATTAAATGTTATTCTATAAATTTTATAACTTATATTAATATACTCTTCCTTCAAATGAGATTTTAAACCATCGATCGTGTGTACGATAGAAAATCATCTCACGAATAGTTGTAATTCCTTTTACTTCACCACATCTAAGGAATATATATAATGATGGATTTAACATATAAAAATTTAGTTTATTAAAAAAATGTATTTCGTTAATTATAATTTCACAAATACATTCTTACCTTCCTATTCATTCGAAAATAATAACACAACTCGTACATATGACTAGACTACCACGTCTGTATAACATTGTCGAGTGTTTTTAGTTTATTTTCATTTGGATGTGAGTAAGGAAAATTTAAAGTATTAACCCAAAAATATTATAAATTATAATGGTTATTTAATGTGAAACATTGTTTACCCTTTTTACATTACATCTAATAAAAAAATATAAACAATATTCATTCACACATACGACCTAGCATTACCATGAATAGTGTAACTCATTTTCTGATATGTAAATTTTATGGAATAGTGTGAATAATTAAATTGTGATTATTTATTATATTTAAATCATATTTAACATAATAAAGTTTATTTACCCATGATCCAAATAAATTGAATGAAACTGCTGAAACAAATATACGTAGAAACATAGAAAATATCTCCCGAAACCATGATTTTATCAATGAGTTATTAATAAAAATGTCATAATTGAATATAATTAATTAATTTATTGTATGAAATACATCGATTTTTTCTATAATATATTTTTAATTTATATATATTTATTTTATTAGAGTTTATAACATGGTTGATGAGAATGAAATATTAGTTAAGTGTTTCTTATCTCACTTTTAATGTTGTAAGGAATATTATATACTCACCACTCATTTATTTTATGTATTTTATATTCTACATATTTTAAATTTAATTCCATTAATAAAATTATGTTAATAATATATAAATATTTATTTTTTTACATATTATTTATTCTTAAGATACAAAATACTTCCAATGATGTATGTCTTTCATGTATCACTTTTACATCCGCGAGTCGTATCCCATGTTCCCCACTAGGTTATTATATCTTTATTATATAATGATCCTCATGAATACCTTTATCTTAATGGTATTGAATGTTTCATTTTATTATATTTCATTTATGGGTTTTATGATTCCAACGTGATCAAAGTGGTAAAGGTTTATAAAAATTTCTCATTTTTATCAGAATTATTATCGACTAAGATTATGATGAAGTGATTTTATGATAAATATTTAAGGGAAATAGTTAATTTTATGCTCATTTTTTTATTTCTATTGAATACATGTTTTACTCTCATTTTTCACTCTTTATAAATAAATAGACCAAAATAATGTATCTAATGAAAACCCACTTCATTTATCTCTTGTGATGAAAACCCTTTTCCATGAAAATCATTGTCTTATAAAAATTTAATCATTAATTTTTTCATATTATTTTAATAATTTATTATAATTTCTTTACAAAATATTTACTTTTTAGAAAATTATTTTAATGAATATTTTTTGCTTTTTTGGAATGAGTAAGTTTTTATCTTTTTTACATCAAAGTGAAAGGAAATTCATTAAAATTATAAAATGCGTACTTCATTACTAGACATCATGGGAAATATTAACCATGAATCGTTATTTAAACCTTTCGAATTAATTTTTTTAATTTTTTTTAAATTTTAAAAGATTCAGGATTTTGAAAATAAATTTTAGAGTGAAAAATGTATTATCATCAGGAATTTATTTAATGGATGTTTATTGTATTTATATTTACCAAGGACAAAAACCATTATTTTACTTTTGATTCATTGGGAATGTGTTAAAATAATACCATCCTGAACATTTATTTGGATGTTTTATGGTCATTTTGGCAAGAGATATACTATTTTGTCCCACTAAACGTATTACACTAGGTGTTTTATGATTAAGACTATTGATTGGGTGAAATTATTAAAATTTAAAATTATAGTTTCTCAATACATGTATTTGGGTTGATTTTGATTCCCCCATTTCAGAAGATAAATTCATTGGACATACTTTGTGTTGTGAAGGGTGGAATATAACCCATTGATGAATCATTACTTCTCATGATCCATAATTTATTTTTTATTTTTATAAGGCCTTACACATTTATGTAATATGTATTCACATAAGAGCATTATGGTATGGTTAGGATGATTGAAATTATATATTACCTAATTATGAGATTAGTAATTGAAGTTAAATGTGAATATTCGATTAGTTAAAATATTAATAGTTAGGTTTCATTCTCATTTGTTTAATTATATAGACTTATTGGATCATTGTTTATTATAACAATATTAAGCAAATATAACTGATTGAAATAAATACGTTTTAGTAATTTACCATACCATATTTGTAATTAATTTTTTATTAATAACATATTTGACTTTATTAATTCATTTACTGAGCTTTAGTGAAAACCCTTTCCTATGTTCCCATTCCCAATGATGTGATGTTATATTTTTATTTATATGAAGGGATTTTTTAATGTGAATATTTTTTAACCCAAAAAAAAACAGGTTTTATTTTATTTTTTAAATTTTAAATTGATATTTATGTAAGTATCTAGATTAACAAGGCTACTAACCTATTCGGTCAATTAGGTTTTAATTATCTATATCTTATAAAAATATTATAATGTTACCACTTAAACTAACATACATTGGATGGGGTATTTATAGTTAGTATAAGAGGATATTAAATTGAATATTTGGGATCTAGATTTATGTAAAATTATATTATGTACCATATAACTATGATAGACGGTGATTATAAGTATATAAAAATATATTAATTTTTTTATGAAGAGGTGATGAGTTTTTTAAATAGATATACAAACCCAATTGGATACTTAATCTGGATATGGTTCTGGAATAGTCTTACATTGGGTTAATAAAATTTAAAGTGAGAATTTTTATTTGACTCAATCATCAGGTGGTGTGTGGAAAAATGCCTTACTATGCACCTTGTTGGAAAATCATGGGGGATATTCTTATGATAGTTCAATTTTTTTTTACAAAATATTATTAAGGATTTTAGAAATTTTAATGATTTAGAATAATTCCCAAAAAAACTATTTTTACGATTATCAGATTAGCTGGAATAAAATTCTTCAATTCATGTAAAATCTTTTATTTGTTTTGGTATTATACATTATTCATCCTAATTTTATGATCTAATCTACTGTATTGCAATATTTAAAAATAGTTCCAAGTGGATTAATGGGAAATTTTATAAATGAAAATAATATATATATTGAATTTTCATCTTGGAAAGATAATAAAACTGGTGTATGAGCTACAAATAGGACAAAAAAAATTGTAAATATCTTTTGTCAGAGGAATCTCGTTTTCCTAATAACTTTTACCTTATGGATAATCCTACTTATTAAAAATGTAGTGTAATGATGTTATTTCACTTCATGAGTCAAAAACAGAATTATTTAAATTGACAATAAATCTATTTGTAGTTGAGTAACTGATATTTCATATAAAGGATATGTTTCATTATTTGGAATGTAATTAAAAGAACAATGTTTTTAGGGATATTAATCTTCTCTCCTAGGTTGAAGTTCAAATAGGGGGGATTAATTCAAAAAACTAAGGATGAATAGGAAATAACAATCATGGAATGGTTTGATTTTAAAAAACAAATTATATGAATATATTCAATCATTACCAATAAGTGGATATACTGAGAAATGTTATAAGTATTATAAAAATTGATGATGAAATTGTTTCTATATAAGAATCAATGTTACGAAATTTTGAATGGTATTTTTTGGACTATTTATGTAATGCAATGTGATAGATTTCCCATTTTTTATGGGATTAAGCCACTCCAATTAATGGGTGAAGTCTCCCAATCCTCCCCCCATAGGAGTATATAAAACCATGTGTTATTAGGATTGAGGAATAATCATCTATGCCTTATGGATTCTATGGGATGAAATATAAGAAATGAATGTCTGAGAAAAAAGTGGAAAGTGTTAGAAGGGAACAACGTATTTTATGCCATGTGATAGTTGTGGAAGGAAAAAACCTATTACATGCTTAATGAGAAAGAGTGATTTCTTCATGTATGTATTGAAAGGAAAGTAGGTTTGCGAATACTGGTTTATCAAATAAGAATATAATGTTTAGTGTTTCAACTATAAGTAGATATAGCACTATGTAGACAAACTCCCCAAGATTCAATGGACTATACCTTAGAATAATATATGATATCAAGGTAAATATTAATCTAAAAATATATTTGATGCGGAATTATTAATGAGATTATTGATTTGGTTTGAATAAATATTTTGTTGAAGTATTTTTTCAAGGGTATTTTGGTGAATAAAATATTAAATCTTCTAATAATTGTGTGATATTCAGAAGCATATATGTCTCAAGTGTTATTAAAATAGGATTTATGGATACCAATATGGGTTTCTGAGCATGAGGATGATCATAAGATCTATGTAATAAACACAAATTTTTTTGGGTTCAATGTTATTAGATTTTATAAAATGTAAGGATATTTTGGGAGACTTTAATTGAAAAACAACACATTAGTATAATATAAGTTTTAGGGAAAAAATTATTTTAGGATTAAAGAATTTAAATTTTTTGGACACAAGTTTAATGGTACTATTATACTTCAATGTTATTCTTATTTTTTATTTTGAGGTAATTATGGGTTATTAATTTTTTTATAAGAATTATATTAATATATTTTTGTATAAAGGGAAACCCACATGTCGAGTGACAACCCATCACATCCAGTGAGGAAACTTTGCTTAAAATAACAACCAAAGAGAAAGAAGGTTTTATCGAAAACCAATTTCCTACATGATGTAATGTTCGGTATAATTTTTTTAAATGGATAGATTTATAGATACATATAGAATTGGTTAATTTATTTTTTGGTGTTACTGTGTATGTTTATGTATTAATGAATTTTTTGGATAACATATGCTTGCAATTTTGGGTTTTGCAAACGTTTTGGGAAATAAAGAATGACTTTTAAAAATGCTATATATCTTATAATATTTTAAAATTTAATATAAAAAATTTAGAAAACAAATAACAATATTTGATATTTTTTAAATGGAGTAAAAAATGAGGTCTAGGTTGATGAAAGCACAAAAAATGTATAAATTTTGCATATGAAATAAAAATATATTGAGTGTATTTTACTTCATTCTCAATCATGAAAGTAAAAGAAAACATGAAATCATTGAAAATGATATTAAAATGAAAATTTAATACCATTACCTTAATTTACATCATATATTGTTGTTTTTGTGGCTTATCATTAAATATATTACAATCAATGATCTCTATCTCTCTCAGTAATAATTTATTCTTTTTATAAACATCCATATTTTCTAATCCGTGAAATTCTTTATTATAGGGAAACTGATTAATATTTTATTCTAGATGATTATGAAACTACCCATTATCTCTTTTTGGAGGATGTTTTATTAAACCTTCTATAATTTGGGTTTTAAATAATGGTTCGACCTATAAATATCAAAATAGAATTTCAGGGGAACAATTTATTTTGGGGTACAATGTAACACATTGATAATTTAAAAAAACTATGTTTGATAGAACATGTGACATGAAAATCAAAGCTGAAATTATCAATGAAATCTATTACATTTAATTTAATATATTTGATATCTTGTGATGAACATAACCCCTAGTCCAAATGATCTATAATATAGTATATTAAAATGAACTAGATGTTAAATTGGATATTATGAATTGGAATACGTAAATAATAAAAAATAAATTCCATAAACATGTAGAAAATAAAATAAATTGTAAGAAATATATTATAAATAAAATAAAATTATTTTAAGGAAAATGATATAGTTTCTGAAAAACAATATTTTTCTAAAAGGTTGTTTCTTGGTGCTTTGAACACATATATTAAAACTAATTTTTACACAATTTAAAAACATTATTTTTAAAAATGAACATTTTTATGAAATAATTATGAAAATATATCTTAATGTAATTTTTTAATAATTATCTAAATATATTAGTTTTTTCAATAATATTGAAAATTACTGGTTTATATTAAAAGAAATCTTTTCATTTAAAAGAGTAAAAGTTACATTTTGATTTCAAATTGTATTTAATGGAAATTTAGTAAAATTATTTTATAATTATTAAATTTTTACATTAATCAAATTCATATTGATTTATTATATTACTAATTTCTACAATTTTGATAACTTTCTCTTTGGAAAATCATTTTTTCATAACATCTATGATTTCAATTTAAAATTAAATTTTACCACTTATATTAACGAAATTTATAAAAACGGATTCCATATATGGGATAATAATAATCAATATTATATAATAAGTATAACTTTTTTTGGACATATTGAATATTAAAAAAATAATACTTTATTATTACGATTATGGTTAAAATGGTTTAACTTTTTAGTGAAACGAAAACATTAAGGATTAAATAAAATTATAAATATGTTAAATTTCTACTTTATAGACATATTATGACCTTAAATCATTCATGGTTCATGAATGGGACTTTTTTGAGTTTTTTTCCTATGAAAAATCTTTGCATTAATTATAATTTTAAAAAATTCGATGTATGACCTCTTCCACACGTATAAAAGGCCACCCACTCTCCTCTTCTCTTTATATTCCACCAAAATATTATTTCAACGAATAAATACCCAATTAACTTTCATCCCTACACACATAATATAGGCCTTGGATTGATTATAAATCCTATCTATAAAGTAAATAGGTATAAATCTAAAGATGTTTTCTATAGAAGAAGTCAAGTTCCAAGCCATTAATTTTATGTTGACTTCTTCTTCAAAATCCGTCAAATCATTAAAATATATTCTCAAATAATAAAAAAATATATATAATATATACTAATAATTTATTATCTGAATTTATAAACATATATCCATATAATATTTTATCGAATGGGAAATGGAACTGCCGATCGTATGCAAGGAGGACAACCGCCTTGGAAGTGAATAAATTTTTCCATAACCACCTCTCATAGCTAGATATAATGACGGGTATAACAAATGTATATAATGTTATTTACATGAATATAATAATGGAATTAAAATATCACATATTTAAAATTACAATCCATTTCAATGGAAACCAACAATTTCACTCTTTCATAATGATTCTTGAAAAGCTAAACAATTTTTTACCATTTTCACATTCCATTTGTTTAAAAAATATGAAAAACTTTCATGTGTACATTTGACCAACTATCACCATGAATAATGTCACAAAATTTTTCATGTATAACTTTTATGGACAAGTATATATACTTATCATATGATTATATAAGATATTTACATTATGGATATTATTTTACCATGATAAAGGTAAAATTACTGAAACAACCAATGAAAAACATATATGAAATAAGTGTACTTATCACCCAAAACATTGATTTTGAAAAATAATTGTTAAAAAACATGTCACAAAATACTATATAAAAATTACATATGGTATGAAATATATGAGTAAGGTTCTTTAATATATTTATAATAAATAATTATTTATTTTATATGAGGCTTGAAACTGGATAAAGGGAATCAAATCTATGGTATGGGATTCTCATCACACTTTTACTTTTGTAATACCAATGAAATAATCACCAATCATTATTTATTTGGTGTATATACATCCCAATTTTTATTTTATATCATGAATCTAATTATTTTAGTGATATTTAAATTTTCATTTGATTTTACCCTTTAATTAATCTTATGATTTCAAATATTTTCAATATATTAGGTGTTTCATGACTAAATTTTACTTCTGGGATATGTATTGGCATATTAATCAATTGTTTCTTTTTTGTGGTGTCTAAAATTAACATTTAATAAATTATATCATAATATCCTTTATCTTCATGGTATTTTAAGATTCATTTGATGATATTTATTTCATGGGGAATATGATTTAGAAGTTACCGATGTGGTATGTGTTTAAGAAACCATTTCTTTGTTTGTTAAGATTATCAATGATTATGCTACCAATGATTAAATATTATTATCTATATTTCAAAAATATCAATAATATTTTTATATTTTGGTTATTTAAATAGAATACATGTTTTCATCACACATTATTCTCTTTCAAATCAAAAGTGGCTAAAAGAATGTTCTGAATGAAAAATAGCTTCATTTATCTCTTTTGTCTAAAACAATTTTCCTTCCATATACATATTTAAAAAAAAATTCAATCATATTTTAATATTTTAAAAATAATTAATTAACTTAATTTTTACAAATGATTTAATTTTTACAAATTTGTTTTAATGAAATATTCAACTTATATTCCAAACAGTGAACTTTTTAAAAAATTTGTAATAGAGTGACATAAATTTTTTCCAAACATGTATGGTATTACCACACATAATGAACACTCATAACATTAATTATTAAATTAAAATTATATAAATATATGATTTTTAAATTGTTTTTCTATATATATTTGATGTTTTTAGATTCTAAAACCAATTTTCAATGTGAAAAAGAAATTTTCCTCAATAATATTTTTAATGGAGTTTTACTTGATTTATATTAATCCAAGATTATATACCTAGTGAATAATTATGATACATAATTTATTTTTAAATAGATGAAAATATCATTAAAATATGATTTATAAGATTCATTGGAAAAATGTGAAAAATATCATTTTAATATGATAACAAATTAGAAAAAATTACAAAATTGTTGAGAAAATAATTATCATTAAATATTACTATAGATACATGTAATGGAAACTTAATCATAATGAATGGTCATGATAGATGTAAAATTTATTCATACTCTATACAATAAAAGATAAAATTCATTAAACACTATTGTAAATAATACCCAGAATAACTAGTTAGAAAAACATATCTTTAAAAAACATCCTTTTAAAATAATAAAAATTATTTTATAATTCAAGTAATGTTATAAACTACTTCATGTATAGTAAAATACTTCAATAAATAATTTACTAAGAGAATGAACATGAATTAAAATTTTACTCGATCTAAGAAGAAACAAATTCAGTTTTATTTTTAAAATATTTCCCGATTATTTTAATTACTAAAGATAATAAAATAGTTGTAATACATTACAATTACATGAATAACTATCATAGAAGAAAATATATAGTGTTTAAAGTATATTAACAATAAAATTTATTCCATTGGATATTTATTATAGATAATTCTGAAAATAAATGATATTTCAACCTAACCTTTACCTAATGTACCATCTTTCTTTTCCCACATTCAAATATAATTGATAATAAAATATCCTTATAATATATATATTTCATAGCAATACTAAAATATGAAATAATATATATTATCACATTAGAGTATCTAATTATCCATTAATTAATTGTTTCTTTATTAAATTTGACATTCAGGTGAAAACTAGTTTTATTTCTGTATGTGTTTTGGAATGACGGTTTCAGAACATGCACCATTTTCATGGGTTCATTATCTATATAATTTTAATTATAACACTTAAATAATTTAAAAGAATAAAATTTCTTATCATAGAGAATGTGATTTTAACCACTCATATTAAATGACCAATGAAATATATGTAATTAAATTTAATCTCTTAGACAATATAAGATATTCAAAAAACAACACTTTAAATGAATAATAATATAAAATACTATTATAAACCATCCAAAATTCAAATTTTTTTAATTTTTTATAATATTAACATTGTAATTTTATATTATATTTAATTATATATATTTCATTATAATAAAATTCTTGTTTATTTTTTATAGTAAAATATTATATACTTATGAGAATTTTCTCTTGGAAGAACTAACATTTCATCACATTTATGTATTTAATTTATTCTTAAAATTTTACAACTATGTGAATGTAATTTGAAATAATAGATAAAATATTATGACTCAGATTAATTAATATAATATATTATTTTTAAAATTTTTGTGATTATAATGAATAATAAATATTGAAAAAACTATTTACCACTAATAAGATTAAAATAGGTTTACTAGAGGGTTAAATTAATGTGATAGTGGTTAAAATGACCATTAATAGTATATTATATCTTTTTTATAGACATATATAAAACAAATATCATCAATGGTTCTAAAATTTGATATTTTTTTTATCACTCTGGCTTCTGAAAAATATCGGTATCACCATTTTATTTAAAAAATTCCAAGGGTGTCCCCTCCTCCACTTATAAAAGGTTTCCCATCTCATATCCTATTTAATGTACCATTATATTTGTATCCACCATTACATTATAAAATTTATTTATTTAATCTCAAAACACATCATATATGATTTAGTTTTATCCAAAATCAAATAAAGGAAGTCATTATGTATAATCATAAAACGGTTTTCAAAAGAAGAGATAATGTTCCTCACCATCTATTATTAATTTTATTATTCTTATAATCCTTTAGAATATTATCCAACTGTTATAAAATATAATAATAGTTATCTAGTATATAATTAGATGTTACAATGGAGATTTAATAACTTATATTTAAATACACTTCTTTCAAATGGGATATGAAACCATCGATCAGGTGTACGATAGACAATCGTCTCACGAAAATTTATAATTCATTTTCCATCATCGCCTCTAATGGATCAATATAATAATTGATTTAACATATGTGTATAAAATTTTTTACACTATTATATTTATATAATTATAATTTCACTTATACATTCTCACCTTATAATTCATTGGAAAATAATAACACTGCTCTTGCATACGACTGGACTACCACCTCTATATAATGATGCAAAATGATTTTAACATTTATTTTAAATTGATGGTAATAAGGGAAAATTTAAGTATTAAACATGAAATATTAAATATTATAATGTGAATTTAATGTGAAATATTATTGACCCTTTTTTACATTCAATCAATTATTAAAAATGCATCAATATTTATTCACACATACGGCCTAACATCTCCATGAATGTTGTATCTCATTTTATCATATATAAATTTTATGGAATAGTATGAATAATTATATAATTATTATATATTATATTTAAATAAATATTAATATAATCAAGTAAACTTACCCATGATCATGATAAATTGAGTGAAACTACTATACAAAAGATGCATGAAAACATATATATTTTCTCCCGAAAAAATGATTTTATAAATTAATTATTAAAAATATAGTCATAAAAAATATAATTAAATAATATATTATATTAGATATATAAATTTGGTTCATTAATATTTGTTTAACAAATATATATTTATTTTATTGGAGTTTTTAACGTGGATAATCGGAATGAAATATGGGGTAAGAATTTCTGATCTCACTTTTACCTTTATAAGTCAAATTCAATATTCACCACTCATTTATTTTGTGTATTTTATATACTACCTAATTCAAATTTTCTAACCTTAAAAATTTATTTTAATGATATTTAAATTGTTATTTTATTTTATCCTTTAACGGTTCATTAGATTCAAAATACTTCAAATGTAGTAAGTGTTTCATGTCTCACTTTTACTTCTGTGAGTTGTAAGTCATGTTCACCACTTGGTTATTATGTGTGGGTTATATGATGAACCAAATGAATACCTTTTTCTTAATGGCATTTAATGTTTCATTTTATTATATTTTTATGGGTTGTTTATTCCCATGTTCTCGAAGTGGTAAAGTATTATATTAATTTTTCATAATTTTTCATGATTATTTTCTATTAAGATTATGATGATGAAATTTTATTATCTACATTTCATGAAAATCATATATTTTATTCTCTTTTTTTTATTTCTATAGAATACATGTTTCACTCAAAAGTTTCACTCTTTAAGAAAAAATAGACCAAAATAATGTATTTAAAGAAAAACTACTTAATTTATCCCTTATGATGAAAGGTATTTCTCATTCAAATCCTTATTTTATTAAAATTTAATCACTAATGATTTAATGTTATAATATTAATTTATTAAATAAATTTTTACCTGGGATTTACTTTTTAAAAAATGGTTTGAAATAATCTTCTCTTTATTTTCCAAATGAAGTACTTTTTAAAAATTTTAAAATATTTTTAAAGGAAATTTTTTTATCTTATAAAATGCGAACATAGTTACTAGCCATCATGGGAAAAAGTTACTTTGATTTATCTTTTATATGTTTAAAATTATATATAAATATTTTAAAAAATGTCTTCATATTTTTAAAAATCATATATTTTGAAAATAATTTTAATGGTGATTGAGGTATTTTCTTCAATAATGTATTTGATGGAATTTTAATAATATTTATATTTATCAAGAAAAAAAATTATTTTACATTTGATTCATATGTAATAGGTTTAAATTATACCATTTTTATATTTATCATTATGTTTTATGATCATTCTAGCTAGTTATGTACTATTTTGTTCCATTCACCATATTTCTCTCTATTATTTTTTATTATGAATGTTGATTGGGTTAAATTATTAACAATTTAAATGTTTGTTTTTTCATTAAAAATGATTTTATTAACTATATTTCTCCAATTTGTTATGGTAAATTCACTAGACAATTTATGTGATGTGAAGGGTCCAATATAGCCCCTCAATGCATAGATAGTTGTCATAAGACAAACATGATTATTTATTTTGGTGAATCCGTACACAATTATATAAGATGTCTTCACATAAGCAATTAAATGTATTTTTATGATGTTTGAAATTATGTATTACAGAATTATGAGATTAGTTATTGAAATTAAATGTGACTTTTCTATTAGTTAAAATATCCATAGTTATGTTTCAAGCTCATCTGATTATTTATATGACCTTATTTTATCATTCTTTATTCTAACCATATTACACAAAAGTACTTTATTGAACGAATTGAGTTTTAGTTATTTACAATACCATATTGGTAATTCCTTTTTTATAAATGAACTTTTCAAAATTATTCTTTCCATTCTTTAGCATTAGTGAAAAACCATTTCTTATGTTCCCTTTTCCAAGGATGTGAGGATGTGTTTTATGATTTATATAAAGGGATATGTTAAAGTGAATATTTTTTTACTAAAATAAATAATATGTTGTATTATATGTTTTCAATTGAAACATGATATTTATGTATACATCTATATTACCAAGTCTATTAACCAGTTAGGTCAATTAGTATTTAGTTACCTATGTTGTTAACCAATATAATAATGGTACCACTGATCCTAGTCTACTAGGGATGGGGTATTTAATGTTTATATCTGAATAATTTTACTAGAATATATGGGAACTAGATTTAGGTAAACATTGAGTTTGTATCATAAAAATATGATAGAATGTGATTATAATTATATAAAAACATCCTTATGTTTTTTTAATTATAAATACAAACCTTATTGGATACTAGAAGAGGATATGGTTCTGGAATAATCATATATTGGGTTAATAACATCAATAAAGGATCATTGGTATTTTACTCATTCATCATATGGTGCATGGGAAATGGCCTTACTAGGAACCTGGTTTTCAAATCCTTTGGGATATTCTTATGATAATTCAAATTTTCATTAAAAAATATTATAAAGGATTTGAAATTTTTTTTATAATTTAAAAATATTCACAAAAACCCATGTTTATGATTATATGATTATGTTTGAATAAAATTTTAAATTCATGTAATGTATTCTAGTAGTTTTGGGATTGTACAATATTATTCAAAATTTTAGGATATAATATAGTATATTCCACTATTTAGAAATGGTTCTATGTGGATTAAAAAGAAATTCTAATAGTGAACATAATACAAATATTTATTTTACTCCTAGTAAAGATAAAAAAGGTGGAGTATGAGATTCTAATAGAACTAATGAAATTATAAATATATTTTGGAATATGACGATGGTTATGCCTAATAAACTTTCCCATATGGAGCATCCTATTTATAAAAAATATAGTGTAACAATTTTATATCACTTCCTGAATCAAAAAAATAAATAATTTAATGGGATAAGAAATCCATTTGTAGGTGAGTAATGTATATATCCCATATAGAATATATTTCATTCATTGAAATTTAATTAAAACTATAAGGTTTATATGGATATTTATCATCTCTCAGGGTATGTAGTTCAAATGGTGGTAATTTTTAAAAAAAATTAATGATTATTATAGAATAACAAGAATGGAGTGGATGGATTTTAAAATACTAATCATAAGAAATTATTTAATCATTACCAATATGTGGATATGGGGAGAAGAGTACTATTTCTAAGAATAAATTATTATTAAAAGGTTTATATGTAAGAAGCAATATGTGGATTTGGGTTATCAATAATGGTTTGACATATGATGAACAAAATACAATTTGAGGGGAATAATTAATTTTGGGGTACAATGTTCACCTTGATATATTAATATATAAAACTATGATTTATAGAACATGTGATATGAAACATAAATCTGAGTTGATAGATGAAATATATTTAACTAAATTTAATATATTCGATACTGTGTGATACACATAACCCCTAGCATAAATGAACTTTAATATAGTATATTGTCATGACCAAGATGTTAAATTGGATAATATGAATTGGAATACATAAATTATGAAAATTAAATTTCATAAACATGTATAAAATAATCTAAATTGTTAAAAATATCATAGAAATAAACTAGAATAATTTTAAATAAAAGGAAATTGTTTCTGATAATTTTTTTTATAAATGGTTGTTTCTTAGTGCATTACACACATATATTAAAAATATTTTTCACCCATTTTCAAATATTTTCATTAGAAACGATGTTTATTTTTGAAATAATTATAAAAATGTATCTGGAACTAATATTTTAATAATTTTTTAAATATATAATATTTTTTGAGGAATAATGAAAAATTCCGGTTTTCAATAAAAATGACTTTAGAATTAAAATAAGTAAAAGTTATATTTTGATTTAATATTTTTTCATGGATAATTTTTAAAATTACATTATAATAATTAAATTTTTTTCACTTTAATCAAATTCATAATGACTTTTGATATTAAAAATTTCTAAAATTTTGAGAATTTTTACTTCTAGAAAATCATTTTTTTTCATTATGTCTATGAGTTTAATTTTTAATTTATTGATACCACTTATATAAACCAAATTTATAAAAATGGATTCCATATTTGGAATAATAATAATTAATATTATATAATAAGATCAACTTATGTTTTGGTCATAAAGCATAGTAAAATTATAAAAATTAATTATCACGGTTAATGTTAAAATGTTTTTACTTGTGGGTTAAACTAAAACATTAAGGAATAAAAAGACCTGTAAATATGTGATATTTGCACTTTAAATACATTTTTTTTATAAATTATTCTTGGTTAATGAATGAGAACTTTTTACTTTTTCATCATTTAAAAAATATTGGTATCAATTATTCTTTTAAAATATTCTATTTGGGTCTTATATCCCACATATAAAAGGCCACCCACTCTATTCTACCCTTTATAGTCCCAAAAAATATTGTTTACAGAAATAAAAACCCAGGTAACTTATATACCTACACACATAATGTTAGCCTTGGTTGGATCAAAAATCCCATCTAGACAGGAAATATTTATAAATTAAATTATGTTTTACATAGATGTAGTAAAGATCAAATCCATGAATTTTGATTTTACTTCCTCTTCTAACTCCCTCAAATAATAAAAATTACTTTGAATTAATAAAAATTATATAAAATATATGATAATAATTTATTATCTTAATTTATTAGCATATTTCAATTTCATATTTTATGAAATGTGAAATTTATCCATCAATCTTTTGCAAGGAGAACTACCCCCTCAAAATCCTTTGAATTTTTTTCCATCTCCACCTCCAATTTCAAGATATAATTTTAAGGCCCTAAAAATTAAACATTACATAATATTGAGTTATGAAAATAATTAACATTGAGGATCTTTTCATTTTACTATTTTACTGAATTAGGTATAAACTTATACACAAAATCTAATATATTACAATATAGACACTTCTACTCTAAACTAGTTTTTTCACAACAATAATACTCTTTAAATAAAAAAATAATTCTTTTTATGATATAAATTTTATTGAATTATTCATTTCTCTAACCCTTCCATATAACATATTAAACAAATTTCAACAAACTGGGGATGAGCATAAAAATCATGGTAAGTGTATTAGAATAAGGAAAGAAAACATTAGTCCATTAATTAATACAAATAAATTAAATAATTCTTTTCCCTCATATGATATAATCTATTTAACACACCTCATGATATCATAAGATTTTTAAATAACATATAGAAATCATAAATCATAAATTTTACTTGTGGCGTCTATAAGATACTTACATTGCAGCATTCACATATACATAGGGAGTCAAATTTGGAATACCTATAACAATATATTGCATAAATATCATAGGAGAAATATTAACATTTACATCCTTCGTGTTACCCAATTCATTGGAGAGCTATATCGGGGTCTCCCGCCCTCAATTAATCATGAAAGAACTTGTATACATAAACAATTTCCAAGAAACATTAGATAATCATAACACAGATAAAAAAGCATGAATGATAGATAACATTTCCACATTGATATAAAAATATATCATTTCCAGATATTGATATAATCAATTCATATAAAACATTACAAAAGATGAGTTTTGAATCAATGTTTCCCCCACCACTTTGAAACATTTCATTGTAATTTACACTATAAAACAATCATTTCCATATAAATAAATACATACAACTCATTTTTAGAACATGCACTTGAAAAATAAGGTTTTAAATAATTTTTTAAAGAATTTAAAATGATGTTTTAGTTAATGTTTCCCTTGACACTTTAGAAAATACATGTATAAAAATAATTTGACAAAAAATGTAACAAATATTATAATTTCATGAGAATAAGGTGATTCATGATATAATATTTCAAAGAGTGTTATATACACCATATAAAGTGATTTGATGTATAACAAAAATTATGTCTCAATGGGATATAAATTGAGACAAAAATCATTACCAAGATTGTATCCTTAGATTATAGTTAAAAAAGACATAATTATGTGTGAAAATATAAATTAATACAATATAAGTGGATATTAAGTGTTAAATAAATAGAAATCATTCACACATTTTTGTTTAAAAACAAAACCAATGACATGGATATTTAACTCAGTGAATGGGGATTGTGCTTCAATTTCCCTTAGAAAGTTCATATAAATGATGTAAGAATTTATCAATTTGGTGATTATGTGATGAAAAGGTGTATCTAGCCAAAGAGAAGGGGAAATTAAAAAATAAAATCAATAAAAATTGATTCCATGCATAATATTTCCATAATATAATCAACAAAGAATGCGTTAAACACAAAGAGTGGAAATTGAGTTTAGAAATTCCCTTATGAAAATTCGACAGCCTAACGACATCACATAAAATTAAGAAGACAATTTTATGAGAGAATAATGGTATATTATAACATTTACACAAAATTTAAATAAATAAGTAAATATTATAACATATCACAACATATGAAAATGGAAATTAAAATACATGACATAAAAGAAGCCTGTGACGAAAAGATAGGGGTGAAAGGTTCCCTTAACTTTTGTCTAACTTGTATTTTTCATTATTTGACTCCCTTAATAATAAAAATATGTTAATTTAAAAATTCTTCAGGAACCTTTAAAATTTTATTATATCTTTTCGTCACTTATTTCCTTGCAATAACAGTCATATAATTATTCATGTTTATATCGATCGTTTTGTCGATGTTCAGTACTTCAGTAAACAATTAACATGTTATAATTAGAAATTGTACATGTGGTCAAAAGTTAACTATATAAAGAATTTTATTCATGATTTATATTTAATATATATTATATATATTCAGTATATATATGTATTTATAATATTACATTACATTTGGAGATAATAAATGGAATGCATTGTTAATGGAAACGATAAACCGTACGTAATCATGAACGCTACATTCATTTATTTATCATATTTAAAGTAATGAAAAACAAATGATACATAGGTATATTATAATTACATTACAATATATATGATTTATATATTATATAAGTTCATTAATTCCATCCTTTACACATTCTATATATAGCATGAATGAGTCATTTCATTTTGAGGGGTTGTAGTCCGCACTTACTTAAATTAAATTGTTGTATTTATACAACATGAAAAGCCTAATGTTACATTATAAATGATAACAAATGAATAATTTAGTTAAAATATTTATCATAAACATATTATATAATTATAGCTCCATCACAATGGCCATCATAAGAGGTTGTAGGAGAAGATTGATTAATCGTCGTTTCATGAGGCAATAGTTCTTCATCCACAGAATCATTATGTTCAATACCAATTAGAAAAAGGTGTGTGTATGTTTAGTAAGGAATAATTGTCAAAAAAAACAACCGAGTATATTTATGATTATGGTGTTGTTATAAAAAAATTAATAAAGATATTTTAGAGGGATGGAGAAGTAAAATAAAAGAAAGAATCCAGAGAGAATACATTACCTAAAGTCGGGTAACTCCTTTTTAGTTAAGCTAAAAGACCTTATTTAATTTCCTTCCTACTAATGTAAGGCTTATAGTAAGAATAGTGTTTTTTTGGGAGATTCTTTGGAATGAGTATGGATTATCCAAAGGGGCTTGACCGGTGTGATTAAGGGTTAGAGGTAGTGTTCTTGTATAAGAGGGAGGAGGGTCACTTTTAAAAAGCTTGAAAGTATTATTTCATAATTAACTGATTTTAGAATTATAACAACAAAAAATTGATATATATAGAATCTAAGATAGTGATGGGTCTAAATAGTCTCATACAACGGGTTTTTGACATGTTTAGGCGACAAAATAAACCTTACCTTTTTTTCTTTAACACTTTGTAAACTTATTTAATTTTTACCATGTCTACTTGTATATTCATAATATATAGTTACCATAGTAACTAAAAAATTCCAAGAATCACAAAAATGGATAATTTATGTCATTTTTATTATCATATATGTCATTTTTATGAATCATTGATTTTTAGGACAATCATAACATTAAATAAAATATTAATTTATTTAAAAACTCATTTATGTCAATTTATATACTATTCATATCCTGAATTTTTAAAAATAAATAAATCATGATTATGTTGAAAAAAATTCATTAATTAAAATATAAAAAGTAATCATCACCCATAAAATTCCTGGATGAAAATAGAAATTTCAAAATAATTTTATTTTAATATTTATAATCTTATTTATTTAAATCATTCATTAATAAGGTAAAGACTACATCATCGTTATGTCATATATATTTTTATTTATTTTATGTATAAAAGTTATAAATAAAATACAATGATTCAAGAAATATATTTATCTTTACAATTACTATTATAGGAAGAATATTTTATTTATATAACCCCTATGAAAATTGTTTTACTAAAAGTTACAAATTTAGGTTTTATTTTCCTTAACATTAAATTAAATGTAATTACATGTAATTTTCCCATACAAGTGGCTCAATGGGGTTATAAAATCTACCCAAGGATTAAAATTATAGGTGATATATCATAAAATAGGGTTACGAAATGTGTTTTGGTGTTATAACATTATTGTCAAATTATTTGTTTACCCTTATTTACTAGATTTATCCTTTAACCATTGCAAATAAAATATTTACTTATGTTCTTATTCATATTGTCTAAAAATAAAAGATACCATTTTACACAATTTTGATCTCTTTATTCCAAATCTTGAATCCATTATTTCAAATTTAAAACACATAAGTTGCATAAATAAATTTAGAATTAATTTCTATTGTCAAAACCAAAAAGTGCATTTTTTGAAATCATAACTATAAAAAGATTGGCATGTGTTTATGTCTAATTAAAAGGAAAAATTACTTACAATGACCAAAATTGTATTAAACAGTAAAAAATAATCTAATTTCCCTTTATATTCAATAAAAAATGATAATCAATCCATATGAATAAATCAGATGAAAAGACAGTTTTAACTTATAATGCAATATTTTTCAATATTCATAAAAAAATGAACTTTATCAGAAAAATACCAAAATATATCCCAGTGAAACTTTTGATGTCCCACTTCTAAAGAAGAAGTTATTTTTCAAATGGAAACTAAAAAAGTGACTAAAAATAGATTTAAAATGGGTTCATCATCAAATGGTGGTAAACCGACCTTTTAATATTGTTTAGAGTTTTACTGCTTAAAATAAGATTCATTATTATATTAAGACACTAAAATTTATTGGATAAGTGTAAATAAATTTCATAACCCTATATTTTTTATTTATGTTCATTCCTAGTAATACAATGGCTGGGAATTAATGATTATTTAAAATAATAATAAAATTATATTTCTTTTTGGGTATAACTAAAAGTTGTGTGCAATGTAATACTTCAAAGGAACCTATTGTTGCATGTTGAGTACGCTATCAGAAAAAGTGTCCTATTTAAAAAAAAAATTATTATCTTATTAGTAAATATTAATATATATGAAAATAATTTATTCTATAGATAACTATTTCGTTACATCCTTCCCCCCTTTTAGAAATCGTGTCCTCACATTTTTAAAATTGCGCATGGAATCTTCATTTAAAGTACCACATCGAAAAAGTGTAAATAAATATATCACATTAAACGAATGAAATAGAAAAAATAAGTTCACCAAATATATCCCAAAATGGGATTCCATGTAGGAAAACATGGATATAGAACGGAAACTTTGTATCATGTTCTGATGAAGAGTGATAGAAAACATGATCAGGAGAATGTAAACTACTATAAAATCATAAACTTGTGGTGTGTTAAATAGTATATGATTCCCCATTAGTAAATGAGAACTGACAAAATTTTTTGTTTTAGGTTACATTTCATAATTTTTGAGAATTTATTTTTTATATTTACTAAGATCATATGGAAATATACTTACATTTCAAGTATAGATTCACCATTTAATAATTTTCTACCAAAACAAATCTTTTCTCAAAAAGATGATTATTCAAGATGACATGGTCACACCTGATGAAATAGAATAAAATTCATGATAATAAAATGATCCAAAAAAGATGAACTATATATTTCCCATGTCTTTAGACATTAACCAAAACCAAAAAGGTTAGTACAAGATCAGATAATCCCCATAAAGATAAAAGTTTATAAAAACGAAATACTACTATTAATATCCACAATTGAACAAATAATACCTGAATCTCGACAATGACCATTCAATGAAAAATATTCATCAAAATTATTCTATATAATACAAAATATGATTGAAACACAAAACTCAGAATAATTTAATCACATAGTATTCCATAATAAATATTAAAATTTATCCCCAAATAACATCCACTACTCTTAAAGTGTCATATTGAAGTGTAATTAACCTAATCCCATATTCTCTATGATAGGATAATAATTTCCATAAATAACACAAATATCTATATATCTACATTAATACATATATTCTTAAAAATAATATTTCAATCATTACTCCACAAATTAAATTCCAGTGTATTCTATTTCCCATAGGCACATAGTGTTCCCCAAAAGAGGGAACTTTGTCCCAAATAATCAGTATCACTTAATCAGCAAATCATTTTTCGAAACTAAGAATATCTATTTGATAAAACATTATTTAAAAAATTCATCTTTTTTTTGATCTGTAAAATGATTTAACAAAAAATAATTAGTCATACTAACCAGGTACATCACGTAGTCTAGGGGTAGTTGGTAAATTCTAGTCACACGTTGTTTGTGGATTTTATTCCCACGTATTTTTTTGACGCGATTATTCATCACATGGTTGGAATGTTATTATTTTTCAAAAACTATATAATTCTAATAACATTAAATCAATGATATAGCATCTTCAAAAAAACCATAAAATATTTTAACCACAAAGGTTATCTCATACCTCGCATTTTTCATCACAAAAATTAATAACCCTGAATTGCCTCAAATTCAAGGATCATATCAATCGTAATGGTTCTTTATATCTATATCCACAATAGAAAAGATAATTATTCCATTAAAAACATTATCACATATAACAATTCAGGTTTACACATACTAAAAATTATTCCAAAATAATCATATCATTAATTAATTTAAACATATCATCATCCATAGATCCATCATAACAATGCAATTCAAAGACATCTTAATAATCAATCATTATTTATGATATTTAATCCATGTTTTCCACATTATTGTTTTATTCTACTTTCCTACAATAAAATCATGCATAATTTCATAAAATTTTCGAAATATCAAAACATGATCAAAGAAATTATCCATACCTTTCATAGGTCATTTCCAGTTTCGTCGTCATCAATTGGAATATCATAATGAATTGGTAAACATATATTTTTATGATCCAGTTTATCCTATTCCCAAACCTTATTTTGAGGACATCTATTTGTATAATGTCCAAGTACACCACATTTAAACCATTCAATTGATCCTTCAAAAAGAACTTCTTTCCCATTCCTAGAGTCAACTGGACGCTTCTTTTTTATATTGCAGGTAAATGCTTTTTGACCTTCATTAACAGATCTCAAACATCTTACCATCCAATTGAAGCATTTTCCTAGGTGTTTCTTTCCACATCCTTGACAAATATGTTTTTCAATATACTTAACTTTATAATAATTACCTGAACATCCATTGGGATTCATTTCTCACATATATGTTTCCTTAGAAAAACCACTAAGGTTTTAGTGGTGAATCATGACTGCAGATAGTTGGTTAAGAATAACTACAATATTTCTCACTGAATCTCCTATTTCATTTGGTTTCTCAATATGAAAACCACCACAGTATCATTGAAATCCATTTTTATTGTGGTGCCTTCTAGATCCATTAATTCAATAAAACCAAAAAGGTCAGTGTGAGTATATTAGAAAATCATCAGGTAATATCTTGTGAAGAGGGTAAAAAATAAGATATTCTTATTCATGTTAGATTAAAATCATTCATTTTATCTAAAATAACTATGATTCTTTCTAATATACTAACCATTACGGTTATGGCACTCATCCTTAAATAATACCCTAACCTCTAATGTTATCTAAACTTACCTGTGATACCAAATATAACATCCAAGCCTTACAACGTTACATAATCTTGAGTTAAGACAAAAATTAAAATTGAGGATCATTTTAGGATTAGAGTTTTAGAGAAATATGTCAATACATATACATCACATCTCAAATATTTCAACATAGACACCTATAATCTAACCACTTTTTTTCAAAATAATAAAACCCCTTAAATAAATCAATAATTTCTTTCTTGATATAAATCATCTTGAATTATTCATTTATCTTATCCAAACATGTCACCTATGAATAATTTTTCAAAAAACATCGAATGAGCATAAAATTATCAATAAGGTTTATAGAATAAGGAAATATAACATTTTTCCATTAATTCATACAATTCGTTTTTTTAAGGATGGGGCTGAAGCCTCAATTTATTATTTAAAGCAAGGACCTCTTTATTGTGGGTAGAGGGAGACCCATTACATAGAAAGAAGTTGTAGGGCCATGGGGTCTGAATACAAATATTGAAAGAAAATTTTTCTGGCCTAAAGGACCCCTCAGTGAACAATACTACTATAGTACTCACACTACTAGAGTTCTTACTACAGTAAAGCCACCGCTACAGCCCTTACTACAAAACTAAAAAAGTACCCCCATGATTTTGTGGCATTGATAACATACATATATTGTAGCCTTCATAACAACATAGGAAGTTACATTTTCAATACCCATCAGATTATATTCCCTAAATATCATAAGATAAACATCATCGTTTACCTCCATCACGTTACCCAATGCATTGAAGAGCTATATCAGGCTCACCGCCCCCTGTTTATCATAGAACCACCCATATAAGTATACAATTACCAAGAACCATTACATTATCAGAACTTCTAAAACAATCATAAAGGAAAGATAAAATTTCCACATTATAATAAAAAATATATCATTTTAAGATATTGATATAATCAATTCATATAAATCATTCAAAAAGAAGAGTTTTGAATCAAAGTGTCTCATACCACATTGAAACTTTTTAAAGGAATTTAAACTTTAAAACACTCATGTATATATATATATAAATCCTAAAAATCCATTTTGAATACATGGAACTGAAATATAAGGTTTTACATAAATTTTTAAAACATTTAAAATAATTTCTTAGATAAAGAGTCCTTAGCCACTTGAGAAAATACTTGTATTAAAATAATTATAAAATAAAATTTAACGATTTATTATAATATAAAGGGAATAAATAGATTCATGATATAATATTTCAATGGGTAGTATATACAGAATATAAATTTATTTTGTATATACCAACAAATAAGTCTCAATGGAATGTAAATTGAGACAAAATCCCTTACAAATATTATATCCTTAGATTAAAGATAAATAAATGAAATAATTATGTCTGAAAAATATAAATACACACAATTTATGTGGAAATTATTTTTTAATAATCAAATGTCGTTCACCAATTTTCATGTAAAAACCGAACCATTGAAATTGATATTTAACTCAATGATTGGAGATTGAGATAAGATTTCCCTTACAAAGTTCATATAAATAATGTAAGAATTTATCAATGGGGTGATTATGTGTTGAAAAAGTATATGTACACAAATGGAAGATTAATTTAGAACATAAATAAAAAAACTTACTCCACACATAAAATTTTCATAATATAATCAACGATGTATGCGTAAAAACCAAATAGTGCAAATTGAGTATTTAAATTCCCCTACGAAACTTCAACAGCCTAACTAAGTCAAATAAAAATTATGAAAATGGTTTTATGAGAGAAAAAAGGGTCTCTAATGACATTTACATAGAATTTATAGCAATAAATATATATAATAACATATCCCTACATAAGAAAATGGCAACTAAAATACATAACATGAAATAAGTGTTTGACTAAAAGATGAGGGTGAAAGGTTCCCTTACATTATAACCGACTTGTCTTATTTTTTATTTAACTCCCTAAATAATAAATTTAAGTTAACTTATACTTTATTAAGATCATTTTTCAAGTTTAGTATACTTTTATATCACGTTTTAACTTTCTGTAGCAATCATATAATTATTCAAGTACATATCGATTGTTTTGACGATGTTCGGTACATGAGCCAAAAATGAACTTCTTATAATTACATATTATCTATGTGGTAAAAATATATTTATCTATAAATTATATTAATGATTTATATATAATATATATCATATATATTCAGAATATATATGAATTTATAATAATACAAAACATTTGGAGAAAAGAAATAAAAGACATCGTTCCTGAAGACGGTATGTCATACGTGCGCATGAAAGCTAGTTTCATTTATTTTTAATATATAAATGATTGAAAAATAAATGATAAATAGGTAAATAATAATTCCAGTATAATAAATATGTTATATATGTTTCATAAGTTCATTAATTCAGTCATTTATACATTCCATGTACAGCATGAATGACTCATATCACTTTGAGGGGGCGTTAGTTCGTACTTCCTCAAATGAAATTATCATATTTATACAACATGAAATGAATAAAGGTATGTTATAAATAATAATTACAAAATAATAGAGATAAAATAATTACCATAAATATAATATATAATTTTATTTCCATCATAATGGCCACCATAATTGGTTATTGGATAAGATTGAACAATCATCATTTCGCATGGGAGTAGCTCGCCGTCCACAAAAACAGTATGTTCTGTTCCCATTAGACGAATGTGTGTGTAATTGTTGTTAAAAATAATTAACATAAAAAAAACCTATACTATTTAATATACTATTTTTATAAAATAATTCAGTAATGGGATTTTAGGGGGTTTGAGAAAGAAAATAAAAGAATGAATATTAACATAAGGCATTACATCAAGTCATGTAAATCTTATTGAATCAAGCTAAAAGTCCGTCATTAACATAATCATTCCCAATGTATGTCTTATAGGGGTAAGAGAAAAATGTTTGGATATTATTTTTGAAGAGGATTTATGGGAAAAGGGGGATTGAGAAGTGTGAGTAAGGTTTTGAGGTGGTTTCCTTTTATAAGAGGGAGAAGGGTCACTTCAGGAATGATTGAAAGTATTATTTTATTTTTAATTTATTTATAAATTATAATAACCCAAAATTGATAAATATAAAATATAAGATGATTATAGGATGAAATCATTTTATCCAATGTTTTTTGACTAGTTTAGGTCACAACCAAAATCTTATCTTTTATCATTAACACTTAGTAAACTTATTCCACTTTTATCATGTATTCTTGTATATTCATAAAATATGGTTACCATAGTTACTATAAAATTCCAAGAGACCAAAAAAATGGATCATTTATGAGATTTTTAACATCACATATGTAATTTTTTATAATATTATATTTTTAGGACTATAATATCATTTAATAAAATATTAATTTATTTAAAAACTCATTTATGTCAAATTTTATACTATTCATATCATGGCTTTTTAAAAATTGATAACAACTTGATTATTTAATAAAACATTAATTAAATAAAACATAACAAGTAATAATATTACATAAAAATCATGGATATCATAAAATGTTTCAAAATTAATTTATTTTAATATTTATAATCTTATTTATTTCAGTCATTCTTTAATATGGTAAACACTAAATCATCATTGTGTCTTAAATATTTTTATTTATCTGATATATAAAAATTATAAATAATATACCATGATATTATAAATATTGTTATCTTTATAAAAACTATATATAGTAAAACATATCATTTATATATCCTCATATATAAAATGTTTCACTATAACATAAAAGATTATGTTATATTTTCCTTAACATAAAATTAAAAACAATTAAATGTCATTTTCAATCACGAGTGGCTCCATTGGGTCCTAAAATAAATCCAAGGACTCCTATTGTCGAAAAAATACCATCAAATAGGGCTAGGACATGTGATATGGAAATTTATGATTATTATAATATTATTTGTTTAACCTTATTTACAATATTTACCCATTATCCATGGTAAATAAAAGATTTACAGAATTTACAATTCATAATGTCTAAAATTAAAAGATAATTAGTTACACAATTTGGATCACCTGATTAAAAATATGGAATACATTTTTAAAATTCATAACAAAAAAGTTTCATAAATTAATTAAAAATAAATTCCCATTGTCAAAATAAAAAATCATGTTTTTAAGAAATAATTACTATCAAAAGATTGACATTTGTTTATGTCTAATTAAAACTTGAAATTACTTCTAATGACCAAAATTGTATTAAATGGTAATAATATTATATAATTACACATTAAACCCAAATTAAAAGATAACATAACCATATAAATATATCAGATGAAAAGACAATTTCGACTAACAATTCAGTACTTTACCCTATTCATTAAAAATGAACATTATCAGAAAAATTATGAAAAATACTCGAAATAAATTTTGATAGCCTTCTTCTGAAGAAGACTTTTTTTCTGTAAAATTGTTCAACTAAAAGTGAAAAAAACTACATTTAAAAGGGTTCACAATCAGAAGCTGGTAAACTGACATTTTCAAATTATTAGAGTATTTCATGCTTATAATCAGATTCATTCCTATTTTAAGCCTCTATAATTCATTGGATAAGGGTAAATACAATTAATAATAATATTTTAATTATTTAATTTAATTCCCACCAATAAAAATTGTAGGTATTAACTACCATTTAAAATACTAAAAATATTATATTAATATTTTTGGTATAACGTAAAATTGTTTGAAATAGAAGATTTCAAAGAAACCTTTTCTTGCGTGTTTCGTATGCTATCAGAAAAAGATTAATATTTAATATAAAATTGATTTCTTATTAATAAATATTAATAGATATGAAAATTTACTATTCTATAAATACCTGGGTCGTTACAATAAGGACGGATTTAACATATGTATATAATATTAATAACATGAATATAGTTATGGAATTAAAATATAACATATTCAATTTTACCTTAAAATGGAATGGAAACCAACAACCTAACTCTTTTATAGTAGTTATAGAATGTTTAAATTTTTTAACCTTATTTACCATCCATTTGATTGAAAAATTGTAACAAAGTTCATGTGTATGTACGACCAACTATCCCACTAAACAATATAAATAAATTTCCCATATCAAACATTTATGGACTATTATATATACTTATATTATAACTATATAAGATATTAAAGTTATAGATATTATTTTACCATGATCAATGTAAAATGACTGAAACAACCAATAGAAAACATATATGAAAAATTGTGTAATTATCAGAAAAAACAGTGATTTTGAAAAACAATTATTAATAAACATGTCACAAATTACTAAAAATAAATAACATATAATATGAAATATATGATTATTGTTCATTAATTTATTAACATTAAATAAATAATTATTTTACAAGAGGATTTTACCTGGATTAAGGGAATCAAATCTGAGGTAAGCGATTCTAATCAAACTTTTACTTTGGGGAGACCTATGAAATATTCACCACTCATTGGTTTTGTAGAGTATATAAATCCAATTTCTTATTTTATATCATGAATCTACTTAATTAAATGATATTTAAATTGTTATTTTATTTTTCCCTTTAATAGAGCTTACGATTTAAAATATTTCAAATGCATTATGTGTCTCATGTCTCAATGTTACTTCTGTGAGATGTATGTTGTATTAACTACTTGGTTATTTTGTGAGGTGTATATAATGACCCTTATCTAGGTTATATAATGAATCCCTTTATATTCAAGGTATTTCATTTTTCATTTCACGATAGTTATTTCATGGGGAATATGATTGGGATGTTACTGAACTGGTAAAGGTTATGTTATAATGTCATTTTTTATCAGGATTATTAATGAATATTCTATTGATGATGAAATTTTATGATCTATAATTAAAAATGAATCAATAATTTTATTCCAATGTTTATATATTAATAAAATACATTTTTGTCATCTCATTTTGTACTATTTTAGATCAAAACTGACTAAAAGATTGTTGTGGGAAAAAATAGCTTCATTTATCTCTTTGTTGAAAAACATATTTTTCTTCGACATCCATATTTTAGGAAATTTTTTTTATTAACATATAATTAATTGAAAAAAAATTATTAACTAAATATTCACCAATGATGGAATTTTTAAAAATTGATTTCAATGGAATATTTTACTTATTTTCTAAACAAGGCACTTTTTTTAAAAAATTAGAACTGAGTGAAAGGATTTTTTTAACATATTTAACATGAATAGAATTACCACCCATAATGAACACAAACTAGTGTAATTATTACATTAAAATTTTACATATATATGTTTTTTTAGAATTATATATATGTGAAATTATTAGAATCCAAAACTGATTGTCAATGTAAAAAATAAAATTTTTCTAAAGATTCATATTAAGGTTGTTTTTATGATATTTATATTAATCAATGAAAAAAACCCCATTTTTACATATTCAACATTGTTAATATTTAGTAATTATAACAAATTTTTTATTTTTAGGTATGGTTGATGTTTATTTTGACAAGGGATGTACTATTTTGAAATCATTTTCCAAATTACTCTAGATTGATTATGATTATGACTATTGATTTTGGTAATTATTAAAATTTCATATGATATTTTTCCAAAAAAAATTATTCCATTGAATATTTTTATCTCCTAAAATATGTGGTATTCATTGGACTTAGTATAAGATTGGAACGACCCACTATATCCATTTGATGCATCACTAGGTCTCTTGAGACAAACTAGTTTGGGTATTCTCCTATGACCTATTCCATTTGTGTTAGATGTAATCACATGAGGACTGATGATATTTTTATGATCTGTGACATTATTTATTCCCTAATAATGTATTACTTATTGATTTTTTCATGTGACTATTTAGACAGTTATAATATTTATGGTTATTTTTCAATATCATGGGAATATTTATAAGGAATTATTTGATCAATATTTACTCTGGAAATAGTTTTCTAAAGTAATTGATTGATTGATATGTGTTTTAGTTATTTACCATAACATATTGTTTATGACATACTCAATAATGTCTACATTGAATTTATTCATACCCTTATAGATCATTATAGAACACCACTTTCATATGTTTCGTTTCTATTGGAATTCAGGAATTGTTTTATGATATAAATGTAGGGATATGTTAAAGGGAATATTGGTGTACATAAATGAAAATAACTTGCTATATTTTATGTTTTCATTTGGAAAATGATATTCTAAAATGTATCTTGTTTAAAAATGCTTCTAAACTCTTTGTTTCATTACGATGTGATTCCATTTATCCTATAAAATTATTTGAAAATGTGCATTGACACTCTGCTACTAGGGTTTGGGTCACTACAATGGTCGTCAGTATAATTTTAGTATAAAAGTTGGGTAATTGATTTAGTAAAACATATATTATAGATCATATCCCTATGATAAAAATTGAGTGTAAGCATATAAGAACATCCAAAATTTTATTGAGGAAGTGACTATGTGTTTTTTCTAAGCAAGAAATCTTTATTTGGATACTACAAGTGTATGTGTTTTAGGAATAGTTTTACATAGGGGTAATAACTCCAAAAAGGGAACATTGGGATTTGACTCAATCATCACCTGGGAAGTAGAAACGTGTCATACTATTCAACTATTTTCACACTGCTGGATGATATTTTCAGGATAAATCACATTTCTTATAATATATTATAATGGATTTGAAAATATTTTTTTTGATTTGATAAACTTCTTAAATAAACTTGATTTATGATTTTGAAAGTATCTAGGATTGTTTTTTATTTCACATTAAATAATTCACATTATATGGGACTATAAATTATTTTTCATAATGTTTTGATCTAATCTAGTATATACTATTTTTCACAAATGGATCCTAGTGGAATAAATAGAAACCATATCACAGCACATAATCCATGCAGATATTTCCCCTATAGGAATGATATTTATGATGGAAATGGATTTGTATATGGAATCGGTAAAATCATAACTAAATTTGGGCAGCTGACTATGGTTATGTCTAATAATATTTCCCATATAGATCTTCTTACATTTTCAGAATAAAGTGTAATAATTTAAAATCACTTAATGAGTTAAAAACATCAATAATTAAATGGGACTGAAATACTATTTGTCTTTAATAAAATGATATGCATCACAGAGATGATATTTCCCACCTCAAAATGTAATGAAAATGATAATTTTTTCATTATAATTGTTCTTATCTCAGGGGATGTAGATAAAATAGTAATAACTAATTCAAAAAATCATGAATGTGTATGAAATATAATGCATAGTGGGGAAAGATTTTCAACTTATATTCATAGAAAATTGTTTCTCCCCGTGATCATTGATTTGATATGAAATGACAATTATAGAGAACAATATTATAAGAAGATGAAATTGATTCTAATTATAATGACTTTTCTAAAATGTAAGAAAGTCATTATACTAAATTTTTATCAAATACAAATAGAAATATTTAGTATTTCTTATACTGATATAGGACAATCCTTTGAAGAGAACTTGTCTCACAATCCTTAATATTATATGAGGACATAATATCACGTTTTATTAAGATAGATAAATAATACTAAAAGTATTATGAAATTTAATTGAAGAAATACAAGAAGATAATGATAGAGAAGAAAATGGATAAGGGGAATAAAGGAACACAGGTTTTACCATATTTCATAATTGTGGGAGGAGACCCCCAGCTTCACTCTTAAATGGAATGGGATTTTTCATCCAGTGTGGACCAAATTCAATTATGTTCTTGAATGTATGTGTAGAAAAGAGGCCACTAATTTTTGGTGTTTCAACTCTAAGAATATATGGCACTACTCAAATGAATTCCTTAAGAATAAAAAATATATACCTTATACGAAACCAAGGGATGAAGGTCGATATTATGCTAATTATATAGCCAATGTTGAATGATTAACATCCTTGTTTATTTAGATTCAATAACTAAGTTGTAGATTTATTTTTACCTAGGAGATTTTTGTTATAATAATCATTAAATTATTTATGATTATGTCAATTTTGGAAGCATATACATCATCATGTAAGATTAGTTAAATTGTTTTGGATACCATTATGATTCGAGTATATTAAGGTTTATCATAAATTAATTATTCTTAAAAACATATTTTTTGGATTTATGTGATGATATTTTACAATGATTATGTATATTTTTGGATAATTTTATGGAAATACAACCCATTAGTTTCATGTATGTTTATATATCAAAATAAAATTACGGAAGAGTTAAATTATTTTTTTGGAAATTTATTTAATGGTATTGGTAAACATTGTGATTTCACTTATATATGATGTTGAAGTGATTATTGGTTATTATTATTTTGTAATGTTATAGTAATTTTTTTAATATTGTTCTAAAAAATGAAAACCTGCATGATTGGTGACAAACTATCAGAACTGGTGAGGTAGTAGGGCTTAAACCCACAACTGAAGCGTTGTAAGGTTGCATCACCAACCACATTTTAATTTAAAGAAATATTTTTTATGATAATTTTTTAAACAAAAAAATTATTTGATATAATATTATGGAATGGGTTAATATTAATTTTTGTTGTTACTATATAGGTTTAGATTATAGTGAATTTTTTAGATTACTGTTGTTTATCATTTTGGATTTGGTGAATGTTTTGGGGCATAAGGAATGCATTTTCACTAATTTATATATCTTATGATCTATTAATATTTTATTATAGTGATTTAGTCAAAATAAAATAATCTTTTATATTCACTTCATCAATTCCAAAATGATGTCGGATTTGATCAAAGAAAAAAATGATAAAATTTTAGATATGAAATAAAAAGTTATGAATTAAATATATTTTCTGTTTTCCTCCATCATGATAATAAAGTAAGACTTAAAATCTCTGAAACGTATTTTTAAATGATAATTTTTTCCCATTATCATCATTTCCATCATGTGTTTTTCGTTTTTTGATTGATCATTAGCTATCATAGGATAAATTATCTATATCACTATCCATAAATATTTACACATTTCCTGAATGTCTATATTTTCAAATCCCATTAATGTATTTACATAGGAAAATATATTTATGTATAATTTTTATGACCATCATATTTCACTTTCTCTCTTATTTTTAGGATGTTTCACTAACCCTTTATACGATGTGGGATTTCAATAATAGTCCAACCTATGTTTTTAATAAAGAAAATGTGGGGGGAAAATATATTTAAGGGAGTAGAATGTAACACACCAATATTAAAAAATAGTTTTTTTCCATTCCATATTTAAATGAAACACCTAAGGTTAAATGACGTTGGAAATATATTTCATTAAATTTAATCTCTTTGATAGCTTACGAAACACGCAACCCCATGTCTGAAAAAAATGTTGTATAATATAATATTATAACCTAACTAAAAAATTGGTGGATATGAATATGAATAAATAAATTTTGAAAATTATATCTCTAAAAAGTATATAAAAAACATAAATGGTTATAAATTTATTAGAATCAAAATAATAATCAATGTAAATAAAATGAAATGCTTTTTTATAAATTTTATTTTTCTAAAAGTTGAATTCATCATGCATTTTAAAAAATGTATTAAAATTAGATTATAAATAATTAGAAAATAATTTTTTTAAAATGTCATTAATATTTTAAATCATCAATTAATATTTTTCTTGTAGTGTTTTTATACAATTTTATGAAAATATTAAATTTTTTATAAAGATTGAAAAATAAATATTTTTATTGAAAATGATCATTTTTTAAATGATTTAAAAGATAAATTATTATTTTTAATATTTTTAAAAGTAAAATTAACAAAATTTTATTATAATCAGTAAGTGATAGACAATTTTAATGAAATTAATATATATATTTATATTAAAACATTTATACTTTTGAGAATTCAATGATCGGAAAACTGTTTTCTCATCGCATCTACTGGTTCAATTTAAAATTAATTTTAACCACATATACAAAAATAAATTGAAAAAATTACTTTAATTTTTTGAATAATAATTATAAATTTTTTATAAAAAATTTAAATTCCTTATCATTAATATTAAAAAATATAAATAAAAAAAATAAATTACCATGGTTTAGGTTATAATGGGATTATTGGTGGGTTAATTTAAAAACTAAAGGGTTAAAATGATCTATAATTATTTTTAATTTCTACTTAATGGACATATTATGAACATAAATTTTCCATAGATAACAAATTATCAATTTTTAATTATTTTTGGCTTCTGAAAAAAGTAGTTATCATTTTTCCTTATAAAAAATTTCAATGTATGCCCCCTCCCCCACTAATATAAGGTAACACACTCTCCTCTTCTATTGATATTCTAAAAGACTTTTAATTCAGGAAATACCTACACAAAAATATTTCATATATCTCTTGAAACATACTATATGCCCTTGTGTGAATAGGAATACAATATAGAAATAATTTCATTATAATCAACAAGTGGTTTTCGGTAGAAGAAGAAAACTTCCAAACCATGCTTTTTCTTTACAAATCTTCTTTTAAATCCCTATGATATTCTATAATTATGATAAAATAATAACTCATGTATATATTATTTACTAATAATTTTTAAGTTAAAATAATTACATATATCAATCTCCTCTTTAATAAAATAGGAAAAGAAATTGTTGATCGTGTGTATAGTGGACTACTACCTCACATATCGATGTAATTTTGTTTCCATAACCACATATCAGTTCTATTTATAATGATTAATTTAATGAAATGATATAATATTAATTATATTAATATAGTAATGTAATTATGATATATCAAATTCATTATTACCATCTAATTCATCGCAAAAAAATAATTTTTCTCTTTCGTACATGTGGACTACCATTTCATTATAAAGATGAATTTTTTTTCAATTTATTTAGAAATTTATTACAATTAGGATATATTTAATGAAAAAATATGAAATATTTGATCTAATAATGATTATAAAATTCAAAGAAATAATTTTCTTTTTTTAATTTCCATCTATTTTAAAAATAGACCCAACGTTCTTATGTACGTACGACCTACCATCTCTATTAACAGGTAACAAAAGACTATAATGAATAATTAATAAATAGGTAACAAAAGACTATAAGTAAATGAAACATGGTTTTAAATATATGATTCTTGTTCTTTAATATATTTATAATAAATATATATTTATTATCATAGAGGTTCAAACACGAACTACAGGAATCAAACATGACATAATAGTTTCTTATCTCACTTTAACTTTCATGAGAAATATGCCATATTCCCAAATCATTTCTTATTTGTGGTGTATATACTACCCATTTGACATGTTATATCAAAACTATAATTAATTTCAATTTATTTATATTATATAATATATTTTCCTTTTAGGGGTCTAAGAAGGAAAAATATTACCAAAGAGGTACATGTTTCTTATCTCACTTTTACATCCTTGAGGAATATTCAATAATATCCACTTGGTAATTTTGTGTGGTGTATGTACTAAAGAATTTATATGTTATATCATGAACCCATTGATCAAAATGGTATTTAATTTTTCATTAGATTCTATTCATTTATGGATCTTATGATTCACAATTTTCCAATGTATTAAAACCTTGTATTATCATCTCATAGTTTACTAGGATTGATCATGAATCAGATTTCTATGATTTAATTTGTTGACATATATTTCATGAAAATAAAGAATTTAATTATCAAATAATTATTTAGAGAAAATAATTTTTTATTTTTTAGTTTACTATCTTTAATAAAAAAAATATCATAAGAATGTTATTAATGAAAATAATCTTCAATTTTCTCGTCATTCATATTCAAATTATCTTGAATATAATTTTTTTTAAATATCTTTTATAATTGTTCTAAAATTATCCAATTAATTTTTTAAAAAATATTTTTATCCACGTTTGATATGTTACGAAAATTGTTTTAAAGGAATCATATTGTCATTTTATGAATGGGTATATTTTTATCTTGTTAACAATATTGTGAATGGAATGATTATTTAACATATAAATATTGAATAAAATTACCATCCCCAATTTAAAATCCATAATTTTAATATTCCTTTACATATTTACAATAATATCATTATTTGAAATATTTTCTTAAAGGTTATGGATTTTCTTAAAAGTGATAATAAAAGTGAAAATGATTTTTTATCGAAATTTTTTTTAATTTTATTTACATTGAATTTTTATTCATCTATACAAAACCAAATTTTACTAATTTTACTTCAGTAATATGTAATAATTATACAATTAAAATTATTTATTTGGATGTTATGTGGTTAATTTCACTGAAAATGTTCTATTTTCACACTATTCTCCATATTACTTCAGATAGATTATGATTACGATAATGTTTTGGGTAATTATTAAAATTTAATAAGATTTTTTTTCAATAATTGTTTATATTTATTATGTTTCTCCCCATTAATATGATCAACTAATTGGATATAATAAGTGGAAGTAGGGGCCCTATATAGCCTATTGAGGCCTTTGTAGGTCTTCAAAGATAAACTAGCCTAGGTATTTGGATAAGGAAATATACATATCTAAATTATTCCAATAAAACGAAATTGATGTTATGGTTATGATGTCAAAATTTATGATTTACCTTATTATGATATTAGTTAATGATTTTCCAAGTGATAATTAGATTATTTGGAACATCTGGGGTTTAGTTTGAAACTCAAGTGATTATATTTATGGCATTATTTTAATATATTTTATCCGTTAATTATTATAATTTGGTAATTTATTGAATAGAATGTGATTCATTTATTTACCAGTACAAATTGATTATTAATTTTTTTATTTATTCGAGTTTCCATTGTTCGTATACCATTAATGGTCTTTAGATCTCCCCACTTTTTTATGTTTCTTTTTCCCAAGATTATGGAAAGTGCTTTATGACTGATATAGAATGATATTCTAAAATGTATAATGGTGTATGAAAATAATACTCTATTTTTTAATATTTATTTTCAATTATAATATGAGATTCATGTCTGTCTCTATTTTACCATGTTTACTAAACAATTTGGTCCTTCGATATGTGATTAACTACATCATATTCCAGTGAAATAAATTAACCGCCAACTTTAGTAAAATAGGATCAAGGTATTTACATTAATGATGAAATAAGATTCATGATTATTCATTATACGAAATTTTATACTCATTGATGTAAATTTGTTATAGAAACCAATTACCTCACATGAAATAGATTTTGGTTTGTAAATATGTGTTGGTGCCAAAATTTGGGAAGTGGAAGAGAAAATGCAAAGCCATTTAGGCTGCCTCGTGAAGCTTGTTCACGGAGCCTCGTATCCCTATGGCTGGTGCGATGCTACCCCCTTTGAGAAGCCACAGCAGAGCAACAAGGTGGGAGGATCCATGATCAAATTTGGAGTTCATGAAGACTCCATGGTGCAAGGAGGTGAGAGGCTCTGTGATTAGATTTGACATTCGCGAAGATGTTGCTGAGAAAGGAGGCAGGAGGATCCGCATTCAGATTTGACGTTTGCAAATCCACCACAGAGCAATGAGATAGGAGGCTCCGCGGTTAAGACAAAATATCACGTGTCGTCACGAAAAAAGAGCTCATCTTCGCAGCACCTCTTGACTATAAATACTAGGCTCCCCTCAAGGCCAAATGAACGATCCTTCAACCTTTCACCATCTTAGCTCTCAAATCTAGAATCAATTTCTACTCTACGATCCATGATCCTTTCAATGTACATTTTCATCGTGATGTGATGTTACCTTTTCTTAAATTCAACCCCTCTTCAATGAGGGATACCCTTTGCAAAGTCCACATGCCTCCACAAAGGAAGGGGATCCCCAAGGGGACATGGGTGTTTGCGGAGCACTTAGGCTTCGTGAAGTACCCTCTATACACATGTGAAAAACTTGCCAAGGCAAGGCCACTATGCCTCGTGAAGAACATCACTTCGCATTTCTACACTTCACAGGGCACCCTTTCTTCGCAAAGACCCACTATGCAAAAGCTTTTCCCCTTTGCGAAGAACCTTCCATATGAAAATATTTCATATTACTAGGTTATGACACTTTACGTTACAAAGCATACCACTTCGTGATGCCTCTCCACTATATATTGCATAAGAGCTTCATGAGGCTTCTTCTAGTGAACTTCTTTTCTCTTCAACACCTTTTCTTGTTCCACCCTCCACGATTGCGTGAAGTGATTTCAATGTCCCATGGTCAGTGCTTCATGTTGTGTTGCTTCCCCTTATGATTTTTCCATAGGCACACTAACAACAGTTTCTTTTTCGCATAGACACACTAACATGTGACCCCCAGTTTATCACTCCACAACACCCCTTTATACAGAATATTTGGTGCATTCCCTTCACCATGGTTTAAAGCGTACCATTTTTGTAATTCCAAGGGTTGCGGAGTGAACCCCCCTTGTCCGTGTTGTAGGATGTTAAACTACAAAGTGCCATCACCCTCAGCACATGATGTTAAACTATGGCCTCACCCCATTCATTTTACATGGGCAATATTATATCGGCCATTATCTATGTTCGCTTGTATCAACGAGAGTGGAATTTTTCTCACATGGAATGAGATCCTCTTTGTTGAAGCATCACCCCTCCGCATGGAAGGGAAACCACCTTGGTGGATGCCCCTAGCATTATTACATGTGTTAGTACCCTTACTCCTCATCTATTATTCCATTCCAAGGAACAGAGGGGAGAGGGGCACCAAAACCCTCCTCTCTTATGTTCCAAATCCCTCTCCCATTGGGATTTGTCGGCGCCTTGGCCTCCATCCTAGAGTAAGTCCCAATATCCATCTCCTTGGGCTGCGAACCACGCATAAGCCCCTGTTTCCTTTTTGGGCTGATAACCACCTGTAAGCCCCATTCTACTTCCCACAGACACACCTTTTATAAAATGATTGTCTAGTCTTTGTTGTCTGTTGTTTCTCACACCGAGCAAGACCCACATGGTCTTATTGTAAGCCTCGACCATGAAATAATCTATGGGCTACCCTAGAGAGTAATCCCCAACACCCACTTCCCAAACTATGTGGACTTTTATCCTTTGAATTCAAAGGTACGTAAGAAGCCTCCTAGAGGTTCTATCCAAAAATTCATTGGTCCAGACCAATTCACGTCGGTTCACAAACCTCCATACCTGAACTATGTGGAATCTGATCCTCGATAGGGAAAGGTACATTGGAATCCTCCCAAAGTTTCATGCCCATCAACAATTGGTCCCGACCATGTCATGTTGGTTCCCAAACCCTCATTCCTAAACTACATGGACTTTGATCCTTGCCAAGGCAAGGTACGTAAATAACCTCCATGTGGATAAATCCTATAACCATTGGTCCAGACCAAATCATGTCGGCTCACCAACACAACTTTTCGAACTTCAAATAATTTGATCGTTTCCAAGGCAAGGTACGTAGGAAGCCTTAGAGAGGTTCATGCCCAATAGCCTTCGGTCCCGACAACCTCAAGTCAGTTTTCTAACCCTCATTTCTGAACTATGTGGACATTGATCCTTTAAATGGAAAGGTGCATTGGAATCCTTTCTGATGTCTATTCCCAACAACCATTTGTCTTGACTCCCATAACGTCATTTAAAAAAACAGTTCGGAACTATGTGGATTTTGATCCTTTCCAAGGCAAGGTACGTAGGAAGCCTCCATGAGGTTCAAGCCCGACACCTATCGGTCCATACCACCTTCACATAGACCCACCAAACCCATTCATAACTATGTGAATATTGATCCTTTCCAAGGGAAGGTACGTAGGCGACCTCCCTGATGTTCATGAATAACTCCCATCGGTCTCGAATACTTCACGTTGGTCCACCCCCATCCTGCATGATATTAAATTATATGCCCTGTTTTTTCCCACATGACACTAAAATATCCCCCAATAAGGGTTAGTCTTTTGATACCTCATTCAGTGGTATGTCGTTGGAACCCCAACCAACTCATATCGGTCCTAGCCCCCTTCACGTCGACTCACCAACACCATTCAGAACTATGTGGATATTGATCCTTGCCAAGGCAAGGTATGTAGGAAACCTCCATGAGGTTCAAGAACAACTCCCATCAGTCCAGAATACTTCAGGTTGGTCCACCCTCATCCTGCATGATGTTAAACTGTATGCCCCTTTTTGTCCCACTTGACACTAAACTATCCCCCAATCAGTGGTAAGCCATTGGAACCCTAATTCAGGGGTAAGTCGTTGGAACCCCAACCAACGGTAAGCCATTGTGATAGTACAATAGACAGTAAGTTGTTTCATTCCCAAATCGACGGTAAGACATTGTGATCTTCGTACAATGGTAATTCATTGTGATCCCCATCTAGCGGTAAGATGTTAATGTCTCTTTTGTTGTGACCCATATCTTTGATCCATCCCAGTGGCATCAAACAGAACTCGGGCTGCTAATCACATGTAATCCAAAGTATATCATTTGGTCTATCTCCATGGCATACACACCACCCCTATATCCCATCCTGATCTATGTGGACAATGATTCCATGCCACAGTGATACGTAGGAAGTCTCTTTGATGATTAATCCCAACACTACCATCACCTTCACACCGATTCAATATCATTCCCCCACCACTTTCATAGACCCTCCGTTATCCATTCTAATTCATACATGGGCCGCCACATCCTAGTGTGAACATGCCAATTCAACTGCTCACTAATCTAAGCAGCACTCGGGTAACTAACTACGTGTTAGCCACAACAATAGTGTTTCCTCCCAGGGATTCACCAATATGATCCACTCCAGTCAGTGTTCTAATCAGTCTATTTCATCTCTAGTAGACATTAAACTTGCAGAATGACTTGCTTCAAACATGGGAAGCTGAAGATAACCTCAAAGACATTACTAGGGAATATAATTCCCTACATTCGACGTGGGATTCATATGGCTTCCACGCCCTTGAGAAGGCCAATAATAATGGGAAGAAACCCAGACACGCTAGTGTTCCAGCATCCAAACATGACAGTGATGTCCAACGTGACTACTCTCCCGACCAAAGGTTGATTCCATGACCAGACCACTTGGAATGTCCTGACATATATAGCATAATTAACCACTTTCAATGAAGAAATGTCACTATGAAAATATTCACAAACAATGACTTAATCGATGATGGATACCCAACCTATGTAACATGTTCTGAGGAGGAATCCATAGAAGGTGAAACAAACATACCATCAACCCATTTAGATCTAGGAGAAAACATCCATGAACAAGAGATTGATGTCGCCCTCCTTTGAAAGGTGGGAATGCGTGGAAATAGTCAGTGTGTCCCCATCCCCAAAAAAAATAGATGTGTGTGCCTAGAAGAATGTTTCAGAAAAAGAAATGGTGAACCCGACATGAAGTTCTTCTCCTCAATGTGGAGATTAGTAGCGTTCGATACATCAGTGGATTAGCTTATCACCAGGTCCAGTAATCTGATGTTGTGTCCCGCCATGTAAATAGTGGGTGTGGCATGAAACTCACTAGATGTTGGAGTAGTTGAACATTGGACATCTTGGTCTATGATGTTGACAGTGTGGATCCTCGTTACCAACCAGGAAAGATGAAATTGAGCTAGGGAATTGGGTATTGATTTTCTAGTTTCAGCACTAATGATTTAATCTCCCTATCATTCATGACCCAAGCTACTGTAATATGAAACCGATCACCACCCATCCACTGATGCTGGGGTAGGGTAATGTCAACACAGTCATCCCACATGGCTCCACTACTTCTGTGATAGCATCCACACCCACAACATCTGGGTTCCCATGCTTCATCTTCCCTTTTGATATCATCCAATGAAGGTTGATAAATGTCCTCATTTTCTAATATGAGTAGGAGGGGATTATCAAATATGAGGACATGGCCTGTCAGGACATAGATGCATCTACACCACGTCGGAACCACTTCCCCAAAAAGCCACGCAGGGATCCACTGCTCCCCATGCCGACACACAACCTTTTCGAAAGCCTCTTCCTTGAATGCTTTAATAAATCCCACCCAAAGGTCGATGAGTTGGGGGATGTCTGGGCCCTCCCGGCTGGGATCCCATTCTAGGGTCTCCTAAGGAGAGTCTCCACAAGGTCGGACCAGCACCGCCACCTGGCACCACAGGTCCAGCAGCATGTAAGCATGTCGCCTGCACCGCGAGCCCAATCTGGTTAACCCGATGCCATCATTGGGTGAATTCTTAAAAGGACGCCCTCCATGCGGTGTCAACGTCAGAAACACTATTGGATCATGCTACCAACGATTTATAACATCATCCAATTTATATGTTGAACATGGGAACCCATACACCATGTCTGGATTGAGTCCCCAAATGCCCCATAGACAGGCTCTGTCAACACTCCCAGTTTCTGGCACTAGTAGCACCCACCTCAGGCGGACCCATGGAAACAACACCTAGTATAGAGGTCCTCCCCGTACCACCACCATTAAGAATAATAGTTCTCCCTCCTTTGAAGCTCGGCATGGAGGTCCTCCCCATGCAACCTACAATCTAAATGAGGGTCCTCTATACTATTGTAGAACTAAGTATAGAATCCTTTTTCACACTCATGAAATCAGTTATGGAGTCATTCCTTCTGCCACATGCTGCCTGTGTGGAGATTTCACACATCCTGCCAATATCCACTATGGGGGAATTCTCCATGTCATTATAGCAGCCAACGAAGGTCCTCCTCACCCTAGAAATCAGAGGAGTGACGGTCATCCTTGCTTCATCGACACCCAACATGGGGGTCCTAGCAATGTTTGGCTTGACTTGTATGAGTAACCTCCTCGCACTAACGCTGCCAGAGGAAAATAGCATGGAGGTATTACCCATTCTCCTAACAGCTCCAACGGAGGTCCTAAACTGCTCCATCACTTCGTGTAGATATTCCCTCCACACCTCAGCCAGTGGACATGGAGGTCCTCCCCATGTACCTTTTGAGATCTGTCCTAGTGCTTCTCACACCCCATCTCACCGATGCGGATGACCACTCCACCCTAGTACCAGTTCAGCCGAAGGACCTCTCCAAGACAGAAATATACCCAGTCTCAAAGAGTCATCCTGGGGTTGGACGTCAAGTCTTCGCCACCTTAAAAATAATGCTAGGAAAATTTAGAATGAGATCAAACATGTATGATTCTCACATATTGTGGTGGAACACGAATCATCAATGGAACCCTCACCAAGAACATCCGTGTCAAGGGTTGGGGCTAGAATGAGGCACATCATCCTTAAACATTCAGAATGAGAGGTCCACCAGATCCATACCACCCACCACAGATACATCCAAGAGGACAAGGATTTGGCATACCCCCAGGGTCTATTCATGAAATTGCCACCATCATCCCCAGGATAATTATTTACCTCAAATAGAGATAACAAAGATTTATTATAGGGACAGATGATAGAAGACAAACAACATGGTCCAACACTAGTAGTCGTATCCCATGTGCCAGAATCTGTGGTCACCAGCTCGTCTTATCATGATGTGGGGTCTATGTAAGTACACTCTTCAGAGGATTTCCTGAGATGCGGTGAACTATCAGCCTACTCGTTGTATTCTCCACTGGCCAGCTTATCAACCTAGTGATCTGATTTGATCCTGCTACCAGTTCCAAAACCACCTCTAGTTGACGAGTGGGGAAATGAAGGGCCATACCCCGAATATGGGCCTAGGAGCTTGTGAGGCATTCTTGCAGTAGACCATTTCCTCAGGATGTTTTGGCCAGTCACAACACCAAACTTCCATGCACTGGAGTCCCTCACCCATGAGGAAGTTGGATTCTATCACCAAACCATCTAGGGGACACAACTCCGTATTCTTCATCGGTGAGTTGCTTACCCCAAAATCCATGAACATTTCAAAAACATTGGATAACAATGTTGTCTTGTGGATCTAGCCACACTCCTAGTGTCCTAGCTCCCTAATTTAGTCGTCCGCTATAGGAACCTCCAACAAATATGTTTTCATATCATTAAAGTGCATAACATGTTTATCAAGGAGGCATCTACCAAGTGAAGATCTGTTACTGGGAGTATTTTACTTCCACCCACTTCAGTTCCATCCCACAACAACCCGAATTAAGAGGCCATATCGAGGATATACCTACAAGAAGAGTAATTATTAACCTGGAATATCTATCGAAGGAAGTGAAGGAAGAAGAACTCCTTGGGGAAAACATACCCCCGAGGGAGTTCCACAACTTATGGAAAAATTAAGAAGGGTCACTAGCAAGTAGAGAAATCTACTGGGTCTTCCTGTACCCACCGAGGCATTGGTCCTTAGCCAAAATTTCAACAAGGGAAAGGAACTCCTCATAGGTGCCAAACCCTTAGACCCATATAGATCAGTACAAAAGACAGATTACAATCTCGAGAATACTATACTGCGTCAATATATCATAGAGCATAAGAATATGGTAGATATGCATAGAGCGATGACCACACTACTATGATTCTCGATCGGGGTAGTAGGGGAAGAAATAGATCCCCCCAAAAAGTTTCCTCCAAGTGACTATGACCATCCTTCCCACATAGACAGGGTTTATTATGGAACATACAAGAAAAGGGAATAGTATGTGTCACCAAATCCTCCCGCACGATGCGACAACCCTTGGGACCCAGCTCAGGTTCTCCCAACTGCTCTGCAGGTCACCCCACCTGCCACTCCAAGAGTCATTGAGATTGCTTATGACATTTAATAACCCACTAACACAATGGTGGTCAAAGATCCCCATCAAGATAGTAACCCCCGACCAGATGATCCAATGGCATCGCTCATTTCCCACCCCGAGGAATTAGAAACGTGACAGGTGGAAGTCCCGCTTGATGGTATGTCGTATCTGGCATGGGTGGATGATATTCTAGCACCCCTAGGCTTCAGAAATCTAACCTTACACAATTTTAATGGGACAGGTGGCCCACTGCAGCATCTGGCCCACTTCATTTCATGGTGGGGACCCATGTTGGGAACTCCAGCGTAATAAGAAGCTGCAAAACTTCGATGTTTCAAATAGACATTGGAAGGACTTGAGTTTGTATGGTACATCCAACTAACCATCTGATCAGTAGCCGGATGGGAAGATCTTCATGGGAAATTTCTTTAACAGTCCAGTTCCACCACTCAGAAAAAGAGTATCACAAACCTGTTCAAGTGAAAACAAAGGCCTGATGATCATGTCATGGACTTTGTCACCCAGTGGAAAGGGCTCACATACTCCCATGAGATTCCACTTACTCTGGAGAAACTGATGAAGATGTGTGTGGGGAGTGTAATGATGGAACTGGTCCCCAATATGATCACCCAAAACTACCCTGGGGGATTCTGAGAATTCTCTGATATGACCCAGTGCATAAAGGAATCCTTATAATAGGACAAGAAGTTACTTCTGTTGCATCCTGTTGTTCCTGCGAGAAGGGATACCAAGGTCGAGCCCACTTCAGTGGCCCAAATCAAGGCCCCAAAGATATTGGAGTTTTTTTCAGTGGACCCACCTCCACAGCCTCACAGAGTCCCTCCACCTAAGTCATAGACTCTCGCCCAGCTACGCCCACCTCAGAACCATCAGCAGCCCCCACGTAATGTGCTACCACCGAGTAGGAGAGATATCCTGGCTCCACCTCCTTGACAGGCTCCTCTAGCCCCTCGTTAGGGTAATTCACTTAGGGGATCATTCCTAGATAAGAGAAATCTGTCCTACTCATTTAGAAATGCTTAGGTCCCAGTTATTTCTGTTGTTCCCTGGAACAGGGAATTGAACATTTTCTTGAATGAAGGAGACCAAAAGAGGCATATCTCAATGATCACCCCCACTACGACCTCAATCAACAGATCCTATGGAACGACCTCAAAAGGTGTTATATGTTTAAGGACTGGCTTCAATACAAGGTCAATAACAACTTAGTAAGGTTAGGCCCAACTCCAGCACATATAGAATGTGTGTTCATGAAGCCTGAAAGCAGCAGTGACCACGAAGGTGAGTGGAATCAGGGTTCTAACCCTAGATCTAAGAGTACAATGTCTCGATGGCTCGTAAAAAATATTCCCATTCCCATGGTTTTATCTGTGTGTGCCTAAATTGACCAGAGCCTTCAAAATCCGTAGATAATAATTATGTATTGTCGTCTCTTCCTCCCCTTCTTAGAAGAGGAAGAATCGGCGGTGCAAGGGAAAACATAGATCCCACCGATACTATCATCATCTCGTACTCTCGATGACTTCATGACCCATAGATATAGATTCCTCCTACAATCTGCCAAATAGTTGATGTTTCATCAAGTTAAAGTAAAGGGAATTCCTCGGTTAACAATGAAGTGGTGGTAAAACCTTACAAGATTTTTGACAATGAGGAGTGCCAGATAGATCCTCCCAAGGTTCCCAGTTGTTGCCAACATCGACAAAGCCACAAAAATATGTGTCGTCAGTGTGCCTTACTAAATATTTCTAGATAGAATGTTCATGCCACCAAAACAAGATAGCAGGACTAGAACAGAGCTCAGTATGCGCAGCCTTTTCATCTGGTGTCATCAGATCAGACTTTTCCCCTATTTGTGTTGCTTGATCTGGAATAGCCACCTAGACCGTACCATGACTAGCCAGGTTCTGTTATGGACCATTGTTAGTCATCTGGTCCTCATCCGATAATCACTCCATAGGCTTTGACTAGTCACTATCGGGATATTCCCAACCCCATTAAGCCACCGGTCTAGCCGTAGGGCCAACTATACCTCCTGTTACAGAGAGACCTATTATTAGAATAAGCTCATGCCTAGCAGGGAAGCATGATGTCCTCAAACAACTTCCCACCATTCCAACAAGGATCTCCATCCTTATGGCCCTTCTACTATCAGCAGATATATGTGATTCCCTTGTAAAGGATTTAAAAATCCCCCACCAATTTGAAAGAGAGGTAGCATCCACAGAAGCCTTCCATGCTGAGGTGGTAGAGCATGCTGAATGCAAGAAAATCATCTCGTTCTCTAGAAAAGATGAAGGATATCAAATAAAGGGGAACATTCCCTCACTGTATATCACCAGCTAGTTACATGGTGTGGAGACTCGATGCTGTCTTGTTGACATAGGCTATAGGATAAACCTAATCCTGACATAGACATTACAAAAACTAGGGTTGTCTGGGGATGACCTGAGACACAATGATCTGAAAATTAAAGGTTACGATTAGACAGAAAAAAATACTAGTCAGAAAAATTTACCTAAAGACCAAGTTTGGTGGTCTTGTTCCCAACACTGGGCTTATGGTTGTTTCTAAGGACACTACTTACAATGCATTGATTGGTAGGCAATTGCCCCACCTTCATGTGACAGTTCCTTCACCGTATCACCAGTGCCTCGCGTACTCCCTTAATAGTCGAGTGGGCGTAATCTAGGGTGAAATGTCTCCCTTTGACTCTTTTCATGAAGGATATCTGGTTTCCAACTATTATAAGAGCAAGGAAAAGAAGATTTAGGATTATGAGGTTGAGCAGGCTCCAACTGCAACTAATCCATGGATAGATCTAGATGATGCCTACATCATTCCAACACCCAGATTAGAGGCTACATGCATGGACATGGGAAATTGCTTCATTTTTTTGGAATGAGGGGGAGTCAATTCCCATGTCTATGAAATGTTGGAGGATCACCCCATACTCTTACATGAATCCGGCTTGGGTGATCCCCAATCCTCCCTACACCCATAATGTATCGGGATGTCCACCCTATAGTGATGGAAATACATCATACATGCTTGTTTCACCGGGATGGGATAATCCTGCACAAGCCGACACTCCACTATTGCTTCGATATTATCATGCATGGCCCCTTGTGCCGAAAAATAGAGAGGATCATATCAACAACCTTCATCGTTATGGTTTCGACATCATAGGAGTCCCCCGATATAGTGTCCACTATAGCACAGGCTGGTACCAACCTCCCATCAGGATCTGTCAACTAAGAGGAAGCTCGTCTCCCCAAGGATCCCTCCTACATAAGTGAAAAAGAGGATTTGGAGGATTCTTACCTGGCTTTTAATATTTAGTCTCCTCCATGTTCGATGAATTATTACAGGTGATCCTCGGTAGCGATTCGTACAAAAAAACCACATTAATTAGTGCCGCCATGCCCCTCGAATTGCATAATCAATATGTGGACATCCTTAAACCACGTCGTGATTTATTTTCCAATAGATAAGACAAGATTCCAGAACTAGATCCTTAGGTATCTGTCCACTTCCTCGACATTCTAGCAAATCACTATGAGTATAAGCAGCCTCCCAGAAAGATGCATCCTTCCCATGGTGCCATGGTCGTGGATGAATTTGATAAGCTCATAAAATCCAATTTTTTTAAGGAGTTCTAGTAACCAAATGGATATACAGTATTATTCCTATTAGGATTAATAATTGACCTATCAAATTCTATATCGACTTCTAAGATCTCAACCGTCATTTCCTAAAGGATCATTTTCCCCTTCCTGTGAAGGAATTGTTGACTGATGCTTCTACTGGGTTCCAGACCCTATCATTCATGGTAGGTACTCAGGGTATAACCATATAAAAAAGGATCATGAGGTTGTGGACTCTACGACCTTCTGGAAACCACAAGGATCTTTCTGTTACCAAGTCGTTCACTTTGGTCTAAAGAATGTTGGTCCCATCTATCAGAGGGCTATGCATCAAATATTTATTTTGATAATCAGTACATTTGTGGAATTCTACATGGATGATCTAGTACTCAAATATCTCTAGAATTTGGGCCATCTCAAAGGACATGAAAATTGTTCATCTTACTTTTTTTTCACCACCTAAAGATGAATCCATTGAATTTTTCTTTCAGGGTCACCCCCTGAATGTGTCTTGGTTTTGTAGTCAGATACCAGGGTATTGAAATAGACCTGGAGAAGATCAAGGCCATCATCCAGATGTCTCCCCAAAGCAACCTCCGAGAGCTTCGTGGTTTCTAAGGCTACATATCCTACATATGCCGATTGTTCACGAATCTAGATGGAAAGTGTAAGCCCTTTTCATGGTTCATAATGAATGGAACTATATATGAATGGGACAAAGAATGTCAAACTTATTTCAGAGAAATCAAGAATTATCATTTCCAGCCTCTGGTATTAATGCCCCATTTCTATGGAATGATATTGGTCCTTTATGCGATAACCTTGGAAAGATCTCTCAATGCCCTTCTCTCCCATAATAACAACGAGGGAAAAGGGAATAGTCTCTATTATATCAGAGACATGCTCTCGATACAGAAACCAAATACTCTCTTATCGAGAAGATCTACCTCGTGCTAGTATACACATTACAGAAATTGACACATTACTTAAAGCACTATGAGGTACAGTCTGTGTCCTGAGTGGATCCAATGAAGTACAGCAGGAACTACCCCATGCTGAAAGGTCGTCTAGTTCGGTAGGTAGTGATTCTTCTGTAGTTTAACACCAGGTTCATCCATGTGAAGTCCATCAAAGAAAATGCATTGTAAAATTTCTCTACCGCTCATCCATCTCCTGCAGACCTGTCTCTAGACCTTGACATTCCCGATGAGGCAGTCCTCACGGTATACTAATCCATTCCGTACTGGTAAATGCACTTTTATTGTGCTTCCTGGGGTCCCATCGGCAGAATGCTCAATGAACCCAAGCTCAACAGAGAAGGCTGGGTTATCGTCTTCATTACCCCAACATAAGCCATTATTCTTTATTCATTCCCACTGTCAAAAGGTTGCATAAACAATGACATGTAAGACTAGGCTCTCATTACTAACCTCGAGCTAGCCCTCGATATTGACGTTCTACACTTTCATGTGAATGGCTACTCCGAACTAGGCATCAAGAATATCAATGGTGACTCTGTTTTCCAAAATCCGGTGCTCGTACCACTGTGGGAACACACCCTCTTGCTGATGGCCTAGTTCCCATCTCTCCCAGAAGTTACTCATGACCCTCGATCCTAGAACATTCATGCTAACACATTGGCCTGCCTAGCTACATCACTTTCAAAGCATGTATAATATGATTTGATTATCTACATGGTACAATGGAGATTCATCACTCCTGTCACTCTATATGACAATGATAGCCCGCAGGTAAGCCACCTTACCACATGTGCCACTATGCCAGGGTCTCCAAGTCCCCTAGATGCAGTGATTATGGTGACTACCGACTGGATAAACACTCTTTTCGAGTACCTCCCGAATGGAAATCTCCCAATAGATCGAGCTGAGCATGAAAAAATCTGATGTTGCACATTACAGTTTACCCTCGAGAGTGGGCCCAGTCCTGAACAGGTCCTCTACAATCACAAGTTTGATGGGATTATCTTTTGTTGGATTCAAGGATCTAAGATTCCTGAAGTCACGTAGTAGGTGCATGCCGGTTACTACGGGGCTCATCAGACTGGGCCAAAACTATCTCTCCATATCTGGAGACTATGGTATTTTTGGCCTTCTATGATCCGTGACTGCATCGGGTTTTCCAAGAGTTACCATTCATTCCAAATTCATGGAAAATTTATACATCAGCCGCCAGATCATCTCTACAATACCATGTACAGCTAGCCATTTGTATTCTGGGGACTTAATGTCTTGGGACCATATCCACCGGCGATATCTCTCTAGTATAGGATCATCCTGGCCGCTAAGGATTTATTTTCCAATTGGGCAAAAGAGATTCTACTAAAGGAGGTCAAGGCCCATTTTATCGTAGACTTTGTGAACTCTAGTATCATTTTCAGATTTTTTTCCCTGTGCCGTTGTCACAAATAATGACTCCAACTTCTAGGTAGCATAGTTGAAGAAATTTTACCCCAAGTACGACATCCATTCAAACCATACCTCCCACTACCATGCGCAAGAAAATGGGTAGATTGAGGAATTCAAAAACACCATATCTAACATTCTACGGAAAAATGTTGGTCATAATTTGAGGAGTTTTCCCGAAAAGCTCCACAACGGCCTATGGGCTTATCAGACAATGACTCGTAATTCCAATCCAGTGACCGCATACTCCCTGGTGTATGGGATAGAAGCTGTCCCCCCAATCTAGATTTTGTTTCCATCATTACACATATTTGTATATGATCAGAAATCCCCAGATAATGTAGCTGATGTCAATCTGGCTGAATTGGAAGCCCTTGATGAGAATAGGCTTTGTGCACTACACAATCTAGAGAGGCATTAGAACAAGACAACCAGAGCCTTCAACAAGAATATTCATATCTGCTCTTTCTTGCAAGTTGAATTGGTGTTGGTATTGAGAACAAAAATGTTACCTACACTAAAACTACCCAAGTTTGGCCCATGTGGGAATGAAAATACATTATTCACAAGGTTTATCCCAATGGTGCATACTCCCAGGTTACCATGGATTGTGAGCGTATAAATTCTCCCAACAATTCCATGTTCTACAAGTAATACACTTCCTGAGGAAATACAGGACCTACATGACCTTAAACTATTGTGTCAAACATTTCCTTAAACTACCGGGTCCTACATGACCATAAACTATTATATCCTGCATTAAATTAAATGATATGTGATCCTGTAGGACGTTAAATTGTATTTGGATCTTCCCGACCTTAAACTGTTAAGTCCCGCATGAAATTAAACTATATGTTGTCCTGCACGTCATTAAACTGCATGAACTACATATGTATTGATTTCCATCCTTATGGGATATGTAGGAACTCTCAGATGCTTCGTTTTGAGTTCAGCCCCCAATTTCCTCTTTGACTATTCTTCATCAGTATAGTACGATTGGAGGATCCCGCATGGTTTCGTGTAGTCTTCCATGGCCCCACTCATGTTAGGATTATGATGATCGCACCATGTTCTCCTCTCCTCATTCTTCTATTCTACCACATCCTCACAGCACAATGCTAATCTTCATGGCCTTAAAGAACTACGTATGGCTTGATTCCAATTCTTATGTTATACATAGAAACACCTGAACATTTTGTCTGTTGGCCTAGCCCCAACATCTAAATCTCACCTTGTGTCGGAAAAATTGGTGTGGTTCTAGATTTTTTCTACCTTTACGTAGGATTCATCAAGAACATAACTTAAATCCCCTTTACTAGATATCTTCACATCATTCACCATCATTCATGACGTTATATTGCATGGGTTCATTTATTCTCCACACACTCCCTTTACCTAGAAATTTGTCATCATTCACTTCTAAACGTGCCCCTGAATGATATGGATACATAACCAATGGGATCTCCTATCATTTGGGGACAACACTCTGGAGGACCTCGAATGACATGTTGATATAATTCTTTCATTAAGAATATGGTCAGTAGTAGATGCACATTCATTGTTCCCATTTCATGTCACATGATATGGTTGCTGGGTTTCGAAACTAGTCAACAGCTATCCATTGTTGTTTTCACCACCCTCATATGTCCCAAATATTGAGTGTAGCGGTTCATTCTACCCCGCTATTTCTATGAGCTTCGGTCTACCTCGGGTAGGACTGTGAGTCCTACTATAATAATCTAAAATTATGGGAAGAGCCTAGTCCTACTCCTTGTTTCCCAAACCTAAAATTAATATAATTGGAATAGAAGCTATGCTACGGCAATACTCGCATGAGGGGTCTTATGGCTACAGTTGGATGGGACTCCCAGCCTTGGGTCCCTCGAGCCTTTCGGCCCCCTAGCCTAGTTTCTCAATTAGGATTGTGTGGGGTGGTATGAACTCACTTCTTCATTCCCATTGGGTTTTTTTTCCATGCGACACATATCCCCTTGTGGCATCCCTCATTCATCTATTGTCTTTTCTGCGAGTACATGCTCTGCCATGCTTCGTTCGCCCCATAATTTGGGTTTTTATCATCTATTATACCCAAAAGGACCCCCGAATGGAGTCGGTGCTCGGACCAAGGGCTCTTCTACCATTACGGGCCAATAACCCCAAGGATTTCATGAAAAAAATTGATAAAAGTTCTATGTTTCAAATAAGATCAACCGTCAATGCTCAATTGTTTGCCCCTGAACTCCTATCACCTAAATACAGATACTGTATTGCGAACATGGTCAATATTTATCCTCTATCATGGTTTTCAATTCGTGGTTTTATATAGGAATGATGATTTTCGCCCTATAAATGCCTATCCCTTTCATATTACATTAAACTAGACATCTACATTCCGAGCCCTATGACCGTAAACTATGAGCACCATCATCAACACAGGAAGACGTTAAACTACAAGCTGGGTGGGACTTCCCATTTCAAGTACCTCAAACTTTTTGGCCCCTTGGTCCAAGTGTTCATTTGGGATTGTATGAGGTGGTATGATATTATGCCCTAATTAACTTTAGGCTACACTCCATGCTGTACACATCCCTCGTTGGGGTACCAAACCATTATTTGTGTCCTTCCAGAATGAAATTAAATTGCAGAACATACATCATTAGAACTATGTGTGGATTGATTCCAAGACTTATGGGATAGATAGGACTGCACGAACATCTAGTCTTTAGGTCCAGCCCCATCTCTTAGAAACCTCCTTATCATTCTGGCCTCTTGGCCTGAGTCCTTCCGAGGGGAGTACGCGGTGTGGTATGGGATTATGTCCCCATTAACGTCGGTTTTGTAACAACCAAACCACATACCTATATCTCCTAAGATCCCTACTCTCCATTTACATACAATATTCTTTTTTTACTTGGATTCACTTAAGTTGGTCCCCTCTAGCCTCTTTGGAAATTCACTTATGTGCCCAAGAGTACTATACTTCAGATACAAGAGTGTTGTGTTCTACCTGGACATTCTCACACCCATTTTCCAGGCATCATGTTATCCTAAATTTTGGATTTCATTAACATTCACATTCGAAGGAAAACCCAAATGGCATGGATGCTCAGCCCAAGGTCTCTCCTATCATTAAGGGCCAACGTCCATGAGGGTTTTGAACAAAAAATTGATACAAGTCCTACATTGCAAATATGGTTAGCGGCTGACTCCCATTTTTTGTTCCTATTCTAGGTCACACAATATGGATAATGTGTTTCGAACATGAAAAACGGTTATCCCCAATCTTTAAGCCAACCCCATCAAACCATAAAATTTGGTTTCATTATTCACACCATTCTCCACCCCATCATATCCAATTGAAATTTTGACACTCTTATTATTATTCCTCTGAGCGCATTTTCATGTTAGGAGGAAAAAGTTGCGGTAAGGCATCATTTAGGGATATTCAATGACTTCCCCTTTACATGTACCCCATGTTATAAAAATTCATATTCCACCACAGTTTCGCACACCGAGTTTGACTCACGTGGGACTAGTGATTGAAACGAAGAAAGCACTTTCTTGGAAGAGTTTCACTTCTTCATGGTACGAGCATTAAGACCATGAACTAAGATCTCCTTACACCTATTCTCTTTGTAACAATGTCTGTCTTGATTCATATCCTTATGGGATATATAAGAACTCCCATACATCTTGTCTTTGGATCCAACCAAGTGCCACTAATTAGCTCTTTTGTTTAGTCTTTTATGCCCCGACTCTTATAGTATTGTGTGGTGTGGCATATGTGGGATTATTTCCTCATTCACATTGGGTTTGCAATGGCTACACCATGTGCTACCCATCGTGGAGCTAGTCCCTCCTACCTCCTATCCCACATGACATTAAACTATATGTCATCCCACATGATGTTAAACTGTATATGGTCCTACATTACCTTAAACTGTTACATCCTACATGATGTTAAACTTCATTCTAAGAACTACGTATGGATTGTTTCCCATCTTCATGGGATACGTAGGAACACCTGGACATTTTTTCCACTGGACCAGCCCCATATTTTTTTGACCTATACTGGCCCCTCACCCTGATGTTTCTTCTTTGGAATTGCGTATGGTGTGATGTGTTCCTTGTCCTCATTCACATTGTGTATGCTATAGCACATCATGCACATTCCCCCTATGGAATCACATTACTTTAAACTATTGTGTCTTTATTTCATGATGTTAAAATGCATGGTTGGTCCAACCACATGACCTTAATCTTTAACATAATCGTCCTGGACGAACGACGGAAAACAACACTGAATCGTGGAGTCCACACTCGAGGGGACATCATGTTGGGTATTGGTTTCCCACCATACCAATTTTCAATTCCTACATATGGCTTGATTTCTGTAGCAATACCAGGATTCTCTGTCCTAGGTTTATCGCATCAGAAAAAACACATATATTCTAAAGGAAAAGAAATATCTATCAAATATCCTTTATTTTGGTGGAGTGCTAGAACCACAAGACCTATCCCTAGCACTAGTACCTTACCATTAAATCAATAGAACTACGTATGGAATGATTCCCATTTTCATAGGGTATGTAGAAACACCCGAGCACATTTCCTCAGGCCCAACCAAACTTTCACTTTTGGTCCCATGACCTAAATGATTCCCTGGGAGCAAATTTTGGGGATACAGACACCTCCTGTCCTCATTCACATCGGGTTTTATTATTACATCACCATGTGCATGCCTCCCTCGGTATCATCTATGGTCTGAGCTCTATGATCATAAACTAAGACCACTCTACGTCAGTTTCATGATATGTTAAACCACACACCGTCTTCCAGAACATCGTATGGATTGATTCCCATCCTTAGGGGATACATCGGAACACCCATGAATTTTTTCATCCAGTCCTTCCCCATGAATCATAAATCCAGACCCCTTATTTCGGCCCCTTGTACAAAAATCTTATGGGGAACCATGTAAGTACAATTCAACCCTGGACAAGTTCATGATGCCCAATGATAATTATGGGATGTGTCAGCTTCCTCTCTAGAGAGGATTCTCCCTAACAACATCGTTCTATCACCACGTTTTTATCAAGAACTACTTTTAGCTTTATTTTAATATTTATGGGATATGCAGTGATACCCAATTATTTTTCCTCAGGCCCATCCCTAGAATCATAAACCCTTCTGTTCCTTTAGCACTGATTTTGGTCCAGGCAGAATGACTTTAAAACTATGTGCACCATCATTATCGTATGACGATAAAATTTGCACCTATAGTCCTCATTGGTATGACATAATGCTAAAGAGAATTCTAGGTCCTTAGTAGAGAGGGTCCATTTCAGAATTAAGTTTGATCCCGGATCAAATCAATGCACCAACCTAATGTGTTTCCAAAATGGTGGTGTAACTTTAACTGTGTTGGACTCCATTCAAACAACCAATCACACAACTCACCATGATTTTTGTGCACATTTGTTTGTATCCTCTTCCTAATTCGTGTCTAAAAGAACCCCAATCAACATGAATTCAAGGACTACATCATTCCTATTTTCCTGGGCCAACCATCTGGAATAATAATAGGTAGCATTTGGATTTAGGACCCATGTTACGAACATAGTCAATGGTCGGTAAGAATTTGTTATTTCCATTTCAGGATAATTCATTATTGGTACTGTGTTTCGAACGTGGCCTATAGTTATTCTTCGTTGTGATGCCACCCCCACAGTGTTCTAAATCATGGGTAAAACAATTAACACCCCATCCCACACGATTCGAATTGATTATAAAGAACCTGGACTTACCTCACTCAATCACCAGTGCACGTTGGGAAGATGGAACTTTGAATGTTCTAACACATTCATTCTCCAGTCAGGCCTCTCCATTTTGTCACACAATTCTGGATTAGTTTTTCAATCCTCAGATGCCAGAATCATTGTTTACAATCTTATATTTGGATGGATTTACAAGGTGGTCATCCCTTGTTTCTCACACCGGGTTAGACCCACGTGAGCTTAGGGATTGGTCTATGGATGTTCCACGAATGTAATGGGAATGCCATAGACAAAAAAAATTAATAACAGAACCGACACATGCATCCATCATTAATAATAAAAGAATGAAAGTATGTTCAAATGCTACATAAATCAAATAACCTAAGGATCTACCGCTTCCATGGATGGGTTCACCCAGTCAAAAGATCATTGTAGCTCTACCACCCTCTGGATTGTGGCGTCCCAGATTCATTGTCACTTGTTCAGTTCCCCCTCCCCCTCGACAACAGTGGGGAAAATTTATTAGCCGTGATCCAATCCCACTTCTCGTTGGTTTGGATGACGGTCATTTCCTTGTAGGTTGGCTTCATATTCACTTAAGCCTCTTCCATCTTGGTGTTCAGAGGTGATATGATCTCTAATTGTGCGATGAGGATAGTTGAATGCTCATCGCCCTAGACCTGCAGCCTTTGAATCTCATTTTCAACCTCCTAGATCCTCTTGATGTTCACCTATTTTCTCCGCTACCATCCCACACTAAGGGCATGATCATATTCACGAATAATCTCTGCCATGAGATCTCAGACAATAATTTGAGTACGATGGACATCCACACCCCCATCCCATAGTTCATGCAGCTGGGTCCGAAGCCTCCCCATCTGGTCTATCCATTTTTCTTTAGGGGTTTCATTGATGAAGCACTTAATCAGCATCCAGGACTATAGATGGGTGATTTTTCAATATTCCTCATTAGAGGCTATCTCATCCCAGTCCACTGGGTCAACAGGTTCATATGTTGGAATCACACCAAAGAACTCGTTAGTACGGTCTGCATCGGTTGCCTGATCGAGTATGGAAGGACCCATGTTGTCTGATCGATCTTCATCATCAGAGCCCACTTGAATGGTCTCAAGATCTATCTAGCTAACGGTCTCACCAGTGATCGGGGCAAGAATCTTGGTCAGTTTGGATATCCGCCTCTAAGAACAGTGATGTTCCCCTGGGAAAAAAACCATCGAGAGTACCAACCTACCTTGCTAAGGAATCCATTACCATTTGATGAACTATGCATACCAAAAAAGTGAACAGACTTCATTTAACCTAATCAATGGGTGGAATTCATTAATTTCATAATGGAGACTTACAGAGATAAAATTTTCAGTCTCTCTTATGGTTAGATTCCATTGTGTCCTCGACTCGTGGTCCCTCATCTATTATTGGGAATTCTAAAAACTATGGAAGAACTAACATTGGTGTCTCATCCCTGTTGGATGTAGAGATCTTCATCTCCATAGGTATAGATCCTGAAGGCCCAACAATTTCATATACTATTGGGTGGGAAATGGTTATGCATATGAGGCCCACCGACACAATTCAAATATTCGCGAGGAGTCCAATGTAACCTAAAAGAGGAACCTGGGAAAGGGACCTATGATTTTAACTCGAGATCTATGGAAAAATATTCATGCTCTCGGTCAAAATCGCCAGCTTAAACCTCCTCTAGGGGAATCGTTATAGTAGCCCCATCTCCCCAGGATGATTCGTTTGATTATCCTGGAAGAGGGAAACACTCCCTCAATTCCATAGTCGATAACTGTGGAGGGGTCATTTTTTCCAACAATACATTTACCCAATCCTACATTAGACACAAGGCACCCTGGGTGTGCATGAAGTCCTCACACTCAGCCAGGTATTGCTCTGACTCGACCTGGGATACATCAAATCCCAACCTAATTTGGCCGATCCCTAGAAAATCCAACACTAGGTGGTTCAGGGGTTGGCACATCTCAGATGGGTTGAAGAATTTCTGGTTGACATCCCAAATGTATCAGGCTTTAGAGAAGACAACATTATCTGGCATTATTATGTGGTGCATCCGCTTTCCCAGATCCTAGGTGTATATCCTACGGAACCCACTGGGTGGCCTCCCCTCCGAACTAATCTGCTCCTCTGGGACTATAGGCTTCACCGATACCACCTCCCTTTCGACCGGTGCAGGACTTGCTATAACTGCATCCCTACCACCACAAGTGGTCATCGCCATCTTTCAGCCCCATCCTCGGGGTAGGGGAGGCACCCCATCACCGAACTGGACAATTGGTTACCTCATCATCTCTATGGTTAGGCCACCTCCCAACTATTTCCTTACTCCTTCACAAGCTTTTCTTCATGTGTGAACATGATCCACATATTCCACATAACACATGGGTGAATCTTGTGGGGAACCCTTAAATAGACACATGGGGTCAGTCGATACATACACAGAAACAGCCTTGCGAATCAGTGTGGGGTGTATGGCTCACAGAGGGAATCATAGTCATTCTGCACCACCAGGACTCCACCCTGAAAGGTGAGGAGGTAGAACCAATGATCTTCCGTTCCCCAACTTTATTCAGTGAATACACCTGTTGGAAATGGGAAAGGGTGTAAATTGAACTCATCTTCCTTACAGACCATGTTTAACACTACATTCAGGGATAACTTGGTCATAAATCTCCCCAGAGCATTCAGATTTGATGGGTGTAAATTCAATCTTGTAAGGGAATTGAGGTTTAGATATTCTTAGATGCCCCTCATATGAACCACTATCCACCCATAATATAGGTGGAATGACCCTCATAACATATGGGAATTCATCTCCTTGTTGATATGACACATCATCTAGAATAGTTTTCCGAGCATTGGGATCCCATGGCTGACTCATCCCCCTATCTACCAAATGGACACCATGATAAAATTTCTCGGTCTCACACCCATGATTATGTCTCACACCGGTAGGATCCAACCACATATGAGCTCCACAATTAATGCATCTAGCCTGACTACCAGTTTCTACTCAGTACTGATGCTGATTCCACAGGTTTTCTCCTAGATGTCCTCTAAAATCTACTAGTATGAGTGCTCCTTGCCTCGTTGATCCTCCTTGAAGAATTTCTGATACCTCAAAGGGAGATACATATTTTTTGGGATGTTCAATAATTACATGGACCACTGTTTTAAATGGATGTCCCTAACTAACTGCTTGTCTTCTCTTGGAATTTGATCCATTAATTCCATCTCAAGTGACTTCATCTACTATGGATCCACCCATGCACCCATAAGAAGAATGTAACTCATCAAACATTTCCCCCATTATTGGGACACATGAAATCTAGTGCAGATCCCATAGGCTATTTTCAAACTCTCCATGGTGAAAATGGAAGGTATTGGTCCTCTATGACCACCATCTAAGCAACTACAACATCAGCTGCTTCAGCTAATAGATACAGAATTGGGAAGCCCAATCCGCATGATGCAGGCCCACTCGCCTCAGCTCTCCCTGAATTCTTCCCACGAGGCACATACCAAATAGATCTAGGCCAAGTAATATTTGATGTTTCCACCTTGGTGCATATCCCACTTGTCATACCACCCCTTCTCCGGGTTCCCTGAGGATACCTTCAATATAGTATGGTACAACGGGGGAGATGTCTCTTGCTGCAGTTTTTTCCCGTCAACATTATTCAGATGATTTTACAGACAGTCAGCATTCATAGGTGTGAAGTCCTCCCGGACATGCTAGTCAACCGCCCTAAACCATTGGCATTGGTACAACATGCTCGTAAACCAGTAAGCTAGCTCGTTCCGACTCGATTAAGATATTAGACGTCATCCATAAGGCCAAATTCGTACAGAGGCAACCTCCTACATTGTGGATTGTCCTTATAAATCTATAAATATAGATCTATTAATTAATAATGGGAATAATGGCTTCATATGACATATCTATACACGGTATATCTACTATTTCCTCTCTTTGGGAAGCATCTACAAGGACCCTCTGGTAGCCTCGTAATGAGGCATTCTGTTTATGGTAATTCGGTCGTTTTTTGTTCTGGTTCACGAAGCACTTTTGTAAATCCCATTCATAGTGCTTGGTCGTAGCCAATAAATTACAGAGCCCTGCCCCAATTTTTAGGTGCAAGCCACTGAGTGAACCTCCGTGGAGCTAATGACTCGTTGTGCAAGGTGAATCAGAAAGCAGGATTCACGGTGAGAAATCACAGTGTACGTAGAGCTTCGTTAATCGGGTGTGGAAAATGACAAAATGAGGAGGTAAGAAAGGAAAAAATATATGTCAGACTCCTCTATTTATAGGTGATGAATCCTTCTGTTTCGCAGCACATCCGACCATAGCATGCTTCAAAACGCACCCTGCCCGTGTGTCGCCTCCCTGCCTTGCGAGCCTCCTTCATAAGCCCTCTTTGCGATTGACCAAATATTTTGGGCGATTAACCCTCATATTTGACCCTTGTTTTCTCCTTGGCTAAATGTGTATGGGGGGGGGGATTTATTGGCGAAAAAATGTGTAAAGAGGAAGAGAATTCACAAAGACTTTGAGGCTGCTTCATGAAACTTGTTCGTGGAGCCTCGTAGCACTGCGACTTGTGTGACGCTACCCCCATTGCGAAGCCGCCGCAGTGCAAGAAGGTGGGAGGCTCTACGATCAGATTTAAAATTTGGGACACTTCCTTGGATCAAGGAGGCAGTGCCTCCAAGATATAATTTGACGTTTCCGACACCTCTATGGAGCAAGAAGGTAGGAGGCTCCGCAAAATGATTTGATGTTTCAAATCCACAACCGAGCAAGGAGGCGAGAGGCTCCTTGGTTATGACAAAATGCCACTTTTCTTCACCCCAAGAGAGATATGCTTCACAACGCCTCTTTATTATAAATATCGGGATCCGCTCGATCTTAAAGGACACATCCTCTACCCATTCCCTTTCTTATCTCTCAAATCGTTAATCTATTTCTTATTAGCAAACCGTGAGCTCATCACGGTAATTTTGGATCGTGAAGTGCCTTTCCCTTTTCTTAAATTCAACCCCTCTTCAAAGTGGGATGCCCTTTGCGGGTCCCACGAGGCTCCATGAAGGAAGGGGATCCCCAAGTGGGCTTGGTTCATTGATGATCACTTATGCTTCACAACGTACCATCCTTGCACATGTAACCCACGTGCTAATGTAAGTTCACAGTTCTTTTCCATGCGCACCACTATGTAGTGTTATACTTTGCAGGGCACCCTTGCATAATGAAGCCCTACTCTGGGAAAGCCTTTCCACCTTGTGAGGAACCTTCCATAAGAATCTATGCCCTATTCCTAGGTTAGGACACCTCACACCGGGTAGCAGAGCCATTCGCGAACCCACTCCACTATATAAAGTATCAGATCATCATGAGGCTTCTTCCAGTGACCCCCTTTGCTCCGCAACCCCTTTTTCAAGCGACCCTCCATGTTTTCAAAAATTGATTTCAATGTCACATAGGCGGTGCTTCATGTTTCATTACATCAACTTATGCTTCTTCACATAGGCTCACTAACGGCTATTGCTTCGTCGCATAGCCACGATAATGTGGGCCCCTCAGTGGATCACTCCACAACAACCCATTTCTATGGCATTGCTGGTGCATTCCCATCACATTGGGTTACAGAGTTCTTGTTATGTATTTCCAAGGGGTGTAGAGTGAACCCCCCACATTCATGTCACAGGACGTTAAAGTACCATGGGCCGTCGTCTTTAGCACATGACGTTAATATGTGGCCTCACCATGTTCCTTCTACAAAGGGGCCACATCGTAGACATTCTCTATGCCCTCTCTTCTCCACGAGAGTCCTATCTTCCTCACATGGAATGACATCAAATTTGACGGAGAAACACCTGTCTGTAGGGAAAGGAAAACACCTTGGTGTAATCCCATAGCATTCTATCAAGAGGTTGTACCCTTACTCCTCCTTTATTCTTCCATGCCAGGGACCCGAGGTGGGATGGGCACAGGAAACCTCTTATCTTCCATTCCAAACCATTATCCCATTGGGCATTATCGCCACTCGGGCCACCATCATGGGGTAATTCTCAATCTCCATCTCCCAAGGATGGTAACCGCGCATTATCCCATGTTTATCTCAGGGTTGCGAACCACACATAAGCCCTTGTTTCGTTTTTGGGCCGCAAACCATGTGTAAGCCCCATTACACTTCCCACGGAACCACCATTCACAACATGATCATCATGTCTTTGGTGCCACTTGTTTCTCACACAGAGCATGACTCACATGGGATTAGAGTATGAATCGACCATGACATCCTCTCTAGACTGCCCTAGAGTGTAAGACCCAAACCCAAATTCCTAAACTACATGGACGTTGTTCCTTGACATGGGAAGCCTTGAAGGAAGCCTTCCAGAGGTTCAATCCAAACAACCATTTGTCCCGACCACTTCACATCGATTCAACAACCCCACAACCCAAACTAGGTGGACTTTGATCCATGCCAAGGAAAGGTATGTAGGAAACCCCCATTCGGTCCAAGACCAACAACCACTAGTCTCAACCACTTCAGGTCGGTTCACCAACCCCCTTTATTGAACTACATGGACCTTGATTCTTGCCACGATAATTTACATAGGAAGCCTCCATGAGGATTATGCCGAACAACCATTGGTCCTGACCCCTTCACATCGGGCCAATGACACCACTTCTCGAACTACAAATTCTATGATCATTGCTAAGGAAATGTATGTAGGAAGCCTCCTAGATGTTCAATCCCAATAGAAATTCTTCCTAACAACTTCACATTGGTTCAACAGTCCCCATTCTCAAAATATTTGGAATTTGGTCTTTTCCAATGCAAGGTATCCAGGAAGCTTTCCTAAGGATGAAACCCAACAACCATTGGTCATCACTCTCTTCATGTAGGTTCACCAAACATTTCGTAACTATGTAGATTGTGAACCTTTCCAAGGCAAGGTATGTAGGAAGCCTCCTTAATGTTCAAGCAAAAAACATATCAGTCCCGAAACCCTTCACGTCGGTTCAACAACAGCATTATAAACTATGTGGAATTTGATCCTTTCCATGCCAAGGTATATAGGATTCTTCCCTGAGGATCATGCCTAACTCCCATATGTCCCGACTATATCACCTAGGTCCCCCCTTGTCATGTATGATGTAAAAATGTACGCCCCTTTTGTCCTGCATTATACTAAATTGTCCCCCAATTAGCGGTATGCCGTTGGAACCCCATTTAGTGGTAAGCCATTGGAACCCAAACCAGTGGTAAGACACTGTGATACTCCAATCAATGATAATACATTCAATTCCCCAACAGATGGTAAGCCACTGTGATCTCTATCTTGCTGTAAGACATTGTGATCCCCATCCAGCTGTAATCCATTGTTTTCCCTTTCATTGGGGCCCATATCTATAAACCATCCTAGGGGAGATAGAAAAACCTCGGGCTGCTAACCAAACGTATGCATGACTACATCATCGGGTGGTTATCCTTTACTCACATTGTGATCCTACACCCCATTACGAACTATGTGGACGTTGATTCCCTACCACAGGGGTATGTATGAAATCTCTTCAAGTATTATTCCCAACATTATAATCACCTTCATGATAGTTCCATCTTATTACCTCACAACTTCATTCAATACTCCTTCATTCATCATAATTCTTACCTAGGACACCACATCCAGATGAGATCAGGCCAATTAATCTCTATAATGCTCTTAGTAGCACTCAGGTAACTAACCACACATTATCCCTAGCATCAGGGTTCCCTCCCGGGGTTGCACCCATCTGACCCACTCCATTCAGAGTTATGATCTATCCGATCCACCTCCGCTGGGCATTAAACTCATGGCATACCCTGTGTCAAACATGGAAACCTGAGGAAAACTCAGAGAAATTCCTATGTAATATAATTCCCTGCATTCGACGTGGGATACCTCGGGATTCCGTGCCCCAAATATGCCCTATAATAAGAGGAAGAAACCCACACAAACTAGTGTTCAAGCGTCCAGACACCCCAGTGAGGTACAACGTGACCACTCCCTCGACTGATGGTTGTTTCCCTGGCCGGACCCCTTGGAATGTCCTGATAGAAGCAGTGTATCTAACTGTCATTAATGAAGACATGGCACTGAGAATATTTTCGTGAACAATGTCTTAATCTATGAGGGAGACCCGAACTAGGTAATGAGTTCCAAGGATGATTCCATGGAAAGAAAAACTGACATCCCATCATCTCATTTCGATAAAGGATCAAATTTCCCAGAATAAGTGACAGATTCCACCCAACATTGGAAAGTGCGAATGTGGGGAATCAGTCAGCGTGTCCTTTTCCTCTGATATAGAGAGATGTGTGTTCCCGAGAAAAAGTATCGGAAACAATGTGCACATGTGATGTTTCCAATTATCAATTAATGTGATGAAACAATGCTATGTAAAAAAAATCAATTTTAAAGAATAAATAATATATCATAAATATCATATATATTCATTAAATTGTTCCTTAATTAAATCCATTAAATGTGGGAATGAAAGACATATCACATCTCTTATGGAGGGGGTAGTCGACATATACGAACAACCAAGGTTTTTGTTTTCCATGGATGGAATGCTAAGAAGGTATATAAGATATTAAAATTCAATATTCATAGTTATGGTATACATTTTATATGTAAATATTAAATATATTATAATATCATAACATGATCGCTTGTTATGGAAAATGAATCATATCACTTTGTGGAGTTGGTGGTCCACATGTGCAAACAATCAATAATTTTATTTCTTATTTGACTTAAATAAGGTATAAAATTATTTTTGCATCAATATAATATAAATTAAATATATAGAAAATAATTAATATATAACTATTGAATGAATAATATATATATGTGGTAGAAGATCTAATAAAATGAAAATTACTCCATTAAGAGATATACATCTTCATTAAAAACATGGAATATTCATACACCATATGCATAAGAAAATTGTGGAAAAAAACTCTAGGTAATGTATAAGAGTGTTATGAAAATATTTTGGTAGGTATTTGTTTCACGACCCACTCCCACCAAATATTCACCTCTAGAGTTGTAAATGGAGAAAGAGAGATAATAACCCCCCATGTCACACCTCTAGCAGGCCCCGAGGCTGCTACCGGTACCAAGTGTATTGAAATATCAAATCCTGGGAGGCATTACCATTTTTATCTTAACCAAAATCCGAACATAAGATGTATCAACTTCAATAAAACTCCAAGAAATATATTTCTATAATAGAATCCAAAATCCATCCCACAAGCATGTTCAATATAAAATTTATAGAAATACAATGAAAAAATCGAAATTAAATACCAAAATAACAAAAACTTTGAAGTTGGACAACATCCATACCAATGTCTAAGAAAATAAGGCCATTCACAATCCTTGAAATATCCATAGATACCTGAATATAGTTTTATACAAGTAGGTTGAGTATACAAGTATACCTAATAAGAAAATCCAAAGCCTATGTTGCACAAGTGGGAGAAGTATACTAATACTACTATGAGAAAAACCCCTGGAACACCAAAGCACCTAACATGGTATATTATCTAACCCAACCTTACCATGGAATGCTCTAAAAATAATGAATATTATTTAATGTAAATTAGTAACCACATCGATGATAGGGTACCCTGCACCACATCCCACTGCTTAACTCCTCATTCATAACGGTGAACATCATGATGCTAACATGGTCTTCCACATGCCCCAATGTCATAGCCCACTTGCAGACACCAAGGCCACATATGACATATCATCCCTCCCATAGACACCTGGGCCAAAATAACACAACCTCAACCCATAGTCACATTGGATATTACAACACATCTCATCCTAAACACACCTAGGAATGAACACCTCACACACTGACACTTGGTCCGCCAAACCACACTACAACCAGTCTGAAGAGTATAGGGCCACCAATGCCAATAAGAAGTAGAAGAGAAGATCCAGTAACCACCCATTCATCCTTCCATTTGGATGATGGGAAAAGACAGTCTCCCCCATATAGTGGGGGTTTTTGACATGTAGTGCTCAACACAGGTGGGGTGCATATAGAAATCGCATTGAAATATATGTATATATATGTAACAAACAATATTCCCAAACCAATGGGTTATTCTAAATAATAACCCTTCCACCAAACCATCTTTTCCACTACCAATAAATGCATTAACCAAAACCACCAATAATCATTTCAGAAGATGAAAAATGAATGCTGCTTTAGTACGATCCACAGCTGAAAACATAACCCAACCAACTCATTTAACTCGTTATCTCTCTACAATTAAAAATAAATATAAGTATTTTTTTACTATCACAACATGGGACACTACCAAACACAGCAAGAAAAAAAGTAACATAGCAACCCACACACACTTCACAATGTCTTGGAAAACTACAGATGAATGGCCCGTACAATGTAACCCCCTACATCTCCAAAATTATCCCTCTTAAACCATAATCGGCATCCCCACTACATGAAAAGAACCACATCTAGTAAAACAACACTACCGAACATGCTTGTTGTCCCACCAGACACTCCGCTTTATTGAATGCATGTCCAGCCACTTCCATCGTCATTATTAAAATTCATGCTACCCTATCCTTCCTCTCAACAAGTTAACACCCAATATACCACATCACAACCATACATGATAGCCCAGCTACAACACAACACCACACACATCACACCCTGTAACATAATCTTAACACAACATGATTCTATAACCCCACTACCCAACCACTACCTACATGTTGCCCCATTGCATAAAAATTTAATCCATTACACCATCAATCAATCTCTTAACCTAAGATTCAATTATATCACTTGTACCACCTCATACTCACAACCACACTTTAAACAAAAACATAAAATGAAGATAATGAAACATAAGATCGATATAACCATACACTACACACATTCTCACCTAACAACAAGGTGTATTCAGATTTATCAGCCCATGTTATTTAATTCCACATTTATAACTCAAGGGAGATCACATAACATGTTTTATCCTTGAGAATCCATATATTTATCATGGAACACACTGTTAATAAATTTCAAACTATTATTCATTCGATAAGAAAACAACTAAAAATATTCATTAATCATACATGTGTGTAAAACGAGGCCACTAACAAACATGATTTTCAAAATGAATACAAGACATACAAAAAATAACCTGGATCAATGATAATATATAAAACAAAGCGATCATCGTCATCTTCTTCATAGATCCATATTTATCACATCATACTATCTTTTCAAAATTCTGTTCCAAAATTATTCCCAAGGGAACGTAGGTACACCCCACCCACATGATACATAATTACAAGAGGGGTGAAGGGATCCCTAACTGGAAGAAAAGATGATCAATAATTCCCTCTTGCACAAAATAATTGGACTTCACACAATATGTAGGAATGAATTGGTGGAAAAAAGAATCCACAACAACAGAATAATTGCAACTCATCAGGGAAGAATGGTTCTGGGTTCACAAATAAAAAAGATATGAGTTCAATGAAAGAGATGATCTCGACATTAGAAAATATAGATCCTATATCAAAGAAATGGAAATTGTTTCAAAAAACAAATAATTTTAGATCACGGGGATGACCATGTGGTTTGATTATTTCAAAGTACTCAAAGAATTGGGATATTAAATATATAACTAATATCCTTTGAAACACCTTTAGAAATGATCAACAAGGCTTTGAACTCGTTTTACATTAGATAAAACATAATAGGGGTGAAACATGAAACATTGGAAAATTTGAAATGACTAACTAATGATTGAGTCATTGAAACGAGTCACTGATATTGAGTCAATAATTCCAGACACACCAATGAATTATCGAACGATGTTGAGCCACTAATGCAATTAACCGATAGTGATTCACCAATGCAACTCACAAATTCCTCACTCACTAATGCCAGACCTACTGATGCTTGGACCTATTAATGCCTTGTTCTACCGATTCTTAGACCTATTGACGACTTGACCTACTGATGTCCTGATACAACGACACCCTAACTCACCATTTCCCTTACTCACTGACTCTCTAACTCACCAACAACTTGACCTTACAATTCCGAGCCATTGAATCTATTATACTGATGTTGAGTCACCAACGTTTCCTACCGATGAAAAAATATGAATAATGGATAACTCTAAAAATGAGCTGTCGTTTCCTCCCATAACACCCCAAAAACTATATATTGATAAATTAATGGAATCGGGAGGTCTGGACCATTACATCAGATACCTGTCAAACTATTATATCCCTCGAGAATTCATAACCAAACCGATAAGAATGAGAGTTTTGAAAACCACCACATAAGATACCTCCCAACAATAAACCAACCTATGTTGTTCAACTATTAGAGTGAATACTCAAAATACAGTAAAAAATCCTCCCACATTTTCTAACCCAAAAATCCAGAAGATACCCCATATAATCAGCAACTATCCACACACATGAGTTAAGGAATTCTTTCATCCATATAATGATACTATCTACTCTAGGTGGCACTGACTCACCCACATTGGTTTAATCACATATCAACTAATGTGTCTTTATTAGGAAGAATGTATCCCCCTTTACCCATGTTTGGACTTAATTATAATCTATAGAACAATGATAGAACCCATATTATAGAAAAAATTTCAAACAATACATCACAAATAAAAAATAAAGAAAAACTCAAAACATATTGGGGTATTGGGAACACATTTTTGTTCTCTTACTCCCATGTACTCTCCTCCAGGCCAATATACCTTCCCAACAAGAGAACCAAAGGAATGGTCAAACAACATATAACGTTAACTTTATGATCTTAGATCTCAACTAGACACTCCACGAATATTGTGTCATCCTCAATATCCAAATCACCCTAATCAGTGACATGAGATTAATCATGATGATATCAATGAAGCTAGGAGACATGAAAGACGTCTTGGGTCCTCACCAAATGCGGTAGAAATGGACATTGGTATTCTACCTTTCCAAATCTACCCACAACATCGAAAGGTCTGATGATACTCATATAATGTTTTCCCATACACAGAACCTCTATTTCCCATGTCGAGTGGAAAAATTGAAGAACATGTTGGCCCCAACCGTGAACTCTAAGGGCCTTCTGCAATGAGAAGCATATGACTTGTATCAGTCTCGTGATACCTTCATCCTCTAATGGACTATCTTCAACTTCTTTTTCTTACTCAACACCACGTCACGACTAAGGATTTCTTCCTCCCCAAATTCTACTCCACACAATGGTAAACAACATTGAATCCCGTACAAGGCCTTAAAATGATCCATACCAATGGATGAGTGATATGTATTATAATCAGAGAATTATAAGAAAAAATGTCAAACCTAATACCCCCTGAATTCCAAGATGCATTTTCTAAGATTATCCATCAATGTAGGGATGGTCCTCTGTGTATTCCCATCTGTTTGAGGGAGGAAAGTATTGCTGAGGAATAACTGAGTGCCAAAACCATGTTGCATCTCCCTCCAGAATCACAAGGTATGACACATTTCCTGATCCAACGAAATGGATCTTGTAACTCTATAAATCAACTCCACCTCATCTACATACCTATTTTCTAAGGCATCCACTACAACCAACTACTTAATTGCAAAGAATTGAGATGATTTTGTCTGTTGATCCTCTATTACCTAGATTCCATCATATCCTCCATGAGATATTGGAAATCCAGTGACAAAATCCATTGATATGCCATCCAACATCGACATCGGGACATCTAGGAACTAAAACAGACACCTACGATTACGTTTCTCATCAATTACTTACAGGCACACTAGGAACACTACCACTAAATATTCTACAACCCACCTCATCCTAGGCCAACAAAACTGCCCTTTTAAGCCATGGAACATCTTGTAAAATCCTATGTGTACCACCAAGGGTGATTGATGAAACTCAACAGGAAATACCTCACGCATCATTACTGGAAAAAAATTACCAGATAACAGCATTTGATCCTGATCATACTCTGAACATCCCTTCATAGAATCACACTTGTCAATGTGATCAGGTATCACCTCCGCCTCCGATTCACCCCCCTGAGAATCCTCCAACTATTTCCTCACAGATGAATTCACCATCATATGAAATAGGTATCCTCTTCCTCCATTAACTCCCACAACTATGTTAAGGGAACCAGACTCCTCCATCACCCTCTAGGAATCTGATGATTCTCGAAAAAACTCTTTTGGTGAAATCATACTCAAAGGATGATCCACAACATTAGCCTCTCCTAAGGTGTAATGGATCTCGAAGTGGTCATCCTAGAGAAACACTATAGACCACTACAGAATCTCATTGAGATATTTCTAGGAAATTATATACGTCATGATTTTCTGATCTGTGAACACAAAAAAGAACTCCCCAATTAGGTAATGTCACCAAAATATTAGAACAAACATGACCACAAAATCACTAGATCATGGATGTGATAAATACATTCGCGGGGACATAATTTCTTAGACCAATAAGATATCACAACTCACATCTGCATAATCACACATCCCAATCCTAGACCGGAAGAATTGCAAAACACCATGAACAATAATAATTCATCTGGGATCTGGAGCACATGAGCATTGAACTACATTCCCATCAAGTAGTTGAAAGATGTGTGTCACTACTCACTCCACATAGAGGCATAGTCCTACCAGGTCAAATCTATCAATGGAGTTACTACTCATGATAAATTGTGTAAAAACCTTTCATTATAGTCTTAAAAACTAGGAAAACTAGAAAATTGTTCCGCATTCTTGGGTGTGGTACAATAAACAACTACCTCGACCTTCGATAGGTCCACTTATAATCAATGTTGATAAACAACATATCCATGAGGTGGACCTATCGTGTCCAAAAAAATGCACTTGGAAAACTATCTAAAGATCTAGTGGTGTCAGAGGATCAACGTGAAAATCTTGAAATACTCAGTATTCTCCACCTTTGACATCATGTATATCAGAATTTAATCGGTGAAAATGATAATGAAATGGTCTAGGAACAAATGAAAGATGGAGTTCATATGTCCCGTGAACATGGATAGTGAATTTGTAACACCGAATGACATAACCACTAACCTAAAGTGACCAAAACATCAACAGGAATCAGTCTTTATGATGCCACCCTCGATCACCCTCAAATAGTGATACCCAAACCACAAATCAATCTTGTAAAACCAACTTTATTGCCTATGTTGGTCAACGAATATCATCTGTCCTTAGGAGAGGGTAACGAATCTTAATGTCACTTTATTCATTCCTCATTAGTCTATTAAAAGCCTCAGTCAACATTCTTCCTTCTTTGAAAACAAAACTGGAGCACCCCATGGTGACATAATAGGCCGGATAAATCCCCTTTTCATTAGATAGTCAATCTGGATAGCCAACTCCAATAATATAGAAGGAACCATTTGAAAATAATCCATTGAAATCAGGCTAGAACCGGGTTGTATGTGTATCCAAAACGGAACGTCCCGTCAAGGGGGTAGTGTCATAACCTCCTTGGGTAAAACATCCATGCACAACGTGAAAAATCCCATAACGTTCACAATCGTAGTATCGACTAATTCCATTAACATCTTGTTCAATAAGGAATGAACATACTCCATATGCTAAATTCAAATATAAAAACATCACTCACCAATGAAAACCAAATGCTTCCCATCCACGCATGAAAAAATGACTACCCTATAGAAGAATTTGATGAAAAAATGCATGGAAAACAACCCGTTGATGCCATGGATGACATCGTACAAGTGCATACGTAGAAAAAATGAGACCCACACTGGATTGTCGTAGCCTGAACATCATTCTATATCCATGAAAACATCCGACATGCTAGTTTCACCTCTGACTAGTATAAGAAACACCCGGGGCACAAAATGTATCTCTATGTACAGTCCCTAGGAATTCTCTATACTAGGTGCAACAAAGGCATGAAAAAAACCTGAATCTGACAAGGCTTATACAGAAGTACTAAATAATCTGAGTGCACCTTGAATGATCTCCAGCCTTACTAGAACATCAAACACTACAACATGCCACTAACCACACTCATCCCTTCTAAGAATCTCACCCAGGAATCCTAATTCATAATGAGATCCAAATAAAAGATAAGGATACCCATTAACATGATCCCTAGTTCTTGAACTCACATACTCCCATACAGGTGGGAAAGTAGCCCAGTTTGATTCTTAGCCTTCATTGTAGAATATAAAAATTACTTCTATAAATCCTTCTCAAAATTGACCCACATAACATCAGCCTCCTTCCTTTTACCAAGATATATTGTACACCACTAACGTAGCTACCCTAATCTAACTAAATTCATATGGAACCCATTACTCCATCGGAGCCCTAATCAGGATAGAGGTGATCTCAAGATCCTCAAGTTATCTCTTTATATCCATGTCTAGGAAACTACACTCATAAATTCATACAGTTTTCCACTGAAATTCATGAAGTAACATTAAACACTGATTATCTTAGTCCTCTGGATAAACCCTAAAGCAATCAGCCAGACTGGCCTATAGAGCCAATGTTGCCCGACACAGTCATGGTTGACAATCAGGTGGAATTGCAGAATCATAAACTAAAAACTCCTAATCCGGAGTAGTATGTAGTTTATTTATGATTCATTTTAAGTAATTTTTTATATTAATTTTCCAAAAATGAAAAAATAAACAAGAGAACATGTCATCATGATGCATGTAACTTTTCTTGTGTCTCTATCATATAAACAGTGTTGCCTCACATGATCGTTCGGTATGCATAGAGTCCTTTCATCAGATCATGGGGTCCCTAAAATCCCATGTCCTAGATCATATTTCATGGCCTATGTCACACCCCAAGATAACATAAAATTTTTTCCCTACCAACCAATGCAATCTTCTATGTTCCTAACTCGAAACTCCATCATATCTCTCCACCATCAACCACTTTTTCCATTCCCTCATGACCCCCACCCACTAATAATGGCCCTCCAAAGTTGGTAATGGAAATAGATAGATAATGACCCCCCAAGTTCCACCTATAGTAGGAACTGGTGTGGAGAACAACACCATGGGTATAGATATCTCACCACATTGGAGGTATTACACTTTTTATAGTAACCAATATTGGGAGATAAGATGTATCAAACTCAAAACAACTCCAAGACACACACACACACATATATAATAATCCAAAATTCATCCCAGAAGCATTTTTAAAGTAAAACTGGTAGGGATAAAATGAAAAAATCCAAAATAAATACCAAATAGGCAAAAAATAAGCAGCGACATAGAAACTCTCCTTATGATTGTGCTAGCAATGACTTGCATAGTTAGTGAAATATCCCTATAAACCTGATGTTATATATATGTAGGGTGGGAAGACATGTATACATAGTCGGAAAATCCCATGTGTCTCATGCAAAAGGGGGAGAGGCATAATAATGCCACTGTTAAAAAATAAAAGAATCTCAAAATTACATAACAAGGTTTAATATCCACCCCAACCTCTCCAAGGATCACTCACTAAATAATGCATGTAAAGTAATGTAATATTGTAAGAAAATCACTGATAGGATACCCTACACCACATCCGATTGGTTAATAGCACATCCCGAATGGAGAATGTACTGATGCTACCACGCTCTTCCACAAGCCCCAGTGTCACAACCCACTCCCACACACCTGGTCCAAATACCACATCACATATCTCAAATAAAATCCTAGGCAATAAAACCATATCTTTATTATAAATAACTCTGTTAAAGTAAATCATATTTCATCTTGAGGAAACATGGGAAAAAACACATCACCCATAAACACAGGGGATTCAAAACCACACCACAACATACCTAAAGAATCTAGTGATACTAGTTCCTAGAAGAGGGAGCAGAGAATAAATAATAACTTTCAATCCATCCTCCCACCGGGATGTTGGGAATGTACACCCTCTCCCATAATAATGGGTGTGTTTGGAATATATTTCTTATCAAGAGTGTGGTGTGTATAGAAATAAAAAAGGACTATATCTATATATATCAATAACAAACACTCGGCCCATATTATGTGTTTTTTCAACTAGTAACCATCTCACCAAAGCGTCATAACTAATACCTATAAATGCATTTATCAACACCACCAATAGTCACATTGTATGTTGATAATTAAATTATGCTTCACTATAAGCCAAAACTCAAAACAAATCCTGAACAAATTCATTTAACATGTTATCACTCTACATTAAAAAAATACATTTTTTCATTTTTTCCATCCCGACCCTAGAAAATACCAAATAAAGTATAGTACATGTAACATCGTAAATGACACACACTTCACAATGTCCTTGGAAACTACAGAGAATGGACCTTGCAAGGTAAAAACATCCTTATATGAAATTATCCACCCTAAACCGTCCTCGGTAGACCAACCACACAAAAAGAACTGCATTCAACCAAAACAAACTCAACCAGATTGAAGTACTAGTATACTAATTCATTCCTTGAAAGACCATCCCCCAACTACCACCATTATTATTAAAAACCATGCCACACTATCATTCCTATAAACAAGTAATCCCCCATCACACCTCATCAAAACCAAACATAGTATCCCTATAGAAAAACAACAACCCACCCAGCACACCTAGAAACATAAACATAACACTTCCAGATCTTGCAAACCCTCTTCCCAGCAACTTCCCAGATGTATTCCCACATCATAAAAAGATCATCCATTCCATGATCAACCAATATCTCAATGTGATATTATATTACACCCTCGTACAACCCCATAATCATATCCACACTCCCAGCCACAACACCATATGAACTGAACATCACATAAGGTAAACAAAACTATACACCACACAGGGAAACACCGAAAAACAAGGTATATTAAGATTTAAAAACCCTCATTTAACTACACTTAGATAATTTAGTGGTGATATATACAAATGTTTGATCTAGGGGAATATATATATTTAACTGGATGTACATGGTTAATATATTTCAATATTTTCGCCAATATACTGGGAAAGAAAAAAATATTCACATAACATACATGTGCACAAATATATTACCCCAATGAACATTGTTTTCATAAGGTGTGAAACCTTCAAAATATATTAAATTGATCTAGGATAACATATCAAATGATTTGAGCTTCATCATCTTATTCTCTAACCCTCATTTATTATGTCTAATTATCTTTGTTAATTATTGGTCCAACTGTATTCCCAAAGGGACATGGGGTCACTGACCCTACATGATTAACAATTAATAAAGGGAAAATGGGATCCATACATGGAACAATTGATGATAAACAATTCCTTCACCCACCAAAAACATGGGGTCGTGCATGTAGCATGAAATAATCCAAGGAAAACTCAATCCATGGATACTACACAGATGTGACACCTCAGGGATGAAAGGTAATGGTTGAATGAATAGAAATATGAATTGTTCAATGGAAGAGAGAACTAGACTTTAGAAAATCCATATACGATATAAATTCAAGGGTAACGGTTTCGTGGACCATTAAAGTTCCAATGTGTTAATGACCCTGAATTTTGACAATTTCGAAGTCCCTATATCGTTAGGATATTAATAGTATAAATAATATCAATTGAAATGTCTTTATAAGTGCGCAATATGCATTCACACACGATTTATGTAAAATAAAACAAAATAGATATGAAACTAGAAAAACTGGGAAAAACTGGAAATGACTCACTGATGGGTGAGTCACCGATATGAGTCACCAACTGTAAGTCACCAATGCCTGACTCACAAATGGATGAGCCGCCAACTCTGATCCACCGATGCAACTCACGAATAGTGAGTCACTGATGTGACTCACTGATGCCCAACCTAGTGACACCTGACATGATAAAACCTCGACCAACCAATGCCTCATCATACCGATAGCTTGACCAACAAATGCATCGACCTACCAACACCTCAACATACCAATTCCTCAACCTACCGATTCCTTGAATTATTGACACAATAACACATTAATTACCAATCTCACTGATGCCCTGACCTACCGACGCATATCCACTAATGTTGAGCTTCTGATGATGATTCTCCGACGTGTCCTACTAAAGAAAAAACTATAATTTTGAAAACACTTGAAATAATATACTATTGACTCCCAGAACACCCCAAAAAATAGATTTTAACAATGTAGTGTATCTATATGGTTTGGGCCTTTACTATTGTATACTATAATAGTCTCTTGATGTTTGAGGCAGAGAGAATTAATGGTGTCCTTTTATATGAGATGGAGAGGAAAAACAAGGAATGTTTCAAAGTATTATGATATATATAATGACATGGTCAATTTATTTGGAAAACAATTGGAACAAGATAGAAGAAATGAGGATTTAGAATATAAATTTATAAATAAAACCGGATTTTGTTATGTTTCTAGGTAATATAACTCTTTATATCATTATTTTATCTCCTCATTAACCATGTTTAACCTTTACAGAAATAATGAATTTCAACCTACGTTATTATCAACAATGAAAAAAAAATCAACATATTATATAATATTAATTACACAAATATCCTATATGTCAAAAAATTCTTCAAATTCAATCACTATATGTGTCCAAAATTCATTTTATAATAAACCCATAATATGTGATGAAATACTATTTTCTGAAAAAATGTATTTTCTATTATAAATCACTTTTTTAAAAGAAAATGTGTATAATATCTAATACAATGATATAAATTGGATTATTTTGAGTAATAATGAACTAATTTTGTTTTAAAATTATTTAAAAAAATTGACATTGTAAATACATGAATAGTTATGATAGTTTTTTATATAATTTATTTACTATCCCAATTCACTGATAAATCAATCAATTCCCAAAAATACCAAAATTACTCCTTCAACTATTATTGATATAATTATTTTTGAAATTATATACTTTTTTTTAAATAAAATATCAAGAAGTGTTAAAAATAAATTATAATATTAGCACATAAAATGAAATAAACCCATTTTTAATGAAAAGATATTTTTGATGTATAAAATTAACTTATTAGCATTCCTTTACTATAAACTATAATTAAATTAATGATAAAATATTTTATTGAACATATAATTTATAATTTTCAATAAAAATGTTTATAAATATATTTTTTAATTTATTATAATAAATGCAATTTTTGTACATAATTTTTTTTAAAGAAAATAGTCTTTGTTTGCAATTAAATACATTTATTCTAATTTATAAAGAATGAAATACTAATTAATTAATTTTATACTAGTGTAAAAAAAAATTTATAATTTTTGAAATCATATTCATACCTTTCTAGTCCAACACCTAGGTAATAAATTTCACATTAAACAATAAAAATTTAACAGAAATCCATGGTTTATTTAAACTCAATGTTGAATGAAAAGAATGCTATCAATGAAATAAAATATATTTACAAAGAAATATATGATAATATTAAGGTGTTTTACAAGAATAATATTAAGATATGTTTCATGTACGATAATTACCTTACACTCTATCAATTGTCGTATTGTCAAGTATGTGCATGATAAATGCCCTTTCAAAATGTATGATATATGTTACATGATAGTTGTCTCTAAACATGAATTAAATTTTCATTTCTTCATAAATTAAAGTATTTTATAATTTAGATAAATGTTAATACATTTGATAATTAATTTACTTATATGAATAAAAATAAGAAAAATTATATTTTCATTTTTCATCTTCTATATAATAATTAAATAATTTCTCTAAATCATATATGATCTTCATGAAATCATTTTTAGGATTTGAAAAATATAAATTATCCCTTCTCTAATGAACCCAAAAAGAAATCCATCCTGATTTTGACATTTTATCTACATCTACCAATACATTCCTTTGACTTAATTAAAGAAAAATACATAAATAATCAAATATGTTTTCCACCTTTTCTTGAACTTCAAAACTTGAGTTCTTCAGGTTGTAGATTGTTTTTTGGTAGTACCTTAATCATTTTATGGAATTATAAAGATAATAATTCATGCATAATAATTTCAATAGTTAATACCTATTGAATATATTGACAATAAATTATATAATCATGAGGGAAACACTAATATACCAACAAAAAATGACCCTTGGTTGTTACCTCTTGATACCTAGTTTATAACATTAGCCATAAGATTTTTACACCAAATCAGACCTTTCATAATTAAAATCAATTACTATTATATCTTTTTTTTATTATGAAGAACCATCATTACTATGGTATTTCTATAGATATGTATTATTTCTCAAGATATGTTTTGGTAACTCGTAGGACTTATTTTCCTCATTGAATTTTGATTTTGAAATGTCTTTCAAAAACTATCTGGATAAGGTATTTTATTTGATGTCATTTTGTATGATTTATCTTTAATATTATTAATATATTTAAAAAAAATACAAATTTTTAATGCATTATATTTTTCACAACAAGATTTTATGTATTTTTATCATTTCAAAAATTGTGTCATGTTTTACTATATGAAGATGTAATACAAATATATATTTTCACTTTATTTTATTTCAAACAAGAATACATAAATTTTCCGTCTATATAAGTGTATAAAATAATTGATGGGATACAAATAGGCTCTATTTTTCTCATGTATTTTATAAAAAACATTATGAATAATGTTTTCATTACTCCATAGTAGGTACTTGGGTCTCTTCAACCTTACCTAGTAGGTCTATGATTGTCTTCCCAAGGGTAGCTGTGTGGTATTTGTTGAGTGGTATTGTATCAGTAATAGAAGGGTTATAATAGTTGTGTTTTAATTTTGTGGTTTTGGGATTATTTTTACTTGAACTATTTGTTTAGCATTAAATTTTCCCTAGATATTGTAGTCTTATGAGATGAATTTTATTTATTTTTATGTCAGACTATTCTTCTATAGTTTTTTGAATTTATTAATGTTTATTCTAAAATATATAATTTTATGTAACATTTTATGGAAAAATTATTCCAAATTTCTATTTAATATTTCCCATGAACTTGACACTAGTTGATTAAAATCATGAATTCCCTCAGGCCTTGGAAAATGACGGATTGAGTATCAAATCATGGAATTTTAGTTTATCACATGAAACATAATAATTGAAGGTGGATAGTTCCTAAAAGTTTGTTTCCTTGAAATAATTTATTTTATTTATGTTGATTCATGATAGAAAGGATATTTTGAATGTCTATGGGTGAATAGGATGTTCGCAAATGGATTCCTTATCACCAAAATTTCAGATGGAACATGAGATACCAGGGAGAGTTGGGACGTTCATTTCACTCTTGAGTTATTAATTTCTTATTATTGATGATATTGATATTTTAGATGAGAATATATATGTATTTGGAATCTATTATATGATTCATGGTGGATTAGTTATGTGACCAGGGAAATATGGGTGACCTACACATTCAATCATTACTTGAAGTATCAAAGTGCGTGATCTTGAAACCAAATAGGTAACTGTCATATGGTTAGTGAATGGTTTACTATCCCATTAAACCAATTTATGTGTGTTTCTACATTTACCCCAAACATTATCCCCTATTTCCCTCATACAAATTTGTTTCTTTTATTTTAGGAATGTTTAGTGGGTTATAAAATTTTATTGGAAGATATTTTTTGGAGTTTTTATTCATTCGCATATATTATTTTTCACTACTAATTTTTTGTTTTTCTAATTACATTATTTAGAAATCCTTATGTTTTATTAAAAATGGTATTCATTAAAATCCATGATCAAATGATTTTTATTACCAAAATGATTTAAAAAAGATGATTTTTTATTGAAATTATTTTCACAGATTTATATTAGATTTATTTAAAGAAGGTTTTATAAAAAAAATATGCTTATATAGAGATTTAAAATGGTAATGGTTTAATAATGGGAATTTTGGAATAATTTTTTAATACCATGGATTTAGTTTCATGATATGTAATTGTAGTTCATTTATATAGACACGTATGCTTTTAAAATTTAAGTATAATATTTTAAAATGTTCAAGGGTACTATATATTTTAAATTACTAATTACATAATAAAATTTTTGTGGGATGTTATTTAAATTCTTATGGAATAAGTGTGTTCTACCGAGGGATTTGATTAATACAAAATTATTTGAATATACCGTTGATGAAATAGTTATTGAATCCATGGAACATAATTCATACTAATGAAAAACAGAATACTCTTATTGAAATAGTGTTATCATTTGTCCCACAATTATATGGGTCCTCCCAAGGTCTTCACCTTGACCTTAGATATATTATATTAGTGTATAATATGACCTAATGTAAGTGGTTTCTTGAAATGTTCTTGTCAGATGATGTTGATATAGATGAAAAAATAGGAGTGGATAATTCCTATTTCATGGTTGGATTAGACAGCAATGTATTTATGGGAATGGAAAAGAAGTTGGTTGAGCTGGGAGAGTCTTCTAAAATAAACATAAATAAATTTTTTTGATTATATTCTGGGAAACATGTGATTTTATGTATTATAACAGAAAATATCAATGGTATTTTCATTAGTGTGTCTATATTAACCTCCAATAAAAGTTTTCTATGATATGGTATTGAACGATAAAGGTTCAAGTGTAATAGGTCTCTGGGAAAAATATTTCTTAGGAATATTTTGTGGATTTTATGGGATATTTGTTGATTCTATATTTTTTGTTTGTTGTTGATTCCATAGTGTGGACCATAATACATGGGAGAGGTGTGTTTCCCTATGATATTTTTGGTTTGTTTCATGTATAATTTTCAGTATTGAATGTTATTATATAACATCTTGAGTGGTTTTTCACTATCTAAATATGTTATTGTTTAACTTTTAGGGGTTTATTATTAGGACTAATATGGGATAATTAATTGGATGGATTTTTCCTTCATAATAATTTTGGTTTGACCTTTTTTGTTAGAGATCCTTGAAAATAATTTATGTGGTATCCCAGTTGAATGTTTTTTATTATTTTTTATATAATGGACTTGTTGGGTTGATCTATTCATAGTTTGACTGAGATAAACCTTTATTGAAATATATTGGGTAACTAGGACTGAGTGGATTCATGTATGATAGGAAACTCCGAGGTTCTAGGGTTTGTTATGGTGAGATATCAAATGTGTGAGGCTATATTTTTGAAATCCAAGGTTTTTTTGTATTTACCTGAGGTATGAATCCTTTGTAGTGTTGTTTATTTCATATGAAAGACTATAATGTTGTTGTATATTGATGTATATGTTTATTTTGGTGTATTTAAGAGGTTTCAAATGTGTTTTAAATTTTATTTTAGTACTAGTTTCATTTAAACATCATTGTTTAGTTTATAAGAGTTTCACCTTTGTTTATAGGGAGGTTAGTTGACTGATAATAAATTTTTTATTATTTTTGAAAACTTTTAAGGAACAAAGTGAGAAACCATAAAAATGACCACACAATATCATTGTACCAAAAGAGATAGATGACCCATTAAAATCAATCTTGATCTATTTAAAGCATTATCCCTAAATAATTTCCAATGAATATCACTAACCTTTGTATTAGATTCATCCTTGAGAATATCTTCAAACCAATAGGCCAGCTTCTCCCACATGTTTATTTAGTCCTTCAAATTTATCCTCCTCTCGCTGAATCCTATAATAAGGATGAAATTTTGTTTGCAGATCTAATTGCACATATCTTTATTAGTTTCCACTTGAACCGGTCTTTCATACATTCAGCCAACAACCTCAATAGCGGACTTAATTTCAAAGGCCTCTTCCTGAATTTCTTCCCACGAGTGATTGATAAGCTCCCATGTTGTCTCCATATACCCAAAATCATTATCTACCACACAGATCTGATCATCCAACCCCTAATAGTTCCCATGATCCACCACAACTGATTTGTCCTACCTCTAATTAGATAATCCATTATAGGGAGGATTATCTTAAAATATTCTTTTCCTTAATCCACTACTATATAGGATTGTTAAATGTTTTGGAGGTGTGTTCCATTTATCCATTTAGTCTCTGGTGTTTCATTCATAAAGGTTCTTATTATGTTAGTGTTCTATTTGTTTATGTGTATTGATCATGAGATATCTTATATAAGTATTCTATGGAATGATTATCAATCATTATAATGAATTTCATTACATATTTATGATTATTTGGGGGTATTTTCAGTTGTTTCATTAACCTTCCACCACATTATATTGGTTAAGGAAGTTATTTATTCCTTTTCAATTCTATCATACGTTTAGAAACTTTATAGGGATATAATGATATATGGTAGTGTGAATTTTCACATGTGAATATTGATTTATAATATATATACCTCATAATTTTTGTTTTATGGTTATTTATGTGGTCTAAATTTGTCCATGAAGTATAGTTATACTGTGGTATAGAAACTTCAACTAATAATTATGTAGTTGATCCACCGGCTAATTTGTGGGATCCATCGGCCAACATGTTGTATTGTAATTGGATATAATTTTTTTTAAATCAAATGGACTACTGGTGGATCTCCACGTACCTGCTGGTGGTCTAATGAAAAATTTATGGATAACCCCATCCCATTAGTGGAATCAAATGACACAATTTTCGTAAGGTAATTGGTGTAATTATGAACTAAAACAACTAAATTATTAATATTACCTTCTCATATGACCCAATATTGATCTATACAAACCATGGGATCCCACTTCAGTGATTGTGGCTCCACTAATATCAATTCTTAAAAGACCGATGTGTCATTTATTGGGGTGGTTAACAATCAGTAGGTATAACCCATTTTGGAATTTTACCTCTCTTATTACTCATGATATATTCAATCGAGAAGCTCTAAAATCCTATTGATTTTTTGGATTCGAAATTATTGAAATGGGTATATGGTTTAATGATTCCTTCATTCTTCTATGAAGATATCTCTCCCTTATTTGGGTATTCATTTTGGAGATAAAAACATTCAGATTCATTATGGTTTGATCCAGAATATTACAATGTAGGATTATAAATTTTTTTCTTCTTCTTTTGATTAATAGATTATTTAGTTATTATTGCAAATTATTTATAAATTTTGAATAATTTATATATAATTTAAAATAAATAGAGACTCTTTGCCTATAAAAAACCGTTGTGGAAAAAATTACTTTATTAAATTAATTTATCATTTTCATGGAATGCATACTTTTTTCTATTCTCAATGGTTTATAGTTCTTGAAGTGAAAATGATTATTCTAATGAAAATTGGTTAATTTTTTTGATTTATTTCCACATTATTAAATATTTTTGTGTTTTGGAAAACATTTTGGAATTATATAAAGAATAACTTATTTTGATTTTCTTTTAAATTATTAGTCGTAATGATATTTTAAATACTTTGAAGGGATTGATTGTAATTTCATATTCTTTGATAAAAGGCCCATTTTTTCATTCATAATTTTTTTTAAATGAAGAGGGTATATAGGGACCCATTTCAAAAATATGATTCAAATAGATATTTCATCTAGTTGAAAATAGATCAATTTTTCTTCTTTTTTTTTCTCTTAAAGTACCATTTGGAATAATACGACGCTTATTTTTATTTTGAGTCCCCTTGACGAGACCCTTTTATTAAATTTCACTTAACTAATAGTTTGTGGTGTACATGGTAATTTCTGTTAAGACAAGTGTTTGTTCTAAACAATGGATCTTATGGGTGTGTGTAAGGGTTAGATATTTATTCTTAATGTTTTGGAAGGATTATTATTTATGTTAATACTGATGGAAATAGAATTTGGTTTCATTAGTGAAATTTTACTTCAAATCACATTTTTCTTGACTTTTTTTAGTGGTGGATAGTGGTTGGGAAAGTGTGATCATTATTTGGGAGGGGAACTACTATCTTTTATAAACCTTATCCTCTAAGAGCATTATTTTAGGGTAATGCGCACAACATGGGGCCTAATTTTTTTATGGAAGGGATAAGCTCTCAGGAAGTAACTCTTACCCCTATACCTGTTTTTATATGGTAATTGTTCAGTAGGTAGAATCTGAACATAGAGTCATATAAGGATCCTTTCTAAACTAGAACAATTTTACCTTTTAAATGTGATAAATTACCTATGAATCATCATTATTTATATATGACCTTGGATACCTTAGTGTTATACCACATTGGAGCTTCCAAATTTTACATACATTCTTATATTATCTTCCAATTTATATGAGAACACATCACTTCTATTATATTGATGTTGATTATTTGTTTACTCTTAATATATTGTAAAAACTCATAGTTTTACTCAACTCTATTGAATTTGAATTGTGAAATGTCACTCAATTTTTTTTTCTAAAAATGATATTTCATTTGAATGCATTGTATATTATCTATATTTAGAATTATAAATATATTTTTGAAGGAAAAAATAATCTTTTGAGAAAATATATTACCTACAACACTTATTTAGGTATTTTTATCTCTTTCTATAATATGGAATTACTTACTTTTATTAAATGCAATTAAAATACCTATATTTACATTTTCTATTTCAAACTATAATATATAAGTTCCTTGTGGAAGTAATTTCAAAGACTTCATTGTGGGATACAATGAGGATTTGTTTTATTCACACCCTACATACAAAAACTGGTTTATTTGGTATTACTGATTTTGTAACTGTTACCTATGTATTTCTATAGATATTATATGGGTTCATTCTAGTTTCTACATGTTAAGGAGACATGGGATGTCATTAGTGGTCTTAAACCTCCAAGATTTGGGTTTTAGAAGTTGGGTTTTTTAATATTTTCGATTTATATATATTATAACACTTATTTTATCCTGAAATTGTATTCATATATAATGGTAGTATGATGTGAAATTTATTTTGATAATGTTAAATTTTACTTGTCTCATTTTATTTAATTGATTAATGCTTTTAATGAAATCTTAGTTTTAATGAAATATTTTTTTTGTGTGAAATCGTTCCCCGGGGAGGTTACATAATGACTAAGAGCTTATTTCCCACCAATGGGGACTAAAAATTACCTTTCATCCTTTAATGATATGACTTTGATAACATATTATTGAATTTTATGTTGGTCCATGACAAATACACCCCACTCATTCTGATATGTCATGTTAATTGTCAATTTAATCCACATATGTGTGTGTGTCAAATTATTTACTTATCAATTCCATCAAGGATAGTATGTATAAATTATTTTTACTGTTTAAATATATAATAAAAAAAAATTATGTGTTTTTAGTCCTTTTTTCTGTACTGTAAATAATAATGATAAAACACTTTGTAATTCACAAAAAAATATAGATAATTTATACAAACATATCCATCAAACCGTCTCATATTTAATACAATTATAAAAAACAAATTACAGTTATTATAATTGTTCATGTATAATACAAACATAAGAAGAAACTTAATTTATTAGTTTTTTAATAAATATAATTTATTATATAAGTTTTATACATGTGAGGAAAAAAAATTGGAACTAATTTAAGAGGACTCTTGAATATAACTCATATTTCTAATTTTTCCTATGTTATTGTATATTTTCACCCTGATTATTCATAAATTTTATAATTAACATATATCACATTTCATTCAAAAAATTTTAAGGATATATCTTCTTTTAATTCATGAAAATTCATTCAAAAATACCTTTATGGTTTTTGTTAAGGTATTTTTTCAAATTCCCAAATTGATTATTGTTATTCTTATTATTATTGTCTCAAATAAATACAACCTATTATTTTTAAATATCCCTTTCAATATTAAAATAATGTTTAACATTACTCATTTTGGGACCTCCATGTACAATTATTTACATATTATTTATGAATTCACTTGAAACATATTCATTTTTCATTGGTTCACATCATGTTCAGGATTGATTTTTATTTTCCATTCCATATAGATATCATGCTAATGAGAAAATTATTTTGGATGACAAATACAATAATTATATAGGACACAAAATTCATGGAATATTGTTATATATGTTTTGATATTATGATTATACATGAACATGATGGAATATGTTTTTAAAACATCAATAAAGTGATGATTTAAACATATAAATTTTTTATGATCACGATGCTACCAGTTTTCAAAACTTTATAATGTTTTATCATAATATATGAACCACATTCTATTGATAATTTAATTGACACACACATTCTAATGATAATTATGATCATATTCTTACGACATGATATTGATCACTGTAGGTTCCAAATTTCACAGATTTATTCATGTCTCATTTTCATTCAAATTAATTCTCCCTCTACTACAAATTTATCCCACCATTTTCATGATTTATCTCCATAGGTGATTAAATGTACAAAAGATAATATTAATTTATTTAATTCGAATAAAAATAATAATTTAAATAATTTTAAAATATCACAATAAAACATATTCTTTTAACCTAATTTCTCAGTGATAGAATAAAATTTAATTTGTCATATATTTTTTTCAATTTTTCTTAAAAATAAAATTATTATCACGTATAAACGTTTTTATGATATTTTCATTGGTATAGAGAAGGTTATAGTTACTATTGTAATTAGTTTGGTAAAATATATCCTTATATAACATATAGGATCCTACAATTTCATACTTATAAATCATTTAACATTGTGAATATGTTACTAACAATAAATTATTGAATAAATTTTTAATTTAAGCATTTTTATTTTAGAAAATAGTTGGAACCCAAATCAATAAAATTTAATTTTTAGTTGTGTCTTCAATATTCACTAAATATTGTTGAATGTTTTATAATCATCATGGTATATGCATTAGTTAATTACATATAGGTTTTCTATGACTATTAAATCATCTCATGAATATATCAATGTAGTGATATATATGAAAACATAAATTTGTGATATAATTTCATCCCATGTGATAGAGTCTATAATGTACCATACCCATTTTATTTATAACTAACTAAACCAAGTTGGTCACATGTTCTAAAGAATTCATCCCCATATTGAAATTACATTAAAATAAAACTGGGGGTATATGATGATATGGTGGGTAGAGTATACACCCATTTAATAAAGTTGAGGAAAAATGAATAATAGTAAAAGTAAAAAAGCCATTGAAATATAAATGAAACAATAAATATAAATCATCATGATATATATAATAAGTCCAAATAGAAATATAGGTTCATATATTGTATGATTATTTTCTAAGGCTATACCAAAATTTGGATCAAGGATTGAATGTTAGCAGAAATATCATACAATACATTCTCTATAAATGTTTTCAAATGTCTAAAAATCTAAATTCTAATTTTATCTCACGAAATATCTCATCCATATAATTTGAAACACCATTATTGAATATAATTTATAGAATATATAGGTTGCCTCATTCCTTTATCCCAACCTTCATCCTTAAAATCTGTCTGGGTACTAAACGAAGACCGGATCATGGTGCGAGTAAAAAAAGTAGGCCACCACAAATGAGGTCTATAACTATTATAGTCAATGATTATATACTGAAGTAGTTTAAATATAAAAATGAAAAAGGAAATATTATAACAGAAAACCCAGGTTGACTGGGGATCATCATAGGACACCAGTATGACACTACCTACATCAGACTATTAAAAAATGCCTCAAAAAACATATGAATTTGATAAATTGTAAGGAGAATTGATTCCCATACATTTACATAAAACATTGGTAAATTTATCTCACCTTATTCCAAATATTCTGAAGTGAATTTCATCTATAATAATTCAAAAAAATTAATAAGGAATTTCGTTTCCATTGATACTGTGTAAATAATAAGGGATGTAATGTGCATAGATTCCCCAAAAATGGAGTGGAATGTTATGACCATAAATTCATGATAAACCATATAAAATTTCATTTATATTAATTAGTTACAGAAAATATTCAATTCCAGTTTTTTAAATTGTAAATAACCAATATGGAAGAAAGTATCCACTAATCTCGAATAATCAATATAGAATTTATTTTATATTATTTCTTAATAAACTATATGGAACCTCATGTCCATTATAGAAGGAAACCATGATTTAATAACTTAAATTTAATTTAATAAATTTAAATTATAATTTATTTCAAATGAAAAAAAATAATAAAGATGAGAAAAGTGCATTCTACTTTTCACTACATCATTTATGTAGTTTCATGTGACATGGTCTTTCCATTCACTTTTTTAATTAATTAATATTAAATAAATTGGTCTATTGTAATTACCATCCCATATAACATTAAATTATATTCCCTTATAACATTTAATTCGACAAATCCAACCCAAACCGCCCTTGTTGTATATTTATTTCCTACGGGAAACACAATTCAACAAGTCATATAGTCGAACCCACCCAATGGGATAGATCTGGTTGATTTTTTAAACTCAAAACAATTATCATGAACAAATGACATGTAAATTTTAATTTATAGGTGTTCTATATAATGTATTGAATAATTTATTGTCACCACTAAAAACATTTGGCATGAATCACATTGATAAAAATTTATAAACAACAAAAAAGTTTGGGAAAAGGTATAGAACAACTACCTTAAATGTGTAGAAGAATCCTTATCTAGTATCACCTTTTATATTATGAAGGAAAGATAGGAAAAAGATTAATAGAATATTTATTTGAAAATTGGTGTATTTTATCACATGTAAATTAAATTTAATATGGAGATAAAATAGATAATAGAATAGGACTTTTATCCTTATCGCTATCTGTTGAATGTAATGAATTGAACATGATTTGGAAACAATTATTAGGAGATTAAATAAATACTAGAGGTGTATGGAGGATGATATCTAGAATATGAATCCTTATTCTAATATTAGAAAATATATGGGATGGAGAAAGCTAAATGGTATGGATGGGAAGATGAAATTTTCTAAATTTATAATGGGAAACATAGTTGGAAGAGAAATTTGGGAAAAAAGATTTCCGACCATTTTGTAACTAGAATAACCCCACACATGGTTTTATAAACCGTCTGCATCCTATGAAAGTTCACTATTCATGGAATCCATCTTTTACATGTTGAAGGTTACAGTTAAGAGAAACCCTGCACCGACCATGTAATATACACCTTAATTTTAATTCATTATTCACAAGGCCATACGACCTCCACCCAATTATTAATCATACCATGAACTTCCTAAAAGGTCCACATTGTTGGGACACATGGTTATCCATAACCATGTTCCAACAATGTCACTCAATCTGTTTCATTAATAACCAATGGATCCGACTCCAAATAAGACTTCAATGCTCCCAAACCTTCCATTAGTTAATTATAAATTCGCATAATGATTCAAAATGACATCTAAACATATATTAAAAGATATTTAACACTATGGAAATTCCTAATCATAAATCCTCCCCTCCTTAAGATAGCTCATCCATGAGTTAACCTTATAAGTTTTGATTAACATAATTTGAGAATAATTTCATGAACTAAGAATATATGGTAGCCTCTTACTCCTAGGTCTCTTTCTTCATATGGAAAATCTTTAATAGAACATGTAATAGTCGAGTTCACATTATATATAAATACTACATTATATGATTAAAAATATGTTTCATGTACTCCCCAAAATAATATTCAATTTCTGAATCACCATAAACATGATGAAGTACATGAAATATATATGAATTGAAATGATACAATATAGACATGTGAAAAAACTGATGCATAAAAATATTTTTTTGAGAGAGTGTTATCCCATAATCCATAGTTCCAAGGATCAGAACATGGATCTGATACCACGTTTATGGTCCCAGAATCAGTTCAACCATAAGTAAAAAAATATGGTTAATAATTTCTCTTTATGACTGACTTCCCAAATGTCAGAGGCTACTAACTAGTTACGATGGTCTTGGTGGTATATTCGAGGGTCTATACACTATTATTATAGTGGATCATATTGGAGAATAATAATGGTAAGAGTAAATAAATATAATGGACATAATAGAATAATGTCATCTAGATAAATATAATAATGTCAAATCTATTTATATTGTTATATATAGTATGATTATACCACAACGCTATACAGAAATGGGGATAAAGGAATACATCGAAGCAAGCACACAATTCATTACATGCATTAAAAATGTTAAAATGTTTTAAAAAATAAAATCCAATAGTATCAAGAGAATAATATTGGTCCTTTTATCACAAAAAACATTTCAACATTGAAATTCACAAATCCAACATATGATAAATTTCTTTATCGCATCATAAATCAATGACTTCTTTCCCAAAACCAACTGATATCTTCAATAGGGTTTTAGTAAAACACAGTTTTCCACACAACTCGTGTCTATATCAAATCCAATACATCAATATATAATGAATATGATTATAGTTAATAATATAAAATGTAAAAAAATAACTAAACAAATACCATATCTACTCAGGATCATCACCTGGCACCTGTTTGAGACTACATACTTAGGACTAATCAATAATGCCTATGAAAAATTATTTTTTATAATTAGTGAAGAGATTTATTCCCCTTATTTTTGAAAATTATATTTTGAATGTCATGAAAATTAATCATATATAATAAATAATCTACATCATGGACTTTATTTTTAGTGAAATAATGTGAAACATCATGTCTATTTATTCAAAATAAACAATTAGAAACCTCGTGTCCATTGATTACAAGTAAATAATATGCAATGTCATACCCTTAAATTCTAGATAAACCATATGGAATGTATTCTATATTAAATAATAATTATAAATATGAATCCCCTTGTATGAAAATTTTGAATAAAAAATATAGAACACCATGTTAGATAATTATTAATAATAAGTATTGAAGGTCAATTCAGTTAGTTCTGAAAAATGAACATGGAATGTCATGCGAATTGTAGTAGTTATGAATTCTGCAATATCATATATTCTATTTAATTGATTAATTTTTTTCAATTATGTCATGTGAATATTGATTAATAATCTGGGGTTGATTTTATTATAATGTACACTACATCATTTCACTATGGTCGGGGGACATGTTCTTACCATTAAATATTTCAATAATCAATTCATAATAAATTAAGTGGTCCATGGGTATTCGAATAGCACAAAATATTTTAATATCTTAATTTATAAAATTTCATTGGATAACACCATGACAAACACCCCTTAGTGGGGTTTAGTTTAGAAGGGAAATATAATTCATTAAGGAATATATTTGAACCAACCCAAGGGGATGGTTCAGGATGAGGTTTTCAAACTACAATAATTTATTCTGGTAACATAGAATATCAAATATAATGTCTATGTTTACAATTAAGGTATTTAATTATAATTGAACAATGTTCAAGGGGAAAAACCTAAGGCATAATGACAAAAATATTTAAGATCCAATTTTTTGGGAAAAATGTATTGTAATTCATCCTTATATATGTACAATACCCATAATCTAGTATAAACAATAAACATAGTCTAGAACTATACAAAACATAAAATATATACAAATTACTTAACAATAGATCACATTAGCTCACATACCAATTGAATTGGATACATAGAAGAAAATAAAAAAACAAGTAAAAGAACCCATATCTATAAGACTAGCTATCCAATAAGTTGAACTACTCCAGAATCCTACGATGGATAGAGGAGATGGATTAACTCATACATTGATAGTTATTATGAGATAAATTGGGGAAGATATGATTTGATTTTTAGGAATGGATTGAGAGGAATAAATGTTAGACACTATTGGAAAATGTGTATGTTACATCATTTTTAATGAGGTGCATAGTTTGGACCCATCGATGGCCAAATTGTGTTCCTACAATGACCTTCCACGGTCTATTTGGCATGAAAATTTTCAGGTCATGAAGAACTATTTGAATAACCATGGACATCCCTTATTTTCTAAATATCCATGGCCACTACCCCTCACATGGTTATGCCCACAATTTGAGGAAACCATGAACCAAGTATGCGATGAAAACTTTAAATATATAACATGTTTACCATCACCACATATTCTACCTCTCATGGTTAAAATAGTTATACTACTCTTATTTAGGAGACGTTATTTTTCCACAAATTTAGTGTTCATCCCACATCATAAAATATATCTATATAAACTATATCTCCAAGCTCCAATTAAGCAATAAAAACTCCAAAATACTTCCTTACTCCTTTAGTAATTCTAATATAGATAAAATATGATGTCAAAACAAAATTTAAGGTTCCTTTCCTCTATGAAAAAAATGATATATTACTAAATCTTACTATATAAGATGTTTTGGTATGATTCACCGAAAAATTCATGAAATATGTCTTTTGGTATAATTTCATTCTATTTGAGCATGGTTTGAAAATCATTATATATAAATAATATCTTCTTCAATAGGAATTTAAATAAATCTCCTTATGAAAAATCATCTTATTCTACTATACATATGGATGGAAAATTATGAATATTCTTTAGAAAATTGTTATATTGAATAGGTGATGAAATCACATTAAAAATAGATTATTTCTCAAATGGTTCAAATCAATCAACTATGCATCCCCGAGGGAATATCCATTATCATGAAATATATTAACCTATTTGTTGACAAAATTTCCAGACATCCCATAGTCTGAGTTATAGATCTCAATAAATCTTATACGTAGTGTAATAATTGTATCGAAGAGTTTCTATAGGATGGAACTGAAATATTTGAACGAGTTGATGAAGAAAATATAAATAAATTTTGGATAATTGGTTTATTTTGTATCAATAAGAAAATATATTTTAAAATAATATGATTTATAGATTTCTTAACATTCAACATCATGTTTTATGTGAATTGAGATACAATATAATAATATAATAATTTAAATGTGACCATTATAACGTACTCATAAAATTGGAATGTATTAATAGTAATGAAATCTATTTAATAATATATTTATAATGGTTTTATTTAGGAATATTTATTTGTTAAATCATTATATATATATGGACTTAATTATTTTGTATTGTCATTTAATGCTTTAGAAAACAAATTCATCAAAAAGGATTTTTATATCTTCCTATGAGAAAATATAATGACTAATTTATGGAACTTTTATTTGTTTATGTTCGTAAAAATGTATTCATTTTTAAAATAATAATTTCGAAATTTTGTTAAATTAATTTTTTTTTATTTTTATGAAAATAAAACTTTTTCAGTGAATAGTGAAAAATACTGATTTTTTATAAAACTATCGTTTCCATTTTGGTATTTACAAAGAGACAATTTTGTTTCAGTTCACATACAAATTTAATTAATTATTTTATATTAATTAAAATCCAATTATTTTCATTTAATTGAAATTTTGCATAATTTTAATATAAAATATTTCTGTAATTAAAATTGCAATTTTATGGAACATAGTTTGTCGTCTTGTCTTTCTAATTTATATTAAAATTAATTTCATCCAAAAATAATTATTTAATATAATAAAATTTATTGGGTATTTTGAATCATCATGTAAAAAATTGGTAAATATATCAAATCTATTTTTTATTAATTATAAATATTAACAATTGTAAATATTTATCACCTTGGTAAGGGTTAATCGGGTAATTATTGTTAAAAATATTTCTAAAATGATATAAAGAAATATATAAACTAAATTATTTCTCTTTGGATTATTTTTGTGTACATTGAAAGTCAAAATAATAATATATTACAACTTCATTCTATTTTATGTTGTCACGACTCATCTAAGAGGGTCTTGTGTTGTCACTACGCCAAGACCACTTTTAATATAGAAGGGGTTAGTGATGAGAACTGAGTAGGAATATGCCACAAATGGGTGTAATTTTCCAATGTACATGTAAACACACACACACACCACTAACCCTAAAAGGATAAAACATAAGAAAAATAAGGAAACTAGGATTGCATGCACTATGAAACCAACCACAGAGTATAGAAGTATAAAACTGTAAAGTAAATAGGGACAAAATTCATGCCCACCAAATTAAAGAGTCTATCAAAATGAATGCACATGTTCGAGAAACTCATATGCAGAAAACCCATTATAAAGGATAAGGTACTGGATAGTTGTATGATGTTGTAAGGGAACACCTCAGCTTTCTGGTATCTCTAATTACCACCTCCTCCTGGTCCACCTAGGACTCCATCGATGTAACGATATTCTAAAAAATACATGACATGTGTGGTTAATTCCCATGTAGGTGTGAGTGAAACAATACTCAGTATGACACCCAAAAACAACAATAGAATTCCACTAAACAATTCCCATGGTATACCACAAATAAATACATTATGTACACCATTAAAAAATACTATAAGTATACTACAAGGAAATACACAAACTATTCAACAATGAAATACCTACTGTATATCATAAATAAATAGAACATTTATCTCACATAGGTATAAATACATAGTAAACAAAATGTATCATCAGATGTAATCTAAAACTCCCAATATTGATAATACAAAAAGTTCTGATGAGACACTCAGCTCTGATAAGACATGTAGTCTCAATAAGACACATAGTCCTTGTAAATAAAATATTCTATGTAAGTCATGCAGTATCAGAATGTCATGTATTCTCAAAGTCACATCCATCCACTTGATTCTTCTCATGGAAAACTCATTGTAGGAGTACTCACTCCTCAAGTCATTAGTTCGTACGTACACTTCCACAAAGACCCACTGTGAATACCTCAAATGAACATCACGTTTGAAGGGTCCCAACACTAAAAACATCTAATCAAATGGAGAAAAATTTAAAATATATATACATTTTTGTGAATTGAGTATGATCTGGGTTTGGTCTGGATCTAAACTGACCCACCAAACTCGGCTCTGTCTGGTCGACCTGGACTGACCTATCAGTCCCAGTATGGCTTGATCCACTGAGCTTGTTAGGCCACCTGACCCAGCCTGCGGGGCTGCCTATTGTGTCCTAGAGCCACCTAGATTTTCATGGATGAACACTGGATAGTATTCCAACAACACATGGTCTTCCCCCACAATTTTCTTCACTGTCCAATGTAGAGCCACTACATTCAACATGACCATTCGGTCATGTCTCCGTGCCCCCACGTGCCTTGTGGCCTCAGCAACACCACATGTAGCCCCCGCGGCTGAGCCACACTCCATGTGGTTTAGTTTCCTCCCATGTGGCTTAGCTGCATCCAACGTTGTGTCGTCATGTTTCCCCTACATGCACCACTTTTATCCCTAACATTGAGGGTCACTTTTCTTGAACATATTCTATATTATTAAAAATAGATCTTATTATATAGTCCTCATGTTGAAATCTATACTACCATGGGATCTGATTTATTATTCCATCACTATGTAGTTCTGATCACATTCGATGCCTCGTAGAAACGTGAGCAATGACCATGAGGATTCAATGATTAAGAACACGTGGAACGGGGGAGTGTAGAAACAAATAAATTCATGGTGGAACGAACCATGACCTTTGTTCGTGTTGTCCCCGATGTTTCTTCATTATAGCATGAACGAATATACGGATAATGACAATGAAATATATCCTCGTTAGACCCCAAAAAATATCCACCTTGCAAGAATGATCCGAACGAGGATCAGCATATTCATGGGTTGGTCTGTGTTTGATGATGAATTGAATAACTAGAAAAATCATGAAGAAAAAACACCCTACCTCCAGATGGAATGATCATTGATAGAGAGCGAAGGTTAACCGTCTTTGTCCATCAATCCATCGATCATAAACCCTTATTCAATTGTTCATTCATCTGATGGATCCTTGAGAGGTTCTCTCACTATAGCATATTAGAGGATTTATAGGGTTATTGTGAAATCCCTAGAATCCTGAAAATCATTAGAAAAGATAAATTTTCATGTAATAATATTGTTTTTATTAAAGTATTTTTATTCCCATTACATTTGAAGAATAAATTTTACGGAAGACGTGCACTAACGAATGTTAGGTCACTCCTTGGGTAAACATGCTGCTTATAATAAAATGGTACTCTCAGATTTATGATTTGGGCACCTATTTAGAAGTTTTTCCAATTCTTTAGGAAAACAGCTCAAGTGTTCTATTTAATTTTTAATATTTTATGAACATTTCTTCCAGGAACACTAGGCATCAGAGTGGCACGCTGTTTCCACTCCAAGTCTCCAAATAATCCAATATAATAGAATAAATATTATATTTCATAATACTAGTCATTACACTCTCCTCGCATTATGGATCTACATCCCCAAAAAACCAAAACCAATACTACTAAAAAATTTGTGGGTATTGTGCATGAATCTGGGTGTCCCACTCCCATATTCTCTCTTAGAGATTACAATGCTAACACCATGAAAAAATTAAGTTAATTGATTTCCCATGATGGATCCTTTCCTTCCAATCTTTGATCTCTTCTGGGTACTCCAGAAATTTCTCCCCTTCATCAATGTCTAGCTAGCCCTAGATGATGATATGCGACATGTCATGCACGTACCTCCTAAGTTGTGACATGTGAAAGAAATCATGTACTTGGTGTAAATATTGTGATAGAGCGTGGAAGTATGCCACCTCACCTACACTACAATGTATCAAAAAATGGTTGATGAACCTCTGGGATAACATGACTCCCCGACCATATATCTGAAACCCATGTTGAGTAGAGACCAGAAGGAACTCATCAACTCCCTCATCGAACAATAAAGGCCTCTATCACTGGTCAACATAATACATGAAATCTCCTTGTAGTCTTCATCTACTCCTAGATTACCTAACCCTTATCTGTAGTCACCTACATCAACTCCAATCCCATGAGTGCTAACTCTCCTGGATCTTCCAGCAATGTAGTGACCAGCATAGTTACTGGTACAAGGCCACGAATGGTTCCATGTTGATTTTGGTATGGTATCTATTGGTGTATGAAAACTACACCATACGTAAGTGATTCTCCCAACTACTTCCAAAATATAGGATGGAAACATGAAGCATGCCCTCCAAAACCATTATTCTATGCTCAGTCTGGCCATCCGTCTGGGCGTTAAATGATATGCTAAATCTCTACTGAGTCCTAAACGCCTCCTAAAATCCATTTTTCAATCAGGACATAAAACTATCATCATGGTATGAGATTATCATTGATGGAACATCATGGATTGTGACCATCTCTTATATCTAGAGATGTATCGTTTTCTCTACTGAACTCTTCTCCGGAATAGGTAGGAAGTAAGCCGACATGGTGATCTATTCAATGATTTCCCATATGGATACATTTCTCTATAAGTTCATTGTAAACATATCATAAATACATTGATATTCCATCTGAATTCCACTATGGGACCTCAAGGGGTTAATCTAAACCTATTGGAACCTGGTGGTCTTCCATCACATGTTTATAAGTGAGGCGTTGAGAGACAATATCGGAAACTCCTGTCATCATCCTCGACATCGATGACTTATGTCAGAGGTCATGGTAAATCGTTGTGACACCAAGATGTACATATAAAGGGGTCTTATGGGACTCCCTCAAAACCTCCTCTTGAAACACCAGTTCTACTAATTTTCGCCCTTTTAAAATAACTATTTTCTCCCACCTTTCGAATATCCACTAGGGGCATTCCCTAGGGACATCATAGAATGAAAAGTCTCACCGTTGGTATCTCAGAACAATACGTCCCTAACTCACAATAATATTGGAGGGGTGAAAAGAATCGACACGAAGTAAGCTACTCTATCTCTAACAAAAAAAATTATATCTGGCATTAGGAAAACTCCTCTCATTCCTCCTTCAGTAGCTACAAACTCAATCTTCTGAAGAGATCAATTTCCACAACATTGTTCTTCCCAGGAGTAATGAAAATCTTCGACTCATTGTACTATAAGAACTCTATGCATATCCTATATCTAATGTTATGATCATTCTGATAGAAGATACACTTCACACTCTTGGGGTAAGATTCAATGATATACATATCTCCCATATGAGAGTGTTGCAACATTTTCAATGCAAAGACTACCACTGCTTAATCAAGATGTTAGGTCACATAGATCTGATCATGTAGTCTCAAATGTCATGAATAATAGACAATGTCATCTTTCCTAGACATCAAGGAAGAACCAAGTATTATTCCTAGTGCATCACCGAACACCGCATTTTAGGCACCCTCCACTAACAATATCAAGATAGGAGTGCCAATCAATCTCTTCCTCGGCTATTAAAAATTTTCCTGGTAGTTTTCCTTCCACACAAATGTTATCCCATTCATGTCCAAGATTTCAATGATAATTCTATCCTAGAAAAGTCAAATACAAACCTTTAAGAGTACCTAACAAAACCTAGGAAACTCCACACCTCAGTAACAGTCTTTGGTGGTTACAAAGAAAGCATCGCCTCTAACATCACTGGATCCAATTAAATCACATACATTGAAATGATGTGTCCCAAAAAATGGACCATTTAAATTTAGAACATAAAAATTGAGAGCTCTTCATAAAGATGGTGCTCTCATAGAATGTCCAAGACCACCCCCAATGCATCGTGGGCTCCTACTCAGATACTGAGTACACAACGATGTCATCAATAAAGTCCGCGATGAAACAGACTATGTAATGCAAGAAGATACCATTCATGGGTCCCCATAACACCTCTAGGGAATTCATACCACATGTAATAAACAATTACTCATAGTTTCAGTATCGTCATATGAAATTATTCATCTGTATATCTACATACCATACTCAAAGATGTTGATAGCCAGATCTGAGGATGATCTAATAGAACCACCTCAACTACATTAATATGATCAATGAGGCCATCAGTATTCTGTAGTGGATACATATTCTTAATTGAAACCTAGTTAAGGCACCGTAATTAGACACATAATCTCAACCTATTTTCTTCATTCATGTAAATCAAATCTTGATTTTTCCATGGTGAAACATTGGGTCTCATGAATCCCTTCTGCTGCATGTCCTCCATCTGTATCCTCAACTCAAAAAGATATAAGGGATCCAAAAAATATGTAGTTGATGATATCTGTGTCACCCTGGGGAATAAATCAGTATATAAGTATACCTCTATGAGGGGATGTAATCCTAGAACATCCTTAGAAAAAATTTCCTCATACTCATCCAAAACTATAGGAATACGAGGACTCGTATCTTCCAATGTTACAAGGGTCATGCTAGCCAAATTATGAGTGATCAGCTACATCCTATTATGTGTGAGTCTATCCTAGAGTACATGGGTTTCCATTTTTACAAAATAGGAAAACCTGGCCCCATCAGTACTAAAAAACCCACACTATGAAACAATAACTGTTAGTCTTAGCATGGGATATAGATAACTAGGGTATACCATGAGTGACATCATACAGCCTCAACACCTCTACCCAGAGATACCAATGGAAATACTAACCTCAATGAGTAAGGTAACACGTTCGACACTAGTTTGTGATAATCGAATCCCCTCCAGTGTGAGTCTCTAAACATAAGGGTAGAGTCAACAGTTCCAATGGAATCTCTGAGTCTCAAACAAGGGTAATGAAAGAAAATAATTACATGTATATATGTCTTCAAAAAATGAATCTAAGGTGTAAAATACACTAATCATACCTAGAATAATCTATAGACTCATAGGGTCATAAGAATACATCAATTTCAGCTAGCCTCGTCCCTATTCGCCAGCTCCCTGAGCCTCTAGTGGACATCCTAGCAGCGATAGTGGTAATACATTTATCCTCTTCCCACCTCCTAATTCCATTACTTCTCCTCTTCCACATTTTTTTGACCAACATACTACCCATCTATTTCCTCCAAATATATCTCGGTGGTCCCTCGACCATGTCTAGATCATTCATATGATGTTTTGATAAATTTCAAGGAAAATGTCTCTGCCCGCCGTACGAGTAACGCAACTTGCCCTTCAGCTAACTCGATCTACCCTAGTATCTCCATTACATTGATCTTATTTCTTGGGGTCATCCCCTAGAGTTCCTTACCTTCATGGGTCCCTTAAACTATTTTTGGCTACCTACTACCATATACCCAACTTCATGGTTCCTAGTTGTAGATCCTACTACTGGTTTCTATTTTTCTCTAAAGCTCTACACTAGTAGATCTCTCTCTAGTAACACTGTATATATAAGATTTCTACATAATATCCTTTATGTAATTATCTCCTAGTGTAAGACCATCTCAAATGTTATTTCCCATATGAACAGGTCTCATACTGTGTCTGTGGACTAGTGTGAAAGATTAGTAATCCATTATAAGTACTCTTACACTGTCTGAATACACAACAGTAGATGCAAGAGCTCTTATATGTGCATTGAACACAACATAGCATTAAAGAAATCCTCTCTGAATAGAAGCTCAACATATTCCCATGATTGGGTTTCCTCATCGTGTTTCTGGGTCACTAAGCTCTACCATCGACCTACATATCCCTAAATAAAACTTGTGTCTAGGACGTCCATCAGGTCATAAGGAATCCTCACAAGGCAGATGAAATAGGTATCTACCTCCAGAAAATACTGAATTTTCTAGGGGTTTATCAACCTAAAACCAGGGAGGTAACTTCCTCTAGACCTTATGCAACACGTTCAGTCTACATGCATCTTCAGCTCATTTTGATGGTATTAGAAGTTGCTCGACAGGTGGTGGTATCGCTGGTAAACCACCAGTAGGTTTTATCTCTGGTATATTCACCTATTCCAATTTTTCATCTCTAGTTGGATCATCCTCGTGACCATGTAATGGAATCCTAGCATTCTGTCTACTTGGAGGCATCTTGAAAATGAAAAATATGTACCACTTATAATAGAGTATACATGGTGATATGACTCAAGAAGGTCATGAAAACCCACCAAAAACCTATATGGTGCATGTACCATGGTTTTCCTTGAAAATATTGTCTCCACATACAGTGTCGAAAATCATGCGTCCAAATTACTCATGGATGGTTACATCAGTTGTGACACCAACATTATACTCCCTATCCAAAAATTCCAACTCGAAACACTTAACAGTGTTACCCCAAACAATCTTTAATGACTCCCTGTCTATAGGTATAACCAACATGCCCCTCTGATATCACTCTATTGTGAACCATCCAAGAGGGGGATATGTTTTGACTACCCCAATACCACCTCCAATAGGATAGGGGATGATAACCGGCACTTAGTTTGCATATCCCACAAAAAGAAGGTATTTCTATAAGTACATGTACACATGCACACACCTCCAAATTTGGAACGTTGAACTGTAAAAATAGTAAGTAAACAGTGTGTGTATGAAATAAGATAAAAACTGCAAAGTAAAATAATAGAAATGGGAAATGTAAAAAGGGAAAGAGAAAAAGCCCCCAAAAAGAAAGAATCTATAATAGTGTATGCAAAAGTTCCTAAAACTCATCCTTAAAAATCCCTACCTGAAGCGAAAGGTATTGGAAAGTAGTTTGACACCGTAGGAGCCCACCTCGAATGTCTATTCTTTCTAAGCACCACCTAGTCCTGGACCACCTAGGAATCCTTCAATTCTTTGATTGTCTACACAAGACATGACATGTACGAGAATGAAAAAAGTAATACCACTAATAAATATATTAATTATTCTACATAAACTACATGTAGTATACCACAGTGAAATATGTGAAGAATCAAACAGAAAAATACATGAAGTATTCCCCAAAATAATACATTATGTATACCAAAAATAAATAGTACTATCAACTCACACATGTATAAAAAAATAGTATGCAAAATAGTATCATCAGACATAGTCTAAAAAACAACCTGTATCCATAATACATATAGTCCCAATGAGACGCCCATCCCCAATTAGATAGATAATCATTGTAAGAATCATAGTCTTAGTATTTCAGGTAGTCTTATAATGTCACATAGTCTCAAAGTCACATATTCTCAATTTCATATAGTCTCAAAGTCATAGCCAGCCACAATATTGTGCTGGTAGTGGGCTGGTACTAGGAGAGCCTACTCCTCTATCCATTAGGTCATATTCACACATCCAAAAAACCCCACTTATGATAATTCAAATGGAATTTCTCATCACAAGGGAACAAATGAAATAATCATATTGTCTTATAGACATATAGATTGAACAATATGGCCATTTTTGTGAAAAGGGTCCTACCCGGGTCTAGTCCGGCTTCGACCTGAACCACCGGCATGATCCAGTCTGGTCGACACAACCCAACTTGATCTATCCTGATGGGCCTGGTCCAGCCCAGCCCACTGGAATACCTAGAGTGGTTAGGATCCTCTTGGTACATCCCTCATGCATGTGGGATGGCATGTCTGCCGCACACGGTCTTCCCTAACCATGTGCCCTTATGTTCAATGTGGCGCAACCATGTTGTACACGATAGGTCCTTCGCATTAGTGCACCAACACACACCCCCTTGACCTGCTGCCTCACTGCCACTGCAGGTAGCCACCACAGATGATCCACGCTCCACATGGATGAGCCGCCTCTCACTTAGATCTAGTACATCATGTATCCATGCACCACCGGTCACCATCTCAGATGCCGACCACCAGTTCCACTAACTATACTGTCAGTTGTTCTCACTCTGTTTCTCCTTTTTTTAATTGATCCATTACTTCAATCCCTGGGATTAAGCTACATTTTCATGGGCTCTAATTCATCTTGTCAACACATCAAGGGTATTATCTTGTTTAGATCCCCCCAGAAAGATGAGCTGCAACCCTAAATTTCCAATGATGAATAATTCCAAGAACGGGGGACTTGCTAAACCAAAAAATCCTAGTGGAATGAATTTAATTTTTTTTATTGTTGGCCTCTATACGTGCTCCTTAGAATGATTAATTAAGATTAAGATAACAAGAGAGATATATCTCCCCTTTAATCCTCACAAAAATTATTCATACACCAATAATGATCAAATTGCGGATCAATCTATTTTGGGATGGTTCATGTTCATATTGTTATTCTATAACGATGAAAATCATGATGAATGATATTCCCTACCACAATTTGGAATGATTGTTGATGGAAATCAAAGTTTCACTATCATCATTAATTGATTCAGCAATCATCGACGCATGTTTCATTTTTCTTTATTTGGATGGATTCTCCCGAGGTTCTATCCCTCTTATGATTCATTGGAAATCAATGATCATTGTGATAACCCTTGAATCTTGAAATTCCATAAAAAAGGAAATCACTATGTCGAATATAATTATTTTAAAATATTTATTTTCAAATTTTGTATGAAATCTACATTTGATATTTGACCATCTCTGGAAAATGTTCGGTTTCACCTAGGGAAAAACTGATGCATTGAATGAAGTAGTGCTCTCATATTTCTGATCCAAGATCCCATTTATATGCAATTCAATTTTTTCTAGAAAACATTATACAAATGCTATTTAATGTTTTATATTTTTCAACGATTTATTTAGGGCACACCATGTCTCACAATCACACACCATGGCTACACCTGGTCTTGAAATAATCACCTATAATATATAAGATAATACGTTGTAAAATATAGGAAAATACACCTTTTGATAATGACCATAATATTATTTTATTTAAAAAATAAATATAGAATGTCACTATATTTTATTTAATAAATAAAATATTTTTTCATTGGTATAATTGGATGTTATACTTAGTTATAAATATTTATTTGGTATATTAAATAAATTTTTTATAATGAATTTTTTTTAATTTTTAGTTATGTAATAATTACCTTAAAATCATATACAACACTGACACAATGTTTCATTTTAATTAGTAAAGAAGTAGTATATTTACGTGAGTTATGATGTTAATTTTTAATGAATATAATGTATTATGGTTTTCTTATAAGATTATATTCGAAATTCATTATTATCTATGTATTTTTATAAATTCAATTATTTTAATAGTCTGAAAATTGAATTTAGTCTTATTTTATATTAATTTATATTTTATTTCATTGAATAGAAATTGATAAAAATTAAATATTTGGAAACATAAATTATATATGTTTTTAAATTTCAACCATGATACACCTCTGGGTATCATTTTTTATTATTTTATTTTTATTAATCCTTAATGCATTTTAAAACATTATTCTAATGAGAATCATTTACAAGGTAAAATGGTGGTTCAAACTAATAGGTAAGGCTTAAAAATTCAAATAAATTTTACTACATTTCATTTGATGAGATAATTTAGATTAATATCCAACTTAAATTAAATTTTTATCATTTTGAAACACTTTAACATTATAATTAATATATATTACATTAACATCTTATGTAGTTTTAAGGGGTACCCTCTCCTTTCTAATATATGGATAAAAATCTCTTATCTTCCACAACATTTTGGAGAAACTTATATCATACAATCCTAGAGATAAATTCATCGTTATCTCCATATATAAATTATGATTATTTTTTTCTTCTCAACTGACCATCTCTAGGGTCCTTGAGTGGAGATCAAAAGGAGGTGTTTAAAATAAGAGGTAGTCATCTTAACCGATCCATTTCATTTACTACTTCGTCTATCTGCTTCAATCCTCTAATAAAAAATTCAATATAATATATACACCATGTAACTTAAAAAAATGTGTCATTTTTTAAATTTGAAAACATTATTCGTCTTATTTCTATCATATAGGGAATAAAAAACAATTATCAGTATTTGTGGACTACCACCTACATGAAGCAATGTAATTAATTTTACTTTATTTCATATCATGGATATTTTTAATTATAGATTTAATATAATTATAATATTAATTAAATAATTATAATTATATAATAATTGACTATCAACTATTTTCATACCATCTCATCTATTGGAAAATGGTCATGTCGTTCATGCATATTTGTGGATTACCTCTTCCACGAAGTTATGTGATTTGTTTTTTCATATGACATTAATTTATGGTTATAAAATTATATTTTATATACCATTATTATATATATTTCATGGTTATTATTCTATATATTATGGGAATGTCACCTATGTCACCATAATTAATATACCAAAGTTGTTTTTAAAATAGAACATAAATGTCATCACAATACCAGACACGGGTTTAACTGATCGTGTAATTAATTATATCTTTTTAGTAAATGAAATAAATGGTTTAATTATAAGTTATTAAACCATAAAATTATTCATCAAAACATAAATAAATAAATATATTATTATTATACTAGATTAAAAGGACATACATATCATATTAGGACTCAAGGTATGGTATTTCTTAACTCAATTTGAATATATTAGGTTATTCATGTACTTAATAGCTATTTAGAATTATTATGTATGATATGAAAATAGATTGTTTTATATTGTTATTATAATTATTTTTTATGGTATTAAAAGTGTTGTAAAAATAAATTCACTAATTAGTTCTATGAATAATGGTATGATCATTATAAAGATTATTCATCCCAATATTGTTTCTTTGAGATATCACATGTATTTTGGACCTAATTAAATTTTTAAGATCTATCTAACGCCTATTTAGAAAGAATATCATGAATTACTTGTTTATAATTATAATTATATTTAATTATAATTTCACTCTTCCATAAGATATTGATTCAAAATTTCAAAAAAGTTGGAAGAGTTTTCATGGTCTCAATGTCAAATCATTGAGTCATAATTCTTTTTATGAAGTCGAATTTAATATATATGTTGTACCATATACTCTAAGAATGTTTTATAACATATTAATTCATTTAGTTTATGAGTTTTACTACATCATGTTATATTCCTTCCTTCAATGACAATTTTATTTAAATATTTGCCATGTTTCATGTATTTCTCATCAAGAAACATCCTTCTTTGACACATATTTTGATTGATAATCCAAAATTAATTTATATAGTGTATTTAATGATTGGTGAAATATAATACCATAACCATATTTATACACATGTTAAATTATGTTCCATCTTACATTCATTCATTCAAGAGGATTTCATTTTTAAAAGGTTGTACAGTGAATTTTCATGAAAATGTTATTTTAATGTGTTTAATTAATTATAACCAAAGTATTACACTATATTCATCATCATATTTCAGTAATATTATTTTTAAACAAAATTTATTCAATAATGTTATTTTACAATATATCTTACATTATTTTAATTTTTTTTAAACGAAATTTATTTACAATTTCCACAAGGTTCACTTTTGGTTATTTTTAGATATCTTTTAAGAGGGTTTTCATTTCTATAATTGAAAACATATATGGACATTTTCATTATTTTGACCATTTTATTATTTTATATTTAATTATATGATTCCAGGTTGATTTTCATATAATAATTTTTTCCCAATATTCTGAAATTTTTTATAAAAATATATGAAAAAGATAATTATTTTCATCACATATTTCAATGAAATTTTTTAAAAGTTATTTAAAATAAATTTTTCCACTTTGGAATTATAATTTATTATATTACTATGACAAAATGATGATATAATACAGTTATCATCCTTATAATTTTTACGGATGGCTTATTATTTTTTTAATTATAGTTTCATGGAACCCATTTTTTCCATGGGTTAATCATTCGAAAAATGAATGATGAATGTTTTTATGGGTGTTATAATGATAAGTGAAATTTTCAAAAAATATTCTTTATTATATGGTAATTATACATTTTTTTTTATTAATTAATGCCTTTTTATAAACCTAGAAATGGTTCTCTATTATATCCCTATAATACATAGGACAAAGAGATAGAGATAACATGATATAATTTACTTCTAAGAGATGATATAGTTATATTACTCTTAAGAGATGTTGTAGTAAAATAAAAGTAAGTTAAAACAAACTGATAAATAAGTATTCTAGTCCTATGATACTATTAGGTGACATGGTAACTATATGGTAAGAAGATTACATAAAGAATATTATATGTCTCATGATACCGATATAGTTTTTAGTTTTTTTAATGAGTTATAATGGATACTTTACCAAAAAATTATTTGTATATAGCTCATGATAGATGAATTATATGAATAAATTATAATTATAATGGTATATTCCATGAATCATGATATATTAGAAATATATTAATGGTTTTCAATTATATTTTTTTATGCTCTGGCACTTTGATTATGTCACTATACTCTTATTCTCATCTTATACTCACAGATAAAATTCAATTGTTAATTCTTATGTTTTCCATTAATAATCATTTATGATCACCCTTATTATATTTTATATTTAATAGGTTATGAATAATTATTTTAACTGATTTCTTATATAAAGGTTTCATAAGTGAGTAATTTTAATTTATATGTTGGGTACATACTGCGAAATTAAAAAAATCTTTACATAATATGACAAGTGATCACATAAATATATGAGAATTTTTATGTATTATTTTATCCTAATTATAAAAAACAATAAAAAAAAGGTCCTTGTTTTTTTAGGTTGTCTATTATTTTCCACTTATAATGAATTTTTTGGGATTTGTAAATTTGTTTCATATTTATTATCATCGAATCCAAAAATGAAATTGTTTTGTTTTATCTCCAGATTCGGGAGTGAGGGTTCAAGAATATTATAGTTTATATCAGAGGAATAGTTCACAAATATTTAGATATTAGTATTTAAAAACCTTATTGAAAACCATGTGTATATTTCAATGTTATGGTTAACATCATAATGATTTTTTAGAGTAATTTTTTTTGTTTCACAGTAATTAAATCATTTATCTAGGTACATGAATGTTGATTCATCTATGAAACTAAAACACATATGGGTAAAAAAAATAAATTGGTGGACTGGGAATTTACTCTATAATAACTAATGCACAATGAGATGTCATAAGACTACACACTTTTTTTAGACACACCCATAGGAAAATGATTTGGATAATCACAATTTCATTATAGGCCATTATGAAAAATTTCAGGATGGAACATATAGAAACCTATGATAAAACATATTAATATTGAATATACCTAAAGGGTCATTGGTTTATTAGACTACGTTTTATCATATTATTAAAGGAATATATACCCCTTTTGAGGTTTTTAGGGAGATATTTTAGTAGGTTGAGGTCTATGTAATTATTAGGTGTAACATAATGAATTATTTGGGATGAATGATATTGAATTTTTGGGGATGTAAGATAAATTGTATGAGATGAACATTTAGTATAAAACATTTTTTAATGAATGTTCATTCAGGTAATTTGGGATAAATTGATATTCATTTACTAAATGTTTTCTGCTTGTCCATTTTTTGTTATTGTGAAATTTTTGGAGTAAAATTTATGAATTATTAATATGACATTGTTTTAATTTTTGATAATGATCATACCCCATTATCACCATCCATGATTTATTGAATGTTGAAAGATTATATTTTTACAAATGTGAATATTCTTGGATATATTAATCATTGATGATTTAGAATAAGAATAATTCATCAAGGATACCCATTATTTGGAGTAAGTGGTGAGTTAAAGGTGGAAACATATTATAACATGCAAACAAAGGATGAAATTACCTTTAATGATATTAATAATATAATTTATGCATATTTCAATATTTTATTAGTTAATATGGTAAAACAATTACTCCACTATAAGAAAAAAATGATAAAATAAAAACATTATCCTTTTAAATTACTTTTTGATGAATTTATTTTCAAAATAATATTTAATTATTTAATTGTTTTGTGGACATTTAATTTTATTTATCATTTAATTTAATTTGATCAATACTATCTATTAATAAAAAACATTGTGAAAACATTAATTTTATCATCCATGTCTATATTTGTACTTCAAACTTATGTTATCATTATCTGAGATCCAGATAATTTTTTATTCAAATTAACATTTTTGTGTCCCCCCATATCTAATAAAAAGGATATTTATGGTTTTTTGTTATGTGGGTTTAAAAAAGTTATATTCTTAATTATTAAAATCAGATTCCCATTTTCAGTTATATTTTTATATTCGACACTTGGGAATTGATCATTTTTAGGAATACTATTTAAATGATTATTATCCGAAATAAGAAAAAATTGTGAATATTTAGTTACATTAATGTGGGTTACTGTGATGTCATGAACATTTTAAAATAATGTTATGTTTCGGTGCTGGTATAACACAAAATATAAAGGATGACGTGAATACATATACAATTATAATTTGTATTTTAATTTTTCCATTATAAAATTTCTATTCAATTAGAAGGTATTGATAGTAATTATAATATTATGAAAAAAATGTATACAGGGACTATATAATGAATATTTATTAATTCAGGAATAATTGATATGTATTAAACTATGGTTAATGTTATTTTATGATTCAAAAAAAAATTCTTGAAAAATAAATTGTTTTTTTTAGAAAAGGATATAAATTTTGAAATCATCATATTAATATTATTTTTTGGATAAATTTTTTGTAATTTTTCTGAAATTATTTATTATTCTATGAATACTGTAACATATCGATTTTATAAAAAAATGTATTATAATTATAATATTCACAAATTAAAAAATTTATTAATTAAATTTATTAATTTTAATTTGATTAAAACTAGTGCTATAAATGTCATTATAATTGTTTGTATGCCTAGTTATTATAAATTTTTTATTCTTACAAATTAATTTATGTGGAAATCCATTTTTGTCAGAATTTTCCGGATTATTTAATAATTATTTTATTCAAATTATAGGGATTTAATTTAATAAAATGAATTCTAGTTTTTAATCATAAATTAATATTTTGGAAAATTGTTCTACATTATTTTTTGTCATTATTAACAATAGGGATGGTAAATATTTCTCACATTACTAAGTGTAATTATAGAAATTACAGATAAAAAAAATGTGACAAGGACTTATAATTCTATATAACACATGAAATAAATCTATTTTATGAGTTTAGTTCATCCATCCACATCAAATAATATAATATATGTAATCACATATCCATTTTCCATTGATAATGAACGTAATATTATTTTATGAATAAAAATTATGTCCCATTCTATGTTTCAATAACTAAAATATTTTTTCACAGTTGTAATATGATAGTATAACATATTAGAATAGGTTATTTTTAAAATTGGAGAATATTTTTATCATTGAAATTTGTTTTTAATATATAGTTTCAGAATAATAATCTTAACATTTTATGAAACATCCCCACAATAATTTTTTAAATATTATAAAAATAATGTAATTGATTTCAACACCTAAAATGAAATATTTTTTTTGTTATTTTTTTACTTAGACATTATTTTGGAAGAATAAAAATTATTATTAATTCTTTAAAAGTATAATATCAAAATAAATTTTTATCTTTATATTTTAGAAGATAAATTCAGTGAATACTCCAAAAAATTGAATTAAATGTATTTTATATAGTTAATATTATATTTAAATTATATATTAGTAATAAAAACAACATGATATTAGAAATCATAATGGGATATGGTTTCAAATATTAACCATTATCTAATTGTGTGTAACTTTTCATGTAATTAATAAGGACTTATAAAGAGTTAAAATATATTACTTTCATGGCAATAGATAATTTATTAATAAGAGTATAAAAAAAGAAAATATATAATTAAAACTATATATAAATGGAAATTTGATTATTTTAACAGTGTATTATGACTTATCTACATCCTAGATTATAAATATATCATTTTGAGCCACTTCAATATAAAAATTAATTTATATTAAATTAATATTTTATTTAAATCCAAGTGTTCCCCACTCCAGACATTTATAAAAAACCCACATATCCTCTCTTCCTAAAGTCTATTGATCCACCTATCTCAATAAAAACATTATAAATATCATTTTATAAATTTTTTCTTCATTCGAGGTGTTATTGTTTGTAACACCCCATGATTTTATGAAAAATGTTATTTTAAATATCATTAATGTCTTGTGTTGTACGCTATACCAAAATAACCTTGCACAACACGCATCCCTGACTATCCTTGCATTACATTCAATCGTAACCTTCCTTGATAGCGTGTGTAGTATGCAATACCGAGTTTCACTAAACGAGATATTATTATAATATTATTATGAACTAACTATTATGAATAGTAATACCCACTTTTTGAAATTTTATAAATTTTATCTTTCAAAATGGACTTCATTTTTGGATTCAGAGTATCGAAAATTAGCTTAGGGTGAAATTTTGGTACTTTTCAGAAAACTTTCATATTCTGATGAATAGTGAAAATTACTAAATTTTAATTAAAAACAACATTTTTAATCGAAATAATTAATAGTGATAAATTATTAATTTTAGTGTTTTTAAAGTATATTTAGAATATAAGTTTATAATTTAATACAATGTTGGTCATTGGATGTAATTTCACATTTAAACTAGACATAAACAAGTGTCAATCTTTTGATAGTTATTATCTCTTAAGAACACAATAATTTTTTTGACGACGAGAATTAATTTTTAAATTAATTAATGCAACTGATATGTTTTGAATTTGGTAAAATAGACATCATTTTTTAATTCATAATATCAAATATAGCTTAGGCCTAATTTTTGGTATTTTTCTGGAAACTTTCATTTTTTGATGAATAGTGAAACCACTAAGTGGTAGTTAAAAAACTGAATTTTTCATAAAACTTCATTTTACCTCTTCTGTGAGTGTATTTTTGAAAATCCGAGAGACACTATTAATTTAAAAGACTAAAATTTGGTCCAATGAGAAGAAAATAATTTTTGGTGAATAGTAACTTTTTACTTTTTTTTACCACGGTTAAATGTAAATAGGTTAATTAAGGGTACAAATGATATTATTATTACCTTAACACATGTCCTAATTCTATTGAGTAAGTGTAATTCGGCCATAAACAACTTTAGGAATAAAATATGACCATTTAGTCACACTTGGATTAGATTAGGACATTTATTATTAATTTATTTAAAGAATGGTTAAAATAGTTAAATTCAATGTTTAATAACTAAATCATTTTTAATATAGGGTTATAAATAAGATAAATTCGTTTATATATATTAATTATAAATCTAAAAATATTTCCTAAATAATGGTAATTCATTTGTAAATTTTAGACTCAAAATAGTTTAATTTATTTATGACACAATGATGATGCAGTAATTATCTTATTAAAGAAATATTGACATAAGTGATGTTATAAATACCCAAATAAATGTAATTTGAGATTTTTTATAAATTCCATTAATTTTATATGTTAATATGACATGTTATTATTGATTTAATTAGATTTTTTCGAACTAATCATTTTGTTATGAGTTTCAAAAAAATTAATTACCAAATAGTGTCAAAATTGACATAAAATAGTTTTTAAAACAAATATTATATTATTAATTATTATTATATTCATAAAAATCTAACATTCGGCCAAGATACTTATATAATGACAGGTGTATCATTAATGGACCACTTGGGGGTCTCTTGGATGTATATGGTATGTTTATTAACTATATAATATAAAAATATAATGTGACATGGTAAATGTCAATCTAATTAACTAAGAGTTAAAACTAAAAGTTAAGGTTAATATAATGACCCAAACTTGTCTAAATTATATTGGATGAGATTATTTCGACCCATCCCCACCTTAGATTCTAAAGAAATCAATTTGGAGCCATTTAAAACCGAATATGACTTTATAATAAAATAATATTTTCAGTTATTCCAAAGGTACCCCTCTCCTCCCTTGTAAAAGGGCACCTCCTCCCTCTCTTCCTCACACAACTTTGAGACTTCATGCTCAGCCAAACCCTGAAAATTTCTATTCTCCACTTCCCTAGAAACATCCTAGAGGACTTGGCCTTCTTCAAAGACCAATTTTAGTGCCCTAAGAGGAGGTCTCAAAGAGGCGCTTCAAAGAAGAGGTAATGTCCGTTACCGATTCTTTCAACTTTATTTCTTCTTCCACATCTTCTTATTTAGTTGTTTCATTATGAAGTAATAACATCAGTATAAATCATATACTGATATGTTATTATAAGTTTGAAATAACCCTATTTCACCATCTATCCATCATAGGGAATATGAAATCACCACGCGTGCGTACGTACGGAATACCGTCTCCACGCCGTGGTGAAATATGTTTTTCCACCAAAACCTTACATGGATTGGTATAATGGTGTAAAGAATAACTATATATGGTTATTATAAAATTATACTTATTCTGATATATTATACAACCCACTCCAATTTTATTCAATAATTATGGGAACGATATCATCGATCGTGCGTACGTACGGACTATCATCTCCACGAATGCGATGAGATTAATTTTCAATGATTATCCATTCAAAAATAATTATAAAGTATATATAATGAATAATAATGAAATATATGAAATAATGAAGCTACTGTATTTATGTATGTATATATATATATATATTTCATCTAATTAATTCAATTCAACTCAATAAGGAAACGAAAACAGCGTTCATGCGTACGTACGGACTACCGTCTCCTTGAATGATGTATTTATTTCCATTTATCAATATATTATATATATATGTATATTATGAATATATATTATATATAAATTATGGTTTAAATTCTTGATATAAGTAATCATTATCTAATTAATCATATGAATAATTACAAGTTAAAACACGAATGAAAAATGAAACGATTTTACCCAAACCGATACTTTACCATAAATTTACAAAAGAACGGGTAATATAAAGACATAAGTGAACCATATATGATATAATAACAATGAATATGATTATGTAATAAGTCAATGACATTATTTAAATCATTATACATGAGTTTTGGATACATACGAAGCATATCGGACCTAAGGTAAGGGATAATTTTGCAAATCTCATTTTTATCGGAGATTATTTATTCTTAAGTATTTGCTGGGGTTATTGATATTGTACATGTCCATGTTTTATAAAAGTGTATTCATGTATGTTTGAAGTCCCTTTTAACCATTTTTTATGTTTACAACATGGTATTTAAGGAATCGTTCTTTTTTTTATGTTACGAGGTACTTTTTGACTTTTCCGGCAAAAGTACGAGAAGAATATTTTTTTAACTTAGACGGCATGAAAGGATTTTTACGGTTTTATAAAGCCTTATTTTCATTAAGCTTACTCCAAGATATTTCATGACTATTTTCAATAAAATACCTTTCTTTTAAAATTGCATGACATTTTGTGAAAAGAAATTGATTTTGAAGAAGAAAGGATATTTCCCTCAAGAATTCATTTCAAGTGTTTTATCAATACCATTTTTTTCATCTAAGATGAAATTATTTCATATGTGTATGTTTCAAGTATAATGTCTCTATGAATTACATGGTTTCACTTTTCTTATTATGAAATGATATCAATTTATTTTATATGGATTTTGTGAAGACGGGACGATGTTTTTGAATCCCATTTTATTCGTTGGGTTATTATGAATGATGTATGTTTATTTTGTGGCACAAGTAAGAATGATTTCGTTATGAGATGGGTGGGACCTATATATCCCTCCAATGTATTGGTAAAATATTTATATCTCATGAGATTGACTTGGCTGGAATGGAAAGTTAATCCCGTTCAGTGTTACAGGACTGGAACGAGGAGTGAACTCGATTCAGAAAGGGACTTTGTCCACTAAGATGGTCTTGTAAGCATTGCCTTGGCTACTATGAAAATCATAACAAGTTCTGAATGGTTGCCACAATTACATGTTTTATTCCCATTATATTTTATCATGGTTTAGGTTCCACTATGATATATGCCTTGTGTACTTTCACGATTTATGTCTTTGCTCAAGATTTTGATGTTTAAATTTCATGTTCATGTTTCTGTTTTCAAAGGTTTATGGATTGTTTTTTGTTATATATGTTTTCCCTTACTGATCATTTGAGATCACCCTTTTGATGTTTTATTATCCCCAGGAAATAAAGAAAGGTTTTAGGTAAGGAAACAAAAAGGGGAAGATCATTATGGGAGTTGTTGAATATATTTTAACATGATTAGAAGTTTATATTCCGAGTTTCCAAAGACACTAAGCTATTATGATCTGTGTGTGTCTGTTTTTGTTATGTATTAAGTATTCCGCAAAATTAATGTACTGTCCATGTACGTCAAGATTTGGGTCTCTATATTTTGTATCAGAGGAATGGTTTAGTTAACCTTTGGAAACTAGGATGTGAAAACTTTAGTGAGATCCCTAGAGATATTTCTATGGTATGTCTAGGGATGTTCCTAAGGATAAGTATACGTATAGGTTATAGTCCTATAACTACGGTAATGATCTTATAATTTAACCTAAGATGTTATATATTGACGGTACTCACCCTTTATTATGTTTTTTACCTAGTATAATTTTTTCCTCTCACAATATTATTTTTGGGTTTTAGAAAATGGATGAAAATAGGAAGATTCACGACAATGGAGGATATGATGGACAATGGAATGATATTCTTCATGAGAAACCAAATGAAAAGGGATTTGGAAGTCCAAACATATTTATTATGCCTAATCAGCAATCTCATAATATGATCAATAATATCAACTTTGGTAAGTTTCCCGACTCAGATAATAAGAGATAGATAGAGTTTCATGATGATCATAGAGGAAAGAAAGGTCAATTTCCCTTATGTAAATCATGTGGGAAGAGGAATCAAGGAGATTGTTTCAAAGGAACTGTAAGATTTTTTGGGTGTGGAAAAGAATGACACAAATCTAGTAAGTGCAAAGGAAAAGGTTCAGTTAACAGAATGAACAAGGATAATGGTATTGCTATGACATCAACAACGGTTAAATGTTTTAAATGTGGAATGTACGGGAATTATTCAAACCAATTCCCTACGGGAAAGTCTCATGAAGAGAATCAATATGATCGTATGGGTAGTATTTATGTTGATGATGATGAAGAGACTACAAATGATATGTGAGATGAAAGAATTATTAAAGCTCTGTCAATGGTTTAAGAAGGTAGTGGAATGATTACATGTTTATCAAGTGTAATGTTGTATAAGTAATCTCATGGTACTATTAAATAAAGAGACATCTAAGTATTGTTACACTATTGTATTTCCTTATGTTTTGAAGTGTATGATGAATATTACCAGTAACCATGAAAGGTTATTCAGGTATTTTTGGAAAAAAGATGATATGCGCATAATGAAGGGATAAGGAGAAAATGAAATGTTTGAAAGTATTCATGAGATCATGACTGATATAAGGAAATAGTTATAAGATGGTTTGAGTATATATAATTTTGGGGTTTCGGCATGTGGAAAGAGTTAACTTTTGACAGTACTCATGTTTTCACTAAGATTCAATGGGTATTCATTTTTCATATGAATACATGATTAAGGCCTTCGAATGTTTGGAATGTGACTAACAATACATATCTTATGATATATGGGGATCAACGATGGTATTGACATGTTTGTTATATGAAATCTCTGGTAATCATTTTCACTATAATATGAGAGTGGACTGCAGTATTATGGATAAGCCTAACGATTGGAATGGATTATGTTTGTCATAAGTTAGTATTGTTTAAAGATAGATGTTTTTTCGATATAATTTATGGGATGTTATAGTAATGTAGTTTTAGAAAAATGGACAACCTCCAGGATGTGCGACATCCCATCACGTCAGACAAGGCTGTGGGAATCGAACCCACAACCGAAGTGCGACTAGCCTTTATCACCTACCACTGGCCTACAGGAAGTCCCTGTTTAGTAGAAACTAGTTTTATTATATTAATCAGTATGATATATGATGTGTAAGTCCATTTTAGGAACCATATATCAATAATCTCACTATATATGGACATATGTATTTTTTGATAACTTTTCTAACCTTTTGTTTGAGACAGATGGAATGACCCATCATTCTATCACATGATCTGCTAACACATCACGAATGAAAAAATCAACTTCATTTCTTTAAGATATGAAGTGTAAATTGTCCAAAGAACGACCAACGGTGAGACTGTACCAAAATCACGAAAGTATTTCTTCTAATTCCAATTTCATCAACTTTAGGGAAATGATCTTGAAAACCAAAAATGTTGTCCTAGTGCTCTTATATACAATTAATAAGATGGTTCCTTAGATCATCACAAATTTATGGCTTTGTGATTGTTTGATTTTTTATAGCCATGTTCTCTACCACTCTCCATCAGAACTTGATTGTTATATTTTTCTTTCAAATCCATATTTTCACCTATATTCTCTTACGTGGAAACCCAGTGATCAGTTAATTTGGGTAACCGTTACATTTCATAAATTATTTTTTAAAGCCAAGTTTTGATATTCCTTTTTACGATGTGGGTTTCTATTAAAGAAACTTTCGAGTAGTAAACCATTTATAACCCCGACGAATTTCGGGGGCGAAATTAATTTTATGGGGGGTATAATGTAAAACCCCGAGATTTTATGAAAAATATTATTTTTAATTTCATTAATGTCTTGTGTTGTACACTACACCAAAAGGAGCTTGCAAAACTTGCATCCCTGACTAGCCTTGCATTACATTCAATCACGACCTTCCTTGATAGCGTGTGTAGTACGCAATACCGAGTTTCACTAAACGAGATATTATTATAATATTATTATGAACTTGCCATTATGAATTGTAATACCCACATTTTGGAATTTTATAAACTTTATCTTTCAAAATGGACTTCATTTTTGGATTCGTAATATCAAAAATTAGCTTAGGGTGAAATTTTGGTACTTTTCGGATAACTTTCATATTCTGATAAATAGTGAAAATTAATAAATTTTAATTAAAAAAACTTTTATAATCGAAAAAATTAATAGTGATAAATTATTAATTAGAGTGGTTTTAAAGTTAATTTATAATATATTTTTACAATTTAATACAATGTTGGTCATTGGATGTAATTTCACATTTAAACCAGACATAAACATGTTTCAATCTTTTGATAGTTATTATCTCTTAAGAACACTATTTGTTTTGACGACGGTAATTAATTTTTAAATTAATTAATGCAACTGATATGTTTTGCATTTGGTAAAATAGACATCATTTTTGAATTCATAATATCAAATATAGCTTAGGCCTAATTTTTTGTTTTTTTCTAGAAACATTCATTTTTTGATCAATAGTGAAACCACTAAGTGGTAGTTAAAAAACTGATTTTGTCATAATACATAATTTTACCGCTTTTGTGAGTGGAATTTGGAGAATCCGAGAGACATGATTAATTTCAAGGACTAAAATGTTGGTCAAAGAGAAGAAAATAATTTTTGGTGAATAGTAACTTTTTACTTTTTTACCACGGTTAAAAGTAAATAGGGTAATTAAGGGTAAAAATGATATTATTATTACCATAACACATGTCATAATTTTATTGGGTAAGTGTAATTCAACCATAAACAACCTTAGGAATAAAATATGACCATTTAGGCCCACTTGGATTAGATTAGGACATTTATTATTAATTTATTTAAAGAAGGGTTAAAATAGTTAAAATCAATGTTTAATAAATAAATAATTTTTAATATGGGGTTATACATAAGATAAATTCGAATATAAATATTCATTATAATGTTAAAAAGATTTCCTAGATAATGGCTATTTATTTGTAATTTTTAGACTTAATATAATTTAATTTATTTATGACACAATGACGATGCATTAATTATCTTAGTAATGAAATATTGACATAATTGATGTTATAAATATGTAAATAAATGTAATTTGAGACTTTTCATGAATTTAAATAATATTCTATGTTACTATGACATGTTATTATTGATTTAATTAACTTTTTTAGAACTAATAATTCTGTTATGAGTTTCGCAAAAATCAATTACCAAATAGTGTCAAAATTGACATAAAATTGTTTTTAAAACAAATATTATATTATTAATTGTTATTATATTCCTAAATATCTAAGGATTGGCCAAGATACTTATATCGTGATAGGTGTATCATTAGTGGGCCACTTGGGCGTCTCTTGGATTTATATGGTATGTTTATTAACTATATAATATAAAAATACAAAGTGACATGGTAAATGTCAATCTAATTAACTAAGAGTTAAAACTAAAAGATAAGGTTAGTATAATGACCTAAAATTGTCTAAATTCTATTTTATGAGAGGATTTAGACCCATCATCTCCTTAGGTTTGAAATAAATCAATTTAGAGCCCTTAAAAACCGAATATTACTTTATAATAAAATAATATTTTAAGTCATTCCAAAGGTGCCTCTCTCCTCCCTTATAAAAGGGAACCTCCTCCCTCTCTTCCTCACACCACATTGAGCTTTCATGCTCGGCCAAACCCTGCCAATTTATCTTCTACACTTCCCTAGAAACATCCTAGAGGTCCTGGTCTACTTCAAAGTCCAATTTTATTTCCCTAATAGGAGGTCTGAAAGAGGCGCTTCAAAGAAGAGGCAATGTCCGTTACCGATTCTTTCAACAGTATTTCTTCTTCCACTTCTTCTTCTTTAGTAGTTTCATAATGAAGTAACAAAATTAGTATAATTCATATACTGATATGTTATTATAATTATTAAACAACCCTATTTCACCATCTATCCATCCTATGGAAAATGAAATCACCACACGTGCGTATGTACGGAATACCGTCTCCACGCCGTGGTGAAATCTGTTTTTCCACCGACACCTTTCATGGATTGGTATAATGGTGTAAAGAATAAATATATATGGTTATTATAAAATTATACTTATTCTGATATATTATGACATACACTACAATTTTATTCAATAAATATGGGAATGATATGATCGCGTGTGCGTACGTACAGACTACCGTCTCCACGATTGCGATGAGATTCATTTTCAATGATTAACCATTCAAGAATGAATATAAAGTATATATAAAGAATAATAATGAAATATATGACATAATTAAGCCACTGGATTTATGTATACACACACACACACACACACACACACATATATATATATATATATTTCATCTAGTTAATTCCATTCAATTCATTAAGGAAACGAAAGCAACGTTCATGCGTACGTACAGACTACCGTCTCCATGAACGGTGTATTTATTTCCATTTATCGATATATTATATATATTTATATTCTGAATATATATTATATATAAATCATTTTTTACATTCTTGATATAAGTAATCATGAACTAAGTAATAATATGAATAATTACAAGTTAAAACACGAATGACAAATGAAACGATTTTACCAAAAACACTACTTTAACATTAATTTACAAGAGAACGTGTAATATGAAGTCATAAGTGAACCATATATGATATAATAACAATGAATATGATTCTGTAATAAGTGAATGATATTATTTAAATCATTATACAGGAGTTTTGGATACGTACGAAGCATATCGGACCTAAGGTAAGGGATAATTTTGCAAATCTCATTTTTATCTAAGATTACTTATTCGTAAGTATTTACTGGGGTTATTGCTATCATCCATGTACATATTTTATAAAATTGTATTCATGTATTTTTAAAGTCATTTTTACCCATTTTTTATGTTTACAACATTGTATGTATGGATTCTTTCTTTTGTTTACGTTATGATGTACTTTTTTACTTTTCCGGCAAAAGTTCGAGAAGAATGTTTTTTAACATAGACGGTATGAAAGGATTTTTACGGTTTTATAAAACCTTATTTTCATGAAGCTTACTCCAAAAGATTTCATGAATATTTTCAACAAAATATCTTTCTTTTAAAATTGCATGAAATTTAGTGAAAAGAAACTGATTTTGAAGAAGAAAGGATATTTCCCTCAAGAATTCATTTCAAGTGTTTTATCAAAACCATTTTTTTCATCTAAGATGAAATTATTTCATATGTGTATGTTTCAAGTATAATGTCTCTCTGATTTACATGATTTCACTTTTCTTATTATGAAATTATATCCATTTATTTTATATGGATTATGTGATGATGAGATGATGTTTTTGAAACCCATTTTATTCGTTGGGTTATTATGAATGATGTATGTTTATTTTGTGGCACAATTAAGAATGATTTCATTATGAGATGAGTGGGACCTATATCCTCCTCCAATGCATTGGGTAAAGATTTATATCTGACGAGATAAACATGGATGGAATGGTAAGTTAATCCGGTTCAATGTTACAGGACTGGAACGAGGAGTGAACCCGATTCAGAAAGGGACTTTGTCCACTAAGATGGTCTTGGAAGCAATGCCTTGGATACTATGGAAATCAGAACAAGTGTTGAATGGTTTCCACAATTACATGTTTTATTCCCATTATATTATATCATGGTTGATGTTCCATTATGATATATGCCTTAAGTACTTTCATGATTTATGTCTTCGCTCAAGATATTGATTTTTAAATTTCATGTTCATGTTTATGCTTTCAAATGTTTATGGATTGTTTTATGTTATATATGTTTTCCCTTACTGAGCATTTGAGCTGACCCTTTTTATGTTTTATTTTACCCAAGAAATAAAGAAAGGTTTTAGGTAAGGAAACAAAAAGGGGATTATTGTTATGGGAGTTGTTGAAGATATTTCAACATGATTAGAAGTTTATATTCTGAGTTTCCAAAGACACTAAACTATTACAATCCTTATGTGTCTGTTTTTTTCTGTATTAAGTATTCTGCAAAAGTAATGTAATGTCCATGTACGTCAATATTTGTGTCTCTACATTGTTTCTTATTAAAATCATTTGTAGGTCATTGATGAGATAACCAATGGAGGTTCTTCAAGGATGAGGTTATAATAATATCACAAATAATAATATGATATTATATTAATTTCATAACCCTTTTCATCCACTTTTCAGTCTTATGTGAATGGAAAACATCGTTCATGTGAATTTGCAGACTACCATCTTCACAAAGTGATGTGTTACATCTTTCATCCCAAAAAATAATTCCTTTTTAATGATGTATTTAATATATATATATATATATATTATATTATTGAAATAATTATATTTAATAATTAAAAAATATCTTCTATTTTCTCACCCATTCATTTGTTGGAAAATAGATATGTTGTTGTGCATATGTGAGGATGACAACCTTTATGATTTTTTTTTCATTTTTCATGTATTCCTTTGATGGATTGTTCTAAAATTTTATTTTGTGTATAAACCTATAATTACGTGATGATTATTATTATTTATATGATTTAGCCAAAATCTCTTTGACTATCATTTTTAAATTGAATTAATTAAGAAATTTTGAACCGAACATCATCCAAACCACTGAGGCGAATGATACCAATTAAGTAAATACATAAGATAATAAAATATATAAAAAAATTATTTAATAATAAGTTATTGAACCTAGAAAAGGTTATTAATAAAATTAATAATTAATAAAAAATTTATAAAATATTGAAAAGACATACATATATTATTGTAACATGAGATAAGGCATTTCTTAACTCACTTTCCACTAATAATGTTATAATTCACATCATTGTATTTATGATGAAATTATTATGTGTTAAATTACCTATGGTTATGTTATATTTTTTAAATTTTTTTTGGGTTCTGAAATTCTTACTCATAATCACACAATTGATTAATTATTACTTATGTTATATAATCATTTTAAGGATAAATTGGATCAATATTGTTTCCCTAAGCAATTCCTTGTATTATGAATTTATATAAATTTATAAAGGATATCTTGTTATTTTTAGGTGTTATTCCATGAGATAATTTATTATCATGATATGTACATATTTTTATATTTAATATATTTCATGAGATATTTATTCAAATTCAATTAAAGAGATAAGGATTTTCATGCTCTAAATTTCAATTATTTATGAAATAACTCATGTTATGTATCATGATCAACATTATACGGTGTAATGACCTCTCCATGAATGTTTTTTACATACTATTTCATAGATTTTATGGGTTTTATAGAATTAGGTTATGTTTCTTCCTATAATGTTTTATTATGATCTAAGTATTATTCTAGTTTTATGTGTTTTTATACAATAAAATCATTCTTTATGACATTTTTTGATAAGTACATACATATTTATTTATATGGACTATACACTGAATTATGAAATGTAATATCAGGAATATTTTTATTGTTAATTATTTATATTACATTTTTTTATTATTTTTACATGATTTTTAGAAGGTCAAAAGGGGTAATATTTTAAGAAATTATTTTATTGATATAATGTCCCCAATGAAAATTCATCCTCCACATTAATTTTATTTTTTCAGGAATTTTTTTAAAACAAATTATGTCATAAAGATATTTTTTATGATCAATTCATGAATTTTATAAGGATTTTCAAGGTTACTTTTTAATGTTTATTGCTCAGATGAAACTTTTTACACCATTTTTAAAATATTCTATAGAATTTTTTTTATTGTTTAGGATATAAAATTATTTTCCTTCCCTCATACACATTATTTGGTTTTTAGTTTCTATTACATGTTTCCATGGGTAATTTTAAAGAAATCTTTTTCCAATATTCTGAAATATTTTATAAAATATTATAAAAAATGATATTTTTTCTTACTTGTAAATAAAGTTTGATAAATATTATTTTATATGTATATATTAATTTATGAAATTATCATTTAATGTAAACCTATGATCTAAGGGGGATATTTTTTTATGATACCATCCATACACTTTATTGGTATGTATTATTTTTCTAAAAGATATTTTCATAGAATCCATTTATTTTGTGTGGGTTAATCGAGAAAAAATGGAATGATGAATTTTTCCTATGGCGAAAAATGGAAAATTGAAAGCATCAAAAGGATAATTTTTTTTTCAATATATGGTGCAGGAAAATTTTATGGGACGAACATTTAATTATTTCATTATATATCATGGATATTTAGGTCCATTACAGGACTCTAATGGATTGGGTAATGAAATAGAGATTACTGACTAAAAGCTAATTTTATTAGATGACATAATTATGTTACTATAAAGATTAGATAAAGAATACTGATTAAAATATTCAAATATGATATGATGGATTTTACCAGTTTTATGTTACTCTTAATATATAGGGTAATTATCCTATTATGTGATTCCATTATTATTATTTTATGTTATAAGACAAATATATTGTTTTATTACTTTTTAATATGAAATCTATCTAATTTTTTTTCATGGAATATTTTCATTCGGCACGTGATTATTTAATTATAATACTCTTTTCTTTTGTTATATATTTATTCCATTACTCATGACTTATGATCCTTTTTTGATGGGTATTAATTACTTTATGTTATTCTCATACACAATGATTAATTCAGCAAACCATTATTCTTATCTTACCAGAATGACTACATTAAGTGTTAATTATTATGTTTACTCTTACATAGAATTTGAGCTCACTATCAATACGATTTATCTTTAAATAGTTTTTTAATTTTTATTTTTAATGATTATTGATAAGAAATTTTTTAAGTGTGAAGAAATTTATTGGTGATTTTTATGACTAATAGTGGAATAATAAATGATGGGCGCATTTCAAAAAAATTAAAACTAGATGAAAATCGTATTTGAATGTTTGTTTTTTAAATAATTCTAGAAAACACTAAACAAGAAAATGTTCAATGTTTGGTATGTGATGTAATATTTCTTCCTGATTAAGAAATTATTTGTTGGTTAAAAAATATAAGACTTTTATCATTATAAAGTCAATAAATTTAAATATTATGTCATAACACTAAACCTAGGAGTGTAGGTTTATAGATGTTTTATACACATCCTATGCATCCACATTAGATACAAAAAGAATCATGGATAAGAAGAATTGTTTTTTAATTGATCCTATAATTGACATCTTTCATCTCCAAAAGATCACAATAATGAAAAAGTCTCCACTAAAAAGGATAGATTATTTATACAAAAAAACATTTTGGGAGTGAAGTACATTTAAAAGGCATGTAATTTATTTTTATATCATAAAATGCAGATAAATATAAAAAAGTATTGAAACTAAAACATTTTATACCAAATATTAGCACTATCAGTTTATAGTGATGCCATATGGGCTTACAAATGAAAATGAAAAATTCATTGGGTTGATAATTAAATTCATCAAATCGTACCATAATAAATTTTTATATTATTTATTAATGATATTTTTATATATTAAATGATAAATTTGGAACAATAGATAATATAATTTTTAATGATTTTAATGATGAAGAATTTTTAATCTTAGTCAGAAAGTTGAGACTTTACCATTAATAAAGTCACATTCCTATGGATTGTAATCATACGTGAAGGAATTTTTATGGATCCTGAAAATAAAATAGTGATTAATGAATATAATATAAGAATACATGTCATAGAGATATGCATTTTTCGTCGAATATCTAGGTATTAAAAATTATTTCTGAAAAAATTCTCATGATTTTCCAGACCACTGACTATATTAACAAAAAATTGGTATAATATCCTTTGATAGATTAATTTGAGGAAAAATTTAAAAAATTCAAGAATAAGATAATCAATAAATCTAAAATAAAACTCTTCATATGTTGAACATGTGTTAAATAAATGTAGTTTTCATAAAAAATAACTATTATTTGTTAATTCATTACAATCCTGGAAAGAAAATTAAGGTATCTAGTGTTCTTAATATAAATGTACATGCAACTGGATAGATCATGGGGATTGAAAATAACCTATTCTCAGTGATATGTAAAATATGGTTTGTAAATCCTAAATGAAATGAATACATCCTAATTTTCCCATTAAATCACTGAGTAATCTACCAAATAGAAAATTATAGAGACACAAATGGATGATTTAAATAATTAATGGAATATGAGAGACACAAAAGATAAGAGGTTTAAAAAATATAATATTGAAAATGATATAGTCATTCTGTTTGTAACAGGACTCTATGTTTTATTATCACTAGAGATAAATAAATATTTATATGATGATATATATATCTCGTCATTCTCTATAAAACTAGGATTTTAAAAGATGCACTAATGTGAATGAGAGCATTTCAAGTGGGAAACATGAGGAAGAATATTTATTATTACACCTATATGTTCATGGTACATTGACAAGATTTTGTAAAGATACATAACTCCATGGAAATGACATAACTATTACACATAACTTCATTGAAGTGGGGGTAGATCATAATTTACATGTTACAGGTCTCTTAATTCTTATACGTTAAATAAGATATATTTCTTATAGTGTATTTTCTCACATGGGATACTCACTTCATTTGAATTCAAAAAGATTTATCTCTATATAAGATTTCCAAGATATATGTAATAGAATTAGTGAGGCAAAATTGGGAAAGAAAATCGATCATAACTAATTGAGATCTAAGGTTCGCCTCATTTATCTATATGAATTTTTATCATATCCTAACTAATGTGTTTAACATCAATATGGAATATCAACCATAGATTAATGGATAATAAGAATAGATTATATTATAACTCTATTATTTTATCAAATCTTGTATATTTAAATACAATGTAGGCCTAGATGAACAACTTTTCTTAGCTATTATATTGTACAAAATTAGTTTCCAATCTTGTACTTAAATGGACCATGTAGATGCCTATATGTGTAGAGATACAGAACTATTCAATTTTAGGATGATGTTAGTGACTAGAAGATACTTGGAATCAAAATTGTGAGAGAAATTTTAGAGAATTATTTATCATGATAGAAAATAATAAATCATCTTAGTGATGATATAAGATCCATGTTGACAATCATCGTTTTGATTTGAAGTTTTATGTTAGAGAAAAATTTATCCTTCAAATATAAACTTTGAATTGGTAATGTTGTAAAAAAATTAAACAAAGACCAGAACTAACCATGTAACACATCCCACATAATAGATAAAATATCACGTTCCTTGAGATAAGTTGTCTCATGGACTTAATCACGCCTCTCTATTCTCCAGATGCTGCTGACTAGTAGTTAAGTTATACATAGGTATATTGGGGAGACTATAACTATTCATCAATGTAATATCATAGAAGAGATAATCTTAATCGATAAAGGATCCAATCTAAAACCTAAATAGAAAAATAGAGAAGAAAATAAATAACCAGATTACATGTGTGGTTATACTATGATGAATACAATAAAATTCATGCAATATTTTACTAAAAATACATCCAAACCTAAAAAACCTATCCAAAAATGGATCCAAGCCCCATATCGGTCCTAAAATCATTGGATACAACCAAGAATCCCATATATGAAACATACACCATGTCTTATTACTAAACATATATAAGAAATAAAGAAACATATTTTCATGTAACTAAGTTCCATGTTAGAATATGAAGGGTGTGAGGACAACTCAGTAGGACACCACCATGAGTGTTTGATGAAATAACCAATCTATATGATAGTGTATTATAGTACACCAATTAAAATAAAAAAATTATGGTTTAATAGAATTATATATCAGATGAAGAATTATCCAATTAACAATCTTATCCCTTAACATATAATGTTTTGACCAACTAAATAAACTATCTCCAATCACAATGGGTTCCTAAGACAAATCATAATGGGATACATAATTTTATTCAAAAGGGGAATTCACTAATCAATAATTCATTAACTTACCTCATGTCCATATTTTACTAATCAAGACACATCCATTCAGTTGGGAATAATAGAACCTCAGTTATACATCCCAAACCATTGATGTAACTATATTTGTGAAGAATATTGTGTCAATCTAACATCCCAACCCATATAATAAATTGCTGGGACTAGATAATCAGTATGGCCAAAACCAATTGGGAACCTCATTCCCCGATTTAGAAGCATATATCATTATTGCAATAACCTATCTCAAACAATACATTTGTGGGCCCTAAATAATTAGTTCAGCCCACCACAAACATAGAGCCTTAGTCCATGAGTCAAGAGTACAGAGCCTTACTCACATAACAATACACTAATAATTCATTGTACCTATAATCCCTCTACAAACGGTTCTATAGTCATTTTAGATGTTAACCATTTACATGTCATAATACATTAACCACATATACCATTAACAAAATATAGCTCATCTAACACCTATACAATTATACCAAACACAATCTTATGACATAATAAAAAATAGAAAAAAATTGACATCAATTTAATCTCACAAATACATGAAAGAATACAAATAAAATACTAATTCAAATCATCATGAATCCAACCTTTTAAAACTATAGTCATCATCTTTGAAAAAAACCACCCCCATGGATTTCATTTCCATTTCCAACCATTTAAAATATGAAGTAAGGAATTTTAGCAAAAAGGGGAACCCACCCCCATTTCAAATCATCAATTGATTTTTTACGAAAATCAACATTTCAATTTACAATGTTGTCACCCCTCTGTCCAAAAAATTTCCCACTTTAAAAAAATAATTTAACTTCATTTAAAATAATAACTGGGTCAAAATTCAAAACATTTGATTTATTCCCATTCAAAATCCATGTATACATTTGAAAAAATCCCAAAAATAATTAATTCAATTATCCCATTAACAATTACCTCATAACATTTTACTAATCTTATCAAATTTACATTCATAATGACCCTATATCAATGTAAAACGACTCAATTAACCATTTTTTATGGTTTTATCATACCCCACAGGTGGCCCAAGGTTTGGTATCACAATTTCAACGAACCTGATAAGGTTTGTAAAGGTGATTAACCCTCAATATAAGGTCCCAAATTAAATTCCATAACTAAAAACATTAAAAAAATAAGGAAAATAATAATCACATCTACATACATTTATAAAAAATAAAGATTTTGGTGAAAATCATTACAACTAGCTACATCATGCTTTTAGAAAAACCTCTCAATAAAAAGATAAATTTTTGTTGAATAATATTTTTTTTCAAAGTCTATGATGAATAAAACCCTAGAAAAATAATACCTTATTGATTCAAAAGGAGATGAAAAAACACATATATAATCCTATATAAAATGGATATAAATTTAGTCAATGACATACCAGTTGCTTGAATTCTCACAAAATGATTCTCCAAATGCCCATGATTAGAAATTGATTAAATCTTGGGATGTTTTGGGGGGTTTGGTGCAGCTCCCAATCCACTAAATGATTAATATAGGTGAAATTTATGGGCGGATATTTTAATCATCATTTGAAAAAATTAGAAATTACAACATTTTAAAAGCTAAACGGTTCTCCAAACCACGCGCCAACCATGAGGTTACCTCTTTCTAATATGGTCCAGTATATATGGTCACCTAAGAGTATCCTCAAAAATTCAGAAATGTATTTTCTTCCAATGTGTCATCTTTTATCCGAGAGGGGGTCTAAATGCACAATTTCCCTAAATAGAAGAATGCTTTATACTAATAATGTTTCAACTATTTTTTGCACATTTGTTTTCCTCTTTCATTCTATATTCTCATCTGGATCCCCTAAGAATCCCCAAAATCTTCCCATAAACCAATGAACCACTTCGTTAGCCGATTTGGGAATTTTAACCAAAATTTTAACAAGGATGAACCACCATGAATGGTTCGGAACTTCTAACCTCCCCTCCTTATAGCATCATGTCTTCATGACATACCTTCCAAAAATCAATTAGATTCCATTGAAAAAGGACAGGACATGTGGCACACCTATCAAATTTCATCCCCCATGCTTCCTCCTGCACATAAATATGCCATCCCCACACTCATAACAATGAAACATACCTACTCTGATAAAATATAACCCTCCAACTACCATAAATACGAACCTTATGCCCCACAAAGGATGAATTAACCTTAAAATAATCATTAAAAACATTCAAGATAATATATAATTTATAGTAACATTATTAAATTAATACAAAATAGGATACCAAAAAAGCACCACACTACCATTAGAGATCTAATAAAAACACCATCTATCTAATCCTCTCTATAATTCATTGCCCAAATCTCATGGTTCGATCTCAGATATTTTCTAAAATTCTTAATGGTGACCCAAGATCTCAGGAACCAAATTAACAAAAATATTTTCACACAAACATTCCTGACCTATATTGGTCTATAACACAAGGCCCAATATCCTCACACTATATCCAATCATCTGAATGAAAAACTAAGCATAACCATTATCTCAAGGTAGTAAACTGGTGTTATTATTTTCTTCTACGATGAGACTAAAATCTATTTGAAATATTAAATTTAAAAAATTGAATATGTATTGGATTGTAGTTTTTTATCAGTAGTGTGTATAGTTTCCCATGTAACCCTATAAATGTGAATTTTGACAATTATTGATATATATGTTCATATAGAAGGAGTTGAATCATTTGAAACCCATGAAAACACTCATATACAGAACAAAAACACCAATATAGAAATCAAATAATCCTATACACCCAATACCACCACTCATGTCAACACCCAACCAAATTCTCACTGTAGATCTATCTGACATACACATTATCTGACCACCACAATCCCCCGGTGGTGGGTTCCTCCACTATTCAATGGAACCATCAAGAACCAAAACTCAACATCCACAATTCCCCCAATACATTTCCCCACTCCAATTTACCAAAAACATTAAAAAACACCTTCCAAAATTAGAATCCAAGCCTACCATAAAAACCAACTAAATGGAACACAAACTTACATCCGTTCATTGACTAAAATACCTGTCCCTTCTACAAATGTCATTCATTTCAAAGACAATTCAAAATTAAATATAAAATCTAAGGTTCCCTATACATACAAACCATTTTCACATTAGGCATAATACCATCATCGGTATCCCCTACCAGATTCGGTACCATAAATCCCCTCAGGTTTATAACTAATCATCAGTTTCCATGATTCATTGTCAAACCTAATAATGCCTGTCCAAAAATCTATCATAGGAATCTACGATTTTATTATAAACACCCTAATCATGAATACAATTATTGGATTGATGTAACGCCTCAATTAAGGCCCACCTTAAACTTAAAAAGGAATTAAAAAAATTTATTCATAGGTCGCTCATCGACACCCTGATGGCACCATATATACTCTATTGTTTTATCCACCCATACATTACTCATGTACCACTCCCCATCACAGGAGTGTCATTATCACTAATATCCCCATGAAAACTCAACCACCATGTATAATAGTTAAATCACAAGATGAAAACCTAAATAATGGATTTCTCAATCTATCATAAACTAGAGAAATAAAAAAACATCACTCTCTACTCATTGAAGGTTTCAATGACTGATACCCATAGATTTCATCGACAATCAGTGCATCCCAAGGAGCTTTCTCTTAAAGGGTCTATGGTGAAATCTGCACCATAAAACTCCACATATAAATCTCCATGATCATATCCACTTATATGCTCAATTTCTAACCAAAATAAAATTATGTAAATGGAAAAAAATCTAGTGCTCTCTTAGAGAACCTGGTATAATGTCAAGATATTAGGTATGATTGTAACTTGATAAATTTTTGCTAAGAATTCATTGATGAATGCCTCTAGAAACTATAAATCAATGATGTAACCTAACACCATTAGGACACCTTACATTGTTGGAAGTCTTGGGAGTCACATTCCACTAATACTGAACTTACACTCACTCACTATATATTGAATTTGATTTCCATCCTAAATTCACAACCACTTAACGAAAATTTTCCATGTGGTCATCACCCAACATTTCCGTCGGAACCCTATCAATTTCCCCAACCGAGTTCATCCAGTATGACCCTGATTATTTACTTGTAATCATATTGACTGCCACGTCTTCCACAAAACAAATGTCTCTTTCATATCAAGTGTTCCCACGGTGATCACATTGAATAATGACATGTAGTTATCTTGTGGAACCTGTTCCCCAATCCCCAATGTTATAATTCCTTCCTACACGTTCCTATATATAAAACTCATCAGATACCTAGAAGCTTCATATTATTCTTTGACTATACACTAAACTCTAATCTAAATACATAAAATGATACAACACTAGATCTAGGCCTACACACCCGCATGCTCATCTAACCATGCCTCCTGGTCTAACATTCACATCATCCTCAAGGAAATATAAACATCTCAACCAATATGAAAACCATTGGTATTAACAAGACCAATTGTGTGACAAGGAAAATCCCTTGTTTCACAACTATCACAAAATATTCCATCCATTATTTGGTCACCGATTACTATTACACCCAAAATCAACATCCGTGCCAGCACTATTCATTGACTAAATAGATAGGTGAGAAACCCAAACAATCAATCATTTATAAACTAACATTTAAAACAATTTATTTAACTCAGGTTCTCAATGAAAAAGAATCCAAGGAATAACCATTCACTATTACAAAAAATCTATGGCACCAACCATGCATCAGTCCCACCTATGATGAAACCTCTCGTTATTTGTATTTACATGCACATGAAACTCTTTGATAACATCACCAATGCTATAATATATTTCCAAACACTATTGAATCATCGACATAACATGAGTCATATCTCCAATACCATTTATGTTTTTCAAATATCCTAATAGGATAAACCCAAAATAAGAAACAATCATTATGTTCCACTAACAAATTCCAAAATGTATATCTATTCCACCAACACCCAATGGAACTAGAAACCCTAGATGACCTATCTCAGAGGTCACCATTAATATTAAATGATACAAACTTTCTATACTAGAGTCCCATTGAGAAATAGACACTGGATATCTTTCTTACACATACACATTAATCCTCAAACAACATGCCAGTTATGGGAAACACTATTTATAATGTCTAATGAAGGTGAAAAAACATGATTTATATGATTCCCAACATGTATACCCCTTCAAACACATTGAAAATAAAATATAAACAACCACTCTAGGTTCCCATAGATGACTCACAAATTCACATCCCACAATGGTTACCACACCCCACAACCGAGAAACAACTCATAACCTAAGACCAAAACCCTATCTATGACACACACAAAAATATATTATATCCTACATCAAACCCCTTAAAGATTAATGACCCACAAAAATGATCCAAAATAGGGAAACTCTCACTATAAAAACAAATCATAAATAATATCTGGTCACAATACTATTGTTACCCATTCCCAAATTCCTTAAAATTACATCATTTCCAATTTCTCTTCTTAATTAAAATGTACCATTTAAAAACAAAGGATTCACATGTCAATTTTTTGACTTGGTAATCATAGTAATTTATTTTTTGAAAAAAAATTTATTTTGCCCAAAATTTTAGAAAACCATTTTATGAAAATTTAAATTTGAAATTATTTTCCTATGACCATTTCATGGAATGATCTACAAGCTTAAATCGTAGGAATATTGTCTTCTACTAACATATTATTCCCAAAGGACTATCAGTAAAAACCAATATAAATATGACACATAAATCATATGTTCCATGAATGAGGCATGAACTCACACACCCTCTTAGTCCATACAGGTCCAAGAGGTTAAACCTCTTAAATAAATAGTATCACAACTAAGTGTTCTATATGAGGTCGAAGTCCCAATGAAATGTAAAATCCGAAAATATAACATCAATTATCAATGTACGAAACTTGGTTATTCTATAATATGTAGGTATATAGGTGTCCAGTTATGATATCATTACCAATATCTGAAAATATACAAGTTTCATTTATACGATGCAAAAATAATAAGACAAAACAGACCGATATGAAACTACTTTGTAACATCCCCAACCATGTATCCACTACATCTGATGTCCCGATATGGGTCTTCACATGACCTCAGACACGCCACCCAGTAAGCCAGGGGCTTCTAAATTGTAGCTTGGGGCTGTGGATGTCACGAACCAGCCCGGGTCAACCCTGAACCGGTCACCCGAGCCGGCTCGCGGCAAGTCCCAAGGGGCGTTCCCAATCCCCCTGAGATGGAAACTAGTGTCGGGCATAAAATAATTAACCATTGGGAATGATTTGGCCCATGCGAAAGAGATAAGAAGACAGATAAAACTGACAATAAAAATAATAACCAGCAGTAGAAAGAAACAAAATGGCACATACCTCATTGTGACCCTTCGGTCACCTCCCATCTAAGGCCAACCTTGCTCCCATGATGAGAAACTCGGCCATGAAAACCTAAACAAGGGAAACCTGAAACTAAAATGATAATATAGGCATGAGCATTAAAAATGCTCATTAGGGTTGCCAAAGTAAACCACAGGATCCAACCAATACCACTTTCCAGAAACAAACCCAAAAAAACACTAGTTTGCACATACAATGATACAAAATAAGTTTCTTACATTTTTAAAGGAAAAAAAGATCCTAATTTACCATTTCAAAACCAACACACACCACAACCAGTTTTTCCCAAAACAATGAATTTAAAAAAAACTAGATTTCAAATCTATGTTTATCACAGTATGCAAAAGACAAATAGGTAATAAGTAAATGCTGGAAACCAAGTGCAAGTAAAAGTAAACAAGCAGAAGTAAGAAATAACTGTGGGCGATCCTAAACATCCCTAGAAAACCCCTGGACGTACTCGGGTTCAGACTACCTACCGGCGTGGTACTCTATAGTCAATAACCAACTGGCCGCCCTAATAGCCAACTAGTGGCACATACCTCCTGGCCTTTCCACGACCCCAGGGGGTACTAACCTGTCTAATCAGGGCTAGCAAGCAGCCGTCACTCGATAATATAAAAGACGCCCAAGAACCCATGGTGGTTTTAGTAACACTGTGTAAGTGGGGGGCCCTCACATGCATGGCTCATCTCTCCTCACTTTCCAACCCCTTACACGGACACCGCTACACGACAACCCTCAAGGGAAGTCCCCCTATAGTGATTCCCCACAATCATGCAGACATCAAAAGTTCTTTCACATTCAATAAGGTTCCAACCGGGCCTTCACAACATGCGCAGTTTCAAAACCTTTTGTAAACAAGTTATGTTGCCAATCGAGCACACAAATTTTTTTCCAAGAGTTAGTGAAAACACATTCTTCTCAAAGAGTCAACTCAAATATTATAATTGAGTTGGAAGAGCCAAACGAGCCTTTAAGAAAAAAGACCATCTAACTGACACCAAAAACCCAACCGGGCCAGCTTCCTTCAATTCCCTCTAAAGAACACATTATTTTCTATGAAACCTAGCTTTATGAAAACATAGCATTAATGTGTCATCTTCATTTCAAGCCACATCCATGTGAGCACCTAGTGCTCCCATGGATGTGCCATCATCCAATGGCTCATTGAGTTTTTAGAAGAATCACCCAAAAAACATCTTTCATAAAACACTTTAGCATTTAAACCAAACTCTAATTCATTCACAACACTTTATAAAAACAAATGCTTCTTCCAAACCAACCTCCATTTCCAAATCTTTTCTAAAACAACTACTGGTTCGTATTTTTGTTAAACAAACACACCAAAGCAATTTTTACATTTCCAAAACACAATCATTATCAATTGCAACCAAACACATCACAAAGCAATTGATTTAACTTTACCAAGAACCTATGCATTTCATATAAACAAACATCAAAAACCACTTTCAGAAATTTAAAACAGCAACATAACTAAGCCAGCTTCTTTTCATAAATACGATAGATATGAAAACGATATAAAATGATTAATTGAAAATATTAAAGTGCTCAAGGTTTGAATCTAAAAGGGAAATGTTCGGAAACACCTACCTCGACACGAACGAAAATTGTAGAACCTCAACGGAAGGAGAAATGACGCTCCGAAGACCAAACACACAACGTCGGTTAACCCATGTCCAAAGCGCACACGACCTTGAAGTGCATATATATATATATATACATATATATATACAACTATATAAATATACACCATAGGTATATATATATATATATCCTACAATGCAAACAACAAAACATTGCTAAATCTAACAACTCAGAAAAAGATGACTCTGGACCAGATAAAGACCTCAGGGGTCCTCTACTCAATTCATATCTAAATTGGCGTAAGAATATACAACAATGCATAAAAAATATACTTACCCAAATGTCGATGATAAAAAATAATCGCACTCTATCGTGGTTGTCGAAGTGTGGACCAGCAAGTCACGACAAATCGTCGCACAACATTTAAACCAGAGAAAATATCACTAGAATTTATCAAAGCCTAAAAACAAGATAGTCTAACCACTTGTACCAAAATAAAACCAACCGCAACATTATATCCTAATATGAAAACCTACCAAATGGACGAAAGAATCAATCGATGTGAAATGCACCTGTGTTTTACTATGCGGGTGGACCACCGAGCAAAAAGGATGGTTGCCAGAGGGTGCGCACTATGAAAGGGGATTCGGTCGGAGGCGGCTGGGGCACGGATGCCGAGCTTGACTGTAGGCGACGTGGCCGGAGGTGGCAGGCTGAAGGAGGGTCGGACGGATTCGGCGAATGGTGGCCGGGAGAGGGAGAAGGGGCAGAGCAGGCCGGGAGGTGCGGCGCCGGGGGTCGGGTGCTGGTCGAGAGGTGCGGCCGATGGCAGTCGGGTGATGGCCGGGAGGTGTGGCCGATGACGGTCGGGTGCTGGCCGAGAGGTGTGGCTAACGGTGAATGGCGGTGGAGGGCGCAGGGAGCGGGGAACAGCGGAGGCGGGCAGGCACGGATGATGCAGGGAGGGGAGCAGCTGAGGCGAAGGGCGCTGGGGCGCGGCCAGCCGGAGGGGCACAGGCAAGGAAAAAAAACCGGCCGGGGGGGGGGAGGGGGGGGGGAGGAATCACACAGGGGGGAGGGGGTTTGCATTGAAACGAGGTGAGAAAGGGGGGGAGGCGTGGGGAGAGAGGGGGAGAGAGGGAGACGCAGGGCTGGGTAGGTTAGGGTTCTTTTTTTATCTTAATAATTATAACAATAATAATAATAATAATAATAATATTATTATTATTAATAATTATAATAATAAACATATACACATAAATAAATATATTTAAACATATATATAAACCTACCAATATAAACATATATATATATATATATATATTTATAAACATATATATAACATATATAAACAATATAAACATATATAAACCTATATATAACATATATAAACATATAAAAATATATATCAACATGTATACACATAAGAATATAACTTTTAAACATAGTTATTTATAAACATATGTGTATATATATACACCTATAAACATATATATACATACCTTAAATATATATACACACAACGTTACAACATAAATGTATACAAATGCAGATACACATATATATGCACATATATAAACATACAAACATACATAAACATATATATACACACATAATTTTAAAACTGGATGATCATGCGGTGTTCACACGCCGTACGGTATCCCAGTGGACTACAAGCGGGCTGCACATACCCAAGCGGAAAGCACGTGCCAAAGCGAACTGCGCGTCTTAAGTGTACGGTGTTCGCGCACCATCCCAAACGATAAAATAATCCCAACATTAAAAATTTAAACTAGGACTCACCGGCACTTAAGAAAAAACACCCGATGCCAAGTGAAATAAAATAATTAAAATGACTAAAAAAACGGGAGTTACAATTCTCCCCACCACAAACACTTTCTGCCCCCAGAAATTCACCAAGCCAACAGTTAGCATACCTCGAGTTCGTGCCCAGGAAGGAACCAGAAGAAACTGAGAGGCTCGGGTTGACCATTACCAACACAAGTCACACCCGACCAACTCAAGTACAAACATTGCCCAAGGATGAGGGGAGAACACGGGAGGGTTCTCCCCACCACAGAAATCTACTAACACGGAGTCCTTCAAACTTGAACACACCACCCCTGAGGGGGGGGGGACAACACGGGAACTCCCAAACCAAACCCAGTCACTTTCTCCATACATACTGAACAACACTCGGAGACTTAAACAGGAAGCTTGCTACGAAACGACCCAACAGCTCGAGGATAAGGAATTATCTCAACCCCTCACACACCGACCAAAAAAAAACCTCACCGCAACCAGAGTCTAGGGAATTTCTAGCCCGAACTCATAAAGGACCTCGAAAAAACACCTTTTAATTTCATAAAACCACATATCCCCCTAACGCACGCAATTGTGACCCAACTCAAAATTAGATTGACCTGTTCATTCGCGGGTCCATCACCCTTCAAGGAGAACCGAACGATTTGAAAACACACTGAGAACAGATAAGACCGCTTAGACTGCGATAGAATAAGTTCATCGCACGACCGCAACAAATGTGATCTTACAACGATGACTAGAAAAGAACAAGGAAACTTTGGGTATCTCCTTTCAAAAATCTGAAAAAATAATCCGAATAGAGGTTCTACACACACTCAGCAACTCCTGACTGTGTGCGAGCTTCACCCCGAGACCTATGGCTGGGGCTCTAATGGCTGAAGCATCCCCTGCATCATAGTCAAGCATTTTCATTCTCCATTCCCCAACTTCTCCTTCTTCTCGACGATTCAAACAACCACCATGGTGGCGTGTTTTTAAAGGGATGCACGATGATGGCTTAGAATGCCCGAACTGGCCATACTAGTGGCATACAAGAGGATGGTCAGACAAACTGGGGGTCGGCACCAAATAAAAATGTTTTCTTGGTGATAGGTTACTCCGGCATGCACTCCTTACCATTTGGGGAACCTTCGCTAGATCCAATTACCATCAAACACACCCCAATCTTCAATGATGGAAAGACATTTCACCTTCTCTTGTCCAAAAATGGACCCTCAAATGATCTTGTGATGGTACGAACCCTAAAAACCATGGGAGTTTCCAACAGCCTGAAGACTCGCTCTAATTCCACAACCACAAAACTGCCCCTCAGAGACTTTTATTACATTGATCGATAGGTAAAATACAGAAAGAACTGGAAACTGGGCATGACTCATTAGCAACCTTAACAACCTTTCTAGATGGCATACTCATGACAACACGAGAAACCTCATCGAAACCGGCATCAAGCCAAAACTCAATCAAGGAAACAACACAAGTCAAGGTCAAAAGGCCCATAAGCCAAACATATACATACACAAGCATAAATCACTTTCCAAATCCATCATTTCTTTAAAACATTAAAACTCACCTATGGCACCTTATGAACCATCACATGTGCGTTCATTCAATCTCACTCACATCATCTGCAAAGAAGTTCCCCTACAGACTCTCTGTACATACCCACACACGTGTGACCCTCCATAAGGAGTGCCAAGGTTCAAACACTTATTTCCTTACCAAATCCAAACACATATCATATTGTTCCAATCCAAAAACTTTATCTTTAAAAACCCAATTTACTAATTTAATAAACAATTTGGAAGACACCCCTTTTTTTCAAAATCAATTTCATTTTCAACACACACACACACACACATAGACTGAGTTTAAAAAAAAACACAACCAACTATAAACCATCGGAATAAGGGAATAGTGTCTGTACTTAACTCAGCGACATGGTGGTGAGCCATGCCCCATGTAAGAAATAACACTAAGAGGGCCTTAAATAGGGCACTTGGACTCCACATGGGTCACCACCCCACGTGAGGCCATAATGTGAACCAATTCGCTCCCATTTTCACCCCTCAATCCAAAATAACCCAATACAAAAGACTCAAATCCCAGGCTAACCTTGGTAACTCTGGTCTCGTTGTGAGCGGTGGTGATTAGGAACCAACCCATAACTTACCTCCTGAGCCTTGACAGTCCTAATCTCCTTTTACCAGACATCCCAAATAACAAGGGCCCACCTCTGATACCATTTTGTCATGAACCAGCCCGGGTCGACCCTGAACCGGTCACCCGAGCCGACTCGCGGCAAGTCTCGAGGGGCATTCCCGATCCCCCCGGGATGGGAGCTAGTGTCAGGCATCAAAAATTTAACCATTGGGAACGATTTGGCCCATGCTAAAGAGATAAGTTGACAAATAAAACAGATGATAAAAATATAAACCAGCAGTGGAATGAAACAAAATGGCACATACCTCCTTGTGACCCTTTGGTCACCTCCCATCTAAGGCCATCCTTTCTCCCATAATGAGCAACTCGGCCATGAAATCCTGAGAAAGGAAAACCTGCAACTGAAATGATAATATAGGCGTGAGCATTAAAATGCTCAGTAGGGATGCCAAAGTAAACCACATGATCCAACCAATACCACATTCTAGAAAAAAACCCAAAAAAACACTAGTCTTCACATACAATGATACAAAATATGTTTTTCACATTTTTAAAGGAAAAAAAGATCCTAATTTACCATTTAAAAACCAACACACGCCACAACCAGTTTTTTCCAAAACAATGAATTTCAAAAAAACTGGATTTCAAATCCATTTTTATCACATTATGCATAAGACGAACAGGTAATAAGTAAACGATGGAAACCAAGTGAAAGTAAAAGTAAACAAGAATAACTAAGCAATAACCATGGGTGATCCTAAACATCCCTAGAAAACCCCTGGACGTACTCGGGTTCAGACTACCTACCGACGTGGTACTCCATAGTCAATAACCAATTGGCCACCATTATAACCAACCAGTGGCACATCCCACCTGGCCTGTCCACGACTCCAGGGGGTACTAAACCGTATAATCAGGGCTAGCAAGGAACCGTCACTCGATAATCTATAAGATGCACAGGAACCCATGGTGGATTTGGTAACACTATGTAAGTGGGGGGCCCTCGCACGCGTGACTCATCTCACCGCACTTGCCAATCCCCTACACGGACACCGCTACACGACAACCCTCAAGGGAAGACCCGTGTAGAGATTCCCCGCAAGCATGCACACCAAAAAAGTTCTTTCACATTCAATAAGGTGCCAATTGGGCCTTCACAACATGCACCGTTTCAAAACCTTTCGTAAACAAGTTTTGTTGCCAATCGAGCACACACTTGTTTTTCCAAGAGTCAGTGCAAACACATTCTTCTCAAAGAGTCATCAAAAATATTATAATTGAGTTGGAAGATCCAAATGGGCCTTTAAGAAAAATGACCATCTAACTCACACCAAAAAGCCAACCAGGCCAGATTCCTTCAATTCCCTCTAAAACAACACATTATTTTCTCTAAAACCTAGTTTTAAGAAAACATAGCTTTAATGTGTCATCTTCATTTTGAGGCACATCCATTTGAGCACCTAGTGCTCCCATGGATGTGCCAACATCCAACAGAACATTTAGTTTTTAGAAGAATCCCCTAGAAAAAAACATCATTCATAAAACACTTTAGCATTTAAACTAAACTCAAATTCTTTCACAACACTTTATAAAAACAAATGAATCTTTCAAACCAACCACCATTTCCAAATCATTTCTAAAACAACTACTGGTTCGTATTTTTGTTAAACAAACACTCTAAAGCAATTTTTACACTTCCAAAACACAATCATTATCAATTTCAACCAAACACATCACAAAGAAATTGATTTAACATTATCAAGAACCTATGCATTTCATATAAACAAACATCAAAAGCCACTTTTAGAAATTTAAAACAGCAACATAACTAAGCCAGATGCTTTTCATAAGTAAGATAGATATGAAAACGATATAAAATGACTAATTAAAAATATTAAAGTTCTCAAGGTTTGAATCTAAATAGGAAATGGTTGGAAACACCTACCTCGACAAGTGCGAAAACGGTAGAACCTCAACGGAAGGAGAAATGACGCTCTGCAGACCAAACACACAATGTCGGTTAACCCATGTCCAAACCGCACGTGACCTTGAAGTGCATATATATATATATACATATCTGTATATATATATATATACAACTATATACATATACACCATAGGTATATATATATATATATCCTACAATGCAAACAACAAAACATTGCTAAATCTAACAACTCAGATAAAGCTGACTCTGGACCAGATAAAGTCCTCAGGGGTCCACTAATCATTTCATATCTAAATTGGCGTAAGGATATACAACAATGCATAAAAAATATCCTTACCCAAATGTCGGTGATAAAACATAATCGCACTCTATCGCGGTTGTCGAAGTGTGGACCGGCATGTCACGACACATCGTCGCGCAACCTTGAAACCAGAGAAACTATCACCAGAATTTATCAAAGCCTAAAAACAAGATAGTCTAACCACTTGCACCAAAATAAAACTAACCGAAACATTATGTCCTAAAATGAAAACCTACCAAACAGACGAAATAACCAATCGAAGTGAAACACACCTTTGGTTTACGATGCGGGTGGACCACCGAGCAAAAACGATGGTTGCTGGAGGGTGCGCATTGTTCAAGGGGACTCGGTCGGAGGCGGCTGGGGCGCAGATGCCAGGCTCGATTGGAGGCGACGCGGCCAGAGGCGGCAGGCTGGAGGTGGGTCGGCCGGATGTAGTGAATGGTGGCCGGTAGAGGGAGCATGGGAAGACCAGGCTGGGAGGTGCGACGTCGGGGGTCGGGAGCTGGTCGGGATGTGCGGCCAATGGCGGTCGGGTGATGGCCGGGAGGTGCGGCCGACAGCGGTCAGGTGCTGGTCGGGAGGTGCGGCCCATGGTGGATGGCGGCGGATGACGCAAGGAGCGGGGAACAGTGGAGGCGAGCCGGCGTGAACGATGCAGGGACGACATCAGCCCAGGCGAAGTGCGCCGGGGCGTGGCCAGCCGGAGGGGCACTAGCAAGGCATAAAAAACTGGGCGGGGGGGGGGGGGGGGAATGAATCACACTGGGGGGAGGGGGTTTGCACCGAAACTGGGTGAGAAAAGGGGGGGTGTGGGGAGAGAGGGGGAGAGGGGGCGACGCAGGGATGGGTAGATTTGGGTTTTTAAAATCATAATAATTATAACAATAATAATAATAATAATAATAATAATAATAATCATATAAACATAAATAAATATATATAAACATATATATAAACCTTCTAATATAAACATAAATATATCTATACATATATATTTATAAACATATATATAACATATATAAACAATATAAACATATATAAAACTATATATAACATATATAAACATATAAACATATATATCAACATATATACACATAAGCATATTACTTTAAAATATAGTTATTTATAAACATATGTGTATATATATAAAGTTATAATCATATATACACATACCTTCTATATATATACCCACAATGTTAAAAAATAAACGTATACAAACGCAAATACACATATATATGCACATATATAAACATAAAAACATACATAAACATATACATACACACATAATGTTAAAACCGGATGATCGTGCGGTGTTCGCATGCCGTACGATATCCCAGCGGACTGCAACTGGGCTGCACATACCCAAGCAGAAAGCACGTGCCCAAGCGAACTGAGCGTCTTAAGCGTACGGTGTTCGCACACCATCCCAAACCATAAAATCATCCCAACATTAAAAATTTATACCGGGACTCACCCGCACTTAAGCAAAAACACCTGACGCCAAGTGAAATAAAATAATTAAAATGACTAAAAAACAGGTGTGACAGTGGAGGTATGTCGAGGAGGCTATAACCACATACTAGAGTAACATCGAAGAGGAAATAATTTCAACAGACAATAGAAAAAAATCTAAACAAAATTGTAAATCTACCAAAAAGTTCAATAAATTAAAAAATAGAACATGTTGTAACAATATGATTGATAAAACACAATTAATTTAGTTATACAAATAAAATACAAAAAAAAACATAATAAAGGATCTGGAACACTGACTTGATCAACAACCTAGACCCGACTTCCCTTGCTCTAACCAAACAGCCAATCCATGATCCATACACAAAGGACCTGTCCTAATACAAAAATAAAAATGTAGGTAACACCATCATGGCTAACCAAGTTCCATGGTGTCCTAAGAAGTGTATGAGTACAACTCAGTAGGCGACCACTAATGGGGTCTCAAGTAATAGCCGATATATAAAACATTTTATGTAGGTAAATCATGTGTAATAAAGAAAAAAGGTAAAAAATAAATATATTTCACATGAACTAATTTCTAATTATCCATTTTATATATAAACATATCATGGGTAATAAAAAAATAGCTGAATATTCTCCTATCACACCAGGTAGTTATGAAAAAGTATAAAGGGAACTTTAATTATAATAACAAGGGAAAATCCCTAATCAAAAATTCAATATCATAACATCAATTTTTAGTTTCATAATAAAGACATTCCCATTTTTTGGGAAGTATAGAACCTCATTTAGATAACCGAAATTATTACATGTCCCAATGTTTAAGAATCACAGAGCCATAGTCCGATATCCAAAACAATATAATACAATTGTGTGACAAGAGAATTATTATTTACAATCCATTTTGGAACCTCAATCCTCGAGTTATGAGAATAGAGGCTCATTTAAAATAACCAACTCTAACAATACATCAGTGTGACCTAGAGCAATAGTCCGACTGACCCCAAAAAAGAGCCTCAATATTTATGTCATGAGCATACTGCCTCATCTTGAAAACCTTACTCAATCAATATATCATACCTCTATAAAATGTTCATATGAATATTTATTAAATTTTATTATATACAATTTACATGATTTATCCCATTAAATACCTATGATTTTTACAAAGTATAGCTCATTAAAAACTTATACAATTATACCATATTCGTTCACACTCATCAATAGAAATGATAAAACTATTAACATCAATTTCATTATGTAAATCCATATTTAAAAATAAATAAAATTCACATTTAAATCATATTTAAGCCTCCCCTTTAAAACACGAGTCTTCCACTTTGAAAAAATAAATAATGGACTATGTGTTTCATTTAAATTTCCAACCATTTCATATAATCATTAAGAAATTTACACTAATGGAGAACCACATACTCATTTAAAATCATTGTTTGAGGTTTTATCCATAAAAAAATTTCAATTGAAAATGAGTTCAAAACATAATATAAAAATATTACCCACTTTAAACACATCATCTCTCTTCTATGAACAATGTTAATAGGCCAAAATAAAAAATTTATCATTTAAATAAAATTCAAAACCACATTAACATTTTAAAAAACACCGATATAAAATCAATTCTATTATTGAATTAACCATTTACATATACAAATTTACAATTAACAACCCACTTAAATTCATTATTAACCTATCTCAACATCAACAAACTCATTTCACACTTTTCAGGGTTTATACATACCCTATATGTGGCTCTAGGTTTGGTATTACATAATCATCTAGAAAAAGGGTTATGTAAACGGTCTCACACCTAAATGTAATACCAAAAAATAATTTCCGTAAAACATTATTATTCAGATAATAATGTAATTATTACATCAAATACACATATACAACTTCTAGACTACAGGAAAAATATTTAAGGACACCTATCCCATACTCATAGACAACAACCGATCTAATGGAAACCCTACAATCAAACCAAATTTTCCTCAACACGAAGAATAGTAACATCCTATTAATTTTTTTATTGTTTTTGATTGATAGGAACAAATACATGAAGGATATTCTAGAAAATAGATGGAAATACTATCAGAGAAATAACTGGGACTTCGTTTCTCACCCAACGACACTCCAAATACCTATGAATCAAATGATTAAAATCCCATTGATGTTAATTGGGTGTTCTATTCACCAATCATTTATAGAAAGAATAATAGGGAAATTATTAAGAGAATAATTAATGTTTGAGAGGGTGAAATAAAAAATGGCCACTTTTTAAGGGTCACACCGTTTGGCCACACAGTTGCCCAAAAAGTGTGCCAACCATGCAGGTCCCTCTATCCAAGAGGATTAGAGACTCATGGTATTATAGGGGAACCCACATGGTTTCGAAAATCTGATTTTTCTGTTGTGTTAGCCTCTATTTGATATGGGGTTTGGATACACAGTTTCCTATACAGGGCACTTGTTTAGTACTAATTGGGTTCCAACCGTGAGTTGCACATTGTTTCACCTACGAACATTTTCTTTCATGTCACGAACCCCAGGTACACCCCCAAGACATCCCACACACCCAATAACCACGTCAATATCAAAGAAGGTAATTTTATCCAATATTTAACTGAGACATACCGTTATGTGAATTCGGGATATTATAAATTATATTATCCACCTTTTTAACATTATTTAAATAAAAAATGTTGACTAATAACTATATCATCTATAAAACCTGAAAATTTTTCATGATATGGCCCACATAACCCCAATTAGGATGTATGTTTATGATCTCCCGAATATACTAAATTCATTAGTTGTACAAGAAGATAAATAAACCTTCTTATTAAGAGAAATATATGAATAACTTGGAATATTGAAATGATGTTTATGAAAAAAAAAATAATCAACATATCAATAATCTTTTGAAGAAATAGAAGTGAAAAAACTCATCATTTTAACCCATGGATTGAATTATATTTAAGTACCACAATATATTTTAAATTAAAACTTGTGTTGATATTTTGGGTGAATAATTTCTAGGGGGTATAAAAATTTAAATAACCAGACATTAATATATGATATTTTCATTTTTAGTATGTATGTTTTCCATTTTAAGGTACATTTTATAAAATAAAATCCAATACCTATGTATAAAATCAATACATAGAGAAACGTTTTTACAATATTCATAACATAATTTTGCAATATATGCAGGGTGAGGATCAAGATATTTAGTTTCCTTTGAAAATTAGACATATATATATATATCATCTTAAACATAATGACATAGTAAATATATAAAAATCAATATATTTCTCCTAAATCCTATATGAATTATAAAACTGTGTAGGATATCTTCAAGAATATACATATTGAAAAGGCTGAGCAGGAATGGTCAGTAAGGGAATAAACATGGAAATAATGAATAACGTGAGAGATAAAATGAATAAATTATATCATAAAAAGGATTATCATAAGAAAAAATACATGGACTAAGTATATAATTTCATAACATTTTAAACATTTAGAAATAATATAAAAAATTATATCATAAACATATGTTATGAACCACTTATAAGACCATCATCATATAATGGGAAAAGTTCAATGGTGGAATAAATTAATTTCATATTTACTTAAATAAAATTTCATTTAATATAAATCATTAACAAAATATTTGTAGACTAGATAATTCTAGACCCATCATTCAAATAAATTAAAATAATATATTTTAATTCCATGTGTTGAAAAGTAACCATAAATAAATCTTACACACAATCAAATATAGTAGAAGGCATTGGGATTCATAATTCTAATCCAAAGCATAACTAGAGGCTAAATAATAATGACAAACCTGACAAAATGAAATTAAATAATTTTGAAATTAATAATGGATAAAATTGACATATTTAATAAAAACTTAGTTCCAATGTATAAAACACATTGAATGATCTAGTAAAATAAATTATAAAAATGAACATATATGGTGGTGCATTGTGAAATAAGTAATATATATTTTTAATAAAGAATGTATATTATTATTTTTAAATAATACCATAATTAAACCAATAGGGTTCACCATATAGTTGTGAGTTTTTTTAATCTATTCACAGTTTACAAAAATTTAAAGGGGGTGTTGCTCAATATTATGTATGAAGTATGAAATTTACCTTAAACCGAGATCACATATAAGTGGGAACAAAAAATTTAACATAAAAATGTTATAAAACCATAAACTGGAAAGATATATTAATATAGATATATGTATTATATAATGAAAAATATTTATAGTATATTAATATTGTTTGTGGGGGAGAAATTAAAAGTCAATGTGTAACTGGATATTCATGAAAGAGTTAGAGAAATCAATATTAATGTTTCAAAACTCATTTTTGAAATCCCGCATCATAAAATTTAAAAAAATATTCTCTTGAAAATTTTTATTTTTATATTTGAATTTCACATTTTATAACACTTATATTGGATTCCAATTAAAAAAATATAGGATGGGGTGGAATTATAGACAAAATGTGAAACCACGGTTTAAGAGGATGATAATTATTCTTAAAATATGTACATTTTAATTAAGGTATATAACTATTAAATAAAATATTTTGTAATAAAATGTTATATTAAAAGATAGAAATTAGTTATACCATATGAAATAATGGAAAAAACATAAGGAAATGCAATATAACTCATGAAACTAAATTCAGTTATAAATAACATTATATTTAAGGGAAGGAATAAATTGAATACATTGTTAAATAATATCATCAATTTATGTGAATTTTCATTATTCAATAATAATTTATTATTATAAAAACTAGGAAGAATTATTTACTCCATATAAAATAAATATTTTTTTACAATAACAAATCATTCCTAAATGAAGTGTGATTGAGATAAAAACACATACCTTATTTATGAAATCACTATGAACATAAACTTAAATTAATTAACCCTAAAATTATATTAATTAAAAACGTTAAAATGGGCTTTATAAGTCTAAATTTTTCTTTATAGAGGCTATTTATCCTCATTTGTCACTAATAATTTACATTATTTCTACCTTTGCTGGTTACTTGATTGATCAATTTTTTATAAAAATTCTATCTATATTTTATTATTAAATGTTTCTATAAAATAGCTTCATAATATTTATAACTATATATTATTATTTTATATATTATTCTATTAGAATATAATATATGCTGGTAATATAATTTTACATGAATAGGCATAAATTAGAAAAGGAACATTGATATGATTATTTTAGATGATAAATTTACTATAACTGGTTGTTTTTAATATTATATATGGAATATAAAATATTATAATAAGACAAATATTATTTTTTAGTAAATTACCTTATTATACATTACATATAGGTTTTATTCCACAATTTTTAGTTGGTACAAAAAACTTATGTGAAAAATCATCAGATAGTGGTGGTCGTCAACATACAATCATGATTACATTTTCATTTTCTAAATGGTTTTATAGGAAGGTATTAAATTTATGTTTCATTAGTCTAAATACATAAAAAAACAATAAAAACAATTTTCTCACATAATCCGGGATAGAGTATTCTTGTGATCGTAGAAGAGGAATTGACTAAAGAAGGTGTAGTTGGAAATATTACCTCTCTCTTTGGTTATTCTCCATTGGTCACCACCTTAAGGAACCTTCGTTTAGTATTAAGGAAAAGATAAAATAATATAACCATTGGTATATGGTTTATAAGTGACTATGGTAGATAATGAGTAACTAATATTGGTATTATTATATCCGGAGAGGCAGAGGCATGGTGTTTCCTTTAAAGAATGATTATAAGGGCATTTTTGGAACATAAAATTATTTAATAAATGAGAGAACATGTTACACATGAGATATGTAGTTGAATTGGAAATAATATATTGTTTAAAGGTTTACGAAATATAAATAATAAACTATACCTTTCAAAATAATTATATCTATATTTTAGTCTTTTACTATTATATTTTTACTTTTACAATTTCTTTTTAAAAGTTAAATAATTTTTACCTTTGTAATTTATTTAAATGCATAAAATATTGTGAGACTTATTGTATATTTGGAACCTACATATGTTTATTATAAATAATAATTTATCCAATAATATTACTTTGTGTAAGAAAAACTAATTTTAACACTAGTGCGTGTAACATGAATAAATTTGTTTTTAGAAAAAAGTGAATTTTGAAGAATAAGATTTATACTTATGATATAATTAAAAAATTTAGTGATTCTATTGAAATTAAAATTGTTATTATCACCGACATAATATTCCATCAAAATGAAATTAATTCATAATCCTAATTTTACAATGTAAACTTTAATTAAAATAAACAGATTTAAAAATAATTTTTGTAAAAACATTAACTAAATTTTCTAAAATGTTCAACATGGGTTTTATATATATTACATTAAAATATATAATATAAATGAAAAAAATAATTCTTATTTTTGAAAATATTGTTAGAATCACATGTGTATTTTTTATAAGAATGTCATATATTATATAGTATTATTAAAATCAATATTTTCAAATAATCAATAAAAATCATTAAATTTATAAAAACAAAAAAGACAATTATTTTAATTTAATTTTTTCACACTGAATTAAAATCATTTGTTTAATGTTTAAGATGGGGAAAATTATAATGATATATTTATTTTTTAAAATAAAACTCTATGTACATGGTAATTTTTTTTTTCTGTTGTTGAAAAAATGACATGGTCAAACAATAAGCCTTATTAATATTAATTTATATTAATATATAGTTTAAATGATGTTAATATATTAGTTAATATATAAAAATGATTTAAATTTCTTCAATGAAATATATTATGGTAAAATACTCAGTTCTTAAAGAAAATATATAACAATAAAATAATTTATTTATACTAAAAAGTCTATAAAAAATACCACTAAAAGTAAATTATTTTTATTAAAAAATTACAATTTATATATTCATTGATGTCAAAATCCGTATTTGGATTTTAAATATGCATCATATCATATTTTTATAATGAAAATACTATTTTATCTAACAAACACAAATAAATATATTCATATTATTTTATTAGCATATTTTTATTTCATTATGATTTAAATTATTTTAGATTTTCCACATAATAATAAATGAATTCAATATACCAGTCAAATATATTCCCAATGGCTATATTTTAAACCACACAATTATCATAATCCATAATTATAATCACCATGTTTTCAATAAAATTTTTTCACTATCTAAGTTTCATTAATATATAAATATATATAATTACCAAAAAAAATCATTGAAATATCACTTCACAAGGCATAGTTGTTATTTAATTTTACAGATTTTTCATTATACATTCCCCTTTCATAGTGATATTCTACATTATATGATTTTATTTTATATTAGTGATCTTCAAAGTTGAAGATGATCATGGATATTTCCTTGTCTTAAATATTTAATTATGTTTTATCTATTATCTCTATTTTATTTATGAACACTTAATAAATATAACACATCAATGTAGAGGTATATTACACGGTGTAAAATAAAGTGTATATTATTTTTTTGTAATATCTTAATCTGGAATAAATAATGTACATTTAGTTTTCTTCATATATTATATAGAATATTTTCTGATCATGGTTCAGTTAATATAAAATTATAAGGAAACGTTCTTTAAAATTATATAAATTAGTAGAAGAATGAATAATAATAACAATGGATAGAAAAACCTAGGGCATTTCACACACCGTAAAATTAACTAACAATATTTCATTTTTTCAATATAATTTTGTAAATACAAAGGATAATTATACACCATCAAACTATAAGTACTATATTTGGGGAAAACCCAAAAAATATAATTAGAATTAAATATTCATTAAAATTACAGTTCTCTGAAATTATAAGGGTAGAAAAACAATTTAAAAAATTAACAAAAAATTATTACAATATTTTTAGATATGAATAAAATAAATTTCAAACCCTGAGAGGAATTTAAATGAGTGAGTTATATAAAATACGAGGTATTTATATGATGTATAAAAATTGAATTATATTTTTATTACTAACCAAACCATTAGAATAGTAACAATACCTATAAAATTGTAAAATGACATGTAGATAATATTTACAATGTATAAATGAAATAAATATAAATATTATTTTTCCTAAAATTAAATATTCACGTAAGAAACATAAGTAAAATATAAGGGCATTTTTTGAAGAATTTAATTTTAATATAATTTGTGAAAACAAATATTTATATGTTAATAATTAAAAATGGATAATTTTATAAAATTATTAATATAAAATGGATTTTATATTTGGGATTGAAATAATGATATTTTATATTTGTTAATTTTGGAAAATTTTCTAAGAGACATGAATCTTTAGATGAAATGTAAATGTACAGTTTTAACAAATATGGATGATTTATGATGTAATATTGTTGAAATAATGACTTAATTAATTATAAAAATGATATATCAACGGAAAATTTATTTAAAAATATTGATGGATAATTTGAGTACAATAAAGTAATTTTCCAAACAGAAAAACTAATTTATAAAGCTTTTAATGTCATTTATAAAATTAATTTTTTTTTCATTTTCTTCTTCTATATAAACTGAAATATTTTGTGCCAAATGAGTTGAGAATTCATAATAATATATACAAGAAATAAAAAATAATTTTTAGTATAAAAATATCAATATTTAATGTTTTTCTTGAAAAATGATAATTTATTCAATATATTTACCAAAAATTCCGATCCTCCCATGAAAAAATACACCATCTCACATAACTTATAAAATTAATTATTTTACACTTATCAAATCCTAATATCTTCCAATTCCACTCCTACTAATTTTCCATATAACTAATCGTATTCTGAGAATCATCGTACAATAATCCGTTAAAAATGTTGTTCCCTCAAAAATACATAAATCATCAATGAAGACGTAACCCCATAATTTAGTTCTTTTAATTATTTTCTATTATACTCTATATGTCTATTTTATTTTTATATTATAAATTTTAATAAAATTTTATATAACATAATAATGTTATTATGATTTGGTATAACTATTTTATAAGGAGTAATATACTATATTAGGGTATTAATAATTTAATATGTGGGATTCTATGAGTGGTATATGCCCCTGTTATGTTGTATGAGGTTAGGGGTTCAACACTCGATGAGCCCATATGTGGGGATATTTTCTAAGTCGCTGTATAATTATAGAATTATTATACCAATGATGATATTGTAGTGGGTTTATAGTAGTTAAAGTTATTGTATCATTATAATTCACAAAGGTCCAGCTAGAATATATTTATGGACTATGTTAATATAGGCCTATGATCTATGTATTCTAATTCTTGGATGTCATGTAAGGTTTCTCACTCAACACATCTAGGAAAGTGGTTTATTTCATTAATATAATGGGGTTGATAACCAATTTATTCTTTAATTATTTGTTAATAAAATTTTTCTTATATAGTCTATGTAAATGGGATGAATAAATGGGACCTATGTTTATGGGACATTCATACCTATTTAAATTTTTTGGTTTTCTTCTCTTTTTCTATATTTTCATTACGATTCATAAACTTATTTCTATTTAATTAATTTCAATATTATTTCCAATTTTAATTCTACGTATATTCATGGTTCCACATTTTTTTATATTAATTATTATATATCATTATGTTTTCGGTTAAATATGTTTTTCTAAATTATCCCAGTGATTGTATGTATATTAATTCATATTTATAAAATAAGTGATCTGTATTGTTCGAAAATTATAATATTTCTTGAAATAATAATGTCTTCCATTCCTAATTTAGGAATAACTATAACACACTGACCTGGATCACCAAATCCAATCCAAAGTGGTATTGTTTCGTATACGCATATCCCTTTATATAATAGGATACCATATAATAGTGAGGTCCTCAACAATATGTTGGGAGACTACGTACGAATATTTGATTAGAACATACAATAGAATTAATAGATAATGTTAATCATGATAAAGGTAAAAATTAAAAGGAAATACTGATATCAATATTATATTCTATTACAAGAAGGAATACAATATCAAAATTCATACAAATATGTAGACAAGGATCCATAGATATTGATTATCAATCTAAAATGTATAAGAAGAGAAAAACTAAAAAGTAGGAACCATAGAAAAATGAATTCATGTATGTTCAATTATCTCCTCTATTTCTATCTAGAAGCACATATTGAGCAATATAGAATTGGTGCCTTACCAAAAAGATGGTATATGTCATTAAATTAAACATGTATATTGAGTCCCACATGTAGTGTTTTAGAATAAACAAGATAATAAATCACCAATGATGCCTTAACAAAAATAAATCACGTGTATATTTGTAGTCACATCAATATAAAATGAATATGTATGAAACATATAACACTATAAACATATCTTGTTCTAACGGAGATTCCACAGACATTGACCCTACATTCTTCAGCTCAATGATTGGAGGAATTATTTTTGTAACTACTATAGCCAATTAGTACCCACGACCCCTGCATTTCTAATAGGACACACACACAATCACATCATTACACATCTGATGGAAAAAATAAAGATAAAATAGTCAAACGGAACCATTTTTAATGTTATTAAGAGTTCATATATGTCACCCTAAACCATCTTAATAGGATTTTAGAGGATAGAAATGTCACTTCAACCCATTTCAATAGTTCTTTATAGGTCCAACATATCCCCTTGACCCATCCCAAATGTTCATTGGAGGTTAACATAAGAAGTGTGCATAACATTTTGAATATAAAGTAATAACAATACCAATTGGAATGGAAAAAAATCCCAAATTATCCATCATCTATCTTGGACTAGCCATCCCCATCCAAGCTCCAAAGGCTCCAATATGTTTATGGATCCCAATTAGATAACCCCTACTTTATCCAAAATTTCTAGTTGAATTTTTAATGTGAAAATGAATTAACATATGTATCCTCCTGTAATGGGACCACCGTTTCTATACCGGAAAAAATTTATTTATTATCCCCTTTGTATGAAATCACTTGTGCGACACTCACACCCCCAGTAATATTAATAATAATGAATGAAACATTATATTAATGTTGTAAAATAGAAATGGATTACCTACAATCGGCATGAAAAGAAAGAATCACCATGAATCATTTTTTCCACAATCAAGATATGAAAATAAATAAAATTATCCCAAAATTTATTGAATTAGGTATACATGAAAATAAATAGGGTAGAAATCATTATTGGAAGCTATAATAGTGTTATATTTACTTTAAGAGACAAAAAACAATGAATGATGTTCAATTCAATGAAAAATGTGTCCTAGAATGCCAAAATAATCTAGAAGATTCATTACACACTATAAATTAATGTAATGTATCATGGAAGAGAAGTAATTAGAGTAATAAGGTCTTTGGGGTAAAATAAGAAACAAATCCTTATTAAAAATATACCTAGGAATCACACTGACTAGCTGCAAGACTCCACCAGGTAGCTAATGGTTCTATAAATAATACCTAGTCCATTAGAATCTAAATGATCTAGATGGAGGCATTAAAATGACAAGATGATAGCATATAAAAATCATGGTGCAATCCAGAATTCCTATAATGATCCTCCAAACCACCACCTGATCCTACAACGGTCCAGATATTATAAAAACTAAAATAAAATAATAACACACTATTAATGATCTAGTGGAATTAAAACCCCCTATAAGGTATTATAATCCAATATAAGTGTGCCTAGGGTTTTTGGAAACATATATTGAACCACTATGCCAATGAAGACTATTCATACTCTCATGTTTCCTGTTGGATCTGGCCATTATGTGATAACACCAAAGTAAGAGGAATTTACTTTATATATAATACCTTATAAATTTAGTTTTTAAACCTCGCTATATGTTCCTTATATAAATCATGTGACTCTAACTAGTCATCCTTATTGTAAATAACTTTGGTAAGGTCTGGATCATACATTTTATGTTACATCACAGTAAAAACATTTTTATCACCTCATTATTATGAATGTTGATCCATCTCATATGCCATCGTCCCAATAATTTCTAAAACATGGATCCAAAGAACACACCATTCTTCCAAATATGAAAAATTTCTCGCACACTTATTACCTAAACAAGTTGATTCAACAAGAATACATGATTATCAATGGTGAACTGTAAGGATCATCACCTCTATTTGGCATATAAATATTTCATACTATTGGTGATAAATAACTACATCTAGATTAGCTTCAACAACAGATAAATTTATTTCACCAAGAACATTATGGTCACTTACACATCTCCAATATAATGCTAAAATAATCGTGATCTACATTTTCAACTATAAATAGAATCAAATGGTACCATATGAATGGATTTCTTATAATTATTGTAGTATGTGCACTCTATAACATCATGGTGGTTATCCCATGTCCAACTAAAATCAAGAACACATTTTCTGAAAATATACTCTATAATATTGATTATCCTTTAAGGATATCCATTGTCTTATGGGTGATATGTTTTTCTGAGCTATTTAGATATTAGAAATACCTTCTATAAACCTTTCCAAAATTATTATTTGAATCAAGAATCGTTATCTGACATGATTCCCCAAGGAATTACCTAAAACCACACTATACCTTGAATATAAAGTTACCCAATTCATCCATTCACTGTGTATCCCAGATGGGAAATTTGTGTTCAACCTTAATATGAAGGTTTAAAACTACTGACACATATTCATGACTACTCATAATATTTGGTAGACCAATATAATATTCCATCTCCACCTTATCTTATTTCAACATCATCACTATAATATACTGAAGAAACCCTCCTAGAAAAATTCAGATTTCCACAACTCTCTTATTTGTAATGTATGGATTGATGAAACGTTCTTCACCATTTATCATACTCATCCACTAGAATTTTAGTATCATGTCTCATTACATGATGCATGATCTGGGTTGAACTACCCACTACAAATAAGGATAGTATCTCATAAAATCATATCTCAAGGATGTGGGAATGAAAACACATCCATGCACATTATGTATTCCATTTTCATCCAATAATCACTTTTTATGTGGTTCTTCACCCAAAAAAATATCTTACAGAACCAAAAAACCTAAATTTTATTTCTCATCATCATTGACACAATACACAATTGATGATGAAAAAACTGATGGATGAAAAACCACTATTTCCCCATCCACAACAACAATTATATGATAATACTCCATTAATCCAATGATATTATACTCTTCTTCTAATATCTATTTCCTTAGTTCCTATAATTTTCAGCTGAGTGCATCTATAAAAACATTCATCTCTCATATGATATAAACAATCTCAAAATGAAATCATACAAGTACATGACCCAAAATATCTATTATATATTAATTCACATTAATAGGTTGTTTATTATAATATTTCATTGATATTTTGAATGAAATCCCTATCATATATTATATAATGTGACCAATAATTTAGGGATGAAATAACAATTATAGAATACAGGTCATGACTATGGTTGTTCTACTCATAGGGTCATAGTTTTTATAACCCATATATGACTACCCACTCACCGTGTGTGAAGAATGCCCTCAAAACGACCCCTTAAGAATCAAAACATAACGTAAATTAATTCCATGTGTCTTTAAGAAGTAGTATCATATCATAATTCATCTTCATATTTTATTCGTAGAAATACTCCTCCACAATCCAATCCACTCAAGACCTTATCCTTGTCTAACCATTTGTATCATAGGTTATACCAAATAAGAAAACACTTAAATCACAATAATAATATATTTGGTAAAACAATGGAAATACAATTTCTTGATTTCATTCCAGGGTCGGGCATAGGACATACAAACCTTTAATTTCTATGTATCAATAGAAACCCTTTCCTTATAAAACAATTTCCCAAGGAAACATACTTATTTGATTCCAAAAAGGAATGTAGAAAACCTGTATTGTATGCAATGTGCATGGATTATAACAAATAAACATAAAGGTGGTTGGTATCAATATAATTTGTTTATGATTATACAGTATATCATCAATGAGTATTATAATAAGATTTTGCTGTTAACGGTGAATAATTTAATTCATGTTATCAATTAACAATAGAGATGTGTTCAGAAATCTAAATTGAATATTAAGGAAATAATAAAAACTATACCTTCTTGTCAATGTTATATTTGTAACGTCCTCATCAATTAAAAACAATTCATTTTAACCTTTTTATAATTAATCTTGGAGAACCACTAGGATCCCCTCAATTGAAAACAATAAAAATTTTATCCTAGTAAGTTGATATTGTGATTTCATGACTTCCTGGTTCAGTTTATAACAATCCATATATAATCAATGGATTATATCTTCTTTAATGGATAATAAAACATAGTTTCTATAAGGGGAAGTTCCCAGGTGAAACAATCCATTCATATTTATGCAATTAATTAATATATTATATAATCATAGATGAACCAATTTTATATGGTATGGGGGTATGATATAGGCCATGTACCTAGGATGAGATCAATCTCTAACTCAATATTACTCATAAAAGTACGGCAAGATGAATTATTTGGAAATTTCTTATTAATTATCCACCAATTAAGGGACAATTGATAGATCCATTAACTAATATATTTGTGATCACCACACACTCTACCAGTGCTGTAATGAACCCAATCCATCCATGGATTGGTAATAATTTTCCTTAATCTAAATTACACCACTCATTATGGTTATATTCTTTTCCCGTAAGGGAGATAAAATCTACCCACATTCTATAATATTTTATGTATTATAAAATTTTTGTGAACCATTCCATCCCAATGGTGATATAAAAAATATCCATTTAATTATCTTTGAAATATAATTAATACACATAATCTATAACCACTATGAAACATGTTAAACACTTCTACACATGATATATCAATTATTGAGGAGGAGTTTAATGTAAAAATTTTTATTGGAAAGCTCCATTTGGAACCCCATCCAAGAGATGACATGAGTCAAAAAATGTTTGGAATCCCTTGTATCAATTAATGAAACTATATGTATGGAAAAAATCAAAACCATACATGTCACTATCAAGATTATATCCCTATCCTAAATTATAACCTAATATAAAGAATTCACCAACACATCCTTGGATACACGAACATTCCCCCATGATCTTCATCTCACCTAATGGATTAGAATCTATAGAACCATTAATATTCATTACTAATATCTTGGCCCAGTACATTGATTGATCTAACCGTTAAATCATAAATTTCTTCTTGATATTATTCTTATAAGACCTTCAACATAAGATTATTCATCAAACCTATTCCCATATATAACTAAGGTAACCTCAAAAAAATGATGGATAATACCAATACTATAATTTCAATGTAACTCCATAAGATGAATGGAATATAAATTACATTATTTCTCTAGCATACCACATAGGATTCAAAAAAATGTGTCTGTCATAAATATAGAAGAGATGCACTCTTACACTTTTATTATAGTCTTCCACATCCATCTCTCATCTCTTCTGACATTATCTTCATACTTCTAGAATGATTCCCCTATGACCTGGGAAAATATTTCTAGAAACAATGGAAAATCATCTAAATTTTCCTTAAACAACCAATTTTTATTGGTAAGATACTTGTAAACATCATTAGAATGTGATATAATTTAAAATTTATAAACATATTGCCTCACCTATGGATGAATCCCACTTTTGAACATTCACATATTTTAAGAATCATTAGCAGTCTATATTTGATATAAATTAATTAACTCCCCAAAAAATTACTCATATTTAGCCACTATTTCCTACTGCTATTAATGGTATGAAAAAATACCAAGTACTGTTTGCCATCAGTTACATGGTATATAATTACTTAAATAAGATGCCCTAGAAAGATTCATTTGTTATATCTTCATGTCTCTTCACATGGACAATCACACCCACCTCTTTAAATGTTAATGAAACATAAAAATTAAAAACATACCCCATGATTCACTCAATGTCTCTACCTGTTTAAATATCCTCTTGATATTTTCATTCCAATTTTCTACATGTTTGGAAACACATTGAAAATTGAATAATAACATGTGTTATATTTATAAGTCACAAGTGATGACTAATATAGTAATCCCTCTTTGACGGGAAGATCCACCCCACTTGTACATTATGTTACACGCTCACTTATGGGTATCTATGGGATGGAAAACATTTTAACACAAGTGATATGTTCATCCTACCCTTCATGAATGTATGTTTGTGTTATAAGAACATTGACTTCTTCATGAGTGTCCTTGACCTAATTTTGAGGTGGAATTATGGGTCATTGTTAAGTATATATTATCTTAAATTATAATAAAATCTCATAATACCATCAACATCTCAGTACAAATATACATATGTATATAACATGCACTTATGATCGCATAATAATGTTAGGAAACACAAATTTAATCTACCGATAACAACCAATCAAATATCATATAGTGTTTTATGATGGCCAAAACAGAATTATGGTACCAAAACATTATTCAATATCATATAAAAATCAAATCATAGGAATATTCAAGTATAAATAATTATATTTGAAGAAATATTAATTTTATAAAATAAATATTATATTTTTGAAAAAATTTATTTAATCATGACCTATATATATCATAGATAATAAATAATATGACATGTTAACCTACTTGGATACTCATGATGCATGAATTCACTTTCCCTTATCAATGGTACAAGATTAAAATCCAACAAATTATAACACCATGTCAATATAAACTAATAAAATGAAATTGTAACATTAAAAATTATCGATTCCAACTGATTACCTTGTATAATTAGAGATCAAATACTCTCGTTTTTTCCATGAACAAATATAGTTCCCATACCCCTATCCCATTTAACGTATCCATATTCTACCAAGCATGAACTATTTATTAATGAAAAATCGTTGATCATATTTTGTAACACCCTGAACTGAATCACATAGTCTAGGTCATAGTGGAATGTATTCTTAGGTATTCATATTAAAAAAAGAGGTTTCCATAAAGTGGATAGGTCCTATGATATTCATGTATTCACTATTCTATTTAATACTAGTGAATATTAGAATGACACATAAAAATTAAGAAATAATCCAAGCTAATGATGCTAAGGGAACAAAATAAAATGAACTAATGACATCATCATATCATGTAAAAACAAGATGAAATATAATATCTTATGTTATAAAAATAAGTAAATAGGGATCTATAGATGTGTTGGATCAATGTGAAATGGAATCAATGATTAAAATGATAAAAAGAGGCATCATTACAAAAGGTTACGGAGGATTCCATAGTAACACCTACATTACATGCCACCGACATATAATCTGTAATCATTCAAGAGGATACTATAACTTATCCATGTCCCAAATCATATATTCTACACATGCATCAGGCATTACGTGTTGTGTGGGAGAATAAACACAATTAGACACCATTAAAGAGACATTAACATAAATGATGCAAGTGTGTAATGGGGGATTTATTTATACAAAATTAATTCATAAATAATGAATAACTCAACTGAGTCATCATGTGCTTACAAAGAAACCACAAAACCCAAATCTACCTACATCTTCTCCATTATATTAGGATTTCATAATGTAACATCCATAGTTATGAAGAACCCATATTCCATGCATTTATCATTAGTTACAACATCAACTACACCACAAATCCTCCTAAGGAAACTTGGTAGGTAAACCATGTCACACTGGCCCCTTAATATGGTTCCGGAGATGTCAATAATTTTAAACTGGCCAATCCTAAAGGATATTGGGAGGAAACCATGTCACTTTGACCCATACCAAAGGTTCATTGGGGGTCCAACAAATCACCCTTACCCATCCTGATGGTTATTGGGTGGTAATCATAAGAATGAAGAGTAATATTTTAAAAAAGAATCAATACAAATAAAAAAGATATTTGAACATCATTCTATATAATCTTTCATATATTTCATCTGAATATGCCCTATTCAATCCTTAACGACTCCTACATGGTCAAATTTAAATAGTGTACAACCCATATGTAATCCAAAATTTCTTGTAGAATTTTCTCACTATCAAAGCATTAACATGACTACCCCACTCTAACGGCCCCATTAAACCAATATGTGGGTGTACATATGAATTAGTGCATTAAGAAGATGTCAGTCTAGTTAAACACACTGATAACCAAAATTAATCATGAAACATAATTTAAATGTGAACAAATGGTAAGGGTTTTCTAAACATTTCCATGTCGAGACATAACTACTAGGAATCCATCTCAAAAATAATCCCTACATCCCAAATAATTTAAATAAACATTTAATTCAAGTAATTTGTGTTAAAAATGGTAGATATACCATGATTTAATTCTATAATGGTGAATGAATTGATCAGATTTACCCAATATAATGGACAACATTCAATTGAGGGAATAAATGACATGTGGAGAGCCAAAATCCTCTTATGGAATCACCCTCCATAGTATACTTGGGTAATAAGTTATGGAATAGAATATGGATGAGTAATAGTTGATTTTGATGAAATATAAAAATATCCACAATTTTAAATATATATAATGATCCCATTGTATATCCGCTAGAATGCACCATTTATTCAGTTGGTTTAAGAAGACTATATAGACCCCTAAATTGTATGCTAGATAGCCAATGGTCCTATACTAGTTGTTGTTGGACATAAATCAACTTATTGCAATCCCAACATACTATAATGATCCTCTAAACCTCTAATTTTTCCATCAATGAGCATGAATATATCATAATTTCCAATAAAATTAAATAATAACATAACACACATTGAATCATTTAGGAGTGTAACGTCCTCTTATTATATTCAGTGACATATTCTTCATGACATTATTATGGAACCAATTCCATTTTCATGGGTTCATATCATGTTAATTACCAATGTATGTTTTCATTTACAATTGTATATCATTATAATGAGGAAATTGTAATTTGATGGGTTATCATAGAGTTATATAATGCAACACTTCATTATTTAATGACAAATATCTCATGATATTATGATTATAAATAAACATGATCCTAGATTTTTTTATATTATATAAGGTAGTGATTTTCTCATTTATATTGTTTGATAAAATGATGTTAGATATATTGATATGTAAATATAATTCAAAGATAAACATTATCCTCATTCCATTAATCAATGAAATGATTCCCATTTTCTTGTGACGATGATCCTATTATTATGACATGATGATAATGATTTTGTTCACTAGTATTCTCAAATTTATTCATGTATAATGTCATTTCTTATTATCCATCACCCAACTAGGATTTTTTTCACACCATTATATTTATATATGATCTCTGGAAATTACATGTACAATGCATAAAATGAATTATTTTATGAGGAATAAAAAGAAGGATTATAATAATGATTAATTGTTTTTGTAATCATGCTATATGAAATCACTTTTTCCATGAAATTAAACCTTTTGATTTTGGAATGTATTATGGATATGTTACATATATTATAAATGAAATAATTAAAATGTATTAATTATATGGGTCATTATTCAATTCACCTAAGATCACAGGGAAATGATAGAACTCAACAAAATAACTGAATCAAAGAGTCATTACTGAATCAATTAGGTGCAAGAACCCTATGATCCAATATGGGCTCATCACAACGCATCCTGTAAATACATGTTGGACTTAAATAGGTGTAATCCTTCATTAATTAAGACAAAAACATATTATTATATCATATTTTTATGATCTATATTATGTGTTACATTAATGATCACAATTTTCCCCTGTATGATGTATGCACCCACCATCCTGAAAATGTCGATTTTTTCCTCTAGGTCGATTGAATAGTTATCAGTGTCTTACAATGAAATATAATTTCGATGTAAAAAATACAATTTTCTTTATAGTCAATGAACTAAACTCAATACACCAATGAAATTTTTTCAATAAATTACATTACTATTCCTAAGAGGACTATGTACTCTATTTTTTTCCAAGGACTCAAACCATTATAAAACACACTTATATGACCTAACTCTCTAGGATACAACCGTGGATAGTGTAAAACTAGTTGTACCAAACCAATATCACATCCAATGTCTAGGGGATTGAGAATAAAATTATTATGCATATAACTCAGAATAATAGTCCATAGAAAATTACCACATTTAATTTCTATGTATCCCTAATATAAATATTCATAAAAAATACATTAAATCTAGTTAAAATAATAGCTAAATAATATTCATTGCATAAGCGATATATCATTCAATATGTTTATTCCACATTAGTTATATGAAAGGATAAATACGTTTGAAAAACACCATATAAATATTTATAATAGAATCAAGTCAATGGATTCCTCCACCATAAAGAAAAAACTCTTGGATCATCCTAACTTAGAATTCATATCCACTATGAACCACTAAATGTTGCCACAAGTCATCACCAAATAAAAAATAACGGATCCATATCCCCCAATTCAAACCTTTAATTGTGGAATATCATCATTGAAATATTATTTGAATTTGTGAAGTAGATGGTGAGTATAAATATACATAGAAGGATATATAAATAGCCTAAAAATGTTAAAATAATATTTTAGGTCAATCAATAGAAAAAGATAAAAACTTAAAAAAGAGAGAATAAAAAAATTCTCTACCACTACACCTGTTAGGGATATAAAAAATCCCAGATCAAAAGTGGTTATGTTGATATCTAATCTATAAGTTACATCTTGAGGGAATCCAATGTGTGACTTGGGTGTCAGAAATATTGAGGTATATGGATTTATAATCATTTCTAACTTCTTAATATCCACTATTATTCATAGTGTGACAACTATAGATAAATTCGGTATATATGTTAGTCAAGGGAGTATGAAAACATAAAATTCATTATTTCTTGGTAACTATTGTAGAATATTGTTTGATGAAACCCATACATATCCAACAATAGTTTCAAAATACGGGAGTATTATCCTATACTTCTATAACTACTTAACCATGTGAAAATCCATGTGCCTCACAAAATATATTTTGGGGGACCCCACCTAACCGAGAGAAATTGTCCATCGAGGGAGTAATTAAACCCTATATGGGTTACATAACACATTGAGTGAACAAAACATTTCAGTGAAATGGATTTTGATCAAAATATTATTTTCCAAAACAAAAAAGAGAAAAAATAATTCAATTTGGAATTTCAGAAAAGTGATATTCTCATTAGAAATTAAATAACTCAATGAACGGTGTTTCAGATCTAATAACCCTGAAAATAACCCATGATTTTCATGGGATTTTGGTAAACTCATATATTGAAAGATATAAAAAGTAATAAAAAATTTAGATACATAATAATAACAATTAACATTTATACTCTTCATTAATAATAATTGTATTCATTTATTATATTTTTATAATATTTTTTCTGCATTTAGTGTCAATAATCTTGACCATAATGAACTAGGATCATAAAATCATTATCGATATTATTTTATCTATATGTTCTCATAATTTAAAAACCAATATTGAAAATATAATTTATGTTTTATAAGTAAATATATTGTTATAATTTCATACGTGGGAGTTTTAGTCATGTTTTTTGAAGAGGAAAACAATGGATGACTAGTTTTGGGTTATTCATCGATTTTAAAGGATTACATTACGAAAATTGATATTTTTTCTATTCTATATAATGAAATATTTTAATTATATATATTAAATTTTTATATCATATATAATCATAAAATATAAACTAAAATGATCCACGACACTAGTATTGAAAAAATGAAATGCATCATTTTATAGAAGCAGTAGTCTGTGTGTAAACATGGATGATGATTTATTTCTTCAATGTGATGTAGATAAAGTAATATGGATAATAATTTCAGTATTTTAAATATTATATATATTTATAATTAATTTTATTTTTATTCCATCTATTTTATGTATTGATCGATAATTGAAACACATTTCTTAATGGAGATAGTATTCTACAAGTATGCACTAGACAAACATTGGATTTTTTAATGTTAAAGGGAGACATGGTTAATTATTATACCATAATTACAATAAATATGTTTATAATAATGATAATAATGGATTAATTTTAATATAGTATAATAAAATTTTATATGATAAAAATTCAAATAAATAAATCTAAATGAGAAATGAGTGGTTAGAAATTTATACCACACTTCATGGATTAGATATTTTGAAAATGGGGTTACAACACCAAGGGATTTGAATTTAAGAATAGTGTAAACTCATAAATGTGGATAGGGATGAATTGAAAGGTATTATGTTTATTCTGGGAAGAACTAAATGAATTGAGTTTTGAGGGGATATGAGGATAGGGTTCACCTTTTATAATTGACAAGGGAAGTAATTTTTTTATATAACAAAAATATTTTAATAAATGGATGTCAATCTGTTGAAAAAAAGATGAAAAATTTGGAAATAATGTAAAAGTGATGGTATAAGATCATTTAAGGCCTCTTCCACACATTATTTCACATGGATTCACTATCATTTTTGTCTATCCCTCATGTATAAACCCATTTAACTCTTTTTATGTTTCAAGAAAACTAATTTTAACATATTTAAATTAAAATTAATGTTTAAAAATAAAGTGTACCTTGTTAAATTATATAGACCTAGTTATTTTCAAAAATTATTCCATTTTATTATATTATTTAAAAAAATTTATATAATGTAATATTCAAACATTAAATGTATAATATAATGAAAAAATATTTTCCATAAATTACACTAATATTTTAAAAACTAAAATATTGGCCTTAATATCAAACACAACTTTTTAAAAATTATATAGTCACCATTAGAATAAATTTCTTGTTTTAAAAAAGGATTTATGAATTTAAAATTCATTTCTATATACTAATAATATAAAAATTCATGCTATTTTTAAAATAAGGTTTTTCATTATTCTCTTAAAATTGATCTTTTTTAAAAAACAAAAAAAATTAGTTTTAAGATAATATATTTATTATGAGATAAAAAATATTTTAATTTTACAAAAATCCCCATTGTAATATTTATACTTTAAATTGAAAAATAAATTATAAAAATATTATTAAACCAATTTTTATAAGAAATAAATTTTTTATATTCATTATTATAATAAAATTAGTGAATATCTAAAAATATATATCAGAAAAATTATATATTTTTTAAAATAAATTTTATTAATAAATTATATTTTGTTATCTCTTTATTGTTATATGTTTAAATGGTATTCAAGTGGACATTTATAAAATTAGTTGATTATAAATGTTTGTATCAATTTAATAAATAGATATCATATATTACTCTGTATCTATATTAGGAAAATTCGTTGAGTAATTATAGGGTTTTAGGAATTATATTTCGAAATCTATCAAGCCTTGTATTTATTTATGAGGGAACATTTTAGTGAAAATATTGTAATTATATTCAAAATCCATTCCCTAAAAAAATATTCTAAAAAAATTTATTTCATGGAAGAAAACAGTTACAAGGAATTGTTTCTAATCCCATCCTCTAGTTCTTATGTAACAACCTCAAACATATTATTTCTCATTTGGACATTGAAAAAATGTGTGTGGGGTTTTTTTTAAAAAAACATTCCTCTAAGATATAGAATATTCATTGTTTGTTCATCATATTAGGGTTGATGCTCCAATTTTAAGGATCTCTATCATAAATCATCTGAAGGGTGTAGTCTATAAATAATCCAAAGTAATACATGGCTCACAACATGTACTTGAGAGAGGTCTAGTGGGAGTTATGAGTTGTAATACACAACCCCAACATGATAAATGACTCTAAATATGATTTTATACATAGGGATATTCTCCCTATCATCCAAAATCCCATAACATGCATCCAATGAGATATCTAAAGAAGCAACTTATAACCAAGTTTAAACTCTAATTCATATCGATTGTTATATCGAATATATGTTCTATTAACCTTGTACCATTTTCATCTACCCCTAAATTTTTTTAACCCTCTCTATGATTTCTTGGATAATGTTAAGATTCATTATCTTCCTTTCTCTCAATTTATCATAAAATGTTAGAGTCCCACATATCTTCCCTTATAGTGACTCATATACCACCATTTTAATGATAAAATGGAATCTTTTGTTATTTTTAAATTCTAACCGAGCGAGGTGTTGATCACAATATCCTTGAAAATCCATTAAACATGATCTCATTAGGTCATAAAGTTTTTGGATTGACCACATAGACAAACCAGTAGTCTAAGGCTAATAAGAGGTATTAATACCCAGCTTCTTCTCATACTCTTTTTGAAGAAATCTCAATATCCACATGGTTAACCAAGTATCATGGTATAATTCTATAGATATCAATAGTCAATTCAACCATACATATTCACTTATATATATTTTAGCGAGTTGGTCATGAGGATGCACTTATTTTATATAAATAACAAATTAAAAATTTTTATGGAATTCGACTATAACCAATATAGAATTAAGGACTTTTGAGGTTTTAGAGAGTCCTAGAATGATATCATTGGTTAGGATTCCTCTATCCATTTTAATATGGTGAAGGGATGAAACATATCATTATACATTTTTTATTTCTCAATAAGTTACTAGAATAAAAATAAATATGATTTGTATCATTCATTCTCTATAAAATATTTTAATGACCCGTCCCCTGGGGCCCATTTCATGACTACCCATGACCAACTTCCATAGGCCAGGGGATGGTGAATTTCCCTGTAAAGGAATATCTTTAAAAAGGGAAGGCATTGACTTTAAACCTATATAGACACAGATAGGGAAAACCATACAATGAATAAAATTAAGTAAATAAAGTAGTACAACCACAAAAAAGTAAAACTACTAATATTAATGTGTGTAAAATGGAAGTAAAGGGTCTAGAATAATAGACAAACTTAATTTAAAGTACAAAAAGGTACAAGCTCTGGAGGTTGTCCACCAAGGAACCTACCTAAAGGGTAGATACAAATCTATTTCAGAAGTCACTCCAGCACAATATGTCTATTGATCCACCTATGAGCACCATCTAGTCCTAGATCCAAAAATCCCTGGTCGAAGATATCTGTCATCTTCAAAAAAACAAAATTTGTTCGGGTAATGCTTGTGTAGGGGTGAGTATGAAAACACTCAGTAGGGACCCTGAGACCCTAGAAGGTCTCTCAGTAATCCAAAAAGGAATCGACACAATGGAAATATGCAAGAGTTAATTCCACCAAGAATGATCTCAAACACATATCACAATGTAACTGAGATAGATCACAGGATGTATAATGTAAGTACATAAATAAAGGTTATTAGTTGTAAATCTAGATCCTCTTATTATATTGAGGGTATCTACTGCTGATCCACACAGGGTCACTAGGTGTTGACCCACATAGGATCACTAGGTGTTGACCCACACAAGATCTCTAGGTGCTGACCGACACAAGCTCACTAGGTGTTGTCCCATATAGGATCGGTAGGTGATGACCCACACATGATCCGTAGGTGCTGACCCACACTTGATCACTATTGATTCTTAATGTCATAGCTTGGCACTAGATTCTCACAATTAGAATTCTTGAGTGTGGGTGGATATTTTCCTCAATCCATCATCCATCCCTAAACCACCAATATGTCTCACATAGATTATCCCAAAATGAAGGTCTTCTCGTAAGAGTTCCAATGAAACAGACAGCACGTCAGTTGGGTGCCTGGTTTGTAAGATATGGCCATTTTATGTAAAAAGGACCCCAATGGATTCACGTCCTATCTGACCTAACCATATCCCAACATCCAACAAAACTAATTTAGAGAATCTTAGAAGGAAATTGACATCTACAGGGTCCCAACTCCATTAACGACATGTCAATCGGACTCCCGTTTTGGATGATATGTGCGTTTTAGTCAATCTTGGTTCGGTTGTGTCTGGGTCCGGTCCAACCATACCCGGTAGGGCGGGTCCAACCCGGTAGGGAGAGTCCAGCCCGCGAGTTAACCTAGTCCACCAGAGTTGGACCGGACATTGTCCTAGCTAGGACCCGGATAGAATCCGCATCCGGATCCATGGTTTCCACTATAGAGAAACCAATTCCGACCACATGCCACACGACACACAGTCTTCAACGTGGTCGAGCAGCTAGGTCCTCCACGTCACCCGCGGACCGAGTCCGTGGGCTAACTTCATTCAACATGGTTCTAGTGAGGCGTTGTAGATATCCAGCACTGCGGTCGAGTGACTATGGACTTCTTCATTCGTCCGGGAGTCCTAAACGTGAGCCACCGTCTCTACGCCACCATGGCACACCGACGGGCGCACCGCCTCCCCCCACCCGCAGTTTTTATCTCCATTGTAGGTTTCCGCTACGGGCAGAATCCTATACGCCTTTGGTTTCTTCTACGGGACACCATTGTCACTTCAGTGGTCTGTTTCTCAATCCATCTACATCTATGGAATCTTTGGGCCATCCCCTTCATTATGATAGCCTCAAACATTCGTTTTCATCATTTTGAGAAATCATCCACAATGAACATACATGTGGAGGGGATCAAGTCTTTTCCGTGTAGGCATGCTCCCACCACATTATATGATTAAAATAAATGGGAGGTTTGGGGATTTTAAATCAACCAACATGAGTTATAGTATAATCCTGGATAGTGAAATCCCTAAATAAGACACCCTCCTACAAGAACGTGTGGTCCATAGATTAACTTCTATGTTGGTTAATCCACATTTTTTGTTCATAATAAGAATAGGAAAAATTCAAATTGACTAAATCAAACCCCTACCTCGAGTTGATGTTCACTGTAGAAGCGTCATGATCGTGGGGGTTCATGTTTGGTCGGTGATTTTTGCTTCTTGGATTTATTTGCATTCACCACAGATCGTTGTTCTTCATTACAGATGAATTTCATTGGAGGTTCAACAGTGGTTTGTCCATGGTTTAATTCTCACTCCCCAGTGCGTTCGTTTAATGAAAAGATATATGTCTCAAAATTTCTTTTACGCCGCGATGTGGTGTCATTACATTGTTTCCTTTATGAAATAGCATAGCGGTTACACTTGAACAACAAGCCATTAAGGGGCTCCCTTAATTTCTCCTAGTCATCACCTCTTCGTCGCACCATAGTGTCACAGTCCATCACTCAGTGGTCTGAAATAAAATTATAAAAACATTTTAAAGTATTATTATTATTTTTCCGAAATTTTCTAAAAATTAAATTCTCAATAATGCCCTTTCCAGTCGAATATAAGTCCTTTCTAGCTGAATCTCAGTGTACTAAGTCCAACGGTGACCGATTTTTTTCTTCGCACTATTTCAATACATATAATGTCACACTGTAACGTTTACTGAACGTACATTAAAAAATGTAAAACAATCAGTTTCAAGCTCTCCAGACCTCATAATCACAAGCTATAAAAGCATGCAGTCTTGAAATATTCCATATTATAAAGAACAATTAAAATAATAATTCATAGACATTACTTTCTCCCCACCACATGAATTTACATCCTTGAATGCCAAAACAAGAGCTAATCAAACAAGTGCGGGGTACTGACCATGAATCTAAACCTCGTGATCCAATATGATCTCTTGTATTTTCTCTTGATACCACCAAACGCGCACCAGAGGAATTGAAAGCCCCAAAAAGACACTCTTTTTGATCATATATCTCTACTAGAAACTCTGCAAATGTCACTGCATTGTCGATGTCCATCTCCCCCCAAGTCGATGGCATTCAATGAATCATGCCCGTACCCTATCTGCTATGACATGTGAAAAACATCATGCACCGAGTGCATATGTGGGGAAGACCTATGAGTTTAACCACCTTTCCCACACTATTGAGGATCTGGAATGCTTTGATGAATCTCAGAGATAGCTTTCCACCCCGACCAAATCTCCACAATCATCATCGTGGAGAGACCCGAAGGAAAACATGGTTTCCCTCCTCGAACTACAAGGGTCCCCATCTCTTATCAGCATAAAAATTATCATTACTCTTTGTATTATTCATATGATCGTATATGATTTAAACTTTCTCAATGGTCTCCTATACCTACTCTAGAACCACGATTGCTGACTCCCCTAGTGGTTTCCACCATAGAGATGATCTGCAAGGACGCCCATACAAGGGCTCAAATGGTATCATGAAAATGGTGGAGCGATAGCTTTATTGTATAAAAACTACAGCATTGTTAGTTGATTCTCTCAATAGTGGCAAAAATCCCAGACACAAGCATGAATCATGTCCTCCTTGGTCTGTATAGTTCACTCCGTCAGACCATCCATCCGAGGATGAAATGTAGTGCTCAGGTGCAACTGAGTCTCAAATGCCTCCTCCAACCCCTTCTACAACATGGATGTAAATGATGCATAAAATTTCGAGATGTTCATCTACATAACCCATTGAAGCCACACTATCACCTGGACATAGAGGTGTCCCAAGCCCTATAATGGTCCCTACTCCCAGATGTGTAGTATGTAGGCGGACATGGTGGGTTGATCAATGATCACCACGAAAGAATCGTGGCCCCTATATGGGCATTGTTACCCCTTCATGAAGTCCATGGAAACACCATCCCACTTCCACACTGGTACTTAATGTCGATATTTTAAGCCCACTGGGACCTGATGCTCGACCTTCACTTGCTGACAAGTGAGGTATCGTGAAACGAACTCTGCCACCAATTTTATCATCCATGGCCACTAGTACTGACGTCAGAGGTCCAGGTTCATCTTTTAAACAATAGGATATACCACCAATGTGGATGTATGGAACTCACTCATCACCTCCTCCGATAATGACACTGGTACTACAGTGCATCCTTTGAAAATGATGTTGTGATCCCCACCAATCAAAAATCAAACAAGAGCTCGTCCTAAGGATTTATTAGCACATCGGGCCTTACAGTAAACATCCACATGGTTTTCCTACCTATATCTCTATAAGAGTAGGTGAGTCATAGTCATTGACTACAGGTAATATTTTCCATCACTATACACAAAGGATATCTTCATCATGGCTAGCTGCAACGTCTCTTCACACATCAATTGTAAACCAGACCAACTACTAAATTTATCTGCCACCAATTTACCCTTCCTAAAAGTATATACTATCTCAAAGTCATTGTCCTAGAGAAACCCCAGCAATTTTCTAATATCTCATGTTCAGGTAATTCTGTTAGAATATATTCCTGGGACTCTTCTAATTAGAGTAGATGAAAAATTGTTCACCCATCAAGTTATGCCACCACATCTTCAAGGAAAAGACCACTGCTACTAACTCTAGGTCCTAGGCTCTGTAGTTGTGCTCTTGTTTCGTAATCAACCATGGCCATAGGAAATCACTTCTCATTCTTGTCTTAGTAAAAAACCCATTTAGAACCCTGATGCATCAAAATATTCCACTTAGTTTATTCCCTCATCAGGAATCCCTATGATGGGAACACCGGTCTAGCCTTTCCTCAATTGCCGAAAGCTCTGCTTGCATTTCTCTGTCGACATGAAGGCTCTTACCTTAATTTTTAAAGAATTAAAATGTGATTCTACTATGGATAATTCCAAAACTAACATCTAGTATTATCAATTAAAACCCAATAAACTCCACACCTCAGTCACACTTATGGGTTGCTCTCAAGAAAGCACTACCTCTACATTTGCCAAATCCACTGCAACTCTAGCCTCCAAGTTGACGTTTCCCAGAAAGTGGACCTCCTAAATCCATAACTGGAACTTCAGGAGCTTTCCATAATGATGGTTCTCTCGAAGTACATATAGGACTATCTGTTTTTGTTTAGTGTTCTCCTCATCTGATGCTGAGTACACTGAGATGTAACAAATAAAGACTACTACAAAATGATCAATGTAATGTTGGAAGATCTTCATCATGAGTCCCATGAGTACTTATATAGAATTGGTCACGCCAAAAATCATCACCAATATCTAATAGTTGACATACAGACATCTAATGGCTGTCTTTGGAATGTCCTCATCCCGTACCCAAAGCTGATGATCGTATGATTTGAAGTCCACCTTCGAGAAAAACCTCGATCCCGTCAGCTGATTGAAGGGGTCATCTATCCTCGATAGTGGATACATTTTCTTTATAGTCGCTTGGTTTAGGAATTGGAAGTCCACAAATAGCCTCAAGATCCTGTCTTCCTTCTTGGAAAACAATACTGGGGATGCCCATGGAGAAACATTAGGCCTTATAATCCCCGTCCTCTATAAGTCCTCCAGTTGTTCCCTTATCTCCTGGAGCACCGTGGGGGCAATCCGACATTCAGTTGTAGAAATCAGTGTCAACCTTGGGTACATGTTAATAAAAAATCTACCTCTCTGTGAGGAGGTAGTCCTAGGACATCTTCTGGAATTAAATCCGCATACTCAAATACTTCTATTGGAAACATCAAACTCCTCTCTTCCACCCCGCTGAGGGTGAGGCTAGCCAAATAGCGAGTTATTAGATACATCCTCCATTGATAACATATTTCTTGTGCTGCAAAGGTTCCTTTCTCACCAGTGAAGTAAAACCAGGTCCCAACCTCACAGACAGAGAATACTTTGCTCCTAAAATAGTCAACATGATCCTAGATTGTAGTTAACCATTACAATCTAAATATGAAATTCTAAGGCCAAGACACAACTACAAGGAGATCCCAGCTGATTCCCTTTCCTCCTAGAGAAATCTCACATTGCTAGAACCTATCTGTGATTGTCGAATCCCCTCTTGTATGATCATTTTATCATAAGGATCGAGCCAACAGCTCAACCGGAGTCTCTAATCCATGAATGAGGTCCATGGAAAGGAATGAATAACTTTTATTTATGTCTATAAGAACAAAAAATAATGTGGAGTATACATATTTCATATCTCTATTCATCTCTAGGTCCCTGTGGTCATAGTCCACCATCTCCTAAAGCTATCCCCACCCCTGTCCACATGCTCCCAGAGATAGTAGTGGACCACATTGGGGTGGTGGTGGTAGTACCTTGAACCATTTTCCACCACATGCTGCTTTCCTACTCACCTTCCATGCCCACCTCTATATGGACTACTACGCTTGAACCTATGTCACCATCTCAATAGTCCCTCGAATGCCTATTGGTAATATGTGCATGGATTCGAACAGTCACGAGTAGGATTCCCCTTTCAACCGAATTAGTAACTATATGTTTCCCTCAGATGACCTCCTTTGCCTCACAAGATTTTCACCTCTGACCCTGCATCCTGGGATCATCCTCTAGATAGTCTAAACAATTTGGGCCTCTACATCATCTTCCTACTCCCTGTTGTAGATGACTCGACCACCGGTCATCCGGTGGTGGATCTCACTATCTGTTCCTTATTGGCAAGGAAGATATACATGATTAGCAATCTATCAATAATTTCATCATGTATTTGGATAATGAGTAAAATCCTCAATTATTTAATCACTAGTCGGAGTATCTATTCAATGATTTGGGATGTAATGAAAGGGTCCCATACCATTTCTTTTGAGTAGACGGAGTGGTCAGAAAACCTCACTGAGTAGTGGACCATAGTCTGGTCGCCCTACTATAGGCACAGTAAATGTTTAATACACACAGAGTGTAGTGTCACTAGAACAAACTTCACACTGAAGAGGATCTCGATGTCGGACCAGACAAGGGTCTCCTCCTCATGTGTTTGGGGCATCATGCTCCGCCATCTCCCTACCATACCCAGAAAAGGCTATCATTTAGAACCACCATCAGGTCTGTAGGTGTCTCTAATAGGTGAAAACCCAAGTAACTTCCTCAGGACAATCCTTAGACACCTAAGGATCTATCTCCCATAGAATCCTATGAGGCCTTTACCACTGGATCTCGTGCATATCACTCAGTCGGCGTGCACTATCCACTGGTGGGGCTGGTAGCAACTGCTTCTATTTGGGTGGTGGTGCTACTGGTACACTACCGAAAGGTTCTATCATATTATGTGGTCCCTACACCGATGCATCATCACTTGGTGGAACATCTTCATGATCTGTCATTATAATACTGGCTAGATATCTTCATGGAGGCATCCTGTAGGGAAACTGCTGTGCCACAGTCAATAAGTTATACATGGTGAGATGACTAAACAGAGATCAAGATAAAGACATATCCAAAACACATGAAACACGTGTTTTTGTGTTCCTAGTCAGAAAACATAACTCATTGTCATAGTGTGTTGATTTTTCGGTCACCAAACCAACACTTGACTACCTAGACTAAAATCTAAACTCAAGACACTTGACATTATTCCCCAATTAAAAATAAAGACTCTATGTTCTTCTCATTAAACTGACCTCCCTCTGATATCACATTATCGCGACCAGTCCCCCGAGGCCCATGTACTGACTACCTCATGCCAGCTTTCTATAGTCCAGTAGATAGTGACTACCACCAAAAATCCATATCCCCGAAATGTGAAGGCATTTACTTTAATCTAGTACACACACAGATCTAGAAAATAGCAAAAAGAAAACCACAAAGTAATGAAAGTAGTACAACCTTAAAAAAGTATAACTACTAAGTGTAATGTTTTTTAGCATTAAGTAAAGTGTCCTGTAGAAAAGATCATATGAATGGAATTTACATCAATATAGGTACATTATCTGGAGGTCGTATTCCAAGGGTCATACATGATGGGTTTGTACAAATATTAATCAAATATCTCTGTAACACACCACGTCTATCTATCCACCTACAATCACAGTCTAGTCAAGGATCCACAAATCCCTAGTAAATATTGTATATTGTATGAACATGAAACAATAGGTGAGGGAGAATCCCATGTATGGTTGATTATAAAAATACTCAGTTGGGACCCTAAGACACCCAAAGGTCTCTTAGTAATCCATAAAGACAAATAAAAAAAGGAAATAACCTATAAGTAATACCAAAAATAAATATCTAAAACACACATCAAAAATAAAAATACATATATCACACTTAGTATAACATAATTACATGTATAAATATGATTATTCATAAAGTTAGATCATTTTATTCTGTTAATAGTATCTACTGCTGATCCACATAGGGTCACTAGGTGACGACCCACATAGGATCACTAGGAAGTAACCCACATAGGATCGCTAGGTGCTGACCCACAAAAGATACCAATGTGCTAACCGCCATGGAATCTCTAGGTGATTAACCACACAAAAACTCTTGGTGGTGACCCACAAAGTATAACTATTCATTCTTCATATCATAGCCAGCCACTGGATTCCGGTAATTATCACGGTTGAATTTGGTGGATAAATTCCTCAAGCCCTCATTTGTACCACAACAACCACAATTTCACTCATAGAGTACCCCCAATGGACCGTCTCATCATTAGGTTCTGAACCCAATAGACGGTGCGTTGAATGGACTCGCGGAGAGTAAGATATGGTCGTTTTTGTAAAATGGGTCCATTTGGATTTGAGTCCGATCCAACCCATCCATACTCTAAAATCTTCGAAAACTCATCTAGAGTTTCTGAAAAGAGACTCCTCTTCGCAAGGGTTCCAACACCACTAACAACGTGTCAATCAAACATCTAATTTGAGATATACATACATTTTTGTAAAATGGGAGACGATGGGGTTCCAGTCTGGTCCAAAGCTGTCGGACTGACCCAGATCGGTACCATCCCGTTGGGCCATGAGTTCGGCTTGGAGGGAGGGTCCGAACTTACCCTCCAGAGGTAGACTTTCCTTTGGCCTAGACGATATGTGGTTGGGAACAACGTCAGGTTCTTCTGTTGCTATGGTCGAGCGACTGTTGCCCAAGCATTCCGCGCCGCACGCGGCTTCCGACGCGGCCAAGTAGCTGCCTCCTCGATGCACCCATAGACAATGTATTTAATTAGGCTTCCGTAAATGTGGCTCCATCATGGCACCACAAATATCTAGAACCATGGATCTCCCACACCACGATCGAATGACTACGACATCCGTCTTTTTCGTGGGCGGCCAGGACGCGGCCTGGACACGACCCGCCCTCTTGATGCTGTCGCGGTCGGATGGTCGTAGTGTTCCTTTGGGTGCGCCACCTCTGTCTTCTCATGGAAGATGGTAAATAGCACCTCTTTCCATTTCTTCATCCCCAACTTGCTGCCACCGACACTGGAATGCGATCATTTTCTTCTATGGACCACTAGAGATGATCAGGTGGTCCATTTCTCAATCCATCTGCATCTGCAAAATCGTTAGCCCACCACCATCATAGCGATGAAAAAAATGTCTTTTCCTGTGTTTTAAGAAATCATCCATGAAGAACTCATAAGAGGAGGGAATTGGGCCTTATTCAGGTCAGCCCGTGCCCTCCTCATTAGAATTTTAAAAACATTAGGTTGTTTGGTGATTTTAATTCAACCAACACGAGTGATAGTATAATACCAGATAGAGAAAACCAAAAAGAAGTCACCCTCCAATAAGAATTCATGATCCGAAGATTATGATGTTCTTTTTTTAATTCACATTAATCATTTATAGCATGAACATGGAAAAAACACCAAGCTAAAAACCACCCCCTAACTCGATTTGATGTCTTCTACCGAAGGGTTTCGTTCGTGGGGGTTCAAGCTTCATCGGCGATTGTCAATTCCTAAGTCTATTAGCTTTTGTCATTAATCATAATTATTCATTGGAGAGTAATATAAATGGATTTTTTTAAAGGATTTACCACGACTAAATGGTCCACTGTCCAATGTGTTCGTTTAATAAAATTTAACATATCAAAACATTTCTGTTATGCTAAGATGTAGCATTGGTACATTGTTCCATTTACGAAACAGTGCAGCAGTTATGCTTATACAATGAGACATTAAAGGGATACCTTAATTGAACCTCTTCTTCACCTCTTCACTAAAACACAACGTTGCCTTTTTCTACTCAACAGTGTGAAAGAAAAATAAAATAACATTTTAATGTAATTTTATTATTTTTCTAAAAATTCCCAAAAATTAACTTTTCCATCCAACACTTATTACTCGAAGTTATGTATTTTCTCAGAGAATCCCGGCATTCTGAGTTCAATGGTGTCCTTAGATTTTTTATCCTAACATGGGTTCAAATTTTATAAAATCTCACTCGCAAGTTTACTGAATGTACCATAAAAAAGGTTCAAAAACCGATTTCGGGCTCACCAGGCCTTAGAATAATGTGTTGTAAAAGCATGATGTCTCAAAATAATTCCATATTATTTAAAAATATATATTTATATAGATAATTGATAGGGATTTTAAATATGAACAATGAATATATATGGTCGAGCTATGTGAATAAATAATTATTTCCCGATTCAGTTTGGGGTTTCATTGGAAAAATATTAAGAATCAAAAAAATCATACCTAAAGCTATATCAGATATGAACTTTTGATCATTTTCTACAATTTTACATAGCTCTACATCATCTATTTAGGAATTTTTTTTCATCTCATAAATGTATGATTGAGTAGTTACTTGGGAAAGTTAATGTTAATGTCCCCCCTATTTTTCTTTAACATTATTTCATTACAAATACATAATTATTGGGACTTTTTAAATCCACATTATAGATTGAGTAGAATTTCAATTTCTACATAGAGCATCAACTACTATATATTCCTTTCATAGTTGGTAATATAGATAAAAATCATAACATTTTAAAAATTCCAATAGGCAAATTTTGACCACATTAAATTAATTATGTGTGATTATATAATTTAAGATCTTTTTATCATTGTATATATATATATAATCTATATAAATGTAAGGATGAGAAACCCTTTAATTCAAATATCACCGCAACTAATTCAACTTCATGTATTGGGTTATTATTCTCATGAGTCATCAGCTCAAATGAGGAATAATAAAAAACAATATTATTCTCATATGGAATCATCATATAACGTTTTTAATGAAAATATATGTATTACAATTTCTTCCCCACTTCAATATAATATATGTACATGTGTTGTAACCATCCACTTCATTAGTTCCTTGAAACCCTCTTTTCTTAACTCTATCCAAAGGAACATCACTATCATTACTATTACATTGGTTAATTTATTTGGAATTTGTGACTAATTACTCACAAATCCCCTATATTATTCAACTAACTCAAGAAAACAATGGATATCAGTAACTATGGATAGTCCTCTATATTGGTTTATATCTTCTATAAATTTAGGATCTATAGATATAACCATTATTGTAATTAGATATCCCAAGAAAAATAATTTATAAGACCAAAATTCACAATTGGTAAAATTTACATACAATTTAACTATTAATAAGGTGTTAAACATAATCAAAAAGTGATCATAATTCTCTTCCATCTATATCATAAAATAAGAACATCATCTATGAAGAAAAAGAAAAAATGATCCATGTTATCCATAAAAGAACTATTACATCAATTTATGAATATATTGGGAAATTAGTAAATTAAAATGGAATCATTGTAATATCCTAGTGTCAATACCTCATTTAGAATGCTAAATTTTAAATTCCTCCCTTTGGACCATTAACTAACTACATCCATAAAACAATTTAATCATTGATAATCATTGAACTCCTCTAATCTCATCGAATATGTTTTTGATTTAGGGTAGATGATAATATATATTAATCATGATAATTTTAATCTCACAATAGAAAGTTAGAATTCAAATTATTCTATAATTACATTTTTATAAAAAAGTATTGATGCACCATATGTAAACTCACTGGGGTAATTAAGATGCTTTCCCATATTTCCTTTCAACTATTTTTTTAATTCCTCCAATTCAATGGGATAAATTCTAGATTGTCTCCATGGGGTAGGAATATATTTATGTATAAAATATATTGAAATATAAACATCATGAGAAGGTGCAAGAACATGATATTACTCTATGAATACATCTGTATAAACCCATAAAATAGTATGACATCATTTAAAACATCCTATGTGATCATTTTCGTTAGTAAACCATTATTATATGGTTACCGATCCCGTATTGTATAATTTAATTAAAATGAGAGATCATATTATGTTAATACTTGAGGATATGATCATGTAAGATTTCAAATGAGACTAAATTATCTAGTCAATTGATATGTGATCTTTATATCGATAGTGATTCGATACCTAATATTATGTCAAATTCTTCCAATTGAAGATGAATTATATTTTATGGAATTATCCACCAAAAAATATCCATAAATTCATATATATGTGTGTATATATATATATTATATGATCATTTTAGTATGAGTTTATTTCTCATTTAATTCAATATCCATCACTATAGGTGGTGAGTCCACATTCTATGAAACCAAGTGGGATATGAATGAATGTGATGAAATATAATAAAATAATTTACATAATAATCTAGAATAACAAGTATTTTTTACATAAATTACTGTTTTACAGTGATCTTCAATAGAGATAGTGGTCATGAATTAATTTCCTTATTAGATCATTTTGGGATGGTATGGGGGGATATTTTATTCATTGGTCCAATGATTAAAGAATTTGTTCTCATAGTATTAATATCTATGACCATTGATCATTATAGATGGGGAACATCATTAGTTGAGACCTTATTGTAATAAAATATATTAATAATACTTTTGGACTTAATTCAATTGTTTTTCGTTGATTTCATAATTTATAAAAATTTAATAACATCCTTGATCCTTTAGGAAATTTACATGGTTTATTCATCCAACACTTTTTTCATGCTATGGTTTGAAATTTCTCCCACGTGTGACTTACCATAAAGGTTACCCATGTATTGAACCTTCTATTTTAAATATGTACAGTAATGAGAGAACCTAGATTATATTTACACAATTATTACAAATCAAAAAAAAAATCCTCATAACTGACAAATTATCTTATTTTACATTATTTTTTAAAGTTACGTATTAAAACACGAGATAAACGAATGATTTTTAATTCTTGATCTGAGATAAAACTATAACTGTACCATTTAATAAAGCTGATGTTTTCTTCATATGATCCAATGGGTTAATAAAACTATTTATTTTGACATAAATAAATACCTCTAAATATTCATTCACTATTTTGAGTAAAATAATTGGTATATAATAATTTATTAAACTCATACAATTCAAATGAGTATACTTCCTCATTCACTGATTTATTCTTAATGATAGTCCGCCTTTGGTCGGTCTTAAAATCAATATTCTAAATAGTTATAAAAAATTTCCCACATTATGATCAAAGGGTAATGGAAACATATTTTCAATTCCATTGATCTATTGGTTGGTGGGAATGGATTTGAAGATTCCCTGAATGATTTTTTATGTTTCCACATGATATACTCAATAGTGAGTTATTCCCACGTTATAGAATTAAAGTAATCATCATTATTTTTATTATTTATTTATTTCTATAGTTTAGTTAAAATTTTATAATTTCCTATAATATGGATCCCATTCCATTTGGTTATTCATTAGGGTGTAAATTTTATGGTCCCTTACACCCATAATTAACCCATTTACTTTCGGTTATACCCATTTTAAAAATAAAAAAGAACAAATAAGAGGGATAAACAATTAAAATCACAAGGGAATTGTGTAATAAATAGAATTAAATATTGAATGATATTACTATTTGATACTATTATGTTAACCTATATTATATTAGATTAACCTATATAAATAATGAAATAAATTTAGGTTTTGTATTCTTATACTTCTTAATATAATCCTTCAATTTATCAAAGAAATCAACTATTCATAATGGATTGTAAGGTGAATGTGATCTACCAATGGATATCATCTAAATAGTTAAACCAATTATGAATTAAATCATCTTTATCATGAACCCAATGATGTTCAATGAAATTATAAATTTTCCCATTTTAGGTTTATTACCCCAAGTTATGTATGTTTCATAAGAAACATCAACTTGTAGTATCTAGATACGAATTTATTTTCTATGAGAACTGTCTTCTAAAAAAATACCATCATTTCCGGATGTGATCTTATACTTAGAATCATATCAATTGTTTCTAAAATGGTTCTCTAATATTAATCTACAAAATATCTAAACTTTCTCTCTATTAAGAACTATTGTGACCTAGGACAGATATGCCCTTATTTTACATCTTTTGTATGATTTAACCATTAAATTTCAATAACTATAATATCATAATAAATAATAGGATCGTTGTATTTGGATACTATAAACATAATATTATTTTTTTAAAAACTAATATTAATATCTCCTTCATGAAACCTAAACAGACAAAATTATGAACATCTGAATAATAAGACACAACCTCAAAACATGGGGAATAGAAACATAAGAATGTTGTTAGATCAATAATTTGGTAAGGTCCCAATTATAATTTCAACAAGGAAGATTTTATAATAATATGTGAATAAAATGAGAAAAAATGAAATCTGATAATGTCCTTAGTTATAATCACAATACATAAGTGAGATTATAAGAATAGGAAATATGAATATACATCTACACAATATCAACAAAGATGAATAATAATTATAACATTCTAGATAATCAACATACATAACCCATTAGTCAAGAGAAGATAAGATCACAATGAATTATATCCTTTAACTATCACTCAAACATTATAATATGGAAAAATTACAATCATGAGTCACACCATTAGTTCTAATTCTCATGTATAATTAAATAAAATCCTGAATACCATAAAATAAAAATATCTTTCAAAAGTTATCCAAATGGTATGAAATAACAAAATTTATTAAATTTATTGATTCTCAAAAAAGGGAACACTAAAAATAACTACACAAGTGAATATAAACTCTAGGTTGAAATATGAAACATAACTCTACTAGAGATAGATTATTGGAAGATAATAAAGGCCAAATAAAGAAATTATATTCTTTTGAAAACATTTTTATCCATCAAAGAAATAATCATAGTTTCAAGTCACTTTTTAAAAAAACATAGAATTTTGAAAAAGATTATTTTATTGTAAATGGATATGGATATGAATCTCATTTTACCCAGAAATAAATTTTATTTTATTTATAGACGAGATAAATATTAATTATAAATCTCAACAAGGAATTGTATTAATCAATGAAGGGAGTTTGGGTTACCACACCTCATAACATTACCATTGATTTACAATAAACCAATTTATCATCATTTATCGTAAAGATAAAAATCATAATTATCTATTTCAGAAACATATTCATAAACATTTATATTTATAATCTTTATTAATAGTAATTATCTTCAAGAAATCGATTTTTATAATTTCATCTCAACTTCTTGGGTTAATAAGCAAGTTATTTTTAATCTAGATTGGTTAAACTGATGATGATCCTGCATATTTTCCAATTTTCAACATTTCTAAACCAATAAATGAATATGAATTGATTTTTATTAAAGATATATAATTTTATAATTCAATTACATGGTAGTGGTAATTTCGAATCATGCAAAAAAATTATAATGAACTATTTTTGGTAATTCACTAATTCCAATGGATTACTTTATTATGATCATTATGTTTTATTTTATCATTAAATAATGAAATCCATGATTTATATTAAATATATATCTATATATACTTATTCAATATAAACTAAAATCATCTAGGATAATGGTGATATAAAATGAAATGTATCATTCCATAGAGGTTGTAGTATGCACTCATATTTAGATGATGAATTAATTTATTGGATGGAAGAAAAAATAAATATCATGTTATAACCCTTTAGGAATATATATATATGTTATATAAATATATCATATATTCAAATAATTCTTCTTTTTAACCATCCATGTTAGGCGGTGATTTAAACTTGAACATGTTTCTTTGTGAAGGCAGTAGTTCAAACATAAACATGACTTATGTTTTCATATTGCTTATTAGAAAATGGAAAAGTGGTATGTGATTATACCATTATTTAAATAAAATATAAGTATACTAAGGATTCTTATATTCAAATTTTGAAAAACAATTATCGCATTTTCTGGAAAAATAATTACTTATAAATAAATTGAAATTGTAAAGGATATTAAGAAATTTAAATATCATTTCGTAAATTATATCCATTGAAAATAGGGTCAATCATTTGATGGATAATCATTGGATAAGATCCAATATAGCTGAATGTGGATAATTATTTTTGGGTGATGGTTGGGTATTTTTATTTACAAACTAAGTGGGTTGTGGTGTGAGTTGATATGAGGAGAAAATTTCATCTTTTATAAGTAAAAGGGATATAATTTCTGTAAATACTAATATATTTTTAATGATAAGAATTAAATATTAAGGAATATTGATAAAATTTTTAAAAAGGTTTGGATAGGTGAAAGAAATAGTTTCTTAAAGGCCTCAACCATCCACTAACACACAAGTGTTAAACATGTTGGTGGTATTTACTACGCGGTTAAACCCTTTTTACCACCTTCTATTTCTACCAAGGTAACAAATTTTATCATTATAATTTTTCTATGAATGAAAATAATTTCTTCATAATTACATATTTGTAAATAATTATTCCACATTTTAAATCAATTTTATTATATAAATTTTCTAAAAGTGAAAAAAATATTTTTAAAATACAAAATATATATTGTGTTTTTTTTTAAAATACAACAGAGGAAATAAAATGTACCATATCAGTTTATAAATTAAAATAATTAATTTTTAAATTATAAAATCTCATATAAAATACTTATTTGGTTCTACAAAATGATTTTATTATTTTAATATTAAAACTGATATACTAATAATTAAATAAAAGTCAATTTATTTATTTGAACAATATTTTTTTATCTAATTAAAAAAAGTCAATATTATTTTTCAATGAACCAAAATATTATATTAATTTATTATTTTTATATATTTGTCAAAAATGTATTCAATTTTTTTAAAATAATATTTTAAAATGTTTAATTTTAACATTTTTATAAAATCATAACATATATTGAAAAAATTTTATTCATAGGGGGAAAATTTTTTCTATATTCACCAAACATCTAAATTTAGTGATAATAATAAAAAAATATGAAAAAAACTAATCATTTTAAAAAATATTTTTAGGCATAAAAATATTATTTTATATGATGTTTTTTCATACTTACTAAATAATTATTAAAAGGGACCTGTATTTCATAAGTTTTATATAACTATTTGTAACCAGTATTTAAATATGTAAACTATATTATTCCTTATCTCTTTTAATATGATGAGTTATCAAATATTATGGTTTCATTTTCAATGTGGAGAATGATATCCAAATTATATTTTTTCTATGTAAGGAAGTTTTACTAAAACATAAGTCATTAACAAATATATTTCTAATGGTTTAGTATAGTAAAAAATTTGTTTTTGTATACCAAGGTTGAAATTTGATTGAATTACTATATATATTAATTTTATGGTTTATATAATACTTTTTATATAAATAAATATTATTCCTATGAGTGTGAACATCATAATTTCATAAATATAATCTTAAATAGATATTCTAGCAGTATTTTTTTTATCCAAAATCGTTTTCTTAACCAAGTAAAGTTATAAGGGTGTTATGATTACAAATCGCAGATGAAAACAATTTCTTTGGATACTAAGTTATCATTCAATGGGATTATGAATTAGAATTTATCCATTTAAATATGGGTTTGATTTACTTAGGAATGAAATGTAAAAAATCATGATATTGAAATTTTTCAATGTATAGGAGAAATAAATGAATAATTAACATGGAGACAATTTATGAATACTGTGACAATGTTGAATGTTGAGGGGTAAATGTTATTTCTGGGAGGCATGTCACTTTTTCATTACTTATACATCATATTATATGTCTTTTATCCTCTTCCTATAATTATTTATTAAAAAATTCTATTATGAATTATTTATATTCTCATTTTAATACTCTAACATCATAATATTAAATTGACATGTGATTAAATTTTGAATTAAATATTTTTTCCATTCATAAAATCATAATTTAATTCATACGAATTATATAGTTCATATTGTTGATTATTTTATTTATTTCATTAAGATATATTTTCATTCTTTAGATATAAAAATTTAGGGCCATTAGTGGATTATGAATAAAATAAACATGAAATGAAGTTGTCTGTGAAAATTAATGTCTGCTAGTTTCCATTTTTTAGATAATGAGTTTGATAGATAATATTTGAAGGTGAAACTGGATAAATTTTATATTTCATCATTTATAACGATAACCATTAATAATCATTCAGTTATATTTAAAGAAATTACCTTTCCTAAGATCCTTTGGGGATTCTGTTTAGGCGTGAATCCTTTGTTTATTTTATGCTATCAATTGGAATTATTTTAATCCTTATCATTGCTCACTCACCACTCTCTCACACCTTATTTATGGTTGAATATTTGGTGATCATGAAATTTTTAATTTTCAATACCAATATGGTAGTAGTGGATGGAATATAGAATATTATTTTTATTTACCTTATCGTATGGGTTCAAATGGGATAAAATACATGGAATGTGTTGGTGGTAGCCTTGTGCAATGTGTATTAGAAAATGAGAATTGAATTTTAAACTCACATTGTGGTGAGGTCACAGTAATGAGAAAATAAATTTTATGAAAGGATAAAAAATCTTGGATGATAAGCATGAAGATTAAATTTTCATTAATACATAATATTTACACCATTTGTTAGCATGTTTTGTATCCTTCACCCCATATAGATTTTGGGTTTGTATGTGATATAAATTTCCCATGGGAAATAATTAATAAATACATTATATATATGTTATGTTGGATAGTTTTACAGAGGGGAAATTTATTTTAAATTAGATGACACTTTGAGTCACATGTTATGTATAATAGGATGTCTAACTTATTCATGTACCAGAGTACATACTTATCTTGAAAACTAGCCTCACAAATTTTTCCATCTGGTATACCTGGAATTTATTGAAAACATGGCTTACGATGTTTAATATTAACATGTAAAAGTGGACCATGGTACTCTTACATTGTGTAGTTTAATAATTATATCATGTAGATTTCCTCCAAATTATATATTCAAAGATTATTCACTATAAAATTACTACTAGTATGAAATCATGGAACGGTAAACATTGAATTGGTTTGTACTAGAAGAAAATTATTAGATAGATAAGTATGTAAAACATTTTATTTAACACGCTACAGAATTTGGGCGGGTCTAATCCACACATTTTGGGAAATGGATGTTACCACCTAGTTATCACTCAAGGACATCAAATTGTGTACTTTGAAATTACATGTCATAGACTAGATTGTTTTAAATGATAGTTGTATATTCCAAACAAGGCATCATAATTAGACACATGTGAATTTAATTCACGTAAATAAATAATATATAACATAATATTTCTTGTTTATTTGATATTATGGATCTTTCCTAATGATATAATAGGAAAAATTATCCTTTTAAATAAGGGTAAATTATTTGAATATTGGAATATTTTTTATTGAAAACATGGGAATGATAAAATATGGTGTCTCTTAGAGGACAAATAATATATCCATAATTTTAATCTTGTAGTTGAGTACTATCCTATGGGAATTGCAGAACAATTACATTATTCATGGGTTGTGAGTCCTCTATTTTATAATTTTTTCACATTCCATATTCATGACATGGAAGGAGTTTCCCATATATTTGAAGGGCCAGTAGTTCCCCATATTCTAGATAATAGGTCTTTATCCTATTGAGGTTACTTTTTTCCTACACAATAGATTTTGATTATATTCTCTGACAGGGTTCAGTAACCCCTTTAAAAGTGTTCCCTTTTGTCTGTGGTGTGGTTTACCTACTATGGTTATAGTAAATTATAATTCTAGTTTAAATATTTAATTAATTTTGACAATTAATCTTATTGGTGATACACGAATACTTACATGTCAATTTTGAGGATGATTGCTAGATATACCCTACAATTAGACTATATATGTTTTGTTTAATGGGATTTTAGTAATTTATAAATATATTATTACTTTCATGTTGTGATCCTATAAGTGGTTAGAAATTGATGATTAAGATTTATCATTTACCCATAATCTTCTTTACAATAGATCATATATTACATGTAATGGTTATTTCATATTTTTTCCTTGAGATTGGGAAAATTTCTATTTTATCATTAAGTTTTTAGGGTGTCGCGATAGGTCTATCTTTACTCACCATTCCACGATACCTATTCCAAGAAATGTCTTCTTAGTGTTGAAACAACATATTTCAAAGGTGGAATTGATATAGATGGATTTATAAGAGATGGTTAAATTGATGATTATTATTGTATGGTAATGTATAGAATATATTTTTTAATGGAAATCTCTTAGAATGAGTTCATATAATATTACATTGTTTTCCACTATCATATATTTATTGTGAAGGATGATATTATCTATTTTATTTTAACATCTTGCTTTTCCCATATGGTACTGTACATGGTTGTTTTTGACTCATAAGTTATTTTTTATATTGTTCAATTACCTATATCTATATTTGGATAGTGGGTGTTATATTTATATTTTTTATTAGACATTCATATTTATTACAAAAAGACATAAGATGAGTCCTTCCATGTGTTTACCCTTCATAAAATCTATCTCCATCTCCTGAACCCTTTGAATATTCATGGGGTGGACCAGTAGACTTTATTTTGGAAAATATGGTGTCTTAGTGGGGAATGCCAAGCCAAAAATGTATTAGATGGTTTAATGTCATGGGTTTAGAGACTCTGGATATCTTAAATGTGTGATTTTTTTTGGAATTTCTGATAACGATGCTATAGGCGACTTTAGTTTGTTTATCATACCCATGTAACCAACATATTTTTGACATCATACATACTATTGAAAAAAATCATAGATAAAATAATAGTTTTTTTAACTATATGGAATTATTTTCCCAGTATAATTATGTCAATTCATGCATCCTACAATAGTATGATATAACAATTTTTGTTCCCTTCTATTTTAACATCCCAAAGAATTTTCTAGTGTTTTTTTGATTTATCTAGCATTATCGAGGATGTCAATGAAAAAAATATTCCTTTGGATAATAGGTTGTATATTGATGAGATCATTCTTTTGTGGACCCTCTCACCACAAGTAATTTATTATTAAATTCATCAATATTACAAATAATTTCTTGTTATCTTATCCCCATAAGAACGTGGATGCTTCTACTCAATTAATTTTTATTATTGTTATCATTATATTGAGGATGATAGTTCTGGTTGAGATAGAAATTTCAACATTCAAGAAAAATGATATATATTAATTATAGGGATAGATTTTTCCTGGTAACACAAGGGAAACCTAAACAACAGGTGGTGGAGGATTTACTATATACAATGACTCGTGTTTATTTCTATTCTATTTGGCCACAAAATGACCTAATAGAGGATTATATAAATATTTTTACTTTTATAGTGTATAAATATATTGTAAAAATATAACAAAACATATCAATGGTATTTCCATATCATGGAAATAGTTTTATCCCACTACATTTTAAATGACAGGGTATCCCAGATAGCACCATGTGAGTCCTTTACAACATACATGATTGGGTGGCCTCGATACAACCGGGTGATCCCATTATTTCACTCCAATGCATTGGATAATAATAATATTGAAATTAATATATATGATTTTTCTAATTATAAATTATTTTATTTTTTTAAGGTTTTCACGAAATTGATTCTCAAAGTAACAAAAAAAAGTTTTAATTTATTTATTTGAGTTTATAATGTTTCTCATGTTCAATATTGATATCACATGGCTCATGAATTTTTAATTTTATGTCTATTTTCTATTCCATGTTTTCATGTTTTATGAGCTAGGAATTAAAGTGTATGATTTACATTACGATTCTCGCATGAAATTTTATTATTTCATCATTCAATTATTCACTTACGTTTCTTATTGATGACGTTAATTTGTTAATGATTACATATAACTTATTATTCATTTCATCTCTCCCTTCTTATGATTCCTTCTCTAATGGTTTTAATGAGTAATTTTGAAAATTTTATGTATACCGAAGCTTTTATAAGGATGATGTTGATGAACTATTCTAAAGTTATAAAATATGGATTAGGTGGTGAAATGCACATTTAATTTTTGTAAATTGTTTATATATATTTTTTTCATAATTCTATAAAATTTTAATCCTAAAAGGTCATCTAGAACATTATAGATCCATGTTTTCATTTTTAGGTGGTTAGGTTTTTATGTAAAAGATTATGTTTAAACTTTTGACATACTAGCTAGAAATTTATAGTAATGGATTTCGGTAATGGATCTGGTTTTGTGGGTTGGGGGATGTTATAATTGGTATCAAAGGTCTATTTAGATAACATTTGAAGATATAATAATTTTAAGCCACACTATTTTAATATTTATGGATACCTTTACAGTTCTATAAGAATAAGGATGACCATATGCTCAAAGTCTAAGACTCCACATTGAGGTTTTAAACCATGAGATCATAAAGTGGTTAATGACGTTTTGGGATATATTTTTTAGGATGAGGTTTTTTTAGAACCTATGATCAAAACAATTTATTTTGTTGTAGGTATTATTTTTCATGAATAACGAAACAAAAAAGTGAACAATAAATATGCTCAATGAAAACACGTCTTATACATTGAAGTGGGGGGGCTTGCACCCATGATTGAAGGACGATAGGAGCTTCATTCCTACCAATTACCTATGTTATATCCTATTTAATATAACAATTTTTATATTTAATAATAATATTAATTTTGATATCATATGGGTTTTTATTTGTGGAATTATTTTTTATTTAATTTAAAATAAAATATGATAAAATAATTATAATCATTGGTTTTTTATGTTAGTTGGGAATTTTTTTGTATAATGTTAAGGATAATTATTTAATGAATGTATTGGTTTAAACATTGGGTATTAATTTGGATAATTTATTTATCATTTGATGGTTTTATCAATTTGAGAATAATCTAACCATAGGATAACTAATTTGGATGTAGTTAAAGTCTAACTGTCAGTGGAATAACTTGAGTATCACTCTAATGAATATGTGGTCATTAAAATTATATTTTTTTCTTCAATAATAAGAAAATTAATCATGAATACACATCGTTTGGATGGAAAGATGATATTGTTGTGTAAATAGGTTAAATGAAGAAAACTATTTTTCATGTAAGTATATTAAATTATTTTTTCCGTATATATGTTTATGATTCCATAAAATATAGGAATATAATATTAAAATAAAATGATAATTCCTTTATAAACAAGATTAATTTATAGGGATAAATTCATTTTATGGGGGTATAATGTAGAATCCTGATAAATTAATAAATATCTTTTTTCAAATGAATGTTAATTATTTAATATCCTTTGTTAAAAGAAATTAATCATTTATATTTAATTATATATAAAACCCATATCATCTCTCATTCTAGATAACTTTGAGTTTTTTTAATAACTTGTATTACTTGAAAGTCATAGTCTTAGAGGACAAAAATACACTATTAATATTATTTATTTATTACAATAGCTGTCACATGGAAGTTAGAACATCAATATTGATTCAGTCTAATTAAATTAAGAAAATATAGTCTATAAATGTAAATAATATTATTTAATTGATAACAAATTAATTATAAATTAATATAACAACCAATTTAATATAAAGGATTTGTTTTTCTGAATAACTCAATTTATGCCCACAATGGAATTTTAATCTTAATATACTAAATTAATAACTATTAGTAAAAAATATTAATTAAATTTATATGTTAAATATCAAGAATATAATTTTAAATTAATCCAATAAATTTTATAGGCATAAAATAATATTTAATCAAATTATATGGTTAAAAATTTGTATTTTTCTAACAAGTAATTTCACTATCTTTTAATAGAATACTTTTTTTAAGACTAACTTTTAACACTTTTATAATTTTTATTTGACCAAATAAACTTAATAATATATTTTTAATATCAAAATTTACATTGGATAAATTTGTGTTATTTTTTAGATAAGTTTCGGGTTTTGAAGAACAATAAAAACAAATATATTTTAATTATAAACTAGTGTTTTGCATATTTCAATTTTGTTATTAAATTATATTTTTAATTTCTGTCAAAATCATATTATATATATTATTCATATATTAATTCAATTTATGTCATTGGAATCATTTTCTTATTTAATTTAGATAAATGTTTTTAAACTTTTGGAATTATTATCATTAAAACCTCACTTTCCCTCCATGCCTATGTGATTAATTTTAAATAATATTATACCAATTAAATGTTTGGTATTTGTAAAAAAATATTCAATATTTGGAATAACAACAATTTATAATTTCTATAATTTTCAATAATGTTTTTGGCAAAAAATATTAGTCAACATAGAAAAAATTAATTACAGTAATAATGGTAAAACCATGTAAAAAAGGATTAGACATACAATATAAGGTATAAAAAACAAAAAAATCTTGAATAAAAATCATTTTATAAAAAAATTTGGGGAATTATTCATCTAAAAATATACTATATTACACTTTTAAAAACTTAAGAAACTATAAATATTTTGGGGAAAAACAATAATTTTCAAGAATACCAAACATGTCTTCTTCCTCACTTATAATAGGCTACCACATCCACCCCTCTCAAAACATATTAAGCCTTATTGGATTATCAATATGTTGAATAAATCAACAAAAAAATTCCGCTTATATTCATATAATAATCTATTTTGGAATAAATAAATCCATGGAAGTCCTTTGATACAAAAATAAAGGAGTTACCCAAAGAAGACGTAACATTATTCAACATGTACATTCAATTTATTTCAATCTCCACCAAATAATTTAGTCTTATATCATGATAATATAATAAATTTAATATCATATATATACTAATATTTTTTCATGTCATTAGTTCTATCTACACTTACATGCACTTCCATCAAATGTGTAACTAAGTCATCATTTATGTGTATGGAATACTACCACCTCATGAAATGATGTTAATGGATTTTCTTTTTCCACATATAATAGTTGGTAACTATGATTGAAATAATGTTTCAATATTATATATCATATATTTATGATTTCTTTTTGCCTTTTTAATTTTTATATAACTCACACCTTCATGGTTTCCATTTTGTGGGAATACTATAACATGGTTTGTGGATATGTTGACTATCACCTCCTCATAGGGATGTGCTTTGTTCACACATTACATTAAATGTATTAAGGAATAGATTAATTAATATATATTAGTAAAATTAAATATTTATTATATTCAGGACTGAATTTATTGGTTTATATATAACATATGAACATATTCTTTTAATTTCACACACTAAAAAGGTGATATTGTTGTTCTTGGATGGGTATATTGACTCCTCTTTGAAGTGATGTGATTCCAAATATTTCATCACTACATAAAAATAAACATATATAATGGAATACAGAATTTAAAAAATAATTATTCATTATAAAATGTTTATTATGTAAACATAGTCATTATTACCGCTTTTCATAACGATAATTGAAAAATTTGAACATTACTCAAGCGTAAGTATGGCCTACCGTCTCCATGATCATAATTTTGGTTCATTTATCATACCCATAATTCATGTTTGGTTTAAAAATAAGAAGTGTTGTATAAATTTATTAATTATTTAACGATTATTATTTCAATGTTCAAATGATTACCTCATTGACCTTAGTCAATGTATCAGCATCAGTTTAGACATAATCCAAATAATTTCAGAAATATGACATAGAAATTATTTGTTAAGAAATTGTATATAATATATTAATGAGTAAAATAAATGTAACAATAAAAATTGAAAATTTTCTATGAAATTAAATATTTATCAGACAAATATTATTCAGGATGATGGAGGAAAATAATTCAAATAGAACTCAAAGTATGTGATATCCATCTCACATTTTACGTCTATGAGATAAATATAATTTGAACCACATGTTTGTGGTGTGTGTTGAATATAATAAGAATATTGACATTTTATATAAATAATTATTTCATATTCATGGTATTTAAATTTTTCATTTTTTTATTATTACTTATGGGGTTTATAATTAAGATGTTACCAAGTTTTTAAGGTACTTCATAATAATATCCTTTAATTGAGGAATCATTATTTATTTTATACACCGAAATTTTTATAATGAGGTGTATATACAATAACATTTACATATCATATAATGAATTTATTTATTCTCATGTTATTTAGTTCTCTGTGAAATTTTATTCCATTATGGTGCATTTAATTCAAATGTTTTAATGTGATAATGGACACATTGAAATGTTTAACTACTTTTTTCATCAAGAATGATTTGAATAAACATTTATTGAATTTCCATTCATCAAAATCAAAAAACCATGTAGTTACTTATCCTCTATTTTGTAAATTTGTATTTATATCATCTTAATTGATTATTTTGATGGATTGTTATTGTTTCAAAGATATTGTTATGTAACACATTTATTTTCCATGGTTTAATCACGTTTCATGTAGATTTTTAATGAAACAATTTGATTTTCATGGTTTAATCATGTTTCAAATATACTTTTATGGGCCCATTTATTTTACATGGGCTAATATTTTTTAAATGATATATATATTGAACAAATTTCATTTCCATTTGTTAATCATTATACAAAGCTATATTTATATAACCCAATTATGTTTGATTGGTAAATTATGTTTGAAATTGATTTTTTAGAACACATTTCTTTCACATGGGTTAATCGTGATTTGGAGAGATTTTTTAGGAACATGTTTCTTTTCCACGAGATAACCATGTTTCCAAGGAAGGGTTATGGAAGTTGTTTTTTTTGGGTTAATCTGTTTTTACTGAGATTGAAGAGATACCTAATTCTTTTTAATGGGTTAATGATGTTGTAAAATTATGTAATGATTAATTTTTTGTGTTTCAATCATGTTGTTTTCATGGAAATCATAAAAAATTGGGAGACAAAAATAGTGGTAGGTGAACCAACTATAAATTATGTGATGAGGTAACCCAAATAAAACTTGGTGATCCCATTAGAACATACTCAATGGGCATCCCAGATTACAACAGATGAGCCCTTTAGAGCTTACACTATGTGGCGAACAAGATAGTTCTAGGTGGGAATGTTATAGAATACAATATTCGGAACCCAAAAATATTGTTTAGTGAGCCCATTAAATGTCTCTAATGCATTGGTTTATGATAAGGTAATAATCCATAATTATGTTTGTTCCAATTAAGAGGGTTTTGAAAGGGTTTTTAATGAATTTTATTAAAGTGATGCTCTATGCCACAAAAAATAGTTTTCATTGTTTTTAATGCGTCGATAATGTTCCTCATGATCCAGATTGATATCAAATGTCTCTATATTACTAATCCTGATGTTTATTTCCTTTTCTATGTTTTTTGATATAGGTATTGATGTGTGTGAGTTTCTTTAGGATTTTCTCATGAAATTTTTTCATGCCATCATACTCTTATTCTCTTATTATTATCATTAATGACTTTAATTTTATAATTCATACCTTATTTATTACAATGTGATTTTTCTCACCATTCTTATGTTTTATTATCCCATGGATTTATATAATTATGTTAAAATATTTATCACTATATAGTAATTTCTAATGGAAGATGATGGTGACCTATTATGAAATAATAAAATTTGAGTTAAGTGGTACCAATGTGCCTTTAAATTAATAATAATTATTAATTTATGAGTTTTTTCTAATTCATTGAATCGTTAAAATTAATAAGTCATCAATAATGTAAGTGATCAGTGGTTTCCTTATTTGGGTATATAGTCATGATAAAAGAAATTGGTCATTATTATTGAAATTATAGCCAAAACTGAAATGTGATGAATTTTATAATAGAATATGTGATTTTTGGTTCAGAAATGTTCTAAAAGGGGTGTACTAATGGATTAAGGTGAATAACAGTTTGAGTCTTCTCTACCACTCCATCAATTTTTTTTGATAAATTGTTTGTCATTTTTACAAACATTACTAGTTATATACAATAATAATATATATAGTACTACTTATTTATAGAGTTTATATATGGATTTGATTATTAAAATCATTCCTTTTATTCCATTATAATCTATTATATTCATTAAATGTTATTTTTTATAAGAAGTAAATTCTTTTGGAACTAATTTTTGTAATGCCATCAGTTATAGACATCCCCTTGTGGTGGTCATCCACTCACACTATTAGGTGGGAGAAATATGTTTTTTTCATGTGAAATAGTTTACATTATATGACTCCATCATATTGGGATTAAACCCATTGACATCATCCACACCATGGATTAATTTTTTCATTATTATTTTGATTTGATGTGAAATTGAGTTAGGGGGTTGTGGTTAACCATCAACGAAGTGTAAAACCCATCAAAATAATGTTTTAATATTTAAATTTCTAGTAAATAAACTTATTAATTAATTTTAGGGTTGTATAAATATGTTCTACTATTTATTTAGAAGAATAAATATTATTAAAAATCTAATGTATTATTATGGACAATTGGTAATATAATTTATCTTTAAGCTCTATTTGACTTCTCATGTTATTAGAAAGAAGAAAAGTAGATATTATGGGTTGAAATCCTGACCATATATAGTTATTTATAATTTATATATTATTATTTTTTGTGTTTTGGAATCTCTAAGAGAATATTAAAATCATAGAGTTTCTTTTTAAACTATAAAACACACTAATTAGTTTTTGGGATAAATGTGTCACTTTTTTAGATCATCAATTATGAAAGTAAACTATTATTTAATCAATATGAGTATTTTGGATTTTTTAGCTTCTTATGGGAGAACTAGTCCTATTGATAACCCATGGAGTTCATGGTAAATATTTATGAGTTATAGCCATTTATTTAAATTATTTTTAATGTTGTGTTGATGTTAGTCATCGATATTTTTTGGGTAGTGATGGAATATGTAATCACCGAAAAACATCAATGATCTAGTATCTGATATCGATATTAAAACATTTATACATAATGGTTCAAATAGATTTCTATGAAGCTATATTTAGAATAACTGAATTTGTTAAAATAGGTAGTCATTGTATCTATTTAATCAATTATGAAAACCCAATCGACTCAACAAGTGTCAATGGTCCAATATTGGAGAATTAGTTATGGGATCATATGTGATCAGTTATATGAATAGAGTATTCCATAAGAATTTGGGTATTATTGTGTCATACATACTCTATATTTAATGTTGGATATTTGAATTCTCTTAAGACTCACATCAGGTTTTTTATGTGCGACTATAATCTATTTTCTTATCTTGTATATAGGACCTATATAGTGTATGCATAATTGAGCATTGGATTTAAATTCATGGAAACTCTCAAAAGATGTTAAAGGATATTTTATTATTATTATAGGTTTTGGTCTCTCTGGATTTGGTAATTTTAATCATATACATTTTACCTATGATAGTATCGTTATCAGAATGGTTCGGACCATCCACTTCATATTTAGGAGAAATAGTTATTTTATGAGCCAATATTTGGTTTCATAATAGCATGTTGAGAATTTTTATTGAAATTATTATAATCATCTTTAAGAATAGAAAAAAATAACCATTATATCTTTAGTAATGGGTAATATATTATTTATAAATAGATATTTAAAATGATTCCAAATTTTTAGGTCTAAAACATTTAAATATTAGGGTCAATATATGTTTTTACTTGGTTTTGTGGATAGTATAATATATGTCATACCTAGTGAATATGATTATTTGAATAATTCTTCAAATACATTAACTCCATGAGACCATATAGGGACAATGTGGACATTAATTTGAATCAAGTGGAAGAAATATTTGATGTTGAATAATATTTTACATGTTGGAGATTATGGGGTTCACCTTATGTGTGAGGAATGAAATGTTACTATTTGTATCTCCATTAATAAAAAATAATTATAAGGTTTGTTTAAATTATTAATGGATTCCTATTTTTTATATAAGGATTATTTACCTAAGTATGTAAGTGGAATCAATAAAGAATAAAGAATATTCATTTAAAATAATCTTATAATTTTTAGGTGTTTCTCTAGAATATACTTAAACCGATCGAACACTATATAGGGGTGGAAATTTCTTGAATATAATCATTATAAAACAAGTATAGTATGAAATAATTTTCTCATAAGTTCATAATTAGTTTTCATTGAGAATGAACATCTTGGTTTACAATAAGTATACTCGATCCAGTGTTGTTTGTTCACACAATGTTAATTTATGAGCATAATGAATTAATAAATCGTGTCATTTTATTTTCGAGTATGAATGTTTTTAAAGGTAGGGAGGGTGCAGTGGTGTTCTATTTTTTTCATGTGAGACATAATATTTTTTATATGTTTCATATACCATGGTCTATAAAATGTGTTATATTTTTTTATCCAATCACAGACATATAAAATATTTTTATATGGTTGCATTGAGTTCAGAATACTTGTTTTATCCTCAGGATTTTTTTTATAGATTTTTTTGGATATTTTATTGATAAGGTATATTTATTATTTTTTTATTAATTAGTTAATTATTATGTGAGTTTAAATGTTGGTGTCACCAAAAACACGTAAATAGATTAAGGAATTTCAGTTTCAAGTAGAATAGAGATATTAAAAAAGGTGGATGATTTTTTATGTCATTGGATAATCAGTATTGGGATGGTCATTTTTAGAAACATTCAGCCCTTAATAATTTATCATTATATAAAACTATAAAACTATATTTATATATAGTTATAGGATTGAATTTCACTTTTTAATAAACCATAAATATAGTAGGACCATCATATTCATTACGGAGGAGGAAAAAATAAATGAATAACTATCATAAAGATGATGCTTGATTATTGTGGCATTGATGAGTCATAAACTATCATTGTTATAACCAATAATAGGTCACATAACCTTTCCATACATGTCATTTTCAGTGTGTTTTGATATCCTTTCCATCAAAATTGTTTCAATAAAAATCAAGGGGGGTATTCTACTAATACCATACATATTCAAATTTACAAATATACATTGGTTTTTTGTTACATACTGAAATAAATATTATTTACATAGGGAAATACAATATATAAATCCTGATAATTTGAAATTTAGTAATTTTTATAACATTAATTAATTAAATAAATGTGGTTTATTTTTTTCAAATCATAAATTAAATAATTTAATGTGATTTTTAGTAAAATAATCATGAAATAGAAATATCATTGATAATTCATGATTTATGGATTTTAATTTATTATTTAGTTGATGAGTATTTTTGATATTTGGTTAAAGTACGACACAAATAATATGACTTTTCTTCCTATAGAACAACACCGCTTAATCCTAATTGTGATTTTATAAATGAAATCTATATTCCCTATGTCCTTTGGTGTGAAAATGTATTAGTGAAACCTTATGTGGTCATAACACTCTTCATATGACCATTTTTATTATCTTCTATTTTTGAATTATTTACTCCTAATTACTCATTTCCAAAATAGTTGTTAAACATTACATGACTTGGACATGAAGGATGATCATTCATGATGAGTTAATAATAAAGGTAATATATCAAAGTATTTTTAATTAGTTAATTTCATGGGTTGACATGATTTAATGATTATGGAATGTGATGAAGTAATCTTGGGGTGAGGCATTATAGAAATATGGACAAAGATCACGAACTTGAATATAATTATGGTGTGGTAACATTAATGATCAGATCATACAGGAACAACAATATAAATCATATAGGAGGATGTTCTAGAACTATTTTACAAACTAAAATATATTTATTACATTGAGTCAGATGTTAGTACCCTACAACCCAAATAGAACTATAGTTTACACAAACTACAGATATCACACAATGTGTGATTAATAAATACATGGAATGTGTCTCATCATAGATTGGGATTCCGTCAGGAAAATGAAATTATATCATGGGTTTCTTCATCACACACACTATGTATTTCAATTATTATAACATAGATATATACTAGTGTACATTCATTGATGGATACAAGATCCACATGAAGTTTGAGGCCCTGGGACTTGTGATTTTGGATCATGTACAAAATACTGCCATATTTGTTTTACAAAAATGATTTCAACTAAAAAGTTCATTATTGATCATATGTTTTTTATGTCTATGATTTTTATTAAAGGGACCAGAATAAAAAATTATAAAAATGGTTGTAATAATACTTTACTCGAAATATCTCCTTATTGAATTTAATCTCCATTAATCATATAATAGTTCTAGGATTTTGTTTATTAAATCATCGGGTGAAAACTATTCCCATATAAGGTAATTTTTAAAAATACAGTGAAAAACATTTTTGAAAATAATTTGTGGATGTACCTATTGAAAATAATTTTGAAACTACCTTTGAAAATACCTTTGAAAACAGTTTTATAAATATATGGATATGGAAAACACTTTTAAAAATAATTTCAAAATAATTATAACATTGAAAACCATATTTTGAAAATTCCATTTCAAAATATATATTTTTTAAAAAATAATCATAAAATCATTTTAAAAGTATGGGTTTTCAAATACATTTGGAAATACATACACATTAAAAACCCGGTAATACAATTTAATTAAAGTAAAAGAGAATTAAAATTAACACTATAAATATATTATGCATATATGAAATATTTTACTAAGATAACTAAAGGAAAAATAAAACAGAAAAGGGTTTAATTTAAATCATTATAAAATCATATATAGTTTACCTTTATCTTAAAATTACTTTTAGAATATGAAATAAATAATTTTGACATGAAAAAACTCATTTTTTAATAACAATCCTTAAAACCCATAAAAAACTAATTATATATAGGTGACATGGAAGACCATATAATTAAAATAATTTCAACACCATTTTAATTGGAAGTATCATAAGGCCAACTTTAAATATTATAACTAACATATTCATTAAAGAGATATAATGGGATCGCATGATTTTACATTGGAATCCCTATCATGTAAGTTGTAATGGGATCACCCAATGAAATATGGGACACCAAATCATGTAATAGGTAATTGGATCACCCAATGTTATCTTGGTTACCCCATAGTGTATGTTGTTGTGGAATCACTATGATAAATATGGGCATCCCTATCGTGTATGTTGTAATGGTATTACCCACTACTATCTGGGGGCCCCACCGTGTATACTATTATATGCTCTCCTGGTGCTTTATGGGCTACCTTATCAGGTTATTCTAAAGTAAATAATCAATAATATAATAATTTCACCATAATAACCTTTCAAAAGGACTTTTAAACCATATGAAAACACTTTCAGACATAAATACCTTTTTATTTAAAAAAAATTAGAAGAAAATAAACTTTTTCTTAAGAAATAAATTATAAATAATATATAATTATAGTATAATTATTTATTACATAATTGTATTATTATATTTATATAAATATATTTATATAAATTTTATCCTTTATAGGAAAACATTTTTTTTTGAAATTCGAGAAACCAAATATCAAGAAAATTAGCCTTTTCATAGATGCATGGAATATAATTAACATTATGTAATTTAAAAAATCCATCATAAACAAATTAAAAATATTTTACTGAAAATGAATTTTTTTATATTTTCTTTTAAAATTCTTATTTTTATGAGATAGTTAAATACTGATTTATTTAATTAAAAATGGGATGTTTTATAATTGTATTAATATTCAAAATGTGTCACACCTTTACATAAATAATAAAAAATTATATTAATAATCACTTAAAAAAATACATATATAATTTTTCATTAATAAAATAATCAAAAGGTAAATAATTATATAATACAGATAAAAATATATTACGATATTTTTTAAATAAAACATTTCATCATTGCATGAATTGAAAATTATCATCTTTAGTAAGAAAACATGATATAAATTTTGGAAAAGGAATTCAAACCAAGAAATAATATTTAAATGGGTATATATATTTGTGTATATATATATATTCACATAAATCAATAATATAAAACCCTTATACATAGAGAATAACTTCTACATTACATAAAATATAAAGGGGTTTAAAATATAATATTAAATGTATCACTTAACATGAATTTATATTTTAGGAAAAAAAGATCCTGAAAATGGTACATATATTTGTATATAGTAATGTAATATAAAGATTAAATATTAATTGTACAAATACTTCCTTACATAAATTTAAAGATGATTATTCTTTTATAATTCGATAAAAATAATCATAGAGTTTGAAAATAATACACACACACACACAGATATATATATATATATATATATATATATATCTATGAGTGTGTTTGAGAATTACATACTTACATAAAATTTGAAAAGTAATATAGTTTCTAGAATAAATAAATTATTCCTCATACAAGTAATTTATTTTGAAAAAATCCACTTAATTAGATTATGTAGCTTGTACCTTAAAAGGAATACATGTATTCCTGAAGAACATAAACATGAGTCTTGGAAATAATATATGAATATATATAAATATGTATCCCCTTACATGAAAATAATTTCATAATTTAATGTAAATAATCATAGATATTGAAAATAAAAAATATATTTTTTTATAAATATAAACATTAAATTACAAACATATATATATTAGTTTAAAAAAATTGGTTATGTTACTGAAAACAAAAAATAGGGGCTTGTGCTTCATCGGTGGACTCACTCCCATGGAAAGGGATGGATATAGGAGGGGGTTTTGGTTTAGAATCATCAAATGATGGAGAGGGGTTATAACTATAAGAATAATATTACATATATTTATACATGGAGTTTTGGGTTTCAAGGTGGTAGAAATCGAATGGTGTAAAAACAATTGATAAAAAAACAAAGACTAAATTGAGGCTTTGATCATAGAAAATCTTGAATATGTAGCTTATCGGGTAATATGAGGGAATGTATTTGAGTGAAAACCATATATTCACACACACACACATATATATATATATATAAATGTTTCATGTTTTACATTACATCTCAAAGAAACAATATTCTAAATATGGCACTTTTTTTAGGAATACCATTCAATTAATTATTTTGGAAGGATGGAGAATAATATATATCATACAGTAAAGCCAATGTAAATGATATAAAGCCTTGTACACATGCATCTGGATTTAGTAATAATTCTTTTATTTTTTTTTAATAAATATAATTATAAAATAAAAAATCATCACAAATTACATGACTTTTTCTGGGGTATGTTTTAGAGAGTTAGTCATATATTAGAAATTAAAAATGTGGTTAAACAAATTCAAAAAAATGTCTTCTCTTGAGATCCCTCATTATATGACAAACACAGTAAATCAAAATTATACTAAAAGTACAAAAACTAAATTTAATACATAGGGTGAACATTAATTTTCCCAATAATGGGTTTTAAAAATATTTTTGGAAATATTTTTCTTTTAAAACTACCATTTAATTTAAAAAAATTAGTGAATAAATCATTTGATAAAAAATATTATTTATAAATGGGTTTTCAAACATTTTATAAATATCCTTAAATTGTGTATAATAATTAAAAAACCATAAATTTTAAAAATAAGAATTGTTTTTAAATAATTATTTGGATTTCCATATTTTAAAAATCATTACTTTTAAGGATTGTTTATGATACATATAATTCCATAAGTTAACCATTATGAATCTTATCAATATATCAAGTAGGAAAGAGTCCATTAGAGTACATTGACATAGTCCCTAAACCATTAAATATCTTTCAATACATGAGTTAAAATTATAAGAATAAAAATTAATGGTCCTAGATTTCTCACTCACAACCCAAAAAATATTTTAAACCATAAATAAATTTTTTTCATGAAAAAAATTCTAAATATTTCATCATATTTAACAATAATTTTTTTATGATTCTAAAAAATCATCAAGGATAAATCCATAAATATAAAGAATTTATATTATTTAAAAGAAATAAATATATCTACATAGTAAATTAAATTAATTCTCGAATTAATGTACATAGTAATCCAACAGTATATTAGATAATGGTGGTATATAATCGTATGAATGTAATTCATGTAAAGATAAAAATAATTCCTATATATAACTATATTTTCTTAAAACAATGGTAAATTAAAATACCACACATCAAATGATAACTTCAAATTACAGAATATAGAAGAAAATACATTGAAAAATAAAATAAATCCAAACTCCTTTCAAATTATTATGTTAAATAAAAAGAAAACTAGGTAATGTTATTTTTTTACATTGTAGATCAAAATATCTATTTAAAACCAATTCATTAAGAAAATACCATAGAGTATGATTATAAAACTAATTACCTTGTTAGATTATAATAGAAATTAGAAAATCATTATATATATATACATATTATTCTTTGAAAATAAATAAATATATGCTTATATGTTAAATACATTCCATAGAATGGTTATTAATAAAACTAATGTTTGAAAAAAAGAAATTTTGTTTTCTAAAACATAAACATGATTGAAATTTTGGAAGTATCACCATCATTATATTATAATAAATATATATATATAAGCATGAAAATAAAAACTATACATTTCCAAAAAAGGATGAATTGGTGGATTATTAACTTACAAATTCCTTGAAAAAGAAATTGAATGACTTTTGGGAGGAGGATTTGGGTCCTTTGGTTATAAAAAATGAGGGTTCATATGTACCATTTAATTGTATATATTTTAATTTTCCCAAACTTTTTTTTGGTAATGAAATCCTGATATTTAGTACATCTTCTTGAAAAATCATTCCAGGGTTCTTGATGTATATTCCATGGTGTTCGTATATTTTTCATAGAACATAATATATATACATATATATAATCTTTCATGTTGCTATATTTGAAAATAAGAAAGGGGTTCAAAAATTGTCCAATGAATATTTGACAGTAGTGTATATTTGTCGTTTATAAAAATATAAATTTTTATTATTTGGAAATATAGGCGATATATATTTATTTATATATTTATCTTTAATCAGAATTCGGGGGAGGATATAAATAAGGGTAAAAACGTTGATTTATAGTTTGTTTTGTAATTAGGATATTTGGGAGCATCGACATCAATTTGGGCATCAGTATCAAGGGGCCAACAACATTGTAGGAATTATAACACAGAAGGTTGAGATCTATTTTTTAATAAATGTGTGGAATATGAATAGTGTAGGGGTAGAACAAGGAGATTTGTGGATATATCAAATTAGCATGATATCGATTAGATGACCGAGATCACATCTTGTGGCACCCCACATCAAATGAGTACAAATTGAGAACATATTTATTAACTAGAACACAACTTCTCCATCCCAAAAGAAAAATAACACACTGAATGTGACCGTACAAATGGTCTCCAAAGGGAAATTTACCCCTACTAACCGAAGACTGCTCGAGCAGTTATATGTGGGTCCCCCGACCGACCCTTTGGGGCACTTTCATTGAGCCTACTAGAACTTGAGCACTCCCACTCATAGAGGGCATGTATATTTCCCAACAAATAAGTGGTTTCACAGATTTAATTAGTGTTTGTGGTGAGTACAAAATGAATATTTCTCTGTCAAATTCATCAAATATCATATTAACATTTAATTTTTAAATCATTTCCATTATGTTAATTTCATCAATTTAAAAGATAATTTATTATTATAAATTTAAATAATATTTTAAACTTATAATACATAGATTACAATTAATTATCCAACATAAAAAAATTCTAAATTTTAAAATCATATATAATATTTGAATATAATAATTTATTTAATGTACTCAATTTGATAAAAATTATATCTAAATAAACACATGTATTTATTAAATAAAGTAAGTTCGAAAAATGAATATTTCAAAATGGTATTTACTACATTTACTAAAGTATTAAAATTATTATGATAACTTATTAATATTTCATACTAATATTATTTATGTCATTAACATCATTATAAATCTCGAAATATTATTATTTTTATAGATATTATTAAATACGTTCATTTAAATTATCTACATTTAATTATGTTTTCAAAACATAATTTTAAATAGTTTAAAATATATTAAAAACATTAAATATGAAACCATAAATTTAAATAAGTAACCTTATATTTCTAATATGTCTAAAAATATATTTATAAATTAATTCAATTAAATTTTTATAAAAAATAATATATCTTGAAATATAATGTAGTTTTTTTATAATTTGAAATAAAAAACATTTTGATTATAAAAAATATCATAGTTTAATAAAATAATTATTTAATAATGTTATTTTAGTGATTAAAATTAGAAACAATATATAAAATTAAAATTACTATTCAAATTTTCAAGGATGATACATTATTCTCCCCTTAAAATAATTCTCCCCAAGAAATTAATTCCTCAAACATGAGAAAATTATGAAATTTTATTTTCAGAATTTGGCTGGACATATCTATTCTTAGGGTTATTTATCTACATAGTGGTTCAAAAGTATTTTTTATCAGAAAATTTTGTTTTCCTTAAAATGAAATGAATATTATCCAGAATTTGCTTGACAATTTATCTATTACCATATTTAAAGAAAATCAATCATGATTCTATATTCACAACTAAACATGTTGTGTATTTCTAATATAAAAGAGAACTGGAAAGTAAAAAAATTACACATTATAGGACCTTTTCAAGTATATTTTTTAATTTATTATATATATATTAAAAATTAAAAAATCTATAGAAAATTTTATACAGATGTCTTCACATATGGTGTCTCCTTTTAAGAAATACACACCAAATTGAAATTAAACTAATCACGTGAAAAATAAATTTACAACATAGGATGGGAATTATATTTTCCAATAAGTGGTATTTATAATCATGTGGGAATGTTTTTCCTTTCAAAATTTTAATTTTTTTTGACAAAATTATCAAATAAATCATTTTATAAAAACATTAGACAAGGGTTTTCAATAAATTTATAAATATCCCAAATAGTGTAAAATTATTTTTAAACAATAAGTTTGAAAAAAAATATTTTTTTGAAGTACTTATTTGTATTTCTCAATTTTGAAAATAGTAAATTGTGTGTATTATTTATGATACTTAACAAAGAAAACCATAACGTCAATTATACATTTTACATGTTGGACGACATCCCCTAAAGTTCATGGTATTTTTCTCCATACCAAAAAAAGTTGTTCAATAATCTAGTACCAATTCAATGAAATAATTTTAATTGTATTTCATTTCTCTCTCATATACTAAAAACATTTCAAAACTATACAAAATTATATTATGAAAATAAAATAATTCTCTAAATTTCTTTACATTGATCAATCACATTTTGTTTACGAATATCTAAAAATATCCCGCATAAATCCATTCTTATAGAGAAGTTATTTTATTAAAAATATTTAAATAAAACTACATAATAGACTAGAAATATATAAAATAATGTTCATGGAATGTCAATATTTTAAATTATGGAAATATTTACTGTTAATAATGAAATTCATGGATAAGTAAAATCAATTCACACATAATATGAAATTTTTTATTTAAACATATTTTAAATAAAAAACATAGAAAAAAAAATGAAAAATTCAACCGACATAAAATAATAAATGAAATAATTATTTTTTTTTAAAAATAAAATTACTATTTAAAAATTTTAGATAAACTATAATGAAACATGATTATTGTTGTTTTACATTGTAGATCGAAATAAACATTGGGATCAGATTTATTAAAATAAGACCATTGAATGTTTTTGTACAAATACTTCTATTATAATGGAATTATAGAAATCCTAGTATAAATATATATAAAGAGTTCATTCAAAATAAATACATTAGTGATTGTATTTTATATAATTCCAATTTACAGGTTAAAAATTAAATCAATGTTTGAAAAAAAATAAATTATAATTTTTTTTGTAAAACGTTAGCATGATGTAAATTTTTGATGTATCATCATCCTTATTTTATAAAATTTTAATATATATATATATACACACATTTAAATTTTTATATATAAAATATTCCTTCTTCAAAAAAGATGAATCATAGGCCAATTGTCTTTTGGACAATAAGAAATAGAAATGAAATAACTTCAGGGAGGTTGAGTCATTCCTTTGTGTGTGCAAAAAAGAGGGTCTATATATACAGTTTTACTATAAATAATTTATTTATCTGAAACTATTATTTATGAATAAATCATGATATTGTGTATATATTTTTGAAAAAGTATTTGAGGGTTACAGATATATAGGCCCACATGTTTTTATCTTAATTTTTATATGATATATATATAAATTATATGTTCCATGTTGATGTATTTGAAAATTATAATAGGGATTAAAAATTGTCCTATGAATATCAGACAATAGTATTATTTGGTCTTGTATAATCTCTATTATTTGGAAATATATGAAATATATATAGCTTCATTTGGAAGCAGAGGGAGTTAATAAAAAAACTCGGTAATAAAAAATTATGCGTGCGTTTTTTTTTGTATTTTAGCAACACTATATATGATCATATAAACTAATTTGGTGAAGAAGTATACAGTGATAGAAATGATATAGGAAGAACAACATAAGGGGTTATGGTCTAAGGTTTCATAAAATGAAGGAATATGAACAGTGGATGGGCAGAATAGCGAGAGAAGGAGAAAACGACACTAATTTGAATGATCTCAACTGGATGGCCACGATCGAATCCCATGGTGTCCCACATCGAAAAGAGGGAAAATAGAGAACACATATATAATTAAAAATGTCAATTATCTAATATGAAAATACATGACCCTGCTGAATGGCCATTAACACATGGTCTCCATGGGTGATGAAACCATGCTAATCGTTGAATACCTGAGGTCCTATACTTGAGTCTGACAACTATCCCTTTAGTGAACTCCGCACGATCCTACATACACCTGAGTAGACCCACAAACTGAGGGATTGGGAAGTTTCCATAAAAAAGTGGTTTCATGGATGAACATGGTGTTTTGGGTAATTAATAAAGGTATATTTTTTCATTATTATTCAATATCAATAGAACATTTATTTTTTAAACCATTTCCATATGTAAATTTGACCTTATTAAAATAATTTCATTATTATTTTTTTGAAACATTATATTAATATTATGAAAACTACATTAGAATAATTATTCCATGAAAAAAATTTACATTTTAAGACCAAATATCATATTTAAAAATAATATCTTCTTTTATTTAGTGAATAACCCCAACTTGACCAATCTATAAATAAACACATGTATTTATTAGTAAATGTTAGATTTAAAAACTAATATCTCAAAATAATACTTCATAAATAAACTAAAGTATTAAAATAATTGACATAACATATTTTTATTTCATACTGATATAACCGTTTTCATTAATATTTTTAAAAATTAGAAAATAAATAATTTTTTTAACGATACAATTAAGTACATTAATTCAAATTATCCTCTCTTTTTTTATTTTTTTAGAAGTAATATTAAATAGATTATAATATATTTTAAAAATTATATATGAAACCACAATTTCAAATAAATAACATTATATTTCAACTATGTTTGAAAATAAGTAAATAAAATAAATAATTTTCATTTAGATACAAAAATAAAATTTCATGAAATATAAATTACTATTTTATAATTAAAGATGAAAACATATTTTCATTATAAAAAATATCATAATTTCATAAATGAATTTATTAAAAATAATTATTTGATATTTTTAAATTATAAACATGATATTAAATAAAAAGTACCATTTAAATTTATTAGGATGTTACAATGGTGACATTTTCTGTTCAGATGGATTGAGAGAGAGGGATAATTGAACATTAGATTGAGGGAGGCATATCAAGGAAGGAGATGATGCGGAGGAAGTGGATAACACGGGTGGATGATCAGAGGACTAAGGATTCTTGAATGAACGGTTTGAATATAATGAATGTTTTAAATTGTTAATAGTAAATGAGTTTTTCAGTGCTCAAATAAAAAAAATGGTGATTCATGCACCCATAAATACCAAACTCTCTGTTTACCTGGCCAAAAGCATCAAATGAGGTGTGATCCTAATGGGACTCATATATGGGCTCATGGATCCATTATCCTAACCCATGATCATCTTTGTTTAAGGCAGACATAAACAATAATGCCTCTATGATATCTCCTTATAAAGCTATATTATTCCCGAACCCCCAGTTTTGAATTTATCCCACCAGATGGTTGAACATGCCTAGTGTTTTCTCTAACTCAATGTGGTAGAACAGGATAGGCCAAAAATCTTGAGTGGCCCAAAACATTTTATATTTGTTATGTTATAAAAGTTAAAATTTTTAATATCTGAATAAATTTACTTGGGTGATAATATTCTCATTATTTTCTTAATTAACAACTATTACATTATAGCCACTACTTATAATATTTGAAACTAATAATTTTTAAAAAAACATAAAAATAAAATAATTATATTCTAGGTTTTATGATTATTTGTTTATATTTGTTTATTATTTTGATGTTTCTAAATTCAATTTGATTACATTTTTATGAATTAACCAAATAATTATAACATTTTTCAATTTTGGTTTTTTATTATATATTATTACTCAAATAAAAATATTACATGAAAAAAGGATAAAAATATTTTAAAATGAAAATATTATATAATATAAATTTAAATATTCGATAAACATAATTTAGATATAAATAAAATTTATAATATTTAAAACAATAAAAATTTAATTATATATAATTTTTAAAAGGGGATTAATATATATAAAACATTAATTTATATTATCAAATAATATTGTATTCAATCCATATAATATTAAAATACGAGGTTTGGTAAATAATATTTATTTGAAGAATGATATATTTATTCTTGGATTAAGAAAGTTCTTTTATTGAAATAATATAACGAAACATTGTCATAATTTAAAATACAAATTTAAAAATATAAATATCTCATTTTATATAAATTTATAAATTAGTTTTATTTATCTATAAATAAATAAAATATAATAAGAAATTATAAAAACCAAAATTCATGGGATGTTAAAAGAAATGTGGGTAATATTATACCCCCTATATAAAAGTCTAAAACCAGTTAATTCTAGATGTACAAGCCCTTGAATTAAACAGGTCTCTCATGTGATATTCTCTAACATATATTTTATTTATATTAACACATATAAGATTTTTAGATATAGTTCCCATGCCATATACTGGGGTCCACCTTCCATGTGTGTAGATTCTATGTCATTGTGTATATTGTTTGTACATATTACGAATAGATGAAAAACATGATCATCATGTACCAAGAAATAAATATTGTATAGGTTGATACAACACATTTTGGTGGTCGATAATTCCCACCTGCCTAACGCTTAGAGATTACACATCATCTGGGATGGAAAGAGGATGATAAAGAAACCAAATTTGTGTAGATCATGAGGTCACAAGATATTCAACCACCAAAAGAATAAACATGAATTCATTAGAAACTCATCATCCATAAATCATGCACAATAAGAATGAACCCCTCCCCAACTAATATATCTAGAACATAACAATGTCGAATAAACTCTATATCACCATGCACAATGTCGTTTGAATAATACACACAAGTATACAAACAATTAAATTAAAATATACAATGTAATGAACACTTTTGATCTTAATTGGATTGAAAATTCATCTTAAATCCATGAGAGAACAATGGAAAAGTATATTTCTTTATATTTATCATAATAACATCATGTTGATTTTTATCCATGTGGATCACACTTAGTATCTAATTATTTTACACATAATTATGTCTTCCCAAAAATATATATATTGGGGTCCAAGAAAAGTTCAGAATTCCTCACCCACCTACATTCTCAATCCCATATCATTTTTTATAAATGACTGATAATATCCTATATCAATCCCTATCTCTACAATATATAATTTGTAAATTATGAGAATCGAAATTTTCTAGAAAATAAATCTAAATAAATTATCCTCCACATTCTAAACATACAAACCCTTCTGAAATACATCAACATAGACCACCCATTTTAAGATATCTATTTATCATATTTTTTAATAATAAACTAAATATAAATTCTTGAGGAGTCTTAATATTACCATCTGTATCCCACTGAAATACAAATTCAAGGATCCATATTGAAACATCATTAATTAGATAGATTCCAACTCTCATTATCCTACCATATTCTTTCATTTCTCTCCTCCACCTCTTAGTTACACCACCATCACTAAGGTAATGTAATACATCATTAAAATTTATACATATTTCAACCAAATTGTATCTCACAACAAATATTATAGATCATCATATCTCAATCCTCATAATCCTATGTAATATATGTATATTTTATGATTATGTATTTTTCTTATAAATAAATTGTAAATTTTTTTCTAAGTGAATCACACATTATTTTTTATAGTAAACTAATCCTCCTCCTTAATTTATCCCATGTTCTATTAAGAAACTTATCAACTAAACCACCTATTTCATTTATTATTTCACAACCACATATTCTACTTCCATAATAGAGAGTGAAATTATATTCTACAATTTAGTCATTAAACTAATTTAAATCTCTTTAAATGATAAAAACATATTATTTATTTTTCATTTATTAGAACCATCCACAAAATCTGTGTCGATGTACACTTATAATGGCTAGGATATATTGATGTGTTAGGCTATAAATTGAAAGCATTATATTTCAAATGATCTTATCCATGAATTCCAAATATTATTAACAGGGATTTTATAAATACTAGATGATAAATCCTATAGAGAATGAAATGTCAGTATGAGTGAATACCATATTATTCATTATATATTAATTTTCTGAACCAAAGATAATATTTTAAATGTATCTCACCTTTGCATATAATAATTATGCTTAATTCATTGAAAATGTAATGTTACCGACCAATTTTTGGAAATCTATCCACATTCCATGTAAAACTCTTGAGGACATTCTTAGTTTTCACATATTTAGAAACACTAAAACCCCAAACCCCATGTCTCTTTAAATCCCAGAAAAATATTTTTTCTTGATTTAAAGATAATTTTTTTCATTGACCCTGATTTTTCACAAATAAATTATTGGATTTGTTAAATACATTATCCCAGAAAAATCTGATCATCAACATATAAGAGTAGGATGATTATATAGTCATCCATGTGAACCATCTAATAGAAACAAGTATATTAAGTTTATTTACTTGAAACCCTCTTCAATAATGAATTCATTAATTTTTTGTTGCATTCCCATTATGCTTGTGTCAAGTCCGGGAGACAATGTTTTATCTTACAGATTGTGTTACAATTTTTATAAACAATGAATCAAGCTAGTTGATTTATAAAAAACATATCCATTTAAATAAACACGAGCGAACATAATCATTATATCTATTTATTTTTATGATAAATTAATTTTCGTATCCAAATATAAAACTAGTTAGATTGAAGTATGATTTATAATGGATTGGAATGTTTCATTGAAATCTAATCTCAATTTTTACTAAATTAATATCACCATTTTAGTAGCCTTATACCACTTTTGTCCCTAAAAATGTACATTTAATTTGAAAACATATTTTTGTTAATCAATTTTTTCAGTAATTTGATACTGTTATCTGAAATATATCATTGCAATTTATTGAATCCATATGCAATTGACTATTTATCATATACTTATCAATATCATTCAGTTCTACTGATTGATATGGATTTTCAGGATCTCATACGTTTATAAAATGTATGAAGTAAAAGTCAGGAAAAAACTCTATAACAGTCGTATGACTATATAAGACCATTGAAAATTAGTCTATAATATATCTATGTCCAATAATGAATCCTCCGATAAACTTTCTTCCAGATTCTAATCTTCTGAATCTCTATATAACTATTCTATAACCCCAGATCATTCATTTATTGCTTCATCTAATATAAATTCATGAAAACGTAATCCAATATGTAAAATCATCAAAAAAGGGGAAATTTTGATACTCCGATATGAATAAACATGAGATTGGATTGCTGATTCTTTGGACAAGATTTCAACCTCTCCTAAAACTCAGTCTCTATATAAAATGATCTCCTTAAATAATTTTTTTCTCACTAATGACCCTCAAAAAATTATCATCATTGAATTTATAACCAAATTTCCCATTCCTAGATCTTTTAATGAAACAAAACATGGACTTATCCTAAATCTTAACCCTTTTTAAATGATCTAATTAATCATGTGATAGACATCCAAAAACTTTTATATGATTGATTTATTTTTGTTTCCCATACAACTACTAATCAATAATTTCAAACCCTACTTGTTTTTGATGAGATTATATTAAAAAGATACCCTAAAAGTTTTAGTTATTATACATTAATTTATTCAGAAATATTGAAATTAAAACTCAAAATATATTCTTTCTTTGCCAACATTCTATCCATTTATTCAACAGGTATATTTTTTCTCATTTTTCTACTATAGATTTTACCCTTGATTACATTATTTGGTATGTAGTGTTTGAAATCCCTTTCAATATACTCAGTTCCAGTACCTATGCTACGGAATTTAGGCCTTAATTATATATGAATTTATACAATGTATTTCCTTTGAGTTAAAACACTAAGCTCTTTTTAATCATTCTTCCAAAAATATACCAACAATTTTATTAGTGAATCATAAAAATAATAATATAATGTTTATGGATCATCTATGTGAATGAACTAAGGAAAACCACTAGACATCAAAATTAACATATTCAGGATTCCTAAGGAAAATTCCTTCCCTTAAATTAAACTAAAAAATTCACTATTTCATTAGTATTTAACTATCACATGTTCTTAAAGATGACCAAGATTCAGTACACAGTTTAACACTAGAACATTTATTTTAATCACAATAATATGAATTATCCAATTTTCAATAACTATTTACTTCAAAAACATGTCTTTATTACCAAAAAGAATACATTTGATATTAAGTTAAGATAGACATTCACATACTGAACTCATCATCCAATAAAAAATAATTCATGGGTAATTTTATATATACTATTAATCAATATTTTTCACATCCAACCGGATACAACAGTCCAACGAAGGTAATATTTTTTTTTCAAACATCATGGGATGTTTTCTTCACTTTAACATTTTTTAGTCTATATTTCACATTTTGATATTTCAATTGACATTACTAATAAATTCAAATACCTTGTCATTTTCCATTTTTATTATTCCGAATATTTTGGATATATAAATATATATAAACCCTATTTGTAATGTAGAATGAATTTAATTCCAAGAATCAATCACTCATGATTCATCCAGAGTATTTAAGCTTAATAAAAGTATAAGATATAACATTTAATTTAATGAAAAATATTTTTCGAATATTGTTCATCTAGAACTCATTATATATTGTATGAAATCATTTTTGAGATGACCATTTTATTTTAGTGACATCAAGCATGTCTTAGTCTAGTAAAATTAATTATACTCTCATATATAGATATATTTTATTTCTTCTTACTCATCTTCAGGTTAGGTAACCATCCTACACCTTCTGGATTCGACGATTTTATAGTAGGTTCCAAAAATTAAATCCATCAGATTTCTTTAGTTACCACTATGTTTTTGAGAGCCTCAAATTTTATGTAACAGTTTCATGTAGAATTATAGAACGAAATTACCAAAATCACCTACCTCTATTGTAGTGTTGAAAAAAATATGCAATCATAATTAATGAATGTTACCTTCACTAACTTATATTGACTCTTTATGATGTTAAAACAATATAATTTTTTTATCTAGTCCTCATTTTCAAATATCATCCCAAAAAATATATTTATCCTACACATTTCAATTTAATGCACTTTTTTTAAAATACATGTATGGTAGGGTTACATTTAAATATGTTTTAATTTTATACTTTAGGATATTGAAAGAAAATTTCGTTACCAATTAAATCTAAATCAATATATGTGCCTTATAATCTATATTTTTATTTTAATCTATATCTATTATCTACTTATACTATATTAAATTTAACAAATATGTCCATTTATGAGAAAATAATATATCTACATCCTCAAGAATCCATAATACATACCATAGAAAATATAAATTGGGATCTTTCCATATTTGTACATCATTAAAACAACTATGTCACTCCCAATGAATCAAAAAATGTAAACGATGAAATGTATTTATCATACTTTAGTATGTTGATTATTTCATGGTCCATGATTTGATACCACCTGTTGGAGAGAGGCTAAGAATTTTTTTTAAACATTATGAAGTCACGATACATTCAACCATAGAAATTAGAAACTAACATTCACATGATATTTGACCACCATTTTTCATGATTAGAGGACATATTATTTCTATTTTACTAAATGAATCGGAATATCGGAATCTTCAATTTACCCGAAACCACCATGCACCCTGTCGATAGAAAAACATACATAAAAATAAAAAAAAAATCAATAAAGAAATATTGAACACATTTGAATTTCTATATTCAATATTTTTATCCAATGTCCATTGAAGAACATTAAAAAACTATAATATTTATAAGTACAATTATTACACTTGCTAAATTTTTAGCCTTACAGATCACTCATAGAATCGATACTCATTAAACATTTGTAAGTAGTGACTCCCAAAATATATTGTGGGGTACATCTATTAAAATAGTCTAACCAATGACCTAAATTCATTGGAATACATCAGTTAAAATAAGTAAATGATGATTTTTTGAGGAAATCCTTACACTATCCAAAATCGAGAGACCTACAACATCACTATTTTTTAGACAACTAACTACACTTGAGGATCATCCTTCCTATGAATATACATACAGAAAATAATAAACTTTTTTCACAATTTAATATTCTCCATAGTAATAATCATGATTTAATTATCTAATTTATTAATTTTATACTCGATTATAATCATGTATATATGGTGGTGATGATATATTAATTACATCACTTCATAGAGATTGTGGTCCATATGTATTCTTGATTAATGTTTTCCTTTTTCAATGAATGTAATGAATATAAGGTAAATAATAATAAATAATTTTAAAATCATAACAATATAATAAATATCATATATATTTATTAAATCCATAAATATGATTATCCATTTATGGTGGACGCAAAAAATAAATCACATCACTTCGTGAAAGTGGAAGTCTATACATTCAGTAAAATGACATTATTAATTATTTTAGAATAAAATCGATGTAACAAATGGATATAAAATTCTCATAAAAATATTTTACTATAGTACTAATAATTTTTTTGATGATATAACGATTAAATAATATTTTCATGTTGATTATGAGGAAATTAATTTTGAACAGTTTCATTAACAATAGTCATCACTTTTTTGAGAATTCAGATTTGGGTTAAACATAAATCATTTAATGGTGGGAATTTTAGGAAGAATATAAGATATGGGATCTATTGGGGAATGATAGAAAGTTTTATTCTATGTCTTTTGGAACAATAAGATTAAAATTGATTGAATAAGTGAATAGATTCGGTTCCAAATGTATGTGAGGTTAGTGGAACTCTTGTAAATACATGAAACTTTAAAACCAAAAAATTATAATCAAGTGAAAGTGGAACCTAGGAAAACCAAATTTTATTATATGATATGATAGGGAGAAAAATTCATTCATCCAAATATATTCACCATAATTTTTTGATATTATATTCCATATCCATATTTTAACCCCCACCCCCCTGATAAATCATATACATTACTCTATAGAATTTTTGTTATCATGGTTAATATTAATAATTGAAAAAAAATTTGACCCTAATACCAACGTTTTAATTTATTACTCCAGATGATTAATGTTTTCTATTACATTCAATTCATATAATTGAAAAAAATTAATTTTTAAAAAAGAAAAAAAAATCGACGAAAACACTCTTTCTAGGAAAATGAATTTTTAAGCAGAAAAATGAATATAAAGAAATTTTATTCCTATTAAACCCATTTGGAATAATGTTAAAATAATTTATTTAATATATTATGGGCAAATGTAATATAAATAAATCATTTGTTTTTATTATTTTAATATTTTTTTAAAACATTCCATGGATAAAAGTTTCTTTATAAAAAACCTTTTTACCTTCAAATGATTTTATTATAATTTATAACAATAAAATTTATTTTACACGAGTGTAAAAAAATATTTCCATATTTTAATACATTTAAATTACTTTTGAAAATATATATATATGATAAAATGGTATTTTCATGAAAAAATATTACATGATAGTTCTATAGGATGAATAGTATTATCTAATTGAAATAGAAATTATTTTGGACATCTATATTTCATTTATATACCATATAATTTGATTTTATATATAATTTACAAGTATAATCCATTTAATTATCGTATTTTATTATTCATGGATATGAGACACTTATATTTATTAAATTGATATGGATTCTAAAATCTTGTGGTGCTAAGGTTTTAGAATCTTTCATTAATTAGTATGAGAGAGAAACTTTTTATCATATATATACTATCATAGATTTCTTTTTTCAAATCTATATGTATTTATCATTAATTATCTATTAAATTCCCATAATTTATATTTTTATAATTGTTTTTCAAAATATAACAAATATCAATACTGAATTCTTTAATTTATTTTTTAGATACCCCAAAATAAAATGAGTCACTCGAAGATATGTGTGTTTATGTTTAACCCCATGAAAATGGTCTATGGTAAAATTATCTGTCTTATTCTATATAAAATGTTTCATTCAAGACCATGATAACTCACTGTACAGAAACACGTGGTGATGTGCCGAGTACCAAAACAATTCAACACAGAATATTTTTTCTATATATTGTTGTTATAATGGTCCCTCTTTGCAAAAGATAACTTACCAGATAATAATGTTTATAGTAATGTTGGAAACCACATAAGGGCCACTTCATCTTCTTCATTGTCCACAATCTATTATGAGGACAAACAAGATTGTTTATTGAATAGTATGAATTTTTATAGAAAATTTATAACATTAATTTATTATACATCTTCAAAATTTAATTAGATGTTCTAATATATTCTACATGTTTCCTCAAAGAAAATATATTATATTTTTAATAATCCTTGATAATATAGTATATATAATATCATCCAATTATTTTTATAGTATCATTACCTTTTTTGGAGGAGGACATAATAATCTTTCTTTTCTTATTATTAGAATATATATTCATATATTATCAATTGTTCTACTTATTTCAACCAATTCTGTTGATGATATATTATGGATGAAGTGACTCCCCACCCATTAAACATATGTTCCAATATTCACATTACCAATGGATAACTCTATTCTAATTTATCCCCTTTTAGTTTTTATCAATTAAGTTGAAAAATTTCATTGACTCTATTTTTAGTCAACAATATATAACTATGGTCAATTAATATTTTATTGATAATTGATATTCGATCCAACCAATATATATATATATATATATATATTCATTATGGAATTTTAGATTAATAATCCATTTATTAAACCATATCTAAATTTATTTGAAAATATATTTGGATATAAAAATATTTTAGTTTCCATGTAAACATGGAATGATTTTTCCCAATATCTTACATTAAAAATAATGGAATTAAACTACTAAAATACCAAAAATATTATTTATTCATTATTTTAAAAAATAATTTATATCAAAAAAATAGTGTGAATCACATTAAATATGTCATGTATATTTTTTTAGCACAAATTACAATAGTTTAATTATTTAAAAATCATGTATTACAGACATCACCATGACCTTTTCTCATATGAGTTGTGTAAAATACAGACAAACCATATCCCTAATCCTTCAACTCTGAGTATCATTTATGTGTTCTATAAAAATTGATGTGAAATGATAAATACCATTCAAAAATTTTTATTTCTACTTATTTGTATTTTAATCATTCAAAAAAATACATGATCAATACATTGAATTTTTTTATCATGTACCAAATGATATAATCTCTAGATAAAACGATCAACATGTAAGTGTAAATGGTGATATAAAACAACTTTTTTCAAAAATATGATGAAATATAATATTAAGATTTTCCATCATATGGTATTTGAGAATTTTATTAAACATTATTCTCTTAAAATTGTTTCTCCCATGATGGGTATTTATAATTGATGATATAGTTTATATAACAATGATATAGTTTTTCCTCCTCGAATTATATATATTCAACACATTTTTTACACCACCATACTTCCATAATGATTAACTATATTGATTTTCTTATTCCAATTTTTTATGGTACAAGTTTTGGATTTAATGTTGTTTAAATGATGATTTAGCAGAGAATAACATATTTGGCGTCCATTTATCAATGTGTAGATGTTTTTTCAATATAGAGGGGAATTCTCTGCCAGAAGACACCAGTATGGAGGCCTAACTTGGGTAAGGTTCCCGCATTGGTTGTACAGGGTACCAATGTTGTATTTGAGTGGCAAAAATATCTCAATGAACCCTTCTACATAGCATTTGGTAGTACTGTGATGTAGGTATAATGGTATATTATTAAAATTTATATCCACATGACTGACGAATGGTGATCGTTGATGCAATATTGATTTTTGAGTGGCTTATTATATTGGGTCAATTGATTTATGACTTTTTGTTCCTTGATATTTATTTTTTTCTATAGTGGGGTTTGCAGTTTGGATTCCAAACCACATACATATTTATAACTTTTTTGTTTCTCATAATATAATAAGGTTTGTATAAGTATATCAACTAGGTTTTAGGTATTTTCTTATCGTAAACATAATTTGGTGTCGATTTTCACCCCTAAATTGAGTTTTTATGAGAAAATATTTCCCTTTTCCCCATGTATCCTATCCTTTAATTGTGGTCTTTTATTTCCAAACATGAATCTAAATTCCAATAATCTGAAAAATTAAATTAATTTACCAATATTTACCATAACTATTGGGTGAATCTAAGGTGGTCAAAGGATAATATTCACCCCATTTAGTCGGATATTTAATTATCTTTATATGATTGTGTATTGGTGATCTAAAGTTAGTCCCTTAAACATTATTTTTGATTTTATCCTAGTTATTATTATAGCATTAAGTTTTAGATATGAGATATTGTATTAAAAATTCAGATAATTTGTGTGGATGATGATTGGTGTTGTGCCCTGGGTCTCTAAATTTTTACCTAGTATGATATAAATACAGGGATGGTCATTTTTTAACCTTCTTTTTATATTGTGGATTCTTAAGATCTTTTGGAGTTAATAAACATGATAACTCCTCCATTTCATATTTAAATGGTAATATGGAAAATATTTGTACATCCATGGGTATTTATTATGGATTTAATTACTGAATATAATGAACTAGACAAATCTAATTAATTGGATAAAGATATTTCTCATGTGTGTACCTACATTTAAGATATTTCTCTCCCACATAGTTCTTGTTCACTGTTATTTTTGGAAAATAATTCATGTAATTAATAATTTTTTTGTGACTATAATGATTTTTTATGAGATCTTATTTCATAAAAATCATATAACATGAATATGAAGTTAAACATTTAAATATTGGAAAGAAATTAATACAAAATCATGTATGAAAATAAATAAAATTGTGATAGTATTTGGTGGTGGAATCATGGTTTTATATTTTTGTAAAATTTATGTGTTTTTGATAGGGTTTTTTGATTTTTTGGGGTTGATCATGTTGATCATAATTATGTGCATTAATAAATGTTATTGGTGGAATATAGTTCATATGGTATAGATAATATATCTAAAGTGCTTGCTGTGTTAGATTACGCAAATGGTAATGTGGGATATGATTGATGTAGTGGCTCAAAAAGAGGGGTTTCATCTCCCTTTACATAGTTGTAAAAAGGGATGAGTATGTTTTTATTGGTGAATGACCAGTCAGTTGATGTGTGATAAATTGATAAGTTCATGGAAGAATGAATGATAATGGGAAATAAGTAAACTAAAATGTGGTTTATTGGAATCTAATTTACTAATTTCCGTTAATTAAAAATGAATATGTGAAATGAATTATTATTGGTACGGAAGTATTGTCCATAACTTCTTTATTGTTTTTCATTGAATATAAAATGAAATGCATTTATAAATATAAATTTGAAGATAATTTTTACTTTTAAAATATAATGATGGTATGGTTAACTTGAAATTATAAATGTTTAGTGGGACTATCTTCTTGAGATGTTTTCGATGGTTAACATGTTTAAATTTCCCGTGGTGGTAGTGAGAGGTTGTGATAGTTTGGAGATGTATGTGAGATGTGGTGGTATTGTTTATATGTGACTCCCAGGTTGGTCTTGTTGGTGACATTAACAATACCTGTATTTTCTTCATGATTTGAATATGATAAAATCCAACGAATTACATATCTACTGACACCCAACATGTTTTCTATTCTGATATTTTTCCCTCATATCCCAATGGGTGGGAAGAACATATTGATGAATACTCTCTCTTCCCCACTGTCCGATATTGTTGTAGAATGGGATTTTATGGAAAATGGTAGGTATGATCACCCAAACAAAGTACGTGTTGTACTAGAACACCCTACATGGTATTATTTATTAGGCATATAATGTACATGAAAAAATTATGGGTATATTTTGATGATGATATTGTTGGTGCTCTGAAAGAACCCATGGAGAGCTGTTATAACGATATTATTAGGGAGCCCCAGAAGACCTCATAGGGTATTGTATGTGAAAACATATAAGTTGGGTTTGCCTGGTAGGAAGAGGGAATAATGTTTATGTATTTCATATTGGTGACACCATGTTATAATAGATACATCATGCTTTGATTTGGTATGGTGTGTTGTGTCATTGAAGAAGAATGTTTAAGGAGTACATGAAGATTACTTTGGAGAGTAAGTGAAATAAACCTGTAGGGAAGTTATTTCATGACACCTTTTTATAATCATATTTGATGCTATTTTTTTATGTTTTATGTGATATTTGGTTATATAATATTGGTGTTTTTAGGTGGTAGTTAACCTGATAAGTTGTTATTAGTTTATTTTTATGTATGGTAATTATTTAGTACTCTCACATTACATTCAAATGAGAGATTTTTATATAATTATATTATGTATACATATTATCCTCACCCCTATATAAATAATTATTTTTTGAAGATTCCACGATTAGGTTAGTAAATGATATTAGCAGTACTGGATTAGATTATGGGTATTCATATGAATTATCTACCTAGGAGTTAAATTATAATTTTTATTGAAATATTTATTTTTTTTTGAAATTATTCTTAAATAATGATATTATTCTAATATATGGATACATATATTTTAGTTATTATTGTTATTTAATTTCTAAATTTCTATTTCTATGAGGTTAATTCCTTTTATTTTTTATTTCATTAACTTAGTTCTATTCACCAACCCATGTACAACAATAGGAGGACCTTTTTTGGGAAAAATCATCAAAAAATTAATAGGAGGGATTACTTTTGGGATCCATTCATGACTGAGTGGTATAAGGTATTATTTTTGATATATTTAATGAACAGTTGTGATATAAATCAATGAGGATTAAATGTTATAGGTTTAAAAGGATCTAGTTAAAGTAGTTTCTTGAAATATTCTTAGGATAATTTCTAGGACTATTATTCTTGAGGAACCTTCTTTTGGATTCAATGGTGTAGAGTTTCTTGAATAACCATGTGAAATTGATCATTTTTAGGGATCATACCTAGGATAGGTACATGCATCATTCTTGGTTTATCTTGTATTTGAAATATGGTTTTTTTAATTATGTTAAATAAATAAAATTAAACTAAATTGATTGAATTAATTTCATGATATAGGTATTTGAGGTTTGGTTCCTCATTATAAGAGATATTGGTTGGTCATCATCTATGATTGGTTTATAGTGATGAGGATATATAGGCTGGTCTGGTTGACCATAGGAGAGTTTACAAGACTATAGTGGATGACCTGTGGAGGTATAACCATTGTGAGTTCCATCATATGGGTGTGCTATGTATGAGGTGGGAATCACAGAGTTGGATCCAAAGCTATGCAAGAGGAATATTTAGATTACATTCTATTTGATCAAAGTGTAGCATATGTATTAAAATCTATGATAAATTAATCAGATGATGGGTATACATAATAGTGGTGGATCTTTTATCTTAGGTAGAGGGGAGAGAATTTTTGTTTGTTATATTATTATAAGAAACATGTTTACATTGTGTTTTTATCATCGACCATGAGGGAAGTGATGAGATACAAGCTACTCTCCCATAAATTGGAGATTATAATAGTGTGGGATCCCAGGATTAGGTTTATATATGTCCTATACATTACTATTTATATTTCTCAATATTTTTATTCTAGAGATCAGGTATCTTATTTTGAGTTTTTTTCATTGATATGCTACATAATCACCTAAATTACCCTACATACATACTAGGAGTTATAAGGGAAGGTGGTCGTGTCTAAGAAGAATCAAAATTAGTTGAGATAATTTATATAGAGGATCCCTCATGGTTCTAAGTGAAAGAGATATTTTTTAGAGGATCTTAGTTGATATGGTGGTCAAGGTTTCAAGTTACAACATTGAATATATTTAACTATATATAATTGTTACATTATTTACATTGGTAAATGATACAAGGGATGGAATATTATGATATTAAATATTTTATCATCAATGAGAGTCTATATATATTTATTATTCTCAAATTATTTTTTTAAAAATAAAATACAAAGTAAATCCTTTAAAAAAATTATTTTCCTCTCTATCATATTCATGTATTCATTTAAATATCACATTATGGTTTCCTTGGGAAGAAAAAAATTAAGGGGTGATATCATATTCCTAGTTAGGGAAACATATTGTTGATGATATCATAGAATAAACAATTCTTATATAATATTGAAATAAAAAATGACAATCAATGAATTCCATATAACTAATTCCATGATCATGACATATATAAATGAATAGAAATAAAAATATTCACATGGATAACAACATATTATATTATAATCAAGGAATACATAATAAAAGTCATCATAAATATTAACATCAAGGCCACGTGGAAAGACATTATAATCAATCCAAAAAGAAACCATTCAGTGACATTATAATCATACCATCAATGCAGCATTCCATGAAATAATAATGAAATATGTAGGAATATACCATATGACCATTCTATATTTCATCATGATATGTATTGGTGCTTTGAGTGGCTATTGTGGGACTTGATTATCACTTATTAGGAAAATTAAATTCTTTATATTAAATAGATTAAAAAAATATGTACAATCATTATTTATTTGTAATATGAAAACATCCATTTTTAAATAATGCACTATTTCAGGTCAATACATTATTTAATAAATAAGTGGAATCACATGGTCACCGTCCACCCTAAGTGTAACATCCCACCCTATATAATTGACTTGAGAGGGACGAGGAATTATACGTGGCCTTAAGAGACATTCCCGGGGAACCAAAGGATGGAAATAAATGACAAAGGCTTCAAAAATCATTGGGGATCAATTTTTTCCATAAGATAAAATCAACCCACAAAATATTCCATTAAAAAATAGCATGATGCATGCCATCCAAACTACCCAACTCTTACATTGCCCAAAGACAACCAAACTATTTCATAACGAATTTCCAAATACCAATAGAGCCACTCAAAAATCATAGTATCAAGAAGATGACTACAAAACGATACCCCAAAGAACTAGGACACCATCGATATCTCCACATCATGCTCCATAGTCCTAAAACCACAACAACACCAATGAAACATTTCAAACCACTAGAAAAATGACATACTTACCCTTACCTCTGTCATAGAATACAACATCTTCCAAACCACATGCGTTCAAAATAAATGATTGAGTACAAATACTCGATTGGTTTTCCCCAAATTAGTTCCCTACACACTCCATTAGGATAAAACCATTTTCACACATAGACATATATATATATATATGTAATACTTTACATAAGTCATTAAATAGTGCAATAATTTATAATAAGACAAACACTCTTTTACCAAATCCTTTTTACCCAAATTCACGCAACACATTTGAAATCCAAACAACCATGTAAAAAGACATTTCACCCATCCACATTAGCGCAAAAATAGTGGAACTTCCCATCCAAACACATTTACTAATTTCTAAATCACGTGGTACTTCTTTCCCACCTATCCTTGATGGAATCCCTTCTATCCACCCTCCATCCTATTTTTATAGTGGTACTACCCACCATTTTCACATAATTCCAATAAAAAACATAACATTAAGATGCAATTAACCATGAATATAACACACCAAGGGCACACCAACATTCCAATGACTGTTTCATAATTACACAATCCCTTAGAGCATCATCCATGTCATATAAAATTTCAATAATGCAACCCTTTTTTAATTGAAAATAATTTAATGAATCCATTTCCATAAAGTAACCCAAGTTACCGATTTTTTAATAAATAATTTCAAATCCAACAATAAGAACATTTCACTGCAAAACCCATTTTCCAAAATATCCACAAAACTATACCTAAGGGAATTATAACCGATTTATAACGACAAAATAAACAATTAATTGAAGATAATAAAATTAATTAGAACATTAATAATAGATCTATCAACATGGAGTCGAGAGAGAAGCCAGCTACCATTAGGTTTTTAGTAAATTCGACCCCCAAGAAACTACACCGCAATTAGGGAAAACAATCCACTAAAACATCTCTAGATCTCCTTCCATATCATCAAAAAGCATTAAAACCAAACCTCATGGAAAAAAGAACCCTAAATCATCACACAACGGGAGTATATCTAGAAAACCGAGAGAGAGAGAGAGAGAGGGAAGAGTAGATCTATTGAAAATCACAAAGAACTAAGCGATGAGAATTTCTAGAGAAGTATTTTCTCAACAAAACCTTGAAAAACCTTCTATTTTCTTCTAAAAGTAGTCGGAGATAACCCCTAACCCTTGATAAGAGGGATTTTAAAGTGAGAAAAAAATTTTTGGATGTTAGGGTGTCTTTAGTGAAATCTAGAGTAATCCATGATTTTTATAAATCCAATTGTTACGATCTGTATGGTTATCACGAATGGTTATAAGACCAGTGCGCTAATTATGTATTTACTACTACATCAAAGGGGCATCCTTCATAGACTAATTTTACTATTAGGAAAACTCTACACAAGCCGTGTATAACCCCATTTCCCAAACATTTTCATCTTACATGGTTTTCCATAACCGTGCTCAAAACGTGCTGCCTTAAAAAGGATTTCAAAACATTCCTAAACAATATCAAACTATCCAAAACACTTCCAAACACAACCCAAACACTTTAAACACCTAAAAATTAATATTAAATGATAGATATCTCAAACTAGGGGTGAAACACTGGGAAATATGGTTGATGGTTAAATAATAACAATAAAAAGTCATTAAAACATCCATATTTAAATACAAACATATGGATGATAATATCTCCCACAATCAATAAATGATAAATTGTGATCATAATACATGTAGATATTGGATGTATATGGTTAAAAAATACATATTCAACTAGACAGATTTGTTTATAAAAATCTTTTCTTTCAAATAATAAAAATAAGGGATCCCCATTATTTCATGATATATGAATAGAATAACATTATCATAATTAATAGAGAGAAATATATTGGATGGGTTTGTTAGATAGTTAATATATCATAAAATAATATTTAAATATATTGATATAGATGAAAAAACATTGATAAAAATAACACATCAAACAATATGACATATGAAGGGATTAATAAATAGATTTCATAATACAATGAATTGAATCCACTAATAAAATAGTATGTAGGGATTTTGAAGGAAAAAATAATATTATAACCCCCAGTAAAAAAATTAAATCATAAAGTGGAAAATGGATGAAAAATAACAAAATAATCTTGAACAATTATAAATAATATAGTAAACATATGATGTTACAATTTTCAATAAAAATTCAATTTTTAAAAGTGGGGTAAAAAATTTTGAAAATAATTATTTTTAATGATAATACATAATATTATATATATTTAAAAAATTAATAAATATTATCCCAATGGGATCTGGTTTGGATGATGAAAATTTGAATTTGAATAGATAAATTCATTTTAATATTATGAAAATAAAATTTTTACAACCCCTATCTTATAATGAAAATCAAATATTTTGAATTTTGGACTTGAAAAATTAGAAGAATACATGATAGAATAAAAATTTTCATTTCAAGACTATAAAAAAGACAAATTCAATTGAATGAATAACTACATGGTGCATAATAATCTATTAAAAATGACATGGATTATTCTTAACAATATGTAATTATTATGAAGAAATAAATCCATCAATGGAGATTGATTGACGTGGTAATAAATCAAATTTATTTCATAATATATTGTTGAAAATTCATATAAATATAATTGGAAAGAAAATATTATATATTAATTTTATAGAATAAATCATCGTTAGAATAATGGTGTCTTAGAATAATAATTCGAACTCACTGAAGTGAAATTGAGTTATGAAGACCCCTAATTGAAATGGTAAACTACATATCAAAATAACATGAAAATATAACATGTAATTGAATTTAAAATACTTTTAATTTAATTATTTTACTTTAAAATATTCAAAATATTTCATATTCACCGAAAAATTGAAAAAAATTATTAGATATGGAATAATTATTGACGAATAGAAGTTGGGATGATAAACAACTTACAAAAACCGTAAATATATAATTAAAAGAATTAGAAGGATATATTAATTCAAATACATTTAAATTTAAATAAAGGAAATTTTATTATTATAATATTATAAAATGGGGGTAGTATATAAACAATATAAAAATTAAATCATTCTTCTTGATAAATCATTCTTCAATGAATGAAAAATGAGGAAGAAACCATAAAAACATCATATTTTTAATTATAATTTGAAATATATTTAATTACATTTAAATGATATATCTTGGAAAAAAGTGGTAATATATCCTAATAAAATCCTACATATGATTTTCCAATTTTTATAATTTCTATGTTCATGAATAATAAATATAACTTTTTGAAAGGATATTGAGTTACGAAAAACCCTTATGAGTATTATAATAATTGAAAAAAATATCACGATAGAGAAATGTTGAAGTATAAAAATAATGAAATTTAATAAAATGATGGATCCAGATATGTACATTAAAATAGTAAGTATAAAAACATATAAAATAATATATTTTCAAAAAACAAACAATGTATGAAAGTATGAAACTATTGATGAAACTGTTAACATAATTCTCGTCACACATGAAAATGATTTAACCTAAAGAATAATAAACATAAATATCTGAATAACTCATTTGATACCCATATAATTATCTATAACATTTTTAGCCTTCATTTATAATCAATTATTATGCATTCATTATTTATTTATTACTTATTTCAATAACATGGGTTTTTAATTTTCTTATTTCATATGAGTTGGAAATCGAAATTTTAATCATTAGTATTTTTAAACAATTTTTCCATTACTAGGTTAAAATGATATTATTATTTTTCAATGATTAATTAATCCTCTATTTATATTATTGAAATAATGTGTATGGTTTGATAGAATGAGATCTATGATGAGATTGTTTTGGGTAATCTCTCTATAAGAATAAATTACATCCTAATAACTGTGATTTCTTTTGTCTAACATTCAAAGACCTCTTAGTGATATATATTACTCTTTTATATCATATATACTTAATAAAATGTAATAAAAGTTTCAATCATGGTGGTTATCTGAAACATAACACAATGATTATGTAGTCTACATGTGCACATGGACAATTATTACTTATCCAATAGAAAAAAGGGATATTGAAATTGATTTATAATTACCGAATTGTAATAATTCTATAAATATCATATTTTTCACTAAATATCCATTTTGAAACTACCATTTAAGGTGTTTATTTAAAATTATACACATCCTTCAGTGGTGGTCGTAGTCCACATTATCATTGGAATGATAATTAATTTTTTCATAAGGAAATGGGAAGAGTGGATAATATTTCATAGATAAACATAAAAAATATCCTAATATAAATAATACTGATTTAATTTTATTTTAGTGGGTAATATAGGTTTTGTGGAGAAATATAGATGAGGAAAAATATTAGAGAGTGATTTTCAGTACTTTTGATAATTTGATATTTCTCTTGATGTAATTCTTGAATATTCATATTTATGAGGACTTATTGTAACTATAATATTATTTAAGTAAAATAGAGTTATATTGGATGTTAAAAATTATATCTATTAAAGTGAAATTTATTTTTTTTTGTTTACATATAGGGTCCGTGGAAGGCCACATTTATAAGGTATATGATTTTCACTATTATAATTATATATTACATAAATTCACTATTGAAATGACATGTTGATCAAATAAAGGATAATAATGGGATGGGTATATGGTGTGGTTCAATATTACTCAGAAAAAATCACTCGAAGACATGTTTTTATTTATTTTATGCTCTCCCCATGGGTTTTAAATTTTTTCCTATAACATGTTCTTACCATGGAAACTAATTTTAAACCACATTAATTAATATCAATGAAAAAAATTTAAATTGACCTTATTACGAAAGTAAAACATACTGAATTTAGGAATAAAAACAATTTTTATCAAATATTATTCTTAATGTAGAGAAATTATACATTTATCATTAGCGAAAAAATGCATAAAATTTTAATATATTTTTTTATATATTTAGCATTAAATTATAAATGATTTATATACTTATAACATTAATAATTATATGTAAATCATAATTTATATTGATTTGGATATAATTCAAAAAATAAATTTCACCATTATGATACAGAATTAATAAAATATGAAATATTTTTATTAGAATAAAATATTACTTTAACCTTAAAATTTCGACCAATGCTTTTATAAAATTATGATAATATTTCAAAATGGATAATTGAAATACTTAAATAAAAATTTGATATGACTTTTTTCAATATTATAAGAATTTAATTAATAATGATAATGAAATAAAAGTTACAGTTTTAGTAAAAACTATATTTTCAACTGACCACCAACAAATTAATTAATATAAAAAATTAAAAAATCATAATCTTATTCCAATAATGAAATTATCAATCTAAAAATGAACATTAATTTTTATCCAAAAATTAAAATTATAATATTTATTAATTAAACTTTTAAATCAAAACAGAATAGAAAATTAAAAAAAAATATTAGATGATGAATTATTATATCAATTTTCCTCATTATCCATTCATTAAAATTACTCATTTAGTTAGTGTTACTCAATTATTTATATGAACATTAAATTTTACCATCTATTAGTGATGATATATTTAGTTTTGTTAATATATTAATGCATATCTCATAAAAGAACAATTTTTATCAAAATAAATTAATAGCATAAAATGATCTTATTAATTATTAAGATACACTAATTAAAATCCATAAAAGAGTATGTTTTAAAAATTGAATTTCTCTTTATTTCAATACATATTTAAAAAATAAATTTCATCATTATATACCCTCCAATTCACTTTATAATATTGGTTTCATTTAATAATAATAATATCATCTGAGTAAATATATTATAATTTCATTTTAGATTTAATATACTTATAAAAAAATGCATTGAACATAATATATACTTAAAATATAATTACATATTAAAATATCAAGGTGTTACATTATCCCCCATGAAAATTAATTTCTCTCTCATAATTTAAATTACTACATACTAATGTAATTATAAAAGGGTGACCATATGATAGACCAGACTCAAGACACAATTTTTACTGATATAACTTCCACAATAACAAAGGAAATACAATGATGATCATATATCCTTTTATAATATTAATATCCATAATATTTAATTTAATTTCAAATATTTGATCTATGAGATCACCATTATTTTGTATTAAGGCCAATATTATTGAGTTTTCCTCCAATGGGAGTTCAAATGATTCTTTCTATTGATTATATATCATATGTTGAAATGAAATATGACAAACTGATTCCAATTTTTTTTATTTTTTCTATATAGTGATAAGAAATAAAATTTTAAAATAATAATGAATTCATATAATAAAATAATAATAAATTCCATAGAAATAAAATTCTAATAAACATAACATTTGGATAAAAACATTCTACTATGATTATTCTCATTTAATTATGAATAAAAAAATTAGTGAAATGATTTAATTAATTTTGAAAATTTATAAAAAAATACTACAGTGATAATAATCAAACACATAAAAGAGATATAGAACTTTGTAAAAGAAGATAAATGTAATTTAATTATCCTTACACATATCAGTGGTATTCTTAATATATGAATTTCATTCCTCTCAATGTCTAATAGGTTCATGAAGCTCATAATATTTTTAAATATTTGGATTGAGGAATTAACTAGGATATTTCCAAAGTTCCAATAATTTAAGATAATGAAATAATAGTTCTATATTCTGAAAGTCAACATTTTCAGTCACCTTGTTAACTAAAATATTTATTTTACCTCAAAATTTAGTTTCTCTATATCCTCTATTTCCAAATATATTAGATATTCTAGTTCAAAAGGGTTTTCACCCAAATAATGATCATTTAGGAAAATTAATATTCTTAATTTCATTATGTTTGTCACTCAAACATCCAAAATATTCATTCTTTCCTTTTTTGGTGTGTTTGGGAATTAATCTATGTTCACATTCTTATTCATAATTAGTTATATTTTTTTTGTAATAACATAAAAATCACAATCCATCCCTAATATGGAATGGTTACTCATTAAAGAATTCATCACATTGCCCATCAAATCCAATGTTAACACGGTATCTCTTGACTCTACCCACAACTAATATATTGGATGTTGTTGTATAAAATTTTAATATACGAATTGAAAGGATATTATAAACCTAAAAAAAATATTCAAATTCCTTGAATGACCACAATTATGAATATCTATGTTTCAATATTGGTTATCTATGGTATGTTTCAATTTCTATATATATCTAAAAATTATTCAAATCCATCATTATGGTTAATAAACACCAAAAGAATAAAAAAATAATATAACTTGTGAGTGTCAAACAAGGTGTACAATTTGTTTTCACTATCCAACAATAGGTGAAAAAAAATTATTAATAAACCTACCTCTAGGGTTATTACCCCAAGGGTCATTTTTACCAGAGTATAAATCCTATTTTAGTATCTTGTTATACATTTAATTACCATAAAAACCATGCAATCTCCACATTAACAATTTTATGAATTTTTTCAAATGCATATAAGTTTTCCAATAGTGTGTATTAAGGTATATTCTCTTATTCAGTTTTAAAAAATATAATAATAAAATTTTTATACTAATAATAATATTATACAATTTCAAAAATCATAGATTCTATTAACATAGAAATTTTGGTTATGTTGTTACATTTTTATAAGATACAAATTATCACATTAAAAATTATAAAAATACATAGTATTCTTTAGAGCCGAGATACATAAGTGACTCTCAAATTAAATTCAAAAACAATAATTTATAAATAAATTACATTGGGAAATTTATTATCCCATATAAAATATTGTTTAAAACATTCAACCAAATATCTTTGAATTTAGATTTAATTTTTTAAAACTATATGGAATTGTTTTGAGACTACATGATCTAGCGATACATGATTCTGAGGCCCACTGAGCTCGGAAATAAATTGTGAAATTTTTTATGGTAAATTCAGTAAAGGTGCATGTTTGTTTTTCTAACTTTTGATCCAATGCTCGTATCGAATATACGATGGCACAATTGAACCCATGAACGTCAGGATTCCCCAAAAAAGGAAATAACATAAGCCAATAAGGGATGAATGGAATATTAAATTTTTAGAATTTTTGAGAAAAATAATAAAATAACATAAAAACTTATTTTATTTATTTTATCACTAATGAGCGGTAACACAGTGACATTGTGTTCCAGCGAAGAGGCAATGAAGTAGTGCATTAATGGAGCTCATTAATGGACCATTAACATGTAGTGTAATGAATATTTAATAAAACATAATAGTGATGTTGTTTAATTAATGAAATTGTATAACAATGTGACATCGCTGCGTAATAGAAGTTCTACGACATGTTTTCTTTTTAATATTTTGATGCATTGGTGGAATGAGGATTAAACAGTGAGGATTCGTTGATGATCCTCTATCATATTTCCAACCCAATGAAGAATGATGAATGAAAATTGGACATCATTTACATTGACATGCCTCGAAGAATGATGAACTTAATAAACCTCCTGGATCCTCAACAATGTTGTGATATGACCATAAACATTATTGAGGAAGGGGTTTTATTTTAAAGTCTTCCTCATCCTTTATTCCTAAACGATAAACATGGATAAACCCACAATCAATTTGGTATGTGGTTCTCTCATTCATATGAGGTGGTATTCTTTTTTGGGTTCGAAATCAGACTGAATTATTGTTGACTTAACATCTTCTCCAAACCTCCCCCCGGTTTTAAAATGTGTAAATGGGGTTTGCATGGACTGACCTGAACATGGCATGAGAACCTCCGCATTTGTGCTCACTATGAGAAGATTGACTAGATGGCGGAAAGGTGCATCTAGGACCATCATGCTAGTGTTAATACCCTATTCATCTCATAGGTGCATGGAGATTAGTAAATGAACCAACAGAGCATCATTAGTGCCCCGTTGAAGGAACCACCGGCACATTGCGACAAAAAGAGTCTGTGACCGGCTGGTTGTGGATTGTTGCGGTGGCATGGAGGATCAGTGCCGCATGAAGGCGGCGACACACGTCAAGGACACCTAGAAGACCATCTGAGCTACAGTCGCTCGACCATATCAGAGGGGAGGCTGTGGCCCATCAGCTGCGGTATGTGCTGGACATGGAAATAGGCGGGTGCCGCATAGGAGGAGAGGCTCGCTCCTTGCAGGAAGCATTTTGAGAGAGGATGAGACACAAAAACGACTAAAAAATCTCAGGCACCCACCAGAAGCTGCACATGTGGTCAGGGTTTAGCTGGCAACACAAACATACATCAGTAGACCAAACACATTCCATTTGGGTTGGGCCGGACAACACAAGGTCGCTCGGAGACCCAGCAACCTAGACCCTTGGCCCAAATGGGTCGAGTCTCACGAGGCCCATCGGGCCTGGTCCACCGGCCAATCTATGCTGGACTGACCCAGAACCGAACTGGGTGAGGTTGAGTCAGATGAATTAAATAGGGGTTTTTGGGACCCCTCGGTATGGGTCTTCCGAGTCGGTCTGACGAGGTCAGACCGGACCCAGACGCAATCATATATGATTGCTAAAATGCTAATAACATGCAAACTAAGGATCTTATTGATAGGTCTTTTGCTATTTTGGGACCCTTTCAAGGAGGCATATTTCGTTTCATGATCTATGGAGACTTACATGGATGTTGAGGTGAAAAAAATGGCTTGAGTAGTGGTTCTACCAAGCATGTTATGTATGGACCCTATAGTTGGCTGAGACCTGAAAAATGTTGAAAATATACTTTTTGGGACTTGAATATGTCCTAGTGGGATAAAACACTATCTGAAATTGTAGGCCCATTGTGGGATAGAGTCTTTGTGACTCGGAAAACCCTTGATATCCAATGAGGAGAAGTACCTCAGTTGGTCAATGTGGGAAGCACCTCTTTGTGAATTTGCAGGCCCACAGTGGGAATGAGAGTTTGTGCCTCTTTATACCCCAAGTAATAATTAGTGATGTGTACTATAATAGACCATAATTATTGGGAAGTAGATTCTGTGTGACCCAGTAGGCCCATTTCACTCAAAGTGGAGGCTTTCTCCAACAACCGAGGTGTTCGATGATGTGACTGATGAATCTTCAATCACTATTCTAGATGTATAATTGGTTGGAGATGTCTTGTTCAACATGCATGTGCTTCATGATCTTACTCCATGGTGATGTTTTTTGCTTTGATTTAATGATGGATTTCTATTCATTCATTTATGTTTCGGAGTCCCCTACTGAGAGTATTGTTACACACCCCTTCATGGGCTTCACCTATACATGTTGTGTCTAGTAGAGACGAGAGACACATTGATGGTGGAAATGGTTGCCTAAGACCAGGAATGGCCATGAGAGATTAGGCAGGAAGGACATTCTACATTGGCTTCCAGTAGCTACACTACTCTTAACATCAAATGGGGTATTTAGAAGATAGGTACCCGAGTCCCTTTGTACATTGTTGTTTTCAGTTCTGTTTGTGGGGTTTGTATTCTGATCCCCTTTATTTCTGTTGTACTTATAATAATTACTTTTTTAGTAGACTTGTTTTCCACCATTTCAGTTAGGGGGATGTGGTTGGGCGTGTGTCTGTCTATATGTACATAGGAAAATGCCTCCCACATGCATGTTTACACCTTCGGTGATAGTTGTGAGCCCCTAGCATTCAGGGGGCGGGCTTGGGGTAGTCATGGCACAGGACCCAGGGCATGGGTCGTGAAAAATAGGTATTATAGGGCGCTCGGTTCCACCTCTATGAATGGGAGTATGTTGTTTTGTATTTGGGGAAACAATGGTATGTTTTCTGAGTCTGATATTCAAATTTGGGGTGTCGATTTTTGTTGTGGAGGCAGATATATCCATACCCCATGACATTGAAATATTATTTTCGACTCAAAAAATTAAATCACTATTTTCAAAAGTGTCTTCTTTTTTTGAATAAGAGTCATCTCACTAGTTATAAACTTCTGATCGTTGTACATCTTGATCTATCTCAGGATACCTCCACGTGGAAAACAATCTAGGATCCGGATATGTGATTGGGTGGACAACCTGCCTAATGATGAGGTGTCAGTTTAGGTTCCAATGCTACAGATGGCCCTACCAGGTGGTTCATCGGTGTTTCCACCACACATTGATCATTAGTTACTACTAGAGGTACCTGTAGAGTATATACCCTAGCTCATTACCTTGCATGAGTTCCAGAGATAGAGAACTCCTATGTTAATGGGATAGATAGACCCTCAAGTTGCTGAATACTGGCTAGAGGCAATGACTTAGGTCATCCGCATAGTGATAAAACTGCATGACCAGATGAAAATCTTAGCTGCAAGACTCATTAAAGGATATATCCTTTTAGTAGGGACTCACTCAGAAGACCAGGACTTCCATGGTGTCTCTTAGCTTCCCTACCCAGGTCAGGGTGCTGGAGAAATCCCTTCTTGTGGATAGATTTTTTGAGGATAAGGCACCAACATCAATAGCGACCAGAAGACCCCAGGAAGCAGCATCTTCTGCAGGAAGCAAACAACTGACACGAGGGCCCAATAGGGCCTGGTATTTCAGAGGATAACCCTATGACTCAGGGTCGGTAGTGCGGGGCACCTAGACTAGAGCGAGTCAGCCAAGAGAATGGCTTTGCTTCATGTATTTTTGGTATGGACACATGGAATGTGACTACCCAACCTTTTATACGAATGACCAGAAGATGGTCAAGGGGACACCAAGACTGAGGTACAGGTTTGTGTGATGAGGTCCTTAGAGCGGTAAACGCGACAAGGGAGAAGGCCAATCAACAGGTGGTGGGTGATGGTTTTAGGTATAACCACCACCACCCTTAGATGGTCCACCCTAACCTTAGAGAGCATGTAGAAAGTGGTGAGCTCAGATTTAGGAACAAGATGATTATGACTATGACACTCCAGATATGATATGAGGTATGATATTTTTATTCTCTACCCTAGCTGCAGTTCTTATAGACACATTTATATCACTTTATCCTTTCCAAGACTCTTGTACAGAGCCTGGATATTTTGATGGATCCGTTGGCTCAATCTTTATATATAGAGACTCTTATGGGTGGGGATTTGATGATTACACACTATTTCTGGTAGTGTGATCTTACTCTATGAGGTACGAGATTTTGTTGGGATCTCTTAGTAGCATCATCGAGGCCTTACAATTTCATATTGTGTATGGACTGCTTAACCACAGTCCATGTTCATATCTACTATTTTAGGTATCCAATGTGTTGTTTTTTTGGGGATGGGAATAATTTTTCCTTTATCTATGAGGAGAAAACCCTTGAATCACATGAAAGATATTATTGGGGGAGGGTGCAGTTGATCACTCACTAGTTGGATAGCCTCACCCTTTGTGAAGGGTATGAGAGGATTCCAAGATTTTCTGCAGTGGTTGAGGAGTAAAAGGATGCTCTTCTTGAGGATCTTCTAGGAGTACCTCCTCGTAGATAAATAGAATTTTGTATCGACCGGTACCATAATATGGAATCGATATCCACAATGGAATATCTGATGGCTACCATGGAGCTTTGTGAGATGAGGGTATTGCTAGAGGTCTTGTAGAATCAGGTAATCGAAAGGAACTACATTTCCTCATGGGAATCCACGATGTTGTTTTACAAGAAGGTAACATTGAGTTTAAAGTTCTGCAAGGACTTACAGAGCCTGAACTAGGTTTCTGTGAAGAACAAGTATCAACTACCGAGAATTAATGAACTATTCGATTAGTTGAAGGGAGAGAGATGGTTCTCCAAGATAGACATCTTATCATGATATCACCCACATTGGGTATGGGATGAGGATCTACCGAAGACATCCTTCAGGTGACATTACGGTCACTATGAGTTCTTGGTGATTCTATTCAGTGTGACCAACACCCTAGCAGTGTTCATGGGACCCATGAATTAGATTTACCATCTTTACCGTGACTGTTTGGTCAGCTTCTAAATTGGAGACATCTTGATGTCATCACATCAAAGCAGGAGAACGCTACACACATGAGGATATTCCATGATACACTCTCAGAGCACAAGCATTATGGTAAGCTCTTGAAATGGAAATTATTGAAATGATAGGATGGAGTTGCAGTGGATATGAGGATTATAGAGGCAATGCTCACTTGGGAACCAACCAAATGCATGACTGAGGTGATGAGAGTCTTTGCATTGGATGGATACTATCGATCGATCATCATATACTTTTCTAGAGTTTCAACACCCTTATCGACTTTGAAATTGTAGGGGAAAACCTTCGTATGTATGGGGAAATTCCAGAAGAGTTTCCAGGAGGTGAGGAAGAGATTGACTACAACACCCATATTGACACTACTAGAGATGGTGTTGAGTATATTCTATTATGAGACACTTATGGGACAATACTAGGTTGTGTCCTAAAGAAGGAGTGGGCATTTATCACCTACAGCTCATACCAGTTGAGGAAACAAGAGTTGAACTACGCAACCCATGACCTGGAGTTAGCAATAGTGGTATTTTCCTTGAAGATGTGTCAACACTACATGATGGGTGGAAATTTTACAATTACCTCAACAAAAATGTCTTAAGTATATCTTCTCCTAGAAGGACATGAACTTGAGACATTGGTAACAGATAGAGTTCCTCCAGGACTATTACTTTGAGACAGTTTACACTCTTTGGAAGGGGAATGATGTAGCAGACATGTTTAGAAGGAGGACCAGATTGTATATGTTGAGTGAGGGGACAAAGTAACTAGTCGTGATACATATATCCTTCGTGGATGATGATATAGAAGCTTACCATCAGTCAACGATTATTACTCCCCAACTCATACAATGATTCAATGAGTCACAATAGGTGGATGTCGACTTCTTGGACTGACTTGCTCAGTTATCCTCAAGGAATGCTCATGAGGTATTTTCTATTGGTGGGGAACATTTCATTCTTTCAGAGGATGCATCATAGTACCAGTTGAATTGAATAATGAGGAGTTGATATATTTCCACTAATCCCCTTTAGTAGTACATTCTGGAGTGCCTAATTTCCACCAAGACCTATGAAGTTATTACTCGTGGAATAGAATGAAGAAATTAGTGGACGAGATCATCTAAAGATGCCTGACTTGTCAGTAAGTGAAGGCCGAGATTTAGGTTCTAGTAGTCCTGGCTCAATCACGTGAGTACCGAAGGGGAAATGGTACTGTTTCTTGATGGACATTGTGATGGGGTTACCAGTTATGTCCAGAGGCCACAATTCTATTTGCGAGATCGTTGGTTGACTCACCATGTTGGCTTACATTTTTCCCATCCAGGAGAAGGAACCATTAGAGGGATTCAAACACCTATATGTCCATGAGATATTATGGATTCATGGGGTTCTCTTGAGAATCGTCTCAGACCATGATGCAGGATTTACATCCTGGTTTTAGAAGGGATTATAGGAGGAATTTGGGAAATAGTTAGGCCTAAGAATAGATTTTCATCCTGAGATGGATGGTCAGACAAAGCACACTATATAGACATAGGAGGACGTGATTCATGTTTTTGTCCTTAATTGTAGTCGTATTTGGGAGGACCCCCTTCCACGGTTGATGATTTCATACAACAACAGCTATCACTCCCCCATTGGAATGGCACTTTTCGAGGCATTATAGGGGAGGCCTTGCAGATCAACTCTATGCTGGATAGACCTAGGGGAGTCGACACTCATGGGTCTAGGGATGGTACATGCTACTAATAATATGGTTTAGATCATCATGGAAAAATTATAAATTAATAGAGAAGGAATAAATTATATGTTGATATGAGGTGTAGACCCTTGGAGTTTTAGGAGGGAGACTATGTGTTCATTTGGGTCTCACCTGATAAGGATTGCATAGATTTTTCTAGGGAGACATGTTATATCTAAGGTTCATCACACCTTTTTAGATCATGAGTATAATTGGCGAAGTGGCCTGCCACATTGCTCTTCCCCCACAGATTCACCATGTGCACTATTTTTTCCATGTCTTTTAGTTGATAAGTATGTGCATGATCCATCGCCTATCATTGATTGTGGAGACATTTACATTGACAATGATGTGATGTATGCAGACATACTGTTGGCGATATAGGATTAATGAGAGTAGGACCAATGTGGGTGGTCATATCCTCTAGTGCGTGTTCAGTGGCATCAAGATTATTTCGAAGAGAGCACATGGGATTGGGAGGCTCAGATTCATGCTCAGTTACACCATTTGATTGATTTGACATTCCTTTGGATTTCCATGTTGTAAAACCCAGTGGTGGAGAGAATGTGATGTATTGAAATTTCTTTTAAATTTTTTTAAATTATATGAAATTATTTTGAGACTACACACTCTGACATACGTGATACTAAGGCATGGTGATCCCATAAGTGAATTTTGAAAATTTTTATGGTATATTTAGTAAATGTGAAAGTGGATTTCTATATATTATGAACTGGTTCTCAGATCAAAAAAAATACGAGGGCACTGTTGAACTTTGAATGACGAGATTCTTCTTTAATGGAATTAACATCGACCAGAAAGGGCCGAATAAAAAAGTTAATTTTTGGACTTTTCAGGAAAAATAATAAAATAACATAAAAAGTTCTTTTATTTATTTTCTCACTAACGAGCAGCAACACAATGACTTTGTAGTGTAGTGACATTGTAGAAACGTTGTTCATTAATGGATCTCATTAATGTCTCATTAACACGCAATGTCACGACTCTTTAATGATGTGAAACAGTGTAATGAGGCAATGTTGCACCATAATAGAAACATTGTGACATGTTTTTATTTTAATAGTTTGACGAGTTTGTGGAATGATGACTGAAATGTAAGGATACTTTGAAGAACCTCGAAAATCATTCATGCTAACCGAATATGACGAACCCCGACTAGACGTCATCAAATTCAACGTACCTTAATGAATAAACAACCCCATAAACCCCTTGGACCATTGAGGACGAAGCTCAACGACAACGAACATTAATGAGGTACGGTTTTTATTTTTTACATCTTACCCATACTTTATTTCTAAATGATAAAATATGACCACAAATATGTTTTTTTGTGGGTCGATCATTCTTGTTGGAAGGTACTCTTTTTGGGGTTGAACATCAGACTGGATATTCATGGATTGAACATCATCCCAGAACCTCCCCCACAGTTTTAACACATCTAATGCGAAGGGCAAAAGATGACCTGAAGAAGGCTAAAACCCCTATTCATGCACACTCATTTTGAATAGAATATCCATGATGGTGGCAAGGAATATATGATACAATATCGGTGACAGTGACATCCATCGGAGCCCATTGGCGTAGGTGAATCAAGAAAAAGACAACCAAAAAATCTCTGGTGTCACGCAAATTGAACATCCAATGCACTGGTGGCGGCCGTGGGAGGATGCAAGTAGCACACATGTCGGTGCACCGTGTTGACAGGAGGCTACAACCACTAGGCTGTGGATGCATGGAGTAGCGGTGATGCATGGAGGTAGCGGCCTATGTTCTGGCCACCAAGATGACCTGTCAAGCCTTGGTTACTTGACCATGGTGATAGGAAGGCCGCATTCTATTGGCCATAGAAGTTTCTGGATTGGGTGCCTGATGTGCGTCGTGTAGGAGGTGTGGTATGCTCCTTGTGTGTTGTGTTTGGATTGAGGAAGTGATGAAGTAGTGGTTGCCGCATCCTGGGCACACACCATCGGCCCTACGTGCGGTTGGGCTTCATCTGGCGGCCTACTTTCCTAGCCAGCGGGCTGGTTCCATGCCTATCAAGTGAGACCAACACCTATAGGCTAGACTCGTTCCCTTCAGGCCGGAATGAACAAGACCATTTCCCCAGGTGACCCACCTGGCTAGACCCTCACCCAAACCAGGCGGATTTGACTAAGGCCCATTGGTCCTGGTCCACTAGCTAGGCTGGACTGGACCGACCAAGACCCGAACCGGTTCAGGTTGTGTCAGTCGAATTAAACTTCTGTGTGTTGGACCCCTGGGCTGGGTCAGGTAGGTCATCTTGACCAGGTCATATATGGAACAGACGCAACTGGCCCATGATTACAAAAATACTAATAACTTGCAAACCAAGTGACTAATTGACTATACCTTTTCAGCATTGAGACCCTCTCAATGAGGTCGATTATTGGTATGATATAAGGATACTTCAATGGAATTTGAGATATGACCAATGTAATGATGAGAATTTATCCTAGGCGTGCTGTGTAAAAAACCCTTCGGTTGGCCGAGAGCTGATGACTACTGAAAAGAGACCATGTATGACTCCACTGTATCCCAAAGGGATGAACCTCATTGTGACATTGCTGGCCCACTTTTGGGGCAATACTATGTGACTCGGCAGACCCATGGAAGGAAATGTTAGGAGTAACTCAGTTGTCCAAGGTTAGAAGCACCTCTATGTGACTTTGTGGGCCCACGGTGGGAGAAATAATGTGTGACTCGGTATACCCACGATACACATCAGGGTTGAGTACCACAACATTCTAAGGATAGTTGAAAGTTTCTTCTTTGTAACCTGACATGCCAACTGTACTCATAGTGGGGGGGTTCTCCAGTAGCTATGGTGTTCGATGACATGACTGGTGATTCGTCTATCACTACCCTAGATGTATTATTTTGTGATACGTATTTTTCTTCATGTTTGTGAATCGTGCTCAGGAAATGTGCATTGATTTTAGGATTACATTGTGGTATTTACTTTGTTTTTCTGGTACCAATACTGAGTATTTGTTTACTCACCCCTTCACAGGTATCGCCCACACATGTTTTGTTTGGTGCAGAAGACAGATGCTTCGACAGAGGACTTGGGGGCATAAAACTAGGCATGGCCCAGTGAGATAAGGTGGACCTAAAATTCTACTTCAGCTTCCAATAGCTACACTATTCATTACATTATGTGGTGTTTTAGTTGATAGTTTCTCATGTCTCTTTGTACTTTTCAGTTTTCAGTTCTATTTGATGAGTTCATATCCTAGCCCAATTTATTTTATTTATACTTGTAGTCATCAATTTCTTCAATATAAATTTTACCCTTTTAGTTTTTAGGAAGTGGTGTGGCATGTGTTTTCATACAAGTACTCAGGAAAATGCCTCCCACTAGCAGGTTGATTCCATCAACACTAGTCGCCAGCCCCTGTCCTTCAGGATTCTTGCTTGCAGTTGCCGAGGCACGGGTCCCAAGGATGGTTCTTGATATTCAAATATAACTTTTGGGTACATTTTAGATTAGAAAAAAAATAAATGGGGGATCTCAAATCATTAACAATGGAAAACGTTCAAGAGATTTTATCATAGAATAAACATGGAATTAAAAAAAATTGAATGTATAATTATAATAAAATATTGACATATAACTAATCAAATGAGATTGAAATATATCCATATATCATAACATAAATAATTTAATTTATTTTAACAAACGATTTCATATTAATGGAAAGCATGAATCCAGACATAATAAATCTCACCATCAAGGCCTCATGAAATGAAATCATAAATATTCTATCATGGCCTCATTAGAGAAATGATAAAGGTAAAATCTATTCTTTTTTCAAAAAATCATATATAATTGGGAAATAATTTTCAATGTAACCAGGATAGTTTGTCTATTCAGATTTATTGATGGTTCTATGGGCAATTTTTGGACTCATAAATCACTTGATATGTCCAAGAAGTTATTTATATGAAAGAAATAGACAACTACACTAAGTACAATCAAATGTATTTATAAATACATAAGCATATATATTAAATCAATAACTGATTGGATTTGAGTACTTTCCATAGTAAAAATACTTAAAAATTAGATCACAATCCATCGTGAGGAAGAATTTGGATGGTTAAACAATACATAATATACCATCCACTAAACATTAAAATTGATTTAAAAATACATGGTATGCCAATACATCACCCAAAAAATTAATTATATAATATAATAATAATATATCAAGAGAAATAATGTATAATGATTGAAATAAATAATCAACTGGTGATAGTAAACAACAAACATTTGTATTGGAAAGAATAAAAAAATGTGAAGTAAATAATAACCTTAACAAATAAATGGGATAACATGACCATAATATATCCAAATAAATATGAAGGATAATGTTGTTATAAAATTTTACTACTTCAATATGAACACTAAATTATGTTTTTATATATTAATAAATACTTTTTAAGAAGAACAATTTGAATAATAACACAGAAGATGGAACCAGTAATTATTTTATTTGACATAATCCATGATAAAAAACATATAAAGAGTTAAAATTATTTTCATATAATGTGGAACATGGATAATAAATCATATGAATGATTATATAAAACATTTATAACAATTCTAAAAAAGAGGAAGTTGGTAACATTCAAACATAATTTCCAAAAATGAGGATTCAATGAATTTGTACAATTTTAATTTTAATTAGATTATTTATTAATGGCTCCATGAATGAGGGTTAATATTATCCTAAGAAAATGTGTAATGGATGAAAAAAAATATTAATATAAAAATGGATTTACATTTTAATATTTTGAAAATATATTTTTCATTAATAAACTTCATCAAAAGGATAAAAAAAATTTATTTTTAAATGTGGAGAAGAAAAATAAAAATTACACATGAAGTAAAAAATATTAGGATTTAAAAATATTGGAATGAAAATATTTTTATAATGAAAGGATAATGATATTGAGGAAAACATCAATTTAAGAGGGAATGTATTATGAAAAATAAAATTTTATATTTTTAAATTATTAAAACATCAGTTTCGTTGGTGGAAAACAATTAACAGACCCCCATAATCTTCAATAAATCCCAATATCAAATCCTATAGGGGTGAATTTCTAAGCTGTTGTTGTATTTAATATAGTGGGTACTGTATATTTTACTATAGTTATGAATCAATTCATCCGATTTAGGTCTTTAGGTCACATATTTAGGAATTCTGGCCATAATGGCCTTCAAGAAACCATTGGCCTTTGGGCCATGGGTCCTCTAACATAAATCATGACATCTGTCCAATAAATTATGATCCACAAGGGTATTTATACCATGATGTAGTCAGGTATGACAACAAGGTGGTAGGTCTTAGTAGAGTCATTCGATAAAGTAGTATCCACGTAGTAGAGCTTAACAGATTAGATGAACGAGTGGGTTTAGAAACCTATATAAAAACCAAGAATCATGTATATGTTCCAAATCAAATTATAGTAGGCCAACCTTGTAAGGTATGTATCTAGGCACCATAAATGAATATGATATTAGCGAGGGGAAGATCTTTTAATAATCAGGTCGTTAGGAAAGGATGTCATATAATAAGCTTTATTCATCTAGGAATATGAGTCTTGTAATGTTCACTATTCAACCTAGTTAAAAATAAGATGATTAAAAAGATAATAAAAAAGGCCATTAGGGTGGGCTGACACCACTTAAATGAATGAAATCCAATTAGGAAAATGATTTCCCTAACAATATATTATCCCGATTTTGGGAATTTGTTTAAAATAAATTGAAATTAATGTGAATAGAATATTTTAAAAAATAAAATGACAAAATAAATATATATTTGAATAATATGTTAAAGAATAATAATTATAAATTAATTAATGGGAATTATTTTATGAAAAACTTTGATCGATTTGGAAAAATAATTATAAAAATAATATTAAAAATTAACTTATATGAAATTTTACTAAAAAAATTATAACAATTTTACGATAAAAATAATTGTAATGTTTATACACCAAATTATGGAATAGAACTCGTGTATACATAATTAGTCATAAAGAATACAAATTAGGATGATCAACCGTTTAAAAAATTAGTAACAATTGAATAAATAAACCAGAATGCGGGATACATATAAAATCTTATAAATACCCAAAATAATACAATATTAATTAGAATCTAATTGGGGTAGTACATAAACATTATATAATAGGATTATTTGTTCCACATAAAACAATTTTTAATGAATGTTAATTGACAAGAAAACATATACAATTATAATATTTTTTAATTCAAAAACATTCTAATGGTATTTTTTTAATAATAATATAAATTATTTGGAAAACGGGTAATATATCACAATATAGTCATAGGGAATAATTTATCCAACATTTAATGATTATGTTTAAGAAGAAAAATTATAACTCAATGAAATATTGTTGGGTTAAAAACAACATTTATGAATTTTTTTAAATTAAATAATAAAATATATTAAGAGGGTGAATAAGAAATGGAAGATTTGAAACCATGAATTTAAGAGATAGTCATTATATAATATATCAAATAGGATAAATACACCATATATAGCTAAAAATAAGAGGATGATAAAAAAAATATGTATCATAGAAGAAATTTTGAGATGATACCCATGCCTTAATTCACATATACAAAAAAACCTCATTTACCTATGTTATAAAAAAAATAAATATCTTAATAACTAAATTTATGAAAATATTCATATCTATAACCTTTTTAAATTTTTTATAATCAATAATTATGAATTCATTAATTTTTCATCATTTACTTTCATTATTTAGTGTTGAGATTTTGTTTCATTCACACAAGTTTTTAAATGAGATATCTATCATAATTATTTTTATATAAGGTACTACATTATTACATATGAAATTATATTATTACATTTTAACTATTTTGGAATCCCATCTTTATTTTATAGATAATATTGTAATGGGATGAGGGAATGAGATCTATGTTGAACTTGTTTCATGTAATATACCAATAAAAAAAATTACACCAATATGATTGTACGTTTTTTACACACCACCAAAGCCATATCAATATAATATATCAATTATTGATATCACTTATAATAATTGAATATATTTTATAGAGTGTCTTTTGATGTGGTTATGATTAATGGAAAATGTTTTGCAAGGGATGGTACTCTAAAAATTTTTATGAGTGATTTTCCCATTTCATAGGGATTGAAAGGAAAATAAAAATAGATTCATATTATCATAACATTAATAAATATGTAAATACAATATTTATTCCTAATAATATAATTTTTTAACAAGGATTATATGGTTGTGACGTAAATAGGAACATGTTGTTTTGCGGAGGTTCTATTAAATGTCTATGCACAGACGATGCTTTAATTTTTTAATGGGAAAAGGAAAAAATTAAATATTTTTTTTTTCACAGACATAAAAACATATGAGTACGTAAATGATAACAAGGTCATCAAGTTTTATTGACTAATACAGTTATTTAGGATAAATATACACACTGATTAAAATTATTGACGGACCAACACTCACGTTGAAAATTAAATGTTTATCCTGAATTACACAATGGATGTAGAGGATATATGAAAATAACTTATTACCATATTATTAGATTAGTGGAATAAAAATACATATTTATTTAAAAACTCAGTGGTTTTTAGATGCTTTTGAATTCTTTGAGTCTCTTTAAAGGGATGGTCGAAGACCCCATTTATAAGAGATATGTGTGACATGTTACTAATAAAAGAAATTGTATCGTGTCAATTCAAAGGTCATGTGTATCTAAATATGGTCAATAATTGAGGGTCGAATGTTTATGGACCAAAATCCCTAGTAATTCTAATTTCTAGATGTGTTCTGAGTGAATTTATGCTTTCCCCGTGGTTTTAACTTTTTCCCATCATTATCTTTAACCATGTTAACAGATTTTTACACACTATAATTAGTAACAATAAAAATATTTACCAATAAAGATATTAAATAATTTTAATATATTAAATGAAATCCTGAAATTATATTTTTCTAATAATATTTTAAATGGTGATAAGAGTTAGTTCTAATATAAGTGTCTATATTATTAAGAAATTATTTCTCAAAAAGTGTTTTTTTAATCATAACATTTTTATAGAAAAATTAACCAATGTTATACATTTTCAAAGAATTTATGTTTAATATAATACAAAACATATATCACATTAAGTGTAATTAAAAAATTTATAATAAAATTAGAATAATAGATAAAAAATAGTGTAAAAATAGATTTGTTATAATAAAATATTACCTATGTTATAAAATGAAAGACACATGTTTTATAAACATAATATAATAATTTATGATGAATAATTTTAAATATTAAATACATATTTAATAAATTATAAACTTTTTTATAAAAATATAAATCATTCTTAATTAATCATTATGTAATACATGTTATAGTTTGGGGGAAAAATATATCTAACTATTCACCATAAATAAGATAATTAATAAAAATAAAAAATAGTAATCGTAAGAAAATATTGTCACATTTCATTGACAAATCTATTTCAATTTTCCTAATTAATTTAGTAAAATTTATTATTTTATCATTTAAATGGAAAGATTAAATAAAATGAAATATATTTTTTAATTGAAAATGAATTTTAATATAACAACTTTTTTTATTCTACTTTTCCTATATATCTATAATTTATTCAATGTAAATATATTATTAATATTATAAATATAACCGCATGAATCTGGATCCACTAAAAATGATCACTGAGCTTGTTGGTGACATTCTCAAGCATCCCTCCCCATACAACCAAGGCTACAAACTCGTGGCTTGGGTCTACGATGATATGGTGGCGAGAATATAAAATCATATCAGTGTGGAAAAAAAGATAAAAATAGGGAAAATTAATAGTTATAAAGTTAATGATAAATAACATCACCACCAGTGTGGATATCCTAATAGAGAAAATCAGAATAGGAAATATCCATGCAGTAATAAAAATGAAGCCATAGGTTGAGTCACATAAAAAAATGACGTCACAGAATACTGATGTAAAAATGCGGTTATAGGGGATACACAGTACATGAATAAACAACATTCTATACAATAAGAATAAAATAAAAAAATATTGATCCACTAGTATCACATCATACGTTCGGTCCACTACTCCCATGCTCCATTATACAATAAATGTATATCAAGTATCCATGATAGGGTTCTTACTATTATCCACACCAACAGTCATGGTGTCCACAGGGGTACCAAGGGAAGCCCAAGTATATTATGAGATAAACATAGTAGGATATCACCAACAATGTCTATAACAATCATGTTAGTGTATATATTATAGAAGTGTGCATCTATAATGAATAACAATAATTTATGAAAATAATACCCATTGACTCAGGTTCCTACAAGACACCAAATAAACCCTAGCATATTCAGTGTATGTCGGGATATGTTTAATCATAATAATGATGTGCTTCCATATATATATAAATAATCATATATAATATATAGACATGTATATACACTATATATGTAAGGGAATATAAAGTCATATACATTGATACTAGGTGCATGCTGGAGTCAGGGTGTAACATAGGTGTCCTTGTTTAGTCTAACGAGCTATAAACTCACCCATGGGTACAATATCCAAATCCAATATAAATGTGAGATGATAATCTCATAACTTTAGATAGTGGGTTGAGTAGTCCTGACCAACAAAAGATACAATAAAACATAGAACATTGTGTCAATCATCCAATTGATGTAATCAATCTTTGAAAAAATGCCCATAACCCTTTGTAATGGAGCATGAAACTCCATTTTCCACAATACCACTAACCATTCTCCACCTACCAATATCCATGGTATAATCATAATAATAATTAATTTTCATTTTCATTTTTGTCATTTCTATTTGATTTACCCCGTCGAACCACAACTATCACAATTACACAATTTCTAACATCACAATTAAAATATGTAATAAATGGCATGGCTTTTCAACCCACTTCTACTTGGAAAAATTAATAAATTTACTTATAATGTAATTTAAATCGAAATCTCAGTCTTTCAAACCCACTTAATAGGTGGTTTATCAATGATAAATTTTCATTATCGATTTAATTAAATTTTTTACAACTAGACATGTGGCGTTCAATAGGGTATACATACTCTAAAAATTGTAACAAGGCTCTTAGGATGATTTATAACATGGTGAAATTAATCATAAAGGAAAAACAGTTTTCAAAAAAATGCACCCAAAAATATAGCATGTTTCAAATTAGTGAATGATATAATTTATTTCCTTTTATTGGAATAATTTTGTGACTTACAAACATAGTCTCCTGAATGACTCCATTACTAATATTAGCTTCACATTTGAATTAAAATGGATAAAATATGAAGAAATGATGAAAACACTAAAAATAGGGCATGTGAGCATGCACCAAAATAACACAAAATATGGTGAGACAAATAGTGGAATGAATAAAGATGAGATGATATCCTACCATTATCCATACAACACAATATATTGTTATTAGGATATAGTTTGGATGGTGCATAATTATGGAAGCCTAGGTGGAGGTCATTGAGAAGGTATCCCATGCATCTCCCACTATGTGTGGGTGGAGAAATTATGTCTCTAAAAAATGATAGGCCTTAAACCCTTGAAAATTTAACCCATGAAATTTGTGTGGCATATAATGTTTACACAACATGTAAATATTGGGATTAAAAAATCATAGAAGAACCATGTTCATGAAATGGAAAGGGGGGGGGTCTAACCTAACAAATATATTTCATGTATTTTAATATATATTTTTTATTCATTACATGTTGTGTAATGAAAAAACAGTCTATGTTTTCTTGTATCCAGATTCCATAATTTTCATTACTCTACATTCTATGATAGAACCAACCAAAATAAGTTCCCCAGTCACCAGAGCCTAATAAAAAAAATGAGGTTTTGTCTAAAATTAAAAATAATTAATACTTTTGTTAAAAGGGAGGTCATTACAGACTATAAACTGAAATAAACTCATCCATGAGTTTCTTGTATGAGGGTTGTAGAGAATGTAATGAGAAAATTTCCTTCCACTGATCACTTACATCAGACTCTCACTCCATTGTCTCGGCCTATACTCAACTATGATTACATATCACTCATATTAAAGGGATTGACCTGCCTCAGAGATCATTCCTGCTTCGATCAATATTGAGAACTAGGTACTCATAAAAATAGGCAACCAAATTAAAATCAAAATCCTCATGATATAAAATATATGATTTGTCTGGGTTTTAATACTGGGTTTGATACATGCAAAAAACAGAATTCATAGACTGGTATATCCAAGGATATTCTATCTGGTAAGAAAATCGTATTATTCTCTCTATTTCAACAATGGTTCTATCAAATCAATGAAGAATATCTCCTAATATCAAATTAATTCAATTTTCCAGCATGGGTGATATATTCAAAAAAACCCTATCCCCAAAATCAAACTCAATAGGTTGTCATAGGGGTTGACATATGACTACTACATAGAAAAAGTTGTTATCATGAAATTCCTAATTAGCTGAACCTAAAAAAGAAGTATCCTAAATGAGATGTGGTCAATGTAGTGGTACCTCCCATGAATCCAACCAATATATATGTGAATATAACAAACTACCATAAAAGGCCTCATAAGGATCCATCAAGATCATACGCTGAAATAAATTACTGTAAGAAAACTGTAATAGGGGTATATTATTTTCCCGAGAACCCCCATAGTAATGTAAAAATTCATGGATCATGATTTCTAACAAAAGATTCATGAAATATTTCTATCATTAATTATAAAGATGATAGTCCATGATTTGATGAAAAAATATAACAAAAACCCTCTTCATCCCCTTCAAGAAGAAAGATGTAAAACCAGTGTCCCAATCAGATATGATAGAAAATTGTGTTTTTTGAAGTGAGTGATCTCCCTGGCATATGACCTCCCCATCTATTCTATTTTTAAGGTTTCTCGAATATGGAATAAATGTGACCCCTTCATTAAACTACCAATTACTACCTGTACTTTATAATTGCCTTGAGGCGATTAAGGAAATCTTATGATGAATTCCAAAGTGAAATTTAATAATTTCCACAATGAAATTTACAATGGATATGAAATTACATTAGGTCACAGATGATTCACCTTCACTAAATGTCTGTTTGAAGACTAACTAATAAATCTTTATATCTCCCATTTCATAGAAGGACACCAATAACTCTGATAAAAGTATTTTTACATATTTGTGCTAATATGATGTACAACCCTAAATGATGAATGAGATTCCAACATCAAATCCTCACATATGTCTCCTAAGTCATAGGATTTCCAATGTATGATTAAGATATCATGCAAATCTTTAGTCCAAAATGGAGTTGAACCCTAAATTGAGATACATTTCCTTGGGACTAGGCCCTTGTGATTAGAAAAATTCCTCAAATTTACCCACTCCATAAGGGTAGAGAGAGCTGAAAAATATGAGAGGATTTTATAACCATGATCCTCATGAAAAACAATGTACATCTCTGACAATAAGTCCATAAGTTCTGATCACCAAAAAAATCCTGAAATTCATATGTTTGAGACTTCTATATCAAATAATTTTCTTATGCATTTAATTTTCCATGTGTAAATGAAAGAACAAAGTCAATGTATTATAGTATTCAACTCATCTATTATACCTATAATTATGATCATCTTATGTAAATATATACATGATAATTTTTTATTAGTCAACACCAAAAATTATACGCAGGTAAATACTTTTTTGGATAATGAAAATCACGAACAGTAGTTGCTAAATCATGATCATGCTTGAGGTAATTCTCCTCATGAGGCCTCAATTAACATGAGTTGTACTCCATGACTCACTCGTTATTCATTTTAACATCTCCCAACATGATTCTGGATGAATAAATGTAAATGGTATATCCCCTACATGGCTCTAAGATAATAAGAATAACTATTGAAATCATCCTTCATTTTAATTTGTGAAATTCTCTTTTCATTTGATTCTGATCATTTTAATTTCATACCCTTCTATTTCGACCAATAAGATTCTCTAATATGCAGGAGAAATAATTATTGTTGTGTTTTTAATACCCATATACCCCAAAGTATCATTGTAAATTATTAAAATCATGTAATTATTCTAGGAATAAATATTTATCACCTTATATGGGTTAACTAATAGTCTTGAATGTATGATTATGTAACATAAGAAGTGGGATCCATCAAACAGAAAGTGTAATTTTGTGATCACAACATAGAGTTAGTGCTATTTAAGTGTATTTAGAAAGTTCTCATGATGTTGGGAACAATCATGTCTGTTGTAACAATACACTATGATTTTTTCCAACAAAGATATTATGAATGAGTCATGATATGGGTTAAAAACGACATAATCATATACATAAAAACATATGGTATGTTTTAGAGAACAAACAATATTAAAAATTACTCATAAAGACCATATATTATCAGTATTGATTTTTGTGGTGAGCAAGATGGCTCAGAATGCACCCGTTGGTAGCCAAACCTCAGGTCAATAATTGAAAACAACCTCGTTCGATAGAGATAATCATTGTGGTCATATATTTTTGGTCGTTTATATCTACTCATAATAATAAACTAGTTCTTCCCTCGGTAATCCATATAAATCCTAATGGTATAATATAAATTCTTAGAAAAATGACCAATTCAACCAATAGAAAATTGTTTGTGTATATGATACTCTTAGACTCCAAATCCTACTACTACATATTGAGTTCATGAAGCTCCCCATGTATTATCTTATAATAGGAATGGAAAATATAGCCACTCTAGGGATAATCTCAATAGATAATAAAATAAATCATACAGAATATAGCATTTAAGTGTTTTTATGGAAGACATAACTAAAATAATCCACCACAAGAGTTAAAACTAAAGATCTTATCCCCTGATCCTGAACAAATTTACAATAAATATGGACTTCCACACTATATATCCCCCGTTTCTCAGGTCTACCTATAAACAGATGTATATCTCATCTTTCAATGAGAATATTTCTACCACCAGCTGGTGAAGTAAACTTCATCCTATGGGGATAAAAAATTAAATGATCTTGATAGGGAACTAACCATTATATCATGAGAATTACATAAAACCCGTCTCATATTGACTAATAAATGATTCCATAGAAATAGATAACTTCTTATCTTAATGGGACATTCTTACACCTACATACACTCTTTGACCAAATACCTAATGAGTTATCGGGTGTTATCACACCACAAAAGTACTATATTTCTTGGACTATAGACTTTAAAATTTCTACATATATAAGAGTGTGTGATAAAACTAGGTAAAATAATGAATATACTAATTAAAAGGATAATAGAATACTACCACAAAAATTAGATGTTTTGGTGCTCTGATGCTCTGGTACAGGTTTCACTAAAATTACTGGCACATACAATAGACCAAATTGCACACCAATCTACATGGGTTATTTCCACTATACTAGAAATATGAGTCTAGAGTATGGATCCATCAGACTCTACAACCTCCTCTGCCCATGTAGACATTTATATTTCACCATCTAACTTGGGAGGTACTATTTTCCCCACTATGGAATATAGTGTTAGTTTAGATCCTCTCTCGCAAGGAACTATTTGAAAATTCCAATATAAAATTATACTCTGTTTCATCCTCGTACAACCTTTACACTCAAAAGGGTGTCCTATACCGAATGGTTTTGTGTGTATTTGGTTTCCACGCATATGAAATATAAAATTTTATTATGAGATTATTGAAATCCTCTACCCATTTGAGTAACCTAAAATAAATAATTCCACACATTAGAAGAAGAAAAACCATTTTTGGGTACTGAGATTTTGTGTATCACACCTTCGACACCCTCAGATTATATTCAATAATTCGAATCATGATATCATTCTCTGAAATAATTTTCAACATTATGATGTTTACAATTGATATTATTGTGTATACCAAAAAATCCATAAATATCCTCATGGTTAAGAAATCATCCCCATATAAGGGAATATGTGATTCATGAAACTCAATAAAATGGGATGAATATTACATTATAGACATAGCTCCATGCTGCAAGTAAATGAACTATCTTTCCCAACCAAACCTCAAACCATATAAAAGGAAGTAATAATAGAGTATCAAATGTAAATCCCTCATGATCATATCCCGATTCTAGAATTCCTGTGTAAAAAAATCCACATCTCTCTTGGAAGAATAACACAACATATATGCAGTGAGATTCACCATCCCCTCAATTAGAATTCCCAAATGCATGAAAATAAAAATATTGGCCTCTATCCATAATTCTACGACCTAATACCCTCTAACCCTTAAAAATGATGGAATATAATGTATATCAAACTCCTTAGTCAACTCTGCCATATAAGACTTTGGTTGAGAATCTCCTTTCCTAGACAACATTACACAAAAGAAACCTACTAAAAAGATGAAATTAGTTACCATGTTATAAATATAATGTGGTTAATTTGGGTGAATATAAAGATGTATACCAATATGATCATGAACCACAAACTCTAGATCATAGTATTCACTACCCTCCAGACATACAACTCTTGGATATCATGGTGGAATTTTTCAAAAATAGAAAAAAACTTGCCTGAGAATGAAATTTAGTAGTTGAAATGATTTGTTATAAAAAATGATGCTATTTTGATATCCTTTATATGATTCATTTCAAACATATATCTCTATTTAAAAAATAAATGTCTCAGTGATGAATGAAATATATAATAGGATATAAGAGTCATAAAAGACACCCCCCCAAATTCTTACTACTAATGGTGGGCCTATGTAAAAGTCTCACACCACATTGAAATGGTTCAATTATATGATGTTTCAATTGTATCCTACAGATGATAACACCCTATAATTTTCAATTGAAATCCAATTTTGGGGTAACCATTTCATAATAAAAATATTATGTAATTATTTTCATACACTTATATATATAGATATAAATATCATGTTCCATTAAAATGAATCTATATTCCTAAATTATAACATTGAAACTCTTAAAAAATTTAATTATCATATAATGTAAGTGACACCTAGACATTACATTATGTATGAATATGTAATAGTTTATATTAAATTATCTAGTCTACTTAATCAGAAATCAAAATTTATAGAAGTACTAGATTCCAAAATTTCAATTAAAATTCTTGAAATAAAATCAACTAACATTGTTTTGGTCCATGAAACTAGTAGGTCTACAACCCAGAACATGATATAATGAGTTGATTAAGGATCAACCATAAATATATATGAAAAATTATTTTATAGATAAATTTAAACACTTTAATTAATAAAATTATATATCCTTTTAAAAAAAATTAACACATTTGACATATAACTATTTAGGAAGTAACTATATTCAACAAGAAATGAATAGAATAAGTAAAGATGGTATGGAAAAAGTCACAACAAATATGACTTAGGGAGTCAATAAAAATGCATGAGATGACAAATATTTTTTATAGAAGGGCATGATAAAAGTGAATACAAAATAATAATATAACCAAAAATATATTCAAAAAACATGTTTGTATTCTAGTGGTGAAATATATAAAACTATAAAAAAAAATTAGAACAAAATTATCCCATCCGAGGTAATTTAGGTTTCCCCTATATGTGGGATAGCTACTCCCGTGCACAAGGTCATTAAAAATTTTGATATGTCCATGTCACATGATTATTACCCAACTATTAATATAAATGGAAAAAGCCTCTAATACCACATCATTATATCTCGACAGAATGACCACAAAAATGGTTCCCTGAGGGATTGGGTCACGTGGCCTCAAGTATTCCTCCTAATAAACCAAAGGACTATGACAAGGAGCAAGGGTCTAAGGTGATATCATGGGGATACTATTACCTCATATCAGAATGGAACAAAAAAATTTAAACACGTATTATAAAAAAATAAATCATGAAGGATAACAAGAATGATAAAGAAGACCTATAAAATAATAAATAACATCAAAATAGGAAACATGAGTAATAAATTCATATAATGAGTCATATAAAAAATTATATCATGGAATACTAATGTACACATGGGGTTATAAGGGATACAAAGTTGAATCATATAAAACATTATATACAAAATTTATGAAAGAAAAAAATACATTACAACTATGATCATGATCATTACATGGACCTAATATCCCATTCCATATGCTATAAGTAAAATTTATCATTCATTCATGATATAGTTTATAACCTTATCCAATCATGTAGTACTGAAGACTACTTGGGTAGCACGAGAGCTTGATTATGGTGTGCGATAAAAATATTGGGGGAACCTCCAATGATGTCTAGAAAAATATATTCAATGTATATTTCATAGTAGTGTGTAGGTATAAGTAATAAAAAATAATGTTTAAAATATAACTAGTTGTCTTAAGGTTCTTATAGGACACCAGGAATATTCAACCTACATCGCCATTGGATGGGATAGGTCTGATCATAATAAACATATAAATATATATATATATATGTAATCATATTTAATACATATACATGTATATAAAATATATATAAAGAAATATATAGGCATATATGTTGATACTTTTTGTTAGTGGTACCTAGGGTGTAACTTTGGTATCAATGTTTAGTATAGTGAGCCATACATTCTAGAAGTGGTGTAATCCCTAAATCCCATATGAATGCGAGAGTTCATTCTCATCAATCAATTTAGTGGGATGAGTTGTCATACCCAATGACCGATGTGAGGAACGTTGAATGTCATTCCCATAATTCATGCAATGTAAATAGTTTGAGATCCGATACTCATCACCCAATATAAGGGAGGGTGAAATTCCATGTTAAAGGACCCAAAATAGTTTTTACAAAATATAAATTTTCTAAAAAAAATAATTGTAGTAATAATAATAATAATATGGAATTTGTATTTAAATGTTATCTAAATCCATTAAACCCAATAAAACAATGCGTATCACAATTACATAATTCATTAACACATATTTAAAATTTTAAAAAACATGGCATGTAATTGGCTCCTAGTTCCTCTAAATTAAATTAAGACATTTAATTTGAAATCATGGAGAATCAAAATCTAGGTCAATCAAACCATCCATGGGGGTGGTTGGGCATTTAAACATTTTAATTATAAAGGGAATATTATTTAGATCACCCAAAGGGGATTCTATCAATGAGGTATATGTCATCCAAATAATATAACAAGGAACAAAGTCTGTATTAGAAAATGGTTCACTATATTATAAAGTATAAGAACAATTTAAAAAATGTAGGGAAATGCATCTGTGTGGAATGTAAGTTATTAATAAAAAACATTACAACTTTTGGAAACTTTTCTAGACCATATAACTTAGGCCCATTGATAACTCCTCATTCAATATCTTTTTCAAGGATGATGTACAAAAGAAGAAATTTGATGGCTAGATGAAAATACTGAATATAGGGAATATTATCTTGTACCAAAATAGTGGAAAAGAGAGAGTGATACAATGTATGTAATGAAGGAAGATACATGGAGAGTCTACTATTACATATCCAATGAAATAAACAATGTAATACCCATATTTTTTATGGACCATTTTTCTTGATTAATTAGTTTTCATTTATGTCTTACCATGAACTAAGACAATCATTATATTCTGAAGGAACTACCTTGGAATATGTAAAAAAGAACAATGGTTTAACATATGTCACATGAAACACTGATATAGAGTATGTTACACAAAAAAAGAGTTTCTACAAAACATCATATTATTGTTATAATTATTTCAATGAGAAAATCATAACCTAGACATTAAACATAGTAATTTAGAAAGAAATAAATACTTTTCCAATATTTTATTTAAGGGTTGTATATAAATAAAATATATTTATATCAAAATATAATTTTTTTATAAATTCCTTATATGATTTATAATACTATATTTCCAATAAATTTTATTTAATTTAATTATGTGAAAATATAATTAAATAATATTTTGAAACATATTGAAAATAAATTTAATAAAATACAATTATTTTTTTATTTAGAATACTGAAATTATAAAACATTGAATTTATTGGATTTTAGGAGAAACATCATTTTGGATGATTAGTGAAAAAAACTAAACTCTAATCAAAATTTTGATTTCATCTAATTTATTAATGAAGATAAATAATAATTTAATTTGGATTAAAATTTTAATAAGAAAATAATTTTCTTCAATCAGAAAAATATATGTCATTAGAATCAATATAAAATTGAAAATGAAAATAAAAACATAGAAAACATTTGAACATTTTTTCTGAATACCCACCATTGTCAACCCCACTAGGATATAAAATATAAATTAATTTCTACCACATATGTGATTGTAATTTAGAAAATGTATTCTATATTTTTAGTCATAGTAATTAATAATTTCAAATAATATGAACTACAATGTTTCCAAAAATATTATTAATGGCTATTACAATTAATAACAACTATTAAGATAAAATTAATGTTAATAAGGGAAGAAAATTAAACATAAGGTCCCAAATGACATAGAATATCTTTCCAAAAGAAATTTTTAAAACATATATCAACCCCATCCTCCATTTTCTATAATTTGTTTCATTATTGGATCCATGTGATATGGGAATACGTGGGTGGGATTCCTTTTCAGATTAGTATACAAGAGAGACACTCCTCCACTACTATAAAATGTCCTCCTTTCTTCCCACATACTAATAAATATAAATAAACATTGAGTTGAAAAATATATACAAATAGCTCCTAAAAAACCCTCCCATCATCCTAGATTCTTCATCTTGGTTATAAAGAAATCCATTGATGCTCTTAGGTGCAAACTAAGCTGAGTTTTCTGAATAAGCGGTAACATTCTTCATCATGTTCTTTTATTTTATTTCAATTCTACACTACCTTAACTCTTATTATTCCATTATTTTATGAAAACCAGTATCCCCAAAATAATATGAAGTATTTATGCTTATGGTTTCACTGACACTTAATCACACTTCCATTTAATGATCATACTATTTACAAGTACGGTGAACTAAAACATTATGAAATGATTATTTTTCATTATTTATTTACTTCCTCTCATGGTGTAAATAATGATAGAATCTCCATTACTATATGTTATATGTTATATTTATATGTTCTCAAAACTTATTTAATCATTTTAAATCACATATATTTATACATCACATTTTTTGTAAAAATAATATATATCATTTGAGGAAGTGCACACTATAGTCCCCTCAAGGCGATGTGGTTTATTCAAACAACTTCATGGTATGTATTATGGAATATTTTAGTGAAATTATTTTATTTATATGATATATAAATTTTTATGTAATTATAATATATATATATATATATATCCATATATGTCATTTTCGATCTTTATTTCAATACAAAAAATGTAGTAATCGTCCTTGCGTATATACAACTTATCATCTTCATGAATAATGTATTTAATATCATACATATATATAATATAGATTATTATAATTAATATATAATAAATATACATGTAACTTATATCATAGTGTAAATTCTAAGAATTATGAAATAAGTATAAGAACCAAATATATATCAAATTAAGCGACATGCGAAGAACTCAATGAATATTACGCAAAGTTAATCCTCAAAAAATGATTGTTAAAAAAAGGGTAATATAAGGTAATAGTAAATCCATATATGGAATTATATATAAGAATATTTTTCATTAAAATATTTACAATAATATTATATTTATTATATAGTAATTTTGTATCAGTAGGACGAGACTCAAGACCTAAGGTAAGGGGATTTAATCTCAATTTTTATTTCCATGAGATACATGCTTAATTCACCTACCATTAATTTTGTGTGATTTGTATAATTTAAATGGATGTATTTAATTATTATTATAATTAATTTTTTGGTTATTTTTATATTCATTAGATGATCTATATTACATGGGGTAAGTTATTCAAACACTACAAAATCAGAAAGATAGTTTTTTATCAATTTTACATTATGAACATAATTTATTTATCACGGTTTATATACCTCCCTTTGAAATTTTATGTCTTTAATATAAATCATTTAATGATATTTTTATCTTCATGTAAAAAATATCATCATTTATCGATATTTTTTTGATTATTCTTCATTTATTTAAATATTATTATCCATCTCTGAAGAGTAGTCATGAATTTTCTAATCCTATGGTTATTAATGGTATGTTCATTTTTAGGACCATTTTATACTATTTATTACATAAGATAATTAATTAAAAAAATATGAAAATATTACTAAATTTCCCTCTTAGGTCAGAAATATTTTTTATTCAAAAGACAATGGCATAAAAAATGTGTTTAAAAAAATGATTTGAAATTATAAATGAAGTTCATTTTAATGTAAAATATGATTCATAAAATTTTAAATGGTTTTAAAAGACTAGATTATATTTTTTCTAATATATTTTCAAAATATAAGTTTTTTCAAAATTTGTTTTTCTTTTAAAAAGAAATTTTTATTTCAGAATGTAGATTTTCCTCAGGAAATGTTTTTAAAATATCATAAAAATAATTTTCCATCTAAGATAACATCTTCTGGTGTTATATATAACTTTATATGGAAATTATTCCAAGAATCAATTTATATTATTTCTCAAAATAGATTATGTTTTTATGTCATGATTTCTATGAATCATATTTCTCTTTCTAGGATTATATTCTTTTGAAACCTTCTTCTTTTCATATGTCATGTTTAGGATGATATGATTATGAATATATTTTTTTCAATAGTATATTATATTATTTCTTTTTTATAATACCCATTTTATATCATGGGTTATGATACGATTATATATGATCTTTTGAAAAGATTATGTAAGATTTCATTATGATATGTGTGGGACCTATATCATTCCTAGTGAATTGTGTAATGATTTATGTATTAAAAGATATTCAGGAATGGAATGAATTGACTACTTGGTTTAGTATTCTAGGGCTAGAAATATGAGTGAACTAGGTTCAGTAATATTGGGCCTCAACTAGGAGTGAACCTGGTTTAGTAACTGATTTTCCCACTAATACATCCATGAAAGTGATTAGTTAAAATCTATAAAAATCCTTATATATTCCTATTTTACTCTAAAATTTCTTTTTTGGTTCCTATGTTATGCTTTCATGGATTGTGATTTTTTATTTCATTATTATTCATATCTTATGAAATGCCATAATTTAGTCCATTATTATTGTTAAAGATATCTTTTTTAAGGTGTGATCTTCTATTTTCATTATCATTTACTCATACTATTCTGATAATAATTATTCTTACATATCTATCATTTTTAACCATTCTAAGCATCTAATAAGACCCCTTCATTATGTTGTCTTCACCTAGGATAAGAACATATGTATTATGTTTGATGTTTCTGAGAAGGGTTCTTGTTAAGATGAACCTAGTGGGAGATGATGTAGATCATTTATGTAACAGTTTAATGTTTTAATGTTTCCAAATGAACTATACTAGTATGGTCTATGGGTGTTTATTTTCATTATCTTTTATGTATTCAAAAAAAGTTACTTAGTGTTAATGTATGAAGAGAAAGGGTCCATATAGATAGTGGTCTGATTAATTTCTGGATGGAGAGACTGATATAAACCTATGTTGATGGCATGGAAAAGGTCTCATATATGCCTCATACTTTGTGGCTCTGAAGAAATTATGGATCTATCAAAAAAAAATAAGAGGTCGTTCCTCCTATTAAAAAAATTACCCAGGGAAATTACAAAATTTTTAATGTTTACATTCATTGTAATGCTTCAGTTTCTCCCATCCTTGAAAATCATAGTTAATGTAATGAATATGGTGGGTTATCCAGATAAATACACACCATGTATTCATTACATACCATAAATTGAATATGTTTTGTCTATTTATGATGGAGCCAAACTCAAACCCCATTCTTCTCTCCCTTCCATAAAAACCCTACTGAACAAAGTTCTATGATCCCTATGTAATTAGTAGAAAGTAATAACTAAATTAGATTTTGAATTAAATAAAAATGAATTTATACCTCTCTAATACTTCAGAACCATTATTGAGATATGTTTTGTCATTATTTATCCATATTGTATTTAATTTTATAAAATAGACAACCATCGTGATAAAAAATATTTATTTTGAGAGATAACTTTTTAGTATAAAATGATCTTATTAGAGTTTAAGAAATTATAAATAATATTTTTTTTAAATTTAATATATTTTTTACCTTTTTATAGATTAATAAATATGGCTTCTTCTATTTATTCTATGTAACTTAATGAAATCATAAAAATGGTGTCATTAAATAATATTATTATTATCTTTGTAAAATGTATCATGTATTCATTTTAGATTTAGGTTACTTGTGAAACAAGTTATTAGATATAGATTTTATGTAATGGATTATTAAATATTGGATACTTAGGGTGTCTTATTTTTATATCTAGGATTCATCCGTAACAGTTTACTACCTCCAATTTTATTGAGTTTATTAGTTCTTGTGCTTCTACAATAGGGCTTCAGAACCAAATTCTATTCTTATGTGATGTTTGATAATTACTGTTTTCAATAATTAACAATCAGGGAAGAGTAATTATTTTTGGCAAACTATGTCCATTTTCATCCCCAACAGAAGCAATTTCCCATGGGGATATATCAATATTAGGGATGTAAGATTATAAACCAATATGAAAATGTTGAGTTATTAGAGGAAACACACATGCAGTTACCTTCCAAATTATTAATGTGTTTGAGAATGCATATAGATCTCTTTATTATTAGTTAGGTAGTGGATCCAAACATAAACATGTTATTTTTATAGATTTTCCCATACTATAGAGGCATAGAACAATATGAGGTACCCATTTCAAGTCTTTTTCATTGGTTTATAAATACATAAATTTGGGATTATAATAGTCTTTCAATAAAATATATTTTGTTTGCACCTAGGTTATCAAGGTAGAGAGGTCTCCAGTGCCCCATATATTGACACTGATAGATAGAGGATTGATTAGTCTTCATTATGTGTATTGGGTTTATGAGCTGGTTATCACGAATCAACAGTCATTTAGAAGATTCATTCTACTATAGATAAAATCATATAATGTAAGTATAATCATCAAATATATGAATTTTTTTCATGTTTTATTGTTATCTTCTTGATTATAGTATTAGATTTTGATGAAGGGGTTATTAGGTGGTGTTCTTTTATTAGAGGGAAAATCAAATGGGTCATATCTATTTGGATCCATTTTTGACTCTATTGGAATATTTTTTATTTGTTAAATTAATGTTTTTGGTGGTTGTGTAATCAATAATCATAGAGGATTTTTCATATGTTATTAAAATGAGTTATAGTAGTACCTCCATGGCATGACATCGAGTTTGCGATCTAGTTGTATCCATATTCCTCATCGATTTTGATAGATCCTTCTAGGATAGAACCTTTCGATATATTAGAGTTATGGATTTAGATTGATGACTATATATTGAAGGGGTATATTCATAGATATGTGTTTTCTTGGTTTTATACCATGATATGTATAATAAGGTTATTGAAAATGAATGACCATTTATTTTCTAACAGTGGACAAATATTTTGAATATTATGAACTATTACCCTATCCATAGGATTAAAGATTTTTCAATCAGTGGATAAGAGATACCATTTCATTGATGGTTGATATATGGTTTGGTTTTCATCAAGTGGGATGACGGGAGGACTAAATATAGATGAAACATGTTAGTAGTCGATATGAGATCTTATACATAATTCTAATTTTTTTTAAGAAATTCTATCTCTAATCATTTGACTCATAAAATCTATTTTTCATGAGTTTGAATAGTGATTCAAGGACCTGTTTAGTGATGAAATCTTCATATAATTGAGGTCATGGAATGAGATTTATCATCACTGTAGGATTATTTTTTAGGCACTTAAAACCCATCTTCTATTTAGAAATATGTCTTAGTATTCATATAAATGGAAAAGTGGTGTCTCAGAATGGAGTTTTAGTGGATCCCTCGAAGATTTTGGTTGTAGATTCTATGGTAGTACCCACGATTGTTGAATACGTTTATAGTGTACTAATTAGGTTGAAATATCAATTAGATTACCCTAGGTTAAAATGAGAGTACATCATGATGGATTTTATCAACTTTTTACCACTATCCTAGAAAGGGTGTGATGATTTATGGGTGATAATGGATCAGTTGATGAGGTTTGAAAACATATAAAGATTAAGGAGCATAGTTTTTAGGAGTTAATAAAAAGGTACAATGAAGATGAGGTGTTGAGGATTAAAGGGAAATTGGGACATTATTTTGAATCATGGTCTTTGCTTCACCTCATAGTTTTGAATATGATTTTAATATTATTTTCTCTCAAAAATGAACCTATAAACTAATTTCCATCATTAGAGATATGGGAATATAAAGAAGAAAATCTAAAAACTGGAGTATATGTTATATGATATCATCATGGACATTGGTGGATATTGTGTGAATAATTTCCCCCTGGTTGAACATTATAAAAAAAATACATTCTACTAATCCCATAAATTGAATACTTTTGAGGTGTTGTTTTGAAAACATGATCCTTCATCATTGTATCTGATTGAGGTTATGTAATAAGTGGTCCTTGGTCATGGAGTAATGTAAGGCATGATAAAGAATATTCTAGTTGTCTGGGTTTGGATAATTGTGAAACCTAACCATTTTAATCATTTTTTTCAATAATAGGATGAGGTCATTAAAGTACAAGTCATGGAATCATGTTTTCTTCATGGTTTCCATAACTCATGGGTGGTTTAGGCTTGGTTATGAAAATGAAACCTCTCCAGGATTTAGCCATCATTTCAGTGTGTTGCATCATAATAGTAATGTGGAATAGTATTTATTGATTCATACAATGATGGATTAATGTAATTATGTTTTTCATGTGTTATATTTAATATTAAATCATTATGATAATTATCATATTATTTAATTGGGAATAAATGATATTGTGGACGATAAATAATTAATAGAGAACTTAGTTGAGATCTATGAAATATATGTGAATGTACTATATGTCTGAGATATTATATTGTTATCATTTCATTTGAGGCACAACAAAATAGTTTTTAGGATCATTATTCATAGATACATTCTCATTATCATATGATATTTTGATTCTACTTTTTTTTATAATGATCAGATGTTTTTTTTCGTCAGTTTTATAAAATAGTTGTTTATGGATTCAAATATGAGTTGTTTCTCATAGTGTCATGTAATATGACGGAGGGATTGTATTGTTTTATAGGAATCACCTATAAAGAGTGTTTTATGTTTTAGTAGTAAATTTTTCCTTCTTGGTTATGTTTTGATTCATTATGATGAGAATTAAAAGAGTGGTATATAATTTAATAGAAATGTTGTTTGGGAAACATAAATTACTGACTTATGGGTGTTAGAGTTATTGAGGGGAGGAATTAGGATGGAATAATATATTTGTTATGAATTTATATATAGGGAGTTGATAATCTATAATGGAAGTGAGTTATACACTATGGGGAGATACTATGAAGGCCTATCTATCGAGTGGTGTTTTGGCTACAATATAGTGATATGAGGGTTGAATCGCAGAGGCCCTAACATTATAGGGACCCTTGTATCATGGAATTTGATTTTTCAATTATTTGACTCAACGAATATTATGGAATAATGGGATAAAAAATATTGTCACATGACCCTCGTGGTTGGAACAAGGATCTAAATGAGGTTAGTTATAATCATTCAATTGATTTGGTATATATTTCATCATAAGGAATTCTTACATTGTAGTTGGTCTCGTATATTGAATTATATATTGGTATGGAATCCATTTCACCATGGTTTTATCCAAGTTATTAAGTATATTGATACTGATATCAACTTTATTTATCGGATTAAATTAACTTAATCTTATAATGGTATAATCAACCACCTTTACCCCATTGTTTTGAACAAAAATGAGTCATTCTCAATGTGGATATTAATTGTGGGTCATGGCCATATGTTTTCTAGGAAGAGTATAAATTAAATGCTTTAAAAATTTTCAGTTTTTAAATCTCTCTCTATCTACACATGGGAAAATCTAAGGTGGTTTTGAGTGATATTTATACCCCTATTTCCTTCCTTGAATCATTATATTTTTATGATTTAGTATTTTTGATGCAAGTTGAGTCGCATCCCCATCCTTTTTGATTGTATATATGTTCATAATGTATCTAATGTTTTTGATATGGGGTGTGTTTAGAATATGTGAGAATGAATTTATTTTTTTATCATGGTTGTAGTGACTTTGATTGTTCGTGGTTTACCTGATGTAATATAAGTCATGCAAATTTATCTTATTTGGATTGTCATTGTGGAATTGTTTTTGAAGCTCTGATTGAGGTAAGGATTTGGGGAACTACCCCTTTTTCAATAGATTGAAGAATTATCATGAGTTTTAATTACATGGATTTATATTATATATTTACATATTAAATAAATTGAATTATTCAAATTATATTTATTAAAAATTGTGGATTATCTTGTGTTTACATTATTCCATGTATTACACTAACACAAGGTTCTTTCCCTTTATCATTGCATAATACCATTCATGTTTTTGAATCATTATTGTTACTCTTATAGTTTTATTTGGGATTCACCAATCATAAAAGGATAATGACATAATTATTGTTATATAATAGTCTAATTTTTGAATGAATTGTTATAAAATGATGTTTGAAAAAAATATTATAGTACATTATGTTGAAAATGATGTTATGTTTTTATATGTTTTTTTGCAATAGATATTCCAGTATCATTATTTTGGTGTTGAATGTTACAATGAGAATAGGTTTATAGAATTTATGGAATGTGAATCAAAATTTATATATCATTAATATAATTGTTTTATAATGGGAGTTGTGGTCAGCTCTGTGAGTGGAATAATGTGTTTTAATATTCTTTGTAGATTATAAATTAAGGTTGTGGCTACATCTATCTGGTTAAAAATAGGGAATGAGTTTTTTATTGTGGAATATGTATAATATTGTAAATTTGGAATATTTAAATCATTCGGTGGTGGTACATAATATAGTTTAAAATAATGAATCTAAAATGGGGTGGGTCACAATCACAAAAAATAATGGAAATACTATAAAAAATAACGTTTGAAATGTAACAATATCCTATGGGAAGTAATATATGTGATGGAATGAGTTGTTTGTTATTAAATTAAGAATTTAATAGATTAATAAACACAATATTTCTGGAAATTGTAAATCCATTAATGTAATGATACCATGGTGAACCGTTCATTGCACATATTTTGTGTGTTTTATTATATATGTGGTTGGTTGTGGTGTTATAGATAGTAGTAATGTATGTTTAAGGATGTGTTAGGTTGTTATTGAATGTGAGGTGTGATATTATTATTTGGATGTGACACTCTTGGATCACTAATATCATTGACTATAATTATACCTCAATTTTCCATGTGATTTTTATATACACCCACCAAAATTTAATTCATAAATAGATATCAAAAATGTATTGGGAATATGTATTTTCGCTGAAAAATAAATATTATAAAGTGAATAAAAGGCCCACTACTCCACCGTTGTTATTATATTCACCAAAGGCTTCATTTTCGGTAATGGATTTATGAGGTTATTATCATTATATAATTGTTTGTGATGTACCATTATCCCTATCGAGTTTTGATGAGTATGTACATGATGTTCAAGAAGACCTTATGTGGTATTTGTTACAATGTTAGAAAACGTGCACCTATAGACCCTATGTGATATTGATATGATGATAAATAATTGGGAAACTAATATACCCTTTAAGTCACTTGGTTATATGAGATTATATAATAGTGGTTAAGCCTTATAGGAAGAGAGAATATGGTTTATTACCTCTATGTTTATGATATACTACTATATTGGATACAAGATGTGTGGATGATATATGGTGTTTTGTGTCACATTCATGGAAGGTAGTGGTAGTGAAAAATGTTTAAAATTAGGTAATGATATAGACAAAACAAAGGGGAAATTATTTTAGGGAACCCTCTGGTAATATTAATTGATAAATGTTTATAATATTATGATAGGCTATTTGGGATGTGAGCCTTGTTATGGGAGGGTTGTTTTTTTACTCAATAAGATCTTTTTGGATCTATGTTTTTCAATGATTCATTACTATTAACCATTATAATTCACATGAGAGGTCTTCGGTACCATATTAATTAGTCATCATGTACTTCTCAGCCTAATAAATATAATATTATTATTTTGATTCAAGGGATGGGATAGTGATAGATCTCAGATTTTCAATCTTCGTTATTTAGATTTACTATGGATTCAAAACATAATATTTCTTTTGGGATTTAATTTTTTATCTAATTTTTTATTACATTATTTACCAATTTTGGTCCTATCTTGTAACACCCACAAACCAAAAAATTAATATCTGGTCCATTAAATATAAACATTAAATTTTGGGGCATTATATTAATAATTTTGAGCATATATTTAAAAGAACACAAAATAAAAAAAAATATTGAGTCACATATATTGAAAAGGGCCATATATATTTTGATTTTTATAGTTAAAAAAAACACTTAACAAATTTTCTTAATAAATTCATGGTCTATAATGATCAACATGTTCTCCAAATATACCAAAATTTTTATATTCAATGTAAATTAATCAAAATATCTATTATAAATCAACACATATAAATCATTTCAGAACATAAATATGTTAGAATAATCCATTATAGCCCGAGTAAAAATGAATCATAATGAGAGGGGGGACAAATTCTTAGTTTGGGTATACATAAGCATTAAAAAATGAATGTCATAAATGATAGTAAGATGATAAAAGGTTAGGATGGAATAATTATAGTGAATGAACATGCCATAATATAATTAACAGAATTTGATACCCCATCCATCAATTATGAAATATATAATAAGGCATTATCAATAGAGAAGATTCATAAGAATCAACAATCATCAAAAATGTATATTGAACCTTAATCCTAGGAAACAAAAAAAGGTCGGTACCTTGGGACAACATCATCATTGATCCCATATATAATCATTACAATTAGAGTGGAAATATGTATGGCTTCCAATACACTTCCCATGTGAAAATATTCATTAAAAAATCCATTGGATCACCATATAAGTTCACCCATCATATAATCTATATTAGGCTCACCCCTGAGCTATAATGGTGATTTAACCATTGTATAAGATGCATCAAGCTTACCCATGAATCAAAATAGAGATTAGCAGTTCACAAAAATTTTACAAGGACCATATCTTGAAAAAAAATACAAAAAATGATTTTTATCATGTGTACCAAACACATTCATATATAAAAATATACCGTTCTTTAAAAAAACATTTTTAGTATATAAATAATACAGATCATGGGAAGGAGGGTATATCTGGAAATATTTTGGTGCAATCCCAACATCAGCTGAAGGTTATAAAAACAAGAAATGTATATTTCATTATATATATTATAATAAATAATTGCATTAACAAATTGACTAACCCGTGGAAAATAACTATGTTATTTTAAAATTACATTTAAATAATATTAATCCATCAAGAGAAAAAATAAGGATGTTATCATTACAAAATATCAGCAGTGGGGAATAAGTAATAATATGGGCTATGGGAATTGATGACTTCATATACCATTATAATAATATTAAATAAATTTTGAGAAATGAATCATGTTCACTTTGGAAATCAGTATGAAATAAAAATAAATATAGAAAATATTGTGGATGAAATGTTTTTTAAATGTAATCCTAGAAACATATAAGGAAATATAAAAAATAAACAATGGTTCTAATGTGGGTAAAATCTATCTATGTTTTATATGTTAATAATAAATATTATTTTTCAATCATTTAGTAAAAGGATTCAAAAGTAACCGATTCAAAAAATAATTAAGAAAAGATATTTAAAAAACCTTTTAATATAAGTACAAATATCATGTAAATTAGATTTTAGAAATAATTTTTTTTATAAAAGAATGTTTTTTATTAAATATTTGAAGACATGGATATCAAAGAGAAATATAACGGTTATATAGTACGATATGAGATTTTTATCACTTAATAATGAATATATTAATGTTTTATTAATTAGAAATGGATGAAATGTAAATTAAAATTGTAAAGATAATTTATAACCATATTATAAATGATGAGTATTTTTTTAACAAAATAAGAAGTAATACTTACCAACATGTAAAATTTAACATAAAAAATCATAAAAAGAATAGAGATGGAAACATAGATCATTTTACACTTTTGAAACTCGTCAATTGTAAATCCATGAAAGAATAACATAAGATGAAATTTTGATTGTAATGCATTTAAAGAGATTCATGACATATTTTTTCAAATGCTATGTAATTCCCCAACCCGAGATTCCCATAGTCGGTGAATTATTTTAATACATTGGCATGATTACAAGGAATCAATTCCCGAACGACTGATCTGATTAGCAGTCTTGGAAAATAGATTACATACATGAACATTACATTACAATTTCTAACATACAACACAAAAAATAATCCGTTACGAATTCGATTGTTCACTTTGCTTAAACATGCATCTCAAACATAAAACACTTCTTAGGATCCTGGGAAAATAAAAAATAAGAAAGGGGTGAACTCAGATGATCAGTAAGGGTAAATAATTTAGTGGAAACTATAAACATTTAAGGCAATATGTGTAATAAAAATAATATCCTTTTAAACATAAACTAGAACATAATATGGAAAAAATAAATTAAAAATTACCATATAAATATGAAAATGGATATTATACTAGTCGAATAAAAACATGTAATGATAATTTCATAATGAATGAATGTATAGTAATAGACATTAATATATGTGCCAGGGCCTCATGCCCAGACCTAGGGGATAATGGTAACCAGACCCCAACCCAGAGAGCCTCTGTAACTGGACTCCAACCCAGAGAGCCTCTGTAACCAGACTCCAACCCAGAGGGTCTATAGGAACCGGACCCCAACCTAGAGAACCTTTGTAACCAAACTCGAACCTGGAGAGCCTCTTTAACTAGATTCCATCCCGGAGGGTCTGTTGTAACAGGACCCTAACCCGGAGTCCATACATTTACAGGTCCCCAACCCAGAACATAGTAGTCCAACACATTCGTCTTAATAAAAGGATGAAATATAAAATAAACTTTTTTATTTAAACCATCATATGGAATGTCAATACTTTAACCATAAACCATGAATGGAATAAAAATAACTCATCCATAGTCAAACATATCACACAACCTGAACAAAATATTCAAGATTTGTATCATAATAAATCAACTTCAAACATGAGTAATATTTATCAACGAATGTTGACGTAGATGAAATAAAAAATATTTGAGATAAATATATCTTTATATTTTGAAATAATTTAAGAGTAACATAATTATAAAGAAAACATTTATTTTGAAAATATTCCTATACACTTATAAGGGAAGCTTCAATGATGTTATTATGGTGCAAAATAGCCACACCCTCCGTATAAGTAAAAAACTATCTTACCATAATTTTGTCAAAAACATCATAATGTATATTTTTTCAAAAACGACAGAATGATTCCTTTGAAAACATATATTGTTAAAAAATGGTATAGATTAATTTAACCCATTGTCTAGTAAATAGTAATTTTTTTTTGAAAAACCTTTTTTATGAAACATGGATGTGGATGATAAAGTGGTCCTTGTAGATACTTAAGTAAAAACATCCTCGAATAATAAAGAGACTGTAAAATTAACCCTTAACTTATACTTTTCCTTGGTATAGGGTACGTTAACCTCCAGTATAATAGTTACATCCTTGTTATTAAATCATACTATAACCATATTCATAAATATGATATCATATATAAACTTCTAATAAATGTTTGTTCGTGATATTATAGTATTATAGTCGTTTTGGGTGTAAATTTATTCATTTTTCTTTATATTAATTGTATCATGAGTCATTATTGTTTTGGAGGGGGTGTTTCTTATTCATATCAATAATTTTATCAAGTCCCTAATCATTATTTTTAATCATCAAATGAAAATTAATCTTGAATGGTTATGATGGGGAATTAATCTCATCACGTTCGTGGAGACAGTATTCCATACGTATGCACGAGTGACAATATCATTCTTTTGATATTAAAATCGTATATAATTCGATGGTATATCATATATAAAAAGTCATTATTAAGTTATATTTGTTATTTACATCAATTATACCTCATTATTATAGCCATCAAAAAATTAATGAATTAAATAACAACTACACCACGATGTGGAGACGGTAAGTCGTACATATGTACGTATGGTGATATGTCATTAAAAGGATGGATATAATAATAAATATGGTTGATACATATTTATAATAACACCACAATATATATAAGATACTGAAGTAATTTTTTGAGCATTGAAATAACATGGAATGAAGAAGTGTAAGAAGAAATTAATTTGAAAGGGGTGATGAAATATTTACCTCTTCCTCAGGTTCTTTCTTTTGATATGATCAAAATGGCTCCATAGGTTTGCTTTATTACAAAATTAATGCCTCTAGGATAAAGGGGGGATATTAGAGAGGATATTTTTTCAGGGGATGGCCGAGCCAATTTGAATTGATGGTGTGAATTTGAGTGAAGGGGACTTCCCTTTCATAAGAGGGGTGAGGGGAACCTTAGGAAAAGATTGAAATATTATTTTATAATAAAATCATATCTAGTTTATAATGGCATAAAATTGATTTATTTAAAAGATAAGTTATATATGCATCAATATACCCTCAACCAATAGGTTTTAGTCAAGTTTAGGTTACCATTTTAACCTTATCTTTTAGTTTTAACTCTAAGTTAAATAATTTATCTTTTACCGTGTCTTCTTGTCTTCTTACAATATATGGTTAAAAATATTAATATAAACATAAAAAAGAACCTAAAGTGGTTAATTAATGATACATATAACATTATTTAAGACCTTTTGTGGATCATTATATTCTTAGTAATATTATATCAACAAATTATATAATATTTCTTTTAAAAATTAATTTATTTAAATTTTTACACTATTTGGTATTTTGTTTTTGTGAAAGTCATAACGACCTTATCACTTCAAAAATAATTTATCAAATAAATCTTAACATGTAATAATAACCTAAAAGATTATTTTAAATCATAAAATGTTTCAAATTTAATTTTTTTGGATATTTATAATATCAATTATTTTAATATTTCATTAATAAGGTAATTATTGCATCATCATTGTGTCATAAATAAATTAAATTATTTAATGTCAAAATTTTTTAAATAAAATACCATTATAGAGTAATGTTTTTTATCTTTATAATGAATAATTATAGTCGAATTCATCTAATGTATAAGAGTAGTTTAAAATTTTTTAGTTATGACTACTGGAATTTTACACATTTAATTCTTCATTAAATTAAATAATAATTAAAGCCCTAATCTAATCCATGTGGACCTAAAGGGTCATATTTTATTAATAATGTTGATTTTGGTAAAATTTTACTTATAAAATAGAATTAGGAAAAGTGTGACAGTATTTATAATAGCATTTTTCCCTTAATTACCCTATATACTTTTAACTGTGGTAAATAAAAGCCAAAAAGTTATTATTCACCAAAAATTATTTTCATCTTATTGAACCAAATTTTACTTACTGAGGTTAATAGTGTCTCTCAGAATTTTTATATTCAACTCACGGAAGTGGTGAAATTATGTTTTATATAAATTTTCAAATGCTCCTTGATGATGGGTTAAAGAAGATAAAAAGTTCAATAAAATTTTATACATCTAATTTTTTTATAAAAAAATTAAAATGAATTACTAGAAAATAATATTGTTATTATTTATATATTTTGACTTAAAATAAATTTATATAAAATAATTAATTATTTAATTAAAAGGTGTCTTTAAACTACAACGCAATGTTTTTCACTATTCATGAAAAAATGAATGTTTTCGGAAAAATTCCCAAAATCCCCCCTATGCTAATTTTTACATTATGAATTCAAAAATAAATTCAATTTTACCAATTTAAGAACATTGAAGTTTCATTATGTAATTTAAATTTTAATCTCGTTTTCAAAACCAAAAAACATATTTTTAAGAAATAATAACTATCAAAAGATTTACACTTGTTTATGTCCAATTTCAAAGTGGAATTACATTAAATGACCAGAATTGGATTAAATGGTAAAAATATAATCTATTTATACTTACAATACATTAAAATTTATAATTAAAACTATAAATTATTTTGATTAAAAAATTTGTTTTCAGTTAAAATATAGTTTTTTCACTATTCATCCAAATATGAAAGTTATTAGAAAAACACCAAAAAATTATTGAAACTAAATTATTATGTCCCAATTCTAAAGAATAAGTTCATTTTGTTGAATTGAATATATAAAAGTTTCAAATATTGTATTTCAAAAGGGTTCTACATTAAAAGGTGGTAAAATTGCATTTTAAGAAAATACTTCTTTTATCTGAAGAAATGAATTTGTTCTTACATTATATCTAAGAAACTCATAATTTGAATTCTAAAATTATAAGGAATATATAAAGATCTAGATTCAGTTAATAATATTCATAACCGCTTTTTAACAGCTAGTTTTGTATGTCGTGGTGCGCCTAAACTCAGTGTTGTGTGTAGTGCAAGTTAATGAATTATTTTGAAAAAATAACGTACTATGAAATCATGGGGTGTTACATTGTTACCTCCTTCAACAAACTGTGTCATCACAATAAGAAATTTTTCTTCGAAAATAAAAGTTTGAAAATAGAAAATACTTTTATTGGAAAACCATCATCAGAAAATACATCATTTCCATGGAAAATTCCATTGAAAATTCACGTACTCGATGTGAGTATTATCACCTAGTTATATTGTCATTATAATTAGAATTATTTAAATTTATTCTAGGAATAATATTATAATTATATAAACATAACTATATACTCTAATTTTAATACATTAACGTTATTGAATTTTTATTCAAATAGCAAATCTATTAAAAGAGAAACCATTGTCCATGAGTTGTGCGGACTACGACCTCTACAATGAAAAATGATTGTTTTTTCCATCACAACTATAACAAGATTGATATAGGAATGGTTTCAAGGGATAAATATTATTTTTTTATATAATTAATGTTTTATTATGTAAAATTAGTGATCTGATTAATGATTTGACCAACAAATGATCAGCCTTAATTTAATCATTTAAAATTTGCATACTAAGAGGTTATCATTTTATTTAAATATTATAATATTTATATATAAATAATTTCTTTTTAAAATTATTTCTAGTTAGAATATGTTATAAAAAAATAATATAGTAAATATTTTACATTAATGATATTACAATAATTCAACATCATAATCATTCATTAAATCAGAGTTTCATCCTGTTTTGGTCAGTTTACCCACCTATTTGACCGATACTATGAATTTAATTCATTATTAACTATGTTAAAATAATTATGATTATAATATAATATAAATATGTAAATAATAACATAATTTTATCTATGAATATTATATTATAATATTTTAATCATCAATTAAGAAAGCATTTTTTTGATTTGTAAGATTCATTGAGACATGCCTTCTAAAAATTTCATCTTCAAGGACAATGACTGAAAAAAATTTGGAAAAGAATTTAGATAATATTAAATAATTATAATAAATAACTAATTGTTACCATAATGTCATATAAATGATGAAATATTAAAATTTAATGAATATAGACACTGCACTTTTAAAAATAATAAAATACATCAGGACTATAAATAATAGATATGGAAAATATGAAGAATTAACATTGATAATATTTATTTATGTAAATTATGAATATTATAATCTCTTATTAAGGTTTTTAATTTAGTTCATAAGATATACAGTCTTGTAAAAAATGTGGATAAATTATGATCCTATTTATTAGGATAATATGTAACAGTTTTCATCTCAAATTCCAGCCTATAAGAAATGTTTTGTAATATGAAACTAATTTAATTTATGGGGTGGGTATACTAACTATTTGACATATAATATCATGAATTATTTTCATATATGGGTATTTTATGTTCTAATAAGATCCCTATCATTCAAGGTTTTTTAATTAAATTGTATCTAAGGTTTTAGGGGTTTTCGTGGCTTCAAATTTGATTCTTCGAGACATGATACATGTTATACACCATCTGTAACACCACAAACTATTTCTTTGGTTATTGGTTAGACTAAAAATTTACATTATATGAACCTCCCATTACTCAATAGGTTCCAAACAAGTTGTAAGGCACCAGAGGATCTTCATGTGTCGACTAGGCCCTTGGTATCAGGTAATAATCAGACAAAAAGTTGATGAAATGAAAATATAAATGAACAATAGAGAAAAAGAAATCATTATATTAGAAACATTAATATAATGTACCAACCCATGAAGTTGGAGTATGACATATCAGGGGGAGCATGCATCCATCATAGAACCTTCTTGTGTTAGTATATAAACTAAATTTTATTCTTCACAAATGATGCATGAGGTTCTAGTATAATGGACTCACAATCGATCACATGCTCCCTTTTAGGATCATACCTCTGATGTTGATACATGTGGAACAAACTATTTATTCTTTTATTTCATGTAGGATTGTCCAGGTTATGTGCCACCATCTTGACATGTTCTAATATCTCAAAGGACCCAATGTATTGTGGTCAGAACATCCCTTGTTACCTCAAACTTATAATCCCTAACTAAGAGAAAAATAAAAAGAGAACTATTTCTTCCATATGATTATATAAGGATCATCTCTATTCATTAGTCCATGAAATATATCTATTTTGATGAATATAAATCCATTTTGAAATCAATTTAATGTTATATGTGGTCTCTTGTACTATACTAGAAACAATAAATGAGGATTCACCTACATTAGTAAAGTATAATATTGAATAATTGGTCATCTTTAGAGGACCTCAACAGGAGAACTCTAAATTAATACATGATTGTTTTAGATTTAGTTGGTTAATATGCAGCCTTTGTGATAATTGCATTATCATACAATGATATAAAACACATACACATAACATATAATCTAATGTATAGACACTTCTCTCTAACATCAAATCATTATGAAGATGAATAGTTTTACTCAGATTCATTTGATTTCCCTAAGAAAATATTCATGGATTTGAAAACCCATGGTGTGATCTATGAATATCTATTTGAATCTACTATTTGTTTAACTACATTTAGTTGTATAATTTTCTAACCATAGGTCATGCGTAGCTAATTTACCGAGTTATAAAGTAGTATTTATAAGAAGTGTTAATCTATAGAAGACCAATCCAATATAAAACAAAATTTTTATAGGCCTCTTGGGGTATTGGGAAAAAATGTCCTTATTTATATAAATATATTATCTCACATTCCTATAGGAATTGGTAATATCTATATTCACCCTGTAGGGTTTTGATGCTCGACCTTGATCATCAGATATGTCAGAAAATGCGAGAAAAATATTGTAATGAATATATCAATATTGATCCACAAAAATTTCCATATGAACTAATGATAAATTATTTTTGATCCCTATTTCATGATCTAGTACAAATAATAATAGTTTCCCATCAACTTTGTATTCATATGATAAGGAACATTCACCCGATCATAAACCATACACACACTATGCTCATCTACGGTCAACAATGAAAAGTAACTATTTATTTCCAACCTATCATGTGTCATGGTACACTTAAATTTAGACACATGAATAACTTTAACTCATTCTATAATGATTAATTTTTCACTAATGATATATAGGTTCGTACCCCTCAATCCCTAGTTTCACCCAGCTATCAGCCAACCATCATAACCTAAAGCATCCACCCAGATTATGATGTCCCCTATCTAGTTTCTAGTGTTTTATAGAAAACTAATTCTATAATGAAATTACAGAATATAAGAAAGCACTCTATTTGAAATTCATAAATATGCATGCAGTCCAACTAATTGACATGAAACGGTTTAGGTCCCCCTAGGATAAAATATATTGTAGACTATTTTGGAATATAAATACAGAAACTCAAACCAATAATGTAATGTCAATATCATTTCCATGCATGAACCACAATGAAAAAAACTATGTGATGATTAGTGTAGCTCTTCTAATTGGGTCAAAGATGAAATGAACCATAAATTACTATGTTATCATGTCACACCCTGACGTTCTAATTAATATTTTTTATTTTGCGGCTAGGAATTTTTGTGTCAAGGATCAAGATGGGACCCGATATAAAATTTCTAACATCTAATGTTTTTGTTGGGTTTCAGACCCTTTCACGGGCACCACATGGTTAGCGGAAACCATGCAATTGTGCTAGGTACTTGTGCGAATTATCTAGTGGACTGCTCTAAGGCACGCAATATGCATGCGTGTTTTTTAAGCCATGCAAAAAGTGCTCAGTTTCCCAATTTTCAATATAAGTTAAATAAAATGGTTTAAATGTTTTAATGGTATTAATGATAACGTTACTATTTAATTAATGATATAAATATTTTTTATGTGTTATTATTTTATTTTTATTAATTTATTATTATTATTATTATTTTATTATTAGTATTATTATTTTTAAGATTATAATTATTGTGATTATAATTATTTCTATATTTTTTATTATTATTACTATTATTATTATTATTATTATTAATATTTTTATAGTTTTTATTATTATTTTAATAATAATATTATTAAAATAGGTTGTCAAAATAAATTAATAAACAAATAAATTATAATCCCTAAGGGGGAGGCGCATCCCCCCCTTCTGGTTCACTCCCACAAGAGGGTTGCACAGGCGAAGCCCTCCCCTCTCAATTAGCGCAACGCAGCTCTCACACCAGGCCCTCCACCGCCTCTCACCCTTGGCATTATCCATTCGAGAACTGACCCTACATATTCCCCTACGTCACGCTGCCCCTTCCCACAAGAACCTCCAGCGAGGCTCGTGATCACCCCCTTCTCCATCAATCTACAATGACGACCATAACCCTCCGCCATTACCTCTAACGGACCTCCAGACCATCAGCCATTAGCCAACCTCCAGGACCCCATTATCCCCTTCTTCTCTGTTCATCGAGCACCCATGCCTTTGTCCCACACCTTCGGCCTACCGACCAGCCCCAGCCAGCGTCCAGCCTTCAGCGTTCCAGGAGGCCACCGTGCCTTGAATTTCCCGCTCCAACCTCTGCCCTCTACACCACCAGCAATGCCACCTCATGCCTTTCCAATTCTTACCAGGCCACCTCAGCCCTCAGCTATCCTCTGGTACCTTTTTTCCATACTTCTACCTTGGTATATGATTTACATAATGGTCTTGATGTTTTATTCGAAACCATAAATTCTAGGGGTTGTTCTTTTGAGTCGATCCCTAAATTTTGGGTTTGTTTGGATGGTGCAGGGGTTGGTTAAGATTTTGAAGCATTCATTGGAGGTGTGAATGAGATCGTGCACTGGTCTCGGGCATACGTCTTCGTTCCGCCTAGGGGATCAGGTTGGATTACTTTATGTTTCACATTTAATTTACATCTACATAGTTTTCTTGCATTTTGGGTGTTTCATATTAATTAAATAGCTGACCATGATGTTTTTTTAATAATTTTAGCATGTTTTTTTCTTCTTATATATGTGTTCTGTGTTCTATATGATGAGTGAGATGCGTTCTTGAAAGGGATAGAGGTGTGTGAGTGTTGGAAAATGTTATTTTGGACATGTGTTGGATTTTATATATACCTCTTTTGTTATTCCCCTTGAATGTATTTTATAAATTGTTTCTATGGTTTTATAAAATGTGCAAATAGGGAGAACAATGTGGGAAATTTGTTTTGGCTATGTAAATTCAAGAGTTTCTATTTGGAATTGTTTTATTAAATTTAATGTCTCTTATTAATTATTAAAAATGGTACTAGTAAGGTTTTGAACGTAGGTTGAATTGGTTCTTTTGTGCAGCTTGTTTGTTTGAATTGTTTTGAGTCCATGTTTATGCATTTTAGATGTGCGGTTGTTGTAGCGTGTCAGCAAGGAAGACCCACAATACTGCAGTTATCTGCATGCGCGTGTTTGTGTGTTTGTGCGAGGCGTGACATCCCATTATTCTTGGACAATGAGCTGAGTTAGGTCCCCCATGGCCCTCGACCTTAAATATAGAATATATTGATTTCTTGATATTTTATTAATTATAATAAATCAGAAGTAATCTAATATAATTTATTTTTAAATGATTATTTGGTGTAAAAATAGCCGTTTATATTATAAACGTCACTTGAAATATTTTCTTCATGAACGGACACCCAGTAGTTAAAGAATGAGTGTTTGGACTATATACATAATTCATGGAATTTCGAATGTAGTTCTGGTTTATTGATAAATGACTTTATTTGATGCGTGATCACGTGTTTTAGTTCTCTTCAGAAATGAGGATTTACATTATTATTATTGAAGGCCTATTTGGCACTTTAAAAAAAATTAATTATTTTGCAAAACCCTCTTTGGCGTGACTTAGGGGTGAATTTTGGTGTACATTGACTTCATGAGTTGTGTGTGATGTCTATGCTACTTGATTGACTATGTTGACTGAACCCTTTTCTCTTTATTATATGTGTTTACATGGGAACCTGTCATAGTAAGTGAATCTTCTGATAACGATTGCTGCACTAGTTTAGATCACACACAAGCAAGTGGCCCTTAGTTCAGAATACACTCTACTAGGGGATTGGACCCCTGGGTTTTTCCATGTAGGAAAACACAGGGCATTATGAAGTCATCATGAGTAGGCATGGATTCTGGATAGGTCACATGTATGGTACGTTCTAGATTATTCACAAGCTCCAAGGTTCAACCCAAGTTTTCATTGTATTTATTTGTATGTAGCGGAATATTGAGAGGTCTAGTTCGGTTGTTGTCCCATGTGTTCCAGTTATTCCATTGCCCTTAGTGTGTGTTGTGTGTTGTGTGTGATTTTCTTTTTAATAACAACTAAACATTGGATTTCTAAATTGTTAAAAGAAATTAAAAATTCAATGCACATGATTCATTCAATTTTAAACTTGTTTTTAAATATAAAATTGGAAATTGGCTATTACTTGTTTTAGAAATGAATGTGTGTGTGGAAACCAATATTATATATAGTTTAGTTCAAGCCTGAGATTGGAAAATTATTTATTTAAAGGTAGTGAATTGGGAATAGTTGTTGGGATTTCCTGCTAAGTTTTAATACTCATGCCTATAGTTTTTTATGTTCTTTATTTAAAGCTCTTGGTCTAAATATCTGGTGGTTGTTAGGAACTGGTAGAGATATGGTTTCGGTGAAACCTAAGGTACTCTTTATGAACATTTGGACATGTAAGGGAATTCATGGGAAGAGTTTCTTGGCGCGTATGAATGGAAGCATAAGAATACTTGTGCAACAGTTCATGGGATTATTGGGGTGCTCACTTGGAATTAATGTCTTGACCTTGTTTCTCTAAACTAATTTTTAAAGGTTTAATGATTTTTGGAAAATTGAATTTCGTTTGAAAAGTTGGTTTGGTATTTGAAAGGTGATCATAAAATAATTCGGTTTTTTTTGTGTTGGTATTTGTTTTGTTTTTGATTTGGATGTTTTTGGATGAAACACTTTCAATGATATTGTTTTGACTTGATATTGGTTTTGGTTTTGTGTTTTATAAGTTGTTCAGAAAATGGAACCTAGAAAGGTCCCCATAGATTTTGATAAGCCATGCCCAATTTTTGGTACTTCTCGGACATTATCGATACTTAAAGATGTTCATGGTATGTCAAAGGTAGTTATGTGGTTTGAAGAGGTCGAGTCTGCTTTTAGGAGTTTGGGAACTCTCGAAGCCTTCAGAGTGCGTGCTGTTTTGGGTCTGTTTGAAGGTCCATCACTGGATGAATGTGATTTGATCTCCCCACCGTCAATGCAAGTTGGGATGATGTTGGATGTCTTAAAATCTATCTTCGTCTGATGGTTTATTCCTAAAGTGGTGAAGACTATGAAAAGGGTAGAAAGTATGCGCATTCAACAAGGCCAATGGATGGTGAAGGCATATGATGACCATTTCAGGGAACCTCTGTCCTTTTCTTTGGATGTATCATCACAAAATTTTATGAAGACTTCTCTCTTTATCTAGGGTCTTATTCTAGAGAACATGAATCGTTTCTTCCATTTTAGGGGCCATCATTTCGAGAAGTTGGTGAATGAGGAGATTTTAGGTGAGTTTGCCTTCAATGAACAGAGGGTTGGAAATCCAGCATATCCAGCTACCCATAAAGGATCCCCATCTGGCGAGCTGGGTGTGCCAAAGGGACCTATTTCTAAAAAGTAATCTTTAGTGGTTTTGGATTCCATTCCGTCAGACCATTTAGTGGTGTGCCACCGGTGTGGCCTCTTTTGGCATGTGAATCCGTCATATCGCATCCCTTCTAAGACATGCTATCATTGCAGATGTCTAGGCCATCTAGGGAAGTTCTACAGGAATCTTCCCCTAAAGAAGACATTATGACTGAATGATTCTAGTGCCTGACTATGAGGTAGAAAATTCGTCAGCCATCAGATCCCTAGCCACAGGTCTTGGGGTATAGTTTGCGCGCTGTCACGAGTTACCTGAGCTGTGAAGACTCAGTTCGGGTTTTGTGTTCCATGTTGGAAGTGGAACATTTAAAGACTTCCCATTATTGATTTTATGTTGTTATTGTTTTGAATTTGTAAGATCATTGTTTTTCATGAGTTATGAAAGACATGTTCTATTATAATCTAGACAGTTTTGTTTGTCAGATTTTGGTTTTCTGAATCGTGAGTTTTTCGTAAAAGAGTGTTTTTCCCTTGTCTGGGTTGATCTTGGTTTAACTGTGTTCATTTGGAGATAAATGTTCCCATATAATAGGTGATGTTTGTGGTTATTCTAGGGTTCACTATTTGGTGTAAGCTTAGCTCAACGTTTTTCTCTAGTGTTCAGTGTTTTTGGTATGGGTCGAGAGTTCCATGATACATCGGATGTGTTGTTCACTTGTGCAAAAGAATTTGGTTTGGATCGATTTGGATTTCCCATGTCACCCCCACCCTGCCCGCTTCAAGGGTAGGTATGTTTGGGTGTTATATTTCTGCACTAGTTGAGTTATTGTGGACTGGAGAACCCTCTCGTGTTCTCTCGTTGTCTTGTGTTTTGTTTTCTTTCGGTTTAAATATGGCATAGATTATGGTTTTTTCTATCATTTGGCGATGTGACTTTCTGGGGGAATAAAGTATTTGTGGTGGGGATAATTGTCAAACCTAGATATTTTAATTAACTTCTATTTTATTATTTCACCGCTCTGCATTCTCGTGTAAAGGATTGGGCTGGGCCCCAGTTTAAAATTTCAGATGACTAATGTTTTTTATGGGTTTCAGACCCGTTCGCGGGCACCACATGGTTAGTGGTAACAACATAGTCTCCCTATGTGCTTTTTCAGATGCCTTAGTGGATTGCGCTGAGGACCACAATATGCGTGCGTGTTTTTTTAAGTCGTGCGGCGTGCACATAGTGGTCCAGTTTTTATAATAAGATAAATTAAATGGGTTAAATGTTTAAATAGTATTATTGAAAACATTACTCGTTAATTAATTATTGGAATATTTCTATGGTGTTATTATTTTATTGTTATTAATTTATTATTATTATTATTATTAGAATTATTAGTTTTAAGATTAATATTATTGTGATTATAATTAATCCTATATTTATTATTGTTATTATTATTCGTATTATTACTATTATTATTATTATAGTTATTATTATTATAGTAATAATATTATTATTATAATATATTGTCATGAAAATAAATAAATAAATTAGAAACACTAAGGGGGAGCCCCACCCCCCCCCCCCCTTGTTTCACTTCCACACGAATGTTGCACAGGAGGATCCCTCCCCTCCCAATCGGTGTAATGCTGCTCCAGCACCCGACCCTCCACCACCTCTCTCCCTTGGCTTCATCCATCCCCAACACCAACCCTCCATTTTCCCATGTGTCGCATTGCCTCCGCCCTCCAGAACCTCTAGTGAGCCTCACACTCTCCCCCTTCTCCATCAATCTCCAATGTTGGTCGGGACCCTCCACCAGGACCTCTAGTAGACCTCCGGACCTTCAGCCATTAGCTATCATCTAGTACCCCTTCAGCCCCTTGTTCCATGTCCGCCCAGTGCCAAGGCCTTCGTCTTGCACCACTGGCCTTCCGACCAGCACCAACCGGCCTCTGGCCTTCCGCATTCCAGCATGCCGCCACGCCCTGAACATCTAGCTCCGACCTTCACCATCCGCACCACCAGCAAGGCCACATCCTACCTCTCTAGTTCTCACTAGGCCACCTTGTCCCTTGGCTCACATCTGGTACCTTTTTCCATTATTCTACCTATATATAGGATTTCCTTAATGAGTTTGATGTTTTTTTTCAAACCATAAATACTAGGGGTGGTTCTTTTGAGTCGATCACTAAATTTTTGGTCTGTTTGGATGGAGCAGGGTTTTTTTAAGCTTTCAAAGCATGTGGTGGAGGTGTGAATGATATCACACACCGGTCTCGAGTGTGCATCATCATTCCTCCTAGGGGTTGAGATTATATTTCTTTGAATTTCCCTTTAAATTTATAACTACATTGTTTTCTTTCATTTTGCGCGTTTCTTATTAATTAAATAGTTGACCATGATGTTGTTTAATAATTATGGCATGCTTTTTTGCTTCTTATTTTCATGTGGTGGGTTGTATAAGAGGTGTGGGAAGTGTTTTTGAAAGGGTTGGAGGTGTATGTGTGATGGAAAAGGTTTTTTATTTGATATGGGTAGGATTTTATATATACCTCTTTTGTTATTCCCCTTGAATGTATATTATAAATTATTTATGTGGTTTTATAAAATGTGTGAATAGTGATATCAATGAGGGAAATTGGTTTTGGGTGTGTAATTCCATGATTTTCTCTTCGAAATTGTTTTATAAAATTTAAAGTGTCATATTAAATAGTACAAATAGTGTGAGTAATGTTTTGAAAGTAGATCGAGGTAGTTATTTTGTGTTTTTTGTCTGATTAAATTGTTTTAAGTACGTTTTTATGCATTTTAGTTATGCGGTTGTTGCAGCATATCAGTGAGGGATACCCACGATATTGCTGTTGTCGGCTTCCGTGTGTTTGTGCATCTGTACGAGGCGTGACGTGCCATTATTTTTAGAGAGCGATCTGAGGTAGGTCCCCCACTATCCTCGGCTTTAAAATTAGAATTTATTGATGGAATGGTGTTTTATTAATTGTAATAAGTGGGAAATAATATAATATATTTAATTTTTTAATGATTATTTGGGATAAAAAGAGTGTTTTAATTCATACAGGACACTTGAAATATTTTCGGGATAAACAGACAACCAGTAGTGGAAGAATGCATGGTTGGACTTTAAACATATTTCACAGAATTTCAAATGTAGTTCTGGTTTATTGATAAATGATTTCATTTGAATCATGAACACATGTTTTGGTTCTATTGAGAAATAAGGATTTTATTTAAAATTTGTGAAGGCCTATTTGGCCCTTTAAAAAAATAAATTATTTTTGAATACTATCTATGGGGTGACCCAGGGGTGATCTTTGGTGTACGTTGACTACATGAGTGGTGAGTGATGTTTGTGCTACTTGATTGACTTTGTTGACTCACACTTTTCCTTTTTATTCTACGTGTTGACATGGGAACCTAGCATTGTAAGTGAATATTCTGAGAACGATTACTGCACTAGTTTAGATTATTCACTAGATAGTGTTCCTTAGTACGGATTACACTATGCTAGGTGATTGGGTTTCTTGGATATGACATGTAGGGTTACACCAGGTGTAAGGGTGTTATGATTTCATCGAGAGTCAGCATGCCTTCAAGATGAGTAACATGTATGGTATGTTCAGGATTGTTCACGAGCTCCTCCGTTCGACCCTTGTTTTCTTTAGTGTTTATTTGTATGTGGCAGACAATTGTGAGGTCTAGTTTGGTTGCTAGACCCTATGTCCCAACATTTTCATTTCCCTTATTGTGTGGTGTGTATTTTGTGTGATTTTCCTTTTTACTAACAACAAAAATTTGTATTTCTAAATTGTCCAAAATAATATTTAAAATGAAATGCACATATTTCTTTCAAAAATTAAATGTGTTTTCAAATTTAAAAAGGGAAATTGAATATTAATTATTTTAGAAATGAAAGTGTGTCTGGAAACCAATATTTATTATAAATTTGTTCAAACCTAAGATTGGTAAATTCTTCATTTAAAGGTTGTGCATTGGGAATAGATGTTGGGAAGGCCTACTGAGTTTTAATACTCAAACATATAGTGTTTTCATACTTTTAGTTTTCATTGCTGGTTTGACACGAGAATGCTCATCGGGGAAGAGAGTTGGTGGTAGATTGGTGAGCGACTATCGGGGTCGCATGGAGTTTTGGTCATGGCCCGTTTAGTTGGGTGTTGTTTAATATTATTTCTTTTCATGTTGTTCATTTTCTTTGCGTTATTCTATTTTTTCGGCTGATTTATTTATTTTCCCAGGGAAAAATCATTGCCAAATTTTTTCTACAGATGCCCTGGCGCTTGTCTTCTAGACTAGAGGATAAAGAATTCTTCTTGGGCCATGTCGCAGACCAGATCGGGTGACAATTTCAGGGTCGACCAATGTTGTTTCATGAAATATCACCCTGATTTATAATATCCTCCAAGACAATGGAAGATTCATAAAAAACAACATAACCAACTCCAGGTTAATGAAGAATCCGGATCAATGTTTATGTGAACCTGTTATATAATTATATTAATCATTATTAACTTCTTTTCTCATTGAAACATTATTTACATCATTTTATGTGTGTAAATTGTATCTTCCTTGTGGTAAATGTGTGTAATGAACATGATATTGTTCCTATAAAAATAAAGGGAGCTGAAAATATCAAAATTTTATTGATATTATGACTAGGAAATAAACAATTCTACCTTCCATAAATAAATATAAATTTATACCAATGTAATCTCCATCCCAATAAGGTACACCACTTGACTCCAAAATTGATAGTTTAAATACATGGCATAAATATGATTTGATAAAAACATTTACTAAAAAATATGTCATTGATTCAATCATGTGATTCCTTTAACTGGTAGTATGGAAGGATTTCATCATTGGATAAAATGAAAAAATTGATCATTTATGGGTGAAATATATTGTTTATGAGGTCCGTTAACAGTTATAAATAATTCTCTAGTCAAAAGGCATAAGAATATAATCATTCAACCCATATCTTTTCTAAAAACAATGTCTACGAAAAAAATTTACATTCTGACCAAATACAGCTGGTAACCAAAACAAATATCAATATTTTTAAATAGCTATTATACCTTTAATTAATCATTCCAATCATCAATTTGTGGAAATTATTTCTTTTTTACAATGATCTAGAAATTTTTTTTCGTAGTCCATAAAAATATAAAAAATAAATTCACCCTTATTAGTGATCAAATTAGAGCAACCTAGGCGTAATGTAGACTTTATTATTAATATAATAGAGTTGGACCTTGAGCTTTTTCAACTTAGATAGTCCCATATGATATGGTGTAATTGATATAGGTTACATACTTGGAAGAAGTTTTATATAAAACTCAATGTCCCAATAAGAAGGTATCCCTAATAAATCACATGTGAGGATATCTTGATATAGGTATAAAAAGGTGAAAAGGAGTAGGGTATCACCATCTTATCCATATTAGAGATCATTCTGGAGACCTGTGAAAATATATATTTTCTATGATGAGGATCTAATCGCATAATTTCTACCTCAACATCCCACTCATTGATCAATATTAATTTCCACACTTTAGGCATTGCCAAATTCAGTAATATTTAATAAAAATGGATTTATATATAGTAGGTTTTCAACAAGTCTATGTAGATGGTCACATTGAAATCAAACATCAAAAGAATTTTGGATATACATGATCAAACACAACATTAACCATCAAAAATTATAGATATATATTAAGAAGAATAACATTCTTTCCTAGTAACACATTAACTTCTTGAGTAGATATGAATGAATGAAGTATGATTTTATTAATCAAAGAAATAGAGAATATTGAATTGATAACGGATGTCCCTAAAACTATAAAACATCCCTCCCCATATCAACAAAATATTAATTATGTACATAAACAAATCAGTATCGATGAAACCTAAAAGGAGCATGAGTCAACAAATTCACCAAACATTTATGGGTTTGCGCCTGTAGTTGATGTCCTCAAAAAACACCATATCCTGAATATGTTGATAAAATACTTGATGACAAATAAATATAGCACATTTGATGACCAATATTTGTTCAACAGTGATCAATCTTTAGATAAATTGGATACACCATGAGAGAGTACCCCATCTATCCATAGTAATGGTACATAATTGATTTATCTCCTCCAAAGGTAGTCAATGAACCTTTGATATTCTATAACTATTTTCTAAATCCTAGAATCCATCATCTACCGTAATTTTTATTCATTATAATTATTAAACTTGAACTTTTCATGATAAGGTAACTATCATTCAACTACATGTTAGAAGAAGACATGCATATCTATCATCCTCAATACCCTTATCTATCATCAATGACTTATGATGTACCATAGCATGGCTGTTAGTAAATTGTTCATAACATTGAATATTATCTTAGTATTAATCTGTTTTAAGATTATCAAAATTGATATCAATTAATTCCATAAATGAATATTACATAATTTTCGATGGATATTAACAAACTGTCATAAAAATAAAATCTAGAGGATCATAAATGTTTACTCTCTTTAAAAACATTTGTAGGTAAAGAATTATTATAAAAATTATCTACATCATTTCCATTTATTCCTTGAAAAATTATCATCCTTATTATACAAATCATACATAAAAACATCTTCATATCCTGGGTATAGGAAGCATAGTAATGGTTGAGATCCAATTCATAGTTAGGGTAAACATTGAAGATATCAATCATTGATCATACGTGGGAAAAAACATATCATATGGTTATGAGAAAAAGAATAGTAAATAAAATAATAATACCCTATCAGTCAAAAATATTTAATCATTAAATATGTAATACATTTTTTACCATCAAATTTCAGAAGACATAAGAGTGGAAAATCATCAATAATTAATCATTAGACATGAAAACATATCCTATTTATAAAATATATGTTTTCAGAGTGAAAATAATAATATAAAATCACTTACATATTCAACCATCATAACCAAGACTATCATTATGGATTGGTTACACTCTTTATTCCATCATTTCCATAGTTTGGGTTCACTCCTAAGACTATCTTATTGGAAAATGGTCATTTAAAAATTAGGTTGAATCCATATTATAGTCCTTATTATATAATTTATAGAATTCATTTCATAATTCATTTTAGGGATATATATTTCATGTCCCACACATAAAATAATGAAAACCATACATATGTGAGCCATAAGATCATAAAACCATCTACATATCATTACTTAATTATCCACTAAAAGGATCTTGGATTCATAAAAATTTCATCAACATAATAATAAACCATCTAGAGAGAGTATATCGATTAGAAAAATTTATTATATCACTAGTTATTCATAATTAACAACAAAACTATTATTATAGATAAAAATTCCTTTCAAACCACACTATCTTTTCATGAAGGAAATATCCAATTTTTTAAATTACCTTTTCTAAATAAAAAAATTTACTAAATAATACTAAATATTTTTTTTCAAAATAAAAAAATAATATTATATAGTAATATTTAAATTAATGGGTATTCATGGTGGCTTGGGAAATCATTCTTACAGTGTCTATTAATACACAAATTCATTTCACACATTTATTACACATTAAATGGTAACATTTTTGATTAATATTAACTTTTTCCATTTTATAAATTGTTGAATAAAGTCATGTATTGTCAAAAATGCCTTTAAATAAATTTTTATAATATTTATTAAAATGTTATCATTTTCTAAAAAATATATAAATAGAAAAAAAGATTTCATACCTAAGTGAAAATCATTGTATGTTTTCCCTAAAATCATTATTTTGGAATCTTGATTTTTGAAAGAGAGGAAAATTTATGGAAGAAACCTATAATATTGAAATAAACATATTAAATAAAAATAAGTATTTTTTGGTGGGAATTATTATATATGTTCTTTATTTGATATCAAAATATGACAATCCAAAAATACCCAATTTATTATTAACACTTACATCATTAATAATATCTGAATCAAATGTAAATGGATTATTGAATATCACATTGATATGAAAATAAAAACAATTAAATCATTTATTATTATAAAATATATTATTGTGTAGTATTTTGACAATTGATATAATAAATAGTGTATAATATGAAAACATGGGACAATGAATAAAAATTGAAATGAAAAAACATTAAATCAAGTATATCATTCATCATAATTGATCTAAATCACCATGTAATGATTTTAAATTTATTATAGTTAAATAATTTTACCATATCAATACCAATATTAACAAACATGTCTTAATAATAACATATTATAACCTTTTCATTAATGACATTACATTATCGTCTTCATTTCATGTGTTAGGCTCATTGTTTTTCATGTATGTTTGGTTCAACTATTATGGTACTTGTATACTGGTCATGGTTGCATCATATATTGAATTTTAGTATTTTTATTGATATCATATATATATTTATTATATCAATATTTACATCTATTCATATAAATTGTGGATGGAAAACTAGTTCATCACTACATGGAGACATTAGTCTCTACATTTGTTGGAATAGTGTTTCCTTTTTGTAAATGTATGTAATGAAAGAAAGGAAAATATAAATTAATATATAATAAGTCATTATAATAACATAAATGTAATATGTAAACATTAAATATATCTTTATAACCATCTATGATTGATTTTGTAGAAAAATGAGTTGTATTGCTACATGGTGGTTGTAGTCAAAACGTTTTCACGGTTGATACATTCATATCCCATTGGATTTAAATGATGTGGGAAATGTTTTTGAAGTTATCATAATAACATATATTTATATTAATGATACAATATTCATCATTTTTTATGTATAAAACATGTTTACAGGAGGTATAAAAAGAAATAAAAGTGATCGTTTTTTGTTAAGATCTATACCTCTTCGAGAGAGACCTCCTTTGGATTATTAATTAATCCTTGATGAAATGGTCAAAAAAGTTCAAAAGAATATATTTGATGAAGTTAATGATTCGTTGACGTCATTTGAATTATTTTTTACAAATTTTATGATTAAATTTGAGTGAATAAAGGAGGTTATAATGTTTCATTTTATAAGTGAGCGGTGGGATAAACATAAAATTTGATAAAATAATTTAATGATATATGGTCACGTTCATGGGAATGTGGATTTAACAGGTGATGGAGTAAAATTTAGAATAATATAAGGTTCAAATAACTTATAGATAAATAATTTTAAAATTTTCTTAAATCCTACCCGTATATCATTATTTCACATTTGGTAATCCTATTTTATCCTTAACCATGTTATCAAAATTAAAATATTTTTACTATTTACTATAAAAAATTAGAATTACCATCATAAATTATACTATTTTATATAATTTCATATATAGAAAAAAAATTATAATATTAAATATCTATAATATCATAATTTAATTTAAATTAAAGAAATAAACAATTATTAAAACATGTCTTTGAAAATTGAAATTTTAATCATAAATTACAATTTACATCCATTCCATACAAGGTAAAAAATGAAATAAATTTTTAAATGTTACATATAATATAATATTTATAAATTTCATTAAATAAAATATTATACATTTATTAAATTAAATTATAAATATTAAATTTAAATTTTACCCAAAAATAATATTTCAAAAAATGTTTTTTATTCCCAAATATTTTTATAGAAACATTTAGAATAATAATGATTCATATGATATTAATTATATTATTTATAATTAATGGATATTTATATAACTTTAATATATAATTAAAACCATAATGGGACATTTAGATGAAAATAAAAGATAAATTTTACCAAATTCCGTATTTTTCATTATTCACTAAAAAATAAATAATTTCACAATAAAAAATATAATTCCCCATTAGATAATAATTATTTGATGATTCCGAAGTATCTATTCATTTAGTAAAATTAATTTTAAAAAAATTATAAATTAAATATAGTATTCATTTTATTTTTTTTCATAAAAATGTTTTTTTTGATGAAAATTAATTTTTGAATTGTAAAATAACTTTACTAAAAAATGGGATATTATTTAATATTAATTTATAAATAATTTATAAATTTTTAAAAAATTATTTATAATTTTTATTAATATTCATACATACCTATTTAATATCTACATTATAATGTTATACTCTATGATGTTTCATATAGACATGTTGTTCCATGAAATTAAAACAATAAAACCATCATGTTTTTTTCAAAGGAAGTAAATATAAAACATTATAGTGGTATATTAAAAACCATTAAATATAAATTCCACCATCCAATTTCAATCAATATTTTAGAAAAATACGAAGATATGTCTCATTTATCATTCCCCCAGGTTCCCATGTAACTTCTTCAAATTTACGATTCATACAAAGAACTTTAATCAGCTGTGTAGTATTGATCAACATAACATTATTTGTATGTTCCTTGATTTATAAGGGTATTTTCATAGAATATATCATTCTTAATTGTTATAATCTATGAATTTATTATATGTTAAGGATTAGGTACATACTTCCCATATATATATATATATAATAAATAACTTGAGAGTGGTTTGGTGGGTGTTTCGTTTGCTGATCTAAAATCTATACAAGATCAAGAATCATAAAGGTACCAATATAGAAATGGACAAGATTTATCTAATTTTTCAATATTTTTTAGGAAATTTATTTGAAAACAATCTCAATAATATTAAATTCATGATATCCACAATGATTATCAGTATAAATCTTCTATTGAGTCTTAGCGACCTTAATATAAAGGTGAACTGATCTAATCTTCTATATTATTTCCTCTTCTATATCAGGTCCCAATATATTTATTTCTAAAAATTTTCCCCATTATCTTAGAGATATATAATTCATGAAATAAATGGATACATAAGGATCAATCTGAATTCTCGAGTGAAAATAATTTTTTTTAAGAAAACATTACTAGATGTATTTGTAGATCTCATCCCCCATTGAAATTTAGAGAACATGATTTTAGATAATTATCTAGGATTTGAGTTTTCATATAATATTGAATGTATATCCATGTATGATAAACATTATTATAAAAAAATATATAGATCATCATAATTTTTTATTTAGAACGTCAAATTAAACCACTGATCTTGATAAAAAATCATATAATATGGTACCCCATATAATAATTCTTCTTTTTTACTCTATATCCTATAATGATGATTGGTTGAGAAATATTTTATAATTTCAATAAGGTCATAAATAATTAAATTACAACTAAAATAAAATTATTCCCTTTATATTTTTTTTATGTTTCCAATAATGAAATCCATTGAGACATATTCCAATTTTTTTGTTGTATGTGTATTTTTTGTAACACCCCCTTAATATAATGTCCTTCATCCTTCACATACTGGAATGATAAGAACCAAGATACATACTCTATAAAAAATGTTTTCTTATTATCCCACCATAAATACTCTTTTATATCGCTAAAAATCATTATAAATATAATATGAATAGTGAATGATTGTCTATGAGAATCTTTTAATAGTTCCTTCTTCAGTTCTAGTATTGATGAAAAAAATATTTATTTTCATATTTTTTTGAATCCAATACATTCTAGGTTAAATTACGGAATATTTCTCGCCTTATTTTTTACTCAAAATCCATCTTTTTCATTTCTTTATTCTATACCTGGATATATAGTTGAAAACTCATTTGAGAAAGTTAAGGTTTTCTCCTTCGTTCATTATTGTAAGTTCTATCATATTAAAATCTATAAATATTGTAACTTTTTTGATCATCATAATATAAAATATTTCTTTATCCTTTCGACTCAATGAATCTACATCCTATTTTTCTTTCACATGGAGGTAGTGTATTAAGTATGCATAGTCATTAATCAACTCTAAAAATATACGTTTGAAAATTTTCATCTCTTTCTCGGTGAATATATACATTAAACATTTATGATCCGTATATATTTCAAATATTTCAATGTAAATATAACTATTTCATGTCATTAATGAAAATATTACCACTGTTAACTCAAAATCATCATTCACATAATTTTATCAAGAAACATAAATTCAAATGAGATATAAGCTATCACCATTTCATTATTCATATAACACACCCCAAATATGTCCTTAATAAATTACTACCAATCACAAACCCTTCTCTGCAATTGGGTAATGTGAGCATAGGTGTTCTTTTCAACCCTCTCTTCATTTCTATTAATTTTTATTCACATTCAAATAACAAAAAGGAACTTAACTCCCTTATGAGTGAACTTAAGAAATGTATTAGATAAAAATGTGAAATTATTTATAAATAATTCAGAATATCCAAACAATATAAGAATACAATGGATATAAAATATAGTGTTTTTCCTAGTACAATTTTCAATAACTTTTATCTTGGATGGATCTATCATTTTACACTCTCTTGTGATTATATATCCAAAAAAATGAAACATTCTATATTGAAAAAAATTTACACATGGTAAATTTCTATAATAAATTATCATTCACTCAGGCCTTCAAAAAAATAATCAATTGTTATTAATGCAGTTAATTGATCCTATAATATATAAGAATATCATATATAAAAACTACCACTAACTAATAATGTTAATATCTATAGACATTATTCATTAAATATATAAATATATACATGGAATTATTAAGTCAAAATGGTGTCCCAAAAAATTTATATGGTTTATAAATTAAACTGAATGTCATCATTGGTATGTAATAACTTTTGACCCAAATTTTATAGTATCCTACTTAATGAAAATTCTTGAAGAAATATTGAGATCCCAGTAATTGAACATACAAAACATCAACATAAAGAAATAAAAACTTATTATAAATCATGGTCTCATTATACTATTTATAATTGATAAAAAGTCAAATTAATCCATATTTTTTTTAAAAAAAGTCTAAGTGAGCCCTATTTTTATGCACCTATATTAATGTTTTCCTTCTAAAGATTCCCCTAGAGTTTTTTCATCAATTCCCACAACTGAATCTTGGTTATTCCTTATTGATTTTTATAAATATATTTATAAATGGATATGATTTTTTTGAAACTCATCTTCATTAATTAATGGAAGACTAAGAAACTCTTCTGAAAAGAAATCCACAAGGTCCCATATAATGAAATATCATCCATATTGAGTTTATCACCAACAATATAAAATAAATATCAATATTTAATATCAACAAATACATATAAAATGTATATATTTTCAGTTAAAATTTAAAATATATCCACAAATTCTTATTAAATCACATGGTTGTTCTTAATATAATATTATAATACCCTTATTGAAATATTTATATGGGATTTATATAATGAAATTAAATCCACTCCCAAATCACATAAAAATTCTACTAAATGTTTAATAATTATTTTTTTAGAAATCCTATTTTCACATGAATCAACGGGGGAAGATTCATTAACATGATAAGTGGTCATCATTACATTAAAAATTTTTACTACTATTTCATTATCTTATAATTATTATTATAATTAACATTCATTTACAAGATTCATCATATATAATAAATCGTATAATAATGATTAAAAGGGTTAAGTACTTTTTTGAACATTATTATAACCACATAAACGTTATCATTCCATATATAATCCATTATTAAAACCAATATTGTTATCATTGCATTAATAAATATATTAAATAGAGTGATAAATTGTGAAAAATCATTTATTGGATGACTAAATCCAAAAGCATTACTGTTAATCCACAAAATTTTATGATTTAAATAGGCCACTAATAGTCATTATATTTTCAAATAAATCATAATGTATCTTAATGAAAATGTTAATTAACCAAATAATATACAATGGGAGGTTAAAACTATGTGTATAGAAAGTGAAAATTAATCATGCAGTATAATGATAGTTGAGTACTCACCAAACACTTTTCTGTGTTATTACCCCAAGATTCACCTTTTATAATAGAATTTACACTTTAAGTATCCATATTAAGATCTATTATCTTATAAAAATCACACCACAATCATTAACATAACATTTGATGTTATACTTTTCATTGGATTATCCCATTGTTTCTCACTATTCTTTCCTTTTTTTTATTTCAAAAAGTTACTAATCCTTTCCTCTAATCTCAATTATCGAGACTCATTCAATTAATACTTAAATATTACATCATTATATTATAAGATTCAATGTATTTTATTATAATTCAATATTTAGAACAATATAGGTTTAGTTCCATTAGATACATGGATGCTTAAAAGGCTGGAACATAAAATATCTACAACATTTAAAATTTATTACATCAAAACGAGTATTCTTCTAAGAAATGTAATTATTATTAAAATTCATCATATCCTGGGGAAATTAAACCTAAAAAATTATAATTTTGGATGATTTTTAAGTTAAAATTTAAGAGGTATCAATTAATTGTCCAATTTTAGAATAAGATAAAAATTAGAGTTTGAGAACATGAACAAGACATAAAATAATGATACCAAATATGTCAAAGATCATAATCATGAAATTTTTTTGAATGTTTTTTCAAAAAGTTGAAATAATTCATATGTCTGAGAAAATATAAAAAACCATTTATGATCCACTAATAAATATTATATTACAAATACATATTTCATTGGAAAAAACACGCATAATAACTCATTTTATTATTTAAGGATCATGAAAAAGTTTATCTTAGTGGGTTGGGTTCACTCTCGATTCAATCATTTTCACAATCAAGGTTCAATCCCAATGAAATATTATTTGAAAAATAACCTTACGAAACTACGTTCACTCCCCATTTAAGAATTATTATCTCATTACATATCCTTATTTATTCAATTAATTTTAAATATATATAATATGGGCCTACTAATCACATAATGAATTCGATACATTTGTGTTTCATGAGATCAAAAAATAATCATCATATAATCTTATCTGACCTTGTAGAAATGACATGAGTTACATAAAAATTTAAACATAATAAACATAAACCATACATCAAAATAATAAATATGGTTACAATAAATTATAAACACTACAAATCATATGAAAATATTAAAGAAACATTTAATAGACAATATACCTTTTAAAGATTAGTATATTATTTTCTGTGAAAAAACTATATTTATTTGAAATCACATATTATAAATTTAATCATATCTAAAATTTCAAGGAAATCACTTTAATTGAATATAAAATAAGAATTTAGGATGAATTATTTAAGGAAGAAAGTATTCATCATGGTACATGAATCCATTCATAGAGTTCATGTAAATAGAGAAACTCAATTCACATATTTAATAATGTAAAATGTACCATGAATGGAAAAAGAGAAGAAGGTACCATTAAAAAAGACATTGAAATTAAAATACAGTAAAATATTCTTGAAACATTTTAATGCGTATATTTACAGGGAAGAAAAGATTATCGGTGAATGTGAAAAACATGGACGATTTCACATAAAACAAATTCATATATTAAATTGAGTAATTACAGTGAATAAAATAATGAGAAATAACAATATATATATATATACTATATGATAATAAAATCAATATTATCCATGAGATATAGACCATATAGGTTCACTATTCCATATTTAAGCATAACAATTTGGATAAAAATGACATCAAAAACTAAAACACTTACATCTTTACTAATACATGAATAAAAGGTAATTCAATTATAGATTAGCATATAATTAAATAAATAAATTGAATTAAATCATATATTATTTCTAAATACATTCTTGGGAATTATATACATAAGAGAGATGATAAATTGTTGCATTATATTAATCACACATCAATGAAGATAAATTTAGATGAAAACACCTTACCAAAGATTCTTTTTAATTTCATGTTATATAACCTCATATATGAAAAATTAAAATGTAATATAATTATATACAGAACCATAATTAATATATAATACAATACATATTTTTCATATAATATCATATCTCCCATTCATAAATAATCTTTTAGTATTATCATAATTTCATGTGGTCACTAATTCATTTTTCTTTTATGTTTTTTCTCAGAAGTTATGGTCCATGCACATTGATTCGAGAATTTTCATCAATATAATTTTATTCATGATAGGAATAACATTTATATTCAGTATAAACATTTTTATAATATTTAATATAAATTGGGGATGAAAATTTATTTACATAACATTCTATAAATTGTTGTTTGTATGTATGAATGAGTGATGTTTCCATTTTTGGAAGAAGGGAATAAAATAAACATACATATTTATTAGTATTTGGAAAATATTTTTTATAACATAATTATAATATAAAACATTAAATCATTGATATTAAATTACAGTTAATTATGGTGGTGTGGAATGATTTTTAGGGCTACATGGAGGCTATATTCCAAAGATACAAATAAGTGATACTTTCATCATCCATTGGATTTACAAGTGGTGGAAATTATTGTAAAATTATAGTAAAAACATCTTGTTGTATTTTTTTATTATTTAATAAAATTGTTTTTATTGATAAAAATTTTACATAGGAAGTAGAATAATATTTTTTTTAAAGGATGATTAAGATCAATACATATTCATTGAGATACCACTTTTAGAATACTCTATAATCCTTGATTTGTTGGTATCAAGAGAATAAAATAATCCTCATAATGAAGTTAATTATTATATAATGGTATTTAATAAAATATTTTTAGATATATAATGCTTAAATATTGTAAATATGGTAAGAAAATAAGTTACCCTTTATAAGTGAGGGGAGGGACAAGCATAGATTTCCCTAAAAAAATTAATGATATAAGGTCAATTTAAAGTGAAATTGAATTAAATATGACATGGATTAATTTTTTGGATAATAGAAATATGAAATATCATCAAATGATAAAAATTTAAAAGTTATGTGTCTCAATACTACCCATATATCATAGTTTAACCCTATTAAACACAATCCAATATTAACCATAGTAATAATGTTTTACTATTATTACTGATCACTAGGATGAAAAATTATGTTGAAAATATTAAATAATATTAATTATAATAATTACAAAAATGGAATCAATTTTATAAGATTTATTTTCAATATGTGATAGAATATAATTTTAATTAATTATACAAAGCATAACCAAAAAAACATTTGTTCAATAAAATTGTAAAGTCTTAAACTTAATTTATGTCCGTCCATTACCTTGAAGATACCATAAAATGAATTTTAAAATTTTATATTGAATTTATAATAAATAAATTTTTAAAAAAACATTAATAAATATATATTAATTTAATTTATAATGATATAAATAATTTTTTTTCATAAAAATATTTTTCTTCAAAAAATTTGTTTTTAAGAGAGAAATTAACTTATTAAAAAATCAAATATAATGATGATTAATTTTTAATTAATGAGAATAATTCTATTTAAAATACTATTTGGTTAAATAAATTATAAATTGAAAACATAATTGGAATATTTCTTTAAAATAAATATTTTTTAAAAAAACTACTTTATTTTTATGTATTCAACATAAAATATTTTTTTTTCAAAAAATTAAAAAATTCAACAATATATATGATATAAATGATCATTAAAAAACTGATATTAATTTCATCATGTAGAATTCCAAAATTCATATATAATAATAATAATTTTTCCTTCAAAAAGGGATAAAACCATTTTTGATGAAAATATAATTTCGAATCATAAAATTGATTTATTGAAAATTGATTTCGTATATATTATAAATTAATAGATATATGAATTTATAAAAACCATTATAAATAATTGATAGAAATTGATTATTACTATTCATATATACCAAGTTAATAGCTTTGTTAAAGAAATTTAATATATTTTAGTTTATATAGACCCACCTTTACATGTATTGAATGGTTTGGAATAGACAATGTTTTATTTAAATGTAAATAAATATAAAATTAGTGGGTATTATATTCTTATATTCCTATGACTCATTCTATTATAAAATATAATAAAATAAAATCAATCCAGTGAATAATAATAAATAAGATGACATTGACATCTTCCCCAACTAACGCTCTAAGAACTCATAGTAACAGTATTGATATACTCAATAAAGGATTAAATACTTGATTTTGTGGTCATTAAATCCCACCCAGGTCCTCACATAACATATTATATAGTATATCAAAACATCCCACCATAAAAAATAGTTTCAAATTGCATAAGAATATATTTATTTACCTTTAGATATTCGGGGGTCTTCCACAAGTTGAAGATCCTTATGACGGATCGTGTCTAGTATTCAACATCTCAATAGGATATAGTGTCCTATAATGAATGGGGATACTTTATATAGAAGTCGTCAACATATTTTACTATAATTGGAATACCCTGTTTGGGATCCTCCTCCTTGAAAAAAGTATTATATAGAAGTATCATGACTAGATTGGTTCTATAATTGAGGATCCAAACTAATCAAGAGAACATTCTCAGTTGCATCCTTCTACATCATAAGTGCTAAAAACGGTTATGAATTATTTTTATAATGTGTAATTTTGTAAAAATCAGGATCAAATTTTATATAAACCCAATAGAAAAGCATGATCCTGGAAATAGATAAAAGGAACAAAAATGGGTTTATAAAAATGGTCAATCGAATATGCTACCAAAAAAACAAACATAACCCCCTAATTAATACCCATGTCCCAAGATGAGCACCATGTATATTCACATTAGTCATAGTGAAACATAATCTCAAAAATATAGTTAGATGTCTGAAATAATATAATCCCTGCAGTAATACAACCGACGAAAAAAATCATAATTTAAAGTGGAATAATAATTATTTTGGATGTATATCAGTCATGAAAATAGTATATGGAATATGATATTACATTCCTATAAATGATGTATGAACACACACTAAATCCAAAAATACAATATTGCATCATCACTTTACTCACAAATGGTGAAATAAATAAAATTTAACATCAATAAAAAATAAAATAAATTCATTCTTTCATTGAAACAATGATGTAAAATATACAATGTATTTATAGAATGGACACAATTATACTACAAGAGTCGTACCAATCCTATCTAATGTCTACTGTATCCTAAATCAAGTCAAGGGAACGAAATATGGTTTTGAACCTATTCCTATAATACAATTTTGTAAAACCTCAATTTGAATCATTGGGTCTAGGATGGAGTGTCACATGACCTCATCTATTCCTCCCTATACGCATGAGGTTACCTACTAGAGAAGAGGTATAAGTGGAGAATCATGGGGAGACTATTAACTTTTTATTGTGTAATCATCTAAGAATAAAATAGAGGAAATGATAATGTAAATAAAAAATATATAATAATATATCATTCAAGTAGTGACATTCAAATAATTTACTAACCCATGAATTAATGGTACGAGATGTCAGAAATAAAAAAATAATGAAAATGATCCACACAAATAGAAGAGAAATGTACTAGATAATGTTACTTATAATAATAATTGTATGTCATAATATCTTAAATGCATCCCAGAATTCCTAGAATTATTCTACTTGTCTTTCTCAATTAGTGACCTCAAGGCATTTTCCCTTTACCAGTTATGTCATCATAAAATATACACAACCACTATGATGCCCAAGTGTGGTGTGAGTAAGAAAACTATTAAAATAAAACCGATGTTCCTAAAAATTAGGTAATAAGATAGACTAGTTCATTACATGTATCCAAATAAAGTTCAATATCAATCATGTGTCACATGATGGATCTAGGTTTGAACAAAATCATGTTATATCAAGAATGATACATATAAGTCAAACATCAACATGAAAGTAAAAAAAATTCATAGATTTTGCGGTCTACACACACACATTTGATCAATATCAATAATGAGTCAAATGAGGCTACACATTCAGGCTAAATAATCAAGCTAAGAACCCGTATACACATGTGCTAAAGATAAAGACCAACTAACTTAGAAGAAATGATAATTCAATGATGTGGGTCAATTTTTTAGTCTAATTAAAACATTTAATCCTTTAGCAATCTGTATTGAATCAAATAATATATCTAAAAGAAGATTCCAATCCAACGATGTAAGGCCTAAATCAGAATACCACTCAAAATCCACCAAAAATGACTGATGTAGGTTTGATCAAAATAAATAACATAAATGATAATGATATTATACCAATTTAAAAGTTATCTAAAAATTAATAATTAGTTAGAATAAGAATCTAATAATATAGAAACAAAATTATAGATCTATAACTTTCCTCCCAAGAATAAGGTTTCGATCAAAATGAAACCTGATGAATAGTGGTTTTTAGATCAAATTACATAATTATCAATGAGAAACACACATGGATCTACTGAAATCAATCTTGTAATAAAACCAATTTTACATAAATGGGTTTTAGAGTATCTAGGTTTGAGTGAAATTTCAATGGATGGATGAATGGTCAATAATATATATTATAGAACCACCAATTTTTAGTTACCCTTTATTTATGTTTTTTTATTATAAATTATATGTCTAAGATTTTGGAGAGTTTAGGGATAATGATTATTTTTTGCGTAATTTTTTTAGGATCATGTTTGTTTCATAGTTCGGTAAATATTTACAACAACTATTAAAATAATTCATAGAGAATCAAGCGATAATGGGAAGGCGCACGAGCATCACACCAGTTTCCCAAAACATATTTAAACATAGAAAAACCATGTAACATGAGATACTGGATTTGTAATACCTGGTTCGTAGTCTGTAAACCATCTAAGTGAATCGTGTGACATTCATCCATAAGGAAGTAGTTGGCACACGGTTTCCCCACAGTTGGCCTAACTATGTGACAAAATCGTGTGCAGTTAGAAAACTATATCATAAAAAATTGATCTACTTTGACAATTTTTAATTCATTTTTTCCCCAAATTCACCTAACATGGGTTTTCTATTTCTTAATGTTTGTATAACCACTCCCCATGGTTTTGGATACCCTCCAGAGTCTTCTCATTGTGATTTAATTCCAGAATCTTATAGTAAATGATTGTTCTTGGTCATTCATAGTGTTTGATCATAAATCTAATTATCTATATCTATTGGTTTCATATATCAACATACTATATGGTTTGGTATAAGATATTTCATGAAATATAATATAATATATGGTTTATTTTACGAATTAAGAATACATCAATGGAATGTTCATGGAGATTTTTGCCTCTTTCTTTTCTGTTTTAATGTCTATTAAATTTTCAATATTTTCGTGAAGTAGATTTCTTCACTCTCGACTCATAAATTTATAAAAATAAGGATTTATTTAAAATTTAAAAGGTTGATTGAAATTGGTTTTGAAATTAACGTAAACGTCTCGTTGAAAACCTAATTTAGTGATAGTTTGGGAAATTAGGAAATGGGTTATTTTGGTTAGAAAGAGTATTTGATAAAATAATTTTAAAAATATGATTTAAGAATTTTTTTTTGATTTTTATTTCAAGAAAAAAATGATTTCCAATAATTTTTTTTACTAAAATGGGATTGAACACACTGGGGTTTGTCAAGGATTTGGTATAGTTTTTTAGCGTGTGTTCATATGTATTGGGATGGATAAGGGCATGAAGTAACCCCATGAAAAGGTTGGGATGAATATGGGTGTGAAGTACCCACCTCAAAGTGGTTTACTATGTGATAACATTGTAAATGGATGACCCACAACATGTGATTATAGGTACCACTATGTTTCATACATGGTAGAATGGAATGTTTTAAGGAAAAAATATTACTTTTCTCATGGGTTTAGAACATTGTTGGGTCTCCTTCAATTGAAATTGTTATTATTTAGAGAAAACAATTTTATTGTCCCTTATATATAATTTTATATAAACTGTTTTATAAACTGTTTTTATAAATGTTAGAAAAATGTTCTATCTATGTGGCCTGAGTAGGGATGTCATTTGGGGAAAAAATACTCAGTTTTTTTTACACAAATATAGTCTAAAAGTTTGGTGGATTTTCATATATTTTTTAATGAGAAATAGTAAAAGGTAAATTATCACACATGTGTAGAATTAATTTATGATACCGGGGGTATTTTGTAGTTGGAGCATGGAGCATGTTTGGAGTAGAAGATACCATTGGTGACTTTTAGTATAATTGTCTACCACAGTGTATGTTGATATTGGAGTCTTCTAATGTGGTACATGGTTTTCATTTAATTTCGATAAAATAAATGTTGAGTTATCATTCATTTATATCATGTATCATATAGTGGTTTATTTTTTAGGACCTATAATGTTTTTATTTAACATTAAAATGGAAAATTGTCCCCAACATATATTGAATACCTGCAGCCTTTATTGATAGCCTTTTATTTATTAGGGATGTCGTTTAAGGTCGTGTAAAGTCTGTCCACCTACATAATCCATTGTGTATAAACAATGATGTTACATGTGGAATTAGTTTTTTCTGTCCACAAAATTTATTTCAAACAATTGGTATCATATTGTTCGGTCCTTTCCAAACAAGTGGTCTTCAGTTACCTCAGTCATGGAATCGAAATTCATTCGGGTTTATTTTTAATTTCGGGTTCGTATGAAGGATTCCTATTGATGGGAATTGAAATTAAGAGGATAATTATAGTTATATATCCTTTTTATGATTATCATAATGTTAAGGATTTGGGTATGTAATTGTTTTGGAGAAACATAGAGGAATTTGAATCTTATTATCATTGGTTTAGCAAATGAGATGAGTGGGACATGCATTAGGGGAATGATATCCTACTAGGATTGAGTATTTAATTTTTTGTAATTATATATGAATTGGTCTAATGTAATGAGTTTTTAAAAATATATAAATTATTTTTAAATGAAAAATTCGCAAATCGAGAATGATTATGGTATTTTGACAATTATTTTATTTTCAAAAAGAATATATTGATTTCGAAAAATTGGTTGAAGATGTAAAAAATTTATTCATGAAAGAACTGTAGTGATAGAGTGATGTGGTATAATTTAAAATTATAAGAAATAGATTAATATATATTTAGACATATTATATTTGTTGTCTTTATAGAAAATAGAACCTGGTAGGCGTGGTAGAAACCAACCACAAGAAACTGCTGATAATGTGGTTGCACCTTGGCCTCATGTAATCCAAAAGCTGGATTAGATTATTTTCAATCATTTCAGGCTGTGCACAATGGGAATAAAAGGTATATGAGAAGGGAACTGGATAATTCTTTCCACTTATTGATGTATAATACACCTCCTTTTATAGTTATTCTGAACTACAAAACATATACGTATTATTGAATATGATAATTCATATCTACGATCTCATCAACACACTAACTGAGCTGAAAGTCAAGAGGGAGACTTATATGATGGAGCATATTGGATGAAAATGGTGGGATTTATTTATACAAGATAAATTAATCCATGAACTTTCATGGGACAATTCTGTGAAAATTTTTACTAAATATTTATATCCTCATACATTTAGAATTCCATGATCAAAATAATTCTTCATCTTAAAGAAGGAAAATATTTCTATCAAAGTGTCTTAGGATAAATTCTTGTATTTAGTGGTCATTGAACTTGCAGTTACTACATGAATTTCATTTATGTAACTTATCATTGAATCTGGGATGACATAAAAGTTTGACTATAATATTGTAATTCAGTGTACTGTTGATTATATTGAGATAGTCAACAGAGGAATAATAGATGAATGGTACATCTTAAGACCTATAGGAGGAGTAATTATATTTATACAGTCATGAAATAGTGGAAAATCTTCTGTTGGGAGAATGGGGAAGAGGGACACCTATATCTATGGTGTTTTGATGTATCAAAATCAGTAATCTACATTAGATTAGAAAGAAGAAGAAGTCTTCTTTGTAAAAAAAATAATGATGAAACTCTCTGTATGTGTGTGGAATATCATTAGCTAAACCATGTAATAAAAAATAATATGTATCCCCTTCCAGGTGTTAATGATCTATTTGAACAGTTATAGGATTGTAAATAGTTCTCTATTATTGAATTCCAATCAGGATACCACCTATTTCCATTTGAGAATGAGGATATTCCAAATCATGATTTCAGAAGTTGATATGAACATTATTAGAATGTATTAATTCCATTCAATCTTCTAAAATCACCCAAGGTCTTTATTGTATTTATGAAAAAGTTATTTCAGAGGTATATGGATTCTATCATTTTTGTGTCGGTGGATGAAATAATGTTGAATTCAAGGATAATGGTCAATCTTGAGAAACAGATTGCACCAATGTTGGGAATCCTAAGGGTTCATCGTATGTATTCCAAATTATCGAAGTGGTATTTTTAGAGACAAGTGGTATTTTTTCTCTTCTATGTAATTTCTGATTGTGGTGTTTTTGTGGATATAGAGAAGATCGAGGATGTGATCTCTTGAAAACCGCTGATGATCAACTTGGAGATACATAGTTATCTTAGATTGGATAGTTAATATCTATGCTTTGTGATCTATTTTTAGGAATTAATTAACCTATGAAATTATTTAATAGGAATAATTTTCCATTAAAATGGTATGAATAATTCTAGTATTATCTTTACGAGTATAATTTTCTCCTAACATCATAAAAAACATGTTTTTTCAGAATTAGGACATGGAAATGTTTATTATTGTGATGCTTCAAGATCAGGGTTTCAATGTGTTCTCATGTACAGGATCATGAAGTTTTTATATGTCTAAAGGAAGTTATACATGCTTGAGAAGAACCACCCAACAAATGACTTGCAGTTATCTCTTGTAGTCCATGCTTTGAAAACCTAGCATCATTATATCATTGGTGATAAATTTATTGTCTTTATAGATCATAATATCTTTATGGGTATTTCCTCATAATGGAAATTTGAACATGAAAAAATGAATATGTATGTAGTTATTCTAAATGTGTGACATTCACTTGATGTATAAATCGGGTAATGGAAATATATTGTAAATTTATTATGCGGAAAGCCTTACATTCAATTTGAATAAGTAGCTTTAGATCATGGGAAATCAATGTTAGTCCTATCCAACAAGCATTTGGAATGCGAAGATTGATGTGATGTTGTAGATTTATTTTTTGTCTCTTCAGATCCTGAATTGGTAAAGATGTTTAAAGAGGAATAGATATATGAATCAAAATGTGTGGTGATGTGGTGGATACAAAATGGGGTGGGAGATCATAGAAGGATGGAAACAGGATGACAATAAAATTTAGTGGTTAGAAATAAGATAGTCATACATGTGTCTTGTGAGGAATAACTTTTTTATTCTTAAACTATTAATTTTTTCATCCTAGAAATCAAATGTTTTATATGGCATTTAAATAAACATTCTGTGGGCGCGGTATTAAAACCTTTTTCAAGGGGTTTTTTCACGATAATCAACACATAAGCATGTTAAGGTAGAGCATTAGCAATAAACATATATATTTTCGACATTTATTATTCTTGTTTGGATGTGGTAGAATGTTTCTAGGGATTTTGAAATAGATCTCCCATAAATAGTTTGGAAGCAGTATTCCATATAGGTGGTAGTGAATTAGCTGAAAAATTCAGTTATTTTTATCACTATTCATAAAACACATATGTGGGTTGGCTTATCAAAAATATATATTCTGGATGTTGTAAATTGGAATGGAATACTAATTTGAGTAGTTTCAGACAGTGATATGATTTTTATTTATTGTTTCATAAAATCCATAAAAAATCCCACTATGACTCAGTTAATTATGAAAATGACTATCATCTTGAGACAAATGAGAATTCTTAAAGGAAGTTGCAGACATTATAAAACATGGAGCGAACGTCTGTAATATATTTTGGTGGCTCTTGGGAAGATTATGTGTCATTAGTGGAGTTATCACATAACAACATCTATCAAACCTTTATTCAAAAGGCTCTTTTGAAGAATTATATGTACATCCTTTTCATTATCTACATCATTTGGTTGAAATAGGTGATTCTATACTAGTTGGTATGAGCCCTTTCCAATAAACAAAATAAAAGATTCAGATGAATAAGAAAAGTCCAGAGACAATTCAACGTGGTCAAAAACCATATGAACATCATTATCAATGATCGTTTTCATTCATGTTGAGTGATCTTATGTTCATGAGGATCTCTTCAAGGCTTTTTGTCAACTTTTTGGGAAGTAGGGAAAGAATCTCCTTCCGACATAGGCCATTTACAGAACCTAGAATAGGTTACTGATGTAGAATATCAGTTGTCATCCCCACCATAGTTCAGTGCAGGGAATAATATGTTTCATGAAACTCAGTGGAAAAAATTTCAGCCTGATCATAACTATGTGATTTGATTATATAATTTTTAACTAAAACCAAATACTTTGATGGTAAAAATACAAATGCAGATTGTGGATAGGCAAGAGAATTTATTAGAGGGTAAGAGAAGCAGTATAGTGATGTTGTTGTGGAAACATGTTCATATCCATGATGATACATGGGAATATAAGAATGAATTGAAAGATAATTGGTCATTAATCTATTAAGGTGTTGTGGGTATTCTTATATCCTAGGATATATACACACAAGGTGGGGAGAATTTATCCCCCTAATTTTTGAGAATCGAACCCTTTCATTATTCTTTTTATGTGTCTAAGGTATATGGGTGAATTTTGGATATTTATGGAAAACTTTTGGATGCACTGTTTTGGAAACCCATGAAACACCTAAAATAAGTCATGAATAATAAATCTATGGTAAAAAAAGACAGTTCGTGTGTGGCGTAATATTTGACCAAAACATGTAGAAGTATTTGACAACAATGAAACTTGTGATAATGGGATTTGGCATAACTAGAACATGGTTCAAAAACCAAAATAGTCAATTGTGTGAAGTTAAACCTTAAGGCAGTGAATATTATATAGTTTTTGATTGATTTTCCTAACTGTTTGACAAAACCATGTATGGTTAAATATATATTGGTGTGAAAAAGTGGGTCTTGGATGGATTTTTGTTTTAATGATGTTTTCCCCCAAAATGGCCCTAACAATGTATTTTTCCCTCTCAATGGTTGGAGAACCTCTCCCCATCAATTATATAAATTCAAGAGGCTTCTCTGTGTGATTTTAATCAATATTATCTTGTAAAGATATCATTTTTGATTATTCTTGGTGTTCTTTTCTTATATATACTTATCTATATCACATGGTTTATAATAATTATATACACAGTTGTTAGATCAAAGATCATTTTTCCAAATATGATTAGACATGCGTTTGTTTATGATAGGGTAAGAGGTCTAAGGTGGTTTTTGGGTACTTAATAATGTTTCATTGGAAATTTTCAATTTTTTTTATAATTTTCACCAATTTCTCATGGTTGGTGGCATCACTCTAGACTCTATTTAAAAATTGAATTCTTGATTCCAAATTTATGGGTTTTAATGAATTTTTATGTGATATATATATGAATTTCATGTTGAAAACAAATGTTAGTGACAATTATGAAATTATGAAATGGGTTGTTTTGGATGGAAAATGTATTGGTTAACCTGAAATTTAAGTGATGATATCTATTTTTTGGATGGATTTTATACATGGACGAAATTGGTTTCCAATAATTTTTTTTATTAAAATTGGTTAGAACACAATTGAGTTTAAAATGGCTTTGTCATGTCTTAAAATGAACTGGTACAAATAATTTCTTGATCTATCCCCATCAAAAGATTGGGATGGATATGAGAATAATGAATGCCTAACAAAGTACGTCACTATGTGATGTCTTAGTTAAAGGACTCCACACCACTCTTAAGTATCAGGTGGTCTAGGTAGCATACATAGTATATTTTTTGGTTGTGTGGAATGGAATGGGTTATGAAAAAATTGAGTATGAAGTTAATTGGTGAATCCTAATGAGTTTTTGTAAACACCCCTACATTGGAAGAGCTGTTTTTTTGAAGAGGTTATAAATCAATACATGTGAAAATGTGAAGTATCAAAAATCATGAGATTTATGGAAGGATACAAGGGTTGTTTTTAGTTTAAGCATGGAGCATGGTTGGGTCATGGATTTTTTATTTGATTCTTTGAGTTTTATTGTCTTCTTTAATGAACATTGTTATTATAGTCTTCTACTTTGGTACTTGGTTTTAGTTTTAGTTTTATAAATTTAATTTTGAGTCATCTTTACATCATATCGTGCATCGTATAGTGGTTTATATTGTTATGTAATGTTTTGTTGGTCATTTTATTTTCAATGGGGAAATCATCCACAACATGTATTGAAGCCCTTGAACATTGATTTCCATATATGGTGTCTTGGGGATTTCACTAAAAGCCATGTATTTCTCCATTTCTATATAAATAAAATTGTTATGAAGGGGGATCTTTCATGTATATTGGTTTTCAAAATGGATTTTTAGATATTTTATTTCTATGTACATAGTTCAATCACATAGTTTAGTAAACCATGTTCCCATTATGATAGGCTTACTACTTCTCCTATGAATCTATTTGGGTTTTCCACATGGTTTATCAAACTACATGAAAAAATGAATTTTAATTCTAGATTGTGTCTCATTATTTATCTTGTCGGAGAACAAGTTTTGACAACCATGTTCCATAGTTGTGCACCACCCTATATGTTGTGACAATGATCCACATCATTTAATATTTGTGGTAAAAAATTTGGAAGCACTATTACCAAACCATTCTAATTAAGTGGTATCAAAAACTCAATGAAAAAAATGATAAACCAAGAAAAAATAGCTAAAACATTTCATTATTTAAAAAACATTTATAAAAGAATGAATCGAACATGTAACACACCAAAAAATTATGAAGTTGTTAAACCATGGTTCCATCATATGATTTTCTATAGAATTGTAATCTCATTAAGGTTTCACATGTCATTTCCCTATAATTAATGGGATAAAAATAATTTGATTTACCTCAAATATATTTTGAATCATGTGTTACCCTAGTCATAAGAGTTTTTGTTAACATAATTTTTTAATTGAGTTATTATAATTCAATGTAACTTAATTCACACAATTTGGGCACATTATTCCATTTTATAAAATATGTGAAATTCTCTAATTGTTAGAATTATTACTAGATAATATCACATTCAAATGTTTCATATTTCATTGTTTTGGTTGAATATATGGGAAGTTGATATCTCAAATCTCATACCATTTAGATAATAATGATTCATCTTGTTATTTCATTCCCATTTATTGGTTCTCCCAATATAATATATTATTATTTATAATTTATAATATTCTTTTGAAAAATTAATTTTTAATAAAAATAAATGTTTCAAGACTTATTATCATGTGACTTTTAAATAATGATATTTTGAAAATAAAAAAATTGGGTTTTCTTCTTTCACATTCAAATGTTTCTTCTTCCAAACCACATTTCAATAATATAACATTATGTCTTCACAATGTTCTATTATGGGAGATAATTTCTATATAAAAAGGATTTTAAATTATTTTACATCACTTTTCTAAAAGATAGCATTTAATGCGACATGTAAATTTTTATTTACTGGAAATGTTAAAAATGTTTTCAAAACAATATTATAGTTCATTACATTCATTTTAGTAATAATTTTAAAATGTATCTATGATAATGAGAATGATATCTCATGATTTATCCACTAATATATATATATATATTATAATTTGGGTGATATAGCATACAATATGAAAAAAATTTGATTTTTGATCGCTTTTTTTGTGATATCATTCAAAATATTATTTTATGAGGGTGTTTTTTATTTCTATAAACACTCATTATTTATTTCAATTACATCCATATGATTTTATTCATTTGAAACAATCCACCTTACTTATTAATATTGGTCAGGTTCATGTTATATCACTTATTTATATGGAGAAAATAATTAACATTTCAAGTATTATAATCCAAATACTAATGATTTTGGAAAAATGATTATTTACTGTTTAACAATGTACCTTAATCCTAAAGATTTGTTTTGATCATGTTATCCCTGTTATTATCATAGGTAAAATTATTCTCATTCCACATGTTATTATTCCGACATGGATTATTATTATAATATTAAATATGTATTATTTATCAATCCACTTTCTTCCTCTTGTTGGATTGTAATCATGTTATCACTTTTATTATTATGCTAAAAAGTTTTAACATCCTTATGAAAACCCTGATTTTTTTATACACATAAACATGATTTATTATATAAAATCTCCACGTGATACAACATAGAAGATCAAGAGGTCTAGTGCCTTTAGAGATTAGGAACATTACATGACAACTGAAAAAATGAAACACAATGTCTTTATTGAATATATCCTTTAAATGACCACTATATTCCTCATACGTAGCATTTCCTAGGGTATCCTATGGACTAGCATAAAAATGATGAGCTATAAATTCTAGTAAGGGACTAAACAAGGCATAACATGAAGAATAATTTACATGTTATGCAATGGGATTATCAATGTAGCATTAGAGAAACATTAATATAAAGTCATTATATAACATGATTATTGTAACATGGGAATGTGGAAACAATACGTAACATGCCATTAGCATGACCCAAGTCCCATTGCACATGGAGCATGAGTAATCATTCATTGCACATGAATTAGCATGATTGAACCCCTATTGCACAATAATTAGAATGAGTTAACCCTCATTTAACTTTAATAATCAATTCTAAACCCTCATTGCACTTGACGGATCAGGATACTAATATTTACCCAATGAATTGGTGTGCAATTAGGGTTAATTCTTCTTAAACAGTTCATTTCATGCATAAGTGTTCCACATGGATCATTCAACATAGATTCCTTAAACATCATCATTTATTCTACGATAATGGAATGTGAATAAATACATGAAACTTTTTAAACAATAATTAAATGTTCATAAAGGGGAATACCCTTAATATATAAATGGACATTGTATTCACTACATAATGACTTTGTCATGGAAAATCACGACAAAATTTCGGCAGCATGATGGTGTGACATAAAAAATCAAAAAAATTGTTGATGAGAGAGAAAGGGGTGTCTCATAATATTTAAATGAAATATATAGTAAGGGGAAAATATTTATACATTTCCTAAATGATGTAACAAAATATATTTTCATAATACAAATGAATTTCATGAGTGTAAATTAGGGGAGAGAAATTTCTTATGAAATTTTGGCATGGTAATAAGTGTACATTAAAGGCATTAATAAGAGAGAAGGGAGTATATAATTATTCAAACTTAAACAGGGTAGTATCAAGAGGTTAAAAAGCATACCACAACATTTATAATTGAAAATAAAATGACATAAAAATATTAAGAATCTTTGATAAAATGAGAATTGAAGGAATCCCTTATGAACCATTGGCATGGCCACACGTGTACAAAGAAGGAGATAATGAGAGATAAAGAGGTCTGTAATCATTTCAAAATATGTATTAATATATGGTAATGCTTCAAAATCATACCCCATCATTTTTAATTGAAAATAAAATGGAATAATAATATAAATAAAAATGGACATAAATAAGGTAAGAATGGAAAGTGAGGATCCCTTACTTGGATGTGTGATCCCAAAGTCTCCGGAGAGGCTCGAGAGAGGCTTATTGGGATCTCGGGGTGCCTTGGAAGGATTCTAGAGAGTGGAGGGAAGAGGATGGGTGAATAAACAATCATTTAGTGAAGATAATGTTGGAGCATGGGTGGGTTTATATCAAAAAATGAAGGTAATTCTTTATTATTTACGTTCTGGACACCACATATTAATAAAATGAAAAGCAAAAAACCATAAAATATTTTTTCCCAAGTTTTTTTCCAAGGGGTAGTTGAAAACATTATTTTATAAGGCCAATGGCCGAAATTCATGAATTATTAGGCATGCTAAGGTTGAGGTGAGTCACACTCTCAAGGAAAACAATTTAAAATTTTAAAATATATTATAACTCATGTAGGGTATTCTAATGATTTTTAAAATAATTCATACAAACCTAAAATCAAATAATATTAATGGTAAAAAATTTATTGGCCGAAAGTAATGTTTATAGTATTTTATTACATCATTATTGGGTCATTATGATACCATAAAACACATTATATATTTAAACGATATTTAATTTTTTCTCCAAAATTAGACTGTCTTAGAAAATAATGAAAAAGTCAATATTGTATAATTTTGAAATCCTGATTCCAAAAAATAATATTCATTTTGTCCAAATAATTTTCTAAATATGTGACTTGAAATTTTTAAAATTATACTGACATTTATCGAAACTTCATGGGTTTTGATAGAAACCCCTTTTAATATGTAATAAAAAATCAAAATTTTACTAATAATATTTTAACGATCATTTATACTTAATAAAAAGAAATTTATTAATAATATTTTATTAAAATATAATTTTATTTAAAAATCCATTAATTCATCAAAATAGATTTCTTAAATTAATATTAACTAAAAATACTATTTGTTCTTTAAAAATTATTTACAAAGTTATAATAATAAAGAGAATGTATATTCATTATTATATACAAAAAAAATCCACAAAATTATAGTGCTACATTCATGTTACATAACCCCTTATAACACCCGCAAAAGACCTGAGGGTGAGGTGTGTAATGGTGACAGACTAATGGGGTGGCTCAGATAACATCACTCTGGTGGTAATCTCTATCAACATCCAATTTTCCTATAGGTGGTTCTGTTCGAGCTTAACGTGATGATGCTCAGTTTGGGATTGGTCAAGAGTGAAGCCCAATGATTCCAACTCTTTTATGAGATCCAACAAATGGGCTTTGTATGGGGAAATTCTATTGGATGAGGCCATCTCATCCTCTGTCTGAGTAAATTGGAATTTGTAATGCCTTATATTTATACTTATCACGTGATCACTATTCAACAGCTATATTATCTATGGTCCGAATTCGAAATGGAATTTAAAAATTGAAAACATAAAACAAATGAATCACATATTTTATATAACCATTTTATATAATACGACATATAATTATATCAAGAGAAATTTTCATTAATGAATTTTTGGGTCGTTACAATCTTCCCCCTTTTAAAACATTTTCCCTCAAAATTTCATTTTACAACACTATATATTTGCAAGTATCTTTGCTTCCTCACTTCATTCAATTACCACATTTCCCATTAAAACATGTTGTTTCTCCACAAAAAATTCATGAGGGGTATTGAATTATTTCTTAAAACATTTTTACTACGATCTAAGATCATCATCACCTTCTCATTATAGAAGAGGCCATTCTCCAATGGTACCACCTCTTGATTGAGTACAGGCGAAGAGTTAGGTATGTAAATCCTCAAGAGTGATATATAAAATACATCATTTATTTGAGATTGGTTTTGTGGGATTGATAGTCGATAGGGAACTACTCCAATTCCATCAAGGATCTGAAAATGGTCAATTGACCTTGAAATATGCTTTAACTTCTTACCAAATCTCATAACATGCTTCCACGGTGATATGCGGAGGAATATCATTTCTCTGACTTCAAAAACTAAGGCTCGTTGACACTTATCAGCAGAACACATTTTTCAATTCTGAGCAGTATTAATATATTGTTGGACGGTCTTAACCTTCTCTATAATTTCTTCGACCATTTCTAGACCGATGAATTTTATCTTCTAAACATCAACCCAACATGTTGGTGTTCTCCACCTATTTCCATATTAGGCTTCATATGGAGTCATTTGGATTCTTGAGTGGAAATTGTGGTTGTAAGAGAACTCAACTATAGAATTATATTGATCCCATCCTCCTTTTAAGTTCATTGGGCATGCCCTCAACCATTCCTCAAGTGTTTGGATTGTCTGTTCAGATTGTCAATCAGTTTGATGATGATAAGTCATACTGAAGTTCATCTCCATATCCAGGCATGTCGAAGAATCTTCCAAAACGTAGAGTTGAGTCTTAGATCTCAATCAGACACAATCGTTAGTGTTACAACATGCATCCTTACCAAATATCTGATATATATCCGTTCTTTTTGATCCAATGTGATATCCTCTCGAATTTCAATGAAGTGTGCCGACTTTGTAAGATAATACACAACATCTCAGATTGAACTCATTCCTTTGGATTTCTTCAGAATTACGGTGACAAATTCCATAGTGATTTTTTCGATTTTCCATGTGAGTATGGGTAATGGTTTCATCAACCCCATATAAATCAACCTCTCAGCCTTCACTGGCTGACACACCATGAAATTTTATGTATAGTCAGTGATCTCCTTCTTCATTTTATCCAACCAATAATGCTTTCAGAGATCTCGATATGTCTGTGTGCTTTCTGGGTGAATAGGGAAATTCTAACTCTGTGAATCATCCAAAAGTTCCTTCTTTATCTCAAAACATGATGGAACACATAGTCTTTTCTGAAATCTCACAGTTCCGTATTCATTAACATTGAACTCCAAGGATTTCTTTTTGTAGTTAGTTTCCACTTTATTCTAAATTTTCTCATCATCCTTTCAATCATCCTTTAACCATTCCAAAATAGATGGTTGAGTAATAATTTGTGAATGGATTGCAGATGTCCAATTCATTATTATTCCCATGTCCTATTCATAAAATATAAAAAGACTGGATCCTTTTAAATTATTATAAATGATAGACTCGATAGGTCTTTTCTACTTAGATCATCTTCCACATTGTTCGAATTCCCATGGAGGTAATGGATTGAGCAGTCATAGTTTTGATCAGCTCTAACCATCATCTATAGTTCATGTTCAACTCTTTCCGTGTGATTATATACTCTAGGATTTTCTGGTTCATATATATTTCAATCTTCTTCCCAAATAGGTAATATCGCAACATTTTTAAAGGAATGATCATTGTAGAATACTCCAGATCATGTGTTGGATTGTTTTACTCATGAAAATTTAATTTCTATGAAGAATAGGAAATGACATTGTAATTTTACATAAACACACATCCTAAACACTTCATTGATGAAACAATAAATACCCCAAAATGTTCTCCACATGAAGGTAATGTGGTCACAAGCGCATTGATAATCCACTATTTCAACTCCATGAATCATTCTTGGCATTCAACACTACATGAAAAATTGACTCCCTTACGAGTTATCTTGGTAAGAGGGGTTGACCATCATGAGAAATTCCTTACAAATTAGTGATAAAATCTAGCTATCCCCCGAAATCTAGAGATATCTGTTACAGATGCGGCATTAGTCATCCATCAATTGTAGCTATCTTGGAGGGATCCACAGATTTACCATTTTTTGTGATGACATGACCAAATAATGAGACCTCCTTCAACCAAATCTCACATTTATTGTACTTTCCATATAGATTCTCCTTTCTAAAGGTCGCTACTACGTTTCTTAAATCCTCCTCATTCCCCCCCTTGGATTTTTACTATATTTTAATATCATCTAAAAAGACTACCACAAATTTGTTGAGGTAATATCTAAAGAACATACTAATCATGTCTATGAGGATTTTTGGAGCAATAGTGAGTTAGAAAGGCATTACTATGAATTCATAGTGCCACTATCTTGTATAAAAAGATGTCTTGGTGATATCATCCTCATTCACCCTTCAATAGTAATATCTCGACAACAAATCCACCTTGGAATAGAATTTATCTCCATGTATGTGATTAGATATTTCATCAAAAAATGGAATAGAATACTTGTTCCTTATAGTTATTTTGTTGAGATCACGAAAATCAATGAAAAGTCTAATTGACCCATCCTTCTTCCTGGTGAAGAGGACAAGTTCACCCCATGGTGAAGCACTTGGGTGTAAAAACCCATTATCCAAATTCTATTGTAGTTATTTCTTCAGCTACTCAAGTTCAAAAATAGACATTCTATACACAGTCTTTGATATTGGGAACACCCCATTTATAAGGTCAACTGATAATTACACATTTCTTCTAGGATAAATTCCATAAAATTTCTCAGGAAACACTTCTTTTAATTACCAAACAATAAAAATGTCTTCATGGATGGCTGATTTCTTAGACGCTACCATCTATTCTAAGAACCTGTGATCATAGGTCATTAATATCCTCTCTTAAGATAATGGTGCTTACAATGATTAATATTCCTCCTAGAACTTGTATAGAATCATGGGTTGATTCTCCTTATGGATAGTGATTTCTCTCTTACATCAATTTATGTTGGAAATATATAAATAAAGCCAATCCATTCCAATAATTTAATCATGTTACACTAGAGGGAGTATGACGAGGTTCTCCAGGATGTTCAATCCACAAATTATGACATAAGAGGAGTTATACTCATGGATTGCAATTATTGCCCCATTTTTTGAACTCACCAACATCTTTAATTCCATGATTTGTGGTGGTTTTCGAATTGTTGTACTAAAATTGCAGGATATAAAATATTTTGTTTAACCAAAATCAAAAAGTACATTTCTATTCATGAATTAATAAATAGAATTCATGTCACCAATTAGTTTTTGGGGTTCCCATCACTGGTAGCGATGGAAAAATCTTTCCCTTTCTACCTTGGAGGTTGTTGGTTTCCACAAAGAACCATTTTCTTAGGGAACTAGTTTGAAAGGTTCCTTGGTTCGTTTCATTTCAAGCAATGAACAATGCATTTAGAGTCTAATGAATTGTTCCTATCTTCTATCGTAGCTGTGGGTTTTTCTTATCAGTAGTTGACGGTTAGGTTCCATTCCCATCCACACCTAATGCATTTCCTAATCCCCTTTAAGCCATTTATAAGGTTCTTCATTATGTATCTTTGGAATGCAGGGTGTTGTACTTTCATATAAGTGTAGGATTTTTCCATCGGACTGCATGAATTGAAGTCCACCTTATGCTTACTATCACCATAATACACTTGGGATTCGCCAATCTCCATTTTGACCTTGAGAGAAAATAAGAAAATTTCCTCATATCTATCTATGTCATGGATGACTACGTCTTTCTATAGGATGGGTTTTGGCCCAGCAATTTAGCGGTCATCCTTAATTCCGGGGTAATGAAAAAGCTGGACGAATATCATGAAAGCCTTGTGATGTTTTCCTCATACGCTCGAACATTTTCATCATATTTTTGAATGAGGTAAAGGAAGACCCTTTCCCTCTTTTGTCGAAGGTTGAGACGAAAATATTTAACAAAATACATTTTCTAGAAATCCATCCATTCCAATGCCTCAATCTCATCCTCAATCATTGTATTTTTGACCAATGTCCCCATTGATTGGTTTTACCCTCCATACGATAAGTAGTCAAAAGAGGGTTATCTTGTTAGTTACATTGAAGGATGGAGAAGTTCCTTTCAATGGAGTTGATCAGTTGTTCTGCAATTGAGGTATCAAGTGATCCATTAAAAGTAGGATGCCTTTTTATCATGATGCTCTTGATTTCTACTTGTTCATCCATGGGGGGGGGGGTGAACATTGTTTCTGACCCATGTTTCTATTCAAATAAATTATTAACTGAGAGAGTATTGTGGCAAAGTTTGTGATTCCCACTCCCATTGGATTGGGGATCTCATTAAAATAGTCGTCACATTTATCTTCATACCAGTTTTTAGCACACATGATCCTATTAATAGCCATTGGTTGGAATAAAAGGAATGTTAGTGGTATCACATAAATCATAATCAAAGGAAGAAAAATAATTACGTAAAAATAAATTTTATTTCATTAACATATGAATCTATAGGATTCATTCTATATTATCCATTATCTACATAATCACATATATTCTTAGGGGAATTTTTCATTTAGTAATGGTTTATACTATGCTTGTGAATATACCGAAGCAAATATCCCATGTGTAACGTAACCAGGAGTGAAACAAGGCTCATTGTCATGTGCCATGATGCCTTGGATCTAGCCCGAAACTCATTTTCAGTGTTTTCAATCCTAGGTACATATGGGCCAGAGCCAAATCTACCTGCTCGTATCCAGACATGGATGTATTTTCTTGATAAACCACATACTCAATATTCACCAAAACACTGGGATGTTTTTATTATGCTTAGTCTTATACCTAAGGGATTAACTAGGGTTTTCTAATATTAATCCCCTAAAAAAATAAACCTATCATCTTGTAGTAACTATGAAAACCAATATTTTTATTTTACACATAAACATGATTTATTACATAAAATCATTACTTGATGCAATATAGAATATCAAGAGGTGTAGCGCCTTTGGGGATTAGGAATATTACATGATGACTTATAACATAAAACACAACATCTATATATAAAATATCCTTTACATGACCACTACATTCCCTCGTACATATAATTTCATAGGGTAACCTGAGGACGTGCATAAAAAATGGTGAGTAATAAAGCCCAATAAGGGAGTAAACAAAGCAAAACATGAAGAATAAAGTACATGTAAGGAAATAGGAATATCAATGGATCATAAGAGAAACATTAACCTAAATGCATGATATATAATGATTACTGTAACATTGGAATGTGGACACAACACCTATCAATTTAATAGAATGATCAAAGTCTCATTACACATGGAGCTTGAGTAAACCATCATTTCACAGGAATTAGCAAGAGTGAACTCCCATTGGTATTTAATTAGCACGAGTAAACCCTCATAGAACTCGAATTAGTATGATTAAACCCTCATTATAGTTGATGTATCATGATAAAAATCATTACCCCATGCATTGTAGCTCTATAAGGGTGGGCCCTTCTTACACATTTCATTTTATACATACGTGTGAAACATGGATCATACAATAACGAGTAATTCCACATCATCATTTATTCCATGATAAACGAATGTGGAATAAATACATGAAAATATTTAAACGATAAGTAAATGTTTATCAAGGTGAATACCCTTGATAGAGAAATGGGCACGATATTTACTACACAATGACATTGTCTTGGAAAATGGAGATGCAATTTTGGAAGCATAATGGCATGACATGAAAATTCATAAAAATTGCTGATGAGAGAGAAAGTGGTGTCTCATAATATATACATGAAATAAACAGTAATGGGGTCATTTAGATTCATGTACCAACAAATGTAATCGAATTTAGTGTAACACCCCAAGGTTTTTAAAAAAATAAAAGAATTCCATGACACTGTGGTTTATAGGTATTTATAAATATCATTTAAACATAAATTTGCAGCTTCTATGTTTTTAATTTCAGAAATAAGGCATCTACAATTTTGTTATGTATTTTATTTAGAGCATGATGGAACTGACATATTTTTTGGGGAAAATTAATATACCATTATGAATAGTAATATGAAGAGTTATATTACTCTAAAGAATAGTAAATTGTATTATTATTTATTTTCTTAAGGTTTTATGATAATGACATCTTGGTTAATTTATCAATGTGACATAAAAGTTGTTATAGAATTAAAATTGTTATTTTTTATTTAAGTATTATTTTATTTAAAAATTAAATTAATAATATTTAGTTTATTATTTTCAAAAAATCGTGTTCATTTTTGAATTCTATATAGTGAAAAATGGTTAAGGTGAATTTATGGTATTTTTCTAAAATAGTTATTTTTTTGGGGAATTTTAAAAACCCAGTTTTCAGTTTTTGTGTGTTAATGAGATCATTAATGATGTTATAATTACATAATAAATATTGTCAACTTTTTAATAGTAAAATAATATTTGAGGTTTCCCAAGTGGCTAATAAATTGTAAAATAACATGGTCAGGCCCATGGTTTTTCTTATAACACTAATGAGGTGTCCTTATGTAGTTATTAAAATATTCCATCACTTTTTCTATAAATACCAGCCCATTAATGAATTAAATTTATTCCAAATTCCATAACAACTATTATCCGGAGTCCTTAACTCCCTATTATTACTCCCATGTATTCCTCAGTCATTCAAGGACCCAACATTAATGTTCTAAGAGTTACCCTAGAAGGTAAGAAAATTATTATCTTCTTTCATTATTCCATTCAAGATAACTTTTTATGTGGTATAAAAATCAATAATTCATACCATGTTATTATTTTCAACTTAATATTTATATATTCTGATTTATTATTCATTTATTGATGGATTAACCATGTCCCCTCTATTTTTAATGTTTTTTAAAACCATTTTGAATAGGCATTATGTTTCCTTTTTTTTGTATGAGATATCTCAACTATTATTATATTTGGAGTTCCTTTATTTTCTTATCCTTTCCTAAGGTACTCTTGACCAAGAGGAATGAACGCTCTAGAAATCGTGCATATTCTAGATGATCTCATGTTCAGGTAAAATTCATCATCATTCTTTTTCATGTCTCCCACTTATTCATGGAATAAAAACAATGTCTGTGATGTTTCGAATTACCGACATTGTGTATGATGAGATTTACATTTACAATAATTCATTCATGTTTGGTCCTAAAACCATTTTATTGGTTGAAACATGTAATAATATTTTTTTTGTCTCATCCATGGTTTGGGAATTCGTTTTTACTCATGGTTTTAATTTATAAAACAAAATAGTTAGTTATTATAACTGAACGGCTAAAATGATCTAAACGATCATCAGTAATGTTTTATCTTATGAATAATCCCTAGATAAATCATTAAAATGATAAATAGGAAAATTTATTTCACTTGTAATATGTAAATACATTTCATTTCAATTCTTGAGTTTCACTTCCATTCGACAAGAATATCCATCACGAATGAATCGTGGAAATCGTGTAAAGAAACACAACCAAAACAATGCATGAAACAAAATACTATCAATTGAAAGGTCAAATAATGTAATGAAATGATAATATATGATATTATAAAGATGGTTATGTTTCTATAAGATATTAATAACACTCTTTTAACCATTATACAAGAGGTTTATAAATGTTTGAAGTATGAAAACCCCGATTTAATAGAATTCTTAACCCAATTTTCATTCTTTGGGATAACCTTCTTCATTAGTCATTATTTGGAATTAAGATTACTGGTGTGCTGAATATTTTATATGTTATGTTTGACTATGTACATTTACAGTGTATACACACATCCATTCTATTCTAATTAATTTTCACTCCATTTTTATTTTAAGGGACGTTCCAAAAAAAATCCTTTCAAAACTCTCATTAGTAAATTTCAACAGTATTTTTTTACATATACGTATATGGATTTAGTAGTTTCTCCTAATTTCAAGTTACATTATTACAATGATATGTTCCTTAGACATTATTATTGATGGGTTGATCCCATTATTTCCCAATAAATGTTTGGTTTATCCCATTATACCTCAAGATATGTTGTGTTGAGCCCATTATAACTCAATATATGACGGGTGAGCCCCATTATAGTTATCCAATGCATTGGGAAATCTGGATATGGATGTTGAAAGTATGTTATTCTATGTGTAAGGGTGAATGTAATAGTTATATGGTAAATATGTCCCCAAGAAACTACATAATGACCATATGCATATGAGTTTTAATGATTATGGGTTTTATTTGATTTTATGTTATCACTTGACTAACACGTTCAATCATTATATCACTTATTGAATTTTATACTCATCCCATGTTTTAAAAATGTTTTTCTTTGGATATAAGGATGGGTAAAAGAAAGAAGGGTTTCATGATGTTTTATATTGAGTGTCGTCAAAGATCTAATGCTTTATGATTTAATGTCTTATATTTTGAAAAAAATGGAAACTGTTTTGAGTATTATCCTCTTGTATAATTTTGTTATGTTATGTATGTAAGGTATCCTAATTCTCAAAAACTGTAAACACAAAAAGATCCTCAATGTGTAATAATTTATTTTTGTTGGAAAAAATTAAAGATTAATTTATGTTTTATGGATGTGTCCTTATAGTTTATTTCATAATATGGTTTAGATATATAAAAACCCATGATTTCATAGTAATTTATTTTCATTAATGTAATTTAATAGCTTGCGCTACACATACCAGTGAGTTTGAGCGCACCAAGACTTTCCAAACTAGCTATTGATAAAAAGGATAGGAATAGTATTAAAAAAATAATGAATTTTATATACTCTATATAATTTAAAGTTCCACATTATGTGTTTTATAGACATTATATATAAACAAATTCAATTTTTGAGATAAAAAAAGTATTTTTCAAAAAATGCAATTTTACAGCCTTTTAATGGAAAACCATTTAAAAAATAATATTTTAACTTTTATATGTAAAATTTGAAAAAATAAACTTCTTATTTCGAATATGTACATAAAAAGTTAGTTGGAATAAAATTTCGGTGCTCTTTTGAAAAAATTCACATTTTGATGAATAGTGAAAAATACTTAATTTTAATTAAACACTACTTTTTTAATAAAAATAATATATAGTGTTAAATTATGAATTTTAATGGTCTTTACATATCATTATATTATATTTTTATCATTTAATCCAATGTTGGCCATTGGAAAAAAATATACATTTAAATTGAACAAAAACACATATAAATCATTTGTTAATTTTTATTTTTCAAAAAACACCTTTCTTGTTTTGAAAATAGGAATAAATTTTCAAATTAATTAATACAACTTCTAGGTTTAGAATTTAGTTAAAGAGTCATCATTTTTGAATTTTTAATATCAAAATTATCTTTGGCTTACTTTTTTTTTATTTTTCTAAAAACATTCAATTTATTATGAATAGTGAATAACACAGCGTTATTGTTTAAAGAAAAATTATAATGAAAATAATTATTTTAAATATAAATTTTTTAAAGTAAAAATAGATACATAATACTGATTTTATTACTATTTAATTCATTGAATTATTTTTATAATATGATTAGGTATAAAAAAATTTATTTATCTTTTTAATGTCTTTTACACAACTTATATGCACATTTGCAAATTGGTAAAAAATGTAATTTTACCGATTCTATGAATTGAATTTTAAAAATAAAAGAGAAATGATTCACATCACTATGTAATATTTGGTTCAATAGGATAGAAATAAATTTCACTGAATAATAACTTTTGAATTTTATTCACAACGGTTAAAAGTATATAGGGTATGTAATGGTAACAATGATATTATAATTACCCCAACACAATACCTATTTATATTAGATATGTCTATATAGAAAAAAATAATCCTTAGGAATAAAATATGATTCATTTTTACCCACTTGAATTAGATTAGGAGACTTATAATTATTTAATTTAAATAGGAGTTTAAAGTGTTAAATTCAATGTTAAATAACTAAAACATTTTTAATATCGTGATAAAAATAAGATAAATTTGACTATAAATATTAATTATAAAGATAAAATTATTTCATAAATAATGGTATTTTATTTATAATTTTTGGACATTATTTAATTAAATTTTTTATGACACGATGTTGACGTAATAATTACCTTATTAATGAAAAAATATAATAATTGATGTTATAAAAATTAAAATAAATTTAAATTGAAACTTTTGATGTATTTAACATATTTTATAGGTTAAAATATCATTTTAGTCTTTCTTAGTGTATTTTTTCTGTGTAATAATGTATTTATGACTATCAAAAAAACCAAATACTAAATAGAGTCAAAAGATTCATAAATGAGTCTAAAAAATACTAATATATTATTAAATGATTTAATATTCCTAAAAATAAAATACATGGAAAAATGACTTATATAATTGTAGGTATGACATTAATGGGCCACTTGATATTATCTTGGAATTTTATAGTTTGTTTATTAACCATTTAATATAAAAATACAAGACGAAATGGTAAAAGCTAAACTATTTAACTATGTATAAGATCTAAAAGAACAGGTTAATATGGAGACATAAACATTTATTAATCCTATTGGTTGAGAATATTTCTACCAATATCAACATTATACTTTAAAATAAATCTATTTAGATCCATTATAATATGAATATGATTTTATAATTAAAAAATAACATTTCATGATTTTCATGAAGTGTCCCTCACCTCTCTTGTAAAAGTGAACTTTACCTTCCCTATAATTCACATATCGAAATCCATTTGGCTCTGCCAAACCCTGCTCATATATCTTTCCAACTACCTTCAATTCATCCTAGTGGTCTTACTTTTATCAGACATCTATCCTAAGGATCCCATTTATCAATTCCAATGGAAGCACTCAAAGAAGAGGTAATGATTTCATCACATTTTTCAAAGTTATTTTATTCTTCCACTTCCTTTTTTTGTTGTTAAAGTAAAAAAATAATAACTCCACTACCTTATACATAATGTGATGTTATTATAAATACTATTCAACCATATTCATTATTCTATCCATTTTATGAATGACAATGTCAATATATGTGCATAAGTATGGCGTTCCGTCTCCACATCGTGGTGTAGTTTTTTATTCAACACATGATTATTTTAGGGGAATAATAATGACTATAATAGATGTAAAAAATAAATATAACATGTTAATGATTCTTTATATATGATATACCAAACAATTAAAAACTATTTCACCATCAATATAATGATATTATGGTTTGTGCGTATGTACAGATTACAGTCTCTATGAACACGATGAGATTCATTTCCCATCATAACCATTTAAGATTAATTTTCATATTATGATATAAAATAAAGGTTAGAAATTTAAAATCATTCCTGATATTTATAATATGCATCCTATCTATGACAATCATTACTTACGTAACAAAACTTATAAAGGAAAACGAATTGGTTAACACATGAAACAATGATACTATTGAAATTTTATTAACAAAGAAATATTAGAATATCATTTATGATATAATATTTACGTATGTGGTTCTTTTTTAATTTTAAAAAATTTATTTAACTATTATACCAGAGGTTAGCATACCCTCGACTAAGGAAATGTACTAGGTAAGGTGTTTTCATCTCACTTCTTATTCCGGTGAGATTCATGCTATATTGAAACTATTTCCTTTTCTGTTATGTTTGTACGGCCCATGATTGTATTCTTTGCATAATATACTTTAATTTATGGGTATTTACATCATTATTGTATTATCATTCCTTCTTGGGTTGTATTTCTCATATGTTAAAATATCAATAAAGGAATTTCTAATTTTGATCTGCACTCATTGCATTTTATGAAAACATCAATGATTATTTTACTCCAATATTATGTGTGAAATCACTATTTACTTATTTATGTAGTAATTTTCACTCCCTGTTTGTGGGTATACTTTTGATTCACATAATCACTCCATTTATAAATTCCCTAGTTATCGATATGAACTTGATAAGAGTAATCAAAATTCATTTTCCATTCATTGAGTTAAACATCCAAGTCATTGGTGTAGATTTTACAAGAATTTGTGTGAATGTACTCTAATTGATTTACACTAAATATCGAATCATATTGATTATATTTATATTTTTTACACATAATGATGTCATCGATTTATCCATAAACCAAAGGATATAGTATTAATAAGGTATTTCATCTCAATTTACATCCCATTGTGACTTCTTTTTTGTTATGTGACAATTCACTTTTATATGTTCTATATACTGTACTTTGACATATTTTACCATGAATCTTTTTTTCCAAAGAATATTATAAAGTTTAAATATCCCAATTATTTTTATTCAATCATCTCTTATTTGGTTCGTAACTCTAACTAAATTATCCTTTTAAATGTTTTAATGATTTATTCCTCTAAATATTTCACATTAATGTACTTGTTTTAAAATTATGATTACGTATTTATTTATATGGACATTAAATTTATAATATTAAAAATCCATTGAAAAGTTTCAAAGTGGTATGGTATGATTTCATTCCAAATTCTATTTTAAATGAACTCTTTGATAATAGTATGACATTTAAATGTTTTCACAAAAAGGGGATATTTCAATCCAAGAGTTTTACTGATTATTTAAATATATGGAAATATCCTTCATTATTATTTATTGAAGATGATTTATTATAATACACTATTCTATATTGTACTGAATGAATTATGTTTGACTATGAATGTGCTATTTTTTATCATTCATGGTTTGTGGTTAATGTATTTAAATTTTTATGCTTGTTTTAATACAAATATTTATGTTTTGGTTCAAAATATTCATATGAGGAATGCATTGGACATAGTAAATGATGGTTGGGGGCCTCTATTGTCACTCAATGTATCAATATGTCTCATGAGAAAAACTAGTGTCTTCGTAGAAGGCCATGAAAAAATTTATATTTAGAGTCTGGGAATTGGGCCTTTAAAAAATTACTCATTTAATCTCAATGCAGGTCGGAGGAGGATTCTTATTTCCATTAGGGAAGCAACCTTGATTTAGAAAGCCCACTGCAATAATTTGGTTTGGGACTTTGTGATTCTACGACGGCTCAGAATCAATGTCTCATACACTAAGCTGAAGAAATTCCTTGAGGTGTTTTGGTAAGAACCGATTCCTGGATGGATCAAGATCAATGTAGATGGAGCATCCAGAGGAAACCCGGGACTTTCAGGATGTGGGGCCATTTCCAGATACTTTCTCAGATGAAGTTAGGGATGCATCTTTTGGATATGTGGTAATGCCTTTGCTCTTGAAGCAGAAAAGATGGAGGTGATTCATGCCATTATTTTTATCATGCTTAAAGGATGTAACAATATATGTAATTAATTTGACTCCACTACCATTGTTCATGCTATTTGTGATTGGATGGTCCACCATGTCTGGCCTCTTACCACCCACTGGTTGAACTACCTCAATTCTCTTCTTGAAATCAAATACATTTCGACCAATAAGTATCATGAAGCAAACATAGTGGCAGGTGGCCTTGCCAACAAAGGTGTCAATCAAGCTATGACATAGAGTGTTAATTTTTCCATTGACCTTCTCCCTCACTTCGATAGAGATTGTAATAATATACCAGGATTCTTTTTTATGTCACTCAACTCCCATTTTTTTAATAAAGTGCATCTAAGTCTCTGACTAGGAAATTACCCTTAAATAAAGATATTGATATTAAATGTGATTATTCTACTAGTTGAATATATATGTGAATAAGTAAATGGAATTATTTGATTTCTATTTTTATATTATACTGATGATTGTTTTTAAAAGTCTTGTGTTTGAGACTTACTCATTGATTTAAATATTTATGCTTAGGTATGAATGTTTCGTCTATATTATTATCCTTATTGAGCATCTGAGCTCACCCATTTCTTATGCTTTCTTTTTCCCATGGTGTGAAGATGTATATTATGTTTTACCTACAAGGATATGCTAAGGGATATTAGTGTGTTCAAATGGGAAACAATGTTTTTGTTTTATTATTTCTAGACGTAATGTAAATTTTTGTATGTATCTATTACATACAAGGATACTCATCTAGTTGGTCTTTCGAGATATGATATATTGTGACGATGAAAATGTTATGTTATAATTCACCGTCTCTAGGTAACTAGGGTTGAGGCATTACAAGATAACTTTAGGGGTTTGAATGATATTTAAATAATACCATAACTGAGTTTACACGATAGTAATTTGAAATTATATAGATTTAATGGGTTACCATGTTATTTAATCTATGTTATGTTTGTATAAAATGGTATTATATAGAATAAACAGGGAAGCTAATGTAGGAAGGCACCAAGAGGCTGATGTTTGTCCGAATTGCAGCTCGAAATGGTGGGAATCCAAACTGAGTATTTTGTGAAAAAAATGGCTCTGTAGACTCAAGAAATAAACAGGTGTGGTGTCCACACTAGAGAGGAAAATGATCTACTAGGAATAATCATGTCTTTTGTGGATCATTTTATGAGACAAAATCCTCCAACAGTTAGTGGAACCGAATATCCAGTGACAGCCAATGGTTAGATCAATGCTCTAGAAAACATATTTAATGTCATTGGATGTTTGGAACATTAAAAATTGAATACTAGAATTTTATCATTTTTAAGGTTAATATGATCAATGGTTGTCCCTGTTTAAGAATGTGGGAGAAATAAATGATCATGATAGTTTAAAATAGGATGATTTTAAGAGTCTTTTTTGAGAAATGGTTTTCTCCAAACTATTCGACTAAGAATGGAAAAAAAATTCCTCGATCTAAAGAAGAAAAATGATTAATTTGTAGTAGCATATGAATCCAATTTTACAATACAATCAAGGTATGTACCAAATTTTACATGCGATTTTGAAATAAAAATTAATTGAGTTTACCCTAGTTTGAAACCATTTTTGCGAATATCCTTGGTCTAACGTTAGTTTAAAATCTATGAGAAGCTTGTTTATTGCGTGGAAAATGTTTTGATGGAGTTTTCTAAAACATATGTGCCTCATTATGACAATAATAAAAAGTGTTCGGGTTGGAAGGAAATGGGGAATAACTCATCAATGATGTCGGTAGGTATGAAAAATAATTTCCCTTATTGTGAAAATTGTGGTAAAAGGAATCATAGTGAATGTATTTTAAATTTTGGGAAATGCTACTAATGTGTAATGTTTGGACACATGTCTCGTGAGTGCAAGGAAAATGATTAGATTATTAATGAGAAGTCGATGGTGAGATGCTTTATCTTTAAGGAATTGTTTCATTTTACTAATGATTGTCTCAAGCTAGTTAATCAATCTGGGAATAAAAAAGAATGGAAACCAAAGGGTTTCACATTTTCCCCAACTTCATCAGGTGTTGAGCCATAAAATGTTATGGGCTCAGGTAGATTGATTGTTTTTTTTTTCAGATTTAGAAAATCTTTTTGTATGATTTAGGGTCTATTCATTCCCCCATTTAAAAAAATGCTGAAAATTTTGGAACTGAACCGCATGAAATGAAACCAGATCTCATCGTTAATACAGCTGGAGAAAATGTGATGGAAAAATAAAATTTTAAGAATCTTGTAATCCATGTCTGTGTATAGAGATTACCTACAAACCATATTTTTCCTCTAGTAGAGTTTGAAGTTAATTTGGGTATAAACTGGTTTTATTTTTATCATGTTAAGGTATATTTAAGAGAAAAATATTTCCTTTTTCAAACAGAATTTCAGTTTCAATTCAACAATGAATCAATACAATTAATAACTTATTAGGAAAATAAGAAATTGATAAAGGGATGGAAATAAAAGTTATGTTGATCATATTTTTGAAGATAAGGGAACTATCCAGATTAATGATATACCCGTGGTAAATGAATACATGGATGTTTTTATCGAAGATTTTCATTGTGTTATCCCAATTCGAGAGGTTGAGTATACTATTTAATTGGTTCGTAATACTATGAAAATTTTAAAACCACCTTATCGAATGGCCCTAATGGAACTTCTAGAATTAAAATTTTAGTTGCATAAATTATTAGAAAAATGCTTCATCTGATCCATCTCTTCATTACAAGGCACTCATGTCTTGTTTTATAAGAAAAAAGATGGTTTAATTAGGATTTACATCGATTATAGTTCCTTAAATAACAATAATATTAAATAAGTATCATTTTACTCATATCGATGATTTGTTTGAACCACCCTAGAGAGTGCAAATATTTTTCAAATGTTGACCTGAGGTCGTGGTACCATCAGTTGAATGTAAAGGATTAATACATCTCGATGAGTGCATTCCATACTAGATATGGCCATTAAGAATTTTTTAATACCTTTTGTGTTAACTAATACACTTCATGTATTCATGGATATTATGAATAGAATTTTACATGATTTATTTGATACGTTTTTTGTTGTATTTATTGATGAAATTAAGGTATATTCTAGAAGTAAAAAAGGATATAAAAAACATCTAAACATTGTATTTCAAACTATAAAAGAAATGAAAATATATTGAAAATTCAGTAAGTTTTATTTTTAGTTGCAACATATTTATTTTCTTGTGAACATTGTAAATAAGGATGAAATAACAGTTTATCCTACCAAAGCAAAAGTGGTTGATGAATGGAAAAGACCTAAAAATGTTACATAGTTTTCATGTATAAGAAGGTTATTACTGACGGTTTGTTAAAAACATTGCACAATTAACTATACCATTAACTATGACAACATGAAAAGTTGTTTAATTTGATTGGACCAAAGAATGTGATTTTTTATTTTTCAGGAAATGAAGAAGATATTGGTGGATGCTCCAGTTTGGGCCATTCCTTCTCAAAATGGTGAGTTTCACATCTATAGTGATTTTATATTGAAGGGACTTGGGGTTGTTCTGATGAAGAATTATCAGGTAATCAATTATGCTCCAAGAAAACTAAAACCAAATTTGTTAAATTATCCCACACATGATTTATAATTGGGAGCTGTGATTTATGATAGAAAATGTGGCGGCACCATTTATACGAAGACAAATTTCAAATAGATACTTAACATAAATATCTTAAGTATATATTCAATTAGATGGAATTAAAAATAAGGCAGAGAAGATGGATTGAACTAATAAAGGATTATGATTTCATGATGAATTATCATTTAGGAAAAACAAACAATGTGGTGTATACCTTGAGTCGAAAACATCATTCATCATTAACCATTATATGTTTGGAACATGATTCCTTGATTAATGATTTGATGAATTTTGGCTTAGAAGTTTTTGTTGTAGGGAATACATATGTTTATATTTAGGTTTCAATGAAATCATCATTATTATATTGAATTATGTGTTCAAAGAAGGAATACCATCAGCTACATAAAAAAGGTAAATTGGTTAAAATGGGTAAACTTCTAGAATTTAACATTGATAAATATTTTTTATTATAATTTGGAAAAAGGTTGTGTGTTCCTTGTGATTACCAGTTGATGAAATATTTGTTGTGTAACACTCATTGTTCTCCATTTTCAGATCATCCTAAAAGTTCTAAGATGTAAAGTCACCTTCAGGATTATTACTGCTGAGATGGAATGATAATGAATATTATTTATTTTTCTGTGAAATGTATCACATGTCAGTAGGTTAAAGTAGAGTTGAAGTTACCAAATGGGATAATTCATCCATTATAAGCTCCATAGTGGAAATGTGATAATATATCCCTCGACATCAGTGTGGAACTATCTAATACTTCTCGAGGTAACAATTCAATTTTCGTTATTGTTGATCAGCTAAAAAACAGGCACATTTCTCTTCTATTTGTGATATAATGTCATTGGATCAGTATTCTCGACTGTATCTCAACGTGATAGTCAGGTTACATGGAGTTACTCTTTACATTGCTACTAATCTAGATCATAGTACATTTTTTTCATTAGGAAGGTGCTTCAAAAGTAATTGAGAACAAAATTAAATTTCAGTACATCATTTCATCCTCAATTTGACGGCAGTCAGAACGAACGATTTAGTCATTGATGGATATTCTTGAAGCTTGTTAAATGGACTTCCCAGGAATTTGGGACCAACATCTTTCTTTAGATTAGTTTTCTTACAATAATTTTTTTTATTTCACTAAACATATGGCACCTTATGATCCATTGTATGGGAAGTGATGTCAAACTCCATATTTTTGGGATGAAGTCGAGGAAAGGAAGTTCATGGGACCATAATTAGTAGAGGAACTATCTAAGAAAGTAATGATTATTAAGTAGCACATGAGGGCTGGTTGGAGCAGGCAGAAAATCTATGTGGATAATAGAAGAAAAGACATCTCTTTTGAGGTAGGTGACCTTGTTTTCCTTAAAATCTCTCCATGGAAATGTGTGATATGTTTTTGAAAGAAAAGAAAGTTATGCCCACGATTCGTCGGTCATTTTGAAATCATGGAATATGTTAGACCAATTTCATATTGAGTAGCATTTCCCATGTGTTTATCTTTGGTACATAATGTTTTTCATGTTTTGATGTTGAGAAAGTATGTGAAAAAATCATCACATATCTTGAGTTCGGAAGCAGTTCAGCTGGAAAAGAACCTTTCATATGATGTGAAACCAGTACATAATCTTGATCGAAAGAAACTAGTATTGCAAAATAATGTAATACACTAGGTAAAGGTTTTATGGAAACAAGACATGGTGGAAGAAGCAACATACGAATATGAAAATGATATGAGGTAATATTTCCCTTATTTGTTTTATTAGTAAATAAAATTGTGTGGACGCAATTTATAGGAAGTAGGGATAATGTAACACCCCATGGTTTTAAAAAAATTAAATCCATGAAACATTGTAATACTTAGATATTTATAACTATCCTTTAAACACAAATTTTCTGCTTCTATGTAGTGACTTTCAAAAAATAGTCATCTATAATTGTGTTCAGTATGTTATTTAGAGTCTAAGGGAACTAAAATATTTTTTGGTGAATAGTAACATACCATTATGAATAGTTATATGAATTGTAATATGAAGTTAATGAAAAGTAAATTATATTATTATATTATTTTCATAAAGATTTTTGATAATGACATATTGGATAATTTTTCCTTGTGATATAAAAGTATATATATATTTAAAATTTCTAATTTTTAAAATAAATATGTTTTTAATTAAAAATTTAATTAATAATTTTTAGAAAATTATTTTCAAAAATTGATTTTCATTTTTAAATTCTATTGGTGAAAAAATGTGTAGGGTTATTTTTTTTGATTTCTCTGAAATAGTTGATTTTTTTTAATAATAAAATACAGTTTTCAATTTCAGTGTGTTAATGTCAACATTATTGATGTAATAATGGCGTAATAAATCTGGATGACTTTTGTACAATAAAATATAATGTGTGGTGTTCCAATTGAGTAATACCTTGGGAAAATATAATGGTTATTCCAATGGGGTTGCAAATACCACTAATTAGGTGTCCCTTGGAAATTATTAAAATATTCCCTCACTTTTCTATAAATACCAACCCATTCCTTCATTAAATTAATAACAAATTCCTCATCAACGAATTCCTGACCTCCTCACCTCCATAGTAGTCATACCATGGTTTCTTCAATCCCCCAAGATCCCAACAATCATGTTATTAGTGTTACTATACACAGTATGAAAATTCTCGACTTATTTATTTTTCTAATTAAGTTATCCTTTATGAGGTATAGAATTCAAGAATACAAACCATGATATTATTTTCATCATATTATTTCTATATTGTGTTTTATGATTTATTTCTAGATGAGTGGCCCTTAACTTATCTATTTTTAATGTTTTCTAAATCCAGGTTAGATTGCTATTAGGATACCGAATTATTTTGAGGGATTTCCCAACTATTATTTTGTTTTGAGTTCCTTTAATTTTATATTAATTAATAAACTTATCTTACCAAGTTGCATGAATTCTCTAGAAATAATTTCTATTCTAGATGTTCTCGTGTTCATGGAAAATTCATCCTCATTATTTATGGTCAGAGTGGATACTCAAGAGGGGGTAAATTGAGTTCCAATTAAAAATTTCAGTTAAAAATATTTCTATTAAAATCCCCTAATTTAAATATCAAGCTAAACTATAGTGAATTTTTAATACTGTAAAGGGTCAGTTAGGTTCTAAAGAGATTGATTGGTTCTCAGTTAATCTAATCCGATGATTATATTAGGTTTTGAAACTAACCTAATTCTTTTCAATAAATACAAACACTTTCTTGTTTAACAATCAGAGTTAATTTAAAACAAATTTGAATTTAATGTACATAGCAGGAAAATATTCAATATAGTTTAAAACAAAATAAAAAATGACAGTAGTTTTAACCAATAGGTTCAGTCTCAAGCTGAGACTTAGTCCTCTCAAATAGTTTTATATAAACTATGATCCACACCCTGGATTGGGGTTTACAACAGCACTCAGACTGTCCAGGTCCTCAGACCTCTACCACAGTTATACTTGTGAAAAAATAGAACAATATGACATAGGCTATCGAGGTCACACATGACCTCTACCACAATTCATAGTGGGAACTAAAAGAATTCAAGAGGTTTGAGTGAGGATTTTAGATATCATACAGTTCAGCACAGGAGACAGGGAGTGCTTAAAATACAAAACACACACAGCACAATATGTAGATAAATGAATCACAATAGAGCTAAAAAAATAGATTAGTTTATAATGATCTATGTGTTGTGATTGATGCTTTGGACTCTTCAGATTGATGTAGATGAATCTTTGAGTCCTTCTTTAGAAGTTGTAGGGAAAACAGAGTGTCGTGGCTCTGTTTCTTCATTTCCAGTGTAGGTGTTCAGTTCGAGTGAGAGAGTATTCATTGTAACACTTGAGCTTATTATTTGAAACTTCTTCTTGATGTTTATGACTGTTCTTTGAGTTCTTCTCATGTTCTTCTTTAATAATTTCACTTCCGGTGTCACACACTTGCACATATATTCTACCACACTTTCCTCATTAGCTTGATCTTACTTTTATACCTTGAGCTTCGACAATGGTAATGATTACCTTTTTATAGGTACGATGTACGATTCCATAACATTCCAACAACCCTCATTAATTAATAGCAGTTTCATTAAAAACATCAAATATGACAAATGTTAATAAGCAATCAAAATCAGGGTTTAGAGATATGGTGACTGGTTTCCATCGGTAGCTCCCAGTATTAGTGAGCTTGTATCGGTGGACTTGAGTTAGTAAGTCTTGTGTCATTAGCTGTTACTCTTTATAATAGTATCACTTTGTATCGGTAGCTATTTACATCATTAGCTCCTTTTATTGGTAGATATTTTCTACTGGTGGTATTCTTGTATCTGTAGACATTGTACCAGTAGCTGTCTGTCTATATCAGCAGACTTGTATAGGTAATTGTCTCTCGGTATCTGTTTGTATCGAATGACTTTGTATATCTGTATTGGTGGATGTGTATTTGTATCTGTGGACTTCATATCAGTAGATGTGTTCTAGTGACCTTGTGTCATGGGAATATTAGTCTATTAGTGACCTTTACTTATTGGTAGACTATGTACTGGTAGCCGTCTGTCTGTATCAGTCGACTTGTGCATACCGGTGGAATTCTTCAATCGGTAGCTCTGTATCAGTGACTCAGAAGCTTAACACTTATCTATTCTATGAAAATCATATTCAGAATGAGTTATAATTATTTCAAAGTATGAATAAACAATGATAAACATTTATTAACATATTCCAATGATTATTTTGATATTTTTTTCAACATAATTTCACATATATATAAGTTTGTAAACACATATTAAATCATAATTGAGAATATCAAAACATATTAAAGTAATTTTGGGATTAACAAAACATATTAAAGCATAGTTTGGATTACCAAAACATATTAAAGGATAATGGGGATTTTCAAAACAGGTGAGTTCAAAAATCTCCCCCTTTTTGATAATCACAAATTATGGTATTATAATCCTAAATAATCATTAAGATATCAGTATAAAAATACATTGAGTCTCACTTCTCAGTGTGAGTAATGACATTTTCAAATGTATTAGAAAATAGAGTATTATATGAAAATGTATCAGAGGTATGAAACACCTGTATCAGAGATATAAAACAAATGTACCATAGATAGAAATATATTATGAAAAAATGAAATTATTCTCATATTTCTCATATTTCACATATTTCTCCCCCTTTATTATGCTCATATTTTTCCCCCTTTGTTATTATAAAAAAGTAGGAATCAAAGGATGAGAGAAGTAACAGAAGGTAAAATAGAATAAGATAATATTATTTTTTTGGGGAAAAAGATACAGATAAATACAAAATTGAGACAAAAAGAGTACAAGTGATTCCTATCAAAGGTCCTTGAAACTATTCAGTCTACCTCCCTAATGTTCACATTGGATTTGTATTTGGGTTCTGAGGTAGACTCAGGATTGGAAACTCCATAAAGCCCCACTGGAGGTTGAGCAATAGAAACTATTCCTGGCCTGTAGTGTATACTCCTTGGAGTAATCAATGGGGTCAAGCTTCTAATAGCTGGAGCCGGTGTCATCTGAGGAATGTAGGTACTAAGAGCAGTGGTAGGCAGATCTGGAGGTGCCATGATAGGAGTACTGACGACATGAAAAAATGGCAGCAACAGATTTCTAATTTGCATAATGATTCCTCCTCCTCTATCCATAGCCGAGATAATGTCATCCTTGTTCTCAATAAAATTGTCTAGAGCAGGAGTCAACGCCCTGAGCTTGCTTACTTTTTCTATGAAAGCATGAGTGTCTGAGGGTAGCTTCATGTTTTCTAACAAAATCTTGGATTTTTTGTTGAGCTGATGCAAGGTGGAAAACTTCTGAAAATACAGATCAATATTATCCTTGATTTCTTTCTGGGTAGCAATAGAATCTCTCATATGCTCCTGAACAAATTTTCTGATATCTCATGAGGTAGAAATTACCTGAGCATATGCTAAGCTATTGGTACTACCCTAGAGAATCCCCTCATTCAGCACAGCTCTAAATTTCTCAATATCTACTGAAGCACTGGGAGATCCTAGAGCTTTGATAGTGAATGCAACAGTTTCCTTGAAAGATTGGGACAAACTACCTATTAACTTCGTGACAACCAAATCCTGGATGCTCAAATGCTCTATGAGACACTTCTTAAAAGATTCAAAGGCATCTACATGTTTCCTTACTACACCTTTAATTTAATTGACATCAGTAGTCATTTGATCTTGAGAACTATTCAAGGTAGTTAGAGAAGCAACAAAATTCGTCAAGGCAACAACCACTCTTGTACATATCTCAATATGAGAATGACATACTCTTATCTCATTCATCATCTCTGTCACAGGCCCTGACACCATACACCCAAGAGGGAGTTCTAAAGATTTTTCCATATTTCTCATCTCTTCGACAAAGCAATTATTTAAATCTGAAACAGATGCAGTCCACGTCTCCTTTAACTCAGCCTTTAAAGACTCAAGATATGCCTTAGTTACCAGATTGCTATGCACAACTACAGGTTCTCTTTCTGACACAAATCTAGCCATGGAGCCTTGCATAACATATTGAATGGATGACATTAAAGAGGTTTCCATTCTTCTTATCTCTTCCAAAAACGAGGTCTTAAGATCAAACATCAACTAATCTAGATCAGAATTTCATATCACATCCTCAGGTAAAAATTAGAAAATATATTATAGGTAACTTTTGGTATATTATTGGGTATCTCATCTTCAGAATTAGGATAGTCCAACCCACAAACTAAAAAACCTAGGTCCTCTGACCAGTCTTCAATCTCATGAGCTACTCAGACAGTGACTAGTATGATTGGATGCTCCCCCTCAATTTTTGTATACTTCTTGTATATGTATAGAAATAGAACCCTCAGCAGCTCGGTCTTCCTCAGAACAATTCTCCACAACCATTTCCATTTCTTCAATAGGAGTCTCATCAGGAATGGGTTCAGGTTATACCATATCAACTAGAACAGCCTCTACATGCATAATAGTACATCCAATCAATGGACTCAAACTCAAGGGGTTCTAATCTGAGCTCTCAGAAACATGTTCTCTACTTTCATGTACTTCTTCTTCATTATCTAGAGTAGACTGTTCTTCCTCATTAATAGGGGCTTCTTCATTACATACTCCCAAAATAGTTTCCTTTACAGATGATACAACTTCAACAACTGGACTTGGAGGCATGTTTGGATCCCCTCCATCAGCTACAGAGGTATAATCTTCATCAGTATCATCACTATACCGAGGTTCATCTTCATCAGGTCCTAGACAAGGATCCCTTACATCCTTAGGCCTACAATAATGATCCACATGATTAAACATATCATACATATTCCCCTCATCACTATCCCATTATCATCTCTATGGATTCCAATTGATCCTCATGTATTTACAAACAGTATTAGTAATGTAAAAGTTGTCTTTCAATACCCAAAATCTCATCATGTGACTTAGCCACACCTCTTACATTGATCATCACAGAGATCATCTTTTCTTATAACAGGGAATTTGTTTTTTACTATGGCCAGCTCATATCTTCATGTTGAATCATCATAAGCCTTCTGAAATTTACCTTGACACCATGCCTCAGTAAATGCAACAAATAAATATCTTGGTATTTCAGATTTCCAAAGTCCCCTCTTCTAGGACTTAGAACATGTTGGATGAACATGACGAGTAACTGGTTCTCTCCATCCATTTCTATAACAACTACTTTTGTTGGTGTGGCATCTCCCGTTAATTCTCCCAAAGCAGCTTCATACTCAAAGATGTTACTGTAAAGAGGTATTGATTTCAAGAAATACCCAAAATCTCTTTTATGTGGATCTTTCAGGCACTCATCCCACTCAATAGAAGAAAAAGATATTATCCTGCCATTCACTACTGATACCATTCTATTCTCAACATCTGATTTCTCAAAAATAATAAACTCATAGAATTATTTTACCATATTTGGATAATAAGGACCATTGTTATTCGAGAAGCACTCTACACATTTCTATTCATTGAGCACTTCTAGAACAAAATACTTACACATAATCATCCTTTACACAAATAGTTCATTCTCAACTACTATTTCCCATTAAACAAGATGTGGATTTGTTGGTTTCATTACTTCACTTCCACCAGTAGACTCTCCTTTGAGTCTTTTTTAATTCAGCTCATCATCCTTTTCGCAAACTAATGGTCTCTTCACTCATGCCATTCTGCAAATCGTGAGGCATAGGGTTCGATAGAAACGAGGGTTTGGGAGTTAGGGCTTGAAGGAAAAGGGTTTGAGGTAGATCTAGATGACGTCAAGACTTATGTTTTAACATTTAGGAAATATAAAATAAATATAAAAAACATAACATGTAAAATATAAATGATACAGATTTCGGTGGCTAAAGATAATTTTTTTTAAAAATAGTGCAACCTAACGGTAATACATACTGGTGAGGATTCTTCACGGTGAGGTATTTTTATATGTGATGTATATAGGTGAGGTTCATACCGGTGAGGTATAATAGTGAGGTTCATACGAGTGATGTATAATAATGAGGATTCAGGTAACAGTGAGGTGTATGCTAATAATTAGGATTTGGATAACAGTGAGGATTTGGCTAAAGGTGAGGATTTGGCTAACGGGGAGGTTTAGGATAATGGTGAGGATTAGGCTAAAAGTGAGGATTTGGCTAACAGTGAGGTTTAGGTTAATAGTTAGGATTAGTATAATGGAGAGTATTAAACTAACAGTGAGGTTTTGGGTCTACAAAGTCTATCATTCATAACTCATGTATAATGTACCTTAACCTATCTGAACATAATGGCTTGGTGAATATGTCAGCTAATTGATGTTCAGTACCTATAAATTGAAGAGTAATATATCCTTTTTGGTACTAATTTCTCAAAACTGGAGTCATACGTCAATATGTTTGGTACTAGAGTGAGACATGAGATTATTAGAGATGTGAATCACACTAGTGTTATCATAGTTTATAGACACATGTATAAACTGATATCTATAGTCCAATAATGTATGTTTCATCCAAAAAATTTGTGCACAACAACTACCAGCAGCAATATAATTTTCTTCAGTAGTAGAAAACGCAACAGAGTTCTGATTTTTACTACACCATGATACTAAGAACATACCTAGAATATGACATGTTCCAGAAGTGCTCTTTCTATCTAACTTTCAACCATGAAAGTCAACATATAAATAACATATTAAATCGAATTATTGTCCTTTTGGATAAAATAATCCTATGTTAGTTGTATTTTTAATATATTTTAAAATTATTTTAACAGCAAGCAAGTGTGACTCGTTTGGATTAACTTGAAATCTTGCACACATACACACAGTAAACATAATATCAGGTCGACTAGCTATACGGTAGAGTAGGATCCCTATCTTACCTCTGAAGTTGGTTTGATCCACTGGTTTTCCAGTTTCATCAGCATCAAACATACAACTAGTACTCATCGGTATATCACATTCATTAATATTATCTAACCCAAGACGTTTTAAGTGGTCCTTTTTATATTTATTTTTATTTAAAATAATACAATTTTCATTTTGAAAAACATGAAATCCATGAAAATATTTTAGTTCGTCCATTAAACTCATTTCAAAATCATTTTGTGTTCTCTTTGATAAATCAATACACAAAGCATTTTTAGAATATCCATGAATAATATCATCAACATAGATTTTCACTATTAAAACATCTTTGGGAATTATTTTGATAAAGAGAGATGGATCAAAAATCCCTTTAGAAAATCCTTTTGTAATAAGATACTTTCAATGTCTATCATACCTAGCTCGTGGGGCTTGTTTTAAACTATATAAAGATTTAGAGAGCTTAAAAAATCGATGTGGAAAATGCGGATTACTAAATCCATGTGGTTGTTCAAAAAAACATCTTCAATTATACAACCATTTAAAAAATCACTTTTAAAATCCATTTGATATAACTTGAAATTTAGATGAGCATCATAGGCATGTAGATTTATAAAAACTTCTTATCTTGCTTTAGGTACAAAGGTTTCTTCATAGTCTATTCCTTTTTCTTGACTATACCCTTGTGCAACTAGTCTTTCCTTATTTCTAACTATATTTCTAGACTCATCAAATTTATTTCTAAAACCCCATTTAGTGCCTATGGTCAATAGGTCCTTAGGTATGTCATCTAATTCCCATACTTTGTTTCTTTAAAATTGATTTAATTCTTCTTGCATAACCATTACCCAAAATTCATCATTGATTGCATCATTGATATGTTTAGGTTATAACTGTGAATGAAATGATTGATGTTCAACCTGGATTCTAAGAGAGGCTCTAGTCTCCGTTCCACTATGAAGATTACTAACAACAGTGTTTAAAGGATGATTCTTTAGAATCCTATTTGATCTAGTAAATGTAGGACTAGAAATATCAGGTTCTTATCTAGGTTCAGGTTCACTACAAATACGTTCTGGAGAATTTCCAAAATTGCTTGGTTTTATAGTAGGTTCAATGTTTTTACTATTATGGTCTAGAATAGATGGATATTCTTCCGGATTTTCAAGAGAATACTTAGGTTCATGTGGATCATTTTCATCAAACATGACATGTACTGATTCTTCAACAAATTGGGGTCTTTGGTTAAAGACTCTATAAGACATAATAGTTATAGAGTAACCTAGAATGATTTTCACGTCACTTTTAAAAGAAACATTGTCAATATTATCCATCGTATTAAGAATAAAGACTTTGAAACCAAAAACACTAAAGTAACTCAATTTAGGATTCCTATTATTCCACAGTTCATAAGGGGTCTTATTGAGAACAAGTCTAATCAAGACTCTGTTTATAATATAACATGGTGTATTTACATCTTCTTCCTAGATGTAAAAAGGTGGGTCATACTCATTAATCATAGTTCTTGGAATTTTATGAAGGGTTCTATTCCTTCTTTTTACTACACCATTCAGTTGAGGTGTCTTAGGGGAAGAGAAATTCTGATTGTAGCTATTATGTGAGAAATAGGTTTCAAAATCATGATTTTCAAACTCACGACCATAGTCACTTCTTAGGGTCTTAATATTATGCCCACTAAGGTTGTATATAGACTTGGAATATCTCCAAAAATAAGAACAAGTTTCACTTATTTGAGCAAGAAAGTATACCCCAGTGTATCTAGAAAAGTTATCAACTAAGGCATAGACACAATGCTTCCAAATTAAACTAGATACTCTAGATGGTCTAAATAAATCCATGTGAACCAACTCGGTAGGTTGAGATGTTGAAAATTATTTATTTAATTTGAATGAAACAATAGGTTGCTTTCCCTTTTGATAGGGAGTACAAAAATTGTCTGATGGAATTTTTTGTTGAGGTATGACTCAAACTAAATTTTTCATAGTCAGTTTAATAAGTGAATGAACATTGCAATGTCCTAATGTTCTATTCCAAAGACATGATTCTCTATGAAAATAATTTAAATAGGTAACCTTTTCTTTGGCTAATGAATTTAAATCTACAACATATACATTTTTATTTCTCAAGGAAGTAAATACCAAAACATTTTTATAATCAAATACATGGAACGAATAATTTTCAAATTTTACATTGAAACCATCATCACACAACTGAGATATGCTTAACAGATTGTATTTTAATCCATCAAAAAATAATACATTAGAAATTAAAACTGAATCAGTGTTACCTATCTGGCCTAAGCTAATGATTTTCATTTTAAATTACCACCAAAGGTGACATGCCCTCCATAAACCTTGACTAATATCTTGAAACATGAGTAATATACAGTCATATTCATTGAAAATACCCTATACAAGTACTATATATTCTTATAGGTACTATTCAAGAATGTCTCCTACAAAACAGGTTCAAACAGAAAATTATTTTGGTACCCAGATATTCATCGGTCCAGATAGGCTAGCAAGAAAATATTTTTGTACCTAGATTAGTCTAATAGGTCTCATACATTAAATATATTCCAAATATTTTCAAATATAAACATTTTTTGATCTATAACTATGTGAATAGATTCTTGAGGAAAAGGAATTTCCAAAACCGAAACTACTAGCATACTGTCCAGATTTAGGAATAAATTTATTCTTAACAAGCTGTCTCTGTCCAGGTTGATAGCCTAAACCAGTAGTATACTTTGGTGAAAATTGTTTTCCAAGAATTTGAGATAGATTCTTCATTCCATTTATGAACTTCTCTAAATCTATTCTTTGTTTCTCAATAGACAATTTATGTTGAGTATTCTCCTTTAACAGTTGATATTTATTTTCCTTTTCTTTTTCTAATGCAGATTTGGTAATGCTTATTGAAGCATATTGTTTCTTTAAGGTTATATACTTATCTTTCTGCTCATTGCAGGTATCTTCTAACATATTACAGTATTCAAATAACTCTTAACTAAACATGTTTTCAGAATCAGAATCATCTCTAGAAAAATAATAACTTAAAGCTGTAGCATCCAATGTTACCTCAGATGTGTTTGTAATGAATCACATATTAGCATTTTGAGATTTTTCATCCTGAGTGGAGTCAGAATCACTTGAAATGTCTTCTGAAGCACTCCAGGTTTCTTTAATTGCATTCTTATTTTTTTTCCTTGTACTCATATTTCTTCTTATATTTTAACTTTGGACAGTCAGCTTTCACATGTCATTTCCTTTTTCATTCGTAATAGATTATGTCATCACTTTTAACAGTCCCTTTCCAATCATTCTTCCAATGACAATTATTTTCAAACATTCCCATGTAATTGGATTTTATGAAAAAATTATTCTTTATATAAAACTTTTTAAATTGTTTGTCTATCTGAGCCATTTCACCATCACTGTCAGATGCACTTTCATCACAGCTTGAGCTTTCACTTTCACATTGAATTTTTCCATTGTCCTTGTTTTTTGAAGCATATGTCTTGAAGGCTACTGATTTCTTTCTTGGTTAATCATCTTCATATTTGTTTAAATTTAGTTATTATTCATACATAATAAACATACCAATCAGTACTTTAGTAGGCAGTGAACATATATCACACGATTCTCTTATTTAAACTAATGTGCCTCTCCTTCTGTCTGGAAGAAATCTGAGTAACCTCATGATTTTTTCTTTTGTTGGAACAACCTTTCCCAGTGAGCTCATTGTAATAACAATCTCATTGAACCTGAGATACATGTCAGAAATAGGTTCATCATGTTTCATTCTAATGTATTCATATTTAATAGTGTATTTGTTTAGTCTCATCTCGTTAACATTTGGTGTTCCCTCATGAGAAACACCCAAAGTATCCCAAATTTCATAAGCAGTTTTATAAGAAGATATTCGATTAAATTATTCATCTCTTAATGCACAATAATTGGCATTTATATCTTTATAATTATTATTGTAAGCTGTTTTCGTAGGTTCATCCCAAGTAGTTCATTCAGTTTATGGGATCTTATACTGAGTCTCTATAGCAGTCCAGATGTCAAATCCCATACTTTCTAAATGAATTTTCATTTTCAGTTTCCATTGGGCATAATTAACACCATTAAAAAAAAGGTGGCATGTTGGTAGTAGCACCTTCTAATCTATTGTCCATAATTATATTTTTTCAAATATATTTAAAGAGATAAAATTTAGAACTATCATAAATTTAAGATCGTAAATATACAACAAAAATCAAACTTGAAAAATAAAGTGTTTGGAAATCCTTTATAAATACAACTTCCTGTGATAAAAAATGTTCGTCGGAGTGGATACTAGAGAGGGGAGTGAATTGAGTTCCCATAAAAAATTTCTGTTAAAAATATTTCTAATAAAATCCCCCAATTTATATAACAGGAGAAACTGTAGTGAATTTGTAAAACATTAAAGGGACAATTAGGTTCTTAAGAGATTGTTTAGTTCTCAGATAACCTAATCTGAATATTAGATTAGATTTTGAAACAATCTTAATGCTTTAAAATAAATACGAACACTAGCTATTTTAGCTATCAAATTTACTTTAAATCAAATTTTAATTTAATTTACTTAGCAGTAGAATATTCAATATAGTCTAAAAGAAAATAAACAAACACAACAGTTTTAACCAAGAGGTTTAGTCTCAAGATAAAACTGATTCCTCTCAAACAACTTTATATAAACTATAATCCACACCATGGATCAGGGTTTACAACATTACTCAGACTCTCCAGGTCCTCAGACCTCTACCACAGTTATACGTGGGAAAAACCAAAACAATAGCACACATGTTCCAGGTCACACTTGACCTCTACCAGAATTCACAGTGGGTATTAAAAGAATCCAGAAGGTTTGAGTGAGGATTTTAGATATCCTCTAGTTGAGAACATGAGATAAGGTGTGCTTAAAATACAGAACACACACTTCTCAATATTTAGATAAATGAAACACAATAGAGATAAACTAATAGATATGAGTTTAGAATTATCTATTTCTTGTTAGTGAAGCTCTGGACTCTTCAGATTTATGTAGATGATGCTTTGAGTCCTTCTTTAGAAGTTGTATGGAAAACATACTGTCGTGGTTCTGTTCCTTCACTTATAGTGTAGGTGTTCAGCTCGAGTAATAGAGAATTCTTTGAAACACTTGATCGTATTCTTTTAATCTTCTATTTGATGTGTATGATTGTTCTTTGAGTTCTTCTCATGTTATTCTTTATGAATTTCACTCAATGTGTCACAAACTTGCACGTATATTCCACCACACTTTCTTCATTAGCTAGATCTTCCTTTTATAACTTGAGCTCCAGCAATAGAATGATGACCTTTTTACAGGTATGAGGTACAGTTTCCTGATATGCCAATAACCTTCATTAATTAATAGAAGTTGCATTAAAAACATAAAATATGACCATTATTAATAAACAAGCATAAGTAGGGTTTATAGATATGGTGACCAGTTTCCTTTGGTAGCTGCTCGTATCAGTGAGCTTATATCGGTGGACTTGAGTTAGTAGGGCTTGTGTCGGTAGCTGTTACCCTTTATAATAGTATCTCTATGTATCAGTAGCTCTTTCAATCATTAGATCCTTTTATCGGTAGATCTTTTGTATTGGTGGCATTCTTGTATCGGTAGACTTTGTAACGGTAGTTGTCTGTCTGTATCAGCAGACTTGTATCTGTAGTTGTCTGTCGATATCTGTTTGTATCGGTGGACATTGTCTATTTGTATCGGTGGCTGTGTATTTTTATCGATGGAATTAATATCGGTAGATGTGTACTAGTGACCTTGTGTCACACGAATCAAGGTCTATCAGTGACCTTTAATTATCGGTAGACTATGTACCGGTAGCCATTTGTCTGTATCAGTCGTCTTATGCATACTGGTGGACTTATTCTATCGGTAGCTCTATATCAATGAATCACAAGTTTGACAATTATCTATTCTATGAAAGTCATATACAAATTGGGTGAGAATTATTTCAATATATCTATAAACATAGATAATCATTTATTATCATATTCCAATGAATACATTGATATTTTTATCAACATAATTTAACATATATATAAGATTATAAACACATATTAAAGCATAATTGTGATTATCAAAACATATTAAAGCGTAATTGGGATTATCAAAACCTATTAAATCCTAATTTGGATTACCAAAAAATATTAATGAATAATTGGGATTATCAAAAAAGGTGAGGTAATCAATTATTCTTATCCTCTCCCAATTATTCAAGGAATAAAAACATTGTCCATGATTTGTCGAATTACTAACATCATAGATAATGTGATCTCAATTTACATTAATTATTTCATGCCTAGTCATGATACCATTTTTATGTTTGAACCATGTTATAATATATGAATTATTTTCCATTCATCGTTCTAGAATTCTTTTGAAGACATGGTTTTAATTTATTAAACAAAATGATGTCATTTATATCGAAGAACTACTAAATGATCTAAAATGACATCATTACTGTTTTAACTTATAGATCATCCTTATATCAAAAATCAAAATGATAAATGGTATAATCAAGGGTACTGGAAATATTTAAATAAATTTATATTACATTTCTGGTGTTTTACATCCAATTAACAAGAATATCCATCATGAACCAATCATGGATATCATGTAAATTAACACATCCAAAACAATTAAATGAACAAAATACTAACAACTAAAGGGTGAAATAAAGTAATGAAATGATCATAAAAGATATTATAAAGAAGTTTACATTTCTTTAGGATATTAATGACACTCTTTTAACAATTATATATGAGGTTTAAAGATGTTTTATGTAAGACAAAGATGAGGTAAGGGAATTCTTAACCCAATTTTCGTTCTTTGTGTTAACCTTATCCTTTATTCATTATGTGGAATTAAGATTATTGGTGTGATTAATTTTTTGTGTGTTATTTTTTCCTATGAATATTTACCGTGTATACACATATCCATTACATTATATTAATTTTCAAACAATTTATATATTAATGAGAATTCCATTAAAAACCCTTTTAAAACACTCTTTAATAAACTTCCAAATGATTTTTTATATGTATATGGATTTATTTTTTTCTTCTAATTTCATGATACTTTATTAACATGATATGTTCCTTGGATGTTATTTATGTTGTGTTGATCCCATTATAGGTCATCATATATTGGGATGATCCCATTATAGCTCAAGATATATCGGGAGAGCCCCATTATAGCTCTTTAATGCATTGCGTACTCTAGAGATGTATGTTAACAAAAAGGATATTCCATGTGTAATGTTGAATATAATAGTGATATTATAAATATTTCCCAAGGAAACAAAATTATTTTCTTATGCATATGATTTTTAATAATTATGGGTTTTATTGGTTTTTAGGTTATCACTTGACCAACGCTTAATATCTTTATATCCCTTTCTTGATTTTTATATTCATCCCTGTTTTTTAAATGATTTAAAATTATAAATAGATGGGTAAGATAAAAATGGGTTTTTTATGTTTTATATGGAGTGTTTATAAATAAATCATGATTTATGTTTTAATGTTTTATATTAAAAAAGGATATTATTTTCAGTAATGACCTCTTATATAATTGTGGTATGTTATGTATGTAAGGTATCCTAATTTTCTAAAACTATAAACTAAAAAAGATCATAAATGATTAATAATGTATGGTCTTGAAATTTATTCAATATTAAGTAATGTTTTAAGGTTGAGACCTTATATTTTGATTCATAATACAAAAGAATTGTTTGAATGTAAATGAGGAGAGAGAAATTCCATAAAGAGTTTTAGCATGATAATGGGTGTAAATGGGTGGCATTAATGAGAGTGAAAGGGGTATCTTGTCATTTAAACATAAATACGGAATTATGGTGGAGGTTCTAAATAATACCCCAACATTTAAAATTTAACATAAATGGAAATAACAATTTTATGAAACATTTATAAAATGAGAAAGGAATAAATCCTTACGAAAAATCAACATGGAAACAGGAGTACACAGAAGGCATTAATGAGAGAGAAAGAGATATCTAATCTTTCTAATATAAGGAGGGATGTATGGGAGAGGTGAAAAATAATACCATAGAATTTTTTATTTAAAATAAAATGGCGTAACAATATAATGAAAAATTGACATAAATAAGGAAAGGAAGGGATGTGAGGATCCCTTACATGGGAGAGTGATCCCAATGGCTTGGGAGAGGCTTGAGATAGGATTATTGGGAGCATGGGGAGACATTGGAGGATTATAGAGAGATGGGGGTAGAGGTTGGATGTACTATAAAGGAATTGAGTGATTATGAAGTGGGAGGTTGGGTGGGTTTATATAGGAAATGAATTGAATTCTTTATTATTTAGGTTTTAGACACTAGATATTAAACTAATCAAAACCAAAAACCATCACATGGATTTGGAAAAGTGGTTTTTCCAATTTGGAGAGGAAAAAATTATTTTATAATGCCAAAGGACGATCATATTAAAATATTAGGCTAGAATATGTGGTTCAAGGTCACACTCTAAAGGAAATCAATATAAAAGTTTAAAATGTTTATAAGTACTGGAGGGTCCACAAAAGATTTGTAATATAAATCAATGAAACCTAAAAAAATGATTTTACTGGTAAAACATATTTTTTCCTATCATAATGTTTAGAGTATTTAATTACATCATTATTGGGTCATTATGATGTCGTAAAAAACATTATATATTTAAACAGTATTTAAATTTTACCAAAAAATTCGACTATCTTAGACAATTATGAACAATTCAACATTGGATAAATCTGAAATCATGATTCCAAAAATAATGTACATTTTATACAAATATTATTTATAATATATGATTTTTTTATTTTAAAATAAAACATACATTTTTCGAAAATTCATGAGTTTTGATAATAACGGCCTTCAAACCTTATTAAAAATCACAGTTGTATGCATAAAAATTATACGGTCATTTAATATAATAAAAATTAATTTATAAAAATAATTTATTAAAATATTATTTAATTCCGAAATCCAATAAATCAACTAAATTGATTTCATAATTGAATATTAACTAAAAATACTATTTGTGCCTCAAAATTATTTACAAAGTAACAGTAATATAGTAAATATATATTAATTATTATATAAAAAATAATGCAATTAATCATAGTGCTATAGTCTTGTTACATAACTCCTAAAACACCCACATAATATCACATTATAAGGTGTTCGATGGTGAAATACTCATTGGGTGTCTTGGATAACATCGTTCGAGTGGTAATCTCTAACAACTTTCACATCCCGCATTGGTGGTTCCGTTTGAGAATAACCTATTGATCCTCAACTTGGGCTTGGTCAATAATTATGTCCAATGATGCCACATCCTTTACGAGCACTGAAATATGGGCTTCATATGGGGAAATTCAAATATATAAGGCCATCAATTCCTTTTTCTATGTAAATTGGATTTGTTAGAGCCCTTTATTTATACTCATAATGTGATAATTGTCCAATGGAGATATTAGCTAAGATCAATATTATTAATAGTATTTTAAAATCAAAAAACATAAAACAAATGAAGTACATATTTTATATAACCATTTTACATTATAAGACATTTAATTATATCTCTATTAATTTTTATTAATGAATGGTTGAGTAGTTACAATACTTTTCGATTATTGACTACTATTGCATGTTTTTATTCTATTATAATTCATTATTTTTTATTATATAGATATAAATGTTTTTATTTTGTTAAGGGATCCATATGTGATGGTATAAAAGTACATTTCAACTCATATAGAGAATTAACTAGCCTTAATAAAGTGACGGGTGGGGACAAAAAATATTTTACTCTATAATGAATACATAGGTTTCATGGCACAAAAAATGTTAGATTTTTTTTTCATATACTTATCCCTATAATAGGGTAGTTTATCAGAATTAGTCTAGGAATATATGTTTTTAATCATTATTCATTCCATCATCATATGATAAATGTTATTAAAATCTATTTTTTCAATTATTTTTATAGATAAAACATGATCTCAGTTTCATGGATATTGAAAATTCATGATTTCTTCCAATTCCAACGATAATATTTATCCCATGATTTTTTTATTTATCATTTCACTTACTATGTATTTCAGCTCACCCATAATTCTGTTTCCATTTACTAAGGTTACGAGGAAAGATTATACCTGTAAAATGTTTACAAGGAAAAAATTTTATGTTTAATTTGTAGAATATGTTGAATATTTATCATGAATTATATTGTTTCCTATATAATGGGTAAGAATGTTTAGTAGTTGGTAATGACATAGGATTTATTAGTTTATAATGTGTCTTATTTTTCAAAAGCTCAAAAACATGAACGATCCTTGAGATGTAATATATGTAATAATAAAATTTTACTCTGGGATTATGGATTCTTATATACATTAATTTAAATATGGTATCAAATTGAATATTTAGAGTATATATATATTGTCCTGTATCATAAAGTATGGGTATGGGGAATCATAGTTCGTATTAGATAAACGTCTAGATATATTTGGAAATTAGGATTTTTTTAGTGTAATATACGTATTTGAATAATATATTTAATAAAAAAATTGAAGGTATAGATTACCCATAGGAGTAGTATATGATTTTATGTTAATGAAATAATACACATTTAATTTATAGTTTTGGATGAAATAACTTTAGTAAAACCCCATTGTCTAATTATATGTATTGGATACCATTAATATTTTTTTTGTAAAATAATGATTATGAGCTCATTCAATATTATCATATCTTTTTATGGATACAGGAATATGGATGCGGTTATGGAATATATGAATATAAGGGTTATAACTTTAAAAATGGTTTGATAGGAATTGACTCAATATTCAATATGATCCATGATGAAGGGGATAAGGATTCACAATGTGATAGGAACTCCCAATGGATGTTCTTTGGTATATAACATTATTTATATGTACATTATGACATATTTAAGACTAATGATAACTAATTTGGATGGTGAACCCAATTGAAATATTTTCATGGATAACTCAGAATTGAAAATCTGGAATCATAAGTTTAATCAAAATTATTATATGTTGAACTCAAATGCAACATAATGGAATCCATATTCAGATTGATGTCTCTCTGTCAATATTTTTTATAGTATAATAGCCCGTTAGGTTTTAATAATTTGTTGAAACATGATCATGAAGATGAATCATGGAAATATATGTATTTGAACCCACTATTTATTGTATCCGAATAAGTGAGAATAAGAAGACTGTTAATATTTTTATAATATTACTATTATATAGGAAATGGAGAGTTTTTAAGGATTATAAATGGAAGTGAAATTTATTTCATAATATAAAATTATACTATATAAACATTTCCTTTTTAATTACTGATGTGTTATTTATCAGAGAAATTTTTAAATATTCAAAATATTATGGTGAATTTTGTGAAACAAAAAATGATCATTCATCAATTGTTTGTAAATATTTTCTTTGAAAACATATGTCAAATGGTATCAATAAACAAGATAATTGATTTTATTAAAACGTTTTATTTTTTGGAATTAATATTCGTGAAAACATAATTGATGTATGAATAACACTTTGGATTGATAAATTCTTGAACTGTAGATTATAAAGGCCAGATGATTAAGAAGAAAAAAGTTAGATGGTATTAGTAAAATTGGGATTGATAATTGATTTTTGATATTTTTGGTTACATACATTGTAATTTTGGGATTATTATATATAATTACTCTTAGGTGACTTTCTAAAATAATTTTTAATAACATTTTAGGTCTAATGATTGAGTTATTAGTTTGGAGGAATATATAAAATTGATGTGGATTATTGTCTTGTAAAATGAAATGATATTAGAGAAGGTTTTTTAGATAATATATCATTATGGTGTATAGACACTTGTTATTTGATATTATTTTTGAATATTGTTGTTTATATAATTATATATAACATGATGTATCCAAAAAAAATATGGTATATTTCTTATTAGATGATATAACTCAAATGAAGAATATGTCCAGCATAAACAAGCCTATATTATTCATTCAGTAGTAAATAAAATTTTGATGATGCAATATATTTTATTTATGCTGAATGTTACACCCCATGATCATAAAAAATTCTTTCATTTACATATGTAAATGTGTTTATTATCCTTCTTAATATGCAACACCAAACAAAAACCAAGCCCTTCTATATTATGTTAAAATACAAAGATTATAGAATATCCTTTAACAAATATCTATTGAATTAGTGGGAATAAATATGAGTAAAATAACAATGAATATATATATATAATAAATTAAAAAATTTAAATGAACCAAATAATATTATATTATCTAGAATGACTAATAAGTAAATTAATTCTCTAGAAAATAAATATCTAAACAAATTGTATTTTATATGATACACATTTATATTTAAAGAAAAATTTGATTACTATTAAATAATATTTGATACTTATAATTATTTTACACCAATTTAGTTAGAAAACGATAATAAATAAGGATAATAAAAAATATATTTTTAAAATGTAATTTTCATTCAAAAAACAACTTTTAATTATATTATAATATTTTTTAAATACTAATTTATTATTTTAAAATTTTAAAATTTATAAAATTAAATTTATTTTTGAATTATTCATAACAAGATATACTTATTATGATTTTTCATGTTTTCTTTGAAAAGATTAATTTTCTTTTAGAATTACGGTCTTAAAAAATAATGTCATTTTTAAGATATTATATATATGTGAATGATTAATATGATTAAATAGCCATCAGGTGGTAAAATATTAACATATAGTAAAACATTATGCATTTTAAAATATTCATTGACATTAGTAATCCAATGACACAAATCTATAAAACTAAATTCAAATTTTATTTAATAAAAAACTGTTGTTATTCTTGTCCATAACTAATCTATATTCAGTGGAGATTCAGTTGGTGATTTTTTTGAAATCCTCATACCATGTATTATTTTCTTTAAAAAATCCATCATTAAAATATATATCCAAGATAATTTCAACATATATATAATTATAATAATTATAAATTTTATTTATCTAAATATTGGTTTTATGATATTAAGAGTGTTTACTAATAAATAGAGATTTCACATATTTAAAAAAAATAATTTTTATAATATTTTAATAAAATTATATGTCATTATTATAAAAATAATAAATATATCATCAATAATTTTTTTATTATTTATTTTATAGGTAATAAAATACTTAACAAGGTAATAATTAATTAGGGAACATACAATATGATTAAAATAAAAAAACATATAGTAATCATGTTGTATCCTTAATGAGTGGTTGAGGAGGGTTTCAATAGAAAATATTTTCACCTCCTCTTTTTCAAATTTAGTATTCATTTATCATGTAATAGTAACATCACATTATTTAAAATTTTAACTGTATCCTGAAAAATATTGTTCCCTTCCCATATAAAAGGGTATCCCTTCAAAAAATTCATGACCCATCCACCATTATTGTTTCTTAATTAAATAATAACATGTATTTCCCCATATAATTCAATTACATTTTTAAAAGACCCTAATTAGAATTTTTTATCATAAGGATCATATTTCCAATTATAAATCTAATGAAAATTCAGGTACTCGATGTGTATATTATCACTATAGAGCTTTCCATCTCAATTATCATCCTAAATCATTTTTCAATCATTAATAATATATTGAAATTATTATTATTTAAATAATTTAGTGATTATTTTTTATGTTTTTATAAATTTTATTCATATACCCCATCCATTAAGAAAAAATATATTTTTGTACATTATGAACACTACCACCTCTTTAAGGATATGTGCTTCATTTTTCATCATTCCATAAAAGGTTGGATATACTGATTCTATTAAAAGATAAATATAATTTTTATGATTTTATTAATCGTATAGTGTTACAAATTTGATTACCTATTAATAATATGATCAATAAATGATCATCGTTAATTTAATCACTTAAAATAATTGTACAAAGTGGATAACCATTTTTTCAAATTGTATAATATATCATATCCATTTTTTATTCTTATACATCAATAGAATTAACACATATAAAAATAGTAAACAAAAAATTAGATCATTATTATTCAGGTATAATTGTGTTGCAACAAATCTACCATATATAAATTCTTCAGATTATGAAAATTTCAAGTTTGGATTTGTTTAAAAAACTACCTAAACAGTACTATGAATTTATTTCATGAATTACTATTTCAATATAATTATGATTATAATAGAATATAAATTTAAAAATAGTTATTTTTTTAATCTTATGATGTTATATAAATATTAAAATCATCAGTTATGTCAACAACCATAAATCTTTAAGAATCCCCCAGAATGATTAGTTTCAATTTCATATTTATAGATAAATAATAAAACAATCATGAATGTAATTGAAAACAGAATAAATTATTATAAATAATCCCTATCAGTATCATTAGTGAACATTTATGTATTAACATTGGAAGAATATTGAATATAGAAACCTTAATTATGAATGTTGTCAAATCCATTCGGACTATAAAAAATCGATGTGAAAAATCATAAGAATTCATTTAGAGAATTATTTTTTTGGAGAGTATAATTAAAAATAGATTTGAGTATTTTTTTGAAATATTTGATTAATATATAATGGTTTTTTAAAACTGGAGGTTAATTAAGTGTCCTGATCATTTCATACATTAATATTTAATCATTTTAGATTTATATTCAATAAATTTAATAATAATACTTTCCAAATAATAATAACGGATTCATGAATCATTAGACTAGATATATAATCATATTATTTTATGAAATATATTTAACAAATCCAAGAAGGAACTTTTCTGATAGTACCCTTATTATACATTTATTATATAATAACATTCTTCATAACATTGTGAAAAATGAAAACATAAGAAATGGTGACCTTGGATAATTACTAATGGTAAAACACTAGAGATATCAATCAATTATCATAAGTTATCATAATAATAAGGGTATAAATACATGATCATAAATTTAAAAATTCATTTAGAACAATTCAACAGTCATTGATCCTAAATCATGTCATATTTTATTATCAATTTAATTTCATAGGACATAAATTTCTTAAAACGTCATTAATTAATCATGATCCATGAGAATAAATCATATGTATATTTTATATGTGTTCTTACAGATAAAAATGCATTGAAAACCATTTACTTATTTAGAATATATATGAAGTCTATCATAGTGTATTGGCTTCACTTACCATTTCATAATTTCCTTATTCAATTTTCACTTCAATGTTTATCATAATAGATGAATTACATTATTTAACTTGGTTTAGTCCCCATTCAAGACCTTACTACCTCATGAGACATCCATATTTCCCAATGAATTATATTTATAGATAATTATGGGACCACCATTAGAAATTCATAATCCATTCTTCTGTATACCTTTAAATGTTAAAATTTCCATCATATCATGATATCATAACCCATGGAAAGAAAACAAGTTCGAAAAATATTTCATCACTTCATCATAATATAACCCATATTAAATAAAGAAGTTCCATAATTATGTCATAATCGTTATCATATTCCATGTATAGAATGAATAAGGAAATAAATCATTAGATCATATCCATATTAAATAATTTGTAACATCCAAAGATGACATCCTAGATGAAAAATACAATAAAAAACAATTGAATATTTATTGAGTAAATTGACCATGCCATTTCGAAATCACTTATTAAAAATATAAAATATAAAAATATAAAATAAACACTTTTTCAAAAAAAAGTTTTGGAATCCTTAGTGGAGTCATCAATTAATCCATCAGTCATCATAGTTTGAAAACATATCCATTTTTATAAGTAAAAAAGAAAAGAGTTATTTTAGAATATTTTAAAAAGTCCAAAAAATGTGTTCAAAAAATACTTCCTTAAGAAGATTAATTTTTATTCCATAAATGGAATATAAAATGTAGTGAAAATAAAATTTATAATGAAATTCTTGTATATCGTGTAACATTCATAAGAATAATAAATAATATCTACAAGGAATAAAAATTGTGTCTACCAAAGTGGAAATAAAGTACGATTTTCTGTAAAATCATGTTCTCTATCATTTTACTCAAGAATGAGAAGAATATGGTACTTATATATCAAAATTATAAAAATAATCCCATTATCATAAAATATATTATTTTTAATGATTCAGATCTATTTAATTTCAACCAATAGAAATTTCGTAAAGAATATCAGAAAATGAAATAACATTGTAACATAAATCATTACCTCAAGTCTTGTCTTACATTATACACATTAAAATATAATTTATAATAAATATAAATTTAATATTAATATAATCATAAACATATTCATTTATTAAAAATTTCAAATTATTCATTTAAAATTTTAAATTATCAATTTCTTAACAATTTCATCAGTAAAATGAATATTTGAGTGAAAACAGATATATTTTCAATGAAATTATAAGTTTAATGGTTTTGATATATTCAACTTGGTAATGTTGTCACCAACTATAGAAAAGTAATATTGAAATAATTATTGGAATAATTCATAATATACACATTAAAAGTTTTGAAAATAAATTTGAGATAAAATATAGATTGTAACACTACACGAACGTGGTAGTCGACATGTACACATGATAAACATTGTCGTTTTCCAATTAATGAATATCTAAGAAAGTAAATAAGACCATAAGATCCATAAATAATAATTATTTAATTAATATATTATGTAAATATTAAATCCATTATAATAAATAGTCAAATTAGGTGGTGATGGAAAATGAATCATAACATTTTGTAGATGAAATATTTTAGACATATTTATGAGTGATACATTAATTTAACATCAGATGGACATGGTATTATAATAGGATGATTCATCATCATAATAGAAAAATCAGTTCATTTATGGAAAAAATGAAATATTTTAAGATGGATACCATATATTTATAAAACGTAGAATAAAAATTAAATTTCAAATTACACGGGTTAGAGATATAGCACATTATTTGGAAACCTCATCAAGGACACAAATTATTCATTTAAAATATTGTATTATGGTCATAAATTTTCTAATAAGAAATTATTATGAATATTTGAATGAATATTTGGTGATTATTTCTACATTATTTGTCTTTTTAAGTGGTATGAATAGAGGAGATGTGGTCTTCATTTATAATTGAGGGAGAGGACACAACTAAAAATTTTCTAAATATTTAAAAAAAATATTAGACTGATGTCATGTTGATCCAAAATAACAATTATTAAAATAATGAAAGAATATGTTCAATTACCATCAAATAATAAAATTCAATCATGTGTTTTTTTTGATAATTTAGACTTTATATAATTGTTTATCACAATAAATACACATTAATGATAACCATTTAAACAAAATTTTACTTTTTTTACAATTTATTGTAAATAAAATTATTTTTTAATTATTATTTTATTATTATTATTAAAAATCTATAATCCATTTTAAATTATTCAATTTCAATAATTATTATAAATTCATTTAAAAATATTGGATAAAATTACAATGACGAGAATTTTTTTAAAAAATAATTTTAATAAATTTAATTATGTTCTCTTAATCAATACAAAAATATTAACTAATTATTAAAATATTTTATTTAATATATAATTTATAATTTATAATAAAATGGTTCATATATAGTGATAAATTTAATTTATCAAAATAGAAATACACTACGTAAATGAAAATAGTTTTTTAAGAAAGACATGTATTTGATCATTCAAATAAATTCATTTTCCTTTCTAAGAATTTTATAAACAATGAAATAATAATAGAAATATGTAATAAAATAATTAATATTAATTTATTCATATCCACATGTACCAATCTGACTGCCATGAGATAACATTCACGTTAAATAATAATATTTTAACAGTATATCATGGTTTATTTAAACTCAGTGTTTCATGTAATAAAGTCTACAAAAAATGGCATTTATATAAAAATATATATATAATAATATTTTAGGTTATTAGAGTATACACACTTATAATAATAAGGAAAAAAATTCCAACAAATAAATGAATGATAGGACACTTCTACCACATCACATCTTATGGTTTCCATGTAACTTATTCAATTATTGGATTTTTTCACAAAGCATTGACCATTATTGTAGTCCCATTTCACAAAACATTATTTCCACAATCCTTCATATATATAGGATTTTTTCATAATATATAGACTTTTATAGTGGAATAGGATTAATGTTTATTAAATTTGAAGGATTAAGTACATACTATCTCAGAAGAGATACATATATAAATCATGAACATGAGAGAGAGATTTTGGGGAAGTTTCTAGTGATATGAACCTTTCACAATAAGATCATGATTTTTATGAGACTGGTCTACAAAGGGACATTATTTGTGTTATTTAAAAATGTCATTAAAATATTCTTAGGATACATTCATATGAATAGAATTTAACTGAATTTTAATTCCAAATATCCCCACTAATTTTTAGCATAACACTTCTACTGATTATGAGAATCCTTGATGTTCTTGTGTATGGATCTATCAACATGTATATACATAAATTTATTTTTTACCAACGAATTTATTTACCTAAATTCATCCCATTATGTTTTAGTTCAATACATCCTTAAAAGTGTGTACTCGTAATGACCATCATATTTCTTGAGTAAAAGATAAGGTTATAAGAAACTCAACCAATGGATGTTGTTGAACACAGAAAATAATAAATCCATATTGAAAGACCTCAACATGAATTTTATTTTTCAAAGGATATTTTCACATAGAACATATCTCTAAAAAATATATTATGTTCTCAAACTCATCATTGAATCAAAAGACAACTGTAGAATTGTCCAACACTTCATGGAAGAACTCAAATCCCAATTAGATAAAATATTATATTGTGATCCAAATAAAAAATATACTTATGTAATGAAAATCCAATCATTATATTAAATAGATAATTCATCATTAATGGAAATAAAAATTGTTAATTTTATATGCTAATCAACTATAACCCAAATAGCCTTATTCCCTTTATATTTTTTCAGAATTCTGAAGAAAAAATCGGTGGAAATGATTTCCTATTTCCATTAATGTATCTGTAATGTTTGTAATACCCCCTTAGAATACTGCAACACAACATTTAATTATTTATATACCTTGAATTGATACACATTCTCTGTAAAATCTATTATCATGTTTACCCAATATACATACAAATTAACATAATTATTCATCTTCATTTTTCTAGGATGTTTAGAAACTAGTGAACTTTGAGATTCATACAATGGTTCAATATTTAAATTTGGTATTTAAGAGTGACTTTAATTATTAATAAGAATTATCAATCCATCACAATCATGGATGAAATGAAGAAAATTTCTCAAATTCTTATATATATATATTCATATCCTCCGTATATGCTTCTTCAATCCTCATATGGATGGATGATTTAAAAATAATATAAAAAAGATATGATATATCCAGTTTCCATGGGATTTTAAGATATATATTTTGTAAACACATCAATTTTGGATATCTTTCAATACACATCATAGAAAATATATAATGGCTTCTCTATTTCAGAGCAGCAACACCCTTATTTTCCTTCTTATGAGAGTAGTGTATTGTAAATATTTATTTATTAATGAACTACACAGAACATCTTTAGAACTTATTTAACTCATTATAAATGTATATATTAATAATTATTTTAATATTTATATATTACTGGAATAAACATAAATATAATTCATCTACAAGTTGAAATTATAAATTATTTTTTCTAACTATAGATCAGGAGTTAGGTAACTTAACTAAATAATTTTTAATTATAAAAAGTCATAATATATAACCATATAATTCATCACGAGGGTGAATAAATTTCCATTATTTTATTTTTAAATATATATTTGAAACAATTCCCCACTTTAAGGTTGTTTTTTATAGGTTCACTAACTAAATATTCCTTTAATTCCTTGAATACTTCACCACATTAATATTTTTAAAGAAACATTTATCTAATTCATGTGAACAAATTTATTTAAATATATATCTAGGAGAAATATTTCATAAAGTTTTGAAACTATATTAATATCATACGCATTTTTTATAACATTCTTTGTAATTGTTTATCATTATAAATTAATGTGAATTTTTTTCATCTCATGAAAGAATGAGTTTGTTTAGTTATTTAGAATTTATTCTTAATAAATACATGAGGAGGATATAAATTTTTCATTAATTATATTTGTAAAATCTCCATGATTTAGATGATTTATTTTTGATCATCGAGATCCAAACATCATGAGGAAACATTTGGTCTTGGTTGGGATTGATATAGATAATGTATCTCTAATGTAAGTATTGTTTTTTTATATTATTAAAATGATCGTTAGACATATGAGTATAATTAAAACATTAGCAATGAAATGAGAAGGTTTAATTTTTGAGGATTCACTAAGAAATTTTATGTAAAATCATTAATTTTTAGCTGAGGTAGGTTTCATTATATATATAAATTCAATTATATTAGTAATGTCATCCATCAGTCATAATATTTTTAAGAGGAAATGTGGTTAATTAAATATTTTATTCATCATACTGAGTCTATCATTGAAAGATGATCACATAGATGGGGTTCTAAAAAAATATATCACTAGTCAGATAAATATGACATTTTCATTAGATGTATAAAAATTGTATTAAAATAAATTTTCTTATGAATCCATCAAAAAAAAACATTCCACATGGTAGAGTTTTTAATACATTTATATAATTTTTTAATTCCTATAAAAATAATGTTTTTGAGATGTTCCTTGTAATTTCATATCTATCCTTTTTTATCGAAAAAAGAATAATTACCTTAATTATATGGTTAATTAAGTTCCAAGAAGGCATTGAATTATATATTTTACTTAAAACGTCAGTAATATTCTAGAAGACTTGATAAAAATAGATTAAAATTTATCTAATCGAGAGTTCAATAATTTTATTTTACATTTTTATTTAAATTGAATTTGAGTTTGTACCATTAATCATATGGGTGAACCCAAAAAAGAGAGATTCAGTATAGTAATAGGGTAATAAAAATATATTTATCATACATGAACAAAGATGATATGTTATAAATGATTCAATGAAGATTGAGATTAAATCCGTATTTGGATGTGGTTGAAGAATTACACTATATATAGTTTAATTGATTAATGGAATTTCACATAGGTGAAAATTATAGAAATTAGTGAGGGCATAAGTTACAGATTCTATGGAAAACTGTATTAGATATATAATCCACACAGTTTATGAGGTGTATTGATTTCCATCAAATATAGTAGAAATAAATGTTTTTGTTTTATATGAAATATCAGATGCCTTTTAATATTAAATCCCATTTCATTCACAAAATTTATATTCCTAAAAAATTAAATCATATAGACCATTTCTATATAATTTTCAGAGGGATCATATTTAATTTTTTATATTTTATAGGATATGTTTCATAATAAAACATTGAAACTAATTATATTTGGAATAATCATTCCTATCGTCATATAAGAGGCATTTCATAAAAGTACATTCAAGTTGTATTTAATTCTTATCATATTTTATTACTATATACAAATTTGATTTGTCATTGATAATATGTAGTCAACCACACTAATAGAAAACCCACCAAATCTTGTGTACTCAATATATTTTTTCCTCACATTTCATATAATGTTTGGTTTTTTTTTTTTAGTATTAATTGGGTAAAAATTATTACATGTCAAATGGGTTATTGTTTATAAAAAAATAAATTATATAATATCACCACTATTTCACCCCCATCTTTTTTGTTCTCATGATCCTCATAAACATCATGTAGTATATGATGTATATTACCCTATTAGATCCTAATCGTGCATTACCACAACCCAATTAATCATAGAGGTATTCTACGGATTAATGAAAAAATATATAAAAATATGAAAATAATATAATTCCACATATTTTTCCTCTATCTATAAAGGCAATTGACAAATCTAAAGTTGATTTTACACTATTTATCAATTATGTCCATATTAAATTCACTAAAAAAATAAATATTTAGTTATATGGGAATGATAAAATTTTAATTTAATTCCATTAATAGAAAATAATTTTATAACGTACATATTTCTAAGGGAATATAAGGATTCTTGGGAAAGTATAAAATTATACTGAGGGAAAATATCAAGGAAATTAAAAAAGCTACAATATAGGGAATGAAATCATAATGATATCAAAATTATAGTTAATGAAACTTTTGATAAGTGCATCATAATATTAAATGAATTTATTTTCAACATCATATAATTTATATGTGCTTTAGAATATTCTTCATTGGATAAGAATCTTATGATAAACTAATAATAAATGTTTGATTCTAAAATTTATAACATTTTAGATCTGGAATATTTATCTTAGGAAATATAAAATAAAAATTTCATTTAATTTTAGATGAGGAGACATCTATAAATAAAAAAAATCATGGAAGAATTTTTTTAATCTACTATAATGATAAAAATAAAAGATGTTAATCATAAGACTATTGGAAATATTGATTCTAATGATAATGAAGATGATGGAAATAAAAAGATAATATATTTTATCTCATAAAAAATACTAGATAGGAAGATGAAAATATAGAGGATAAATCCATAATAGTTGTTTCATATTGGAAAGGCATGGTAATTTTTCTATGAATTTTCCTAAGATTAATATTGGACAATGTAATTATGAATTTATGACAAAAATTAGCGAATATGTACATAAATGATTGAAATGAATATAATGAATCCACTAGATATAATGAAATGTTAAATCGAAATAAAAGATGATGTTTTTTATGTATTATATTACAATATGATTCAACATTGAGAAAAAAATTAGAATATAAAATTCTAGATATGTTATAATTTTTCTCTAAAAATGTGGAGTAAATAGAATATTCCTCCAAAAACGATGAAAAATAGTTTCAAGAAACCAAAATTTATTATCAGGTGATATCAAAATGTGTATCATATCTTTATAAAAAAACACATTGAAAAAATTATAATGATTAAAATAGAAGAACAAAAAAATAAATGAATGGAATATCTTCCTAAAATGGAATATGTGTATACTGCATAGAATAAGAACGTGAAATGAATGTATCAATATAGGTAATGATTGTGGAAGATCATGGTAATTATATTGTGTTTATATAAGATTAGTTTTGTAATATATAATCAACATTTCATGAGTTTAATGATATCATAGAGAAGATAAGTCTCATGAAATTTAGGAAACACATTCAATCAATATGGAGGAATCTACACCAATTAAAAAATATATTTTCTTGATTAATCAAACCATACTGATATTTGAAACAACGTTTGGAATTTTTTTTAATTATATGGAATGTGAGAAAAAAATAAAATCTATAGAATCTAGAAAAAAAATCAATGAAAAGTGATCTACATTATTTTGAAAAACTGATACAAAAAAGATGTTATAAAACATAACAAAATTTATATATTGGAATATCATAAATTCAAAAATGATCTAGGGTGGTAGATATTATTGGTTTTTTGGTATAAATTGAGATAAATATAACCTTTATTTCAAAAAAATGCCACTCCATTGGTATATAGATAACATAATGGTAATAAATAGTTTCTGAAAAGTGATTAACATTCTTAATTAACATGGATAAATAAAAGAAAAGTCATCTGATGTGAGAATTTTTCTAAACAAATTTCGTTGATTTCCTAGAAGAATTTTTGGTAAAATATGACCAAAAAATATCTTATAATGAAAAATATATGAAACCACATCCATCACATGTTTTCATACCAAGGAAGGAAAAGTTAGATTGAAATAATTTGATACAATAGAGATCTTTTTATTATGAGAATACTTTCAAGGACTTGAAATAGAACAAATATTTGATTATTGATAGTGGTTATTCCTTGCATATAATAGGTGATGGAAAAACACACAATAATTTAAAAACATAAATTCATAGAAGTTTCTTTAAGAAATCATCGTTCCAGAAAACCTATAGGAACATGAATGGGTGATATTGAATCAAAGAATATAAAATAAAAGTAAATTATGATTGTTTATGGTAGTAATCACATCCTAGTAAGTATTACAAATATTGGTGACAATGGTAAAGAATTTTTCATAAGAAAATATTTCTATGTCATAAAATGATTGAAATATAGAAATATTGTTACAAAGTGGGGAGAAACTAGCAAAATTATATTAATAAATTAATTTTTTTAATCAAGTTACTGAATTATAGTGGAAAAAATAAGTTATAAAATTTATGGGATGGAAATAATATCTAGAAAAGTATGAACATAAACTATAATTTAGATTCCATATGAAACCTACCTCTACTAGAAAATAATAAATATTTTGTTATTTCATTTATGGAAATGAAATATGGTTAGTTGAAGACATAAGAGTGATGAAATCTAATCCCCCACAATGTTTGAGCTCATTCACTGGAATATTGTTGGATTAATGAGGTCTCAAAAAAAAACTGATATTTTTATATTCTAAATTTTGTTGATTATTTCACTAATATGACCAATATAATATTCTTAAAAAATAAATTCTAGGATTTGGAATTGTATATATTTTTCAGAAGGGGACATCGAAGAGTGATATGTGTTTATATTTCGAGGTCTAGATCTAAAAATATAACAATTTACATAATAAATATATTTTATCATATTTTAAGAAATATGTATTCATAAAAAAATTATACTCCATCCAGACCAAAAAATATTTTTTTATTTGCAATGAAAAAAATAGATCATTTGTAGAAATGATATGAATATTGATTGAAGAGTAAAAAAATTCAATATTGTTTTAGAGAGAATAAGTAAGTGTATAAATTCTTATTAAAAACATATTTTTCTTGATGCTATCTTAAAAAATAACTCCCAAGGATATGTGGTATAAGAAAATGAATTCAGTTAAATAATTTATGAATGTATTAATGTACATTATTAATAAATTAAAAACATTATGACCATAAAATGTATGATGAAAGGGACAAATAATAAATTATAATGGGACATTCAACAGATGGAAAAAGTTTCAAATATTTTAATAAAACATTACAGTAGTTTGTGGATTATTATGATGTGATAATTATTTAACGTTAAACATCCTTAAAATATGTTGTTGAAGATAATAAGGATTATTTTTTGAATGATGAAATGGTGACATGAATGGAAGATAATAGTGAAGATTACTATATTCCAACCAGTATAAAAAGTTACTAAGATAAATATTTTGATGAGGAATGAACATTTTTATGAAAAAATATATGGATATAACTTTAAAAAAACATTTTGAAGGTGATGAAATTAGTGGAAACCATAAGGATTCAGTTTATAATTGAAGGAATGAATGGGTAGAGAATCAAAAAATGTTTAGCTAATTGGGGAAATAATGAATAGATTCTATGTTAGTTGAAAACAATGAGTGTGTAAATGCAATGAATGATGAGTTAGACCAACTTGAGAAAATAGACACCTCGAATCATATTCCAAAAGCAGAAAAAAAATATTTTCGAAGTAACAAAGTAGGTGTTCATAAATAAACTGAACGAATTTGGAGAAATATATATAAATAGAGAATGAATTGTTTTAAAAGGTTATTCACATATTGACGGTGTTAATTTTTTTACAATTTTTTCACATATTGATGGTTTTGAATCTGCCATATTGTTCTTGGATGTTAATTAAGGTCATAGTTATAAAGTTCTTAATATTTATATTGAGTAATTCATCATAAATATAGATATTTTGGGAGATTTTTATATTGTGAAAATGAGTGTAATTTAATATGAAAACATTGCACATATGGAGTGTATGCTGAAGAATGATTTGTATGGGATGAATCCAACTCTGCATACTAGTACCCAAAAATTTAGAGTTTCCAAAATAAGTTGAAAATTTTCAATGGAAGATTTAAATGGAAACTCTATATATAAAGGATTTAAACTAAGGTACCAATATTTTTTTAGTGTTACGAATTTTTTTTATATGGGATAGTGATAAATAATGTTAATAGTTTTCTAAATAAAAGAACTAAAATGTGGAAATTCCAATGCTTAGACGTTCAGATTTATTTATAGCATTATATATTCAATGGAATGAAATTTATAACATTCTATCAGATAAGAATTATCCAATTTTGTTTTTTAATATTATTTTCATGACATACTATAATGATTTCTCTACAACCATTTCAATTGGTATGAATGTGAGTAAGGAATAACCTCTGAAAAGTGAAAATGAAAAAGAAATTTTAATATTGTATGAAAGTTTAATCTATATTAATTCATCAAAACAAGAAATTATACATTTTATAACATTATGATAAAGATATCGAGTGTTCTGAATTGATTAGTAATCCTAAAAGGGTGATCGTCCACGATGGCTTTGGATCGGTCATCCTTGTGTTTTCATTCTAGGTGGGATAGGGCATGTTATTGCTGGCTGTGGCTAAGCCTATGCTGACAGGCCTCACTGTTTTAGGGAGAAGGGTTTGGCTTTGGAGGAAGCTGAAATTGTCTATATACCGGTTAACATTTCACTTCACGGTCTTAGAGTTATCCATAGGTATGTTGATTATTTCATCAGCAAGTTTTGTGGTATCCATTATATTAATTCTAAAGTGTCTCACACCTTGTGGGAAGGGAATAATACAACAGACTACCTGGACACTTTTAATATCCTTATATTCGAGTGGTAATGTTTTCATAACCTATAATTCCTGAATAAGATGGTTAGAGGCATCTTTATAGGTGATTCCCTTAGTCTCCATCATTTTACATCCTCATAGGCATATTTCCCCGGACTTGCTTTGGCAGGCCTTTGGTGTAATACATTCTCTATCTTGAATGAAAAATTATATGTTATTGATGATGATGATTTTTGGTTATAAATATTTTATAAATCTATGATAATAATTAGTCATTCTAATGTATCATTATTTTATGGATTGTTTTATAAAATATGTTATGAAACTAACTTTAGTTGATAATATGATGTGGACTGTGATGGTCAATGTAATGATAGAGAGTAAAAATTAGGTGGATCTTATTTCTTTATTAGATTTTGTTTATGATAACCTATTAAGAAACACGTTTTTGTTTCTTTGATTACAATAGAAGAATAATATATTTTCTCCACCCATGATTGTATAAAATTGAGATGGATAAGTGCATAAGAATAATATTTGAGATTTAATGTTAGAAAACTATTTAATATTGACTGTGATGATCAAAGTATCATTGATATATCTAAATAAAATTTACACCATTAAAGGTTAATGTTAATTTATATGAATTAAAATTTTATAAAATGGGATGATTTTGATAGTGGTGTTATTCTATAGTACATTAAAAAACTTATTAAATCACAAATTTTGTTACTAATCCTATGATAAAGGAATGATGTAGAAATTAAAGATTAAACTACTCTTTCATCCTCTAATAAGCAGTCTAATGTATATAATAATGTTCCCCTAACTCTTAATTGATTATGTATTCATAGTGGGAATGTAAGTACAAATATTAATGAAGGTGAACAAATCTCTATATTATGAATTTGAAATTGATGTAATCATAAAATGGAAGAGATAAAAAAATTATGGGGAATTTTGTATTACAGTGGATAAAAAAATTATTTTCATATAGGGATGAAATTAAAAAATATATAATTTCTCCAACAGTGAGAAATTAAACAAATTCTCTATCAGAATGGCTACGGGTTGATAATAAATTTGGAAAATATTTCTTTATAAAAATATTTAATTTCAGTGTTAATATTTCTAAACAATACAAAGGTGGATACTAAATATCCTTTTGATTATTTTTAATATGGGTTTACTTTTTTTTATTATATATTGTTACAAATATGGTTGTATCCCAGTTAAGAAAATGATGATGTAGTTGTTATGAAATTATAATTATGATGTTTTGGGGGAGGATATGAAATATTCTGTAACCATAATAAGAAACCATCCTTATATAATATGATTTTTTATCTTTATTTTGCTAACATAATAATGAAACTAATGAATCAATGTTCGTTAAAAAAGGGTCTGGAAATACATTTCAATTTGATAAACCAATGTAGTTTTTTTAGTCATTGGATGGAGATAAGATGAAACTAATGTATTTTATATTGTTATGTACAAATGTATATAATTTAGAAAATTGTTATAAAATGTAAAATGGGTATCAATTATTATCAAGGAATATTTATCTATAATGTGTTTGTAAATATAAAATGGGAGAGATATGAAATTTAATGAATTGATATGATGTTGTTACGAAATTTAACTAATATATGAGTTTTAAGACCATTGCCAAGAGATTACTAGAAAAAAATACAACAGAATACCTTTCTGATAATTTTTATATAGTGAAAATTTATCAATTCCATTCCACATGATACATAAATCTTGGACTAGGTTTGGTCATTAAATAGATAATATACCCATGATATAGATAATGATTTAACACCTCCTTATAGTGATAATTAGACGGATTAGAATTATAAAAATATAAATTATTTCAATATATAAATGATTATATAATGAGATAATAAAATTATTTCATTTAATATATGATGTTTCTATTGATTTAGGATTAACTATAATGAAAACTATGTTTCATCAGATATATTTTCCATCTGTTAGATGTTCTCAATAATTATATTTGGCTAATGAAATGATAAAATTTTTGACTGAGTCAATAGGTAATAATTTTCAAAATAGAGAGTAGTCAAATGATGTGGATCATTGTTTAGAGAAATAAAATATGGTAACCAAATAAGGAAACATTGTACCAGATGGAAGGTTATTATAAATTCATATTAAATAATTCCATTTAATGTTATTTCAAATATCTATATAAATTAAAAAACCTACAATAATTTCAATTTTAATCTATTCTAGTTTTCTTTTTTATCCATTCTTTGAATTCTTGACGATGTCCATTAATGAAGAGGTTTAGGAATATTGAATAATGATTTGAATGAAAGTGATTTCCTGAGTCGTTAGGAATTTTATGGATGTCACAAATGAATCTAGTGAAATTGAGATTATAGAGAATCTTGGAATTGGAGTATTCATTGAGAGATAAAATGAATTTGAGTTCCCACCATTTCTATTTATAGTGCATCTAAAAAAGGTTACTAAAGTATAGTACAAGTGTAAGGGTGATAAATATTTCATACATGCACAAAAGAGAAAAATTGATAAAATTTTATTAGTATCATGAGTTTCAAAAAAAGGTTTATATTTGGTTAAGGAATTATAATGGATAGATGGGTATTGTGAATTGGTTCCAAACATAGGTTTTAATGATATCAATAATTCATATACATTAGTTAGATTTTACATAAAAAGGTTTTATTAAACATTTATTCCAAATAGGTTAGTAGGAAGAATAGTTTATTCATTAGATAGAATTTGGATAGAAGGTGAAGTTTCTTGTGGTGTATTCGATGATGAATATTAATTGATGGTACTATGTAAAATTGTATAAGATAGAATATATAAACATCATAAGGATTATTTCTTAAATATTTTCAATGATATAAATAATATTTTAGATTTTTATGTATGGGGATCATAATAAATCATTATAGCTGATTGGTTTTAGTGTCACATTTCTAGTAGGGAGATAGAAGGAGTCTAAAAAGAGTTTGGTCTAGTTCTATTACCTTATTATCACAGTGGATTAAAATTTAATCATATGAGTTTCTACAATCATTAGCGTTAAACCTTTCATATCAATTGCACAAAACATTTTCTTCCGTAAATTTCATATAATGTGTGGTTGATTTGATTATTTTTGAACATGATAAAACTTTAAAAATCTACTAGGGTTATTTTCAAGAAAGAATAAATTTTAAAATATCACCGTTAATTAAACCTATAACAACCATATATTATAGAATTAAACACAATGATCAATTGTGTACAATAAGTTTCACATAGAGCATAAATAAACAACTAAATATTTTTTTTAAATTTGAACATTATAAACAAGCCTTTAAATTAATAGGTATCAATAGAAATAAAAATTTATGAAATAAATATAAATCTATAACTCAATGTGAATGAATTTTCATGTTCTTATAAAATAGTTTATTTTTTTTAATAAAGTAATTTTAATCATTTTAAAAATATTTTTTCATAAAATATTTTTTCAATTATTTTTATGGGTGAATTTTATAAGTTCAATATAATTTAAACATTTTACATTTCAAAATGAATTTAGTTTCTTAATTAATTATTTAAAAAAATATCATGATCAATTTTTCATAATTGTATATTAACAATGATTTTACAAGGAATAATGAAAACATTGATTTTTATTGAAAAAAATATTTTATTTCAATTTATTTATGAGGTAAAATTATGTTTTGGATTTGTTGTAAATTTATTTCCTTTATTATTCTTTTTTATAATAATACTATAGTTTTTAAATGGATTTTATTCTATAATTTTATATATAAACAAATTTATGAAAATTGAATTTTTCCTAAACACATATTTTTATTGGGCTTTTCTGAATTAATTTTAAATAAAAATAATTTTTTTTGATAATTTTAATTTTGAAAATTTGACTAAATATACGGAGTAAATGGGTCTGAATTTTCTAAAAAGTAACTATTTATTAATTTTTTAAAATATATGAAATGTAACCTCAATATGTTTTTAATAACCATGTAAAGGGAAAATCATCTAATTTTGGTTAAAAATATAATTATAAGAACTATTAAATGACCAAAAAAACTTATTTAAATATGATTGGATGAGTATATATCTACCATATAAATTAAATTGATAATTTATTAGCTTTTTTGGTTACCTGTAGGAGGGTATGACATTTATAATATTTCATAAAAAGGAAAGTAAAACATCTCACATGCTAGTTTTAAATCGACCAAATATTTTTAACATGTTGTTCCCTATAGGTAATTCTAGACTATAAAAATTCATTTGAATGAAAATTTATTTATAATGATAATAGTAATTATTTTAAATTTTTATAAAAGAAATTATTTACTTAAATCCATACACAATGCTGATGTAGTAATTACTCAATTAATGAATAAATTAATTAAATAATTCTAACAGTGTTACCAAAAGTTTAAAGTACAATTAGTAATGTGATAAATTATTTTTTTAGATTATAAAAATATATATAATTAAATTATTGGATCATATTATATGTGTTATTTAGATATTATTAATACAAAGTAATGAATTGTTCGAAAATTTGACATTATAGATATTTAATTGAAAATATTATTATATCAAATTATTTAAAAATTATAAATATCATAAATTTGTATATGGATTATGATACGTTTTAATATATTATACATTATCCAATTATGGATCTTTAATAATTTTATAATAACTAAATTGACTTCTAATGTGTGAAAATCTATGTTATCATAATAATAGTTAAAGGGGGAGAAATATGTGTTAGTGTCAAAAGATAAGGGAAGAAATATAGTCAAAACATGTATAATATTAATATTAAAGAGGTATTTATACCAATAGTCATATTATATTAATGTAATTTTACAACTGATATATTGTTAATTAAATATTATTTTTTATTAATTTTTTATTTTGAGATATTTTAAGTGTGCACCTCCACTTTTCATTAAATGGCACAACTTTTACTCATTTATTCAAACATAAACCCCATTATATTGTCCACTAAATACAAGTATCCTTACTATAATACATACCCTATTTTAATAGGTATTTTTTAGGAATAATAACAATCATAGAGATCATATGTCATTAATAATATTAGGTTTTCCAAACAAAATATAGTTATATTTTTTATTTTTATGTTTTAGTTCTTTTTATTAATTATCATCCACTAAAACCATTTTAAAAAATTATAGAATAATAACACGAGTATCCAAAATATAAAACAGGGTATTTATGTTATGGTAACATCTTATATTAATCTCTTCTTCCATCAAATAAAAAACAAACTTATGGATCATGGGTACAATGGACTACCTCCACGTGAACCAATTTTATTATTTTTTCATAACCATCCATAAATACTGATTATAATTATGCAATTAATTATTATATATTATATTCATGAAATATTCATAATTCTTGAAATATAATAAATTATTTATTTTCATACTTTTCCAAGTAAATAAAAATGATAACTTTGGCCGCACATATGTGAGGACTCTAACCTCCATGAAGATATGAGTTTCATTTGTCATCCCCAGATAAATGAATGATATCGGTAAGTACATTAAATTATAATACATAATATTAATATATAATTATTTTCTGGAAATATCAAATTAACGATTTCATATTTCCATAATGTTCAATGAAGAATCAAAAAGTTACTATGTCCAATATATAGCTAACTGTCTCCATAATACTAATAGGGATCATTTTTTATAACCATATTTTATGGGTGGTATTAACTGTGTAATTGATGCATAAAATTTAGAATTATTTAATTATTATTATCTTATAGATTATGGAATGATGATATATTTTACCATAGTCAAACTAGTGAAGTTATTTTATAGTTATGAACAAAATATAATCAAAGTATGCAATATGAAGCCATGTGATTAAGTAATTTTATATTACAGGAATGTAAATAAGATAAAAAATAAAAAAATATATATAATGTTATTGTAAAATTAAATAATGGACATATATTAATTATTCGAGATGATCAAAAACATATGTGACGTTTCAATCTAAAGGTGAGGGGATTTTCTTTGTAAAAAGCCTCTTCAAAATTCCCATTTTAATGGTTTTTAACAAAATCTAAAGGAATTTGTTTTAAATATATAAATTGGACATAATTTTCTACCATCCTTATAACTAAATTTCTTTTTTATTACACTATATGTTTCCATGTTCATTTTCAAACAAATTGTTTTCTTTAAGATGTTAAAATGTTTAGATTTTTATAATTCATTTTTAAATACAAATGGTATTTCGTTGTTTTTATTTTGAGTTTAAAACACTTTTTATAAAAGGTTTTATACTAAAAATGGGAAATTTTTACTTACATTATTCATTATATGGTACATTATCATTACATTAATTTTATTTTAGATAGATACAACATATTTAGTTGGTGGGGCCCCATTATAGTTCACATGTTTTCTCAATATTACTTATACGGAGGGTTGAGGTCTATTATAGCTTATGAATAATGGGAAATCGAAAAAAAAGTGTAAAACCCATTATAAATATTCAATTAATTTATTATATATTTTTTTTCCATAGATAATTATATTATATTTCATATGTATTATTATTCCATTGGAAATGTTTTTTATAGGTTTATATGAATGTGATGCTCAATGTTTCAAAATAAGATTTTATTTTCATGAAATGATTTTTAATGGTTCTCTATGATAAATAAGTTTTAATTTCCATCAGGTGTAAATTTATCATTTGACGTGATCAATGAATATTGAATATAAATATTAAAATTTAATGGGTTTTCCTATTTTTCACTAGACATACAAATATCATTATTAATATCCATTACTGAGATTTATTTCTTATCCTATGTTTATAAAATGTGTTTCAGATTGGTTGAGGAATATTACATTAATGTATGTGGTCATGATGATAATTTTGATGACTTATCATTAAAAGAAAACAAATATTATTGAAAATATCTTATTGGTTGGAAAAAATAGATATTTAGGATCATTGTCCACTTTTAATGTATGGGTTTACTATGTTTGAGTTTATCTTATTTATATAGATCTCAAAACTGAAAATATCCTTCGGATTTTAAAAATATAAATTATTATTTGATGAAAGTAGAATTTGTAATGATTATGATATGTTTCTCAATATTGGTATATTTAAAAGGTTTATTCTACTTTGGATATTTGTATGTTTTCATAGATTTTATAGATACCATCATGGGTTTACAAGTTTAAGAATGATCTTTTGAGATATTTCATAGGAAAAACATTTTTGGTTTTATGTGGTGGATGAATAAGATTATTATGAGTATTTTTATAAACATTAATGGCAATAAAACCCCTTGTATCAATATAGTTTTTATTGAAACTATTATTTTATGAAGAATTATTTTAATTTTAGTGGACATATATTCTATAATATTTGTATCCTTTATTTATTATATTATCTTTCATTTTCAGTTAATAATGTGTTGTTATAATTTTGTATCATTTTTAATCATAAATTATAATGGTGATTATGTGATTTATGTTATTTTGGAAGAATATTGATAAAATTTTTGGAACTATATATGAAACACTGAAATTTTATTAACAAAATAATGAATGGATAATATTTTAGAAGAATATTTTATTTTATTTTGTATTTATTGAAATTCAGGTTATTTGTAGAAATAAAAACATACATCGGAGATTATATGATTGGGGAATATGCATTTTTGCGTGAAACATAAAAAACTATTGACATTATTTGGAGATAAATGTTAACATTTATCATAGAAGCTACTGTGATCAAATCCTTCTAATTTTTGGGAATAATTTTTAGGTAAAATAAATTTCTCTAATTTTAATTTTATTTATTAATGGAATTATCTTTGTTTACATTTTGGTAATACTTTTAATCTTTTACAACTAAAGTTATTTTTATTTGTTTAAAGGATTATTCATTTTTTGAATTACCTTATAATGTTTTTAAAATTTTAGTTTTTTGTGATTTCCTAATGATATGAAGAATATATTGTTATTATTTTTTGGATTTTTTTTATCCATTGAATTTGAATGTACTACTTCATGAATGAAATAAACATCTTATGTCACGAACCAACCCATGTAAAATAGAAACCAGTCCTTTGTGTCCGCTTGAGACAAGGCCATAGAAGAATTTCTGATCCTCTTGGGATAGAGGCTAGTTCCAATGTAATAGATGAGAAAAAAAGGGAACAATTTTCAAAATAATAATAAAAATGGAAATGGAAATAAAAATATAATAATAATATGAATAAATAATTAATACAATGAAACAATATAAATTATAAAAATTGAGAATACAAAAAGAAAAAAACCAAACCAAACTATAAAAACACTAATCCTTTATGTTATAGTGAGGGGCACTATCTGAATCCAAAACCCAACCCCTCCCATTGTGATCGAGACAAATCTAGAACCTAAAATTGATGCCAAAAAAAGAATTAACTATTTCCGTGAGTATTAAAACATAAAAGGCATGAAAAAAAATATATTCACAATGCATTTCAATGAAAAAATGAATAAAAATCACAGGAATGCATTAAAATATATAAAAATAGGGCTTCACACATTTTGAAATTTAAAAACAAACAACTTCCATTTAAAATATTCAATTGAAATATTGGATTCATTTAAAATAAATAGGCATTAAAATTTTATGATAGGTAAATCATTTTTACGTAAAAAATGTGGAAAGGAAGTGTAAAATATATTATTGTAATTTCCTATAAACACTTTAACCCATTTTTTATATCTTTTAGAAAAACTATACACTACAATAGGAATAAATAATAACAAGCATAAAATGTGGAAAATGGAAAATATTACAAAAGAGTAAATAACCAACTATGAATCTCAATCATCTTCCATAGATAACCAGATTTCAAAATACATGGGAGAACCTAGGATCTTAGTAGATAATATAGGACATACTATATATCTAACTCATCACATAGGCCCGCCTCACTCGATGAAATCAACTTCTAGAACACGCTCAGTTCTCACCCTATTTGGAAAAACAAAGGGACACTAGTCCTAAGAAAAGAAAGTTCCATATTAAATGACACAAGCTAGAGATGAATCCTAATATGGGGAAATAACCTTTCACAAAAAATCTACTATTTATTCTAGGTTTTTTATTCCATCAATAATGTGTGTTCATCCAATCAATCCAAATAATATTCCCACCACATATACATATATCACACACAGAATCATGCGACATAAGAATAACCCCAAATCACCCCGAGGATCAATCCATTTACTTTCAATGTTTTTATTGGAAGGGTGTTCACAACAAGGAAACCCACAATGTTTAATATAACTATGGAACAATGATTATCCAAATAGAGTTTTCACAAGGAGAAATTATATCAAAGTGGCCAACATTCCCTAATAATACATTATGAAACCACATATTTCTAAAAGAATCCAACACAAAATTTAAAAATAAAAAAACCAAATAGAAATACCATTATGGAAACCCTAACCATCATTTTAGAATCCATATACCTTCCCCATGATAAAAACATTTCTTCTAAATCAAAAATCACATATAAAATCCTACTGGACATTTTATCAAACACATGGTGTAGAACACATTACAATAGAAATACATATACATCAAAACAATAATTTAATCAAATCAATTCTTGATAAAAAAATTATTCTAAAAATCATACATCATTAATTATCATTCATGTAAGGTGAAAAAGAGAAACTAATGATTCCTATATTTACAGGATAATGAAGAATGGAAAACTTTTAAAAACAACAAGATCATTATATTTTCCCACCCAAAAAACCTCTCAAGGGTTCCATAAAGGAAGAACATACAATTAAAACTATATAAAGGAAAAACACCCAATTTAAAGTAAATAAAACACATAACCTAGATACAAATGGCCCAAGAATAATAAGATATCATGAGAAAATGGAAGAATAGAGGTGGATGGTACCTTCAATATTTGCGAAAAAAATATGATGAAATCACTTTTATTTACCCTTGGGAGAGAACATTAGGTATAGAAAAGGATGGGAGAGTACCCCCAAGGTTACATGATCATTGAGAGGGATAGAAGTAGAATTTGGGGTTATAAAGATGAGTGGGTTTAAAGGTAAATTCACATTTTATGATTCATGGGAATTGTGAATAGTTATGATGCATGGTATCCCAAATCATGTGTCAATCACCTTCTCCTTGCTGGATATACTGGGTACCCACACAATTTGACATCATGGTTTGGGAAACCATGTGAAAATCATAGGAAATGGTTCTATAAAATTTTTTTAACCATGTGCATGCCTTCTACACAGTTTGTTTAACCATGCATGGGTTGTTCATCCTCATCTAGGGATATCCAAAGGATCTCACACTTTCCCCTTAGACCCCAATGGTCTAGATCAAAACATGATGAAGCCGTGAAATTGAAACATTTCAAGAATATAATGAACTAAAAATATACTCATCACTAAAAGACCAATCAAATAACCCAAAAATGTGACCCTAAGTTCTTAAATGAATAAAAATATATAAAGAAACAAAATATTGAAATCTGAAACACCAAAAACACGAGAATGAAAACAAGATAAAAAAGATAAGATGGAATAAAAAATAAAATAAAAACATCAGTGTGAAAATTCCCTAAACCATTATACATTATTCCCTTAAAAATCCACATCAACACAAGTTTATCAAAAAAAATTGTTTACAATATTACATAACCCAACCACTCAAGATAAGGACACTTCAACAACAACCAAAACTGAAATCCTACCTTTTACATGATATGAACCTTTCGGCATGAACCATTACTCATACGATGATGGATCACGTTATACCTAATTTAATTCACCTTACCATGTAATAAAAACCTAGGCATGTATAATGGTTACAACCTTCACCAAAGAGAGTATATGGAAATATGACATTAATTGAGACAAATACCCACTATATTATACATGCGAGTCCTTAATGACATTCCCCAAATTTTTGAATTCCAGTTGGATTCCAAACAAACAACACCCGCCAAAAACTGAAACTCTAGAAAATAACAAAGAAACCCCAGAGCCTAAATTACCCATTGAGTAGGATATGATACTTACTTTAATCCATCTTGGTAGAAACAAGACACATAAAGATCCATACCTCCACTCCAAGATAGAAAAATGTATAATTACACATGACAAATTTCCATTTAAAACAAAAATTCCAATAAGATACACAATATTATATATCACTAAAATAAATAAAACAAATAAAAAAATGATCATTACATTTAATTAAATAGAAAAATGGGTAGGTCCATCAAACATAAACATGAAATTAAACTTAATCACACAAAAGGGTTGGGTGGGATATGAAACGGTGGATTTGGATCAATGTCACTTCCTAGAAACACACTAATAAAATTGCTTCATGTTTTATTTAAATCTAAAAGTATTAGAGGTACACATAAATAATTAAATTACATATTCTTAGGAATAGAAGATCCACACTAATGAAATTCCAGGATCCTACACCTTGAAGAATATGATGTGAGATATGGAGGTCTCATGATTCTGTGACCAACACAATATATTTCAGGCCGCCTTTTGGTATCCTTAATAGAAATCCATTCACAACTAATAGATATTGTATGAAGGGTGAATACATAAATTAATCAGTATAAATTTGCTTCTAACAGAATAGATTTATTCACCACATTAGAAAAATAGGTTAGATCAAACATTGACACCTTTAAATGTCAATCAGGTTTAGCACCATTTTTTAAATTTTGAGCCCTCATAAATCATAATCCGAGCACATAAAAATATAAGGAACTACATTCATGAAATTATGGATGAACTCACAACACCTACCAATGACCATGTATAAGAAATCACATCACCATATACATCATCAACTTCACAACCTATGGCAAATATTATTAAATAAACAATTCCTCTAAGATCTCCATTGAAAGTCATTTTATAGGATCGGTCCTCGTTAACGACTTCCACTAATACCTTCTTGGACTATAAATAATAATGGTAGAAAATTTAACCATTAGATACATAAGAAACTCATTATTACTAAATATAATTTTAATTTTCTTCATCCTTTCATCACTTCAAAAGGATCTGATTACCCAGAATATTATGAGGATTTGGCATACAAAATCCAAGAATAATATCCATCGTTTGATCAATTGGGGGGGTGAACTAATGGTAAACCACTCGTAGTCGTGCCTCAAATATCCATATAATTTTTTCTGTGGGTGTAAACTAAATAACAAGGAAAACAAGAACCCAATCAAAAAAATTACACAGTATGAACTAAAACATGAAAAAAAACTCCAAGTTTTTTCAAAGTGTTGGAAATTTCACTACACACTGATTATTACTAAAAAATTACAATTTTTATCCTCTAAAAACACTATTGAATGGAAATAAAACATTATTGGTTGCACACTCACTTATTTTATTCCATGAGGCCTCAGTCATTCATATTTTCATTCTAAATTGAGATAGCATAATCTCATTCCATCAATCATATATCTCATCACAAAAAACCAATCATGTGGGAACTTATAAGAAAAAAAATCTCAAAATATGAATTCTCTATTTTCGAAATATACTTCAATACTTTATTCATATTTTAAATATACAACCCATTTCAAATTTCACCAAGTTATAAAAACAATACATAATCATTTTTTGAAAATTGTTTCAATTAAATGATTATTTAAAATTTCGATAACATATAATTTAGATAAAATCTATATTTAAATTATAAATATCAAATTTTAAAAAACAAATTCCCATTCAACCACAAACACATTATATTAAAAAACCATTTTCCATAATATTGTCCAGATAGTATTTTGAAAAACAATTTTTCATTTTGAAATAACAATAAAAATACATATTGTAATAATATTTTCAAAATTAAAAAAATTTATCAGAATGAAATATCAAGACCAAGGCAACCTCCAAAAAAATTACAAAGGGAAACTAGTTTTGATGGGAGAATTTACCATATGGTTGGTGGACATATTCTAACTATTCTACCATTATTGAAAATCAAACATGAACATGATACTGGCTCTGCATACCTTGTTAGGCTAGGTTGTCTCACTAATCCCACTATATCGATTCTGTTATAATTTCTCAAAACCCCAAAAAACCCACATGATCCAAATAAATCAAGAAACCCCTCACTTCCCATGTTATCATAAGGAACAGTATAGAGTGTGTTTGATAGAGACTCTCCCAGCCATACACATGATGATCTAATAGTTATACTATATTTACATTGATAACAAAAATAAAAAAAGGTAATTATGAAAGATAGGTCCTCCAAATAACCTACTCTGATACCATTTGTTCATGATCCATCCCAAGTCGATGAAAAACTGGTCATTTGAGTTGGCCCATGACAAGGCCAAAGAGGAATTACCAATCATCGATGACATGTGACAAGCACAAAGGGATATACTAATAGCTAAAGGGTGTGATTTCACCAAAAAAATAAAAAATGCATAGGGAATACAAATATAAATAAATAAATAAAACAACTAAAAAATCATCTTTACAAAAAATAGATAATGAAAAAAAATAACAACAAAACAAAACTGAAGAAGATGAACACAAAGCCTCCATATTACCCTAAGGGCCACTCTCTAATCATGAATCCTATCATCACCCATGGTGATCCGAATAAAACTAGAACACGCACCAATTTCTAAAAATAAGATGGAACAATAGGAATATAGATTAAATCAAAGCTGTAATTCATATGAATATTTATTTCAGATATATTTCATTTAAAAACGAAATAATAAATACATTTATTGAAATACAATATATAAAAAGTGGGTTTTAAAAAAATTTCCATTTAAAATAAATCATAGTTTATTGACTTATTCTATTGATGAACTAGGTTCATTTCAAATAATTTTGCACTAGTATTTTTTGAGATAAAGATGATATATCTACAAAAAAAATGGGAGGATGTGTCAAAATTTTTTTTTACAACTTTTCATAAAAACATGAAAACGTTTTAATCAGTTTTTGAAAAAATTTACACAATACAAGGTAGTAAAACAAGAAATATACAACAAGGGAAAAATAAAATATCCTAAGATACTAACAAAAAAATTGATTTCAATCATAAATCACAAAAACCTAAAATACAAAGTACACGGGAGAACCTAGAAGTTTAGTTGATAATATTTAGCATTCCAGAAATTTGACTCATCCCACAGGCATGCCACAAAGGGTGGAATCAATTCTAACAACATGCTTGGTTCTCACCCCACCAATCCTGTATGGGGGTAACTATCCCGAAGTGGATCATAGTCCACACTATGGTCCTCTATAAAAGTAGAAACTTAGGATAGAAAAAATAAATGAACACTAAATATCCGCTAGCTATTCCTAGTCTCTATATCAATACAAATGTTTTGTGATCCAATAAAACCAAACAAGAAACAAATAATATATAAAAATATCACACACATAAGAATTACATGTATACATAACATCAAATCACCCCTAAGGTAAATCCCTTTACATCAATCCACTTAATCTATAGTGTTTCCACACCAAATAACTCCCACACCATTTTACATAACTAAGGAAAAGATATTATCCAAAGAGCATTTTCATAAGAACTAATTTATAAATTTCACAAATGGGATGCTAGAAACGAATAAGAAACCACAAATTTTAAAAACTATCCAAAAAATAATATAAAAATCTATAACCACTTAGAAATATCTATTAGAGATCCCGACAAAATAATTTATAATCCTAATACCTTCCCAATAAGAAAAACGTGCCTTAAAATTCCCAAATGAGTAAAAAAAATCAAACAAATAATTTTATCAAACTGTTCATTTGAGAAAATAAAATAACCACATACTTCAAAACATTAATGAAACTAAATTATTTAAGGATAAAAATTCTTTCCAAAAAACAGTCCTCACTAATTAACATATAAGGAAGGTGTGAAGAAAAAACAAACCAATGGTTCCTAAATTAATGGACAAGTACAGTGGGAAAATATTTTTAAATGTCAATCTCATTAAAATCTCCCACTAGAAACAACCTCTCATGGGTTACCAGAAGCATTGAAATTAATGAGAAACCATACAAATAAAATCCCTTAAATTTAAACTAAATGAAACACCAAATTGAGATCTACAAGACCATGGAAGATGTGAAACTCAATTGAAGATGGAATGAGTAAAATGAAGAACAGAGAAAGAGATTTGCAAGATGATGTTTCCCAAAACATGATGAACTCACAATTATATTTTATTAGAAGTGAATATGAGGATTGAGAGAAGATGTAGGATCACTGACTAGGTTGAAACATCCATCAGAGGGAGGGGTCAATTTTGGGATTAAATTTAATAAGGTATGAAGGTAAATTCACATTTTAAGACACATGTGCAATGTTTATGTTTTCCAAAACTATGTTCTAACAGAGTGCACCATACTAGAAAATCTAGGCACCCACACGATTTGGACGCACATTTTTTAATCCAAGAAACATAGTTTTGTCTAAATAACTGAACCATTCATATTTATTCTCTATGATATGGAAACTGTTATTTGGCCATGCACCCTTATCGATAGATATCCAATGTCATGCTTGATTTCACCTTGGAGAAACATGGATTCGAGAAAACCATGATGAAGTCATGAAGCGCAGACATTAATAGATGGAAATAAACTAAAAAGATACTCAACATGATGAGGCCACATGGTTACCCCTATTCCATGAACCTACAACAGTTAAATAAAGAAAAAACCCAACAAGTCAAAATTTAAATATAGAATAGCTGAAACCTGAAAAAAAATCAAAGAGAAAAAAAATTACCCTAATGAAAATAATAAAATAAAAATTATTTTGTGACATCTTGAATACACATTTTTTGTAGAAAGAGAAAATATTGAGACATAAAATTCATACATGATGAAGGTATACATTTCAAGAATGTAATTTTTCTTATTTTTTCATATTGATGGATTGGGAACTCCGAAATAAAAAGAAAATGATTTCAAAAAATATATATTTTCCATTTACTATTTTTATCTTGAAAACAATGTTATTTTAAATAATATAGAATTATAGTTTTGTGGTGATTAACTTTCTCATAACTATGTTCTCTATTAATAATTATATGTCTTTGAGAGTTAATTTTCTATTACATATCCATGTTTTATCTTCATAATTATGATATTATACCTTGAATCATTTCATGTGTTATCATATGAAACCTTTTTATTTTCGATTTATCTTTTTAATTGGACGATTTATTAATAAATTTTATGATGTGTGATTTAAAAAATGTTATTTTCAAAAGATAAACCATTATTACCCAAACCAAGTAGAAATTAAATATATATAACATTATAAATTAGTGTGGATGTAACATCACATTATTTTAAAAGGGAACACTATGCTCGATAGCATGTAAGATACACCACATAAAACATAAACAATCAACTAAATATTATCATTTAAATATTCTCATTAAAACCTAGCCATAAAATTATAGGGCGTGAATAGAAATTCATAATTTTCAAAATAAATACAAACATATAACACAATATAAATTGGATTATTAATTTAATATAAAATTATCATACAATTTTAAGTTAAGTCATTTTATTCTTCCAAAAATATTATTTCATCAAAAAATGATTTTTTATTCATTTTGTGAGGGTACATTATAATATAATGAAGATATATAAAATTTAATTAAAACAATATTCTTAATGTTTTAATTAATAATTTCATAATCTTATTATAAGTAATTTGTGAAAATTTTATAAAATTATTGATTTTTCAAGGAATAGTCAAAAAATAATTATTTATTGAAAAAATATTTTATTTTATATTCTTTACAATGAAAAATAATGATTTTTATTGTTTTTAAATTTAAATTTCTATATTTTGATAACAGATAATACAATTAACTATTTTTAAATTAATTTTATATATTTACTTAGAATAATCACATTTTATATTTTAAGAGTTCATTTTATGAGACTATTTTTTATTTTATTTAGATTTAATATTATCATAAATTATAGAAATTATGTGTTTTGAATATTTATAAATAGCTTACATAAATGGAATCCATATTTCCTAAATTATTAATTATATCCCTTTTATTTTTGGAAAATATGAGTAGTAACCTTAATAATTGTTCATTACCACATTAAAGGGTAAATATGGTAAATTAGGTTTAAAATAATATAATATGAACAATGACATTACCTAGGAATATATCTATAAATAATTGGATGTGTATATATCTACCCTATGAATATAAGGTTATAATTTAAGTCCTCTTTGGTTCACTGGGTTGAGATTATACCTTAAATAATATTTTATTCAAATAAAAGTAAAACATGTCACTGTCTTATTTTTAATAATTAAAATATTTATTATATTATTATTTTATTCTATAGGACATTCAGGGCTAGAAATACTATTTTAAAATGTAATATATTTATCTTAATCATGGTATTATTTTCTTAATTTTCAATGCTGATGCAAAAATTATTAAACTAATGAAAAATTATTTTAAATGACTTTAAAAATAATATAATAAATATAAATTTAGATAAATAATATGATAAAATAATTTTATGGATTACCATAAAGTTATAGAGATTAAAAAATATATTTGATTCTAATTATAATTTTGTATTCATGTTATTTAATTCATTGTAATGATCAGTTCTGAAAATTGACATTTTTTATTTTTAAAATTAAATATTATTTTATTAAATGATATGAAGTATATAAAAATATTATCTTCAAATAGGGATTATTATATGGTTGAAATTATCATTCTTTGTACATTTATGTATTGTTTTTATTTTATAGTAATTATATGTTCCATCAATTAATAGAAATAAATGATTTCATGATAATACATAATGGGGTAAAATAGCGGTTAAAATCAACAGATAATTGTAAAAATAAAATAGAAACATGTATAAATTTTATATAATGATTGTATTTACAGAAATTATAATCATATAGTCAAAAAACTCTATATTTATATGTTGTTATTTTAAAATTAATTTTGATTAATATAATTTTTTGAGAAATTGAAAAAGTGCCCCACCCCTCCCCTATAAAAGGAAACATATTCTTCTCATTTATTAAAACATGAAAATCATTTGAATCATCCAATAATAGAAAAAATGTATTCATTTAATCCACCATAAATTTATATAGCTTTTGGTTCGGTATAATTCAAATCATATTGGACTTATTGTGTTATGAAATGGATGATTTCGAAAGAAGAGGTATAGTTTATATATATATATATATTTAAGTGGTGGATTTAAAATTATAAATAATATAAAAAAATAAAAATAATTTCATTACATCTATTCAAGGGATGATGTAATTATGATCACCTTGACCACGATCAACCAACAAAATTCTTTTTTTGACTTATGTACTGAATATCATCAAAATACTCGACATTAATATATATGATTATGTAATTGTATATAACATGATAATTTGAGTTATAAAAGTAATAATAAATTTTAAAATGTAATTAATAATGTAAATAATTAACCTAACTCTATTATATAGGAAGACATAGAAAATTTGTGATGTGTAAGACTCAAGGTAAGGGACCTTCTTGTAAAATGCTTCTTTTAATGATCCCCCTTCAATAGTTTTCTACCAAAATATAAAGGAATTTTATTTATAAAATATATCAATCAAATATAATTTCCCACTATCATGAAACCTAAATGAATTAATACTTCCATTATATGTTTCTATATTTATTTTTAAATAAAAAGGATTCTCGATGATGTTTCTAGTTTTTTTATTTTAAATATACATTTTTAGGAGAGAAGGGAATCATGATGCCATTATATTAGATTTTAAAAGTGTTTTAAAATATACTATGATGAAAAGGTGTAGGAATAATTTTTTTTCATTATGTGGTACTTTAGCATTGTATGAAAAATATATGACCCCAAAACAGCATATACAGTAGGTTGAGCCCAATTATAGCTTAGTAGTATAGAAGATTTCATTCCATATGTCACATACAAGGATTTTTTTACTCATACCGTGTTTTTAAAATGTTTGTATAGGATTTGAGGAATATTAGGTAAAATTATGAGATCCATATGAAAATTTTTATCATTTTTACTCAATATAAGCCTTGTTTTATTTAAAAAGTGTTTTTGTGAAAATATGGATATCATGTATTGGTTTCCAAATTTAATGTTGGGGTATACTATGTAATATTACGTTCCTAATTCTTTATAACACTATCCTGAAATAATTCTTCATATTTTCAGAAATAAAACTCTAGTTCAATGATACTAGAATATGTAATAATTATGGTTGGGTCCTTACACTACCCACTTTTCTATGGTTCTCATGACCTCATGGATTTTAAATATATTGTTATATAACGAAAAATTTAGATATCATTTACCATGCCTATTCTGGGCCATTAAAAATAACATAATTCTATAAGGTATCCATCAATATACCATCATTTGATATTATATGTCCCAAGAATAAAAAATTCTATTTCCAAAATTAACTATAGAAAAATTTATAATACAAAATAATTCCCACAGTTTCATAACCATAATCCAAAAATTGTCTTTATACTCTTCCTTATCATTTAAAATATAATAAGATCATAAATAAATATGACAAAAATATAATTGAGGTAATTTCTAAATACACTATTCATTATATCCATGAATATTGTATGGAAATTGATATGTCCAAATTATATAAAAAAAATTTAATGATAATTTTTCAAATGGATGGGGCTATCTGATATATAATTCATTTTAATCATAAATTGATGATATTAATTAAAGATAAAAGTCATTTAGAATTAGTAATATCTATATATAACATCAAAATATTCATCAAAATGGGGTAAAAGATAGTTTTCCATCCTAGTGATCTTTATGTTCTCGATAGTCAGTAAATAATGTACTGAAAAATATTTCTTCTATAAACAAAAATAATAGGTGCACCCCATGGTGATGTAATAGTAAATATGAATCACTTTTGAATATTCTCTTGTGGCTTCATATCATACTTTTTATATCGAATGAGGGCCATTATATATAGAAACTAATGTATTTTTAGTTTTAGGTACAATTTCTATTCAAAACCTAACATCATGATTCTGGTGAAGACTAATCAGGTCTTTAGGGAATAAATTATCATATTCCTAAACAATAGTCATATATTAAATTTTGACTTTCTCCATAACCATTTAGGATAGTCATCTATTACAAGTATATATTGAAACCCAATTATATTTATGTAAAAAATATTTTATGTTCATATTAATCCTCACACCAAATGATAATCATATGTTGATTTCTAGAAACGAAAAATACATCACTTGGAAATTAATATGGGATCTATATAGAGAGATTAAATCCATGCCCAAAATAAAAATCATATTCAGTTAGAGGTTAAATTAAAATATTTACCAAAATCACAGTCCCAAATAATTTTTTTGAAGTAGATCTATATAATTATGACATGATCATCATACAATTTAGAGTTTTTTATAGTAATTCATCATTTAACAATTAAGGTGTTGACATGATTAGATTAGTAAATTACTCAGATATAAACAAATTAGTATATCAACAATAAAATAATACATTTTAAATTCATGATTTGATAATATATAAATCTCACCACATCAATCTGATGAACCACATTCATAGTTGTGATCACATGATATATCAATTTGATACAATGATATTTAGAATACTCACTCTAATTATTATCATTTACCATTATATTATTTCACTATTTTTTATAATGTTGGTAGTACTTATAATTATGGGATTCTATTATTGATGAGAAATTTTTTTGATCCTTTTAAAAATTCATTTCACTTACTAGACTACACATAACACAACATCATTATTCAGTTCAATGAACTTGTTTTCAATAATAATCGCTTTTGGTTGAAATAGTATTTCAATTTCCTCCATGCTTCCTTCCATACCCTATAATGAATAAAAAAATTCTCTTCTTTATGGGAATATTTATTATAATTTCCAGGAACATAAACTTTTTATTTTTCCCCAAACCAATGAGAACACTGATAGTCTGCATTTTCCATTTTCATCCTGATAAAACATAAATAAAAAAATTCTCACATTCATAGTCTATTATATTAAATTGGTGATTTTAAATCATAAAAATAAATAATAATAAAACATTAATTTAAGGGTTGATAGTTAAAAAAATAATTTCTATGTCTAATGAAATTTTCCTCACATGTAATAATCGATTTCTTACCTATTTTCATTAGTGTGAGAAATACCTTTCCATTTTTCATAAAAATTTATCATGGTAAATATTAATTGAAAAAAACCTTCTTAAATTATATAATTACATTAATTTTTTACATTTTTTGTACACTAGAGAAAGAAAAATATCTTCTCAAAATTACTAATCTGTTTCTGAGTAACTGATAGATGAACAATATCAATGAAGGTTGGTGGATGTTTTAACATAATGGAATTAATAGTTATATATTTATTACATTTTATATGTATAATATCATCATAAATGATGTTAATCTGTATATATTGATTGATTTGGGTGAGAAAAACCATAAGATTTCACATCCAAGCTATCATTTAACAATTGTGATTTTAAATATGGTCATTGAAAATCTGATTACATTAAATATAAAAATGATTTACTTTAGTACTAACCATTCTAAAAAACAAAAAACATAGTTTATGAAACAATAATAATATTTATTAATCATTAAATAATGGAAAATAATTCATAGGATATCTAAATCTTGAAAAATTATTTTCAATCCATTATAAAATCAGTTTAACATATGTAATTCGTGACTATTATCCCTTTAAATAATTTATAATGGTTTATAAAAAAAGCTGGAAATAACCTAATCATATCCATTGAGAGTGTTTATCCATGTGTACAATCATAGACTCACTCGTCATTCACCAGTGCTAAATGATGTAATATTAATCCCATGCCTTTCAATGTTTTTAATAGTATATTCATATGTTTTATATCTATATACACTTTTTACTTTGGATACATGGATATATTTGTTATAAAAACCACACTATCTAAACATTACCCAATATACAGGATATTATCATATACATTTATTTATCATCAATATTTTCAATAACGTTAAGTATGTTAATCTCCAAATATTAATAAAACTATCCTCGGATTCCAACTGAGGCGACGTGATCATTTTGTATGTTAATATTAAATAATTTCATATGAATATTAAATATGTCACCATATAATTCACTATAAGGGACTATAAAAGATTAGTTTATTTGAAAAATTTAGAAAAAATGGTATTATTTTTTTAAATATATTCAATTTCTCCAAAATTTTTCTTCGTTAATGGGACCCTTAATAGAATTTTCAAACTATATATTATTAATTGTAACATGGGCAAAAAAGAAACATAATAAGGGGTGAGCTCATATTCCCAATAAGGGTAAACATAGGAGTCATGAATCCATGTTCATAAATGAATATAAAAATATGCATATGTGAATATTATCATAGAATACGAAAATTATAAACAAAAAACCAATTAAATTTAATCCTGAATCATATAATAAGGTATTTTTAATAACAAATACATAATACATAAATGTTCAGTGTCTCACATAATGAATAATTATCCCTGAGAATATATCATAAGTTAAGGACACAAGTTTTTAGCATAGAAAAATGCATACAAATTAATTATCATATACATGGATAACTTATACGACTGTTCTATTTGATTGGGTTCACTTCCCATTAATTTATATCCTTAAGAAATATTCAATCAAATACTATGACGACAGATAGAGTCCCTAACTAAAATAGGATCACTCCACATTCTGGTGTTTATTATCTCTAGAAATATATGACTTCATCCAATGAATTAAAGAGATATAAAATTATTTCTCCACCAAAAATAAATTCAATTTCCATTCATATGATTCCCACGAGAACTAAAACACTATCTTGCCAATATATCTTATCATAAGGAAACGAAAAATATTTTATAAACATTTCATCACTTTATAATATCATAACTCAGAAATTAAATGAGTTTCATGAACATCTCATTATCCTAATCATAAATCATCTATATAAAGGGAAAAATGTATCATGGGATAATATACCCCTTCAATAATTATTAACATTAATGGAGATTATCGTAGATTAGTTTTTTTCCAAAAATCACTTGAATATTTCTTAGGTAAATACTATTTTCATTTTGAAATCACTTATTGAAAATATAAAAATTTAAAAAATTATGGAATTATTATTATTTTAAATGAACCATGTAATATTTTAATCATTTATTTAATGAAACTAAAATTCATAAGGTTTGGAATAACAATTCTCTCTATATATGATGAAAAACACTCTTTTCACACTAAAATATATTATCAAAAAAATCTTCCTTGTAAAAATTATTTTATAAAAAATTATTATTTATCATTTTAAAAATAAATTCAAATGTTTTGAAGATGTAAATTTTTAAATATTTCATCTATTGTTAAAGTCATTCATAAAACATTATTTTTGAGTATGTTCATTGAAGAAAACGTTTAATGACCAAAGTGAAATTAAGGTCATATTTTCTTCGAAAACATTCTATCAATCATATTATCTAAAACATTTGGTAAAATGTGAATAATACATATAAAATTAAAAAATAACATTAGGATAATAATATATCATGCTTCATAGGTTAATGTAAATATAATATTTTTTAATGAATATTTAGCCTAGATAATTCTAAATTTTTGAGACTGAAACATAAACCCTTTGTTCATGTCTCGTCTTTCTTCATATGTCTTAAAATATCTAGGTTAATAAATATATATTTATTTCATATATTTATAGACCCAAAATAATACATATATTATAATTTGTTGTTAATTTATTATTCTAAAACATATTTATATTAAGAATTTCATCAAAAATATAACATTTCGGTGAAAACGGTCAATTTCCCTGATAGTTTTATTTCGATAGTTCTGGTATGTGAACCATGTTAACATTTCACCATATTTAGAAGAATAATTATAACAAAATTAACAGATTTATTTATAATAAAAACATATAAAATTATTCACATAACATGGTGGTTGAAAACAAATCCAATCATTGCATGAAGGTGGTAGTCAAGACTAAAGCACGATAATCATTATCATTTCACAATGAATGGAAAGTGAAAAAGGTAGATAATATAATATAATTTCATAACAATAAATAATTTATAGGTATCATATAAACTAATGACATAAAAATAAAATATATTCAATTTAGATGTTGATGGAAGATGAATCTTATTGATATGTGGAAGTGGTAGTCCACAAATACACATGATCCATACATAAATATCTATTTTGATGGAATAGAAGGTTAAATTGGATAATTCCTGATCATAATTATAATTCAATTTTATTATGATAATCTGTATATAAATTTTAATATATAGTATATATATAGCAGAGTTATAAAAGGAAATAAAATATAAATTACTCAATTAAGAGTTATATCTCTTCATTGATAAACATTCTGTGGATTAAAAATTGATAATTTAAAGGATAAAAATATATTTAAAAATAATATATTCAGGAGAAGGATGATATAAAAGAATTAGGTTAGCTATTTAAAAATTTATAATGATCATGATGTATGAGGATGAGGGGAAAATTTGCACTATTTTATAAGTAATGGTGATGACACACTTGGAACATTTCAAAATGATTAGAATATAATAACATCATATTATTGTAATGTAGATCTATAAAAATCAGAAATGTTATAAATGATAAGGTTAATATTAATTTAAAAAAACTATACGACATGTTTTGTGTTATTTTAAACCTTATCTATTATATTAATTGCCCCCAGTAATCCCCTTTTATCTTTAACCGTGGTATAAAAAATATACAGTCTTCATAATTAATTATATAAAATTTATATTTAAATTTATAAATTATAATAGTTATATTTATTCCAAATTTTGAATCCATTTTATAAGATTCATATTATATAATAGGATGAAAATAAATTTAAATGAACAGATCAAAACAAAAGGAATTTTGTTTTTTGAAAAATAAATTTTTAGGAAAAAAATTGATATTACCATGTTTATATTCTATGTGAAATATATTATATGAATATTAAAATATTTTATTGTTATATATAGTCTTTATATATTAGAAAAATTCATTCATTATTTTTGAATAAATTAAATTTTCAATATAAAAATACATTACCCACATGGAAATAGTTTTTTAGAAATACATCTATTATTTATAGTCAAAAACATTTATTTTCTTTTGAAACAATTATGTTAACTATAAATTAATTTTATACCAATGTAAAAATAAGTTAAAATATATAGTTATTATTACTCTTACTCACGAATCCAATGCGTTGGAGATAAATTTAAAATTAAATTTTAATATTTTAATATGGTATCACATGTCATTTAAAAAAACTGTTTAGTGGAATAAAATATATGAATGAAATTAATTTTATTTAAATAGATATATATTATAAAATCACATATTGTTACATTTAAACTACATTCATGGATTTCAGTAAAATAGTTATGTTATTTTATCTCCAATTCATCTCCTTGACAAATTTTGGGTATTTAGTACTTCATTTCCTTTATTTGGAAAATTTCTACCTATATGAGATACCAAATCATGAATTACGTTTAAATCAATATATTGGATGTTAAATTACAATCACATTGATTATATGGAATTTTATTATTATGTTCTTTAATTTAAAAAGATTTCCCCTAGTTTTAATTATAATTAATTTTGATATGATTAATGTTGTTCCCTGAAAATTCATTTTCATAGTGTTTTTAATGAGCCCAAACATAGTATCCAAGAGCCAGTGTCTTACATTTTTTACATTGGAATATATAAAAGGATTAAATAAAAAATGAAAAATTACATTAGATGTTTTGTAAAACCAAATGAATACCTGATAACTATTTTGTATTTTGAATAAAAAATTTATTACATAATTACAAAAAAATTAAATAAATACTTGAAATATAATTCAAATATCTCTTCTTCATGTCCTGGGAAAATAAACCATTGTAAGTGTTAGACTACATTCTTATTAAGGTTTATGTATAGTGGAATATATCATTCAAAAATATGAATAACCAATATTAAATATTAAATGACTTAGAAAACATACCATTTTTATATATGGATAATCCATAATCAATATGTAAAGGTAAATAACTGAAAAGACTTGATATTTAATCAATAAAATTAAAAATGTAATGCATATAGAGGTAATATCAATGAGAAAATATCCATAATAATTATATATTTACTATAAAATCTAGAAATGATTATTTATTTGACATCATACTTAAGACACAAGAAAACCTAAAATGTTATAACCTATCCAATGATGATTCAAAATTATAGTTAGAACCCCATTTCACTTCTCCAACTATTTTGTCCCATGAGTCTAACAATTCATAGAGGGGAAATGAAATTAAATTACCCAACCATTAGGTCATTTCCAAATCATTTCTCATATATTTAATAATTTATTTACTTAATGAATATTTATTAATTATCAACAAATATCTATATTGATTAAATCATACATATTTAGAAATATTTACCAAGTTAATCAAATAACATTCAATGGAAACACCATATATTTAAACGTTATACAATTTAGGAAAAAATCCCATATATTATACTAGAATATAGGTATTTTAAATAAATTTAATTTATAATGAAAAAATATATCAATAATGTGACTGGTTCATGATAAATTTAACAATCACAAAATAAAGAGAGATATTTTAATAACTTTTAACACATGGTAAATTTCTAGTCAAATCACCTTGGATTACATAATTCAAATTTGCAGATAAAATAAAATTATTTATTAATTTATAATTAGTTTACATGTCGATTGTGATGTATATACACCACATTAATTTTAAAGTGTGTATAATAACAAATATTTCCCAATGGAATGTAAATTGAGAACAAATATATTACCTCGCACATCCTTTTGGTTGAGAAAATATTTATATTTATATGTAATAGATTTAATTATGATATTATATAATTATATAAACACATTAATTTTTATAATATCATATATGATCCTTTTATAACATCTTATCACATGTTCTCTAAAAATATTTCATTGTTTCGGTTGTTTCAAGTGTTAATTTCCTTGTTTTATCAGTTGTGTTTGGTAAATTAAGATATTTTTCATGAAAATATTACATAGTTGCATTATATATATTAAAATAATAATTACATATTAATTAAATTTATTTAAAAATTATACTTTTATCAAAAATAATGCATTATGTTGTTGAAATGTTAAATATGTTATGACCGTTGAGATAGTAAGTCGTATATACCAATGTGTAATATTCTCTATTTTTAAATGATCACAATGGAAAGGTAGTAAGTGTTATTTTGTCATCATATATTGATAATAAAATCATATGTAACATATTATTTCTTTAAATATACATATATATATATATATTATTTATATGACATATTGATGAAAAGAGAGTCATACAACTTCACAATGGTTGCAGTCAACACTTACAAGAATGATTTTATCATTATTATGTGTAAAAAATAAAATAATATATTATAATTCCATATTAATGAATATATTATACTAAATTCATTATTTAAAATATATCTCATATAATCATTTTTATTGTTCTTTATAACCATCCATGTAGAGTTTTAGTGAATAATGAATCACTTTGATTTGCGAGGTAGTAGTCCTCCATACACACATGTGGAGTCATTGTGTCTCCTATGTAATGAAACAGAATAATTTATTTCATATTTAATGAATATAGAGGTATAATAATTTTATAAATATAATATAAAAATATATACACAATTTTCATCCATTATTGTACAAAATCATGATAGGTGATAATGGAATAGTGAACAACGTTAGTTTGTGAGGTGGTAGTCCTATATACAAGTGAAAAAAAATTCATAACCCATTTTACTGAAGTCGATGTAGTTATTACTAATTAAATTACTATAAAATAATCCCATTATATTGAATATACTGATGATATTATGTCATCCTAAAATAAAAATAATCGGCAGAGGTGGAGAAGGAAATAAAATAATGATTTTTGTTGAAGAATATTGCATCTTCTTTGGTTATCCTTCTTATAATTGAATTAAATCCTTCAAATGTCATGTTTATTCTATAAATAATTCCACTATGATAGGGGTAATTTTTTCTCTAATTTGGGTTGTTCGTGGTTGGAAAAAATATATTTTATGATATAAGGGGGTGAGTGGAGTGAGTGCCCTTTATAGTTGAGATGGAGTTTCAATTTTGTAAATACTCAAAATTAATCACTGTATAGTAGTCTACATTACCTAATGTGAAAAAAAATCGAGTAATAATGGAGGGTATGTTTTATTGTTTCTATACCCACCACAACCACCCAAATATATCTACATTTTTATAATAGTATTCATTTTTCATTATATTTACTCAATTATATTATTTTTGTTCATGTCATGGTTACATATTTTTATTCCCTAGGTAAATTTAAATTTAGGATTAAATAACTGTGATAAATATTATATAATTGGTACATATTTATTTAAAATTTTATATCAAATCTATCAAGTGAAAATGTTTTTTCTGTTGAAATTTTTTTTAAACACAATCACATGTAACATGAAAAAATACTATTTTAATCTTAACTGCACTAACCTATTTATTAATATTTATTGGTAAATATTATAAGTATAAAATAAAAATAAGTCAATTAATTAAACATATATTATATTTATTAACATTTTATGATATTTTTAAGAGGATATAGTTTTTAATAAATTTAATTCATTTCATAATTCATTCTCAAATTACATTGATTTCAATTTTGAAATTATACATTATATTTGAATTTAAAATTATGAATATTATGATAGAATATAAATATATTATTTTCAAACAATTTTTAAAAGATATAATAATATATAAAATTTATGAAAAGGAATAATTAATTCAATTTAATTCACTATTAATATTTTAGTATCTATTTTTAAACTTATTATCAAATAAATAATTTCAATGATGTCATTCCTTAAGAATGTAATCTAATAATATTTTCTCTAAAAACTAAATTAAATTAGCTAGATATTAAAAACTCATTTATATATAAAAATAAAATAAATAATTTAACCTATATGGTTTTACCTATCCCATATCATTATGGATATTAAAGGGAAAGAAAGATGTTTTTTCCTTTTCCATTACCTAACTTATTATATAGAACTATTCTATGTAATAGTATCGACCAAACCCATATAAATGATAATAGGGTTAGAATGGTATAATTTTCATTATAAAATATCTGTTAGAAATATTGGTAGGTAATTTTAGTCCCTATCTAATAAGATTAGTCCCATGAAAAACACATTCTCCCCTTAATCATGATAATTAATTTTAAATATATTCACTAAAAATTATGTTAAAAAATAAAAGAAAAGTACTAGATTATATAAATAATTATAAATATAAAAATATAACTCAGTTTTTCTAAGTCAACTCATTTATGTTTCAGAATTTTATTTAAAATTAATCCAATAGAATAGAATATAAAGTGTGGTTTTAAAGTGAAATTTTCAAAAGGATATTATGTTTTTATAAAAAAATGAAAATGAAAATTAAATTATTTAAATTTTATTAATTTTTATAAAATTTAACTATGTATACATTAAAAATAATTCAAATATTTAATTTATTCTCCAAAATTATTAAATGATGATGACGTTCTCAATGAAATCTTGTACTTTTCACTATTTCTGAAAAAATAAATCATCTTAGAAAAAGACCAAATATTCACTATAATATAATTTTTGTATTTAACTTTAAAAAATAATTCATATTTGATGATATAGATTTTATAAAATTGGTAATAAATAATTATAAATTATGTTCCCATATGAATATTAGACCATTCATTTTAAAAAAACATTTCTGAGAAATCATTTCATTTTCTTTTGAATTGATTATTATAAAAATATTAATAAATATATGAAAATAATATCCATATATTAGATTGTACTAATCATACCCTCAAACATAATATCTAGGTATAATAATCTTGTTAAATTATAAAAGTTTAATAATACTTCACATTTCATTTAAAATCAGTGTCGTGTGTAATGAATGCTAAACTCAATTTTTGAATAATATATGATATTGAAGAGATTATATTAATTTTTAAAAAAATATCATAAATTTTTGTGGTGCAATATTATCATATAATCATGGTTTTTTATGTCTCATAAAATATCAAATAAAATGTTCATCTTTCATAATTTTTGGGTATTACATCCTCCCAGACATTTATAAATTGTGTCCACTCAACATAAACTTCTCATAAATGCAGGTTTTTATATTTGAAAATTAATTTGATAAAAAAACCACATAGTAATTAGTTTAATAAAATAAAATCATAATAGGAGTGAAATTTATGTACAAAAAACCATCTAGAATAATCACATGACCAGGTCTCTTAGTAGGAAATGAAGATATAGACATGGAATAGAAAAATAAATCCTAAATAATTCTGGATGGTGATAGGGATAATTGATCATGATAATGTGGGATATCCATATAATGTTAATGACCGTAAACTAATAACCTAATGTGGTGTGAAAATGGTCATTGATAACATAAAAATGATGACAATAAGAAAGAATTTGGTTCCATGACCCTTTTCTTAGTGATGAGGAATGGTTTTAATTTTAATGAATAGAATTAGATATACATACTTTATAAGTATTTTATATTATAATTATTTCAAACAATTTTAATATTCAATATTTTAAATCCGAAAAGAAATTATTTTTATGAAATAAAATTTTCATCCCTGAAACACTAAATCAATTTTAATTGATTATATTATCCCTAAATGAGTGACATTTTTTCATTATATATCAAACTATTTTCAAAACAAATATAGATTGAATAAGTTATTCAATATCTATAAATATGAATATGTTGAATTAATAAATTAATCCCTTAAATATCATTTTATGGTCAACATAATCCATCTAAAATAGTTAACCTTTTGACCCTACTAAATTATCATGATCTAGAACATTTGAAAGAATGCCACTGAATTTTCAAAATTAACATAACATTAATCAATCAACAACATGAAGTAGATATTAATTATCTCACACCAAACATTCTAATACCTTCATCATGTATTCTATTGAAATATGTTAATATCCTTACCCGCCTTAAAACATTTATAAAAAAATTCATTCCTCCAGATTTGTTATGTTAAAAATAGATTATTTGATTTATACCTTCAATAAAATAATGTATTAAAATACATTAATGTTATTATATACTACATTACATAAAATCATTTATCAGTTCAAAGGTATTGAACACAATACTATTTAAATTATCCATAAAAATCCTCTCATTATACCAACACCATTTTCATTATGAACATTTTATGGAATATATTTCTCTCAATTATTTGTTTTCCTAAAAGTAAATTTTTTTGCTGAATCTTTTGTCTTCGTCATTATTACTGTTCAATACATGCATATGAATATTTAATTTTAAATTAATTAGGAATAATCATTATATATAATTCATATTTTTTAGAATGATGTCATCAGGGATTAAAAAATAATAATGACATAATTATTAAATCAAATTATATGATTATTAATTATTCATATTCATATATAGTAATATAATAATAACTTCCATGAATCGTTAGATTATTTTCTGGTATATTTCATTCACACATGGGGAATTCATCTTCGTTGTTCCCCGGGTCCCTTTAGTTAAATCATTTTACATTTGAAACTTTTTTTCCAACCCTTATTATTAAAAGAATGATGAACATTATAAACACAGTTTTTGGAAAAACACAGGCCTTTTATGAATGTATAAGTGGGTATATATCTATAATTATAACTTATTAGAAAATAATTATTTCCCTTTTTCACATTATAAATTTATTTCCAACCCATCATTTGTTCTCATGCTTACCTCGAAAGTCATAGTTCATGGTTAATTCTTGGACTATAATTTTTTAGAACAAGACATTATGTCCTAATATGATTATAATGTTTTGGAGAATAAATACCTTACAAATATAAGCATAAAAATATCAAATAAATTATCATTATTACCCTTCGGATTACTTGTATTAATCATGTTCTGATGACATATAATAGGTTTCAGTTATAAATATTGGATAATACCAGAATAGATCATAATGAAATGGTTTCTAAATCATAAAATATAATTCTAAATATGGTGTAACACTTAGAATAATTTAATATTTATTCATTTCTAATCATATATTCATAAAAGGGGTTTTTTAAGAATTACATCTATTATCATCCTCAAATTGTATCATAGGGTTATGTTTTTCAAATCTACAATTTCATAAATATAGTTCCCAATGTTTCTACAAAACATTAAGTGATATCAACAATAATGACCCTAACCCTAGTATATCGGATATGATGTCTATAATTATTATATAGGCATAGATAAATAATTAAAATTACAAAAAATGATAAATGTATTAGTCTTGGAAAACTATATACTAAAATGATATCCATTTTACTTTGGTAATAAAAAAAGAATAAAACGGAATGTAATAAAAATGAACTTCATCCTTCGAATTTTATTCAATGATATCTTCTTCCTGTCATTGAGAATGGAATGAGAATAAGTGTGTGCTCAAATTCTCAGTAAGGGTTATTATAATGGAATATATTAATATTTAATAATAATAATCGATATGGAATGATTAATAACTAATAACCCATTCCATTTAGATAACTAGATAATGAATAAATATTACGGAAAAGAAGATAACTGAAATAACATTCCATTTAATAAATAAAATAATATAAAAATAAATCTATAAGTAATATCATACATAAAATTTCCTAGAAAATAATAACTAAACTCTTAATGTATGGAATGATTAATTATTGGATTTCATGTATTAGAAACATGAAATCCTTTACCATCAATAGCTTTCAGAAGAGTGTTTAATAGTATAGGTATAACCTTATTTAATCTTTCCAATTTTTTGGTCCCATGAGACCTATCGATGCAGTGAGGGGATATATATATATATTTAGGACCCACCGAACACTCTATTTAAAAATCAATACATATTTATATATAATACTATATTTAATTCCGTAATCATTTTGTATTGATATCTAATATACATACTGAGTAAAAGATAATGATTTATCAATATTTCCCAAGTTAATATAAAAACATTCAAAAACAAACCCCCTAAGTTAAATATGAGATATGTTGGGGAAATAATCATATCCATAATTCATGAATAGTGATATATAATATTATTTTAATATATGAGAAAAATTGTTTAAAATAAATTTATTTTTAAGGATAAATTTAAAAATCACATTAAATGTGGTATTTCATAATAACTTTTAACACTTAATGATTTTGAAGTGTAATTCCCGAGGATTGAATAATTTAAATTTGAATTTGAAATAATAAGAATTATTAAATAATCATGATATTAAATTTCAATGGGGGTGTGTATACACTACATTAATGTGACGTGGTTAACAATAACAAATAAGTACTAGTGGAATTTTAATTAATATGAAATCTCATACCACATGTATCCTTTTTGTAAAAAAATGTTTTAACATTATATATAGTGGTTTAAAATAAGTTATTAACTATTTTATAAATCCATATTATTATTAATCTTTTCACCAATAATACTTTTAAAACATTTTTCACCCATTCTTTATAATATTTAATTATTTTAATTAATTCTTCTGTTAATATACATGATTTATCCATCATATTTTTTCATTAAATATAAGGATATTATACATATTACATAGATTAATTAGCTGATACATAATACTCAATAAAGAATAATAATATTTAGGAGTAATTTATAGTCTTAATACCAATCATGAAGGATGGTTGTAAAAAATGATATATGTTGTGATAAGGGAGATATTAGGTCGTAAATAAACGTGAGTAATTCTTTTTTATTTTTTACTGATCAATATGAAAAGATTGTTTGTAATATTGAATATATAAATATAACCATATTATCATATATAACTTATAAATTGTTTAAATATTCATACATATATATATATATATATTCCATATGGTGTGATGACTAAGAGATAGTCACTTTTCTTTGTGAATGTTGTAGTTGAGATATACAAGAATGACGATATCATGTTTAACTATAAAAAAATTCCATTTAGAATGATTTATAATTCCTAAATCTCATAATTATGTGATGGATATCACATATAATCATTAACATGATTTCTTGTTACCTTCCACGTAGATCATTCATGAATGATGAGACACAACGCTTTGTGAGGATGTAATCTTCCACACACATGAGAGATATTATCGTGTCTCTAATGAAATGATAAGCAATAAGTTATATATGACATAATTACTATAAATGTATAGTATTTTTTTAAAATTTAGATATATAATTTATATCCTTCATCATATCTAGCATTGAGATATGGTAGTGAAAAAAACTACAGAAATTCATTAGGCGGTAGTCCTCCTTATACATGAATGATGGTTTCTTAAGCCATTTAATAGAAGTGGAGATGGATTTAGATCTTAAAATTTTATTTAAAAATTATATTATATGGATGATATTAAATATATAATATACCCACGATATAAAATAATTTATTTCGTTGGATAAGGAATTACAATATGATTTCTTATTGAAGAATATGACCACCTCTTCGGGTATCCTCCTTTGGTTTTCCCAAAATCATTCGAAGTCCAGTTTTATTCCCTATAAATTGGCACCATTTTGAGGATATGACCATTTAGATGTGATTTTAGAAGGTTTTGGATGATCCAAATTTTTTTATGATGTGAGGAAGTGATGTTAGTGAGTTCAATTTTATAGTAGGGGGAGGGGAACTTTTGTAAATACTCAATAATATTCAAAATTTGGAGGACTATATTATAAAATATTAATCAAATATGGAGTAATAATATTTGAGAGGGTTTATTTGGTAAATATACATATGAAAAACACAAATATAAATGCTTTTCTATAATGTTATTCTTTTTTCTTTATGTTTATTAAATTATACCCTTATTCAGCATGATAACCAATTTTCCTTCATATAGTAATTTATCAATTGAGATTAAATTAAAGTGTAATTCATTTGATAATTTTACCATAATAATTATAAATTTGAATCAAATTTATCATATTAAAATCATATGCCTTTTGAAAATTAGTTTTAACACAAATCCATGTAACCTGAAGAAGCACCATTTAAACCTTAAACGTGATAACATAGGTCTTACTATTTAGTAGTTAGTATAGTCCTTATAATACATAATTAGTTACATTAATGGAAAATATATTATATTTTTAAAAAGAAATTAATAAAACTTTATAGAGGATATAAATTTAAGTAATCTTAAATCTTTAACATAAATATATTTTATTATAAAATAAAATTAATGTGAATTTTAAAATTATCCATTTGATTTGAATACAAATATCAATACATTGATGTAATTAATTTATATTACTTTAAAAAATATGTAACCATATATAATCATCTAAAAAATTAATTTAACACCATAATTCATTAAATTTATTTCATTTTTTTTGATATCATTTATCTTAATTAATAATTAGATAAAAAATACATACATTATTAGTTCATAAGAATTTAATGTATTTATTTTATCCATAAAACATTAAATTAATTAATAAGAATTTAAAAAAAATTATCATTCAAAATAATATCTACAACTGAACATATATTGTTTTTTATCTGTATCCTAATTCATTATTCATATTAATGGTAATGAAGGTTCATTTCTTCTCATTTTCTTTAAAAAATTATTATATTTTTCAATTTCCATGAATAGTATCCTGATAACACATAATGGTATATAATATAGTTATATGTGTCGATATATGTCAAAATGCTGTTTAACATGTTGGAGGGTCATTTTACCCCTAATCTAAGAAGTTTAATCTCAGAATAAACTCGTTTTTACCTGAATTGTGGTATTTAATTCTAACAATTTTAATAGACCATTATGGTCAAATATTTTGATAACATTATTATATAATAAAAAATATTCTGGTTCAATTTATTGAATATTTTACTATTAAATCAACTCATAGAAGTGGCATAATGAAATTTGTAATTAATCATGAACGTACTATGAGAAAGCATGTATTTAGGGAGAGATCATTAATTAAATTACTATGTTTTTTATATCAAAATTCAACATAAAAGTTATTTAAATGACATAAATTAGACTAATTGATAAAATATAATCTAATTTTACTTTAAAATCAATTCAATACATAATTCGGCATTATAAATTGTTTAACTAGAAAAAAATAATTAAAAATCTAATATTTTTCATTATTCATCAAAAAAATCATTCACAAAAATACAAAAATATTATCCTAGTACAGTTTTGGAAATGATATTTCTAGATTGAATTTTATTTTTTCCAATAATTTTTTTAAATGTTTTTTATCAATAAAATAAAATTATTGTTTCATTGAAATATTAAACAGTCCTATAGAAAAATAATGGTTTTTAGAAAATATTAGTTTTCTTTTGAATTGATTCTTACTATATTAAAGATGAACAGAGGACCATAATATTTAGAAATTAGGATTTAATATTTATATTCAACACCTTATTGAATATGTATACTAATCTTATTAAATTTAATATTTTAAATTTTGAAGCTCAATAATTTTTATTTGTTTTTTTATTTTCATGGTGTTGGTTAATTTTTTTGTCGTTTGGGTTAAGATAAATGTAGTAATTTTTAAAATTTTCATGTTTCATGTTGATTTTTGTGATGTTCATGATTTTTATGGTAGGTTTTAGGGTCATCCATGCTTCATATTGAGGATAAATTATTTTCCAATTCAATTATTTTTGGATGGTTTTCTTTTCACTACATGTGCCTAGTTTCGACCAAATTATGTGAGGCATATGAGATACCATACAAGAATTTTTTATTTTCTGAACAAGTCTCAATGTGTGCACACAATTTAAAAAATATATATGACATGTTTTTTTGGAGGGTCAACAATTTTATAGAGCCACAATGCAGAGTTGTCTCACAGTTTCCAAAACTCTACTCCCAAAATTTTTAGGGTGTCCCTTTTTTCTAGATGGGTGAACATGATTGGAAAATGGATTAAAAAACTATGCATCCAAACCAAGTGTATTGTCCAAGTCTATAGAAATTTGTAATTATTTTTCAACCCTCTCATAATTATACACCATTTCGGTAGGTTCGTACAATGTTTGGTCTAGGTGCACCAGAGGCCTGCCAGATGAAAATCCATTTCATTCATTTTCTAAAAGCTGGTTTAAGGGTTTCTTGTACCCAAACAACACACATAAAATGACCACATTATTAACACCATCAAAAATTCCGAAAACACCGCCATCAACGCCTTGAGATGCAAACCCTTAACACCACGAGTATAGAACCACATCACTCTTGACCAATGCCACCTCGATCCACGATCTGCCTTGACAGACAGAGCACCTGATTTCAGACTTATCCGCATTAACCAGACCACTGTAGATCTTCACCGGCATCCATCATCACCTTCACCGTAGACATCCATCATCAAAATAGCCATCCCTCCAAAACAGAAAAGGTCGTAGACGACACTCGAGTATGCTGATTGAAACACCAAAACCAAATCAAAGAAGCTTATATTAAAATGAAAAACAAGAGAGAACATCTCTGCATCCACCTTAGCATCAACACGAGTTTGAAACCGCCAGATTCGTCCACAAAACTGCATCCCAAATCCACCAAAACAAAATCCAGAAGCAATAATGAAGAAAGAAGAAAAATTGTTACCACAAACTGGAAAAGGACCCATCCAAAAACTAGATCATGTTCAAAATCCCATCGCCATAAACTAGAAATCCTGCAGAGGCCACACCCAACCACCTATTGCATGCATCTGAGTATGTGATGACTCCATCAAAACTTGGGATCTGAGACTCATTCTCTGGGCACCTGGGCTGCTGTGAAACCCTATCCCGAGAGGGGAGTCGAGCAAAAGGACTACAAAATCAATCGCATCGCCGAGAAGATGAAACCGAGGGAGCCTCCGCCGCGACCAGCCGACCAAGGGAGAAGAAGCGGGGCCTGACCAGGGCGAAACCAAGAGGCGGCGACGGGTGAAAACCATCACACTGAGTCACCCCATACGGGCCCATCTCAACAATGGGACCCCAGGGGCCTCCCTAATCCCCCAAAAATTAGATCTACATCCTCTATAGTTTAGTCCTAAATATTATAAGGTTATTTTTCCTTGTTTTTTGAATGGAATTAATTCTAATCTATTCTTCCAACCATATATTCTTGGTTTCTCACAGTGGGGTTTTCTTTTGGACAATCCTGGAGGTAAAGGGTTGATGTGTGTTTATTTTTCATTGATATTAGGGCGTGAATATTATCAAACAAGCCTCATTATCCCTTCCATAATATTTTGATTGGTATCATCACATATATGAATTAGGTGTTTCTATTATTTTCCATTCAATATCGTATCACTAATTCTTGATATATACAATATTATTTATAAAAGGTGACAATGAGTCTTTTGATGGGATTTCATGATTTATTGTGGTGATATCACATTGGTAATTTAGAGGGATAGTGGGTTATGAATGGATTTCCTAAATAATCCTTATATGTATATGTATACAAGGTTTTTGATGAAATGTAATTTTTATTTTCAAATAAAATTGGGTTTTATGGACAATGTTCAACAATTTTTTGTTTCTGTAATTCAGTTGGTTTAGTAGTTGAGTCATTAGAAAGGACTTTTGTGTCTCTGTGGGGTTTGTGTAATTTAGTTTGGATTCATGTGAGTGGTTTTTGTTCTATTTATCTTCCTTGAATAATAACATTAGTTATTTTTAATTCTATCATTATTACCATTAGATATGGGCCTATCCATGTGTTCTATGAGAGAACACATGTAGAGGCACACAGATGATAATGGAATTCTAAAATGTTTCTCACCTTAAAACGTAATATTTAAAATAATGCCATTTCTTCATCCTTCTCTTCTCTAACCCTTCTATTTACAACTGAATATTCTAAAAACCTTTATTTATGCTAAATAGTTTTATAGTTTTTTTATGATAGGAATATTTCTATTCAATTTTTTTCTTAAATATTACCCCATTTTGAATCATGAAGTGTTGTTTGGATTGTAATCGAGATGAATTCATTATTGAATGTTTTCCAACATGTTGTATATTTGAAACACGTTTTTGGTAATGGCAATTTAAATTTTTTAAAAATACAATTCATTTGTAAATTTATGTATGATTGGTACATTATGAATCTTTTAGAAAATTGGATTTAAAATAATGCGTTATTTAGTCGTAGTTAGATCCTTGGATAATGCATCATGTGATTGAATCCCCTATAGAGGGCCCTTTTAAGAGAAGTTCCTCACATAGGTGTTTTTAGTGATTGTTCTATGAAAGAACTGTGTCTTTTTGTTATTGGGTTGATCCATGTATATGAGGACCTCTGTATTCACCACATACCATTATCATGGGATTATTGTACATATTCTTGAGTGTAAAGTGATAGTCTCTTATCGATCATGAGTATAAGAGTTAGTACCCCTTAGATTTCCAAGAGTCCGGTTGGGATGTTCCACATGATAGTATTATTTTGAGTGGATTGATTCTTATTAAATATAGAGATATATCGTATGTTGACCAATTAGTGAGAACTAATAATTTCAAGGTAATGCATCTTGATATGTTTTTGAAATGCACATATTTATTTTATCTATTTCTTATTTTAATTCTTCAGAACATTATTTATTATCCATTTCATTTATTCTTGTTTGTTCTATTTTCTTTATCCACATCAAATCACCTTATTATCATCCTTTATGAATTCTTTCTTTGCGGTTTTTTGGAAATTGGGATTTCTAATAGAAATTTATTTTCCAATGAATGTAGTGTATGTTGTTTCTAAAATTGATTTTCTTAAATATTTTTATCTAGTTCATCGAAATGTTAAAACATTATTTTCACTAATGTAGTTACAATTTCGTGTTTATGGAATGGTTTAGGAGAAGACTCATTGGAATATTATGTGACTTCCTACAAAAAAATATATTTTCACACCATTCTAGTGCCACTCATCATTCCCAGACCAAGGATATTTTAGAGGTTCATGATTTTTGTTTGATTTTCTATTTTGTAAGGTTTTTCTTGTGGTTGGTGGTGAAAAAAAAAGTAATTTGGATATTGATCTTTTTAGTTTGTTAGTTTTTTTTAGTTCCTTGTTATTTCTATTATAGTTTTATTTTGTGTGTATTGATGTTTAAATTTTATCTATTATTTATATATCCTCACGATTTCACCACATCATCTAACTGGGTTATTTATTTTAGATGTTATTTAGGTGAAAATGTTCATCGTTGGTGTATCTATGATTCTCAACACTATTCACCAATCCATGAGGAAAAAGAATGCTTCTCATTCCATTTCTCAAAATGGGTTCAGTGTTGGGTTATATAGAATCCCAACATAGTTCATAGAAAAATGGTATCGTATGAGCACTTTCATAATTTTAGTGTCAGGTTCTTAAAGATTAGTGTTAATAGAATACAAAATATTAGTAAAGGAAGAATTTCATGAAACTTTTCTCATTATGACCATTCAGTTTCTTGGGGTATTTATGGATTTGAGTCTCTTTTTTGGATTTTGTATATGTGGATGGGAAATGTAAAGGGAAGTGATCTAGTGAATTATAATTATCTTAATTGGATAACTAACCCATGTGGAGCCTGAGTGACTAGATCAGGATATTCCTAGGTAATTGTACATGACTTTGTTGTGGTACAATAACAATTTCACTGGATAAAACATAGATACTAGTTCTATATCTTTTGTGTTTAGAGTGATTTGTGTTTTGGTTTGGTTTATTTTAAGTGGTTGAATTTTCAAAACTGAAATGGTTTTCTAGGAAAATGGGGTTTCAAATGAAATATGGATTCAATGTTTTACTTTTTTTATTCTGTGATTTTGTGATTGAATTGGATTTGGTTGTTATTAGATTTTTTTGTTGAAAGTATTTTTGGGATTCATATTTTTAAAATAATTAATTAAATAGTGTCTTTTTAATGGGAATTTTGATTTGATTTGTGTTTTTTGGAATGTGAACTTATTGTTTTTGGTTTGGGGTGTTCTTTTTGGATGAATTTTTATATATGTTGAATTCAGTATTTTGTTTTATTTTAGGTCATGGTGTACCGCACATAAAATTCTCCGAGGTTTCTAGATAGTTTTCTCCAATTGCTGGAATTGTCCAGAATCCTAGTGGAGTGGTGGAATCTAGTAATATCATTATGTTTCAAATTTTTTGTGGGGATTAAGGTTAGATAGATTCAGTGATGTTTCTTGAGTAAGTCAATGGTTTTTTAGGTCACTGGGAACTCCCAAATCCCTGAGTGTGCATGCCATTTTGGATTCTTTAGAGGTCCTTCATGGGATCAGTTGAAGGTGGTACTCCCATTATCTTTGAAAATTTGGAAGACATTTGAGGTTATTAAGAACAAATTTAACCGGTATTTCATAATAGAGGTTGTGATACTGGGGAAAGGGAAAGTCCTCTTGGGTATAAAATGATTTCAATATATAGGGATGTATTATGTGGACCTCTTTAGGGATTTAATCTATTTATCTACAGATATATCATATGATGTTATGCTTAATGGTTCTATCTTCTTCTAGGTACTTTATCTAGAGATGAAAGAGAATGTTGTCAAATCTAGTGAATATATTTTTGAGAAGGTGGTGGATTAGGAATTTGTAGATGAGTTGGTTCTTGAAATGTACTATGTGATAGTAGATGAATAAATCATTCATGATGTTCATGAAGGATCCCCATATAGTGTTAGGCATATTCTTGAGGAACCTATTCCAATGTAGTCACTATTTTTTAATCTGAATCCATGATCTTCATATCTATCATTAGTGTACTTATAATATAGACAGTTTTTGAATTAAATTTTTTCATACATAATCCTCTAATGTATTTTCAATGATATGACCATTTGGGCCATTTATATAATTCATATAAGAATGTTTTTTAAAAGATGAATTCTTTGTTAAAATATTCTTTCTCTTAATAGTAGGAAAAAAGATACTTCAAAACATTAGGGGTCCAACAACATGTTCAAATTAGAATATTTTCACACAGTATGGGATCTCTGGAGGTTTAAGGATCATTGGATTAGGGATAATTTGAGTTTCCATCTTTTGGATCAAATGGTATTTCTAACCCATCTGGTTATCCATGTGGAACAATTTAGATTTTCCATTATGTCCTGTAGTGGTAAATATTTAATGGGTTTTTGTTGTGGATTTTTTATTTTTTTAGGGTATTATCCCCTTGAACATGCCAATATCTAATGAAAAATATAGATTCATGTAATTTCACTATTTAGTTCACCATTTGGTTTGAATTTCATTTTTGGGTTTCCCCTCAAGTCAGTGGTTCTAGGTTTAGGATGATTCAAGTAGGGAGTTCCTAAATTTAATATTGGTTAGTTCTAGATGGTTTCTTGTTGTGGGGAGAACCCTTTATTTATATCTATTGGTTCATCAGGGTTTTTTTCTCTACAATTGGTCTGGTGTTACTTGTGGAGGGAAAGGTTACATTGTGGACCAATGTTTCATTACATATCATCTTGATTAAATATTCATCATATTTCCTCTTTTGGTTGGATGATAGTCTAAAGGAATGATGTTTTTATGGTGGGTGGAATGGTCAAAACCCAACCCTAATTTTTTTTTAATTTTTTTATTTTCTTGGTATGGGTTCTTTTGGTTGATTTTTTTGTCAATTTACTTGTATATATTTCAATGAATTTTTGATGTTCTTGGTGTTGTTGTCTACTATTCACAGTTTTTACATGTTTTTAGGGTTAAATGTGTGTCTTATTAAGGATTAGTTACTTTCTTATTTAATTTCATCTTGCAAGGTTTCTATTTAACCACCGTCATAAGGTTTTGGAAATACCGTGCGAGGCCTTGGAGAAACCGTGTGGATAATTTTGATTTTAGGGGCAAGGAGAACAACATGAGAACAATTAAGGGATATTGTGAATCTGGAATGTTTTGTGTTTCATCAATTTCATAGATCCATTTTTATCGTGGGTGCCTAGATTCCCAAATCAAATGTCCCAAAATGCAGGGTTTTCATTATCTACATTAGGGTGTTCACAGTTCGAGCATGATTTGGAAAATTGTGCATCCAAACCATGTGAGTTGTCAAAGTCAGTAAGAAGTGGAAATTCATTTTCTATACCTTCCCAATTTTAACCACACTAGGTATGTTTCCTCCCTTTTGGGTATCAACAATCAATGTAAATCCCTAAACACCATATCCTTGGGTCTCCCTCCACCACGGATTCCTCCAAAAGCATCTGAGGTGATTTTTTCCTATTTTGAGGATGAATTTTTTTTCTCTTATATAATTTATACGCTTGATTATTGTTTTCTATTGTTGGGGTTTAATATTAGAATAAATATATGGTAGAGGGTTGTTGTATGGTTTGTGTTTATTTTGACTTAGGGTGTGTGTATTTTCTCATAAGCCTTTTTTTCCCACTCCTTAGAGTTTTGTTTCATCTTCACATCATTAAGGAATGTGTTTCCACTCCTTTCTTTTCTAGAACAAGTAATTTATGCATAATATCTTCAAAATTATTTCAAATATGTGTATAATATTCTTGTTATGTGGTTTATTGATTTATTATAGTTTTCATATGTAGGTAATATGGGGAAAATGGGGTTTAAAAGGATTAACTAAACTATTCCTATATGAATATGTATACAAGGTTATGAAGGAAATGTCAATTGGTATTTTAAAATGAAATTTGGTGTTATGGATAATGTATGACCTTTATTATGGGTTTTTATAAAATTTAGTTTATTATTTGAAACTTATGAATGGATTGCGGTGCCACTTTTGGGTTTGGGTACTGATGTTTAGATTCTTATCATTGTTTCATATTCTTTTTCTGTTTAATAAATAAAACCATTGGGGATTGGAAATATCAAATTGTGTTACAATATATGTGGCCATATTTATGTGTGCATAGAGTGCACACATGAAGAGGCACAATAATTATATTGGATTTCTAAAATGATGTCCATCTTAAAACCTCAAGTTTTTTCAGAAAACCTTTCCCTCGCCATTCTTCTCTGTAAATTATTCTATATAAAAAATATTTTTGCATAACCCCAATGTGGTCTAAAGAGTTTCCTGGTATCTAAATGATCTCAATTTTTTTACTAAATCTTTCTCTATTTTGTATCATGAAATTTGTTTTATTTTTAATATAATTTTAAGGGACTTTTGGAACTCGTCCAACATGTAGAATATTTTCACATCTATTTTGGTAATGATATTTTAAATGTTTTATAAATGAATTTTATTTCAAAATGAAAAATTTCTCGATTGGTACATTATGATTATTTTGAAAAATTATTTTTAATTTAATGTGATGTTTAGGAAATTTCTGAACTTTGTATGATGCATCATGTGATGGGCACCTCTATCTAGTGACCTTTGATGAGAGGGTCATCACATTAGTGGTATCAGTGATTGGGATATGAATGAATGATGGATGTGGGTTTTTTTTCAGAAATGAATTTGAGGTACTTCACATTCACAACATACTGTTGTCATAGGATTTTGGGGAATCATCTTGATGATTATCTGGAGATTTCTCATAAACCAATATTGGGAGGGTAGGTAACACATGATTTTATGTGAGGGGATATTAGACATGCCACTATATTGGATTGTTTAGAGACCCCATATGGTTAATAATTATGTACATTCACCATATAAAGTTGGTTGACTCCAAACTGAGTATGAATAGGGATTTCTTAAAAATATGTTTTCGAAATTTCAAGCATTATTATCTAAATTTTTTTATTTTAAATCTACCTAAATTTGTTCACAATCCATTTTAGATTATTTTTTTTTTCTATTTTCATTATCTTTAGAATAGAAACATTTTTTCATCTTCAATGTTTTATTTTTTTGGTTTTTGGATTGTAAAAATTATGATGTAATTGAAAACATTTTTCCAAAGAGAGGTAATGTGTGTTGTTTCAAAAATGGTTTTATTGAATTTGTTTATCAAGATCTATTAAATAAATAACATAATTTTTATTAATGTATTTTAAGAAAAAAAATTATTTACTATTTTTGGAATGGGAATTCATGGACTCTTTGTTTATTACGTACTAATCAATTTATCCTCACACCCATCTTGTTTTACTCAATATCGGTAGACCTGAGCTAATTTGCATATTCATGTTTCTATTTAAAGTATAATTTGGAGTAGGCAAGTCTTGTGGAAAGTGGTGACCATGTATTCATATAATGATTATGTTTTATTTGTTATATTTAATATTTTTTTGTATTTTCCAATTCCTTTTTATGAATTTTTTTTGGATCATGTAGTGGTATATATTATATATGATGTTTATGGATCCTGGTTTTTTTACCTAAAGATCAGTGTGTGTCATTTATTACAATTAATTATTGGTAGAAATTACCCCCATTTGTTTTTATTTGATTATCAATACTATTTGATTGTCTAGGAGTATTGTTAACACCACTTGAGCCATGAATCGAACTGAGTCGGTTAACGGATCAGATAGAAGACTGACCTAGTTGGGGATATTAATTATATTTCATATTTAATTGAAAATTCATGTATCTTTTATGTTAATATATAATCAATGATTCATGTAATTTTTTCAATATATGATTTTGAATTTATTTAGAAATAAATATATCATAATGTCTCTAGGTTTCATATTTTCTTATAATATTGGTGTTAGATGTCACAAACACTATCAAATAAATATATATTCCATTAGATTTATGTGGTGTTATAGTTTCTATTTTCTAACCATACCATGACTAATTTATTCATAATTTCTATTTAATTAAGTGGTTAAATTAATAAAATTACTTTTCCTCAAATTCTTTTGGACTCATGTTTTACCCCATTCTTAGATGTTTTTAGTAACATGTTTTTATTTTCATTAATTTATAAATTTTTACTAGAATTTTTTTCATATAGGATAGATAAATCATTCCCAATTAGTTTGATATGTTATATTCTATCATTTGATAAATTATAATACACAAACTACTTTTAAATGGATTAATGTTTCATGTAGTATGTTTCTTGTAAAAGATATTGATAACTAAAATATCTTTTTTTGATTTATAAAGTTTCATTTCAAATAATTATTTTCTATTCTTGGTTTCTTCTACAATAATAATAATTTATAGTATATTTTAAATTGTTATTTTGTAATATTATATTTTAATAAAATGGAATTTTTATATACTCTTCTGGAAATGTGAGAAAAAAAATTATTTTCAAAATAATCAGAAGGGGGTCATTCCTTTTACAATCACATGTTTTTTCTTCCCCTACTCATTTATATAAGATAAAAGTAATGAATTAAAAAAATACATTATTTTATATTATTTTTAAAATTTAATCGTTTTAATAGATTTCACATCATCTTTCAAAATGATACCTTAGATAATAAAAAGTTAATTTTTATTTTAAACCATTATTAAAATCATTTTCTGAAATATATTTTGGGATTTCATATTCATTTACCTTATTTTTTTCAAAAATATTTACCCCAATGGATTTTAAGTTATATGATTTATATATATATATATAACATGGGGAATTATATTTTATTATAAAACAATTTTATTTTTTGATCGCATTATTTTTGATATCATCTGAAGAATTATTTGGTGAAAATGATTCCAATTAATAATAATACCATCATATGATATGTTTACTTTAATAAGGTTATATTATATTAAAAACAACCACTGTATTCCATTGAATGGGTTGTGTTTCTTTTTTCCTTTTTAATGAAATTTGGTGATGTAAAAAAAATTTATTTTATTATTCTAATACAGCGGACTATTGGAGTATTGACAATCTATTATTTTTCTATCCATCATCATTATTATGATGGTCTAGGATCATGCTATAGATTTTAGTAAAATGGGGGAATATTTTATATTTTTGTGAAATATTATTCCAATATGAATTATTATTAAAAATTTGACTCTGTATTGTGTAACCTCCCAACTTCTTCCTCAATATGAGTTATGATCAAATTATCTATTTTATTTACATGAGGAATAAATTTAAATCCATTATGATTATTAACATCTAATGTATTTTAATTATTTTATTGAAATACTATTTTTTCAATATACACATATCCATGTTATTATTTATTTAATGGATTATTAGTGAATGGTATGAATTATATATTTGACTCTAACATTTAATGCATTAGAAATAATCATGTGACTGGTGAGGGATCAATTTATATATAACATCTATGATTCTATAGGAATTATAAGGAAAATTTGAGGTATTGGTGCATACATATCCCCATGATAGGATAGTGTCTTGTAATGATTCCTTGACCACATATTTTTAATGTATGACATTATGTTTTCTATTATTATGATAGAGTTATTATTAGTTTCTATGTTTTTTTTATTTTCATATATATTTCTAGCTTTCAGTTTCATTTTTAATTTTGATTCAGGTTTTTTACCCATCCATATCAATATATTATGGTCATGTCCACAAAATGATTTGTTCATTTGTATTTTTTTCCCATAATGAGAATTTGAGATTAAAATATCATATATTACTATTTCTTGTGTTTATGAAGAATGGTATTGCATGTAAAACCTGTATTTGGGGTTTGTCTTAGTGGTAAACACCCATTAATTCTAGCTGAAAATTTGGGGTTCAAAACCCATTGGGCACATGAACTATAGTCGTACTGTAGCGTACTATAGAAGTGGCGAGCAGTATAGCGGCGGCAGGTACTATAGTAGAGACAGGCACTGTAGCGGTGGTAGGGTACTGTAGCAATGACGGATAATATGTGATACTGTAGCAGCACGGGTACTGTAGCAGTACTCTTTACAGAATGGGCCTTGGGCCCAAAAAAATTGGCATATGGGCCTTGTAAAGGGATAAATGCACATTGGGCCTTCAGTCTATGTAATGGGTCTCCCTCTACCCAGTTAAAGAGCTCTTTTCTTTTCAATATAAATAAATGATGTTTCAGCCCGAACAATTAAAAATATATATCACTTGTGAAACGTTTAAAAGGATAGAACATGTGACCTAATTTTTGGCAATAGAGAAGAATTATAAAGAATTAATTAGTTTTTTTATAGTGAAAAACATTCCATTATTTAAGAATGTCATGAGATTTTTTTAACATGTCCAAGATAACTGAAACTCTAATCACTAAAATATCCTGGTGTGGTAAGAGATGCAATAGTCATTTTTTCCCATGATTATGGATGGTTATATAAACAAATTTATAGCATGTATAAAAGAATTAATATAATATATAAGTTCTTATGGAACCATATCCAAGTGTTTTATTTCAGGGAATCATAACCACTCATTGAAAACCAACACCTTGGTAATGATGGAAGGGGATGTTTTAAGTGATTTTTATCTAGTAAAATATATTAATTTTTTTTAATTATGGCCTTTGATTCATGTTTTTGTGTTCACAATCATATGAAAACATAATAATTAAGTAAATTACACAATATTATCCATAGTGACATGGATATAGGTGTAATAAAAAAATCTAAACATGTTTTTTGTTTCTATATGAGACCATTTGATGATGTTTCTAACTAAAGTGATCTTAGTTTTAAAATATTGTTATTATGTGTCATTAGTGTAATAATTTAGACTATATAAACCAAAATCTAGATGTTATATTACACTTTTATATATAATAATAGAGTCCCCAAATTACCTAATAGATTTTTAGTCTAGGAGGATGATAAAAAAATTAGAATACATTTTAAAATACAATATATTACATGACCAAAATGAGATGACACTATTATCGATTATATAATATCTGTGAAAATAAAAAATAGTTCCCATTTTGGATTTTTGGGAAATAGAAACAAAATCTTTGTGAAAACATGTTATAAAAATGGAATAGCTTATAGAAGAGTTTATCATAACATAAACACAGCACCTGTGACATTGAAATAATGATAACACCACATGGATCCAATATCTACTGAAAATGAGGACATGTTATATTTTTGGTAATAAATCAAATAATGGATGTCATTCATAATTTATCTCATAATTATTGAAGTAAAAATTCCAAACATCAAAATATGATTTCATGGACTTATTCTATAACAATACCATTACAGGGAGTGGTGGACACCAAAACGCAAGAAATTTTTCTTCATTAGACCAACTGATGCATTAAAGGGATATATAATTATGGACTCAACCCATTAGATGTTTATTTTTAACAAATTCACTATGATATTTAATAAAATATTTTATAGAATTAACTATACAATATATTTTTGAATAACAAACATTATATCTATATAATGATATATACAGGAAAAAATACATCCACATTAAATGGGAAAATTTGGACACCTAGAAGAACATATCTCAATCAACATAGAATTCATTTTTCATCATCAATGTAACTTTAATTACCGTTATCAAATAAATATAATTTCTACATACCCATAAATGTGTTGGGATTTGAATGGATGATAATAACTGGGTTCAATAGTTTTAATTGCTTAATAAAAAATTAAGTAATAGAAAAATACATTATCTTGGATTATAAATATAATATGAATATTACCAAACCTAACCCTCAAGAGTTTTTAGACATGTAGATAGTATTTGACTTACTCATCGTGCCTCATAATGGTGGTTGAGTTAGTAGTCAATAAATAATTTATTGAGTGATTAAGCATATTTCATTTAGTTCCATAGGTTCACCCACATTTTAGTATATATACATGTATTTTATTTTCTAGTAAATACACAATCACTTATTTTACAAAAATATTGGATGGTTTCTCTAGTATGGAATAGATTGAGTTTTACATGTATTTTGGTATATTTTAAATGGAGAGACAACAACATAATAATTTAAATCTCATAAAATTCATGAATAATATAGTAAAATTTCTTCCACGATAATATATGCAAAACAAAAAATGAAATAAGTAGTTAATTTAGTATGAGTCTGATATAATTAAAATTGAAATAGAAAAACCAACTTATGGATTTGGTGGAAATTCAATCAAAACAATTTGAAGGAGTGGGAATAAAATTGTTTATTTAAAATCTTAACTAAAAATAATTCCATTACATTATATCATATTTGTGTATTATATACACAACTCTATATAAATTAGGTTGATATTAAAAAACATGTCACAATGAGAGAAATTAGAAAGGGAAAACTCATACATCATATCTGATAAACATGAATCAAATTTCATCCAAATTTTCTAAAAACATACACATTATAATCACTTATTTCTGAACCATTATAATAAATTTTTTATTTTATACTCTATATATATATATATATTCAATATCTATATTATATCTAGTATGTAATTTCTTTCCAATTTTTCGAAATCATTTGTATTTTTTTCCCTACATCATTAAATTGTTAATAAAAATTATTATAAAAAAAATTTGTACCCTAAATATACATAGATTTTATTAGGTTAACGTAATAACATAAATAATTTCCCTCTTACATCAAATGGGTTAATAAATCCTCATTTATGTATAAGGGGGACAACAACCTCAAATAATGATGTCATTAATTTTTCCATTAACAACTCTCACGGTTTTGTATGATGATGAATAAAGTGTTAATAAATTATATTTATACCAAAATTATACCTATTGATTTAATATATAATTTATAACTATTTTAATTCCATTCCACATGGGATGCGATAATGTCACTCATGTGTGTGGCAGACTACCACCTCGAGAATTGTTGTGATTCGTTTTTCACGAACAAATTATATTGAAGGTTATACGTTTTAATATAATAAATATTTATTATAAAAATATACAATTATGACATTAATATTATATTTATCATTCTTAAAATATAATTTATCATTTTTTATTACCTTTTAACATATTGGAAATATGATAACGTCATTCGTGGATGTGTGGATTACCTTCTTCTCGAAGAGATATTTTTTATTTATCATAACTAAATCAAAATAATTATATATATAAATATATATTATTAAAAATTATGTTATTTATGAGTTAATTATAAATTTGATAATATAAAATATTACATATGTCCATTCCATAATGATCATTTAAAATTGAAATTGTTATTCTTTCGTACGTACACCCTACTGTCTCCATAATTGTAATATAGAACTTTTCACATAAACATCATTCATTACTAGTTATAAAATTATAATTAATGTATAAATATTATTATGAATTCAATAATATTATTCACAATATTTTTATATAATTACTTATTTGACTATAGTGAACCTGCTAAATCTATTTTTGACACGACAACTAAATACGGTCAAAACATCTGATGTAAACATATTTGAATAAATAGTAAAATATAACACTGTAATAAGTAAAATATTTGGAATAATAAAACTGAAAAAATTATAAAAAATTTATATAATTATAATATTTCTATTATTATTGAATATAAGTAAAAAGTGTAATGAATCGAACTCGAGGTACTGGTTTTCTCATCTAACATTAATTTCAATGAGATGCATGCCATATTCACACCAATTCTTGTTCTTCTATGTGCATACTGAACATGAATCAATTTTAAGTTTTTTATCCTTTATTTTATTTTGTATTTATGTATCCATTTTATGATCTCTATTTCATGTGTTTTATTTTATCAATGATCCTAATACAGAAAATGGTTTTTCTTTTAAATTCCCTTCTTTGAGAATTATGATATGTTATACACTAATCTTATATTATGAATTATATATGCTACCCCATTTATCATTAAATATTATGAATAAATATATTTCTATGATATTTTATGATTTAGGTAATTATAGTCCTTCAAAGGGATTATGATTCAATGTTACAAAAATCATAGTAGATTTATGTTATAATATAATAGTTTAGTGTGATTGTTTGTGATTATGTCTCCAATGTGGAAATATTATGATCTACAACTAATGGATTTTCATTAATTTTTTTATAATATGATAATTTATTGAGAATAAATGTTCACCTTCATTTTATTGTCTCTATATTTCACGATTTTAATGAAATGTATTTGTAAAAAAATTGACTGTATTTATCACTTCTAGTGAAAACCCTTTCTGTTAAAAACATCTTGTTATCCAAAAAAATTAGAATTTATTTTAATTTTTTAAAATTATTTATTAGAGTTAGTTTTATCCATGGTTTAATTAAAACATGAAATTTTAAATGTAATCCTCATGTTGTTTTAAAAAATAGTGACTGATTTTCTGTTTATGAAAATTTGAATGGGAACATTGTTTTAACAACTATTACATGGACATAATTTTACATAAATATTAAAATTATTTTCATTTAAGTATACTCATTAAATATTTATTCTTATTTGAGAATAAAATTATTTTCAAAAAAATTATTCTTTAAATGATTTTTTCATGGTGGAATTATTATTTATCTCATGAAATGTTTTAACTGATATTCTGAACTATCAATTATATTATTCCAATATTGTTCCCAATGAAATTTATTTTTAGAATAATTTTTGACTTTTTATTTTTTCTTAAATTATTCCCAAAATGAAAAAAAAATTTCTTACAAATTTATTTAATTTTCTTATAATAGAATGTATATTCATCAATGTCAAAAACCCTTAACATTACATATTAATTTATGAGGATATTATGAAATTATTCAATTCTCATTATTTCTCAAGGTGGATTAAGATTATTTAAAAGATATTTTTATAGAAACCATATATTTTTCATGGAATAATTATGTTTCAAAGTTATAATAATATAATCCATTTATTTTTCTAATTTGATTCATATTTCAAAGATATTGATATAGAAGCTATTAATTTTCCAATATTTAATCTTGTCTCAAATAGATTAACAATAATCCAATTCCTTTTCCTTTTCCTAATCGTCTTATATAAGGATAATGATAATTTTTTTGAGTTTATGTTGAATTCTCTATATAATTTTTTCATGTTATAGTTATTAGAAATTATATATAATGGGTTCAACCAAATTAAACCAGGTGAGCCCGTAATTGATTTTATGATGGGTGAAAACAAAGAGATCCAATGCAATGAGAATGATTATATTATCCATATAATTATATTTAAATTCACCTATATGATTATTCTTATTTGGTGGTTTTGAAAGTATTTTTTTAGGAGGATGATTTCCCAGGATACATAGACATTTTTTATATGATTTCTAGAGGTTTGTGATGTTTAATCATATCAAAATTTATATCACATGGCTCATGATTATTTATTATTTTGAATCATTACATTCATAATTATGTGAGTCATGTTTTCATGATTGATGATCTAGGGAATGATGGGTATGAATAATATTATATTATAATCATGTAATATTATTATGTCATCATACCATTTGTATCCTCTTATTCTCACATATGGCATTGATTTATTAATGCTTATGTTTTGCCTTCCTGGTCATTTGATATCAACCTTATTATGTTCTATTTTATGGAGGTTATAAATAATGATGTTAAAGGAATTATTTATAGTTTTGAGATCATATTGACTATTACGACGGCTTATTGTAAAAAAATAGGATGATTAATGTGTGAAAAAATATCATTTAATTTCATTGGAATTATTTATTTATTAGGATTTCCTAATTATATATAAGTCTAAACATACATGGTCCTTCAATATATATGTTATAAATGTTTTCCTTTTGAGATTGTATGATTTGGATAAACAAAAAGAGTCACGTTTATCAGTATCAAAAATTTAAATGTAATGTTTATGGACATAGAAACTAATAATTGTGTATGGGATATGATATGTTATATTTTTTGTCAAATTATTAGTATAAATAAATTTGGTGATTTTAAGGTTTTCATGTGTGGTTATATTAAGATTTATAGATACCATCCAAGATATCATATATTTTCTTTGATCAAATGATAATTTTATTTGAATCCCCATTTGAGGGTTTTATGTAGTAAATATTTTGAAGTTATTAATGAATTTTATTGAGATGTTATATTAGATTGATGTATTTCAAACAAATATTATTAAAATGAAGCATTATTTATGGGGAATTATTCTTTCATGCTCAAATAAAATAATGGAAAACATGAATTCCATGTGACAAAACATTGTATTTTGAATGTCCATTAGGCTTGTATCCACATCCAATGGGAAACAAGTGTGTATACTTACTACTGACCAAGATGATGTCCGTATTAGTATGATATTTTTAATCGTAAATAATAATTTTAATTTGGAATAATATGGGAATTTTTTGTTAATAATGGTTGATTTATCTTTAAGAATATATTTTCTAATACTTATAATAAATTGGTTGAAAACATTGTTATGAAATTTTTTATAAATTTTAAGGGTAGTTATTTAAGGATTGGTTTATATTGAACATTAAGTACTACTTTTGAAATTTTAAGAGTTATGTATGAATGTTTTTTATCAATATATTTTCTAAAAATTTTGGTATTTGTTAATATAATAAGGAAAGAGGAACATATTATTATTATTTTGAATATTAGTTTGTCCGTTTAATGACTAATTTAGTTCATCATTCATTAAATATTCATCATGGATACACATCATGTGGAAAAAAATATGAGATTGTTGTGAAAATTGATTAGAAGATGAAATTATACACATAAAATATGTATATTTCAGTAGTTTCTTATTCAATATTGAAATATTACTCCCCCACTCTATGAAAATGATTACAAATAAAAAAAATAGTATACTAGTACATTAAATTATGATGAAATTATGGTCAATTTTATCATAGTATATTTATGGTTTTTAGGCCATTAGCATTTTGTTGGTCATTCTCTTTGTTGTGATCAATGACCACAATCACAATTTATGATTGTTTACACTTTTATTCATTTCCCAACTATGTTCTCTTATTTGGAAACCTAGTTAAGTTTTATTACATATGGACTTTATAATTTCATTTTATATCTTACTAAGATGATTTTTTGTTAATCCCTTTTTCAATTTATGTTCATAGCAAAATTATATTCTAAAATACATCATTTGATCTCTAAGAAAAATTCTAAATTATGAGGATGTAATTTTTTACCCCAATTGGGTGTAACACTAAAAATTTTAGAAGAAAAAAATTATTTCAGTTAGTGTAAATTATATAAAACATTGGTCATATATAATAACTTAAAAAAAATTTACATTATGATACATTTACATCAAAGTAAATTTAATCTCCTCAAAATAAAATGGTACACACAACCGCATGTTTTTTATATTTGATAATGTATTTAAATTGAAATACTGAGATTAAAAGACCAATCATATATAAAAACAGTATGATCTAGCTATTATATTGGTGGGTACGAATATTAAAACTAGTTTATGTAATCTATATATATATAAACTTCACACTCCATAATAATTATTGATATTTGTTTATTAAATAATTGATCATTTTTCAATACTGAGATTTTATTCCTTAAAAATATGTTTTCCAAAATAAAAATTATTTCATATTAGGAAAATAATATTATAATAAACATTATTACTTTAAAAAAAATTAATTTTCTAAATATAACATCAATTTTGGAATTTAAATATCAAAATAACTTTAGGTGAAATTTTGGGACTTTTAAAAAATATTGAATTTTCAATGAATAATAAAAAATATTCATTATTGTAAAACTATATATTATTTTCATTAAATTATGAAATTAATATTGTCAAATATGTAATTAATGAGTTTAAATGTAAAATAATTACTACTTTGTTATGTTTAATCTACATAATTATCTTTTAATGATATTTATATTTTATTTTACTATATGTTTGTTTTTTGGTTTTAAAATGGGTATTTATGAAATCTGTTGAAAATTTTATAATGATTAATTTTATTAATTAAATAAAATAATATATAATGAGGAATTATTTAAATAAAATTTATATTTTATTTATTTTTATATTTTAATTTCGAAATATAAAATTGTTATTATTATATATAGAGTTCATATAAAATCATCATATGCTTGAAAAGTACAATTCTAAAAATCCGTAATTTTCATGTCATATGTTTCTTCTTAACTAAAATTAATTTCTCCCACTTTTATAAAATGAAATTGAAGAAAACAAAATTTATTATTGAGATGATAATTTTAAAATATTTTTCGGGTTCATTTTTCAGAAAGTATCAAGAAGTTTCTTTTTTTGATGAATAGTTAAATATACTGAATTTTATTTTGAACCCACATATTTAGTTAAAATATGTATCATGCAAAATTTTCCATAAAATTTGGTTTAGAGTAAAAATATTTCAATTATATATATAATTAGAAAATATTAATTATTCTATTCATTTTTATAGTGATCTTAAATACAAAAAGTTTTAAAAATTTGAACCACTTAACTTTAAAATCATGTTTATTTATCGTGTCTGTGAGAATAAATTTCAATTTAAATTTTCCACCTATATTAATATAATTTATGATGTTGGACTTCATATATTTAATTTTAATAATTTAAAATTTCTATCATATTCAAACTAATTTTTAACAAAAAAATTATAGTTGAAACAGAAAAAATTATTTACGGTAGTTATGGTTAAAGTTTTTTTACCAGGGGTTTAAACTAAAAATATATGGTTGAAAATTGATTATAAACACGTATTAAAACATTTTTAATGATGTATTTCTACCAATTTCAACTGTAATACTGTTTATTGGGCCATTTTCATCCATTTTTACTTAAGAAAAATGTTCAAGCAGTGATTTTTTTTCAAAAATTCGAAGTGTGTCCTCTCCCCCACATTATGAATACAATTCCATCTTCTCTACTATTTAGACCATAAAACCTATTGGAATTTTTAGATTCCTACATATAGAAATTCTAAAATTCCATATTATAATATTTGAAAATTTATTTCAGTAATTGATCGAACCTAGACATGCCATTGATGGAAACCTATGAAGGATACCCAATTAAGAAGTCATGTTCTTCAACGAGCATTTTTATTTTATTTCATTCTCCACCGCATTAAATTATTTATGTAAAATGAATATATCATAAAAAAATTATATTAAATATATTTTAATGTTATTTTTTACATTCGCTTGCCTAAATAATTTCCCTCTCCAATCAAATGGTTTATAAAATCATCATTCATATATATATTGGACTACCACCCCATGAAACAATTTCATTAATTTTTCAATTACCACATCTCACGGTTACGTATGATGATAGATATAAAGTATATACATGATATTTATTGCCTAATTATAACATTTGAGTCATTATATTATATATAAATTCATTAAATTCCATTCTGTAGGTGATATAATAATGTTGCCCATGTTTACGAAAGACTTCCATCTCGTGAAGCAATGTGATTTATGTTTTAAAAACACATTGCATGTATATTAATAAGGGAAATGAAAATGAATATATGTTATTTAAATGAACTAAATATGATATTAATTAAATATTTAACACCATTTAAATATAATATATCATTTTCTTTATTACCATATCACTCACCGAAATAGTTACAATGTCATTCATGGAATCGTGGACAACTACCTCATCAAAGAGATGTGATTATTTTTTCATCAAAAAATCATAAAAATTATATAAATAAGTATATATAATTACATATAATGGTATTAATGATATAATTATGATTATTGAAATATTAAATTGTACATACCTCATTTCAAAAATGATCATTGAAAAATGGAAATGTTACCCCTGTATACGTACAACCAACTGTCTCCATGATTGTATCATAACCCATTGTTAATAAATCATATTCAGGATATGTTTTAAGGATAAAAATTATATATAAATATGATTAAAATATATTTATTATTCTTATATTTCTGTTTATATAATGTCATATTTGTCCATAGTCTACATACCAAAGACATTTTTGAAATAAAATCCTAATATAATTAAAATATCCTACCGTAACAAAAAATATTTAATAATCATATATAAAATTTTAATAATTTAAATAATAACAATATTATTCATAATTTTTTTAATAATTTATATTATTAATATTATTTTATTATCTAGGATGATAAAGAAGAAACAAGATCAATCTAAATCGAGGTAATGATTTTATCATCACAGTTTTCTTTCTTTGATATGTATTTAATATTTACCACTTATTTTTTATGAATTGTATATACTCCCTATGAATCTATTTTATGATTATTATATTACATTATATTGGGATATACATATCTAATTTTATTTCTCTCTTTCAGGTTGTTTATGTTTCAATATTACCAAATAGCTTTGTGAATTTGGTCTTAATATTCCTTCTATGTGATGTATGTTATATTACCCACCAAACCTATATGATGGGATGTATATAATTTCCACTTTGAAATAATTTATCATTAATAGTATTGTTTTCTTGATATTATAAGTTTCACTTAGTGAATTTTTTTTGGGGATTTTTATTCAATGTTTGCAAAGTCACATCATATTTATGTTACAGTCTCAGTGTTTATTGAGATATTTGTTGTCATTATGTTTTTAATGTCAAAATCCAACAACCTACTTATTTATAATTAACATTAATTTTTTTCTTCAATAATATTTTAATGATAAAACATGATTTCCCTTCATTTTTCTCGGTCTATATATTGAATATATTGAAGAATTATTTTATTAAAAATAATATATCTTTCTATAATCAGATGAAAAACATATTTCTTCCAAAAAACATGTTTTCAAAAAGCATTTTCAAAATTGTTTTTAAAAAATATTATATTATTTATTAAAATCATTTTTCCCATGTTGTAATTTTAATAATATATTTTAAAATGAATCTTTATTTATTGTTAATAATATTTTATATCAATTGTAACTAAAAATGTGTATGGAATCATTTGTATAACATGAAAAACATGAACAAAATTTCCCTAAATTATGATGATTATTTAAATTAAAGATTTATTTATTTTTTTAGCTTTCATTTCTATTAAAATTATTTTCAAAATGATTTATGTTTTCAATACTATTTATAAACTAGAAACTATATTTTACTAATGAATTATTTTTTGTTTTTGTTAATTTTAATTTACATGTTTATAAGGTTTTTTAATGAAAATAATATTTCAAATAATTTGTGAGATTTTTTATCAAAAAAATTAATTTGAAAAATAAAATGATAATTTCCTATATATTTAGTTAAAAATATTTTTATTTTAATTCTATTAATCAATATAAAAACATTTTTGGTTCTTATTATTCAGTAAATATATATTATAATGATACTATCATTATTCATTGTCTAGAATGATTAATATAGTTTATAATATATTTCAATCGAACCCATTTCCTTTCCAAAGGTTAATAATTTTCAAATTTACTTTTATATAACCTATTCATTTTCTATCTGTTAATAATGTTTAAAAGAGAATTTCATGGAACCCATTTATTTCTTAAGGGTTACTCATGTTTCAATGTGATAGAAATGGCACCAATTTCATTTCTATGGGTTTATCATGTAATTTAATAATAACGAATTTTCTACTGAGTGTTAGGATGAAATCACCCTGTGTTGGGAAAAAATACCTCAAGGCATCATTGGATCATTTTTTAGGTGATCGTGTTTTTTGAAAAAGTGGGCCTCTATGTTGTGTTTGTTGACAATGCAGACCATGATGAATGAGTGTGTTGAGAAAGGATGATTACATGGTGACTTTTTGTGTTCAAGGGTTGTTTTCAACAATCCATGATTGATTGAAGAACTTTGACAAAGGAATGAATGATCTGGAGGTAGTACAATTATCGTGGTGCGCGAAAAAATAGTGGCACGCCAAAAATCATTGTGGTGAGCGAAATATAAGCGTGGTGCATGTAAATATAATGTGTTTCGTGAAATAATAGCAGGATTCACGAAATTGAGGTATGATTTTTTTCGTACAAGAGGTGTTTCGATGTCTGAAGACCTAAAATTGGAAAAGGCATGAAGTACGCGAAATATTAGAGCAGTGTGAAAAAAATGGTGTTGTGCGGAAGATGTGTTTTTCATGCTCGAAGATAATTACGCGGTCAAGGAGTGTTTTTCTCATAGGGTCGATCTTCTATATAAATATGAAGTGACCACCTCCATTTTGTGTATCTCAATACATCAAGAGTGTCTGAGCTCTGGCGCGTGAAATTGGAGTGCAAAAGCGAGTTGCGTGAAAATAACAAGTTTGCGCGTAAAAGATCTATTTGCATGAAAAATCATATAATTCCGCACAAGGTTGTGTAGATGTTGCATGTAAAATCTATTTCACATAAAATAATTTGTTGTTCATAAAAGGGATGTTGCATGAAAAGTAAATTTCATGCAAAATCAGAGAATTAGGTGCAAGGTAGTATATAGGTTGCGCGAATAAGAAGAGGTTGCACAAAAAATATGTGATTGCGTATAAAAGTAGGGTTTCAGTGAAAATTATATTTCGCACAAGTCAAGGGATTTCCGTAAAAGGTGTAGTAAGCAATGCACACAAAATTTGCAGTTTCCTGGTACACCAGGTGTAAAGTGAGATTCATCTGTGGGTGAATGTTGGACGTCAACAGAGCATCTATCAACAGTTAAGGATGCAGATTTCATTAGAGATAATAAAGAGACCTACATATCAATAAATTGTTAGTGGATCTTCTGAAGAAGTTGTGAGCGCACTTATGTTGAGAGAGCAGTGAGCTTTAACATTGTGAGTTGTTGTAAATAAGGAGGGATAGTGGGTCTGCTTCAAACTTTTAAGCAGTTGTGCGCTTATAGTGAAATTGGTATATCTACACAATGTCAGTGTATGCTCCTTGGATATAGCCAGTGTGGGTGAAATAAGTAAAAATAATTATATCCTATGCCCACTTTAGTGTCTGTTCATACTCTGCATTGATAAAGGGAGAGAAGAGGAGGTTTTCTAATAGCAAAATAAGATCAAAAGGGGAAGTTGTTTTAATCTGTCATACCCTGATTCACCCCCCCCCCCCTCTCAGGGTATCTAGCCTAGTGGACCTAGCAATTGGTATCATAGCGAAAGGTTAATATCAGCATTCCTCTCTGAAATGGAGGTTACTTATCATAAAGGGATTCCGATCTTTGACGGGAACAATTTCCATATATGGAAGAATCAAATGCAACACTACTTCATATCATTAAGAATGGATGTGTTCATTGTAGCAATGCAATTATTAATAGTTTATAATAAGAGTGGTTCCTTATCAGAAGCTGAGCGTAGAGATTTTGATGCTGATGCCAAAGGAATTATTGCCTTAGGGGATCCCTTTCAAATATTATCTATATAAAGGAGATGTCATGAAAAATGTCACATTCCATGTTGTAAAATCTACAGAATATATATGAAGGGGATACAAAGGTCAGAGAGGAAAATCAGCATGTTTTGTGGAACAAGTATGAAGATCTGAGAATGAACCTGAATGAGTCTGTTGATGCCTTTTTTGACAGGGTAAATTTTATAGTGGAAGACATGCGAGGTCTTTGTAAAGTTATTGAAGACATAAAGATTGTGAAGAAAATCTTGAGAAAACTTCCACCTCGGTTCAATTCGAATGTTTCAGTTTTAGAAGATAATGACCTGAAAGAGATGACGTTGGACAACCTGCACAACACCTTTATTTCATATGAAATGAAAATGATGATAACGATGCTATGGAAAAGGGGAAATCCAAAGAGGTGGAATTCATGTCCATGAAGAATCTCACCCTTGGAGACTCTCAGGAAGGAGAAGATACAGTGGAGGTGATGTCATCCCTCTCCTCAAACATTCAAAGAGGAAATAAAATGTTTAAAAGGAAGCTTCAGCTTGTTTGTTTTTGATGTGGAATGGTTGGACATCTTGCGGAAGGGTACCCCAAAAAGTTCCAAGAGGATAATGATGTCGATGAAATCAAAATTCCCTAGAAGAAGTCTACAGCTTATGGGAAAGGCAATAAATAGTTCACGATAAATTTCATTAAGAAGAAGAACCTTCTTTAAAATGAAAATTACAGTTTAGACAAGAATGAGGTTGAGGATGTTGAAGAGATATAGAAATGTAGAGATCGGGGACAATATGCTATGGTGGAAGATGTCGGTAGTTCTCAGAATAAGAATGAAACTGAAGCTGATAAAAAGAAGAAGAATTTGCGGGAAGAGTTGATATGAAAGCTGATTTAGAGGCTTCTCTAGAGGATATAGATGTTTGGAGCGCCAAAACAAATAAAGCCAAAAAAGTTGTTCATGACCCCAAACTCTATATATAGCAGCAGGAAGAAGAGAAGTCTGAGTTGATGGATGAAATTGAGAAACTCAATTCATCTATACCAGAGGACTCATAATCAGTTGCTGAGTATAAAATATAAATTGGAGAGCAGAAAATTGAGATTGATATATTGAGTATCACAATGAAATATCTAATCAAGCATATTGAATGACTTGATAGAGAAGTTCTCAGTTTACAGAAAATGGTTAATGATCAAGAAAAATTCGTGACTCCTACTGGGTTATCATGAAAGCAGATCACTCAGAAAACCGATAAGCTGAAAGTGGAGAATAGTGGTTTAGCAGAAAGGAAGCATCAGCTATGTTCAGATTCTAATACTGATTGGGGGCTTGATCGAAAACAAAAAGATGTGAAAATTGATGTCAGACCGCAGACACCCACTCCATGATTGAAGGTTGATTTGGCCACAAGGAAGAATCAGAATATTCAGGGATCCCAAGGGGAAACACACGGTGTAGAATTCACACAATGGAATGAAACTCATATCAGGTATTATTTTTGTTGAAAGATGGGACATTCACAGTATGTGTGTTCCATGGCTAAGAGACATCGAAGGGCACAAGAACATAGGTGGCAGCCAAACAGAGAACGGTTCTCCATTATAGATTTTAAAGGACACTATTTTGGGTTTGGAGGATTTGGGCACATGGATAGTTATTGGACTTCGACCATACAAAGGAATGAGACAAAGGAGAATCAAAAGGTTCTCAAGCAGCTGATCAATAATCCAATAGGTGATTTGAAAATGAAAAACTGATTTGCAGCTTTGTAAGATGAAGCTAGTCCATCATACTCAGTTAAATATCATAAGCCTCAATCCATGTCATGTATGAAGGAAAAAATATGGACCAAGAAGAAAAAGGATGGGAAGGCAGTGGTGGCAAAAATTTACCTTAATGCATCTGATCTCTCTGGTGTGTGGATCCTTGACAGCGGTAGGACATCTTACGTGACAGTTAATAAGGATCTTGTTACAGGTGTAAAATATGACAAAGAAGAAGTTTTCTAGTTTGGAAATGATGAAGGCCTAAAGATAATTGGCTTAGGAAAGGCCAAGTATAGGGAAAAGAGAAGACTTGTGTTAATGTCATAGTAGTAGAAGGCCTCAATCACAATTTTCTTAGCGTCATACAACTATGTGACTCTGGACATTCTATAAGGTTTACTATGTAGTTGTGTATCATCATAGGAAGAGATGGGGTGGTGGTTCCATAGGTAAAAAGGACAAAGGTAAATCCTTACCTATTAAGTGGAGAAAAATATATGTGCTTTATGTCCAAAGAAGAAGAAAACATGTTTTGTCATAAACTACATGGTCATCTATGCCAACCATCCATATAAGATCTGGTAAATTGTGGTGTTGCAAGATACGTCTCTAAGCTATCGTGTGATCATACTCACACATGTGATGCATTCCAACAAGGTAATCTCATCAGAAATACATATAAATCAAAGCAAAATAAGTCAACAATGGTTCTCGAATTGGTGCATGCTGATGTATGTGGGCCAATCACACAATGAGAAATTGGCGGAAAGAGGTAATATGTTCTTTTCATTGATGAATATAGCAGAATGGAATGGGTATTTGTTATTTACCATTAGTATGATGTGTTGAGCTTCTTAAAATAGTACTAGAGGGGGAACGAAAGGATTCTTGGACAAAAAGTTCTGAAGGTTCGTACTGATAATGGTATGTAATTCACAAACATTCTGGTGGAAGACTATATCGGGAAACACGGGATAAGGCATCATTTTTCCTTAGGGAGAACTCCATAATATAATGGAGTGGTTGAATGGAGAAATCAGATCATCAATAACATGGCCAAAGATATGGTCAAAGAAAAAGACCTACCAATGGAATTTTGGAAGGAAGCAGTTTTGACCTCGATCAACATTTCTAACAGGGCTCTATTGTGTCTGACGGAAGGAAAAAAACCATATGAGATGTGGTATGGAATGAATCCAATAGTGAAATAACATTGAATATTTGGATGTATGTTCTCCATACTCAATAAATAGAAACATATAAAATTTGGGTTCTGTGGAGATGAGGGGATATTTCATGGCTATTCAGAAAAAAAAAGCATAAAAATGTTTTCACAAAAGGATGGGAAACGTATTTGAGAGTATATGTTGTCACTATTGTATAAAATTAAGAGTGTATTCCACTACACAGTGAAAAATTTCTAGATGAAATCCATGAAGAGGAAAGTAACACATGAGGAGCATAAGTGGCTGATGCTAATTCAGAAGAAGATAGTTATGATGAGCATGACGAAGAAAAATCTGTATTTTCACTGAAGCCAAGGAGTCGAGCTGAAATTGACAGGAAAAATATCATTGGCGGTCAATCAGTTCCAATTCAGACAAGAAGAATGAATTCAATGCACATATATCTTTCCTATCTCATGTGACACAAGGAAGGAATGGAACATTCATTTCTCAATATAAATATTCCAAGGAGGTTCTGAAAATATTTGGAACGGAAAATTCCAAGTAGATGAAGAGTTAGGTTGCTACCTGGATGAAACTGCCCAAGGATGAGAATGAAACGAAAATTAATATCACAGAATATAGGGAAATCATTGTAATTATGTTGTACTTAACTGCGACAAGTCTTGACAATGTCTTCACCACATGCCAAGCTGCAAGATATCAGAGTAATCACAATGAAATCCACATGCTTGCAGTGAAATGAATTCTGTGGTATATTAAGGACACGGTTGATTTCGGCTTGATATATAGTGACAAATCCTAGTCATAATTAGTGGGATATACTAATGCAGACTGGGCCAGTTCAACGGATGATAGGAAATCAATGTTTGGAGGTGCTTTCTATCTTGTTGGATTGTGTATTTCTTGTCTAATAAAGAATCAATATTGAATTTCATTGAGCACCACAGAAGCTGAATATATTGTAGTCACTCTAGACTACACACAATTATTATAGATGAATCACCAACTTGATGATATGGGTGTTGAAGTGAAGTCTCTGATCGGAATCCAGTTTGATAACTCAAGTTCTATAAATCTCATCAAAAATCCCATCCATCACTCAGGGACAAGAAAATTGAGATAAAGTATCATTTTATCAAGGATAAGGTTGAGTAAGGAATTCCAATGCTGGAGTATGTCCCTAGAGATCTACATGTTGCAGACATTTTGACAAAGGCCTTACCCAAGGATGCGTTTGAAAGGCATCGACTAGCTCTGGGAGTTTAGTAGGCTCCCCGTACATGAAAAAGTGTGGATGTGGAACCCCACCCCCTCCCCCTGAGGGATGGTATGTTTTTCTCAAATGTGCTAATTTTAATTCATTCTAGTGTTGCAGATCACAAAGGAGTGACCTTTGGGTTCATTGACAAAGGGGGAGAAATAGTGACTCCTCAAGGGGTGGAAACTATGGATAAGAAACCGAGAAAATTTCTTAATCAATGACATGGGGAGAAGCTAACAAGAGGAGCAGTGAGATAGGAGGAGTTGAAAGGTTGGAGAGGAGTTGAAGCTGTATGAAGACATGGGGAGTTTAAAAATATGACGATGATAAATGTGATCGATCAAAGAATAGATATCAAGAAAACTGCAGATTGTGATAAAAGAGGAAGAGTGATAGTGAGAGAAGGTTTCCATAGATCCACAATTGTTATCATTTTAGCAATTAGATTCAGTTTGGTATCAACTGTTGGTGTCAGAAATGAAGTGTTTCATTGATAAAAATTTCATTTACCCTTATTTCCCATGAAGAGCATTTCACATGTGGGCTTAGAGTATGTGTTACGTGAATCATTGAACACTATCGGAATTGCAAGAGGTGAACAGTGGTAGAAGCTAGAAAGAGCCTTAATGGGATATCAAAGTGAAAATAATTTTTATGAGAATAGTTGTCAACAATCACAAAGTGGGATATTGTTGGAAAAAATTGCCTCAAGGAATAATTGAAGCATTTTTTTGGTTGTTGTGTTTTTTGACAAAGTAGACCATGATGTATGAGTGTGTTGATAAAGTTGGTTTACATGGTGATTTGTTGGGTTAAGGGGATGATTTCAACAATCCCTGATTTATTGAAGAAACTCGAAAATGGAATGAATGATCTGGAGGCGGTACAAAAAGAGTAAAATTAGAGTAGTGTGCGAAAAATAATATGGTGTGGGAAAAATTAGCGTGGTGCATAAAAACTATAGTGGTATGACAAAAATCTGCATGGTGCATGAAATATCAGTGTGGTGAGAAGAAAAATAATGTGTTGCACAAAATATTTTCAGGATGCACGAAATAGAGGGATGAAGTTTTTCGCGCAAGAGGTGTTTTGAGGCCTGAAGTTTGAAAATTGGTAAAGGCATGAGGTGCATGAAATATTAGAGCAATGCACGAATAATGGTGTTGCGTGAAAGATGTTTTTTTTTTCACGCTCGAAGCGAATTATGCACTCAAGGTGGTTTTCTTCGCATTGGGTTAATTTGTCCTATAAATATTAGGTGACCCCCTCCATTCATTGTAGCTCAAGAAATAGAGATTATCTAAGCTCTTCTTCGCGAAATTGGAGTGCACAAGTGAGTTGTGCGAAAATAAAAAGGTTGTATGTAAAAGAACTAATTGCGTGTAAAAGCATAGAATTCTGTGGAAGGCAGTGTAGAGGTAGCACATAAAGTATTTTGTGCCTAGAATAATCTGTTGCATGTAAAAGGGGTGTTGCGCAAAAAGTATATTTCACACAAAAGCAGATAATTACATCCAAGGCAGTATAGAGGCTGTGCGAAAAAGAAGAGGTTGCACGAAAAATAAGTGAGTTCACGTAAAAGAATGTGTTTCCCGAAATTTGTATTTTGTGCAAGTCAATGGAATTTCTCTCAAGGTGTATTAAGGGTTGCACACAAAAATGCAGTTTCCCGGTACAACCTGTGCAAAGTGAGATTCATCTATGAGTGAAAATTGGACGTCAAAAGAGCATCTATCAATAGTTAAGGATGTAGATTTCATTAGATATAATAAAGAGACATGCATTTATATAAACTGTTAGTGGATATTCTAAAAAAGTGTTGAGCACACTTCAGTTGAGAGAGAGTGGAGCTTTCTTGTTGTGAATGGTTGTAAACTAGGAGGGACTGCGAGTCCTATTCGAACTTATAAATAGCAGTTCACTTATAGTTTAATAGGTACATCCGCACACTATCGGTGTATTCTCTTGGAATGTAGCCCAATGAGGGTTAACCAAGTAAAAATCCTTGTGTCGTGTGCATGCTTTATGGTTTTTCCATACTCTGCATAGAGAAGGAGAGAGAAGAGGGTTTTCTCTAATAGGAAAACAAGATCAAAAGGGGCAGTCGTTTTAATCTATCATACCCTGATAAAAGCCCCCCCCCCTCCCCTCTCAGAATATCTAGCCTAGTCGACCTATCACCCTGTAATTTTTTCAGGTTGTGGTTCTTGGGAAATATATATGATTGGGGCACTCATATAGAACCCAGAGAAGCCATTATAGATTTTATATTGGGTGTATTTAGATAACATTGTAATGAATTATTTAATGATTATGTTCATAAGACAACTATAATAATTGTTGAGATTATGATTTTTCAAATATTATCGATTTTTTAGGGATAATATATATATTTTATTAATATGATGTCAAAATATACCAAAATGTCTTTTCAATGGTTTTCATGGTTTAATGATGTTTCATTTAATCAATATTGATATCAATTTTCTAATCAATATTTATTATTAAGAATATTTATATTTTTAATTTCGTATTACATGTTTCATGGTTGATGATCCAAATGTTGAAGGGTGTGAATATTATTAAAATATAATCACTCATATAAATTATGTCGTCACACCCTTATTTTCTTCTTATTCTCAATAATTAAATTCATTTGTTAATACTTATATTTTCCATTACTAGGAATTTGATATCGACCTTATTGTGTTTTCTTTTCCCATGTTTATAATGAATGAGGTGGAATGGATTATATCTATAAGGTATTTCATATGGATGATAATGATATCCTACTGTATAAAAAGAAATAAAGGGTTATGATGGAGAAAGACTCATTCAATTTCATAGGGATTAGTTATATATGGATTTTTCATATATCTCTAAAAATATATACCGAAAATGTTTTTGAGAAAGAATTTTATCAATGTTTTAAATTCTATATTAAATGGTTTAATGGCTTAAAATTAGGGGACATTTATTGGTATCAAATATGTAAATTTAATGTCTCTAAACATAGTATTCAGTCGATGCGCACTGGTTCTTATCTATTATTGTGTCATATATTCATTATCTAAAACATTATTAAGGTAAAATTGATATTCTAACCTTATGGAAAACATGGAAAAAATTGAAATAAAAAAGAGATAAAACTTAGAGTTAGAATAATTGTTATGTAATTATTTTTTAATGTTTCTAAATTTATTTTATTAGATTCTCATTACGTTCATATAACTTATAGTATAAAAAGGTATCATCAATGTATAACACCATGTATTACTCAAAATAATCCTTCAATACTCTGTAAATCAAATCCATAAATACATAAGGTTCAATATTCTATAAAAATGTAGTTTTCATAAACACACAATGTCCACACCTTGTTTGTAATGTTTCTTGTCCAATATCATCATTTTTTCATTTACGTTATGATAACCAAAGAGAAAATAAATCGATGACAAGTATTCATATCTTTGAATTATATTGAATAATTAAAAAATTCGTGGTAAAGGAAACATATAATTTTTTATAATTTAATTTATCTCTAGATAGTCAATTAAAAATCACATTGAACCATATTTCATTTTCATGAAAAATGGGGGCTCCCAACAAAGAAACACGGGGGAATATAAACATATAACCTCATTTATCAAGAAACTATTTCATAAATCCCACCAATTCCCTTGGTTCAATTCTCTAGGTAGTTTAATAAATAGGTTTTTCATCTTAAATTCTTTCAGTGGAGAAATCAATATCACGTTCATGTCAATTTCATGGTCAATATTGCTTAAAAACTTAAATTATTGTTTATACAATCGGTACATCCTCTATTTCTTTAGATATATTCCTTATATTTACATCATTCATGATCTTACTCTATTACATGAATTCCATTTGATAGATTTATTAGGGATGATCTTGAAATGATAATTCTATTTAAGTCTCACCTCAAAAAATTATTTACCCCACCACACCTTCATAAATAATAATCAAATTAAAAGATTTGTATTCCATGAAATTTATCGCATATTCCACATTAGTGGGCTTAATTAGTAAGCCCCCATGATCTACATCTCCCTAAAAATGTAAAAATTCTAGGATGAATATTTATATTTAAATACATCAAAAAGGGGGAATGTTCTTCTCTTGGAACATGATATGTTTTTCCAATACCAATGTAATTTCATTTCCACTTAATGTTGCATGTCATTTTCTGATGAAGTGGTCCAAAAAATTTTTACCATGTAATGAATTTGAATTTCAATCTATTTATGTATCAGTACTTTTAATATCCCCAGTGGACAAAACTAATTTGTGTTTGATTTAATTAGCCACAACATTTTCGTTATTTACTTTCTCATGGAAAAATCCCTACGTGGTATATATGCGTTGATTAATATATAATTCTGATAACTATAGGAATGCACATAATTGTCTCAAGATATAGAATTATAAAATAAAATTATTATTATATATTATTGTGTTTTCCAAATATATATTTATTTTTTATATCAATATATTCTTTTCATATATATACATTAAATTATAATAGTTAAATATTCTTTACATAAAAAAATGATCCATGATGGAATTTTACAAGTTTAATATATTTGGAAAAATAGATACATATACAACTAGTTCATAATTAAACAAAATTATCTCCCAATATGTTCCTTACAACTACCACACTTATTATTCATATCATAAAAATACATGTCTTCATGACATGGGGAAAGGAATCCTAAAATATGGTGAGATAAGATGATTAGAATGGGTATGAAAGGGAGATATCACTGATCATGTGAGAATAAGTGTATACTAACATGACATTTGAAGTTGAGAACAACACCCTAAATATCATATATCATAAACATGATTCATGTAATTAATTTTTATGTTAATTGGAAATTAATTATAAATGACTAAAATAACATAATACATGATTGAATGACATTTCTATAATATATTTATTTATGGAATACACATAGGTGTAGAAAATCATTTCTTTTGTATTCAAGGATCATTACCAATACTAGTATAGTGAAATAGGTTCACTCTAAAATATTTCATAATATTTAGGAATGAATCAAAAGACTATAATAGTACATTGAGTCCCTTCTTGAGTTGGGTTAACATCCCATGTATCAATCTGTATATTAAATCGTGAAATACCCTCTGAGTTCATCATTATCATTCCATGAAGGTAAGCAATGTGTAATTCATGGCATTTCATAATCAACCCAAAAAGTGTGCATGTTTCATTATTTTATTTAAGAACACATGTATCCATCCTAGAATCATATAATTCCTTACCTAAAATCATTTTAATTAAATATGGTCAATGATTATATACATGGAATTCTGAGTCAATAACCATGTATCACCCTCGACAAGGAATAAATAATCAACATGGAATCTCTATATCACAATAACCTTTATCATAAAATTTTATTAAATTATAAATTTTAATTATATAAGATATATTTATATCGCCTTTGAAGGAAGTTCAATTAGATACCATATTTGTTGAAGGCCTAAAAAGGATTAATTCACATTAGATAGTTTAATTAGGAAATCTCATTTAGTTAATAATTACATCCTAAAAATGTGGGTAAAGGTAGAAACCTCAAATAGAAAATTATATTTACAAGAAACTCATAGTTTTCCTATAAAAATACGCAACACTCTTTAATTTTGGGATTCTACATGGAGATTATCAACACTTGTCAATGAATATGGTTATCATGAGAAATATTAAAATAAGGCATCACCTTTTAGTTAAATAAAATTATGTTAAGAATGTGTTTATATGAATATGTGATGTATAAAAATAATCATTATTATTTTAGGTAAAATAATGGTACCACCTACCATAGATATATATTTGATTCCTTATTCATTATTAGTTACTGATTTATTTTAGATTGAGAGATATTGAAGAAATATAAAAACTATATTTGAAGAAAAAATATCATTAATGGATTTAACATTAAATATAACAAGATAAATTGTGGAAATGTGTAAGGATATATAAGATATTACTTTTACAAATCCCATGAAGGTGAAAAAAACTAATTCTGATGATTTATGAGGAACTAAGGTCAAAGGCTAGGTGGGATAAGAGGATCTCCAAACCGGGAGGGAGGTTATTATATATGGGAGAAAGAAAGGAGGAGAATAATATTAGTTAGATTGTGGGTGGTGAATTTCAGTAATTTTTAAAATATTAAATTGTTCATGGTTTGTTCACATGGTTATCCAAACAGGGTGCCTTCCATGTTCTAGAACTATCCAAAATTATCCAAACCCACCCACTATAAGGCTATAAGGATTGTAAATTTTTAAACTAATGATTCATGTTTACTACCTAAGTTGAACTACCCATGCATCTAGACAAATGGTTAGGTAGACTACAAAAAGCCAATGATAGTCCCCTCTTCCACTCTTCTACAGTTTTTCACATGTCCATTTGTTGACCTCATACTGTTTTAAAAATTGTGCTCTCCCACTTACATTGACACAATGTTGAGCTGCAAAATTACTATTAACTACGGGAAAAACTTTCAAAACTTCTTTTTCCGAAAACACTAGTTCTTGGATCTAAAAAAGCCATGGAAACTCTCAATGATGCCTTTAAACATCTATGAACATCTATTAGAAGATGAATACGATTTATAATGATAATTAAATGGTTTATACCTCATATAAACATCCATGATCTCTCAATCAACCCTCAATAATGAAATAAATCTCGGTGTTTTCCCTTTGGAGGGTGGTAAAATATAATCTAATAATTACATTATACACTAAGCATGTAAATGAAATCACATTCCATAAATCATACTGTACATGATTGTGCTATGATATCACATATATTCGATGAAATATTGTTCCTTGGAGAGCCTTAATAATTTAATTAATGATATGTATACATTGAACCTCAAAAGATGAATCCACATTCAATTCAAAATCATTATGATCATGAATATGAGATGGATTTGAATGATAGTGACATAAATGTAACATGTGGAATACGTCATCCATAACATGGTATACTCTAAGGAAAATGAAACAGATAAGCTATTATCCAGCTCTACCTATAATCTAAAAATTCCTTACATCATGATGTGAAATACAACCCTATATTTGAATCCATCTATTACCATGACTATGTGTACAATTTATGGAAACCTGATCCATTACATAGTACAATTTTGGTTATTGGTAGATATCAGAAATAATAATTTGCAAAGACTAGTCCTTAGTCATACACATGATGATAATCTATACCTTATCCAATATATCATGTAAAAAAAGTGGTCCTATTGGTTGTGAAAATAATTCCTCTAAATATAAAAAGCATCAATAATTGGACATTCAGTATAAAACATTATAATTATCCATCAATATAGTCAATTAAATGATATTATTATAGTCAAACATATCAATGTGTGAGTGTTTCTATGAATAACTTCCAATATCAAGAACACGTGATTGAATAGTGTCCTCCAAAATATGTTACGTATACATGGAATGAAAATTGGACCATTGGTGAATGGTTTTACATATAATTAGTAGTAAATCTAGTGCTATTTATAATCCCTTCCAGAACAATTATATAAAATGATTGTTTCTTTCTCATAATATTTTACATTGAAATCCATGAAGTTGTATGATCACTCTTACATATATCCTTCTGATATCATCCACTAAAATGTTTACTCTAATTGATAGAAAGTGAGTAGTATTTCATCCAATACAAGATTACACCAATGGCATCACTACCTTGAAGTTACATAGGAAATCATGCTCCAAAATCCACAGTTTCATCATCCAATTATAATGTTAGAAAGGGGAATGAATGTATAATCAATGTTTTTAAATAGTTTTTTCCTTTCACCTACTAATATATGGAATATCATTTAACAAAACTATCTATATATTTTTTTATTTTAGGCTTCCAATATTGATGATTTTGATCATGGGAAGTCAAGGATATACAGGCCAATATGAATCATGAGACTATTTCATCAACTCCTCCTTTAAATTTTCTATAACCAATTCATATCCATAAAAGTGATAGACCTAAGTCTCGCTAATGTCCAAAAAAGGTGATGTGTCCTCACCTAAATAACATTTAAACAGGAAAAATCCAATGGGATCATAAAACTCTATAATATTCATGTTATCCATAAAATAACTGGTCACTGATAATGATGCGAGTATATTCTTCACATGATTATACTGAAACACTGTGTGCATCTCGGAACGGTAGTTATTCCATCGACACTCACTACTAGGCTCCATAAGTACATGTGTATGGTTATTATAAATTAGAGAATTAGAAATGGAATTTCTCATCCTAGACCTATAAGGAAAATAAAATTAAAATGACTATTGGTGTTCAACTCATTTTTTCTATATGAGATATATGTCTTGCTACGTAAATTTAGACATGAGGAGTTTTTGGAAAATGTATACAAAACAAATTCTATACAACTAATTTATGCCTCCAAAAACCCAAGTCATGATTGAAATTTGTTAGATCGAGATAATTTAAAAGTAAATTTTCACCTGAGGGATAAAAAAATACTCATATTACATAACTTGATCTACAATCAATAGAATGACTCTTATACTAATTCCTAATGAATCAAAACAAACTGTTTATCCACTTTTAAGAATTGGTAAACATAGGATATATGTGGAATTAAATCTATTTTTGATAACCGGATAGGATTTATCAGTTGATTTTTACCATGTTAAAAGGACCCCATTCATGTTCATGCTTATAAGATATTCTAGAATACATGACAAATGATGAATGTATCACCTTTAATATCTGTCAATCCCTATGAAACAAAAAATGTCAAATATTTTCTTATCCTTCTCCTAGGAAATTACATCCCTCGACTTATAGGATTTAACCGATACTCTTGTCACTATGATAATGTAATATTTTAAGGGGGGTCATATCCAACTAATATTGTAATTTTGTTAACATTACATAATACTTGTTCACTGCCATTTTGATCAACATGATATCATGATGTTTCTCATGTTCACAATTTGTATGTGATTACACCATGATGTCTTCAATAAAGACATCCACGAATGAATGTAAATATTTTTGGAAACCCCATTTTATCAAAGACATGAAAATAATATGTATGTTCATGTGACCAAAAATATTGATCAAATACTCATACAATCTATATCTACTAAATATTTTTTTACATTGTATATATAATGGTCTAACATGATCTTCATGAAAGGCCAACCTCTAATTGATAATTGTAAAAACCCCCTCTCCTCAGAGTTGGTTGAATATGCATTATATACAAGGTAGTGGGTACTAGTACTTAACTGTAATCTAGTTAAATAGAGAGTGATGAAAATAATAATAATGGTACCATCTTCTTTCATGGAGAAATGTATATTTAAAATCATGAAATTACTAGTTTATATGAATCCCTATGCTCCCATGTCCTCTATCTACCTATTGAACTCCTATATCTCCACATTTGATATCCTTTAAGGTTTAATGGATACTAGTGCTATTGTTATGACTACCATAATATTAACATATACTTATATCTTATTTTTTTCCAGAAAAATCAAGAATAAATTGCCTTAAACGATATAATACATGTGGTAAATCATAATGAAATGTTTGTTAATCATCCATTTAATTTCATGAAATGATGGTTGTCACTCCAACCATCCCGCAATGTACTATTATAGCTTGAATTTTCTATAAATCACATTCAACCATTATAACATAAAATCATCCTTATGGTTATGTAAAAGTCAACCTCTAATGATAGAAATAAACCTAATCGTAGTATGGGACATACCAGTCAATCCCAATAATGATGATATCCCCTATCATGTTGAGGAAAAAGTGGTGCCTTAATAAATGATACCCATATCTCGTGAAGAACTCCTTTAACCATAATACACATTCTCGTCGTATTCACAATGGGGTATTCAGTGACATTACACCAAATGAATATTGAATATTGATCATAAATATCTACCTAAAAGAAACAATCATGAAGGATTTAGAATCAACTATATATAATAATGAGGAATCTAGAGTCCATTCTAATAAGAATATACCTCTTTCCATTGATGGAATAAGACTTTTATCCTTAGGGATTAGCAATATTGTATATATTTTCTCATGACCACAACATTGAGATATAGTATGGAATTCATGGGAAGGATCACTCCATATGTTAAGTATATCTATTGGAAAACACCCTATGCAATGACGACCTCCTTGGGATGACCGACTAGTAGTGCTCTAGTGTCATGATCATTTAAGGGATACTGACCCAACCCCAAAATGCACTATAAATGCAGATCCTACCCCACGTTCATGGGTCAATTATTCCCTAAAAATTGATGGAAGAGAAGGCTCAAAAGTTCATGCTGCTGATAGAGGTGTTCATGTCAGTTATGGACTATGTTGAATGTTTCACTGAATTGTGGTATTTTTCACCACCTTTAGTAACTAATGATATTTCATCCAAAATAAATTTCAGGGTTGGAATTTTATATGAGATCATGACATAGGTTAATGTTTTCACTTGATTAGAACTCTATACGGGAGGAGTCTAGCTGCCATTATAAATGTGAACCCAATATAGGCACTAAGAAGTATCCATGCTATTTCTAAAAGGATAAACTGGAGATCTACTAATGGTAATATGATATGCTAGGATATTTATCTCAAAGGAAATATTGGAAGATTTTTCATGGTACAAACCATCCATATCAATACCATTATCTATTGTAGTTATTTCAATATGGAATTTTTGTCCACATACAGAATTATAGTCTATACCCTGAATTACAGTTCTATTATTATGGAAGGTGGGTTAACTGTAGAGGTTTCATAAGGTATATTATTTCGTAACATTGGAATGGGATATGGATATGTATCGGTGTCTAAGAATGACTGAACTACCCCTCAACATATTGGTAGATAGATTTCCACTATGATATATGATTTGGAAAGAGACATTATACCCTAGTGCATGATATGTAGAACCGATTAGAGGGAAAAGTGTGGGGGAGTCATACTAGAGACCATGGAATAGGGAAAGGCCAACTTCACACTATACAGTCTACTCAAACTAGTTTGGATACATGACCATATACTGTTAGTGGTAAAATTATTAGGTCTTATTCTTTAGCATGCATTTTTTCTGATATAGGAAAATTGTATTCCTTTATATTCTATATTTTTCCAGTGGTTTGGTATTTATGGTGGAAAGTATAAATGGTTTCTTGACTTTTGGTTCATATTTTAGAGACCAATCAGAGAGTATCAAATGTTGCATGACATGTTCCTTATAAATTGGTGGTTTTTTATTATTTTGGTAACCATTTGTACTAGAAATGAATGGTTTTGATTATATTCTGGGTATGGATTAGATAATTAAATAGAAATATCCCATATTATTTTACCAAGTATATTTACCTTTCTATATCCAGATAGAGGATAAAATATTCACTAGGGTGAGTGGGATAATTAATCCAGTCGCAAAGAACCAACTATGTGTATATTATATTTTCATATAGATTAAACATTAAATATTGCAATGGATGATAGTGGAATGTAGTAGGATAGATTCCTTACAGTGGTAGAATATTTTAAGGATGTCTTTCTTGAAGAGTTCTACATATTACTTCCCAAGTGGACGATAGAGATAACTATTGAGTTAGTTTAGGGAGTATATCCTATTTCTATCTATCCATATAAGATGGAACATATAATGATATATGACTTAATTTTTTTTTGAAATATCTGTCACCTAATTGTTTCGTAAAACCTTGTATTTCACAATGAGGTTCTCTAGTTTATTATTTCCAAGAACACTAATTGGATGTTGTTATTGTGTGTGGACTATTGGACATTGGACTAGATGATAATAAATAACTAGTATCCCCTACCATTCATCGATGATATCATCATTCATATAAGAGATGATCTAATTATTTCAACGATTGTATTAATTTAAGGGTTCCACTAGTTGATTATTCTTCAATTATTCTTAAATTAGGTTGTTTTTTTGAGAATGTATAGATTTTATGAGTTTTTAGTGATAATGTTCATTCGGAATAATTCACTAGAGGAATTCATGGTATTTAGGAATCAAATCATTCGTTCTTTAATGGATGTGTTTTTGTGGTTTTCATCATTTAAATCATGGTTTACTCATAATAAATATATGATCATTCCTAATATCATGTCATTGTCTTGATTATAATGACTATGTATCAAATTTATTCCAAGCAATCCATATGAATATTCAATATTGATAATGTAAAATATTTAGGCCTTGTAAACATAGAGGATGGAGTGTTAGTTTACTTGGTGTTGGTTCAATATGTTCATTATTCCGAGGGGTCCCATAATGTCTTATAAATTTAGAATTTTCTAGCTTTAAGAGGTTACTACCATAATTTTATATAGGTATTATCCGATTGGACATCACTGATTTTTAGGAGATGAAGATTGGTGGGAACTTTTTTTTGGTCAGATTTTTGTTTGATATATTTAAATTATCTAAAGGTAAATATTAAAATAGAACCAATAGTTACCCTAACTATTATATCTATGTTATATACCTTTGGTATTGATGAATTTTTATTTGGTCTCAGAGGATTATTGATGCAGGAGGACTGAGTGGGTTCATATGGATTTTGACATTTGAGACTGTATGAGGGGAATTATCCTAGGCATGATTTAAATATATATATATAGTAGTATATAATATAATATTTTTGGGGACAAATTCTTATTGTAGAAATTTTTATGTTGTACATGGACCATATGATCATTTGGTACATCTTTTCTCAATGAGAAGAGAAACATTGGAAAAAGAATTTTTTTGCGTATCTATAATAATTGAACGCCAATTTGAATTATAAATCAGGGAAGGAAAATGATATTTATAATAACTCGATCCAAACAAATAAAATGGAGGATGTTTAAGTTTCAAAATATGAGTGACACATGATATAACTCATTGAATACTTGTATTTAGATTCCCATGAGACCTATATATAAGTAGCGATGACAATGGAATTTATTATATCAATTATTCATGAATTGATCAAGAAAGATAACATATCTAATATGGATGGATTATCTATTGGAGGCATATTATATTGTGGGGATCCACCACATGAATAGTCTCTTTGGAACATCAATTTTCTTAATTTATTTAGAAGTTAATGGGATCATAAGGTCTTCAGTAAGTAGTTGATAAGAGAGTTTAGTGCTTCTCACTAGATGGAACCCAAGATTATCATAATGATGGTTCTTTATCATATTAGATAGTTTTTATTCATAATAATGAAGATTAATTTCCTGGGAATAATAGGTAGACTTTTCACCTAGCATCAGGTGAAAAATATGCATTAGAGGCCTGGTGAGATTTTGTAACCTCTACCTATTAAAGAGTAGAAACAATATGATGATAGAATGGATTTTGTTATACAATTATCCATGAAAGCTAACATGAATGATATAGGATAGTGTATCATAGATATACTGACATCGGTATCCTAATAATTACCTATTTGGGAGGAAATCATTATTGATCACATGGGTTTCCTTTTCATGATGGAGATAGTCTGATTTAATGTTGTTCTGAGTAGTAATGTTTCTGATAGATATTATTGTTTTTCATCATAATTCAGGAAGGTTATAAAAATAGATCTATGATTATTTGTAATTTTATATATTTCAAATCATTCCAATATTTATGAACCATCTAAATAGACTAATAAAATTCTAGATGATATGTTACTAGAATGTGATTTTGAATTTAATGATTCATGGGAGATTCATTTATCACTCATGGAAATTTCTTATAATAACATATTATTGGAATCAATGGAAATTTAACATATCAAGGTTTTATATTAAATTAAATATAGTTCACCTCTTCTTTGGTTTGTGTCATGTGAGTTGGTTCTTATTGGACATTGTATCAGGTATGAAATTTCTATGATGGTTCGGTTCAATAGGAGGTGGTTTGTGACCAAATTATATATGTATAAATAATATGATGACAATAGGATATGACTTTTGGAGATTTAAATTGAATATAATGTTTTACATAACGTCTTTACTCGGTTCGTGAAACACCATATCGGGAAATATGGAATGATAGTGACTAGGGATTTTAGGCTATTTGAGATAGTGGAAAGGGTCAGTATTATGTTGTCCCAATTCGACATTCAATAATACTACAATTCAATGCCGGATGTGTTTAATACATCATTTATTTAGAGATATAATCAAGACAATGTTCTTTTTTTTATGTTCAATACATTAATACTTCTATATATTCATCCTTTTCAGAGCATCTGATATGGATTTCAACTGTAGCGTGATATATCTGTTTATAGAGAATATAACAATAGTTCATGTGTTATGTCATCATGGGATTATTAAAGATGATACCTTAGAGAGGGAACGTGATACAGAAGAATGGTGGAAAGACATCTCCACTGATACCCTAGAGTGATTCTTAGAGTATCTCAAAGATGAGATATTATATAATGGGGAGGTTATAAAATCCCATCTTTTTCGGGAACATAATTCATTGGTTTTTGTTGAACCATGGTTTTAGGGATTTATTTTCTTATTTAAACATTGTTTATAGACCCTTTTCATTGGGGGTGGAGATATGATTCTAGGTATAATGAAATAATGTTCAAAGATTCTTGTTTATAATGAATTAATGGATTCTATGTATGAATATGTAAAGGGATTATGAGAATTTTTTGGATTGTGAGTATTCATAAATTATTTATGAATTTATACATTAGATGGAATGAGATATATCTTTTAGACATAATCACATTGTGACCATTTTACATGACATGAACATGTTGTCTGAAGCATTTTTTGAAGTAGTTTTGATTTTAAAATTTTTACACACTATAAAACTGGATGACATTATTAAAAGGTCAATCATTTCTATTTTAACTCAAGGAGAAGAATTTTTCAGCATATCATATAAATCCATAAATTCACACTTTGAATGGAGTACACATTTTAATTATCTCAGGACTAGTGGTTTTACCCTATTTTTTGTGTATGATTTATTTTCATCTATATTATAGCATTTTATCTATAACTCTAGGGTGGATCTAGGTGATTTTTGAGTGAATCCTTCCCATACTGGAATCTCATTCGGTTGTTTAATATATGGTTATTTCCTTAACATTGGAATTACCCTTACTTATTATATTCACCATTATAGATATATGTCCTCTTGACAACAATTTAACTGGGTTTGGGTCTTGTTGTTTTTGTGATATAGGTATCTCCTCATGATCACCATCACCTTAATTATAGTTAGAAATTCCTAGGGAAATCATTTCTTTGATCAGTAGTTAAATGTAGGTTTCCTAGAAAAAATTCTTATGGTATATTTTTATTAGCTTAATTATTTGAAATTTTAACCAATTTCCTGGAAACAATGTGCATGTTAACAATTAGAATAATGGGTGATAATGGTCATGTTTTTGGACAAATCTGTGGACCCACAAGGATCAATTAGTTTTGAGACATAGACCATAGCTAGCTATTGGGGGATTGTAGCCTTGAACAATAAATAACTAGCTATTGTATAAATACATATATTAGTAGGACAAGTTATATTAGTTAATTTCTTATGATTAGATAAATTTGGAAAATGGTTTACTGTTTCTTTTAAATAACAGGTGATACCGTGATATGATATGTTTGTGTATAAGAGAAATATAATTTTCTAAGACATAACATGATTAATGATGGGGAATATAAATATAGAATGTAACGGGATTAATTTAAATGTCTTTATCCTGATATATGTTATGCTTTTTAATTCCATTCGGAATTGGGTTGTACGTCATGTATTACTGCTTATAGGCCATCAAAGGGTTATATAGAAAATATTATATATTGTGCATGGCCCAGTTAGGCATAAATTCACATATAAAGGGATTAGCCCATGATTTCTAAAATGAATATATAAAGGTATTAGACTGGTTATGTTGAAATAATTATAAAATGGGAAAGGTCTGGTTATGATATAGTAATTTTATATAGGGCTTGGCCCGATAATGATATAATGCTAAGAGGTTCGGCCTGGTTAAGCTAAAATTATAATACTATAGGATTTATCGAAGTAATATTATTATTCCACATATTTTTGGATACCCTCATCTTTCTATTTTGATAGAGGAGTTCACGGAGCCCTCGACCTTGTTATATTTGACAATGGTTGTGTGTTTCTCTCACCTTCTCCCTTCAGTAGATGCTTTTTATCGCACAGTCTCTAGAGATTGGGGTTTGTGAAATGTCGAAGTTGTTTTCCTACTTAACTGACATCATATTATTATTCCCTTCTCAATGGTAGAGGATTTTATTTTGGCATAGTCTTTAGCTACATAAATCTATTAGGGATCTAATTTCATTCTTTTCTGCAGGTCATACGATCTTGACATGAAGCACGACTCTTTGCAGATGGATATATGGGTATTTCTAGAAGAACTCCCCATGCCGTTCGAGAATCTAGATATTATACGTATGTTTGGGAAATTGATTGACCAATTTTTATGCAGGGATAAGAGAAACATCATGGTGATTCACTCTGTTTAACCATGTATATGTGTGGAGATCGATGTTTCCAGACCTCTTGTTTATTGGGTCTGGATCACAGTTGGTGAAGAGTTCCAGTATATGTTGAGGGTAGTTTTTTATTGATGGTCTAATTTATGCTCATCCTACAATAATATGGTCATTTTACCTCTTCTTGTCACCAAGGATCCATGGGTGGGATAGAGGAAGAGGTTGTGGACCATTCCCTTCTAAAGTCGAATGTTAATGTGAGTTCTTTTGATCTTAAAGTTATGGATCTTTTTGAAACACTTTTTCATGATCTTAGTGCTCCTAAGATGGTAGAACTGATAGTGGGGAGCCTTGCCCTATGATTTTCCAATTGTTTTACAATACAATTAATAATGGATGAAGTGTTAATTCTTAGATGAATGATCAACTCTCAAGTCATGGTGCAGTTATTTCTAGGATGCTTGAAGAGACACATTGCTCAATGATGAGTGAGACAGTCTCCCTGAGCTGATGGGTTCTGGTTTCAGGACGGGCTTCAAAGCCTAGTTTACTGCATAACCGATTCTCAAGTCTAAATTAGGAGGGAAATGAAAAATGTGGATCTAGAGGGTTGGAAAATTTCCATTCCATGAAAGAAATGTAAGCAGGTTTGAAGGATTTTAGATGAGGATGAATGTGACCTCAATGGGGTATCCTAGTTATGTTAGGACTATGAGAAGGAGTATTTTGCCTGACCTAGATCAAGGAAAGGTACACAAAAGATTCTATTCACTAGAAACTTTCTGGTTCCCAATTAGGGGAAAAATCTAGACCCCATAAGGAATACTCAAATACTCCCAAGAATATAGTAACCATATCGTTAGGTAAGACATGGTTCAATGAATTATAGGATAAATTAGGGGAAGATTTTGGGTATCATACTATGGCTTTGGATTTGGATTTAGAGAGAATGATGACTACCTCTATGTATTGTATACCTTCTGTAGTTGGGTTGGGTACAAGGAGTGTTCTTAGTTGGAATAAACCTCTTCCAAAGTGGGAGTTCATTTAGGGGTTAGGAAGGAAGAACCCATGTAGCAAGATTATCTCCACAAGTAGGGGAATTAGAGGCTATCAGGTCAGTAGGGTGGTATTTTTGAATCTCCTTTGGTGATCTCGGATGATCCGCAACAAGTTTTTGATGTTGTGACCATGTAGAAATTCTGGGATCTTCTCATGCGCACTAAGGAATAGGTGGTTGAAGAGGTGTTGACCATTCATGAATCTAAAGAGGATGTGTAAAGGATGAATGGAAGGCCAATAATTGTTGAATCAAGTAAGGACCAAGGAGTGTGGATCAACAAACAACATTTAACTGTTACTTGAGGCTTCAACGATAGGAATATATCAGTGGAGGAGTTCTTGCATGCATTGGAAAATCTAGATTCTAAATTCAATGAGACAATAAAAGATGAACTAGATAAAAAGGTATGAAGATTTTCATATAAATTATTTAAAGAGATTTTCTCTAGTAGTTTAAAGATTGTTTTTAATAATTTTACTATCTTTTATGGTATCTGATTCCTTGTTGAACATGTGGTTTCTAACATTTTCCATAAAAGTGTTTCATAATAAAAAAATTACCTTGGAGATAATATACATAATTATCAGTTTATACAATGCACTTATTATCTACATGGTTTTATTTATACATAGTTGTGTCGAACTAATATGTTTTACTCAAACCCTTTTCGAGCCTCAATTTTTTCCCTATGACGATTACATGGGTATGGGTTTCAATATTTCCAAAGGATATTTTTTAATTTTTTATTATTTTGTGGGTTGGAGAATAGATACAGAACTGACCACAGATTCATGAATTGCGTAATTTGAGTAATCTTTTTTAAGATTCTTCTTTTATTTTTTATAACATCCAACAAGTCCATTAGTTACATTCCATCCTAACATTACTTGGTTTATTATTATTTGGTTTAACTGGTTCGTCGATAAATTTTTAGATCTAGGATGAATTGTTTCTACAATTTTTGTTACTCTTATATTTTGTTATTTTCACTATGTTACTCCTATATATTGAGGTTTATAGTTTCCACACGTTGTTCTATACATCCCATGTACTAGTAAAATTCTTCTAAGGTAATAGGATGTATTCCTGATAACTTGTGACCATCTTTATTTAATTCCATGAGAGTGTGTTGGGTCAGGTATGTTACATAAGATCTTGGACCATGTCTGTCTAAACATCATAAATTATTGAAAATTTCCCAAGTAGAGTAAGTAAACCAATGATTGGTTACTATATCCCATCTAAAATCATGATACATGACCAATTATGTACATCCCAAAATGTCCCTCAATGATCTATAATTGATCTTCAATCTAAAAACAATCAAATTCTATCCAAAAGTTATGGCCCACAAACTGTGGAATTCACAATGCTCCTTATGAACCCCAAAATTAGGACCCTCATAATGAGATCTAGATGACATGAAAAACCACGAAAAATGAAAATTATAAAATTCCAACCATGTAAACTACTAATCACTCAACAAGTGACAAAAAGACTCATGAATACTCATGATTTCCTTATAGTAATCTAGATATCATAATGTCACATGGAAAAAACCATCATGCAAAAACATCAGCCCAGATCATTTGATCCAATAGCATCGATCTAAAAATAGAATTTATAAAACTCAACTATGATATCCTTATGAAACATTCCCATTAATAGAATTAATATCCAAGATCTCAATGGAGATACCACTTGATCCGCTATTCTGTGATCTATCCAGAACAACCTCAAACATATATCAATTAAAAACTAGATCTAGAATGATCACCTTACCTGCAACCCTCACCCAGTCCTTCCAACACACATCCCAACCCTGAGGAGTATCTAAAAAACATAAAATAAATCCTCATGTTTTACTCCCTTAGTAGAAAACACCAACCACATGGCATATAAATTTTGAAATTATTCCACCATCATGATCTCTGTTGAAGTATTATCTAATATTGAAAACTTAATAGTCAAATTCTGACACTAGGAAAAACAAATGAAAAATAATCCATATGTGGAATGGTATATGTTGTTTATTTCAAGTACATAGAATGTAACCCAAAATTCTCTTCATCAACATGTGACTCAAGCCACGTGACATGTAAATATCCATGGTACAAACGTTTTGTTCCCTATACATGGTGTGTACCCCAATATGAGTTCCTTCTCATGTACCGCAAATGCCACTCAATATGTAACACACCAATGTACATGGGATGATCCACATTTATATAGAATGTCCCTAACATGGGGTACCTGCCCTTTTATTTTGGATACATACTATTCCCATGAGGGTACATCTACATTATTTGAACAATAATTTAGGAAAGGTCATGTACTACAAGGGGATAATTACCCCTACATAGTGAGTCAAGGTGAGTTATCGACCACACAAACACACCCACTACATTACACGTAATCCCAATTAAATGAAATATAGTCAGAAAATATCATCTTCATGGATATGAAGAACACGAAACATCTTTTACAAGGTCTAAATACCATTTTTCAAGTGTTTATTGGATTTGGATCCCCAAAATTCCATGAAATCCTTGATTTCTCTGCAATGACCCCAGATCAACCCCTTATGGTCCCTAATAAAAATAAAATGTGATGAAATAATTAAGAAAGAACAATATGTGATTATAATTATTAAATATTAAAATGGTTTATTATCTCGGTGAAACTGTTGAAACCAATGATAGATACATGTTTCACAACAGCCACACAATGATCCAGTGGGACCAAAGTTCTATAGAGACCCATCCTCCTTTACATATCCCATTCTTCCCCCACACTCAATCAATAAATTTAAAAAAAACTACATAGGTTGATGTATATGAAAAAATAAAATAAATATGTTTAATAGAAAATTAGAAAAAAAGATTTTGAAAAAGGAAAAAAGGGATCTAGTCCATATCTTAGTGCCTGACCAATGGAAATTCCTTATCTATGAAGGAAAACCCATTCCAGACTAAATTTTAAAGGAATATTACATTAAAATTCTCCATGTAAACTAAATGAAAAATAAAACGTGTGTGAATATATTAAAATTTAATGAATTAAATATAAAAAAATTCATGAAAATTCATATGACAAAAATATTTTCACAACTCCTGCATAAAGGTAAACACCCTATTATGAGACCAACAGAGTGGTCATGAACATCAAATAGTGGAAATTAAAATTTTCCCCTAAATACATATAGGTACAAAAATTTAATTTTTCTAATATTTTAAAAACCACTAATGCTAAGGTTAATAAAACTATCTTCCCCCAAATTCTTCTCACCTTTAAGAAGCCTCGGTGGATAACCAGTATCCAATATCTCAGCCAATCACTGGAGAAAATAGTGATATCCCAACCCACAATAACTGGTATTATGATGTCTACAACTCTATACCATTTTGAGCTACATTCATCCATGATTGATCAAATAATCCCCCAACATAGGATTATAATTATCGTCAACCATCTTCCCAAATGTAATACAACATGTGCCACACTACATCAACCACCAAATGCATTGGATAAAAATTACCAGTCTGCTCACACTAGAGTAGTATCCTCGAAACCCACTAACTACATTCTCAATAATCCACTTAAATGAGGATCATGACCATTAATTTCCTATGTTTCATTCCCCAGTAGAAGTATTTATAAAAAACACATGTAAAATAAAAATTAAAAATACAATAAAATGGAAAAATTCCTAAACAAAAAATTCATCAACAACAAACACTACTAATCATTCTACATTGACATGTCAGTTCAATAAAACTATAGGAAAGTTAGAACTACCCATTAACATCAGTGAATATACCTCAGGATAGGATCAACATCATGGCCGACCTCCAAATAAGAATTGATCTCAATCCACATTTTTCTAACCACACACTCTATACACTCCCAAAGTAATAACAAAAAATGACTAGGGAAAGGGGATTAAATAAAATGTCCCACTTACGACATACATGAAACAAGAAGAAAACCAAGTGATCCACTTATCAAATACACAACATCTACATTCTAAACCACACTATTTAGTAATAAAACCTCAATGTCCCCACAAAAGAAGAGAATCCTAGTCCAACCATGTCATTAGAGATACTAGGTACATGGGTCCCCACCACACAACCATACAGATGACACTTTGATCAAATACATTCCTCTATAGAAACAGAATCTATGTACTTACAGGAAGTAAATATATCTATGAAACTTGTTCCTAATCCAAATATCACATAGGAATACTTTACCATATTCATCAACCAAAAGGGAACTCATATCCATCTATGAAACACCAAGGTATTCTATGTTTCCATCAATGAATAGATTGTGTCTCCCCCACTGAAAGCCACAATCCACAAGATCTACAAAACCTATCATTATGGGGGAAAATTATAAATATTTTTTAGTTATATAAAATTTCACAGAAAACACCAAATTATGAGCTTCGAACAATTTAGAAAACTAAACCTCCATCGTCAGTAAAACACCAGAGACATGAAAATGTCATGTGAATACTATATTCTTATAATGATTCATTTAACTGATATCTTGAATATATTCCAAAAGGGAAAATTATAATTGACCATAATTTCATAAACTCACATGAATCACAATGCGAGAAATAACAGAACCATGGAAAAGATTCTATTAATAGATGTCCCATATCATTAAAACATGGACTTCCTATCTACAAAACGTTTTACAAAACACATGTCTAATAACCATCACATGTTCTTAAAAAATTTTAGAACTCATTTCTATCAACTCTACAAATCAAAAATCATTAAACCCATAATACCATTTTATAATGAACTAACAAAGGTTTGCCTGAAATTTTACACAATATGGTTCAACAAAGGCCCAAATCAGGCCTCCCAGAATGATAGTGGTTACATACGAGCAATGAGGCTCTAAACGATACAATGACGGGACTAAAAATATTTTTAATATATAATAAAAAGTGAAATAACCAAACCAATAAAAGTAATGAACAACATAGTATCAATAATAAATTATGTGATTTATAAAAAAAATGAAGAATGGAATGAAACATACATTCATACAAACTCAATGTTGGAAAAACATTCAACAACCAGTCACCCACAAGGCCAACCAGATACAAAAGTAAATAATATAAAATAAATATAGTAGTATTTATAACAAAAACCAAGAAAACCCATACACCTTTTAACCATGATTCCCAAGATGCACAAACATTATCACGAGACTCTATATAAATGGCTCTACTTGATCAAAAAACATTAGTAATCATCCCCATCCATCATGAAATCTATTCTATAACATAAATAAGGATATCAGGTCAGCGGGAACACAAAGATGAACCTATATTTGGTGAGAAACAAATATTATTATTCCCCCTCCAATGTTGAACGTGTAATAATGAGTCATAATAAGTACATGGAGACTTGATATGGTTATCCAATACAAAAATTACAACTACGTTCATAAAAGAAACAAATTTATAAAATAATAGGAATAAAAAATCAAAATATCTAACTAGGGATTCTAGAATGAAACAAAAGGTTAATCTACCTCATTTTTATCCCCTTCCATAGGATTTATATCATATAGATCTCCCATCCACAAAATAACTGATGCATTAACCATATCTTCATAAGATCACCAAGTCATCTAAACAAAAAATTCATTAATTTCATACCATATAGTGAAAAAATAGGTTTCTACAAAAAAACATATCTACAAGGCTCTAAGAACCTGAGGGAATGATCTGAACCAATGATAGATCCTCTCATCCACTCATTAGAGAATTCAAACTTTCAAAAATTCTTACAAGATGTATTAATATATACCATGGACTCTTCAGATACACCACCCCATGTGATTCATCTTTATTGACCCAGTGGATTCACAACATGAGGAGTTCATACACAAGGTTGGGAGCATAATGTCATTTGTGAAGGAATACATGTATTCATAGAGAATTAAAAACTAGTGGGATATACTCATCCAAATCATCCATTAAATTACTAATATTTTCTAGTAATAGCTAGCTAGAGGGGGAGAGAAAAAGATAAAAATTTATAGACTATAACATATCCACGATATCCAAATGGTCTCCTACTCCAACCATAGAATGAGTAATAAACTACCAACAATGTCACAACCAATGGAAATCCAAATTTTTAATGTTCTAACCTCAAACCCCCCATTCAAATATTTGAACTAGAATCATCAACCAACTATGAGAAAATAAAAATGGGACCTCTCTCAGTACCATGGATCTAAAAATCTAATAAAATATAACCATAGGCCCCCTAAGACCCACCCCAGGGCAAAATAATAAATTAGTGCTCAAAAATCTACATGGTCACAATATAATTTAATATCCATATAGGGAAGCACCTCTTGTAGTTAATCTATTGGCACACACCCATCAATAGATCATATAATGGACCAATGGACATAGGAAGAGGATGTCTCTTTTTTAGGGTTTCCACCATCTCATCCATGTTAACATAACATCCCAAGTACAGAACATCAAAAATGTGCATTAGTGGCCACAAATTGATACTCAATCAACAATGCACCGAACAATATCCAAAAATACCAATATGTCAACCAAATATTTTCCAATGGACCTCATGACACCCTCAAAAGAAGAACCCAACAGAAGGGCTCATCATCACAAGTTATAACATGTCAAGTGAATATTTTCACCCACTTACCCTTCTTACCACTGATCACATGATATGTGACCATAACATAAGGGAAACCACATGATTCACTCAAAATAATGTCCATAGATCAATGAAAACTATTCGAGACCACCATATGAAGGTATCAACCTATTCTAAGGGCTCCAATATCTCTGATTCATGAATACATGAGCTAAACATCAAATTCTCTATATATTATAAATGTGTCCAATCATACCTAGAAAATTCAATATATCCATAGATAAACCACTCAATACAAACATCAAGGATATAACCAAAATAAACTAAAATATATCACCATAACATCCTCGATCCAAGATGATCACAAAAGTCATAACCCTCACATGAGCCTTACATATCAAAACATGAAACCCTTATAAATTTTGAATAAAAATATAATAAATAATCATTAAATATATATATCTCATTCCAAAACAACAAGAACACGACCACTAAATTCTAGAATTATTCATCCATCCCAGTCTATGAAAAAAATGGAAATGGAATTCTCACAAGTCCAATTATGACATTAGGGTGAAACACCCAAAAAAATAGTTTAATGGAGGAAAAGTACACAACATGAACTTTATTGATAAAATTTGTAATCCCATTTTTTGTCCCAAACCATGTTTCTAAATACACTAATCATTTACATATCTATGTTACATGTAATTTGTGCCCTATATATGACATAAACTACTACATGGATACAAACACATGTAACTCATCCACCACTCTATTTGTGAAACTGTATATTAAATGGAGTGTACCACCGATACATGAAATATAACCCCATTGGGGATACCTAAATCTATACTAAGACGTATAATATAGATATTCTTTTACACCATCATTATGTTATCCTTATATTGGTACTATCCATTTACCACACATGACCATGTAACCATGCATGGGAAGTGTGGATGAGTTCCTGAAAATACCCAAAATCCCAACATAAGAAATATACACCAATTTACAACGTGTATAGTACCAGAATATCATATTACCTGAAAAAAATACCATATTATGTTTCTTCTCTGAGATACATGTCATTTATATGGGTTTCCATAAACGGGAGCTATAGAAAAACCCTAAGTCCCCTAATTTATCAAAATAAAACATAGATCATACCACTAGAGGTGCACAACAACAAAAAAATTCAATAAAAAAAATAAACAAATATTTAATTGGGATTTATAATTTAAAACAAAAATTGAGCCAACATATAGGGATAAACCTCCCATTCTTGAGTCAGATTTTATATCTGCATCAATCATTTGATGACCTGACGTGACCTGAACTTCATACTAGTGCCTCACAACTTTCTGCTCCAAATATCATCTCCATATTTCACTCTATTCCAAGATAAAACCATAAGTGGGAAAACATATGATACATGAAAAAAGTTAAATTGAAAAATAAATGGGCAATGGAAAAAAGGTAAAAAATTAAAAGGAAAAAAGAAAACAAAATAGACTATGGCCCAAAATCAATGATCGATGCAATTCTATGACTCAAATAAAAAAAATATCAATTATAGAAAATACATAAAAAATATATTCTCAAAATAATTATCCATTTCAAATATATAACAGAATGAAATTCCTGAATAAATTAATATATATTTAATTAAATATTATATATATTCAGTAAAAATTCAAATTGCTCAGATTCCCGCCCAACTAATATCCAAGGGAAAAATTGAATTCAAAAAACAAAAAAAATTGGTATGAAAAATTATTTTAGATCATATTATAGGGAAAATTACCATTTCTCATAAAGCACATTTTGTAAAATTAAAAATTTACCCTTAATTTTCAAAACCCGGTGGGAAATGGGACGTTAAGGGAACCATTCATTGAATATACATGTGATGGTATGATTTGGATGAAAATTTTCATTATCAAATTTTTTAAACACTTACTATAGGGTATACTATCCCCATGATATCATTTTAGAACCTCACCACTTTCCTGTAGCCTCTACAATAGGATGTGGTTTTCTTGATTCCATTAGGCAATATGATTCATTTAATTATGCGTGAATTGGGACCGAGTCAATACAATATGGTATGAAATTAATTTTTAAATACTATTACTAATTTGGTTTATTATATATTTTAATGTATGTTTTTTATGCTTGGTACATAACATATACTCATTAGATTCTAACACATATATGAGTCAATGAAATGTAACATGGTGTATGATTTTTTTTGGTTTCACTCTTACTATTGACTCATATCAATCTGAGAGATACACTTCATATTATTTATTATAATTATTTCCTATATTTTTCCAATCGGTTATCATGAAATGAGGGTGACCATTCATGTATCATCATAAGAACATGGGAATTTCAAATTGTTGTGTGATTATTTAGGATTAGTAATTCAATAAAAATATACCTTATAAAATGTTAAAAATAAAATATAAATAGAATGAATATAATATTTATTTCACATCCCATAAATGAGTTTGTTAAATAATATTGTACTGAATTTGAAGGAATACATCGTAAATTTATGGAAAATCCTTCCTGAATTCTTTTAGTTTTACGACGTGAGGTTCAAAATGAAAACACCCCTCAAGCTGTAATACCAAAAACTTAAGTGGATCTAAAGAGTACAGAAGGTGAAAAAAATAATGGTATTTTATTTTGATTTATTTTTATAATGTATAAATAACCTCTTCAATCTTGGAAAACTATGTTGGACCTCACTATAGTGTCTTAACAACAAAACCCACTGATCTTTAACAAAGAATGAGATCACCAGCAAGTGGAGTTTCATGAGAAATCTATATAGACTATATTTGACCATCTAGAGACTCCACTAAATAGAAGAGTAAATCATGCAGCATGTAAGATTTGTTGATCGATGAAGAGGTTGTGGAAAAAATTATTTATAGAGGAATTTAACATGGTCTTGATCTCGAAGTACTACCCTACGAGGTTCTTATATTTTTTTATTCTATATAAATTTATGGAATGTATTTTTAGGTGTTTCATGTATCACTAATAAATCAAATTGAATGCAATAGGTTATGCATCCCATTTAACAAATATACAATGTTTTTATCCAAAAATGATAGGATATGAGTTAACTATTGCAATTTTCTTTGAATACACCCTTAGATGTGAGATTATGTAATATTTTATTATGATTCACATGATTAAAATTTCTAAATTTGTTAACTAACTACCATCATATAACTTAAAAAAATATGTTTGATTCCTCATGTGATGTAGGAATAGTTTTATCCATGAGAGTCGGTATTGAATCCTGTAATGATAAATACTTCTTATATGATAATTTCCTTTAGGTATGTAGTGGTTATAGTTTCATGGGTCATTTTTTAGTATAATGTAATCAGTGTGGAATGGTTAGAAAAAATAGACCTCAGTTTAATCAACTAATGATAGTGTTTTATGATTATGGAAATAGGGTAAAACTATCAAAGTTCAATAACAACCAATATTTAATTTCATTGGATGAAATTTTTAGACATATAAATAATTATATGATTGTATTGTCCATGCATTATTGTAAGTTCAATTTGTTATATATATGTCATATTAGATGCTGTGGAGAATGTGATACCATATCGAAATTACATGAGATCTATCTGAGTGCTATATTCCACAGGGGATAGGATTTGACTCATGGTCATATTGTAGAATAATTACTTATATTACTATATACTCCATCCAAATAGGATATAGGACCATCCACTACACAAGTCACTATTGTGGTAGATTCTATTATAGGTTATTCATTAATTGATATCAGATCATCACATACCATTATGGTTATTTGATTCATCGATATCATGTGCCTCATTGCATAACACCTTTCTAGTGTTAAACCATCTGTAAATCACTATGGTAGTTAAAATAATATATCATTCACATATCCCAATGGAAGTAACCATATTCGTGTGGGGGAGTGGTATTTATTGTATTGATGTTTAGTACATAACCAGTATCCATTGGATGGAATTTAGGCTCTTGTTTTCATGTTTGTATTTTATGAGGAAATAATAAAACATGATGTGAATCATCTATTTGTCACCCTATTCTGAGATGTTATCCCTAATGATTTCATTGTATTTCAACAAGATAGATGTAGAGTTCCCAATAGAGCTCATTATGGGGGGATAAAAAAAATTTATTCATCCTTATCAATTTATCCAATAAATATTATATAATTAATGTTATAGTCAAAAGACAGAAAATCTAAGAGATTTGTTCATCTGATTACCTCTATATGGGGTTCCATTAGTCATATTCATCAAATGAATGATTGCTCCATTATATAGTATGTAGATTATCAAATTATAAATAACATTTATTATAAATATATATATACCACATCAAAAAATATATAGCATGTTATATTAATATTGAGTGGATTGTTTTTTTCAATAAACACATAAGTTCAAGTTATCTTCAATTTTGGGAAAGTCCAAAAGTTATATATTATACTAATTCTTGGAGAATGTATAGAAAATATTAATATTTATTTGTGGAAATAAACTTGATGAAGGAACCTAAATGTCTTTGGACATGATGAAATGATTTTTCCACATCCTTATATATATATATATTGTGTTTTGTTTTTGTAATCATATCCTTATATACTCTATAAAATCATAGGATAATTCTTGAAATATGTAAATTTATTTCAATGACTTGGGGAATACTGGTCTTATTCAATGTTATATAAGTATCACTCATTGAGTGACCATTTATTCATATTAGGTAATGTGATACCTAATGTTGGGATGTTAATGAAACATAATAATGTCAGTGAAGTAGTTTCTTTGGAGTCTACTAGGTTTTTTAAGATTATAATATTTCTAGGTTTGTATAGATATTACCTAAAAACTATTATATACTTTTCACACATATAATAACTAATGAAAATTATGACCATGAAATGAGTGAAATTATTATTGTCTAATTAATGAAGGAATTCCTTCAAATATTTCTAAAAAACGATTCACTCAACACTGTATATGATCATTCCATTTCTAGGTAAAGTGAACAATATGTGTATTGATTCATCAAGAGTTGGATTGGTAGTGTTATTGATACAAGATTGTAGTTTGGTTTCATATGCATCATAAAAGATAATGTAACCTAATTAAAACAGTCTAAAATTTGATTTGCAATAGGTAGTTTCAAATCATATTCTGAAATATTTGTGGAATTATATACTGGTAGAAATATTTTTCAGTTATATGACCAATCAATATTGATATATATTTTCATATAGAATGATTTAAATATTTTTTTATTACCATGGTTTGAGTATCTATAATATTAATTTTTTTATATATCATATTCTCCTTGTAAATGAAATGACGTTGTTGACTCATTGAGTTAGAAAAATCAAATCAGTTTTCGTAGGAGCACCCAAGTGTTTGGAAGTTGATGAAACATTTTATAGATATTCATTTGGTTGTCCATGGATATTAGGATTGAAAATATCATACATTACCATCCATTAAATCTTCTCATGCAAAACAAATAATGAATATATATTTATTAGATCCAATGTTATTTTATCTACGGGATGACATATATATTGGTGAAACACCCAACATAATGTACCATTGATGAAAATGAGATTATTTGTGTACATGGTTGTGTCTTAGTCAAAATGAAGATTTTTAAACAATTAATGTGAGAGTTCCATGATTTGATGTTTTTGTAACAAATATGTTTTATCATGATGTATCAGGATATGTTTTGGTAGAACTAGTTTCCATGAATAGGTAAAATAGATAATCAGATTTTTGATGTGGTTCCCTACATATCCCCAGTTTAAAGATGACATTGAGTAACATGTAGTCCCTCTAAATCCTATACAATTAAATATGTGGAAATTGAATGATGTAATTAAGGAAATCATAACATTTTTAACATGGGAATCATAAATTAATGGCTTCATATAGGTTTTTATTATTTGAATATGTCAGATCATTTCATTCTAATTTTGGAGACATCGACTATGGATGAACTATGAATTATTTACATTTGAGTGACAGTGCATCACATTATAGTTTCAAAGATAATAGTTTCTGATCATGATACCAAACTTAACTTATGATTTTAGAAGGAATTATACAAGGCACATGATAAAATGGTAAACTAATATATATCTTATTATATATAGAATAATTGGTAGTGTAATCATACCAGTCATATTCTAGTGGAATTTACTAGTTCTTGAATCTTCGATTTTTGTGGTATTTAGGAGTACCATAGTGAATTAAAAAAGTTATATTATCATAATATCATACATCATTTGATTCAGATGGATCTATTTGTGGCCTTGTATTATAGGCCATTCCATTCATGATTTTATTCACGGGTAGTTTGGGAGCCATTGCTAATCAGGTTGAGCCTTATCAAATATATATCAGAGCATGTTTAGTTGATATGAATGTGGGTTAAAACCCCAAATAACTAGAAGATCCTATATGTTTATCAGTGAAGATAAATAGAAGAGTTTTCTAGAGAACACATATTTTTCTTGGTGATTCCTTGGTTGGTACATAACCATATTCAAAATTAGAGGTTGTTGGAACCCATGCATTTTGCTACATTTAAGGTTATAATGTTGTTCTGTATTGTAGAACACATGTTTTCCCTTATATATGTCCCATGAAAATAATTTTTCATGTGTAAGGACATCAATAATATCACCATAATCAATAAAATTGTATTAACTCCATTAATATGAAGCTTAAGATGGATTATTCTTATGAGTATAATTTGGTTCACAATGTTGATCAATGTGAAAAAACATTATTACTGAAGGCGATTCATCAAGAGTGAGGGTTATGTAAATGAAATAACTTCATGGAGGATATCTAGTAACATGAATGAGATATAAAATCATAGTTTTCTATTTATTCTTCAATAATACATTGTGCTCCTCATGAGTCAATATTTAGTATATCCTTTAATATGATGCAGATAGTTTCATGTCTTTTCAATAGGTATTGTATTTTTTTAGCATAGTGATTGTCTAATTTTATTCAGGATGTTATGAATAGTCATTAATGTACTGAAATAATTTATTTGATATTTTATAATAAAACATGTGATTGAATTTTTTTTGACCAATCCATATTCTTCTTATAGATTTCTTATGTAAATTTGAAAGGACACACACACCGTGATCAGTGCATTGTCTCCGGGTGTGATCATTAGGAGTCCCATTGTGTGCTATAGCTAAATTGTCCTCCACTGTGATATGGTGAAGGGGGTATTCATGGAGAAACAACTAAAAATTATACAACATACCATAATAATTCGGTGTTACAGCTCCCATGTGTGTCACAATTAAGACCACCATGGTTGTAGTGAATACCCACCACATCGTGCAGTTAAAATTTTTAGAATTTGAATTTCTTAACCAACAACCTGGTCTTCTACTGGGGGTTATTCCCATTAATTGGGGTTTATGTTATATTTGGAAATGTGGTTTTGGGAACCCTTGAATTGATTCCTCTTATAAAACACTCTTTTAATTAAAATTTTTAGTTATCTTATTTATCTATATGATTATTGATTGATTTCTTGGTCACATATATTAATTCCAACAGCCCCCTTAGTTGATATATATATATATATAAAATAAAGGGATCTTGATATTTCATTTTTTTTATTCCAATAAGTAATTTTCCTCATTGAGCATCATTGATTTGTCTTTCCGTTATAGTTGAGGATTATACATTTGAGGTTGGTGGTCTGAAACTATCTGTCGTGGTATTGATACTTTTGAACATGAATATAATTTAAGGTATCCCCAAATTTTTTAAAATAAAAATTATTTATCGATATTTTAATTATAATTTTAAATTGTTATTTTTTAATTCTAATAGATCCCAAATGATCTATTAGATTATCTATACTAGTACATAGTCTACAACAAAATCTAAGAAAACCATTTAAAAAATAAAAGTTCTTTTTGTGGGGGATATTTTCAAGAATATAACATAACCTATGATGTAATTTATGAGATAAATCATGAAATAATAATAAATTAATTCTATTTAATGGCTAATTGATGTTTAATTTTTTAAATTGTTAAATGTTTTCATAAATTGACAAAATAGTTCATTGATTCAATATATTGATTAATGGAAAATTATTATGATCTACTGATTAAATGATTTATTAATATGTATAGATTAAATGTTCTAATTGATAACATTTTTTATGGAAGATGAATGATGTCTCGTTAATGGAATTAAAAGTCCTTATTGTGAACGTGAATAAACACCAATGTACTAGTTATTTTGCAGAAACCATAATTTGATTTCATGGACTAGGTGGAACCATATTATTTAATATTTTTTGGGACCTTGAAATTATTCCATGGACCTAGTATGTCTACAATATTGATAATATTTTGGGGTCCCTGATTTGATTCCAATTATATTATATTATATTACAATAGATTAATATTATTTTTGGAAATTGATCTCATTCAAAGAATATAGCTTTCCCATTTTTAATATTATTATTTCTCAGGAAACTGAATTATATTTAAAGGATATACTGATCCCATTACTATTATTATTATTATTATTATTATTATTAATGGTGGAACATAATGCTATTATAAGGATCTTGTGTTACCAATATTATTATTATTGTTATTGTTATTATTATTATTATTTTAAGACGCTAATGTGATTCCAAAGATATTGAAATCCCATATGATTATAGGAATGACCATGGATATTAGAAAAGAGACCTATAACATTCGTCAATGTAGTGATAGGTAACTGGAATATCCACATTGGAGAAAATGGTTAACCATATAATTACCTATGGATTTTTATATAACATATTATTACTTTACATTCACAAAAGTACAATCTTAACTTAGACTGCATAATCTAGAGACACAATCTTTGTTGGTCAGTTATGTTTTTATCACATAATTCTTAGGCCACAATTGGTACTTGATAAAATTTTATGTTTTCATGTTAGGATATGATGAAAGAAAAAATTATAGATGATTGATGAAGTATATCAAGATTGGATCATTTATGGAGGTACCGATCATGTCCTCAATACCTTTTTAAGTTTATTTTCCTAATTTGGTTTATATTTAGATATCACTTATTTTCAATACCACATTCATTATTTCATAATGGCTATACATTTCAATTTAATTTCCCCTTGAAATTTTATATACCTGTGATGGTATCTATTTGATTATAATGCTCTAATTTAATTTCTGAATGACATTTCGATAAAGGTGTTTAGTACCCCCATGATATCCACATAGACAGTCACCACATTATAACCACCATTGAAATGAGGGATGGACTACATGTGACCTTGTACTATCTTGATTTGATAATATGTGTGTGAATTAGGTAAGTTATAACAAATTTTTGTTATTATCATTAATGATGAAATCATCGATGATAATGATTCAATGATTTTTATCAAGCGAACAATGGTAACTTCTTTAATAAGTTCAATATTAATGATAACATCCTATAAATATTATAAAATCATTATATATATATATATCATATATCCCTATAATTTAAACTCTAATCATTATCTATGATTTATTTTTATATAATTGTTTATTTAGGTGTCTATGATGACCGAAACAAGGAGCTACAAAAATTATTGGATGACTGTGAAGGAAATTAATTTTATAATGTTTATAATAACGTCATAATAACATTAATATGTGTCTTTTTAGTGTGTTAAATAACATTTGGAATTAATTTTATGAATAATACAGCCTAAATGAAGTTATCTCATAGTATTAAGAAATACTTTTTTCTATTAAAACACACTTTTATATGGTTGAATATACCATCTTTGTATATTAATAATATTTTCAATAAATTGTACATTTTTTCCTTCCAAAACCGAAATGTTTTTATTGAAATATAATATATTAATTAAAATAATTTCATGTCTAGCCATGGAATGATATGATAAAAATGGTAATGAAAATCCATCATTCGATTAAGGTGGTACTCTACACAAATGAATTGTTGATTATTTATGTTCCCATAGAATATGATAAATTATTAATATTTTATTCATTTTTTAATATATAATACTTTTTAAATAGAATATTTATTTATTAGTTTCAACATTAGGAATGTATATTTATTTTTTTGAGGGAAAATAAAATGTGATGCTTTTGGGAGGTGTTAATCATTACACACAAACAAAAATTTCATTTTTGTTTTCCATAATCAAAATTAGAATGGTGGAATATAGTTTTTATTATATAATATTATGAAGTTGTATAAAATTAAAAATTTAGTTATATATAATTGAGAAAAATATTTTGGAAAATGTAATATAGAAAATTATCATAATTATGGACAATTAGTACTAATATTGAGGAAATTGGATTTCTGTTAGAGGAATCCATGGAAAGGTAGACATTACGATAATATGTTGTGAATAGAATAATAATTGATTGCAATTTAATTCCAAATAAATTAATAATGTTATATTTCTTCTTGGAAACAAATTTGTTTTATATTTTATTGTATTGGTGTAGAGGGGCCATTTATAAGTGGTGAGAATCAAATTCATGAAAATATTTCAAGATAATATTATGAGGGAGCACATTTATCATGTCATGTGTGCATAGAAATGGAAAATAATTTATTGTGGGACGATATAAGTTTGATAAAATTTTATCAACTCAATTAGAATCATTTTCATAACATGTTTCATTCTTTTTAGACTATGATTTATTAATTTTACCATTTTTAATTTTACCTTGGTAAATTTTTTTACATATGCATATCATTTCAATAAATAATCATAACAATTTTCATTATTTAATAATTTATAAATAAAGATTCAAAATGCTAAATTCATTTTAGAAAATAAATTTTATATATGTAAGAACTATCAATTCTAGCATTAGAGCATATAACATGTAATGGACCGCTATTATAACAAGTGTATGTTTATGATTAAAATTATTGTATAGTGTCAATTTATTAATGTATTTTATTTTAATGATAGAAATTAGTTTATTATAAATTTAACTTATCATTGATTGAAATGAAATACAACATTTAACTAAAAAATATTTATATAAATGATTGTATCAATGATTTTTTATAATAGACTATTACCTATGTCTTTATAATGTTAATCATATGTATTGTAAATTAAAGATGTTACTTTTTATAATATCGAGTTTTATATGTTAAATATATTTTTATACCAACAAAATATATAAATAAAATTCTATTTCTTTTTTAAAAAACCATATAATATATTATTTTTGTAAAACTATATATTTTATTATTCAGTTATGGTATAATTAATATTAAAAATAAAAAAATTTATTAAGATAATATTTATATTGAAAATCCAATGTTGAATATAATTTTCTCAATTAAAAATTATTATTTTTCTTATAAATAATAAGATAAATAATATATCCTTAGATTGAGTGGTTTTTCATATTTTTGGGAATTTTTTACCATATATAGTGGAGTCTTATGAATTACTTTTCCCCATTAAATAATTTTGTCATGGATATTAGTTTCATACAACCTACAAAAAACCTACTAGAAAACTATACATATAGTATATTCACTCTCTGATACTAACTCTTATAGTTTATGATTTATATAATATAATTTCACCAACTATGTTGTCAAATATTACCCACTTCCTATATTGTGAAAGGAATTTTATTGGCTCTTAATTATGAAAAAATCAGTTTCAAACTTCATCACACACATGTTAATATATGTATTGAATCTGTATTGTATTCCAATAAAAAACAAATCAGATGTCATGAACTTCAAGAATGTTGGGATTCATGTCCAATCAGTAATATAACAAACTAATCCAATCTATAGTTTCAAATTTCGTCATGTAACATGGTATTAAATTCCACTTCTAAAAAACATATGACTACCTAGACTAGTGAAACCATTATAAATACCTGATCTCCCACTAAAAATTCCATTCATTTTCATAAATTATTAGTATAGATACATTTTTATTTGATCAAATTAGATATGATCATTGATAGTCTTTAATTTGATCATTGGGTCATCCAGATGTTTTGGGCCTTATAAATTTCATTATCTGAAATCAACCAAATGAGATGGATTACAAAATATCAAACCCTATATAGTATAATACATTGTTATCGGAATTCTCTATGGAAACCAGTGCTGTAAAAAATGTATACCCTAGGTAGGTACTAATTTCATTATCGTTATAAGTCAAGTGAACCTGATCAAGTCATTTCTTCTTGTATTTCGATTATCCTTTTATAATTCCCATCAGTTTTTCTATGATTAATGGTGGTTAACTTTTACGGTGGTCTCGATATTCATTCAAAAAACACTTGCAGAATTTTAATATAATTCAATTGACAAAATTAGATGTAATTGATAGACGATCCCTATGAATTATCATTATTTAATTAATATTAAGTCTATTATTTTTCTAACGGTTTAGTATTTCCCTAACTATTTATAAATTTATTGACATTGTATGGTGATCCATAATGACCCATATAACATTTTTCTTCTTTTGAGTTTTATAATTTCACATGACTAAGTCAATTTTAATATTTTATCACTACAATATAACCAGAGAAATATATTATATGAAATCCATAGGAATATTTCTCTTAGTCTTTTTATGTTTTCATATAAGGAATATAGAAACATGATATGAAATTTCCAACTTAAAACCACCCTACCAAAAATGTTATAATAATTGTAGTACCTCATTTTTTTATATGGGGGTGTAGAGAAATTTTAGATATGTGCTTTCTCGAGAATATCCTTCTATAATTCCGATATTGATGGAACATGTAACATATCTCTAAAATTTAACACTCTATATTTATTGATGACGTCTAATAATTTATATTATTTGAATTATTTAATCCTTCTTTGTAAATATTGTTTATCCTATAGATTCATTTTTATCGGTTAACCAAAATATGGTTTTTAAATTTCATATAATTCCAATGATGGATCCCTTTTCTTAAAAAAATAACTCATCCATCTATTGTAGATACCAGAATATATGATGCTTATTAATCCTCATCAATGTTAAATATACATGGTCCCTCACACTCTATTCATGAAATATTAAATATAAATCAATGTGTACTATTATATATATTAATAATTGTACATTAGTGGCTCAAAAAATAATTATTACCACTTTATGAGATATTTCTGAATGAAAATAAACATCAAATGTTATTGGCCCTTATATATAACCAATATATCTTCATAGATATATTGAATCTACACATTCATGGAAATAATTATTACTAACAACTCATGTTTATGATTTGAATTATTATATTCTTGGATCATAAACTAACATGATTAATATGAAACTACCAGAGAATATTTTATAAGGATAAATTCTCGTTCATTCTCTAATTCATCCGTAAATATTATAAATCCTTCCATTCCTATTACTAAATTACATACTATTTCATTAATCAAGGATCACTTTGAATATTCAATACATTTGTCAAATTCACTATAAAATGTAAATTTTATCCAATACATATAAACATAGTTAACTTGATTTATAATCATTAAATTTCTTTCAAAAAATTCCAATAGAAATGTGATAAGCTACGAAAACTACATATCTCAGTTATATTCATCGATGGAAGATATTATTTGACTATATTTATTTTTAATGGATCATTATACATTCCATCTATGGAGAACATATATCCATTGAATGAAATTTCCAAGATCCAAAACACACAGTAAATTAATATACTATATATTGTTTTTTCTACGAGGATCTCATGAATTATTCTCACATTATTCTCAAGAACACCATAGCATTTGGACCATATCTGAATATTATCAATGAACACAACCATGATGTTATCAAAATAATTATTTATTTCTCTATTAATCAAATCCATAAAATGTTAATGTTAATTAGTCAATCCAAAGTTCAAATTCATAATCTAATAATGTCTATCTAAAATAAGAAATTTTCTATTCTGTAAATCCTAATTTTCCCTTATAAATAGAAAATTCCAAAGTGAATATATTACTTTCAAAAATATTGATCTCTATGAAATTTAAAAATTAATTAACCTATTGTGTTATTATATAGAATTTTTTTTTGGTAATGAAATTTATCTTTTAATAATCAATGGAAGATATCATAAACCCATCCACATGTTCTATGAATAAAATAGGTTATCCCCATAGTGAACCACTTTTGAATATAAATATATTATCACAAAAATTTATTTTGTGTTTCGTTGATTATATATACTCCATTTGTTCCATTATATATAGATTTATAGATATAGGTAACGTATCTGAAATGAGTTGAATAGAAAACTCAAATTCAAGCACATATATATGACTAGGTAATTTGTATTGAATGACTTCAATGTGTTATGGTTCAATGGGTAATTAATCTATATGTAGGATTTACATCCAATCTATTTATATTGTATTATCTTACTATTATCACATAATTAAATTAAGGTGAGTTATTATTGGTGGTAATATAACGGAATCAAGAGGTAATGTCTCTCCCTTAATAACAAGGTATTCACTAACCATTTTAAAAATTGTAATCAAAATATATCAACAATTAATTATTACATAGTACATTGAAATCCAAAACATATAAATTTGTAATTCAAAATAAACAATAAGTATAGAAATTATTTTTTCCACTATATAATTTTAATTCCCCATAATGGAGACAACATTTTAAATAATCATTGATATAATAATCCATTTATGTTTCGTAACAGAAAAATAATTTCTATATTTTTGGGGGTTAAATAAATATTAAAAGTACCATTTGGGATATAATGGATTGTGTATATTTAGAATCTAATAAATTAATATTTATCTCTGAGTTTAGCATTAGTGCGCCTTCTATCATGCCAATTGGTACACCAAAAATATCTAATGTGATCACATGATCTATATAGATTTTATGAGGTAAATACCTTTTATTATTTGCGATTTAGTTTTTTTAATTCCATATATCATTAATAAAAAATAATTTCAAGTGAATAAACCATACCATTCATTTACATTCATCTCAAATATGGCCTTCTTTCTATAGTTTAAACAATCTTTTATTCCCATTATAATTGTCTTAGAGAGATACTTTCCCTAATTATGACATGTGCGAAATTCGAATACCCATTTATTCCCCTTTGAAATTATTTTATTTTTATGTGTTTCAAAATAACTATTCTTTTCAAAAATTCTATTTAATACATAATTCTTGAGTACTCTTACACATAATAAATAAAACATGAGACTATATTCTCATATAATGATAATTATTTAATGAAAATTTCTATTCAAAGTGTTGTATTTTTCCAGGAAATAATTCAAAAATATTTAATTTGTTATTCATACATATATAACATTATAAAGATATAATCACAATGTTTGGCATATAATTAGTAGTAATTTTTTCCTATAATTTGATATGATGGAATTTCATTTCAATTTTATCATTTTGTCATGAAAATTGTTTTTTTTCAAAGACTATATCCTTAAATGTTATCCACTATATGTTTTATTTATCCAATTACAATTTAGTGTAATGAATTAGAAACCATCATTGATAGGATATCACTTCAGATTATATACCACCGTGATGAATATTTCTCATTATATACATCACAATGTAATAAATATCTTTTAAAGGGACTTTATCTATTTCCCAACTACAAATATATTTTTAGTTACATTGAATGGTGGAGATATTTGTTGCATCAAGAATTCAAACACAGTAACATAATGTTGTGGATTTCATGATTGATTTATATAGAAGATGATATATTCAACAACTATGGTCAACAACCCTAATATGGTTATAACATAACCAAATCAAACTTTATCCTCACTAACATTTTCTACATGATCATTCATATATATAGTATGGTTGTTCATATGGTTCTCATTAATTATATTAGTCGTCAGCAACAATAACGGCATAAAAATAATGAATGTATTATATATAATTATAATAAAAAATTATTATTGGCTTTTCACAGAGAAAATTCTATAAAATATTATTTGTTTTCCATAATAATTGTGATTCCCAACCCGGTCCATCTAAATCTATACCCGTAGGGTTTTACTAAAATTCTTCTAATAACCACTGTACTGACCCAAACACTAGAAAAAATTATTTGAAAATTATATTAAATTATTTTGATATTATACTGGAGTTAACAAAGTGTACAATGGGTCAGTATTCATGTATGACTTGAAAAATCAATTTTTTTACAATGGATTGTTTGATCATAAATATCTATATAAAAAACCAATGTGAAAGTCATTATATTTTCTATTAAATAAGTAATAAATTAAACATAGTAATATTATATGGATCTTTTATAATGGAAAAAAATTCAACAGTGAGCTTATATGATCGGTAATGTGTATCATAGAGTGGATTCTATCAAGAAAACAATATGGAATAAATGTTATCCACTGTTTTTATAATAATAATTTGATAGTAAAATAGAACTATTTTCATACAATATCTGTGATATTAAATTAATATATGGATAATAATTAATGATTTAATTATGATGGAATTCATAATGTCTAAAAATATAAATAAATTGAAATGGACATGTGCCAAGACATCATACAGAAATTAGTAAGGTATTTTGGAATACCCTAGCTAGTTTTTCACATGAGACCTATCGATGAAATGAGTAAATATCTATAACGTGCTCCACCAATCTCTAATTTAGTCTAATATATTAATTAAAAGCATAAAAAAGTAATTTTAAAATATTCCATATGAAATATATTACATAATCATTGAAACAAATAAAAAAATGTATAGGTATGATTGAATTTTAGAAAATCAATATTTCAAAATTAAATTTCTTAATGCAGATATATTGACGAGTATCCTTAAAATCAAAATATAAATCATGTGGTATCATTAATGTATTATAAAATTACCTTTCCAATTAAATAATGATAAGTTGGTAGAGATGGTATAATAAATGTGTTAGTTTACCATTAAAAGATAGTAATTGGGTATATTGGTTTGAAATAATTGGAGACCAATGAAATGGATAAAATATTTCATTAAGGTTCTTAAATTTTATGTGAATTATCTAAATTTCATCCTCAGATAGTGTCACAATTGGTGTAGTATATTAACCTCACTAATCATGCATTTAGTGAATATTGATGTGATACATAAAAAACATTTGTATGGGTGATTACCCCACGGTCATCTACATTAAAAAAACTAGATTCCTTTATCAATACAAGGATATAATTTCTAGGATAACCATACAAACCTTAATTTCCCAATTTTATTATATTTAGATGTCATGATGACTTAGGTACCATCTCAATTAAAACTCCTACAGGGATAGAGTATCAAATAGAATATTAAAATACATTGAATAATGATAGAGTAGTGATATAAAATATCAATAGGGGAGTAATTACACTATAAAATATAATATCATGGTGTAGATCATAATCATGTCTCAAAGAAGTGAAATTTTTGACAGATAATTCTTACCTTTATCCATAGTTACCAAAATATACTCTAGCCCATGTATCATTAATATATATTGCGTTTAAAGAAATCTAAAACCAAATTTTACCAATAGAATATTTAATTACAATTAAAGGACAAAATCTTTTTTTATTGGAAAATATTACCTATGCCCTCAAAAAGTTTATAATAAGTAATTGAAAATTAAAAATACTTTTTTCATATTAAATATTTATAATACCTATTAAATAGTTTTATAATAATTATTTTATTTCATATATAGTCCTAAAATTCAGTTTTTGCGTAAAAGCGCTATATTTCACTATTCAATTGTAATTCAATTCTTTTAGAGAAAATCCACCGAAATAATCTGAATTACTATTCACATCCAAAATCATAAAATTATGTTAATTTGGTAAAATTTAAATATATAATATATACATGGATAAGGGTTTTATATATTGGTCGGTCTGTAATAATTTTAAGATTTAGTGGTTGTATTCAATAGTAAGGACTTAGATAATATGGGGTGTCTATCACACATGATAGGGAATAAATAATTATTTTGGAATATAAAATATAGGGTTTTTAAAAAATTGAAATTTCAAAATTATGCGTCCACATAAATTAAGGGATATAAATATTTTAATCATGATGTAAATATAATATCTAAAGAAGATGTTTTATTTATAGAATATGTAACAATTTTATTCTTTTATTAAGACAGTCATGTGATTCTATGTAACACCCCAAGCTTCTACGGTACACTTCTCTTTGAATAATGTGATAGCGTGTGTTGTACGCAACACCGAGTTCTAACACACCATAACTAATCAAACTAGCCGTTATGAATAGTAATACCTACTTTTTGAAATTATATATATTTTATATTTGAAAATGGACTTCATTTTTGGATTCAGAATATCGAATTTAGCCTAAGGTGAAATTTTGGTACATTTCGGATAACTTTCATATTTTGATGAATAGTGAAAATTACAAAGTTTTAATTAAAAACAACTTTTTTAATCAAAATAATTAATAGTGATAAATTAGGAATTTGAGTGGTTTTAAAGTATATTTAGAATATATTTTTACCTTTTAATATAATTTTGGTCATTGGACATAATTTTATAATTAAACCGAACATAAACGAGTGTCAATCTTTTGATAGTTATTATCTCTTAAAAACACGCTTTTTGTTTTGACAACGGGAATTAATTTTAAATTAATTTCTGCCACTTATGTGTTTTGAATTTAGGAAAATGGATTCCATATTTGGAATCAGGATGTTCAAATTGTGTAAATAGGTAACTTTTATTTTTAGACATTTTGAATAATTACTGCGGTAAATATTTTATTTACCATGGTTAAGGGTAAATCCGGTAAATAAGGGTTAAAAAATAATATTAGAATAATACTAAATTACCCTAAAACGTGTCTTAACCCTATTAGTTGATACATGGTCGACCATGGGAATCTTTGGGTCTATTTTGGGACCCCATGGATCCACTTGTAAGTGATAATGACACTTTATTTTAATTAAGTCAAAATGAATACAAAAATGACACAAGCATATATCTTTTAGCAAAACAATTGTTACATAGGGTTATATAAGTTGGCTTTTAGATTATAAATATTCATTAGAAAGATAAAAAGATTTCCTACATAATTATATTTTATTTATAATTTTTAGACATTAAATAATTTATTTTATTTATGACACAATGATGATGCAGTAATTACTATAATAGTGAAAAATTAAAATAATTGATATTATAAATACCCAAACAAATATAATATGAAACTTTTAATGAATTAAACTAATTTTATAGGATAATATGATATATTAGGATTTATTTAATTGACGTTTTTCTAAGTAATCAATCTGTTATGAGTTTCACAAAAATCAACTATTGAATAGTGTCAAAATTGACATAAAAGAGTTCTTAAAACAAATATTATATTATTAATTGATATTAAATTCCTAAAAATATAAGGTTCGGCCAAGAGACTTATATCATGATAGTTTCATCATTAATGGACCACTTTGGGGTCGCTTGGATGTATATAGTAAGTTTATTAACCATATTATATAAAAATACAAAGAGACATTGTAAAAGTGAAACTAATTAACTTAGAGTTAATACTTAAAGATAAGGTTAATATAAGTACCCAAACCTGTATAAATTCTATTTGTTGAGTGGTTTTCGACCTATCCCCACCTTAACCTTTGAATAATAAACTTTGTAGCCATTATAAACCGAATATGAATTTATTATAAATTAATATTTCTAGCTTTTCCAAAGGTGCCCCTCACCCCTCTTATAAAAGGGCACTCCTCCTTCTCATTTCTTCACACCTTCAAAGCCTTTTGGTTCGGCCAAACTCTGCCCAAATACTCTCCCAACATCCCTCACTACAACCTAGAGGCCTTAGTTTGATCAGAAAGCCAACCTAAGGATCCCTTTTGATCAAATCAAAAGGAAGAACCCGAAGAAGAGGTAATGATTTCACCACCCTTTTCCAAGTTCCTTTCTTCTTCCACTTCCTCTTTCTTTGTTCTTACCATTCTAAAATAATAACTCCAGTATCTTACATATACTGTGATGTTATTATAAATATGGTACAACCATATTCAGTATTCTATCCACCCTTTGAATAACATGTCACCATACGTGCGTACGTACGGCTTACCGTCTCCACGTCGTGGTGTAATTGTTATTCAATATATTATTATTTGGATGGGTATAATAATGATGTGTAACTCATGTAAATAATAAATATAATATGTTAATGATTCTGTATATATGATATAACATCCATTTATATATTATTTTAATATCAAAATAATGATATTGTCGCTCGTGCGTACGTACGGACTACCGTCTCCACGAACGCGATGAGATTCATTCTCCATCGTATCCATTCAAGTATAATTATCATTTGATGATTTAAAAATGATGATTAAGGACATGATATCATTCTGGATATGAATAATATACAACCTATCCTTTACAAACATGTCTTACGTAACAAAACATATAAAAGAAAACAAGTAAGTTAACACCCGAAACGACGATAATTCTAAGATATTATTAACAAATCAATGTTAAAAGATCATATATGATATCATATTAATATATATGATTCTTGTATAATTTAAGAACAATTATTTCACCATTATACAGGAGGTTAACCTACCCCAACCAAGGAAAAGTACAAGGTAAGGGTTATTTCACAATCTCTTCATTATCCGAGGTTGTTTATACGTAATAATCTACTGGGATATCTTTATCATCCACATCCATGTTTCTTAAAAATGTATTTCAAAACATTTTTACTATTTACAAGAATATGGGTTAAAGTCATTTATACCCTTGTTTGACTTTTTATAAGAGGTTTATAAAGGAATCTTTCCGTCGTTTTCAAAACAAGGTCCTTTTTAACCTTTTCTACAGAATTGAGGTAAGAATGTTTTTTTTAACTTATACGGCGGGTGCGGATATTTTCCGCCGTTATAAAATCTTCAAAGCTTCCCTTACAAGCTTATAAGAATATTTTCAAAGAAAATGTTTTATTTTATATGGATCTTAAATTATTTCAAAATAAAAGGAGATATTTCTTTAAAAAGAATTTTGATTTCATCTATGTCAACATCCTTTGATGGATTTTAAGATTATTTGAAGTTGATTTATTATGATACAAAACTTCTATATTGTATTGAAGGTTTTGTGATATGTTTGACTGTGGATGTGCTATTTTTATACCATTCATAGTTTATGGTGAAAGTATTGACATTTCATATGCTAGTTTTAATATGAATGTTTATGTTATGTTTAAACCTTTTCATATGGGAATGCATTGGACTTAATACGTGACGGGTGGAGCCCGCTATAGCTCCTCGATGCATCGGTAGGTCTCATGAGACAAACTAGTGTCTTGGAACAAGGCCTTGACAAAATCTTATTTGTAGTCTTGGCACGAGGCCTTGGCTATGTGGTTATGATAGTCTGGAATTATGCATTCCAACATTATGAAAGTGGTTATTGATTTTTGCATGTGATTATTCGATTAGTAGAATATCCATGTGAATAAGTAAATGGCATTATTTCATTTTATTTATGCCATACCATGTTGAAAGTTCATATTTAAAAGGCTTTTGTTTTAGTTATACATTGCCTTAAATGTTTATTCTTATTTATGAAAGTTTCCGCTATATTGTTATCCTTACTGGGCATTTGAGCTCACCCCTTTTCTATGTTTTATTTTTCCCAGGATGTGAAGAAGTAAGTTATGAATGACCTGCAGGGATTTTATGAGGGGTTAATAGTGTGGATTGTGGAAACATTATGTTTTTCATTTTATGATGTAATGTAAAACTTATGAATATATCTATTGTTTACAAGGCTACTAAACCAATCGGTCTTTCGAAATCTGATCGTTCTTGTGATCATGCCAATGTTATGTAATAATGCACCGACTCTGGGTAACTGGGGTCGGGGCGTTACAGTTGGTATCAAAGGAAGTTTAGTACAACCCTTGGAAGCTAGATTTAGATAAACTCTGATTAGAGCACGTAGACCTAAGATGAACTTTGAGGATTAGTATAGAAGAACTTCCTAGAATTTTGGTATTGTAGAGAATTTGTGAGTTTTCCAAGCAATACATCCCTGTCTGGATACGAGCAGGTAGAGGCGGCTCTGGCACAGATGTACCTAGGGGTAAAACCCGAAAACACCGCTTTGAGCTAGACTCAAACGGGAACTGGTGCACGACAACGGGCCTTGCTGCACTCTTGGTTACGACACTCCCGGGGGATATTCTTATGATAACTCTCATTTTCTTTACAAATCATTTTGAAGGGATTATGAGTATATACTTCCTCAAAGAAAACATTCTTATGATTATGGATTATATCCATAAATAGTTCAATTTATGTTAAGTGTTTTATAAGTATGGGATTATGTATTTTGATTCATAAACTGATCTAGTTTATGCCATTGTTTAGAAATGGCGCCTAGTGGAAGAAATGGAAACCGTATCAATGCACGCACTCCATGTAGGGATTTCCCTCCTGCTCAAGATAATTATAGTGGGGCTGGTGATGCAACTGGTGCTGATCAGCTAATCACCATACTGGGACAACTTACTCAGGTTATGAATAATAACCTTACCCGTATGGAGCACCCTGATCCGCAGCGTGGAGGATCAATGTTAGATCGATTCATGAGGCAACAACCACCAACGTTCAATGGGAATACAAATCCCTTAGTAGCTGAGCAATGGATATTTTCCCTAGAGAAAATATTTCAGAATCATGGCAGTTTACCGCCTCACTGGAGATGCTGATCAATGGTGGTCATTGATTCAAAATACGAAGGAAGATGATGAAGTATCAAATATGGAATGGAGGGAGTTCAAAGATCTGTTTTTAGAAAAATACTTCCCTCGCGACCATCAAGCAGATATGGAAAGGCAATTTCTGAGTCCGAGACAAAAGGAGGATGAGAATGTCACAATGTATGAGGCTAACTTTACAAGGTTAGCGAGGTACGCTGGTGATTATATTCGTAACCCAAGAAGTAAGATTGATCGTTTCTTTGATGGGTTAAAACCATTTCTCCGTCGAGCGTTAGTCTCACAATCCTTTTCATCGTACGAAGACATTGTCTCATGTTCTATAAAGACCGAAAAGGAATTCTCTAAGTCTTATGACTTTAAAGCAAAGCAAGAGAAGAAGAGACCTGCTGATCAATCTGGGAATGGAAATAAGGGGAAGAAGGGAAAGGTTGAATATCCATCTTGTGGTAAATGCGGGAAGAAACATCCTGATACTTGCTTGAAGGGAATGGGAGTCTGTTACAAGTGTGGTGAAAAAGGCCACCAAGCTCATGATTGCAAGGGGAAGAAGGAAGATACCAATGTTCAGTGTTACAATTGCAGGGAGATGGGGCATTATGCAAATGCATGTCCTAAGCGTCATGAGAACTTACCTCAGAAAAGGCCAAGGGATCAAGGCCAGGCTTATGCTATCACTACTGCTGAGGTAGAAGCTCCGAAAGATGTGGTGGCAGATAATTTAATGGTTTCCTCAAGTTTAGCAAATGCATTATTTGATTCTGGATCATCGCATTGTTTCATATCTTCCCAGTTTGCTAAGAAAATTAGATATTTCCAATTTGATTTAATAAGGGAGTTGTCAGTTAAAACTCCTAAGGGAAGTATCGTTGCAACAAAGTTTTGTGAATCAGCCCCCATTAGAGCACATAAATTTTCTTTATCTGCTGATTTCATCGTCATACCTATGATGAGTTTGATATAATCCTCGGTATGGATTGGCTTTCGGACTATGATGCGAAGATTTATTGTAAGAAGAAAGAGGTTACGATTCTTGATGATAATGATAAGGAGCACCTTATTTTTAGAGCAGAATCGTCACCACCTAATTCTTATTTAGATCCACCCCCAGTAGCTCAACTTAATTCAATTATTGGGGAGGAAGAGAATGAAATAACTGTCGGTGAGGAAAGGAATGTTCAAATAGAGGATGTACCTGTTGTGAATGAATTTGTAGATGTATTTCCGGAAGATTTACCTGGACATCCTCCAGAACGAGAAGTTGAGTTTTCTATTGATTTGATTCCTGGATCAAGTCCTATATCAAAGACCCCTTATAGAATGGCCACTGTAGAGTTAGTCGAACTAAAGAAACAACTAGAGGAATTGAGTAATAACGGATTTATTCGCCCTAGTGTTTCTCCATGGGGAGCCCCTGTTCTTTTTGTTAAAAAGAAAGATGGATCTATGAGGTTATGTATCGACTACAGGGAGATCAATGCTATAACGATAAAGAACAAGTATCCCCTACCTCGTATTGATGATTTATTTGACCAACTGCATGGAGCTCAATACTTTTCAAAGATTGACCTTCGATCTGGATACCATCGGTTGTGTGTGAAGAAGGAAGACATTCCGAAAACAGCATTTCGAACCAGGTACGGGCATTACGAGTTTACTGTAATGCCGTTTGGATTGACTAATGCACCCTCTGTATTCATGGATCTAATGAATAGAGTTTTCAAGGAGTATCTCGATGAATTTCTGGTGGTATTTATTGATGATATCTTGGTATACTCCAAAACCTACGAAGATCATGAAAATCACTTGCGCATTATCTTGAAGACTCTGAGGAGGCATGAATTATATGGGAAGTTTAGCAAGTGTGAATTCTGGCTTCAGGAGATTTCTTTTCTTGGCCATATTGTCTCTAAAGATGGAATCTCTGTTGATCCTTCTAAGACCAAGGCAATCCAAGAATGGCCAGCACCTATGAGTATAACTAAGGTACGTAGTTTTATTTGTTTGGCAGGTTATTATCGACGTTTCGTCCAGAATTTTGCCCGATTGGCTAACCCATTAACGAAGCTCACACGTAAAGGGGTTAAATTTGTTTGGACAAAAGAGTGTGAAGAATGTTTCGAAGAACTGAAGAGAAGATTAGTCAATGCTCCAATATTGACTCTACCATCGGGGAATGATGGGTTCATTATTTATAGTGATGCATCGAAGAAAGGACTTGGCTGTGTCCTTATGCAGAATGATAGAGTTATTGCCTATGCATCACGACAGTTGAAAATTCATGAACAAAACTATCCTACTCATGATCTCGAGTTAGCAGCAGTGATCTTTGCTTTGAAGATATGGAGGCACTACCTCTATGGTGAAAAATGTGAGATTTATACTGATCACAAGAGTTTGAAGTATATTTTCTCACAAAAAGAACTCAGCATGAGGCAAAGGAGATGGCTTGAATTACTCAAGGATTTTGATTGTACGATACACTACCACCCAGGGAAGGCAAACAAGGTGGCAGATGCTTTGAGTAGAAAAGACCATGGAGTTTTGAACAATATGAGAATTGAAAGGGATCCAATTTTCATGGATCTAGTGAAGATGGACATGGGAATAACCAGGGAAGGTGAAACATGAATGCTTTTTCAAATGGTTGCCAAACCATCTTTACTATAAAGGATTAAGAGTTCTCAGACCGATGATGAAGAATTCCAAAAGAAGATTAAAGCTGTGAATTATGGGAGATTGAGAGACTTTGTGTATGAAGATGGAATTTTGAAATTCGGGAAGAGACTTTGTGTTCCCAATATACCTGATCTAAAAAGGGAATTGTTGGATGATGCTCATAGTTCCAATTTCTCTATACACCCTGGGAGCACCAAAATGTATAGAGATTTGAAGGAACATTTTTGGTGGGAAAACATGAAGAGGGAGATTGCTGATTTTGTGTCAAGATGTATGGTTTGTCAACAAGTGAAAGCTGGATGGCAACAGCCTGGAGGAGTCATGCAACCTCTTCCCATACCGGAGTGGAAATGGGACAATGTTACGATGGACTTTGTCATGGGGCTACCAAAGACTCCTAGAAGGAATGATGCAATATGGGTTATTGTTGATCGTCTTACCTAGACAGCACATTTTCTTGCTATAAGAGAAGATCTACCCCTGGAACGTCTAGCAAGACAATATATTAATGAAGTTTTGAGACTTCATGGAGTACCCCTATCGATTGTTTCTGATCGTGATCCCCGTTTTACTTCAAGATTCTGGAAAAGTCTTCAGAAATCCCTGGATACTGAACTTCATTTGAGCACTGCTTACCACCCTCAGACAGACGGACAATCAAAACGGACTATTCAAACCTTAGAAGACATGTTGAGATCTTGCTCACTTGACTTTCAGGGTATGTGGGATCAATATTTACCTTTGGTAGAATTTTCCTATAACAATAGCTTCCATTCGAGTATTCAGATGGCACCATATGAAGCGTTATACGGAAAGAGATGTCGTACACCAACCTGTTGGGATGACATTGGTGAAATAAAACTTGTAGGCCCAGAACTGGTGGAGGAAACGGTGGAAAAGGTGAAAGTAATCCAAAATCACATCAAAGCAGCTCAAAGTAGGCAGAAGAGCTATGCCGATAATCGAAGGAAGGATTTGGAATTTCAAGTCGGTGATCATGTTTTTCTGAAGGTATCTCCGTGGAAGGGAGTCATACGTTTTGGTAAGAAAGGTAAATTGAGTCCCAGGTACATCGGACCTTTCGAAATTCTAGAACGAATTGGGGTTGTAGCTTACCGATTGGCAATGCCGCCAAGTCTCTCCAAAGTTCACGATGTGTTCCACGTATCTCTATTGAGGAAATACATGCCTGATCCGACGCATGTACTCACATGTGAGGAATTAGAACTGGAACCCGATATGTCATATTGCGAAGAGCCCGTCAAGATTCTTGATACGAGATAACAAGTGCTGAGAAACCGGACGACGCGTCTGGTAAAAGTTTTGTGGAGAAACCATAAGATGGAAGAGGCAACGTGGGAACCCGAGGAACTTATGATGAAGAACCACCCGAGTCTTTTTATGCAGTAATACCCTAGAAATTGCGAGGACGCAATTATTTGAAGGAGGGGAGAATGTAACACCCCAAGCTTCTACGGTACACTTCTCTTTGAATAATGTGATAGCGTGTGTTGTACGCAACACCGAGTTCTAACACACCATAACTAATCAAACTAGCCGTTATGAATAGTAATACCTACTTTTTGAAATTATATATATTTTATATTTGAAAATGGACTTCATTTTTGGATTTGGAATATCGAATTTAGCCTAAGGTGAAATTTTGGTACATTTCGGATAACTTTCATATTTTGATGAATAGTGAAAATTACTAAGTTTTAATTAAAAACAACTTTTTTAATCAAAATAATTAATAGTGATAAATTATGAATTTGAGTGGTTTTAAAGTATATTTCGAATATATTCTTACCATTTAATATAATTTTGGTCATTGGACATAATTTTACAATTAAACCGAACATAAACGAGTGTCAATCTTTTGATAGTTATTATCTCTTAAAAACACGCTTTTTGTTTTGACAGCGGGAATTAATTTTAAATTAATTTCTGCCACTTCTGTGTTTTGAATTTAGGAAAATGGATTCCATATTTGGAATCAGGATGTTCAAATTGTGTAAATAGGTAACTTTTATTTTTAGACATTTTGAATAATTACTGCGGTAAATATTTTATTTACCATGGTTAAAGGTAAATATGGTAAATAAGGGTTAAACAATAATATTATAATAATACTAAATTACCCTAAAACGTGTCTTAACCCTATTGGTTGATACATGGTCGACCATGGGAATCATTGGGTCTATTTTGGGACCCCATGGATCCACTTGTAAGTGATAATGACACTTTATTTTAATTAAGTCAAAATGAATACAAAAATGACACAAGCATATATCTTTTAGAAAAACAATTGTTACATAGGGTTATATAAATTGGATTTTAGATTATAAATATTCATTAGAAAGCTAAAAAGATTTCCTACATAATGATAGTTTATTTATAATTTTTAGACATTAAATAATTTATTTTATTTATGACACAATGATGATGCAGTAATTACTATAATAGTAAAAAATTAAAATAATTGATATTATAAATACCCAAAAAAATATAATATGAACCTTTTAATGAATTAAACTAATTTTATAGGATAATATGATATATTAAGATTGATTTAATTGACTTTTTTAGAAGTAATCAATCTGTTATGAGTTTCACAAAAATCAACTATTGAATAGTGTCAAAATTGACATAAAAGAGTTCTTAAAACAAATATTATATTATTAATTGATATTAAATTCCTAAAAATCTAAGGTTCGGCCAAAAGACTTATATCATGATAGTTGCATCATTAATGGACCACTTGGGGGTCTCTTGGATGTATATAGTAAGTTTATTAACCATATTATATAAAAATACAAAGAGACATTGTAAAAGTGAAACTAATTAACTTAGAGTTAATACTTAAAGATAAGGTTAATATAAGTACCCAAACCTGTCTAAATTCTATTTGTTGAGTGGTTTTCGACCTATCCCCACCTTAACCTTTGAATAATCAACTTTGGAGCCATTAGAAACCGAATATGAATTTATTATAAATTAATATTTCTAGCTTTTCCAAAGGTGCCCCTCACCCCTCTTATAAAAGGGCACTCCCCCTTCTCATTTCTTCACACCTTCAAAGCCTTTTGGTTCGGCAAAACTATGCCCAAATACTCTCCCAACATCCCTCACTACAACCTAGAGGCATTATTTTGATCATAAAGACAACCTAAGGATCCCTTTTGATCAAATCAAAAGGAAGAACCCGAAGAAGAGGTAATGATTTCACCACACTTTTCCAAGTTCCTTTCTTCTTCAACTTCCTCTTTCTTTGTTCTTACCATTCTAAAATAATAACTCCAGTATCTTACATATACTGTGATGTTATTATAAATATGGTACAACCATATTCAGTATTCTATCCACCCTTTGAATAACATGTCACCATACGTGCGTACGTACGGCTTACCGTCTCCACGTCGTGGTGTAATTGTTATTCAATATATTATTATTTGGATGGGTATAATAATGATGTGTAACTCATGTAAATAATAAATATAACATGTTAATGATTCTTTATATATGATATACCATCCATTTATATATTATTTTAATATCAAAAGAATGATATTGTCGCTCGTGCGTACGTACGGACTACCGTCTCCACGAACGCGATGAGATTCATTCTCCATCGTATTCATTCAAGTATAATTATCATTTGATGATTTAAAAATAATGTTTAAGGACTTGATATCATTCTGGATATGAATAATATACAACCTATCCTTTACAAACATGTCTTACGTAACAAAACATATAAAAGAAAACAAGTAAGTTAACACCCGAAACGACGATAATTCTAAGATATTATTAACAAATCAATGTTAAAAGATCATATATGATATCATATTAATATATATGATTCTTGTATAATTTAATAACAATTATTTCACCATTATACAGGAGGTTAACCTACCCCAACCAAGGAAAAGTACAAGGTAAGGGTTATTTCACAATCTCTTCATTATCCGAGGTTGTTTATACGTAATAATCTACTGGGATATCTTTATCATCCACATCCATGTTTCTTAAAAATGTATTTCAAAACTTTTTTACTATTTACAAGAATATGGGTTAAAGTCATTTATACCCTTGTTTGACTTTTTATAAGAGGTTTATAAAGGAATCTTTCCGTCGTTTTCAAAACAAGGTCCTTTTTAACCTTTTCTACAGAATTGAGGTAAGAATGTTTTTTTAACTTATACGGCGGGTGCGGCTATTTTCCGCCGTTATAAAATCTTCAAAGCTTCCCTTACAATCTTATAAGAATATTTTCAAAGAAAATGTTTTATTTTATATGGATATTACATTATTTCAAAATAAAAGGAGATATTTCTTTAAAAATAATTTTGATTTCATCTATGTCAACATCCTTTGATGGATTTTAAGATTATTTGAAGTTGATTTATTATGATACAAAACTTCTATATTGTATTGAAGGTTTTGTGATATGTTTGACTGTGGATGTGCTATTTTTATACCATTCATAGTTTATGGTGAAAGTATTGACATTTCATATGCTAGTTTTAATATAAATGTTTATGTTATGTTTAAACCTTTTCATATGGGAATGCATTGGACTTAATATGTGACGGGTGGAGCCCGCTATAGCTCCTCGATGCATCGGTAGGTCTCATGAGACAAACTAGTGTCTTGGAACAAGGCCTTGACAAAATCTTATTTGTAGTCTTGGCACGAGGTCTTGGCTATGTGGTTATGATAGTCTGGCATTATGCATTCCAACATTATGAAAGTGGTTATTGATTTTTGCATGTGATTATTCTATTAGTAGAATATCCATGTGAATAAGTAAATGGAATTATTTCATTTTATTTATGCCATACCATGTTGAAAGTTCATATTTAAAAGGCTTTTGTTTTAGTTATACATTGCCTTAAATGTTTATTCTTATTTATGAAAGTTTCCGCTATATTGTTATCCTTACTGGGCATTTGAGCTCACCCCTTTTCTATGTTTTATTTTTCCCAGGATGTGAAGAAGTAAGTTATGAATGACCTGCAGGGATTTTATGAGGGGTTAATAGTGTGGATTGAGGAAACATTATGTTTTTCATTTTATGATGTAATGTAAAACTTATGAATATATCTAGTGTTTCCAAGGATACTAAACCAATCGGTCTTTCGAGATTTGATCTTTCTTGTGATCATGCCAATGTTATGTAATAATGCACCGACTCTGGGTAACTGGGGTCGGGGCATTACATTCTAGGAATACTATAAACTTCAAAAGAATGACATTTTATAAATAAAATTGGAAAAATATTTTTACGATATTTGGTATAATTGATGGGAATTTATATATCATAAATAGAGTTGATAGTATTTTTAATATTTCTATGATAGATGAAAATATTTTTGTCATATAATAGGATAATACATTTAAGTAAATGGATTTTGGGAAAAAGATTAAGATTATTTTGATTTCATAGAAATGATATTTTGTAGTATATATAGAGGTTATATCATTAAATCATGTATATAATTTTTTATTATTAAGAATCCATATATTCCGGGGCAGTTTAGAGATTCATAAATACAAAATTTGGCTCACTTTGATATGTGTAAAACTATGTGAAGAAATGTTACAAAATTTTGTGTGTATTATTTATTATTATTTAATACTTATATAATAATATATTTTTTTTATGTCAATAAATTATATGTAAATGTTGTTTTATTTTTCACATTATATATTATTGTATTATTGTAATGAAATATAGAAGGATGAACAATTTTTTGAGATCTGAAAATTGGAATGATTTTATTTATAACTATGATGGAATATCTCTTTTTAAATATGGTTAATGAATCATATTTAAATAGTAATAATGCATCAACATAATGGTTTTCTAAATATGTATTATAACAATAAAAAATATGTATAAAACCATACTAATCTTATATTTGGTTATGAGATACTAAAAAAATGAACGTTTTTATATTTTTATGGCCATAAAAAGAAAAATTTCTCCACCTTTTTGAGATAATTTGGTTCCCATTAAACAACAGTTAATGAAAAATCCAACTGTAATGTATTTAATAGTTCTTGAAAGTAAATTTTATACCTTAAAAAATAAATGTCAAATTGAAAGTTTTATGTTGAGGAGTTGAATTCATTGTATTTTTCACTTTCAAAATAAATATATATACATATATTCCATAATAAGAGACCCAAAAAGGATAGTAGATTATAAATATGAGACAGTAAGTGAAGGAAATAAATTTTCATATAACAAATTGTATGAATTTTATATTGAAAATGGTTAGGATATGTGAAAGCCTATTGTGTCCCATGTACACAATGAAGACACCCTACATGACACTAATGATGAATTTGAAATATATGAAGGTACTTTTGTTTATGTTTCATAAAATGGATGGTTTTTTAGAAAACATAATCATAATGGGACAATTATAAGAGATTTATTACAACATGTTCAAAAAAATATTAATGTTAGCATAAACCCGAACCCAAAAATACATATCAAAAACAAAATCACTATATAATGGTTGTTGGAATACGAATTAGTTTATGTTAATAAGTAATGTGTTAAAAAAAATATAGAATAATAATAATTTAGAGTTTTATAAAAAATTATATGATGGAAATATTATTAGAAATAAATAGATTTCTAGAGATAATATAAATGATTATGGATAATTGGTTAGCATCAATAATATTGTTCTGTACAGGGGTTGTGTATAACATTAAGGTTTTATTATGGTTGATAATGTTTCTCAAACAACATGATTGGAGATGATTATAATATTAACCATCATTGTTTAAATAATATGTCAATGTATATCAAATTAAAATAAATCATGACATTATAAATGGATTATTTTGGGACTATTACTATATTAATTATGTTATTAGATTCCAATTAAAAAAATATTAATTAATAATTTCAAGATAATGAATTATTTTTATATATTAATATTTCCATATATGAATTAGTATTTATATATAAAGTTTACATAATATAAATGATGTTAACCATTGATATTTTTTATCTTAATATATATGTTATGAAGGATTTTTATTGTTAAATGATTGTACCTATTTTTTTGGGACCCATAATATATGGATGATCATGAAAAAATGACTATATGGAGTTTTCTAACATTACGAATATATGAACATGAGGATTATATCTTTGGTTAGTTTAATTAATAATTTTTTTATAGATTATCCTTAATTATATGGTGTATTTGTTTTACAACAAAAACCATATATAAGGATGATAATTAAAAATATTCATATATATGAATGTAATCTCATTAGTACTAAAATAGATATTATAATTAATATTAAGAATGATATATATAATGAAAAAATATATTTCAAAGATATATGATAATTTAGTGCAAACTACATGAGATTTATCGTGATACCCTGAAGAGGATTTATAAATATATAAATAGTACTATTGATTGTGGTTTTCTTTATAATAAAAATATAATACATGACCTAGTTTATTCATTGATATCAATTATCCTAGTTGAAATAATGACATGAAATATTTATTTGAATGATATTTATTTTTGGGATGTATGTGTATTTCATTGGAATTATATGATTTAAGAATGAATCTCATTGTCTATAACTAATTTTGAATATTCTTATCCTAAAATTCTTACACATAGTTGATATAAATATAGTAATAGATTTTATATTTTAGGTAGATAGTACATCTACATTATATAAATACTTTTGATAAAAATAATATAGTCGAATTTGTTAGAAATATAGTATTACATACTATGAAATGTAGTGGATATTTTCACTAGATAAATTATTAATAATAATATATTAGAAATATAAACTAAACATTCATAAAAACAAACATGTAATTTGGAATACATTGAAGGTACATTTCTCTCTATAATATTTATATAATTATTATCAATTAATCTGTTTCCTATTAATGTTTTATATATAAGGGTAGTGTAATTAGAATTTTTATAAAAATTATACATAACCTCAACTCATAATTAACAATTTTTGTTTCAAATAAAGATCATTAGTTATATAATCATAGTTTATTTAAAATGGTGTACTTAGTATGGTTCTCAAATATGTTGTAATAGGTCAATATATTATACATTTTTCTATATGGGATGATTACTGATTAATGGTGGAGGGTTAAATAGGGTAAGAACCAAAGGATAATTTGTGATAATGTTTTTTAAAACATTATTTTTTGAATCATTATATGATTTTTTAAAAGATATTTTTTAGGAAATACTTCCAAGAAATCCAAATCAGAAAAAAATTATCCATTTTTATAATTTAATGTATTATATTTTTTTTTTGAAATTATATATTATAATAATTCAATATAGATTGTTTTAATGTTCTTGGAAACTAATACCATTATTAATAATCAATATAGATAAATGTGTGAAGCTTCAAACATATATCGTTATGAGTATAATATTACCCATGTACAATATGAAAACAATATAAATGGATCATAGAAATTTTTTGAAATTTCATGACCCATCCCCCAAGGCATGTTCCGTGACTACTCCAAACCCACCTTCCATAGGGCATGGGCTATTGACTAGCACCAAAGGTGTAATTCTCTAAAACTATGAAGGCATTTCTTTTATAACCTGTAAACAGACACACAAGAAAGCACACAACTGGGTACCAAACACCAAGTAAACTATATATCAAAAGAGTATTAAATGTAAAAGGGTCCAGAATACAAGATCAACTAGAATTTACAAGTACAAATGAAATAAAAAACAACCAATGAATGAAAATAGATAGCTACTGGATCATCCTATGAGGTTCCTACCTAAAGGGTAGGTACAGATCAACTTCTGAAAGGCACGAATGATTGTTGCCTATCGACCGGTCAAGGTTCTGGTGCTCTGCTAATTTTTATAGCAGCACTCAGGTAGAATCCGCAGCGATGATACTTTGTAATAGTCGTTTGTTTTTAGTTAATTGTATTTTGATTGGGGGGTTTGTTTGCAGCGCTTAATTGAAATAGTTGATTAATTAATATTGATTTAATAATTTGATTAATATTGGTATGAGTTCATCATTAGGTAGTTATGCTTCTGATATCCTTGTGATTTGCTTTTAATTTCATTGAATTAACACCCATGTCACAAGTTGACGTTGATTGAAATTCCTAATTGTTAAGGCTTTGATGCAAGCCTTAACATAAATAGGATTGTAATCTCAACCATTACTTTATTGTGGTAGTGTATTTATGGTTCCAATAATCCATTGAATCCATATGTTAAAAAAACAAGTCATTAATACATTACATGTTAAGTCCAACATACACAATGTTAATTTAAAGAACATTCATCGAGAAAAATCTCTCAATCACATAAAATACCTAAATTATATCTCACCCCAACTAAAGACTTATTCATCCATTAAAATTATTACTAATCTGGTTATAATGATTATTGTAATGACCAAAAATTTTGAATGAATCTTGCTTCGTAATTCTGTGTGATATTTTATTTTTTTTATACACAACAAAACTGTTTCATTTGATAACATGAGTATAATTAAAATGAGACTACTGGGTTTTGACTGTTATATGACCGTTGGTCAATATGACCACTGGAACCTAATTTTTTTTATAGTTTTCTCTAAATACAAGTGATCTTGGTTAATTAATATAGAAAGAAGATTCGATGGCCTCACCCAGTAGTCTCGGACCGATCAAAGCCCGTCTAAGAGAACTTGGGATGGAGGTAGCACCACTGGGCTTTTCTCTGGACCAAACCCAAGCCGAACTTCGTCATGTTAAGCTAGAATGGAATCGCCTCCGCGAGAAGTTAAAACTGATATAAATTACAACTCATGCGATGTTGGCCGAGCCTCCCTCAGATTCTCTCACCTTAGCTCACTTTACACTTAGGTCCTATGATAGTGTGATAAGGGGATATGTAAGGAGACCGTAACTGACTTGTGTAATCCTTTGTTTTAAATAAAAATTTTGATTTCTTCTTATGATGAAGTTTATGAACTTTCAAATGTCCGAATAAATATAGTATGCATATTTTTGGTAAATCATACAGAAAGGATATTTTAAAAAAAAATTATTTAACCTTAAATAATTAAAAATGTGTAATGATTTTCAAAAAATGGTCTTCTACAATTATGTTCAGTACGAAATTTAGAGTCTAATATGATCAACATAATTTTTGATTAATATTAAATTATGAACAGTGATTTTATGCTTAGGATTAGTAATGTGACCAAATGGATTTGTAATCTCACTTAATGAATGTATTAATATAATATAGGCACCTTGATTATGTAATGTGATTCAATAAAATGGTTAAATAACGGTTTCATAAATTATTAGTCAAGTATTATTTTTTTCAGGTGAATATTGTTTTTTAATTAAAAATTAAATTAAAAATATTTAGAAAATACATTTATAAAATGGATTTCATTTTTGAACTCATAGAATCGATATTAGGTTAAGATAATTTTTGGGGAAATTTTTGAAAATTTTCAGTGAATAGTGTATTTATTTAAAAATTAAATTAAAAATATTTAGAAATTTATTTTTATAAAATGGATTTAAGTTTTGAAATCAGAGCCTCGATATTTGGTTAAGGTAATATTTTGAGATTTTTCAGAGAAAGTGGAATTTTCGATGAATAGTGAAAATACTGTTTTTAAGTTTCGGGTGTTTAATGACATCATTAAATGATGTATTATATATTTAATCAATATGGTCGACTTATGAATATTATTATAAGGTAATAGGTGTCCCAAGTGGCCAATACCATGGGAAAATACTAGGGTAAAGCCCATGGTTTTTCCAAAACCACCAATGAGGTGTCCCTTGGCCATTAATGCCTTGTCCCCACACTTTCCCTATAAATACCAAGCCATCCTTTCATCCATTAGACTCCCAAATCTTCCCCAAATAAGCTATGATTTCATTACCTCCCATTGAGTCCTCCCATGGTGTCCCCAATCCCTCAAGGTCTCAACCATTGAGTTTTAAGAGTTACGTTTTAAGGTAAGGGATCTTACCTCCCTCTTTATTTTCAAGTAATCTCTTTTATGTCATTTCATTTATGCACCATGCTCTTATGTTGGAGGATGAAATTTTTTATTCCTATTACTTCCATTTTATTGTTCATATGATTATAGATCCCATCTATCTCTCATCAATTCATTTTAAGAATGTTTAAGTGACGCCGTTAGGCTGCCGAATTTTTAAGGGATTCTTTAACCTTTCTCATTTTTTAAAGTTCTACATTCATTTAAAGTCTTTAGAGTTCCTTTTTATTATGTTGGGGTATGATATCTATATCTATCATACTGGCCTATCATGTTCATATGATTAGAGACCCTATTTTATCTCTTCAATTTAGTATTTTTATGTTTTATGTGGTGTCGTTAGGCTGGCGAATTTTTAAGTGATTCTTTCACCCTTCTCGTTTTCAAGATCTATTTTCATGTCAAGCCTTTCTTGTTCCTTTTTATTATGCTGGGTTATGATCTATATATCTATCATAATGATCTATTATGTTCATATAATTATAGACCCACTTGACCTCATAAATTCATTTTTTTAATTTTAAGTGACGCTGTTAGGCTGCCGAATTTTTAAGGGATTCAGTCACGTTTCTCATTTTTCAATGTTCTACATTCATGTCAAGTATTTCAAGTTTATTTTTTTTTATGTTGGGGTATGATATATATATCTATCATACTGAACTTTTATGTTCATATTATGAGAGACCCTATTTGATCTCATCAATTCATTTTTGATGAGAATTTAGTGATGTCGTTAGGCTGCCGAATTTTCCTAAGAGAAATATCAATTTTTTCTTCCTTCCATATTTTTCATTTCAAATGGTATGTCCTTAAAATTTCATTACCATGTTCATATATCCATCATATTAATTACCTATACTGTTTTATGGGTCATCTATGAATTTTTGACCCATGTCCCCTCTCTTTTCAATGTTTTCTAAAACCCTGAAACATAGTCGTTATTCTGCAGAATTTCCGTCTCAAAATGTCTCTCTCTCTTTATAAAGTTATTTTATTTCTTTAAGTGAATACTCAAAGATATATATTCTATAGGGGTATTCACATATATACCAAAATGTTCTATTTTAAATTCTGTGATTTACATTCATGAGACCCACCATCCTTTTCAGTGGGTTTTAAAGTGACACAAAGATCATGTCTTTAAAGAAGGTTTTAAAACGTTATGATTATTAAATGAAACCCATTTCAATTATTCTATATTGGTTGTTTATTAAATGATTGATGATGATATATGTGGCTCACATGATAATAAATGTGAATTTAAGGGTGCACCCTGATAGTGCTCCAATGCATTGGGTAAAGACTTAATCTCTAGAGATGACCATTTTGACTGATACATTGGTGAATAACCATAGTAATTTTTATTGAAACCTTGGGGATGGACCTTGGTGAATTGGAAATGATTGTCTTTGTTAAATGTTGTACCCACATCTTCATGTTATAAAAACGTTATTTTTATTATGATATGCCTCATGATTTCTTTCTCATGCCTTAATGTTATTTTCATCACCTTATTGAAGTATCTCAAGTTCACATGTAAAATGTTTCTCAGGTTTCCCTTACAAGGATTTCTACTCACCCTTTCTTTTGATGTATGTCCCCAGGTTATGAGATGCAGTAATTAACCAAGTATGAACTTAAGGATCAACCTTTCAAGTGTTTAAGAATAATTTTTTATGTTGTTTTCATGTATTATGTTCCTGGTTTCAAAGACACTAAACCTTAAAGATCCTCAGTTTTGTGTAATGTAATGAAAGTTTATGTTATAAAAAGGTGGGATGCCACAGTTGGTATCAAAGGATGGTATAGTTATTTGTGGAAATTAGGATATGAAAACTTTAGGACAAAACCAATAAAAAATTTAAAATATATGAAATCTTCCAGGTATTTTGGTGAGTATTGAGTTAGGGGTTGCCAAGAAAATACATCCTTGTCTGGATATGAGCTGGTAGAGGTGGCTCTGGCACAGATGTACATAGAGGTAAAACCCGAAAACACAGCATTGATCTAGTCTCGAACAGGAACTGGTACACGACAACGGGCCTTGATTCACTCTTGGTTACTTCACTCCCAGGGGATATGCTTTGGTAAATTCATAATCTTAGTATGGTCCATTATTAATGGAACAAAGATAAAATGAAATCATGATTCACATAAGAATATATGATCATGGATAACCTAGATTGGGACCTAGGGGATCACATGTTAGGGTATACTTTTCTTCTACAATTTTATCCTTCAATTCTTTAACTTTCCTTTTCATGATTATTGGCTAAGTATTTAAGCCCCCTAATTATACGTTCGTTTCTTAGTTAATGGTGAGGAATGGAAGTGCAAGTCCCAACGACCAATGTGATAGGAAATGTGATGATTTCCCTATTAATTTGACAGAGATGATGAAAGATCATGTTGAACATATTGTGATTATGCCAAACCATCTATCAAAAAACATAATTAATAATTGGTACCTAGTTGAATGCCCAAATTCATCAAGGAAGAAGCAGACAAAGTCTGAAGGATGTTCATCCGATAAAGATGATTAGGGATAGAGGACCCAATTTCTCTTTTAGAAAAAGTGTGGGGTGAGGCACCAAGGATAATGTCACAAAGGAACCGGGAGATGTTTTAAGTGTGGGATGATAGGGCCTAATGTAGCCAATTTCTTTAAAAAAATTGATAATGTGATAAATGGAGATATGTTTCGATCTAATGTACCATATACATTTCGATGTCGTAAATGTGGATAAGTTAGACATTATCCATGGAAATTCTCTCTTGGAAGGGATGAGAAGCATGATTATCATCAACAATCTACGAGGACAATGGAACAATGGATGTCCTATGCTGAGATGGATCATGATGACTGAAGTACATGTAACTTATTCGCAATAATTTTATATGTCATGTTGTATTTTAGTTCGTGCTCTATGATAATATATTTTATGTTTTCTAAGATCATCGAGTCACAACCTAATATTATTTTATATCATTAAGGAAAACATTTAATGTTATGTACCACATGTTGATGAAGTGAAGTTGTTAATCCTAAAAAAGGGGTGATTAGGGGATTAAAAGATTATTATTATTTTCGAAGACATTCAATATTTTGGGAACCCTATTTGATTGAGGTAAATAGATTACTACGGTATTTTATTTGAGGAGTAATGGTTGACTTATATTTTGAAGAATCGATGAATTTAAGGCAGACTAATAGTAATTTAGGTAACATATGGAACCGATTAACCTATATTGGGGAAAATGTGATTAGGTTAGTTACTTTTGTTATAAGATGATAAGAGTGGTTGATGTTGTTTGAAGATGAACAATAAAGTCTATCTTGGAAGACTATGTTATGATATTGTTCTTATAATTGGGTTTCAATCTTAGTTTGGTTTATTTTGAGGAATTTTAAGGATAGTTCTTTATGGAATGGTCTATGATGAACTTTTTATAGTACCATGGAACTTTGAAGATTTAAAAGTAGTTTCTCTTTTTATGGGATTCATTTGTTTAAAAGAGTTGTTTTTTCTTACCCTTTCTGTATTTAGGATAATGTTTAATGATAGAAGAAATTTATAGTTAATCTTTTGTGGATTACGTGACTCTCAAGAAGATGATTCTTGTGTTTTGATGAGACTAATTTTTTTTGAATGCTCATCGTTTGGAGAAAAGATTAATTTTGGTAGAAACTTATTTATGGATGAAACTCTACATGAAGGTAGGTATATTTTCTTTATGTTTTTGTTCTATGTAGTAAATAAATTTCACAAAATTATGAAAAGGAACGATAAACAAAAACGTTGTTGGTTTACATTTCCTACTAGGTAATCGAAGACCGTTTACACACATCATAAGTATTGGATTTTCTTGTGGTTAACTTTACCCTAATCATGTTTTCTATCACTCTCCCTCAGAACTTGACCATTTTTTTCTCCTCCATGTCCATGTTTTCCTATATGGAATCCTAGTGTGAGTTAACTCAGGTGACCTTTGTACTTCCCTTTCTTTCTTTTGAAGTAATAGTTTTACTTACTCCTTTTTCGGTGTGGGACAGTCAATGAAATTTCAAAACTCAATTTTAAAAATTCCGAGGATGCAATTTCATAATGGGGGAAGATTGTCACGACCCGATATTTTGAATAAATCTTGTTTCCTAATTTTGTGTGTTATTTTATTTTTTTTATACTCAACAAAAGTATTTCATTTGATAACATGAGTATAATTAAAATGAGATTGTTGGGTTTTGACTGTTATGTGACCATTGGTCAATATGACCGCTAGAAACTAAACATTTCGATATTTGTCTCTAAATACAAGTGATCTAGGTTAATTAATATAGAAAGAAGATTCGATGGACTCAACAAGTAGTCTCCGACTGATCGAAGCAAATCTAACAGAACTTGGGAAAGAGGTAGAACCACTGGACTTTTCTCTAGACCAAACCCAAGCTGAACTTCATCCTGTGAAGCTGAACGGAATCGCCTTCGCGAGAAGTTCAAACTGATAGAAATTAATAATCGTGTGATGTTGGCCAAGCCTCCCTCGGATTATCTCATATTAGCACACCTTACACTTAGGTCCTATGCTGGTGTGATAAGGGACAATATAAGGAGACCGTAACTACCTTGTGCAATCCTTCGTTTTAAATAAATTTTTTGATTTCTTCTTATGATGAATTTTATGAATTTTCAAATGTCTGGATAAATATAGTAAGCATATTTTTGGTGAATCTTAGAGAATGGATATTTTAAAAAATGTTTATGTAAACATTAAATAATTAATAATGTGTAATGATTTTCGAAAAATGGTCTTCTACAGTTATGTTCAGTATGAAATTTAGAGTCTAATAAGATCAACTTAATTTTTGATGAATAGTAAATTATGAATAGTGATTTTATTCTTAAGATTAGTAATGTGACCAAATGGATTAGTAATCTCACTTAAGAAAATTATTAATATAATATAGGCACCTAGATTAAGTAATGTGATTCAATAAAATGGTTAAATAACAGTTTCATAAATCATTAGTCAAGTATTAGTTTTTTTCCGGGTGAGTAGTGTTTTTTAATTAAAAATTAAATTAAAAAAATTTAGAAAATTATTTTTATAAATTGGATATAATTTTTGAATTTAGAGCATCTTTATTATGTGAAGATAATTTTCAGTGATTTTTCTGAAAAATATGAATTTTCAGTGAATAGGGTATTTATTTAAAAATTAAATTAAAAATATTAAGAGAATTATTTTTATAAAATGGAGATCATTTTTTAAATTAGAGCATCAATATTTGGTTAAGGTTTTATTTTGGGATTTTTCTGAGATAGTTGAATTTTCGATGAATAGTGAAAAAACATTTTTTAAGTTACGGCTGTTTAATGACATCATTAAATGATGTATTATATATGTAATCAATATGGTCGACTTATGAATAGTATGATAAGGTTTGAGGTGTCCCAAGTGGCCAATACCATGGTCAAATACCATGGGCAAGCCCATCGTTTTTCCAAAATCACCTATGAGGTGTCCCTCCGCCATTTTTGCCTTGTCCCCTCACTTTCCCAATAAATACCAGGCCATCCTCTCATCCATTCGTCTACCAACTCTCCCCCAACAAATATATGGTCTCATTACCTCTCAAGGGGTCCTCCCAAGGTTCCCCCAAGCCCTTAGGGTCCCAACCATTGAGTTTTAAGAGTTTCGTTTTAAGGTAAGGGTTCCTACCTCCCTCTTTCTTTTCAACTAATCTCTTTTATGTCATTTATTTTATGATCCATGATATTATGTTGGAGGATGATCTTTTATATTCCTATTAATTCCCTTTTAATGTTCATATGATGAGAGACCCCCTCTTTCCCTCATCAATTCATTTTAAGAATGTTGAAGTGACGCCGTTAGGCTGCCTAATTTTTAATGGATTCTTTCACCTTTCTCATTTTTAAAGTTCTACTTTCATGTCAAGTCTTTCAAATCCCTTTTTATTATGTTGGGGTATGATATCTATATCAATAATACTGATATTTTATGTTCATATTATTAGATACCGTATTTGATCTCTTCAATTCAGTATTTTGATGTTTTAAGTGGAATCGTTAGGCTGCCGAATATTTAAGGGATTCTTTCACCGTTCTCGTTTTCAAGATCTATTTTCATTTCAAGTATTTCATGTTTTTTTTATTATGTTGGGTTAAGATATATATATCTATCATACCAATATATTATGTTGATATGATTATAGACCCTATTTGACATCATCAATTCATTTTTTTGGAAGTTTTAAGTGATGCCGCTAGGATCCCGAATTTTTAGGGGATTCGTTCACCTTTCTCATTTTTTAAAGTTCTACTTTCATGTAAAGTATTTAAAACTTCATTTTATTATGTTGGGATATGATCTCTATATCTATCATACTGAACTTTTATGTTCATTTGATGAAATACCCTATTTGATCTCGTCAATTCATTTTTGTTGATGTTTAAGTGACGTCGTTAGGCTGCCGAATTCTCATAAAAGAAATCTAATTTTTGACTTCCTTCCATGTTTTTCATTTCAAATGGTATGTCCTTAAAATTTCATTACCATGTTCATATATCCTTCATATTCTATCCCTATACTTTTTTATGGGTCATTTATGAATGTTTTACCCATGTCCCCTCTTTATTCAATGTTTTCTAAAACCCCAAAACATAGTCGTTATGCTGTAGAATTTCCGTCTCAAAATGTCTCTATCTTTTTCTAAAGTTCGTTTATTTTATTAATTAAATACTAAAATCTCTATCTTCTATAGGGGTATTCACATATATAACAGAATTTTCTATTTTAAATTCTGGGATTTACATACATGAGACCCACCTTCCTTTTCTGTGGGTTTTGAAGTGACACTAAGATCATGTCTTTAAAGCAGTTTTTAAAATGTTATGATTATGAAATTAAACCCATTTCATTTATTCTATATGGGTTTTTTATGAAATGATTGATTATGATATATGTGTCTCACATGATAATAAAGTCGAATTTAAGGGTGCACCCTGATAGCGCTCCAATGCATTGGGTAATGACTTAATCTCTAGAGATGGCCATTTTGATTGATACATTGGTGAATATCCTTTGTAATTTTTATTGACACCTTGGCGATGGACCTTGGTGAAACAGAAATGATTGTCTTTTTTAAATGTTATAGCCACATATTCATGTTATGATAAACATTATTATTATTATGATATGCCTCATTATATCTTTCTCATGCCTTGAAGTTCTTTTCATGACCTTATTGAAATATCTCAAGTTCACATGTAAAATGTTTCTCTTGATTCCATTACTGGGCCTTCTGCTCACCCTTTCTATTAATGAATGTCCCCAGGTTATGATATGCAGTAATGAACAAATAATGAACATAAGGAGAATCCTTTCAAGTGTTTAAGAAGAATGTTTTATGTTGTTTTCATGTATTATGTTCCTGGTTTCCATGACACTAAACCTTAATGATCCTAAGTTTTGTGTAATTTAATGAAAGATTATGTTATAAAAAGGTAGGATGCAACAATTATGATGATTAATTAAGAAGTTAAGATTAATAAATGGATACGAAATGATTTGTGCGCCGAACACACACACACAAACGATGATGATAATTAAAAAATTAACTTTTGGTTGAATTAGAAAGCAAAAGAAGGGAATATGATTAAACTGTATTTAAAATATTTTAAGAAAATTTAAATTAGACTACAAAATGTGGATTAGAATAAGATATATTTAAGAAGAAACATGCATTAAAACAGAATTACAAAGGAAATGACTTACAAAATTACAACAATGAAGAACAAAAATGTAAACAAAAACAAAGAGAGGAGGAAAGGTCTCTCAAGTAAAAATGTGAGTATGGAAGATCCTACCAAGCCTTTTTCAAGGATTTGGTCATCAAAATATGTTCTCCTCTCTTCATAAATGCCAACCCCTCTCATGGAGAGAATGGGAGAGTGTTTATAGCCCAATGAGTGGACTGTTTGCATTCCCAATCTATCCCTCCACATGCATCGCCATGTTAGCTATACAGACGTCCTAATCTTGATAAATCTCATTCATAAAAGTATAATATAATAATGTTTTCTGAATAATCTCAAAATATTGAGGAATGTGGACTTATGTAGCCAAAGTTATTTCCGTCTGATTAGACAATTTTAATCTTTCCATTTCAATCCAGTCTTTTTGATTTCTAAAATGTGAAAGGGTTTTTGAATAGGTAGATATCTTCAAATAAGAATACGTTATTCAACAAAGTAGGCCGTCTATATATCCTATTTGACACTGAAAAATATCATCTTGATTGTATTCTTACATCATGGAATATTTCATGCATACGGTACTTATTTTATTTCTCGGCGAGAATGGTGGGCTGGACTTCAAAGCATATGATGGGCCTCTTGTTCATAGAGTTGGGCCCTGAAATTTTTATCCATGATTATTCTGGATAATCAAGAACATATTCTAGAGTTTCATAAAATATGGGGATTGGGATTTAGACCAGTAACTCAATCATCATTGCTGGTCCAGTTTTATTCACAAATTCTTTGGGTCATCTTGTGTGGTAAATTGGATCCCTCAAATGGCATAATTGGCCCCTGATCACTTATAATTAAATGTTTTATATTCAATTATGAATCCTAAAAAACAAGAACCACGCTAGTTTTATAATTAGGGTGATAGGTATAAATAAAATAGTAAACTGACTCAATTGGACTACTTCTAAAAATGCTCAAAAATTATACTTAGTATTAAAACATTAATATTTCACAAAAATTATGAACTTTTCATATAAAATAAGTAAAGGGTGTATATAATAAGTCATGAAAATATTAATAACATCAACTCCACCACACTTAGTTTTGTCCATGTCCTCATGTTCAACAAATATAAAAACATGACAAAATCATTTTCACTGACCAATAAATATTAAAATTTTGTTTTCTCTAATCAGGGGAGGTTTAGACTATTCAATCATCCATTTTGAATTCCACCACAATTTTTTACAGAAAAAATATTCCAAAACTAATTCATTTTAAATTCTCAAATTTAAAAATGGAAAATGTGGACACTCAAAACTCACACCCTTCAAGATGATAAAAGTCATTTGTGGAAGTTCACTCTTTCACCATCCAAAAGTGAAAATATTAGAGTTTGAAAGATCTCTCACCTTCCAATACCTATCCAAAATGCACAAGAATAAAGAGGTCTTTTCAAGGGGTTTTGTGGCTATGGGATGGTAGGAATATAATTTCCAAGGGAGAGAATAAGAGGGGTAAAACACCAACAAAGAAAAGGAAATGCAAATTTTTTTTAAAATAAAACATGGAAGGAAATGAAAACACATATTTACAAGGGAATGATTGTGTAAAGAAAGACACAATAGAGAATGAAAATTTGAAGGGTATGAGATGATTAAATATTTACAAACCTAAAAACTTCTCCCAATGATATAAGAATATAATGAAAGTGTTCTTTTTTTTCTTTGTTTTTTCAAAAGTTGACCTTGAAATAGATCTCACACGCATATCCCAACCCATGATTGATCCACCAAAGACACTAATTGTAATATTTATAACAAGATAAAAGGTTGAAGAAGAGTGATTTTTTGACCGACCCAAGAAAAAACCCAATATTTTTGATTTTTTTAAATTTTGTTTAAAAAAAATTCTGGAACACTTGTCAATAAAATTTAAACAATATGTCATAAGCATATATACATTAAAAAAACACACTAAATGAGAACCTCTCCCCCACACTAAAATTGAAGATTTCCCTCAAGCAGATGATAACTCATTGAAAATAAATAATAGGGTACCCAAATAATGAAATCCATTCACCCCACACGTAAATTTCAAAAAATTATGCAATGAAATTCCGTGTTGATAATGGGTGGGAATAGGTATTGGTTTTGTAATGTGGCTATCAAAGAAAATGTTTTCATAGGCTCGAAGGGGCTTTCAAAAGAAGGATTAATGTAAGGAAAATGGGAGTCCATTTGACTATTGTGATTCTCATGTGGTTCAGAAAATGCCTCTATCATATTAATGCACACTAAAGTAGGAAGTTAAGCTCTAAGGTCCACAAACTCAAGACTAAAAAATGGGGGTGAAAACACAGATTTTGAAAATATGGCCATAGGTGGCCTTGGCATGAAAGAAAATATTGTTCCTCATGGTTTGGGGAAATCATTTTCCAAATCAAAAATTGAGCACTCAAAATTTGTTAATTTTGACACATAATTATTTATCCAACGTCATGATGAAAATAAAAAAACTTTGAGATGAAAACATTCCTGTTGACTCCACAAAAAGGTTGGACAAATTTCCCAACACGATGGTGAGTAAGCATGACTCTTAATTTTTTTTGTATTTTTTTATGAATCTATTTTTTTAGTTTTTAATAAATACAAACTCACACAAAATAGAAAGAGAAAAATAAAGGGTTTCAAAAAGAAAGTGGTAAAAAATGAAAGAGAGAGGAAGAAGAAGAAAGATGTAGAGAGAGGAAGAGAGAGAGAGAGAGAGAGTTAAATGGAATGAAGTGCCCCATAGTTTGGATTTGGCGGGTCTCCATCTCCATCTAGTGGTAGGTCTACTAGAGAAGTTGGGGATCTAGTTGAAGTCGATGATGATCCAAGATTGTGTGTCCTCTCATGGGGATGCTTTAAACTATGTCCTTTAACTGTGAATGTCCTTTTGGAAGAGGGGTCTTCGACTTGCACTACACTAAATGGGTAAGCATTAGTAATAATAAAAGGACCTTCCCAAAGATAATTAAGCTTACCTGGGTGAACCCAAAATCGAGAATTGAAGAGCATTACCTTTTCTCCTTCATGGAACACCTTTCCCAGGATATTTTTGTTAGGGAGTACCTCAGATTTTTCATTGTATACAATAGATTTCTCATAAGAATCAAGTCAAAGCTCCTCCAGTTCATCCAATTGCAATAATATATATTCACTGGGTTTTTCAAGATCAAAATTAAAAATTTTCACTTCCCAAAATGACTTATGTTGGATTTCAACTGCCAGATGACATAATTTACCACAAAATAGCCTAAAAGGAGACATCCCAATGGTTGTTTTATAGGAAGTTCGATCAGCCCAAAGTGCATCACCAAGTCTTTCAGGCCAGTATTTTCTGGAGGGTTTTACAATTCTCTTAAGAAACTTTTTCACTTCTCTATTAGAAAGTTCATACATTCCATTTTTCTATGGGTGATATGCATTTGATGTTTTATGTATAACCACATTCTTTTTCAAGAGAGATTCCATGGTTCAATTGCAGAAATGGGTTCCTAAGTCACTGATCATGGCAAAAAGTGTGCCAAATATAAGGAAGATGTGTGTCTTTAGGAACTCACTAATAGTATGTGAGTAATCCTTTCTAGTAGGTTTGGCCTCGACCCACCTAGAATCATAATCAACCACAATAAGGATGTATGAGAATCCATTGGATGGTGAAAATGATCCAATTAAATCAATACACCAAACATCGATGATATCACATAAAATTATAGGCTTTTGGGGAATTTCATTTTTCTATAAAATTGTGACAATCTTTTGTCATGTGGGACATGATTTACAGAACTCGTGTGAGTCCTTGATGAGTGAAGGACAAAAGAATCCAGATTCTAGAACCTTTTGATAGGTCCTTTGTGGTCCAAAATTACCACCTCTAGGAAATGTGTGGAAAAATTATAAGATGGAGGAATGTTCATCTTCAGAAACACATCTATTAATTACCATGCCTGGCCCATTTTTTCCAAAGCTTATTTTCTTCCCAAAAAGAGTGTTTTGAATAACTTTTCAACATCATTTTCTGTTCTTTTGAAAAAAAATTCAGGAAAAACACCAGAAACCATGTAATTTACAATTGGGGCATACAATGGTATCTTTTGGGTGAGAGATGAAAGGTGCTATGTGGGGAATTTAGGATAAATGATTTTAGAATGAGAAGAATTATAAATTCTACTCAAGTGACTACCCACATGGTTTTCTTTTCCTAGTTTATCTTTGATTTCAAGGTCAAACTCTTAGAGTATTAGGATCCATCTTATTAGCCTCTGTTTGGAATAAATTTTCTTTTGATAGGACTTTATTACAGAATGGTCTGTGAAGATGATGATTCTGGAACCTAAGAGATAGGGCCTGAATTTTTCTAAGGCAAAAACAACTGCTAAATGTTCTTTTTCAGTGACAATGTAGTTATATTGAGTTTCATATAATGTTTTTGAGGCATAATAGATTACATGATGATGTTTTTCTAATATTTGACCAAGAACAGCCCCAATATCTCTATTATAAGCATCAGACATCAACTCAAAGGGTAACGACCAATCTGAGTGTTGGATTATTAGGGTAGATTTAAGAGCATATTTGAGTTCAATGAAGGCTCTTTTGAAAACCTCATTGAAATGGAAAGTGACATCATTTTGGAGCAACTGAGTGAGTGGGAGGGAAATTTTACTGATGTTATGGATGAATCGTTGATAGAAACCGGCATGACCAAGGAATGAATGGATCTCTCGAACAGAAGTGGGGTTGAGAAAGTGATTGGATCACTTAAATTTTGGCAGGATCAACTTCAATACCATCTTTTGAAACAATGCACCCTAGAACAATCCCATTATCAACCATGAAGTGAAATTTTTCAAAATTTAACACAAGGTTACACTTGAAATACTATTGAAGGACTAGAAAGAGTGAATTCAAGCACAAATCAAATGACTCACCATAAATGGTAATGTAATCCATGAAGACATTCATGCAGTGTTCAATGAATTCAGAAAATATACTCATCATACCCCTCTGGAATGTTGCAGGAGCATTGTAAAGGACAAAAGTCATTCTCCTATATGCATATGTTCCAAAGGGGCATGTGAATGTAGTCTTTTCTTGGTCCTATGGTGCGATTGGGATTTGGAAGTAGCCAGTGTATCCATCAAGAAAGCAATAGTGTGAATGTTCGGCTAATCGTTCCAGCATTTTATTAAGGAATGGAAGAGGGTAGTGATCTTGTCTTGTTTCAACATTCAATTTCCTATAGTCGATGCACACACGCCATTTTTTCTTCACTCGGGTTGTGACAACCTCTCCATGTTTACTTGTGATAACAATTATCCCACCCTTATCAGATACAACATTAATTGGACAAACCATTCACTATCAGAAATTGGGTAGATAACACCATCTTGATGAAGCTTGGTGATCTCTTCCATAACTACCTCAAGGATGAGGGGATTGAGTCTTCTTTGAGGTTGTCTAATTGGTTTGGATGATTCCTCAAGATGGATGTCATGCATGGAAAGAGAAGTGTTGATTCCTGGTATGTCATCTCGGGATATGAGTGACCATGAAAAAGGAATTCATATTTCAAGTGTTCAGGAAAAGGGTTTAGATCAGTATCATCTCTCATTTTTGGGTTAGACATCTCAGGAATGGATGAAGGGACTTCAGTTGCTCCAGATTAATTTTCCTTAATACTGTCCAAGGTGGAGCAGTAGAGATCAATGTTGATGTGGGATTCAAGAGATTTTTCAAGTTCCACTATATTGATAGAGTCTATGAGTGAGAGTTCCACATCAACTTCACTATTTATGACATGGTTAATCATGGTGAAAATTTCACAAGATCCATTGTCATTAGAACATGAAGAACATGGTGGATTGGGTTCGATTGACTCTTAAAAGTGTCCTCAGAAGCATGGATTGAGAATGAAGAGTGATCCTCGTATGGGAATCACATGGCCTGGAAAATGATGAACTTGACCAGTTGGTCACTGAATTCCATGGATTGGATGCCAGAATGGATATAAATCTTGGTTCTCGCAGTCATGAGAAATGGTATTCCTAGAATTAGGGGAGATCGATAAGAGTTCGTCTCACCTTCCATGTGAAGGACATAGAAATCAGAATATAAGATAACATCATTGGCTCAGACAAGGAAATCCTTAATTATTCCTTCGGGACCGGCAGTGCTTTTATTGGATAATTTAATGATAACACTCGTTGGATGTAAGGGACCTAGACCAATGTTGGAGAATATGGATTTGGGAATGAAATTAATTGAGGCTCCTAGGTATATGAGTGAATCATCAAAGTTTGAACTTCCAATTAGGCATGGAACCGTAAAGGTCCCAAGATCATTGCACTTTATGGAATAGACTGCTGGGTGGAAACATTTTCAAAGGTCCTAAGTTGCCTATTGTGGGTGTACAATTCCTTATGTAACTTGGCATACATAGGAATTTGTTTGATGGAATCTAAGAGAGGAATGTTGAATTCAACACATCTAAACATGTTGAGAATTTCAGGATCAGGTTCAAATGACTTATTTGGCTTAGAAACTACTTGAGGAAAAGTAATTGGATTCCTAAGTGGAATAGAATGAGGCGAGAGAATGGATTCAGATTCATTTTTAGGTTTCTTTTAATTTTCATTTTCTAGTTCTACATTCAAATGAGGGTTGTAGGACATATCTTGAGGCATAGAAATTTGATTTCCCGATCTAAGTGTAATTGAACGTACATTACCCTTGGGTTTGGGTAATGGTTGAGATAGAAGTTGGGAAGAATTAGATGGTTGTTGCTGACTAATGTGGGATACTAGTTGACCAATTTGGGTTTAAATGTTCTTGAGGCTTGAACGGGTGATGTATGCAAGATATTACACTGTACTTTCCCATGGTTGATTGGAATAAAACGCTTGTCTCGAATTGGTATTACCTTGATTTTGGTTCTTAGGATAGCGATTGTATTGGTTTTGGAATTGGGAAAGCTCACTATGATAATGGAATCCATGAGGAGGATTGTTCATTTGAGGATGAGGAAGAAAAGGATATGGTTGTTGGAAGATACTAACACCTTGACCATATTATAACTGGTTTGGGTGTTGATGAGGGAATTTAGGGGGATGAGATATGGGACTAACATACCTAAGGCCTTGGTTATAGGAAGAAGATAAGGGCTCAGGTTGAGGTTGGTTGAAGTTTCTAACAAACTGACATGATATTTGAGGGTTGATGTTCCGCTGAGCATATGCTGCATTGAGCTCCATTGGTCCAGATGAATCAGATTGATCCTCTTGAAGTTTTGGACACGTGTCTGTAGGATGATATGGAGAGTTTCAGATTCCACAGTTTTTGACAGGTCCCGAAAACATTGATTGTGGAGAAGACGGGGTTAGGGAATTGGATGCCACAACTAGTTGCCGCACAAGACCTGTACGTTTACTCATCCACTCGGTCATCTTGTTCGGCTCAATGGATTGATTATCTTGGGCATGTTTTTCTTGATCATGTGCTTGATTATGGAATTGTTGTGTGTTTACAACCATGTTACTTATGATATCTCTTGCTGCTGCTGGTGTTTTATCAACAAGAGCACCACCACTTGCATCATCAATGATTGTTCTCTACATAGCCAATAACCCCTCATAGAATAATTGGATCAAGAGTTTCTAAGGGATTTGATGATGTGGATAGGCTGACACAAGATTTTGGATCCTCTCCATGTACTCATGGAGTGATTCACTTTGGAATTGACGTATACCACTTATGTCCTTTCGAATTGAAATAGTACGAGAAGCATGAAATAACTTCTCTAAGAAGATCTGCTTAATGTCATTCCATGTGGTTATGCAACTAGGAGGTAGTTATTAAATCTGTGACTTAGCAGTGACATCTAGGGAGAATGTTAATGCATGTAGTTTGATTTTTTCCTCAGAAACCCCTTGAGTCTTCATGGTAAAGCACACTACTTGAAAATCATTAAGGAGCAGATGTGGATCCTCACCGGCTAGCCCGTGGAAATGAGGGAGAAGATGGATCAAACCCGATTTGAGTTCAAAGTTAGTTTCTATGTTTGGATATTGAATACCAAGAGGTTGGTAACTCATATCAGGGGAAACAAGTTAATTAAGGGTTTTTCCCTAGGATTGGTTGTTTCTAATTCAACTGGTTGGACAAGAACTGGTTCTTGAGTTATTTGATTATCTCTTATGTTCCACCTAAGATGGCGAAGTGTTCGCTCAATTTTTCGGTCAATCAAATCTAAGGGATTATTTTGAAGGATACGGGGCATTCATAGAGATTTTGAAACAAATAGGAAGACAGTTTATTCATTGTTTATTTTTCGTTAATAATTTTTATGAGAAGATGGGTTTTTCTTTGTGGTTTTTTTCAATTTTTTTTTAATTTTGTTATTATTTATTTTTTATTACAATAACCAGAAACTAATAACTACATAAAGCACCATCCCCAGCATAGAGTCCATTTTAATTTCATGGCCAATTGTCTCCTATCGACCAGTCAAGGTTCCAGTGCTCTGCTAATGTGTATAGCAGCACTCGGGTCGAATATTTGATAATGTTACTTTGTAATATTAGTTTATTTTTAGGTAATTGTATTTTTATTGGGGTGTTTGTTTGCAAAGCTTAATTGAAATGGTTGATTGATTTAGATTGATTTAATAATTGGATAAATATTGGGTTGAGTTCATAATTAGGTAGTTAATCTTTTGATATCCTTGATCTTTGCTTTATATTTAATTGAATTAATACCCATGTCACAAGTTGATGTTGATTGGAATTCCTAGGTGTCAAGGCATTAATCTAAACCGTAACATAACTAGGATTCTAATATAAATAAATACTTTACTGTGGTAGTGTATTTATGGTTCCAATAATCCATGGAATCCATATGTTAAACAAAACAAGTCTTTAATCCATGACATGTTAAGTCCAACATACACAATGTTAATTTAATGAACATTTGTCGAGCAAAATCTCTTAATCACATGACATAACTAAATTATATCTCATCCAAATTAATGATTTACTCATCCATAAAAATGATTAATAATCTGGTTATAATTATTATGACGATAAATTAAGAAGATAAGATAAAGAAAGGGATAAGAAAATATATGTGCGCAGAACACACACACATGAACGATGATGAGAATTAAAAAACGAACATTAGATTGAATTAGAAAGTTAAAGAAAGAAAAGGGATTAAACTGTATTTAAAATATTTTAAAAAAAATTAATATTAGACTATAGAATGTGGATGTGAATAAGATATATTAAAGAATAAACTTTCATTAAAACAGAATTACAAAGGAAAGGACATACAAAATTAATACAATGAAGAACAAAAAAGTAAATGAAAACAGAGGTAGTAGGAAAGGTATATCAAGTGAAAACATGAGTATGGAAGATCCTCCAATGGATTTGAAAAAGATTTGGTCTTGACAATATGATCTCCACTTTTCTGAAATGATAGCCCCTCTCAAAGAGAGAAGGGGAGTGTATTTATAGCCCAAGTAGTGGACTGTTTGCATTTCCAATCTGTCACTCCACTTGCATCACCATGTTTGCTATTCAGATAGCCGGATCTCGAGAAATATCCTTCTTAAATGTTGTAGATAATAATGTTTTCCTATGACTCTCAAATGTTGGATGAATTTTGACCTATGTATCCAAAGTTATAGCCGTCTGATTAAACAATTTTAATCTGTCCATTTCAATCAAGTCTTTTTGATGTCCAAAATGTGAATGGGGTTTTTTATAGGAATATGCGTTCAAATATAAATTATTTCTTCAAAAACGTAGGCCAACTATATCTCCTCTTTAAAACTGCAAAATATTCTCTTGATTGGATTCATACATCATGGGATATGTCATGCATACTGTACTGATTTAATTTCTCGGCCAGAATGGTGGGTTGGACTACAAAGCATATGTTGGGACACTTTTTCTTATAGTTGGACCCTGAAATTTTTATCCATGGTTATTTTGGATATTCAAGAACATATGGTAGAGGTTCATAAAATTTGGGGTTTTGGATTTAGACTAGTAACTCAATCATCATGGCTGGTCCAGTTTCATCACAAATTCATTGGGTCATATTGTGTGGTAAATGTGATCCTTCAAATGGTAGAATTAGACCATGATCCCTTCTAATGAAACGTTTTATATTGAATTAGGAATACTAAAAACAACAACCACACTATTTTGATCATTAGGGTGAGAGTTATAAATAAAATAGTAAACTGACTCAATTGGACAACTTCTATAAATGCTCAAAATTATTCTTAGTATTAAAACATTAATATTTCACACAAATTATGCACATTTCATATAAAATAAGTAAATTAAGTATATAATAAGTCATGAAAATATTAATAGCATCACCTTCTTAGCACTCCACATTAGTCTATCTCCTCCGTGTACCGACTCGTCGTATGGTCCACCTCTATGTACCATCCAATCTTGGTACACTTGGCCTCAGTCAGCGTTGTCTGTCGTCTGCATACAACACAACAAGGTGCAGGCATAGCCCGTGCAGGAGTGAGTATAACAATACTCATCCAGGACCTCGATACCCATATGTCTCACAAAATTAGACAAGTTTAAAACACAAAGTATGAAAATCAACATCTAACCTTTCTGAGATATATGCTCATACATATACCTAATTTATCAAATAATACAACTCAATCATGAGAAAAACAGAGAGGTTTTGACTCAACTCAAACATGATTTATTCCAGGGGTAGTAACAAGTAACATTACTATTGAGTCAATAAGGTTTTCCTTTTGACTTTTCCATTTCTTCTTGTTTTTGAAAATCACAAAATCCTTATAGATAAGCAAATCTATATTTTTCTTCTATAAGGAAAATTTCCTTCCTTTAAGAAATTTACTGTAACGCCCCGACCCCGGTTACCCAGAGTCGGTGCATTGTTACATAACATTGGCATGATCACAAGAAAGATCAAATCTCGAAAGACCGATTGGTTTAGTAGCCTTGGAAACACTAGATATATTCATAAGTTTTTCATTACATCATAAAATGAAAAACTACTACAACAACATAAAGTTTCCACAATCCACACTATTAACCCCTCATAAAATCCCTGCAGGTCATTCATAACTTACTTCTTCACATCCTAGGAAAAATAAAACATAGAAAAGGGGTGAGCTCAAATGTCCAGTAAAGATAACAATATAGCGGAAACTTTCATAAATAAGAATAAACATTTAATGCAATGTATAACTAAAACAAAAGCCTTTTAAATATGAACATTCAACATGGTATGGCATAAATAAAATGAAATAATTCCATTTACTTATTAACATGGATATTCTACTAATCGAATAATCAAATGCAAAAATCAATAACCACTTTCATAATGTTGGAATGCATAATGCCAGACTATCATAACCACATAGCCAAGGCCTCGTGCCAAGACTACAAATAAGATTTTGTCAAGGCCATGTGCCAAGACACTAGTTTGTCTCATGAGACCTACCGATGCATCGAGTAGCTATAGCGGGCTCCACCCGTCACATATTAAGTCCAATGCATTCCCATATGAAAAGGTTTAAACATAACATAAACATTCATATTAAAACTAGCATATGAAATGTCAATACTTTCACCATAAACTATGAATGGTATAAAAATAGCACATCCACAGTCAAACATATCACAAAACCTTCAATACAATATAGAAGTTTTGTATCATAATAAATCAACTTCAAATAATCTTAAAATCCATCAAAGGATGTTGACATAGATGAAATCAAAATTCTTTTTAAAGAAATATCTCCTTTTATTTTGAAATAATTTAAGATCCATATAAAATAAAACATTTTCTTTGAAAATATTTTTATAAGCTTGTAAGGGAAGCTTTGAAGATTTTATAACGGCGGAAAATAGCCGCACCTGCCGTATAAGTTAAAAAAACATTCTTACCTTAATTCTGTCGAAAAGGTTAAAAAGGACCTTGTTTTGAAAATGACCGAAAGATTCCTTTATAAACCACTTATAAAATTCAAAAAGGGTATAAATGACTTTAACTCATATTCTAGTAAATAGTAAAAATGTTTTGAAATACATTTTTAAGAAACATGGATGTGGATGATAAAGAGATCCCAGTAGATTATTACATATAAACAACCTCGGATAATGAAGAGATTGTGAAATAACCCTTACCTTGTACTTTTCCTTGGTTAGGGTAGGTTAACCTCCTGTATAATGGTGAAATAGTTGTTATTAAATTATACAAGAATCATATATAATAATATGATATCATATATGATCTTTTAACATTGATTTGTTAATAATATATTAGAATTATCGTCGTTTCGGGAGTTAACTTACTCATTTTCTTTTATATGTTTTGTTACATAAGCCATGGTTGTTGTATTTTATTCATATCCAGAATGATATCTAGTCCTTAAACATCATTTTTAAATCATCAAATGATAATTATACTTGAATGGATACGATGGAGAATGAATCTCATCGCGTTCGTGGAGACGGTAGTCCGTACGTACGCACGAGCGACAATATCATTATTTTGATATTAAAATAATATATAAATGGATGGTATATCATATATACATAATCATTAACATGTTATATTTATTATTTACATGAGTTACACATCATTATTATACCCATCCAAATAATAATATATTGAATAACAATTACACCACGGCGTGGAGACGGTAAGCCGTACGTACGCACGTATGGTGACATGTTATTCAAAGGGTGGATAGAATACTGAATATGGTTGTACCATATTTATAATAACATCACAGTATATGTGAGATACTGGAGTTATTATTTTAGAATGGTGAGAACAAAGGAAGAAGAAGTGGAAGAAGAAATGAACTTGGAGAAGGGTGGTGAAATCATTACCTCTTCTTCGGGTTCTTCCTTTTGATTTGATCAAAAGGGCTCCTTAGTTTGGCTTTCTGATCCAACTAAGGCCTCTAGGTTCTATTGAGGGATGTTGGGAGAGTATTTGGGCAGAGTTTGGCCGATCCAAAAGGCTTTGAAGGTGTGAATAAATGAGAAGGAGGAGTGCCCTTTTATAAGAGGGGTGAGGGGCACCTTTGGAAAAGCTAGAAATATTAATTTATAATAAATTCATATTCGGTTTCTAATGGCTCCAAAGCATATTAATCAAAGGTTAAGGTGGGGATAGGTTGAAAACCACTCAACCAATAGAATTTAGACAGGTTTGGGTACTTATATTAACCTTATCTTTAAGTATTAACTCTAAGTTAATTAGTTTCACTTTTACAATGTATCTTTGTATTTTTATATAATATGGTTAATAAACTTACTATATACATCCAAAAGACCCCCAAGTGGTACATTAATGATGAACCTATCATGATATAAGTCTCTTGGCCGAACCTTAGATTTTTAGGAATTTAATAGCAATTAATAATATAATATTTGTTTTAAGAACTCTTTTATTTCAATTTTGACACTATTCAATAGTTGATTTTTGTGAAACTTATAACAGATTGATTACTTCGAACAAAGTCAATTAAATCAATCCTAATATATCATATTATCCTAGAAAATTAGTTTAATTCATTAAAAGTTTCATATTATATTTATTTGAGTATTTATAATATCAATTATTTTAATTTTTCACTATTATAGTAATTACTGCATCATCATTGTGTCATAAATAAAATACATTATTTAATGTCTAAAAATTATAAATAAACTATCATTATGTAGTAAATCTTTTTAGCTTTCTAATGAATATTTATAATCTAAATTCCAACATATATAACCCTATGTAACAATTGTTTTTCTAAAAGATATATTCTTGTGTCATTTTTGTATTCATTTTAACTTAATTAAAATAAAGTGTCATTATCACTTACAAGTGGATCCATGGGGTCCCAAAATAGACCCAATGATTCCCATGGTCGACCATGTATCAACCAATAGGGTTAAGACACGTTTTAGGGTAATTTAGTATTATTATAATATTATTTTTTAACCCTTATTTACCAGATTTACCTTTAACCATGGTAAATAAAATATTTACCGCAGTAATTATTCAAAATGTCTAAAAACAAAAGTTACCTATTTACACAATTTGAACATCCTGATTCCAAATATGGAATCCATTTTCCTAAATTCGAAACATAGAAGTGGCAGAAATTAATTTAAAATTAATTCCCGCTGTCAAAACAAAAAGCGTGTTTTTAAGAGATAATAACTATCAAAAGATTGACACTTGTTTATGTTCGGTTTAATTGTAAAATTATGTCCAATGACCAAAATTATATTAAATGGTAAAAATATATTCTAAGTATACTTTAAAACCACTAAAATTCATAATTTATCACTATTAATTATTTTGATTAAAAAAGTTGTTTTTAATTAAAATTTAGTAATTTTCACTATTCATTAAAATATGAAAGTTATCCGAAATGTACCAAAATTTCACCTTAGGCTAAATTAGATATTACAAATCCAAAAATGAAGTCCATTTTCAAATATAAAATATATATAATTTCAAAAATTGGGTATTACTATTCATAACGGCTAGTTTGATTGGTTGTGGTGTGTGTTAAAACTCAAGGTTGCGTACAACACACGCTACTGTATTATTCAAAGAAAGTGTACCGTGGAAGCTTGGGATGTTTCATTTTAAATTTTTGATGTCCTCATTTAGTCAAAAAGTTTAAAATATTGTATTTAAAAAGGTTTCACTATTAAAAGTTGATAAAAGTGCAATACTGAAAATGAATTTGTTCTTGCATTATATCTAAGAAACTCATAATATGGATTCTAAAATTATAAGGATTATATAAAGCTTAAAATTTAGATAATACTATTCATAACCTCTTTTGAATGGATTTTTTTTGTAAGTCATGGTGTGATTGAACTCGGTGTTGCGTGTAGTGCATGTTATTGAATTATTTTGAAGAAATAACACACTATGAAATCTTGGGGTGTTACATTCTCCCCTCCTTCAATAAATTGCATCCTCGCAATTTGAAATTGTTCTTCGAAAATAAAAGGTTAAAAATAGAAAATATATTTGTGGGAAAACCCACATTGGAAATTGGGTTACTAAAATTTAGTCTTAATATGAGGAAAAGAGAAATTAAAGGGTAACCACCAAATTATGATCTTGATTAGGAGAACATTGGTGGCATTTAGAGACATATAATTGGAGGAAAACGTAAATATTTATAGGTAGTGATTGAGGTCATCAATCACAAAAAAAGTATAAAATTGAGGTCCTTAAACTCATCAATCTATGATGATTTGAAGTACCATCGGTTCAACAAAACATAGGGTATTAGGATAACACATTTTTGACGTTTCAAAATATCGTAGTTGAAATCCCACATCGAAAAATGAATTAATGAGGCCTCTATTTAAAATAAAGAGTCGAAAGTATGAAGATTACCGAAAATAACACATACTAGGGTTCCATGTAGGAGAATATGGATATGGAGGAGAAATCTAACCATCAATTATATGATGGAGAGTGGTAGAGAACATGGCTATGAAAAGGCCAACAATCCCAAAGCCATAAATTAGTGATGATTTAAGGTACCATCTAGGGAAAAATTTTTGTTCTAAGTTCCTTTTATTAATTTTGAGGAATTTATTTATGAGATTGGCTAAGATCATAAGGAGATATACTTACTTTATAATCAGAGTTTTATCCATTAATAAGTTTCTACCACAAACTCATCTTTCACTCTAAAAGATAATAGAATGTAATTTTTTATTTATTTATACTATTCGTACAGGGTTCCAAAATAAATGAATTTATAATTCATCTACCAGATCATTAAAAAAACAACATTATTTAATCTAGGAAATCTCATGGGCCAGTGGTAGGTGATACACCCTTGTCGCCCTTCAGTTGCGGGTTCATGTCTCGCAGCCTTGTCGGACGCGACGGGTTGCCACCCAACCTCCGGGTTTTCCTTTTATGGTAATCCAAAATAATCCAAACTAGAACTATCCAAAATACTTCTGTCCAAACTCACAGTCCAACATTTATAAGGAAGGTAAACATAATATAGATCCATTTTACCCCGCAATAGCATATGAATACGTTCATCTTGTATTCTTTTAATAAACTGAAACATCTTGAATTACCATATTCCTTATTGATTACATTCATGCTCCCCTATTCCACATAGAATGCTGGATATACTTAATTAATCCAAAAATGTTTTAAACCCCAACAATGATGGAATATACAAATCATTAATCAGCTTCAAGGTAGTCAATAGTATCCAATATAATTTATCCAAATCAATCATGTATTATTCTAAAATCACCACCTCGGTATCTGAACCATATTATGGTTTATCTTTCTCTCAACCATATATTTTCCAAACATTTAACCTGCTACTGAGTCACTTTTCTTTGTTCTACACAATCTCAAGTCCTTAATGAAATAGTACTGCAGTACAATCCTTATATACTCCATAATTATTATAACAAGTACATTGTTGATACAACACTCAATTGACATAATCAACATAAGAACTCTAATCATTCCTCTTCATCTGTGGTAGTATCATAACTTGATTATTATCCAATAGCATCATTTGCGGCATAGTCTGATGACTGGGGCATAAGTTCGCGTAGTGTCCAAACTCCTTGCAAATGAAGCATTGTACATTTAAAACCATTTTCTTACCCTTGCAGTCACGTACTTTGTGCCCTTTTCCTCCATACTTATAACAAACTCCCATTCCTTTCAGGCAAGTTCTAGGGTGTTTCTTTCCACAGTTACCACATATGGGAAAATTCTTCTTTTCCCTCTTCCCTTTATCCATCTTTCTCTCTTCCATCCTTTTCTTCTTTTGCTTCCCTTCAAAGCCATAGGACTCAGTAAACTCTTTACTTATCTTATCAACACATGATATTATTTCTTCATATGATGATAATACATGGGAGACTATTTCTCTTATAAATTCTAGCTTAAGACCATGAAAGATATGATCCTTCCTTCTCTTTGAATCATGTGTATTTCTGGAGTTCTCATTCCTTCTACTGGGCGCCATTTCTATACCATGGCATAAACTAGATCAGTTTATGAATCAAAACACATAATCCCATACTTATAAAACACTTAACATAAATTGAACTATTTATAGATATAATCCATAATCATAAGAATGTTTTCTTTGAGGAAGTATATACTCATAATCCCTTCAAAATGATTTGTAAAGAAAATGAGAGTTATCCTAAGAATATCCCCCGGGAGTGTCGTAACCAATAGTGCAGCAAGGCCCGTTGTCGTGCACCAGTTCTCGTTCGAGTCTAGCTCAAAGCGGTGTTTTCGGGTTTTACCCATAGGTACATCTGTTCCAGAGCCGCCTCTACCTGCTCGTATCCAGACAGGGATGTATTTCTCGGAAAACTCACAAAATCTCTACAATACCAAAATTCTAGGAAGTTCTTATATACTAATCCTCAAAGTTCATCTTAGGTCTACGTGCTCTTATCAGAGTTTATCTAAATCTAGCTTCCAAGGTTTGTACTAAACTTCCTCTGATACCAACTGTAACACCCCGACCCCAGTTACCCAGAGTCGGTGCATTATTACATAACATTGGCATGATCACAAGAAAGATCAAATCTCGAAAGACCGATTGGTTTAGTAGCCTTGGAAACACTAGATATATTCATAAGATTTACATTACATCGTAAAATGAAAAACTACTACAACAACATAAAGTTTCCACAATCCACACTATTAACCCCTCATAAAATCCCTACAGGTCATTCATAACTTACTTCTTCACATCCTGGGAAAAATAAAACATAGAAAAGGGGTGAGCTCAAATGCCCAGTAAGGATAACAATATAGCGGAAACTTTCATAAATAAGAATAAACATTTAAGGCAATGTATAACTAAAACAAAAGCCTTTTAAATATGAACTTTCAACATGGTATGGCATAAACAAAATGAAATAATTCTATTTACTTATTCACATGGATATTCTACTAATCGAATAATCACATGCAAAAATCAATAACCACTTTCATAATGTTGGAATGCATAATGCCAGACTATCATAACCACATAGCCAAGGCCTCGTGCCAAGACTACAAATAAGATTTTGTCAAGGCCTTGTTCCAAGACACTAGTTTGTCTCATGAGACCTACCGATGCATCGAGGAGCTATAACGGGCTCCACCCGTCACATATTAAGTCCAATGCATTCCCATATGAAAAGGTTTAAACATAACATAAACATTCATATTAAAACTAGCATATGAAATGTCAATAATTTCACCATAAACTATGAATGGTATAAAAATAGCACATCCACAGTCAATCATATCACAAAACCTTCAATACAATATAGAAGTTTTGTATCATAATAAATCAACTTCAAATAATCTTAAAATCCATCAAAGGATGTTGACATAGATGAAATCAAAATTCTATTAAAAGAAATATCTCCTTTTATTTTGAAATAATTTAAGATCCATATAAAATAAAACATTTTCTTTGAAAATATTCTTATAAGCTTGTAAGGGAATCTTTGAATATTTTATAACGGCGGAAAATAGCCGCACCTGCCGTATAAGTTAAAAAAACATTCTTACATTAATTCTGTCGAAAAGGTTAAAAAGGACCTTGTTTTGAAAACGACCGAAAGATTCCTTTATAAACCACTTATAAAAGTCAAAAAGGGTATAAATGACTTTAACTCATATTCTAGTAAATAGTAAAAATGTTTTGAAATACATTTTTAAGAAACATGGATGTGGATGATAAAGAGATCCCAGTAGATTATTACATATATACAACCTCGGATAATGAAGAGATTGTGAAATAACCCTTACCTTGTACTTTTCCTTGGTTGGGGTAGGTTAACCTCCTGTATAATGGTGAAATAGTTGTTATTAAATTATACAAGAATCATATATAATAATATGATATCATATATGATATTTTAACATTGATTTGTTAATAATATCTTAGAATTATCGTCGTTTCGGGAGTTAACTTACTCATTTTCTTTTATATGTTTTGTTGCATAAGCCATGGTTGTTGTATTTTATTCATATCCAGAATGATATCTAGTCCTTAAACAGCATTTTTAAATCATCAAATGATAATTATACTTGAATGGATACGATGGAGAATGAATCTCATCGCGTTCGTGGAGACGGTAGTCCGTACGTACGCACGAGCGACAATATCATTCTTTTGATATTAAAATAATATATAAATGGATGGTATATCATATATACAGAATCATTAACATGTTATATTTATTATTTACATGAGTTACACATCATTATTATACCCATCCAAATAATAATATATTGAATAACAATTACACCACGACGTGGAGACGGTAAGCCGTACGTACGCACGTATGGTGACATGTTATTCAAAGGGTGGATAGAATACTGAATATGGTTGTACCATATTTATAATAACATCACAGTATATGTGAGATACTGGAGTTATTATTTTAGAATGGTAAGAACAAAGGAAGAAGAAGTGGAAGAAGAAATGAACTTGGAGAAGGGTGGTGAAATCATTACCTCTTCTTCGGGTTCTTCCTTTTGATTTGATCAAAAGGGCTCCATAGGTTGGCTTTCTGATCAAACTACGGCCTCTATGTTGTAGTGAGGGATGTTGGGAGAGTATTTGGGCAGAGTTTGGCCGAACCAAAAGGCTTTGAAGGTGTGAAGAAATGAGAAGGAGGAGTGCCCTTTTATAAGAGGGGTGAGGGGCACCTTTGGAAAAGCTAGAAATATTAATTTATAATAAATTCATATTCGGTTTCTAATGGCTCCAAAGCTTATTATTAAAAGGTTAAGGTTGGTATAGGTCGAAAACCACTCAACCAATAGAATTTAGACAGGTTTGGGTACTTATATTAACCTTATCTTTAAGTATTAACTCTAAGTTAATTAGTTTCACTTTTACAATGTCTCTTTGTATTTTTATATAATATGGTTAATAAACATACTATATACATCCAAGAGACCCCCAAGTGGTACATTAATGATGATCCTATCATTATATAAGTCTCTTGGCCGAACCTTAGATTTTTAGGAATTTAATATCAATTAATAATATAATATTTGTTTTAAGAACTCTTTTATTTCAATTTTGACACTATTCAATAGTTGATTTTTGTGAAACTCATAACAGATTGATTACTTCGAAAAAAGTCAATTAAATCATTCCTAATATATCATATTATCCTAGAAAATTAGTTTAATTCATTAAAAGTTTCATATTATATTTATTTGGGTATTTATAATATCAATTATTTTAATTTTTCACTATTATAGTAATTACTGCATCATAATTGTGTCATAAATAAAATATATTATTTAATGTCTAAAAATTATAAATAAAATATCATTATGTAGGAAATCTTTTTAGCTTTCTAATTAATATTTATAATCTAAAATCCAACATATATAACCCTATGTAAAAATTGTTTTTCTAAAAGATATATGCTTGTGTCATTTTTGTATTCATTTTAACTTAATTAAAATAAAGTGTCATTATCACTTACAAGTGGATCCATGGGGTCCCAAAATAGACCCAAAGATTCCCATGGTCGACCATGTATCAACCAATAGGGTTAAGACACGTTTTAGGGTAATTTAGTGTTATTATAATATTATTTTTTAACCCTTATTTACCGGATTTACCCTTAACCATGGTAAATAAAATATTTACCCCAGTAATTATTCAAAATGTCTAAAAACAAAAGTTACCTATTTACACAATTTGAACATCCTGATTCCAAATATGGAATCCATTTTCCTAAATTCAAAACACAGAAGTGGTAGAAATTAATTTAAAATTAATTCCCGCTGTCAAAACAAAAAGCGTGTTTTTAAGAGATAATAACTATCAAAAGATTGACACTTATTTATGTTCGGTTTAATTGTAAAATTATTTCCAATGACCAACATTATATTAAATGGTAAAAATATATTCTAAATATACTTTAAAACCACTAAAATTCATAATTTATCACTATTAATTATTTTGATTAAAAAAGTTGTTTTTAATTAAAATTTAGTAATTTTCACTATTCATCAAAATATGAAAGTTATCCGAAATGTACCAAAATTTCACCTTAGGATAAATTAGATATTCCAAATCCAAAAATGAAGTCCATTTTCAAATATAAAATATATATAATTTCAAAAATTAGGTATTACTATTCATAACGGCTAGTTTGATTGGTTGTGGTGTGTGTTAAAACTCAAGGTTGCGTACAACACACGCTACTGTATTATTCAAAGAAAGTGTACCGTAGAAGCTTGGGATGTTTCATTTTAAATTTTTGATGTCCCCATTTAGTCAAAAAGTTTAAAATATTGTATTTAAAAAGGGTTCACTATTAAAAGTTGATAAAAGTGCAATACTGAAAATGAATTTGTTCTTGCATTATATCTTAGAAACTCATAATATGGATTCTAAAATTATAAGGATTATATAAAGTTTAAAATTTAGATAATACTATTCATAACCTCTTTTGAATGGCTTTTTTTGTATGTCATGGTGTGATTGAACTCGGTGTTGCGTGTAGTGCATGTTATTGAATTATTTTGAAGAAATAACACACTATGAAATCTTGGGGTGTTACATTTACCCTAACCTAGATTTCCTTACACATATCGATATTTTTTCTTATGTGTAAAAATCGGATTCATATCAAAATATCGGAATAATATAATGAATAGATATGAAGCATTCTGTTTTAGGATCTGAATTCTGGATATTAAATGTAATAATGTTCCACTCTAAATTTTGGATACGAACTCTAATAATGATCCAATCCGAATTCAGGATACAAACTCTAATAATGTTCCACTCCGAATTCTGGACACAAAATCTGACAAAGTTCCATTCCGAATTCTAGATATGAATATTAACAATGTTCAACTCTGAATTCTGGACTCTGAACTTTTATGAGTTTGACTCTGAACTTTTACTAGTTTGACTCTGAACTTTTATGAGTTCGACTCCGAACTTTTACTAGTTTGACACTGAACATTTATGAGTTCGACTTCGAACTTTTATGAGTTAGAATCTGAACGTTAAACTAGTTCGACTCCGAAAATCTACAAGTTCGACTCCGAACTCTGTAAGTTCAGATTTTGAACTCTGGTGAAACCAGACTCCGAATTTCGTTAGAAATTCAGACTCTGGACTTCTATAGAATTCAGATTCCGAATTCCTATAAAACAGATTCCAAATATGATTTTATTATAGACTCTGAATTCCATTTTGGTTAGACTCCTATCTTTTATTTTCTTACATTCTGAACATCAGTTTGGCTTATGTTTACACATGTTTTATTATAAAACGATGTCGTCCAATCTATTTCTAACTAACTGTTTCTTGAGTGACACGTGTACAGGTCCCTCTGAATTTTAAGGAAAATATGACTGTTGGAGGAGGGATCTGACCGTGGGAGTTTCGCCTATAAATAACACCACATTTGAAAAGCTCCATACTGATCTTCGACATCTTTTAAAACTTGTTCTTATATGATGTTTAAGTGATCTCTAGAGAGAGAGGCTCTTATTAACTCTCAAGCTTCGTGCAGAATGTTTGAACGACTTGTTCAATCTTTTCCTTGGGAAAATTGGTTCGTGCGACCCCAAATGTTGGTGATTACATTTGAGGGCTTCTGGAGATATGAAGATATAGGTTCAAACACCTTGAAGTTGCGGGATTCCTTGCTGAGGAAGACAGAGGTTCCGACTACCTTAAAGTTCAAAGGCTTCCATGCTGAGGAAGTTAGAGGTTCCAACTACCTTTATGATGAGGCCTTGTGGGGATTGCAAGATAGAGACTCTGATCTTCATATTGAGGGATTACCCTGGTGTGGGTAAGATAGACTTGCTTGAAAATATAAATCATGGGACCTTTATCCAAGTTTGTTGGATACCCTTCTCTTTGGGTTAAAAGACTTATATCTTATTTCTTGTTGTTTTACTCCTTGTTTTTTCCGCTGTATTTTGTATTTTACAGAAAGTAAAACCTTCATATATTTCCTTAAACATGTACTATGATTCATTTAGATTATATACGCTATATCGTAGAATTTCATTTTGTAAACTTTGGTTAAGTTTATGTTTTCTAAAATCATATTTCCGGATAAATATTTTCAGAATCATATTTTTGGAACCAGTTTTTTGGAACCGCTTTCCAAATTTAAGCGGTTGTGTAGAACTAAAAGTTTGTAACTTCATACCCTATACCAATCCTATAATTAGTGTTAGAGGTGTTGTGGATTTTCTTAGTTTAACTTTGTTAAACATATATCTTTCCTTGTTTATGGATATTTTTTAAAGTTTACAATTCACCCCCATCATGTATGTTGAGCATCTACATCTTTATTTCGATCCTACAATTGGTATAAGAGGAGGTTAACTCTAATTCAAACCCCAAGGGTTAGTTCAATCTGATTTAATCTCATGATTAAATTTAGAAGAAAATGTTACTCATTCTTTCTCGGAATAGATTTTTCGGATTTGATTTTTCAGACTCATAATGTTCGGATTCATCTTTTTCTTACATCTACTAAAGTTCTATTTTTTGTTACTTATAATATCAAGAGTAAATTTTCTGGAGTAATATTATTTTTTGGGATCATATATTTTCTTTGATTACGAACTCTTGTTACTAACAATTTTGTGTGCCAAGGGTTATTTTAAGGATGGCAGGTTTAAATGTTAGATCTATAGACAACATAAATCCTACAAGAGCACCAATTTTTTTTGGGAATGACTATGAGTATTGCAGAGATAGGATGAAGACTTTCATTATCAACGCCGGTGTTGAAAATTTCATTATTCTTACTGGTGGATATCAAATTCCTGAAAAGGAAGTTAGTACCTTTAGAAATCAAGAGATTCATGATTATCAATTTAATTATAAGGTATGAAATACTCTACTATGTTCAATGACTAGGAATATATATAGACAAATTTCTTATTGTGAAACAGTTAACTGTATCTGGAAGAAACTTGAGGTTTCCCTCATTGGTACTTCTAATGTGATTGAGACTAGTAGAGCTATGTTGAGGACTGAGTATCATGGTTTCAATTTTCTTTATGGAGAACCCATATGCAAAGTGCCACAATGATTTATGACTATCGTGAATAGATTAGAATATATGGGTGAGAAAGGTCTAGATGATAATTTGCTTGTGGACAAAATTATAGATATTATTCCAACTAAGTGGGAGTCCAAGAGAACTGCTATTGGTGAGAATAAGAAAGTTTCTCAGATTACTCTTGATGAATTATTTGGAACTCTTCATCAGTATGAAACGAGAATGAAGAGATATGTTGACCATATCTAGAAGAAGAATGGAAATGGCGGAGTTTCTTTTACAACCACTTCTAATCACATGAAAGCAAATACTCCTGAGAGAGTAACTAGATCCAAGTCTAAGAAGGTTACTATCCAATCCGAATCCAGTGAGAATGAAGTCTCAAAAAATGAGTTTGCAAATATTGCTCGAATAATGAACAAGATAGATGGTCAAAAAAATTTCCAATCCAAGTATATGAAGAAGGAAAGGAAAGATAAGAAAGAATCAGAAGTTACATGCTAGGAATGTAAGAGAAGTGGACACATATGACCTGATTTCCCTATGCTCAAAGGATATCTATTAAGAGACAAGCTCCTCCATAACCTCACCTAGAAGCTGTATACCATCCCTCCTGATGAGTGCATCTTCGACAATGTTCCCCTTCCGAGGAGAATATACAATATCAAAATCATAGTCCTTGAAAAACCCAATCCAACATCTTTGTTTGAGGATTATGTCATTATGGGAGAAGATATACCTGAGACTCTTGTGATCAGAGTTCACGGTAAAACGCTCTTCCATCAGATAGTGCCACCACATCTTCAAGCTGAAGACCATTGCTGCTAAATCTAGGTCATGGGAAGCATAGTCTTAATAGTGTAATCTTAGCCGATCAAATAGGTCTTCAATCCTCGGGAGTGAGTACTTGTTCATCACTATCACCTAGTTCAGAAGCCGAATTTCAAAACAAAGCCTCAATATCCTATATTCCTTCATGGTAAACAGAATCAGGGCTACCCAAGGAGAAAAACTAGGCCAGATGAATCCCTTCTCCTATAAGTCCTCTAGGTCTTCCCGCAGCTCATTAAGCTCTGTATGATCATTCTGATCTGATGGTGTAGAGACTGGTGTTGTCCTAGGGTACAAGTCAATGTATGTCTCTACCTCATTGCGAGGATGAAGACCCAAATGATAATCATGGAAAACATCCATGAACTAGTCCACCACTATAGAATAACTCAGACTCTCCATATCAATAGCTATGAGGGTAAGGCAAGCCAACTATTGAGTGATCGGTTGCACACTCCTTTGGGTAAGTCCACCTTGCACTGCAATGGATCTCATCACAATGGTGAAGGTAAAACTGGTCCCATCCATGCGGACACACCACACCATTCTCATAATACAGTATATCTGAGCATGGACAATAGATAACCATTCCATACCCAAGAAGACTTCTTAAGGACTTGACGTCACTAGTAGGAGAGCCCAACCAAATCTCTCGGCTCCTAGAGTATGCTCGCACTGCCGACACCAGTGCGTAATCATCAAATCTGCTCTTGTAGGAGTCTCTAGCCATAATGATCAGGCCAACTGCTCCGTCCGAATCTCCGAGCTCTGATCGATGGTAGTGGAAATGTAAGAATGACTGGTAACTGTGTTTATAAGTACTATAGCTATGGTGGAGTAGACATAGATCATACCTCGAATCATCTCTGGAAAACCATGATCATAAGCATCAGCTTCCTGGAGCTAAGCTCTCCTCTTTCCACCTGCTCTCTACAGTCGGGGTGGACCTCCTGGTGGTGGTGGCGGTAATATCTCAAAACATCTCCCACCACCTACTGCACGGCCTTCTCCTCTACCATGTCCACCACCCTCCTGTAGACCATCTCAATCGAACCTCTATCTCTGCCTGGCCGGTCCCTCGACTATCTTTTAATCATCTGTAGGAAGGGTTGAATAGTCACGAGCTATGTGACCACGCCTGCCACATAAATAACGCTTCCCGCTACTGGAATGACTGAATCTGTCTCGGGTGCTCCACACAACCGACCTTGAGTCATGCGGTCATCCACCCATAGGTCTGGTCCTCTTGGACCTCTATGACATCTATCTACTACCAGCCGCAGAAGACTCTGCTAGGTGACAACAGGTATTGTGTCTCTCTACTGGTTAATGCTCAACAAGTAATGTCTCCACAAAGAGGGCTCTCTCTAACACCCCCTTCTGCGTCGCGATGCCGAGTGAGAGCACTGAATCCCTTATCTACCGCCTGATCCCATGATCAAATGTCTAAGGCCGAAAGAAATGGTCCCAAACAATATTGGTGGACTAACTTGAGAGGCCAGTGAACCTCGAAGTGTACTAATCCAAAGTCATGTTGCCCGGCTGTAGATGAAGAATCACCTTAATGCGTATTGCACGAAGTGTCAGTGGAACAAACTCTTCCCAAAACAGGCTCTCAATGTCTGCCCAAAGAAGCATCATCTCTTCATGACCATGGAGCATCAAGATCCTCCATATTCCCACTGCTTCCTATAGAAGTCTGGTAGAAAGAATCACTATGTGGTCAGCTGGTGTCCCTACAAGTTGGAAAACACTCACCACAATCTCCAACAAATTCTCAGACGCATGTGGGTCCATCTCTCCCCTAAACCTAGGTGGTCTCTGGCACTGGAACTCGGACAATGCGATCAAGCGGCGTGCACTGTCTTCTTCTAGGGTTATTGGCATCGGTCGCCCATCGGGGAGTGGTACCACTGGTTCCTCCGCTGGTGCCTCAACTGGAAAGGGGCCCTACTCAGAGGCCTCGTCACTAGGTGGGCTATCAGTGCATACAACTCTCAAAACCCTAGCTGATTGTCTTCGTGGCGGCATCCTAAAAAGAAATAGGTGTGCCACGGTTAAAAGTTATACCTGGCGAGTGGAAAGTTATACCTGGTGAGATGACTCAAAAGATCACAAAGAAAAGTTTTGAGAACACACACGCAATAAGTGTTTTGGTTCATTGAGTTGGAAATCAGAAGTCATGGTCCTCATGTATGGATACAACAACCGCCACCCCAACACTAGATTCCATAAACTAATAACCACACTCACTACTCTTAACACTATTGTATAAAAAAAATAATGATCAGAGTCTTATATTTTGTGGCAGAACTGACTCCTCTGATATCAATTTGTCAGTACTCGTCCCCCGGGGCCCGTGCTGTGACTACCCCAAGACCGCCTTCCATGGGACAGTGGCTGGCGATTAGCACCAAAGGTTTAATTACCTAAAACTGGGAAGACATTGCCTTTATAACCTATATACACACACACAGGAAATAAAACATCTTGATATGGAACACCTAGAAAATAGTATAACAAAAGATTGTGGAAAGTAAAAGGGGCCAGAATATAAGCCTAATTAGAAAGTACAAGTACTACTAAAATAGAAAACAACTAAAGAAAAAGAAAAATAGCTACAATATCATCCTCCTAGGTTCCTACTGAATGGTAGGTATCGATCACCTTCTCAGCACTCCATGTTCATCAGTCTCATCTGTGTACATACTCATCATACGGTCCACCTCAAGGTACCATCCAGTCCTCATACTATGGGCCTATGTCAGTGATGTCCGTCACCTCCATCCCACACAACAACGTGCAAGCATAGCGTGTGTAAAGGTGGGTATAATGATACTCAGTAGGGACCCCAAGACCCTCTAGGTCTCACAAAATACAACAATGATATAACAGAAAGTATTAAAGTCAACAGATAACCTAACATAGGCATATTCCCATACGTATACATATGTTATCATGTAATCCTTCTCATTCATGAGGAAAACACATAGGTTCTGACTCAGAAAAACCAAGATTTATTCTAGGTGTAGTACCATGTGACATTCTAAGCACAACGTCGAACACCTATATTACTATACAACTCCTCCTTTGTCGAGTACAGTGGGCCATCCGCGTCACATAGAGGCGCTTCCCACTAACCTTGGACTACTGAGGTACTACTCCCATCGAGTTACGTGGGTATATCTCATTACACAGAGGCACTCCCATTCATATCCTACTGAGGTACTCTTCCTATTGATTACCATGAGTCTGCCACATCACCAAGTCGCTACCCCCCTGTGGGTCAGCCGCATCACTAAGGTGATCCCCACTGGGCCAGTCGGGTCACTCTGTGTCATACTATCAGCAGTCGTCAAGTCTCAGCCAGCCATTGGGTTCTCTCACTATGCTCGTTCGTCTCCGGGAAGATCATCTCCACAAGCTACCAGCCAATACTTCAACATCCACGAAGACCCGTGTAGAGGTTTCTCAAAGGTCTGCCACATCATAGGGGTCTCAACATAACAGAAGGTGCGTCAATCGGACGCCCGGTCTGTGAGTTATTAGTCTTTTACTCTCAGGGCCCGGTTGGATTCATGCTCAATCTTACCGAACCCTTCCCCATATCAATAGAAAACATAGTGGGGTATCTATCAAAGGTAATGAATCACTCCAACATTTCCAGCGCCGCTGACGGTTCATCAAACGAACGTCTGGTGCCAATGTTATGGCCAGAAGAAAGTAATTGGGTCGTAGTGGGCCAAGATCTCGTCCGACCCGGCCCGACCCGGCCTGGGCTGACACGATGGGTTTGTCCTGCCCCATGATGCAGCCTGGACTATTGGGTTTGGCCAGACCTGTTGGGTTCTTCCGGGCACATTGGATTCGGTCGAACGACTTCGAAGGGCCACGGAGGTGGCTCAGCCTCGGAGGGTGCCATGAGGGCAGCTCGGCCGCCAAACGCGTCGGCTCAGACAGCTCAAAAGGCCGTGACGAGGGTGTTAGGGGTGGCACTGAGGGACGTAGTGAGGGCACAACGGCAGTGGCAGCACATCATGGCCAAGAAAGCAGTGCGGCATGGCGGCTGCATGGCTTGGCTCCGCCCGGACAGCGGCGCGGCTTGGCAGACAGCTGCGGCGCAGCGGCACAACGTGGCAGACGGCGGCGGCGTGGCAGATCAACACAGTAGTGGTGTGGCGTGGGGGTTCAGCCTAGGGTGGCGTGACATCTCAGCATGGCAGCGGCGTGTGGAGTTGGTTCGGCATGAGGCGGCCCGACGGATCAATCTAGCAACAGGTGGCTTGGTCGGGCGTGGGGCCGGTTAGGCCTGTAGAGAGAAATTCTGTGGGGCGACATTGGTTGCGGAGGCCATGGTTGGTGGTTCCATTGCCTTCGTCGCCTTCGTCGCATTCCTCTAATTCGTAGAACACATCAATGAAGAACGACAGAGGGGTCATGCCATGTTAGTTGGGCCTGCACTCTCCATGTTTATAGTGGTAGCAAGTGGTTCACAAACAACGATGCATGAACATGTATAGAGGATATTTTAAAACATCAGTTCCCATGACCCAAATCAATCTCTATTCCAAATCCCGCAAAAGAATTAGACAGGGAGAACATGGGAAGTGATAATCATATAGAAATAATCCCATACCACATTCACTTTATGTCATTGGCGCAAGAAGGTTGTACGGTCATCAATTCTCCGTAGATGAGGATGTCCCACTTCAGAATAATTCCTGAGGAAGAAGGTAAAAGGAGGTCATCATTCATCATTGGAAGAGTGTTCTTCGTTGGTGGAGAATTCTTCGTAGATGAACGCATTATTCATTGAATAGAATTCTCCCACGAGCTCCTTCCCCAAATACCACCAAAGATGCCAATGATAATAAATTTAGTTCTCTATTTCGTTCATTTGCACAAATTCAAAATAGCATAATCAATTAACTAGGTTGGCATATTAAAGTTATGTTCGTTGGCACAATTTACGTGGAGGAAGTCAAGAGGCTCAAACACATTAATGAGGTGTTTGAGTGGTTTTTCTCCATAATGATGGGAGGTCAAGAGGTTTAGGCCTCTGGTGTTCCCCACCACCATAACCTCTCATGGGAGGATAGATTCAGGTGGTCCCCACCACCATAAGCCCTCATGGGAGGGTAAGGTATGGTGGTCCCCACTTCAAATATTCCACATGGAAGTTTAGATCTGGTGGTCCCCACCTTCCAACACCCACATGGGTGTGAAAATAAAAAATAAATTGTTTGCACAATATTATTTTTATTTTATTCTTTCACGAAAAACCCAAAAATTAACTTTCACCCTCGACCAATTACCGTAGAGGAGAAAGTCTACATAAGTGAAAATCTGCGCTGTGAGTTCAACGGTGCACTCAGATTTCAATTCTGAGCACCGGTTCAAAAGTTATAAAATCCTTCTCGCATGTTTACTGAATGCATGTGACCAAAAGTTCAGAAATTCATTCTGTGCACTCCAGGCCTCGGAATCACGCATCGGAAATTATCGTGGACTCATAAAATTACATTTTCTAAAAACAATTACCTGGAAATTCTATATCTTTACATAAAAAATTTGTATAGGTAGTCTTGAAAATTATAACAACTTATTTCATGGGGAATAATCAAAATGAAAAAAAATATTTAGGCTCAACACAAGCAATGAAATGTATATATGAAACTACTTTAGAGTTATATTTCTTATATAAATGAAATAAATTAAAATCACAGTAAAAAATATATATATAAGTTTTGAATGATAATGGATCATGTGGGTATTATCTAATAATTATATAGAAAACATTTTAGGGACAATGGTTTTAAAATATCTTATTTATAATAGATGAGGGATTGAATTTTATCATGGAAAGTACTCAATTTATAATAATATATTTTGTACAAAAATTAAAAATCTAAAAAACATGAGCTGTAAAATAGATTCTCATGATATGTATATACAATGTTGAAAGAAAAAATAGATTAACATTTCCCATAATCAATTAAATAATTAGAAAGTGGGGACAATATTGACATCATTAATGGAATTTTATAATAAATTTATCAACATTTATCTAAATATTGATTAATCACTACATACCTTATATAGGGATAGATATTATTTTATATTTATCGGATTTATGTACTTTTTTATTGTATTCAGGCTTAGTGATGATATAGAAAATAAGAGGGATTTGAGAAGGAATATAATTTATTATTGTATACACTAACATATCATTGAGTTATTATTACAATAATTTCATAAAAATTATATAAATTTTTAAAAAAAATTAATTAAAAATATTGTTATTCAATTTAACAGAAAATGGATAACATTATGTGTGTTTCGATGTTGAAAATATGGTGCAAGGAAATGGGAATAATGGTTTTAAAAGAGAAAAAACCAATCATGGATAATACATAGATTGTTACTAGGGTGATTGATTATTTATTCCCAAGTCAAAGACGTGAAAATAGACTATTATAAGACTGTTTCAAAAATTATATTAGAGTGTGGAGCACACAATGATGATGTGTAGTTCTGAAAAAAGACACACATTGAATAATTAGAAATGGATGTTGAACGATTTTTTTTAATAATTAAATATATGACATAGCGTTTTTTCAGATCGTGTAAACTTATTTTGAATATATTTATTGGGTGAAGACAATTAAATAATTCATAAGGAAACTGTGAATACATAGGATGATAAGAATATTTCCATCATAATGTGTTTATTTAATTCGTGAAATTATATTATAACCTTCATAAAATTACAGTGGTCTCCAATTGATTGGTCATAATCTATATTGGTTGAACCAATCAAATCATTATTCCTATTTTTTTATAAATATTTTAATTTAATAATTATTAGTTCATTCTATAAAAATATATATGATATAATCCTTAAATAAATTAAAATTAGCGGTAGAAATATAATTTCCCCATCTACCCCACTCTAACACCATCCAATATGTTTGTAGCACTATTTCACTAAAGCATATTACCATAAAATTATTAATCGTTTGGCATGCAACATGAAAACTAGTAAAATAGGGTTCATATATCCTTAATATATGGTTAATCACCAATATTTTTTATAATATTTTCTTAATTGTCACATTTAGTGGAACAACCTAAACACTAATGTTGTGAATTTTCTATTATAATAGATTTTAAAATGGTGGTATATAATTATTTTATGTCTAACCATCACCAATAATTCATAGATCTCATTATAAATTTCAAAAATGTGTTCTTTATTATTTATCATGGATTTAGAATAGATTATATTTTTTATAGTAGTTGTGGATTCAATAAAAATAATTAAAACATATGGAGATGAATTATAAGACTTGATAATGTACATAAATTTATTTAAAAATGTTCCATGAAATTCATTTAATAAAAATAGAAGGTGAGAGGGAGGTAGATGATCATCGAATGGATTATTTGGTAATATTATTCTTATATATATTAAATATAATTAAGAGGTTTTTTTGTAAAATTGAATAAAGTTCCTTGTACGATCAGTTAAGATAGAATTTCATACATGGAAACTTGTGTGGTAATACAAAATTCTCGAAGATATGCTTACCAACCAATATTAGGTCATAAGAACTTATCATAAATAATGATTATATATTGATTTTCATGTTTGTTCAGTTATCACTTGAATAAGAGGGACTTAAATATACTCTACTAACAATTAGTATATATTGTACTTATTTTTCAATATTGTTAACAATGATCATACATTATTACTCTGTTGAATACATGTAAGTGGTTTTAAGAACAACGTAATAAAAGATTTCTAGTCTATCCCCTAGATGTAATGGTTTAAAAATATTTATAATGGATTTTCATATGTACCAGAATGTATCTCAATACACACCATGGACTAAATGCTCCCAAAAATTTTAATCCATATAATAAAAAGGTGTTACTACTAAATATTTTTGAATATTTATTTACATATAACTACTAAACATCAGATAAATATATAAAATCAATATTTGTGTAATCATTGAGAAAGGAAATTCTGATTCACTATTGGTGATATTTTTTTAAGTTTTATAGAAATATTAAATCAGTGATCCCCCCTATCTTGCTACTCCTAGGGAATCCTCAGGTGATTTAATTAGTATAAGAGATACATTTTCCTTTTTTGGACAATAATTAATTGTTACTACTATAATTATATTTATTTTTATGGATAATGTTAAATTATTTTATTAACAAAAATTTTAATCTATAATTTATTTTCGAGATAATTTTTCCTTCACCAATAGGTAAATATTTCATTTGACTTATTATTAATTATTTTATTTTTGTAACAAATTTTCATTCATAAAATATGGTATTTATAAAAACTATTAAGAAGATAATAATATTTTTATTTCTCATGCTTCATCATTTTTTCTCTAAACAAATAATTTAATTATGTGAATATTTTATTAATTTTACACAATGTATTCTGAAAATATTTTTTTATTGTCTAATGATAATTTTTGTCAAGGATGATGAAAATAAAAAAAGAATTAATGATTATAAACTGTATTTTCCCAATTAAATAAAAATATTATATATTACACAAGGAATTTAATATAATATCATATACATTGGAGGATTTAAAATTTTAATAATAGGTAAACCATATAGTAAATATGATATAGAAAGCCTCTATATTCCAGGAAGATCCTTATATATTAAAAAACATAAATTGACCAATACATCATCTTATAGATTCCTTGTACAAGATAAAAGTTCAATCAATAATGGGTATTAATGTAAAGGATTTGTTTGTGATGAAATTACTGATATTGTGGAGATCATCTCATGAATTAGTAAATAATTGGTTCTAATTTTTCTTATGAAATTTATATGTAAGGAATAAATTTCTAGAAATATGTATAAATATTGGTGAAAATTTTATGTTAAAAAAATATTATAATATTATAAATCAAAACAAAAAAACTATTTTTAATAAAAATTAATAATCCATTATTTTTTGGTGAATAAAATATTAATTTTTTAACTACATGGGTTTGAAAATATATTATAGATGATAATGGGGAATCTCTCCGAAATCATGATAAATAATATTAATAAATTGGGTAAATTTTAAAAAAATATAAATTTGAAATATTAATTTTTAAATAAGTGATATGTTAAACTATTTTAGAGTAATATTATTTTAATGAGAATGATTTTGAGATAAATAAAAGTACGAAACTAATGATTGGAGTTTAAGATAAATTCATTAAACTTTTTCAACACAAGTTATAATGGTAAAAGATATATTCATAACATGTAAAACTGATTTATTTTTATTATAGGTTTATAGAATAAAAGTACTAATATGGTCTAAATGAACTAATTACATGGAAAAATATGTATATTGATTTATTAATTGTCTATGTATGAACTGATGAGACTCTTTAATTGACATAGTAATTATAAAAAGAATTAATTTGAAATAAATAATCAATGTTAGGAAAAAACATTAATTATGTTGGTTTAGAATAATAGTGAGAAAAAATAATGTGAAAATTTAATGAGATGAAAAATGAAAATGGGATACACACACATTAAAAATACAGGCTATATAATTATCATTAAATGGATAAACCCCTTTATATAATATTATTCTTTAAATAAAATCCATCAATGAATTTTCCATAGGAAAAATATAGTAAATTTTCGAAACTTATTAAGATGAAAATATATTTGTATATAGAATTTTAAATAATATAGGTTAATAAAAAATATCATATTTTTATCTTATAAAGGAAATGTGTAATATATACCATAAATATCAATTCTCAATTTATATCTAATTAAATGATTATATGTAAAAGTAAATATTATGTTTCTTTTTATTTGAAGAACATATGTTCTCTAAAAAAAGAAAAATGTTTCATTGTCTATTATTTTAAAACAGAACCTATGCACATATATTAGGGAATTGTGGATATAATTATTAAATATGGAATAATAATAAATATATTTACGTTTGTATGTTTTCTTTACATGGATAGTTATTTGTGAAGTTGAAAATTAGTCCATTAAATGTTATATGAATGAATATTATATGTGATGTCCAATATAACTAATGTGTATCTATCAAATATTCATAGTATAATATTCATCATCTGGTAACAATGAAATTTTTAAATATATATATATATATATGGTGATCAATTTATTTTGGGAATTAAAAATATATATATTAATATATCATAATATTCGGTAAGGTAAGGAAATATTATTTTTACTAAAAGGATTTCAGAAATAATTTGAGATAACAATACCCATATATTTAATTTTACACTGGTTAATGTTTTAATGAGGGATTAAAATTGAATATTTTTGTGTTCTTAATTTGATATGTTAATGGATAATTTGTAATTATTATTAGTGATAAACATATTCTAATAGAAATTAATCCCGATAAATTGTTTTCAAATAGTTTATCCATTCATTTGAATTGAATTAAAAAATGAAGAACATACCATTTTTATTTAATGGAGTTTATCTATCCAAGACAATATACCTAATAATGGTGAATAACCATTAAAATTAAAATTTTATATCCACTATGATAAATCCATCCATTTTAATAATTTCTAAATTATTGCAATGAATCTATATAAATAAATTTACGAATCAGTTGTGCTGTTAAATGTATAATGAAATGTGATCAATGATTAAAGTATACTGAAAATATATTCTAATAAGAGTTTCATGAACAATATTCCTTTCATTTCCCAACCATTGACAAAATTTAAATATCTCACCAAGAAATATCCTTGTAAATATAAATATTTCATTAATTTTATTCCATGAAATAGAAAATTCATAACTATTTCATAATATTCTAACTATTTTTAATGTGTACACAATATTTATGTTTAATATTTTATCATTTAAATAGTCGTTATATATAATTAAATATACTTAATGTGTAACCCCACAAGAATATATAAAATAGATTATAATTGTAAAATCTCTAATCCATAACATTCATATAAGATTATCCCCTAGAAAACATCAAAACAACTCAATATACGAAAGGATCTATCACGTTCTCTATAAACCACATATATCTCTATACCTATATCCCAAATTTGTATCATTTTCTATTTATATAATCATAGAGCCCATTTTTGTACGATGTAATTTGACAAGAATATAGAATGTATATTAATCCTTAATATATGACTTATACATTCTCGATACTATTAGTATAGAAAAACTAAATATATAAAAAAACATATGGTTTTCACTAAAATATATGGGAACAACACATGCCCCTTATTCAAATAGGTATGCCCAAAATTTTTCATATATATAGTCTTGTCCATATACGTCTCTAAAATCACATCCAAGTTAACCATTGGTTAACACATTGTCAATAAAGTAACCAAACAACCCTTATTATCTTATCTTTATGGATGATATATGAAAAATAATAATTTATTGATATTTTTATTGCTGTGTGGTTTTTACAAATTGTGATTTGGGTATTAAATATGAATCTTATTACATATTATCCAAAATACATTGTGTATGATATTTAATTGATTTTATATAATGGGTTATCAATGATTTTTTTTATTCTAACTGAATTTTGTAACATTATATAAATTCAAACCAACTATAAAATTCTCATGTCATTAAAAACAACAATAATTCATGATGAAAATTGATTACGAATAATTATATTTCTTGTTTTTATAGGGTAATAAAAATTTTACATCATGAAATATATCTAATTAACATTATGAAATGTTAATCTGGATATTGGATTTTGGATTTGACAACATGATAAATGTTATGAATTTATAACCTCTAATAAAAATATTTTCATTATAACCTTTCTTTGTGATAAATTATTAACAATATATATATATATATTATAACATCATCAATTAAAAACATATCCTAAAATAATTTAGGATATAATTTGTCATTAAAAATAATATATTCTTGCATAATCATTTATTTATTATAATTTCAAATTACCTCAATCTAATCACACTCCCATATTATTTTTATAAATTATATTTTCAAGAATATAGTTTATATAAAACAATATCTTCATAGTATTATTAGGATTCATTAATTTTTTTTATCTGTATATTTAGAATAATTATAATCAATATATATATATATTCATTGTATCTATGATACAATGTTAAGAGAGTGTCTTGTAGTAAATGAGGTGAATTGTTGGATTCATCATATTAGTGTCCTTTTAATCAATTTATTACTACCAAACAGCCTATTCACCTTATTCAATGATACAAACAAGATATATATCTCAAAAATAAAAAAATAATCTAGTGATTCCTAGGAGTAGTAGTAATGTAATTGCTTACATTAAATATGGTGCTATGTTTTTGAATTCCTATTGGTGGATTTATACAACGTTTATTACTACCCACACATTGGTGAACCATATATATATATATATATATATTCAAAATATAGTGAAAACATTTTCCAATGATCTTATAGTGTTTCATTAAACTAATTCTTTGAAAAGAATAAGCTGTCATGTTTGGTCATCTTATCAGCAAATTTATTCAATATTTTATTTCTTCCAGAATTTTATGAACCATGTAAACAAAATAAAAAATAAAATATTAAAATATTCTTTCCATTATTAGAATATCACTTATCTTCCTCAAACCACATTCGTCTTCTTGATTTCTAATGTTTCATCTTCCATTCCACTACTTTACATGCTCCTCCTTTGGTTTTGTCAACACCTTCTCAGCGGTTAGTGGGTATGTTAAAACCCTTCATTTAAGCGTATATTGATTAATTATTCCATATTTTGTACATTCCATTTCCCCTTTTTTGTATTTCCATAATTGAATATATTTTACTTTTAGTTCTCGTCTTGAATGAATAATATAGTTAGAAATTTATTCATTCCCAAGGAGTGGGGTATAAAAACATCCTCCCTTAGTTTCGTTTATATTATTTAATATTTTATTCTTCTACCCCATAAATATTATATCCTAGTTTATTTTAATTTTTTATAACATATTATTATATAATATAGTTAATATTAATATTAAAACTATTATTTACACAATACCTATTTTAACAAGAAAACATTTATTTATATAATGTATATATTTTGTCCTAGGATTTTCATAAATATATATTATATCCTTGTATATTAATATTAATTAAACAACATAATGATAAATTATAGAATATTACATCTATAGTCATTTTGGAAACATGTATATATATAAAATTGATTCATAAATAACCCAATTCATCTACCATAATCATCTTCCTTACTAAAATTGTCCGTATAAATATATTACATAGTCCAGTTATAAAAAACTATGTTAAAGGAAACATAAGAAAGGGTCATGTAAAATTATCAATAAGGGAAAAATTGAGATTTATTATTGATCAAATATGCATGAAATGAGTATAATGGTTTGATAACATTTTCATTACATTTGAAAAACATATCCTGCATATCAAATATCACAATATAGATTCATGGAATAATAATTTATAATTCATAATACACGAATTATAGAGGAATAAAATAATATGAGCCAAAAGGGTAAAACATTTTAATAGGACTCATATTTATAGAATAATAGAAGAAAATAAAGATTTCATAATTTATAAATATAAATTCATTCACCAATAATGGTAAGGAAATACAAAAAGGCCCTCTAATAAAACTATGGACCAGATTTCATGTCAATGTATATTATTATGCAGATGAAAGAATTTTATATGAGTAAACCTATGTACATGAAAACTAGGGCCAAACACAATCTTTTATATTTGAAACCCAATACCATGTCTAAGATTTTTGGGACGAAAACCATGTATATGCATTAAATCATAGACAAGAAATTATATCCACACATAATATAATTTCTTTCATGTTATTGATAATAAATAAATAATCATATATCATAACCCATGAAAGGAAATGTGTTTCATAAAACATCTTCAAAACATTACACAAGAAAAATAAATGTGTTTTATACACATATTTTCATCAAAATCCTACAGCATCTGGAAAAATAATCGGGATTGTATCATTAGATCATATTCCAAGTATATAATGGGTAGAAGCAAGGGTTGATGTCATTGATAAACTGAAAGACCATTAAAATATCCTTAAAACATTAGTGAAGAAAATAGACATTCCTTTTTAAAATTATATCATTGAATTATTAATAAAAACCAATATAATATATAATTATCTTTTTTAAATAAACTTGTAAACACATAAATAAATATTTAAATCTTTGAACATTGTTGATGGTGTAAATACGAGTTATTCCATATATTGGAAAAAGAATAATCCTTTCTCATTTTTAGTAAAAAAATAAAATTTCCCTTGTTAAAAAAATGATTCATTATAATCAATTTTGTAAAAATTCAAAAATGGATAAATATGAAGCTGTTTTTTTAATATTAATAAATTTTATTATTTTGTTTTTAAAAAATCATGGACACAGAAGATGAATGATTTTTTATTGATGAGAGATATAATGTCTATTTTATATAAAATTGTTATTAGGGTATATTAAGTTTGTAAAGAGAGGTAAAATTAAATATAACATGTATTACAATAAAATAGGTTGGGATAAAAAAATAAAATATTTTCTATAGAGATAGATCATAATATTTCATCATCCGAATCATAATCATAATAAATTATGATAAAACATGAGATTGTAACAGAAAACCCATATCAGTTTGGTTCCGTATGAATTATAATCCCCATTATATAATGAAAATTATATAGCTATTTATATCCCATAATTTTTAAGAATAAAATAATATAACATAATGATGGTAATTATATACATGAGAAAAAATTAACAACACGTGAATATGGCATGTGTCTCCCAAAAGTTAAAGTGAGACGAAAATTAGTTTCCACATTTGTAACTTTTGAATCATAATCCCAATTATGTTATGAAAAATATGGATATGAATGACCCATAATATTCATGATATTAATCATAAAAACATTCTTGGGAATTGTATACACTAATAAAATGAAACATTTGGTCAATATAACATATATCCCATGAATAATAAAGTGAGACCAAAATCCCTTACAACATGTCATGACAACCATAGTACACATTCAAACATCATTTATAAAAAATTTAGGCTTATTATAATTATAATAATGAAATATAATCACATATATCATACTTTTTATGATTAATTATAACCATTTTTCTACTAAAACTTCCATAAAAAACATTGATCTAGGTTATCACTGCTTTGTTTTTTAATTTATGTTTTGGTTCATTATTTTTTTTTCATGTATGTTTTTCATGGTTCCATCATCCGGAAAAAATTAATAATTATAAAAATATTAAACTAATTCATTATTTAAACATTTATAGTCATTCATAAATATTACAGGTATAAAATTAATTACATCATTCAAGGAGACGATAAGTTGGGTATACACATGAACACTTTTTTATTATTTAATTGATAGATAAAAAGAATAAATATTAAATATAATTTAAGGAATAGTTATTATTTCATATATGACATATTATATATATATATATATATTTGTTTTTATTTCTATCCATGTCAAAATATTGTTGAAATGCATGACATTGCATCGTGGAGGCGATAGTCTAGACGTAAGCCCATGTGACATTACATTTTCCCAATGAATTGGAACTTAAGAAGGTTGACATGATATTATAATTAAATAAGTATAGTAATTTCATAAATAATATATATATATATATATATATATATTAAATACATCATTATATTCAACTATTACTCGTGGTGATGGAAGATACATTACATCTTCTCGTGAGGGGGTAGTCCATTATAAACCCGATGGAAAATTTTGTTTCGAATTTGATTAAATGAGAGATATTTATAGGTCCATAAACTAATATAATAAAATATAACTATATACTAGATAATTATTTCATTATATAATCATTTTTGAATAATATTTCATTGCGTTAGAATAGGAAATATAATTACTACACATGGTTATGGACTATACATCTATTACGGAAAACAACAGTAGGTTTACACTAATGCCTTATTAGTTCTGTTTCACAATAAAAATAGGGACTATATTACATGTTAATGTATATAATAATTATTTTATAAAATATTAACAAAAAATGTTTTTATGTGTTATGAGGGAAGGATATGAGTTTCCCTTGTACAATTGCGGGTGGGGACATATATGTAATTTAAGAAATAATAAAGATACAACCACATTTTTCACATGAAAAAGTTATCCAAATAGTTTATTATCAAATATAAAATGATATAATGTTACTATATAGCCATTTATTGTAAATTTAATATTTGTTAAGTTATTTCATCCTCAATCATTTTATATTAACATCTTTGTATACCCAATTTATCATTTACTATGGTAATTATTTTTTACTATTTTTTCTATTCATTTTGAAAAAAATGAATTATTAAATATAATATAAAATTAATTATTATTATCCCAAATATGGAATCCATTTTGACATAATCAATTAATGAAAATGAAGAATATAATTTTAAATTAAAGTTACAGGAATGAAGATAAGTGGTTTTGAAAAAGAGAAAAGTTTCAAAAGTATTAAACATTTTATTATCAAAATTAAAGATTAAAGTTATTCTTAAAGACTAAATTGAAATATTAATAATAAAGATTAACAAATTTTTCATTAAAATTATTTTAAATTTTTTTTACATTGTTAAACAATTTAACTTGAAGAATGGTTTATATAAAAATTAGTAATTTTTACTATTAATTAAAAATAATTAACTAATAAAAAAATTCAAAAATAATATTCCAATGTTAATATTGAAATATTTATTTTATAAATGAATTAAAATTTGACAACAACATTATTGAAAAGTATAAAAATTTAATTTTATAATTTTTCACAGTATTAAATGAAATCATTTTTAAATGTCATTAATTTTTGAAGTACATAAAAACATCACAAAAAATTAATTACGTATTTATCAATATATTTCATTTAACTAAAACCATTTACATTATTTTAAAAATGTGGTAATTAATATTCATCCCTAAAATTTTAATGGTAAGGTTATTAAGGGCATTTTATATTTATTATATTATTAATATATTCTGGTCCAAAAAAACTCAATTTGTATGTAATTCAATCTTTAAAACTAATGACTTTTTTCAAAATAAATATATTTCATAAAACATAATAGTATATTATTATAATGGGTTATTTGTCCAAAAAACATATCCCATGTCAGAGGTGTTGTATTGTTGAACATTATCTTCATGAGACATAACCTTCACCGGTTATTCCCCATAATGATGTTCTTTTTTGTGGAATGAGATTTGAGTTCTATACATGGTAAGGTTCATGTATGTATTTCCTCAGGATAGATACATGGATGACATCATGGATGTGAGATAGGTTAGGTGGGAGTTCCATGTGAGATACTAAAAACCCTACTGGACATAGAATATTGATTGGGAATATATATATATGGATTAACTAAAAATTCTTCTATAATATCATAAACATCATCCCTGGATAAATTAATAGAACCCTTCCCACTAAAATTAATCTCTAGACCATAGTGATGATTTTATGGAAAATATTTCTATTAACTTTTGAGATTTCTTGATGTTATGTCAATTATATCTGATCTATCTACCATTTATTGAGATAGATAAGGTACTAATATATTTTCATCACCAAATTAATCCCATAATTTTGGTGATATATATTTGTTTTTATATATATCATCGTAATGAGTTGTCTAACTAATCAAAAGAATGAATATTTTAAAACAAATCCTTACTAAATGAAGATATTGATCTCAACCTCCTTTGAAATACACTGGAAATGATATTAACATGTCCTCTAGTGTTTTAATTGTTCTCTTAGAATGACTGTATATATGTGGATGACATGCAGTATTAAAACTCAAATCTATTTCAATAAGTTTTTAAAGTCATTTCCAAATAGTCACAGTGAACCTAAATACCTGATCAGATATAATCGAATATGCGACAACATCAAATATGAATGTTTTGTATTGATTAGTATGGAATGATGAATAAGAGATAAATTCTATTTTATGGAAACAATTTTTGATGACTTTATATGGCGATTGAATAAAATCAATATAACATTTTTCACTTTATCTCTCATTGGAATTCAAATGAAAAAATAAATTTAATTGTTTTTCAATTTATATTATTTAAATAAGTAGTGGTTGTAACATCCCTTTATAATTTTTCCTCTCAACCTTTACATTCTATCATACCACTCGACAAGATACAAAGTCAAAAACAACTATCTTTATTACCTCCCACCAAAAATAATATTCTCTATTTCTATATATCTTTGAATTTCCACGATTAATAGATAATGATAAATTATAACCATCCTATAACATATGATTTTTCATGTATGGTATAGTTGAATTATATAGATGGTTCTAGAATGATTTTAATTCCATCACAATCAAGGATAATCATGGAAACACAAATCAGCTTATTTTACAGTTGTGTATCTTCATTTTATGCCTCCTTAATCGTAACATGTCTATATAGTTAAAGATATATTTGATAAAGATTATAATTATGCCCTCTAATAAATACTTCCTTACCAATATGTTAAAAATACATAAATATTTTATATTGTATGATCATCATCATAGAATGTCTATCTGGGCCATTTCAACTCAAAGAATTGTCCACCTTGTTGTCATTCCTAAGGTGATATTGTATTGATTATTCATAATCATTAATTAACTACAATTATCTTATTTGGTTTAATTCAACTATTTATGTGTAGAAATATCATTTTTTTCATTTTTTAACAGTATATATCTCACACCATTCCCTGTAAATATGATTCCTCTATATCATTAATGAAACAATTACTACAAATAATTCAAAATCATAATTTTGTGAAATTTTCTCAGAAGACAGAAATTTTCATGAGGAATAATCTATCACCATGTCATTCTGTATGTGAATTCATACAATTAACAACTTTTACATGTTACTGTTTATTAAAAACCCATCTCTATAGTAGTGTAATGTAAGAAATGTGTGTTTACTAATCCACACATCATTTCATTGAACTTTTCATCACATTATTTTGGTTAGAGGAACTGATATTCCATTCGAGTTAAACTGATTAGTTAATTATATAGTAATGAGAAATTCTCTAAAAACCATTTATAACAACTATCAAACAAAATAAGACTTTGGATCTAATTCACAATGGTTTTTATGGACCATTGTTCAATAACAATGGACTTTGAGGGATTTATAAATATATAATCTCTGGAGACAATATAACCCAAAAACTTAACCTCTCATAGAAAACTAATCACACTTAGTAAATTTTTCACACAAATTTTCCATCATTTTATTCTCCAACATAATTCTCATGTGATATTCCTGACCATCCATTCACATTAAATAAATAGTAATATCATTTATATATGCTACCAAATAAATTTCAATGTAATATATAAATACCATATATCATAAATGTGTGGGGAAAATGGAGGAATTTGCAAGAACAAATGTTAATACTGTATATTCATAGTGTCTATAACATGTATAGAATTATTCCTTCAGTATATCCTCTCTATTAAGCCTTATATGATGATATACATAATGAATCCCAATCTTGGAAATTAATTGTAATATTTTTAGAATATCAAAAAATACATCAATATAAAATTGGGGATATATGTTCTTGACTATGATATTGTTCAACTCAAATTAATAAATAAAAATTCACATCAATACATTATTATTCATAACCAAATGAATTGATTCACCATAAGATGTGACAATTGGGACAAAAAATACCTTCCAAATATTCCTATAAGGAATATTCTTCAGTTCTTTCAACTCAATCGGGCCTAATCTATAGGAAGTATTTGAAATATATATAACATATAGAATTATTTCTATTTAAATCATAACTTTATGATTAAATCGAATAGTATGATATAATTGCGTAATGAAATAATAGAACTCCCACAAAATAGTAATATCTTAAATGTTTATTTTCTCATAAACCATTTGAGATGTACATAATGGTGTATTAGGAATGAAGACCCATACAATTTATATCATACACATCAGACGTTCATATCTAAATTTGAACTGATTTATGATCATAGGTTGGTTCTAAATATAAAATCTGACTTCCCATATGTAGAATTTGATGTGGGATTTATAAAAATAAATCCAATAATTTAATATTGTAAATTATAATTCATATAGTGGTAGGAGAACAATATTTCATCATATCACATTTATATAAACATAAAATAGAGAATAATCAAATACATTAAATGTGATCAACCTAACATTATGGTTCTCTCATGTGAATTAAATATATATTTTTTGTATATGAATTAAAATTCATTTATTATGTTATCAAATATGTTAATCCAATATTTTTGTATATTTATAACCACTCCAGCTTCATTATTCTATTGTCAATCCCTTACTAGATTCAAAATGGTTTCCATAACCATGACACATCATTAATAAATGTTATGAATCATGAATTGATTGTAGGACATCTAAATCATGACATATAATTTTCAATCTAAGACGCCCTAAGTTTATCCTAGTTCATATATGGTCACAATATATTCAAATCTAACATGATAGTTTATGAATATTTTTTTTCATTCCAAAACATATCCTCCATGTGTGTAAAAGTAGAGGTCAAACATGGCCCATTTTCATTCAACTTGTGATGATTGAGTCAATGGTTAATGCCCCCGTTTTGTGTTATCATGCATACTTATAATTTTGGATTATCCAAATCCCCTTCTAGTATTTAGACAAGGTTGTTATTTCTTATAGTCCACATTCTGTATCCTTCACCAAAATTTGTATTTAGTTTCGTTTACATTGACATATCATTATGTTTTTTGTTAAAAAAATTCTAATTAGTGTTTATAAAGGTTAACTAATTTCATATTTTACACCAACTATAATAACCCATTTCTTTCAAACTATTATTTAAGATTATAGTAGTTACATAAAATACCAAACTATTCCATAATCATATAGGCTTCATGATATTGGAAAATTGGATACAAAAAAATTAGTTCATAAGACAACCATATCATCTCCAACAATGTTCATCACAATTATATCACTTATTATACATAGAATAAATAATAACGTTATTCAAAACATGTGAATAAAAACATAAAAAATGGTGAGAACATATACAATGAGATAGATAAAAAAGGATATATCAATGATCACAAAAGTATGACTTGATAATAAGATACTGTAATATGGGAATAAAATTTGAAAACGGTACCCTACATATTAAAGATCGCAATCTAGAGTCATGACATAAATAATGGATGCTCATAAGACTAGAATCCTAGAGGCATCAAGGAATATGTTCTATGACTGCATAAAATTTGCATAAGACATAGATTCTTAAAATAACACAATCTTATAAGATTTTTAATATGTGTTTATATATATATATGCTCACTCAATATTTTAAAGACATGAAATCAGGCACTAGCATGACATAATGGACTTGTGAATGATGTCTACAAATAATCCAAAAGCTTGAAAGCCATGACCACACACAAAATTATAGACATGGAATGTAGGACCACCCCAATTTTTATGGAAATTTTCAAAAGGATCAGATAAAAACTAATGGACATGAAATCAAGGTATGAATATAAATTCTGAACAATAAATTATGGTAATGTATAACATATTTAATGATAAGAAATACATATTAACATAATACATTTTAAGGATATACATTATTAGGAACCCACTAAATAATCATTATTAATTAATATGTGTTCCATAAGGTCACAAATAAATCATCATATTCCATAATGTAAGAAAAAATTATATTTTATAGAAGAATCCTCATATAATTCTCCATAGAAAATGAACTGTTTTCATAGAATTATTTTCATCATAATCATAATCTATCTACAAAAATAATGGGTATAATATAATTGGATTTTATCCTCAGTATTGAATAAGTAGATCAAATGTTTTATGTCATTGAATAATGAAAATGCTATTAAAATAGCATTAAAAATTTCTTTTGTAAAATATAAATTTCATTTTGAAAGTAATAAATGAAAATATAAATCATTACCAAATATTAAAAATGAAATTTTAATTGAAATAATAATATTAATCATATAATGGATAATTTAAATCATTTTGAGATTATGATATATGGAAATACATCCCATGTTTTTTACATGATAATATTGATTCAATTCAAATTTTATAAAATAATCAAAAAGGGATTCATACATTAACCAAAAATAACATTAATTTTAAACCATTTTTAAAAAATTATAAAATAGGATAAAATTTATTTAATTAATACATTTATAATATTGAAAATATTTTGGAAAACATTTTATGATAATATAGTCATGGAAGAAAATGTATATTCGATTGAAGAATGAAATAAATTTGGTTTTCCATAAAATTGTTCTTTCAGAATTATGGGTACATAAAGAGAGTAAAATGAATGAAAACTTTAATTATATATAAATCACATTATGATAATAAATATAATCGTTTTCTTGTGTTTTATATCAAAATATTTCATTAGTGTAAATATAATGAAAACAGTCCTGATAAAAAATTATATTATAATATAAAATCCATATAAATTTGATATCATTTTAATCATAATACCTATGAATGAATGAAAATTAAAGTATAATTATGTCCCATAATTTTCTAGAGAATAATTATAAAATATATTCATAAGTATTATATAATCCACATAAATGAAACAAGTGGTCAGGTTGACCAGTGTCTCACATAATTAAAAGACAGAAAGAAATACATTTCCACTTTGTTAACATTAGAATCACCGTTACCAAAAAAGTAAGAAGCACACACACATACATATATATATATATATATTAATATCCTATATTTTATGACATTCTAATCTTAAAAAATAATCAATGACTGTATATATATCCCAATAAAGAAACAAGTGATAAATATATCATGTGTCCCTTGAAAATAAAAGTGAGATGAAAATCTACAATCTCAAGTGATGAATTATTAAAACACATTGAAGAAACATGTATAATAAATATAGGATTATTATAAATGTTATATATAAGTGTTTTATTATAAATTATACCATTTATGATTACTTGTAACCCTTTTATCGTCTTTTTTTAAATTCTTTAAAAAACATTAATTCTGGATATAACAATATTTTTTTCATCGATGTTTTGGTTCATTTGTTTTTAGTACCTAAAATTTTATCATGGTTAAATAATGCAAAATATTTTACAAGTGATATATATATCATAAAAATTAATTATTTTCATCATTATAGTCATACATAAATTATATAAGTAGATAATGAGTTACACCAATCATGGAGATGGTAAACCATACATATGCATGAAATGTCATTCCATTTCTCATATAATGATTTAAAAGCAATTTAAATATTAAATAAAAATTAAATATTCATTTATATATCATATATAATATTTATTTTCAAAAAATTCGTCCTTATTACCATCTATTTGAAAAATAATTTAAAAATTTATCACACCAATTCGTGGAGGTGGTAGTCGAAATGTATATTAGAGAGATTCATATATTGCTTAAATTTAACATTATAAAATATTATTATATGGAATGTAGTTTTGTTTTTATATCATCATTATTGAATAAAATATGTGGATTATAGATTAATAAATAATATGAATTTTCATGGGTAAGGACAATAACTCTTCATCATAGAGCCTCCTTATGTTTACACATAAACAATTCATAGAAGGGTTATATATTAAAAATATGCCTCAGGGAAATGTATAGGTATGTAGGGTTGATATCTTGGAAGGTATATATTGAGAAAATATTCTTTGGTATTGTTAAGATGCGTAAATAGGGAGTCCATCATTATAAGTTGAAGATATGAAACAGTAGATTTTTTTACGTAGACAATATTACCACTTAGTAAAAATTATAAAAGTATCATAAATGGATAATTATATTAATATAGATGAAATAGGTTAAAAAAGGCCGAATATTTGAACTGGACAAGTTTTTTGGTGATTTTCTAATATCTATTTTAGTGTAAACCCATGTAAACCCATTTTAATCTTAACCATATTAATTAATTTTTTATATTTTTTAAATTCATTTTGAAAAAAAATAATTTGAAATTATTAAATTACATAAATAAATATTGATCCAAATATAGATTTAATTTTTCAAAATTAAATGAAAAAAATATATAATTTAATTAAAAATTAATCTTCCGGACAAAATGAAATTTTTTTTATTACAAAGTGAAATTGTTCAAACTATCAATTGTTTTTACATCAAAATTTAACATGAAAATGATTTCAAAACTTTATATTTTAATAATATTATTATATGAGAAATATTTTTAATGTTATTTTTTTATACAAGCTTCAAAATTGTAAATTCATTAAATAAAATGAATTTTTATAATTTAATACACTCTTTTCATTAATAATAAAAAAATTAGCCATTTAGATAATACATTAAGATTAACCCAAAACGAAGTCACACATGTAGATTTCAAAAATAATGTAAATTACCTAAAATTCATTGTCTAAGTGTTTCAAAAATTAATTTTATATTCATTCCAAAATAGTATATATATTTTTGAAAATAAATATATATTTGATGTATATGTAGTATTTACAATAAAGTAATATTTTTTTATCAATATATATTATTTACTAAAAAATTATTTTGATACCTTAAATGTTAAACATCTAGGATATAATTGTAGTTATTAAATAACAATAATAACAATATGTCACGGTTAGTTAGAGATTGCTGTTACAGGTAACAAAATATATTAATGAAATTAAATTTATCGGAAAAAAATATTTCATAAAATATGGAAGAGTTACAATATATACACTTATTAGGATATTGATTTATTATGAAGAATACCACCTCAATTTATGGTTATAATAAACCATTTTAAGGTTAATGATGAATATAATAATTATATTATATTATTATTCATTTTCATTATGGAGTAAATAATATATATACGTATATCTATATATATATATTATGATGGACAATAAACCAACAAAAATAAACAATCCAATATAATATAACATTTATACTCAATGATCCATTCCAATATAATAATATGTATTGATATTTTCATCAATTTTTACTATTGTTTTTATGGAATGCAGTGAAATGAACTTCTATAAGTATTTATAAATCTATGTAACCATGGAACCCTGAATAAAAACCTCCTAAGGGTGGTTTAAATGAAAATATTATCATTATTAAATGATTGTTACAAAAAAAATATACTATTAAATATAAATTAATATTTTTATAATGAAAATATTTAATAAAATTAATATATTAATTCAAAAGATAGGTAAACATAATAAGATGATCCATGACATATGGAAACTGATTCACTCCACTAACCCTCTATGTTTTGTTATGTATTTTATATTTTTAAATGACTTAATTTTTTGTCCAAAAAATATACATATCAAATTATATGGATATACTATTTCCGAAATATAACATATTTATTTTAGTTTTCTTTATTAGGGATATATAATTTTCCTAAGTACCCTTCACATTTCCATCTGTAAAGAAAAATCAATTAACGGAAAAAATTATATTACTTGTTAATTTTAATTTACAAATATTTTAATTTTAATTTATTTTATGAAGTATAAAAATAATAATTATTTAATAAAAATGATTCCCATCATTTATGGTATTAGAGAAAACCATCTACACTTATATCCTTTCATTTTTATATCCTAATTTCTTATAATATAATTAATAAGTTTTTAGATCACCTAAATCTTCACCATTTTCTCAATATTGTAAAAAATTGGGTTATATCTTCATGAACTCAATTTTTTATACAATTATTAATGAAATAATATAATTAATATAATATTTTCTTAGGAATCAATATGATATTTTATTTTAATATTCAATAAGAAATAATTTTGTAATCTATATCAGTCTCATAGGTGTTTCTTATACATATGATTTATGTTTGATTTCTTTATGTGACAGTCATATTAATTACCATATTATTATTTATATGGTAGTATTATAATCATATACATCTCCCATTGAATTTAACAATTTTTTTTTCATGAGATACCAGTTAAGGTGAATAAAAATTAATATAGAACATTATGATATGTATTATTGTTAGTGATCCCTCACTTAAGAACATGTGGTCCTATTTTTATAGTATATATATAAGAATTTTGATTATATGTTACATGATTTTATTATTCATTTTTCCATAATGATCATTATTACACTAGTTTTCCCTTCATATTAATATTATCTTTATTTTATTAAGCTCCCCAAAAGATCTTTAGAAGTAATAAAAGATCAATGAGATTTCGGAGCACATTATCGAGGCAAAAATAAAAATGATGTATGTTATTTATATGTTTTATTATTATTATGTTGATGTATTCTATTTATAATCATAAATTAGACATGAACTCATGATTTTTGGGATTTTATTATGGTTAGTTATTTTAGAATTAGGGAATCATTATTTATATGAAATGAATGTCAATATATTGGGTATCAAATCATGTTATTTTTATTTTGGGGATTATGTTAGTGAATTTATTAGGAAATACATAGTGATTTTAGTTTATTGAAATATTAAAATATGTATATTAGGTCATACATGTGATTCATAAGAAATTCATTCAAGGTATATAAATTTCCATTTTTTTCCTTGAGTATTATTATCATTATAATTATTCTACATTTAGTAAATTATTAATAGAATAATTAAAAAAAATGTAACAATATTAGTAATCAACTAAATTATGATATTAAATTTGGTTATAGTTTTTCAGGTTATTTAATATCATCAATGTTTTGTATAAATATTTATAAAACACCATAAAAATGGTGGCTGTGTTATCCGTGGAAACATTTCCCGATATAAAAATTACATCTCAAATATATAAATATTCCCCAGTTAGAATTTATGGGATGAATCTCTAGAAAATCATTATCATTAATCTGTTAGTAGAATTAGATTCTATATTGTGAATAAAAAACCTATAATTATATAGATCTACCTTAAAAACATTGATAGTTAATTCTCAATCCATATAAAAATAATCCATTGATTCAATACATGTTCATGGATTATTATGTATCTTCTTTATGACTCCCTTCTCAAAAATTAATATTCATATATTATAATAATGATTTCCTATCATAAATGATTGAGAAAAATATATATATTGGCATTCAAGATATCTTATGGTGGGAAATTATAATGGAATATGCTAAATTATAAACATAAATGTCTTGGTTGTACTAATAATCTTGTGTAAAATGATAAAAAAACCCTATATTTAGGATTCAACCCTTTACCATACCTATATATAAATTGTTGAACATCACCATGTATTTTTAGAATGAATTTCTATTTATATTTATTGAAAAATAATCAATTTTGGTTCACGTGCATCATCTATTTATTAATAACAAATTATCCTATATTTTAGATGTACTCTCAATCGATAAACCTAAAATGATATGAATTAGATATCTGCTGATGCTATGTAGGACACCATAATAAATTTTATCTTATCTGGATATGAGGGTCACCGTAACATTTTGGAAGACTAATCAATATTCATAAAATATATTTTTATATATTTGAAAAAACTATTCCCCAATCCTTTTTTGATATCTAAAAGGACTATCTATACACTTGGGAATATGTTGAGGGATCACTCTATAGAAATTAAGGGAGTTTGAGAAAAAAATATTCCTCTACTGGCATTCTAATACAACAAAATTCAATTCCATAATATATATATATAGAAACATATTAATCCCTCTATGAGAAATGTTTTGCACAATAACATAATGTTGTAAAGTGGCATAATGTGTGATATTGGTAATTTAAGTAGTAAAATAAATCAGGATAAGATCAAATCCATTAAATAATACATGAAATCATAATCGAGTCAATATAAAATAATAATTTAAAATAATTTTTGAATTTGTGAGGTTTAGGATGGAGATAATGTATTACTACATATATCTCCATAGAAGAGAGTTATGAGGATGGGGATAAAGGGAAAGTTATTTTCAAGATACATTACCCCTATTGAGATTACCAATTATATTACTAGTGTGGCCTATCGAAAAAAACTTCAACCAAATTATTCAGAACTATATTTTGTGTTTCACATACCCATAGAGAAGAAGTACCTCACATATCCCTCATATGTACTAAATTTGGATGGTATTTCACTTAAATTAAGATCATTATTACACGAGGATGATAATAAAGATCTTTTATAATATAGATAACGTTCAATGAAACAATAAAAGTCTATGTCACGAACCATCCCAGGTCGACCCTGAACCGGTCACCCGAGCCGGTCCGCGGAAAGTCCCGAGGGGCGTTCCCGATCCCCCCGGGATGGCAACCAGTGTCGGGCATTAAGACTTGATCGTTGGGAACGATTTCAGCCCAAAACAAAAGTAAATAGAACAAAATAAATAAACACTAACAGCAGAAAAGAAATGAAAACCACACAACCACGTACCTCCATGTGACCTCTCAGGTCACCACCCAACTAGAGAGCAACCTCGCTCCAACACTGAGCGACTCAAACAGAAGACCTGCGACTGAAATGGTAAAAGATAGGCGTGAGCACAAAAGTACTCAGTAGGTGAGCCCCACAACAAATTCCAATGCACCGCCAGTAAATAAAGAATCTACATAATCCAGGTTTGAACTATAATGTATAAAAGTAAGTTTTCACAATGCTTTACTTGAAAATAAAACACGAGACATTTCCCTTATCCCTTCTTAAAAGTTGGTCCCATTCCATTAGTTTTAAACTCATTCTGATAAGCAAAGTGTTACATTTCCAAATCTTACCCAAAGAGAACAAAACATTTTCATTTGAAAACCATTTTTCCAAAAATCTAACAGTACAGGCAGTGAAGGATGACTGAAAGTAAACAAGCAGGGAAAACAAGTGCAAGTAAAGGTAAACAGGCAAGGAAAACCAAGTGCAAGCAAAAGTAAACCAGAAGTTATCAGCAATAACCATGGGTGATCCTGAACATCCCTAGAAAACCCCTGGACGTACTCGGGTTCAGACTACCTGTCGACATGGTACTCCATAGTCAATAACCAACTGGCCGCCCTAACAGCCAACCAGTGGCACATCCCTCCTGGCCTGTCTGTAACTCCAGGGGGTACTAACCCGTCTAATCAGGGTTAGCAAGCAACCGTCACTCGATAATCTACAAGACGCCCAGGAACCCATAGTAGTTTTTGTAACACTGTGTAAGTGGGAGACCCGCGCACGCGTGACTCATCTCACCGCACTTGCCAACCCCTTACACGAACATTGCTACACGACAACCCTCGAAGGGAAGTCCCCCTGTATAAATGCCCTCACAAGTACGTATATGTATATATAATCACTTCACATTCAATAAAGTGCCAACCGGGCCGTCATGTCACTTACATTTTGATCATTTAAGACTAAAGCATTTTTAAAGAGGGATGACACGCGCCATTTCATTGAAAACCAGAAACTCACTTAGAAATTTATTTAAGAAACTCAAATCAGCATCTCAAACCTGAAATACGTTGGTATCACAAGTAAGAAATCATTTTCCCAGTTCCAAACACACCCCACTTTTATCAAGAGCCAAACGGGCCTTTAAACACCTTTTGAAAGAATAATATTTCTCAAATGAAATCCAGAATTTTAATCACGCATCAAAGGAAAACATTTTTCTTTTTCAACTACCAAGAACCACGCTTAATGTTTCCAAAAATCAAGTTTAAAGGTCACACGGCACTTCCTCTAATCAAGGTTCAAATAAAAACACCATTTTCCATAACCAATACACCTACCATTTTACACACACCAAAACCGCTTCTGAACCCAATTCAACATGATCTTTCGTTAATCAGGAAGAACCATCTAGCAAAACTACCATGGAAGCACACAATTAAATCCAAGAAAACGCTTTTAATGAAACGCTAGAGTTGAAACAATTTTTTTCATCAGAAGATCACCAAACTATAGATAACTACATAGTAATACTTTTGAATTTGCTGAAACTTAATAAAAAGTCAAGGAATAAATAAATTCTAAATTTAAAGGCGAGTGCAAAGGGAGACCTACCTCAAGGTCCAAGCGCGGCGGTAAAAAAAGGATCTTGGAACCAAGGCGCGATGACCCGACGTGTGTCCGAAACCACGTGATAAAATCCAACACTCTCGAAACTGAGGCGCGGAGACGGCAGAACCTCGGAAACAAGGCGCAGCGATGGCGCTTCCTCGGAAACGCCCTGCGCGGATCCTAAAGTCTTAAACCTACCAAAAACAAGTATAAATTGATGAAGAAAACCCCTAACAAGGCACAAGTAAAAGTCAGAGTAATAATAATAAGAAAATAATAATAATATTATTATTATTATAATGATAATAATAGCATAACCATAATAATAACAATATCATAACAAGATAATAACTTAATAATATTAACTTGAAAATAATGAAAATAATAATAATAATAATAGAATAATAATAATATAATAATAATATAATCACAATAATAATAATGTCATGATAATAATAATAACTTAGCATAATTATAATATTTATAATATGATAATAATAAAAATGATAAGATAATAGTAATAATAATAATAATAATAAAATAATAATAATATAACAACTACAATAATAATAATAATAATATCATGATAATAATATGATAATAATAATAAAGTAATAATTTAATAATAATTGTAACAATAATAATATAATAATAATATAATAATATTAACATAATTATATTATAACAACAATAATAATAATAGAAGAATATTAATATTATAACATAATAATAATGTTATTAACTTGATAGATAAAACAAAACGTAATAAATAAAAATAAATAAAAAAAAGAAAAAGAAGCTTACAGCGGAGGGGGAAAGCAGGGGAGGCCGACGGGGAACGGGAAGCCGGAGCCGGGGAGGAGCAGGAAGGGAGGACGGCGCGGGAGCAGGGCGCGGCGAAGGAAAGGGAAACAGGGGGGCTGGGCGGGGCGCGCGGATGCGCGGGGTCCGGCGGGGCGTCGGTGCGGCTGGTGAGCGGGAGAAGGCGGGACGCGGAGGCCGGCGCGGCTGGCGGGAGGACGCGCGACGGCCGGGTGCGTTGGCGGAGGTGGTCGGCGCGGGCGGCGGTTCGCACGGGGAGGCGACGGCAGGACGATGGGATCGGGGCGCGGGACGACGACGGGAGGCCGGCAGGAGGAGGAGGTCGCGCGGCGGCGCTCGTGGAGGAGAAAGGAAGGAGGGGGTGCTGCGGATCGGCGAGGTGCAGGGGAAGAGGAGCGGCCGGGCGCGGCGGCTGGGTCGGCACAGCGGCGGAAAGCCGGGACGAGGGGGCCGGACGAAGCGTTGGCGGAGGAGGTGGCCGGACGGGGCGCCGGCGGGGGAGGCGGCCGGACGGGGCGCCGGCGGTGGTGCTGGGATGAGCCGAGGGCTGAAGGGGGACCAGGAGGCCGCTGCTGGGGCGAAGCGGAGGAGAGGAGCGGCCGGGGTGCGGGTGCAAGGGAGAGGGGAGAGAAAGAGGGGTGAGGAGAGTGGCGGCTAAGGGGAGGTAGGCTAGGGTTAGCTTTAGGTTTAAAAAATATATATATACATGTGATAAAAATAATAATAATAATAATTATAATAATAATAATAAAACATATAATCTTAATAATAATAAAACTTATATAATAATAATAAAACTTATGTAATAATAATAAAACTTATAATCATAATAATAATAAAATGTTATGATAATAATAATTGCCTTATAATAATAATAACAAACCTTCATAATAATATTAATAATACTTTATAATAATAATCATAACAATAAAATAATTAAAGTAAATAAAAGTTAGTTAATTATAATAATAACGCAACTCAAATAATAATAATAATAAAAGGTCAATGTAAAAACTTTAATATTTAAAACTCTGGGTGGACACATCGTCCCCCGGGCCGAGCGCACGACCATCGCTAGCGATGCGATGACCGCGCACCGGCGCGAAACCACCAATCACAATTAATCTTCGAAAAAAAATTAAACCGGGACCAAGAAAAGAGAAAAATTATGGACGTCCGCGGTCGGGGTGTGACAATTCTCCCCACCACAGACACTTTCTGCCCCCAGAAAGTCACCAGGCCGCAAGTCAACCAAAAACCAAGTGTATGCCCAAACATAACTAAAGGAACCAGAGAGGATTGAGAATCTCGGGGATGACCTTACTCCACACAGGTCACACCCGACCGATTCAAGAGAAAACTGGGGTCCGAGATTGAGGGGAGAACACGAAGGGGTTCTCCCCACCACAAGAACTTAACTAGTGCAGAAAAGATGACCATTTAAAAAGAAAACCCCGGGAAGGGGGGGGGGGCGACGCGGGAACTCCCAACCAATTCAAACCAACTCTTATAACACGATTACTACAACACCTCTGTCGAAACCTTGAACCCACGACTAGAGTCAACAACCTTCAACACCAGGGAAAACCTATAGAAAAACATTTAACCGACATCAAACTGGAGACATGATCCACCGAAGTCCACAAAGCATAACCACATCGACAACCTAACCAAAACGAGGACAACCCACACGAGAGTCAAACACACTTTTAAGAAGGACGCACGATTCGGAATATTACATTCTCACGACAAGTCCGCTTAGATTTATCATAGAACAAGTCCATTGCCACTTTTTAGAAAAACAACACATTTACATAAACCAGACTACTTGGATTATAATAGAACAAGTTCATGATAACCCCATGGTAAAACAATGGACGCACAACAACGTCAAGACTTAACAGCAGAAAAAAAACAAGTACTAGAAGATCTTGATTGTTCCACTGCTATCATAGAACACAACGCCTGGACCAAGGCTTCACAACCCTGGGGACTCCTGACTGTGCGCGAGCTTCACCCCGAGACTTGTGGCTGGGGCTCTGATGGCTGAAGCATCTTCTTCCTCACAGTCAGGTACTGACATTCTCCCATCACAGCTTCCTCTTCAAGTGACGCTTCTTGCAAAACTTCTGCAGATGACCCAGACAACCACAGCGATGACACGTCTTCGGAGGGTTGCGACAAGACGGCTTTAAATGCCCGAGACGACCACACTGAAAGCATACCATCGAACGATCTGATGAACTGGAAGCTGGGACCAAAGGGGATAACTCATTGGGGACAGGTATCTCTCGCGCCTTTTCCTCACCAGAGGGGGAACTCTTATGAACAACAACAGGGAACGCTGAAGTAGTAGCCACCCGCACACCGGAAACCAACTCAGCCAAGAAAGCTTTCTCCACCAGCTTCTCGAAACAAAGGTCTTTAGAAGGGAGGACACGCTCCTTGATCTCTGGACGAAGACCTCCAGTGAAAAGAGAGGCCTTCATGAGCTCATGCGACGCTACATCTGGAGAAAAGGAAAGCAGTTCCTTGAAATGGTCAACATATGCCTTCACCGTCCGTTGACCTTGTTGAATATGCACAAGCTCTCTCTTTTTCTCCAACTTCACTTCCTCAGGTACAAACCATTGGATGAAAACGGTTCTGAAGACATTCCACGTCATTTCACCTTGCGTTGACGGTGGGGTAACCATCTTCCACTGGTCCAGAGCTGGACCCTCAAACAACTCCATAATTGCACGAACCATAACATTATCGGGAGTTCCCAACATTCTAAAGACGTGCTCCACTTCCTCGAGCCATTCCACTGCCTCTAACGGACCCTGATCACCATGGAGAATAGGCAAAGTCTGAGGAGGACTAAAAACTGGGCATGACATATCTGAATCCTTAGAGACCTTTCTGGGCGGCATTTCCTGAGCGACATATAAAACACAAGGCCAAAACCACATCAAAACGAAGCAACATCAATAAAAGCGCCTTCATCATAAACAGTCAGCACAAGGACCAAACAAATACAACACAACCCAAAAATAAAATCTCCTCTTTAAAATTCCCTTTTCATTTTTGATTTCAAAACCACCCTTTCTCTAGATCACTTTCCAAAAACCAATCCACTTTCAAACCAAAACTTTCCAAAACTGTTTCCCATTTAAAACCAATTTAGAAAACAAAGTCAAGCCTTTAACTTCAAATACACACCCAGGTACTCCCATGACCCGTTGCACATGTCTTTATTCACATTCCATTCATACGTGCATCAACACACACTTTCCATGCATTCTCACACATGTGCAAACGTTCATAAAGAGGAACCGAGGTTTCAACCCAAATCATTCTTATCCAATTTCAAGCAAACAACAGATTTCCAAATCAAGAGATTTCAGTTTCAAAACCCATTTCATATATTTAAAGTCCTTTAAAAGAAACCAGTCAAATTTTCAAAAACCTTTTTTCATTTTCCAACAACGCACTCACACCAACCAAAACGAAAGCAGCACCCAAATTCGCATCAACCACTGAAATGAAGGACTAGTAGTTACACTCAACCTGACGACATGGTAGTGGGCCATGTCTCAAGTCAGCGTCGACCACTTGGAGGAATTCAAACCACGTACTCGGACTCCACATGGGTCACTACTCCATGTGAAATTACGATGTAACGTCGGCTTGCCTCCATTATCATCTCTCAATCCAAGACAAACCAGGAAAGACAAAGACACAATTCCCGAACTACCCCTGGTAACTCGAGGATCAGTGCGAGCAAGAGTTCGCGACGCTCTTCCCGCACCTACCTCTCGAGTTCTGACAGTCCTAATCTCCTTCTACCGGACAACCCAAATAACAAGAACCTCCCTCTGATACCATTTTGTCACGAACCAGCCCAGGTCGACCCTGAACCGGTCACCCGAGCCGGTCCGCGGCAAGTCCCGAGGGGCGTTCCCGATCCCCCGGGGATGGCAACCAGTGCCGGGCATTAAGACTTGATCGTTGGGAACGATTTCAGCCCAAAACAAAAGTAAATAGAACAAAATAAATAAACACTAACAGCAGAAAAGAAATGAAAACCACACAACCACGTACCTCCATGTGACCTCTCAGGTCACCACCCAACTAGAGAGCAACCTCGCTCCAACACTGAGCGACTCAAACAGAAGACCTGCGACTGAAATGGTAAAAGATAGGCGTGAGCACAAAAGTACTCAGTAGGTGAGCCCCACAACAAATTCCAATGCACCGCCAGTAAATAAAGAATCTACATAATCCAGGTTTGAACTATAATGTATAAAAGTAAGTTTTCACAATTCTTTACTTGAAAATAAAACACGAGACATTTCCCTTATCCCTTCTTAAAAGTTGGTCCCATTCCATTAGTTTTAAACTCATTCTGATAAGCAAAGTGTTACATTTCCAAATCTTACCCAAAGAGAACAAAACAATTTCATTTGAAAACCATTTTTCCAAAAATCTAACAGTACAGGCAGTGAAGGATGACTGAAAGTAAACAAGCAGGGAAAACAAGTGCAAGTAAAGGTAAACAGGAAAGGAAAACCAAGTGCAAGCAAAAGTAAACCAGAAGTTATCAGCAATAACCATGGGTGATCCTGAACATCCCTAGAAAACCCCTGGACGTACTCGGGTTCAGACTACCTGTCGACATGGTACTCCATAGTCAATAACCAACTGGCCGCCCTAACAGCCAACCAGTGGCACATCCCTCCTGGCCTGTCTGTAACTCCAGGGGGTACTAACCCGTCTAATCAGGGTTAGCAAGCAACCGTCACTCGATAATCTACAAGACGCCCAGGAACCCATAGTAGTTTTTGTAACACTGTGTAAGTGGGAGACCCGCGCACGCGTGACTCATCTCACCGCACTTGCCAACCCCTTACACGAACATCGCTACACGACAACCCTCGAAGGGAAGTCCCCCTGTATAAATGCCCTCACAAGTACGTATATGTATATATAATCACTTCACATTCAATAAAGTGCCAACCGGGCCGTCATGTCACTTACATTTTGATCATTTAAGACTAAAGCATTTTTAAAGAGGGATGACACGCGCCATTTCATTGAAAACCAGAAACTCACTTAGAAATTTATTTAAGAAACTCAAATCAGCATCTCAAACCTGAAATACGTTGGTATCACAAGTAAGAAATCATTTTCCCAGTTCCAAACACACCCCACTTTTATCAAGAGCCAAACGGGCCTTTAAACACCTTTTGAAAGAATAATATTTCTCAAATGAAATCCAGAATTTTAATCACGCATCAAAGGAAAACATTTTTCTTTTTCAACTACCAAGAACTACGCTTAATGTTTCCAAAAATCAAGTTTAAAGGTCACACGGCACTTCCTCTAATCAAGGTTCAAATAAAAACACCATTTTCCATAACCAATACACCTACCATTTTACACACACCAAAACCGCTTCTGAACCCAATTCAACATGATCTTTCGTTAATCAGGAAGAACCATCTAGCAAAACTACCATGGAAGCACACAATTAAATCCAAGAAAACGCTTTTAATGAAACGCTAGAGTTGAAACAATTTTTTTCATCAGCATATCACCAAACTATAGATAACTACATAGTAATACTTTTGAATTTGCTGAAACTTAATAAAAAGTCAAGGAATAAATAAATTCTAAATTTAAAGGCGAGTGCAAAGGGAGACCTACCTCAAGGTCCAAGCGCGGCGGTAAAAAAAAGGATCTTGGAACCAAGGCGCGATGACCCGACGTGTGTCCGAAACCACGTGATAAAATCCAACACTCTCGAAACTGAGGCGCGGAGACGGCAGAACCTCGGAAACAAGGCGCAGCGATGGCGCTTCCTCGGAAACGCCCTGCGCGGATCCTAAAGTCTTAAACCTACCAAAAACAAGTATAAATTGATGAAGAAAACCCCTAACAAGGCACAAGTAAAAGTCAGAGTAATAATAATAAGAAAATAATAATAATATTATTATTATTATAATGATAATAATAGCATAACCATAATAATAACAATATCATAACAAGATAATAACTTAATAATATTAACTTGAAAATAATGAAAATAATAATAATAATAATAGAATAATAATAATATAATAATAATATAATCACAATAATAATAATGTCATGATAATAATAATAACTTAGCATAATTATAATATTTATAATATGATAATAATAAAAATGATAAGATAATAGTAATAATAATAATAATAATAAAATAATAATAATATAACAACTACAATAATAATAATAATAATATCATGATAATAATATGATAATAATAATAAGGTAATAATTTAATAATAATTGTAACAATAATAATATAATAATAATATAATAATATTAACATAATTATATTATAACAACAATAATAATAATAGAAGAATATTAATATTATAACATAATAATAATGTTATTAACTTGATAGATAAAACAAAACGTAATAAATAAAAATAAATAAAAAAAAAGAAAAAGAAGCTTACAGCGGAGGGGGAAAGCAGGGGAGGCCGACGGGGAACGGGAAGCCGGAGCCGGGGAGGAGCAGGAAGGGAGGACGGCGCAGGAGCAGGGCGCGGCGAAGGAAAGGAAAACAGGGGGGCTGGGCGGGGCGCGCGGATGCGCGGGGTCCGGCGGGGCGTCGGTGCGGCTGGTGAGCGGGGGAAGGCGGGACGCGGAGGCCGGCGCGGCTGGCGGGAGGACGCGTGACGGCCGGGTGCGTTGGCGGAGGTGGTCGGCGCGGGCGGCGGTTCTCACGGGGAGGCGACGGCAGGGCGATGGGATCGGGGCGCGGGACGGCGACGGGAGGCCGGCAGGAGGAGGAGGTCGCGCGGAGGCGCTCGTGGAGGAGAAAGGAAGGAGGGGGTGCTGCGGATCGGCGAGGTGCAGGGGAAGAGGAGCGGCCGGGCGCGGCGGCTGGGTCAGCACAGCGGCGGAAAGCCGGGACGAGGGGGCCGGACGAAGCGTTGGCGGAGGAGGTGGCCGGACGGGGCGCCGGCGGGGGAGGCGGCCGGACGGGGCGCCGGCGGTGGTGCTGGGATGAGCCGAGGGCTGAAGGGGGACCAGGAGGCCGCTGCTGGGGCGAAGCGGAGGAGAGGAGCGGCCGGGGTGCGGGTGCAAGGGAGAGGGGAGAGAAAGAGGGGTGAGGAGAGTGGCGGCTAAGGGGAGGTAGGCTAGGGTTAGCTTTAGGTTTAAAAAATATATATATACATGTGATAAAAATAATAATAATTATAATTATAATAATAATAATAATACATATAATCTTAATAATAATAAAACTTATATAATAATAATAAAACTTATGTAATAATAATAAAACTTATAATCATAATAATAATAAAATGTTATGATAATAATAATTGCCTTATAATAATAATAACAAACCTTCATAATAATATTAATAATACTTTATAATAATAATCATAACAATAAAATAATTAAAGTAAATAAAAGTTAGTTAATTATAATAATAACGCAACTCAAATAATAATAATAATAAAAGGTCAATGTAAAAACTTTAATATTTAAAACGCCGGGTGGACATATCGTCCCCCGGGCCGAGCGCACGACCATCGCTAGCGATGCGATGACCGCGCACCGGCGCGAAACCACCAATCACAATTAATCTTCGAAAAAAAATTAAACTGGGACCAAGAAAAGAGAAAAATTATGGACATCCGCGGTCGGGGTGTGACAGTCTACATTTTAATATACATTAGAAAAAATAGAATTATGAAGTGGAAGAAATGTTAAATGATTAGGAATTGAAATTGAGGTTCCCTCATATGTTTTCATATTAGAATGTGAAATTAAATTTCCATTTATATTTATATAGAGGTTGAATATATAGAACCATTATTTTTCTATAAGTGATTGACATCTCAATATATATGTGATTTTTTTTGATCAATGATTTAGTATAAATAATCTACTTGTATTCCATAACAGAAAAATATATTATTTTATCGCACACTGATTTATATTTACAGATAATGTATAATTATACTGTATAAAATTATAAATGGTACAAAAAGACAATTAAAAAAAGTATAAATTTTAGAACATGATGTTATATTATGTTGTAACTAACAATAATTATCATACACCGAAATAAATAAATAAATATAACTATTATAATGTCAATTTTAAAAATGAAGAATATATAACCATAAGAGGAATTGTAGTGAATGATGAACTATTACTATATAGGGGATTATAGTATTTTGAAATATAATATAATCATTGAAAATATGACATCTAAAATAATTATTTTACTATTAGAATATAATAATAGTCATTATAATAAAAATATGGCTATTGTAATAATAAAATAATATATAGTTATATTATGAAATTAAAATATAATAAATTTATAGAACAAATAACATATAAATATATGTAGATGTGATTAAATAAGTAGTTTTCATAAAGTATATAATTTGATTTTTTTGAAAAAAAATTTGATTTTCATTAATTATAAACCAATTTTATAGAAAACATAATAATATATAATTTATTCAATAAAATGGATTTATGAAATTATATTTATTTATAAAAATAATTATACACATTTGTAAAATAGTCATCAATATTATGATGATTAGAAAATAAATTATTTCATGAAAAATCAATATTTTTCTGTAAATAAGGATTTTATATAATTTTTTTTTTAATTTTAGACATTTTTTTTATAAAATGGAGTTCATTATTCGAATTAGATATGGATTATTTTATAATTTTGATGTTTTTATATTTTTCTTAAATATTAAAATATGTTGATAAATAGTAAACTTCCATATACATACGCTATTTATAATAGTATATATAAATTAAACATGTAATTTTTTATGTTAGATGCACATTTTACATTCTTATTGAATATTAAATATCTACCCCCAATATAATTTATAAATTATTATATCACTATTTAGAGATTGAATGTTTACATAAAAACACCAATCTCCTCATATAAATACCACCTCTCGCCACCCCACATATCCTTATTCATTAAGATTCATAATGTATCTAAAAAAATTCCAACCCAAATTTTTTATCCAATTACATATGTTTTATTATCATAAAAAATACCACCATTCAATGGAATAATATAATTAGATAACAATTAAAATTTAAAAAGTATGATTGATCTATATAGTGCCTTACCAGAATAATTTTTCATCCATATTGTGTCTGCATCATATAATAGAGAATAAAAACTTTTGTATGAATTGGAATTGAAAAAAAAATATCATGGTTCTTTTTTGTTCTTATATAGTCATCCACATTCCCTAAATGAGTTTGTCTTGAATTTGAATAAAAATAAAATTTTAGGCTAAGGAGTAAGATATGAACTCATACTCACCATTTGTAACATCATGAAGAAGGTTCCACATGCGGATGCCTTGATTTGGTTCACCACATAACCTAATGAACACCCCCTTGTATGATAGATGTTTTCAACTAGAAATGTCGGTCTAGAAAGTATGTTATTGGGAGGATATAACGTTATTTATCAGTGTAAAAACTAGGTTAAATAAATAAATAAAACTTTGGAAGAAAATATATCTAGAATAATACTCAGGTCAATTGATAACCAAAATGGAAATACAATACACAACTGAAAGGGAAAACATGTTACTCAAATATGAGTGTCAAGTGTCTATAATGAAACTGAATGTAAATACACATAGACTCCCCAAATGATCTTCAAACCATGTTAGGTTATCACCCCAAGATATATCCCCAATCAATATCTTATCCTAGGAACTTTTCCCTTATCCAGTCCTAAAACAATAAATTCTATCCAGGTACCGATCAGGCAGCAGGAAAAGGGTGTCAGTACAACTCAGTAGGCCGCCACCAATGATGTATAAAACTATTAAAGTCAAAATATAGTGTATTCATTTCAATAATAAATTATCACAATGTAAAAATTACTAGTGATTACATTACGATTTATTTCTATCGAACAATGTTAACCCATGGGATCCCAATGAGACATGTACCTCAATACTTACATCATCTCATACCAGAGCTTGAAGTGTTTCCTAGGAAATATCATATCTTAATATATTATTCGTGTTAGATATATAATTATTACAAGGTTATTTGAAATAACATTACCTGATTCGACTCATGATGGAGTTTGAATATTCTCATGTTAGAAAAGAACTCGGAGTGTCATTATTTACATTCTTAAATTTCACATTAATAAGCCTCATTTACAAAGTCACCAGTATGAAAAATGTATATAATATTCCATGATACCATGTTGACTCCTCAATAAAATGATCATGTTCCCATTCTCAATACCACATATTATACTTACCAGATAATTACCCACCCAAATCAAATTATTATTTCACCAATTTGTTAAACACATCCATTCTATTAGTTAACTCAACAATTATTGAAGAGATTCAAACCATTAATTAATTAACAAATAAATTAATCAATATAAAAATTCATATTCTATAATTAAATTTCTAGAATTAATTTTCTCATTCTAATCAAAACATACCATAATAAATCCCATAATTATTTATATAGTTCATAATTTCCAATCTACATAATTAATCCACAATTCATTTTCTCAACTTAGAAATTTCAATATCTCATAATTACTCCCCCCGATTAATTATCTAGATCATAACCCCTTCCTATTATAATTAATTTCCAAAAATTACCTATTTAATAGAGAAACCCCTTAATCTCATGATTAATTACCCAATTAATAAACTATTACAAAAAAAAGAATTTATAAACAATTTTGTCAATATAATTAAGCAAATTTTTAAAAAAAAATTATCAATGAGACTGTATATTCTAAATTTATTCATATAAATATCAATCCCACAACTGTGGTAATTAGATCAAGACCTCCTACACCAATTCATTGACAGGAGATCACTCATCATAAATCCCCAAATTCCAAGTAGTACAAAGCCATAAGTAAAATATCATGATCTAAATCCCTAAACCTATATCTAGATCAAATACATCAATATCTTATTAAGCTAGATCTATATCCACAATCGTAGATCAAGAACTCAACACATAGGATTATATCCATAGAAACAAAGTATATATTTCATTAAAAGATCAAGGAAATATTGATGAATGATCAAACAAATAATAAGAATGAAATTCATTTATAGGGAGAAGATAGGATATTAAATTCGGGAATTAATCTTCTAAGCACTATTCCCATAAGGCCTTGGATTCCATCTGGATCAGTGTGAAAAACATCATTTAACCTTAGGAATATAAAATCCCAAGTTAGGGCCATAAACGAGGTTACACAGGTCATTAAATTTCAAAATTATTGATATCCAATATTTATGTATCTCACAGCTAGCCCACGCATGGTTTAGTCACATGTTTAGACAAATTGTATACTAATCATGTGTTAGGCACTAATATTGGGGAGAAATTATCTGGGAACCCTCTCACGACCTCTCAAATAATGCATTACATGTTCCCAAGTTGTTTTCCCAAAGACAAATGATCTCACAACTTCTCTTAGGGAGTCGCATAGATTATAAAAATGGTGCACCTACCATACACAACCTATCTTCTAAAAAAATTCATAGACTTCAGACAAATTCAACCCATGTTATAATTCCCATCATCAGTTCGTTAGTAAAAAAATATTTCCAAGAATCACACCCTAGATAACTCTTGAAAATATGATGATCGAACACTCCCCCACATTATAACACCTCATCCTAAAGAAGCAATTCCAAGACATTCTATGATTTAGAGATAGAATGATCAGACAATTGTGCCCTCATATCTTCTTATACATTCCATTTTTTTCTTTTTCACCCATCCAAGTTCCCATAATAGGTGAACTATCAACAAGGTCTTTCCCTAAAACTCAATCTCACTATGATCCAACACACACATTAGATACTCCTCCAAGGATGCATCTATCTCATGTTCAACCTCATCCACATGTATCACATGATAATGGTCAGGGTGATACCTCTGATGTTATGAAACATGGAAAACATAAAACATATCACTGTATCTCTATGGAAGAGCCAACAGGTATTCCATAGGTTCGATTCTCTATACCATCTCTAACGGTCTAGCAGACTTGGGTTCCAACATTCTCTACTTCTATGTCCTATAGTGACCCAACCTAGGAGACACACGAAGGAACACATGATCACCCTATATAAACACTAGGGGTCATCTTCATCTATCCTCATATGACTCTTGTGCACTTTGGTCTATATCCATACATTTCTGAATTAGTTGTACCTGCTCAGATTTTTCATGTATGAGACTCGATACCCAAACCTCTGACTCAACTATCTCGATCATTCATAGGGGAAACCAAAATAATATATCATAAAGATACTCATATTGATATATATGGTTAGTTTCTGAACAACATTTTTTATAGGTGATATCTATTAAATCCATGTGCATGTCCCAGCATCGAGTGAAAGAAAGAACCCATGGAAATATCATATCCTTAAGCACATGTATTGTATGTTCCGACATCCCATCTATATGTGGGTGAAAATATGTACTCAATAAAACAAGTGTACCAATTCCTTTCATCAATCCCTTATAAAATTATGATGTAAATCACAATTCAAATCCGAATCTATAGTTCATCGCACTCCATGTCGATAGACTATCCAACGATTGTACATCTCTCCAAATTGTTCTACAGTAATGGTATCAAGTATATATGGGAAATGTGCTACATTTTTTAGTAGATCCACAATGTCCCAAATGGAATCATTCTTACTATGTATCATTCATATACCCACCACAAAATCTATTTTCATATTATTCAACTTCCTTTCTAGACTAGGAAACATTTTTAGTAATCCTTGAGGTCAATGATAATTCACGTTCACCTACTGATAGGTGAATCATCATATATCAAACCCTACTCTCTGCTTTTTTATTTTTCTTCCACCAAAACATTTATCATAGGTCACGGTACATTTTATGTTTCTCCTCGATGCATTTCCCATTTCATGGCATGAAATTCCTACATGAGCTCCTCCCACATGATCATTTGTACCGCAAATTTATTCTTTTAATAGATGATCTCATTTTCATAAATAATCTATTTCACGTGGTATCCCCACATTCAATGCCATAACTCAAGAATAAGAACTATATATCCTTATGTTGCTTATCACTGATCCATTTGAAGAGTGTAGACTCCACAACAACTTAAACCATAGTCATCTACTCCAGACTCTCTTGAACCATTACATGCATTTTAGGCATCACATACATTATCTTGCACTACACACATGAATCTTGAATCATCAATGTGTGGTCCATACTAAAATGGAATCATCCACAATTTTTAACTTATTTGGCATATATGGATGTCAAAAATATAAAGACCGCATATACTCAACTCATATCTATTGCTGAAGATTCAAATCTTACAGTGAAACTGTATAGTTCAAGCTATTCTAATCTGTATAGACTATAAAATTTTCTCTAAAAAAATAGTGTATCAATAACATAATAGTATAAACTAATAATTCCAAATCGAGGTAATTCATAGGATAATTTTGATTACAGGGCCTCAACTGTGAAGACCCATATGCCAGAACTCTATCTCCCTTCATCGACACAACTCTATGTTTGATCTCATAAGAGTCACAATAAACCAAATATTCCTCGGTAGACTCAGGTGTGAAATAAAATTTGTTCATGATAATCTCTTATTCAACTCTTTAATGTATCGGTCATAGGACTCTGACCATTCAAATGTCACTCAATTTGTGGTCAGGACCAAAATTGGTGCATCCAAATTGGAAAAGTCTTGGATGAATCTCTAGAAATTTCCATTTAATCTCAAAAAACTTTATATAAAAAAACATTCTTGGGATAATCCCGATATAAAATTACATGAAACATATCTGGGTCCAATAAAACACCATCCTTTAAGATGATGTTCCCCAAGAAGTGAAATTTTTCAATACCAAACTGACACATAAATATATTGGTGCATAACTTATGCTCTCTCAGTGTACCCAGGACAATGTCAAGATTATGGTGTTAATCATCAAGAGTCTAGGAGTTCACATATATTTCATTCACACAAACTACCATGAACTGATCTAGATATAGCAGAATGATCATGTTAATAAAATCAATAATCATTTATGTTATATTATTCAACCCAAAATGCATAACAAAAAACCCATGAATCCCATAACATCTTCAAAAACCCGTCCTCAATATATCATATGTTTGTAATGTCAACTGATGTTACCCTAATATCAAATAAAAATTTAAGAACACAAAATCTCCCTTCATTTTGTACAACAGTTTACCATTACATGGATGAGGAAAACAATTCTACGCTATCATTTTTTTCAACTTATAATAATAAACACACATTCATCAACTTCCCCCAGCTTTCTTTTCTAATAGAACAATGGATCCCCAGGGTGACATACTTGTACTGATTGTTCCCTAATGTTATCACTCCTCCAACTTAGTCTTAAGCTCTAGAAGTTTTGTCTTTGTCATTCTATATGATGAAATATATATTGGATCATCCCACAGCAAGAGATCAGTAGTGACTTCAACATCTCTATCAAGTGATATCCTGTCGAATTCATTAGGTAAGATATCTGGAAATAGTTCCACTACTAGTAGAAGGATATACATCCTAACACCCTCATCAGCCAAAAAATGATGACCCGCATAGGATGCTAGATTTCCCAGTTGCTGAGTAATTTTCTCTCCTTGGAAAAACTGGATATCCCACTTTCCATGATGAATATATTGGTCACCCTTTAGAGTTGTTAATGTAATCATTTTATATTTACAGTTTTTATGGGCTTGGTAGGCGACTTGCCTGTCAATCGATATAATTAGGTTGAATCAATTCATATTAAAAAGATATAGATCCTCTAGGAAATGATATTCCACAATCTCTACTAAACAACCCTCTCATCGACAGATATATCTAGACAGCACTCCCAAAAGAATATCTATAATCCTTTCCCTAGGCATAAACTCCAATATCAGGCTCAATCCATTATTCTGTTTTTCATATATATTGTAATAAGTTAAACAAATATCCTATATGGAAATTTCAAAAGAAGAAGATACTAGAATTATACCTCTCAATATTAATGTTATATCCTATCTATCCACAATTGGTGGTTTTAGAACATGTAATTGTGTTTCCCTTATTCCACGTGATGTTTTATGACTCCCCTGAGTTGCACCACCCTGCGATAGTGGGTTCTCTTTCCCAGAAGCACCACATCCACCACCTTTACCACATAATCTAGTAAAAATTCAAATACTTGCTTCATATGGTGTATATGTTCCTCTTCTCATATTCTCACTCTATCCTCATAATCTTTCAATACCAGTCAGTCACTATGACATGCATAATTTCTATAGTTGTCTCATCATCTCACAAGATCGACACTCTAATGGTTGTAGGGAATAATGTTCAAGAAATTGGTTGGACCAACCAAAATGATGATAGATCACCATATTGAAGTTATTTCCATCCAATCCTCATGTCTTCATACACTTCTTAATAATTCCTTCGATGTGTTTTCAATAACAGCACTTCCAGCACTCGAAAGTCAAATTTTCTTATCATCAAGTAAAAAATGCCTACCAATACTAGAACCCCCCCTCAGGTTCCCTTAAACTATGATATCCTGAACCACCACTTATAAGAACTTATTAATTAGTAATAGATTCACCTATGAATTAATATCACATTTATTTCAGTCCAGAAAATGTTTCTCTTTTTCCTTTCTAATCTCTTGCTAACATCAGAGCATTGCATTGTAGATATGTGTAGGGTTTTGTATAGTCTATCACAGAAATTCTCTCATATTTCTGATCCATTTACTCTATATCATAAAATTTTCATAGTTTCTAAACACAAATGTGTTCCATGAACCTATCCAAGATGTCCTTCTATAACCAACCATTAGTTTGACTAGTTCACATCTAAATTTCCTACCAGCACTTTAGTGATCATCATTGAATATAAGTGGCCAATATGACTATCCTTGCAGACAGAGTCTCCAAAAGGTCATGTGTTGTCTCTATGGACTCAATCAAGAATTCATCTCCCTTATTTCCACCCTCTCCAATAAAATTTGGAGGATTCTATAACAGATTTTCCCCTATCAATATAGAAATACTTTTCACAACTCAGTCTGGGTCTCGTTCCATGAATTGAATGAAGTTTGATAATTTCACTAGAATCATCTCCCCTTCATCATTAGATAGAATAATCGGTTCCTTAAGTTTTATAAATGTAAAATTATACATAGGGATTCTCCTCGGTTGTCCCATCAACATGATTCGTGGATGAATACACTCTATAATTTGAATCACATGTCTCATGTCTAATAATATAATCATATTACATTTATGTGTGAAGAATTAATCACAATAATACTTATTCCCCCACCTCGCTACATGGTCAAAACTGAGGCTCTATCACTACCATTAACCTTCCATATCCTTTTTTGGTTAATAAGGGTAGACACACTATCATCATAAAGAATCTCATTTAGACACCCCTTTATTCTCATTTCGAATCATTTCGTTACAAAATTTTTCAATTAATGTAAGAAACCACATTCATTTTAATCTCACTAACAAGGAAAATAGTTCATGATTAACAACTTATCCATTACCAGTTTTCCCTTTCATGCCAAAAATAAAACATGTCACAATAACCCTATGTGCATAGAATGATGCATGCAGACTCAACTAGAATGCCATTAAGGGCCAGTAATCTATACTCAAAATTCCCAAAAACAAGAATCATATCACACCAACACTAATTAACCCATGGTTAAATAATATTCATATGTAAAATCAAAAAGAAATAACAACAATCCCACCATTTGTACCTGGATTCCCTCTTGATATAACCCTAGAAACGGTCGGGATATTACACCATTTTTCATTTATATTCATTTTTTATCTCCCTCTACCCCATAAATCTATCATTCAAGTTCCATTTACTAAAATATTGTATAATAAAAATAATTAATATTAACATTAACAACATATAGTGACACAATATTATTTTTTGTAAAAAATCATCAGTTCATGGCTACTGTAACTACATATAAGGATGGTTTTTTTAAAAACTATTACAACATCAAAGAATGGAATAAAAAATATTTTATGGATCAATATGATTATATAAATGATATTATAATATTATTCATATTATTGAATTGTAAAATATTCGTTAAATATAATAATTGTTTTTTTCATTATAGCCTCTAAAATGATTTGAATGAAATACCCATTATCTATTAGTTATTATAGTTAATTAATTGAGCCTATATTTAAACAAATATGGATATTTTGAATCATTTCACAATAAATAATTAAATTAAAACAATATAATCATTAAACTATAGAAATGATCTCATTTTAAATGAACAACCATCATTATGTTTAAATCGATATAGCCGTGAAACCATGATACTAAAAACCACTAGACATCGGTCATGAATATATTTTCTAAGAAAAATAATAATTATTAAATGATGTAAAATAATGATAAAAATAAAATATAAATTATTAAGTATCTAAATATATTAGTTAATATTTTTTTTGATTATTGTGATGTCATACACATGGGAAAATATGATTCAGGATTCCAGATAAGGGGATCCTTTTACTTACCCTCTATGTTTTGGGTGATTTTATCTATCATTATATATAAATTTCTATATATTATTAACATATTTTTATTCTATGTTACTCACACACAAATAGATATAAACGTATATATATTCTTATGACCCAGCCCACTGGGGATCACTTGGCTAGTGGAAGGCTGATCCATAACTTCTCCCAAATTTCCTTTATTGGATAGGAGATGGTGACCTACACCAAAAATAATAACTAAATTAGGAGTAATTATAAAAAGTATAGAATAAGGGCTACTGAAATATTCCAAAAGTAATAACTATATTGGGTGGCCATTTCTTAAGAACCTATATTCACAGACCCATATTTTGTAATGTATAGTATAGAAGAATTTTAATAAAAAACTCTAACATCTAGAATGGAAACCAAGAGTGCAACATCCTAGAGGGAATAAGAGATAGTGTGATATCACAATCTAAAAATAAAAGGGAAATGATACACATAAAACTAGAAAAAATTCATCTAAAAGAAAACAACTGGAAATGAAATTTTGAGAGAGCATGTATCCATATCTCCAATACCCTACAACTTTATACATTAAAGTTCTCTTGAGTATCCCTATTTTCCTATGAAATCACTACTGACCTTCCAAATTATAGTCATAAGATAAAAAAATTAAAATTTAAATCCCATGTAAGGTTGATTATATACATACCATATACGATACCATGAAATATGTTGGGGGAACAATACAGGAAATGATAGAAGTATTTAGATACACCATAAAGGAAGTGAGAAAATGAATCCTAAAAACAAAATATATATATGCTCATAAATGAAACATATATTAGAGGTAATGTTGATATCAATATCATAGATCATCCTATAAATATTAGTTTTGTTATACTACCAATTTTACATCACCAGTTCGAAGCATCTACCTTGTTTTTATGACGTAGTAAATGTGTGGGTAACGTACACCTTTCCACTGTGCCTCATAGTAGAGGGGGAACAATATCCATGTAAAGGACACATACCATTTTCCATTAAAGTGGGGGTACCACTCTATAGGTAGAGTAAACACTACCCAATACATCAAGGAGTACAACTCGGTATTTATATATAGATTGATAGAGGATCCGGGACCTAGTTAGGCAAGAGATACCACTCATCATGTAGATAGATGACTCACTCCCAAGTCCTCTTGGATGCACAAATCAATATGTAGATAGAAGAATCAGGATATTGTCTACCAGGGGTACCACTATGTATGTAGATGACACCCTAGTCAATCCATTTGTGCACCTATATTGGTAGATTGAGGCCCCACACTCGATTCTGTTATGGGGTACCACTCAGAATGTATATAGAGGATGCATGCTCTTGTCCCACACACTTTCACCACATAATAGGTAGATAGTGGACCCAATCCCAAGTCTATTAGGGTGTACAAATAAGTATGTATAGGTGTACGTGGGAACCATGACCTGATACAAAAGGGTATTATCAACCATGTTCTCTCTATGATGTTATTTATTGATCAATACCATCCTCACCTTCCACCTAAAAAGTCTAATACTCATGATATTTAAAATTTTATTTCAAAGGCCACTATGAATAAAAAAATATGTTGTTATATAATCAAAAAATGAAGAGAAGTTACCTGTGGTAAACAATTCTAAGTTAATATGTATTATATTCATATGTAACAATTTGGATAAATATTTATGTTGCGTGTAGAGGGTACAAACAACATATAGCCCCAATACTTTTCTTGTTTGTCTACATAGAAATACAAGTATCTCTAGCCATGTAGAACTAAATGGCATGTAATGATACTACATAGTGTGGCTCGACCAACTTGTGTCTATCGTTTCCCTCCTTACGGTGCTCATGTAATATTTTTATGTGTGAGTACATGGCATGTTCCATGATATACACAACTTGTTAGGGACAAGATAACACTTATCTTGTGTCATCCTCCCAAGCATGTATATGATTCGATGTACACATCAAATTCCCCATTGGACATTGAATGTTGGGACAAATGGGAACTCCGGTGTGTTCCCACTGTACATGGTGAGTTACAAAAATAGCGGTCACATAGTGGGTGGTATTTCCCAAAAACTTGTGACGTTTTAATCCAACAGGAATCCCTATATGCCTTAGACATGTTCAATAAATGATATAGTTTCCCCATATTACACATATTGTATAACAATATTTTAATATAAGTAATAATATTCATGTGTTCTATAGATCCACCACAAAATCCACCTATTTAAACACCAATGTCAGTGTAAAAGTTAGCTGATAAAAGGTTTTGGCCCTCTGATGGTTGAAAATTTGAGTTCTGATCTTTTTATCAACGCTTGTATGTTCTTTATGTGATTCATGTCACTACCACTCGGTCTTAGATTCTAGATCAATGGGATTCAATACCCTCATAGAAGAATCTATCATAATCCAAGAATAATTATAAAATGTTTATGTCAAATGAAAATCATCCCTAAATATAGATGTTCGATCATGCTAGAATCCTTCTAGATAGGTCAAACCATCACCATGTAGGCTAGTGGAGAAAAATGAAATGAATGACTGGGAAAAAATCTATAATTTATAAATATCATATTTTGTTTAGTTTTCTCAAAAACGTTTTTAAGTAGAGAATTTAAGGTGAAGAACATTTTATAGAAATCGAAAAGAAAATTTTTATGAAATTAATTCATAAATGGGGCTCATTAAATGGATGTAATTTTCCATAAAATCATTGAAAAATCAAGACACATAATTGATTAATTAATAAATATAGATGAAAAAATGAGTTAACTACCATGATATTTGGTCATTTTTTGGGAATAACATTGTTTACGATGATTGATAGGACCCATTATATTCATTATTACTTGATTAATCCTGACAAAGTCATCGATTATCAGTCGAAATTATATTACAATTAAAGGATGATCAAATGTCCTCTCAATAATCCCAAGGATTTCTATATAAATAATGAGTTTTTAGATATCAAAATATTTATAGAATAGATTAGTTCGTGGGATTTAAATGGATTATTTCAATAATTTAATTAGTTAATTCAGTGAACATACCACCAATGTCTACCACATCCAATTATTTTGTGATGGACAAATTTAGGTCATTCATAGGGTAATCCCCACACTCTAGGACTAACAGTGGTCTTATATTTTTGTTATGAGACTCTATTTTGGATATATTTCATTATATATGAAAAAAATTTCCCATGATCTGAAATGTATTTGATTTTTTTTAAATTAATTATAGGATCATCAGGAATCAGAATCATTCATTGTCTCAAATATTTGATTAAAATTTATTTCATAAAATTATTCAATGTCTTAAAAGTAATAATTATATTATATGAATTATTTTGGTTATAAAATATTTTTCCCCATAAAGTAAAAACTGATAATTTTTATTTGGGATATTGTAATGGTATATAGCATTAATGTTTCTATAAACTCCCATAAATTCTCTACCATATCCACAAAAAATAACCCAAGGATATTTTTTATATAGGGATAATTATTTCTCAGTGATCCTTGGATTCCACTACGTGATCCATAGAAGTATCTATATCCGTGATATACATATATCCCCCATCAATGACGTGCAAAGAATCATTCTTGCATCTCCTCAGCTATAAAAAATATAAGACATCATTGACCCACGACAACTGTATGTGTAATGTGAGGATGTGAGAAGCCATTGCAACCATTTAAAATATCTCAAATGGACCGATGAACCTTTGGGATTATTTTTTTCTTTAGTAGAATACCGACAATCCAATTTGACTGGTGACTCTCAAGAAAACATTTTATCTCTACATAAACTAAAATTATCTATAGAATTGACATGAATATGATTTTTTTTCATTTCTATGATATCCTCATCAACTCATGGATAACTTGGACCTTCCTACTCTTCCCCTAGACCATCTCTAGCCTGGCATTGTATACCTCAAAAATTACATTCCAAGCAAAGGGTAAAATATAGGTTATCTCTTACAAGTCATCGAACGGTAAAATTCCAATAGTAGAGTGATAATTATTATTATAAGAAAACTATACAAAATTCAAGTAATCGTTACATATCTAGTCGATATATAACATGAAATCCTTAATGATATCCTATGTCACCTAGATATAGGACTCGGTATACCCATTCATATAACAATAAAAAGATGTAGTTATCTTTATATGGGTCATAAATTTTTCCAGAATACCTAATCCAACCATGATTTGAATCATGCATCACATTTATCTGAAATTGTTGAAGGATCCCTATAAAGACATATAATCACCCACATGATGAACTCCCCCAAAATCTCAAAAAAAATATGCTCTTGGATAGTAATGATATGGGAAACATTGTATGTTAGTAAACTATAACCCCAATGGAATTATAGATAATCAATATCCATGAAATCCCTATCACAATTCTAATTGATATTCTATCTCATTTCAACTCTTGGATCTCTAGAGGACAAAACAAAACAATTAGATCCTAGATCCAAACATTCACACACTAACATGTTTGACACTAACAACTGAACTCAACCATTATCCTACTCATTCAATTCCAAAAAAATTCTACTAAATGACCATATACATCTTCCCTGGACTAGGATATACAACATAATGATAAGTGCGGAAGACCCACATCAAATCCTCTCTAATTAATACCAGAACAACTATCCATCCCAATAAATTATTACATGATTCTCTCACGCATTGAATCCCTATTTTGAGAAACATGTTGTTAATTGGTCATATAGGACCTCACAATTTTTTTCCCAAACTATGCCTCCCTCACATGTTGGAGATGAAGAGGAGTGAATACCAATTAATGAATAAAATATTCACCCTCCTCCTAAATTGGGGTTAGCTGTAAGGAATACAACTGACCGAACACCACATCCAAAAGGAGAAAACAAGAATTTATACTTTTTGGAATATACCAACTCTTATCTCCACTCAGTAGTGTATACTATATAAATTTCATAGTCTTGTATGAAGTCCAAAAGAGCCTCTATCTCCCATTCATACCTATCTGACTATGGAAAAACATGAGGAACTGGTGCTCCAATTAAAAAGAAAATTGTTTTACCAAAAGATAATTCCTCAACATCATTAGAATAATGGATACCACTTCCAAATCTAGGACATTATCCAGATAGTTATTATTATTGGGCCTAAACATCCTCAACCATTATGTAAGAATTGCACGACTCTGCATAAAAATGTTAAGGATTCTAGCTTATGAGGCATCACATACCACTATGTACTCCACACCATGATCAAGAAGTCTTAAAACAGGATCACTCATTAAGATCAACTTCAACTCATCAAAATGACTCTAGAACATGCACAACCTAGTTAAAATGATTCCATTTTTAGCATATGGGGGTCAAAGGGGTTGTGTTATTGTAGAATTATTAAATGGACCTCATGTGGTACCCCTAAAATACATGAATAATCTAAACATCTAAGTCACTCTTGGGTGGATCCCATAATAGAACCATTTCAATATCATATAATTCCACAATTGATACATGTTCAGAAAGGATATTTCCCCTAAATTTTAATGTGTAGTCCCATAATTATAAATTCAATATCTTACCATAATTTTGTTGATGTCAATGACAGTCCAGGACTATCCTAAAGTGCAAATCATGTTCATTCTCTAATGTAGAGTAGATGAGATTGTCATCAATCAAGATAACCATAATTTTTTATATATATGGATAAAGTAACCATTTCAACAAATCCATGAACATGTTGGGGAAAATTTTCCCACTGAGATGCTTCTCCAAGAAATCTGATTGTCTGGAGTGACCTATGAAATCCAGCTTCAGAATATCATTCTCAACAACACTTAACCGGTGTTAACCAGACAATAGATTTATCTTAGAGAAACATATCACACATCACAACTAATTAATGTGGTCATCTATTGAATCAAGACCATAATTTTTCTTTATCATGTCTTGATTCAGGTTATTATAATCAATATAATGTAATAAGATAACTTCCATCATTGTTGTAAACAATATTAGATATGCCCTTAGGGAAACATTGGGTATGATAAAAGCTTTCCATTGAAGGTCCTCCAACTACAACCTCGTCACTAAAATCTTAGTAGGGGATATTTAATACGGAATAGAATATAAAATAACAGTCTCAAGGGGAATCATGATGAAAAACTACATCCCCCACCTTTTAGGTGGTACATAACATCATTAGGGAAGACATATATATAATGCACTATGACTGAAGGAACTGATATGCCTGATGATACTACTACACCAAGGGTTAAACTATTCATCTAATGGATTGTGAAATTAAACATTCTACAAAAAATAAACAGTCACCCTATAATGAGGTCTCCCTCAACAAAAAATGATAAACTCTCTACATCAGTCTGATGAAATATGACTCAACATTGGTAATTTTATATCCTAACTATGACCATGGAAAAACAATCCATACCTAAGAAGATTTCATACAGCCTCAACACGATGGCCACGATTTCTCTTTAAAAATTATATCCACCAAGACCTATCTTCCACATCCATTAGATAAATGATATCTGAAAAGAGTTCCTGATAGAAACCTCATGGAAAAGCTCTGGTTCTAAAGCCTATAATTGGATCTACCACTCATGAACTAGAATTAATGATATGAAAGATTGAATAACACTTGTGTATATAGATTTCAATAAACATATATCATACTTATAATCATCTCATGATATTTTGAGATATAAACCTCCAGATCCTATAACATACCAAGGCCCCGAACACCATCTCCCCAATCCTAAAATGATCCTCCATATAGTGGGGTAAAATGACCACTTAAAAACTGACACCAAGACTGGATCCACCTATAATATCAATTCTTACTCCCTTAATATCTCTACCTCCTTTGTGGGATCCATAGCCACACCTAGGTGATCAATTACTATTTTGAAGCCTCTTACATGGTGGTACAACTTCTATGTATCTTACATGTTTACCTAATTTGGTCAATAAGTCATATTCCATGTGACCTCATTGATAACATGAATTTCATACCCCCTATAAAATGAACCCAAGTAAAAATCATGGTCAATGTCTCATATAACCATATCACTGATTCAAGGCATGAGGTGATATCCAACACTAAGAACATGCCAATTGGAGAATGATAGAAACCACAGAAGAATCCATCATATAAAACCAATTTCTAGATCTAGATAGATGTAACCCATAAGATAAATTGTTTCCCATTACCCGTTTCCTCCATAACACTCCTACATACATGGGAATGCACTTGAGTACCATATTAGCAAGGATGTCACTACATAGAACCTAATCTAACTTTTGTTTATGGAAGTAACTATCTCGATTCATGTTTTTGGAGTAACATGTCAGTTCAGTTAACAACTCAATATACTTTATAAATTTAATCCCTACATACTAGAGTATCATAAGATACTGAATCCAAACTGATCAAAAGCACAGTGGATAATTCCCATCAAAAAATGAATATTGGAAGTCAAACCATTAGTGTGATGACTCATCATGTGTCTATGTGACTAGGCTCCACTAGTTACCAAATAATCTATATAAATTAATAGCTTACAGTTATAGAATCTGATTAGACTGAGACTAAACAGAACATAAAACATATATCCCCAACTGAATCCAATATTCCATTTATAGGGTATCTTGATCAGTATGGAACAATTGTGACATTTGTAGCTATAACTCATAGAGTGTGATAAACCTATATAAATTATTATCCTACACTACTGGTGTAATAAAATTCTCTATAGATGTGGTTGACGATACCTAACCTCCATGAGGAATTTTGATGCATAATATCTTCTGATCTAATGCCTGATCACTCATCAGATCATCGTCATGAACCTGAATCCCAAAATAGATGTATTTCATCTTCAACTCATCCTTAAAAATTAATCAAGAACTACCATGTTTAGATGAGAATATATATATATATATATATATATATATTAGAGATCAAACTCAAGAAAAAAAATAAAATGACTCAATCCTATCTGATTAATTAACCCATGTTTCATACAACAACTGTCTTGGTATTCCAAGTCAAATAGAAACTAGTAAGAGACCGGTTGAATGTATATGTCAGCCTCCAGACCAATATTGGGTTCCCCATCCAGAATGGCTCACTCATGTCACATTGAAATAGATGAATTATGTTTTATATCAAATCAGATAAAGGGAATACTACGAATGCCATCATGAGTTTAAACATCCTTTAATATGAATATATCTGAACCTGAGCCACTGACCACTACTTGGAATACAGAAGGCCACATCATAATAACCTAAATCCCACCCCATAGAAAACGGTTTGTTGACCAGCATTGAACGGAAAATTGAAAATTGAATGCATTTTTCACATTTACATATAAGAAAGAACCCAACCATCTATATTCAAAAGTGTAGAGGAATGATAATAAAAGACTATAACATTTAGATTAGAAATCAAGAATCCAATAACCACTTTAAAATAAAAAAGTGTAAACCAACATAATTTGAACCGGAATGGCAAATGATACAAACCCAACTAGAAAATATCTTCCAACCTGACCTCAAATGCAATGGAAATAATGAGAGATCCCTTCCCCGACTCTCCACAACCCAAACACCACTTGTGTTCAAATTCACATTTGTATCCCTATACTCCCTAAAACTCACCACTGACCTACCCATAATCTGTATAAGACACAAAAAATGTGGAAGAATTATGTCATGGGTGATTATATACATACCAAATTGGATTCCTTTGAAAAAAAATTGGTTCCATTGGATACAATATACATGTATTCTACTTCACCCCAAATTAATAGGCAAAATAACACCCAACCAAAATAGATATATGGGCTCATATCATAAATCATGATAAGTAATAATGGAAACTCCATCTCATAGACCAACCTGCGATAATATGTCTTCCTCTAGTTCCAATTTTTCATCAATGATCAATGACATATCAAATTCCATCTTGAAGTAGTAATCATATGAAGTACCCATACCTCGCCACTCTACAAATAGTCAAGGGGGAACAATATCCATGTAGAGGACCCATGCCCTACTCCGATATGGGGAACAACATAGTAGCTAGTAGAACCATTCCATATTCCATCAGGGGGTATGAATCCTTACCATGAAAAATATATAGGCCTTTTCTATTGGGGTGGTCCATAAAATTTGTAAATAGAGGACCCACACCCTATTCTATAAATTGGTACCACTCATTTGGTAGAGAGAGGACACACAACCAAGTTAATCTAGGGGGTATCACATAGTGTGTAGATAGAGGACGGACTCCCCAATCTGTTAGGTGATACAAAATATTAGGAAAATAGATAACCCACACCATATTCCATCGAGGCGTACCACTACGTATATATATAGAGGACCCACAACTGGATCCATCTTGGGTTAAACACACTGTATAGAGATTAATGATCCATACACTAGTCTATCAAGAGAGTACCACTCAGTCTATAGATAGGGGACCCATGTCCTAGTCTATTAAGGTGTCCCACTCAATAGGCAGATGTGTATGGGGGGCCGAAAACCATTTACAATAGTAGGATTTCGAACCAAAACCTCTCAATGATGATAATGATCGATCAAAACCATCTCCTGTCATCACCAGATGAAGCATCATGCTCATAACACTCGCCTATTTTTTTAAAATCCACTTAAAAGGTCATTACTATGTTATACATGGAAATCACTCTCAATATGCTACTTGGATGCAAATATATAAGTAAAACATAAATAGATATGATAGAATCATGTCACATAATGATATACATGGAATTTAAGGGGTCCACATGACATGTGGAACTTCTCCTATGAGTGTGTGTGTCCTCTCCATCCAATATATTTCTATCCATGTAGTATTAATAATTGATTAAAGGTAGTATACAATATGTATCATCCACCCAAGGCCATATCGTGATCTCAAGGTCGTTACTATGTATATTGGATATGTTCTAGTATGTTGTGTTTCTGTACAAATAGTGCATTCCCTAGTGAGGACGACACATGATGTGGGTCATCTTCCCAAGATCAGGTTCTCACTAAAGTAAACAATGCATACCCCACTGTACATGATGTATAAGGACACAAGGAATCATGAGTGTGTACCACCTATAAATGATAATTTCTATAGTGAAGGATTACAATTAATGTGGTCCCTCTATATTGTGTTTAATTTCTTACTCCAAAATGAATCCATATCTACTGTAAAAGTATGGACTATATAGAGTGTGTTCATCACAAAATAAATTGTATATATTGGTATTTTCTAGAAAATGTTTTTCTTTTGTGGTTCACTAGATCTACCACTGAATCCACCTATTTACCACATCACATTTATGGAAAACTCCTCTATTAGTCGATTTCAAACATCCGGTAGACGAAAATCAATGTTTTGATCAATCCAATATCTATAAATTAATTGAACTGGATTTTATAAAATTATATTCTATGATATTTTTATGTAACAATAGTCAAGTAGCACTAAATCAACATTCTCTATATGAAATTTTAAGATGACTTTTCTTATCTATGACTGAAAATAAATGTTTGTGTTCATTGATATAAATAATTATATGGATTTATTATGAAATAACTACTTATCAATTCTGGAAACATGGACTACCTCTTTGAAAATAATAAACACTAAGAATTATGATACATTATATGATTAATTCTTCCAAACCAAGAATTGTATTATAAAAAATATATAAATCCAACACGGGTATCTCAAATGTATATGGAGTCTATGTAAGGGATCATATGGTTCCTATGACTATATTTATTTTATACAACATATTATATTCCAAATGTTCTTTTCTTAATAATAAATAACCATCCCATACAATACTCACTGAAAATAACACTCTCTAAAATCAATTTAAAAATACTCAACCCCAGTAAATTAATATATAGGTGACTTATTTTTTTCAATAGTTCCTCATTGAACCCATATAAATTTGTTATAGTTATCTATATAACCACAGAGGTGATATATATACAAAAAAAATTTAGCAAAAATTTTATTTAAGACCTATCTAAATAATTTGAAAAACATGATGTAAATATAAATATTTAAAATATAATAAACTAAGAAAATAGACGAATAAAATATGGGTGGTGTTCAAACATAAAATTAAATCTAATACATAGATAAATTATTATATAAAACTCATGATAAATACCTAATCCAAAAATAAAATAAGGAATATTTCCATTGAAATTCAATATTACATTTCATGAAAAATATTTTGGCCCTATCTAATAGATTCCACATATATTTTTCAACTTATGGATTATTTTAAAATACCATTTCATTATTTTGTGAATGTATGATTAAACACATATGAGTTAGAATGTAAGGATAGTATTAATTCCTTGAATGTTTATCCGATAATATTAGAACAACATATGAAAGACAAATAGTTATTCCATGTAAATTCAAAAAAAAATATAACTCATATAGAACAAAATAACCCCTAAATCATATATAAGGCTCATTTGGTCAAAATTCACCGTTATATAACAACAATATTTCTTTGAACAAGATATATAATTTATATTGAAACATTTAAAAAATAAGAATAAAAATAAATCCCCCCCCCAGTCCACAAATTTTCAGTTAGTATCTTTTGTAAGGGAGACACACTTCATCGCATTAGATTTTACAATTCTTATTGATGAAGAAAATTTTCACTATATTTATTATTCATTCAAAGGCCATGAAAATTGAGGTTGTACTTCAGAAAAATGATACCATAATATGGGTTCCAAAATAAGAATCTTACCTCAAATGTCCCTCAAACAACACATATAGTAGGGGTATGGAATAAACATTTAAAATTTAAAGAATACAAAATGGTAAGTACATGATACCATTATATATAATATTCCTAATACCATTTTATATAAAACATCTTAATATATAAAGGGACAAATAAAGTTTTTCTCTAGAGATGACAATAACGTAAATAAATCATTCCAATCATTGACCCATATGTGATAAGAATTAATAATATTGTTTACTGAAAAGTAGAAGATTCCATAAATATCCCCATTATACATTGAGTCATAATCTAGTTTTTGTGGATACCAAAATGAAATGTTCTCACAATCCTTCAACTATGGCCATCTAGCTTCTAAACAATATTCATGTATACTAAACTCTATTATAGTTACTTATTTTAAATAACTCAACCAAAACATGAAAAATCAATAAAAATCGTTATCCATTTAAACTATTTTAATATAAATACTTCCAATATATATAACACTTTTAAATAAATTCAAAATATACATTGATAATAATACCGTATAAAGAAAATCTATATATAAAAAATAAATATTTTAAGGTCAGAGTGTTTGATCTAATTAGTGAAAAAATACATCCATAAAAAGTACCCAAATATCAATGAAGAACCCATATAAAACAATTATTAAATCTAAAAAAATAATATCCAAAACAATTATAATAGTTCTAATTCATTTTTGATTTCTTATTAAATTATAATATCATATTTTTTTACCTAATTAGATAAATGTTATTATATAATTCCTAAAAATGACATGAAAAAAATATTCTTAGTCAATAAATAATATATAAACAATGTTATGATCATAAAATATAAGGACTAATAAGTTTTTCCTTGATGGGTGCTTATTCATATATTATTTTCTAATCTAATTGAATGGTAATGTAAAAATATGAGCACAATATAAAAATTTTCTAAAATATCAATGAATATTTGTTTATAAAATTTAATGATTATATGGTAAAAAATGTTTTAAATATTGAATGATAAATATTTATTATTTATAAATAATGTATCATTTTATGAAAATATTATTATTATTTATCAGAATATTCATCTCCAAATAGAATAATAAATTAATAATTATGAAACTATAAATTTTATAATTATTTATCTCACAAAAATTTATTACTAAAATGTTCTTTAATAATATAATATTAATTTTCGAATCTCCTCAATAAAATATATCATAATAATAACCTAAATTGGTGGAAACTAATAAATTCAATTGCAATGAAATTTAATTAATTTTATTTATATATATAGAGTGATACCAATTAATTATTAATTACTATAAAGTTATTATTTTAAAAAATTATCATTATTAAAATAAATAATGATATATGAATTAACATTAATAATACTTAGAAATAATGAATAGTTATGTGCTTTTATTAATGAAATTAATCACAACCAACTATAGTTAATTCATAATTGAAAATAGTTAATTGCACAATTATATTTATAAATTAATTTTTAAATAATTATTAGAAGTGATGAGTCATGTGGTCAGGCATGTAAACAAAATGTCATATTCTAGAAAATTTAAGGTGATATAAAATAACACTACCTTGATTCGACTCATAAACCAATTGTTTTCATATTCACTACGATGATAAGGATCTAGGTATTCTAGTACTGAATATTATAGTGGATTAAGAGTGATATAATGAAATAATTAATAATTACCCTTTAAATTAGTTCATAATCCCTGTCCACATCAATAATATAAAAATAAAAATCTAAGATTGACATAGAATATATGAAAAAACAATATTACCTATTTAAATATAATATTCTTGTTATATTTAAAAATTTTATTCAGATATTTTTTTCAAAATTATTATATTATAAATAAAATAAAAATTGATTGATATACCATTAAAAATTCATTAATCTCGTAATAAAAAAATATAACATTAAATGTGTGGAATGAGTTAAATAAAATAATGATGCCATTTTTCATTTATATACTCTTATCAAAAATAAAATATTATTAAGTATCATCAAAAATTATTTTGTTACTATTTATACAGTCTAACATCAAGGGAAACCATTCAATTATCATATTTCCCCATTATTTTTTCATCAATAAAAAACATTTTATGTTAAATACTATTACACATTAATAAATTAAAGTACTAGTATTTTAATAATTTTATACAAGACATAATATTTCATTTTCCTACAATTCATTGATAATAGTTTAAATATAGTTTTATTATTGGAGAAACATTTTTTTCACCATTTTAGGTATCACGTTAGATAATTTATTGAGACTAAGAAAATATGGCTTTAATAAATCATCTTCGTTATCTACAATATATTTTCATTTTCTTTAATCAAGATATCTAATTATTTATTGTTCTATATATGAAGATCATATTTATTTCCAATAGACCCATCCATTTTATAAATTAAATTTATCATATAATTTTTTTACATAACATCCTGGAAGAAGAAAAAATTTCCAGCATTAATTATTTAATAAAATTTTACCCTGTTTTAATTATAAATTTTTTTACATTATAAATATTTAAAAAAGAACTTGAGTATTATTTTTTCAGTATAGAAAAAATATTTTACCAATTAAATTATTCTTTTTAGTTTAATATAATTCTCATATATTTTAAAATGAATAATTTTTTAAAATTGAATTGTTTTAATTCTATAGTTTTATTATTATTTTTTCTAAATAAATAACTATAAACATATAAATAATTGTTATTAACGGAGTATATACATAAATTAATGTTAATTGTTAATGATTTAAGATGTTTTTTTATATTATTAGTTATCGTGTTAAATTCTATTAACTATATATAGTTTTCCATGGTCCACTATTTATGATAAAAAATAAATTAAAATTATAATATATATTTGTTTAATGTTCTCCTTGATTTAATCATTTGTTATTTTCTTTCAACATTCATTAAAATATTATTGTTTATTGAAATGACTTCTTATTTTTCTTGATTTTTTCACTATCAATAATACATATTTGGTAACATTTCATTGCATTATATGTTATCTATTATTTTTAAAATTCATAAAACCTATTGAGTGTTGAAAAAATATTTTCTTAGTAATGTAAAATCATTAGAAAATTATTTTACATTTTTTTGTTACGTATGTTTTTTTTGTTGGAATCTATTTCATTAAATACTCGTGTTTTGGGGTTACTTTTCTAAAATTAATTTATAATTTTATTATACAGAATAGGTGATTTTTAATTAAAATATAGGTCTTAAAATTCAATAAGTGAGTTATTCAAAGTGTTATGGGTTTTATTAGAATTTAGTGCCTATTATGTTATTACCATAACACTAATGGGGATTATGGTATGTTTAGTGTTACATGAAATGAAGAAACTACCTATCATATTAAATTACTAATACTCTAACTGAATCTGATCAAATTTTGTTATTAGTGGACATTTATTTATTTATAAAATATAATTTCATATAAGTCTAGGTTCTAAATCTATATTATCATGTGTATTAATCACCCAACCTCCATAAAATCTCCGATGATAAATATCAATGAATTTAATTCACATCACTCTTTTATGATAGATTTATTATTTCTCTATGGAAATACACTGTAGTAAATGTTTTATGGTTTAAGAGATATCCTAGAAATTCAATATGAATTATTTCTTAATTTCTTATGAGATAATTCTATATCACTCATAGAACATGATAACAATCATTAAATAAATTTATTTTCTACATCATGCATAATAAAAAAAATGAATAATATGATAATGAAACATAAATGGATCAAAAATATATCATATCTTTCTTTATTTGAATGAAATAATGTGATTTATTATACATATAATTAATACAATATGTAGAGTAATGTCAATTTAAAATGTGATTATAGTAATGATTTTCAGGTAATATTTTCATTATCATATGGAAAATTATTGTTTTTAATATATAAATTAATAAAAAAGGATAATTATGGTGTTTTTTAGGAAAAAACATACATATAGTCATAACATGTATTTTGGTTATCTTGTTGATATACATTCTTGTTCATAATATTTTTTGGACAATAATATATTGAGAACAAAATTATTTGAATATATTCATTTTTATTGATTATATTTATATATATTGAATTAAAGGTTTAAACTCTATTGGAATGTTTCCCAATGTATAAATTATTTCATTATTAGCGGTTTTATAGATGATAGATAATTCCATACATACATTGAAATAATGGGAAATGAATGTAATAAATTCCCTCGTGTCGGCTGGTAGGGAATATTATTTCTCAATAAGATTTGATATATATTTAATAAATATATTTTTAATGAATTTAATATTTTAAAATTTTAATATTAATTATTTGTATTTTTTTATTAAATTTTTTACCAACCAATACATTTATTTTTCATACAACAAATGCAGATAGTTCAGATTTACATAAACATTAATTTTCATACGATGTGGGTAAGAGAAAGGGCTCTATAAGGGATAATTGAGTCTTGATTACTTAATAAGGATATATATAATGGAAAGGGTGAGTCGAAGTACTATTTTAAATAGACCAGTAACCTATTCAAGATCAATAATTTTTTTGGTTTCGGTATTTTATATTTTTACGTTGTTGTAATGGTGTTTCTATATCTAAGAGAAATATGGTTTAGGTATTTTTATGAAATGGAAATGATCTAGATATGGTAATTTTATACCATTGGGAATTTTGTTTCATAGTGGGTATAAATGATCATATGTTTTTATAAAGTATATGAATGTTTTTGGGGTGTTTATAAGTGTTATAACATATTTTAGGTGCCAATAGTTAAATAAATAGTCAATGAATGATCCTTGTGATTGTTAAGTCAGGATGACTGACCTTTCTTTTACCCAAGGGGTTGTAAATAGTTGATGCACAATTTTTTGGGACCATTTTATTAAACCATGTAGTCTATTTTTAAGGAAGGAGTGGTTTAATATTCAACACACAATCATTGTGATGATGAATCTAGGATATCAAAAATTAACAACTATTTAGAAAAAATTATTTTTAAATCAAAATACCCTCCCTTATCCTCTATTTTTATACTCCTAAAGTAAAATATATCATTGGATAATTTTTTAGGGATATTTTACAATTTTATTCCCCTGTAATCCTCGTATAACTTAAGAGAGTGTACCAACTCATTTTTCTTCATCTTCTTTTATTGCACTTAAACATGTGGTGGTATCTAATGTTTTTGGTTCAAGGTTTTTAATGAAAAATGGTGAAATTGTACATAATTATGGTGGTTTTGTTGAAAATGATAATTGAGGCTATGGTGAGTAGATTCAATATCTTTGGTTGTTTTATTTTTGTTAGATTTTATAATAGACTAAATTTTGCTATTCCATAACAATTTTAGGTTTCTTGACGAGGGATTATGGATTTCTAATTAAGGCTGTTATATTTAAATATAATATTTAGGTTTTGATAAGGTTAAATATTCATTGAAAAAATATGGATTGGAATTAAAATCAAGATTTGGGTTGGTTTATTCTCTTTTTTTATTGTTTTGATAACATTTAAATATTTAGTGAAATATATCATTTAAATATTTTTAATGTATAAAATAATTTAATGAGGCAGTTATTATGAGGTAACCATCAAAGGAAATTTCTTTTATTTTTAAATATGAACATAAAATGTGGTGAATTATCTGGTGTGTTGGGTGTTAAATAAATTTCCTAAAATGATTAATAGAGGGTTTTATACATTTCACAATTATCACCACAGATTGATTAGTTTTAATTTTATTAATTTTTTATATTGGTATTCAATGATATTTATTATTATTTCAACATTGGTATTTTTGTAATATAGATATTATCATGGTTTCAGTAAATAAGTTACATACATTCCATATTATAAAGGCATCATGAATTCAATTTCACAAGGATTATATGGTTGTTGTGGATTGTGGAATTGATTTTTTGGTGGGTTTATTATTGTTTTTTATTATTATATGATTTATGTTTTTGGTGGATTCTAATTAAAGAGGAATTTAAAATAAGATTATATTTTTTTCGACTTGGGATTAATGACCACATCGATTATAACAACATTCGGTTTTTGTGAACTCCCACATGTGTATTAACACATTTTAAAGAATTAAAATTTGAGTTTTATTGGATGTTGGTGCACATATGAGTTGGAAATTCCAATTCTTAGCGGTATCTAATTGTATAAGGGATCCATTTGTATTTATTTATGAAATGGATATATATTTTAAGGATTGTTTATGAATATTACATTTCATGAGATTATTTTTCATGGATTCTTAGAGATTATTGATATTGTTATATACAATTTTTATTATTGATTTTGAAAATTAATTCAGTTGGATAGTGTTTCCAAAAAATCATCAAATCGTGATGTTTTTCCCAATACGTATACTACCTGGATAACATTGTGAATTTATTATTGGGTATAGTAATCACAAACTGAATGGGTGTCATTATCAATTACATATAATTTAGATTTTAGTGGAAATTCTCATTTAAATTATTTTATAAGTGTATATAGTTGTAGAAGTCACACCGTGTATAATTGATGAGGATGATTTCTTGATGTATTTTGGGTTTCTATAGAAGGTTTTATTTTAATTTTGAATTTTTCAAACTACTGTTATGTTTCTATATATGTGGTATACAAAAATTTATATTAAATATTAAATATTATTGGATTTATTATATACTATTTTGGATAGTACACCATTATACTTGGTTAGTGTCTGATTTTTCATGTCTCATAATTAACCTTTAGTTGTTTGAGAATAATAATAAGGGCCGAGTAGAATTACTATCTTTCTATGTGTCGGGATTGAGAGGTTAGATCTGGTCAAGAAGTTAAAAATGGAATTTTTAATTTATATAGTGATCTATAATGAAAAAATCCATTATATATAGAAACATGGTATATATCATGTAATTTTTTTAACAACATCTTTATTGTGTCTAAGAGTTTAAATGGAATTTTTAATATTTTATTTGTAGATGACATGGACTATATCAGGCAATTATTACTATTTTTATGTTAGGTGTATTTGAAAAAGTATATCTACAAGGTCTTTCTATTCAATGATTTAGGTAATATGATGGTAGATATTTCCTGAAATATGATAGAATAATTGGACTTATTACTATGTTAAATTGAAAAAAATAAATTTAAAACTTTATAAAAGAAATGATTATTTCATTTCTCATTTCATTTTGGTGTGGAAAGTGTTTATATAAATAATATTTCTATTATTATATAGTGATATCATTAGTAAGATAATTTTGGTGTCACTACATGGGTATGTATGTGTTATTTAAAATATATAATTGATTATGGGTCTTGAAAATTATGTGGTTACAGATTTGATATGTGTTTGTATTTAAATATTGATTGTAGTACTCATTTTATTGAGTCTTAGTAAAAAAAATTATGATTATAAAAAATGGGATTATAAATAAATAATTTATTATAAAAAATTATCATTATAATCATTGATAAATAAATATTTTTTGTGTTATCCTAATTAAGTCAACATTTTTAGTCCATTTTTTGGATATATTTGAATGAACATTGGAATAGTTTTTACTGAAATTTTTTTTCATTATTGGGCGTGTAAATGGATTAATTTTATTAAAATAAACAAAATGATGCATATTTGTAAAATAATTTATAAAAGATAATTTTTATAGTGTGATTTTATTTAATGGGACAAAATTTAACATGTTGTTGAAACATTTTAGTTTGAGGTTAATATAAAAAATTAAATGGGTTCTTGGTTTTATAATAGAATTAAGCCTCGTTTATTATTTTTGGTTTTGGTATAGGTAGTTCCAAAAATTATATATTTTTCATTTAATTCTCTAAAACTATAAAAAATTAAATATTCAAAAAAATTATTTAATAATTGTTTTTTAGAAATATTATTGATATTTTTATTTTAGGGAGAATAATAAATTAAAATATTGTCATCATTTGGAAATTAGGTATGACATTATTTTATTTTTTTATATATTTATTAATATTTATAAAAAGGTAGAGAAGTGTATTTTTGTTTCAAGAAACTAAATGTTTGATCTGAATGTATTTTATTAGAGAAATGATTATTTATTATGGAAGCCTTTTATAATGATTTTATAAAAAAATTTGTGTTTTGGTAATTTTATAGATTTTATATTTATGTAAGAAATTAGGTTAGCACTCATCAAATATAATTTTATTATATTGATATGTTTTTAAATTTTTTTGATGAAAATTGGTTAGTAAAATTTTCATATCTAGGTAGGCAGTTTATGATTTCTTAGTTAGTTAAGTTGTCTAAATTCATTGTGTTGGATTATTTTAATTAATAATGGTTTTGGAAATCATATTTTTCAAAAAATATTAAATAGTTTCAATATAGTGTAAAATTGTTATAATTTTATTTGGAAAACTATCAATGGTAATAAAATGGATTTGAAAAATATTTCTAGAAAAGTTTTGTTTGATAAACATTGGTCTTTAATTTTAATTATCATGGGTAATTTAGTATGATAACGTTATTATAGTAGTAATTTCATGTATACAACATTTTTGGGTTGTATAGGGTTGGATATCCAATGGTAGTTATAGTTTTATCCTTGGATGGTTGTTGTAATATGGTTGGCTAATCAAGGATGGAGAAGGGTTACTCATCAAATTTCTTATAGTTCGTATTTTATAGTAAATTAATTTACAGTTTATTAGTTATTGTTAAGAATTACATCTTAATGTGGGAACATCATAGGATATAGACAATGATTTTAGAATATGATTGTGGGTGATGATATAGTCTTGGTTTATAGAGATAGTGGGATATGTTTTAGTATATTAGATAGGTAATTTGGATGTCTCATTATGTATCCGTTCATGAATATTATTCTGTATTGTGTTATGTAGGGTTAATAAATTTATTATGTAATTAGGAATTATTTCATGGTTTTTTATATTTAATTTTAAATATAATTTGTAGCTTTTGGTATATGATTTGGTTGTTTAGTAATAGCTTTTTAAACTTTAAATTAATATATTAAAGGAATTAATATGTTTTTTATTTTTTGGAATTTTGGTTTCCTCACATGTCAAAGTATATGATTTTAATAGAGTTTATTTTCTTCTAGGTGACATATTTTCAGTATTCTAGTTGGGGTAAGTCAGGATAGTGATTTTTTTAAAGGGTCATTGAATATGAATAAAATTGTGAACGTAGTGTGTTATTTTATGCATTGGGGAATCATTATGATAAATGCTATTGTATTTCAGGAGGATAAATATTTTACTCCTTGAATGGGTTTTATAATATAAATATTATTTTACTTGAGTGATTCATAGTTTTTGGATCATGAATAGAGTTGATAATGGGCGTTGAAATCGATATGATTTTATGTTGGTATAATTATCATAGACACCTTGTGATGGATTTTGTGGCCCAATTTATGGAAGGATTATATCATAGAATATTGAATGAAAAATAGAATGATTAGTGGGGAATAAATAACTTTCAAATAATTGGTAATCATTCATGTGGTTTCATAGTTTTATTTTTCTATCATCCATCATTTGAGGGAAGATTGAGATATTTTGAATCTTGAGATGATTTGGTGAATAATTATAATATTTTTTATGTGTTACTATAATCGTTGGATTATTGTTTAGTATTGGTAAAATTAATATCCATCATTCAAGATAAATTATCAGTTATATTTAAAAATGGTCTATGTTATACTATATTATTTTTTAGCATGGTTCCAACGGTGGAATTCACATGTGTGTGATGATTGAAGAAAAAAATGAAATATTTCCACATTTAAAAATTTTCATGTTAGTGATTTTTAAAATAATATTGGTTATAGAGAATAATATTTACGTGTATGGGTTTTTACAAGAATATGGGATTATATTTTCACTACAGACATTCATTGTGTATAAAAAGTTTGTATGACTGAAAATATTTACAGTGTTTATACTAAAAAAATTTAGTTCGACTGAAATGGTTTTCATTTTTATTACTAATAGTTCCATTATTTGTGTGCTCTATTTTCTGGTTAAGGAGAAGAAAAAATATCTTAATTAGGTTTATTTCATAGATATATCCTTGGATACATGAATAATTAGTGGGATTTCATTGATTGAGGTCGTTATATTGGGGGAAAACATTATAATGGTATGAATTGGGGTATTGTCAATTAGTGATTGTTAATATTATTTTTATCATGTTTCATTTGATGAATTTTAGTATTGAATGGGGAAAGAGATTTTGGGGAGCATATCGAATATTTTCTTTCCAAATATAGGTTTCCATGAATTGATATTAACACCCATCTTTTAAAAAACAAAATAACAAACATAGGGAGAGTTATTGTACCTATATTTTTAAAAAAATTTAAATATAATTGTATGTTATTAGTTTTTCATTGATGAATTGTTTTATGGAATACAATTATGGAAAATTAATATTAGATAAAACTGAAAATATTTATATTCAATTAGTTTAAATTATTAAGGATTATGGTCCATGGATTAATAATGACAGTGGTAGTTTTTTGAAGTGTTAGTGAAGAATATGTATGTTTTTGGAGGTGTTTGGAGAAGGTCGAGGGTGATTTGGGTTGTTTAGTGGGGATTTAAATGATCTATATGATTGTTTATTAAGACTGTATATCATGTGATGTATTATACGGTTGGTGAACCATAAATTCAAAGTCTCCGATGTCATGTATAAAAACCACGTAGTCTATATTTCATCAAGTAAGACCATGCAGTCTAGATTTATAGGCAATTGAGTTCACTTGATCACTATATAGTGTACCCGGATAAATTTTAAATCCATGATACATTTAAAAACGGAAATAAAAGATGATTTTGACATCCTAATTATCCCCCTTCCACATTATTTATAGCCTCACATTATAGATCCACTTCATATGAAATGTTTTAGGTTTATTTAGTTATTTTAATACCCTCCAAGACCTTTATATTTAAAATTTAAGGCACCCCTCCATTGTTACATTTTTATATTGATTTCCCTCATGATGGTGGTGGAATCTAGGGATTTGGGTGTGGGTTTTTTTTGGAATGAGAAAACTCTGACAAATATTGTGGTTATTTCTAGTAAATAATTCCAATGATGACACAAATACATTTTTTTGTTGTGGGGTTTTTGTCATATTTTTGAATGGTAAGAGTTTCACTAATCCTTGTAAAATTTTAGTTTCTAGATGGGGTGTTTTTTTGATATAATTTCAGATATTAAGCTTACATCTAAAATAATGCTACATGTAGTATTAATATTCATTAAAAAATTATTATTTGAAATTAATGTAATAAAGGATTTAGGAGGGTTCTCTTTTATTATTATTGTGGGAAAATGAATTTAGATATATATATATGTGATTTATTTATTATATATATATTAAATATTTATTGGGGAATGCGGATTTGAGGAGATAAATAATGAAATTTATTATGGTTATATGTATTTGGTTAAACCATAAATGGGGATATTTTCATGCTGTATGGATTACTTCATAAAAAATTGTTAAATTGAAAAAAGTGGAATTGGTTTAATGTATAACAATTAACATTTAGTTTTTGGGTTTTTTTATGTATTTTTGAGGTTATTTATTATTGTTTCAAAATTGTGATTCATGTATGGGGAAGTTATTTTCATTCCATGAATTAAATACCATGGGTGTAATACTGTAAATGGATGGTACGTTGATTACACATAGTTGAAATATATTTTATGGATTATGGAATTGTTTTATTGGTAGGTTTATCATGGTTTCTAATTGAAATTTAATTATTGTATGTATTTATTTTTATAAATCGTTTCATAAATACTAGAATGGTAAACTCTATCTAGGGAGTTGAGACCTTGTATATAATATTAATTTGTGGTTTGTGGGTAGTATATTTATGATAAATTAATATATAACCATTATTATTTATCCCCATGATCTAAGATATGACCATAGTTTTAGTAAATACATCAATGTGTGTTTTTGTGTTGGTTTAATTAATTGATGTTATGTTATTTAATTATTATTTATTCTAAATATATATTTTTATGGGTTTTTATATTATTTATGATTACTTATAATTTTTTCTTTTTAATTGTAATATTTAATATTAATCATTTAATCTTGATATATTTAAATATACATGGGGTGTGTGGGGAGTATTGGGGAAATCATATTATGTTTAGTATTAACCATTACTTGTGATTATGGAAACTATGTATATTTTTGTGATCAAGGTTTTAGGGTATTTTTAGATTTTGTTTCATTAGATTGTATAGAGTACCATGACAATATAGTGTATATCAGGGGAGGATGATTCATTGATGGTATTCATATTTATTTAACATGATTTATTTTTAATGTGAAATATTTGTACTACAAGCATGTTTTTTATATTTTTTTATATATATTAGTGTACATTAATTTTTGTAATATATTACGTATCTTGTCTAGGTTTTGTGTGAGTATACTAATCACTACAGATGGTGGTGGATGTTATTGTCTCTTAATGATCCATAATCAGTTGTGGGAAAATACAAAGGGATGTGTAGAATTCTCATTTGTGTCAGGATTACGTTTTTGAGGCCGGTCCTAGAAATTTTTTATTAATATCTATGGAGATTATTAACATGAAACATATATTGGATTTCAAATATGTACCTACTATATTTTATATTATTGATGTGTGATTTGTAATATTACATAACTAGTTATAATCATTATTGATGTTGTTATAAATACGCGTAAACTGACTGCCATGTTAAACATAATGAATCACTCTCTTATAATAATAATATGTAGGTGATAAAAGAGTGTATTTGATGTTCTGGGATACTCTAGTTTAGTGAAATTTCCTTTTGATCAACTAATTTTATAAAATGGGTGCATATTATCATTCTTTTCATTTTATAGTATATTAAATTTGGGTAAATTTTTAGAAAGGATATATAACATATATTATTTGATATGAAATATCTTTCTACCTTTATCCAACACATTTATATTATAATAATTATTTACAAAAGTGGCATAGAATGTTATCATTATTAATTTACTTAATTATGGATTTGATTTAATTAAAAAATTATTTTTTTATTTATTTACTTTTGGTTTTCCATTATAAATGGTGGTTAGAGGGAATGTATTTCTATGTATAGTGGGATGTTATATCATGACATTATAATTATTGAGTGTGATTATGTTTTTTCACAAATTGATCTATGTCTCTCTCTTGTTATTTAAAATGAACTAGTTATTTAATCAATAGTTTATTAATTATATTATGGATGGTTGATATATTAACTACATATGAGATAAAATTATTAAATTAATCATCATTATTGATTTATATTGTAAAATCAATGAATGTAATGATTTTGGGTATAAATTATTAGGACATCTATGAAATGAGATTATATAAATTTTTAGTGATTGTTGATCTAGAGTATATATGATCATATGATTGAAGTATTTGTATTTAATACTATTTTTATATATTTTTTTCTTTTAATATTTTTTTATCTTGAAGTTATTTTTATAATCATATGCCACATAGGTGGTGTGGTAAGAATAATCAATTAGTCTGAATAATAAAAGTCCACATGGGGAATATCTACAGCTTCCTCTATATATTTAATTCACATCAGGTCTACATGAGGAATTATAGGATATAAAATGTGAGTATTCTATTGAGAAAACACAGAATGGGATACCATACCTGCCGTATTCTTGGGATATATTGGTGTATGATATAATTTATGAGTGGTAATAATAGATTAAATTCCAAAAAAAAAATATATGTTGATTAATCTAAAACAATTAAAATATTTCAAAGGGATATAAATTTAATGATATCATGTTTTATGTATTATCAATCAGGGTATATCATATTAAATTTAAAAAACATCTTAATACTCCATTGATAGTGTGTGGGTATAAGGTTATAAATGATTAAAAAAATTATATTGGAATATAAATATATCGTAGATAATATATGAAGATCCACTAAAAAATAACTATAAAAATATAGTGAAAAATTAGTTCATCATTTAGAAGATTTTAGGTGGATATTATAGTCATAGTTTTATCATAGTTTTCTAGTATTTTTAAAATGGATTAATGGGTGGAAAAAAGTAGTGGATCAAAGAAAAATTATTTGTAATTTGTTGATTAAGATATAAAATAGATATTTTCTTATTTTACCCGTATCATTAAGTTAATTTATTATAGAACTTTCATCATAGTTCAGTACTTTATAGAAATTAAATTTCATCTAATTAGATGAAATAAAATTACATTTATGGTAGGATATGGAATCACCAATGTATATTCAAGATATATCTTCATAGAAATAAAGGATAATGTTTTTGAAAGATAAAATAAAGTAAAATACCAGATAGATGAATTCCAATGAAATAAAAGTTTAATCTAATCTATATGATTTAATCATGGTATTAGATATGGTATTCTAGTGTTGTTATAACAAATAAATTTTTCTGAATATGTTTAGGAAACTCATGGATAGGAAAATGGGATAGGTTATAACATATTTATGTTATTGATACATCACTAATGGTAATTATCGAGGTAAATTATTCGGTAAATGATATGAATCTAAAAATTGTTTTCAATGGATAATGTGTATTTTTATATAATTTAAACAAATTCATTTATATACCTTATTTTGATCCATGGTTTAGGATATAATATAGATTTTTTACTTCAAAAATTAATTATTAAACACCAGTATAGAAGAATATTAATTATTTCAGAAGCTAAAATATATGTACCATCGTTGTGTGTGTTTATGAATACCTCAGTAATTTTACCATTATCATCTTGAATGAATTTAATGTTAAAAATTATATGAATCATTTTTCACACTTCGTGGAACAAATTTAATATTATCTATGGTAATTGATATGTACTTAACCTAGGGATATATTTTAAACATCAATTGATTAATGATATTTACATGATAATCATATGAGACATTCCATGTTTCGTATATAATATGTTACAATACACATGGTAGGCCCTAAACGTGTATTAGTACATAGAAATTAACTCCTTATCATATTGATTGATATGAATTAATTTAAATTAAGTTATAATGAATTATTTGGTTTACCTCTTGTTATCTAGGGTGATTTTACAATTGAATTTTATCATAACACAAAACCTATATCAATTCCACCATATCAAATGTATCTCATTATCCATCAAGAGACTAAAAGTAAACATTGAGTATTTAGAGGTTAAGGGTTTTTTAAATTAGAGAAACACAACATGGGGGGTGAAACAATTGTTAAGAAACATATAATTTGATAATAAATGAATGTTAATGCCAATGTTTTGTGGCCTTTGAGTTTCTATACCTCATTTTTGAGGACCAATGTTCTTTATATATTCTTCATTAGTTTACTATAATATATAAAATATTATATTCATCACCATCATGTAATTTTATGATTTCTTAAATATATATTATTAAATATTATAATGTTTATATGGAAGTAAAAGACTCATTTAGTGATTTATTATTGTAGACTACATAAGTAGAATAGATTGATTTATATCGATAATTTAAAATGAACAGTTGATTTCATCAACCCATGGCACGGAACTACAAGATTTTTAACAACTGTGTATTTCTTTATTCCTACCACCATTTGATACATAATTATTCCCAACCCTCCATTATTTTTCCTAGGTACACCATTTCTCTTCCTTCATAACGAGTTAACTTTATCCTTACTAATCCATGTTAAAACACAAGGAAGATGTTCTTATCATAGGATTTTAAACCTCACATGTCTCTATATCTATATATGTTTTGTTTCACTTTCTAATGGGATACACATGGACACATATATCCTATATCCCCACCAAGATACCACATGCTAAAAGATTCCCTGTTCCTATTCCAATCCACATTTATAAAATGATAGATCCTTTATTATTCCTTATTTCACACATAGAGAATAGATCACATGGGCTTGGAAATTTCAGCAAGTCTTTCCTACATCATTGTGAAATGTTTGCTCATTATAAGGTAGTCATGCTCTTGAATGAAATAAACTAAAAGGTGCTACATGATATATCATTTCCTGATGTTAAACTAAACTATTGATGTCCCTTGCATGACATAAAGTTGATCATTACTATAATATCTGGTGATAGGACCAATATCAATTGTTCTGGTCTCCCATCAAACATCCATTCATGAAATATTTGTGTCTTGATTCCTAAAATTAATGTATATTTACTGACACATATATCTCTAATCGTGGTCACATCAATAACAAATAGACAATAAATTTACAACGCCATGCATACGAGTCATTACTATAAAGGGAGATTCGCATACAAAAACTATGTGTGGATTAATCCCTGCAACAATAAGATACGTAATGGCCCCAAGCCGTCCAATCATGGGCCCAGCCACAACATTCCATTTTCATGTTAGGTAGCCTACGTTCTAGCAGTGACATTAATCGACATTGTTTCTCAGGAACTACATGTGGTTTCATTCATGTCGTCACATAAAACATAGTGATTCTCAGAAAACAAATCATGGGCACAACAACAATGATCAACATAATAAATTCCCAACTACACATATAACTCAGACATGTGTAGAGAGTTTAAGGATCATGAAAAACGATTCAAAGGATATGTAGTGACATCTTGATCTTCAATACAAAGTCTATATGCAATAACTATTGTATAATTGAACTAAAAACATCATAAAGGTTGGGTAATACAAGATAAATTCACACATGCATGACTTTGATCTTCATATGGATCAATTATGAAAATAATAATCCTTTCACATTTCTTCACATATGTTCCAAAATCTTTACTAGATGATGGTAAAATTCAAGGAGACAAATTTTCCTTTTCCCCATGAAGATAAACATTACGTAAAAATTCATGACTAAATACTAATAAAATAATAACTCAAATACATGTAAAAAACATGATGTCAGAATGGGAAGGTCATCACCCTTCATTATTCATTATAAAATGACTAGAAATTCTTAACCTAATCCAAAAATGTTTTTGCGTCTTTCATATTTTAATCCTCTAATCCAATAGCTCACACTTCATTATTTGATCATCAAGTATTCTTGCAAACCCTCATGATCCTTCGTAAGGTAAGGATACATCAATTGATGATCATGGTATCAATTCATAAGGACTTAGGCCTATAATCTAAAATCATCATGGACCTAGCAAAGTTTCTTTCAAATCCTTGTGATCCTAACATCACTGTGGCATAATTCAGCTCTTGGGGGTGTTCTGGGCCATCCTTATTATGATTATAGGGTATACCAACCCATGATCTGAGAACTGTGAGCCATGATTTACTAAATTTTCATATCCCACATATAAATATTATGGAATACTCCTTAGACACGGTATCCTAATTGGGTTTTTGTGTACCATTACTATTATAATATGTATACATCCATCATTAATTTAAATTATTCTACATAGGTAAAATTTGTACGACCATAAAATATAGCCATTAATGGTTCAAATTACATAAATTTAAATAGCTAACTAAATTCTCAAAAATCTTATCATATTGAAAACTCCTAATTGGTATCATGATAAAAATATAAACTATTCACTCTCTAATCTCTCCATCTATAGTGTTTATGAATGAATTATCGAATAATGAAATGAGGTATACATTTCATTGGAAAAAATTTGTGCCCCCTGTAAAATTTGATTCCTTATCACTAGACCCCCCAGTCCCTGATAAAAGTTATATTAATATATTTTCACATCTACTCTCTAGAATAACATCTTAACTAGGAGGAAAAACATTAGGGTGCTCAAACCCTCCTTGAATATATCATATTCCATGAATGAAATTTAATTATTTGAGTTCATTGTGTCACCGTAAATATTATAAGACCCATGGAAAAGTGTATCCAACATCAAAGGACCCATTTTATGACTATTCATGTATAGACATAAATCTTGTATATGTGATTATGTTTATAAACCAACTGTTTCACTTTGAAAAATGGTATTTTTGACCCATGTGACCCATGAAATCATCCTGGTAGAACTCATCACCTCAGTGTGTTCTATTCCTTTCCAATCAAGATTTTCCCACACCATCCTGAAGACCCCGACACATAGGACCACGATTTAAAATCCATGTAACCAAACTATTCAAGCATATTAAAAATCCATGACATTATGACACCTTATTTTTTACTGATTATCAATCATGGAATTTGAAAATATTTTCTTGAACCATTTTTATGGCATATACCCCTTACTCAAAACCACATGGTATAAGGATCAATCATCACATATGAGTTGAACTTCCATGTAGTGCAAGAACCTTTTTAGTATATCCCTCCACTCCATACCGAACTACATCATGTAGATATTTGAGTAATAGAAAATCTATCATAGTCTATGTAATGGAGTAGAGATCATCATTTATTAAACATTATATTGATGCAAATGGGATTCTACGTAAATATTATTGTAATATACTCCTTTTAAAAAAGGAAACCTGATCCTTTTGATCCCTTGAACCACTATACTAAAACCCAAAACTATTTAAATTTATATCTCATCCCTCGTCTATATAATCCATTCTAAGAACCTCAACTCGACATTTGGGTTAGGAATTACATGACCCAAACTCTAAAAAAAGAGGTGGACATAAAATCACTTGTATTTATTCCTTAAACAATTCACACCAATAAATCTTCCATCACCCTTGAAAGGTAGTTAACACAAATCTATTTGACAATGATCTCGAAACATAATAGAATTATCCAAGCAACCATAGGAACATCATCCTTGCAGGAAATGATCTCTATTAATCAGGAGCGTCAACAAAACCACAGAATAACTCAACATCCAAAGTTGTTTTGTTTTATATGTGGAATGTGTGCCTCATATTACCTAAGCCTCATTCATGTCATTGAAGAAATAGTTTAAAAAGCATGGATTCAAAAGGTCATATCAATATAATGATAAACAATAACAGAAGAAGGATAGAGAAAAAGACCCAAAACTCCAACAATAGATGGTATGATAAAAAATACCCTAAACAACAACATTAAACGGTCCGAGAGAAATAACCAAAACTATATTTATATGAGGTTCGAGATTAAATCCCATAAAATAAAAAAATATAAGTTATGGTCTAAAATGCCACATCATAAAACAAAAAAAGTTCCAAGATAAAATTACTTAAATTATAGAAGCAGTTGGTCTAAGATAAAAGACCACAAACTACATAAATATTAGGTCTCAAATAAAAGACACAAATCTAAAGAACCTCAAAACTGTAGTGTACCCAAATGAATAATATACAAGTCTTGTGAGTCCCTACATATGAAATTAATAAAAATAAATCTTTTCATACCATGTAAATTAAAATTTTCAAAAAGATAGATAAATATCTCTATAATACATATATTATACCAAGATTATACATTTTTGAATAATGTAATCTCATGATAAGTATAGTAGATACATCAAGGTGGAATCCCATGTAAGTGGGAATTTATGACCATTTCTTAATAATAATAGTTTATATTATTCATATCCATACATTTATGATTACATGATATTATACAATACATTTGTATCATTGATGATTAATGTTACATAAGATAAGTAGAAAATAATACGAATCATTAATAAAAGAAAATTGGATGACATATTATAATTTTTGGAAGATCAATTAATGGGTAGTATACAGAAGGAGGAATCTAATCATTTTACAATCTCTCCAATAATTTCATCAAAACAAAGGAAAAAATAAATTAATGATCAAACTATATGAAAATTTTATTAGTTAATTTTTTCAAATCTGCAACTGACTCAGGAGATGTGTTTATGGATCACCATAAGGACCTATACCTCAATCCTTCTACATATTATAATGGATGATGGGTCACAATAATAGTAGATATATCCTAAGCTATCTTCTTAGTGGATTCTAATGAATATTATGATGCTGAAAGGTAAGAACTTGTGCGAGATAAAATCACATCATATATCAATATATATATTGAAAATATATATATTTGGGAGTGAAACTGTGATATTAGGTGATGGATCTATTCATATGCTTCCAATTCATATTTTATCTATTCGACTGTGGGAGTATCATCATCACTTTCATACAAGTACCTATTTTTGATATCTAATTCATTCTACATCCAGATTATTTGTCGCATGATTAAATAAAATGGTTGATGGTTAAATCCTTCCAATAGAAAATAATAAAATAGATAGTGAATATGTTCCTATATGTCTAGATAAATTTGTATAAGTTTCTTAGTAATCAAGAAATAAATCTAATTCCATATTATCAAACGTTGTGTATTACCTTCTATAGATTCTAGAGTGGGTATGTGAAATTGGGGGAAACTCTCTTGAGATGATGTGGAATATGAAAAAAAGAATCATACATTATTTCGTTAATAGGAAGATATTATTTTGGTTGTTTCAAAGAGATATCATCACCAATATATTCTACATCAATTGTTTGATGGTCATCATTATGACATGAATGTTTCAACGAAGACATGCCAATGTTTTTAGATTTCACCATCATTTCCCCAAGTAGGGGGACAGTGAGGAAAATTCATTTTCCACTTGAAGGAATAGTATATTCATAAAACCTCCTAGATAAACCACATCAAAATCATGTGAATAATCATGTGATAGAAACTAAGATGCTCTAACAGGAAGTAGGATTACCTAAGCATTATTATGCTCACATGAAAAAATCTTCCAAAATTAGTGGGTTATCTCAATATTTTACTCGTCCCAACACACTAGAAACATATAAAAAAACAAAATTCCAGATATCCTAGTGGTGATGTGGTATCTGTAGAAAAGGAAATGTGCCCCAATTCAACCATTTTTAAAACTATAAAGGGACACAAATCATATAAGTGATATTTCTATACTATATTTTAACCATGAGTTGGTAGTGGTGTACATGATTTTTTATCACCATATAAAAAGGGTGTCCATCTTCTAACTATGAATTCATCACCATCATACTAACCTAGATTTATGGGCACACATCCACCCCTGATTTAAGCCATCTACTCAAAAAATAGCCATGAATCATTCTAGAAATATTCTTGGGAATAAAGAGGGAATCAACATGTAGACCCCAGAGTCATGATCTATAGTTTACGTGTCATCCCAAAATGAACTAGAAATGTCAATAATCGATTTGAATGGGAACCAATGAGGGTGTATATAATTTCACCACACTCATATATACTAAATGAAAACATGGATCCAATCATTAAAATAATTTATTGAGCATATAACAATATCCTTTAACATATTTTAATTCAATTTTTTGATCATGTCCATTTTCAAGACATGAGTTTTTAGGGTACCATACCTAACATCCCAAATAAGAAATGATTAGTTGTACATTATCCCAAGGGGGGATATCTCACCCAATCATGATATATCTTATTGGTTGATTCCAACTTCACAATGAGATTGATGGATTGAGATAGTTCTAGGGAAGCAATGAAAAGCATGTTCACTAAGAATTTCATATATATTATAAATAATGAATTCAGAATCCCATTACTCTTCCTAAAGATTTCTTGAATGATGTTAGTCCATGAATTAAAATTAGCTCTTAAAAACCTTGATGTTCCACAACAATTAATCTGAAAAGTTTCCACTAGTTCATAAATACGAATTCAAACTCCATCATCCACCTGTGTTTTTCAATGACTGAAATAAATATTCTTATATAAAATTGATCAATGTGTTTGTGGGGGAAATTTAAGCCTTATGGACCCATATGAGAGTTTCCCATTATAAAAAAACCCATGAGAATGGGCTTAAACTAATTAAAACTCTTCAAAAACCATCGTATGAATTCAATAAAGGGATATTGACAAAAATAAATTTCATAGACTGTATTCTAGAGATGGGATGAAAATTTTATCCAGTATTCCAAACCAATATAGGGGATTCTGGTGTGATAAAATATAATTATAGAGCTATAATGGGATAATTCCTTCCATAACATCATTGTTATGGCACAAATAAATACATTTGTTCTTAAAAATGGTTCCTAAGAATCATATCCCACATGTTAGCTACCTTAAAAGAGGTATCAAAATATCTGGAAGACATCTATAAAAATTAAGAAGCATTTGTCAGACCCTTGAAAATCTATTCAAAATAAATTCCCAAATCAGGATGACCTGCATGTGGATTAGTGATTTCATAAAGGTATCCAGAATTTTTTGGTATGTAGAAGTCCTCACATTTCATATATAGAAAAAAATAATAAAGAAAAAACTAAATCATCCTTATTACTGATAATCATATGACCCTAACAATGTCATGAAATTCACATTATAAGTGAAGTGATCAGGAAACCGAACAAGAACATCCATCGAAACAATAAAAAATAATTTTGTAGTCATGTACACATTGATAAAATAATTAATGAAAATATATTCCAGGATAAATTAAATATGTTCTAGGAAAAATAATACTTGTGACATGGTTCTCACAAAACAGTGTTGCAGACAAATCTCACAATAATTTCTTACAAGATATCTTGTGAATAAGTAACATGATAAAGTTTTACCATAATTTAACATATTGATTGTGGTATATAGTTAATGTAAATATATCTGGTCCCCTATCAATTGGTTGTTCGATGGAATTAAAAAAATCTCCTAGAATGCAAAATGTCTCCCAAGACACTAATTGGAGATAATTTTAAATACTCAGTTGAGAATTTACTTTCATCATAATCGATTCATCTTCCCCATAAACATCTCTCTTGAGGGGGCTGGGAAGTTGTAAGTGAACTCTAAATTATCATTGGAAAATCTAAAATGGAACATGTACCTGATACTTTGGAATTATTTTCCCTAATTAACAATGGATGAGAAGTGTCCAGAAATCATTTATCATGCAACCTTAAAATGAACTAGCAAGTACATGACCTTCAAAAGGTCATTTTAATGGGTCTTCTGTAGCACATGATTAGAGGGAGATCATGTGGATAACCTTTTAACAAGAACATATTTTATTATGGAGGTTCTTAACAAACATAAAGATCATATATCAACTGCAAGATTAGCTCCCCCTTGATCTAAAAACCTATCAACCAACGAGCACAACAAAAGCATCCAAAAAATCCTTATAAAAATTGGATTAACATATGTATAATATAGATACCTCTTTTAGGGGTAAGACATTACTCGACATGCCCATATAGTTTGAAGGACACCACAAAATCCCTGAAGAAATTCCCACCTTGTCATGAAATACCCCACATGCTTGTTTCCCCCATATTGTAAAGGGATTTTGACATGCCTATTTTGTCCAACACTACCCTAATAGCCTTGAAGGAAATTATTATGGGTTTTCTATGACAAAGATCATGAATCAACACATGACCATTTATTGAACATTCGAGAAATCATAAATGGGGGAAATGGTTGTCTTGGATAGCATTCAGGTTCCTTCATGAAAATCCTTATCCCAGGGATATTTCTCAAGTAAATAATTAAGGGAAATTATGTGAGATCCTTGTGGTGAGAACATATAATGATTTCAAGAAAATGAGGATTAATGACAAATGAAATCAACATTTATTATATGAGGCCTCCTAGACATGCTATATTGAAACTATGAAGGCCCCTTTGAAATCCGCATTTGTTGCAACAAATATCATAGACCGGTGAATTAAGATCATGTGATAGTATTTCCACAAGTGTCCAAATACCATGATTTTCACATGAAATGTTGACCTAAAAATGAAATGGCGTATTTTTGTTCTTAATGATTATTCAAGACCCATTTGATTGGACAAAATCATATAGTTGGAGCACTGACTATATCATCTTGTAGTCACATAAAATTACACGACACCCATGACATCATCATGTAAAGAACATATCACCAAATCCAACCACTGAATCAGGCCTGAATGTAAGGTAGATGGATGACAAAAGGAATAAAATTACATGGGTGTGGATTCCAATAACCACCCCTACCAAAAAATTATAATTTATCTTTAGATCCCTGGACAGATGAATGTTAGAATCAACGAGGGATTCTCAGAGTGGCCAATATCACAATCATAAAGGTTTTCAATAGGTAAAATTTGGGGAAAAAATTTTGAACTATGAAACCTGAATAAATACTTCACATGATAAATTGGTATCATGAGAAGGACTTCTATCTTGTGATCAGGTTTATATGAAGAAGGTAATACATATCAAATTCATCACAACTAACATGAAATCCTGATAAAAAATGAACAAGTGTATGGAAAACATGAAATAAAAAATGAAATAAATTATAAAATTAGGGAGACTTATGAATAATCATTTACGATGATCCCCACATGATTTAAATGATTCATCTAGATTATGAAAAAACATAAGGAAATGTTTATGAATTCATGCGATGTTCCCTAGAAAAACCATCGGGATCATGAGATGACCTTCAGACTTGTAAAAAAGTCATGTGATACCCTCCAGGCATGCTACCTGATTCTCATGAATCCCTAGGCCCATAACCCAAGTCTTATGATTACCATTAGACTTGTTTCTCAAGCCACGCAGTTAAACCTGTGTATGTCTATTAAATTGTGGTATGTACGTTGGTCTTATCAGCCTAATCTTGTTCCATCGTACAAGCATAATAGTTAGGTATTAGGATTCACAATGACATGTCATCCTAATAACATTAAGGACACTATAAATTTTATCCAGGATCATGTGATGGTCTCCTATCACATCATCCTTTATCTTGATAAACACTCTATCAAATTCTTCTGGATCACGTGACACCCTCTAGGCATGTAAGTCGAGATCTAGTGACATCATCCATTTAATTAATTATTGATACTGTAATGGTATTTAGAAATTAAATATATATTATGGGATGTCCCTATGAAAATTAAATTTGAGTGTGAGATTTTCGTTGGACTTTTACATGATAAAACCATACATGTATAGACATAGTTTAAAATGTCAATCAAAAACCAAGACATGTCATGAAGATTATCAACCAGGTCAAACAGAAAACCATGCCAGGTCAAGATGGAGTCGTTAGAGATGATAATATTCTCTATACATTGTATAAGGTAAACCTCATTTTTTATCCCAGGATAAAAGAAATTATTTGAAAACTCCCAAATAAAGAAAACCATAGAATGTAAGGCATGATCAATCTAATGATATGAATTCCAACATATAAGGTATTCCTTATTATTTATGAAATGATCAACGAAATGAAATGAATGACCCTATATAACAAAATCATAAGTGTGAATTCCCCAATCAATTAAATAACATGATTTCCCCCATATAATGGAATCCTATGTGTGTATGAACCAATCCAACTAAACTATGTGGTGTCTAATTCATATAATATAGTTGATACAAAGGATTCCTTTTTATGTTCCATGATAAAATTAATACCAACATTAAATATGTTTTTACAATGTATCTAACATTTCAACCATTGGGGCCTAATCTATCCTATGGGTAGATATATCTCATTCATTCATTAGAGGATGATAACCCCAACAGAACAACAAAAACTATAATTTTTTCATTAACCCGGAGACATTTAAAACCATCCTAAGGCCCAATATCCATATTAATCATCCAATGGTTCATCGTAGTATGTATGTCCCACATCCATATCTATTGAGATTGATTAATTTCAATAAACTGTTTCTCACAAAAACCATGGATACTGTGTACATAGAGAGTTTCAAATGGAACATCAATAACATTATGAATCACCACCATTCAGAAAACCCATGTTTTGTAATCCCTAATAAGTGGGATGTTATGACTACCCCATATGAAGGTATCCAAATGAGATTCATTTCCCGAAGATTATAACTAACTATTATGAATCTGATTGCTTCCATAAATAGTATATCATGGAAGTCTCTCTATGAATTGGGTTCAAAAGACCATTTCCTTTGTGCCCACATATATACCCATTCATCATGACATTTAACTGCATGGGTTTAATTAAATACATGGGTTTTCATACCAGATATAAAAATGATATGTTGGATGCCCCATAATTGATCAATATCATCCTTGACATATTAAATTATTACCATCATTGAATAAAAATATGATGTTCTCAAATATACAACATCAATATAAAAGCATATACCCATCCATAGGAAAAAATTAATGAATAACATGAGATTCATAGAGATGAATTCACTAATAAGAATATCATTTTCATATAAAACAGTATATCATATGATCATTGTAGGGTTGAAAGTCTCATATTGGGATATGGAATTGATTCTAAAACATATCATATATCCAAAAGAGATTCATGGACTATGAAACAATTCAACCATTTATGGTTGGATGATCCAATCCTCACATCTTCTCAAACAATGTGAGTTCATAAATGTTATTGAGTCTAAAGAAACAAATAACTATAAACCATAACAAATAAGGTATAGACATAGTTATAGATGTTGGAACCATTTGTACTTTCAATGAATGATGATCAGGAATGGTGAATCTGATGTGACTTATATTATATAAATAAATCCCCCAAAAATAACCCATCGGGCCATTTTGTTCTCGCCACATGGTTTATCACCATCAACATGCCTATATCATTTCCCGATGATATATTTTTATGTACATAATTCCATCCTGAATAAATTTTTCACCAAAAAATCAAATAATATTGAAAATGTAATATTGATTAATATATATAAAAATATTATTCTGGTAAGAAATCATGTCATCAATTTTCGTTAACATTAGAACTCATTCCATGAAAAATTCTTATATCTTTTCTTAAATTTATATTTGAAGGCTCCTTTTATTTCATTTCCTATCACATATTCCCTTTAGGTGTATATACCTCCATTTCAATTTTCATTATCCCATTTGGAAGAATTATAGAAACATAACAAATACATACATATTTTAAACATTACGATATCTAATTTTCATTATATATCTCAAATATTCTCTTATGTTTATTTGATTAGAAGGTCATTAATTTATCAAACTCCCTTTTAGCCCTACTAAAACCTCAACATCTTAATGGATTTGGCTAAAAAATAACCATATGTAAGAAAAAAATTTATACTTTGGAATCACTCATATATCATAGAAAACTATAATTATTCATAGAACATCAATTGAGAGATGGTTTTAGTATCACTCTAACACAATCAGGAAATTTTATCAGGAAAATAAAAATGTATTATTATGTTTTAAAGTTATTTTTTAAAGTTATTTTTTATATATTTTGAATAATTTATTAATATAATTAAGTGAAGAAATAAAAAAATATTCGTAATATATTATAAAAATATAAAATATCATCCCTTTAATATTAAATTATCTATTGTAAATGTGTTATAACTCATATCACATTTATTTTTAAATAGTATAACTCTGAATCAAAATATGTTACTTGTTTTAAAAAACATAAACAAAAATCGTTTCCCATACATTAAAAAAATTATTTTAATACCTTTTAACAGAATTTATTGTTGATTAATTACATATCTAACATCATTGAAAAACATTAAGTTAATTAATCATTTGAATATATTTCAAGTAACATATCTTTATTTTTTTTAATATATTATTTTTTATTCCCAATGATAATAAAACCTCCGATGTTATGGAAGGTATCTATATCAATGAATCTATTTTACCCAAGATATATTAAAAATGACACAAAATTTTATATAATTTTATGATAAATTATTATCCATTGGATGTTTAATATTTAGAAAATCATTTAGATATGATACTACTTTATCATTATAATATATATGTTACAACTATAAAAGGGGATAAATAATCATATTCCTATGTAAATATCATTCATTCCTTATAACATAACGCACATTTTGAATCATTTTTACATTTTAAAAATTATAATTTTTTTAATAAAATTATACACATACATAAAATATCATAAAATTATGAATAAATGGGATGAGATTTATATAGTTGGATTTATTATAGTTATCTAAGAGTTCAATCATTTTTTTAAAAATAAATTCATTCATCATTATTAGTTTTAATTTGTTAAGTGGTATTGTGTTTATTTAATATACTTGTATATAATTTTTGACTATAAGAATTTATGGGTAACAAAAACCTTAAGATATTTCAAATATATTATTCGTGTAACATTATTTTATCTTGTGAGAATTTATTAAATCCATTTGTATCTGGATTGATTAATTATTTCATACCAACAAAATATACAATGTCATGAAAAATCATATATAAATTTATGTATATACAATCTATCTATTATTTTACAATATTTAAAAAAATAGTATATTTTAAAAAATATATATACATTAATTTATAATAAAATTAATATAATATTTTAAATCAGTTTTTATGGCATAAATAAGTTCAATTAATATTGGAAATGATGGAATTAAAGATATAAAATTTGAACTTTTAAAAGGAGTGATTAATAGTGGTCAGATTTTAAATATTTTGTTTATTTATAACTTAAACCACATATGAGAAATTATTTTGTTATAAAAAACATTTTTTCAAGAATAAAGTATTTAAATTATTCCAAACCCATTAATATTTTATACTACACTCATGATTTATATGCATCACTCTAATAGAGGGTAGATATATCCAAACATGGATATCATTATTTTTGTTATTTTTTAATAGTAATAATAGTTATTGTGCATTATATAAAAAATAAATCAATTAATAATTGATTTAAAATACCTTTGTATCATTGACCATGAACATACTAAAAAATAGAATTTCATTGAATGTGGAATGCATTTCCATGTTGTATAATGTTTAGGATAATTTTATTACAAAAACGTTATGTAGATTTTTGTTGTTATTTGTTAAATCATTTCTTTATCCTTGAAATTTTAATTTCTCACCCATTATGTTACATTTTATGGTTATTATTAAATATTCATTTGAATATTGTAAAAATTATAATGATAACCTAAAGTATAAAATTCACTTATATTATATAAGATTCTGATTCACTATAAATCTAATGCCTAATACATAATTCATTATAAAGATATATTTACTCTCTCCAATGATTCATGTTATATATAAATACCTATATTAGTGATAATTTATGAAAAATAAAACCATTAATGGAATCTAAATCACATAAGAATGATAAAAAAGGCATAATTCACTATATAAATATATATAACATACCAAATAAATTGTTAAATATCATAAAAATATTCATAATATGTATAAAAGCTCTTGATATTTATAAAATAGCCTATATTTCATGTGTGGGAGTAATATTTATACAAATTTTACATATAATACCACATTAATAATATAGAATTATAATAATCATTACAAATAAAAAATATAAAAACCTTGAAAGTTGATGTTTACAATAATTCATGTTGATAACCATAAAACAAGCCCTAAATATCATTAATGTTGGAATAATGTGTACTCACAATACATTAAATTAATAATATAAACTATCTTCTCCAAAAGATTAATTTTTATCATAAAAAATACATTAGAGTATTTATTGAATGATTTTACACATAGATGAACATAAGAAATTTTTAATACAACACTTAGCCATGTTTCTAATAGGCATTAAATCCAATTATTCGAATATTATAATTCATAATCAAAATATGCTCTATATTTAATTTCAGGAAATAAGATGTATTGGTTTAATGATTAATTAAAATTTTGAATTTATATTATTTAAAATATTACTAATTATAGTTATAAACGCATTCACCCATACTATTGTAGATATTGTTAATGGATTCCTTAAGAATTTATTAATGAGTCAAAAAATTGTAAACTTATTTTGAAAAAAATATTGGCAAATTATTATTCACAAAATATATACTCCAAATATATACTAATGAGTAATATGTAAAACAACATGTCCAAAAAATTATAAAAATAATCTTTACAGTTGGAGTTTTAACATATATTTTTAAATACTGACATTAATATAGAAGAATGAATATTTTAATGTAATTTTTATATAATGTAGACAGAAAAAATATGTTTAGAAAAATAGATTCTATGGACAATGCATCTGTTTTTTTGTGGTATTACTAAGAGCATCATTCACTCGACTCGTGTTAGAACCACACCATTCTAGATATTCACATTTTATTAATTTGAACCTATATTCATATTTTTAATCTTATATATTATATTCTTAGTCTTTTATATGTATCCCACAACATTATTTATTCAATAAAATACTAATTTTTCATCCCACCAGCCAATCCATGTTTTTTCTTTCTTCATTATATTTATTTTTTTAAATTTTACACTTCAATCTTGTTGTGTTTTCTATTTTACCACCACCTATGAGTTAGTTAATCAAAATTTAAGAGGTATTTTCCATTATATACATCCCATATTTTTATGTTATATTTATATTTTTGGATGTTTAATTAGTTATATTTTATTTATAAATTTCCTTCTTCCACTATATTTTTATGCATTAAAATATCCCATAAAAACATTTTTTATGTTATAAAATTTATTTTTTATAAATTATTTTTTATTATAATTTTTTTAGTTTGAACATTTTTATTTATTATTTTAAATATTTTTAAATTACATATCATAATAATATTCATGTGGTTGAATGCATTATATTATTCAAAATTTTATAATTTTTTTTAAAATAAAATTTTTGTGTAATCTGTTTCCAATTTTTAATTACATTAATGTTATAAAACGTCGATCATAAATTTATATTAATTTATATATTTATATGGTCATATGTTTTTTATAAATAACTATAAATTTGTAAATAAATTAATATTTTTATATATTATATTTTGTATTTTTGGTAAATAATGGATCATAATTGGATAAATTCATGAATATGTGTGGATGAATACAAGAATGAAACTGCCAGTTTTATGGAAATAGCTATACATAATTTTGAAAACAATGATGTGATTATAAATCCAATGGAAAAATATTTCAATATGAGAAAATTACAGTTTATATTCATCATAGAATATACGATCCTCAATGGATTTATTCATGAGGGTAAAATACTGATCTGGAATAGTGAAATAATTAACATGTCAATATATAAATATGATGATGATGTTTCACATAGGACATATGATCTATATAAATAATTAATTTATTATGTTAGTGTTGAAACCATTTATAAAATAATTGTCGGAAAACATAATGATGTGATGAGAAACCACTATTCTCATGTTTCACAATATTTATAATGATATTAGTAATTCAAATAATAGTTAAATTGAAAAAATATACATTGTGTGACTGATAAATATATTGCTGAATGGATTAATATTTTAAAAGAGATACTCAATGAATTAAATGAGATATTAAATTTCATTTTTTTGGAAATAATATTATTTACAATAGGATTTTGTTAGTAAATGACACATGATTTCTATAATGATTGTGAGTTGTATAAGAAAAAATATAAAATTTTATCAGTATTTAAAATATGAGGGACATCATGATATAAACTAGATGAAAAATCAAACCATGATTAATTATCAATATTTGGACAGAAACCTTCCCCTTAATAAATGTAGTTTCTTCAAATAATTCATTATTTCAAGTATCTCCTTGAAAATTTGATTGATGTAAGGGGTATAATATATAATATAAATGAGTATATATATAATGGAATACATGGTCATCATACTTATTCAATATATTAGAATATATTTTATCACAACATGTTAGATATTAGAAATGATTTTGAAAATTTCTTAATGGGACATTGTTCAAATTTAATGAATCCATATCAGACTCTCAAGACCCAACATAGTTCATGAACTTTTATTGGTTTTTGATATCTTTTCCCCATGTATATGTATCAATAGTGAATGTTTAATGATGATCATGATGATTCCAAGACCAAAAATTCCTAGAAATTATATTTTTGTATCTATTACAATTAAAAAATGTTTTAAAATTTATATATGAGTTATGTGTTATAATATTTTATACATACAATAAAGCAAAATTTCATTTTCGTACTATAATAATGTCACAAAAAATGAATAAGAATAATATTTCATTCTAAATGAAATAAATTTAGGTAAGGGAATTGAGGTGTGTAAGCTTCTTTATATGTATATATATATATATATACAGAGTAATTAAATTATTTAATAGGATTAAACTTATATTTGTTATATTTATGTGTATATATTATTCTTCTCCAAAAAAGATGTTACCTAAAAATGTATGGCGTGTGATTGAACAATATTAAAAAATTAAATCGTGTTTAGAGAGTAGATGGATATAATTAACTATGATGATGATTTCTGCCTAACTGGCCTTCATGTCTTGAAATTTTAGAGTTACCTAACCATACATAGCCATTTTTGGAAAAGTATATTATGTAATTGTTGGAGAATCATCAAACTAGAAAAATATTTTTCTGGTGTTCATAAATATAATATCTAAGAACATATGTTTTTATTTTCAATATTTTTAAATATTATAAATTAATAAATATTTTATATATTAAATTAAATATGAAATTTATTTTCATGAGAAAAATAGAATTAAGAAAATTTCTATCCTTTTCAGGAATATATTGGAGATATTTTTTATAAAAGTTGTCTTCATTTTATATTTTTATGAGTAAACAAAACCATGGTCTATTTTTAATTATGGGTATATATATGGAAAATTGGAAGAATATTTTCACTAGTCGACAAAAGGATGTTTTATGATATGTTTATGTTGTTGGATATAATTGATATATTAAATTGAATTTTTATAAATATATTTCTATGTATTTACATAATAATATAATTAATATAATTAGGTAATCTAAAAAATTATATATTTGTAAAAAAATAGGTGTTTTTTATGTAAGGGACACTTATGTAACTAAAGTGTAAAAAAATATTAGTTGAGGGTAAACTAAATATAAGTAATGGATAAAAAATTATGTAAGTGAAAAAATATAATATATGAAAAAATGATAGTTTAGGTTAAAAAATGTTATGTAGGAGTAAAATAAATTAATATATGGGTAATAAACAATTATTTATGGGAAAATTTGAAAATAAAGGGTTAAATAATGGTATATAAGGGTGAACTAATGTTATTTATGGGTAATGAAACGTTGTACAAGGGTAAATAGAAACATATGGTGGTTAATTAAGGGTTATTAAAAGTTAAATAAAAATAAAAAATGTTAAATAATGATAAAAAAGTATTAATTAACCGTAAAATATTTTTCATTAAGGGTAAAACAATGTTCTATAATTGTAAACAAAAACATGTACATGTTAATTAGTGGAAAAATAATTTCTTTTATGGTTCAAATAATGTATTGAAAGATTTAAATTAATAAATTATGCATCAAATAATTTCAGTTAAGTGTATTATATGGTTCTTAATGTTAAAACCATGTTTTCTATGGGTCAAGAAAAACAATTATAATTTATATACGGGTAAAAAAAGTCAATTTCAGGGTATAAAAATATGTATGGGTACAGAAAAGTGATGATAGGGTAAAATAATTTTTATTAATGGAAAAAAATATTATTTTATCGCAAAAAAATTTATGTAAGGGTAAAATCATTGGATTAATTAATTTTAATTACAAGATAAATTGTTCATTTTTTCCTTTTGTAACAAGACTCAGAGAAAACACACAAGTAGAAACAATCAGTCAATTTATACCCTTATACATTAACACATAGAGTTTATCAATTATTAGATATTAAAATATTTTTAAAAAAATTTAGTAAATTAGTGGATATATCATGTTGTTCTTCGATGATTTTTCACTCAAACTTCCATCATCTTCCACTTATTAAGAAAAATTAAAATGGTTGAGAATAAAAAAAATAGGATGTATATTATCGATCACTCAAATGATGCAGTTGATAATATTATATAGATATATTTTTATCATTACATCAGTATTACTATATTATATGTTTAGATCATTAATATTACAATTAAAAATATTATATCTTCATTCCCATGATATAAACTAATATAGGGGGTCAATTATTCCCCACCGTTTGATGGATATTAGTTCTACTGATTTAAAAAAATATGCAATACCCATGTCATGTCAAAGGGTATAATAAGGGTATCAATTTTATGAAATAATTTGTTGTACCCCTAGTGTACCATCATTGCATGAATAACATATGATAGAAATATATTCTTTGAAGAATGTGCTCTCGAACTAGAATGAGTTTATAGGGAATAGAACTAAATAAATTTCATATATTATTTATATACATGTGATGATACTGACAAAACCTACACAACATGCCTACCAAGATTTTCCACCTCCTCGTTTGGACCTAACCATTAACTATGAGTTTCATTATGGGGATCCAATAGTGACCCTAATTTTTCTTACATGACTATTAAATCATTTTAATGATTAACTACATATTAATTATGTATTCCAAGATAAAATGTATTAGTATCATGGGAAAAGTAGGATCATACATCACATTTACATAATAATTGCAAAATATTTATTTAAATCATTCTTATTATTCTTAATAAAATATAACATTATTCTTAGTATATGTAGTCACCAAAAGATATATATAAATCAAATGGGTGATCTTAAATCCTAGTATGAGTAGGAATATGGGATATAGATAAACAATACATTTACACTATTAATTAATATAATTATACCAATATCACAGGAATATTCGCAACATCATGGGGGAAAGATTTTATAAAGGCATGAAGTTCAGTGGTGTAAGAAAATTGAAAATCATGTAATAGGGGAATAATAACAGACATATTTTTGAACAAATATATAATCATGTTCATACATAACATATGTGAAAAAATAAAAAACCTCATCACTATAAAAAAAATCTTACATTATGCAAACACATGATAAAATGTACCTCATGAGATACATCACATTACAAAATGTATTTTAGGGATATATAATCTGGTACCACCAATTACATCATACTAATTACATAATCACACATTCCACATGGAACATTTATAAATCATTGTCCGAAAATAAACAATAGAAAAGAATGGCTTACATAATGATTTCATTAAAAAGTTCATGAAAAAATTGGGTTCCCAAATGAATAAGATAAAACAAAATTGGGCTATGAATCATCATTTATGAGTAAATTAGAAACAACTCAAGATGATTAAAAGAACATTTTTTGATAGAAAAATCTTTTTTTTTGAAAATCATTATATGTGTCATATAAATAGAATTTGTAACACAAATATCCCTAAAATAAAATGTAATAATTTTAAATTGAAATTTAATAGTAATCAGAATAATATCCATATTGAAATTTAAGTGAATTCTAGATAACCCAATGAAAATATAGTTGGGTTTAAGAATCAACTTACCTAAACCCCTCTATAGTTTTATATTTTTCCACCTCATAAATAATAAATATTTGATTATTAAAAAAATACAATAAAGAATGTTGATAATATTTTTCCACTATTTATTAATTAAAATAATTATTTTATAATTTATAAAAAACATTGTTAATTTTTATTTGTTTTCATATAAATTATTCATTAAATTTTCTAATTTATATTTTATTTTAATATTTTTGTTGAAGGAATTTTATACATTAGTAAAATTAATTCTAGAAGAATAAATAAATATTTATATATATTTATAATAATATATTATAAAAACTATTTTATTGGTTCTAAATAATATTTTTCAATGTCTATTTTTGTGATTTATAGAACATTAGAGGGACATTTTGAAATAAATGAGAAATGGATTTATAGAGTTTATATATATCATAATTATTAAACTTATAATATGATAACATCAATAATATAATGTTAAAATAATGACTAATTAATTTTATAATATATGGTTTTGTATGTAATTGGGAGAAAAATAATGGGAAGAAGAGAAATAGAGAATAGTTAATAGAAACATTAACATTCCTTATTCTATAATATCATATATGATGGTAAAAATTCCTTACTATTTTGATAAAATTTAATTTATAAAATACACACATATTATCAAGGGATTGATATAGGGGATTTGGTTATATGAATATCTTTTCAATGTGATGGAGGAGTGGGTTTCAAGGGGAGGGAGAGTTGTTATTTATACTTATGGAGATGGGTATTTTTTTTAATAATATATTATATCCATGTAATAAACTTTAATTGTATATTTTTTATAATATAAATAATATATCAACATGATGTAATGGTTTTTAGACATTAATACTCATTATAATTGGAATTAACATAGTTTCTTAAAAAAGAATGTCAAAAAAGGGAAATATGTTATTTTAAGATATCATTTTTGACATTTTGTTATGGAAAATACTTTTTGGGTTAGCAAATTATGATTTTCATATTATAATGAATAATTTATGAATAATTGTTTTCGGAACCTCATGTCCTATACAAGTTTTATCCAATATTACAACATGAAAAATGAATTTTAATCTACAATAATTACATCCAAACTATATTTTTTCTATTCACATGAAAATTGATGTATTTGAAAAAATTTACAAAATAAAAACATACAAATTTCAAATTGTATAATTTAAACGAATATAAAAATTTATTGTTAATTAATTTATAAAATAGTTTATTTGGTTTTTTAATATTAAAATTATTTTTCAAAAAAAAATAATTTAAAATACATTTCATTAAAAATGTGCATATACTTTTGTTGTGTTTTTCAATCATGTTATTTATAATTCAGAATCATAATATTTTAATTTTCATATAATAATTGTCATAAATATTATTTATATTAAATATTTTTATTTTTAGGTAAAATTACTATTTAAACGGCCATGTTTCAATTTCCAACAGTTATGTTACTATTCCTAATGGTTGAGATATGATTCCAATAGTCATATTATTAATCCAAAGGACACATTTCCTACAAAAATAAAACTTTAGATATTAACTCTATATTCACTAAAATTACTTCAAGGATTATATATTATCAATTTTAATGAATTTGATTGGTTTACAAATCATTTTCGTCTTTTATATAGTGTTGTTTGGGGGACGGTTGATTCTATCAGATTTCAGTGATCCATATTTTCCTATTATAGTTTTTTCCTATTTTTTGTCCCCATTCAGGAATTAGAATTTAATGGATTATATAATTGAATAATTTAACAATTTTTATTAATGAAATATTCTGTTCATTTTTTATCAAGGTGTTGTATGTGTATAATATTTTATTATATAATTTTATTTTATTTTATTTCATGGAAAAAATATAATTTATAATCTTTGGGTTGGCATATTCTTCCCCAATTAAATATTTCATCCCAAAAATGTCCACACATATTCTCTGTTGAGAATAGGTGAGGGTAATGTTATTTCATTTTTTCCATTGGTTCTCATGTCACCTCTTCATTATTATGGTACATCCACAACACTTTTGAAAGATGATATGCCTTGTTATAAATGACATTATCCATATGTTCCATGATCTTCACATCCTACTCCTCATTATAGTGGTCCCTATCAATTTTTATCACCATTTTTTTGTACATGTGAGGAATGATGAATGTCCATCCTTTGTAATTATGCATGGAATAAATCATAAAATTGAGATATAATTAGTGGAAGGGTTAGTAAATAGGTTAATACTAATATTCAGTAAAGGATATGAAAGTGGAAAATTTTCATGTGGAAAATATTCCATTTATATCTATAATGCATGAATCTCATCCATGTTAATATTCCGAGGAATAGTTTTTCTCCATTGTCAAACTCTTAGTTCCTTCAACAATTTTCATAAATGCTCTTTTTATAACTCTTAGCATCATATATATGATGTTCCATAGATTTAAAATTTTCTATATTTTTATATATAATATTAGTTCAAAGAAACATTCAGTCTTATTCATAGTTGGAATATGATGGTTTTCTATATATCTTCCCATATATATCATCATAACGATGCATTTTTATACTGGAGTGGGTTCCATTATTATATGAGAACTCATCTAATTATGTTTGATTATACAATCGTCCATTAAATTCAATGAATAAATATATTATCATGTCATTTAATGACTGAATAGTCTTTTTTGATAGGACATCGATTTATGAATGATAGGACATACTGAAATTTAGTTCAATAGTATAATCATGAAAGAGAAATCAATATAATTTAGATGTGAACCATGCAACACGATAAGAAGAAAGCGAAAGTGGTACTCGATGATCCATCACCAAATACTCCACATATATCATGGCATCTTATTAAAGTGATAAATCGTCTTAAATATCAATTTAATGGGTAGTCTTGGTAACTCAATCCACAAAAAACAATATCACATTATTCCCATTTGATGTATTCTAGAGAAAATTGAAAAATCCAGAAGTGACATTATCTCATTTAGATATTGTGCGAAATTGTTGCATTATACCGTTCGAAACATATTATTATTTTTAATGTGTTGATATATCGATAAATGTGAGATATACACCATAATCTCTATATTCATGTTTTCAAATGATATTTTATATTAAATATCTTTGTATATCATGGTACATCATGGATGGATAGATATAGTTGAGCTCTGTGAATTAACAAATTGTACTATTTGTATCTCATGTGATGAAGGCAGCAAGACTAGTTCCAAACTGAATTATTCCAATGTCATTGATAACGGATTCATGAAGCTTCCATTATTTAGCCTTCTTTTCAATATCAATATCATCCATATATACCGATGTGGTGTTCTCTTGAAAAGATGGTTCGGGAATTATTTGGGAAAGTTACGATAAATTACATTCCATTATGGATTCCATGTACACCCTTTTTATATCCATGAAGATATGGCCTTTCTCAATATTCAGAATGGATAGTGTAACATGTTCATTTCTGCTAATATAAATTTCTTCCTTGATCTCCATTTCATGACGGTAGTGAATGTAGAAATCATATTCCATAGTGAGTTTTTACATTCTTATTTGACACACAGTGAGATCCTTCAATATTAATGTATACATATTACTCATTTGATCAGTAAATATGTCAACCTTGTCACCATAGATGTGGTGCCACAGTATTTTCAATGAAAAGATCACATATTCTATTTATAGATCATGTGGTGGGTAGTTTTGGTCATGGATCATCAACAATCGTGAGGAATAAACTATCACATTATCATTAACCAAAATAAAAGAACCTCATAACTTTTTTTCAAAGCATCACTGTGAAACAAAAATCCTTCACCACTTGATGGTTCTGTGAATATAGGTGTAATTATTATAAAATTCTTTATCTTTATAATAAATTCCTAAAATTTATTCATCATTTATACATTACCCAATTTAATGTTAATATTTTTATAGGGGTAGTCAATTATTATAAATTTATAATAAAACTTCTTCATTACATTACTAATCAAATAAAAATACATATTTTTGGGACAATACTATTTTTTGTCAATTCCTCAATTACATTAGTTATTTAATGGTTCTATAGAAATTCCATAACTTGTGAAAAATTCCCAAAGATTGTGAATAATTTCACCAAAAGTCACAGTTGGATAACATGTCATATATTTTATCATCACTTAATGTTTCCATAATTATGCATAGACTTTATTCATGTATCTCCATTCCCTGGGATTATATATGGATATCATTAATAAAACCTACACTTTTTATTAAGGTTGTATATAACTATTATTTTAATAAAATCCCGGAATATTGTAGTGGAATTATTATATACTAATATAATCATCATGAAATCATTATTTACAAACAATGTGTGGAATGTAGTATTCTAAATAACATATTTCTACAACTACATATTATGATATCTATAATGATGGTCTACCTTTTTTTAATTATTTATGAGCCCCTAGTTGATTGAAAAATTCTTCCATCCTTAGTATAGGATATATTTATATTGTTGGGATTTTGTTATGATCCTGGTAATAAATATAATGTGGCATTGATCTATCATAGTTTTTAATAATTATCATTAGATGACCCCATATAAATGAACTAGTGAGTATACACAATAAATAAAATCTTTCATCTACTAATTTAACTCAACCATTATGTTTGGGGACATCCTGTAGGAGAATTGGCAGATGGGAGTGGCTCTGGGTGCGAGCTCTATTGATAACAAATCATCATAATTGAGGATAATTCCAAGTAGTTCTTTAAGAAATACATCATTTTGGTCTCTATAATGGTAATTCCCTTCATGTAGATATCAACATTTTACTCAACCATTTTTAAAGGTATGATTCTTCATAGGGTATCAACTCTCCAAATATAATGAGATTTTACAATGGAGATTCATCACCATCATTGAATTTGCAGAGGTTCATGGGATGGTTCATAGTATTATAAGATAATTACATTCCCCAAATATTGATGATCAACTTATTTAAAGTGGTCCAATCCATTCCAAGTATAGTGTCAAATTATACTAAGGGAAGTATAAATATATATTCCAAAAAACTCTTTCCAAATAAACTTATAAGAGAAGATTCCAACACTTTTATTACAATGTTCACACCATTATGTTTTTATAGATATATCTGCATAAGTGAATTAAGGATTTTTTTTAAAAATTATAAGAAACATACATTATTTAATGTAAATTATAAAACCTAAATCATATAAAAAATTACCATTATTGATTGAATAAGAAGTGTACCTTATATTAATTTAGTTTCTTACTCCACATCAATAAAAGTGATGTGATAATATTTTCCTTTCACTTTTAGCTCTATTGTTTTCTATCACTCATTACCCTCAAGGACCCATGGTTTAGTGGACTCGTATGTATAGTTCCTTTTCCCCCTAAAAGTGAGGTATTGAACCATGGGTGATATATTGTGAGGTTCCTTTGTTTCCTTTGTCATATTGGTCAACTACATAATGAATCATCTTAATTCAGGATCTTTTTATCTTTTACTAAAAAATTGAATAGTTTCCCCATCCCTATGAGGAAATTTATTTTATGATTCCTCCTATATTTTTAACACATGGGTGGTTAAATCTTCTATCCACATTATTAATTTTAAAAATATTATTGATACTCCATTAATTTCATATCATCTCCATGCCCAAATTTCCAATCTCAAACAATCATATCAACTTTAAGATTACATCAAACAAAATCATCATAAATTTCAAAGTCTCAAGTAGCTAAATAAATTCAAATTTGTGTCTTTAAATCACAAATGATAATTTGAATTTTTTTATCATTGTTGATTAAAAAATGTTATGAATATCCAGAAATCCTTATAATTTTTTCCTCATAATATATGAAAAACTATCCTTCATTCTAGATGATATCTATGAATAATATCTTTATATTTGTCTGAATATTTGAAGATAAATAATTCTTATAAAAAATTTACTTAAAGTCGTACTACTAAATATCATCAATTTTATCCCTCCCATATTTATTCATTATCGACACCCACAATTGATCATCTTCTCCATCTAAATGATATATGGACTGCGTGTCCTTCACCATCTCAAAAAATAAATCACAAAAAATATTTTCTTCACTTAGTTAACCCATTGTGATTCATTAAGTGGATCAAAAGATCCACTATATGATTGTTCTAATTTTTTAAAAACGTTACTCAATGGAATGTCGATCATTTATTGAACAAAATGATTAGTATATTGGGAAAAATAATATCATACACAACCTATAACTAATAAATTGTGAATATTTATTTAATCCATTATCCTTTTTACTCCTAAAATCATTCATTCTATTTTGTATTTGTAGTCACCATATTATATAAATTAATGAAAGGATAGAGTTAAAATAATTGTGAGTGGTGGAATAAGTGATACAAACCAATAATATGTTGGTGATCATTGTCAAAAACATCTTAAAATTAAAATATTTCCATGTACAACGTCACGAGAGAAACATTTAATAATGTAATGGGATGTAAAATTTCATAAAAACAAAACATCATGTGAGAGTGGTCAAATAGTACACATATATTTGATAAAATCTACCATCATATTCAAAAATATCATATGTGAATAAATTATAACATCGAATTTTTTAAAAAATATATCATTAAGTTTGAAAAAAATAAAAATTATATCATTAGATATGTCATATTCCCCAATGCATTAGATAGACATATAATTATGTGAGAACCCATAAAATCATATTATATACATAGTCATTTATTCCACATAAAATGTATTACAGTTGAAGTCATAAAATAACACATAAAAAAGAATGGTTTTCATATGAAATTTATAAATAATATTTTCATGAAAAAATGGGGTTCCAAAATTATTAATTGAACATGTACCTGTCATACCATCTTATTTCATTAGTGAATAAAATACCACTATATATTAGTAAAATATGTGTTTTGGAATGAGAAATATTTTCAAAAATATTTATATTTGGATAATAAGTAAAGGTGGAAACATGTATATCCTAGAAAAAAAATTAAGTAATGGTGAAAGTGTAAAGACCTGGATTTTATGTGAAAATTGTTTTTCATAAATACAAGGGAATTTTACAACTCCGCGGTTTCTGAAAGCGCTTTATTTCGAGGCACGATGTGCCCGAAATCAATTTATGATGTTTTGTTCTTGTACTTTCAGTAAACATACGAGTGATATTTTATAACTTTTGAACCGATTCTCGGAACTGAAATCATAGGGCACCATTGAACTCGCAGCATCGGTGATTACATAGAGAGACCTTCACCGCAGCTGCATTTTATCGGGTTTGGAAGATAAATTTTGGGGTTTCTAATTTAATTAAATAAAAATATTGTGTTAGCGATATTTTTATCAGTGGTAGATAGAGCCTCCAAAGGGAAGTTAGTGGTGGGGTCGATGACACCATAACCTCCCATGAGAGGTTATGGTGGTAGGGCCCACCATATTGTGCCAACCCCCCCCCCCCCCCCCCCCAATTAATTGTTGTTCCAACTCTTGCGTTTTATTTAGGAAGCCTCTTAGCTTCCTCCAAAATTTAACATGACACCTCTCATGTTTTAATCAGGGGTGCGGGTTATTAATTCTTATTTTCCAAATTATGTGCCATCGTATTTTAAGAAAACCCCCCTCCAATATAAAGGACGCTTGGGGGAAGGTTTTGGGATGGCTTCATCAAGTGGAGAAATGATGGCAAAGAGACGCAACACACAACCCTTGGATAATTACTCCTCCAACGAAGAAATGCCTCCCACAAAGAACAAATAATGAATAATGTCGTCTCAATCCTTCATCAACTGAGGAATGAAAGGGAAGCACTGCCACGCATGAAGAACACTGATGTCCTCCTCTCGACTAGTCTTCTTCGATCACTTCTTCCTCCGACTTTGATGGAACGACGAACACCTTCTGCGATTCCATCATCAATCACCAAATTCGAGGTAGGGGATATTTACGTTTGAATTTTTAACCCTTTTACCCCATTGTATGTTGTGTACTTTGTGAACCGAATGATATCACCATAACAAGGAGGGTTCGGACCGCACGAACACGGCCCGACCCTCCCCTTTTTCTGGTTCATGTTTGATGATGATGGAGGTGGTACACACATTAAAGAGGCAACAACAACGATGAAAGAGAACAAAGGCTGCGCTACCCGCTGCCTCGGCGAACCGCGCCACCCCCACGGTGCCCAGGCACACTCCCCCCCTGCCTTGTCAGCAGCCTGTCTGGCACCCACGCGTCCCCCTGTCGCACTGCCCGGTGCCCCCACAGCCCCACCGCAATGATGCATGGTGCCCCGACACCCAGTATGACACCTCCGTGGCCCCCTGCCGCACTGCCAGGCACCCTGGCGCCCTGACCGACGCCCGCTAACCCTGTCGCGGCCTGCCCGGTGCCTTGGTGTGCTTCCCATGATGAAGCTCTACCTGGCGCGCTACCCCGCACCCTGGCGCCCTGCCCGGTGCACCCGCTGCCTGCCCGGTGCCCAGCCGGCCTGGCCGCACCCTGTGTGGCCTCCTCGCCATCGGCCTTCCGAGCCGACCCATAGTGTCCCACACGGTGTCACTGGCCAAACCTGTCGGGACTCTCTGGCCGAGTCACCGATCCTCCTACGTGGTGACTACCGGGTCGAACCTCCCACGCGGTCCGCTGGGCCGGGTACAGTGGAGCGGATCAATACATGACGGGTTGACCCTTCCAATGGGCAGGGTGAGTCACAACGAGTCTGACCAGTCGACCCAGATCGGGTCGGACTGGATCAGGGGCCCTTACTGACCCATTTCCTTCTTGGGCCATATCATTGGCACGAGACGTTCGTTTGACGAACCGTCAGTGGTGCCAGTATACTTGGAGCATAGTCATCACATTGAGTATACCCTACTGGAGATTGGGGTATAGTTGTGTCATGGTCAATTTGGTTTGTACATGAATCCAACCAGACCCTCGGGACAAAAATGCTAATAACTCACAGACTGGGGGTTTGATTGATGTGTCATCTACTGCGTTGAGACCCCAATGACATGGAAGTCATTTGAGATACTTCTACATGAGACATCGTGACACTTGGAGTATTTACCAGTAGCTTGTGGAGCAGATCCTTCTGTTGATGAGCAGGCAGAGTGCAAAGACCTAGTAGCTATAGACATGATGACTGCTTGACCGATTAGACTCAGAGTGATTCGACTAGCCCAGTGGAAGGAGATCCTGGTATATGGATGTAGACCCATAGTGGATGGAGTTCCTGGTAGTTGGCAGTAGACATGAGGTACTCGATAGGATAAGTACCTCTATAGGCTATTAGGGGGAGCGCCTGGTATTTAGCGGAAGACCCATAGCAGACGGAGTGCCCGATATTTGGCAGCAGACCCGTGGTACTTGACAGGAGGAGTATCACAGTAGTCCATGGTAAGTGATTTGCGCCACTGTGTCAAAACCAACCCACTGTACTCAACAGAGGAAGAGTTCTCTAGAAGACATGGTTTGGATAATGAAAAAAGCTAATTTGAGCTGAGTCAATGACCATTGTGTTTTCTTCAAGATTGATATGGGTTACTTGATAACTTTGGTATATTTATGGGAATATACCTAAGTAATGGTTATCCATTGAAATCATACTTTGGGGTTTATCCTTGCTGGATTTTGTTAGACTATGAGGGTCTCGGGGTCCCAATGTAGTATCGTTTTACTCACCCATGCACGGGCTACGCCTGCACCTCATTTTGTTGGATGCAGATGAGGGATAGCGCTGATGGAGGCTGAGAGCACTAGGAATGGACGATACTCGGAGGAGGATCTAACAACATATCGGCACACGGTGGAGTCTGACGGAAGTGGAGTGCTGTGGAGGCCATCTATACCTACCCTTCTGGTAGGAACCCCATATGACGATCCAGGAGATGCTTTCAGCTTTCAGCTGTTTGTCCCCTTTTAAGTTCTACTTGTTTTTTGTTGTATGTTTACATTATAGTTGGGCATGTTTTTTGGCCCCCCTTTAAATTCAGTATACATGTAATACAGCGTTTACATAGTGTTTTCTTCCACTTGTACTCTGGTTGTCTGTGTTTACTATTTATTAATGCAACACCTTCTGAGTTTTAGAGAATTACGCCTTTAGTGCTAGTCGCCAACCCCTGGCCTATGGAATACGGGATTGGGGTAGTCACGATACGGAACCTGGGGGGACGGGTCATGACAAATTATTCTTAGAGGACATCGGTTCTACCGCAGAACTTAGGAATCTGATATTTCTGTCTGTGATGCAATAGTGTTATGGGTACTAAATGTGTTTTTAGTTCTGGGAGTCCAGTGTTGGTGCGGGTGGCTGATGTATCCATACACCAAGACCCTGACTTATGATTTCCTTCTTAGTGCATGAAATCATTGATTGTGTGTGTTTTTTCAAAAAAAATCTTTATGTCAGCTCTAACCAGGTCAGCTCACTAGGTATAGTTTTGACCGTGTCACATCTGTTGCTTTCGGTATGCCTCCCCACAGATGTCTAGTTAGAGCTTCAAGAGTTGTACGTACTGACATCCCGATAAGAGCCTAGGCCTCAATACATGGCCCTCTTCCAGTTTAGGCACCAACGGTACTACTCCCCACTGGGCCATCGATGCCACCTGCCCTAGTAGCAGAGAGTGCAAACTACTTGAGCACACTACATGAGTTCTTGCACCAGAGGACACCCAAGTTCAAGGGAGAGACGGAACCACAGGCAGCTGACGATTGGCTGGAGGCTGTGGTGAGAGACATTAGACAGGTAGGGACACCAGCTGACTTTATGGTGATCCACGCAGCCAACCTCCTTTAGGCAGCATCAGGCAGATGGTGGAGCCTGATGCTCCAGATGCATGACGATGCATCACTTCTATGGGCAGACTTCAAGAGCCTGTTCCAGGCGGAGTTTTTACCAGTTATCCTTCGAGTGGTGCGGATACTGGAGCTACTTCATCTACATTAGGGTAGGATGATGGTGGCAGAGTACACGGTGAGGTTCAATGACCTCTTGCGCTACTACACTGATATGGTACGTGACCCGTTCTTCAGTGCCCGAACCTTTGAGCAGGGACTCAGGCGAGAGATTAGAGCTTCAAATGTCTCCCAAAACACCTCGATACATGTGGGGTGTTGGAGCGAGCCCTCCTAGTGGAGAGTTTTCTTTCTGAGCAGTCTCCAGTTGTGAGACCCACAATTACCCGACATAAAGCTAAGTCTTATATAGCTCACAGTAGACAGATGGAGTATAGTTCCAAGTGGACCAGACCCATAGGTGGTCGACCGCACGAATCATGATCGGTTGTGTGGGGCACCAAGAGTGGTGACAGAGCCATTCATGTCAGGAGCGGACAGTGTTACTTCGGTGGCGGGCTTGGTCACATGGCTCGTGACTGTCCGACCAACAACTATGATGATCAGAATATGGTTGAGGGACCTCTCATGCAGGGGAAGAGGTTAAATCATGGTGTTCCAAAGGGCGGAGGTGGACATGGAAGAGGATCTGGCTGTGCAGCTGGCAGTGGATGACTTTATGAGGTGCTACCACCACCACCACCAGGAGGCCAACCCGACCACATGGAGCGGGTGGACAGGGCAGAGCTCAGCTTCAGTCAGCAAAGGCCTATGACCATGGTGCTCCAGAGATGATACGAGGTATGATCTGTGTCTACTCCACCATAGATGCAGTTCTTATAGACACAGGTGCAAGTCACTCTTTCATTTCCATTTCCATCGTTTAGAGCTCGGAGATTCTGACAGAGTCGTTGGCTCGATCATTATGTCTAGATACTCCTATTGGAAAAGACTCGATGATTACACACTAGATCCAATAGTGTGAGCTTACTCTAAGAGGTGATATATTTGACTAGGATATCCTCATAGCAGCATTGAAGCCTAAAGAAATCATCTTGGGTATAGGATTTTTATATATAGTCCTTGCTCAGATCGACTGTATTAGGAACAAAGTGTAGTGTGTCTGCATGGATGGGACTAGGTTTACCATAACTAGCGAGAAGGAATGCTTTGCAGCATAGGACAGACTAACTCAAAAGAGGTTTCATGTGATCACTCACTAGTTGGCTGGCCTTACCCTCAGCGGAGTTGATGTGGAGAGTTCGACATATCCTCTAGCAGTAGACTTGCACACATATGTTTTCCCTAACGATGTTCTAGGACTACCACCTCGTAGAGAGGTGGACTTATACGTTGACATGTACCTTGGGATGACACCGATATCTACTATAACATATCGGATCGCTCCCGCTGTACTTCTCAAGCTGTGGGTATATCTAGAGGAAATGTAGGTAAAGGGATTCATTTGGCCATATGTTTCTTCCTGGTCAGCTACGATTCTATTCGCCAAGAAGGCGTACAAGAGCTTGAGGCTCTGCGTCGACTACCGTCGCCAAAACCAGGTGACCGTGAAGAACAAGTACCCACTTCTGAGGACTGGCGACCTCTTTAATCGTCTCAAAGGAGCTCGATGTTTCTCAAAGATAGACCTTAGATCAGGATATCACCAGCTTAGAGTTCGAGACGAAGATGTGCAGAAGATGGACTTCAGGTGTCATTGCGGCCACTAAAAGTTCTTGGTTATTCCCTTCGGTGTAACCAATAATCTAGTAGTTTTCATGAGTCTCATGAACAGTATATTCTAACCTTACCTCGATCGCATCATTATAGTCTTCAATGATGACATACTGATCAACTCGACTACTGAGAAAGAGCATGCCTACCATTTGCGGGTAGTACTGGACACACTCCGAGAGCACCAGATCTATGGTAAGCTCTTGAAGTTCCAGTTTTGGATTCGAGAGGTTCACTTTTTAGGACACATCATCTTGGAGGCTAGAGTTTCAGTGGATCCATTGAAGATCAATGAGTTTCTTTCTTGGGATCCACCCAAGAGTGTGACGGAGGTACGGAGTTTCTTGGGATTGGCTTGGGACGATCATTGGTTCTTTCCAGACATCTCTAGTGTTGCAACACCGCTATCAGTCTTAAAGAAGAATGGGAAACCCTTCATGTGGTCGGAGAGATTCCAGAAGAGCTTTCAGGAGATGAGGCAGAGGCTGACTAGTGACCCCATCTTGAGGCTTCTAGAGTAAGGCATAAGGTACGTAGTCTACTACGACACATCAAGGACGGGACTTGGGTGTGTGCTGATGCATTATCGAGTAGGGATCACATATGGATCTTGGAAACTCAGACATCATGAGAAGAACTATGCTACCCATGATCTGTAATTAGCAGAAGTGGTCTTCACCTCGAAGATGCGGCGACACTATCTGATGGGAGAACGTTTTACCATGTACTCTGATCACAAGAGTCTCATGTATACCTTCTCTCAGAATAACCTAAACCTGAGCCAGCAGCGTTGGCTTGAGATCTTCAAGGACCATGACTTCATGATATTCTATACTCCTTGGAAGGGGAACTTTGTTGTGGATGCATTCAGTAGGAGGAATGGTATACATCAGCTAGGATATGCAACAGAGCAGCTGGCCTCTTTAGAGATATCCTTTGTGGGTAGCGATGGGGAAATCTATATACAGTCTCTTACAGTCACTCCCTCTCTTCTTCAACATGTCAGGGAGTCGCAACATGGGGACACTGACTGTGAGATGCGACGTACTCAGATATCCATAGGGAAGGCACCTGATGGATTTTCTGAAGGTGGGGAGAACGTCATCCTTTTCAGAGGACATACAATGGTACAAGATTCACTTCAGGAGGAGTTTTTTAGGGAGTTTCAAACATTCCATCTAGCGGTACTTCCAAGTTTAGAGAAGATGTACCAGGACCTTCGATGACTGCATAGGTGTCCAGGTATGAAGAAGGCAGAAGTGGAGTTTGTCTCGTGGTGCCTCACTTGTCAGCAAGTGAAGGTGGAGCACCAGGTACCTATAGGCTTTGTTCATCCCTTAGAGGACAAAGAGTGAAAGTGGGATGGGATATCCATGGACTTCATGACGGGACTTCTATGTACATCAAGGGGTCACCACTCGATTTGGGTGATCTTCGATTGACTCACCACGCCAGCCCACTTCCTACCGATCAGAGAGCTGGGCACAGTTGAGAGATTTTGACTCCAGTATGTGTAAGATATAGTGAGATGTCCTAGAGTACATTCTTCTATTGTCTCCGACCATGATGCATGCTACACTTCCCGGCTATGGAAAGGGTTACAAGAGGCTTTCGACACATAACTACTTCTGAGAACCGCCTTCCATCCTCAGACAGATGGTCAAACCAAGAGGACCATTTAGACCCTCGAGGACATGCTCCGTGCATGTGTCCTCGACTTCGATCGGAGCTGGGAGAACCACTTTCCTTTGGTAGAGTTAGCCTACAACAACAACATTCACTCCACCATCTGTATGGCACCCTTTTTGGCCTTGTACGGAGGACCTTACAGATCAACATTGTGCTGGACAGAACCAGGGGCGTCAGTACTAGTGGGACCAGAGATGGTACGAGCTACCCTGGACAAAGTGCAGATCATCCAGGAGTAGATGAAGACTGCACAAAGTAGACATATTTCATGTGAGGATAGAATATGGAGACCTATAGAGTTCGAGGATGGAGAGCTCATCTTTCTGTGGGTCTCATCTCACCGAGGTATGTGGAGATTTGGCCGACATAGAAAGTTATCTCCATGGTTCATCTGAGCTTTCTAGGTCCTCTACAGAGTATGAATGGTGGAATACATCCTGTCTCTTCCACCCCACCTGCATCAGGTACACGACGTATTCCACGTGTCTCATCTAACGAGATACGTGCATGACCCATCCCACATCATCGACCTTGGCGAGCTGGACATCGATGACAGGGTGACTTTCACGGATGTTCTAGTGGAGATTGAGGATCGATAGTATCATGTTCAACGTGGATGGTTGATACCTCAGGTGCACGTTCGTTGGTAGCACGTGAACCTCCAGGAGAGCACATGGGAGCGGAAGGCTCAGATTCGTGCTCAGTACCCCCATTTGTTCCGTTAGTGTGAGTTGTAGATTACAGGGATTTAAATCCATGAGGTGGGGAGAATGTAATGAACGTTATTTACATGGGAAATTTTTTTCTTAAATAAATGGGAATTTTACGAGTCTGCATTTTCTGACGGCGCTTGATTCTAAGGACAGGTGTGCCCGAAATCAATTTTCAATGTTTTTTTCAGGTACATTCAGTAAATGTACGAGCGGGATTTTATTTCTTTTGAACCAGTGCTTGTAATTGAAATATGAGGGCACCTTTGAACTCGCATAGTCAGTGATTGATTACCGAGACATTCACTACAGTTGCGTTTTATCGAGTTTGGAAGATTGATTTTGGGGTTTCGAATTTAATTTGTAACGCCCTGACCCCAGCTTCCCAGAGTCGGTGCATTACTTCGTAACATTGGCATGATCACAAAAGATCAAGTCTCGAAAGACCGATTAGTTTAGTAGCCTTGGAAACACTAGATACATTCATAAGTCTTTCATTACATCAAAAAGTAAACAAACTACAATAACATGGTCTTCATAGTCCACACTCATATCCCTTTCTGACTACCCCTGCAGGTCATTCATAAAATACTTCTTCACATCCTGGAAAAATATTAAAACATTGAATGGGTGAGCTCTGATGCTCAGTAAGGTTAACAATATAGCGGAAGCTTTCATAAATAAACATTAACATTTAAGTCAATGTATAACTAAAACAAAAGCCTTTTAAACATGATCTTCAACATAATATGGAAAAAGTAAAATGAGATAATGCCATTTACTTATTCACATGGATATTCTACTGGTCGAATAATCACATGCAATATCAATAACCACTTTCATAATGAGGGAATGTATAATGCCGGACATTCTGAAACATTTTGTCAAGGCCTCGGCCAAGACGTCTAAAATGATTAAGGCCTCGGCAAAAACCATAAATCAAATTGGGAAAGGGCCTCGGCCAATTCCACGTCTAGTTGTCTCATGAGACCTACCAATGCATCGAGGAGCTATAGCGGGATCCACCCGTCACTTATTAAGTCCAATACATTCCTCATATGAATAGGTTTAAACATATCATAAACCATAACATATTCGTATCACATAAAACATGCATAAAGGAAACATAAAATTTCCACATTTCAATCACAAGATATCAATACAACACATTGATATAATAAAAACGCTTTCAAAACCATTTTCAATACCAAAATAAAAGAATGTTAAAACTTTGTATTTATTTTTCATTAAAAAAAATGATGGCTTGTATAGGAAGCCGAAACTCAAATAATGGTCACGGCGGCGGAGAAGCCGCTGTCGCCGCATATGTATGGAAAGAAAAACATTCCATTTTTGTCGTTTAGTAAAACGCTTCATATAAAAATATTCCTTTTGAATAAACGTAAAAGTCAAAGGGGTTTATACACTGTACAAAAAGAAATTTGTGTATAAAACAAAATATGCCTCAATGAATGGAGATTGAGACGAAGTCCCTTAAAAAGATCATTTTTAAATATAATATATCTATTATGTGTATTCACTATATGTACACATAAAGAAAGTATAAATACAATATACGACATAATAATATCATGACATAATTTGAAAGTAGGAGATTAACCCAAAGAATGGAAGTTGGGTTATGAAATTCCCTTACCTTGTGTCCGACTTGATTCGACCGTTCTTTAACCTCCTGAATAATAAACTAGAGTTAATATCTACTTTATTAAGAACCTTTTTCAAGTTCATTATCCCTTTTATATCACTTATTACAATGTTATGAACATTATGTAATTATTTAAGTTAATAACGGTCGTTTTGTCGATCTTTGGTACTTGAGTCAAAAATAGACTTCTTATAATTACGAGTTGTTCATGTGGTGAAATATCCGTTATATCCAGAATTATATTCATGATATAGATATCATATATCTCATATATATCCAGTATATACATTCATTCATAATATTACATGACATTTAGAGGTATGGAATGAAATGCACCGTTCATGGAGACGGTAAGCCGTACGTACGCATGAACGCTACTTTCATTTATATTTCGTATTTAATGGAACGAAATCATAATGATATAAATGTATAATATAATTCCAGTATAATATAGTGTATAATACTATTTAATCCATCCTTTATACATCCCATATATGGTATTAACGATTCAAATCACTTTGAGGGGGCGGTAGTCCGCACTTCCTAAAATGAAATTATCGCGTTTTACCCATAATGGAAATCATAAATTATGCCATAAATGAGAAATACAAAAGCATAATTAAAACATAAACATATTATATATCATATATAAAAATAGTGACATCTTAATAGCCACCTTTGAAGGTGTTATATGAGTGTTGAACAATCATCGTTTCGTGAGGCAGAAATTCGCCATCCACAGAAACCGTATGTTCTTTAACCATTAGATGTCGGTGTGTGTAAGTGTATCTAGAATCCTTCTTATAACAACATCCTAGTATATTGAGGATACTGGTGTTGTTACAAAAGAAATCAATAAAAAGAGTTTAGAGGGTTGGAGAAGAAAATTAAAACAAAACAACATTAGATAAGACATTACCTCAAAATCGGGTAAATCTTTTTGATTTGAGCCAAAGGCTTCCTTGAGAAGAGTTATGCCCAAAGTGAGGCTTCTATGAGTAAGAGGTGGAAGTTGGGAGAGTATTTTGGCAGAGTTTGTCCGAGCCAAATGTCTTGAAAGTGTAAATGAGGTGGGAGAGGTGGGGTCCTTTTATAAGTGGAGAGGAGGGGCTCTTTTGGAAAGATTGAAATGATACATTATTACACAATGATATTCGAATTATAAAGGTCCCACACTTATATAATTCGTGTATAAGGTGATAAGGGTTCTAAATATACCCATCCAATAGTCTTTGGACAAGTGTAAGCCTTGTATTTTACATTATCTTTTCATTTTATTAAAATCGTTAAATAATGAGGTCATCGCTGCATCATAATGATTTCATAAATAATTTAATTTATTTATTGTCTAAAAATTATAAAAAAATACTATGATATATGAAATATGTTTAGCTTTCTAATTAATATTTATAGTCAAAATTTGGACTTGTGTAACCCCACTTAAAAACTGTTTTAGTAAAATAACTCATGTTTGTGTCAATTTAATTTTAACATTAAATAAATATATATTAATGTCATTTTCCAACTAAAGTGGCTCCATGGGGTTCCCAAGTTGCCCCATGGGTTTTCTAGGTCGGCCATGACTCATACAATAGGAGTAGGACAAGTTTCAAGCTCATCTCATATTATTAAAACATTATTTTTACCATAAACTTCACTAATTACCTCTAATCGCGATTAAGAACTTAAAAGTTACTATTCACCAAAAATTATTTTAATCTCATCGAACCACATTTTACATCTTAATGACAACCATATATGTCGGATTTTTGAAAATCAAATCATAGAAGTGGTAATATTTCATTTTAACGAAAAATCAGTTTTTAACAACCACTTAGTGGTTTCACTATTCATAAAAAATTGATGTTTTTCAGAATAAGGCCAAAATTTCACCCTAAGCTATAATTGATATTCTGAATTCAAAAATGATGTCTATTTTACAAAATTCCAAACATATAAGTTGCATTAATTAATTTTATAATTAATTCCCTCTGTTACAACAAATAGCATGTTTTTAAGAAACAATTTATATCAAAAGATTGGCAATTGTTTATGTCCAATTTCAATGTTAAATTAATTCTAATGAAAACCATTGGATAAAATGGTAAAAATATATTCTAATTATACTTTAAAACCACTAAACAGTATAATTTATCACTATAAATTATTTTGATTAAAAAAGTTGTTTTTAAGTATTTTTCACTATTCATAAAAAATTAGAAGTTCTCAGAAAATTACAAAAAATTCAACTTTGGATATTTTCGATATTACGAATAAAAAAATGAAGTTCATTTTGAAATATAAAATTTCTATAATTTTAAATTTTTTTATTACTATTCATAACGGCTACTTTGATTAGTCGCAGTGTTTTAGAACTCGAAGTTGCGTATAATGCAAGCTATTGCATTATTGAATGAGAAGCGTATCATGGAAGATCGGGATGTTACATTCTCCCCTCCTTCAATAAATTGCGTCCTCGCAATTTGAAATTTTTCTTTGAAAATATAAGGTTGAAAAGAGAAAATACCTTTGAGGAAAACCCACATCGGAAATAAGATTAATAAAATTTAGCCTTAATAAGAGGGAAAGGGAAATGAAAAAGTCACCACCCATATATGATCTCGATTAGGAGAACATTGGTGGCAATTAGAGACAAATAATTTGAGGAAAAACGTAAATATTGGTAGGGAGTGATTGAGGTCATCAACTACAATCAACTGTCAAATTGAGGGCCTCAAAGCCTTCAATCTATGTTGATTTAAAATATCATCAGTTCAACAAGACATAAGGTATTAGGATAACACATTTTTTTGTTTTAATATCCCTTTACTAAAGTTTAAGAATTAATTTATTCATTGAATAAGAGATAGGTATAAATATATTTATGGTTGACAATTAGAGTTTCAACCTTCAACTAATCTTTCACTCAAAAAGATAATAGAACTCAAAAATATTAAACTTATCCTAATTGTATAAGGTTCCAAATGTTAACACATACCATTTAGATTAGTAAAATTATTTTTTAATAACCAGGGACTTCCTGTAGGCTAGTGGTAGGAAATAAAGGCATGTCGCAGTATGGTTGTGGGTTCGATTCCTATAGCTTTGTCCGACGCGACGGGTTATGCCCCACCCTGTAGGTTGTCCTTTTCCTAAAACTATAGTATCATAATATTCCAAAAATAATCATAATAAATTTTTTAACCATAAACAATACTATCCGAAGATCAACTTAATCCACTCCAACCTTTATAGTTATCCAAAATACTTCTGTCCAACTCACAGTCCAAATTTTATAAGGAAGGTAAGCATAATGAAGATCCTTTTTTCCACATAACAACATGTGAACACCTTCATCATGTATTCTTTTTAAACATACTGAATTACCATGATCCCTTATTCCTTATAGAATACTAGATATACTCCTTCTATCCAAAAATGTATACAAATCATCAATCAGTTTCAAGGAAGTTAAGAATATCCAATATAATTTATCCAAATCAATCACGTCTTATTCCAAAATAACTATCTTGGTATCAGAACCATATTATGGTTTATCTTTTTCTCAACCATATATTATCCAAATATTTAACCTACTGTGGAGTTACTTTTCATGGTTCCACACAATCTCAAGTCCTTGATGAAATAGTACTGCAGTACAATCCTTATATACTCCATAATTATTATAACAAGAACATCATTGATCCAACACTCAAATTACAAAATTCTTTAATAACAACATAAGAACACTAATCATTCCTCCTCATCTGTGGTAGTATCATAACTTGATTATTATCCAATAACATCATTTGGGGCATACTCTGATGATTTGAACATTGGTTTGCGTAGTGTCCCCACTCCTTGCAGATGAAGCATTGTACATTTGAAACCTTTTTCTTACCCTTGCAGTCACACACTTGGTGTCCTTTTTCTCCACACTTATAACAAACCCCCATTCCCTTCAGGCAAATTCCAAGGTGTTTCTTCCCACAGTTATCACATATTGGAAAATTCTTCATTCCCCTCATTCCTTTATCCATCATTCTCTCTTCCATCCCTTTCATCTCTTGCTTCGCTTCAAAGCCATAGGACTCAGAGAATTCTTTACTTATCTTATTAAAACATGATACTATTTCTTCATATGGTGATAACACATGGGAGACTATTTCCCTTCGAAATGTTGGCTTAATACCATGAAAGATACGATACTTCTTACTCTTTGGATCATACGTATTGCTGGAGTTCACATTCCTTTTACTGGGCGCCATTTCTATACAATGGCATAAACTATATTAGTTTATGAATCAAAATACATAATTCCATACTTATAAAATACTTAACATAAATTGAACTATTTATGGATATAATCCATAATCATAAAAAGGTTTTCATTGAGGAAGTATATACTCATAACCATTCATAGTGGTTTGTAAAGAAAACGATAATTAACCTAAGCATATCCCCCGGGAGTGTCGTAACCAAGAGTGCAGCAAGGCCCGTTGTCGTGCACCAGTTCCCGTTTGAGTCTATCTCAAAGCGGTGTTTTCAGGTTTTACACCTAGGTGCATCTGTGCCAGAGCCGCCTCTACCTGCTCGTATCCAGACAGGGATGTATTGCTCGGAAAACTCACAACATCTCTACAATACCAAAATTCTAGGAAGTTATTCTATACTAATCCTCAAAGTTCATCTTAGGTCTACATGCTCTAATTAGAGTTTATCTAAATCTAGCTTCCAAGGTTAGTACTAAACTGCCTCTGATACCAACTGTAATGCCCCGACCCCAGCTACCCAGAGTCGGTGCATTACTTCGTAACATTGGCATGATCACAAAAGATCAAGTCTCGAAAGACCGATTAGTTTAGTAGCCTTGGAAACACTAGATACATTCATAAGTCCATCATTACATCAAAAAGTAAACAAACTACAATAACATGGTCTTAATAGTCCACACTCATATCCCTTTCTGACTACCCCTGCAGGTCATTCATAAAATACTTCTTCACATCCTGGAAAAATATTAAAACATTGAAGGGGTGAGCTCAGATGCTCAGTAAGGTTAACAATATAGCAGAAGCTTTCATAAATAAACATTAACATTTAAGGCAATGTATAACTAAAACAAAAGCCTTTTAAACATGAACTTCAACATAATATGGAAAAAGTAAAATGAGATAATGCCATTTACTTATTCACATGGATATTCTACTGGTCGAATAATCACATGCAATATCAATAACCACTTTCATAATGAGGGAATGTATAATGCCGGATATTCTGAAACATTTTGTCAAGGCCTCGGCCAAGACGTCTAAAATGATTAAGGCCTCGGCAAAAACCATAAATCAAATTGGGAAAGGGCCTCGGCCAATTCCACGTCTAGTTGTCTCATGAGACCTACCAATGCATCGAGGAGCTATAGCGGGCTCCACCCGTCACTTATTAAGTCCAATACATTCCTCATATGAATAGGTTTAAACATATCATAAACCATAACATATTCGTATCACATAAAACATGCATAAAGGAAACATAAAATTTCCACATTTCAATCACAAGATATCAATACAACACATTGATATAATAAAAACGCTTTCAAAACCATTTTCATTACCAAAATAAAAGAAAGTTAAAACTTTGTATTTATTTTTCATTAAAAAAATGATGGCTTGTATAGGAAGCCGAAACTCATATAATGGTCACGGCGGCGGAGAAGTCGTTGTCTCCGCATATGTACGGAAAGAAAAACATTCCCTTTTTGTCGTTTAGTAAAACGGTTCGTATAAAAAGATTCCTTTTGAATAAACGTAAAAGTCAAAGGGGTTTATACACTGTACAAAAGAAATTTGTGTATAAAACAAAATATGCCTCAATGAATGGAGATTGAGACGAAGTCCCTTAAAAAGATAATTTTTAAATAAAATATAACTATTATGTGTATTCAATATATGTATACATAAAGAAAGTATAAATACAATATACAACATAATAATATCATGACATAATTTGAAAGTAGGAGACTAACCCAAAGAATGGAAGTTGGGTTATGAAATTCCCTTACCTTGTGTCCGACTTGATTCGACCATTCTTTAACCTCATGAATAATAAACTAGAGTTAATATCTACTTTATTAAGAACCTTTTTCAAGTTCATTATCCCTTTTATATCACTTATTACAATGTTATGAACATTATGTAATTATTTAAGTTAATAACGGTCGTTTTGTCGATCTTTGGTACTTGAGTCAAAAATAGACTTCTTATAATTACGAGTTGTTCATGTGGTGAAATATCCGTTATATCCAGAATTATATTCATGATATAGATATCATATATCTCATATATATCCAGTATATACATTCATTCATAATATTACATGACATTTAGAGGTCAGAAATGAAATGCACCGTTCATGGAGACAGTAAATCGTACGTACACATGAACGCTACTTTCATTTCTATTTCGTATTTAATGTAAAGAAATCATAATGATATAAATGTATAATATAATTCTAGTATAATATAGTTTATAATACCATTTACTCCATCCTTTATACATCCCACATATGGTATTAACGATTCAAATCACTTTGAGGGGGCGGTAGTCCGCACTTCCTAAAATGAAATTATCGCGTTTTACCCATAATGGAAATCATAAAGTATGCCATAAATGAGAAATAAAGAAGCATAAGTAAAACATAAAAATATTATATATCATATATAAAAATAGTGACATCTTAATGGCCACCTTTGAAGATGTTATATGAGTGTTGAACAATCATCGTTTCGTGAGGCAGAAATTCGCCATCCACAGAAACCGTATGTTCTTTAACCATTATATGTAGGTGTGTTTAAGTGTAGCTCGAATACTTCTTATAAAAACATCCTAGTATATTGAGGATACTGGTTTTGTTACAAAATAAATGAATAAAAAGAGTTTAGAGGGTTGGAGAAGAAAAATAAAACAAAACAACATTAGAGAAGACATTACCTCAAAATCGGGTAACTCTTTTTGATTTGACCCAAAGGCTTCCTTGAGAAGAGTTCTGCCCAAAGTGAGGCTTCTAGGAGTAAGAGGGGGAAGTTGGGAGAGTATTTGGGCATAGGTTGGCCGAGCAAAATTGCTTGAAAATGTAAATGAGGTGGGAGAGTTGGGGGCCTTTTATAAGTGGAGAGGAGGGGCTCTTTTGGAAAGATTGAAATGTTACATTATTATACAATGATTTTCGGATTCTAAAGGTCCCACACTTATATAATGCATGGATAAGGTGATAAGGGTTCGAAATCTACCCATCCAATAGTCTTTGTACAAGTGTAAGCCTTGGATTTTACATTATCTTTTCATTTTATTAAAATCGTTAAATAATGAGGTCATCGCTGCATCATAATGATGTCATAAATAATTTAATTTATTTAATGTCTAAAAATTATAAAAAAAATACTATGATGTAGGAAATATTTTTATATTTCTAATGAATATTTATAGTCAATATTTGGACTTGTGTAACCCCACTTAAAAACTGTTTTAGTAAAATAACTCATGTTTGTGTCAATTTAATTTTAACATTAAATAAATATATATTAATGTCATTTTCCAACTAAAGTGGCTCCATGGGGTCCCCAAGTTGACCCATGGGTTTTCTTGGTCGTCCATGACTCATCCAATAGGAGTAGGACAAGTGTCAATCTCATCTCGTATTATTAAAACATTATTTTTACCTTAAACTACACTAATTACCTCTAATCGCGATTAAGAACTTAAAAGTTACTATTCACCAAAAAGTATTTTAATCTCATAGAACCACATTTTACTTCTTAATGACAACCATGTATGTCGGAGTTTTGAAAATCAAATCACATAAGTGGTAATATTTCATTTTAACGAAAAATCAGTTTTTAACAACCACTTAGTGGTTTCACTATTCATCAAAAATTGATGTTTTTCAGAATAAGGCCAAAATTTCACCCTAAACTATAATTGATATTCCAAATTCAAAAATGATGTCTATTTTACAAAATTCCAAACATATAAGTTACATTAATTAATTTTATAATTAATTCCCGCTGTTACAACAAATAGCGTGTTTTTAAGAAACAATTTATATCCAAAGATTGGCAATTGTTTATGTCCAATTTCAATGTTAAATTAATTCTAATGACAACCATTGGATAAAATGGTAAAAATATATTCTAATTATACTTTAAAACCACTAAACAGTATAATTTATCACTATAAATTATTTTGATTAAAAAAGTTGTTTTTAAGTATTTTTCACTATTCATAAAAAATTAGAAGTTCTCAGAAAATTCAACTTTGGATATTTTCGATATTACGAATACAAAATGAAGTCCATTTTGAAATATAAAATTTCTATAATTTTAAAAAGTGGTTATTACTATTCATAACGGGTACTTTGATTAGTCGTAGTGTTTTAGAACTCGAAGTTGCGTATAATGCAAGCTATTGCATTATTGAATGAGAAGCGTATCATGGAAGCTCGGGGTGTTACATAATTAAATAAAAATATTGTGCTAGACATTTTTTATTAGTGGTAGTTAGAACCTCCAAAGGGATGTTAGTGATGGGGGACACCACACCATAACCTCCCATGAGAGGTCAAGGTTGTAGGGCCCACCCGAATTCAACCACCCATGGGAGATTAAATAAGGAGGGGACCACATGGGGCCTAACCCTTGTAATAATGGGAGGAGAGGAAAACATCCCCAACTCCCCTAATTAATGTGGGGACCTCTTGATTCCCTCAACTCCCCATTAAATGGAGAAAAAAATTATGAAAAATTTCCCCCACCTTATTGTACCAACCACCCTCCCCCCTAATTAATTGTTGCACCAGCTCTTCTGTTTTATTTAGGAATCCTCTTGGTATCCTCATAAATTTAATATGACACCTCTAATGTATTAATTATGGGTGCAGGTTGTTAATTCTTCTTTTTGAAATTAAATTCCAACGTAATTTAAGACAAACCTTCCCTCTCCTATATTAAGGATGCTTGGGGAAGGTTTTGAGTCATCTTTTTCAAGTGGAAAAACACTGGAAAAGAGACATGACGCCCAACCATTGCAGAATTATTCCTCCAAAGAAGAACCATCACCCATGAAAAATGAAGAATGAAGAACACATTCTTCATCGTTCTTCAACTGGGGATAGAATGGGAAGCACTGCAACCCATGAAGAACACCGATGACATCATCTCGACTCGACTTCTTTGAGCTCTTCTTTCCCAGATATTGACAGAACGAAGACCGCCTTCCGTGACGCCATCATCGATCACCAGATTCGAGGTAGGGGATATTTACATTTGAATTTTTACCCTCTGTACCCCGTCGTTTGTTGTGTGCTTTGAGAACCGAATGATATCACCATAATGAGGATGGATCGAACCGCATGAACATGGCCCGACCCTCGCCTTTTATTGGTTCTTGTTCGATAATGAAGGAGGAGGTACACACCGCAAAGAGGTGACAACAACGAAGACGGTGAACAAAGGCTGCGCTACTCGTGGCTTCTGCGAACCGCGCCAACCCTGCGGCACCCCGACGTGCTCCACGCACCCTACCAGCGGCTTGCTCGGTGCCCCCACACCCTACCGTAGGCATGCCCGGCGCACCCGTGACCCCCTGCCATGCTGCCCGATGCCTTGAAGAGATACCACCACCCCCTGCGTGGCACCCTTCCACGATGCTCGGCGCCCTAGAGCGCTACCCGACCCCAACATGGCACCTCTACCGTGATGCTCGGTGCCCCGCCTGGTGCCCCTGTGGCCCCCTTCTGCGCTGCCCAGCGCCCGTGTCCCCCTGTTGCGGCATGCACGGCGCACTGCCCGTCACACTACTCGGCTCCCTGGCACCCTGCCCGGTGCACCCGCAGCCTGCCCAGTGCCCAGCCAGCCTTCCCGTGCCCCACGCTGCCTGCCTACTGGCCTCTTGGCCACCGACCTTCCATGCCGACCCGAGGGGGCTCCAGGCAGCGCAGCAGGGGGCCGGACTCCCGAGCCGAGTCAACGAGTTTCCTTCATGACGACTATCTGGCCAAACCGACCTCACGTTCCGCTGGGTCGGGCCCAGAAGACCGGGTGAGGACTTAGAAGACTGACCCACCATATGGACCGGGTCAGACCTAGCGAGTCTGACCGAGTCAACCCAGACCGGGTCGGACGGAACCCGAGCCCATTACTGACCGATTACCTTCTTTGGCCATATCATTGGCACCGGACGTCCATTTGACGAACCGTCAGTGGAACCGGTATTCATGGAGCATAGATATCCCGTTGAATATATGCCACTAGAGTTCGGGGTATAGTTGAGTCTCAGTCTGGTTGGTTCGTATACGAATCCAACCAGACCCCCATGACAAAAATGCTAATAACTTATACACCGGGCATTCGATTGACACGTCGTCTGTTGCGTTAAGACCCCTCTAACATGGCGATCATTTGAGATACATCCACGAGAGACTTCTTGACACTTGGAGTATCGACCATTAGCTCGTGGAGAGAATCCTTCTGGTGATGAGCAGGTAGAGTGCAGAGACCTAGTAGCTGTAGACCTGACGATTGTTTGACCGATTCGACTTGAAGTGATTTGACTAGCCCAGGGGATGGAGAGCCCAGTATTTGGTGGCAGACCCATGGAGGATGGAGCACCTAGTAGTTGGAAGCAGATCGGTGTTACTCGATAGGAGGAGTACCTATATAGGCTATTTGGGGGAGAACCATGTATTTAGTAGCATACCCATAGCGGATAGAGCGCCCGGTATTTGGCAGTAGACCCGCGGTACTCGACAATAAGAGTACCTCAGTAGTCCAAGGTTATTGAGAAGAGCCTCAGTGTCACGACATGCCCACTATACATGACAATGGAGGTGTTCTCCAGTAGTCGTGGTTTCGATAATAAAAAACCTGGTTTGAGCTGAGTCAATGACCTTGGTTTTTTCCTCATTATTGAGATGGCTTACTTGATAACTTAGATATATGTATGGTCCTATACCTAAGTAATGGTTATATGTTGAAATAATACTTTGTGGTTTATCTTTGTTGGATATTGTGAGACCTTTAGGGTCTCAGAGTCCCTACTGAGTATCGCTATACTCACCCCTGCATGGTCTATGCCCGCATCTCGTTGTTATGGATGTAGATGATGGATAGCACCGATAGAGGCCGAGAGCACCAGGACTGGATGGTACTCGAAGGAGGACCTTACGACGTATCAGCACACTGTGGTATCTGATGACGTGGAGTGCTGTGGAGGTTATATTTACCTACCCTTTAGGTTGGAACCCCAAAGGATAATCCAGGAGCTTCTTTCACCATTCAACTGTTTGTCCCTTTTTCAGTTGTACTTTTTTCAGTTGTATTTGTACTTTATAGTTGGGCTTCTATTCTGGCCCCCCATTACATTATGTACACTTGGTATACAACTTTTCTTAGTGTTTTCTTCTTCTTGTACTCTATTTGTGTGTGTTTACAATTTATAAAGGCAATGCCTTCCCTGTTTTAGGTAATTGCACCTTTGGTGCTAGTCTCCAACCCCTGGCCTATGGAAGGCGGGTTTGGGGTAGTCACAATATGGGCCCCAGGGGACGGGTCATGACAGAAACGATATTTAATAAAAATTACAGTAATATTCACACACAAATGGAAGGGGTATAAGGATTAAGAAAACAAAAATGTGTAGTGTTTGAGAATCCCCTTACCTTAAATACTTCATTACTTCAACATTTCTCTTCATACTAAATAATAAACTTATGATTATTAAAAAAAATCTATAGTATTTAATTATGTCATTTTTTCCACCAATTATACATTATAATTATATTATTATAATTTACAACACACATTATTATGTGTGAATAGTTTTGATTCCATGTTAACATTAATGTTTCTTATTCTGTTTCAATGTTACTTTTGTGAGTTCATATATACATTAGTTTAATAATTTAAAGAAGAAGAAAAATATATATCTATAACATTTTATAACATAAATATATTATTGTAACCAACCATAGGGTTCCTAATAATAAAACTATTTGAAATTTCCACATTGGCAATTAACTGACTATTGACCGGACATTGTCAAAAGACTGGGAAGTGAATGTTTGAAATTTATATATGTAATAATTAGGATAAATTTAGTATGTAAAAATCATTAATATGATTTTAACATACATAATAATTATATTTATATAATATGTGTTTGAATGGAATTGGGGAAAATAAAGTGAAGATGATTTTGAGAGAACCGTTAATAGATACGTACTATTTCAAAAGTGTTACTTCACTTATATAAAACTACAACTCCATTAATGTTTTGATTTAGTTTATGAAAGAATGTCCCAAATTATTATAAGGGTAGTGATAAGTTGTAATTTTTAGAGATTTAGCTTAATCAATTGAAGAAGGATGTTTTTGAAAAGGGGAGTGAGATGGGTTAATTATACGTGAGGAGGGGGCTATTTTTAGAAACAAATATTGAATTAAATATTATATCAAAGGTAAAACATGTAATAGTGTATTTTATATAATATAAATCATATATATATATAAATATAATGTTTTTAAGACTTTAACCAAAATATTAATCGATTTCACTTGACTTATAAAAATGAAATTTGGAAAAACTGAAATAACGTTATTTTATTAGATTTATTTTGGCATTAGGTTTTGGAAAATGATTTTAACATTTAGAAAGTATTATTATTGTATTTTAGTGATAAAAGTATTAATGTAAATATTTTTCTTCGTAAAACACTATTAAATTAATTATAATATCATTATTATATCATAAATGATGTAATTTAGGATAAATCTGTATATTAAAAATAATGTAATTTTACTATTCATATAAAAATTGATGTATTATAAAATATTACCTAGAAATGAGCCCTAAAAAATATAGACATAATGAATAAAAATATAATTAAAATTTTATGAATATAATATTTTATAATTGGTGAATTAAATATTTATTATAAAAAATAGTATTTTTTTAAAATAAACATCAATATAGTCTAATTAAAATGTGTCTATATTTTCTATGACACTTTTAGTCATGATATTTATTTTTTTGGATTATAATGTTTATATTTAATCATATTAATCATGATATATATATTTTATACTAAATTTTAATAATTTGAGATCCATTTACTATTGTAATGTTTTAGTAACTATTTACAACTAATAAGTTAATATTTTAATAGAGTATAATTTGAATAGTAACATTGCATCCTATAATTTTCATTTAAGTAATTAAATTAATATTCATTACAATTCATATCATGTCTTATATTTTCATTTTCTAATATTTTTATTTATATTAATGATATTGTTTTCATTTTCTAGAGTGTATTTGGTAGGAGTAATTATTAAAGAAGATTGAGGAAATCAATATTTTCCCATTACATTTTATCTATTTTATGTTTTGTCCAATTTTTATAATTGTAATTTAATGTGTTAAACCATTGAAAATTTTATATATTTTAAATATTGAAATAATTTTTTCTATTCTATCTATGTCTTGTATATGTATAATATAGTATAATATCACATAATACATAATGTTTCCAGAAACAAATATCATTTCTAAACACTTGGTTATTATAGATTACCCTATATGTATTATAATATATAGAATTGTACATCATATAAGTTATTAAATACATAATAATATTATTTATTTGGGTCAGGAAGTAGTTTAACTACATGATATTATTTATCCAAAAGTTATAGTGCCTCTACAAATTGAAGTGGTGTCCACAGATAGATGGTGTATTGATCATTTTATAACAATGGGAAACTAATCATTGACAATAGTTGAAATATTATTTATTAATTATGTTTGGTTTATTTTTGTCATTAATTTTTTTTATTACATATAAAATTTTCTTCCAAATAACTTATATAAGAGTATCTAAAATTAAATAAATCGCAGTAAATGAAATTAAAAGTTCTGGTTTAAGGAAATTAAAATACTCCTCCGGAATATACTTGGGTAAAAATGTTATCGCACTTATTTTCTATATTATATAATAAATACTATTTCTTGATGAATCCATATATCTATGGTATATATTATATGTTAAATATTTATAGAAATGATATCAGGGATGTTTTAATTAGTGATAATATCTCTCAATATGTGTTTTAGGGGTTTTCTTTATAAGTAAATTCTAATTTTAATTTTAGTTTCGTTAAGTTTATATATTTTTTATCAAAAATTTTAATAATTTTTCTATGAATGTGGGATGACTAAAAACTAATAGTAAGAACCTAGTATTTGATAGTGTATATGACACGCAACAACAAGCGTGTAATGTAATAAAATATAGGTATACATTATAATATAATTGATATTTAAAATATATTTTATATATTTCATTGGATGAAACACTAAGTTATCATGAACTGAACGTGAAACTGAGTTATCATACTTCATAAGTAGCAATGACCTTCCTCTATAGATTTCAATACATGCAATAGAGTACTTCTTTTATGCCTTTCACTATACATAATCCCCAGTCTTACCAAGAAACAATCATTAATTGAAACATTGTTATTTAATACAAAAAGATACAAGAAATGTGTTATTAAAATTATTGAATATATTATGATATTATATGGTTTTGAAAACTAAATCATTAGATACAAATAAATTAGAAATTAACATAATAACAAATTGAATATTAAAAGTCTATTTTAATAGAAAATATTTATTAGGCTCACAAAGTTATTTTACGCTATTAGATTAAATTAATTACAACTAGTTAGTTATATTAATGTAATAAATATGTTTCATATTCAATAAATTATTTTATCTTCATAAAATAGATTTTTCAAACAAAAGATAAGAGCAAACCTAATATTTCACTTAAAACCCTACATTTTTATGAAGGCTTTTTACCACCTTTTAATGGGGAAGCTATTTTAAAACATAAATTATGACAAATTAATGAATTAAATTTGATAAAATAAAATTAATTTTTGAATTCATAATGTTTAATTTAATCTATGGTTAAATTTTTGGATTTTTCTGGGAAACAATATTTTTTTAATGAATAGTGAAAAATAATGCTTTTAAGTTTAAAAATGTCATTCCTTTTAAAAAATTATTATTGATAAATTATATTATATATTTTTTTTATTTTAAAATTTTCTCAATTATTCATCTATTAATATAATTTATTTTATATAATCAATTTATCTTTTCAATGTAATATAAAAACATAACAATATTTTGAACATATTTCTACAAAAACTAGTTAATCAGTCTGCCTTGGAGATTAACTTTAATCCTAATTTTCCATATTTGTAATTTTAATTTTGAAAATAAAAAATAAACCATTGTAATAATGATATCATCTATATTCTAATAAGATAAAATTAATTTTCAAAATACTGATTAGTGAACATTATTAAAATTAATTACAATATTTAATGAGTGATTAGGCTTTAAATGGACTAAAACCTTATGTTATAGGGACCTAAGAACATATACACATTTAGGAAACATATTATCTAGAAATATTTCTTCCATTAAACTTACATTAAATAGTTAGGGTGTTTTTATGATTTTTTTAGATAATAACATGTGTGCACCTAACTTCATTTCTAAAATACCATGTAAGTCATTTTCTTTTCCTAGAAAACGCTACTAGTGATACTAATTCCTCACACCTCTAAAACCTCTTTTGTTAGGACAAGATCGTCCCAAATTTCCTCAAACCTCCCCCCTACAACCTCCTCATCCTAGAAATCTACCATTGGGTAGAATACATTCAAGTGATTCCTTTCGGTTAAATCTAAATGTAGTAACCAGATTTTGAGGTAACACCTTCACTCATGCATATTAGTTTCATTCCCATTCTCCACAAAATATAGTATTCTTGTTATAGGATTTCATAATAAAATAGTATATTCAATATACTATGATTTTTTTATAATATTTTTTATAACTGCATTTACACACACCTCATTCTAATGAGCAATGAACATAATGTTTCTCTGAATGGTTAATTAAAACCTCATGAAATAATGATTGTTCAATTCTCCATTACTTCATCTTATACTGAACATTATGATTGGAAATGTATTTATATATGATATATATGTTATATAAATTTTTTTAGTAAGATATAATTTTTATTTATAACACACATTTAGGATTTCCATGTTGTCTAAATAGAATATTTTCATTTGAGAAAGTGTGGACTACCCCCCCCCCCCCAATAGGGTTGGATTCATTTGAAAGATATGTGGAATGTATAAAATAATATTCAAAATTAAACATAGTTGAAATAAAAAGAAACAAAAATGTTTCAGTACATATTATTCTTTCTGTATAATATATATATATATATTATCCCATTTATTACCCCTTCACACACTTTAAAAGAGATTAAGTCGTTGGTAGACATGTGGACTACCACCTCCTTGACATAATGTTATTCATTATACATCAATGAATTATATATGCGAGTATATATAACTGAATAAAAATATATTTGTTATATAATGATAATTCTGGAAATATTTTACTTACTTAACTTCTTTCCACAATGATCATTTAAAAAAATTGAACGTTACTCATTCGTATGTATGACATACAATCTATGTGAATGTAACATTGATTAATTTTTAATAACCATATTGAATGATTTTTTTTAAAAGTGTAATTGATTTTTTAATGTGAGAATTATTTCAAGGTTATTATTCTGGAGATGTTATATAAATACCCCTTTAACTATAGTTGATATATGAAAGTTGTTTTTGACACATAAACCGGATATGGTGTAAACACTTGATGTAATCATAATTGTTTAGGTCGATGAAAAAAACTAAGTAATAAGTGAAATAAAATAATTTATAAACATGAAAAATTTTCTGATGAAAAGTGTAAAAATAAAATAAATTTTGTATACAAGAAGGTAATCGATATTCACTTAAAATGAAGCTCAAGGTGAGGAATTCATGTCTCACATTTCATTTTTGGTAGAATAATTTATTGTTGTGAAACTAATTTCTTATATATATATGTGTGTGTGTGGAATAAATATGTTTAAATTTATATATAATATTATTAATCCAATTATATTAATGGTATTTAGATATTTCGTTTGATGATTTTCACTTTTGGGTCTTTTGATTCATATATAAGGGATTACATCTCAATTTCATTTCTATTGAGACATAAATTTTATTGTTCCATAAATTCACATTTATTTGGTAGTTATAATTCTCATTGACATGTTATATCATGAATCATCATTTTCTAATTAAATTTCATGTTTCAGTTAATTCAATAGTAATTATGATTTAAATGTTTGAAGGTGGTATGTGGCACATCAGAATGTTTAAATATTAATTTTCATGAATAATGTTTTTTTTTCAACACCCCTTATTATAATTTCCTCATACGAGGTATTATTGAAAAATCAATATTCTTTATTCAATATGTATATTTTATAAGTCACACTATTTATTTTATATATGAGTAATGATTTATACATGCAATATATGGTTGGGGGACCATTTAAGTAAATCCTTATGGGTTAGTTCCTGGTGTATGAAAGCCCCAAGATGGATTAGTAGTCTCTTGGGATGAATTATTTGAGAAGATCGGTATAATTAAATATTATTTTGATGGAAGTAGTTCAATGTACCATGGAAACATGGAATATAATAATTAATCATTGCATTCATATAAGTTTTAGTTAATATTAATCAATTATATTGTGAGTTGACATATCTATTGAAAAATTTCCTTTCTGTTATTTGATTAATGGCATGTGTTTCAGTTTAATACATTTCCATATTTATTTTTCTTCATCTAAGTAATTGAGCGGCATATATTTTTATTTATTACCTTTCCAAATTTCTAATGAAATTAGTTTCATTTTATTGTTTACATGGAATGTGTGTTTAGTTACATTTCTATATTGACAATTATTATTGAATGATTTTGGCTTCTGATATACTTTTAACTTACTAAGAATTTGATATTACCCATTTTATGTTTCATTCCAGAAGAATCTAAGAAGAATACAATGAATAGAATTCGAAAATATAGTAATTGTATTAAAATTATCCTCAGTGTAATTTATTTAGATATAAGAAAAAAATTTGTAATCAATGTATTCAATTGTAATGAAATACACATTTTTTTATCTAGTTTACAAGACAATAAAAATGATTGGTTTTTTTTGGGATTGATTCCTTGTAATCCATCAGTGTAATTGTTAGCTAACACCAACATCAAGATTTTTTGTGATAGATCACAATATTTAATATCAACGTATATTTAGTAGTAACCTTAAGAACTAGATTTAGGAATACCAAGATTAGAAAACACATCCCTATGTTATATTTTTATGAATTATAGATTAAACCCCAATAATTTTGGAAAAATATAGATTATTTGGTACTTTCAATCAACACATCTCTATCTAGATACTAAAAGTGGATTTGGTTCTAGAAAAGATGTACGTATTAGTAAAAACATTGACAAGGTGTTATGGGCTTCACATGGGGTAACCTAGTACATGAAAATGGTCCATTTCGAGCACCTGGTTTGACACTCGTGAGGGATATTCCTAGGGAAATCGAATTTTTTTACAAAGCATTATGAAGGATTTGGAAATGTAATATGTCACCTAGCATAAAACTATGTATTTTTAAATTAAATAAAATGTGTCATGATTTATATATAAAAATATTGATATTATTGATAAACCCTAAACAAAAGAAGTACCTTCATGGAAATAAAATGGATGAAGTATTTATGTACTGACATTTTAGAGAAATCCTTAATGAAAGTGATATTTAGTGGTTATCCTTATTTCAAATATGTGTATCATTTTTATTTTACTAAATTTATAAATATTTTTTTTGAAAGGGATAACATATAATTAAGGTGACCACTAATCAAATCTTGAAAGGCCTTGGGTCATTAACCCCAGAATAATGGATGGTAAGGGTTTCATGTAAACCACTGATCTATATAATTTCCTTTTTAATTTTCATTCTTTATAGCCTAATTAATTTTTTGAATAAGTATTAATGATGAACCAGTAGTAACACATTTCAAGAATAGGGATTAATAAATTAACCATATTATTTTTGAATGATAGTTAAGGAAAAATAGTTATATTTTTCGCTATTTTATAGGATTATGATCCTTTAAAAGTATCTTTTAGCTCAACAGGAATTAAAAAATATATTTTTTATAATTGATTTTTTGAGTAAATGGTTGAATTGGAATTTGATCAATCACAACTAAAAGATAGAATTGGTAATAAAAATTGAATCAAATCATTTAAAAATATTTTTTATATTAATTTTTAGTAATATAATTACCCAGTGTTAGGAATATGACTTTGATATAAAAAAATGTCATCATACATAAATTTACGTTGAACTAGATGATCTCTAAATCGTCAAATATTTACTGCTTTGAGACCCTATACATTACATTGATCATTCATTGTTTGGGATAAATTACCACCTATAATACCAATAAATATTTATTTTTTCCTCCATCAACAAATCTATAAATTTCACTAATGTTCTCCTACATATATACTTATTTACAATGTATTATATTTGACCTTAGTACATTCCATTATTTATTTTATATAGGATTTCTAAAAAATACTTCCCAAGATGTGTGATTTCAAACACAGGATGTATCGATCAATTTATCACAATGATAGATTTTAAATTACATGGAAAAAATTTAAATATGGTGGGGAAAATTTGATTCCAGAAAAAATTAAATTAAGAACCTTATGTTTGATAGAGTGTATGACATATGACAATAAGTGTGTAATGTTTTATAATATCCATATAATTTATAATTTATTTACTGTATAAAATATATTAAATATATTTCAATACAAGAAACACCTTGTTATCATGAAATTCATGAGACACCGAGTTGGAGTACATCATATTCGACAATGACCTTCCTCTATCGATTGTGTTACACACATAACCGAATTTCTTCGATGGCTATCACTATACACAATACGGAGTCTTATAGATAAACAATATGCAATTAAAACATTATTATTTAATATAATAAAATATAAACAAGATGTTATGAATAGTATTAAATAACATATGAAAGTATGTGTTTTCTATAACTAAATAATTTGTTAAAAATAAATTATAAATGAATAAAAATAATAATATTGAAAGGTTATTTTTATAGAAAATTGCTTTCCTTGCACATAATGTTGATTTAAATTAAATAATTAAATTAATTACAACTAGTGAGTGATAATAATGTAATACATATGTTAAATATTCCATAAATTATTTTTTTTATTAATCCAATATATTTTTTGTGAATATGATAAAAGAGAACCCAATATTTAAAATTAAAATCGATATTTTTTTAAGGCATTTTTACTGCCTTTTAAGGGTGGAAATATTATAAATAATAATTATGATACGGATATGGATTTAATTTGATAACATAATCTTTATCATCTAATCCATCATATATATATATATATTATATGAAGGTTAATTTTTGGGATTTTTCTGAGAAACATCATTTTTTAGTGAATAGTGAAAAATACATCTTTTTAGTTTAAAACTACCATTCTGTTTTAATAATTATTAATGTTAAATTATATTATAAATGTTTTTAATGTAAATTTGGTTCAATTATTCATCTATTAATGAAATTTATTTCATTATTATATATAGAACATTTAAATTGAATATTAAAAAATAACAATCTTTTGAACATTTTTCTATAAACACTAGTTAACCTGTCTTACTGTGATATTAGAATTAATCCTAATATTTCTCCGTAAATGATTTTAATATTGAAAATATTAATTAAAAATTAATAATAAAGATAATTATTTTTTATAATATTATCCAATAAAATGTTGAATAAAATTATTAGTGAATGTGATTAAAATTAATTATAGTAATTAAAGAGTAATTTTCCTTAAAATGTACTAAAATCCTATGTTTAACCTCCTAAATGAAATATCCACTTGTCCAAAACTAATTTTATGGAAAAATTTAAACCATAAAACATAAATTAAATATTTTTGTGTTTTTTATGAAATTTATTTATTAATAACATGTGCAAACCAAACCACTTTTCAAAACTAACAAGTGAGTCCTTTTATTTTCCTATAAAAGGAAACCACATCTGCTCATTAATCATACCACAAAACTCTAAATTTATACAAATATATACCCAAAATTTTCTCCCAACAACTCTCACCTAGACCTATAATCCTCCCTTTAGGAAGAATACCATACATGGATGCATTTTGGTTCAATTATAAATAAGTTACACGAATAAGAGGTAACACCCTCTCTTGTGTTTTTTAGTTTCATTTCCATTATCCACTACCTATACTTTTGGTATTGTATTATTACCTAAATATAATACTATCATAAATATTATTGGATTTTTTATACTTTGTTTATACCTACACATACAATCACCTCCATCTAATGGGCAACAAACATACTTTTTCATTGAACGGTTTATTATTACCTCTTGAAATGATTATTGTTAAATTCCCCATTACCACCTCCTATGGTGGAAATTTTGATTGAAAATATATTTATATATGATATAATTGTTATTTATAATGTTTTACCATTATTTAATATTTATTTTTAATATTATAATATTCTATAAATGTTGGGTAAATTTGATAATCTCGTTTTTGGTAGTGTGGACTACTGCCCCCTCTATGCGATGCGATTCGTTTGCACAGTACATGGAATCTATAAATTAATTAGTATAATTAAACCTAAGTGACATAAAAAAAATCAATAACTTATTCATTGAAAAATTAAAATTTTTATGTTGTATAATATATATATATATTTATTACCTTCTTTATTACCCCATCAAAACAATTTAAATGAGATAATGTCATTTGGGGATGTGTGGACTACCACCTCCCCGAAATGATGTGATTTTTTTAAATCTCATAATTATATATGTAATTATATATGATTAAATAATATTATATTTATTATATAATTATCTTTCTATTAATTATTGATGTGATTACCTTATTTCTTCACTAATCGTTTAAAAAATGAGAACGTTACCCATTCATATGTATGACATGTCGTATCCGTTAATGTAACATTGATTTAATTTTAAAATACATATTTAATGATTGGTTTTAAAAGTATAATTAATTTATAAATATGATTATTATGTCATGGATATTATAATGGAGATTTGATATGAAAACTCCTTTGACCATAGTTGACTATACAAGATTTTTTTTACAGGTAATCCAAATTTGGCAAGAACACCCGAAATAAAAATTATTGTTTATGTAGTTGTACATAATATGGTAATATGTGAAATAAAAGTAAATATAAAAATAAAAAAATGAATAAATTGTAAAATTACCATAAATTTGTTATACATGATGTTATAGAATGTTCACCAGAAATGAAACACAAGGTAACAAATTCTTGTATCACTTTTCTTTCTCTGAGGCATTATTTATTATTGTGAACCTAATTTATTATATATATATATATTGTCCATACTGGAAAAATAATATATAATATCAGGAAACATATTATATTCATGGTTTTTAGATGTTTCATTTGATTATTACCAATTATTGTTCATTGGATTTATAAGTAAGGGATTTCATCTAGATTTACTTTCGTTAGAGAAATAATTCTTTTTATGCTAGAATTCACTTGTATTTTGTGTACATACTACCCATTTACTTGTTATATCATGAATACACTTCCTCAAATGATATTATACATTTCAGATAAATCAAATGTAGTTATTATTTAAATGTTTCAATGTTGTATGGGCCACATTGAAATGATTAAATATTATTTTTCCCCAATAATGTTTTTTTATCAATAACCATTATTGTTATTAACCTCTGATGAGGTATTGTTGAGAAATCCATATTTTTTACTCAATATGGATATTTTATAAGTCAAATTATCTAATTGATATATTAGGATTTCTTTGGTCTTGAAATAAAATGGTTGTGGACCATTAAAGGAAATCCCTATAGGTTGGGGACTGGTGAATGAAATCCCCTTAATGCATCGTCAGTGTCATGGGACAAATTAGTTGCGCAAATTGGTATTATTGAACTGTCATTTTACGGTATATGTTCCTTGTATCTAGGAATAATGGAATCCAATAATTAAGAATTTATTTCAAATTATTTTATGTTATTATCCATCCATATGATTTTATGTAGACATATATATGAAAACATTTAATTTCAGTTCATTGATTAATGGAATGTGTTTTAGTTTCTCAACATGCCATATTTGTTTTTCCTTATCAAGTTATTTTAATGGAATGTATTTATTGATATTAAATTTCCATTTTTTATATTTATGTCCATTCTATATATTAATTACTTGACATTTGTGTTAATTTATTTACCACTCCATATTGACTATTCTAATTGAATCATTATGGTTTCCTCTATACTTTTCCCTTACCAAGATTTTGAGCTCACCCTTATTATATTTCCTTCCTAAAGATTCCATGGAACATACAATGAAAGATATGCAATATTTTAATATATGGATTAGTGTTATCTTTAAAGTTATTTATTTAGAGAGATGAAAAAAATTATGTTGTAATTACTGTATTAATTTGTAATGAAATAATAATTTATGTATTTTGTTTACCTAAACTAATAAACTAATCTGTCTCCTAGGGATTGGTTCTATTTGATATGGAAAATTTTATTTATAGTAGATAGGGGCTTAGGACTATCTAGGGTTGGGTCACTATAGTGGTTATCAAAGGATGTTTAGTAGAAACCATGGAAAACAGATTTTGGAAAACCAAAATTTGAAAACACAACCCTATGTTAGATATTAATGAATTATGGATGATAACCCTGTATGTTTTATATAATATAGAGTATTTGGGTCTCCTTAGAAATAAATCACTACCAGGATACTAAAAGTGGACATGGTTATGGAATAAATTTACCTAGGAGTAACAACTCCAACTATGTGTTCTGGGATTGACTCGAGCTAACATGGTACATGATAGCTGGACTTATGTCACACCTGGATTGACATTCCTAGATGATATGAATTGGATAATCCAATTTTTCTTTATAAACCATTATGAAGGATTTGGATACATAATAAGTAACCTACGTAAAAACTACAGAGTTTTATATTGAATATAAGGTGTCCTGATTTATAAATCCAAATAATGATATTATTGATAATCCATATAACATGGAAGGACACATTGGTATGTGAAATGGAATAAGTATTTATGTTTCATGGTTGTTTTAGAAATCCTAATTAAAATAATATTTATTTTTTTACCATATTTCAAGGATTTCCAACATGTTTATTCTGAGAATTATTTTAATATGGTTTTAGAAAAGGACAAACTATAAGCTGGGTGACAACCAATCAAATCCCACAAGGCCACAGGCCTTGAATCTATGACTAATGTATGATGGGGGTTTTACTACAAATAATAACCTACACAATGTTCTTTTTAACATTCAATTTTTTACATGAAAAAAATTTACTGAATAAGTATTGATGATGATCCAACAATACAAATTTTGAAGATTAGATGATTAATATATTAACCATATTAGTTTTCAATGAATGTTATAGAAAAAATGTTATACTATTAACACTTTTATAGGCCTTGGGATCCATTAAAAGTATCATTTAATGCTTCATGCATAAAAAATACTTTTTCATAATTTATTTTCGTGAGTAAAGGGATGATTTCGAATTTGATTAAGATGAAATAAAAGATAATATTGTTCATCTAAAAATTAAACCTATCATGTTAGAATATTTATTTACATCCATGGTCATAAAAAGAATTACACTACATTATGAAATAGGTGTTTTAAATAAATTTTTTTCCTGATACCTGAATTTATGTTAGACTGATGGATTTCTAAATCATGATATATTTAAAAATTTGAGGGCCTCTCTAATGACCTGGAATTTCCTTGTAATTTTTTTAAATATATGGGAATTTTACGAGTCTGTGAAATTTGAAGGCGCATGATTCTGAGGCCCGGTGTTCCCAGAATGAATTTTTGAACTTTATTTTGGGTACGTTCAGAAAACGTGTGAGCCGGGTTTTATAACTTTTAAACTATTTCTCAGGATTGAAATATGAGGGCATCGTTGAACTCGCAACACCCGTTTTCGCTTAAGGAGACTTTCACCTCGACGGTAGTGGGTCAATGGTGAAAGTATGTTTTGGATTTTTTGTGAATAAAAACAAAGTTGTGTAGCTTTATTTTTTGTTTGATAATCCTCCATGAGGAGGTTATAAGTGGGTACCACCACACCTTAACCTCCCATGAGAGGTTAATTTGGTGGGGACCACCTAAGACCTCATAACCACCAATTTTGAATTTAGGGGTGGGGACCACCTGTCTCCTATTAATCAGGGGAGAGGAAACCTCTCAACCCCCTCTTTAGTGTGGAGGAGACTCTTGAGGTTCCTCCATATTAATGATGCCAACACACCTCATTAAATTGTGCTAATCCACCTTCATTAATTAATTGATCCAACACATCAATTAGTTAATTAACCATTTTAAATATCATTCCAATGACTTAATAGATATCTTAATCTATTACTTTAAGGCTACCATTTTATTTGGTGTAATTGGGGAGAGGAGGAGATCATGGGAGAAAGCTTCTCCAACGAAGAATGTTGTCGTCACGAAGAACATCGATGACTTCATCCTTCTTCCTAGGAACTTCCTTTGATGTAGAACATGTTCGTCTACAACGAATCGACATCCCCCTTCTCAGGCCAACGTCAACCAACATAGAAATTATTGAGAGATTATGGGAATTGGTGTTTTAAAATATCTTCCATGCGCGTTCTTTGTTTATCTTTTTGATGAACTGCTTGGTAGAACTCTAAAAGTGGAGGGTTTGGGGAAATATAACACGGCCCAACTTTCTTCTGTTCTTCTTTATGGTGTTCTTCTAAATGGAAGAAGGCGACAATGACATAGAAGTTGACGAAGGCAACAACCGTGCCACCAGCGGCCTCTGCGACCCATGCCGCCCCCCGCGATGCTCTGGCACCCTAGATGAACCGGCTCCGCCGCACCGGGATGACCTGTGCCGGCCGCTAGTCATGCCCCCCCCCCATCCGCTTCTCCCTCTAGCCGAACTGGCCTTGCAGCACCCTCTGAGACGCCCCTGCTCACGCCTCCCACCGGACTCCCAAGCCGTCATGCTCTCGCACCTCCCTCTAGGCCAAACCGGCCTCACGGTGCCCTCATGGCTGAACCGGCCATGCAGGGCCCTACCATCAGAACCAGCCTCACAGTACCTTGTGAGCTGAATTATCCTCGCGCCCTGGGCCGAGGTTCCCTCGATGCTCCCTCTCGGCAAAGCCTCCCACACAGTGCCCTCCAGGCTGAATCGCCCTCACGCCGAACCGAGGCTGATCCGCACCCTCTCGGTCAGTCCATTCCCTCTCGGCCCCTCACGGTCTAGTAGGCTGGGCCCAACGGGTTGGCCTGACCAACGGGTCGGGCCAGTCCCAACGGGAAGGCCAGGTCGACCCAAACCGGGTCAGACCAGACTCGGGCCCACTACGACCCCTTAAATTTTTTTGGCCATATCTTTGGTACCGGTCGTCGGTTTGAAAAACCATAAGTGGTGCTGGTAATCATGGAGAATGATGATTCCGTTGAGTATACCATTCTTGAGTTTGGGGCATAGTTGAGGTACGGTCCAGTTGGATCATGCATGAATCTAACCAGGTCCCCGGGACTAAAAGACTAATAACTCACAGATCAGGCATCAGATTGTCCCTCCGTCTGTTACGTTGAGACCCCTATAACACGGAGGAAATTTGATATACTTCATTGTGGGACTACATGACTATTTTAGTATCGACCAGAAACCCATGGAGCAGATCCTCCTAGAGACGAGCGAGCGTAGTGTGGAGACCAAGTAGCTGGATGAGACCTGACGACTCCTGACCATTTTACTGAGAGTGACTCTACTAGCTTAGTGGGGAGTGCCTCTGTTTCACGGCAGACCCATGGTGGAGGAGCTCACTTGTTGACGTAGAATACCCATAGTACTCGATAGGATGCGTACATCTGTAGGCTACGAGGGGGAGCGCGCTTGGTGATGAGGAAAACCCACTGTGGGGAGTGCCTCTGTGTGACCCGATAGACCCACAGAACTCGACAGGTGGAGTACCTCAGTAGTCCAAGGTTAGTGTAAAGCGCGAATGGTGTCATGGAAATCCCACAGTACTTTATTGACCAAGGGTTCTTCAGGAGATGAGGTTTAGATCATGTAAATAATATCGTAGTTATGATAAGTCGGTACTTTTGTGTTATCTTCATTATTGAGATGGATCACTTGATAACCTATGTATATGTATGGTCATATACCTATTTAATATTATCTATTGATTTCATACATTTTGTGTTATCCTTGTTGGATTTTGGGAGACCATGAGGGTCTTGGGGTACCTTCTGAGTATCGTTATACTCACCCTTGCATGGGCTATGCCCGCACCTTGTTGTGTTGTTGGTAGATGACAGACAGCTCGGATTGAGGCTGAGAGTACCAAGACTGGACAGTGCCTGAAGGTGGACCATACAACCTGTCGGTATGTGGAGGATACGGACATACGCAGAGTGCTAAGGAGGCTATATGTACCTACCCATCAATTAGGAATCCCAGCGGATGACCCAGTAGCTTTTTTTATTTCTTTTTCTTCTGTTTTATTCATTTAAGTTGTACATGTACCTTTACTATTTGGCTCATATTCCAGCCCATTTTACATTCCGAATTCTTTTGGTTATTCAGTTTACTTGTGTTCAAATTTTTTTATGTGTTTTTACTAGTTATAAATGAAATGCCTTCCCAGTTTTAGGGAATTACACCTTTGGTGCTAGTCACCAGCCCCTGTCCTATGGATGGAAGGATTGGGGATGTTACGGAACAGGCCCCGGAGATGTGTCATGAAAAATTGGTATCAGAGGAGTCATTTCTACCTCAGAACAAAGGACTCTGATTTTTCTTTTATATGAAGCAATATTGTTATGTGTAATTAGTGTGGTTATCAGTTCATGGATTCGAGTGTTGGTGCGATAGCTGACATATCCATACACCAAAACCCTAACATCTAATTTCCGACATAGTGCATCAAAACACTGATTGCACCTATGTTTTAAAAAGTTTTCTTTATGTCAACTAAACCAGGTCAGCTCACCAGGTATAATCTTTTGATAGTATCTCATCTTCTCCTTTCAGGATGCCTCCACGTAGACAGTCAACTAGTGTTCTGTGAGTTGTATGCACATATATCCCAACAAGCGATAAGGCCTCTGTGTAGGGCACTTTTCTAGCATAGGAACCAGTGGTACCTCTCCTTGTTGGGAAACTAATGCCACTATCCCAAGCAGCAAATGATGTGCACCACTTGAGCATGGTGCACGACTTCTTATGCCTGAGGAAACTCCGGTTTTGGGTACATATGGATCCACAGGCAGATCAGGATTGGCTGGAGGATGTGGTGAGATTTTTCCAACTGGTAAGGACACCATTCGACCTCATATTGATTCTTTCTTCCATCCATCTACAGGAAGCAGTGGGCATATTATGGAGCGTGTTGCTCTAGGCCTGCGACGAGGTGACACTTCTCTGGACCGACATTGAGAGCATGTTTCTGGAAGAGTTTGTTCGAGTGGCTTTTCACACAGTGCGTATACAGGACCTACTTAATTTTCAGGAGGGCAGCATGAATGTAGCTCAGTACACAGCGAGGTTCACATAACTCTCATGCTACTCCACAAATATGGTGCGGGGCACATTTTTTAGGGCTTGGGCCTTCGAGCAGGTACTCTGGCTGGAGATCAGAGCTTTGGTGATCTCACACATCATCCTGTTGCAAGAAAGGGTTTTAGAGAGAGCCCTCCTTGTGGAGAGAATCCTTGCTCATCACTCTCCAAGAGAAAGATCCACCACCAGTTGACACATAGTGGAGTCTTCTACAGATGGCAGCAGATAGATGTCACAGAGGTCTAAGATGACCAGACATGTAGGTGGATGACCACATGACTCAGGATTGGTTGTGTGGGGAAGCCGTAGTGGAAAAAACATTCCAGGAGTAGGTAGTGTTACTCATGCGGTGGGCAGGGTCACATGGCTCATGAATGTCCAACCCACCGTATGGATGATCAGTAGACAGTCGAAGGACCACCCAGGAAGAGACAGAGATTCAATCGAGGTCGTCCGCAGGGAGCAGGTAGACATGGATGAGGAGCTTTCCATGTTGCTGGCAGTGGGCGACAATTCGAGGTGTTACCGCCACCACCAATAGGAGGTCCTCCCCGACAACAGGGACCTGGTGGACAAAGGAGAGCTCTGATCCAGGAAGCTGAGGCCTACGATCATTGTGCTCCTGAGATTATACAAAGCACTATCTATGTCTTTTCTACCCTAGATATAGTACTTATATACATCAGTTCTAGTCATTATTTCATTTTCACAGACCTCTTTCATAAATCGTAGATTCCAACAGATCTGTTGGCTCAATCCTTATGGCTAGAGACCCCTAAGAGAGCGGATTTGATGATTAAACACTAGTGTCGGCAGTGTGAGCTTACACTAGGAGGTGAGAGATCTTACTGGGATCTCCAAGTAGCGTCGTCAAGGCTATACATCGTCATCCTGGGTATGGACTGGTTATCTATAGTTTATTCATAGATTGAATGTATTAGGCGAAATGTGAGGTGTGTTCGCACGGATGGGACTAGGTATACCTTCATTGGCAAGAAGGGAGCCTTTTCAGTATACGACGAACTTACCCATAGGAGAGTGTAGCCAATAACTCATGAGTTGGCTTGACTTACCCTCAGAGTAGTTAATGTGGAGAGTCTGATCTATTTTGTAGTAGTGGACCTGTACATAGTTATATTCCGTGATGATGTCCTAGTTCTACCCCATCTCAGAGAGGTAGACATTTACATTGACGTGTAACATGAGATGGCCTTGATATCTAACCCATTGTATCGGATGTTTCTCTTGGAGCTTCATGATGTGTGGGTACATCTAGAGGACTTGTAGGGGAAGAGAATAATTCGGCCTAGTGTTTTTACCAAGGCAGCCCCGATTTTGTTCCCCAAGAAGGCAGATGGTATTTGAGGCTTTGTGTCAACAATCGGCAAATGAACCAGGTGACCGTGAAGAACAAGTGCCCACTCCCAAGGTTTGACGACCACATTGATCAGCTGAAGGGAGCACGTTGGTTGTTAAATATAGACGTCAGATCAAGCTATCACCAGCTCAGATTTTGAGATGAGGATGTGCAGAATATGACATTCAAATGTCGTCACTTCCACTATGAGTTCTTGGTTATTCCATTTGGCATAACCAACGATCCAGTAGTGTTCATGGGACAAATGAACAGGATCTTTCAGCCATACCTTGATTGCTTTTTCATCATCTTCATCAACGATATTTTGATCTACTCGACTACTTATGAGGATCATTCATACTATTTTCATGTATTACTGGAAACACTCCGAGAGCACCAGCTTTATGGAAAGCTCGCGAAGTGAAAATCCTGGATCTGAGAGGTTCACTTTTGGGGACATGTCATCTCATAGGCTAGAGTTGATGTGGATTCAGTGAATATTGAAGAGATAATCTCTTGGGAGCCACCTAGGATTGTGATAGAGGTATGGAGTTTCCTGGTATTGGATGGTTATTACCGGAGGTTTATTCCAGACTTCTCTAGAGTTTGAGCACCAAAATCAGCCTTAAAAAAGAAGGGTAAACCCTTCATTTGGTCGGAGAAATTCTAGCGGAGTTTTCATGAGCTGAGGCAGTGGCTGACTAGTGCCCCCATCTTGAGGCTTCTAGAGGAGGGATTAGGGTACATAGTATACAAAAAACGCATTAGGGACCAAAATCATATGTGTCTTGATGCATGACCAAGCAGTAATCACAAATGGTTCTCGAAAACTGAGACAAGATGAGAAGAACTATGCTACCCATGACCTAGAGTTAGTAGTCGTGGTCTTATCCTTGAAGATGTGGTGGATCTATTTGATAGGTGAATGTTTTACCATGTACTCTAATCACATTAGTCTCAGGTATATCATCTATAAGAAGGACTCAAACCTAAGACAACAAAGTTGGCATGATTTCCCCTATGACTATGACTTCTATATAGTCTATACTCCTTGGAAGGGGAACATTGTTACAGATGCACTAAGTAGGAGGTCTGGTATACAGCTGCTAGGCAAGGTGAAGGAGCATCTGGCCTCTTTGCAGATATCCTTTGTGAATAGATATGGATCAGAGTTTCTACTGTCTCTTACAGTTTCTCCCCCACTTCTTCAGTGAGACAATGAGGCACAACATGGGGATGATAATTGCGAGGCTCGACGTGCTCAGATATCCACAGGGCAGAAACCTGATAGACTTTTTGACTGTGGGGAGCACGTCATCCTATGAAAAGGACGTACCATCGTACCAGTATCACTTCAGGAGAAATTGTTGACTTATTTCACACATACCCTCTAGAGGTTCATCCAGGAGTGAAATAGATGTACCATGACCTTCGATGATAGCACAGGTGGCCAAGAATGAAGAAAGTAGTTGCAGAGTTTGACTCTCAATGCCTCACTTGTCAGCAAGTGAAGGAGGATCAACAGGTACCAGCAATGTTGGTTCAGCCTTTAGAGGTCCCAGTTTGGATGTGGGATGGGATATCCCTGGAATTCGTGACAGGACATCCACGTAAATCAAGGGGACATGACTCTATTAGGGTGATCGTTGAAAAAATCATCTAGTTGGCCCACATACTACCAATCATAGTGAAGGAATCAGCAGAGATATTAAGACGCATCTATGTGCAGGAGATTGTGAGGATACATGGAGTACCTTCGATGATTATCTCTGATTGTGACGCACGATTTACTTCTCGAATATGGAAGGGGTTACAGGAGGCTTTCAGGATGCAACTTCTTTTGATCATTGCCTTCCTTCCTCAGACGGATTTCCAGAATGAGAGGACCATTCAGAATCTTGAGGAAATGCTCCATGCTTGTGTCCTTGACTTCAGTCGCAGCCGGGAGGATCACTTTCCTTTGGTGGAGTTTGCGTACAACAACAGTTATCAGTCAACCATTGGGATTAAACCTTTCGAGGAGTTTTAAGGAAGACCTTGCAGATCACCGTTTTGTTAGACTGACCCAGGGGAGTCAGCACTAGTGGGACCAGAGATGGTACATGCTACCATGGAAAAGGTGCATATCATCCAGGAGTGGATGAAAACTGCACGGAGTAGGAAAACGTGGTATGCCTATATGAGACATAAACCTATGGAGTTCAAGGATGGCGACCATGTATCACTAAGGGCCTCACCCCGCTAATGTCTAAGGATATTTAGCCAAGGTGGAATGTTATATATGTGGTTAATCAATCCCCTTCAGGTCCTCATGATAGTTGGCAAGGTGGCCTACCACTTAGCTCTTCCACCTAGGATTCAGCGGGTGAATGGCGTCTTCCACGTACCCAAAATGAGGAGATATGTGCTTGACCCTTCTCACATTATCAACCATGGAAAGCTGGACGTTGATGATGGGACGACTTTTACGAAGGTTCCAGTAAAGATTGAGGATTGACATGAGTGGGTCATTCATGGATGGTTGATACCTCTAGTGCGCATTCTTTGGCAGCATGAGAACCTCCAGGACAACACATGGGAACGGGAGGCTCAAATGCATGCATAGAGCCCCGACTTGTTCCTTTATTTTGAGATGTAGCTTATTATTATGTAAATCCCTATGTTGGGAAGAATGTTAATACCTGAAATTTCCGTGTAATTTTTTTAAATATATGGGAATTTTATGAGTCCTCGAAATTTTAGGGCGCGTGATTCTGAGGCCCAGGGAGCGTCGAATAAATTTATGAAATTTATTTCAGGTAAGTTTAGAAAACATGCAAGCAGGATTTTATAACTTTTGATCTGGTGCTTAGAATTGAAATATGAGGGCACCATTGAACTTTCAGCTGCGGTAATCTCTTAAGGAGACATTCACCTCCACGAAAGTGGGTCGAGGGTGAAAGTTATTTTATTGAATTTTTGTGAAAAAAATAACATTGTGTAGATTTATTTTTATTGTTATTAATGAGACCTCCTTAAAGAGGTTAGATGTGGGGACCACCACAACTTAACCTCCCATGAGAGGTTATTGTGGTGGGAACCACCTGAGACCTTAAAACCTCAAATTTTGAATTTTGGGGCGGGAACCACCCAACCCCTATTAATGGGGGGAGAAGAAACCTCTCAACCCCCACATTAATGTGGAGGAGCCTCTTGAGCTTCCTCCACATTAATGATGACAACACCCCTTATTAACTTTTTCCAACCCACATCCATCAATTAATTGAGCCAAAACATCAAATAATTAATTAATCCATTTTTGAATATTATACCAACGACTTAATAGATATTTTAATCAATTACTTTGAGGCTATTATTTTATTTGGTGGAATTGGGGAGAGGAGGATCTCTTGGGAGAAATCATCTCCAATGAAGAATGCTTCCTTCATGAAGAACGTCAATGACTTTAACCTTCTTCCTCAGAACTGCATTCGACATAGCACATGTTCGTCTACAACGAATCAACATCCGCCTTATCGTGCCAACGCTAACCAACATTGAACAAGTAGGGTTTTTAATTAAGTATGATTTTATTCCCTTGATTTTTTCCTTATAAAAACAAATAACTCAGATCAACTCATTATCATGTTGATTTGTAGATGTTTTCCTTTAGGGTTGGGAATAAATTTAAGTGGGAAGTTTTATGGGTTTATACATTATTTGATTTACACTTCCCATGTTCTCCCCTATTTTTCCATTGTGGTGTTGTGAATATAAATTATCGAGGGATTATGTGAATTTATTTTTTAATATAACTTCCATGATCGTTATTTGTTTATGTTCTTGATGATTCTCTTGATACCATTCTAAACGCGGAGGTGTGGGACAAACTAACATGGCCTGACCCCCCGTCGATCTTCTTTGTGGTGGTCTTCGAAACGGAGGAAGGAGACAGTGGTGTCGAAGGCGATGAAGGCAACAGCCATGCCTCCAGCCCCTCCGTGGCCCCCACCTCTGCAGCCTGCACCTCCCCCCTTGATGCTTCAGTGCCCCATGTGAACCGGCTCTACCACACCGGGCCGAACCGCACCACCCGTCGGCCGCGTCGTACACCGACCGAACCGCCCGCCGACCGAACCGGCCTCGCAACACCATCTGAGTAGCTCTGACTCACGCCACCCACCAGTCTCCCGATCCACTCCACCATCATGGCACCCACTCGACTGAAACGGCCACACGACACCCCCAAGCCGAATGGGCCCCGCGACCAGGGTCGAGCCACTATTGCAGTGCCCTCTAGGCTGAACTGCCCAAGAGGTGCCCTCTGGGCTAAACCAACCTCTCACTGACCTGTAGCTGGTCCGCGCCCTGTCGTCCCTCTACAGCCCGTTGGGATGGGCCTAGTGGGCTGGGGCAGACCCAACGCATCTGTCCAGGTGGACCAGAATCGGGTCGGACCAGGTGGGGTCGGGCCGGGTCGGTCCAACCGGGTCGAACAGGACTCAGGCCCACTACCAACCATTTAATTTCTTTTAGCCATTTCATTGGCACCAGAAATCCGTTTGATGAACCGTCAGGAGCGCTGGTATTCTTGGAGTAGGATGGTCACATTGAGTATACACATCTAATGTTTGGGGTATAGTTGTGATATGGTCAGGTTGGATCATGCACAAATCAATTCTGGCCCTGGGACTAAAAGACTAATATCTCACAGACCGGGCGTCTGATTGACCCACTGTCTGTTACGTTGAGACCCCTATGATGTTGCGGGCCTTTGACATACTTTTCGTGGGACTTCGTGATAGATGGAGTATCAACCAGTAGCACATGGAGCGAAACCTCCTAGAGAAAAGTGAGCGTAGTGCAGAGACCTAGTAGCTGGCTCAGACCTGACGACTACTGACTGTTTGACTTGGAGTGACTCTACTTGCCCTGTTGGGAGCTCTTTGGTGTCTCGGCAGACCCACGGTGGAGGAGCGCGCTTGGTGACGTGGTGTAACACCCCGAGATTTTATGAAAAATATTCTTTTTAATTTCATTAATGTCTTGTGTTATACGCTACACAAAAAGAAGCTTTCAAAACACACATCTCTGTCTTGGCTTGAACTACACGCAATCGCGACCTTCCACGATAGCGTGTGTTGTACGCAACACCAAGTTTCGCTAAATAACGATATGCTAATAAGATATTATTAAAACTAGCCATTATTAATAGTAATAACAACTTTTTGAAATTTTTGAAATTTTATTTTTCTAAATGGACTTCATTTTTGGATTCGGAATATCGAAATTAGCTTAGGGTGAAATTTTGGTGATTTTCGGATAACTTTCATATTTTGATGAATAATGAAAAGTACTAAATTTTAATTAAAAACAACTTTTTCAATCGAAATAATTAATAGTGATAAATTATTAATTTTAGTGGTTTTAAAGTATATTTAGAATATATTTTTACAATTTAATACAATAATGGTCATTGGATGTAATTTCACATTTAAACCACTTATAAACAAGTTTCAATCTTTTGATATTTATTATCTCATAAAAACACGCTATTTGTTTTAACAGCGAGATTTAATTATAAAATTAATTAATGAAACTTCTATGTTATGAATTTGGTAAAATAGACTTCATTTTTGAATTCGGAATATGAAATATAGCTTAGGATGAAATTTTGGCATTGTTCTGAAAAACATCAATTTTTGATGAATAGTGAAACTACTAAGTGGTAGTTAAAAAAACTGAATTTTTCATAAAACTTAATTTTACCACTTCTGTGAATGGAATTTCGAAAATCCGAGAGACACGGTTAATATCAAGGACTAAAATGTGGTTCAATGAGATGAAAATAATTTTTGGTGAATAGTAACTTTTTACTTTTTTTTACCGCGGTTAATAGTAAATAGGGTAACTAAGGGTAAATATGATATTACTATTACCCTAACACATGTCCTAATTCTATTGGATAAATGTAATTCGACCAAAAACAACCTTATGAATATAATATGACCATTTAGGCCCACTTGGACTAGATTAGGACATTTATTATTAATTTATTTAAAGAAGGGTTAAAAGTGTTAAAATCAATGTTTATTTACTAAAACATTTTTAATATGGGGTTATACATAAGATAAATTCGACTATAAATATTCATTAGAAATATAAAAATATTTCATACATAATGGTATTTTATTTGTAATTTTTAGACATTAAATAATTTAATTTATTTATGACACAATGATGATGCAGTAATTATCTTATTAATGAAATATTGACATAATTGATGTTATAAACACCAAAATAAATGTAATTTGAGACTTTTTATGAATTACACTAATTTTCTAGGTTACTATGATATATTAGTGCTGCTTTAATTAACTTGGTTCTAACATATAATTCTGTTATGACTTTCACAAAAATCATATATCAAATAGTGTCAAAATTGACACAAAATAGTTTTAAATCAAATATTATATTATTAATTGTTATTTTATTTTTAAAAATCTAAGGTTCGGCCAAATGACTTAGATAAGGATATATGTATTAATAATATACAATTTTGGGTTCGTTTGGCATGTTATAGTAAGTGTATTAACCATATAGTGAAAGAAAACAAAAAGACACGGTAAAAGTTAAATTATTTAACTTAGAGTTAAATCTAATTGATAAGGTTAGAATAATACCCTAAACTTGTCTAAATACTATTGGATGATAGGATTTCGACCCATACCCACTTTAGATTCGAAATAAGACCCTTTGGAACCATTATAAACCGATTTTGACTTTAATATAAAATAATATTTTGAGATATTCCTAAGGTGCCCCTCTCCTCCCTTATAAATGGACACCTCCTCCCCCTCCTCCTCACACCAATTTGAGCACTCAAGCTCGGCCAACCCCTGCCAAAATCCCTTCTCCACTTCCCTAGAATAATCCTAGAGGTCCTGGTCTTCTTCAAAGACCAATCTTAATTCCCTAAGTGGAGGATTTAAAGAGGCGTTTCAAAGAAGAGGTAATATCCATTACCGATCTTTTCAATTTATTTCTTCTTCAACTTCTTCTTCTTTAGTTGTTTCATGATAAAGTAATAACGTCAGTATTAATTACATACTGATATGTTATTATAAATATGAAACAACTCTAATTAACCTTCTATCCATCCTATGGAAAAATGAAATCACCGCGCGTGCGTACGTACGGAATACCGTCTCCACGCCGTGGTGTAATATATTTTCCGTCACCACCTTAATTGGATTGGTATAATGGTGTAATGAGTAACTATATATGATTATTATAAAGTGATATTGATACTTAAATAGTATACATACACTTCAACACAATTCCACGACCATGGGAACGATATCATCCCTCGTGCGTACGTACGGACTACCGTCTCCACGACGCGATGAGATTCATTCTCCATGTTAACCATTTAAGAATGATTAAAAAGTATATATAAGAAATAATAATGAAATATATGACATTATAAAGCTACTGGAGATATGTATATATGTATATGTATGTCATCTACTTACTTTCATTCAAGGCAATAAGGAAAGGAAAACAGTGTTCATGCGTACGTACGGACTACCGTCTCCATGAACGGTGTTTTTCATTTCATTTATATATATATATATATACTGAATATATATGATATATAAATCATATTTTATATTCTGGAAGTAAGTAAATCATTATTTAAGTAATAATAATGTCAAGAACAACAAGTCAAAACACCTACGATAAATGAAACTATTTTACCCAAAATGCTTCTTTAACATGGAATTTACAAAAGAACGGGTAATATAAAGACATAAGTGAACCATATATGATATCATAACAATGAATATGATTCTGTAATAAGTCAATGACATTATTTAAATCATTATACAGGAGGTTCGGACACATACGAAGCAAATCGGACCTAAGGTAACGGAAATATCACAATCTCACTTTTATCCGAGATTGTTTTTACTTTGGTAATTACTGGGGTGTATTTTATCATCCACGTCCATGTTCCCCCAATATGTAATATTATTTCCTTCCTTCTACAATAGTTTGTATGAAATTTTACTCTTTGGTATGTTTTTGTAAAAGATATGAAAGGAATCTTTTGTCGTTTTTTGTACGAAGTACTTTTTTTACTTTTCCGACAAAAGTACGAAGAATGTTTTTTTTAACTTATACGACAAGAATGGATTTTTAAAACATTATTTCCAATAAGATTCCTTTATATGTTTTCAAGATTATTTTTAATCATCTTATTTTAGTTTATAATTGTATGACATGTCAAGAAAAGAAAAGTGTTTTTGAAGAAGAAAGGATATTTTCCTCAAGAATGGAGTTCAAATGTTTTATCAAAATTATTTTACATCTAAGATAATATAGGGTTTTGTTTTTATCCCTATTATTACATTGATTTGATTATGTTGTGAGGGAATTATTTTTATGAAGTCATTTACCTTATATGATTTGTTTTATGATGTCATGATGTTTCAAGAATCCCATTTTTATTACATGTGCTATGCGATGATGTATGATTTATGATTATGTGGCACACATAAGAAAGGATTCCTTATAAGATGGGTGGGACCTATATCTCCATCCAATGCATTGGGTAAAGATTGTATATCTCATGAGATAGACATGGCTGATATGGTAGGTTATATCGGTTCAGTGAAACTGGACTGAAACGAGGGTTACTCGATTCAGAAAGGGACTTTGTCCACTAAGATAGTCTTGGAAATGAGTCTTGACTAATAAGAAATGATTCTCTATGACTATGTGTGTATGCAACAATGTTTCATGTTTTAAGTTATGATTATTGGGATTTCATTTCACTACTATGATTTATCCCATGTTATGAAATTATGCTCTCTTTTGCATGTTAAGATTTCCAAAAGTTATGTTCTTATGAATATGATGTGATTGTTTTTTCTTTTTTATACCCTTACTGAGCATTCGAGCTCACCCTTTTATGTTTTCTTTTCCCCAGGATATAAATAAAGGTTTTAGGTAAAAAAAGGAAGATCTTTATGGGAGATTTTGAAGATCTTTCACCACGATTAGAAGATTTCGTTCCGAGTTTCCAAAGACACTAAACTATTACGATCCTTATGTGTGTGTTTTTTTTATGTAATAAGTATTCCGCAAAAGTAATGTAATGTTCATGTACGCCAGGCTTCGGGCCTCTACAGTTGGTATCAGAGGAAAGGTTTAGTCAACCTTTGGAAACTAGGATGTGAAAACGTTAGTAAGATCCCTAGAGATATTTCTATGGAATGTCTAGGGATGTCCCTAAGGATAAGTATACGTATAGGATATAGTCCTAAAACTACGGTAACGATCTTAGAATTTAACCTAAGATGTTAGATATTGAGGGTGCTCCCCCTTTATTATGTTGTTTTCCCTAGCATGATTTTTTCCTCTCACACTATTCTTTTTTTGGGATTTAGAAAATGGATGGAAACAAGATGATTCATGATAATGGAGGATATGATGGACAATGGAATGATATTCTTCATAATGAAATGGGATTTGGAAGTCCAAACATCATTATTATGCCGAATCAGCAATCTCATAATATGATCAATAAAGTAAAATTTTGGTAAGTTTTCTGACTCGGCTAATAAGAGAAAGATGGAGTTTCATGATGATCATAGAGGAAATAAAGTTCAATTTCCCCTATGTAAATCATGTGGGAAGAGGCATCAAGGAGAATGTTTCAATGGAACTGTAAGATGCTTTGGGTGTGGAATAAAAGGACACAAAGCCAGTAAGTGCAATGGAAAAGGTTCAGTTAACACAAGGGAAGAGGATAATGGTATTGCTACGACATCAACAATGGTTAAATGATTTAAATGTGGAATGTACGGGCATTATGCAAACCAATGCCCTAAGTAAAAGTCTCATGAAGAGAAATAGTATGGTCATATGGGTAGTATTTATGTGGATGATGATGAAGAGACTACAAATGATATGTGAGATGAAAGAATTGTTGAAGCTCGGTCAATGGTTTAAGAATGTAGTGGAATGATTACATGTTTATCATGTGTAATGTTGTATAAGTAATCTCATGGTACTATGGAATAAAGAGACATCTAAGGATTGTTACACTGTTGTCTTTCCTTGATTTTTGAATGTTTATGATTAATGGTACTAGTATCCATGAATGGTTATTCAGGTATTTTTGGAATGTAGATGATATGTGCATAATGAAGGGATAAGACGATAATGAGATGTTTTCATGAGCTCATGATTGATATAAGGACTAAGTGATATAATGGTTTGAGTATAAATAATTTTGAGGATTTTGGTCTATGGAAAGTGTTAACTTTTAACTGCATTCATGATTTCACTAAGATTCAATGGGTATTCAAGAAAATACTTGATTAAGGCCTTTGAATGTTTGGAATGTGACCAAAAATACATATCTTATGATATATGGGGATCAACGATGGTATTAAATCTCTGGTAATCGTTTTCATTATGAGAGTGGACTGCAGTATTCTGGATAAGCCTAAAGATTAGAAGGGATTATGTTGGACATAAGTTAGTATTGTTTAAGGATAGAAGATTTTTGATATTGTTGATGGGATGTTATAGTAATGTAGTTTTAGAAAAAGGACAACCTGTAGGACGGGTGACAACCCATCGCGTCGGACAAGGATGTGGGAATCGAACCCACAACCGAAGTGCGACTGGCCTTTATCGCCTACCACTAGCCTACATGAAGTCTCTGTTTAGTATAAACTAGTTTTATTATATTAAGCAGTATGATATATGAAGTATAAGTCCAATTTAGGAACCATATATGATTAATGTCACTATAGAATGACTTATGTAACTTTTGCTAAAATTTTGTTTGAGACAGATGGAATGACCCGTCATTCTATCACATGATCTGCTAACACTTCACGAATAACAAATTCAACTTCATTTATTTAAGAGATGAAGTGGAAATTGTTCAAGGCACGAACAACAGTGAGATTGTACCAAAATAAAGTAAGTATTTATTCTAATTCAAATTCTTCAACTTTAGGGAAATGATCTTGAAAACCAAAATTGTTGTCCTAGTGCTCTTATATCTGATTAATCAGATGGTACCTTAGATCGTCACAAATTTATGGATTTCTGATTGTTGGCTTTTCCATAGCCATGTTCTCTACCACTCTCCATCAGAACATGATGGTTAGATTTCTCTTCCATATCCATATTTTGACCTATGTGGGAACCCAATAATTAGTTTATTTGGGTAACCGTTATGTTTCATACTTTTGTTTTGGTATTCCTTTTTACGATGTGGGTTTCGATTAACGAAACTTTTGAATAGTAAACCATTTATAACCCCGACGAATTTCGAGGGCGAAATTCATTTTAAGGGGGGTAGAATGTAACACCCCGAGATTTTATGAAAAATATTCTTTTTAATTTCATTAATGTCTTGTGTTATACGCTACACCAAAAGGAGCTTTCAAAACACACATCTCTGTCCTGGCTTGAACTACACGCAATCGCGACCTTCCACGATAGCGTGTGTTGTACGCAACACCATGTTTCGCTAAACAACGATATTCTATTCAGATATTATTAAAACTAGCCGTTATGAATAGTAATAACCACTTTTTGAAATTTTGTAAATTTTATTTTTCAAAATGGACTTCATTTTTGGATTCGGAATATCGAAATTAGCTTAGGTTGAAATTTTGGTGATTTTCGGATAACTTTCATATTTTGATGAATAATGAAAAGTACTAAATTTTAATTAAAAACAACTTTTTTAATCGAAATAATTAATAGTGATAAATTATTAATTTTAGTGGTTTTAAAGTATATTTAGAATATATTTTTACAATTTAATACAATAATGGTCATTGGATGTAATTTCACATTTAAACCACTTATAAACAAGTTTCAATCTTTTGATATTTATTATCTCTTAAAAACACGCTATTTGTTTTAACAGCGGGATTTAATTATAAAATTAATTAATGCAACTTCTATGTTATGAATTTGGTAAAATAGACTTCATTTTTAAATTCGGAATATGAAATATAGCTTAGGATGAAATTTTGGCATTGTTCTGAAAAACATCAATTTTTGATGAATAGTGAAACTACTAAGTGGTAGTTAAAAAAACTGAATTTTTCATAAAACTTAATTTTACCGCTTCTGTGAATGGAATTTCGAAAATCTGAGAGACACAGTTAATATCAAGGAATAAAATGTGTTTCAATGAGATGAAAATAATTTTTGATGAATAGTAACTTTTTACTTTTTTTTACCCCGCTTAATAGTAAATAGGGTAACTAAGGGTCAATATGATATTAATATTACCCTAACACATGTCCTAATTCTATTGGATAAGTGTAATTCGACCAAAAACAACCTTATGAATATAATATGACCATTTAGGCCCACTTGGATTAGATTAGGACATTTATTATTAATTTATTTAAAGAAGGGTTAAAAGTGTTAAAATCAAAGTTTATTTACTAAAAAAAATTTAATATGGGGTTATACATAAGATAAATTCGACTATAAATATTAATTATAAAGATAAAAAGATTTCCTACATAATGGTATTTTATTTGTAACTTTTAGACATTAAATATTTTAATTTATTTATGACACAATGATGATGCAGTAATTATCTTATTAATGAAATATTGACATAATTGATGTTATAAACACCAAAATAAATGTAATTTGAGACTTTTTATGAATTACACTAATTTTATAGGTTACTATGATATATTAGTGTTGATTTAATTAACTTGGTTCGAAAATATAATTCTGTTATGACTTTCACAAAAATCATATATCAAATAGTTTCAAAATTGACACAAAATAGTTTTAAATCAAATATTATATTATTAATTGTTATTTTATTCCTAAAAATATAAGGCTCGTCCAAATGACTTATATAAGGATATATGTATTAATAATATACAATTTGGGGTTCGTTTGACATGTTATAGTAAGTGTATTAACCATATAGTGAAAGAAAACAAAAAGACACGGTAAAAGTTAAATTATTTAACTTAGAGTTAAATCTAATTGTTAAGGTTAAAATAATTCCCTAAACTTGTCTAAATCCTATTGGATGATAGTATTTCGACCCATCCCCACATTAGCTTCGAAATAAGACCCTTTGGAACCATTATAAACCGATTTTGACTTTAATATAAAATAATATTTTGAGATATTCCTAAGTTGCCCCTCTCCTCCCTTATAAAAGGACACCTCCTCCCCCTCCTCCTCACACAAATTTGAGCACTCAAGCTTAGTGAAACCCTGCCAAAATACCTTATCCACTACCCTATAATAATCCTAGAGGTCCTGGTCTTCTTCAAAGACCAATATTAGTTCCCTATGTGGAGGATTCAAAGAGGCGTTTCAAAGAAGAGTTAATATCCATTACCGATCTTTTCAATTTCTTTCTTCCTCAACTTCTTCTTCTTTAGTTGTTTCATGATAAAGTAATAACATCAGTATTACTTACATACTGATATGTTATTATAAATATGAAACAACTCTAATTAACCTTCTATCCATCCTACGGAAAAATGAAATCACCGCGCGTGCGTACGTACGAAATACCGTCTCCACGCCGTGGTGTAATATATTTTCCGTCACAACCTTAATTGGGTTGGTATAATGGTGTAATGAGTAACTATATATGATTATTATAAAGTGATATTGATACTAAAATAGTATACATACACTTCAACACAATTCCACGACCATGGGAACGATATCATCGCTCGTGCGTACGTACGGACTACCGTCTCCACGACGTGATGAGATTCATTCTCCATGTTAACCATTTAAGAATGATTAAAAAGTATATATAAGAAATAATAATGAAATATATGACATTATAAAGCTACTGGATTTATGTATATATGTATATGTATGTCATCTACTTACTTCCATTCAAGACAATAAGGAAAGGAAAACAGTGTTCATGTGTACGTACGGACTACCGTCTCCATGAACGGTGTTTTTCATTTCATTTATCTATCTTATATATATATATATATAATGAATATATATGATATATAAATCATATTTTATATTCTGGAAGTAAGTAAATCATGATTTAAGTAATAATAATTTCAAGAACAACAAGTCAAAACACCTACGATAAATGAAACTATTTTACCCAAAATGCTTCTTTAACATGGAATATACAAATGAACGGGTAATATAAAGTCATAAGTGAACCATATATGATATCATAACAATGAATATTATTCTTTAATAAGTCAATGACATTATTTAAATCATTATACAGGAGGATCGGACACATACGAAGCAAATCGGACCTAAGGTAAGGGAAATATCACAATCTCACTTTTATCAGAGGTTGTTTTTACTTTGGTAATTACTTGGGTGTATTTTATCATCCACGTCCGTGTTCCCTCAATATGTAATATTATTTTTTTCCTTATACAATAGTTTATTTGAAATTTTACCCTTTGGATTGTTTTTGTAAAAGATATGAAAGGAAACTTTTGTCGTTTTTCCTACGAAGTACTTTTTTTACTTTTCCGACAAAAGTATGAAGAATGTTTTTTTTAACTTATACGGCAAGAATGAATTTTTAAAACATTATTTCCAATAAGATTACTTTATATGTTTTCAAGTTTATTTTTAATCAAATTCTTTTAGTTTATAATTGTATGACATGTCAAGAAAAGAAAAGTGTTTTTGAAGAAGAAAGGATATTTTCCTCAAGAATGGAGTTCAAATGTTTTATCAAAAATATTTTCCATCTAAGATAATATAGGGTTCTGTTTTTATCCCTATTATTACATTTATTTGATTATGTTGTGAGGGAATTATTTTTATAAAGTCATTTACCTTATATGATTTGTTTTATGATGTCATGATGTTTCAATAATCCCATTTTTATTACATGTGTTATGCGATGATGTATGATTTATGATTATGTGGAAAACATAAGAAAGGATTCATTATAAGATGGGTGGGACCTATATCTCCCTCCAATTCATTTGGTAAAGATTTTATATCTCATGAGATAGACATGACTGAAATGGTAGGTTATACCGGTTCAGTGAAACAGGACTGAAACGGGGGTTACTCAATTCAGAAAGGGACTTTGTCCACTAAGATAGTCTTGGCAATGAGTCTTGACTAATAAGAAATGATTCTCTATGATTATGTGTGTATGCCACAATGTTTCATGTTTTAAGTTATGATTATTGGGATTTCATTTCACTACTATGATTTATCCCATGTTATGAAATTATGCTCTCTTTTTCAGGTTAAGATTTCCAAAAGTTATGTTCTTATGAATATGATGTGATTGATTTTTCTTTTGTATACCCTTACCGAGCATTCGAGCTCACCCTTTTATGTTTTCTTTTCCCCAGGATATAAAGAAAGGTTTTAGGTAAAAAAAGAAGGAAGATCTTTATGGGAGATGTTGAAGATCTTTCACCACGATTAGAAGATTTTGTTCCGAGTTTCCAAAGACACTAAACTATTACGATCCTTGTGTGTGTGTTTTTTGTTATGTACTAAGTATTCCGCAAAAGTAATGTAATGTTCATGTACGCCAGGCTTCAGGCCTCTACACGTGGTAGACCCATAGTACTCAATAAGAGAAGTACATCTATAGTCTACGATGGGGAGTGCGCTTGGGGATGCGGCAGACCCAGAGTGGGGAGCGCCTCTGTGTGACACGGTAGACCAACACTACTCGACCGGAGGAGTACCTCAGTAGTCCAAGGTTAGTGGGAATCATCCTTGGTGTCACGAAAGGCCCACCATTCACAATTGATCAGGAGGTTTCTAGTAGCTAGGGTTTCGATAATGTGAATAAAATCCGGGATTAGCAGAGTTAGTACTTTTTTGTTATCCTCATGATTTAGATGGATCACTTGAAAAAATAGGTATATGTATGGGCATATGGATAAGTAAGGTTCTCTGTTGATTTCATACTTTGTGGTTTATCCTTGTGGGATTTTGTGAGACCTTGAGGGTAATGGGGTCCCTACTAAGTATTATTATACTAACCCCTACATGAGCTATGACCGCACCTTGTTGTGTTGGTTGCAGATGAAAGACTTCTCTGACTGAGGCTGAGTGTACCAGGACTAGACAGTACATGGTGGTGGACTATACAGCATGTCGGTACATGGAGGAGATGGACGAACGTGGAGTGGTGAGGAGTCTATCTGTTCCTACCCTTCAGGTAGGAATCCCAGAGGATGATCCAGTTGCAATTTTTCTTTCTTTTAATTCAGTTGTATTGTATTCAGTTTTTCATGTACCTTTACTATTGGGCTTGTATTCTGGTCCCTTTTACATTAATCACGCTTTTGGTTATTTAGTTTAATCATCGTCATATCTTGCTACGTGTGTATACAGCTTATAATGGTAATGCATTCCCAGTTTTAGGAAATTACGACTTCAGTTCTAGTCTCAAGCCCCTCGCCTATAGAAGGCGGACATGGGGTAGTCATGGAACGGTCCCTATGGGATGGGTCATGATAGACTGAATGTTCCATTTATCATCAATATCTATGTGATTAATTACCTCATTAAATCATTATAAATATGTAATTTTTTCCTCCATGAACAAATCCTTACATTCCACTGATTTCATCCCACATAGGGACTTAGTTAAATTGTAATCCATGTGGCTTTTTTACATTCCAATCTATCTTTAATATAGGATCACTTATGAACCCTTCTTAGGATGTGGAATTTCAAGTATAATAAGTATCAAAAATATGTATCACCATGGCCGATTTTAAATTTCATGGATGAAATTAAAATAATGTGGGGGAGAATGTGATGCCCACAAAAACTAAATATATGTTACCTTGTGTTCGATATCATGCATGAAACATGAAAACAAGAAAGTAAGGTAAGATAATATCTATATACATTATAATATATTTACATTATAAAATATATTCTATATATATCAATGCATGGAACACTGATTTATGATACAATGCATGAACGAATAAGTTGTCATACATCATACACAACAACAACATTATTCTGTTGCTTTCATTACACACAAAAGTGACCTTCTTCAATGGATTTAAATATATGAAATATGGAGTCTTACTGACAAAAAATATGCAATTAAAACCATATTATTTTGTATAATAAGATTTAAAATTTATGTTATGAATTGTATTAACTAACATATTATAATATATGGTTTATAAAACTATATCATTTGTTATAAATAAATTATATACGAATATTTGAACCAATTGAATTTTAAAATGTTATTTTTATGCTCAAAAATAATTTTTACAATAATAATTTAAATTAATTAAAATTATTGAGTAATATTTTTGTATTAAATATGTTAAATATTCATTAAACTATTTTTTATATTCATAAAATATATTTGGTTAGCATAAAATAATAGGAAACAAAATATTTTGCATACAAACCTATATTTTTATTAAGGCAATTTTACCCCCTTCTAACGGGGAACCTATTTTAAATATTAATTTTGAATAAATAATGAATTTAATTTGATATAATAGACATTATTTTTGAATTCTGAATGTATACATTATCTTATGGTTAATTTTTGGGATTTTTCAGAGAAACATCGTTTTTTTATTGAACTGTGAAAAAACGACGTTTTAGCTAAAAACAGCCTTTTCGTTTAAATATTTATTAATTTTAAATTATATTATAATTTTTTTGATATAAATAGGATAATTTATTCATCTATTAATACATTTTAGTTCATTATTATCCATTTAATATTTATATTTCATATAAAATTATAACAATCATTTGAACATTTTCAAAAAAAACTAGTTAATCCATCTTTCTATGATTTGAGAGTTAATTCTAATTTTTCCAATTCTAGGATTGGGAAATTAAAAATATAATATAACCCATTGTAATAAATATAATAATTTTATTCTAGTGATATTAGCCTATTTTTTTGACCAAAATTGTTATTGAAAGTTATTAAAATTAATTAAAGTAATTAAGGAAATTAAGGTGTAATTATGATTTAAGAGGCGACTCTAGGGTTTCTCGGTATCCTTAAATCAGGTGGCAATGGCGGATTCTTTTCTGAATCCTGAGAGATTCAACTCGCATAAGAATGTTAGCGGAGGCGCGGATGGACTAGAATCAAGAGAAACCGATAATATTAAAGGAAAGACGCCCGGGGGCGGGGAAGGTAAGCCTTTGTTTTCCCTTTTTAAAGGTTCGTATGTAAGCATTAGGAGAAAAGGTTCGATTGCTCATGTCAAAGAAGACTTGTCTGCGATTGCTGAGAGTCTAGAGTTAGGAGCTCACTCCATTATAGTGAGGCTTATTCTTCCTAAGGGATCTAAACCCTGGAAGATGGAATATCTAAACCAAAGACTCTCGGAGATATGGGGTTTTAATTCCTGGCAATGCATATCCCTGGGGAAGGGGTTCTATCATATGGTTTTTCCTTCGGAGGATCTAAAACTAAGAGCATGGAGTTTTGGATCAATTTATTTCAAACATGGAGCTCTGTACATCAGAGAGTGGGATCACAGCTTCAATCCAACAGAGATTGGTAATTCTACAGCACAGGTTTGGATAAAAAAATTTGGTTTCAATTGGATTTTGTGGCATCCTAGGATTTTATATGATATAGCTCTTGCTATTGGGGTCCCAATTAGAATGGATAGGGAAACTGAAATGTCTAGATATGGACATTATAGAATTGGAATTGAGAATTGAATATGAAAGTTTCCCAAAATTTTGCTTGGACTGTAAGGCCATAGGCCATGATAATTCAAACTGCAGGTTTCAATTGATATGCAAGAACTGTTCTCGTCGAGGGCATGATTCTAAATCATTCCATAAATCTGAAAAAGAAAAGCAAGAACATGGCCAGGTGACTATTCTAAAATAGAAGACTCTAAGGGCACAAAGTGTCTCTACAGAAAGTAATGGCAGGGTGCCTAATGCTCAAGCTAAAAAATCCTGGTCTGATATAGTGAAGGAGGGACAAGAGTTTCCACCTAGCTCAAGTGCAGACCCTGATAAGCCTGACTCATGCCAGGGTCCCCTGGCTAATGCTGATGCTGCTCCTCAATCTGTTTCTGTTAGGGGAAATGGATCTCTGACTTCTTTTCATGATGATTCTGAAGTTAGACATACACTACAGCGACCTAATGATATGATTAGTTCAGATCAGGATATGCATTTAAATGTTTATGCTCAACCTGCTTTGGTTCAAAGCAATGAATTTACGGCTGCAACTCAGGCTGATTCTGGAAATGCTTCTATTCAGACATCTTTCAATGCTATTGAATGTGACACTGATTTGCAGGTACATGTACAATCTGAGCCTCAATTTGAGGATGAAATATTGAAGCATGATTATGTGCTGGATCACTCACCTTCTGACTTGAGTGGGTGTTTTAAAACCCGTGAAGCTACTGCTTCACCTGGACTTTCTGAAAAGGCTGACTCTGCTTCTCTTTCTCTGGCTCCATCAATCTCCGAACCTTTTGTAGTGGCTTTTGAAGACTCAATCACTCTGACTAATGAAGTGGTGGAAAACACCTCGGTCACTCCAGCGGGGAAGGTGAGTAACACCTTGAAAGAATCATCTCTTATCTCTACACTTGATGTGCAGGAGACAGAACAGAAAACATATAAACCAAGAAAAGGTCACCAAAAAGATGGAGATGATGAAGGTACTTGGCAACAAGTCAGAACCAGAAGTCAAAAAAGGGTAGGAAAGGAGGCCTTGAAGATGAAGGAGGAGGTGCAAGCTGATAGCTCGGATGAAGATGTAGAATCATTTCTACAGCAAGCCAAGGAGCTTGAAAGCCACTTTACGAGAGGAAGAGGTCGAAGGCATATCAGTGCCAAAACATGGAACGAATGGAGAGAGAAAGAAAGATTAATTGCTGACAAGATAAGGAAAAAGATTGGTTCACCGGGACAGGGAACTTGATGTATTATCCTTTATGTTGACTTTGGTGTTCTCCTTTGATTTTCTTTTAATATAATATTTTGGGGCCTAGCCCCCCCCCCCCTTTAAAAAAAATTATGATTTAAAATGAACAAAAACCCTATGTTTAATAGACAAAATTACAAATCCACTTGTAAAAACCTCATTGTATAGAAATATATAAGCGATTAAACTTATATTTATCAATATTCAGGTATTTTTTATGAAATTTATTAGGTGAGAACATGTGGACACCTAGAATCTATTCAGAAATACCAGGTGGGTCCTTTTCTTTACCTATAAAATTCCACCGCCTCTACCCATTCCTCACACATCTCCAAAAACATAATTTCGGTCAATATATGACCAAATGGCCTCCCAACATACCTAAACTCATCCTATAATCCTCTCATTGGGAACAATACCTTTTAGGGATTCCTATTGTTTTAAACCAAATGAAGTTACCTGATTAAGAGGGGACACATTCTCTCATGTTTTTTAGTTTCATTTCCATTCTCCACTACGTATACTATTATTATTTTATGATTATATAAAAAAATAATCCTCAGTAAAATATTATTTATTTGAAAAAATTGTGTGACCTACAATTACACTCACCTCTATCTAATGGGAAATGAAAATACTATTTCTGTGAATTGTGATTTACTGCCTCACTAAACGATAGTTGTTCAATTCTTCATTACCACCTCTTATGGTTGAAATAATGATTGAAAATCTAATTATGTAGTTTACATATGTTATTTATAATGTTCTAACCTTATTTAACTTCTATTTATAACATACATTTATTCATTCCTTGTTCAGAAAATATGATAATCTCGTCTAAGGAAGCATGGACTACCACCCCCTCAATACAATGTGTTTTATTTGCATGATACATGGAATGTACAAATGAAGGGTCAAAATGAAATATAATTTACATACATAAAAAACAATATATTCTCGAAATAATAATCATTCTGGAAATAATATATATATATATATATATATATATATTATCACCTTTAGAACCCCTTCAAACACATTAAAAGAGATAACATTGTTCGTGAACATGTGGATTACTACCACCACCAAATCATGTGATTCCATTTACATAACATAATTTAATATGTAATTATATATTATTAAATAATATAAATTTTATTATATAATGACCTTTTTGGATATATTTGAGTTACATACCTTCTTTCCACTATGATCATCTAAAAAATTGCAACATTACTCATGCGTCTGTATGACCTACCGTCTTCATGAATGTAACGTTGAATCATTTTTCAAAATCATATTTAATGAATTGTTTTTAAATTATAATTAATTTATAAATATGATAATTTTTTCATGGTTATTATTCTATAGGTTTTATATAAATACACCTTTAACCATAGTTTACTTACGAATGTTGTTTTTGACCCATAAATCGAATTTTTTCCAAACACCAAATGAAAAATTAATGGTCTAAGTATATTTAAAAAACATGGTAATAAGTTAATTAAATTTAATTATGATAAATAAAAAGGTTCTTAATAATTTATAAAATTAACATAAATTTATATTACAAGTTTTTAATGGATGTTCACCCAAAATGGAGCCCAAGGTCAGTAATTCTTGTCTCACATTTCATTCTGTGAGGCATGATTTATTAGTGAGAACCTAATTTATTATATATATATATATCTAATTCACACTCACACATAGATATATAATATTAGTAATCCAATTATATTAAATGTATTTTGATGTTTCATTTATGATTATCACATTTGGTTCAATATATTCATATGTAAGAGAATTTTTTCTCAATTCACATTCTGTTGTGACATTATTTTTATTATGCACCAATTCACATATATTTTATGTATGTAGTTACCATTTACATGTTTTATCATGAATAAAATTCTTCTCATGATATTATATGTATAATTTAATTCAAGATTAATAATGATTTAAATGTTTCGATTAGGTAAGGGACACATTGGAATGATTGAATATTATTTTTCCTAAAGAATGTTTTATTGTCAACAACCCTTATTGTACTTAACCACCTTTGAGGTATTTTTGATAAATCCATATTATTTATTAATTATGGATACATGGTAAGTAAAATTTTATATTTGATTTATGAGGAAGACTTTGGACATGAAATACATGGGTCGAGGGCCATTTATGGAATGTCTTAGAAGATAGGGATCGGTGAATGAAAGCCCCTCAAAGTAACGGTAGTATCATGGAGAAATTAATTTAGAAAATTGGTATGGTTAAACTATATCTAAGTGGTACTGGTTCCTTAAAGATAAAAGTCATATAATCCAATAAATATTTATTACTTTCATATTATTTTTTGTTTTTATTTAAATTGATATTTTGTATTAACATATCTATGAACACAATTTATTTCAGTTCATTGATTAATGTTTGGTGTTTTAGTTTCATATCATGCCATATTTATTATTCCTTTTCAATTATTTTAATGGAATTTATTTCTAGAAATAAACATTACAATTTATTATATACTGCCTTTAAATTTATTGATTACATGGTATATGTGTTCAGTTACCTTTCAAGATTAACTATTCTCACTGATTCACTATGGTGTCTGCTATACAATGCCCTTAATAATCATTTGATCTCACCCTTATCATGTTTCATTCCCCAAGAATCCAAGAAGTGTACTATGAATGATATGAAGGAATATACTAGATGGATTATATTTATCCTCTGCATAATTTATTTCGTAATAAAAATATATGTCATAATCAATGCATTAATTTGTAATTCAATAATCAGTTATGTATCTAGTTTAAGAAGACTACTAAACTGGTCAGTTATTTTGGGATTGATTCCCTATAATGATGCCTATTTATATAATAGTATACACCAACTTCTAGCAATCTGGGGATGAGACAGTATAGTTGGTATCAATGGAAGTTCAATATCAACCATGTGTATAGGATTTATGAAAAACTAGATTATAAAACATATCTCTAAGGTATAATTTGAAGAATTATAGGTCAAACCCCTATAATTTTGGTAATGTATAGATTTTGTGGGTATTCCTAGTAATAAATCCCTATCTGGATCCTGGAAGTGGAAATGGATCTAGAACTACTATACAAAGGAGTAATAACTCTAACATGGTGTTTCAAGCTTGCCTTGGGGTAACCTTACACTTAACAATAGGCTTTACTGCGCATTAGGGTTGACATTCCTAGGGGATAAGCATAGAATAACACATGTTTTTTAAAACCTTTTTGATGGATTTTGAAAATTAATAATTAACCTAGGTTAATAATAAAAAGTCATAAATTTAATATAAGGTTTCATGCTTTATAAATAAAATTAATTATATTATTGATAAACCCTAGACCAATAAAGGACATACATAGAAATAAAATAGATTAAATATTTATATGTTGAGGTTGTAGTGAAAAAATTAATTATAATGATATTTTGTGTTTATCTTTATTTAATGGATTTTAATCATGTTTATATTGATAATTATATTAACATGGGTTTAGAAAAGGAAAACCAATAATCTGAGGGACAATTAACCAAATTCGGCAAAGCATTGGGTCTTGAACCCATGACCGAAGGACGATAAGGGTTTTACCTCAACCACTAACCTATGCAATGTCCTTGTTAATTTTAATTGGTTTTAGGTTAATCAATTTAACAAATAAGTATTAGTGATCAACCAGTATTAATAGTTTTTAGGACTAGGGATTAATCTATTAACCATATTAGTTTAGAATGATATTTAAGGAAAAATAGTTAGACTTGTCAATCTTTTATATGCCTTATGATCCTTTAAAAGTAACTTTTAGTGCATCGGGAATAAAATCTCATTTTTTGGTAATCAATTTATGGTATTTATGAGATTAATTAGAACATGATAAAAAAACCAAAAGATGGGTTTGTTCATATGAAAATGAATCTGATCAAGGTAGAATATTTTGTTATATTATTGGGTAGAATAATAAATACCAAATTTTAGGGAAATAACTTATAAATAAATATTTAGTACTAATACCTTAATTTTTGTTGAACTGATGGCATAATAAATCATCTACGATTTTTGTATTTGAGGCCCTCAAATTTCCATTTATCATTCTCATGTTTTTGATTGATGAACTCATTCAATATGTTATTACCCATCCCAATGGGGCCTAATTGATGACTCCCCATGCACGCCTCATATAGGCTATAGGATTGTGACTAGTACTAAGTAGGCATATCACAAACATGGGAGTCATTCATGATGTACATGTACACGTGCACACATTGCTATCCCAACAAATATGAAAATGTAAAAACCTCTAAGGTAGAAAATGCATGTAGATAACTAAACTCAACTAACATTATACAACAAAATTTATTGCGTGGAATTTAAACTATGAATGAATAAAATCCCTCCAAAAGAAAGATTCTGTAAACTAAAAACTCCAACCAATAAGCAAAAAATAAGTATATGGACTTCTGGTCATAGCTATAGGAAAACCTCACCCTATAGGGATGCTCACAATGATCTTCTTAGTTTGGGTCTACCTTATACTACGTCAAAAGCCCGCTTGTCTACACAATACTTGAAACGTGCTGGAAAAACCCGTGCAGGGGTGACTATAATAATACCCAATAATGGAAATTAAAAACCAAAAATCAGTACTCACGTAATGGTTCAATCATCTCTACACATTATATTCTTACAGGGCATTTAACAAGATATACATATCAAGATATACTCAAATCACATACCCATAGCCTGGTGGTATGTCCCAACGACCGCATACCCACACTAGAGATTTAGTATGATGATTTCAAGAATAACTAACCCTTAAAAACATACTCCACAAGTCTGAAAGATCTGATGATTTCCATTTGAGTTGTATGTTCATTGGGAAGTGTCACAAGAGAGATAAACACAATTATAGATCAGAAGAGAGATTGGATACAAACATTCTTGTATAACTCACTCATGAGTGGGAAAATATCACAATACATCGATGAGGATCACTTAGAGTGCCTTGGTTTATACCAAAACACATCTGGATACACAATCTTAGTAGATGACTAAAATTTGATAGCATTTGTCGCATCGATAACATGAATCTACCTAGGTCACAAGAATGGATAGATGATCTCGCTTTGGGCCCCACGGATGGACTACTACATTATCCAGAAAGCCCTGATGAAGGGTTTCATACTCCTGTGGATAGAAACGATTCCTGAACAATGGAGGTATGAGAATTGGAGAAACTAAATAAAAAGAAAATTGTCAAAGGAATATTGGATTGGAAGATCAATCCATGTCAATAAATGTACACGATGTGTAGAAAGGTCACACGCAGTGACCTATGACCATGTGTACATCCTGTGTAAATTGGCTCATTTCAAAGAGCATGTAGTGTAGATGGATATATAAAAATCATGAAAAATGTGACATGCCATGTCCAAATATCTGAGGTACACTATATGAATTCTGGTAGTTTCCTCGTACATGGCTTCAACTCGTGTCTCCCAGCCTATGTAAAGGTACATGGCGTAACCCGCATAATAGGCCCGGTCTGGCCATTTGGTGGTGTACATTTCTTATACTCCACCTTATGTCTGTGTATCATCAGATATATACTCTACGACACATTTACGTACCAACATTCCATGTGAAATTTGTCACACATAATTTCATCACTTCCAGTATCACGAAACTCTAGTGGGCGTTGAGTCGTCCCCACATTCCATGTTCTTCGAAGAACAAGCTGTGTTCTTTTGGAATTTCTAGAACCAACACTCCTCCTCCATCCACCACACATGAAACTTCATTCTTCATTCTAATGATCTATTTTTCATGAAAATAATGTTTCAAGGTAGGTCCATCATGAATGTGTCGATTTCTTCAGTTTCGGTCCCTCGATCGGCCATCAAAACATGTTTTAATCCACCTACACAAAGAACACTCAAAGTAATATTTCCTCTAAAATAGGTTAATTTTTTCTTTTCCATCTCAAGAACACATCTTGTAGGTATTAACAATGTTGGATCTATGATTTAGGAATTTTGCGTTGGAAAATGGATGCACAATGATCCATTTCTAGTAACCCAATGAAGAATATGAAGAATGTGGGTAAAAAGGGAATGAATATTTCCACCCAGAAAATAGTGGAAATAAACATTGTCATTATTCATCACGAAAATAATTTTCTCATGTTAGATGGTTCAAATTGAGAAAATCATATATAAATCAATCATCCATGGGTTAATTCCTCAATTTAAACCTGATAAAAACCCTCCCACAAAACGAATGATCTATGTGTCAACCTATTAATGGATTGATTCATGATCATTGTTTAAATCCATGAATGGGTAAAAATTGAAATAAAAACCCCTACCTTAATTGAAAATGAATGGGGGGGGAGTGGTCGTTTTCGATTGTGATTTGATCTTGTTTCTCAACCATCCACGAGTTTATGATTTGTCGTCATTCATCAATAATCATCCATGGGTGGATCATTTATAAATCTCAAGAGGATTCCAAGAGTTTTCTAGAGTAATGATCATAACAGTGGGATCCATCTCATATAAATCAAATTAATTTGATTCTAAGTTATGGAAACATTAAAAATATATAAAATAATTAAATTATTTTATCTGCTTTAAAACATTATAAAACTATCTTCTGGTGATGACCCGCATAGGTCGAGGATAGGCTTCGCCTATGGTAAATTCACTACTCTTAATGCAATAATGCACTCATATGTCTGATTTGTGCATCTATTTAAATCGTATTCCACATTTTTATTAAAACCACTCAGACACTCTATTTAATGGATTAATTTATGTCAAAAATTTGTTATGGGATATCTAGGACTTGTAATCACATATCGTCGCAAAGCCTTGTTAAGTAATAATTACATATAATATATTAAAATAATACATGGAAAATATTATATATTACATTCTCCCCTCCTAAGGTCATTGCATCGTCAAAATCCAAAATAACTATCTACTGAAACAGATGTCAGTACTTTGTATGAATCTAAAATTCATTATCCCGTGCGCTCTCTAGAAGGTTATGGTGCAGCTGCCAGAAACATACTAAGGGAATCTCTCTCCCAAGAAGGATCCTCTCATATCGATCATTGATCTCCACCAGGTACTATTTGAAGGTCTCTCCATCGTAAATCTCCATCTCTCCCCAGTCGATGATGCGTGATGGCCATGCAGGTACCTCTTCATCTGTGACACGTAGAAGACATCGTGTACCAAGTGTAACTATGGAGATAGAGCTATGCAGTATGCCACCTCACCAACTTTGTGTAGTATCTAAAAATTCTAGATGAACCATGGAAGAAATTTGACACCCAAACAAAATCTCTACAACCCTCGTCGAGGTGAGACCTAAAGATATACATGGTCTCCCTATTTGAACTCTATATGTATATGTCATCTTTCATCACAATAATTATTTGTGCTCTATGAATACATCATCTACTACTGGGTCATCTGTTCTTTTTTGGTGGTAGCTCACCCCATCTCTGGACCCATGAGTTCTCACTCTCTGGGGTTAGTCCAACACAGTAGTGACTAGAAAGGCCACCCATATAATTCTTCCAATTGTGCTATACCAATGGTGGAGTGGTAGATGTTGTTGTACACAAACTCAACTAGTGGTTGGTGGTTCTCCCAACTGCAAAAAAATCCTATATATAGGCCAACAACTCATCCCCTAGAACCAGAATGGTTTTCATTATCTCTTAATCTGTGGGGTGATGGAATGTTAGGCTGAAGAAAAACTGATCCCAAAAGAATCTTGAAATCCCACTCATAATTGGGATGTTAAATGAGCATTATAATCTAAGAATATCGTTGAAGGGACACCATGAATCCCAAATATCTCATGCATGTAGTGGATTCACAGGCTTTCTAGGGAACTCTAATCCATGATAGGTATGATGTAGGATGACATGGTGTGTCGGTCAACGATCACCGATATGGAATCGTGTCCCCTAGACCATCTTGATAAGCCTGTCTGGAATTCCATTTATATTATATCTCATATCAACTTCGATACTTCCAGGGGTGAGATAACCCCTCTAGGACCGGATTATTAGACTTCACCTGATGGCACATACGGCATCAAGAAACAAACTACGCTACTCAATTCATCACAATTTTCCACCAGAACTGTCATCGATGGTCCTGGAACATTTTTTCCACTCCACGATGTACCTCTAAAGGGGATGTATGAAATTCCATCATAACTGAATCCTTCAATTATTCTATTAAATCTATATTTCCTATGAAAAGGAGTATGTGCCTCCCACCTTGTGAATATCCATAAAGAGAATGTCTTCTAGATAACTGAGAACATAATGTCTTGAAGCTGAAATAACCTATATGTTCCTCCCTATATATTCATTAGATTGGAGAGGTAAAAAATAACAACTAGAGATAAGTTTCATCATCTCCATCCACATAGGATAACTGCAGAAGGTCCAACTACTTTGACACCTCTCTCATCAGCTATGAACTCAAAAAATGGCTGAGAGCATCATATACTACGTTCCCATTCCAAAGATTATAGATGATCTCAAAATAATAATCCTAGAGGATCTCCAACCATCATCTAGGATCAGATTCAGATCCTATTTCTAGAAGATGTTCTTTAGGCTCTTATGGTAAACAGTTCACCCATTTGGTAGTGTTGACACATCATCAACGTGGAGACTAAAACTTCCAACTCATGATCACTTTTCATGTAGTTTAGCTCATGCGAGCATAGCTGGAGTGAACCATAATCAATCATCACCTGTCTCAGCATCCGGACATAGCCAAGTCCATTCAATGAGGTGTCACAGAAAAATAACAACTCGACACCTTCTTCTATAATTCTCAAAATCATTGCACTCATCAAAATAATCGTCATCTTCTAGAAAGCCTACTTAGTCGTCTTTGTCAATATGATAACCGTTCTCTTTGGGATCAAGGTGTTCATTGGTTGTGATATCTGGGATAAATTATGGATAAATATCTTGTAGTATCCTACCATCCAATGGTAGCATCACATCACTATCACATTCTATGGTGTATCCCATACAAACACCACCATGACCATTACTAGGTCCACTACTAACCCATTATCTGAGATGACATGTCCCATGAAGTTGAACACCTATATCCAATATAGGAACATAAAGAGCCTCCGATATAAATGGTGGTCTAGATGTTTGTCTAGAAACATTGGCAGGTGTCTCACGTGATCCTCCTCTAACACCGACCACACAATGATGTATCCAATGAAGACCACGACGAATTGGTCAATGTATGGCGATAATATCAAAATCATAAGTCCCAGGAACACTATAGGGGTGTTCGTCACACTGAATGGCATCACCAATTAATAATTTTTATTGTATCAGTATCTGAAATTAACTTTGGTATATCCTATCCTCATAATCATAACTAGTGTAAAAACCTTTCTGAGGTCAACAATTAAAACCCAGTGTTACCCTCATAGATGATCGAAGAGGATTTCAATCCTAATTTGGGGATACTGGTTCTTCACCATCACCTTATTCTGGAACCAATAACCCACGTACAAACTCAAACTCCTGTCTTCTATATCGGAAGGCAAAACCGGGGCCCCAAATGGGGAAACAATGGTTCTTAAGAACTACTTCCTCTACAAATCCTCCGACAACACCCTCATCTCATTAAGATCTATGGGAGTCATCTCATATTATGGTGAAGATATCAGTACCATCACGGGGTGTAAGTAAATACAAAATTCTTTCTCCCACCATAGATGTAATCATAGAATAACTTCTAGTAATATGTCCTTGTAATCTACTATTACTACTGGGAATTGAAGTATCTTAATATCATTATCTCTGAGTGTAAGGCTATCCAACACATGAGTGATCAGCTACAACATCCTGTGCATGACCCCTTCTTATGCTACTGGGGTATTCTTTTCAACTAAAAAGGAAAACAACATCCCAATTTTGAGGACACACCGCAATCTTCATGTAAAGTATTCAATATAGTCATGGGCTGAAGATAACCAATCCATAATGAGAATGACAACATAATGTATTGATGCTGGAAACAGGATGATCGTAGTGAAACTCTCACCTGCAATGGAAATATCACACTATCGTCAAAGATATGTGATAATCAAGTCTCATCCCTTAGGTCTATCTAAGCACAAGGGTCGATTCCATGAGACCATCGAGATCGCAATGTCTCCCACATGATATGTAGTGATGAAATAATAATTTGTACCTTTGTATGTTACTATAGAAGATAAGGATGAAAAGATACAGATCCTACATTAGGTCATCCCTAGAGTCCCGGGGTTATACACCTTGACCACATGTAGATGTCACAACCCCTATCAAACAACTCATTGAGTCTGGTGTGGACCTCTTGGGGGTGCTGGTGGAAGTAGGTCAAAACATCTTCCACCTCCCATATCCCTCCCTACTCAACTACAACATATGCCTCCTATCGGTTCATCCTGATCCACTCACCAGGTCTGCTTCGGTAGACCATCCACCACCTCCCAGTCAACAGCTCAACATGACGGATAGTCTCTAGTGAGATGTACTCTACCATCGAATTATTAGTATTGCCTCTCCACAAGATAACTATATCTAGGATGAGTGCTATTAACTGAATATCCCTAATATGGGGCCCCCAGTGACATCTCCTAAGTCCTAATCCATGTTTCGGACATAATCTCCCTACTGTATAGGTCTCCGCACTTGTCTGCCCGCTGCTGACTATCACTGGTTTTCCTTACTCAGCCAAGAAGCTCTCAACAACCAAATCTCACTCGAAAAAAGATTCATAATGTCTATATGCATATAGTAATGACACTATCTTAGATGTCACATTGTGGACCACGCTGAATGGCCCAAAATATGAAGTGCTAATCCTTTATTATATTCCTCTTGTACCTGGATCGATAGGTGAACTTTGATGAATAGTCAGCTACAATTAAACATCCCATGCTAAACTGAAAAACCTCATGGATATGTAATGATCATAGAGTATCTCGAGCTAACTCCTCCATAAATAATAACTCAAAAACTATCCATGAAAGCGTCTCCTCATCGTGATTATTTAGGGTCAAAACCCATAATCATCTCGTCGAACCTTGAAGAAAGATCACATCTAGGTTCACCATTCGATCTTCTGATGTCCTCATAAGACAAAAAACTATATCCACCCCCTCAATCCAATCCTTAGGCACTTGAGGGTTAGAATTGCCTCGTAACCTAAAGGGTCTCCATCTAAAAAACTCATAGAGAACACTCAGCTTGCGCTGCTAATCTACTAGTATTGTAGGTTCCACATACTGCTCCACTATTGTTGGTATAGCTGGTGCACAACCTATTGATTATGCCTGGTGGAAATGGTCCCTGAATTAGTGCCTCATCACTAAGGGTGTCATCATCATGATCGAGTCGCTGAATCTTAGATGGTATTCATTGTGGATGCATGTAATAAGAAAACAAGATATATCATTGTCAAAGAGTATATATGTATAGATTAGACCAATGAAAATGAAAAAAAAACCTCATAATTATATGATGAATGTACCATTAAATTGTCTCCCTGGTAATAGTGTTCTCATGTACCATGTTGAACAACATGTTATCATAGTCCTGATGTATGGATACATCGGCTTTGCACACCAACACCGGAGTTCCTGGCCTAAAATATGATCTTGAAACACATAACACTATTACCCCAAACAAATATCATAGTCTCATGGACCTAAGGTGGAACTGACCACCTTTGATTCCACTCTATCATGAATCGTCCCGATGGGGCTCATATTTTGACTCCCCATGTCCTCCCCCAATAGGACAAGGGTTGGTGACTTGCACCGATTAGGCAAATTATTCCCATTGGAGAAATTTCCTATTTACATGTACACATTACCATATCTCAAGTCTGGGAAATTATTTAAATTAAAAACCACTATGGATGAAAATGAATGAATTCATCTAAACCCAACCAACAATGTAAAATGAACTGTAATGTGTGGAATGTAAAATGGTCTAGAATACAAGCCACAAATATATAGAGTATAAAAACTAATAAGTACAACATGTAAGTAATAAAATAGGTACAAGGACTAATGCTTGTAGCTGTAGTAACACCTCTTCATGTTGGGAATCAAAAAATGCTCGGTCTGGTTGTGGTCCACCCTGGACATCTCCAAAAGGATGCTAATCTACACAAGACACATCACATGTGGAAAAAACCAATGCACGGGTATGTATAACAATACATAGTAGAGGAACTCAAAAACCACAAATAAATACAAAAGTAAAGGTACTGCCAGCAATATATAATATATTTATACATAACATATATCAAGAGAAAAATATCATTATATAATCAAATAATATTCTAGTATTCTTGAGTTATGTTGCAAAGACCACATACCCACACATGAGATTCATTTAGAAGATTCAGTGAATAACAAGTTTGGGAGAACTCACTCCATGAGTCTGATAGCTTTGATGAAATCTGTCTGAGAATTACATTCATCTGGTAGCATTATAAGTGAGATAGACACACTGATAGATTTAAATAGAGGGTAGATACACTAATTCCAAGACAACTCACTCCAGAGTGGGAAAATTCCCCGATACGTGGAAGAGGATCAATGTCAGGGACATGGAATATAGGGACACTCATTCATATTCACCTACTATGTATATGTCAGAAAGCCAGTAAGATTGGTCTTCTAGATAACCTCACTCTAACTTGGGCACAAAAATGGATATAGGATCTCACTTAATGACTCTCAGAGGGGCTCCTACTCTCACTAGAAAGTCATATTGAAGGAGGACATACTCTTGTGGGTGGTAATGATACCTAACCATTAGAGGAACGATAAATGTGGGAACTAATCCAAACAAAACTTGTATGAGGAATGATGGAAAAGAATATCAATCCATTAACAGAAAGGTACAAAACATGTAGAAAAGGTCTCATGATGTGTATTATGATCCCGTGTACTTCTTGTGTAATAATTTCTGTGTCAAATATCATGTGGTGTAGAAAGAGATATAAATGGTGTGTAAAAAGTGACATGATATGTCCTAATATCTGAGGGCTTATCCTAGTATGTTGGATGTGTTCTGGTACATGGATTTAACCCGTGTCTTTAAACCCGTCACCTGGTACACATAGTAACCCATGTAACCAGCCAGATATGGATTTGTGGGGGATTATATGTTGTGTAATCCATATCGTGTCTTTGTATCATCCAGGATACAAACCGAGTGTCATGTAAGGATCCAAGCACTATATTATAGTTGTCACATTCTAGGTCATCACATCCTGCATCGTGAAACCCTAGACACCATTGTACCGTCCCCACAAGTCAAGTAATTTAGGATTTTATAAAATGGGAACTCCTCATGCACGTGCCTCCTTCGATCCAACTTTCATTATTCCAGGGAAATTTTCATTATGTAATAGATGTTTCTTGGACATCCATCCATGGAAAGGATGAATCTATTTATTTCGAGCCTCCAATCATCCTAAAATGTGTTTCGAGCTATTTGCATAAAGAATGCTTGAAGGAAGATTTCTCTCGAACCATGTCAATTCATTCATCTCCATCCTTTTCACACATCCCCTAGGACAGAAAAATGTTAGATCTATGAGTTGGGATCGTTATGTTTTGAATCTGACACAAAATGATATGTTGTTCATAATCTCCCAAAGAATGTAACAAACCCAAGGAAAAAAGGGGAAGAAGAAATCCACACAACAAATTCAGGAACGATCATCCGTCATCATTCATCACCGTATTGATTTTATCACATTAGAATGATGAAATGATGAAAATGAATTATAAATCAAATCAGGCATGGATTAATTCCCCAAAATAAACCCGATAAAAGTTCTCTCACACAAACGAATGATCGGTGGGTCAAAGTTTTTGTGGGTTGATCGACAATCATCATTTAATTTCAAGAACAGAGAAAACAATGGAATCACCAACCCCTACCTCGATTTACAATAAATATTAGAAGAAGAAACTTTTTATTGGGATTTGATATTAATGCACCACTGTCCAGGAGTTGATCATTCTTCACCATTGGTCGAGATTCTTCGTGGGGTGGATCCTATCCAATGTTCCAGATGATTCTAGAGAGATTTCTAATGTTAGGATCCTAACCCTGGTCTCCTACTCATTTAAGACAAATTGACATACAATTTTTTTATGGAAATTTTTCAAATAAGGTAAATTGTCAATTTATTTTATTTCGTTTAGAATGTCTAAAAACTATCATCTGTTGTTGAACTGCGCCGGTCGAGGATAGGCCTCAACTAAGGTAAATTTACTGTTCTGAATGCTAAATTTCCTTCAAATATCTAATTTGGGAACATATTTAAAAGTTATACCACTATTTTCAGGAAAACATCTCATGCACACAATTTAATGGTTAAATTAAATTCAAAACAAATTTCCAGGAACCTCAGACCTTCGAATAGAACACCACTGCAAGGCCTATTCATTTAGTAATTACATATAATATTTATAAACAATACATGAAAAATCAGAGACGTTACAAAATCCCTCTATATATTTACATTCTTACTACATGTGTATATCTCTAAATTCCACTTATGTTCTCCTATATGGAGACATAGTTACAATGTATTCCTTGTGACCATAGTAATATATATTTTCTCTTATATAGATTATTAATTATGAAGATCTCTCACATTGCGGTACTTCACAGATATGATGTATCAAACATCTACTACTATGATCGATTTTAAATTCACGAAAGAAATTTAAATAAGGTGGTTAAAATGTTATGTCCTCAAAAACAAAATTAAGAACCTTGTTTTTGCTAGCAGGTATGACACGCTACATCATGTGCTTAAGGTGATATAATATCCATATACATTATAATATATTTACTATTTAAAATATATTCTGCATAATTCAATGTATGAAACACCTAGTTATATTTAAATGATCATGAAACTAAGATAGAGTACATCATATGAGACAACATTCTTCATTTATATATTCCATTACACACAAAACCCACTTTCTTAGATATCTTGCACTATATGAAAAATCAAGTATTACTGATAAACAATCCTAAATTTAAAAATTATTTTTAAATTAATAAGTTATAAAAAATATATAATGAATATTATTAAATAACATATGAATAAATATGGATTATAAAACTAAATAATTAGTTACAAATAAATTATAAATGAATATAATAAAAAATTTAATATTAAAAGGAAAATTTCTAGAAGTCCACTTTTATGCTCACAGGGATGTGTCACCCAAATATATTAAATTAATGACCATTATTTACTGATATTAATATAATAAATATGTTAAATATTCGTTAAATTATTTTTTATATTCATCCTATATATTTGGTAAGCATATTATATTATGAAACCAAATATATAACATAAAACCAAATATTTTTATTAAGGTATTTTTTACCTCCTTTTAATGGGAAACCAATTTTAAATATTAATTTTGTTTATTTTATGTATATAATTTGATAAAAAAAAGTTTATTATTTTAATTCATAATATATAAATTTTCTTATGGAATTTTTTTTTTATTTTTCCATGGAACTGAATTTTTTAGTGAACAGTGCAAAATATTGTGTTTTAGTTTGAAACATCCATTCCAATTAATTAATTTGTAATGATAAAATATATTATAGATTTTCTATGAATTCAAATTTTATCCACTATTTATCAATTGATATAATTTTTTTTCATTATAATCAATTGAAAATTAAAATACAACATTAAATCCTATCATTATTTTGAAAATTTTTATTTTAAAATCAGATAACCCGTCTGTTAGTGACATTGCATTAATCAAACTTTTTTTGCTTCTATAATTTAAAATTTTAAAATCTGAAATAAATAATTGTAATGAAGAAAATTATGAGTTCCCTAATCATTTCAACTTAATTTTTGAAAGAAATTATTAATGAATGTGATTAAAATTAATTAGAGTAATTACAGAGTAATTAAGCTTAAAACTGTGCTAAAACCATATGTTTAAGTTTCAAAATGACATAGAAACAAGTAAAAATCACATTTCATAGAAAATTTTCGTCCTATTAAATTTTATTAGATAGTTTTTGTGTTTTTTATGGCATTTATTTGGAAGTAAGACGTGCACATGTAACTTTTTAAAAAAATTCCAACTGTGTCCTTTTCTTTTCCTATAAAAGGCTATCATCTCTACCCATTCCTCACACCTATCCAACCTATTTATTTCATTCAATATCGTCCCAAATGGACTCTGATAATACCTACCCACAACCAAGAAGAATCCCTTTTCGGATTTATACCTTCCATGGATGCCTTTTGGTTCAAACCATATGTAGTTATTCGATTAAGAGGTAGCACATTCTCTCATACTTTTTAGTTTCATTTCCATTCTACGCTTGCAATACTATATTTATTATATGACTGCATAAGAACAATAGTATCCTCCATAAAAAAGATTATTTTATACTATGGTTTATACCTACACTTAACATCACCTCTATCTAATGTTCAATGAACATACTACTTCTATGAACTACGAATTACTACCTCCCAAAACGACGATTGTTCAATTCCATATTACCACATCATATAGTGTAAATTAAAATGGAAGATATATTTATAAATAATATTTATATTATTTATAATATTTTTTACTTATTTAAATATATTTTTACCATACCTTAATGATATCCATGTTGAGTATATACAATATTCTCGTTTGATGAAGTGTGGACTACCGCCCCTTAATGCGATGTGATTCGTATGCACTATAAATGGATTGTATATATGAATGTTAATAATTAAACATATGTTAATTAAAAGAACAATAATATATTCATGAAATAATAAATTTTTTGGAATATATATATATATATATATATATTATCTCTTTTATTTCCACAACAACAAACATTAAAAAAGATTATGTTTTTCGTGGTTGTGTGGACTACCTCCTCCACAACATGATTCAATTCCATTAACATTAGATAATTATATATGTACGTTTATATGATTATATAATATGATATTTATTATATAATTATCATTCTCGAATGATTTTAATTACTTATCATCTTTCTACAGTGTTCATTTATGAAACTGGAACGTTACTAATAAGTAAGTACGTCCTACCATCTCTATGAATGTGACGTTGAATAAATTTTTATACCATTATTTAATGATTGGGTTTAAAGTATATTTAATTTATAAATATGATATTTTTTCATGTTTATTATTCTATATTTGTTTAATATATACCCCATTGATGATAGTTGACCTAAAAAAGTTGTTTTTAACTAATAAACCATATTTGTTCATAACAAATAATCTATACATAATTGTTTATGTAGTAGTACAAGAAATGATAATAAGTGAAATATAATTAATTATAAACATGAAAAAATTTATTAATAAAGTAAAAAATTAAAATAATTTTTATGTACAAGATGTTAAAGGATGTTCACTTGAAATGAAACAAAAGGTAATGAATTCTTGCCTCACTTTTCATTTTTAAGGCATAATTTATTGTTGTGCACATAATTTATTATATGTATATATATTGTGTAAATACATCCACAATGATATAAAATTTAACCTTCTAGGTAAATAATGAAATAATACATTTTCATTTTAATTATTAGTTTGTGAATTAAATATTATTTTTTATTTAAAGGGGTTTTATAAAGTCCCGCACTTGTTACATACATAATCTTGAAATTATTCAAGAAAATACATCCTTTTACATTGAGGATCTTTTCAAGTTTAGAGCTTTAAAGAATTAAGACAAAACATTCATAACATTACACATTGTTACATAGTGGATTCCATAAAATCAGTTTCCATTTTCCTCAGAATATAAAACATTAAAACATAAAACAAGACTCCTTGACAATTCTTCAACATTTAACATGTCTTCCTTCCTTTTATTACTCATCCATTAACCTGTGAAAAATCATTTAAAAACATAGGATGAGCACAAAAGCTCAGTAAGGTATGCAAAAGAAGGAAAAATCACATTAGTCCATGAATACACATGACGTATGAAAACATTTTCGAAAGACATGCTTTCCACCCATAAATACATACTTTGTGTAACATGAGATTTACAAAAGATCCACAAAAACATAAATATAATCATAGAGTTATCTTGGGGCACTATCTTGATAATCTTGTAACCATCTTGGCCACCTTCAAATTTGTAACCCTCACGGCTACCTTACTTTGTGTAACCATCACAGTTACACTTGGAGTAACCATACAGCTGACCTCCACTTACTCATACCCAATACATTGGAGGGAAATATATGTCCCACACTTCATCATAAACAATGTCCAATAACCAAAACATAATCATACAACATAAATAATATCATAAAAAAATTGCTTTTGAATATTGCAAAACAGAATTTTATAAAAGGATTTTAGAAGAAAAGTCCATTATAAAAATCATATACTTGAAGTCGGACTTAATTAAATGTATGTAATAGGTATATAATCTGTAAATACACATAATGAAACATAATATAAACAGAACCCATCACACAAACAATTTAAATAGCACATAAATAATAAAGTAGAAGGTTAACCCAAAGAATGGAAATCGGGTTAAGAATTCCCTTACCTTAGGCTTGTCTTACTTAAAAATTGTTTAAACCTCTAGTATAATGGTTAAAAGAGTGTTATTTGTATTTTACCAAAACAGTTTCATGTTTATAACATCTTATATGGTCATTTCATAACCTCATTTCACCCCTTAATTGTTAGTATTTTGTTCCTTGCATTATTTTGGGTGAGTTCTTTTGTGATTTTCACGATTGGTTCATGATGAATCGTTCTTGTTGATTGGATGTGAAAATCTAGAATAGGAATGGAGTAGTATTTACATATTTCCAGTACCATAATTTATACCATTTATCACTTTGATGCTTTATATGATAATGACTTATAAGTTTAAACATTAATTATGTTCGTTTAGATCATTTAAGTGAATCTTTGATAATAACAACCTCATTTAGTCTTATAAATTAGAACCATGAGTACAAAATAATTACATAACCATATATGAGTTATAAAACATATATTATAACCTGGTTCAACCATATAAATGGTTTCATGAACAGACTTGAAAGAATTAATGGAAAGTTAAATTACATCGTCCACGATGTCGGTAATTCGACACATCACAGACAATGTTTTTATTCCCTAAATAAGTGAGAGAGGAGAAGAATAATGATTTGTAATTTTCCATAAACATGAAAAAATCCCGAATATACATTATTTTGGATATTTCATGACACTTGGAAAAGAGGGGGTGACGAAAGAAGATAAAGGGATCATGAAATAAAGAAAACATGAGAAATTTCTTACGAAAATTCGGCAGCCTAACGACATCTCTTAAAATTTCGTAAAAACAATATTGATGAGAGGAATGGAATATCTCATCATTAATACAAAATTTGGACATTAAGGGGAAATATTTAATGAAATATCCCAACAAAAGACAAAGTGAAAGGAAGAGAATAACATAAAATGGAAGAAAAGAATGAAAATGAAAGAGGATGTTTACCTCTTGATCTCTTCTCCTTGAGATCCTTCTTAAGGGCATTGATTTTGGGTCTTTTGGTGAGACCAGAAGCTCTAGGACGTGGGGAAGAAGATTGGGGAGGGAATTTGGCAGAAATTATAAAATGATCAAGGCTTGAGAGGTGTGGGAGGAAGAGGGGAGTGAGGGTGATATTTATAGTGGAGGAGGGGAGGTATTTTAGATTATTTTAATTATTATAATAATATTTTTATCAATACTATGAATAATCTCAAATCAAGTGGCCTTAAATAGTGAAAATATCAAGTGAGTTCGAATCAAGTGGCCTTTCATCACTTATGATGTCATAAATAGTTCATTTTTACTGATAAATTGAGTATACAGTATTTTATGGTATTTCACTATTCACTGAAAATTCAAGAGTTTTAGAAAAATACCAAAAATTTACCCCAACCATTTTTCGATGTGTAGAATTCAAAAATGAACTCCGTTTTTCAAAAATAATTTTCTAAATATTATAAATTTAATTTTTAAATAAGGTCACATTTAATTCGAAAAATAACAATATTGAATTGCAATTAGTTTTATGTGACATTGGAAAATTAATTAAGATCCCATTATCCTATTGCCATGGGAAAATAGAATAATATTATTATTTATTATTCATGAGGTCATATTACTATTCATATTACTATTAATAAGGGCATGTTACTATTCACCAAAAAAAACAAGTTTGTTTCATCAGACTCTAAATAACATACTGAACACAATTTTAGATGACAGTTTCTTAAAATTCAAAACATAAATGAAATAAAATTATGTTTAAAGGATACTTATAAATATATACCTTAAATAAAATTTCAAGCATTTTCAATTTATTTTTATAAAATCATGGGATGTTACATTATCACCACCTTCTTGAAATTGCGTCCTCACAATTTTTATTTACTTATTAAACAACTGAGGGTATTTTTCCCTCATAGCATTTTCAGACTCCCTTGTTGCTTCTTCAACCATGTGGTTTATCCACAAAACCTTTACCTGGTGGATTACCTTATGCTGCAATACCTATTCTCTTCGATCAAGAATCTGAACCGGTTTTTCTTCATAAGAAAGGTTCTCTGCCAACTGAACTGCTTCCAGCCTCAAGTCATGTGATGAATCTAGAACATACTTTCTCAACATCGAAAAATGAAAAACATTATGTACCTGAAATAAGCTCGGAGGGAAAGCTACGTGGTATGAAACTGTTCCAACTTTTTCCATGATTTCAAAATGATCGATGAACCGTGGACTTAGTTTTCATTTCTTATCGAAACGCATCACACTTTTCCAAGGAGATATTTTAAGGAAAACATGGTCACCTACCTCGAAAGAGAAGTCTTTCCTTCTTTTATCTGCATAACTTTTCTGCCTGCTCTGAGTTTTCCTCATGTGTTGCTGGATCATCCTCACTTTCTCAGCCACTTCTTTACTAATTCTGGCCCCATCAACTTTTTTTCACCGACTTCATCCCAAAATGTAGGAGTCCGACAACGATTTCCATACAAGGCCTCAAAAGGCGTCATCTGAATACTGGAATGGAAACTATTATTATAAGAAAACTCAACTAATGAAAGATGTCGATCCCAAATTCCCTGATAGTCCATTGAACAAGCTCGAAGCATATCCTCCAAAGTTTGAATCGTTCGTTCTTACTGCCCATCTGGTTGAGGATGAAAAGATGTACTGAAATTCAACTCTATGCCCAAAGACTTCTTAATTCCCTTCCAAAATTTAAAAGTGATCCTTGGATCTCGGTCAAACACAATGGAAAGATGAACTCCATGTAACCTGACAATATCCTTGAGTTACAATCATGAAAGTGGATCTAATGTCATTGTATCTCGAATAGAAAGAAAATGAGCAGACATTGTTAGCCGATCAACAATAACCCATATCGCATTGATACCTCGAGAAGTCTTTGGTAGCCCCACCACAAAATCCATGGGTATATTCTCCCATTTCCATTCTGGCACTGGAAAAGGCTGAAGCTTCCCCTTCGGTAACTGTCGCTCTGCTTTAACCTGCTGACATGTCAAACATTTCATTGTAAAATCAGCAATATCTCTTTTCATCCCATTCCACCAATAATACTCTCAATGGTCTCTGTACATCTTAGTACTTCCAGGATGAACTGAAAATGGAGAACTATGAGCTTCACACAACAATTATTTCTTCATTTGGGAATCACAAGGCACACACATCCTTTTTCCAAACCTTAAAACACAATCTTTATCAAGATTAAATTCTGGAAACTCACCCATTTTAACAAATTCTACCTTTTTCTGTAGCTCACGGTCTTCCCTCTGCAATTTCATAATTCTGTCTGACAACGAAGACTGCACTGAAACCTGAAACAAAATATATATATTCCCCACACAAATATCTTCTAAGCCAAATTTCATCAAATCATTAATCAAGGGATCATGTTCCAAACGTAGCATGGTTAATGATGCATGATTTTTCCGACTTAAGGCATCAACTACTTTTTTTGCTTTTCCAGGATGGTAATTGATCGTGCAGTCATAATCCTTTATCAGTTCTAGCCATCTTCTCTACTTAATGTTTAATTCCTTTTGATTTAATATATACTTAAGACTTTTATGGTCAGTATATATTTGGCATTTGGTTCCATATAGATGATGCCTTCATATTTTCAAAGAAAAAACCACAGCTACCAATTCCAAATCATGTGTGGGATAGTTTAGCTCATGAGGTTTAAGTTGTCTCGAAGCATTGGCAATTACCTTATCATTTTGCATCAAAACACAACCAAGTCCCTTCAAAGAAGCATCACTATAGATGAAAAACTCTCCATTCCAGGAAGGTATGGCCAAAAATGGAGCATTCACCAATATCTTCTTTAGTTCCTGAAAACAAACATCACATTCCTCTATCCAAACAAATTTAACCCCTTTCCGTGTTAACATAGTTATTGGGATAGATAACCATGCAATGTTCTTAAAAAACCATCGTTAATAAGTTGCTAAGACAAGAAAACTACGAATCTCTGTCACATTTGTGGGTCATGTCCATTCATCAAATACTTTTGTTTTGGCAGGATCAACTGTTATTCCATCCTTATTTACAATGTACCCAAGAAAATAAATCTGTTGCAACAAAAAAACACACTTGCTGAATTTTCCATATAGTTTCTTTTCTTTTAAAGTTTGTAAAACAACCCTTATATGTTTTTCATGCTCCTCTTTATTTTTAGAAAAAACCCAGAATGTCATCAGTAAATACAACCACAAACTTATCCAAGAACTCATGAAATACTCTATTCATAAGATTCATGAATACAGAAGGTGCGTTACATAACCCAAATGACATAACAACAAATTCATAATGCCCATATCTAGTACGAAAGGCTGTTTTTGGGCTGTCATCCTCCTTTACCTTCAGCTGATGGTATCCGGATCTTAAGTCAATATTGGAAAAGTACTGATCTCCCTGGAGCTGATCAAACAAGTCATCAATATGAGGAAAAGGATACTTGTTTTTAACAGTGATGTTATTCAATTCTCTATAACCAATGAAAAGACTCATGGAACTATCTTTATTTATAACAAACAAAATAGGGGCACCCCATGGTGAAGTGCTGGGACGAATGCAGCCCTTGACAAGAAAATCCTGCAACTGATTTTTCAATTCAAGCAGTTCTATTGGAGCCATGCGATATGGGGGTTTTGAAATTGGCTTATTATCAGGAACTAAATCAATTGTGAATTCGACTTTTCATTTAGGTATAACACTGGGTAACTCCTTAGGAAAAACATCAAGGTATTCATTTACCACTAGCACATTTTTAATTTGAATAGTTCCCTTGTTTTCCACAATATGAGAAAGATAAATTTCACTTCCATATTTCAGCAGTTTCTCAGCTTCCTGATATGTTATCAATTTTATGGTTTCATTATTTTATACAAACTGAAACTATTTCTGAAAAACAACTTCTTTAGCTCTATAGTCAATCATAGCATGATAATCAGAAAGCAAGTCCATCCCGAGAAAAACATCAAACTCGACATAGGGTAAAACAACAAGGTTTGCAGGTGAAGTCTTTCCACATTCCGCAATATAAATATTCTTATAATTCCTCATTGGTATAACATTTCCCCCTGGTGTTTTAACAAAAAGTTCAGGTCTCATTTGTTGAGGTGATATTTCCAATCTACTAGAAAATTTCTCAGAGATGAAGGAATGTGTAGACCCCGTATCAAACAAAACTTTAGCAAAATATGAGTGAACAGACAAAGTACATGATACAACTTCATTGGATGGCCCAACATCTGCTGACGTAGTCGCAAAGGATCTCACTACACCTTTCTTTCTGTATTCTGGCTTCTTTTCATCATTTGGATCCCTCTTTGGATAGGCATTTTCATAGTGACCCATCTCACCACATTGAAAACACTTTACTGTTTGCTTATCAGGATTAGTCTTTGGATCATTTTCCTTTCAATCTTGGGACATATGTCCAAACCTACCACATTTAAAACACTTCCAAGTTTTGATAAGACATTCCCCAGGGTGCTTCTTTCCACACTTTTCACAAACTGGAAACTAGATTTTCTTACCATCAGATTTCTTTGGTTGATTCTTACCCATTTCTTTCCAACATGACCTCTTCTTCTATTGGTTTCCAAAATGTATGTGATCATCAGCAAATTCCATCTCTACACTCTCAACACATCAGACAAGTTTTTCATAACTTTTGTATTCACGGGAATCCAACGCCCTTCGATACCTTGGCTTCAATCCTGAGTAAAAGAAGTTGATTTTTCTATCGATATCCAGAATAATATTTGGAGCATACCTCGCCAGTCGGGTGGAGTTCTCTTCATACACAGCCACCAAATCTTCCTCCTTTTGTTTTAATTCAACTAATTGCTTCTACATTATATGTCGCACCACCTTAGGAAAATATTTTTCGAGAAAAATACTTTTAAATTCATCCCACACTAAGGCATCAAAATCCTCTCTACCCCAGATATTCCTTACCATTGACTGCTACTGATCAGCTTCCCCTTCAAAATGATAAAGGTCAAGACTTACCTAATTATTGTCTGAACATCCCATAACATCAAATATCTTTTCAAGGGCTTTAATCCATCCTTCTACTGCCACTGGGTCAGAGGATCCATTGAATGCAGGAGGATGTTTCTCATAAAATGTTCCACCACTGTCATGTTCTGTTGGGGTACCTCTATTGGTTCTCTTGAATGGATGCCACCACCATTTATAGAATGCATTAACTGATCCATTTCTGTCACAAATTGCTCAGTTCCAATCCCTACCATTCTGGGCTGTAGATCAGGAAGGATGTCATTCTGTCGGTGCCTCTCCTCTTCCGCATCCATGTTCCTTCTGTGGACAACCATTCTAGACAAATATTTCTTAGATGAAGCAACATGGTAATCATTAAATGCTATAACAAATTAAACATAGAGTGAAAATTATTTATGGTATTCTATTCGCATCACCTTAACCCCTAATGTTATCTAAACCATCCTTTGATACCAACTATACAGACCTACACATGTTACATACATAATCTTGAATTTATTCAAGAAAACATATCCTTTTACCTTGAGGATCTTTTCACGTTTAGAGATTTAGAGAATTAAGACAAAACATTCATAACATTACACATTGTTACATAGTGGATACCATAAAATCAGTTTCCATTTTCCTCAGAATATAAAACATTAAAACTTAAAATAAGACTCCTTGACAATTCTTCAACATTTTACATTTCTTCCTTCCTTTTATTACTCATCCATTAACCTGTGAAAAATCATTTAAAAACTTAGGATGAGCACAAAAGTTCAGTAAGGTATGAAAATGAAGGAAAAATCACATTAGTCCATGAATACACATGACGTATGAAAACATTTTCAAAAGACTTGCTTTCCACCCATAAATACTTACTTTGTGTAACATGAGATTTACACAAGATCCAAACAAACCTAAATATAATCATAGAGGTATCTTGGGGAATTACTTAATAATCTTGTAACCATCTTGGCTACCTTAAAATTTGTAACCCTCACGGCTACCTTACTTTGTGTAAACATCACAGTTACACTTGGAGTAACCATATGGCTGACCTCCACTTACTCAAACCCAATGCATTGGAGGGAAATATAGGTCCCACCCTTCATCATAAACAATTCCCAATAACCAAAACATAATCATACAACATAATAATAGCATAAAAACATTGCTTTTGAATATTACAAAATAGAATTTTAAAAAATGATTTTAGAAGAGAAGTCCCTTATAAACATCATATACTTGATGTGGGACTTAATAGAGTGTATGGAATAGGTATATACTCTATATATACACATAATGTAACATAATATAAAAATAACCCATCACAAAAAAAATTTAAATAGCACATAAATAATAAAGTAGAAGGTTAACCCAAAGAATGGAAATCGGGTTAAGAATTCACTTACCTTAGGCTTGTCTTACTTAAAACTTGTTTAAAACTCCTGTATAATGGTTAAAATAGTGTTATTAGTATTTTAAAGAAACAGTTTCATTTTTATAACACTTTATATGGTCATTTAATAACCTTATTTCACCCCTTAATTGTTAGTATTTTGTTCCTTGCATTATTTTGGGTGAGTTCTTTTGTGATTTTCACGATCGGTTCATGATAAATCGTTCTTGTTGATTAAAAGTGAAACTATAGAATTGGAATTGAGTAGTATTTACATATTTTCAGTACCATAATTTATACTATTTATTACTTTGATTCTTTATATGATAATGACTTATAAGTTAAAACATTAATTATGTTCGTTTAGATCATTTAAGTGGTTCTTTGATAATAACAACCTCATTTAGTCTTATAAATTAGAACCATGAGTACAAAAGGGTTACAGAACCATATATGAGTTATAAAACATATATTATAACCTGGTTCAGCCATATAAATGGTTTCATGACCAGACTTGAAAGAATTAATGGAATGTGAAATTACATCATCCACGATGTTGGTAATTTGACACATCACAAACAATGTTTTTATTCCTTAAATAAGTTAGAGAGGATAGGAATAATGATATGTAATTTTCCATAAACATGAAAACATCCAGAATATACATGATTCTTGAGATTTCATGCCTCCTGGATAAGAGGGGGTGAAGAAAGAAGAGAAAGGAATTATGAAATAAAGAAAATGTGAGAAATTTCTTACGAAAATTCGGCAGCCTAACAGCGTCTCTTAAAATTTCATAAAAACAAGATTGATGAGAAGAATGGAATATATCATCATTAATACATAATTTGGACAGTAAGGGGAAATATTTATTGAAATATTCTAACAAAAGACAAAGGGAAAGGAAGAGAATAACATAAAATGGAAGAAAAGAATGAAAATGAAAGAGGATGTTTACCTCTTGATCTCTTCTCCTTGAGATCCTTCTTAAGGGCTTTGATTTTGGGTCTTTTGGTGAGACCAGAAGCTCTAGGACGTGGGGTAGAAGATTGGTGAGGGAATTTGGCAGAAGTTAGACAATTCTCAATGCTTGAGAGGTGTGGGAGTAAGAGGGGAGTGAGGGTGATATTTATAGTGGAGGAGGGGAGGTATTTTATATTATCTTAATTATTATTATAATATTTTTTTCAAGACTATGAATAATCTCAAATAAAGTGTCCTTAAATAGTGAAAATATCAAGTGACTTCGAAGAAAGTGGCCTTTCATCACTTATGATGTCATAAATAGTGCATTTTTACTGATAAATAGATTATACGATATTTTATCGTATTTCACTATTCACCGAAAATTCAAGAGTTTCAGAAAAATACCAAAAATTTACCCCAACCATTTTTCGACGTGTACAATTCAAAAATGAACTCCATTTTTCAGAAATATTTTTCTAAATATTATTAATTTAATTTTTAAATAAGGTCACAGTTAATTCGAAAAATAACAATATTGAAGTGCAATTAGTTTTATGTGACATTGGAAAATTAATTAAGATCCAATTATCCTATTTCCATGGGAAAATAAAATAATAATATAATTTACAATTCATGAGGTCATATTACTATTCATATTACTATTCATAAGGGCATGTTACTATTCACAAAAAAAAAACAAGTTTGTTTAATCAGACTCTATATAACATACTGAACACAATTGTAGAAGGCAGTTTCATGAAATTCAAAACATAGAATAAATAAAATTATATTTAAAGGATACTTATAAATATATACCTTAAAAAAATTCAATAATTTTCAAATTATTTTTAGAAAACCTTGGGATGTTACAGGTTTTTATGTTTGATGGCGTATTTGATATGCAACAACGAGTTTCCTTAAAATCATACATTGCATAATAATAAAATAATAATATTATTATAAATGGTAGTTAAATACTTGTTGTTGTATTGGTGAGAATGAACAGAACTACCTATAATATTATTATACATGTTTGATAAATGTTTTTACATTTATCCAATAAATGTTAGAGGCTTAAAACGTGAATGAATCTAATTTTAAGTATAATTTACTTTAAAAGGTTTATTTACCACCTTTTAATGGCCACTTATTTTAAATATAGTTTTGGTCACATTTATATGTTCTTTTTGACCAAAGAAAATAATTCTTAAGAATCATGAAATCAAAATTTACTTTGGTAAAATTTTTGGTATTTTCTTAAAAATTTTAATTTTTCATGAAAAGTGAAAAATAGTATTTTAATTCAAAGCATACATTTATTATAATTTATTTATATGGTTAGATAATATTTTTAATTGGTTTAAAAGTTGAAGTAGATAATATTTTTACCATTTAATCCAATGTTGGACATTGGAATTAATTTCACTTTGAAATTAGACATAAAAAAGTGTAAATCTTTTACAAGTTAATATTTCTTAAAAACACACTTTTTGTTTTGACAATGATAATTAATTTTAAATTAATTAATCCAACTTCTATTTTTTGAATTTGGTAAAATATACATCATTATTGAATTTGGAATATCAAATATAGCTTGGGCTGAATTTTTTGAATTATTCTAAAAAAGTAATGTTTTTTATGAATAGTGAAAGCACTAAGTAGTAGTTACAAATTGGAGTTCTCATTTAAATTAAATTTTACAGCTTCTATGAATTTAATTTCAAAAACCAATCATACATGGTTGTTATTAGTAAGTAAAATGTTTCTCAATAAGATGAATTTTGTTTGGTGAATATTAACTTTTGACTTTTATTCACTGCGGTTAAAGGTACATATGTTAATTCAAGGTAAAATGAATATCATAATAATAAAAAATTACCTTCTCACATGTCCTACCATTATTAGATGAGTCATGTCCATCCATGGGAATCCTTGGTTCTATTCTGGGACCCTAAGGAGGAACTTATGATTGATAATGGAACTTTATTTTAATTAACTTAAAGTTAAGGGAAAATGACAATAACATATATCTATTAGCAAATTAAGATTTACATTGTGTTATAGATATTATCATATCGACTATAAATATTCTTTAGAAATCTAAAAATATTTCCTACATCATGGTATTATTATTATTATTTTTATACATCAAATAAATTAAATTATTTTGGACATAATAAAGATGTAGTGTTTACCTCATTAATAAATTAATTAAATAAATAAGATTATAAAGATTAAAATAATATCCAGAACCTATTCAATTTATATTGGATGATTTTATTTCGATCATGATTTTTGTTTTATTAGAATTTAATTAATGTTGGATCATTAGAAATCAAAGATAATTATATGATAAAATAATATTTTCACACTTTCATAAAGAGACCCAATAAAAATCCCACAACTCAATCCCATTCCTCACACATCTGATGCCCCTTTCCTTGTCCATACCCTACCCAAATATTCTCTCATGATCCCTCTCTTACACTTAGAAGCCTTAAAATTTCTATAAGTAGATTCAAGAAGTCCTTTTGGTTAAAACCAAATGGAGTTACACGAAATAAAGGTAATAATTTATCTTAAATTATTTTTTTATTTTACATCTCCAACACCTAAACACTTTTTATTTTTTTATAACAACACCAGTATTATTAATACACTAGGATGTTGTTATGCGATGAATTCAAACTACACTTAAACACACCTCCATCTAATGGGTAAAGAACATACTCTTTCTGTGGATGGAAAACTAACGCCTCACGGAATAATGATTTTTTTTTAAAAAAATAATTTTTTTTTATAAAGCTGGCTTAGGGGTGTACGGTGCCCAACCAACCTGATCCAGCAAACCATTACAAAGAGCACAACTAAAGAGCACAAAATTAAAAGTCATAATACTCGAAGTCTTCACCGCAACCCACGCTCGATTTCTCTTCCCCAGTTACTGATTCCCACTCCGGGATGCTCCAACAACTCGCACTATGAACGCGGTTTTTAAGATTCTCCAGAGCAGCCAAGTCTGGCAAAGCCTTCTTAATCCCGCTGCCTTTCTTGACTGCAATAGTCACCTGATTATCCCTTTTTGAAGCAGACCTGGTCCGCATTGGGCGCGGGAGCTATGAATAGTCCTTCCTTGATCTCCTAGTTGTAGTTGCAGCCAACATTCTTTCCCCTACAACTTCTTCTTGGGTCCCCTGTTGGACAAACTCACTGAAGGACCGACCAGTTGGAGCACTCATGGTCTCATTACCATTAAAATTTTCCTTCCCCACTCTAGACTGTTCAAAGAAGTAGTACCTCCTTTGATCTAGATTTCTATTCTCTCTCAAAGGTGGACGCACATCCTCTAACGGAGTGTTCACCTCTTCCATGGCATGTGTCTCCATCCCAAAGCCACCAACCTGCAAGTTTCCCAACAACTGGACTGCACCAACCACCAGAGAGCCACTCCTGGCCATACTGGGGGTGTCGTGTACAGCAAGAATTTTTCCCAAGACCTCCTCTGATTGAACCACCTCCATCTCCTTACCATGGCTAGCCTTCTCAGCAACCAATACATCAAACTGTTGGTTATCCAGAACCACCAACTCATCCTCCTTCCCTGCATTCTTCTCCTCCAACCTTTCTTCAGCCAATAAATCCTCAGACAGTCCCTTAAACCTATTAATTAATGAAATAAAACGGGTAGCCAAAGGGTCCAGCCTAGTAAAATTCCTATCCCCTAGAATGACAACGATTTCTTCAGAATTTGCATCTCTTTCAACCCCAGCCTGCTCCAAACAAGGCTCTCCCATTATGCCAGGAGAATTCCTAACATCCTGCACTGCCTCCCTTCTAGGCCCTGTATAATTACACTCCATAGCCAACCCAGGCCCACACAACACCTTCCCTCTTACACTAGGACCTGCTAAATTCTCCTCCCTGTCCATCTCCAGACCAGCCCCCACAGTTTTTCTTTTGGCATTGACACCTGAGGTCCTAGGAGCTCATTTCCTACGAAGTTCCACCCCCAACCGTGCTGTATAACCACCTCGGCATCGTTCAACCGAGTGCCCCATCCTCTTACAGGAGCCACATAATTTAAACCAGTCCTCGTAGATAACCTATTGATTGAAACGGTACTCCTCTCCAATCGTGATCCATACCAAATCAAATGGAACGCGAGAGGCATCAACCTCAACACATACCCGAGGGTTCACTGAATGGCATACAACCTCTGTGCGACTATCAGTACAAAGGAACCAACCAACCATATTCCCCAACATACGAATTATCCAGGGGTTTTGAAATGGTAATGGAAGTTTAGGAAAACTAACCAAAAATGTCATTGAAGGAGAGTCGCGCTTCATGTGTAGATCAAAGGACAACCGAAGTAGATGGAAACGTGAACCGTTGAAGACACGGGGACCTCTCGCCCATGATTGGATCAAATCTGCCTCTGACTCGAACTGAATCATGATTTGTTTACTATCCAGCATGCCTAACACCACTCGTTCTTGGAGATCCTAAGGCCCGAAGACGAACCGGTCGAAGGCATCAACTGAGGGTCTCTTCTGGCTGAAGCGAGCCACCAGTGTGAGATTTATCAAGCTTAAAGCTTCCAAAAATTCTGAAGTGGAATGTTGAAGATTAGGAGCCCCATCGATTAGATCTGCAACCTTAGGGTTTAGCGTTTCCCTCGGAAAGGGCGGGAGGAAGTCCTGGTTGGAGAATTGCTGGAAGGTCCTTGAACTCAAATGTAACGATGATTCCCCCTCCCCCACCAAGGGGGGAGGTGACGACAAGACGGCCGCCATCGTCGCCGCAGGCGAAGACGCATCGATGGTTCACCAGAGCGCCCGGTCCTCACGGAATGATGATTATCAATTAACTTATACCTCTTCTCATGGTGTTCATTTAGATGGAATTGTATTTATATAAGATACATATTATTTTTATTTTTATTTTTTATTCTGTATTCCTCATTTATATCATACCTTTATGGTTACCATTATGGTTAAACATGATAATTTCGTTTTATAAAGTGCGGACTACCACCCCTCAAAGTGATATGACTCCTTCATGGCATACGTGGAACGTATAAAGGATGGAGTTATTGAGATTATATGTATTATTTTATCTTGGAATTATAATATAACTATGTATCATTATTTTTTCATTCTATTAAATTTAAAACAGAAATGAAATTAGTGTTCATGCATACGTACAACTTACCGTCTCCATGAATGATGCATTTCATTTCTTACCTCCAAATGTTATTTAATATTTTAAATACAACTATATACAGGATATATAAGATATATATGATATCTAAATCAATTATATCATTCTGGAGATAATTTAATTTTGATCACATAGACCAATTGTAAATATAAGATGTTCATTTTTGACTCAAGTACTAACTATTTACAAAAAGACCATCATTATCATAAATGATTTCATAATTTTTATAACCTCTTAATTAGTGATTTAAAATAAATGATAAACTTGAAAAAGGTTCTTAATAAAGTTGAAATTAACATTATTTTATTATTCCAGAGATTAAAAAACGAACATGTCACGTTAGACATGAATTAAGGGACTTTATCTCAATATCTTTTTATTGAGGCATATTTAGTTTTATACGAGAAATTATTTTATACATTGTATAAACGCTTTTTACATTAACATTCATTCAAAAATAATAATTTCTATACTATTATTTTTACTTAATGACAAGAAAATATTTCTTTTAATGTACGTGGTGATAATGACTTTTATGTCGCCACGAGTCTGATTTTATCTTTGGATTCCTTAACAAGATGTCATGTTTTTAAAAGTAAAATAAATACCATATACTCTTTTACATATTTAGGTATTGAAAATGGATTTGATAATGGATATTTTATGTCAATATATTTCAATGATTTATTATGATTTAAATTTGGAAATTTCATCTTTCCATTATGTTTGTTTTATGTGTTATGAATATGTTCTGGTTCTTGGGAATTATATTTGTATATGGGTGGTTCTGTGATAATCCTAGGGCAGGTGAGCACGATATAGCTCTCCAATGAATAGGGTAATATGAATGAGGTAAACATGAATGTTTCTCTATAGATATTTAGGGAATACACTTTGATGGTTATTAAAAATGTAACTCCCTTTGTAGCTGTGAAAGATATAGCGTAAGTATATTATGGATGCCATAAGTAAGCTTTATGGTTTGTGTTTAATATGTTAATCTTATGATATAATGATGAATGTTAAGGAGATTATGTTATGTATTTATTTATGAAATAATTTTTTCTTTCTTTGTTTTATAACCCTTACCAAGATTTTTAATCTCATCCCTAGTATTGAAATGTTTTTCACAATACATAAAGATGAATAGTTTCATGGATGGGATCAAAAAAATTTCATGCTCTATAAAACATGGGACGATACATGACTCTTTTTTAGAAGTTTTTATTTTATGAAAAAATTGAATCTTAGTAGAAGTGTCTGCCTTGTAATTTTTGTGATGTAATGGAATTTTTATGGCCTAATTCTCTAAAAATATAAACCTAAAATGATCCTCAATGTGAATTATTCAATTAATTAATGATAATGTAATGTTTAAGTATGAGTCCTTATAGTTGGTATCATAGGTTGGTTTAAATAACATTAGGAGTTATAATATTTTTAAATCACTATACAAAAATTAATTTATGTTAATATAGAAATGATAAAAATTACAGATTACTATGTTTCTTTGACAAAGATATCTCTATGTTCAGAATGGTTTTCCACAGAAAAAACATGGAAGCTATGTTGGGATGACATCATGAGGAAGACAACCTTCCAAATAAGATACCTGAGATGGTCGGAATCGGATCATAACAGTGTGTTAAAGGGATGGAATTGTTGAATCAAGCTACAAATTGTGGGGTTATACATGCACGAGATCGACCATCTCAACCACAGAAGAACATGTTAGTAGTGGATCATTTCATGGGGAAACTTCCCCCATCATTTAGAGGATCATATTACACAGTATCTAAAGGGTGTATTAAAGCACTGGAAAATATTTTTGATGTCATGGGGTTTTTAGAACATCAATAGGTTGGTCTCAGTGTTTACCATTTTGTAGGTGAAGTTTATCAGTGGTGGTCGATGGTTAAAAAATATGAGGGATAATAAAGAGATTGATTTTCTAGATTAGAATGAATTCAAAGGTAAGTTTCTTGAGAAATATTTTCATAAGGTGGTTGGTCTTAAGATGGAAAAACAATTCCTGTAATTGATGCAGGAGGATGACTCAGTGGCTGCTTGTGATGCAAAATTCACCCAATGGGAAATTTATTCTCTAAATTTCATACAAGATCTTGATAGTAAATTAATCCATTTTTACTTTGGATTAAATCCAATGAATCGTTGGGAGGTAACCACTTGTGAGTTGAAAAGTTATAAAAAACTTGTTTGATGTGCGGAGAAGGTGTGAATGGAGATTCCCAATGATCATGAATTCTTTGACAAACAAAAGAATAAGAGGTCGAGGTTGTAGGAGAAAGGGAAGAACTCTTCAAAAAGTCTGATGGTAAGAAAAATAATTTTATAGTTTGTGAAAAATGTGGTAAAATCAATGCTGGGGAATATCTTTTGAATTCTGTTATGTTCTACCGATGTGGAAAAATGGGACATAAATCTCATAATTTCACTGAAAAATATACGTGTAACAATAAGAAAAAATTTGATTTACAATCAGTAAAATGTTTTATGTTCAATGAAATGAGTCATTATGAAAATGAGTGTCCAATGAAGAACTCAACTTAGGGAAAGAAATCCGACTACAAGAATAATGTGATGGAGAAATCCCTTGTAACTACTTCAGTAGGCGTTGGGCCATCAAATGAATTTTTATTAGGTACAATGATTGTTTATTCAGATTATGTCATCATGTTGTTGGATTCGGGGACTACAAATTCATTCATTTATGAGATGTTTTTTATTAAATTGGGAATTCCATATCAAGAAACTAATCATGAATATAAGGTAAAAACACCAAGGGAAATTTTGAGGAAAAAATAATATTAAGAACATTTCTATCCTTTTGTGCGAAAGGAATATACCTACAAACCTTATTGTTATTCCTCTAGTAGTTTTTGATGTTATTTTCAGGATGGATTGGATTTCTGTTTATCATGCTATGATAGACTGATGAGCTATAGAGGTTTATTTTCAGAAATATTTTTCGTTTGGGTATAATAATGAACCCTTACCTTTGATAACATATCAGGAAGCTGAGAAACTAGTAATATATGGAAATGAATGTTACCTTACACATATTATTTAAAATAAAGAAACTGTTCAGATTAATGATGTCCCAGTTGTAAATGAGTATCTTGTGGATTTTCATGATGAGTTGTCTGGTATTATACCATATCAGGAAGATGAATTTTCTGTTGACATAGTTCTTGAGGGTGAGCCAATTTCAAAACCCCCTTATCGAATAGATGAAATTGAACTTTTATAGCCAAGGAAGAAAACGAAAGAGTTATTAGATTAATGTTTCATTCGACCTATTACATCACCTTTGGGTGCTCTTATCTTATTTGTTAAAAAGAAATATGGTTCAATGAAATGTAGGAATGATTATTTAAAATTGAATAGCATCACTGTTAAGAAAAAGTATCATTTTCCTCATATAGATGATTTGTTTGATCAGCTCTAGAGAACTCAATATTTTTTTATGAATGATATGAGGTTAGGGTACAATTAGTTGAAAGTAAAAGATGCAAACATTCCAAAGACAGTGTTTCATAGTAGATATTGCCACTATAAATTTGTAGTTATGCCTTCTGGTGTAACCAATTCACCTATTGTATTCATGGATCTTTTGAATAGAATTTTCAGTATGTTCTTATATAAGCTTTTGGTTGTGTTCATTGATTATATATTGGTTTATTCTAAATTTAAAGAGGAGCATTAAATTCATTTAAGGTTTTCATTGCAAACAATAAAAGAAAAGAAACTATTTTGGAAATTCAGTAAGTGTGAGTTTTGGTTACATTAAATTTATTTCCATTGTCACATTGCATCAAAAAATGGAAAAACTATTGATCTTTCTCAAACAAATGTTTTTTAAGAATATCCAAGACCCACAAATATAAAAAAGATCTATAGTTTTCATGGTTTAGAAGTTTATTACTGGAGGTTTGTGGAAACTTTTTCATGGTTATGTAGTCCATTGACCATGTTAACTCGAAATGGTTTTTTGTTCATATAGACAAAAGAATGTGATGATTGCTTTCAAGAATTAAAAATAAGATTGTTCAATGGTCCATTTTGGCACTACCTTCTAGAAATGGTAAGTCTGTTATCTATATTTATGCATCATTGAAATTATTTTGCTGTGTCCTTAAGAAGGGTGACCAGGTACTTGCTTATGCTTCACGTCAATTGAAACCTCATGAGTTTTATTACCCTATAATTGATTTTTAATTTTCTGTTGTTGTTTTTTCTTTATAAATTTTGATGCATCATTTCTATGGAGTAAAATGTAAATTATATACCAACAACAAAATATTGAAGTATATATTCACTCTGAAATAATTGAACATGAGATAGAGGGGTTGGTTAGAATTAATAAAGGATTATTTTTTCACGATCCTTTACAATCCGGGAAAAGAAAATAAAGTGGTTTATGATTTTAGTTGAAAAGTTAATGCTTCATTAACCATCCTACATTTGAAACAGGATCCTTTGGTTTTTGATTTGATTAACATTGGCATAGATGTTGTCAGTGCAGAAAATTGCCGTATTTTGTTTCAGGTGTTAGTGAGATCATCTCTATCAGACAGAATTAAGAAAGTGCATAAAGAAGACAGTGCATTGCAGAAAAAGGTAAAGTTCGTTCAGAAGGGTATGTTGCCTGAATTTAACATTGATAATGATTGAATTTTGAGATTTGGGACGAGATTATGAATGCCTTGTGATTCATAGTTGAAGAATGAGTTGATATTTGAGGCTCAAAGTTCTCTATTTTTAGTTCATCCTTGAAGTAAGAAGATGTATTGAGATCTATGGGAATATTACTGGTAGGATGGAATAAAAAGAGAAATTGTTGATTTTACTGTGAAATGTTTGACTTGTCAACAGGTTAAAGTAGGTTGGTAGTTCCCAAAAGAGATACTTCAGTCTTTACCTATGATAGTGTGGAAATGGGAAAATATATATTTGGAAATTGTTGTGGGATTAACAAAGACAACTTGTTGTAATAATGAAATCTGGCTTATTATTGATCGATTGACGAAATATTATCATTTCCATCCGATTTGATATACCTTTTTTCAAGATCAACTTTCTCAGTTGTATGTTAACGGGATAGCTTGATTGTGTGGGGTTCTACTCTCCATTTTATCTGATCGTGATCTCATGTTTAAATCTACCTTTTGAAAAGGCCTTTATAATTAGTTGGGTACTGAATTAAATTTTAGTACATCCTTTCAACCTCAATTAGATGTGCATCCAAAACAAAAAATTTAGACCTTGGAATATATTCTAGGTGATTGTTCACAAGATTAGTGGGGAAGTTAGGACCAACATTTTTCTTTGATTGAGTTTTCATGTAATAACAGTTTTCATTCAAGTATACAGATGGCGTCATTTGAGGAATTTTTTGGTAAGTAGTGTCGAACTACATCTTTTTGTTATAAATTAGGTGAAAGGAATTTGATGGGAACAGAATTCATTGAAGAGATGGCCAAAAAAATTCAGTTGATTCAGAATCACATGAGAATAGCTCAGAGTAGGCAGAAAAGTTATGTGGATAACCAGAGGAAGGATCATTCTTTTGAGGTAGGTGATTAAGTATTTCTCAATTATTGTCAATGGAAAAGTGCGAAGCCTTTTGGTAAGAAGGGAATGTATAGTTAGAGGTTCATTGGACCTTATGAAATCAGGGATAAAGTTAGATCAGTTGCGTACAATGTGGTTTAACCTCCATGTTTGTCCTAGGTATACAATGTTTTTCATGTTTCAATGTGGAGAAACTATATGCCATAACCATATCAGGTTTTAAGTCTGGAGATAGTTCAGTTGGAAGAGAATCTCTATTATGAGGAACAGCGAGTCTAAATTCGTGATCGATGATAGAAACTATTGTAGAATAAGCTAATTCACCAGGTAATTTTTTTGTGGAAAAACCACATGGTTGAAGAGGAAACATGAGATTCTGAAAATTCTATAAGGGATAAATACCTTAATTTAATTGATAAGTGAATAAAATTACAAGGACCCAATTTAAAAAATGAGGAAGGATGTAACAGCCCAGGTAGATACAAAAATAATACATTTACATTTTAATTAATATTTTTCGATTTAAATATTAATTTTACATTAAAGATATTTCTATGTTCGATGGATTACTCGATACGCAACAATGAGTTTCTTTGAAATAATACATTGCACAATAATAATATAATATTATTAGTTTAAATGGTAGTTAACATCTAGGCATTGTATTGATGGGAATGAATAGAACTAAATAAAATATGTTTATACATTTTTGTTAAATGTTTTCATATTTATCCAGTAAAAGTAGGAGGCTTAAAATGTGAATGAATCTAATTTCAAGAATAATTTACATTAAAATGTTGACTTATAGACTTTTTTTTGTAGAACCATCATTAAATATAGTTTTGGTAATATTTATATGTTCTATTTAAACAAATGAAAATCTGCATTAGAATCGGGACATAAAAAATGTACTTTTGTTAATTTTTTTTTATTTTTCTGATAAAATTCAAATTTTAATGAAAAGTGATTAATATTGTATTTTAATTAAAAAATGCCTTTTAATATAATTTATCTATATAGATAGATTGTATTTTTAATTTGTTTTAAAGTAAAATTAGATTATATTTTTACTATTTTATCCAATTTTGGTTATTTGAATTAATTTCACTTTGAAATTGCACATAAACAAGTGTCAATATTTTGATACTTAATATTTCTTAAAAACAATGTTTTTGTTTTGACAATAGGAATTAATATTAAATTTATTAATCCAAATTCTATGTTTTTAATTTGCTAAAATAGAATTTATTTTTTAATTTGGAATATCAAATGTAGCATAGGTATAATTTTTGGTATTTTCTTTGAAAAACTTCAATTTTTGATGAATAGTGAAACCACAAAGTAGTAGTTAAAAACAACATTTTTCATTTAAATGAACTTTTACTGCTTCAGTGAATTTAATTTAGATAATCCAAAATAGCTGGTTGTAATTATTATGTAAAATGTGGTTCAATATGATTTAAATAATTTTTTGGTGTATAGTATCTTTCAACTTTTATTTACCACGGTTAAAGGTAAATAGGGTAATTAAAGGTAAAATGAATATCATAATAATACTAAATTATCTTTACACATGTCTTGCCCTTATTGGATGAGTCTTCGACGACCATGGGAATCCATGGGTCATATTTTGGACCCCATGGAGTCTCTTAAGAGTGACAATTAACCTTCATTTTAATTTACTTAATGTTATGGAAAAAATGGAATTAACCAATATCTTTTAGTAAAATAATTTTTACATAAGGATATATAATTTATATTTTCATCAATAAATATACTTTGGAAAGATAAAAAAATTTCCTACATTATGGTATTTGTTTTATAATTTTTATAAATAAAATAAATTAGATTATTTATGAAACATTAATGATCTTGTGTTTACCTCATTAATAATCGATTTAAATAAATAAGATTATAATGATTAAAATAATATCCAAATCCTCACCAATTTTTTGAGGATAATTTTATTTCTACCATGAGTCATCTTATATTCTACTTTAATTATTTTTGGAAATTTAATAATAGAATCTCATTATATAAAAATAATAATAGTTTTACACTTTTATAAAGAACCCCTCCTCCCCCTTATAAAAATCCCTCACCTATAACCCATTCCTCAAAATTCTAAACCCCATTTTCTTGTACATTATATGACCAAATAATCTCTCAATATCCCTATTTTCCACCTAGATGACTTAAAATAGGCATAATTGACTTCAAGAAGACCTTTTGTTTCAATCTAAAGGGAGTTACCCGAATTAAAGGTAACAATTTCTCTTAAATTATAATATTTTATTTTACTTTTCCTACCCCTTAAATATTTTTATTACTTTTTTATATCAATACTAGTATTCTTAATATACTAGTATATTAATATGAGAATTATTCAAACTACACTTACGAACACCTCCAACTAATAGGTAAACAACATCCAGTTTCTGTGGATGGAAAACTAACACCCCACGAAACGATGATTGTTCAATTAACTTCTACCAACTCTCAAGGTATCCATTATGATGGAAATGTATTTATATATGATACATATTATATTTATTAGTCCTTTATGCTTCTTTATTTTTCATTTATATATTACCATTATGGTTTCCATTATGGGTAAATGTGATAATTTCATTTTTGGAAATGCGGACTACCACCCCCTAAAAGTGATATGACTCAGTCCTTCCAGACATGGAACAAAACAATTATGGAGTTACTAAGATTATATATATCATATTATATTAAAATTATAATATACCTTCGTATCATTATTTTTTCATTCCATTAAATATGAAATTGAAATAAAAGTAGCGTTCTTTTGTATGTACAACTTACCCTCTCAATGAACAGTGCATTTCATTTCTTATATCCAAATGATATGTACATTTATAAATACATATATATAAGATATATATGATATATATGATATATAAATCATTAATATCATACTAGGGATAATGTACATTTGACCACGTCAACAACATGTAAATATTAGAAGTTCATTTTTGACTCAAGTACCAAATATCGACAAAACTAATGTTATTAACATAAATGATTAAATAATTTTTATAAAATTATAATAAGTTATTTAAAAGGAATGTTAAACTTGAAAATTTTTCTTAAGAAAGTATAAATTATCTTTAGCTTATTATTCAGGAGATTAAATAATGAACGGGTCATGTTAGAGACGACGTAAGAGACTTCATCTCAATCTCCTTCCATTGAGGCATATTTAGTTTTATACCATAATTTCTTTATACATTTTATAAACCGCATTTTATTTTACTTTTATTCAAAAGAAATCTTTTATATTATATTAGTTTTACTAAATGTAAAAATAGTAATGTTTCTTTTAATGTACATGGTGACAACGACATTTCCACCTCCATGAGTATTATCTGATCATTGGGTTCATTAACAAGTAATTTTATTTTTAAAAGAAAAATAAATACCATATAACCTTTAACATATTTTGTTATTGAAAATGGTTTTTATAATGTATTTTTTATGTCAGCATATTTGAATGATATACTATGATTGAAATGTGTAAATTTGATCATTCCTTTATGTTTTTTATGTGTTATGAATATGTTATGGTTATTGGGCGTTGTTTACGTATACGGGTGGTTCCGTGATATACCTTTGGCGAGTGAGCCTGAGATAGGTCTCCAATTCATTGAGTATCTTGACATAGGTAATCATTAATTTTTCTCACAAGAGATTTAAGGAATATACTGTGATGGTTATTCCAAATGTAACTCCGAACGTAGTTGTGAAAACTACATCATAGGTATGTTATGGATGCCAGAGGCTGCCTATATGATTTGTGTTTACTATGAAAATATTATGATTTCATGAGGTATGTTAAAGAGCTTATGTTTTGTATTTATTATTGATATAATGGTTTCTGTATTTGTTTTGTAACGGTTACTGTGCCTTTTATGCTCATCCTAAGTTTTCAATTTTTTTTCACTCGACATAAAGATAACTAGGGTCATGGATGGGATCATGGAAATGTCATGCTATAAAAAACATTGCACTATATAAGACTCTTTTTTTCCATGACTCTTTATTTTATGAAAAAATGGAATCAAATTAGAATTGTATACCTTGAAATTTTTGAGATGTAATGAAGTTTTTATGGCTTAATTCTCTAAAACTCTAAACCAGAAAAGATCCCCACGGTGAATTATTCATTTAATTCCAGAGTATGTAATGTTTAAGGAAGGGTCCTTATATAAAATATTATTAAACCTATTATATTCATTTGATTTAGATTTTTTATTTGATGATTATCACTTTTGAGTCTTTGGATTCTTATGTGATAGATTTAATCTTAATTTACATTCCATTGAGACATAAATTTTATTATAAACCAATTCACTTTTATTTGGTGTATATACTACCCATTAACATGTTATATATTCAATACACTTCTTTTTATGATAATATAATTTTCATTTAATTCAATAGGAATTAGGATCTACATGTTTCAATGGTGTATGGGACACATTGGAATGTTTAAATATTCATTTTCTTCAAGAATGTTTTGTTATCAAAAACCAATGTTGTACATAACCTCCTATGAGTTATTATTGATAAATCTGTATTCATTATTCAATATGTATATTTGATATTCCACATTACCTTTTTGATATATGAGGTATGCTTTGGAAATGAAATACACAGGTTGAGGACTGTTTAAGGAATTCCCTATGGGTTGGGGACCGATGAATGAAATCCCATCGACGTATATGTATTCTCATGGGATGAATTAGTTGAAAAAATTTGAATGGTTAAATTACCTTTGGACGTTACCAATTCCACGTACCAAGGAAGCATGGAATACAATAATTAAGGATTTATTTCATATTAGTTTTCATTGTTATTCACAAATTGATTTTGCATTGACATATCTATGGACACATTATATTTCAGGTCATTGACTAATGGAATGTGTTTCAGTTCTATATATTGTCTTATTTACTTTTCCATAAAAAGATATTTTAATGGAATGTATATATGGTTATTACCTTTCCATATTTTCTATGTACTTCCTTTTAGTTTATTGATTACATGGAATGTGTGTTTAATTATTTACCTTTCCATATTGTCTATTCACAGTTATTCATTATGGATTCCACTATACATTTCACTTAATAAGTTGTTGAGGTCACCCTAGTTATGCTTCATTAAATATGAATATATAATGTTTAAAATTAATTATATGAAAGATAATACACAATTAAATACTGTTATATTTAGTGTTATTTATTTAGAAAGGAAAAAATATTTTTCAATGAATGTATTCCATTGTAATGAAATACTGATTTATGTATTTGGTTTAACATTAATACTAAACTGATCATCCCTTTGGGGATTCATTCCTTGTAATCATGAAAATGTAAGAGATAGTAGAAACTAGCTTCGGCATATCAAGGACCGGGTCGCTACTGTTGGTATCAATGGAAGTTTATAAGTAACCATGGGAACTAGATTTTAGAAAACCATGATTTGAAAACCTAACCCTAATGTTGATTTTGAATAAGTATATATGAAAAATCTATAATTTTAGAAATATATAGATTATTTGAGACATATTTGAGATATATCATTGTCTGGATACTTGAAGTGCAAATGGTTATGGATTATATGTAATTAAGAGTAACATCTCCGAAAATGTGTTCTGGGCCTGAATCAACGTTACCTAGTACACGATAGTTGGCCTTACTGTGCACCTGGTTTGACACTCTAGGTGATATGCATAGTATAATAAAATTTTTCTTTAGAAACCACTATGAGAGATTCGAATACATAATAAAGAAACTGGGTTAAACCTGTAGATTTTTAGATTTAACATAATGTTTCATGATTTATAAATCCAAAAAATTATATTATTCATAATCCCTACACTAGGGAAGGACATATATTGAAATAAAATGGATGAAGTATTTATTTTCTGAGGTTGTAGTAAAGACCATGCATAAAAGGATATTTGTATTTTTATCTTATTTCATGGATGTTCAACATGTTTATTTTGAGAATAATATTAAAATGGTTTTAGAAAAGAAAAACGTATAGGTCAGGTGACAACCAATCAAATATGGAAAGGCTGTGAGGTCTTGAACCCATGATTAGAGGACGATAAGGGTTTCATGCCATGAAATGACATAGGAAATGTCCTTGAAAATTTATATATTTTTAGGTTAAACAATTTAATGAATTATTATTATTGATGAACCATTAATAAAACATTTTAGGATTATTATAGAATATATTAAACATATATGGTTTTAATGTCAGTTAAATAAAAAATAGTAAGACATGTCACATTTTTAATGGCCTTATGATCCATTAAAATTATATTTTAGTTCCTTAGAAATAAAAATAATTCCATTTTTTGTAATTAATTTTTGGGGGTAATGGGATGAATTAGAATTTGATCAACCACATCCAAAAGTTATGATTGATAATATGAAAATAAAACCTATCAAGTAAGAATATTTTATTATATTCTATGTGAGTAATAGAATTAGCCAACATTATGAAAAAGAATTCAAATTAAATTTTTTTTTCTAATATCAAATTTTCGATTGAACCGATGGATTTATATATCATCTAATATTTATGTCTCTGAGACCATTATCATTCTATTTATAATTCAATTTTTGTGATTGATGACCTCATTAAATCCCTACAAATATTTATGGATTTATTTTAAGAACATATCACTAATTTCCACTATTGTTCTTATACATGGGTATATAGTTAAATGGTCTTACACAATACCTTATTACTTTACATTCTATCATTTATTGAGGATTATTAATGAATCCTTATCACGATGTGGGATTTCAAACCTATGAGGTATCAAACAATAAATCACCAAGACTGATTTTAAATTTCAAGGATGTAATTTAAATAAGGTGGGGGAATGTGACACCCCGAAAAACAAAAATATGATTATTCTTTTCGATAGTGTGTATGACATGTGATAAAAAGCGCGTAAGGTAATATAATATATGTATACTTCATAATACATTTAATATTTAAAATATATTCTACATATTTCAATGGATTAAACAACATGTTCTCTTGAAGTGCACGTGACAATGAGTTAGAGTAAATCATATGCCACAACAACCATACTCTATAGATTTTGTTAAATGAAAAGGAAACCTTCTTCGATGTATTTCACAATATGCTAGATAGAGTCTTACAGAGAAACACTCTATAATTAAAACATAATTATTTAGTATAATAAGATATAAACTAACCATTACGAATAATATTAACTATATTATGTAAATAAAGTTTTTATAAAACTAATTAATTGGATCCAAATAATTTAGAAATGAATATAAGAACCAACTGAATATTAAAATGATATTTTGGTAGAAAATTGTTTTTATGCTCACAAAGAAATTTTACCCTAAATGATTAAATTAATTACAATTAGTGAGTGAAATTAATGTTATAAATATTTTACATATTAAATAAATTATTTATTATATTCGTCTAATATATTTGACATGCATATTATAGAAGAAAACCCAATATTTCACATAAAAATCTATATTTTTATTATGGAATTTTACGCCTTCAAATGTAGAAACTATTTGAAATATTAATTTTTACTAATTTGTTAATTGAATTTGATATATAAAACATTATTTTTGAATTCATAATTTCAATATTCTCTTAATAAGAATTTTTTTTTAATTTTCTGAGAAGATTCCTTTTTTATTGAATAGTGAAACATACTACGTTTTAGTTAAAAATTACCATTCTGTTAAAATATTTTTTAATTATAAATAACGTTATAAAAGTGTTTTAAAGTAAATTTGGTTTAATTATACATCTATTAAGTCAAGTTAGTTCAATATAATCCCAATAAATTTTAAATTGAATAAAAATCATAACAATTGATAGAACATTATTCTACAAAACTGTATATTTCACATGTCTGTTAGATTTACATTAATCCTAATATTCTGTCTTCAGTTATTTGAAATTTGAACATCATAAATACACAAACATAATAAATATAATATATTTTATAATAAGATAAAATAAATTTATGAAACATGTTCAGTGTAAATGAGTAAAATTTATTATAACAATAAAGTTGTAATTAGGCTTAATATTTACTAAAACCCTCAGTTTAATGGCCCAAATGAAACATAAACTTTACTAAAAATCATTGGATGGAAAGCTGTCGGACATTAAAATTCCTTTAATTATATCTGGTGGTTTTTATGAATTTTATTATGTAAGAACATGTGAAGACCTAATTTTTTATAAAAATACCTAGTGAGTCCTTTTCTTTTCATATAACAGGCTACCACCTCTACACACTACTATAACCTCTATAACCTCTTAATGTCATCCAATATCTTACCAAATGGCCTCCAAACATCCCTACCCTCGACCTAGAAGCCACAAATTGGTCAGAATACATTCCACAGATTCATTTTGGTACAAACCATAAGATGTTACCCGATTAAGATGAAACACCATCTCACATTCTTTCTAGATTCATTTACATTATACAATACCTATATTTTAATTATTAGATGATTACACAATAAAGAAATTATCCTAAAAATAATAGAATGTATTTAGAATAATGTTTATACTTAATTATAACTGAAATACATAAATATTATATCCATTAATTAATTATTATTCTTGATATAATATATATATATATATATATTTATATTTATATAATATCTATTTATTACACCTTCACACACATTAATGAAGATATTGTCGTTTGTGGATGTGTAGAATATAATATCCTCAACATGATGTAATTCAATTTAAATTATAAAATTCTATATATAAGTACATATTTTAAAATAATATGATATTTATTATATAAATACCATTCTGGAAAGAATTTTGTTACATACCTTCATTCCATAATGATCTTTTAAAAATTTTGAGTGTTACTCATGCGTATGTACATCCTACCATCTCCTGGAATTAATCGTTGATTCATCTGTCATAAACATATTTAATTAAAGGCTTTAAATGTGTAATTTATTTATATATATGATAATTATATCATTTATATTATTTGTTAGATTTTATATAATGTCCACTTTGATAATGTTACTTCCCGACCCTAGTTACCTAGAGTCCGTGCATTATTTTAATACATTGGCATGATTACAAGGAATCAAGTCCCAATGAACCGATCAGTTTAGCAGTCTTGGAAAATAGATTACATACATGAATGTTACATTTCACTTTAATACATACAAAACAACATAAATAATCTTTATGGATGCCATTATTCCCTTGGCTTAACACTGTATATCAATCAAAACACAGTTCTTGGAATCCTGGGAAAAAAATAAAACATAGAAAGGGGTGAGCTCAAACGCTCATTAAGGGTAAGAAATACAGTGGAAACTTTCATAAATAAGCATAGACATTTAAGGAAATGTTTAATGAAAACAAAATACTTTTAAAACTTGTACATCAGCATAATATGGAGAAGATAAAATGAAATCATCCCATTTACTTATTCACATGGATATTCTACTAGTCTAATAATAACATGAAAAAACAATAACCACTTTCATAATGATGGAATGGATAACGCTGAACTTTAATTTCTGTGTCAAGGCCTTGATCCAGGAACTAAATGATAACTATAACAAGAACCCATCCCGGATAGCCTCTATAACTGGACTCCAACATGGAGTGCCTCTAATAACTGGACACCAACCCGTAGTGACTCTAATAACCGGACACCAACCAGGAGTGCCTCTAATAAATGTACACCAACCCAGGGTGCCTCAAATAACCAGACACCATCCCGGAGGGTCTGATGTAACCGGACCCCCACCCAGAGTGCGTAATTTTACCGGTCCCCAACTTGAAACATACTAGTCCAACACATTCATCTTAAAAAGAGGCTGGAATATAACTTAAACAATTGTATTAAAACTATCATAAGAAATGCCCAAATATTAATCATAAATCATTAATTGAATAAAAATAACTCATCCACAGTCAAACATAACTCAAACCCTTAAATACAATATGGATGATTTGCATCATAATAAATAAACTTCCAGCAAGTGTAAAATTTATCAAAGGATGTTGACATATATGAAAATTATTTAAAAAAACTTTGATAGAATACCCATTTTTCATGAAAACATTTAAAAAGTCTCACAATTTAAAAAATAAGTCATTTAAAGAATTTTTTTAATCAAAGTGTACAATACAACTTTGAAACATTTGAAACTAATTATCATTTTAAAAACATTCATGTCCATATAAATAAATCCTTAAAAACCATTTTGAAGACATCTACATTAATGAGAAATATTTAAAACAATAAATATTTAAAACTTTTGAAATGATGTTTTAGTAAAAAGTACCTTAAAATAATCCCTTTGAAAACTATTTCATAAAACATGGACATGGATAATAAATATGTCCCATTAGATACTTACATAAAAACAACCATGGATAATAATGAGATTGTGAAATTATCCATTACCAATTTGGTATCATACGAAACATACACCCCATGAAAGAGGTATCATACAATGAATATGGAAATACACATAAATTAAAGTTTATTTCACAAAGAATATAATTATGGGAAGTACATACATTACTCAATAAGTTATAGTGGCAATATTGCATGAATCTCATGGGAATAAGGAGTGGTATGAAAACCCCTTACCTTGCACTTTCCATTAGCCGAGGGTACGTTTAACCTCCTGTATGAAGACTATAGTATGTTATTAAAATATACCAGAACCATATTAATATTTATTATATCATACATTATTCATTTCTGACATTATACTACCCAATTAATAATAATTTCCATGTTATATTAATATTTCAGGTAATAATCACTCTCTTTATCGTACGTCTTTTAACTTATTACTCTTGATTGTATCACGTAGATCATGATTTAAATACATACAGAATATAAAACATTATTTGTATATCATATATATTTAGAATATAAATATGTATAATAGACATATATATTGAATGTAAAACACCGTTTATGAAGACAGTAGTCCGTACGTACGCATAAACGATGTTTCTGTTTTCAAATAGTATTGAACGGAAGTATGTGAATAAGATATATGTAAGTACATAAATACCTATATATAAATATATATATATATCTCACATAGCATTATTATGTCATATATTACATAATTTTTAGTAATTTATATGTTTTTATAATCGTTGATGAATGATGAACTTGGAAATGAATCTCATCGCGTCGTAGAGACGGTAATCCGTACGTACACACGAGCGAAAATTTATTTCTTTTGATATAATAATAATAATATATATTTGGATGTTATATTATATATAGATATTACTTATCATGTTATATTTATTATTTACTTCAAATACACATCATTATTATACCCATCAAAATAATAATGTATTGAATAACAATTACACCATGTCGTGGAGACGGTAAGCCGTACGTACGCACGTATGGTGAAAGGTCATTCAAAGGGTGGATAGAATAATGAATTTGGTTATACCATAATTATAATAGCATCAAAGTATATAGAAGATACTAGAGTTATTATTTTATAATTGAAACAACAATGAAAAAGGAAGTGGAAGAAGATAGGAACTTGAAAGAGGGTGGTGAAATCATTACCTCCTCTTCAGGTTATTCCTTTTGATTTGATAAAAAGGGATCGTTAGGTTGGATTTATGATCAAAATAATTCCACTAGGTTGAAGGGAGGATAGTTTAGGGGCTATTTAGGCTGGGTTTGGCCGAGCCAAATGTCTTAGAAGGTGTGAATTAGAGTGAAGGGTGAGTGCCCTTTTATAAGAGGGGTGAGGGGAACCTTTGAAAAAACTTAAAATGTTATTTTTTAATATATTAATATTCGTTTTATAATGGATCCAAATTGATTGATTTCAAGGATAAAGTTGTTATGGGTCCAAATCCACCCAACCAATAGGTTTTAGATAGGTTTGGGTAATTTTATTAATCTTATCTTTTAGTTTTAACTTTTAGTTAATTAGTTTGACATTTACCATGTCTCTTTGTATTTTTATATTATATAGTTAATAAACATACTATATACTTCCAATAGACACCCAAGTGTTCCATTAATGATACACCTATCATGATATAAGTACATTGGGCGAACCATAGATTTTTAAGAATATAATATCAATTAATAATATAATATTTGTTTTAAAAACACTTTTATGTCAATTTTGAAACTATTGGGTATTTTGTTTTTGATAAATTCATAATAGCATTATTACTTCCAAAAAATTCATATAACCAATACTAATATTTCATATTATCCTAGTAAATTATTTGAACTCATAAAAAGTTTCAAATCACATTTATTTGTGTATTTATAATCTCAATTATCTTAATCTTTCATTAATATGGTAATTACTGCATCATCATGGTGTCTTAAAAAAATTAAATTATTTAATGTCTAAAAATTTAAAATAAAATATCATTATGTAGGAAATCTTATTATCTTTCTAATAAATATTTAAAATCTAATTTATCTTATTTATAACTCTATATTAAATATGTTTTAGTAAATAATTTTTTTTTAACTCTTTTAACTCTCTTTTGAAGTAAATAATAATAAATGTCCTAATCTAATCCAAGTGGACCTAAATGATAATATTTTATTCCAAAGTTTTTTTTTGACAAGATAAAGTTTTCAAATAGAATTGGGACAATTGTTAGGGTAATATTAATATCATTTTTACCCTTAATTACCCTATTTACATTTAATCGTGGTAAAGAAAAGTAAAAAGTTACTATTCACCAAAAAAATATTTTTTTCTTATTAAAGCATATTTTACTCCTTGATATTAATTGTGTCTCTCGGATTTTCGAAATTCCACTCATAGTAGTGGTAAAATTATGTTTTACGTGAATTTCCAAATTCTCCTATGAGGTGTGTTAGAGACGGTGAAAAGTTCAATAAAATTTTTATATATATAAAATTATTCTAAACTAACTTCAATGAATTACATTGAAATTATATAGGTATTATGTATCTATTTTGAACATAATTACATTTAAATAAAATAAATAATTATTTAAATAAAAATTCGTTTTTAAACCATAACTCAGTGTTTTTTCACTATTCATAAAAAATAGAAAGTTTTCAGAAAAATACCAAAAAATCACCATAGGCTAATTTCGATATTCCGAATCCAAATATTATTTCCATTTTGAATGATAAAATTTAAAAAATTTCAAAAAGTGAGTATTACTATTCATAACGGCTCCTTTGATTAGTCACGGTGTGTTAGAACTCGAAGTTGCATATAAAAAACACAATAGTATTATTCAAAAAGATGTGTACCGTGAAAGCATGTGGTGTTACACTCTCCTCTCCTTCAATAAATTGTTTCCTCGCAATTTATGCTCGGTATTGGAAACTTGGGGTTGACATTTCAAAATATAATAGTTGAAATCCAACATCGAAAAATGGATTAATGAGGCCTCTATTTTAAATAGAGTGGTATGTGTGAAGGTTACCGAAAATAACACATACTAGGGTTCCATGTAGTAAAACATGGATATAGAAGAGAAACCTAACCATCGATATCTGATGGAGAGTGGTAGAGAACATGGCAATTAAAAGGCCAACAATCACAAAGCCATAAATTTGTGATGATCTAAGGTACCATCTAGGACAACATGTTTGTTCTAAGTTCCTTTTCTTAATATTGACGAATTTATTTATGAGATTCGCTAAAATAATAAGGAGATATACGTACTTTATAATTAGAGTTTTATCCATTAATAAATTTCAACATCAAACTCATCTTTCACTCCAAAACATAATACAACTAAAAAATACTCTATTTATTCTAATCGTATAGGATTCCAAATATAATGAAATTATAATTCACATATCAGACCCAATAAAAAAAGAACCTACATTATACAATCTAGGGACTTCACGTAGTCCAGTGGTAGATGATAAATCCCAATCGCACTATGGTTGTGGGTTCGATTCCCGCAGCTTTGTCCGACGTGACGGGTTGTCACACAGTGTGTGTGTTTTCCTTTTATAAAAATCCAAAAATTACCTTTCAAACTTAATCCATTCCAACCTTTAGACTTATCCATGATACTACTATCCAAACTCACAATCCAAAATTTATAAACAAGTTAAACACAATGAAGATCGTTTTTTCCATATAATAACATATGAACACCTTCATCACATATTGTTTGAAAACATGGTAACATTCTGAATTACCATAAAACCTTATTGACTACATTAATGCTCCATTATTCTTTATAGAATTCTAGATATACTCCTTCTATCCAATAATGTTGTAAACTCCAACAATGATAGATCATTAATCAGTTTCAAGGTAGTCAAGAATATCCAATATAATTTATTCAAATCAACCACCTCTTATTCCAAAATCACTACCTCATTATCGGGACCATATTAAGGATTACCTTTCCTTCAAACATGTATTCTCAAAAAAGGGTAACTTACAATTAAGTCACTTTTCTTAAAACCATATAATCTCAACTCCTCAATAAAATAGTATTGTAGTACCATCCTTATTTATCTCCATAATTCATGTAACCAGTATACTATTGATACAACACTCAAATAAAATAATTCTATAATAACAACATAAGAACACTAGTAATTCCTCTTCATCTGAGGTAGTATCATGACTTGATTATTAACCAATAGGATCATTTGGTTCATACTCTGATGATTTGTAAATTTGTTTGCGTAGTGTCCCAACTCCTTGCAGATGAATCATTGTACATTTGGAAACTTTTTCTTACACTTTCAATCACGTACTTGGTGTCATTTTTCGATACATTTATAACAAAATACCATTCCATTCAATAATTTACCAAGGTGATTCATTCCACATTTATCACATATTGGAAAATCCTTCTTTTCCTTATTACCTTTATCCATATTTCTTCTTACCATCGTTTTTGTCTCTAGCTTCCCTTTGAAGCCATATGACTCAGAGAATTCTTTACTTATCTTAATAACACATGATAATATTTATTCATATGATGATAATACATGGGAGACTATTTACCTTATAAAATCTGGCTTAAGACCAAGAAAGATATGATCCTTCTTACTCTTTGGATCATGTGTATTGCTGGAGTTCTCATTCCTTCTACTGGGCATCGTTTCTAAACAATGGCATACACTAGATTAGTTTATGAATAAAAATACCTAATCACATACTTTTAAAACACTTAACATACATTAACGTGTTTATGTATATAATTCATAATCAGAAAAATGTTTTCTTTGAGGAAGTATATACTCATAAACCCTTCATAATGGTTTGTAAATAAAATGATAATTATCCTAACCATATCCCCCAGGAGTGTCGTAACCAAGAGTACAGCAAGACCCGTTGTTGTGCACCAGTTCACGTTCGAGTCTAGATCAAAGTGGTGTGTTCCGGTTTTACCCCTAGGTACATCTTTTCTAGATCTGCCTCTACCTGATCGTATCCAGACAGGGATGTATTTCATGGAAAACTCACAAAATATCTACAATACCAAATTTTTTGGAAGTTATTCTATAATAATCCTCGATGTCTATCATAGTGTAATGTTCTCTAAAAAATGTTTATCTAAATCTAGTTTCCAAGGTTATTGCTAAACTTTCTCTAATACCAATCGTAATGCCACGACCCTAGTTACACAGAGTCGGTGCATTATATTAATACATTGGCATGATTATAAGGAATCATGTCCCAAAGGACCGATCAGTTTAGCAGTCTTGGAAAATATATTACATACATAAATGTTACATTGCACTTTAAGACATACAAAACAACATGAATAATATTTATGGACGCCATTATTCCCTTGGATTAACCCTATATATCAATCACAACACACTTCTTGGAATCCTTGAAAAAAAATAAAACTAAGAAAGGGGTAAGCTCAAACGCTCAGTAATTGTAAGAAATATAGTGGAAACATTCATAAATAATAATAGACATTTAAGGGAATCTATAAGTAAAACAAAAGTCTTTTAAATCATGAACTTCAGCATAATATGGAAATGATAAAATTAAATAATTCCATTTACTTATTCACATGAATATTCTACTAGTCGAATAATCACATGAAAAAACAATAACCACTTTCATAATGATGGAATACATAATGCGGAACTTTAATTTCTGTGTCAAGGAATCAATCCAAGACCTAAGTGATAATTGTAACCAGAACCCAACTCGCAGAGCCTCTATAACAGGACTCCAACCCAGAGTTCCTCTAATAACCGGACACCAACCCGGAGTGCCTCTAATAACCAGACACCAACCCGGAGTGCCTCTAATAACCGGACACCATCCCTGAGTGCCTCTAATAACCGGACACCAACCCGGAGGGTCTGTTGTAACTGGACCCCAACCCGGAGGGCTTAATTTTACCGGTCCCCAACCCGGAACATACTAGTCCAACACATTCATCTTGAGAAGAGGATGGAATATAACATAAACAATCGTATTAAAACTAGAATATGAAATTCCAAAGACATTAATCATAAACAATTAATGGCATAAAAATAACTCATCCATAGTCAAAAATATCACAAAACCTTAAATACCATATGGATGATTTGTATCATAATAAATCAACTTCAAACAAGTGTAAAATTTATCAAAGGATGTTGGCAAAGATGAAAATGATTTGTAAAATTCTTTTTTGAGAAATACAAATTTTTCATGAAAACATTTAAAAAGTCACACAATTTAAAAAATAAGTCATTTAAAGACATTTTTTAATCAAAGTGTCCCATACCACTTTGAATCTTTTTAAAGAATTAACATTTTAAAAACATTCATGTCCATATAAATAAATCCTTAAAAACAATTTTGAAGACATGGACATTAATGAGAAATATTTAGAAGAATAAATAATTAAAACATTTGAAATGATGTATTAGTAAAAAGTACCTTAAAATAATCTCTTTGAAAACTCTTTCATAAAACATGGACATGGTTAATAAATATGTCCCATTAGATACTTACTTAAAAACAACCTCAGATAATAAAGAGATTGTGAAATTAACCCTTACCAATTTCATAACATACAAAAAATACACCTCATGAAAGAAGAATCATTCAATGAATTTTTAAATACACATAAATTAAAGTGTATTACTCAAAGAACTCAATTATGGGAAGTAAATACACCACTTAAAAGGTAATAGTGGAAATATGGCATGAATCACATGGGAATAATGAGTGATATGGAAACCCCTTACCTTGCACCTTCCTTTAGTTGAGGGTAAATTTAACCTCATGTATGAAGACTATAGTATGTTATTAAATTATACCAGAACCATATTAATATTTATGATATCATACATTATTCATTTATGACTTTATACTACCCAATTAATAATAATTTCAATGTTATATTAATATTTCGTGTAATAATCGCTTTCTTTATCCTACGAGTTTTAACTTGTTACTCTTGATTGTGTCACATAGATCATTATTTAAATACTTCCAGAAGATAAAATATTATTTATATATCATATATATTTAGAATATAAATATATATAATATACATATATATGAAATGGAAAACACCTTTTATGGAGATGGTAGTCCGTACATACGCATAAATGCTGTTTCAGTTTTCATATAGTATTAAACATATGTAAGTATATAAATACTTATATATATAAATATATATATTTCAAGTAGAATTATTATTTCATATATTACATACTTATTAGTAATATATATATTTTTATAATCGTCGATGAATGGTGAACTTGGAAATGAATCTCATCGCGTCGTGGAGTCGGTAATCTATACGTACACACGAGTGGAAATATCATTCTTCTTATATAATAATAATATATAATTGGTTGTTATTTTATATATAAACAATCCTTATCATGTTATATTTATTATTTATATCAAATACACATCATTATTATACCCATCCAAATAACAATGTATTGAATAACAATTACACCACGACGTGGAGACGGTAAGTTGTACGTATGCACGTATGGTGACATTTCATTCAAAGGGTGGATAGAATAATGAATTTTGTTGTACCATAATTATAATACCATAAAAATATATATAATATACTGGATTAATTATTTTTTAATGGAAAAAACAATGAAAATTGAAGTGTAAGAAGAAAGGAACTTGAAAGAGGGTGGTGAAATCATTACTTCTTCTTCGAGATCATCCTTTTGATTTGACCAAAAGGGATCCTTAGGTGGGATTTCTGATCAAAATAAGGCCTCTAGGTTGAAAGGATGATATTTTATAGGGTATTTGGGTAGGGTTTGGCCGAGACAAATGGCTTAAAAGGTGTGAATTAGATTGATGGGTGAGTGCCATTTTATAAGAGGGGTGAGGGGCACCTTTGGAAAAACTTAAAATATTATTTTATAATAAGTTGATATTCGGTTTATAATGGTTCGAAATTGAATTATTTCTATGATAAGTTGGTTATGGGTCTAAATCCACTCATCCAATAGGTTTTATATAGGTTTGGGTCATTTTATTAACCTTGTCTTTTAGTTTTAACTCTTAGTTATTTCGTTTGACATCTACCATGTCTCTTTGTATTTTTATATTATATAGTTAATAAACATACTATATACTTCCAAGAGACCCCAAGTGGTCTATTAATGATACCCATATCATGATATAAGTACATTGGATGAACCTTATATTTTTAAGAATAGAATATAAATTAATAATATAATATTTTTTTTAAAAACTCTTTTATGTCAATTTTGACAGTATTGGGTATTTTGTTTTTTATAAATTCATAAAAGCATTATTACTTCGAAAAAAATTAATATAACCAATCCTAATATGCCATATTGACCTAGAAAATTATTTTAATTCCTAAAAAGTCTCAAATCACATTTATTTGGGTATTTATAATCTCAATTATCTTAATCTTTCATTAATACGGTAATTACTGCATCATCATTGTGTCAGAAATAAATTAAATTATTTAAAGTCTAAAAATTAAAAATAAAATATCATTATGTAGGATATATTTTTAAATTTCTAATTAATATTTACATTCTAATTTAACTTATGTATAAAACTATATTAAAAATGTATTAGTAGTTAAACATTGATTTTAACTCTTTTAACTCTCCTTTGAATTAAATAATAATAAATATCCTAATCTAATCGAAGTGGATCTAAATGATAATATTTTATTCCAAATGTTGTTTTGGGTCATGATTCACTTGTCAAATAGAATTAGGAAGTGTGATAGGGTAATATTAATATCATTTTTACCTGTAATTACACTCTTTACTTTTAATCGCAGCAAATAAAAGAAAAAAATTACTATTCATCAAAAAATATTTTTATCTTAATGAACCACATTTTACTCCTTGATATTAACCGTGTCTCTCGTATTTTTGAAATTCCACTCATAGAAGCGGTAAAATTGTGTTTTACATGAATTTTCAAATTCTCTTATGAGATGGGTAAAAGATGGTGAGAAGTTCAATAAAATTTTTATATATCTAAAATTATTCTAAACTAACATCATTGAATTACATTGAACTTATATAGGTATTATGTATCTAGTTTGACCTTAATTAAATTTAAATAAAATAAATAATTATTTAAATAAAAATTCATTTTTAAACTATAACTCTGTGTTTTTCACTATTCATCAAAAATTGAATATTTTTAGAAATATACAAAAAATACACCCTAGGCTAATTTAAATATTCCAAATCCAAATATGAAGTCCATTTTGAAAGATAAAATTTAGAAATTTTGAAAAAGTGGGTATTAATATTCATTACAGCTACTTTGATTATTGTCGGTGTGTTGGAACTCGAAGTTGCATATAAAAAACGCTATTTTATTATTCAAAGAGAAGCATACCATGAATGCTTGGGGTGATAGAGATAATATTTGACATACGAACATTGTTTTTGACAAAATAAGAATTAGGTCATAACACCTGACATAAAATTAATTTTTAATGTAGTTGTACCCAAAATAGTAATTAGTGATAAAAAATTAATTATCAACAGGAATAATTTTTTGATGAAAGTATAAAATTAACATAAATTTTTTCTGTAGGAATTTAATGGATGATTACGCAAAAGAAACCCCGAGGTAATGATTTCTTGTCCGACTTTTCTTTCTGTGAGGAATAATTTACTATTGTGATGCTAATTTCATATATATATATATATTATTTATATATTACCACATTGAAATATAATATCATGAAACCTATTATATTCCTAGTATTTATATTCTTTTTTAGTTTATTATCACTTTTGCGACATTGGATTTATATTTAACGGATTTCATCTTAATTTACTTTGCATTGAGAAATCGATTTTACTATGAACAAATTCACTTTTATTTGGTGTATATACATACCATTGATATGTTATATCGTTAATCATCTTCATCTCATGATATTATAAGTTTAAATTAATTTATTTTTAATTTGGATTAAAATGTACCAATATGGTATGGGACACATTGCAATGTTGAAAATTATGTTTCCTCAAGAATGTTATTTTTCTACAACCGCTGTTGTACAAAACCTCCTATGAGGTATTATTGAAAACTCTATATTTATAATTTAATATTTTATATATGATATGTAAAATTTTATATTTTATATTTTTGGTATGCATTGGACATGAATTACATGGGTTTGGGACTGTTTATGGAAATCCTTACGGGCTGGTGGCGGGTGAATGAATGCTCCTCCAAGCATCGGCAGTATCATGGGAAAAGTAAGTTAAAAAATTGCTATGTTTAAACTATATAATGATGTTTCAAGTAATATTTACCTACGAATCATGGAATCCAATAATAATTCATTTATTTCATATTTTATTATTTATTATTCATACATGATATTTTCTGTTGATATATCTTTGGACACAATTAATTTCAGTTCATTGATTAATAGAATGTGTTTCGGTTACATACCATTCCATATTTATTTTTCCTTATCTAGTTATTTCAATGGAATATATATATTTATTAACTTCCATATTTCATATGTAATTCCTTTTAGTTTATTGATTACATGGAAATTGTTTTCAGTTATATACCTTTATATATTGACAATTCTTAATGATTCATTATGGTTTGTACTATACTTTTCCCTTTCTGAGAATTTGAGATAACCCTTATTATGTAACTTTACCTAGAAATACATTATGTGTACTATGAATGATATAAAACAATATAGTATATTTATTAGAGTTGTAATCTATGTAATTTATTTAGAAAGATGAAAATAAATTATGTTGTAATCTATGTATTCATTTGTAATGCAATGCTCATTTATATATCTGGATTACCAATAATACTAAGTTGATCAGCCCTTTAGTGCTTGATTCCATGGAACAATTACATTCTAATTGATAATAGACAATTTATTTAGACAATCTGGGGTTAGATCGATATAGATGGTATTGAAGGATGATTATTAGCAACCATGGGAACTAGATTTTGGAAAACGAAGATTGGAAAACAAAACCCAAATGCAATTTGGAGAATTATAGATGAAAATATTATAATTTTGCTAAATTATATATAATGGGGGTATTATTATAAATAAATCCATGTATGGATACTACATGTGTATGTGGTTCTGGCACAAATGTACCTAAGAGTAACAACTCTGAGAAGGTGTTTTGGGATTTACTCGGGGTAACTAGGTACACGAAAACGGAGCTCACTGGGCACATGGTTTGACACCCTCTGGGGGTATGGTTAAGATATTGAAATTTTTCTATACAAACATTATGATGTATTTGGAATCATAATAAGTAACCTAGGTTAAACATATGGATTTTTATATTGAATATAATGTGTCATGATTTATAAATCCAAATAATGATATTATTAATTAACTCTAGAACAAGGGATGAACTATATGTAAATAAAAAGGATGAAGTATTTTTATGAGGAGGATGTAGTGAAAACCTTAATTAAAATGATATTTACTATTTCACCTTATTTGAGGAATGTTAATCATGTTTATTTTTGGAGTTATATTAAAATTATTTTTTGAAAAGGACAATGTAATGTCCTGGTTCTTGATGCCCCCCATTGGTTCCCCAAACCTATTGGTCACATGAAGTCGAGATCATTTCCACAAATGTGACTGGGTTCCGACTACTGGAGAGGGACCATGGTTTGATAGTGTGGAAACTATAACCTCATTGGAAGAGCATGCACAAAAAATAACATTAATAAAAAATAGCTGAAGATGTATTACCGTAAAACTATTTAAATAGAAGAAGACTTATGGTATAAACAAATGAAACATATATGTAAATAATGATTCCTGTCACATTTATAAAAAAAGAATCCAAACAAGTCACAATTCTGGAAATACAATACTGAACCAAAGTACCAAAAGATGTAATCTTTAACCGCATCGCAAACCTCTTCTTGGTCGCGTGCTCTACAACTCCAACAAAAATAAAGTACCTGATGAAGAAGGGAACCTTCCCTTATCTAAACCTCCAACCATATAATCTATTTGGGTCTAAAAGCGTGACCCAAATAGGGTGTGAGATGAATCCGAATAAGCAACCACCAAAAGATATGTTCCTAACTATCATTTAATATATATATATATATATGGGAGGGAATATGAAAAATTATGAAATAAAATAGGATGTTCTAAAATTTAAAGAAACCCTATAGTTTCCAATTACATTCATTTAAATTTATTAATTATTCAATCCATTGAATAATTTGACCTCAAGATCTCGACTATTCTCTGTATCCCATTTTTTAACAATAATAAACAAAAATCTCATAAGAACATCTAAACAATCAAGTAAGACCGAGTCCAAGCATGTGTTTTGGCATTGAAGACTCATAAAAATCATCCAAACATTCATAATAATCCCTATGGGAATGTTCTTATGCCATACCCATATGGATCAACATATCTTCAATTTAATAAAATTCACCCTCTGTGAAATCTCACAAAATATTAACACTTTTGGTCCCACGAAGAACTAATCATTTACAAATAACCTCATGGGTAGCTCTCATGGTCAATACCCCATTGGAAAACAGAAAAATAATAAATTAAAATAACTCCATGTATTCTCATACAATCAATTCCCTATGGTCCTACCTTTATTTAATAACGACCATCTCGGTAGCTCTCCCAGTCTAACCCCCTGGTCAATGAACCCACAACACCTCTCTTAGTAAATATCGCTGGTCATACATAACAACAATTCATAATTAAATTATCATACCTCTGGAAGCTCTCATATTCAATTCCCCTTGTTCATACTTTCATAATGAAAAACACATGCATCTCATATAAATATAAACTCCATTATAACAACAGTAGTCATGGAAAACATCTCAATACCAACATGATTCCTATACCCAATGACCATAAACAAATAAATATGGTAAACACTGCCAATATAAAGTTATTATACATTACACCTAACCAATAACCCATTATTAAACAAACACACCACAACATGTCTTAAATAGGGTTAAATTCCAAAACAATTAGTACCCTAAACATGTGTATTAGGAACATTTAGAATATATAATCAAAAGATAACCTAATTAAAGAACAACCCACCTACCTTGATGTTTTTCAATTAGTATTCTTGAACCTCGGCCCTTGAATCTCCCTAGAAGAACATAGATCTACAAAAAGGTCATGAATGATAAACCATTGATAACTCATGAGGGAGGAATAATCATGAAGAGGGGTTCTAGGGGAAGAGTGAACTCACCATTGGGAATCCAATGCACCTGGGGTCGTCTCAATCAGATCTTGGATAGATGAAAATTTTGATCTCAATGATATTCAGTTTTATGTTTCTCTCATGTATGAGAAATTGGGAGAATAAGGAATTTATAGAGATGAGACGCAATCCTGTAATGATATAACAAATAATAATAAAAAGTACATAGATTGTTTATTTAATGCACACACCGCGTACTAGCATCAATTTCCCCCGCATTTGATGGTCCACTAGGTCACCCACATAACCATGTACTCATCCTTTAAACGACTATAACATGGCTACACATGAAAACCGTGTACATGGTGTATACTTAAAAAAATTTACAAATCTATCTTTTTCCTAAAAAATAGCCCAAAATAACGATCCTTAATTTAAATGATGATCCATTTTCTTAAAAACATTCCCTCATAATGAAATTTGTGACCAAATATTCCTTCCAAGGGTGGTGAAGAAGAATCTTCAAACAAATCTGGTCATTGTGATCAAACATCTGCCTCCCTCTCCCAAGTAACATCATATACTCACCCATTCCGCCATAACACCCATACCAGAGTAACAGACAGACTACAGAAAATCATTGTGTTCTGTTCCACAATCCTAATAGGCTGCATCTCAAAGGATACATCTAACTCCAACTCAATCATCTCAGGTTGAAAAAAGAGAGACAGGTCTGAAACATAATGTCATATGTAAGAAAATAATGAATGATGCTGTGAATAACCTGGTACCTCTAAGGAAACTACACCCGATAAGAAACATACCCTACTCTCCCAAAAACCTCATATGGCCCAACATGTCTCTGTCAAAGCTTTCATTGTCTCTTAATCCTGTTGTGTCCCAACCTCGATGTGACACATAAGAAAAACTAAACTCTAAACACAATCTACAGATGTCATCTCAATCGATCATCATAATTTTATTGTCAAGACAAAGCAGTTGACATCTTCTTCATAATCAACTCCACATACTCAGTGGCCTCCTGGAAAAGAAGAGGTCGTGGCATAAATGCCTCTCCTGTATCCATCCAATATAGAGTTGATCAAAATGGACTACCGTACAAAGAATCATAAGGTGTCATTAGAATCATTTCCTGAAAACTGTTATTATATAAAAAATCCCCAAGGGGTATGTGACTTTCCAAAGAACCACCAAAATATATGATGCATGATAGAATCATTTCCTCCAAAACCAGAAGCGTGTGCTCTTATTGGCGATCTATCTGAGGATGGTAAGTTGTACATAAAAGTACCTATATTCCCAAATCCCTCTGTAGTCCCTTTGAAACACACGAAGTGAAACAATAAACCATGTATAAAAAAATATACTGATGAACCCCAGGATTATGTATATTCTCTCAGATTTACCTCCTTCCAAGCTCATCAAAACTGAAGGTTTACATGATTGGAAATAAATGTGAAACCTTTGTGAGACTATCAACAACAACCCATATTGCATCATTCCCTTGAGGATACCTCAGTAATCCCAACAAAAAAATCCATCAGGACATCATTCCACATCCACTTGGGAATGGGTAAAAATTTCAAATGCCTTGATGGTCACTAATGGTTCGCCTTCACCAAGTGCTAAGTATAACATCTCATAACAAAACCAAAAACATATCTCTTCATACCTGGCCACCAATACTGATTGTGTAGATCATGATCCGTCTTGGTGACACCAAGATACACCTCCCAAAATGAGGAATGATAATCTCACATCATCTAATCTTGAATGTCAACGGACACACATATGCACCCTTGAAAATGAAAGATCTCTTCGTTGACTATGTTCCACCAAGGAGTAGGGTCCTCTCCTGGAAAACTCACCTGTAGGACTAGGCCATCAAAACCAGTTAGTTGACTCATTCGATGTTGATCTAGTAGTGAAAAGGTAATAACAATAGATGAAAGAAACATCATCCCTTTCCTATCATGCACCGCTAAATGCATCTCAGAGAAAAAAGCCATAAACATCCACTCACTGTTAGAATCCTAAACAACTTGTATCTGAGTCATTCTTATCAATGCATCAGCCCCATTGTTGCCTTTTCCTAGGAGTGTAGGCATGCTCAAAGTCAAAATAATGAAGTTTCTCAACCCACATTCTCTATCAATAATTCATATCAAGCTGAGTAAATATATACTTGGGGGTTTGTGGACATTAAATAACACAAAATGCTCTCCCAAAAGATAATGTCTCCAACAAATTAATGAATTCACAACTATAACTATCTTGACATCATGAATCGAGTAATTCTTGTCATGTGGCCTCAAATGCCTAGAATTGTATGCAACGACTCCTTCCCACTACATAAGTATTTCTCCCATCCCGATACCTGATGTATCACAGTAAATGGTGTAACTATTTCCTAGATCCGGAAAAATTAGCATCAATACTGAAGTCAATTAACCATTCAGCTCATGAAAGGCTGAATCATAAGAATATATCCACAAGTTCATTGACCCCATCTTAATCAATTCCATCATTGGCAATTCTAAATGTGAAATGTCCGGAAGAAAGTACCATTTGTAACCAATCAGACCCAGAAAAATATGTATATCTAAGTCATTCTCTGGATTCTCCTAGGAAACTACTCCTCTCACTTTCACTGGGTCAAATTATACTCCTATCTCAAATATTACATGACTCAAGTAGTGAATCTGGTCCATCCATTGATAGAATTTTGAGATCATAGCATATAACTGAAGCTCTCTTAGGGTACTAAAAATTATCTCAATATTAGTGGCATGGTCTTATCAAGTGTTAGAGTACACAAAAATATCTTCCACAAAGACTACCCCAAAATAATAAAAGTATCGATGAATCAATCGGTTCATCAGGTCCATAAAAACAACTAGCGTTTTCGTGAGACCGAACGATATAACCATATGATCTAATTTACCATAACTTCTATGAAAGGCTATAAGAGGTATATCTGATGGTCTAAAACACAAATGAAGATAACTAGAACTTGGGTCAATATTCAAAAACACGCAAGATCATAGAAGATGATAAATGATATCATCGGTCCTTAAAAATGGATATCGGTTCTCGATGGTCAACTAGTTCAACATCTGATGATTCACACAATAATTATGTGTACCGTCCACATTATTCATCTATATTACATGAGAACCATAGGGAGATATACTAGGTAGGATGAAAACCTTTTTCTTTAACTCCTATAATAGCTTCATGAGCTCCAGTAACTTGGTGTTTCTATCTTATAAGGAGAAATGGACACTAGTGTTGCTCCTAGCACAAGATCAATAGAAAAATATACCACTCAATCTAGAGGTAAAAATGAAAATAAATTTCAAAATACATCCCTAAATTGATCCACCAATGGAGGAATGTCCATATATGAAGTCCCCTAGTAATATTGATAACAATTAGAAATATGGGTTTTAATTTTTCTCAACCCTCTTCTTGAGTCCAGCTCTACTCGCTTGGACATCCCACACGCCCTTATGTAGAAAAGTCCCACCCTCAGTTAATGTTAATGTCACCATATGGGGATTGCAGTAATCAAAGGCCTAGAAAAAAAACCAACCACTCCATTCTGATAATGACATTGAATCCTGTCATCTCTAAGATATACAGGTCTTATAAGAGGTTACACCCACCATCCTCAAAAGGGAAACTCCTCTAATTGACGTTCATTAGCTGTTATAATCCCAAATGGAGTGTCTATCCTCCTAACATCCTATAAAGTAATGATACAGGGACCAAGAGTCTCCACAAGAGAAACATATATAAAACTATATGGATTCACTATATCAAAAGAGAGAGGATTATAACACTAGGGAAACATGATTCATACTTCTCATCATAGAGGGTCTTGGATCCTTCTCATACTGGGTCTGCTCCAATACAAAATGCAGACCTATAATGTGGACCTCAATCCCCACCTAACTACCTTGAGATGATGCACCCTAATGTCATTTAAAACCTACCTTCTAACTAACACGGTCATGACCAGAACCTTGGCCGGAACAGACAGGTGAACTCTACTTCCCTAACTGATGAGAAACTGGTGGTCCTTATCCTAAATGTGGTGTCATAGTAGAACCCCTATCACTTGATGTTGGTGAAAACACCTGAAAAAACTCTAGAAATGACACCTCTGGTAGCAAGTTAGGGACTTATATGGGTCTCTCTGGTACTGAGGTCCTATGTTCCAACTCATTCCATGCTGGTAGTATACTACCTGACTACCTGAATAAACACTGTTTTTTAGCTATCTACTATGCTTCGTGCTATCTATGGATGGTGTACTAGCCATGGATGCTGGATTTCTCTATTTTTTAGCTCCCAAATCCCTCTGGGTTTTATTGGTAATCAGCATCTGATTAACTATATCAGGAAACAATGTCAGTCTGAAAAAAATAACTTTCAATCGAATGTCATACCTTAGATCATCCTCAACCCACCTAGCCAATGTTCACTCATCGCCTCCCACAATAGGTGTGAGATGCTGATGTTCTATAAAATGGAGTGATTATTCTATCATTGAATGTGTTACATTCTCTATGTGCATGAAATTTCATGTTTAGACATCCCTCAATGTCTTGGGATATAAATAATCATATAATATTCTCTAAAACTCTTCCCACGAATCATTCTGATGACTTCATTTCTATGAGATAACATCACACCATTTCATTATAGAATCCCATAGCATGTGCATTGAAATCCTAACCCTCCTCTCAAGAGGCATATATAGTTGATCAAAGATAATAAGCATGGCCTCCATCCACGTCTCTACAGCCTGTGGTAATCCTTCCCCTAAAAAAGTGGGAGGATGCTTCTATTGGAACTCCCACGTCAACTCTACCATAGACGAGCCATGATGTGGGACTAACTGAAAGGTCTGTAACATCCTCATAAAGCCTTCACAAAACTGTTTATCAACACTATATACGGTATAACAGTTCGTTATAAAATGGGAATTATGGGAGGATCTACTTCTAGTCCTTGATCTGTCATTTCTGGTGTCAGGTAATCACCCTACACATAGCACACAACTGGAGGTCTTATCAGTGGCATGAATCCACAAGGTCATGAGCACACCTCAGTAAAATATTATAAACGAAAATACATTGAATTAAAAGAAAGGAATGGGAGGAGAAACATTCATGTTTTTCAATACTGGGGTACATATTCTATATAATCCCAACATTTCATGTTCCCTTATGAATTTTACATGTTTTGTGCCTCTGTAAAAACTGGTTGTGTAACACCCATACACATGGAGTGTTCCTCATGAGATATGGTATATACTTGAATCTTCCCTCATTCCCAGGTTCCCCTACACTACTACAACTATATGATTATATCTTGGTTAACTAAAAAGAGTGTGTTCACCCAAGACAGTGTGTGTACTAGTTCATTTCCATCTACCTATGTCATTGATCACAAGACATGATACATGGTCAGCTCTACACGACTTGTACAAGATTGACACGGTGTGTACAACCAATGATTCAACCACCTGTTTCGTTGGTCACATGGATGGTAACATGGTTCTCTACACATTGAATGTACGATCTAGACATGGTGTGTTCTACCAGATGTTTCAAAACCCATGTCTCTACTCACATAGTCAGTCATACAGTCAAGAATTACATGGAATGTACTCCGAGTACACAGTTTGTACATAAGAAACTTTGTTAATTCCTGAATAGTGGAACACATGGTGTGTTTTCATAACACCACACACCGTGTTGTCTAGGTTTCCAGATAGTAGGCCTCTGAAATATTCACAGAACCCTTAAAAACATAAATGTTTGGCCAACACGTGATAAATTCTGAATCGTGAGAGCCCATACTCATACAATTCAACTTTTTCATCCTTATGAATCTAAAAACAAGAGAAAATATAATTAATGTTCAAACATTATCCACAAAATTATGATCCAAGATGACCCATAACTCTTCAGGGAAAAAATATTGGAATCTAAAGAAATGAAACATTACATATTCCAATTCACTATCAAAACACCAAGAATTATGTCACACAACATCTATAATAACAACTTTCAATCTGTAATGAAACATAAATGGAATGACAATAATTCATGACATCTGATCTCAATCAAATGACTATATGATGAATAAGATGGAATAACCTCATATCTTCAAGTTACAACCAAAATATATCCTAAATAATATCAATAATAAAAGAACAAAACATGTGAATCACCCAAAGGAGAAATCAAATCAACTATAACAATTTCCAAACTAGAACAAATGGAATATTTGAGGTAACATGGATTTTCCCAATACATGGGTTTTCTACATCCTATCATAGCTAGTTACAAAATACCAATTCCTTCCAATCCCTACTTATATAAAGTAAATAGTTAGATGAAGCATAATAGAAACCCCTCTGATTCCTCTTTGAAACATCTGGGTTCCGGGTTCCGCCCAATGGTGCCACGAACATGGTTGGTACTCTGACCTCAATCACATTCCCAAAATTCTATAGGCTACATACCAGCAGTGGGAACCAAGGTTCTGATAGAGGGGAAAGAATTCTCTTATTGGTAGAGTATGGACAACAGAATAACAATAATATAAAATATCAATGTAGTAATACCATAAAAAAGTAAATATAAGAAGACTGATATTATAAAAACTGCATCAAATATATAAATAGTGATGCAAGTCAAATGTATCTTGGAAATTAGGAAAACAAGTCACAATGCCAAATATAAAATACTGAACCAAAGTACATAAATTAGTACTCTCCAATTACTTCGGCATCCTTATCTTGGTCCCATGATCTCCAAATCCAATATCAATCATGTACCTGATGAAGATGGGACCACTATCTTATCATTACATGAAACCATATAATCTGTTTGGGTCTAAAAGCATGACCCAAATAGGGTGTGAGAATAATCCTACTAGGAAACCACCAAATGATATGTGGCTATCTTATAGTGAATATTAACAGATGGAAATATGAAAAATAAGGAAATAAACTAGGTAGTAATCAAATATAAATAACTCCATAGTTTCCAATTACATTCATTTAAATTTATTATTTATTTCATATATTTAATTATGTATCATCTAGATCTAGCTTAAGACCAGTATTCCATTTCATAACAATAACAAACACACATCTCAAAAGACCATCTAAACAATCAAGGGACATTGAGTCCAAGGTTGTGCTTTAACTTGGTAAACTTGTCATAATCAGTCAAACATTAAAAAGCAACCATCTAGGAATGTTCTCATAGTCAGACCCCTCTGGTTTGACATATCATCAATTGAATAAATAATTACCATCTGGTAAAGCACACAAATTATAACCCCTTTTGGTCTACATAGCTCTAATAAATTACAAACAACCTCCTCGGTATCTCTTATAGTCAATACCCCTTGGTCTTCATAGAAATAATAAATTATAATGACCCTAGGGTATCTCTCACAATGAATTTCCTATGGTCCATCATTCAGTTAATAGAAACTCTCTTGGTAGCTCTCACATTCTAGCCCCTCTGGACAATGAACCCATGACAGATCTCACAATCAATACCTCTTGTCAACCATGAAAACAATTCATAATTAAATAACCCTACATTGGGAAGCTCCAATAGTCAATTCCCCTTGGTCATACTTTCATAATGTGAAACACATGCATTTCATCTAAACAAAAACTCTGTCCTAACAATAATAGGTATGGAAAATAAAAAAATCCTTAAATGATTCTTAAGCCCAATATTCATAAATAAATAAACATGGTAAACACATCTATAATCAATTATTAAAACATACACCTAACCAATAAAACTTTATCAAACAAAAACACCAATAAAGGTCTAAAATAGAGTTAAATTCCAAAACACACAATACCCTAAACATGGATTTTAAGCACTTTTATCGTACAGATAATCCCAAGACAACTGAAGAATGACCCAAACCACCGACCTTGATGTTGTACGATGAACAATCTTGATCATAGGCTCTTGAATCATCCTAAAACGATGTATACATACCCAATGGAAAATATTGATGAACCATCGATAACCCCTAAGAGAGGAGAAATATGGAATAAATGATCTAGTGGAAGAGATAACTAGTCGGTGGGAATCCAATGCACCTGGAGACGTCTCAATTAGAGATCAGACAGAGGCACAATAAGAGCACAAATATCATCAGCCATATGTCACTCTCATGTATGAGGCACGAGAATATGAAGGTGTTTCTAGAGATGAGACATGTCCATGCACCATTTTATGAAATAAAAAATAAATGTATTTGGATTTTTCATTTAATGTATATGTCGTGTACTATCCTCAATCGACCCCTGTTTTTTGGTGGTCTTCCAGGTCACCCACATGGCCATGTACTCATCCGTTACAAGACCAGTACAGGGCAACATGCTGCAATCGGTTAAACTCTGTGTACTCAAGAGTACCCTACATGTAATTATATAGATTTCCACATATTCTTTTTTCATAAAAAACATCCCTAAATAAATATACATACCAAATATTCATATTTGGGTTCTTACAGACAACCTATAATTAGGATGACAACCAATAAAATCTAGAAATCCCCTGGTTCTTAAACCAATGACTATAGGGAAAGAATAGTTTCATGCCAACCACTTACCAATGTATCGTACTTGTTAATTTTTATTGTTTTTGGTTAAAAATTAAATGAATAATTATTAATGATGTACAATTATTAAAACGTTTTTTGATTATGAATTAATATATTTATCATATTAGTTTTGAATGATTGATAAAGGAAAATATTTAGACTTATCACTATTTTATTGGACTTACAGTCAATTCAATTTATATTTTATTGCTTCAGCCATGTAAAAAAATCTATTTTTGGTAATTAATATTAATAGTGAGTGGATGAATTTGATTTCGATCAAGCACAACAAAAATATAATATTGTTCATATGAAAATGATCCTAATAAAGTAATAATATTTTTTTTATATTCATTGTCAATAAAATAAAGACTCTATGTTAGGAAAATTAGTTATTAATAAAATTGTTTTCCTAATACATAAATTTTTATTGAATCGATAGCTTTGTAAATAATCAATTATATATGACATTGAGGCCCTAAAAATTCCATTGATCATTCAATGTTTTATGATTGACAACTTCATTCAATCCCAATAAATATTTAATTATTTCTTCTTATAATATATCTCTAGTTTCTACTGATGTTTTCCTAAATATGGACTTAGTTACATACTTTTCAATGTGGCATTATTACTTTCCTTTCATAATTTTATAAAGGATTACTTATAAACCCTTATCATGATATGAGATTTCAAACATTCAAAGTATCAAATAATCTATCACAATGATTAATATCAAATTTTTGGGATGAAATTTAAGTAATAATAGGAGAAATTATTTGGATGCAATTTAAATTTATATCCTTGTGTTTGATAGCGTGTATGCCACACATCATCAAACAGGTATGGTGATATAATATCTGTATAGATTATAATATATTTAAAATTTAAAATTTATTCTACCTATTTCAATGCATTAAACAGTGGAATAGATTTAAATGCACATGAAACTGAGTTATAAAAAAACCATATGCACAACAACCTTCCTCTATAAATGTTTTTACCCGAAAAGAGACCTTCTTCGACATTTTTCAATATAAACAATAATGAGTATTACCGTGAAACAATATGTAATTAAAAAATTATTAATTAAAATAACAATATATAATCTAGTTTTTATGAATAGTTTTAACTAACATATGAAAATATATTGTTTATAAAAATAAATAATTGGGTACAAATATATTATAAATGAAAATATAAACCAATTAAATATTAAAAGGACATTTTTATATAAAAGTATTTTTCTGGTCCAATTGCAATTTTACACTAATGGATTAAATTAGTTAAATTTTTTGAGTTATTTTAGTGTAATAAATATGTTAAATATTTAATAACTTTTTTTGATATTAATCCAATATATCTGGTAAACATAAGATAAGAGTAAACCAAATATTTTATATAAAAAATATATTATTATTAAGGAATTTTTACAAACTTTTAATGGAGAACTTATTCTATATATAAATTTTGAAACTTTTATGAATTTAATTGGATAAAATAAAATGTATTTTTTGAATTAATAATATAGAAATTAGATGAGGGGGAATTTTTGTGATTTTTCTAAGAAACATCATTTTATTAGGGAATAGTGAAAATACTATGTTTTAGTTCATAAATATTTTACTGTTTAAATTATTTTTAATGTTAAATTATATTCAAAATTTGTTTTAATGTAACATTGGATCAATTATTTATCTATTTTTCAAATTTAGTTCACTATAATCCATTAAAATATTAAATTTAATATAAAAACAGAACAATATTTTGAACATTTTTATACAAAAACTAGTTAATCATCTGTCTGTGAGATAAGCATTAATCTAAATTTTGTCTCTTATGTGATATGAATTTAGAAAATCCTAAATACGCCATTGTAATAAAGATAATATTTTTATTCTAATAAAATCATCTTATTTTTTGAAAAAAATTATTAGTGAGTGTCATTAAAATTAATTACAGTAATTAACGTGTAATTAGGTTTATAAATGGACTAAGCCCATATATTTAATGTCCCAAATGACGTAGCCAATTTTCCCACACTCATTGGATGGATGTATTTCGTTTGTTAACCTTCCATTAATTATTTTTGGTGGTTTTAATGACTTTTTTTAGGTAATAACATGTGCACACCTAACTTCTTTTCAAAATTACCTAGTGAGTCCTTTTCTTTTCAAATAAAAATTCACCCCCTCTACCCATTCCTCACACCTATACAACCACTAATGTTCAGACACTCTATACCCAAATGGATGACCAACATCCATCCCCATTATCTAGAATCCTCCCTTTGGTAATAATTCCTTCCATGGAGTCCATTAAGTTGAAACCTAAATAACATACCGAATTATGTGGTAACACATTCTCTTACTATTTTTTGTTTCATATATATTCTACACTAATTATACTCTTATTATTCTATTATTAAGTAATGAATAAATTATAACAAATATTATAGTATATTTTAATACTATGTGTTATACCGACACATACACACACATCGATATAATGGGATACAAACAAAATGTTATTGTGAATGGCTACATACTACATCACAAAATGATTATTTTTCAATCATCCATTACTACTTCATATGGTGGACATCATTAAGAAAAATATATTTATATATGATATATATTTTACTTAAAAAAATTTATCCTTATTTAATTTTTATTTTATTCATAACATTATGCTTTCCATGTTGTGTAAATAAGATAATATTGTTGGAGGATGTGTGGACTACCATTCCCTCAAAGCAATGTGATTCATTCACAAGTTGCATGAAATTTATAAATTAATGGTCATAATTAAACAAAATTGACCTAAATAACGATAATAATATATTCATTGAATAATTAAATTTTTAGAAATATAATATTTATATTTATATTATCTTTTTTATTACCCCTTAACACACATTAAAAGAGATAACATCGTTCGTGGACATGTGTACTACCGCCTCCTCGATAAGTAGTGATTACATTTACATCTAAGAATATTAAATGTATTTATATTTTATTAAATAATATTATATTGATTATATAATGATAATTCTGTAAATATTATAGTTAGTTATCTATATTCCACAATGATCAATTAAAAAATGGGATGGTTACCCATGCGTATGTACGGCATACTATCAAATTGAATGTAACGATGATATATTTTCATAAAAAATATTTAATTATTGTTTTTAAAAGTACAATTTATTTCTAAATATGATAATTATTTCATGGATATTATTATATTGATCTTATATGAAGACCACTTTGATCATATTTGACCTAAGAATTTGTTTTTGATATATAAACTGAATTTGGTCAAAACACCTAATGTAAACCAAATTGTTTAAGTAGTGGTAAAAAACAAGGTAATAAGTGAAATAAAAGTATTTATAAATATAAAAAATGATCTTAATATATTTTTAAAATAATATAAATTTGTTATATATGATGATAATGGATTTTCACCAAAAAAAACACAATTTAATGAATTCTGGTTTCGGTTGTCTTTCAGTGGAACATAATTTATTAGTATGCACATAAACATAAACATATATATATATATATATGATGTACATACTTATAAATTGATATATATTATCTATAAAACTATTATATTATATTATTTTATATTATCATTTTTATTTTATCACATTTGTGTCATTTTATTCATATGAATGTGATACCATCTAAATTTACTTTCAATTGAGACATAATTTTTTTTATGCACAAATTCACTTTTATTTGGGGTATATATTATCCATTAACATGATATATAATGAATCCAAGACTTCTCATAATATTTTATATTTTATATAATTCAATTTTTATTTTTATTTAACTTTTTCATTCTGTTATGGGAAACATTGGAATGCTTAAATATTATTTTTCCTTAAGAATTTTTTATTGTCAACAACCAATATTGTAATTATCCTCCCATTGATGTATTATTGATAAATCCTTATTTTTAATTAAATATTTTTTTATGATTAGAAAAAATTATCTATTTGATATAGGTTGATGTATTTGTACATGCCATGCTTGGGTTGGGGACCATTATAAATAACTCTACGGGTTGGGGACTGGTGAATGAAATCCCCTTGATGCATCAGTAGTATCACATTAAGAATTATTTTTGATAATTGGTAGGGTTAAAATATATTTCGATGGTACTAGTTCCTTATTACTTGGAAACAAGGTTCCCAATAATTAATAAATTATTCCATATTAGTTTTATTTATTATTCATCCATGATATTTTGTGTTGACATTTCTATGGAAACATTTATTTTTAATTCTTGGATTAATGGAATGAGTTTCAATTTCATACCTTAGAATATCTATTTTAAAATATATAGGTATTTTAATTGAATGTATTTATTTTTATTTCCTTTCCTTATTAATTATGTACTTCTTTTCAGTTTATTGATTACCTAGCATGTGTTTTCAGTTATTTATTATTCTATATTTTCTATTCCCATTGATTCATTAGGGATTCCACTATACTTTTTCCTTACTAAGAATTTGAGCTTACCCTTATTATTTTTAATTCCCCAATAAACCATGAAGTTTACTATGATTGATTTTCTGGTATATTTTATATGTATTATAGTTATCCTTATATTTATATATTTAGAAACATGAATTTTTTTTCTTTTATTCAATGTATTCATTTATAATGCCATACTCATTTATGTATACTATTTTCCAAGACATCTAAATTAATATGTCCTTCAGGGATTTTTTCCTTATAACCATTCCAATGTTATTGATTTAACACACCTTCTTTAGGCTATCTAGGGCTGGTTCATTGCATCATATATATCCAGACTATTTTCATTGAATTTTATATTAGTTATATATATCATTTTGTTGAACCACAATAAATATACATACAATTGAAATACTTGAACCATGAATACACCATTGAATGTGTATCTGAAGGATTAGAAAACATGAAATTTATATGTTTGTTGTCTTCTATTACGTGAATATTATGAAAAAAATATAATTATAGACTACAATTAATTATAATATTATTGATGCTGAATGTTTCATAATTTAGATAAAATTGGATGTTATACATATTTAACCCAAAATTGTTTATTGCATACTGATTAGGCACATCACTAGATGTTATTGGAATAATATTTAGCTTTTAGTAAGTATTTTACATTTCTGATATTCCTTTATTTTACTGATCTTAATTTTTTCAATTTATATGGACTATGAAAATTAATATATAAAATTTCTTTATATAATTTATTATATAGAATAGGTATAATAATTCAATAGTGGCATTGGAAAAAATTGATTTTAAAAAAGTTAAGCTAAATGACGTTTCTATTACTGAGAAATTTTTTTTAAAATATCTATTTTTTAATATTGTTTCATAAATATAGTGTCATTATCCAAAAAGGGAATTTTATATTGGGATAATTTTTTATATTTTATTTATTGTATAATATTGATTAGAAAATTAATATGGTTTTTTAATTATTATTTAATTATGACACTTATATATTAAAAAAATATGTAATTTTCTAACCATTTAACACATTATTTTGTTGTTTTCTGATGATTTATCTTCATATAAGCAACATAACTTCAATCAAATTAAAATTTCATTTTCATAAAAAATTACTTGTTTTACATAATTTTATTTATATTTTCATTTGGATGTATATTTGTCGAAAAAAATGTAAAATTTTTCAATGACATGTGTTTCTCTTGTTTGATTTCTGTTGTTTTTTCTACAATTATTTCTGCATTTTTTTATTACTTGTGTTGAATTGAATACATTTGTTTTAAATATTTGTTTATATTTTGTTAAAAATTAAATTCTGAAAGACGAGTATGTAGGATTTTTGATTTGGTTATACTGAAAATTGATGTTGAAGGCCATTAATTGTTATATTTTAGAAGAATTTGTAACATTGGTATTTAAAAAACAATGTGTATTGTTCCAAATTCATTGTTTCATCTAGAAACATAACATTTTAAAAAAACTTCAATGCCAAAAAAATAAATGTTAATGTTTTTTCACTAGTTAAAAAATGATATATTATGAAAAAATTATTAAGGGACCTGAAAATAGTATATAATTGAGTTATATTATCAATAATATCGAATGTGGGATCAAGAATATTTCCCTTTAGTTTTTGTGGAATATTATTTTAAGTTTAAATTATTTTCCATTTATTAAATATCTTCAAGAACCTCAAAAATAATATATTAAACATTCACTATTAATTATAATCATCCATTGTCAATCATTGAGAATTAAATAAGTGTGTTAATGTATATGTAAATTTCCAAAAATTATTATTTTGTACATAATTATAATATTAATTAAAAATTAAAAAAGAAATCTCTCCCATGAAAATAAAAAATGATAAAAAATTTATAAAATCTTACTTATTTTTTTGAGAAAAAACTCTAAATAAATTTTATACTCTATTATCATTTAAAATAAAAAGTGATTTTAACTTTAAAAATTATTTCCTTGATGAATATATATATTTTATAATCACATATACTCTTATAAATCATAGGTGTCTTTGTGAATGATCTCGTATCATTTTTACAACTATTTAATAATAGTCATAGCATACTAAAAAAATAAGGATTTCAGTTAATAAAATTAAATAGTTACTACAATAATTCAATATGAATATACAGGGACAAACTAAACTGTTAATATTTAGGGGATTACTTATTACTATGTTTCAACATGCATCTAGAAATGAAAACTTGAAAGTTTATATTTTTTATAATATAGCCTATTTCATCAGTTTTCTCAATATAAGAAAACAATGAACATAATTTTTTTTTATTTTTAATAAAATTATACCAATTAATAATGATTTTAATAAATAAATGATGAATAATATTTTAAATATAGTTAAATGAAATATAATTATTATAAAATAAAATTAGGTAGCTTTTTCCCATAACCAAATTCATCATTAAAAATTCATATAAAAAATATTTAATTAGAGACTCGGGTTTTTATAATATACTGAACATAAATATTTCTCAATGATTTTTTTTATTACATATATTATCCTCTAATTTATGAAATGTCAACATAAAAATTCTTATATGTCCTATTTAATTTATTTTTTCAAACAAATATTCTTATTTATATATTACTAAACCCTACAAAATATAGTGGATGAAAATCAGTCTTTCTTATAAATTATATATACTCAAAAAACATCTGATTGATGACATTTGGAAATATTAAATTCTATATGAAAAATGTAATATAAACCACATAATGAAATCATTTTTTTACAAATACTATATACTATAATAATCAATTATCACATAGTGGTTTGAATATAATTCCTAAATTTACACTTGATTAATTTTTTTTCAAAATAATGAATTTAATTATCACTAGTTTTTTTTTATCCATTCATACCTTTTTAAAACCTACATTTAATGACGAAATATAATATAAAATTTATTTTTTAAAGATTTTATTTCTAATAATGTATAATCACCCATCAAATAATGAAATTATATTCATTGATTTCATTATATAACAAAACCAACGGAAATTTATTGACTTTATTTTTGTTTATTATAATTTAAATACATACAACATCACCATAAAGAGATCATTTTAATAATAATTCACCTAAAAATTTTGATTAAACATATATATCATTAATTATAGTGTCTATATTTTTTCATCAAATTTATTATTTCATTTAATTTATTCTTAATTCAACCCATGGAAATATTTCATTAATTTTTAAACTACCCTTTAATCTTAAACATAATTGAAATTATCATATTATTAAATATAAACCATTCCCTTAAAAAAATAACTTAATAGAGATGAATCAATTTTCCATTAATAAATTTTAAATCTTTTTTATAATAATATTTAAAACCAAATTCATCGATTACAAATTACCAAATTGAGAAATGGTTCCATCAATATTATAATTATTAACATGACTATAAATATCAAATAACAATTTTTATTTATATATGTATAACTAAAAACATCAATTTAATCTTTTTTTTAAAATAAACATTTTATTAATAAATTTTTTATCATTTTTTATTTAAAGTTTATCTCATGAAATATTTTTATTTTTCTCATTCATCTTAAATTTTTTTGTTTAAATACGTATCAGTTGATGATTAATTTTATCAATGTATTTCCTAAAATATTTGATAATTTTTTAAACATCAAAAATTCTAATTCATTTTATTTGAAAATTTGTGGTAATATATATTAAAATGGTATCCTTATCACCCAAAAATTGTCACAATTATTTAATAACTTATGTGGATGTTATAATTTCACTCAAACCTAACTTAATAAATATCGAGTCAACATATAAATATTCATTTTTTATAAGTATAGAATTCATAATGAATTATTAATTATTAACATAATGTTTATCATAATTATTAATAATTGATTTTTATTTTTCAACATTAAAACATCACTAATTTTTATTTTTGGATGGGGACTAGAATGGTGAACTATAAAGATAAACCATGATCTGAAATATAAGCCTTTTTAACATATTTACCTATTATATCTATTAATTTCTACTATATCATAACCCATGATGAGTATGGTCAATGATATGGATATATTTTATATAAAATTATAATTTCTCTATTTGATGACATATAGTAAAACTAACCCAGATAACAATAATGATGGAATATTGCATAATTTTTTTTGGTTTATTATAATATTTGATTAATTTATGGAATAAAAAAATAATATTAAAAGTTTGCCATTAATATTAGGGAAAAACAATCTTGTACAAGTTTATGACTTTTAAACTATTAAAGTTTCACTACTGATGTATATATTTTGGAATTTGATCAATGGTTATTTGATATTATTATTCCATGGATGGATAAATTTATATTTATAGAATCAATTTCTAATAAAATCATGGTTAAATTTTGACTATAAGGGTTAATATAATGTCAACAATAACATATTGTTTTAATTATTAATCTTGACATCCCACTACCTACCTCAGGTCTACATAATTTTACTTTTAATTTACTTCTTAAATTTTAATTAACGATACTTACAGTAAACATCCCCACTCATGGTTATGAAATAACAAAGTTCAACTCACTCAATTCTCTCTCACTATTGTATTTCAAGGAAATGAAATTTGGTTCTTTTCAAATAAATTACACTTTCTATGTCTATGTCTGTGTGTGTAAATTATATCTCTCATCCTCCTTTATTTTCAAATGCACCTTTTAATAAAACCATGATTCAAAATGTTTCATCCTGATTATTGAGTGTTATAAGGTAATTCACCTCATTTCTTAGGTATGACAACCCATTGATTTCTTATCTATATCTCCCATTTATTATTTCACTATAACTCATGATAACAAATATTCCCTTTGTACCTCCCACTATCAATTTTATATTAATAATTCTTTATATTTCATTGGAGATATCCAATAAGATGTTAATTTTTTATAAAAGTTTTTGACCATATATAATTAATATCATCTTATGAAAAAGAATAAATAATTTCATTGTCCACTATTCCCTATAATTTTTATATTATAATCAATTAGATATCATTAAATTCCCCTGATTTCCCCATGTTGTTCGATGATTTCCAATCCATAATTGGTTGAATCATAATCCCATTTAATTATTTATCATTATTATAGTATAATATATATATTTTATTTTTTCACATGATCAATTATATAATTATATCATGTACTTCCATAGAACAATTTAATTAATAACAATTAGCTTTTATATCGATTACTTCACATGATAGCCTTTTCCACCTTAATTGCTATAAATCATCTCTTAAAATATATCATATATCCACTAATAGTATAATGACATCATTTTTTGATAATTTGTGTGTATTAAATTTACATCCATTGAAGGTAAGTTTTTTAGGTGATTTTTAATATTATGAATTCATAGAAACAAACACATATTGTCGAAGGTCGTGTTTTATATCATCAACTACAACATAGTAATATAAAAATCCTCATTTTTCAAAAAATTCATGTAATTGAATCTCAATTATAATTATTTACACCTTTTTATGCCTTATTTCTATATATATAATCTCTATAATACCCAATAGTAGAATTTCCAAATCCATTAAAATATTTTCTATATTGTCAACAGTTGCTCTAGAATAAGTGAATGGAGAATTAGTAATTAAAATATGGAATAATAAAAAATATCATATTTTTAAAAACACCAATTATAAACCATTCCATTATAACCAATTAATAAAAAAATTTGGAATAATCCGAATTATATTTAAATTCTGTTATTAATAACAAAATACAATAAAATTAAAATATTAAAAATTAATATATATTTTTACACTCAAAAAAATTAAATCTAAAAATTGAAAATAAAAAATACCAATTTTTAAATATAATTTATTGTAACTAATTACAAAATATTTATTTTAAAATTACATGTTATTTTTAATCATGGTGAAGAGGGAAAATTATTATCCACAAACAACTACATTACATAATAATAAAAAATGATTAAATATGGAAACTAGAGGATATATATAAGATGTGAAAATCATAATATGATCATAGTACCATACAAGTGATATAAACACATTACCAAATATATAATCACTAAAACATGGGTTCATTCTTTATAACTATATATAACATACACATATCAATGGTTGACACCAAGTATATATTAATAAACTATTGAATATTTATCCATGAAATTAAATTTTGACTTTATGAACTAATAGAGATATTATAATAACATTTATATATATATATATATATATATGATATATTTACTCAAATATAGAAAATTATATAGGATAACAAATCAATAAAAAAAAATAGAAACATGGATCATGAATAAAAGGGATGTTAATGTAACCATTTTGTATCATTAAATGCAATAAAATGACGTTAATTTGAAATACTACTCTAGATATATACTGGATTTAATAATCAGTGTGATAAATAATTTCAACTAAATATTTTTATAATAGAAGTTTTATGAAAATTAGAGTGATGTGATATATCAATTACAACTAGATGTAACTAAAACCTTTCAATTTGAATACTAATTCCAGACACGTACATATACTTTATAGCCAATTAATTTAATTAGAATAATCGATTTTCAAAATAAAAAAGTATATTTATTAGTTTAATTTATTATTATAGTGATTTTCACCATGATATGATAACCCATGGTCTATATAAATCCTAAAAAATATTTTAATGTGATATTATTTTATTAAAATATATAAATTATGTATTATAATTATTTTGGTATTTTCAAATAATGTGTAATTATTCAATTGGAATAATAAATATAATATCCTACTCTAAGAATTGTAACCCCAATCCTAGCTACAATTATAAAGTGATTAGAATGCTTAAAAATGAAAAAAGTACCTCAAGACAAAAAAAAATTAAAAAATCAATGATATAATATCTTGTATCCCAGATGGTTGTCAATCCATAAAACCCTAGAATCCTGGATCTAGTAAATTCCTATAACAATGTGTGACTCCATGTCCATGGAAATTCCATCATCATTGAAATTCATTAACCACGCGTATTCTTTTTTCCTTATTGAGGTTGTACTTATGTGGTAACCTCGTCTGATTTAAAAAATATCAAAATCTAAAATGATAAAAAGTGGTTATCATTTTAGTTTGGATGTATCAATTTTAGATGATGAAGGGTGTGTTTTCATTCTCTATCTATTCCTATCATGGTTGTGTGAGGAAATCTTTTGTGTTAAATAAATATATGGCTTTTAGAAAAGAATGTATTTTGAATTATTACAACATAAATCATCAATAAACCACTCAATTTTCATGGATATTATTCCACAAGATGTTATGTATATAGTATTATATACATCATTATAGTTACATTTATTATTCAGTCATAAATATTGGGTATTTTTCATCATATTTAGTTTTTTTATTCTTTTTAATCATGGTACTAATTTATTTAGTATTGCTTTTTATATCAATATCATTCATTTTTGTCTATGTTGTGTATTATTTAATTTTAATTATGCCACTAGTTTTTCCCCCACTAGTTTTTCCTTGATAGAAAATTTTAGTGACAAAATTAAATTTTTTACATACATATTCTTATTTTCTTCCACATTTATTTATTTCCATGATTTGATTAGAGGAAATTGTTTTATTTTGATGTTCATAATTTTTTAAATTTTTTCTATCCAAATTTACTAATATAAAGTAACAATGTTATTGTTCATGTTATGAAAAAAATGGATGTGAATTAATAGAGTATGATACTTCTGAATGGTACAAATTATCATATGTAGTGAATAAAATTAATGGATATATTTTTTTAAGTTAATATATATTTTGGTTTTTTGTACCATAAAACCAAAAATAATCCTTATTGAGAAATGGGATTTTGTGATTGAGATTTTTTTAGTTTCTTTATTATATATATTGAAGATATTGTGATGAACAAATTTTTTAATATCAAAAACTCCAAATCACTGTGGAAAAATATTATAAACATATATACAATATGGTATATAATAAATTTATTCCTAAAAAACATGTGGTGATCGATAGGTAAATAAATCACATATATTTCATATTCTTTGAGTTAATTATGTATCTATTTTGATAAAATAAATGTAATGTGAATGTATTTTAATGTTAAGGGTTTGGATAATTTTTTATATAATTAATTAATTGATTTGTAGATGAATATTAGGTTTTACTGTAATATTTTTTTCATTGAATTGTTGTTTGATTTTTTGTAAAATTATACTATTTTAAATAAAGAAATTTCTATGAATAATAATTAGAGATATTCCCTAGAGAACTATTTTCATGGATAAGAAGTGGGTATGTTTATAAATTAATTAGTGAAATACTATCCAAGATAGAACAAATGATAGAAGTAAATCATGGTATATGTAAAGGGATATTTAGGGTAATAATTTTGGTAAAATTAGGAATGTCATAAAATCTATTTATCATCTAAAAAGATGAATTTTTTTTCTAATAAATAGATGAAAATTTGTGATGGATTTGATTGTGTCATAACGATTGTTGGGGGAAATACTTAAAATGATTATTAATTTATAAATATTTTATTTTATGATTCTTATTAGGTTCTTTAATCATGTCACATCATTCACATGACATTAGTACCTGATTTATTTACATACTATAGCCCATAGTGTATATGGTTTTTAAATATAGGGAATAATTGTTATGTTGGCATTATAGGTATGCGGAATATTTTTTGGTGACCACTATAAAAAGTTAGCTGATTTATAATAATTATTGGCAAGATAATGTGGTTATTATAAAATCTTAATTATTCTACTTTTTTGGATGATGATTTTATCATATAAAATATTAGATATGATATTTGGATGGTTTTAAAGTGTTCCAAAATAGTTGATTGATATAAGAATTAGATTGGTTTTTACTAGACTAGATCTTACATTTATTTTGGTACCATTTTCATTATTTATTGAAATATTTATTCCAAAGTATTATAGAAGAGGATCAATAATTTTTTTGATAATGTGTTTGGTTTTATGGAAAAAGTAAAATTTATTCTAGTATTATGTTTTGTCAAATTGGACACATGAATTATTGCCACAAAAAAGTAGGTTTAATTTCAATAGTGAGTCTTGAAAAAAAAATCGGTGCTTGAGTTAAACCATTTTAATGTTTATGGTCCAATAAAATCTATGAAATTAAATGAAGGAATTTCTTTGAGACATTTTTTAATGTTCACTTATATAAATTAATTTTGATACATATGAATTGATGATACATTTTTGTGAAAACATATTATTGAGCCTACATCCAAGAATACATTTTTCCCATTATAATAGTGGTTATGTTCATAAATATTAAACCTTTTAGGGTGACCAATTGCATCTTCCACCTCAAATGATGGGTCAATGAATCTCATACATCCATCCCATCAGATTTAAATTATTACTAATATTATATGAATTGATTAAAAAATAAATTTCATTAAATTGATTGATATTTAGGGATTCTACAAAATTAATAAAATGTATGGATGATAAACGATATATTGAATATGGACATATAATTTTCAGTTAGAAGAGAATGTTTGGCATGGACAACAAACTATATTATATTCCTTTGGGTGATTATCAGTTTAATGAATACATTTCTAAAGGTAACAACCTTATCCTAATACATATTCATCAAATGGTTGTTATGGTTGTAACATATCACTGATAATTGTGAACATCCAAAAGTATTAAAACTAGATGGATTAGATGGTTTACCCCCCTCGATGGTTGGAAGTTAATTTTAATAGCATCATGTAATTCATCAAAACATCCTTCTTAGATGGTTGATATAATTTTTTTACTGTATGTCATGTTTTTATTCGACATTAACGCATTCCCATTTGATTCATAAAGATAAATTAGGATAATATACTAGGTTTATCCCCTATATATTAAAAAAAGATCTCACAAAACCCATCAATTGATTTACAGACTTGTTCATTTATGGTTAAACATGTTTATATTACAATTTTTTAATATTATTTAATTAATAATTCAATTACGGTTGTATCATAATTTGTGTAATGTTATATGACTTCTGTTTTTATCTTCCATATAATTTGAGATATTATTCTAAAAAATTATAATATATCATAAGGCATAAATTTTCAATAGAATCACAGGTTATAGTATGTGATATTATAGTTCGTGATTAAATTTTTCTTTATAAGGAATCAAATTATGGTAATTAAATAATGATCCATTCAATATTGAATAATATGATTTTCATTATAAAATATCTCCAATTCTCACCAATGATATGAGTTGTTTTTATAAATAAAAACCATACCATAAAATTTCATTTATACATTGGGATACCTTTCCATACTATTTTGTTTTATTTTTTGACTAACACTATGAAAGATTTTCATGAAATAAAACATGTGCAATAAAAGTTATATTTTAAAATATTTTGTTATATTTTTAAATTTTGTTTGTATATTATATTTTTTTATCATTATAAAAATATTTTTTCCAATCCTAAATTAAATAATAAAAATTTTATTTTTTCTTAAGTATTAGATATTAATAGAAAAAGAATTTTACTTGTTAAATTCCCCTTATATTCATTATTAGTTAATTTTTTAGGAAATATGAATATTGTGCATGATTAAATAAATATATTAAACTCCTTCTATGAAATAATGTTGTGATCTTAAAACTATTTGAGACTCTATAAGTTTTATATTTTCATCTATATTCACCTCTATCTATACATAATTTTATAACATCATAAATGTTTCTGAATATAGTTTTCTGTATTATGAGTTAGATATATTATGAATTTAATTTTTTCTTGATTAATTTTTCCCTAGTTATATAGATATTGTGATAGAGTTTCCCCTAGAAAAGTGTATTGTTCCTTATTAAAAAGGAGTGTATATTGTAAATATAATGATCTAGACTCACCCATGTGGATATTTTCAATTTTATATACATATATGAATTTAAATTAAATGTCGATGTCCCTTATACATGAGATTCCAGAAGAAATTTATAAATATAATGTCCTCCTATAATTGGTTGAGTAAAATGGTCATATGTGTTGTGTAATGAGTTAAAAATTAATGTTTTGTGAACACATTAGTTTTTTTGGAAAAGGGATTGAAAATCTATATCTTTAAAAGATTACCTAAGTAATGGAATAATAAATATGAATATGAAAATTTAATAAGATGCAGTTTTCAGGAATCTAATTTTAATATTATGAATAATTGGGGAGACTTAAACCCCCATTCTAATCTACTATGTGTGACATTTCAAACAAATATACATATTTAAGGTCATTGATCATTCTACTAGATAAGTTAAACCAATGATGTGTACTTCCAAAATTATCTTTTGTAATGAAATAATGTAATCGGTGACATTTAATCATCCATTGGAGGGTTTATCCAATGAAGGATTCCCTTGGATTTATTTTTTAACCTATTCGTTAAATTTAATTTGGGTGACACTGAGTAATAAACCCATAAATATTAGGATAGAATAAAAATATAGATTAGTGTCATCAATATAATGGGTGTCAATAATGATATTTCTACTTTAATATACTGTAATTATATATTTTATTATTTCAATGCTTACCTAACTAAAAAATTAATGTGTGATTTGACTTCTATTATAGACTCATTACATGGTGAAATATATATCTTTAATCACTAATTATATGTAGTTTTAAAATAATTGAGTTTTAGTGGAATTGAATTCCTTAAAATAATGGGATATAAATATATAAAACATGATACCCAAAAACTTATATAACATTTTTTTATAACACGACTTATGAATATATTATTGAGATCACTTATAGGTATGTCCTATAAAATTGTTAGATATTTCTTTATAGTTTTGAAATGAATTTTCATGGAGAAGAATTAAGATCCTCGAAGTTTATAAATTATAGATATTGATTTATCATTTCCCACATATATGACCATTTAATTACATGACATATTTATAATTTTCCTTATAATTTATTGACATGAAATTTTAGGATTATATTTTTTGATAAATAAGACAAACTAGAAATAATGAAAATCCATGTTTTTTGAATTGTTTGGAAAATTATCCCATTATATTTCTAAATAATTAATCTATAATGATTGAAAAACATCTCCAAATAATTTCCCAAATAAGTTACTTATTAATGAATTTTATATTTTCTTATCTTCATAACCTAGGGAAATTGAAACACAATAAAGAGTTAACAACCGATGATTATTTTTGGTAAATATAGGTGATAGAACTAAAATATCCTTATGATCATAATATAATAATATCGGTACAAACATGATACATATGAAAATAAAACTCAATGAATCATAGAACACAAATAATGGCGTAAATCATTATATATTACAATATATTAATCAAATAACTAATTAAATAAACATTTTCCCTGAGATCAAAACATCATCATGAAAATAATAATAAAAATTTGAACTTTTTAGTTATATGGAACATATATTAGTCTAGGGAAAAAAAATTTCATGATCCACACCATTAATTCCCAAATATATGAGAAACAATAATGTGTGGAAAAAATCCTATATCATGAGATATATAATTTTAAATAATGCATTATAGTGTTACATGTGACCAAAAATATCATCATCTATTAATTTTTTATCAATAAAAAATTAATAATTCATAATATCAGAATGAAACAAAGGAATTAAAAGGGTTTCATTAGAGAAATTATAAAGAATCTATGGAAAAAAATTGTTTAGAATCATTTTTTAATGGACTCACATAATGAAATCATTCATAATTAAACCAATAAATATAACATGATAATTGCATTGAAAATAAATTGGTATCCATTTAAATTATGTAAAATCATAGATAAATAACACTCAGTCAATATAATAATGAATATGATTTTTAAAATGTAGTGTTAAATTTTATATAGATAATACAATGGTTTTACAAAAGGAATCGATGCATGGATTCTTGGTAAACCCCATTCAATAAATGGAATCAAGAATATGGTAGTCACAATTTAGTGACATTGGATGAAAAAATAGGGTCATACATAGAAAAGGGTTAGGAAATAAAAATGTAGTGATGAATGATTTATTAATATAATGATGAAATAAAATAAGTTATCTATAAAAATAAGCTGTATGGATATACATGGAAAACATTATTTATTAAAAAAATAATATTTAAAAGTATAATAACTTTTCTGAAAGGTAAATTGGAGGACTTTTAGAAAATAACATTTGAATTAATAAATATTCTTTAACATTGAAAATCATTTCTAAATATTTTATAGGAGATAATTAATTTCATTTCACAAACTAAGAAAACATAGAGATAAGTTTCAATAAAATGAAAATAGTGGTAGAATAATGTGATCCTATGAAAAATGTTAAAAGATATCATTTTTATCACATTTTTTTTAATGATTATGTTACAAGATTCTTTTAATGGTCATTTTTTCAAAATGGGGATGTGAAAAAATTATAAAAAAATTTACAATGAAACATAAATTAATGAATCCCTATAAATAATAAATATTATCAAAATGAATATGTGGTGGAAAATATTTTTTAATGCCTTTTCATAATCCCACATCCAATGTTTTTTTTAAATGGGTAAAGATAATTATATTTATAATATTATTTAATATATTTTATCTTCCCTAGTAAATACATGAGAATATTTATGAGAACAAAAATATGGACTTGGAGAAAAATATCTATTTGAAAGAACATTATCTATTCATTCCAATGAAAAAATGTTTATTTGTTTGGGTATTTCATCCAGTCGTATGATCTCAATTATGAGAAGTAACATCCCCAAAAAATAATCTTGATATGAAAAATAATATTAAAATATTTTAGATAATATGAAACATGAATTGTCTTAGACAAATAAAAGTGATTATGACCCAAAGAAACGATTTGAGCCACAAAAACACCTTAAAACTTTTTTAACTACTGAATCGTTACGCTATGAGAGGTATAGAATTAAATACTACATTTAAAATAACGAAATATAAAATAATTATGATAAAAATTGAAATTTGGTGGTATTTACCTCCATTTAAATGATAGAAATGTGTATAAGATAAGCATATATCAAGAGATATGATTTTGTGACAAATAACCATTTATGTCTTGAGTAAAATTTTCAACAAACCCCATTGAATGATTGGGATCATTACTAAAAATAAAAAAAATCATTAAAATATAAATAATTATAAGATATATCATTGAGGAATCAAATACACCGCCTAAAATAAATTAGGTGCATACTAAATAATATGTCTCATGTAAAAAAATTTGAGAGAAAAACCCTTACGATGTTCCAGATAGATTCGTTAATTTTGATTAAGACCATAATTTTTAAAATAATTTTTATTGGATACTTCTTTAGGAACCATATTATTATATATTTAATTTAATATCATCTACTTATTATAACAGTATCAATATTTATTATATATAAATTTATTGTGTTTACGATAAAATTGAATTGGTGTCGGCTTATTTTTATTATTTCAGAGATCAAACATGATATTTTAATAACAAGTAATAATGATTAATAAATCCATTTTAGAACCAAATATAAATCAATAATTTATTATTTAATAATAATATTATTATTATTTATGTTACCATCGTTATTCTTGATATATCATTATAGCATTATTTAAGTAGGTAGTCAATCAACCCAAACCAAAACACATTATATCTCAATGGGTGAGTATTTTTATGGAAATTTATCTAAAATTTATAACATATAAATAATTAAATTATTATTATGATTGATTATAAGTGAGCCAAATATGTATTTAGTTTGATAAAGAAATAAATTTAATATGAAAAATTAAAAACAAGTTACTTATTGTAGGTGGTAGTCGACAATATGACCATTTAGTATTCCATTGTTTTTATAATTTTATATAAATGAATAAATATATTGTTTATTTTATGAATATTAAAAAATTAGAAAAATAATTAGAATTATTTTTTCATATTTCCATGGTCAGGGTTGGTTTGGAAGATAATGGTTATTCATAAATGGTAATGAATAGGTAACACACTTTATGGGTTGTTGAAATTCATCTTAAAAGTCTCCTAGTAAATGAAGGTCATGGACTAATTAATCAAAAATAGAGTATTATGAACATGAGAGTGTATTATATAAGAATAAAAATAATAGAGTTTTAGTACTAAAGACAATGGAATTAGTGTAAAGTGATGGGGATGAATTGTTAAATTTAATAATTGAGGAAAAGTGTATGTTTGAGAACATTAATTATTCATCAATGATATCGTTACAAAATTTAAGTGTCAAGGAATAAAAATGAAAACAATAATATAATTTGTTGTTATGTTGGGTAAATAAAAAATCAACCAAGTATTTCAATGCATTTTTCAAAAATTTCAGATGTCACATATTCCGAGTCTTCTACATTTACCTTCTTTACATTACAACTATTCTTTAACAAAGAAAATAACATATTAGTAAAAATGTAAAATATCCCATTTCACTAAAGTTGAATGTGATTATCAAAAATTTATTCTCCATTTATTTTCATTCAACTATTAAATAACATAACATTAAATTTGAAATTAAATCATTTTATATATAGATTTTTTTAAAATAGAGTTTCAACCTTTATCAGTTTTCATAAAATTTATCAATTATTAGCAACAAAATTTGGTTTATTAAAATTTTATTTAATTAAAAATAATTTATTGGATCTATAAATTAAAATATTTTAATTTAATTTATTAGATTAAAATTTCACAATATTAAGGAAAAAATTATTTAAAAATAACATTTTTAATATTATCATGGAAATAATCATTTTTCATAGTAATCATAATTTAAGGAAATATATTAAATTGATTTTATTATATAATATAATAATTTTTATATAAAATATTAAATCAATTATGATATATTTAATTTTTATAATTTATTGAAATTAATTTTTAATACATGTGAATAGAAAATCTTTTTGATGTATAATATTATGTATGTTTACAAAAAGATATACATGTGTTTTATAAATAAATATTGTAATTTTTAAATAATATATATTAATTTTAATTATTCTATATTTTAAATTAAAAGGATAAAATACATTTCATTAATCTTTTAATTATTAAAATATCCTAACATTAAAAATTTTAAGCATAATTTTTATTTTATCAGTAATCACATGAAACCCCTATTATTTCATTATGTTAAAAAAACTTAGGATAATATTTTTATTATTAACATAAAAACTATTTTGTTTTCTTATAATATTATTTAAAAAAATTATATATTCAGTTATTTTATTAAAATCATAATATATATTGAGAAACATTTTTTATAATATAGTAACATTTTTAAATAGTCACTATTAGTGTTTATATTTATAAAAATTTACCATTTAAATTATTGTTAATTTTTTTAAATATCAAACATTCATCGTCATCATTAATTATTATTTTATTGAAATAAAAATTTATATCTTAAAAAAAGGAAAAAATATTTTATGGACAATAAAAGATCATATTAGTCATCTACATCATGATAATTAAATTAAATTTACATATAAAGTAGGATTTATTTTAATTATATATATGTTATAAATTATTTACTCTTTTTATTATCATTTATTCGATGAACACGTTTTAAAGGTCTTACTTATTATTCATATTTTCTATATATATTATAGTTTTATTTACATTGATTATTGTGTGTCGAAGAAGCTATCAAACAGATTTGGATAATTTAAAGTATGTTATATATTAATATATCAAGGTGAAAAAATCTTCCCCTAACCTTATATAAAATTATTAATTGAAATTTTTATTAATAATAATTGGTGAATGTTGTCTAAATAATTAGTAACATATTTAACATCCAATATATAATCTCTTTTGTGAAATAATTCTTACTCTATTATGATAGAGTATGTTAATTATCATTTCTCAAAAAACAATATTCATTCTTAAAATAAAATATTCATTTATTTTTACACCCTACTAACAAATTCCATAGAATATAAATTTCAAAAATACAACTCAAATATCTATGACATTATACCATTATGAAACAACATTTTCTTCACAAGAATAATTATTTTTTAACCCACAAATAATATTATCATCTTGACCATATGGTTACGTGACATTCACTATGTATAATAATGAAAATATAAGATTAAATACACCTAAATTATAATAGATATTTTATATATATTTATAATAAATTCCAAGGAAATCTATATTATCCAACTCACTTTTGTAAAAAACAATTTACCCTTTTTGACATCAATATCAAGATTATTTTAAACCGAATTCTTATCCTTAAAAACATATGTGTTCTCCAGTTGTTATCCCCATGTATATAAAATATCCCTAAAATTAGTTTTAATGATTATTAATACTATTTAATATATGATTCAATTCCTTTAATAAAAAACTATAAAAATATTAATTCTTAGTTGTTTCAGATATTCTTCACAACATTTAGGAAATACAGGACAATCATTGAAAAATATCACCCACTAATGAAAATATCTATGATTATAAAAATTCAATTTCCATTAACATATCGAAATCTCTAACATATTAATTACTATTTAATTTTATATTTTTATCATAACTTGAAAATAATATGATTCTTTTCAATTTATGTTTTCCATTTTATTCAGTTATATGACATAGTTGTTTCACGGTACCTACCTTTCTTATATTCATATTTGTGATCCATTTTCAACGAAATAAAAAAACTATCATAGTTATTATTATTTACAAAATATAAATCTAAAAACATAAATATAAAGATAACATCCCCTAGGAAACATCCATATTAAACAATTGAAACACTTGGTTCTACATATTAATTTTTTATTCAATACATTGTTATACATTTTCATTATCTTTGATGCTTTATAAAATAATATGATATCTTCATATTCATAGCTTCTATATTGTTTCACAGAATAGAATGTGGTGGACCAAATCATATTCATTGGATGTGTCAAACAATCAGTTCTATTTGGTATCATTCTCATACACTAGGTGATGATCATGTTAGTACCCAATTTTAACTTTTCATCATTATTATAATATGGTAAATCAATAGAATAAACTATATATTATTATGGTATATTAATAGGGATGTAATTTATAGGAAAACCACATATTAAAGACATTACAAATACCTTAGGATATTAACCAAAAAATTGACATATTCCAAGGATATTCACTAAAGTTCATATATAATTTAATATCGAAAATATTAAATATTATCTCAAAAATAAAAAAGGATTATCTACACACATTAAATTAAGATATAAATTAACTTGTAAACTATAAATTATACATAATAAATATATTATTCTCAAAATATTTCTAAGCCCTTATTTGATAGTAAATATGATAGATGACAAATAAAACAAACTAATTACTTTAAATAATGAAAAAAAATTACACATTCGTAAAAAAATTTCTATTTATTGCATCACATTCATTTAAAAAAACATCAACTAAAAACAAATGTTATTTGTTATAATTTGATGTTCTTATAATAATATTCCGAAATATTCAATTTATAATTAGTCTTTAGTTTTCCCAACATTTTATCCTCATAAGATACTCTTCTATACATTTAATATCATTTATATAATCATAACATATGTTAATGGAATTATAGTAATGGGGTGATCTCAGATACTCAATATAGGCAAACCTATGTGATAACAATCAAATATCATTAGTTATAATAATATAAAAATATTGGTGTGACAATGATACAATAGAAAATAACCTCATTAAATGATAATACAAAAATAATGGAATGCATATTGATTTATAATAAGATATTAATTAAAATATTTATTTAGAAAATATGGTACTATATTTCATAACATATGCATGAGAATAACAATAAAACTGTGAAAAATATTTCAAATATGTAACACACATTAGTATTGGGACTATAAGAATCAAGAGAAAAACTATTAGTGATAATATTTTTGAGTGACTATGATTTAGTGTACAAAACATATCTTATGGGATATAAAATCTTAATTAATAAATTTGATGTAAATATAGTATCTAGTTGTGATAATCCATACATTTGTGTGGCATATGAAAAAAAATAATTCCTAATATTAAAATAATATATGGAAATGAAGTGATGATCATACTATAAATTATAAAGAACTATTGGAAAGATATTTTGTTTCATGTTATTTTCAAATGGAATCTCATAAGTAAAATATGAATAATTATTTTAATAATAAAAACATGATAATATAATGGGAAATAAAGGGGTATCCAATAATATTAATTAAATTTGTATCTATCTATCACTGAATTATGATAATAAAATAATATGACATTCACACCTATTTATAATGTTTATATAGTTAAGTTAATTATTTTCCATAATAAATTTATATATGACATCAATATGGAAAGCATTCCATTAATGGAGTTAAGAATATGTTTTTCACCAAGTATGTGAATTAGAAATAATTAAATTTAATTCACATAAAAAGATACTGAAAGGAAAATGAATTGATGGATCATTTCTCAAAACGAAGAGTAATTTTCCTAATACATATAGAGAAAATAATTAAATGGTTATATTTTAAACATATTTTGGATCAATAGTATATAATGATAATTGAATTCTGCATTGATGAAAAATAATTTTAAGGTGTTTATAAAAAATATATTTTCAAATAAAAAATAAGTCTGATATTTTGAAATAATATTAAATTTGGTATTTTATAAATGTAAAGACCTGTAATATTTAAGGGAATTTCTTTTCTTAAATTTCTTTGGGATTTTAAATGAACGCAGTTTCTGACGGCGCCTGATTCCGAGGCCCGGTGTGCCTGGAATCATTTTCTGAAGTTTAGGTCGGGTACGTTCCGTGAACGAATGAGCATGTTTTTCAATCTTTTGAACAAGTTCTCGGAATTGAAATATGAGGGCACCGATAAACTTGCAGCGCTGGTAATTTCTTAGGAACACCTTTTTTCAGAATTGCGTTTGCTCAGGTGTGGTTAATAAATTTTTGAGTTAAGTAAAAGAATAAAATAAAATTGTGCGACCAATTTATTTTATTTTAAGTTGTTTAACCTGTGTTAAGAGGTTAAAGTGGGACAAAAAATATCCTACACCTCTAGGTAGGATATTTGTGAGGTGGTTCCCACACGAGCCCCACCTTTTCAACTTCCACGAAACCCCCTTTTTGATTAAGGTAACGCACCCGCACCCACACTATTAAATGAAGTCAACTCTTGCGTTTAAACTTTATAATAAAGGCCTCTATTAATTGGGCAGTTTAAAACGTTTCAATTAATTAAGTAATTAGTTTGATTCGTTTTTTGAATTTTAAAACGTTTGACGTGAGTAATAAAATAAGGTAACCCTTATTTTATTATTGTTGGGTTGTTGTGTTGAGTTTTTGGGGAGAATAAGAGAACTCTTGAAGTTCTTTGTTCTTCGTCGAAGAATGAGAAGAACGTGAAGAACACATAGAATGACGACCTCCAACAAAGGTCAAAAAGAACACCGGATCCTCGGAGATCGACGACGTGACGCTGACAAATCATTTCTCCGCGACGTGATGATCCTCCTTCTGCGACGTTCAATTCCGCGACATTCCTTTCTGCGACAAACCTCGTTCGATGACTACGTTCGAGGTAGGTAATTTATTTGTGATTGTTAGTGAGCCCTTGTTTACTTCCTTACAAATCTAAGAATGCGGATCAACTATATATTACGTTGATCCGCAAAGATTATGTTACGGGTTGGGAATTCTCGATTTCGGGGAAAACTGTTTGGGTTGATTTCGTTTGTTTGTGAAAAATCCTTGTTGTTCTTCATCTTTTGGGCCGCTTGTTTCCAACATAACGGGAGGAGGTCGGACCACATGAACATGGCCGACTCTCCTACCCCTTTGTTTTTTTATTCGTTACGGCACAAAGAAAGGTGGAGCGGTGCAACGACACCGCGCGGAAACAAGAAAGAACACGGCGAAGAAGCGCGGCGCTATCGCGCCGCACCGTTGAGGCCGAGTGAAACCACATCCGGGGTCAGGGCCGTGGAGGCTATTGAAGCCTATGCAGTGAAGGTCGGGTCTCTGGAGGACCGTTGACGAAGGAGGTGGGAAAAACGGACCACCGGAGCGCGTCCGGTGGTCCGTGGAAGACTCCTCCGGCGCGCCTCGCCAGCACGGCGGCGCCGGCGGCCGGAGGCGGCGGCATGCCACGGGTCCCGCAAACACACGGGGCCGAGGGAGGCAAGACGCGGAGCTCATCAGTGTCAGTTGAGATACGGCGGCCCCCACACGGGGCCGCGGTTCATTCAAGGGGGGGGGGGGGGGGGCAGCGCCCCCCTTGCACATCTGCTCGGCCGTTTTGGCCAAGCCATCGGGCATGGCCGACGCGCCAACGCGCCGGGCCGGGCCGTGCCCAGGCCGGGTCGGGCCGCGCCAGCCGGGTTGGGCCGCGCCCAAGTGGGCCGGACCCGGACCCGGGTCCGGTCGACCCATTTCGGACCGACCCAGGGGGTCTCGGGCCGGATCAGTCCGGCCCCGAAACCCCCACTTCCGGACCTTTTTCGGTCATTCGCCCATATCATGGGCCACATATCTACGATCAACGCACCGTTAGTTGCGTAGAGATCCTTGGTTTGAGGCGGCCGTTTCGATATATTACACTCAAGGTTTCAAAGACCATTGAGTATGGCCGGGTTGGTTCGAATACGAAACCAACCGGGCCCTCGGAGCGAAAACGCTTATATCTTGAGCTCCGAACGTCAGATTGACGTGCCGTACACTATGTTGGATTCCTCTTGTTGAGATGGAACTTTTAGCATACTTATCCTAGGATTTGGTTGCAGTTGTATAATGTCCGGGTTGGATTGTACCTGAAGTCCAAACGGGCCCCTGGAACGGAAAAGCTGATAACTTTCAGACCGGACGTCCGTTTGACGAACCGTCAGCGGAGTTGGTAATCACATGGAGAAATGGTCCCTATGAGTACACCCTATGAGATTTAGGGGTACAGTTGAGATACGGCCGGGTTTGTTAACTCACGAAACCAACCGAGCCCCAGGGATGAAAATGCTAATAACTCATAGACCGGGCGTCTGATTGCCACGCTGTCTGTTGCGTTGAGACCCCTATGACAAGGCGGTCCACTGAGATACATCTTCGTGGGACTTTGTAATACTTGGAGTATCGACCTGTAGATCATGTATCGGACCCTCATAGAGAAGAGCGTAAGGAGTATGGTGACCGTGTAGCTAGTTTAGACATGATGACTGCTTGACCGACTTGACTTGGAGTGAGTCGACTAGCCCAGTGGACGGGGAACTACATTGTTCGGGTGCAGACCCATGGTGGATGGAGCAATACTGAGAATGGGTGCAGACCCACGGTACTCATCTGAAGAGTACCTCTACATGCTATTATGGGGGATGCACTACTATGTTTGGGTGGAAGACCCTGGTGAGAAGCACTACTGTGTTTGGGTGGCTGACCCGCGGTACTCGACAGGAGAAGTACCTCATCAGTCTTAGGTTAGTGAGCAGTACCTCAGAGTCGTGACAGGATCACAATAGACTCCAGAGACGGGCCTCTTCACCAGTTACGGTTTCGATAATGAAAAATCGTGGTTTGAGCTGAGTCTATGACCTTTGTGTTTCCTCATGATTGAGATGGGTCACTTAATAACATACATATATATATGGGAATATACCTGGGTAGTGGTTATCCGTTGATTTCATAACCATTTTGTTTCCTCATGATTGAGATGGGTTACTTGATAACAAAGGTATATGAATGGGAATATACATAAGTAGGGGTTATCTGTTGAGATCTTCTTTGTGGTTATCATTGTGGGATTTTGAGAGACCTTGAGGGTATCGGTGTCCCTACTGAGTATCTTTATACTCACCCCTGCACGGGCGATGCCCGTACCTCATTGTGTTGGTTGCAGATGACGTGCAGTGCTGACGGAGGCCGAGTGTTCGAAGACTAAACGATACCCGGAGGTGGACCTCACGACGAGTCAGTATCCGGAGGTGGACATCACGACGAGACGACACTCGGAGGGGTTGACGTGCGAGATCGTTGTGGAGGCTATATGTACCTACCCTTCAGGTAGGGTCCTTGGTGGACGATCCAGGAGCTGCGCTATCTGTACCTACCCTTCAGGAAGGATCCAAGGAGGACGACCCAGGAGCTGCTTCCATTATTCTAGATGTTTGTCTTTTTCTATTGTAATTTTGTTTAGTTGTAGTTGTACTTTGATTGGGATTGTTTATGGCCCATTTACTTTTCAGCACTTCCTTTTGTACTTAGTGTATTACTTCTGCTTTTACTCTGTGATGTTTTGTTTACTTTTATAATGCCAATGCCTTCCCAGTTATCAGGAATTACGTCTTTGGTGTTAGTCGCCAGTACCTGGCCTATGGAAGGCGGGCTTGGGGTAGTCACGACATGGGTCCCGAGGACGGGTCGTGACAAATTAGTATCAGGGGAGGTTGGTTCTACCGCAGAACTTATAACTATGATATTTTCTTTCTGTGAAGTGATAGTGTTAAGATTACCGAGTGTGATGTTATGTTCAGGGAGTCCATTATTGTTACGGGTGCCCAAAGTATCCATACACTAAGACCTTGACATCTGATTTCTGACTTTGTACACGAAAACACTGATTGCATGTGTGTTTTCAACGGTTTCCCTTAAAATAGCACAAACCAGGTTAGCTCACCAGGTATAAATCATTTGACCTCGTTATGTATGTTCCTTTCAGGAATCCTTTCCACGGACTACCAGCTAGAGCCCATAGGGATGTGTGTACTAACAGCCTACTAAGCGATGAGGCTTCAGTACAGGGCCCTCTTGCAGTAGAAGCACCAGCGGTACTATCATACATTGTGCCACCGATGCCACCAGCCCCAGCAGTAGGCGATGCACGCCGCTTGAGCGCACTGCACGAGTTCCATCGCTATAGGCCACCCAGGTTCCGGGGAGAGGTGGACCCGCAGGTGGCTAAGGATTGGCTGGAGGCTGTGGTGAGAGTCTTCAGGCTAGTGGGGACGCCAGAAGATTTCACGGTGATCATTGCTGGCAGCCTCCTTCAGGCAGAAACAGGCAGGTGCTGTAGCCACATGTTACAGTTTTGCGACAGGATGACCTTCACATGGGGATACTTCGAGACGTTCTAAAGGGTGGAGTTTGTACCAGTCGCTCTGCACCCTGAGCGGGTTCAGGATCTACTGCCTTTGCCGCATGTTTTCCAATCAGTATCCGAGTCATCTGTAGGAAGTAGACAGATGATTCATAGGTCCTAGAGGACCAGACTAGTAGGTGGGCGACCTCGGGTTATAGGATCAGTAGTGCGGGGAACCCGGGGTGGAGTCAGATCCAGTCATGCCATAAACGAACAGTGTTTCTCCTGCGGCAGGAAGGGTCACATGGTACGTGACTATCCAACTCCTCGCAGAGTTGATCCACAGGCATTGGAGGAGCCACCGAGACAGAAGCAGCGGCGGGTGCTTGAGCAACAGCGGAGTAGTGGACAAGGCATTAGAGCTCCGGGAGCATGTGGATAGCAGCAGAACTAGTGGATTCCTTTTTGTTCTTGGTATTTCAAGTTCCATGTTGCTGTTGTATTTGTGTCTATGTACTATGAGCTGTAGTAATGAAAATACACTTATCTTTGTTATGTTTTCATTCTTATCCTTTTGTTTGGTTGGTACTGAGAGGTCCAGGTTAAAACTGTTGACTTGACCCTCACTTTCGGGATTTCTACTGGAGGAGACCCAGTGACCTGACACTGATGCCAACAGCGTGACTCGACCCTTGGAGGCGAGAGTGATAGTTGGATCTCTTAGTAGTAACGTCGAGGACTTACGACGTCATCCATGGCATGAATGCATCATTCATGTCATGATTGACTATATTAGGCAATGGGTGTGGTTCATCCAGGGGATGAGACCGAGTTTCTCTTTTTGGCAATGGAGAAATCTTATCAGCTCTTTCAGATCGTAGGCAAAGAAGGTGCTGATCATCCAAGAGAGGATGAAGACTGCACAGTGTAGTAAGTAACAGGAAACTGGAACTGGTCCTAGAGACTCGGGCGTGTTAAATGTTTCATGAAGAGGAATCTTTAAGGATAGAAGAGTTTTCAAAGCAGCAGACATGGAGGCAGAGCTAGGAGAGCAGCATGAGGGGGTGTACATTTTAACATGCTACAACCACCCACCTTAGTTTTCCCCGCCAGGCTCAGGTAGCTGGAGAGTAGGGGAAGAGAGTAGCTGCATGCGGTAAAGGAGAGTGACCCAATGGCTCTAAGAATGATTCAAGGGACAGTATGTGTTCACTACTAGCTTCCATAGTAATAGACGTTGATATGAATCATTCCTTCCTTTCACAATTCTTATCCCAGACATAGAGTGTCCGGTAAGCCGTAGACATGACCCTCACATCTAGAGATACCATAGGAGAAGACTCGTAATCACACTTACGTTGGTAGTGTGGTCAGACCCTCAAGGATAGAGTTTCAGTTGGAATCTCTTGGTGGCAGAATCGAGGCCTTACGACATTCGTTTGAGTATGGACTGGGAAATCATAGTTCATGCACAAATTGAAGGTATTAGGCAAAAAGGTTGTGGTTTAACGACGATGTCAGGATTGGTTTTCCATGGTCGGTGAAAAGGAAACCCCAAGCAGTACAGGATAAACTCATGTATAGGAGGGTGCGGCCGATCACTCTTGAGTCATCCAACCTTACCCTCGCGGCAGCAGGAGTATTGAGTTTCAGTTCCAAATAAGAATTGGAGACCTCTAGAGTTAGAGGATGACGATCATGTACTTATATGGGTCACACCTCGATGAGGTTTACGGAGATTTGGCCAAGGCGGCAAGTTATCTCCGAGGTTCAGCGGACCTTTCTAGGTCCTCAGCTAGGTAGGCGAGGTGGTTTACTGCTTGACCCATCCACCTCAGTTGCACTAGGTGCACGATGACTTCCACATATCTCAACTGAGGAGATACATGTGTGATCCTTCACACATCATCGACCTCAGGGAGTTGGAAGTCAATGACAGGGCGACATATGCAGAGATTCCAGTGGGGATCGAGGATCGACAGGAGCAGATCCTATGAGGATGTTCGATTCCTCGAGTGTGCTTTCACTGGCAGTACAGGAACCTCCAGGTGAGCACATGGGACCAGAAGGCTCAGATGCGTGCTCAATACCGCTTTTGTATCCCTATTTTGTGTTAATGCTTTACGAGGATGTAAAGCCCTGAGGTGGGAGTAATGTAAATACCCTTAAAATTCATGGGAAATTTGTTTCATAAATTTCTTTGTGATTTTACAAGAACACAGTTTCAAACGGCGCCTGATTCTGAGGCCCGGTATGCCCGGAATCATTTTCCGAAGTTTAGCTCGGGTAAGTTCAGTGAACGAATGAGCGGGTTTTCCTAACTTTTGAATTGGTGCTCGAAATTGAAATCTGAGGGCACCGATAGACTCGCAGCACTAGTAATTTCTTAGAAACACCTTTTCCGTAGATTCGTTTTCTCGGGTGTGATTACTAAATTTTCATGTTATGTAAATGAATAAAATAAAATGGTGCGACCAATTTATTTTATTTTAAGTTATTTAACCTAAGTTAAGAGGTTAAAGTGGGACCCACAATATCCTACACCTCTTTGTAGGATATTTGTGAGGTGGGTCCCACACGAGCCCCACCTTTTCAAATTCCACGAAACCCAATTTTTGATTAAGGTAACACACCCCCGCCCCCTATTAAACAAAGTCAACTCTTGCGTTTATACTTTATAATAAACGCCTCTATTAATTGGGTGGTTTGAAACGTTTCAATTAATTGAGTTAATTGTTTGATTCTTTTTTTAATTTTAAAACGTTTGGCGTGAGTAATAAAATAAGGTAACCCTTATTTTATTATTGTTGGGTTGTTGTGTTGGGTTTTTGGGGAGAATAAGAGAAGTCTTGAAGTTCTTCGTTCTTCGTCGAAGAACACGAAGAACACGAATAACGCGTAGAACACCGACCTACGACGAAGGTCGACAAGACCACCAGATCCTCAGAGATCGACGATGTGATGCCAAAGAATCTTTTCTCCACGACGTCTTCTTCCGCGAAATTCAATTCCACAACGTTCCTTTCCGCGACAAACCTCATTCGACGACTATGCTCGAAGTAGGGAATTTATTTGTGATTGTTAGTGAAACCTTGTTTACTTCCTTCTAAATCTAAGAACGTGGATCAAGTGAATATTATGTTGATTCACGAAGATTGTGTTGCGGGTTGGGAATTTTTATTTCGGGGAAAATTGTTTGTGTTGATTTATTTTGTTCGTGAAAAATCCTTTTTGTTATTCGTCTTTTGGGCCGCTTGTTAACAACTTAACGGGAGGAGGTCGGACCGCACGAACACGGCCGACTCTCCTCCCCCATAGTTGTTTTGATTCGTTGCGGCACGAATAAAGGCAGCGCGGTGCAACGACCCCATGCGGAAACAAGAAAGAACGCGACGAAGAAGCGCGGTGCCGTCGTGCCGCACCATTGAGGCCAAACGAAACAGCAGCCGGGGTCAGGGACGTAGAGGATATTGAAGCCTCCGCAGTGAAGGTTGGGTCCCGGGAGGACTGTTGGCAAAGGCTGCGGGCAAAACGGACCACTGGAGTGCGTGCAGTGGTCCACGGAAGACTCCGCAGGCGCGCTGGCGGCCGGAGGCGGCGGCGGCACCCGGCGCGCTGCCGGGGAGGGCCGCCGCGGCTGAAGCCGCGGCCGCAGGCCGTTGGTCCCACTACTGTGTGGGACTGAGGGAGGCGGGATGCGGTGCTCAGCCGCATCCGTCGACAAAGGCCAGCCCCCATGCGGGGCCGCGGTTCATTCAAGGGGGGGGGGACCTTGCGCATCCGCTCAGCCGTTTTGGCCAAGCCACCTGGCCGGGCTAGCGCGCCAACATGCTGGGCCGAACCGCCAGGACCGGTCGTGCCCAAGCCGACCGGACACAGACACGGGTTGGGTCGACCAAGTTCGGGCCGACCCAGGGGGTCTCGGGCCAGATCGGTCCGGGCCTGAAACCCCCACTTCCGGATATTTTTCGGTCTATCACCCATATCAATTGCCACAGACCTCCAATCTATGCACCGTCAGTTGCGTAGTGATCCTTGGATCGAGGCGGTCGTTTCGGTATATTACACTCAAGGTTTTAGAAACCTTTGAGTACGTCCGAGTTGGTTCGAATATGAAACCAACCGGGCCCTTAGAGCGGAAACACTTATATCTTGAGCTCCGGACGTCCGATTGATGTGTCGTCAACTTTGTTGGATTCCTTTTGTTGAGACGGAACATTTGACACACTTCGCCTGATATTTTGATGCAATTGGATAGTGTCCTAGTTAGATTGTACCTGAAGTCCAACCGGGCCCCTGGAATGGAAAAGCTGATAACTTTCAGACAGGACGTCTGTTTGACGAACCATTAGTGGTGTTGATAATCATGTGGATAAATTGTCCCTATGAGTACAACCTATGAGGATTCGAGGTACAGTTGATATACGGCTGGGTTGGTTCTCTCACGAAACCAACCAGGCCTTGGGGACGAAAAGGCTAATAACTCACAGACCGGGTGTCCGATTGACACGTCGTCTATTGTGTTGAGACCCCTATGACAAGGCGGTCCATTGAGATACTTCTTCATGGGACTTTGTGATACTTGTAGTATCGACCTATTGCTCGTGGAGCGGACCCTCCCAGAGGTGAGAATACGGAGTACAGAGACCGTATAGCTGGTTGAGACCTCACGACTGCTTGACCGGCTCGACTTGGAGTGAGTCAACTAGCCCAGTGGACGGAGCACTAATTTGTTTGGGTGTAGACCCATAGTGGACGGAGCACTACTGAGCTTGGGTGAAGACCCGCGGTACTCATTTGGAGAGTACCTCTGCAGGCAATTAGGGAGGATGCAATACTGTGTTTGGGTGGCAGACCCCTGCGGGAAGCACTACTGTGTTTGGGTGGCTGACCCGCGGTACTCGAAATGAGAAGTACCTCAATAGTCTTAGGTTAGTGAGTAGTACCTCGGAGTCGTGACAGGATCATTGTACACTCCAGAGACGGGGCTCTTCAGCAGTTACAGTTTCAATAATGAAAAATCCTGGTTTGAGCTGAGTCTATGACCTTTGTGTTTCCTAATGATTGAGATGGGTCACTTAATAACTTAGGTATATGTATGGACATATACCTGGGTAGTGGTTATCAGTTGATTTAATAACCTTTTTAGTTCCTCAAGATTGATATGGGTTACTTGATAACTTAGGTATATTTATGGGCATATACCTAAGTAGAGGTTATCTGTTGAGATCTTATTTGTGGTTATCCTTGTTGGATTTAGAGAGACCGTGAGGGTCTCGGGGTCCCTACTGATTATCTTTATACTCACCCCAGCACAGGCTATGCCTGCACCTCGTTGTGTTGGTTACAGATGACGGTCAGTGCTGACGGAGGTCGAGTGTTTGAAGACTGAACGATACCCAGAGGTGGACCTCAAGATGAGTCAGTATCCAGAGTTGGACTTCACGACGAGACAACACTCAGAGGGGTTGATGGGAGAGAGAATTTTGGAGGATATCGGTACCTACCCTTTAGGTAGGATCCGTGGTGGATGATCCAGGAGATGCGCTATCTGTACCTACCCTTCAGGTAGGATCCGAGGAGGACGACCCAAGAGCTGCTTCTATTCTTCCAGCTGTTTGTCTTTCTCTGTTATACTTTTGTTCAGTTGTAGCTGTACTTCGATTCGGTTTTTATTCTGTCCCATTTACTTTTAAGCACATCCTTTTCTACTTAGTGTATTACTTCTTCTTGTACTCTGTGATGTTTTGTTTACTTTTATAAAGGAAATGTCTTCCCACTTATCAGGAATTACGCCTTTGGTGCTAGTCGCCAGCACCTGGCCAATGGAAGGTGGGCTTGGGGAAGCCATGGCATGGGCCCTTAGGACGGGTCGTGACAATAAATGAAGAGGAAAAGTGTTTTATTTTTGAAACCATGAAGAGTTAGATAGAATGTTCAAAAATAAATGGAATTTATGGTGGAAATATGTGTTAGTCAGAATAATGTTAAATCATAAAATTTTCAACACATTCAAGGAATAATGATGTTATGGGTTAATTTATATCGTAATTTTTCAAAAAGGAGATGTAAAATAAGATAAAACAATTATCCTTGAAAATTAAACATCATTAAATTACTCCATTAAAATAATAATGACCATCAAAAGAAATATTGGGTGGAAAATAATTTTGAAATTATATGTTGAAATGACACATTTTCAAAATTATAATAGGGTTTTCTTTGTGAAAAATGGTCAATTTAATTAGTAGATAATTATAAAATAATATATTTTAGCTTTACCTAAAATAATATAGATCACTGGATTGAATGAAAATATTGTCATGGAGGACAATATCCTTTGAAAACAATAATTTTTATTATTTGATATGTCTAATTTTTTTGAAATGGTTATTCATCTTGGAAGATTATATAAATGAAAATAAGTAACTTCCCCAAAAAGTAAAATTTAAATATAATATGAAATCATTATATGTTAGATAATATCAAATATTAATGGTTTTTACCAGGAGAAGTGATTTTTATCCAAATCTAGGATTGGAGTTATTAAAATCCCTCACATCATTTATCACATTTGAATAAAAACCCTCTAATATAAAGAACATTATATATAACAATTTATAATATGAAATATAAAATAATAATTATATAAAATTATATTGGGTTGTATTTACATCATTTAATATAAAATATTTTGTAGCATATAAACATATTTCACGTAATTCACATTTGAGGCAAAGAACAACTTATGGATTGAGTACACTTCTAATCCGAACACATTGAAATTTATGACCTATAATTTATCATAAAATAACATTATTAAAAGAATATTTATTTTGTTACAACTCAAATAGGTATAATATATACAACATAAAATAAATTATGAGTATACTAAAAAACATGTCTCAAAGAAATGAGTTAGAGAGGATAAACAATTACCTTATTCATAATTATCATTATTCATGTGCTCAACTTCATGAAAAATAAAATAATGTTTAGTATATACCATTTAACTAACCATCTATGTATATGATAAATTTAAAATGATAAATTTATTCTCATTTTCAATTTATTATTTATATCATCACTGAAAAAAATTTTCTATGAAAATCAAATTAGTTCAATTTTTTTTTCATTTTAGTGCTAAATGATTTTATTTAAATAAAAATATAAACACATTATATAAAATTTATAATAAAAAACATTAATTTATTATTAAATAATAATTATATTATTATTTATCTTCTCATTTTCATTCATGATAGGGTTTTAGGGAATTATTTATGTTTGGGGTCAAACATACCAAACCATAAATACAATATATCTCAATGGGTGTGTATGGTTAAGGATGTTTATAACATCAGTAAAAAAATATAATAATTTAATTTTTTTTATTGAATCATATTTTATGATTTTTGGACAAATAATAAAAATTTATATGAAAAATATTATAATCATTAATTTTTAGAGGCGATAGTCTATAGAACACAGAATTAAGGTTTATTAAAATTTACAGGTTGATAGAAATGAATAAATAAAGTTTCAAAATTTATATAGTAACACATATATATAATTATTATTCTATGGAAATCAAACATCGATAGTTTGGGAAGGATTCTAAGAGAATGATTATGAAGAAATGGTAAGTATCATATAATAGTCATAATTTTTCTATGAAATATCGCATGAATATAACATGGAAAATAAGGTAATTTGATAAATAATTGATCCCATAGAATTATTACTGTTATATAGTATTACAGTACAATAAAAATGGAATAATTTTATGGATAAATCAGAACGAATGTGTGGAGAATTAAGATGTGAAAGTTTCCCCAATTATAATTGATGTAAATGGAACTTTTGGGAACAAACTTAAATTTTCGAGGATATAACAACACAATTAAAATAATAATGGCTTAAAATTATATATATAATTTGTTTTGGATGACTTAGGGTTGATTATGTCTGAATAAATTATTTCTTCAAATCTTTTAATCATGTTGGAAGTCATTTTTATTAATTTTTTATTTTTGACTATTATTTACCTTGGAAACTGAGTAATTTATGTTTTATTAATTATATATAACAACCGATATTACAAAATTTTTGTGGTACTAGACAAATTTTTTTCTCCAGTAATTATATTTCAGTTTTTGAAAAATATAAAATTTACTTTTATATTAAATATCTATATATATAGTAAAATTGTTCTTTTGTAGAAAATGTTGTGTTAAACATTATGTGTTCTTCGTATCTATTAGTAATGTATAAAAATAAAATTTATATTCATGTAATTATATATTTTTTAAAACATCATAGTAGATATATCCTTTCAAATATGTTAATTTAATTGATAAAATTAATATTTTTCATTAATAAGAAAATAAAAAATAAATATCAGTGTTTCACCATTATCATGGATATTTATATTAATCTATGTGAAAATATATTTAAGAATAATATTAACATTAAAATTATTAGATTATAATAAATTTTGTATCTGAAATACGCAATACATTTTTATAAATTTAATTTTTAGTGGTGTTGGAATGTAAATTATAATATATGTCAATAATAACATCTTTTAGAGTAAAATACTAATTAATTTTCAAAATATCTATATATGGTTTTTATTAAAAAATAACATAATTTTAAAATACTTATTATATTGATTAAAATATATAATTTATATTAAACAGTTTAAAATATTTTATTTAATTATTCTTTTACTATAATGTAATAAAAGTGACTATTTTTATTATAATTATAATTTTTATTATTATTCACCTAAAAGAAAAGTATTTCTAAAAAATCCCAAATAAATCATATTATAATAATATTATTATTCTACCTCCAATAATGAATTTATTATTTTAAAATTTAAATTCTTAATATATAAATCAAGTTTTTTAATAAAATCGTAATTTATAATGAGAAACCATTGGTATTAGTAAATGATATTTTCAAATAATTGTCATTATTATTCACATTTCATAACAATCACCATTTACATTGCTGTTAAAAATGATAAATATAAAACATTTTTATCATAAATAAAAATATGTTTCTTAAAATATAAGGGCTTATCATATAAAATGTAAATATTTAGAAAAATTATTTTCTAAAAAATAACAGATCTTATTTGTAATTTTATGTTACTAATTTAATTTATAAAAAATTTATATTTGGATTTAACAATTTTATATGAATATATCATAAAAATGTTTAACATTATTTATTTTTACTAATTTACCAGCTATATTTTTAAAGTCATACCCAATATTTTTTTTATTTTATCTATATATATTGGGATTTTATTTTGTTCTGTGTTACACGTGCAACCCCCAATCGAACATATTAGGATCATTTAAAGTTTGAAATATATTTAAATCATAGTGTATTATAAAATTAAACTAACATTTAATGTTGGGTATTAGATACATGTGATTAATTACACATTTTGAATTATAAACACAAACTAAAAGATTTGAATTAATTGATAAACAGTTGTTTATCTCTTCATGTCGGTAATGGGGAAATGATAACTGCAATAGAGATCATAACATATGATCATGTTTTACAATGTTTATTATTATTTAAATTAGAATAATTTTATTATGATCCCTTTTTTTAAAAAATTATTGATTTACAAAACTTTTTTGAACTTTTAGGGATTATCTTTCATTATAAATTAATGAAATTCTTCCATATATAAAAATATTTTTTTATAGAATTGGAATTATAATAAATTATTTATAAATTAAATAGATGTATAATCAAATTCACTAGATTAAATTGAATATGGTCTATTTTTATTCTAAACACATCTATATTTAAAATTTCCAATTCGACATATAATCGATAAACCTGTCCAAATACTCAACAGAGATACTTTATTATAACTATTAATCTATCAATCATTGGATATTTTTGAATCTTTTTTATATGAAATAATGAAAAGAAATAATTCTAATTAAAAATGTGGAATGGATAATAGAATATAGGATACTTTATATATTGATTTATGTAGAGAAATTATTACTCAATATGTTGGTGTTATTGTGAATTTATTTAACTTTATGGATTCATATTGGTTCTAAGGATTTGTGAATCTAATGATAAAAAATTATAAAACCTATGAAAAGTTAAATTATGTTCATAATTAAGTAAACAAATTAATTAATCAAAAGAATTAATAATTTTTGACCATATTTAGTTGGTGAATACATAAAGTTAGAATTTATAGATCACTGGATAGATTTTGTAATTGTTTCAAAACTCACACTCTCTAAAACACAATAATTGAATATCGTGTATGAAAATTCGAACCATACCTTATTAGAAACAAATTGATCAGTTATGAGGAAATTAAATTTACCAATTAAATTTTTTGTTCATCACACAGTTTCTTCAGGATATATCCTAAAACATTTTCCATCTAAATAAATCATAAGAATAACCAATGAGATATCTATTGGGGAACATCATGTTATGTTATTCATTATGATTTTGCGATATTATTACTTAATGCGATAATTTTATTATGAAAATATTGACTCAAAATCAAATAAATATGTTCTTTTTAATATCATAACGAAACTAAGATATATTATTTCAAAAACATTATTTAATAATAAGTGATTGTTGTTTGATATGACTTATACCATGCGAAAGAATTTAATCATTTTGTAGGTAGAGGAATTCTGAATTGTTCAAAATCCAGGGCCAACAAAAATAACATGTTCCTATGGTGGAAGTTGAGATAACTCACACAATTTCGGGAATTTGTACTGATTCGTGTTACATAAGAACTATTAAGGTCTAGAAGTATTTATTAGGAACCCATCACATTTCAATTTATTTAGGAATATAAGAATGAATTTAAATTTAATGGTGTGAAACTACATGCAACTGGTAGTCCATTGAGAGTTTTGATTTCATGAAACGGTATAAATCCCTGAAATATGAAATGGAATCTCTCTAAACTAAAAAATTATAGAATATTATATATTCACAAGATTGGTATAAAGAAATGTATTTCAATTCATTCTCTATAAGAGGAAAAATTTAGATAGTACTTTGTGTACACATAAATAACACCAGGTTAAATAAATTTAAAAACAAATCAAGGTAATGAATATGGAGAAACCATTTATAAAATTGTTAGGGTTATATACATTTAGATATTAAATTAATTATAATATAACGTTGATTATGAGGTTTATAATATGGATTTCAAATATTCGTTCCTTAATTAATATTTAGTTGAGGATGTCAATAATATATATCATGAAAGTTTTGAAATTACAAAATATAATAATGATTCATATAAAATAAAATGTCCCATTTATTGATTGAGGAATAATTATTGGAGTTTTATTATCTGGTTATAAATGGAAATTAAAGAGTTTGGATTCATAAACATCATGTTCCATTCATGTATTTATAATTAGATTACTATGGCTATTGTAGTGATTCTGAAATTTTTTATAGATTACCTAGAACCTATCAGAATTGGTATCCTAAAACAACACTATATAAATATGTGTCTCGGTATAGACTAATCAATAAAATATATGGGTGATGTTTCATTCACACTAGGTATAAATAACAATAAATATATAACTAATATACATATTGAAACTTTTTTCGAAGAATAAATTTATAGAATGATTACGAGGAAAATTTTAAATAACTCAGAAATGAGTATTGATCTGTGTCACATGGAAACCATCCTTGGGATAATATATATCATTTTGAAGAGTTAAAAAAGAATTATTGAAGTCCTAATCCATCCATTATAGGTTTTATATTGTATTCCATTTTTACGTGACATAATGTTACCTATGAAGATAGAATACAAATAAAATACCAATAAAACCCATTGAAATACAATAAGTTTCTATGAATAATATTCTTATATACTTGATAAAGATTAAGGACATGCGTCTAATATTTTGAAAAAATGATATACAAGGTGTAAATTTTGTTAATATATTAGTTTTTATTTCCAAAGAGATGGTATGATATCAGTGTGTGGGTTCCTTTTTTACTTAAATATCAAGGGGGTCACTTTTAAATGTTCCATAAAATTCACCACATATGATGAACATTAGTGTTATAGTACATCACTACATTATATTTTGAATATGATTTTTTGGATATGAATCATTATCTCCAAATAGAAGGTAAATCAATTGAATCAAGGATAAATTGATCACTATAGTGATTACAGTGGACTTAATTATAAGGATATGTAACCATATACTCACCAATGAACCAATAAAATCCTTTGAAATTTACATCTGACATGATATATTATTAATAGGGGATATATATGGATCTATTTGGAGGATATAAACGATAATAAAATAGATTTATTGATGATGAAATTACTATAATGATATATACCTTACCATATAGTGACATTGCTTTTTTATAGTTTGAGAGTGTTTAGAGGAGACTGGAGTTGGTTTAGTGGTGTTAGTGATGCAACGACACTTCATCCGGATTTTTATGCCATATAATTTGTATTATTGAATAATAATTTGTATTTTTAATTGTGTGACTAATAGGTTATGACATGGTTGTATACCATGATGTAGACCAAAAAAGGGGTTATGATATAAGAAGGAGGTTTATGGTTTATGTTTATTTTGGGTGAGACATGATGACTTTTTTTGAAACTAATGATATGAAGGTTCATAGGATAGAATTTGGTTTTATGAAAAAAACATATTCATACCCATGGTGTTTAAATCATAAATATTGGATTTGGACCATAAATTGGTTGACTTCAGGGTTTATATGGTTCCTTTTGTCCAAATATCTATAAATTATATTGAAATATCACTATCATTCAATATGAACACTAAAAACTCTAGTAGGACTACTAGACACTTCCTACATAGATTTGTGTGTTCTAGTGGGGGATTTTTACTGTTATATGGTAATCCAACATCCCTTATATGCTATTTATTTTATTTTTCACGCTGTTATTTTATTATTTCCATATTGTGTTAGTTTTGAAGAGTTTTTTTACTAATTGTTTACAACATTTTTTCCCATCTTGATATAGTACATTCTTGTTTGATTGTGTTTTTCTTTTTTTTTATTCTCTAGAATGTGGTGAAAATGAGGTATGAAATCTTATTTGAAATTTTGATCAATCATTTTCAATCTTTATATGTTCTATGTTGGATATATGAATTCCTTTGGTTCCCATTGGTTGTACAGTTGGGGTATGAATAATAATGATAATTGATTATCATAATTCAAATTTATGGGTGTGGGAATATATAATTTTTTTACTACATTCATATATGTTTTAGATGATATTACAGATTATAATATTGAATACTTAAAATGATATGTATCATAAGCCTTGATTTTATTGTAGATGATATTTTTTTAGACTCATGATGTTTTTTCTGTGATGAACCAAAAAATAAATAGATAAATAATATATATCAAGAAAATAAATTTATTTCCAATGGAAACCTATTTTTTAATAATACCCTTGCTAAAGGAAGTGGTAATGTGAAAAAACACCCTGGTTTATTGTGGATACTAGTGTGTGTTAATGTTGTGTGTTCTTATGCTTGATGTGATTCCCTATGTGATTTGGTTGATTTTTTTGTGTAGGGATGGAGGTGATCATGTGGGCTATGTGATGTGTGGGGTCAAAATGTGATGCAGTGATTGGTTTCAATTGATTAGATGTATACAATTATGTATGTGGTGCGATGTGGGTTTTGTTTGGGTAGTTTTTTTGTAGTTTTAGTGCAAATTGGATGTGGAGTAAAATATTTATAGGGTGAAAAGGTTTGGTTTTGTGGAGGTGATGATGTGTGGTGGTGATGTGTGGTGGTTGTGTATGGGTGCTATGATGTGAGATGTGGTTGATATATATGATGTGTTGTTTCTAGGGTGAGATGGATTGTTTTTTATGGTGTTGATGCTGGCTAATTGTTTTTTTGTTTTTGAGCAACAATTTATGTTAGTTGGAAAAGTTGTTTTGAGGTATGGTAGGGTTTGGTTCTGGCTAGACAAGGAATAAATTTTGATGATAAAATGAAATAATGTATTGGGGTAAAAATTATTTGTGATAGAAATGGATGTGTAGTAAATAAAAGAAATTATTTTAATTGAATAAGTGTAGTGTAAATGTGAATGGTGTGACATAGTGAATGAACTCTGAATGTGTTGATTGTGTGGTGCTTGTGTTCTTTATTGCATAAAGTTTTTCCATAGGTAGTGGTAGTTTATGTTTAGTACAATGGTGAAGATATATTATGTGTTGGTTGAGCTATTGCAAACTCATAGGATATTTATGTTGTTCTATCAATATACCATGTATGTTTATGTTTTCTTTATATGTTATTACGTAATTTGGAAGTCCATACCAATACTCAATGGTTATGGTATCCTATTATTTTCACCAAAATCCATGATGGTGGTGATATGGATTATTGTATACCCCCATCATCTCCATTATTCCATTAATATTGATAGATGAGGTTTCTTCATGTGAGAAGTGTAGTGTTGTACCAATTGTTTTCTAAAATGTCTCTATGTGATGAGGATATAATGTGATGTTGTATGTGGTGAGGTCATACATTGTAGTATCTTGGGACAACGTTTATATTGTAAAAATTCATGATAGCTTATTTATATAGATATGTTATGAGATATGTTATAAATTCCTGGGTGTCTCCAAGAGAGATGTGATGTGATAAGCCATATATCATTTAGATAGATGTGGTGTGATGAAGACAGATTCTAGCAAAAGAATCTACAGTTTTTGAAGATGTTATTTATGAGGATGTATCCTTGCCGACAACAGGGATGGACAAAACATCTTCAGGGGATATTTGCTATGATGTGATAAGTTTGAAAGGGATGGAAAGATATTATTGTCAATGTTGAGGCGTTAGAGTGGAAACGTTTTTGGGAAAGTAGCAGTGGGTCAACTCACATTATCTATTTGTAATATTAATATATTGGATTTATGGGTTACTGAGTGATCCATGGTGAGGATGGGACATGTTAGTTGATCTATTTAGGTGAGTTATGGTTCTATTTATTTTCTTTCACATTAGAATTATCTTTTCACATGATCACTTGAAACCCTTGTTATAACCCTACTTAGTATACCTATTATGATCTCTATGCATATGTAATCTAATTTCATGTTTCCAAAATAAATTTTTTGATATAGTTCTACATTTCATGTTATGTTGGAACTATTTTTTAGTCACTACTGTACACATGTCTTTTGGTATATTTTAGAAGTTCTATATGTATCAATTAAATTTATCCATGCATTATTGGATAGATTTTGTTCAAAATATATTTTACTTTTTGGAGTTTCTTGATGAATTTTTATCCTATAACCCAGTCTTATTTTATATTATCGACGTTAATTCCTCATAATTGTGATTTTTTAATGGACTTGGTTCTAGTTCATATCATGGGATCTATTGTGGTAAACTCTTGGTTGTAATTATATCTCTACATTCATTGTGACATCTTTGGAGGAACGGGGTTGTCGCATATTGGAATCAATGGTCCAGTATTGAAATATGATTAATTTATGAGTTCATAAAAATGCATTTTCATGGGTTTTAATGGAAATGGTTCCAGTTGAACTCGGTATGTGATATTGGATATCGAGAATTTTTAAGAAATATGATTTTATGGAGCCCCATTATCCAATTCATAGACTCAAATCTTATTCAATGACAATTTGATGTGGAGTTGTTTGGGTTAGAGATGCATTAGATGTCCTTGAATTGTGATTGGTTGAGTTTGGGTAGAAATCATGGAGTTCTTAAATTAATAATAGTGAGATAAAAATCCCATTCCATAGGGATTATGGTGTTCATATTTCTTTTTATGAGTGTATAATATTTATTATATGGGAGTGGCTCAGGTAGTTGATTTTAAATAGAATAATCTAGTTCATCCTTGTTGGGTTGACCCAGAAAAGGATGATGTTGTTTGGAACTAGGGATTTTTTGATTTCTAGTAGCAGATTTTGCGAATTTATGATGCAGAATTTTCATATTTAGAGTTAGATCACTGGATGTCGGTGCTCAAGACTCTTTTTTAATTGATTCGAGAACTCGATGAGTTTTGGGTATTGGTGGTTGTGTTTCAAATGTAGGGAGATGTTCATCAGTGATAGATGATATTTCATATACACCGTAAGGAATAAAATTAGTTTTGGAGCAACATTTATAGAGAGTACTAGGAATAGATACTATCATTGAATATGAGGGAAGCCAATATGTAGGATTTGGTCTCCCTTCAGGGGGGGTGTGTTTTCATGAAATAGATCTTGGGATAATTTTTATGGACATCCTATAATTTTGCCCATATATTTTAATAGATGATAAATTTATAGGGTGGCATATGGAGGTCGATTTTTACCTAGTGAACATGTATTTAGTGACACTATTTACAGTACTGAAAAATATCTATTCCAATAAAAAGGCTATGTTACCGATTTTATTCGTTCCTTGGGATTCGAGCCACTATATAGACACAAGGGTGTAATTTTGAGGACAAGAGCATATGGAGGTATACCGAGTTGTTCACGATGTCAGGGTTTTGATCAATGGGGAGCCGACCAGAAAATATATTCTCTCATTATAATGGGGTAGGTATATCTAAATATCATTTTTGATTATTCTAAATTTCCTTCAATGACTGTGAAGGAAATTGTAATCATTAGGATTAGTTATTGACCACCCATAGAAGATAATATCATTTATTTTTTTAAATAAAAATTTCATTAGTTGCATAAGTTCCGTATTATCCCACATCAGTAGTAGAGACCATAGATAAATGATAATTATTTAATATTAGGTAAAGTATTAAGAGGTATGTATCATTATAATCTGGATATATAGGAACATATGTGAGATAATGGATGTGGATGATTATAGTAGAGATTCAATGGTTCAGGGTATCGTTAGATTCACATGTTGGAGGAAATAGTTCCATCAGAGTTAATATTTGTTGATAGTAAGATTTTCATACCATCTACACCAGTGTATTAATGTATTTTTATTCTGGAGACTCACACTCTATTGTTTCATTTCATTAGACATTATTAGGTACTATCCATAGAGAGGATTTTAGTTCACCTAGTGTTATATATTCCATTTGGATTTCAACCATCCTTATTTGATGTTTACATGTGTGGTACATTACTAAGGGGGTTGAACTAGTCTTTGTGAGAATTATCCAAACAGTAGATACATCCATGTTGTATTATCCTAGTCATGGAATTGATATATTCCATGTGTACAGTTAGGGATTTCTCTATATAAAAATTTGGTTTTCTTTTATGGAGGGAAAATGAGTAGTGTTCAAAGGAGAGTAAGGTTATTAAAAAGGTAGTAGAAATTTGATACTATTTTTCTAATTTGGTATAGATTTCATTAGAATATTATTTAGTGGGTTTTTACAAGTATATAGAGTATTTGTTATATGATTTAGTAGAAGTGGTTAGGACACAACCCCCATGATGAAAAATCAATTTTGGGATACATCTATATCCTGTTTTGTCTCTATTTTCAATGGATCCATATCCAATGGCACCTATAGGGTTTCATAAATTGAGGTTTCATGTGGATAGTCTAATGAAGATGGGTTTCATCCAACCCATTGTGTCCCCATGGGGTTCTCTAGTGATGTTCTCCTAGAAGGAGGATAATAGTAAGATGTTCTTATAGACTACTTGAGGTTGATTCGGTTGATATTCAAGAACTCTAACCCTATTAAATTTTAAAACAATATTATATACAATATGATACGAACAATTTTGTATTGAATTATTATTGGTGGTTTTAATATAACATGTTGAGGGTGAAGGATGATAATATACCGAAGTCTCACTAGATATGTCAGTATGGAGTCTTCTATTTTATATTCATTCATTAAGTGTTACAAAATCACAATATATGTTCAAGGGGCTCATAAACTCTATGATATATGAGTTCATGGGAAATTTCATTTTCATATTCATTGATGACATCTTGATCAACATTAAATTAGATTAATATCACACTGATCATCTTAGATATGTTTTGAAGATCATTTTACACCATCCCATATATGGGATGTTGTATATGTGTGAGTTATAGACACATTATTTGTGTTTCAATAAAAAATTTGATGTTAGAGTAGGGTGTGTCTATGAAGCCATCTAAAATCAAGGTAGTTGTTTCATTGGTAGAAAAAAATATCCTGGAATAGGTTTAATGATTCATTATTCATGATGGTTATTATTATATTTTTTTTCAATATTTACCATTACTTCATTCTGTAGTAATGATGTTGACCAAAAATGACTACATTTCTGTGTGGAGTAATCAAATATTGGTAGAAATTAGTAATCTAGAGGATAAATAGTTTAGTGATCCAACGCATCGATTTCCTACGTATGGTATGTTATTCATGATTTTAAATAGTGTGTTATCTTTGGGTATTGAGTTTGATTATATCGAATAAGTAGTTATCATATATGGTTCTAGGTAGTTATTTTCCCATGATCATAAATATCCCACACATGATTTGTAGTAGCCAGCAGTTATGTTTGAGCTAAAGTTGTTGTTAAATTACCTCATCAGTGAGAGTGTTATGGGTTTCATGGAAAACAAGTCCTAAAAATATATTTAAGAATAGAGGTATTTAAATCTATGATAGTGGAGGATGGATGTATATCCTTCAAGATTATGATTTTAAGATCACCTGAACCATGGGAAATAAGAATTTGGTTTCGAAAACACTAAGTACGAAGCCCTGAGGATACATGGTTTCAGTGAATACGAATGTTTTGAAATGTATTAAGGATCATATAGTGATTTTTATTACATATGAGAGAATAGTGGACATGTATGTATCTATCCAATGACTATTGATTTTTATTTGGTGTAGAAGGTGGTGGAGTCTCAATCGAGACACATGGAGATAGAGGTGATGTGTCACACTATTTCCCACGGTGATTCTCCTGAGGAATGGTCATATGATGGTAAGAAAGTGATATTGAGCCAAAGGATGTTGTTCGTTTCATAGTTGATGTATAACGGAGTTATTCATAAGATTCATATCTCTCATTTAGTTGAAACTAATAGTGTGAAATTGTTGTATCTTTTCTTGAGGATACAACTTTAGTGGATGGGGATGAAAACATCATTGGAAGAGTTTGTGGAAAGGTGTCTGGTTTTTCAGTAGGTAAAATCAAGGCACCCTATCCATAGATTTTGGTTATAGCCTTTGAATTTTCTTAAGGGAAATTGGTAATGACCCCTTAATGGAATTTTTTTCCAAGTTACACAATTCATAGGGAGGTTTTGATGTGGTTTGAGTTATAATGGACTGAGTGATGGGAAATCAGAGCCAAATCCAAACATGGGAGGATATATTATGATCATTCATCCTAGAATTTTATAGACCATGGTTAATAAACATGCAAATTTTTCAGGTTTTCATAAATTATAAGACATCACACATCCATTTTCATGGACCAATTTGATGCATTTTATAGATCCATGTGTTAATTTTTTATGGTTAGAGGATAGAGAGTAACCAATTGATGGTCCCGATGTGTTGCATAGCTAGACTGAGATGAAAGGATTGGTTTTGGATTATAAGATAGTGGAACTGGGCCTTCAATAGTAATATAATGATCATATAAATATTCCAATATATATTGGGGTTTGAGATAATGTTTTCATGATAGTATCCCCTTTAAGATGGTAGTGTTGGTGGATTAAGATTTCTACATAATTAGTTGGTACCCTTGACTTGTAGGGGTGATTTGGAAAGGTGGAATATCAGTTGAAAGTAACACCATTGTCGGGATGTATCCTCATTTTCTTCCATATTTCAAAAATTCATTAGTATATTAATGATCACTCGGACATCATTTATTGGTGGGCATTTTATTTTAAGGACAACGTGACATTCATAGAGAGGAAATTGTTGATCATGTGTTGTGAAGAGAAGGTTAGTTGAGTATTAACCATTCAATTCGTTTTCATGTTTTTGATACATTATGGTATGAGGTAATGTATATGGGATATATATAATAAGATTATTAATCAGGCATAGTTCTAGAGTTATTTTATGTTTTATTTTTTCTTAATGTTTTAATGAAATGTGATGTTACTATCATCATTTTTTGTGTTATGTTTTTTTCATATTAACATGTGAGGTATATTGTGCTATTTATGAAAAATATTATGAAATATGAAAAGGGGAGGACCTGAATCATAATCAAGACATGTAATACATTGACAAGATTAAAACCATGTAGGTGGTTTAGTGTTTCCCAAAGTGGATATTACTTGAAAGGGGATATAAAATTACATGATTGGTGTCATGTGGAAAGTATTGTGTGTTGGATGTGGTAGTGGTTGGTTTAGGTTTTTTTTGACATTCATATGTTAATTTTTATAGATATGATGAATTTTACGACTTATTTATAGTACCATATTTGTGGCGTTTTTCTAATTGTGATAAATTTTATTTCTATTGTGGTTATGTGGAAATGTGGTGGTTTGCTGATGGGGGTATAATTTGAGGTTTGATTAGATCATTTAGTTGTATATCCTTGGTTGGTGGTTCAAAACACTCCCATTTCGTTGGGTATTTATTTTATACATGAGGATGAGAATCATCTGATAGCTATCTAATGAAATGTTCCATATTTTATTAATCAATTACACAGATAGTTTTGTGGTTTTAGAGCGATTCGAGGAGACTATAATACATTTGGTGAAGGTTAGAGATACGAACAAAATTCATATGATTTTCAAGTAGTAAAATAATATTTTATATTATGTGATCTTTTTTGTGACCTAAGTGTTTAGTGTCTTCTGGTTTGTGTCTTTTTAAAGGAGAAACACATAAAATGGGTTCACACTATAAAAAGAGGGTATATTCAGTAATTTTATTCAGGATTATGTTCCATTAATTTCTGTAAAAACCAATTATATGATCGTTTGTGAATTAAATATTGTTTTATGGTTTATTTTTTGTTGAGAAGATGGTTTATACATTGTGAATTTGGATTTTACACAATAAATTTTGAGAATAATATAGTTTTTATGTTTCCATTCAGCAAAATCACTCTTCATTTGGCCAAGCTATCTCTCTCAAATTAAAGGAATCCTAGCGAATCTTGGATATCTTATAGACCCCTTCTTCCTAATTCAATATATGGGTTCCTATGGTGGTGTTTTTGGCTTCCTTGTTTTTCCATCCACCATTCTACATTGATTCACATGTTATCCCTTTTTCATTTTGTTATGGTGTTGGTGGTATTTGTTTTTGGTGTGGTTTAATGAAATTTTTAAAAACCATTGGTGATGTTTAGGTTGATTTGCGGGTTTCTGGTGTAACATTGTATTATATAATGCTTTTCATCACCTTTTTCTGCCCAAAGAGATAAAAAATAATCATCGAGTTATGAAATCACTATTTCCACACCATTTACATGCTATATATGACATAAGTATTATTTATATTTCCATTGGGTGGATATTATGTATTTTCATAATAAATATAACTAATTTTAATAATTTTAATTTATGTGTATGAGATATATCATAAGCATTACTAATTTGATATATATTATTGTTGATACGTTGCATTATTTTTTCTAATACTCAATATAATAGATTTTTGATGCCTTGTTTTTTATGTGAATTATATATTCATAGACTGTTGTTTTTTTTGTGTCACCACAACATTAATAAATGGTTTATGTACATATATTTGATTAAAAAAATTTCCCATGGAAACATATATTGTGTGGTAATACGCATTATAAATAAAGAGACAGTGTGATAAACATCTAGGAGACTTTTTTGAAGTCAAAGTGTGCTGATATTTTTAACGATTGTGTTTATTCTATTGCCGTAAATTATTTTAGTCAGTTGTTCTGTTATAATATAGGTAACTGGATATGATAAGATATGTGGGTGGAAGTGATGGGATGTAGTGGATGGATGGCATCGATGTGATGTTGGAAATTGTTCGATGTGGTGTGTAGTTGAATGGGAGTGGCTAGATGTGATGTGGTTATTGTGTGTATAAGTTGTGGTGTACAGTTTTTGTAGTATTCATAGGTTGTGTTCTATGGGGGATATGATGTGTGGTGGTTATGTGTAGTATAAATTGGTGGTTAATGTGTGCATTATTATTTTTGGATATGATGTTGAGATGCAAGATGTATGCCTACTTCGGTGAGAAGTCTTGATTTGTGTGACACTATTATGATGGTGGATGTGAGGTATTGTGTAAAAGGTTTATGTGAGTAGTGATAGTTGTGGTCAGGCATGGTATTTTTTTCCAAGTATGTCATGGATTAAAATGTGATGATGAAGAGAAACAAAATAGGATGGTAAATAAAAAAATGGGAATTGATATGGATGTGTGGTAATTTAAAAAAATGAATAGAATAAAATTTGGCAGTGTAAATGTTATAGATGGTAATTAGGGAATGAATGTTGAATGTGTGAATTTTATAGTTGTTGTGTGATGGGTTTCATATAGGGGTGGTTGTGGTAGTAATATTTGATATGGGGTATCGTGGTGGTGTTGTGGTTTCGGATTTAATAGATATTGTTAACATATAGGTAGGATATGATGTGATATATATATATATATAGTGTGTATTATTACGATATTTCCATACTTACCCCGCATAAGTTGGATAACATTGAAAACACCCAATGGTTTTAGGTTTGGTGGGGTTTCCCCTTCATATATAAGGGTGGTGATATGGATTTATGGATTCACATCTTTCGATATTTTCCATCATTAGTAATGGCCAATTTTTCATTGGGAGAGAGGTATAGTGATGGGCTTCCTATTTTTAGGAATGTTAAGATGTGAAGAGTCAATGTTGTGATGAGATATGTGGAAGGGGTCACGTTTGGTAGGGCAATGTAATGTGTCTTTTAATGCCCCAAAAATTCGATTAAATTTTTTTGCATAGATTAATGGGAATTTTACGAGTCTACAGTTTCTAACGGTGATTGATTCTGAGGCCCAGTGTTCCCGGAATCCTGTTCTAATGTTTTGTTCAGGTACATTCAGTAAACGTACGAGAGGGATTTTATATCTTTTGAACAGGTGCTGGGAACTGAAAACTGAGGGAACCATTGAACACGCAGCGTTGGTGATTGCTTTGTGAGACCTTCACCACAATTTCATTCTAAAGAGAATGGGAGTTAGTTTTTGGGGTTTTAAATTAAAATGAATAAAAATAACGTTTTAACTTTATTTTTATTTGGGGTGGTTAAAACCTCTAAGAGGAGTGTAGTGGTGGGGTCCCCCACACCATAACCTCCCAGGAGAGGTTATGGTGGTGGGGCCGACCCGCACAAATCCTCCCTTGGGAGGATATTATTTTGTCGGGCCCACCTGAGCATCTTATCCCATTTTAACTCCCCGTTAACTAATTGGAAGTCCTCACCTCCCCGAATTTTTAATTTTAACCATTCCTTACCATTAATTAAATGAGTTGTCTCATTTAATTATACACCAGTATTTTTGTTGCTGTGAATTAAAAATAATAGAGAAAACCCTCCATTATTTTGGGCGTGGCATTCTTTTGACGGAACCTTCAGAAGAGGAGGAAGAACATGGAATAACTTGGCGGAACAAATTATTCCATAGAAGAACGTCTCTTCCGCCAACAAAAAACGATAGACATCTCTCCCTCTTCAACTAAGGCAAGAAGTGAAAGGACTGTTGCCCATGAAGAACGTCGACGACATCATCTTTGACTCATCTTCTCGGAACTCTTCCTCTTTTGACATTGTCGAAATGATGCCGCCTTCCCATGAATTCGTCAACGATCGTCGTCAAGCGAGGCAGGGGAATTTGGGTTGATATTATTCCAGATCTCTGTCGTTCATTTTAGTGTTTGAGAATCGAGTGATAACACCATAACAAGAGGGCTCAGACTGCACAAAAACAACCCGACCCTTCCCGTTTGGAATGATTTGTTTGTTCACGATGGCGGCCGCGCAACAGCTCCGCCGGAAGAGAGGATCACAGTGGAGGAACGAGCTGCGGACGATGGGCTGTTGAGGTACATGTGGTGACCGGAAAGAGACGTCCGCAGAAGAAACCGACGGTGTAGGGGCCGCCAGGCTGCCGGAGGGCCGCGACACCGGCTTGCCGCATAGAGAATCGAGCCGCGGCCAGGTAGGCTGTGGCGGTACTGGAGGGGCGTGGTGCCATCGCAACACACCGAAAGAAGGAGACGCGATAGTCCAACGAGCTGGATGATGTGCTGCCGCACCGCGCTGGAGAGAAGAGCCACTGCCATAAGCCGCGGTGGTCAGAGGAGGGCGGCCAACTGAGCTGGCTGCTGGTGCGCGTTGGATGCGGGACCCTTAGGGTCCCTCGGTAACCTGTCTGATGCCATGCCCCATCCATTTCGGATGTCAAGGGGGTGTGACACCCCCCCCTCGCCATGTGTGGATGGCCGGCCATGCGGGCAGGCAGCCAGCTATGCGGGCTGAGCTGAGCCGAACCATCTGGCCAGGCCGCGCCCGGGCCGGGGCGCTCCTCAGGTCGGGCCGCTCCCTCTGACTGGGCCGCTCCCTCTGACCGGTTCGGACCCTAGTCCGGACCGGGCCGGGTGGGGTCGGTCCGACTAGGTCGGACCGGACCCAGACCCATTTGGACAGTTTGCACCTTTTTTCCCATATCTCAGGCTACGGTTGTCCGATCGATGAACCGTTTGCGGCGACAGGAAGCACTAAGCGATATAATTCTATTGGCATACCCCACTTGGGTATTGGACATAGTTGGAGTATGTTCGGGTTGGTTTTTACCTAAAATTCAACAGGGCCCCAGGAACTGAAATGCCAATAACTCACAAAACCGCGAGTCCGATTGACGTATTGTTTGTCGCATTGTAACCCTTATGACATGGAGGTCCTTTTAGTTACTCATATGTGGAGTTTAATGGAGGTAGAGGTATGACCGATATCTCGATGGCAGATTCTACGGAACTCGAGCACACCGTGTCCGAGGAATCCAGTGGCTGATAGTTAGGCAGAGGCTGGAGACAGATCATACGGAGGTAATCACTCAACGATCCTATGTAGGTAATCACATACTGATCCTATGGTGGTCAGATCCAGTGTGGGTCATTGTGGTGGTGAGTACCTATCGATCCTATGTGGGTCAGAATCTGTATGGTCAGAAGGAGTTCCTCTTGATAGAATAAGATGATTTAGCTTCGCGACTAATCATCTGTACTTCTATACTTCACTAAAATCCGGGATTGAACTGAGTCAATGACTTCTGTGTTTTCTTCATGATTGAGATGGGTAACTAAATAACATATGTGTATGTATGGTCATATGCCTAAGTAAGGGTTATCTGTTGTTTCCGTAATTTGTGGTTATCATTTTAGTATTTTGTGAGACCTTGAGGGTCTCAGAAACCCAACTAAGTATCGTTATACTCACATCTATATAGGCTATGATCTCACCTCGATGTGTTGGTTTTAGATGATGGACAACACTGATCGAGACATAGAGTAGTAGAATTGGACGGTACCCGGAGAAAGACCACTCAACGAGATGTACACGGAGCGGACGGACCGACGTGAGGTGCTGAGGAGGCCATCTGTATTCACCCTTCATGTGGGAATTTTGGAGGATGACCCAGTAGCTTCTTTACTTATTTTCATCAATTGTACTAGCTTTTCAGTTGTATTGTACCTTTTAGTTGGGCTTTTATTTCAAGACCCCTTACATTCAGAACGCTCTTTTGTATACTGTTTTACTTATTTTTTTACTTCCAATTGGGTACTATGTTGTGTTTGTTTACTGTAATAAAGGCAATGCCCTCTAAGTTTAGGGACTTACGCCTTTGGTGCTCATCCCCAACACCTGTCTTATGGAATGCGGGCTTGGGGTAGGCACGATACGGGACCCGGGGGACGGGTCGTGACAAATTTGTATCAGAGGAGTCTCTTCTACTTAAGAACATAGAACACTGATATTTTTTGTGAAGAAATAGTGTTAATGGTACAGAGTGTGGTTTTCAGTTCAAGGAGTCCAGTGTTGGTGCGGTGGATGACGTATCCATACATGAGGACCCTGACTTCTAATTTTAGACTCATTGGATGAAAACATTGATTGCATGTGTGTTTAAAGTTTTTTCTTTGTGATATTTTTGAGTCAGCTCACATGGTATAACATATTGAACATGTCGCACCTATTCCTTATCAGAATGCTACTACATAGAGAGCCAGCTAGGATTTCTAAGAGAGTACATGATGATAGCCCACTAAGCGATGAGGCTCCGGTGTAGGGACCTATTACTATGTTGGAACCTTCGGGTGGTGTACCAGAAGAACCACAACCCGTTGGGCATCAGATGCCACCATCCGCACTGGAGGATGATGCACGCCTACAGAGCACATTTCCTGAGTTCCACCGGCAAAGGCCTCCAAGGTTTCGAGCCAAGATGTATTCCCAGGCAGCAGAGGACTGGATGGAGGCGATTACTAATGTTTTCCACCTAGTTGAGACACTAGTAGAGTAGATGGTGATCTTAGCTACTTTCCTTTTTCAGTGAGTGACCATTAGGATGGTCCAAATAGTGATGACGCTTCAGTACATGGACCGATGCCTATGATGGTACCATCGGGTAGTGTGTCAGATATATCAGTACTTATTGGTCAGTTGTTACAATCGGCAATATCGGTAGATGAAACATGTAAGAATAGTTCCTTACATGTGTTTCAGGATTAGATACCCTCAGGTTCTGAGGGGTGCCCGACACACATGTGGCTGGGGACTCGCCTGCGGAGGTGACAGAGAGTTCTCTATAGCTTATACAGCTTCGTCAGGTTGACATGTCGGTAGATGAGTATTCATTAAGGCGTACCCATCATTTATGATACTCGATGAATACAATACGATTAGTTCTTTGGATCTTGAAATACTGAGTGAGGTGTTATTTTGGACATCCGATCCAGCACCTTTTCTATAGATTCTAGAGAGCAATTTGGAAGTTGTTTGTTCATTGGCTTAGTGGATAGAGGTGGTGGTTGATATTATTGGGAAATCATGAAACCCGTGCCATTATCAAATACTTGATCATGTACATAGGTTTCAAGATGAGTAAGTGTTAAAGACAAATGAATTTGCAGGGTATCAGAAATGGAAGTAGAGATAGGATAGTAGCATGTGGTGGTGAAAATTTTGACATCTTACAACCACATGCCTTTGTAGTCCCCGCCAGGCTCAGGGATCTGGAGGGAATGGGACGAGTGTAGATATATGCGGTCAAGGAGTGTGACATAAGGTCTCGAATACTGATTCGAGGTACGGTCTGTGTCTACAACTATATATAGTATCAATAGACATAGTTACCAATCATTCCATCCATCCACAAATCTTGCCCGAGACCTAGAGTTTCCGGTTAAACCATTGACTTGAATCTCATTTTTGGAGATACCTTTGGGAGGAGAATCGATAATCACACTTACGCAAATGACTTGATCCGACCCTAGATGTGAGAGTTTCAGTTGGAACCTATTGGTGGAAGCGTCGAGGCCTTACGACGTTAGTTTGGGTATGGACTGTGAAACCACAGTTCATACACAAATTGACTAGATTATTAAAATGGTTTGTGGTTTATCTACAATGTTTGGATAAGGTTTTACTTAGTCAGAGAAAAATGAAACTCGGGAAGCACCAGTTAAACTCATGCATAGGAGGGTGAATTTGACACTCTTGAGTCTGGAAGCCTTAGCCTCGTGGTAGTAGGAGTTTTCAGTTTTCAGTTTCAAAAAAGAGTGACAGAACATTAGGAAGTCTTTCAAATGTTGTTTCTAGGTTTACCCCCCCCCCAAGGTGGGAGGGACGTCTACTTTTGCTGGATACTATCAGAGATTTGTGGAAGACTGCTCCATAGTTGCAGCAACACTATTAGCATTGACAAAGAAGGGGAAACCCTTCGTGTGGTTAGAGAGATTCCAGAAAAGCTTCCAGGAGCTGAGGCAGAGGCTGACTAGTGATACCATCTTGAAGATTCTATAGGAAGACATAAATTATGTATTCTACTGCAACACAATAGGGATCTGAATCGGGTGTGTCCTAATGCAGGAGAAAGCAGTGATCCCATATGGTTCTTGGCAGTTGATACAACATGAGAAGAACTATGCAACCCATGACTTTGTGTTAGCAGTAGTGGTCTTCGCCTTGAAGATGTTTCAGCACTATCTAGTGGGAGAGCGTTTCATAGTATACTCTGATAAAAAGATTCCCAGGTATATCTTCTCCCAGATGGACCTGAACATGAGATAGAGGTGTTGTCTTGACTTCCTCCAGGACTATGAAATTGAGATATTCTATACACCTGGGAAAGGGAACATAGTTCTGGATGCATTTAGTTGGAGATTTGGTATTCAGCTGCTAGGAGAGGTGACAGAGCAGCTAGCTACTTTGCAGATATCGTTCCTGGATAGAGATGGAGTAGTCTATCTTCAGTCTCCTGCAGTCACTTCTCCACTTCTTCAGTGATTCAGGGAGGCGCAACATGGGGATGTTGACTGCAAGACACAACGTGCTCAGATATCCAGAGGGAAGGCACTTGACGGATTTTCTGAAGGTGGGGAGCACGTCATCCTATTCCGAGGACGTACTATAATACTAGTAGGACTTCTGAAGGAAGTGTTGAGGGAGTTCCACACATCTACTCTAGCGGTACATCCATGTGTGGTGAAGATGTATCAAGACCTCAGACGACAACACTGGTGGCCCGATATGAAGATGGAAGTAGCAGAGTTTTTCTCATGATGTCTTACTTGTCAGCAAGTGAAGGCAGAGCACCAGGTACCAGCAGGCTTGGTTCATCCCTTAGATGTCCCAGATTGGATGTGGGATGGGATATCAATGGACATCATGAAAGGTCTTCCACGTACAACTAGGAGTCACGATTTGATGTGGGTGATCGTTGAGCGACTCACCAAGCCGTCCCACTTCCTACCGATCAGAGGGCAGGGCTCAGTAGAGAGCTTGTGATGCCTCTATGTGCAGGAGATTGTATGTCTTCATGGAATACTTTCTTCTATTGTATCTAACCATGATTCATGGTTTACATCTTGGATATGGAAGGGGTTGAAGGAGGATTTCAGGATGTAGATTCATTTGAGCACCGCCTTCCATCCTTAGATGGATGTTCAGACCGAGCAGACCATTCAGACCCTCGAGGACATGCTCCGCGCATGTTTCCTCGACTTTGGTGGAAGCTGGGAGGATCATTTACCATTGGTAGAGTTTTCCTACAACTACAGCTATCACCCCACCATCGGTATGACACCTTTTGAGGCCTTGTATGGTTGACCTTGAATATCTCCACTGTGTTGGACATACCTAGGGGAGTCAGCACTTGTAACGACCCGAAATTTTGAATAAATCTTGTTTCCTAATTTTGTGTGTTATTTTATTTTTCATACTCAACAAAACTGTTTCATTTGATAACATGTGTATAAAAAAAATGAGACTGTTGGGTTTTGACTATTTTATGACCATTAGTCAGTATGATCGTTGAAAACTAAATGTTGTGACTTTTGTCTCTAAATACAAGTGATCTTGGTTAATTAATATAGAAAGAAGATTTGATGGCCTCACCCAGAAGTCTTGGACCGATCGAAGCCCATCTAACAGAACTTGGGAAGGAGGTAGCACCACTGGGATTTGCTCTGGACCAAACCCAAGCTGAACATCATCGTGTGAAGCTAGAACGGAATCTCCTTTGTGAGAAGTTCAAACTGATAGAAATTAATACTCATTCGATGTTGGCCGAGCCTCCCTCGGATTCTCTCACCTTAGCACACCTTACACTTAGGTCCTATGCTAGAGTGATAAGGGGCTATGTAAGGAGACCGTAACTACCTTGTGTAATCCTTTGTTTTAAATAAAAATATCGATTTCTTCTTAAGATGAAGTTTATGAATTTTCAATTCTCTGGATAAATATAGTATGCATATTTTTGGTGAATTTTAGAGAAAGGATATTTTAAAAAATGTTTATGTAAGCCTTAAATAATTAAAATTGTGTAATGATTTTAAAAAAATGGTCTTCTACAATTATGTTCATTATGAAATTTAGAGTCTAATAAGATCAAAATAATTTTTTATGAATAGTAAATTATGAATAGTGATTTTATGATTAGGATTAGTAATGTGACCAAATGGATTAGTAATCTCACTTAAATAAAGCATTAATATAATCTAGGCACCTTGATTAAGTAATTTGATTCAATAAAATGGTTAAATAACGGTTTCATAAATTATTAGTTAGGTATTAGTTTTTTAGGTTGAATAGTGTTTTTTAATTAAAAATTTAATTAATAATATTTTGAAAAATATTTTTATAAATGGATTTCATTTTTGAACTCAGAGCATCAATATTATGTTAAGGTAATTTTTGGGGATTTTTCTGAAAAAAATGAATTTTTGATGAATAGTGTATTTATTTAAAAATTACATTTAAAATATTTAGAAAATTATTTTTATAAAATGGAATTCATTTTTTAAATCATAGCATCGATATTTGGTTAATGTGAAATTTTGTGATTTTTCTGAGAAAGTTGAATTTTTGATGAATAATGAAAATACAGTTTTTAAGTTATGGGTGTTTAATGACATCATTAAATGATGTATTAAGTATGTAATCAATATGGTAGACTTATTAATATTAAGAAAATGTATGAGGTGTCCCAAGTGGCCAATACCATGCTCAAATACCATGGGTAATCCCATGGTTTTTCCAAAACCACTAATGGGGTGTCCCTTGGCCATTCATGCCTTGTCCCCTCACTTTCCCTATAAATACCAAGCCATCCTCTCATCCATTAGACTCCCAACTCCCCCCCAATGAAGCTCTGGTCTCATTTCATCCCAAGGAGTCCTTCCAAGGTTCCCCCAAGCCCTCAAAGTCCCAACCTTTGAGTTTTAAGAGTTACGTTTTAAGGTAAGGGATCCAAACTCTCTCTTTCTTTTCAAACACTCTCTTTTTAGTCATTTCTTATATGATCCATGTTATTATGTGGGATTATGATCTTTTATATACCTCTTACTTCCCTTTTCATGTTCACATAATGAAAGATCCCCTCTTACTCTCATTATTTAGTTTTATGATTGTTTAAGTGGCGTCGTTAGGCTACCGAAATTTTTGTAAGGGATTCTCTCTCCCTTCTATTTTTTAAGTTCTATTTTCATGTAATGTCTTTCAAGTTCCTTTTTATTATGTTGGGGTATGATCTCTACATCTATCATACTTATCTTTTATGATCATATGATGAGAGACCCCATTTGATTCCTTCAATTCAGTATTTTGAAGTTTTAAGTGGCGCCGTTTGGCTGTCGAATTTTTAAGTGGTTCTTTCAGCCTTCTCGTTTTCAAGTTCTACATTCATTTGAAGTCTTTCATGTTCCTATTTTATTATGTTGTGGTATGATATCTATATCTATAATACTTATATTTTATTATCATTTGATGAGATACACCATTTGATCTCTTCAATTTAGTATTTTGATGTTTGAAGTGGCACCGTTAGGCTGTCGGATTTTTAAGTGGTTCTTTCACCCTTCTTGTTTTCAAGTTCTACTTTCATGTCAAGTCTTCAAGTTACTTTTTATTATGTTGGGGTATGATCTATATATATATAATACTGATATTTTATGTTCATATTATGAGCGACCCTATTTGATCTCGTCAATTCATTTTTGTTGAAGTTTAAGTGAGGTCGTTAGGCTCCCGATTTTTTAAGGGATTCTTTCACCTTTCTCCTTTTTCAAAGTTATACTTTCCTGTCAAGTATCTAAAATTAATATTTAGTATGTTAGTTTATGATATCTATATCTATCATTCTGATATTTTATGTTCATTTGATGAGAGACCCCATTTGATCTCTTCAATTCAGTATTTTGAGGTTTTAAGTGGCGTCGTTAGGCTGCCGAATAGTCATAAGAGATTTCTTATTTTTTTCTTCCTTTAATATTTATCATTTCATAGGGTATATATTTAAAATTTCATTACCATGTTCTTAAATCCCTTATATTCTGTCCCTATACTGTTTTATGGGTCATTTATGAATGTTTTACCCATGTCCCCTCTCTTTTCAATGTTTTCTAAAACCCCGAAACATAGTCGTTATGCTGAAGAATTTCCATCTCAAAATGTCTCACTTTTTCTAAAGTTATTTTATTTTGTTAAGTGAATACTCAAATATCTCTCTTCTATATGGTTATTCACATATATACCAAAATGTTCTATTTTAAAATCTGGTATTTACATACATGAGACCGACCTTCCTTTTCAGTGGGTTTTAAAGTGACATAAAGAAATGTATTTAAAGTAGTTTTTAAAACGTTATGATTATGAAATAAAAACCATTTCGTTTATGATATATTTGTTTTTTTATGAATTGATTGATGATGATATATGTGGCTCACATGATAATAAATACATGTCAAGGGTGCACCCTGATAGCGCTCTAATGCATTGGGTAAAGTCTTAATCTCTAGAGATGACCATTTAGACTGATACCTTGGTGAATATCCTTGGTAATATTTATTGACACCTTGGGGATGGACCTTGGTGAAACGGAAATGATTGTCTTTGTTAAATGTTGTAGCCACTTCTTCAGGCTATGAAATACATTATTTTTATTATGATATGGATCATGATTTCATTTTCATGCCTTAAAGTTATTTTCATGACTTTATTGATGTATCTCAAGTTCACATGTTAAATGTTTCCCTTATTTCCCTTACTAGGCCTTCTGCTCACCCTTTCATTTGATGTATGTACCCAGGTTATGAGATGCATTAATGAACCTAGGATTAACATAAGGAGAATCCTTTCAAGTGTTTAAGAAGAATGTTTTTTTCATGTATTAAGTTCCTAGTTTCCAAGACACTAAACCGTAAAGATCCTCAGTTTTGTATAATTTAAAGAAAGTTTATCTGACAAAAAGGCAGGATGCTATAGTTGGTATCAAATGATGGTTTAGCTATTTGGGGAAATTAGGATATGATAATGTTAGTAAGAACCATATAGAAAAGTTAAAATAAAGGAAATCTTCCTGGTAATTTGGCGAGTATTGAGTAAGTGGTTTCCAAGAAAATACATCCCAATCTGGATACGAGCAGGTAGAGGTGTATCTGGCACAGATGTACGTAGGGGTAAAACCCGAAAACACTGCTTTGATCTGGACTCGAATAGTAATTGGTACACGACAACGGGCATTGCTGCACACTTGGTTACGACACTCTCGGGGGATATGCATTGTTAAATTCATAAGCTTTGTATGAACCATTATTAAAGGAACAAGGATAAAATAAAATAAAGATTCACATAAGAATATATGATAATGGATAACCTGGATTGCAACCTAGGGGGTCACAAGTTAGGGTATACTTTTCTTCTACACGTTATCCTTCTATGCTTTAAGTTCCTTTTCATGATTACTGGCTATGTATTTAAGCCCCTAATTGTACTTTCTTTTCTTAGTTAATGGCGGTAAATGGAAGAACATTTCCCAACAACCAATGTGATAGGAAATGTGACAATTTGCGTATTAATATGACAGAGATGATTAGGGGATTAAAAGATGATTATTATTTTGGAAGACGTTCACTATTTTTGGGAACCTTATTTGATCGAGGTAAATAGATTTCTGCGGTATTTTCATTGAGGAGTAAAATTTGACTTATATTTTTAAGAATCGATGAATTTAAGGTGGACTTATAGTAATTTAGGTTACATATGTAAATGATTAACCTATCTTGGGTTAAATATGTTTAGGTTAGCTACTTTTTCTATAATATGTTAGGAGTGGTTGATGTTTTTTGGAGATGAGCGATAAAATTTATCTTGGATGAATATTTTATCAAATCCTTCTTGTATTTGGGTTTCAAACATAGTTTGGTTTATTTTGAGGAATTTTAAGGAAATTTATTTATGGAGTGGTCTATGATGAACTTTGGGTTGTAACGTGGAACTTTGAAGATTTCAAGTATTTTCCCTTCCTCTAGGGTTCTTTATTTTGGAAGAGTTGTTTTATCTTACCCTTTCTGTTTTTTGGATAATGTTTAAAGATAAAAGAAATATATATTTAATCTTTGGTGGATTATGTGATTCTATATATGATTATCCTTGTGCTTTAATGAGTCCAAGTCGTTTTGAATGCTCATAATTTGGAGAAAATATTAGTTTTCGTAGAAACTTATTAAAGTATGAAACTCTACATGAAGGTAGGTATATTTCCTTATGTTTTTATTCTTTGTAGTTAATGAATTCCTAAAAACTATGAAAATAAATGTTAAACATAAACATTGTTTGTTAGCGTTTCCTACTGGGTAATAAACGACCGTTTATACACATCATAAGTTTTTTATTTTATTATTGTTAACTTTATCTTAATCATGTTTTCTATCACTCTCCCTCAAAACATGACCCTTTGTTTTTTTCTTCAATATCGATGTTTTCCTACAAGGAATCATAGCATGGGTTAACTCGGGTGGCCTTTGTACTTCGTTTTCTTTATTTTAAACTAATAGTGTTACTGACTCTTTTTTTGATGTGGAACATTCAATGAAATTTCAAAACCCAATTTTAAAAATTGCGAGGACACAATTTATTAAGGGGGGAAGATTGTAACGACCCAAAATTTTGAATAAATATTGTTTCCTAATTTTCTGTGTTATTTTATTTTTCAGAATCAACAAAACTGTTTCATTTGATAACATGAGTATAATTAAAATGAGACTGTTGGGTTTTGACTATTATATGACCATTAGTCATTATGACTATTGAAAACGTAATGTTGCAACTTTTGTCTCTAAATACAAGTGATATTGGTTAATTAATATAGAAAGAAGATTTTATGGCCTCACCCAGTAATCTTGGACCGATCAAAGCACATCTAATAGAACATGGTAAGGAGGTAGCACCACTGGGCTTTTAACTGGACCAATCCCAAGACGAACTTCATTGTCCAAAGATAGAACGGAATCACCTTTGTGAGAAGTTCAAACTGATAGAAATTACTACTCGTGCGATGTTGGCCGAGGCTCCCTTGGATTCTTTCACCTTAGAACACCTTACACTTCGGTCCTATGCTGGAGTGATAAGCGGCTATGTAAGGAGACTGTAACTGCCTTGTGTAATCCTTTTTTTTAAATAAAAATTTTGATTTCTTCTTATGATGATGTTTATGAATTTTCAAATGTCCGGATAAATATAGTATGCATATTTTTGGTGAATTTTAGAGAAAAAATATTTTTAAAAATGTTTATTTAAATTTTAAATAATAAAAAATGTGTAATGTATTTCCAAAAATGGTCTTCTACAATTATGTTCAGTACGAAATTTAGAGTCTAATAAAATCAACATAATTTTTGATGAATAGAAAATTATGAATATTGATTTTATGCTTAGGATTAGTAATTTGACCATATGGATTAGTAATCGCATCTAAATAAAGCATTAATATAATCTAGCCACCTTGATTAAGTAATGTGATTCAATAAAATGGTTAGATAACGGTTTCATAAATTATTAGTCAAGTATTAGTTTTTTCGGGTGAATAGTGTTTTTTGATTAAAAATTTATTAAAAATATTTAGAAAATTATTTTTATAAAATGGATATCATTTTTGAACTCAGAGCATCGATATTATGTTAAGGTAACTTTTGGGGATTTTTCTTAAAAAATGAATTTTTAGTGAATAGTGTATTTATTTAAAAATTAATTTAAAAATATTTAAAAAATTATTTTTATAAAATGTAGTTCATTTTTGAAATCAGAGCAATGATATTTGTTTAAGGTGATATTTTGGGATTTTTCCGGGAAAATTGAATTTTCGATGAATAGTGAAAATACAGTTTTTGAGTTACGGGTGTTTAATGAAATCATTAAATGAGGTATTAAGAATTTAATCAATATGGTAGACTTATGAATAGTAATATGTGGTATTAGGTGTACCAAGTGGCCAATACCATGGGAAAATACCATGGTTAAGCCCATGGTTTTTCCAAAAAAACAAATGCGGTGTCCCTTGGCCATTAATGCCTTGTCCCCTCACTATCCCAATAAATACCAAGCCATCCATTCATCCATTCGACTCCCAATTGTCCACCAATGAAGCTCGGGTATCATTACCTCCAAAGGTGTCCTCCCAAGGTGCCCCCATGCCCTCGAGGTCCCTACCGTTGAGTTTTAAGAGTTACATTTTAAGGTAACGGATCCAAACTCTCTCTTCCTTTTCAAACACTATCTTTTAAGTCATTTATTTTATGATCATTGTTCTTATGTTGGAGGATGTTATTTTATATTAATCTCACTTACCTTTTCATTTTCATATAATGAGAGATCCCCTCTTACTCTCATTATTTAGTTTTATGAATGTTTAAGTGGCGCCGTTAGGTTGCCGAAATTTTTTTAACGGATTCTTTCTCCCTTCTCTTTTTTCAAGATCTATTTTCATGTAAAGTCTTTAAAGTTCCTTTTTATTATGTTGGGGTATGATCTCTATATCTATCATACTGATATTTTATGATCATATGATGAGAGGCCCCATTTGATCTCTTCAATTCAGTATTTTGATGTTTTAAGTGGCGCCGTTAGGCTGCAGAATTTTTAAGTGGTTCTTTCACCCTTCTCGTTTTCATGTTCTACTTTCATGTCAAGTCATTAAAGTTCCTTTTTATTAGGTTGTGGTATGATATCTATATCTATAATACTGATATTTTACGATCATATGATTAGAGACCCCATTTGATTTCTCCAATTCGGTATTTTGAAGTTTTAAGTGGCGCCGTTAGGCTGCCGAATTTTTAAGTGGTTCTTTCACCCTTCTCGTTTTCAAGTTCCACTTTCATGTCAAGTTTTTCAAGTTCCTTTTTATTATGTTGGGGTATGATCTCTATATCTATAATACTGATCTTTTATGTTCATATGATTAGATACCCTATTTTATCTCGTCAATTCATTTTTGTTAATGTTTAAGTGATGCCGTTAGGCTCCTGAATTTTTAAGGGATTCTTTTAACTTTCTCCTTTTTCAAAGTTCTACTTTCATGTGAAGTATTTAAAATTCCTCTTAATTATGTTATGGTATGATCTCTATATCTATCATACTTATATTTTATGTTCATGTGATTAGGGACCCCATTTTATCTCTTCAATTCAGTATTTTGATGTTTTAAGTGGCGTCGTTAGGCTGCCGAATTTTCATAAGAGATTTCTTATTTTTGTCTTCCTTTAATATTCATCATTTCATATGGTGTATCTTTCAAATTTAATTACCATGTTCTTAAATCCCTTATATTCTGTCCCTATACTGTTTTATGGGTCATTTAGGAATGTTTGACCCATGTCCCCTCTCTTTTCAATGTTTTCTAAAGCCCTGAAACATAGTCGTTATGCTGAAAAATTTCTGTCTCAAAACGTCTCTCTATTTTTCTAAAGTTCTTTTATTTTATTAAGTGAATACTCAAATCCCTCTCTTCTATATCGGTATTCACATATAAACCAAAATGTTTTATTTTAAATTCAGGGATTTACATAAATGAAACCCACCTTTCTTTTCTGTGGGTTTTAAAGTGACATAAAGATCATGTATTTAAAGCAGTTTTTAAAATGTTATGATTATGAAATAAAAACCATTTCTTTTATGCTATATGGGTTCTTTAGGAAATGGTTGATTATTATATATGTGGCTCACATGATAATAAAGACATTTCAAGGGTGCACCCTGATATCCCTCCAATACATTGGGTAATGACTTAATCACTAGAGATGACCATTTAGACTGATACCTCGGTGAATAACCATGTTAATTTTTATTGACACCTTGGGGATGGACCTTCGTGAAATGGAAATGATTGTCTTTGTTAAATGTTGTATCCACATCTTCAAGTTATGAAATACGTTATTTTTATTATGATATTCCGCATGATTTCATTCTCATTCTATAATGTTCTTTACATGAGTTTATTGATGTATCTCAAGTTCACATGTTAAATGTTTCCCTTGTTTCCATTATTGGGCCTTCTGCTCACCCTTTCATTTGATGTATGTAGCTAGGTTTTGAGATGGATTAATGAACCTAGGATGGACATAAGGAGAATCCTTTCATGTGTTTAAGAAGAATGTTTTTTTGTTTCATGTATTAAGTTCCTGGTTTCCAAGACACTAACCCATAATGATCCTCAATTTTGTATAATGTAATGAAAGTTTATGTTAAAAAAGGGGTGATGCTATAGCACTTGTGGGACGAGAGATGGCATGTGCTACCACAGAGAAGGTACTGATCATCCAGGAGTAGATGGAGACTACACATAGTAGGCCGAAGTCATATGATGGCCGTAGACAGAGACCTCTGGAGTTTGAGGATGTGAACCACGACTTTCTATGAGCCTCACCTCGATGAGATCTATGGTGATTTGGCCGAGGAAGAATGTTATCTCCGTGATTCATCAGAACTTTCCAGGTTCTCATCAGAGTAGGCGAGGTGGCTTACTGCCTAGCTCTTCCACCTCAGTTGCACTGGGTGCATGATGTCTTTCACATATATCATATAAGGAGATGTGTGCATGACCCATCCCACATCATCGACCATGGAGAGCTGGACATCGACAATGGGGCGACATTTATGGAGGTTCCAGTGGAGATTGAAAATTGACAAGAGCTGGTCCTTCATGGAAGGTCGATACATCGGGTGCGCATTTGCTGGAATCACGGGAACCCCCATGAGATAAATGGAAGCTGGAGGTTCAGATGCATTCTCAGTACCCCCATTTGTTTCCTTGGTGTGAGTTTTAGCTTATGGGGACATAATGCCATGAGGTGCGGAGAATGTAAAGACCCAGAAATTCCATGGAATATTTTTTCGTAAATTCATGGTAATTTTACCAGTCTGTAGTTTCTGAAGGCACTTGATTCCAAGGCCCGGTGTGCCCCGAATAAAGTTTTGATGTTTTGTTCGGGTTTGTCCAGCAAACATACAAGTGTGATTTTATATGTTTTGAACCGGTTCTTGGAACAGAAATACTAGGGCATCATTAAACTCGCAGCATCAGGGATTGCTTAGTGAGATCTTTACCGCAATTCCCTTCTAACGAGAATGGTTGTTAGTTTATGGAGTTTTCAAATAAATTGAATAAAAATAAAGTGTTAACATTATTTTTATTGGGGGTTGTTTAATCCTCCAAGAAGAGGTTAGTTGTGTGGGCCACCACACCATAACCTCCCATGAGAGGTTATGGTGGTGGGGCCGACCCGCACATAACCTCCTTTGGGAGGATATTATTTTGTGGGGCCCACCTGAGCTTCATAACCCTTTTTAACTCCCCGTTAATTATTTGGAACTCCTCAACTCCCCTAATATTTAATTTGAACTGTTACTTTCCATTAATTAATTGAGTTGTCTCATTTAATTAAACACATGTATTTTTGTGGTTGTGCCATAGAAATAATAGAGAACATCCTCTATTATTTTTTGTTGCAATTCATTTGGTGGAACCTTTGGGAGAGGAGGAAGAAATTGGAAGAACTTGTAGGAAAAAATTCTTCCAACGAAGAACGTCTCTTCCACCAACAAAGAACGACGATCATCTCTCCCTCTTCAACCAGGGCAAGAAGTGGAAGCACCGAAACCCTCAAAAAATGATGACGTTGTCATCTTCGACTCATATTTTCCAAATTCTTCCTCTTCCGATTTTTTCAAAACGGTGTCACCTTCCTGCGACTTCATCAACGCTCGTAGTCAAGGGAGGTAGGGGAATTTGAGTTGAAATTATTCCTGATATTCATCGTTCAATTTATGTTTTCAGAACTGAATGATAACACCATAAAGAGGAGGGATCGGACTGCACGAACATGGCCCGAACCTCCCCCTTTTGATTGATTCATTTGTTGTAGATGGAGGTGTTACAACGGCGCCGCCAGAAGAGAGGATTGCAGCGGAGGAACATGCCACGATGGTACATGCAGCGACTGTTAACAAGCTAACCGCAGAAGAAGCCGGTGGTGCAAGGGTCGGCAGGCTACTGGAGGGGCGCGACATAGTGGCTCTGCATAGAGAACTGAGTCGTAGCCAGGCAGACTGCAGCAGTACTGGAGGGGCGCAGTGTCGTCGCACTGCGCTGGAAGAAGGATATCTTTCCATGCTCCCACTGCGATCGATCGTGTTGGGTGCGGCGCCGCCGCACCCCGCAGAAGGTAATAGTCATGATTATATGCTACGGTGGTCAGAGGAAGGTGGGTTCCTAAGACGACCACCTGTGCGCGCAGCAGGTGGGACCCTTTAGGTCCCACAGTTACCAGGTCGACGCCATGCGCCGACCAATTCGGAATACAAGGGGTGTACCCCCCCTCCCCCCAGGCATGGCCTGCCGGCCACGCGGGCCAGCCAGCCGGCCACGAGGGCCTAACATCCGGCCATGCCCCAGAGCTGGGCCAATTCTTAGGTCGAGCCGCTCCCTCGAACATGGTTGAACAGGCTGGGTCGGACCGGACCCAGACACGTTTGGACAGTTTACTCTTTTTCACCCATATCTTGGGCTACGGGTGTCCGATTGACAAACCATTTTCCGTGAATAGAATATCAGAGTAATATGGTTCTATTTTAATACCACACATGGGGTTTGGACACAATTTTAGTATGTTAGGGTTGGTTTAAACCTAAAAACCAACCGGGCCCCATGAACGAAAATGCCAATAACTCACAGACTAGGCATCTGTTTGACGTACCATATTTCATGTTATAACCCTTAAGAGATGGAGGTCCTTTGGGTTACTCCTTTTTGGAGTATAGTGGCGGTCGAGGTACGACCGATATCTTGAGGGCAGATTCTATGGAACTCGAGAGGATCATGTGCGAGAAATCCAGTGGCTGATAGTGAGGCGAAGTTTGGAGATAGATCATACCGAGGTCTGTGCTCAGTGATCCGGTGTGGGTCAGTGACTTACCGATCCAATGTGGGTCATATATTGTGTTGGTCAGCGCTCAGTGATTCTGTGTGGGTCAGCGCATATCTGTCTTGTGTGGGTCAGATCCTATGTGGGTTATTAGCGGGGGTTAGTACCTATCGATCCTGTGTGGGTCAGACTTTGTATGGTCAGATGAAGTGCCTCTTAACAGAATAAGATGATCTAATTTCACAACTAATCATATCTACTTCTATACATCACAAAAATCCGGGTTTGATATTAGTCAATAACTTCCATGTTTTCCTTATTATTGAGATTGGTTACTAAATAACTTAGGTATATGTATGGGAATATACCTAAGAAAGGGTTATCCATTGTTTCCGTACTTTTTGGTTATCCTCGTTGGATTTTGTGAGACCTTGAGGGTCTCTGGGTCCCTTTTTAGAATCATTATACTCACCTCTACACGGTCTATGCCCGCACCTCGATGTGTTGGTTGCAGACAACAGACAACGCTAATCGGGAGAAAGATTAGCAGAACTGGATGGTACCCGGAGGTGGACCACTTGGTGAGATGTACATGGAGCGGGCAGATGGACATGGGGTGTTGAGGATGCCATCTGTACACACCCATCAGGTGGGAATTCCGGAGGATGACCCGGTAGCTGCTATACTTTTTCTCTTCAGTTGTACTAGCTTTTCAGATATATTGTGCATTACTGTTGGGCTTGTATTTCTGGCCTCTTTACATTCAACACGCTCTTTTTTATGATGTTTAACTTATTATTATACTTACAGTTGTGTACTCCGTTGTGTTTTTTTAATGTTATAAAGGGAATGCCTTCCATGTTTAGGGATTTATGCCTTTAGTGCTAGTCGCCAGCCCCTGGCCTATGAGAGGAGGGCTTGGTGTAGAGATGATACGGGCCCCGGGGGATGGGTCGTGAAAAGTTTGATATAACCCACACTCATAATTCCCTAATGATCTGGTTCTATATTGAGATGTTCTGTGATACCCTACAAGTCTTCATGTGAGATTAGTTATAATATTCCTAGTTTTGCGAAGTGAGAAATCTTGTGGTGATGTCAGATTATTACACAAGATTCAAGAACATTGGATGGATTGGTAGTTAAGGATGTATCCCGACCCACAATATAGATGGATCTTTTGTATTCGAGTGATATTTGATGTGATGTGATGTGATTTCTGTGGAAGGTATGAGTGAACGTGAAATTCAATGTTGGGGTGTAAGAGAATAAAATTATTGGGGAAGTGGTAGTTACATTCCATTATTTGTTATGATCATGATGATATAATTCAATATTGGATGCATGATTTTATAAGTAATGCGTAATGAATATGGGATCAGCTGGTTGACCTAATTATATGATTGTTGGTTCTTATGTTTTCTCATTGTTTCATTTGAGTTCTCTATTAACATGTGCATTCAATTCCATTTTTTATTCCCCACTGAGAACACCTTGTATTATCACCGGATGTATACATGATATTTTTATGTTTTGATGATGAATTTGATGAGCCAGTAGAACACTTCATGATGGGATGGATCTATTGATGTGTTTCTTAATCGATTTTTTCTTTTGGTATATATGAAGACTTATAATTGTATTAGTTTACATTATTCATACATTGTGGTATGGATTTTTTTTTAACAATATTTAATCTTTTGGGGTTTCTTATTGGTTTTTTATCCTAAATAACGATTAGGTTTTAATCTATATTGGGAAATACCTCCCAATTGTGATATTTTAAATCCTCAATGAGAGTCTCCAACATGGGCCTACTACAGTCATGAATCAAGGATAATTACTTATATCTTATAATTATGAAATATTTAGTGGGATGGGTATATGAAAATTAGAAGATGAATTTCTGGATGATCAGGTCAGGTATCTACGTAGTCGATAAATTATAATCAAGGAAATGGATATATAAGGTATCATGCTTTTATAATAAATAAAATCATCATATATAATTAATTCATGTGTTTTTAATTTAATTTACATGTAAGGTATAATTATTTTATCCCATAAATATACAACATTGAGTTATTCTTATTCAATAATCATGATGGAGTCATATAGTTTTAATGATATTATAATATTATAATCAATATAATGTTTCACAAATGATAACAGTTTTTATATGGTGTATACTTAATTGATTAATGAGGATATAAGTAGATAAATTTTACATGGATCAACATTATAGTGTATATATAATGACATTACATATAGTGATCAGAATAATTATGCATTTATTATTAATATCATTCATTCTTACCTTATGTTTTTAGGATACCAAAAAATATATCATCCACAATTTGATACCTTTAATTATAAAATCATGAAACATATCTAATCGGATGTTAGATTGGTAAGTTGTTAATAATTTAATAGTTTAGTGAATAACCAAGACGTTTTTTCCCACTTGTATTTTGAGTAAAGACATATGACATTGTTTTTAATTAGATTAATAATATAAACTTCCAATCATATTTGATTCGTTTATGTTGGTTTCTACAACATGTGTGGGAAACATGTGATGTTATCATCACTTAGTTGAATGAAATGTGATGCTTTCATTGAATTTCTTATTCCATTTTATATAATTAAGAAAATATGTGGTATCTTATACTCTATTGACATGTTCCAGGTCTGATTGTCACTTTTTCTCATTGAAAAAGAATTATATAGGTATACGTATAATTTATATGATATATCTTATGGAGGATTTTGTTTCATAGTGATATGGGTAACATTGAAAGATATCACACCAAAATCCTATGTAGATTGGGAAGCACTAAAACATTTTTAGAGGCTTATAATTTCTTACATATATGAAATATGGAATTTTGAATTTTTTTTCAATGCTATCATTGTTAGAAGGGTCACACTGTTAGGATTTTGGATATGAAAAATGTTTTTCAAAATGTATTTGACCCATATTGATGAGTGTTTTATGAAACCTAATAAAAAATGATTTTCGAATGGATTCAAATATAACATCACAATTTTGATATAATACATAGAATGATTTTAGTTGTTGTTAGAGATTGTTGGATGTTTTCTAAAATAATAATCATATGAATTGCATTAATTAAGGATATATTGGTTATGATTTTTCAAAAAAATCATGATTGAGAATATAATTCAACCAATGTAATGAATGTTATATTCATCCATCTACCATCTCATAGGGAGATCACATTGGTCATTTAACTCACATTATGTGTGTTTGTATCTACAACAATTTTATAATATATTTTATTTATATTAGTATACATTGTTATCAAATTAATTAATAGCATTCATTTCAATTAATTAGGTTTAGTATATTCTATAATTGAATATCATTATAGTGTATGAAACTAGATACATTTATATGGGCTATTAATTCTCATTAAATAGAAGACATAAATCCTTTCATATAAGAGGGAATGAGTTCGATTATTGGCGAGGGATGATCATGGGTTTCTTTAAAATACTTCTAAACAAGGCCATCATCTCCTATTCCTCATTCAAAAAATTCTATATAAGGACTAATCACCCAATATAGAGTTGTTTGAATTCATATTTTATAATCATTGATTTATTTTCTACTATTACCTAATCATCGAATGGAACCATAGTTCAAATTCATGATATTCATCATTATTTCTCCCACAATGAAAGAAGATAGAGTTGATATAATCACATTTCAGATACATTACTATTTATAAAAATGTATATTTTACTCATATATATATTTTATATAAATATATGGGTTATTAGTTCTATCATTGATCATAAAATTATCCATAAAATCTTCCATTGTTATTGGTTTCTACTCACATAATATTTTCGTTTATGTATTGGTTGGAAAAATTATAGGTTCTCAAAGATTTAAAGGACATTATTATTTCATTTGAAAGGAAGTTATAAGAATATGGTATTTGTTCACAATGACAATGAGGGTGACTACTACAATAATTTAGGTGAGTAATGTATATAGTAATGTATTTTAAAGTAGAATATTCCACCTAATACACCTCAGTTAAATGGTTTAGATGAGAGTATGAATTTTACTTTTTTTTAAAAGGGTTAGGTATGAAATTCCAATTAAATAATTATGAATATTTGGGGTATTTTTATTTTTTAAAATTTTATATATCATGAATTTATAACGGATATTTTATATACGACACTATTTTATGGATAATTTGGGAAATGAGATCAAATGTGTTCACTTATGTTTTATTGAATTCACATATATTGTTCATCTTACATTTGATGATAGATCTATATTTGATATAATGGAATAATAGTGTATTTTATTGTTCATTTACATCATGATTGTACTTACATATTTTATGATCCTATTTTGATTAAAATATTTAAGAGCCATTATGTAGTGTTTAATGAGGATAAGACTATTACATACATTAATATAGGAGAAAATTCCCATTCTCAATTTTGGGATGGTTTATGTTTTCATGATAAATATTATTTTTCTTGGTTTCCTCTTATTGTTTATGCAAATGATCTTTTTTATGTGTAAAATTAGGTTCATTGTAAGTACACTTTAATAATATTTTAATACTCTTATTGTTTCTGATTATCTATTTAATTATGTTATAGGTGAACTCTGATTCAAACTGTAGAGACCATCACGAAATTACACGACTTATAAATTGTATTAAATTGTTGTGTATTTGGTGCTTATTTAGGGGGGGGGGAATCATTTCCTGAGGTAATGGAGAGTGATCATAAGGATAAATTGGAAAATGATTTGATATCATTGCATGGAAACCACACTTTTTAGTAGGTGATGTTACCTATGATAATAGGGTCCTTGAAAACCCAATTTATATAATTATTTAAAAGAAATTAATACTTATTTATTTCATTATCTATTGAGTGGTTAGTTGTTAAATTATTTTATATGAAACAAGGTATTTATTTGGAATTAATTTTCTTATCTACCATCCAAATCATCACCATTTGAGTATTTATTGATTTGGCCACAACATTGTGTTTGATTAATTCATTCCTTTATTGTTATCTATATTTCAGCATTTATATGAAGTTTCTATAATGGAGTTTTTTAATAGATAAATACAATTAGGTCTATAACATGAAAAATGGTTGTATGGTTTAAATCAATATCCATGGCAGTGGTACAAAAGGTTTGATTTTGTAATTCTATTTCATTTATTTTGAAATATGTATTCTATTAATTTTAATTATGATTAATTATTATATAATGATTATTATATTATATTTCTTTATTATATTTATGATATTTCTATTTTTATCGAAAATGCTTGTAGATTTGATATATTGAATAATGATCATTTTAAATAATTTTTTATGAAAGACTTGGGACTATTGAGTAATATTAATTTCCTGATAATGTCCCATATTAGAAGAATATAGATATTCTGGTTATCCTTTGAGAGATTCAATGAGAAAGTGACCTAAATATTTTATACAGTGTTCTAAAGTAGTCAGTACACTTTTTAGTAACATTTTATTCTTTGATCATTCTGGTCACCTTCTACCAATGAAGATAGAGAAGAGGTATAACACAAAATTAACAATTTATTAATGGTTTTTTGATGTATTTGGTGGTATGCATTGGAAATGATATAGCTCTTAATGTTTTTGTGGTATGTTGAATTATAACCAACTCAGGTAAAAAACATTACAGGGTAGTGGAGTACATTATTTTATATCATCATCATACTCTTCATCTGAGCTTTTTATTGGGTAGTAGAGAACCAATGATTTCTATATTTACATAGTAGGATATATTAGGAGATATTCATTTTATAATGTCATATTTATCATATTTAATCACTTTTGAAAAGTACGTTGTATCTTGATTGTTCAGAATTTAGTGTTGTGTTTAAATTTTTAGCTCTAAGTCCATTTTTAATACAACTAGTTGGACATACATGAATTATTTATGGGTCGTAATATTAATTTTTGAGATGAAATTTAATCATTATATGTATTTATTAATTATTTTTTGGATAATTTTTTATTTGTTTGTGAATGATTCTCATTTTTTACGGATGAAAGAGAAATATTTATTTGAAGTTTTATTTGATATGAAAAATTCACTATTCTAGATAGTTGTAACACTATAATATTTACACAAATGAAAATTGTTCATATATATTGAATAAAAATTTACTTAAAGGCAAATTTTAAGCCTTTTTATAGATTTTATATTTTATAGTGATCCTTATTTGAGGTGGAGGGGAGGTTTGTTTGGGTACTCCTTGCCTAGGGATCTCATTGGATGTTTTGAAAAAATGGGAAAATGTGGTTAACATTTTTTATTAGATATTTCTTTCTAGAGGTGGATTTATATGTCCTAAAAATATGTATCAATTTTTTTTGTGTTGATATTTTTTGGGGGTGTAATTCTTATGGATATTTATAATGAAAAAGTTTCAGGATTGAATATTTTTGATCCCCTGGAATCCATTCCATGAAATTTATGTTTTTTTTTGAATCCTTTTATTCAAATAATTGTTTTCAGATACATATGGTTTTTAATTTAGCCTTTATTTTTTGGTAGTGTTATTTTACAATAATATACTTTTAGAAAGAATATTCATTCAGTTCATTATTCTATTTTATTGATTATTACTTTTAAAATACTTGAAATGTTTTTATTTCTAAAATGTGCGATCTATGATTTTAGTGGAATCATATTTTTGGACAAGGTCCCCTAGTTTTTTTCTTTTTATTTTTTTATTTTTAAAAATAAATATGTAAATATATTTCTTTTCACAACTATATTTCTATAACATTTTAATATAAATATTTTACAGACATTCTCAAAATGGAATAAAATTTATTCCATATAACATTCAAAATTTTCATTTATATTCATACATATCCCACAATTTATTTCCCAACATTATCACCTCATTATCACCAATAAAATTTTTTACAAATTAATATTAAATAACATAAAACGTCCTCACCTCATTTCATAATGTATCCAGTGAAACCACCGAATCAAAAATCCAATTGTAAAAAGGAATTTTTTGTTGAACTAAAAAATGCAACTTCCATAGGTAAACACTAGAAAAACCACAAATAGAAGATAAAAGATAGTAAAAATATTTCCAAAAAAATATATAGTCACATTTAAAAAATGAAAAAAAACAACACAAATAGAAATAAGTTATGGAATCATTATTGATGAAAATCAAAAATCACTTGATCTATCACATGGTTTCTCCAACATATTAGTCCATTAACACAATAGAACACCTTTTATAAAAGGAAGACCTGAAAATCTATAAATCAGTGATCTAACACCTCCAACATATTGAAAAAGGAATCCACCAATGACTAAGGTAATATAATAAAAAAATAAACATCCTAAAAAAAATTGGTAGCGTCAAATATATTTCAAGGAGAGACATAATTTTTCAACTATTTTGAGTCAGTTCCCCTGATCCATAATAAGATATTTTAGATATATATCAACTACCAAATACACTAAAATACCTATAATCACATAAACCCCACCAAATCAACCAATTATAAAGGAAATAAATGAATAGATCATGAATTTGGGACCCAACCATCAATGAATGCTAGAAACAAACCTCCCTAGGGATAGAGAAACACAATAATAAATTACAAAACCATCCTAGATTTCACATAAGTAATGAGAAAAATCATTTCTTGTTGAAAATTCTTTAGGTGATTTCATGTTCTCCCTTTAGTTGATGGATTATTTTGACAACTATAAATAAAACATATATTATAAGAATTTTAACATCCATAAAAGCTTTTATATGATGGGTATTAAGACCTTGGTGGTGACCCCATGGTTCAAAAAATCATTTTTAGAAGGATAGGAATTCATGGGTTTCTAAATTACTATGGTGGCCACATAAAAGTATAGGATCCCTGACTGAATATATGTTTGATAAAAATTGACCATGGATATTCCTTGACACACTGGATAACTTCTGAGGTCCCAAATTTATTTAGTGGGGGTCTATGAGACTTATTTTTTTAAAAAGATGTAGTTTCATCATTTTTCTGGTCTGAGAACTATTGGTTTTCGAAATAAAGGGGGGATTGGATGAGGTTATTTAATAGACAAATATCCATATATTTTCCACTATATTAATCATCATTGAGGGGAGATGAATTTTAGTTCATTTAAGTGGAAACATGATATATTATAAACCATTTTCTTATATATATTTTTCTCTCATTGATTTACCATGATGATAGATGATTATATTCCGGGATTTGATGTTGCTTACAACCTAGCATCATGTAATTGACCATCATTGATTGAAATTTTCCCTTGATGCAAAGAGGAGTTACCTTAATTCCACCTTCCATTATATATCGTCATTTCATTATAGAAGATATGTTCTGAAAAATTATATATGTTTTTTTGATTAAATAGGATTAATGTTTTGGATGTTAATGTGTTTAATGATATGAATTTTGGATAAGATGTTGTCAAGGATGTTTCATGGACCATCTAGGAATGGCCGGTAAACATTTTTATCAAGTGGAAGTACCTAATGAGTAAATAGACAATTATTATTAAATAAGTTATGTTTCATAATTAATTATAGTTTTTTATGATTAATTATTTTTTTTATCGTGAGATAGGTTTTTGGTTTATTGGATGGGATTAATTGATGATTTTCTATGCATGGACGTGGTTTGGTTTAGATTGGGGAGGGTGGTAACACATTTTGAGGTTCCTGGACCAATTGATAGTATATTTCATGCAATTATATTTATGAGTGTTCTTGACTTAATCCATTTCATGAGGCAATGTAGATGTATATGGACACTAAGGGCCTTGGATAGTCAATATAGGTTTGTGTTGAACCTCTTATGATTCAGGTATGTTCTATTTAGCACATTGGATAAATTAGATTTTCTGGAGACTATTTCTCCAATGTTGGATGGTGAGCAATGAGTGGAAAATAGGTCTTTGGTAGATATAGGGGTTAGAGATATTATTTTAGTATCCTATGATTGTTTCCAAAAATCTAGTTGGACTTGTATGGGATTCTTATTTTTGGTGGAAATTTTTAGGATACTGTATGTCTCACACTTTTGATTTACACACTCTTGGTGGGGGGTATGGATTTGTATTATGAAAGAGTTTTATGATTCCTTCAAGACAATATGGGTGTAATAGAGAGGTTTTTCTAGTTGGTTAAGGGTTGATCAATATCTATTAAGAATTTTGAGATGATTCCATGGTTTCATTTGTGTTTTTGATTGTAAGTTTAGTTAATATTCTTAGGGGCTTAAAGCATAATGGATTTGGATAATCCCATTTTAGTGAGACCTGGAGTAATAAGAGATCATAACAGGGTGGATTGGACATTGGGGTCTAATAAGGAAGATGGTACGAGACATCATGTCTCTATAAGGGTTATAGATAATAGTTTTTATCAATGAGTATTGATAGTGGAAGGTCCAGAGGACATAGTGGAGTCTATTATAGATGATACAATATGTATTATAAAATTAAAGGATGGACGAGTAATATGAATTTATATGTAGAGACTGTGAAATACATTTTAATAGAATACTATTTTTGTGTCACAAATTAATATGAATGTATAGTGGATTTCCATCAATGAAATGGTTTATCCCTGTTATGTTCTAGATGAAACCATCTTCATCATGATTATTTCTAATCCTTTGTGAAATGGATGAGTTGTGGGATGATTTTATGATTCATTTATATGGTGGGGTGGTGGCTATCAATCATGATATGTTTGATTAGTGTAATTATTTGTCAAAGAATTGGACATTTCCAAGAGTGGTTACTGTGTAGTGCTTCTCAAATATATGTGTCATGGTAATATCTGATGAGATTGATAGACCCTACCTTTAGTGACTTGTCACTATGATATGATTTAAACATATTAAAATGCTAACTTTTAGATATTTTGATGTACTTGAAGGATACCCCAGAACATATTCTTTTTCATGGGATTTTCATCGATATGATGGAATGGGATGATGAGGATGAATTATAGAATGGCATTAAATAAGGCTTAATTTGGTATTGTGGTGGGATGATTAGCACATATTAACCAAATGAACATGGAGTCACTATGGTCGGTTTAACACATGTCATTCAAGTAAATTTTCTAACATGATTATTTTTATTCCACATTCATGCAAGTATATAATGGTGTATTCTAGGGAAACACGGTTATACCCTTATGAGGTGTATTTATCACACCCTACATGGGAACCATTGTGCTCATGAATAACATTATGCTGGTGTAGCTCAGGGGTATTCATAGATAAGTTTTTTGAGGCCTAGGGATGTAAATAGTGAATGGGTGTATTTTTTTCTTTATTTTTAATATGTCATCATCCTAGGGAGATATCCACTGTTGAATGATTGATAAGATATTCATTGTAAAAATTATTCATAAATTTTATACTAATATTTGTATACAATAATTTTTATTATTAATTTTTTTTATTTATACATCTAACTATATTTTTATACTTTGATATGTCTGATTATTCTCCGCATAAATTTTCTAGCCACTCACTACAATTTGGAATCACTTGGAATAAAGAAAATTGGTATGGATGTTATGTAACCCTCATACATAGACAATGTTATTTGGGATGTGGTAATAAAAAGGTGGTATCAATTACTTGTGTTTTGTTTAATTTAATACAGAGATAGTAGATAAGTGGTATTAGAATGTGTCTTAGCATATAATGGGCCTCATACATTTGATTCACGAAAACTTTTCTTGTGGGTATTCCTAGATACTATGTTGATGGGCTTGGTATTAATTCATTTCTATGTTATTTTTGAGATCTATATCAATTTTTATATGTAAATATAGTTGCGATATTTAGTGTTTTTTCACTTATACTATCATTAAGAGGCATATAATCATGCATTTTACCAGTAACATAGGATTCATAGGACCTATACCTTTTTGTTTTCAAATAATATTTATTTTCAACTAATTCTAGGTCATATGGTTCTTTCATTTGATAGTTCACTAATTATATAAATGAAATACCTTCACTATAGGATTTATAGAGAACCATTATGGGTCATATCATGCATAAATGCTCTCATAATGGATTGAGTATAAAAGTGATTCCTGAGGGGTTATTGATCTGGAATGTGATGACATATAAATATCAAAAAACTAATATGCGATAAGGAAAAGTATGAATGATATGGCCAGGGATCATGATTATTGGTTTGTTTTATATTTTAGAATCATGGTTAATATTTTAGGGTAGATTTAGTGGAATGAAAGCCATTTATTTTTCATATGAATTTTTCATTAGAATGTGTGTGCGGATTCTAGGTTGTTTGACCATGAAGGGATAGAACATGGGAATATTCAGGATTTTTAGATATAATTATTTTGTGTTAGGTGTTCCAGTAATATATATTATTATGATTGTTATTACTACATTTTTGAGAAATTTTTCAATAAATCTTTTGTATGTTGTTACTATAATGCACATGGTGAATGTACAACAACTTAGGTGTGTGGGACTGGGTTTGTATGGTCAAAACTAATTAGAAAAATAGTCATATATTGAGTTTGGGTTATTGGGTATCATATTATTTATGGGTATGGTTTACAGCTAGTAGGATTAAGGGAGGAGACTTGTGTAATGGTTCTTAGTGAATCACTATACCATTGAAGAGAATAGTTAGATTCTTTGTGAATTTTCGGTAAGGGGAGGTTTCAGTGTGTTAGAGATGGTGTGTGTCAATTATATATGGTGTGGATTGAGATGTGAAATAGTCAATAGGTACTTTATTAAGTCCATTCTAAATAGGTTATAAGGTGGATAATCCTTTTTAGTGAACATATGGTATAGTAGTGGTAAGATTATCATATGTTTAGTGGCATGGGATGTTAAATGAGAATCATAGAAATTCCACAATTTTAGGAGGTGAAATATAGACTTTTGGGGTACCAAGATATTATTGACCAGATTATGAGGGTTTCCATAATTCATCAATTAAGAGAATAGTTATAGTCTGAATTTTGTGATAATTTTAACTATTATGGGTTGGAAATTCTATAGGGAATTTGAATAAATAAATTTTATGTATATAATTTTTTTGGATGAGATTAAGAAAATGAGTTTTAGAATATCTGAATATCTATATGTTTTTTCAGGTAATATTATAGTCTTAGGAGTTGACATTAGGTTTTGGGAAATAAAAGGTTTGAGGATTTGATTTTTTGGGAAATTGAAAATTTTTACGAGTCACTAGCCAGCTATTGGATAATACAAGGGCCTTGAGCCATTCCTGGAGTCATCTTTTGGAAGATGAGCCACAAATAACCCACCAGTGAGACTTAAATTCTATATATTGGGGTCTGTGTTAAAATTTTCTATTTGGGATAGTTTTTTCATTTCATTTTCATTGATCTTTTTGTTTTAGATATGGAAGGGGCTTGGTAGAGGACATCCCTTAGTTAAACATTGTCCTACTATTCCAGTCATTTTATCTACATGTGGGGATAAATCACTCTAAATTTTAGTGATGACTATTTAAATTATCACCTATTTTATTACATTGATGGTTTTCTACTAAATTATCACTAATTTAGGAAAAAAATACATATCTAGTTTCGATTCCCCTACAGCCTATTGGAATCAAATGAGACCGATGTGCCTTTATTACAACTTGTATAATGAATATCCCAATATGTTTTTTGCCTAATACCCTACTCATTTTGATATATGTAAGTTAATAACATAAATTATTAAATTTATTTATTCATATATGTTTAACTTAAATAATGGGAGGAGGATTAATGATATAGATTTTTACATGGAAGGTGTCAGTGATATACCTGACACATTTAGAGTGTAGTTGGTTGATGTTGTATAGATGAGATGATATTCCATGTGGAATTTTGTTTTTATTACATATTGTCATATGTGATAAAATTATTCAAAAATTTTAATAATTAAAATATTATTTTCTTTGACCTATGAGAGGAATTTTGGAACATGGAGAGACTCTACCATTGAAGCGAAAAACTCAGATGAGGGTCATCATAACTTATCAAGGATGAAAATAATTCTTGTCTAAGTGGTCCCTTTAATACAAGAACACTTTCTTATCAATGTATGATTTTTTTCTTGTATTAATTTTATGGTAATGGGTAGATGAATAGGGAAATTGGTTGCATGGACATAAGAGATAGGTTGGAGTTTAGACTTAATTGCACATGATATGTTCTTTATTTCACATTCAGTGGTTTATATTTATAACCAAGAATCTCTCTAAGGGGAGAAGGATAAAAATTAAATTACTGGAGTATTTTAGTAGGTCATGGGGTTTGAGACAAAATGTGGGAATCCTATTATGATTTTACCTACAGATATATTGATCGGTACTATATGCTTATTCCAAGATATAATGGGTTGGGTTATAGGAAGACTAACACTTATGAGAGACACATTCATAGTTGTGACTTGGGAATTTTTGATTTCAATGATAATGAAAATTCCATCAAGGATATAGAAGTTTCATGGAGATGGGTAAAATCATTTTGATGGTATCAATGTCCTCTATTAGGATTTTGGTGATGAAACCCAAGTGTAGGTTATGGGCTTGGTCAGAAAATGGAATTGTGATGCTGAGGGGATTCAAGAAAGATTTATTAGGAAAATAAAATGGTATAGGTACCATGAGTAATGATATACATTTATAACATTGATATTATATGGAGGTTTTTGATTCTATGAACATATGAGTAGAGGTGTAACGGTGTTGTGACGACGATGAAGCGACATTGACAAGAATAGACCATGGCTAGTCTAGGGACTAAGTGTATTCCCCTCTTGGTGAGATGTGATGTGTTGTGATGTATTAATTTAGTTAAGGACTATGCCACGATGGTTTGATCTAATTATATATATGATGGGCTATGACATTGTTTTGGTGAAACATATTTCTTATTTCCCATTAGATATTTATCGAAGAGATGGTTAATCCTTTTAATTTTCATATTAAATACTTTTCGTATTGTATGGTTTCTAAAAATCATGAAATTATTGATTCATGTGATTATTTTTTCAACCATGTGCTGATAGTGTGATGTTTATCCACAATGATATTTTTTAGAGACGATATTATATGGCATGAATTACACCTTTCCATTAGAGTCATTGGTCAGGGAATTTCCAACAAGACGGGTTATGGTATGTTGGGACATGACTGATGTACCCTGTATTGTGGTACTAGTATTGGTTGGGATATAAACATATAATTGTGGGTTTTTTTGGAATTAGATTTTGGTTGGACATCTCTGTACTCTGAGTCTCCATGGAAGGACTGGTAATCGGCATAGTGGCATGATACAAAAATGATGAATTTTGGTATGAAATCAATCTATATCCAATTGATAAAGATGGTTTCCTAGATAATACATGTTGAAACACATGTTTATGGAGTCATTGAGAACTATTTAACACATGATAAATAATGTACTTATGTGAAATTTTTATTTTTGTTTCTATATTTTGTACATATATAAATTTTTATACTAGAAAGAATTAGTGTGGTTGGATGAAGATGTATTTAAAACACCCTATATAGGAACCACAATTTTTGTGTATAATTTATGTATACTTTACATAACAGTAATTGATTTGAAGTTGATTAGGATGGTTATTGTGGGGTATTTTGGGATAAGGTTTTTGATGCCTGAGGATGGTAGTAACTAAATTTTAGTGTACTTTTTTTCATAAAATATATATGATCAACCCAGCAGCTGACCATCCGTTTTATGACTATATACTTATTAATGATATATTTTGTTATAGAGCATTATTTCCTATTATTTTGTTCACTTGAATTTCTACTATGGATGTTCGTTATTTATTTATTTATGTTTTGGTTTTAAACTTTTATCTGATTGCATAGTGTCCAAAATTATATTCAAGGACCATCCAACTTGATTGAAGCCTCTAGTGCATAGGTATGTCCACTAATGTTTATCTGACCCTCAAACACAAACTAGGTTATTCAGGTGAATAGAGTCACAGCCAACAAATAAAATAGTATGTAACAGTATTGGTCATGGATTTTAACTAATATTTGAACCAATAATGTCTAGCTATTATAGTTTATATAAATTATAAAAAATGTTCCCCATGGAGAAGAATAGTGGTACAGAATTGAAAAAATATGGAAACCCCCCAAAAGATGAAACAAGAGAGATATTGAAATAAAAAAATGAATAATGAAAATTAAAAAAACCCCATTAAGTGATGAAAGAAAACCTAATATAAGGATTAAAAAGTCCAATATACTAATTCAAGGAAGAAACTCCCATGGTAATGATACTAAATGTGAAACCATATGGGAGAGATGATGGGAGGAATTGGATGGTTGAGTGTGGAAACATTTCATTGATATATTGTATTTGATGCCATTCATTATTGTAGAATATAATTATATAGAACTTTATATAGTATTACAATATTTGAATATAATATTCACACTTCATTCCATTAAATGTCTTGAATGTATTAATGTGTAGGACTAAGATATTCATCATAATAACTGAAACCCTTTATCAAAGTGACCCTTAATTTATAAATGGACACCATTTTAAACACAAACATAATTTTTTAGTTCTTAATTTCATATATGTGATACTTTTGAGGTATGGAAATAATTTTTCTATAATTTATGAGAATAATAAATAATTCTGATTTTATATATGCATTGAAATTAAGAAGAAAAATTTATCTCAAAATAGAAATGATTATAAATTTATTTAAATTAAACATTTATTGAATTATCTAATAATATCCCACATTTGATGACTAGAAATTATAAATGTTATTAAAATAATTATTATAAATTTTTTATTTTATTAGTAAAAAATCGATGAGGATATATGAATAAATATGTGTATTCTTAAAAATAGTATAATAAAACACATAACACATAAATAGAAACTCTTTGGTCCAAATTATGAATATTAAAAAGATCATAATTGGTATGTGAATGTATAATAGTTCTAAAGAAAATATAATACTATAAAACATATATGATTGTAGAAAATAAATAATTTCATATAATATATCTGATGAAAGAAACAAATATGGTATTGTAATGATGATTGATATATCAATGATAATAGAGAGAATAAAAATTATCAAAAGTATGAATCATTTAAAATTATAAGAAACATGGAATGATTTTTTTAAATGAATGTATACGTGTCTTAGAGGAATGTAATTAGGGAATGAAAAATACAAAATAATATATTATAAACTAACAGTAATGACCCAAAAATATAAAAATCTAATTTTATAACAGGAATATAAAAAATAGGCCTTGAATCAATTTTATGACATACATAAAAACATACAATAAAAATGAAAAAACACTCAAAAACCCCATTATGAGTCATCATATCATATTTCTTCAAGAAATGATGAATATGTATATCTCTCATGGATTTAATCCTTCTATTTTTATCTATAGGGAATGCAAATATGAATCATTGTATATGGAGAAAATTTCGTAGAAGGAAGATTGGGAAGTAGACAAATTAAATTAGAGAGGGAAAAATAAAATATAGGAGGGGCTATAAGAATAATAAATAGGACCAACAAACATATTTTTTTATAAAAATGGTTATTTAAACATATAATATATTATTAAAAATATTTTATCATTTATCCACTTGGAATTTAAATTCATATTTTTATTCTATGATGTTCTCAAAAATATATATTCCATATTCAAAAGATATAACCTAATCTTTAAATCCCATGAATATTTATGCTTCTAATGTGGCCAGTGTTTGGTATATTATTTATTATATATAATTTTAATGGTATAAAAATGATTATTATCATCAATGTAGTCATTCATCATTGTTTAAATATTCCCAAAATATTCATTCAACATATGTAAATCAATTTAGAAAATCATATCCAACATATTTTTTATTTTAAAATTAGGTTTACTAGTTTCAATTGTCTTTTCACTAGCTATGGACATTACCTAATACTTTATATACATTATAAATCAACAAACAATAATAAATAATAAATGTACATAAAATATATGATTTTTTAAAATATAAAATTTATATTCATTAAGATGACTAATATTAAAATTAATATTATACATTGAAAATATTCAATTTTATAGTGCTTTTAATGATCAAAGAGGAGTGATATAGTCAACAATAGATTGAAAAAACATGACATTAAATAAAAAAAATAAAATACATATGGTTAAATCTGAATCTATGAAACTTTCTCACTTATTAACATTGTAACGTGTTTATTTCACACTACCACACAAATAATTAATGCCAAATTAGAATTAATAGGATATAAAAAATCATAACAAAATATTAATTTCATTTATCTCAATTTTATATGTATATATTCCAAAGATATTTTCATTTCTATTGAACTTATTTTAATTAAATCATATATACTGGTTATGAGATATATAATGTAAGGTTCCATGGAATATTAAGCATTATTTAACAATTAATCTCTGTGTAATGATAATATATTAATAAATTCTAAAAGCTCCCCCTGATGTGATATTTTTTTTAAAACTTTTAATTTTATATTATCTCTAATTGTTTTATTTAAATTTTGTTTATTAGAGATAAATAATGGTTACCATCCACGAATTCTTCATCACAAAGGCATGGAATCACAACTTCATAAGTAAAATCAACTTTTTTTGGATAAATTCTTCTAATAAAGAATAAATTATTTTTAAATTTTTTTTTCTGAAACTAATAAATAATGTGAATTCAAGAGAAATACGAAAATATGAGAACAAAATTCACATTCTATTATATATTATAATATCAATTGAAAAATCAACTTGAAAATCGACACTACAGATGAACTATTAAAAAAAGTAAACTTCCTTTACCCATGAGTTTAAAAATCATTGTGAGAAGCTATCTTTGTCAGTGATACAACTGATATCGTTGAAATGGGAATTTTCATTATAACCTTTCTAGTGAAATTATTTTTCCTCTATCTCATGGTTTATATACTATTTTTACTGTGGTGTTATCGATATCCAAGTGATATTAAATTTTTTAATAATTTTTTATGTAACCCTATGTAATTTATTGGAATTTCGTATTTTATGAACTCTATTCAAGAAACATTTTAATTTTAAGTTTGTATATATATATTATGGTTGTGTTTCTGTATAAAAAATCACTCATGCACAAACACTTGAATTTAATACTAAACACACAATATATATATATACATATATATTGTAAACCTATTAATATGAATACACATATATATACATAAATTAAAACATATATAAATACATCAAAATTTGGATATATATAAATATGTTTATGTAAAAATATTTATTTTCTGTATATATGTTTGTTTTCATTTTACTATATATATGTATATTGTATTTACACTTCTGAGTTAAATTATATTTTCTATTTGTAATGTATCTGAATATATATGTGTTTATGTGTTTGAATGATAATATATTGTTATATCCATATCGTATATTTATATTTTTGTTTTTTTAAAACTTGGTCGATTTTTATAATATGAATATGAATCTAAAATGGATGGATGTTTATAGTTTGTCTTGATATTATGGGGATAATATTAAGAATTTCGTCAATTATGTAAGAGACCATGTAAATAACCCTTCTTGAATCACATTTAGGTTTTTTCATTATATTTTATATGTAAAACTAATTTGTCTATTGAATTGGAATAACACAACATCATTCAAAAAATTAATCAAAGTAATAAATTATTGAAATGATATATATATCAAGTAAATGTGTCAAATTTGTGGATTGAAAATATGTTTAATAGAACGAATGGTATATATAAAAGTGTATGAGGTAATATATATATCTATTTATATATTATATTTATGAAATGAAACATTATCTCATAATGAAGTTAGATATTATGTGAAAAAGATTTATACATGTATGAAATGTAAGAATATGTCAAAATATAATGGTCAAACAAAATTGAAAAAACTATTTTCTTCCTTAAAACTAAAGAACATGATTTCAATTAATAAATTGAGTAAATATATTTTTTATAATATTTCATTCTCAGTGAAATTATATTATTCTCCATAATAATGATCATTTTTATCATATATATAATTATAGAAAATTATTTTAAACTATGCGTTATAAACTATATAAAATATATGATTTCTATAATTACTTTATATTACTTCAAGCAGAGTATAGTTGAAAATTATATTTCAAAAAATATTAGTGAATATTGATAAAAGAAATTGATCCATTCCATTATAAAATTTACAAAAATAAATAATTATTCAAATATTTTGATTAATACATATGACTTTTAGAACTATAATTAGGTAATGTGTCATGTTAATTAAATTAATTTCTAATGCCAACCTTAATAACAATAATATTATCCTTTTTTATTTGAAATACACAATGAGTGTCCCATTATTCAATATCATTCATGAATATTTAATATTTCATTAAATACTTAATAAATTTGTTCTTATTGTGTATAAATAAAAATTCTTGTTATATGGACAATTATATTTGTATATTAAGAAATAGAACTATTCGTATGAAAAAAGTTCAGAAAAATTATAATATTTTTTCTTATTTTAGAACGTGAAAATCCTAGAATTAATTATTAATTTATTTCAATTAAAATCAATATAATCTCCAAATAATCTATGAAATGGGTGGTACAATATATTATATTAAAAATAAAGATGATCATTGACTGAGATAATATGTATTCAATATTAAATATAAATTTTGATTTTGTAGTAATTTATCAAGAATAAACATTAACTAAATGTTAGGGTGTCTTGTATATGAGGGAGGTATACCCTAATTTATTTTGAAACATAGTATGATGACCATGGTTATAAGACGTCATATGTTATTCTATTGACAATAGAAACACTTATCATACAAATAATCATTTTATGGGTAGTCAGAAGAATGATTTTAACCATATCAATTAAGAAAACAAGAACTACATAAGTAATTAAAGGATGTAGTTATTAAGTTCAATTAGGGGTGGTGTAAATCAGTTTGAATTCATTATTTTAAATTCCTCCCATGAAATACCTTCATAATTTGTTAAATTTATTTACTTTCATACTTTTATCCATTTATAAACAATTTATGGAACACATACATAATAATTTTATTGAATTTATAATGTTTACCACTCAAACACAATTGGTATAGATTTTTTATGATATAAAAGACATGAAATCATGAAATATATTAATTTTTATAAAAAATTGGTTAAATACCTTGTGAGGGGTTGAATTGGGGTATGAAAAATTAAAAACAATTCCCCTTCAAATATTTTTTCTCCATTAATAAAAACACTCTTCCCTCCCTTTCCTATGACATTGTAGGAATAGACAGAAAGCATGTAAGTGAAACATCAATATTATATGCTTCACCCTCATTAGGAAATATCCAAGGAGCATAAATTTACTATGTTCTGATGGAACAAATCCACTAAGGCTCAATTCAAAAATATAATGTTTTTGAAAGATCACTTAAATGTCCATGCTCAATTTCATTACAATGTTTAGGGTCAACACACTACTTTCCTAATGGTTCCTCCCTAACTCTCTTTCGATTGCTCACTATCGATGTAATGGATCACCTTCATCGTCTGCATCTCCTCACATCTCTAGAAAGGATTCCCAGAGAATTTATGGAAATAGAGGCTCTTTAATTATTAATAATTAATACATCCTCAACTGTAAGTAGATGATATGTTGAATTTCTTTTTGGGATGATCATTAACATTTGTGAAAGAACTTGGATACACCCCATCTATATTCATCAAAATGATAAAATTCTTCTCTTAACAATATATACATTGATTAACTTCTATTTTTCATGATATTCAGGTGATCAAAGTCCCCATTTCAATGCATTAAATTTAGTAGTGAAAAACCTCCTTCTACTAGAAATATAGAATGGTAAAGAATCTATATCTTCTTATTCCCTTTTATAATTATGATATGATAATGATTCTGATTAAATGGTAATGAAAGAAAATATATCCTGGATAAATAATATCTTGTGATTTCCCTATGAATGATCGTGGTGTCTATCCCCTTACGTGAGATCCTAGATCAGGGATTTATGTGAGATCCGGGAAAGATACCCTTGCATGTGACCCTAGCTCTAAACACTGAAAAGAGACCATGGTGTGAGATCATGGTTTAGGACCACAATGTGAGACCATGGAATGAGATCATTTTGTGAGAACCTAGAGAGGGACCACTTCTTTTCACGATATTTTGGTATGATCATGCAAAACACTAACATGATGTCAGTCCTGCAGACTCCTTTAAGAGATATCTACCCGAACCCCTTTCGCAATTTCTCACAGTGAATCTTATTCTGGGATATTTATTCACATCAATATTTTATGAAAGACTTCATCAATATTTGTGAACGTGTTATGGGGTATTTAAAGTGATAAACACACCTGTTTGACTCATAAATTTTCGAACAACCATCAATTAATCCACCAATGTACCATGTATTTTGACATTTCTTTCCAAGAGATCAAAATTCAATCTATATAATGTTAGTGATGTTCTCTTTCAGTTATTGGCGTGATACATCATGATATCAATATACAACCATGAGCGCTGGATGAGATACCATTTTGAGATCCAAATAGAATCATGCACATCACGAGACCCCTTTGCAAGTTTAGAATATAGTCATACATTATCAGCATGGACATTTCAAAATCACGAATGACTGTGAAATACCACCATCCTTCCCATATTTCTTATTAACTTCATGTGTTGTCAATAGATCAAAGTACCAGTCATGTTTATGCATTGTGTTGGGTCTAGGCGTGAACTCCAAATAAAATCATTAGTACTACATGATATCAAGAAAACTGATCCAAATACAATCATGAGAATATTACAAGGTCTCATTGTGATATCCAAATATAATCATTAGTACTGCGTGATATCTCATCCTGAGATTCAATGAAAACAACACTCTTTGTGAGATCTCGTCAAGAGATCAAAATTCGATCTTGATATTTTTATTTATGTTTTTTTTACTATTTTGCATCATTTATCACAATATTAGTCATTCGTTATTTTTTGTTAGATTAGACATTAATTCTCTCTACATGATCATAAATGCATGCTAACTCTTCTTGTCTTCTTTCATAACTAGAATTAATCAACAACCTCAATCATTTTAAGCAAACTAAATCATCCCAGAAGAACAATCAATAATGAATTATGACTTAAAATTTAACATGATTGGTTTGAGGAAAACACTTTACATTTTGATACCAACATCAATTTTATTCCATCATCTTCTAAAATATCTCTTCATTTGATTCCCGTATTGATTAGATATTTACTCAAGACACACTCTAATCCCTAAAAATCCATGCTCATCATGATAAACTGGAGTAGTATTAAAATATCAGCAATTAAACACTTCATTCCTAAACATATAATTTTTTTACATCATGAACCTCATCTGTTGTTATATATAACATTTCATGTATGGATTTAGCATCATCATATTTATATCACCCCCTAAGACACAATCCCCCTATCAGATTCTCTCCTATCTTGATTAATACATTTTCTCCCCAATAATTGCCATAATTTATCCCCCATTGTCACCAAACCAGAAGTGTACATTATTTTAGTCTTCAATAGGGTAATGAACATAGATTAACATATCATTGAAAAAAATCAGAAATCCTCGAGTGGGTGTCCCATACCCACACTTTATAATGTAATGGGAGTCTACAGACCACTATATTATAGTGAATGACATTTAAACACTTCATTGGTTATGAAATGTTTCAGAATATATGAAACCAATAGTTCTATAGGAACATACTATAACTTTATAATCCCTTTCTCCACCATCCCCATGAAGAAATTATACATTATTTCAATGTTATTTTTCCGCTATAGATGGATGTGATTTCTTCTTATATTTGTATCCCTTGAATTATCACAATGGATTTTGATCAGAGGCATCACATCAACTACCATATCATCATGATTTTTAGTCAAACATAATAATTACATGAAACCATGTGTATTAAAAATGTATTCATATTCAATCGTGATCGATGAAATGAAATATTATTTCTTTCTTAGTAATGAAATTCACAATCCACTAAGATAACCATATAAGAGATTAAATAATCAAATGAAAGGGAAATCATGAAATTTTAATATAATTGTCATGTATCTAAAATGAAACTGATAAGAAAGATAATATGACACCCCTTAGAGGTTCCAAAACATTTCAGGTTCCCTCCTTCATGTTCCAACCCCAGTCATCCATAAATTAGAGTTTATTTTCCCTTATATAGTTATGCAACAATACAATCTATTTCGGTACTGATCAGGCTGCCTAAATAGGGTGTGATTACAACTTCGTAGGACACACCCTCAATTTCTAAAACATGTCCACTCAATATATAGTGAAAATAGTTCTATACGGAAATATGTACAATGAAATAATCAAAAGTTTATCACATTATCATTTATTCGTATCTTAATACATTCACTCCTAGGTTCTCAATGATACATGTACCTCAAAACAAAATTCATCTCCTACCAGAGCTCGAAGAATTACCTATGTAATTCCATATCCTAATACCTTCTTCTAGATGAATCTCAATCTATTCAAGGTGTTATGATATCTCAGTACCTGATTCATCTCATGTTGTAGTTCAGATATTCTTGTTTGAGGCCCTAACATAGAGTTCCATTATTCTAATTACTTAATTTCACATTAATAAGACACATTTCAAAAAATACCAATATCAAAAATGTAAGTAAGACAACCATGTTACCATGATTACCCCTCAATAAAATTACCATGTTCTGATTCCCTTTACTCATAATTATAATGGCCTTGTTGCCATGTATACTTCACAATATAATTATCATATTTCTATTCTCTCACTCCTAAGTATGATGACCATGTAACTATTTATTCTTATCAATTTTTAATAACCATGTTACCATTCATTAACACATAATTAATTCATAAATAAATTATCCACAACAATTCCATTAATAAATAAAAAATTAGTTAAATACATCATATCCATTAGTTACCACAATAATTACATAAATTCTTCAATTCAATTAATTAATTCATCAATTAATTATCCAACATCCAAACTCAGATCCCAAATTTTATTTTCAAGAATTAATTATCTCATCTAATTCTCATCCCTTCATAATTAATCCCAAATTAATTATGTAGAAAATAATCTGAAGGAATATAATTTATTAGCAATTAATTATCTGAACTTATACAATTTGACATCTCACAATTAATTTCCCAATTAATTATCATGATTAAAACCACTATCTATTATAAAAATTCCCCTAATTATTTATCTTAAACCTTAATCTAATTATTAATTCCCAAATTATATAATTATTTCAACAAAAAATAACCTATCAAATTGTTCAATGTAATTAACCTAATTCAAGGAAATCATTTTATAAAGGATGATAACGATTATATAATATCTAATATACATATCAAATCAAATACTATGGGAAATAGATTTAGGCCACCCACCTCAAGTCATTGAAAACGTTTTCACAAAAAAAATCCACAAAATCCAAGCAGTAAAACAATGTTGACAAAAGTTCTAGATCTCAATCCATAAATGTAAATCAAAATCAATGGAATCATGATCTCATAAAAATTACCTAATTGTAAAATACTACATCTTTATTTCATTAAATAGGATTAAAAATTTGTAAATAGAGTAAATCATCCATGAATAGATTAATGAATGATTAAAGAAAGAGATGATGAATCATCAGAATGAAATCTATTTATGAGGAGAAGAGAGGATCTTCAATTTGGGATTTTGATATTGAATAACAGTGTTTATAGGGCCTTGGAATCCTTCTGGGACAATTATAGAACATTACTTTACCCTTTGGAATGTGAAGTCCTGAGTTAGGGAAATATAAAAGACTAAATGGTTCATTGAATTTGAAAACGAATGAGATTGATAATTTTAGGTTCTCATTGTTGCCCCTCGCATGGTTTAGTCACGATGTTATAATAACCGAGAGAAAATAATGTGTTATCCACTGATTTAAGGGGCACATCTCATTGAATCTTCGAACAACATCTTAATTTATCCTTTATTTATGTCGAAGCTACATATTCAAAGACCAAATATCGCATGGTTTCTCCGTGGAAGCCACATGGTTTGTACAAAATCTGTGCCAACCGTGCGTAGCCTCTTTTTCTCAAAAATTCCATTAGGCAATGGAAAAAATCACCACATGAAATAAATCCCATTTCATATACATAAATAAAATTAAATAATTCATGTAATAATTCCCAAGATAACTCCTAAATATGTAAGGATCTTACAACCCAAGACTAACATGTTATGAATGTCTTAGTATGTAACCGTGAAAATATACTTTCTAGGTATTTGTGTATTCTGAAATTCTTTGTTTTAGACCAATGTTTTTCTCTAATGGAACATTATATTTTATTTCCCTATGATTCATGTCTTATGGAGAAGAATTTTGTATCCCATGGGTCATGATTATGATCATTGATCTATGGGGTACCTTTTTCAACCATTATTCTCTTCTTCTCATAGTCTTATGATCATTTTATACGTACGTATCACCCTTATTTTCTCATACTTATCACATTCGGAAACCCTTTTTTAGGATTCCCTTCCCTAGATTATGAATAATGGTTTAAATAAGGGTGTATTTTCTAGAGTAATATAGGGGAAGATTATCATTTGATATGTTGATGATCGTTTAACAAATTTGATTGTTATGTACCTAGTATCCAGATAAACAGAACCATTATGGTCCTCATATGTGTGTTTTTTGTAATGTATTTAATATTAATATATGAATATGTTTTGTTTATGTATGGAAATCATGGGTTGTTATATTTGGTATTATAGGAAAGGATTATATAACCATTAGATAATAAGATAAGAAAATATGCGTGATATCCCTATAGATAGTTAAAATGATATGCATAGAGATATAAATAATTATAAAATAAACGATGAGTCAATGTTTAAGATAACTTACTATAATATCAATAAATTAATGAATAATTGTTTTACAAAAAATTATATCCCATTTTAGATAATAAAAGTTAATTTGGATTTAGTACAGAGGTTCCTAGGTGTAATATATCTGAAAAGGGTGAATTTAGTTGGACAAGAATTTCATGGTGTGCATGATAGTGGTCCTTAATGAACAACTCATTTGTGAAAATGGGAGTATTTTATTTTGAAATTAAAAAACACTTTATGAACCACTATGAAGGATTTGAATAATGACCCCGGTTAATGCAAAAGTGTCATGATTTAAATATCCAATATGTGATTACTTATGAGTATGTGGATCTCTATTATGATTATTCATTCACACCTAATTAATTTTATTTAAGTTAATTGAAAGATACCGATTAGAACTGTTTAACAATTAATGTGATATAATATGAGTAAATGGGAAACCAAATTGGGTGATGACTAGATCAAAGGATATTGGGATTATTATTAATCAGTTATCTCGATATAAGATTAACAACATGAACATTAAAAAACTCTCATACTCCCCATGGAATAGAAGGATTTTATTTTCCATGATAATGGGTTGTGGAGACAATGGATGAAATAAGAATTAGTTTTCTAGAAGCCTCAAATATGGGAAAAATTACACATGTGAATGTCTTGTAAGAACATGAATATTTTTACGAGTTTAAAATGATGCCACAAATCATGTGATTAACGATGAAAATGGAATTTTTCAGTTAAAATAATGGATGTTAATATTGGTCTCCCTAATGTATTATAAATAATTTAATTTTTGAAAGGATGAATATATGGTTATTATACAAATAGATATCCTAGGGGGAAATTTCATGATGAAAATCAGCATTATGGTATGAGTAATGGTTACACTACTGATGAATATTTTTCTTTCAACAAAAAAATATCAAAGGAATCATTGTATAGACATGTACACCGTGAAAGAAATTTACAACCATTAATAACATAATATACATTCAATATTACATTATTAATTATCAAGGCTAATTTTTAATAAAAAAACATTAAAAAAATTGTTTTAAATTGTTTTTTTTTTCATAGCACAAATGACATTTTCCTCAAGAATTATTTTATGTTTTTTAAGCATCCTATGTTATTTTTAATGGTTTATTTCTAGGAAAAATATTACCAAAATGATTTAATTTTTAAAAAATATGTTATTCAAATATGAAATGATATTCTCTTCCAAAAAAGTTTCTAATTGGGGTTTAAGGATTCCATTATGAGTTTTCAAGGTAATTTTAGTATAAACTCATTTAGAAAATGTTTCATGTTAAAAAAAATATAAATAATTGAAAACAATATTTCCCCTAATAAATGTTTTAAATAACATTTAAACCATATTTTATCCATTTTGGATTTTTTTTATCAAATAATTGGATTTTTGAAATATTTTATAAATATTTTTTAAAAAAATTGTTTTAAAAAATATTATTTTTTATGAAATGATACATATTATCATTAAAAAATATTTTACATTTAAAATGACATCCTTTTTTTTACTTATTATTTACTAGGGATATGATCAAAGTATTCAATTCATATTCATTATCTTGTTGGTTTATATTTATAATGAAAATATATTTTTGAAACCCATTTATCTTCCATGGGTTATACCATTATAAAATTCATATGATACATGTTTATCTTCCATAAGCCATACCATGATAAAATATGGCTAAAACCCAACTATTTTTCTATGCGTTATTCTTTGTTGAAATGATTATGTGATTATGAAACCTAATTATTTCCCATTGGATATATTGTGATGAAATTTTAATAAATCCCATTTATTTTCATTGATTCTGGTTTAATGAATATTTTATGATCTTTTGGAACACGTGAATATATGTTTTTTATGTGATAGAGGGAACTATATATCCCTAAAATTTTTTTGGTAATGATTCATGTTTTATGGGCTCAATAGGTATATGACATTTTATCTCAATCCTAAAACAAGATGGTAAATAGAAGATTATCCAAAGCATGAAACAATAGGGCACAGATAATGTAATTCCAAGACTGAAACTAAATGTTACATTATAGGTTATCCCAGGAAGGGAAATGATATTACATGGGTGGTTAGACCAATTCAAAAAAATTAAAGGGTTCATTGGAGGTTATACCGAGATGGAAGTTGTTACATTGGATAATATATGAAGCCTAACATGTTATTAATGTCCAAGTAGATATGCTTGACTACAGATTTTGTATTCTTATTTTTTCTCCAAAATTATATTTCTCATGATAATTGTAATCTCCCATGGATCATTATATTTTATTTTCATATGATATATATATTATAAACTACTAATACATATGACATCACTTGATATTATGATCATTTATATTTATGGTGTGGTATTCAAATGTTATTCACAAGCTCTCATAAACATATGATCATGTTATGCTAATGTATCACACTTGATTACACATACTGTGAATCTGATCCTACCAATTGTTGTGATTACAATACATAGCTTCTAAATAATATATTTATGTAGGTAATTTTGTTAATAGTAATAATAAGAAAAATCATAATGCTTATGTAAAATATATATCACCATATTAGAGGATTATGTACCTAGTCTCCAAATACAATAAACCAATATGGTCATTAGGTGTGTGTCTATGTAATGTTCTCAAATAAAATGATGTAATATTTATTTATGATATTATTGTGTCACTTAAAACATCATATTTAATTTAACAGTTACATATACATGGAAACAATAAAATGAAGGTAAAAATATTCTTAATCATCTTATACTTTCATCCCTTAAGAACTCAACATATCTGTGTAAGATATTGATCATATGATTAACCTAAAACATATCAACCCATTATGGAAACCATAAATCATAAGGTAACCTCTCATTAAATGATTGAAATCAATAAAGTTATAAAAAATCTATAACTGATACCAACTTTAAGTGCCTCAGACATGCATTCTCAGATCTTATTCTCAAAACATGCACTTGACTTTTTTTTGATACTGATGAAGGTGACCAAATTTTTCCATAAAAACATACAACCTTTAAATTGAATATTTTTTGACATACATTTGAAATAAAATTTTAGGTTTAGAGTCTTAGATGATTAGGAAATATTATTATATAAACAATACACTTTATTTCAATAGAGATTATTTCCCCGATTCATGGATTTTTATTTTAGTATTGACTTCAACATACCGCAGAAGCATCATCAAATTAGAAACATTTCTTGATAATGATAATTTAATCATAATTTATAATAATTTGGGAAAACTGAAATATAATATGTTTTGGTTAAAATTATTAGTAAGGCTAAAAAAATCCTTGACAATAGACTTTCATTTGTTAGGATATGTAGAGAATACAGTTATTATTGGATAATCAAACTGTTTGAGAATACACTAAGAATATTCAAACCCATTAATATATGGATAATTAGTCATAAAACATTAAAAAACTATTTAAAAATGTTATTTGTCATAAGAATAAATAATCACGACCAAGGTGATTTCCATCTTGATCAAAGGTATCATTAATAACCATTTAAATTATAAATAAATTATGTTGGTTTGATTGATTATCTTCTTCATAACCTACATTAAATCCATTTAAAAAACAAAATAGAGACAAGTTAAATCCATTTGAAAAGTAATATATCAATAAACTTCTTCTTCCTTCAATATACAAGGAATATTTACTAATTCATTGGAGTTATGTATGTGAAAACCCATCATATATGTTATGTCGGTCTCACCCATAATCTATAATGGGGCTCAAACTGTTATTTAATTTTCATAAAGACCACATGTTCATCATAAAAAATGTATACATACAATTAATGAATAAAAAATTTTCCTTCCTTCAATTCAAAATCAAAATAATAATCTATGTTTTTAATAGCTCAATTAACCCATAGAAAAGAAATATGTTCAATGATAATCTCATAATTCATCCAAAAAAATGGAAAACGAAGGTATCAATTAAAAATATCACTAATGATTTTTCTATAAAATCATGGGTATTATAATTATATTAATATAAACACTATTATAATATTACTGAAAATTTATGGATTAAAATAACAATTTATCATTGAGTAGAATCAAATGATTTCAACATTGTTGGAAATTTTTTTAGAAATATCACATTGAACATTTATTGAGTAAAATATCTAGATCATTTTGAAAAACAATTATTTAAAATATAAATATTTCTCTAATAATAATGTATTTTTTTAAAGTGTAATTTTAATCATATGATGTAATATATAAAAAATTTAGTTTTCTTTATGACAACTAAATGATTCATGGATAGTATGTTAAATAGATGATTCATTTTACAAATTATGCAAAAGTAAAAAAGTGAATCATTTGGAAAATTATATGATAATTCAAATAATTTTTAAAAATAAAAAATAAAATTATGGGGAAAACGAGTTCAAAATTAGTATTAAAAAATTATTATAATAGTTTTTTAAAAGTTTTATTTCAAAGAAAAATGAATTTTAATTGGTGGGAGACATGAATCGATATTTTCTAAAATGAATTTCCAAAATTGTTTTTTTATAAAGGGAGGGAAATGAACCTATTATGACAAAAAACCATGTTTTATTAGAGGAGAAAAAAATTATTCAAGTGATGAATATTAAATTTTTTCCTCCCATATAATAATCATTATATAAAATTTGGAAATGATAAAAGATTATATCATAAATACTTTTCTATGTTGTTAAATCCATAATAAAATATCCCATGAAAGAATTAAATCATATCAATATTAAATATAATTAACATTAAGAAATTAATTATTTAACATATCATATGTGAAGAATATTCACCTCATTAAAGTTGATATTGGTATAACACAACATATTTCCCAAAGTAAAAAATTTGAGATGAGAAACCATTACATTGATCACAAATTTGCAGTGAGAATGAAAAAATAAATCCATTATATGTATCAAAATATAAATCCACATAAAATAAACAAAACAACTCATTGTATTATAATGATTTAATATACATATAAAAATAAAATTTTAATGAAAATAGATAAGTAATATAACAAAATGAAGGGAACTTTTGTTATTTTTTACCACATAATGAAATTCATATCGAACCCCATTGGATAAAATAATTCATATTTAAATTTAAAATACCCAAAAGTGTGATGTATTTTGGATATTATATGTAAAATGGGGAGTACATACACTATATAAATAATATTTTTTTGAATAACAACATAATATTCCACAATGAACGAAAATTGAGACAAAATCCATTTGCTCGAGTCAATATATTCCATGTATTTCCTTTAACTTCATTAAAATAAACCTATATAAATATTTTTAATTCATTAGAACAATTTATAGGTTGAATATATAAATCTTATATAATTTTCATTATTTATTTTTAATGTAATATATAATTAATTTACTCCCTCAGTCAATGACGTGTGTTATAAGTATGTTAGGTCCATAGTTTCAAAACATATTATTTGTCTTGACCATTTTAAATGATATCATTGTTACAATATTTTTTAGAAAATATTAATAACATAGTTATCATATTAATCATCAATTGTACTTTTAAAACTTATCGTGAAATATGGTAATTAAATTTAAATTTTGTTACAATCATCGAAATTGTAGGTCATACGTATGTGTGACTAAATAATCCATTTTTCAATGATCATTTTGAAAAAACATTGTTATAATATTATCATTAAAAACTATACATGATTTATTTCCTTCAATAAGATTCCATTTTAAACACATCTATGCACTATTTTACCTCAAGGCTTTTGGTGTGCCTCCCAATATGTTGAAGGATTTCATCTAGTACTATGGATTTAAAGAGCTTATTTTGGGTTGGAAATACCCTCAGGTTGAGATAATTATAATGATAATGGTATATAAAATATCGTAAGAAATAAAATAACATATTTTATGTAATAAAAATAATGGAAAGATATGTAAATAGTAATGGTAAAAATTGAAATGCCTTAAATAAAAACACCACTTGCAGAAACATACAACAAGATGTGTAAGGTCATATGAATCAAATAATGTTTGTGTACATCCTGAAGGGCCCATGAAAGGAGTACGAATGAATCTCAGTTTTCCACCACCAATGGATTCATATATTATATATATTTTCATATAGTTTTTTATAGATAAAAATAAATACAATACATGCAAATCATATTAATAACCTTCATACCTTGTACTTAGAAACCACAAGGATGTGGTCCCCAACCTCCGCCATCATTGGAAATATATGAAAACATTGTCTCATTTATATATCTATAATAAAAAATATATATGAATATACATATTTTTGAGTGAGAGGATCGATGAAAAAATCCTATAGAATCACCTAACAAAAAAATCCTTTGTTAACGACCATGTTACAAATCTAAAATACCACCTAGCAACTCATGCCTACAAGAATAAGAGTGAGTGTACAAACGACAAGCCCAAACATTATGTACTTGGTCCCATGGACCCCAAATTGTAATTATACATAATCTCAATTCTTAACACCCCAAGGAAAAATGATTTTAGACCACACATAAATAATCCCCTTCAGATCACTAGTAGAATCATCGAGGCATGATGATATCCATCCTCCCTTGTCCAATCCCAATGGCCTCAAGTGTATCGAAAATCCTCATCCCCATGTTCAATGTCTCAATAATTTCAAATTATGTTACATCACAACCCGCATGGATTTTAATTGTTATCACCCAAAGAAAACAATGTGGTAAATCCCATCACCTGAGCTACAAAGTCTACGAGGGCCTCCACCAACATGGGTGGTCAACACCACCATGATCTGGTTCCTATTTCTGTGCACATGAATCTAATAGAACAATGGCTATAAAATGATGAGGATAATTAAGTGAAATATTACCTAATCCACATCATCCATCAGCATAGTCCCCTATGACTTTTTCTATCATCTCTATGGTAGATCCCATCAAATATAATGTGAGACTTGCCCCCATCCCGACTACCTCATTGAGTTGAACCGATGGCCTTGTCATCTCAACATAAAATCAAAGTCAAATATATATATATATATATATATATATATATCTCTCTTTGGACTTTACTATCCTGATAAACTATGTTTCCACTATCAAGATTGGAAAAAACAACTCAATCCTCAAGAAATGATTTTCAGTTTCCTGTATAACCATTCAAATCACATAAAAAACTATTTAATTTAGTAAATGTACCCATCCTAAAATGATAATATTTGTCCAATACCATTACCCAAAAGACCATGTGAATTGTATTAGGATCATTCTCATGAGTATCTCACATAATCCATTTAATAATTTCTAATAATATCATTCAACAAATCAATGAATCTCATGGATTACCCAAATAGTAAATATAGTGTACACCCCTAAAACACATGTAAGATTATAGATAATTATAGGAACAACCTACCTGACCACCGTAGAATTTTTTTTTCATCTGATACAATCCACTAATGAGAACCAAATTAGATGAATTTGGTGTCTTAGATGAACACCCTCAAAATTGGGTAAAATGCATCGCATGGATTTAATAAACATTTAGGATTGTGAAAAATAATAATATAGACATCATATTTAAGGTGTTATAAAGACAAATACAAATCCACCAATAGATCAAGTATTATAGCTTCAATGGTGGTGACAACAATACCCTTATAAGGAAAGGGGATAGGTATGAGAGACCTCTTAGACATCGCAACATATGTCCGCAAGGGAGAAATAAAATTTGATGGCTTAGACCACCTCATGTAGTAAAAAATCACATAACCTAAACTACAGGTACATTATTCACATCATGTATTGGGTTCACAACATGTGACATAGTTTCATATTGTGAATTCATCATGTTCGACCCCCGATCCATGATTCCCAATTTGTTGATGTGATAATGAGTTACATATCGGGAATGTGTTACTAGGTTTCTATTTATAGATGGAGTTTTTTTGACATCCCAAACCATCTCTAAATAATAGTTTTCATACTATGACAACTAGTAAATTCACTATTCCATATAACTCACTTGAAAACAAGTCATTTTGTTAAAAAACTCTCAAAATGAGGTTCTGAAACCAAAAATAAAAGTTTGATGCTCTCCAAATATAATGGATCAAAATTACCTAGAAAATGACCCATTAAAATACCCATAACTTTAAACATAATATCAAAAATAACATATTTTTTTCATTATATATACTTATATATAATATCCATCTCATTTGGTGATGGGAAGAGAAATAAAAAATTCACTTCGTGGATGTGGTATTTCAAACTTAAACATAAGAAACAATATCATTTTTCCGTGAGTGGATTGGTAAGAACTAAAATAATATGTATTTTAATTTAATAATGATAAATATACCAACAATATCATTAAGTTTTCATATAGATAATTTATATTCACTAAAATTATTCTTATTATGATCCATTAAATGATTTAGTTAAAAATATACCAACGCTTCATGATGCAATTTTCTGTTGTAAACATTAGTGGGGTTCTCACATACCACATCATATGGTATGTAATATAGGATATGTAATTTTGTAATTCCATTAGTGTATATTTTTTATAAATATAATATACATAATTAAAATACATAATTATAAATTGTCATTAAAAATGATAATGGAAAACAAATTACATCGGTCTGCATGGTGGTTGTCCACTATACGCACGAGTGATGGTTTTGTTTCCAATTTTATTAAATAAGTGGTTTATTTGGGTTATTATATTAACATAATATCATATAATTGTCTATTATATACTTTTTATACATTATTTATTTATTCTTGACTAAATTTTTTATGTGAATAAGTTAACTAAATTATTTTAGTGAAGACACTTAAATTCTCTTAGAAAAACCCCCTTTGTATCTCTTGTTAAGAACCTTAGGGTTGGTATTTTGGGAATTAAAAAGTCTATTGAAGTTGGAAAAGGATATTTCTAGGGTTTTTTCATTTTTTATAGTTGATCAAAATTTCATTATATGAGTGATTAGTTGAGATTAGGGAGTGACATTTTATAGTTGTGGAAGAGTGACATTTTTTCACAATACAGAAAACTATTCAATAATGGGAAGTTACTATGACCCCAAGAGCCTCTAAATTTGACAAATAAGGGATTTTGGTTAAAGTGTTTCCATAAGGGGATGCTAATGAACCCTAGAGAAGCTTCTCTCACTCTGTGACGACGATGGCGGTATGGCCGATCCCCCCCCCCCCCCGCCCTAATGTAGCAGGGGTGTTCGATGTTTTGGACCTTCTTGACCCACGACCTCGTAACTATTTTCCCAAAAGAAACATTGTACTATAAGGTTACTAAGCTCATAGGCGGTCTCCCGAACCTCCAGATCTTGACAGAAGAGTTTACAAAAATTTTCTTGCCTCTAAATCATAACTTGGTGATACGGTTTAAGCAGCGAAGGCCTTACGTTCACTCCTTTTACCGATTCTCCTTTGACTCCAGGTATATTCAAGAAAGGGATATAGTGGGATTTCTTGATAATCACAAACTTATGATCTGATTTTCATTGTAGGAAGACCTCATCAGTGCCTGGTCAATGAAACCTCAACGCTACAACAATCTCCAATTTTTTCGGTTCCGTTGGTCGTCTGAGTTCCACATGAAACACGACTCACCTTCTGCTGCAATTTGGGTTAGCCTTATTTATCATCTATTAACATTTCAAAACCCCTCTGTTATCCGAATTATCAAAAACCTTAACGATTGGTATTTATGTTCTAATAGCTGCACAGAGTCATAATGTCATTCTGTGAATCTTCTTTTCTATGTTGAGGTGGATGTATCAAGAGTCCCCTTCGATTTTTTGGGATCACTATTGGTGTGGAATACATGTGCAAGAAGCATGTGGTATTTGATTATTGGATGGAATTTTTTTCTTATAGTAGAAGGTTGGGGAATTCATCAGAGTTCTGACATCATGGGATTGCATTGATGGTTGGAATGGGATTATAAAAGTGTTCAATGGTTGGTTATCGGGGAGTCCTCGGGGAATCAGGAATGGTGAACAATGGATGAAGAAAAGTTATTGAAATAGGTGAGGAGGTTGGTCTGGGACATATTGTAAAGTTTTTTCATTGCAGCCGAGTGTGGATAAACAATGCAGCAACATGGCAGTGAACTGCATTACTGCGGTTGATATGGGTTCCGGGACGGGTATGGAAGCCACAACACATCAGCCCAAACCGATGGTTTCTGAGGTAATCAATCGACTGAAGTAGAATCTTGAGAGTCCTTTCAATCTGTAGAAGGGTGAGGGAAAGGCTCAGCATTGGAATACCCAAGGTGAAATTAAAAGGACCGGGAGTAATGGGATCTTGGAACAGCTTGTGAATGGTGAGATGGGGGCATGGCATAGCTCTTTAGATGAGAAACATGGACCGGGAAGTGTGGATGTGTGAAAGGTGAAGCAGGGACCCAATATAGTTATATGATTTCTAGATTGAGGTGGGGTTATTAGGGCAGGGGTTCTGATTATTGGAATCATACTCCTGTTCATCTGAGGAACAATTTTGATGGCCTCTCATAGGTTGAGTTGGGTTTGGATCTCGCTCTTTCGAGAGAGAAATCTGGAAATGGGGTCTGCAGGACGAAATCCATGGGGAGTGAACTCAAACATTCGGCAGACGAAGAATCAAGAATAAGGAGAAAAAGAAGATTTATAGTAGGAAAGGGAGAAATTATTACTCCTTGTTACCTCCTACCACAAAAACTCGGTCTTCAAAAAATTGAAATGACATGAAAACAACCAATGAGACTTTGATACACCTAAGGGTTGGGAACCGGGATGAACATTCCTTGGATTTTCTTTTCAGGTTTGATGAGGAAGTTAAGGATCAGGTTTTGTCGCACAATTCAACTGAAAATGAAGGATCCAAGATGATGGGGAGGACCCTCTTAGTCTCTCTCAACGAGGAGAAATTCGCATGTATTGACAAATAGGATCTCATTCTAGTACTAGTATTCAATATAGGGAAGATAAGCATGGTGAAATATATAAAATCATGGGAACATCATTCTTATGAGGTTGGACGGATGATGATCGGGGAATCCAACACACATTTTTCAAATTTTTCCTGGAAGTTGTTCATGAAGAGGATTTTGGTAACCTTAAGCTCAAATTTTATGAATTTTCTTAAGTGGAGGTTTTTCAGTTTGTATGAATGGATTGATGTTTGTGATGTGTCTGGGTTGTTTTCAGCTCTCTTTTTGGTTTCATAGAGAAGTCTACTATTTCATTCTCATCACGCAGTATGGATCTACTGCAGACCATGAACAGCGGATGAAGCCTTGATGAGAGAATTCCTTTTGGATATGGATGATGATAGGGGATGTATCTTCCATCGGTTCCAATCATGTTCATTTCTACATGTTACTTCTCACCAAAAGTATATGATTGTATGAGGTTTTTTATCATTGTGAATTTACTGGGTATGAGCTGATTCGGTAGTTTGTTTTGGAATTTTTCATTGACTTCCTGTGGGAGTGGTTAGACTAAATGATTTATCACTTTTCCTTAGAAGTATTTTTGAAAAAAAAAATTAATTTTCAGTCAAGTTATTTTTGTTATGTTATTTTCAATCCATTCCTATACCACATAAGAAAACAGATGTTTTGAACATTTTTTCCCATAACATCTATGTTTCCACAATTATACAATTTTTGTTTTCATAACGATAAAGAGCATTTTTATCAATGTAGATTATCATTTTAGATTATAAATAAAATATTAATTATTAGATATTTTCTTCCTAATACTTTTAAATATAAAATTTAATTTCTAATAAAAAACTGTGTGTGGAAAATTAATTTTGGCACCACCACATGTAAATCACAAAACCATGTTTTAACCTTTACCTTTATACCACCGTTCTTTCTATATAAGTTTCAATATAATTATAATAATAGCATTATTGTCCCAATAATGGAATATATTATATTTTTTTAAACATCTAAAAATAAAATAGTAGTGGATGTGATTTTTATGAATTTTAAATTATTTAATATAATATTATATATTTTAAAATAAAATTATTGTCACTTTTTACACTATTCATTTATTTTGAGAATACAATTTCCATGAAATTTTTTAATAAATATATTTTTTTTTCAAAGAATAATAATATTATATATTTATTAAAAAAAATTATGTTTTATAGTAATCCAATAAATTAAAATTACTTTTATCATTTTTAGTATAATTTATTGTATTTCCATTTATATTAAATAATTAATATGTTGCTGTCGCTAAAACGATTAATGTAATTAAAATTTTAGTTTAAATTAAAAAACCAATCCTTGTGAAATTAATTTCATTATTCTAAAATTGAACATCAATATACGATTTCATATTTCTTTCATCTCTAGGTGAACACATAATGGAAATATAAAATTAGTATTGTTACATTAGGCATTGTTCATTACATAAATTATTATATTGGTCACATTAATGGTATACTATCCCACATGAACATTAGAATAGATCCTAATGTAATAAAAGTCAAAAATATTGAAATCCAATAAATTTTGAACAATTTTATATGACATTTAAATTCAAATAATTTTAGTTAAAAATTTGTAAAAGTATTTTTACCATACTCATTGTAAATTATTTTTATATATTTCACTATTTGTTATGAAAAAATATTAATTTTAAGTTATTATATAATATAAACTATGTTGATAAATCATATGGAATTGATATTTTCAAATTCAATTCTCATAATTTGTAGAATTTAATTTAAAATTGAACCTATATAAATGATAATAAAACTATTTTTCAAGAAGTTTATTTTTTATGAAAAAGATGATTTTATAATGACTCTAGGACTAGGAAATATAATTGTATGAATTTTAATTATTATTTGTTGATAATATATATATATATATATTATTTAAATAATTCCCCAGGAATAGTATTTTTATTTACTATAATGAAGAATCGTTTTGTACATCAAATCAGTTTCTAAAAAAAACATTTTTTATCCCAAACATAGTCATCTAGAAAAGAAAAATATAAATATTATTAAAAAGAATTTAGTTACATTAAACTTAACTAAAAACATTTATCACTTGAAATAAAATTTAATACCTCTACGGGAAATTCTAATTATTTATTTTATGTAAATGTAATATCTATTTTACAAAAATGCATTACTTTTACTATTCACTAAAAAAATTATATTTTAGAAAAAAAAGTAGATTAATTTAATTATAATATTATTATTTAAAAAATGAATATAAATTTAATAATTGAAAATTTGATAATCTATATAAATTAGTTAGAATATGTTTCCAAAATAAGTAATCGAATTCATTTTTGGAGAAAATATAGTTTAGAATAATAAAATTACATTACTAAACATTGAATGATTATATACTAATAATTTTTAAATAAATTATATATTATGTAGGAAAATTATATATTTCATAAATTAGTTAATTTTATTCATACCCTCATATTTAATGGGTATGGTATTACATTAATATTTATAATTATATTATTTCATTGATCATTTAAGCATGATGGCGTTTTTCTTATACGCTATTGAGTATATCATTCATTAATAAAATCTGGGATTGTTACTGTAGAAAAAAAATTCTTCATGAAGTAGTATCTTTATAATCTCCATGATATATATCAAAATATGTATTAGATAAATTGATCAGTAACTTAATTAAATAATTTAGATAAAATTATGAGAAAATAAACTAGATAAGTATTAGTAATTCTCTTCTTCATGATGTATTCATATATCATGACATTATGTATTCCTCACATTTATTTATAAAAAATGTATATCCTCTTCTAAATAGATATAAAATTGAATGTACTAGTATTACATGAAAATTACAAAATAAACAAGGGATTATTAAATATTTTAATTTGAAAACATATTTATAATAAAATATGCATGTCTTGGGATGCTTTTTTATTAAGCTAATTCAATAACATTCATAAATTTTCAAATTTATTGACGACAATAATCATAATTATTATATTTAAAATACTATGTAAAAAGTGATAAAATATGTAATTTTTTTAATATCTATTTTAATTGTTATATCTTATTATATATACCATAATTCTTATATACTTGTAGAATTCTATATGATTATTTTATTCATGGAGGGTCATCACTCCACAATTTGGATTTCAATTAAAAGAATACCCTACCATAAAAATCATATAAAAATAATAGGAATTTTATAATGTTATTTTTAAATTATTACATATAGTGCATTATAAATTTATAAATGTCATCATGTGAGGTCAATTGTTTTGGTAACCATTATTTAAATTTACTAAAAAAATTCTGGAGTATCCATATTTTATTCATTGAGAAAACAATGATCCCTAAAAATAAAACTAAATATTTAATTAAAGGAATGATAATAAATTTTATATTATTAAATGGTAATCTTTTACCAGTACGTCATGGGTATTAATAATATTTTTTCATATAAATGTTTATTTTAAAACATAATGTCCATGTTATCCACAATTATAAAATATTCATCATGTTCCAAGGATCCTTTTATATAGATGTCATTTTAAAAAAATTGATACCAAAAATTTTCATGTGGTTTCTGTTTATGTTGTATATATATACGAATGAATAAATATAAATAGTATCTAACTAAAAAAAACATGGTATATTAACAATTGGAAAAAAATTTAATATAGACCTCATTTATAAATTTACAACTAAGAATCATATCCAATAATTCTTTAGGATTTCATTTACAGTATAAAAACCAATAAAGACAATAATGCACACTATAAATTTTTTTATCATAATCAATGATCGTCATATAACCAAATTTTGATATTGTATCTGATAGACCACACAGTATTAATAATAACAAAAGTTTAACTCGAAGGATAAATTTATTTTTTAAATGTCTTTTATATAAATTGGTTGATCCATTAGATTATATTTTCTTAACATTCCAATTCCACTTTCTATTTTAAATTTTAAATAATATTAAGCAGATTAAAGAATTTTTTAATAAATGATACAGGTATTTCATAAAAAACTAAACTAATAATGAATATCACCTCATGAACATGTTTTTTTAAATATGAAATTATTATTCTATAAATTATCCAATAAAAATAATGATCCTCTAAACATCTATATCATCACGGGGAATATATATCACAATGCTCAAATTATGAGAAATTTGAAGGCCAAATCACATGTGACCTTTTAGAAGTTGTTTCTTCATTGGAATATCTACTCTGATATATCTTATTTTTCCTCACTCAGAAGGATTATAGATTTTTTTAGATAAATATAAATCACAATAATTTTCTCCTTGTATATTATATGTATAGGAAATATATCAGGGTATGCCTAATTCATAATTTTCTTAAATTTATATTAAAAAAATATATTTTCTAAAGTATGCTCGACATTTTAGGAGAATGAGTCACATAAAACCTTGGTCAAAATATCTTCATGATTTGTTTTATTTTTTTTCATTTCATTGTTTCTTTATAATAACATTAATTGATAACTACGACATAAAATTCTATTTTCCAGCTTGTAGAGATATTCAAGTATGAATATTCTAAATTTTTTATATTTATCCCCTTGATCGTTTATTTTCTAAAAATATGTCTGAGGAGACCTTCCAATTCCAAAACCTTTGACATGGGCATATTTTTCTAGCCCCTTCAGGAGGTATAATGGTACTCATTCATCAGGTACAATATATGAAGATCCTTTTGATAAAAATGGATACTGAATTTTATAAAATAAGAATCTAATATTATAAAATAAAAATTTAATGTATAATTTTTCTTATTACGCAAAACATACATATTCATCCTATACATTTTTTTGTTATCATTTGTTTATATTCTATATTTATTTACCTAATCCTCTATCCATTGTACATGATCTGGTACGTATGTGTTTTTGGATATAGATTCATCAATCTACATATGTTAAAATGATCATAACTTTGTTCTTTTCATCCTAAAAAAATTAATAATGTAGATTTAAAATATACACCATTTAGAAAATGTGAATCAAGCTCCATTGGTTCTTTAAGGTAACGTAGTGTTGGTTTTGATGCATGAAACTTATTTTTAGTACTTAGTTTTATATTTATAAATTTAATCAAATCCTAATCAAAGTTATTAAAACTGTTATTTCCAAGTAATGCATTATCATTCACAATGTACCTAAATGTTTGACTTTTCATGAATACTAGTTTCTGAGTTCAATGTTTCTTAGTAAATCATGTATACATAAATATATGGTTTTATGGGTTTACCTTCTCTTTAGTATCATAGATACTCTTTATTGAATGAATTTTCTAAATTATTCTATTATTCTTTCAAGAAACCATTAATAAAAATTTCATTATTTATTGATCTTATATAAATTCACATATCAATAGATAATGAAGAGTAAGACAAATTTTAATTATTTTATTTTTCCATAAAATCCTAATATCATTTCAAAAGGATAAACTAAAATCTTTCAAAATTAATTCTATAATTATTGAAAAAAATCAATTTTCCATGAATATACATCTATTATATAATTTATTTTGGTGGAAAGTCAAATTTAACCTATTAAAATGGACTTACTAGTGTAAACATGTTTGTCATGATCATTCCTTCCAAAATTGAATCATTGGACTTTGAATCACACCTTATTATTTTCTTATTAACTCTATCTTTCTATGATGCTATTATATTTTCGTGGAAAAAGGTTTTTCGCTGTATACAATTTAATCATCTTCAACATCATCAATATATTGTTCTATGGAATGAGTAGTATAATAATGTGGAGAATACCATAGTTTATCAACATTTTTAGTGTCGTCATGTTGAGAAACCTATTGTTACTCCTGATTAAAGGAATCATAATTTGTAGAAGACATCATCATCTTTAGAGGAAGAAAATTTAAATTATAAGATATAAATTTAATTGTGATATAAAAATATGAGTTAATTTAATGTATAAAATACTGAAAATGATACCTTATTATTGAACTATATATTTTTTATTTAAGGTTTTATGGATTTAACCCCTCGATCGATTATCTAAATCCATTATTTATGTTGTCATCTAACATTCAATTCCCAATCAACATTTGGACTGACATGAAACTATTACAATATATTAATGAAAGTGTCATCCTTACATTAATTAACATATGATCATTCAATTGGTTTGGTCAACCATATAAAATCTATCTTCTTTTTGTTTTCCAGTTGTTCAACATAAAATACATGGGATAATTGTGATTCCATTATGAGTGGTTTATAATTGTTCCCTTTAATACAGAAATCTAATTTATGAATTCTATATCATCAATATTAACTGCACTCCTATTATCAACCGACATGGATTGAAAAAATTCAAATGAAATGTTATATAATTCATCTCCTGGGTTTTTTATGAGGCTAATTAATGAAATATTTTCATAAATTTGACTTCATCCCTTATTACTATATACATGAATAACATCATCAACGTGTGTGGATCTACTATTTTTCATGGTAATTAAGTCATCATATTCCATTATATATAACCTATAGACGTTAATTCCAAATACAACATAATATTATACTTACACACATGGACCTATCATTATCTAATTATGTTGTTATAAAAATAAATTCTTATTTAAATTTATCTCCTTCCAAATATGGTATTGAAACCATCCTATAAAATAACAATTATATTCATCTGATATCTATATTTTATCACTTGGTGGATTGAAATTCCTAATAATTATATTGTGTGTTTCAAATTTTGGTGGAATTTATAAACAATAATTTACAGTATAATTTTCAGATACTATGAAACTTTAGTAATAATTACAACAACACAGATTTTGAAAACCAATTCACCCCCCATGTCACATGGAATAATAAGATTTGGGTAGACTAATGACTTCTATATTTGAGTGGTAGATGGTAGAAAATTAAATATCATCATAAACAATATATCTCTCTACAATAAAACCATATGGGAAAATAAAATGTTTGAGAAATACTCTCAAAATATCAATATACCATTCTATGGGGTATGTCAGTTTATAATCTATATGAAGATAAATCCAAATCTCACAATCCAAACGAATAATAAAGTAAGCCTTATATGAAAGAATAAATATAATATAAAAACATCTAATTCACATAATATGATAGAAATTTTATTTTCCATAGTTGGATATTTATCAGGGTCTATAATATAACATTATATATTTTTGATAAATATATAAATTGTGGTTAATTTATGTTGGTCATTTTTTTGAAAATTAAATGTAATGATAAAATAATTAGATCTTTCATCAAAATATGGAAATCATGTGATTTATGACCCATTACCTTTAAATTAGTCATTAGCATTATGTTTTTGATAATTTATAAATAACCCACTATAACACATAGAATTTAGGATATTTTCAAACATATATCTCTATTTCCTTGAATGATTCTATGATTATTGAGGAAAACATTATTATCACACCAATCACTGGTGAATTTTTTTATTATATCCCCATGTCCATATTATATAAATTAGATTTTATTTTCCACTTTGTTTTTCATGTTTCATTTAGTAACATTTCAATGAAATTATCTAAGAATTATTTTACATACACATGAAAACAAAAATATTTTGGGTTTAAAAGCAAATTAAATATGAAAATTTTCAAAAACTCCACTCTTTTTATAAATAATTATAATTAGTGTTCTCAAAACAGGATTACCAAAAAAATGTTCATATACATTACTTTCTAACAAATATGATCACTTGTTGATGGAGACAGTTATGTAAACTCTTCTAAATTCCTATAGAATGATTTCATCTAAGATACTTATTTATATCATTGGAGTAGAAGTATGTTATGTCTTAGAAACAATTTATTTAATGAATTTTTCGACCTAAATGATGGTGTACAATGTTAAAAAATGGGACACCATTAGTTTATATTAATGAAATATCTGAAAAATATTTTAATCACTAAAGTAATTTATCATTCTAAATAACATTGATAACTAATATAATTCTTAAAATTAGTTATAATTATTCAACATAACACCTGAATCCCATATTAATTTAAAATCATTGATTAATTGAGCCAAATAAAAATTAATATAATATTATTATACAAATAGATATCCTAGGGGGAAATTTCATGATGAAAATCAGCATTATGGTATGAGTAGTGGTTACACTACTAATGAATATTTTTCTTTCAACAAAAAATATCAAAGGAATAATTGTATAGACATGTACACCGTGAAAGGAATTTCATACCATTAATTATATAATATACTTTCAATATTACATTATTAATTATCAAGGCTAATTTTTAATAAAAAATACATTAAAGAATTGTTTTAAATTATTTTTTTCATAGCACTATTGAAATTTTCCTCAAGAATTATTTTATGTTTTTTTAAGCATCCTATGTTATTTTTAATGGTTTATTTCTAGGAAAAATCTTACCGAAATGATTTAATTTTAAAAAAATATGTTATTCAAATATGAAATGATATTCTCCTCAAAAAAAGTTTCTAATTGGGTTATAAGGATTCCATTATGAGTTTTCAAGGTAATTTTAGTATAAACTGATTTAGAAGATGTTTCATGTTATAAAAAAATATAAATAATGGAAAATAATGTTTACCCTATTAAATGTTTTAAATAACATTTAAACCATCTTTTATCCATTTTGGATTTTTGATTTCAAATAATTGGATTTTTGAAATATTATATAAATATTTTTTAAATAAATTGTTTTAAAAAATTTATTTTTTTAAGAAATGATCCATATTAACATTAAAAAATATTTTCCATTTAAAATGTCATCCTTTTATTTTACTTATGATTTACTAGGGATATGATCAAAGTATTCCATACATATTAATTATCTTGTTGGTTTATATTTATAATGAAAAAATATTTTTGAAACCCATTTATCTTCCATGGGTTATACCATTATAAAATTCATATGATACACGTTTATCTTCCATAAGCCATACCATGATAAAATATGGCTAAAAACCAACTATTTTTCCATGGGTTATTCTTTGTTGAAATTATTATATGATTATGACGGCTAATTATTTCCCATTGGATATGTTGTGATGAAATTTTAATAAATCCCATATATTTTCATTAATTCTGGTTTAATGAATATTTTATGATCTTTTGGAACACGTGACTATATGTTTTTTATGTGATAGAGGGAACTATATATCCCTAAAATTTATTGGGTAATGATTCATGTTTTATAAACTCAATAGGTATATGATATTTTATCTCAATCCTAAAACAAGATGGTAAATAGAAGATTATCCAAAGAATGAAACAAGAGGGAACACATAATGTAATTACAAGACTGAAACTAAAGGTTACATTATATGTTATCCCAGGATGGGAAATGATATTACTTGGGTGGTTAGACCAATTCAAAAAAATAAAGGGTTCATTGGAGGTTATACTGAGATGGAAGTAGTTACATTGGTTAGTATCTGAAGCCTAACATGTTATTAATGTCTAAGCAGATATGCTTGACAAAAGATTATGTATTCTTATTTTTTCTCCAAAATTATAATTCTCATGATAATTGTAATCTCCCATGGATCATTTTATTTTATTTTCATATGATATATATATTATAAACTACTTATACATATGAAATGACTTGATATTATGATCATTTATATTTATGGTGTGGTATTCAAATGTTATTCAGAAGCTCTCATACACTTATGATCATGTTATGTTAATGTATCACACTTGATTACACATACTATGAATATGATCTTACCAATTGTTGTGATTAATATACTTAGCTTATAAATAATATATTTATGTAGGTAATTTTGTTAACAGTAATAATAAGAAAAATCATAATGCATATGTAAAATATATTTCACCATATTAGAGGATTATGTACCTAGTCTCCAAATACAATAAACCAATACAGTCATTAGGCGCGTGTCTATGTAATGTGTTCAAATAAAATGATGTAATATTTATTTATGATATTATTTTGTCACTTAAAACCTCATATTTAATTTAAGGGTTACATATACATGAACACAATAAAATGAAGGTAAAAATATTCTTAATGATCTTATACTTTCATCACATAAGAACTCAACATATTTGTGTAAGATATTGATCATATGATTAACCTGAAACATAACAACCCATTATGGAAACCATAAATCATAAGGTAACCTCCCATGAAATTATTTAAATCAACAATGTTATCAAAAATCTATATCTGATACCAACTTTAAGTGCCTCAGACGTGCACTCTCAGATCTTATTCTCAAAACATGCACTTCACATTTTTTATTTTGATACTGATGAAGGTGACCCAATTTTTTCCATAAAAACATACAACCTTAAAATGGAATATTTTTTGACATACATTTGAAATGAAATTTTTGGTTTAGAGTCTTAGATTATTAGGAAAAAATATTATATAAACAATACACATTATTTCAATAGAGATTATTTCCCCGATTCATGGATTTTTATTTTAGTATTGTCTTCAACATACCCCAGAAGCATCATAAAATTTGAAACATTTCTTGAAAATGATAATTTATTCATAATTTATAATAATTTGGGAAAATTGAAAAATAATATGTTTTGGTTCAAACTATTAGTAAGTGTAAAAAAAATCCTTGACAATAGACTTTCATTAGTTAGGATATGTAGAGAATACAATTATTATTGGATAATCAAACTGTTTGAGAATACACTAAGAATATTCAAACCCATTAATACATGGATAATTAGTCATAAAACATTAAAAAACTATTTAAAAATGTTATTTGTCATAAGAATAAATAATCATGACCAAGGTGATTTCCATCTTGATCAAAGGTATCATTAATAACCATTTAAATTATACAGAAATTATGTTGGTTTGATTGATTATATTCTTCATAAACTACATTAAATCCATTTAAAAAACTAAATAAAGTCAAGATAAATCCATTTGAAAAGTAATATATCAATAAACATTTCTTCCTTCAATATACAAGGAACATTTACTAATGCATTGGAGTTCTGTATGTGAAAACCCATCATATATGTTATGTTGGTCTCACCCATAATCTATAATGGGGCTCAAACTGTTATTTAATTTTCATAAAGACCACATGTTCATCATAAAAAATGTATACATACAATTAATGAATAAAAATTTTACCTTAAATTCAAAATCAAAATAATAATCTATGTTTTTAATATCTCAATTAACCCATAGAAAAGAAACATGTTCAATGATAATCTCATAATTCATCCAAAAAAATGCAAAACGATGGTATCAATTAAAAATATCAGTAATGAATTTTCTATAAAATCATGGGTATTATAATTATATTAATATAAATACTATTAAAATATTACTGAAAATTTATGGATTAAAATAACCGTTTATCATTGAGTAGAATAAAATGATTTCAACATTGTTGGAAATTTATTTAGAAATATCAATTGAACATTTATTGAGTAAAATATCTAGATCATTTTGAAAAAAAATTATTTAAAATATAAATATTTCTCTAATTATAATGGATTTTTTTAAGTGTAATTTTAATCATATGATGTAATATATAAACAATTTTGTTTTCTTTATGACAAATAAATGATTCATGGATATTATGTTAAATAGATGATTCATTTTACAACTTATGAAAAAGAAAAAAAGTGAATCATTTGGAAAATTATATGATAATTCAACTAACATTTTTTAAAAAATAAAATTATTGGAAAAAACGAGTTCAAAATTAGTATTAAAAAATGATTATAATAGTTTTTGTAAAAGTTTTATTTCAAAGAAAAATGAATTTTAATTGGTGGGAGACATGAATCTATATTTTCTAAAATGCATTTCCAAAATTGTTTTTCGTAATAAAGTGAGGAAAATGAACCTATTATGACAAAAATCCATGTTTTACTAGAGGAGAATAAAAAAATTATTCAAGTGATGAATATTAAATTTTTTCCTCCCATATAATTATCATTATATAAAATTTGGAAATGATAATAGATTATATCATAAATACTTTTCTATGTTGTTAAATCCATAACAAAATGTCCCATGAAAGAATTAAATCATATCAATATTAAATATAATTAACATTAAGAAATTAATTATTTAACATATCATATGGGAAGAATATTCACCTCATTAAAGTTGATATGTGTATAACACAACTTATTTCCCAAAGTGTAAAATTTGAGATGAGAAACCATTACATGGATCACAAATTTGCAGTGAGAATGAAAAAATAAATCCATTATATGTATCAAAATATAAATCCACATAAAATAATCGAAATAACTCATCGTATTATAAAGATTTAATATACATATAAACATAAAATATCAATGAAAATAGATAAGTAATATAATAAAATGAAGGTAATTTTTGTTATTATTTTTTTTACCACGTAATGAAATTTATATCGAAACCCATTGGATACAATAATTCATATTTAAATTTAAAATACCCAAAATTGTGATGTATTTTGGATATTATATGTAAAATGGGGAGTATATACACCATATAAATAATCTTTTTTTAAATAACAACATAATATTCCTCAATGAATGAAAATTGAGACAAAATCCATTTGCTCGAGTAAATATATTCCATGTATTTCCTTTAATTTCAGTAAAATAAACCTATATAAATATTTTTAATTCATTAGAACAATTTATAGGTTGAATATATAAATCTTATATAATTTATATAATTTATTTTTAAAGTAATATATAAATAATTAACATCCTCGGTCAATGTCATGTGTTATAAGTATGTTAGGTCCATAGTTTCAAAACATATTATTTGTCTTGACGATTTTAAATGATATCATTGTTAAAATATTTATTAGAAAATATTAATAACATAGTTATCATATTAATCATCAATTTTACTTTTAAAACTTATCGTGAAATATGGTAATGAAATTTAAATTGTGTTACAATCATCGAAATTGTAGGTCATACGTATGCGTGACTAAATCATCATTTCTCAATGATCATTTTGAAAAAACATTGTTAGAATATTATCATTAAAAATAATACATGATTTGTTTCCTTCAATCAGATGCCATTTTAAACACATCTATGCACTAGTTTACCTCATGGCTTTTGGTGTGCCTGCCAATATGTTGAAGGATTTCATCTAGTACTAAGGATTTAAAGGGCTGATTTTTGGTGGGAAATACCCTCAGGTTGAGATAATTATAATGATAATGCTATATAAAATAGTGTCAGATATAAAATGACAGATTTTATGTAATAAAAATAATGGAAAGATATGTAAATAGTAATGGTAATAATTGAAATGCCTTAAATCAAAACACCACTAGCAGAAACATACAACAAGATATGTAAGTTCATATAAATCAAATAGAGTTTGTGTACATCTTGAAGGGCCCATGAAAGTAGTACGATTGAATCTCAGTTTTCCACCACCAATGTGTTCATATATTATATATATTGTCATATAGTTTCTTATAGATAAAAATAAATACAATACATGCAAATCATATTAATAACCTTCCTAACTTGTACTTAGCAACCACAAGGATGTTGTCCCCAACCTCCGCCATCATTGGGAATATATGAAAAAATTGTCTAATTTATATATCTATAATAAAAAATATATATGAATATACATATTTTTTAGGGAGAGGATCGATGAACAAATCCTATAGCATCACCTAACAAAAAAACATTCTTTGTGAATGACCATGTTACAAATCTAAAATACCACCTAGCACCTCGTGCCTACAACAATAAGAGTGAGTGTACAAACGACAAGCCCAAACATTATGTACCTGGTCCCATGGACCCCAAATTGTAATTCTACATAATCTCAATTCTTAACACCCCAAGGAAAAATGATTTCAGACCTCACATAAAGAATCCCATTCAGATCACTAGTAGAATCATCGAGGCATGATGATATCCATCCCCCCATGTCTAGTCCCAGTGGCCTCAAGTGTATCGACAATCCTCATCCCCATGTTGAATGTCTCAATAATTTCAAATTATGTTACATCACAACCCGCATGGATTTTAATTGTTATCACCCAAATAATACAATATGGTAAATCCCATCACCTGAGCTACAAAGTCTACGAGGGCCTCCACCAACATGGGTGGTCAACACCACCATGATCTGGTTCCTATTTCTATGCACATGAATCTAACAGAACAATGGAAAACAAATTATGAGGATAAATAAGTGAAATATTACCTAAGCCACATCATCCATCAACATTGTCCCCTATGACTTTTTCTATCATCTCTATGGTAGATCCCATCAAATATAATGTGAGACGTGCCCACATCCCGACTACCTCATTGAGTTGAACCGATGGCCTTGTCATCTCAACATAAAATCAAAATCAACAATATATATATATATATATATATCTTAGGCCTTTACAATCCTGATAAACTATGTTTCCACTATCAAGATTGGAAAAAACAACTCAATCCTCAAGAAATGATTTTCAGTTTCCCGTATAACCATTCAAATCACATAAAAAACTATTTAATTTAGTAAACGCACCCATCCTAAAATGATAATATTAGTCCAATAACATTACCCAAAATACCATGTGAATTATATTAGGATCATTCTCATGAGTATCTCACATAATCCATTTAATAATTTCTAATAATATCATTCAACAGATCAATGAATCTCATGGATTACCCGGATAGTACATATAGTGTACACCTCTAAAACACATGTAAAATTATATATAATTATAGGAACAACCTACCTCACCATCGTAGAATTTTTTTCATCAGATACAATCCACTAATGAGAACCGAATTAGATGAATTTGGTGTCTTAGATGAACACCCTCCAAATTGGGTAAAATGCATCGCATGGATTTAATAAACATTTAGGATAGTGAAAAAGAATAATATTGAAATCATATTTAAGGTGTTATAAAGATAAATACAAATCCACCAATAGATAGAGTATTATAGCTTCAATGGTGGTGACAACAATACCCTTATGAGGAAAGGGGATAGGTATGAGAGACCTCTTAGACATTGCAACATATGTCCGCGAGGGAGAAATAAAATTTGATGGCTTATACTAACTCATGTAGTAAAATAAATTCACATAACCTAAACTAAATGTACATTATTCACATAATGTATTGGGTTCACAATATGTAACATAGTTACATATTGTGAATTCATCATGTTCGACCCTCGATCCATGATTCCCAATTGGATGATGTGATAATGAGTTACATATCGTGAATGAGTTACTAGGTGTCTATTTATAGATAGAGTTTTTTTTGACATCCCAAACCATCTCTACATAATATTTTTCATACTATGACAACTAGTAAATTCACTATTCCATATAACTCACTTGAAAACAAGTAATTTTGTTAAAAAACTCTCAGAATGAGGTTCCGAAACCAAAAATAAAAGTTTGATGCTCTCAAAATATAAAGGGTCAAAATTTCCTAGAAATTGACCCATTAAAATACCCAGAACGTTAAACATAATATAAAAAATAACATATTTTTTTTCATTAAATATACTTATATAAAATATTCATCTCATTTGGTGATGAAAAGGGAAATAAAAAATTCACTTTGTGGATGTGGTATTTCAAACTTATACATAAGAAACAATATCATTTTTCCATGAGTGGATTGGTAAGAACTAAAATAATATATATTTTAATTTAATAATGATAAATATACCAACAATATCATTATGTTGTCATATATATAATTTATATTCACTAAAATTATTCTGATTTTGTTCCATGAAAAGATTTAGTTAAAAATATACCAATGCTTCATGATGCAATTGTCTGTTGTAAACATGAGTGGGGTTATCACATACCACACCATATGGTATGTAATATAGGATATGTAATTTTGTAATTCCATCAGTTTATATTTTTTATAAATATAATATACATAATTCAAATCCATAATTATAAATTGTCATTAAAAATGATGATGGAAAACGAATTACATCGGTCTGCATGGTGGTTGTCCACTATACGCACGAGTGATGGTTTTGTTTCCAATTTGATTAAATAAGTTGTTTATTTGGGTTACTAAATTAACATAATATCATATAATTATCTATTATTTACTTTTTATACATTATTTATTTATTCTTGACTAAATTTTTTAATTGAATAAGTTAACTGCATTATTTTATTGAAGACACTTAAATTCTCTTAGAACAACCCCCTTTGTGTCTCTTGTTAAGAACCCTATGGTTGGTATTTTGGGAATTAAAAAGTCTATTGTACTTGGAAAAGGATATTTCTAGGGTTTTTTCATTTTGTATAGTTGATAAAAATTTCATTATATGAGTGATTAGTTGAGATTAGGGAGTGACATTTTATAGTTGTGGAAGAGTGACATTTTTCACAATACACAAAACTATTCAATAATGTGAAGTTACTATGACCCCAAGAGCCTCAAAAATTGACAAATAAGATTTTTTGGTTAATTTTTTAACATATGGGGATGCTAAAGAACCCTAGTGAAGCTTCTCTCGCTCTGTGACGACGATGGCGGCATGACCGACCCCCCCCCTGATGTGGCAGGGGTCTTTGATGTTTTGGACCTTCTTGACCCACGACCTCGTAACTATTTTCCCAAAGGAAACATTATTCTATAAGGTTACTAAGCTCATAGACGGTCTCCCGAACCTCCAGATCTTGACAGAAGAGTTTACAAAAAATTTCTTTCCTCTAAATCATAACTTGGTGATACGGTTTAAGCAGCGATGTCCTTAAGTTGACTCCTTTTACCGATTCTCCTTTGACTCCTGGGATATTCCAAAAAGGGAGATAGTGGGATTTCTTGATAATCACAAAATTATGATCTGATTTTCATTGGAGGAAGACCTCATATGTGCCTGGTTGATGAAACCTCAACACTTCAAAAATCTCCAATTTTTTCAGTTCCGATTGTCGTCTTAGTTCCACATGAAACACGACTCAACTTCTGCTGCAATTTGGGTTAGCCTTATTTATCATCTATTAACATATCAAAACCCCTCTGTTATCAGAATTATCAACAACCTTAACGATTGGTATTTATGTTCTAATAGCTGCAAAGAGTCATAATGTCATCCTGTGAATCTTTTTTTCTATGTTGAGGTGGATGTATCAAGAGTTCCCTTCGATTTTGTGGGATCACTATTGGTGTGGAATACATGTGCAAGAAGCGTGTGGTATTTGATTATTGGATGGATTTTTTTTTCTTATGGTAGAAGGCTGGGGAATTCTTCAGAGTTCTGATATCATGGGATTCCATTGATGGTGGGAAGGGGATTAGGAAAGTGGTCAATGGTTGGTTATCAGGGAGTCCTGGGGGAATCATGAATGGTGAACAATGGATGATGAAAAGATATTGAAAAAGGTGAGGGGGTTGGTCTGGGACGTATTGTTTTGTTTTGTCATTGCAGCCGAGTGTGGATAAACAATGCAGCAACATGGAAGTGAACTGCATTACTGAGGTTGATATGGGTTCCAGGACAAGTATGGAAACCACTACACATCATCCCAAACCGACGGTTTCTAAGGTAATCAATCGACTGAGGTAGGATCTTGTGAGTCCTTTCAATATATAGAAGGGTGAGGGAAAGGCTCAGCATGGGAATACCCAATGTGAAATTCAAAGGACTGGGAGTAATGGAATCTTGGAACAGCTCGCGAATGGTGAGATGGTTCCATGGCATAGCTCTTTAGATGAGAAACATGGACCGGGAAGTGTGGATGTGTGAAAGGTGAAGCAGGTACCCAATACAGTTATATGATTTCTAGATTGAGGTGGGGTTATTAGGTCCGGGGTTCTGATTTTTGGAATCATACTCCTGTTCATCTGAGTAACAACTTTGATGGCCTCTCAGAGGTTGAGTTGGGTTTGGATCCCGCTCTTTCGAGAGAGAAATCTGGAAATGGGGTCTGCGGGACGAAATCCATGGGGAGTGAACTCAGACATTCGGCAGACAAAGAATCAAGACTAAGGAGAAAAATAAGATTTATAGTAGGAAAGGGAGAAATTATTACTCCTTGTTACCTCCTACCACGAAAACTCGGTCTTCAAAAAAGTGAAATGACATGAAAACAACCAAATAGACTTTGATACACCTAAGGGTAGGGAACCCGGATGATCATTCCTTGGATTTGCTTTTCAGGTTGGATGAGGAAGTGAAGGATCAGTTTTTGTCGCACAATTCAACTAAAAATGAAGGATCCAAGATGATGGGGGGGACCCTCTTAGTCTCTCTCAACGATGAGAAATTCGCATGGATTGAAAAATAGGATCTCATTATAATACTAGTATTTAATATAGGGAAGATAAGCATGGTAAAATATATAAAATCATGGGAACATCATTCTTATGAGGTTGAAAGGATGATGATCAGGGAATCCAACACACAGTTTTTAAATTTATCATAGAAGTTATTCAGGAAGAGGATTTTGGTAACCTTAAGCTCAAATTTTATGAATTTTCTTAAGTGGAGGTTTTCCAGTTTGTATGAATGGATTGATGTTTGTGATGTGTCTGGTTTATTTTCATCTCTCTTTTTGGTTTCATAGTGAATTCTACTATTTCGTTCTCATCACGCAATATGGATCTACTGTAGATCATGAACAGAGGATCAAGCCTTCACAAGAGCATTCCTTTTGGATATGGATGATGAGAGGGGATGTATCTTCCATCGGTTCCAAGCATGTTCATTTCTACATGTTACTTCTCACCGAAAGGATATGATTGTATGAGGTTTGTCATCATTGTGAATTTACTGAGTAGGAGCAGATTCGGTAGTTTGTTTTGGAATTTTTCATTGATTTCCTGTGGGAGTGGTTAGACTAAATGATTTATCACCTTTCCTTACAAGTATTTTTGATAAAAAAAATTAATTTTCTGTCAAGTTATTTTTGTTATGTTATTTTCAATCCATTCCAATACCACATAAGAAAACAGATGTTTTGAACATTTTTTCCCTTAACATCTATGTTTCAACAGTTTTACAATTTTTGTTTTCATAACTATAACGGGCATTTTTATCAATGTAGATTATCATTTAAGATTATAAATAAAATACTAATTATTATATATTTTTTTCCTAATACTTTTAAATATAAAATCTAATTTCTAATGAAAAAAATGTGTGTGGAAAATTAATTTTGACACCAACACATGTAAATCACAAAACCATGTTTTGACCTTTACCTTTGTACCACCGTTTTTTCTATTTAAGTTTCAATATAATTATAATAATAGCAATATTGTCCCAATAATAGAATATATTATATAATTTTAAACATCAAAAAATAAAATAGTAGTGGATGTGATTTTTATGAATTGTAAATTATTTAATATAAAATTATATATTTTAAAATAAATTTATTGTCAATTTTTACACTATTCATTTATTTTGAGAATACAATTTCCATGAAATTTTTTAATAAATAAATATTTTTTTTCAAATAATCATAATATTATATATTTATTTAAAAAATTTATGTATTATAGTAATCCAATCAATTAAAATTACTTTTAACATTTTTAGTATAATTTATTGTATTTCCCTTTATATTAAATAATTAATATGTTGTTGTCGATAAAATGATTAATGTAATTAAAATTTTAGTTGAAATTAAAAAAACAATCCTTGTGAAATTAATTTCATTATTCTAAAATTGAACATCAATATACAATTTCATATTTATTTCATCCCTAGGTGAACACATAATGGAAATATAAAATTAGAATTGTTACATTTGGTATTTTTCATTACATAAATTATTATATTGGTCACATTAATGGTATACTATCTCACATGAACATTAGAATATATCCTAATGTAATAAAAGTATAAAATATTGAAATCCAATAAATTTTGAACAATTTTCTATGACATTTAAATTCAAATCATTTTAGTTAAAAATTGGTAAAAATATTTTTACCATACTCATTGTAAATTATTTTTATATATTTCACTACTTATTATGAAAAAATATTAATTTTAAGTTATTATATAATATAAACTATGTTGATAAAAAATATGGAATTGATATTTTCAAATTTAATTCTCATAATTTGTAGAATTTAATTTAAAATTGAACCTATATATATGATAATAAAACTGTTTTTCAAGAAGTTTATTTTTCATGAAAAAGTTGATTTTATAATGACTCTAGGACTAGGAAATATTATTGTATGAATTGTAATTATTATTTGTTGATAATATATATATATATTATTTAAATAATTCCCTGGGAATAGTATTTTTTTTACTATAATGAAGAATCATTATGTACATCAAATCAGTTTCTAAAAAAACATTTTTATCCCAAACATAGTCATCTAGAAAAGAAAAATATAAATATTATTAAAAAGAATTTAGTTATATTAAACATAACTAAAAACATTTTTCACTTGAAATAAAATTTAATACCTCTTCAGGAAATTCTATTTATTTAATTTATGTTAATGTAATAGCTATTTTACAAATAATCATTACTTTTACTATTCACTAAAAAAATTATATTTTTGAAAAAAAGAAGACTAATTTAATTATATTATTATTATTTAAAAAATCAATATAAATTTAATAATTGAAAATTTGATAATCTATATTAATTAATTAGAATATTTTTCCAAAATAAGTAATCGAATTCATTTTTGGAGAAAATATAGTTTAGAATAAAAAAATTACATTACTAAACATTGACTGATTATTTACTAATAATTTATAAATAAATTATATATTATGTAAGAATATTATATATTTTATAAATTAGTTAATTTTATTCATACCCTCCAATTTAATTGTTATGATATTACATTAATATTTATAATTATATTATTTCATTGTTCATTTAAGCATGATGGTGTTTGTCTTATATGCTATTGAGCATATCATTCATTAATAAAATCTGGGATTGTTACCGTAGAAAAAAAATTCTTCGTGAAGTAGTATCTTTATAATCTCCATGATATATATCAAAATATGTATTAGATAAATTGATCTGTAACATAATTAAATAATTTAGATAAAATGATGAGAAAATTAACTAGATAAGTATTAGGAATTCCCTTATTCATGATATATTCATACATCTTGACATTATGTATTCCTCACATTTATTTATAAAAAAAGTATATCCATTTCTAAATAGATAGAAAATTGAATGTACTAGTATTACATGAAAATTACAAAATAAACAAGGGATTATTAAATATTTCAACCTGAAAACATATTTATAATAAAATATGCATGTTTTGGGATTCTTGTTTATTAAGGTAATTCAATAACATTCATAAATTGTCTAATTTATTGACGACAATAATAATAATAATTATATTTTAAATACTATATAAAAAGTGATAAAATATGTAATTTGTTTTGATATCTATTTTAATTGTTATATCTTATTATATATAGAATTATTCTTATATACATGTAGAATTCTATATGATTATTTTTTTCATGGAGGGTCCTCACTCCACAATTTGGATTTCAATTAAAACAATACCCTACCATAAAAATCATATATAAATAATAGAAAATTTATAATGTTATTTTTAAATTATTACATATAGTGCATTATAAATTTATCAATGTCATCATGTGTGGTCAATTGTTTGGGTATCCATTATTTAAATTTAATAAACAAATTTCTGGAGTATCCATATTTTATTCATTGAGAAAAAAATGATCCCTAAAAATAAAAATAAATATTTAATTAAAAGAATGATAATAAATTTTATATTATTAAATTGTAAACTTTTACCAGTACGTCATGGGTATTAATAATATTTTTTCATATATATGTTTATTTTAAAACATAATGTCCATGTTATCAACTATTATAAAATATTCATCATGTTCCAAGGATCCTTTTATATAGAAGTCATTTTAAAAAAATGATACCAAAAATTTTCATGTGGTTTCTCTTTATGTTGTATATAAATACGAATGAATAAATATAAATAGTATCTAACTAAAACTAAAATGGTATATTAACAATTGGAAAAAAAATTTAATATAGAACTCATATATAAATTTACAGCTAAGAATCATATCCAATAATTCTTTAGGATTTCATTTACAGTATAAAAACCAATAAAGAAAATAATGGACACTATAAATTTTTTATCACAATCAATGATCATTATATAACCAAATTTTGATATTGTATCTGATAGACCACGCAGTATTAATAATAAAAAATGTTTAACTCGAAGGATAAATTTATTTTTTAAATGTCTTTTATATAAATAGGTTGATCCATTAGATTATATTTTCTTAACATTCCAATTCCACTTTCTAATTTACATTTTAAATAAAATTAAGAAGATTAAAGAATTTTATATTAAATGAAACCAGTATTTCATAAAAAACTAAATTCAAAATGAATATCACCTCATGAACATGTTTTTTTAAATATGAAATTATTATTCTATAAATTATCCTATAAAAATAATGATCGTCTAAACATCTATATCATCACAGGGAATATATATCACAATGCTCAAATTATGAGAAATTTGAAGGCCTAATCACATGTGACCTTTTAAAAGTTGTTTCTTAATTGGAATATCTACTCTGATATATCTTATTTTTCCTCACTCAGAAGGATTATAGATGTTTTTTGATAAATATAAATCACAATAATTTTCTCCTTGTATATTATATGTATAGGAAATATATCCGGGTATGCCTAATTCAAATTTTTCATAAATTTATATTAAAAAAATATATTTTCTTGAGTACGCTCGACATTTTAGCAGAATGAGTCACCTAAAACCGTGGTCAAAATATCTTCATGATTTGTTTTATTCTTCTTTCATTTCATTGTTTCCTTATAATAACATTAATTGATAACTATGACAAAAAATTCTTTTTTCCAGCTTGTGTAGATATTCAAGTATGAATATCCTAAATTTTTTATATTTATCCCTTTGATCATTTATTTTCTAAAAATATGTCTAAGGAGACATTCCAATTCCAAAACCTTTGACATGGGCATATTTTTCTAGCCCCTTCAGGAGATCTAATGGTACTCATTCATCAGGTACAATATATGATGATCCTTTTGATAAAAATGGATAATGAATTTTATAAAATAAGTATCTACTATTATAAAATAAAAAATTAATGTATAATTTTTCTTATTATGCAAAACATATGTATTCATCATATACATTTTTTTGTTATCATTTGTTTATATTCTATATTTATTTACCTAATCTTCCATCCATTGTACATGATGTGGTACGTATGTGTCTTTGGATTTAGATTCATCAATCTACATATGTTAAAACGATCATAACATTGTTTTTTTCATCCTAAAAAAACTAATAATAATGATTTAAAATATACACCATTTAGAAAATGTGAATCAAGATCCATTGGTTCTTTAAGGTAATGTAGTGTTGGTTTTGATGCATGAAACTTATTTTTAGTACATATTTTTATATTTATAAATTTAAACAAATCCTAATCAAAGTTATTAAAACCTTTATTTTCAAGTAATGCGTTATCATTCACAATTTACCTAAATGTATGACTTTTCATGATGACTAGTTTCTGAGTTCAATGTTTCTTAGTAAATCATTTATACATAAATATATGGTTTTCTGGGTTTACCTTCTCTTTAGTAGTAAAGAGACTCTTTATTGAATGAATTGTCTAAATTATTCTATTATCCTTTCAAGAAACCATTAATACAAATTTCATTCTTTATTGATCTTATATAAATTCACATATCAATAGACAATGAAGAGTAAGTCAGATTTTAATTATTTTATTTTTCCATAAAATCATAAAATCATTTCAAAAAGATAAAATAAACTCTTTCAAAATTAATTCCATGATTATTGAAAAAATCAATTTTCCATGAATATACATTTATTATATAATTTATTTTGTTGGAAAGTCAAATGTAACCTATTAAAATGGACTTATTAGTGTAAACAAGTTTGTCATGTTCATTCCTTCCAAAATTGAATCATTGGACTTTGCATCACACCTTATTATTTTCTTATTAACTCTATCTTTCTATGATGCTATTATATTTTCGTGGAAAAATGTTTTTCACCATATACAATATAATCGACTTCAACATCATTAATATATTGTTCTATGGGATGAGTAGTATAATCATGTGGAGAATCACATAGTTCATCAACATTTTTAGTGTCATTATGTTGTGAAACCTATTGTTACTCCTTATTAAAGGAATCATAATTTTTACAAGACACAATCATTCTTACAGGAAGAAAATTTAAATTATAAGATAAAAATTTAATTGTGAATATATAACAATATGAGTTAATTTAATGTATAAAATACTTAAAATGATACATTATTATTGAACTATATTTTTTTTATTTAAGGTTTTATGGATTTAACCCCTCGATCAATTATCTAAATCCATTTATTATGTTATCATCAAACTTTCAATACCCAATCAACATTTGGACTGACATGAAATTATTACAATATCTTAATGAAAGGGTCATCCTTACATTAATTAACATATGATCCTTCAAATGGTCTGGTAAACCATATAAAATCTATCTTCTTTTTGTTTTCCTGTTGTTCGACATAAAATACATGGGATAATTGTGATTCCATTATGAGTGGTTCATAATTTTTCCCATTAATACATAAATCTAATTTATGAATTCTATATCATTAATAGTAAATTCACTCCTATTATCAACCGACATGGATTGAAAAAATTCAAATGAAATGTTATATAATTCATCTCCTAGGTTTTTTATGATGCTAATTAATGAAATATTTTCATAAATTTGACTTCATCCCTTATTACTACATACATTAATCACATCATCAACATGTGTGGATCTACTATTTTTCATGGTAATTAAGTCATCATCTTCCATTATATATAACCTATAGACGTTAATTCCAAATACAACATAATATTATACTTCCACACATGGACCTATCATTATCTAATTATGTTGTTATAAAAATAAATTCTTATTTAAATTTATCTCTTTCCAATTATGGTATTGAAACCATCCTATAAAATAACAATTCTATTTATCTGATATCTATATATTATCACTTGATGGATTTAAATTCCAAATAATTATATTGTGTGTTTCAAAATTTGTTGGAATTTGTAAACAATAATTTACAGTATAATTTTCAGATACTATGAAACTTTAGTAATAATTACAACAACACATATTTTGAAAACCCATTCACCCCCATGTCACATGGAATAATAAGATTTGGGTTGACCAATGAATTCTATATTTGAGTGGTAGATGGTAGAAAATTAAATATCATCATAAACAATATATATCTCTACAATAAAACAATATGGGAAAATAAACTGTTTGAGAAATACTTTCAAAATATTCATATACCATTATATGGGGTATATCAGTTTATAATCTATATGACGATAAATCCAAATCTCAGAATCCAAACGAATAATAAAGTAAACCTTATATGAAAGAATAACTATAATATTAAAACATCTAATACACATAATATGATAGAAATTTCTTTTTCCATTGTCGGATATTTCTCAGGGTCTATAATATAACATCATATATGTTTGATAAATATAAACATTGTGGTTAATTTATGGTGTTAATTTTTTTGAAAATTTAATGTAACGATAAAATAATTAGATCTTTCATCAAAATATGGAAATCATGTGATTTATGACCCATTACCTTTAAATTAGTCATTAGAATTATGTTTTTGATATTTTATAAATAACCCACTATAACACACAGAATTTAGGATATTTTCAAACATATATCTCTCATTCCTTGAATGATTCTATGATTATTGAGGAAAAAAAAATTATCACACCAATCACTAGTGAATTTTTTTATTATATCCCCATGTCCATATTATATAAATTAGATTTTATTTTCCACTTTGTTTTTCATGTTTCATTTAGTAACATTTCAATGAAATTATCTATGAATTATTTTACATACACATGAAAACAAAAATATTTTGGGTTTATAACCAATTTCAGTATAAAATTTTTAAAAAACATCACTCTTTTTATAAATAATTATAATTAGTGTTCTCAAAACATGATTACCAAAAAAATGTCCATATACATTACTTTCTAAAAAACATGATCACATGTTGACGGAGACAGTTATGTAAACACATCTAAATTCCTTTAGAATGATTTCATCCAAGATACTTATTTATATCATTGGAGTAGAAGTATGTTATGTCTTATAAACACTTTATTTGATTAAATTTTCAACCTAAATGATGGTGTACAATGTTAAAAAATGGGACAAAATTAGTTTATATTAATGAAATATCTGAAAAATATTGTAATCACTAAAGTAATTTATCATTACAAACAACATGGATAACTATAATAATTCTTAAAATTAGTTATAATTATTCAACATAACACCTGAATCCCATATTAATTTAAAATCATTGATCAATTGTGAAAAATAAAAATCAATATAATGACCATTATTTTATGTCCTTATGTATTCATAGATAACATAATGTATTTTCACATCAGGTATAACCATGATGGAATGTTATAATTTACCAATATGATGAGATATTATTTGAAAACCAAAATAATTCACTCTATATATATAGAGAGAAAGAATAATGTTTCTCAACACATTTCAAAATACAGGATACTGATGATATATTTTATTTAACTAAGGAGACCCTATTAGGGGACATAGGTTTCTTTCATGATTTATTGTATCTATATTCCACATCAATTTCAATAGAGTCTCATCCCAACTGTATAAGCCCTTTAAATATTGAATGATTGGAATGTAAAACACAAATTTTCAGAGACATGATTCAAATTTAATGTATCAAGATACACCAAACATTACGATTTTTTAAGTGAGTCATCTTATGTAAAAAATATTATTATTTAATTTTATGATATATTTATTCTTTCACATATCATTCAAATTGAACATACAATTCAATTAGGATAATATGTTCAACATGTAACCACATTCTCTAATAGTAGCATATCATTAAAGATAGAAAGTACAAAAGAAATGAAATCTTCACACCATCCATTTCCATATATTAAATAATATGGATTAAATATAGAGGATAATGTATTATATTTAGTAAAACTACTACAAAATGGGATATTATCACAACACATTAACTTATAAAATAACTTTGTAAATTCACAGAGTTCATCTTCAACTATCATTGTTATTTCCTCAATATGATCTTAGAATTTTTTCACAATTTTAATTATACATTCGATACAGTATTCATCATTGTTCAAACAAGTTATTATATCATATGATCCCTAAAATGTTCTGTTATACAATTCAATAGCTACATTCATTTTTGAATTGTGTTTAGTCCAAAATTTATATCATTGATCTATCTAATGACATATAATGTATTCTTCCAACTCATCTAGAAAAATTATTCATCCATAAAAAAATTAAAAACATACAATGGATTTTAGAATATTGATATGATGAATATTTTGAAAACATGATAAACCCTTTCACGCCATTATCATACTCATTTGTTATATGTTTGGAATCCATAAATTATATTATTCATATCCATCTTATTTGATAAAGTAATATTCATATTTAAAAAAATTAGACAAGGAAAAAAATAATATTGATTATAACCCTAACATGTTATTCATTATATATACAATCAAATAGACTTCATATTTGATATAAATTATCATTGCATATGTAATTTGTTTATACATACAATGACCAATATCTCTAAAAATTTAAATTAATATAACAATAATTTTTTTTATTTCAAGAATTCACTAAGCAAAATATATCTAATTTATAAATGGATTCTTCCATGGAGGTAATTCACTCTCTATAACTATAAATTTTCACATGAATCTTACGGATATATAAAATTGAAAATGTATTAGTGATTATATTAAAATCTCTCAATATCAATAAATATATCTACACAAATATATAATGGATATTAATATTATATTTACTTGAATTATGGGATTATGATGGTATAAAATAGACAATAGCATCATTTTATAAATAATGATATTGTTTGTGAAACAAAAAGGGATGATTCAAGTCTTTAGAAGTGAGATGTAGTTTTCAAAGTATAAAAGATGCGTAAATCGAATATATATTCTAGATAATGAAAACTACTACAGAATATTAAAGGAGGAATATATGGAATCAATGTATACCTTTGTAAGAATAAACAACAAATTAAAAGAGAAACATGTTATAATTAAATAGTTTTTCAATGATATGATGTTAGGAATGGAAATGAAAAACACTATGGAGCCATAATGTATTTCATAAAATAATATTGTAAAAAGGAAGTAAAGACTGTCTAAATTGAAAATAATTATCTCAAAAATAATATTGATGGTCAACTAAAGAATAATGATTCTATAATGGATGATCAAGATGAATTTACTCATATTTTGAGTTGGTGTTAAAATTATAATTATTTGTACATGAAAAATCAATTCCTTCTAATAATTAAATGAAATTGGATTGTGATAAAATAAATTTTATTCAATATAAAACCAATGGAAATGTATATCATAAGTAGGTGGATATACACTTATTTTTTGAGATTATGAAACACTTTAAGTATGTGTTTGTTTTATAGAATGATAAATAGAGGAGTAAGATTTTAAGAAACAACATCTGATCTGAATAAAATATATAAAATTGTTTTATTTCATCAGGAGGTGATATATTCAAACTATCTATGATCATATATCAATAGAATATAGATTAAAAAATAATGTAGGTTTTTTTTAGAGTAATAAATTATTTTATCACTATTAAGAAACAAGTTGAGTTGAAAATATAATTTTTATTAGAATATAAATATGTATCTAATGTGCACTAGATATATGAACATAGATAGTTTGAATATATCACCATTTACCAAAACCCACTTCTAATATCCTCTCCCATTAACTCTCTTTATAATAAATATAGAAAAATGTTAATTAAAAATAAGTTTAGAAATAATACTTATTTGTTTTGATGATCAATTTTCCAAAAACAATTGACATCAACTGTTGAAGCATGTGGTTTGGTGATATCATGAATGGGGTGCGAGGAAGATGCAATGAAAATTTTATGTTATAAAGGGGGTGAAGGATTTATTAGGTTCATAAAAATTAGATAAAAATGTTACATTTTATCAGTGATAACAAAAATATTATTATTCTTGATTATGATATAGAACTGATTTACTTATTTTTTCAGCACTTTATTAGAACTGTTAAATCATAAATGTTTTTATAAAAAATCTGTAACATCCCACCAATTCTGGATATTTCAATACACATTTTCAGTTATTATTTTAACATTTTATATTTAATCATGGTTGTGTTTTTCATTGCGGTTGATTTGGGTGAATTTGATTAATTTTTTTATCCTATGGGGATTTGCATGGTTGGTGCATGGATTGGAAAAAATGCATGGTTTCCCCTATTAATTGTCTTTCCCTTTTTGAGCCCATGTGGTGGAATGTTGTTTGATAAAACCATGAGAGATCCCTCTCCATACTATACACCATTAAATATAGTTTATATTAAATGTTGGAACATGGTTTGTTATGATGTGCACCCCCATAGGAGTTATAGTGAACCTAAAATAGTAGAGGAGCTTGAATAGGGTGAATAGTTTGGAAAAGCATGTGTCGAACCAAGGAAACCATTCTTATGGGAATTTAAATGCATTAAACTTAACTAAATTTCTTTAAACCCACAATTTATATCCCTAATAACCCTATTTGTACCTAATATGACTTCATTCGTTTTTTGGAGGCTCTAGAGAGTGTTCTAAGGCACTAGAACCTATTCCAGTTAAAATTAATAATATAGTGGAAGGAATAATTCTCTCCTAAATTTATTGATCAGTTTATTTAGGTTCCTCTATCTCTCTCAACATTCCTCCCCATTAGATAGGGATGATTTTCCACATTGGTGATGGTTTGTATATAGGTTTTAAAGGATATATTTTTTGGATATTAATCATTTGTTTTGTGCTAAATATTCTACTCCTTTCTGAATTAGATAATTCTATATTTAATTTAGTGTAACGTAATGGAAATTGTTCTCCCAAAATCATGAGTTTGACAGTCTAATTGATAATTCTCATAGTATTGATCATGATCAAATGTTGTAGTTATATCGTTACATTTCAACATTGGAAAAATGATTTTTACTTTGAAAAAATTAATTGATTCCCTAGGAATTTGGAAACCCTTCATGGATCTTGTCAGACCCATTGGAGATTATGAGACTAGACATGATGGAAACCCATGGGGAATGAAATAGATTTTTAAATATGATTTTATAAATTATTAAAATGTTAATAACGGGTTAATTGAAACAAACTAAATCCTTATTTCACAGTTGATAATTGGAGTAAAAATATTTTTTTTCATAAACCTAATGGGTTAATGTGGTGTGATTAATTGATGACCACTAATCTAATGGTGAATTGTTCAAGTTATTCCATGTTATAAATGTGAAGAAATATTTTTTTATAGAAAAATTAAATTGTGTAGCTTAAAAAAATGATTGATAACAAGGTTAATGATGTTCAACCTTTTATATTTTTTTGTAAATAAGTATTATTGAACAATGTGGTGTGGGTTAGTGAATGATGCACCATATACCCACGGTGTGCTAGACAAATTTTCACAGATTTAGATCCAATAATGTGAAAAATTATGTTTGTGATAGATATTGATGCTCAAAATACTAATGATATGTGTGTTAGGGACTAATGCTCAAAATACCCATTAGGTGAAAAACTGATGGTCTGGGACCCCAGTATAAAAATCGATAAAATTACATACACATTCATACACAAACAAATGCATACATATTCATCCATAAACAAACTACATGAACATACATTCACATACACATACACTCGTACGTAGAAATATAATTATAAGTAAACATACATACACATACACTCATACATACACATATACATACAGGTACACATACTTACACATACATGTACATAAATAAAAAAAACACAAACACATGAATATTAATATACTAAAACAAACAAAAAAACTCAAATACATGGTTATTTTCACATATATGAACTTATATGTCAACACATATACATACACTTACACATAGAAATATGCATATTCACATACACATACACATATACACATACAAATACACAAACAAAAGCATATGTATATCCATACAAATACACATATATATACATACATATAAATAAAATTTCATATTTTTGTTGCACATACATATATGTAAATATGTATCCATACACATACTACCTCAATGTACACATATAGAAATACATACACATACATATACACACATAAATATTCATAGAGATACATATGTAAACCTACGTGCACATACACTTATATATATATACATACACATACACATATAAATAAACATAAACATACATACTCATACAAGTATATAAATACACATACATGTACACCAATACAAACATATAATTACATACATGTGTTCATATAAATAGATATATATCCATACATATACATACTATAAAAACATACACATGCCACATAAATATATGTACCCCTAAATAAATATATACATATATATTATACATATATACACAAATAAATACATAGACACAAAATTTCACATAAATACAGACACACACACACACACATTCATACATATAAATATCTGCATATTCATACATGCACAGAAATAATTATGTATACACGTATAAACATACACGATCACAAAAAACATCTAACAAAACACATGCATTAACATACAACACACACATACATGAGTATAAAGACAAAAAAATATCAAAATATATAGAACATCATGAATATATATATATATGTATATATTTTTTAAATTATTTATTAAAAATATAAGTTTAAAAATTAAAAAATGATTAACATATTTAAATACATGTATTCATTTATATATTTATATAATTATGTAAAAAATATAATAACATATCATATTAATATTGATTATATATATATATATATATATTCTAATTATTGAATGTATATAAATACAATATAAAAAAATTTCTCAGTTAATTTTATTTTTCTAAACTTTAATATTATAAATTTTGAAAATGATATAGATAATAAATTTCTTATTAACTATTATATATATCATACGGTTATATTATATATATTTATTTATTTATTTATTATAAAAAATATATATAAATATTATATAAATATGTATACAAAAATTAAATTCTTCATTATGCCTTTGAACATCCATTTTTTCTCACTATTAAAGGTGATTCATTTATCACCTCTAAGAGAACCACTAACAATGTGGAGCCCTAGCTAATCTAAAATGCTAAAAGGGGACCCCTTAAACAGTTATATCTTAGTGATAATAACTGTTACATTAGTATAATATTTTGGATACCATTGATAATCATAACCGGTCATTATTTTTTTTGTAGGGTATTAATTATTTCAATGATAAAAATCAATTGATTTGTAGTAGTTTATCATGTTGAACTACCACAAGATGATTTCTTAACCTATAATGACCATATTTCATGGCTCAAAAATATAACATATTATTTTGGACTCACTACATTCAATACTAAAAGATTTGGTAGTTAACCATATTAACTATTGATACTATGATGTATGAGTGACAATATTTGAGCTACTATAGGGTATGCCAATCGATTGCACAACCATTTGGGAGGAAAAATGATAGCATGATCTCTTAATGGTAAGATAATACTCGACAACTCAATATATTTCTCATGGGCTCTTTTCAATATTGGTAATTTTTCTTCTCATAATATTTTTTTACTTCCATAATTTTTCAATATGATATGTCAAATGACAATTTAATTTTTTAATTTTATTAATTATTAATATCAAAATATATTATTATTTTTTAGTTCCATAAATTTTATAAAAATAATATATTATCTATCATTTTTTTATGAAATTTAAAAGTGTGATTAAAAATTTCCGTAAATTTCAGGAAAACTTTTAACAAATAATTTTTTTTATACATTTAATTATTTCATTATCAGTTATTTATTTACATTATAAATTCATAGACAAAATTTTTTCTAATTTAATATTACTGTATTTTTCCATACAATTATAGAAATATAAGTCTTTTATTAATAACATTTTTTAATTAAAAAATAAGTTTTTATAAATGATAATTATTTAAATAGTATCCCTCTCTTCATAAATATAAATTATTATTTCAGTTGGTTTAAATAGGTGGATATTTTTTAGTTTCTTTAATTGTATTCTAGACACATTCAGTGAGGTAGCAGATATTCATTTCTGTGATGAGTTATTTTGATGTGGACATTCAACATACTAACTCTCGAAGTGCAGTTCAATTCTATGACCCAGTGAAAAAATATTACATGATATGTATGATATCCCCACAATCATAATCTTCATAAACTAATACTATAATCATAACAGTACATTTTGATATAGTACTCAAGTACTAGTGCATTTGTTTCGCAAGGGTTCAAGGAAATGATCATATTTATCCTATTTAAGTATTCACTAATTCTTTTATCTATTTCTCATGTAATATGTTTTTTTTTGAATATTAAACTGAAAAATCATTATCTATATTTTGGTTTTTCGTCAAAGGATCTAAAGATTGTAACATTTAGTTTATGGATAAGATTTTCCAAAATTATTATTATAAGTGATGTGAAAGCCTATAAAAATTTAGTCTGTATTGATCTACCTCCTATATAATTTTATATTTTTAATTGGTTATGATTCAAAAAAAATGGCTCAATTAGATAATTCAAATTTCTTCAGACGTAGAGAGGAGTAAGAGTATATTTGGTCTACAATGAATTGAATTATGATAAAAATAACTTTGTTTATTCATAATTTTTCTACATTATGTTAATTCTTTTTTGTGACTGATAATCAATAAGGAAAAATAAATTTGCTAATTTATTTTTATTATTATTAATCTATATAAAATTTGAATATATTATATTCACCCCAACCCATCTCATAGCAACATATTAGACCCAATAGTGGGTATTATAGCTTATATCAAATTAAGGATATATTTTATATATTAATTTTTCCTTATACAAAAAAATTAGTAACCCAACATATTCCCCTTAGATATAAGTTCTTTATTTAATACTTATTATGATAATGTATTATCCTTGATCACATAGTCCAATTAAAAAGATATTTTTGATGATATGATTTAACATAACCAATGGTTAGATTTTATAGAACCAATATCACATTAATGGAAATGACTATAGATACTGAAAAGACCAAATAATATTGGACATCAAATTACTCTATAGTCATCATTATAATACAATGGTAAAACTATATAACTTACATAATAAAGAAAATAATTTTTCAACAATAAATTCTAATACAATAGGTTTATTGAATTATAAAATTTTAAATAATTTATACTATTATATTAGAAGAAATGTGATTAGTAATGTGACTTATTATATGAAACATCATGAGATTTGAAATATTTTACATGTCACTCACCATGGTTCAGATAAGAGGATTAGAACTAAACTAAAAATAATTTATTATGAGATCCATGATTTGAAAAGTAGTGATGTTGAAAGATTCCACCAAGTGTTCAAAAAATATACATTCATTAAGAATGGATGTAATTCCCAGGTATAATCATTATATAATCCATTTTTTAATAAAAAATACATAATATCTAGATCAATGAAGGTGAATGTAAATAATTTTGTGATCTGTGATATTTTGAATTTCAAATAACACACATTGGAAAAACTCATTTTCTCACCTCTTTAATAAGAATATAATTAAAAAATTAATACTGAAAAAGTTACATCTAAGAATATCGATATTTTATTAATATAAAATATAACATTTCCAATAATAATATTGAATCTAGTACAAATTAAATTGGATAATAATAAATTTTTATATAATTAATGGTATTTATAATATGATGATGAAAAAGAGAAATTTTCTTGAAGATAATAATAAAGGATCATAATGATGATCGAATGGTAAAATAACATTCCATAACTATGTATAATTATTAATTTATGAACAAAAAATTATGAATATTAGAAAAAATAGATAGCCAAAATCATACTCAATGAAATTAAAACACAATGGATTTTACAAGAAATATAAAAAATTGATATGTGTGCATATAATTATGAATGGAGATACACTAATGAAACAGATTCAATCAATTAATCATGAAATTAAAAGGGTTGGATAACTTGTACTTAATGGTGAAAAATATAAATTAGGCAATTAATGATTCTGATTCTATTTATGGTAATGAAATTTTAAATTTTATTTTACCATTAATGTTCAATATGATGATTTTCTAAAGCATCAACAATATATTTTAATGTTTACTTTTTTTAAATAATTATATGAACATAATAAGAATATTATAAAGAAAATTCAGAAGGAAAATGAAGAAAATGTAAATTTAAGAAACGTGGTTTCTTTTTAAAATGAATTTCAAGAGAACATTGTTTGAAATAGAAATTAAAAACTGAGAAATTTAACTTTATGTTTGAATAATGTCTTATAATAATTTTTATTTAATTAAATATGAGATTGATAATAATTAAAATATAATAAAGTTTGAATGATTCATTATATATATTCAATTAATGTAATGAAAAATATGATAATACATAGGACGTGATGAAATCATAAAAAATATAAAAGTAGTTCTTATTCTAATCCTCATTTTTGTAAAATTCTGAAGACTTATTTTTATTAATAGTAGTAATGGATGCTTCTAGATACACATAGTTTTCATATGAAGATATTCTATCTTAGAAGATTAATATTCACTACATCATATAATGATCCATGAAAAAGTAATTTATATATTGTGTAATTGGAAATAAGGGAACATATATTAATTTTCATTAGTCAACTACATCATCTCCCACATTGTTATTCTTAACTAGAACACTTTTATACATATAATATATAATACCTTTCTAAAAAACTAATTAGAGGGAATCATAAGAAATGGTGGGCTCAGATTCTCAGTATAGATAAACATGGGGGATATTAATATAAAATTATAATAAGGGATTTAGTACATGAGAATAACATTTGAAAAACAAACACTGTAAAAAATAAAACACAAACATGAGTCATGGAATAAATCATAGAAATTCATAAGAAATGAATAATAATAGAATCAAAGTACAAGAACTATAGGATAATTACATTAGTATGAGATATAGACTTTTAAAAAACAAATAATAATATAAAATAATATTTCATGGATACTGAGTATGAGATTCGATTCATGTTATGCATGGGTTATACAACCGTGTAATTGCTCTAGGCATTGGATAACCCCATTTTACTCACTTTCGAGCTTAGGATATCCTACCATGTACCATATTTTTAGATTGGGATTATATCCCATTGAACCATTATTAGGCTTGGGATGTAACACCATGCCCCTACCTCATTGACTTGAGGAGGCAGTGAGGACTATTTGGCCTTATGTGACATTCCCAAGACACACAACTAGAATTCAAGGTATTTGAGATGGGTTATTTATGATGGGATCCCGTTGCAAATAAGCTTTAGCTACTGGGCCCCGTCGCAAATAGCCCGTTGTAGAAAACGTCATCGCAAAAAATATTATTCGCGATGGGCCCATCGCAGAAATTATTTATTGCAATGGGAAAATTCACCATCGCAAATACGTTTTCGATTATATACTTATTTATATATAAGTTCTTTTGCAACGGGCCCATCACAAATAATCTTTTGCAACGGGCCCGTAATCACATCGCAAATTATTTTTTAAAATATTTATTCAGATTATTTGTGGCAGGCCTGTGACAAATAGTATTTACAATGGGCCCCTAATCCCATCGCAAATACCATTTTTAAGAAAAAAATCTTTAGACTATTTGCGATGGGATCCCATCACAACAGATCCCATCACAAATAATAAATAAATTTTTTAAAAAATAAATTGAATAAAATTATTATTATTGAAAAATTAATTTTAGTGTTATTAAAATAATAAAAAGAATAAAAAATATTAAAATTCTCAATATTCACAAAAAAATAAAAAAAATCATAAAATATTATTATGATTATTGAAAAATTAATTTTAATATTATTAAAATAATAAAAAATATTAAAAATATTAAAATTCTAAATATTAACAAAAAAATAAAAACAAATCATAAAATATTATTATTATTATTATTATTATTAGTAAAATAAACAAATATTAAAAAATATAATACTAAAAATATATATTTAATAAAATTATGATTAATAAAACAATAATATTAATATTATCAAATTAAAAAAATATTAAAATTCACAATATTCAGAAAAACAAATCATAAAATATTAAAAAATAAATTATGTAATAAACACAGCGATTTAAAAGATAGAAACTGTAAATAGTTCATATTACAACAAATTAAAATTCAAATGATTTTGAGATAAAAAAATCACTGAGGGGTTGTCTTCTGGAAGAGGTGGAGGAACTGAAGAAGCTGGTGGAGGAAACTCCATCCCTAAACTACGAGTCAGACATCACATGTACTCCATATGCTCGTGATGCTGCTACTGCCATCGACGTATCTCCTACTGCTACTGCTGCTGACGCATCTCTTCTTGCTACTTCGGCAAACTCTCAATAAGGTCATTCTAAGCTCAGAACTACTTCTGATACTGGGGGCCAGAAGATGATTACTCTCCACGAGCTTCTCTCAAGCTGGACTCCGACATCGTAGTAGTACAATAATAAGTACCAAGAATAACATTAGAGATGATAACAACTACTTGTCCCATCTCAAAGCCATACTTAGTCCCCTGCATCCATGTCGCCTCGTAAAAATGGTGGGCACTGGTCTAATCAGTCATCTTTTCATAATCCTCTGCATGTGCATGAAAAGTAGCAGCCTCATATGACTCCATCAAATCCAATTTGAAAATAAAATTTTGAAAATATTATATGCAGTAAATAGTCAAACTGAAAAAAACAAGACAATCCCCAATCTGACGCTGATGATCACCTCTAATCGCTCGGGTGGCTGGATCACTATACATCCTCCTATAAACATCGAACTCTATAATATCGGGATACTTGAATGCCTATATGAATATAAAATAAACTGTTTATATTTGATGTTATATAACATATTTAAAAAAAATACTTACCAGATGCTCTCTATGAGTACTGAATGTATGGCTACCAGGTCGATTTGTCACCTCCTGTCTCCCACAGTCCTGCCGAACCAGTGAAGACCTCCTCTGAAATCCACCACCCAACCAGTTTGAACATAATCCATCCCAAACATGAGATGAAATGATCTCTGGTTGGTGACCTCTACACTACTCATCAAATGTTGTCACTCCTACTTTCTTAATGGTCATCTTTCTCAAATTGTTCAAAAAATGACGCCACCGCTCACGCATAGCCCCCTCCCATGATGAATGTATAACGTCACACATTCTATCCTCATCGGGATACCATAAAACCTACAAATAATTTATAATACCAAGTTTCTAATAAAATAAATTTCAAAATAAATATTATTTATTTACGTACCAGCCAATGATTGTACATGTCGAGCTGCACATCAACGAGAATCTGTTCACATGTGGTCCATGGCTGAGAAAAATAATTGCGCAAGATAGCACTCCCCTATCCAATAGCTATATGAAACAACTGTGAAAAATGAATAAATAATCAAACAATTAGTATATATATAAATAAATTAATGAAATCTAACTAAAATATACAGGTTACCATACATTCGTGTGCATGGATCTAAGTAAAGACATGGACGTCGCTCGAGAACAGGGTCATGAATCATCAGTCATGCAAGACTGCACCCCCTCCACATACCTCCTGAACCACCAGTGGGTTGAGGGTTAGATGATCCCACATCCCCATCATCCAAATGTAGCTCAACCTCCTCTAACTCACGCAATAGATTAGATTCCTTCGGAAACACAAAATGATTATTGTTAGCAGATAGTTGAAAATAACTATTAAATATACATATATATATATTAGTTATGATCATAACCAATATTTAACTAGTCCAATGTTCACCTTCATCATTATCTTCATATCTGAGGACATCAATGACTTCATATTCCTCCATGGAATCATCAATATCTATATGAGCTTCACTTCATCATCCCTTGTCATTTCAAATTCATTTGAAACATCATTAACATATTTTTCACCATGAACCCTTAATTGTGTGGTGTCCTCAACGATATTCACGTTTCTTTTTAAAAAAGATGGATTTTGAGTGTTCTCTTGAAAAATTTCAATTTCCTCCACTTCAGAAGAACCACATTTAGTTTGAGTAAATTGATTTTCTCAAGATTTCATTTTTATAATGCCCCACAAATCACCCTGGTCTCTTGAAGTAGCACAATATTTTCCATAATAAACATGATGTGCATGTTGAGCCAGTAAAAATGGTTCATTTAATGCAAGAAAACTTTAATATTTAATATCAACTATTCCATGAGTTGGATGAACATGCAAGCCTCTCTCAGTATCCAACCACAGACATTTAAACATCGTTATGTAATTTTGTCCAAGATAACATAGCTCAATATTTTCATCCAGAATGTCATAAAAGTCAACATCAGTTTCTCTACGATTTGATCCTCTCAGACAAACTCCAATGTTAATTGGTTTTTTTATTCCCCATATACATGTGTATGAAATCGAAAACCATTCACCACATATGCATTATAAGTTTTAACCATTTTGGATGGTGGGTTACTCAATATACCCAATCGCTTAACAATTTTTCAGCATGTTGAGACACCTGAAAGTTCATAAAAGAATTATCAACATAATAAATAGTAAACTGAATTGATATTAGACCATCAATAATTTATGTTACCATATTTTGAAACCGTTGAGAAAAAAATTTGCCTGGGTTCTTCAAGAGCAGCTGCTGTAATTTGTGGAACTTGATTTTTGATACGAATATCATATAACCTACAAATAAAATAAGTTTACATGTTGTAACAGAAATTATAGAATAAGTGATAGAATCACTCGTAGTACAAATTTTGTCATTTCTTCACAGTTGAGTAGAATATATGTATGAGATCTGTGATGTTCATCATCTGAAAGCCATCATTCTTGAACTCCACCGAAACCAAGATTTGCATTATTAAAAACTGATAAATGATTTTCTTTTAAATCATTATCATTTCCCTTGTTCCGTCCCATGAATTTTTGTTTTTAGGGATATTAGGATTTAAAATAGTGAGAGAAGAAAAAAAGAAATTTCCTCTTGCAAATAAGCTTCAACAATTGAGCCTTCAATTGATGCTTTGTTACATACTTTTTTCTTGAATTTTAGCATGTATCTCTCGAATGGGTACATCCATCGAAACTTTACTGGACCTCCACATTTATCTTCATGTTGCAAAGGTAATATCAGATGTTCCATTGAGTCAAATAAAGAAGGTGGAAAGATTTTTTCCAGTTGATATAGAATTACAACAACATCTTCTTCCAGTTTCCTTAGTGCATCGTAGTCAGTTGTCATTGAAAAAATGTTTCAAAAAAATATGATATGTCTGTTATCGAATCCCAAATCATACAATTCAACAAACCTCTGAATCCAATAAGCATTATACTTTCCATTATAACATGACAATCATGACTTTTTAATATGATAATATGTCCATTATTAATACATATGCCTAAATTGGAAGTATAGCCATCTGGAAGTCTCAAATCTACAGTCCACAGACAAAATAATAAAAGACTCTCTTTGGAATGTGTATAAGCTGATTTTGGCCTCATTAACCTTTGTGATCTGACATTTTCAAATATTTCATGTTCTAGATGCCTGCAAATTTGGGCAAGATCTAATTGGGCTTTTACAGTATCTTTGGTCTTACCTTGTGTATCCATAACTATATGAAATAAATTATGAAAATAGTTCTTCTCAATTTTCATGAAATTCAACATGTGGTGGACCAAAAAAATCTGACCAATATGGGAGATCCCAAAAAATGATACGTTTTATCCAATTATGTTATTTCCCAAAGCCATGAATTTCTGTTGGTTTACTGTTGGCCCAAATGTGATGGTAGGTAATGAAAATACGACTGATTTTAACTCTGCACATGAGATCATTTTTGGAGGTTCTTCTCTTTCAATTGTGCCTTTTCTGAAATGAGATATGTTCCTTTGAAAAGTTTTATCGGTTGGAAGAAATCAACAATGACATTAAAAATAGAAAGGCTTTTTTCCATTGACGAGTATAAAATCATTGTTTACTTTCATACATTATGGACATGATTTGAAACCATGTGTACTCCAGCCAGATAACATGCCATATGCCGTAAAGTCACTAATCGACCACATAAATGCTTCTTTTAATGTGAAATTTTGTTTTGCAGCAACATCATATGTAGTAACACCATAACACCATAATTCATTTAATTCAATAATAAATGGTTTCAAATAAACATCATTATTCTTTTTCGGATGTCTGGCGATTAATAAGGTCAAAAAGATATAGGGCTCCTTCATCAACATCCATGTAGGTATATTGTACGGAGTTATAAAGATAGGCCAACATGAATACTGACTATCATAAGAACCAAATGGACAGAAACTGTCAGTAGAAATGCCCAATCACACGTTTTGGGCTTCTAATGCAAAAGACGGATGCAGACGATCAAAAGGATTCCATGAATTACCATCAGAAGGATAATTCAAGCTTTTACAAGTTGAAATATTGTTTTGATCCATGAAATCATTGATGCTGTTTTATGAGACATAAATAAACATTGCAGCCTGGGTGTAAGGGGGAAATATATCAACTGTTTTACAGGAATCGATCCAGACTTCCCTGATTGAGCTTCATTATACATCGATTTTCCACATGTTGGAAAACTATCCAATGACTCATTTTCAGCAGAATATAAGATGAAATCATTTCATAGGCATGAATCTTTCGATAACTATGGCCTAGATTACAAACCAACCTCTTTCTCTCATAGTAATTTACAGGAATCACATATCCTTCAGATAATAGTATTATGACCAAAGAAAATATTCGATCAAAATAGTTATTTGACATTGCATTATCTTATTTGATAGCCATAAATTTTGCAACCACTTCTAATTTTCTTATCTTGAAACCATGATATAATGCATCTTCAACAGACCTCAACAACTCATAAAATTCGGATGGTGCCAACTCAATAGTTAAATCAATATCATCGTGAGATTCAGTTTTTTGAACAGATGGACCTGCAACAGCATGTACTAAATTTTTGAACATTGATGGATCCGGAATCAAGTTATTAGTATCTTCTTTGGAACTGAATTCACCATGTTGATACCAAAAAAACATAATCTGGTTGAAAACCAAACCACACGAGATGTCCCCCAACCTTTTCAAATGTGTCAAATGTTCTCAGAGAACATTTTTTACAAGGACACTTAATTGTGACTTCTGAAACAAATTTTGGTTTTGATGATGAAAATGCTAACAAATCTTCAACACCCTCAATATATACAAGATTTAAACTAGAACCATTTTGAATTCTATGCTGATTTATCCAAGCACGATCATCTAATAATGACTGATGTCGACTTCTTTTTTCTATATTTTCGTACAAAATATAAAATAATCACTATTTTTGAATAACTATAAATTATAAAAATATTATCTTAAAAAAGAAGATAAATATTAACTACTACTTCTTAAGAATTATCATTAATTAATGGCGACACAATTTCCAGTGGATTGACAACTACTCTTTTGTCTGACAGCAAATTTACTAGAATCTTTCTCACACAAAAATCACAATGAACAATCCGGTCGGAGATACGCATATTCATTCTTGTATGTAGAAGAATGAATATGCGTATCTGTGACCAGATTCTTCATTGTGATTTTAGTGTGATAAAGATGCAAGTAAATGAGCCGTCGGACAAAAGATCCCCCTTTTAATCGATGAATCAACTTCTTCCAACTTTCACCGGCTAAAAAAAATATAAAAGATATGATCCCACAAATGCATATCCAATCTTGCGTATACTAGATTGAATATTCCTTTGTAGCAACACATTTTTTATATTTTTTTGATTCGGTGAGAGTTAAAAGGATAAAATTCATCGAGTAGAAATAATGTCATCAATCCACTGGAAATTTTTCCAGGTTCATGGGATTTATTATAATTTATTTAAATTTCATTCTAACTTTTCCTAACAAATTATTACTATTTATTACTATTTATTACTATTTATTTCTAATTATTCCTTATTTATCAATACTTAACAATACTTAGAAAAATGAAATCTTCTTGAATAATGAAATGAAATTTGGTAATCATCGTTGTGCAGATAATTACAAATTTTCCTTTCCTTATCCAAAAAGTATTTGTTTAATAATTATAGTTATATCTAATATTTACTAATAAAAAATTTATATTATCAGTATTTATGAAAAAAATATTAATATTATTAAAATTATGAATATTTATAATATATTAAAATTATCAATATTTGCAACAGGATTTTCTCTATTCTGAACATGTTCCAATCTCAAAGGGTCACCAATTGTCAGGTCATGCGCAATAAAAAATTTGTGCGAGACATGTATAATGTAAACTCTATAATTTTCCATTCATGGTTTATCACCTCGCAAGTAGTGTTGCAATAGGACGAACAATGTAATGTCATTCTCATCTCTAAGAATCATCTCGCTCCCTTTACATAGATCATTCTTCCTTAAAAATTTGATGGGACATCATTATCATTCTCTAAAATTTTCAAGGAAGAATGATCTATGTAAAGGGTCATGTGAGATAATTCTTATAAATGAGAAGGTCATCACTTGGGTTGTCGATTGCAATGCTAAAAGCGAGGTGATCAACCAAGCAAGGAAAATTATAGATTTTACATTGGACATGGCTGACAGAAACTTTTTACTATGCATGAACTGACAATTGGTGACCCTATGAGATTAGAACATATTAAGAATAGAGCAAAGCCTATTGTAAATTTTGATAATTTTAACATTTTATAATTTTTCTATTATTTTAATAATAATAATTTTTTGTTTCACAAATGTTGATAATATAATTTTTTTATTAGTAATAATTAGATATAACTGTAATTACTATTTATTACTATTTATTACTAATTATTCCTAATTATTTCTAATTATTTCTAATTATTTCTTATTATTACTAAATATTACTAATTATTTCTATTTATTTCTAATTATTGCTAAATAGTTTAATTTTTCATAATTATTCGTAATTATTAATAATTATTACAATTTATTCCTATTTATTACTAATTATTGTTAATTATTTCTAATTATTTCTAATTATTTCTTATTATTGCTAATTATTTTCAATTATTCCTAATTTTTTCTAATTATTTCTAATTATTCCTAATTATTAGTATTTATTTGCAATTATTACTAATTATTAATATTTTTTAGTAATTTTTACTAATTATTGATAATTATTACTAATTATTTCTAATTATTTATAATTATTGATAATTATTCCTAATTATTTCTAATTATTTCTAATTATTACTAATTATTCGTAATTATTTCCAATTATTACTAATTATTCCTAATTAGTAATATTTATTAGTAATTATTACCAATTATTAGTATTTATTAGTAATTATTACTAATTATAGCTAATTATTAGTAATTATTGCTAATTATTTCTAATTATTGCTAATTATTCCAAATTATTTCTAATTATTACTATTTATTGCTAAATATTACTAATTATTGCTAAATATTTCTAATTATTAGTATTTATTCCTCATTATTAGTAAATATTACTAATTATTGGTATTTTTTCCTATTTTTTTTGTATTTATTCCTAATTATTATTAATTATTCATGTTTATTACTAATTATTCCTAATGCTTAATAATTATTCCTAATTATTTCTAATTATTCATATTTATTAAGATTAATTGCTATTTATTGCTAATTATTTCTATTTATTACTAATTATTGTTAATTATTGCTAATTGTTGCTAATTATTGCTAATTATTTCTAATTATTACTAATTATTCCTATGTACTACTATTTATTTCTAACTAATGCTAATTATTTCTAATTATTGCTAATTATTCTTAATTATTGCTATTTATTGATAATTAGTAGTATTTTTTGCTAATTATTAGTATTTCTTCTAATTGTTATTATTTATTTGTAGTTATTCCTAATTATTATTATTTATTATTAATTATTATTATTTATTTCAAATTATTAGTATTTTTTCTAATTATTAGTATTTATTAGTAGTTATTACTAATTATTAGTATTTATTTCTAATTATTACAATTTATTACTGATTATTACAATTAATTACTAATTATTTCTAATTATTGCTAATTATTGCTAATTATTGCTATTTATTATTAATTTTTTCTAATTATTGCTAATTATTGCTAATTATTGCTAATTATTGCTAATTATTGCTAATTATTGCTAATTATTCCTAATTATTTCTAATTATTCATAATTATTGCTAATTATTACTAATTATTGATAATTATTACTAATTTTTAGTAAGTATTACTAATTATAAGTATTTATTCCTAATTATTACTAACTATTGCAATTTATTACTAATTATTATTAATTATTCCTAATAATTACTAATTATTCTTATTTATTACTAATTATTCCTATTTTTCCTATTTATTGTTATTTATTGCTACTTTGTCACGTCCCGTCCTCAGGGCCCGTGCCGTGACTACCCCAAGCCCGCCTTCCATAGTTTCGGGGCTGGCAACTAGCACCAAGGGCGTAAATCCCGATAAAAAGGGAAGGCATTGGCTTTATAAAAGTAAAGAACACAACATAGTACACAACTGAAGGAAGCACAAAGTAAACTAAGTACAAAAGTATGTGCTGGAAAGTAAATGGGCCAGTATACAAACCAGATTGAAAGAACAGTACCACTGAAAATCTATTGCAGCATCAGTAAATTAAAGAAGCGACCACCGAGTCATCCTCTAGGAATCCCACCTGATGGGTGGGTACAGATAGTCTCTCCCAGGACCACGGGTCCATCTGTCTGCTCCATGTACGTCACACCAAGTGCTCCACCTTCCGGTACCGTCCATCTCTACAAGCCTCTACCACGATCAGTGTTGTCCGTCATCTGCATCCAACACAACGTAGTGCAGGCATTGCCCGTGCAGGGGTGAGTATAATGATACTCAGTAGGGACCCCGAGACTCCCAAAGGTCTCCCAGAATCTACAAAGGATAAATCATAAGGAAATGATATAAACAGGAAGTATCAACCAACTTTCCTTAGGTATATGCCCGTACATATACCTAAGTAATCAATCTCAGTTCGGGTCTAACTCCTGAGCCCAAGCACAACCCATTCCACACCGGAAGGAAGTCAATCACATCGTTGGTAATGATTGCAAGTAAAAACTCAGCTCACACAGGTATACATCTTTTGTATAGCGATAGAGATGATCAGATCCAGTCACTACTTCATCTAAGCTGTCAGACCCACATAGGAAACAAGACCAGCTAAGCTGTCGGACCCACACATGATACAAGACCAGCTACTCTGCCAGACCCATAGAGGATACAAGTACATAGGTCAAACTGTAGGACCCACACAGGATACAAGAACAGTAGTCACCGCTGTCTAAATCATAGGGGATCCCAGTACAGATGTCATCATCATCGAACCAATGAAGTATCCTAGTACGGTAGACGTCATCATCGAACCCACGGAGGATCCCAGTACGGTAGTCGATGCAGTTGAAGGCAGCTCTAGGGTTCTCGCACACAACACGCTCAATTTCGAGAGGGTCTGCTCCTCGAGAAAAGGGGTCTATACATAAACTATCATGAAGTCCATAGTTAATGTATCCCGATGTTCCGTCTCATCAAAAGAAACCCAACGCGACAGACGGTGCATCAATCGGGCACCCAGTCTAAGAGTTATTGGCTTTTCCGTTCCAGGGGCCCGGTTGGTTTTTAAGATAAAACCAACCCAACCGTACTCCCGCTGCGTCCAAACCACAAGTAGTGTATTCCAAAAGAACCATCTCATATAAAGTAATTCAACCTAGTTGACGGCACGGAAATCGGATGTTTAGTCCTTCAGTTATAAGCGTTTCCGCTCCAAACGGCCGGTTGGTTTCAGATTCGAACCAACCCAGCCATACACAGTATTCACCAAAACGACGAGTGCAATATACCAAAATGACCGCCTCAATCCAAGGATATCTACGCAACTGACGGTGCGTCAATCGGAGGTCTATAGCTCAAGTTATGGGTAATAGACCGAAAAAACGGTCAGAAGTGGGGTGTCTCGGCCCGGTCCGACCCGACCCAACCCACCCTTGGTCGGCCCGAACTGGGTTGACCCAACCCGGGTCCGGGTCCGGCCCGGGAAGGCGAGGACCAACCAGGAAGGGCATGGCCCGGCCCAACGGGGTGCGGCCGGGTCCGCGTGACCCGCCCCATCCAGGAAGGGTGGGGGGGGGGGGCTCAGGCTCGGCCCGCTGGCGGAGCGGGGGCGCGACCCCCAGTTCTTCGAACGCAGCGCCAGGCTGGCGCCGTTTGTCTTCCGAATCCCACGCGGCTGTAGGATCCCTTCCTCGCCGCTGCAGCCGGGGCCTCAGCGGGCTTCTGCCAGCGGCGCGCTGGGGCACCGCCGCCCGCCTCCTCCGGTCGCAGGTAATGCCGCACCGGCATCCCATGCCGCCGTAGTCTTCTGCGGGCCACAGGAGTCATTTTGGTTGTCTGTTTTTACTTCCGTTTGTGACTGCGGTCGTCTCGGGATCTGAACTCCACTGCAAAGGCTCCAAATCGTCGTTGTGGTCCCATTTCGTCGTCGCCAACATCCCGCGCATCAAGAATGATACGGCGATGGGTCCAGACATGTTCGTTAGTCCGTACCCACCACGTTAGTGGTTCAAATCATCATCCAACAATTAAAAGAAATGCTTGTTGGTATGAATCACAAAAATTAAATATACAAATCCCCCTACCTCGATGATGACATTGTTCGACGTCGAGCCGCGGAATACGAGCGTCGCGGTTGTCACGCGTCGTGGAAGATTAGTGTCGTCCCATCAGCGATGGAGGAGGATTCGTTTTCGTAGGCGACAAAGGCTCCTTGACGTCGAGGTGAATCCAAGGAAGAAGAATCGTTGGAATAAGTCCTTCAGGTTCTTTTCCATGGATGTTCTTAATTGAAGAACGTTGTTCTTCGTCCGAGAAGGACCACCTCTCTTTAATTCTCCAAATCCCTTTCTCCCACAAGTGATTTTCCAACGCAAATAAATAAGGAGGCTCTCCAATTAATAGAATTTCTCTGCAATTAATATATTAATTCAAAATACGTCTCATTTAATTAACGTTGACATTAATTATATGATTTGGAACATTTAAAGGGAAGAGGGAGGTGGGAAGGCTCCACCATTAATGAGGAGTTATCAAGGAAAATATTAGGGAATTAATGGGGAGTTGAGGAGAGTTATAGGGAGAATAAGGCTGGGGATTGTGTGGGCCCCAACTCACAAATATCCTCACTTGGGTGGAAAAACCATCTCACAAAATAAAATTGTGTACCATACTATTTTATTTAGTTAAAGATTAAACCCCCAAAAATTAACATTCAACCCGAGTAAAACGCAACTGCGGTAAAGGTCCCCTTAAGAAAATACTGGCACAGCGAGTTCATCAGTGCCCTCAGATTTCAATTCCAAGAATCTTTTGAAAAGATAGAAAAACCCACTCGTTCATTCACTGAATGTATCTGAGATCAACTTTTGAAAATTATTTCGGGCACACTGGGCCTCGGAACCAGTTGCTGTCAAATACTACGTACTCGTAAAATTCCAAGGAATTTTAGAAATAAAAAAATTTCACCTTAAAATTTACGGGTCTTTACATTAATACCACCTCATGGATTTACATCCCCATAAACATAAAACATACAGTATGGAAACAAAATGGGGTATTAAGCACACATCTGAGCCTCCCGCTCCCATGTGCCCCCCTAAAGGTTCCCTTGATGCCAGCAAACGCGCACCAGAGTATTCGACCATCCACGAAGGACCCGCTTCTATCGATCCTCGATCTCCACCGAAACCTCGGTGAATGTCACCCCGTCATCGATGTCCATCTCCCCGTGATCGATTATGTGGGTCGGGTCGTGCATGTATCTCCTCAGCTGAGATACATGGAAGACGTCATGCACCCGGTGCAACTGAGGTAGAAGGGTCAGGCGGCAAGCCTCCTCGCCTAGTCTGCTGAGGACCTAGAATGGTCCGATGAATCGTGGAGATAACTTGTCACCCCAGCCAATTCTTTGTAGTCCACATCGAGGGAAGACCCATAAGAAAACTCGGTCACCATTCTCAAAATCCAGTGGTCTTCTTCTCCTATCAGCATAGGACTTCTGTCTCCTTCGTTCTGTCTTCATCCGCTTCAGGATGATCTGCACCTTCTCTATCGTAGCCAGAACCATCTCTGGTCCTACAAGTGCTGACTCCCCAAGGTTAGTCCAGCACAGAGGTGATCTGCATGGTCGATCGTATATTTCCTCGTATGGTGTCATCAGAATGGTGGAGTGGTAGTTTTTGTTGTACGCAAACTCCACCAAGGGAAAATGGTACTCCGAGCTGTGACCGAAGACGAGGACACATGCAAGGAACATGTCCTCGAGAGTCTGAATGGTCCCCTCCGTCTGGCCATCTGTCTGAGGATAAAGGCAGTGATCAGGTGTATCTATGTACCAAATGCCTCCTATAACCCCTTCTAAAACCAGTAAATAAAGTGAGTGTCTCGATCGGAGACGATAGACGATGGCACACCATGATTCCGTATGATCTCCTGAATGTAGAGGCGTCTCAAGATCTCTATTGAGCCCCTCTCTCTGATCGGTAGGAAGTGGGCCGACTGGGTGAGTCAGTCTACGATCACCCAGATGGAGTCATTTCCTCCGGAAGTACGTAGAATTACCGTCATGAAATCCATGGATATCCCATCCCACTTCAACTGCGTAACCTCTAAGGGCTATACCAAGACTGCTGGTACCTGGTGCTCTGCCTTCACTTTCTGGAAAATGAGGCATCGTGAAACGAACTATACTACAACCTTCTTCATACCCGGCCACCAGTGTTATCATTTGAGGTTATGGAACATCATTTCCACTACAGGATGTACCACTAGAGGGGAAGTGTGGAACTCCATCAGCACCTCCTCTGTTAGTGTGACCAGTACCATAGTATGTCCTCTGAAGAGGATGATGTGCTCCACTCCTTCAGAAAATCCATCGGGTGACACCCCTAATGATATCTAAGCATGTCATTTCTCACAGTATGCATCCCTACACTATGCCTCTCGGACTCGCTAATGAATTGGGGGAGTGACTATGAGAGACTAAAGGAAGGATGCTCCACCTATATCCACTAAAGATAGCTGCAACGCGACTAGAAAATCTGTCTCCTCTCTTAGTAGTTGAATTCCCGATATCCTGCTGATAGCATCAGCTACAACATTCCCCTTCTCATGAGTATAGACTATCTCAATGTCATAGTCCTTTAGGAACTCGATCCATCGATGTTGTCTCATGTTCATGTCTTTCTGCGAGAAAATGTACCTCAGACTCTAGTTATCATAGTAGATTGTAAAGCGCTCTCCCATCAGATAGTACTGCCATAGCTTTTAGGCGAAGACCACTTATTCTAACTCAAAGACATGGGTCGCGTAGTTCTGCTCGTGCTGCCTCAACTGACGTGAACTGTAAGCGATCACTATTCGCTCCTACATCAGGACACACCCGAGTCCAGTCCCTGATGTGTTGTAGTAAACTGCGTACCCTACGCCCTCCTCCGGTAGCCTCAAGTTGGGCGCACTAGTCAATCCCCGCCTCAGCTCCCGAAAGCTTTGCTGACATCTATCTGACCACAAGAAGTGTTTCCCCTTCTTTGCCAATGCTGTAAGAAGTTCTGAAACTCTGGAGAAGTTTGGAAAAAACCTTCGATAGTACCCATCCAAACCTAGGAAACTCTGATCTTCTGTCACACTCCTGGGTGGCTCCCAAGCAAGCACCACCTTGATCTTTGTTGGATCCACTGCAACTCCCACCTCCGAGATGACATGTCCCAAGAAGTGAACCTCTCAAATCCATAACTGGCACTTTGAGAGCGTACCATAAAGCTGGTTCTCTCAGAGTGTATCCAGTACAACCTGCAAGTGGTAGGTGTGCTCCTCCTTAGTGGCCGAGTAAATCAGTATGTATTCAATGATGTCTATGAAAAACCGATCGATGTAAGGCTATAAGATCCTGTTAATTAAACTCATGAACAATATTAGAGCGTTGGCCATGCTGGAGGGCATAACCAAGAACTCGTAGTGGCCATACCGATACCTGAAGGCCGTCTTCTACACTTTCTCATCTCGAACTCTGAGATGGTGATAGCCTGACCTGAGGCATATCTTCAAGAACAATCGTGCTCCCTTCATCTGATCGAATAGGTTGTCAATCCCCAGAAGTGGGTACTTGTTCATTATGGTCACATGATTCAGGTGACGGTAGTCGACACACAGTCGCAAGCTCCCATCCACCTTTTTGGCGATCAAAATCAAAGAAGCCCAGGGTGAAACACTTGGTCGGGTGAATCATTTTCCCTGCAAGTCCTCCAGCTGTACACACAGCTCACGAAGCTCAGCGGGAGGAATCTGATATGCTGGAGTAGATATCGGTGTTTTCCTGAGGTACTGGTCTATGTAAAGTCTACCTCTCTTCGAGGAGGTATTCCTGGAACATCTTCAAGAAAAATGTCTGCATACTAATCCACCACAATAGGAAAACTCGGACTCCGCACATCAGCAGCTAAAAATATGAGACTAGCCAACTGATGTGGGATTGCGTGCACTCTCCTCTGCATAAGTCCATACTATGCTACAAAGGCTCCCTTCTCGCCGATGCAAGTGTACCTGGTCCCCTCCGTGCGGAAACACTGCACTTTGCACCTAATACAGTCAATATGAGCATGGACTATACATAACCAGTCCATACCCAAGATGACGTCGTAAGGCCTCGACACCGCTACAAGAAGATCTCAGCCAAAGATCTCACCTCCTAGAGTATTCTCACACTGCCTGTAAAGACCCGTAAAATTCAAGGGAATTTTTTTCTTATTTTTCTTGGGGTTTTTACATGAACGCAGTTTCTGACGGCACTTGATTCCGAGGCCCGGTGTGCCCGGAATTCCGATCCGAAGTTTAGCTCGGGTACGTTCAATGAATGAATGAGCGGGAATTTCTAACATTTTAACCGGTGCTCGGAATCGAATTCTGAGGGCACCGCTGGAACTGTAGTGCTGATAATTGCTTATGAACCCCATTTCCAGAGTGGCATTTGCACGAGAGAAGTTGGTAAAAATTGTGGAAGTTAAAATAAAAATTTAACTACAATTTTTATTTTTCATTAAGTGGATTTAAGATTTGAATGGAAGTTGGGTAACTACCCAACTTCCCATGGAAGGTTATGAGAGTGGTGTGGCCCACACGAACCCCACCCCTTCACTTTCTTAAACCCCCTCAACTCACCATTATGGATGACAACTTGTCATGAATTAATTAAGTGGAATTAATTCAAACTCTTGAAATTCAAAAGTTTATGTTATGTTAATAAAATAAGAGATGAACATATTTTATTTGGGGTTGGAACCTTCTTTTGGTGGAGTCTTTGGGAGAAAAGGGCTACAGACTTGAGAAACTTCTTCGTCTTCGACGATGAACGTGAAGAACAGATCGGTCTCCGACGAAGAACGCCGAGTTCTCGGAAACCGGTTACATGACGTCGTGTACCGCAACGCCGTCGACTTCTTCTTCCATGACGTCTCTTCCTGTGACGAATCCCAGTTCGACGAACCTCTGTTCAAGCTCGTACGAAGTAGGGGTTTCTGTGATTTCTTTTCGTGATTTACTCTTGTTCATTATACACCTATAATTGGACCGCATGATACCAATTAACAGGAGGAGGCCGGACCGCACAAACAGGGCTGACCCCCCTCAGTTTCTTTTTCTTGATGTTGCGGTACGACGGGAAGTGACGCGGTGCCCTCACACCGCGTGGGAACGAACGACAAGAATGCGCAATGCCGACGCGCTGCGTTTTTAAAAATATGAACCAAGTCGCGGCGCCGTTGCGCTGCGCCGGAGAACACATAAAGCACCGTGGCCGGAGAGTGGCCGCGGCGGATGGGTGCGGCGCCGTCGCGCCGCACCGGATGAATGAAGGTCGCGGCCGGTACCGGGCCACGGCGGAGCGTGGGAAACAGCGACCGGAAATGGGCTGCCGGCGTTGGAACAGTACTGGAGGCCGGAAACGGGCGACCGACGTCGGAGCAGGGAGGGGACCAGCCGTCGCCGGTCCCGTGGCGGAAGAAACCGGCCGGCCGAGGCGGTCCAGCCAGACAGGAGAGAATCCGGGGGTTCAAACCCCCGGCCGACCAGCTAGTGGCCCCCATTAAGGGGGGTCGTGGTTACAAAATATGGGTGGGAAGTGACCCCCCCCCCCCCTCAAACGGAACTGCTCGACCGTTCGGCCGAGCCAGCTGGTGCCGCGCGCCAGGGGGCCTGGCCGCTAGGCCGGGCCGCGCCCATCCGGGCCGACCCAGGGGGTCTCGAGCCGGGTCGGTCCGGGCCCGAAACCCCCGTTTTCGGACCCTCTTTGGTCTTTTTCCCATATCTCGGGCTACTCACCTCCGATCGACACGACGTCAACGGCAATGTGATCCTTGGATCGAGACAGTCATTTCGGTATATCACACTCAATGTTTCATAATACTTTGGGTTTGGCCAAGTTGGTTCGTACACGAAACTAACCGGGCCCTCGGAGCAGAAAAAGTCATAACTTAAGCTCTGGACATCCGCTTGAAGTGCCATTGACTTTGATGGATACCTCTAAGTGAGATGGATCTTTTGGCTTACTCCACCCGAGGTTTGGGTGCAGGTGGAGTATGGTCGGGTTGGTTTTTCCTTAAAAACCAACCGGGACCCTGGGACAAAAAAGCCAATAACTCTCAGACCGGGCGTCCGATTGACGCGCCGTCTGCGACGTTGAGTTCCTGTTGACAATACGGAACTTTTGGATACATCAACTCTGGACTATGTTTAAGTTGATGTATCAGCCTCTCGGCTCGTGGAGTGGACCCTCCTGAATGAGCTTGATGTGTGCGGGAACCCTAGTGCTTGCTGCGTTTGCGACTGTGACGGCGACGACTATACAGAGATCCTCAGTGGATTCGACGGCGACGACTACAGCACTCAGCGATCCTATGTGGATCCCTGCTACCGATCCTGTGTGGGTCTGATCCTGTGTGGGTCAGCGCTCAGCGGTTCTATGTGAGCCAGCGCCTACAAATCCTGTGCGGGTCCAACCCTGTGTGGGTCTTTGTGGGGGTTAGTTACCTATCGAACCATTGTGGGTTAGATACTATGTGGGTCATTGCGGGGGTTAGTACCTATCGATCCTTTGTTGGTCCGATGGATTAGATGAATCAGTGGATATATCTGCTCATCTCTATCATCATACGAAGAAGTATACCTGTGTGAGCTGAATCATGTTTTTCTTTTCAATGTGGATTATGTTGTGCTATCCTGTGTGGATTTACGTTTTGTATTCCTGTGTGGTCTGGGTTGTACTTGGGCTCGGATATTGGAACAGAACGAGAATTGATGACTTAGGTATATGTATGGGCATATACCTAAGCAGTGTCGGATATTACTTCGTGATTGTATCTTTCCTTTGTGGATTACCTTTGTGGATTTAGGGAGACCTTCGGGGGTCTCGGGGTCCCTACTGAGTAGCTTATATTCACCCCTGAACGGGCTATTCCCGCACTACATTGTATTGGTTGCAGACGAAGGATAGTGCTAATTGTGGTTGAGGCTTGTGGAGAAGGACGGTACCTGGAGGTGGACCACTAGACGGGACGTAATCGGAGCGGTCTGCTGGACCTGAGGAGAAGTGGAGTCTATCTGTACTCACCCTTCAGGTGGGACTTCTAGTGGACAGCTCAGCGTTGCGGCTTTACTTTTCAGTTGATTTTTTCCATTCCAGTTGTACTTTACTTTCTGTTTGGGTTTGTATACTATCCCACTTACTTTTATACACTTAATATTGTATCATCTTTTACTTAGTGTTTAATTCTAGTGCTTTCTTTCTCTGTGGTGTTTGTTTACTTTACAAAGGAAATGCCTTCCCTTTTTATCGGAAATTTATGCCTTGGTGATAGTCATCATCCCCTGGCCTATGGAAGGCGGGCTTGGGGTAGTCATTGAACGGGCCACGAGGACAGGTCGTGACAAATTGGTATCAAAGTAGTTCGGATATACCACAGAATGTGGGACTCTGATCTTTTTCTATGTGAAGAAATAGTGTTAAGCGTATTGGGTGTGTTTATCAGTCCAGGGAGTCCAGTGTTGGTGCATCGGCCGACGTATCCGTACATCAGGACCCTGACTTCTGATTTCCGACTTAATGCACATAAACACTGATTGCATGTGTGTTTCAAGTTTTCTTTGTAATTACTTTGTGTCAGCTCACCAGGTATACTGTTCTGACCATGTCAAACCTGTTTTCTTTTCAGGATGTCGCACGACGGTAGCCAACTAGGGTTCTGAGAGTTGAGCATGACGACAGCCCGTCGAGCGACGAGGCCTCGGTGCAGGGCCCTTTGATAGCTGAGGCACCGGCGATACCTCTACCCACCGAGAAACCGATGTTTCCAGCCCCAGCTGCTGACGATGCATGTCGCCATAGTGCACTGCATGAGTTACAGCGCCAGCGACCGCCCAGGTTCCGCGGGGAGATGGACCCCCAGGTAGCCGAGGACTGGCTGGAGGCAGTGGTGAGAGATTTCAGGTTAGTGAGGACACCAGCAGACCTCATGGTGATCCTCACAGTGAGCCTACTGCACGCGGCAGTAGGCAGATGATGGAGCTTGATGCTTCAGGTGCACGATGAGGCATCTCTTCTCTGTATGGAATTTTAGAGCCTCTTCTGCTTGGATTTCATCCCAGCCACCCTCCGTGCTGTGCGCATCCAAGAGCTTCTTCACCTGAAGCAGGGCAGCTTGACAGTCGCCCAGTACTCGGCGAGATTTACCGATCTATCGCGCTACTCGACAGACATGGTACGGGACCCATTCTTCCGGGCCCGGACCTTTGAGCAGGGATTGAGGCACGAGATCAGGGCATCACTGATCTCCCTCAGCATTCCGACCCAGGCATGAGTACTAGAGCGAGCCCTTCTGATCGAGAGCTTTCTTGCTGAGCCTACTTCAGCAGCGAGACCTACCGCGGGGCGGCACGTGGTAGAGTCTTCTGCAACAGGCAGTCGACAGATGACTCATGGTTATAGGCAGACTAGACCCTCAGGCAGATGACCTCAGGACACTGGCTCCGTAGTGTGGGGCACACAGCATGGAGCCATTCTTTTCATAGGTAGGCATTGCTACTCTTGCGGCAGGCAGGGCCACATGGCTCGTGATTGCCCGACCGTTCGTGATGAGGAGCAGCAGACGGTCGAGGGACCAACCAGGAAGAGGCAGAGGGTCGACCGTGGTGGACCGCAGGGAGCAGGCATATGAGGCAGAGGAGCAGGCCGAGCAGCAGGTGGTGGGATACGCTTTGAAACTCTATAACCACCACCACCAAGAGGTCCACCCCGACCATAGAGAGCTGGTGGGCAGAGACAGGCACAACTCCAGGAAGTGGAGGCCTACAACCACGGCACACCCGAGATGATTTGAGGTACTATCTGTGTCTATTCCACCTTTACTACAGCTCTTATAGACATAGGAGTGAGTCACTATTTCATAGATGCTACCCTTGTTTGGAGCTCGGAGATTCCGACAGAGCCGTTGGCTCGATCCTTACGGCTAGAGACTCCTACAATAGCAGACTTGATGATTACGCACGGGTGCCGGCAGTGTGAGCTTACTCTAGGAGGCAAGAGCTTCGGCTGGGATATTCTTGTAGCAGCGTCAAGGCCTTAGGACGTCATCTTGGGCATGGATTGGTTATCTACAGTCCATGCTCAGACCGATTGTGTTAGGTGCAAGGTGCGATGTGTACGCACCGACAGGAGCAGGTTCACCTTCACCGGTGAGAAGGGAGCCTTCACAGCAGAGGATGGACTTCCGCAGAGGAGAGGACAACCCATCACTCATCAGTTTGCTAGCCTCATCCTAGGAGAAGTTGATGTGCGGAGTCCTGGTTTTCCTGCAGTGGTGGATCAGTATGCAAACATCTTTCCTGATGACGTTCCAGGACTACCTCCTCGCAGAGAGGTAGACTTTTATATTGACCTGTACCTCGGGATAACCCCTATAATGACTCCAGCATATCGGATGGCCCCCGTTGAGCTTCGATAGATATGGGTACAGTTGGAGGACTTGCAGGGCAAGGGATTCATCCGACCCAGTGTTTCACCCTGGGCTTCCCCAATTTTGTTCGCCAAGAAGGCGGACGGGAGCTTGCGACTTTGTGTCGACTATCGTCGCTTGAACCAGGTGACAGTGAGGAACAAGTATCCGCTATCGAGGATTGATGACCTCTTCATTCAGCAAAAGGGATCACGGTGGTTCTCATAGATAGACCTCAGGTCATGCTATCATCAGCTCAGAGTTCGAGACGAGGACGTGCAGAAGACGACCTTCAGGTGTCGGTATGGCCACTGTGAGTTCTTGGTTATGCCATTCAGTGTAACCAATTCTCTAGCAGTGTTCATGGCCCTCATGAACAGGATATTTTAGCCATACCTCGATCGATTATTCGTGGTCTTCATCGACGACATTTTGATATACTCGACGACAGAGGAAGAGCACGCCTACCACTTGTGGGTTGTACATGACAAACTACGATAGCACCAGCTTTATGATAAGCTCTAAAAGTTCCAGTTCTGGATACATGAGGTCCACTTCTTGCAACACGTCATCTCTGAGGTGGGAGTTGCGGTGGATCCTGTGAAGATCGAGGCAGTGCTAGCTTGGGAACCACCCAAGAGCATGACAGAGGTGTGGAGTTTCTTGGGGCTAGCTGGATAATAACAGAGATTTGTGCCATACTTTTCCAGAGTTGCGGCACATCTCTCAGCTCTGATGAAGAAGGGGGAACCCCTTGTGCGGTCAGACAGATGTCAGCAGAGCATCCAAGAGCTGAGAGAGAGATTGACTAGCACACCTATCTTGAGGTTGCCTGAGGAGGGAGTAGGGTACGTAGTCTACTGCGATTCATCAGGGATCAGACACGGATGTGTCCTGATGCAGGATCGAGAAGTGATCGCCGATTGATCACATCAGTTTAGGCCACATGAGAAGAACTACGCTACCAATGACCTGGAGTTAGCAGCAGTGGTCTTCGCTCTGAAGACATGGTGACACTACCTGATGGGCGAGCACTTTACAGTCTTTTCTGACCATCAGAGTCTCAGGTACATCTTCTCTCAGAAGGACCTGAATCTGAGACAGCGGTGATGGCTCGAGTTCATCCAGGACTATGACTTTGAGATAGTCTATAATCCTGGGAAGGGGAACGTGGTAGCCGATTCTCTCAGCAGGAGGACGGGCATTCAGCTACTTGAGGAGGTGATAGATCAGCTAGCCTATTTGCAGATATCCTTCATGGATAATGATGGAGAATCCTTCCTTTAGTCTCTCACATTCACACCTCCACTACTACAGTGGGTCAGAGAGTCACAACGTGGGGACGCTGACTGTGAGACGCGGCGTGCACAGATATCCTCAGGTCAGGCTCCTGATGGTTTCTCCTATGGATCAGAGCACAACATCCTTTTTAGAGAAACTACCTTGGTACCAGTTGCTTTACGGGAGGAGGTGCTGAGAGAGTTTCACAGTTCTCCTTTGGCGGTACATCCTGGAGTGGAGAAGATGTACCAGGATCTCAGACGACAACATTGGTGGTCGGGCATGACGAAGGTTGTGGCATAGTTCATTTCTCAATGCCTCACCTACCAGCAGGTGAAGGTAGATTACCAGGTACCAGCAGGCTTGGTACAGACCTTGGAGGTCTCGGAGTGGAAGTGGGACGGGATATTTATGGACTTCGTGACTGGACTTCCATGCACTTCTAGAGTTCACGACTCCATTTGGGTAATTTTCGACCTAATCACCAAGTCGGATCACTTCTTACCCATCAGAGAGAAGGGCTCAGTGGAGAGTTTGGGACGTCTCTACGTTTAAGAGATTATATGGCTTCACGGTGTGCCATCATCTATCGTCTCTGATCGAGATGCTCGCTTTACTTCCTGGATTTGGAAGGAGTTGCAGGAGGCGTTTGGGACGTAGCTACGTCTGAGCACAACCTTTCACCCTCAGACGGATGGTCAGATGGAGAGGACCATTTAGACTCTCGAGGACATGCTCCGCGCATGTGTCCTCGACTTTGGTCACATCTTGGAGGACCACCTACCCTTGGTGGAGTTCGTGTACAACAACAGTTACCACTCCACCATCGAGATGGCACCATACGAGGCGTTGTACGGCCGACCTTGCAGATCTCCTTTGTGCTGGACAGGCCCTGGGGAGTCAGCACTTGTGGGACCAGAGATGGTCCAGGCCAAGAAAGAGAAGGTCCAGATCATCCAGGAGCAGATGAGGACAGCTTAGAGCCGACAGAAGTCTTATGCGGACAGGAGGCGGAGGCCACTGGAGTTTGAGGATAGAGACCACATCTTCTTGCGAGTCTCAATTAGACGTGGTATACAGAGATTTGGCCGAGGCGGCAAGTTGTCTCCACGCTTCATCGGACCATTCCAGGTCCTCAGCAGGATTGGCGAGGTAGTGTATCGCCTAGCTCTACCACCTCAGTTGCGTCGGGTGCATGACGTCTTCTAAGTATCTCAGCTGAGGAGATACGTGCACAACCCGACACATATCATTGACCATGGGGAGAAAGACGTTGATGACGTGGCGACTTTTACGGAGGTCCCAGTGGAGATCGTGGATCTAAAAGAGCGGGTCCTACGTGGATGGTCGATTCCTCTAGTGCGCATCAGATGGTAGTGTGGGAATCTCCAGGAGAGCACTTGGGAGCAGGAGGCTCAGATGCGTGCTCAGTACCCACATTTGTTTCCCTAGTTTTCGATGTATCTTTTCGGGGACGTAAAGCCCTGAGGTGGGAGTAATGTAATGACCCGTAAAATTCAAGGAAATTTTTTTCATAATTTTCCTTAGGATTTTACATGAACGCTGTTTCTGACGGCACTTGATTACGAGGACTGGTGTGCCCAAAATTCTTATCTGAAGTTTAGCTCAGGTACGTTCAGTGAACGAACGAGGGAGAATTTCTATCTTTTGAACCGTTGCTTGAAATCGAATTCCGAGGGCACCGATCGAACCGTAGCGCCAGTAATTGCTTAGGAACACCATTTCCGGAGTTTTGTTTTCACGAGAGAAGTTGATAAAAATTGTGGAAGTTAAAATAAAAATTTAACTACAATTTTTATTTTTCATTAAGTGGATTTAAGCTTTGAGTGGAAGCTGGGTAACAACCCAACATCCCATAGAAGGTTATGAGAGTGGTGGGGCCCAAACGAACCCCACCCCTTCACTTTATTAAACCCCCTCAACTCACCATTTTGGATGAAAACTTGTCATGAATTAATTAGGTGGAATTAATTCAAACTCTTAAAATTCAAAAGTTTATGTTATGTTAATAAAATAAGAGATGAACTTATTTTATTTGGGTTCGAAACCTTCTTGTGGTGGATTCATTTGGAGAAAAGGGATAAGGACTTGAGGAACATCTTCGTCTTTGAAAAGAACACGATGAATACATCGGTCTCCCACGAAGAACACCAAGTTCTCGGAAACCGATTACGCGACGCCGTGTACCGCGACGCCGTCGACATCTTCTTCCGCAACGTCTCTTCCCATGACGAATCCTCGTTCGAAGAACCTCCGTTCAAGCTTAAATGAGGTAGGGGTTTATGCGATTTCATTTCGTGATTTACTCCCCTTAATTATCCACGTATAATTGGACCGCATGCTACCAATTAACATGAGGAGGACGGACCACACAAACACGGCCGACCCCCCTCCCTTTCTTTTTCTTGTTGTTGCGGTACGACGGGAAGTGACGCGGTGAAGTCGCACCGCGTGGGAACGAACGACAAGAATGCGCAATGCCTATGCACCACGTGTTTAAAAATATGAAACAAGTTGTGGGGCCGTTGCGCCGCGCCGGAGAACGGCAAAAGCACCGCGGCCGGAGAGGGGACGCGGCGGAGCGTGGGAAACAGCGGCCGGAAATGGGCCACCAGCATCGGAGTAGGACCGGTGGCCGGAAACGGGCCGCCGGCATCAGAGCAGGGATGGGACCGGCCGTCGCTAGTCCTGTGGCGGCAGAAACCGGCCGGCCGGGGTAGGCAGGCCGGACAAGAGAGAAGCCAGGGGTTCAAACCCCCGACCGGCCAGCTAGCGGCCCCCATTAAGGGGGGCCACGGTTACAAAACACGGGGGGGGGGGGAACCCCCCTTCCCCACAAACCGAATGGCACGATCGTTTGGCCGAGCCAGCTGGCGCCGCGCGCCAGTGCGCCGGGCCGACCCATGGGGTCTCGGGCCGGGTCGGTCTAGGCCCGAAACCCCCGTTTTCGGAGCCTCTATGTTCTTTTGCCCATATCTTGGGATACGGACCTCCGATCGACACGCAGTCAGTGTCGATGCGATCCTTGGATCGATACGGTCGTTTCAGTATATCACACTCATGGTTTCGGAATACTTTGGGTTCAGACGAGTTGGTTCTTACACGAAACTAACTGGGCCCTCAGAGCGGAAACACTCATAACTTAAGCTCCGAACGTCCGATTGACGTTCCGTCGACTTTTATGGATACCTATAAGTGAGCTGGATCTTTTGGCTTACTCCACCCAAGGTTTGGGTGCAGGTGGAGTACGGTCGGGTTAGTTTTACCTTAAAAACCAACTGGGCCCTGGGACGAAAAAGATAATAACTCTCAGACCGGGCGTCCGATTGACGTGACGTCTGTGACGTTGAGTTCCTATTTATGATACTAAACATTTGGATACATCAAATCTGGACTGTGTGTTATTTGATGTATCAGCCTCTCGGCTCGTGGAGCGGACCCTCCCGAACGAGGTTGCTATGTGCGGAAACCCTAGTGCTGGCTGCGTTTGTGACTGTGATGACGAAAACTGTACAGAGATCCTCAGTGGATTCGATGGAGAAAACAACAGCACTCAGCGATCCTATGTGGATCATTGCTACCGATCATGTGTGGGTCTGATCCTGTGTGGTTCAGCGCTTAGTGGTTCTGTGTGAGCCAGCGCCTACAGATCTTGTGTGGGTCCGATCCTGTGTGGGTCATTGCGGGGGTTAGTTACCTATCGATCCTTTGTGGGTCCGACGACTTAGATGAATCAGTGGATATATCTGCTCAACTCTATTGACATACTAAGAAGTATACCTGTGTGAGCTGAATCCTGTTTTGCTTTCCTATGTGGATTGTGTTGTGCTATCCTGTGTGGATTTACGTTTTACTTTCCTGTGTGGTCTGGGTTGTACTTGGGCTCAGATGTTAGAGCTGAATGAGAATTGATGACTTAGGTATATGTATGGGCATATACCAAAGGATTGTCGTATGTTACTTCGTGATTGTATCTTTCCTTTGTGGATTATCCTTTGTGGATTTGGGGAGACCTTCGAGGGTCTCGGGGTCCCTACTGAGTAGCTTATACTCACCCCTGCACGGGCTATGTCTGGACTACGTTGTGATGGTTGCAGACGACGGACAACTCTGATCATGGTTGAGGCAAGCAGAGTAAGATGGTACCTGGAGGTTGACTACTAGACGGGACGTACTCGGAGCGGTCGGCTGGAACCGATGAGAAGTGGAGGCTATCTGTACTCACCCTTCAGGTGGGATTTCTAGTGGACAGCTCAGCGTTGCGGCTTTACTTTTCAGTTGCTATTTTCCCTTCCAGTTGTACTTTACTTTCATTTTGGGTTTGTATATGGGCCCACTTACTTTTCCACACTTACTGTTGTACCAGCTTTTACTTAGTGTTTACTTCTACTTCTTTCTTGCTCTGTGGTGTTTGTTTACTTTACAAAGGCAATGCCTTCCCTTTTTATCGAAAATTTATGCCTCGGTGCTAGTCGCTAGCCTTTGGCCTATGGAAGGCAGGCTTGGGGTAGTCACGGTATGGGCCCCGAGGACGAGTCATGACACTGCCGACATAAGTGCGTAATCGTTGAGTCTGCTCCCGTCGGAGTCTCTAGCCATAAGGGTCGAGCCAACGACTCTGTCAGAATCTCTATGCTCAAAACAAGGGCATCGACAATAAAATAATGGCTCTAACCTCTGTCTATAAGAACTGCAGCAAGGTTGGAGAAGACATTGATAGTAACATGAATCATCTCAGGTGCGCCTTGGTTGTGGGACTTGAATTCTTGGAGCTGAGCCTGCCTCAGTCCGCCTACTCCCTATGGTTGGGGTGGACCTCCTGGGGGAGGTTGTGGTAGAGGCTCGAAACGTCGTCCACCAACTACTGCTCGGCTAGCTCCTCTGCCTCGTCCGCCTACTCCCTAAGGACTACCACGGTTGAACCTCTGCCTCTACCTGGGAGGTCCCTCCACTGTCTTCGGCTCGTATTCATGGCGGGTCGGGCAGTCACGAGACATGTGGCCATGCTCGCTGCATGCATTTCACTGTCCGCTCCTCGTGAGGCAGGATCTATATCGTGTGCCCTGCACAACCGAACCTATATCCTGAGGTCACCCACCTAATGTCCTGGTCCACTTGGAACCCTGTGACATTTGTCTACTTCTGGTTGCAGAAGAATCCGCTATGTGTCACCCTGCAGTGGGTCTCGCTGCTGGTGGCTGCTCAGCGAGAAATCTCTCCACTAAAAGGGCCCGCTCCAGCACCCATGCCTATGTTTGGATGCTGAGGGGAATTGTTGAAGCCCTGATATCATGCCTCAGTCCCTGCTCAAAGGTTCGGGCCCTGATGAACGGGTCCCGTACCATATCTGTGGAGTAGAGTGCGAGCTCAGTAAACCTCTCCGAGTACTGAGCTATTGTCATGCTGTCATGTTGTAGATATAGTAACTCTTGAATATGCACTGCACGAAGGGTGGCTGGAACAAACTCCGAGAAGAAGAGACTCTCGAAGTCTGTACAAAGTAGAGATTCCTCATCGTGCACCTGGAGCATCAAGAACCAATATCTACCTGCTGCTACATGAAAAAGGCTCACAACAAGAATCACCATAAGGCTGGATGGTGTCCCTTCCAATCTGAAGACTCTGATGATAGCCTCCAGCCAATCCTCGGCTTCCTGGGGGTTCGTCTCTCCGCATATCCTAGGTGGCCTCTGTCATTGAAACTCGTGCAACTCAATAAGGCGGCGTGCACTCTCTATTGGTTGGGATGCTAGCATCGGTGGCTCAGTGGGTAGTGGTACAGCTGGTGCCTCCGTTGTGATGGGTCCCTTCACCGAGGCATCATCGCTCATTGGGATTCCATCTCACACGTACCTCAGAACCCTTGCTGGCTGCCTTCGTGGGGCCATCCTGAAAAAGAAACATGTGTGCCATGGTCAAACAGTTTACCTGGTGAGCTGACACAATGTAATCACAAAGAAAACTTTTGAAAGGAAACACACATGAAATAAGTTTTTTCGTGAAATGAGTCAGAAATCCGAGGTCAGGGTCCTACTGTATGGATACGTTGGCCGCCGCACCAACACTGCACTCCCTGGACTTAAAACCACACTCAATACTCTTAGCACTATTGCTTCACAGAAATTAAAGATCAGAGTCCTGAGTTCTGTGGTATAACCAACACCTCTGATACCAATTTATCACGACCCTTTCATGGGGCCCGTGTCGTGACTACCCCAAGTCCGCCTTCCTTAGGCCAGGGGCTGGAGACTAGCACCTAAGGCATAAATCCCGATAAAAAGTGATGGTACTGCCTTTATAAAAGTAAAGAACACAATAGAGTTCAGAACTAAAGCATGCACTAAGTAAATTGAGTACGAAAGTAAGTTCTATAATGTAAATGGGGCAGTATAGAAACCCAACTGAAAGTACAGTACAAATGAAAATCAAGTGCAACAATAGTAAAGTAAATCGGCAACCACCGAGTCGTCGTCCGGGAATCCCACCTGAAGGGTGGGTATAGATAGTCTCTCCCAGCACCACAGGTTTGTCCGTCTCCTATGTGTATGTCACAACATGTTCTCCACCTCTGGGTACCATCCATCTCTAAAAGCCTCTACCACGATGGGCGCTATCCATCGTCTGCATCCAACACAACGTAGTGTGGGCATTGCCCGTGTAGGGATGAGTATAACGATACTTAGTAGGGACCCCGAGACTTGCAATGGTCTCCCAGAATCCACAAAGGATTAATCAAAATGAAAGGATACAAACACGAAGTATCTGCAAACTATAATTAGGTATACGCCCATACATATACCTAAGTCATCAATCTCAGTTTGCTCCAACCCTCGAGTACAAGCACAACCTAGTCCACATGATAATGAAGTCAATCACACCGTTGGAAATGATTACAAGTCAAGACTCAATTCAAATGGGTTTACATATTTCGTATAGCGATAGATATGATCAGATGTTGTCACTGATTCATCTAAGCTATCGGAACCACATAGGATACAAGACCAGCTAAGCTCTCGTAGCCACACAGTATACAGGACCAGCTACTCTGCCAGACCAACATAGGATACAAGTACATAGGTCTAACTGCCGGAACCACACTAGATACAAGAATAGTAGTCATTGTAGTCGAACCCACAGAGGATCCCAGAACAAATTTCATCACCGTCGAACCGACGAAGGATCCTAGTACGGTAGAAGTTGTCGTCGAACCCATGGAGGATCCCAGTACGGTAGTCGATGCAGTCGCAGACAGCTCTAGGGTTCACTCACACAACATGCTCGATTCCTAGAGGATCTGCTCCTCGTGCTAAGGGGTCGATACATCTAATGTCACGAATTCCAGAGTTGATGTATCCCAATGTTCAATATTGTCAAAAGAAACCCAATGCAACAGACGGTGCGTCAATCGGACGCCCGGTCTGAGAGTTATTGGCTTTTCCGTTATAGGGGCCCGGTTGGATTTTTAGCTAAAACAAACCCGACCATACTCCAGCTACATCCAAAACTCCTGTAGAGTATTCCAAAAGAACTGTCTCATCAAAAGGAATTAAACATATTTGATGGCACGTCAATCAGACCTTTGGTCCTTAAGTTATAAGCGTTTCCGCTCGAAGGGCCCGGTTGGTTTTGGGTTTGAACCAACCCGGCCATACTCAAACTTCGCTGAAAACTAGAGTGTAATAAAAAACGACCGTATCGATCCAAGGATTTCTACTCAACTGACGGTGCATTGATCGGAGGTTCATACCTCATGTTATGGGAAAAATACCGAAACATGGTCCGTAGTGGGGGGGTCTAGGCCCGGTCCGACCTGGCCCAACCCACCCTGGGTCGGCCTGAAACAGGTCGACCCTAACCGGGTCCGGTTCCAGCCCGGCTAGACGTGGCCCGGTCCGCGTGACCTGCCACAGCCCGGTTGGGGGGGGTGGGTGCGTCAGCCCATCCAGCTATCCGAGCAGGGGCGCGACCCCCAGTTCTACGAACGCGGCGCCAAGCTGGCGCCGCTTGTCTCTAGGATCCCACACTGCCACGGGATCCCCTCCGCACCGCCGTGGCCGGTGCCATGGTGCGCTTCTGCTGGTGGTGTGCTGGGGCGTCGGCACCTCTAAGAAGCTGACCGGTGCCAGCCGCCGCGGTCTTCTGCGGGCCACCAGAGTGATTCAGGTGGTCCATTTTTCCTTCCATCTGCACCGGCGGTCATCTCAGTATCCAAACTCCACTGCAAGGGATCCAAATCACCGTTGTTATCCTGTTTCATCATCGCCAACATCGCGCACATCAAGAACGATACGACGATAGGTCCAGACTAATTCGTTAGTTCGTACCCACCACGTTAGTGGTTCAAATCATCATCCAACAATTAAACTTAATACTCAAGGGTATGAATCACGTAAATGAAAAATACAAAACACACTACCTCGAAGTTGACGTTGTTCTTCGTCGAGCCGCGGAAGATGACTGTCGCGGTTGTCGGGCGTCGCGGAAGAACGGTGTCGTCTCGTCAATAATGGAGGAGGAGTCTTTTTCGTAGGCGACGTAGGCTCCATGATGTCGAGGTGCATCCGAGGAAGATGTGTCATCGGAAGAAGTCATTTTTGTTCATATTCGGGGATGTTCTTCATTGATGAACGCACTTCATTGTCAAAGAAGGACCACCTCTCTTTATATCTCCAGAGCCCTTTTTCCCCAAAGTGATTTGCCAAAGAAAAAAAATTAAGAGGCTCTCCATTTAATAGAATTGCTATGTAATTCATATATTAATTGAAAAGTGGTATCATTTAATTAACGCTGACATTAATTATATTATTTGTAACATTTAATGGGAAGAGGGAGGTGGGAAGGCTCCATCACTAAAGAGGATTTGTCAAAGAAAACAACATGGAATTAATTGGTAGATGAGGAGAGTTATGAGGAGATGATGGTTGGGGCTCATGTGGGCCCCACCTAACAAATATCCACATTTGGGAGGAAAAACCAACTCACAAAATAAAATTGTGTACCACATAAATTTATTTAGTTTAAGATTAAACCCTAAAAAATTATCTTTCGACCCGCATAAAACGCAACTGCTGGAAAGGTCCCCTTAAGAAAATACCAACGTTGCGAGTTCATCAGAGCCGTCCGATTTCAATTCCGAGCACCACATCAAAAGATAGAAAAACCCACTCGTTTGTTCACTAAATGAACCCGATCTAAACTTCAGAAAATTATTCCAGGCACATCGGGCCTCAGAATCAAGTTCCTTCAGAAACTATATACTTGTAAAATTAAAAGAATTTTAGAATGAAATTTTATTCCTCGCAATTTACAGGTCTTTACATATTTATTGATAATTATTGCTATTTATTTCTAATTATTTATAATTATTCGTAATTATTTCTAATTATTCCTAGTTATTGCTAATTATTACTAATTATTACTAATTATTTCTAATTATTTCTAATTACTTCTAATTATTTCTAATTATTTCTAATTATTCCAAATTATTCCTAATTATTCTTAATTATTACTAATTATTTCAAATTATCAGAATTTATTTCACATTATTAGTATTTATTTGTAATTTTTACAAATTTTTACAAATTTTTTCTAATTATTACTAATTATTACAATTTATTGCTTATTATTATTAATTATTGCTAATTATTTCTAATTATTCCTAATTATTGCTAATTATTCCTCATTATTTCTAATTATTACTAATTATTAATATTTATACCTAATTATTCCTAATTATTACTAATCATTCCAAATTATTACTAAATATTCCTATTTATTACTATTTATTGATATTTATTACCAATTATTATTAATTACTACAAATTAATTATATATATTACTAATTATAGTTAATAATTAATAATTACTACTAATTATTAAAAATTAAAACTAAAAATTTCAATTTACTTGTTCAAATAAATACTAATGAGAAAACAATTTAAATTTCATTTAATTACAATTAATCCACCATAAAAAAATTTAACATAAAAAAATAAATATTAAATTAAAAAACATAAATACCTTTATGACTGACATTCTGTTGATGAAGACGGATACACAACTTCTTCGTGAACAAAAACATTAACTTCAAAGAATTATCTCTCTAAAATCAATGTTTAGAGAGAAGTAGGATCTGAAATTTGAAAGGAATGAGAGGAAAATGGATGGGGATATATATAGGTTAGATTAGTTGCGACGAGATTATTTGCAATGGGACCCATCACAAATACCTAGGCCCTTTTTAATTACGGTCGGTGGATAAAAAGTTATTTGCTACGGGTCCGGGGGAAAACAGTCCTTGCTGACACACCTTTTGCGACGGGAAGACAACTCATTTCAAAAAGCTATAAACTACCGCCAGTTATTTGCGACGGGGCCCATCACAAAAGGATTCTTGTCACAAAAATCTATAAACCACCACCGGTTTTTTGCGACGGGCCTCGTCGCAAATAGTTAATTATTTACGACGGTGGGATCGCACCGTCGCAAATAACCTTCGTGTGGTTTAGCACGCTATCCATGCCAAACTATTGGAGATGAGAGATGAAATCCCGTCACAAATACTTGGTTATTTGTGACTGGCGTAACGACCCATCGCAAAAATCCATTATTCCCGTAGTGACGCCAAAGGCTGGCAATAATTGTATAGGGCTTTGAGATCAAATTGGGGAACGATTTTCCCTTAATGCAAAACCAACCAAACCATCCATTAACTACTACTATATGATGCATGTCAATAAAAAACCCAAACATGCATTCCCAAAAGATAACCAATTTTTTCCACATATAACCAAAATCCTCACCATCAACCCAAAATTAGAGTACAATGCGAAAGTCCAAAAACAATGCACCACGTGTCCTGACACCACCATGAATCTACACCATGCAACAAGATCAAAGCTCCACCAAGACATCACAATGCACCACTAAAAGAGGATGATGCCTTAACTTTGTCCATGTCACTATACACAACATCTTCAAAGACACCAATGTGACAAAGTATGGGGTCAGTACTAAAACTCTGTAGGATTTCCCCAAATGACTTCCCTACACACACCACTAGGATATAACCATTAGAAAATTTATATAAAATAGTTTATATAAAATAATCACAAGTGAAACCATTTCCATAAGCCAAACATGACCTTACCAATCCATCACACCCAAACCAAGAAACCAATGGAAATCCTACCAAACATGTCACAAGACATTCCATCATTTACACACTAGCACAACAATTCACAACTTGCAAAGCAATGCATAACAAACAACCAAAATTATGGGACTTCCATCCAATCCATTCACCCATTTACACCAAACAATCAAAACAGTGGGACTGCCCAGCACATTCATCCATTCAAAACTAGTGGTACTTCCCAACCACTTCCATATGGTGGTTCTTCCGACCACTATCCATCACCTTTTATAGTGATACTTCCCTCCCACTTCCACACAACATTTCAACCAATCACAACCAAGCATATAACCAATCCAGGTCACAATAACATGCAATCAACCAATTCTATTGCATATCAATCCACTTAAATAAATCAACCATTTATTGAAAATCATTTTCCAGGCCAAATCACATTTCATTAAAACAAAATCTTTATTGAAAACCATTTTCATCAACCATTTTCCAAGTCAATCACGATAACCCATTTTAAAATCTACATTTTAAAATCAAATACAACACCATTTCACCCACAAACCCCTTTTCTTTCCAAAAATACCCAAATGGATTTCCAAACAACTTCGCACATCAAACCACAATTAATTTATGCACAAATAATTAATTGTAACTATAGACTACTAGCTCTAACGAAGTAGAGTCGAGAGAGAATCCATCTACCTTAAGGGTTCCCAAGAAATCGACCCAGAAGCACCCGCACCTCAAATCCAGAAAAAGAACCACCAAAATCTCTCTATATCCCCTTACCTAACCATAAAAAGACTTTAAATTAACATCCAAGGCAACCACAACACTATATCCACGCACAATGTTTGTAGATCTAGAAAACTGAGAGAGAGGGAGATGTAGATCTAGAGGAAACCACAAAGAAATCAAGAGGAGAGACTTACCCGGGAGAAACCACCTTTAAACCACCTTGAAAACTCTTTGAATCACTTCCAAATCAAGTGGGAGTGCACCCTCAAACCCTTAGAACCCAAAATCCCGAGTGAGGATGGAGTAGGAGGAAGATTGGAGTGAAATGAGGCAATCCCAAGTGGGACCGGGTTTTAAAACCCTGACTTTAAGTGGACACACGGTAAGCCCGCATGGTTTGTCAAACAGTGAACTAACTATGCGCATACTACTACCTCGAGAGAAAGGGTCTTCATGGTTGCCTCACATAGTTTGAAAAACCATGCACAGGCCATGCGAAGATTACTATCTCCACCTGTACGGTTTCCTGGGGAATCCCCACGGATTCCAGTAACCGTGCTCAAACCGTGTACCAATAGAAAAGCCGAAAAACTCATCCAAAACCATTCAAAACTCTCCCAACCTATTCCCAACTCTTCCCATGCACTTTAAATACATAAAAATGCATAAAAATTGGCCACATAACTCAAACTAGGGGTGCTACATTCTCCACACCATTGAAATTTCCGTCCTTAGAAAGTATTGAACCCACCCTTTGTCGAAAGAGCTCGGGACACTGCTCAACCATTTCTTTATCCCACTCCCAAGTCTCCTATTGAATCTGACCATGTTTCCATAAAACATGAACTAAACCAATTATTTTTCTACTCGAGAATTTCTCTTGCCTATCCACAACCCACACTGGCACGTGCACCAATGATGCATCCAGTTCTAGCTCAACATGATCCCAACGAATCACATGGTCATGATCGGGCTGATACTTTTTCAAATGTGACACATGAAACACATTGTGCACCGCACTGAACCTAGTTGGAACAACCAAATGATAAGACACCTCACAAACACACTCAAGAATCTCAAAAGGACCAATATACCTTGGAGATAACTTTCCCTTCTTCCCAAACCGATGATTTCCCAACCTAGGAGAGATCCTCAAGAAAACATGATCACTTACCTCGAATGGGAACGACTATCGATGATGATCCGCATACTATTTCTGACAACTGTAAGTCATATCTTTTCTCTTCCTGATAAACTTGATCTTCTCCATAGTCTCCTAGATAAGGCTTGGTCCAACCATCGAGGAGTCACACGTTTCCACCCAACATAGTGGAGAATGACATGACCGCCCATACAATGCTTCAAACAGAGCCATTTGTATGGATGCCTAATAACTTTAATTTTACGAGAACTCAATCAATGACATGTTCACCTCCCACGAGCCACCAAAATCCATGACACAATCCCGTAACATATCCTCATGAGTTTGTATCTGCCTCTCGGATTGACCATCCGTCTAAGGGTGATACGACGTACTCATCGTCAACTATGTCCCAAGAGATTGTTGCAAGGCTTTCTAGAAATGAGATGTAAACCACATATCTCTATCTAATACAATCGAAACTGGAACACCATTCCTTTTTACCACTTCCCATATATAGATTTTGGACATATCCTCTACCGAATGAGATTCACGAATTGGAATGAAATATGCCAACTTTGTTATCCAATACATTATCACCTAAAATGGCATCGTGCTTTCTGACCGTTTTGGGAGACCTATAACAAAATCCATCGGTATATCCTCCCACTTCAAAACTGGGATTGGTAAGGACTGCAACATTATCGCTGGCCTCTGATGCTCTTCCTTGACCTACTGACAAGTCAAACATCTCAAAACAATCTAATCCACTCTTCTTTTCATACCATCCCACCAAAAGTTCTCTTTCAACTCTTTATACATTTCCTAAATTCTAAAATGAACATACCTCCGAGAATGACGATATTCCCTGAGAAGATCCTCCTGACAAGAAACTGGAAAAACCATCCTATTCTGAAAACAAAAAACTAAATCTCTATTCAATTACCAACCCTTAATGGTCTCCCCACCATTGAGTCTCGACCCCATGGACACACACTCAGAATCAAATATCTGTGCCTCTTTAACCAGGCCATCCAATTCTGAAATCAACAAAACCGGAAAGAATACCGCTCTATCACCATGGTCCTCATATTCCAACCGCATGTCAGCTATAACTGACATCAACTTCCACTGGTCTGATACATGTTTCAACACCTGAGCATATTATATTCTACTTAATGCATCTTCCACCAAATTTACCTTACCCAATGTGTACATCTAGTCAAAATCAAACATCTAGAGATGTTTCATCCATCTACTTTTCCTGAAGTTCAACTATCATTGTGATAAAATGTGCTTCGAGCTCTTATGATCTGTATATACCGTGAATTTCTCACCAATGAGATAATGATGCCATTCTCTCAAAGCATGGAACACTACTTCCATCTATAATTCATGAGTTGGGTAGTTCTAATCTTGCACCCACAACTGTTGTGGGCCATAAGCAACCACATGATTCCCTTTCCTGAGAACGAACCCCAGCCTTAATCCCAATGCATCGCAATACACCACATACCCTTTTCCTGGTTCTGGTAAAACCATGATTGGTGCTGATGTAAGGTGACCCTTTAACTCTTCAAAACATTGCTGATAATATTCATTCCACTGGAATGGAACATCATTTCTTGTCAAAGCTGTCATCGGCGAAGCCAAACGTGAAAAATGACAAAAAAAACACCAATAATACCCAGCTAGACCAAGAAAAATCCGTATCTAAAAAACATTCTTTGGAGTTTTCCATGAGATAACAACCTCTATCTTTTTCGGATCCACTAGAACACCTCTTTTAGAATTCAAATGGACATGAAAAAGAACTTCATGTATCCAAAAGTCACACTTTGACAATTTGGAATACAACTGATGATCCCTCAGGATCCCTAGCACTATCTCCTAGTGATGCCCATGCTCCACCCTTGTCTTTGAATACACAAGAATATCGTCTACAAACACCACCACAAATGAATATAGATATCTCTGAAATATCCAATTCATTAATACCATAAACACCATTGGTGCATTCATTAGACCAAAGGGCCTAACCACATATTCATAATGGCCATATCTACTTCTGAAATCTGTTTTAGGAAATTCATTTTTCCTCACCCACAATTGATGATATGCTGACCTCAGATCGATCTTGGAGAACCAATGGGCTCCCGTCAAATGGTCGAACAAATCATCCTTCTGTGGAAGTGGATATATATTCTTTATCATCACTTGGTTAAGTCTACAATAATGAACACATAGTTTCAATGTTCTATCCACCTTTTTCACAAACAAAACTGGCGCTACCCATAGAGACATGCTAGGATGGATAAAACCTGTGTTTTCTAAATCTCCCAACCGGACATTCAATTCCAAAAATTCAGCTGGAGCCATCCGATAGGATGAAAGTGATATAGGACCTATCATAGGAAAGAGATCAATTGTAAACTCCACTTCTCTTATGAGAGGTAACCCAGAGAATTATTCAGGAAAAACATCCATGAACTGATCTACCACTATCGGAAGAAGACTCTGTTCAACACCCTCTACCGAATACAATGACAACACCGCCAACTAATATGATAACATAACGACTGTTGGTGCTAACAAACCTCTTTCACCCTTCCTTTCATGCCTCTATCCTCTAAAGAGATGACTAATTCCATTGTGTGTCATAAAATCCGTTGTTCACGCATCGCAGTCGATGTGGGCCTTAAAATCCACCACCCAATCCATTCCTAGGATTACACCCTACCCATCCATCTCAAGCAATGAGAAATTCCAGGTTATCTCAACCTTACCCACAACAATATGACATTCTCTACATGAGATGGATTGATACTCTCCTTGACCCAGAGGAGTTTTATGTTTTAAAATAGATGGAATCATTTCTACCCTTAAACACATGAAATAGATCACACGTCCAGCAATAAAATAGTGTGAAGCACCCATATCAAACAGCACTGACATCAAGGTAGAATTTAAAAGAACAGTACCTTGCACTGTGGATGGTCCCGACTAATCATCCACCACAACCTTCTTAGCTCTGGACAACCCCTTGGATGCCACACTCTACTCTTTATTTCCCTGCTGAGGCATCGTGGTATTCCAAGAATCACCATGACCCACCTTACTCTGCTGATGAGGGGTGTGCTATTTTCCCCATCCCGTCGAAGCATACGATGTATGCGATCCATGAGGAGTGTCACACCCATCCGACCAGGGAGAATTCCAACAATAACTCTGCAGATGCCCCATCTGCTTACAATTATGACATGCTCGAGGTTGTGTCCTACAATCCCGCTTGATGTGGTTTGTCGAACCACACTAAAAACATCCTGGCTTGCTCCGGGGATTCGGTGGAAGATTCACTGATCCGGTCGTTGGATTATGTGACATATTCATTCCCTGAGAATACGTGTCCCTATTCCTCTTGAACCTAGCATTAGAGTTCCCACTATTACTAATGGGTACTATAATGCTTCCTCTACCTAGAGCTCCCAAAAAATCCCACTCAGCCACCGAGGATATATTCACCATTTCTGTGTAATCATCTATACACAGTACTACAATTTTTGAAAGAATTTATTTCCTAAAACCAACTTCAATGATACGAGCTTTGAATGATGTACTACCCCCCACCTCAGGTGAAATCCTCACTAAGTTCATAAACATAGCTACATACTCCGTCATAGACATAAGCTCTTACTTCAAATGGAAGAAATCAGTCGTACGCAGAATTATGAATGTATCTGGGTAGAATTATTTATTAAACAATTCCTCAATTCCTTCCCACATCATTCCTTGGTCCGTCCCCACTTGGGCTACCAACTCCAACCACTGAAGGACAATATCTTCCAACATATAGGTGGACAAAATCACTTTTAACTCTACCATAGTTCTCATGAACTCGAAGATCTTGTTCATTCTATTCAACCATGCTTCTGCCCTATCCAGCTCTGAATCACCCCTGAAGATGGATGGATTCTTCTTTTGAAACTGAACCGCATGATCCACATGCCTTGGTTCATCCATTTTATTTCCACTTTCCCCAGTTTGGAAATATTGCACTATGCTTTGCACTAGCTGCTGGTTCACCTGAGGCTTAGGTGCTACCACATTCTCATAAGCCTCCTCTGGTTGGTCTCTAAGATGCGTACCCGGTGCCATTTCTATAAAAAAAATAATCAACAATGAGTTTCACTTCCGTAGACATCATGAAATCCCTTTTCAAATCACATTACAAAGAACTATCACAACAAGGATTTCCACCTTTCCAAATTTACCATGATCCTCCATTTTGGAAACCGAACCATTTTCAAAATACCAAATTTATTCACATTTCAATTTCACACATTTGCAAAACAATTTATCAATTCAGGCCATAAATCATTATGTACAAAGAAATATGCATCCCAGTTGGAAGTCGTTTCTACCATTCATGCCATGCTCCTCTCATTGGCTTCACCCAGGACAATGAGACATCCAATGCCTATAAGTGTCTCCAAAACACTTATGTACCCAACTCCCTGGTAACTTGAATTTCAGAATTAAAGGGTTAGCTATGTCCTTTTATGATATATATTCCAACTTTTTACATTCATATGCCTTGCTACCATCCCGACTCAAGGAATATTCCACAACGAATGTAAACTCAAAATCTGATAATCAACTCCAAAGGACGGAACAAGCTAATACCACTTGTAACACCCCACCCCTACCTCATCGACTTGAGGAGGCGATGAGGGATACGTGGCCTTAAGCGATGTTCCCAAGATGCCAAAGGATGGGAATAATTGCCGAGGGCTTCTAGATCAAATTGGGGAATGATTTTCCCTTAAGAAAAAACCAACCAAACCATCCATTAACCACTAATATATGATGCATGTAAATAAAACACCCAAACATGCATTCATAAAAGATAACCAAGTTGTTCCACATAAAACCCAAATCCACACCAACAACCCAAAGTAGTGTACGATGTGGAAGATCAAAAACAAATCACCACGTGCCATGACACCACCATGACTCTACACCAATATCCATGATCCAAGCCCCACAAAGACATCACAATGAACTACTAAATAAGGATGATGCATTACCTTTGACCATGTCACGGTACAAAACATCTGCAAAGACAAAAACGTGCCAAATTAGAAGGTGAGTACTAAAACATAGTATGATTTCCACAAATGACTTCCCTACAAAAAACACAGGGATAAAACTATTAGCACATTTATATAATATAGTTTATATAAAATAATCACAAGTGCAACCTTTTCCATAAGCCAAACATTCCCTTACCAAGCCATCACACCCAAACCAAGCTACCAAGTGAAATCCAACCAAACATGTCACAATCCATTCCATCATTTACACACTAGCACAACAATTCCCAACTTGCAAAGCAATGAATAACAAACAACCAAAATGATGGGACTTCTGCCCATTCCATTCACCCATTTACATGAAACAATCAAAACGGTGGGACTTCCTCCTATCCCATTCATCCATTCACAACTAGTGGTACTTCCCGACCACTACCATATGGTGGTTCTTCCGACCACTATACACCACTGTTTATAGTGATACATCCCTCCCACATCCAAACAACATTTCAACCAATCACAACCAAGCATATAAACCCTCAAGTTCACAACAACATTAAATCAACCAATTCCATTTCATATCAATCCACTTCAATAAATCATCCATTTATTGAAAATCAATTTCCATGAAAAAAAACATTTCAATAAAACAACATCTTCATTAAAAAAATTTCATCAACCATTTTCAATGTCAATAATTAAAACCAAATTTAAAATCTACACTTTAAAATCAACAACAACACCATTTCACCCCCAAAACCCCTTTTTTCAAAAAATCCCCTAATGGATTTCAAACCAACTTTGCACATCAGACCATAATTAATTTAAGCACAACAAAATACTTGTAACCATAAAATATTAGATCTAACCAAGTGGAGTCATGAGAAAATACACATACCGTTAGGGTTCCTGGGAAATCGACCCACAAGCACCTACACCTCAAATCCAGAGAACACACCACTGAAACCTCTCTAGATCCCATTACCAAACCATCAAAAGCCTTAAAATTAGCATCCAAGGCAACCAAAACCCTAAATATACACAAAACGAGTGTAGATCTAGAAAAATTAGAGAGAGGGAGAAGTAGATCTAGAGGAAACCACAAAGAAATCAAGAGGAGAGACTTACCCGGGAGAAACAACCTTCAAACTGCCTTGAAACCCCTTTGAATCACTTCCAAATCAAGTGGGAGTGCACCCTCAAACCCTTAGAACCCAAAATCCCGAGTGAGGATGGAGTAGGAGGAATATTGGAGTGAAATGAGGCAATCCCAAGTGGGACCGGGTTTTAAAACCCTAACTTTAATTGGCCTCACGTTTAGCTGGCACTATTTGGAAAACGGTGAACTGACTATCTTCACGCTATTGTCTCCAGAGAAAGGGTCCGCACAGTTTCCCCGCACGGTTTGTAAAACCGTGCGTAGGCCGTGCGAAGCCTATTGTCTCCCCTTGCATAGTTTCTTGGAGAATCCACATGGTTTCCACTAACTGTGCTCAAACCGTGCACCCATTGAAAAGCCTCTAAACTCATCCAAAACCATTCCAAACTCTCCCAAACTCTTCCCAACTCATCCCATGCACATTAAACAAATAAAAATGCATAAAAAAGGCACCATACCTCAAACCGGGGGGTCTATATGAGAGAACCTCATGTGTACCCTCTTTCAAGCATGGAATTACCTCTCATGTACCCTTTGATCTCATATTGGGTCAATCATTACCCAATGCATTAGGGGGAGATATAGGTCCAATCAATCACATAATCCATACATTTTTGTTCTATATGTTCAGTTAAATTAATAATATAATAACTCATAAAAAGGAAATGGGTTTGATAATGTATACATCATGTCAATGATTTTTCATAGTGGTGGAAAATAATATACCTTCCATTCATGTTAAAACAAATATCCAGAACAAATTTATAGTAAAAAGCTAATTGAACATCATTGGGAAAGTAATAAGAAGTTTATGATTAGAAAATATTGTAAAAAATAAAACATAGGTCACAATAACTTTAAAATACTAAAGTATATTATTAATAAAATTATTTAAAATATTTTTTAAAAAAATTGATTTGTAAGAAAATCATATTCTAATATATATAGAAATGAAAATAATTTTCATTTAGAAAATTCTATTATAATATAGAGTATGTAAAGAGATAAAACTAAAAATGAAACATGTAATTTAAAAAAAATATTGTAGATGAATCTTCATGGTTATATTGTGAGTTATATCAAATGATTTAATCGTTGTAACATAATTATAAACAATCATGATAAACAATTAGATTGTTACATAAAACCTTCACCACAATGGTAATGTTTGAATCGTAATTCAAATGAATTAAATAATGTTATAAGGATATTTAAATCACAAATAAATTTATAATAAGTGTCATACAATATATTTATTTTAATAATATATACAACTAAAAATGAACTAGTGTTGAATATGTCATGTTTCCCATGGAAATAAAAGTGAGTTGAAAATCCATTACAATATTATAATATCTTTAATATTATATATCAATAATAAATAAAATCTAATGAAACATTAATTATAATGAACATAATTAGATTCATTATATTAGCATTAAAATTTAATTATATAAAACAAAAAATAAAAGAGTGGTGAATATGACATAAGCCTCCCAAAAAATGACTAGAAATCCATTACCTCAAGTATGAATTTTATTCATAAAAATTAAAACATTACATATAATAAATAATGTTTTCTTATAATAATATTACTAAAATATCATCATATATATCATACCATATAGGAATTACTCACGATATTTTGTTATCCATTTATTATCAAGTCCTTTTTAAATCATGTTTTGGGTAATAACTTCTTCGTTTTTTATTTATGTTTTGGTAGGGTATTTTCAATAAATAATATTTGATAATGGTTCAATTTTCAATATAATTTTAACCATGATATAAATATAATATATATATATATATATTATAAATTTATTTATAATAATTATTTAATTTTATACATAGAAAATGAATTAAACAATCATGTAGACCGTAGGTCCTACATATGAATCAATTTTTTATCCAATTTTATCAATGTACAGAGTAAAGTAAAAGTTCATTTTAATTAACCATAATAAAAAAATTAATATCATTTATATCATATAATTTCATTAAATATACAATACTTTCTATCCATTTCAAAATAAAATGAAAAATTTGTCGTTCCGCTTCGTGGAGGTGTTTGTCCAAACGTATGCACATTCAACATTATCATTTTCCAATTGATTTTAAGGTAATAATGTAAGTTAGATTTTATAATTAAATTAATAAAAAATTAATATATTTCATATAAATATGTCAAATTTTCTATTATATCTATATTTTAAAATTTTTGATGCGAAACAAAATACTTCGATTCGTGAGATGGTAGTCTTTTGTACACATTACTCATGGATTCATTTCCCATTTGTTGGAGGAGGAGATGGATATAGGTTATAAAATAAATATAATAATATCTAATTATAAGGTAGATACATAATTTATTATATTATCATAGTTTAGTAATATATTAGTGAGGTGGAAGGAGATATAAAATAGGAACACTCGGTTAAGAATGGAACATCTTCTACGGACAACCACCATAAGACTGCACCGAAGGACATATTGAGATGGATTAATAATAAAAAAAATTAACTATACTATTTTTAGATAGTAAAAAAATTAATTTTTTATTTTTTTTCCTATCCAAAATATTTTTTTTAATATGAGAGGATAATGTCTTCAAATTTATAACTTAGGGAAGAAACAAACACTGATTTTTTTAAAATAAAATGTTATATGAATACTTTAAAAATACTAATAATATTTTATATGGTAAAATCACTAATATTAGAGGATATAAGGTCGATATATTTCTTTTAAATTGGATTTGGACTTCTTTTTAAGTCATTTTAGAACTAATGTTCTTAGTTTAGCCCTTAGAAATTATGATTTAACCATAAACATGACAAATAATTTTTACCATTTTAATATTTATTTGGTAAAAAAATTTACATGACCGTATTATTTTGTACTAATTAAGATTATTGAAAATAATTAATCTATTTAAAAATATTAAATTCACTTAATTATTGGAATTTAATTTAAAATTAAACCCACAGATGTGATGATAAAGTAGATTTCCAATCAAAATCGTTTCAAAAGTATTTAATGTTTTAATATTAGGATAAAAAATGAAATTGAATCCAATAAGAAAACATAATTATTTAAAATATATTTTATCTATATTCAAATTTAAAACCATATTAAAAAAAATTATCTTTTAAATTCTTTAAATATAATTTCATTTTTCAAAAAAATAGCATTTTCACTAATTATTGAAAAATAAATATTTTCAAGAAATATTGAAAAATGAAACTAGGATATTTTTTTACATGATGAATACTAAAATTTAAATTAATTTATAAAAATAAATAATCCTTTTTTGGAAAATATACAGTTATTATTAGTACACCAAAAACAACTAGACAAGTATTTTGATAAAAAAACATTTTTGAAGAATATTACGACTTTTATAAAAATCAATCATCTTTTTATCAAATTTTTTAATTTATATAGAACAATTATGAATAATTATAAAAAATATTATATTCATAATAATTCTTCAATGTTTAATGGATAGGATATAATTTTCATATTTATTTAATAAATTTAATCTGATATTTTGGTTAATTAAAAAACTACGTTGTCAGCAAGGTAAGTTATAAAAAAAATTTATACAAAAAATCATAGAATCATAGGGTGTACCATTATACCCCCATAAAAATAATTTTAACCATAGAAATTATATCTATCCAATGAAAAATACTTAGGATGCCTCTTCCTCATCAAATCCTTGGTTTCCCACATCAGTTCTTCATGTTAATAGTTTCACCAAAAAACCTTTACCAGGTCAGTGGTCCTATTTTGTAGAAAATTATCTATATGAACTAGAATGTATAATGGATGTTCTTAATTGGAATGGCCATGATATAATTTTATGAATTATAGGCTCAAAAAATGTTAATGATCATGTATGTACTTCCCCATTATATATATATGAAGGACATTGTAGACTTCATAGTAGATTGGTGGAAGAACCAAACGATAAAAATCCATAACAACTCAATCAAGAACATGGAAAGGAAAAATATAAATAGGGATTAGATTTATTAAATTAATGAATAAAATTACCTTCCTCCATTTAAAATTCCATGAGATACATTCTCAGTGTTAAGTCAATAAGGTTTTCCTTATGACTTTTCCATTCCTTCTTATGTTGAAAACCACAAACTCCCTATACTTAAGAAAATATACATTTTAGTTATATATGGAAAATTTCTTTCTCAAAGGAATTTACCGCTATTATGTTTTAATTGTTCATATAAATATTTTTCTTAAGTATAAAAATTGGATTCATATAAAAAACCTCTAAATCATATAATACTTATATATGAAGCATTATGTTTTAGGATCAGAATTATGGATAGGAACTGTAATGAATTTCCACTCCTAATTCTCGATATAAACTGTAATGAAGTTCTGCTATGAATTCTGTATATGAACTGTAATGATGTTCCACTCCAAATTATGGATATGAACTGTAATGAAGATTCACTCTGAATTCTGGATATGAACTGTAATGAAGTTCCACTCTAAATTCTGGATAAGAACTGTAATGAAGTTCCACTCTGAATTCTAGATACGAACTCTAATGAAGTTCCATTCTGAATTATGTATATGAACTCTCATGTAGTTCAACTATGAATTTTGATTACGAAATTATCTAAGTTCTGACTCCAAGTTCTCTGAACATGGACTCCAAAATCTTATGAGTTCTGACTCCGAATTTCTATGAACTCTGACTCCAAACATTGTAAGTTCTTGTTCCGAATTCCGACGAAACCAGATTCTGGATTTCTACAGAATTAAGGTTCCGAATTCCTACAAAACAGAATCCAAATATCTATTTAGTACAGACTCTGAATTATATTTTGGTTAGACTCTGGACTTTTATTTTGATTACATTACGAAATTTTTACTTACACTCAGATTTGTTAAAGTTTGTTTTAAAACTATGTCATCCATTCTGTTTCTAACTAACTGTTGGATTAGTGACATGTGTACAGGTCCGTCCAAAATTCAAGGAAAAATGTGAACATTAAAGGAGGGAGCCGACCATTGGAGCTTCAACTATAAATAAGAGCTCATTTGAAAAAAAGCTACAACTTTGAAACTGATCTTGGACTATGTTCTGTTGAAGTGTTTTATAGAGAGAGAGGCTCTTATTAACTCTAAAAGCTTCGTGCAGAATGTTTGAACAGCTTGTTCAGAATTTTCCTTGTGCTGGCTTGCTTCGGGCAACTTTGAATTTTAGTGATTACATTCGAGGGTTCTTGGGGATAGGAAGATAGAGGTGCCGACTACCTTGATGTTCGAGGGCTTCCTTGCTGAGGAAGACAGAGGTTCAACTACCTTTAAGTTGAGGTCTTACGAGGATAGCAGGATAGAGACTCTAATCTTCGTATCGAGGGCTTACCCTAGTGTGGGTAAGACATACATTTTTTAAAGTATAAATCAAGGGACTTTTATCCAAGGTTGTTGGATACACTTCTCTTTGGGTTAAAAGAATTATATCTTATTACTTGTTTTTGTTACATGTTTTTCTACTGCATTTTTTTATTGTAAGGAAATTATAACCTTCTTATATTTCTCTAAACTTTTACTTGATTCATTTTCATTCTATACGCCTTAAGGTAGAATCTCATATTGTAAACTTTGGTTAAGTTTTCATTTCAGGATCCATATTTCTGGAACCAACTTTCCGGATCCCTATTTCTAGAACCGGTTTTTCGAAACCACTTTCCCTTTTTAAGCAAGTGCGTAGAACTAGAAGTTTATAACTTCATACCTTGTTCCAATTCTCCAATTGGTGTTAGAGGTGTTGTGAATTTTCGTAGTTTAACTACGTTAAACATAGATCTTTCCTTGTTTAAGGAAAGTTTTAAAGTGTACAATTCACCCCCTCTTGTATATTGATCATCTACATCGTTATTTCGATCCTACAATTGGTATCATAGGAGGATTCTAGAATAATTATACTCACATATATGTTTTTCTTGCTCAGTTTGTCATTGTTCTATATTTTTCCTTGCTTAGGAATTATCTCCTTCACTCCAAAATTTTGTTATTAACGAGTTTTTGTGTAGAAATATTTTAAGAATGCAGGAATCAATGTTGGTTCCATCGACAAACTAAATCCTACAAGACCAAAAAATTTTAATGGTAATGATTATGAGTAATGGAGAGATCAAATGAAGACATTCTTTATCAATACTAGAGTAGAAAATTTTGTTATGCTTACTAGAGGTTATCAAATTCCTGATAAGGAAGTTAGTGCTTTTACTAATCAAGAGAAGAATGATTATCAACTCAACTATAAGGTACGCAATACATAAATATGTTCAATTACTAGGAACATATATAGACAAATTTCTTCTTATGAAGCAGCAAACTGTATATGGAATAAACTTAATGATACTCATTTTGGTGCATCTAAAGAGATTGATACTAGAAGAGCCATGCTTATATTTGTGTATCATGGTTTTAATTTTCCTTATGTGGAACCCATTTGTAAGTTTCTACAAATATATATGACTATCGTGAATCGATTAAAATCTATGGGAGAGAAAGGTATAGATGATGGAGCTCTTGTTGACAAGATCATTGATATTATTCCCAATGAGTGGGAGTCAAAGAGAACAGCAATTGATGAGAACAGGAAGGTTACTCAAATTTCCATAGATGAGCTATTTGGAACTCTTCTTCAACAAGAAACAAGGATGAAGAGAGATGCCGACAACATCAAAAAGAAGAATGGGAATGGAACTGTTGCTTTTACTACTACATCAAATCACATGAAATCTAAGACTCATGAGAGAGTAACTAGATCCAAATCTAAGAAGGTTGTTATTCAATCCGAATTTAGTGAGAGTGAAGTCTCAGAGAATGAGTTAGCTAATCTTGCTCGAAGGATGAACGAGATAGATGGACAAAGAAATTTCCAATCCAAGTATAAGAAGATGGAAAGGAATGATAAGAATGATTCAGAGGTCACATGCTATGAATGCATGAGAAGTAGACATATACGACCTGATTCCCCTATGCTTATGAAGAAAATAAGAAAGGAGATACATTCTGAAAGGAATATGAAGAAGTATTATAAAACTAATTCTAAGAATGTTCTGAAAGCTAATGATAATTGGATTTACAGTGGAGGTGACTCTTTAGATAAATATTCCGATTATGAATCTTCAGGATAGAAGAATCTTGGTCTTATAGCCAGACTACCTATTTATAATCATTTCTTTATGGATAAGGTACACAATGCTGAATCATTGACCAATGTTTCTTTGAATGCTAATGATAGTAAATATTATAACTCTTCTGATGAAAAATCCTCTTCTGATGAAGAAAATACTTTACCTACCTATGAAGAAGTTTCTAGGATTACTAAACTTATTGAGATTGAGAATTCAAAACACAATAAAAAGATTGATAAGGAAAACTCTAGGAATAATATTCTTACTAAGGAAATATCAGATCATTATAATGATCTGAAAAAAATGATGATTTCGTACGTATTTCAAAAAATCTTGAGGAAGTAAATTATCGGAAGATCAAACATTCTAAAGATCTAGAAAAATTAATTTCTAAGAAAAGTGTTTTCGAGCAAAGATCTAGTTCCAAATCTAATTATTTTAAAGATAAAAACATGGTTATAAAACTCAAGTCTGAAATTTTTTCCTTAATGAAGTGTTTGTCAAACATTACCTTAGGTAGAGAAACATTTGATAAGATGTATTCACAAATACGACCATTAAGAAAAAAATACGGATTTGGTTATACCCATGCTAAATAAACATTTAGTAACAATTATTTTATTCCCCAAAGTGCCCCATTTTGTAAAAAGTGCCAATGTAGTTGTCACTGGGAAAAAAATTGTTCTTAAAAAAACCGAATCATTAGGATTTCATAAGGCATATTTTTCTAAGAAGATGTGGGCACCCAATATTTTGTTGTCTGAAAATCTCAGATCCAAATAGGTTTGGATTCCGAAAGTTTAATTATTTTCTTATTCTCAGGGAGATTAAATAAGTATTAACAACAATACATGGTACATGGATAGTGGATTTTCTCGGGATATGACTGGTAACAAAAACTATTTTGAAAAGATTATCATGATGAAAGGAGGAAAAGTAACTTTCAGAGATAATGCTCAGGGAGAAATTTTTGGTATAGGTAACATAGTTCTTCATGGAAAAACATTGATTTCAAATTTTTTTTTGTTAAAGGCCTTAAGAACATACTCATTAGCATAAGTCAATTATGTGATGAAGGATACCTTGTAAATTCTAGGAATGATAAATGCTTAGTTCACAATTCCAAGGAAGATTTTATTCTCTCTTCCCATAGGCAAGAGAATGTATACAATTTAAACTTAGAAGACCTTATGAACCAAAAATTACCTTGCCTTAGTGAAAGGGAAGATCATTCTTGGTTGTGGCATAGAAGGTTAGGACATTTTAACCTTAGGAACTTATGAAAACTCTCTATGAAAGGATTAGTTAAGGATCTACCAGAGCTTAGATTTCATTCTTAAAAAGTTTTTGATCCTTGACAATATGGCATGAAACATAAATAAAGTTCTAAATCAATCAGCGAAGTCTAAACAACTGATACATTACAGTTTGTGCACATGGATCTTTTTGGTCCAACACAAACTGGAAGCATTAGGGGTAAGTATTATCTATTTGTCTTAGTTGATGATTACACTAGATTTACATGTGTCTATTTACAAGCAAATAAGTCTGAATCTTTTTCTTATTTCAAAAGTTTTAGAGACCACGTTAAAAATGAGAAAAACATTACATTAAAATCTATTCATAATGATCATGGAGGAGAATTTCAAAATTCTGATTTTGAAAATTTTTCTAGTAGAAAACGTATTACTCACAACTTTTCATCACCCAGAACACCTCAACAAAATGGAGTTGTTGAATGAATAAATAGTATTCTTCAAGAGATAAATAGAACCATGTTGTGTGAGTATTCTATAGCCAAATTTTTTTTGGGATGAAGCTGTAAGTACTTCATTTTATACAATAAATCGAGTTTTGATTAGAACTTTTCTTAATAAAACTATTTAGGAGTTATGGAATTGTAGAAAACCTATACTTTCCAACTTTATGTTTTTTGGTTTCAAAGTATTCATTCTGAAAACTAATGATAACATACACAAATTTAGACCAAAATCTGATGAATGAAATTTCTTAGGCTACTCCACAACTTCTAAGGCTTATAGTGTTTTCAAAAAAAACACTTGCGCTGTTGAAGAAACTGTACATGTAAAATTTGATGAAACTGATCCCTTTGTTTTCAAACAACCCCAACCTACATCTTCAGATGTGTTTTAGAAAAATTATTTTCATCCTTTGATGGAAAATCCTTCTGAAAAGGAAAATTTTCAAGAAGATATTTCAAGAAACATTTACCCCAGAAGACTTTCTACCCTATGTTTATGAAAAAAGTTTACAAAACCCAAGTTAGGTGTTTCTAAAAAATCATCCCAGTGATAGTATCATTGGGGATGTCAATCAACCTGTATGTACTAGAAGTTCCTTAAGAAATGAAGTATAACATATAACATTTATTTCCCAATTAGAACAAAAAAGCACTGATGAAGATTTATGTGATGATGATTGGATAAAATCCATGAAATATGAACTAAATGAATTAGAAAAGAATATAGTCTAGACCGTGGTTGAAAGACCTAAGGAAACTTCTATTATTGGAGTAAAATGGGTCTTCAGAAATAAGTGTGATGAAAATGGAGTCATTGTTATAAATAAAGCTAGACTATTTGATATAGGCTTTAATAAACAAGAGGTAATAGAATATGAAGCAACCTATGCTTCAGTAGCTATACATGAATCTATTAGTATTTTACTTGCCTTTGTAGCATTCTTTAATTTTATACTTTTTCAAATGGATGTTAAATGTTCTTTTCTTAACGGTTATGTTTAAGAGGAAGTTTTTGTTGAACAACCTCTTGTCTTTGAAGACACAAAACATCTCGATCATGTTTTTAAACTTACCAAATCTTTTTATGGCCTTAAAAAATCCCCATGAGCATCGTATGATATACTTAGAGAATTTTTGCTTCAAAATAACTATTTTAAAAGAAATAAAAATACAACTATTTTTAAAAATAAAGACAAGAAAAACGTTTTTATTGTTCAAATATATGTTGATGACATCACATTCGGTTCAGCTCAGTAATCTCTAACTGATTCCTTTGCAAGTCTAATGAAATCTGAGTTTGAAATGAGTATGATGGGTGAGTTAACTTTTTTCCTTGGTTTTAAAGTTTCTCAAAACCCAGAAGGTACATATATATATGAACATAAGAATATTAAAGATCTTCATAAAAAGTAGGGTTATGACAACACTAAGAGTATATGTACACCTATCGATACCTCAAACACACTTGATCTTGATGATGCTGGGAAACCAGTAGATCAAACATCTTTTAGAGGTATGATAGGAAGTCTACTTTACATAACAGCTAGTCATACAGACTTGATGTTTTCAGTATGCTTATGTGCCAGATATTAATCCAATCCTAAGGAATCGCATTTAAAGGCATTGAAAAGAATAATTCTCTACTTAAACGGAACCAAGGATCTAGGATTATTTTATACTTCTTGAAATTATTTTGTTTTAAATTTTTTTTCAGATGGTGACTTTGGTGGATGAAGAATGGATAGAAAGAGTATATCCAGAACATGTCATTTCTTAGGAGATTCATTAGTTTCTTGGTCCTGCAAGAAGAAACACTCATTAGCACTCTCCACTGGTGAAGTTGAATATGTAGCAGCTGGAAGTTGTTGTGCTCAAATTTTGTGGATGCAACACACACTCAGAGACTATGGCTTGAGTTTTACTAAGACATAAATTTTGTGTGATAACACAAGTTCCATTTCCCAGAGTAAAAAACCTTCACATCACTCTTGTGAAATTAACATAGATATTAGGCATCACTTTCTTAGAGATCACACACTTAAAAGAGATATTATTCTTCAATTTATCGAAACGCAAGATCAAATTTCTGACATTTTCACAAAATCTTTACCCTCCGATAGATTTAAATACATTAAACAAGAGTTAGGAAGGATAACCGTGAGGTAATACTTCTTTATTAACTTCTTGTGGAACAATTATCATTATAGTAACAAACTCCATTTCATAGGGGGAGTACATTTTTTTGTTAGCATAATCAAAATTTTCTTAGTTAGTTTTATTTAAAAAGATTTTTTAATCAAAATTTTCGTAGTCAGTTTTTCAAAATTTGGTAACTAAAATTTTCGGAATGAAATTTTTGGAACTAGAACATTCGTAATGAAATTTATGGAACGTGATCTTTCGTAATGAAATTTTCGGAACGTGAACATTCACAATGAAATTTTCATACGGGAACTTTTGTAATGAAATTTTCATACTGGAACTTTCATAATGAAATTTTTGTACAGGAATTTTCGTAATAAAATTTTTGTAATGAGAATCTTCATAATGAAATTTTTCGTAATGAAATTTTAATTCTAAGAATTTTTTTAATGATAATTTTCGTAATGAAATTTTCGTAATGAGAATTTTCGTAATGAGCATTTTCGTAATGGGAATTTTCCTACTCATACTTTTTATACTAGAGTTTTGGTACTAAAAGTTTTTGCTATATAATTTTCATAGTAATTTTTTCATAGTAAGTTTTTAGAAGTGAGTTTTTTTGTAGGAAGTTTTTGGTAGTCAAATTTTCTTCAAGAAGAATATCACCAATTACGAATAAACTTCTTGGACAATCCGAAAGGTATATCTTCCCTACTTATGTTTTCGTAATCTGTTTTAGTTGCTGGTAGTTTCTTTTTCTTATAAAATTTCTCAGATTCGTTTCTTCTTAAATCTGAATTTCTTCTTAAAATCTCAAATGATGGGAATGAAATATTCCTTGAAGATATGATTTCTACCGTCAGATCAGATCAAAGGGATTTTCAACTGTTATATGGTTTTTGGAAGTTCAAAGGTCACCTCCATCGCCTATATAAAGGGGCCCCCTATTTGTTTCCCACATCGATTTCAAAACTCTCACGTGCTGAAGCCTTGCCTCAGTTATTAAATCACGTTCCGAATCTCTCAGAGCTCATCCATTCTGAATGTCTGTAGATGAAACTTCCCAAGATATGTCTACCACGAAGCTAATTTCAAAATGGCAAGTTTACAGAGAATGGTTGGCCCATCCAATCTTTTACAAGTATGATTGCATCATTTCTACGAATATCAAGGTGAATGGTTGGGATGATGTATGTTTATCTAAGCCTGGTGATCAAGATGTGGTCTATGCAGAGTTACGTGTAGAATTCTATGAATCAGCAAGATTATATGAAGAAGGGGGTAGGGAAAAGTTTTCTTTCAAGTATTATGGGAAGACATACAAATGTAATTACACCAAGGCATCAAGCTTGGTGGGGCTAGCATATGATGGAGAGACTGAATTCTGCTCACATAAACATCCGAATGATTACGAAAGTTTTGTTAAGGTGAAGGCCTTAGAGTGTCTTGGGCTTGAGGATGTAAAGACAACCAAGATTTATCACATATCTCTTAATAATCGGATCATTAAGCTTTGGGTAAAAGGGTTATTCGTTCCGATAAAGGGTGACAAAGATACATTGAAGAAAAGTGATATATATTTCTTAGACTACATGATGAATCTTTGAAAAATCAAACTAGTGAGGCATGTTCTTGTGAAAATCAAGAACACCATGGAAGGAAATATAAGAGCTCAAATCATTATATTCCCTGCCTTACTATCAAAGATGATAGTTCAGTGTCTGGATTCTATCAAAATTGCATGTAAGTCTAAGGATAGGAATTTCAAGGTTATACTTGTTAGTGATGATACCTTGAAGATGATGAATATGGCATATTCCAACAAAACAGAAGTGTTCTATATTTTTCCAGTGGAAGTGGCTTAAGCCAATCCGGAAATCGTGGAGAAGGCTGATCCAGTGAAGAAGGTTTCTAAAAAGATTAAAATGAAATAAGTGGTGGAAGATGAAAATAACCCCAAATCTAAGGAAATCCAATCCACACCTCCCAATATGAAAAAACAAAAAGCTTATCCAGATGAGGGGGCTGCTAAATGGAGGAAAGATAAGGAGAAGAGGAAATACGGGGATCTACAGTTCGGATTGGACCCTATTGAGGATAAGGCCATAAGATAAAAAGATGTAGATGAGTTAAAAAAACAATACAAAGAGAAATAGGTGACGAAGAAGTTGTCTAAAGCCGATGTTATACAATCTATATTGAGAGATACAGAAGTAGCTTCTGAGAAAATTCTATTTCCTGAATCTTTTGATCTTCAACCATTTGCAGAGAATGTTGGGAAAAAATAATTCACTCCGAAAACGTCCAAAGGGAAAGAGGTTGTTGAAGAAGTAGAGAAAATAGCTGGTTAAGAAGTAGAAGAAAATGTTTTTGAATAAGATGAAGACGTAGAAGAAGGAAGTGATGATCTGGATGACATTATCAATCAAGTAGAAGATTATCAAGAAAAGGATGTATACACAAAACATGTCACTCCAAGAAAGGGAGTTGATAATGAAGGTAGGAAGGATAACTATAAGGAAGAGGAAGAGAAGGAAAATGTTTTATCTGAATAAGAATTCTATGATAAGAATTTTCTTGAGGAAGAAGCAGAAAAGGAGAAAATAGATGATGACAAGATTGTTCAACTATCATAGAGTGATGAAGAATCTCCAGATGATCAGCCCATCCCAAAAACTGATAAAGGTAAGCAAGTGCTCATGGATACACCAAAAAACAATGTTATAAGAAAGAAGGAGTTTGGTGGTTCTTCTAGAAGGAAGCTGGTTGAAACTCAAGAAGAACAATCCACAAGCATGTTATCAGATTCAGATTCATCAGCATTGGGTCATGACATTGTTGTTAAATCTTTGAAAAAATTGGTGGACACCATTCCAATATTTCCCACTATAGACTCCATTTGCCAGATGCTGCAACACAGTCTGAATCAGAAGTCAGAATCCTTATCCATGGTGTTGGATAAGTGTGTGAAGATTGAGGCTGATCATAAAAATTTCATTATCAATTATGATGTTCACATGAAGTCATCTAGAAAAATAACATTGTGGTCTAAGAATGTTGATGAATACATGGCTGAGATTGATCATTTGAAGAATGATGATAAAGATGCCTTTGACTCTGAGTATTCCAAGATTAAGAATCTTCAGGATGAGCTAATCATTGAGCAAATTTCTCGGAATCAATATGTAAAGGACATGAACTGGAAGGTTAATTCTCTTGCTCAAAATTTTAAAAGAGATAGAGATCTCATGATTGAGCTCTAAGACATGTTTGTAAAGAAAGATGAGTTATTGAAGATGCAAGAAAAGGCCATGAAGGCCTAGGAAGAAGTCTTGAATGATCAAGATGAAATGATTAAAGCTTTGGAGAGGCAAGTTGAGGATGATCAAAAAGATTTTAAGAAGCTGAAAACCATGTTCAAGAAGCTAATCCCAAAGGAAAAGGAAGATAAATATATTTAATCCGATCTTTTTTTGCATTTGTCTTTCCTTGTAAAAATTATTTCAACCCTAATGAAATTTTTGGTTGGTTGTATCTTGTGTTATTATGTATAAATGTTTCAGGTACTTTATTTCTTATCTATTCCCTTAAATTTTTTTTTGAAAATCACAAAGGGCGAGAAGGAAAAAGAATAACTCAAAAGAGGGAGAAGGAAAATTTTCTATTTCAATAACTATCCCTATTGAAGGGGGAGATTATTTAAGGGGGAGTTTCTAATTACGACATTTTTCATTTCAAATGATAATGAAAACTCCATTCCGGAAATTCAGAATACAGTCATTAGAGTTCCTAAGCCTACAGGGGAGTTAGTTGTATTCACTATCATCCATAAACAAAGGGAGATAAGCTTTAATTTCAAAGTCTAGAAATTTATTCGAAGCTTTTATATTCTTTTTCTTAAGGTTGTTTGTTCTTTCCAAAAAGGGGGAGATTGTTAAGTCAATAAGATTTTCCTTAGGACTTCTTCCATTCCTTCTTTTTTTGAAAATCACAAACACCCTATACTTAAGAAAATCTATATTTTACTTATATATGGAAAATTTACTTCTCAATGGAATTTACCACTACTATGTTTTCATTGTTCATATCAATATTTTTTTTAAGTATAAAAGTCAGATTCATATAAAAAACCTAAAAATCATATAATCCTTTGATATGAAGCATTTTGTTTTAGGATCCAAATTATGGATATGAACTGTAATGAAGATCCACTCCAAATTCTGGATATGAATTTTAATGATGTTCCACTCCGAATTCTAGATAAGAACTATAATGAAGTTCCACTCCAAATTCTGGATATGAACTGTAATGAATTTTCACTCCAAATTCTGGATATGAACTGTAATGAAGATCCACTCTGAATTCTGGATTTGAACTGTAATGAAGTTCCACTTTGAATTCTGGATACGAACTCTAATGAAGTTCCATTCCAAATTATGGATACAAACTCTCATGTAGTTCGACTCCGAATTCTGATTATGAACATATCTAAGTTCTGACTGCAGGTTATCTGAATTTAGACTCTGAACTCTTATGAGTTCTGACTCCTAATTCCCATGAACTATGACTCCGAACATTGTATGGTCTGGTTCCGAATTCTAAAGAAACCAGATTTCATATTTCTATATAATTCAGGTTTCAAATTATTACAAAATAGAATCAAAATATCTATTTAGTATAGACTCAGAATTTTATTTTGGTTAGACACCGAAATTATATTTTTCTTACATTACGAACTTTTTACTTACACTTTAATTTGTAAAAGTTTGTTATAAAAGGATGTCATCCATTCTATTTCTAACTAACTATTGATTTAGTGAAACGTGTACAGGTCCCTCACAAATTCAAGGAAAAATATGATCGTTGGAGGAGGGAGCCGACAATTGGAGCTTCACCTATAAATAAGAGCTCATTTGAAAAGAAACTACAACTTCGACACTGATCGTGGTCTAAGTTCTATTTAAGTGATTTCTAGAGAGAGAGAGGCTCTTATTAACTTTCAAAGCTTCGTGCAGAATGTTTGAACAACTTGTTCAATCTTTGCCTTGTGCAGACATGCTTCGTGCGACTCCGAATGTTGGTTATTACATTTGAGGGATTCTGGGGATAGGAAGACAGAGGTGCCGACTACCTTGAAGTTCGAGGGCATCTTTTCTGAGGAAGATAGAGGTTCCAACTACCTTGACGTTGAGGGATTGTGGGGATAGCAAGATAGAGACTATGAGCTTCGTATCGAGGGATTACCCGGGTGTGGGTAAGACAGACTTTCTTGAAAGTAAAAATCAAGGGACCTTTATCCAAGGTTGTTGGATACCCTTCTCTTTGGTTTAAAAGATTTATATCTTGTTACTTGTTTTTGTTACAAGTTTATCCACTGCATTTTTGTATTTTAAGGAAAGTATAAACTCATTATATTTCCCTAAACTTGTACTCTGATTCATTTTGATTCAATACGCTTTAAGGTGGAATCTAATATTCTAAAAATTTGTTAAATTTCAATTTCCAGATCCATATTTCTAGAACCAACTTTCCGGATCCATATTTCCTGAACCAGTTTTTCAGAATCAGTATATAGTTTTAAGAAAGTGTGTAAAACTAGTAGATAATAACTTCATACCTTGTTCCAATTATCCAATTGGTGTTAAAGGTGTTGTGAATTTTCTTTGTATAAATGTTTTAAACTCAGATCTTTCCCTGTTTAGGGAAATTTTTAATGTGTACAATTCACCCCCCTCTTGTATGTTGAGAATATACATCATTATTGAGATCCTACACTCACCAAATTCAAACAAAAAATCACTTTGATGAATGGAAGTATAAATTTTTTTCATCTCTAAGATTCTTATATGTATTGTTGAATGGGACTAACATTATATGTTATTTTTTAGCTATTAGAGGCATAAATAGCTTTAATTATCCAACATCATCCTAGAATTTTGAAATTCTACACTTCATTCCATATAGACCTTTATAATTATCCATCTTAAAAAATTAGTGAAATAAATTTTTTAATCAATACTTGACTAGTGGAAGATGTTGATACCAATAACCATGTAAATCCAAAAAAAACGATCTCAGCATAACCTATAGGGTTTGAATGGTTCAATAGTACTATCTATATTTTTATGGATGATAGGTAGTGATTGAACTAAAACTAATATCCATATACTACTAATGACATCTCGAGAACTTTAAGATGACATTGAATCCAAATCAGATATAATTAGATATAGTACTCCTTCAAACCATACCAATTACATAATTTATATTAGGTTAATATTATCAATATACATATATTCCACTACAGTAATGATGTGTGCTGACTAACAATTCTTTTTTACTACAACTCATATTTCATTTTGTATTAAAAATGCTTTGGGGGATCTAATTATAAAATTTATGATGATAATTTCCCATTTCTATTTCCATATGGATAATGTTTCTGAAATAAACATAAATATTTTTCTATTAGACATAACTATCATAGATACAAATAATCGAGATAGAATGTTTTTAGTAACTCTATTTTTTCCACCCCAAAAAATATTCTCTTTCAAATCATTATATATCATTGAAATTACACGATGAATAGAGAAAAATGTACTATGAGATTCCTCTGACACCACTTTCCTCAAATTGTGAATGATTGGAACACATGCATTGTTTTTATACCTTTTCATTACAATATAGTCAAGGTTAATATGAGGAACATTTCTAACCTTCTTCTAAATCTCCACACCTTCCTACATCACCTCTTTAATCATCACATGGATAGATGGTTGAACACTAATTTTATATTGTTAATAATTTCCCCCTTCCTTAAAAATTTATAATTCCAACCTTTTCAAAATCATTAATTGTAATAATTTTTTTAAAATAAATATATATATGATATAATGATCCTTCTGTCTCAAATTATCATCCACCGTTTTTTCTTCCTTATGGAGGTAATGTGTTCTACATTCACAATCATTAATCAACTCCAACAATATTCTGTAGTGAACATTCAAATATATATTTGTAAATATATAATTTAATCTTTTATGATATTTATATATAAAAAAACTTTCTAAAATAATATAATTTGTCCATATATATAACAAAAAAATCACCACATATAATTCCAAATCATTAATTGGGAAATTTTTCTCATCAAATTCATGTTTTTGGATGCAGAAGTAAAACCATTTCATTATGTGTGCTAAATCTTCCTAATTCCTTGTATTATGAAACATTATATATTACAAACCCTTATACAATGAAGGTTAATGTAATCACTAATTTACTAACTAACCTTATCATTGAATAGTTTAAATTTTCCACACATTCATTTTCTAATAAAATTAGGATCTCTTTTGTGGTAACTTATGGATTGGATTTGATAGCCATGAAGTATTATGCAAAAATAATTGTTAATAACTAACCAAACAAACAAAACATCAGATCTCAGTCAGGGTGGTTGGTCTGGGCCAATGTTCAATGGCCACTATCATTAATGGATCCACCAATATACCCTGTCTGGAGGTTATATAACTACAAATTAATGCTTCTTCAGCCAAAATTCATAGTTGGTAATATTTGAATTTAGATTGTCATTTCACAGGGTATTCAATACAATATTATTTAATATGAATTATTTTACATTTTCCATGAATATATAATAATATAATTTATGAATACTACAATGAACTAATAAAGGCAATCTCTTGAGATATTAATCCTTAATCAATGATGATATATGTGGAATTATTAAAACCAAATTGTATCACTATGAATTCATAGTATCCACACATTGAATGAAATGATGTCGTAGGTATATCCTCATTTATTCAATTAATGATATCTAGAAATATTTCCAATATTTCAATAATATCCATATCTACATAGTTTATTAGAAAATTCATCAATACGAGGTAAATGGCATATTTTATTTATTGAGATCATGTTCAGATCATGATAGAAAATCCGTAATTACATCTGTACAACTTTTATATTCTAAAAAAACTCATTCAACCCATCCTGATACACATGTCCAAATAAATCCCTTATTAAAATTTTCTCTGGATTTTCTTATTCAGTTCCTACACCTCAATCAGGGCAATTCTACATGGAGTCTTCAAAATATGTGTATCTATAGATACTAGTTCTATTGAAAACTCAACATCATGATTCAATGTACGAATTAGAAACACCTCTGAATGGAATAAAATACTCACAATGAATAGGTATGTCCTAAATTTTTAGTTTCTCACCATCCATCTATGATGACAACCTATTTTAATTGGAATAAATATCCATACAATGGATGAAATATCCCTTATACGTTCACGTATATCAATGCACTGGTATAAAATAAAATATTGGTTTCAAATATAAAACATGACTTATATTCCTTAGAAATTTGTGTGTACTATATGAATAGAAAGAAAATAATTTCAAAATATGACATCAATGTCAACTAGATAGAGAATAATAAGATTTTATTGAAGTACATTCCCACAAAACATTGATAGAAGAAGTGTAAAATATTAGAAATTTTATCATTATACAATTATGTAATTTCACAAGTAATTAAATTTCTAATAATTTTGGGGTAATTTTTTTACCCTTATAAAACAGTTAAAATATAAAATAATTTTTAGAACTATAATAAAATAATACATTAGTAGTTCTAATGTGGATGATAATTGTATATTTCAAATAGTTTTTATTGTTCTCCTCATCATAAATAATGACCACATTAGATTTCCATTTTATATATGCTTAATAGGTATGTTGATGTTTAAAAACATAATTATCCTTCATAATTGAGTAGGGGTTAACCTAATACCCCTACACATTACATTGGAAACAATGGAGTGTGGGAGGTAAATTTTGTAGAGTTGTCTTTCTATTTTCAATATTTGAAAATATATTCCCATCACTTTGGAATTTATCCACACTATTAACTTCATTTTAATAATGAAAATATTTATATGTACTCTTAAGATAATTTCCTCCATGTTTTTTTCCACACATTAAGACTAGAGGAAATCTTCTCATCTATTAACCCTGGTTTTCAATGCTTCCCTTGAATTCAATCATTCATTATTTATCATAAGCTTGAAATTAATGAGTAACTCCAACCAATATTTCCACCTTGATATCATAATAAATCATTTCATCATATCCAATGAAGTCCTTAACTATAATTACCTTTAAAGAAAATGTTTTAAGAAACTAATAATCAATCATCATAAATATTATTTTGGATGATAACACCATAATGTCTGCCTCATATGTAATGGATAATTTAACTCATATGTACCAATTTTTTTAATCATTCTATTATTTCTCATGGTATTCCGACAACATTTTTGACGACTAAAATAAGGAATAAATTTATTTAAAAACATTATCATGAAATCATCCAACTCCTTGAAGTTAGTTTATTTATTTTTCCTAATATTCTCGATGAGATTTCCACCAATGATTTTTTTTCTTCCAACTGATAGACTGCTGAGATAATTTTTTTTTGTCCCAAAACAAGATAATGGAAAATAACTTTTCTATATAACTTATCCATATCTGAAGAACAAACATGTCAGAATAATAACTAAAATAATATAGACAATTTCTCATGAAGAACATAATAAAACCTTATTCCATTCTCTTCCCAATTAATAGTTCATCATGATTCATAGTTTGGGAATGTTGTGGTAGAATAAAAATAATTATTTTCAATTAATATTCCAATTGTGTGGTCACTTGGTAAGAAAATGAAGGAATTTTCATTCTCTTTATATGTTTACCCAATTCTTATAGGTTCTAACAATCTACTAATACCAAAAATGTCAATATATGAAATAATAATCATATTATGAAGCCAAAAAATCACGAAATATTGATTTTATGATGTATACATCATGAAACCTTATTTTCAATATGTGAACCCATAGGCCTAACTACTGTCTTTCAAAGGAATTGTCGAAATTATTTATGATGGTTCATTCTAACTTTGTGAATATAAAAAAATATCTCAGGTGTGTCAGACCAGTTACGCATCAAATTTCATTGTCAGGCACCATGTGATGATCGAGTGAAAGAAAAATGTATAATTTTTATAGTGAATAAGAAAAGGTTTATATATTATAGAGACAAATTTACTAGAACTATTCTGATACATATAAAATATCTTAAAAAACTACTATCCTTATCCTTTACTAAAAATTATATGATAGTTTCTCATTCTTTGAGTTATCCTTATACTTATCCTCGGAAATATCCCAAGGGATCTTTACAAATCATCATCATTCTAGTTTCAAAAGCACAAAAAATAATTTCTATGATGAAAACTATTGATACCACCACTTTTTATATGTGGATTTCACATATTATATATTAAAATCCATTACCTTATATATTGAACCATGCCAAATTCATATAGGCCTAGTTCCTTTTAATGCATGGACATATAAACTAATGGTTCATAGCTAAACTAGGTCATCCCATAGACAAGTATTCATGAATAAAACCATTATCATACATATAATACAAAAAACCCTTACACATAATAGGGGGAAAGGAAATATATGAAATGATTAGATTAAATTCTCAATATATGTAAACATGTGAGATATCAAAATAATATGATCATAATGGAATTCCATCATGATGATCACATTTAAAACCATACAATAGATATCATATATCAAAAACTAGAGTTGTTGAATAAATATGGTATGATCATAAGACATGAATCATAATGTAATCAATGAAAATGATCCATGGAAGCATAACATTATCATAACACATAGGTTTATGGTATACACATAAGAATAAAAAATCTAATGTCATGGAAACCCATGAATAAAATCATAACATATTAGGATTGGGTTAAACAATAATGTACCATCTTCAAGACTAGCATAATTTACCACATTCCCTTTTAGAGTCTTGTGATAATATCATATGTTCCCTCCATTGTGATACGAATAAAATCCCATGTACACTCTTTTGGGATTGGGATAGCCTTATGTGTATCCTATTTTGGGATTTTGATATCCTCTAATGTATCCTTCAAGACTATTAAAAATTAATAATTACCCAATTAATGGGTTTAACATATATGTCCAAAAAATATAATTATACATACTTTTTTTAGCACAATGTTTAAAAAATTAATCATCTTATAACCTATATAAATGATACACGATTCATACAAATTATTTTTATAGCATAACCCATTCGAATGAAAATATTTTATTTAACATTTTTCTTCATAATCAAATATCACTAAAAGAAAGAATAAGGATTGTATTAATAGTTCATATCCCTAGTAAATATAAATTAACATCAAGTGATATCAATATAGATGGAAATTGATTTTGAAACATCACATATAACATTTATTGATGAAAAAATCCTTTTTATTTTGATAAATTGTATTTAAAATCTAAAATTTTCAGATATAATAAAGAATCAATTTTTTAAATATCATGGAAAAAATTTAAAGGATTATTTATGACATTGAGTTGTCAATATAGTGAAAAATATTTTTCATGTAGTATACTTTAAAATAGATATTCCAAATTAAATTTTAGTAATATATCCAAAGTACATCATTGATAAAAAGAATATATTATTCCATTTATGCAACTTTGTAAAAATTAAAAAATGTGTAAAAATTAATTTAAACCATAATTTTATAATATTTTAAAATTTATTAGATTATTTTTTGGAGACATGGATAAGGAAGATAATTGGGTTTCGACTGAAAAGAGATAGAAATTTATTAATATTATTATATTCGATTACTATGTATATAATGTGAGGAAAATAAATGGAAAACCTTAAATTTACCAAAATAAATTTAATATTATAAAATTCATGACTTTTTTTAGGTTTTACATCGCAATATTTCATCGTAGAAAGATAATTATAAATTTTTTTGATAAACAATGAGATTGTAAGATTAAACATATACTGGTTTGGTAAATTTTCAATAGTAATCCCAATGAAATGAATAATTTTATATAGAAATAAAAATCCATATAATTTTCCTAATAATCCTCATAAAATAAATTCATGGGAATAATATATTCCACAAATCAAAGTAGTGAATATATTATGTGTCTCACATAAATTAATGTTAGATGAAAAACCCTTACCACATGGGAACCTATTGAATCATAATTCTAAATTAAAAATAAACTCGAAAGAATCATTAAAAATCATGATGATAAGTGTATTCATGATAGGAAATTTTATAATGTAATTATATTCGGAAAAAAATAAATTATCGGTGAATAAGTCATATATCTACCATAAATAAAAGTGTGACTAAAAAACGTTTGACTCATGTATCGACATTCATCGCACTCAAATGTATAGTAACAATAGTTTCAATATATATATATATATATATTCTATAACTGTAATCTCCATCTCTCTCTCTCTCCCACAAACACATATAAATATATATATATTAGGCACCGAAGCTATGGAATAGTTGGAGGCACCCAAAAGGCTAAGGGGGGTTTCTTGAAAGGGTAAGGAAGGCTAAGGTATGATAATTTTACAATGTATTTTTTATTAGAGGTGTGTCTCCACTATTACCCCTAACATCTTCTGTATACCTATTACATTCATTTAATACACTTTTTCTTGGATGATAGAGATTCCATGTTGTCTTCACTAATCTTTTACATATCTCATACCAAATATTATTTAATAATGACCATTTATTACCATTTTATTGACATTTACTTGTTAAAATAAATTTCTTGTGTAATACCTGCTTTATTTTTTAGGTATTTTTGGTATTTTATTTTCTACCCATTATCATTGATTATGGTTCCGTAATATCCATAATGAAAAAAGGATATAAATATAATATAAATTCATTATAAAATTATTTGTATTAATCCATTAATGTTAGTTTTAGAAATATAAATTCATAGTTCATAGAGACGGTGGGTTGTTTGTGTGCATGAGCATTGTTTCTTTTTTCTTCATAGATATTATAAAAGAAAGATAAATATTAATTCACTTTTAAAGAAAAATATTTATATAATATATATCACATATATTTAATAAATATATGCTAATAAACAAACATTTAAATATATAATATTAAACATGTCAAATCGCATTGTATAGGTAGTACTCCACAGACAGATGATTAAATTTATCATTATTCATTTTTTGGAAATTAAAAAGGTATATGAGTTATTATAAATATATGGTAACATCGGGCCATATTAATTTTATTATGAACTTAATATTATTTAATGTAATGTATAAATATAACATGTCAGTCTATTGACTCTAATGAATATAATTTTTTATTAAAAGAACACAAATAGGAAATTTTTAATTATAATAGTCTTACTTGATGAATATTTTGAATTTAATAAATTAATAGAAAAATAAAATAAATTATTCAAAAAACATTAAATGTAATATTATATTTGAGTGAGTTATTTTGAATCAAAAATCTTATAGATATATAAGATTTTTTATTGATGTTTTAAATTTATATATTAGGTTGATATAGTTTTATAAATTTCATTAAATTCTAATAAAAATAATAGTTTTAAAATTTATATTATTTGTATGTTATGATAAATGATATTTTATTAAATTATTTAAAATCAAAAAACAAATCCATTGGACAGAGGGGATAAAATATGGTAAAAAATGTCACATCATGTCAATTTATAGGGTAACTTATTCCCAATATGTGAAATTATAACTCTTTAATAATCGAAAAATATATTTCTATTGTTATGGTTAAAATAAGTAAACTATGGGGTGAAGGAAAAAAATAAGGTCTAAAATTTGACATAAAATGATAAATAATTTATTGCTTTATGGGTGTTAAATTATATCCTATCATTTATTTGAAATTATTTCCACATTGATACACATTCACTGGAAAATTAATTTATTATATATAAGTCTTTTTATTAAATCATTGTGTTCTCTTTCATCCACTATAATAAGGAGACCAATCTCTTATCCTATGTATAGTAAATAGAGACCATTATCTTCAACAGAACCTATCGAAACATAATATTGAAATCGATATAACAGTCATGGAGGTAATATTCTTCCAAAAAACCTGCCCCAAGTCACCAAATAAATGATAAAGAATAACATCATTGATGAAGATATTATAATATTTAATAAATGTTTCAAATGTTATCATTCATATGCTTCCTATAAATATAATGTATGGATCATAAATTAATATCTAAAGTATCATAAATTTAATAACATGTTATTAATGTAATGATATAATAATTATGTGTCTAAATTATAACCTATAAATATATAAAACATTACTCATGAATTAGTATGACATAATGCCTCCATATGGTGTTGTAGTTCATTTATCATCACCACATTACATGGATGGTTATATAGATGGAACTAATAAATATATATTATATTTTTAAAATAAATATTAATATTAATTATTATATGATATATTACTTCTTACCATCCAATCCATTATAAAATGATAATGCTGCTCATGCATACATGGGGACTACAACCTCCACAATCATATTTCATCAATTTTCAATTTATGATTTAAATGGATAAGGATGAGGATAAATTTAATAAATTTATATGATATTTATTTCATGATTAAAAATTTGGATATGATGGAACCATTATCAAATTAAAGGACCAACCCTATAAAACCCAAACATACATGGGAAGCAATACCCTTATCACCTAGAACATGGATTTTAATAAATGATTCTAAATAAATGTGTTATAAAAGGTTATATGAATATAATATATGAAATGAAATATATTATTATTATTGAATATATTTATATTAAATATATATATATTTCTAATGTTTTCAACACATACGAAGGATATCAGACAAGACGATGGTTTTCTTCATCTGGAATTACCTACTTTGGGGAATATGTTATTTTTACACGTATAACACTTTTTTGAGTAGTATATAATTACCCGTTGATATTTTATTTCATGAATATCTCCATATTCATAATTTTTAATGATTAATTTTTTTATTACTTTTAATGTGGGTTGAGAAATAAATATTAATAAAGTTTTATGGTTTTATTTCACAATATCATCAAAATTATGGACTTTTTATATTATAGTCTATATTGAATGAATACCAAATTATATAACAACTGAATACCTTGATTTTTACATTAAAATATACCATTATTATTTTCAAATAAAAAGTTTCTACTTATATTATTGAATTTTTTTATGTTAAATCCACATTTGAAATTGTACTTTCCTCTAATTTTTTAATTTACCTTTATGGTGTTTCTATTCATCTACAAAATAAATTATATATTTTAATAATGATCTAATAGGGGTATATATTTTAATGATATAATTTTTATTATCTTTTGTTATGATATATGATCAATTATATTGGGGGAAGTGTTGAAATTATATATACTCATTATTCATATAAATACAATTACTATTTTTTACAACATGTATATTAAGAATTTTTTATTTAAATAATTAAATAATTAATCATTATTTGTGATATATAAGGCTAGGAATTATATATCTCCTTGACTCATTAGTAGTTATCTTAAGAAAAACTATATTTCTAGACTTATTAAATGGTTTATTCTTGTATACATACACATAGCTTTTTCTATATTGATAAAAGACAGCGACCACACGCTTCAGATGTTTCGAAATATAAATTCTATCATTTTGTCATAATTTAATAATTTATATAATTGTTTTGAATACAATCTTTCGATATGATTTAATATAATTACATATATATGTAATCATTTGAACTTCATTTACTCATGCCATATTATTCATCATGATCATGAAATTGACTTGGATGCATGTGTTTTCGGTTTTTTACCATTCCATGTTGATTATTCATTTTTTATTTGATATATATTCCAATTCATGTAAAGCATACTTATAAATGAATTTAACCCGTATTTTATTTCCTTTTCCAATTATATGAATAATTAATATTTAAATAAGACCAGGGATATGGAATAATTATATTCACTTTGTTTTTTATTGAATTTCATCAAGTGTAATGTGTGATTTGAGTGTGAATCCAGTATATAAAGACTAATAAACTTTTTTTCCATAGGGATGAGATTTAATATATCTAGTTCCAATGTAATAATGTAACATTCTCCTCTATTTTACTAGAATTAAGGTCTTTAAAGTTGGAATCATAGAATGTTTCGTAGAAAACATGGGATCCAGATTGAGAAAAAATTATATTTGGGAACGCAAACCTATAAATAACATTAACTATAAATCTAAAAATTAGATAACATACTAATGTTTTCTTATGTTATATATTATATTGTTTTTCTAGAAATCCATCAATTTAAAGATACACCATGTGGACATGGATTTGTAACAAATGCATCTAGGGGTAACATCTCAATAAACAGTTGGTTGAATATATGTTAGACAACATAATCATTCATAGTGAGTTTTACCATATAGTACACCTAGTTTTACAGTCATGTGTTATATTTGTTTAGCTAAATCACATTTACCTTAAAATACATTTTGAAGGATTTGAAAATATGACAACAGTGAATGACCCAGGATAAACTTATGGTGTCCTATATTAATAATAGGGAATAATTATTTAAAAAAATATAATTTATTTTTAATATTATGTGTTTTTTAACTATGATAATTATTTTTAATACAATACATTTTTTTTAAGTCAATGGACGAAACGAAAATGAATGGTGTTAATGTTTAATGTGAAGGAAAATGAGTTAATTAAGAGAAAACAAATGTATTGATGAATGTATTAAATGAAAATGAGATTAGTTATAATAAATTATCATGATATATAATTAAAATATCCACATTTTCCGAAACTCAGAAACACCATTGAAGAGAATGATAGAGTTTTCTAAGGTCTTGGGTAGTGATCACCATAGAGGAAATAGGCACAAATTTCCATCATGTTTGATATGTTGAATGAGACATCATGGGAATGTATTAAAGGTTGGGGGATATGTTTTATGATTACGTTTAAAGGTGGTATAAAAATGTATTGGTGAGGAGTTCAACGTATAATGTGTAGTGAACCTAGGATCTATCAGAGCCAATTCCATAAGCTATTGTTAAAATCCTAGACCATGGATGGAACTATGAAATTTATATTTCTAATGTTTAATGATTGAAGTGAGTAAGTACATTATTAAAAGGGTAAATAACTTTTGAGATGTTAATGGGACAATATTGGTGACTGGGAAATTGATAAGGGATGTGACAAAAATATGATTTATGACATATTTGATTAATTGTAATGAATTTTATGATTTATAGAAATAATAAAAGTTTTTATTTTATGAATAATGATTTTTTTAATTATTCTAAGGATATATTCATTCATGTGGAGGTTAATTAAGAGATATGTATATCATTGTGGGTTTATAAATTTAATGTTTCTATAATTTTAGAGGCACATACACCCCTTTCTATTTTTTATGTGATGAGATTTGGAGGTTATTTTGAACTTTTACTATGTTTTAATTTTAACACACTATTGAGGTTCAAATAAACCATTATGTTATCATATTATTTTATAAGTTATATTTTTTAATGGGATTTAAAAATTATTAATGGTTAAAAAGTTATTTATTAAGAAGGTGAAATTTCTAAGGATATTTATGGTTATGATAATGATTATATTTCAGGTTAGTATAAAAATTTAATTCATGATATTATGATGACATTCCATAAATTAAAATATTTTAAATTTATTTTCCATTATGAATAATTATATGTTTAGGATGCCCTGTTATATTGATTTATATTTATTTTTTAGGATTTATATGTTGTTTTACATGAAATATTGTTTGAGAAGAATGAAATTCAATGTTTGGAATTTAAATTAAAAAATAATTGTTATCTCTATTGAGGTTAAATAATTATATAATTTTTAGGTTATTGAGGATAATTGGGATGTAGGTTAATTTTTTTGGAGTAATATAATTTTCACATTTTGTGTTATATTTGAAATTTTGAATAAAAATGTTTTATTTATTCAATTAAGGATAATACATGTTGAATATTCTCTTACCATGATACAAGACTTACAGTATATGTTATATTTATAATAAAGGAGTACTATTTTCTTATTCTTTTTTGTATCATGTGATCCATTATAATAATATTTTAGAACATTATTTATAGTAATTTTATTTTGAATAATAATCATTTGGAGTAATAATGATATTTTTCTAGAAAATTATTAAAGGATTATATTATACATTTCAAGCATGTATATTTAATTATTTCAATATTCAAAATGGTAAAATAATTCCTCATCTCTAGTAAAATGTTCTTGAAACAAAAATTTTATCTTATTAAGATTATTTTTTATGAATTGATGGTCTTTTCACCTTTCACAAAATTTATTCTTTTATGGTTATTAAATTTATCTTGATAATGTTTTTTTATTAGTAATAATTATTCCATGGGAATTATTTTTATCTCATGTGCCTATATTTTTTCATCCCACCAATGTTAACATATTTGGAATCCTAGTTTTTTGGCATTCTATATTATCATTGTATTTTAAATTCCCTATTTTTATGAGAAAATTTTATTAAACAATTTACTTTTTTGTGTTTTCCAAAATTAAATTTTCAAATGTCCAAACCTTGATTAATTATCATATGGTCATATTATTAGGATTTAATTTTGTAAGTGGGTATAATATAACACCCCCATATTTTAAAATAACAATTTATTCGATATCATATACATCAAGTAACGTCGCGATTAAATGAATAAAAAATATTATTATTTAAATATATATCATATAACATATACATTGAATCGGGGTGTATAAATAGGTCTGACCAAACTATGAAAATATTTATAATGATTTTATACTATGTATATATTAATAATTAATATGTAATTTATTATAAATAAAATTATTTTATACATCAAATATAAATTTTCATCAAAATGGTTTTATTTTTAAATTTTTGAATGAATTATATTTAATTGATACCATTATGATAAATTAAAATTTGTAAAATTAACATCATTTTGAACAAAATAAAATAATAATTACCCGTGGGAGAATATTTTTTATTTCCTTAATAAATCTTGATTTCTTAATTAACAATGAAGAATACTAATTATCCATTTAAAAATATATATTTTTTCTAACTATTTAAAAAGATTCCTTTTAAAAAAATTGTTTTAAATGTACAATAATAAATCTTAGGTAATTGGAAATCCAAAAATGGATTCAAATTTATGGTATAAAACATTTTTATACTTAAAAGGAATTTTTTAAAAAATATTATTTCTATTTTTTTTAGTTTTAATCTTGATTTAATTTCTTCCAGTTATAAAAATTGAATCTGTAACAATTGAATCCATATTTAGTATCAAGAAGTAATTTTTATTTTTACAAATTAACCTTTTATTTTTATAAATTATTAATGAAAACCATCATAAAATTGATCACATTGGTAAAAGGTAAAATTAGTAATTAATGTTAAAAATAATATAATAATGACTGAAAGGAACCATAACAATATGATAATATTTTTTTTATAGAAATGTATCAATATGTATTTAAGTTATTATTTTTCCATTGTTTCTTCATACATTGTTTTGTTTTTCCATGGGGTGTGTTTGGGTGAAAATTAGAAACATTAGAAGTACATGGTAATGTTTACGGTTGGCCCATGGTTTTCCCAAAATGTTTGACCTAGTCCATAAAACAATAAAAAATCTGATAGACGGGATTCATATGGCTTGAACATGGTATTTCACACTATGTTTTCTCGTATGAGACAAATTACACCCCCTGGAAAAGGCAAAGAGTTATGGTGCACAATTAGGGAAAATTATTCAACATGAGATGAAAACAATGGGTATGAGATTTTAATCCCAAAATTTTTAGGTTAAAAATTTCTTAACTCCTGTATTAAACTTCCAAAAACCCTAGATCTGGGTGTAATCATTCTCCCATGACTCCATTTACTCTTAGAGGGATTCCAATATATTTCGACCTTAATTAAAGGTGAATTTAATACCTTATCGAATATCAACACCCCTCCAGGTTAGAGGATATCATTTGATGTGGTTTATTTTCGCCTCCTAACAATTACATAATCCTTGAGGTATTGTTATTTCATATTATATATATATATATATCTAGGATTGTGGATAGACATCTAGAATTAATATAACATAAATTTTTCAATATCGAGATTTGGTTGTATATCTGGATCTCACACTATGACATTATTATATTATAATTTAAAGATTTTTTATTGGGTGATCACAAAAAAATGACCGGAGTTAGGTGGTCTATTTTTCAAATCCCATAGTCATGATTACAATCCTTTTAATCTAACTGTATTATATATATGGTTCATTTAGAAATTTGGTTTTAATAATTGAATTAATTAATTTGGTCAATTAATTGATCATGAATTTTGGAATGGGAAATAATTAATAAATTATTTAATAATTAAAATAATAAAATTGTGGGATTTGAGGAATAATTAAATTTTGAATGAATTATATGTTATTTTGGTATTTGAAATTTATAAATTAATTATGGAATTGATTAATTGGAATTGTTGAGATTATGAATATTTTGAATTGGGATAATTAATTATTGATATATTATTGTTATTAATGGAGAATAAATAATTTTTTGAATTATTTATTTGAAAATTTTAATTGCGAATTTGATTAATTATTTTCTGAATTAATTAATAGAAATTGTGATGCAGAAATGTATAATGAGGATAAATATTGATTAATCCTGAATGGTGTGTAATAATGATATATGTGATATAGTTCTATAGGTGAAGGTAGATGGGAGAGAGGGGTCTAGTGTTTTTAGGAAATTTTACTAGTGTTTCTCTTAATATCATGGCTAGAACTCCCTTTATTTAGAGGTGGTTTCACATATGGGGTGATATTTTCCCGAGGAAGGTGGCTATAGTGGTCTTGATTCGCGCAGGTTGTTGGATCCTCTCACATGCGAGGAACAAGTAACTGTTTGAGTGGATCAAAACATCATGCTAGTACATCGTTTCTACAATATGGAGCATGCTGATGGACATCGTTGGGTTATTCAGAAACTGGGGTGATGCTCCACCTCTTTGTATGCTCCTCCCTTCCAAAGTTGTTGCTCACCCGGTCTCCAAGGGTGTTATATTTTCATCGGTGTGTTGGATTTCGCCCCCATCAGATTGAAACACCCCACAAACGGTTTGTGCAGAAAAAGTATCATTAGGGGAGGTGGTGTTGTCCGTGACTTAGGAGGTTTAGTAATTCAGGCATTCACGACTAACCTCATAAGTAGTTCCTCTCTCCAGGCAGAGTTCAAGGCGTTGTTCACTAGCTTATTTCTCTTTCACAAGGCCAATATTTCCCTCTGAGGGGAGGAAATTGAACACCTAATATTTCATAAGTCCTTTGGTGGTAAGGGACCTATCCTATGGTCAATCTCATATTCCACTGGAAAATGTATAGGTATTCTAAATAGAAACATCAAAGTCTTACAAACCTTGTGTGAAGGCTAAAACGTTGCAGGCTATCTTCCATCCTTAACTAAAACCATTAAAAATGTATCATGTTTCACGAATGTGTATTTTCCAATGCTAAAGGTGGATGATCTTGTTATAGGGAATGCCCTCAGACTACACTACTAAATTCCCCCTAAGATCCTGCTTGGGCTGGTTTGGCCCCTGATTCTTCTGGTTCAACACTATACATTTAATAAACAAATAAATAATGATGGCGATGATGCATATGATTATTTGATATTCTTTTTTGGGAAATGCTTTGTTGTGTCTAAAGTATATAATGAAGAAAATTCTTATCAATTTGTGAGATAAGTCATTCTACATCAATTTCCTATAGTGTTAAATTAATATTCATGTATGGGACATGGACTAGTGTAAAAAACCCCATGAGGTCCTAGGCATAACAACCAAGACCCAAAATGTTGGAATTGGACCATGGTTAAAAATAGGAGTAATATGAATTGAATTCATATGGATAATGATTTCCCCATGTTATAATGAAATTATGAATTGAATATGGGATATCGTTTAGAATATGGAATTGGACGGATCAGGTATCATGGATTGGGTGTCCTCGAGAACATTGTGTATTATGTATTTAAATAATGGATAAATGAATAAATTTACAATTTTAACCTATATACTTGTATATCATTCAATATACTACTACATAAATATTTTTGACTAGATTATTTTAATAAACTATTGGTGGTTGCCAATTGAGTTATAATCACACCCTACTCAGGCTACCTGAATAGTACACTAATAGACATTATGTTTGCATGATAGGATGAGGGAAAAACCCCATGTTGGGTGGCTGATTTGAGATGGATCATGGATGGGGAAACCATATCTGGTTTGGTACCGACATGGAAGTTGTTATTTTCATTAATTTTGGGTTTCATTTTAGCCCTTAACACATAAATTGGCATGAAATGTCAATTGTTTAGTTTGTGCATTGTATTTCTTACATTGGTTATCATGAAGTATTGGTATTCTTCTAGTTATGTCATATTATTTTGTTATTTTAATTATTTTTGATTGAGTATTAATCAAATTAATGTAGAATATAGTCATTATATGATCTATATTAGATCGTCACTATTAGTCAACAACCTCTGGAATATGTGGTGGCACGTTTGAAGTAATGTGATCCACTAGTTTGGGGCGCCAGTTTTTAAAACCATTATCGGGACATTACAAAAGTGTATTAGAGTTTTTTTCTTTTGTTTTGTTTTAAAATATAGTTTGTGAAAGGTAGAGAAAATATTAGGAAGACTTGGGTCTACATTATGGTCTATTTTATGATAACCTATCAACCTTATACTAGGGAAACCCATATACGATGTGATGAATTTGTGTTTTTTGAATTTACTGTTATAGAAGATGTTATTTGACCATCGGTGACACACTTGTGGCTTTATGTCACAAATGAAGCTGGTTCTTCATCCAAACTAGTACTAGATGGGGTCCATGGCATGGCCCAAAGGGAATTCCTGATCCCCATGGGCTGGAGAGAAGTGCCAAGGTATCAAAAATAAAGAATGAGAATTATTTAACCCGACATTATAATTAACAATGATCCATCAAAATAAATAAAAGAAAACATATAATTCACAAATAATAATTGTATAAGAACTTTCCAGATTTAAAGTTCACATCATTGAACAAAAAAACGCAAAGGAATCCAACAAAGGGACCTAAAAATCCATCCCAAACCTGCATGAAACCAGATGAAAAAAACTCAATCCACCACCACCAATAACCGTATGAGAATACCATTAGCATCCCATACCACAATCACAGAATATCGTTCCTTCTTCCTGAGTTAAATATATAAGTCATCATAGACCAAATGGGGTACGTATGGTGTGAACCAAAGCCCAATAATATTCCACCGAAAGAAAATATTCCATTCTATAATATCAATAGATGATTTAACATGCTCATTTATATGAAATACGTTGAATCATTTTAAGATAAATAATTTTTGGGAAAATTATGCTCAAGGATAACATATTCAATGGGAATCCTTTCTACAATGAGACATTTTCAACAGAAAATTTATAAAGGTAACCTACTATTAGGGAACCTTATCTAAAATAAACATACATTAAAACAATATACCCTCTATGCCCATTGTATGCCGATGGATGTCACCTCATCACATAGGTCTCAAGTCATATAGAGCACAATTGGTAATCCCATTGGATAATATAGCACGAGTGGGACACTAGAACCTTGTAACTCAGTGTAGGGTTGTATAGAACCCATAAAAACAGATTTATTGTGGACGAACTACTTGGCGGGGACACCCTAATGGCCCATTGGTCTATCGTCTTCATCATATTTTAGTTAGGGATGTAATTGTAAATCATACAAGACAGAATAGAGACAAACCACTCCCAAATCATCTATCATACTAGAACTAGTCATCCAACATGTATACCTAGGATTTAAATGTTCTCAGGTTAATGATCACAAGTCACACACTCCAATACATTCACAAATCCATGGCATGAATTTTAATGGAATCACAACATTCTAAAAAATTAACTTTATTCATTTTTATCATTAAAAATAAAATATTACAATTGATTGAAAAATACCGCGGCCCAATCCAAGTTTGTAAATACACCCATAAAACTAGATCATTATGGATACAATATTTTCTTTATTTATATAATTATAAATCATATTTAAGAGTCCAAAATATGTCCCCCATGAAAAATTATGACATTTTCCCTTAAGACACTACTTCCAAACTCATTATCACCTTATATTACTTTAAAAACATGGTTTTACATTTATACAACCCATAAAACAGATTCATGAAACACAAAAATAATAAATACATAAAAATATATCCATTTTTCATAAAAAAATCCATTCTAATTTCATAGGTATACCATGAACATCTAAAACTCATTTTGATACATGCAATTAAAAAAATATAATATGTAGAAATAAACCTAACAAAAAAATTAAATCATGTAAAAATATTTGATCATGGAACCACAAATTTCTAGAAAAGAAAAATCCCTAAAAATGACGTGAGACCCCATCATCACCACCGTAAGACCCTAGAATTTAATGATCCTAAAAGCTACATCATTATTGAAGCCTATTATGTGAGAAAAACCCTAAATCGAACAACATACCTACTAGAAAACTGAATCTATAATGAAAGAGGAAAAACAGTAGAATAGAATGAGTATGAAAATAAGTGACTACATACTTGAATATCAAGAAGGAAATTACAACAAAAACATCAATGAAGTAGCTCAATAGAGAGGATAATAAGGGGAGAGGTGCACCTCTGGATAATCTATTGTGCGGTGAGAGAGGGGTGTTTGGGGTTTAAAATAGGGTAGAGAGAAAAGAAACCCCAAATTTTTCATGACATAATCATGCCACACGATTTGTCTGCACGATTTATAAAGCCATGTAGGGACCATATGATTGTCTCTATCACGGAGGATTCCTACCACATGGTTATTCTTAATGTTCTGATATACTGTACAAAAGTTATTATGAAGCTTCTCAATGAGACCCTTACCAACTACATGATTCCCAAGGTATGGTACACAACATTTTCTAGGCCCTACAGTATCATCTTCCTCGATGTACAACCTACTGCCCGATTACCTAGATAGTGCGCATAGTTTCTACTATCCATTATCCAACCGTGCGACATACACTATCCACTTGAAAACATACATATTTCCAAAAAAACATAAATAAATTATATTGTTAAATATAAACCAAATATAAAATAAGGTAATTCCCCAAAATTTCAAACCCATCACACACGGTTCCAATGAAAATAATAGAAAAAACCTATTATGGAACAAAGGGTGCATTCAAAAACCTTATTTTTACAATTATACCAAACATAATTCTTTCACCCCCGAAAACCAATTTTAAATTTTATCATCAAATCAAAAAACTGTCACTCCTTCACAAATCATTATGATTCCAAATAATCAAAAAATGTGAAGAAGATTAGAACATTACATGTAGGAAAACTGGTTTACAAGTTGAACTCATGATGCCAAAATATTCACACAACTACGTGCCTCATGCCTTAAAAAACTAAAACATCTCACATTTATCAATCAATGTAAAGGAACTATAAGAATGCACAATCTATCCTCATGATCCAAAACATCACATACATTACAAAACAATACTCATTTCACCTATATTATAGAAGATAATTAATCCAAATCACATCTCAATGAATACCTAAAATCTCATACATCAACAAAACTATTGGGAACAATACCACAACAACACATAATATATTGAAGAACCTAGAATTAGGTGGCTTCAAATGAGACCACCCACTTCCATAACAAAACTATATACTAAACCAGATTACTGGTATAGGGAGGCCTGAATGGATTCCCCACTATAAAAAATATGCTATCATCAATTCACTCAATAATAAATTCAATGAGACCCATGGTGGGTATCCCCATCATAATAACCACACAACATAAAATCACACAGGAAACCAAACATAGAACCCCCCACCACCATGACATAGTGTCTAACAAATGAAACACATAACAAAATGGAAAACACTCGGCAAATTTACCATCCTAGCAGGACCATAAAATTAAAATTTGGAAAAACTATTGCTGAAACTGACATACAAGGATACCCTCACATGGAAAATAAAATTGAAACTCACGTTCAGTTTGAAAAAACCACTTGAATTTAAGAAAATGAGACAATCACACCTCTTTATAACTACTGAGAATTATTTACATCCACATGATTTTCATCATGGAAATGAGGCCCCCATGAAATTTTCCACGAAAAAGAACATTAAAAATGAAAAAGGGGAATTAGTGGCTTAAATTTCTTAATTTCCCACACTTGAGATAGAAGTCAGACCAAATCCAATCACCACTATGAGGATCCTGACTGCGTGTGAGTTTCACTATGGGACCTATGGATGGATCCATAATGGTTGAAGCATGTACATCCTTACAGCTAGAAACTTCCAATACCTGAAGGAAAAACCATCCCAAGACTCATGAGTGACCACACTACAACCTAGGTAGAACAAAAAGAACCCCACATACCATGTAACTCCCCTTGTCTCAATATGACTCTTCACCGCATCAAGGTGTCATAATATGCACACAGATCATTCCCTTTCACTTTGAATGATAAACATCAGGTAAAAAAATTACCCGTTAGACACCTACATTTAAAATTGGGAATTTAGAAATTCCTAATGGGAAATTTAACTATTAAAATTGAATTATTCACAAGGTTCCCCCACTTCAACCTTTTCATTTTAAAATGAACAGGAATCTACAAAATCCCACCGAACACAGCCATTACCAATGAGAATGAATTATTAGAATGGGACATAAAACCATGTACCGAGCACCACATAATTCTTGAAAGAACCTATAATATCCTCTAATTACAATATAATACATTTTATTTACATAGAATTATCCAATTATTAAAAGAAAGCAATTAATGATCCAAAGGACCTTTTAAGGTAGCATCCATAACCAACAACCCATACCTATTTATATTCTCATCACAAGAATTACATTAACCATTTCAAAGAATGAACATCAAGATAAAAGTTGTCAACCGCCACCTATGAAGACTCAATAAACTCAAGAAACTATGATCTATATCTATTCCTTCCACATCCACACATTCAATTTGAAAGGATTCAAATAAATAGAAAGGGATAGGGGAATATTCATATATAATTCAAAGAGGGAGTCCTTATATAGACCAACATGGGGGACTTTAAATTGTGAATCACCCATGGTTGCAGATGGAATATACAGAGTATCATTGTGGGGGTGTTCACTAGAACAAAATAAAACTAAGGACCCAATCAAACTGGTCCATTGTCCCTAACAAACCAAAAACAAACACTGAACACCTAGAGGGAACCAACACAAAGGCTTACTGAATGTTTTTATCAAAATAACTCACTAACCATTATCTGAAAGGTGAATCATCAATGGGGAATCAAACATGAAACACTACGAAGAAAAAAAAGAGTTCTTATGCTAAAAACACATCACATGAAACATTCTCAAATCACAGGGAAACACAATACCAATATACAAAGCAACACTTTTTTTCTTTAATACACTCTTTGAAAAAAGGGGTTTGGTGGGTTTTAAATTTACCAATGGTATTCAATGGAGTCCCATGCAAGGATATTATCATGCCAAACTGGGTACTCACCCATTTCCCATACATATCATATGAATGTGGCCACCCATGAGAGTACCAAGGATCAAAACAATACTTTTCCACTCCACAAAACAAAAATTCATATCACACTATCATCATCTAAATTTAGAATCCATTTGAAATATTTAGAAAAAATTTCATAGATATACTAACAACATAATAATAAATCGTTTATAAATATTGAATTTAATCCCATAACATCTCATTCAACTCAAAACTATTTTTTAAATACCATTGAATATCATTCAAAACACATTTTAAAAGATTAGAAAATCACATTTAAATATACTTCCAAAAAAGCGCATTGAAATTGATTATTTTTTTAAAACATTGAATATCAATATATCGGTGATTTGGATTAAAGAGACACATCTGTGAAAAAATCTTTCCCAACTGTTCAAAATTTGTTTGGTTAAAAAATTATAAAAATCCTTTAAATTAAATTTCTTATATCTGAAAATATTACTTGATGTGATCAAGATACGACATAATATTAAATATACTAATTCCTTATTTACCATAAAATTATTTCAAAAAAATTAAAATTTCTAAATATTTCATTAGATAAAATCAATATTAACATTTTACACCTTCCTGAAACCAACCATTTTCACTTTAAATTCTGATTTTTCCAATTTTCAAATAAGGGCTTGAAATATTATATTTAGAGCCCAAGGAAAGGCATGCGACTTTTCAAATAGGGAAACTACTATTAATGGGTGACATGTATATATAGCTGGTGGTGATATTCCAATCACACCAACATCATAAAAAGTATTTTAGGAACATGTTACCAACTTCACATGGAATTCTGTGCCCTAATATCTCACTGGGACAATTTCCCCCACTCCATTTTCGTTTCCCAAACCCAAAAAACCCCAATAACCAAATGACCCAAACAAAACCAGACTTCCCCATGGGACATGAGTCCCATCTTGAGTTGTGTTGGCCTTGTAATATACTCATATCTAGATTTTCAAGTCTAAAAAACCCTAGATCTAATCTACCGAGATCGTTCCCCAAGGAAAGAGAGTAAAAATAATGTGATATACTTTGTCAATATTTTTTTCTGAACAAAATTAGGTATTCATCTGAACATGTCCCCTACATATTAATTTTAATAGCCTAAATGGAATTCCCAATCACTATGGTCCAGAAACGGGTGACCATGTATCACCAATGAATAATGGGAATGATTTCACCCAGTATTATAATTCAAAAAGAGACCAAAAAACTAAAAAAAAACATAAAATTCACAACCAAAAATTTCATAATTTCATTATAGATTTAATGTTTAAAACATTGAACAAGAATAATAAAAATGATACCAAAACAAGATATAGAAGTCAATTATAAAACCCCATGCAACAGGATGAGAAACATAATCAAGCCACCTCCACCAAAACCCATAAGATTTGACAACTATAAATTCATACCATGATTATCGAACATATTTTCTTAACCTGAGTATAACAGAGTAAGTCTGCATACACCAAATGTTGTTTTTAGTGTTTTATCCAAAGACCCTAAGGATTCTACCCAATGAAAATATCCATTTTATAACATTAATAAGGGATTTAAAGTTATCATTAATGTAAAACCCATTGAATAATTATAAGAGAAATTTTAACTAGGAAAACCATGCTCAGTGAAGACAATTTAAATTGTAAAACTTTTTAAAAGCAAACATTTTTAACTATAACACTTTTTAATGTAACATACCCAAAGATTATTTTTTAAAAAATAAACATACTTTAAAATAAAATACCCTCAATGTCCATCGTATGACAAAAGATTCAACCTCGTCGCATTAGTCTCTTTTCAAGTAGAGATCCATGGCTAAAACCTATGGTAACACTAGATCTAGTGGGACACTATATCCTCTTATCTTTTTGTAGGGTCATATATAAACAACAATCACATATTTCTAATGAAGGATCCACTAGGAGGGGACACCCAAGTGGCATAGTGTTATCCAGTCATCATCATAGTATAGTTAGTGGTGTAAGTTTCAAACCTTATAAACAATATTTGGAAGCACAAATTAAAACCATCTAGAATAATACAACTAGTCATCCCACATAGATACATGGATTTCCTTATTCTCATGTTATTGATCTCATGTCACAGAATGACCCACTTTTACAAATCCTTTATATGGAATTCAAGGTAATCTTAGATTTCTTTAAAAGTGAACCATTTTCTAATCTACTCACACCAAAAACCTCTTGAGATACATTCACCATCTCATACACGATTCATCAATTTGATTTTTGTATAATGTAAAAATTAATATTACAATTGATTATCCAATAAAATGGGCTAATCTTATTTGGTAAATCCACACATAAACCATGATCATTTTTAAAAACATATTTTCATCATTGAAACAATTAAAATTTATATTTATATGTTCAAAATAAGGAAACATGAAATAATATTACATTTTATGTTAATAAAATTCGTAAAAACCAATTTTCCCCTTTTGTTTCATTGGAAACCTTCTTCGTACCCTTCAAAAAGCTAAAAAACCAATTCCAAAAACACAACAATAATGAACACACCAAAATATATCCAATTTTATTTTTAAAATCTATTCTCATTGGATAATAATACCAAACACTCTAAAACACTTTTATCACGATAAAATTAAATCATAGAAATTGTTGAAATTAACTGAAGAAGAAAATCATATCTTCTAAATATGATAGATCATGGAACAACCTACCGAATGAAGAGAATATTTGGAAAAACTGATGTGAACCCCATTCTTCACCACATGTTCCTCGAATGTAAATATACAAACAAACTCAACATGATCAAACCATATTATGTGGGAAAAATCCCTTAATTAAACGCCGTACCAGCTGGAAAACCGAATCCCCAGATTAATATATATGAAGCCATAACAAAAGAACGAGAATGAAAAGAAGATACAACTTAATTGACTTTTTGGAAGGAAATTGCACAAAAAATACACCAAGGAGTATAAAAAGGGAGAGGATAAGTTGTGGATCCTCGCAGATAGGTAAAAATACAATGGAGGGTGTAGAAAGGGGTTTTCTGGGGTTTAAAATGGGGGGAGTGTAAAGAAACCCCCATTTTTAATGACCTAGATTGGACGCATAGTTAGATTGCATGATTAATTAAACCGTACGATGACCCAAAACATGTATCTATTTAAAAGGATTCCAAAAACATTGTTAGTCCTCAAAGTCTGACTACATGGACCCACACATTATTGGAGAAAATTCCCTTCATATTGAATCAATTAAATATCTTATAGTGATAGAAAACTTGTTCTCTTATTTTATTATATACATTTGTATTTTAAGTTACAATTAAGTATCTTTAACATTGAATATATACATGAGGGAAAATGATCACATAATTAGTATAAATGTAGGGTTTTAAAAAATCGACATTGAAAAATTACATGATGGACTCACCCTACATGATTATACCCTATGAATCACATTTAACAGAACCGATAAGGGATAAATCAATTCTACGATTTTCTCTAGACTAATACATATTTGAGATGAAATAATTTTTATAATGAGAGAAACCATTTGTGAGAGAAGATCAAGATCACCATGATCATGACCCATACCATGTTCACCCAATGGACCCATGAAATCCCCTATATTGTGCACTATACTCTTATGGGAAATGATGGTGTAATTACGGGATACATATCAAGACCCTAGAAATAATATTATATACATTAGTTATTATAGAATTATGAATATATACTTTTTCATATTAGGGTTACTTTTTATGTGATTATTAAAGACAAATAATATTTTTGGTAATATTCTTTTATTAATTGATGTATTTTATAAATAAATAATATGTAATGAAATATTAATAAATTATGGATTATATTTTAAAATTTAAAATTAACATATTTATAAAATTATTTAGGTAAATTGAATATTAATTTAGGAATGGCGATTTCAAAATTATCAAACGATTAAATTTTCATAATTTTCAAATGTAGTCAATTTTTGGATAAAAACTAAATACAATATAAATATACTAAATGTGTTATGACATTATAATATCCCAATAGTGATATAATAAATACAATAGCATATATTACAGGACAAAAATATGTTTTTCCGTTAAAATAATTTCATTTAATTTTTTATTTTATTTATTTCATGAACCATTAGTGAATCCTCCATTCCCAATAATATATTTCTTGATTTTAAAATAATTCCATTGAAAGTGTGACTCATCTCCATATAAGAAGAGAAATAATTTTTCTATATTATTCTCTTTTAGTTAAAAAATATCAAATATAACTATCTTTAGATGAAACCATTCGTAAAAAACATGGGATGGTTTGTGGTTTTGAAAATTTTATTATATAGTGTCCAAAAAAAAATAATTATAAAATCCTCCTCCTTTTATATATAAACCTAAACAATATCCTTTTTCTCTTCACTCAAGATATTTAATGATATTTTATACTATTTCCAATAGTCTATAGATTCTTCCCAAGACACCCCAAAGAACTGAAAAGCCTCTTCTAAGCCTTTGTAGTCACATATCCATGTAATTTATTTCTCTCATCGCCTTTGAATTAAATCACCTTCATTGGGATTAGTTCATTAAATTTCAATTTCAGGTACTTGAATTCATTATTAATCATAAATTGACTGTGAAATTGATGTTATTTTTATGAGGGATCATTTATCCCCCACATTTTGAATGTCACCTAAGCTATTACTATGTCAAAACCATGTAAGTGATGTCTCGCATCACCATTGAATTCAAGCACATTATTTGCGATTAAAATTTTAATTTCAATTGAATGTATTTCCATTCATTTTTAATCATTATGTCATTGTACAATTTTTTTTATTTTTATGAGGTATCATTTTCCCCTTCATTTGGACCTTCACCTAGGACATTTCTCTGCATAAATTCAGTAATGGATTTATATCCTCACAGTTAAATTTAATAACATTCTTTTATATCAGTTAATTTTATTTCAATTTATTTTATACACATTCATTTGTAGTCATTACCTTACTATAAAATAAATTTTATTTGAATGAGGGATCATTTATCTCCCTTATACTGACCCTCATAAATGTTGTTACTATGTCAAAATTTTAAAAGGAATTCCCTCTCTCCAGATTAAATCATGCACTTCATTTATAATATTCATTTTTTAATTCTTCAATATTATGTTGGGATATATGATTACTTATCCCACATACTATAAACTTTCCTTATAAATAATTATATTCAATTTCACTCTCATTTAACCCTTCTATTAACCTTTACATACACTCGTTGACATGCCGAATTTTTTAAGGGTTCTTTTTCTTTCCCCTATTTCTTCAATATTATTTATTTTGTTATGCCTACTAATTCTAAGTACATTTATTAGTGTAATTTAATTAAATTTCCTTGTTCTAATTATATTCTTGTCTAAATGACGATAAATAAATTTCTATCTCATTAACCCATTTTTAAATTTCTATATGAGGTTGTTATACAAATGAAATTGCCCCACGATTTACCATGCCAATGTAATTGTGTAATGAATACATTACCCATTTCTCTACCAAGGGTATACACCATTATACACAATAACCTACTTATTGGTTACTCATGTGTATTTAATAAAAATTTATATATCATTCAATACAATTATTATTTTTAATGAATCTATGTTATATGATCTATGTGTCACATTTAAGCCTGATATTGAAATTTTTGTGAAGGGTGCGCCCTAATATCCTTCTAATGCATTGGGTAATGTTTAGTATCATGTAATGTCATATTAGTACAACCATAAACATAATTAATCTATAGGAATTATATCCACCATGATGTATTGGTATTTTATAAATGAATTATATTTATCATGTAGATTTTTATGTTTTTGCTACATTTCCAATGTTATGATTATTAAGATATATCATGACTTATTATTCATGTTACATTATTCCTCATTGTTATGATTTTCAAAAAAATTATTATTATAACTGTATTATTATTTTTTTATTACATTACTGAGATTTATAAATCCCCCCTTTATTATGAGTCTCCTCATGTTTTCCCATGTACTGTTATGTACAAAAGAATGTTCTGGTCAGGAAAATGTAGTATTTAATATATATGTTGTTATATTTTATGTTTTAAGATGTTATTTAATGTTCCTAAACCAAAAAGACACTATACCTCTATATCATTTGAGTTGTATAATGTTTAATATTATAGGATAAATCATGTAATAATATAATATAAATATTGGAGTTTTTATAGTTGGTATCATATGATAGGAATAATTATTTTTGATATTTGGATCAGAAACCCCTTTGAAAACCCATAAGGTTAATAATAATTTTTAAAAACATCCCTAAATTTTCGACCATATAGTGTAAGTGGGTTTTAAATAAAATACATCCTTGTATGGATATTACAAGTGTATATGGTTCCAGCATATATGTAATATGTTGTAACAACTCTAACAAGGTGTTTTGGGTCTCACTTGGGGAAACCTAGTGCACGAAAATAAGACATACTATGTACTTAGTTTGACACTATTGGGAATTATGTTTGGGGAAATTCATAATATCACTTCCAATCATTTTTAAGGCAGAAAATATTATATGAATATATTTTAGGATATAGAAAATTGATATCATAATTTAATGCCTAGAAACTCATAATTTAAGAAGGAAAATATATTTTTTAGGTTATCTATATGTTGTAAATGTATTAGTGTTTATAAATAATATCATTATTATTATTTTATAATGATATTTCGTAAAAATTAAAAATTTCGTAACCACACATACCCATCAAATATAGGTATGTTCATGTTTAAGTCGGTCTAACAACCTACATGAACAATGACATAAAACTCTATATTAGAAGTATATTGGAACATAAATAATAAAAATAATAAAATTATTTATGTAATTTTTTTTAAAATTTATATTTTTTATTTAACATTGTATTAAAAATTCTTTATAAAACTGTAGCATTACCAAAATATACCAACACTTCTGTCATTTTCACAGAAACCTAAGAAAACAATATATAAAAAATAAATAAAATATGATATTTTATCATCCTTATTAAATGAAATATATATGAATAAGGTTACTTAGATTATGGGTAATAAACATAAATTCATTATTCATGTTGTTAGGTCCATGTAGACATTGAATCATATCCCGAATAAAGGTTTCTTCATCTCATTTCTAACTATATATGATTTTTTTTATATTTTTCACTACCATTTCATTTAAATGTTGTATTATGTTCCCTATTAATTTCACATATGAACAAATCTTCAATTTAACAAGATTTTAATTTCTATTTCATGATGTTTCTCTCAGGATCCTTTTATTCATGTAGAACCAATACTGTATGGGTATCGTTGACTCAATATGAAATTTATTGTGTAATAATATCTCATAAATTATTATATAATTCAAGAATTTTTATATTATATTAGAAATATTTTATATGTTATATCATCTTCTTACAATGTTAAATTATTTTTAATCATCTATAAAAAATAATTTGAAAAAATGTTTTGAAAAATAAAACCAAATAACTCTCATTATTAAAAATAATTTTTTTTCATCCATGTACACATTTTTTATCCAAAATAACTTATAGAATGAAATAAAAATATATTTTTCAATTTATATTCCCTTATATTCATTTATCAATTTTATGAAATGAATGTATTTGATCATTTATATGATTTTTTTGTTTCATTATAATAGACTAAAAATATTAAAAAATAAATTTATTTTAATTATTTACAACTCTTGATTTTATAGAGTAATTTTATGTTTCATTTCGAGGATCATTACTTTTTAAATATTTATAATAATTATTTTTGAATCATTAACCATTTATTCATAATATATTTTTTAATTTAATTTTAAAATTATCTTCTATAAAAATGAAAAATAGATGATTTACCACTCTCCATTGGCTATCATTCTAAGGGACAGCAGCATAACAGTACAGCAGTTCCACTATCCTACAACTAGGCACGACAACTGGAAAAATGCCAAAGAATCCTAACAAGCATGGAAAAGCATCCAGAGTACAGTAAAAACCACCCTATTCACAATTAATTACCTCAACTCAAGAAATGTAGCAAATCAAACAAACAACAAGAGAAAAATGAAAACACGCAACACCCCGTAGAAGGGTATTGGTGGAATTTGAACAAAATATTCAAAGACATTCTACAGAAAGGCACAAACCACCTACCCTGATCCTAGGAGATCAATATATTCAAACCATGATGACAAATTCTCTTTATAATGACGAAGATCTGAGAAAATGTAAAAAACGCTCAATCCATGATAACATGAGGAAAGGGAGAAATTGGAAAACAAGGCTCAAGGAGAAGGGAGAACTCACCGCTGCGATTCCAACGCATTCGACAGTGATTGATTTAGAGAACGGGCAGAGGAACGGGGGCTTGTTTAAGATCTATGGATTCCCGGTGCTCTCGGACGAAGAAGCTGGAGAAGAATACCTTTCTGTCGATTAGGCGTGACCCGAGTCCGTTAAATGAAAAAAATCTAAGTACATGACATGCACTTTTAGAGTACATGACGTGTACTAGGTTTTTCCATACTCCACTTTAACCGGCCTCCACCTCACCCCTACACACTGTTTGTGTGGCCCAGAAATGGCCAACCCACGACTTTGAGTGAGAAAAGAGTACACGACATGTACTCAGAAAGTACACGACATGTACTTCAAAAATTTCCAGAAACACCATTTTTCTTAAAAACTCTAGAAAAAGGAAATACATACATGAAATGATGATCCGGGTTCTTAAAAACATCCACCCTTAAAGAAATTCATCCCCAAATTTCCCTAACGAGGTGGAGAAGGAGAAACCCCAAACAGCTCCGGACAGTACGATCGTACATCGGCCACTCTCCCCCAGGTCTCGTACTGTAATCGCATGTGCTGCCATAGTACCCGTACTAGAGAAACAGACCACCCACGGAGAACTTTCGTACTGCGATCGACAATCCGAATGGGATGCTCCTCAAATGATGCATCCACTTCAAGCTCAACTTCCTCAGGATGAGAGACATGAGATGGTTTTGAAAAGTAATGTCGGAGTTGAGAGACGAGAAAGGTGTCGTGCATGTACTGGTACATTTGAGGAAACTGAAACCGATAGGAAACCGACCCAACTCTCTCCAATACCTCAAACGGCTAGACGTACCATGGTGAAAACATACCCTGACTCCTAATCCTCTTGTGTCCCAACCTCGGGGTGACACGTAGGAAAACCTGATCCCCAACCTCGAACTTCAGAGGTCGTCTCTGCGGATCAGCATATGACTTCTGTTGAGACTGTTCTATAGCCATCCTCTTCCAAATCAACTCTAACTTCTCAGAGGTCTCCTAAACAAGATGAGGTCCCAACAAAGCTGCCTCTCCTACCTTCATCCAACATAAGGGTGATCGACATGGCCTATCGTACAGTGCCTCATATGGTGCAATCTGAATGGTCGTCTGAAAACTGTTGTTGTAGGAGAACTCCACAATATGAATATGCTACTCCCAAGAACCACTGAAGTCTAGAATGCAATCTCGGGGCATATCCTCAAGCACCTGGATCGTACGCTCAGACTGGCCATATGTCTGGGGATGGTATGTCGTCCTCATAAGTACCTGGGTACCCAAAGCCTTCTGAAGTCCCTGCCAGAACCGAGAAGTAAAGCACGCATCCATATCTGAAACAATGGAGTGTGGAACTCCGTACAAATGCACAATATCTCAGATGTAAAGTCATCCCATATCATCGACAATGAAGGTCTCTTTGATTGGGAAGAAGTGAGAAACCTTCTTAAGTATATCAACAACCACCCAAACAACATCGTTCCCTCAAGGTGACCTCGGAAATCCGATCACGAAGTCCATCGTGACCTCGTTCCACTTCCACTCTAGAATGGGAAACTGTTGTAAAATCCCTTCTAGTCACTGATGCTCTGCTTTCACCGGATGACAAGTAGATCATCTCATGACAAAACCAGCAACATATTTCTTCATACCTGCCCACCAGTAATAGCGGTGTAGATCCTGATATATCTTGGTGATGCTAGGATGAACTGCCCAAACTGAGGAATGAAAATCGTGCATCAAGTCATCACATATGTTTGCTGGCACCCATACGCGTCCCTGTAAATGCAAGATCTCATCCTCACCCACTGTGCATATAGGAATATGGTTCTCTCTTGACACACCCTCCCACAGGACTAAGCCTTCTGAGTCTGATAGCTGCCTAATCTGTACCCGATCAAGAAGTGTATAGGTAACAGCTACAAAAGATAGGAATGTCTGTCACTATCTGTTGTAAACCTCAAAATGCATCTCAGAGAAGAGAGTCATAGGCCACCACTCACTGATGGCCTCATGAATTTCTTGAATCTGAGTTCTCCTACTCAACGCATATGCCACTGCATTGCCCTATCCCGGCGTTTAGGTAAGATCGAAATCAACAGACTGAAGATACTCGACCCAACTGCACTGCCTTCGATTCAGATCACACTGAGTGAAGATATACTTGAGACTCTTCTGCTCGGTGTAAACCACAAAGTGATCTCCTAGAAGGTATTGTCTTCAACAGCGTAAGGCATGAACAAAAACTGCCAACTCCAGATCGTGCGTAGGGTAATTCCCCTGTGTGGCCTCAACTGCCAAGACTCGTACGCAACGACTCCATCTCCCTGCATAAGAACATCTCCTAGCCCGATACCTGAAGCATCACAATAGATTGTATACCTCATGACTGGATCTGGAAAGAAAAGTATCAGTGCTAATGTCAACATTCCCTTCAGCTCCAGAAAGGCTGATTCAGAAGAATCTGACCATAAGAACATCACTCCCTTCTTGGTCAGACCTGTCAAGGGTGCTGCTAGGCGTGAAAAGTCCTGAATGAAGCATCTGTATTATCCATCCAGCCCTAGGGAACTCCATACCTCAAAAACGTTCTTCGGATGCTCACAGGAGACTATAGCTCTCACTTTCTCTGGGTCCACAGATACTCCTGTCTCTGAGATGGCGTGACCCAAGAAGTGAATTTGTTCCATCCATAAGTGGCACATTGAGAGCGTAGCATAAATATGATGCTATCTCAATGTACTCAGAACGATCTGAAGATGTGTGGCATGGACGTGTCGAGTGTGATAGTACTCCAAGATATCATCCACGAAGACCACGACAAAGGAGTCAAAGTAAGGATGGAACCCTTGGTTCATCAGTGCCATGAAAACTACTGGCGCGTTTGTGAGACTGAACGACATGAATGTATACTCATATAGACCATACCAGCTCCTGAAGGCCGTCTGAGGTATATCTGATGGTCTAACGTGCAACTTATTATAACCAGACCCCAATTCGATATTTGAGAACACACAGCCTCCTCAAATCTTATCAAATATGTCATCGATCCTTGGAAAGAGATATCGGTTCTTTACCATCAACCGGTTCAGCTTCCGATAATCCACACAAAGCTGAAGGTTACCATCTGCCTTCTTTGCAAACAGGACAGGTGAACCCCAAGGAGATGTACTGGGTTGGATGAAACTCTTTTCTTGCAACTCCTACAACTACATCTTGAGCTTATGCAGCATCGTTGTAGCCATCCTACAGGGTGGAATAGACATTGGTGAAACTCATGGCACAAGCTCAATAGAGAAGTACACCTCACGCTCAGGAGGCAAACCGAAAATGTCCTTTGGAAAGAAATCCCTGAAACGATCCACTGCTGGAGGAAAGTCCAACTGTGATGTCCCCTAGTCATCCAGATATAGACTAACAATCTGGGCTGTCAACCATCCTAGCCCATGATGCTCGAGTCCTACTCGACTTTCCTGAAAATCTCATTCGCCTCAATGAAGAAAAGACTCACCCTCTGGTGAAATGAAACTCACTTAGCGGCAGTACCATTCGATGACTGATTGGAAGGGAACCAACCATTCCATCCTAAGGATGAAATCATAGCCCGTCATCTCTAGGACATAGAGATCCCATAAGACATGATACCATGCAACCTTGAGAGGGAACTCTCTACACTGGCGTACTCTAGATGTCCTCGTCCCCAATGGTGGGTCCATTGTCAACTTGTCGGCCGAAGAAAGGATAGAGATCCCAAGGCTCTACACAATAGAAATAGGGACAAAGCGTTGCATAGCACCAGTATTGAAAAGAGCTGAAGATAAAACTGAGACTAATAAAATTGTACCTCGAACTGTAGAAGGTCCGAGATCCTGCTCCTGTTGGGTCTGCTCCAATGTAAAGGCCTGACCTGTACCACGGCCCTGTGGCCATGCCTGACTACTCTAAGCTAATCTGCCCTGAAGTTGTTGATAGACCGGCGACTGAACACCCTGTCCACAACTTCCACCTCGGTCTAAACGGCTGAAAGAAATCCAGTTCCCTGACTGGTGAGAAACTGGTGGAGCTTCTCCTGAACGGGGAGTCATGGAAGAACCCCTGTCACTAGCTACTGGTGAGAAAACATGGTAGAAATGATAAAGGTGACCCATATTGCCTCAAGATCGGCACTCCACTGGGTCTCTTGGGAAGTGTAGCCTCGTGTTCCCGACCCTTCCACACTAATAGCATACAACCTGGCTACCTGAAGATGTACCTCACCTCCCCAGATCACCATGTGTAGGCTCCCAACGGTGCTTCCTGATGTCAACTGGAGGAACACTAGCTCTGGAAGCAGAACCACCCTGGATCGCAGCTCCAGAGTCTCTCATATTGTGTTCTTCAATCAGTGCCTGGTAGAAAATTGAAGTGATGGATGTCAGCTGGAAGATATTCACCTGAGAGTGGATCTCCCTCATTAGACCATCCTTAAACTTCCTTTACAAGAACACCCAAATTCCATCCTGGAGGGGTGTGAAACGCTGCAGCTCGGTGGAACCAGAGTAATACTCCATGAGAGAATGAGTACCCTGCTCTAGACTCATGAACTCTCATGCTTGATCAACCCTCAGGTTCTCCGGGTAGAAGTAGTCGTAGAACACGTGCTGGAACTCATCCCAAGCCATAACCTTCTAATGACCCACCTGTGAGATCATTTCCCACCACCTCTTGGTGTATTCTAAGAGCATGTAGGTAGAAATTTTGAATCGCCTCTCTGGAGGTGTCTTCAGATGCTCGAAGATAGTAAGCATGGCTTCCAGCCATGACTCTGCAGCCTTTGGTCCTCCTTCCCCTATGAAATTAAGAGAATGCTACTGCTGGAAAACCCGAATCAAGTTTTCCATAGACATGGCAGGAGGAAGAGCTCCCTGAAAGGTCTACATCATCCTCATAAAAATTTCCCTGAACTATGCATTAGTGCCTGCAACTGGTATGAAAGTCGGTGCCAAGGCTGGCCCGAATGGAGGCTTGTCAAGAAGTCCCTGTTCAGCCATATCTGGCACCTAATCACTGCCTGACAACTGACGTACATTCAGAGGACATCTCTGTGAATAGGTCTGAAAGATCAAAATCCTATCTTAGATTGGGAAAACAAGGACAGAGAACCAAGGAGTAAAAAACTAAAACAGAAGATAGAAACACACATGATTTACAAGACTTGACTACACGACGTGTATAAAATCTAAACGGCGTGTACTTAACTCCACTCCCCTGCCCATGTATCCCTGAATGGCTAACCCACACGGTCTTCTTAACTGACTACATGGCATGTTCCCTAAGGACATGGCATTTAGTAGGCATGGTTTCAACAACCCGTTTTGTTAGTTACACGGCTGGCTACACAACTGAGACTACACGACGTGTTATGAACAATCATGGCGTGTATTTGAAGATTTTCTTGAACTGTGTTGTTGGAGACACTACCAACTACACGGATGACCCTTACACGACGTGTTCCGAACAAACACGACATGTATATGAGGAGATAAAACTGTCCCGTGTTGTTCGTGACATGGCCGGGTACCTGGAACAAGACTACACTGCGTGTTCTTTACCAACACGGTGTGTTCTACTTGAGCTTCCTCGGCCCATGTTGTTACTGACAAGGATAGGTTCATGGCTCACTACTATACGTCATGTACCTACCGTAAACGGTGTGTTCCGGATGACTTTTTTACAACAGTTTGTCCCTACTCACACGGTCAGTGACACGGCTTAAAAACTACATAGCTTTTAGTCAAAATGTACACATCGTGTATTCTGGGGTTTTCTGGGTAGTATCTCAGAAACTGCACAGAAACCCAGAAAACACAGAAATCAAGGCAAAGAGTGCCAAATTCCGATTCGTGAGGGCCCATACTCCCCGCGATTCAATGCTTGGAATCTCCTACAATCATAGGAAAGAGAGAAAATGATCATGATCCAACAATTTACGATTCAAGAGGGTCCATAACAACTCAAGATTCAAAATTGGAAATCATTTAAGAAGAGTAGAATACAAACAATCCTTTAACAAGGAAGCAGAGATTCTATCAAGCATCTATCACAACAACATGCATAATCTACAAAAAGTCTATAACAACAGCATGAAATTGCTAATGCACCCTAGATGGCATGACAAAAATGCATGGCATGTGATTTCTAAAAGTTCCTATATTATGCATGAGATGGAATACCCGCATCTCATTGGGTTGCGACAGAAATCGGACCGTAATAGTCAATACAATAATAACATAATGCATGTGAATCACTCTTTGTGAAATCATATCAACCGTAAAATCTCATAACCAAAAAACTGCAATTTACGAGGTAGTATGGATTTACCCTGTACATGGGTTAGCTACTCCCGAGAACAACTTAATACCGAGTACTGAATCTTTCCTACCCCTGGATAAAGGCTCCAAATAGTAAATCCAGCGAAAATAAACCCTTTGATATCACTTTGTGACATCATGGTTCTGGAAGCCACCCAAAGGCGCCCCGTACCCGGTTGGTCACATGGACTCAAGCGCATTTCCCCCAATGCCAGAGGCGGCTGACTAGAAGCTAGGGCCTGGGGTGTGATAGTGTGAAAACAATGCCCTCATTAGCAGAGTACACAGTGGAAGAGAAAACAAATAACAACAACATCGAAAACAGTAGACATCCATACAAGTGTAAACATCGGAAGACATCTAAATAAACAACTAGAGCTTAAATATATATAAATGATGCATGATACATATGTGTCTAGGAAAATAGAAAAACAAATCACAATGCTGAATACAATACTAATCCAAAGTGAAAAAGAAAAACAGATGGGAAATCCTCAGCATCGCAAGCCTCGACTTGGTCCCATGGTCTCCAGCTCCAGTGCAATCAAGAACCTGAAGTAAAAGGGTGATTTCCCTTATCTATACCTACAACAATATAATCTGTTTGGGCCTAAAAGCATTACCCAAATAGGGTATGAGACAAAGTCCCAATAGGCATCCACCCAAAGATCTGTGCCTAACAGTCAGTGATTATATGGCAGGTAAAGTACATTAAGCAGTAAAGAGTAAGCAAGAAACATGATAATGCAGAAGAGTAACAATCCACAAACAAGAAACAACCACTCAAGAAAGTAGAAAAAAAAGGGTAAACTCTGGTAAGTTCTCATAGTCTAACCCCTATGGTTCAAATTAAAAGTACTAGATACACTCTGGAAGGAAAAAACAGTCTCACCCCTCTGGTTAAGCTAAAGAGTAGACTCTCTGGGGAAGCACTCAACGTCTATTCCCCATGTGTCCCACGTCGAGGAACTAAAGACTTTCTAAGGGAGCACTCAATGTAAATTCCCCATCTGGTCTCGCATCGTAATTAAATAAACTCTAGAGAAGACCTTACGTCCATTCTCTATATGGTCCAGTACACTAGGTTCTTACATCCCTATGTTTAACAACATGAATACCGAGCGTATCGGCCCAAGTCGACCTCAAGAATAAATTGGCCATTATTTTAAGGAACAACATCATAACAGTACAGCTGTTCCACTATCCTACAACTAGGCATGGCAACTGGAAAAATGCCAAAAAAGGATAACAAGCATGGAAAATCATCCAGAGTACAGTAAAAACTACCCTACTCACATGTAATTACCTCTAATCAAGCAATCAAGCAAAGCAGACAAACAATAAGGGAAAAACGGGAACACATAATACCCCGTTCAAGGGTATTGGTGGAATTTGCACAAAATATTCAAATACTTTATACAGAAAGGCACAAACCACCTACCTCGATCCTAGGAGATCGACCTATGCGAACTATGACGACAGATTCTCTTTAGAATGATGAAGATATGAGAAAACATCAAAAACACTCAACCCATGATAACATGAGGAAAATGAGAAATTGGAAAACAAGGCTCAATGAGAATGGAGAACTAACCACTGCGATTCCAACGAAATCGATGGTGATTGATTCGGAGAACGGACTGAAAAACATGGGCTCGTCGAAGATCAGTGGATTCCCAGTGCTCTCGGACGAAGAAGCTGGAGAGGAAGACATTTCTATCAATTAGGCGCGACCTCGGTCCATTTAATGAAAAAAATAAAGTACACGACATGTACTTTAAGAGTACACGGTGTGTACTAGGTTTTCCCATACTCCACTTTAACTGGCCTCCACCTCACCCCTACACACTGTTTGTGTAGCCCGGACATGACCAGCACATGCCTTCAAGCGGGAAAAGAGTACATGGCATGTACTCAAAAAGTACATTTCATGTACTTCAAAAATTTACCGAAACTCCATTTTTCATAAAAACTCCAGAAAAAGGAAAGACATATATGAAATGAAGATCTGGGTTCTTACAATATTCCACATCATGTTCTCATTCATGATTTTTATCTGATACCCAAAGATATGTTTTTTCTTTACAGGTTGTATAATATCACCTATATCTTATATTTTCATGACCATGGGTTTGAATATGATTATATCTTGTGATATTTATAGAAAGGGTTATCTAAGATCATGATTATGGTGTATTCTTTGAATTTGTTTTAAAATAATATGTTTATTATGCTATTCTCCAAGATACTAAATCTTTTGGTCCTTGGGATTTGTGACTATCTTTTGAGATATATAATAAATCATGAAATAACTTTATATTTTAGGTTATCATTATATTTGGTCACGTCTGTGTTTATAACTGTATAATTTAGTTATTTTTTTGTTTTAGATCATATTAATTTAGTGAAATTATCAGGGATAATTCTAATGAATAAGTATATATAAATGGTAACATCATAATACTTTTTAAAATTTTATATTGTCTGGTTTTCATAAAAATAACATCAATTTATGGATTCCGCATATAAATGCAGGTTTTGTTGTAGATTTATATAGTGGTATTAACCATAAAAAGGGTATGTGGATTTTTAATGCTTTTATAACTAGAGGAATAAAATATTGGTCTTTATATATGCTATGTTGGAAACACTCATGAGATATGATTTGGTTACGAACATACTATTTAGAATGCATAATGGAGGATTTATCAAGATTTGGAATTTATAAATTAATTTTGAGATAAAAACATAAATAAACCATGATTGAATAGAAAGTGATTTCAAATAAACTAAAATAAAAGATCATGGTTTTCAAGTGCATGATATTTTTATTTTCAAATATCATCATGTCATTTATGATAAATATTGAAAGATGATAATTGTTAATCACTTATTTTATCGCATGTTGGTTGTTGTATTGTAACATTATTGAAGGAAAAATTTTAATAATGGATTACATGGACAATTTATATCATTAAAATTGTTAAATATAATGGGATATGACCTATAGTATACAATAATATGTTTATAATAAAGAATATATTGGGAATTTTCATTAAAATAGTAAATCATATAAAAAATACAGAAAAATATAATATAATATCTATAAAATTTAGTTGATAATGATAATTAAGGAAATAATGTTCAATTTCCATTTGATCAAAAATGTTGGAAGAGGAACCTAGAGTAATATTTCTACCATACTATAATATCTTATATCAATGCTAGAGGGATGTATAGAGAAATAAAATTTCTTACTGAAAATGAAGAAAATTTTCGATAAATTAATTGAAAAATGATTCCGCCCTTAAGTATAAATATTAATTCAATGTCATAAATATATATAATTATAAATTATTCTAGAAAATACCATAATATTAGGGAATACAATAAATATTGGCTTCTATGAATTGCAATGCTATGGAATCAAGGTAAATCCTATACAAACACTACTACTAAATTATGATCTAAAAAGGATGTGGAGGGAGGAACATTGATCGCCCTGCAATGAAATGGTAGTAATATATTTATAAATTACTCAACTCAATTAATTATACTATGAATGATAATTAAAGGAATACAATTTCCACTATGTTGGATAATTATTACATTATTAATAAGAAATCAGTGTCACAATTATTTTGTCTAAAGTAGATAAATCATATCCAATATAGGTTTATAGGAATGTGTTTCCTATAAAATCAAATTATCCATCATTCAGTCAATTTTATGTGATATTAGCCCCATATTTTATCTATTAAAAATTATAAATACCATGATACAAAAATAAATCCGAAAATTCCTCCCTCGATCAACTATTTAGAGATTTTTGGCTATAATCACTAAATGAAATAATATAAATAGCATAGTATTATATTATTTATCACATATTGTTAAATAGAAACTCAAAAATAGTTATATATAAAAAATTAGGGAAAATATTATTTCACAAATGAAAGTTATTATACTAAGGATTAAATATAATTAAAAATTACATCTTTAGTAATGTTAGGCATTATGTGAGTAATAATCAAAATTATAAGGTTGAATTTGTTTAATAATGGTGAGAATTTAATGACATGAACATTCAAATATTTATTTTCCTTAAATAAATATTATGTAGTAACATGTTTCACCTGAAAAACAAAAGTAAAATGAATCTATAATATTTTAAAATAAAATTTTACCATTATAATATATACATTATATGTGTGGGAATAAAGTAAAGAAACCATTTTATATAATGTAAAAACAAACAATGATGTTACATTGGGTGGAAAATGTCACCCTTATGTGAATAATTTATCGTGGAATGGGAATGAGATAAATATTTTCGGTTTTTCTATAGTCTGATTTCAGTCAATACTAAAAATATATAGTATTAGAGAAATTATATTTGATATAAATTCAATCTTGTTTAAATTTACACATGATCTATTCTAGAAGAATCATCGCATCTGAATGCAACTTGATCAACCCATGTGCAATGATATTAATAATATATATTAAGGATATCTATAACTATAAATTATCATAACTTAATTATGTATTTATTAATAGAAAATATTAATTTTCATGAGTACTTCACACATTTAACATTTAATACATATAATGAAAAATTAGAATATTTGATTTTTAAAAACAAATTCATTGAAATTACTAATCCAATACCAAATATATTCATCGTATTTTTGGGATGGGGACACTCACACCCATTCATGCCACACATAATACATGAAATTTATTCCTAAAACGTATCCATTCTTATCCTTTTAGAAAAAATTTACAATTTAACAATATTATATTCCACATTATTTATCCATCTCCGTTCATTTCCATGTAATCTTTTATGATACTTTTCATGGTACAAAAGAGTGTATTTCATAATCGATATCCTTTTCCTTATATTCATAATATTCTAAACACACCCGATTTATATTAATATAATGAATTTAGTATCATTTTTATACTAAAGTATAATAATATTATAGGAAATAAAATTAGTGATTCCCTTATATCGACTTATGAAAACAAAATAATGCCAATTGTGTGATTTTGATGACTATCTCCTCCATAAGATGACATCATCAAGTTTTCACCACATCCTTTCAATAAATTTTATATGGATTGAAGTTAATATTAAATTATTAAAAAATAATATTAATAATAATATTTAGAGACAAATTATAGTCCACCATCATTTCCATATAATTTATCTTCAAACTGAAAATGCCAGTCGTGAACTCTAAGGAATACGGCCGCAACGAAGTAAAATTATTTATTTTATGTGTTGACAATCATTATTTATTAATAAATCATAAAATCTAACTCAAAACCAAATTATATATATATAATATCATTATACTTTTGTTATAATCTTAGTAGGTTAATATAATCAATTTTATGACAATACTCACCCATTGAATTTTGGTATGTTCATGTTTGGGTCGGTCATACCATAAACATGGACAATGGTATAAAACTCTATCATTGGTGACTATATGAACATAAATACTAAAATTTTTATAATTTAAAATTAAAATATTTAGTTTTTTATGAAACTAGATAATTTTTATAATGGTTTTAACTTATTATTAAAGTATCACAATTAATCTCACAAATTACAAAATATACCAACATCGATTACATTTTCCCATAATCACATGAGAAAATATTAAATAAATCACATTTGATTATATAAGTACATTATAATATGAAATATATATTAATATTTTTTTTAAATTTTGTATGTAATAAATTTAATTTTAGTATTCAGGATGTTAGGTGCCTGTACATAATTGATTAAGACACTATTAGGGATTGTTTTTCAAATTTTCATATATTTGGGGAACAATTTATATTATTCCACATAAATTAATTTAGATGGATTATTAAATAAAATATTTATTTAATATATTAAAATATTTTCCATTTCAATATTTTTTTAATATCATTCATTATATGTTCATCCAAATCGTTTAATTCTTACGTTCCAAACAATGTACAGTTTTAATCGACTCAATTTATGATTTATTTGGTCATAGAACTTGTTACATGAATATGTTATTTTTTTGAATTATTTGATACATAAATTACATATATATATATATATATATTTCATCCTTTTAATATATGTATAAATAACTTCTCATCTTAAATAAAAACATCATTAATAAAATTTTCTCGTAAGTAAAAATTAAAATGTTTGTAAGAATTACTCTTATTCTTATAAATGATTTATTTTCGTTCATGTTGATGATTTTGTGAAATATTTTGTTTTATTTAATGGAATTAAAAAATGTTATTTATTTTAAATTCCACATATTTTACCTTTCCTATTTTATGTCGTTAATGTATTTCATCATTTCTATGATGTTTTGTTTTCAAAATCCAAAAAAAGAATAATAAAGGATATTATTTTCAATATTTACCACTTTGAGTAAATTTTTGATGATTTTCTATTTGTTCCTAAGGTTCATTAATTTTGAAATATTTATAACATGTTTTTAAATTTATATCACTTCCCATAATCAATAAAATGGAATTAATAATGACCATTTTTATACCAATATTTAAATGAATTTGTGATAACTTTTCCATTTTAACATCTATTTTCCCCATTGGATTTTTCACTGATGAAGTAATATTCATATGAACATATATATATTTTATTATGATATTTATTTTTGATTATTATATTGTTTATATCCTAATTTTTTTATCTTTATGTTATGTTATGTGTTTCATAATTTTTAAAACCCTTTTTTCTCATGAGTCCTTTAAGATATGATGATCATAAATTTTAAGTGGGACACATATGGATGGATGATGATCAGTGCAGTCCTATATCACCCTATACTTAATTTTTATATGTTTCTATATCATAATATAAAAATGATTGAATAGAATGAACTTGGACACACATGCATGGGGATAATGAGTTTTTTAACCTTTTTCATGAATAATAAAATGCTTGTTCACATATAAAAAGGAATAATGAGCACAACCCAGATTTTTCAATATGCTTATAGCTTTTGCATATTTTTATTTTTTACCATGTCATAAAAAATTAATAGGATTCATTTAATTATCATGATATAAAAAATTTTCACATTACCCATTATTTTTAATTTATTAAGCACTCTTGTGTTATGATCAAATGTTTTACGAGTATTGATATATATTTTGATCCATAAAATAATTTGTATGCATCTTAAACCATATTTTTATGATCATATGTTTCATTATCATGATTTATGATGATCATTTATTATCTTATTATATTTTAGTATCATAATTATCATATTCCTCATATTCTCCATATTGTTTTTGTTATGATACATTATGATGAAATATTTACATTATTTAACATCTATGCTCACACATTTATTATGTTTTCATACCCTAGGGTTTGAAGATGATTATATTAGGCGAGATTATTGGAAAATGTTATAAATTAGTGTTATTATGTATTTATATTTACTAGTATTGTAAAATATGTTCTTTATATTTATAATATTCATAACACTAAACAATTCATTCACTAGGTTTCGTGAGTCTTTGTGAAAATTATTATATAAATCATTGAATTGATGAATTATTATTGTTCTAATTATCTTGGGATGAATTAAATTCCACCACCATATGTAATGGTTATATGTGACCTCTAAGGTCATACCTACATTCCAACATGAAGAAACATTCCCCAAAAACGAAGATGATGTAATACTAAACCTATCGATCTAAAAACATCAATATTCAACGACAGAATAATATCCATATTATGGTTATTACCGTAATAATTCTCCACTAAAGGATGATTATACTATCTAATAGCTTGACACTCCATAGGAATTACCTACAAAAAGATTGTACCAAATGGTCCAACCGATGAAAACATTCAAATGAACATCAATGTGTCAAAGTTCTAAACATACCAAAACCCATATGAAACCCAGATCCCATCCTCAATCTCACAATCCCTCCACCCACAAATATATCAAATAGGCACATTAGATTAAATATTTTTATGAAAACATAAGGGTCTCCCCCTGAAAAATAAAAATCTAGTAGTCTAGTCTACTATAGAACTGGATATTTTATTCACCACATTATCCAATCACACCATGCCTACTAACATCACCTGGAGGGTTCAAAGAAAACATGACACACAAGTAGAGTACCCAATTCAAAAAATAAAATCTAACCAAGTAAACTATAAATATCCAATATTTCAGTTTACATGATATTAGTAGCTTAATTAAAAACAAAATAAAATCAATTAACACTCACCAATAGGCACCCATGTTTTGATATCACCCGTTGGAATACATTTTTTCACTAAAAAATAATAAACATTCATGGTCTATATGAACACATAGAAAAATAAATATTTGAATTATTTTTAAATTTTAAATTCATAAACCATTTTCCTTGAATTTTTAAAATCTATATAATATGAACCCACATGAAAATGAAATAATCTATAACAAATTTCAACTAAAACCTACTTGTAAATCCATTTCATGCGCAACTGGTGACACCTAGAAATATTTCAATTAAAATTTTATCATTTTATCATTCATAAATTATCCTAAAATATAAGGAGAATGTCATCCCTCGCAGCAGCAGTTTATCTTTCCCCCCAAGCCCTATGTGCGGTAACTAGCCTTTTGTTCACTCCTCCGCAACTCTATTTCTTTTCCCATAGTCCGTAACAGCCCTTGTTATCCTGAGTCAAAGAAGTCATCCTTACCAGGTTAGCCCTAAGCGTGATGTGTGACTCCTTGTGTAACTCTACCTCCGTTGCTGGGTTGTCTGCCCTGCGGGTCTCCCTTGTTATAAATAAGCCCTAGAATCGTACAAATTACAATCATTGATAGTCAACTAAAACTGTCAAACACATATTATTATAATCATCAATTTTATTATATTCAATAAAATATAAATGATATTAATTTAGAATAATTTAATTATTTGTTTTTATGAGGGCATGTGGCAAAAAACACAGATTATAGGATCATATATCATTCCACAACCATTCCACTATAATGAGGTGTGAATTACTCATCTTCTTCTGGACAAACCAATATAATCACATCATGTCTCATCTATCCTTCCCTGGGAATATATATTAAATCCAATACCCCACACATTTTGGAGATATTAGTCCCAATATTCGATATACCCTTGAAACAAGTGTTTCAACTGCTGTCATGTTAATTGGGAATTCCCTCAATAAACCTCCCAATTCCTAGAAATCTATCTCTTACTCTATATATTACTACCCCATCCTAAAACATGATCTAATATGACATTATAATTCTGCATCTTGTCACACCCAAAAAAGACCTAGATAGGAGATTTAACATGACTACAGGCATTCCTGCTAATATAACAGAGGATTAATTCTAGTTTCACGGGACTAAAACTATCATGGGGGTATTCTACCATATAAAAATTATAAAATCCCATTACCAAATCTTATGCTTTTTTTCATGTTCCATTCATACAATAGATATCCTGAAAACCTATAGTCATTAAACCAGGAGCCAATAGATCCCTCAAATTCCAAAAAAAGTCATTGAATCTTTTTATATGATCTATAAATAAAAAATGAGTAGTATTTGATAAAGAAGGAATCATTATATTACTGAATATCACACATTATAGTGTACATGTTGAACAATATCCAAAATATACATTGTCCAATTCTGAAACATATATAATAAATCCTTTAATGAACTAATATTATATAACCCTGTAACAAAACCCCATTTTGAGGTCTATGAAATACCTATTCCAAAATATAAAACATTATGTATTACCATGGTAAATTAAAACCCATTTCATGTATGTGTAGAGGATGAGTCCAAAAACCTAGTAGGAATCAAAAATTACTCTAAATTATTGACGGATGATGTGATGATTCTAATCTGAATGAAATAAAAATATAAATTTATATATTACTTTGGAATCACACCTACTTGAATGAATAACCAAAAAGTATTAAATTATACAAGTCAGGTAATCAGGTTCCAACCATTCCTCATCAAACCGAAACTATAACTTCTTCTACTAGTGTTAGATTGTATCTAAAAATATCACACCATCCACCTTGGGGATCCATGTCCTTCCATGGAGCTAGTGACTGAAAAATAGACCCAATATATGTAGTTCTGATATCTCTTAGTGCATGTTAAAACTCAAGTGTAATATATTATCCCCATAACTAAAGGATCCACTTTGGGGAAATATACACATCCCCTAAAAAATAATCCTACCTATAGAAAATATATCCTTCTTCAAAACATAATCACCTGCATTAAGATTTATATCACCTAAAACCAACATCCTATCAAAGAATGTACCACTCTGGAACATTATAATATCCAGAGAAGGGAACCCAATCCAACCCAAGAACTCGGAAATATATCTTACATTTGTGAGGGAGTCACATCACTAACATAAAATTTTGTATCATGCCTCCATTGTCTTAATATTATATATCCTGTTAATCCCATGAAACCTCATTAAACAATAAAAATAGAATATAAGAAAAAATTACAAAGGGGACACATATAATCACAAAATGTAAAAAATATATATCTATTTAAAATTATAATATAACAATAGTTACATAACACGCAAATAAATATATATATAAATCAAAAAACAAAAGAAACTACATTTTTTGGTATTATTTTGAAAAATAAATTCAGACAATTAAATTAGGATCCTCAGGAACATCACACATATACTACAGATGATGGACTTCCACCCAAAACTACCTCACATAATATTGATCTTCTTCTCAAGATCAAGAAAATTCCTCACTACTAAATCATCTACAACTAAAAAAAATTATTTGGGTTCTAATGTAACACATTACTTGTGACAAAAAAAATCCAAAAAACACTCTATGGTTAACATGATACTCAAAAACTGATAAATTTCAACAAGGTCACAACAGAACACCTATTCACTACATAGGATCCCAAATATCATTTCCATCTTATGACACCAATCCAATATTCTATTCATAACATACTTCAACGTTACCTACACACTAATTGATATATTTTATCCATATTGATCAACCCCCCCCCCCCACACACAAATAGTAATTCTCTACTCCAAAAGAAACATAATTAATCAACATGAAAAATATGTGTCAGTATGAAGCCACAAAATCAATTATAAATGCACAACATGTTCCACATAGGGGAAATAATAATAAGGGGAAAATGTAAAGGAAATCATTCCTTAAAAAATTACATATCACCCACAATAGATCAAAGGGAATAATAAAACTCAACAAATCACTTTCATATTACAATTTTTAATAAATTTCATTCCCTTTTATAAAACTATAATAAATAGAATAATGTTCCATATTTCACACACTACTAAATTCAACATGACGGATTTCAAAATATTAGTTTGAAAACCAATTTATATATTTATAAAACTAATAAAATACTTATTCACGAACAACAATTTAACTGTGATATTCAATTTTCACTTAGACCATTATAAAATTTAAATATAAATAGTTATCCCCTTTAAATCCAACATAATATACCAAGAAAACTATAAGTGCGTCCACTGAAAATAATTTTACTCGGGATCTGCCATTCTAAAATTTTGAATGAAATAAGATCGTTTATGGGTATTATGTTGAGAAAATCCAATTCAATTCTATAATAAATTCACACAAATCATTAAAAAGCAAGATAGATATTATAATAATGCTGGAAAAATATGAAATCACAAATTTAGAAAGTGAATTAAATAAATTTAAGTCCATGAATCTAAAATGATAATATATATACTATAAAAATATCATACTTACCATCTATGATCCCATAATCACTTATCTCCTCAAAAAACATCCTAATTTTGGTAAGTTATACATTTTCATATAGAAATTGAACAAGTAATAATTGACTCCAAACCCATCAGGCAACCTCATAAAACCCAAAACTCAAGTAACAGGGTGTGGTCCACTCCCAATACTCAACCATACCTAGGAAACAACAAATAACTAACTTAATTTCCAAAATCCATAGTATTTTCCATAAATTATACCAAATCTGTAAATAATTATGTAATATAAGATTTTTCAATGTATAAAATAAGAAATATATTAAATAAAAACTATTAGGATATCTTATTTGAACCATTCAAAAATCACCAACATATGGTATGATTTAAAAATGATCATGTTATATCATCTCCACAAACCCCTAGATAATGATCTAAAATTCGATGAGGGAGAATAAATGGTAATTACGTATAATAGAGAGGAAACATGTCTCAATTATATGTAACTAATGACTATAGAACGAGTTGAACCAATGGTAGGAAATAGAGTAACATAGTGGAGAGGGGGTTCAACCTCTACTCTATCAAGAATATAATAACAATAATTCCCACAGGTTTTAAAAATTTGAAACCATAAAAATTGATCATCGAACACTTTTAGTGAAAAATCATGATATTGGGTTATGACACGACTATGGGGTTGTACTGTTACGAGACTCAAGGAGAGGATCCATCCCTTTACTTCATATTTTATTTAATATGAAAAAATTTGCATAGAATAACGACTTAATAGTGTAGTGTTTTAGATCCTGGGTCACAAAAAATGTGCTCTAAAATCTACCCAATCTCTTATACAACAATCCAATCCTCAATACTTATCTCCTTTAGAAGTTAAAAGGCTAAAAATCATATTCTGATGCATGTTTTAGAAAATAAATACCTCTCCAAATAAATAATTATATTTTTTAACGTTAGAAAATATATCAAACATAGGGTTTTATGAAAACAATCTTTTATGTTGTCTACAGTTCTAAAATTTCACTAAAAAGATAGTTTATATGAGGAAACTAAAATATGATGATTGGAGTGCCTAACCATTACCTATAAAGACACCATAGAGATTACAAATCATGGTGTTATACAAAATCATGAAAATAAATCTCTAAAGTCATACAAAAAACATCATGAAAAATAAAACCTTTAACCAAAATGTCCCACAGTCAATTGAATATTTTAAAACTATATAAATATCAAAAAAAATGTACACACCAGAAACATATTCAAACTTTTTAAATCCCTATGGAAAAACCAACATATCTTATGAAACAATATTCACCATGATACAATTCTCATTCATAAGAAAAATTTGATGGCACCTCACAACACTTGCCTCTTTCTTGAGGCTACCTCAAGGAAATAATATTATCCATGTTGAATGCTAAAATACCAGAGGGAAAAGAAAATTTAATTGAGATAAAAACAAGATACTATAATGATGCTAATTAAATAATAAATTAATAATTGTATTAATAGATAAAAAATATAGGTCCTTATAAATTTCCTCTTTAATTAAAAAATTAACACCCATTTTATGTCAAAAAATAAAAAAACAATAAAGAGTGGGGAAGGGGGAAATCATTTTATAACTAATACATTGATTAGGTGTGGTCATCCCTATTTCAACTTCACTAATTTCACTGGAATTTAGGAAAATTAATACAATATCCCTATATATAGATAATGTTAAATCCATGACATTTAGTATATTTGATGAGACACTGAAAAAAAATCATGGGCTTATTTATTGTTTTCTTCATCCATCACATTTTTTACATTCTTCCCTTTGATATTTTCATAGGTTTCGCTGATATATTTCATTTGTGATATTGAATGAATTATGATTTTTTATTTAGAAATTATTATTTCACTCATATAATTTCTCCACTACATATGTGAAGTATTTCTAGACCCTTAACCCTTGAGATATTTCCTACTATCATATTTTATTGTTCTATTAACCCATTCCTCATGATCCATCACATACACAAATATTGTTTGGTATTTTCATATATTCCCTTTAAAAACATTTTAATAAATATATAGAATTTATAAAGGTCAATAATTCATACATATAGATACTCTGGTATGTAAGTTTTAAACGTTGTATAAATTATATAGATTTGATCACATATACACTAGGTTTCTCAACGAGACACATATGAGGTAAAAATTATAACCTTCGATTTCTGTGTGATTTATTGTCTTGTTTGGGGATTCAAATTTCTCCCTATCATCCCATTATGCCGTTATTTATCTTTTATTGAGAGTTATAAATATTATACCCACAAATATAAGAATAGTTCCCATATGATTCACATCTCCAAAAACATATATCAAACTAATATATCCTCAACTATGAATTCACTTATGTAAAATTATTGTACAGATAATTTGTATCTTTTGATTATAAATTAAGTCACTCAATTCTCTCATAAATTTTACTTTAATAAGTCATTTTGATGATGGTATTAGTATCATATTTGAAATATTTATTCCTATAATTTTTATTAGAAATTTAAATTTCAATATATCCACATAAATTATAATTAGAGGTGTGTCCCTTATTTGGTGACTTAGTTGATTTCATACCGATATTATTACCACTCCCAGATTTAAGATTTCACAAATAAGTTTCCAAAAAAATTTATTTGGTAGAATATAAAATTCATTATTAACATTGTCATAGAAAAAATCATCATCGTGTTAATAAGATTACCCGTATCTATTATCTAAATTCTGGAAAATTTATTTAGAATATTACAATAAATTTTCTTTGTTCATTAAAATTTCTTTTAATACTCCCTTAACATTATTCAAAATTTGTATATTTATTATAATGATCATAGTGATATTATATCATTCATCATTTATTTCATTAAACTTACACATTTTTTTATAAACATCAACATTACCTATGAAATATATATTCCATTAGAATCCACATTATATTTTCTAAATGATTTTTTATATCTCATAAAATGTCATTTTTTATTTTATTGTTTTCCATTTATATCAATCACAAAATGAGTTATATTTTATGTTTTACCCACTAGATTACTCAAAAAATATAATCCCAATTAAATATTTTTCTCTTCTATAAAACATTAAATTTCCTCTAAGGATAAATTTAATGGATGGATTAATATAGATGTTAAATCATGAGGCCTTTAATCCTTTAAACACATTTCACTAGTCTTTTCCTTATCATATATATGACTCCAACATTAATACATATACATTTCAATATGTATTGTTATCCCCCCATATTAATCATCCTTATATAATTTATTAACATTATCCTAATATAATGTAATCATAAATAGATCATGAGCCACTAAAAAAGTTCAGAGTATATTACATCATCCAAAAATAATAATTTATACCCCATAAGTTAATCTCCTTATAAATACTATAAATGTATATTATCTATCTCATTTATATCATTATAATGATATAAAATTATTTCTTGGGGGAACTGAAGTTCATATATAAGGGAATTCACTTAATCATGATGTTCTAGGAAACAATTATGATGAAATCTGAATCACATCAATCCAACATCAACCCAAATGTGTATAATTCAGTCTTATTCCCAAATGTCACTTTACCTTCTGGGTCAATCATCATTTTATTTTATGAAATTTTCCCTTGTTATTTTCTATTATTATTCATAAATTTACCAATTTATCTTCCTCCCATTCCATATGATCATAGTGTCTGTGTAAGAAAAAAACCACTATTTTATTATTTGAAATTTTATATTAGATTCTTATAGTGGTTTCATTAAAATTTAAATTTAAAGTTAATTATGTTATTATAATATAAAGGTAAAAATTTGAATCTAACCCTATTATAATTCCAAATTAAATATATTTTTATTTGGTATATATAGAGGATATCTTGTTTTGATAGATAATTAAATTTTTCAAAAATAATAAGTGAATATATATGATTACAAGAATTTGAAATAAAATAATAGTTTATTTTAATCCATGAAATTAAATCATTGATTTTTATATTCATGATCCATATTAATTTTCAAATTAACAAATAATATTAATGTTCAGATAAAAATAGAGTGACACAAACTACAAATGGTTGACCGGTAATTGTGGGGGAATTAGTGGTCTTTAAAAATTTCACACTATTTTAAATCAAAACTACATTATAGATTAGTTATTATGATTAGTGGATAACGATTGATGATGGTTGTGATGATTTATATTAGAGGATTCTCATGAATAAAATATATTTTCAAGGATCGAATAACCCTTATATCATGTTGAAACTTATTAGTGTCTAGATGTTTGGATCACACAACACATGTTCAATCATATTGAGAATTGAACAAGAATGGAAGAATGGGATTTTTTTGTACTATAAAACCATAATCATTAATTCAGTAATATCTAGAAGGATCTTACACACACATCTCACTCTAAATTACCTCAAATAATGATCAAATTTTCACCTTCATCCTCTACCTCATGCATGGAGAAGAACATTAAGGAAGGCACTCTAGAATATAAGACTCGATGACTGAGGGTTCAAAAAAATTTACCTATCTCAATGACCACAACAAATAATCATGTAATGTTGAGTAAACACTTAACACTCTTATTAATCGAAACTCATATATATTTTATAGTATATAGTTATTTATAAAAATGTATGAGTTTGGTAGCATTATTTACATGAATTAGTATATATAAACCAGAATATTGAAAATAGTTATAATATATCCATTAAATTTCCCTACAAGAATAGATTGAACGATATTCGAAGGAATTCTTATAATTTTTTAAATAAATATAATTTATTCCTTGGGTCGTAATAAATAAGTTCAAAATTCACAGAAAAATAATATGATTCATAAAAAATAATGTTTCTTTAGAAATACCATTTCATTTCATTTTTCACACATGAAAATTTTAATTAATATATGCCATTGTAGTTTGGTTATCCGGGAAAATAAAAATTATTTTTCAAATCATCATGTAAATATTAGCTTGGTGTGATTTTATAATTTTTTTAAAAATTTATAATTTTAGTTGAATATCGAAATATTCTGACGTCTTTAAAATATAACATTCCATTTCAATTAAAATTTACATCATGTTTTTAATTTTATCTTATATTAATTTAATACTCATTTAATTATAAGTTATATAATTAATTACAAAAGGTTGATAATTATACTTGATTTTGGTATATGTTCATTTTTGGTCTAAAAACATATTTTTCTAAATAATGGTTCTGATGTTCCCAATGAATTTTTATTATAATAAAATAATTAATCTATATTTTTAATTGTTTTATTTGAATATATATATTATATATTCAATAATTTATTTTTTCATTTATTTTAAGTGTGTTTTACGAAATGAATTTTAGTATATTTTTTGATGTGGCTAATGAATAATTTTTATAAAATCGATATTTATTGTAGGTTCCACAGTTACTTAAAATTATTTTCTTCGACTTAAAAAATTAATCCATTAAAATGTATTCCATAATTAAAAATGTAACTAATATAATTCAATATGGTCAAATGAAATTTTCAGGGGTTAAAAAATAGAGGTAACGGTAGGATTATCACACACACATATTTAATTAAACATTTTTAAAAATATTTTAACTATATCATATCCTAACATTGATTATTTCACAACTTTGAGACATATTCCAATAAAGGTAACATTATGAAATTGATAAAATTTATTATACTCCTTGTGTGTCCCTCCCCACCCCTATAATAGGTAACCACTTATCCTATATTATTTACAATATTTGAACCTTATATATAAAAAAATACATAATACTAATGGATATAAATTTGTATATAACTATTATATATTATTTCAATATCATGATAAACATTATTAATATGGATTAATCATGATCAAAGTGAAATTACCATAAGATTCAAACCAAATTATACAAGGAAAATAAAGCTTTTAACATTTGATATAATGACATTAAAAAAAATCTTACTAAATTTTTATTCATACAATATAGGTTGACCATATAGGATATAATATGTTAGAATAAAATTCATGTATATAAAAAATAATAATTTTATATATAATACTATAGTTATTATGAAACAAGTCTTGTATAAGTTAAGGGTTTCATTATATCATTTCCAAATAAATGAGAAATGTTAGATATTGAAATCCATTAATTTTTTATGTTCAATGATTATTAATTATTTATTTTAGATTGAAATATACCACTATTCAAGAGGTCTGAATATATATATCATGTTAATTATTTTCATGGCCTTCTATTAATAGGATACAATTATTTAACAAATTTCATCTAAATTTATCATTATTAAGACGTGTTTTGTGGTTATGAAAACAATTCTTATTTTTATATTGTATATAATTTCCAATAATATAATGTTTCATTCTTCATATTTTAATTCATTTTATTTATTTAATCATAAGGTATTAAAATCATCTAACGCCTTTTGATTGATAAATAAAAAACCATAACAGTTTTATAAACACAATTTTGTTTCATTGAGACATCATTTACACAAAGAATTTTTTTTTGGAGTATATTCTAGTAATGTAATGTTTTATTACATGGATACTTTGTAATGAATTTTACAAAATATTACAATATAAATGATTTCAGAAAATATGATTTTATTCAAATATTACAAAAGTTGTCGAGGTTTATCATCTAAAATTTCTTCATTGATACATATGTTATATTATACACCTATATTAGTATAAGATGTGTATACATTGATCCTTTGAAATTTTTTATCATTAATATCCATATTTTCGTGGTATTAAATGTTTTTTATGTTATTTCTTTCATGGGTGTTATGAATCAAAAGAAACCAAATGAGTAAGAGTTTTATATTAAAATATCATTTTCTTAAAATTTAATTATGAATTATTTATTAATATGAAATTATATAATTGATATCACCAATAAATTTTTTTTTATTTTCCTTTTTATATTTATCAATATTACATATTTTCCATTTATTTTATTCTGTTTTTGAACTCATGGATTTGAAAAAACATTTTTATGGAATGTTTACATTTTTCACTCTTGGGTCGATCAACTTTTCATCAATGTATAAATTTTCTTTTAAATGTTTTAAATAATGCTTTTAAAATTATCCAAATATTTATTAATTTAATTTTAACCCTTTTTGAAATTATTATAAATTCATTATGTGGGATGTTCTTGCCTTTTTCTAATCAATGAACTTTTGACTTTTATAAAAAATGACGATGGAATTTTTATTTTTTCACATTCCGCATAAACTATTTTCCCCAGAATAATGAATAAAATTTTCATTTATTACTAATTTATAATTTCACTTGTTTATTTCCATCTATATTGTTTTACTTAATGATTTTCAAATTTTTATATTTTAAATGAGTTCATTCACAATGAAAAGGAATATATTCATGAAGAAATGTTTTTGAGATATTTGAATTGTATTTTCATCTATAAAAGTTGATTTAAGGATTCAAATGATTTAATAGATATATAATCCAATGTTACCATATTTATTCATTCATTGAATGTTTTTAGATTATGGGGATGTAATATTTATGAAACAAATATCTGTTCCATGAGTAATTATTTGATGATTAGTTGAATGTTTTATGATTTTATATAACACGTGTAGATGGTTCTAATAACATGATTATTTTTCATGGAATTATATATATATCCAATTAATCTAGTAAAGATGGATATCTAATTTTGTAAAAAGTATTTTAATGGGGAGTGAACCCACTTAATTATAGGACATTGTCTCATTTGATAGTATTGGTTGCGATTTGTGTTGAAGGGATTGATGGACTTGTGAGTGATCTATGTCACGACCCCATCCCCATAATGTGTACCCCTCCCTGGCCAGAAATGAGAGAAGAGAGATATTGACCCTGAGTCTCTCCTCAGTAGGCCATGACTTGGATATAGGATACAAGGGTATAATATACACTCAGATGGGAGGAATTTCCTTCTATGAGAACCCCATGTAGAATAGGGAAATTTGACCGACCCCAACAAACAGCATCTCATATTGAAATATAAAAGAAAACCCATGTAAAAAATGCGATTTCATGGATGAACTACTACTTCTGAAAAAAAATCAATACACCCAAAGAATGTAAAGACAACAAAAACCCCAAATCCAAAATAAAAACTCCTAATACTTGAGATAGTAGTAAACAATATGATCTCCAACACAATCTAATTGGATTAAAATGGATTATATATACGTATGGTGAGTATAACAGTATACTTAGTAGGATCCTCCATAGAACCTCTCTTTAAAAGGGTAAATAAAGGATTCTAAAGAACAGTGAACGAAAAGTTAAACTAACTCATCTCTAAAATTGATATAATATGGTCCAATGTTCACAATTTCTTCTCTCACCATGTATTTCAGATATTAGAATATAATAAAATAAACAATATCAGGGGTATCCTACTACTTCTTCTCCACTGGTTTTTCGTTCTTCCCAAACATCGCATGTCTTGAGAATCTATCTCTAAAATGGCTAGCCTGCAGACACCTGGGTAAACCAACATAAAATTCACCACCTTGAACACATATATATAACCAAATGTAACCAATATATATCTAAGATTCACAAAATCTTGTATAACATGTATCATACATCATGACTTATACCTAAATCCATTATATCACATACACGGAGTAAGGATCTTCAATCCATCACAACCTATACACATTATTCCTATATTAGTCATCAAGAAACTCCATATAGAAGTAATGTGTGTGAAAAGCCACATGCCATTACATCCATCTTCACAAAAATATCGGAAAGATAACAATCAAGCATACTAGAACAAGTAACTACCAAGAGAAGTGGGAAATGAAAAAGGGGGTAGTCATCATATACCCTCCTAATAGGATGTTGGGGAAAGCCCCTATGTCTCGTAATCCATGAGGTGTTTGTTTCCCTAACCAACAGGGTGTAGTATAATATAGAAATAAAAAATTTACATGATATAACATAGATAACAACCATATAATGGTAATTACCTAGTCTCAGTCCCAACTATAGAAAATGTCTATCATACTCCCTGCTTCCATTTCAATGACCAGATATCCTACAATCACAATAATAATGAAAGAGTTACATTAAATTACATTATCGATTTAATCAGTTGCATTTTATGTTAATTAATTATTAACCAATATGTAAAAATTATCAATTTCCTCATTGAATTTCATTAGATTCTCTAAAAAGATACATTCACTCTATGAATAAAAAAATAGCATCCATGGATTCTCAGAATTATAACCTCATGATTACATCATAGAAATCTCGAAGCCCATGGGACAAAAAATTATTCATTTCCATATCACCTGGTACTCTGGGAAATCATTTTATACTCCCTAAACACAAGGGGATCAACACATTGTGTAGATGAAATACCTATCGTGTCTTTGCCACATATATAAGGAGAGTAAACTCTACTAACCATGAGGATCTAAACATAGAAGTCACATGGAATACCTTGTATTTCTTCAACTCCCATGGAAGGATAGTAACTGAACTTATCTGTCTACCTCAAGTAGTGGGAAAAGAAATGAAGATAAACAAAAAAAATATCCTCCATTCAAATAATAGATTAATCAACAATCTGACTTTTATAACAATATGTATTCCCATATTCAAATTATTCCATCAACTCTTGTGTCCTCCCCGACACCCACATGCATATACTGATGCATCACTCCACTCCAAGAATCAACTCCTGCTACACCAAAAGCCCCATTTTCCTTCATACACAATACCCCTCCATGACCATTAATTCTGAGGTCATGTGACATCAAGGAATCCCTGGACCACATACCATAATATCCCTCTAGGGTCATTAATAATTATGTCACATCACATCACAATCAGTATGAAAGAATCAAAGCCATGGGATCTCAGCCCAAAAACAAGGCATTCATCGATTACACACAATGATATCTCACATATCCATAACACAAGAAACATGTTCTTTACAAGAAAATGGGAAACTATGGCCCTACAAAAAACATAAATTTTTTTATAGTAATGGTTCTTTATTCCATCTAGAATTAAAAAATTAATTAATCATAGGTTCCAACTAAGATAATCCTAATCCAAAAGCTATATCATGATAAAAAAACTAATTAAACAATAAATTAAACATTATTTTTACTACATTGTCAAGAATAATCATCATACTTTGGGTTCATTAATGAAATCTATTAAATATGAACACATTCTTAAATTTTATTCACATTATATTACAATAACCACAAAAACAACCCATTTCTTTAAACAAGCCTATTCAATATTTCATCGAATTAATTATCATGTAATTCTATATTTAGGATCATTATAAATTTCCATCAAGAACCACATGATAAACCTAGAAAATCATATATATCACACTATCAAAAAAATCAAGGGTCAAACCATTAATAGTGTACAAAGCTACAACATCACTATGAATTGTTATCAATTCATTAATCTAGTTTAACTATTTAATTTGTTAAATTTCATATTGTTACAGGAGGATTATTCATAATATATGCTTAATTTAAGGTAAATAAATATATAATAATTTAGTCTCATACCTCAAAGGGACGACAAAATTCTTCACATTAGAACAGACCCCAAAACAGATCGTCGATTAGCCCTACTATAAGAACATCATCTATATGAGGATGTAATGGAACCTATGAACCAACAATAAGTGAGATAAAATCCATTAGAAACATGGGTAAGGAAACACCATATAATGGTTCGAATAATGGGATGAAAATGATATTAAACCCAATGAAACTACTATATAATGATGGAAAAACACACCTTGGATCATGCTGGGTCACCACAAATCAAATATGAAAACCCTATATCAATCCCCAATGAAGGTATCTCCAAAATACTAAAAATTGGTCCCCCAAGTCACCTAGTAATATATAGAGGGATGCAGCATTTATAGTGTCCGACATCCCGAGTAGCTAAGAAAACACTAATAACATTATAGCGTTGGGGGATTACACGATGTATAATACCATTTCACATCATGTAATTTCTCAAGGCTTATTTACACAAAAAGCATCACCTTTTGATATAATTTTTTTTCAATACCATAAAAATTACACAATGTGAATCCCTCAATCACATCGTAAAATTGTTCTATACAATGTGAATCATACATTCATGTTGTGAAAGTTCCCCACACTTAGTTATCATCACTCGAACACCTCTACACATCCTCTGAGCCGCCACTATGGTGTGAAATCCTAAAGATCATGAAAAGTGTCAAACCACATGGATCAAGGATCGTACATAAGAAACCACTTAAAACATTTTCATCCCTGAGAATCAAATACTGAACTAGAGTGGATATAAGAAAGGGGATCATCCAAAAAACAAACTTATTAGGTACCTATAAAGGATCTCACCACCACAATAGTTCAACCAACTCACTATGGAACAATGAAAAACCACAAAATAGTCATAAACGACTCATAAACACACTCTTGGGTGAGATACCTCTCAAAAGGGAGAGAGAAACAAATAAATCAACAATGGAAATCCATCTCACAACTAATAAAGTCCTACAACCAAAAAATTAAAATCATATCAAGAGAAGACATAAACCCAAAACTGATCGAGGTAATAAGAACGTATCTAAGAATCATGTTCCTAGGTACTCTCCTCTACACCATCGATACTCCACAAGAGGTAAACTAATGGGATTACAGTACTATACAACATCTTCTTTTGGAAGTCATGCATCTCTATAGGATACTCCTTGAAGGTATCACCATCATCAACGTCTATATCACCTCTACCGATGATGTGAAAGTCATAATGAAGATAAACATATAGTTTTGACAAGTGAAAACATCATGTATCTAGATCAAATATGTGGCAGCACTACCCTATACACTACATGTCCCACATGAGCCAACACCTCAAATGGACCATCAAACCGGCGAGAAAGCATACATCATTGACCAAACCATCAATTACACCAATGGGGAGTCACCTTGAAAAATACATGATCCCCAAAATCAAACTCCATCCGTCTCATATGATTGGAATATGATTTCTAATGATCGTGAACTACTTTATTCCTCTCATGAATAACATAACCCATATCTATTGTATTTTGTAACCATTTCAGAATGAAAATTGCTAACTCTCCAAATGAATTCTTGAAAAATAGTGAATAAAAATGTTATCCATGCATGGATTTAAATGTTTCCATACATTATGTAGAGTGAAAACCATTATTGTATTCTATCTCTACTATAAGGAAATGGCATTAAACCTTACATAATATTGAATTAAATGAATAATTCACATTGAGTATCTTTTCATGTTTAGTGTTTTAGAGAATTTGGACATAACTATTACATCTCAAAAGATTAAAAAGTTGACACTTCAACAAAGATTCCATTTTTTTCATTAAAAAAACTCTTCAAAAAAGAGTCATGTCTAGTTCCATGTTTTAGATAGCCTGACATTTCCTTGATCCCCTCCTTGACCATATTCATCTTTATGTCTTGTGAAAACATTTCAAAACATGGGATGAACATAAAAAGCTCAGTAAGGGTTATAAAACAATGAATGAAAACATGTGTTCATTAATACATACAAAACATAAACTCATTTACTTACCTCATGAAAACATAAGATTTATGAATAACACATAGAAATCATAAATAAAAAAAGTAACTTGTGGCATCCATAACATACATACAATGTAGCTATCACAACTACATATGGAGTTACTTTGGAATACCCATCACAGTATATTATTTAAATATATTAGGAGAAACATTAACGTTTACCTCCTTCACGTTACCCAATGAATTGGAGAGCTATCTTGGGCTCACTTGCCCCAGGTTTATCATGGAACCACACGTATACATAAATAATTCCCAAGAACCATAACATGATCATAACACATAACATAAGCTTAAAGGAAAGATAACATTTCCACATTGCAATAACAAAATATCATTTCAAGATATTGAAATAACAAATCTATTCACAGAATAATTTACAAGAAAAAAATATGTAAAACAATTATATGGTATTTATTTTTCCTATTAAAAACATTATGGCTTGTTAAGGAAGCCAATGATCAAATAATAATCACGGTGGCAGAAAGGTCGTTTTAACCGCATACGTTAAAAAAATTCCTTTTTTTCGTTTAGTAAAATTCTTCATATAAAAAGATTCAATTTGAATTAAATGCAATTTCAAAGGAGTTTATACACCATATAAAATAAATTCATGAATAAAACTAAATAAGCCTCAATGAAAGTAGATTGAGACGAAGTCCCTTACCTCGTGTTCGTCTTCACTCAATCATTATTTAATCTCCTGAATAATAAATTAAAGTTAATTTCAACTTGATTAAGAACCTTTTTCAAGTTTATTATTCCTTGAATATCACTTATTACTATTTTTTAAACATTTTGTAATAATTTAAGTTAATAAATTTCGTATTGTCGATATTTGGTACTTGAGTAAAAAATTAACACCTTTTATTTAAAAGTTTTCCATGCGGTTAATAGTCCATTATATCCAGAATGATATTCATGATTTAGATAACATATATATCATATATATCCATTATATACATGTATTTATAATATTACATAACATTTGGACGTAAGAAATGAAATGCACCATTCATGGAGACGGTAAGTCGTACGTACGCATGAACGCTACTTTTATTTCTATTTATATTTTTATGGAATTAAAACATAATGATACATAGGTACATTATAATTTCAGTATAATTTCATATATAACATCATATATAATATCATTAACTATATATTTTATACATCCCACATATGGTATTAACGAGTCATATCACTTTGAGGGGGAGGTAGTCCGCACTTCCTCTAATGAGATTATCATGTTTACCCATAATGGAAACCATAAAGGCACGATATAAATGGAAATTACAGAATCATAAAGAAAACATAAATATAATATATTTCATATATAAATAATGTGCCATTATAATGGCCACCATGAGAGGCGGTTGGAGATATTTGAACAATCATCATTTCGTGAGGTGTTAGTCTGCCATCCACAGAAACATTATGTTCTTCATTCATTAGATGGAGGTGTGTGCAAGTGTAGTTATAATACATGTCATAAAAACATCCTTGTATATTGAGGATACTGGTCTTGTTACAAAAGAATGGAAGGAAAATATTTTAGGGGTTGGAGAAGTAAAATAAATGAAAACAATTTAAGAGAAACTTTTACCTTTAAATTGGGTAACTCCCTTTGGTTTTACCCAAAGAACTTATTGAAGTCCCTTCTGCCTAATGTAAGGCTTATAAGAGATGTAGAGGGATGTAGGGAGCTTAATTGGTCAGAATATGGATGAGCCCAAAGTCTTGAGTGGTGTGTGGAATTTGTTTTACATGGTCTCCTTTTACATGGGTGAGGAGGGGCTCTTTAAGAAAGTGTGAAAACATTATTTTATGATAAACATATCTTCGGTTTAAAATGGTCATAATATCAGTAAAGTTGAAGATAAGATGACTCATATTCAAAATAGAATCATCCAATCATAATTGAACATGTTTTGGATAATATTGTAATTTTATAATTTTATTTATTTAAATCATTTATTAATGAGGTAAATAATACATCATTATTCTGTCATAAATAATTTAAATTATATAATGTCCAAAATGATAAAAACAATACCATGATGTATGAAATATTTTTATCTATCCAATTAATATTTATAGTAAAAAATATTACTTATATAACACCATATAAAAATTAATTTATGAAAAGATATCTGTTTTTGTCATTTTTGCCTTTACATTAAATTAATTAATATAAAGTGTCATTTTCATTCATAAGTGGCTCTATGGGGTCAAAAAATAGACCCAAATATGCCCATGGTCGAGTATTAGTCATCCAATAATGTTAAGATAAGTATTAAGGTAATTTTTGAATTATTATAATATTTTTTTTACCTTGAATTACACTATTTACCTTTAATCGCGATAAATAAAAGACAAATGTTACTATTCACCAAAAAAAATTTTCATCTTATTGTTCCAAATTTTACCTCTTCATAACAACCATGTATGTCAGAACATTTAAATTCAATTCATAGAAGTGGTGAAATTTCAATTAAATGAAAAAGTCGGTTTTTAACTACTACTAAGTGATTTCACTATTTATCAAAAATTGTAGTTTTTTAGAAAAATACCAAAAACTCAGCATACGAAATATTTGATATTACGAATTCAAAAATGATTTTTATTTTTTCAAATTAAAAACATAGAAGTGGCATTAATTATTTTAAAATTAATTCCCGTTTTTAAAACAATTAGCGTGTTTTTAAGAAACAATAACTATCAAAAGATTGACACTTGTTTATGTCCAATTTCAATGTGAAATTAATTCAAATGACCAAAATTGGATTAAATGGTAAAAATAAAATTTAATTTCACATTAAAAACAATTAAAAATATACTATAACCATATATATAAATTATATTAAAAGGAACTTTTGAATTAAAATACAATATTTTTCACTATTCATTAAAAAATGAAATTTACCAGAAAAATACAAAAAAAATACCCAAAGTAAAATTTGATGTCCCCATTCTAAAGAAGGATTTTATTTGGTCAATTAAAATATATTAAAGTGTCCAAAACTATATTTAACGAGGGTTCTCCATTAAAAGGCAGTAAATAAACCTTTTAATGTAAATTATGCTTAAAATTAGATTCATTCACATTTTAAGCCTCTAACATTTTATTGGACAAATATAAATACATTTAACAAACATGTATAATAATATTGTAGTTAGTTTTGTTCATTCCCGCCAATATAATGGATAAGAGTTAACTACCATTTAAAATAATAATATTATATTATTAGTGTGCAACGTATGATTCCAATAAAACCTGTTGTTGCGTATCGGGTACATTATATAAAATAGCAACCCTTTTAAAGTAAAATTAATATTTAATTCACGAATATTAATAAATATGAAAATCACTTATTCTTCATTTACCTGGGATGTAACATACTTCTCCCTTTTGGAAATTGCATCCTCGTAATTTTATTCACTTATCAAATAAATGGGGGTATTTATCCCTCATAGCATTTTCAGATTCCCACAATGTCTCTTCAAACATATGGTTTATCCACAAAAACATTACCTAGTTAATTACCTTATTCCGCAACACTTGCTATCTACAGTCAAGAATCTGGACTGGTTGTTCTTCATATGAGAGATTCTCTTCCAACTGAAATACCTCTGGGCTAAAAACATGAGATGGATTTGGCATATACTTTATCAACATCGAAACATGAAAAACACTATGTACTTGAGAGAAACATTGAGGTAAAACCACTTTGTATGCATTTGATTCAACTTTCTCAAGAATTTCATAAGTTCCAATGAACCTCGGACTCAACTTTACCATCTTACCAAAACACATCACACATTTACATGGGGAAATTTGGAGAAATACATGATCACCTACCTCAAAAAAATATCCTTCCTCCGGTTATCTGAATAAATTTTCTGTCTCCTGTGAGTTGCTATCATGTGCTTCTGAATCAACTGAACTTTATCTTCCATCTCTTCTACCAATTCTGGTCCCATCAGCTTCCTTTCACCAACTTCATCCCTAAAATCTAGAGTTCGACAATGCTTTCTATATAATGCCTCAAATGGATCCATCTGTACACTGGAATGAAAACTGTTATTATATGAAAATTCAACCAAAGAAAGATGTTAGTCCCAAATTCCCCGATAATCCATCGAGCAAACACGTAACATATCCTCCAATGTATAAATTGTTCGTTCTGATCGACCATCTAATTGAGGATGAAAAGCTGTACTAAAATTTATTTCCGTACGGAACAACTTATGAAGGCCTTTCCAAAATTTTGAAGTTATCATAGGATCACAATCAGATATAATAAAGAGGAAAAATCACTGAAACCTGACTATCTCTTTAACATACAATCAAGAAAGTTGATCTTGAGAGAATGTATCCTAAATAGGAAGTAAATTAGAAGATTTAGTCAATTGGTCGACAATTACCCAAGTTGCATTATTACCTCGATATGTCTTTGGTAATATCACAACAAATTCCACTGATATATTTTACAATTTCCACTCTGGCACCGGTAAAGGCGGAAGCATCCCTTTTGGTAACATCCACTCTTCTTTAACCTGCTGACAAGTCAAAAAACTTCACAGTAAAATCAACAATATCTCTTTTTATTAATGCCAAGACCCCCTCCCACCAAAGATTCCCATCATGAGATGGAAATGGTGAATGGGAGATAATAACCCCCGAGTCCCGCCTCTAGTAGGCCCGAGAGTGGAGACTAGCACCAAGGGTATGAGTTTTCACAAATATGGGAGGCATTACACTTTTTATTATTTAAGATCGGGAAATAGGATGAGTCAAAAACCAAAAAAAGGAATAAATAAATGAAAATAAACCCAAAACCAAACCCATATGCATTTTTTATACAATACTAAAACAAACGTACATGTACAAAAAAAGCTCCAAAGTATGATACCAAAAAAAGAAAGCGAAAACTGCAACCAGCAAAATCCAACGCCCAACTAGCAAGGGCCAACACGGTCACTGAAGTTCACCAGAAAACCTAAAAGTAAACGTATGGTGAGAATACAAGTATACCTAGTAGGAAAAACTAAAGCTCTCGTGCACAGGGCGGTACACATCCTAATGCCCCGTGAGAAAACAGAAGGAACCAAATCCTAGAAAGGAATCTATCCACCCAACCATACAATCCATACTCACCAAATATCGCAAGTCAATAGAGTAGTATAGTAATATTATCAAAGTATTCGCACCCCACACTACCTTCCCACGGAATACAGCTCAAGCCCTCATGCCTAACGCTATGATGCTTCCCCCTCTTCCTGAGCTAGTGCCGTAAACTAGCCATATAAAGCTTGAGCTAGTGCCGCAACCTGGCCATACGAAGCTCATAGAATCCCACCGACACTCAATTCTCGGCCATCATAGTATCCCGCTGACACTCAATCCTCGGCCATATCCACATCTCATCCCGAATACACCTAAGAACATATCACATCCTCATCTCAAAGACACTTGGGAAACATCTGTCATAACCTGCCCAAAAGATCTTGGGCTATAGAACCTATAAGTGGGAGCACATGGAAGAAAAGTAACCAGCCATCCTTTAGATGTTTGAGAATCTCACCCCCAGTCCAACGGGTGTTCAGCACGTAGTGCTCAACATGGGTGGGGTGCGTATTGAAACATAAAGCATAGATTTATATAATTATATCAATCACTCAGCCCATCCTCAGGATTCTAAAAAATATATCTAAGCACTTTCCTCAACACTTCTACCTAAAAATTATGCACACAATAAACAGCCCCAAACCCCATTAAGCATTTCATGTATAAACAGTTTTAGTTTATCAATTCCTTAACTACCGAGGAACTAACAACAACCAAACCAGATCAATCATTCGCAAAACATATCTCTGCCAACCAAAAATAATGTTCAGGGAACACAAGAAACATAATACCATTTTATTTTATCAGCCAATCAATTCCATTTATTTTTTGTATTTAATCAACTACCATACCCCACAATTCATTAGTTTAATCTTCCACTTTTATTCATATGCACAACCCATCAATACAGCCCTGTTGCCAACCACCATAACCACAAACACACCCGAAACAATACCCGTACCACATCATCATCCCTTTGATACCATTTACCACATCTCCGCTGCCCATCAAAACCATATCATAAACGCCAACCCACAACCAAGCCAACCGCGACCCCGCTACTCACCCATTCCACAACAACCCACGATACACCCCTTTACATAATTAAACCCCAACAAGATCCCACAAAATTCATTCTTTCATTTAGTTTAATCGGGGTGATAATAAAAGGGTTCTAGGTATTCATTTTATCAGCTAACTTTACATGATTAACAAATTTCCACATTCTATGAAATTCCACCCACAAAAAATCCAGAAAAAATAGAGCAACATTTAATTGTGCATGCAAAGTCCCCCAACGACCATGATTTTCAGTAGCCATAAACCTATTAAATTCAAAACATAATTAAAGGATAATCAATGATGGAAATAAAACAACAATATTATCAAAAGTTCCCCAACCCATTATTTAACCAGTTATTACCATTATTTACTGGTGCAACCATATCTCAAGAAAAGAACAGGATTCCCACCCCCATGATGCACAAAAGAGAGAGAGACGATGGAGAGATCCCTAACTGAACAGGTTTTGATGTCCTTTTGCGAGAACAACCACCACAAGGATTTCTATCACTCCTCCCGATGACTGCATCCTCTCATGGACACTACGACACAAATGCACTAACAACCATGAGAGGGTCCAATACGGTTTAAGGTGTCACTTTTCATAGCATGGAAATGAGGAACATAAAGAGGATATCGAGGAAGGAATAAGAAAGGGTAGAACATACCATTAAGATAATATTTGTCGAAGAGTGTATTTCCCGTCAAATATCAGCAATCTCCTCGGTAGGAAACTTCGAAGAGGAAGTCATAGAAGACGGAATGGAATGAGGTGCACGATGTTCGCCTCCTTGACACTATCCGGAAGCCACCGACATATCGACGATCAGAGTCCGGATGGAGAATATAGGAGGAAGGATTCTGGGTCATCTGGGAGCATCGCCGTGCAGAGAAGAAGAGGGGTCCGAAAATAACACGTGACCCTATCTTATATAGGCATCAAAAAGTTCAAACATTACGCAACATGTAATAATGAATACACGACGTGACCATACAACTATTGTGTTTTTTGACTGGTCAACACACGACACATCACACGGTTTCAATGCATTTAATGATAATAATAAATTCAATTAAAAATAGGTTTATTATTGACCCAAGATATGAGTTATAAAAATGTATTCATCATTGGTGTTAAAATGACCATCATAATTTCAGGGTTACACTGCCACTAATGGTTCGTCAATCTGATACCGTATGAAAGAGTTATGTTGGATACAAGATCCGGTAATAATAATGATATTATTATTATTGGGTGTTTCGTGGACTAGATCCATGAACAAAAATTTAATATCCAACCTTATACTTGAATCGATCATATTAATTACTGGATCACATCGCCACTGACGAGAAGTCAATCAGACATCGCACGTGAGAGTACGACGGGTCGAATATTTAATAATAATATAAAATCTATTAATTCACGAGCGTTTCTAGTTCCCGATCTGAAAATATGAAAAATAAATCCAATATTGGACTCATAATATCCATATCGTAGTCAGGGTCACATTGCCACTGACGGTTTGGGAAACCGAGGTCGCACCAAGAAGTTAAAGTGAAAACAGTGTTTTATCAACAAAATTAATAATAACAATATTTTATTATTATTATTAATTACATATTTATTTAAATTTCTAACTCCAAATCAATCATGATTTTGTCTCTTTAATGATGGAAATTCATCGACAATTCCCACCTTTATCATTTATTTCACAATTAATTTTATCCTCACTAATATCTTATTACTCCTCCCTATCTCCAATCTCATTAATCCTTCCTCAATTTTCACTCACTCCCCAAAAGTGGCGCCTCCCCTTCATTTACTCCATGTTTCACACCCCAACCTCTATTTTAAATCTTTAACATTATTTTTTAACACAATTATCATAAATAATAACACCTCTCACCTATCATCATATCTCAAAACTCATTGCATTGAATTCAAAATTTAAATCTCATTAAATATTTATTAACGGATCATTCAAAATTTAATCCAAAATTATTTATATTTATTTATTATAATAATAATAAAAACCTCCAATTAAAATTTATTAACTCATCACCAATTATTATTAATAATTATTATTATTATTGACGTTCGTCGCGTTGAACATGTCTGACAACCATTACATCAACGCAGAGCAGCCTCCCATTACATGCCCAATACAAAAATAATTTATTGTTTATTAAAAATTTAAATAAATAAAAAAGAAACGATGCACCTACCATCACTAAATTAAATACATTCAAGTTTATTTATTTTATTTCACAATGATTAAATTAAAACCATTTAATCTAATTAACAGCAAATTTTTTCACGCCATCATTATCAATTATTATTGAAAAAAATTATTATTATTACACGCATCGTGTTTGACCACATCAATTTTTTACACAGTAATGGAATGAAGAGGTCCGAGCCATTACATCGGATACCTCTCAAAATAATCTCGTCCTTGAGAATTAAAAACCAAACCATAAAAAGGGAAAAGGTCCAAACATCCACCCCGCCAGATACCTCTCAGGGCTCTCATTATAACAGAAATCCCACCACCACCCTAATTATATGAGTCAGGGAATTCCTTCCCCAATGTTGAGATATTATCCGCTTTAGGCGGCACTAACTCACTTGCATGGGTTTAATCGCATCCACATTAATGCGTCTCGATTAAGGATTAGGTCCTCCCACACCCATAATTTAGGATTTATCATACACACATTTCCCCCAACACCGCAAAAAACAAGCAACATGTTTCCCCAACACATGGATTGGGGAATACCTTCTCTCGTGTCAAGATACTATCCGCTTTAGGTGGCACTGACTAACACGCATGGGATTAAACACATCCACATTAATGTGTCTTGATTAGGGATCAGGTCCTCCTCTCTCCACATGTTAGGACTCTTCAAACACATTTAATGGAAAGAGGGAAACAACATAGAATTATAGACTCATGAAAAACAAGGTCCAGGCCCAAGAATGGGAGAGAATGAGTTTCAACAAAGGAGTGTGATGCTCATGAATTTAAACAAAACATAAACAAGAACATGTAGGTAAAACCAAAACTATCTCTCTCAAACTCTGGCCTTGTTAGGGTTGTCACTTATATTGTGTGAAATTGTTCGCGTCCCACTCCTCTTCCTTTCTGTTGACTTCCACCTCCCCAACCACATCCCAGTTCGGGTCCTTGAGGAACTCCCTGTGGTTGGACACCACTTTCTCTAGCTCCCCTTGGAGAGACTGGAGCCTGTTGCTACTACAAGTATCGGGCTGGGAACTAATGATGGGGGTTGGGGCTGAACCTGGCCAGTCCCTCCATACTGAGTCTGAAAAGGGAAATTTCTTCCACGATGCCCACGATTCTCACATGTAAAGCACCTTGGTCCCTAGCCCATAGAAAACGGGTGGAAATCATGAGATTGGTATGGGACCTACTGAAGTCTTCTCCCTACCGGTCGAAACTTGGAAGCTCCTATTGCTGGGGATCTACTGCTGATCGCCTCCTTCTTGGAAGAACGTGGGTGACTCCTCTCTCGTAGTGGACCTACTTGTGAGCGCATCCTCTCGATTATCTATTCCTTCTTCTATACTTCCAGGTATGTTGGTAAGGTGAAAGGGGTCACCACACACCGAATAGAGGGGTGAAGTTCCTCCTCTAAATGTCTGGCTCGAGATTCCTCATCCGGAATGAGATTCGGGGAAAACAGAGGAGTTACTTGAACATGAACCCTAGTTCCCGCATTAACATGCTTCCTTGTTAGAGAGACACCAACTCCTGCCTCTTCTCAGCCTTCCTCCTTGAGGAAAGAAATTCCTCGCAGAACGCCTTCTCAAAGTTGGCCCATAGAAATTTTGTCTACTTCCCCTCCCCAAGGTAAAGCATCCACCATTGACGCGCTGCTCCTCACAGCTCGCTTGCTGCTAGAGGAACCCAGTACTCTAATGGAGCCCTGATCTGCCCAAAAGATGATCTCGAGTTCCTCCAACCAACTCCCTGATTCTGTATCTAAAGTGATGCCTTCATACTTCTTAATTCTCAGTCGCTAGAAAGCATGAATCATGCGCTGCCACAAGTTTTCTTCCTCCTCTCAGTCAATCCTCAGCTGATCGACCGTCTGAATCTACTGGGCCATGACTGCCTGAGTCACTCAGGAATGATGTCCATGTGCCATAGTTGTACGTTAAACAAAGAACACATAATCCCAAGTAGAATGGAAATTTTCTCAAGGTTTTATTTTATCATTTTATTTTGATTTCATTCCTAGAACACCCAAATCATTTAAAACAAAAATCATGATGATAGATATACGTTTCCTAGGGTCTCTAACCTGCAATCAATGTAGTCTTACTTGGTCTTTCGGTAAGCTTGGAGTCCTTGCATCAGATCATTGGGGGACCTAAAATCCCATGTCCTAGCCGGTCTTCCCTGGCCTATGACACACACCAAGATCATCCAAAAATGTTGCCCTACCATCCCATGTTATCCTCATAGTGCCTAACTCCATACTCCATCCTATCTCTCAACCATCATCCTCTAATACCATTTTGTCACGACCCCCACCCACCAATGATGACCCTCTTGAGATGGCAATGGTGAAAGGGAGATAATGACCCCTGAGTCCCTCCTCCAGTAGGCCCCGAAGTGGCGACTGGCACTAAGGGTATGAGTTTTCACAAATATGGGAAGAATTACCCTTTTTATTATTTAAGATTAGGAAATAAAATGAGTCAAACACCAAAAGAAAAAGGGAAAAGTAAATGAAAATAAACCCAAAACCAAACCCATATGATTGTTTTATACAATAATGAAACAAAAGTATAAGTACAAGAAAATATCCAAAGTACGATGCCAAAAAAAGAAAGCAATAACTGCAACCAGCAAAATTCAACGTCCAACTAGTAAGGTCACGCACGGTCCCTAAAGTCCTCATGAAAACCTGAAAGTAAACATTGGGTGAGCATACAAGTATACTCAATAGGAAAACCTAAAGCTCTCGTGCTCATGTGGGGAGACATCCTAATTCCCCATGAGAAAAAAGAAGGAACCAAGGCCTAGCAAGGAATCTATCCTCCCAACCTCACAAGCCACACTCACCGAATATTGCAAGTCAATAGAGTTCTATAGTAATATTATCAAATTATGGGTACCCCGCACCGCCATCCCAATAAATAATGCTCAAGCCCTCATTCCTAATGCTCGGATTCTTCCCCCTCTTCCTGAGCTAGTGCCACAACCTGGCCATAAGATGCTCGAGCTAGTGCCGCAACCTAGCCATACGAAGCTCGTAGTATCCCGTCGACACCCAATCCTCGACCATCATAGTATCCCGCCATCACTCAATCCTCAGCCAAAACCACATCTCATCCCGAAGACACCTGGGAACAACATCACATCTCATTCCTAAGACACCTGGGAACAAATCACATCCTCATCCCGAAGACTCTTGGGAAACATCTGTCATAACCTGCTCGACGGATCTTGGGCTATAGAACCTGGAAAAGGGAGAACATGGAAGAACAGTAACCAGTCATCCTTTAGATGTTTGATAATATCACCCCTCATCCCACGGGTGTTTGGCACGTATTGATCAACATGGGTGGGGTGCGTAAAGAAACATAAAAAGTACAAATTTATATAATTATATCAACCACTCAGCCCATCCTAAGGCTTCTACACAAAAGATCTGAGCACATGCCTTGGCACTTCTACCTCAAATGTTTGCACACAATAAACATCCCAAAACCCCATTAAGGTTTTCATGTTTCAATAGTTATATTTTATCAATTCCTTAACTATTGAGAAACTAACAACAACCGAACCATATCAATCATTCATAAAACGTATCCCTACCAACCAAAAATAAAGTTAAGGAAATACAAGAAACACAATAACATTTTCTTATATCATTCAATCAATTCCATTGATTTTCTATATTTAATCAACCACCATGACCCACAATTCATTATTTAACTCTTCCTATTTTATTCATATGCATAACCCATCACTACAGCCCTACTGCCAAACACCATAACCACAAACACATTGGAAACAATACCTGTACCACATCATTATCCCTTTGATACCATTTACTGCAGCTCTACTACCCATCACAACCATATCATACACCCCATCCCACAACCAAGCCAACCGCAACCCCGCTACTCATCTGTTCCACAAAAACCCACGAAACACCCCTTCACAAAATTAAACCCCAACTAGCACCCACAAAATTCATTATTTCATTTAGTAAAATTGGGGTGATCATTCAAGGGTTCCATTTATTCATTTAATCAGCTAAATTTACATGATTAACAAATTTTCACATTCTATGAAATTACATCCACAAAATAATACAGAAAAAATAGGGCAACATTTAATTGTGCAAGAAAAGGCCCCCAATGACCGTGATTTTTAGTAGGCATAAGCCTATTAAATTCACAGCATAATCAAAGGATAAATGATGATTGAAATAAAAAAACAATATCCACAAAATTTCCTGAAACCCGTTATCTGACCAGTTGTTATCTTTATTTATCGATTCAACTGTATCTCATGAAAAAAAGAGGATACCCACCCCACATGATGCACAAAAGAGAGAGAGATTAAAGTAAGATCCCTTCTTAAATAGGTTTTGATGTCCTTCTATGAGAAAAACCGCCACGAGGATTTCGATCACTCCTCCCGATGACTACATCCTCCCGTGGACGTTGTGGAACAACCGCACTAACAACCAAGAGAGACTCCATTAAGGTTTAGGGTGTCACTTGTCATAGCATGGAAAGGAGGAACAAAAATAGGATATCGAGGAAGGAATAAGAATGGGTAGAACATACCATTAAGATGAAGTTCGTCGAAGAGCGTCGTTCCCATCAAATATAAGAAATACACATGGTAGGAAATTGCGAAGAGGAAGTCAAAGAAGAGGGAATGGAACATGGTGCACAATGTTCACCTCATCAAAATGATCCTGCAGTCACCGATTGATCAACGATCAGAGTCCGGATAAAGAAGATATGAGGAAGTATTCTAGGTCATTCGGGAGTGTCGCCTTGCAGAGAAGAAGAGGGGTCTGTAAATAACATGAGACCCTTTCTTATATAGGAAATGAAAAGGTAAAATGGTATGAAAAATGTATTAATGAATACATGACAAGACTGTACAACTGTTGCGCTGTATAACTGGTCAAGACATGACACGTCACGCGGTTTCAATGTAGTTAATGATAATAATAAATTAAATTAATAATAGGTGTTTTATTAACCCGAGACATGAGTTATAAAAAATTATTCATCATTGGTCTTAAAATTACTGTCATAATTTTAGGGTTACGTTGCCGCTGACGGTTCATCAATCCGATACCGTATGAGAGAGATACGTTGGATACAAAACCCGTAATAATAATGATATTATTATTATTGAGTGTTTCTTGGACCTGTTCCACGAACCATAATTTAATATCAAACCTTAGACTTGAATCTATTGTATTAATTACAGGATCATGTCTCTACTGACAAGAAGTCAATCGTACGTCGCACACGGGAGTTATGACGGGTCGAATATTTAATAATAATATTAAATATATTAATTCACGATTGTTTCAGGTACCTGATCTGAAGAACTGAAATATACATCCAATATTAGACTCATAATTTCCGTCTTGTAGTCAGGGTCACATAGCCGCTGACGGTTCGTGAAACCGAGGTCACACGAAGAAGTAATAGTGAAAACAGTGTTTTATCATCAAAATTAATAATAACAATATTTTATAATTATTATTAATTAATTATTTATTAATTTTTCTAACTCCAAATCAATCTTGATTTGGTCTTTTTCACATTGGAAATTCATCACCAATTCCCTCCTTTATCATTTATTTCACATTTAATTTTATCCCCACTAATATCTTATAAATCCTCCATCCCTCCAATCTCATTAATCCTTCCACGATTTTCACTCAATCCCCAAAAGTGGCACCTCTCCTTCCTTTAATCCATACGGCACGCCCCGACCTCCATTTTAAACCTTTATCATTATTTTTTTAACACAATTATCATAAATAATAACATCTCTCATCTATCATCATATCTCAAATCTCATTGCATTAAATTCAAAATGTAAATTTCATTAAATCTTTATTAATGGATCTTTAAAAATTTAAGCCAACATTATTTATACTTATTTTGTATAATAATAATAACAAATATCAAATTGAAATTTATTAACTCATCACTAATTATTATTGTTATTAGTAATTATTATTATTTACGCTCGCTGCATTGACCATGTACGAACACCATTACGTCAACATAGAGCGGCCCCCCATTACATTCCCATTACACACATAATTTATTGTTTATTAAAAATTTAAATAAATCAGAAAGAAACCGTGCACCTCCCCTCATTGAATTAAATAAATTCAATTTTATTTATTTTATTTCACAATGATTAAATTAAAAACATTTAATCTAATTAACACCAAATATTTTCAAGCCACCATTATCAATTATTATTATCAAAAATTATTATTATAACACACGTCGTGTTTGAAAACATTAAATTATTACAATGTAATGGACCAGAGAGGTCCGGGCCATTATAATTCAATCCCACCAATAATACTTCTGAAGATCTCTATACATTCTAGTACTAGCAGGATGAACTAAAATGGAGAACTATGAGCTTCACATAACAACTCATTCTTCAACTATGAATCACAAGGCACACATAATCTTTTCCCAAACCTCAAAAAAAGATCAATATCAACGTTAAAATCAGGCAACATACCCTTCTGAACGAACACTACCTATTTCTGCCACTCATTGTCTTCTTTCTGCACATTCTATATTCTGTCTTATAGAGATGATTTCACTGACACCTAAAATGAAACAGAATATTTTTTTGCACCATCAATTTCAATGCCAAAGTTTATCAAATCAAAAACCCAAGGATGTTGTTCCAAACATAACATGGTTAATGAAGCATTACTTTTTTGACTCAAAGCATCATCCACTTTATTTGCTTTTCCCAGATGGTAATGGATCGTGAAATCACAATCTTTGATTAATTCTATCCATCTCCTCTGTCTCATGTTCAATTATTTTTTAGTGAATATATAATTTAAAATTTTGTGGTCAGTATATATTTCACATTTTACTCCATACAAATGATGCCTCTTAATTTTTAAAGAAAAAAAACAGTGGCTAATTCAAAATCATGGGTAGGGTAATTTAACTCATGTGGATTCAACTAACATGAAGAATAAGAAATTACCTGATCATTCTACATTTGGACACAACAAATTCTTTTCAACGAAGTTTCACTGTTGATAATAAACTCACCATTTCAGGATGGTAGTGCCAAAACTGGATCATTCACCAATATTATTTTCAATTCATTGAAACAATCATCACATTATTTTTTCGAAATGAACATAACACCTTTTCGAGAAAACTTAGTCATTAGACTAGATAACCATGCATAATTTTCAAAAAAACTCTAGTAATAACCTACCAAACCAAGAAAACTATGAACCTCAGTTATATTTGTGGGTCTTGGCCATTCTTAAATAACTTTTTTTAGTAGGATCAAAAGTTATGCCTTTTTTTAAACAATGTGACCAAGGAAAGAATTTTTTTGTAACTAAAACTCACACATTATGAATTTCCCAAATAGTTTCTTTTCCGTTATTATTTTCAAGAAAACCCTTAAATGAATTTCAAGTTCCTCCTTACTTTTGGAATATACCAAAATATCATCAATGAAATCAACCACAAACCTATCCAAGAACTCACGAAATATTATATTCATAAGATCCATCAATATAGAAGGGGAATTGGTTAAAACAAAAGGCATAACTACAAATACATAATGGCCATATCTAGTACGAAATTTGGACTTCAGAACGTCTGATTCATTTACTTTCAACTGAAGGTACCCTGACCTCAAAACAATCTTCGAAAAATACTGAGCTCCCTAGAGCTGATCAAAGAAATCATTGATATGAGGAAAAGGACACTTAATCTTAATAGTGATGTTATTCAATGCTCTATAATCAATGCAAAGTCTAATTGAACCATCATTACATCTAACAAACAAGAAAGAAGAACCCCATGGTGATGTGCTAGGTCGAATGAATCATTTATCTAATAACTCATGCAATTGCTTCTTTAACTCTAAAAGATCAATTTGAAACATTCGATAAGGATATATTGAAACTATCTTAGCATCATGAACTATGTCAACATAATTTCAACTTGACGATCTCGTATAATACCAGACATCTCATTAGGAAAAACATCATGATACTCATTTACCACTACAACATCATTAATCTGAACAGTTCCTTTGTTTTCAACAATATGTGGAAGGTAACATTCATTTCCATCTTTTAATAGTTTCTTAGCTTCCTGATATATTTTCAAAAGAAAGGGTTGATTCTTGTAAAGAAATAGAAAATCATTCTGAAAAGAAACATCTCTAGCTCTACAGTAAATCATAGCATAATAAATAGAAATCCATTCCATACCAAAAATAATATCAAACTCTACAAGAGGAAAAACAATAAGGTTTGAAGGAATATTCATTCCACACAAAAGGACAAAAATGTTCTTATGTTTTCATTTTGTCTCATCATTTAATCCATGTGTTTTTACTGTAAGTTCTATATTCATATCTTGAGATGGGATTCCCAATTTACTAGAAAACTCCTCAGAAATGAAATAGTCTGTAGAACCTGAATCAAACAACATATTGACATAATCTGAACAAACAAACAGTGTACATGATACAACTTCATTTGATTACCCAAAACCTACTGAAGTAGTTTCAAAGGATTTCACGACCCCATTCTGCTTGTAGTCTGGTTTCTATCTTTCAGTTGGGTTCTTTATTTGACACTCATTTTCATAATGACCCATTTCATTGCACTTAAATCATATTATTGACTGTAAATCATATTTTTTCTTACCATTACAATGATATTTTTTAGTGAAAATACGAGCCTTATATCCCATTTTACCAAATTTGTTTCACATAACAAGACTTAAAAGACATTCACCAGCATTCTTTTTACCACAATTTTCACAATCTTTAAACATAATATTCTTACCATTAGACTTTTTCAGAGAGTTCTTCCCTATCACCTGCCACCTCGACCTCTTATTCTATTGTTTGTCAAAGAATACCTGATCATCAACCATCTCAATTTCCACCTTCTTCGCACAACAAACACGTTTTTCCTAACATTTGAACTCACGAGAATCTAAACCACTTAGATACTCTGTCTTTAATCCTAATTTAAAATGGTTGATTTTACTATCAACATCTCGTATAAAATTTGGAGCATACCATGCCCATCGTGTGAATTTTTCTTCATAAGATGCCACAGAATCATCCTCCTACCTCAATTCTAGTAATTTTTTTCTATACTAAGACAAACCAAATTAAAAAAATATTTTTCTCAGGAAACATACCATTGAATTCATCCCATTCGAGAGCATAAATCTCCTCACTATCCCTGATATTTTTCACAATAGACAACCACTAATCAGCTTCAACATTAAAACTGCAAACAGAAAGACTAACCTTTTGATGTTCATAACGACCGATGACATCAAAAATATTCTCCAGGGATTTAATCCACCATTCAGCTAGCACAGGGTCATATGATCCTCTGAATGATGGGGGATGTTTCCTTATGAAATGCTACACTACTGGCATCTTCTTCTGTGGCAGATTTGGGTTATCGCGTACATGGATACCAGCACCATTTATAGCCTTATTCAACTCTTCCAAAACTACAAAAAACTGTTCAATTCCAATTCCGACCATCTCAGGTTGCGGATTTGGAAGGTTTTCTTCCTCCTCGTATCGTCCCAACATAGGTGCCCTATTTCCTCTACGGAAAACCATTCTGAACACAGAAAATATCTTAGGTGAAGCAACATGGAAATCTGGAAATGCTATATGATTTCAATATTAACATAAATAACTTTATTGATATTAATTTGACAATACCCTAACAACTAAATTTATCTAAACTGACCTATGATACCAAATATAAGGACCCTAACATATACCTTACATAATATTGAATTAAATGAATAATTCACATTGAAGATCTTTTCAAGTTTATAGTTTTAGAGAATTAGGACATAAATATTACATCTCAAAAGATTACAATGTAGAAAATTCTACACATATTCCATTTTTTCATAAAATAAAAACTCTTGAAAAAATGAGTCATGTCTAGTTCCAAGTTTTAGATAGCGTGACTTTTCCTTGATCCCATCCTTGACCCTATTCATCTTTAAGTTCTGTGAAAACATTTCAAAACATGGGATGAGCATAAAAAGGTCAGTATGGGTTATAAAACAATGAAGTAAAACATTTGTTCATTAATACATACAAAACATAAACTCTTTTAATTACCCCAGGAAAACATAAGATTTATGAATAACACAAAGAAATCATAAATCATAAAGCTAACTTGTAGCATCCATAACATACTCATAATGTAGGTATCACAACTACATAGGGAGTTACTTTAGAATACCCATTATAGTATATTCCATAAATCTCTTAGGAGAAACATTCACATTTACCTCCATCACATTACCCAATTCATTAGAGATCTATCTTGGGCTGACCCGCCCTCGGTTTATCACGGAACCACCCACATACATAAATAATTCCCAAGAATCATAACATGATCATAACACATAACATAAGTAGAAAGGAAAGATAAATATCCACATTACAATTACAAAATATATGTTTAATATATTGATATAATAAATCTATTATAAAAAACATTTTTAATACCAAAATACATAAAAAGAGTATATGGTATTTATTTTTCCTATTAAAAACATTACGGCTTGTTAAGGATGCCAAAGATCAAATAATACTCGCGGCGGCGGAAAGGTCGTTGTCACCGCTTATGTTTAAAAAACATTCCTTTATTGTCATTTAGTCAAATGATTCATTAAAAAATATTCACTATGAATGAAATGCAATTTCAAAGGGTTTTATACACCATATAAAATAATGTCGTGTATAAAACTAAATATGCCTCAATAGAAGAAGATTGAGATGAAGTCCCTTAACTCGTGTCCGAAATGACTCAATCATTCTTTAATATCCAAAAAAATATACTAACGTAAATTTATACTTTATTAAAAACCTTTTTCAAGTTTATTATTCCTTTTATATAACTTATTACCATGTTATAAACATCATGTAATCATTTATGTTACTAACGTTCGTTTTTTCGATATTTGGTACTTGAGTCAAAAATAAACAACTTGTATTTAAAAGTTGTCCATGTGGTTAATAGTCCATTATATCAAGAATAATATTCATGATTTAGATATCATATATATATCATATATATCAAGTATATACATGTATTTATAACAGTACATAACATTTGGAGGTAAGAAATGAAATACACTGTTCATGGAGACGGTAAGCCGTACGTACGCATGAATGCTACTTTTAGTTCTATTTATTATTTTAGTGGAATTTTAACATAATTATACAAAGGTATAATATAATTCCAGTATAATTTCATATATAATATCATCTGTTATATCATTATCTCCATATTTTATACGTCCCACATATGGCATTAACGAATCATATCACTTTGAGGGGGTGGTAGTCTGCACTTCCTCTAATGAGATTATCGTGTATACCCATAATGGAAACCATAAAGGCCTGATATAAATGGAAATTATAGAAGAATAAAGAAAACATAAACATAATATATATAATACATAAATATAGTTCCACCATAATGTCCACCATGATAGGTGGTTGGAGATATTTTAACAATCATCGTTTTGTGAGGCGTTAGTTTTCCATCCACTGAAACATTATGTTCTTCATCCATTATGTGGAGGTGAGTGTAAGTGTAGATAGAATAGTTCTCATAAAAACATACTAGTATATTTAGAATATTGCTTTTTATTACAAAATAAAAGAACAAAAAGTGTTTAGGGGTTGGAGAAATTAAATAAAAGAAAAGAATTTAAGAGAAATCGTTACCTTTAATTTTGGTAACTCCCATGGGTTTTATCCAAACGACTTATTGAAGTGCCTTATGCCTAAGGTAAGGATTCTAGGAGGAGTAGACAGAAGTAGGTAGATTAATTGGGTAGAGTTTGGATGATCTAAAATACTTTAGAGGTGTGTGGAATTAGTTAGAAGTGGTCTTCTTTTATAAGGGAGAGGTGGGACTCTTTAGGAAAGTGTGAAAACATTATTTTATTATAAAAATATCGTCGATATCAAAAGTTTCAAAAATCATTAAAGTCAAAGATAAGATGACTCATATTAGAAATAAAATCATCCAATCCTTTGTGGACATGTTTTGGATAGTATTTTTATCATTATAATACTAATTATTTAAATAATTTATTATTGAGGTAAATACTACATCATTATTGTGTCATAAATAATTTAAATAATTTAATGTATAAAAATTAAAAAAAATACCATGATGTAGGAAATATATTTACCATTCCAATGAATATTTATAGTAAAAAATATTACTTATATAACACCATATAAAAATTAATTTACTAAGAGATATTTGTTTTTGTCATTTTTTTCCTTTATATTAAATTAATTAATCTAAAGTGTCATTTTCGTTCATAAGTGGATCCATTGGGGCCCAAAATATACCCAAGTATTCCCATGGTCTACCATTACTCATCCAATAAGGTTATTATAAGTGCTAAGGTAATTTTGAATTATTATAATATTCTTTTTACCTTGAAATACTATATTTACCTTTAACTATGCTAAATAAAATTCAAAATTTAATTTTCACCAAATAATATTTTAATATTATTGAATCAAGTTTTACTTATTTATAACAACCAAGTATGTCCTATTTTCAAAATTCACTTAACAGAAGTTGTAAAATATCATTTAAATGAAATAGTCAGTATTTTTAACTACTACTAAGTGATTTCACTATTCATCTAAAATTGATGTATTTCATAAATGTGCCACAAATTCCGCCTAAACCTAATTTGATATTAAGAATTAATAAATGATGTCTATTTTTCCAAATTCAAAACATAGTAGTGGCATTAATTATTTTAAAATTAATTCACGTAGTTAAAACAATTACCGTGTTTTTAAGAAACAATAACTATCAAAAGATTGACACTTGATTATGTCCAATTTCAAACTGAAATTAATTACAATGACCAAAATTGGATTAGATGGTAAAAATATAATTTAATTTCACTTTAAAACCAATTAAAAATATAATCTAACCATATAAATAAATTAAATTGAAAGGAACTTTTGAATTAAAATACAATATTTTTCACAATTCATTAAAAATGAACTTTATCAGAAAAATTCTAAAAATGTATCCAAAGTAAAATTTGATTTACCTATTATAAAGAAGGATTTTATTGGGACATTTATAATGTATTAATGTGTCTGAAAGTATATTTAATGAGGGTTCTCCATTAAAAGGCAGTAAATCGACCTTTTTATGTAAATTATGCTTAAAATTAGATTCATTCACATTTTAAGCCTCTATCATTTTATTGGATAAATGTAAATACATTTAACAAACATGTATAATCATATTGTAGTTATTTTTGTTCATTCCAGCCAATACAACAACTATTAGTTAACTACTATTTAAAATAATAATTTTATATTATTAGTGTGCAATGTAAGATTCCAAAGAAACCCGTTGTTGCGTATCGGGTACGCTATCGAACATAGAAACCCCTTTAAAGTAAAATTAATATTTAATGAAATTTGTTTAATAAATATAAAAATATATTATTCTTCATTTACCAGGGATTTTAAATCTACAATGTCTTTGAGCCTCATCCACAAACCCACAAAATATATGACATATGATTGCAACATGTCCTCAAGATTCTGGATGGTCCACTTTGTCTAACCATCCATCTAGGAATGAAAAGTAGTGTTAAGGAAAATCTAAGAGCTAAAATCATTCTCGATATATCTTCACACATTGAAGAAAAAATGTGGACCTCAATCCAAAATGATCATACTCAGGACTCTGTTTGGTCTGACAACCTCCGCCTGAAAATATATCGACAAGACCTCAAATGATCTTGACTCCTTGATCACTACAATATGTGATGATTTTATAAAATTATCCACTACTACTAATAAAAATTCCTATCCAACTTGATATTGATGTAAACTAGTAACAATATCCATAGAAATATCATCCATCATACAAGGATGAAAATATAACAGTTGAAGAAAACCACTGAGAACATATCGCATGGACTTCACCTTTTGGATGGCTGAATATCTAGACAAAAACATTGAAATCACACGATTAAACATAGAACACCAAATATAACCTCTCAAATATAACTACATATTTTTCACTATAGGATATATCGACATGATCATGTTATTTACCCCTTTATAAACCATCTCATTCATCCCTAAAGGAACAACATCCTTCCCTAAAACAACACTCGGTGTTGGTCACTCTTCAGACAAACGATCAGGGGCATGACCAAAATCAACCCAGTCTCTCATGACCTCCTCCTCAAGATCCCAAAATTGGTATTTTTCTTCCTACCACACCCAAGATAATTTCAGCATCATCTACATATGGCAATATTTTAACCAGATTTCTACCATATGTAGAAGAAATGTTTCAAGTTCTACCACAACTCATCATAAATTTCTTAATTCCAGTACTGCATCCCAGCAAAAATTCCTACTCAGTGCATCCATTAAAATATTCTCATTCCTTGGTTTATATGAAATATCATTGTCATAATCATTTTATAACTATATTCACCAAAGGTTGTGAAACATCAATTTAAAATTTTTAAAAACATACCTCTGGATCTTTTGATCGGTGAAGGATACAAAACAGTCGATGATGATGCCATTTCTCCCCAACATATTAGAAAACACCACCACCAAAACCTGAGATTGTGAGTGAATTAGTTATTCTCATGGGGGAGTAAATGTTGAGTCCCATAATAATTTTTTGGGTATCTACTACATCAGAAAATATCCCAACCCAAGACATGGATCATCATTGAAAACATTAAACTGAACTCTTTCTTTTGGAAGAAAATTAACTAGAGCACTGACCAACATCTCTATCAGATTCTAAAAAGTATTCTGACATTGATTAGTTCGAAATAATGCCTGACACCTTCTATTCACACTACTATATGAGTGCAAACTTGTGAAAATGGAGTTACAAACCTCCTATAATAGCCTGAAAGTCCAAGAGAACATTTTACCTAAGCCACTATCAAGGGGGTTTCCTAATACACACCATCTACTATCATAGAAATATCCACAACCACTCCCTATTTTGATAAAACATTACCCACAAAACTGACTTCCCAGTCCCATAACTCGCACTTAGAGTACTTCTCAAACAACATCCCATGGGGATGAACTCCCAAGACAACACAAATACTCTCTACTTGATCCTCTTCAAACATGTAGTAATCCTGGAGTTCTCTGATGAAAAAACAAAAAATAACTTATCTAGGAATCCAAAACAAAATGACCATTAACCCCATGAACATAGCTAGAGAATTTTTCAAAATGACGAGATCACTATAAACTCATAATGCCCATAAAGACTATAGAAAGAAGAAATCGAGATATCATAATACAATACACACATCTGATGATATATTAACCACAAGTATACCATTGAGAACTATATTTCCCACTTTATTTGATCAAATAAATCATCAATCCATGAAAGATTATAGAATTTATTAAATGCCACTTGGATCATGTGATGATAATCGATCCACGTCTGCAATATTCCATAAACATTAATCATAAGGAAAACTAGTGCACCCCACATAGACACACTAAAAATGAAAAACTCACTACAAGAGACCATGAATCTATATACACACCTCACACAACTCATAACGTGCCATACTATATGGATAAATCAATATTGGAGACATGCCTTTCTGTAGTTCAATCAAAATATCAATCTCTCATCGAGGTAGTAATGCTATGACATCCTCTAGAAAGGCATTAGGGTACTCTTCTATGACCGTGGAAAATTAAAACTACGGATCTTATGAAAAACATAGAATCATCTCGTCCATTAATGATGAAATGGATAGAATATTCTTATGAACCATTTGATGGTCTCTCTTTCCAAAAAACACTGATGTATCTCCATCAACATCAAATAATAGAACATACCTCCAAAATAAATCCATAATTTCCTTCAGTGAATACATCCCAACTATGATGGGGAGGATGTCTTATGGTTTAACATGTAAACATAGAAAATATCAATAAGAGTGGTGTTCCCTCAGCACTGGCTCATAGTTTATATATAATTCAAACAAGTAAGCTAGAACTCCAATGAGAATAGTCAACGTTAAGGGATATAGAAGAATCTCTACATCAAATCCTAAATCATGTACAAGGATAGTTGATATTAAGGATTTTGTCACTTCTCGATCAAACAAGGCATGGACCCATGTTGAAAACAATAATGGGTACCTTGAACGGTGTCTGCCTCACATGGAACTGGGAACACTAATGCATGATGCTGACCATAGCCTTCTCTATTTCCTCTATGACCCTACATAAAGAAACTTTCATGGACACGATATGCTCTATAGGGATGTGAATATCCTTGTGATATCATGCGCCTAACCCATATTAATTTTTTTGATCCCAAAATGGAGAAACTTCTCTATCTATATCTGCTAGAACAATATCAATGGAGGAATTTAAGGTGGAACAACATGAACACACTTGATGTTCAGAATGGTCAGACACACCTGTGACTGATGAACTCTTCCTCCCTAAGAAAAAAATATGTATGATTATTTTCATAGGCATCAGATCAACTTCCATATAAGAAATAATACATTGAGGTCTGGGACAACCCCTGACTAATCAAAATCTCTTCTTCCCTAAAAACAATGAACTATGGACCACAAATATACATTGAGATGAATCCCAGTGCCTCACCTTTTATGACAATATAGTTCTATCAAATATACTATCGATGACCTCTTATCATTCAATCATCTCTAGATATGTCGTTATAATTAATTAAGTGACTTAGAATTGGATTTCAAGGTGAAAATTATCCTAAATATGTCTCAGCCTCGCCTCCTCATCTGATAAATGGTCCGAAGCATATCGCCAAAGGTTCCTAAAAGGGATTCCAAACAATAAAAACCTAGATCACCCTGACTAAATATATGTTCCAACCTTAAACATTAAATAATATTGAAATATGTTAAAATTAACATTAAGGATCATTTTAGGTTTAGAGTTTTAGAGAATTCGGCCGCAACTATTACAAATACATGTCAAAAATAACATTTTAGACACTTCTAATCAATCCAAATTATTGACAATAATAACACTCATTAAACAACACAAGAGTTCCATTTATGATATAAATATTATTAATTATTGATTTCTCTTACCCTTCCTTATACCCTTGTAAAAACATTTCAGAAACATTTGATAAGTATAAAAAGATCAGTAAGGGTTATAAAACAATAAAGAAAAACATATGTCCATTAATACATACAAATCAACGAAATAGTACTTTTCATTATTTATCATACCACAAAAAATCATAATATTTTTAATAACACATGGAAATCATAAATAATAAAGGTGACATGTGACATCTATAACATACTTATGTTGTAGCGTTCCCAACGACGCAGGTGGTTACATTTTGAATACCCATAACAGTATATTCTATAAATCTATTAGGATAAACATTAACGTTTACCTCCATCATGTTACCCAATGAATTAGAGAGATATCTCAGGCTCACCCACCCTTGGTTTATCATGGAACCAACCATATAAATAAACAATGACCAAGATCCATAAAATATTCATAACACATTAAAAACATAATGGAATGATAAAATTTTCACATTAAAATCACAATATATCATATCATGATATCTAATTAATCAATCCATTCTCGAGAACCATTTTCAAAACCAAAATATGTAAAAATATTATATGGTATTTATTTTCCTTTTAAAAACATTAAATCTTGTAGAGGAATCCAAATATCAAATAATATTTGCAGTAGTGGAAAAGTCATTGTCACTGCGTACATTAAAAAGAAAAATTCCCTTTGTCATTTAGCGAAACAACACAAAGAAAAAGATTACCTTTCAATGAAATGAAAATTCAAATGGGGTTTATATTCTTTATAAAACAAAGTCGGGTAGAAAAAAAATTATTTCCAATGAAATGAAATTGATATGATGTCCTTGACAAAGATTATACAATTAAATTATGGATAAATCAAGGACAAAATTATCTGTGGAAAATATAAATACACCAAATATAAGTGTATATTATGTGTAAAACAATCATTGTTTATTTACACATATTCAAATCATGACATAAGAAAGAAGTATAAGTTTAACCCCATGAATGGAAATTGGGTTAAGAAGTTCCCTTACTGAAATTCGAGAGACTAACGACATCGCTTTATAATTTAGAAAATGAGTTTATAAGAGAGAAAATGGTCTCTCATCACATGAACAAAAAATTTACAACAATAATTATATATAATATCATATTCCTTCTTAATAAAATGAAAATTTCAAATACATAACATAAAATAATTCTTTGATTAGAAGAAGAGAGTGACAGGTTCCCTTTCCGAGTTGGTAAAATACGAAACATACACCTCATGAAAGAAGTATCATACAATGATGATGTAAATACCCATAAATTATAGAATACTTCACAATGAATACTATCATGGGAGGTATATACCCCACAAAAAAAGTAAATAGGGAAAAATATATCATGAATTTCATGGGAACCAAATGATAGATGAAAACCCCTTACCTCGTGTACGACTTGACTCGTTCGTTCTTTCATATCATGAATAATAAAATAATGTTAATTTATTGTTTATTATTATAATTTTTGATGTTTATTACTACTTTTATATCACTTATTATATTGTAATAAACATTACATAATCATTAAAGTTAATAACAGTCGTTTTGTCGATAGTTGGTACTTGAGTCAAAAATGAACTTCTTATAACTAAGAGTTTCACATGTGGTAAAAATTTCACCATCTCACGGATGATATTCGTGATTTAGATATCATATACGCACAATATATCCTAAACATATATGTATTATTGAGAGTACATAACATTTATAGATATGAAATGAAAGGCACTGTTCATGGAGACGGTAAATTTTGTGAATGCATGAATGCTACTTTCATTTCTATTTCGTAATTAACGGAATAGAAAAAAAATAATGATATATATGTATATTATATTCATTGTATTATAATTTATATGTTTTTTAACACCATCATTTATACATTCCATGTATAGAATGAATGATTCATATCACATTGAGGGGGCGGTTGTCCACACTTAATCAAATTAAATTACCATATTTACCCATTGCATAAACAATAAAGGATAAATATAATGAAAAATAAATAAGAATACATATAATATAAATATAATAGATATCACATATAAATGCAGTGTCATCATAATGGCCACCATGAGTGGCAGTTGGAGATAATTGGACATTCAATGTTTCGTGAGGCTGTAGTTCACCGTCCCCAGAAAGAGCATGTTTGTATTCATTAGATATAAGAGTGTGGATGTATAGCTGGAATAATACTCATAACAACATTATAGTATATTTATGATTCTATTTTTGTTATAAATTAATGGAATAAATAGAGTTTATGGGGTTAGATAAGGAAATTAAATGAAAATAACTTGAGAGAACATGTTACCGTTAAATTGGGTAACTCAATTTGGTATGAACAAAAAGGAATTCTTGAAGTGACTTATCCATAAATTAAAGATTCTAGGTGGAATTTATGGATTTTGAGAGCTTATTTTGGATGATTTTGGACATTACAAGGATGATTTGGAGGGTTGAGTAAGGGTTAGAGGTGATGGATTCGAATATGTGGGAAGAGGGGTTCTTTAGAACATGTTGAAAATATTTTTTTTTATAAAATGATTTTAGTTTTCAAAGGTAAAAAACTTATTTAACTAGAAAATAATGTACCTGTAAGTCTATAAAAAGTCATCCAATAAAAAGTGAACATTGTTTTAATAATTTTTAATCCCTTTCTTTCTAATTTAACGCTATGTTAATTTATTTAACTTTTACAATGTCCTCTTATGTATTCATACTATATGGTAAATATATTTACTATAAAATGAAAAGAGAGGAAAATAGATCATTTATGAAAATATTACAATCATATATGTCCTTTGTAAGTATTTTATATTTTTAGGATTATTTTATCATTTAATAAAATATTTATTGATTTAAATACTCTTTTATGTCAATTTTAATACCATTCATATCATGACATTATTAAAAATTCCAAAACAACTTGATTAATTCCCAAAAACATTATTAATTCAAATATAACATGTCATCCTTATCTATAATATTACTGGATGGAATAAAAAGATTCAAAAAATTATTTAAATATTTATAAAATCATTTTTTCAATACATTATTAATGAAGCAATTACTTTATCACCATTTTTTCGTAATAAAATTTATATATATAATGTCTAAAAATTATAAATAAAATACCATGATGTAATCAATCATTTTAAATTTATAATTAATATTTATAGTCGATGATATCACTTATATAAACCCAAATATATTGTTTTACTAAAAGATATGTGTTTATGTAATTTATGTCCTTACATTAAATTAATTAATATAAGATGTCATTATCAATCCCATGTGGATCAATGGGGTCGCAAAATAAACCCCAAGGATTCTATTGGTCGGAAATACCTAATCCAATAGGGTTACGAAAAGTTTCTGAGAAATTTAATATTATTATAATATTATTTGTCAACCTTATTTACCAGATCTAACATTTAACCATGGTAAATAAAATATTTATAGAAGTAAATATTCATAATGTATAAAAATAAAAGTTACCTTTTAAAAAAATATGGACCTCCTAATTCCAAATATGGAATCCATTTTTTCCAAATTCAAAACATAGAAGTTACATAAATAAATTTAATATTAATTCACATTGTCAAAACCAAAAATGAGTGTTTTTATGAAATAATAACTATCAAAATATTGACAGTTGTTTATGTTCAATTTCGTTGTGAAATTACTTCAAAAAACCTAAATTGGATTAAATGGTAAAAATGTAAACTAATAACAAATTAAGAATAATAATAACAAAAATATAAATATAAAAATAATTTTGATGAATTGGTTGTTTTGAATTAAAATTCAATATTTTTCACTATTCGGAAAAAATCCACTTTTTTCAGAAAAATGCAAAAAAAATTAACCAAAGTAAATTTTGATGTCATTATTATAATGAAAAAGTTCATTTTTTCAATTGGTAAATATAAAATTAAAAAAAACTAGATTTAAAAGGTGTTATCTATCAAAATTTTGCAAAATGATCATTTAAAGATATTTTTGAATTTAGGCATAAACATGGATTCATTATCATTTAGTGCCTCTAAATTATATTGGATAAATGTAAAAACATTTAACAATCATGTGTAATTATATTTTAGTTAGTTATGATTATTCACACCAGTACATTTTCTCGGGGTTAACTACTATTTAAAATAATATAATATTATTATTTTTCAGTATGACTTGGCCTAGTATGCAACAAAAGATTTCAGAGAAACCCATTGTTGTGTGTCAGGTATACCATCGAACATAGAATCCCCTTTAATGTAAAATTTATATTTAATTCACAAAAATTAACAAATAAGAAAATTTTATATACTTTATCTACATGGGAAGTCACATCCTTCCCCCTTTCAAAAATTGTATCCTCACAATATTAAAATTGGGCTTAGAAACATCATTAAAAGTCTCTAATCAGAAAAAGAGTCAATAAAACTATCACTATAAAAGAATGGAAAAAAAGTTAAAAGGACACATGTGATAACACATACTAGGTTTCCCTGTATTAAAACATGGATTTAGAGGATAAAATTTGTGTGAAGTTTTAATGGAGAGTGATAGAAAACATGAATAGGAGAAAGTTGACTACAAGAAAACCACAAACATGTGATAGTTTAAACAGTATTTGATTCCCCAATAGGAAAAGTAAATAGACAATGTTTTTTTAAGTTCCATTTCATAATGTTGGAGAATTTATTTATGAGATTGAATAATAATTTAAGCTAATATACATACTTTTCAAGTAGGGTTTCATCCATTAATAATTTTCTACCAAAAACACATATTTTCTCCAAACAAGGTGTTTTCAATAAGACTTGTTCACACATAAAGCGCTGGAATCAACTTCTAGAGAATCACATAATCCACCTACGATGAACTATATAATTACACTATATTTAGACATTAAACAAAACCAAAATTGTTAGTAAAAAATTAGATAATCCCCAAAAAGGATAATATTCAAAAAAAATAAGTACTACTCTTAATCCCCAAAACTGAACAAACAATACCCAAAGTTAAATAAAGGCCACTCAATATGAAATTTTACTTAAAATCCTTCAATATAATCCAACATAAGAATGAAACCCAAAACTCATAACAATTTAATCTCATCGTCTTCCACAAAAGTCATAACATTTAACTCCAAATAACATCAGATACTCTTAAAGGCTCAAAATGAAATGTAATTAACCTAATCACATATTCTCTATTATGGGATAATCATTTCCATAAATAACCCAAATTTCTATATGTATACAATAAAAACATATATTCTTCCAAAATTAAATTTCAACCATCATTCCACAAATGAAATCCTATAGTATTCTATTTTTCATAGGCAAATAGTGTTCCCAAAAGATAAAATGTGTTCCAAAATAACCTTTATCACTTAATTACAAAATCATTTTCCTATACTAAGGATATCCATTTGATAAAACATAATATCCAAAATTAACTTATTCTTGACCATAAAAATAACAGAATTAAAAGGATATGTTATAAAAACTAGTGGTTTTAGGTAGGTTAATGGTAAGTGATGAATCCTTGTCGCCAATCAGTTGTGGGTTTTATTCATGTGACCTTTTCGGACGCGACATGTTGTCTCCCATCTTGCGTTTTGTCCCATTTTATAAAACTCAAAAATAACCCTAAAATGATTGAACCTCAATGGTTTTTTCATACCTATCATTTTTATTCAAAATCATAATGAACATAATGTCTTATGTCATGAAGTCTTATGTAAATTGAAATTTTTTTACCTCTATAAAATAAGTCTATCCTCAATGAAAGAACATTGAACCTCGATCACAGTGTCCACCTGGTTTCATCGTCATCTTGTTCAGGTAGATAGATGGTTTATGTATTGAACAATGATTTAGAGATCTATCAAAATCATCATTTTTCTTTATCCAAATAAACATCATAAACCTTGGTTCATATTGGTTCTCTATGAAAAATAGTTTCAGAAAATAATCATGTATTGAATATAATTTCAAAACATCAGATAAAACATGATTTTTATATAATACTTATACTGAGTTTGAGATGAACCATTATATCAGTGGTACTTTTAAAATACCATAAGTATGTGCTAAAAGAATATAATTTAAAACCAAATATAAATAGGTTACACAAGGGTCTCCTTTTTATCTACCTTTTTCAAAATTTGTAATATGCTTCAAAATCTTGTGATAAGGTAAAATATTTTCAAATTCATCGTTAATATATACATTTCTAGAATAAATGAGAATATTAAGAAAATTGGATTTGATTAAATACAACCCATGATACGCGATGGTATCAAGGAATAGTGGAGTAGTTTGATATCTCAAACACTTTCTTGAAAGTGAGTTGTAAGATTGAAAATGTTTCAGAATCGTCTAGACATGACATTGAAATATTTATTTCAATAATGTCATCAGGAAGAGATAGGAATGACATTTTATATCCCCCTACTTCAATTTGTAACATATTTTTCATAATCTGAAAACGTTAAAAAAATAAGGATTTTAAATAAGTAGTAGACATAGAGACTGACCATGTGTCTAAAAAAACTCAAAATCCCTAATGTTGTCTAAACCATCCTTTGATACCAACTCTAAGTCCCCAGACATAAAAATTAAATAATCTTGAATTATTTTAATAATCCACATGGAGGATTTTTCAGGTTTAGAGTTTTATAGAATTAGATCGTAACTATTACAATTACAATTAAAAATAACAAATTAAACACTTATACTCTATGAAAAAAATTTATAATGATAAAACTCCCTAAATAAAACAAGATTTCTTTTGTTGATATAAATATTATTGAATTATTCCTTTCTCAAACCCTTATAACAAGTGAAAAACTTTTCAAAAACATGGTATGAGCATAAAAAATTCATTAAGGGTTATAAAAGAAACAAAGAAAAGACTTGTCCATAAATACATAAAAAACAGTGAAATATTACTTTTCAATAATTAACAAACCAAAAAAATCATTAGATTTACGAATAACACAAGGAAATCATAAATCTTATTTATAACTTGTGGCATCCATAACCTACTTACATTGTAGCTTTCATAACTACGAAGGGAGTTACATTTGGAATACCCATCATAGTATAATCCATAAATGTCATAGGAGAAACATTAATGCTCTCCTCAATCACATTACCCCTTCAATTAGAGTGCTATCATGGGATCACCTATCCTATGTTTATTACAGAACCACCCGTATACATAACCAATTTCCATGAACCATAAGATATTCATAAAATATAAATCAAACATAAAGGAAAGATAACATTTCTACATTTAAATCAAAATATATAATTTCATGATATTGAAATAATAAATCCATTATCAAAATAATTTTCAATATAAACATATGTAAAAATATTATATGGTATTTTTTTCCTTTTAAAAACACTACTGTCTATTGAGGAAGAAAAATATCAAATATTGCTCACGGTGACAGAAAGGTCGTTGTCACTACGAATGTTAAAAAGAAACATTCCATTTGTCATTTAGTACAAAGATACATAAAAAATATTACCTTTGAATGAAATGAAAAGTAAAATGGTTTTATACACCGTATAAAATAATGTTGTGTATAAAACAAAATATGACTCAATGAAATGAGATTGAGACGAAGTCCCTTACAAATATTGTACCATTAGATTAATTTTAAATTAATGATATAATTATGTGTGAAAAATAATAATACATCCAATATAATTGGATATTAAGTGTAATAAAATCAGAGGTTATATACAGATATTCATGTCATGACATAATCAAGAAGTATATGTATAGAAAAAATAAGGGAAATTGGGTTATGACCTTCCCTTACCGAAATTCGACAGCCTAACGGCGTGGCATTATAATTAGGAAAATGAGATGATGGGAAAGAAAATAGTCTCTAATCAAATGGAAATAAAATTTATAGAAATAAGGATATATATGAATATAACCAAACATAATAAAATCTAATTTTAAAAGAAATAACATAAAAGATATCATTGACTTGAAGATGAGGGTGAAAGGTTCATTTAACAGCTTGGTAACTTACGAAACAAACACCACATGAATGAAGGACAATACAATGAAGATAGTAATATTGATAAATTAAAATATATTAAACAATTAATACAATCATGGGATGTACATACACCAAAAAAAAGAAATAATGGAAAATATAGAATGAATATCATGGGAATAAAATGTGGGATGAAAACCCCTTACCTCATGTTCGACATGACTCGTTCTTTTTTTAATCTCCTTAATAATAAACCAATTTTATTTTCTAATTGAATAAGAACGTTTTTAACGTTTATTATTTAGTTTATATCATTAATTACTGTATTATAATCATTACATAATCAATTAGCTTAAAAACACTCATTTTGTCGATATTTGGTACTTGAGTCAAAAATGAACATCTTATAATTACAGGTTATCCATGTGGTCAAAATTCCATTATATCCAGAATGATATTCATGAATTAGATATCAAATATATATCATATATATCCATTATATATTTTTATTTAGAATATTAAACATCATTGGTAGATAAGAAATGAAATGAATCATTCATGGATATGGCAAGCCATACATACACATGAACGATACTGTCATTAATATTAAATATTTAATGGAATAAAAACATATTGATACATAGGTATGTTATAATTTATGTATAATATCATATATAATTTCAGTAATTCCTTCCTTTATACATTCCACATATAGCATTAATGAGTCATATAACATTGAAGGGGCGGTAGTCCGCACCTCCTGAAATTAAATTACCATATTTACCCATTATGGAAACTATAATGGTATGATATAATGAAAATTTAGGAATAAAAGAGAAAATATAAATATAATATATATCACATATAAATACAGTGCCATCATAATGGACACCATGAGAGGTGGTAGGATATAATTGAACATTCATCGTTTCGTGAGTCAGTAGTTTGTTGTACATAGAAAGAGTATTTTCATATCCATCAGATGTAGGCATGTGGATTTTTAGTTAGAATAATTTTCATAAAAACATCCTATAATAATGAATATACTGGTGTTGTTATAAAAGTATTTAATAATGAGAGTTTAGGGGGTTGGATAACAAAAATAAATGAAATGAACTTGAGAGAAGACGTTAGGTTCAAATTGGGTAACTCTCTTTCGTTTGAATGAAAAGACTTTTTGTAGAGGATTCTACCTCATTTAAGGCTTCTATGTGGAATAGAGGGATGCTGGGAGATTATTTGGGAAGATGTTGGACAATCCAAGGGGGATTTAGTAGTTTTATTAGTGTTAGAATTGATGGATATTTATAAGGGGGAGGAGGGTCTCTTTATGAATGTTCGAAAATATTAATTTTTTTATAAAACATTTTTTGGGCTTAAAAAGTTCCAAAACATATTTCATTATATTATAATGTACCTATAAGTCTAAATAAAATCATCGAATAATAATTGGATATGTTCTGTTATTTTTTGATAATTATCTTTCTTATTTAACCTTTGTTAACATATTTATCTTTTACCATATCCTCTTATATATTCGTACTATATGGTCAATATATTTAATATAAAATTACAAGATAGAAAAAATGTATCATTTATGAAATTTTTTACATCACATATTTCATTTTTCCTAATTTTATATTTTTAGGATTATTTTATCATTTAACAAAAATGGATTGATTTAAAAACTCTTTATTGTCAATTATTATACAATTAGTATCATGACATTTTAAAAAATCCAATCCAACATGATTCATACGAAAAAAATTCTTTGATTAAAATTTTACAAGTCATTCAAATACATAAAATTCATGGACGACATAAAAAGGTTATAATAAATTTATTTTAATATTCATAATATCATTTATTTGTTTCCTTTTTTAATGAAAAAATTATTAAATCACCAATGTGAGATAAATAATTTTTTTTATAATGTCTAAAAATTATAAATAAATTACCATGATATAGGAAATATTTTTAGCTGCAAAATAATCATTTATTGTAAAAGATATCACTTATATAACCCCATAATAATTGTTTTTATAAAAGATATATGTCTATTTTATTTTTCATTTTACATTAAATTAATTAATATAAAATGACATTATCACTCCCAAGTGGCACCATTGGATCCCAAAATCAACCAAAGGATGCCCTTGGTCAGGAATACCTCATTAAAATAGGTTAAGACAAGTTTATGGAAAATTTAATATTATTATATTATTATTTTCACCCTTATTTTCTAGATTTATCCATTAACCATGGAATTTTTTTTACTAAAGTAAATATTAATAATGTCTAAAAATAAAAGATAAATTTTTACAGAATTTAGTCCTCCTGATTCCAAAAATTGAATCCTTTTTTAAAAATTCAAAACAAATATGTTGTAGACAATTTTTTTAAATTAATTCCTATTGTCAAAACAAAAAAACGTGTTTTTAACAAATAAAACTATTAAATGATTGACACTTGTTTATGTTCAATTTCATAGTGAAATTACATCCAATGGCCAATATTGGATTTACTTTTATAAATATTATCTAATTAAACTTTAAACCCAATAAAATGAAAATTAAAACTATATAAATAAATTAGAATAAAAGGCAGTTTTGAATTAAAATGAACTATTTTTCACTATTCATAAAAAATGATATTTATCGGAAAAGAACCAAATTTTACCAAAGTATATTTTTATTTCCCTCTTATAAATAAGAAGTTTATTTTCTCAAATATATCATATAAAAGACGCAAAAACTAGATTGAAACAAGGTTCTCCATCAGAAGGTGGTAAAAAAACTTTTTAAAAGAAGTAGAATATTTATGATTAAAATTCGATTCATTATCATTTAAAACATATAAGTTTTATTGGAAAAAATTAAAAACATTTAACGAATATGTGTAATCATAATATAGTAAGTTATGTTCATTCCTGCCAATACCATGGTAAGGCATTAACTACTAATTAAAATAATATTATATTATTATTTTTTAGTATGACTCATTCTTGTGTGCATCATAAGATTTAGCAGAAACACATTGTTGCATGTCGGGTACAACCATGAGCATAAGATCCCATTTAATGTAAAATTTATATTTCATTCACAAATATTAATAAATATGAAATTTTCATATTCATTATAGACCTGGGATGTAACACTAAAGGGTAAGTATCTCATACTGACTAGTTTTCTTCACATTTGTAGAATGTACCTTGATTCTAAAGTATCCTTTAAACTCCTCCGATGAGACTATAAACTCCCCACAATCTTCATGGAACAAAAACCATCAATGTATTGATTCCCACATAGAATAATAAAATGAAATGGCATCTAGGTCTCCTTCTGATGAAATATTTAACTTAATTCCATCTCAACATTTTTAACCAGTCTTCTGTGAAAACATTTAAAATTGAGACCTCATACCTCTATAAAATCTGGTGTTCAGATACACAGAGTGTCATCTTCTATGTGTATTCATCATCATCCTCGAACCTACCATGATATACTAGTGAAAGCTACAGAATATACTCTTTCTGAACTGAATGAGATGGTCGAACTGGATCCATACCTACATAATAAAAAACAATTAGATCTCTTTATCCTAGATTATAGAATATTTTAACATTAATTGAGTTCTTTCTTTTATTAATTTTAGGTTAACCTATCCCAATGTTTACCCATTCAAACACCAGATCAAAGAAGAATGATGCAAGATCCTTTCCTAGGTATCTTCCAAGAAACTAATATCACATCATTTAGTAGTCACTCTATGATTAATGGTACATGCATCATATCATTTGGGGGTCTAAATACATGTATCTCAGCTAGTCTCTGGTGATTACATCAATTAATAAATATAGACGACATTGTTACCCTACTAACCCATGAATCGTCTATTGTTCCTAAATCAAAACTCCTTCTTATACTGAAACATGGTATCTCATACCACAATTTCAAGGGCCCCTCTGATAAAGGTGTAACCCTCCTAGGTCGGCAATGGGACTAGAGAGATAGTGACCTCCATGAATTGACTCTAGTAGGATATGGGTTGGTGACTAGAACTGAGGGTATAATAAAAATTAAAATGGGAGGCATTACCCGCTAAGAGAAACTTATACAGAAGAGAGAGATAACACATAAACTGACCAACATCTACACAGAATACAATATAAAATAAAACCTAGGTTCAAAAATGTAATTTCATGAAGGAACTACTACAACTAAATGGGAATTATTCATGTATCAAACTAAAGTAATGGTGATAGTTACTACAAATCCCAAAAAGATCCTGATAAACCACAAGTTATAACAATCCTGACATCCAACATATTGAATTAAACCTTCAAAAAAATTAATTATATACGTATGGGGAGTATAAGAGTATACTGATTAGGTTCCTCCCTAGAAACTCTCATGAAAAAAGTAAACAGGGCAAGATAAAGTAACGTGAACAACTAGAAAAACTAAATTTTCACCTAAATTGGTATTATATATTCCGATCCTCAACATATCAATTCTCAGTACGTATTGAATACATGAGTATATAATATAATACCTAATTTCATGGTTACCCAGTGGCTACTTCCCCACTAAATTTCTACTCATCCCTGAAGACACACATCCTGAGAATCTCACTCAGATAGTATAGCCCATAGAAAACTCGGAAAATCACCACAACATGAACCACGTGCAACGCACCACCACGTACACATAACCAAAATTAATGAGGTAGTTTCATGGACCCAAAAATTCTCATATAATGTGTATCATTCCTCTGATATTATACCACAATCCATCATATCCGATTCGCTGAGTAAGGATCCTCAATATATCACTACCATAACATGTAAAACCTATTTTAGTCCTTTGGAAACTATATATAGAATATATGTGTTTTAAATAACCAAAATCCATTACAACCCTCGATACATATATATGTGGAAAACTAACTGTCATTTTTACTATCACATGTAAGTACTAAGAGAAGAGTGTGAGAGAAATGGAGGTAGTCTTCCATCAATCCTCCCACCGGGATGATGGGGTAAACACCACTGAGGGATCAGAATCCTAGAGGATTTAGTTTCCTTAACTGAAAGTTTTGAGTATATTATAGAAACAAAAAATGTATAGGGTATAATATATCTCTCGAACACACTATGGGTATGAGATAGTCATAGACCCATCTCTAGCTAATGACAGTATCCCAAGTACCACTTCTATGACCAGATATCCTATAAACACAAAACCATTTCAAGAGATACATTAAATTACTTTATAACTTTTTACTAGTTCAGCATTACATTAATTAAATTTTCACAATTTTTAAACCATTATCAATTTCCACGTTACTTTTTATCAGCATCTCAATGAAGTTAAATTCCCTCCAGGAATAATCTAACCATGTCCATGAATTATCATGATTATAACCTCAACATTATATCCCAAAATACACCAGCCCCATGGGTCATACATGTATTCATTAATTAACAATATTACCCACCATATCACAAGGATCTCTTGGAAAACAATATTATCTCCCCAAACACAATTAGAACAACACAGTGAGTAGATGGACTACCTTTCTAAACATTTGAACCTATATTAGTATAGTAAACTATTTCAACCACATGTAGATAATAAAATAAATGACATGATATACCCTACATGTCATTGCCTCCCATGTAAAGAGTGTAAAAAACACATCTACCAACCTCAAGCATTGTGGAAATTAATGAAGATAAAAATCAACATGGCCACTATCTAAACAACATATTCAACAAGAATATATCTTAATTTACAATTGTTAAGCTAATATTATACATGTTCCATCATCTCTAGTGTCATCCACGACACCCACATGAATATACTGATTTATCTCACCACTCCAAGTATTAACTACTACCACAAGAACTGGTCCTCACCACCCCTCATACCACAACACCCATCCGGGCTCAACTATACCACGTTAACAACACAACTATGACACCTTCCCAAGATACTAGTACAACTATCTATGGTCATCCATCCTTGGTTCATGTCACATCAAAATATGTAGTTAATAAACAATGAAATGGTGTCTCTTCCCCAAATAAAAGAATTTAGCTTTTACACACAATGGTCAAGCACAAAGAAAAACACACGGTACTTTTCCTTTATAAACAAATAGGAAAAAAAGTCCCCATAAATCCATTATAATTAATTACAAAACATGTTATTTATTCTATCTTGAATTAAATGAGTCATTAATCATAGTTTCCAACAATGAAAACCTAATAAATAAGCTAAATCAAGCTATAAAAAATCAATTAAACAATATATATAACATGACAGTAACTATTTTATCAACATGAATCGTCATGATTATTGTTCATTAAAAAATTCAATTAAAAATGAACACTTGCGTCAATTAGATTAACTGAATATTAAAAAAAAAATATTCACTAAACAAGAATAATTAATCTTTTATACTATTTATTATCAATTCATTCTGAATTTACATTCTTTACCAATTTCAATCAAGAAAAACATGATAAACCCACAATATCATAGTTATAAAACTGTCTATCAAATCAAGAGAAAAAAATATTATCACAATACAAAGAAACAAAATCACTATGTGATTGATATAAATTCATTCGTCTAGCTCAAATATTTAATTCCGTAAATTATATTTTGATCCATGGGGATAAGTCCAGATAACTATACGATTACTCATAACTAAATAGATATGTAATGAATCCCCTAATCCCCAAGGTCATTGATGTTCTTCACATGATAACATGCCAATTAACAAACCTCTGATCAAACCTACTGCAATAAATTCATTGATATGAGCACTTCCCATCACCAACACATCAACAAAAAACTGGCAGAAGCCCCATTAGAAACATAGGAATGCAACCAACATTGCCAGGTGATTAGAACAGGATGAAAACAATATCAAACCTAAACAATCCTATAGAAAACAAGTATAAAATAAAACATGGATCAATATGGGTCACCATAGATTAGAGATGGGATCCATAGATCGATTCTCATTGAATGGATCTATAAAATGATAAAGATTGGATTGTCAGGTCAGTAGGGAAGGGAGAGAATGATGTTTTAGATATATGTTTTGACAACCCCGGTGGATGGAATAAAAAAACATTAAAATTTTGTGTGATTACATGATGTGTAATACCGGTTCACATTGTTTTATTTCTTGATATTGAATTCAATTGAAAAAAAATATTTCCTTTCAATTTTATTTAATTTTTAAAACCATGAAATATTACAGGAATGGAATCCCACTATAACATCATGTAATTATTCTACATGGTTTGAAGAACACATTCACTATGTGAATGATCATTTCTCTCATTTCATATCACCCAAACTCTTCCCGACATTCTTTGAGACTCCTCCAAGAAACCCAACCACCAAGAACATGCAAAGGCTTGACCAACATAGATTTTTTCCCATACAATCCCAATTTAGAATCGTAGTCTTCCCAGTGATATATGACTAAAGACATGATTTTATATGAATATGTGTTTTCAAAAACCTATTGACATATAATTATGATTGGTCTTCACACTATAATTTCTTGTGTATTATTCTTCATAAAAAATAATGTTATGTTTCTTGATTATGATCAATTAATTTCAAGATTTTAATTTCTAATGTTAATCTCATGGTTTCATACATGTATGATTATATTTCTTTCTCTTGTGATAATTGATTCATATCCATTTTTTCCCATAATGATCGTCAAATCTAACCCCTTATTATATTTACCTTTACTAGGTTATAGATAATTTATTTATATTTTTTTATGACTAATATGGGTTTTAGTTGTCATGAAATCATTGATAAATCTTTTAAATCTTTTATATACTAATTTCTTATCTATATATGTTTGCAATTATACTAAACCTTTTTAGTTTTTTCATGGATAATATTGATTTATAATGAATAGCTCTCTAATAACATGTAGTGTTTTGGTATAAAATTGTGGGGTCACTATAAATAGTATCAGAGCATGTTTTACTCAAATATGAAACGTGGATGAGGATGAATTAGTGAGACCCTATTTTATACCGTTATTTTAAAAAATTATCCTATGTTAGGTTAAATAATACAGTTTGGTTTCACTGTGAAAATAAATCCCTTTCTAGGTAATATATTTAGATGTCTCTTTCACATTGAATCATCAATGTGTGATACCCTAAAAAATCATTGTTAGTATATCTCTACCATAATTCAAGTGCTTGGTCAATGGGACTTTTCTACACACTAGGTTTGATAATCCTCATAGAGATTATTAGTTTAACTGAAATGTTATTTAATTTCCATTATATAGAATTTAGATAGATATTGAACTTGGATAAACTTTTTAGAATAAATCTTTCATAGGATGAAAATAATTCATCATGGTTTATAAATAAAAAAGAATTATTTTTCATGATTATAGGAATACTCATTACTGTTTCTCACAGTACAATTTCATTATTAATTAATTGGTTTAAACAAAGATGAAATGTGTAAAATCAAATTTGATGGTTGGTGTAATGATTGTCTTCATGAGAATCCAAATGAGGCGAGATATGGAATGTGAAACCTTTTTTTATTATTCCTAATTTTCATTCTCATTATAGGTTTAACTTCCAAAACTGAGGACATTATCGAAAAGGACAGAATAAGAGAAAATGGATTTTCATGGAGATTTTCGAAGAAAGAGTATATGTAATTCTATATGTTAGACATGTGGGATTAAGAAACTGGGGATAATTCTTTCAGTAATGGGATGATTTTTTACGCGTAATAAATGAAATCAAAGCATGAAATTATTAGGGATAAATGATTAGTTAATTTTAATTAATTAAATAACATCAAAATTCACCTTTTATAGTTTAATGTATTATGATTGGTGAACTTGGGAATTATATTATCTAATTTTTAATCCATGTCCTAACTCATAGACTAATAATTGGACTATGTTATGTAAATTATTGAAGTGATATAATTCAAATGTTTGTGTATTTTTATTTTAGAATTATATTGATGAAGTGTTTTTTTAATGATAGTATACCTAAAAGAATCATGAGACAATGAATCATTATTAGAAATAGGTTTATTCTTATAGATTTTAAATTATATGTTGAATGGTATTAATAAATGAGAAATGTTATTTAGTGTTAAGGTGAATATTTTTTTAAACCACATGATTGTTGGATAGTAGAACAATAATATGTTCCAAAGGCTGAGATAATATTGTTTTTTTTTGTGATAATGATATTATTGATTTTGATAAAGTAAATTTCATAATATGGGATACTGTAAAATTAATTTGGGATTTCATGACAAAATAGGTTATTTTATCATTGATTATGTTTATTAATTTATTTATTTAAAGAATATATGCAATGCTCTTTTTTTTTGTGAGAGATAAGGGTAGATTTAGTTCTTATTTAGATTCATATGTGTATTCATTGATGTTTTAGATTTATTTAGGTTATTTTTTTGATAGCAGAATCATGTTTTTATAAAATATATGATCATGCTATTCACATGTTAAGTATGTGTCATTAATACCTATAGGACGTAATTTGGGTAGTATTTCATGTTGATTTGGGAAATTTAGTGGCCATTTCCAAATTATTGGTTTTTTGATTTTGGTTAAACATATTTATGAGTAGTTTTATGTCTGACTATTTTTGGAATGGTTTATGATAAGCATTGGTTGTTATTTTATAGGATTTAGAGATTAATGTACCATTTCATCATATAAGGATTTATCAATATTGGAATACTGGTAAAAAAATTATATTTTTGGTAAATAGATAGGGATAAAATAAATATATTGAATTATATTTTGGTTCTTCTGATTAATAAAGATTAATTTCTGTCATTCAATACTGAAAAAAACAATTTTGAATATTCATTTCTTGGAGTATGAGATTAGATAGAAGAGGAAATTAACAAAAACAGAAAAAAATGTTTATATTATTTTTCTTAAATGAAGAAAAGGAAGGCAATTTTATTTCATCATTTAAATTAAAAATTTAGTACTCAACTCTTGGAATTGGATATTGAAAATGCTTTTTTACTTTTTATAACTATATTTGGGGAGCTGATGGTAAATTTCACCCAGTAATGATTTTTGGTTTTTTCTTCATTAAAATTCTTGTGATCATGCCCTTTATCAATATATATTATTTTTTAGACATTTTCTATCTCCTATATGTCCATAATTTCCCATCGATCTGATTTTGTTCTTATCATGGAACCCAATTTTGTGTTATTTTATGTACCCTTTATGTTTTTAACTTCATATTTTCAATGTTTTTTCCTCAATGTAAAAATGAAGATTATCAAAAAATGTATTTCAAAATATTGAACAATTGATTAATGAGAATAATATTTTAAAATAAAAATTCAAATAATTCTTTAAAATATTGACACATTAATATTTTAGAAATTATTGTTTTCAAAATAAAATTCTCAGGTTCGTTAGCATTATTTACTTGAAACCATGAGTCTATGTGACAAACGATAAAGATAAAACATAAAATATACTAATTAAATGGATAGGTATGAAAATTAATATCCAATTTATTAAAACGTGTAAAAAACATTACATAATAAATATATATTGATTAATGAATAAATAATAATAACATAATTTTCATTAAATTCATTTTATGTTTTAAAATGGGTTTCCTTTAAAATAAAATATTCTATTTAATTTTACAAAAACATAAATTATAATTAACATATAAAATTGGAATAAATTTTAATTTAGTAAATTACTAAAAAAAAGTAAATCCTCATTAAATTTTATTTTACTTGGGGTATTTGGTATTTGTCTAAGGCTAATTTTTTCACTGAATATTGAAAAAATAATTTTGTAAAAAAATAATTTGGTATCAATTAAATGACCCATTTTAAATTTAATGTTATCTAAAATTATCTTAATAATACATTAATATTAAGTAATATAATTTAAAAATAATATTCTTGAAACATGACATATGTATAAGATAATTTAAGGGGTTAAAAACAAATTTTTCAAATATAATCTATTCTTATGCGCTCAATGTTGTTATCATAAAAATAAATAATAATATAAATCAATTCATGTATTTTAACAGTCAATTTACAGTTATTACATGACTTCAATGTAACTAAATAATGTTTTATTATTAATGATTTATTTTTAAGAAAAAATATTTTCTTTTCTGGTTTCATACTTATATAAAATTAATTTCTACAACTTAAATAAATTTAAAATCATAAAACTAATTCCATATTATGAATTATTATAATTAATATTTTTAATTTGGTTAATTATTTTTTATTAAATGTGAATAATAATAACAATTAAATTTTGTTATAATGGTTAATTTTGAAACATGTTTAATTTTTGTTAAACCATGAGATGAGGGAATGATTTCCACCGAAAACTTATTAAATCTAATCTATTGAAGATATTTCAACCATATAATATATTAAATATAGTTATTTGTAAATTTGGATCCCCTTTCATATAAAACTGACATTATATAATTGAAATCTTTTGTAAAATATCTATTTTTTCCTCCCATTTATTAAAAAAGGGAATATATTATCTTTCTTTACCTAAAATAGTAGATAATTATATGCTAACAAATACATGCTAAAAATAATTCCTATATTCCCTCCATTCATTAATGATCTTGTAGCCTTCTCTAAAGACTGATCCTTCTTGGTATAAAAATGTTATCCAAATAGTTTCTCTCAAGGAATAGGTATATATCTTAAGCATGATATTTCAAATTTAATTATGGATATGCATTATACAAAAATATTTTATAATAGAAATATGATTCATCCAGAATCATAAATATAATGACATTTTATTATGATTTAATAACATCAATTTTATTCCCCATCCCAAAAGAATCGTAAATTAAAGTATTATACATGTGTATGTGTAGAATACCACCTCTATGTAGTGATAAAATTCATTTTCCATCACCATATTAGATGGGTAGATATAATAATAGATTTAATGTGTTTATACGATATTTATAACATAATTATTCGTATGTAATTATAATATATTTTCATCCTTATTACCTTCTGATCCATTGTTAAATTATAACATCACTTGTCTATAACTGTGGACTACCTCCTATTCAAATCAATGTAATTTATATATCATTTTTAATTTACTTGTAAGAAAGAAAATTAAAATTAATGAATAAATGCAATATTTATGAATTAATAATGAGTTTTTAAAGGTTACTTATCATTTAACTTTCTTTCATTCCATCCTTTTAATAGTGGAAACAACGCTCGTGTGTTGGTACAGATTACCGTCCCTTTAATGTGATGTAATTAAATTTTCATAAGAATTTAATATGAATTTTTATAAAAAAATATAATAAATATATTTTATTTTTATATTATTATAGTAATTTTATAAATAGAGGAAACTTGATCATGTAGAAATTTTCAAAAAATCATAACAAAAACATTCAAGAAAAATGAAGTAGTAAATATATGAAATGAATACATTAACAAAGAATTGTTAATAAACTCGGGATAAAATAAAATAAGTGTATAATATATTATCCTATATCATTTAATATTAATATTTTATATATTTAAAATTAAAATAATTTTTTACACATGAGGTTACTGTGCTTATAAATAAATTAAGATATATGTTATGTGTTACATTTTCTCATTTTTCATATTTGATATACATGTCTGATATTTATCACCATAATTTAATATATTTTTATTTATTTCATCATTATTAATATATTTTTATATATTGATGAAATTAATAGTATTATAAGATCCATACCTTGTTATTTATTTACAAAAACTATTATTCAAAATATTCCAATATTCTATGGGTTTCCTATCAATTTCATCCATTGAGATACGTTTTATTGTTATAAACTAATTTATAACATCTATATTGGATATAAAATGGGAGAATATATTTTATCATAATTCATGATTGGATTTAATGAATTTATGGTACCAATTTTCTAATGTTCTAATTAATTTTTATTCAAAAACTAATAAATACTTATGGGCCTGTCATCTAAATTTTGTTTCATTTGGACCGATTTGATGTTTTGAATCTATATATGATTTTGAGGGTTATATACTAATAATTTAAAATTTTATAACATTTATGTTTCTTAATTCATGGTATATATTTTTACAATTTAAAATCATTCGTTAGAGTGCTTTTGATTCTAAATTGGCCAAAGTGTTAAGGGTATATAATCTAAAATTATCAGCTTCATGATATATATTATGGTATACACTAATATTATTTTATAACGAATATACAATGAAAAATTGATATATTATTTCATGAATATCCTTATTTTCATGTTATTTAATGTTTCAGTTGATGTTATTTCTTTGATGGGGGTTAAGAATCAAAATTTACCAATGTAGTAAGGGTTTTATTTTTTAATCTAATTTTAACTACGATTGTTTATGGTTAATTAAAATTGTTGCGAATATTTTTTATATCAATCTAATGAAAAAATTATTTTCTTATCCTATTATTATTTATAGAGATTGTATATTTTCTTAACAGTTTTCTCTCTTTACATACTCAATTGACTATAAAATGTTTTTAGGAATAAAATTTCGTCATTCCACTCTTCGATAATCAATATTTCCTTACAAGTCTAAAATTATATTAAAAATATGTAATGAGATGTTCTAAAAATATTAAAATATTAATCAATGTAAATTATACCGATGTTTGACTTTTTATAAAAAAAATTATGTAATATTCATATCATTCTCTGAATGAGGTACGTTTGAATATTTACTAAAAATGAGATATAGATTTTTATTTTATTTTACATGGCATAAACAGATTTCCCTTTAAAAAATAATAGTAATTTCCTTAAATTATAATTTATAAGATTCCTTGGTTCTTTTCGAAGAAAATATTTTTCCTTTATATTTTCAAAATTTCAATATTCAAAAGGAGTTATTTTGAAACGAAAAGGGTAATTATCCTCAAAAAAATTTAATATTGTATTATACAAATATTTTCATCTAAAATACATCATTTATTGTTTCTTGTGATTTTATTGTGATATGATCCAATGTTTCTATATTCATTATTTCCCTAAATGGTTTATGATTATGATTAATAAATTTTTATGAAACCCATAACTGTTAAATTTCTTATGATATGGTGTTATTATAATTTTTAATGATACTATGTCACCCATATGTATGGGTTTAATTATGTGATGTGTATGAAAAATTTTTATTTCGATCCAATGTATTTAGTATTGACATATATCGCATGTGATAAGAATAACTAGTATGTTGAGTGAACCTAGTTCAGTAAGGTATTTTTTCTAATAAGATAGTCTTGGGTGTAAACCCCTATATTGGAAATGATTCAATGAGGAGAGAATGCAATCCACTATAGTTTCCTTAGATATTAGACTTTAATAAGGAAATTATTTTATATGCTAATTTGTATGCCAGAAACGTGTGTATTATTCTTATGATATGTTTTAATGGCTCATTGTTGATTACTGAGGATTCAAAACTCCTTTTTATTACAAATTTTGACTAAATAAGTTATATCCCATGATTCTATATTATATATATGAATTTTTGGTATGATATCCAAATATTAATGTCATGTTGTCCCACCAATAGGTTTATATTAAGACCTATTATGTAAGAACCCGGGTTTTCATGCGAGGTACGAAACCTTTTTCCTTTTGGTTTAACGATTCTCTTAAGGCCTATTGTGGATGCCTAACTTGACCGAGGGAGTTATAGAGGTGTTTGAGGCTTGTTCGGAGCCCGAAACCAAGTTTTAGGCTATAAATGGCCTGGCACACGGTTTGCACATGGCCTGCACACGGCCAAGGTAAACCGTGCGCCTTGGTGCAGGATTGGCAGAGCCAGGAGCACGACCTGCACATGGTTTGGGGAAACCATCCGGGGTGGTCGTGCGGTTGCCCCTTTGCCTTCCAGCAAGGTCCTCTCTGTCTCTGTACGGTTGGTCCAGGCCGTGAGGGGAAACTGTATGACCTACTGTGTTTTGATATTTAATTAACTTTTAATTAAATTAATTATATTTTATAAAAACCTAAACATATCCCTCATTTCAACCAGACAGCAAGGGGGAGAGCTCTCAAGAGGATACAGAGGATTTCGATCCTGCTTCTTCGTCCGATCTCTGTTTCAAACGTCGTTCATCTTGTTGGATCTACAATGGTAAGTCCTCAATTACTTTTTCATCCTTCTAGATTCTTCTGGTTATAACGAACTCAGATTGGATTAAGGGTCATATGCCCTAATTTTTCGTTCTTCATCTGTTCTTCAGTTTTCTTCCAAATCATGAAGAATCATAGCCTGATACGAGATGAGCTATCTAGTAAGAGCCTAAGGTATGTGGTCTCGTTCTTTTCGCTGATTTTCAAGCTCATCATATATGACGGAGTGCTGCGCACCCACTTTTGGGTTATCACTTAAACCTGAAATTTAACCCAGTTATTACCTAGAATGTTGTAGGTAATCTGAATAGGATGTTATGTGCTTGAGTTAGGTTGTACTCCTTGAATAGGAACCACCCCATGGGTGTGTTGACTTCAATGGATAATTTAAAGTTTTTTACCTAGGATACCTATGAGGCAGTCATTTTCAATCCTTTTGGGTTGTTAAAAATGGGAATCAAATATGAATGGAATTGCAATAAGATGAAATTGTAATTGAAATGGTATTAGGTATGGGATGGTGTTTTCCCCTTGCCCCTTATATGTTAATTCTTGAATTGATAGCCCACGGGAGTTAAATGATTTTGAAGTACTTAAAATGTGAATAAAATTTATGGGTGAACCATGGAAACAATGTGAGTTTCCATGGATGGACTCATACGAGACTTGATATTAAAATGCCGAGTGAATCATGGGTCGAGTGTGAGATACCATGGATTGACTAAACAAGGCATGATATTTCATGGGAGACACACAGATCATATTTTAAGATCCTGGGGACGGGCTCAAATGACAGACTATAGCCCACCTAGAGCGAGGCTAGGTACATAGGAGGTTCATCGGAACGAGCTTTTAGGGTGTAGGTGGATTTTCTCCCTGAGGGATGCCTGGTTTCTAAATTGATTATTCCAGGAATAGGATCAAGGAATGGTTTGAACACATGAATGAAGTGATTACTGAATGCATTGGATACATGAATCAACTCCAAGACAAAGCACAAGCTTGGGTCAGTCTTGCTATTTTCCTTGTTTACTGCTTTCCATATTACACTGTATATTTTATATATTCACTGAGAGATTAGCACAGATCATTGGTGGTTTCCAAATGGGATTTAGTCTCACATCTTGTTTGGGTCATGTTTTTGGACCCAAGCTGATTATATGATATTAGGTAATGAGATGGGGAAAAGCCCTAGTACTTGTACATGACTTGCTAATCGGAGTAGGAGTGAATGGGACCAAGCTGAGGCTTGCGATGAAACTGTGGATACATTTCGGTATCTTTTTGGTATTTTGTGTACTTGTACTATATTGTATTTACATTCACCATCCTATCTATATGTCAGATCTTTCTATTTGTTATATATTTCTGCTCTCTATGTGTTGTCTTCTGGTTACCTTTTTCAACTATTGTATGTTTGTAATTCTGCTGTGATACTTTTGTAATGAGAGAATAGTCTCCCCATGGACTCACCTAGGCCCTCACTGCTAGTTGGCAGCCTCTGCCGTTTGGGGAGATGCGCTTGGGGCCATGTGGTGACCAGTCCGGCTACTGGGTTGAATGGTTAGTCGGGTCGGGATGTTACAAAGTGGTATTAGAGGGTTTTACTTTTCTGATTTGACTAACTATATGGAGACTATATACATGAGTAGGAAGGGAATGGACCTTGGTAATAAACTATGCCCAGGAGTTGCAAACCCGCGTACAGGGAAAAACCAAGTTTCTTCATATGGAAATTTGTTTCTGGTTTTAATTATTACAGTTGTTCTGATTTCACCGTTGGGTGGTGCACATGGTTTTTGCTGATACTATTGATATTATTGTGGGTTCTATTTCACTGCAACCCGATGAGATGAGGTTTTTCCATCTCATGCATCATATAGGCACCGTGTTAGGAATCACATGTCATGCATTATTCCATGCTATCTAGGATGAATTAGATATTGAATTTTGTTGTGATAAATGTTGTGATAGCTATTGCCTACAGTTTTGATAGTTTATTGGTAGGTGTGCCTACTGTTGTGTTAGATTGGGTGCAATGAATGAAGAGTGATGTCATCTTTCATTTCAAAAGGAGTATGGGCCCTTATGGATTGGGAAATGACACACCAATGGGATGTAAACTCTAAATGAAATTGAATTTCTTAGTTATATATGGGTATCAAATTTTGATTCATGAGATGTTATAGGCCCTCAGGGATCGGAACTTGGTAGACCATTGGATAAAGCTTTTGAACCAAGGTAAGTAAAAAAGAATGAATGTTGAAAATAGAGCCTGACCTAGACCTGACTTCTGAGTGGGCAAGAGGTGGTGACTGTAGTGGTTTTTGGTGAATGTTCCTCATGCAGTCCTGGCATTAGAAGCACGCTATGGGTTGATGTGGTTTTTTAGGATTGTCATGACCTGTCTTGTCCAGGTTCTTGTGCTTGTGAGATTCAAATCTCGTTAAAAATCATGAACTGAGGCGTGTGTTTGGCATTGCAGAGTTATGCCACCATGACGACCTCCAGTCGTATGCCGGGAGAGCGATGATGACCAAGTTCCGGAGATAGTAGGCCATGGGAAACTAGAGGAAACTCCAGTTGTTCCAGCTGCGGCACCAGCAGTTATACCGGACACAGGTGCTTAGGCACAGTTCTGTGAGAGCTTTTTGAATTTTATGCATACTATTCAGGGAGCAGCGCGACCTACCCCGACTATGGAAGAGTTGACGCGTTAGTTTTAGTAGTAGAATCCACTTACGTTTTCAGGGGATGGTGGATCATAAGCTGCATAGAACTGGTTAGTGGCGATATTAGCTATCTTTGACCATTTGGAGATTCCTCCATAGAGGAGGGTCATGATCGCAACGTACATGATGTGTGATTCCACAAAGAGGTGGTGGGATGTGATCACCCAGTCAGATCATCATCAGTAGATGTCTTGGATAGAGTTTCATACGTCCTTCTATGATTTATTTTATCCTGATACATTGAGGGCCAATCAAGCCCAGGAGTTCTTACATCTGTAATAGGGAACTTTATCAGTGATGGAAGACTCGGCCTGTTTTACTGTGCTTCAACACTTCACACCTATCCTAATGGGCGATGAGCTGTCGAGGGCCAGGAATTTTGAGGATGGTCTGAGATATGACATCCGATATCAGGTAAATATCTTCAGGTTGACTATTATTTTTGGAATTGTGAACCAGGTTCTAATCACAGAGCATAACCTGAGAGAGGCTGGAGGTGCGAACTAGAGCAGTTCGGCATCGTGATCAGGTATTGTAGCGACTATTAGTAGGAAGCGTCGTCTAGAGCTTCCACACGATGATTCTAGAAGTAAGAACCTATCTTCGGTTAGCAATCTGAGGTGCTATTAGTGTGGTAGTCTTGGACACATGAACCCATAGTTTCCGAGGGACCCAGTCGAGTGCCAATCATGTTGCAAGATGGGTCATCTTCAACGTTTTTGAAGAATGATATCACTAGCAGCCAGTGATAGAGGGTCATCACTGACTATATATGCAGGAGCAGGGTCAGAAGCTTCTCAACAGACAAGGAGTTGGGGTGAGACTGGATGATAAGGCCGAGGTAGTGGTCGTGGAAGAGGTAGTCAGGCACAGGGTACAATGAGACGTCAGAGTGGGCCAACTCTAGGTAGTGAGTTTGTATCATAGGGTCATGGTTCAGTCCAGATGTATTCAGTGTAGCCAGCTTCCGAGGATTCGGGAGTGGGACTGTCTATGGTGAGAGGTATGATCTTAGTAGCATATGTTATCTCTTCTACCCTCTTTGATACAGGTGCATCACATAGTTTTATATCTGTGCCTATAGTGAAAATCCTTGGGCTAGTTGTGTTGTTTTCTGATGGCATCTTGACGCTAGACACACAACTAGAAGTTAGGGCAGTGGTTGTATTCTAGTACATAGGATTCCCCCTTGAGGATGGAGGGTGTCCCTTCATTTGGGATCTTTATGTTCTCAAACTGACATGGTTTTATTTCAATCTCTGTATGTACTGACTAGTTGCTTACCGAGCCTATGTTTATTGTTACCGTCGGAGGGTGATTTTCACATCACCAGAGCGTGCAGTGTATACTCTTATGGGAGAGTGGGATCTCCAGGCAAGACGAGCTGGACCGGAGTAGTGTGGGATGGACGGGATGATAGCCCAGATCGCTAGTTTGTTTCTTGATGATCAGGGAGTGAGTCAGACGGACCTTCCACCAGTAGTTGAGCACTTCAAGGATGTGTTTCCTGACGAATTTTCAGGTTTACCTCATGATGGAGAGGTTGAATTCTCCATTGATCATGTACCAGGAGCTGCACCAGTATCCATTCGTCCTTACAGGATGGATACTATGGAGTTGAAGGAGTTTAAGAAATAGGTCGAGGATTTGGAGGCAAAGGGGTTTATTCGACCTAGTACTTCTCCGTGGGGTTCGCCAGTCCTTTTTGCAAAAATGGCGGACGAGACTCTTAAGCTATGTGTGGACTATCGGAACCTGAACCAATTGATGGTTAAAACATGATATCTCTAGCCACAAATAGATGACCTGTTTGATCAGTTTCGAGGATCTAGGATGTTCTCAAAATATTATTTGAGGTCAGGGTATCACAAGGTGCGGGTTCGACCAATTATCATACATTGTACAACATTTCTTAGCAGGTATGGTTTATATGACTATATTGTTATGCCATTCGGTATCACGAACACGCCATTGGTTTTCATGGATTTGATGAATCGCGTGTTACATCTTTACTTGGACTTGTTCGTCGTGGTTTTCATGGGAGATATTTTGGTGTATTCTCTAAATTGAAACGACCATGCCAAAAATCTTGATATCTTCTTGAATACACTAAGTGAGCATCAGATATATTCAAATCTTACTAAGTTCCACATTTGGATGGATCAGATTCAATATTAGGGCTATGTTATCTATGAGACATGACTTTCTGTAGACCGAGAGAATGTTAGAGCTGTGGTTTCTTGGGAACATCCCAAGAATGTCTTTGACAGACGGAGTTCCTTAGGGCTTGGTAGATATTATCGTCATTTCATACAATATTTCTCACGCTTAGCAGTGCCGTTTACAGGCCTGACTATGAAGGGAATAAAATTTGTATCAACAGATGCTTGTGAAGCAGTCTTTCAGGAGATGAAAGGAAGGTTGAAATCCACACCAGTCTTGATATTTCCAAAAAAGGGAAAGAGTTACATGGTCTATTGTGACACATCATGTATTGGGCTAGGTGTAGTGTTGATGTAGGGAGACATAGTCGTGTCGTATGGATCTCAGCAGTTGAGGCCACACGAGAGGAATTATCTAACGCACAATCTTGAGCTAGCAGCAGTTGTTCATGTGATGCGCTATTAGAGACACTATTTATTTGGAGAGTGTTTTTTGGTATACCCAGACTACAAGAGCCTCAAATATATCTTTACTCAGCATGATATGAATCTTAGGTAGTGACGGTGGGTGGAGTAACTACAGTCCTTTGATTTCGATCTTGCTTATACAGAATGGTAAGGGCAATGTAGTGGCTGATGCTCTGAGTAGGAGGACACATTTACAGGTAGTGCAACAGGCTAGAAATGAATGGAAGCTTTTTTCATTGTTTTCTGAGATGCATCTTGATGTGAAAAATATCCAAGGGAAGACTTTTCTATCGTCCATAGCTTTGACTTCTACACTCCTGGAGGGAGTAATGATGAGACAACTGTCAGATTTAGAAGACATAGTTATACAGGACGGTGTGTCAGGTGAGGACCCTCATCCTAGTTGGACAATAGGCGAGGATGAATTTCTTCGTATCCATGGATGTGTATGGGTTCTAGTTGATATTAAAGAGGAGTTTTTGTGCGTGTTTCATGCTTCAGTTTGGGCAGTTCATCCCAGAGTCACTAATATGTATCATGACTTGCACCGACAGTACTGGTGTCCAGGTATGAGGAGGGAAGTGGCCAGTTTTATCATGACATGTTCCAACGGACAGCAGGTGAAGGCAGAACACTAGTGGCCAACTGGGATTTTATAGTAGTTACCTATCCCGGAGTGGAAATGGGATGATGTTGCGATGGACTTCATGACTGATTTGTCGAGGTCACCTCAAGGTAACGATGTTGTGTGGGTTGTGGATGATTGGATCATAGAGGTTTCTCATTTATTCCCAATAAAGGAGACCATCAGTGTGGATGAGCTGTGAAGGCTGTATATCCGGGAGATAGTACGACTCCATAGGGTCTCGCACACCATTGTTTCAGACAGGGATTCTCATTTTACGTCACGCTTCTGGCAGAGTTTTCAGAGGGCACTGGGTACACAGATGCTTCTGAGAACAGTATACCACCCTCAGACTACTGGCCAGTCAGAGCATACGATACAAGTGTTTGAGGACATGCTGCAAGCATGCATCATGGATTTTTTGGGGATCAGGGGAGAGGCATATTCCCCTAGTTGAGTTTTCCTATAACAACAGCTATCAGGAGAATATACATATGGCACCATACATGGATTTATATGGTAGGCCATTCCGATCACCCCTGTGCTGGTTAGAGGTAAGTGAGGCAGCTTTACAAGGACTGTGTCTTTATCAGGAGACTTCTGATACGTTTCAATTGATACAGAAGTGGATGGATACCACAAAGTCTCATCAAAAGTCATATGCTGATCACCGCAGACGACCCATAGAGTTTGAGGTCGGGGATCTGGTCTTCTTGCATATTTCACTGAGGCTGGGACACAAGCTGATCAGAAGACATGGTAAGCTATCGCCAAGATATGTTGGGCCTTTTGAGATTATGGAGAGGGTTGGGTCGGTAGCCTATCGGTTGTAGTTACCTCAAATGTACCGAGCCATGCATGACGTGTTCCATGATTCTCAGTTACAACCATATTATTCAAACCCATCTCATATCTTTCAGCCTGAGGAGGTCGAGCTTCAGGTAGATGCATCCTTTGAGGAGCATCTAATTCATATCACTTATAGGAGCACGAAGGATCTCCGAGTCTGGTTAGTTCCTCTAGTACAGGTGCTGTGGAAGCACGAACGTTTACAAGATGAGACTTGGGAGCGGGTGGCCGACATACATGCTCAGTGTCCAGAGCTGTTCGCAGACGGATATTGACCACCCTTTAGAGAGCAATTTGGGGACGAATTGCTATAAGGGGGGAATATTGTAAGAACTCGGGTTTTCATACTAGGTACATATCCTTTTTCTATTCATTCTAACAGTTCTATTGAGGCCTATTCTGGATGCAGAACTTGACCTAGGGAGTTACGAAGGTGTCTGGGGCTTGTTCGAAGCCTGGAAAAAAGTTTTAGGCTGTAAATGGTCTTGCACACGATTTGCGCACAACCTGCGCATGGCCTGGGTAAACCGTGCATATTGGTAAAGGCTTGGTAGAGGTAGGAGCACGGCCTGCACATGGTTTGGGGAAACCGTGTGGGGTGGCCGTGCGGTTTCCCCTTGCCCTCCAGAAAGCTCCACACGGTCTCCAAAAATATTGTCCATGCCGTGTGGGTAAACCTTGAGACCTTCTATATTTTGATATTTTATTAATTTTTAATTAAATTAATTAAATTTTAAAAAAACCTAAACCTATCCCTCATTTCAACCGAACAGCAAGGGGGAGCTCTCAAGAGGCTACAGAGGATTTTGATACTTCTTCTTTGTCCGATATTTTTTTCAAACGTCGTTCTTTATGTTGCATACACAATGGTAATTCCTCAATTCCTTTTTAATCCTTCTAGACTCATCTGGTTATAACGAACGCCGATTGGATTAAGGATCATATGCCCTAATTTCTCATTCTTCATCTATTCTTCTGTTTTATTCCAAATCAGGACGAATCAGAGCCCGATACCGGACGAGCTATCTAGTACGAGCCTAAGGTAGGTGGTATCATGCTTTTCGCTGATTTTCAACCTCTTTATAGATGTCGGAGTGTCGCGCTCCCACTTTTGGGGTGTCTCTAGAACCTGGAATTTAACCATGTTATTACCTAGCATGTTGTAGGTAATCTGAATAGGATGGTATGTGCTTGAGTTAGGTTTTCCACCTTGGACAGGAACAACCCCTTGCATGCGTTGCCTTAGATGGATCTTTTAAGTTTTTTGACCCAGGATGCTTATGAGGCATGCCCTTTCTTTCCCATGTGGGTTGTTAAAAATGGGAATTTAATTTGAATGAAATTGCAATAAGATGAAATTGTAATCGAAATGGTTTCGGGTATGGGATGGAGTTTTTCCCCTTTCCCCTTGTATGATAATTCTTTATTTTCTATCCCATGTGAGTTAAAATAATTTGAACTACATAAAATGTGAAACAAATTCATGGTTGAACCATGGAACCAATGTGAGTTACCATGGACGGACTCATATGAGGCTTGTTACTGAAATGCTGATTGAATCATGGGTCCAATGTGAGATACCATGGACGGACTCAATAAGGCATGATATATCATGGGTGATCCTTGGATATTATTTATAGGATCCCAGGGATAGGCTCAGATGACAGACTATACCGCACCTAGAGCAAGGTCGGGTACCTAAGAGGTTCACCAGAATGGGCATGCAGGGTGTAGGTGGATTTTCTCCCAGAGTGATGCCTAGTTTTCAAATTGAGTATTCTTGGAACGGGGTCAACGAATGGTTTGAAGACAAGAATGAATTGATTAATGAATGGAATTTATACATGAATCAAGGCCAATCCAAAGCAAAATCATTGGTTAGTCTTTCTATTTTTCTTGTTTACTAATTTCCATATTACACTGCATGTTTTATATATTCAATGATAGATTAGCACAGATCTTTAGTGGTTTCCTACAGGGATATAGTCTCACACCTTGTTTGGGTCATGTTTTTTTGACACAAGCAGAATATAAGATTTTAGGTAATGAGAAGGGGAAAAGCTCTAGTAGTGGTACTTGACATGCTGCTCGGAGTTGGAGGGCATGGGACCAAGCTGAGGCCTGCGATGCGACTGGGGATACATTTTGGGTTCTTTTTGGTATTTTTGTGTACGTGTACTATATTGTATTGACTTGAACCATATATATATATATATCATAACCTTATATTTGTTACCTATTTTTGTTGTCTTTGTGTTGTCTTCTGGGTACCTTCTTCCGCTATTTTATGTTTTTAATTCTGCTGTGATACTTTGGTAATGAGGGTATAGTCTCTCTATAGATTCACCTAGGACCTCGCTGCTATTCGGAAGCCTCTGGAGTTTGGGGAGATGCGCTTGAGGTCATGTGGCGGCCGGTCAGGCTACCAGGTTGAATGGTAAGTCAGGTCGGGATATTACATATTATTATCATTGATGATATCTCCTATATTTTCTCTTATTGAGCCTCTAATCTCACTCATTCTTCATTTTCCCTTCTCTAGGTTGTAGTGAATGTTTTTATGCCTGTTATGTATAATAATGGAGATAGTTATGGAGAAAATAATAGGAAACAATATACATCATTTATGTTCCAGTAGTTTATATACCCTTTTTTATAGAGACTCTACAGATTTACCTGTCTGGCATGGATTATATTTATATGAAATGAATGTTTTCTCAAAATATGCAGTATTTACTTTGGAGTTATTTGGGGTTACTATCTAAATTATCCTTTTTTAAGAATTCATATTTTCTATATTCCATCATAAATATTAATTATCAATACAGTAATCATGAATATCTTCATCTAACTCCATGTTTTATATTAAATGAATCATGAATATAATCCATATATTTCATATATTTAGTGTCCCATTTTTATTCTTTGTTTCATACCCAAAAAACAGATATTATTTCAATATGTTATATAATTAACTACACTGTGGAGGGATAATCTAAATCATTGTGCAATACTGACTATTGACATGTAATAAGTTCTTTCACGTTAGAGGATTTAGTTCAACCAATGAATAAATATTAATGTAATCTAACATTAAATACCTTGTTGGATCCACTTAATGAATCATTTCCTTGCAATATCCCCATGAAACGCATGAAGTGAATCAATATCTTCTCAAAATGTTGTGTAATTTATTTGGATATTGTGATATGATGAAACCAAATACTCTAGAACCATAAATATATAAAATATCTATATTTAAGTGTATTATGGAAAATCTAATGAGTGGCTCTTTATTACTTTTTTTGTGTTTATATAATTACATGTTTCCTATCACATAGATTTATGTATATAACCTTGAATTATGTGTTATACATAATTCCACTCATATTGATTTATTTTTTCTACATATTCCTTCTTATAGTGATTGATATTATTTGAAAATTTTAATTTCATTGTAAAACTTTATTTTAACTCATTTATGTTATATGATTCTATTATTTTGTAACTATTATATCATGTTATCATATTTTATATTGGAAAAATATTCCTTGTGTAGAAATTAAATATTAATTTTTATCTATTAATTTTAAATAAATATCAATTTTCATATAGTTTTTCAAGGGGAATAATCATATATATTGGAATATATTTATTATATTTAGAAGAAACATTATGAAAACCTTATATTCTAAAAATTTAAAAATTCAGAAACATTACATTTATAGTTAAAGTTGAATAAAAATTTGTGTACTAGAATATTAGAGATGTGGATAAGTAAAAAATTATTTTTATACTCTATTTGAAACATCCCGTAACAATATTTCGTATATATCTCTTCAAACATTATGTTTCCATATTTTTTTGGGGGATTTTTAGAACTCCTAATAATGGAGAGCATTTTTTGGGGTAAACTATCTAAATTATGGTGATTTACATTTGTTTTAAGTTTTATTATAGAAATTTTAAGGTCCTTTTTATGTTCTAACGATGTTCATAGAACACTGGAGTTGGTTTGTGGATTTGTACTTAAATATGGAATTTAGGAAATATTCTGGGAGATTACACGTTGTGTAATGATTACAACTCACAAAATAGACTTACACACTATGTAAAATATACACTAAATGTATTTGTCACTCGAATAATGGTGTGAACCGATATAGTTAGTGAAAAGTTCAAGCTACATGTATAGTTTTTACACTAGGTAATTGAAAAAAATTATGATATCAACCAAAGGAGAATGGGTTTTCTTCATATTTTATATTTCATGGATTTCACAACATGAAAGGGGTTACACCCCATCTAAATATCACGATATAATTATTTAGGAGATTACATGTATCATTTTTATTTCATTTAGAAATGGGAATGTTCTCTATCGGCCTAGGAGTTACCTTAAGTGATTTTAGAGACCTCTACTCAATCTATATCAATTCATTCAGCAATTGACCACTATTTATGTTTTAGTGCGTTTATCTAGATATTTTTTGAAATTTTCCTATAGAGGATTATTATAATATTGGTAGTGGTATGGTTTGTGAGTTTCTTTTACATCATATTTTTTTCATTTAAATATTTTTTGTTAGTGTATTATGTCGCTAGCGTGTGAAATCCGTGTTTTAGGTTGGTGGTTCAGTATCTAAACTATGCAAGATGACCTATATTTAGATGTTTTTAAAAATAGTTTTATAAATTAATTGGCATGATTTATGTTTTCGGTGTGTTATATATAATTTTGAGTAAAAAGTGTTTTTCACTTATTTAGTAAAAGGAAAAGGTATTTTCAAAGCACTGTAAAACAGATTTAACATTTTCATTTCTAATAATAATATTACAAAAATAATTTTCAAAAATTATAGCTCATTGGTAGCCTTGGGTACATGTTTATAATGTTTTTATTAGGTTCATCATCCATTTATTAAAAGCGATTCACTCAAGTGGTATTACTATGATCCATAGGTCCGTTGTTCTAGAGAATTGACATTGAAATTGTTTGTATAATCACTAATGGGGTGTTTATCTTATTCATAAGCTGATGTTATATGGAATTGATTGTGAACTAGTCATTGATGGTCTATGAGTAATCTGGTTTTTTACAAATATTGAATTATGAAACGATGATTCCAATGCTTTTATATTGTACAATTCTAGATTATAATTCAATGGATTTGAAAAATATATGTGATACATGCTTTGTTTTATTTGGCTTATATTAGGAATCTGAAATTATATGAAATTATTTTACCTATATTATTCATAAATGCGGGACAAAGGGAAATTAAATATTATTCAATAATTTTAATATACGAAACATTTAAGTGTATATTATGCCTTGTTTATTATTAATGAATACTTTTTATATATTTTTTGAGACATGATATTGAAAACCTAGGTGGGATCCAACTGAGTTATATTATATCATAAAATGTTCGCCCCATTATTTTGTCCATAGACCTTTTTATTCATTTTGAAGAAGGGAATGGATATGAGCTATAGTGAGGAGGTGATTCTTTTGTCAGTTATGTTTGGGTAGAAAGTTGTAAGATGGTGGTATATTTCACATGTAACAACATAGATAAATCATGTTACTTAATCGAGTTTCACATTGAAATTATACTTTTAATTTCTAAAGTTCTAAATACTTTAGAGTTGTATCACTTATTTTGTCCTCTTTACATTATATAATATCATTAACTCTTCCATTGTTTATATCTGTTGTGGGTATGTATACATATATATGTAATGTTGTTTCATAGGGTTGGGGAATATCATTTCATATGGTTGTTGTTGATTCTTGAGTACCAGTTTACAACCAATGGGGATCTATAATTCCATTTGTGTATATTGGAATTCAGGTTAGGTATGTGTTCAAGGGGGTATCGAGGAAAGGTTCATTATAGTTTAGTTACAAAGGATGTTTTTCCGGAAGTGTCATTATCATCGAATTTTCTGTATATTAGGGATATTATTTTCATGAATTTTGATGTTTCATTAGATGAGTTCATGTTTAGTTATTACTTTCAGAAGACTCATTATACAATTATATATTGGGATGCATGACTCCCGTTTTGTGTTTTTGATTTTAATATCATTTTTTTCTAACGGTATCTTTTTCTAAACTGATATTATTCTACAGTATTATCATTTCTACGCTTCTAATGTGTTTTAGTGTGTCTTTGAGGCTTCTAAAATGAGTCCATCAACAATTTTTAATGAATTATCCTTAAGTTAATCTTATTAAATACAAGAATATTATAGAGTATATTGTGTGAGATGTTAATTCTATCAACTAGAATGTATTAGAAGTCCATAATTTAGTAATTTTGGTACAATTATAGAGTTATAAGAGTAATGGATCAATCATGGAAAATCATTCCATGTAATCCACCATCCATTAATGATATGAATGATCTTTATGATGCGGATGGTTGTTTTGAAAGAATTTAACAAATATCTAACTTATTAGACACACATGAGGGAATCTAGGTCAAGTGTGTGGTGTTCACACTTTAGGGTCTCAGTAAGTTATGCTGGTATTTCATGTTACATGAAGATAGTCACGTGGGATTCAAAAGGAAGTGTTTCAATCCACACATTGAAGTAGAGAGACAGCTCGGTGTCAGTGACCACTAATTGTTTTCTTGAAATGGTTCAATTTTATACATAATTGGTAAATAATGACTAGATAATGGCTCATAGTTAACTTACTAATTTATGAATATATATTTGATCGTAGGATTTTACACTATGTATTTTTACTATTTCAGAGAATGTAGATAGAAGAATGATTTAAGATATGAACATGGAATGTAAATTTTGGTTACTTTATCCCTTTTATCCCACCATGTAGTAGGAATATTGGAACACATGGTTGGGGAGAAGAATTCAAAATATCATCGCAAGGGTTGGGTAGGTGGTTCTTAGTGGTAGCCCTCCTCTACACCTTTAGTTATAGATAGTAGTGATCACCAGACATTCAATTAGAGTGGAAAGGTCGAACACACATTTATTTTTGTCCTAAAAATATAAATATGTGTTACAGTTGGGTATACTATGACCATCTATAGTGTTTCTTTCTATCTATGTCTATTACTCATTTTCTTTATGGATATTCTGAGGAAATGGAAATTGAGTCATAATCAGATGTCTTATAGACCAGAGTGATATATCAACTTTCCTTATAAGAGAACCACCTTCAATTAGTATATTATATTTTGGTAGAGGTAGAAATGGGTCCATTGATATTGAGAGGTATAATAATTATTTTTACATCAACAATGATTGATTTATTTGAATATTTTTCATCACTCATGATTATATGATGGGGTTTTTTAATATTCTTAATATTCTAACATAGATCATATCTTTGTTATGTAGTTTTTTACACCTATTTGTAAGATAATGGAGAAGGGAATTCAGTGTTATTGTTCTCTATTAATAGTTAATGTGATGTTCTCTATTATTTTCTTATTCCTTATGTGGATATGTTTGACACATAATTTGGATGGATTGGCTTATCACTCATCATGTTGAGTGATAACAAAGTGATTATTTTTAAATTTCAATAATGGTGTTGGAACACCAATGAAGTTTAATGTTATAAATGAAATAAACCAATATATTTCAGACCTCACTAAATTAAACAAAAATATAAAAGGAATCATTGAAAATAATTATCATTAATAAATTTAAAATATATATATGAAGGTGTCGTGGAGTGCTTCTAAGTATTATAATGATGAATCAAAACCTAACAATATTTTTTGGATTTTGAATCACAAAGGAAAATATGTGTCTAATGTGATATAATAAAGAGGCACAATCATTCTACTTTCTTACTTATGAATCTAAAAAGTTATTTGTTAGATGATCTTAATGAGTATTGACTTATTATTGAAGATAATTATGGTACTTTTAATAAATATTTAAAAATATAAAAAAATATCAAGAAAATTTTCACATTGAAAAATATAAGTTGTGTAAGAAAGGTATATTATTAACATGATAATGAAGAATATTTATATGAAATTCCTGATATAAAAATTAATTATTAATTTGATCATGGTTATTAATCTATATTGACTACTATTATGACTCATAAATCATATTATTATCTTTAGAATTTTTTGGTAAATTAAAAATTAGTAAAGGAACCCAATGAATGGTAACCAATTCTGAGGATAAAAATATTTTTAGAGATGGTTTTATTCATGGTTTAAAACAAAAAAGCATTTATAATGTTACTTGTTTTCCTTATAATATTTTAGGAAATTATGATATTGATTATTTATATAAAGTTACTAATTTATTTTGAATTAATCATTCATGTGTTTATAAATAATTATCTAAATTTAAGTTCAAACTTCCAATTCAAGGAAGGTTGATTTGGGTTTCTAAATCTTTTATTTCAAAATTTACAAAAACAAATGCTATATGACTTACAAAACACATACGTAGATGATATTATATAATAAATAATCGATAATTATTATAGTACTAAATGTTATATGGATAATGGATACTCATAAAAAACCTTAGTAGAGAATTTATAAAAAAATTCTTCCTTAAAAAATTTAATAAAACTCATGGAGATATCACTAGAAAAAATATTATTGGAATTGGAACTGTTTCAAAATAATGAATATGTTTTCTTTAATAATGTACACAATTATAATGTTTTTTAGAAAATTACCTATGGTTGATTCATAAATATTGAGGATACTACACATATTCTTACCTCATTACAAGAAGTGATTGATTCACTTCTTTTTTATTATAACAAATAATAAAATGTCATTTAAATATTTTATACTCTGGAAATGCATACATATTTATATTATGAAATTATTAAAATTTTTATTTATTATAATTATTACTTCTAATTCTTGGATGGAGAATATAGTTTCCCTATTAACTTCTGGTAATGTATTATGAATTGTTGTTTATATTCTGTTTAAATGAAATGCTCTAAAAATATTTATATTTAAAGTTGTGAAAATCTTTTATTTTTATTCGAGAAATATATTTCATATATTCATTTTTTAAAGGAAATTATTTTTATGGAAGAGTTTAATTATTATTAAATAATAAATATTTTATTATACTAGAATAAGGTAAAATGTGGGTAATTTATATAATTCATTGAAAACATTATTTTTTTTTCATTGAACATATTCGACCTATTTAATTGAAATTTATAATTAATTTTGATAAATTGGAGGAGTTAACTATATGTCCATAAACATTCACATCACATAAAAATGAATATTATATCAAGGTCATTTATATTCAAATTTTTAAATACTTCTTAACAATATTGGTTTATTTTTTACAATTTTAGGAAGACTTCCTTTGTAAATGGACAACCATTTTATCATTATGATTACTATGTAAATTATTTATTTACTATTAATTTCTATTAAAAATACTAGTTATATTTATTGATGATTCTTTATTAAAATAGTCTATTTGGAATTCTTTAATTTTTATAAATGGGGGTAACATTTATATTTATAATTAAAATTTTCCTTGTACTTACAAATAGTTAGTTAGTTTTTTTGTGATGTACTAAAAAATTTTATATCTTCTTTATCCATACAAAAAATAGAATGAGTGTGTTCATGTTTAATAAATATAAAAAGGGGGAGAATATTTATTATCTCGTTTCGATTTGTTTATGTTTTTTATAATTTAATGTTCCCTTTCACTGTAAATTATTTTTATCACTTTGATATAAATAATTTTTTTAAATTGTCTCTCAATTTGATTTATATATTTTAAATATTCCCTATCACATTTGTTTATTTTCATTAAAAATTTCTAGTACATTTTAAATATTTGTTATTATTAATTACTATAAATATTCATTATCATTATTTAATTTTCATATTATGTTTATTACACAATTTGTTTATTTTTAGATTACATTATATAATTAATAATGTAAAAATATTATTCTTCAATAAATATATTTTATATTGTAATTTTTACATAGGTAATAATATTATATTTTTTAATTTTTATACATATTCCAAAGGAATTAGGATAAAACCATATATCATGGAAAATTATAAAAGTAATAAAATTTATATATGAAGATAAATTAAAATAAATCATTATGATTTGGATGTTTGAAATTTTTTTAACTGAATCAATTGTATGTAGTGGGACTAGAATTAAATCTTACCTATTTATGATTAACAATTATATATTGAGAAATTTATATTGTGTAGAAATATTTCATTTAATGTGAGAAGTATATATTTAATCTAACTTATTCAAAATGTGATAATGTAATGAAAATTTAATTATATGATGTTATGTGAAGACTGTGTCTCAAATACTGAAAATTCAGTAATGTATCATGTGGGAATTCATGTTTAACTGTCATATATAAGGTCATATATGCAGATCAATCATAAATACTATAATAATGACAGATTTTAAATTTTTATATTCATATAAAACAATTTTATGTATTCTCATTTTGAGTGTTGTTTTCTCTTATATATTACGATGATCAAATGTTTCCCTTTAAAAATAAATAATTTTATATCATTTTTATGAAAGATAATTACTCATTTTTAATGATTGATAATATGTAAAACCCTCATTACATTAGAAATTAAATTTCTAAGGTTATGTATAAGTGATAATAGGTATTATACATTGATTATAAGCATATTGACCTGGAGTATTTAAATTAATATTCTCATTGACAAAATTCTAATTATTATTTTGAAGCTCAAATGATTATGATGATCTTAATAGAGGATTATTTAACTCTAAAATTATTAACTGATTAAGGGAATTTATGACTAGTATTTCAATAAATAATTCTCAATGGTTAAAATGATTTAAATATGATGATTATTATAAAGTTTAATTAAATTTTAATGTCATATCCATTTAATTAATATTGATCATGATTTAAATTTAAATAATAATTTATTAAGTGGTAATATTCTATTTTCATAATGAAATTTTTAGAACAATTTGACTATATTTTCAAAGAATGGTCTGTTCATTAGTATGAATTAATTTTGTAATATCCCTTTCCCGATAAACCCTTGATATAACAAACTGGGTGGGTTGCAATATCTCAAATATACCTCACCATATATCAGAGGGTATTAACTAACAATGGGTATTTATGTACCATAATGGGGAGACAATACCCTTTAGAATAGAGTTGAAACAATAGATAAAATAATATAAGTTTAGTGTAAAATAACCCAAACTATCTAGATAATAAAATTGAAAAAAACTACAAAAATAAGGTCAATACAAAGAATCCAAATAGAAATAGATTCATGTAATGAAATTACAATTGTAACTAAATGGAATATTTAAAATATTAAATGTAAATTGATAAACAAGATAGGTCAATGTTTCTGAAACCATGATCATATACCACATGTTTGTCCTATATCAAATCTCCAACCCAACAATTAAGAAATAAACAAATGAATTCCCCTTTCCATATTCCAGTCCTTCATCCATGATATTTTCCAAGGTACCAAACAACATCCCAAATAATATATTAGTAGACATCAATAAAAAACCACAAAATTGAATAAAAATTCAAGTGTAACTATATAGTCTGTACAATTATGTGGAAAATATGGTTACTAATTAAATAACCTAATACTCCACATGTTATAAAGCTGTTGAACACTATGCTTCGGGATGGATGACAGGGTTGAAACATAGAAATTGACTCCATGAAGGATATTTATGACAAAGGATAATATTTATTCATTGGATGGATCACTAGTACAATGTTATATCATTATATAGTGGATCTCGACCCCATGAAAACATGAATCTCACCCTCAGGAATCCATTGACTAGGAATATTACCCTCAAGTGGACTTTAGAAATCCTTCTAACGCTCAAGATACACTGAATACCATGAGTCTTGTCCTAATGAAGTACATACACATGCATATTTCACCTAGATTCCATTTAATATACATTTTATCCTCTGGTGGTCCTTACATATTCATATTAACCTCAAGTGGTATATAATACCATGAATCTAAGCCTTATTCTATATGTAATCATGAACCTTCACTTAGGGGTTCTTTTACTATGAATATTAACCTCAGGTGGTCTATGAACATGGATCATACCCTTATGTAGTATCGAATACCAGGAATCTTAGCATAATTCATCACGTGAAAAAGGTCATAAGTTCCTATAACACACCCCCATTAGGAATGATCCATAATAGAGACATCTAAATGTTAAAAATTATAACAATAAATGTATAGGACTAGTATAACATACATTTCATCATTATTATCTTTGATGAAATTAACCTATTATGAATTATTTATCTATTTTCACTACATAAGTCATGTTTTCATATACCATAACAAATTAAACATGCTTCTAATCGTACTAAAATAACAAGATGATTGTCACATAACTAGTTTTAGTCTATGTGATTCTATTTTAAGTATTAACTATGATTAAAATGTTATGAAAAATTAAATTTTAAAGAATATTATAATCACATTATAAATCACTCATAGGGCTCTAGAATCTACCTAACATGGTTACAATTGTGGTAATGGTGGGAACACCTATTGGGTGGATGAAGATATACTCTCCAAACCAATGAATCTAATAGAATCAAAGGGAGATGTAAACACATTAACTCTTACTAAATTATACTATTATCCATTTTGGTAGGTCATTTTTCTGGTTTTCTAGTATGGTCACACATATCTCAAAATGAGGAGAATCAAAATCAAGGGCGAATCATTTTAGACCAAAAACCAAAAAATTATAGAATATAAAGAAGATTATCAACATCTGAGGTTGCATTTGGTTTATCCTTCCTTTAATATCAAGGATCAAAACACTTAGATTCAATATATATTGCATCTAGTTTAATGAGTATGGTCATATGTACCTGATAAAATTTTATGAATCACTAGAGATATATCATTAGAAGGGGTTGTAACAGTTGAAAACTACCCCAAGTGCTTTAAAAGTAACTCTGGGTGTGTATGGTTTGAGTGGAAGAGATGTGAGGATATTTAATTTGGATGTATTCTATGTATTATTAACATGGCTACAAAATTTACTATCATGATTCCTCCACCCAGACCAAGCTGCAACATCCCACACAATGATCCATGTTTCCTTAAAAATGGGACATCACGTTCTAATATATTGAGGACTACAAGACAAGGTTTTAGACATATTTGTAACCCTTGTTGTCAAAACTGTGCTTGAGATTCATGTCCCCTTACAAGTGGTAGTTCCTCATTATCAAGAGAGGGGGAGTGAAAACCTTATCGGGACCACTATGCTATATATCCCCACTACTAAAGTGGGTCTTCTCAGAAGCCTACTCACCACGACACAACTACCATATTTTTTGTAGACCAAATCAAACCCCCTTTATGGTACTCTAGGATACAACCTCTTTGACAACGCTATAGAGGACATCCATATAGAAGGTCTAATTTTTATCCCCACCATCATGTATTATACTGTCAAATATGGATGTGGAACTAAAATTTATCTTCATCAAAAATATTCATATCCATGATCACTATGAAATATTGACAATACATGGAAGGTTGAACATGAATCCATAGAACACAATCCTATGTAATATATTTTTTCACATAAACAATATATCGTCCTCTAGGAATGACCCTAATCATACAACATATTGACAACCAAGGTTTTATCTAAAAACCACATGTCTCAAAAGAATTACATAAAACATATTTATGGATGTAAATAGAAAAATAACACATTTTACAAACTCCCCACTATATAATATCTTATCCTTGTGTGGTTCTTTAAAGCATCATAGTGGTAATCTGGTGATTTTTTTCCACTTTGTCAAAATATCATATTTCCTCTCCCATGTCTCCCCTTACAGATTCCTAATATACCACAACTCTTATAAAAGTGGTATGATTTTCACCCTTATATTATTTTTAATATGGTCCAATATACATATCAGATTCTCTGTAAAGGATTAATCAATATTGATCTCAAGGTTATCAATATATATCACAAGAAAATGGTCAATATGATGTCATTGAAGCTTTTAAGTGTGAATAACATAAAAACATTTTGTTAATGGGTTATGAAAGGGATAAATTTATTCCACAGAACCAATCCATTCTACTATTTCTAATGTCTAGGAAAACAAGGCAGTTATCATCAATTTCATCCTAATACTACATTGCCCCTGCCTAGGGAACAACTGATGAAAATCATGTTAACCAACCAAAACTCCAATCATCATGTGTGATGGTTAGTGTATGATTTCTGACAACTCTTCATGATCTCCAATCACTTTTTTGTCAACATAGTAGGCTTAATTGTCTCCCATATGAGATTTGGCCCAATGAGTTATATCTCACATTCCTCTACCTTGTAAAGATGTGAACAACACAACCATATATATAATTCTTCAAGTGTAACCATTTAGATAAATTCATAAAAGATTTTATAATTATTGTACTCAATGAGTTATACATGATGGTCTTTAGAACCATTAAAATATAGATCATAGTCTTATAAAATATCCTATATAATTTTATTTTTTTGTTTAGATTGTCCATAAATCTAAAAATAGATGTTATAAAAAAATATCATATGATCCCAAAGCCTCATTAATTACCTTATAGACCCAAAAAAGTTAAATGGTTTTCTTAATATAAGATGATTCTCTTCATAACACCTTGCATGTGCAATATTTATTTAACATAGACAGTACCTATATCATGAATAGTGAATGTATCCATGTTAGTATTTAAGTGGACTAACTTCTTCAGTCAATCCATGATCACCCATACTATATCATTCATAAAGGATTTTCTGGGTAATACTATCATAATATACATAGTGATATCATCCCCCTTGTATTCCAAAATGGGTAAAGACTATAACTATATCAAAGATAGACTTCATGAATTGATTTTTCTCATATAAACTAAAATTCAGTGTTTGGATGAATTTCATGTGGCACTAAGTTATACATACTTTTTACTCAAAAGAAAGTTTATCTTGAACTAAATTCAAAACATATAATAGAATTTATTTGATAAAAACAATATTTTCCTTGTGTTAAACACAATGTGAAGTCCCTTTGATAACATGTGTTACAAGAAAGACCAAATTTTAGGGAACTAAAATTTACTATTAATATTCTTATCAAAATATATTTATAGTTTTCACCTTACTATTAAAATGGTGGGTATTAAAAGGAATAACTATAATAATAAAATGTGGTTTATTAATTTTAAAAACTAAATTCTTTGGAAAATAAATAATTATAAAGGAATGTAAAAACTGTTGGAAAATAATGAAATTATTTTTCTACAAAACATAGTGTTCTATACACAAACTCATTTTATATCAATAAATTAAAAAAGAAAATGTGATGAATAACTTTAATTAAAAATATATAGTTTATATTTAATAAAATATTTTCTGAAAAAATACATCCAATTTAGGCTTAAAAATAAGTATTATTATAAAAGGCACTTATCCCCTTTAAATGGATGACTTAATATATAAAACATGTATTGAAAATTTTATAATTTTTATTTTAATGTGTAATCTTATTTTTTGAAAATATAATATCTGAATATAATTTTAGTGATTTATGGTTTTTCTTTTGAGAAGATGTATTTTTTGATGAAGTTGAAGATACAATACATTTTAATAGAAATTTTTATTTCATTTTTATTTATTTATATAGTTAAGTAATATAATAAATTTTATTTAAATTTTATATAGATCCATTATATATATTATAAAATAATTTATGTCAATTTAATCAATTTTACTTTGAAATTATATATGAAATCATTCCATTCTTTTCAACATTATCACTTTAAAATCATGTTGTTTTATTTCATGAGAGGGGTTATATTAAATTAACTTCGACAAATGCTTCTATTATAATTCAGAAAATGGATTTTATTTTTGTATTCAAAATAAGTTCAAATTTGTAATTACATTTACACAATTTTTTTCCAAATAAATAGTGAAAACTGTTAATCATAATTACAGTGATTAAGGGAAAATGATTTTACTAAAGAATAATCATTATCTTAATGAGCCCAAAAGAACCCAGAAACATATCTAAAACATATTTAATATCCATATCTATAACATTTCCACTATTTTATATAACATTTACCATTAGATTACACACATTATATAAGGTATATATCGCAATAGTGTTTAAATGTTTTTATTTTCTTGAATCCCACTTATCCTCTATGATAAAAATGAACCCAACCTCTCACATATTAACACATATAAAGAAATTATTCTCATCAAAAACCCACTTATATATAATTATAAAATCACTCATGTCATCCTATAATATTAATTTTTGTTATAAAGGAAACCATGTTCATCCGTTTTCTAAATCCAAATGGGGTTACCCTTAGAGGGGTTAACATTATTCAACAATCACTTTAGTATTATTTATTTCTCCACGAATTAAAATAATATTATTTCATTGTTATATAATATTATAAATATAATTAATATAAATATAAGTTTTAATGTTTTTTGTAATAAATACACATTAAAAAACATTCATCAAATGGGATACAAAACCATCATTCATGTGTATGGAATACTACAACCTTGTGAACTGATGTCGTTCGTTCTTCCATTACCACCTCCCAAGGTTGGGAATAATAATTGAATTAATATTTTTATATGATTTATATATAATATTTATAATATATTTGTTATTATATAATTATTATATTACACATATCTTTATGCTATCCATTTTGTGATAAAATAATTACATCATTTGTGGATGCGTGGAAGAGTGGACTGCCACATATTCAATGAGATGTATACATTTAAACAATACATGGAATGTATTATTGATGAGATTAATAAAAATATATGAGAAATATTACATAATAATTTTTTTATAATTATAATAAATAAATATTTAATTTTTATTTTATTTCATTAAAAATACGAGATGAAAATTGAAATTACATTCATGTGTATGTACGTCTTACCGTTCCCATGTACTGTGTATTTGATTTCATTTTATATATTTTAAAGATTATTATAAATAATAATATAAATAATATAAATGATATTTATTTAATGATTTAACCACTTAAAATAATTATACCATGAACAAGTTAAGAGGATTATGAGTAACAATTCAAAAAAATTAAGAAAAACACGCCATTTATTACCAAAAACATAATATTAAAATGGAATAGTTAATAAATGAGTATTATGAAGTCATTAGAAAATTTTATATGATAATATATATATGAATATGGTCATATGGTATATTTTTAATAAATAAATAGGTATTACACAGGATTTGATTACATGTATGAATAATATCAAGATTTATTATAATGGGATTTCGAGTCACACATTGATTTCGATGAGATATCTACCATATTCAGCACTTTTTTTAGTGATGTGAATATAATAAATATTAATGTATTTTATGTTTATTATCATTAGATTTATGGGTATTTATATATTCGTCATATGAGATCTCTTCCTTGGGGTTTTTAGTAAAAATAATACTAAATCGGTAAGTTTTTTTTTTAAATTTGCCTTTTTTGAGGCAAATGTTATATTGTGAACCTATATAATTTTACGAGGTTTATATATTTCAAATCAAAATGTTGTATCATGAATATCATTATTTTAATTATATTATAATAGTCATAGAATTTGATTTTACCAATGATGTTAGTATTCCATGTTACAAAAGTTGTAAATATTATTGCAACAATAACATCTTTTTTCATGATTGTTTATAAGTAGGTTACTATTGATGAAATATTATGATCAATATCAAAAAAACTCTCACTATTTTTATTCTCATAAATTTATTCATGGTATCTTAATAAAATTGTATAATTTTCCACTCTTTTTTACTCAAGACAATTAATAACGTGTTTTAAAAAAAATTAATTATTTTCATCTTTGGTTTGAAATATAATTTTTTCAAAAACCATGTTTTTTAAAAAAAAGTTAAAAATGTTTTGAATTGATATTTCAATGTCATGTAAAGGGTTTTTTTTAAATTTTATCAGTTTTAATTTTTTTTATATGGGTTTGAAATCATTTTTTCATATATTTAGAAGTTATTTTCAAAGAAAATGATTTTAAAAATGTTTTATGTTTTTAAAATAATTTTTCCTAGTGGAAATTTTATTTTCCTTGAAAATTTATTTAAATGATTTATAAATAATATTTACAAAAAATTCAAAGTTCGTTTAAAATAAAATTCTTTTAAAATGTTTTATATCCTAAAAAATTAATTTTTAATGAAAAGTTATTTTCCTAATAAAACTCCCTAAGTGATATTTAAAAATCATTCTCTATCAAAGATTAAATAATAAAATATATAATAGTATTTACTCAGGAAATGCTCCATGAAATCCATTTTTTATTAATTTAAATTTTTTGTGTGTAAGATGATTTTTTTAAAAATATATTTCTCTTACATGGGTAGTACCATATTAATTTTTATTGAAACCCACTACTATTCATGTGTAATACTATGATGAAATTAATATTTAACAGGTATCATACCCATAGGTTATGATAGGATAAAATTTTTATGATAATTATTTCATTTATTTGGATATGATATAATGAATGTTTATGTTCTTATGACACACATCACTATGAATTTATTATGTAATTGGAATGACATATATCTCCCTCCAATGCAGTGGGTAATGAAGGAACACACCTATGTATATATGCTATACATTAACCTAATTACATGTTCACAATGTATTTCATGATCCCGATTACATGTTCACAATGTTATACATGAACCTAATAATATTTTTAAAATGTTTTTCTTGAACTTAATTACATGTTCATAATACTATGTTGGATCCTGATTACATGTTCAAAATTTTATGTGTGAACTTGAGAAGATAGTCATAATGTTATTCATGAAACTAGTTACATGTTAAAGATGTTATACAAGAACATGATTACATGTTCATAATATTATGTGTGGAAGTTTCTTTCATCTCCATAATGATAGGTGAGGACCTATTTTCATGTTCCTAAGTTTATTTGAGGGCTTGATTTCATGTCATTAACATAATTAGTGAACCAATTTATATTTATACAAGTTTTAAATATTTAAATATTATTTATATGTCTTACGTATATGACTTATACTAATTTTATGCATTCATAAATCACATTCATTTATTTATATATGATTTATGTCTTAGAAGCTGCAAATATTTTTACAATGAATAATGTATATGTTCTTTGATATGAGTGGTATGATCCTTTAATATTTTGATTTTGTTATCATCCCCTTATATTCATTTTCATCATACATATCTTTTTCATATACCATTACTAAGAAACTGATCTCACTATTTTGTATGTTTCCTTGCCATAGGTTATAAAGAATTGCTTAAATTTAATGTACTAATGTGTAATATATTTATGATAAATTTATAATATCATTCAGCAAATTAGATGAATGGGTTCAATGTTTCTAATGACACAAAATTATTATAGTCCTCAAGAATGTACCTTTTTAATGTGTTGTGTATTTATAGAAAATGAGGTAATAACCATGTATGTTATGCATGGGTTGTTGTAGTTTGTATGAAAGGAAAGGAATAGTTAAACAATTGAATTTAGAATGATAATAAATTATTGATAAATTTAGGGATTTTTAGAAAGATATGTATAGGGATGTCATGATGGATAAATCAAAGGATGAAATAACATTTAGAAAAATGTCCTGGATTTTTGGAAATGGATTGATATAGTGGTTTGTTGAAAATTAAAACAGTGTATCCACAATACAAGAAAATTTATTATAGGAACATGAATTTGTTTTGACTGTGGAATATAATGACATAAAGAATGTTATTACAGGGGGAAAAATGAAATGTTTGGTTTATGAAATGGATGAGAATATTGGCCTCTCAAAGGTATAATATATTGTAAAATTATTAACATTTTTAATGTATGGGAATTATGAAAATCAATGTATTTGGGGAAAATTTCAGGAAGGATATCTACAATGTTCCATTAATAAAAGTCTTGATATTTGTGATGAAGATATTAATAATGACATATGAAAGGTAAGTTCCTTTATAATATTATTGTTTATCAGAATGAGTAAATTGAGTTTGATGAATGTTAAGACATTATTCGTATTTCATAATTCTAAAAGGGTTATAATGTAATATGATTATGAAGCCTAGTTATATGTTTGAGAAGATAGTTGATTGATTGATGTATTTTGGTATTGAGATTCAATAATGATAACATATATAAGGATAACTATTTATTTTTTATTATTTCAAATGATGATGATGAAATATAAAATAGATACAATGGGAATGTTTTATTTTATTAAAATCACGTTATTTTTTTAGGTAACCATTAATATATTATTTAGGTTGAAAAAATGGATTCTTGTTTGGATAAAGAGATTTTGGATAAGAATAATGTAAATGGGATAGTATTTATGTCCTCAGAACAGATAAATGATTTTTTGATTCTGTTGTTCTATTATAATTGATGATGTTTATAATATTTCTGGATTTGAAGAATTTATCCAATAATATATCAAATAAGGAATCATGAATGTCCTCAATATTGATTTATTGTAATTTAGGTTATTACCATGTTTTAGACGAATAAATAATGATTTTATTAACATGTTTTGTAAGTGAGAAATAAGATCAACCTTACGATATGTTGGGGATCAATGTAATGATGATTTCAGAAAATGTAGTGGCATTCTTTACAATGTTTCATATTTTTATATTTTATAAGGGTCAAATGTTATAACCATTTATGACATGGTTTCTATTGAAATTTATGTTTTAATTTAGAGATTAATGCATTCTTTCTCCTGAAAAATATTTATTCATGTTGGATAAACTATGATAATAACATTGTATTTATGATAATTTTGCATATATTTAATAACCCATTTTTTTACCATTGGATCATATGATCATTTAGTGTATTATGGATAAAAAAGTTTCCATCATTTTGTGGAGGAAAAGATGAAATGTAAATTGGTCAAAAATAGGGATAGATTGTTCCTGTGAATTGGAATGAGATCATGTATGTATATATTCTCATGCAATGTATTCAAATTTAAGAAAAGGGAATTGAAATAAAAAAGTTACCAACTATCAGAAATTTTTAATGATATAAATGTTCTTTTTATGATGTGTTGTTTTATAGATTTGTGATAATTAGGATTCTTTTCATCACATTCACTAAAAATATCAATAAAAACATGATAGTCTGATTTATCTTTGATGTTCGTATTATAAATTTCCAACTATGTTCTCCTATTTGGAAACCCAGTTATAAGTTACTTTGTGTAACAGTCATGTATCAAACTTTTCCTTTTAATGTACGTTTGAATATTTATATTGACGATATGAAATTATATAAAATATAATTTCATGTATTTAAAATTTCATAACCTATATAGTTTTCAAGGGAAAAAACATTTTAAGGGGGTGGGATAATATTAAACCCCAATATTATATGAAATAAATATTTCTGACTAAATTAAATTTATTTAATGGAATTCCTCGAATGAAACACTATGTTTTGTTTTCTTTGTACATGACATCATGTTGACATTTTTATACATGAAACCCTCAGATTATAATTTGGTACTCACAAAATTATTATTGTTTTGTGGTACACAAAATGTTGAGTCCCTTTCATAAATTTTATTACATGCATGAGTGAGTTTTACTGAACTATAATATACAATTAATATTATTTAAAAAATAATCTTATAGTTATCACATAGACATTTTAATTGTGAATATGAAAAGAATTAAAAAAATTATGAAAATATAGTTTATCCATGTTAATAAAATAATTTATTTAGTAACTTATTAAATATAAATCAAATTAAGAACTATTTGAAAATAAAAAATTCCTTTTCTGAAAACAAAAACTATTTTTCTATAGAAAAATACATTTTATCTCAATAAATTAAAAAACACTTCTGATTAATTATATTAATTAATGTGATGTATTTTATATTCAATAAAATACTTTATATTAATCTTATTTTTTATATACAATAGATTAAAATAAATCCAATATCATAAAAAAAAGAAATATTTTTCCAAAAATCAGTTTTTCCACATTATAATGAAAAAATTGTTGAAATTGTTTTTTGAATCCTTTGTAATTTTATTTTGAGAAAATAAAAATAAATTTTTAATTTATACTATAAAAATTTTTATTGGGTGATTTTTTTGTACTTTTCTATGAATTTTCATTTCTCAGTGAATTGTTAAAAACAAAAATTGTTAATTGAAAATTTCATTTTATTCTAATTAATTTAAATAGTTAAAATAAATTTTAAATTGATATTATAGTGTATTTAGATAAATTATTAATATATTAATACAATTTATGTAAATGTACTCTAGTTCCCATTGAAATAGGATATAAATACATTTCAATCTTTTAAACATTTTCACATTCAACCCTCGTTGTTTCTCCATTATGTGTGACACATTTTAATTAATATATGTATTTTATGTGATTTAAATTTTACTAAATTTTCTATATATATAGATTCATAGTAAATTATGAATTATAATTTGGAAGAAAAATTTAAAAAAACTATTACTAAAAACTGTTAATATTTATTACAGCAATTAGGAAAAAACATAATTACCCAAGGGACTAAACGTTATCATAAGGGCCCCAAATTTCATATAATCCTATGAAAACACATTTTATGGGAATATTACTACCATGTAACAATATTTTTAAAATATTGAACATTATTTTAGACTCATGTTGTAATTAATACCACTCAATAGTTCATACCATTTTGAATTTATATGAATGTCACTCATCCACAATAAAAGAGAACTCACCCCCCATTTATTTACACATCCCATCCAATTTTAGTTATTCCTAAACTGGTAATGATAAGTTTATAAATCCATATTATAATACTATATGACTAAATTTTGGTATAAATTAATCCAATTTTGACTTTTGATGAAAACCAAATGAAGTTTACCCAAGAAGAGGTAATATTATTCAATGAGAAATATTGTTCTATTTATATCTAAACCATATAAATTATTATTTCTGAAATATTATATAATAATATAATGATAATAAATATAAATATTTTTTATGTTAATGTTATTACATAATAACTCACACATTTCCATCAAATAGAATATATAATAATTTTTTGCGTGTAAAATGGAATACATCCTCCCAAACTAATGTCCTTAGTTCTTCGATTGACACCTATCAATGGAGATTATAATGACATTATAACTAGTTTTTTATTCTATATATATATATATATATGGTATTTATTATTTCATTACTCTTCTTTAATTTTTATATAACACATATCTTTATGCATTCCATTTTTTTAAATGATAACATTGTTTCTGGACATGTGGATTACCAGCTTCTCCTAGCTATGTGATTCGTACACTATTTACATGAAATTTTTTAATGATGGGTTTAATAAAAATATGTCATACATGTTACATTAAAATTATAATTGAAATATTATATATATATCTTAATTTTATTTCTTAAATAATATGAAAAGAAAATGGAAATTTTCTCCATGTCTGTGTAAGGGTTACTTTGTCTATGAACGGTGTGTTCCATTTTAGATATCTATAATTTATAGAATATTATAAACACATATATAATTTATATTTATGATATTTATATCATGTTTTACATTATGAAAATAATTAATTAATTAATTGTGTAATTTTATCAAGAATAACATGTCAAAAAATATACGGAAAAATAGTTATTATCCGAAATGTAACATTAACATAAATATTTATTTCAACAGTTATTCATAATAAAGTAATATATTGTATGATATATTAGAATTTGGTTATTTTAAAAATTTATATTAAATATATGTATATTATACATTATTATTTAAAATGTATAAATAAATTCAATACTTTTGGATAGGGGGTGTATAGTCTCACTTTTATTTCTTCAAGACATGTTCCTTATTCACCATTCGTCTAATTTGTGTGGTGTATATAAATAAAATGAATATATTAAATGATTATTATTACTAAATTTAGTGGTATTTACTTTTCAATTTTATGATATCTATTTCTAATGTTTTATGAATAAGAACATAACAAATGTGTAAGGTAATTTTGGCACAATATTCTTTCTTTGAGACACATGTTATGTTATGAACCTTTATTATTTTTTTGAGTTGTAAATACTTCAATTTGACATGATTTATAATGAAAGTAACCATAATAATGATATTTTAATATTAATGTAACATTATTCTCTCATTGTTATTGTGAATCAATGTTATCAGATTAGTAATAGTTTATTAATAAAATTCCAACCATTATATTGATTATTTACTGTTACATTTCCTTGGATGAAATATTATGATGAATAACTCAATAAATATCATGAATTTGATTCTTCTATAATTATTTATGATATCTTTATGTAATGGTATCATTTACCACTTTTGGGTACTTAGATCTATATAAGAATTTTCTTAAGAAAAAATTTGGTTGTTTTCATCTTTGGTTGGAAATATATTTTATCCAGAAACCATGTTTTCTAAAAACATGTTAAATTTTTTTAATGATATTTAATCCTTTTTTCATGTATAAGTAATTTTAAAATGCATTATGTCTTAAAATTTTTATTTGTTTTTCATATTTCCCTTATAAGTTCTAAAAGTTATTTTCGAAGATAATGGTTTTAAAAGGTTATATGTTTTGAAAAAAAGGTCAAATTTATAAATATTTTTCTCAACAAATTTTTGAAATTATAATCAATATTAATTCATATTTTGTAATTTTATTTTTCTTATAAATGTATTTTGGAAATGATTTATGTTAGAAAAAAAATTATAAAAAAAATATTATTTTCCTATAAAAGTCCCCAACAGATCTTCCTGAATCCTACTCTATATATTATGAAATACATTGAAATAGTATATTATTTCTAGGGTTATGATCAATGAAAACCATTATTGTTATTTTTTTGAATTATTTATTTTTATTATGATATTCATATTATGAAAAATGTTTCTCTTGCACGGGTTACATCAAGTTATAATGAATATAAATCCTTCTTTTTTAATTTGTAATTCTATGAAGAAATGAGTGTGGAACTTGTATCATCCTCAAAGGTTATGATAGGATGAAATATTTTTGACGCCCTTTTCGTTAAATAGGTTAGGATGTGAAGAATATTTATGAACTTTTGGGACACATATTTATGATTTCACTATATTATGGGTGGGGACCATATCTCACTTCGAAGTATTGGTTAACGATGGATTAATCATGAGTTTATATATTATGTGTAAACATGATTTCATGTTCAAAATATTGTGTTTGATCCTCATAAAATGTTCAAATTGTTTTTTGTGAACCTTATTATATCCTTACATTGTTATGTGTGAAAATGAATTCGTGATCACAATGTTATGCATGAACCTAATTACATATTAACTATGTAATGTATGAACCTGATTACTTATTCATAATTTAATATTTTGAAAACTATTTAATTTCCATAATGATATATTCATAACTGGTTTTATTTCCTTATGTTTTCGTGAAGGATTGATTTCATATCCATAATATAATGAGTGAACATAATATTTATTACATGTTCACAGTTCTCAAAGATGACGTGTATTCCAAAATCTATTGAATCAGTCCAATGTTAGGAACTCATAAATCTTGTTCTTTTATATCATTTTGATTAAGGTCTTATTAAATACCAATATTTTTCCCAAGACTCAAGTAAATGTTCATTGATTTGAATGACATGATATTCATATGGTATATTTAGGTTCTCATACACTAATGTTCATATTATTCTTACATATAACATTTATTAAAGCGTTTGAGCATATAATGTAATAGTTTATATTGGTTTATTTCCCCAATAATTGAATAAAGGTATTATTTATGATTACTAATGTGGAATATTTTTACCGTTGATGTTGAAGAACATTCACCATTTAGATGAATTTGTTCTATGTAATAAAATACACTAAATTATTTCACTATTCAGAAATGTTCTTCTTTAATGTGATGAATATTAATCTAAAATGATTTAATATCCATTTATGTTAATCCTAGGTATCTAGAGAAACAACCCATAATCCATATGAAGCTAAATTATCACGTATAATCATGTATAACATCTCAAAAAGAAACATGATGTCTTCTTTTACATCCCCAGTTTCTGATAATTACTATATCTATTAAGATACACCATTCATAAACCTGAATTTACCACCCATTTAGTTTCATGAAAGTCACTCATTAGTTTTTTAATCAACCATATTAGAACCCATACATAATCAGAGATAAGAATATCATCATTGATGCTAAGAAAGCAAAATAAAAGTGTATCCCCACAATATAAATTGTTCCTTTGAGGTAATATGTTCTGTTTGAATGACTTATTTCAGGATATGGTCAAGAATCATGGGTATGAAAATATTTAATGTTATAACTACTGATCCCTAGGACTCTAGCACATTTAGATTCATGTGATTAATAAGTGACATTTTCCCCTACTCATCACAAGACCCATGTACTGCCTCGTTATGCTTCATTTATCTGAAGGAATTAGTAACAAAAATTCCATTTCCTATAATGTAAAATGTATATTTTTATATAGACTACATATACTCTTCACATGTCATTTTTATGAAGGATATAGTTTTTTTGAGTAAATATATACATGAGGCATCTGTGATATGTGCACACTACGAACCTATCCTGTAATAGATATTATCATTATTATGTCAAGGTGGGTAGAATTGTATCTAACTCTTGATCAATATTATGTTAATTCCAATTAATTGGTCCCATATGTACAATGATATAAAAAACCAATTTTTCATCATACATCAGAATAATGATGAGTCCAACTGTCAATGTTTCATAGTATATGGTATATGCCTTAACTTGAAAATACAATGTGAGTTTTGGTGCTCAGGTAACCTTTCTCTCATCTTATAGATATCACTCTAATACAATCTTGACCAAATAAACCCCCCTATCTGGGTCTACTATGACATTGGAGAAATAATAAGGTATATTTCCTAGATTTAACACTGATAATAGCCCACAAGAATAAGGAAGCTCAGAATCTCAATGAAATTATTGGGTTGTTCAAATGATACCATGACTTTAACATTATTTAGTACCACTAACACTCCATCTATTAAGATAATAAGGAAAAATAATTTCAATCAATAAATATTTAAATGTCATTAAGATAGCTTTGTAAATATATAATGTAGACTCAATTTATGAAAGAGGTTGTAAATATGTGGGGTATGATCATCTTTTCACTTGGAGTATACCATAGTTTAGTCGAAAAAAACAAAAAACAAATAAATCTAGGAATAGATGAAAATATTATTCATCAAGTGCATGAAAATTATTAAATTCCTAATTATAAAATTATTCATCATTATAGACTCATATAATACATGCATTATGTTAAAATTAGTTTGGGTAATATTTGATCATCTAACCCTCAACTAATGGTACCTTTACCTCAATTCAATCATGGAAAAGATATTGGAACATCTTAGGTTATCTAATAGATCATAAATGTGTGGAGGGGGATATTTATTCTTTAAATTTGTTTCGTTTAGCCTATAATAATCAACACATAAGAACAATGTCCCTTTTGACTTCCAATTGAGAAGAATATGAAAACCACAATTAAATGTTCTACTCTGATAGAAATCTTTTACTTTTGAATATTCAAATGAACATAAAAATCAAGAATATCTATTAGATCCTTTATATATAGAGGATAAAAATGTTTAATATCCCATTAAAAACATTATTGTCAACTCAATCTCTATCTTGGGTGGTAATATGTGGAAGTATTTCCGAAAACCATCTTGGTAATTGTATATTCTTTATGTAGATTATCAAACAATATTTAACTGTCATACATAAAAAGGGTTTATATCTATTTTGTGAGACAATATTATCTACAATATATTTATCATTCATTACTATCCTGATCATCCCACTCATCCTTGAAAAATGATATAGCTTCTAATGACGAAAATCGTTATAAATAAAATTCCCATTTTGATTAAATTAAAATGTGTTACTGTATAATATGGTCATAGAAAATGCATGAACAAATTTAGTATTATTATATCCAATTAGTTTTAAAATATTACTAAGTGTCAATAAAACTGATAATATATTAGTTCAACAGTGATGACATGATTGTTATAAATGTACAGTTCTAAGAAATCTATTTAACAAAGAAAATGGAGTTGATGGACTCAACCCGTTGGATCATACCCTTTGATTCCCATTTATTAGAGATTATGAGGAATGTAAAATCACTAGAATTTTTCCATCACTATGATGAACAAGATATCAAACAAATTAATCATGATAAAAAATGTTTATGGGAGAAGTTCATGCTCATCGAGATAACAACCTGAATTGTGTCCGTCAAATATCCCCATGAAAGTATCACTATCACACACCTTATAATTAAGTTGTTTTTGGTGTGTTAAATGGATTTTATTCAAGAGACAAGAATTATATTCATTTAAATTATTTTCTATATATCAATGAATATATTTTATTCTTATTATGGTCACTATATAAATTCTATTTATTTTGATATAATAAAATATTAATATTATTTTTTGGGTATATTAAAAATCAATTCAAGAAGTAATTTTGAGGAAGTGATATATTTTTTAAATAATTAATAATTTTTTTTAAAATATTATTATTAAAAGAATTTTTTTCATGTAATTTTAATAATGTGAAAGGTATTTTTTTTACAGTTCAAAAACCATTAATGTCAAAAAGAAACTTCATTTATTAATAATTGATGAATAATATTTTTAAACTAAAAATTTACAAACATAGAGAATTATATAAATATAATGAATACCTATTTGTTGTTAGATTGTTAAAATTATGTAATTATTAATTTTTTATATTTTCATGAGATAGTGGAATTTTTGGGTAAAATATAAATACCATATAAATATATATTTGATATTATGACAACATAATGACCAAAATGTGATGTAATAAATACTATAATTTATACCCAAGATCGAATTTTTTTTTCTCATTATGATATTTTGAATTTATGTATATTTTATTAATTTGTTAAATTCATTATGAACCCTCCAAAAACAATAATATATTTTATTTTTTTAAAATCATATTAATAAGATTATGACTCAGTTACAAATATGAAATTGAATTATTTTTTAAAATAATATTTTGGAATTATAAAATAATGAGAACCAATCCCATTCTATATAAAGAATTATAAAATAACATGGGAGGGTTTGTGTTTTAGTTATTTTATTATGCAGTGTCCAAAACCTAAATAATAATGATAATCAATAGTTTTCATATATAAACCCACCCAATCTACTATTTGTGTTCACTAAAGCTCCTTATATCATGTCCATACTCTTCCCTACACTCTCTATAGTCCTCCTATGGTGACCCCAATATCTCATGAAGCCACTCCCAAACATTCGTAGTCACACACTCAAGTAAGGGATATCCCTCTCTACATTTATATCGAGCAACTATTTTATGTTATGAGTTTTATGTTCCATTTATCATGTTGGGATGTATTTGTAAATTTACCCCTTACATTTGATTATATATATATATATATTATCATAGAATAATTTCTCTCCCATTATATACCTCCCATGAACCATTATATACCCCTATTACAAACCCGAAATTTAGTAAGGAATCATCACCATTTCTTCTTTATTGAATTATATTTATAATCCTATTCCTTGAATTTCCAATATCAAATGTTGGAAAATTTATTTAAATGTACCTATTAACTGCCCATTTTATATCCAAATATTGAGAGACCCCTTTCACAATTATAAAACTAGTTTTCTAATCTTTAAGTGATATCATTATGCTTCCAAAATTTCTCAAAGATTTTTCCATTCCAAAACAATTGTGTAGTCAATATCATACTAATTTCCTATCATGGGTGTTCATCATTATACACATATACCTGTATAATTAGTACCTATATGTATTTATTACACACTAAAAGTTCATTGAATATAATTTGATGATAAATAATTCCATGTATAATGATCTATATGGCATGATTAAGCATCATAATGAAATGAATGTAATAGGTGGACATGAAATTATATAGAACTCCAATGGATTGGGTAATTTTTTGTGTCATCGTACATCATGATGTGATAGGGAGTGAAACTGATTCATTTATAGGAATTTTTTCAATGTAATGTGTGGAAGATTTATCCTTATCGTATGTTTATAATGATGTGTTTTAAGGCATTGCAACATTTTACTTGTTATAATTATCGTGTTATATCATGACTTATCATTCCTATTTATGATTAGTACTCTTTTTATACCTAATTTATATTACTATTTTCAAACATGCATCAACTTAATCCTTTATTAATACATTGTAGGATTTATAATTCACCTGTTTCTTATGTATGTCCCAGGTTATCTCATGCAGTTTTAAAATTCGTGAAATTTTAGAAGCATGTTAAGGAGGATTCTAAAAATACTAATTTATCCCATGTTCAAAATGTTATTGTATGTACCTAATTCAAAAATAAAATATAACACTCGGTATTCATGATTTCATAATATGTAAATTCTTTTAATAAATCATGTATTAATGTGTAATAAATAAAAAGGTTATTATAGTTGGTATTAGATGAAATGTTTAGTTTTTTTAGTATTATGATTAGAGAACTCTAGTAGAGGCCATATGTATAAGACTATAAATATGAAAAAGTCCTTAAATTTTTTTAAGTATAGAATAAATTATTTATCAATATAATACATACATGTATGAATACTATAAGTGTGCATGGATTTAAAATATACGTTCCTTGGGGAAATAACTATGACAATGTGTGTCAGGCCTGACATGGTGTAACATGGTACTCAAATAATGTCCCTTACTATGAATCAGTTTTGACACTCTCGGGTGATATTATTTTTTAAATTCATAAAATCACTATGAACAATGATTATGTGAACAAAAAATTCTCATAAGAAAATATTTTAGGAAATAGATAATGGAAAACATACACTAAATCCTTGAAATTCATAAATGAGTGAAATAAATATATCTTATAATTTACCCCTTTAATGTCTTTAAATTCTCAATAATATATTTAACTATTTAAAAATAATAATCCATATTTTTATTTTTATTCATAACAATTGTTAGATAGAGATGTAATCTAGAAAATAATTAATTTGAATTGGATTGGATGACATCCTTAATGAGATTCCCAACATAATGGGAGCAGGAATAACTAACATCATGACTATACTCTCTCAGCTATCTCTTGTTCTGAATAGAATCCTATATCAAGAAGAGAATCAAAATTTCTTTAATAGTGAATAGTATACAACTGATCCATTATGTGAAAACTATACCTCTGACATTCGATGGATCATCTGATTCTTTAATCATGGATCAATGGATCATCTCCATTGAGAAAGTATTCCACATATTTCAATGTTCAATTAAAGAGAATGATCTACTATTTGTTTACCATATAGATAGACAATATGGTCAATGGTTGACATTTTTAAAAAATATAAACCATGAGGAACAGATTAAAGAGTTGGGGTAGAAGAAATTCAATAAATGATTTTTTAAGATATCGTCCTCTCACTCTCCATATTAAAATGTAATGGTATTTTCTATGACTAATTATTAAAGATTCTAATTATATAGAAGAATATGAGGATAATAACATAATACATTAATGACAGGCCTCATTATATTCCATTACCCTAAATGAAAGGTTTAATTTATTTTTTTTGGGATAAAACATAGTCTAGAAAAGTCATAATAATTGGAGTCGTTAATAGCTATGAAAAAATTGTCTACTGTTATCTTAATGCATAAATAGAGATCAATGAATCTAAAGGGGATCAAGGGAATATGAAAACTAAATTATTGTTTAATTCTAGTGATTAGATGGTGAAATAGAATATTACCAAGAAAAATCAACATCCCAATTTTCAATGGTGCATAAATAACCACCCTGGAAATTTCGTAATGGGAAAGAGGACATTATTTTGGTACAGTTATGAAGGGAATCTAGATAATGATTGCGGATAAGATAAACCCACTAATACAGTGGAGGAAAGGAATGCTCCAATAATCCCTTAACACATTGATCATTACCTAAACTAGATGGATCCGAGGAAATTTTCAATCTAATGCACTAATCAAAGTGTTCTTGGAGACAACCAATAAACTCCAATGCAGCAAGCGTGAGATTTTTCCATCACTACTACTATGGTACATCCCAAAAAAGATTGTGGTTATAGGAATTGGGATTTTTTATCAAGGATATCAAAATTAAATTTTTGATTGAATTTATATGCATTCATTAATGTCAAAAATGATTAGTAGAACAACTCAATCACCACCACAAATCATTGAAGTAGACATTTCAGTGAAAACACTAATGGGATAATTGTTGCATCCCAAGAATATAAAATCCTCCCTTATAAATATTTTTCAGTTTAACATCCTAGATATCCTTTTCATACTACCTTTTGTGGAATTTTATGCAATTATGTGCATGGTTTTTCTTTCCCTATATAGAACCAACAAAAAATTACAAAAGGATGAAATCACTCTAAATATTACAAATATACACCCTGATTATGTAAGATTTAAATGAGGATGATGAATATTATTTACCTCTAAAATTTCAATTGTGAATATTAATTCCTTATGAAAATGTGTATCTAGATCAATTTATTGACTCTACAGAATGATCCCTCTTCAAATACAATCTTATTTTGTGGGAATATGATGATGTGTTTCTTGATGAATTTCATAGTATTTCTCCTAGGTAATAGGAGAAAATATTAATAAACATATAGCAGGGGTGTTTCCATTATCCATGAATCTATATATAATAGATGTGGTGGAACATAAGGAATAAATGAAACAACTATATGAGAATCATTATAAATGGTTCGTATTTCAATGTTCTCCACCATGTGGTGAACCAATCGTCTTCATCAAGATGAATTAATGGTAATAGTTCCTTTTCATTGATTATCGTGAGCTCAAAAAAATAACGAAGAAGAAAATGTTTCTTAAGACATGGATTGATGAATTATTTGACCAGCTATGTGGTGTAAAATACATCTCCATGGGGTACATACAGTAATTATATTATGATGTTATAGTGAAGAAGGAGGATATCCACAAGGATGAATTTCGTACAAGGTACATGAACTATGAGTTAATAGTGATGCATCTAGGGATCACTAATGCACCATAAATTTTCATGGAATTCATTATTATATACTTTAGAGTTTACCATTATCATTTTTTATGTGTGTAAATTTTACATTCTAATATACATCAAAACAAGGGAGGTGAATGAATAACATCAGAGAATTGTGATCAAAATCATGCAAAATTATAGACTTCATGAAAAGTAAAAAATTGTGATTTATGAATTAAGGATATCTCAATCCCGGGAAAATCATCACATGTAATTGGATATCTATGGAAACATCAAAAAATGAAGCAATTGAAGGATATATGAGGAAAACATCTATTATATATATCTATATTTTCCTTTTTTTTATTTTCATATTTTCATTGATTATTGAGAAATTTCTCATGATTTTAATACACTCTAAATAATATAACTATGAAGGTATTCATGTTTTCTTGGAATGAAAAATAAGATGATAGATTCAATAAGTGGAAAATAAGAGTTTTCACAGAACCATTTTTCTCACTACCCAAATGTGGATAGATTTTCAGGGTAATCAGTAACACTCCAAAAAAATGGATTGGGTTGTGTGTTAATGAAAAATTACAAAATCATAGAATATGCTTCATGTTAAGGTAAAATTCCATGAATATAACTACGTAACGTCTAATCTAGAGTTGTCTAAGTAGATCATCATTTTAAAATTATGGTTTCATTATCTCATTAGAGATAATTTTTAAATATATACATATCAAAAAATCCTCATGTATATATTCACAAAAAAATAAATTAATGTGCCCCAATTAAGATGTTATGGAAGATAAATTACTATGAATACTCAATTCCATACAATCTAGGGAAGGATAATAATGTGGAAGGCTCACCATGTAGAAATGGTCCAAATTGTTTTTCATTGATGATATTTGAGAATGATGTAATATACCTAGACATAAAGAGAATGGGAATGGGAGTCATAAAGAAATGAACATAATATATCATTTAAAAAATAATTTCTCATCCATCTATTTTGGAAAATATGAAGGATTCTTAATGTAATGATGTGGTAACTCAGATGAAACTGAAAACATTATGTGTAGGGAAATCCTTGGTGTTCGGTGATATTGGATATGGTGTTTTTTGACTTGGGTTTGGATATGTTTACCATCCAAGAAAGAGATAAATAGAGGGATTCTAGATGACACACATAGCTCAACATTCTCCATTCACACATGGATCAAAATGATGTGTCAAGATCTCTAATATATCTACTCGTGGGACAATATGAAGAACGATATCATTGAGTAGACCTAATATTCATCAAATACCCATACCAACATGGAAATGGGAAAACAAAACTAGGGAATTTGACCCTGGATTTCAGAACACGTCCTAGGAAAACAATTATATATGGGTTTTTTAACTTATTATAATGATATATCACATTTTTAAGTATTGAGAGTATTTCTATTTGGATAAAATTGTTTCAATAGACATTAAAAAAGTGGTATGGTTTCAAGGGGTAACATTATAAATAATATCCAATATTGAACCAAGATTCATCTCTATGTTTTGGAAGAGTCGCCCACATGCTATGAATACTGAATTAAACATCATCATGTATTATCACCATCAAACTGATTTCCAATCAGAGAATACACTACAGAAACACGAGGATATGTTGAGATCATGCTCAATTGACTTTAAAAGGAGGATGAGATGAACATCTTCCTCTAATGGATTTCTCTTACAATAACATTTTCAACTCAAGAATTCAAATGGATCCCATTAAATACCTTTATGGGAGGAGGTCTAGAACCCATACATGATTGGATGATGTAGTTAAATAACAAGTAGGTTCTTAAATGGTTGAGGAAATGGTGGAAAATGTTAAGACCATTCAAAAACACATCAATGATTCTCAGTGTTGATGAAATATTTATGCAAACAATTATTGATGATACCTATATTTGGAGATTGGATACATGGTATTCCACCACATATCCCCCTGGAAGAAAGTGAATATATTTTGGAATAAGGGAAATCATATACCGAGATACATCAGCACCATTTAGAAACATGATCCCCTAGGAGAGGTGGCCTATCAACTTTCACTAACAACATTCCTATCTAAATTGTTTTATATATTTAATGTATTCCTCTTATGAAATTACATACTAGACCCCTTATATGTATTAAATCAGGATGTTGTACCATTTGAGGATGTACACTCCTATATGGAACATCAAGTCAATATATTAGATCATAGCGACAAGGTTATCTGAAATATAAAAATCCATCTAGAAGGAATGTTTTGATGAAACTAATAGTTTCTAGATATGATGCGAGAACTGAAGGAAGTGATTATGAAGAGTTATCGTTATCTGTTTTAGTGCGGAGAATGAAAATATTGAGTGGACAATTTCTTTAGGGTAATGATTGTAATGACCACAAAATAAATAAAAAATATTCCTATTTTGATTTAATTAAAATTCCTTATTATATAATATAGTTATAGAAGATAGTTTCATTTATTTTTTCATATTATATCCAATTGGTTTTAAAAATTATTAATGTATATTTGACTTTGATGATATAGTTGATGAAGAGTAATTCCATGACTATTATAAATATATTTTTTTTTAAAATATAATTGAAAATGAAAACGGACGTGATGGCCTCAATTATATGGATCGTACACAATTTGAACACATTAATCAATGCCTCTGAGGGAGAGATAAAAACTAGTATTTTCCATTGAAAACCCCCAAGATGATATCCAACAACTTATGCTTGATAAAAAATGTATATCTGAGATGTTCAATTTCATAGATATTTCAATTGAAACCACATATGCTGAACCACCCCTTGAAAGACTCACTATAATGAATGTTACTCTTAAAGAGTTTTCTGGTGTATTGAAGGGACATGAATCAATATGAAAGAATTGTGTTTATGTACATTATTCTGTATAGAATAATTCATATATTTTAATCCTATTATTGTTAAATTATAAATGATTTTTATTTCGATATAATAATACACAGATAGTATTTTTGAGTTGCAGTAAAACTAAATAATGGTATTAATTTTGATGAATTAATTCATTTTTTAAATTAAAATATATTAATAATATTTTTTTATTAAATAATTTTTATAATCATATTAATATTATGAAGTAAAAAGTAATTTTTCAATTATTCAAAAACTGTTATTATCAAAAATACAAGCATTTTTTCAATAAATGTCGATTACTATTTTAAAATTTAATATTCAAATATTAGGAAAATTATTTAGAAGAAATTATTTTTTTTGGAATTCAAAATGATGAAATTATTAGAATGTGATTTTTTCAAAATTTCCTAAGACAAACGAATTTTCGAGTAAAACATAAATACCTTGTAAATTTACATTGTGTATTATGACATCATAATTAACCAAAATCGATGTAATAAATAACATAATGTGTATAAGTGAAAAATACTTGTTTTACCATAAAAATAATGAGATTATTTTATTATTGGAATTATTTTTAAATCTTTTATGATTCCTCCAAAACCATTAATAAATTTTAATGATTTAATATCATTTCATTTAGAGTATGACTCACCTTCCAATAATTATGGGAATTATTTTATTTAGTTTAGACCATAGAAATATAAAATAACGAAATCCACTCCCATTATCCATAAACCATGGGAAAAATTGAGGGATGGTTTTTTTCTTTTGTTTTTTTTATTATGAAATGTCCAAAACCAAAATAATAATGAAATCCCCCACATCTCCTATAGAAACCCACCCAATCTCCTATTTCTCTTCACTCAAACACATTGGAATATGTTCGTACTGTATCCATCACTATATAATGTTTTTATAGGGTTCCCCTATGATCTCAAAAATTCCCACCCAAGAATTTTGGGTCACACATAATTTCAAGGGATCTCCCTATATCATATTAATTCATGAAAATCATTTATGTTATGGATTTTAATTTTAATTTTTAATATGGGGATATATTATTCTATATCCACATTACTATATACTAGATGTCTAAATGATGAGACACTCATTTATCTCACATTAAATCCCTTCAGAAACCTCTATATACACCCATTAGAGTTCCAAAATTTAATAAGGGATCATCACGTTCTCTTCTTTATAGAAGTTTCATTATTATCATATTCCTTATTTTTCAAATTACATAAATTTCAGATGTCATTACATAAAACTAGTACTTCCCTTATGATTTAAAATTATTATATACCCCTTCAACTCACTTCATCAAATGTTATGAATTTTTTGGGACATTGTTATTATACAAAACATTCACCATGATTTTTATGAAATAAAAATTGTGTAGTTAATACCACACCAATTTCATAAAATTGGTGTTCACATTTATTCACATATACATCTTTGTCATTGGACATGTATGTTTGTATTCAACAATCCATGTTCTTGGAATAAAATGTGACGATAAATGATTACATGTATTATGATCCATCTATAGCACTTAATCATGACAAATAAATGAATGGGATGGGTGCAACAAGAATTATATATCGCTTCAATTCATAAGGTAATGTTTAGTATCTTGATACTTCATGTTGAGATATGGAGTGAACCTGATTCCATTAGGGGAATTTTCCACACTTATTTATCGGTGGATTAGAATCGATCTATGTTTATGATGTAGTGTATCTGGATGTTTCCACATTTTCCATGTCTTTATTTTCATACACTATCATGTCTCAACTTTCATGTTTATGAATTATGATCTTTTTATGCCCCAATTATATGCCTATTTTCTAACATGCATCATGTTATTCAATTTTTATTCCCTAACTAGGATTTATAGCTCACCACATTTTTTTTATGTTTCAAGGTTATCATGTGCAGGTTTAAAAGCCATTGAATTTTATAAGAATGTGACGAAAGTTTTTAATATTTTTGTTGTATTCCATGTTCAAGATGTTGTTATATGTAAATAATTACCAAAGGTACTAGGATTATAGATCTTTCAGGTTATATTATGTGTACATTAATGTAATAAATCATCTATAAAATTATAATAAATAACTAGCTCTATATATACCTCCTTCTAAATATAGAATGATAACTCACCTTTGATAATTGTATATTGGTTCTCTGTACAAAATTAGAAAAAATAAATTAAAATAACTGAATAGATACTATAGAGACCCGAATCTTGACGTACATGGACGTTACATTACTTTAGCGGAATACTTAATACATAACAAAAACAGACACACAAGACAGTAATAGTTTAGTGTCTTTGGAAACTTGGAGCGTAATCTTCTAATCATAGTGAAAGATCTTCAACATCTCTCATAAAGATCTTCCTTTTTTTTTCTTACCTAAAACCCTTATTTATATCCTGGGGAAAAGAAAACATAAAAAGGGTGAGCTCAAATGCTCAGTAAGAGTAAGCATGTATAAAATAAAACATACCATATACATTTGAACTTAAAAACATGAACTTAATGTTTAATCATCAAAAGCTTGAGCAATGACATAAAACATGGAAGTATGTATGGCATAGATCATAAAGAAACATTATGCATGATAAAATAGCATGGGAATAAAACATTTAATTGTGGCAACCATTAAACACATGACATGGTTTCCGTATCAGCCAAGGCATTGCTGCTAAGACCATCTTAGTGGACAAAGTCCCTTTCTGAATTGAGTTCACTCCTCGTTCCAGTCCTGTATTACTGAACCGGTTTAACATGACATTCCAGCCATGTCTATCTCATGAGATATAAAATCATTACCCAATGAATTGGAGGGAGATATTGGTCCCACCCATCTCAAAATGAAATCATTCTTACTTGTGTCACAAAATAAAAATACATCATTCATAATAACCCAACGAATAAAATGGGTTTCATAAACATCATCCCATCATAACATAATCCATATAAAAGGAATGGATATCATTTCATAATAAGAAAAGTGAAACAATGTAAATCATAGAGACATTATACTTAAAACATACGCATATGAAATAATTTCATTTTAGATGGAAACCGGTTTTGATAAAACACTTGAAATGAATTCTTGAGGAAAATATCCTTTCTTCTTTAAAATCACTTTATTTTCACAAAATGCCATGTACTTTTATAAGAAAAGTTTTTTTTGAAAATAATCAAGAAATATTTTGGAGGAAGCTTCATGAAAATAGGGCTTTATAAAACCGTAAAAATCTGTTCGTTCCGTATAAGTTAAAAAAACATTCTTCTCATACTTTTGCAGGAAAAGTCAAAAAGTACCTCGTAATAGTAAGATTCCATACATACCATGTAGTAAAAGTAAAAAATGGGTAAAAATTACTTTAAACATACATGAAAACAATTTTATAAAACATGGAAATGGATGATAGAAATAACCTCAGTAAATACTTACGAATAAGCACTCTCGGATAAAAATGAGATTTGCAACATTATCCCTTACCTTAGGTCCAATATGCTTCGTACGTATCCGAACCATGTGTATAATGATTTAAATAATGTCATTGACTTATTAAAGAATCATATTCATTGTTATGATATCATATATGGTATACTTATGACTTTATATTACCCGTTCTTTTGTAAATTCCATGTTAAAGAGTGTTTTGGGTAAAATCGTTTCATTTGTTGTCAGTGTTTTGACTTGTAATTATTCATATGATTACTTAGATCATGATTACTTACTTACAGAATATATAACATGATTTATATATAATATATATTCAGAATATACATATATATAATAGGTCGATAAATGGAAAGAAATACACCGTTCATGGAGACGGTAGGTCGTACGTACGCATGAATGCTGTTTTCATTTCCTTATTGAGTTGAATGGAATTAAGTAGATGACATACATATATATACACATAAATCCAGTATCATTATTTTGTAATATATTTCATTATTAATTATTATATATACTTTATAATCATTCATGAATGGTTAACATGGAGAATGAATCTCATCGCGTCGTGGAGACGGTAGTCCGTACATACGCACGAGCGATGATATCGTTCTCATGATCACTGAATTGTATTTTAGTGTATGTATACTATTTCAGAATAAATATCACTTTACAATAATCATATATAGTTATTATTTACACCATTATAACCATCCAAGTAAGGTGGTGGTGGAATATAGATTACACCACGGCGTGGAGACGGTATTACGTACTTATGCACGCGCGGTGATTTCGTTTTCGATAGGATGGGTAGATGGTGAAATAGGGTTGATTCATACTTATAATAACATATCAGTATATTATTGATACTTATGTTATTACTTCAGAATGAAACCACCTAAGAAGAAGAAGTGGAAGAAGAAATAAAGTTCAATAAATCGGTAACGGACATTACCTCTTCTTTGAAGTGCCTCTTTGAGTCCTCCTATTAGAGCACTAAAATAAATGTTTGAAGAAGACCAGGACCTCTAATATGTTTCTTGGGAAGTGGAGAAGAAAATTGGGTAGCTTTTGGCCGATCATGAAGTCTCAAAGTGGTGTGTGGAAGAGAGGGAGGAGGTGCCCTTTTATAAGGGAGGAGAGGGGCACCTTTGGAATTCTTAAAAATATTAATTTAAAATAAATCTAACCCCACTTAAAAACCTCCAAAATTGATTCATATTCGAAGCATAGATGAGATAGTGTTGTAATCTCCTCAACCAATCAAATTTAGGCATGTTTGGATCTTATTTTAAACCTTATCATTTTGATTTATCCTTATTTAATATATTTAAGTTTATTTGTGGTAATAAAATTCTAAATTTTAAATTATAGAAAATAATAACTTATTTGTTGTGAATTTTACACAGTTGTTTACTTTATAACATTATAGACCATATAAATATAAATTTATAATTTTTAAATATATTTGTGATTTTTAATCAATTTTATAATATGTTATTTTTATAAAATAACAATAGTGTCAATTTTGACACTATTCATTTATTTGAATTTAAATAAAATAAATGCAGAATATATGTTCGATCTAAAAGATTTAATATATTCATAAAAGGTCATAAGTATCTATAAAATTATTGTATCACCTTAAATAGTTCATAATATTTATTTTATTATTTTTAAAACTATTTATTTGGTTTATCTCTTAATAAAATAATTACTACAAAATTTTTGTATAATTATTTAATATACTGATTTGTTGCATGAAAATTAAAAATAAAATCCTATTATGAAGATAAATCAATTACCTTTCACAATAATAATTGTACTAGAATTTATCATCTTAAAATCACAATAGTTAAATTGTTATATTTATAAAATTATGGAGGTGACAACTTTGGCATCATTTAAGATAAAAACATATATGTGTCATAATCATCTTAATAAGGATCCAAATGGTCCAAAATTCGGAAAGTGGACTATTAGGGTTTATATATACACTAATAATAAGTTTTTTTCTGATTTTTGGGACTTTTGATATGTATTAATATTTCAATAAAAACTATATTATTGATTTTTTACTAAATAAATAATTTCTGCATCATTAATATATCACAATTAATGACAATTATTTAATCCCTAAAAATTCTAAATTAATTATCATGATGTAGATAATTTTATTAGTTTCTGGATACTATTCATGTTCGATGTTTTATGATGTTTATCACTATATTAAAATTATTATACTTATAATATTTAAGAGAGTGACATGTTGACACTTTCTTTGGTTTTAATAATAATTAAATTATTTTCGGGGTCAAAAGTCCATAAAATGAATCTAATCCGAACCTTAGGTGATATGGGTCATCTTTTATCCCTAAAATAGTATTTTGGCATGTGTTAGGGTAATTTTATAATCTTATATTTACCCTTAATTACCTGATTTTCCTTTAACTATGGAAAATAAAATTTACCATAGTTACTGTTCATAATTCCTAAAAATAAAAAGTAGCTTATTAACATAATTTGAACCCACTGATTCCAAATATGGAATCCATTTTTCCAAATTCAATACACAAAAGTTGCAGAAATTAAATTAAAATTAATCCTGTTGTCGAAAGGAAACAGGTTTTTCTTTAAAACATTGCAAAAGATTGAATTGATTTAACAAACAAATTCAAGGTAAAATCAATGCTAATGACATACATTATATTAAATAGTAAAAATATATTCTATTTATACTTTAAAACCATTAAATATTATAATTTAACCACATAATTTATTACGATGAAAAAAGTTGTTTTTAATTAAAATATAGCGTGTTTTTACTATTCATTAAAATATGAAAGTTATCAGAATAATATGAAAAATTTATCCAAAGTAAAATTTTATATCTTTATTCCAAAAAATAATTTTATTTTGAAAAATTGAACTTATAAACATGTCAAAAACAAGATTTAAAGTGGGTGCACCAACAAAATGCGGCAAAAATGCATGTTTTTTTTTAAAAATACTTATTTTACCCAAAAAAATTTATTTTGTTCTTATACCATGTTCTAGAAAATGTGTAAGATGAATAATAATGTTATAAAATTCAAAATTTAGTTAATACTATTCATAACGGCTAGTTCATAATAATATTATAATAATATGTCGTTGTTTAGTAAAACCTGGTATTGCGTACAACACACGCTATCGAGGAAGGTCGTGATTGCGTGTAATGTAAGCCAAGTCATGGTTGCATGTAGTGCACGACTCCTTTGTTGCCACGTAAAACAAAATACCTAGAATATATATATATATATACTCAATGTTTCGTAATATAACTTCTATCAAACAAACATGAAATTGTGTGTAACACAATCTAGGATTAGTGTTGCATATACTGCAAGCTAATACGGTGTTGCGTATAGCGCAAGATAATCATGGTGTACCGTACAACAAAAGATATGAAAGAAATTAAAAAGAATATATCTTATAAAATCTCTGGTTATTACATTCTACCACCCTTAAAATTAATTTCTCCCTCGAAATTCATCTGGGTTATAATTGGTTTTCTACTTGAAAGTTTATTTAATTGAAACCCACATCGTAAAAAGGAATACCAAAACTTATCTTTAAAAACTAAAGTATGAAACGTAACGGTTACCCAAATAAACTAATACTGGGTTTTGACATAGGAGAACATAGGTGAAAATATGGATATGAAGGAGAAATCTAACAATCATGTTCTGATGGAGAGTGGTAGAGAACAGGGCTATGAAAAAGCCAACAATCACAAAGCTATAGATTCGTGATGATATAAGGTACCATCTGATTCATCAAATATAAGGGAACTAGGACATCATTTTTGGTTTTCAAGATCATTTCCCTAAAGTTTATGAATTAAAAGAAATACTTACATGATTTTGGTACAATCTCGCTTATGTCTGTTAATTGAACAATTTCCACTTAATCCCTTAAATAAATGAAGTTGAATTTGTTATTTGTGATGTGTTAGCAGATCATGTGATAGAATGATGGGTCATTCCATCTGTTTCAAACAAAAGGTCAGCAAAAGTTATAAGTCCATCTTATGGTTATATTAATCGTATATGGTTCCAAAAATGAACTTATACTTCATATATCATACCGCTTAATAAAATTAAACTAGTTTCTACTAACCAGGGACTTCTTGTAGGCTAGTGGTATGCGATAAAGGCCAGTTGCATTTCAGTTGTGGGTTCGATTCCCACAGCCTTGTCCGACGCGATGGGATGTCACCCGTCCTGTAGGTTTTCCTTTTTCTAAAACTATGTTACTATAACATCCCATCAATAATATCGAAAAAACTTATATCCTTAAACAATAATAACTTATGTCCAACATAATTCATTCCAATATTTAGGCTTATCCATAATACTGCAGTCCACTTTCATAATATAGTGAAAACGATTACTAGATATTTAATACCATTGTTGATCCCCATATACCATAAGATATGTCTTGTTGGTCACATTCCAAACAATCGAAAGCCTTAATCATGTATTCTCTTGAAAAATGAATACCCATTGAACCTTAGTGAAAGCATGAATGCAGTTAAAAGTTAACACTTTCCACATACCAAAATCCTCAAAATTCTATATACAGAAACCCTGATATCACTTAGTCCTTATATCAATCACGAGCTCATGAATACAATCAAACATCTCATTATCTTCTTATTCCTTCATTATGGGCATATCATCTACTTTACAAAAATATCTGAATAACCTTCCATGGTTACTGGTACCATTAATCATAAACTTTCAAATCTTAGGAAAGACAATAGTGTAACAATCCTTAGATGTCTCTTTATTCCATAATACCATTAACTATACCACATTACTCTCGATAAACATACAATCATTCCACTACCTTCTAAAACAACTGACTGAGCTTCAACACTTCTTTCAGCTCATATAGCTTTTGTAGTCTCCTCATCATTATCCACATAAATACTACCCATATGATCATGCTGATTCTTTTCATGAGAATTTACATAAGGTAATTGGTTTGCTTAATTCGCATACATTCCACATTTAAAACTTATATTCATTGTTGATGTTATAGCAATACCATTGTCCTTGTCTGTGGTGTTAGTTGAACCTTAACCTTTTCACTTACTGGCTTTGTGTCCTTCTTTTCCACACCCAATTCATCTTCTAGTTCCTTTGAAACAATCTCCCTGATGCCTCTTCCCACATGATTTACATGAGGAAAATTGAAATTTCATTCCTCTATGATCATCATGAAACTCTAACTTTCTCTTATTAGCCGAGTCAGTAAGCTTTCTAAATTTGAGTTTATTGATCATATTATGAGATTGCTGATTCGACATAATAATGATTTTGGACTTCCAAATCCCATTTCATTTGGTTTACAATGAATAATATCATTCCATTGTCCATCATATCCTCCATTATCGTGAATCGTCCTGTTTCCATCCATTTTCTAAAACCCAAAAAGAATAGTGTGAGAGGAAAAAATCATGCTAGGGAAAACAACATAGTAGAGGGGGAGTAACCTCAATATCTAACATCTTAGGTTAAATACTAAGATCGTTACCATAGTTCTAGGACTATATCCTATACGTATAATTGTCCTTAGGGACATCCCTAGACATACCTTAGAAATATCTCTAGGGATATCACTAATGTTTTCGCATCCTAGTTTCCAAAGGTTGACTAAACCTTTCCTCTGATACCAACTGTAGAGACCCAAAGCTTGACGTACTTGAACATTACATTAATTTAGTGGAATACTTAATAGATAAGAAAAACAGACACACAAGGACCGTAATAGTTTAGTGTCTTTGGAAACTTGGAGCGTAATCTTCTAATCATGGTGAAAGATCTTCAACATCTCCCATAAAGATCTTCCCTTTGTTTTTCTTACCTAAAACCCTTCTTTATATCCTGGGGAGAAGAAAACATAAAAAGGGTGAGCTCAAATTCTCAGTAAGGGTAAGAATGTATAAAATAAAACATACCATATACATTTGAACTTAAAAACATGAACATAATGTTTAAACATCAAAAGCGTGAGCAATGACATAAAACAAGGAAGTACGTAAGGCATAGATCATAAAGAAACATTAAGCATGATAAAATAGCATGAGAATAAAACATGTAATTTTGGAAACCATTAAACACGTGATATGATTTCAGTATTAGCCAAGGCATTGCTTCCAAGACCATCTTAGTGGACAAAGTCCCTTTCTGAATCGAGTTCACTCCTCGTTCCAGTCCTGTATTACTGAACCTGTTTAACTTGCCGTTCCATCCATGTCTATCTCATGAGATATAAAATCTTTACCCAATTCATTGGAGGGAGATATAGGTCCCACCCATCTCAAAATGAAATTATTATTACTTGTGCCACAAGATAAACATACATCATTCATAATAAAACAACGAATAAAATGGGTTTCATAAACATCATCCCATCATAACATAATCCATATAATAGAAATGGATATCATTTCATAAGAAGAAAAGTTAAACCATGTAAATCATAGAGACATTATACTTAAAACATACACATATGAAATAATTTCATTTTAGATGGAAAATGGTTTTGATAAAACACTTGAAAGAATTCTTTAGGAAAATATCCTTTCTTCTTTAAAATCACTTTCTTTTCACAACATGTCATACACAATTATAAGAAAAGGGTTTTTTTGAAAATAATCCTCAAATATTTTGGAGGAAGCTTCATGAAAATAGGGCTTTATAAAACCGTAAAAATCCGTTCGTTCCATATAAGTTAAAAAAACATTCTTCTCGTACTTTTGCCGAAAAGGTAAAAAAGTACATCGTAATAGTAAGATTCCATACATACCATGTACTAAAAGTCAAAAATGGGTAAAAATGTCTTTAAAAATACATTAAAACACTTTTATAAAACATGGACATGGATGATAGAAATAACTCCAGTAAATACTTACGAATAAGCAATCTCGGATAAAAATGAGATTTGCAACATTATCCATTAACTTATGTCCGATATGCTTCGTACGTATACGAACCTCCTGTATAATGATTTAAATAATGTCATTGAGTTATTACAAAATCATATTCATTGTTATGATATCATATATGGATTACTTATGACTTTATATTACCCGTTCTTTTGTAAATTCCATGTTAAAAAGTGTTTTGGGTAAAATCGTTTCATTTGATGTCTGTGTTTTGACTTGTAATTATTCATATGATTACATAGATCATGATTACTTAATTCCATAATATAATACATGATATATATATATAATATATTCAGAATATACATATATAAAATAGATCGATAAATGGAAAGAAATACACCGTTCATGGAGACGGTAGGTCGTACGTACGCATGAATGATGTTTTCGTTTCCTTATTGAGTTGAATGAAATTAAGTAGATGGAATACATATATATACACATAAATCCAGTATCTTTATTATGTAATATATTTCATGATTACTTATTATATATACTTTATAATCATTCATGAATGGTTAATGTGGAGAATGAATCTCATCGCGTCGTGGAGACGGTAGTCCGTACGTACGCACGAGCGATGATATCGTTCTCATGATCGTGGAATTGTATTGGAGTGTATGCATAATATTTCAGAATCAATATCACTTTAAAATAATCATATATAGTTATTATGTACACCATTATACCCATCTAAGTAAGGTGGTGGTGGAAAATAGATTACACCACAGTGTGGAGACGGTATTCCGTACGTACGCACGCGCGGTGATTTCATTTTCTATAGGAGGGATAGATGGTGAAATAGGGTTGTTTCATAATTATAATAACATATCAGTATATGAGTGATACTGATTTTATTACTTCATAATGAAAAAACCTAAGAAGAAGAAGTGTAAGAATAAATAATTTTGAAAGAATCGGTAACGGACATTACCTCTTCTTTGAAGCGCCTCTTTGAGTCCTCCTCTTAGGGCACTAAAATTGGTCTTTTAAGAATACCAGGACCTCTAGGATGTTTCTATGGAAGTGGAGAAGAAAATTGGGCAGGGTTTGGCCGAGATTGAAGGCTCAAACTGGTGTGTGGAAGAGAGGGAGGAGGTTCCCTTTTATAAGGGAGGAGAGGGGCACCTTTGGAATTCCTAAAAATATTAATTTATAATAAATATAACCCCAATTAAAAACCACCAAAAATAACTCATAGTCGAAGATTATATAATATAGGGTTGTAATATCATCAAACAATCTAATTTAGACATGTTTGGATCTTATTGTAAACCTTATCATTTTGATTTATCTTTATTTAATCTTTTTAAGTTTATTTGTGGTAATAAATATCTAAATTTTAAATTATAACAAATAATTACTTATTTGTTGTGAATTTTCCATAATTGTTTAATTTATAACATTATATACCATATAAATATAAATTTATTATTTTTAAATATTTTTGTGATTTTGAATCAATTTTATAATATGTTATTTTTATAAAATAACAATAGTGTCAATTTTGAAACTATTCATTTATTTGAATTTAAATAAATTAAATACAGAAGATATGTTCGAACTAAAAGATTTAACAGATTCATATAAGGCCATATTTATCTATAAAATTAGTGGATCACATTAAATAGTTCATATAATATTTATTTTATTTTTTTTAAAACCATTTATTTGGTGTATCTCTTAATAAAATAATTACTACAACATTTTTGTATAATTATTTAATATTCTGATATGCTGCATAAAAATTAAATATAAAATCCTATTATGAATATAAATCTATTACCTTTCACAATAATACTTTTACTAGAATTTATCATCTTAAAATCACAATAGTTAAATTGTTTTATTTATTAAATTATAAAGGTGACAACTTTGACATCATTTAAAATAAATTAATATAAGTGTCATAATCATCTTAATAAGAATCCAAATGGTCCCAAATTCGGCCAGTGGATGCTTAGTATTTATATATACACTAATAATAAGTTTTTTCAGATTTTTGGGCCTTTTGATATGTATTAATATTTCAATAAACACTATATTATTAATTTTTTACTAAATAAATAATTTCTGCATCATTAATGTATCAAAATTAATGAAACTTATTTAATCCCTAAAAATTCTAAATAAATTATCATGATGTAGATAATGTTATTATCTTTCTGTATACTATTCATGTTCTATGTTTTATGATGTTTATCACTAAATTAAAATTATTATACCTATAGGATTTAAGAGAGTGACATGTTGTCACTTTCTTTGGTTTTAATAATAATTAAATTATTTTCATGGTCAAAAGTCCATAAAATGAATCTAATCCGACCCTTATGTGATATTGGTCGACTTTTATCCATCAAATAGTATTTTGTAATGTTTTAGGGTAATTTTATAATCTTATATTTACCCTTAATTACCTGATTTACCTTTAACTATGGCAAATAAAATTTACCATAGTTACTATTCATAATTCCCAAAAATAAAAAAGTAGATTATTAACATAATTTGGACCCATGGATTCAAAAAATGGAATCCGTTTTTCCAAATTAAATACACAAAAGTTGCAGAAATTAAATTAAAATTAATCCTGTTTTCGAAAGAAATCAGGTTTTTCTTTAAAACATTGCAAAAGATTGAATTGATTTAACCTACAAATTCAAGGTAAAATCAATGATAATTACATACATTATATTAAATGGTAAAAATATATTCTATTTATACTTTAAAACCATTTAATATTATAATTTAACCACAAAAGTTATTACGATGAAAAAGTTGTTTTTATTTAAAATATACCGTGTTTTTACTATTCATTAAAATATGAAAGTTATCAGAATAATATGAAAAATTAATACAAGGTAAAATTTTATATCTTTATTCCAAAGAATAATTTTATTTTGAAAAATTGAACTTATAAACATGTAAAAAACAAGATTTATAGTGGGTGCGCCATCAAAAGGCAACAAAATTGAATTTTTTTTAAAATTCTTATTTTACCCGAAAAATTTATTTTGTTCTTATACCATGTTCTAGAAAATGTGTAAGATGAATAATAATGTTATAAAATTCAAAATTTAGATAATACTATTCATAACGGCTAGTTCATAATAATATTATAATAATATATCGTTGTTTAGTAAAACCCGGTATTGCGTACAACACACGCTATCGAGGAAGGTCGCTATTGCATGTAATGCAAGCCAAGTCATGGTTGCATGTAGTACACGACTCCTTTGTTGCTGCATATAAAAAAATACATTGAATATATATATATATACTCAATGTTTCATAGAATAACTACTATAAAAAAAACATGAAATTGTGTGTAACACGATCAAGGATTAGTGTTGCGTATACTGCAAGCTAATACGGTGTTGCGTATATCGCAAGATAATCTTGGTTTATCGTACAATAGAAGATATGAAATAAATTAAAAATAATATATCTTATAAAATCTCGGGTTATTACAGATACTATCCCGTTATATCATAAATAGAAACCAAGGGAAATAATACCCTCCAATTTATATTCAACACTAATTAAAATGTTTTGATATCCTTTTACCAAAATCACAATAATGTGTCTATGATCATAACACCATCCAAGAACTCAATAATTAAACACATGTAATTTAAAATATGAGAAGAAGAAATTTAATTGTATTCCGTTGTATAAAACATTATTTGTAATAATAAATAATATATGAATTGAACCTATAACTATAGAAGTTCATGAATACCTAATAATCAGAGTTGGCTACATAGAATGTAGCCAACTTTCCCCAATACCATGGGCTCCTATATATATCCCTCGTGTTATTCCATATTTATTATACTATTTATCATGCATTGGGGTACTGAATCACCTAATGTTTCAATAATTATGGTATCATTTCATATAAATACTTACTAGGGGTAGATAATTCCTTCAACAGAACATGATTATTTCCAGATCCCATGTCAATTCTCTATTTTTGATGGATTCTATGGAACATATGTAGAAGGTTAAACCCACCATAATTCAGTAATTCAACTTTAGGGTGAGAAAAATCATTGTTCTTGTGTCCCAACATTGAAAATTGAATGACCTATAATGAACCATGGATTAGAGATAGATCCCGACTTCTAGGGGTTATCTTCCTACTAATTCCATGAAGATAATTATCATAGTGAAATTTATATGTAACCATAAAAAATATCTGTGATTTTCCTATTGAAACTACTTGTCCAACTCTTGGGTTCACTTTTGGTTTGCCATTATTTTTGTGAAAATGATTTATGATAGTCTAAAATATTTTAAATCAAAACATATTCACTTGTTACCTTATCTAATTGAAAACCCCATCCTAGAAACATATCTCCCTAAAGACCTCATTATCTACTAGGGATAGAAAAAAATGCCCGTTAGTGAATCATATGGTACGACCCATCCTAATAATTACCATCAATGTCAATTTTGTGAAATCATGATCCCTATCATCCTATAATATCAATTTATAGAAGTGTCTCATGATCCTCGCCAAGCAGTTCTTCATGGATAACTCCTCTGGCTGTCCAACTTTCTCTATAATGTCCCACCAATTCATGGATAGTACCTGAATCATTTATGTAAAAATATTTATGATTAAATATATGGGTTAATCATGGTTATTCATTAAAATATAATTTAAATATATACTAAAATATATTTCCTAGGTGACTCCAACCTATTGAACGTATAGTTATGTAATAACTGGAACACTATTTTAGTCTCAAACATAGAATATGGATTTGAAAAGTTTCCGCACCATTGATTTCACAATCCTCGAAAAAATATCATGAATATTATCATCCATATAATTCTCAAGAGATTCACGTTGTTTTGGATTAGCAGCACTTTGACCGTTATGATAACCACTCATTGGAACTTGACCAGAAGAAGATTAGGTGGAATTCTCTCAAAAAGGATTAACAAACTACTTAGAACACATGTTTCCTGAAAACATCAACCTCAATTATTGAAAACACAAGGGACCCTCTGGAATAGTATTTCTCTTTACTTTACTCAAAAAGATAATTGAAATTACAGAATAGTTTCTTTCATTTTACTTTATTAGTCATATAAATGGGATTCACAGTTAATATGGGAAAATATTCCACGATAAATAAATATGTCTGTGGAATGATCAATTCATGTCAACATATTTCCCTACATGCCTATCATGGTTCATTCATAGTCATATGTTCTCATATCGTCCCATGAGTAAAATATTATAAGAATGTAACATCACACAATATGTTAACCACATTCGTTGATATTTTATAAACCTTTTATAGGAGAACAACATGAATAACAAACCCTTCCCTATGAACCTAGGGTTTCTACCATACATGGTTTATAAACTCCAGTGAACGAGCTCACTACTAATCCACAAAACAACCGAGTATATACTATACCGTTCAATTATATAATGAAATATAAAATAAAACTAATTCTCTGATACCTCAAATAATATCCATGATGCGACACTCTCTCATGAGATCGAGCTGAGTGTGATACATGACATCCCAAGTACACACCCATTAAATATAGGTTTCATACTATAAGTTATGGTGTATATAAAATAGTATGGATACTATACCCTCAGTTAATATATTTCAAAAATTGAAAGAATAATAATAGTTTAGTGTAAAATAGTGGAATCAATATAAGTAAATAAGAGGCCACCACTCGAGAAAATGGCCAAATAGATGAATCCAAATAAAATTAGAATAATTTAATAATTTTAAATGTCTAAATAAATGAATTTTTAAAATAATAAAAATAAAATATATTAAAATTATTAATAAAATAACTTAAAACTCGGGCCCCAAACCCCAAGTTGGTCATATACACAATATCCAACCCATCGATTATGCAATCAACTAACTTCATGACCATTTCCCTTATCTATCTGACATCCTTGAAATAATTATGTGTATGAGATGTAAACATGAATAGGGTATGAGAAAATGTAACTAACACATGCTTAATGATTACTAAACAAATCCACTACGATTATATATTTCCCTAAATAATGTTCTAAACATAGGTAATAATTTTACTAATTAATATTACACGTATTATAAGCATACTAAACCCAAGACTCAATGAATAATCCCATTGTTATCTAATATATCTTATCCAAATATGCTAGAAATATCTACCAAGGGATGAACATTAGGTATTGAGATATATCACAATTATCGTATCCTATCATAAACAAGTTGAAACCAACCACATGAAAATATTATTATCACCCTTACGAATCCTTTTACTATGCATGTTATCCTTATGCAGTTTATATTAAAGAACATTACAAACTCTTGGTACCAAGTATAATATTATTTACCCTTTGGTAGCATGTAACTATGATCCTTACCCTTATTAATCCATTAACTATGCATCATACCCTTAGGTGGTCTAAACACATGCATCTTGCCCTTTTGTGATATCAAATACCCAGAATCTTACCATCATGAAGTATCTAACCGTCTACCTTTTCGTCAGGCATCCAATGAATATACATTAATATATTAGGAAGAAAATACACATGCATTTAATACCATGTTTTTAATGAATTCCATCTGTCATAGCAGAGTTTATAACAATAAAAAATATCAAATGTTCATGTTACATTATACCCTAATGCATCAACCATAACATATATACCTTGAAGGAAAAAAAATTAATAATAAATACACATTACCATGAATAAATCATGAGAGGAATTTCAACATAATCCCCAATAATATCTCCATACAATTACAAATTATGTATCCATTTTCACCCAATATATCTGTTTTTCAAGTAAATTAATAAATATAATCCATATTTAACTATGCTAACTTTCACAAACTATTTCATTCCAGTTAATCTATTTAATTCTAAGTGATTCTATTTCATCCTGTCACCAGGATTCACATGTTTTTCTAAAATTTATTAGTAATCCTCTTCTAAAAAAATTAAAATCTATAATAGGGATTTTGGTTCAACCTAGAGAAGTTTGAATTGATATAAATGTAGTAACACCACTCAGATGGCTATATAATTGGCTAAATTCCAATTGATTCCATGGAATACATGGGAGGTATAATGAAATTATCTCTCATAGATTTAGTAGAGTATCCATTTAGGCAAGATGCGTACATGGTGTTTCTGCATGATAATAATTATTTAATATACTATAGTAATTGAAATTAATATTGGGGAATTTTTTATACCCCCAACATAAAAAAATAAATAGATTATTTCTATGTTCAATGATGTGCTTAGATCGTAAATTAAAACATAAGGACAAAGATAAATGATTTAAAAAATCATGATTTTTGAATGATGTGTATAGTAAATGATCAGCACTGGAAGATCATGGATAAGAAAAGAATGTCCCCTCTATGAAATGGGTGGAATCTAATAAAACATGCCACCAAGGGCCTTCATAAATATCATTGGGGTACATCTGGTGTGAGTGGAAGATATTGGAGAAATCCAAGTCAGCAAGATTTTCTAAGTATTAATATCTATGATGTAAAATAAAATACCTCGATTCAACCTCATAGATCAGGGTTTATCTTTCCAAACAATGCTTCATGTTTCCCCCACCACAACAATTTAATATGGAATGATATTTGATGGGCTATAGTGAAAATATTGGGACTATAACAGGATCATTATTTTCAAAAATGTGTTTGATATATGTAGACCATCACACACTACATATACCATTTTAATGGATTGTGGATGCTATAGTGTATATTACACCACCATTCCATAGATCCCCACTACTAAAGAGGTTTAATCCTATAACTTAATCCCCCGGACACAACTACCATTTTTTAAAATAATATCTAAACCCCCTCCATAGGACACCACACAACAATCTATACCTCTAAAACATAATTTTCATCTAAATATCATGACAGCACCATATCCATCACTCTATAGTGATTCTATGTCAAAAATAAAGAACACAATGTTTTGTCTCGACCCAAAATCTACTAAGTACTTCCCTAATGTGGTTGGCCACATGACCCCAAGCGTGATTCCTCATATGTCAAAGATCATCATCTAGTAGTGAGGGACATCAATGGTACTGAGGGGAGTCTATACCCCATTGACCAGAGTAATCCACAGTGGTAAATAATAATGAAAATCTATATAAATATTTATAAATAACTATCAGTAGAATAATACATAATCAAAAATAATAAACAATAAGATGATAAATAAATATCATTAACAAAATGAGGATGATTTTATAAAGATATAAAAAATATATATACATGATATTCATGGGAACATGTATATATGAGACACAATGAAAAGAAAAATGGCCAAAAAAATTCCACACAACCATTGCAATCATAGGATCAATCGTTTTCTCCCATACTTCAAACCAGTATTGAGAATAAGACCATGGATGTTTGGTGATTAACATTATCTACAAATGAAATCATGAAATCTACTATGGTAGCACATGTCTTATAATAAGGTTCTGAGATATATAAAATAATTCACCACTAAATGTGTCTAAATCAATTCAGTCTATGGATATAATATCAATACTGTGTAGGATGTAATAAAAGTAATATTGCAAAAAATAAAAAAAATTATTTAGATTGAATTCCTAATGGGACCCCAACTAACACTACATATATTGGCCTATGAGTCTTATCTATGAACAAAGTTCGTCTTATAATGATATACAATTTGTGTATTAATGGATCTTCTAATGCCAAGCCTCAAGAATGAATTAAACCTAATGTTTTTGTTTCTATTAGGGAATGTATCATTGGGTTCAATAAATTATAATACATATAATTTAATATAAAATTCATCCTTATAATTTAATATAAATGAAATCCTTATAATTTAATATAAATTGAATCATGGTCGTTTCCATGGAAAATTATAAATAGGAACATATGTATCTCACCGAAATCAATATAAGTTCCCACCACCATAAGAGTTCGTACAAGGTGAACAATAAGAGGAATCGAAAGTAGCACTCCTGGCCTAATGGAAACCGTGATCTTAGAATACAATCCGATATATTCTACATAGTGGACTCCATATTGATCTAGGCATGTCATATTTCCCACTGAGCTCATATAAGGTGTCTCTACAAGGGAACTAGTATGAGTCATTATTAATTAAGTGTTTCATCTAGAAATGGTGATGACCTTGTTTGTTTAAGCTTCAAACATTCCAATCGGTTTCTAACATGATTAATTGTAGAACTGGAAACATCCAATGATTCTATATCCATTTGGACCTACTTTCCAATGGTAGGTTCTCATTAGTTGTGGACTGATGAGGCTTAAGAATTTTCATTGGTCAAGAGGATGGGAGGTCAGACTCATCACACCTTTTGGGGGGGAATTATTGTATACTCTAGGACTCTCTTGTAGATTTGATTTATGTTCGTGAATCCTTATTAATATACCAAGTATGAAAATGAGATTTCCTTTAGATCTGACAATAAATGATTGATATGTATGAGATTTAGAGAATCTTTTATATGTATTTTAGGTTCTTCATCGATAGAGAATCATCCGTATTTATTAAAAAAATTTAGTCAATGGTATCCTCCAAAACATTATATAGAAATCTCTTGGTCATTATGATAACTATACCGGGTTTACAGCCACTTAGTGGGGCACATGATGTTTATTTTCATTAATAAAGACAGATATTATTTCATAGTTGGTATCGTACCTGCAGATGGGCTACCTACATAACCATGTTAGAAAAGGAATCATAACCCATGTAGTTAGAGTGACGGAATATGTGGTTTATGCCTGATTAATGGATCAAAGAGAGATTTTATAATTACTTTTACACTCTAATCTCATGTCAGTCATGCTCGGTGTGACAAACAAGAGGTATTAATAAAACTCGATGATTGTTGCAGGAAAGATGCAATCATAAGAAATAATGTGGGCTTACATATGTATGACATCCCAAGTAAATGAAGGTAATGACTTTTTAGAAAAGAATCCCAAGAGCAGGGTCAATAAAGGTTTTTTTACATTAATTAGATATGGGATTTTAACCCTGGACATACTTTTGAAAAGGAAGCCAAAATTTAAGAGGGACTTATGATTGGGTTTTATTCCTTAAAATAAAGCCCAAATCAATAGAAATTAAGACTGGGGATTACTCTAGAAGAGGAGGCCTAGGTTAGGAGAAAATATGATTGGGGCTTACTCCAAATGAGGATGCCCAGATTGGGGAACTTGGGGCCTACTCCTAAGGAGGATTCCCAGATTAGGTAACATGGGGCATACTCTTAAGGAGGATTCTCATATTACAGAACATGGGACTTACTCCTAAGGAGGATTCCCAGATTAAATATCATCTCATCTTAGAGGATGAGGTTGAATGTAGGAAATCTCTAACATTATGTATGTAAATCCCAAGGTTTTGAGAGATGTTCTGTATAATTCCTTTCAGATAATGAATACAATAAAGAACCATTCCATAAATGACTTTGAATATGGTTTTGAAGGCTAAATCTTGAAGAGGATAGGTGAATTTTAGGAAATTAAGTGAATTGGAAGGAGGCGCACCAGTATTGGTCTGGCACGCAAGTACTGGTCATGCATGTATACTTGCGTGAAATATGTTCACATGGGCGATGAAGAAAATGTTATGTGATACTTCAGAGACTTTGAATTGGATCCCTTTGTATCATCTCTAGAGGCTTTTAGATGGGTGGCGTGCAAGTTTTCTTTGAGAGGGAAAGGCGACACACAAGTGTCTTGACGTCCCTTAAGTGGTGGACACTTAGTCATGTAAGTATTGATGTGTTCTAATATGTAGGCCTTATTTTTCCTCTTTAGAACTTCCATTCTAGGTAGATAATTAACTTAGAAGTGTTTTAAAGACATCAGATGGATACTTGGGTGACCAGAGCTTGAATCTGAGTTTTGGATTTTTTGTCGTTTTCAAATGGGGGGCATACAGCGGGTATTTATAGGTCATCTGAGGACCTTGGGATAAAAAAGTATATGGAGATCAAGTGACTTGCGTGACCAATATGTGGCATGCAAGTATACTTGTACGACTATAAGGAAACCATCGGGACCCATGTTTAAAGAGTTCCTTGTTCATGCCTCTTTCAATTTTTGATGTTCTTCAAAGGATGACTCTATTTGTGGTTAAGGTATTCCTCTTTTCCATTTGTTAAACTCTGTGACGAAAAGGAGCGTCGAAAAAATTCCCCCCTCATAGTTGGATCCAAAAAAGGAAAGAGTTTTTAAATCTGAGGAAAATGTGAAATAAGGTGTTGCGGCGCTCAAGTAGTAGGCATGCAGGTATGCTTCTGGAGCACAGAGTCCGACGCACAGGGGTATGACCTCACATATAAATATGGGTGCCACTCTCGCACAAAGCACCTAGCTTTAAAAGCGCCTTTCTATTGTCGAGAAAGTGAGCTCTATTTTGTTTAAGTGAGACGACATTCCGCTTGTACGCGCTTCTATTCATGTCGTGCTTCTGTAGTGAGTTTTTGACTTGCGTGTCAGTACTATCACAGTAAAACCTGCGTGACCGACTTAGACTTGCGTGCCTTAATTCCTTATCCATTTTTATGATTTTCATCAAAAATGTTAGGAAAAACCGACTTACCTAAAAGTTAATTATTCAATCATTGTGTAGATTAAATGGCTCCCAGAATAATTGGATCGGCTAATGAATTATCTAGCAATAGAATTGATGACATGATGAACATCGTTGGTCATGACTTTTATGAAATCTGAGATAACACTCTTCCTGATTTGGCCATGTAATTGAAGAAATATCATGTCAATTTGCAACAAAGTATTTACCTGCCTTTGTATGGGCATGGTCATCTAAAAGGAGTCAACATTACAGATGCAATGAATTATATGCCAGATATGCCGGCACACTACAACTCCTCTATTTCGGTTATGATATTAATTAAGAGAAAAATCAATGGTGTGAACATTCAAATTTTTCCTCCATGCAATTTCTTTGATGATACAAAATTGGAAAACACATGGGCTGATATATTTTCCAATGTCAGCTCGTGGAGAGAAGACTATCATGAAATTAGAACAATATCTGAAAAGAGTACTCTCTCCAAATGGATCTTCACTTCCAATGTTCCATTCTCAAATCCATGTATCCATCTTCCATGTCTCTTGGATAGAAACAAAGTCACTGTTTGATGAATAAAATTTTTTCTCAACCCTCACTCAATAACATTCTTTTACAATTGTTCCAATAAGAGCTGGTATCACTACGTCTCTTATTGTATCCAGTTGAATGAATGAATTCCAGGTGGTTGTTGATGAAGCTCAGGATGCCATAAATCAAATGAAGAGTTTTGTTGAAAGCCTCTTGTAATTCTTGAAAAAGAGAAGAGACTCTAGTTTATGGATCTCCTTCTAACTGTTGTGCATCAATGAAAAACACATTCATCTTCAATCACTAGTGCCTAAATTCTCTTTCTACCTGCATTAAATTTTTACCTACGCCAATGGGCCTAGTATGCATAGTATGATTTTTTTTCTAGGCTCATACAAAAAACTCCAAAAACGTTGCATATTTTAATATTTCAATATTACCTAAATCATACAAAATGTAAGTTTAGTGAGCTAGGAATTGAATTTTGTTTAGAGTGCCCTTGTCTTTTATGGGAAGTTTAAAGTCATGCAGGCCATTCATAAAAAGTCTAATGTTTAAGGTCGAATAGTATTGACCGAATGGAGAATGTATTAAAATATACTCAATTACTTGATAATTTATCTAAAAATATATTACCACATTAATGTATGGTGGCGAAAACATGTAAACAATGACTTTAGAAATTTTGAATCTGGGGAATGATATTTAAAAAGGTATAAAAGGCATTAGAATAAGTATTTCTGAAGAGTGAAGTTACCATTATTTAACAAACCCGTTAGGGGTTGAATTATAAAGGACCACTTAAGGGAAATGGATGCATAGTCAAATAATAGCATCATTTGGATGACATGTCTGTTATGTAGAGTACTTATGCAAGGACACCTAGTGGCACGTGCTGCATAGTCAGGCAAAAGAAATCTCAGAAATTTTACTTTACTACTACTAAAAAGCCGGTGAAAGTTAATGGAGATTAAAAATTCGTAAAGCATAGAGTCTTCTGTATAGAGAGAGGGACCTGAATATGGAGAGGATATTCCCAATTAATATTGTCAAAGAATTAGATGAATGTTGCTCCGGTGAAGGTCTGACCCAAATGTAGGGAAGGGAAATATAAACCATGGGCATAAATACATTCATATCATGAAAAAGAGTATGGGAAAAATATGTTAAGGATGGATATTTTTTTCACGGATCCCTACATATTGTTGTTAATACCAATAAGGACAAAAGAGCTTTTCCTCCCAAGAATGAAATTACAACTATTTAAAAAACTCATAAGCGGGATTAATTATGCAGGGCCACTTAATGGCGTTGGATTAATAGTCAAACAATAACATCTTTTGGATGATAGGTCTGTTATGTAGACTACTTATGCACGACCACCTAAGGGAATGTGTTGTATAGTCCGGGAAAAGAATTCGTGGGTATCCAAAATTTTCGGACCAGATGTCAAGAAAATGGTTATTGATATCTATAATTATTTAAGTTTAAGAGTATGAATCATCAAAATGGGCATTTTCCAATGCATGTAGGAGATACACAGACTAATGCTAACCATAATCATGTTGTGATTGGGTCCTAAATTATGGTACTAGACTTCACTACATATCCCATAAGGATGAGAATCAATCCATACGTAGTTCTTGAAATACAGTTTAATGTTATGTGGGACGAGAGTGTGGAGGATCTTAGTTTAGGGTCATAGCGCTCGGACCATAATGAGGAATACATATTGTGTGTTTTATAAACCTGATGAGAATGAAGACCAGGGTTTTCATACCACATTAATGTTTTCACAAGGGGGACTTTTCAGCAAAGGGACTGAATATTGAGTTTGGGGTTAGGCCCAATGGATTGGGGATGGATTTTAGGGACACTCAAATGTTCCTACGTATCCTATAAGGATGGAAATCAAGCCATACGTTGTATTGAAATACCCTCTGTATAGTTTTGGTTCATACAAGTGAAGGGTAAAAGGGGAGTTTAGTGCAATAATGGTTTGACCAAAGATTAAATGTTCTGGAATTTTCATGTATGCACGTAGTCTTTGGAATATAACATGATTGGAGATCGATGTCAATAATGACTCCCTCTCATGAGAGGGTTTCAAATAATGTTGTAATTTATTGTCGTATAGGGAAAAAGTGCGAATATTTTAAGGTTATATGCATGGACCGGTGCTATATAGTTTAGCGGCATATAGCTTGGATGTATGGTTATGTAGTTTAATGTCTTGTAGTGTGGAAAATGGGAGACTGTATAGTTTAACATCATATAGAAATGACGATGGTGAACTAATTTAAAAAATATTGGTTTTGGGGGCGGCTTCACGAATCAACATCGTATGAGATAGAGGGGAACTGATGTGGAGATATCGGTTTTGGGTGTGGCTTCACGAATAAAAATCATATGAGATGGAGGTGAACTGATGTGGATATATTGGTTATGGGATTGAACCTCAGGAGGTTTCTTAGGTACACATCCTAGAAGGAAAGGATCAAAGTCTGTGTAGTTTGATTGAAAAATGAATTGGTGATCAAGTTGTTCTTGAGGAAAACAACCTAAGATGGTGTTGGAACATACATGTGATTTGTGGCCCAATGATGGTGTAATGGTTGAAGTTTACTCTAATCTCATGTGAGTCATACTCAGTATGAGAAACAAGAGGTAGCAACAACCATAACGATGCACAATTTAACATCATGTAGGACAAAAGGGACTGGACACATTTTAATGTCATGTTGGACGAAAGAGGGACTATGCGGTTTAAAGTCTGGAAGTGAGGACAAGTGGACTATGCAGTTTAAAGTCTTGTAGTTAGGAGAAAAGAGGGAACTATGTAGTTTAACGTCAGGCAGTAAGGAAAATGGTGAGGACTATGAAGATTAATGTCATGTAGTAAGGACAATGGTGAGGACTATGTAGTATAATGTCATGCAGTAAGGACAATGGTGACGATGCAGTTTAAAGTCTTGCAGTAAGGAATTTGGGTGTATTTGTATTACACAAAATTATTCTTCAGAAATTTGGCATTGGTTGGAGTCGTGATGAGTTCCCTATCCATTGAGATTAAAGAATAAGATCCATTGGAGTAGACCTTATGTATTATGTAAGGTCCTTCAAACATTGACTCAAGCTTATGAGGTTTATTTCCTGGAATAATTGGAGTTTTGAGGACCAATACCAATTCTCCTTGAATGAATGAATGAAGACGAACATTTTTGTAGAAATCCCGTACTATTCGGTTTTGATATACTTCCATGTGGTGCAGGGCACACAATCATTTTTCATCTATTCGTTCCAATTAATTCAATCGCTTTAGAGATTGTTCATCTGTAGATGACTAATCACAAATGGATACTCTGAGTGAAGGTAATTGAACTTCAATGGGAAAGACTGCTTCTGTTCCATATACCAATGAATATGGAGTTGACCGCGTAGTAGTGCATGTGGTTGTTCGATAAGCCCATAAAGCATGAAAAAGTTTATCAGGCCATGATTACTTATATTTATACACCATCTTATGTAGTATGATTTAAAGAGTCTTATAGATGGCTTCTATTTTTCCATTGGCTGCTGCATGATACCGAGATGAATGGTTGGATTTGATGTTGAATTCTTGATACAACTTCCTTACCTCTGATGAATAGAAGTTTGTGCCATTGTCCGTCAATATGGTATGAGGGACACCAAATATGGTAATGATGTTAGACTTGATGAAGCTAACAATGATTTTATAACAAACTTCATTGTGAGTTATTGCCTCTGTCCATTTGAAAAAGACGTCAGTAGCAGTAAGAATATACTTCAACTGCTTGGATGTTGACGAAGGGTAAGGTACTACTACATCCATTCCCTATGTGGAAAATGGCCATGAGTATCTAGATGTATAAAGAAACTCTGGGGGTTTATGAATGATGTTGGAACATACTTGGAAAGAATGACACTTCTTATTGAAATCAACGCAATCTTGTATCATTGAAGACAAAATTATCTAATCCTTCGAATTTGATCAGACAGTCTATGTCCAGACTAGTGGGAACCACATACTCTGACATGTACTTCTTTCATGAAAACTAGTGTCTATTCACTATCAATTCATTTGAAGAGAATTCCCTCAAAACCAATTATGTAGAGAATTTTTTCAAGGTGATTTGGGCTATCATAAATAGTAATATTGACCAGATGTCTCCAACCATGTTCTTTCCCATCTCTATCAGGTGAGAGTGTTCCATTATGAAGGTATTCCCGGATAAGTGTCATCCATTCCGTAGTATGACCATATGGTTCAGAAATGGGACTAATTTCATTGATTTCCTCTATTCTGATTTGAGAATAAGTTGAAACTGTATGATAATAGTCAATACTAATGATTGTTTCATCCCGATTTGGATCTGCCAGAACTGTGGCTATATTATCCAATTCATCAGCCTGAGCATTTTCTGATTGAGGGACATAAGAAAATGTCGGTTCAAAATGAAATTCCTCCATTAAACCTCTGATGTAATCATACAAAGGGATTAACTCTTATTTTCTGATGGAATAAACTCCATTGACTTGTTTGATTACCAGTTCTGAATCACCTTTCACCTTTATGTGATTCACCTACGCCTGAAGTGCCAACTCCAATCCTCCGATGAGAGCTTGATATTCTACTTCATTGTTTATACCGCCTTCCAACAATATGAAATAATAGGGTAGCACTTCCTTTTCTTGGGAAATAAGTACAATTACCAACCCAAATTTATTGAATTTAAGATCATCCATTTTCTTCCCTATTGGACTTCTGGATGCACCATCAAAGTACATTTCACATATTTGAATATTATCTAGAATAGAGAAGACTTCCTAATTTGGAAGTTCAATATATAAAGATGTATCTTCTACTAAAGGGTGGTTAGAAAGGAAATCAGAAAGATCTTTTACCTTTATTGCCTTCTGAGACAGATACTGGATATCAAATTACTGCAACATAACTGCCCACCTTTCCAGACAACCTGTATGCATTGGACGACTAAGGATAAATTTGAGCGGGTTATTGCGGTATACCAATTAGACCACATGATGTTGCATGTAGTGTCTGAATTTATGAACTGCAAATATTAACGCTTGGAAGCACATTTCAATACCTAAATATTGAGTTTCTGCCTCAAGCATAGTCCGAATGAGATAGTAAAGGTTGTTTTCATTCCCAGTATCATTCTATTCGGCATGGAAGGCACCCAATGATCACTCTAATGCTGTCACATAAATAATGAGTGGTCTTCCTTCAATAGGTGGCATTAATATTGGTGGAATCAAGAGATATTTCTTGAGAATATTGAATGCCTCTTTACATTATTCCATCCACTAGTATGTGACTCCCTTCTTCATCAATTTGGTGAAGGGTAAACAGTTTCCTTCCAGATTAGTGATGAAATGCCGAATATAGGCCATGTGTCCTTGAAGTCCTCTCAATTCCTTCAAATTTCGATGAGGTGACATACCAAGGATTGATTTTGTTTTCTCAGGATCGACTTCGATACCACTATGGTGTACATCAATGCCAAGAAATTATCTTGAGGTTAACCCAAAAGCACATTTTAAGGGGTTCATCATCAAATTGTATTGTCGAAATTTGTGGAATATGATTTCCAAATCAGTAAAGTGATTAGAACATTGTTTGGATTTAACTACCAAATCCTCCACATAACAATCAACAAATTTCCCTAAAAGGGTTTGATGTTACGTTGCATGGAACATTGATATGTTGCACCTGCATTCTTTAGGCCAAAGAGCATTACCCGATAACAAAACAAACCATGAGGTTTTCTTAAGGCTATAGATTCTTCATCTTGTAGAGCCATTCAGATTTGATTATACCCAGTATATCCATCCTTGAAGGAATGTGCTTCATAGCCAACTATTGCATCAATTAAGTGTTCTATAATCAGAACTAGAAAATCATCCTTGGGACAATGCTGATTAAGTTTTATGAAATAAATGCAAACACTAATTTGTCCATTATTCTTTTTCATAGGGAAAATATTAGCTATCCATTTGGGATATCTATATTCTCTGAAGAAGTTAGCCTTGATAAGGTTTATCCACCTGGGCTTCAATTTTGGAAACATAAGATGGGAGTGTTCTTATTACGGCTTGTTTGAATCCTTGATGTTCTTATTTCAAACCCAAATGATGAGTAACAACATCAGGATAAAGCCCTCACTTTTCTGTATAATTTTAAGAAAATATATCTCTATTTTTCTTTAAAAATGAAATATACATTTCTTGCTTTTCATGATTCATGGCTGAACTAATTAATCTGGGCGTAGATCTACTTTTGTACCCAGATTTATTTCTAAGAGTTCATCTACTGTGGTAGAGATACCTTCTGGAAATTCTAGAGGGGAATCCCTGAGATCTTCCTCTTCTTCTTCTATATGTGTTACTTCTTTTGTTTCTACTTTCATAGTAGATGATGAAGCATAATTTCCATGATCAGGATAGAAGTTAAAATTTGAACATCTTGAAGAAGAGGCTACCATTTCTGACCCTATTGATGATGAAGGGTCTTCCTTGGGTAATAAAGAGGAGATGATGGGTTGAGAATCGACATCATCATTCATCTATGGAATTTTTATAAATTCATCTAGCCTGGTTGATGAAGTATAGAATTTCTGGATTTTAATGGATGAAATGAAGACATCTCCATTTGAACCTTCATCATTTCCCGGTAAATCAACAATTTCACCCAAGCAATCGGGCTTGGTTGCCATAATTTTCATTATGGAAGTTTCCATAAGAGTATTGGGATTTGGGTCTATCCTGTAATTTTTACTTATAGGAAACACATTATCTGTACTCACATGAATGAATCGGTTTACTGGAATCTTTTCCAAACCATATGGTGCATTAATTTTGGTAACCACCCTTTTCATATATACCTCCTTTCCCTCCATGTGATTGAATTATTCCTCAATGTATTGAGATTCACATGTTTTGAATTGGGCTGTATCACCTAACAATGTCCCAATTTGACCATTGAAACAATATTTGACACATTGATGGTATGATGAAGTTATAGCCGCATGTTGATGTAGCCAAGGGCTTACAATAAAAGTGATGAAGGTTCTGTCATGACGAACAAGCATAAAATCTAAATTAGATAAAAGGACCCCAAACTGAGTTCTGATTGTAATCTCTCCAATAGGTTCTTCTTCATTTTTATCACATCCTTGCAACATAAAATTAGAAAATAATAAACCATATTTGGTGAGGCCCAATCGACGAAGTGTACGAATAGGGATGAGGTTGAATCCTAAACCATTATCAATGAAATCGCCTCAGATGTCTATATCATTGACCTTTCCAGATAATTAAAAAGGTCTAATATGTCCATGAACAACATCATCTTCATCTTCATCTATAAAAGATATCACAACATGGCATTCTGCAGGATCATTCTCTACATGGTAGACTTCAACCACAATAATTTCAGTTTCGAATTCCAAAGGACATGAAAAAGCCTCAATGAGTGCCTTCCAAAGATCCTTTAATAGATTCAAGGCATCCAGAATTGATAACATGGTCGATACATGGGTAAAATGTTTCAAGACATCATACTTTTGGTCCAAATGTCTGTGTTTCCCAACACAAACATGTGGTTTTGCAGGTGCCTTAGAAGTTGATTCTTTGGATGTAGATGCATCTTGTGTCGGGGTAAGAGTTGGAAGTACCCCTAGCTTTGGATGATTTGACCAAATAGGTCTATTTATTTGTTGAGATGAAGAAGATGTAACTTCTAACCGATCATCACAAATAACTATTCCAGGACTGAATCTCCCTTGTGTGGAAGAACATTCTTGTTGTTGTTGAGCCTGCTGAAGGGAAATGCCACGAGTTTCTACTGCATATACAGTTCTAGAAGCGATAGGATTGAAATAGTGGTTTCTGAAATATCCATGTGTTCCTTTGTATCCTAGACCTCTGGAACTCCTTATAATTCCTCTATTTGATACATGGAACTCAGGCTCATCTAGATCGAAACTATGACTAGCATACGGATCGGTTAAGTGAATCACATTAACAGAAAAAAAGGTCATCTCTTCATCTGATGAAGATTCTGCCTGATTAGTCAGTTTAGGCTATACCGTTTGGGGGGGGGGGGGAATTACCCATGCTTTTGATATAGATGGTATAAAATATCCCAGATTCAAGGACAACATGGGCATTGACAAGAGATCATCTTCTTCTGACTTCTCTTATTTCTTATAATTATGCCGCATCTTTGAGGATTTTCCTTCTGGAGAAGGGGGTTTCGTTATGGAATTCATATCATAAGACACAATTGGTTTCTTCAATTGTGTTCATAAATTGGCATGAGTTTGGTTGATTGATTTCCTGACCATCCAATCTTTATATTTCTGTTCATTTTTTCTTTTGACTTCGTTCCACTCACCTTCTTACTCTGGATCTGTCCTCTGGATCTGTAGCAGTAACACATGCTACCTGGGCTGAAGAACCTTTCAGTTTTACCTGTCCAGAGTCCACCATTTTTTGTAGGAGGTCATAGAAGACAAAACACTCCTGAATGGGATGCCCCAACATTTGATTAAATGGGAAATAGTTGGGAAGGTCTTCATCTCCTTCCTTGCTCGGCCTTTCAGGCCTTGGAAACTGAACCAAATTATTTTCCAAAGTCGAAATGAAGTAACTAGGAACTTGTTCATTTCAGAAAGAATAAAAATTTTTCTTTAACTCCTCAAATTGTTTCCTTCCTTGATCTCTTTGATCAACTTGACGAAATGTCCTCTGTTGTTGATGCTCGGGAGGTGGATCCCTTCGATAAGATGAAGGCTTTGAAGTGGAAGTAGGTACACATACTTGTTTAAATGTAATTTTATTAGTCTCTAATCTCCCCATTCTCCTTCCTGGAGCTGACGGAATTACACAAGTTTTAGCCTTACTCTCTATAAGATAATCTTCAATCTATTTAGTGATTGAAGTAATGTCTCAAAAACCCTCCTGTGTATTTCATAGGGATCAACAGTATGCATAATTCATCACGTAAATTTTCCACACAGATTAGAAAAAAAATATTCTTGAGGGAGTGCTATGCATAACGAATACGTTATTCCCTTCCAGTGAGCAATGAAATCTGAAACTCCTTCATCTTCCATTTTCTTACAATTTTTAAGATAAAAAACTATCGTCTTTGGAAATGTTGAGCGAAATAGAAGAAGGAATCCTTGACGGAGATCTTGCCACCCAGTAATTGACTGGGATTGCAAGCTTGTATACCAGACAAAAGAAGCCCCATGTAATGTCTGTACAAAACACCTGATCTCAACTGCTTCTTGGTGTTGGTGAGTTCCCATAATAGGACTACAATGAGAAACAAAATGTGTTAAGTGTTGTTCTGGATCTCCCAAACCATTAAAAATTGGGAATGTGGTACTTGAAAAATTTTATGGGGGAGGAATGGCATCCACCCATTCAGGGTATGCTCTCTATTCTGGTTGAATTTATGCCCATTTTCCCTCTATAGATTTCGACCGAGCAGTTAATGACTCAATGGTAGTTATTAACTTTTTATAAATATCTGGTTTAGGTTTGACCTGAGTAGGTAAAATTACTAGATTTTGGACAAGTGCGGTGACTAGTACTGCAACTAATGGTAGAACAACCAGTTTTTGTTGTGCATGACCCATAAGATTAGACCTGTGAGGGTTTACTTGTAAAGGAGGATATTCTTGATCCATCCCAGTAACTACAATGAATTCCCTTGACCAACTGACTACATTATGCTTAGGATGAAGTCTACCTTGAATTAGTTATGCATTCCACCTACTTAATTCCTTCATTTTTCCCACTATTTGTGCAAACATTTTCACTAATTAGAGTGATTGGCCTTATCCAAAGGTAGTGTGGGACGTAACAAGACTTTTTCCGTATTCCTTGGCATGTACCCTTTGAGAGCATGGAAGGAAATTTCTCAAAGTAATATCTTGCATCTCGGATGCCCTTTGGCTTCTATTACGCACACCTTCTACATTTATTTCTGTGTGCTAAGCCTCTTGAACATGAACTTCTTCATCTGATCACTCTGAGGAATCCTAATGTTCTGGGGGATCAGTGAAAATGGCAATGATGAAATTTATTGATTAATAACGCATTGCATCCCATTAATTGGAATTTTTGTGATACTATATTCGCCATGTCCTTGATGAGACATTGCCTTTGTTGTGTTGATATCTCAGAAACTTCTTGATGCACCATAATTTGGTTTGAATCTCATTATAATTCGGCTTTGCGTTCCTCTTGTGGATTCTTCCGTAATCGAGAGAAGACTGACTTTCACTTAGGAAGATATTGATGATTTGAAAAATCCCTCAGTCCAGTGGACTAGGGCTGTTTCTGCTTTACCTGCTCAACTCCTTAAATCACATCTGTTCATCCCAAGGGTTGAGCTAAATAGTCCCCAGTCTGGAAAGATGAGGTGTCTCTTGAGCTACTACATCTGAGGCATTCTTAAAAGCACTATTGATTTTGCGGACTTTAGTCTAGAAATCGGCTAGATGCATCAACCTAAATCAACTCAAATCACCTGGATGAAATGATCATTTGATGATTTCTGACAATTCAATCACTAGATGATGTGTATACTCTAAACGAGAATCATTTTTGATATTCTCATTTGGCTGATTGTAGAGTAATTCGACAGCTTGTTCTTTATATGCCTAAATTTTCGAAGAACTAGTTGAGGTATGTTCCTAAGAAAGCTTTTTATTACACACAAAACCAATTGTTTGTGGCCGGCCGTAGGGAATAACATTGCGTGAGACCATTTTTGACAGGATTTGTTGACTGGAGAGTATAGTTAAATGCAGTTCTCAATGAACTCCCCTTCCCCTAATATGAATACAAGATGGGGAATTGGTAATTAACTGGCCCAATCTTTTTAGTGTGTCATGGAATAAACGCTGAAGGGCTCTTTTCTGCTTTTCAACCTTTGGATATCAGGAAACTGAGAGAGATGCCATGTCAAATTGGTGTTTCAACCCTTCTATTATCTTAACAGGATTTTCATATTCATCATAAGTTAATATTTTATCTTTTATGTCACAAAGAGTTTTACACATATTGAGATGAATATCGTGAAGACAATCTTCCATCAACATTTTTGGAATATCATACTGAGAGTCATCCAAAGGCAAAAACATGATTGGTACTTCATTGTTCGCTAGTTGTTTTCTCATATTCAGCACATCCTCCTTATCATTTGATTAAGATTCTTCTACCTGATTAGTCAAATGATGGTTCTTATTTGCTACTTCATCATATGCAACACGATTGGTTGGGAATTTATTTATCAAATTAGAAGATGAATGACCCAGGGGTGGTTCTGAGAATGACCTACATGCTATGATATCTTCTTAATGAGAAAGTATTTCACCTGCTAGAGGTAAAGCATCAGGCATGACAATCATCACATTTTCAAGTTCCCCAATATAAGAGGGTTTTCTTGTTACTGCATTTTCCATTGAATAATTTTCCAGGAAATGCGTATTAATACTACGGAGAGGAATTTTGAAGCTAAATTCATCATCATGTAGAGGACAACCATGGTGGGTTGCTGCAAAAGATGAATCCTTTTTATACTTGATCTTCAGGCCATGCAGAGGGTTATCGTGGCTCTCATCTGAAGATGATACTTCATGATCGACCGAACTGTCATGAAGCAAGCCTTAATGAGGAAGTGTTTGATGAAGATCTTCATAATTATTGTTCCCAATATTAGTAAATGAGAGAGTATAATCTTGAGTTGCAACATATAATTGACTGAGGGCTTCAAAAACTCTAGAATCGAGCAAGGCCTTATTACAAATTGTCTCTTGATTTCTTGACTGTGTAAGACGAGTCTATTTATTAGATTCCTTCTTACTCACATTGGAAACCACATGTTGACGAAAGTGGTTATTATGGGCAGGTGTATGTGACTTCTCAAAAGAAATGGTCAAGTTAGGCTGATTATCTCCATTCAAATTGGGTTTATATGCCTGACTTGATTATCTGTATGACATGGGGGAGTATTCCCCACAACCCTCCTGGACTGGGGCAGAGGTCTGTATCTGTTCTGGAGTGATATTTTGATGAATCACTCCACTGGTAGGGTATGATTTGTATTTATTTCTCGATGATTCTACTAAAGTTATTATAATATTCTTTCAGGCATCCAGAATATGGGAAGGGATTTTCTTCTGCTCTATCACCATTGCTAGAATGTGCTCGGTGACTTCAGCTGCTGGAACGAGAATATACATCCATTTCGTTCTTGGATTATGTGTGTATTCCTGCTCCGGTCCTCCTTTTCCTGTCAGTGAATTTCTGACAGTACTCATGTGTGGGGGCAGAGAGTTAAGTGTGCTCCCAATTTGTCGTCGGAGCTTTCCGACTGACTTCTCTGGGTGCTACCAAATGAGACTATTGGCAGGTTTGATGAATATTTGAAGGTGTATGTGCCTGCTGTGTATTCATTGTCAAGTATGGTTGACGAATTTTCTTCAATACAGGCAGACAAGATTGCCGATAGAATTGGTGATTGTAAACAGGCGTATGTCCCTGCTTATTAGTTGACACCATATTAGATTGGTGAGCTTCTTTGGGTGCAGTCAGATGAGCCTGCTGATGGGTTGATGAATTTTAAACAGGTGTGTATTCTTTCCAAAAATAATCCGCCAGAATTTCTTGGAAGGATTGGCATGTAACTTCCATATGAGTTTGTTGGGAAGTAATATCAGGATGGACGGTTATATATGTTGTCTCATTGTTTTCCATCATGTTGGCTTGATGAACTTCTCTGGAGGGGTTGAATTAAGAACCTTCTCTATTTTGACCGGATTTTTCCTCTGATGGTTCTTCTAGCGTGCTCGGGTCTGAGGAACCAGAGCCGAACCCCAAAAGGCGGTACCCTCATAATGTTAATGGAACACTACTGCACATTTCTGGCGGTGATTGTTGATGGGAGCCCTCAGGTAGGACTCATTTCCTCTTGAATTAAGGCATTGGGTGAAAAATGAATAGGTAGTGAATGTGACTTGCGTGACCCATATGTGGCACACAAGTATACTTGGATGACTATAATGAACCTTGCGCGACCCATGCATAAATATTTCCTTGTTCAGGACTTTGTCTATTTTTGATGTTCTTCAAAGGATGACACTCTTTGTGGTTAATTTATTCCCCTTTTCCATTCATTAAACTCTATTATGGAAAAGAGTTTCGATCCACCTGAAAATACCGTCCATGATACTGTAATAATGAAACCATGGTTTTGATCACGATTATTGAAATTAATATAGAAAAAAATCAAAATCATGATGATACAGTAAATAAAATCCTTATTTCTGGACATTTTAGTCTCCATAGTATCAATAAAATGAAACAATTTATCTATTAATAACTCATATAATTTTGAAATGTATTAAAAAATATAAATTTTATAAAATTGGATCCATAAATTATTTCAAATAAAATAGGTGATGATGTTAAGAATATGGGACTAAACATATGGTCTATCGTCAACTTGTTTTCCTAGAGAACCCAAAATATTTATATATATATTAGAAAGATATTCTAAAACCCTTACATAAATCAGTTTAATTTGATTCAAATAAAGAGGGATATTAATAAATATAAATGGGGAACTCCCATAGGGTGGTTCATGTCCAGTTAATCTCCCCTTAAACAATGATTCTTGGTAGATAGGTCTTGGTTACAAATTAACATATCATTTATAATAATTTATTAAACATTATGGTGGTGATACTAGTGGAGAATCTTGTTCTGGATTATGATGCATGATAAAATACAATGATACATTTAGGGGAAATAACTATACCACCTAACATACGCATGTTTTACTCTCCTTTACCAGTATTAGCCATTAATTTTGTTTTAATAGGATGAAAATATAATATGAGATGAAATTAATGAAAATAGTGTTATGAGCTCACACAAAAAATAGTAAAAAAATATGACTAGATAAACTGAGTAAGGATATAAGATGAATGAGGATCGTGCTGTTAGAGAACCCACACTACCAACTATGAAGATTATTGTCTAAAATATTGGAATGGATTCAAAACCTAGGAAAACTGTGAGGAGATATCCCATTCATGGATTCTTCAATAGAATAAATGGATTCTGTCAAAATGACCCCCTACCCTTACAAAAAAATCTATGATATATACACATCATATATTACATATAAATAACAGGTATTATTCATGGAATCTATATATAATACATATCATGTAATGCTCAAGGCTTTACCATTGAAGGAAAATTCCATCCCACAACATGCAATGGGTATTCCTATACTAATACATCATGTATTTAGCGTACAGCCAGCATCCAACCCTCCTGCTACCTTCATCCCAGATGTAAACCAACATACCTAATGGCCCGATCACAAAGTTTTAAGCCAAAATTATGATATCAATGTGTTTTTTAGAAAATATTAAATGAGTTCATACCTATCTAAAAATTTGAGATGTTACACATAAAAATTGTTCCTTTATAACATCATATCACTTCCAGGATCTCTATGTCATGGTGACCATACTTAGACACAGTCAATAGAACCATGGAAGTTAATCTTATATAATATATTTTTCAAATCATATATTCTTATTCCTCCCAATTTAAACTAATTCTACCAATTTGGAAAAAATGATGAAATAAAAAACAACAAAGATCAAATGTTTTAAAAACATAAATATGTGTGTACCTAGAAACTGAAGAGATATTAAAATTTTGGTATTATATATATTTCTGTGTATTGTAGACATATCTATTAAAGACCCATGCCCAAAAACTTAGAAATAGAATTTCTATATAATTTATATTAAATTATTAATTAACGCAACATTTCAATATTATATTAAAACTAAATGAAAGGGAAGACGAAAATATAGAAATAGAAAAAAATAGAAATAGAAAAAAGGATAAATAATGAAGCTCTCAACTACACTTATACCTTAATTATCATTATTGAATCATTTTAAGTGTTTCTTTTTGATAAAATACTAATTATCTTGAATAATACTCTTCAAAATTAAGTTACCAGATTTTATAACTATGTGATTGAAAATATTCAATTTGAATATTTTTTTATTCTTTTGTTCTAAATATCTTCAAATTATGCTCAATTTTGAGAAATAAAGCATCACCTTATTGAATAAAGTTTTGAGATCCCTAGAAATTGATTTAAAGGAATGGTAAAGGCCTTGTTTTATAGTAGGTCCTAGGAAAATATCTACATCAGTTATCTATGTCTAAATTGCTAGCACAAAGGTATGAGAACCCTTGGAAAATGATATGAAATTTAATAATTAATAATTTATTGGGTGTTGGTTGGGTAGACGAAGGGAGTATTTTTTATTCTCAAATCACAATAAAAAATTGTATCTTATGCTCTATATATAATTTTTCACTATACATTATTTATTTACTAGATTTTCGAATCTAAACAATTTTCAAATTGGCTGTTTTAATTTAAAATAAAAATAAATTGTAGCATTAACCCCCTCCCCCACCCCACACACCCACACACACGAGTTATTATTTATGTCATTTTTTATCAATTAATTATTTTTTATTTATATAATGCATCATTATCCATCATGGTGTGGAAAAATTATTTTTCTTGAAGTTCATCATGTTTTTTTATGACCATATTCCTTATGGAAGTTAATTATTTGGTTTTTTTGTTATTGAAACAACAAATTTTAATATCTATACTTCATGAAATTATATTCTCCCCCACAATTTATTATTAAAATTTTTTATTTAACAATATTTTATGTTACATAATTACCCTCATATAGAATACTAACATATTCTTCTTCCCTCAACCCCTTCATAATGAAAAATTAATACTTATATTGTAATGTATCCCCACTCGTCTCTATTAAAGTCAAAAGTCATGGTATATTCCAAGAACAATTTTACTAAAAATGATTACATTTCAATAGTATATATAAAAAAACCTCATCACATTTGTACATAAAATGTTTGATTTTGTCATTAAATAATCAACATCGGTGGTAACCATAGCCAATTCCATTTATAGGTTCTTTCAGCACACCTTCTATTTGGATAGTGTTTCTTTAATGACCCAACTTCACCAAGATGAGGGAAGGGACAACAAACTGCCAGACCCTTTCCTTCGTCTTGTAGGAGAGATAATGACCCCCCCCCCCTCGAGTCATGCCTTCAGTGGGCCTCGGATTGGTGACTTACACCAAGGGTATAGAATAACATGTAATATAGAAGGCATTACCCTTTTTATTTAGTAGTTTTGGGAGATGAGATGGTATGAATCCAAAAAATACCAAAATAAAGGTAAAATTAAATCCAAAACCCTTTCCCATGTGCATTTTCAATGAAAAACCCACACTAAGTAAATGATAGCTCCAAAAGGAAAGTATCAAAAGAAATGAAAACAACAATATAAATTGTCCCAACGTCTGAGCTAGTAATGTCACTCATGGTCCCCGAAGTCTCTCTAGAAACCTAAAAATACTTATAGATATGTTGGGTGAGTACACTAGTATACACAGTAGGTAAAACAATAAATCTCTCTTGCACAAGTGGGGAGGAATTTTAATGCCTCGTGAGAATGTATAGGTACCCAAAACAACAAGATAGGAATCAATCCACCCATTATAACCAAGGAACACTCCCAAAATAATGCAATCCATGTTTGTAATTATAATATCAAGTCATCATTTGGGTACCCGGCGTGGATTTCCCACTGGTTATTGAATACATCATATGAATCAGGCCTCCCCCATGATTTTTATTGCACTCCGACTTCCACCCCAACAAAAAACTTATGGGAAAACTCAACAATGCATCCCACCATTAGAAACATTGGCCACCACAACCATACATGACCACGCTCATAGACACCTGGGCCAGAACAACTACCGCCATCACTGAAGACGTGTGGGCCTCATCCCGAAGACACATGTGAAGAAAACAGGCCCTCAAACCCCTAGGCCAACAACCAGAACTTTCCATGCCTAAATATAAATGGGATAAAATGGACCTCAGACCATCACATCCTACCCAAAGAGTCTTGGTCAACTCAGGAGATGGATCAGAAAATAGGGAATATCCATCCACCCTATATGATGTTGGAAAAACCACCCATCCCTATTATATGCTGGTGTTCGGCACAAAGTTATCAACATGGATGTGTTGAGAATAAGAACCATACGAACAAAATTTATACATATAGGTAATGAATCACTCATCCCAGCCTAAGCGTCTCAAAACTGGCCCATACACAACAACCCTCAATACCATTCATTCATTCCAAATGTATAACTGCCACAACTAGAGACCCACACCTTCTTGTAACCATGTTCAAGTGGTTTTGTTATAAATTAATTCTCCACTACCGAGAAACAAACAGGAACACTCACATGTCATAAGAACTCTGGACTGCTGAAGACAACCTAACAGCAATTTAAGCATTCGCCCTTGGGTCTCTTGTTATGTTACCATAGAAAAAGGGATCGGTAGGATCCCGTGATGTTCTAGAACCAAACCAATCCCTATCATATGTCCCCACATTGCCTATGATCTGCAAACTAACAAATGACCAAAAGGGGATCTCATCCCCATCAACATCACCCAAAAAGAATCTATAAGAAGATATGTGGTTATTATAATAATAAAATAAGGGAGTATTCAGATTTAGCCACACTCTTTATCAAGTTCTATCCATTCGTTTGGATAACTGGGGTGGTAAGACAAGGATTCATATTCCTTTGGAATCCATTTAATCAACTTTGTTTGCGTGATTAACCTGTTTCGATGATACGTCCATTCAATCACATGTTTATATAGAGAAACAATTGTTCATCATTGTCCACGAAAGGATCACCAACGATCATGATTTTATGTGGCATGAGCTCTTACAATTCACAACATTTGAATGAATATAAAAGAGTACAACAACATAATCATAAAACACACACCTTCATTCTTTAAAATCTATTTATTATATTTGTTGAGTTTTGGTTTCATTCACACCTCGAGGAAATATTATCATAACCACCACACATGATACAAATTAAAAAGAGATGAAGTAAGACCCTATTTGTATGATCAATGATTGACGTTTTCTCTTCTCGTGATAAGAACTGGGGATGCACAAGCTATAGAAGAAGAACTCTAAGGTCTCCAAGAGTGAGTGGGATAGGTTCCATCATAGGGAACGATTCGTTTGTTGAAGAGGGACTCCAAAAACACCAAGAAAAGACGATAAAAAAATGTAATAATGATATTAGCTTAACAGAAAGACAAATATTAAAACTGGGAGACAATTTAGATGTAAATAAAAGTCATATCATGGATCGGCCACATGGTGGGGAAGTTCCACACGTTAGAATTAATTGAGATTTAAGAATTATCCTTGAAGATGATGGAGAAATGACTATGAGTTAATAGAATTTGTTTAATCGGAGAAAAATGTGTATCATGGATGAAACTGTAAAACAAGGCATTGGTGTGTCATCGAGGAAAAGGGCCACATGTTTCGATAGCATAATGGTCTCCCAACCTTTTGGTATTTAAAACATATTTCATTTCATTTTAATAGATTTGGAATGGGTATTGAATTGATTTTATGTCAAAAGATACATAACTAGGTAAAGATGGATGGTCCTTGAAAAACAAGGAAGCAAAAACCATTATGTGAGTCATCGTCACCCTGTCACCATCACCCTTTCACCGTCACCTTGCCATCGTTGGTTCCACCACTATCCATTTGTGACACTGATTCCTCTCTGATCTACTAATTCCCATCGGTGCTACAAACGTGAATCGGTTCCTCTGAAACCCATTAGTTCCACCATTTTGTCCTCAATTCCATTAATGCGGATCAGTGCCACCCACACTCATTGGTTCCATAGATGCCAATCGATGCCTCTATTCGTTTAACCATGAAGTTTGGAAAACTCTTTAACGAGTCACCATTGGTCCTCAAGACACCCCAATCACCATAAATTAGGAAATTAATGAACTAGGAGGGTCCTATAAATTACATCATATACCCCTCAGACTATTCTCATCCTCGAGAATACAGGATTAAACCCAATGAAAACAGAGGGGTCTGAACCAATCCCTCATAAGATAACTCTCAGGAGTACAACTCCTTGACATTTAGGAACACCACTCCCTCATACTGATCAAATATTGAGGAACTAATGATACCCTCCATTAAGCAACTACACAACATGTAATGGTCATATTGTTTAGTCATATGGAATAAATAGTTCACTCATCCATGAAAATATACTATCTTCTTTGGGTAGCACTGACTCACCCACATGGGTTTAACTTAAACAACTTCAATATGTCTGGATTAGGGATCATATTATCCCCTTACGACAGTCAAGACTCTTCCCACACATTTAGAGAACAAGGGAAACATCACATCTCATAGTTTACAAGGACCACCATTATATCACAATCTTGTACAAAAACAAATCATACAAAACATTGGGTACTGGGTGATCATCAATGCCTGATTTTTTTTGGTACTCTTCTTAAGGTCACCATGCATCCATAACTCACAAACCAATGGAATTTATCTTCCAAAAGGCACCCACTCATCAAGATCATCAATCCCCACTGGTAACTCTAACAACGCCGCATTATCCTTGATATCGACTTTTCCCCAGTGGAGGATGTTTGAATCATCATGTAGATACCGACGGGGTCGAGACACATGGAAAATGTCATTCACCCTTAGTAGAGGTAGTTGCAACGCTAGCATATAAGACTGTTGGCCAAACCACCAGAAAACCACGAAGGGTACGACGAACTTGGGAGAGAGCTTACTCACCCTGTTGAACCTCTATTGGCTACACCGATGGGATACTTTCAAGAACACTTGGTCATTATCCTCGAACAACAATTATCCCCACCCATGATAAGTATATGGATTTTTTCAGTACTGAGATTCCTTTACCCTATCTCGTATAAGCTGAACATTCATTTGTGGTTCTCTGCACCACCGTTGGGCCTAGAACACATGCTTCACTAACCTCTGTCCAACACATGTGTGAGTGGCATAGCCTTCCAAACATGGATTCTAATGAAGCCATTCCAATGGAAGAGTGATAACAATTATTTTTGTAAACTCTATCAGTGTCAAGGTTCGTAACAACAATCCTCTGATTTACAAAATTCATGTTCATAGTATATATTCCAATGTATGGATGGTCCACTCTGTCTTCCCATCTGTCTGGGGTGGAAAATAGTTATGAGTCATATTTGGGTACCAAAATCGTGTTGTAATCCTTTCGATACTCGTGAGGTGACCCATATATCCGGATCCGAGACTATCTTCCTCAGAACCACAAAAAACCGCACAACCTCGTCCACTTATCTCTGTTCCATGACATTCACATCACCTGAATCATTGATTACCAGGATGTGAACTGATTTTTTCAGCTGGTCCACCACTTCACAGATTCCATCACAACCACAACAATCCCTAGACAGTCTCGTGATGACACCCATTGAGACGTCGTCCAATTTCAACTCAATGGAATCTAATGTTTTCCATAGACATCCTAGGACGTGGTGTTCATTAATCACCTACAGACACATGATACACTTTTCCACAAACTTCGCCACTACCTTCTAAACCTGTGCCACCAAAACTGTCTCCTCAATCCCCATTACATCTTGAAAATTCAATGGTTTACCAGAAAGGGTGATTTGTGTAAATCACCATGAATTTTTTTCCACATTTCCACTAAGACAAATAGATTTCTATGAATCATAATTCGATTCTTATCATCTTCTGGACACCAATGCTAATAATTTCCCTCATTACGTGATCATGCATCACTTCTGACTCTATTTCCTCCCAATGAGACTCCTCTACCTACTCCAACAGAGAAGAATGTTCTTTCATCTGTAACTGCAACATCTACAACCATCCACCTATGCATCTAGGTGTAAGACTGCCAAAACCCCATATCCTTCCAAGCACCTACTGTTTATTGAACCATATCATTATTTCAATTTGTTATCAATGAATCATCCACCATGTTTCCCTTTCATATGGTGTAGGAGATCTCGAAGTCATAGTCCAGAAGAAACACTATCCACCTCTGTTAACATATGTTCAGGTCTCATCATGAGAAGATATACCTCAATATGTAGTGATATGTGAAGACCTTGAAGCATTACTTGATTAGGTATTTCATACACAACATTAGTGGGAACACTATCGCAACAATATCTAGGTCATGTGTGGAATAGTAAAATTCATGAGGGCATAACTACCTAGACCCATAAGAGATTACTCCTATATACTACATTAGCACACAACCCAAGCCTAGAACCGAAGAATCATTTAATAATTCATACACTACCCATTCTTCTAAGAACCTCAGCACTGGGACACTTACCAACTATACCTTGAGATAATTGAAGGCTTCCTGGAACGACTAACTCCATACAATATTTTTGTCTTTCTTGGTCATGTATTTCAAGGGTTCTATAACTCGACAGAAGGACGGAATGATCCTCCAGTAGTAACCATATAGATTAAAGAAACAATGAACCTCCACTACGTTTGTGTGTGTTTCCAATGAAACAATTGCCCCATCCATCGATGGTTCCTCTGCTATTCCCAGATGGGACACCACGTGTCCTAGGATTTGCGCCTCTCGTGTCCAGAACATGCACTTGGAAAAATTCTCATCGAGCTGGTGTCATCGGAGGACCTTTATGATTTCCTTATATTCTTAGTGTGATCCTCCTTTGATCATTAGTAGATCATAATGTCATCGATAAGCATGGAAACATACTGCACTAGATATTCTGATGGAGTTCATGAGTGCCATAAACATGGATAGTGCATTCATAATGTCGAACGACATGACCATGAACTCAAAGTTCCCATATCTACACATGAATGTTTTATTCAAGATATCACCTTTCGTTACTCTCAACTAGTGATATCCTGGTCATAAATCGATCTTAGAGAACCATCATGCACCCTTAAACTGGTCAAAAAGGCCATTGATCATCAGGAGGGGGTAACATTTCTTGACTATCACTTGATTCAGCTTATGGTAGTCTATACATAACTTGATACCGATGACATACTTCTTTGAAAAAAGGATTGGAGAACCCCATGGTGATGCGCTCGGTTGAATAAAACCCTTATTCATCAGATCATCAATGTAAATTTGTAACTCCCACAACTCAGATGGTGCCATCAGATAGGAATCCACTGAAATCAGACGGGCACCAGGTTGTATGTCTATCCCAATGTCAACATAAATTTGAAGGGGTAGAGTCACCACATATCCAGGGAAGACGTCTAGGAACTCACTGAAAATCCTCGTAACATCCCCCATCTTTGTTTCTTGTGACTGCACTAACAGCTCATAAAATAATGAAAGAAGTGGATCCACTCACTGACATTCCTATAGGAAACCCTGCTCGCTCATGAAATTCACTAGTTGGTCACCCACATATGAAAACATAACACTTATCTCGAAGAATTCTATAATGGGACACATATAAAAAAGACATATGATTCATAATATGACATCATATGGCTACATCTATAGAAAATAAGGTCCCAACAAGATTGATGTGGCCCCACCAAGAGTCTATATCACCACCAAACATAAGACAAGCGGGTTTGGCCTCTGACTGGCATACTCAATACCAGGGGCACATGATATCACTATGTGTCTAGACCTATAGAAAGGGCTAGATTGGGTGAAAAAGGAGTGTGAAGCTGCTAAATCAAACAAAGCTCCTTCAAGAGTACTAATAAGATGATCGTACCTCGAACGACCACTGGACCGACTGGAATAGCTGCCTTTGTAGCATGCAACATCCCATGCCATGAACCTATTCACCTTATATTTTGACCACATCCCTGACCACGCCCAAGATGAGGTTCTTGAGGAGGGCCCAGAGGCCGGCCTCCACCAGCAACATCTGATCTCGGAGGAGCGAGAGCTTGTTTTTTCTACTACAGCTGCTGGAATGTCCTAGATGGGAACTGTTGCTGCTGAGGTGGGCGTTGAACATGTCTACCAGAACTGTACTACACTAGGATTGGGCATTGATTCAAAAGGTGGCCCGGCTTCCATAGATGAAGCACCTTTTTCCTAGGCTCACCGAGAAAGGGAGAGGACATGGCGATCGAATCTATAATTGTTGAGGCCTGCTCCCCGCCGACCGAAACCTGGATGGCCCTGGCGTTGGAGTTATGCTGCAAAAAAACATTCCCTTTTGATGAGATCAATTAACACCCCTCATGTGGAACACCTCCTAGTGTGTTCATCCTCTTTACCACATCAACCATATTTGGAACCTCCAGGTATGTGGGCAATGTAAACGGAGTAATAGAATACTGATGAGATGACCATAGTACCTCTTAGGAATATCTCGCCTGAGACTCCTCATCCCAAATGTGGTCTCCATAAAAAATAGTGAGATACTTGAACATGCCCCTCAATTACCTCAATGTCAGAATACCTTGATGGAGGTAGAACAAATATTGACTCTTCCCAGCCATCTTTGTGTATGAAAGGAATTCTACCAAGAACTCATTCTCGATGTATGTCCATAAAACCTCCCTCCCTCTTCTACTCGAGGAGGAGCGTCCAACATTTACAGGCCACTCCCCACATTAGGATCTCATCTAAAGGAACCCATCACCCATCCTGGGCAAGGATCAAGTTGATTTCTATCACCAACTCCTCGAGCCAACTTTATGTCTCCATGTCTGAGATGCTCCCCTCATATTTCCTGAGGGTCTGCCCCTGAATGGATGGAAGTGTCTTTTTCCACAGGTCGTCCTACTCCTCTTGATCACGAATCTACTGATCAGCCAAATCATCTTCCAGGTCTTCAATTGCACACACTACTCATGGACATCATCTAGTTTTCATAGCTTCAATGAAAACAAATAATTCATAATACAGAGTAGTGTAGAGGATTTATTTTAAATTTTTCTTAAACATGTAATTCATTTTAAAATCCCTAAACACCCAAAATAAATAAGAAAACAGGTCATCATGATGCATATACCATTCCAAGGGTCTATAACCTGCAATTAGTGTAGCCTCACATTATTGTTTGGTTGGTCCACTGTCCTTGCATCAGATCACAAGAGACCCTAGAATATCGTGTCTTAGGTGATCTTTCCTAGCCTACATCATTCCCCAATATTTCCTAATATTTTTTCCCTACCATCTCATGAAACCTCACTATTACTAACTCTGAAATCCATCCTATCTCTCAACCACTGCCTCTATTACCATTCATTCATGACACACCATCACCAAGATGAGTGAAGGAACATCAAACTATTAGACCCGTCCATTTTCAAGTTGAATGAGGGATAATGACCCCCTGAATATCTTTTTCATTAAGACAAGGATTGTCAACTAGAAACAATGATAATGAACCAAATGTTATATAGTATGCATTCAAAATTTTATTTAGTAGGATACACAGATATGATAGTAAGAATCCAATCAACTCCAAAACTAATGTTAAAAGTAAAGCCAAAACACATTCCCATATGAATGATCAATGATAATCCCATACCAAGTACATGAATACTCCAATGGTAATATAAAAAAATATAAAATCAACAACAAATATCCCATAATCTAAGATATTATGGTCTTGCATAGTCCTCGAAGTCCTCCCAGAAACCTGTTAGTAGTTTTATATACATAGGGTGAGTACATTGTCATACTTAATAAGGAAAACCAAAATCTCTTGTACACAAGTCGGTATGCATTCTAATCCACCGTGAGAAAGTAGAGGTAACCACAACACCTATCACGGAATCTATCAACTCTGCCTCACCAAGGATCACTCTCCAAATAATTATAGCCAGGTAAGTAACAGTAATATCACATCGATATTTGGGTTCCTCAAACAGCTTTCCCACTATTTATTGAATACAACATAATCGTCAGACCCCCCCCCCCCCCCCCCGCCCCCATTTTCACTGTAGTCCCACTACTGCCCTAACAATAAACTTTTGGGAGACCTCAACCATATATCTCACCCACAAACACATTTACCACCACTACCATTAATCCTACCGATAGACACATGGGCCACCCCAACCATACGTAACTATGCCCATAGACACCTGGGATAGAACAACTTACACCACACCCAATGAAACATGGGCCTCACCCTAATGAAAAATGGGAAAAAATCATTCCCTCACACACCTAGGATAACCCCCAACAACATACCTTTTCCAAAGAGTCTTGGGATAAAATGGGCCTTAGGTCATCACAAACTACATGAAGAGTCATTGGCTACTCAGGAGAGGGATCCAAAAAAATCTAATAACCAGCCACCCAATAAGATGTTGGAAAAACACCATCCCCATGAAATATGGGTGTTCAACACAAATTTCACAATATGGGCGAGGTGTGAATAATAAAAATAATAACTAAAATTACACATATATGTAATGAAGCACTCATCCCAGCCTAAGGGTCACGAAACTGGACCATACACAAACACCCTCATTACTATTCATCCATGAAAATGGCATAACAACTACAACTAGATAAGCACCCCTTCTTGTTACCATGTTCAATTGGTTAGGTTATAAATTAATTCTCCACTAATGGTCCACTGACAGGCACACCTACAAGTCAAAACATCTCTAGACTGAAGAAGAAAACCAAACTGTAGTTAAATGATTTACATCTGGTTCTCTTGTAATGTCACAACAACAAAATGGATATGTAATATCCCTCTATGTACTGGAACCAAACCATGCCCCAACATATTTTCCCACACGACCATAGATCCACAAATCAAAAACTAAATAATAGACGATCCCATCCCTATCCACATCCCCCCACAAGCATCAAGCAGAACACCCATGCTTATTATCAGCAAAAAAACAATGGTGTTTTTATATTTAACAACACAATTTATCAAGTTCCTTACTTTTGTTTGTTCTACTAGGGTGATAACCCAATAATTTCTATTCACTATACATCCATTTAATCAACTGATTTTACATGATGAACATGTTTACATGTAATGTCCATTCAGTCTGTAATTTATATAGATAATGAAAGGTTCAATATTAAGAAATAAAGGACCACCAACAACCACTATTTTTAGTGGGAAGTATCCCATACAATTCACAAGATATGAATGTTAGGAAAATAGTACAGTAACATCATCATCAAACACACTCTTTCATTGTTTAAGATCTATTTATTATCTTTGTTGAGTCCTGGTTTCAGTCACTCCCTAATGAAATGTTATCAATCCCACCCTGCATGATATACAGTAAAAATATATGAATTAAGAACCTATATGGATTATCAACGATCAATGTTTTCTCTTCATGCACGAAGAACTGGGAATACATGACTTACAGAAGAAGAAATCTATGGACTCCAAGAGGTAATGAGAAATGTTCTCCCATGGGTAATGATTCATCTATGGTAGATGGACTCCAAATTCATCAAGATGGGTAGAAATGAAAAAAGAAAAATGACCCCGGCTTATGAAAAGGCCAGATCGTTATATCTGGGAGACAATTTTGAAGTAAATAAAATTTCAATCATGGCTCGCCCATGTAGTTTTAGGTTTCCACACATTGGTATTATTTGCGATTAAATAGTAATTCTCAAGGATGGTGGTGACAACATATGTGAGTTAATATATTTTCATTAAAATGAGAAAACCTCGTAACATGGGTGAATGTATAAAACACAACAAGGGTGAGACAATAAGGAAAATGGCCACATGTTTCGATAGCTCATGGTTCTCCTGACCATTAGAGATTTTAAAAATCATTTAAATCCTTTAAATGGATTTGTAAATGGTACTGATACACTTTTACATCAAAAGATAAATTATCAGGAAAAAACTATAAGGACCTAGAAAATCATGGAAGGACTCACCATATGGTCAGTCACCGTTTCCCTACAACTATCACCCTAGCACCGTCACCTTGGCACCATCGTCCTAACACCGTCACCTTATCACCATCTTGCTAGCACCGTCTTCCTGGAAATATCACCCTAGCATCTTCAGTGCCACCGTTATCCATCAGTGCCAGCGACGCCCATTGGATCCATTATTCGTTCAACCCTAAATTTTTTAAAACTCTTTAATGAGTCCCCATTGGTCCCCATGAAACCGTAAACACTATAAGTTGATAAAGTAATCAACCAAGACGGCCCAACTCGTTACAATTTATGAGACGCATCTATACCTCTGTAAACATGCAATAAATTTTTCAATGGAAACTTCATAAATCATCACAAAAAGTTCAATGATACATAATTTATTTAAACAAAATATGAATCGATATTCCTCATGGATTTTTTATATGAATGTAATAGTAATTTTTTTTTCAATGGATAATTGTTGGGACTACTTTGTATAGGAATATTTTATTTATTGTGAATGAGTGTAAATGGACTTCAATAATGATTAACATGATGAAGGAATCTTAATTTGTAAAATGGAAAATAGAAACCAGGCATTGGATGAGCTCGATCCAAAGTTTCATATATGTGTATCAATAGTGATAATTTGTCTAAGATAATTAAGGATGGATGTAGTGTTATTTGGAATGAGTAAAATACAATGGGAAAATAGTTTTTGGAGAATATTTGGAATGGTGGTTTGTCATTTTTATTTGTAAACACTTAGTTTTACACAAAGTAGTTATTTTTAAGACTTTACCAAAAATAAAGGTCCATCCTTGGATGCCAGCCGAGGCACTCACCCCAAGAAAATGTAGGCCCCAAGGGGTCAGCCACGCTTGATGGAAGCCCTCAAGACCATCCCCGTACGAGGCAGGTTGTGCACGAGCTGAGCATAAGCATGCAGGTGCTGCACGGTGGTGAACCCGTTCAGCGTAGGCACTTTGAGAGTTCCTGAAGAGTAGAGTGTATGGTAAGAGCGCGCCTATTGGGTGAACATTATATGGGGTGGTACCTTGGGGGGGGATTAATCTAAGCCTCTTATTGAGTGGCTTGGTTGATTAACCATGAGAAAACATCGCGACATTTCAATGTGAGACACAGATATTAAAACGCGGATATAATCCTGACCATCCATATGATATCGCTGAAGTTCTCGACCACAAATTGCATCCCACCAACAAGGATCTAATCTTATCCTCTCATTATCCTTGCGCCGCGTGTGGTTTAATTAGAGCCGTATGATCTTCGACCGAGGGTCATCTATGACCTATAGCCACCTGACGTGAACCAGTACATCAGAGAAGCTAATGAACCTCCACTATAAAGTCTCTAAGCTTTATAGAAGATAAAACTCTGTACATGAGCATCGTATGAGCATCATTATACCATACATGAAACTATTTCGGCAAGAATGCATCAAAATAAGTAATAACGAGCATTGGTCATGGAAAACACAGTTTCCATAGGTCATTCCAGATCGACCACTCAAGGAGAGGATAATTGAATTCATACCTCTTTGAATTCACATGATGAGGATTACAACATGAAATCAGAAACAACTGAGAAACTCGGCATATTTAACGACAATAATTTCAATATTTCATAACGCAAATCTTCATGCAATATCTCAAGGATTTTGGACGTGGAAAGATATGATCACTTCTAATAAGAAGGGACACACTGATTCAAGAAGTAGATCCTACTCCCATGCTTTTGAGAGATCTTGTTCATAAATACAGAGTTTCTCAGATCATCAAATTCGAGAAGGGGCATGCATGATCCATGAACCATTCTGGTTTTGTGAACTCTATCACACATACTGTTCTGGTACACGATGAAGAAGAAACGATAAACATGTTTGGTTCATTAAGGGAAGGTCCAACATACCCTTCGGGTTCATGATGATGTGAACCAAGAACCATTCTTGGTTTTTGAGGAAATAGTACTACATACAATTTTTGTTCTGAGAAAAGGAGGTCCCACGAACAAATAGAACCTTGTACCTCTTGGTATGTGAAGGAGGTCTACACATCATGTGAGAAGTAAGACCTCACATCCTTTTCACAATGAGAGGCCGCAAACAATCCCAGTTCGTGGAGTAGACAACTGAAATAAGAGAACTTTATTCCCATTGTGTGTAAAAGGAAAAAATAATCATCAATCCATACTGAAATATACACATTAATGTTTGAAGAAAACCAAATTCCCATAACTATAAAAAATCAAAGTGATCAATTTATGTTATTAAAGGGAGAAGAAAATAATTTTCATGGTGATGGGGAGTGAGTGAATTCATTCATATTAATGATTTAAAGAAGAGCACAATTAAAGCCCATGCATATCAAAATCATGTCATAAGAAAAGGAGAGAAGAGGTCATGTGTATACTAAAAGGTATCATACTCATTTGGGCCTTCGCACAAGAAAGGATAATAGAATGTACTTGAATCCATGCATATAAAAGAATACATGAATACATTGAAGAGAAGAATCCTAAACCCAGGGTGCACATGTCTAAAGAAAAGAAAAGGAAGTGTACATCTATATTGTCACATGCATGGTAACATGTATACATGGAACATTTATAGTTGATTCTGGTGATGCCTAGTGAATTGGTTTTTAGTTTTTGAACAATCACAAATGAATTTTCAATTTTGGGTAAGAAGAATAAGAAGTCTTAGTAAATATGGTTTTTTCACTGGTGTAGAAGATTGAATGTCAAAGAGCATCAACATTGGTTGTCAGTGCATGAAATGTCTCATGGTGAACATGTGAAAAAACTTCCATGCCTATCCATTGAAAGGACCTTCAAGTCTATAAAAAAATGTACCCTCTCCATGGTAGTGAAGCAGTGGGAGTCAACGGATGTGATCTGAGGGAAGCAGTGAGCCCTCCCTGCACTTTTGTAAAGGAAGTGTGCGTGAGAAAGAGTGGTTTTAACCAAACCTTGTAATCCACACCCATTGAAGAAAAATTGATTTAGGTACGACCGAAAACCTGTAAGTGGACGCTCCTTGGACATTTCCCTTAGTGGTGAAACAAATAAAAGTGTGATATTGTCTTTCAACATGTGAATGTTTTAATTACTACACATATCCATGATACAGGTTTAATAGTGTTCCTACCAATGTTGGAACAAGATATAATAAAAATGGAGAAAACGTTTACACCGGGATTCACCCCCCGCTCAATGTGACATTGGGTCCTTCAATTGGTATCATAGAAAGAGGTTAAATGTATGATGGGTACACCTCAGTAATTATATTAAAAGTGGATTTTAATTTTGATTCCTATGTTAAAAATGAAGATAAGTCTTGGGGAAATTTTAGATAATTCTGAGAAGAGAATAACTGGAAAAAGCAAGAGAATAAGAAAGTGAAGAAGTCTTCCATGTCTAAAGAAGAAGAAATTTATGATTCTCCATTCAATTCCAATAATAATGAAATATTAGGGATGAGAAGTAAATTGCAGGTGGATCATGTTAATACTATGGAAATATATGGCACTTCTATCTCATTTTCAGGTGATCATAAGAAATTAAGAACCAATCTTCCTGATATTCTAGAAGAAATAGTTGGTGTTATTTACATAATATTTCAATTTATATAGGATGAGATCACTCAAGTATGAAAAGAATCTGATTACATAGAGTAAGGCCTGGTAAAGAATGTATTAGAATGTTTTATTCTATCCATATGGATTGAACCCCTTGAATAGAAATAGGGAGTAAATAAAACTCTAGAAGAGAATATCCATTCATTTAAATATGAGATGAAAAAGGGAATTGATGTCATGTTTATATATTTGGAATAAAAATCCATAGAATTAAAGGAACATGACTCATTGTTACAATGAAAAGTCAAATTTCATGATGATGGGGTTGAAATATTAAAAAAAATGATTGGAAGAGGATCATGATTAGAGAAGGGAAGATCATCCTCAATATGGAATGTCTAAAATATTAATCCCATTTGACCAGTATTGAGAAGACACATATAGAGACTTCACAAAATAATGAAAAAGTTTTTTTCGGTATTCAATGCTAACTAGATGATTATAAAGCTGAATGACATCCAACATGTGATAATAAGATCATGAATTCACTCAGTGATCCATCACAAGAAGATGAGAAAGTGATTGTACCAACCATAACAACTTGTACTATTGTTTCTAAATATGTTTCTTCTAAAAGTGCTGGTTGGAAGAAAAATTTTAAACAAGTATGGATAATGAAATGTGAAGGGAAGAAACCTACCGCCATGGATATGGTGGATACGAATCAAAGACTAGAAGTTGGTTCCCCCAATAGAGAACATCACATTATGAAAAAGGCAAAACAACATTATACCAAATATATAATGAAGATAGAATTTTTCAGTCATTGTTGGTGCTGCAATAGATTTGGGAATTCATTAATTGATTGTGGGTACAATCTATTAATCAAAAAATCACAAGGAAATCTTATTTCAAATGGAATAAAGCTAGAGAAGAAGATGAAACTTTAACGGATCTAGAAGCATCTATATACTACAAAAATATTTGGAATTCTAAACAACATTTGTGGTGTATTCAATGGGATTCGTCACCAGAATGGATAATGCTTATCTCAACACATATCGAGAGCTGATAATATTAGAAGACCTTAAGAGGCTAGTTAATATAGAAATTATACCTTGTGATGAAATCAGATGTATAATGAAAAAGAAAAGTCTCCCTATAAGATTCCAAGTAGGAAAGTAGAGAAGTCATTGGATTCAAAATCCAAGAAGTTGAAGATTTGTACATCCAAATGGATTGATAAATATGATGACACTCTGAAAAGTCCATGTGAAAAATCCAAACATATTGCCATTATTCCCAAAGACATATTGGTTATCTGTCATGATGAATTGGAAATAATTATAATGAAAGGAAATTCACTGGCTAAGGCTAGTGCAATAAGAAATAAGAAGATTCCACATGATGGTAGAAAAGTACTGTGAGTGAGGTGGATCAAGTCTGGTCACACTGTTAAGAATTGTAATGCATATATTCCATCCCAATATGATTTCTTCATGAATATAATAGTTTCACCTCGAGAATCTATTTCATTGAATGATATTGAAGAAAGAGGACTCACACCCAAAAAAATGAAAGAAATTTTGAGATCCAGAGAACCAAATTTAGAACTAAAAATCAAATGTGAATGTGTGTAGAGTAGACTAAATGGAGCATCTTGGTTGAAAAAATATTCTCATCCTTCCATCTCATATTAATGAAGTAGGGAGGATCCAACTTATTAACTTAACAAATTTTTTATTGAACAAATCTTATAGGGAATTTAAGGAGAAGGATGTACTCATAGGGAGAACCTATGAAGCGTTCCCTTGATGGGGAGACACATGAAGAAGCTATCAAAATCATTAACCCAATAAGTATCAACGTCATGGCATTAAATTCAACTATGTATTGTTTTTATGAGGATCATGTAATTGGAAAAAATATCTCATCACTCAACCTTGGTTACTCAATTGAGACATATTTTAAAAAGGGGGGGGGGTAAAAAATTTAATCAGTGACATAAGGAGAATGGAGGTACCCCACAACCACTTATTCTAATCATTGTAATTGAATGTTTATGATTTGTTTGTTGAATTGAGTGCAAGAGTTTATAGTTGATAATCTCATATCACATTTATTATCGACGTCTTGGAATGAACGTGAAAAGGGTATTGAAAATAATTTGATGGGCTCCCACTGCATGATGTATCATGATTAGGGGATAATGGTCAACATTGTTGTCTAGATCAAATCATCTTATTTTCTACATCGAGCATTGCTCAAGTAGACTTAGAGTAAAATGATTGATGGAACAATTGCTTATGTATGGACTTACACCCTCTGTACAATAATATTTGTATTTATTGTCAATACGGGTGATTGAATGTGAAATAAAAGTTAAAAAATGAAAGGGAATGACGAAAAGTGAATGATAATGAGAAAAGAGAAGACTCTTATTTTTGCATTGACATGATAATTTTAGATAATGTTGACATATTGACAAAAAATCCAAAGGGGAGTATTGTTAGGACAACTTTGTATATGAATATTTTATTTATTGTTAATAAATGTCAATGGCTTTTAATGATGATCAACATAATGAAAGAACCCCACTAAGTAAAATAGATAATGGAAACTAGAGAATGGTTGAGCATGATCCAATGGTTCATATATGTGTATCAGGAGTTAATCATTGTATACAACAATTATGGATGGTTGGAGTGTTATTTGGATGGAGTAAACGAGAAGGAGAAGGAGAGGTTGTGGAGGAGTTTTGGAATGGGGGTTTGAAATTCTTATTTTTAAACACATTGTTTTACACTGAGTATTTGTTTTATGACCTTTCCAAAAATAAAGGTGCAATCAATGAAGCCAAAAAAAAGTCCTAACCTCAAGAACATGCGGGGCCTGAGGGGTCAACCACACTCGAGGGAAGCCCCCAAGACTAGGAACACATTAGGCAGGGTTTTCCCTGGCTGAGTATAAGCCTGCAGGTGCCAAAATGTGGTGAAACTATGGAGTGTGTGAACTATGATCGCAGATGAAAGAGTAGAGTGTGCGCCAAGAGCACACCCACAAGGTGACCACAGTATGGGGCAGTACCATGGGGGGAGTAATCTGAGTGTCTTCTAGTAGTTTGGTTGATAAACTGTGAGAAACCATCATGAAATTTCGATGTAGGAAAAGGTTTTAAAAATGCAGATGTAATCTTGACCGTCGATCTGATCTCGCTGAAGATCCCAACCGCACTTAACATCTCACATATAAGGATATAATCCATGCCACTCATCATCCCCACACTATGTGTGGTTGAATCATAGTGATTCAATATTCCACCAAGTGTTGTCTTCAACCTTTGGACACCTAACCTGAACCGACGCATCAGAGAAGCTATCTAACCTCCACTATTAACTCTTCGACCATTAAAGAAGATAAAACCCATTTCTTGAGAATTTTATAAGCAACATGATACGATGAATGAAAATATGTTTTCATGCATTCATCAAAATAATGAAGGATGAGATTTGTATGAAAAAAATGATATTTCTGATGGTTGAGTTGTGTTGATTGCTCAAGGAGAGAAGATCTGCATGCATACATCATTACAAACACATGACAATGATTACAACATGAAATCAGAAACAATCATGAAACTTAATGTTTTTCATGAATGTGAATTGATGATTTCAAAAATGCGATCTTCATGCAATAACTTGAGGATTTTGGACACGGAATGATTTGTTCACTTATTATAAGAAGAGACTCACTGATTCGAGAATTAGATACTGCTACCAAGCCATTGAGATCTCATGTTAAAAGAAATAGATTTTTTCTGACCTTCAAATTACAGAGCGGGAATGCATGATCCATGAAATATTATGGGTTTATGCATTCTATTCTATGTATCATTCTTGTTCACAAAGAAGAAGAACCACAAACAAATTCTCGCTAAGAAGGACAAGGACCCGTGTACCCATTGGGTTTGTGAAGAAGTGAATCGCGTACTACCTTGGTATGTGACGGGGAATACTCATGAACATTACTAAGATCACAAAGGGAGTTTCCACAAACCATCTGGGTTATTGGGGAAATGATACTGCCTACTTTTTTGGTTCTACGAAGAGGAGGTCTCGTGAACAAATAGAACTGTGTACCTCCTGCTATGCGAAGGATGTCAACACTTCGTTTGCAAAGGAATCCCATGCATCCTTTTCCCCAGGAGAGTCCATGATCTATCCTGGTTCTTGAAGAAGACAATGTTCATAAGATGATTCTATATCTGTGGTGGGTAAATGGAAAATAGTGTCCTCAATCCATACATAAATATACACATTTCTGTTTTAAGAAAACCACATTCCTATAAATATAAACAAATCAATGTGAACTTTTTATATTAATAAAGGGAGAATAATATAAGGTCCATGGTGATGGGGAGTGAGTGCATGCATTCATATGCATGATTTGAAGAATAACTCATTTAAGGCCCTAGAATATCTGAATCATGTCCTAAGAAAAGGAGATAAGAGATATCATGTGGACTAAAATGTATCAAACTCATTTGTCCCTTCACACATGAATGGAAAAGAGAATGTACATGCCTTCATACTTGTACATGCATACTTGAATACATTTAAGAGAATAATCCAAAACCAAGGTTTCACATGTCTACATAATTTAAGTGGAATCACACATCTATATTGTCACATGCATGGTCACATGCATACATGGAATAAGAAGAGTTGATTCTTGGTGATGCATAGTTAAATGATTTTTAGTGTTTTAACAATCACAAAAGAATTTTTGATTATGGCGAGGACGAATAAGAATTCATAGTACTTCTGGTTGTTGCACTAGAGAATAACACCGAACGTCAAAGAGAATCAAATCTAGAACTTGATGCAAGATATGTCTCATGATGAACAAGAAATAAATACATTAATGCCTATCCATTTAAGGGACAATCATGTCCATAATATGAGTGTGACCTCTCCAAAGCAGTGATCCAGGAGAGTCAACAAAAGTGACCTAAGGGAAGCAGTGAGCAATCCCTAAACATTTATAAAGGCATTGTTCATCGGATAGAGTGAATGTACCTGAACCTTGTAATCCACACATTTTGAATAATAGTGGGATTTTGTACGATCGGAACCATGTCATCCTATGCTCCTTGGAGGTCACCCATAGTGTTGAACCAAGTAAAAGTGTTTTTTGCCCTTCTATATGTGAATTTTTTAAATACTACACATATCAATCATACATATTTAATTAATTTTTTATCAACGTGTGAACAAGATCCAATAAATGGGTGAAAAAGTTGACACCATGATTCACCCCCCTCAGGGTGACCTAGGGTCCTTCATTAATTATAAAAAATATCAATTTATAACTCAACAAGTCTCCACTATGAGTCATCTAAGTAAACTAATAAACAAAACAATTATCCATTATCTCCATCTATAACCTTTAATAAATTTCCATAGTCCCCCCAGAGATAAAATATCAATCATCAATGCTTTTCATCCAAGAAAAAATCCCCACTAATTATTACATTAATTTATCTTATAATGATATTATATAATCATATTGTTACATAACAAATCTAGAATGACATGCTCACATAATTCTCCATAATCATATCACTTCTCTTATGGAATTTATACTCCTGCATTCTTTAATAGTGTCATCAACTATTGACAATGAGTCAAACACTCTATAACGAGTAATGCATTGAAATCATCTTTTGGATGTTCTGGGGAACATTAATCCTCATTGATATTCAAGGTTACAAACTATTATATTTCATATGAACATGAAAAAAATGAAATGGTAGCCCATGAATATCTTACAACTGCCAAGGAAAATTGAATCTCACTCAAAACCATTTCAAAATCATTCAAAAAAATGTTATTTTAATTTTTTGAAATTAAATACTAATTTAATTATATATTGTTGCATGAAGTAATTTAATTGTAAAAATCAATATTTTCTAATGTATAGACCTATATCAAGGTATCATTTCCATAAATAAAATAAATACTAGATTAATTCCAATGATAGATATGATAACTTTAGAAAATATAAAATATAAAAAATAATTTTAAAAGCTATATCAATTTTTAATAGAATTTAAAATAAATGATTGTTTGAAATTACAATTTAAAAAAATATATTTTTAATATGCTCAATAATTTTAGAAATTAAAAAAAATTTATTTTAGAAATTCTAGGTCACTGAATTAAATTATTTTATATGATTTCAGTGAATATTCCTAAAACATCAAAATAAATAAAATAAAATTCCCCCACCCCAAAAAAATATTGTATACATATCTTACATAAATCATGGGTATTTCTAAAATTCTGATCCATAAACATGGAAAAGAAGAATTGGAATTATAATAAAAATTACAAATAAACACATACCCTCCAGATTAATATTTTTTTCCATTTTCTAACTACTCAATAATAATTCAAAAATAAAACGAGCTATGATAATTTTTAAAAAATTATTTATCAAGAAAGTTCTTTGTATTTATGAATTATAAAATAACTAAGTAGATTTATTTAATGTATCGAAATTATAAAAAATTATATTATTATAAATAAATTAACTAGTATTAGAAATTTTTTTAATTCATTATTATATTGATATACGGATTTGTAATTCATCATTTCAGATATGTTACTCCCATATATTTAATTTTCTCATAAAACCATGAAAATACACTCCCCATCAATTTTTATTTATATTATTATTTGTTTTAATGTAAAATTTCTCTATATTTTTTCATTTAAAATGGACAAGAGTCTCAAAATCTACATTTCTAATTCTTTATTAAATTACATGTAAAAATAAGTAGGGAAAACATCAAATGGTCATTAAAAATATTAGTGTAGTATCTTTCTTTCGAATCCACTAAGTAGTTCCCTGAGCTGGATGGCAATATGACTTCACATGAACATCCACGTTTTTAGGGGTTGTTGACTAGCACTGATAGTCTGTGTTAGTACAATTGGTATACTATAACCTCATGATCGGTGTAAGAAAAATCATTAAATATTAAAATAAAATAACATTAGTAGAAATAAATTTTATATTGTAGAATCATAAGTCATCCTTATTAATAAACAAGTGTATGTTTGATCATAAATTTATATGAATCAAATATATGATCTTGTCATATACATTTAAAAAATTGACATACATTGGACTCCAATGAAATATGAATATAAAATGTTCTATATAAAAATAATAAATAATTACCAATACCTTCCTCTACTATAATCCCAGGAATTAGGTTGGTCATGTATTGTCTTACTCGATCCCTATACTCAGAATCAAGCATTAAAAGATTGAAAATTCCTTTTCTATACACTACAATCATGATATCTTCTCAGGTACATCGGGTGGTCAATTCAGGGTGTGAGATATAATCATTAGGAAACCACCAAGGGGGTGTCTAGAAATAAACAATATATATATATATAATGATCATTGGGATGATAATAATATTAGTGATGAAATAAATAAATAATAAATCACTTTTGATCTTGTTCATCTTGGATAAAAGACTGAGAATACCTACTATGGACTAGGACAAATATATCTAAATTAAAATATTCCTATAGATAAATAACATGTGTATATATATTTTTTCTACATATAAGAAAGTAATAAAATTGAGCTAGTCAAAAAGTCATGTGTCAACTGTGAAATGATCTTGAACTTGTTATTTGTCTTGGCGGCTACATCCTTTAATTTAAGAGGGAAAAATATCATGAATTTTATATAAGGAATCTCTAGAATTAAATAATGTAGAGTCATTTTCCCATTCAATTAAAAACACAAATAGGAACCCTAATGTCACACCAGAAGCACTAATATTAACCACCACCGTAAGAGTACATACAAGGTGACCCATAATGGAATCCATGGAATCACACTCTGTGTGGTTTAAACCAATACCCTTTTATCCATTACCAAGTGTACCACATAGGGGTTTATGTATCACTCATGGATGTTGTAACCATATCCTCCTCCAATATTAGCTATGGTATCTCCCCTAGGGGAATGAATCTGTTATGGATAAGTAATTAATCCTTCATCTGATAAATTCCATAGAATTCCATAAGATTCCTTTTATTTATACAGATATATTTATAACATATCCCATCACTATTTATTAATTGTTATGATCCATTCAATGGAATCCTTATGTTGGGATCCCTGTATTTCCCTCGTCTTAAAGTAAAGGTAGGTGATGGTTAGTACAAACTCATACCATACCCCCCAATCAATTTTAACAAGTTGTCAAATTAATTTTTTCAAGAATTTAAAAACATGGCATAAATAAATTAGGCATAAATCATAGGCAAACATATATCATTAGATCATTTTCATGCTCGTAGATTTATTACAAGGAAATTAATAACCCCTAATTATTATTTAATAATTTCATTTCTAATTTATAACAGACTTTAAATATTAATATGTGGAACACCCAAATGAGAGGATCATGTCGATGTAAAATCCCCACGACATTGATTTGTGGGTAGCTAGGGTCCCATTACACATATGAATAACCATAAATTTAATTAATAAAAAAATATGACAGTGACAGAATAAATTATAGCATGCATCAAAATAGGTCATGATAATACGAAAAAAGACATTGAGAGAAATTAACTAGACTGCCTACCTTAATCCCATAGTACACTCATCATCTAGTATTGGCACTTAAATCGAGCTAGAGAATGGAAAATCAGGAGTATAGATAAATACATGAATCTAATACAGATGATATCATAAAAATGACATCATCAAGAGGAAGATAAATAAAATAAGGTGAAATATGAATATAGAGCTCATCATTGAAGATCAAAGGCACCCAATGAGAAAAAAATGTAGTATTGACGAGAAGATGGATTAAAATACTAATGATTATAAGAGAAAGATCTTCATGGAGATAGATTCAATAGAAAATTTATGAACAATGAGTTTATATTTTTATGATAACATGGAAAAATGGTCATTTGACACACTTTTTAATGGGCCACGTGGTTTGGCCGCATGTCTTACCAAACAATTTTTCTATTATGCACCATTCACTTTATCATTTCACTCATCATTTAGAATAGCGGAAATAATTTACTAACCATGGAAATCACATATGAATTTTTATTATCAATTATTTGATGAAATTATTATAGAGATAAATCATGGGATGCACATTTTAGTCAAACATTGTGGATCCATATTGTTCTATAAGTACCATGTATACTATAGTAACATGGTTAGAACTAGCCATGTTTTAACCATGGGGCTTATCCTACCTCTCCAAAAACTGTTTATTTGGGCACTAAATTTTCCCCAAACTCTCTCAAACAAATACACATAAATTTCAAAGTATTTTTAACATAAAATGAGATATTTCTTACTATATTATAAAAGTTTTATCCACTTAAAAAATATATAAAATTTTAAAAACCAATCCAAAAAAACACATCCCTGACTATCCCTTCTGAGGGTGGTGTGACATCATCTGAGAAATGATCGAACCTCCAAGAACAAACATCAACCTCACACTTCCAAGTATTCTCTAGTACTCATTAATTACTCAATAGCAACTAGACTAGGGAATCTTTCCTAACATAGATATCCTTTATTCTCTGATCAATAATACATATTAGAGTCTTAAAAAATGATAAAACATACTATATTTATATATCCTCAAGAACAATCTAATGAAATGGTTTGAAATGATAATAACGTTGTTGTGATATATGGAAGGCATCATGCATGGAATGGTACCTCTGAGGAAACAAAAAAATATTGGATACCAGTCTGACTCCCTGGGTGATCTCTAAGTACTCAACATATTGAGGTGATAACTTTCCCTCTCAATGAATGTCTATATGACCCAATTTAGGAGAAACACTTAGAAAGACCTAATTCCCCACATCAAACTCTAGAGGCCAATGAAGATGATTTGTATAATACATTTCATATATTGAGGTGTATATATATTTTTATAAATAATTTCCCTCTGTTTTGATATCTCCAAAAATAGATTAGGACCTAGTAGTGCTACCCCACTGACCTCAAACATGCACATGGGTGAATGGATGACCAACCATAAAGGGACTAATAAGGTTCTATTTAAATTGTTTCATTAATGATTTTTTATATGAATAATAAACTAGAGGTAAATTCATTCCCAATAAACCATTGATGTCATAGACGAATAAAAAATACATTTCCTATATAGCATGTATCATATTCTCTAGCATCCCATTGTTTTAAGGTTGATATGTTGTCATCATTAGAACCTGTGATGTTTGGGATTTGTATAAACCCTTCCAAAACCATGAAGTCAACCGAGCATCTTAATCTGATATGATATGATGAGGAACACCATAAATGATTAGAATATTCTTAATATAAACCATTCAGATATAATAAACTAAATAGTTATCTCATATAGGTTGGAAGAGCATGAAATAAGTCAACATATGGATGATCAATCATACCACATCGCCACCTCAAGGGGATCTCATAAACCCGTCACAAAATATTCGATGAAGTCATTCTATTTCAACTCTGGAAAGTATATAGACTGTAAATTTCTATTTAGTCACTAGTGGTCTATATTAAAATTATGAAAAGTCAAACACATCATAATAAAACCTAAAATCTACATCGTTATACTAGACAGTTTTTTCTAACAGTGTAAATCTCAGTACATATTTTTAGTCCCATGGTGTAATTACTAGATTGATGAATGATATCCCCATATAAAATCCATTTGTATTTCATTATAAAACAATACATGACCAAGGATTTTCATGATTTCATTCTCATCAAAAAACCAACCCAGTGGGGGCTCTTCAAATGAGATATTATCCCTCAGGACTAATCCATTAGGGTCTGAAATCTATATCATTTGCATATGTTCTAGAATAGAGGATCCCACTAATAAAGTGTATAATATAGGTTTCCCATTACATTACCAATCCTTTTGTTTCATCTCATAAAATATGGTCATTAACTGACATTCCCCACTATACTTTGAAAAGTATTATGTATGACTCTTCTTCATCAAGGAATCATCTTCTGCATTTCCCTTCCTGGATGTATTAGAAATCCCAGAGTCAAATTAACAAAGATACCATAAACACATATGTGGGTTGTGAATCATATCTCACTATGTGGAAATATATTTTCTATTTTTATTATCTTTGTAATCAATGGAACTCAACCCAATAATTAGTATATCCAAAAACATTATTCATGAATGATTGTTTCTAACACATGGTTATGAATAGGGTAATTCCACTAATGATTTTTCATCAAGTAAGACCTATATTTCACAAATCAATATCCATACATCATAACTGACCCCATCCTAACTCATAATGCCTCATAATAGTTTATATATTACCTACCCAAAACTAAGATGATCTGTATTTGTGATGATGTTAGTCTATCATTCATCTCTTAAAAGCCTGGTTCACAAACATTAGACCATAAGATATTTACACCCTTCTTAGAAAGTCTCATAATAGGTGCGACTAGGAATAAAAATTCATATATGAACTTATTGTAACATCTATCACCCCTCATAAACTATTTATATCAAACCAGTCATTGGGATACTACCAACAAATAAACCTCATTTTTATTTCTCTACAGTAGTCTTCAATTTATAAAAATTCACCTAAAATTTGATAGCATATGCAATAACATCCTCAAAAAAACATGTTTTCCTTAAATCCTCATTGGTTATTTATATTGAGATTCATTAATTCTTAGTAAAATGTGATGAATACTCCATCACTAATAGTGAATGCTATTGTATGTTCATAAACACAATAATGTGGTCCTCCCTATGGTTATTCAAAAATAATTAGTCATTGAAGGATGTCTATACATATAACCATACCATATCCGAATAACAATCATCTTAGGACATGATATCCCATCAATGATTGGTTGTGTAAAGAAGCATATGACTATATCATGGCTCTCTACTCTAGCGGTATCCACACATGATTAAATATTGATAACATGGCTTATATCCATGACTCAGTAGTTCATGGACATTGACACCCAAAGATGGTCAGTGGATCTTACTTCTATAATTCCAAAAAAAATCTTTATTAGTATGGGTAGGTTGAAGAGATCCCTATAGAGGCAATAGGATGTGTAAAAACCTCTCCCGAAATTGAGTATCAGTTCCCAATGATTGATCAATAGGATGTGCCTCAAGTGGAACTATATGATGTAATAATGGTGGAATGGTGCCAATAATAACCGAAACATGGTCAGTGACGCCCTCTGATCATACAACTCTAGGAAATCATATCATAATTGTTCTAAAATTTCCAAACACATGCCTCTTATAAGAATGTAAAGTAGATCATAAACAGTGAAATTAAGAAATGATAGGTGCAAGGAATTCCTTTAAATTATTATCACCTCACAAGAATATCTATTGTTTATATATATATGTGATAAAAATATTATAAGGGGTCATAAAATACAATACCTAATTCCCACAACTATGGTCGGGTATGTGTTAATGACTCATTCAATACCATGAAGGTACCAGTATATAGAGATTTAATTGTAAGGTATAGAGGAAAATACAATTTTTGTTGAAATTTGAATCACCATATAATGGTAATAATTTCATTACAATGTATAAATTTACATGATATAATACTAATTTTCATGTACATGGATATCATAGTCCAATTATTTTCATCAACATTCCAAAGTTATAAAAGACCATACTCTATAAAATTCAACTGGTAGATCATGTAACATGACCCGACCTTTACATAAAACATCATTATGTAACTAGTCATAAAAGATGAATCCATTGCATGAATTAACATTTAGAATTTATTGAATTTTATGGTTAATAAATTACAATTGCAATCCATGTAATCAAATCAACAATCATTTCAGTCTATAGAACCAATGGTTCATGGAATATATGTGGGATATTTTGTTAATTAACATTCCACTATTATCATATTTCATAAAAATACATTTATATATATTAAAAAATGTAAAATATTATGATTATTTTTTTTTTCTGAAAGAAACATTGAAAAATTCTCAAAAATAGTAATCTAGACACTATCTATACATAGTAGGAGATACACATAGAATGTAAACAAGGAATAGAAAAATATATGGAATATGATTCTTAAAGTTCCTATAGGGACACATGGTATGATAAGTCCCTTACATACTCAGACGCTAAAAAAGGAATCAATTATAATAATATCAACAGTGATATCTTTACTAAACATCTGCATCACCCAACAGTGACATCAGTTAAATTGTAATAAGAACAACCCTATAAAACAATAACCCACCCAAGTAATCAGTGTTTTACCTGTATCTGGTATAGAAACATATTGTAATATGATCATTACTAAATTCATATACATCATAATATCCTATATAATTTCTAAATTGTATGAAAAATGTAAAAATGAGATATGATTCACCTTTGTATAGTCCCACCATGGATTCCACTATGTGGTTCCTAGAGTCGGTTGGCCAAATTACATTAAGCATGACTACCCATATGCCAAATGTGGAAGAATAACATCCAGGGTCTATAATGGTATAGTAGTGTGATTATACCATTGTTATTATAGTAATCCAAAATGGTATATAATAAAATAAAACTTCATAAATCATAAAAAATGATAAGAAGTGAAATAATAATTCATCGAGATAAAGAAATAGGTAGAAGATAAATCATCAACAGATTCAAAAAGATGATGATCATGTCACTTATCTATACATGTGGGATAAAAGGGAAACAAACATAAATAATATTCTATAAAAAAATAAAAAAAATCCATAGAAGACTCCACCACATCATGAGAATATGCTCCGTCCTATAATCACATACTACATCCCAAAACTCATAATCATACATGTGAATATGGGATATTCCCTTCTTTTACACATATAATCATGATGATTACTTGAGTACCATGGGTATCTAGTAAACGGTATGAGATATACTCTGTAGACCCCCATAAAATATGTGTCTAGAATAATCTAGTTTGAAAAAATTAAATGATATGTGAGATGACAATAATAGATATGATGTAATAAATACGTATAAAAATAACATCAGACAACATTACTCATGGATACTCAACCAAAAATTCTAATTCTTCCTAATAAAAAAATTTCTTAATAAATTTATATCTCTATATATATATCATGGGTGTATAGCGGGCCGCTATCATACATGTAGGGAAGATAAAAGAGTGTGTCCAAAATGCATGTATAAGGTGTGGAAAAAACACAAAATTTTTATTTTTCTTGTTTGACTCACCCATTAATATAATAGGTTTGAATTTCTATAATTTTATATAAGGAATGACTAAAATTAAATGAAGTGGTATCCTGGTCCCTTCCAAGGATAACCATACAAAGGAACTCATGTGTCACAGTGGGAGAACAAAAAATACCCCGCACTGTAATATAATTTCTAAGTAGACCCATAATTTCATCCCTAGTATCACCCTTAATGTGGTGTTAAGAATAACCATCTGATCCCATTAACGGTGCACCATATCCGGGACCATGTAACACATCTGTATAGTTTAACCATGACATCCACCAAGCTCATCCAAGGTATCTCCCTTAGGGAATTGTTATCACTCTTGGGTAAGTAAGTAATCTGTGCTTTGATCCAATCTATTGAACTTTTTTAAGAATACAAGTATCACTTTGGAAATATATATAATAATTCCTATTTCTTTTTATGAAACCAGATGATCCCATAAAAGGATAAATATGTTGTGACCCTTGAATATCCTTTAAATAGAATGATGGGAAGGTTATGGTTATCAATAACACATACTACCCCCAGGCATTTATAATAAGTTGTCCAGTTCATTTAGTTCAAGAAACACATATTATGAATAAATCATAGGTTCCTTACTCACGGAAAATGAAATTTTATTATATCATTTCACATTCCCATGCATTTGTTACAAGTCAATTCATAAATCCAAATAAATATTTAACAATATCATTACTATATAATAAGTCTATTAATACATTAAATAGGGGAACACCCAAATGGTTGCCTCATGTTAATGTAAATTCTCTACGAGCTTGATTAGTGTGTAGTTAGTGTCGTGATACAAATATGAATAACATTCAATTTATTAAATTTAAAAATATTGAGGTGATGCCGAATAGTATGACACACATCACAACAGTGAATGCTAAAATTCAGAAATAAATTCAATGAAAAGAGATAGACCAGCTAACATATTACCTTATTACTCCACTAATCTAGTATTAGGCCTCAAATCGAGCTAGAATGGGAAAAATAGGATGAATAGTTGAAATCACAAAAAAATTTATATAATATATATTGCATTAACAATAAAATATTAGAGAAGAATATAAATAATGTAATTTGAAAATTGAAAAGAGGGATTACTGTTGTGGATCCAATGAAAATAATATAAAAAAATTAAAACTTGACAAGGACATGTATTTAAAGACTAAAGAGTCGAGGGGGAGGAGCTTCAATAAGATGGACACAAGAGAAAATGTACGAGGAAGAATATTCTATACCTAATGAAAAAAATAAAAAAAATGTTCATTTCACCCAATTTTTATTGGTTACATAGTTCTACACATTTAATTATCCAATCCATGTGATAATAATATAAGATGAAATTTTTCAAGACCCCTGTCACACAGGATATTCACACAGTTTGACTAACCATGCATAGCCCATGTGAATTTTCATTGTCACCTATTTTAGATAAATTTCAATACCATGAAGCGTAGTTGACAAATTTTTGTAAATTTATGTGGTTCATTGATATGCACTAGGTACCCCCACATTTTTAATTTGTAAAAATAGTTCTAACTATTTGATATCCGTGCGGCTGAAACTGGCTCTCCAAAAACTAGATCTTCGACCTCCAAATGAGCCTCAAATGCTCACGAACGACTCTTTTGCCTTTTTATCACATTTTTAGCAGAAGGAGAGAGTTTTTTAATGGTATCATAAGTTGTTATACCTATAATGTTTTTTATGTTATTCAAATGTTTTTAATCATTTTTAACTCTAGTAGTATGGAATAAACACGCTAAGTATTATGAATAGTGATCAAAGAATTAAATGGAAATGTTTTTTGACTCTCACTAAATAATTGGACTTTTATGAATTTTATTAACATATATTCAATTTTAATAAACATGTGAAAATTTTAATTTAAAACCTATAAATTATATCACTAATTTGTTAAATAAATATAACTAATTAACAAATCAATATAATATTTAAAGTCAATGATGGAAGTAAATTATTTGAAAATTATCATTAAAGAAAACAATTTTTTTGATATAAATAAAATTAAAAAAAATAAAAAAATAATGGAATCATAGCCAATTTACATTTTATAAATTTACTATTTTCTAATCATGAGTAATGATAACCCAAAGTAAACATGTCAAGATGATTTATAATTTTTTCAAAAATTTATTTATAGTCCACCAGAATATTCTCTTGTACATAAATTAAATTTTTCCATCTGATCATACTATGGTTATATATATTTATATAAAATAATACATATGAAAAGTGGGTTCTATCTAATAACCACTTTTTATACTTTGTTATGAAAATAATAGTACACTTTATTATAGAATTGCTGGGATAATGTGAAATTTACATTATATTTTTTATACAAAATTAAATTATAGGTGAAAATTTCATTCATATATATTAATCAATAAAATTATTTGAACATAATGATCTCTCATTGGACTATATTGATGAAATGTTGAGCTAAAACTATAATTTTTTTAACAATACTCAAACATCTTGGATGTTAATATGGGAGTTTGTATTGATGATATTTTAAACCATTATATCAAATTAGTGGAATGTAAAAGGTATTTAAATAAATTTAATTTAGTTATTTCTTATTATCATTGTGGATTTGGGTTCTTTATTAAATTATTTTATTAGTTATTCCTGTATGGTGTTCATATTATAAGTATATAACTTTTAATTTTTTTAATTGTTTCTTATTACTACCAATATCTATAATGTTTCAAGGATATGAATATGTTTTCATTGAAACTATAAAATTCAATAGATTACTACTGTTTGACTTAAATTGGATTATATTTGTTGAACAATAGCTATGGGATAGTGTTTTTTGAATCTGGTAGGTTTTATTATAATGTTTATTTTTTAAAACTTGTATATTCTGTTTCGGTTTTTCAATGATGTTCATGGTTTATATCTTTTATACATGGTTTATAGTTAATAAACCACATTCTACATTCAAATTAAATTCTAGAGTTACCTCAATCGAAACATGTCATAATAATATACTTTAAATGAGAACTGAATTTTAATACTATACACTATGTTTTTTTATTCTGTTGTTTTTATCATTAATTGTTTGAATGTCACAGTGAAGTGATATGACATCAGAATGTTACTTCTCACTATGTTATATTATTTTTTATACTTTGATCTATTTATTGATTCTATCTTCTGAATTTTTTTATTTAAATAGGAAAAAATTAAATGATTTCTTAAACATAAATTCACCCATCCCAACCACTTAAAGCGTCCATAATTATATTATTTGGGACAATATTTGGTATAAAATATAATATCCACATATTATACTGATACACTATATATTTAATATTACCTCATATATTCTAATTTTTAAAAATATAATGTATCTTTCTTCCATAAACAACAAGGTACGAAGATGAAGGGAATATTTCATTTTATATGGTAATAATACCAATTAAAACATTATATAATTAAATCCAATCTATCCTTCAAATTTTTTGTAGTTGGTTATGAATACTGATGAGATAAAATAAATATTTTTTTTATTAATACTATTGTGTGTTATTTTCAAATTACTACTAGAAATAAAAATATTTTTTCTAAATAAATTAATTTTTTTATTAATGGGAATAATTTAGAATATAAAAAAAATTTCAAGGACTGGGAAATATATTAATGTTTGATGAAAAGAAACATCTACTATAATATATCAACATCTGAGACTGTGAATGTAATCTATATGAAATTTGAAGTTATAAATTTTAAAACATCTAAAGTATTGAAGTCAATAAGAGTGATTATTGGAGTTGTCTCTTGAGACTTTTTTTATCAAGATAGATCAGGGGAAAAGATATCCCAATTATTTATCATTGCAGTTGATGGTCCAAATTTTATCGAATAAAAAAATATTATAGATAAATATCCAGTGGAAAATATAATAAAAAAATTTCAATTATAGTGGGAATCTTAATGAATATTTATGTATGACCTAGAATATCTTAGAATGTCTGGTAAAAATTTTATTTATAAATTCCTGGAAACGTGAAAATTCATAAAAGTGTTATATGAAGAGGGAAAATATAAATGAATTTTGAGTTGTGTATTACCTAGAATTAATATAATTTAGTAATAGATTTAATGATAAAAATACTATTAATTAAAAGAATAATTACTTAAGGAATAATTTGGATACTAGTTGTTCCAAAATTAGTGACTAAAAACATTATCTGCTTCTAATGTGTATGAATAAGATCATTGGAATGTATCTATTCAGAATATTAATTTGAAGGAAATATAAGAAAAGTTTAGGAAAATAGAAGAAACAACATATATTAATTTCTATTAATTTAATAATATTCGGAAAATAGACATAGTTTTATCAAATTGAATGAAATGATATGTGATCTAAATTAACATCCTATAAAAATCAAAGTAACTAGTTTTCAGAATAGTGGATCAGCCCTTCTTGGTTCCTCCTTCTCGTGAAGGAGGTGTAGTAAGAATCAACTCAGGGGCACTCTTGGGTTTGCATCCATAATAAATTATGATGGCTCAAACACTGACTACAAATCTAGAGAACAGAATGCCTAGTATTGATCAAGATTTTAACACAATTAAAGATTAAGTGGCACGAATGGACCTCATCTTGGATAAAGGATAAGACAACTCAATTTTTGAGGATTTTTCAAAAAATAAATCCATCCTAGATGATTTCATTTTCAAACAAGAACTCATTTCAAGGTAAAGATCAAGGTAGAAATGGATTCAAGATGGTGAAAATAACACAACCTTTTTTCATGCATGTATTATGGAGAGGAGTCGACTGCTTAAACCAAATATCAGGATGGGGGATGGATCATGCACGAAGAAAAAGAGATGTGGTTGGTGGAAGGTCTCTCTTATTCTATCAAAACCTTTTATCGTAACCTAACCTGAACAAGATGAATGGATATCCAAGGGGGTGCATGGAGAGTTTTTAGGAGACTCACAATCAGGTTTCAATCGAGGAAAATACCTTTTCTGAGTCTATTCTTGAGCCGAAGCTCAAGGCATAGAGTGCCCTGGGACCCAACAGTTTTACAGGATCATTCTATAGGGGGTCCTGGGAGGTGGTGTAGGGTGATATTGTGGTGTCCATTTAGGACTTCTTTGGTGGCGTCCATCTTCCAAGGGTCGCATGTGCTACTACACTAGTCTTATTTCCAAAGATTAAAGATTCATAATCTATCATTCACAACATGCCTGTGGGGATGTGAATCTTTCCCTAAAAAATTATTTCAATAATTATCAATGTTGGACTCTATATATAAACTCCAAGATGGGTTTCATAGGAGCACCATGGGATCGTTAAACGACTGTTGATTGATGGGGTTATAGCCTTGATGTAATAAATTATTTGAGACATTAACATTGAGACTCAAAGATCAAATATGGAAATAAAAGTGGATAAAAATAATTCATATGACAAGATAGAATGGGGATTCATAAATAGGGTGATTTTGAATATGTGTCTTTCATTCAGGTTTACGAACCGAATTTGTAGATGTGTTGTCTCTCATTGGATGAAATTATCATTCATGGGTATGTCTCATAGTATTTTCAAAGATACATGTTCGCTTAGTCAATGTGACCTTCTCTCCCATACAATCATCATCATGATGCAGGACACACTCAGATATCCAATCTATATAAGGGTTTCTTCAGAAGAAATTATTTCATTTCCCTGGAAAATGAACAGTTCTTTTATATCTCATTTGATGTTTGCAGTTGACTACATCTTTTTTAACAAATTCAAGAAGGATATTGTCCATGAAATCAACACGAAAACGAATAAATAATGTTCATAAAGTGTCCAGATGATTAACTGATCCAAAAGCATCAGTTACATCTCTAAAAAATCTGGAAATAGTCATGTATCTACTTTGTGAGATAAGTTAAACATGTAGAAAAGATAATTTTATTTGGAATACCTCGACAATGAAATTTATTCAGGGTGAACTTGTATTAAATAATTTCATTGGATTGTTAACATAATTACTAGTCCACTGCTAAATTGGATGAATCACTACCTATCATTTATGGGTAGTATTACGCTTTTCAATATCATCTTATCTAGTATCCCTATCCATGCTCTATCATCCCCTAAAGTCCCAAAGGGGATTATTACTGCAATTGATAAGATTATTGTGTGATTTGTCTTGGATAACTTATCAGAACGAAAATATCACTAGTCCTCATTGCGAAGGATGGTGAGGCCCATTCACGAAGGAGGGATCAATGTTTGGAACCTATAAAATACCTTGCACTATAGGAATGTGATTTGGGAATGGGAGGTTGTTGATGAGAGTAGTCATTGGGGAATTATCATGTCTTCAATATCTGTGGGAAATACAGGGAGTGCCCATGGCTCCCCTTTCTGGGTGGAAATTTCCACTCTTATTCTTACCCTCTGCTATCAATCTTGGTATATTGTGGGTGAATGGAATATCCTTTTTTGGAACCACAACAGAGAGGGTTCCTTGCGTGTTTCCTATGGATTCTCGTCCATAAGATTTTGTTCAAGGAGGGCAGTATGCTTCTAGGAATTATACATGCTATTCTGTATGAGGACCAGTGGGGAGTTTTTGATCTCATCAACATCAATTCAGAACCTGACAGTTACGTGTTTATGGTATCCACCTTTGGGTTTTTCACCTCAAATGATTTCTGGAGGAATCTCATTTCACAGGATCAATCTGATAGTTGGAATAAAATTGTATATAGTATGAATATTCCAACCGAATATAACTTTTTTATCATGTAGAATTAAGAACCATGTTGTTTTGACCGATTAAAAGGTCAAGAATATGGGTATCAACCATCCCTCCAAATGCCACTATTGTACTAGGTATCAGGAGGAGAAAACGAATCACCTCTTTTTTAGAGTGAATGGTATAAGGTTATTTTGAGATTCTTTAGTGATTTCTCAGTGCTACCCTACAGTATTACTTTAGATAGAACATTCCGGGATTATTGGTTCCATTTATCGAATAACTCAGCATTAGAATGGATGGAGAAGGCTATCATTTTGAATGCAGAATGTTGTTGTGTTTGGAAAGCTAGAAATAATACAAGGTATGATGGCATTACCTCCTTTGGTTGAACCATCATTATGAGAATGAGGTCACCCTCGATGGATGTGGTTAACAGTATCAACAACTAGCGTGATGCGCCTTCCCTGATAAGTATTCAAAGTAATGTTTCTCTAGAAAATTTTGGTTGTATAGGGAATAGTGGATAGTGGGTACAGTGGCATTCCAAAACTTCAGGTTTCAAGATTAATGTGGAATGTTTGTGAAGGTAGGGGATCATTCGTGGTGGAGGTTTGGTTTGGGATTTCAATGGCTGCACCCTTATAGATTTTTCTAATTTCTATAGGCAAGGGACATCAACTTTAGCATAATCCAAAGTGACATTCCATGGTTTTCAATTATTCCAATAGTATAATATCACTCTTTCTTATGTGGAGACTGACTATAAGGTTACCCATGACTCCATGTATGGAAATTATTCAATACCGTGGTCTATTGATAACACCATTAGAAAATGTAAATCCGTTATTGGCAACAACACTTCGGTGGTACACACATAGAGGGAAGGGAACATTGTTGTAGACCATCTCACATCCCTTGATGTTTCAAATAAACGCCCCAATTTTACATGATTTCCTAGATTCCTGTTCTTTAATCCATAATGGGTGAATTTGATTACAGGTGGTGCGCATGGTCTGCACTACTTTATACCTCCCTAGGTCATCCATTTTGTCTTTTTGATCTTTTTTTCTTTTTATCTGGCGGTACTTCCTCTTACATGATAAAAATTTATCTCTGATGATGATAGAAAAGAAAGGAAATAATTTAGAGATATTAATGATACATGGGGTACAAATAAATTTATATATTTTATTAGAATTATTCTTTTATATAGCGATAAATTTCAAAATATGATATTTAAATTAAAGTTATCATAAAATGACTTATACTTCATAGAAAAGGTAACTCTTGAATACCCTTTGAATCTTTCATGAGACATTGTCTTTATTAAAAAAATTAATAATGAAAATTAAATTTCATCAATTGATGAGATGGAATAATATTTAACTTTTAGAGGGAATAATATATAAAATTATTATTGAAGATTGTGATTTGTCTACGTTAGAACATGTTAAATATAACAACCTAATTTATAAAAATATATCCATGTTAGAATTAAAATATATTTTTATTTTAACTCATGATGTCCCATATTATTCTTCAAAACATATTCTATTTTTAAATTTATAAATAATTATTTTTCTATTATATTATTCGGTATAGTGATTTTTTATTATTTATTGAATTTTTGAATATTCAAAAACATATTCTGGAAAAAGTTTTATTTCTATAAAATTACATTTCGAATCTTGATATTTCATTAAAAAATATAATCATATGTAATGGATTCTATATGGGTGTTAATAAATATAATTGAAGTTCATTGACATAGGATTAAACATTTATAACATATCAAGTTTATATTTGCATAGAACTTACAGTAATTCTACACCATTGGGTTAGAAAGATAAAAAGACTTTATGAATAGTATTAACAATAGTTTGAAATTTATATACCATTAAAATTTAGCTTATGTATTTTATAGAACATGATATATAAAGAAATTCATTATTTCGGATAAATGAAGTATTTTTGAAAAACATTTTTTTGCCGCCTCTTGATAGCACATAAATTTTAAATCTAGATTATAAACCATTAATATATTCTATTTGAAAATATAAATGTCTTTTTGGGAAGTGGGAAATATGAAATTTAAATTTTTTGAATGTTTTTTAATTTTTTGATAAAATTTATAATTTAATAAATATTGAAAAATACGACATTTTAATTAAAAATTGTCTTTGTATCTATTTTAATTATATTGTTAGATTATATTTTTAATTTTATTTAAAGTATAATTGGATTAATATTTTATCATTTAATCGAATTATTTTCATTTGAAAAAATTTCAAATTTAAATTGTACATAAACCCATATCAATCTTTTTATAGTTTTAACTTTACAAAAGCCCGTTTGTCGGTTCATTATAACAGAAATTAATTTTAAATTAATTTATGCCAATTATAAATTTTGAATTTTGAAAAATTTATTCCATATTTGGAATTATTTGGTATAAATTATGTTAATTGGTTAGTTTTTTTGGAATTTATGAATAGTAACAATGATAAATTTTATTTAACAGAGTTAAAGGTAAATCGGGTAAATTATTGTAACTAACAATATGATAAAGATAATAAAATTAAACTAAAACCTATATAAATTATATCAGATGATTAAAATTTTACCTTTAATTTTTTTTATTAACATATTCATTTAATGGTCACATGATAATTAAAATGACATAGATATCAATAAAACCAATGAAATTGGAAAAATTTAAAACTCACATTTCATATAAGTATAATAATATTCATATTGGGATAACCTGGTGATATCTTTAATCATAAACGCTAACCATAAATATAATATAAATATACATATCATGGAAATTTATTTTTAAATTTTGTGAAATAAATAAATATCTTATCTTCTTATACATTGATGTCATAAAAAGTAATTAATTTATGATAAAATCAATGAAACAATTTTTATTAAAAACATAATAACCATAAAAATCCCAAACACATGAAAAAATATTATTTTTCGAGTATATCTCGACCATAATTATCCAAGGTTCAACATTGTGACCATTTGGGGCCATATAGAATAGATTATTCCATTAATATTATATTATTTAATATAATGTTAAGGATGTCACACTCATTCATTAATAAGTATAAAAAATTTTAATTTTTCATGTTATAGCATATAAATTATAATAAATATATTACCATGAAATATATTAAATTTATCATAATAATAGTATTTTATTTTTAATTTTTACTCACAAATGTGTATATTAAAAAATTCTAGAAAATCATTGTGGTAAATATTTTATTAATGGAGTTATCAAATAAAGGTTATTAACAATATTAAAATAATTATTTTTTGGGATAATTAATTTGTTAAATAAATTTTATATATAATTTTAACCTCATAAAAATTTGATAAATATTTGGATTGAATAAAACCTGTTATCCATATATTCTTTAAACTCATTAATTTGAATTATGTCAAAATTGAAAATATTGACGGTTTATCAGTATAGTGTTTTATTAAATTATATAAAAATTATAGGCCATTTTAAAAAATATATAAATCTTAGGATATAGTAAAAAATGTTCTGAATTATTTATTTATGATCTAATTGACATCAAATAAGTAAATATTTAACCCATTTAATATTGTTATATTTGTTACCATTTTTTTAAAAGAAATTGAATAACTAAGTGTTAAATTGAAAAGATAAGGTTTTAATGGACATATAAAATTGTATAAATTTTTATGATGATGATATTACTACCACATCTCATATTAAATTATAAATATGTACATTTTTAGTTTTTTAGTTGGGTTTTATTTTATTATAAATTAATATTTTTTAAGATTCTAAAATTCCCCTCACAGAAATTATAAAAGGAACCATTCTTCCTCATTTCTTCACAACTCTTTAAGAATTATTTATCATCCATAATTAGACAATTTCTATTATAAAATTCCATATTTACATTTTAGAGGTGCTGTAATTTTCAAAAGACCAACTCTCTTTCCTATAAAATGAGATCTAAAGAGTGAATGTCAAATAAGATATAATCTCCACTACTGATTCATTCATATTTCATTCTACTTATAATTCTACATCATAATTTGTTTCATTGTAGAATAATAACTTCAGTATCACTTATATACTATGATTTTATTATAATTATTAAATAACCATATTCAACATTCTATCCGTCCCTAGAAGGATGAAATCACTATGCCTGGATACACACAGCTTGCCTTCTCCATGCTATGGTGTAATCAATTTTTCACCACCACCAAACATGGATGGGTATAAAAATCGATATAATAACTATATATTATTTTAAAATTATATTTATTATAAAATATTTTAAACCTTTTAAATCAATACCATCCAACAATTATGGGAATAATAATGTAGATCATGCGTACATACGGGCTATTATCCCATGATGAAATGTGATTCATTCTACGTGATAAACACTAAATCATGATTATATAAATTTAAATAATGAAAAATATATTTTATTTATTTTGGTAATATCATTTTATAATGTGATAATATTACCTAATAAGTAGAACCGATACTTATTTGACAAAACATTCATACAATCATAAAGCTATTAAAACCCGAATAACGAGTAAAAAAGAAATTGTTACAAACACAAGAATTTGAATATGACAATATATGATGACCATCACTATAGAATAAGTTATTAATGTTATATATAAAATTATAAAGAATATTCGGACACATATGATGCATATCAAACCAAAAGAATGTGATAACTTTGAAAATCTTGTTTTTATCCGATAATGTTATTGGTAAGTATTTATAATGGTAAATTTATCATCCACATCAATTATTATGAAATATGTATTTAAAAATATTCTTTATATCCTTCCATAATTTGATAAAGTTAATTTTACCCAATGATAAATATTAACTAAATAGTATGAATGGAATTATTTTTCATTTTCTGTATGAGGTACTTTTTCACTTTTCTAACAAAAGTACGAGTAGAATGTGTTTTAACATATACAGCCTGAAAATATTTTTATGCCTTCATAACACCTTGTTTCCATTAAGCATCCTTTACATGATTTTCTATTTATTTTCTTATAAATAATTTTATTTTAATATTTTTTGGAATTTTGAGAAAATAAAATGTTTTTGATTAATAACGGATATTTTCCTCTAGAAGTGATTTCAAATATTTTATCAAAACTATTTTCCATCTATGATAATGCTATTTAAATAATGGTGTGTTTTTTATCCCTATTATTATTTTTTTATTGGGTTAATTATTTGATGATATATTACCTGGATTATTTTATTATGGAATGATTTTTAAGATACCCATATTATTTTTGGTTTTACACTATGATGAATGATGTGTGTTTTGTGGAACATGTATGAATGATTTCATTATGAGATGTATGGGACCTATATATCTTTCCAATGCATTGGTGAAATTTTTATATCTTATGAGACATTAATTACATGAATATAATGTAAATTTGGTTTAATAATATAGTGGTTGAATAATAAGTAAACCTGGTTCAGTAATAAATGGATTGAACAACATGTAAACTCGGTTTAGAAATGGAATTTGTCCTCAATGACTGTATTGGCATCAATACCTTGGAATCTAGAAAAATCACTTTCTGTGGTTATTTTTTCCACATTACTATGTTTTATTCAATTAGTATTTTATCATGGATAATGTTCATTTATGATCTTTTCCTTACCTCCTCTCAAGATATATTTCTTGAATCATGATTTTGATATTTAATCTTTAGGTTAATGTTTTTACATTCTTATGTATCTGGTTTGTTTTATGTTGTCAATGATTACCCTTAGAAATAATTTTATCTCACCCTTTTAATGTTTTTATTTCCCAATGATATAATTAATGGTTTAGTGTATGAAAACAAAAGGGGAAAATAATTATGGGTGAAATCGATGATCTATTACTAAGATAGATGATTGTTTTCAATGATCACAAAGACACTATACTAATATGGTACACAATCATATATTTTTGTAATTTGATAAGTATTTTGAAAAACAATTTTAATGTCCATGTACGTCAATCATGGGTCATTTGAGTTGTTATCAGAGTAATATTTTAGTCAATATTTAAAACTAAAATATGAAAACATTATTGAGACCCTTATAGATATTTCTAAGGTATGTCTTGGTATATCCCTTTGGATAAATAATGTATAGGTTACAATTGTAGAGTTTTTGGGATAATCCTTAATAAACTAAGAATAAACCTATGATATTATAGTTTTAAATATTATAATTAATTTACGATAAAAATTTGTTTTTAATCTCTGATATGTATATCTCACATTTTTTGGTCTTAGCCAGTAGCCCAAACTACATAGAACATAACTGTCTATTGATTTTCTGAAATGTGAAAACTATGATAATATTTGAAGATTTATTTAATAAGTGTAAATATCATGAAGTGAATCATGATTATGGAATGATTATTTGTCATACTACTACGGATACATATACTGTAAACCACATGTGAATGGTATGTGATGTTATTCCAGTATTGTTTATATTAAGCCTAATAAACTTGAGGTTATCAAACCTTAATACATAATTATTATTTTAGAAATGATGAAGATGATTGATCCTCAGAAATGGTTTAAGAATAATGTTGGAGGATTGAGGTGTATATGTTTTGGATTTCAATGATTATTTTATATGAACCAAGAAATATATAATTTTTTCAGTATAATTTTTCTTTAAGGGTTGGAAAGGATATGTTGAATAGTTCTATGGAGGTAGAAAAGTGATATATGGGTAACGTGGTATATTTAAAGAACACATGATTAAGTTGAACATAACCCTGAATATGTCTCTTATGATTAGAGAATAATATTTCGATAATGATATGCAGAATTTGAATAAGGAAATTGGATGATGTTAGTTTCATGGGAACTAATTGTGGAGTTATTGACTAATGGGTTATTCTATCATGGATGATGTATAACACTTTTTGGGACATAAGGAATATATCCATTAACATTGTAATAAGTAATCATGCATGTTTTCAATAAGGATATGTGGTAATTTATTTTATTACCATGACTCAAGAGAATTCATGATGATGTCATTAAATTTTTTGTTATTTTACCAACATGATATATATTATGATATATGGGGGATAAATGAAGGTATTAACATGATTTTTATAAGACCTTTCTTGTAATTTTTTTTCATACTGTGATTTTGGATAGAAGTATTTTTGATAATCCTATTGGTTGGAATGGATTATATTGGACAACAAGTATTTTTATATAAGGATAAATAAATTTATTAATTTTTTTAGATTTTTATATCAGTATAGTTTTAGAAAAACGACAACCGACGGGATGGACAATAAGTTGTTGCATTAGACAGGGCTACGAGATTTGAACCCACAACCGAATTGCATCATTCCTTTATCACATACCACTATACTATAAGAAGTCCCTTGTTAGTATAAGTTAGTTTTATTTTATTTAAGCGGCATGATAGATGACGTATACGTCTATTTTATAACCATATATGATTAATCACACCATAGATGGACTTATGTATATTTGATAACTTTTTTTAACCATTTTTTTGAGATATATAAAATTTCTTATCATTTTATTTATGGATTTCATGATCTTATAACACTATAGAAATGACAAATTCAAATACATTTCTTTAAGTTAGATATTATTTGTAAATTGTTAATGGAACAACCAACAATGACATGGTACTAAAATCAAGTATGTATTTTTTCTCATGTTCTTCAACCTTAGGGAAAGGATCTTGAAAACCAAAAAATGCTATCTTAGTACCTTATATTACTATGACTTAGATGCTCCCCTGAAACATCCTAAATTTATGGATTTCTAGTTGTTAAATTATTCATTATTTGTTCTCCATCACTATCCATTACAATGTAGGGGATAAATTTTTCTTCAATATCCATGTTTTCACTTCCTACATATGCTAACTTATTTGGAAACCCCGGGATGAGTTTGTTTGTGTAACTGTTATGTTTCTAACATTCCATTTTAAAATGATGTTTTAGTATTCTTTTTAATATCTTAAATTCCAAGATTGAAACATTCAAGTATTAAACCGTTTATAACCCAAAAAAAATTCATGGGTGAAAATATTTTTATGGGGGGGTAGATTGCAATACCCTGATATTTTATGAGATATATATTTTTTTAATATCTTTGATTTATTTTGTAGTATTCTACACTAATAATATCTTCTGTTATATGAAACAATGTATTATCTTGTATAATATGAAACACTATTCTTGTCTTGTGTTACACAAAATATCATGTTCATTTGATAAAATTCATTTCAAAAAACACTGAGTGTAGATTTTGTACAATGTTTAAAATAACTATGTTTGGATTATGATATACTGAACTAAAAAAGGAATAATTCACTATACTCATAAGGACTTGGTTTTCATTACACGTAAGAGAGACCTCCCTCAATATCTTATGTTGTATGCAATACCAAGTTTCACTAAACAATGATATATTTAATGGGATATAAACTAGATTTAATGAATATTATAAACAAAATTTTTTATTTTATATATCGTTAACATTCATCTTATGTTTTTTCTATAACATGATATGTTAAAAATTTTGTATTTTCGAATAAAAAAGGTATTTTTCAAAACAATCAATTTTTTCGCCTCTTGACTGCACACTAATTTTAGATATATATTTTAAAACATTAATATATTATATTTGAAAATCTAAAAGTATTATTTGTAATAGGGGCATAAAAATTTACTTTGGTTTATTTTATTTGTATTTTTCGGAGAAATATCATAGATTATTGAATAGTGAAATATATTACTTTTTAATTCAAAACTGCCTTTTCATCTAATTTATTTATATAGTTAGATTATCTTTTAAATTATTTTTAAATTGTTATTGGATTATTATATTATCATTTTATCAAAATATCGTCATTGGATGAAATTTCACAATAAATTGTACATAAAAAAATGTCAATATTTTGATTATTTTTACTTCTTAAAACCCAAATTTTTGGTTTTTGACAATGAGAATTAAATTTAAATTAATTTATGAAAATTATATGTTTTGAATTATGAAAAATGGATTCCATATTTGGAATCCATGGGTCCAAATTATGTTAATAGGTTACTTTTATTTAATTGGATATTGTTAATTACAACAACAATAATTTTAATTTACCAAAGCTAAATGTAAATTGGTTAAATTAGGGTAACTAAGAGTCTGATAAAGATAAAAAAATTAACCTAATAGATAAAAAATCTGTTTTAGGAATAAAATTATATTATTAAACAATTTTTTTCGAAACATAGTCATTTAATGGACACTTAATAATTTATATTGAAAAGATATTAACAAAACTATTGAAAATCACAAAATGTAAAACTAACATTTCATAATAAGTATAATAATTTTAATATAAGGATAACCAGTTGATATTTTTTAAAATAAATAGTAAAATTAAATATAAAATATTAAACAACCTCATGGTAATTTATTTTTAGTTTTTAGGAAATAAATAATTAACATAAAGTCTTATACATTGATGATGTAAAAATTAATTAATTTGGTGGGAAAATCAATAAAAAATATATATATTAAAATCCTAATAACCCTAAAAGGATACAAACATATGAAAAAATATTTCAATCCAAGTATATATCGACCATAATCATCCAATGGTCAATATTCTGACCATATTGAGATTATTGTATAGATTATGGCATTTACATTATTTTATTTACAGTAATGTTAATGTAATCACATTTATACTCTAGTAAGTGTCTTGTTTTAATGTTTTATTTTATATATTATAAAGTATACTATATATATTATAATGAAATATAATAAATTTATCTTAAAAATAATATTTTATTTTTAATGTTTACTCAACAAAAATGTATATTAAATAATTACACAAAATATTTGTATTAAATATTTTATTAATAGAGATATCATATAAATGTATCTATCAATATTAAAATAAATATATTTCATGATAATTAATATTTCCAAATATTTTCTATATAACCTTGACCTAATATAAATATAATTAATTATTTGGTCTGATTTTAACTTCTTATTTTATATTTTAAAAAATAAATAAATTGAATAGTTTCAAAATTGAAAATATTGATTTTTTAATCTAAATAGAGTATTACATAATTATATAAAAATTATAAAACATTTATAAAAAATAATAATAATTTTATGGTCAAAAATGTTCTAAATTATATATTTATTATCTAATTGACATCAAATATGTAAATATTTTACCCTTTTAAAATTGAAATATTTGTTACCCTAGTTTAAATGAAATATAATAACTATGTGTTAAAATGAAAAAATATGATTTTTATATGGATAGAGATGTGCCTAAATTTAATTTTTTTTATCATATAACAACCCTAGTTTATAAAATCTTATAAATTGGAACATGTTTGGTTCTTGAGTGCTGTTTGATCTTACAATAAATTAATATTTATGAGGTTTCCAAAAATTCCCCTCACCAGAATTATAATAGGGAACCTACTCCCTCATTTATCCGTAAAAAATTCATCCATTAAGTTCATCCATACTAAGACCATTTCACTTATATAAATCCCTAGTAACATTCTATATGTGATGGTCTTCTAAAAACACCAACCTCAGTTCCATTAAAAGGATATTTAATGATAGCACTTCAAAGAAGAGGTAATCTCCTCAACCGATTCATTCATATTTGATTATACTTCACGAGTTGTTTTATTATATAATAATAAATACATTTTTAAATTATATACTGTTATTTTATTATAATTATGAAATTATAATATTCAACTTTATACCAATCCTATTCATAATGAAATAACAATTTGTTCTTATATACGACTTACTGTCTCCACTCCGTGGTGTAATCTATTTTTCACCACCACCATACATAGATTGTATAAAAATCATTGTAATAAATATATAGGGTTATTATAAATGATATTGATTTTGAAATATAGTACACCATGAAAATCAATACCATTCAATAATTATTGAAATGATAATGTCACTCATACGTATGTATGACCTACCATCTCCACGATGCGATGGGATTTGTTCTACATGATAAGCAGTTAATAATTATTATATAGATATACTGAATGAATAAATTTGTTATTTGTTATTTTATTATTATTTTATAACGATATAAATAGGACATAAGTAATAGATCAATATCTTAATTGGAAAAACGTTCATATGATCATAATAGAGTTAAAACATGAATAACAAGATACAAAGAATTATGACAATAAAAAAAATGATAATATGATGATATATGAGGAATACAATTTTTCAATTCCCTTATAACGTCATATAAATAATTATACATGAGTTTCAGAAAAATAGGAAGGATATATGACCTAAGGTATGGGATAACTTTTCAAATCTTGTTTTTATATTAGATTGATTATTCGTAAGTACGTACTAGGGTATATTTATCACCCACATCCATGTTTCAAAAATATGTATTGCAAAATATTCTTTATATTCTTATATAATTTCTTAATTTCAAATTAACCCATTTGTAAATTTTTTCTAAATCGGGGAATTGAATCTTTATTGTTTTTGGTATATGGTACTTTTTAACTTTTCCATCAAATTTATGGGAATAATTTGTTTTAAACTGATACGACATGAATGAATTGTTACGGTATCATAACACCATATTTCCATGAAGATTAATTTAAACTATTCAGGTTTATTTTCTACTAAATTATTTTCTTTTAAAATTTCATGTAATTTTTAGAAAATAAAATTTTTAGGAAGAAATGATATATTCTACCATAATTTATATTTTATATGGATTATGTTATGATGAAATGCTGTTAAAGAAACCCATTTTATTTCATGCGTTATGATAGTATGAATGATTTATGTTTTTTTCACAAGTATGAAAGAATTCATTATGATATATATGGAACCAATATCTCCTTCCAATGCATTGGTTAAGGATTTATATCTCATGGTATAGACATGAAAGGAATTCCAAGTAAATATTGTTTAGTAATACATGGATAGAATGTCAAGTAATCATTTTTTCATAATACATGGCTAGAATGGCTAGTAAACCTGGCCGAGTAATGGAAGTTAACAACTATGATGGTCTTGGTAGCAATACCTTGTCTAATATGAAAAAGCATATTATGTGCTTATTATTTTCCTAAATTTCTTTGTTTTATGCCAATAAAATTTATCATGGTTAATGTTCCTTTATGATCTATGCCTTACATACTGCCATTATAAATTTCATGACATGTGATTTTGATATTTAGATATTTTTTCCATGTATTTATAGTCTTATGTTTCTGGTTTGATTTATGTTCTCAATTTTTACCCTTACCGAGACTATGAGCTCACTACATTAAAGTTTTCTTTTCCTTTGGAATTAATGAAAGGTTTTAATTAAGAAAAAAGTGGAACATATTTATAGGAGATGTATACGATCTCTCACAATGATAGATAATTATATTCAATGTTTCCAATATCACTAAAATAATATGGTCATTGGGTGTATATTTGTGTAATATATTATGTATTTCGAAAAAGAAGAGTAATTTCCAAGTATGTCATGCTTGGATGATTAGATGTTTTCATTATCCTTGAGGCATTAATGTCAAATATATTTTTTCAATATAAGAACAATAATATTTTTATGATGTAATTATTTGATAATGTTTTATTCCTGAACATTGGTAATGAAAAATAATCCACTATAAGTTTAAAAATAATTCAAATTTGTTATTGGAAGACATAATAATATCTAGAATATATACCTATAAGGAATTTTTATTGAACAATCATAGTATTTATATAATTGAGTGTATTTATTGAATTTGGAATAAGACACCACGAAACTGAATTATTTAAAACATAGCTGCAATTTATACAAAATATAATGAGAATTTCTCTATATTTTTCTCAATTATTCCAACATATTTTATCGTTAAATATGATAATAAATATAATTTATGATTTAAAACTACTTTTAAAATATTAACTTATACAACATTATAATTAGTTAGCATAAGCCTTCTTATTTGTACCAAAACTGAGAGTATTTGAAGAAAACACTATATTTTTTAGTTAATATATTTACTAGTTATACTTGGGTTTACACTAAAACACTAATATTTGAAGCTCTCTCACGTTTAATATTTTGATTTGTTAATTTTCACATTATAAATAATTCAATTCTTTTAAAAATTCTAAGTCATCATGATGGAGAGTTTATAAAATCAACTTTTGATTCATTTGTGATTGAAAAATAAATTACAGATGATTTCTTAGAAAAAAATTCTCTTCAATAGAATGGGGTAATTGAATAAATAAATTGAATGATTTATTATATTTCATAGACCATGTAATATTAACATTGTGTTTCAATGATTTTTTCGATATTATTCATTAGTACTTACTATTAAACTCTATAGAGAGTTTTAATTCACTCTATTGTAAATATAAAACTTTAAAAATGGTTTAATTGAAGGAACCTAAAACATTTTTTCCTTATATTTCAGATGTAAACTACTAATCTTGAATACTAAGGACAATAAATTTTATTTTTTTAAGTATGATAAAATATTTTATTCATTGTTTCTCCTATAGAATTATGTCCTATCATGATTTTAAAATATATTGAATCAAATATTTGAAAAATAAGTAAATGATAAATTTAAATTGTTCAATAGTTATGTCAAGTTAATATATCTGGATCATTAAATAAAGATTAATTTTGTTTCATTTACTCATTTTGTTTTACTTCTAATTGTTAAACCACGTATTACAAATCTTATAAAACACGAAGCATTTCGAAAATATTATATTCATCCTAAACATTTATTTAAACTGAGAAACAATATGAATTTTAAAATAATATATAATATCATTATTTATGTACATCATCCTATTATTACAATAAGTTTATATTGAAATTAATATTTTTATAATTTAATTTTATATATAACTTAACACAAATCGATAGACAATATCATGAGTAATAGTAGTTGGATATTAACTATTTTGGAAGAGAATATTTAATTCAACGGAAACATGTTTTGGGATTCCTATAGACACTTTAGTGTTATAGTTATATAATTATAATGGTTATTTCTAAATAAGCTCCATATGAATGTAATAAATTATTGAAATAATACAAGGCGCATTTTAATGGGTTAAAATAATGAAACGTTTCATAGACCGTGGAGAAAAATATTCATAGGTAGAAACATTCAAATCCCTATATACTTATAGATCATAATAATTTTAATCTATTTCAAGTGGTTATAAATAATACCTTCATTAATGTTTATGTTTAGTAAGAAAATTATCTTCAATAGTTTTTTAGTTTAGAAGATATTAATTATCTGGAATATGTAATAATAGTTAATACATTACTTTACATATTTTAACTAGCACTTAGTGCAAGGTATGATATATTAAATAGATTATTATTTGAAAATATATTTTTTAATCAAACGGTAGATCATGTTTTATTAATGACACCACTTTCAAACAAATCTATTTCATTGAAATTATTTTGATTTAACCCAAAATTCCTTTACAGAAAGTTTCCTAAAATGTATACAATGGGAAGTTGGGATGAATAAAATTAGTGAACAAACCTTATTTATATGATTACAAATTGTTAAAATATAGCATAGAACTATCTAATATCAATATATATGTATATCAAATATTTAATTAAATGTTTTTATTGTTAGTCTACTATTATTACTATATAAGGTAACTCAATTAGACATGATTTTAAAGATTCCAGGAAACCTGTGGGATAGATATTATCTAGATAGATAATAAAAAGATTAATTTTATTTATAGTAAGTCAACCATAATTTATGTACTCCATATTTTTATGATTGAGATTCTATAAAATCCAAAATATACACATTATGATGAAGTAAAATGTATCTTTTGAGTCCTTAAATGAACATTAAACAATTTATTATTTACTTCTTCCCAATCATAATCAGACCATAAACATTATTATTTTATTATTTTTTATGATTTAGAATATATAATATTAGTCTTCTGGAACTTCTCACTTTCTTGGTGAATATTTAGTGGTGTTGTCTTGAATGTAGTAATATTCATTTTTTATTTTCTCTAATGAAGCTGAAAATGTTCCAACTATAATTTATTGTGATGAATTGTTATAGATACAATACACACTCACTAATTTTTGGCTTATTTTTACTTAAAGTCCATTTCTTTTTTTATATTAAAATTATCAATAATTTTTCAAATAATTTAACACATAATTCATTTGAAAATATATAGATAATATGCACAACATCCTTCAGGATCCCACAATTAAAAGAGTTATTATTCCCGAATTTATCTAAACTAATGAATATCTTGTTTATATTTTACAAAAACATTACATGTTGAGGGATTAAAATATATTAAAATTAATATGGTTATTATCAATGTAAATTGATCACATTCCACTTATTATTATTCATTATACTAGCATTTAAAAACTCCTAGAGAAATGGGTATTTATATATATATAATTATTCTAACTCTTTATATAAGAAATTAATATATTTGGGGGAATTTTATGTGGATATTATATTATTTTATAAAAATATTCTAGAGTTTCCATATGTGGCAGTATGATTGTTGATGAATATAATGGTATTTATCTTCTATAGATCATATTTTAAATAATAATATTTATCTTTTATGGTATTTTATATATTATGAACTTATTATTCTTAATGTTTTTTCAAAAAATTTATTACATATGATCTTTTTTCTTATAATTTTGAATAGTGACATCAATATAATAATTTTACTTAGGATACTCCACCATTATATATTTATCTGTTTTTTTATTTTTCATTGAATGTTTTAGTTTATTTATTGATTGAATCGTAGAAGAATGGGTAGTTTAGTTATCCATATCTATTGAATTGAATGTTTTATTTTTTTAATATTTTCTACCAATATAAATATATGTCTTAAATACAACTCTAGGAACCATATTTTTCCTAATAATATCTTTTATATGTATCAAAAGATATCTTTCACAAGGTTGTTTTTCATTTTTAGTTACCTCTATAAATTTCTTCTTTCAATTTCTTTTTATGTGACTTTCATAATGATATCAATATTTTGAGAACAATTATAAAATTTAAATTATTTTGTATGGGGGTGAGAGCTATGTATTTGTAGATAAATACAATATTGCTGAAGTTAGAAATTATAAGATACCTATTTCTTGTATAACCCATAAAAATGAAATTTTGAACTTAACAAATAGCATGTAAATTTAATATGAAACAATATCATATCTCAAGGGGTCATATTTCAAATGAACTTTATAGAGATTTATTATTTGATATCTATGATTTGAAATTTTTCTATTCTTTTTTAATATAAAAATACAAGGGACATTAAAGAATTTTAAGACGTTGTAGAATGTGATATACTTATTATTCTATTAGAGGAGGTGTTTTTACTGAGATATAATAACATCAAGAAAATTTTACAGTTTCATATATGTTATATTCTAGTTATGTTTCATTATATGATATATATTATTTTTATTTCCTAATAAATGTCATGACCCGTCCCCCGAGGCCTGTTCTGTGACTACCCCTTGCCTTCCTACCAGAGGCTAGGGACATGCAACTAGCACCGGAAAGGCATATCTCTTAAAATAGGAAGGCAATTCCTTAAAACCTGTAATCTCACACAACTGAATCACAGAACAAGATACAAGCATGAAGTAAACTATAATGTAAAAAGTGTGAATACAATTTGTAATGGGGATGGAATAAAATCCAAACTAAAAAGTACAAGTGAAACTGAAAAACTGCTCCTCTAAACATCTGCTAAGGATCCTACCAGATGGGTAGGTACAGCTCTCGAATGTTCATCTGTACTGTACATCGCGTCGAATTGTCCACCTCAAAGCATCCTCCAGTCCTAGAACCCTTATCCTCGATCAATGATGTCTGTCATCTTCACAAGACACAATAAGGTGTGGTCATAGCCCGTGCTGGGGTGAGTATAACACTACTTAGTAGGGACCCTGAGTCCGACGATGGTCTCTCATAATCTACAATGTATAAACCAAAAAACATGACCGCAATATCAATGAACGATGCATTAGTCATCCAATCATCCTAGGTACATGACCATGCATATAAATAAGTTATCCATATATACTCATTTCACTTGTGATGGAAGAAAACGACAAAGGAAACACCACTAAGGTAGAAGTACCACATAGGTAACACCACGAAGATAGAAGTACCACAAATGTAACACAACATAGGTGAGTTCCACAAAGGTAATTACATACAGAAGAATACAATGAAGGTATCATCAAACAGAAGTGTACCACAAAAGTAATGAATTATCTCAAACTAGGTATAACTTCAGTACGGAAGTATAGATGATTACTTGTGTTGCTAGATAGTCATACTTCATCGAGAATTTATACTATTGACCCACACAGGATCAAAGATGACCCACACAGGATCTGAAAATTACCCACACAGGATCTGGAGATGACCCATACAAGTTAAAATTTCACTGACCAACAGAGGATCGGAAGATAACCACACAGGATCCGGAGATTTTTCAAGTACAGCCAGCCACAGGGTTCCCACACTAAGTATTCTTGATTCTGGTAGGTTCTTCTCCTCAATATATCAAATAATACCTCATATTCCACTAAGTCCTATAATGATGAATCATGAAGGTATGTCACTTCAGTAGGGTCCCAATATGACAGAAGACGTGTCATTTGGATGCCTGGAATTAATGATATTACCGTTTCCATTCTGAGGACCCTGTTGGATTCAATTTCGATCCAACCTGGCCGTAATAAAAATTTATTCAAAACTCATGTAGAGTATTCCAAAAGGATCGTCTTGATCCATGGATTTTGTTACCACTGATGGATCGTCAAACAAATGCATGATTCTATTGCTATGGAATAAAAGGTGAATCAGGGTCCAGATGGTCTCGATTCCTGTACGTCCCGGTCGGACCGACCCAACCTAGTTCAGGCCGCCCCGAACTGGTCCGGGTCAGGCCCAGATTATCCAGACAGTGGTGGGCCCGACCTGCTGGGCCGCAGACTGGTCTGACCCATAATGGGGCGGCCCGGACCGTTGGGCATGCCGTGGCTTGCCCAGCATAGCTAGTGGTACAGGGTAGAGTCCACTATGGAGGGGCCTGTCCTAGACGCTACCCAGGGGTAGGCACAACCCAGTAATCTAGACGGTCCAACAGAACATTCAGCAGGCACCTGCTGGCATGTGGGACCTGCCAGAGAGGTCATGCTCGGTGTGACACGGCCGGTGGGATTATCGGCCGGTTCTCTTCCCAGGGGAGTGAAGGCATCACTGTCCTCTCATGGGCAGTTGGTGTGCTGGCCACCACCTTCCACCATCGCGAATAATGGGCTGCGGCCACCTTCGGCGGCGCAGTTGTGCCACCGCATCTATTGCGGTAGACCGGTGTGCCGGCTATTGCCTGAACCTTTCCAGCATCGGTTGCCGACGATGTGGCCAGGATCTGCTCAACCTGCCACTCCGCCTGGCAAGAACACATCAAAAATAATGATTTGGATGGATCAGGCCATGTTTGTTTGGCCCGTACCATCCGCGTTTGACTTATATCACGCGTTTCGTGGAGAAATATTCAATTTAAAAATAACAAAGAACAAGAATAAACACACACCTACATCGTTCATTCATTGGTGATGTAATGAGGAAGAATATGAAGATGATAATGTTAATTTCTCCCATGACACGCTCCTGATCTATGCTTGGGTGTCTTCCCCTTTCTTGATCCGAAGAATGACCATTGTGGGAGGATGTTCTACTTTCTATAATTCCAAAGAAAATTCCTCTTCTCCCTTTTGCCAACTATCCCCCCATGAGAGCTGAGGAGCCAATATTTATTAAGTTAAGTAAATTAAATCAATTACTGTTGGATCATTAAGTTGGGGGGAACCAAGGGTTTCCCCCATTAATGGGGATTTCGGGTGGTGCCCACCACCATGATTCAAAATGGAGGTTTCAAGGAAGAAAAATAAAAGGTTATTTATCTTCCTTTTATTCTCCCACAAAAATTAAAAATAATATCTTCTACCCTCTACCTACTAAAGTCAACGTGATGGTCTCATTAAGTGAATATCATCTCTACGAGTTCAACAATGTCCTCATATTTCAATTATGAGCACCAGTTCAAAAGTTACCAAAAACTGATCACTTGTTTACTGAACATACACGAAAAAGTTCAAAAATTCATTTTGAACACACAGAGCCTTGGAATCAATAGCATTCAATTTTTTTGGACTCATAATATTTCAATTTATTAAAAAAACATTACATGAAAATACTAGGCATTTACATTCTCACCACCTCAGGGAATTGCTCCCCGATAAGCCACAAAACAATCTATCAGAACAAGTGGGGTTACTGAGCATGAATCTAAGCCTCCCGCTCCCATGTTCTATCCCGGAGGATCCCATGTTTCCAAAAATTCCAACCTAAGGTACCACCGCCCATGAAGGGACCGCTTATTTTGATCCTCAATCTCTACGGGAACCACTGAAATCATCGCCTCCTCGTCGAGCTCCAGGTCACCCCAGTCAATGTTGTGTGAATGATCATGTGTGTATCTCCTCTGCTGGGATAACTAGAAAACACCATAAACCAGGAGCAATTTAAGGGGAAGGGCTAAGCATTATGACACCTCTCCAACAATGCTGAGGACATGAATGGGTCCTATGAACCTCAGAGATACCATGTCTCCCCAGACAAATCTCCGCAAACCTCGTCGAGGTGAGACCCATATAGAAGCATGGTCCCCATCCTTGAACTCAAGAGGTCTCTTTATCTTATTTGCATAGGACTTCTACCTACCATGTTCAGTCATTATTCTCTGTTAGATGACACACACCATCTTTGTGGTAGCACGTACCATCTCTGGTCCCATGATTGATGACTCCCCTGGCTTAGTCCAACACATAGGTGATCTACAAGGTCGACCATACAATGCCTTGAATGGTGCCATACCAATAGTGGAGTGATAACTGTTGTTCTATTGGAACATCACCAAGGTCATGTGATCCTCCCAGCTATGGATGAAATCAAGGACATAAGCACAAAACATGGCATCAGGGTTCTGAATGGTCCACTTTGTCTGACCAGCTGTCCGAGGATTAAAGGCGGTGCTCAATCGAAGGTGAGCACAGAATACCTCCTACAACCCCTTCTATATATGGGATGTAAAATGTATGTCATGATCACAGATAATCTTTTATGTAACTCCATGAATCCATATAGTCTATTGCTTGTATAGGCATCTCATTCTCTCTATTGATCTCTTATCACTGATTGCAATGAAATAGGCAAACTTGTTGAGCCGGTCAACGATCACCCATATGGAATCATGTATATCGGACGTGCATGGAAGTCCTAGCATGAATCCCATGGAAATTCCATCATCGATCCACTGTGGAACCTCTAGTTGCAGAACTAAGCATGCTGAAACCTGATTCTCTACCTTCACTTATTTACAAGTGAGGCATCGAGAGACACACTCTTCTACTAATTTTGTAAGGACCCTACCCTAGATACCTAGAGTCGGTGCCTTATTTGATTACGTTCACATACATACAGGGAATACAAATCCCGAAGGACCGAGTATTTTAGTATTATTTTAAAAAAGATAGATAAATAAGTTCAACATGACACATGGAATGAAAAAACAACACTAATTTATTCCACTATAGTCATCACGTCTCCATGATTATGCTTGCAAGTCATTCATAAATTAATTCTACATGTCATGAGAAAATGAAACATAAGAAAGGGGTGAGCTCAAATTCTCAGTAAGAGTAAGCAATATAGTGAAAGACATTATAAACATAAGCCATGGTGCATAATTGAAAACACATACCTTTAATAATAAACATGAACACATTATTGCAGGAAAATAAGATGAGTAAATAATGCCATAATAAAACATAAAATTGGTTATTCTACTAGTCGAACAACCACCTGAAATATCAATAGTTGAACTCATAATAATAGAATGCACAATGACGAACATTCTGAAACATTTTTTCAAGGCATCGGCCAAGACGTCTAATGATTAAGAACTCAGCCAAAATCTATATCACATTGGGAAAGGCCTCGGCCAATTCCACGTCTATTTGTCTCACAATACCTACCGATGCCTCGAGGGGCTATAGCAGGCCCCATCCGTCACATAATAAGTCCAATGAATTCCTTATATGAGCATGGATAAACATAAACAACATATACATTCATATTGAAACTATCATATGAAATGTAACAAACTTTCCCCAATTATTGAACATAAACAGTAACCATTCGGAATAATATGGTGAATTGTTTTAGGAAATATCATCCACAATAGAGTTAGTCATAAACCAGTAAATAAAATATGGTAGATGAATTTCATAAATTATTAAACCCAATAATACCCTGGAATCAACAAGAGTGTTGAATTAGACAAAAACACTATTATAAAATCATTAAGAAATTTTTGAGAAAAATACTCTTTTATTTTGAAAAGAAGAGTTATTTTAGAAAAATATTTTTATAAAACCAGAAGTTAGGTAAGATAGTATTTTCATAATAAAATGAGTGACTGTATAACGACAAAGGTTTTAAAAAACAAATCATAAAGTGCCCATGAAAGTAGGAAAGAATTTGAGAAATTCCCTTGGACCTGGCTTGTATTTTAGAAACAACTTTGAAAGTTCCTTTTAAAATGTGTAACTATCCAGAAAATAATGAAGGGTTATAGTTTGTACACATATATATGATTCTAAAAAAGAATATATGATGAGTACATAATAGTACATAATAATTTCATTAAGTTAATTAGACAATTAATGTATCTCGAATGAATATGGAAGTTCGGGTGGAAAACCTCTTACCACTTTATCATCAAATGATTCGTATGCCCCAAAAATTAATAATATAAAAATTATATATTTAATACCATGAGAAAAAATATATTTATGATATGTGAAATGAATGGTTAGTATACATACACCATATAAAAGTATTAGTAGAGAATATGGAAAATCTCACGAAAATGGAAGTGAGATGAAGAATCCATTACCTTAACTCCAAACATGTTCCTCTCTTGTAAATAAGATCAGGGAATATGAAATTATACTTGTTAATAACTTATTTAATAACCTATTAGACATGTATTTAGTTTACTATAATTCTAGATAGTCCATTTATCTATTTATTGACATGTTATTGTATTGAATTTTGTTGTTCTAGAGTGTTCGTTTCTCTTATTTTCATATTCGGGTCACTTGTTTTTTAGTAATGATGTAGAATGGATGTAAATCTCCAGAATTAAAATTATATATTATTTCTGAACATAAATAGGTGTTATTTTTCATTTATATTACTTGGTTACATGGAAAGAGGATGAATTATCGTATATAACATTAATGATAATTGTTTTGGTTAATTTGTGGGTTTTAATTACAACAAACTAATTTTTATTTATAACCTAACACCATTTGAAAAAGGGATTACAGAATATTAAATAGTTTATATTATATATAATAATATGGTTCAACCATAACAATTATGTTTTCATGACCAGAATTGAGAATGATAAAACAAATCGAAAGTCCATCATCCTTGAATGTGTAAAATTGACACATCTCGGTTGATGTTCTTGCTACTAGTATAAAAGAAGGTAAAAAGGGGTAGATGATGATAAAATATTCCAATATCATGAAAACATTTTAGTAAATATAAGGTACTAGATTCATCACAAAATTTGGATAAATAGAGGTAATAGAAAAAGAAAACAAATGAACTTGAAAGGAAATACAAAGAATTGAAAAGAGTAATTTAACTCGTGAACCAAACTTCCTTGAGAGCCTCCTTAAGGGAGAGGTTTTGGTCTTTTAATGATACCAAAGCTTATTGGACGTGGGAGAAGAGGTTGGGAGGGTATTTGGCCAGAATTTAGAGAAGGTAGAAGTCTAGAGAGGAGTGATTGGAAGAGTGGGTGATAGAGGGTTTTTATAGTGTAGGAGAGAGGGGGTTTCTTAATATAAAACTCATTAATTTACCATTTCTAGATAAGAAAAGTAATAGTGAGTGTTTCATGAACAAGAATACTAATTTTATCATTTTATTCCAAAACCAGTGGGCTTACATCAGCAGAACATCACACGAGACTCTATAATTAGTGTATTTATCTTAATTTTGCAATTTAAGGCATGTCACTATTCATAAAAAATTCAAGTATTTTAGAAAAATCCCAATAACATAACCCCACCATTTTTCGACTTATAGAATAAAAAATTGAAGTCCATTTTTTAAAAATAATTTTCTAAATAATATTAATTTAATATTTCATTAAAATAATAATTTATTATCAAAAACCAGTTCTAAAATAGTCATTAACTTATTCTAAAATATTGGTATATCGTACTTACACTTGAATATTATTTATATAATATCATATTTAAGGTTACTATTCATTAGGGTATATCACTATTCATAATGGTATGTTACTATTCATAAGGGTAGGTTACTATTTCTTAAAAAATTATGTTTTTCTTATTGGACCTTAAATAACTTACTGATCGCAACTGTGTATGTCAGATTTTACAAATTCACATCACAAAAGAGAAAAACTTATGTTTTAACGGTTACATAGCACTTAGTAGTTAATGTGATTATGACTTATTTATAAGAAAGAAATTTGGTTTAAAAAACTATTTGGTTGTTACATTCTCCCCTCCTTACAAAAATTTCATCCTTGAAATTCACAAAATATTACCTAAAAAGATTTGGATTTGTCTTTAACATAAGCTCCTTAGGCTCCCATGTTGCTTCCTCCATCTTATGGTTCCTCCATAGAACCTTTACCAAACGAGTTGTTCGATTTTTCAATACTTGTACTCCAGTATCAAGAATCATGATAGGCTCTTCACAGTAATATAGATCGGGCTCAAGTTCCACTTCTTAATAAGTGAGTACATGTGTTGAGTCTGGCATGTACTTTCTTAACATTGAAATGTGTAACACATTGTGATCCTTGGAGAAATTTGGTGACATTTCCAAAAGGTAAGCTACAGATCCAATTCGGTCTAAAATTTCAAAAGGTCGGATGTACCTGGGACTTAACTTTCCCTTCCTACTGAATCGTATAATACCCTTCCATGGAGATAAATTTAAGAAAACATGATCTCCTTCTTGAAACTCCAAATCCTTCATTCAGTTATCTGCACAGGTCTATTTCCTAGTTTAAGCTATGTTGATATGGTTCTGGATAATATTCACATTTTTCATTGTTTCTTAAATAAGTTCTGGACCCACGAGCTTTCTTTCACCATCATCATCCTAGTAATTTTATGTACGACATCTCCTCCCATATAATGATTCATATGGTGCCGTCTATATACTTGAATGGAATCTATTGTTGTAGGAAAATTCTACGAGGGATAAATACTGATCCCACATGCCTTGAAAATCAAGTGAAGAAGACTTCAACATGTATTCCAGTGTTTGAATGGTCCTTTCTGATTGTCCATTAGTTTGTGGGTGGTAGACAGTGCTCAAACAATGATCAGTATCAAGGGCCTTCTGAAGACTTTTCTAGAATCTTGACGTAAAACGTGGATCACGATCAGAAACAATTGATATGGGTACTCCATGAAGTCTCACAAATTCATTAATATAAATACCTGCTAGATGTTTAAGTGGTAGATCTTATCTTATAACAAGAAAATGTGCTTACTTGGTAAGAAGGTCAACAATGACCGATATTGCATTGTTCCTTCTAAGTGCTTTTGGTAGTCCCATGACAAATAACATTGTGATATTATCCCATTTCCACTCAGTTATGGGAAAAGCTTGCAATACTCATCCAGGCTGTTGCCTTCCAGGTTTCACTTGTTGACAAACCATACATCTTGACACAAAATCAAAAATCTCCCTCTTCATGTTGTCCCACCAAATATGTTCCTTCAAATCTCTATACATATTAGTGCTACAATGATGTATAGAGAAATTGGAACTATGAGCATCATCAAATAATTACCTCTTTAGATAAGGTATATCGGGAACACAATCTATCTTCCCAAATTTCAAAATTCCATCTTCATGTACGAAGTAACTCAATCTCCAATCATTCACAGATTTAATCTTCTTTTGAAACCCCACATCATCATCCTATGAACTTTTTATCCTTTCTAGTAAATATGGGTAGGCACCCATTTGAAAAATCATTGATGTTTCACCTTGCATGGTTATTCCTATGTCCGTATTTATTAGATATATCAAAATAGGATCCCTTTCAACTATCATCATTCTCAAAACTCCAGGATTCTTTCTGCTCAAAGCATCATCCACCTTATTTTCCATCTTCGGGTGGTAGTGTATCATGCAATCATTATACTTGAGTATGTCACGCCATCTCTTTTTCCCCATGTTGAGTTCTTTCGGTGAGAAAATATACTTCAAACTCTTTTGATCTGTATAAATCTCACATTTTTTACCATAGAGATAATATCTCCATATTTTCAATGAAAATATTACAATAGCTAACTCAAGATAATGAGTAGGATAGTTTTTCTCATGAATTTTTAGCTGTCATGATGCTTAAGAAATAACCCTATTATTTTGCATAAGGACACAACCTTGTCATTTCTTTGAAGAATCACTATAAATAAGAAACCCATCATTCCCCAATGGTAGAGTCAATATAGGAGCATTGACTAATATTCTCTTCAGTTATTCAAAACATTCTTCACAATCTTTGTTCCAAACAAATTTAACCCCTTTACATGTGAGCTTCATTAGCCGTTTCTCTAGTTGGGCAAAATTCTGTACAAAATGCCGATAATAACCTGTTAAGCCAATAAACCTACGTACCTCAGTTATTCTCGTTGGCGTGGGCCAATCATGGATAGCCTTTGTCTTTGCAGGATTAACTAGGATTCTGTCCTTTGAGAAAATATGGCCAAGAAATGAAATCCCCTGAAGCCAGAACTCACACATTCTAAACAACCCTTATAATTCATGTCTTCTATGAGTCTTCATGATAATGTGAAAGTGATTTTCATGAGCTTCATATCTTTTAATGTATAACAAGATATCATCAATAAATACCACTAAAAAATAATCTAGATATTCCTTGAAATCTATGTTTATTAGATCCATGAAGATATATGGTGCATTATTCAATTGAAAAGGCATTATTGTAAACTCATAATGCCCGTACCTGGTTCGAAACACTGTTTTTTAATGTTTTCCTTCTTCAGACTCGACTGATGATATCCAGATCAAAGGTAAATATTTGAAAATTATTGAGCTCCATGAAGTTGGTCAAATAAATCATCAATGTGAGGTAGGGGATACTTGTTCTTCCTTTTTATAGCATTGATCACCCTGTAGTCGATACATAACCTTATATATCCATCTCTCTTCTTAACAAAAAGGATAGCGGCTCCCCATGGGGAAACCGTAGGGTGGAGGAATCCCTTAGTACTCAATTCCTCTATTTGTTTCTTTAGTTCCACTAGTTCCACCGTGGAAATTCTATAAGGAGTCCTCGATATGGGCCTTCTTCCCGGAATTAAATCAATAGAAAACTCAATTTATCATTCTGGAGGATGTCCATGTAAATCACCTAGAAACACATCAACATATTCTCTCACAATAGGTATATCCTCTATTTGATCATTCGTTTCCTCACCCACATTAATTTCATTTTCTTCCTCCACAATAATTGCATTTAGTTGACCTACTGGGGGTGGATCTTGATAAGAATCAGGTTGTGATTATTCTTCTCTAAAGATAAGGTGTTCTCTATCATCGTCATCAAAAATCATAACCTCCTTCTTCTTACAGTAAATTTTTGGATCATGATCTGAAAGCCAATCTATACTGAGGATTATATCGAATTAAACCATTGGTATGATGATGACATCAGCTAATAAAGAACATTTGTATGCCCTAATGGGAATAGATTGACAGAACATTGTAGCAATAATACTTCCCTTAAGAGTTTTGACTGAAAACTCCCTTGTTAAATCAAATTGGAAATATCTAATTTTCATAGAAAACTGTGAAGATATGAAACAATGCGATGATCCAAAATCAAATAATGAATTGGATAAACATGATGAAACGATCAATGTACCTCCCACCACGTCATGAGAAACTTCAACCTCTTAATTTGTGATCTTATATGCTTCTCATTGCTCCCATGGCCTCTTCTGTTGCATATTTCCTCAACGTTTTGGACAATCATTAGCATATTTCCCCATCTCCTGACAATTATAGCATCCAACATCATTGGCTTCTTTCATTGCTTTACAATCACCAGAAAGATGGCCTTTCTAACCACATTTGTTGCATACTCCTTTTCCTTTAATGAAAGCACCAGGGTGTTTCCTTCCACAATTGTCAAAGGGTGGAAATTCGACTTTTCCCTTATTCCCCATTTCCTTATTTCCTTTCCCAGGGTTTTCAGCAGCCCTATTCTTTTCTTGATTTCCCATATTGTCATAAGACATATAGAATTTTTTTCTGTCTTGATAGCACATGAAACTGTAGAGACCCGAAGCCTGACGTACATTGACATTACATTACATTTGCGGAATACTTAGTACATAACAAAAACACACACACAAGGATCATAATAGTTTAGTGTCTTTGGAAACTCGGAATATAATCTTCTAATCGTGGTGGAAGACCATCAAAATCTCCCATAAAGATCTTCCTTTTTTTGACCTAAAACCTTTATTTATATCCTGGGGAAAAGAAAACATAAAAAGGGTGAGCTCAAATGCTCAGTAAGGGTAAACAAAAGAAATATCAATCACATCATATACATAAGCACATAACTTTTGGAAATCTTAACCTGCAAAAGAGATCATAATTTCATAACATGGGGTAAATCATGGCAGTGAAATGTAATCCCAATAATCATAACTTAAAACATGAAACTTTGTGGCATACACACATAATCATAGAGAATGATTTCTTGTTAGTCAAGACTCATTTCCAAGACTATCTTAGTGGACAAAGTCCCTTTCTGAAACGAGTAACCCTCATTTCAGTCCTGTTTCACTGAACCGGTATAACCTACCATTCCAGCCATGTCTATCTCATGGGATATAAAATCTTTACCCAATGCATTGGAGGGAGATATAGGTCCCACCCATCTCATAATTATACCATTCTTATGTGTGCCACAAAATCATAAACCATACATCATTACATAACCCATGTAATAAAATTGGTAATCTTAAACATCATGACATCATAAAACAATTCATATACGATAAAGGAATTCATAAAAATATTTCCATCATAACATAATCAAATCAATGTAATAATAGGGATAAAAATAGAACCCATTATTATCTTAGATGGAAAATAATTTTGATAAAACACTTGAACTCCATTCTTGAGGAAAATATCCTTTCTTCTTCAAAAACATTTTTCCTTTCTTAACATGTCATACAACTTTAAACTAAAAGAAGTTGATTAAAAATAAACATTAAAACTTGTAAAGGAAGCTTCTTGGAAATAATGTTTTAAAAATCCATTCATGCCGTATAAGTAAAAAAAACATTCTTTGTACTTTTGTCGGAAAAGTCAAAAAGTACCTCATACGAAAAAAACGACAAAAGATTCCTTTCATATTCTTTACTAAAAACTCACCGAAGGGTAAAATTGGATTTAAACTATTGTAAGTGGATGGAAATAATATTACATATTGAGGAAACATGGATGTGGATGATAAAATACACCCCAGTAAATTCCAAAGTATAAAAAATCTCAGATAGAAATGAGATTGTGATATTTCCCTTACCTTAGGTCCGATTTGCTTCATATGTGTCCGAACCTCCTCTTCTTTAAAGAGCCTCTTTGAGACCTCCTCTTAGGGCACTAAAATTGGTCTTTGATGAAGACCAGAACCTCTAGGAAGTTTCTAGGGAAGTGGAGAAGAGATTTGGGCAGGGGTTGGCCGAGCTTGAGTGCTCAAATTGGTGTGAGGAGGAGGGGGAGGAGGTGTCCTTTTATAAGGGAGGAGAGGGGCACCTTAGGAATACCTCAAAATATTATTTTATATTAAAGTCAAAATCGGTTTATAATGGTTCCAAAGGATCTTATTTCGGAGCTAAAGTGGGGATGGGTCGAAATACTATCAACCAATAAGATTTAGACAAGTTTAGGCTATTATTTTAACCTTATCAATTAGATTTAACTCTAAGTTAAATAATTTAACTTTTACCGTGTCTTTTTGTTTTCTTTCACTATATGGTTAATACACTTACTATAACATGACAAACGAACCGCAAATTGTTTATTATTAATACATATATCCTTATCTAAGTCATTTGGCCGAACCATAGATTTTTAGGAATAAAATAACAATTAATAATATAATATTTGATTTAAAAACTATTTTGTGTCAATTTTGACACTATTTGATATATGATTTTTGTGAAATTCATAACAAAATTATATGTTCAAACCAAGTTTACTAAATCAACAATAATATATCATAGTAACCTAGAAAATTAGTGTAATTCATAAAAAGTCTCAAATTACATTTATTTGAGCATTTATAACATCAATTATGTTAACATTTCCTTAAAAGGGTAATTACTGCATCATAATTGTGTCATAAATAAATTAATTTTTTTAAAGTCTAAAAATTATAAATAAAATATCATTATGTAGGAAATCGTTTTAGCTTTCTAATGAATATTTATAGTCGAATTTATCTTATGTATAACCCCATATTAAAAATGTTTTAGTCATTAAACTTTGATTTTAACTATTTTAACTATTCATTAAATAAAATAATATTAAATGTCATAATCTAATCCAAGTGGACCTAAATGGTCATATTATATTCATAAGGTTGTTTTTGGTCGAATTACACTTATCCAATAGAATTAGGACATGTGTTAGGGTAATAGTAATATCATATTTACCCTTAGTTACCCTATTTACTATTAACCGTGGTAAAAAAAGTAAACAGTTACTATTCACCAAAAAATATTTTCATCTCATTGAACCACATTTTAGTCCTTCATATTAACCGTGTCTCTCGGATTTTTGAAATTCCATTCACAGAAGCGGTAAAATTATGTTTTATGCAAAATTCAGTTTTTAACCTACCACTTAGTGGTTTCACTATTCATCGAAAATTGAAAGTTTTCAGAAAAATACCAAAAATTAGGCCTAAGCTATATTTGATATTATGATCTCAAAAATGATGTCTATTTTACCAAATTCAAAACATATCAGTTGCATTAACTAATTTAAAAATTAATTCTCGTCGTCAAAACAAATAGCGTGTTTTTAAGAGATAATAACTATCAAAAGATTGACACTAGTTTATAACTGGTTTAAATGTGAAATTACATCCAATGAACAACATTGTATTAAATTGTAAAAATATATTCTAAATATACTATAAAACCAGTCAAATTAATAATTTATCACTATTAATTATTTCGATTAAAAAAAGTTGTTTTTAATTAAAATTTAGTAATTTTCACTATTCATCAGAATATGAAAGTTATCCGAAAAGTACCAAAATTTTACCCTAAGCTAATTTCGATATTACGAATCCAAAAATGAATTCAATTTTGAAAAATAAAATTTACAAAATTTCAAAAAGTGGTTATTACTATTCATAACGGCCAGTTTTAATAATATCTTAATAGCATATCGTTGTTTAGCGAAACTCGGTGTTGCGTACAACACACGCTATCGTGGAAGGTCACGATTGCGTATAATTCAAGCCAAGTCAGAGATGTGTATTGTGAAAGCTCCTTTTGGTGTATCATATAACATAAGACATTAATAAAATTAAAAAGAATATTTTTCATAAAATCTCGGGCTGTTACAGAAACGATGTCCTCATATGATGAAAATATTTGGGAGACCAGTGCCCACCCAGGGAGTGGATTTAGGCCATCATAGAATCGATCAATTTTGCTCCTTGGATTTTGTATGTAGTCCACAGAATGTCTTTCCAGCCTTGTAAATTTGGCTTCATACTTGGCAACATTTTCTTCCTCCTCTTGCCTCAGAATCAATAATTGCCTCTCCATATATGCTCTTTGTTCACGAGGAAAATATTTGTGTAAGAAGATTTCATTAGAATACCTCCATTACATCTCTTATATTTCTTCCTCCTCCTTTGGGTTTTGGATTAATGACCACCATTGATCCGCATCTCCTGATAGACGATATACTTCCATGAGAACCTTCTCTCTTTCATTACACCCCAAACCGAGAAATATCTTCTCGGAGGAACATATCCACTGCTCTGGTACAAAAGTGTTTGTAGTCCCATTGAACGATAGAGTTTGTTATCGCATAAAGTGATCTAGTATTTCTCCTCCACATGGTGGATCCTAATGCTCCATATGGGTAATGTTATTATTCATAATCTGAGTAAGGTGTCCCAGTATATTTATGAGTTGCTCAGCACCATTCACATCCCCAGAGCCAACATCATTATATTGCATCGGGGGAAAATTCATACTAGGGACACGTGTGTTCGTGCGGTTTCCATTCCTTGCACTTGGAGCCATCTCTAGATAATGGTATACACTAAATTAGGTTTTGAATCATAATGTATAATCTTAACATAGCAAAACACTTAGAAAAAAATTGACATCCTACGATTGGCTAATCCCATATTCACAAATATGGTTTATCTATTGAATATTTTTCATTTCAATCCTTTATAATGGCTTGTAAGTAAAATGTGAATTATCCTAAGAATATCCCCCAAGAGTGTTGTAACCAAAAGTGCAGCAAGGCCCATTGTTGTGCACCAGTTCCCGTTAGAGTCTAGCTCAAAGCGGTGTTTTCATGTTTTACCCCTAGATACATCTGTGCCAGAGCGGCCTCTACCTTCTCGTATCTAGACAGGGATGTATTTCTTGAAGGATCCACATAATATATTCCTTACCAAAATACTAGGACTTTATTGTATGTATATTCTCAAAGACTAACTTAGGGACTCTTCCCTAATTCCGCGTTTTCTAAATGTAGTTTCCAAGAATTCTACTAAACTTCCTCTGATACCAATAGTAAGGATCTGACACCAGTTGCGCGAAGTTGGTGCCTTATTTGATTACGTTGGTATACATACAAGGAATACAAATCCCTAAGGACTGAGTAGTTTAGTATTATTGGAAACAAGATATATACAGAAGTTCAAATTTACATATGGAATGGAAAAAACACTAATTTATTCCACTAGAGTCATCACGTCTCCTAGATTATGCTTGCAACTCATTCATAAATTAATTATTCATGTCCTGAGAAAATGAAACATAATAAAGGGGTGAGCTCAAATTCTCAGTAAGAGTAAGAAATACAATGGAAGATATTATACATAGAAGACATGGTGCATAATTTTAAACACATGCCTTTAATAATAAACTTGAACACATTATGGAAGGAAAATATGTTGAGTAAATAATCCCATAATAAAACATAATCATGGGTATTATACTAGTCCAATAACCACATGAAATATCAATAGCTAAACTCAAAATAATGGAATGCATAATGCCGGACATTGTGAAACATTTTGTCAAGGCCTCGGCCAAGACGTCTAATGACTAAGGCCTTGGCCAAAATCAATATCACATTGGTAATGGCCTCAGCTAATTCCACATCTATTTGTCTCATGAGACATACTAATGTATCGAGAGGCTATAGCGGGCACCACCAGTCACATAATAAGTCCAATTGATTCCTTATATGATCATGGATAAACATAACCAACATATATATTCATATTGAAACTATCATAGAAAATTTAACAAACTTTCCCTAATTATTGAACATAAACACTACCCATTCAGAATAATATGGTGAAGGGTTTAAAGATAGATATTCCACAATATAGTTAGTCTTAAACCATTAAATTAATTATTGTAGATGACTTTCATAAATTATTAAACCGAATAAAACCATGGAATCAACAAGAGTGTTGAATTAGACGAAAATAAGAAATTGTTGATATAAATAGTCTTTTATTATTAAAAGAATAGTTCTTTTGGAAAATTCTTGAAATAAAACCATAAGTGAGGTAAGATAGTACTTTCATAATAAAATGAGTGATTTTATAATGAAAAAGGATTCTAAAAACTGATCATAGAGTTCCCTTGAAAATAGGAAAGAATTTGAGAAATTTCCTTGGATCCTGCTTGTATATTAGAAACAACATTGAAGGTTCCTTTTAAAATGTGTAAATATCAATAAAATAAGGAATGTTTCTGGTTTGTACACATCTATATGATAATCATAATTAATATATTATGAGTACATAACAACACATAATAATTTCATTCAGGTAATTAGACAATGAAAGCATCCCAAATGAAAATGGATGTTTGGGTGGAAAAACCATTACAACTTTGTAATCAAATGTTTAGTATTCCAAAAAATTAATAATATAAAAATTATTGATTTAATACCATGAGAATAAAGATATTCATGATATGTGAAATCAATGGTCAGTATACATACACCATACAAAAGTATTAGTAGTGAATATGGAAAATCTCACGAAAATGGAAGTGACATGAAGAAACCATTTCCTTAACTCCAAACGTGTTACGCTCTTGTAACTATGATCCTGGAATATGAAATTATACTTATTAATAACATATTAAAGAACCTATTAGACATGTATATATTTTACCATAATTATGGTTAGTTTATTTATGCCGTTATTGACAAGTTATTTTATTGAATTTCGCCGTTCTAGAATGTTCGTTTCTCTTATTTTCATAACCGGTTCACTTGTTTTTTAGTAATGAATTGGAATGGATGTAAATCTCCTAAATTGAAATTATATATTATTTATGAAAATATATAAGTGTTTTTGTTCATTTATATAAATTGGTTACAAGGAACGAGGGTGAATTATCATATAGAACGTTAATGATAATTGTTTCTGTTAATTTGTGGGTTTAGATTATAACAGACACATTTTTCATTATAAACTAACACCATTTGATCAAAGGGATTACAGAATCTTATATAGGTTATATTATACATAATAATCTGGTTCAACCCTAACAAGAAGGGGTTTATGACCTGAATTTAGTATTATAAAATAAATCGAAAGTACATCGTCCTTGAATGTGTAAAATTGACACATCTCGGATGATGTTCTGGCTACTAGTATAAAAGATGGTAAAACGGGGGATATGATGATAACATATTCCAAAATCACGACACAATTCTAGTACATATAAGGTACTAGAGTATTCAAAAAATTTGGATAAAGATAGGTAATAGAAAAAGAAAACAAATTTACTTGAAAGGAAAGACAAAGAATTGAAAAGAGAAATTTACCTCTTGAACCAAACTTCCTAGAGAACATCCTTAAGGGAGAGGTTTTGGAATTTTAATGAGACCAAAGCTTTTTGGAAATGGTAGAGGAGGTCGGGAGGGTATTTTTCCAGAATTTGGATAAGTCACAAGGCTTGATAGGAGTGATTGGAAGACGGGGTTTTTATAGTGGAGGAGAGATGGGATTTCTTAATATAAAACTCATTAATTTGTTATTTCTTCATATAAAAAGTAATAGTGAGTGTTACATGACCAAGAATAGTATTTTTATCATGTGATCCCAAACCATGTGGTCTTACATCAGCAGAACACCACTAATTACTCTATAATTAGTGTATTTATCTTATTTTTTCAATTCAAGGCATGTCACTATTCATAAAAAATTCATGTATTTCAGAAAAATCCCAAAAATTTACCTCAACCAATTTTCAACTCTTAGAATCCAAAAATGAAGTCCATTTTTCAAAAATAATTTTATAAATATTATTAATTTAATATTTAATTAGAATCATAATTTATTATCAAAAACCAGTTTTAAAACATTCATTAACTTATTCTATAATATTGGTATATTGTACATATACTTCAATATTATTTATATACTATCATAAGTATGGTTACTATTCATTAGGGTATATCATTATTCATAAGGGTATGTTACTATTCATAAGGTTAGGTTACTATTCACAAAAAAATTATGTTTTTCTTATTGGACTCTAAATAACTTACTTATCGCAACTGTGTATGTCGGATTTTTTGAAATTCACATCACAAAAGTGACAAAATTATGTTTTAAGGGTCACATGGCACTTAGTAGTTAATGTGATTATGATATATTTATAAGAAATTAGTTTCCATTTTAAAAAAATATTGGGTCATTACAGCTTTGTTCATTCCCGGAAACCAGTGCTGACGCCTATGTTCCTAGTACATCTTCGCCACTTCTGGATATACCTCTAGAGGGGACGCATGGAACTCCCTCAACACTTCCTCTCGTAGCACAACTGGTACCATAGTACGCCCTCCAAAAAGGAAGATGTGCTCCCCAACATCAAAAAATCTATTAGGTTCCTGTCTTATGGATATCTGAGAACGTCGAGCCTGCCATTCAGTGTCTCCAAGATGCACCTCCCTGACTCGAAAATGGAGTGGAGGAGTGACTATCAGTGACTGAAGATAAGCTGCTCAATCTCGATCCACCTAGGATATCTGCGAAGCGGCTAGTTGCCTTGTCGCCTCACTCAACAATTGTATACCAGATATCCTACTGAGTGAATCTACTACTACATTCCCCATCCCATGAGTATAGAATATCTCGAAGTCATAGTCATGGAGGAACTCAAGCCATTGTCATTGTCTCAAGTTTAGGTCCTTCTAAGAGAAGATATACATGAGACTCTTGTGATCATAGTATACTGTAAAATGTTTTCCAATCATGTAATGTCCCCTCATCTCCAAGATGAAGAACGCTGCTTCTAACTCCAGGTCATGGGTAGCATAGTTCTCCTCATTTGATCTTAGCTATTGGGAACCATACACGATCACTTGTCACTCCAGCATAAGGACACATCCAATCCAAGTCCCTGATGCGTCATAGTAGATTACGTACCCAATGCCCTCCTACGGTAACATCAAGATGGGGACATTCCTCAGTATTTTCCACTACTCTTGTTAACTCGGATGGAAACTCTCCGACCACATGACGAGTTTCCCCTTATTCAATAACACTGATAAGGGTTCAAAAACTCTTGAAAAGTCAGGCTCAAACCTCTGGTAATAACCAGCCAAACCCCAAAAACTCTGCACCTCCATCACACTCTTGGGTGGCTCCCAAGCTAGCATAGCCACAATCATCACAATTTCCATCACAAATCCAACATCTAAGATTACATGTCCCAGAAAGTGGACTTATCGGATCTATAACAATAACCTAGATATTTTAACATAATTATAGTGTAATAGAAGTTTGTCCAGAACTATCTACAAATGATAGTAATGCTCCTCCTCCGTAGCTGAGTATATGTGGATGTTGTCGATGAAGACTACCACAAAGCGACTGAGGTATAGCTGGGTGATCCGGTTTATGAGTCCCAGGGATAATGTTGGGGCGTTGGTCACACCGAATGGCATAACCAAGAACTCATTGTGGCCATACCGACTTCTAATTTTCATCTTCTCCACATCCTTGCCTCGCACCCTGAGCTTCTGATAGCATGAACTGATGTCTATATTAAAAAACAACCATGATCCATTTAACTGATCGCATAGATCTTCAATCCTCGGGAGTGGGTACTTGTTCTTCATGGTCACCTGGTTCAGGCGCTAATAGTCCACACAGAGTCTCAAACTCTAATCAGTCTTATTGACGATCAAAATTGGGACATCCTAAGGAGAAACACTGTGCCTAAAGAACCCCTTACTCTGCAAGTCCTCCAGCTGTATTCTCAGGTCTCAACGCTCTGCAGGAGCCATCCGATATGCTGTTGTAGATATCAGTGTCATCCTAGGGGTCAAGTTGATATAAAATTACACCACTATGCGAGGTGTTTAACCTAGAACATCATCTGGGAAAAACATCAGTATACCGGTCCACCACTACAGGATATCCCGAACTCTCAACATCATCCACCTCGAGGGTAAGGCTAGCCAACTGATGTGTTATCGGTTTCACCCTCATTCACGTATGTCCGTCTTGTTCTACAAAGGTTCCCTTCATACTGGTGAAGGAAAACCTGGTCTCATCCTCATGAAAACACTGCATTTTGTGCATAATATAGTCAATCTAATCATGGAATGTAGATAAGAAATGCATACTAATGATGACATCGTAAGGACTTGATGCCACTACTAGAAGATCCCAATTGAAGCTCTCTCCTCCTAGAGTAAGCTGATACAGTAATCGCCAATTTTTAATTGTCATAACCTCTCTTGTAGAAGTCTCTAGATGTAAGGATCGATCCAACAACTCCAACAGAATCTTCAAGCTCTGAACGAGGGCCATGGTAAAAAAATAGTGACTGGCACATGTGTCAATATGTTCTGAAGCTAATGTGGCGTAGACACATATCATACAAATAATCATATCTGGAGCATCGTGGTCGTAGGCCTCAGCTGCCTGGAGCTAAGCTCGTCCTTGTCCAACAACTCTATGTGGTCTGGGTGGAACACCGAGTGTTGGTGGAGATAGAACCTCGAATCGCCGCCTAGAGCGTACTGCACGGCCAGCTCCACTGCCACATCTACCTCCTGCCTACAGACCACCTCAATCTAATCCTTGCCTCCGCCTAGGAGTTCCTTCGACTGTTTGCCGGTCGTCTGTATAGCGGGTCGGATAGTCGTGATCCATGTGACCCTGCATGCCACACGATTAACACCACATGCTCATAGCCTCTCCTTTTCTGTCTCGTGGGCCTTGCACAACCAACCTTGTATCATTTGGTTGTCCATCTGTAGGTATTTTCCACTTGGACCTCTACATCATATGTCTTCTACCAGCTGCAGATGACTCCACTACTTGACGTCCGATGGGGGGTCACTATTTCGGTGAATGCTCAGTATGGAAAATCCCAACTAAAAGTGCTTTCTCTAACACCCCCTCTTGCGTCGGGATGCTGAGAGAAGTCATTGATGATCTAATCTCACATCTGATCCCCTGCTCGAAGGTCTGGGCCTTGAAGAAATTGTCTCCCACAATGTCAGTGGAGTAGCACAACCGGTCGGTGAACCTTGCTAAATACCGATCCATAGTCACTCCACCCTACTACCAGTGGAGAAGCTCATGTATATGCATAGAGTGTAAGGTCACCTAAATTAAATATTCTAAGAAATTTCTCTCAATGTCCCCCCAGATTAATGTGACCTCATTGAGAACATGGAGCATCAAGCTCCACCAGCTTCCCGCTGATACCTAAAGAAGAATGGTGCCATGGATCACTGTGAGTACATTTGGGGTCCCTACCTATTGAAAAAAACTAACCCCAACCTCCAGCCAGTCCTCAGCCTCTTGTGGATCCTTCTCAACCCGAAAACTCGGTGGCGTCTGGCGCTGGAACTCATGTAACGTTCTCAAGAAGCATGCACCCTATGCTTCAAGGGCTGGTGGCATCGACTGCCCAATGGGTAGTGGTGCTGCTGGTAAACCACTTGATGGTACAACAGACAGAAGAGGGACTTGCACCAAATCCTTGTTTCCCTATGGGTTGTCATCACATACACTACCTCGAACCATGGCTGGCTATTTTTGGGGTGGATTCCTGGAATGAAACAAGCGTGACACAGTCAATAAGTTATACCTGGTGATCTGAATAAAAGTGATCACAATGGAAACATTTTAAAAACCCACACGCAATCAGTGATTTCATGCAATGATTCAGAAATCAGAAGTTAGGGTCTGAGTGTGTGGATACGTTGGCTGCTACACCAACAATGGATTCCCCAAACTAAAAACCACACTCATAACACTTAACCCTATTTCCTATTTAAGGATAATAGTACATTGTCATCGGTTGAACCGACTTCACTGATACCAAATTTTCATGACCTATCCCATGGGACCCATTCCATGAGTACCCCAAGCCCTCCATCCATAGGCATGGGGATGGTGACATTCACTGGAATTGAATATACCTAAAACCAGGAAAGAATTTCCTTAAAACTTATAAACCCACAAATTCCATGCACCGAGCAAGATACAATACCATTGTAAACTGTATAGTAAAAAGGTTGAGTATAGTAATTAAATGGGCCAAAATAAAAGCCCAACTGAAATGTACAAGTAAAACTGAAAAACAGCTCCTATGAACATGGGCTAAGGAACCCACCTGAAGGGTAGGTACAACTCTCTAATGGTCGTATCTATGCTACATATGTTCTAATTGTCCACCTCCTTACAGCCTCCAGTTCGGGACCCCTCAGCCTCGATCAATGATGTCTGTCATTTGTACAACACACAACAAGTTGTCGGTGTAGCCTGTCCATGGGTGAGTATTACAATACTCAGTAGGGACCCCGAGACCCTCGAAGGTCTCTCAGAATCCACAATGAATAAACTACAAAGCATGAAATCAATATCAAAGAACGATGAAATATTCATCAACACTTCTTAGGCACATTCCCATACATGTACCAAAGTTATCAATGTATAGTAATATCATTTATTTGGGAAGAATACCACAAAGGTAACACCACGAAGGATGAAGTAGCACCCAGGTAATACCACGATGATAGAAGTACCATATAGGTTGCACCATGAAGGTAAGTACCACAAATGTAATGCCAAATAGAAGAATACCATGAATGAATCATCGCAATGATGAGTACCACAATATTGAAGACTCATCTCACACCATGTATAACTTACATATGGAAGAATAGATGATTATCTGTACTGCTAGATCATCTTACTTCATTGAGAAGTTCTGCTGTTGACCCACAAAAGATCAAAGATGACCCACACAGGATCTGGAAATGAGCCAAACCAGATCTGGGGATGACCCACACAGGATCGATTTGAGTTGACCCACAAAGAATCACTGAGCGCTGACTCAAACTGGATCTGAAGTTGACCCACACAGGATCTTGAGATTATTCATGTATAGCCATCCATAGGGTTCCCGCAGTAATCATTCTTGATTCTAGGATGTTCCACTCCTCAATCCAACAGACGATACTTCAACCACCAATAAGTACAATGATGAAGTATCACTATGACTCGTAAAGTCAATAGGGTCCCAACGTGACTGACGCCGTGTCATTGAAATGTCCAGTCTGAAAGTAATTAGTATTTCTGTTCTGACGGCCCGGTTGGATTTGGGTTTGATCCAACCCAAAAATACCGCAAAATTTTCCAAATCTAATGTGGAGTATACCAAAATTTTCCTCTTGATCCACTGATTCTGGAACTTCTCACGGTTTGACAAACGGATTCCTAGTTCTCATGATATTTCCAAAAAGGTGTATTAGGGTCCAGATGGGCCTGGGTCCGGTCCAAACAGGTTGGACCGACCCTTACCAAACCGGAATGAACTAACCCGACCTAGTCGGTTTGCCTTCCCCGATCTAGGTCCGGCCCACTGTGCATGTACCACTCGGAATGTCCCACTCGGTGTGGCCCGTGGGACAGGGTGAGGACCGCAATGGAAAGGCTTTCCCTAGCCACTACCAGGGCAGCGGTGCCCCCCTGTATTCTGAACGATCCAATGAACCATTCAACTGGTGCCTACTGAAGCACGGGACCAGCCACATCGGTCATACTTGGTGTGATGCGGTTGGTCGGATTCCTATCCGGTTCTACTCCCAGTGGTGTGACGGCGTTTCTATCCTCCTGTGGCTGGCTAGGTGGCGGCCACCCTCTGGTGCACAGCCACGACTAAGCTATCAAGGCCTCCTCCCCTACCAGTAGCGCGGACGTGCGCCGCCCAACCTCCATGTGGCTGACTAGTGTGTCAGATTCTACCTTCCACCACCATGGTCGATGCGCCGCTGCTTCCTTCTGCGATGCAGTAACATCATTGCTTCCATCACTGCCAATTGGTGTACCAACTGCCATCTGAACCTTGCCAAAGTCGGTCACCGGCAACGTGCTCGGGCTCCGCTCCACCCGTCGATCTTCCCACGAAGAACACGTAAACAATAAATATACATAAGAACCGAGTCAGGTTTGTTTGGCCCATACCATCTGCATTAGACTTATAACACGTAGTTTGAGGATAAAGGTTCAAAAAAAGTGAACAACAAACATAAACACACCCCTACATCATTTGTTTTTTGGAGATTGCATGAGGAAGAATATGAAGATGCTGATGTTCGTCGCTCCCGCAACGCACACCCGATCCGACCTTGACCGTCGTCCTTATTCGTGATCTGAAGAATGTTCTTCATTGAAGGATATTCTTCCTTCCAGAATTCTCCAGCAAAAGCCTCCTCCCCCTTTCGCAAATGATATCCCACATGATAGGCGAGGATCCCATATTAATTATGTTATATAAATTAAATAAATTAAAATTTTCTAATTATGTTGGGGAAAACCAAGGTTTTCCTAACATTAATTGGGCATTCGGGTGGACCCCACCTCTAAGATTCAAAATAGAAGTTTCACGATAGAAAAATAAATAGTTATTTACTTTTCTTCTCTTCTCCCTTGAAAATCTAAAAAACTATATTCCACCCTAAACCTACTATAATCGGGGTGAAGGTACCCTGTAACAAATATCGGCACTAAAATTTCAACGGCTCCCTCAGATTTCAATTCTGAGCACCGCATGAAAATTTACAAAACACCACTCACTAGTTTACTAAAAAGAGCTGAAAATATGTATAGAAATTCATTCTGGGAACACCAGGCCTCTTAATTACAAAGAGTCAATTTCCACGGACTCCTAATATTTCCATATATTTAAAAATTATATGGAAAATCCCAAGTCTTTATAATAAATTTCATTATATTTACTTCCAAGGATTCATAAAATGGGTATATTATTGATTAAAATGAATTATTTTCATCCATTTCATTGGAAATAATGAAACACATAATTCTACTAATTATGAGCTAGTAATTTTTTTTCGAAATATATTATTTTATAATAAATTATCTTATAATTATATGTTATGTATAGATAAAGTGATCAATCAAATTTCCAAAATATAGTGACATCATAATTAATCATTTAAAAAAACATACCACTACTTCTAATACTATTATAACTAGACATTATGATCTGGTCTTTCAATTTTAAATTTTTATAATGAAATCTATAGATTGAAAATTATACTCTATGAATGGTAGAGATACTATATTACTTTCAATTAAGTTCATATTCATTATATCTATGCTTTTCATTTCATTGGATATATTGTTTTTAAGAATCATTTACAAAAATATTCCTTTGTGATGTCATATAGTAATATTAATATGTTTTTATTGTTTTTATAATCACTTAGGACATTTAGGATCTTTTATGATCTATATATAGTAACATTATTTCTTCGGAATTTTTATGTTCAATGAATTTTGGGATTCATAAATGCTTATATTTATGTTAATCAAAAATTATCTTGGGGATATAGATTATGAATTCCAAAAAAATCATTGAATTTCATATATTGGGAATTTAATACTTTGATTGGTTTGATTGAAAAAAATTTCATGGGGTGGAGCGTGAATACCACTATTCTAGTTATTATAACACTTCAAGATAGGGATAGAATATATGATATCCCTCATTTGGAACTATTGATAATAAAATATAGTAATTGATTATATTGATTTTTATCTTTAATGAATTTATTTTTTTTACTTTTATTGTAATATCATCTAATTTTTATATTGGTTGTTATTTTTCTACTTTTGAGAGTTTAATTCTTCTAGGCCTCCTTATAGAGTTACACAATTTTATTTTCACAGATTGTATCCTTTGATAAAATTTATTTCTATTGTTTGAAAATTATTTTTAATATTGGATATCAATTAGCCTCTACCCACCCCCATCTATTAAGTTCTAGTTTTTTTTCTATGAAATTAAATATATGTAAATATGGTAATTGAATATAAAAAACACCTTTAAAATGACGTTACCCCTCCTATAATCTTTCATTTTTGGGTCCCAATGACTTCATGGAATCATTATTCCATAAAAAGTCCTTGATAAAATTTTTATTTTTTTTTTTTTAAAAAACACAATTGTAAAATCTTAAAACAATATGTGTAACTTATTGAAATGAAATAACAAAAAAAATTAAAAACCCCCTAAAAAACTAGGGTTTCCTCCCATGTATGATAATTATTTATTCATTATAAAAAAATTTACCATGAGATATCTAATGTCAGATGGATGATTGTTGAAACCAAACTCTTTCAGAGCTGGTAGCTAGAAATAGCGTGTAGTTTGTGTTTCCTGTCAATACACACTGGGAAATTTTTATGATTAGGTTTTGAAGAAGGTTGATATTTTTGAAGGTATGGAGGTCCACAAAAAATTTACTGAATAATAGTGTTTATTGTGAATATGGAATAAATCTAAAGTGTGTGATGGGTTGATTATTTTATTCACAAAAATGTATATTATTGTTAGTGTGTGTACGGTGTACTATGAATCTAAGAGACTACGCAATTCTTCAAAATGAGATATATTTCACTAGATCATCAAAAATATAATTACATGTCTTCGAAAAAGGCCCCTGGAGGTAAGAGATCACCAAGAAGGTTTCTTCCTATAAAGTGGTGGATACCACAACATCATTTTTCATGATGATAATTGGAGAAAGCACTAATTTGTCATGATTTTGAAAAGGTCAACATGATCAATAATTCATTCAAAATAAATAATCCTCTACAAGATCAATCAATTCAAAATGAATGGATATTAACTGATAGATTATTCAAAAAATCAAAATAGAAAGATTCATGAAGATTGGGGTTGCTCCGTATTAGTTTTTAACTTCATGATGATAGGTAGATTCATGAATAATGAATGTTTCATGATGGTATGGAGCATGGAAAAAAATGAGTTGGTTCAAAAATTATGGTAATTAATTGAAACATAATGGTTGGTTTGTGAAGGCAGATAGCCTCATAAACAGTAGTGCAGAACAACTAGTTAACGTGAATAATGATTTCATGTTCATCATCATTGGACAATGGTTCAAGCACAGTCTTGTGCTATTATAGAAAAAACACTTAAAATCAAGTCTACCAAATAAAACACCAAGTAATTAAACGGAGTAATACCTCTCATATGTCATTGAGTTAGGCGGATTTGATGAAAGTGATCTGATGAATGTTGTGATATTTACCTAAAATTTATATAAAGGTAATGTTCCTAGAATATAGTGCATATGTTTTAACATCTTTATTTCATGATAACTATTGCGGAATATTTTATTTAGGTATGATAAACACACTATCATTTTATGATAAATGGACTATCCTTTACTGGTGAACCATGTAAAACTAAAGTGGATTCTCTATAAATGTAAATTTTTAATTACTACGTTCTTCCATTAGACAAATTTAACAGGTTCATACCATGTTGGGAACATGATTCATTATATTAAAAAAAATGATTATCCCTTCTTTCACCCCTCCCATCTACAGGTGTTCCGGGGTCCTACAGTGATGTCGTTTATTTTCCTCAAACAACAAAAACACTTTTTCACCAAGGTTCCTTGGTGAAAATAAATTTTTATGTGATTCAATTGGTTTATGGAAGTAACAAAAAAATTATCAAATCAAAATAATATATCTTCAAAGACTACAATATATCATAAATTTTTTTACGATTTTCTCTAAATTTTATATATAAATAATCTTCTATTTAAATATAATTGGAGGTATAAATAAAATTATTGGTTTCCATGTTAACATAAAAACATTTACTTGAAAACCACCTCTATTGAGGAATCATGAACCTACAAATAAAGATAAAAAATATTTAATTGTTTTTTTTTCATTTTGTAAGATATATTTCTAATCCAAGATGAGAAAATCTCAAATAAAATTTTCTATATTGATGTTTTCTTCCCCCAATTTCCCAAAATTAATTTATCCATCATCAATAACAAAAAATTCCAATTTGATGGTTTTATAGCAATTAGAAATCCACATTGTTTCGTCAACCTCCATAATTTCACTTCCAAAATTTAATTAGATAGAATAAGAATTATTGACTAGATCATTCATAGTGGGGTCATTTTTATTTTTCAAATTTTTTATTTTTGTTTGAAATTTTGAAAAATAAAATTCAAAAATATCTTTTGAATATTTAAATATTTTAAAATACCTTGTGTTTTAAATATATCCCTATTTGATCATATTTTAAATTTATTGAAAATATATCCAAATTTTATTTATTGATGACTTTTTATTTTTAATACATTTTCAATTATTACAAAATCATTTGAGCCCTATTGTTAGAAAAATTAAATTACATACATTTTCATGATATGTTAGATTCATTATTGAGTACTCCATTATATAAGGTGTAGGAAATAACAGATTGTATTATTGCATATCATTGTTATATAATAAGAAAATAATTATTTTTATTGGATCACAACCATAGATCCTTCCATTTACTGGTAAATATTAAAACAAAATATTAATATAATATAAATAGAGTAGTAATATTTTATTAAATAAATAATAAATAATAACATATATGGGACCGGTAAAAATATAAATAATGAATGGAAAATTTAATGAAACTGAAAATAATAATAAAATGTGAATTTTTTATTACTTTTAGGTCTTATGGTTTCTTTATTTTCTATATTAGATTATTTACGGTTTCCTGGTTTTCTAATTTTTTATTTTTTTATCAATTTATAGAATCAATTTGTGAACACAATAACATGTCAAATCCAAATAGTTTTTATTTTGGTACAAATCAAAAATATTATATTATTTCCCTTTTATAACTTCATTAATATGATTTTATTATAATAAATTAAAACAAAATTTTTGCGCCCAAAAGAAAAAAAACATTACAAGATTATTATTTGAGAATTACATGGTTAATTGTATAACAATGTGATAACTGAAAAAATGTAAATAAATAAAAATCGAGAAAAGTACCATGACTACCAAGATAAAATCTGTATACTATAGCTGGTATTCTAAATAGTAATTAAGAAATTAAATATATAGAAAAAAATTAAAAAAATTAACCATGAGACAAGTGTTATAAAATAACTCTATTATAATGTACATTGTTGATCCACATAAAAATTCTTATATAGTTAGACACTACCATAACGATTATGTTCCTTCTCACAAATAATATTTATTATTCAAATTTGTAATTATATGTCATTAAATACCCATCTAATACAAATGCCTTTCGTGGATTCATGTCTACTCACTAGTACACATAATTAAATTTCATCATCACTATGTTACCTTATAAAAAGAATTAAATTAATATTTTGGTAACACTTAATATCCTACATTTTCAATCCTATAAATTTATATTTTTCAATTATCATGACAGACATATCATTTTATATAAAATATGACGCATATTTTTCCTAAAAATATTTATCAAAGCTAAATAGTCATCATTATGACATATCTGATATACCTAGCATAATTAAAATAATAATATTCCAAGTACAAATTTTTTTTCAGTAAAATTTTATAACTAAGATATCATATTCTAAAAAATACATATCTAATGATGATGAGATCATGAAATAAAGGTTACTATGCTTTGGGAAGGCAATCGAATCCTTCCAATTTCTTCAAAACATCTGATATTAAAGATTAATTAAAAAGGATAAAAGGCTACATATTTTGATTAATAAATAAAACATAAATATCTTATATCCCATTATATACATGATGATAAAATTAATTTAATTAATAATTATTTACAATTTTTTTTAAGAAAAACTATTAGAGTTTGAACACATCAAATAACCCCTAATATTCTGATTATTTATTCCTTAATGTGTTATATGGATATAAATTATCACCATTTAGATCATCCAAGGGTTGATATATGGGGAATAAAATATTATATAATCACCCAAATATTTTATATAATATATATGATAATATAATTTATATTTAATTCACTATAAAGAAATATCCAAGTGTATAACATGAATTTTCAATAATTATACCATTTGTTGAATTATGATTGACTTAAACTGTAAAGAACTATTTCTTTCATGGTAGTTTTATGTAATTTTTATGGATATTGAAAATAATGTGAAATAAATACACTCTTATGTATCATTAAAATTTCCTATTTTCAAATTAAAAAATATAGATAAGTCAAATATCCATTGATAATTAATGGTTGAAAGTTTTAAGGGTTGATAAATTATTTTTATAAGTGGAATCCATGTAAAATGTAATGACTATAATTAAAAAGGGAAATATTTATTTAGGGGAAATATTACTCCAAAATAATATATTTCCTACTAATATATAAAATAATTTTTAGAGATCATTTTGATGACACAAACAAGATATAATGATTCAGTTAGAGAGAACATTCCTTAAATATACTTCTTTATTTAACTACTCTTTCTATTTTCTTATAAATCATAGAGATATGCATTATTGATCTATAAAATTAACATCTTATTCTAAAATTAACTAATTTTTATACAATATTTGTTATTTTATCAAACTAATATTTTTTAACAAATAATTTTTGAGGATATGGTATTTTTTTATCATTTTACAAAAAAAATTAATAATACTGGCATTATGTATTTCAGTATCAAACAAAAGAGAGTATATCATAAAAATGTTAATTAAAATAGAAGGAAATTAGGTATGGGAACAAATTTTTTCTATATAAACATAGTGTAAGGTGTTTTTTAGCTTAATTATTTTACCACCACTTGGTTATGATCCTTTGTATTGTAACACATTGAATTGTTCTATACTATCTGTATTAATTACTATTTTTATAATACATATATTTGAACTAATTTCATTTTTAATACTATATAATGATTGATTTATGATATAATGATGTAATTATTCATATTTTGTCCATAAAATTTACCTTTCCTATGAATATTCCTTAATTACTCTCTCAATTATAATTTTGATATCAATTTTCTTCCAATTATTAACTTGTATTAATCTATAATTTTCTATAATTGTTATATCTTATATTAGTATGATTTTATATAAATCATATATATTTATATAATTATATTATTTATCATTTTTCATGATGGATTCATTACGATAATCCCCTTTGTGGTTTATAATATATCTTATTAACTTTGTTGATTTTATATTATTCTTAGAATAATTTTAATATAAAATTCTAAATAATTTAACATTACATTACCATACATGGATACATATAATTATAATATGAAATTACTAAATATCATTGAGGTAAAATTTATTAAGTAAATGTACCTAATTGTATTAAAATTTCCAATATTTTCTATTTTTGTTATTTTAGCACACATCAGTTTTTATGTTATGTATCCTTATATTTTTTTTATTTCAATTCATATCAAACTTTTTTTAAAGAATATTCATATAAAAATTTTAATATTAATTCACCTCATCTAAGATGTTTTACATAAAGTGAATATAACCTTTATCACAGTGTTGTTCATAACCTTATAATAACATTAATATTGAATAAATAAAGTCCCAATTTTTTATTTGAACTATATACATTAATATTCATCCATTTTTATATTCTATTCATTATTTTTACATAAAATAACACTTTAAATATTATGAAAGGATTATTACTTTTTTCTATTGTTATTATAATTGTAATATCATATTTTAATATAATAAAAAATTTAAAACATTCTAGTCCATAAAAAACATAAGATATTTAATTAAATGTTTCAATATATAAATATTAATCATTGGATATGGTATTTTTAATCTTGATTCAAAATTCAAATATTCCGTAGAAAATTAAAATAGTTAAAATTAAATCAATAAAGGGACATATCCAAAACTAAAAATAGATAGATATAAATTCCTCTAGATTATTTCAAGGAGAAATACAACTCTAAATAGGGAGATTATTTTCAATGTAATTAATTACCAAATAGATGATATTTCTTCATATCATACAACTTATAAATTATAGATCATCATAATGATAAATTATTAAACACCGTCAACACAATCATGGTTAAAAAAAATTTAAGTGTTATTATTGGAAATATTTTCCCCATGATAAATAAGAAATGAATATTTTATAGAAATAAATAAAAAAATAGAATTTCTTGCATGTGAAAATTTTTAGACTATAAAATGATATATATTAATTGTATATATATTCATTGAAGAGATCATGACTATGAATAGGAATTAAATAACATTTCTTATGATTACACATTATTTTATTACTCATAAGAAATATAATTTTACCCGTGTATAAACATTAAAAGTATGAAAATTTATTCACATGACATAGAATATAAATATAAAAAATCAAAACAAAAGAATCTCATGATTCTAGGAAATATAAGTTCATCTCATTAATGAATTAATAATTTATCTATTCATCTAGAAACAGAACATAAAATTAACGTTCTATCAAATAATGAAATTTCCTTCAAATAGCCTCACATTGTAAAGAAGACATTATTTTCATCAAAAAAAAGTAGAAAAAAAATTATACAATATATATAGTTTGATATAATAAATTAATATATATTAAAATATTAATAATTCTAAATCTTAAATAAATAAATATAATAAATTAGGGATGGTTGAAAAAATATCATTCAATCCTTCAACCCCAAAAAATAAGATATATCCATACTTATCATCATAATGTTATTGGTAATTTATATTAAAATTACCTCATATAATTATAAAATAATTATAATTTAATTATTACATATTAAATCATATATAAATGGCATTTTCTATAAATCATTCTTAATATTTTGATATATCATTATGATTCTTATCTAGAGACATTCTAATTATTAAGGATTAGATAATGTATATTAAATTAAAAAAACATCAACTGAAATGATATATCTTATCAAACCATTAAGAATGAGTCTTTTTATATTAAAAAATATGCCATTATCACTATATAAAATGATGTGGTGGAACCTCAACCAAAATTTAAAATAAAATAATGTATTTTCACTCCCTGAAGTATTTTTAAAATAAACTACAAAAATATAATCATCATCCTATTTGTAAATACATCAAATATCTCTTGAAATTAGTTTTAGATTAAATAAAATGTGTTCTTAGAAAATATTATATCTATCCTTCTTAGAAATTAGGAAAAATATTAACACATTTTTATAAATGAGGTCAGGTTTAAAAAAAATCATCCCAAAAAATATTTGTAGACATATTAATAAATATAAAAAAGGAATGATTCAAATATGAAAACACATTTGAAGATAGAGTTTTAACAAAAAATCCCATATACATTGTTAGATAAGACTATTATATAAAAATTAGTTTTGATATATTTTCAAAAATATTATTCATTAATAATATTTTAGATTCATCATTTTATATAATAACAAATAGAGATATTTATTGCAATGTTTCATTTTTATATAATTTTATTTCTTGAAAATCATCTTCCAAAATTCAGTTTTTAATCTAAATAATGATTAATATATCCACTTTCAAAAGCGTACCATGAAATATAAACTCCAAAAAATTATTTTCACAATCTATATAAAATTATATCTAAAAAATATCTTAATTTGATATCAATATTTTTAATTGATCCTTCAAATTTTTGGAATCCCATAGTCATCAAAACAGTTATTTGTAAGGAAAATAATTTATGAAAAGATTTGAATTGAAAATATTATTTCATAAGACATTTTGGAATAAATTTTTAGTTCAAATATTATTCCATACTAAAAGATTCTATAAGGATGATGACTATCTTATATATCAACCATATATTTAATAAAAATAAACTTTGAATTAAATCCTAAATTATCTTTTTCATCATCATTAATCCTTAAGAAACTCATTTTAATCCTTGAAATGAATCCAAATATATATATATATATATATATATATATATATTTTCCTTATCATTTTATTTTAATCAATATGTATATTAATGAGAGTATCATATTTTTATATTGAATTTTTTAATGTTTCAGGAGGCATGTAAACCTCAAAATTCATGTTTATACATTCAATTTTTTATCAATTAGAAAGATGGATGTTCTTTATAAATAGAAATTATTTTTTATTTCCAATTACATAATATAATAATGACAAAATTAACGATATTAAATTGGAAATAAAATATTATAAGCATTAATATTTTTTAACGTATAAAAATTACATTCATAAATAAATTGGTGAAATATTCTAGAAAAGTAAGCGCATAAAAATTTATAATATTCCATAACTACATTAATATATTTATATAATTATTTTCAAATTATAATATTATAATAAAAAATTTTAAATTATTTTGAAATATGATAATCATATTTTAATACATACTATTACACTTATATATATTCAATTAAATTTCATCATAAAAATTTATTTTTCACAAATTTTTTATCCTTACAAGAATATGAAACTAATTTACTGACATTATTATGGTGAGAGTATTATCAAAACATTGTATCAATTAAAATAAAACATAATTTTTTTCCAAAATAGTTTGATCATTATTTATTATTTTAAAAAAACATTATTTTTTAATACATCTCTTTTGTAGATAAGAGAGTTTTTTCCTATGGGAAATAATTACAATTGGTGACACCTTTTGTTAATTTTTTTAAAATATCCAAAATCATAATCATTATATTATATTATTTAACTACAAAATTATTTAAGAATATAAATCAAAGTAGTTGATTTGAATCTTTGATATCATAGATGACCTTATAGATTCAACATATACACAAAATATCAATTCATAATATATGTTTATATATTATATACATTAGTATACTTTTTATTCCGAACATAAAAAAAGTGAATATCATTAAGAAATAAAATCTATCACAAATTTATCCTGCACAAAATTAACATGTTTGAATAATAATAACAATATTTATTTTTATATAAAATATCTAATAAATATAATTTTTTATGATAGTTTCCAACCAACCATTACTATGATACCCATTCACTAAAAATAATGTGAATAATTAATTTTTACAAATAATATTTATTGGGAAAATAATGTGAATATTTTATCGATTCTAAGGATATTTTTATCGGATGTTGAAGTTAATGTTCATGAGAAATCATCAAAGAAACATTATTTTATTAAAACCTCATATTTAAGGATATTATTTTATTGGAAAAATTATAGAATGAAAGATATGTATAAAATAGAATTTTTAAAATTAATTACAAATAATAATAGTGACTCTCCATGAAAGAATAATATCAATGAATTGAATAAACAATTTAATGTTTAAAATTTTTATTATTGGAAATATGTGGGGGGGATGCCAAAATTATCATATCCCAATCTCTCTAGAACATTTATAAACCCAATAACAAAATTGACAATAATCCCTCAAGATATTAATTAGAAATAAATTTTTTGGTGAAAAGAACCAAGTGTGTACCGTATTAAATATATGTAAAACGCACTTGTTTAGAAAAAAGACCCATAAAAACATAAATAATGTCAACTAATTGTCTAACAAAAACTACATTAATGAAATGAATCTCAGTCAATCCATTTTATAAAAATACTCGATATAAAAAACTACACAAGGTAAAAAAGAGTCCTTTATAACCCTAAAAACGGATAATAAAAAACACCTCAATCAATAGTATCCAATGTTTAGAGATACTGTTTCGCAAAAACACCACTTAGTATATCATGATATTTTGAACAAAATGTTATATAAATCCTATGTGAACATATATTTATACTTAATTTTTTCAGCACATATATAAGGGGATATAGAATACTAATAAATAAATTCATAATGTAATTAGAAAAATATAATCAATTAATTATCCACAAATTAAACAAATAATCATGTACAATCACATGTCTTATTTTTTTAAGTCTTGGGGCCGAAGCCTCAATTTATTATTTAAAGCAAAGACCTCTCTTAGACTGGGTAGAGGGTGACCCATTACATATCCTGAAGGCCCAAGGCCAAGTGTCCTGAATACAAGGCTTGAGAGCCCATTTTTTGGCCCAAAGGACCCCTCGGTGAACAGTACTGCTACAGTACCCACACTGCTACAGTAACCGTCACCGCTACAGTACCTGCTGCAGTCCCTCCACTGCTATAGTTCCACGGCTGCTACAGTACTGCTACAGTTCCATACTACAGTAACCTGAAAATTCACCCCTACCTGGATTTTATCCCGGGTCTTTTGGATGCCGAGTAGGAGCATGTAGCACTAGGCTACAATCACATGTCTTATTGTCAAGAGACCAATTATAGATTAATATGATATGAATCCCACCCTGAAAGCATACTGGTTTATTATGTTAACAATGTCAGCATAACCATCCTACCATTAGAACATTACTTTGATGTATAGTTACTAGGTAAAAGCCCACACAATGGGACTCTTAATTTTACCAAGTTTCCAACACAGAGGCTATCTCATCCAAAACCCCACCACATCTGTCATATAATCACTATCATTTTTTGAGGGTTTTATATCTTAATTGAGTATCATTTTATATCTAGATACCCACTAATATTGACCTCTCCACCACAACCCATCTACAAGACATTGTAAATGTTAGGTAGGTATCCACTAATAAAGACTCTAATTATATTTGGGTGCCTACTTGTTAGGATTCACTAGACCTCAACATGCCTCCTCAATAAATAATATAAAAAACCAATGTTGTATATAATAAAATACAATTAAATAACTATATAAATTATCAATTGTATCATCATTAAGAATCATAAATTGAATCATACCCCCATTATACAAGAAATGAAAACATCAACAACATTGACCATGTCCCTTTCAACCATAAATGGACACAAAATCATTCAAAATTTCATCATGCACCTAAGAAAATATCCCATAAAAATATCCTTTGGAATCTAAAAATATGAAGCTGATACACAATAGTTTGACCTATGATAAGAAACAACTAGATCTCATATTGTTGATAACATCTCTCTAGAATGTTTCTTATTGAATGTACAAAAGGATACATAAACCCTAAATAAGTTATATATAGTATCATGAATCCATTATACACAAAGTATATTTACTCAAACCATCCTTATATAGAAATATTTATTACATCACATAGGATATATTCCATAATTCTTGTAGCTACACAACATCATGCTCTAATTTTGTAGACCTCATGTCTAATTGGTATGCCCTATGCATAATTTATAGCACTTATGTAATTCACTAGAAAGAGGACATTCCCCATTATAAAGAATGATATAGTTCCTATCTTGAATGGTCAATGTATAAATCACATATATTTTTAGAAAATTCCACTGACAATCAAGAAAATATTTATTAAAGGTGGTATTTCTTCTATACTAAACAGTAATGAATCATTATAAAGGTAATAAAATCACTAATTTCACAATATAAGATATTTTCACATATTAGGGAACCATTTAGAAGAAAATTAATTGATAAAATTTATCAAATAATTCACATATTAAACCTAAACAATAATCATCATTAATTCAATCAATTCAAACACAATAATAACATTTCCCTTTAGGGGGTTTTATATCCATCTATGTATATTCAATATATCAAACATAAACCACCTCAATTACCAGCACAAAAATTTATGGATTTAAATAATATTTTATCCAACAATTGAAAAAATTCATTTATGTTGTTTCACTTTTTCCACCAATGATAAAATACCCAATCAATATCAGTGTCAAATAACTATATTGAATATTTGTTTCAATTAATCTCATATTCATCATTTTTATACTTAAATGTGAAAATAAAAAATCATATGAAGTTTTCATGAGTTATTTATTTATCATATAAGAATTCAAAATGATATATTCACTTAGATTAATTTAAAATATGAGAATCTTAAGTCACCTACCATAATCACATAATAGTTTTAAGTATTTATTTATCTTCAGTCAATTATTACATCAATTCTCAATTTATATATCTCTTTGATCCAATATAAGAAAAAAATATCAAGAGGGATATTTATTGAGTTAATAAGAAGCTGATAGATGTTTATCACCACCTTGATAGATAATTTTGAGTAAGAAAAATGTTTTCCCCCATAAAAAAATGCATAACTAGTTATTAATTTCACATTTTTTCCCATTATAATTTCCTAAAAAAGATGTTGAGTAAACCTTATTCCATGAAATTTGCCAATTAAAATGGTTATACTATACATATTTAAATAATTTCAGGTTGTTATGAATATAAAATTATAAATAGACAACTTATTAATATAATACCATAAAATTTACCATATTAAATTTAACATTTAAATCTATCAACTAATAAAAATTCTAGCATTTATCAAAAATTAAAACAACTTCATAAAATTAAAAAATTACTACTAAACTAAAAAATGCTCCAATTCCCATGGAACCCCTGAAATATTATTATGAGACATTAAATAATATCATTTTATCTATTAAATTAAAAAGAATCAAATTATCATCGAATTTATTAAAAAATTTAAAACATAGAATTTATGGTTCTCTTCATTGAGACTCCATTTATAAAAATTATTCTTGGTAATATTAAAACATATTCCTAAAAATAGTAACATCCTAATAATTATCTTAAATCAATTATAAAAAATTAATATAAATATCAAATCATAATATAATAAAAAAAAATTTCATTTCATATCCCATGATCATTATACAAATCCAGCATTTTTTCAAATAAATAAAACAAATGGAATAAGTCACTCATGGAAGAGATTCAATATATTGTCTAAAATTTTAAATTGATATTATATAATATATATATCCTCATTAACATCTACACACTCAAATTAAACACATGATTAGGATAATTTTAATAAATTAAAATAAGTGAAACAACAAGCACTTCCTGGATTCTATCTATCTATGTATGTTGAATCTAATAATAGGAAACTACTACAATATATTCTAATGTCTAATATTATATAGTAAATCTTGGTGATAACATGATTCCCTTTCTAAACCATTACTAGCCATTCTAAGGGTAAACTCATATTATTATATATTTTCTTATTAAAAAATTATCATTGTATACTCATATATATATTTTATATACATTTACATTGTGTTATCCCCCTAATATCTTGAATAATATTTAAAAATTTCAACATATATTTTACTATCTTAATCTAAAGTATTTATATCCCTTTAACATCAACCCTATATAAAATAAATAACTACAATTAAACATATAATTCCTTATATTGGTCAATTTAATGACTATTATAATACATACACTATTATTAGAAACATCTATTAAAAATGATGAATAATTTATGAGTGAAATAGTTGGATAAGGTGATACTCTATAACAGAGTCAGGTTATAGTATTCTCTACATTTTCTATGATAACCTATAATCACAATATGATAAAATAAAACTCATTAAATTATGATTCTCTATCACCACTATCATGTGATTCAATAAACAAAAATCTAATAGGTAATACTTGTTAATTAGAATTAAATATTAAAAATTCATTATGCATTCCAAAATAATAATAAAAATTCCAAACCCACAAAGGGAATGGGTTTATTTTGTAATAAATTAAATATAATTATCCTTTTATTTGCAATAAGGATCATCAAAAAGGTATAGAATAATTTGAAACCATATGTTTGGATTTCCCCTATTTTAAAACAAGATATTTGAATATAATCATATATAACAGTTTTATTATCTCATTCAAAAAAACTACTTATTTAATGCATGAATCATCTTTTTAACACCAATATTTACAGTCATATATTAACTATGAAACTCATCTAACTACACTTTCATCATAATATATGTAAAAAATAACATCCCATGAAAAACACCTTATGTTATTTATCCCCAATCAAACATTTTAATGAAGGGCCATTAATTATATGATCTCAATAAACATCCACCGAATATTATCTGAACATCAAATTATATATATAATATTCTAATGATAGTGTCACTATCATCATATAACGATATTGGGACATAAATTCTTAATCTAAAAAGTAATTATTTCTCTCTCTTAGAACTTGGAACATAGAAAACCATGCTGAGATGCATTGTTCTATACCGCCTAAAGAGTACCATCTTATGGATGCACACATCAACATCTCTATAAAACATTAAAAAAAACCTATAACTCTTGTATTTATAAAAAATATACAATGTCTTATTCATTTAATAAAATTGAGTGGTAATTTAGAAAAATAAATAGAAATGAATCTCATATAATAATCATACAAGAATATAAAAATCCAATAATTATAATCATTAATTAGTCGGTTCCACACAATAACTGCCTTAATCACTAATGGTTCCACTTATATTGAATACATTGAACAAACATAACCCGAATTATATAATCAACATTTATTGAATCAATAATTTGACTTTTTTTCATATAATTAATGATCCCTAAGAAACCCCAATTCTATCCTAAGATTCTATGCGTGATCCTCCATTTATCTCCGACTAAACCAGAATATCCTTAAATAAGAACATATCAAAATAAATAATATGGCCTTTATAAAATTAATCTCGATTCACATTGACACATAATGTTGATTTTAAACTCCAAAAAACCATTAAAAAATAAAAATATCATAATTACACTAAAAAATATTAATATGTGATTTCATTGACTCAAACCATCCCCCAATGATATCCTGATCATATATCAATCAAATATATACAACTTTATATTTTAATATAAACAATAAAAGTAATATATTCTTGGTATTATATAGAGATTATTACATGACACATAATTAAATTATTTATAATTTTGATACATTCTTAAACATCCATCTACGTTAAATTTAAACAACACTAGAGAAAAAAATAGTTATTATATATGATATGTAAAACCACATTATAAAATTCATAAATTTAAATAATAAACTATTAATTGACTTTATATGAAAAATGAGAAATTTCCAATATGATTAGATATGTTCTTGTATATATCTCTATCTATAACATAATCATTAACCATATAGATAAAATTGAAACTTCATCTAGAAAAATATTGCAAAAAATCCTTCATACATACTATAAAGACCTGGAAATCCTATGGAAGTTTTTTTTCTCTTAAATACATGGGAATTTTACGAGTCTATGGTTTCTAACGGTGCTTGATTCCAAGGCCCGGTGTGCCCGGAATCAATTTCTGATTTTTTGTTTGGATACGTTCCATACACGTATGTTCACAATTATATATCTTTTGAACCGATGCTCGGAATTGAAATCCAAGGGTCCTGTTGAACTCACAACACCGGTATTCGCTTAAGGAGTTCTTTACCACAATAGCATTTCAACGTGAATGGATGTTATAAATCGGGGTTACTAAATAAAATTAAAAATTAAATAGAAATGTGTGTGTTTCACATTTTTAGTTGAAGGGTGGTTAAAGTCTCTCAGTGGAGGTTAGGGGTGAGGCGCACCACACCCTAACCTCCATTGGGTGGATATAACTAGGAGTGGGGTACACTAGTTTAAACTCCCCTTAAACCCCCCATGAAACTATTAATTAAATTGATGATGGTATCTTAAACATCCCTTAAGCCCCTTAAACCCCTTAAACCATTGGACTTCTCCTTTATGGTGCCAACACATTGAATTAATGATTTAATTAATTGATTTGTCTGTTTGAATTATTTTCAATTGATTATGACAAAAAAATAATATGTGGTATATTAATATGGTTGGAGTTGGCATAATTTGGCTTGGGTTGGGAGAATTGGGAGGAAATATTTGAGGAATAATACCCTCTCGATGAAGAACGCCATTTTCCACCGAAGAATGATGACGTGACTTCTTTCTCTCCAACAAGGGAAAGAAAAGTAAGACGCCTCCCGCAATGAACGCTGTCAATGACTACGTCATTCCCACCGACGTTGATGGAACGACGTCCGTCTTCCACAGCGCCGTCTTCCACGACTTCGACAACGCCCCTTGAATCGAGGTAGGGTGTTACTTTAATTTTGATTCTACCCTCCGTTCAACATTGTTAAATAGGTGGAATGATGTGCAGATTGATATCATATGATGAGTTGGGTTCAGCCCGCACGAACACGGACTGAACCTACCCTTTGTTGCTTCCTTTTGATGACGTTGGAGGTGGAGCCGAAAGGGGGTGGTGTCGTCACACTGTGCTAGAGGATAATCGCGGCCAGGAGGACTGCGACGGACGGAAGATGAACCATGACAGATGAAGAGGCGCGGTGCAGTCGTGTCGTGCTATGGAGCCGAAGTACGTGGCCAGGCCGGGCAGCGACAGTGGAGGAACGGCACCGTCGCACTGGCCACGTGGAGGTGGAGGACGCGGCCCGCGTCCATAGGCCGCTCAGCCGGACCGAATGGGTCGGCCTCCTGCCAGTCGGTCTGAAGAACTACGGCGCACGAATGCACCATGTGGAGGAGGACAGTGGCCTGCTTCCATGGGCCTCTCTGCTGGGTGAACCTACCGGCCGGGCTGGCGGACTGTGGCACCCGTAGTCAGCGTGCATAGGAAAACCACCGCATATTGTGTGGGCCGCATGCGCCGGGCAGAACCGGCCCGATACAGCCAGCCGGGCAGGAAGAGGCAGCGCCGCTTGGCGCCATCGGTCAAACCAAATTGGCCCACAGTGTGGGCATGTTCAGCGGTTGTGTCGTGCCCCACTGTTCCAGGCGGACCCCCCTACCGGGTCAGACCCACCGATCTGGGTTGGGACTACCCGCTAGCCCACTGGGCTTAACGGGCCGGGCCCTGGTTCGTATAAATGTGAATATCTCCAAGAACTCACATAGAAATGATGCATTGTCTATGGCACTGAGACCCTCATGATGAGGCAGTCCTTTTTTGACACTCTAAGAGTGTTTTGTATAAATTTGGAAAACGACTGGGATTGGATCGAGCGTAAATCCAACTGGGCCCCTGGAACGGAAATGCCAATAACTCTTAGATCGGGCGTTTGATTGACTCACCATTTATCGCGTTGGGTTCCTTTTGATATGAATGAATTTCAGGATACATAAACATTGGAATTAATTATATTTTATGTATCTACACTTGAATATAAGAGTCTACCCTCCCAGAATAAAGCATGCTATGTGCAGGAACCCTAGAGCTGGCTGTGGAGACTACTATACTGAAATCCTACGTGGGTTCGACATCGAAGACTACTGAACCAAAATCTTCTATCGTGTCAAAATCTATGAATACTGTACCAGGATCATTCATGGGTCTGATAGTTCTGACTTCTATTCGTCTATCCTGTTTGGGTCCGACATAGTAGATGGTCTTGTATCCTGTGTGGGTCCGACAGCTTAGCTGGTCCTGTATCCTGTGTGGGTCTGACAGCTTAGATGAATCAGTGACTGCATCTGATCATCTATATCACATTACAAAAAATGCATACCTATGTGAGATGATTCATGTCTTTCAACCATTAACATTGTGCTGATTGAATTTACATTCTTTGGGGATTGGGTTATTTTTGGGCTCGAGAGTTACAGTCATACATTGACTAGTAACTTAGGTATATGTATGGGCATATAATTAAGTAGGTTTGGTTGAAACATCATGATTGTATCATTATAAATTGGTTTATGCTTTGTGAATTATAGGAGAAATTCAGGGGTCTTGGGGTCCCCTACTGAGTATTGTTATACTCACCCCTGCACGGGCCTCCCCCACACCTTGTTGTGTTCTGTAAAGATGACAGACAGCAGTGATCAAGGTTGTGGGTGACAGACGGAGGCTGCTCGGAGCTGTACTAGATGGGACATAATGCAGGGATTAGTTGATCAAGTTCTGTACCTACCCATTAGGAAGGAATCTCGGGCAGACGATCCAGGATTTGTTTTCCCTTTTAACTTGTACTTTTTGTTGAGTAGCGTTTGTATATTGGCCCACTTACTTTCAGCACAACTTACTTTTCTGTTTTAGTACGTGTTGCATCTACTACTTGTGTTCATACTGTTTGTTTGTTAAAGGTTAAAAGGAAATTCCTTTCATTTTTATGAGTGATTCCACTTTGGTGATAGTCTCCAGACCATGGCCTATGGGAGGCAGGCTTGGGGTTGTCACGACACGGGCGCCGAGGAGCGATCATGAAAAATTGGTATCAGAGGAGTCGGTTCTACCACAAAACATGAACTCTGATTATTTTAACGATAATATTGTTAAGTGTTTTGGGTGTGGTTATCAGTTTATGGAAACTGGTGTTGGTGCGGGAGCCGACAAATCCATTCACTAGGAGTCTAACTTCTGATCTCCGACTTAGTGCACGAAAACACTGATTCCGTGCGTGTTTCCTTTAAAAATGTTTTCTTTGTGATTACTTTGTGTCAGCTCACCGGGTTTACTGTTTTAATCATGAGATGACTGTTTCTTTTTAGGATTTCCCCATAAAGGCATCCATCTAGGGAACCGAGTTTCATACGATATGGTAGCCCACCGAGCGACAAGGCCTCGGTGTAGGGCCCCATCAGAACGGAGGTACCAGCGATACCACTACCCGAAGGGCCACCGATACCACCATCTCTAGTACTAGAGAGTGGATGCCACCTGAATGCGTTATATGAGTTCCAATACTAGAGGCTCCCCAGGTTCCAGGAAGATACGGACTCACAGACAGTTGAGGAATGGCTGGAGGCTGTGGTGGGAGTTTTCAGATTGGTAGGGATGCCAGCTGATTTCATGGTGATCCTTTCCATGAGTCTCCTGCATGATGAAGCAGGAATATGGTATAGCATGATTCTCTAGGTGCATGGCTAGGAATCTTTACTCTTGACAGACTTCAATAGTCTCTTTCTTTTTGAGTTTGTTCCAGCTACCCTCCGTGCGGTGCAGATTCATGAGTTAATTCATCTATAGCAGGGAAGCATGATAGTAGCTCAGTACTCAGTGAGGTTCACCGACCACTCACGCTACTCAATGGATATGGTACGGGACCCATACATCAGGGCCCAGACCATTGAGCAGGGACTCAGGCATGAGATTAGGGCTTCAACGATTCCCCTCAGCATTTAGTCGTAGGTAGTGGTGCTGGAGAAAACCCTTCTAGTGGAGAGTTTTCTCACTAAGCAATCACCAGTGTCAAGACCCATCGTAGGGAAACATGTAAATGAGTCTTCAGAATCTGGTAGTAGACATATGTCATAGAGGTCCAAGTGGACTAGGCCCTCAGGTGGGAGACCCCTGGATACAGGTTTGGTTGTGCGAGCCACACGAGACAAATCCATCTATATGAAGAGTAGGCAGTGCTATGCATGCGGCGGGCATGGCCACATGGCTGATGACTTCCACACCTGTTATACAGATTAGAAACAGATAGCAGGGGGACCTCCCAGAAAGAGGTAGAGGTTTGACCACGGTGGTCTTCTAGGAGTGGGCGGATGTGGAAGAGGAGCTGGCCGAGCAGCGGATGGGGGATGACGTTTCGAGGCTCTACCACCACCACCACTTGGAGGTCCACCCCCGACCACAGGGAGCTGGAGGAAAGAGGCTGGCTCAGCTCCAGGAATCCGAGGCCTATGAGCATGGCGCAACTGAGATTATTCGAGGTACTATCTGTGTCTACTCCACCCTTGATATAGTACATTTGGACATATGTGTGAGTCATTCTTTTATTTCCATTTCCCTCATTCAGAGATTGAAGATTCCAACAGAGCCATTGGCTTGATCCTTATGGCTAGAGACTCCTACGGGAGTAGACTCGACGATTACACACTGGTGACAGTAGTGTGAGCTTACTCTAGTAGGCAATAGCATCAGCTGAGATCTTCTTATAGCAGCGTTGAGGCCTTATCACGTCATCATGGGTATGGACTGGTTATACACAGTTCATGCTCAAATTGACTGTGTTAGGTGAAAAGTGTGGTGTATCCGCAAGGACGACACCAGGTTCACCTTCACCAACAAGAAGGGGCCTTAGCAGTGCAGGATGGAATTACGTTGAGGTGGGGGTAGCCGATCACATATTTGGTGGCTAGTCTCATCCTCAGAGTGGTTGATGTGTGGAGTTCGAGTTTTCTAGTTGTGGTGGATTAGTACACGAATGATTTTCCTTATGACGTTCTAGGACTACATCCTCACAAAGAGGTAGACTACTATATTAAAATGTACCCCGAGACAACACTGATATCTACTCCATCATATCGGATGGCTCCTTTTGAGCTTCCTGAGCTGCGAGTATAGCTGGAGGACATGCATGGAAGGGATTTATCTAACCTAGTGTTTCAGCCTGGGCATCTTCGATTTTCTTCTCCAAGAATGTGGATGGGAGATTGAGACTGTGTGTTGACTACAGTTTCTTGAATCAGGTGACCATGAAGAACATGTACCCACTCTCGAGGATTGAAGACCTCTTTGATCAGCTCAAGGGAGAACGATGGTTCTCGAAGATAGACCTCAGGTAAGGCAATCACTAGCTCAGTGTTCGAGATGAGGATGTGTAGAAGATGACCTTCAGGTGTTGGTATGGCCACTACATTTTCTTGGTTATGCCCTTCGGTGTAACCAACACTCCAGCAGTGATCCTGAGTCTCATGAACAGGATCATCCAGCCATTCCTTGATCGCTTTGTCATAGTCTTCATCGAAGTCACACTGATTTAACCGACTAATGAGGAGGTGCATGCCTACCATTTTTGAATAGTTCTAGAAACACTTCAAGAGAACCATCTTTATCGTAAGATCTCGAAGTGACAGTTCTGTATTTGAGAGGTTCACTTCTGGGACACGTCATCTCAAGGGCTGGAGTTGTAGTGGATCCAACAAAGATCGATGAAGTATTTGATTTGGAGCAACCCAGGAGTGTGACGGAGGTGCGGAGTTTATTAGGACTGGCTGGGTACTATCGGATATTTGTTCAAGGCTTCTCCAGAGTTGCAGCTGCGCTTTCAGCATTGACGAAGATGGGTAAACCCTTCCTGTGGTCAGATAGATTCCAGTATAGATTTTAGGAGCTGAGGCAGAGGTTGGCCAGTGCGGCCATCTTGAGGCTACCAGAGGAGGGCGTAAGGTAGGTAGTTTACTGCGATGCATCCGAGACCAGACTCGAGTGTGTCTTGATGTAGGGGTAAGCAGTGATCGTGTATGGTTCACGGTAGTTGAAACAACATGAGCAGAACTACACTACCCATGACACAATATTAGCAGCGGCGGTCTTCATCTTGAAGATGTTGCGACACAATCTAATGGGTGAGCATTTTACAGTCTACTCTAACAACCAGAGTCTCAGGTACATCTTGTCGCAGAAGGATATGAACCTGAGACAGTGACGATGACTTAGGTTCCTACAAGACTATGACTTCGAGATATTCTATACTCCTAGGAAGGTTAATGTTATAGCAGATGCTTTGTACAGGAGATCAGGTATTCAACTTCTAGGAGAGGCGACAAAGCAGATGGCCACCTTGCAAATATCCTTTGTGGATAGGGATGGAGCAGCCTTTCTGCAGTCTCTCACAGTCACTCCTCCAATTTTTCAGCGATTCAGAGAGGCACAACATGGGGACGTTTATTGTGAGATGCGACATGCTCAGATATTCTTAGGGTAGGCTCCTGATGGGTTTTAGGAAGGTGGGGAGCACATCAACCTCTTCAGAGGATGTACCAGGTTACTAGTTTCACTGCAAGAGGAGGTGTTGAGGGAGTTTCACACTTCCCCTCTAGCAGTACATCCAGGAGTGGAGAAGATGTACCAGGACCCTAGACGACAGCACTGGTGGTCGGGTATGAAGAAGGTAGTAGCAGAGTTTTTCTCACGATTCCACACTTGTTATCAAGTGAAGGTAGAGTACCAGGATCCAGCAGGCTTAGTTCATCCCCTAGAGGTCCCATAGTGGATGTGGAATGAGATATCAATGGATTTCGTGAAGGTACATCCACATACATCCCAAGGACACGACTCTATCTGGGCGATTGTCAAACGACTCACAAAATCGTCCCACTTCCTATCGATCAGAGAGCAGGGCTCAGTAGAGAGCATGGGACACCTCTAAATATAGAATATTGTATGGATTCATCGTGTTCTATCGACGATTGTCTCCGATTGGAATGCTTTTTTCACATCCCAGCTATGGAAGGGGTTGCAGGAGGCTTTCGGGACGCAGCTTCGCTTGAGCACCACCTTCCATCCTCAAACGAACGATCAGACTGGTAGGGCCATTTAGAATCTCATGGATATGCTCCGTGCATGTTTCCTTGGCATTGGTTGCATCTAGGAGGATCACTTACCCTTGGTGGAGTTTGAGTACAAAAACAGCTACCAATCCACCATCGTTATGGCACCTTACGAGGCTCTATATGGTCGACCTTGAAGATCACCACTATGATGGACTGACCTAGGGGGTCAGAACTTGTTGGAATAGAGAGGGTTCAAGCTATGATGGAGAAGGTGCAGATCATCAGGTGCAGATGAAGACTATATAGAGCATAAAGAAGTCCTATGCTGATAAGAGACGGAGACCACTAGAGTTCGAGGATGGCGACCACGTCTTCATACGAGTCCCACCTCGATGAGGCCTATGAAGATTCGATTGTGGTAGAATGTTTTCACCGTGATTCGTTGGACAATTTCTGGTCCTTAGTACAGTAGATGAGGTGGCTTACCTCCTAGCCCTTCCACCTCTGTTGCATCGGGTGCACGACATTTTCCACGTATCTCAGCAGTGGAGATACATGCACGACCTGTCCCACATCATTGACCATGGGGAGCTGGACATCGATGATGTGGAGACATTCATGGAGGATCCAGTGGAAATTGAGGATCGACAAGAGTGGGTCCTGCATGGATGATGTATTCCTTTGTTGCGCGTTCACTAGCAGCACAAGAACCTCTAGGAGAGCACATTGGAATTGGAGGCTCAGATGCTTACTTAGTACCCCCATTTGTTACCTTAGTGTGTTTTGTATCTTTCGGGGATGTGAAGCCCTGAGGTGGGGAGAATGTAAAGACCCCAAAATCCTGTGGAATTTTTTTCCAATATACATGGGATTTTTTCGAGTCCACAGTTTCTGACGGCACTTGATTTCGTGGCCCAGTGTGCCCAGAAACCATATCTGATGATTTTTTCGGGTAAGATAAGTAAACATACGTGCATGATTTTAAATCTTTTGAACCGATTCTTGGAATTGAAATCTGATGATACTGTTGAACTCGCAGCACCGGTATTCTCTTAAGGAGTCATTTACCACAGTTGTGTTTTAACGTGAATGGAAGTTATAAATTGGGATTACTAATTAAAATTAAAAATTAAATAAAAATGTGTGTGTAACCCATTTTTTTGAAGGGTGGTTAAGGTCTATAAGTGGAGGTTAGGGGTGGGGCCCACCATAACCTAACCTCCCTTTGGAGGATATAACTAGGTGTGGGGCCCAATAGTTTAAACTCCACTTAAACCCCCAATGAAACTGTCAATTAAATTGGAGATGGTCTCCTAAATGTCCCTTAACCCCTTTAAACAACTTAAACCCCTGGACTTCTCCTTTATGGTGCCAACACATTGAATTAATGTTTTAACTAATTGATTTGTGTGTAATAATTATTTTGAATTGATTATGCCAACATAATAATATGCGAAATATTATTATGGTTGGAGTTGGCATAATTTGGCTTGGGTTGGGAGAATTGGGAGTAACTCTTGGAGGAATAATACCCCGTTGACAAAGAATGCCTTTCCCCTAAAGAATGACTACATGACATATTTATTTCCATCCAGGGCAAGAAAATGAGGACGATGCCCGCAATGAACGCCGATAATGACTACGTCATTCCCTCCTATGTTGACGGAATGACGTTCATCTTCCATGATGCTGTCTTCCGCGAATTCAACAACGTACCTTGAATCGAGGTAGGGGTTACTTTAATGTTTGAATCTACCCTTCTTTATACATTAATAAATTGGTGTAATGATGTGCCGATTGATATCATAAGATGAGGTTGATTCTGGCCGCACGAACACAAACCGACCCTCACCTCTTTTGCTTCCATTTGAAGATGTCGGAGGCGGAGACGAAAGGGAGAGGTGCCGTCGTACTGTGCTGGAGAATAACCGCGGCCAGGAGGACCACGGTGGAGGGAAGAGGAACCATGACAGATGAAGAGGCACGACGCCGTCGTGCCGCGCAGGGGAGATGAAGTCCACGGCCAGGTCGGACCACGGTGGTGGAGGACCGGTGCCATCGTGCCAGCCATGGGTAGGTGGAGGACGGGGCCCGCATCCGCGGGCCTCTCGGAAGAACCGAACTGGCTGCCCTCCTGTTGGACGTGCTGAATATTTCTTGTGCCCGAAGGCGCCGCGTGTAGAAGGACCGAATCCCGATTCTGCGGACCACTCTGCTAGGCGAACAGGCCAGCCACCTGCCTGCTGGGATGGAGACCGCAGCCCCGCAGGCGCCGCATAGAGGAGAAACGTGGCCCGCTATGCGGGCGGCGTGCGCTGGGAAGAACCGGCAGGCTATGACTTGCCAAGCAGTGAGAGGCGTCACCGCTTGGCATTGCAGGGCGAATCAAACCAGCCCGCAGCATGGGCCAGATCCGTGGGTGGGCCGCACCACACCAGACCGGGCCGACCCCCCAACCGGGTCCGACCCACCGAGCCAGGTCGGGCCGACCCGCCATTCCACTGGGCTTGATGGGCCAGGCCCGACTTTTCATAAATGGGAATATCTACAAGACCGCGCGTCCGAACGACGCGCCGTCTACAGCACTGGTAGCATTGCGACGAGGCGGTCCTTTTGCAATACTGTAAGTGAGTTTTGTATAAATTTGGAAAATGTATGGGTATAGATCAAGCGTAAATCCAACCGGTCCCCTGGAACAGAAATGCAAATAACTCTCAGACTGGGCCTCCGATTGACGCGGTATCTGTCGCATTGGGTTCTTTTTGATGAGACAGAACTTTGGGATACATCAAATTAGTACTTCAGGATAGTTGATGTATTGAAACTTGAATCGAGGAGTGGAACCTCCCAGAATCGAGCATGGTGTGTGCGGGAACCCTAGAGATGGATACAACGACTACTGTACCGAAATCCTACGTGGGTTCGATATCAATCACTACTAAACCGGAATCCTTCGTGGGTTCGACAGCGATGACTACTATACCTGGATCCTCTGCGGGTCCGATAGTTCTGACTTCTGTTCCTATAAGCCACGTGGGTCTGACAGAGTAGCTGGTCATATATCCTGTGTGGGTCCGACAACTTAGTTGGTCATGTATCCTGTGTGGGTCCGATAGCTAAGATGAATCAGTGACTACATCTGATCATCTCTATATCTTTACGAACGACTTATACCTATGTGAGATGAGTCATATATTTCAACCATTAACATCGTGGTGATTGACTTTACTTCCTGTGTGGACTGGGTCGTGTTTGGGCTCGAGAGTTGGAGCCAGACTGTGACTGGTAACTTAGGTATATGTATGGGTATATACTTAAGTAGGGTTGGTTGATACTTCGTGATTGTATCTTTCATCATTGGTTTATCCATTGTGTATTCTAGGAGACCTTCGGGGGTCTCCGGTCCCCTATTGTGTATTGTTATACTCACCCCTGCATGGGCTTCGCCCACACCTTGTTTTGTTCTGTGCAGATGACAGACATCAGTGATCGATGTTGTGGGTGGCGGACGGAGGCTACTCGGAGCTGGACTACCCGGGGCATAATGTAGGGACGAGTTGATCGAGTTTTGTACATACCTTTCAGGTATGATTCTCGGGCGGATGATCCAGGAGTTGTTTTACCTTTTTACATGTACTTGTTGTTATGTTGGGTTTGTATACTGGCCCAGTCATACCATACTTTTCTATTTTAGTACTTTTTTCCTCTACTACTTGTGTTCGGACTGTGTGTGTGTTATATGTTAATAGGTGATGACTTTTCTTTTTTTTACGGATTCGCCTTTGGTGCTAGTCGCCATCCCCTGGCCTGTGGAAGGCGGGCTTAGGGTTTTCATAGCACATGCCTCGAGGAAGGGTCATGAAAAATACCTAATGGTAATCCCACATTTCATTATATTTATAAATAATAATACATGTCTACTGGGACACAATAATTTGAAACTCTATCTACTTATACCCCAAATGGTAATCGAGTTTCCCAATATTCAATAGACCATATCACTCTAAATTTGATATTATTATCCTCCATTTATAGTAATCCAGAAAAGCATGTATAAACTAACCAATTAATTTCATGGATTGTATTATATGGTTGAATCAATTATATCACTATTATAAATGAGTGAAAATATTCTAATAAATAGAGTACATAAAAACTCACCTCGAAAAATAATGTATATCGTCCAACTGGGGTAGTCAACTCTAGTATACTCTAAACCATTTCCATTATATCTATTACCATATTAAAATGTGTAGGGATGATAGATGAATCTGAATCTATAATTTCAATAAAAATAGAATCAAGAGTACAGTAAATTCATATTTGATTTCAATCAAAATTAGATTCCACAACTTCTTAAATAGTATGTTATATAATCATATAAAACACACACACAAAAATATATATCAACATAATATATATAAGTATATATATATATATATTTAAATTTTATTTTAAATAAACATAAATTTATTTAAATATTAATATATATATATATAAACATATAAATTTACATATATATGTATATATATATAAATAAATACGAATAAATATAAATATACATAAATAAAAATAAATATATACAAATTATAAATAAAAATAATATATATATATGGGTATATATAAATATATAATAATTTTTTGATTCTCACATTTCATGTATTTACATGACATGACATTTTTGGAATACATAAAACATTATACAAACCAAAGTCCAAAGTCCATAATTGTATAGTTCCTTTAGAAACATGGAATCATAATCATTCGTACATAATTGAGATATATTATCTCCCCTTAGGTTCATCACGACTATACCCATTCATATACACAAAAACCATGTTACTTATCTTCGTAACCTATAGCGGGAAACATTAAAAGGGATGAGCTCAGATGATTAGTAAAGGTAAAAAAATGAAGACATATATGTATAAACATGAGAATAGGGTTCTAAGAGTCTGATAAAGAAATTAAAAGACCATAAACTACATATCATAAGATAATAAACACGAATCATGTAATAAATCAATGAATTTAATAAGACAAGAATCATAAAAAATAAAAAACAAAGTCCATAAAACAATGTAATAGGAATAAGGCATGAAATTGTGGAATACATAATCATGTGATATCATTACCTATACGTAAATATGTATTACATGAAACTGTCAAGGATCTTAATCTAAACCTACAGGGAAGGACACACCACCATCCCTAGTCATATTTATTTCCTTGTATGAGATCGTTTTCACAGTATTCTTATTGTGTATCTGGTTTCCCCATATTTTAACTCCATGGTGACTATACCTACTAGGTGAGACACACCACCATCCCAAATCATAGTCTATTCCTATTATATGATAGTGTTTCCCCATTTTCTAGTACTTCACAAGATCAACAACTCGATTCACATCATTATCTCAAGTGATATCAAACATTACCCAATGCCTTGTGGGGGGATATATGTCCCACAATTCTCTTGATAAATCATTCAAATGTGTGCCAAAAGATTAAAAAAATTTATCACATCATGACCCACTAAAAGTGAGGTTTTTTAAAACCGTAAAATCATAACCCATGAAATTAAATGGTTATCATTAACATTTCATCAAATCATCACCTATAGATAACAGATTGGATTCATAGGTATTTCATCAAATCATATCCCCTTTAAATAAAAAGGATTCAAATGAATGTAACCTATAGAATAGAAACATGTGACATTATAGACACTCCATTAAAATATAAACCATAGATGAAATATTATTAATGGAACATTTATATAATTTTCATGAAGGTAATGGGTAACATCAACCGATATTATCCTTGATGGAAAAAAACATGGAATGATATTTTGAAAACATTTCATGTTGAAAATATCCATTCTTAAATAAAAAAATCTCTTTAATAACAAAATTTGAAGACCATTTTATTTAATATAATATTTGAAAATATATAAATAATTCTTTGAAAACGTTTTGAAATCTATTTACATATTGTACTTATTAAATAATCTTGAAATCATTTTGAAAATCATTTATTTGAAATTACTTTAAAAACATTTAACTGAATCCAAAAAATAATAAAAAATTTAAAACAATAAATTTTCAATTAAAATCTTCTTAGAAAATCACATTTGAAAACATTCTTCTAAGTATTGTTCTTAAATTTCATAGCATGGGGATCAATGAATGAAATTTGTCACAAAACTACATTTCCAATTTGGTAAATCACCAAATGTTAACACCCTAAATGATAGATCATGAAATGGATATTTAAATACCTATAAAATTAATGATAAAAATCATATAATATATTCATAGTATGTATAATATTAACACAATAGAGATGAGTGGTGAATAAGGCATAAATCTCACAGAAATAAAAGTGAGACAAGAAATACCCTTACCTTATTCCATGATTGTCCTCATTCTCATTGATTCCTAAAATATAATAAATATAATTTTTTTATTAAGAACAAAATTATTTTTCATAATCCAAAACATTTTTTCATTATGATATTTTTAACCCTATTTTTATCTATTCTATGTTAAGATTTCACTTTGGGTCATATCTTCTTTGTTCATCGCATGTGTCTTAATTTGTTATATTCTCAGCCATTAAAAATATAAAATAATTTATAGAATGTAAATAATGACATAAATAAATTTTTTATTCATTATATGTGTCGCATAACAATCCATAGAAAATATTATTATGAAATAGAATACACTGTTCATGAAGACAGTAGGTTTTACGTAAGCTTGAATGATGTTTCTGTTTAATTTTTATTTTGAAAGGAAGAAAGTAAATGACATGTATGTATATATATATCATTAATCTAGTATAATTATAATATCACATATATATTATAATTTCAAAAATACTATCTTTAATACCCTCCATGCAATATGTGAAAGAACCACATTTATTTGAGGGGGAAGTACTCAACAATTCCTCAAACGATGTTATCATATTTAGACAAAATGGAATGTATAAATATATGTGTTTCAAAAGAGTTTCAGAATATTAAAGACATAATATATGTCATATTTATCATATATATCATATATAAAAATATTTTACATCATAATTCTCTCCATGATATGTGGTAAGGGAACTTGAACAATCATCATCTCATTAGGTGATAGTTCATCATATACCAAATCCAATATGTTTGTTACCCATTAGATGAAAGTGTATTTAATTTTAGGATGAACCGTTTTTTAAAAATATATTAGTATATTTAGGGTTGTTTTTTGTTATATAATTTTTAAATAATGATAATTTAAAGTGTTGGTAATGAAAATAATAGAAAATATCTTTAAAAATGGTGTTACCGCTTAATCGGGAAACTCTTTTTGGTTTTCACCAAAGGGACTACTAGGATGGTTTTCCTCCAAAATTTATGATTTATGGAGAAATATAGGTATTTTGGTATGTGTATTGGTATAATTTTTTCTAATACTATGAGGTTTAATATGTTTGAAGATTTGGAATAGGTGGTGGCGTTTTATAGAAAATGAAGGGGACACAAATATAATTTTTTTTAAAAAAATTAGGTGAACCTACATTTTCTAATTTAAAAAAATAAATAATTTATGATTCATTCCATAATAATGGCCACAAAATTGGTTTTGGAATAATATATGGGTATTTTGGGCCATTGATTTTATGGTTTATACCCTTGATAAGCATAATTCATCCTTAATCTTTGTAATTAATTTTAATTACACTCACTACTATTTTTGGTAAAAACAATGTTGAAATTATTAGACATTTAACATTATTATAATTCAAAATATGGATTCCATTTTTCCAAATTATAGTCACATATGATGTATATGTTAATTTAACTTCAACCCCAATGATGTGATAACTCTATAGGTTTTTACTGTAAAATTCATCAAATGTTTTCTATGTTTATTTATCGAATATCAATTTAAAAATGGTTAAAATTATCTATATTTGTATAAATGATAAAAATTTAATATATTTAAAAATTTATACAATATAAATTTATAATTTATCCTTGTAAATAAATTAGAATAATTTATTTTGAAATAAATTCTTCATTTTTCAAAATCTCGTTTGGAAATTAAGTTTCTCAGAAATAACCAAAATATTCCACTAAATCTAATTTCAACATTATAATTTAATATTTTGATTTTATATTATCAAAATAGTTTTCTAAATGTTTTTAAAATTTATTATAGTGGATTTTCGTAAAAGGATATGAGAATTTGTTCATTTTAAAAAATTGTATTTTTAAAAATACAAGGACTTTACCACATAATTATACCTATCAATATCAGTAAGTTTTATTTATATAAACCAATTTTAAAATATTGATAACACTTTATTAATTTTCATATTACTATGTTTAATAGGTAGGTTAAAATTATATCATTTAAATATTTATAACAAAAAATGATGTTTCTTAGAAACTCACGATTGTGTGTAATGTTTGGCAAGTTTGTTTTTCATGCAACCTATTACATTCTGTGTTGCATTTAAAATACACTTAGTATGTTTCACGTGTAAATTGTGTATAGTTGAATCTGTGTGAATCGATTTTTTCAGTTTGTAAAATATGAGATATTTATGAAAAATTATTTTATTCAAGAAACAAATTGGTCCATAAATACTCTCGGTGTTACATTATACAGCCTATAGAATTAATTTCTCCCTAGAAATCAATCATTTAGGTAAAAAATCGGTCTAATTCTGCATCATCATAACCTCAAGATCCCACATACCTTTTTCTAACTAGATCATTCACCTGAAAACATTAAACAGTTATGTTTTCTTTTTTTTTGGTATAACTTTCTTGGTAGGCTCCATAATTTCAACTCATCGTTCCTCATAAGAAAAATAATACTCTAGTGGTATTCCCTATAATTTTAGTTCATGTGAAGGGCCAAATATGTACTTCCTTAGGTGATATACATAGAACACTTCATGGACTTGAGGAATATTTTTAGTAAGTTCCAAGATATAGGGTACCATACCTATATAATATAGAATAAAAAATGGAGTGATATATGAGGGTTTTAGATTCCATTTCATCTAGAATATCATAAAATTATTCTAGGAGAGAGAGTCATAGAAAAATCATATTAGTATCATTAAATTCTATATCATAACATTGGTTATCAGCATAACTTTTCCATGGATGTTTAGCAACCATGATATGATTCTGAAGGGCTCTAAACGTTTCTACCATTTATATACTGATATCAAGTCCCAATAACATTCATTATCCAAACTCATCCCAGCACATTGGAGATCGGGATTTCATATCCTAGTGGGAATCATACATTTCCATCCAAATGATTTATTGAATGCCATTTTAGTATGAAATCTCAATAAGGGGAAGGTGTTGAACCTAGCCATAATGGAAATTTTTAGAAGAAGATATCAATGTATCCTCTAGAAGTTGAATTGATATTTCAGATTGAACATATCTGTGAGGATGATATGTAGTGATGAAAGAAAATTATGATTCATGTAGTTACTAATTATTTATATAGAGCATAGAGGTAATCCTCAGATCTCAATAGAAGATAATTTAATGTAGTACTCCATGAAACTATTTCACATACTTAATGCATATACTTGATATCTGGTCTAGAGAGAAGTATTCTATTTTAGTGAGGAAGTGTGAATACATTGTAAGATGATTTACCACAACCCATATATAATTTAATCATTTTGAGTTTTTGGGTGGTCCAATGAGAAAATCCATTTTTTGTTCTCCCATTTCTATTATGGTATAGTTAATCGAGGAAAAAACACCTTTGAATTTTATCATTCATCATTAAATTGATGGAAAAAAATCACTAATATTCAAACTCTATGATATCTCTCTTCATTCCATCCCATTATAAGTATTGTTTCAAATCCTTATACATCACCATATTTCCAAGATGAATAAAAAATGATAAATTATGAGATTCTTCTAACAGATCCTTCTTTAGATCTGGTATGGAAAGAACACATACATGATTCTTGAAACACATAATTCCATCATAATAAATGTTAATCATAGGAACATTTATAACATTATTTTAAATATCTATATCTTAATTACGAGTATCCTTAATCTCTAAAAGCAGAAAGGATTGAGAATTTGTTTGATAATGATTATATTTTTCCCTTTCCATTATGATTTCCATATAAATCCTTCTCAAATCCAGAAATATTGGATCTTTTTTTATACTCATCTTGGATAATCTTGAATGATCCCATTGACTCAATGAATCCATCACGTTGTTCACTTTTTCAGAGTGTTAATATATTGAGTATTCATAATCCTTTATCATGTCAAAACATATTCTCTAGAATATTTTGATCTCAATTTATGTGATTATATATTTAAAACATTTATGATAATTATATATATCACTCTTTTCTCCATAAATATAGTTCCTTCATATCATTAATTACAAAATTACCACTTCTAACTCCAAATCATGAGTTAGGTTATTTTTCATATGAATCATTAATTGTCATCATATGTAAGAGTTAATAATTAAATTATACATAATAATACATCAAAACCCATTATTGGTTGCATCAGTAAAGATTAAAAAACCTTCTCCACAATACAGTAATGTAATAATAGGTGCTTTGACAAACCATCACATCATTTCAATGAAATTATGATAACATTCATCTGTCTAGAGGTGCATGTCTCCCTTCTAAATTAACATGATCAGAGGATTATATAGTAATGAAAAATTATCAACAACCTATAGATAACATCTCATTGACTAGGAAATCATTGTATCTCAATCACCATAGTCGGTCTAGGCCATCATTCAATATACCCCACCTTTAAAAGATCAACTTCTCTTCCATATCATGAGGTTATGTTTCCCAAAAATTAATCCTTTAGCAGCCAAGAATAAAAATATTTATATTTTTTATATATTTTATACATCATTATGGTCTTCAGTACAACTCTAATGTGGACATAATGCTCATTCATTCTCCTAAAATAGATAAGAATATCATCTGTAAAGTTTACCAAAAACTGATCAAGGTAATCTATAAAGACTCTATTCATTAAACTCATGAATATAGCAGGGTTATTAGTATAATAAAATGGAATTACTATATATTTCTAGTTTCCATAATGAATATGAATGGATGTATTGGTTATATCCTCCATATCGACCCTCTATTGATGATATAAAGAATGATTTTCAATCTTAAAAATTCATTGAGCTCTGTGTAGTTGATTAGACAGGTCATCAATATGGGGAAGATGATAATTGTTCATGAATTTCATATTTTTAATCTCTCAATAATCATTGATAATTTTCAGTGATCAATCTTTATTTTTCACAAATGAAAAGGTGTATCCCATGGAAAAACACTTGGCTAAATTAATCACATATCAAGGTTTTCTTGGTGTTTCTTCTCCAATTACTAGCACTCAATTAGGTACAATCTATAGGTACTATTTGAAATTTGTGTGGAAATAGCTGTGATTTTCTTTTCAGAATGGATATTCACATTTTTTGAATTTCTAGGAATCTCTTTGAGAAAGGAATCCATTAATTCTCAGATAAAAGGAATATCATCGATGTTTATTTTCTCCCAAAATATTTGTGATAAAAATACCTTTTAATGGGAATTAAGAACATACACTGGATCTAATATCCCAAAGATGTTTCAAAATATTATCACATTGATGAAAAATAATAAGGCGGTTTAAAATTTCAAATATAACATCCCAAACTCAACAATTGTTGTGGTATTTATACAGTGAAATCGAACCCATTCCAATGATGAATTCAAATTCCACCAAAGGAATAATGACAAGATTTGACGGAAGAACACTCCCACAAACATCAATTGGAGTGTAATAATAGACATTAGATGATATCACCGTGAAATTATGGGTATTCAATAATATTCCATATATAATCATTTTTTGGAATCATAATACCATTATCCAATTATTTATATTTAAATTTATGGGTATATCTAGAATAAAACAACACATGAGTAGTTCTAGATTAGATTGTATGTTTACTTTTCCCCATGTCATTGTCACACCCCTCTTCAAAAATTGTGATCACAAGATATTTCTTCATATCCCTTGGTTTCAGATGTTTTTGAAGTAGATCATCGTCATTATCCCTTAGATTTTAGGACTAGTTAGCATAATTCCCACTAACCTTATACTTGTCGCACTGAATCAGGGGAGGTACATTATGTGCCACTTAATCACCATTAAGAACATTAGCTAGCTAATTCTCATCACATCTGATATAAAATTCTCAATGGTCGTCCCCTCTAAACATAAAAAATTTATTAGACCCCTTAAATTGATTTCTTCCATGATTCATTCCAGACATAGAAAATAAAGGGAAAATCAAATTCTTTTCTTCATGGTATTCATATTTTCCTTCAAAATGAATGTTTTTTTTTCTCATCAATCCCATGAGAATGATATATTTCTCCATCCTCAATTTCAATGTTGATTTCACTACACAAAATCACTTAGTAGAAACTAAATTATCTTAATACCAATTCCCTTCAATAGACTATGCTTTGAGCCACTGAATAACCTTTCTAAATTATATTTGGTTTGGATGAAAATTCCAAAATTGTACCTCCCAAGTCTGGGGAAATTATCCTCGGAGGTACCAACCGATTCATCATCCTTTTCCCTTAACATAACGAATTTATTTTCTATATTTATAGAAAGAAAACAAGGAAAGTACATACTGAAGAATATGTTCTTGAAAATATCCAAATCAATGGATTGTATTTCAACTTTATTCCTCATAGTCTTTATTACAATCCACCACTTGTCTCATTCACCATCTAACCGAGAAATAGATAGGACGAATTTCTCATGATCAGATCACTAGAGGGGTGAAGAATATCTTTCTTGTGGTATTGATTCATTGTACAAAAATGGTGGATTTGAAGACCAAATATAAGAAATTAGGTGTTTCGTCCTGAATGAATCAATAATATTTTTCCATCTTTTCACATTTAAAAATCCACCATGATTTCATATCTTGAGAGATTCTGTTGAGTATATAAACACAATTTTTCATTCTTACTCCAATATAATTTATTTTCTCATGAAGAAAATCATTGCATAGACTATTGCAGTGTACATTAACATGCCTCCTTTTCATTTTATCCATCGACTAAAATCAAAAGCTTATAGTAAGAAACATTTATCATAATGAGAAACTATATAACCATGAATGGTCAATTATAGGATGATTAAATTATGAAACCTTTCTTAATCAGTTAAAAATTATGTTTATGCCATGTTAATCATATGAAACATAGATTTAAAAAAAATGAGTTGGTTCAATATGAGTATGGGAATTCCAAAAGAATATCCACCCTGAGTGTCAAACCATTTGTGCTGCAAGGTAAGTATTGGAGTAATAGGCTACACCGAGTCAGAACCAAAACACCTAGTACGAGTAGTTACTCTTAGGTATATCTATGTCAGATCCGTATCCACTTATTTTATCAGCACATGTATGTAATACTAGAAAACTACTTTCACTCTCATTTAACAGAATTCTATATAATTTGCTTATAATATTCCTTTTCAAATTATTTATCCTCAGACATGCCATTATGGTTCTCACTAATGTCTTGTCATCATAGCATCCAAAGGATAACTAGATATTTTCTATGATACCACTTACAGTAACTCTTCCAATTCATAAATTATTATTACATAACATTTGAGGAATACTTAACAATTAATAAAAAAAATTCCCAATGACATTACTAGTTTAGTGCCTTAGGAAACATTGAAACATATACATCGGTACATAAATTAGATATGTTATCTCACACTATGTTCTCCATGTATTTCACCCTCCTTATATACCTAAAACAAAAAAATCTATATAACCTTGGTAAAGTGACATAAAATTAGGTGATCTGAGAAGACCATTAAGGGTAAAAAATGGATCCAAGTAACAAAACAAATGAGCAGAGGATTATATGAATGTCATCACAACATTAGGAGATCATAACATTCATATAATAAGATAAGAGACATGCATAAAGTTATAAATTGTGGTAGTTCATAAGAAACTAATCATAATGAAATAAATAACATAATTCAGCAAATCATATCGAAGGATTAAGAAATAAAAATTTTTCTATACATAAACATGTGATATCATTCCTTATAAATTAGGATCGATTTCTATAACTAATCAAGTAACTTCATGGGAACTAAACCTATTTGGTAGGAACCACCACTATCCATTTTAATAGATATTTCTTTATAAGGGATCGGTCTCACCCATCTTCCTATTGTGGATCGGGTTTCCCCGTCTTCCAAAATTATGTTCACTACATCTACTGTGTAGGACACACCACCATCCGAAGTTGTATTCATTTCCTTGTAAGGGATAAGGTTTCCACATATCCATGTAGTGGATTATGCCCATTGAAAATTCTCACATCATTATCACATGTGATATAAGTCAATACCCAATGCATTAGAGGGAGATATGTTTCCCACCCATCTCATAATAAAATAAATTTTATGTGTTCTATATATTATAATAAAACATTTATCATATCAGGACCCATTAAAAGGGATGTGTTTTATGAATAAAAAATTGTAACCCATGAAATGAAATAGGTATCATTAAATTTTAAAAACATTTTAACCTTTGTAAAAGAGATATATTTCATAGTCATTTCACTAAATCATAACCACTGAAAAGAATTGGGATTCAAAATAATAAATTTTATATAATAGAAATTGGTGTCATAAGATTTACTATATAAATACATAAACAATTCATGAAATAATATGAATAAAACATTTTGATAATTTCTTATAAGGTAATCATTTATATCAACTGATGTCCTCATAGATAGAGAATTACATTGAAAAATATTTTGAAAACATTTCTTGAGGAGAATATATTTTAATCATTTAAAATGGTATATTTAAAACATAAATCTTACTTAATACTATTTTCTTTAAAAAAAATATTGAAATGATATAAATAAATCTTTTATAAAATTTGGATATGTTTTTCTTTCAAAACATTTAATTAGAACATAAAAACATTTTCAAAACCATTTTCTGCGAAAACATTTAAATTGTCTTGAAAACTTTATGAAACCAATTAAATTGAAAATTACATTAAAACATTTAATGGATGATAGAAAACCAAAAAATATATTAAAAATATGTATTTCCTGATAATGACCATAAAATATCATCTTTGAAAACATTTTTGAAAACACATTTCTTCATGATTATGGAATGTGTCTCAATGATTGAAAATTGAGACCAAATTAAATTTTCAATTTGGTATCTCATAAATCATAAACCCATTGAAAGAGTGACAATAAAATTGAGATGTAAATAACAATAAATTTATGTATAACAATAATTTAATATATTAATGGGTGGTATTATAACCACATAATATATATGTGGGGAAATGAAGGTGTAAATATCCAATAAATAAAACTCATACTGTAAATGCCTTTATATTGTGTATTTACTCTCATCATAATTTTTTGAAACTCTTGTATAATTAATATAATTCTATTATAAAGAACCATGTTCATATATTTAATACCATATATGGATTTATTTTGAATTTATATTACCCAAATTTTTACAATTCAATGTTAAGGATTCTATTTGGGTAATAACTGGTTTGTTCTTCACTTGTGTCTTAATTTTATATATATTGGTTCTTTATAGTTATATAATAATAACACAAATTTAAAACATTATATAAAAATCATGTATATTCATTGTATTTGTATTCGAAAAATAAAATGAATATCGATGTATGAAATCAAATACATAGTTCATGGATATGGTAGGCCTTATGTACGAATTAATGTTGTTTGTGTTTAATTGTTTTATTGAAAGGAAGAAATTTAATGAAATATATATAAATATATTTTTATATATCATTATTATATTATCATTATTATATCATATAAGTTATCTAAACCCATATTTAATATATTCCATGTAGTGTATGAATGAATCACAAATCTTGGAGTGGGTGGTAGTCTTCATTTCATCAAAACAAATTAGTGTATTTTACACAAAATGGAAAGTATAATGATATGTGATGTAACAGTGTTATAGAAGCATAAGGAATAAATTTATATTATATATATCATATATAAACCTATTTTCCATAATAAATCCCTATAGGAGTGGTGGAAATGGAAACTGAAAAATCATCGTTTTGTGAGGTTGTGGTTCATCATATAAATAAATAGTATGTTCATTAAACATTAGAAGGACATGTCTATAATTAAAGGTAGAACCATTATTAAAAAAAAATAGTAGTATATATAGGACATTTGTGTGGTTAAATAATCATGGAATATGTACAATTGAATGATTGGTGAAACAAAATAAAAGAAAGGAGCTTGAAATAGGTTGTGACCTCTTAAACGGATAACTACTTTTGGCTTTCACAAATTACCTTCCTTAGATGGTTTATCCAAAATGAAGGATTAAATGGGGAGTGGAGGTTAGTTTTAAAGTGCCAATTGTAGTGATTTTAAAAACATAATAGGTTTGAGAGGTGTGAAGAATGGGTAGATTTGGTGGCCTTGTATAGAAAAGGGAGGAGAGATATTTGCGTTTATTAAAAACAAGTTAGTTGTACCCTTGTATTTACCTAAAAAAAATTATACCAAAAAACTCATTAATTAAATATTCATGGCTTAATGATTTCCATAAAATGGTTGCTCAAAAAGATCATACGTCATTTGGTCTCAAATGTTTATGGTTTATTCCCTTGTTAATCTTAATTTTAATTTAATCACTGTAATTTATTTTAACTACATTTTCTATTTTTTTGGTAAAAAACTATGATGATATTATTATAAACTATAACTAATTCTAATTATAAGTATATAATAAAATTTGAAAATTTATAATCACATAAGTGGATGAAAATAAATGAAACTTTGTCCCGCTAACGGGACAAGACCATGGGTTTTTAATTTAAAAATGATCAAAATATTTCTATGTTTTTTATATCCAATTTAAACATGAAATTGATTTTAATGAACTATATTTTTTTAAAACAAAAAAAATTAAAAATATCATAAATTAAAACGAATTTAAATTTTAGTTTCTCATCCAAAATAAATTAGATGAAAAGCTGTTTTGAATTAAAATTTCATATTTTTCACCATTAAACCAAATTGATGTTTCTCATAAAAATTATAATAATTTCCCCAAATATGATTACAACATTATAAATTCAATAAATAAATTTTATATTATCATATTCCATTTTAAAATGTTTCTAAAATGAATTTTATTTTTTAATATAAGGACATGAAAATTAGTTCTTTTTAGAAATAGAATTTTGAAACATATAAGGACATTACCAAGAATTATTTATTTCACTATCAATATGTTTTATTTATAAAATACCATTATACAAAATAATCGAATAATAGTCATAATAATTCATTTTAGTAATTTTAACGTCATGGTTTAAAATATCTCAATTAAATAATAATATGAAAAATAGTTGTTTTGTATAAACTCGATGTAGCATGTAATGCACACGAAGTCAGTGTTGTGTGTATCATAGACAATGTCATTATATCATGTAACCTATAGAAAATTGTTTTCTTGTGTAACATATGCCAATTTGATGTCGTGTGAATGTAATTTCTAACTTATTGTATGGTAATATATCAATGAAATGTAAATTTATTTGAGGGAATAAAGGTCCATTAAAACTAAGGGTGTTACAATAAATATTTATATGAAAAACAATATATATAATTAAATATAAATATATATAATTATATAAATATTAATTAACTATATGCACACACCCATAAATACATGTGTATACAAAAAAATTCATATAAATATTTATAAATATTTATAAATAATCAAAAATACATATAAATATTGGTTGAGAAAACATTTTAAATAAATTTATTTTTAATTTTAATTTTTTAATCCCACCACAGTGTTATTTTTTGGGAGATGTTCAAAATTAATTTTTTTAGAATTATTTATAGCTTAATTATGAAAATTGGATTTTATATAATTGTATTTATTTTGAATCTATTTTATTTGTAAGCCATAACATTGTTTGAAATATTTAAAATAAAAGATGAATTTTTTGACATTTATTTGTTTTTGGATTGATTTTCATTAAAAATACCAAGTCCTAGATCAATCATATTGAGTCCCAAAATATGCTTATAAGTCAATTATTTGAATATGTTCCTTGAAATATAGAATTCTGAACATGGACCAATATCTCATAATGTACAAGGACAATTAATCTAATCTTTTATATTGATCTAGAGAAATACTTGTGGAAACTGTAATTAATTCACCCACATATTATACAACCAATATCAAGGCCATAAATTAATGAGAACCTATAGGATTGTAATATTTAGAGTCAACCATGATAGAATATATTTATAGAGAACTTGTTGTAACATTTTCTAAACCTATAAAATTAAAATGTTATCAGGTTGGAGAATGTGACATACATATAGGAACTACATTTCATAAAAAAATTCTCAATTCTACCACATATTTTTTTACCAAATGAATGACTTCAGAGTAAAATTCTGGAACAAAAATGACATACTCTTTTACTAATAAAAATATATCCCCAATGTTAATACCAAGAATTATAAATTTCATCAATCATGTTTTCTTTCTCATAGAATGGTGATAAGTGGTATCTAAGGGGGAAAGGTGCATTTGTGTCACCCCTAGCTACCCAAGGAATAACTTTATCTTTTTTAATATTTTTCCACAATCAATATTGTGGGGATTGATGTACATAGAGGTCATTGAGTTCAATATATATTCAAAAAATGGGTAGGATAGGATATTCAAACATACTATGTAGTGTGATAATTACTTAAATATGAAAATAATTAGAAGACAATTAGAATTCACTTTGGGGTATTATCTTGATAGTAATTCCTTTTTGGTTAAAATAGTTATTAATGTATGCATTCTTAATTTCATGTTTACATTCTTTTATTTGATATATTTATCATTAATTCCATATTTCAATCAACATCTCTTAATATCATTTTTTTATATTATGTATAATTTAAAAGGTGATATTATAAATTCAGCAGTGTTTGAACTTCCTCTTCGACATTGAACCATGGGTCTACAATTTATTGTTTGAATAGGTTTAAAATACTATTCTGAAGGTATCTTCCATGGATCCTTGATCAATATTTTTTCCTTAAAAATGGAATATAGTACCCAACCTGGTGTTAATCTCGATTAATAATATCATAGAACACAAACATTTTTTTATCAGTATTTATATTATAAAAAATCTAAATCTAAATAATATAAAGTTGGGTGATTTTAATTATAGAATGAAATATAATTATATTATGAATAAGAAAGTAGACATGTAATGTAAAATGTTGAAAAAAATGAATAATGTTTCCAAGATCAAAATACTCCCAAGATAAGGAAACATGGGGAACTGTCATGGTCATTTTATTATATTAAAATTTAATTAATGATCACATGATAATATATATGTAAACATCCACTCAGGACCCCCATTTCAATATGCAGTTCACTAAACAGTGACTGAGTACACCATACATCACCCCCTCAATTGAGGTAAAAAAATTGATAAGATAAAGGAATGCCTCTGGTGGAATGTGGTGAAATAATAGTTCCACTACCCTTAAGATAACAGTTGGACCAACTCTTATATAATAACAATAATGTATAATTTTTTGAATAGTAGTGTTCAAAACTAGATTTCTACCCTAGGAACATCCTTGTGATATTCACTCATGACCATGGGTATTATAGATCCCAATGGATAATAATTGAGTGTAAACCCAAAAGATAAAAAAGGATAAAATATAAGTAATAACATGAATAAAATATATTAAAAATATATAATACGATTAAAAAACCCAAAACTAAAAAATATATCCAAATTTGACAACTATAATTTCCAACCTTTTGAAATGTAGAGGTGATCCATTTTTATTTATAATATATTGGATAAAATTCACTACATAATTTGATTTGAAAATCATTAAGGTGTAAGACACTTTAATTAGAGTAATTGGGATACATTGTCTCATTAATATTCATTCTGATATGTATTACTCGTTTACACATAAAAACTGAGCATCATTTTTCAGATGTAGAAAATTTATAGTTGATTTACTCTAGAAAAATATTATTACATATCTTACTCTTCATATTCCATATATCTAGTTTCATATTAATTTATTACCTAGATTAATATATAATAAAAATGATATACATTTTTGAAATTTATTTCTATAGATGACTTTTTATCGATGTATATTTTTAGTTAAATTAGGAATTTTATTTTTAAGATATATGTACATCATCAAAATTCTCTACATCTATGCATAAATTCCAAGTCCTGACTTATGAGAATGTTTTGGGCCTAATAATAATTCAAATAAGTATTGGCCTATTTAATGAAATGAATCCTAATTAACATATTTTAAGTTCTATGTGAATCAAAAGATCTTGCTGGTGGGTGTTATATTGAAACTTCCTTGAATTATTAGTTTCTCGAAAACCCTATTGATGATCTCTAATGTTAAATATATAGTAAATTTTTTTAAATCTAAATAACAAGGTACATTGTATAAGGATCATTTATTGAATGAAATTTTTTATATTTAGAATAATTATTTTTGGATTTAATTTAATGAAATATGATTATATAACGATATAAACATTCTTGTGGTGACCCAAATTGGAATCATTGATCTCAAAAAAGAACAATTTTTTTGTGCTATCTGTATGAATATAATTTCAAACATCATTTGAGTTGATTTATCACCCCTCAATATTGAAGAAATATCTATATTGTATTACAATATTTATTGGGTGATTAAAAATGCAATTTGAGAGAGAATTTTTTTTACTCTGGAATATATATCTATATATCAATATCCCTACACAATTGACATATTAATATAATTATACTTCTATGTTATATATATCCTATCCCTAGATGCCCATAGTATGTGTCTATTAAATTTACATTGGATTATGATATGAGTAATCAAATCACAATGGATTTAATAGTTATGTAGTCTTGGAAAACTAGATACATACATCATTATTACATTATATTTGAATCCACAAATTATTACATATTTTTATCAAGAATAACATTATTAATTCTATAATATTTTTTCTTTTATATCATATTAACCATCATGGAATCCTAAAGAAAAGAAATAAATAATTGTGAGATGAAATCCTTAATAATGGATTAGTACAATAGAAGAATTTAGGAATCAATAGTCATAATAAATATATAAAGGTAATAACTAAACCCAGATTACATATAATCAATAAACACAGAAGTAAGTGGATTCAGAGATAATATCAAGGAAAAAAATATCATGGACCATAATGAATATCGAAAGAAAATTAAATGAATATACATTTCATTTAAATTAAATTATTGAATGAATTGTCATTTAAAAAAATATCGGAATGTATATAGAAGAAAACTCAATAAATTCAACCAATAACTGATAATGAAATGAATTCATAGTTAAATTTATAATTAAAATATCATGTTTAGTAATAATTGAATACTAAATGATATAAATTCATTATTATTGGCCACCATGTTTCAGAGGTACAAGATACATTTACCATCAACATCTTTCAGAATATGGTTTAAATCATACTTGGTGAAAACCTAGTTAGCTATGTCTATAAAATTGATTATTCCCATGAGAATTCCAATTCATAAAGGTTTTATCTAAAAATATTCCCCAGGGATACCGTACATATGCAAATCATTCCACTTATATTGAATAATATTTTAATTCAAAAAAAATTTCTTTATTAATCTCAGTATCAAATAAAGAACAATGACTTATTAATTTTTTCCCAAGATATAATAATGTAATTCAATGTATAACTCATTTAAAAAAAAATTATATAGTACTAGAAAAAAAACATAAACATGATTTATAATATGTGTATTTATGTAAAATAAAAGAGAACATTTCATTGGAATGTTATTTACTATAAAAATGAATCAAGTGAATGTTAGTACATTCCCAAGTCAGAACAATAAAAAACCATATACATGAAGAATTATGATGGTATCATTATAAAATGTACTACTTGAAATATGAATAATTTTTTTTGTTATTGATGTATATAAGTACCATGAAAATATATTTAAAAGTATTCTTCAGTAAAACATCCTTTTCAATTTAAAAAATATTCAAAACCCTTTTCCTTGAAAATCAAAAATTAAAAAACCTTTTATTTTATAATATTATCATAAAGATGAAATGGAACATTCAAATAAATTATGATCATGATGGTAGATATTTCCATACATTGAATTATTTAAAAAAATGAACATTCATTTTTCAATGTAAAAATATTATGAATGAAGTTTTTTGTGAAAATGACATGAATATCCCTTTCATATTTTTAGTAAAATCCAAATATCAATTTGATGCATGCCTATGGTGCGTTGGGTAAAAATAATATTTAATTTCCATATGTTTAATCAAATGATTAATCCTAGGATGTATCTTGAATATGTGTGCACACAAAACAAATTGTCACTTTTAAACGATGATAAAAAAGTATTGTTTTTAGAATAAATCCAAAAAAATGATTCAAAAAAAAATTGACATTCAAGTGAATAAAAACTATGATATTAGAAGGTTTATTAGGTCAATAACAGTTTCCTAAATGTAATTCTATCCTTTTTTTAATTTAATTTATACCTCTTCTTTTGAGGTTATTATAGTGATTTTCCAAATAAGTTTCTTCTCCCTTCCTTGGAGAAATTGTTATGATGTGGGAAAACCATAACAAGATATCATTTTGGATAAAACTACATTTATTTGAGAAATATTGTTATTGAATCCTCAATTGAGTTGGGATATACCCGATCAGGTATTGTTTATCCCCAACAACCATGAACATCCACTACCCCTTTTACTCTTATTGAGGATTACCAAGTACTTCACCCCTATTCCCCGGTCTATTCCATTATATATAAACTAGAAATCTGTATATTGGGATAATGATTATTTAAAATGGAAAAAATCTATAATGAAATTAAAAATCCAAAAATATCAAACTTTATAAAAAGTTCTACGATATGAAATTGAAAACATATTTTATGATGAATGAAAATTCATTCAATTACGTCCATGAACTCAAACATTAAAAAATAGAAAATAAACCATTCTCTATTCAATTATTCAATTTACCCCACCATGGTAAAGGAAATCAAGCTGAATATGGAATAAAAAGTCATTACAAATATGTGGAAATGAAAATAAATAATTGATATAAAGGCAAAAAATTATATTTCTTGGTGTCCCAGAAGGAATGAAACGAAATGAGATAATTTGAGATGGAGGACCTACCTTCCTTTAATAATAATAATATTTCCCAAAAACATTGACGCATTTTAACCACAATATATAACCTCTTAACAAGATTAACCCTTATTGAATTGTGTTATTAAATATCTTGGTTTAATCCCCTCAAATAGTCAGTGTATTTGTAATTGTAAACCAATAGTTATTACTATTTTACTATGTCACTTTATTCATTCTAGTTAGATTCTTCAAATAGAAAACCTCCAGATTAGAATGCATTAATTTCCCTTAAAAAAATTCACACATCTTCATTGGGAGCATAATGAACGAGTTAGGACCGCACATAAAAAATATACATATCTATAAACATTTTTCATGGAAATGCTTATGACCTTATTTTTAGTTTCCATACGGTCGATTCAGATTATGGTCTTAAAGGATGAAATTAATCCCTAATTATTTCGAATAATGAAAAGAAATAATTGAAAATTTTATATTTATGTGGAAAATGTTATAGAAAAAATACAGAAATTATTTTAAACAGTTAAAAATCCTAAATGGGAATGTTTTACTATTAAGTTCAAAATAACACTAATATCAGAAGATGTAGCAATTTATCTTAAAGTAACAATTTGGTGAGATTTAAAACAATAAAATTCAATGTAAATTTGTTGAAAATAATTTTTCTATCAATTACCCTTCACATAGAACATGGGATCCTTGAATATTAATCATCAAAATTAAATCAAATTATATTAAAAACACATGCCCTTTAGATTTACAAAATCCACAATAAGAAAAAAAAAGATATCAACCCTCATAAAAAAATTTATTCAAATTCAAAATTTATATTATTTAATAAATTTACAATTCATTTCTTATCCCATTCACAAAAAACCCCTACCTCACATGAATTTTCATTCCCCTCAAGAATGTAATCATTCAACACTGATTATTGAATGATAACTCATGCAAGAGTCACCATATGCCTGATTAATTCCTATTTATTCAAAAATTTTGATTCAAGGACATGTGTTTCTCATGAGGAGTTTTGAGGTTTATTTTGTTGCTTCTATTATGTAGGATTTAGATGTTGAAAATTCTGGAGGTGAAAAATGAGTGATTCCCTCTTTTTGAATCAACATTGAAAGATCATAATTTTCACTCAAGTATGGTCTCATTCTCTTATCCGTTGAAGAAAATCAACTCCATCACCATGAAAATTCAAGGAATATTCGTGAATTTTAGCACTTCACCAGCAAAAAATTATTCACAACCATAGTCTATTTTTAATGATCAGATTCTCACAACGTTATATATATATTGGAAGCTCTAAAAAGTCACAACATCTTTTATTAGGAAAGATCCTGAAATGCATATATTTAAAAAAATGAACTATTTAGTAGAATAATATTATCTTCAGTATTTAATTTTCTTCAAAATGTATCCCTAATTTAATTAGTTCACCATAATACATCCTCCCCTACACCTTGGTTCAACTAGATCATGCAATTTAACTTCAAGATCAGTTCGGATAGGGAAATTTGGCCGGTAATGTGGAAAACTAACCGGATATTCATGGTCTCCATGGTCTCAAAAGATTAATGTTCAAGGAAGGCCATACAAATCATAATTTTTTAATGGAGGCGTAAAACCAACTAAATTCAATAATCATTTAAAACCCAGAACCTGAGACAAAAAATAATTTATATTAATAAATCATATTCTAGTTGAAGAATGCGTAGTCTGGTTCTCTCAATAAATTAGGTGAATGTAATTAATATGACAAAAATGGTAAATAAGACTCATATTAAAGTGATTTCATAAATAAATACAGTTATATGTAGCAAGGGAATTAAAAATCAATGTATTTTTCATTAAATTATGAAATATTTGAACTTCAAACAAATTCATTTAAATATTAATTTATGTTTAGTTTCATGTAATATCTTGGTTCCTCTCATTCACATGGGTTTTAAAAAAATATACATGATAATAATCTCTGCTCATATGTCTAGACAACACAAAAAAATAAACAAATATCTAAAAAAACAAACTACAACTGTTTTTTATTAAAACAGTAAACCAAACAACAATTAAAAATCATTATCTATAAAGGTTCCCTCCCACACAGTTCAGTGATGCATTGTCCTCAGTGCATTCATATAGATATAAAATGTTTGAGTATTATTAATTTAATAACTGCAAGAATGTAACTGGAAAAGAGATATACAATGTAACATATTGGCAATGAAACAATTAGTTAAGTTCCCATGTCATCAATAATAATAATCTACAACCCAAAGAAGTTGAAAATCATATAAATGTTTTTGGAAGATAATAAAATTTAAATAGAAATAGAAAATATTGTTAATTATTGGTTTAAACCCCCCAGTGGGCCTTGTGTTTTTACTACATCAAACTCAGAACTTCTACTAAGTTATCCCCAATCTGATGGTGGGTGAATATTCATTCTCATGAACCATAAAAAATTCTACATTCCAACATGGAATTGTTCTTTTTTAGGACTCTATGAATATAGTATACAAAGTCCACCCCTATTGTAATGAGACACATCATTCATGTTGGGTTTAGGATATTGAATTGCTCATCCTCTTTCTTGGTTTCTACTTACAAAAAATGTTCATTATTCTCCAATGGTTGCTGAAGGTATGATAATTCAAAGGAAAAATATAAGGGAATGTAAGAGTGTAATTATATTATATTGAAATTAAATCATGAAGCATTAATATCAAATTCTTCCCTTTATATATCATCATATTATTTGTAATTTCCCTCAAAAAAATGCCACATTGATCTCCAATTTAACGCACTCTAATAAATGTTCAACAAGTTTGGGGAGCTCAATATGTTCCACTTCATATAAATCTTCCTTATCATCATCTTCCTCCAAGAATATACAAGTGTTTTCTGAATCAGAAAAAATAATCGAACGGGAGGTAATACCAAATTCATTTTTGAAAAAATATAATGATAATTAGTTCTAGATAATATTATTTCCCTGAGTTCATTCGAATTAAATTTCTGCTTTGGTGGGAGGTTACACTTATAGTTGAATTTCACTACATAGAGATAGGTAGTCAGACTCCATCGTCTTATCTTCAAATTCCAACACTAGGGTGGTTTATTCCATCAGGGGGTTTAGATCTTCTACATTATGAGGAATAGTTTGAACAAGTAGTTTATTAAACTCATTCTAGAAGTTATCATGAACATTCTGAGCTACCATATGTATTTTAATAGGGAAATGTTATTCGTCAATCTCCCCAACATTGATTGACAAGTGATCCATGGAAATTTTATTAATTTCATCAAAGCCTCTAAGGGTTCTCTGAATTTAAGGATATGTGGGTCAAATTCTTCCACCAATTTGTCTGGTTCTTATTATTGTTCATTCTTTAGTTGTTGATCATGGGATGCAAGTACATATTCTATTATCCACTCAATTGTTATCTCCAGGTGTTTCACTACCAAAATAATTATTTCAAATTGGGCTTCAAGATTATTTTGAACTTATCTTTATTGGAATTAATAAGATAAATCTCATTTTTTACCTCAACCAATTCGTGAAAACAATGTGGAAAATAATCATTGAGTAAAATTTATTCCCTGGACAAACCTTCCATCATTGGGTATTCAAGGTTCTATTTATGATTTTGAATGAGATATTTGAATTCATCATACTTTATGATTTGGATTCAAGATCCCCGAATATTTTTTACAATAAAGAAGCACTACACTCTAAAGACCAAGGTGAGGTAGAAATTTTTTTCATTCACATATGGGTAATTGTTCCATGAACTAAGCAAATACTCATTTCAAAAATACTTGTAAAATTTTTATTTTTATTTTGAAAATATCAAAATATTTACTATTAGATTGTGGAACTTCCTCCCCTGTAACGACGCATGTCAATGGTCATAGAGAAACAATTTTCATATTCATTGTGTGAATTCTATTGAATAACCATAGTAATTCATATTAAAAGGAGTGGACACAAAAAAGTTAATCACTTTTAAATGATGGTAAATAAAATATCATGTTTTTAGAATAAATCAATAAGGAAATTATTGAGATGAAATTTTATATTAAAATGATTGAATAATATGATATTCAAAGGGATATTAGGATTGGATCGGTTTTCCAATTGTAATTATCTCATTGATAAATTAAATTCCAAATTCTTCTTCTGACTTATTTAAATTGAGTTTCTACAATAATTTCCTCTCACATCCTTGGTAACATTGTGTTAGTGAGAGAAAACCATTCCCAGATCACCGCATTGTCAACTCTCTTTCTATGTGAAGAAGAGTTGTATTGAATATCTTCAATTGACATTATAAATACCAGATCAGGTCTTGTTTATCCCAAACATCAAATATCAATCACTACCCCTTCTACAAGTATGGATAATTGTCGAGTACGTGTCCACTAATCTCTGGTCTATTCCATCTTATATAAACAAGAAATCAGTGGAGGGACATAATGATTATTTACCATGGAAAAAATAAATAATAGAATTTAAATTCAAGAATGATCATACATGATAATAAAATCCACTATATGAAATTGAAAACCAATTTTATGAGGAATAAAATTTCTTTCAATTATGTCCAAGTACTCATGAATTACAAAATTGAAAAATAACCCTTCCCCAATTAACCAAAATGATTACCCCACCATGGTAAGGGTAACTGAGATGAATGGATAAGGAAAAGGAATTTAATATATATGGAGGAAGAAATAAATAAACGGGTAAAATCTGAAGAATTCTCCTTTAGGTGTCCCAGAAGGAATTAGATGGAAGGAGTTCCGTTGAGGGGGATAAGCTCCCCTACTATTATTGGAAAACTTATTCCACAAAAAGATAACATGTTGTAGTTGAACTACATTTCATATTCACATGTATCACCCTTCTTGAATGTTTTTCATAATTATTATGGTTGTGTCTTTTAAAAAATTGAGCCAATTTTCACATGTATTCTGAGATTTATGCCTGTTTTATCTGACAATTTAATCCATCTAGTTAGACTCTCTAAATTTAAAACCTTTACATTAGAAAAACATAATGAGCATTAAAAATAACAATTCACACATACAATCCTTCATTAAAGATGTTCCAGAACATCATTTTTGTCCAACTACCAAACTGCACAACTATTGGGCCCACTTTGAATGGGTTACAAACCGTGCAAAAAAACTCTATAGAACTATAAATACTTTTCATGGTCCAAATTGTGATATACTATTGAGCCTCCATATAGTCGATTCATCTTTTAGTCATAAAATGAAATTAATCCCTGAATGTTTATAATACTAAAAATAACTAATTGAACAAATAACATTAATGTAAATATATTTATGGCCAAAATACAAAAATAATTTAAAATAATTAAAAATATGAAATGATACATTTTTACAATTAAGCTCAAAATACTCATAATATCATAAAATCTTGAAAAGTGTTTTAAATTAACACTTTTGGGATAATTTAACAAACCAAATTCTAGGTAAATTTATTGAAAATATTTTTTTATTATAATTTTTCTGAAAATGACATGACATTCATTTTTAAAATAATAAAAGAGTTAGGTTTTTTTAAAATTCTATTTACAGAGCATTTTTTAATGGTTAAATATATTTTTTAAAGCATTTTTATCAAATTGGGTTTTAGAGGAGAAAATAATTCTTACTGAAGAGAGAATTGAATTCATATTTTCATAAAAACATTATAATTAACAAATATTGGAAGAATTGTACTAATACATGAAAATGAAACATTAATAACCATAAAAGAATAAAATAAACTGTTTTATTAAAAAATTATCTACTGATTTCCTTTAAAAATAATATTATAAAAATAATTCTTGAGGAGAATGAGATTGTGAAATAAACCCATACAATGATTATTACAACCATGGTCTTTATTACACACTTAAACATGATTTATTACATAAACATAAACTTTAGACAACTATGAGGATCAAGAGGTATAGTTTCATAGGAGATTAGTACATTTACATAGAAAATTAAATCAAAAAAATATAACAGCATTATTGAAAAAAAGTTTTACATTAGCACAACATTCTTTCATATGTATCATTGCATGTAATAACCAGATTGGATACATATAAAGTTGGTGAGTTATAAAGCTATGTAAGGGAGTAAGAAAGGAATAACATGAAAAATTAAATACATTTTAGGAAATAGGCATATCACTGTATAATATGTGAAAAATGAACAAAAATCAATGATAAGGAATTATTATCATAACCTGGAGATGTGGAAACAACATTTAACATGATATTAGAATGAGCCAAGAATCATTTCACACAGAGCATGATTAAACCCTCATTTCACATTAATTATCATAGGTAAACCCTTATTTCACTTTAATTTGAATGAGTATACCAATATTACAGTTGAGATATCATGATACTAATCATTACCTATTGAATTGGAGCACTATCAGGGCACACCCTTTATAAACATTTCATTACATGCATAAGTGTGCCGCATGGATCATATATGTTTGAATCATTCAAAATCATAAGTTATTAAACTATTATGAAATATGGAATAAATAAATGTATGTACAATTAAATATATATATATTAAGAAATGTTAATAACCCTGATAGATAAATAGGTATTGCATTCACTACACAATGATTTTGGGTTAGAAAATCCCGGTGCAATTTCCGCACCATATAGCATTAAAAAAATCTATGAAAAATGTTGATTTGAGGGAATTAATTAACTAATAATATGAAACTTAAATGGAATGTAATGGGGTCCCATATATACATGTCCCAGAACATAGACTTTTGAAATAGATGGCATAACATAATAATGAAACTTGAAGAAATCGGAGAAATGGAATAACTCATATGAAATTTCTGCATGGTAAGTGGTGTACATGAGAGGTATTAATGAGAGATAAATAGGTATTTAATAATTTAAATGTAATAAGGTATGTATGGTGGAGGTGATAAATCATATGTCATGACCCGTCATAGGGGCCCGTGCCGTGACTATCCCAAGCCCACCTTCCATAGGCCAGGGGCTAGTGACTAGCACCAAGGTGTAATTCCCAGTAAAAATGGAAGGAATTGCCTTTGTAAAGTAAATAAACACCACAGATCAAGAAAGCAGAAGTAAAGACTATGTAAAAACTGGGTACAACAGCAACTGCGGAAAAGTAAGTGGGCCAGAATATAAATGGAAACTGAAAGTAAAGTACAACTGGAAAGGGAAAACATCAACTGAAGGTAAAGCTGCAGCCTCGAGTCATCCACTAGACGTCCCACCAGAATGGTGGGTACAGATAGCATCCACATCTCCTTGGGTCCAACCGTCCGCTCCGAGTACGTCCTACCCGGTGGTTCACCTCCAGGTACTGACCTGCTCCGCAAGCCTCAACCACGATCAGCGTTGTCCGTCGTCTGCAACCCACACAACGTACTGTGGGAATAGCCCGTGTAGGGGTGAGTATAAGCTACTCAGTAGGGACCCCGAGACCCCCGAAGGTCTCCCAGAATCCACAAAGGACAATCCACCAAGGAAAGATACAATCATGATGTATCATCCAAAACTACTTAGGAATATGCCAATACATATACCTAAGACATCAATTCTCATTCGGCTACAACATCAGAGCTCAAGTACAACCCAGTCCACATAGGAAATCACAATCCAATCCACACAGGAAAGAATAACGTAATCCACACAGGATATCAAGTCAATCTTATTGAAGATATGGATTGAAAGTCAAGATTTAGCTCACACAGGTATACTTCTTCGTAAGATGATAGAGATGATCAGATATTTCCAATGATTTAACAAAGCCGTCGGACCCACATAGGGTCGATAGATACTAACCACCACAATGACCCACAATGGATCGATAGGTAACTAACCCCCACAATGACCCACACAGGATCGGACCCACATAGGATCTGTGGGCACTGGCCCACACAGGACTGCTGAGCGCTGACCCACACAGGATCTGACCTACACAGGATCTGTAGCACTGATCCATGTAGGATCGCTGAGTGCTGTAGTCGTCGCCGTCGAATCCACGGAGTATTTCTGTACAGTCATCATCGTCATCGTAGTCACAGCCAGCTCTAGGGTTCCCGCACACAGCATGCTCATTCGGGAGGGTCCGCTCCACAAGCCGAAGGGCTGATACATCAACTGACGCATAGTCCGGAGTTGATGTATCCAAAAGTTCCGTATTGTCAATAGGAAATCAACGTCACAGACGACGCGTCAATCGGACGCCCGGTCTAAGAGTTATTCACTTTTTCGTCCCACGGGCCCGGTTGGTTTTCATGTCAAAACCACCCCAACTGTACTCCAACTGCGTCCAAACCTCAAGAGGAGTAAACCAAATGGTCCATCTCACTAAGAAGAATCCAACAAAGTCGATTGCATGTCAATCTGACGTCCGGAGCTCATGTTATAAGCATTTCCGCTCCGAGGGCCTGGTTGGTTTCGTATACAAACCAACCCGGCCAAACCCAAAGTACTCCAAAACATTGAGTGTAATATACCGAAACGACCATCTCGATCCAGGGATCGCATCACAGCTGACGGTGTGTCGATCGGAGGTCTGCAGCCCAAGATATGGGCAGAAGACCAATGAAGGTTCGGTAATAGGGGGTTCGGGCCCAGTCCGACCTGGCTAGATACCCTCTAGGTCGGCCAGAACCGGGTCAACCCGTCCCGGGTCCGGGTCCGGCCCGCTTGGTCATGGCCCGACTCGGCCTGGCAGACCGGCCAGGGCAGCCGGCCCGGCGCGTTGGCGCGCTGGCGCCGGCCATGGGCTCGGCCGTTTTGGCCGAGCGAAGGGACGCGGGGGGTGCTGCCCCCCGTTTTTTGAAGTCGCGGCCCCACGTGGGGGCCGCTTTTCTAGCCAGCCGGGGGTTGTAACCCCCGGCTCTTCCCCTAGCCGGCTGGCCCGCTCCGGAAGGCTGGCTGTTGCCGCCACAGGACCGACAAGGGCCGGTCCCGCTGCTCCGACGCCGGCGGCCCGAAATAGGCCGCCGGTTCCCCTACTCCGCCATGGCCTAGAACCGGCCGCGGCCTTGGTCCATCCGGCATGATGCGACGACGCCGCGCCCATCCACCATGGCCCTGCTCCATCCGCGGTGCTCTGGTGGTTCTCCGGCACGACGCGACGGCGTCGTGTCTTTGGTTCGCTGTCAACGGCGTGGCGCTTCATCCCCTTTCCTTAATAATTGCCATGTGGTGCTTCGGCACCACGTTGCTTTGTCCATGCCACATCAATATCAAACAACCAAAATGGGGTGGAGAGTCGGTCGTGTTCGTGCGGTCTGACCTCCTCACGTTATTGCGATAGCAGGCGGCCCCAAATAGACGATAAACCAACGATGAAGTAATCAGGAAAAAACGAAATAATAATTAAACCCCTACCTCGTCGAATCATTGAGTGAGGGTTCATCGCAGAAATAACTGTCGCGGAAATAACCATCTGAGGATTCGGCGTTATTCATCGGAGATCGTTGAGTTCTTCACATTTTTCGCGTTCTTCGTGTTCTATAACGAAGAAGATGAAGTTCTTCAAGCCTCCCTTAGCTTTTCTCCGAAACCTCTCAAGCAATAAGTCCCCAACCAAAATAAAATTTTTTCGTCACTTATTTTATTAACATAATTTAAGCATTTGAATTTCAAAAGTTGAATTAATGCCGTCAATTAATTAACTCAACTTGACTTAATAAATGGAGGGTTATGGGAGGTTAGTGAAGATGAAGGGGTGGGGTTCGTGTGGGCCCCACCACTCTCATAACCTCCAATGGGAAGTTGGGTGGTTACCCCAACTTACACTCAAAGTATAAAACTCTTAAACGAAAATAAAAATTGTAACTCATTTTTTATTTTAACTTCCACAAAATTTTAACAACTCCTCCCGTGAAAATGCAACTCCAGAAATGGTGTTTATAAGAAATTACCAGCGCTGCAATTCCGTTGGTGCCCTCAGAATTCGATTCCGAGCACCGGTTCAAAAGTTAGAATAAAACCCGCTCATTTGTTCACTGAACGTACACGAGCTAAACAATGGAAAATGGTTCCAGGCACACCGGGCCTCAGAATCAGGTGTCATCAGAAACTGCGTTCTTGTAAAATTCTAAAGAAAATTAAGAAAAAAAATTTCCTTGAATTTTTCGGGTCTTTACATCACTCCCACCTCAGGGTTTTATGTCCCCGTAAAGATACATCAAAATCTAGGGGAAAAAATGTGGGTACTGTGCATGAATCTAAGCCTCCCGCTCCCAAGTCCTCTCCTGGAGGTTCCCGTGCTGCCATCTTATGCGCACTAGAGGAATCGACCATCCACGTAGGACCTACTCTTGTCGATCCTCGATCTCCACTGGGACCTCCGCAAAAGTTTCCCCATTATCAATGTCCATCTCCCCATGGTCAATGATATGCGTCGGGTTGTGCACGTATCTCCTCAGCTGAGATACGTGGAAGACATCATGCACTCGATGCAACTGAGGTGGTAGAGCCAGGCGATAAGCCACCTCGCCAATCCTGCTGAGAACCTGGAATGGTCTGATGAAGCGTGGAGACAACTTGCCGCATCAGCCAAATCTCTGTATACCACGTTGAGGTGAGACCTGCATGAAGACGTGGTCACCATCCTCGAACTCCAGTGGCCTCTGCCTCCTGTCAGAATAAGACTTCTGCCAGCTCTAAGCTGCCCTCATCCACTCCTAGATGGCCTGGACCTTATCTGTCATGGCCTAGACTATCTCTGGTCCAACAAGTGCTGACTCCCCAGGGTCTGTCCAGCACATTGATGATCTGAAAGGTCAGCCGTACAACACATCTTATGGTGCCCTCCCGATGGTGGAGTGGTAGCTGTTGTTGTACATGAACACCACCAAGGGTAGGTGGTCCTCCCAACTGCGACCAAAGTCGAGGACACATGCGTGGAGCATATCCTCGAGAGTCAGTATGGTCTTCTCTGTCTGACCATCTGTCTGAGGGTGAAAGGCAGTGCTGAGACGTAGATGCGTCCCGAATGCCTCCTGAAACCCCTTCCAAAGTCGGGAAGTAATGCGAGCATCTCGATTGGAGATGATAGATTATGGTACACCATGAAGTCATATAGTATCTTGAATATAGAGACGTCCCAAGCTCTCCCATAATCCCTGCTCTCTGATGGGTAAGAAGTGAGACGACTTGGTGAGTCGGTCGACAATCACCCAAATGGAGTCGTGACCTCTGGAAGTGCATGGAAGTCCAGTCACGATGTCTATAGATATCCCATCCCACTTCCACTTCAGGACCTCCAAGGGTTGTACCAAGCCTGCTGGTACCTGGTGCCCTGCCTTCACCTGTTGGAAGGTGAGGCATCGAGAAACGAACTCTTCCACAACCTTCTTCATGCCTGGCCACCAGTGCTGTCGTCTAAGATCATGGTACATCTTCGTCACTCCAGGATGTACCGCCAAAGGGGAAGTGTGAAACTCTATCAGCACCTCCTCTAGTAAAGAAACTAGTACCAAGGTGCGTCCTCTAAAAGGACATCGTGCTCTCCTCCCACGGAGAATCCATCAGGTGCATTTCCTGAGGATATCTATGCACACTGCGTCTCACAGTCGACATCCCCATGCTATGCCTCTCTGACCCGCTGCAGTAGTGGAGGAGTGACTATGAGTGACTGAAGGAAGGCTACTCCATCTCTATCGACGAAGGATATCCGCAAAGCAACTAGCTGCTCTGTCGCCTCCCCAAGTAGTTGGATGCCCGTCCTCCTACTGAGAGAATCAGCTACTATGTTCCCCTTCCCTGGAATATAGACTATCTCAAAGTCATAGTCCTGGAGGAACTCTAGCCATCACTGCTGTCTCAGGTTCAGGTCCTTCTGCAAGAAGATGTACCTGAGACTCTGATGGCCATAATATACTGTAAAGTGCTCTCCCATCAGATAGCGTCTCCACATATTCAGACCGAAGACCACTAATTCTAAATCCAGGTCATGGGTAGCATAGTTCTTCTCATGCTTCCTCAACTAACTTGATCCATAGGCGATCATGGTCCACACCTGCATCAGGGAACATCCAAGTCTGGTCCCTAATTCATCGCAGTAAACTACGTACCCTACACCCTCCTCCGGCAACCTAAAGATAGGCGCGCGGGTCAATCTCTCTCTCTCAGCTCCTGGAAGCTCTATGACATAGGTCTAACCACACAAAGGGTTTCCCCTTCTTAGTCAAAGATGAGATTGGTGCCGCAACTCTAGAGAAGTCTGGCACAAATCTCCGGTAGTACTCAGCTAGTCCCATGAAACTCCGTACCTCTGTCACGCTCCTGGGTGGCTCCCATGCTAGCACTGCCTTGATCATCGCCAGATCCACCGCAACTCCCGCCTCAGAGATGTCGTGTCTTAAGAAGTGGACCTTGTGTATCTAGAACTGAAACTTAGAGAGCTTTCCATAAATCTAGTGCTCTCGGAGTTTGTCTAGTACAACCTGTATGTGGTAGGCGTGCTCCTCCTCAGTTTTTGAGTAAATTAAAATGTCGTCAATGAAGACCACAAAAAATCGATCGAGGTATGGCTGAAAGATCCTATTCATGAGAGCCATGAACACTAATGGAGAATTGGTTATGCCAAATGGCATAACCAAGAACTCATAGTGGTCGTACCGACATCTGAAGGCCATCTTCTGCACGTCCTCGTCCTGAACTCTGAGATGATGATAGCCTGATCTAAGGTCAATCTTCGAGAACCACCGTGCTCCCTTGAGCTGATCAAAGAGTTCGTCAATCCTTGGTAGTAGATACATGTTCCTCACTGTCACCTGGTTCATGCGACGATAGTCGACACAATGTCGCAAGCTCTCGTCCACCTTCCTGGAGAACAATATCGGGGAAGCCTAGGGTGAAACACTGGGTCAGATGAATCCCTTGACCTACAAGTCCTCCAACTATACTTGTAGCTCTCGAAGCTCGGTGGGAGAAATCTGATATGCTGGGGTTGATATCGGGGTTCTCCCGAGGTACATATCAATATAAAAGTCTACCTATCTACGAGGAGGTAGTCCCAGAACGTCGTCGGAAAAAATGTCTGCATACTGATCCACCACTGCAGGAAAACCAGGACTCCGCACGTCAACTGCTCCTAGGATGAGGCTAGCCAACTGATGAGTGATGGGATGTCCTCTCCTCTGCGAGAGCCCATCCTGTGCTGTGAAAAGATCCCTTCTCGTTGGTGAAGGTGAACCTGCTCCCGTCGGTGTGTACACACCGCACCTTACGCCTAATACAGTCAATCTGAGCATGGACTGTAGATAACCAATCCATGCCCAAGATGACATCATAAGGCCTCGACGCCGCTACAAGAAGATCCCAGCCGAAGCTCTCTCCTCCTAGAGTAAGCTCACACTACCGGCACCAGTGCATAATCGTCGAGTCTACTCGTGTAAGAGTCTATAGCCGGAAGGATCGAGCCAACGGCTCTGTCAGAATCTCTGAGCTCCGAAGAAGGGCATCGGCAATGAAAGAATGACTTGCTCCTATGTCTATAAGAACTGAAGAAAGGGTGGAATAGACACAGATAGTACCTCGAATCATCTCGGGTGCGCCGTGGTCGTAGGACTCCACTGTCTGGAGTTGTGCCTGTCTATACCTGCCAACTCCCTGTGGTCGGGGTGGACCTCTTGGTGGTGGTGGTCGTAGAGCCTCAAAGCGTCGCCCACCACCTGCTGCTCCGCCAACTCCTATGCCTCATCCACCTGCTACATGCAGACCACCACGGTCAAACCTCTACCTATGCATGGGTGGTCCCTCAACTGTCTTATGCTCCTCGGCACGGCGGGTCGGGTAGTCAGGATCCATGTGGCCCTGCTCACCGCATGCGTAGCACTGTCTGCCTTTCGAAAGACTGGATCTGTGCTGTGTGCCGCGCACTACTGAGCCAGTGTCTTAATGTCGTATGCCTGAGGGTCTGGTCTGCCTGGACCCATGAGCCATCCATCGACTCCCTGCTGCAGAAGACTCTTCTATGTGCCGCCCTACGGTAGGTCTCACTGCTGATGTAGGCTCAGCATGGAAGCTCACAATTAGAAGGGCTCTCTCCAGTACTCCTTCCTGTGTCAGAATGCTAATGGAGATCATTGATGCCCTAATCTCCTACCTCATACCCTACTCAATGGTCCGGGCCCGGAAGAATGGGTCCCGTACCATGTCCATCGAGTAGCGCGAGAGATCGGTAAATCTCACCGAGTACTGGAAGACCGTCAGGCTTCCCTGCCGCAGCTAAAGAATCTGATGGATGCACACCACACAGAGGGTCGATGGGACGAACTCCGAGCGGAAGAGGCTCTCGAAGTCCGTCCATAGGAGAGATTCCTCATCATGCACCTGGAGTATCATGCTCCACCATCTTCCTGATGTCTCGTGTAGTAGGCTCACTGCGAGGATCACCATGAGATCTTCTTGTGTCCTTACTAACCTGAAAACTCGTACAACTGCCTCCATCCAATCCTCGGTTGCCTGAGGGTTCGTCTCCCCATGGAACCTGGGTGGTCGCTGATGCTGAAACTCATGCAGTGCACTAAGGCGACATGCATCGTCAGCGGCTGGGGCTGGTAGCATCGGTGGCTCGGCGGGTAGAGGTACCGTTGGTGCCTCTCCTGTCAAAGGCCCTGTACCGAGGCCTCATCGCTCTGTAGGTTGTCGTCGCACACAACTCTCGGAACCCTAGCTGGATGCCATCATGGGGCCATCCTGTAAAGAAACAGGTGCGCCACAGTCAACAGTATACCTGGTAAGATGACATAAAGTAATCACAAAGAAAACATGAAACACACATGCAATCAATGTTTTCGTGGATTAAGTCAGAAATCAGAAGTCGGGGTCATGTTGTATGGATACGTCTGCCACCGCACCAACACTGGACTCCCTGGACTGATAACCTGACCCAATATGCTTATCACTATTTCTTTACATAGAAAAATATCAGAGTCCTAAGTTCTTCAGTAGAACCGAACTCTTCTGATACCAATTTCTCATGACCCTTCCTCGGGGCCTGTGTCGTGACTACCCCAAGCCCGCCTTCCATAGGCCAGGGGCTGGCGACTAGCACCAAGGCATAATTCTTGGTAAAACGGGAAGGCATTGCCTTTGTAAAGTAAAAAAACACCAAAGAGCAAGCAAGAAGAAGTAAAGACTATGTAAAAATTGGGTACAATAGTATGTGCGGAAAAGTAACTGGGCCAGAATACAAACCCAAACTAAAAGTAAAGTACAACTTGAAAGGATAAACATCAACTTAAAGTAATTCTGTAGCCTCGAGCCGTCCACTGTATTTCCCACCTGTAGGGTGAGTACAGATTGCCTCCACAGCTCCTCTGGTCCAGTCGTCCGCTCGGATTACGTCCCGGCCAGTGGTCCACCTCTGGGTAGCTACCTGCTCCGCAGGCCTCAACCGCAATCGGCACTGTCCATCGTCTGCAACCAACACAACGTAGTGTGTGCATAGCCCGTGCAGGGGTGAGTATAAGCTACTCAATAGGGACCCCGAGACCCCCGAAGGTCTTCCAGAATATTCAAAGGATAATCCACTAAGGAAAGATACAATCACGAAGTAACATCCAACACTACATAGGTATATTCCCATACATATACCTAAGTCATCAATTCTCATTCGTCTCCAACATCCGTGCTCAAGTACAACCCATTCCATGCAGGAAATCACAATCCAATCCACACAGGAAAGCATAATGTAATCCACATAGGATATCAAGTCATTCTTATCAAAGATAAGGATTGAATGTCAAGATTCATCTCACACAGGTATAGTTCTTCGTAAGACGATATAGATGATCAGATATTTCCACTGATTCAACTAAGTTGTCGGACCCACACAGGTTCGATAGGTACTAACCCCTGCAATGACCCACAATGGATCGATAGGTAACTAACCCCCGCAATGACCCACATAATATCAGACACACACATGATCTGTAGGCGCTGGCACACACAGGACCGTTGAGCGCTGATCCACACATGATCTGACCCACACAAGATCGGTAGCACTGATCAACAAAGGATCACTGAGTGTTGTAGTCGTCTTCGTCGAATCCACAGAGGATTTCTGTATAGTCATCATCGTCATCGTAGTCGCAGCCAGCTCTAGGGTTCTCGCACACAACAAGATCATTCGGGAGGGTCCGCTCCACGAGCCAAAGGGCTGGTAGATCAACTGACACATAGTCTAGATTTGATGTATCCAAAAGTTCCGTATCATCAACCGAAACTCAATGTCATAGACGGCGCGTCAATCGGACGCCCGGTCTGAGAGTTATTGGCTTTTTCGTTCGAGGGACCCGGTTGGTTTTTAAGTCAAAACCAACCCGACCATACTCCAACTGCATCCAAAGCTCGAGTGAAGTAAGCCAAATGGTCTGTCTCACTAAGAGTAATCCAACAAAGTCGATTTCACGTCAATCGGACGTCCGGAGCTCATGTTATAAGCGTTTCCGCTCCGAGGGCCCGGTTGGTTTAGTGTACGAACCAACCTGGCTGAACCCAAAGTACCTCAAAACCATCAGTGTAATATACCGAAACGACCGTCTCGATCCAAGGATCGCATCACAGCTGACAGTGCGTCGATCGGAGGTCCGCAGTCCATGATATGGGTAGAAGAACGATGGACGTTCGGTAATAGGGGGTTCGGGCCCGGTCCGACTCGGCCCGATACCCTCTGGGTCGGCCCAAACCGGGTCGACCCGTCCCGGGTCCGGGTCCAGCCCGCCCTGGCTTGGGCGCGGCCCGGTCCGACTTGGCAGCCCGGTCAGGCGGACCGGCCAGGGTAGCCGGCCCAGCGCGCTAGTTCCAACCAGCGGCTCGTCCGTTTCGGTAGAGAGAATGGACGCAAGGGGAACTGCCCCCCGTTTTTTGAAGTCATGGCCCCACGTGGGGGCCTCTTTGCTAGCCAGTCGGGGGTTGTAACCCCCGGATCTTCCCCTATCCGACTGGCCCGCTCCGGCCGGCCGGCGGTTGCCGCCACGGGACCGGAAAAGGCCAGCCCCCCTACTCCGACGCCGGCGGCCCGGAACCGACCGCCGGTTCGCCTTCTCCACCGTGGCGCAGAACCGGCCACCACCTTGGTCCGTCCGGTAGGGCGCGACGGCGCCGTGCCCATCCACTGGGGCCCCACTCTGGCCGCGGTGCTCTTGTGGTTCTCTGGCATGGCTCGACTGTGCCGCATCTTTGGTTCTCCATCAACGGCGCGACGCGACAGCGCTGCGCTTCATCCCCTTTCCTTAATAATTCCCGCGCTGTACTACGACACCATGTTGCTTTGTTCATGCTGCATCAATATCAAACAACCAAAAAGGGGAGGAGAGTCAGGCATGTTCATGTGTTCTGACCTCCTCCCGTTATTGTGATAACAGGTGACCCCAAATAGATGATAAACCAACGATAGAGTAATCAAGAACAAACGAAATAATAATTAGACCCCTACCTCGTCGAATCGTTGAGCGAGGGTTCATCGTGGAAATAACTGTCACAGAAGATGGTGTCATTGGCGTCACGGTACATGGCGTCGCGTAGTCGATCTCTGAGGATTAGGCATTCTTCGTCGGAGGTCAGTCTGTTCTTCACATTCTTCTTGTTCTCTAATGAAGAAGATGAAGATCTTCAAGCCTCACATAACTTTTCTCCCAAACCTCATAAGTAACAAGTCCCCAACCAAAAAAAAATAATTTCATCCCTTATTTTATTAACATAACTTAAGCATTTGAATTTCAAAAGATGAATTAATTCCCTCAATTAATTAACTCAACTTGACTTAATAAATAGAGGGTTATGGGAGGTTAAGGAAGATGAAGGGGTGGGGTTCATGTGGGCCCCACCACTCTCATAACCTCCCATGGGAAGTTGGGTGGTTACCCCAAATTCCACTCTAAGGGTAAAACACTTAAAAGAAAATAAAAATTGTAACTCAATTTTTATTTTATCTTCCACGAAATTTTAACAACTCATCCCATGAAAACACAATTCCGGAAAAGGTGTTTATAAGAAATTATCGGCGCTACAATTCCATCGGTGCCCTCGGAATTCGATTCCGAGCACCAGTTCAAATGTTAGAAAAAAACCCGCTCGTTCGTTCACTGAACGTACCCGAGCTAAACTTCGGAAAATGATTCCGGGCACACCGGGTCTCGGAATCAGGTGCCGTCAGAAACTGCATTCTTGTAAAATTCCAATGAAAATTTATAAAAAAAAATTCTTTGAATTTTTTGGGTCATTACATCATACCCCAACATTTTTAAATTAATTTAAATGGGTATTACAATGAAATGAAACCTGGTTAAAAAGGAGAAAGGAAGGAATCCCTTATGAAAGTTTGGCATGGTAACGTGTGTACATAAGGGTCCATAAGAGGGATAAATGAGAGTGAAAGAGAAGACAATATTTTATAAATAAAATGGGTATTAAGGAGGATATATAATAACATACCCCAACATATGAATAAAAATTAAATTAAAATTCATAACATTAAAATAATTATTGAAAAATAAGGAGGGTGAAAGATCCCTTATAGAATTTCACCAACGTAACAAGTGTGATTAAAATATCATAGGAGGGATTGATGAGATTTAAAAGAATATCTCAAAATATATACATATAATGGAGTTTTTGGGGGTCATTTATCATCATGAAACAACTTATAAATATGGAACATAGGAATCATAATGTAAATGAGTGGCTTGAATTGAAATTAGAAGAGTGAAATCCCTTAGGAAATTTTGGCATAATAACAGCTTATATAAGGGTCAAAATGAGGTAAGATAAATAATAACTCATTAAAATAACAACACATAAAAAAATAATAGAATTATTATAATATTATAAAATTGTAATCATCTGAAATTACAAGAATTAATTTAAAATAAAATGATCCAATTTGAAGAGAGGAGAGGAAAGTGAGGATCCCTTACTTGGTAATGTGATCCGAATGTATTTGGAGAGGCATGATAGTTGATTCTTGAGAGCTTTTGGAGAAATTGGAGGATTATTGAGATATAAGGGTACATGTAGGTCATGATATAAATAGTTTATTGAATAGGAATGGGAGATTATGTGGGTTTATATAAGAAAGTGGAGGGAATTTTTTATTACTTTGGTTTTGGACACTACACATTAAAATAATCAAAACAAAAAAACCATACCATTTTTTTACCATTTTTTTTGAAAAGTGGATTGAAAAACATTATTTTATACGGACAATGTCCTAACATATTAGTATATTAGGTGTTCTTATGATTAGGTGACTCACAGTCTAATAGAAATCAATTTAAAAAGATAAAACATTTTATAAGTATTGGAGGGTCCACTAAGGTGCAATAAAATTAAAACAACAAATCTAAAATCATATTATTTTAATTTTAATAAATATATTGGCCTAATAACCCTTTTATAGTAATTTATTACATCACTATTGGGTCATTATGATGTCCTAAAAACATTATATATGTAAATGGTATTTAATTTTTACCAAAAAATTCGACTGTCTTAGGAAATTATTAAAAATTAACTGTTATATAATTTCGACTTCCTAAATCCAAAATTGATATTTATTCTATATAAATAATTTTCTAAATATGGTAATTTTTTATTATAAAATAATAACTGACATTTATCGATAAATCTTTGGTTTTTACAAAAATAGCATTAAATGAATAATAAAAATTAAAATTGTATTCACAAAAAAATTATACAATCATTTATATTTATTAAAAAGTAAATTAGTACTAAAATTTTATAAAAATGTTATTTAATTAAAAAATATATTAATTAATAAAAATATATTTATTAATTGAATAATAACTAAAAAATTATAATTGTGCTTTAAAAATCACATACAAAGTGATAATAATAAAATAAATATATATTCATTAATATATACAGAAACAATGAAAATAATCATAGTGAAAGGGTCTTGTTACATAACCCATTATAACACCCGCATAAGACATAAGGGTAAGATGCAAGATGGTGAGATACTCTTTGGGAGGCTCAGATAACATCCCTCGGGTGGTAATATCTATTTACTTCCACCTCTCCTATAGGTGATTCAGTTCACACTTAACTAGATAAAGGTCAAATTGGGCATGTTCATGAGTGAATCCCAAAGACTCTCCTTCATTTCTGAGATATAAAAAATGAGATTCATATAGATCGAGTCAAATAGTTGAGGCCATTAACACTTCATTGAAAATTATTTTCTCTATTATAACTTGAATTTATAATCAATAATTATAATGTTAAAATAATTATTGTTTCCAACGAACTATTGATCATCAATTATAATTTACCAATGGTCATATAATGGTTGGAAACTAACAATAATATCACAATTTATAATTATATAGTTTTAATTAATGAGACATATTAAAACATACATTTTTAGTAAAAAAAATATTATTCAATGTATTGGGTGAATACATTCTTCCCCCATTAAGAAATTTCACCCCCAAAATTTTGATTTACATACTAAGTTGAAAACAGGTGAAGTTACTTCTCCTTCAACTCTTCAATGAGGTCTTTACTATTTCTTATTATAATTTACATTAAGTATAAAAGGTTTATGCATCACAATAGTAACTCAGGATATTTCTAAAGTCATCTACTTCATTTAATTGAGAACACCCCATGCATCGTGGATTATATAGATGGAAGCACCAATAAGTCTTTATAAAATAATTTCTTATATATAATTTTGAAATATCTTCTTGGCCTTGTTTTTTATAAAAAAATCTTAATTAGTCATCTTAATATATTTAAAAAAGGGTTTTGGTGTATCATTTTAGCAGTTTCCCAGAAGACAGGAATCTATAATTTGATACATATAAGATTTTTGAAGGTTAACCTATTTTGTAAAATCTAGAGAATCATTTAGTGCTATATCATTTTTAAATAATAAGAATAATTTTAAATGGACCTGCTGATACTTACCACTCTTAGCATGGTAATAACGTTGAGAGTAAAAGATTCTCCAATAGACGGTGCATAATCCTTGAAAGAATCATGAATTTGTAGTGGTATTGGATGCCTCATAATGTTTTTTCATGTAACTTTGATATTCGAAAAAGTTTAAAATTTATATGAGGATGACTTCATGATAATCTCTATAAAGTGTTTTTAGGAAGAGAGATAATAAATATTTGTGATCATGATACTTACATGATTTAAGAATGAAAAACAAAAAACAATTACTGGGTTTGAATACTTAGCTAATAATAATGTAAATAAGAAAAAATTGGAAATATAAGCATAAAATTATATAGTATATCTTAACATATGATACCATACATTTCAATCTAGGTTATCTATTATCTAATTCATAACATATATTCATCTAGGATTTTTTTGTTCCCTTAATAATGGTTCCTAGTGTGATTATGAATTTATCAAAGCATATCCCCTGGGAGTGTCAAACTAAGAGTGCAGAAAGGCCCATTATCATGCACTGTTCCCGTTCATGTCTATCTCAAAGTAGTGTTTTCAGTTTTTACCCCTATATAAATTTGTACATGATCCAAATCTATTGTTTGTATCCAGAAAATGATATAATTTCTTGATAATCCACTTACTCTATTCTTACCCTTCATTAGGGATGTTTTTATTATAAACAGTATTATCCCTAAGGATTTAACTATAGTATTCTAATCCTTACACCAAAAACAACTAAATATATACTTTCATACCAAATATATCACCCCTGGTCTTTATTAAACACTTAGACATGATTTATTACCTAAAAATGAACTTAAAGAAAACTCCAATGGTAGATAGGTTTATTGTCAAGGGAAATTAGGAGTGTTAAATGAAAATATAAAACACAAAATACAACATATTTATTGAAAACATCATTTATAGGACCACAAAATTCCTTCGTACTTATAATTTCGTGGGTTAACCTAAGGAGATACATAATAATATGGTGAGTCATAAATCTCACTAATGGAGTAAACAAGACATAAATTGAAGAATATAATACATCTTTATAAATAGGAATATCAATAGAGAATTTGTGAAACATCAACAAAAAGGTATGATATATCATGATTATCATAACATAGTGATGTGGTAACAACATTTAACATGATACTAGCATTAACCAAGGCTCATTGCACATGGATCAAGAGTAAACCCTTCTTTAACCTGATTAATCACAAGGAATACCTTATTTCACTCAAATTAGCTTGAGTAATCCCTCATTCTACTTGATGAATCATGATACAAATCTTTACCAAATGCACTAGAGAGCGACTAGGGTGCACCATTTATAAACATTACATTTCATGCATAAGTGTGCCACATGGATCATATAACATGGAATCATTCAAAATAATATATCATTCCATGATTAGGATATTTGGAATAAAAAAATTTATGTAACATTCAATATTTATTTTTTCATAAAGATTAATACCCTTTAATGTAAAATTAGTTTGGTATTCACTACACAATGATATTGGCTTCGAAAATCAAGGTGTAATTCTGAAAACATAACAACGTGACATTAAAATTCATAAAAATGGTCGAGGATAGAGAAATGGGAATCTAATAATATTTACATGAGATGGAATGTAAGTGGTTCATATAGATACATGTCCCAACACATGTAAACTGGAAATTGAAGGCATAACAAAATAAATAAACATGATGAAATTGGAGAAATGGAATAAATCTTATGAAATTTCGGCATGTAATGTGTGTGCATCAGAGGGATTAAAGAGAGATATATATTTCTATCATAATTCAACAATTAGGGGGTTAGTATGGGGGAGGAGTGAAATCATACACCATATTTTGTAATTGAATGTGAAAGGGTATTTCATTGTAATGAAACATGGATAAAAATGAAAATGGAAGGAATCCCCATGAAAATTCAGCATGGTAATGAGTATATATAAGGGATTATGAGAGGAATAAATGAGATTGAAATGGTATATAATTATTTATATATAATATTTTATTTATTAAGGATATATAATAACATATCCCCTCAACGGAATACAAATATATTAAATTACATAACATGAAAATAATGCTTTATAAAAGTGGAGGGTGGAAGAACCTTTATGGAATTTTGGAAAAGTAACAGGTTTTTTTATAAGATTATACATGGGATTGATTAGATTTATAGGAATATATAATCATATATACCTGAAATGGAATGTATGGGGTCTTGTACCATCCTAACCCACCATATAATTATGATTCATAAGAAGCATAATGTAAAAGAGTAGCATGAATGGAAATGCGAAAAGAGAAATCCCATATGAAATTTTATAATACTAACAGCAATGGTAAGGGTCAAAATGAGGGAGGATAAATAATACCCCATTTAAATAACATCAAAATAATATTAATATAATTATTATAAAATACTAAATTTGTAAATATTAAAAATAGAAAAACTACTTTCAAATAAGATGCCTGAATTTGAAAGGAGGAAAAGAAAGTGAAAATCCCATACTTGGAAGTGTGATCCCAAAGGCATGGGAGATAGTTGAGAGAGGCTTCATTTGTGCTAGGTTTCCTTGGGAGTATTCTAGAGGGAGGAAATAAGATGTTTTTCTAGCTCCAAATGTTTTGAGTGAAGAGGAATGGGAGATTTAGTTGGATTATATAGGAAAGGAGAGGAAATTATTTATTATTTAGGCTTGGCACATTACAATTAAAAAAATCAAAACCAAAACCTATAACATGGTTTTTACCAATAATTTTTTTTTGAAAACGTGCAGTGTAAAAAAAAATTTATATATCCAATGTCCAAAATTATAAAATTATTTGTCTTGATTATATTCAGGTCAGTCGCATTCTCAAGGAAATCAATTTAAAAATATAAAATATAATATCAGTCCTAGAGGGTCAACTAAGGAACCATAAAATAAATATATCAAATATAAAATATAATTATTCGAAAGGTAAAACATATATTATTAGAATATTCTTTTTATATTATTTTCTTACATCACTATTGGGAAATTATATTGACATTAAACACAATAAATATTTAAATGAAATTATATTTTTTCCCAAACATTTGATTATCTCTGAAAAAATGAAAAATTAACTATTAGATAATTTTGATACCTAGAATCAAAAAATTATATTCATTTTATCTAAATAATTTTATAAATATATGAAATTTTAATTCTAAAATAAAAATATTCATTTATCGAAAATTCATGGGTTATAACAAAAACATATTTCAGACCATGATAAAAATTAAAATTGTATTCATAAATAATTTATAAGATCCATAATATTCATTTAAAAGTAATTTAATAATAATAATTTATTAAAATTCTATTTAATAAAAAATCCATTAATTCGTCAATATAGTTTTTTTATTTAATTTTAACATAAAATAATTTTTATGCTTTAACATTCACCTACAAAGTAACAATAATAAAATGATTGTATATTCTATATTCTATACAAATCAATGCAAAGAATAATAATGCTAGGGTTTTGTCAAATAACCCCTTATAACTGCCACTTAAGACCTAAGGGTATAGAGTGTGATGGTGACATTATCTTTGGGTGCATTGGAAAACATCGCTCGAGTGGTAATCTCTATTAAAATCCACCTCTCTTGTAGGCAATTTCATCCAAGATTAACTTATTGAATCTCATATTGTGTTTATTCAAGAGTTTCTCCCAGTGATGCGACCTCCTTTTTTTGATCTGAAAAAGAATCTTAGTATGACTCGAGTCTACTAAATGAGGCCATGAATTCTTTATTCTGAATTAAATTTTCCTTTATAATTTCAATTTATAAAAAAATAAAACACTAAAAATTTTATTATTTACAACAGTCATCATAATATTTAATAATAATATATGAATTTACAACAAACTGCTTAAAAATGATATTTACATTTCAATTTATACATATATATTTTTAATTAATGAGACATTCGAAAACATACCTTTTTAAGAAACAAAATATTATTCAAATGTTTGGGTGGGTACGTTGATCATAATGTTTATGTGAGAATTAGTCAATGAATAAATTATGTGTATTATATTTATATCCCCTTAAAACAAGTGGAAATAAAACATAACAAAATAAAATTTATGATAAATTTAAACATAGAAAGACATAATCAATGAAGTATAATATTCATCAAATGAACATAAATTGATTTAACAAATCCATTACCACACACTTTGTTTTGGTTTATCATTCCATAGACACTTACTTAGTAGTTTTAAACATGTTATTAATTGATTCCATAAATATATTAATTTTTTAATAAAATATACAAACCTTTAAAACATATTGTTACAAGATTTCAATTAATATTTTTTATTTTCATTTGTATTGGTTTTAATTTTATTGTTTTCTCATATGTGTTTCATCATGAAAGATCTAGTTATTATTCATATTATATAGTTTTATCTTATCTATATTAATTATCATGAAATAATTTTAATATTTTTACATAATTATTACTTTTAAATTCAATCGTTAATGATGGTTATGAAAAATGAGGAATGTTACGATCATGGAGATGAAGGTCATGCATATGCATTAATAATGATTCCATTTTTCACAGATCATTATGAATAATTGGTAATTAATGTATTATTGTTAATGAAATATATTGATACAATATATAAAATAATAAATAATTATATATTTTCATCCATGTGGAAAATTGGTATGTAAAGTATTGGCGGACTTCAGTGCTTGAACCAATCTATCAGCATCAAATACTGTAGGAAAAATGTGACAGTAAATACTAGTGGACCCATTCACGAGTTGTTACCCTGATATACCTATTTACCAAAACCATGTCTATGTTAAATTTCTATAAAATTTTGTAATTCTATGAACACCCACATAATATCATCCATAGAAAAATATTATGATTTTATCATATACTAGTCCTGAAATTCAATCATAGGTTTATGTTCCCTATTCTATGTTTCCTTAAATATATTTATCTGGGTTTCTACTAAACATCCTTTGATACCCATGGTAGAAACCATGAAAATGGAATATAGGATTTAGTGCATGCTGCCATTACCTTTTCATAACCTATAAGTAATAACATCAAAAAACAAAAATAGTTATCTATTCTTGGTAAACACGATATGTAATTGATTATTACATTATATATGAATACACAAATTAAAATATATTTTTGTAGGGGAATAACATGGTTCCTTATATAATATTATTGCATATATGTTATCTTAATATTCATCCAATCCAGGGTAAAGGGTATGATATAATGGTGAGCTCAAATGTACAGTAATGGTTAAGTATTGTAGATACATTCATTGAATAATAAGCACAATCAACCTTGACTGTAAATCACATAACACACATTTCATATAATCTATAAATTAATATTTAATCTCACCCATAGATAATATCAAAACAAAAATATCATATATTATAATAAATATGGAAATGTATGTACCAGAACAAAAATTCTATTTAAGTATCTTAACTTCATGAATAGATAAGTAAAAATTAATATGGAAAGGTTAATGATAGAAAATTCATATTATCTAATCAATAACTATTAATGAAATTCATCCAGAGATAATATCAGAGTAAAAATACTCATGATTGTAATATAGAAATACTCTATAATTAAAATTCTAAATTATTTTTATTCATGACTACCATGTACATGATACATTTACCGTGGAGACATTCTAGAGGAGGGTGTAAAAAATTTACTGAAAACCCACTTTACTAAGGTCATCCAACAGATTCGTTCCATGATACTACTGATAAATTAGGGTGATATATATAATTGGGCCACACCCATATCGTACTCTTCCAAATTTTTACTCATATATTGAATAATTGATTTAATTCAATATAAAATTTACTTTATCAAATAGATGTATATATTTAATAACATTGATTTATCATTATTTACTCACATATAAAAATAACATTCATTATAGAATTCAAAAAGTAGAAATTGTATAATATTTTTGAAAAAAATTTATATAAGATACATAATATGAATATTTGGGGAAATTTTATTTAAAAATTTAAAATGATTTTTATTTACAAAGAAAAGGAATCAATGAATGGAATGTCAATACCCTCCTTATATAAAATGATCATAAACCATACAGAGGAATAATAAGGATGGTATCCATATTACATATATCGAAAAAAGTAATAATAATAAATGGTTATTATTATTTTTGAATATAAATACCCCAAAAATATCATTTTAATCATTTTTGATGAAAATATAATTTCTTTTTGAAGAAATCATTTAAAATTATTTACTTTAAAGAAAATTAATTTTTTTCAATGGAACACCTAACTCATGAAAATCTAGCATTATTTAAATTATAGACCTAATTGAGAGTATATTTTTAAAAGTAATAAAATTAAAAAAAAGAACATTATTTTTTCATTCTAAATATAGTAACAAGATTATTTTTAAAAAAAGATAACATGATTCCCATAATATTAACAATAAAATAAAAATGAGTGTTATTTTTAATAAATAAATTATATTCCTTTGAAACAACAATGTGAAAATAAATATATTTTGGAAATTAATTTCATTTATTATTTTTAAAATGTTAAAATAATTTTTGGAAATAATTTTTGAAAACATGCTTTTCGATGAAACCAAATGTCCTACCAAAGAGTTAAATGAATTCATACTTAATAAAAAATAACTTTCCAAAAAATTACATATCCAATGTGGGAAATTGATAATATTTCACTAAAATAAATCATAAAAAACCAGATAAAAAATTTAAAGGTTTTATTAAACAATTATCAAATTATTTCATCTAATAGTAATTTATAAATAAACAATCTCGATGAGAATGACATTGTGAAATAAACCATTATAATGATAATAACGTTGAAGTGATAATTATTAAATGAATAAATTATGAATATTAAGTTTAAATAAACAAAAATAAATTTGAAATAAATCATATAATGTAAAATTTAATTATACACATAATCGTATAATTACATAATCAATGATAGATATGTTTAACCTAATGAATGGTAATTGATTTAAGAAACCCCTTACCTCACACATCATTTTGGTTAAACATTTCGAGGAATGTTATATAATGTTTTTAAATATGTATTTAACTTATTAAAATTATATATTAATATTTATTATATCATATATTATGCTATTAGGACATCTTATCACCCTTTCACTAATAATCTTTAATTATTTTTATTGTTTTGGATATTAATTGCCTTGTTTCCAATGTATGTTTCATCTAGAATGTTCTGATAACTAATTTTATTATATATTTATATAATATATATATTAATAATCATTAAAAAATATCAAAAATTACATTTACTATACATTTAAAACCAATCATGAATGATCATTATGAAAATTGAAGTAAAATATGATCTTGGAGACGGTATGACAGAAGTTTGTATCATTATCATTTCCATTTTTAAAAAATACTTATGAAAAGATTTATTTAATATTTTAACTTTATATAATATTCATGATATAATATATACCATATTTTATTATTATATATTTCATCCATGTGGTGTGGAGATTCGAAGAAAGTCACATCACTTCGTGAAGGCGGTTGTCCATACATACAATAACGATGTAATCAGATTTACGTGTAAGAAATATAATGATTTATTATATTGATTTAGTTATTAATAATTCATAAATATAATAATTTTTTCATTTAAATCACATTTAATCAATATAAATTTTCATTATCACCTTCCATTTAAATCATTAGTGAAAGACAAATCAAATAGCTTCACAAGGCGGTGGTCCATTGTACACATGAGAAACATTGTCATGTCTCCCATATAATGAAAATTAATAAGTTATATATTATATATTGAATCTAGATTTATAATAATGTTACATATATGTATTATAGTCCTTATATCTGTAACGATACCCAACCATGAGAAGCTATATTGGAAATACTAGTGACAACTGTTGAAGAGGTGGTGGTTCACCGTACACACATGTGATGAATTATTAACTCATTTTATGGAAGTGTATGTGGTTGATGTATTTAACCTTAACATAAATAAATCTCAATATATGGAATATAATTATTATATTATATCATCATGGTATAATATAAATTTAAGGACATTGAGAAATATAAAATTTGAAGATGCTCATTGATGAACATTGCCTCTTTTCTGGTATTATCCTTATATTTATACTAAAGCCTTATAATGATGGATTTAAAACCAAAATAAGGATTCTGTGATGGGGTATGCAATTTGGAATTTATTTTATCATTTTTCATACAGATGTAATTATATGATTTAATAAGTGAGGGAAGATAGTACCCTTTTATAGTTGAGGAGGAGTGATGTTTTTTTAATTACTCAAAAATATTTACATGTGGGAGATCAATAATCCTAAAGTGGAAAATAAATTTATAATTAATGATATATAGTGATGATATGGTATATTCTCATCTCATACACATATTTTAAAATTAATATTAATCATTTTTTAATTAAATTTTATGTTTCTTTATTTTAGTTGTTTTTGTAAAACTATTGTAACTGGTTTGAAAACCGAGGTATTTTATTATTGAGGAATTAATTTTTATTAGATTTATTAGATAATGTGGAGAAAAATATTATGAATAATAAATCTAATTTATTATATCATATTATTGTGTTTGTTGAGAATAAAGTCTACCGCAATAATATATAATGTTCTAAAACACTACTTTATCATTATCTCTGCTAACAATGTTTTTACTATTTTAGGGTTAATATTTCATTATTAAATTAAACATATTCCATTATTTGAATATATTGGGTATTTATTAACATATATAAGTTACTTTACTAATGATAGTATTTTTACCTATTTTGAATCATTTAATAAAATGTATTTTATCATTAAATTACATTAATTTAAATTTTGACATAAATAATTTAAAATGAATTTAAAAAATATTAATAAAATTAAGTAATTAGAATATATTAATTTTAAACTCTTTTATCATTCTATATTTTTATAATAAAATAATATAAAAAACTAATTCACTCAATTAATTTCACTTTTAGTATTTTTATTATCATTTATTTCAGTCCATTATTATCTAATTAATTACTCTATTAAAATCTCATAAGAATTTAAGGTAACTATATTATCCATAAAAGTTGATGTTATTTTATTATGATAATAGAAACTCATTTATATATAAAACTAATATTCACAAACTAACCGATATTTTATTTTCCATATCCCAAGGATTTATTGTTTTTATAAGTAATATTTTTTATTCTCTTTCATTACATAAATTATTATATTGGTCACATTAAATGAAAATTAGAAATTATTTTCCATATATTATATAATTTAATGTCCAAAGTAAAAATAAATTTTATAAATAAAACAAATATATTATTTTAAGCCATTTCAACCCTTATATTTTTAGTTTAACCCGAAGGCAAATAATTTTTTGATTTATCCGTGATATTTAATTTATACTTCATTTTGTATTCATTATGGTAAAAATGTAATTTCACAATATGAGAAATTAAAAATTATATTGATTACAAATACAGAATTTCCTTTTAAAAATTATACTTGTATAAGTGGAAAACATTAATTTAATATGAATCAAATAGTCACGTTGGGAAAATGTGTTTTCAAAGTGAAAATGTTAAAAAAACATACAATGATTTTGTATATAAATTTACCATTAAATTATTAAAATGAACTAAATTGTATTAATTGATATAAAATTCTACTAATTTTACTTTAAAAAAAATTTGTAATAAAATTTATAATTAAATATTATTTAAATGGTAGGAATTTATCAATTGAAATTCTGTATTTTCCACATTTCAACAAAAAATAGAACATATAAAAAAATACCAAATATCCACCATAAGAGAATTTAGGTATTGAAATGTAAATTTTTTATTATTTATTTATATAAATTTTCAAAAAAGGGTAAAAATTAATATTTAAATTATGTGTGCTAAGTGAAAATAAACTATCTTCTAGGAAAATATTGTTTTCCAAAAATTATTTTCTATTCGTTTAAATGAATCTATATACTATTTATAATAAATATATAACTAATAAATGTGTATAGTATATATTATAATATAGTATAGTTAATTAAATTAACCTCCCCCTTTTCAAGCATTATGATATAACTCTTATATTAAGTAATATTATTATTAGTATATTGTTGTTCGGTAAAAGTCAGTCTTGCGTGTAACTTAAGATTTGGAAGAAAATCGTTGTTTCTTGTAATGCTAGAGAAAATATGGTATGCATTCAATGAAATTAGGAATGTATATTTAATTTATATTAAAAATTAAATATATCATAATGTCTTAGGATATTATATTACTGTTTATATTTCGGGTCCACATACGGCTATGAATAAATTGTTATTCTTTTAGAATTTCATGAGTCTATATAGGGTTTAATGTAAAATAATATTTTAATTGAATATGAGACCTTAAAAAATATGATTCCCATCATAATATTCCATTACATAAAATAGTAATAATAATAATAATATTTTTATGGCATTCACTTTCTTGTGCAATGATAAATATTATTTATCAACATGAAAATAAATATTCATCACAGGATATGGTCTTTGTCAATTCAAAATACTCAGAAATTTTTGGAATACATCCATAAAATTATTCTATTCTCTTAAAAAATTATTATTTTTCATAAAATTGTAATTATATATGTACTAAAGAGTCAAATATATAACTAAATAAATATTATTGACATTCTAGAGAATTAATGGTAATATATTTATGGGAACAATAAAACAAAAATAATTATTCCTCAATAAATGAAATAATAATTATACAATTAATTGAATTCAAATATAATTTAATCTATGTAAAGAGTAATACATAGTGTGTAATCTTCTAAGGTACTTTCAAAATTTCATTAGGTTGGTACATCTAAATTTGAATATTAATATATAGCATGTGGTCATTGAACCTAAAAGAAATAACGTAATGCTACTATGAAGACAACCACATATGATTCTTAACTGTGTAATATAGTATATTTGTCTAAATATATCATCAAGATGTTCACACATCTATGTCATCCAAATATTTTCTCAAAACATTTATCATTGACAATTTGAAATAAATTTCATTACATCATAAACATGGAATTTATGTGATCATTATATTTTAATCAATGAGTGGAGATATAAACATCTAAAAAGATGTAATGGAAAAATCGTTCATATACATATCTATTAATAACATTTAATTAATGATGCTCTCAACATAGCCTACAATTCTATGAATATATTCCATCACTGTTTTGATCATAAAATCATAGTGTGAAATCCATGACATGCATTAATGACAATATTAAAGTCTAATAACTATTATAGACACACATATTATTATCTGATGACCCCAAAACATACAGAATTCATACTAGTTAATTTTATATCATAACCATTCATCATTGATATTTTCAATTGTGAACACTATGAGAAAACATATAATCCATATACATGTTCACGCACCTTACAATCTAAATATACAATGATCCGCAGAATAGTATGATATCATACCACCGAATAATAATTAATGTAAAAATTCATGTCACATCAAGGTTCTCATCAAATCTAGGAACTCCTATAACCTAATAAATGATAGAGATAACCTTAGACATTATAAATTCAATGTAATGAAGAAGAAAAATTAATATATTATAATATATTAATATTCACGTATTTGAATATACATGTAATCTTATGTATAAAGTAGTTGGAACTAGGGCACCAAATATATTAAACTGTTACTAGAAATAATCAACTATGAATGACTATTTAGCTTTAAAAATTAAAAGCTTGCTTCCACTGAGTATGGATATATCACCTAGGACTATCAATTTTTAGTTGATAGCATTGGAAAATTATTATGTCTTTGATTTATTATATTTATTGCAACATTAATATCTTGTGAAAATCTATAAGTATTGATATAAATGATTATAAACATTTTTTCCCAAGTCAAAATCCTAACATCTTATGTAAATCCTTATTTAATGTTGATCATAAAATTATAAGTCTTTTTTTCTAGTATATTTTATAACTAGAATATGATGTTTCTAAATCTCTTATTAAGCTGCAGCACAAGATACAACAAGCACATATACTGATTATATGGAAACCACTAGCGGTAATATGTTTTTATTGAATATTATTATACTCTTGTCAATGATACTAGCTAAAATTTAACTAAATAAAGCCAAGTTTTCTATTCTATTGATCACTAGTACTCTAAAAAATCCATACACTAGTAACTAATTATTTATTACATTTAAAAGTACATTCAGAGGGTTTTAATAGAAAGTATTAGAAATTTTGTTGGGTTAAATTAATATTCACATAATAATAATTATGATTTAGTAATATAAAATGTGAGTACTTATCATGGAACATGTGATGAATTCCAAACACATTAAACTGTGAAATAATATTAATATACATAATTTATTAATATATCACTGCATGTCCTACATGAAGTATTATATACCAACAATAATTCAATCATGAATTGTTTCATATTGAACATTTAAATACATAGTTACCATATATACTATTAATAAGTTTATTTACGTAATGACCCAGACCCTGCCAGCCATCCGAACAGTGCCAAACGGGTCGAGTGTCACTACCTTAGGCGCACCACCCCTGAACGCCAAAGGGTGCCGACTAGCAGTGAGGGTCTTAATAGGTAATGTGGAGAGGCTATACCCTCTTAGAGGAATAAAATGGTACTGGTCTGGGTATAATACTAAAATATGCAGTGGAAATAAATGACACAGTAGACTCGAACTAGACCCGCAAAGAAGAAGCATATCCAATATCAATAAACAATGGAAGAATTATAGAAAACAACTACAGTGGAAAGAAAATAGAACAACATGCCAACAATATTCTGCAAAAACTATTGTAAACAACCAAGAATGAATCCAAAGTAGGTCATAGACAATTGAAAATAAAAAGGGTGCCAATGGAAAACCAACAATGGTTGGGGCAAGTAAGGATGTCGATACAGAAAAGAAAATAGAACAAAGGAAACCTCAGCTAGGTATGACCTCAAGGTCCGTACCATCTCCATGCAACAACTAATGCAACCCAACTCCTAAAACTGGACTCTTTCCTGCACATAAATCAATAAGGTCTGCACTCGTCCCGAAGGGCCCTTACAGGATGTGATACAAATCTCAGTAGGATACCACCCAATGTTGCATACCAAATATATGAGTTTAAGTAGTCGTGCATTTATAAGGAAATCTGTAATCAGTACAGTGCAAAAATATACACAAACTCCACTGGTGCTCAACAGCCACCATGGAGTGTCACCTGCTTCGGCCAACGCCAGAATCTCTGTCGTGTAACCCGGCACCATGTGCCAATTGACACCTAGTGTCTCAAGTACCGACGTCCCGAAGGCACAACCAAAATAGTAACCTGGCACCATGTGCCTCCTGAGACCTTGTGCCTCAAGTACCGACATCTCGAAGGCACGCCCAAGAATAGTAACCCGGCACCATGTGCCCCCGGACATGTTGTGTCTCAAGTACCGACATCTCGAAGTCACACCAATCCCCTGAAAGCTCCTCACCTCCCACGTGGCTTTCTACGACAAGCTCCCCCAACCAGAATACCTAACTGCAACTACGGGGGCCTCTACCCACGCGAGTGGTCAAAACCACCTCATCACGAAGTATCTCTATGTGGACACTACTCAAAGTATCGGGTGAGTGGTAATCAACAAAATATTCCTAAGCCACCAACACGTCTGACACCTCGTGTCCCTGCGACCATGTCGCTCAAGTTTAATGGAATCACCATCCTAGTATCCCAGACCATGCCCAACCTGACAGTTGTACTGCCTCAAGCTGACATCCAGGACACCCAATCCCTTGGTCAAAACAACCCAAAGTAACCAGGTAAAAGCCCCAACTTATTATCCGTATCACTCCAGAATAACTGGCCAAGCCCAACACAACCCAAAAGGGTCCAACATATGCAATTCATCAATTTTATATATAACATATTCAAACAGAAAATATAACCAGGAAAAACAATAAATAGTTGAATTTCACAATTCAAGGTGTTGTCTCATACTAGCACTGAGGTCTTAAATGCCTCTAACAATTATAACAGGCTTAAATAAATTAAACTAAACAGTTTAACACGTTAATATTTCAACTAGAACCATTTTTTCCATTCCCTGGACAAAATGCCCCGATGAGCTACGGCCCCTCACCCATCCCACTCACGAAAACTTGTCACAGGGCATACCCAAAGTCATCCCATAGGTCAAATAAACAATTCAGAATGAAATAACAGATAAAACGGGTCCCACTCAAAATACCTTAAAACACCACGAAGTCCGTGTTACCCAAACAACCATGAAAACCCAAAATGAGGTATGCACCACCTACCTGAGACTCGTATGACACTACTCCTCCAGTGACAGATGCCAATTCGGTCTAAAACATGGTAGATTTACAAAAGATTAAATACCATTCAAACCCCTATAACATGTTCTTGAATGAAAATCAAATAAAACGGCCAAAGGGGAATTGAGGCCATACCGAGGGGGTTCCAACACATCCAACGGTGATCGAATAAAACTTCAGATGAAGAACCGGGAGGAGATTGAAGATCCGACCAACTTGGGGGGAGGGGGTTCTATCCAAAACCACAAAACGAGGCTACAGCCTGTTTTAAGTGAAAAAAGAAAGTACACGGCCTGTACTTTAGGACTACACATCGTGTATATGTCATTTAACTGTTCATAAGATGGCTTATTCTTCTGCCTTACTTTCCAAACCTATGGACATGAGTACACAGCGTGTACCTATGGGTACACGGCCTGTAGTTGGTTTCCCTCCTCTTCCTCACCGACTTACCCACACGCCTAGTATATCCCTCACACACGGCTAGACTACACATCATATTGAAAGGGAACACAGCGTGTCCTTAGTTCCCCTAAGCCAACAGGCCTACACGCCATGTATAACAACCAAATGGTTGGGGTCATACTGGGTGTTTAAAACATCACGCCGTGTAGTAAGAAAATTCTACACAGTCACCACACGACATGTACTTGGAGAGCACACAGATGATACTCGCTTAATATATACATGGTGTGTACTCAAAATTACACGGCGTGTGGTTTGAAAATTTCCAGAAACATCCCGTTTTCTTCAGTTTCTTCAGAAACCAGTCAAAAATTCAAAGAGGGTCAGGATTTTGGCTCATTCTAAAAACCCGGGTTCTTACAAACTCCCCAGCTTAACATATCTCGTCCTAGAGCTATCAACCGAAACCCAAAGATGGCACCAAACATACCACTCCGTTCAAAGCCACTCGAGCTTCCCCGGTCTCGAAGGTCCCAGCTAAACTACTCAAGGGGCTCCCCATCTTAGGAATCGACTAACCCGGTCTCAACCCCACAAAACTCAAAAACAAAACAGGGTTTACTAACCTATTTTCCGGATGCATTGTCCTCCCGTGATGCATTGTAACCCCTGAATCACATTGGTGCTCTTGTGTTTCCCCTGACACCCATCGTATCATGCACCGCATAGGTGACTGCCTCCACAAGGTCTTGGTGCATGGCACCTCATGTAACATGCATCCTCGATGCCCAAATACCATGAATCTCATACATATATATATATATATATATATAATATATAACACACCATATATGGTGCCAATCCCACTGACTAGCATCTAGTCAGGCCACATAGATCATGTGCACCACGTACACTCAAAACAGACATGCCTCTACAGTTCATGCCAAAAAGAAAACATGGAGATCACGGTCACACTGTGGTGTACCTTTAACCGTCATCAGCTCACCAGCCTGCTCAGCCACTGGCAGCTCCACGGCGTGCACCTCACCTAAAACACGGCTTCCTGATGCATGACCTACCTGTGATGCTGCTTCCGTCACCATCCACTGACCCCTCGGCTGGGTCCCACCGTCTTTTTCACTACCTCCGTGCACAGTCGAACCTTGACTACCCTCTCTGGGTACCAAACCCAAACCAACTCCAGACGCTATAGTCTGTCCTGGTCCCTGCCTGCCAGCTATTTGAGAAAGCTACCTGCAAAAACTCTCCAGATGCCCGTCCTGTCCACATGCCCGGCACTCCTTCGGAGGCATATCGCATTGCACACATATATGTCCCTACTGTTCACAGTGGAAGAAAATCACCGAAGAACTCCCACGAGGTGGTCTAGCTGAATCCTTGGCCAGACTGCCCTGCGGGAACTCATCCCAGCCTCATGGCCTCCTTACCCACCCTCAACAGAGCCAAGTATCAAAGTACCTAGGTCCATGACCTAACTGACAACTCATGTTTCATAAAACCGATGACCGAGTCGCCCAATCCTGACAGTTACGCTGCCTCAGTCATAGTACCTGCCTGCTCTCATAGGAGTCAGACCCACATATCCTGCACATGAAATTTTTACAAAATAAGAAGCATGGAATACACATTTCAATAAACAATCAATTCTATTAGGTATTCCACCAATTCACATATCAAAACAGATAAAGCATGGCAATCGATTTTATTCACATGGTATTTTCACTTCACAAAGAATACGTGCACTTATGAAATTGAACTACCCTAAAAATGTGCCTATCAAAAGCCAACAAAAAGCCTTGACATACTGGGACAAAGTCTAATTCTCCCTAACCATACCAGTTCAAGGGTCACATCTCACAATCAAAAACATCACAAATCAAGTGAGCCACCAAGGTGGAAATCATTTAAACCGTAATCTGAGCAGAAGAAAAATAGCAATTCCCACCCATGGGAACATGGTCCATCCCTCGTACCTGGGGCTGCAGGCACCCAAGCACAAGCAAAAAACATAGTTCCAGTAAAAATAACTTATCTCTAGTCTACCATATCCCAAATAGTAAAACCAGCATAAATAAAAGAGAATTATCAATCTCATTAGTAGCCAGAAAAACACTACTACTAAATCCTGGTCAAGAACTCATTTCATACCACTTTGTAACGACCCGGACCCAGCCAGCCAACCAAACAGTGCCGAATGGGTCTAGTGTCACTTCCTTAGGCCCACATCCCTTGAACGACATAGGTTTCTGACTAGCAGCACGGGTCTGAATAGGTAAAGTGGGGAGGCTATACCCTCTCGGAAGAATAAAATGGTACTGGTCCGAGTATAATACTAAAATATGTAGCAGAAATAAATGACACAACAGACTCAAACAAGACCCGAAAAGTGGAAGCATATCCAATATCAATAAACAATGGAAGAAATATAGAAAACAGGTGCAACAAAAATTAAACAGAACAACATGCCAGCAATCGTCTGCCACAACTACTGTAAACAACCAGGCATGTATCCAAAGTAGGTCATACACAACTGAAAATAAAAATGGTGAAAATGGCTAACCAACAGTGGCTACGACAAGTAAGAATGCCGATACATAAAAGAAAACAGAACAAAGTAAACCCCAACTAGGTATGAGCTCAAGGTCCATACCATCTCCATACAACAACTAACACAACTCATCTCCTGAAGCTGGCCTCTTTCCTGCAATAAATCCATAAAGTCTGCATGTGTCCCAAAGGGCCCGTGCATGGTGTGAGAAAAATATCAGTAGGATACCACACAATGGTGAATACCAAATATATGTGTTCAAGAAGTCATGCATTTACATGGAAAGGAATAATTAGTACAATGCACAAATAAACACAAACTCCACTGGTGCTCAACAGCCACCATGGAGTGTCACCTGCTTCAGCCAACAATAGAATCTCTGTCGTGTAACCCAACACTATGTGCCACTTGACACCTAGTGTCTCAAGTACTGACGTCCTAAAGGCACACCCAAAATAGTAACCCGGCACCATGTGCCTCCAGACACTTCGTGCCTCAAGCACCGATGTCCCGAAGGCACGCCCATCAATAGTAACCCGACACCATGTGCCTCCGGACACCTTGTGTACCAAGTACCGATGTCCCGAACGCACGCCCATCCCCTAAAGGCTCCTCACCTCCCACGTGTCTTTCTACAGCAATCACCCCCAACTAAAATACCTAACCGTAAATATGGGGTCCACTACCCACGCCAGTGGTCAAAACTACCTCATCACAGAGTCTCTCTGTTTGCACACTACTCAATGTCTCAAGTGAGCGGTAATCACAAAAATAGTCCTATGCCACTATCACGTTTGACACCTCGTGTCCCTACGACCATGTCGCTCAATTAGGATGGAATTTCCATCCTAGTATATCGGGCCTTGCCTAACATGACAGTCGTACTTCCTCAAGCCGATGTCCATGACACCCAATCCTGTGGTCAAACCCACCCAATGTAACCCGAGCAAATCCCCAACCTGTGAGCAGCATCACTCAAGCATAACCGTCCAAGCCCAACACAACCCAAAAGTGTCTAGTAGATGCAATTCAGCAATTGCATATATAAAATATACAAACAGAAAACATAACCAGGAAAAACAACTAAATAGGTGAATTGCACAATGCATGGTGCTGTCCCATACCAACACTGAGGTCTTAAATGCCTCTAACAATTATAAAAGGCTTAAATAAATTAACTAAATAGTTTAACACTATAATATTTCAACTAAAACCATTTTTTCGTTCCCCGAACAAAATGCCCCGATGAGCTACGACCCCTCACCCAGCCCGCTCACGCAAACTTGTCACATGGCATACCCAAAGGCATCCCATATGTCAAATAAACAATTCAGAATGAAATAACAGATAAAACGGGTCCCAATCAAAAGACCCGAAAACTCGTTGAAGGCCAATTTATCCAAACAACCACGAAATCACAAATTGAGGTATGCACCCCCTACCTGAGACTCGTATGACACTACTCCTCCGATAACAGCCACCAATTCAGTCTAAAATGCGGTAAATCTACATAGTATTCAATACCATTCAAACCCCTATAACTAGTTCTAGAACAAAAATCAAACAGAACATCCATAGAGGAATTGAGGCCTTACCTAGGATGTTTCAACGCATCGAATGGTGATCGAATCTAACTTCAGAATAAGAACCAGGAGAATATTGTAGATTCGTCCGACTTGGGGGAGGGGGTTCTGTCCAGAACCTCGAAATGAGGCTACTGCCCGTTTTAAGAGAAAAAGGAAATTACATGGCATGTAATTTAGGACTACACAGAGTGTATATGTAATTTAACTACTCATAAGACGGTTGATTCTTCCGCCTTACCTTCCAGACCTGCCGACATGAGTACACGGCGTGTACCTATGGGTACACGGCATGTACTTGGTCTCCCTCCTCTTCCTCGCTGACTTATCCACACGCCATGTATATCCCTCATACACGGCTAGACTACACAGCGTGTCCAAAGTGAACATGGCATGTCCTTGGTTCCACCAGGCCAACAGGCCTACACACCATGTATAACCACCACACGGTCGGGGTCACACAACGTGTTTAAAACTAGACGTCTTGTAGTAAAAAAATTCTACGCAGTCACCACAAGGCATGTACTTGGAGAGCACATGGCTGACACTCTCTTTACATATACACGGCGTGTACTCAAAAGTACATGGTGTGTAGTCTTCAAATTTCCAGAAACTTCCCGTTTTCTCCAGTTTCTTCAAAAAACCAGTCAAAAATTCAAATAGGGTCGGGATTTTGGCCCGTTCGGAAAAACCGGGTTCTTACAAGTAAACACTTCGATATATCTTGTAGATCTTATTACCTAGATCACAGTCGCATCTTCAAGTCATACTTGGAGAAATTTTAATTCCTTCCTCTTAACAATATTTTAATACACAACATATAGTTTCCTTATGTAATCAACATATCTATCTTGAAAATTTATTGTGATCCGACTAACTAGATAAAGACACATGTCAATCAATCATTTTTATATGAACATTCTTCGATCACTATGCATTATTTATTCATAAATGATTTTATGTAATATTGTTATATAATAGGAATTTATTGAATTTACTAACACTTTTAATTATGCATAGTGTAAATTTATCATAGGATCTTATTTTAGTTGCAACATATTTTAATCTTCCATAGGTATTCCTCTAAATGATGTGGCCTTCACAATAAATACCCAATATGATGATAATAGAAGAATTCTTTTACAAGTATAATTTAAAAAATATTTTAGTCATTTTGAGTGGTGATCATGTATTTTAATAAAATAAAATTTTACAATAAATCGTACATTTTTGGTACCCCTTGTACCATCCATGTATTTTTTCTCATGAATACTCACCAACAGTAACATGTCGTGGAATCATTCTAAATATGGAGTCCCAAATCCATATAAATGGAGTACATTACTTGAATTTATATCTACTTATCAACCATATAATATTAAAATAAGTTGTTTATTTATAGGATTCATTATTTGGAAATAGTAATACATGAATCACCCACCACAGTAAACATAATCCAACTCTTTTGATATGAATTTATTTGCTGCATGTGTCTCTAGAGTTTCTTTAACAATCCAAACTTTTATCAATAAAAATGACTATTCATCTATTTAAATGTCTTATTATATAAAATGGTTATCTAACATATGAACTTCATTAGTTTTATGATTTTAAATTTCAAAATACCATTATGAATTTTTTTCATTGCAAATATTGTCGTTGAATGGTGATCATGTAACACCCCAAGCTTCCATGTTATGCTTCTCTTTGATTAATATAGTATCGTGTGTTGTACGCAACTTCGAGTTCTAACACACCTTGACCAATCAATGTAACCGTTATGAATAGTAATAACCAATTTTTAATATTTTATAAATTCTATCTCTCAAAACGGACTTCATTTTTGGATTCTGAATAACAAAATTATCCTATGGTAAAATTTTGGTACTTTTCGGATAACTTTCATATTTTGATGAATAGTAAAAATTTCTAAATATTAATTAAAAACAACTTTTTAATAGAAATAATTAAAAGTGATAAATTATGAATTTGAGTGGTTTTAAAGTATATTTAGAATTTATTTTTACCATTTAATATAATTTTCATCATTGGACATAATTTCACATTTAAACCAGAAATAAACAAGTGTCAATCTTTTGATAATTATTATCTCTTAAAAACACGCTTTTTGTTTTAACAACAGGAATAAATTTTAAATTAATTTCTGCCACTTCTGTGTTTTGAATTTTGGAAAAATGGATTCCATATTTGGAATCAGGATGTCCAAATTGTGTAAATAGGTAACTTTTATTTTTATACATTATGAATAATTATTTCGGTAAATATTTTATTTCTCATGGTTAAAGGGTAAATATGGTAAATAAGGGTAAACAAATAATATTATAATAATACTAAATTACCCTAAAACGTATCCTAACCTTATTGGTGGATACATGTCCTACCTAGGGCATCTTTGGGTTGATTTTGGGACCCCATGGATCCACTTGTAAGTGATAATGACACTTTATTTTAATAAAGTAAAAAAATACAAAAATGACATAAGCATATATCTTTTAGAAAAATGTTTTTTACATAAGGTTATATATGTTTTATTTTCGACTATAAATATTCATTACAAATATAAAAATATTTCCTACATAATTGTATTTTATTTATATTTTTTAGACATTTATAATTTAATTAATTTATGACACAATGGTGATGCACTAATTACTTAATTAATAAAAAATTTGAATAATTGATATTATAAATATCCAAATAAATGTAATTTGAGACTTTTTATAAATACCAATAATTTTCTAGGTTATTATGACATGTTAGTATTGATTTTATAAACATTTTTTGATGTAATGATTATGTTATGATTTTTTAAAAAAATAATTTATTGAATAGTGTCAAAATTGACATTAAAGAGTTTTTAAAACAAATATTATATTATTAATTGATATTAAATTCCTAAAAATCTATTCATTGTAAAAGTGAATTATATCATGCTATTAGTATCATTAATGGACCACTTGGGGTTCTCTTGGATGTATATAGTATGTTTATTAACCATATAATATAAAAATACAAAGAGACATTGTAAAAGTGAAACTACTTAACTAAGAGTTAATACTTAAAGATAAGGTTAATATAGTAACCCAAACCTGTCTGAATACTATTGGATGAGTTTTTTTCGACCTATCCCCACCTTAACCTTTAAATAATCCACTTTGAATCCATTAGAAACCGAATATGAATTTATTATAAAATAATATTTCTAGCTTTTCGAAAGGTGCCTCTCACGCCTCTTATAAAAAGTGGACTCCCCCTTCTAATTAATTCACACCCTAAACGCCTTTTGGTTTGGCCAAAACCTTCCCAAATAATCTATAAACATCCCTAAATTCATTCTACAGGCCTTATTTTAGTCAGAAATCCAACCTAAGGATCCCTTTTGATCAAATCAAAAGGAAAATCACGAAGAAAGGGTAATGATTTCACCACCCTTTTTCAAGTTCCATTCATTTTCTACTTCTTCGTTCATTGTTATTACAATAATAAAATAATAACTCTATTATATTATATATCCTTTGATGTTATTATAAATAGGGTACAGCCATATTTCAGTATTCTATCCATCCTTTGAATGACATGTCACCATACGTGCGTACGTATGGCTTACCGTCTCCCCGTCGTGGTGTAATTGTTATTCAAAACATTATTATTTGGATGGGTATAATAATGATGTGTAATTAATGTAAATAATAAATATATAAAATTATAATTATTCTGTATATATGATATAAAATCCAATTAAATATTATTTTCATATCAAAAAAATGCTATTGTCGCTGGTGTGTACGTACGGACTACCGTCTCCACGAACACAGTGAGATTCATTCTCTATCGTATCCATTCAAGAGTAATTTTAATTTAATGATTAAAAATAATGTTTAAAGATTATATATCATTCTGTATATTAATAATATATATCCCAATAATAACAAATATGGCTCACATAACAAAGAATATAAAGGAAAATGAACCTGTTAACAACTGAAATGACGTTAATTCTAAGATATTATTAACAAATCAATGTTAAAAGATCAAATATGATATCATATTAATGCATATTATTCTTTTATAATTAAATAAAAGTTATTTCACCATTATATAGGAGGTTAACCTTCCCTCGACCAAAGAAAAAACTACAATGTATGGGGTTTCTTATCTCACTCTTAATTTAATGAGAATTCCATTGTTCACTACTTAATTATTACATGTGGTGTATGTGTACTTCCAATGATTGTATTAATTTTGTAATATAAATAAATTTATGTATATTTACATCATAATTGTATGATCCTTCTTTCATGGGTGTATATTCCGTAAGTTACCAAATCAATAAGGGAATTTGAAATTTCAATTTCCACTCATTCGGCTTCACGCATACTTCATTGATTATTTTACTCCAAGATTATCTGTGGAATCACTATTCAGTTTCTTAAGTCTTAATTTCCACTCTCCTTTCTATGGATATAATTTTGATACACATAATCACTCCATTTATAATTTCTCATGTCATCTACATGAACGTGATATGATTAATATTTATTCAATCTCGATTTGTTGAGTTAAACATCCAATTCATTGGTGTTTCTTTTACAAGAATATGTGTGATTGTCCTCTGATTGATTTATAGTGATTATCCAATCATATTGACTGTATTTATATTTTTCACACATAATTATACAATTGATTTATCCTTAACATATGGATACAGTCTTCATAAGAAGTTTCATCTCAAATTACATTCCATTGAGACTCCTTTGTTGTTATACAGTAAATCACTTTTACATGGTGTATATAATGCACTTTGATTTAGTATATCATGAATCCATTTATTCTCATGATAGTAAAAAGTTTTGATTACCTTTATTATTTTTATTCTAGTGTCTCTCTTTTGGTTAGGAACTCTAACTAAAATATCATTTTAAATGTTTTAAATATTTATTATTCTAAATCTATCGCATTAATGTCCATGTTTTAAAAATGGTTTTAAGGATTTATTTATATGGAAATTAAAGTTTTAAAATAAAAATTATTTTTAAAAAGTTTCAAAGTGGCATGAGAGACTTTGATTAAAAAATATAATTAAAATGGCTTCCTGATAAATAGTGATACTTTTAATTGTTTTCACGAAAAAGGATGGTATATCACTTAAATAGTTTTGATGATTATTTTCATCTATTTCAATATCCTTCATTATTCTTGATTGAGGTTAATCTGATACAATACAATCTTTCATATTGTATCTAATGAGTTATGTTTGACTGTGGATGTATTATTTTTATACCATTCATGGTATGTGGATAATGTATTGACATTTATTATGCTAGTTTTAATACGAATGTTTATGTTATGCTTCAAACTTTTCATATGATGAATGAATTGGACTTAGTAAGTGGTGGGTGGAGCCCGCTAAAGCTCCTCGATGCATCGGTAGGTCTCATGAGACAAACTAGTGTCTTGGCATGAGGCCTTGGAAAAATCTTATTTGTAGTCTTTGAATGAGGCCTTAGCTATATGGTTATGATAGTATGGCATTATGCATTCCATCAATATGAATGTTGTTATTTATATTGCATGTGATTTTTCGACTAGTAGAGTATCCATGTGAATATGTAAATGACATTATTTTATTTTATCTTAACCATATTTTGTGGAAGTTCAAGTTTAAAAGGATTTTGTTTTAGTTATAAATTACTTTATGTGATTATGCTTATCTATGAAAGCTTCTGCTATATTTTTATCCTTACTGAGCATCTGAGCTCACCCCTTTCAATGTTTTATTTTTTCCCAGGATGTGAAGAAGTAATTTATGAATGACCTGCAGGGATAGTATGAGGGGATACGTAGACAAGATGTTGTTGTAGTTTTTTTACCTTATGATGTAATGTAAGACTTATGAATATATCTAGTGTTTCCAAGACTACTAAACTAATCGGTCTTTCGAGACATGATCCTTTGTGATCATGCCAATATTATGTAATAATGCACCGACTCTGGGTAACTGGGGTCAGGGCGTTACAGTTGGTATTAGAGGATGTTTTGTACAAACCTTGGAAACTGGATTTAGATAAAATCTAATTAGAGAACATAGTCCTAAGATAGACTTTGAGGATTAGTATAGAATAACATCTTAGAATTTTGGTATTGTATAAATTTTGTGAGTTTTCCAAGAAATACATCCCTGTTTGGATACGAGTAGGTAGAGGCGGCTCTGGAAAAAATGTAGCTATGGGTAAAACCTGAAAACACCTCTTTGAGATAGACTCGAACGAGAATTGGTGCAGGACAACGGGCCTTGGTGCCCTCTTGGTTACGACACTCCTGGGGGATATGTTTTGGTAAATTCACAAGATTAGTATGAAACATTATAAAGAGATTAAAAAAATGCCCCTATGAATATATGTCGAGAAATAGATAGTGTATAACCTAGATATTAACATGGGGCACACCAAATAAGGATATATTGTGCAATTACAAGATTATCCTATTATGTCTATTTTTTTACATTCTTATTAGATAAGTATTCAAAAATCCTAATGGTATTTTCTTTTTGTTAGTTAAAACATGGAGGGAGAAATATCACGAACCACTCTTCTCACTCTTACTGAAGAACTACTTACAATTATTATCCAGAAGTCATGCGTAGATGATGTTGATACCTTTTCAAATGACCATGTTACATGCAAACAACTTTATGAGACATCCAATACCTATAGAATTGCATGATTCATTCAAGGATCAAGTATCGACTATAGGATAACATTGCGCTCTCAACTTTCTTACCACGCTAAGTGTGGGAAGTACCATCATGGTCTTTTCAAATTCTTCACATTATCTCAAAATTACGATGCACTAAATTATTTTCTAGATACTGCAGACGAGGGTGACCTTACAACAGCCTATATGTATCAGATTATATATTTTTGTCTTTTTGAAAATACAGAAACTGATTGACCAAAGACTAATTTTGAAATATTTGAAGATGAATTAGTAAGAATTTTTCTAAATAAACATGTTAAAGACGATGTCTCAAAATTATATATAAGAAATACCTATTTTTTATGATACATCGATGCTTTCATCGACATAATCCAAGATCGATGAGGAGTTTTTGGGTAAAGGAAGTAAATGATTTTGAAAAATGCCTAAGGTACCATTGTGACACATGAACAAATTTTACCAAAATGAAATTCCTCCTAGTATCTCCAGAGTTCATGATGTGTTCCACATATCACTTGTGACAAAATAAATGCCTGACCCAATGCTTGTGCTCACCTATGAAGAATTAGAACTGGAACCTGATATATCTTATTGTGAAGAGTCTATCAAAATTCTTCATACTAAAGATCAAGTGTTGATAAACCGTATGAATCGTCTGGTAAAAGTTCGATGGAGAAATCATAAAATGGAATAGGAAATGTGGGAACCCGAGGAACTTATGATGAAGAACCTATCTGGAAATAAATGGATAGTGAAATGTTTAAAAGTATTAGTGCTATTTATTGATGGGATTACGTTGGAAGAATTTTCTCTTGTATGTGTAACCCTACAATTTATTATGTGAAAATTATATTTTATGAAGAATTATCTTTTCTCTTGCGGATATAGTTATAAATAACCATTTGGTATTATATGATCATTTGGTTTGAGGCAATTACAGGTTATTATATATTGGGATGAAAATGCAAGGTTTGATATAACAGTTGTGGTTAAATTATGTTATGGTTATTTTGAGGAATTTATCTTATTTTGGTAATGTTATAAAATATAGTTTTTGAAAAAGGACAACACGTAGACCGTGTGACAACCCATCGCGTCAGACAATGATGTGGGAATCGAACCCACAACCAAAGTGTAATTGGGATTTATTTCCTACCACTAGACTACATGATGTCCCTAGATAGTGTGACTAATTATTTTTAGTTAAATGATTTTGTTGATCAATTATATGTTGATTTGGGTTCTTCTGTCTTATCAAATGAATACCGTTAGTTTAGGAAAATGATTTTTTGATTAAGTGATAAATGTTATTTTGAAAGATGTTCCCTTTTTTGGGAATACTATATTCCGAAGGAAAATAGAATATTATGGGAATTCATTTGAGGAGTAATGGTGGATTTTTATCTATGTTTTTATTGTTGATTTATAGTGATTTGGGAATGATTAACCTATAATAGAGAATACGTGATTAGGTTAATTACTTTTAAGTATGTGACTTTAAGAGTAGTTGATGTCCTTTAGAGATACAAATTTAAAATGGAAGATTACATAACCAAATTCTTCTATTTTTTGGGTTACATTATTATTTTGGATTATATTGAATGATATTAAGGACAATTGTTTATTGAATGGTATTTATTTAACATTGGGGTATTGATTTTAGAAATTATGATTAGTGTTTATTTCTCTCAAGGAATATCCTTTTGGGGGATCATTAGATCTTGTACTAACCATTTTGGTTTTGATTAATCTCTAAAGACAATTTTAATATATATTTTATCCTGCGTAGATCATGTGATTCTATAGAAGTTTATTTTAGCTCTTCCAGTGTGACCAAGTCTTCTTGAATTCTCATCGTTTAAACAAATGAGTTAGTGGTGGAAATTTATTAAAGAATGAAACTCTACATAAAAATTAAGTATATCGCTTTATTTTCATAGTCAATCTCTGAAATGTATTCCTCGTCCTTATGTAATGTAACTTAAAACAAAAAAAAGTTGTCTGTTTAATTTTCATACGGGGAGACTAATGACTGTTTGTCCCAACACATGTTTGTGGTTTTCTTATTGTTAGCATTCTATTGATCATGTTTTATATCCCTCTCCATTAGAACTTGACACTTATTTTATCATCCATATCCATGTTTTTCTACATGGAATCCTAGTATACGTTATCTCGGGTGACCTTTGTACTTCTCATTCTTTCTTTAAAAGTGATTGTTTTGTTGAATATTTTTCCGATATAGGACTTTCCATTATATTACAATGAACAATTCTAAAAATTTAAAGGACCCAAATTATTGAAATAGGGGGGAATGTAACACCCCAAGCTTCCACGGTATGCTTCTCTTTGATTAATACAGTAGTGCGTGTTGTACGCAACTTCGAGTTCTAACACACCTCGACCAATCAAAGTAGCCATTATGAATAGTAAAAACCACTTTTTGAAATTTTATAAATTTTATCTCTCAAAATAGACTTCATTTTTGGATTTGGAATATCGATATTATCCTAGGGTAAAATTTTGGTACTTTTTAGATAACTTTCATATTTTGATTAATATTAAAAAATACAAAATTTTAATTAAAAACAAATTTTTTAATCAAAATAATTAATTGTGATTAATTTTTAATTTGAGTGGTTTTAAAGTATATTTAGAATATATTTTTACCATTTAATACAATTTTGGTCTATGGACATAATTTTACATTTAAACCAGATATAAACCAGTGTCAATCTTTTGATAGTTTTTATCTCTTAAAAACATGCTTTTTATTTTAACAACAGGAATTAATTTTAAATTAATTTCCGCCACTTCTGTGTTTTGAATTTGGAAAAATGGATTCCATATTTGGAATCAGTATTTTCGAAATTTTTAAATTGGTAACTTTTATTTTTAGACATTATGAATATTTACTTTGGTAAATATTTTATTTACCATGGATAAAGGGTAAATCTGGTGAATAAGGGTAAACAAATAATATTATGATAATACTAAATTACCCTAAAACGTGTCCTAACCTAATTGGTGGATACATTTCCGACCACGTGCATCATTGGGTCGATCTGGGGACCCCATAGAGCCACTTGTATGTGATAATGACACTTTATTTTAATTAAGTTAAAATAAATACAAAAATGACATAAGCATATATCTTTTAGAAAAACAATTTTTACATAGGATCATATATGTTGGATTTTCGACATTAAATATAAATTATAATTATAAAAATATTTCAAACACAATGGTATTTTATTTATATTTTTTAGAAGTTATATAATTTAATTTATTTATGACACAATGGGGATTCAGTAATGACCTAATTAATGAAAAATTAAAATAATTGATATTATAAATACCCAAATAAATGTAATTTCAGACTATTTTTAAATAAAAATATTTTTCTATGTTAATATGAAATTTTAGGATTTATTTAATAAACTTTTTCAATGTAATAATTCTGTTATAATTTTTACAAAAATCAATTATTGAATAGTGTCAAAATTTACAAAAAAGAGTTTTTAAAACAAATATTATATTATTAATTGATATTAAATTCCTAAAAATCTAATGTTTTTCCAAGAGACTTATATAATGATATTTATATCATTAATTGAGCACTTGGGGTTCTATTGGATGTATATAGTATGTTTATTAACCATATAATATAAAAATACAAATAGACATTGTAAAAATGAAACTAATTAACTAAGAGTTAATACTTAATGATAAGGTTAATATAGTAACCCAGACCTATTTAAATCCTATTGGTTGAGTGTTTTCAGACCTATATCCTCCTTATATTTTAAATAATCCACTTTTTATCCATTAGAAACCGAATATGAATTTATTATTAAATAATATTTCTATCTTTTCCAAAGGTGCCCCTCACCCCTCTTATAAAATGGGCACTCCCCCTTCTCAATAATTCACACCTTAAACACCTTTTGGTTCGTCCAAACCCTGCCCAAATACTCTATAAACTTCCATAAATTCATCCTAGATTCCTTACATTAGTCAGAAATCCATCCTAAGGAGCCCTTTTGATCAAATCAAAAAGAAGTACCCGAAGAAGAGGTAATGATTTCACCACCCTTTTTCAAGTTCCTTTCTTCTTCAACTTATTATTTCGTTCTTATTACCATTATAAAATAATAACTACAGTTTATTATATACACTTTTATGTTATTATAAACTTTTTACAACCATATTTCTGTATATTATCCCTCCTTTGAAAGACATGTCACCATACGGGCGTACGTACGGCTTACCGCCTCCATATCTTGGTGTAATTGTTATTCAAAACATTATTATTTGTAAGGGTATAATAATGATGTGTAATTAAAGTAAATAAAAATTATAACATGATAATGATTCTGTATATATGATATACAATCCAATTAAATATTATTTTAATATATAAAAAAGAATGATATTGTCGCTCATGCATACATACGGACTACCGTCTCCACGAACGTGATGAGATTCATTATCCATCGTATCCATTCATGAATAATTCTCATTTAATGATTAAAAATAATTTTTAGAGATTTGATATCATTCTAGATATTAATAATATAAATCCCATTAATAACAAATATGGGTCATATAACAAATAATATAAATGAAAATGAACCCGTTAACACCCGAAATGACGATAATTCTATGATATTTTTAACAAATCAATGTTAAAAATCATATATGATATCATATTAGTGCATATGATTATTTTATAATTCAATAAAAATTATTTCAACATTATACAGGAGGTTAACCTACCCTCGACCAAGGAAAAAGTACAAAGTAAGGGGTTTCTTATCTCACTCTTAATTTCGTGAGAATTCCATTGTTCACCAATTAATTATTGCATGTGGTGTATGTGTACTGCCCATCATTGTATTAATTGTGTAATATACTTTAATTTATGGTTATTTACATTATCATTGTATGATCCTTCATTCATGGGTGTATGCTTCGTAAGTTACCAGATCGATAATGGAATTTGAAATTTCCATTTCCAGTCATTCGGCTTCACGCATACTTCATTGATTATTTTACTCCAAGATTATGTGTGGAATCACTATTCATTTTCATATGTCATAATTTCCAATCTCCATTCTGTGGATATATTTTTTATACACATAATCACTCAATATATATTTTCTCAATTCATCTATATGAACTTGATATGAGTAATATTTACTCAATCTTGATTTGTTGAGTTAAACATCCAATTCGTTGGTGTTGATTTTACAAGAATATGTGTGAATGTCCTCTGATTGATTTACAATTATTATCCAATCATATTGTGTGTATTTATATTTTTCACACATAATTATACCATTTATTTATCCTTAACCTAAGGATATGGTCTTTATATGAAGTTTCATCTCAAATTACATTTCATTGAGACTCATTTGTTGTTATACACCAAATCACTTTTACATGGTGTATATAATTAACTTTGATATAGTATATAATGAATCCCTTTATTCTCATGATATTAAAAAGTTGTGATTACCTTAATTATTTGTATTCAAGTGTCTCTATTTTGGTTAGGAACTCCAACTAAAATATCATTTTAAATGGTTTATAGATTTATTATTCTAAATCTATCTCATTAATTTCCATGTTTTAAAAATCGTTTTAAGGATTTATTTATATGGAAATTAATGATTTAAAATTAAAATTATTTTTAAAATGTTTCAAAGTGTGATGGGACACTTTGATGCAAAAATATATTTAAAATGGCTTCTTGATAAATATTGATACTTTTAATTGTTTTCAAAGAAAAGGGTGGTATCTCTCTCAAATAGTTTTGATGATTATTTTCATCTATGTCAATATACATCATTATTATCAATTGAGGTTAATCTAATACAATACAATATTCCATATTGTATCGAATGAGTTATTTTTGACCATGGATGTGATATTTTTATACCATTCATGGTTTGTGGATAAAGTATTGACATTTCATATGCTAGTTTTAATACTAATGTTTATGTTATGTTTCAAAGTTTTCATATGATGAATGCATTGGACTTAGTAAGTGATGGCTGGAGCCCGCTATAGCTCCTCAATGCATCAGTAGGTATCATGAGACAAACTAGTGTCTTAGCACGAGGCCTTGACAAAATCTTATTTGTAGTCTTGGCACGAGACCTTGGCTACGTGGTTATGATAGTCTGTCATTATGCATTCCATCATTATGAAAGTGGTTATTTATATTTCATGTGATCGTTCGACTAGTAGAATATCCATGTGAATAAGTAAATGGAATTATTTTATTTTATCTTTGTCATATTATTCTGAAGATCAAGTTTAAAAGGCTTTTTTTAGTTTTAAATTGCATTAAGTGTTTATGCTTATCTAGGAATGCTTCTGCTATATTGTTATCCTTACTGAGAATCTGAGCTCACCCCTTTCAATGTTTTATTTTTCCAAGGATGTGAAGACGTAGTTTATGAATGATCTGTAGGGATAGTATGAGGGGATATGAAGACAAGATTTTGTTGTAGTTTTTTACCTTATGATGTAATGTAAGACTTATGAATATATCTAGTGTTTCCAAGACTACTATACTAATCAGTCATTCAAGACATGATCCTTTATGATCATGCCAATGTTATGTAATAATTCACAGACTTTGGGTAACTGGGGTTGGGGCATTATAGATCACATGATTAGTGTAAATATAGGGCATTAACAAATCTTATTTACTTAGACAAAGGAGGAGATGGCCTCATCCTGTTGAATTGCTCTATATGAACCCCTTTAGTTAGAGCATAGAATAGAGGTGGCATCATTGGGATTTGCTCTTGAACCAGCCTAAGAAAAGCTTCAAGATCTTAAGATTGAACAGAACCACCTATGGGAGAAGTTGAACTTGATTGAGATTACCACTCGAGCGATGTTATCTGACCCACCCCAAGAGTTTGTCACTATCGCACCCCATTTCCTTTTGTCTTATGTGGGTGTTATAAGGGGTTATGTAACAAGAATGTATAACTATGATTATGTGAATTATTTTTGCATATTATAAAGAATATACAATCATTTTATTATTGTTACATTGTAAATGGTTTTTAAAGCACAAATAGTATTTTTAGTTAATATTCAATTAGGAAATCTATTTTGATGAAATAGTTGATATTTTAATTAAATTATATTTTAATAAAATATTATTACTAAATTAATTTTTATTAAATATAAATGATCATATTACTTTTATGAATACAATTGTAATTTTTATTATGGTTTGAAAACCATTTTTTACAAAAACCAATGAATTTTCTATAAAGTTTGTTTATTTTACAAGTAAAAATTCATATATTTAAAAAATTATTTATATAAAATTAATATTATTTATGGAATTAGGTTGTCACAATTATCCAATGGTGAATTTTCTATAATGTTCTGAGTGTTTATTTTTTGGGTAAATATTAATTTTTTTATATATAATTTGTTTTATTAGATCATAATTACCAAATAGTGATGTAATAAAATACTCTAAATGGTACATTCAGACAATATATATTTACCATTAATGTCATGTGATATTAGGATTGTTTTATTTATTTTTCAAAGCCTTAGCGGACCCTCCAAGACTTCTAAAATGGTTTAGCTTTTAATATGATTTCCTTTAGAGTGTGACTCGCCTCCGCATAAGCAAGAATAATATTTTAATAAGTTTGAAAATTGGAATTTTAAAACAAGTTTTTACACTCACCATTGGAATAAACCATGTGCAATAACAACGGTTTGGTTTGTGGTTTTGATTAATTTAGTATGTGTTATTCAAAACCTATTAGTAGATAATTCTCTCTATTTTCCTATATAATCCCACCCAATCTCCCACTTCATCTTTAGTCAATGACTTTGGAGAATGACAAAATTTTTCCATCCTCTCTATATAATCATCTAATGGTGTCTCAGACTCCCAATAAGATTCTCTAAATCCTCTCATAATCTTTTTAGGTTACACTTCCAAGTATGGGATTTCTTCCTTTCTCATTTTTTATCCAACTGTCTTCATATTGTTATACAATTTTATTCCCATTTTTAAATGTTGGGGTATGATTTCACACATCCCCTATGCATCCCAACTTATTATTGAATGATTATATACCTCTTTTTATCTCACTAATTACTCCCATGTACACCTGTTATCATGCCAAAATTTTATAAGGGATTTATCAATCCTCATTTACATTCATTAAATTAATTTTTATTATGAATATAAATTCCATTAAATATGTTGAGAAATGTATCTATATGACCTAATTAATTTCAATTTTATGTAAATATATTGAGACACCCCTTTCTCCCTCATCAACCATTTTTATGAATTCTAATGTCATGCAGTTATGCTTCAGAAATTACACCGCAGTTTTTAAGAAAAAGTCATTGTGTAGTGAATAACTTTCCCATTTCTATATCAAGGGTATTCACCTATATAAAAATTTACATATTTATTATAGGGTATCATTAATTAATTACATATTATTTTTTATGGAATAAATTAATCTATTTAACGAATCCATTTATATGATCCATGTGGCACACTTATGCATGAAATGAAATGATTACGAAGGGTGCACCCCGATAGCACTCCAATGCAATCAGTAAAGACTACTATCATAATATGTCAAGTTAATTGTGGGTTTACTCATGATAATTATATTGTAATTAGAATTTACCCATGGTCTATGTGCAATAATCCTTGGCTCATTCTAACATGATATTAATTGTTGTTTCCACATTTCCTTAATAAAATAATCATGCTATATAATGAATTTATGTTCATGTTTATATTATCCTCCATTGATAAGCCTATTTTCTATCATGTAATTTATTCTTCATGTTATGCCCTATTTACTCCTTTTGGATTTATAGATCACCCTTTTCTTATGCATGTCCTTAGGGTATCCCATGCAATGCTATGTACAATGGAATGTTGATGAATTCTAAAAGTGGGTCTATTGGACCAATTTTGGAGAAGATGACTCGATAATACAAGTGGATTAATGTGGAATGGATTACTCTCCAGATATAATGGTGTGTGGTGTGGATGTTTCAAACCTGATGCGAATGTGGATATAAGCCCACAACACACCACAAACCCCCCCCCCCCCCCCCTCAGAGGACTTCTTCCAAGGGATCAGAAGGAAGAGATGGATTCCAAGAAAGAGATCTTGATCCAAAAACAAAGTGTTAAGGATTCTTTATGTATCCCATTTGGATGGGAATCAATCCATATATAGTTTTGAAGAATCTTGAAGTTTAATGTCATTCTGTAAGGAGGATGATAATAGGGGGATCTCAATAAGTAATGTTTATGGAGTGGAAAATAAACCAACATGAATGAGGACATAAGCCCATATAAACCATAAAAACGTAATTGTAAGAGAGAACTTGGGCCAAGTGGACAAGAGAAAGGATAAATGAACCTAGGATGGACCCAGAAAAAAAATTCAGTTATTCATATCCATCTTAAATGGATGGGATACAATCCAAACATATTTCACAAGATTCCTTTTGATTTAGCATCATGATAAAAAGACGTGATACATCATAGTCTATGGGCATAGTGCTTGGATTTATGATGCCTAGTTTAATGTCATGTTCGAAGGAAATATGGGGTGAAAGGATGAATCATTTTGACTTTCATTTTGGATACCACATAATAAAAGTAATGATATTGAATAAATGATGACCATGTTAACAAAAATAAATTTGTATCATGTAACAAGGAATGATAACAAAAAATGAGCATCTGTAGATGAAAATATTCACAATGACACACTTGTATCAAATTGTCGTCCAAAATCCTCTGGGATGTTAGACCATAATGGTAGGAGATCTCTAATCCCTTGAATCCATGCCATACCTATTTCATTTCAATTGTGAATGATGATGGAACACGTAAACCGTGGTTGTACCCATGGAGTTTAAAATCTTGCAGAAAGGACAATAGATGAATGAGGGGTGTCTCAATGGATTGTTTAGGGAGTGGAAAATAGCCTGACAAGAATGAGGACATATATTCTATACCACACCGCAAAATAATAATTGAGATCCTGGTGTAGGGGGTCCATAATGATCATGGGAGCTGAGGCTAGGCCACAGACAGTGAGTCCCAACCAATATGAAGTTTATCGTTCTGCAAAACAATTATTGAGTCGTTTTATGTCCATCATCTCGGATGGATCCCAAGGATTAACATCATTTGGTGAGGACTGTGGTGATATTATTTTTGGGTCATAGGGATCCGACCATAATTATGTGAAACTTTATGCCAGTATTTCCATTATCATGCTCATAAGCCCATGTGATCATTGCTCGGTGTGGGAAACAATGAATCAGATCATGTCCTCCCCATCATATAAGGTCACAGAAATTATGGAAATAGATTGGGGGTGTCGATCCCAACCATACAAACATCCATTCTCGAGGCCCAGAAATGTTCGAAAGGATAACATGACAATATGAATCACCGAAACCAATATTTTGGATATATAGTGGTGGTGATAAGGATAGAGGATGGCTACGGACCATGTCTAAAATACATCATCCAAATCGTGGACCTGAAATTGGAATAAAAAATGATAATAGATTCCTGAACATATTCACATCACCTGCTTTTATCAATGTTTCATTCAAGACCCTCCGAGATGTTGCCCCGAAATGGTAGACGATCCATATGGTTGAGTATCTATACCGTTTAGGGGGCCTTTAAAATGTGATTGTTCATGGAGACCTAATAAAATTGATGCCTGAAGCTCAAATATTCCCATGTAGTTTAACATCATGTGGTAAAGAAAAAATATGTGGGTATCTTCAAGGAGGGGGGTACATGGTGCAGTCTTGATAAATGCAACGTTAATGTGGACATACTCCCACATACCAAACCATGTGTTTTGGGAAGCATACAGAATTAGGGGCCAAACCCAAGGGGATATCATGAAATTTGGGGATGGGCCACTGGTGATATTTTGGGCCTTCCAACGTATCCTATGGAGCCAGAATCATGCCTTACATACTTCTTCAGAGCGGCAGGCAGTTTAACATCCAATAGTAAAGATGCTTAATGATCGTAGTTCATGGTCACAGAGATCAGACCCTAACAGTATATATTCCACTTGTAGTTTAACATCACAAAGGAATGTAATGTAATTTAATGTAATGTGGGATGGGTTCTTGGTAGTTTTACATCCATCATCCTAAATGAATCATGTTGTTTTGCATCATCTGATGAAGGCGGTAAAATTTAATGTTTTACGAGACTGTGTCTTACTCAGGAAGAGTTTTGCTTAAGGAATTTGTTATTGGAGGGAGGAGTTATATGCTCACTATCAATAGTAACTAGGGAGTATGTGACATTGGTGTAAACCTTGTGAATGATGTAATGTACTTCCCATTTGTGCTCCACTTTTTGTGGTTTCCAACTAGGTATCATTTTCATTATCAGGGGAAACACCATGTCACTTTGTACGAAATAGTGGATTTGAATATTCTTGTTCAAATCTCTAGAAATATTGTTCTTAATCCTCTATAGATTTTGAAGGGAATGAAGCCAGTTCTCATCAATCACTTCCAGTTTAGTCAGAATGAATTTGGCTAGCTTATATTGTGTCTTCTGATCGTATACAGCGGTGTGACATAAATGAAACTGATTATTTATGGGAAGCACTTCCTATATTCCATACACTAGGGAATATGGGGTCCGTTGAGTGGAATTACGAGTCATCATATGATAGGCTCGGATAGCATTTGGGTGTTTGTCTGTCCATCCTTTCTTTTTCTGACCAACTACATTCTGTAGAATGTTATAGGGGGTTTTGTTTATTTCCTCAATCATCAAATTTTTAGGCATATGATAGTTGGAGGTAATATTAGAATAGATGTTGTAGTTTCCATACAACTTCTTTAGTTTAGATTTCTCGAAGTTAGTGTCATTAGTAGAGGGGATGACATGAGAGACTACTGATCCGGTTGATGATATTGGAGCTCAAAACATAAATTATAGAATAAACCTTGACATCCTTTAGAAAAACTTATTATTCCCACATGGAAAATAAATATGTAGCAGTCATGATGAACCTGGACATTGGAGCTGTCGTTGGTGGATAGGGTCCCTTGACATCATGTCCGCAAACCGTAATGGTCCACGGGTACTTATTTGTGTGGAAAGTATCTAATAGTCGATGAAAAAAAACTATAATGTATTTGTCATGTATATAACCTCTTGGAAAACAATATATAGTCACAAATCATGACTGGAAAAAAAATATCCCGATCTATGAACCTAGGGAGAGAGTTTCGTCCCTATCTGATGAGCCCCTCATAATCCAGCACGAACCTTATACATGTCCTGGGAAATCTCAACAACATGAATGAAATGGTGGATAACCCCCTCGAATACATGTTTTTATATGATCTAATCAAGATCAGGAACTATCTGGTGGGTGAACTGTAATGTGCACTGTCAGATTTGCTCAGGCTCGTCTCGATCTACCGAGAGATTATCATTCTAAGGATACATAATAAAGGGGTTCCTCTATTTAAGAGTCACTTCCAACACTATAGAATGAGGACATGGTGGTCCTGAAGTAGAGACACTGTTTGTAAGGTGGCTTACTTGTGGTCTATCATATGTTCTCTGAAGTAACTAGTGCGTTGAATCTCTGATGAGCCACATGAATAATCAAATCAACCTGGTTAGTTTCTAAAAGAGATGTGACCAAGATAGAAAACATGTCAGATCGAACGTTCTATGAACGATGGACATGAGTAATTTCTAGCTAAGATGGGAACATGGCCATCAGCTGGTGAGTACGTTCTAACATTGATAAGAGATCGGACTTCCTAATGACATAGTCACCATCGATCTAAATGAGGACTAGTTTAGAGTCCCCATTCACATGTCAGTGGGTAATGTCAATCTCGAGGGCTTTCTCGAGACTACTGATGATAGCTGGGTACTCTAACACCTTATTGGTACAACCATATTATAATATGAATGAATATGGAAGAACAACTTGTGTTGGCCTAATGAAGAGGATACGCTGGTCCACTCTGTTATGTCTGGGATCATTAATTCCACTTCCAGTAGGGCTTCCAGAATCACTCAAAAAATGAACTTTCCAATACAGAATGTCTTGATCTTCCAATAGTATTTTTTCTTCTATAAAATCATGATTCAGATACTGGTTCATGGGGTTGTTTGGGAAACATGAAATTGATTCAATCCATGTCCCTTGATAGCCTTATGGGGGATTATCATGATGTCAAGCTGCTGTAGGATGACATACCACCGAGCAATATGAACATTCAACATTGGGTGGTTCAGAATATACTTTAGTGGTTCCATTCAGGATAGTAGGTATATCTCTTAGTGCATGAATCTCTTCTCAATAATAGAGTATCTAGCCACTATATCAATGAGAACGTAGTTCAGATATTATAAACTATTCTATGTTCCCACATTATTTTTATGTGCGAGGAAGGAGCCAAGAGATCCGTCTAAATTGGCCATGTGTAGGACACATGACTTTCCAAAAAAAGGGTGCCATCAGAACCAGAGGTTGTAATCGGTATTGCTAGATTTCTTCAAAAACACTATGACACTCCTCATCCCATTAATAATATGCACTGTTCTTCATGATCCGTAAAAGGGGCTTACACATTCTGATCAGATTTGTGATGAATCGGTGTATATAATCTATGTGTCCTTGAAATCATAAGAGGTCTTGAATGTTTCTTGGAGGAGACATCTGTCTGACGACATTGATGTTCTATGAATCGAACTTAATTCTGGTATATCTGACAATGAATCCAAGAAAATAACTTGAGGTAACCCTAAGGGTGCATTTCAATGGGTTCATCATTAGATGGAGGGATTTAAAGAAGATGAAAACATTCTTGAGATCTTTGATATGGTCCTAACACTAGGGAGATTTAACCAATAGATCTTCTACATAGAGTTAAACCAATTATCTGACGATTGGTATAAATATTTAATATATGTGACACTAATAGGTAGAGCATTCATTATTTATAGTAAAGGGAATTAAATGGTATCAAAAAGTAACATTTGGTTCCCTGAAGGCTATAGAGCCTTTATCCTCAGGGGCCATTATAATTTGGTTATAACAGAAATACAAATCCATGATAGAGAATGCCTAGAACCCATTGGTAACATCAGTAAAAATATCTGTCAATGTAATGGTAAAATCATCCTACAGACAATGACATTTGAGATAGTGGAAGTCAATTTAGACTCTAATCTATATGTTATTCTTATATATGGGCACAATGTTAGAAAACCATATGTGCTACGAGACCTCCTTGATGATTTTTTCTTGGATGAGCTTATCAACCTTGACCTCGTCCATGGAACCATGAGATTTTTGAATTCTTTTCGGAGGCTTTTTGAACCCGAGATTATTTTCAGGAAGACATAGGTAATCGACGATGACCTAAGGATTATTCCATGACATCTCTTCATAACTCGAAGATAATAAATCATGATGATACTTCATGAAATTCATATATCGTTGTTTCTCTTTCATATTCCTAGCAGCGTATATCAATATGGGTTTCTGATCCATCGCGTAACCGAGGTTCACATGAACAAATTAATCAACTATGGTGGAGAAAAACTCATAAAATGTTGGAGGATCATCTCTAAATCCTATTCTTCATTAATAGAGGAGGGAATCTTGGAGAAATTAAATTTATCTGAGTAGATTGATCCTAACGTGACACTCGATCCATCTTGAATGGAAGTGGACACTACATCGGGGGGCTTCTGTGTTGTAGAAACCATGGTGATGAAAGCGGTGGACACAATCCCATCTAGACATCGGCCCTAGGGGCCACACATAATGGTATCAATTTAATAGTGTAACTTAGAATTGAGTCGGTTTATCCCTTCCTAGAAAAATATGATGTAATGACGTATTTTTGTTGCCATTAGGTGGACATACCATATGGGAGTAATGGCTTTGGGATCATGTGATCCAAATTTTATTAGGAATATGAGATGATCTTATGGAGTCCATTTGACTTGGGAATGTGCTTCCGCCTCATTCCAAAAAAAAACAAAGCACGGTCCCAAATATGAAGTGATGGCCTCAAGTCACAGTATTGGGAAAATTTAAGCATCGTCCAGGTCTGTCCATGGGTTGGTCATAGACTTAGCATGTTCAATCTTGTGAGCATGAATCTATTTTTCCTTTCTCTTGTAATAGTTGATATCCATGTAGCAGGCTACAAAATAGTAAAATGGTTATTCATCACATTTTAGAATTCCTACTCGACCATTAAGGGAGTACATAAGGCATTTGTGGTTTGAAGATGGGACTGACACATGAATGTGAAGCCATGGACTACATAAAAATGTATTATAGTCTATGTCATGTTAGAAAACCATTAACGAGGTGCTAGAAACATGGACATTGAAATTTTTCTTTAAGAAGATCATTCCAACCGATTTTTGTTCCTTCCTGTAATAACCATGTATTTATTGGTCAGAGGGACTCAGATCATCATCAGACATCCCCATCATTCAGATTGTCTGAGTAGGGATGAGGTTCATTCCTGATCCAGTGTCGACAATACAATCTCAAACCTCAATGCCATTGAAATGAAAAGTGATATACAATGAAAAAATAATCCCATGTATGGGAGAAAATTCAACTTTTCCATAGAAATGGATAATGTTCTGATATTCATCATGATTGACTACCTTAGTCTGGGAGACCTATACGGATGCCACCATCATCTCAAAATGGAGGGGGCATCATAACGCATCAAAAAGGTCTTCACAAATATCTTCTGAAAGGAGAATAGACTCAAGGAATGATATATTTTTTGGGATTATGGCATGATATATAAGGATATCATACATCAATGCCAAGAGTATAATTATACTCACAGGACCTTGTTCAGTGGTAGAAGAATGACATACCCTTCTGGCTGAACTAGTGGCTGAATGGAATTGGGGATTTCATGCTACTCACTAGTCGAATGACATGGTGTGAGTAACAAATAATGGATAGAAAACCAGGGTTGATCCACAAAAGAACATGTATGATATTAACATGATTTTTGTTTTACGGCTAATCATGCTTCTCAACAGGCGGTGAAGATGGATCAGGTGAAACAAGATGATGAGGTTGCGCATATTGATCTCTATGTTGGGCCTCTTTTCTCGTTTTGGTAGCATTTACAACATGGATGGAATCACTAATCGATTCATTCCAATGATTCACATAAGCATGTACATGTCGATGCTGGCAACCACTAGGGACGTAAGGAGGATCTTTTCGGCACTCATCGTCTTTGGGACCCATGAAGAAGTTTACTAGATCCACGGTAATAAATGATGTGTTCCCTTGGTTTTGAATAGAGGAATCCTCCATCACTAGATGGATTTTGGGGTTAACCACCATCTCTAGGGTCATGAAGTCTCAGACTGTATAGGATGACGATGGAATTGGTGGGGGACTTTTATTTCCCTTGTGTCATCAATGGTTTCCATACATGGATGAGGGAGGATGAGATGCTGACATAGAAGTGATTAGTATGGGTAACCTGAGGAGTTCGGAAGGATCAAGATGATTAAAACGTTAATGGATAATACCATGGGCACAAGAAACTGCCTTATGATCCATCTAGTCTTTAAATTTTGGGGTCCCTTGACATGAAACTCGTTGCTACTCACCTTTGTTATCACTGTCCCTCTCATGCATAGTGAACATGCATGAAAAATGTGCCATGGATGGACCTAACCTTACTATGTTTTCATCATCCTAGTGTTGGATCCATTATTTAAAAACTTTACAATACTTAAGGGTGTGACCCAGGATCTGGTTATAGGGGTCGTAATCTAGGCGATCCGAGATATCTGCCTCTTCAGGCCTCATACATTCTAGAAACATTTGAATTCATTATTACAAAGTAAATTAGAAATGACCGAGTACATGAGCCTCCTTAAATGAGTAGGTCATATTTCTCATATTTGGGAAGGGGTTCTAGGAGCCTGACCCTGAAAAGAATCTATAGGATACTTTCGAGTAGGTGGAACCTGAGAGTTTCACCTCGGTGGTGGTGGCGTGTTCTGCAAGGGTGATTATTGAATATGAGGTGGCTGTTGCTGGGGCAGAGGTTGTGCCTTATGTGGCAGCCCTATGTGAGGTTGTGTAGGTGGCTCCACTTGTAATAAATCCTACTATATGGGAGCCCTTATTTTTTCCACCACAGGGGGATTGGCCTTAGTGGTTGTTCTAACAGGAACTTCATGAGGCAATAGACTTCCATACATATCTTGTTGTAAGGCCTCCTCTTGTCACGGGGATTTGTCACAGACATCCTGGAATCCACTAGGGTAGTTCTGAGTGATGAGAGAGGTGACCAGTTCAGTCTTCACATTCTCCACACATGTTGTTATCAGCTTCTACTAAGTCAGTGGACTATCAAAGGAGTAGGTGAGGCCTTTCCACATGGGAATTGAGCGCTACCATTAGATCATCTATTTATGGATTACAATCATTACAAGGATACCTGAACACTACTGCATTGGATGGGTTTTCAACATTATAATCATGCCAATCAGATCGTGGAGTGGCTGGTGAGATGACATGCAGAATTGCTAGGAGAACTACCTTTGGAGAGGCTGGGGAACCTTATCTAGGTCCCAAGAATGGTTATCATACAATTGTGGTGGATTTGGTGATGTGTATCATTCCCTATTTCCATAAACTCTGGAACCTACCCTGTCTATATGGGTTGGATTCACAATATTACCTAGAGTCAACTCACTATATTGAAGGTGTACCTATTCCTACTGCCTCGGTCCAGTATTACCAAAGTGTGGTGGTCATTCCACAACACATTCAATGATAATTTAATCAACCATCTTTTTATAATCCTCGTGTTATTGATGCAACACATCCTTTTCGAGTTAATCTTTCATATTTTGTTCTGATCTAGATGGATCAGAGGGTTTGACGGCAACAAGATGCTCTTTTCACATCATTGGATTTTTACAGAGGGTAAGTGATCTTCTATGAGCTCTACCTTGTTCCCTCCCTATGATAGGTCAACCATGTTAACTGTGAATGTACCTGAAGGTATAACATCAATATCTCTTGGATGGTAGGGCTGATGCATGATAGAAAAGATATAAAGGGCCTCATGATGACCTAACCGTACATCCGAATGTGGGGTATTGCCTCCTTAATAATTCTGCAATACACCTTAAAGTTGTGAACTCATCATTTTTGGAGGGTCTGATGGAGACCGAGTGACTTAGGGTGATGATCCATAGGAAGCGCAGAAAAGTCGATCATACGAAATTAATGGTCAATATATTCAATGTGTTTAGGGATCTTGTTGAAATCCTTCCTCTGATAATGGAGATGAAAGTGTGTCTCCCATATGGTTTCATGAAATCACACGACCTCCCCATTTGTATGAAATTCCATGATACAAGTTTTTGTGGTTCCAACTGGCCAAAATATCACTAGGAAATGGCCCGCTGCAAGGATGTCCCACAAAATCCTTCTCTTAGACTCGGGATCTGGCCCTAGGTTTCCCAATCTATCCACTAGGAGATGCTGAGTGACCTATTATGTCATAGAAGATGAATGCTAATATGGTAGACTAGTTAGTGGAGAATACAACGAGGGAGCTGACTATCCACTGCACCTTGTACTCCCTTTCGATGAATGCATCGACTGGACCACCACATCTCTATATGAAATATTGGAGACCATAGAATACCACATAGGGGATGAAATTTGTGATGCTGTTCCATGTTTTTTCTTATCCTCTATTGGTCCCCAAGACAACTCTATGCGATCTTTGTTTGAGGTAGAAAGTGATCTCATTGACGATAGGGGGATTGCACAGCCAATCCCTAGAATGAGGAATAATATTCCTTCTCCTAGATGTATCCTCAGAGGGAGGCGGGGATTCTGTGGGCCTCTCTTTCTAGAAGAATGAGTCTTATACACCTTATTACTTCCCTAACCCCTAAAAAATAGGATCAATTCGAGGGTTTCACTGTCAAATTTCATTCCACCCCGGAGTTTGAAAAGAAGACCTGTTTAATTGTGGTCTAAAATTCGTATTATTATTCATTTAGTGGATGTGACCTACCCTCCTCCACTAGGTTGTTTCTTCCTGAAATTGTTGGTTTTTAATATTAATAGGACCTTCAGCCAAACTAATTCTGGGTTGGATAGTACATTATCATGGGTGAGATGGCGTAGGAGGAGTACCTAGACAAATGTAAAGAGGGACACAAAGAGTGCCTCTATGTCCCATAGTTGGCGCATGAAAGGAATCCCCATGGGAAGCATTGGAGTAGGTAGGACCTCCATGGGAACTTGTGGGAGCATGGGAAATACCTCCATGTTTGTTTCCCTTATCAGTGATAGTATGAGTGGGGCCTCCATACTTTTCAAACAGAACCAAGGGAAGACATCCCCATTGCACGCCAATGAAGCGACATGGACCTCCTCTTCTCTGATTTATGAAATGCAGATGACCATATTATCTTGAAGTATGAACATGTGGAAGAACCCCAAAGTAGATTGATGACTAGGCCTGGAAGATCATTGCATCAGCAATATACGATAGGAGGAACGACTCCATACCTAGGATCACGGGTTTGGGAATAAACATCTAATAGGGTTGTCAATGTGATAGAGAGGGAATTTGCTCTGAATGATGGTGGCATGGGGAGGACCTCCACGCCAATCATGGGAGCGGGGAGGACCAACTCTCTCAGTGGTGGTGACACATGGAGGACCTAGGAGCTGGACGTCATCATCATGGGTTGTCCACTAATGGGCACTACCTGTATCAGCGACCAAGAGAGTTGTCCCAACCTGTTCGTGGGGTGGATGGGGAATCGATCTGGGTTAGGTGTATAAGTAACCATGTTCATTATGAAAAAGTAATTGATTTTATTGGTCAGTCGTGGTATGAGTGACAGTACCCATTGATGATGGAGCACCCTCATAGGTATCCTCCTCACCATGCAACCGACATTGGCGTCGGGCTAATCGGACTAGGGTCGGGGGTAAATGTGTATAAATAATCTTCCCCTCAACATCTGGGATTATGTGGTGGCATTGACATGGCCTGGTTGGAGCCCTCCTTGGAGGCCCATGGGACGAGATCATAGTTGGGCCGGCTCGGACATCCCTCACCTCATTTACATAATGTAGCGATTCTTAATAGCATTCCGGGGATAGTATCCTTAAATGGTTATAGATTAGAGTGGGGAAAATTGGATCTCTACACGGCCTTTGGTGGTGGTGGAAATGGTGAGGTGCGGAAGCCTCTTAGCCTTGTTGGTCCAAATCATGAGTTGGGATAATCACTTATTCCACATATTGTTTGGAAAACTCGCTGATCACCCTCCTATAAACGAGTTAGTATGTTGAAATAGGGTGTGGGAGTCCAATAGTCGGGGAAGTGGAGGTCATCACAGAAGAGATGGAGCTACATGGGATTCCTATATTGCCATTTCCCGGGACGCAACATCGATGGGTGGGTGGTGATTGGTATCCTGGAATAGTAGCATGTGTCATACGAAGCAAGGAGATTTAACCATTATCACTGAGTGAAGGAAAGTGACGTCCAGTTCCCAAGCATCGTTCTGTCACCCACGATTGGTAAGAAGAATCAAAACTGACAACATCATTGACCGAGATGTCCAAAATTAAACTGCCCCAATATCTAATGAGTTTCACTCTAGGACCATTATTTTCTTGGTGGGACCTAGCACCGGATATATGGAACCAGTGACACACTTTACCAATTATGCCACAAATCCTACTGATCTCCCCATTAAATATAATAATGTCACAGTGGGTTCACGATTATTATTTCCAATATATTCTCTGAGGTGTGCGTCCATCTTCAAGGAAATGCAGATTTTGATTCCCACAACATTCCCAAGGCGGGTCACAACTATTGCCAATTCATGGATGTTTTATCCTTGAACAAAACATGATGATGAGATGTTGTTATCTCCTTCTATGGATTCCTCCTTAGAACTTTTTATCTAGTCCATGTCTCCCTTAAGGATTATGATTTTATTAGTGAAAAACTTCCCTAGTGCCATATAATCATAGACGCCAGTTAAATACACCACATCTGTCAAGTCATTCAAAGGTGTCAAGTTAGGGAAGAAACCTTCGATTGGGGGAGTAGTCATTTTGGGCATCACTGGCATGTTTAGATACTGAAACACTAATGCGTCTAGGATCCATCTTATTATGACAGGGCTTTTTGATGGAGCAGAATCCTAAGGTATCCCACATAGTGTATGGGGAATTATGAACCATAGGCATGACCCTCTGGTTTTCCTCAGCTTCCCATGTATAACCAAAAGTATTCCATGAGTTTATCATCCAAAGAAGATGGATCTAACTGATAAAAACACTGATAGGAGTGGATTAGATTGGTACATCCCTAGGAGGGGGCACATAAGGGGTTTAATAGATGAGTGGACCAAAATGTCTAATGAAGAAAAATCCAAGGATGCATGGGTCCCTACAAAGGGGACTCAAGAGTTTACTATTAGTTAGGATTGAACATTAGGGAGGAATCCTATGTACACTATCTCTAAATATTGGGATCCAAACCCATGTAGTTCAAAGGATGGAATAATCGGGGTGTGCATAATGGAAAAAGACCCAGAGACATGCTAGGGCTTACGGATGGATATCAGCCATTGCAAGATGGGATATATTGGTTGTATTTTTATGGATTGTCTAGGGTATACATAGTTAGCTTCTTGAGTGGATGGGATGATATTATAGGGATGTGGAAGCCATGGTACGAATCATAAGGGATGATGGATGTCTGAATGAAGTGAATGAGAGTAATGGGATGGGACAGACGTTAATATGATAGTTGTGTTGGTATTGAACATCTATGAGGATTTCTATGTATCCAATTTGTAGGGAATCAATTTCCATGTATTTTAAAGGGGTGATGCGACACCTATGTAGGTGCCATGTGAGAATGGACGCATGGATTGGACCTGGAAGGATTAGATCCTCTAGGTTGGGGCCTGAACTTCCCAAAACAAAAAGGCTCAAGGTAGTGACTATGATGAGAAATGGATAGTGGGATTGAACCTCAGAGATTCTTCCAACATATCCCCATTACATGGTATCAATTCCCACATAAAATAGGATGCATCATTGAATCAGAGTATTCATAGATGACACTGACCCGACAACATGTTGGGGGCTTACGTGTGGTTAAAAACCCACGAGTTGGTATAGTACCTCTAAGGGATGACCATGGATGTGGGTACTATAAAAGTGGACATCGATGATACCAGTGTTTGTTGTTGAACCTTACGGAGGATTCCTACATACTATGCCTAGGATACAGTCATCAAAACCCACTTAGCATGAAAGGGTTCACAAATGTTTGGGGTTTATCCTCAGGGAGTATTCCTATGTACCCTGTCTAGGTGACATGGATAAAAACCAATGTAATTCTTGGTGGGGCATAAATTGGGACGTGAAAAATGTTTAGAGACCCGACGACATGTTAGGGAAAACAAGTGGTTAGCAACCCGAGAGTTGGTCTGACTCCTGAGGGGTTGACCAGAGAGTTCGATCCCAAAAAAGGGGATACAATGACATAATGTACCATAGGATTGAATATCAGGGATGATTTTTATGTATTATATCTAGAAAATAGGTATTAAACCCACATAGTTCATATACAAACCTTTTATAAGCATGCATGACGAAGAGGGGAATAAAGTTTCACGTCATGCATGATAAGGATGAACTGACATTATGTGATCGAGAGCGAGTGGTGATGGGCTTGAACATTCAAGAGGCTACCTATGTACCATTATTAGATAAGAAATGGATTAAAATCCATGTATTTGGGATGAAAAATAATGGGTTTAGACAATATGGAGGACCAAGGAGGATTCCATAGTTGACTTTTACTCTAGGTCCACGTGATTCATGCTCTGTGAGAGAAACAATAGGAAGAAAAGACCTGACGGTCACGTCACGAAATGAGCGTCCGGGAGGAATGGAGAAGGGAGAATGTGTGGTTGGATTCCCAAAGAGGAAATTAGGGCATACTATTGGTTCGATTCCTAGGGAGATGGATATTGGAAATTACTCAACGATGGTGGCCCGAAGGAGATGAAGGCCAAAGGGAGAGGGACGAGGTAACTAAGGTCACTGTTCACGTCTCCCCTCTAGACATTGCACATGGAGTAAGAGAGTTGGAGAAATGAGGTTACCTCTCAAATGAATTTTTGAGGGATTAAACCAAGCTGGATTCCATTTCCTATACATAGATGTCATTCCATACAAGGAGGATTTCATTCCTCGTGAGGATGATATAATTTATATAGAGACCAGTGGCCATGGAAAATGTCTGAGTCGGGATGCCCTGCATTTATTTTTTGGGGAGAGGCTACAGTTTAATGTCATGTGCTGAGGACATGTTTTCTTGGAAGGTTAATGGATGTCAGCTCAGACGATGAGGATTCACTCTTCACCCCTATGACTTACACAAATAGTACACATTACCCTTGGTGAATGTAAGGGAATAGAAATTCTTTGTGGATGTGAGGTTATGGAGAGATCCATTGAGGGAATCACATTAGAGTGGCTATGTGAAGTAGAAATAGCCATTAGCATGCCTATGTTAAGAATCATGAGGCTATGCAATTCAACATGAAACACCTCCCAAGGGACCTTAAAATCACTTCATATAAACCTAGAGGGCCATACAGGAGAAGGGTTTGTGAGGAAAAAGGTTTCATATTAAAAGACCTTGCAATGATCTAGTACTCAATAGAGAGGAGAGACTCCACGAAGGGGTATGCTCTGCGAACTGGGGTGGCCTAGCCTTGGCATGGTGTATACATGCATTCAAAGGCTACTTCACAATGTGAAAGTCCTTTCGTTTAGTAGGACATCGTGGAGCATGGGTTTTTTTTAAATTTTGGCACAACGAAGAGAAGTACATAATGAGGTATTGTGATCCTAAGTTGTCATGGGGTCCACATGTTCCTGGAAGGTACTTTGTGAAGCATGAGTGCATTCAGAAGACCCATGTCCCCTTAAGAAGCTCGTTCCTTTATGATGGCATGTGGGATTCCTGGAGAGAATCCTTGCCTGAATTGGGGTTGTATTGGAGCTAAGGGAATGGTTTTTCTCAATGCTCAAGAGCCTTGAAGAGATAATTTTTTAAATGCTTTACATAGTAGAGGTTCACTTGGGATTTGAGAACATAGAAGGTGACTGGTCGGAATATCCTTCCTTTTGGTCCAAGGGGATCCTTGTATTTATAGGCGAGAGGTGGCATAATGCTCTGAATGTACATTGAGAAGCCACTTGTGATATGCCATCATAATTAAATTGCATCATGTTTTTATAATAGCGAAGTTTACTACCATATCCTCCTCAGTGCAGAGGCCTCCCGAATTCCCTCTATAGTGCTCGCAAAAGCTACCACCAATTTTCAAGGGATCACAGAGGCAACCATGTTCCCTCAATGGCGTGAAGCTTTTTTCAATTGCATCATAACCACAAAGTCTTCTATATTATTACTATGTGTCGATCACAGAGGGGGTCATGGCTTTGCATCGACCGTAGTGATGAGCAGTTCTACAAAGGCACTTCGTGAAGAAGAACCATTGTCTTAGGTGTGGCCTTTGCCTATTTTTTCTATGAACACATTTTGGAACCAAAAATATTGATAACTAAAGAATATAATTTATCTCTTATAAAATAGAACTCAACCAAAAATAAGGTTAAATTAGTTACAGAAACCCACTCACATTATTAATTCACCTGTAGAATGGATTACAAGATAACTAATTGTCTTCTCTTTAAAATAATCGTATGATTCCTAACATATTCCAATATATATAAAATAAGTATCCAACTTGGATTGGGAAATCAGTGGGAATTCATATTATAATGGTCGGTATAAACCTCATGTAACATCCTATGAGGACATGTAAACTCATAATCTATGAAACATTCTATGCAAATACCAATGAAATAATTTCCTCAATCATCAAAGGATTTGTAGATACTCCCTACAGGGAAATGTTAATATCTTATAAATTCACCTAAAAGTCCCATAATTTAAAATTCAAAAGCTATATACAATATGTGATTATGTTTAAGAACCTTTAAAACCATTGAATGATTCTCTATATTATCTTCATAAATTAGAATTCATAAGTATTCTATTAATGAACACCTCCAAAAATCATCCATGAAATTAATGGAAGGGAAATTTCATCAGTATAATAAACATGGATAGTGAATTTATAACCCTAAAGTGGATTATCATAAATATTTTGAGCCCATACAGGCATATGAAGGTATTAAATAGAATATTATCATCATTTCACCGCATATAATGACTGATAAAGCAGAAATTAATCATCTATAATAAACTATCTACATACATATGATTCAATATATCATAAATATTCTTTATGAGGATAATGATTATTCACTATCCCATGAATCATGTAATGATAACTGATACACCATCATATATTTTCAACATACCTATTTTTATATAATATATGATCATACTAAGGGGACACATTGTGTTGAATAAAACATTACTAGAAAATAGCATAAATTTGAATGCATATCTAAAAAATCCCTAAATTTTACATCCTATATAGCGGCATATATATTTGAGAGTAGGTCAATTATATATCTATACAAAATAATATTTCACATTGATGGTGAGGTGTCACAACCTAATCATGAAAAAATCTACATCTTCTGATACAAACCATACAATTACAACAAGTTAAACCTCTATAAAATAAAAAATATTTTTTTTCATAAATAAATCGGTTTATATCATCTATAAACAATTAAATGGGAACTCTCTATAATGAAAATAGTATCCTTACAATAAACATCAATGAATATAACTCTTCTCTTGATGAAAATAAATATTTCTTGGACCTAATAAAATAATTCTATTCAATGTTGGAAATATTATGGCCATATATAGAATAGTAATAAGTCTCATAAATAATAATGTTATAATAAAAAAGTCCTAGTTATTATATACATCCTATAACTATTTTTTATCTCTTACTAGCATGTTCAACACTAATAGATCCAAAATCCTCTCTACTTCATGTATTAAATCTTAGACTACGGAGGGTGAAATAATTTAGTTTGCAGCTCCTAAATCAAAAAAATTGTACACCCTTGGTAGAAAATAGATATGAGGTATATTTAAATAAATCTAGATTTCCAAGAATAATTAATTATAATGTGTTAATAAAATAACATACTTCTGCATAACGTATCTATCATTGGTTTAGATAACCCCATAGATTAACATTTCCATGTATCCCAAAGGCTGAGAGGTATTAACGAGATTTCTCATTCATATCATATCTCCTCATGTTGACAAAATCCCAGATCTCCCATTTTCTATTTATTATTTAAAGTATGTTTTATTAATGGCTAAACATGAAGAGTTTTAATAGATATATATTTATTAGTATTAAAGGTTGTACATTAATAGTTTTAATGGACACAACCTTTTGGTTAAAAGAAAATGAATTATTATATATGAATAGGTTGGGAACATGTTTGGTGAAATGATATAATAATAGTTGAGGAAGAATCATATACACTCTAACATTGATTATTTTGGATTCTGAGAACCAATACTCGTAGCAATACTATGTAGAAATTCATAAAGAGTGCCCTCTAATTAGGTTCTAGAAAGATAAATTATCATTTTATTAACCTCTCATTTATCCAGCACTTTTAGGTGTGTCATAATTATTAATAAGGTGACCATTCACTAGATATATACAACCAACAAACCCTATAAATTAAATGGTCTATAATCATAATCTAGAATAATATATGAAGAAAAAAATGTTTTTCTGACACATAATCCTGAACATCAACACATTGGAACTCCCCAGAAGATGAGAATTAATCTATCATTAATGTTTTATTATTCATGATCGAAGAAACAAAATCATCTTGGAACATATCATTGATATTATCCCATGAAACTATTAACACCTTTTTATCACAAAGAAACAAATCCCGCTATAGGTTAGAAACTCCTTGTTAAAATATGAAAACTAATAGAATATAATTATCCTTCATATCATGGATCAAAATAAAATATATCTCCACCTCCTCTAAAATTCCTCAGTCCCTTCATCTGAAATAGACCCCCTAACTTCTATAATCCAAAAAAATAAAAACGATGAAGTATATTCTTATAAAATTCATCTCATTTACCACTACTCTCAAATGATATTTTTGTGCTTCATGATTAATGTCACTACAATGATCCTAACAATGATGTCATCCACATGTTGAACCTAGAAAATATAAGACATTATAAAATCATTAATCATGAAACATTTAATCCATTATATTAATTAATAAAGAGACATCTTAATTTATATTATCTACCCAATTTCAAACATTGGTGAAGAAATTGGATCAAACATCCTTACTTAGTTCTATACCAATCATGAAATAGAATTTCACATAGTATGTTAATAAAACATACATTCCTCACATTAGAAAATAGGTTTCATTAATCACATTATTCATTGTAAATATCATTAACATAATTAATAAAGTATGATCAACTAATATCATTTCTATACATAACCATGAAATCCTCATTGATGCATAACCCAATGACCCATCAAATCTCTCAACAAAAATCCTTGAGGCTACTTTTTCATGACTCAACATCACTAGTAACCTTCTTGTGATGTCTATGAATATAAATGTAACAAACATAGGCCACCTCTAATAGTCTACAGTTTAGGTATTAGCATAATGGGTATAGAAGACAATCATATAAGAGTCGTTACCAATAATATTATAATAATATGATAAAAATTCCAAAAGAACTCTACAATAAAAAACCATACAAATGAATTTATTATCATATAAAGAAGGAAAAAAATGAGAAATTCCATATGTGAACCCAATGGTAATGAAAATGAATACCAATGACCCTCAAAACCATTTTATCGGCTAGTCAATACATGCATAATCCTTAATTAGTTCCTGTAGCCTTGAAAAGTAAAACAAATACATATATTTTGTTGAGTATTGTGTTTACATTGTAAATCCCACCACAAAACATCACACGATATCATAGAATAATCATACTATATCCCCACTTATAAACATATTAAAATAAACTCGTTATCTAAATAAATTAAACTCAATTATAGTCCCCACCATGCCTCTCTCACTAAGTAAGGAATAAAATCTACAGACATAATATTAATGAAATATAATCATTAAAGAATGTTCCCTTGTATAAACTATATTAGTAAACCAGTATCCAAAAACCCCAATATATTATGACATGGTGTTCTCACCACCTATACAATTCATACTACACATCATTGAAAATATACTACAACCAATTTTAAATAAAAATATATTAATGTTGAGATCCATTAAAAACTATGTAAATATATAATATAACATAAAACAATATAATTAGTTTGTAAATACATATGGAATAACTGAAACAGATTACATCCTAAATGCACATGTAATATATAACCTAATGTCACCAAAATAACTATACATATAAATGATGTAACCATGATCCACTAAAATATATACGATTATTTATCCTATAACCATAGCTCTCCAGTACCATGATATTTAAACATACCATACTACAAGAGGGATAAATAGTGGAATAGTGGAATTAATTACGAATCTTTATCCTCAATAACCAGTAAATTGTAAAAACATTTAGTACCCATGTTTATTGTGGGTGTATGTCACCCCATCTAATAAAGGTGTTAGAGCACAAGAAATCACAAAACATAATGAGAATATATCACAAAACCACTATAAGGAAATTATAGTTAGGAAATTACAATCTATATCAAAATTTATGAATGACAACGTAACAAATATTTTTAATCTATAGGAAGAAAATAATTTTCTATGAACACAAGTAACAAGTTTAAATATTGTAACCAATCACTAATCATCAATCTATTTCCTATAATACAAAAAAAACCTCCAATCAATTTTGGATTGATATTCATATTAATCATTTAAATGTAGAGATATTTTATTTAACATAAATTTTTTAATCATATTCAATTTACTATATATCACTGGCTTTTATGAATCATCATAATTAGTAATTATTTCTTCATTTATTAACATACATGATAACAAGTACAAAAAGAAAACTATACCTACATCAAGTAAGGCTACATCCAAAGTATAAGTACACAATCATCCACAATTAATAAAAATATAGAAAAACACAATAAGCACAACAACCATATAGGTATCTAAAAATTATTTAAATATCTCTACATCATTCAAAATAACATTCAACACTCTCTATGTTATCTCACCCTCATCCACATCAAGACTATTCCACAAAGATATCAAAATATCTACAATCTAACTATCCATCAAACTCAAAACCAGGTGTGCATAAAAACATCGTAAGGGATCTAATTTTATAAAATATATACATGGCCATAAAAAATTATTCAAGAAGAGAAAATAAAAATAATAATTTAATATTCCATTAAAATATGAATAAAGGCCATTAATAACTAAGGACCACAAGTAGTCATCTAATAGTATTAATTCAAATGATAATTATCCATCACTACTATCTAAATTATAGTAATTCCTTAGAACTAGGTTTCATAATGTAATGAACCCATATATAATATTAGCTAATAGAATTATTAATTATCTAAATAAAATGCCCAAAATAATTCATTATTGTGTTAAATATTTATAAATAATAATGAAAACATCATTGGTTCTACATTAATTATAATTAATTTCATACCTTATATGTGTATTTTAAAATGTTTCAGAAATGATAATCATTAGTAATAATTAAAATAATTGACATAAGCTACCATATAATCGACCAAATTATAATTACCCAATATCATGAACTTAGTTAAAATTTAATGTGATGTAACCATACCACCATTTACAATTTCATTAATATTGGATTATACATTATTTATGTAAATATAAATTATTCACCAATTGGAAAATGAATCATGATTATCCCACACTTGAACATAAATAATCATAATTATCATTATATCCATCATCTTAAATTAGTAGGGAATAATGGTTAATGGAAACATACGAAAATCCTCTCAATGATGATATGATCCCAAGGAGATTCATCAAATCAAGAATCCTAAATAAATCATCAATAAATAATTAAACAAAATCAAATAGATAGAACAACCAGAAAAAAATTATAATGATCAGATAAGATTTATTAGAATAGTAGAGGAAAATGGTTACCTGGGATCTCATGTGGCCATTGAATAAATAAAATTGCAAATGATAAATATAATATTTGTATTTTCATCCAAAATTCTCCACTGTCTTCAATGGTTAATAGAGTATATTTCTATTATATAATGAATTCAACATGCTCTTACAATTTATATAATAATATAGAAAACACTTTTCCTTGGCATGACTAGATGTTTTTATATTGGGTCTATCCCAGATCCAAAAATCATGAAATAATATTACCTAGGGTCACCATCTATATCTATAATAAGAAAATTTTTATTCAATCATAAAAACCAATTTTAATTCATGTAAAATAGTGTCACTCCAAAATCACTAAACCCCAAAAAATAATTTAATTTTTGTTAATCATTCCATCCCTTCCCAATAAAACCAAGACTACAACCACTGTATGGCCTACATGACATGTTATAATGACACCTCATTAGTTAGATACAAAGAATAAATATTAGTCATTATAGAATGAGATACATAACTCAGTCTATATCAAATAAAATAAAACTGTATATATGTATTAATATTAAATTCATACATATCGGTTTTCACTAAAATGTATAGTTTTAACTTCACCAAAATTGTCATCAAGACCCTTCGTAGTGAAAAACCTAGCATTACTACATGGTATATTAATATGTATGGTTTCCATAAAATGTACCACTAATTCATGCTATGTTTAGACAAACCACTCCACTACCCAACTCTTAAGATAACATCTCAAAACACAGCCCTTACAATCATGTCGCATGACTAACCTCACACCACAACACAATATTCATGTATTTTTTCCCATTAGGAAATAAAAAGAACTTACCTATCATACATTAATACATCTAAAAATAAATTATACTCCCTAAAAAATTTTATATTATAAAGGAATGAAATAAAAAATATTTCCCTAAAAAATGTTTATCGTAATTAATTTTTCATGTTAACCTAAATAAAAATTCAAATAACTAAAAATTATTATATGAATTATACTATATTTATCAATTATCATTTATTTATAAAAGTGTATTTCATGAATTTTTTAGTCATATATTGCCATATTACTCTTCATTATTTTTTATTCATCATGTATTAAATTATATGATTCTTTTACACATGAAAATAATGTTTCTTATTTTTGTAAGTGATAATATGATTATGATATTGTAATATATTAAAATTTATTGTTGTTATTAGTCTATTTGGAAAGTTTATATTTTTATAATTCATTATTAAAGTATTTAATAAAAATATTATGTAATTTTTAACACATTCATTATCATTTGTTAGCTAAATTAATTTAGTGTAATTAGTAACAGATTACCTATAGTAAATAGCTTGCATCATATCGGATGTGTTTTTTATGTATCTTCAATATCAGGGAATTTTCATCATGAATCTATTGTCATTATTGTTTCTTAAATTTTGATTTAACCTTGTTTTATATCTAAATATTGTTACTCTGGTCCACCTATCTGATAACCTATGTTCCCTCCAATGAGATTTTTTGGATCTCCACTGCTTCTGGATCATTTTTTTCAATGATTGATCTTTATTGTGTTTTCGCTGCATTTTTCTATGGATGTGACCATTCTAATTCATCATTTCCATTTGTTCTGCATCAACATTCTATATTTTTTCAATTATGTTTCTATTGTGGTGTTGATTCAATTGATCCTTTCTAAATACATATAGTGATTTGACTCTAGAGGTGAACCTTTATGATTGTTGTGGTGCGACATGTGATTATCTTGAGATACATTTAATGATATATTCTCCACCTATGCTTTTTTATTAATGAATTAATTCAAGTATGTGATGATTGATTTTAGGGACTTCCTTTTCTTTTTTCCATTCATCAATGTTGGGAAATCCCATTACAGGTGACTGTGAACTGAGCTTTAGGTATGTGATTTGATCTATAGCCTATTTTGGTGAACTATATTGCCCTGGTTTTATAAATAATATTACAAATTATTTCAAATTAATGAATTTTTTTGGGGAAAATGTGTTTTTAGAAAGGATATTTCCCCTTAGTATCATAAAAAAATATATTTTTATATTATTATGAAATGAATTTATCAAATGGTTTTAAATGAATGGTATTTATGAAATGGTTTGGATCATGTGTCATATGGTAATCCTTGTGTATTTAGTGGGTTGGTGTAGTAATAGACCTCTTCCATTGATACTTTAAGGTGTTCACTCATGTGGTGTTTCTCTACTTTGTATTTTTTTATTCTAGGTTCATGTTATAACTTTTTGGTGATTAATTTATAGAGGGGTTATATCCTCCCTATATTCAATGATTATATCTAGAGAATTGATTTATGTGATATTCTATGAATCGGTATGTGTGTTCTATTTAGCCTAAAATAGTGTGATATGTGTCATGAAGTTACATGGACTTGGTTTGGACTAAATGGGATTTCATATGATATGTGTTACATTATTTTCCTTGAATTCATTGATATATTAAGTATTTATTGAATTATATGACCTGGATAATTTGAAAATGAGAAAATATGGGATATATTTAACCTGATTTTTATATAAAATCTATTTATATATTTTCTTTCCTCATATTCATTAATGTTGAGAATTTTTGGATCGGTTTACATAGAGATAGTATGGAACACCTAGTGGGATCCTATTAATGCTATTTTTCTCATACCCAGCAAACCACTTCATCTCCACTTAGACCTTATTATGTAATTTAATTCTTGGAATGGAATGATTATACAATGAGACAGTTAGGTTTTTGTTAGTTGTGTTTGGGTAGATAGTTGTGAGTTGGTGGGATATTCTGCACTCTATCACATGGAAAACTTATTTCATTTTTTAATGGTCCTTTTTTGTTGGACATCTACATAAGAGATTTTTTAGATACTTTTGAGATGTATCACCTATATTATATTCTTCATTCTATAACTGATTTTTTACTCTTCTTCAATTAATTTATATCATGTATAAATATATCAATTTTCTTAATTTAGGTTAGGGAAATTGTTCCCTACAGTTGTTGTTCGGTAAACTGAATAAAGGGTTTTTAAGACATGATGTGTAGGTTATGATGAGTTCATGGAAAAATATTTCTATAAAGAGACTCATGTTTTCAACGGTTGGTGGGATGTGTGTCAATAATTTTGATTTCATGATCTTAATATCAATTTATCCTCTTGGGTTTCTGGATTAAAATGATATTATATTAATTTAAATTCATTTTTTCTATTAGGGTGTGTTGTTTTATGTGATCGATATCTCATCCATGGGATCTTAGAATGATGCATCAGATTATATTCAATGTAATCATCCTATAGATCAAAAAATTATTGATTCTATTTTGAATGAAGATTGTGTTATATTCCAAAATGTACTTCAAGTCTATGCCATAGTTTTTTGGTATATCCATTACCTTGAGGAGAAAGCGATCGATCACAAGATTTCATACACATAGATACACCATCTATTATGTTTTTATTTATCCTAAAAAGGTACAATAAATTCTTGAAATGATTGATCATATCATTTAGTTATTGGATACACCTAATAATATAATTTTGAACTACCTGGAGTTTATACTTGATGGTTTTAGTAAGAAATAGTGTGATTCCATGGTATATGATAACATATACGTAGGATATAAAGGAAGTGATTCAAGGATTACCTATTCCAATAGATTATTATCTAGTATTTGGTGACAATTTTTTTTTAAGTTACCATCCTTGAAGTAGGTGTAGTGTTTAGTGTCGGCATACACCATTTTGTTCATGGATCTTGATCATTTCACTCTATTGGTAGTAATGAGTGACATGATAAAGGCTCATAAGTACCTCTAGGGATTGTTATTGTATATATGATTGTATTTATTTTTGTTGAAGTGTTAAAAATATGTGGAGAGAAATAAAACCTTTACCTTTCCATTAGATATATTTTCTTATATAATAATCTCTTATAGTCTCGGTAATACACCTATTACATTTCAACCCTTTAGTTTGAGTGTTTATTTTGAGTACCAAGATACTTTTTCGAATGTTTTTATAGAAGATTTCACGGTTTGTACCTCTTACATTGATTAACAATTGGAACACCATAATTTGTTACTCCAATGTTCCATTAAAAAAGATCGCATATAGGTTTATGAGAAAAATAATTTCAAGGTGGAGTGGGAGATTGTTTTTGGTTTATTAAATCAAAATGATGGAATTCAAGTGGATAAATAAAATATTTATTTAATTATAACCCTTATATATATGAAATTTTTTAATGGGATATATTTCATAGGTCATTCTTGTTTTTCCATCGATTCATTAAACACATTAATAATATTGTAAATCTACTGTATTTATTATTAAAAAATGATTCTAAATTTTTATATGATATAAATTTTGAGTATGAGTTATATTCACTTAAATGGAGCATCACATCACATAATATAATTCAACAACCATGAAGGGATATCCCCTTTGATAATATGCGTAATTCCTTTAACATTGTATTTGGGGTGTTTTATCATAAAGGGTTGAGCTCCATCCTCATGTGATTTTTTTGCCTTCATGTACCCTTTACATTGACCTAGAAAAATACACACCTACCAAAAAATAAATTCTTCAAATAATGCTTGGATTCTAAAAATTCCATTAATATGTTCTTGGGTCAAAACTCATTGTTTTTTCTGGTCACACTGCCCATAGTTTTCTTTCAAAAACATCTGAATCTAAGCCTCACCTCATTCAGTGGATGCTCCTCCTCCATGAGCATTCCATTGATATTTGAGACAACAAAGGAGTGTAAAATGTGGAATATAACCACAATAGATATACTTCCACACAATTAGACCATCCTATTGAGTCACCCATCTACATTGGAGAAAAATCCCTTCAAGGGAGACATTATGTTGTTGGGGACCTTACCCCTGGTATTCAGACATTTTGAATTTTCTAACGGCATCTAGGATGCCCATAGATTTTATAACCTCAATATTCAAAAAACAGAAACATGATTCATGATGGTATATTTTGGATTACCCATACTTATGGATAATATATAATGATAAAGTCGTTCATCATTGTATCTGGAACATGAGTTCACCCATTTTTTAGCTTCTTCCAAACATTGGCATGTGGGGGCCAATTTTTATCACATGAAAAGATAATAAGTTAATTTAATTAATAATATATTTGAAAAATAATTATATATATTCCAATAGGTTTTGGTAAGTCATTCACAAGATTAAAATTCATTGGGAATGTCTCCAACTTGAACATAATTCCCCAACAATGCATGCCATTTTGTGAAATGTTCGATGTATGGGGCATTGAGCTCAAGGGACCTTTTAAAAATTCATCTAGATTTGTGTAAATATTTTTATATGTTGAATAAATATATAAATGGTTGAAATAAATTTCCATATGGTTTGATATGTTTTCAATGGATTTTTGATTTTTTGAGGTCTCAGATATTCAGTAGTGTTGGTTTGATAAGATTCACAATTAATGATCATGATACTTATTTTGTAAATCTCAATATGAAAAACATCTCTATAAATATGTGGGTTTTATTAAATTATCAACTTCATATAACCCAAAACTATTGGATTATAATTAATATAAAGTCAGTATGTTAATGGAATCTTATAAAAAATGGTACAACGTAATAGTGAATATTGGAATTTGTGCTTATATAATTCACTTTTGACATACCGAATAACATTTAAAAACATGACCAGAATCTACCCAAATTAAATTGTGTTTGTAAGGTATTTCTACATATGGATGGATTTATATAACCATTTATATTGTAATTTTAAATAGTTTAATATGAATCTCTTAGATTCGAATGTGAATAGAAAGTTGCATATATATGAGTTGGAAGATATTTGGTGTGATGCATATTAGAAATAATAAATATATAAAGAGACAAAAAAGGACATACATGAGAATAATATTATTTAATGTAATTTTAGTATTTTTGATAAGATCCTCATGTACAATTCAATTCTAAAACTCTACCAATGTGAACATCATTCATGATGGGTCAGTCATTAAATTGTTACTATTGTTGAACCTTTTGTGGGATTTAGGTTTTTCATAAGTAGAGTGGATGAAGGATTTATATTAATGGGAAAAGAAATAAAATCTTCTGTGGTGATTTTCCAAATAATCCGATGGATGAAATCCACATTAAATAAGAAACATACTTGTGAAACCCAGCAGATTTTATCCTTCTCAAATTCTTTTTTATTTTAGTGAGGGAACTTCTCACACTATGTTAGAGGGTGGACTTATTCATGGGATTGATAGGATTTTCATATTCATTATTCTTTAATATATTAGTCTCTTGTTGTATATTATTTTTAATTTCCCCCACCTTGATGAGAGAATTAGGATTTTCAACATCTTTTTTCAATTTTTTTCATTTTGTCTTTGGATAGAATTTTTACCGTTTCCCCCATTTTATTGTAAGATCCCATGTTTTCAATGAAATTACGAATTTTTTTTTCTACTTCATATGATTTTTTGTATAATCTGAATACTCATTGTTGTAATATGGGTATCGGGGGTTTACAGGGCTAGTTCAGTGCTTGAAACCCACCTTCATGAAAAACTCAAGAAGGTCGTGCTGCTAGTAGAAACCTTATGGGAAAAGACGATTGGTTACTACTAAACACATACGGTTGGATAAATGGATCTGTGAGCCACACTGTTGGAGGAAACCTTATAGATGAACCTTCACACACTTGGGGTAGCCTCAATATTTTATAAATTTTGGTTGATAATGGTTTGTGTATAGTTTGGAAAACTATGCACACTAACTATGCGAGGTGCCCCTCCATATAGTGAAGGGAACCTAGTTGGTGAATTTTTTGGCCAACTACGTGGCCAAACCAGGTATCCCAACTAAATTGAGGGAAATTAAAATTTCTCCATTAAAATATATTTAACCGAAAAGTAAATTTCATCTTCTTCTATGGTGAATTTATTGTACATGGGAGTTCCTACATGAGAAAATTATTGGATTTTCCACCATGTTATCATCTATTATTAGAATCGAGCATCTTCGGTCTTGTTAGATCCAAATAGGGGAGTACTCAATTCCTTTTATTCCATTATTAATTATTATTAGTATAAATTTATTTATTTAGGTTCTAGATAGTATAAAAAAAGTTAGGTTTTTTCATCGTTCTTTGTTTTTATCGTGATCTATATCGATTTATTAGATGATACTAGATAAGAAATCTATTACAAACCTATGGTAGGTTGTATTTACTTTTCTCGAGTGGTTATATTCTTTGTAGATCCACTTTTAATGTTCCAAATATCTAGAAAAATACGTAGAACCATTAAAACAATGTTATTCTTAAATTTAATGATTTGGATCCTTTTTGGATTAACTCAAAATAGCCTTGAGACTTTTTAGAGGTTGTTTCACCAACACAAGGTCACCAATGGGGGGTTCTATATAGATTTTTTATTCGAATTCATTTTCAAACCACCCATGGGGAGAGTCAATGATTTGTTAGGTAGAGTAATCTTGTTAAAAAACATATTGAACTTAATTGGATTAATATGAGATGGTCTTCCCCATTTTCATGTTGGTGCATGGGATAAAATGGTTGACATTGAATGGAAAAATGAATGAGAAATCATGGAATTAAATTGAATGTGAATTATGATATGAGTGGGTAAACTAGTTAAATTTGTGGTGATTAATTAATAAATTATTTTAATATTGAATGGTTATAAAGTACACCTTGAGTGTGATACACAATGGTTCATGATAGAAATGTGGAACTTCTTACACATGTATTCTCTTAGGAGTCTAATTTAGTGGGATTATGTTGACCTTTCTACACCTTCCATACTTTTTCATTGGGCTCAAGGTAGGCATGAATAATATACATTCTCCTTGGAACCCAATTAAAACTTAATCTAGTTTCCATTGAAATTACCCTAGGAATCAATAAGGATTCCTTGTTTCATTTTACCTTCGATCATCCCTAAGGGGATGTGAAATTTGTTTATGGAATGTCCACGAAAAAGGTGAAATGATTGATTATACGTAACTATCCTGGTAATTGTGACCCTAATTGTAATATGGTGTTTCAATTGGTTTATTTGATTTAAACTTATCTGGAATGGTCATGGGTGATATGATATATTGTGTATATGACATGTTTATAGTGTTTAATGAATAGTTCTTACTACTTCCTTGTAAATAGATCATGACCCAGGTTTTTATAGTGCCATATTGGTCAATACAATATCACTTTTTTAGTATAAAATCCATGGGAACATTAAATTTACATAATTGTTAATTGTAATATACCTTTCATTATTCTTTATCTTATATGGCATAGACTGGAACGTGTTGGGGTGTGTATTAGGTGGATGCCATATTACAGTTAACAGGGGAGTATGAGACATTTTGGATAATATGTGGGGAACCATTTGGTTCCAATATTTAAAATGGAATGTTCAATGAATATTAATACTAATGGTATTTGAATATGGTGAAACATATTCCTAACCATGACCCATGTTTTGACTGGTTTAAGAGAATTGTTTGTAGTGACATTCATGAATATTTATTTTACCAGTCCTAACTTTAAGAGAATTATGGGAAGAATAATGGTTTTATATGAAGATTATGACCTATCATATGATGTTGGATGTCAATGATTATATAATTATTTTTTGAGTCATGTGTTCGGAATTGTAGAGTCATTCTACTGTGATGAGCTCCATTCGTGCACTGTGAGGGTGGAGAAGACCATGGTCATGATGTGGTGGGCCTTGGGATTCCAATGGATCCATCTGTAGTGCCAAATGTGACCCCAGAAGTTTTATCAGTCAAAAGTGCCAAGTAAAACTTCATCAATGGGTTTTATGCTTCATGGATTCTTTTTATGAAGCACCACAAACTTCCTCATCTATGGATGAGATGAAACATGCGTTCCATATGTTGAATCCTCCCATGTATTTGTGCGATGGTGGTCTAGAGGTTGCTGAGCTGTGGATTGAGACTACAATATCAATCATCAAGCATTTATAGCATAGTCTTAAGAAGATAGTGACTCTCACGTCTTATATAACAAGATTAGTACAAATAACTGGAGCTTATTATGAACTAAGCTAATATACGGTGTGATATGGCTTGGGTTGATTTCCATAGCAGGTTCGACAACTAAATTTACTCTAATACACAGAGGGAAGAAATGACTACTGAGTCCTTGTGTGTAGAGTTGGGAAATACTATGGATATATAATACTCAACATTCATTATAGGCGTGCAAAATTTTGTTATGATTTACATTGGTGATGAGTTATCGATGTAGAGATTCTTCGATCAAGGTTTCTGAAATTCCATTTAATGTCAGTTAATCATGTTAAGGTAGACTAATTTATAAAAAGTGTGAACTAGGTTATAATTATATAGTAGAACCTGAGAGAATATGTGTGTGATGAGAAGATAAGCATAGTCGATCAACCTAGTGGATCGACTTCCTGTAGTAGTAATAAACATCTTGATTATTCCTGTGAGAGGAACACCATCCAAGATGCATGTGTCGACATTCTATTTTTATATCGTCGGTGTTGTAGTGGGGACATTTGAGTAATAATTGTGATCATGACTTAGTGTAGTGTTGTGAATTTTTTATAATTATACATGTTATATTTTTCTACAAGACTTTCTCTCCAGTAGAGAGTGATATGTGTCAACTCTGACACCTTGTTTATGACCATTTTCATAGATCCACACCAATTAGGGAGCTAGGGAAGTAGTGGTAAATTATGATGAGGTGGTGGTCATTATTGTGGATCAAGAATCGAAAAACCAATTGTATCAACCCAATAAAGTGTTCTTACACTGGCTATTGAGGTTATATCATAGGGTCATAGTTCAGACCAGATCTATATTTTATAACCTATACCTAAGGAGCTGGGCACCAGACATCTACTGTGAGAGGATAAATATAGGTAGCCTCAATTATTTTATTTCATCTCTTTGATACAGGTGAATCTCATCATTTCTTATCTATAGAAATAGTGTAAATAATTGGTCATGATATTAATTTTTTTGATGGATTCAAGATTCTTGAAAATCTATTTGGGGTCATAATAGAGTGTGTACATCAATGCAGGAAGTTCCCCGTTTAGGATGGAGGGTGGAACTTAATCATAAATAATTATTTTCTTGATATGAACATGATTGATGTCATACTCAGGATGGAATATATAGTATATTATTGATAATGAGTTTATTTCTATCATTATATGTTGAATATAACATCTTCATAGGGATCTGTTTATACTCACATTGGTAATTGGAATGTTTAGGCAAGTCATTGTATACCAATTCATAATGTGATGGGATGGATGGTAGGACTTATATCTAGATGATCAAGATGTGTGTCAGGATTATTTTCATCTAGTTTTATATCATTTTAAGGACGCATTCCTAGATGACTTTTCTGGTTTACCTCTTAAAAATATAGAGGTGTAATTCTCCATCTATCTAGTGATAAGAGCTGCACCGGTATCCATTCCTTCATAATATATGGCTATGACTATGTTTAAATATCTCAAAAGGAAGATATAACAATTTTAGTAAAATGGGTTTATTCAACTCAATGCTTCTCTATGTGGTTATCTAGTCATTATCATGAAAATAAGTATTGTATCATTAGTCTATAAAGTATTAATTTAAATTAAACCATCTTACGATTAAGAAATGGTATCCCTTTCCTTGGATATTTGATAATTTCATCCATCATTAAAAATGTATGGTGTTCTAGAAAATTTAGTTTATATTTAGATATCAGTAGGTGCATATTCATCTAATAGAAATACCTCATATAGTTATTTTCAGTATTTATGGTCTTTATGAGTAACATTTTATTATGTTTGGACTTATGAATGACATAATGAGTATCATGGAACTGATGATCTGAGTTTTCAATCATTTTCTGGTTTCTATTGTGGTTGTTTTCATGGATAATATATTCGTATATTATCACAATTGACATGAACATTACAAACAACATGATACTTTTTTGGATACACCATGGGAGTATAAATTATATGTTAATAACAATATGATCCACTTCTGGATGGACTGAAATCGCTTATTAGGTCATATTATCATAGACATAGGAGTATCAGTTTACCGAGAGAAAGGGTCATTAGTAGTCTCCTAGTAACATCCAAATAAATTTTTTGGAATGAAGAGTTTTTTTGGAAATCTAGATATTATAACTATTTCATAAAGGACTTATCATGTTTAGCAGTGTTTTTATGGGTTTTATAAAGAGGTCACGATGTTTTCTTAGAAAATACCTACGACATATCCTTTATGTAACTAAAATGAAGATTGAATTAAGTGTTCATTTGAATTATTATATATCATGGTAAAGATACATTGTCTTTTGTGATACATCAAGTATTAGTCTTGAAGAAGTCATGATGTTGGGAGATGGTGTCATGGCATATGTTTCAAAGCAATTGAGGAAACATGAAAAAATTAACCCAACACCCAATATCATGTTAACTACTTTTGTTATTTATTTCCACTATTGGAGATATTATTTATTGGGATTTTTTTGGATTACTTGGTCCACAATATCATCATGTAAATATTTTTGCAGTTCGATATTAATCTGAGGTAGTGATGGTGCGTTGAAAAACTACATTATTTTTACTATGAAATTTCCTATATTTCATGGATGGGAAATGTAGTGGATGATGCACTGAATAATAGGACTCACATATAGGTAGTTAAGGGGGCCAATATCAAGTGGTATTTTATGGATATGTTTTCTGATATTAACTTGGTGGTGAAAGAAAGGTAGGTAATGACTTATAATTTATCTTTTTCTATGAAATTTACCTTATTGGATAGACTGAGGATGAGGATGTAAACTGAAAATGAGGCCCCAATCCTACAGGAGAGTGTGGTATGTGAGGACCCTCCTCCCGGTTGGATAGTTGGTTATGATGATATCTATAATATCCATCGTCATTTTTGGATTATAGTAAATGTATGAAAGGAGAAGATGCAAGAGATTCATGATTCAGTTTGAGCAGTGTATCCCATAATTACCAAGATGTATATTTACATCCCAAGTATTTGTTGTCAAGGATGAAACATGAGGTAGTAAGATCTTTATGAGGTGTTTCACCTTTGATTATATGAAGGTTGATCATTCATGACCAGATAGACCATTATATATTTTATCTATTCCCATGTGAAAGTTGAATGATGTCATGATAGATTTAATGACCAGTTTGTCGAGGTAGCCTCAAGGCAGTGATTTTAATTGGGTGGATATTGATAGGCTCATGAAGGATTCTCATTTAATTATGATAAAATAGACCATATATGTTGATCAACTTAGGAGGTTGTATATCAATGAGATAGTATGAATTCATAGGGTGCCTAAAAGTATAAATTCATATAGGGATTCCAGTTATACCTACGTTTGTGAAAAGGTTTAATAGGGAACTGGGTTCACATTTTCTTCTCACCATAAAAAATCATAGACAATATGATGTCCCATTATTGAGTATAATACTTGTTATTGAGGACATTTTGTGATCATATGTCCTATATTTTGTGGGCGGTTGGGAGGGGCATGTACTGACGGTTTATTTATCCTTTAACAATATCTATTAGGGGAAGGCACATAAGGAAACATAGGAAGATTTTTATGGTAATCCATGCCGATGTCCCATATTTTGTTTAGTGGAAGGGGAGGAAGATTTATTGGGACCAAATATCTTTCATAAGACTTTGATGGTGGTCCATTTGATCAGGAGGCAGATGGATACATCATAATCTTGATATAAATATTACACCAATCACCACAGATTACATATAGGGTTTTCGGTCGTGGATCTTGTCTTTTTTACCTAACTCACTAAGGATGGGAAAAATACTTATTTGGATACAAAGTAATATTTCACATTCATATGTCAGGTATTTCATTATTCTGGACAGATTTGGGCTGGAATCCTATTTATTTTAGTGAACTCATATGTTTCGGTCTGTGCATGATGTCTTAAACATATCTGAAATATTCTTTTATCATTCATAATTATCTCACATTATTCATCATAGTGAGGTGATGTTTTAGGGTGATGATTTATTTACAAAGAATCTTATTCATATCATTGATAGGGACAAGACAGTTCTGGTAGGTTGGTATGTTTCTATATTATAGGTGATATGGGAGCACAAACATTTATATGATAAGACATAAGAACATGTTTATGACATATGTGCCCAGTGGCCATAGTTATTCTCGGATTAATCCTGACCACCCTTGAGTGGGGAATTTGTGGATGAATTGTTCTCACAATGAGATTGTAAGATCATGGTTTTTTGTGAGGAAAGGATATTTTGGTTTCCAAATCAAATAATTTTTATAGAAGAATTCGAATAACCTTTGACTTCATGGGTGTATCATGGGACTAGGGATTGTTCAGAGACAATAAAAGACCTTTTTTTGGAAAATCATGTAGACCACATGGTTATAAAAAACCCTGTGGGAATGGTTGCACAGTTACTACTAACCATAAGGAGATGGACAAATGTTTCAATGATCTGTTTGTTTTGAGGAAACCTGGAGGATAGAGACACATTACCATAAGGTTGCCTCTATAGTTTTTGATAGTGGGATGATACACATTATTCACATATTTTGGAAAAAGTTTCATACTTACCATGAAATGTTCCCCTCATTATAGTGAAGGGTTCTTCTTTGGGGCGCGGTTTGGAAAACCTTGCAACCAAACCATCCTGCATATTTAATAAGTGGGATAACGAATTTCTCCCATAAAAAAATATTTAACCAAAACTTAATTTTCTAATTCTCGTTCATCAACAACAATGGATATTGGAGAACCACATTGTGTCAAATTCATGGATTTACCACCATTTCTTTATCTAATCTCTAAATCACAAATCACTGATATCATGGGATCCACATAGGAGATAAAATGGTTTGTTTTTTGTTATTCATTCATGTTGGTATAAAAAATGTTATTTATGTAAAAATATAATATTCAATATTTCTAGGATCTTCATGTATTATTTTTCTTCTCACAATCTATGTTGAATAAGATGTTTATACTCTATATGCACTAAATTATCAACCTATTGTAGGTTGTTTAATTTTCACAGTTTTTGGTGCTTTGTAGAGTTAATTTCAATGTGATGGAACTCCATTACATATAGTGTCACTCCGAAAATAAATTTATATTTAAATTCCGTGATATATAACCTATTAGGTTTCCCGTGAACACCATTGTGACTTGTTGGAGGTTGTTTCCCCAGCCCAAGGCCACCCATGGGGTGTATCATTTGAATTTCCTTTTCCTATTCCTTGTAAAATTACCCATGGGAGAGTTAGTGATTTCTTAGATAGAGGAAGTCTATTATAAATGTAATTGAACAGAATTTGTTGAATATGATATGGTTTTTCATTTTCCATGTTGATTATTTTTATTAAATGGTGTATATGGAATGTTTTTATGAGTGGGTAAACATGTAGAGTGAAATTGATTGTGAATTGTGTTATGAGTTGTTAAACTCATTGGATTTGGTTTTTTGAAATGATAAATGTATTGATTATTTAATGGTTATATATGACTCCATGATTTTGTCACACCATGTGAAATTACAGAGGTAGATAATATCTTGGACCTATATACACCTTTGATTTTGATTCTTTGGGATATCACGGGCCATGATACACCACGGTTATGGTTTTATTGGGATCTCAATATACATGGTATGTATACTTGCTTCCTAGAAGCCAATTCAAGACCAACTATGTTTCCATTGAGATCCTACTGGGACTCAATGAACATGTCTTTGACCAATATACCTTGGATTTGGTGCCCAGTGGTCTGACTTTTCTTTTTATTTGGAACATCCCTATTAAATGTGACATGATTTATTATACATATCGTCCATGGTATATGTGACACATCTGGTTATACGACATGAATATGGTTGTTTTATTTTACAGATTATATGGAATAGCCATGGGTTATACGATATATTGTGTATATGGAGATATTGTAGTGTTCAAAACCTTATTCTTACTACTAACTTATTAAAAGATCCTAGATTATGATTTTAGGGGTCCTTGTAGAGATATATAGTATCACTTATTTTTTATTATATATGTCATGGACATAATACTTTTATTTAATTCTTAAATGTTATATACCTTGAATTCTTTGTTAGATTTTGTTTCATAGACTGTACATGTTATTAAAACTTTGGGTAGTGACATATGGTGACTGTATCTCACATAATAATCGAGCAATATTTTGGTACCAGGAAATGTGATTTGGATGTGGCTATATACAAGGGATAACCCCCATAGATGGATGCTTTACTTTCTCACTTTCCTATGTGATGGGGTTCATGGGGCCGAGCTGAATCTCATGATGTTATCAAGAGACAATTCTATTTGGAATTTTAATTATTTTGATATATTTATTATAAACCATCAATGTATACCTATTTTTGACGCCTTGTAAAAACATGAAATGATCATCATTGTATATGGGATTACATTTGGAATATGTTGTATATATTTATCATATAGATGTTTATCAATTTTCCGTCTAATTCATTTCTCCCGCTATTTATTTCTATGATTTATACTACTATGTAACACTCTGATAAGATGGAATTGTCTCCCCATAGACACACCCAATTCCCTCACTAGTAGTTGGTTGTGTCTAGAATTTGGGGAGATGTACTTGAGTCCATGTGGACAACAAGTGATAGAGAAACATTCTATGGCATATTAGTCGGAGAAATTACACTTATTCTCACCAATTCATGTAAAGAACTGAAAATTCATTATGGTACTCATGATTCCATACTGTTTTAAAATTTAAGGACATTTTTTGTTTGTTTTGTTTTGTGATTTTTTGGATGAATATAATTTTTAGGAGTGATATTTATTAAATTTGATTATTTTTGATAATATAAATGGTTGTTTCTCCTTGAAACCATTGAGATGATGAATTCCATTTGTGTGATTATATTTTGTGAAATTTTCCACATTATATCACCCCGCATATTTTAACCAAACCATTAAGTGTGAATATTATTTATTTAATAGAATGAAAATATAAGTTACATTAATTTTTATCATATTCCGAAAATTATTTTCCCATATGCCAGTTCCTTATGTGATCTATATCATTACTATGTAGGATTTACCTTTTCTTATGTACCTATTATCTAATTGTTTTATTCCATAAATAATAATAATAATAATAATAATAATAATAATAATAATAATAATAATAATAATAATAATAATAATGACAGTGATTTAATGTACAACATTTGGAGATATACAAGTCGGGATCTTATGGTTTGACATCTATGAAATCATAAGTCAGTTGGTCTTGAAATTTTATTGTAAAGGATATAAGAAAGGCTAGGTTTAATTAATTAGGTATGCAGAATATTTTCAAAATGTCAAATATTTATTGTATAGAAAGTGGAAAAAATAAAATGAAATGGTTTTCATGCACACATGTGAAGAGTTGCTGACATGTTTTATTCTAGAATTATCATCTTATATTTCTATCATTCATCTCTAGAGTTTCGTTCGGATAAAATTTATGAGACATATTTTTTCATGATCACTCATAATAACTCCTTATTGTGGTTTATAATTTTATCAAATGTCTATAATGAATTAAAATTTAATTAAATGCCAAATATTCATGAATTTTGGAATATCTTCATGGTTTATTTATTTATATAAATGCTTCTTTTCCCTATAGTGAAAATGTTACATTGTGGTGGTGTGATGGATTAGTGATTCAAAAATCCATTTCAACCTCACAAAATTCAATTGAAATTGTGTTATATTGAAAATTAAAAATATAATTGAAAATATCACTTCATTTTTGTATCAATAAATTTATTTTCATCAGAATTAAAATTGATTATTTAAATTTTATTGATGATTTCATTGAAGGAAAATGTGATTTGGGGAACAAAAATTGAAAATCAAGAAAAACTGGACAAACTACGTATGATCCCAATCACAAATATGAAAATAAACAAAATTTAGGTGAAAATTCATCGAAAAATGAACATTTATGTTGGATAAATTTTTATAGAATACTATTGATCCTAATCCATCCAGTTAGAGGCCCAAAATCGGAAAACAGTGTGATGAAATTGTCAACGTGCAATGTTGGACCTCCTTTTGGTATTTAGAACATAACTATGTCATTGTACCTCAAATTGGGATGATAAAATTATCATTGGATAAATAACTATAAGCCCAAAATCCCCACTATATTAAAAATAAAATCGCACTTTTGGTTCCATCATCAATCAAGATTAAAAAGAGTAAAAGTCATTCATGAATAGTCATCTAGTCACATAAGAACATTCATTTTTTGTGGAAATTTTATTTTATTTTCCCAAAAAAAATACCTTATACTCTCATTCATTATAGTTTCTGTACTATATAGTAGGATATGAGTTATTGTTATGTCATAAATAAACATATATTCCTTTTTCTACATATATGGACTTCATTATTCTTTGTGATCACTCCGGGAGGAACCCAATTCCAATCTCAAGCTCTATGTTTTTATTTTTATCAATGATATTTTAAATTATGAGTTTTATTATTATTTTTAATCATATTATATAATATATTAATTGTGTTATGTATTATTATTTCAATCTCAAGCTCATATGATCAGGATCGGAGAGCCCATTCATGTATTGTTTCACACACAATTCCCAACTTATTCCCCCCCTTTCAAATATTGTGTTTGTGTGGTTCAAATTGGTAAATTGAATTAATTAAACAGTGAAATGTATATGTAACTTTTTATTATGCTATAACACTAAAATAACACAAAAACCCTTAAAACAGTTTCATTTCATCGTGTTTTTTCACATTGACTATTTTTTATGAATTCAGACAAAATTCACCCTATCATCAGTGGTTGTTAGTGAATAATTTTATGTTTCCAAGGAATCCCTATGATGTTTCATACTATAAACTAAAATTATAGTTCTATGTGTCACAAAATATGGTTTAAAATATCTAAACCATATCAATTGAAGTGATGAAGGAGGTGTGTCTGGATATTTGCATCAGTTGATCATGTTTAATTATGAATTTTTTATTTCTATATTATTGTATGGTTTTCTATTATATGAATTATTATTAAATAAAAAACATAATAATTCTAATATATCATATCCTATTCTTAATATGAACCAAAATATTGAATTAATTATATAACAATCCATCAAAAGATTAACTATGGTTTCTGTTATACTATAAAAACTATAGTAAAAAAATTGTAATTTGATGTTCCTAAAAAGGGACCAAAAGGGAGCATATTTTAGATGCATAGTTTACCGAACTGAGTGACAATCATGTGACACCTATATCTAAATGTAAATCCCCTCTCATGATTTTCTAATTTGTTAGAAAATTATTCACATGCAATTCATAATACTACCCATAAGATACATATATTTTGAATGGTTAGGATCATTCTTAAATACCATTTTCATACCATGAAAACTACACATATAATTAAATATTTTATACATAGATAATATCATAATCATTAACAAGTTTTATTTTGGTATTTAATTATTTTAAACTCTTTCATAGTGGTTTGTAACTAAAATGGGATTTATCCTAACAATATACCGAATGGAGTTCCAAACCAGATACACAGTAAGGAATGTTGTTGTGCACTAAGTTATGATTGTGCAAAGCCTAATGCACCATTTTTGGAGACATTTCCCCTAGGTATCTTTTTCCAGAATCATGTCAACATATAGTATCCTGAAAAGGAAGTATTTCAATGTAATACTATATAATCTATTCCTTACCAAAACATTAAGAGGATTACCTATATATTACCTCAATGCCTATAATAATATTATGTTCTATAATCATAATTTTTCTTAATATCGTCCCCAAGGATTCTACTAAACATCCATGAATACAAACTCTAACAATCCTTACTCCAATAAAACATACAAGGTTTCGTACTTTATTTAATTTACATGGTATACATAGAATCATATCATGATGGAACAAAATAATTAGTATTAATTTCAAAATAGATATATACATTATTCACATTTTACAATGGGTAAATAAAATAAAAATAATTGTAATAGGAAACAATTTGCATCCTTGTACTCATTCCAATAATTATCCATCGTATCCTAAGGAAAAAATCTAAATAAGGGTGAGATAAAATGACAACCATGGGTGATGTACTAAGTATTAGATCATGAATTTCTTTGAATAATCAACATGGAAAGGTAAATAAATTAACATACATTCCAATTACTAAAAAATTTACGGATAAAATGAATCTAGAGATACAAAAATTGTAAAAATATAATTCATTTTAAAAAATTTAATTGTAAATGAAAAAAAGGATTAATTTTTGGATTTCCTTTTCTATGGCATCAAGATACCTATATTATTAAGATCATTCTTCAAGAATTTTTAGAACTAAAGGTAAAAACCCGTTTAAAATTTCAATAGAATTTATCTCATGAGGCATGAAAATCCATCAAGGAATTATATATAACCTGTCCCCAACCATATCATCATGTCAAAATAATTTCTAATATATAAAATTTTCAATTTAATTCTGAAAAAATATTCATTTTTCTTAAATTATTTATAATGATTAAAGGATGTGGATTTACCAATATTTCCCCAGGTGATCCAATACATTTAAATGTAAGAACCATATATAGAAATGATATACAGTCTAGTAAATATTCATTTAAACTATAAAAAATATTTAATTTTAATATAAATTTAATATCCAATGGAAAATGATAATAAAAATTGAAAATGATACTGTTCAATGAATTTTACCACATTGTAATTTTCATATCAAATCCCCTTGGAAGAAATAATTAAAATTTAAACTTAGAATAAAATTAATTATGAATTAATCCTAATATTACAAGTCAACTGGTCATTATATATTCCATATAAAATTATTTAGGTGTATAACATTACCATATGCATGTACAAGGGGGAATTCAGAAAAACTCCATTAACTAATGATTTTCATTAGTTTACCCTAACATAACCAACTATATAATAGTTATAATAAATTTATTTATTTTTAAATGAAACATACTCATATTTATAACATCAAATATTATTCTATTATAACATTTTACTACCCATTTTTTTATAATGATTCATTATTTTATTTGATTCAAGAGATAATTCCATATTTTATCTTGCATGTTTTATAATGAATGTTTTTTTATTATATATATAATATAATTAATTAATCTACCTAATTAAACTAATGGTATAATTATCATATTTTATACCTAAATAAATTATTATAAACAATAATGAATTCTCTTCATGGAAAATTAATTGCATCGTTTTTTCGAGATTATAGGACGTATGTATGAACCTGAGATGATATCATTACCATAGTTACTGAATGGGTTACAAAGTGGGAGATATATTAATTTTAAAGAATCATTATCACCTCACATAAATCAAATTTATTCAATAATATTATTCTTATCAAATTCAATGTAATATCTATGTGAAAAACGAATTACATATCTTCATGAGGCAGTAATATTTCGTTCACATGATTAATGTTATCATATATGAAATCAAATGGAACAAAATAGGTATATTTCGCAATATAATTAAAAAAGTATAATAATATCATAAATTTAATATACTTGTTGTAAAAGTATAATAATATCCGTATTTTAAATGTGGAAATGGAAAACCAACAACATCAGTTCGTAAGGCAGTGGACTGTCGTACCAATGATCCATGATTTTGTTTCCCTTTTTATTGATGTTGTGATAGATAAATATTATTTCATATAAAATGAAAATATTAATAACTTTAGATACATATTTTATTATATTTAATGTATTAAAACATAATTTAGGGTATAAAACTCAAAATGTAATTGAATCATCTTTTTTAAAATAATTACTCTCTCTATGTGAACCCTCTTTTGGATCTAATCTCAATGACCAAATATGTGGTTCTTTAAGTGATCCTAATGCTCTTGAATGTGAATAAAAATTTTGGGGAGATAATTTTTTATGTTATTTCAATAAAAATGGATTGGGTTGTGTAAATATAATAATGTAGTGAGAGACCTTTTATAAGTGGGATAAGGGAACCCGCTTTCAAATTACATCTAAATTTCCCTAAATAATACAAATTGATAAAGTCATTTAAATGAAAAAATATTCCAAATTACCATATATACCTTATAAGGAAATATAGTATAGAAATATGGCTAGAAAATAATATTTATAAATATTTATATATTTTAACCACTATATTTTTATTTTAACTTCTAGGTAGAATTATTTATATCATAACAATGACACTTAATTTCTACTACTTTCACTATTCATTTTGGTAACAAATTAAATTAACCGTTTTTTATAATATAAATAATATTTATTAAATATATGGAATTAATTTCTCCAATCTTCATTAAAATAAGTGGAAATTTTTAATTTAATATTAATCTTGCATACACAAAAATATAGAGGGGTTTGAAATATAAAATGATCAAAATTTTACAATGTGTTTATATGAAAATTCAATATTAAAATGATTATAATGAAATAAATTTGATTAATAGGTATATAATTAAAATAATTTTACATTAAAACTGATTAAAAAATTAATTTTACATTACATATATTTAAAATGAAACAACGGTTTTCAGTTAAAATTTAGTATTTTTTACAATTTATGAAAATTGAAGCTTTTCAAAAAAATAAAAAAACTCACAATAAGAAAATTATCATATGATATACTAAAAAATAAAGTTAATAGTATCAAATACATTTCATAAAATTTTTAATTTTTTTAAATTATGTGAACGTCATGAAAATAACCATATTATTGAAGAAACACATTTTTCATAGAACAATTATTTTTTATTTAAATGATTATTATTTTATTTCTATTTTATATATAATAAATGAAATTGTTTTAACATGTTTAAAAAATATTCTTATTCATAATTTAATTATTACCATTCATACCTAGCATTTTGATGTCTATTTTCTAATGGTATACTATATTACAGTCTATTTAGACTCCGGGTTGTGTGTTCTGCAAGCAACCGAATGGATTAAATTTAAAGAAATGTATATTATGAGTTCATTAAGTATGGTATTTCATGTTTCATACATAAAATAAAAATATTATAATTATATATTTTTGGGGTTTTATAGAAAAAAAAATTATTATAATACCTTCATATATTCCATTAACACATTATAGAGAATCTATCCGTTCTAGAAGACCACCCCATCAAGGATTAACTGTAATTCCAAATATATTTCTCAAGGAAGAGGTTTTACACCTAACCATTCATTTTCAATTTATTTTATCATTATAGATCAACTAAATACATGGTATTGATTATAATATATTTAATTCATTGACTTAAATATACTAAACTATTATTATAATTATTGAAAAAGTGTTTTTACCATCATTCCATCCCATGTAAAGGATGTTCATAGATCGTGCATTCGTATGACGTACTACTCAATAGAGTTTTCTAATTAATTTATCATCAAAAAATTACATAAATGGTTATAATGATATATTTAATTAATATATATTTTATTTTATATTTAATCATGATTCTAGAAATATTAATAATCATTTAAATTACTTTCATTATGTCCATCGAAAAACGGAAGCATTGCTTACATGTACGTGTGGCCGACCTTCTCCGTGAACAGTGTAATTCATTTTTCATTTTCTAACTTTTATTGATGAATATATATATATATATATATATATATAATATTTTTATTATATTTATGTAATGGTATATATTTATTATGTTATTGAACCATGATCAATGTACAAGGACCATAAATGAAAAAAGTAATCATCAATGAAAAAAGAAACAGTTAACACATTAAAATCATTATTTTAAAATAAAATTACTTGTAAATGGGAATTGAAATATTATAAGGGAATAATATTTAATATTATAAATATTTATATGGTAATGTTTTACAATTAAAATAAGTATAAATTTATTATATAGGAGGTAAAAATCATTTAGAAGAAAAGTTGATCTAGTCGTAAAGGGATTCCCAACAGAGTTTCAATTCATTAGGTTTTACATATAATTTATTTTATATGTTATTACATGGATATTTTTTAAATAAAAAATGATATTATTATTCATAATTAAATTTTTTTGGTCGATTTAAATTTTCAATCATAATCACTTCATTGATTATTCTCACCATAATGACAGGATATTTATATGTGGTTTCATCAGAATTTCCACACCATTATGCCATATTTGGTATTATAAACATATTTTATTTTATGAGGTGTATATACTACACATTTTATATATTTAACATGAATAAATATTAATTCATGGTGATAAAAGTTTCAATTAAACTTTACTCTCTCAATATGTTATAATATACGTTTTTTCATAGATGGAATAATTTATTTTATAATCGTATTTTTTAAGACTAGTTTTTTTTGTTCAAGGAATATTATATATTATCCGTCATAAGAATCATAAATTTTCATATACTATATAAATATATTTATTTTAAATATTTTAATTCAAATATTCTTATCATTGGAAGATGAATATGTCTATTTAATTTTAAAAAGAAAATACAATTTTTTTTCTTTTTTCACTCATGTTTATTTTTCATCCATGTCAATATTTATGAAATATATAATAAAAAATTTAATTTTATTTCATTAAATTATTTTATATGGACATTAAAATTTAAGCTTGGCCGATTAAATTAATTAAATTACTAATTATTCAGTCTTCCTAATGTTTTATATTCAATTATATTTATAAAAAATAAAAAATAATGTTTTATAATGTGTCAAACCATAATAGAATTTCCATCTACTATAAATAATTTATGATACATAACTTCTTATAAAAATATTCAATTTTTATAATGAAATCATATATATTTCTAGCTAATTGTAATAGTTCACTTTTTTATTCCTATCACTTGGTTTTTCTAGAAATCAAATATTTCTAATTTATTGGAGATCATTTTTTATCTCTTACTAATTTTTTTGACATTTAATTTATATTGAGATGTTCAAATTATTGAGAATTTATATTATTTTAAATTATATTTCACTTATAAATTGATACAATTCGTATCATGGATATTATTATTTCCAAAATATTATACCATTTCCATATATAGTGTTTTATAATAAATATAATTTCATTGACTACAAAAATCATGATAATAAATTTTCATTGATCAATATAAATATTTTATTTGATAAAGAATATTTTTTTTAATTAAACGGATCCATAAATATATTATAAATGCATTTGTAATGTCATTGTGTGTGGGGAACAGAATTAAATAACCTCATGATGCCTCATCTGGTCTCATTGGACAAACTAGATAAATAGCCTTAATAAATGGGTCTTCGGTGTATACCTACGAAATTAATAAACATTACTAGATGAATTACTATGTTCTAAATAGGTTATGATGTGTGATAACTTGATATCCCATAATAATATTTTCCATCATTGATAATTTGGATATTATTATCCACGAGATTACTGTCTCAATTTAATTAATGGAGGCATTTCGTGCTGAAGTGATATATTGAATGAAATATGTTTTATGTTATTTACCATTACATATTTATTGTTACTTTTTTATTCATGATATAAGACACTATATATATCTATCAATTAGTATCTATGATCACTATTTATTTGGTTTCCTTTCAACAAGATATGAAGATGGAAATTATGAATAATATCAACGTTACCAGAATGTTTCTTATGCTATTTAAAATATATTTTCAATTTAATATTGGAATCATTTATGTTTATATTGTTCAATTATTATTCAATTATTTGGTATTTTGGGATGATATTTCCTGAAACTAGTACCAACATGACAACGTAATAATAGGCTCTAGTTTATCAGAGTTAGAGTATTTACATTTTATTTCATATAATGTTTTGTAGAATCATTGGGAACTAGATTTAAAAAAATATATATTAGTTAATATAACCTTATGAAATACTCTATAGATATGTATAATTATAGGATAATACCATAATATAATTTTGAATATGGAGATTCTGTGGTTTTCCTAGAAATGCATATTTATCGAGATAATATAAGTGGGAATTATTCTAGAATAAGTGCATCTAGGAGAAATCACAATGAAATGAATATGTTGAATATATCTAGACCATCATTATGAGTAACTTTTTTTATTCCCTTAATAATAATATAGATTGAAACTACTATGGAATATTTTTTGGTTGAATCACTTTCTTGCATCGAACCATTAGGATGAATGAGATGTTAGAAACTTTAGAAACGTATGGTATAACATAGTCATATATGATAAACCAATACTGTCCCAAATTGACAATTCTAAGGATTATATTATATTTAAAAGCATAAATACCCATTTTAAGGTTTCTTTTGATTTGTGTTCAACATGATGAAGTATATTTTGGAAAATAATTTTGGGAATATAACCCATTGTTTTGTATATTTCTTATTTCATTGTCAATTTAAGGAAAAATGATTTTAAATTTTCATAACATATGTTCAATGTTATTGATAATCTTTTTGGTTAACATGATCATTTCTGTTGTTGTAATTGTAGGGGATTTTCATAAGAGAACTATTACATTTGGGAATATATCTTATTAATAACCATAGGATTGAAATGTTATTCGGTGACTCAATGATTAATTTTATGTACACTATATTTGGAACATTATACGATTATGGTATTTATAATTAGAGGAATAAATATTGAGTTTATTTTTGGATTAATATATAATTTTAAGATGTATTTATGGTTAATCTAGATATTTATGGAATCAATTATAATTTTTTGGGGAGTATATGATTTTTTTGTATACTTTTTTTTATAAAAACATATTAGAATTTGATTTAATTTTTAGGTAATATCAAGTAAGATAAAAAATATATAATAATATATTTTGGATTTCCTGGATTTCTATTTTCAAACACATATCTTAGATGAGTCATATGATTATCTATTTATGGAATGGATTAACATTAACTTTTCGGGTTATCATTATGGTTTTAAATATTCTTGTAATATATATATCCATATTCCATAAATTATGCTAACCTTTTTGGTTTTGTAATATATTTGGAGAAATAAAAAAAAACTTTTCATTCTATTGTTTCTATATTTATCCATTTAATGTTTGTATTAGCGATTTTGGAAAAAATATTTAATATTTAATATTTAATTTTTACAAATTGATAAAGTTGAAATTCAATTAACAGTATCTAAGTGATAAAATAGTTCAAAAAAATGGAAATTAATTGTGTATATTTTTTCATGTACACTATCATCATAGTAAAATAATTTGTAATCATTTTGGAAAGGATATTTAAATAAAAAATATATTATTTTACCTCCATTGTATATGAATCAATTATCTTTTTACCCATCACTTATTTTGGGTTTGCTTGTCATTAACTTTCTCATGACCATATTCTCTATCAATCTCTACTAGATATTGGTTGGTGGATTTCTCCTCCATGCCTATGGATTAGCTTCCCACTAATATTAACCTTATATTAGAACATCGTTATGTGTAAATAAAGGTAACCATTATTTTTTCCACTACCCCATTTCAATGGGTGATTTAAAATTGCTATATACAATGTGAGTTTTCACAAAGTTATTCTTAAATATTAAAACAATGATAACCATGATAATATAATGAGGCCTTAATTTATCTATGAGGGTTAAATTTAGAACCATAATTTTTTTAATGTATTTCTCTTTAAATAGGGTTTAAATTATTTGATATATTTAGTTACACACAACATTGAGTTTAAAAAATCCATAATATACAACTAAAATATGTTAATTTAATCGTTATCATCATAACCTAGCCAATAAATATCACGTAATGAAATGTTATATGTAAATTTTAAAAAATATTAATAGAGGATTTTAAATATTTAAAAAATGTATTAATGCATAAAAAATGAATTATCATTTTTATGTAATGTCATTTAAGGTTTAAAAAATATGTGTTCTTCAAAAATAATTTTTATTCTCATTTTGTGCGTGAATATTATAATTACTTTTTACCATTACTCAAAATTTAATATAAAAAATGATTTCATTTTTAGATTAATCATATTAAAACTAACGTATTGTGAAATTTTATTATTTTTCTCGAATGTTTATTTGTTTATTAAATATTAAATAATAATGTTTTTTATAAAATAATTTTATTTTACTTATAGAATTTTAAAAATTCTCATTAGTTTTAAAATTATTAAAATGTGAAACATGTAGTTTTATTTTATTTATTATCTAATTAATATCGTTGGAATAACTTTTAGGTTTGAATTTTGGTATAATAACTTTTTACAATTAAGAACTTCTTTTGTAAAACAACTATTAGACACATTTTATATAAATAAACTTAAATTAAATTTAGCCACATCTTTGAATTGAATTTTATGAAATTTATTTAAAATTTTTAATCATAATAACTAATATAATTTAATATTTTCATTTTAATTTATGTTCATTATGAATAGAGGTCATGGTAATGATTTGTCTTCGGGAAAAAACCGTTAAAATTGAGTTACAACTAATGGGTTAAACATTAAAATCTTTTTAACACAGTAAATTAAACTATTTAAAGAGTATTTATTGACCAAATATATGTTTATTTTTTAAAATATTTTAATATATAACTTTATTGGGAATTTTCAAACCCAATCTGGACTTTTTTGAAAGAGAAGTTATATTTCATTCTAAATATATACTATATATTGGTCGTTGAAATTAATGACAAATTTTGAATATTCCATACATTATTAGATTTATAAAATATTAAAAAAATAACATTTTTTTATTTTACTATAAAATTTAATAAATATAAATTAATTGTTTTCTTTCATGGTGAAATTATTTTTACAATTAAATATTGTATTTTAATAAAAAAATGTTTTCAAGTGTTTCCCATTCTTATATTAAAAAAAATTTATTCTACCAAAAGTAAATAAATAAAAAATTTTAATCAAAAATTATAATTCATTTTAAAAAATTTGGTAATAAGGGAATTTTTATTTTTGGTCATATAAAAATTTTATAATATTAAAAATTAAATTCTCAAGGTAACGGTTTAAATGGGATTAAAGTAATATAACTATAAGATAATTATTAACATATATTCAAAACAATCCAAAATTAGATTCGATGATTTTATAAACGTTTTAAGATGCATTAAAATTTTATTTGGGGTGCCTTGGTTGCATTATCCATTTATTATTACCTTTATATATTTTTCGTAAATAAATAAATTGAAAATAACACTCTATTGAAATCAATATCCCTAATATTGTTTCGTAAGGATAAAAAGATATTATATTAAATTATAAATGTTTATTTGAAATATAAATTAGTTTTTTATCATATTAAATATAATTTAATACTTATAGATTGAATAGTTACCATAATTTATTACGCAACACCAACACAATATTTTTAAATTAATAAAAATTAAAAAATAAAAGAATTTAAAGTAATTAAATGTAACATAATTTGATTAAATTAATGTGTTTCATGAAATTTTTAGATAAATATAATATACTATTTTTTCAATGGTTAAAATTTGAATTAAATAACTACAATTATGGAATTAATTCTAATTAAATGAATACATTAAAAAATGACTACAATGCTATTTTAAAATAAAAAATATTTTAATATATGATTTAAATTTTATAAAATTATTATATTTGTATAAGGGAAGGGTATATGGGTTAAAATATCACCCAATACAAATTTAAGTCAAATTTTATTTTATAGTAACAATATTTAGCTTTATATATTAGAAATCTGTGATATTGTGGGAATTATTAACAAAAATATATGTGTTAAAACTAAGAAATATGGGTTAAAAATATCTTAATCCTGTTTTAAATTTTTATGAGTTTCTTTAGAGATATTATACTCATATATTATATATATTCTCATTTTTAGTCACTACCTTATAATAATTAATTTATATAAATTTAATATTTTATGTATTTACAAGTGTACAACTCCCCAAACATTTGAAATAAAACCTCTTCTACTCCCATCCTAATACATTTTGAGCCCTCTATATATGCTATTCTTGACCATTAAACCTTCCTATATTACTTTAAATATTTATGTAGATTCTTTTATTTCCAAAATACCACATTTTTTGGTGTAGTGTGTAATAAAAATTGGTTACTCAATAAAGATAAATAACATTAAACAATGTGCGCTCATTTTTAAAATAAATAAATAAATAAAACTAATTTTTGATATTATTAATATAAAAAATCTATTATCCAGCATCTTTATCTCCCTGAGAAGGAGAAAAAAATGCTTATGCGTACGTACGGCTTACCGTCTCCACATAGAAATGTAATTCATTTTTCATCAGCACAATACTTGCATTTATATAATGATTAATTTCATAAATATATATGTTATTTAATATAATATAAGGATTTAATAATGGTGAAATATCATTTAATTTTCTCTTCTTCCATCTTCCAAAAAATGGAATCAATCTTCATGCATAAATATGGCCTAATATCTCCATTAACGGTCTGATTCATTTTTCGGTCACCAGATATTATGGATGACTATATATATATATAAGTAAGATATATGATATTTATAAAATTTTTATCTTTTTTGAGTTTTTAGAACCCTGACCAACGTATATGAACTAGAACAACAGAACTGAAACATCCATAACGAAAAAGTAGCCAACACTCAAATTAGATTATTTAAACATAGAATAATTAATAAACAATAGATAAAATGACATAAGTTGAAAATAATTATATTATAGAAATTTATATGTTTATCTTATGTAATTATTATATGTTAAAATTTATTATACATGTGGATAAATGTGCTAAAGAAGAAAGTCATACATGATGTAAGGAATTTCATAACTCAATTTACATTCATTAAGTTTTACTTATACTTTTCTATTTAATCAATTCAATTGTAATAAGAAAAACATATTTTCAATTATTTACAATTATTTTCCAATGTTTTGTGTGTATTTACATTTTTCAGGCATAATCAGTTCATTGATTAATTCTCACTTAATCGATATGATCAATGTCAGGGATTTCGTCTAAATTTCAACCATATTGATACATATTTGGTATTTTGATAACATTTTATATTTTGAGGTATATATAATTACACATTTATATATCCAAATTTAATATATATTTATTCATTTTGATTTAATTTTCAAAACTTGTTTAAACGTTTCTGGGGTTATAATTTTAGATTTACTAAATATGTAATAATTTATTTTATAATATGCTATTTCAATAATTGATAATATTTCTCATTGAAGGAATCATAAATTATAACAAAAAAAGCACCATATGTTTCCACATCCTCTAGAAATTTTATGATTATCCATAAATTTAGAAATACATTTTATTCTTAAATTAATCATTGGAATCAATCTAAAATATTTTTTCAATAAAATTTTATCATATTTCTCTTTTTTATCGGGAATATTTTTCTTCCATTTCCAAATTTTTATAAATTATTTTAAGAAATTTATTTTTTTACTTATATGATTTATCAAGGAAATTTAATTTTATAATTTACTTTTTAAAAGGTTATCATAGAATATTCGAAATTTATTTTGATATTGTCAATTTCAAAATTCATTATAAAAAGTAAACATGAAAGTTTTGTTTTTAACGAATAATTTGTTAATGAAATTTCACAACACCATAAAAGTACTGAGATACTTAGATACTTCAATATGTTTTAAATGGTTTTAGAATAACCTATTTACTTTAATCATATTTTAATATTTCAATGTTATTTGAAAAAACTATTTACTTTTCTTCAAACAAACTTTTTCTGATTTATTGATGTTCATATATTATATATTATTAATTTTATGGTAATTAATATTATCTTGAGATAGTTACTTTCTGGAGAATAGAATTAATTATACCTTACATTTCCCTTAAATATCTATATTATTTGTATCATGGAAATATTTATTTTCGAAACCATATACAATATCAATATATAGTGTTTTGTTATTAATGATTTATTATTTAATGTGGAAATCTTTATATTATCTCCCATTTTAACAATACAGTTTTTTTATAAGGTGTATTATTTATGAATTTATTTTATCATTCAATATTTGAAGAATTAATTTCACATGTTGTGGTGGGTGTGGCCTTGAATTTTACATCCCTTCAATTCAAATGAATGTTTCTTGAGGAAAAATATTTATCTATCCTTATTAAGTTATTTTGTGTATACCTATCCATAGATTAAACTGTCTTGGTTCGTTCCCATTATGGTAAATATATAATGATTTATGTGATAATTTCATCCAACATTAAACATTTCATCATTAATAATTCTGTTATTATTATCTGTAAGATTACTAGGTTAATTTTATCCATAGATGCATTTGATGGTAATGTTATTGATTAAATGGTATTTTGTATTCAATATTAATTGTGACTTATTTATTCCAAATATAATATATAGTATGTAACCCTTAGTGAGCATCTGAGATCACATTTTTTTGTTTTTTTATCCCACATATATTAATAAGGATATTATAAATATTATCATGGGTTAAAAAAAATTTATAACGTGAATTTTATATTTCCAATGTAATATTGGAATCACGAATGTGTAAAATGTTTTGGGAAAGATAGATTATTCAGTGTTTTTTAATGTAGTAACATGTATCTGGTTTAAATTTATTAAATTAACCATCTTCTTTGGGTTACTTGAGTTACGGTATTTATAGTCTCTATCTTTGACAATTCCAAACACCCTGATTATAATAAATTTATTTCTCAAGAGTACAAGGAAATGATAAATATTCTCGATAAAAATATTGATAAATCTAAATATAAAAATAATTTTTTCCGTACCAAACCAATATCATAATTTTTAATTATTTCTATTGGGTGTCTCATTCGAATCCTCTCATAGAGATACATATTGAACAATGTTTTATGAAACATTATTAAATAATATATATCCTATATTTGTAATAATAATTCCATTTCATTTCATACATAATAAATCTTTTAAAAAATTTTTAAAAAAATAAAATAAAATTACATTTACATAAATTAATAATAAAATAACATTATTAATGGAAATCCCAACAATTATAAATATTTCCCAGCCACAAAAAAAATTAAAATATGTTGAAATGATACAAAATAATTATAAATCAAAAGAAATACTAAAATTTTCAGTGTTTTATACACTTCTTATGATATATGCTTTTTATCAATGGCTGAAGTCTTACATGGTAACTCATCATATTTAGGATAATGCACTCTGATGTCACCCTTTATATAGAATGTCTATTTGTACAATGCACCTAGATGAGTTTTTATCATTATAGAGGTGTGTGTTATTGAGAAGATGAATAATTATGTTCCTTTTTGGGAGTGTGAAATGTATAGTTATTGAGTGTGTGGCCTAAAAATAGTAAATTGCAGCCGAGCCCCAATCAACATTTGATCATAGCCAAGTATGATATAAAAATTAATTATAATTATCATCCTAAATTTGAGGATGATTACTGGGATGCTTTTCTTAATGATGTTCCATTACCTCCCCCCTTTTGGAGATTGATTTATCCATTTACCTTCACCCTATAATCACACTGATATATTTTAGATCTTAATAGATTTAATCAACCAAGATTATGATTCTAAACATAGTGCTAGTGGATGTATTTCAAAAGGATATTATCTCTCAAATCATTCCTCCTTGACCATATCCAATGATGTTCTCCAAGAATGATTATGGGATCTTGAGGCTTTGTGTTGACTATCATCACCTGAAATAGGTGGTAATCAAGTAAAAATACCCGCTTCGAGAAATGGAAGACCTATTTGGCCAATTTAGGGGATTGAGAATGTTTTATATCTGACATGAATATCAATTACATTGGATCTTGGATGAGGGAATAAAAATATGGAGTTCTAGTGTCTTTATACGAATTATGAGTTCCCAGTGAATTGGTTAAGTGTTGTTGCTACTCTAGTATTATTCACGGAGATCATTAAATATATAATCCATTATTTTATGGATTGATACATATTGGTATTAATTATTGTCATACTCATATATTTAGTATCAAAGGATTTGTATATGTATAATTTGGTGTTTTTTGAACTACTTAATTTTCCAAACATCCATTTGGAACATAACAAGATGAATACATATGAAAGATTAAGGAAACATGGTAGAAACGGATTCCAATGTCTAGAGTGAGGGAACTGAGCTATAATACCTAGCATTAGATCACCTTGATTAATATTGAAGATATTCCAAAACACACAAAAAATTGGAAGAAAAAAAGAACTCATTATCACAAAATTGGATACTAAATAACATCACATGGTTTTGGACTCAGTTCTAATCCACTAAATAAATAGAGTTTATTTTAGTTTCTAATTGACGAAGATAATTAAATTAGAAATAAAAATAATAAATCACTCCACAAATATATTTTTTGAAGAATCGTGATGGATGAACAAGTTTGACTTCATTACGATCTTCATGAATGTCCCTCTCATCAGTCATGTTTGGCCAGAATAATATAATGATACAAAAGAGACACTACTACAAAATGTGCAATATATATTTCTCTATAAATTATCAACATTAGAAAAATCACTCATAGAGGACGACATTATAAATTCTAAAAAAGTGTTGCAAATGGGTATCATTTACCATAAATTTTTATGCACTCATAAACAGTACCATTATCAGAACATAATTTTTAACATTGATAATGTTATCAATCTTACATGTCAGTCCAACATTGAAATAGCGCATGTGAGGTCACTTAATTATAAATGATTCTATTGCATGCCAACATCATAAGCCTGATGTCGAGATGGGATCCCATATACACATTTTACACACACATATTGTCCCACACACGGGCCTATGCAGGTCATAGCCCCACATCACACAATAGACTGCGACATACCAGACCTAGCCCACCTATCTGAGCAATTACGTTTCCTTACTCAGTCCAAGCCCCAATTTTTTTTACATAAACGAATAAATTGTACAATAATTAAAATATTAAAAATTTGTAACAAATAAAAAATATCTAAATATAAAAAATATAAAAAAATTATTAAATAAATAATTATCAATAAATTTAATATATATATATATATATATATATTACTAAACATAGATATATAAAATGAATAAAAATAAATAATTAAGCAAATAAAAAATAAAAAATAGTAATTTATAATAATTATTTAAATTTTATTAATTAAATAATTATTAAAAAATGAATTAATTTATTATATATATAAAATTTAAATATTAAAAAAAAATACCATATATTTGATATATATATATATATAGATATAATATTTTAACAATTAATAAAAAATTAAATAAAAATATTGAAATGAATAAAATGTAATAATTAAAAACAAATTCATTTATTATTCATTTACAGTGGTTTTTATACATAATTATTCATTGATTCATTTATTATAGAAGTGTATTCACACACACACACACACATATATATATATATACTATTTCATAATATATTCCTTATATAACATCTGATATTTATGCACACATTCATATATTTATTGAACAATTAATTTTAATTTTAATTTATTATTAATTAAAATTAGTTACTAATTGTATTGAATAATGTAAATTTAAATGAATTTCGTTTTATTTTTTAAATATAACATAAACCAATATTCGGTTACATTGATTTAAGAAATACATATATTTAATTAATGTAGTTTTCAATACAATGTTCACACACATAATATTTCAATAGTTTATTCAAATTCTTAATATTCATTTAAGTATTATATTTGATATAATAATATATTAAATATATATTATTATTATAATCGATATGTTTTAACATTATTAATATTTTTATTCAAAATATACTATTTATTACAGTTTAATATTTTTTTCCATTTTATTCATTTTAATACTATTTAATCATTACAAAAAATATTTTTTTAATATTTTTGTAATTTATTAATTTGGATTATTCATTTTTTCAATATATTTAAATTTTTTCAATTTTAACATTGATTTAAATATCTTTATCCATGAGCATTTAATTTTCTGAATATGGTGATAATTTATATAATTAATATTTATCCATTTCCATTTTACGGTATATAAATATTCATTTTTCAAATTTGTCTACGTAATTAATAATAATTATTCATTTTTTAAATTTTTTCAATCTTATTATTATTTATTTCATTAATAAATTATACCTTTTATAAATCTCATTATTCTATTTAACATATATCAAATATGTGTATATATATTCATTTTAATTTTAGACCCACAAATTTTTACGTAATTAATGAAATCTTTTATAGATGCAATTAAACCTAATATTTATGCAATTTATTTAAATTTTAATATTCATTTAACAATTTTACTTATTATCATAATATATTTAATATATCGTTTTTAATCGGTAAATTTTATTTATTTTGTTTTTATATTATTACATTTAGTTTTATTTATACATTGTTAATATTTTTTAATATTTATTTTTTTTGGATTTTAATGAACTTTTAATATTTATTTATAAATATTTATTTACATTGTTTTAAAATTTTTAATATGTATTCATAATGAATTCAATATATATCCACATTTTTTAAATAATTTATTCAGTTGATAAAACTTATCCAAATTTTCAATATTTTTAAAAATGTACTAATTTTTAATTATTCATTTTAACTCATTTTTAAGATTTATTCATTTAAGATTATTTATTAATTAAAAATGTTTCAAATATATTTTCAAATAAAAAATTATAAATAAATAAATTTATGAATGTATATTTATATATTTAAAAATATATATAGTTATAATTATAAATAAGTAAATAATATTAAAAAAAACTTTTTATATAATTATATAATAATAATTATATGTTTAAATAATTATAAATTAAAATTAATATATTTAAAATATTTCAAATATTAATATATTAAATTTATATTTATTTCTATTTATATTTTAATGTAATTATTATATATATATATATATATGTAAATATAAATTTTGATATAAGCATATATAATGATATAAACATATTTATATAGATTATGTGCTTTGGGGTACTATTACATTGAAAGAAAACACGCCCCAAACATAGACTGAAAGGACCATCCATAGCTCCCTCATAGGACAACCCACCCACAAATATATTTATATACTATTATATTTATAAATAATTCATAGTGATAAACCTATAACATTGATATATATTTCTATTATCAATACTTCATTATCATTGATAAAGAGGTCTTTTATTAGCGATAAATATTTTAGCACTGATAACACCCCACTTTATTAGTTCTTTTTTTGAATTGTTGATAAAACCATCTCTTATCTATTAGAATGAACACCTCCTGAACTAATTTCTATCACAATGATCATGTTCTTGCAACACTCTAGTGTTTATTCACAATCCCTCAAACTTCACTCTAATGAATAAAGCCTCAAATCATATGTATCTAGTTTTTTTCATCCTATCACATTACATTCTTATTCTAGTGATGCGATGTGTGATACTGCGTTGTTATCAAAACTCATCGACCTTGTGGTTCTATATGAATCTTTGTCGATGATAACCCCACCATCATTCTTCCTACTTTGATGGGTCTTTGTTTTTGGCTCTATGTGTTTTTGATTTTACCCTACTATGTATAGCTTATGTAATGTTCAATTCATAGTGAAATGTTTTTTATTTTTTGTTCCAAACCGACTCCATGGCCATTTGTTTTATCTATATTTTAGTGCCACCCCATCCTAGGTGCTCTCTAACACTACCCCATACATGTTCTTGTCCACTTCTCAACTTCATATGATCTCATTGGTAGACTGTGGATGATACCTCATGGTGATACAGAATATAGTTTATGTATTTCTTATGAATTTTATTATCTATTAATAAATATATCATTTATTATATATTAGAACAAATTTCACTAATTTTTTATTCATTTCAACTAACAGTCATTTGATATAAAACATATAATTATATTGCTTTAAAAATTAATTATTTCCCCCCCAAATATCATCTCAAACATTGTATATGATCAACAGAATTGAAGACATCATCAATCAATTCATTTTTTTCTTAGTTATATTCACACACATATCAAAATAATTCATAGAATATCAAACCCAGTTTGGGGAGGGTTTCCTTGATCATTTCACCCAAAAGAATTATCTTCATCAAACTTCTAAAATAACCTTAATTTCTATAATTGAAAAGAAATAATGACATGAAATCCCTTGGTTTGGGATTAAATGTGTACTAAAACATTGAAAATGTGAATTAATGGGATAAGAATAATTTATTCATGAAGTGGATACACATCATTCGTAATATTTCTAAATTAAATAAGAGAATGATCGATGGATTACTGATACTTGAATATTGTCAAATTCCGAGTATGATTTCAATTGGTGGATGATTTTTTAGCATCATAAAATTAATCATATGTGAAATTTTGCCACATAAAGGTGAAATCCACCTAAACATTCCCACTCTTATAAATCTCATCTCATTCTATCAATGAAAACCCACCTTACCTACCATATTCCATGTGAATAAATGAAAAACCATCATCCTCTTCGATTTTATGAACTACCACATAGAATGTTTGTAGAAACAATACGGGAATGATAACATTTTCTCACATACAAAAAAACATCGATAACATTTATCAAAAACCACATGTTTACTCCTTGTCATTACTTTTCATGGAAACCTTATATAAAAAGATTATTTCATATATAATGTTTTCATTTCATACGAATTTTCAAAAATTATTTAATGAATACATAACTATCATTTAGTGGATTTACTTTTTACAATATACTATGCTCAAAGGGAAACTGGAAATATTATGTCATTATCATGTTCTTTTGTTTTAAATTATCGTTTGTTTTTTATTAATTTATATTTATATTTTCATATATTAAACTAAAATTTATGTTTTCCCTGCATATTGATTTTGAAAACTGTTAATTTTATGAATTTATAAAACATAAATTCCTTACTAAATGATAATTATTCTATAATAAAATGTTTTAAATAAAAATTTGAAACAAAATTAATGTCTTCACCCATTTTATAACGTTTTATTTTATGAAGAAATATATTTTCCCATAAATTTAGAAATCCTTGTCACAATAGATTCTAAATAAAGGATACGAATGTAAAAGGGGATCCTTCCATCCAATAATAAATAAATTTTTTTCAATATATTTATTATTTATGAGTATATTAATATATTTTAATGTGAATATTTTTAGTATGAAATCCATTTTATTAACATTTTTTAAAAAATTATATTTTTTCATGAAATAATGATTTGAATGCCCTTAATTGGTAACGTAATGTGTACCAGAACATGGTAAATAGTAATAAACGAGACAAGAAAAACATCATGATTTAAGTGTCTTCATATCCTAATTAATAGTTTATAATTTATATAAATATGAAAAAATGATTGATCGATATATTTAGGTGGTCTTAAGTCCCTTATGATTTCAATTTCTTGATTATTTTAATTTATATTATAATTAATCAAACATAACATCTTCCACTAATAAGTGATGGTAACATAATCGTTCTCACTCATTTAAATCATTACTCATATTTTAATTCATAGAACACCTAGCCTAGCACATACATTGCACATATGTGTATAAACATCAACTCCTAAAACTTTTTAGACTTCATCATAGAAATGTTGTAGGAATCATCATAGAATTACCACCTTTTTGTCCTGCACAAAATCAAATATAGACTCTACAACAACAGCCACACATTTACCCTTGGTTTTTTTCTTGGTCATGTTTACATTGTTTTTATTCAATACAAAATTATTATGGAATAGTTGTAAGAACATTTTATTTGTCATGGGAACCTAATAGATTATAAATTTCATTCCTCATGCTAAAAGACTTTTCCTTTTTATGGTGTAATTTAAGGTTTTTAATGTCGACAATATATGGGATATCATAACATGATTCTTTGTAAGACCACCTGTTTAGTACTTCTCATAGTCACCCTAATAAATGAGCCCCTTGTTGGGATTAGTATGTTATAGATTATTTCAATATTTTTTATGGATAAAATAGGAAACATTGTTCACTACTTCCTCAAATCCTAGCCTAAGAACATTTAGATTTAATGAGACATATTTTGTCCTTATCAAAATCTTCTCCCAAACAGTTAATATTGCATTTTGATTTTTGAGACTCATCCACAATCTCTTTTGAAAATAAACATATGTTGCTTCAACAACATTGACATGTAGTCATCCCACACTAGGTACTGGTGAAAATTGTGGATTAATTGAGAGGATAACACCAACCACTAGTGTAGTAATTATTTTAATAAATTTAATTACCCAATTCTATATAATCAAGCTGAACAAATTTGAAACAATCAAATATTGGTTTCTCATTATTTGAATTATCAATAACAATCTAGTTTGGTTTTGAATTTGTTATTTTTATTGATTTATTTTTTTGTAAAAACATAATATCATATAAACCCAATAAAAATATTTTTAATTGAAAATGGATTCATGATAATCATATGAAAAATAAATATAAATATGGACTTAAATAGTTTATCACTTTTAAAAAATATTCAATATGATACTTCTCATGTTCTTTTTCCATGTTTACAGTATTCATATTCTTCAAAATTTAGTCTAAAATAGTTGGAAGAACATTTTATTTTTCATAGAATATATCAAAACTATATATTTTGGAGTAAACACAAGGGAATACTGATTGTGACCACCGATTAGGCTGATCATGCGGTTTAACGATCATTTCATATTAATAATAGTGTAAATTATTTTGGAAATCCTATAGAATAAGTGAAAATGGAATGATTTTATTCTCATCACATTATGATCAATTACTCCTAAAAATGTCTTCCATACATTAAAAAAACTCTACTTCTTTTTCAGACCCATTTTCAATAATGTTATAGACTCGGTAATGTTTCTAATCATGAATATTTAGGTTGATGTAATAATACGTGAATTAGATATATTCATACCACCATAATTATTTTATATATTGATCAACCTGGTTGTTCACTTTTTTAGATAGGTTAATCAATGTGGTGATTTCCATTAAAGATTAATTTATCCCATTGAATTATTTATAAAAAATTTAATTAGTACATAAAAAATCTAATTCACAGAGAATGTATTATTGTATAATGATATATTATTGAAGAAGTTGTTGAATTTTGTATTTGTTACCTATCATATGTTGATGGAATTAGTCTCTCAAAGTCTAGTTACAATGAAAAAATTATGGGTGAAAGGATTTTTGGAAGAGATGTTGTTACAGTCACCGTCACAGAGCTTGAGAATGCTCACCTTTATAATTTCCATTATAGTGAATACGATTATCCACATGTTGAGCCCAAAATAAATTCTTAGATAATATAATCCATTTTTAGATTATGTATGGATATAAAATACACTTAACCAACAATTTATAGGATTTCTCTATGATCATATTTAAAATGAGTTATCTAAAAAAATTATTTAACATGGTGAAAAACAGTTACGGTTATTCTGGGGACTAAATGAAAATGTTATTTTTTCACTATTTTTTGTAATCAATTGTTATATATAATTTAAAAATACCATGATGTCCACAATATCATGTTTCACTATAGAAGTATTATTTTGGAATATGTTATGAAAAAATTAGGTTCCAATGATTGATATCCAATTTATGCAGATATGTCATATTTTGGAATTAACAAACAGATATATAAGTGGGATTATACAATATTTCATGTGCCAATTTTCAATTTAAAATGGGTTAACCATAATGGTTAAGTAAAATTTGATGAAATTTTATTTATAAAGGTAAATTTCAGTGTGGAAGGGAAAATGGATGAGTTTTTCATAATGGCATCACATGCAGTGCTAATATGTTATGTATCATATCTAGAAAACAATAATTGGTTGTCATTCCTACTGGTGACAAAAAACTATAGGGTCATATGAAATTTTAATCAAGGATTGTAATTTCATTGAGATATCACAACCAGTTCATCGTAGTCCCTTTTTAGATAATTTCTTTTACAATAGAGGGGAATTCAAAGATTATGTTTGGACTCTTGTTATTGAATAGAAATCCCTTTAGCCTTTAAAAATTAATGAGGCTTCAATGAGTAATTTAATGTGTGTATTAATATACTATTATTTGTGTCATAATATTATGTGTTCTATAATATATTAACATAATATAAATTAATTTTTTTACTAATAATGTTGTTAATGTCTTCATCACATGATGATGATAATAATATCATGGAATAATGGATGGTTGATGCCTAAACTATAGAATTATTAGGGGATTAATAAAATGGTGATAAAAAAAAGAAGAACATATCATTACACTGTTCACTAAAATTATCAATGAAATAACAAAGGGTGTAAATTCAGAGGTTTGTTTGAATAAACACATCTAACCTTCTAAACACAAAAAATAAGTGTTCATTAGTCATGTTTAGCTCACAGTGAGGATTAATGTTCCAATTGATATTGATTTATGGCTCCATGTCAAGCATGTAATGATGGAATACCTTAAACAATATATTAAGGTAATGATATGATATACATTTCCTATTTTATAAAAAAATTATAAAATGTAACATTTATTCATTTTTAATTATTCCATGCAGTGTTTGTTTATTTCAGAAGATTTCCATAAGAAATATGTCCTAATGGTGGATGAAAAAGCCTATAATGGATTCCAAAATATTCTTAAAATGATTCAGCTTAGGGATATTGAGGGGAAACTAAATTTCGATCCACCATTTACTTATGAGATCATTATATTGAAGAAACATGGAATTATTAAATCTATCATCATGATGTGAAATTATATCAGGACCACTTTTGATGATATTATTTTGTTAAATATTATTCTTTTATCATATTTTATTCATAATTGTTAATTTATAAAATATAAAAGGATTGATGAAAAAAATGCATAAAAATATTTTACGCCAATCACTAAATAACGATATGGTTCGATTAATGGAAAAAATTGGTATATATTTTTAATAAATAATATTAGTTTTATTTTATATGAAAAATCATATGTTTCTTCAAATATATGTCGATTGATGAATAAAAATATGAATCCCCTTCCGTCCCACAACATATTCTATGGATTGGAGCTCATATAAATAATGCGGTTAAACTATTAGATGGAAACAAAAAAAAATAATGGGAATACTATTTATCTATTACTTAATAATAATTTTTTAATATTTATAATAGTATTACATAATAATTATAATTTATGTAAATATATTTTTTATATGATTTAGTCGCAACAATCGATAATGGCCATGCCAAAAAAATACATTCAGTGGCTTCATGTGGCCCAAACTATATGGTCACGTTATAGTTGTTGGTTTTGTATTGTCTCCTCAAATAAATTATGATAAGAAAAAACCAATATAAGATTAATATACAATGATAATAAAATGTAGGTGTAAAAAGAATTTGTTCAAGATATTATTTATTCATCTTGTTTAGTTGAATAATATATGAAAAAGGATCAATGTGAACCCATATTGGATGAAATACCAACAAATAAACAACATAATGACCCAACTATCATTGAGGCAATTAATTCCCCTAAACATCATAACTTACTAGAGTTAATCAATATATCCATTAATCATTATAATAACTGTGATTAAAACATCTTGCGATAACATTATATTAACAAAATTCAATAGGGTAAAGTTATATGTGTTTCAAATCTATCAACACCCATGAACCACCTCGTTCTGAGGGGTGCAACATACAATATCCAAAGAGAAAAACTGACTAGCAAACAAGTCCCAACTTATCACTTGTGAGTGGGGATTGATGTTTCTCAACTGTTGATCATTGAGTTACCATTTTTATTTGATAATTTATATATTATAATAGTCAATGTTTTTATTACAATCTCTATACCATGTTCATAAAATCATATAATGTTACACGATGTATGTTCTTAAAAAATATTCAAATGAATAACTTATAATAGTTGATAAAAAAGTTCAGATGTGAGGTATGGTATTATATGTGGATAAACCTATGGTAAATGGACAGTCTGATCATAAAAATCAAGTGAATTGAGAAATAAAACTAATGGACATACAGAGAGTACCTTATAACCACCAGTTCAACTAGAACATATATTATCATTACAACTTCATGGGGACACCTCATAAAACGATGGATATACATCCTTAATTCATTATAAAGAATAAATATTTGGAATATTAATTAGTGAATCTCTTCCTCCTGAGAGTGTAAATTAGATTCTTATGTTTGAATGGTTCGGAGTCTCAAATGTGAATACATACATAAAGAACATTTGTATAAAATTTTTGTCCAAAATTATCTAATAATTTAATTAAAGTTGATAAATATTAATATTGTATTCTAACACTTATATAACTACTATATAATGGGAAAACCATGTTATGAATTATTTGGATTCATTATTATATGTATTATTTATATATAAGAAACTTTTTTGGACCTGGAATAAATTCAAAATTAAAAAATGAGATAAATGACGTGTTTGAGAAAAAATAAAAAATAATAGAATCCTATTTGTAGATAAATTAAAGTTGAAAAAATCAACAATATAATCATATTAAATATATTATTTTATTATTTTATTTTTTATTTTCTATGAATCACTAGAAGCTAATCATAATCAACTTGGATGACCCAAATATTTTTTCAATCCAATGTATGTATTTTCATAAAAACCGACAAAAAATATATTTATAGGGAATTTATAAGGAACTACACTCTACAATTTATAGATAAACATAAATCCATATTTTTTTTGTCTTTTAATAGGAATCTTTTTATGATATAAGGACCACTGAATATATGATAATTCATTTTTAGAGTTCCGTGATTGAAAATAAGAAGCCAATTGACTAGTTAAAATCAAAATAGAATAAGGTATATGTTGAAATATTTAACTACGAATCAATAATTAAAATTAATTTAATTACTTTGTTCAATGTTTCTAAAGGGTCTGTGGTAAGATAATGATGATGATTGAGGATATTATGTTTTTAAATTAATAAAAGATATAAAATACCATCAAAAGAAATTCATCCCTGAACAGGTAATTTCATAAGAAAATAATAATTTAATTAATATAATTTACTAATACTTTTTTGACTATATTTTATTAGCACTACCAAGATTCAAAAAATTATACATACTGAAAAGATGTAGTAATATTTTTTTGAGATGATTGGGTAGTGTACATGGTGTTGTAATGTTTTACAATGTCTAATTTAGGTTATTAACTACAATTTTTGTGATCTAATTTGGTATATAAAAATAGTGATGTACTTGGGATGTGAATTTTTACTATCATAATTCTTATATATTATTTTATATCTATTTATCATGGGTTGTTATAATGGAGTAAATCGTGTTGACTATACATGAATGGGTATAATACATGGTGTTAGAATATTTTAATACATCATGAACATGTCACTTCCTAATACATATTTTCAAAAAATCTCATCATTTTATCAACTTTTTTTTGTTATCTTAATTATAATTTCTATCTAAAACATAATTTTTTAAAAGTACAAATCAATTAAAATATTTTAATTTTAGTAAAAAATGGTGTAACTTTAGACTAAAACATTCATCAAAGAGACAAAACAGAGAAAAAAATGATCGAATTGTTTTCAAACATACAGATAATATTCAATTACTCTTTTCTGATATGTGTGAATCAACCAAAAACCAATCTAACACATGATGTGACCAATATGAATCAATGTTTTTTTTCAATATAAAGGTTCCATTTTTGTTTAAAACTAATTAAAAATCATCAAAATTGAGAAATATGGTATAGGTTGATATGAAACATTGTGAAAACATTACATAGTTCATTTTTCACTTGTAGTAATATTTTGCACATCAATTAAACACAAGAATTTTTTGATATGATTCAAGGATCTTGTTTTCAAAACGATGGTTCCATTTTACTTTAATGCACACAAAAAATTGATCCTATAGAAAAAAAGCTAAAATTGTTTTCAAAGACTTAGAAAATAGTCTATAATTCATTTTTTATATAATAATCAACCACACATTAAACTAACATTTAATTTCATCATTATGAATGAAATTATTTGTTCTCAATAAAAAATATCATTTTAGTTCAAAAAATGCATCAAATATCAAAAAAAGAGAAAACGATATAATATTATTTTTAATCTTTAGTAAAATAGTAAGTAGTTAATTTTTGATGAGTATGAATTGTCCACACATAAATCAACCACATGATATCAAAGGTATGACTCAGAATGCGTGTTTTCAAAACAAAAATATAATTTTTGTTTGAAACACACATCAAAAATGACAAAATTGATAAAATAATTTCATATTGTTTAAAAAACATTAGAAAAATGGCCGATAATTCTTTATGATGTATACAAATCAACCTCAAATAAATATGATACATGATGTGTTTGATATGTCCCAAATATCATGTTTTAAATATAAATAATTAATTATAGTTAAATATTTATGTTAGGTCACCAAAACCATGAAAAATCACATATTGTTTTTAAAATTTAGAAACATAATCCATATTTAATATCTCACATTTTTGAATTGAATACATTCTATACTAACACATGATATGATCAATATGACTCGATGTATGTTCACTCAATAAATAAAGGATATTTCATTTTAAAATTCATAACAAACCCAAAACTATTAAAATAAGCTCATATTATTTTCAAAACATAGTAAAATGTCTCTTAATTCATTTAGGACATGTATGAACTCACCACACATCAATACGACACATGATGTTACCTATATGACTCAATGTGAGTTATTTTAATAGATATGTATAATTATATTTTCAAACACCAACCACGACAAAAAAACCAAGATAATAAGCAAATATTATTTTCAATCATTATGAAAATCGCCCATATTTCTTTTTTTTCGGTAAAAAAATTTACCATTCGCAAATCCAACACATGATGTCGTCGATATGACTAAATTTTGGGTTATCAATATAAAACTATTATTATTAGTTAAAAATTATTATTAAATATACATAACCAATAAAATGAACTCCAATTATTTTCAAACATTACTATAATGACTCATAATTCATTTTTCATGAATAATAATTTACATCTCATCAATTAAAAATGATGTGGTCTATATGAACTAAAGTTCATGTTTTCAAAACAGAAGTTAAATTTTAGTTTAAAACACACATAAAATATAAAAAATCAAAAAAATCTGATCATATTATTTTATGTATTTAATAAAATAGTCCATAATTCATTTTTCCTTTGTAATAATTTAACACGCATTAATATAATAGATGATGTGTTTGATACGACTCAAAGTGCTTGTTTTCAATTGAAATGCTCCATTTTGTTTTAAAGCAAACATCAAATAACACATTCAAGAGAAACTATTTCGAGAAAAAAATAAATGGTGAGATGTGGAAGAATCCAGTTAAACCCAATTTGATTAACATTGTATTATTATTGACTCAAGGTATTTGTGGGTAGTTTCAAATTGAAATATTTTGATTAATTTTTTAATTTATAGGATAACATGAATAAGAATTATGTTCTTATATTAGATCATTATTTTCCTCAAAATGTTGTACTATATTCATCTACACATAACATGATTGTCTGTTGGGGGCCATAGACAATGAGACCCTGATATTTTAGAATTTTTTTGATAATTTTGTTGTTAATAATGTAATTGTTTATGTAAATTTTAAAAATTTGTTTAATATAGTTTTTTAAATGTATTTGTGTTTTTTGTCAGGACCCGTCCCCTGGGGACCATACCATGACTACATCAATCCAACCATTTATAGGCGAGGGGATGGTGGCTAGCACTGAAATGCATATTACCAAAAACAGGAAGGAATTTCTATTAAATAGATTCAAACACACAATCTGAGAACATCCCAAGAACCAACTGTGAATTAAACGATTGTAGTAAAAGAGTGCTGAAAGAATAGGGGCTGGAATACAAGCCCAACAGTAAAAGTACAAGTACAACGAAAATTACAGTACAACTAAAAGAAAAAAGAAAACAAATACCTGGTAATACTCCTATGATCCTACCTGAATGGTAGGTATTGATCGCCTCCACTACACTCCATGTCCGCTCATCTCCTCTGTGTCACATCATGCAGAATGGCCCACCACCATACAAAATCTTTTCTTGGGTCCCTCGCCCTCGATCAATGATATACATTGAATGCACATGAATCACCAAGGTGCGGTCGAGGCCTGTGAATGTTTGATTATAACGATACTCAGTATGGACCCCGAGGCCCCAAATGTCTCTTATAGGTCAAAAAAGAAAAACCATAGGGTAACACCACCAAGGTATATTACCACATAGGTAATGTACCACATAAAATAACCTCAATCACAAGAACAAGGTGAAGACAGATGACACCAGGATTTATTGGAGTGGTAGTAACAAGTAACATCCCCAGTCAGAACGTCAAATTCCTCGACTGCTAGAGAAGTCATCCTATATCGAGTATAGTGGGACTTCCTGGACAATGAAAGATGCTTCCCAATAACCTTAAACTGCTGAGGTACTCTTCCCCATCACATACTATGAATCTGTCAGGTCACACAGAGCCACCCACCCCCATTGTGCTCTTCTAGGGTACTCCTCCCAATGATGTATCGCAGACGCTCCCCACCATGGCCCGCCAGGTCACACAGAACCACCCACCCCCATCGTGGTCCTCTAAGGTACTCATCCCCATCACATACTATGATCTTTGAGTTACTCCGAGTCAAAAAGTCTGCAGTGGCCAGATTTTACCCAATAGCAGGGTTCTGTACGTAGTGCACGTGGAAGAATCATTACCCAAGCCTCCAGTTTCATCTTAAATGGCACATAGTTTTAAAATTAACTCGATGACCCAACATTTCCTAAGGGTTCCAATGCAACAGACGACCCGTTAATCGGAAAACAGGTATGTACGTTATTGTTATTTCACCGTCGAGGCCCCTGTTGGATTCAGGTGCGATCCAATCCAGACGTACTTTATGTTTCTCCGAAACTCTAATGTAGTAATGAAAAATGGACATATTTCTCCAAGGGTCCCAACACTATAGAAGGATCATCAAATATTCATATGGTCCTTATGATAATCCCCTTTCGGTGTTTATTGGGCCCGGTTGGGCCTGGGGACGGTCTCACACTATCAGACCGACCCTGCCCAACACTGTCTGGGTTGGGCCGAGTTAGTGTGGGCCCGTAGGGCCGATGTTCATTTTGGCCTACAATAGGGGTAGCTGGCATGGGCTTTCCGACCAGAATAGGGTTTCTCCTAAGCGGTGGCCCAACCCGTGGGGGGAGGCGGCTCAGCCGAGGGGCGACGGCCTGCTGAGCGGCGTCCCTATATGAAGGTGGTAGCCTGAGCCGAGGGAAGTGGCACATCATGAGGGATGCGACCCTCTCGGAGGGTGGCGGCCCGGACCGAGGGCACCGACCCAACGTGAGGGCGACAGACCGCTCTGAGGGTGGCATCCCAGCACGAGGGAAATGGCCTGACTCGACGGTGGCAGTTGGATCCGAGGGTGGCGGCCCAGCTGGGGGCGGCGACCTGGCCTGAGGGCGGTGGCCCGATTCGGTCCAAAGAGGGGGGTGTAACCCCTTGGTCTCCCTGATTCCCAAATGGTTCGAAGGCTATTCACATGGCATGGAAGGCTCACCTTGCTGACAAGAGTGATATCATATAGTCATCTAACCCTTTATCATTCTGGGGTGTTACAACAGAGTAAATAAAATTAGAATAGCAGTATAAATCAAGGGTACATTCCATGTCTTCTCACGAAGCATTCTTTCATTTCACTTCACACTCACAGAGCATGATTAAATTTATAGAATTCATGGGAGATAAAGAACTAGGGACCGAGGGTACCAAGTGAAGAGAATCATGAAAGGTAGTTTCTTTTTAATCCTTTGTTTTAAATTTTTTACTCAATAATAAGATAATTTTAATCTCATAAATCGATATTATCATAGGATAAAATATTTTATACGGAATTTTTTATTTTACTTGTTAATTTTTAAGATATCTTCACACTCATTCTTTTTTACGAAATCACTATCAATCAGTGAATATGATTAAAGTTATCTTTTAATTTTTCACATATTATTATATTAAATTAAAATTTTTATGATTATGTGGAGATATAGATCTTGAATGTATTTATTGAATATTTCAATTTATAAAAATTAAAATTTCACTGCAAGTTTTTTCCCTATATTTTCTTTATCAAATTTCCATGGAGTTCGATTTATTTTGGAGGGTAAAACATCAATATTAAATCCTATTTTAGTTTAATTTCATGGAGTGGGATATTATTCAACTCTTCGTTGAGGTGTTATTTGATAAAGAGCAGTAAATAAGTCATCATTTTCTACCAGTGTCATTAGAATTCCTCAGAGAATTCCAGATCTGTTTCTATGTTATATGTTCTATTATATTACTCTAGTTTAATTATCTCACTAGTTTTAAATATAGATTATTAATTCAACCTATTTATCATAATATTCTAAAAACAAACAACATTTAAAAAGGATTAAAATAAAATAACTGGGTAATTTCCCCACTACAGACCATAGTGTAATGTTTAGAATAGAAATTTTGTTGCACTACATTCCCTATGGGTTATACCCTACCTTCCATTAAATTGTACTTATTATTTAAAAAATAAACATTGACTCATTTTCAACATAGAGTGGGTCATTTTTTTCAACCTTTTCTAGAGAAATGTTCATGCGTCTATTTTTTTAGATAAAAAAATTCAAAAAAAATCCCCAATAAAAAACATCCAAATTGAAAAAATAAAAATGAATAAAAAAATTATTATATCTCTTATTTTGTTACTAGGTAGCTAGTTTTTAATATTTATTTCAATGTGCAATAATTCATTTACCTACTATTTTTCACTATTAGTGATGCATCATTGAATTTTTATAGTGGTTGTACTTCTTGTTTATCATTGTTATCTGTGTTTAAATTCACACTGTTTTACACATTGCATGAGAACAAGAACATAAATAATTAGATTATAACCCAATAACCTTTAAATAGATAATCTCTAAACTTCTCTAAAAATTATGAACAAAACTAAAATAGAGAATCTTGATGATAAGGTTATTGCACCAAAAATCAACAAATTTTTCACTACGAGATATTAGATGTAAGTGAAATTCCTAGGATAAGGAAGCCCCGACACCCTCAAGTGTCTATAAAACCTTCCTATGATAGGGTATCTTCTAGAGAAAAAAACAAGGAACAGAAACAGTCCCACATTTCATTGCTTCACTTTTTCAATGAGCACCCTAATGAGGCCAATCTAGACATTATTAGATACTTCTAAAACACTTCACAACAATTTTATCTCCTATGGCCCATTTATAATGATCATATAATAAATATATTTTTCTGTTCTCCTTTAAGGGAATAATAGGTATTGATTCTTAAGTCTAGATGATAACATATATTATAAATGGGATCATGTGTATAATTCATTCATAATGAAATTTTATCCCCAAATATGTAAAGGAGAATTAAGATCTAAAATGAAAAGATATTTTCAAGAGGTTGTGGTTACCTTGATGAGGATTTGGATATATCAGGGACTTTTTTAGGCTGTTTCATAGTCATCAACTCACATCCCATATACTCATGGATACTTTCTATAAAGGGAATACTTTGTCCCGTAAAAAAATTTTAGATCACGATACTGGGGGTAATTACAATGATAAGACAGATGAAAAGTTAATAAAATTTTTCAATAACCTTTGTTTAGACACTATACATAAACTTTCCTGAAGAAAAATATTTAATAAATATGTTAACAATAGATTTGGAATGGAAATGAATACTTAATAACAACATTATGAAATAACCAAAATTCATTAATCCTTAATGAACCATAATTCCAAAAAATAAATGAATAAATTGGGATGTCAAAACCAAAACCAATCTCTTAGGGAATATAATTACTATTGTGGAATGTTTGGGAACACTGAAAACTTCTATCACAAATTTGAATTGTCATACCAACAACAAGAAAACTCTAATTTAGTATATTATGGTCTAAGGATTCCTACTAAGGATGACCCAATTTAAAACAATTACAATCAAGGCTATAGGAAACCCTCCAAATTTATCCTATAGTTAATAATGATTAATTAAACAATCCACATTCCCTAGTTACCAAAAGCAATCGAGTAATAATATCAAAACCAACAAAAGTTAGAATTATCTAATTCTCCAGAAAATTTTGAAGGCCATGTTCTTTGAAATTGATAAAATTATAAATAGAATCGTTACTCAAGTAAAATGATTCATAAATAAACAAATAAACAAAAAACTCAATATGATTCTGATAAAATCTGAAATAATGTTAGAATACAAAAAAGGGAATCACAACTAGGCAAACTAGATAGATAATTGATTTCAAGGGATAAAGGAAGTCTGCATAGATAATCCTAACATTACCCTCGAGAGAGTTTCCTGATTGTTTTCACTAGAAGATGGCTTAACACTCAAACTATAGCTAAAAAAGACATTGGAAAATCTAAAACTAAAAAACAATGTAAATCTAGAATTTTTTTTTTCAGAATCTAGAAATAAATAGATAATACATTGAGTGATCAAAATATAAAATTTTCACGTTCAAATCAACTGGAAAATTCTTCTGGAAATAAAAAAAATAAAGGAAAAAGAAAAATATGATGTAAAAGATAAGGATATGCCTACTATTCTTAGAAATATTTCCACACTCATCCCTTTATATAAAAAATGAAACCACAATGTAACACCAAGGAATAGATTCTTCATTTCAGTGGGCTTATAACCATGCTATAAGTGAACTTCACTTTCATACAAGATTTAATTCAAATTATATCTAGAATTAAATCTCTTAAAAATTTATTTCAGATTAAAATACACTTCAAGAATATTCCACCCATAGCCTCACTAAAAAGTGCATCACTATTCTCCAAAAGAAGATCCCACCTTTCCTCAATGACCGTGGTATCATTGTCATACCCTGTAGCTTAGGAAAATATAGTAAACTAAACTACTTGTGTGACTTATTTGATAATATTAAATTGTTCCCATACTCACTATTTAAATAGATGAGATATGGTGATCCTTAACCAACCATATTCATCCTTTATTTTTATGACCATTAATTCACTCATAATGTGTGTAGGGAAGATGACTTTCTTATTATTTTTGGGATGTTGTTTCTTCCAAATGACTTTCTATTCGTTCATATGGATTGTGATAAAGAGGATTATATCATACTAGGTTGGTCCTTCCTAGATAATGGTTGAGAAATCATATATGTGACTATTTTCAGTTGATCATTTTGATTTGAGTGAAATAATAAGAGTTTAATGTGTTTAAAAATGTAAAAGGGCCAATATTCCTTAATAATTGTTCAAAAATAGAGTCCTTTGAAGCTGTTAATCAAACTAAATGATAATAAAAAATATGAAAAACAATACAATGAGGATGAAATTAATTTGGAAACGTAAAATAATTATTTTCTTTTTCACATGATATAAAATCATCTGAATTTGAGAATCAGGAAAATTTTCCCGGACTAAACGATTATCCAGTCTGTACTGTAATTGAAGATATATCATCATTTTAAGATAATAAGATACTTCTATGTGAACTTGAAGGTGATTATGTTGTCCCAAATATTGACCCTCATTTTTATGAATTATATGGAGGTCTTATAAAAACAACTTGATGAATTATATTTGATTAATCTGTTAAATTAAATACTATAAAATTTGGAATGTGGGTCTTCCACTTTGGACAACAGTGCATGAAATTTTAAAAATGGTGATGAAATTGAAACTATTCCATCATTTCAAACTCATGACAAGATATAAGTCTATGATATTGGTTCCTCTAGGCCCAATAGTCTTTCATCAAGTGAAAATTACCCACTCTTGAGCTTGAACTACTTCATGCACATCTTAAATATTCATTTTTGGGTGATAATTCACACCTCCTATAATATCTTCTACTGATCTAAATTACAATCATGAAGAAAGATTGTTAATATTGATTCAATAAAGAATCCTTATGAATTTTCCATTCCTCTATGTTTTTAAAATCACAAACACTATATCTTAAGGAAAATTATATTTTTCCATATGAATTATCATAATAAGAAAAATATTCCATAATTAAGGATATTTATTCTTACCTGTGTTTTTATTTTTCATTATACAGTTTCTCTAAATCTTACTCATTTCATTAAAATTTGATTCACATCTCAAACCTTGGAATCCTTAAAATTTATAGATATATATTTTTCTATTTTTTAGGTTCTGAATTCAGGTTTTGAATTCCATGAAATTCAGACTCCCAATTATATGAAATTAAAACTCTTAATATTCTGAAATTTTGACTCAAAATTATCTGAAATTCAGACAATGAGTTCAATGAAATTCATACTCCAAATTCTATGAAATTTAGTCTCCAAATTCACAGAAATTCTGACTTTGTATTCAATGAAATGTAGACTCACATTTCTTTGTTATTCAGACTCCGAACTCTCTGAAATCCAGACTCCAAATTCCTTAAAATTCCGCATCCGAATTCTAAGATATCCAGACTCTGAATTATCTGATATGTAGACTTTAAATTCTATGAAATTCAGAATCAAAATTCTTTTAAATTTATACTCTGAATTATATGAAATTTAGACTCCAAATTCTCTGAAATTCTGACTTTGAATTCTCTGAAATTTAGACTCCAAATTCTCTGAAACTCAGACTCTAAATTATCTGAAATTCAGACTCTGAATTCTATGAAATTATGACACTAAATACCACAGAAGTCAGTCTCTGAATTCCTCATTATTGAGACTTCAAAATATATTGATTTCAGGTTCTGAATTATATGAAAAACAGAATCTGAATATCAAAGAGTTATAGTCTTTGAATGTTAATTTGGTTCGATTCAGAACATTATTTTTCATTAGACTCCAAAAAATTAGATTTCTTTAAGAAACCATATTATTATTATACTTATTAATGTTAAGAAATGTTTTCGTATATTCTATTTCTACCTAACTTTTGTTCGAGTGACATTTGTAAACGTTCTTCTAAAATTCATTGAAAATTATGATTGTTGGAGGAGGGAGCCGACCATTGGAGAAGTGCAAATAAATAAGAGGTAATTTGAACAATATCAAGGTTTTTTCTCAATATAGAGATTTTATAATGGTGAATTAATTTCTATAGAGTGATACTCTCATGTAATGTGCATACTAAACATCTTTTTTTGTCTTGCTACATGTGACTTAAATTTTTTTATTATACAATCGAGGACTTCCAGGGATAGTAAGACAATGGTTTATACAACATTAATGTTCGAGGAATTCCATTTATAGGAAGATAAAGGTTCCAACAACCTTAATGATCAAGGGAATTCATGGATAGCAAGATCGATTTTGATATTCCAATCGAGGGCTTAACCTAGTATGGGTAAGACATACTTTCTCGAATGAATAAATCAATGGACCTTTATCCAAGGGTTTTGGATACAATACTCTTTGGGTTAAATGATTTCATACCTGTTAATGGTTTTGTTTCAATTTTAATTTTTTGTATTTTGACAATGGAATAATGTATAACCATAATATACATTCTTGTTCTATTGTGTTATCTGATAAGTAAGATTCCATATGCCCTAAGGTCGAATTTTTTCCATGTAAACCTTCCATAAGATTCATTTCCAGAACCACTTATCTGGAGCCTAGAATGTTTTTATTACTAAATGTGGTATTCTTAATTTACCATGTTTTACCTTTTTAATAATCGTTTTCTGTTCGGTTAAAAATGAAATCATTTAAACATACAATTCCCCCACCTCTTGTAATTCAGCATCTATATTCATATTTCGATCCAATATATGGTATCGAATGAGGTTTCTAAAAAATATATATTCAACTATAAGTTTTCTTTCTCATGTTTTCATTATTCTAAATATTTTCCTTGATTAGTATTTTTATCCTTGTTTACAAAACATTTCAATTAACAAGGTAATGTGCAAAGATATATTTTCAAAAGATTGAAAGACTCGAAGTTGGTTCGATTGATAATCTAAATACAACCAGACCACCTAAATTTAATGGTATTGATTATGAATATTGGTAAGATCCTTTTAAGACAGTTTTTATTAATATAGTAGTGGACAATTGTTTTAAGCTTACTGGAGATTACAAGATTCCTTGGTAAGGAAGTCTGAACATTCACCATTCAAGAAAAGTAAGAATATCAACTACACTTCAATTTTAGAAATAAATTGTTGTGTTCCATGACCATGAATATATATAGGTGATTTTCTTCTTGTGAAGCTACTAACCATATCTGGATGAAATTGAAGGTTACTCATTTTGGACCATCTAATGTTATAGAAACATGAAGAGCCATACATTGTGTAGAATATCATGGATTTCTATTTCCTTTTAGAGAGCCAGTATGCACGGTACAATAAAGGTTTATGACCATTGTTAACAATTTACAATCTATGGGTGAGAAGGGTTTAGATAATGAGGCAGTTGTAGACAAGATAAAAGATATCATACCTAATGAGTGGGAATCTAAGAGAACAACTATTGATGAAAATATGAAGGTATATCAAATTACTCTTGAAGGGATTTTTGGATCTCTTAATCAACATTATACATGAATTAAAAGATATGATTATATGATCAAAAAGAAAAATGGTAATGTATGTATAGCGTTTACTACTACTAAATCCAAGACTCCAGAAAGGGTTACAAGATTTAAGTCTAAGAAAGTGACAATTTTATATGAATCTTGTGAATTTGAACATAGTGAGAATAAACTAGATAATATTTCTTGATGTATGAACAAGATATCTGGAATAAATTATTTTCATTATGGACAAAAAAATAAAGGAAGAAAAGTAATGAAAGACATTGATGTCACTTGCTATGAATGCAACAAAAGAGGGCATATCAGGACAATGTTTCCTATTCTTAAGAAAAATGATAGTAATGAAATGAATTCTGAGAGGAATAGAATGAAATATTATAAGCCTAATTATAAAAATGTTATTAAATACAATGACACATGGAGTTCCACTAGTGTTGACTCTTCTGATAAATCCTCTGAATATGAATCTTCTGATTAGAAGAACCTTAGTATACTGGCCAGAATACCCATTGAAAATCATTGTCTAATGGATAATGTACACAATGTTGAATCACTCAAAAATGAATCCTTGAATGTATATTATAAGGATGAGAAATTCTATTACTCTTCTGGAAATGAATCTTCTTCTGATTAGGATAACATATTACCTAGTTATGACGAAGTATCTTGATTTTCTCTACTTCTTTGGAATGAAAATTCTAAACTCAAGAAAAATATTGATAATGAAAATTATTGATTTTTTATTCTTACTAAAGAGGCATCCAATCCTTTTAAATATATTTATTAAAAAATATTTGTTATAACAATTATTTCAAAAAAACATGAGGAGGTTAATTCTGTAAAGGATAAACATTATAAGGATCTTGAAAATGTAATTTCAAAGAAATCTATTATTTATTATCTATTCTAATCATGGATTCATCTAGCTTATGTATCACCTGTATATGCCGCCATGTCACCTCACTAAATGATATACTCCATCCAATTTTGGGCTTCCCTCGAACGTGTATCGTATTCCCCCATGCATCATTGAGGTTTACCTCATCTTCTCCCTCCCTCTCCCGAATTCCATCCCTAAATTGCCTATTCCCTCTCTAGGGTTTCTGCTCCCCTCTCCGAATACCTTACAGTTTCCACTCCTCTCCATGAATCCCCTCTCCCACTCCCTTCTCGATTCTCCCCTCCAAACTGCCCTGCTCCCATTGGTAATTTATGGACTACTCCTAGCTTCAGTTTCCAATTCCCAGCTTGGCCTCCACCGCCTTTGGATCCTCCACTTCTGCTGGCTCCACTATAGCTTGTTCCACTTTCTCCTCCTCCATTCCTCCTAAAAAAACCATAGCTGGGATTATTCTCTGAAAAATATTCTCTTTTATCTAATGAGCGTTATCTTAATATAGCATTCTTTTCATCTCCTAGGTTATATCAGACTCCTTTAAGGTATATATCCTTCCCAGTCATTTGTCATCTAATCTGATGAAAACCACTGGACTGTCTGAATCTTATTCTGCATTGATTTTGATTATGTGGTTCTATATCCATGAATGTATTTCATTTTTTAGAAAATATTTAGGATCTTAATTTGGTATTTATTATGATTATCTTTCACTATAAAGGATTTAAGATGATTTCTTTAAGTAATTTCGCTGGTTTTTTGTGATCAATTTAGTTTGTTGCAGCCACTATTTTTGAATATTATTCGTGGGAATCATTACGGTAAATTCCAGTAACTATAAAAATTTTTCATTTTTAAAATTATGGAGCTATTAGTCTCATGAAATTTTTTAGTGATATGCAGAGATCGATTCCAGGCGATGAAGTTCCGTTGAGAAAGAAAACACATCGAGCAGTAGAATCAGTGTAGGTGTGCCAATTTCCATGACTATAAACCAATAATCTATTTATTAATGGAATTGTGTCTCAATGTATGATCACTTATGTAAAGGTAATAATATTGGTTTTTTTATTGTCTTCTGAAGTGTGAATTCTTTTGATTTTAGGATTTGGGTTCTCATTGGAAAAAAGTAATTTTATAGGAAGGTATCAGATCAAATGAAATAGCTGCCTAGAAATTTAGTTGGGAATATCACTGCTTCCTATATATGTTCCTTAGATCATCTAGACAGAACATTTGTTTGAGATTTTTTTTGGTAGAATCCTCTCATCGCTTTGTTCTTGGTTTTATGTGTAATTCATACTGTATTTTTTGATTTGTTTGTCACAGATGTCTACTTACTAAGATTTTTTCCTTTATATGGTAACATATGTGAGGACCCTATTGATTTTAGAAGACAGGTTCTCATTGATGAACAAGTTTTTTCATGGGACAATGTTGGTTCAGTTGAAGTTGGTTCAATTAAATCCTTCATTATATTTAACAATGTTAGTTTCTACATCCACAAGAAATTATCCTATTAATTATACATTAATTTTTATCATCCTCACATAATGAAGAAGATAAATCATGATTACTGTATATTGGATTATGGAATCAATGTCTTCGATTTACAAACATGGAGGAGGATAAGCATAACAGACATATAATTTATGGCTCAACGAGGTTTGATCCTGTTGTTTTTTACCAACTATTTCTTCATCATGATTTGATTTATGGTTAAGAACCCATAAATTTTATATTTTTTAGAACTCAAGGGACACACTTTACAAAAATGTATCACTTTCATGAATAGGACAAACTTTAAGAAGACTGTTCGCCAGAATGTTATTTTCTAGCAGCATTTCTCGACCAGAGATCATCTGGAATGAAAGTTAGAACATCTTAAGCGATGATATTACATATGCCGAACGACAGAGGTTGCACGTACAAGGTATAATTTTATACTGTAAAAACATATTTATTCGACGCATACTTATAGAATTCAAGAATCAAATATATTACCATTAAAATATTTATATTAAATTGTTTACATTATCATTATAACTACATATGTACTCCCTTATTCCTATGATTAAAGTGTTCGCTCTCCCAGTTTTAGGAATATCAATACCGCAACATTGTATTTTAATTTTGTTATTATACCAGTTAATGTTGTTAATTTCCCTAGATTATTATTTAATAGTTTTGTAACATTTTTTTCCTCTCCTATAGAATTGACACCGGTGGACCATCAAAGGAAACAATATGCTTTTATTGAAATAGACAACATTCTCTGCAGAAATGGTCAAGCATTGTCATGTTATCCTCCAATTACCATTCCACAAACATCAATTGGAACTACACATAATCGGTTGATTGAAAAATAAATTAACTACAATTGGGAAGCAATTTAGAATGAGTACAAGTTTTTCCATAACAATCTTACAGTTGAACAAAAAAGGTAATGGATGAAATTGTTTCTACGGTCTCTTCTGTTGGTGGTTTTTTTCTTATATGGGTTTGGAGGCACCGGCAAGACGTTTATTTGGAGAGTCATAACAGGTTTAATGTGCTCACAAGGTAAGATTGTTCTTTCTATTTCTTCTCATGGTATAACTTTTTTACTACTACTGGGTGGGAGGATGGATCATTCTACATTTGGAATTCTGATGTCTATCAATGTGCAGTCTGTTTGCAATATTCAGCAGAGGAGTGACGTCATAAAACTACTACAATAAACATAATTTATTATTTAGGATGAAGCTCTAATGCATCATAAACATTGCTTTGAATCTCTTGATCGAAAAATGAGAGACATATTTTTAGTTAAAAATGAAAATTCTTCATTTTTTCCATTGACGACGTCACGGTAGTTTTGGGTGGAGATTTCAGACAAATACTACCAGTAATCCCTAGTGGTGAAATAAGTGACATTGTCCATGCATCGATAAAGGCCTATTATCTATGGAAATACATTCAGGTTTTAACATTGAAGCAAAATATGAGATTACATTCAAATAATACCAATGATGAATCAACTGAACTTCAATATTTTTCTAAGCGGACTTTGTTTATTGTTGAACGCCGAATTGGTGATGACAATGATGATCAAACTATTATTAAAATTCCATAAAAATATCTTGTTTAATTTTATCAGTCTTCAATGAGTGCAGTTGTTGACATTGCATACCCTAATCTCATTCAAAATTATGGAAATGTATCTTATTTAATGGTCAATCTATATTATCCCCTACATGTGATGTGGTTCAGGAAGTAAATGACTACATGTTATTTCTTAATACTTCTGTATGCACAGATTACTACAGCTCAGATTTGGTTTGTAATGCAAGTTATGATACAGATAGGTCAGAGAACATATACACATCTGACTTTTTAAATGGTATCAATGTCTCTGGGCTGCTTGCACACACAATTAATTTAATGATTTGATTACGAATCATATTTCATAGAAATGTAGTCCAAGAAAAAGGACTATGTAATGGTACTCATATGATTTTTACACAGCTCAGTGACCACTTCATCAGAGCTGAAATTTTAGGAGGCTATCACTTCGGATATCTAGATTTTTTCCATGAATTAATATGGCACACTCTGACATCGAATATCCTTTCAAATTGCAAAGATGTCAGTATCCATTGAGTATATCATATGCAATGACAATTAATAAGAGTCAAGCGCATTCTTTGTCTTGTGTTGCTTTGTATCCACGAAATCCTATTTTCTATCATGGTCATATTTATGTTGCCATCTCTAGGGTCACCTCACATAGGGGTTTGAAAATATTTATTGATGATAGACAAAAACCTGAATCATATTTCACATAAAACATTGGGTACAAGGAAATTATTGATAACCTATCAAAGGTATATTTTAATTTTTAATAACTACTACATAAGTGATAATTCTATGCGTGTATCAACATTGCTTCCTTTTTCAGTGACTATCTTATATTTTAAATTTTAATGCACACTTACAGAGCTTACATCATGGCACGTTCAATAACCCATTTGACTAACATTACCACAGATGCTGATGAAACGTTAAAGATACAAGTGTGGGTCCTAAATCTTTGGACCTACTCATATGGAAACTACAACGTAGTAGCTATGGATCTAATTCTTTGTGATGAACATGTGTGTAATCAACACATTATTGCTATAGAATATAACATTATTCCATAAGTCTGTTGTTATTTACTAGATGTATTAGAAGACCATATTATATAACAATGACATGAGATTTATATTTCTAAAATCCTTTATTGTCCACTATCAACTCAATATTACAGGAGAAAATTATTCAATTTATGATTACAAACTATCATTTAATCTAAAATTTCAAACCAATTTTGTGTGAAGGATTATTCTAAATTATATAAAACATTCCAATTACTTGAAATCATGGAAACTACCTAGTTACAAGTCATGCTTGTAAACTATTTTTTAATTTAACAACATATGTTCGGCCAACTGATGTTCAATTTCCAATTTTAAATTTCTAATTCACTTTTTTTGATAACATTATTCAAAAAAAGGTTCCATAAGAGCACATAATAGGTACAATATATTTACAGCTATTACCTTCCACGTCTTTATTAAATAACATAATCTGCACAACATAGGTACATATTTCTATTTATAAATAATATATTCTGCATGACTGTGGTACTTTTTCCTATTTATGAATATCAAAATATTCACAAATAAATAATATATTATGTACAACTAATAACAAATTCTGCATTAATAAATAAAATATTCTGTGATACGTAGTTACATTTTCCTGTTCATAATTAACAAATTCTGCACTTATCAAGAACATATTATGTCCACTGAATAACATTTTCCGCATTAATGAATAGCATATTCTGCACTACATAGGTACATGTTCATGTTTATAAATAACTAATTCTACAGTAATACAGAATGCATGAAATATTGTACAATTCTGTCAATTTGTACAGATATTACATTTTGTCTTCATATTGCCTTCCAAATGTCTTAATGTTTTCTATATGTATTTATACTTACTATAAACTGTTATAGATATTATTGGACATTTACATCACTTGTATCTGACACAGTCTATCAGCACTACAAACCAAATATTACAAATTGTCTTACAATATGATAGGTTAGAAAGCTTCTGTTTTTATTGTCTGTCAAATTTCTTCAGCATCTATGATTTTCAAAACCATAATTAATTCATCGAAGATACTATTCACCCTCGACATTCCATCTATTCATAACTTCAGAAATAGGTATAACATGTTTTACTATTACATTTTCGACTGTTAAGTTAATGGAAAACAACATCTTCCATGATTACGCCAAAGAATATTTCATTAAATGCATTGTGTACTACATTGGATAGGTCTGGGTTGATTAATCCCTCACAGCTTCATAGTACTCCTTCATCAAAGTCACACTCTTATACCAACCCTTTTCTTTTCTGGGTCAAAAAAAATTCAGATGTTAAAAAATTCGTTAGGTAGTAATCATATTCGGATTATTTAGTTTCAGTATTTACTCTTCATTCTTATACAACTATGTAATAATTTACTCAATATATTAATATCATTTACTCTTTTCTAGCTGGAAAAGTGTTTGATTTATGGAACGATAAAGAAAATTCAAAGCTCCCGTAACTTGTGCTGTGAATAATTCAACTATTGCATGAAAAAGGTACACACTATAGACGTAACCATTTCATGCCAATTAAGAAAAATATCCCCAAAACGTACTACTCCGAGGATAGATTCATTTGTTTCCTTTCATACGTATTATTATATCGTAAATTTCCAGTACATATAATGAAACTATATTGATATTACTAAATAACTTTTCAATCAGAAATTGAGTGTAACTGCTTGTGATAGATCAAAAAGACTCATTTTTAGTCGTTCAATTCTACAAACAGGTCAGAAAATTTATAAACATGACAACTGCTCAATTGAGAGACGCATTGAATGTGGTCACATTTGTGAGTTGTTTTTATTAATAAATTATCAAAGACCGCGACATTTTGTAAACTCTCCCTCTACTTCAATTACAAATTCGTCTGATTATGAGTTCGGTTTTCCATCGGAGCTACAAGTTTTCAAATAAAAAATTGTTCTTCTGTTAGTAGATGTCACCAATTACAATATTCTTAATAGACAATATTCTTTAGACCAAAACACATACAAAGTAAAATTCATCCTAGATAATTCAAATAATATCAACAATTTTCACGACACCTATCTTCAATGTCAGGTAACTATAAATTCCAAACTCTGACCTTGCATGAATAACCTGATTACATACCCATAACATGACTTCTTCTAAATTGTAATATTATTTAGTATCATCATATCTTAGGTTCTTCAAATGTCCAGATGACCAAAAACCAATACCAGGTAATACTTATTTATTATTTTTCAATACATTTATTTATACTACTTTTTCTACACTATTGTGATATTTGTTTCGCACTGGTGCTTTAGGAAGAGGACATCCCTAACACTTCATTTGTCCTATGCAATGTTGCGACATCAGTTCTTACATCGTCTACTACTCCATCTACTTAGGTAAATATTTATTTATCCCTTATATACCTATTATATTCATTTCATTATTGGACTATACAATACTCATTTGGAAGCAGTTATTTGCTGTGACTATAATTATGTTTTTTTTCTTTAACTTCAAAAATGCATTATTTGACTTATATTTCTATTGCAGTTGTGAATTTCACTAGCTCAATTCATCTTTTCATTGTTATGTTGAAAAAATGTTATGGTTTCTATTGTACTCAAATATCCTTATGTTTATTTCTATAGCCAAATACAGTTCACTTAATGTTATATTGTTTTTGTGAATTTCTTCAGGTTTCAAGATACATTCTGTTGTGAATTTTTTAATCCAAATACATTTCTATATCTAAATACATTCTTTGAGTAATTGTTTAGAATGAAATTTTGATATCATTTATACACATTTGTCACTTTATTTTGAAACATATTAATTAAAGTCTTTCGTTCATGTTGAAAATTATTTAGCTATATTTTGACACCGATAATGTGGTGCAATATAAGGTTGTAATGTACCCAGGGCATACAACATCACCGAGCTCTAACATTGAGCTACATTTCTGTTTAAAGGATAACTACAACAAAAAAACTGAAGTGAATGATTGACAAGCATTACTTTCATTGTAAGGTATTCAGTTATCCTTATAAAATTTTGTTCCTATAATTACTTTCCCCTTTAAAGGTATAGGGTTTTCACTATTTAAATACATCTATAGGTGAATCGGAATTGTAAACTCTAAGTATACACTATTTAAAACTCCAGCATAGTGTTGATTTTTACATTTAAATTTATTTTGTTAGCATAATATCAAGAGATAATGATCATTATTTGATAGCATAATCTTATGATATATGTTCTATGTTATGTACTTTTTTTTAATATCTTATCTATGTGTTTTTTTTGGCATTTGAAAACACAAAAATTATTTTTTTTGTTACAAATATTTGTATATCTCAAATTAATCATTTTATGAGATGTCTCTATTATGATATGAATCATTTTTGAGATGTTTCTTTTATGTTTTTTACCGTTTAGCAGCATGTATTCCATTATCATATATCATTATATTCAGGTATGGGCACTACAATAAGGATCTATGGGGCGCCATATTGGGTAAAACATCATGTATGGATTTCCACCCAAATAAGAAAGAAAGGGAAAGCCCTATTGTGATTGTGTTTGTAATGGATAGGAGGATGAAGCTATATTAAGAAGAATACATGCTGCTAAATGGGCGGAAATGTAATCACAAGAAAACAATGTGGGCACTAGATGGTTCAAAGTTTTTTTTTCATAGTGAAATCTTTTTGGCAAGTATGTCCACTCAAAAGGGGGTCACTTTTTTCATAGAGGTTGTTTCTTTGTATAGAATGATATTTCCAATATATCACATTTTGAAAAAAATTTGTGTGTTGCACATGAAAACTCAATTGATGTCTGGTCAGCGGATGATAGAGTGGAAGGGAATACTGCTGGGATAGATAAGATCATTTCCTCCTCAACTATTTGTGACACTATATTGGAGGCATCTTTATGTCTGTTGATGTTGTCAATAAACACTACTGAATGTGGAACTTATAAATCTTCTCAAATGTCTTGGGGAAGTATTAGATGGATTCCATAGAGGATTTAAAAGCTCTTCTAACTGATAATTCAAAACCTCTTCTATCTGGAGAGAGTTCTATTTATTATTCAATTTCAATTACTTTTGTTCCCAGTCCTTAAGTCTTTCTGTAACTATTGTTCCTTCATTATGTAATTTATAGAGAAAGATTCTCATTATATAACTTTTGTTCTTCAGTTTATTTTCCTTTTATTCCTTCATTACACATGTCATTTTTTTCAAATATTTTCAATATTTATATGAACGATTATGTTTATTAAATTCTATTTTATAGTTAAAAAGAAGAATTATTTTATAGTGTCATGTGAATGCATGGGCTGAGTACTAGTTTATTTTAAAGACTAACTCTTGTTAAAAACTATTTTTTTGAGGATAAAAACATTGTTATTAAACTAAATAAAAATTATTTTCCTAGAGTAAGTGTTTTTAAAACCATACCTCTTTAATGAAAATTTTTGACAAGATGTATTCCCAAATTCGAACTTTAATGAATAGTTCTAGATTTGGTTATATTCATTCTATGCCAGTTTTTAGTATTAACTATTTTTTTCCTCAATGTGCTCCATTATGTACACAATTTCAATGTGGTGGACATTGGAAAAAAAATTCTCTTTAAATAAAACACAGTCTTTCGTTTTCATAATTCATATTTTACTATGAAAATGTAGATTCCTAAAAATTTTCATTCTGCAATTTCTGGATCCACGAAAATTTGGATTCCGAAAGACTAACACACTTATTTTCAAGAAAATAAATATAGTAACAACATCAATACATGGTACATGGATAGTGGATGTTCACAGCATATTACTAGTAACAAAAACTTCATTGAAAAGATTAACAAGATGAAGGGAAGAAAAGTAACATTCGTAGATAATGATCCTGGATAAATTATTGGTATATGTAATATTGTTCTTCTTGGAAAGTCATTAATTTCAAATGATTTATTTGTTAAGGGTCTTATGAACAACCTCATTAGCGTACTTAAATTATGTGATGAAGGTTACCTTATAAATTTTATGAATGATATGTTCTTAGTACCCAATTCCATGGAAGAGTTTATTCATTATACCCACAAGCAAGAGAATGTATACACACAAAACAGAGAAGACAATAGAAGCCATGATCTACCATGCCTTACGGGAACAGAAGATCAATCATGGTTATGGCATAGAAGGTCAGGACATTGTAAACTTAGGAACATATGTAAACCCTCAATGAATGGACTTGTTAAGGATCTAACTGAGCTTAGATTTTATTCTTCAAAATATTGTGATCTGTGTCATTATGGAAAGAAACATAAATCAAATTTTAAATCAATATTTGAGGTCCCAAATACAAATGCATTACAGCTGTTACATAGGGATCTTTTAGGTCCAACATAGACTCGAAGCATTGGAGAAAAATATTATGTATTTGTCCTAGTTGATGATTACAATTGATTTACGTGGGTCTATTTTCTAGTAATGATATCTGAAGCTTTATCTTTTTTGGAAATTTTTAGGGCCCATGTTAAAAATGAGAAAAAAATTCCATTGATAACTATTCATAGTGGTAATAGAGAAGAATTTAAAAATTAAGATTTTTAATTTTTTGTAGTAAAAAAGGCATTACTCATAAATTCTCAGCACAAAGAACTCATCAACAAAACATTGTTGTTGAAATAATAAATAGAATTTTCATGAAATAACTAGAACCATGTTGATTGAATATTCGATAGCTAAACAATTTTGGGCTGAAATCATAAGTACTAATTCTTATACTATAAATCGAGTATGGATTAGACATTTTCATAACAAAACTACTTAGGAATTGTAGAATTGTAGAAAACCTAGATATCCTATATCAAATTAATTGGTTTCAAAGTATTCATTTAAATCCTAAATATAATTTACATGAATTTTCAACCAAAGTTGATAAAGAAATTTTCTTAGGATGCTCCACAACCTCTCTAGATTATATAGATTTTAATAAAAATACTTGTACTATTGAAGAAATAGTAGATGAAAAATTTGATGAAACTAAACCTTTTTCTTTTAAACAGATTCAACCTACATCACCAAATTTGTGTTCAAAAATTTAAAAAATCAATCATTTATAGAATATCGTTATGATAATGAACATTTTCTAGAAAATGATTCTAATGAATTTACCATATAATATTTCTTAATATATTTTGATGAACATGTTTTACAAAACCGAAATCAGTTTTTTCTTAAGAATCATCCCAGTGATAGTATCATTGGAGATTTTAATCAACATGAAAGGACTAGAAGATCCTTAATAAATGGAGAAGAAAATTTGGAGTACATTTCCCAATTAGAACCAAGGAGCAATGTTGAATCATAATGTGATATTGATTGGATAAAAGTCATGCAGGATGAGTTAAATGAATTTGAAATGAATAATGTCCGGACCATTGTTGAAATACCTAAGGAAACTACTATTGTTGGTGTAAAATGGGTCTTCAGAAATATGTATTATGAAAATGGGATCATACTAAGAAATAAGGCTATATTAGTTTCCAATGGTTATAATCAACATGAAGGAATAGACTATGAAGAAACCTATGCTCAAGTATCTAGACTTTAATCTATCTATATGTTACTTGAAATTGAATATTTATTCAACATTAATCTTTTTCAAATGGATGTTAAATATTATTTCGTTAATGGATATGTACAATAGGAATCTTTTTTTTTTGATCAACCTCTTTATTTTGAAGACCCAAAACATCCTGAACATGTTTTCAAACATACCAAATCTTTATATGGACTTAAACAATCCCATATATCCTGTTATGATAGAAATATATTATTTTTATTTTAAAAGAATTATGTTAAGGGATATTCATATCAAACATAGTTTATAAATAATGACAAGAAAAATGTTTTGATTGTCAATATTTATGTTGAGAACATTATATTAGGTTCAACTAAGCAATATTTAACATATTTGTTTGAAAATCTAATGAAATCGAAGTTTGAAAATGGTATGATGTGTGAGTAAATATTTTTCCTAGGTTTTCAAATTTCTTAAAAACCAGAAGGAACATATATATCTCATCATATGTATTTTTAAAATATTATTAAAAATTGTATATATGAAAACACTATGAGTAAACATACTCCCATTGGTGCCTAAATTTCACTTGATCTTAATGAAGATGGGAAATCTGTCACGACCCACCCTCGGGGTCCATGCCGTGACTACCCCAAGCCCGCCTTCCATAGGCCAGGGGCTGGAAACTAGCACCAAGGCGTAAATCCTGGTAAAAGAAAAGGCATTGCCTTTGAAAAGTAAACAAACACCACAGAGTAAGCAAGCGGAAGGTAAACACTAAACAAAAGCAGAGTACAACTGAAAGTGCGGAAAAGTAAATGGGACAGAATACAAACCCAAACTGAAAGTAAAGTACAACTCGAAAGGGAAAACAACAACTAAAAAGTAAAAGCCACTACTACGAGCTGTCCACTGGGAAATCCCACCTGAAGGGTGGGTACAGATAGCTCCTCTGCTCCACGGGTCCCGCCGTCCGCTCCGTGCACGTCCCGCCCAGTGGTCCACCTCCGGGTACCGTCCCGCTCTGCAAGCCTCAGCTAAGGTCAACGCTGTCCTTCGTCTGCAACCAACACAACGTAGTGCGGGCAAAGCCCATGCATGGGTGAGTATAAGCTACTCAGTAGGGACCCCGAGACCCCTGAAGGTATCTCAAATCCACAAAGGATAAACCACGATGAAAGGTACAATCACGAAGTAACAACCGACACTGCTTAGGTATATGCCCATACATATACCTAAGTCATAAAATTCAAATACGCTCCAACCTCCGAGCCCAAGTACAACTCAGTCCACACATGAAAGTAAACGTATTCCACATAGGAAAGAAAAACGTAATCCACACAGGATTGCACTACACAATCCACACAGGAAAGCAACAGGATTCAGCTCACACAGGTATACTTCTTCAAAGGACGATAAAGATGATCTCTGATCCATCTAAGTCGTCGGACCCACGAAGGATCGATAGGTAACTGACCCCCGCAAGACCCACACAGGATCGGGCCCACACAGGACCTGTAGGCGCTGGTTCATACAGGACCGCTGAGCGCAAGGACCCACATAGGATCGGACCCACACAGGATCGGGCCCACACAGGACCTGTAGCACTAACCCACGTAGGATCGCTGAGTGCTGTAGTTGTCGTCGTCGAATCCACACAGGATCTCTGTACTGTCATCGTCGCAGTCACAATAGCAGTAGTAGCGGTAGTAGCAGTAGTAGCAGTCACAGCCAGCACTAGGGTTCCCGCACACAGCAAGCTCGTTCGGAGGGTCCGCTCCACGAGCCGAGAGGCTGATACATCAACTGTCACAAAGTCCAGAGTTGATGTATCCAAAAGTTCCGTATCGTCAACAAAAACTCAACGCAACAGACGGCGCGTCGATCGGACGCCCGGTCTGAGAGTTATTGGCATTTTCGTCCTCGGGGCCCGGTTGGTTTTTAAGGCAAAACCAACCCGACCGTACTCCACCTGCGTCCAAACCTCGGGAGGAGTATGCCAAAAGATCCTTCTCACTAAGAGGAACACAACACAGCTGACGATACGTCAATCGGACGTCCGTAGCTCAAGATATGAGTGTTTCCGCTCCGAAGGCCCGGTCGGTTTCGTGAACGAACCAACCCGACCGTACTCAAAGTAATCCGAAACCTTGAGTGTGATATACCAAAACGACCGTCTCGATCCAAGGATCGCGTTGCCGCAGACGGTTCGTCGATCGGAGGTCCGTGGCTCACGTTATGGCCAAAAGACCGAATATGAACCGAAACGGGGGGTCCGGGTCCGGGCCGACCCGGACCGACCCCCCCCCCCCCCCCCCCCCCCCGGGTCGGCCCGAACCGGGTCGACCCCACCCGGGTCCGACCCGGACCGGCCGGCAGGCGGCGCGGCGGCGCGGCGACGCGGGGGCCGCGGCGGCCTGGCGCCGCACGGTGGCTGCACGCGGGGGGCAAAGCCCCCGCTGATTGGGATGACGGCGCGGCTATATGCCGCGCCCCTTTTTGCAAAACCGCCCCCGCTGATTGGTAGGAAACGGGGGGCCTACTGCCCCCCCTCAAGGAAACCGCCCCCCTCATTAAGAGGGGGGTTTTGATTGCTGGCCGGGGGATTAATTCCCCCGGTTTAATGCCATCCGGCCGGCCAGCTGGCCGGCCGGTTTTCTCCAACGGGACCGGAAAATCCTGTCCCCTCTTCGGCTTCCGACACCGGCGGCCTGGCCGCCGGTCTTCTCTTCCGCCGCGGCCCGGAACCGGCCACGGTGTTCGTCGTCCGGCGCGGTGCGAGGGCACCGCGCCCCTCTACCATGCCTTGATTTCTTTCAACGCGGCGCGACGGCGTCGCGTTCAAGATGTTTCTTCCATGGTGCACGCGCGACGGCGTTGCGTAAAATAAACGCACGATTAACCGCGTGGTGCGACGGCACCACTCCACCTTGTTTCCACCCGCGAGGCATTTCAAAAAGAACGATGGAGGGGTTCGTCCGTGTTCATGCGGTCCGGCCCCCTCACGTTAAACAATAACACAACTTTAAATATTAAAGAGCCTCACGTTAGACATGCGAGATCCACGATCAAGAATAAAATAAATTAACAATAATCAACAACCCCTACCTTGGTATAAGGTTCGAAGATTTGTCAACGTCCGCGGAAGACAACGTCGCGGAGGTCGGGCGTCGCGGTCGTCGTTCATCAAATCCATTGACGAAGAGATGCATCCGATGTGATACGTCGTTGGTGAAACCTTGTATGCCGACGTAGGTTGTCCAAGGAAAAAGCGGTGTTCCCTCTCGTTGACACGGAAGACGAAGAAGAGCGGAGCGGCGTTCTTCGTCGGAGCTTGAGCGTTCTTCGTCGGAGCTTGAGCGTTCTTCGTGTTCTTCGTCAGAACTTGAAGAAGAAGAAAAAGCTCTCAACCTCTCAAGAAGACAAAACTATTAACCAAAATAAAATAAGACAATATCTTATTTTATTAACACATCATCACACTAGAATTTCAAAAGTTTGAAATTCAAAAGGATTAACTCTAAAATTAAATAACTCATGTCATTTAATGAGGGGTTAAAGAAGTTGGAAGAAGATGAAAGGTTGGGAGCTTCGTGTGGGCCCCACCACACTTAATCCTCCCAAGGGAGGTTAAGTGGATGTGGGTCCCACTTCCAACCCCCTTTGGTAGGATTTGTCAAGTTAAAAATAAAATTTGTTCTTCACAAAATTTTATTTAACTTAAACTAAAAACCCAAAAACTAACTTTCAACCCGCAACGAACGCAACTTCCGAAAAGGTCTCTTTAAGCGAATATCGGCGCTGCGAGTTCATCGGTGCCCTCGGATTTCAATTCCGAGCACCGGATCAAAAGTTAGGAATTCCCTCTCGTTCGTTCACGGAACGTACCCGAGTCAAACTTCGGAAATTGATTCCGGGCACTCCGGGCCTCGGAATCAGGTGCCGTCTGAAACCGCGCTCTTGTAAAATTCTAAAGAAAATTAAGAAAAAATTTCCTTTGAATTTTACGGGTCTTTACATTACTCCAACCTCAGGGCTTTACGTCCCCGTAAAGATACATCAAAAACTAGGGAAACAAATGAGGGTACTGAGCACGCATCTGAGCCTCCCGCTCCCATGTGCTCTCCTGGAGATTCCCGTGCTGCCATCTGATGCGCACAAGAGGAATCGATCGCCCACGCAGGACCCGCTCCTGTCGATCCTCTATCTCCACCGGGACCTCCGTAAAAGTCGCCCCATCGTCAACGTCAATCTCCCCATGGTCAATGATGTGTGTCGGGTCGTGCACGTATCTCCTCAGCTGAGACACGTGGAAGACGGCGTGCACCCGGTGCAACTGAGGTGGTAGAGCTAGGCGATATGCCACCTCACCAATCCTGCTGAAAATCTGGAAGGGTCCGATGAAGCGCGGAGATAACTTGCCGCCTCGGCCAAATCTCCGAATACCACGTCGAGGTGAGACTCTCAAGAAGACGTGGTCGCCATCCTCAAACTCCAGTGGCCTCCGCCTCCTGTCAGCGTATGACTTTTGCCGGCTCTGAGCTGTCCTCATCCGCTCCTGGATGACCTAGACCTTCTCTGTCGTGGCCTGGACCATCTCCGGTCCCACTAGTGCTGACTCCCCAGGGTCTGTCCAGCACAAAGGAGATCTACAAGGTCGGCCGTACAACGCCTCGTACGGTGCCATCCTGATAGTGGAGTGGTAGCTGTTGTTGTACGCGAACTCCACTAAGGGTAGATGGTCCTCCCAGCTACGACCAAAGTCGAGGACACATGCGCGGAGCATGTCCTCGAGAGTCTGAATGGTCCTCTCCGTCTGACCATCCGTCTGAGGGTGAAAGGCTGTGCTCAAACGTAGCTGCGTCCCAAACGCCTCCTATAACCCCTTCCAAAGCCGGGAAGTAAAGCGAGCATCTCGATCGGAGACGATATATTATGGCACACCGTGGAGTCGCACAATCTCCTGAACGTAGAGACGTCCCAAGCTCTCTACTAAGCCCTGCTCTCTGATGGGTAAGAAGTGTGCCGACTTGGTGAGTCGGTCAACAATCACCCAGATGGAGTCGTGACCTTTGGATGTGCGTGGAAGTCCAGTCACGAAATCCATAGATATGTCGTCCCACTTCCACTCTGGAACTTCCAAGGGCTGTACCAAGCCTGCTGGTACCTGATGCTCTGCCTTCACCTGCTGGCAGGTAAGGCATCGAGAAACGAACTCTGCTACTGCCTTCTCCATGCCCGGCCACCAGTGATGTCGTCTGAGGCCCTGGTACATCTTCGCCACTCCAGGATGTACCGCCAAAGGAGAAGTGTGAAACTCTCTCAGCACCTCCTCTCGTAAAGTGACTGGTTCCATGGTACGTCCTCTAAAAAGGATGTCGTGCTCTGATCCAAGGGAGAAACCATCAGGTGCCTGTCCCGAGGATATCTGTGCACGCCGTGTCTCACAGTCAGCGTCCTCACGCTGTGCCTCCCTGACCCGCTGCAGTAGTGGAGGAGTGACTGTGAGAGACTGAAGGAAGGCTGCTCCATCTCTATCCACGAAGGATATCTGCAAAGAGGCTAGCTGCTCCGTCGCCTCCTCAAGTAGCTGAATGCCCGTCCTCCTGCTAAGGGCATCGGCTACTACGTTCCCCTTCCCAGGAGTATAGACTATCTCAAATTCATAGTCCTGGAGGAACTCGAGCCATCGCCGCTGTCTCAGGTTCAGGTCCTTCTGTGAAAATATATACCTGAGACTCTGATGATCAGAAAAGATTGTAAAGTGCTCGCCCATCAAATAGTGTCTCCATGTCTTCAGAGCGAAGACCACTGCTGATAACTCCAAGTCATGGGTAGCGTAGTTCTGCTCATGCGGCCTCAACTGACGTGATCCATAGGCGATCACTGCCCGCTCCTGCATCAGAACACATCCGAGTCCAGTCCCTGATGCATCGCAGTAGACTACGTACCCTACTCCCTCCTCAGGCAACCTCAAGATAGGTGCGCAGGTCAATCTCTGTCTCAGCTCCTGGAAGCTCTTCTGACATCTGTCAGACCACACGAAGGGTTTCCCCTTCTTTGTCAAAGCTGTGAGTGATTCCGCAACACTAGAGAAGTCTGGCACGAATCTCCGATAGTATCCAGCTAGTCCCAAGAAACTCCGAACCTCAGTCACGCTCCTGGGTGGCTCCCATGCTAACACAGCCTCAATCTTCGCGGGATCCACTACAACTCCCGCCTCAGAGATAATGTGTCCCAAGAAGTGGACCTCACGTATCCAGAACTGGAACTTCGATAGCTTACCATAAAGCTGGTGCTCTTGGAGTGTGTCAAGAACAACTCGCAAGTGATAGGCGTGATCCTCCTCTGTCGTAGAGTAAATCAGAATGTCGTCGATGAAGACCACGACAAACCGATCGAGGTATGGCTGAAAGATCCTGTTCATGAGAGCCATGAACACTGCTGGAGCATTGGTTACACCGAAAGGCATAACCAAGAACTCATAGTGGTCATACCGACATCTGAAATCCGTCTTCTGCACATCCTCGTCTCTAACTCTGAGCTGATGATAGCCTGACCTGAGGTCTATCTTCGAGAACCACCGTGCTCCCTTGAGCTGATCAAAGAGGTCATCAATACTTGGTAGCGGATACTTGTTCCTCACTGTCACCTGGTTCAGGCGACGATAGTCAACACAAAGTCGCAAGCTCTCGTCCGCCTTCTTGGCGAACAATATCGGGGAAGCCCAGGGTGAAACACTGGGTCGGATGAACCCCTTGCCCTGCAAGTCCTCCAACTGTACCCGTAGCTCTCGAAGCTCAGCGGGGGCTATCCGATATGCTGGAGTGGATTTCAGGGTTGTCCCGGGGTACAAGTCAATATAAAAGTCTACCTCTCTGCGAGGAGGTAGCCCTGTAACTTCATCGGGAAAAACGTCCGCAAACTGATCCACCACTGCAGGAAATCCAGGACTCCGCATGTTAACTGCTCCAAGGATAAGGCTAGCCAACTGATGAGTTATGGGCTGTCCTCTCCTCCGCGGAAGTCCATCCTGTGCTGCTAAGGCTCCCTTCTTGCCGGTGAAGGTGAACCTGCTTTCGTCGGTGCGTACACATCGCACCTTGCGCCTAAAACAGTCAATCTGTGCATGGACCGTAGATAGCCAATCCATGCCCAAGATGATGTCGTAAGGCCTCGACGCTGCTACAAGATGATCCCAGGTGAAGCTCTCGCCTCCTAGAGTAAGCTCACACTGCCGGCACCAGTACGTAATCGTCGAGTCTGCTCCCGTAGGAGTCTCTAGCCGTAAGGATCGAGCCAACGGCTCTGTCGGAATCTCTGAGCTCCGAACAAGGGCAGCGGCTATGAAAGAGTGACTCACTCCTGTGTCTATAAGAACTGCAGCAAGGGTGGAGTAGACACAGATAGTACCTCGAATCATCTCGGGTGCACCGTGGTCGTAGGCCTCTGCTACCTGGAGCTGTGCCTGTCGCTGCCCACCAGCTCCCTGTGGTCGGGGTGGACCTCCTGGTGGTGGTGGTGGCAGAGCCTCAAAGCGTCGCCCACCACCGGCTGCTCGTCCAGCTCCTCTGCCTCATCCGCCTCCTCCCTGCGGACCGCCACGGTCGACCCTCTGCCTCTGCCTCGGTGGTCCATCAACTGACTGCTGCTCCTCGGCACGGTGGGTCGGGCAGTCGCGAGCCATGTGGCCATGCCCGCCGCATGAGTAGCACTGTCTGCCTCTCGAAAGACTGGCTCCTCGCTGTGTGCCCCGCACTGCTGAGCCAGTGCCCTGAGATCGTCTGCCCGAAGGTCTGGTCTGTCTGGACCGCTGAGTCATCCGTCGACTGCCTGCTGCAGATGACTCTGCCACGTGCCGCACTGCGGTGGGTCGCTGTGCTGGTGTAGACTCAGCAAGGAAGCTCTCGATCAGAAGGGCCCTCTCCAGTACTCCTGTCTGAGTCGGTATGCTGAGGGAGATCAGCGATGCTCTGATCTCGTGTCTCAAACCCTGCTCGAAGGTCTGGGCCCGGAAGAATGGGTCCCGTACCATGTCGGTCGAGTAGCACGAGAGATCAGTAAATCTTGCCGAGTACTGAGCGACCGTCATGCTGCCCTGCCGCAGCTGTAGAAGCTCCTGGATACGCACCGCACGAAGGGTGGCTGGGACGAACTCCGAGCGGAAGCGGATCTCAATGTCCGTCCAAAGTAGAGATGCCTCATCGTGCACCTGGAGCATCAGGCTCCACCATCGTCCTGCTGCTGCGTGTAGTAGGCTCGCAGCGAGGATCACCATGAGGTCTGCTGGTGTCCTCACTAGCCTAAACACTCGAACCACTGCCTCCAGCCAGTCCTCTGCTGCCTGGGGATCCGTCTCCCCGCGAAACCTGGGCGGTCGCTGGCGTTGAAACTCATGCAGTGCGCTGAGGCGACGTGCATCGTCAGCGGCTGCTGCTGGAAGCATCGGGGGCTCGGCGGGTAGAACTACCGCCGGTGCCACTGCTGACAAAGGGCCCTGCACCGAGGCCTCGTCGCTCGGTGGGCTGTCGTCACGCTCGACTCTCGGAACCCTAGCTGGCTGCCATCGTGGGGCCATCCTGAAAAGGAAACAGGTGCGCCACGGTCAGAACAGTATACCTGGTGAGCTGATATAAGTAATCACAAAGAAAACTTTGAAACACACACGCAATCAATATTTTCGTGCATTAAGTCGGAAATCAGAAGTCAGGGTCCTGGTGTACGGATACGTCGGCCTCCGCACCAACACTGGACTCCCTGGACTGATAACCACACTCAATACGCTAAACATTATTGCTTCACATAGAAAAGATCAGAGTTCGCGTTAGATCTGAACTCCTCTGATACCAATTTGTCACGACCCGCCCTCGGGGTCCGTGCCGTGACTACCCCAAGCCCGCCTTCCATAGGCCAGGGGCTGGCGACTAGCACCAAGGCGTAAATCCCGGTAAAAGGGAATGCATTGCCTTTGAAAAGTAAACAAACACCACAGAGTAAGCAAGCGGAAGGTAAACACTAAACAAAAGCAGAGTACAACTGAAAGTGCGGAAAAGTAAATGGGCCAGAATACAAACCCAAACTGACAGTAAAGTACAACTCGAAAGGGAAAACAGCAACTAAAAAGTAAAAGACGCTACTCCGAGCTGTCCACTGGGAAATCCCACCTGAAGGGTGGGTACAGATAGCTCCTCTACTCCACGGGTCCCGCCGTCCGCTCCGTGCACGTCCCGCCCAGTGGTCCACCTCCGGGTACCGTCCCGCTCGGCAAGCCTCAGCTAAGGTCAACGCTGTCCGTCGTCTGCAACCAACACAACGTAGTGCGGGCAAAGCCCGTGCAGGGGTGAGTATAAGCTACTCAGTAGGGACCCTGAGACCCCTGAAGGTCTCTCAAATCCACAAAGGATAAACCACGAAGAAAGGTGCAATCACGAAGTAACAACCGACACTGCTTAGGTATATGCCCATACATATACCTAAGTCATCAAATTCAAATACGCTCCAACCTCCGAGCCCAAGTACAACTCAGTCCACACAGGAAAGTAAACGTATTCCACACAGGAAAGCAAAACGTAATCCACACAGGATTGCACTACACAATCCACACAGGAAAGCAACAGGATTCAGCTCACACAGGTATACTTCTTCAAAGGACGATAAAGATGATCTCCGATCCATCTAAGTCGTCGGACCCACGAAGGATCGATAGGTAACTAACCCCCGCAAGACCCACACAGGATCGGGCCCACACAGGACCTGTAGGCGCTGGTTCACACAGGACCGCTGAGCGCAAGGACCCACACAGGATCGGACCCACACAGGATCGGGCCCACATAGGACCTGTAGCACTAACCCACGTAGGATCGCTGAGTGCTGTAGTTGTCGTCGTCGAATCCACACAGGATCTCTGTACTGTCGTCGTCGCAGTCACAGTAGCAGTAGTAGCAGTAGTAGCAGTAGTAGCAGTCGCAGCCAGCACTAGGGTTCCCGCACACAGCAAGCTCGTTCGGAGGGTCCGCTCCACGAGCCGAGAGGCTGATACATCAACTGTCACAAAGTCCAGAGTTGATGTATCCAAAAGTTCCGTATCGTCAACAGGAACTCAACGCAACAGACGGCGCGTCGATCGGACGCCCGGTCTGAGAGTTATTGGCATTTTCGTCCCCGGGGCCCGGTTGGTTTTTAAGGAAAAACCAACCCGACTGTACTCCACCTGCGTCGAAACCTTGGGCGGAGTATGCCAAAAGATCTGTCTCACTAAGAGGAACACAACACAGCTGACATTACGTCAATCGGACGTCCGTAGCTCAAGATATGAGTGTTTCCGCTCCGAAGGCCCGGTTGGTTTCGTGAACGAACCAACCCGACCGTACTCAAAGTAATCCAACACCTTGAGTGCGATATACCGAAACGACCGCCTCGATCCAAGGATCGCGTTTCCGCAGAGAGTTCGTCGATCGGATGTCCGTGGCTCAAGTTATGGCTAAAAGACCGAATCTGAACCGAAACGGGGGGTCCGGGTCCGGGCCGACCCGGCCCGCCCCCCCCCCCCCCCCTTGGGTCGACCCGGGTCCGACCCGGCCCGGCCGGCCGGCGGCGCGGGGGCCGCGGCGGCCTGGCGCCGCACGGTGGCTGCACGTGGGGGGCAAAGACCCCGCTGATTGGGATGACGGCGCGGCTATATGCCGCACCCCTTTTTGCAAAACCGCCCCCGCTGATTGGTAGGAAACGGGGGGCCTGCTGCCCCCCCTCAAGGAAACCGCCCCCCTCATTAAGAGGGGGGTTTTGATTGCTGGCCGGGGGATTAATTCCCCCGGTTTAATGCCATCCGGCCGGCCAGCTGGCCGGCCGGTTTTCTCCAACGTGACCGGAAAATCCGGTCCCCTCTTCGGCTTCCGACGCCGGCGGCCCGGCCGCCGGTCTTCTCTTCCGCCGCGGCCCGGAACCGGCCGCGGTGTTCGTCGTCCAGCGTGGTGCGACGACACCGCGCCCCTCTGCCGTGCCTTGATTTCTTTCAACGCGGCGCGACGGCGTCGCGTTCAAGATGTTTCTTCCATGGTGCGCGCACGACGGTGTTGCGTAAAATAAACGCACGATTAACCGCGTGGTGCGACGGCACCACGCCACCTTGTTTCCACCCACGAGGCATTTCAACAAGAACGATGGAGGGGTTCGGCTGTGTTCATGCGGTCCGGCCCCCTCACGTTAAACAATAACACAACTTTAAATATTAAAGAGCCTCACATTAGACATGCGAGATCCACGATCAAGAATAAAATAAATTAACAATAATCAACAACCCCTACCTTGGTATGAGGTTCGAAGATTTGTCAACATCCGCGGAAGACAACGTCGCGGAGGTCGGGCGTCGCGGTCGTCGTTCATCAAATCCGTTGACGAAGAGATGCGTCCGATGTGATACGTCGTTGGCGAAACCTTGTACGCCGACGTAGGTTGTCCGAGGAAGAAGCGGTGTTCCCTCTCTTTGACACGGAAGACGAAGAAGAGCGGAGCGGCGTTCTTCGTCGGAGCTTGAGCGTTCTTCGTCGGAGCTTGAGCGTTCTTCGTGTTCTTCGTCAGAACTTGAAGAAGAAGAAAAAGCTCTAAACCTCTCAAAAAGACAAAACTATTAACCAAAATAATATAAGACACTATCTTATTTTATTAACACATCATCACACTAGAATTTCAAAAGTTTGAAATTCAAAAGGATTAACTCCAAAATTAAATAACTCATGTCATTTAATGAGGGGTTAAGGAAGTTGGAAGAAGATGAAAGGTTGGGAGCTTCATGTGGGCCCCACCACACTTAATCCTCCCAAGGGAGGTTAAGTGGATGTGGGTCCCACTTCCAACCCCCTTTGGTAGGATTTGTCAAGTTAAAAATAAAATTTGTTCTTCACAAAATTTTATTTAACTTAAACTAAAAACCCAAAAACTAACTTTCAAGCCGCAACGAACGCAACTTCCGAAAAGGTCTCTTTAAGCGAATATCGGCGCTGCGAGTTCATCGGTGCCCTCGGATTTCAATTCTGAGCACCGGATCAAAAGTTAGGAATTCCCGCTCGTTCGTTCACTAAACGTACCTGAGTCAAACTTCGGAAATTGATTCCGGGCACTCCAGGCCTCGGAATCAGGTGCCGTCTGAAACCGCGCTCTTGTAAAATTCTAAAGAAAATTAAGAAAAAATTTCCATTGAATTTTACGGGTCTTTACAAAATCAAAAGATCAAACATCATTTAGAGTTATTAATTGAAGTTTAATATACACGACATCTAGTCATCCATGAATAATGATTTATGTGTGATTATGTGTAAGATATCAATATAATTCTATGAAATCTGATTTAAAGGCTTTTCAATATTTAATTAAAACCATGTATTTAGGAATCTTTTATACTTCTTGAAATGATTTTTTATTAAATAGTCTTTCATATTTTATTTTTTTGGGATGTTGAATGGATATGAAAAGAACATCCAGATATTTTAATTTTTTAAAGAGATTCATTAGTTTCTTTCTTCATGAAAAAAAGCAACACTCATTATCACTTTACACTGCAAAAGATTAATATATAGAAGGTGGAGTTTTTTGTGCCCAAGTGTTGTGGATGCAACACACACTCATTGACTACGATATGAGTTTTACTAAAACACATATATTATGTGATAATACTAGTTCCATATCATTATGTAAAAACCCAACACATCACTCTCATAAAAAAATAGATATTAGACATCACATTATTAGGGATCACACCCAAAAATATATATCATTCTTCAATTTATTGGAACGTAAGATCAACTTGCTGATATTTTCACAAAATCATTACCCTCTAATAGATTTAAATAAATTAAAAAGAAGATATTAAGTATAACTGGATGGTAATATTTCATATTAACTTCTTGTTGAATCCTATCTCATTATAGTAAGAAAATATTTTTTATAGTGGGAGTAAATTTTCTTGTTAATGATTTTTTTTTAATTTTCGAAATAAATTTTTTTTAAACTAAAATTTTTGTCATAAACTTTTTCGTAATCAAAATTTTCATCATCAAAATTTTCATAATCAAATTTTTCACAATCAAATTTTTTTAATCAAAATTTTCTTAAGAAAATTTTCTTAACCAGAATTGTTTTCAAAATCTAATTTATTTAAAGATGAATTTTCGTCATTACAGGTAATTCTCCATGCAATCCGTAATGTTTTTATTCTCTCTTTTATTTTTGCAATAATCTTTTTACTTGTTGGTATTTTCGTTTCATTGTAATATTTTCAAATTAAATTTTCCTTATATCAAATTTTTTCATTATGAAAACCTAAAAAGATCGGAACATAAAATATTTCTTATTCAGCTATCATTGAAACTGTTAGATGTGATCAAGAGAATTTCATTCCATAGACTAATAAATGAAGATGAACCGTTACCTCAGGAACCTATATATGGACCCCCCGACAGTTACACTACATCTATCTTCAAAGCATTGAAGTGCTGAAGTAATGATACTCTACTAACGCTCATTCTAAATCATTATGTTTTCCTTAATTTTGAATGTCTGTGAAAACTTCTCCTCAGAACGATATGACGTCGGCAAAGGGATTCACTGAATATCATATATTCATACAAAGGTTAGTCGGTCTGAATTTTTTTTTTGTAAATATGATTATATTATTTCAAAGAATATCAAGTTGAATGGATGGGATAGCTTATGTATATCCAAACCAAAGGAACAAGATCTGAATTATTCAGATTTGTTGGATGAATTCTATGAATCGGTATATTTCATCAATGAAGTAGGGAGATACATGGTTCCTTCAAAAGATATGGATGGACCTACTCCCTTTCATAAAGTAATGCTGCAAGATTGATTGAAATTCTGTATAAATGAGAAGCATATTAGTGTACCCAAAAGCTAGAAGATGTAGCATGATGTTTTCATAAGGATAAAGCCTTATAATTCCTTGGCTTGAAGGAATTAAATTCTCTGAAAATAGTTCATCTTTCTACAAATTTATGGATTCTTGAATTATGGATTTTTTTTTAATTATTCCAAGAAAGGAGGATAATGATTCCCTGAAAAAAAGTTACATCAATATTCTGGATTTTATGGTGAACCCCAGGATAGTAAATTTGGTGGGTATTGTTTTGATCACAATTGTGAATATAAAAAATGGATCTTTGAAATCTCAAGTAATCATTTATCAATCTATTATATCGAATATAATTGTTCTTTGTCATGAGTCATTCAAAATCCCTAATTGTTTAATGCCATTGAATTTCAATGTAATGTTGTTGAGTGATGATACTCTAAGGAAAAAGAAGGTTGCTTTTTCTAGTGAATCAAGAGAATTATATGATTTGTCTGAAGATGAAATTTAATCTCTATCAATGAAACTGAAAGTGGTTGATAATTTCAAGAAGTGTGGACAGAAGAGGAATGTTAAGGAACTAGAACAGAACAAAAAATCTCCTACTGTTCAAGAAACTCAATCCACACCTCCAAAACCAATGAAACAAAAGACTAATCCTGATTAATTTGTTGCTATGTGGAGAGAGAACAAAAATAATTTTAATGAAGGGGAGCCTAGTTTTGTCTTAGGCCCTCCTGAGGAAAAATTATTGATGTTGAAGGCTCATGAAAATATTGAGAAGAAATTTAGTGAAAAGAAGCAGATGAAGAAGTTGTTGGTGGCTGAAATTGTTTAATCCCTTCTTAAGGATAGTTAAGAATCATCTGAGCAAATTGATGTACGAAAATACATCTTGCAAGAATCACTACCTGCGACTCCAGGAATGAAGATGGTGATTATAGAACTAGAACAAGTAGAAGAAATTGTGAAATAGGAAGAAGTGGAAGTAGTAGAATAATAATAATAATAATAATAATAAGAAAGAAGTTGTGATGCATATGAAATGATAAGGAATGTTGAGGAATATCATGAGAAACATAGTCCTTCTGAAAAACTATCAATTTGAACATTTGAAGGAGAATCATCAAAACATTATATTCTCGGAAAAGAATAAAAGGTTCAGGATGAATTGAATAAACAATATGAAGAAGAGGGTATCAACCGTGATTTTTTTCTGCTAGAGGATCTTGTGGATGGTGTTAAGAATGAAAATATTGAGGAAGACAAGATTTTTCATCTATCAGATATTGATCATGAATCACCTAAAGAGAAAGAGATTTTTTCGAGAGCTAATAATGAAAAAAATGTGTTGGAAGATACACCATAAAAATCTATGGTAAAACATAAAGATTTTGGTGGATCGTCAAGGATAAAAGATGAAGAGACAGAAAATGAACCATCACTAACCAAATAATAAGATTCGGAATCGTTATCTGGTTGAAATAATATTGTAGTTAAACCAGTGAAAAAGATGATTGATAGTATTCCGTTATTCCCTAGTATATACTAATGTTTTCATTTTCTTCAGCATTCGTTTAATCCGAAATCAGATTCACATAACATGCTTGTGGATATTTTTTTCAGGCTTAAGGATGATTTCAAAACATTTTTCATTAGATATGATTCTCAAAAATGATCATGCAAGGAAATCAAAATGTTTTCAAGGAAGAAAATCAAACAAATGAGAATCCTTGATTGTTTCTAGGAAATTGTGAATGATGATTTTAACATAGTAGATGGGATGTTTATTGATCTTACAAATAGTTTTGAGAAAATATATGTCTCGAATAGAAAACTCAGAAGCTGGAAGTCGATGATATGAATTGGAATCTTAATTCATTGGCTATGAATTGGAATAGGGAAAGGGATCTCATAATAGGATTTGAAGAAAATGTTGATAAGAAATAAGTTCTTATGAAGGCTCAAGAAGATATTCTTAAGGGTCAGGGAGAAAAGATAAAAGCCTTATAAAATAATAATGAAGATCAGGATCAGCTACTCAAGTGTGTGGAAGACTATCACAAAGAGATAAATAATCTAAAAACCATCATAATGAGGTTAATGTCGAAGGAGAAACAAGGATTAATTTTTTCCCAATATGATATTTTGTTGTACTTTTCCTTCTTTGTAAAAATTTTCCTTATCATAATGAAATTTTGGATGTTCATTATGTGTTTTTGTTGTATAGTACTAATTTTTCAAGTACCATATTTTTTTTTTCCATTCTCCTTATTTCTTTTTCAAAATCTCATAGGTGGAGAAAGGGATTATAAAATTAATTCTATGTAAAGAAGGTATTTCCATAAGTTAGGGAATGTTCATCTATGTGGAATTTCTTATCAAAGATGTTTTTTATGTGCAAGAAAATGTAATATATCTTTCAAGAAATCAAGAATACGATCCTTAGAGATTTCAATAATTAAGGGATAGTTAGTCATATTCACTATGAATTATACGAAAAGGGAGATAATTTTTTATTTCCATGTCCATAAATAAAAACTTTGATTCCTTATATTCATTTCGTAAAGTTGTTTTTTCTTTACAAAAAGCGGGATTTTGTTGAGTTAATAGTATTTAATTATGACTTTTCCATTCTTATATGTTTTGAAAATCATAAAAACTCACTCATAATGAATATTATATTTTCCCTATTAATTCTGTTAATAAGGAAAATTTTCCTTCTCCAAGGAAATTTATCCTCACCTATGTTTTCATTGTTATTTTTATACTTTCTATAAATCTAAATCATTTTTTTCAAATATTTTTCTAATATCAAACCTCGGAATACTTTAAATACATATATATAGAGTATTATATTTTTAGGTTCTGACATTAGGATTCAAATTCCTTGAAATTCAGACTCTAAATTCTCTGAAATTTAGACTCAAATTTTTCTAATATATAGACTCTGAAGTCTCTGAAATTCAGATGACGAATTCTCTGAAATTCAGACTCAAAATTATCTAAAATTCAGACTCCATAGTCACTAAAATTAATCCTTGAAATTCTCTAAATTTCAGTCTCTGAGTGATCAATAATTACAACTCAGAATTAACTAAAATTCAAACTAATAATTCTTGGAAATTTAGACACCGTATTATATGAAATATAGTCTCTAAATTCTATGAAATTTAGACTCCGAATACATTTAAATTCAGACTTTGAATACATGGAAATTCAGTTTCCAAATACTATGAATGTTAGACTCTGCATTACTCAGAGTTAAGAAATTGAATTCCTCATAATTCAGACTATGAAATCTATATAATTCAGGTTCTAAATTAATTGAAAAATAGAATATGAATAACAATGAGTTATGGTCTCTGAATTTTTATTTGGTTAGATTTCGAACATTATTTTTCCTTAGACTCCATAAAAATCATATTTTCTTAAGCAACCTTATTTTTCATATACATGTTATTATATGATGTCGTGCATTCTGTTTCTAACTAACTATTGTTTGAGTGACACCTATAAATCTCCCTCCAAAATTAATGGAAAAAATATGATCGTTGAAGGAGGGATATGACGTTTGGAGAAGTGCCTATAAATATGATCACATTTTGATGATCTCAACAACTTTGATCACTCTAGAGATTTCATGCCACTGAATTAATTCCTAGAGAGAGATAGACTCTCATGTATTGTGCATACTGAAAATCTTGTTCAGCTTGCTTCATGAGACTCCGATTGTTGATGTGTATTATCGAGGACTACTGGGGATATGAAGATAGAGGTGTCAGCTACGTTAATGTTAGAGGCCTCCTGATGATAGGAAGATAGAGGTTACGACTACTTTAAAGATCAAGGGTTTGCAGGGATAAAAAAACATATTCCAATATTTTTTATCGAGATATTACACTATTGTGGGTAAGACAGACATTCGTTAATGTATAAATCAGGGGACTATTATTCAGGGTTGTTAGATTCCCTACTCATTGAGTTAAATGATTTCATACTTGTTACTTGTTTTGATTCATGTTTGATTTCCCTGTATTTTTATTAATGAAGAATTTTTTAAATTCTTATACATTCTTGTTCTTTTGTATAATATGATAAGAAAGATTCTAAATTATTTAAGGTAGAATATTTTCTTTTTAAACTTTCCTTAAGTTTCATTTCTGGAAACACATATCCAATACCTAGTATGTTTTGAGAACTAAAAGGGGTCTTGTGAATTTACCTTGTTTAACCTTGTTAAACAATGTTTTTCATAAGGTTAAAAACAAAGGTTTTTAAACATAAAATTCACCCCCCATCTTTTAATTGAGAATCTACATTCATATTTTGATCATACAGTTAACTATCTTGAAAATATTCAAATCTACCTAAGGCTCTACCATTAATGATATAAGAGGAATTCACCATTATTTCTACATGCATAAAATCCATATTGAGTAATACCATCTTATTGTAGTGGAATTTCAAGGAAGATTAAATACCAATTTGAAAGAGGTTGATAAAGAGGAGGTAGTTAAATTACTTGAAACTAGAATAATAAATCCCATAACTGTTAGTACTTGGTTCTATCAAGTACAAGTACTCCCTAATAAAAGAGGTTTCACCACTATTAAAAATGAGAAGAATGAAGAAATAAATGTTACTAAATCCACCAAATGGAGAGTCTATACAGGTTTTTGGAAACATAATATATCCAATAGGATGGACCTTTATCACATTATATTGATCAAATTCTTTAGTGGCTATCTTGGAATGAGTTTATTTTGATAGGTATCTAGTTAAAACAAGATTCCAGGAGCTCTAAAGGATCAGGAGAAAACTACCATTACATGTCACATTCGGACTTTTTCTTACTGGCAGATTCTATTTGGGTTGTGTGGAGACCATACTACCTTTCAAAGGTGTATGATGGATATATTTTATAATATTATTAAAATAATAATTGATGTTATCATTGATTATTATTCCATTTTTTGTAGTACATTTGATAAATGTCTACAAAATTTGGAGTTATTGTTATTGAGATGATTAGATATCAACCTTCTTCTTTAATTGGATAAATGTTAGTTTACGGTTACTGAGGGGATTTTTCTAGGACATAATGTTTTTAAGAGGTTATTGGAGGATGACATTGCTAAAATTGATGTTACTCAAAAACTACAACCTCCTAAAAATAATAATGGAGTTAGATGTTTTCTAGGGAACTTTGGTTTCTACCTGCTGATTATAAAATATTTCTCAAAAATCACAATGCCCTTTGGAGCCATACCATCTGACTATAGTGAAATGTTAAGGAATATAAAATACCAATTTTAATGTGGTTGTTAGTGGCGAGGTCATTAAATTCATGGACCCTAGAATAATAAATCCTATATCTGATAGTATATTGGTCTGTCGGGTACATGTAGTCTATAATAAAGAAGTATTCACTAGTGTTAAAAATAAGAAGAATGAAGAAATACATGTTTGGAAATCCATCAAATGGAGAGTCAAAATTGATTTTAGGAAACTTAATCTAGCCACTGGAACAAGCATTTTTTCAATTCCATTGAGGAAATCCTTGAGAGGTTTTCTATGAATGATATTTTTTTTGGATAGGTATCTAGTTACAACAAGATTCTAGTAGCTCTAGAGGATTTAGAGAAAACTACCTTTACATGCCCCTTTGGGACTTTTTCATGCTATAGGATTACATTTGGGTTGTGTGGAGACCCTATTACCATTCAAAGTAGTATGAGGTATATATTCTGTAATATTATTTAGATAATCATTGACGTTTTGATGGATGAATTTTCCATTGATTGTATCACATTTGATACTTGTCTAAAAAATTTGGTGTTATTTTTATTGAGATGATTATAGATCACCCTTCTTCTTAATGGGGTAAACTGTCAATTTCTGATCAATGATGGAATTTTTATAGGACATAATGATTTCAAGAGGTGATTGGAGGTAGAAAATTATAAAATTGATGTTACTCAAAAACTACCACATCCTAAAAATATTAAAAGTTGTATAATTTTACCAGGGAATGCATGTTTCTACCCGATGATTATAAAATACTTCTCAAAAATAAAAAATCTCACTTGTTACATTATATTAAAGGATTCCAAATTTCTTTTCTATGAAAACAATCTAAAATCTATTAATATCTATAAAATAAAACTCACGTCATTAACAATCATCACAAAATCTGATTTGAAACTCCTATTTTAAATAATGTGTAATGTTAGTTATAGAGATATTGGAGTTGTCTTTGGACAGAAGAGGTATAAGAAGTGTCATGTAGTATATTATGCTAGTAGGATTATAGATGAGGAACATTGAAATTATACCACTACTGGATAGAAGTTGTTAGCTTATTTGTTTTATCTAGAGATGTTTATTCAATATCTTTTAGGATCAAAATTCGTCATTATTGTAGACCAATATACTATGAAAATTTTTTAATCTAACAAAGAGGGTTAGATGAGGAATATTATGTGGATTCTATTTTTACAAGTGTTAAATTTTGTGATTAGGGATAATAAGGGAACTAAATTCTTAGTCACAGTCCACCTTTCCAGAATTACTCACACTCATTATAATGTTCCAAGGGAGATTAAAAGTTCATATCCCAATAAAAAACTATTCATTGTTTTGATAAGGCAATCATCATGGATTGCAGACCATGCCAATTTCATAGTAGCAGGTGTCATTCAAAAATATTTTTATATGAAAAATGATTTAAATTCATTTCATAGATTATGTGTTAACTTTTTGATGACTTTTTTTTATTTAGGTGGTGTGTTATGGTATCATAAGGATGTGTGTGGCAGAATAAGATATGTTGCTCATATTGGAGTATTTTCACTCTCGCATTGGGGAGGACACTGGGGTGATGAGAGGACTACTCAAAAAGCTCTAAAATATGGATTCTATTGTACCACCTTATTCAAGGATGCTACGATCATGGTTTTAGGATGTGATAGATTTCAAAGGATAGGAAATGTTTGCAGAAAGAAAGAGTTACATCAAAAAAAATATTTAGATGGTTGATATTTATTTTGTATATGGAATATATTTCTTGGGACCATTTAAATTATCTCATGGGAATGAATATATTATAGTTGTTTTATATTATGTTTCTAAATGGGTTTAGGTAGTAGTTCATCCCACCAGTTAAGACAACATTGAAATTATTATTTTTAAATAATATCTTTTCAATATTTGGAATACCAAAATCCTTTGTCATTGATACTGGATCAAACCTCAAAAAAAAATGTTTTTGGAATTACAGGATATGTTTGTATTCACTCATAAAACTAGTGTTACCTATCATCAATTGATTATTGGACATGTTGCGATTTCTAATAGGGGGATGAAATAGATCTTATTGAAAATTGTATCTCATTGTAGAATGGACTAGTCTCTTAAATTATATTATGTTTTCTGGGCTTGCAGAATAGTTTCTAGCACCCCAATCGGTATGTCGCCTTATATCCTTCAATATGTATTTTTTTTATTTCCCGTGGAGTTGCAAAAGAAGTGGTATTCGGTATTAATGTCCTTCAATTTTGATTTTAAGAGTACTGGAGAAAAAATATTATAGGAGTTGAGTGAGTTTGATAAAATTAGGAGAGGGTGTCTTATGAAAATTATAGAATATAAAGTGTGTAGAAAAAATATTTAATGATTATGTCTTAAAAAACAATTTAAACATGGAAAAAAAGTCCTTATAATTATATCAAGCTGTAATATCTTTCCAGAAAAATATAAATTCATGTTGTCTAGAAAATTTATAGATGTTAGAATGTTTATTAATGGATATGTTGAGATAGTTGGTGAAGAACAAATCCTGTTGTGGTTAATGGGCCGAGAGTTAAACTATATTTTTAAGGGTAGAAAAAGGGCTTGGATTTCGACACTATTCTAGAAAATTAAATTTCAATGAAGTGTAACTAAAGACATAAAACACAGCACTTCATGTGAGTCAACTCAGGGTTTATGTACTTCCCTTATTTTTGTTATTAATATGTTTTGAATAATTTTCTACATTTTGGTTGTTCTTAATGACTATTTTTTACCAGATATTGTCTTTTAATTCATGCTTGATAGAATTTTTATGATGATGGTGTTAAAAATATGTGGAAATCCTATAACATACCATTTATAGATAAATCTATGTCAGGAAAGTACCATCATTTAGTTCCTCCATTCATTTGTCTTCTCTAAATTTTCACTAAAAAATTAACTATTAAGTCACCATAAAAATGATCAATGTTGATTCATTATGTAATTATTTTATTATTCCCCCAATACACTATTATCTGTAAGACACTCAACGGTGATTCACTGGTGGTAGTGTCCTTGAGTCAATGATTTTATGTTTTTGTTTAATATTTTTTATTCTTATGACTCAGTTGGAAATATTCTCCTACATATTTTTTTGGTTAAAATTATGCTACCCATGACACAATGTTTTCAATGACACACCATTTCTGAGAATTTTAAAGCATTTATTGATTGTTAATATTTTTTTCATTTGTTCCTTACTGAACATTTTTATTACATGATCCATAATTTTGAATATTTATTTATACAGTGTTTTTTAAACAAATCACTTTGTGAAATTTATTGTGGGGGTGTTTCCCTTGAACATTTGTTATTATGTATGGTGATCTAAATGTTTCTTCTAACAATTACCATGTAATTTACTATTCTACTATTAATTTAGTTAAATAAAATTTTGGGAAATACCAACACAAGTTTCACTATGTAATTATGTTTCACATGATGCTTCTTGGAACATATATATAATAAAAATTCACTGGATTAAATTGAAAATGTATGTGGACCTTTAATATTAAAATATGTTTATTATGGAAACAATAATTTTGAACATTATTGAGACCCTTAACCATGTAATTAATATATTTAGTTTCAAACCATCTTTTAATTTTAATTATCAAATTGTCTTCCCCACATTTTAATTCAACATTGGGGGAAGAGATTGGTTTTAAGTGTGGGGGAGGGGGTCAACTTACTTCGACCTAAATTTTTCTACATTGGAGTCTCATAAAATCCCACTACCATATTAACATTGTGTTTAAAAAATTAGAAAATTTATTTCAAAATTATATTTCAATATGAGTTTCCTTAGGGTTTACATTTTTTTTAAAATTAGTGCATGCCTAATGATGATACACATTTGGTAGATATGTGTTTCAATGAGTTTGGAACATGTAAGGTCGGTTGATGGAAGAGTAAATATGTTTAACAGCATTATGAATTTTTGTCTTATTTACTACTTTTTAGAGTGATATAGGATACTTGTTTATGGAATATAGATAACAACTACTGTAACTAGAAGATTGGTATTTTTCTTAGGGGAAAAGAATTTTGTAATAAAAAATTAATCACCGTAGTGAGAAAATATAAATGTTTTTCATAAAGATCATTTGAAAATGGAGTATAATTGCTAATTGAGAACTTATAAAGAGACTATGAAGAACTAAGGACAGGGATAAATTTTGTTAAATACAATACATATATACAATAATGAATAATTTCATATTTATAGTCCATAGCACATGTCACATGGCTTGGAAAAAGAAAACAAAATTCCTAGTATAAATATGAGTTTATTAAGGTGAGGTGAATAATAAATGATAGATAAAGAAGGGGGAAATTGTTTTTGAGGGAACCATTTAGGTTGTATAAATAAGTTTATTTAAAAGAAAATAATTAACTTTTTCTTTTATCAACCTAGGTGAATGTTGATGTGTAAGGTTTATTTTTTTTAATCTATCATCTTTTATCCCTTTATCACTCTTAATCATAGAACATAAGCATGAATTGGAATAAGACAGTAGGAATTCTTATATATTAAGCATGAATTGCTCGTAAGTGGTGATTCATTGCTCACTAGATCATCCACGGAGTACTGGAAATTGGGAAATATTCATTTGATCAAAACATTTCAAATTACATTTACTCAGTCTTTATTATAGGCCTCAAAATTATTTACATGATTTAATACGTGGTGATTAATAAAACATTTTTGTATTTTTAAATTTCTGTAAATCATTTCACTGATTAATGAGAATAATGTTTAAGTGTGCTGTAATTTTATGTGGCGCTAAAATCTATTGATCTTCGAAATAATTTAATTTTGATTTTAATTATTTAATTTATTAGTATTCCACTTTTTCATAAATAATTGTACATTTTTATTTTTATCATTAAATTTATTAATCAATATATTTTTATAATTAATTATGTCTTCTGAATTTTTAAAATAATTAAGTGTGTGATTCTAAATTTTATAACACAATATTTAATTAATTATTTTATTATTTTGGAATCTTCTTTAATATTTAATAATCTTATTCCTTTTTATTAATCAATTAATCATTTTATTTTCATTTAAGTTACTTCGTATTTAATTTAACATCTTATAGTATAATTTGTGTTGATTATAATAAATATACCTTATTAATGATTTCTATATAATTGGATTTCATTTATTTAATATTATATATACATTAAATTTACATATTAGTTCTTTTTATAATCTGTAATTTAACAAATAGTATTAATAACCAAAGTAGTTTTTAATTAATATAAATTAATTTGTATTTATTTAATAAATCTAATTATTACTCAATTGTGGTAAATAAAACATGTTTGTAATTAAAAAATAATATTTTATTTTATTTAAATTTATAATTTATTTTTAATAATTTTATATTTTTATAGAATAATTTGAAGGAACCATTGTGTGTCTAAGATTTAGTCACCACCACTATTCTCACCAACCAATTCCATGTTGGTCACACTGATACCCTTACACCATTGTTTCACTGGTACTCAGATTCCATTATCTCACATATTGATATCCGTAGGTACAACCCATTGATGTAGACCATCAGTAACTTGATCTGCCGATACCCTCCCCTTTTATAATTTCTTTTGTCTTACTGATAACAGTTTTCAAGAGTTACTAACGCCCTTTCCTTATTCTGAGTTACAAATTCCTCCTCATAACCACTAGTAGCATCACAATTCACTAATATCGGCTCACAATGGTGTTGTACATACAATTTACCAAGATATATTCTCAACATACTGAGGATATTCGTTCTCACTACACCAACCCCATTTCCCCCTACCACAAAGACTCATACAAATACTAATTCACCCGACATCTCACTGGCCATTTTCTTTATCCTTCGAACAACACATAGTTATCCTACTTTTTAAACTCACTAACTCTGCTAAAATAAAAAATTTTCCTCAAGTCATCTTCAAATTAATGTAGCCACCGATCTGAATCATCAATAACCCACTATGAGCCAAACCCTCACCGGATCCATACATACGGTAAAGGATCTTGACATCTTCTTATTTCACCCCCACCTGAGAAGCAATGTTGAACACGAACCACTACATATCTAAAAAATAATCATTCTCTAGTCAATCTTTATAGATGATGAGTTTAGGTTTTTCACTCTAGAGGTGGTGTCATCGTTTCTTGGAATAGGAGAGGCTATAGAGGAGAAGCCATCCGGAAAGGAGGGCCTTGCGACACTAGATAAGAAGACTCTAGAACCCCCCTTTATGATTGAAGATATATAGGGACTAAAGAAAAATATAATAAATAAAATTTAAGTAAATAAATATTTTAATATAAAAAAAATAATAAAAATATTTTTATTAAATTTAAAATATAATAAATTAATTAAATGGATAAGATACTATCTTTTGTACATAAAAGGATAATATTAATAATAGTATCATATGAAGTAATTAAAATATTTACTTTATTATTACACATTAGATAATTTTATAATTAAAAAACATGATTTAAATAAAATTACAGAAAATAAACAGAGAAATCATTTTCAATATAAATTTATAAATTAATTTAATTAATATAAATAATAAGTAATAATATATATATATATCTAATAATAATAAAAATTAAATTGTACAGGTAAATAATAATTTAATTTCTTATCAATATTAATTTTTTTAATTTGTCTCTTTCTTTTTTGATTGTATACATTCAATATGGAGACAGTTTCACGTCCACAAAAAGACAGCTTAACTACATGCCAATTTGGTTTCAATAGTTTTGTTAGAATGACATGGTGTGATTAAAAAAAATGCACATGTGTGGAAAAGTATTATTGAACCCTAGAATTTGGTTGAAAACATTGTTGATATTGTGAAGATGATGGAGGACATAAAAATTGAGCCGTAGCAGAAATCAAGTGAACATATTACCACATCTCAAATATCATTCACTCAATTCACTCAACACCCACATAGCTAGATCACTTCCACGTAATTCCTAGGTGAAAAACAAATGGGGACCGAGGATCCTAAGTGAGTAGAAACACTGGATTTATTTTTTCCTAATATATTTTATAAAATTCTATAATCAATAATAATATGATTTCATTCTTAGTAATCTATATTTCCATAGGCTGAAACTCTTATCTTGATAATTTCAAATTCTATTAGTTTATTTTATTAAATCTCTTCAAAATCATTACTTTTTAAAAATCATAATCAATAAATAAAATTTATTATTATTTGATTTTAATTGGTCACATCTCATCATTTTCAAATTAAAAACTTCAAGATCAATGGGTGATATTTATCTTGAATACATCCATCCAAGCATTAATTTCATAAAAATGTAATTTTATGGTGTGTTTTACTCCATCTATTTTATTTATCAATTTATAAAGGAGTTTTATTTACTTTTTTAATGGTGAACTCTATTATTAAATCATATATATATATAATTTACTAGAGAGATATATTATTCATCTTTTCATTGAGTTGTGATTCAATAATGGGTAGTGGAGAAGTAATCCTTTTTAACCATTAGTTTTAGAATTCTCATGATTATTCCTAATATGTTTTTGTATTATACGTTCTCTAATATAACTATAGTTTGATTATCTATCTATTTTAAAATCTATAATCCATGTTCAATCTTGTTCTCATTATATCTAATAAATAAACATAATAATAAAAACCCTAAAAAAGAAAATTTCACACACATTAAATAAAAATTGTTTGCTTAAAAAGGAAATATGGTTTCACTACCTTACTTGTGGGTTCAACCGTACTGTTTAATAATTTTTATTCAGTAGGAAAAATTCTAATTTAATCATTGAATCATTTAGAATGATTAATGGGTCATGTTATTCTCGCAGTAGTCGTGAAAGGCTACGAGTGAACATTTTTATGAATTCCTAAATATTCGAAAAAAATCACAAATAAATTTATATGAAAAAGTTGAATAATTGAAAACTGAAAAACAATTACTTTATATATTTTTGTTACTGTGTATCTAGATTCTTATATTTCATTCCATTTACTATGATTTCTTTACCAACTATTTTTCACTTGTAGTACTACAACATTTAATTGTTAAAACTATTGTATTACTGCTTGTTTCTATTTGTTATAAGTTTTGAAATTCACTTTTATTCCTATAGAATAAGAACTAGATCCTAATATATTAGATTAGAACCCTTGATCATATAACTTTATTAACATTTAACTTCTATAAAAACATAAAAAAATAACTAAAATTAATAATATTGAAGATAGGGTTCAAGAACCTAACAATCAAAAAATATTGCATCATGAACTATTAATTGAAATTGAATGGTATAGAATGATAGATTTCCCACTCCCTGATATTTCAAGAAACCCTTCTTCAATTAGTTATTTTCCTAGATCAATGAAATATAAATAAAAATAGTCCATCATTTCTGTCTTGTAAACTTTTAATGGGATCTCTAATGTGGAATCTATAGAAATCATTAGAGGGTTCTATTTTACTGTGAAATAATATCCCCTCTTATGAGTCATCGAAAATTTTCTTATAAGGTGTGTGGTTATCTTTTTCATTAAATTGAGTGATATAAATTGGTTCTTTTGTCAAGATGAGTACATATTTGAAAATTAGTATTAACTGCACAATTAATTAATAATGAAATTTTATACCCAATGACTCTAAAGATAATTATTATATAAAAATATATATTTTATCAAGAGGATTGAGAATCCCTTTATGTGTCTTGTGAAATATTTAAGAACATTCATAGATATATCACTTGTCATCAACTCTAATCCTGCCTTTTCATGGATTTATTCTATGAATGGATTACTTCTTCTTGTCAGAACATTGTTGATCATGAGGTTGGGGATAATTACTATAATAAGACTGATGACGCATTATGAAACATATTCAATAACCATGATTTAAACACTCAACATAAAAATTCAAGAAGAAAAATATTAAATATAATTTTTAACACATCTTCTCAAATGGAAATGAATACTCAATATCAACATGTCAAAATAAAAAAACATCAATATTTAATTAACAATAATTCTAAACAATCTATGAATCAATTGGGAAATGAAATCCAAAACCAAACACTTAAAGAATATAGATCCTAGTGTGGAATGTTTGGGTACACATATAACTTCTATCCCAACATTGGCATGCCATCCCAACAATATAAAATCTCAATTTTATTTCAACTATGGTCCCTAGATTCCTACTAAGGATGAACCATTTCCATAAAATTACAACCAAGGCTATAGAAACCATCCAAAATTACCCTAGAAGGAACATGGTATAATTAAACAATTCACTACCCCTGGTTACAAAAACCCATTAATGTATCTTTATCAAAACCAAGAGATTGAAGAATCATCAAATTCTGAATAAAATTATAATGTCCTAGTTAATTAAAATTGAACGAAATTGTAAATTGAATGGACTCGCAAGAGGAATTAATTAAAATAATCTGAATAAACATTAAACTGAATATAAATATTATAAAATCCTAAATTATTGTATAAATAATAACTTGGAAACAGAACAAGAACAACTAGCTAAAGATTTGACTTCTGAGGATAAAGGATGAATGACTAGTATGAATGAACTTATCACTAGAAAGATTAGAATGGTTATTTTCCCTAGAAGTGGGTTTGACACATAATCTATATCTTAAAATTTCATTGAAAATTCCCAATCTAAAAGACCATGTGAATCTAGAAATAATAATATGCTTTGATCAGAAAATGGAAATGAACAAAAAATTCAAGAAAATGATCAAAATATGAACTCTTTCATGTAGAAATCAATCTAAAAATTTGCCTGGAAACAAAAATAATAATGGAAAAGAAAAATATGCTACACAAATTTGGGATATGCATATTCTTATTATTAATTTTTTCCTACCCATCCCATTACCTACATAATTAAATCGTCAATGAAACACCAAGGATGAGATTATTTAGATCTTTGGGATATTAAACAAGATTTAAGTGACCATCCCTTTCATCAAATATTTAATTCAAATACCACTTTACATTAACACTCTATAAGAATTGTTTCCATCAAAAAAACTATTTAATAATTTTCCACCTACAAACTCACTCATGAGTGCATTGATGTGCACCAAAAAAATATCAACCAAATATAAATGTCCCATGTATCTTTTTTATGCCCTTTACCTTAGTAAATTCTTGTAAACTGGTCGTATTGTCTTATATATGATATAGTATCAACCTTCTACCAAAATTATTTTTCTAATTGTTGATATTTGGTGACCATTAAACCACCATAGTCATCGTTCTATTGGAAGACCATTCATTCCCTCATCATATGTGTAGGGTAGATGACATACAAGTTGGAGTTTGGAATATATTTCATCCAAATGAAATTGTTGTATTTTACGTGAATTGTGATCCAGAGTTTCCAATCATCTTGGGTATTCCCTTCCAGGACAATGATGGATATGTCATAGATGCGTCAATGGTCCATTTGATCATTAAAATAGGATATCAAATATGATGAGTTTAATGTCTTTAAAAATTTCAATAAAACAACATTCTAAGAACACTATTCAAAAATAGAGTCCTTGGTAGATGATTATCAATCTAAATGCACTGAAGAATCTGAAAAAACAATACTTTAAGGAATAAATTAATTTTTAAACATAATTTTGTGATTTTCATATAATACAAGTGGTCTATTCTGCTTAAATATTGAACCTATAAAATTTTTCATAACTGGATAACGGTATAGTTTCTACAATAATAGAAGATATGTCATCTATTTCTAAACATAATATATCTCTATGTGAAAGTTATGGTGATTAATTTGTCATCAACATTTCTAATCATTTTGATGATGTAGAATGAGAGCATATAAAATAACATGATGACTTTTCATAAATTAATTTTTTAAATTCCAATCTGGACAACAAGATTTCCACTTTATATAGCAGTGCTGGAAATTATGAAAACCGTCATGAAATTCAATATATTTAGTCATTTAAAACACCCTATAATAGATATTTTGTATATATTGTCCTCATGTGCCAAAATTCTTCCATAATGTGAAACACCACCCACTCTTGAGCTTAAACCACTTCTTACACATCTCAAATATTCATTTTTTGGTGAGAATTCAATAATTTTAGTAATAATTTCTACTGATGTAAATGATAATAAAGAATAACGACTGTTATGTTTCAAGAAAAAAAATCAAAACATCCATAGTCTAGACCAAAATTGATATCAAATAAATTACTCATTCATTATGCATGCAAATTATCCTTATAGATCCAGATTACAATCCTAGAGTGGAATGTAATAGAATATTAAATCCCAATACGAAAGAGGTTTTTAAAGAGGAGGTCATTAAAATTATTTACACTGGAATAATATATCCTATATCATAAATAACTTGGGTCGGTGCAATCCATGTAGTCTCTATGAGATAAGGATTCACCATTGTCACTAACTTTAAGAAATAATAAATTCTTATAATTAAATCCAACTAAAGGAGAGTCTTTATAGATTATATGAACCTTAATTAAATAACTAAGAAGTACAATTTTACAATGCCCTTCCTTGATCAAATTTTTGAGAGGCTTGTTGGGAATGAATTTCTCTTTTACCTAGATGGTATTTCATATAAAAATCAGACTCTATTAGATCTAGAGGATCACAAGAAAACTATCTTTACATGACACTTTAGGTCTTTTTCCTATCCACAGAAACGTTTTCGGATGTGTAGAGCCCCTACTATCTTTAAAATTTGTAAGATGTATTTTTTTTATTTGATTTAGAGAATCATAAAGGTTTCCATGGGTTATTTCTCCATTGTGGGTAGCACATTGGAAAACTGTCTAAAATTATTTAATATACTTAAAGGAAAACTCACTTCAACTCCAATCACCATTTATCAAGATTGGAAAATACATTGTGAATTAATATGTGATGATACTGACATAGATTTTAGATATATGTTAGGATAGAGGAGGGATAAAAATCTTCTTATGGTATATTATGCTACCAAGTCTCTAAACACAGCACAATGAAACAATATCACTACTGAAAAAGATTTTTTAACTATTATGTTTTCTCTTGAGACGTATATGTAATATCATCTTCGTTTAAAAGTATTCATTTCCACTGACCATTCTACATTGAAATATTTACTGCCTATGAAAAAGGCTAAGCCCATGCTTATTAGGTGGATTCTATTGATAAAATAGATTGATTTGGAGATTATGGATAAGAACCGAACTGAAAAATAAGGTGAAGACCATCATCGTAGTCATCCTCCCACAGATTGGGAATATTGAAGGGATATTAACATTTCATATCCTAATGAAAAACATCTCACTGTTTAGATAGTGAAGTCTTTATGGATTTAATACTATGTCAATTTCTCGGAAGCAAGTGTGATTCCAAAATATATTTCTAATAACCAACGAATGAAATTTATTTAAAAGGTTGTGTATTACATTTGGGTTCCCTATTAACATTTAGATTGTGTGCTCATGGAATCCTAAGAAGTTGTGTGCTAGAAATAGAGATGCTATATATATAAGAGATTTTTCACTCCTCACCTTTGGTAGGACACCATCGTGGAGATATGATAAATCATAATATTTTTCAATATGAATTCTAATGGCCCACCTTATTCAAGGATTTTGGAATATTTTTTGTATGATGTGATAGATGGTGAAGGTTAATAAATATTTATAGAAAGAAGAAGTATCCTCAAAAAAAATTTCTAGAGGATGATAATTTTTATTCGTAGGGTTAATAATCCTTCAGTCCATTTACATCATCTCATTGTAATAAATACATTCTAGTGGTTATAGGTTATGTTTCTAAATGGGTTGAGGTATTAGATATTCCCCTAAATAAAGACAACAACGTAATTAATTTTGATTAAAATATTGTATTTTCAAAATTGGGAATACCAAATGCCTTTATCACTAATAATGGAATAAAATTCAGAAACTATAGGTTTAAAAATTAAATGTATAAGTATCTACTCACTCATAAAAATTATACTTCATATCATCCATAGTCTAGTGGAAGGGTTGATTATAAAAACCCGGTTCTTATCTTTGAGGTACAAGTTTCTTCTTTTCCCCATTCCTTGATTGTTTTTAAGAAAATAATGAAAATGGGAAAAAATCCTAAATTTTGGAAGTACATGTCGTGTACTTTTCAACACGTCGTGTACTTCTGGCCATGTGGGATGGGTACACGGGGCGTGTAGCCATGTCGGTGATGAGTGGTGTAGGAAACGACTACATGCCGTGTAGTGGTCCTTTACACACCGTATAGTTTGTCGGCAGGAGAATAGTAAGGCGGTGGCCAGCTCTGCGACAGAACACGCCGTGTACTAATAAAGACATGTAGTGTAGTCATGTCGGCAGGTGAACAATGCCACGCTAGATGGATGCTGTCAGAGGAACAGTTTAAAAATGGGAAGTACATGCCGTGTACATAGAAATACATGTCGTGTACTTTGTTTTTTTTTTCATAAAATGGGTTGTAGCCTCCCCTGTTCACAGGGAAGGCTTAGAATCGGATGGGAGCTCGGGAGAGGATGACAGAACCTTCGGAGATAGCCGATCGCACATCGGGGATCTGTTTTCGCCTCGGACGATCTCATTGGAACCGAACGGGTAAGCCCTACACTCTTCTTTAATGGTTCTTTCCAATTCTTCCCCTAACGAGAGTTATTTGAGTTTAAGCGAGAATTATTTTACCTAATATCTACGGCATTATGGGACATTTCAGAAGGCATCGTTCGCGTATAACATTCATGGGTGTTTAAGTTAGGTGGCTTGGTGTTTATTTTCCAATTGTCGTGTGTTTTGTGTGTTATTGAGCTACTAACCCATATATGGGGTGTCGTGTGGCTATGATCATGTCTATTTTGAATACCTAGAATTGTATAGATAATTTAATGTTATATAAAAATGATGTTTGGGATCACTTCTTGGATCCAGGACCACCCCTGGTGTGTGTTCCTCTATTTAGCCGTTTGGCCAGGATACCCGTGGGTATGCCATGTTTACTTTATGCATTACATTTTCCTTGAGAGGAATTGTATAAATTGCATGTTTATATGTTGGGATCATCCCATTTATAATAGCCCGAGGGTGTGGGTTTATTATATTAGCCTGAGGGCGTGGTTTGTATAGCCTGAGGGCAATGTTACTATTCCACCTAAGGGCAAGGCCTGAGGGAAAGATTCCTTTCACCTGAGGGTTTCATTTCAGTTTGGCATGCAGGCAAGATTCTATTCTACCTGAGGGAATGTCCAGAGGGAGAGATTCTGTATAGCCTGAGGGCAAGCCTGAGGGTGTGGTTTTACTATATTATCTTGAGGTCATGGTTCTATAAGCCTGAGGGCTTGGTGATGTTGAGCATATAATGTTACTATATTAAATGGTTAAATAGATAATTAAAATGGAAATATAACTGGTTATGTTAGTTACTTTTGAGTACTGCTTAGTTTATTGCATTTACTACTAGACACTATTGTCGCATGTTTATACACAGTTGGGCAGGAGCCATTGCCGGGTGCCTGTTAAGATATAATTCTCACACCCTCTTTGGGTCATGCATTTCAGTCCAAAAAGATTACGTTTCTATAGTTGTGGATAAGGGAAAGGGTCCTTATACATGCACTTGACTGCTGCTGGGGTGTATGAGAGCATGAGACCAAGAATTGGCTCGCGATACAACGAGTGTTCTATTTTTCTTTTCTGTACCTATACATAAGTTCTATTGTATTGTTTGTGTAAAATGGTCTTGCTGTTTTCTTAGAATTTGAGGCATGTTGCACCATTATCTATATACTATTTAGTTATATCTACTGTAGTTTATTTTAATTATGTATGGTTATTTTCTTCAACTATTGTTGTATATTTTATTCTTTCCGCTGCATTACACATTGACAAATGAGGGCATAGTTTCTCCACTATCATACATGGGCCCTCACTGCTAGTCAGTGGCCTCTAGCATTTGGGGAAATGTTCTTGAGGTCACGTGATGAACCAGGTTCGGGGCACCGTTGAGTGGCACCTGAAACATGGACGTTACAAAGTGGTATCAGAGGGTTTCTTTTCACTGACTTACTGTTTGGGGCCTCATTCAGGGATAGGACTGAACGGTAGTTGGTAATAAGTTGTGCTCGGGAGTAGCTAACCCAATTATAGGGAAATTCCAATTTACCTCATGTTGCAATTTTATTTATTTTTCAATTTACATTTGATTTGATTTCAACATTGGTTGACGCACTTGTGATTGTTCTAGTTATATTTTATATATGGGTTCTATTTAGTTGCAACCCGATGAGATGAGGGTATGCTATCTCATGCATCATATAGGTACATTCTAGAAATCACATTCCATGCATAGTTCCATGCCATTTGGTGCATTAGAAATTTCATATTGTTGTGATAGTTGTTGTGCTAGTAAAGCATGCTGTTGTGATAACGACTCTGATAAAATACCTTCTATGTGATAGGTAATTTTATTTGAGCCTGTTTCAAAGAATGAATGCCAAAATTTGGTCTTTGGGGAGTATGAGACCTCATTGTTTGGAATTTGGGGTCTCATTGATTGTTTATTTTGTTGTAACACAGATAAAATGTCTAACATTGATTCATGGATAGTATAGGCCCCATGGGTCGAAATTTGACACTTTGGTGTTGTTTTTCGGTATTTTCTGGGTTCTGGGGATGTGTCTGAGGCATACTATCCAGAAACCTAGTATACACGCCGTGTAGTATCTTTAAACACTCTGTGTATGGCCTTCTATTTGGGAAGAAAAATAAACTTTTTAAGTTCATGCCGTGTACCCAGAGTTCACGCCGTGTAGTCTCTTAATGTGTCATAAACCGTGTGGGTAGCGACACGTGGTAGAGAATGTTTAGGGAAAACACGCCGTGTAGTGTTGACCTGGAGTCCGACCGTTTAACTAACAACACGGGTTGGTGAACTCTTGTACATAACACACCGTGTCAATAATGAATACGCCATGTAGTGTGACATGGGGACTCGGCCGTGTAACTAACAACACGGTTCGGTGTCACCTCTCAATGAACATGCTGTATACCTCTGGGACATGCTGTGTAGTCTTGTCCGAGGACAGACCGCGTGGACTTAGCCGTGTGGCTGGGAAACATGGAGGTGTAGACGATGTGTGCAGGTGTAACACGTCGTGTAGTTGCAAGCCGTGTATTCAGCCGTGTCACAAATGACACGGGCAGTTTGAAAATAACTCCATACACGCTGTGTAGATATTATACACGCCGTGTAATTTTTTTTCAATGGGGTCCATGTGGATTTTCCATTTAGAAGGACCCGGGTAGGGGAAGAGAAGTCAGGTACATGCCATGTAGTCATTATACACATTGTGTAGTCTTGTTTTTCAAATCATTAAATGCCTTCTCTCTCTTGTTCCCTTTATGGTTCCTTCACCTTCAGTCTTGTTAATCTTGAATCTAAGGCATGTATTTGACCTATTAGTGTGATGCCGCCTAGATGACCTCGCGTTGTTTTCTGAGAGAGTGACAACGAGTATACTCCAGATATGGTGGGCCACGGGCTACATATAGACCCTCCAGCAGAGCCTGATACGGCGCCAGCTATTATACCAGACACATGTACAGAGGCGCAGTTCTGTGAAGGCTTTATTCGGTTCATGCAGAACTTTTAGGGAGCACTGCAGGCTGATACATCTATGGCTGAGCTGACACGTATCTTCCAACAGCAACATCCTCCTACCTTTTCAGGGGATGGCGGACTACAAGCTGCAGAGTCTTGGCTGGGGTCGATGCAGACTATTTTCAAGCATCTTGAGACGACTCCAGGGCGGAGGGTCCAACTCGGGACGTATATGCAGCGTGATTCTGCCAAGAGGTGGTGGGATGTTACCACCCAGTCAGAGCATCACAGAGGCATGGCGTGGGAAGAATTTCAGGCAGTATTCTATGACTTCTTTTTCCCAAAGACACTGAGGGATGATAAAGCTCGAGATTTCATGAATCTGCAGCATGTCGCTATATCGGTGATGGACTATTCTGATCATTTTAATGAACTTCAACATTTTTCACCCGTTCTGGTTGGTGATGAGACATTGTGGTCTAGGTGATTTGAAGATGGTCTTCGTTATGACATATGAGAACTGGTGAATGTTTTCAAGCTGCCTTTAGTACATGCTATTGTGAACCCGGTGCTGATTTCAGAGAGGAACCTACGAGAAGCTAGTGGTGTGGGCCAGGGCAGTTCAGCACTAGTTACTGGTACTATTTCTACTAGCAAGAGGAAGAGACAGATGGATCGCTCTCTGGGTGGCAGTACCAGCCAGGCAGTTTTTTCAAGTGGCCTGATCAGGTGCTACCAGTGTGGTAAAGAGGGGCACAAGAGACCACAGTGTCCACGTGATCTAGTGGAGTGCCGAGCTTGCACTGAGATGGTTCATCTACATCGCTTTTGCAGGGTGTTTCTACCAGTTTCTAGTGAGAGAGGTTCTATGAAGACTCATTATGTGGGAGAAGGGCCAGAAGCTTCATACCAGTCGGGAAACTAGAATACATCAGGGCATGCAGGCAGAGATGGTGGTCGTGACCATGGTAGCCAGACACCCGTATCTCAGAGGCAGCAGGGCAGGATAACTCAGGTTAATCATGCTGTGTCTTAGGGCCACAACACATGGTAGGCATATGTATTTCAACAGACCCAACAAGAGCAGGATCTCAGACCATCTACAATCAGAGGTACTATTCTAGTAGCTTACGTTTAATCTTCAGTACTTTTTGATACGGCTGCTAAACATAGTTTCAAATCTGTGCCCATTTTGGAGATCATTGGGCTCTGTGTTTCTAATTCTTATGATATTATGATCTTAGACACACCGTTGGGAATGATAACGACATGTGTGCGTCGGTGTTGGGAGTTCCCCCTAGTGGTTGGAGGGTGTCACTTTCTTTGGGACCTCTATGTCTTAGAGATGACAGCTTATGACGTCATTATTGGGATGGACAGGTTGGTTGCCTTTCGAGCCTTTGTAGAATTCTACCATGACAGGGTGTGTTTCACATCACCAGAGGGTAGAGAGATTCTATACAAGGGAGAATGTGATGTTAAGGCGAGTCGAGATGGACCAGAGCATCATGGGAAAGGTGGAGTCACAACCCAGATTGAGAGCTTATATCTAGATGACCAGGGGAATTTTCAGATGGATTTCCCTCCAGTTGTTGATCGTTTCAGGGATGTCTTCCTAGACGTCTTTTTAGGTCTACCTACAGAGCGAGAGGTGGATTTCTATATTGAGCTCGTTCCAGGTGTAGCACCGATGTCCATTCCTCTTTATATGATGGCTACACCTGAGTTGCAGGAGCTCAAGAGGTAGTTAGAGGAGTTATAGGAAAAGGGATTTATCTGACCCATTACTTATCTGTTTGGTTTGCCAGTCCTTTTTTCCAAGAAGGTGGATGGTACCCTCAGAGACGTTTTGGATTATCATAATCTGGTCTAGTTGATAGTTAAGAACAACTATCCTTTACCGAGGATAAAAGATCTTTTTGATCAACTTCATGGAGCACGAGTGTTCTTGAAGATTGACCTGAGGTCAGGATATCATCAGCTGCATGTGAGACCATCGGATATACAGCTTACAGCTTTTCGATGAAGATATTGTCTGTACGAGTACTTGGTTATGCCATTCGGACTCACGAGCGCGCCATCAGTTTTCATGGATCTGATGAATCGTGTGTTGCATCCACATCTGGATTCTTTTGTGGTTGTATTCGTGGATGAAATCTTGGTGTACTCTCACACTCGACACGACCATGCCACCCATCTTGAGATCATATTGAGTACACTGAGAGAGAATCATCTATATGCTATGATCTCAAAGTGCCACTTTTGGATGGACCAAATTCACTTCCTAGGTCTTATCATCTCAGAGGAAGGAGTTGCAGTAGACCCAGAGAAGGCGACTGTAGTAATTTCCTGGAAGCATCCTAAGAACGTGTTTGAGATATGGAGTTTCTTAAGGATTTTTTGTTACTACAGATGCTTCATACATGACTTCTCCCGCGTAGCAGCGCCGTTGACGGGTCTGAATAAGAAGGGTGTGAAGTTCATTTGGTCAGAAGCTTGTGAGGAAACCTTTCGGGACCTAAAAGGAAGGTTGACATCATCACCAGTCCTGATACTCCTAGAGAAGAGGAATATCTATTCATTTTTCTGTGAAGCATCTGGTATTGGGCGTCGAGCATTGTTGATGCATGGAGATCAAGTTGTTGATTACGGGTCTCAACAGTTGAGGCCACATGAGAGGAATTACCTGACGAATGATCTCGAGTGTGCTGATGTTGTGGATGTGTTGCGCTGTTGGAGACATTATCTATTGGGAGATAATTTTGTGGTTTTCACCGACCACAAAATCATCAAGTATATCTTTACTCAGTGTGACTTGAATCTGAGGCAACAAAGGTGGGTCGAATACCAACAATACTTTGATTTTGAGCTTTCATATACACCTGGTAAGGGTAATGAAGTAGTTGATGCACTGAGCAGGAAGAATAAGATACAGGCAGTGTAGGAGGCCAGTGGTGAGTGGTAGCTTATGGCCTTTTTCTCTGAGATGCATCTGGAGGTGCATGGCAGTCAGCGGAAGACCTATCTTTCATCTTTTGCTATGACTTCTACCATCCTGGAGAGACTGAGCATGAGACAGCTATCTGATTCAGAAGGCCTAGTTCTACGGGAGTCGGTGGAAAGTGAGGACCCTCCTCCTGGTTGGACGATAGGCGATGATGAGGTTCTGCATTTCCATGGATGATTTTGGGTCCCAGGGGATATATGCGAGGAGCTGATTCAAGAGTTTCAGGCTTCATCTTTGGCAATTCATCCCAGGGTTACCAAGATGCACCGTCACTTGAGACATCAGTACTGGTGGCTGGGTATGAAGAGAGATGTTGCTAGTTTTGTTACGAGATGTTCCACCTGTCAGCAGGTGAAGGCGGAGCACCAGAGACTAACTGAACTATTACAGCAGTTACCCATTCCAGAGTAGAAATGGGATGATGTCAGGATGGATCTCGTGACGGGTTTTCCGAGGTCACCTAGAGGCAATGATTCCATGTGGGTTGTTGTGGACATACTCACGAAGGTAACTCACTTTTTGCCGATCAAGGAGACCTTTGGTGTTGATGATCTAAGGAAGTTGTATATCTGAGAGATCGTATGTCTTAAAGGGGTTCCCCATTCTATCGTTTTTTATAGGGACGCCCACATTACGTCTCATTTTTGGCAGAGTTTTTAGAGGGAACTGGGTACACAGGTTCTTCTGAGCACATCATACCACCCTGAGATCGATGGCCAGTCCGAGCGTACGATACAGGTGCCAGTGGACATGTTGTGTTCATGTGTCCTCGACTTTGGTGGCTCTGGGGAGAATCATATTCACCCAGTCGAGTGTGCTTAAAATAAAAGTTTTCATGAAACTATTGAGATGGAACCTTATGAGGGTTTATATGGTATGATATGACGATCACCTTTGTGTTGGTCAGAGGCAGGTGGGGCAGCTTTACTGGGACTCCATCTCATCCAGGGGACTTGTGATCAGGTCTAGTTGATTTAGAAACGGATGGCTACCACACAGTCTAATCAGAAATCTTATGCTAATTGCCGCAGATGAACTTTGGAGTTCATAGTCGGGGATTAGGTTTTCTTGCATGTTTCACCGAGGCTAGGACACATGCGGATAATTAGATAGGGTAAACTTTCACTGAGGTATGTGGGGCCATTTGAGATTATAGGGAGAGTCGTGATTGTTTCCTATCGGTTGCAGTTGTCGTAGAGGTACCAAGACTTGCACGACGTCTTCCATGTATCTCATTTACGCCGCTATCATTCAGACCTGTCTCACACCATTCATCTAGAGGAGGTTGATCTTTAGATGGATTCTTCCTTTTAGGAGCATTCTATTCGTATCGTGGACATGAGAATGCACGTTATCCGAGGTCAGTCAGTTCCTCTCGTACGGGTGCTATGGCAGCATGGATGAGTTCAGGACGAGTCCTGGGAGCAGGAGAACAATGTACATGCTCAGTTTCCAGAATAGTTATGAGCTATATCTCTGCCACACATGTAAGAGAAATTTGTGGACGAATTTCATTAAGGGGGGAAGTTTGTAAGAACCCGGTTCTTATCTTTGAGTTACAAGTTTCTTCTTTTCTCCTTTCCTTGAGTTTTTTTAAGAAAATAAGGAAAATGGGGGAAAATCCCGAATATTGGATGTATATGCCGTGTACTTTTCCACATGTCGTGTACTTCTGGACGTGTGGGATGGGTACACGAGGTGTGTGGCCATGTCGGCGATGAGGGGTGTAGGAACCGACTACAGGCCATGTAGTAGTCCTTTACACGCTATGTAGTCAGTCGGCATGAGAATAGTAAGGTGGTGGCCAGCTGTGTCACAGAAGAGGCCGTGTACAAATGAAGACACGCCGTGTAGTCATTTCGGCAGGTGAACAGTGCTACGCTGGTGAGAATCCAACAGAGGATCAGTTTAAAAATGTTAAGTACACGTCGTGTACTTGGAAATACAAGCAGTGTTATTTTGTTTCATTTAAAATGGGCAGTAGCCTCCCCATTTCATAGGGAAGGCTTAGAACTGGAAGGGAGCTTGGGAGAGGATGGCTAAACCTTTGTAGATCTGTCGAGCGCATGTCCGGAATTCGTTTCCACCTCGGACGATCTCCTTGGAACTGAACGGGTAAGCCCTCCACTCTTCATTAATGGTTCCTTCCAATTCTTAACCTAACGGGCGTTATTTGGGTTTAAGAGAGAATTATTTTAAATTAGATATACAGTGTTCTTGGACCTCTCAGAAGGCGTCGTTTGCGTATATCGTTTGAGGGTGTTTATGGTAGGTGGATTGGTGTTTATTTTCCAACTGTCATTTGTTTTGTGTGTTTTTGAGCTATGAAACCATATTTGGGGTGTTGTGTGGCTGAAGTCGTGGCTATTTTTAATACCTAGAATTGTATAGGTAATTTAATGTGATATAAAAATGTTGTTTGGGATTGCTTCTTGGATACAAGACCACCTCGGGGGTGCATTCCTCTGTTTAGCCATTTGGCTAGGATACCCAAGGGCAGGCCATGTTTACTTTATGCATTACTTTTCCTTTGAGAGGAATTTTATAAATTCCATGTTTATGTGTTGGGATCGGCCCGGTTATATTAGCCCGAGGGTGTGGTTTTATTATATTAACATGATGGCGTGGTTTTTATATCCTGAGGTCAAGGTTACTATTCCACCTGAGGGCAAGGTCTGAGGGAAATATTCCGTTCACCTGAGGGTTTCGTTTCAGTTTGGCCTATAGGCGAGATTTTATTCTACCTATGGGTAAGGCCTGAGGTGAGATTTTGTATAGACTGAGGGAAAGCCAGAGGGCGTGGTTTTACTATATTATCCTGAGGGAGTGGTTCTATTAGCCTGAGGGCTTGGTGTTGTTGATCACATAATGTTACTAAATTAAATGGTTAAATGGATAATGAAAATGTCAATATAACTGGTTACGTTAGTTACTTTTGAGTATTTCTTAGTTTATTTCATTTAATACTACACATTGTTGTTGCATTTTTACACACTGTTGGGCATGGGATTTTGGTTGGTGCCTACTGAGATGTATTTCTCACACCCTATTTGGGTCCTTCTTTTCAGCCCAAACTGATTACATTTCTGCAGGTGTGGATAAGGGAAAGGGTCCTTATATAGGTACATGATTACTGCTGGAGTGTAGGAGAGCATGAGACAGGGCATTGACTCGTGATGCTGCAGGCTGTTCTGTTTTTCTTTTCTCTACCTGTACTTCAGTTGTATTGTATTGTTTGTGTAACATGTTCTGGATGTTTTCATTGATTTTGAGGCATGTTGAACCATTATCTATATACTGGTTGGTTATATCTACTGCAGTTTATTTCCATTATCTATAGTTATTTGCTTCCACTACTGTTGTATGTTTTATTCATTCTACTGCGCTATACATTGACAAATGAAGACATAGTTTCCCCACTATCAGACCTAGGCCCTAGCTGCTAGTCGGAAGCCTCTGGCATTTGGGGAAACGCCCTTGAGGTCACGTGGTGAACTGGGTTTGGGTCACCTGTTGAGTGGCACCTGGAACCGGGATGTTACATTGATATTTTTAACAGGGTGCAAAAATAGATCATATAGAAAATTGCCTCTCATTCTAGAAAGGTCCATTCCCTTAAGTTAGATGATTCTTTGTGGGCATATAAAATAAATTTTAATACCACAATAATAAATAGTCTATCTTATTTTCTGTTTAGAAAATGTTTTCATTTTCCTGTATATTTGAAAAACTAGTCGTATTAGGTAATTAAGGCATTAATTTTTTATTTTTATAAGTGCTACAGAAAGTATATTACATGAGTTGTGCGAGCATGTTGTAATTAGGAGAATGTGTTATGAAAATTATAGAATATAAAAAGATAGTTCTAATGTCATTAATGATTCATTGATATAAAACAAATAACTTAAACCTAGGAAGAAACTCATTTTATTTATTTAAAGACACAGTCTCTTTCCGGAAAAATATACATCCATGTGGTCTGGACCCTTTATATTAGTTAGATTTCTTAATAATGCAGATGATGAGATTATTAGGGAAAAAGACAGGCTCATTATGGTATAATATAATATATTTAAACTATATTTAAAATGAAAACCAAAAGGATTAGCAGCCATCACGGTACAAGAAAAAATAATTTCAATATAGTTCAACTGATGACATAAAACTCAGTACTTTATGGGAGTCAACCCATGGGTTATTCATTGACCATATTTGTGTTCTTTTTATGTTTTGAATAATGTGTGCCTTTAATGATGTTATTTACATCTATATTTTCTATATTGTTGTATTTTTATTCTTGCTGGATAGAAGTTCATTATTGATGTTATTACAATGGAGTTGAATTCCCATAATGGATCATGTATGAAAAAAATCTAAATCATGGAAGTAACTTGATTTATATTCTACAATCATATATCAGCTCAAAATTTACATTAATAAATTAACTATTAATTCAATGTGAATATGTCGAATGATGAGTAATTGAGATACATATTCATTGAACCACATCTACACTGTTGTTGATAAGACACTCAGTGGTGACTCACTGGTAGCAATGTCGGTGATTCATTGATATTATAATAATGTTGGAACATTTTTCTTCAAATTCATATGTTTGAATGATTCTATTTCATATTTTTTTCCTAAAATTTATATTACCCATGTCAAAAAAATTTCAATGAGTCGACTTTGCTAAAAAAATTAAAACATGAATTGATTGTTATAACTTATTTTATGTCATAAATGTTGAAAATTTTTATTTCATGATAAATAATTTTGAATATTTAGCGCAACAATGTTTTTGGAATGACTCTATATATGAAATTATGTGTGTGTGGGGGGGGTTCCCATGGCTAGTGGTTCTTATGTATGGCGTATTTGTTGTTTTAATTGATTGTTAGCATTCTTTTTCCAATTCTACATTAAATTGAGTTGAATAAAATTTCAAAAAAAAAATCTAACACCAATTTCTCTATGTAATTCCGTTTCACATGATGCTTCATGGAATATAAATTGTAAAAAATATCAATGGCTCAAGTTCAAATGTTATGTTAACCAAGAGTATTAAAATATTTTTATTATAGAAACAAACCTTCTAAACTTCTCTAGGACCCATAAATATGTCTTTAATCTACAATGTCAAAAATATTCCTTTAATTTTAAATTTCAAGATATCTTCTCCAGATTTGAATTCAACATTTGATATTGTTTTTAGGTTTTATGTGTTTGGGGGGGGGGGCAAACATACAAAGAGCTAAATTTTACATTTTTAGAGACCCATGAAATCCCTCTGCTATATTTAATTTTTGTTAAAAAATGGTTCCAAATATTCAAAATCATAATGAAATTTGTGTATCTATAGTCTTTATAGTGTAATTCAATTATTTATTTCATAATAATAATGCCTTATTTCTAGTTATGAATTTTCATGAGTCTGAACCGTGTGAGGATGGATGATTGATGAGTGAATTTATATAGTTATTGAATGCATTTTCTGTTTAGGAATTACATTTAAGAGGTATATATGATACTTATTTTTTGTAAATGATATCATAATTTTAGGAATATAAAAAATTGAATTTTTTCCTAGAGGACACACTTTTTAATTATTTTAAAAAATAATCACCATAGTGAGCTAAAATAATTCTTTTTCATATAGATCTTTTGAATCATGAGTAATATGACCATTTGGAAACACAAAATGAATCTATATGACAATATCCAATAGGTTTGTTTCTATTAAATGAAATTCCTATGTACAATAGTGAATAAGTGCATATGCATAGTGAATAACACATGTAACATGGCTGGTATAAATAAAATAAATTTCCTAGTGTAAAACATGAGTCTTTTCAGGTGAGGGGAATAATGAATGATAGATGGAAAATGGGAAAAATTGTTCATATTGAACAAATTTTGTTGTGTCAATAAAGAGATTAAAAAAATTCATCAATATTTTATTTTTTGAAATAAGATGGACGTAAAAGTATAATATTCCATTTGTAATTTTTTAAAATCCATTAACATTAAACCTTTTTCTCTATTGATCTGAGAAATAAATTATGATTTGAGATATGTTAGAATTCAATCTCACATATGAGTCAAGAAATCCAAAAATGTTGATGATATATTTTTCTCTAGATCATCCACTATGTACATGAAATGGAGAAAAGTACATTTGAGCTATTTTTTCAAAACCCTTTTACTCAATAATTCTCCCCCACTTCTAAACTGGTTGTGATTCTTCAATAGAATATGATTAATAAAAACAATTTTCTATTTTGAAATGATAATAATGAATGACATTTCTTGAGGAGTATCTATGTTTATGTGTGGGGGGATTTTATGGGGACAAAAAATCTACTGATTTTCCACACATTATTATTTTGTTTTTAATTATTTAATTAACTAATATCACAATTTTTGTTTAATATATGTAATTTTTTAATTTAATAATTAAATTTATTAATTCATAAATTGTTATAATTAATTATGATTATTTAGTTTTTGATATATTTAATTTAGTGTCACTAATTTTTCTTGTCCAATATTTCTCTGATCTGTTTAGTTGTTTCTAATGTGTCTTACATTATAATTCTATTATTTCTTTAAATTAATCATTTCATCATTTTATTTGAAATTAATTAAATTATTTTTTTATTTAACATCCTATATATTATTTTTTATTGATTAAAATAAATTATATTTATTAATGATATCCATCTAATTATAATGGATTTAATTTATAAATTTATATGTTTTAAGTTTATTTTATTATTTATTTTTATAAATATTATTTTAAATAAAATTTATAATAACTATATTCATTTTTTAAATTAACTAAATAATTTAGTATTTATTTTTATAAATTAATTTGTGATTTAAATGATGTAAATAAATTTTTTTTAGTTAATTAATTAGTTTATATTTTATATAAATTTATAATGAGGTTATAATAACTTTTTATTTTTGTAGAATAATTTTAAGACATTGTTGTATGTGTATATTTGAGACACCGACACTATTCTCAAATATCAATGCATTTTCTGTCTTACTAATACACTTACACATTTGTCTCACACAAGTTTGTTATCCATTTTCCCACTTACCAGTGTCCATTTATACCACCCACTAGTGAAATCCATCAGTAGCATGAGCTACCGATACCTCTGCATTTACAATTTTTTTATCTTATTAACTGCTGTTGCCTTGGGTTATTAACAACCCTACCTGACTCTAAGTTACTGATTCTTTCCCACTTCCATCGATAGCATCATGAGTCACTTCAGCAATCTCACATTTTTATCTTACCGACACCATCAAAAATCATAGTATAAACGTACCGATGGCATTCCAACTCCCCACTTCACCCCCATTATTCAACCTACCGACATTACCTCATCCATCTACTGACACAAAATACATCTCAATGACCATTTTCTTCCAAATCCAAACCACACACCGTTTCCCTACCTGTCTAAATCATAATCTCCACACAAATATAAATCTATTCCCATTTCATCACAGTATTGAAGCATCCATTGATCAAAAAATAATAGAATACCCCACTATGAACCAAACACTCATTGAATCAGCAACCATTGTAAAGGATCTTAAGGCCATCCGGTATTGATGCCACCTTAGAGGAAATGATGACCGCAAACATCCAACGATCTAAATTGTACACATTGTGCCCCCGATCAGAATAGATTAATATTTGAGGTTCGCATCATTGGAGGATAATTTTTTTATTTGATAAGGATATGATGTAGAGGAGCACAGTCGTGGAGGAAGGAGAAGGCTCCAACCATGGAGGCCCTTACGACAGTTGAGAAGAAGAATCCAGAACCCCATGCCCGATGTTCTAGAAGAGATAGGGGAATAATGAAAAAATTATTCAATAAATATAGATGTATAAAAATTATAATATAAAATGAATATTTACAATAATAATAAAATTATAAAATTTATAATATAATTAATTAACTGTATAGATAAAATTATTACTTTTAAACTCTAACTTTTATATTAAACCTGTCTTTTACAATGTTATTAAAATATATTTATTATAATTAATTACTAGATAATTCTATAATTAGAAAATAGTATTAAATATAATTAAATAAAATAAATAGAATAATATCTTTAAATATTTACTAATATATTAATTAATTAACTATTCATAAATAGTTATATAGCATTGATCTAAAAATAATAATAAAATTATATATGTAACTATTTATTTAATCATGAATCTGTAATAGAATTTGATTTAATTTATAATTATCTATTTCCATTTCATAGGTATGGGAAGGAGATGATTTCACATCTAGATACACTCAACTCAACTACTATGCCAATTTAGTTTCAAGGGTTTTGTTAGAATGACATGGTTTGACTCAAAGAAACGCCCATCTGATGTAAATCATTAAACAACACCTGATGTCAATAGATAAAAATTGTTGATTTAACACCTCAAGCTTCCATAGTACGCTTATCTTTGAATAATACAATATTGTGTGATTATGCAACACCGAGTTCAAGTGCACCACGACCTTTCAATATATATGATTAGAAAGTGGTTATGAATATTAATAACCACATTATGAATTTTATATATATCCCATGTAATTTTAACATTAATATTTTCTGTTTCTTAGACATAATATAAGGACATATTAAATTTTTCATATAAAATAAGTTTTTTAAAAAAAATTAGTTTTCCGCATTTTAATGGATAACAATTTTTAAATCAAATATTTGACAGTTTCATATGTTCTAATTGAAAAAATATTCTTGAGATCCAAGACAAAAAAATTTACTTTGGGTAATTTTTGGGTAATTTTTTATTAAATGTATTTTTTATGAATAGTGAAAGATACTTTATTTTAATTCAAAAATGCCTTTTGATCTAATTTATTTATATTGTTATATTGTCATTATAATGTGATTTAATGTGTAATTATTATATATTTTTACAATCTCATTCAATGTTTGTCATTAGATGTAATCTCAATTTGAAAATAGACATAATCATTTGTCAATCAATTGATGGTTATTATTTTTTAAAAACACGCTTTTTTGTTTTAGCAATAAGAATTAATTTTAAATAATTTGACACCACGTATAAGTTTTGAATTTGATTAAATAGAAATAAATTTCTAATTCAGAATATAAAATATAGCTTAAGAAATATTTTTGTTATTTTTATGATTAACTTCAATTTTTGATTAATAGTGAAATCACAAAGTCTATCAATCCAATGTCCCAAAGGCCTTCATTTTTTATTGTTTATTGATAACCCACCATTCATGGGATGAGGTGGAACCCTTATAATTCCCGCAGGCATAAATATTAGATGGGCATGTATTCCTTAGATGAATTTATTGCCCGTAGGATTCAAACATTACATACAACCTAGACTAACTTCACTGAACTGCTCCTCCCAGCGTCTTTTTCGTGAAATCAGCACTCCAGCTTCGCAAGGTGATTCGGCTAGTCTATCTCATACATGCAAATTCTTTTGAAAATGAGAGGTTCTATATCCTCTCATTCTTTAAATCCATGTATCTTTTGTTGTGAATAATGTTCCTTGCTCATCCTCTAATAGAGCTTGTTCCTTATAGATTGTCTCGTTTTAATATGCACTAATGGTGGTATGAAGGCCTTGAGGTGGCCTGATGGCCTCACTGGCCCAATGTCATGGGTTTTCTAAAGGCCTTAAAGGACCCAAGGACCAAATCAATGGCCCAATGGCCCATACAAGGGGAAATTGCTAGCTGCTATAGTGCCAAACAGTGCCTGTTGTAGTTCCCGCAACAGTACCTGTTGCAGTGCTGCACAATTCCTCCTTTAGTACCTACTTTAGTACTCCTACAGTACTTCTACAGTATTTCTACAGTACCCTTTTTTTTCATCTACTTGGATTTGATCTCAGGTCACCTGGTTGCACTAAAGAGTCCTCATCAATTGGGGTGAGAATCATGTGCGTGAAAACAATAAATTGAAGTTAAAAAAGGAATTTTTCATTTAAATTGAATTTTAACAATTAAGTGAATTTAAATTTGAAAATATGACATACATGGTTGTTATTAGTATGTAAAATTCTCTTCAATATGATAAAAATAATTTTTTTGTGAATAGTACCTTTGACTTTTATTTACCGTAGATAAAGGTAAATAATGTATTTCAAGGTAAATATTATGTTATAATAATATTAAATTATCTAACATGTGTCTTAATCCTATTGGATGATACATTTCTGACCATGGAAATCCTTGGGTTCATTTTGGGACCCTAGGGAGCCATTTATGAGTGATAATGACACATTATATTAATTAATTTAATGTAATAACAAAAATGATAAAACCATATATTTTTTCGTAAATGAATTCATATATGGAGTGAAATAAGTTATCTATTAATATATAAATATTCATTTTAATGATAAAAATATTTCCTACATCATGTATTTTTTTATAATTTTTGGACATAAAATAAATATAATTATATATGACACAATAATTATGCAATGTTTACCTCATTAATAAATGATTTATAAAATAAAATAATAATGAATAAAACAATATCCCAAACCTATTAAATTTTTATTGGAATGTTTTATTTCAAACAAGAGTCATATTATCTTCGAATTTAATATGGTTTGGAACTTTGTAAACTGAAAATCAATATATAATAAAATAACATTTTCAAATATTCCTAACGGGCCCCTCCTCCCCCTTATAACCATCACATCTAATCTGTTACTCACACCTCTATATCCCCTTGGATAATCCATCATCTACCCAAATAATATATCAAAATCTATCACTTCCACCTAGAATCCATAACTTAGGTAGAAGGCACTTCCAGAAATCATTTTGGTTCAAACAATGTGAGTTTCCCGATTTAAACATAACGTCTTCCTTAAGTTATTTTCTTTTATTTTAATTCTCGAACACCCTAAACTCTTTTATTCTATTTTTATAAAAAATAAAATATCCTCAATATGATATGTTGTTTAAATGATAAGGATTGAAACTATAGTTATACACACCTCTGTCTAATTGGTAAAGATCATATTGTTTCTATGGACGATGAACTACTGCATCAAGAAACGATGATTATTCAATCTTATCCAACCACATCTTATAATGGCCATTACGATGGAATTTTATATAAATGTTATATATATTATATTAATATTTTCTCTATACTTCTATATTTTTCATTTATATCATTCCTTTATGGTTTCTATAATCGGTAAATACGATATTTTATTTTGAGGATGTGCAGACTACTGCCTCCTCAATGTGATATGACTCATTCATGCCATACATGGATCATATAAAGGTTGGAGTTAATTAAATTAAATATCATAGATATTTTAATATAATTATAATATACCTATAAATAATTAATTTTTCATTTTTTTAAATATAAAATAGAAAAGAAAGTAGCATTCAAGCGTACGTACGACTTACCGTCTCCATGAACGGTGCATTTCATTTCATAACATCATATGATATTGAATATTATAAACACATATTCACTAGATATAATGATATAAATTATATCTAAATAATTAATATCATGGAGGAGATTATGTAATTTTTAGCACATGGACAATTTTTTATTATAACAGGTTCTTTTTTTTACTGAAGTTCCGAACATCAAAAAAATGTCTGATATGATCTCAAATAATTAACTAATTGTTATAGAAAAGTAATAAGTGATATAAAAGGAATAATAAACAAGAAAACATTTCTTATGAATGCTGAAATTAACATATGTTTATTATTCAGGATTAACACGGAACTTACGAGTCATGTCGGACATGAGGTAAGGGATTTCTTATATCACTTTTAATTCGGTGTGATTTCCATTGTTCGCCACTTATTTACTGCATGTGGTTCATGTATAATATAATAAACTTGATTTAACAATTATATAATAGGTTTTAAAACCCTTGACCAATATAAAGTACAAGGTAAGGGTAATTATACAATCTCGCCATTATCCGAGGTTGTATATATGTGACTATCTACTAGGACCTCTTTATTTTCAACATCTTTGTTTCCTATAAATGTATTTCTGTTTTTTTACCATTTACAATATTATTTTTTAATGACATTTATACCCTTGTATGAATTTTGATAAACTTTTTATGAAGGAATCTTTCTGTCATTTTCCAAACAACGCCCTTTATGACCTTATCATCAAAATTATCGAAAGAATGTTTTTTAACTAATATAGAGAGTTAATATATTTTCCACTATTATAAAACCTACAAAACTTCTTTTATAATATTATACAAATATTTTCGAAATATATACTTTCATTTATTATTATGTGACTTTTAGATGATTCCAAAATAGAATGAAATATTTCTCTCAAATGGATTTGATTTCATCTATGTGAATAACCTTTGACTGATTATACACTTATTTAAAGTTGATTTATTATGCTATAATCTTTCCTATTGTATTGAAGGTTTTGTGATATGTTTGACTGTGGATGTGTTATATTTTATACCATTCATGGTTTATTACTAAAGGAATATCATTTCTTATTCTAGTTTTAATATCAATGTTTATGTTATGTTTCAACCTTTTCATATGAGGAATGAATTGGACTTAGTAAGTGATGGGTGGATACCACTATAGCTTCTCGATGAATTGGTAGGTCTAGTTAGACAAAATGGTGTCTTGGCACAATTCCGTGACAAAATATTATTTTTAGCCTTGAAAGAGGCCTTGAATATGTGGTTATGATGTCCGACATTATGCATTCCATCATTATGAAATTAGATATGGATATTACATGTGAGTATTCGAGTAGTTGAATATCAATGTGAATAAGTAAATGACATTATATGATTTATCTTTTCTATATTATGCTAAAGATAATGTCTAAACTTTTTTTGTTTTAGTATTATTCATTACCTTAAATGTTTATGATTACTTATAAATGTTTCCTATCTATTTTTATACTTAATGAGAATATTAGAACACCCCTTTCTATGTTTTCTTTTTTCCAAGGATTTTAAGAAGTATATTATGGTTGACCTGTTGTGATAGGCTATGCGATATGACTGTGTTCAAAGGGGGAAATTATTTTTTTTCATTTCATAATGTAATGAAACACATGTTTATTTATCTTGTACATCCAAGGCTACTAAAGTAATCAGTCTTTAGAGACATGATGTATTGTGATTAGGCCAATGTTATAGAATAATGCACCAACTCTGGGTAACTAGGGTCAGGGTGTTACAGTTTGTATCCGATGATGTTTAGTACAAGCCATGAAAGTTATATTTATAAAAACTCTTTTTAGAAAAAACGGCCCTAAGATAGACTTTGTGGATTAGTATATAAGAACATCCAAATTTTTTGGTAATGAAAATAATATGTTGGTTTTCCATTAAATACATCCTTGTCTCGATACGAGCAAGTAGAGGCAACATAGGTACATATTTACCAAGTACTGAAAACTCTGATAAATAGTTTCGGGCCTGACCCTTGGTATCTTTGAACATCACAATGGGAGTTTCTACACACTCAGTTATGACACTCCTGAAGGATATTCTTAGGAAAATTCAATTTTTCATTACAAACCGATTTGAAGGATTTTAATGTAAGATGAGAATAAATAACATAGGTTAATCCTAAGCTATTTTATATTGAATATAATGTTTCATGATATTATCTAAATGATTTTATGATTCACAATACACATTCATACATCAATCAATGGCTGGATTCCAAGGAAGTCATAGAAACATTAAACAAGATATAAATGGTTGTCCTAATGATGGAAATGAGCATCTAAATGGAATGTTGAAAGGTTTAAAAGATATCTTATTCATGCCAAAGCAGGTTTCCAAAAATAAGATCAACAATATATACATTATCCAACTACCAAACTCAACAATGGAGATAAAGGTACATAATGATAAGAGATCCAATAGTGGAATCCTTGGGGAAAAGAAACCTCAACATCCATTATGCAAAAAATGTGGATAGAGACACCTAATAGTGTCTCAATGAAACAATGAAATACTTTCTGTCTGGGAAAGAAGGACATAAAGTAAATAATTATCGAATAAAATTGAAGAGTACTATCGAAGAAAAGAAAATTGATCGAAATAATCCTATTAAAGTAATTCTTTGTAAATTTAAGGGACCATGATATTACTCGAGTCAATTCCCTATTATATAGGATTTCCTTTAGGTCATGGAAGAACCTATGTGTAAATAAAATTATAGGAAAAAGTTTAAAGGTATTAATAATCTTTTTTATGGGATTACATTGGAAGACTATTCTCTAGTATGTGTAACCATATTGTTTGTTATTTGAAAAAGATATTTGAAGATGAATTATCATTTCTTTTGTGGATATAGTTATGAAGAACCATTTGGGTTTATATGATCATTGAATGTGAGGAAACTATAGGTTATTAATTTTTGCGATGCCAATGCGATTTATGAGATAACATTTTTGATTAAATTAAGCTCTGGTTATTTTGAGGAATTTATCTCTTTTTGGGAATGTTATAAAATATAATTTTTGAAAAATGACAACACTTAGACCGTGTGAAAACCCGCCGCGTCCGGGAAAACAAAGAGAATCAGACTAACAAACAAAGTGAGAATATGATTTATCACCTACCACTAAACTATGTGATGTCCATGGTTAGTGGGACTAGTTTCTTTAGTTAAATGATTTTAGTGATCAATAATATGTTTATTTGGGATCTTATTATTTATCAAATGGATATCATTATTGTAGTAAAATGATTCTGTATTTAAGTGATAAATGTTATTTTGGATGATGTACTCTCTATTGGGAACACTATATGCCAAAACAAAATTCAATACTATAGAATTTAATTTAATGAGTAATGGTGGTCTTTTTATTTTGGAAGAATCTATGTATTTTTAGAGATTTTGTTTATTAATAGAAATGATTACCCCATCACAGAGAATATGTGAATTGGTTAATTACACTCATGTATGAGACATTAAGAGTAATTAATGTTATTTGGAGATAAATGTTATGATTTAATAAGAAAGACTATGTGATTAAATTATTATGTTTTTTGGGTTTCAAAGTAAGCTTGGATTATATAGAAATATTTTAAGGACAATTTTCTATTGAATGGTCTTTATTGAACATTGGGTTATTTTAGTTCAATTTTAAAATTAATATTAGTATTTCTTTCTATAAAGGATTATCAATTTTGGGGATCCTTCGATAATTTACAAATCATTTGGATTTTGTTAATCTCTAAAGACAATGAAAATATATAGTTCATCCTCTGTGGATTATGTGATTCTCTAGAAGTTGATTCTAGCACTTCAGGTGTGACGAAGTAATCTCTAATACTCGTTTTTTGGAGAGAAGATGAGTTAGTGGTAGAAATTTATTAATGGATGAAACTCTACATAAATAAGTATGTATATCCCTTTATTTTCTTTGTAAATATCATAAATAAATTCAACAATTTTATGAAATATAACATAAATCAAAAAAAATTGTCAGTTTAATGTTCTTAATAAGAAACTAATGATCATTTAAGCCATCAAATGTTTGTGGTTTTCTTGTTGTTATCTTTCTTTTGATCATGTTTTCTATCACTATCCCTAACAACATAACACTTAGGTTATCTTCCATATCCATGTTTTTCTACATCGAATCCTTGTGTGGGTTATCTCGGGTGACCTATGTACTTCTCTTTCTTTATTTTAATGTGATGGTTTTATTGGATATTATTACTATGTGGTAAATTCAATGATGTTCCCAAATTAAATTTTAAAATTGTGAGGCTGAAATTTCGATGAGGATTGAAAAATGCAACACCCTATGCATCCACATTAAGCTTCTCTTTTAATAATACAATAGTGTTTGATAAATGCAACACCGAGTTCAACCACACAATGACCTATAAAACTAGACCTTTTGAAATCTGTTATGGATATTAATAACCACATTTTAAATTTTATATATATCTAATATATTTTTAACATCCAAATTTTGTGTTTCTTAGACATAATAAAGAGACAAAATCAAATTTTCAGATAAAAGAAGTATTTTTTAAAAATGAATTTTTTCCACCTTTTAATGGCGAACTCTTTATAAATCCAATATTGGAACCATTTAAATTATCTATTAGAAAAAATAAAATTATTATTTATAACTAGGACATCAAAATATTCTTTGGGTAACTTTTTGTTATTTTTCTGAAAAAAATATTTTCTTATGAATAGAGAAAAATAAATAATATTTCTTAATTCAAAATTGAATTTTAATCTAATTTATTTATATGGATAGGGTAACTCTTTTATTGGTTTTAAAGAGTAATTAGAATTTAATTTTACCATTTAATCCACTGTTTCTCATTGATGTTATTTTCACTTTGAAATTGGACATAAACAAGTCTCAATATTTTGATAGTTATTATTTTTTTAAATACATCTTTTATTTTGACAATGAGAATTCATTTAAAATTAAATGATGAAAAATATTTGTTTTGAATTTGGTAAAATAGAAATAATTTTTGAATTTCGAATTTCAATTATATCTTAGAATAATTGTTAGGTTTTTTTTTCAGAAAAACATCAATTTTTGTTGAATATTGAAAACACTAAGTAGTAGTTAAAAACCCAAATTTTTTATTTAAATGAAATTTTACCGCTTATGTGAATTGAATTTAAAATATCCTACATACATAGTTGTTATCAGTAAGTAATATTTGGTTCAATAAGATGAATGTAATTTTGGGTGAATACCAACTGTTGACTTTTATTTACCATGGTAAAGGTAAATAGGGTAATTCATGGTAAAAATAATATTATTATAATATTAAATTACCCAAACGTATTTCTTAATCCTATTCTATGAAAAATATCCAACCATGGTCATACATGGGCCGATTTTGGGACCCCATGGATCCACTTAATAGCGACAATGAAACTTTATATTAATTAATTTAATATAATGAAAATAATGACATAAACATATATCTTTTAGTAAATCAATTCTTACATGGGGTTATATAAGTTAACTCTAAGACTATAAATAATAATTTTAAAGGTAAAACAATTTAATAAATAATGGAAGTTTTTCTATAATATTTATTCATCTAATAAATAAAATTATATAAGTAACAATAATGATGCAGTGTTTACGACATTAATGAATGATTTAAACAAATAAGATAATAAATATAAAAACAACATCCACAACCTATAGAATTATTATTGGATGATTTTATTTCAAGAAAGAGATATATTATCTTAGAATTGAATATGTTTTGAACATTTAGAAACTAAAAATGACTATATAATAAAATAATATTGTCAAACAGTCAAAAAGATCCCCTCCTCTCCCTTATGAAAATCCCTCACATCTAAACCATTACTCACACATCTATCCTCTTGGATAGTCCAAAATCGGCCCAAATAATCTTAAAAGATCCCTATCTTTCACCTAGAATACTTAACTTTGGTATAAGGTATATCCAGAAATCTGTTCGATTCAAATCAAAGGGAGTTACCTGATTTATATGTAAAATCTTCTCTTAAGTTATTTTAATTTATTTATTTCTCCAACCCCCCCCCCTCCCGAAATTCATTTTTTCTGTTATTTTATAAAAAAATAGTTTCCTCAATATACTAGGTTGTTTATATGATAAGGGATTTAACAACACTTACACACACCTCCATATAATGTGTAAAAAACATATTGTTTTTGTGGATGGTAAACAACTGCCTCACGAAAGGATGATTGATCAATCTTCTCAGACTACCTCTTATGGTGGAAATTAAGTAGGAACTGTATTTAAATTTGAAATATATTTGAAATATATTTTCTCTATAAATCATTATTTTTCATTTATATCATAACATTGTGGTCTCCATTATGGGTAAATTCCATAATTAAATTTTAGAAAATGCGAACTACTGCACCCTCAAAGTGATAGGACACGTTCATTCCATACATGGAACATATAAAGGATGGAGTTAATTAAATTAAATAACAGATCAATTATACTGGAATTATAATATAAATATTTATTATTATTATTCTATTTTTTTTTTGAAATATTAAATTTAAATTAAAGTAGTGTTCATGTGTATGTATGTTTTACCGTCTACATGAATGGTGTGTTTCCTTTCGTAACATAAAAAGATATCGAATATTAAAAATACATATAAACTAGATATATATGATATATATGATATATCATTCATTAATATCATTCTGGTGATAATGGAATTTTGACCACATGGACTATTTGTTATTATACCAAGTTCATTTTTGACTAATTTTCCGAACATCGACAATATGTCCGATATGAACACACACAATTAAAAAATTGTTATAGCAAGGTAATAAGTGATATAAAAAGAATAATAAACTTTATAAATGTTCTTAATGATGTATAAACTATCTTATTTTTAATATTCAGGAATAAAATGGAACATATGCGTCAACTCAGACACGGGGTAAGGGGTTTCTTATCTTACTTTTAATTCTGTGAGATTTCTATTATTCGCCACTTATTTATTGCATGGGGTGTCTTGTGTACTGACATTTGATATATATCATCATGATTTTTTATATTCATGGTATTCAGTTATTCATTTGGTGGTGATTAACTTTTGGTCATATGACTCAATTGATTACAACGTGGTAAGGAGTTTTCATCTCACTTTTTATTCCCGTGAGATTCATGCTCTATTGCAACTATTTCCTTTTTTGTGGTGTATGTACTTCCAATTATTGTATTCATTGTGTAATATAAATTAATTTATGTTATTTATGAATTCATTGTATTATACTTCTTTCATTGGGTGTACGTTTTGTATGTTTCCAAATTTGTATGGGAATTTCTAATTTCAATTTCCACTCATTTGGTTTTACACATACTTCATTGATTATTATACTCCACGATTAGGTGTGGAATAAAAAAATATTTATGTGGTAATTTAAACTCCCCTTTTTGTGGATATACTTATTATGCACACAATCACCCCATTGATTATTTCTAAAGTCACTTATATGAACTTGATAAGAGTAATATTAACTCAATTTCCATTCATTGAGATAAACATCCATGTCATTGGTATTGTTTTTACAAGAATATGTGTCAATTTACTATGATTGATTTACATTGAATATCCAATCATTTTGAGTGTATATATATTTTTCACACATAATTTGGTCCTTTATTTATCTTTAACTAAAAGATATAGTCATTATAATTGATTTCATCTGAATTTACATTCCATTGAGACGTCTTGGTTGTTATGCGCTAATTTATGTTTATATAGGGTATATATTGAAATTTGAAATAGTATATCATGAATCCCATTATTCAAATGATACTATAAGGTTTTTATTACATAAATTATTTTCATTAAATAATGTCTCATTTGGTAAATAACTCTAACAAAAATATTATTTTAAATATTTAAATGATTTATTCTTCAAAATCATTCTAATTAATGTACATGTATTAGAAATTGATTTAAGGATTTGTTTATATAAACATGAATGTTTTAAAATTAAAATTCCATTTTAAAAGTTTCAAAGTTGTATGAGACACTTTGATTCAAAAAATATATTATTAACATCATATTGATTAATAGTGACACTTTTAAATGTCTTCTAGAAAAAGGGAATATTTATCTCAAATAGTTTTAATGATTATTTGCATCTATGTAAATATCGTTCATTATTTGTGATTAAGGTAAATTTATTATAATACAATACTCCATATTGTATTGAATGAGTTATGTGTGACTGTGGAAGTTCAATTCATGGGTTTTTTTAAAAATATTGACAAATTTTTTTCTTGTTTTAATACTAATGTTTAGATTATATTTAATCATTTTCATATAAGGAGTGCAGTGGATATAGTAAGTTATGGGTGGAGCTCGCTACAACTTCTCGATGCATCGGTAGGTCTAATGAGACAAACTTGGGTCTTGGAATAAGGCCTTGCCAAAATCTTATTTGTAGTCTGGAAACAAGTCCTTGACTATGTGGTTATGATGTCTGGTATTATGCATTCCATATTTATTAAAATAGTTATTGATATTACATGAAATTATTCGACTAGTAGAATATCCATATGAGTAAATAAATGTAATTATTTGATTATTATTTTCCTTATTTTACAGATAATTATGTCTAAAAATCTTTTGTTTTTTTCTTTTAAATTCTATTAAATATTTATACTTATTTATGAATGTTTCTTCTATATTGTTATCCTTACTGAGCATCTGAGTTCACCCCTTTATATGTTTTATTATTTACAGTATGTGAAAATGTATATTATGTTTGACATATAAGTATAGGATAAGGGATATGAGTGTGTTCAAGGAGGGATATATGTTGTTGTTTTTTCCATTAATAATGTAATGTAAAACTTATGTATATATCTAGTATATCCAAGGATACTAAACTAATCAGTATTTTGAGACTAGATAAATTGTGATCATGACAATGTTTTGTAATAATGCACCGAATCTGGGTAACTAGCGTATGGGATTTACAGTTGACATAAAGAAGTTGAAGGAAGACTTGAAAATAGAGTATTATCATAAATTTAAGGGTCATTCAATTACATATCACATATCACTAATTCGATTCACTCCACACCCCCATAGTAGGAGCACTTCCATAGGATTCTTAAGAGACACACATCTCGAGACAAAGGAGCCCGAGAGTAGAGTAACACAAGAGAGTGTTTCATTTTATTCTTTTATTTTAAATTTTTTATACTTCAATTATATTATTTCAATATTTGTAATCAATATGATCATATGATAAAACACTTAGCTTGGAAATTTTTAATTCTAATACTTTCTTTTTTAGATTTCTTCACACACATTCCTTTTTACGAAATAATACTCAATCAGTGTGATTTATTATGATAATATTTGAATTGGTCACATCATAACATTTTTATATTAAAAAAATATTGATCAAACCACGATATTGATCTTCATTGAATTTATGAACTATATAATGTCATGAACATTGAAATTTTATGGTTAGTTTTATTCTCATAATTTTTGTTATCTAATTGTTAAGTAGTTCAATTGATTTTTGGAGTGGAAAACTATTAGATTAAAACTTCTGTTTGTTGAATTTCATGATGAGGGTTATTCTTCAATTTTTCGTTAAAGTGTGATTCTATTATGATTAGTGATGAATTCATCATTTTAACCAATATTTTTGGAATTCCTGATATCATTCCTAATCTATTTCTATGTTATATGTTCTCTTCTATTTTTATTGATTCATTGTCTCTATAGTTTAACACCTAGATTAATAGTTAATCCAAGATATCATAATTTATAAATAATACAAAAAATATAAAACAAAGTATAAAATAAATATAAATGATGAAATATTATTTCACTCACTGCAGGTAATAGTGTGATATTTGGAACATTAATTTGGTTGTACTACATTCCCTAGGAGTTCGAACATAGAATCTACTAAAATTTAATTAGCATGAAAAATAAAAATATAAACCATCATACATATATAAATAATATATGGTTAGTGTGATTTTGTAAACTAATTGAGGCTTAAAATAATTTATCGAATGTACTTGAAAATGGGAAACAAATATAGAATCATCTTTTAATTAAGATTTATTATCAATAAGAGCTGATAAAGAGACCATTAAATAATGTAAATTTCCCAAAATAATAATGATGAATTAATATTCATACATAATTATGGTACATATACATAGAAAATAAAAAATTATATATGAATAATGATTAGATAAATTTAGGAAAACAGAGAGAATGTGTAAAACAAAAGTAATACAGATGTTCAAAGAGATACCTTCCATAGTTCTTTCATTTTTATGAAAACCCCTTAAATAGTTATATAATTTTTTAAATAATGTTATCAATTAACACCTAGTCATTAATAATATTTAATTATTACCCTTGATCTAGGAGTTTAACTGGTTCATTTTTATATACATGCTTTCCACTTAAGCTCCAGTTCATGTGCATGTGACATAAATTCATCATCTATAGAATTTTATTTAATATATATTTATAATATTTAATTATTTAATACAATTTTATATACACTATTTAATTTTGAATATGAATAACTGGCCACATCACATCCTGGAGAGGGTAGGTCATAAACAAGCATGAGGGTTGATATAATTACATAAATGGTTAATGTGGATGATATATTAATTTAAAAAAAATCAATATCATGTAATAATTACATTATATATTTATTTTTTCCATCATTAAAATCATACATGTAATGTTTTTATTTGAAACATATTACACAGCAATGTGAAGACAGCAACTCGTACATGTGTGTGAGTGTGATTTCTTATTTCATAGGATTGATAATAGGGGGAATATAATTGAATCATTATCATAATAAAAACTAATAATATATATGATATATGATATATTATTTTTTATAGTAATAATATATTATAATGATGATGAAGGAAAATGAAAATTGAATGAGTCACTAAAGACGATTACCTCTTCTATGAAGGTTCTCCCTTAGATCTTCTATTAAGGGAGTTAGGGTAGATCTTTTAGAAGGGAAAGAACCATAGTGTATTAAGTACAGATCTTTTGAAGATAAATATACATAGTATTGTCATGATATATAGATAAATGTGGTGTAAAGAAGTTACATTAGAGGTTCCATTTTATAGTTTTGTTGAGGGGAAATTTTGAAATTTCTAATAATATGAAAATATAAGAAGAAAATAAAAGATCAAAATGATTCAAAATGGTATATAAATTCGTTGGTAATGACTTCTTAGATCATTTATTATACCATTTTTGAGTATATAATATTTATATTATTTTAAAATAATTTAATAAATTATGTTATTCATGAAATTTCCTTATTGTCAGTTTTGATACTATTCCTAACATTGACTTTAAAAATTTAAACAATAAATAAAAATTAAACCAACAAAATAATTATATTATAAAAATTTCATGTGCATATATTTTATTCATGGATGACTCTAAATATCACAAATTAAATTTATTTTAATATTTAAATATAATTTGTTTTATTTTTTCATTAATTTAATAATTACTATATCAGTGTTGTAGAAGAATGTGAGGTTATTATTTCATTCCTATTATTAAAAAAATGGCATGATGAATATAAATATTATATATTTCAAAAGAAAATTTACTGTTGAATATATCAACTGGATAACATCATATTAGAAATATTATGCTAATTAAAAACAGGGGTGAGACATGTTTTACTTTTCATTAAATAAAATACTATAAAAGTCATAATCTCATTCAAGTGTCCACAAAAAGTAATATAACTATAAATGGATCATTTGTGATGAAATAAACTCATCCAATAAAATTTATATATGTTTTGGGGTAATTTAATAGATCTTAACATTTTTTCCAATCTAAATTTTCAGATCTACCCTTTCCTATGGTAATAAAAATTATTACGGCTACGTTTAATTATGAACCAAATAAAAGTAAAATATTTAAAAAATTTGTATACACAAATTTCAAATATATAATCAATTTTTTAAAATAAAAAAACATGTTTTATAATTTAATTTAAAATTATACCAGATAACGGTAAACAGGAAACATTTATTTGAAAGAATACACTTTTCTGTATAAATTTTGTTATACTAAATTCACGTTTACAATTAATTAAAAGTACCAAAATTTGAATCTCATAATAAATAAATTATTTTAAAACAAATTAAATTTAAAATTTTAGTTTCTAAATTTTAAAAATAAAAAAAATTTAATGAGAATAATTTTTTCCACTGTTCATTAAAATTTCTTTCTTTTAAAGGAAATAAACTATTAATAATAATATATTTTTGAATTTAGAATTAAAAATTGAATTTTATATTTTCAATTAAATTGTATTAAATTTTCAAAAATATATATATATATTTTCTTATTAAAATAAATAAAATTGGATCAATGAAGAAATAATATTAATGAAAAATTAATTGATATTAAAAAATTTAAGTATTTCTATAATAAGAATTAAAAGAAACATATATTTCATAATATTTTTTTTTCAAATTCAATCCCACAAGTTCTATAGCTTTGTTATAAATGTTGTGTTAAAATAATAATATTTTAATAGTATATTGTGGTTTATTTAAAATTAGTGTATAATGGAACACAATCTACTAGATTAATACAAAATTTAAATGGAAATATTTCACTTAAATATTTGTGTTTTCATTCATACCCTCGTATGATATTTCTCCATCTATTTTTTTCACATAATAATTTGAAAATAGGTGTGGGTACTTATCCTTCATCACTTCCTATGGTTCCCCTGCAAACTCTTCGTATTTATGGTTCTTCCATAGTACATTGATCAGTATAGTAGTCATTTTGCATAGAACATAATATATATGGTCCAAGATCATCACCAAATTATTCACATAAGATATATCATTTTTTATATTTACCAGTAGTTAATTAAATACATGTTAGCGATATGGTACGTACTTCCACTTGGAGGATACCTGTAATAAATCATTAACCTGAGACATGGTTTGTGGATGCGGTAGTCGATATGCCATAGCTCCCTGGTGATCATGAATCTATAATATTCTGATGTATGAGAGATATAAATTTCTCTTCTTCCCAAATCTCATTACACTTTTACATAGAGATATATAGAAGAATACCTTATCATCATCCACAATCTCTTTGTATCTTTGAAGATTGTATGTATAGCTTGTCTGTGGACTATGGGGAGCCCTGATGTGATGCTAAATGGTCTTTACATTTTATACCATTTCCTTATCAATTTCTGATCCCAACCGCATATGTTTCCTAAACTCATACCAACATGTTGGAGTTCTATATCTCTTCACATAAAGGAATTGTTATAGATACATATTGATTCTTGATTGGAAATTCTTATTTTAAGAGAATACAACCAAAGGAAGATATTGATCTCGTCCTCATTTTATGTCCATTTTGAATGCAATCAACCTGTTTTCGAATGTCTAAATTGTCCACTCAAGATAGAAATTATTTTTAGGTTGATAAGTAGTAATAATGTTTTGATCAGTGTTTGGATCATATTGGATACTTTTACCGAATATAGTGGAAAATATAGGACCACAATCAGATAAAATCGTTTATGGTACACCATAAATCCTCCCCACTACACTGATGTAAAATAAGTGAAAGTTAACCGATTGATATTTACTCTCAAATTAAAATAAATATTGATCTCAATGTAATATTATTCACAAAAAATCATAGAGAATCATTTCCTATAGATTTATTTGAATTTTTAGTGACAAAGTATATGGTGAGGTTTTCCCTTTTCCATTTTGTTATATGTAATGGTTGTATCACCCCCTTAGAATTTTATCTTTCATCTTTCACATGCTGACATACTATGAAGATTGGTGTATATTTACTGATCATTTTCTTCATATATCCCTCGAAATAGTTTTCTAAGATATATCAATACATCTTTTTCTCCCTAGTTGGGTGTTCAACGTTGAGCTATGTGCGTCATTCAAAATAACATTATTTAATTCTGGAAATGATGGTACAAATATTCATGACCCAAATCATACAACACTTTCCTGTAGGATCAAAGTATATTATACAGATGAACAATTACAAGAGTTTGTGGGTGAATTTTGTGTTTAAAAACATTCACTTTTAACCATAATGAAAACTATGATTAACAATGTTAATGAATGTAAATTAGAAAACCTTGTTTTATTCAAACATAAATGGATAATTGGAAGGCCCCAGGTCTAATTATAAGAAACATAAACAAAAACATGATAAACTAAAGTAAAGAAAATAAATTTTATCTTAACCAAATATTCTACTTTTAAGTGTATGTATTATTATTTATGTCAGAGCTAAACATGTATAAAAATGTGTAACAACAGTTAGAACTTTTATATTTCAATCAATACAATGGGATTAAATCTTGAAACAATGAAATTTAAACAAGTATAAAATATTTTAACTCCAAGATAATGATATACACCAACCATCGATAAAGGTCCCTTGACTTATATTTTGGTGAAATTATATCTTACCCACACCAGGGTAAGACCTCGATAAGAATATCAGAGTATATCATGTTATCCCTGAAAGCCCTTGCACTTTAAGGTAGTCAGTACCTATTTATTCTAATCCCCCGATTTCCTAAAACATTAAGGTAATCATAACCACTATTTTCATATCCCTAAAAGTACTCGATTGTACACAATGACAATAAGATTCACACAAGGCATGTTGAAAAATTTGTTCACATCTGAAGTATATTTTTATAGAATGCACAAAGAAAGATTAACAAGTTGTTCGGGGGTGAATAAGATATTCTTGGAACCCAAAAAGAATGAGAGAATATATGTCTCTAGAAATCACTTCATATCACATAATCTCAAATATAATTAATCGATTATGATCTCGTTCAAAGGAGATTTTATTTATAAGAAAACCATCAATGGTTGAATCTCTTGACCAACGGTCGGATTTCCCCGTGAATCTCAGAGGGACCTGTACACATGTCACTCAACCAATAGATAGTTAGAAAGAAATTGTATGACATCTTTTTATTTAAGAAAAAATGGGAAACATTATCATTCATGAGAATCAATAATATTTAAGGAAAATAACATACATTAACCAAAATATAATAACTAGAATCATGGAAAAAATTGATATTTGGATTATATTTGTCTAAGAAATCAGATTCTGAATTTTATTGATTTTGGAGTCTGAATTCTAAGGAATTAAAATTATGAATTATAAGGAATTCAGAGTCTGAATTCTGAGGAATTCAGAGATCGAATTTTGAGGAAATCAGATTTGGAATTCTGAGGAATTCAGTGTCCAAATTCTGTTGAATTTGGAGTCCAAATTATGAGAAATTCAGAGTCTGAATTATGATGAATTTAGAGTCTTAAAATAGTAAGACATTGTAGCTTAACAAAATTGTAAGATTTATAGGTTTTTCATAAGGAGATGAAACATTTTACTTAGTAAAAAAATATAGACCTCGTTTTGAAAAGACATTGAATAAGACATTAAAAACCATGATAAGGTAAAATATATTCAAAGAGAAATAAAATTTTCCTTAAGAAAATAATTTAGTGGGAAATATAATTTTCTTTAAGAATTTTTTTTTCTGACTTTCAAAACATATTGGATTGGAAATGTCATATGGAATCTTAATTGACTCAACAATCTCCCCCTTTTTTTAAATCCCAATCAACTTTTTGAAAAAGATTATAAGAAATAATGATTTTTATTTTTGAACATTAAAATAAATACTTATCTCCCATTAGTTTTGAATTATGATGAATACAACTAACTCCCCCTTAGATATGAAAAACCTGAAGATCGTATTCATGTCTTTCAAAGTGATAGAAATTTTTATTGCTTAAGATAATCTCTTTATGAAGTCCCCCCTTATATAATATCATCCTTTCTTAGGGAATTGTCTTCATTATACATAGTATTCTTCTTATCATTCTTTTCCACATTTGTTATTTTCAAAAAGGAATGGTGGGAATGAAAAATATAGAACCTTAAAGATAAGTGATATACAAGACAAAAACATTAGAATGATAAAAAAATTCACTATGATAAAAAAACTGATATAAAGAAAAGATACAAAAATATCTGAGTTTCATGAATATCATTCATCATTATATGCATTTGGAATGAGCCTACTAAATGTTGAAATTAACATCTTCAGCTCTTTGTGATCATCCTAAATCCCCTTGAGAAACTAATTTTGATCCTAATTCTTCTTTTCGAGTGCCTTTATTTTTTCATCCTGAGACATTAGAATTTCTCCATGACACTTTACTATATATTCATGCTGTTTGAAAATTTCATCCAAATATACTATGAGTTCCCATTCTATCTTTATGTATTAAGAATCTAAATTCAACTTAACATTCTAATATTTATCATCTTGCATTTAGGAATCATTCTCTTGAATGAACTTGTCTGAATGGTTCGAAATTAGGGTTTTCATAGTCTTATCTGACTGATGAAAATCAACTTTTATTGATTAATATAAATCATATAAAATATTCAGATATGATATTATTGACTTTGGACATTTTATTATTTCCATACATGATCTTATATGAACATCATATCCAATATTAAATGTCTTGAAATCTTCCCCAACTTTGATAAATTTTTCTGTGAGCATGATTATTGTATATGAATTCTGATTGATAGAATGATAGAGAAACTTACATCTCGAATCGATAATTGGAAATCGGGGAACGGTTTTCACTAACGTTTTCAATAATTGAACAACAATGAAGATTCAGATGTTGATTCTCATGATGGTGAGGAAATTTTATCTAAATCTTCTGCTTTTATCTTGGATGAACCACATGCATCCTTCTAATATTTTACAACCACAACCATCTTCGGTGTGTAAAACCCACCTATTATCTATTATCCATTTTAGAAATAACATTGTCAATCCTTGGATGATTCATCCTCGCTCTGAAATACTTGAATTATCATATCTTCATCAACCTCTTATTTTTCGGCAACATGGTTAATATCTTTTGTATGAATCAAATCATGCTTGTTAATCTCATCAACAGTCGGTTTATCAATATCATCCTATTCATAATCATATTTCCATTGAGAAATTTTATTGGGTGACTCAAACATGAAGTTTAGATTGAATGATTGTCTAAAGTACATTCCTTATCAGGGTATTATTAAACTTTTTAATCACATATTCACATTCATCTTCCTCTTCATATTATACTTATTCTACTTCTTCATCTTGAACTATATCTTATTCCATAATAGGTTTAATAATTGAAATTTTCTTTTTGAGAGTATCTAAAGGAACTAATTCATGGAGAAAGGATTCTAGTACAAGGATCTATTCGCATTCATTCTTAGTATCATATATAATGGCTTGAACTATCACTGCATCTGAAATTTTTTTTATCAACATCTTCCCTTTTTCTAGGATTTCATGTTCTTAAAAACCTTAAATGTTCAAATATTTTTACTCTGTATGTTCCAAACTACTTCTTTCATTTCCATCCTAATTCTTTTTCTTTTGATATCTCCATTTTGATAATAGTTTTTCAGATTTTATTCTTTTTTGGATTTATTGGAGCTGACTGGGTTTCTGGAACTGGAAAATTTTCTATTGATTCTAGTTATATCTCTTTTATCTTCTTCTGAGTATTTTAGAAGAGTATTATTCTTACCCTTTCCTTATCAAATCATGAACATCCCTCATAAAAATAGAATAGAACTCATTTAATTTGATAATAAAACCAACTTTCATTCTCCTCAATGTGGCATCACTCACCAACATGATCTTAACAGTCATGGGTTTACAACTTTATGGAATTTTAATGGATTCTAAGAAAATCATGATGATCATCAACTAGATTAATGGCTACATGATTATCTGAGGCATGAGGTTTTGATTATTAATGTTGGTGATAGTTATAATTATGTACAAGATCAGGTTAACCTTTCTCAGATTAATGATTAAGTCCAACATAATGATCTCATTTTTTAAAAGAGATTCCTACTCTCTATTTCTCAGAATCATAAAAACCTTTAACCACAATGATAACAAACTTATATTTGATTAAATATGATTAATCAATAGTTATTTTATACCCTTGAGTCCTAGAAACTCAAATGCCTTTACATTCTCAAAATTTTATACCTTATCAGAAAACATGTGAGGAAAAAATATTACCTTAGATTGATAAGGAATAACATGAATATTTCCATCCATATTGAATGATAAAGAATAGGTTTATCTATTTATCTTAAATGATAAATTTTCCATTCCCCATTTTTCATAAAAACGTCTTGTATCATAGAATCTATGAGAATCTTTGGATAAACCAGATCCAGACTCTTGGTCTTAGTAACACATATTCTTTTCTGTCACTTCGTCTTGATATTCTTTATAATTAAATAATTATACTCAGAATAGAAATTTGGGTAAAAAACATTTCCCTGTTGAATTTCCAATCCTTGACTTCATTGTTTGAAGTCATTTGATTTTGTGAGGAAACATTTAGTGATATATATAGTGTAAAGAATCCTGAAAAACTTATGGACATATATAGAAATAAAAATCTGTGAAAAATACTATAATGAAGATTTTAGTAAGGAAAAAAACCTCCCAGATTACATAGAAAAATATTATTATTGACAAGGTTCAACATAGATTCATTAAAATTTTATTAAGGAAGGGAAATATTTTTAGGTTTCAAAAAATCTTGTTAAATAAAATAAAATTTAGGTTCCTGTAAAACATGTGTTAAATAAAGGGAATTTATTTAGAGAAACATTATTTTTATTCCCTGTATGAAAAGGAGGTTCTTAATGTAAGGAGATAGGTTTTAATAGTAATGTAATATGAAATATTAACATATAGTTATCATTCCTAACTTTGGTTTTATGTGTTCATATCTATCATATGGTAAATATATTGGAAAAATGATTGCATGTTGATCTTGTGTTCCAATAAATGGAAAAATTAGATCTCCTTTAAGTGTGTGATAACTAAGAATGCGATGAGTAATATCAATTTTATTTTCCAAAGAGTGATGTAGAAGGTTTTTTATAGGTCAATTGAACATGTATTATCACACAGTAACTGTGTCTTTGTAAAACTCATTCCATAGTATGTGAGTGTGTGTTTCATCTACAACACTTGACCACAACAACATACATTTTCTAAATATTATGCATCATTAGTGGAAAGCTCTACTGAGTGTTTCTTCTTGCATGGCCAAGAATATAATTAATATATTTTAAAATGATAGGTTCTGGATGTAATTTTTCAATCGATTCAACATCCACCAAAATCATTATCTGAAAAACATTTAAAAAATCATTTCTAGGAGAAAAGAAAATTCCTTAATAAATGGTTCCAATAAAATATTGAAAAATTATTTTCACTATTTTAAATGGGATTCATTTGGATTATATTGATATCATTCATATAAGCTTAATAAAAACCTTATGTCTCGATGACTAGCTATTAAGTATAATAAACATCCTATCATATCTCTAAAAGATGTTTGATCTACTGGTTTCCTAGCTTCATCAAGATCATTATAATTTGTGGTACTGATTGGTGTTATTATACATTTATTTTTTTTATATACCTAATTTTTTATAATAACATTAATGTACTTATGTTTAGATATAAATGATATTTCTAGTTTTTGATAAATTTTAAAACCACAAAAAATGTTAACTCACCCATCACACTCATTTCAAAATAATATTTCATGAGATTCACAAACGAATCAATTAATTATTGTTGCTTTGATCTGAATATAGTTTCATCAAAATATATTTGATCAATCAAAACATTTTTTATCATTATTTATAAAAATAGCTGGATCAGCATTTTCCTTACCATAATTGATTTGTAACAAAAATCCTAAAAGTCAATTATACCATGCTCTAGGGGTTTTTTAGGTCAATATAATGCTTTTTATCTTTAAAAACATGTACAGGATGTCTTGTGTCTTCAAATATAGTAGGTTGTTAAATATAAAATTCCTCTTGAACATATATGTTAATGAAATTACAGTTCAGGTACATTTTAAAAAGGATGAAATTAAAGAATGCATTAAAGGCATGTAAAATAATACGAAATTCAAGTCTAGATACTAGAGCATAGGTTTCTTCATTATCTATTACTTCTTGTTTATTATATACTTTAGAAAGAAATCGATCTTTTTATCAAACCTTGATTACATTTTCATCATATTTATTTTTGAAGACCCATTTAAATCCAATTATATAGGGTTTCATAGGTCTCTCAACTAAGGTCTGGACTCTATACATTTTGAATTCATATAGTTAATCTTGCATATCATTAATCCAATTGTCATCGCCTGAATCTTCATCAACTCATTTTAGATCTAATTTGAAATTAAATGGTATATTTTCTACTTCAATTCCTAAATATCTTATATTCCATACAGGCTGATTTACATCACCAATGATTCAATCGATGTGGTGATTCTTAAGAAAAGAAATATTTGGGTTTTTTGAAACATGTTCATTAAAATTAGGTATAACATCTTTTGGAGTAAATACATCTGAAAATATTTCATGAGTATTTTTTCTTATTAGAATAATATTCTATCAAAAGATGATAATCGTTTTTGTTAAGTACATGCCACGATGTAGTTATGTTGGTATACAACCAAAAGGATTCATTTCGTTAAATTTATCATTCATTTCTTCTTTAACAGTGCAATTATTTTTATTAAAGACTCTATAATCCATAGAAGTAGTGGAATTGACTATGAAAATTAACTCATCATATTCGGGTGATTTATTATGTAAATTATCTTTTTTAATCATAATGAATACTTTTCATCCAAATAAATTGACTTAAGAACATATAGGTTTTCGATTAGTCCGCAATTCATAAGGTTTTTTGTTACGAAATTGGCAGATTAAAACTCGATTTATTGATTAACAAATATAATGAATATGTTCATCCAAAAGTGTTTGGAAATAGAATATTCACTCAACATGGTTACTGTTATCCCTTGAAGAATTTTATTTATTCATTTAACAACACCATTTAGGTATGGAGTTCTTAGAACTGAGAATTTATGAGTAATACCATTCATAATAATTTTTTTCAAAATCGGAATTTTGAAATTCTCTTCCATGATCACTATGAATAGTTATAAATGGAAGGTTATTCTAATTTTTAACAAGGTATATAAATGTTTTTAAATAATATAAGGCTTTATATATCTTTTTCATGAAAATAGTCCCATTTAAATCTAGTATAACCATCATCTACAAAAAACATAGTATTTACTTGTAATAATTCTACATTGGGTTGGACCTAAAAGATACATAAGCACCAGTTCTAATGCATCATATGTTGATACATCACAAAGTGATTTAAATATTGACTAATTTTTCTGTATATATTGTCAAGGATCCATAAGTTTTTAGGAATCAAATCTATGTTATGTTATATAATTACATAGTCTTTTGTTTGAGAGTTTCATAGGTTCCTATATTTACATTGTCCTAGTTTTCCATGCCTTAACCAAGACTAATCATGCATTGCAATAAGGAAAAGAATATCATGGCTCCTAATGTCTTCTAAATTCTGTGTATAAACATTCTCATGCCTATGTGAAGCTAGAATAAACTCTTCCTTGGAATTGTATTCTAAGAATTTACCATTCCAAAAATTCACAAGGTACACTTCATCACATTATTGTATTATGATAATGAGGATTTTTTATGTCCATTAACATATAAAACTTTTGAAATTAATGTTCCTCTAAGACAAAAAATGATACCTATATAGGAAATTTCTCCCTGAGCATTATCACTAAATGTTACATATCCTCCTTTCTCCTTGATGAAATTTTCAAATATGATTTGGTTTACATTCATCTGATAAAAACATCCACTATCCATGTACAATATATTGTTGTTGGTTCTTCCATTATTTTCCTAAAATAAATGTTTTAGACATTTTGGAAGCATACATTCAAGGATCTAGAAATTTCATAATGTAAAATCTTAGGAATCAACATTTTCTTATAAAAGTAAGATTTATAAAAACATAAGGATCCGGTTTTATTTAAAAAAAATTATCCCAAATTCTACCACATGTTCACTTACCGCAAAATGGAGAAATTTGGAAAAGATTATAATTATTACAAAAATCTATATTTTAAAGAGTATATCTAAATCAAAATATTTTCCAAAGAGGATGAATTTGGGAATACATTTAATCAAATTCATTCCTTCATGAATCGAAATTTAATAGAATATTCATTAAGGAAAATATTTAAGATTTTATTCTGATGACTAAATTATTATGCTTAGAGTCTTTAGTTTAATAACTTGAGTTAGCCTCTAAAACATTTTTCATTGAAATAAAATTTTCATGATGCTCAAAAAATTTATACATCTCATTATTAATATCTTTAATATTTTTAGATTCACATTCACAATGAAAATATTTCCAATCATGATCCATAAAATGATATGATTCTTTTTTGTTAAAAAAATAAATTCTATAATTTTCATTATCTAACATTGTTTTTATCATACTGTTATCATTTTAAAGTAATTTATAATATATAGAAACTTTTATAATGATGTAAAAGTATTATATTCTAATGAGGAAGATTTTTCATATAAAGATTCATAATATTCTTCATTAGTAAAATTATCATTTAAGGAAATATTGGTTTGGGATTTCTCATTGTGTACCTTATCCATAGGACAATGATATCAATAGGTATTATGGTTAAAATATTAATATTATTCTGACCATAGGATTCATAATCTGAAGATTCATTTAAAAAGTCCCCTCATCAAGGCCCCATGATTCATTTGATTTCAGAAATTCATTAGCCTTGGATTTTTAAAACTTCTTATATTCCTTTTAGAATATTTTTCCTTCATGTGTTTTATCTTAAGAATAAGACAATCATGTCTAAAATTTCTTGAACTTTTACACTCATAACAGGTTACTTTAGAATCATTCTTGTCCATTCAATCTTTTTTCTTATATCTGTACTGAAAATAATTATTTCCAACAATCTTTTTCATCCTTCGAGCAATATTGGATAATTCATTCATAGACTGATCATTATGACTTGGTTTAGATATAAATCTAGATTTAAAATAATTAGATCTATTTAACCTTTCTGGAGTCTTGGATTTAGATATAGCAGGGAAATCTACACATGCATTATCATTCATCTTTCATGTTGAAGAAGAGTTCCAAATTAGACATCAATTTTATAGTTAGATACTTTTATAGAATTATCACTGGTTTTTATTTTTTAATTCCCATTCATTAGGAACAATGTCAATTATATTATCCATAATAACATCATCATCAGGACTTTTATCTTTAATAGATTGAAGACTTTTGAAAATAATCACCAATCTTTGTTGTACATTGCAAAAAGGTTCTCCATAAGGAAATAAGAATCCATGATATTCACCTCTTAATATAGATCTTCCAGTTTCTATCAATTTTGATGTACCAAAAAGTTTATCTTCAATTTTATTTAAAATATAGTTATAATAATCACTAGAATAGATTTGACTATATATATTTCTGGTCATTGACCACAAAAAATTATTGTGTACCATGTAATACAATTGATATTCTACATTCTCATGGATTTTAAATGTTTTGACTTCTTTGTCTGGAATTTGGTAATCTCTTGTAATCATAACTAAATTTTAAACTCCAGTGTTCATAAAAAATTTCATCAACCAATAACTTCAGTACTCATAATCATTATAATAAATGATAGGTTGTCTGATCGAATTAATGTTGTCTATTGAACTGATATTCGAACATGCCATATTATATGAAAATTCTTTTCCATGAAAATTTTTAATAGAAAAAGGATATAAACAATGATAAAAAACATTTCGAAAAACTGGAGCAAGAAAAGGTAACAATGAAATGTTTACCAAGAAAAACATACATGTGAGTGTAAGTATTTTAGAGACCTACTCTGATTCAAATTATTTGAACAAAATATAATATTTATATGCTCAACTACAAGAGGGGGTGATTTTTAGGTTTAAAAACATTCAATTTTATCCTCATGTAACACAGTGATTAACAATGTTAAACTAGGTTTAACCACAAACCCACATTGATTCTTACAAAAAATGATAATTGTAAAGGTCTAGGTCTAATTATAAAAATCCTAAACATAATCATGTTAATTATAAATAAAACATAAGCATTTTTATCTTAAAGATGAGTCTAACATAGTGCTAATAAAATCTTATTTATGTTAGAGTAATAAAATTATATGAAAGTATAATAATTATATAATTTCATTATTACATAAAATACAGTAGAATTAAAACAAGTAATAGAAACAAGTAAACTAGTAGTAAATATTTTAATCCAATGATAATGGTATCCAACAACCTTGGATAAAGGTATCTTGATTTATAATTTCAATAAAGTCTATCTTACCCGCACTAGAGAAATCCCTAGATAAAAATATCGGAGTATATCATGTTATCCATACAAGCACTTGAGCATTACTGTATTCATCACCTCTGTCTTCCAATCCCTTTATGTCTGTGAACGTTAAGGTAGTTGACACCCCTCTCTTCATATCCCCAAGAGTCCTCTCTTATAGATAGAAAAAATAAGAGTATCACAATGGAAGATGAACAAGTTGTTCAGGACTAAATAATATGTTCATGGGAAGCACAAAGCATGAGAGGATTTCTCTTTCTAAAAATACATCACATCACAAAATCTATAGGATCATTAATCGACTATGGGATCATTCAAATGAGCTCCTATTTATTGAAAAATTTTAAACGGTCGACTCTCTCCTCTAATGATCATTTTTATTCTTCAATGTCTGATGGATATGTACTTGTGTCACTCAAACAATAGATTGTAAGAAATTTTTTTTTATGAAATCATTTTATTATAAATAAACATGGGAAACATTTTCATTATTTAGAATAAAAAATATTTAAAGAAAATAAAGTAGCTTAACCAAAACTAAATAATCATAATTTTGGAAAAAAGGATATTTGAATTCTATTTTAAAATAAACCGGAGTCTAAAATATATATATTTTGGAGTCTAAATCCTAAGGAATTCAAAGTCTAAATTATGAGTATTTCATAGTATGAATTCTTATGAATATGAATTTTTAATTCTAATGGATTCAAAGTTTGATTTCTATGAAATTCTATGTCTGTATTCCGGGGAATTCAGAATCTGAATTCTAAGGAATTAGATGTCTAAATTCTGCGGAATTCAATTTCAGAATTGTAAGTAATTCAAGTCCGATTTCTGAGGAATCTAGAGTCCAAATTCTGATAAACTTATAGGTTGAATTCTGATGATTTTTGAGTCTCAATTCTGATGAATTCGGAGTCTGGTTATCAGGGAATTTGATGTCTGAATTTCAATGAATTTGGAGTCTAAAAATAGTAATACATGATAGCTTAAAACATAAAAAAATTCTAAGGTTTTTTTAAGTATAAAAATTTTTACATTGTAATAAAATTATACATGGTTTTGAGAATACATTGAATGTGTAATGAAAAAACCTTCATAAGTATAATTTTCTAGAGAAAAAAATATTCATTATGAGAATAATACTTTCGGAATGACTGTTTTCCATAAGAAAGTGTTTTAGTTATTTTATAAACATATAAAAATGGAATATTCATAAGGAATCCTAATTGACTCTACACTTCCTCATAAATTTTAATCATTTAGAATTTCTTCATTATGTGATATTTGACCATCATGTAAATTTCAACATCATTTCTTTAAGAATCCTTGGAATTATCTATAAGGGATTGTTTACAAATCATTGGGGAAAGAAATGATGGTTTTCCTTATTTTATGATTCACATTTCTATCCTTTGTATGAATAATAATATTGGATCCTTATTAATTATAAACATGGATAAAACTATAGTTTCCATTCTACTTAGACCTTATTCCACATTATTTTCTTTACCAGGATGGTAGTGGATTTAGTATTAATTATCCATGATGAGCTCCAACAACTTTCATTGGATCATATTAATATTTATCTATGTCTATATATAATTGTGGATCGTGTGATATATATATATATATCAAACTTTTCCCAATATACATAATTCCATCATATTTAAAAAACTAATATCACAAACACCAACTCTAGATCATGTGTGAGATAGTTTTTCTCATTAAAAGTAACATACCTTGAGAAATAGGATATTAATTTATCATTTTTCATCAATACACATCTTAATCCATTATTTAATGCATCATTGTGTACACAAAATAGTTCCTCTCATGTGGGTAATGTGATTAATAGGGTACAGATAAGCTTCTTTTCAACTCTTTGATATATTCATCACACACACTTATCTAGAAAAATCATTAATCTAGTCTGATTCTTCTTGGTTTGTGGTATTGATAATAATTTTAACTTCCTTGCAATTTTTTTGGTAATTACCAGCTAAAAAAATGTAATTATGGATCTCTATTATAGATTATATCCTAGTAAATTATTCAATTTTATATATCATAAAGGGCTCTAAATGTATCCCTTTTGTTGGTGATATTATTTCCTATGAATTATACTTCCACCAAAAAATCTGATAGTACTATTCATATAGGTTCTCTCTTCGTGAATTCCATAGTACAATATTAATATTCTCTTAATGATCCTACATTCTCTAGGAGTCTATCAGAATAACATCAATACCAAACACCAATTTTTTTGGATAATCATTAATGTATCAATTAATTATGTCCAAAACAAATTATAGGGAATATTTTATTCTTAATGGAATCATTATGAAATCAAATTTCACATTAATTGTTTGAAATGAAGTCTTTAGAATGTCTTTATTCCTCACCATTAATTAGTTATTTCTTAGTTAAAGGTATACATAGAGAAATATTTGGCCACATGCAGTGGATCGAACAAGTCATATGTCCATTTAAGGGGATAATTTTTCTTTATTTATATTTTTTATATCTCATAATAATCAATGTATAAGATCATTGATCTATCATTATTCTTGATGATGAGGACCAGGGTAACCCATTGTGAAGCACTCGGGTGTATTAAACCCTTATCCATATTCTCTTCTAATTGATTATTAAATTCTTCCAACATAATGGTGGGCATCATATAATGATTCGTTGATATGAATAAATACACATGTATAAGTTCTTTTAATAACTCTAACTATTAGTCAGGATGATTAATAATGAATTATTCATGGAATACATTCATGTAATCACTCAAAATGTGAATCTATTAAAAAATAATCGCATCTGTTTATGAAACTATTTGAGTTAAATATTCTCAATCATAAGAAAAAAATATCAAAAATTTATTTCGTGGTTCTAACTGAGATTCTTCCATCTTCATACACATGTAAAGAATTTGAAGATTCCTTGAGATGTGACGATAGATCTCCCACTCCCTATAGTTGATGTTGGTTTTTGCTAAATTTTTCTAATCAATTCCCAATACTGCATTAATCTCTAAAAAAGTAAGTAAGAATTGATTTTATGGGATTTTTAGTCCAAAAACATCTATTAAGGATGATGTATATCATTAGACGCAACAATATCCATATTATTATTTTTCACAGATAACTCAACTTAAATATTTTAAGTACTCTTTGAATATTTATAATAAACATGAAATAAATGAAAGAATGTAGAAAATATTAACAAAAAATTCTGTTTTTTATTAATTATTAAATAACCATCATTCATGTGACCACGTCATTTTCTGTATCTACGACATATCTAGTGATAACATATTCCCATCATATCATCCCTAAATGGTGTTGGCGTTTATCTTCTCTATAAACACATAGCTAATGGAACTGTTTTGCATAATTCTCATGTTCATTTTAGACGAAACACATTTCTACATGATGAGTATTGATCTAAAGTATTATTTATTTCACTTCACTAGTTGTATTGATCAAATCCTACCAGACAATATTACCCATATTCCCCCATTTCGACTTTGAAATCATCTCATGGTTCCCTCTATATGGTTCTCTATATACATTTTTGCAATCTTTTGATATATGTTATGCTAGTGTTTCTCTCCTCCCAATGATTCATTTATTTATCCTCACAAATTAACTGGCTATTTCTGATTTTTATCTCCATGCCCATGAGACTACTATTATCCTGCAATTTCCTTCACAAACATAAGGATACTATAGGAAATATCTTCATAGATTTCAATGTCCCAAAATAGTAAATCTTTTCATATAATTATCTTTAAACAACTAATGATTTGATCCACATTCCTTTTTTGTAATGAAAAAAAGAAGAATACCATAAAAGATATGTAAAATTTTTCTCAAACGATGAGATAGAATCACCTTCTATTTTTTTCTATCTAAGGAACTCACTCCCAATAATATTATGTTGAGTTCAAGGAAAATGTTTATTGAAAAATATTTTAATTAATCCTTCATATTAAATGGAATCCCATTACTAATTAGACATACTGTTTAAGATCAGTGTCCTACAATTATCATCTTCCCACAAAAATAATAGTCCTTCATCATGATTTTTTCTTTATCTTAACATTGTAGGAATTTAAATAACTTCTCAATAGAGTTAATCAATTTTTAAATGATGATAGGATAAAATTATTCACTAAAGGTAAGAGGCCATTTTTACATAACAAATTTATCTAAAACACAATCCCGATTAAGATAAAGAAACTATTACATATGATTTATGTTATTCTTCATAAATTGACCTAGTTGAGACAATACATTATTGATTTTTGGAGATCTCATTCCCTTTAGGTTTGGCCATTCATTAGAGAAATCATTACATTTCCTATTACATTCATTGTTGGCCTCAATTATCTTATTAACATATATTAAATAAAAACAAAAACTATATATCTGGGATTCAACAAATAGATAACGAGGATATAAAAAAGAAAATTATGAACCTACTATCATATATTTATAAATTTAAATTATATCATAACTTTGGATTCTGTATGCATAAATCGTAGTTTTCTTGGGTGATATAGTTATCCTTAGGGTTATTAATAATTTATTTTAAGTTATATTCCCCAATAATAACTAGAACATCAACTGATAATAAATACGGGTACCTATTCCTTTTAACTATATTACATCATGATATTAGTCATAATAATCCATTATATAAAAACCATGGATAAAATAAGACTCTCTTTGGACGACTAGGTATATAAATAGAAATTAAAAAACTATTTTAAAATATATTTTTGTTAGTATCCATAATGAGATCATAACACCCTTTGATATCCTATAACATCACAAGACATCCTACTGAATGCGTAAAAAAAAGGTGATCTAAAATCCCAAAAAAGGAGTAACCATGGTGATGTAGTATAGAAAAAAAGTTACAAGGAATAACATGATAAAATAAAAGGAATATATCATAAATAAACATATAGAATCATCACATATAGAACATCCTATCATATGATCAGGGAAAAGGAGGAAATTGGCAGTAGTATTATATATAACAAAATCATGAGTCAAGGATAACTACCAAGACTATTCCACATGGTGGACAACATTCAATAATAGATTATGTTTACTCTATAATCTCATAAATAACATCTCATGATACAGAAAAAGTAACTGATTATTTGACGAACTATATATAAATATCCATTATAAATTGCTTATTCATATTTTTTCCAAATAAATAATAAAACATATGGAATAAACATAAGGGTGTCCGACATAATGAAATGGGTATCGGAATAATTATATAAGAAATAAACAAAGGGAGAATAACAATGATATCCATGAAAGAAAGTACAAAAATCATTCATGTAAATTAATAATTGAAATATAATATTATATCATGAATAATTACTTCCCAATTAACTGAAAATAGAAGCAATTGTAGTTATGTATCATTGGTAATGTTACAAATATGTTTGATTTTAAGGAAAAGAATAAAGATCCTTTAAAGAGGGTAATGGAATAAGAATTTCTATAAAATGGGTTAAAATGAGATATGTTCCCTTTAATAAGATATGTTCCCTTTAATAAGGTTTTCTTATTGAATTGAGTTGAGAAGGGAACATTTTAAAACATTTATTACCCCATAAAAGAACTATGAATTGATATATATAATTTTTTGTGGTATATACAAAATGAATATAAAAGAACTATATAATTTTAATTAACATGTAAATTGAGTAAAAGAGAGAGAAAAAGTAACTTAAAGGTATTTTGGAGGATTGAGGAGATCTCATACATTGCACTTTCCATTAGTTGATCGTTATTTAAAAATATTTATGATGTTTCAATTAATGTTACAAATTAATAACACAACTATATTAATATTTTTATATCATATATAATTGTCATATAACCTCTTACTACCCAATTAGTAATAATATTTCATTATTTTGGTGTTTAACTCCTTCATTTTTCCTTGCATGATTATAACGTTATATCTGGTTCATGTGCATGTGAAATAGATTAATCACCCCCATAATTTTATTAATTCTATATTTATTATATGTGATGATTTAATATATTTTTACATCAATTTTTTAATTTTGGATATAAAAAATGTGTCGCATCACCTCGTGGAGTTAGTAAGCAATATGTATACACAAGCGTCATTATCATTGAAATAATGGTGAATGTATAGGAAAATATAGATATATTAAAAATAAGGAATAAATATCATGTAATAATTATCATATATATAAATTATTTCAAAAAATATAACTATACAATTAAACTGGTGATTGAAAATGAATTATATAGATACCCAGAGATGGTTAGTCATCATACGCATGCGTAGTGATTATGATTTACATAGGATAGATATAAGGTGGAATATTATTGTCTCAAAATAATAATAACATATCAGTATATATAGAATTATAGATTTATTATTATAATATGTGTTTAAAAAATTAATAGTATCTATAAGAAAATTGAAATTTGGAAGATTCAGTAAAGATGATTACCTCTTCTACAAATTAGTTCCTATATTAAATATCTATGTCCACATAAGGTAGGTCTTATGGAATGGAAATAAACACCAATAAATTAATAAATATGTTTATAATATATGTATTCATCTTTTGGTTGAGATAGATGGATAAATATTGGTTAAATAACATATGTAATTATTTCCCATTCATAGTTGAGGTTATAGATATTTTTAGAATTTCTCAAAATATTAATATATAGTAATAGTGTTTTAGATCCAAATGCTTAAAAATGGACAATAAATACATAAAGGATGGGATTGTGGTAAATATATTACTCCATTTTGGATTATTTAGTATTTTTTTTTATTGAATTATATAATAAAATATTATATTTAGGAAAATTCATTGTAGTTAATTTTTACACTATTCAATACATTGACATTAAAAACATCAGAAAAAAATAAAAATAAAAAATATATATTCAAAACATGTAATTTTCATATATATAATTATTGTATAACCATAAATAATGAAAATTATATTTATTTAATATTTTTCATAGTATTTGTTTTATTTTTAATTTTATTGAGTAATTACCGCATCAACATTCACCATGAATTTTAGGTACTTATTTTGTAACTAATTTTTTTTAAAAAAATTCACCATAATGATAAATCGTTTCTAATTCTGAAGAGTTTTTATAGTCAAATTTATATACTTTATAACTCTATATTATGAAAATAACACTTATTAAAAACAATAGTGAGTCATGTTTGAATTTTCATTATATAAAATACTATAAAGATAAAAATCTAAAACATATTTCCATAAAATTTCATATAATTGATAAATGGATGAATGTGGTAGAAATTAACTCTTCCCATAAAATGTAGTATAGTTTTGGGGTCGTTTAAAAGTTCGTATCATTTTATTTTAATGCTAAATTACATGATTTCCTCATTAACATGGTAGTAAAAAAATATGGTTACTATTCATTAGGGACAAAATTAAAGGGTTCTATTTTACAAATTTCTGAACACTGATTTAAAATATATAATCCATTCCTCAAAATTAAAAACCAAAAAAAATTAAAAATTTAATTTAAAATTAAACATGTAAAACGTAATGAAATTTTTTTCCCAATGAAATCCATTTAAAGTATGAAATTTTTCCTACTACATTTATGTATAAATAAAATTTAAATGATCAATATTATATTATTTATAATATAAAGGATGTATTTAATGTCTAAGAAAAATCCATAAAAGAATTTTAGTTTTTAAAAACATTAAAATAAAATATATATTTTCCATATAATTTAGTATTTTTAATTATTCAATAAAATCTAAAACATTTGAGAAAATTTTCAACTATTCATCCATTTATTATTTTGACCTAATGAAATCAAACACGAAGTTTGGATTTCCAAATAAAAATTTTAAATTATTTAAAAATTATTATATTTATTTTCTCATAGAATGAAATAAAATCATTTTATTTTTGAAACATATATTTGAATAACAATAAGATTTTGTTAAAATTTAAGTGTTCATTTCCTATGAATTTCTATATATTTCAAAATATTCCAATTAAAGTCAGGAACTATCTAAGTGGTGACATGTCTTGATTACCCCAATTCCACCTCTAATAGAATTGGGGATGGGGACTAAATCTGAGTTTTCATATCACACAAATGAGAGGCATGTGCTTATGTACTTGTAATAATGCACTCATCTCCAAGATGATAATACCAAAAAGTAAAATCCCTGAGTAAAAATATTAATGAATATGACAATATCCCAACCAAAAAACTACAACAATAATGTAAGGTACAGTAATGTAAAATTGGTCTCGAATACAACCCCACTAAAAAGAAATAGTTTGTAGCATATGGTCTCAAAGCTTGTCCATAGAAAGCCCAACCTGACTGGTAGAGATAGGAAATGTTGTCTGAATACACCAGATCACACCTCAATTTTTTGGCATCTATCTAATCAAAAACTCATCCTGGTCCACCAATAACCTTTTTAAAGAATCAGTGGTCTTCATAAGGCCTTAAAGGTGGGGGAAATTCCCGTGTTGGTTTGTTAAAAAAAATTACCCTATAGGATACCCCAAAAGACAATGTAAAATACAATAGAAAAGGTTTTACTAAGAAGAAATGGTAATCAAAACAAAAGTATAAATCTACAGAACAAATAATATGAACCTCTAGGTACATTTGTTATAAATTACAAGACACATTTTCACATCCATTGCTAATGACATGATTCCGCTTATAGAACTCTCTTTCCCTAATATCTCACTCCTTGAGCTATCTGATATAAGCATGTGAAAACGGTTATCAAAAAGTACCCAATAGAACACTAGGGTCGCTTCATGATATGTACTTTTCCTAATACATTCATTCTCTCAAATATATGTAGTTTCAATTACACACAGTGTGTCAGAATCACATAAGATGCTAGTGACACACAGAGTGTCGATAAGTCATAAAACCAAAAATTCATGTATAATTGAAATATTCTGATATCGATAAACATTTAAGGGGTCCCCCAAGCCCAGGGCTCACTGGGGGAATCCTCTGCATATTGGAAACATAATCCTTGATAGGGGATATGTTCTCATGAAAATATTGGTCAGACCATGAACACAAACCCAATCTAAGGTACCACGAAGAGAAGTGAGGTCTAATTGGGAATCTCAATGAGATATATGCTACATATCATTGAGTCAAATTTCGAATCCATGATGAGACAAATCAATTCAGAATAAAGGTCATTATATATCATGGGAACGATATCCTGCATTCATCCCTCTTAGGAAAAGGAAAAGTGTTATCTCTCAACCTCTTTTGGTCCAACAAAAAACACAAAAAAGACATCTCAAAAGGAACTCCATGTTTCAAGGGTACCAATAAAATATATGGCTAATAAATTAGATGCATTGTTTTAAAGATATGGTTATATTGGTGAAGAAACCAAGAACTGGTCTGGTCTGGGTCCAACTCGACCCGCCAGACCTAACCCGGGTCGAACTAAATGACCGGGGCCGATCCAGTCTCGTTTGGTCAGAAATAGCCCAGACTACTAGGTCCAGACCATTGGTCCACTTGAGCATCCCGTCACCACCTATTATATCACACATTCAAGTAGGCCGGCCTATTTAATGCATGCGGCCCTCTATAGTCGCATGCCCCACTAGTCGATGTCTCCCCCTTACTACGTTGCCTGATTTGCGTCACGACCTCCTGCTACAGCTTGTGACCATTAAGATTTGTCCAATACATATGATGCCACTACCACATGTTTCCATCAGTGCCGGAACACCGGTGGGCCCTTCTATAAGCCACTTTTCACCTCAATTGCTACATTATTTGAAACTAAGGCACACATACGTTCCTCATGTTGCGTTATCCACTACCCTTGGCTAGGATCGATGTCACAATTCATTATGAAAAAACGTTTCTCAAAAAGAGATATCCCATGAACTACATTTATTTTTATATCAATGTTGTCATCACAGATTCATCATGCTAGGGTAATCCCATATTTGTGGTAACAAATAGTTGCACCAATGATCGATTTTTCAATGATTGATCGATCACAACATGTCAAGTCACGAGCCAATGAAATAAATCCCTGGATAAATGATGAAAAAGGGGTGAAAAGAATAAATCAACAAAGATAAATGGACCATGATTTATGTTCATGTCTATCAATGTTCATTTCCATTATAACAACAATAAAAATCCAACTAAAAATGATTAAGATCATTCTCCCATCAAAAATACACAAAGATAAATCCCATCCCGCAACAATAATAAATCTGCATGCCAATATTTTTAATGATTGATCTGCGTTCATCAGGGAATTAATGAACAATGAAAAAAATTAAATAAAAAATGCACTATCTTGATTCGATTCTATCACAAAAGAATAACTATTGATGTTTCATCATCTTGGGTGAAGATCATTTGAATTATTGGTTTGTTGATGATTTTAGATCCAAGTTCCACCACTATTTGTTGATAGTGTTTTGTCTCATTTCCTCAGAAGATTTTACGGTTATTGTGATAACCTTGAATCCTCTTAAAACATGTATTAAAATAAAATTTTTCATTTCATCAATAATAAAATATTGTTATGAAAATAATTTAATGACTCTTCCAAGGAAAAATTATCCTTCACAGTCGGGGCACGCTAGCCGATGTTAGGGCTCACCAAAATAACACCCCTCCGTACATCGTGGTGGAAGAATATTTACAATACAATTTACTTGTTATTAGTTATTAATATTTTAAAAATAAAATAATTTTATTTAATAATTTTATTTACTGTTATACCCATTTTGGGTTTTTCCATTGAATACATGTGCCGACTAAAGTTATGTTTCACCTTGGGTAATTACACTGGTCTGAGCTCAGTGGTTCCCTACAATTTATGATCTGGGAACCAATATATATTTTTTTCACTTTTCCAGAAAATTCTTTCCTCTATGATATTAATAACATAAAATTTTTTAGAAAATCGATTTGGGGACACCAAGCCTCAGAATCACACTCTTTCTCAACACTTCGTCTCAGATTATTCCACAATAATTTTTGAAAATAATTTATATGAAATACGAGTCATTAAAACCACCCCATATTAGGGGTTTACATACTTGAAATCCAAAATAAAGGGATAGTCATATAATTGATTTTATTGAGCATAAATCTGGGCTTCCATCTCTAATGCGCTATCCAGGAGATTCACGTGCTTCCAACGAACATGCACCAGGGGAATCAACCTTCCATGAAGGATCCCCTTCAGTCAATCATTGATGTGAACCTAATTTTTAGAAAATTCTCCCAATTCAATGACATTGGATTAATCATGAACATATCTCCTCACCTTAGACACAATTAAGAGGTTGTGTACCCGGTGCAACTATGGGGATATAGCCAAGTGGAACACCACCTCAACAACTATATTCATTACATTGAAATGTCCAATGATCCCCTGAGATATATTTCATTCTTATCCATATATCTATATCCCAAATCGAGGAATGTCCCGAAGAAACACATGGTTTCCCTATTCAAACTCCATAGTCCTCTATCGTCTATCCTTATAATATTTCTGAGTGCTATGTGTTGTCATCATCCCCTCCTGGTTGACCTACACCTTTTATGGAGTCTCTTTCTCCTTCTACGAACCGATGGGTTCCAACACCTCTGGGTCATTCAATCAATGTGGGGACCTGTAGGGTCACAAGCATGAAGTCTCAAATGGTGACATATTGAAGGTGTAAGGGGAGTTTTTATTTTTCCAAATCTCCACCACATGTAGTAAATCATCCAAAATACATCCAAAACATAACATTAATTCCCGAAACATGTCCTCATGAGACGGAATGGTCCTCTCCATCTAGCCATCCGTTAGGGGATGAAACATTATGGTACAACATAACTGAGTCCCAAACACCTCCTTAGATCCCTTAAACATATGGGATTAGAATCAAGGATCACAATCTGAAACAAAAATAGATGGAACATCATTAATCTAAACTATCTCTTAAATATTGATTCGTCCCATGATATCTACTGAACTCTTCTCCTAAATCACTAGGTAGTGGGATAACATGGTTAGTCCATCAATTATCACCATGAAGGTATCGTGACCCCTAGTTGTATGTGGTAAACATGTCACAATTACCATCAAAATCCATCCCACATCTATACTTTCATCTCTAGTTGTTGAGTCAAACCTGCATGTACATGATGCAAATCCTACATTTTTCAATAATTAAGGCATTGAGACAAAAACCCTACAACCTCCATCTTTATCCCTAGACACTAAACTGACATCGATGGTTCTAGTACGTCATTTCCACACCTAGATGTACCAATATAGGGGATCCATAAAATTCCCTCTAAACAACATTTCGCAATGCCACTGGAATCAATGTGCTTCCTATGAGAATAAAAACATGCTCCCGACCTCTTGAATATCCATCAGGGGAGTTCTATATGGTTGTTTGATCATGTATAGGCACATAGTTGGTTTCCCTATGTTTATCCTCCCTCACAAGATGATATAGTGGATGGGTGAAAACAATTGACTACAGATTAACTATTCTATCTCTATCCACAAAAGATATACGTAATGAGGCCAACTGCTCTGATGCAATGTTCACCAACTGCATGCTTGATCCCATCTGAGAGAATCTTCTACCACGTTCACCTTCCTAGGGGTATAAAAATCCATAATTCATAATATTGGTATAAATATATCCTTCACTTATGTATCATGTTACAATACTTTTGAGAGAAGATATATATGAGACTGTTGTGGTTAAAGTAGAAGATAAATTTCTCACACACTAGGTAGTGTCACACCATCTTCAATTTTAAGACTATTACTACAAACTCAAGTGGATGGTTCACACATTTGTTCTCATTTAATTTAAACTACCGTGAGCCATAGAAAATATCATCTTACATCTACATTAGAACAAAAAAATTATTGGTTCATGTTGCATCAGGGAACACTATGTACATGACACCCTCCTCTAAAAACCTCAATATATGAGTGTCCGTCAAACTCTATGCCAACCATTGCTAGATAATTTTCCACTCTAGTCTCTAAGATGATATGTATGAGATCAAAAAACACAACTAAGGGATTACTAGAGCATAACACTATGTCTCACAAATCCCTTCTTCTATAAGTCATCCGACTACACTCTCATCTCACGATGCTCTTCAGAAGACGTCAAATATGATGGTGTAGATAACGATTTCCTCATGGGGTGTAGATCAAAATAGATTTATAACTATAGATGGAGTGATTCAACTACAACATATTCAGGGAAGATGTCCTCATACACTACCACTATTATTGGAAACCGAGAACTCAAAACATCGACTACAATGAGGGTCAAGCTCTCCCACTGAAGAGTAATCAGATTCACTCTCTTACATGTGATTCCATCCAGAGATACAATGAATTAAATTTATCCAAAAAATGAAAATATGGATACGTGACTACGGAATAACCACACCCTTCCGCTAAAAAATCAATTTTAGAAAGAACTATGTCTAGTAGTCTAGATATAGAATGAAATCTTATGGTCTCGACGATACCATGAGGATATACCAACTGAAAATCTCACCATTATGATTCTATTAATATTGTTGGTACCAGGGTGTGATAATTGGGTCTCCTTCTATAGGAGTCTCAAAACATCATGTCCATGTCGATGATTTAACTGGAATATTTTTTTATCATACAAGAAACGTGGAAGGGAGGGGTAAAACTAGAACATGTGTATATCTACAACAACTAAAGAAGAAAGAGACACATAATACCATGAACCATTCCCAAATCCTAGAGGTCATAAACCTTGAACGAAAATAGTTTTCTCCTATCCTATGCTCCATCTATTTGAGACTATTATCGACCACTTGGGGTTGGTGGTTATTACATGTCAAAACATTGAACAACTCTTACTACATCCCCAACCCTGATACCAGGTCTATCGCTCGATTGATCTATATTCCCCCACCACTACCCCTTTAATAGTGGTTTATCAGTGGCCTCTCTGAATACATCCTAAATAGTGGGACAATCTCATGTGGGATGTTTCATCCCATGAAATTAATAGAATGCCTCTTCCTTAGGGGAGTAACACACCCCATAAAACATCCAGAGATACCTCTTGTTCTACAGATTAAGTCATGTACCTACTATAGGTAGGTCATACTGAATTTTTATCCCATGTCATCACTACCACATAAGCATATAATATATACTCGAACCTTTCATATCATAATCTAGTTCCAAAAGTGAAATTAAAAACTCAATATGGAAGGCTTAATCCACCCGATCCACAAGACGTGGGAGTATAAAATGATTAACTAGAAAAATAACTACCTATGATCCATCTTGTATAAACAAATACTCATGAATATATACCCTTAGGTATAACACTTTAAACATCTTGTCAAACTCCCAATCCTACTTCGGAAACCTTGGTGGCTAGCATTGTGAATACATCTTGTAAAAACTAAGGTGTATCATGGTTAAAAGAGTATACATAGTGAGATAATTCATGAAGGATTGGGAAAACATAACCCATTCATATATTATTCATGTACCTTAATTTTTCCCTAAATCTAGTGTTTTCATGTGATGAGTTGAAAATAAGTTTTCTAGAGTCCTGGTGTATGGATATAAAGTAAGGGACACCAACACTAATATCCCTGCCCTGAAATCTGAACATGGAACACTTAACAATATTTCCCCAAACCATCCTCATATACTCTTTTTCCTAACGTAGAACTAGCCTCCTCTCATACCACTCTGTTCTACCTAGGACCCCATCAATGTTCCAATGGTTTACCCATGACTTGATACATGTAGAAAATGCACATGTATGGGTGAGTAAAACAATACTCAATAGAACACAATGAAACACAAAGTAAAATACCATAGTGGAAATATAACTACGAAGATATAGTAATCTAAACATAGGTATATGTATACAAAAAATAAAAAAAAGAACATCTAGGTATACTCCTAAAGGATTCCATGACTGAAGGTCTCATACACATCTCGCAACTCTGTTCTTCTCATAGCATGCTCATTCTGGGAGATATCACTTCTTGAGATTTCTAGTAGAAGAACATGGAACAAGTATACCAAAATTATCCCAGATAACACTAGGGTCTTGAAAACATTCATAGATTCCATAAGACAACTAATCTCACTAAAACATGGTTTTTTGATAACTCTAGGAGTGTTTGTAACACACTAATTGTCTGTAACACATAGAGTGTCAGTAAAAATGGAGTTTCGATAAGTCATGCATCCCCAAGTCCAGTAGAATGAATTAAATATAATCATGATACATAGATTGGGGGTTCTACATCAAGGGATCACAGGGGGGGACTCATATCTGGTTTGTAAATATCATCTTAAAAAGTGGATAGTTGACCATGTAAATATTTTTCACACCATGTACACAAACATAGTCTACATTTCCATGGAGATAAGTGAAGACTGACCATTAATATCAGTCCAATACATGCCCTAACCCACTCAGTCGATTGTCGAAGATGGGTTGAGAAACTCACATCAGAATATGGTTCATCCTGTATGACAGGAATGATATCCTACATTGAACCCTTACAGGAAAATAAGAATATTTCACTTACAAACTTTTTAATACAACTCAAATCCCCAAACCCATATTAAAATGACCTCCATGTTTCAAGGGTCCCAACATCGTAGACAACTCCTCAACTAGAAATTTTTTGAATGATATGGCCATTTTAGTTAAAAAATCTGGATCTTGGGCTAACCCAATGTGACAATCGGGTCTGGTGACAACACAGACATCCCGCCTTAACATGGTCACCGGGTCTTGGCCTACCAGGTACCAGCAGTTGCCCCGTAGACACGTGGGGCCCACCCTAGGGTCCACCCACAAGCCCGAATGGGTCATCTGACTAATGATTGTCCTCACATGCCAACAAATGTCCTTTCTAGTGTGCTTTTTCCTCACTCACACACACCCTAGGAAACTTCCCATAAGTTCACCCATGCTGATCACTACTCCAGGCCAAACACACTTAACTGTGGAGTTCTAATTAAATAGGCTTACAAAAAGGAAGGTGCACCCTGTTGACATGAGTCATATCATTTACCCATTTAACCCTTTATCATTTGGGAATATTACAATCACCCCCCCTAGAGCTCGAAGTCCTCATTGTGGGCCCTTAAACTCAACACTGGCAGTGCACCACACACTTAAGTCTGTGTTCCTCCTCTGATACCAAATGTGATAACCGGGTCCTGGTGACAGCACAGACACCCCACCTTAACAAGGTGGTCAGGTCCTGGCCTACCAGGTACAACCAGTTGCCCCGCAGACACATGGGGCCCACCCTAGGGTCCACCCACATTCCTGAACTGGTCATCTGACTAATGATTTTCCCTAAAGGCCAACACATTTCTTTTCCAGTGTTCTTTGTCCTCACTCACACACACCCTAGGAAACATCCCAGAAGGTCACCCATCCTGATCACTATTCCAAGACAAACAAGCTTAACTGTGTAATTCTAATCAGATAAGCTCCCGAAAAGGAAGGTGCACCATGTTGACATGAGTCATATCATTTAGCCATTTAACCCTTTATCATGTGGGGATGTTACACCTGACCCGACCCACCAGACATATCATTTCCCTCTATCCTCCTCACTAAATGTAGTCTACCCCAGTAGCATGCCTTGTTGCTCGACAGAACACCCCTCGATGGGTTTCCTAGTTAGCATCATAGCCTTATGTCATGGCCCATGCTCACTGCCTCCAATCAAGTCATGTGCCTGCCGTTGCAATTCTAAAACAGTTTTTACCTCCATAGCATGTTCCACTAGGGATCCCACCAATGTCCCCTTATTTGGGAAAACAGATCACATCTTTTACTCTATTTTTCATAATGTAGGAACACCTATGATCTCGATCTTCAATACTTCTCTACCCAAGGCTTTGATCAACGTCAAGATCCATTTCGAAAAAATGTCACTCTAAGAGATATATCTTCTGACCCACTATGATCCATCAATCTTTTTCATTGTAGAACTGCCATCATGCCATGATAATCCCAGATCTATGATATCATATCATTTCACCATGGATCAGGTCATCAACGAATTCTTGATCGAAACATGTAGAGTAGGGGGCCCAACAAAGAATGATTTTGAGTAATGATGAATAGGGGGAGACAAGAAAAAATAAACCAAGAGGAACATACCTTGATCAATTTTCATTTCAATCGTGGTTCATTTCCATAAAAATTATAATATAATTTTATCAAATAATCCCAAGATCATTCTCCCATTGGAACCATGTAAAGGTAAATCATGTCCCGTAATAACGATTAGTCTCCAGACCAATATTTTTTTTGATTGGTCTACGTTAATCATGAACATAATGAATAAGGAAATGAGATCATATAAAAGATTACTAACTTCAGTTTTTATCGATCACTACCAATAAACCGTCGATGTGTCATTGTCGTGGGTGAAGATCCTTTGAATCTGAGGTGCATTGTTGATCGTCAATCAACGATCCACCGCTATTCATTGAGAGAGCTTCATCTCCATGCCTTATAATAATTCTAGGGTTATGGTCATAACCATGACCCTCTCCAAAAATTTGTATTAAAATGAAAATTTTCATCGCATCAATATTTAAACATTTTTATTAAAATATTTAAATGATGTTTACATTCAAAACATTCTTACAAAGATGAGCAGCTCCGGTAGATGTTACCCTTCACCTATGGAAAAAATTTCTTAAAAACTATACTATGGGCCAAGATCTCCAATCTGAGTTACTATTTATGACTTATTGTTATTTTAGAAATAAAATAATTTTATTTAATAAATTTATTTAGGGTTACTCCCTTTTTGAGTATTTCCACTCATGACTCGAGCCGAGAAAAGTTATTTTTTACCAAGGGTAAAGTCACTTCTTTTAGCTCAATGGTGCCATCAGATTTTATATTTTGGTAACAATTTAGAAGTAATTTCAATTGTTTGATAAATGTAAAATGTTTGTGCTATTAAAAACATAAATTGTTTCATCGAATCGTTCAGGGCACACTGGGTCTCATTATCACACGCCGTCTCTTCTCCTGGTCTCGTAATTTTCCCAATTTTTTTTAAAAAAACAATTCAAGAAAATATGATTCATTAGAATAAAAATTCATTCTGAAAAATTAAATTTATTTTTTATAATTACCATGTTAATATAATAATATTTTAATCGTATATATTAGTTCGTTTTAACTCATTGTTGGATAAAACTAAATCTACCGATGAAATACGATTATTTAAAGTGAAATATTTCATAAAAATATATAGGTGTTACTAACCACATCCATTTATATATCCCATATATAAATTATATTTTCATATAATTGTTTATATAATATTGAATGAACCTTCTCATAGTATCCCAATATTACAATTTTTATAGCGACATCACCAAAGTATCATTGAGTCAGTTTCATCATTAATATGTTTGAATAAGAAACATTGAATAACATATTAAAGGAAAAAATTGGTTATTAATATTTGTAATAATTGATACATACTTGTTTATTTCATTAAATTTGAAAACACGAATTACTACATAAATCGTTTTTGTGAATATCATTAATCCCTCTAGAATATCCTTCCATATCAAACATAGTTCCCTTCATAAAAAAATAGTGAACGGAAAAAAATTAAGGATGAGACGAAAACCATTTCAGTGTTATGTAATGTGAATGAAATAATGAATAATTTTGAAAAATTAAAATTTCAAGGTAAATAAATGAAGACACATTCATTGTTATAAATACACTAAGGAGGAAGGGAGTCGATAAATAATATCAATGTGAAAATATAATGTAAAAAAATAAATATGATAAGGAAAATAACTGAACAATTATTTCATTTAATAAATAATCTGTAATGTGAGTGAATCAATATATAATATTGATGCAATATTATCAAGGATAATAACAAATATGGACAAGAAAATAACTAAACACACATGCCATTTGATGAATAAACTGAGTAAGAAGTGCATCTAGTGATATTATCAATGAAAATATTGGTGAATAATTATAAATATGGAAATATAATTAACAAAAAAAATATAAAAAATCAATAAAATAACTATTATAAATGTATAATACATAACCAATATAGAATGATAAATAACTAAAAATTCATCCCATTAAATTGAAAATTTAAATGAAATGATTCTAGTGAAAATATCATTCTGAAAATATCTTTGATAATAATAAAAGATTTATTAATAATGTTTTTTATAAATTATTAGATGTGGAATATAAGTAACATGATACCTCTACCTTCAAGATCTTTCACCTTATGGTTTCAAACTACATTTAAATACTCAAATTAATGCTTACTTGCTAATTTTTCTCATGAAATAGATTGATACATTGTGGGGATATATAATAACAAGATTATCCCTTCTTTGTAGGTCCAACAATTTCATGTATAGTTATTAATATATTTAATTGATTAATAAAAATTCCTTAACATAAAATATCCACATTGATTAAAGGATACTAATTTTTCAATATTTTCACATTTAGTCAAATTAAATTCAGAGTAATACATCGTATGTATAAATGAAATATATTTTAAGAACTAATAATATAAATGATTAATAATATATTTATATAAGATTAATTTGACTTCTAATTATCACATAAATGTGAATATTTCATGGGGAATTTAATGAATTCATAAATGAAACATCAAATTCAATATCAATACTATACTTGGTACAATTAATTATACAACATCTAGAGGAAGAATATGTATGAGCACAATACAATATATCCCCCATGGGGTATATAAAAAATAGATTGTTGTTTTCAATTATGGATAATGAAACAAAAAATATATTTTTCTTAAAACATTTTTAAAAAACCAAACATTCCATTATTAAATTCACATTCTAAAACTTAATTTTTTTTCAAAATAGTATTCATTTAATATCAATTTTAAAAAATATAAAATTTAGAGAATTGGATGAAAATAATTTTCCTTAAAAATATTCTAAAATATAAAAATATTAACGTGAAATAAATGATCCTCATGACGGTGGGTAATCTGTATATCCTATATAACTTAAAAAGAATATTATTTTTTTAAGTAATAAGGTTTAAAAAGTTATATATTTAGAAAATGAAAATAGGATTAATTTAAAAAAAATTAGAAAGTCAAAAAGGATAAAATTTACATTCATATATCATTAAGAAAAGTTAAAAACATTTTTTAACACATTTTAAAAAATATATTTATTTTGAAGAAAATGGACTTCAGTCCAAAGTGTGATATTAAGTTGGATTTCATTAAAAAAATTATTTATTATTTTATGTACCAAACAGTGTTAAGTTAGTAACATTAAATAAAATTACATTATATAAACATATTATTATAAAACAAAATGGGTCTATTATACAACGAATAAATAATTTCATTAAATTTAAATTCATTAATAGAAAATCTATTTTTGAAATAGATTGTAAAATAAACCCTTACAACAACAATAACATTAACATGAGAATTAGTCATTGAATGGATAATTTGTATCAATGTTAAATTAAAATAAAACATTTTTAATTAAAAAAATTTAATAAAATGTAATTATAAAAATAATATTATAATATCAAGGACAATGAATAAGTAATATAACCCAATGAAATGAAATTGAGGTATCAAATTCTTTACCACTTGGTAATATTCATGTCAAAACAACTTGTATGAATTAATTCAAATTTAAAGATAAAATTACATGTATTATTAATGAATCATGATATAAAATGTCAAAGAGGTATTGTGTTTACCATATATAATTAATATGTTTAATAGCATTACAATATTCCTCAATGAAATGAAAATGAGTTCAAATCACTTACCAAAAGATTCATTTTACATGATTGTAATTTAACAAAATTTATAGTTATTTTAGACATTTTATTACCTAATAATATAACTATATTAATATTTGAAATTTCAAATATCATCCTTTTAGGACCTTTAATCACTCGATCGTTAATAATATTTCAGTTTTTTCATTGTTTTGGGTGTAAACAACATTATTTTCCCATACCTGTTTCTTTATGGAAATATGATTCAAGAACATATCATATAGTTATATCATCAAATGAATAATAATAATAATAATAAAATATGAATATTTTTAAAATAATTATACTTTTAAAACCAATAATAATATATTATTGTGAATAATTAAAAATGATTCGGCCATTGAGAGGGTAGATCATACATATGCATGATTAATGTTCACATTTTCCAATGATCAATATGGAATGATGTTTTATAAAATATTATATTACAAAATATATTATAAAATCATTTATACCATATTATTTATTTAACTATAATATATATATATATATCAACCACCTATTTTGGGGATGAAAATAGGGTCACATCGATTTTTGAAGGTGGTTGTCCATGCATGAACTAATGATGTTATCAAATTTAAGTGTTTCAAAAAAATGATATATTATATTTTAATAATTATAAATAAGTAATTAATCTAATTATTATGTAATATATACCAAATATAATCCTTAAATTTATCATTATCACATTCAATAAAAGGGCTCACTGAAAATTCAATCACATCGCTTCGTGGGGCGGTAGTCTATCATGAACAAGAGAAATAATATTGTATCTCCTATGGAATGAAAAGTAAAAAAAAAATATATAAATGACATATTGATTCCATATGAATAATAATTTTATGAATATAACATATATATATTCTTTATATACATCATAATGAACAACCATGAATGGTGTTAATGGAAAAAGAAATGACATCAGTTTGCAAGGTGATAGTCTTCCATACACACAAATGATGATTTCATAACCCATTTGATTGAAGTGGAGGTTTTTTGTATAATTTCCTTACGTAAAAAAAATTAGGTTTTGTGTAATATAATAATTTTATTATAAGATTTTGGTTTAGTAATAATTTAAGGATACATCATAAGAAATAAAATAAAAACACTTCTTAAAGACTGTTACATCTTCTCCAGGTATCTTCATTATGTTTTCACCAAAAGATATCCTTGGTTGTATTTATTACCAATATAAGGATGATATGATTAGTTTATGGATATTGTAAATTTATTGAGTTTTTTTATTGTTGAACTAAAATTACGTGAAATTGTGAATAAGAGTTTAGATAGGGTATCCTTTTATAAGTGAGGTCAATGGCACATTTATTATTTTTTTAAAAGATTCAATAATAACCTCATATGTATAATATGAAAATAAAAAAATGATTCATTAAATAAAATATAGAAAATATTTGTATATATTTCTATAAAAATGGTGTTTTAAAATCTATTAGATCATTTTAAATCTTAATTATTTTAGTTTACCCCTGGTAAATTCACATTTTCCTTAACTACCGTAATTAAATGTTTCTATTTCCACATTTCATTTGGGAAAAAATTAATTTAAACATATTAGAAATTATAAATTATTATGGTTCAAAATATGGAATCCATTTTTTCAAATTCAATTTACATTATTGGAAAATATTAATTTCAAATTAATCCAACACAACTGATGATAATTATGGTTTTTGAAGAGTAAATGACAAAAAGAATATAATGTTTTTATTTAAAAAATCATTATAAATTTTTTCCCAAAGAAACAAATTGAATTAATAAATATACAATTGATATAATTTTAATTTAAAAACAATTTAAATAATTAATTTAGATTAATAAATATTTAAATGGAAAGGCATTGTTTAATTAAAATTCAGTATTTCTCTACTATTCATTAAATAATTAAAAAATTATGAAAAATTCTCAAAATTAACTCTAATATTATTTTTATATTATAAATTTAGAAATTAATTTCGTTTTATAATATAAAATATTTAAAATTAGTAAAACAATATTATATCATTTGTGTAAAATGTGTGATAAAATTGTCTTTTAAAAAATATAGTTTTTAAAAAAAATATTCCTTTTCCTTTTAAGCAATTTTTATTTAACATTTAATCAATAAATATCCATAATATTTATAGTTTTGTTATTAATATTCATAACCAAATATTTAAAACATATTTTAAATCTCTTTTATTAAATACTAATGTTAATAGTATATTATTGTTTTTTAAAACACTTTTTATGTGTATTGAAAGCCATTAAAGAAACTTGTTTTTTGGTGAAATGAAATCTAATATCATTATTGAGTTCAATGAAATATTATTAAAAGATTGAATTTATTTTAAAATTATTTATTTTAAATTCAATAGGATTTATATTTTCTTCCATAATTTTTATTTTCGGACATACACATTATCAAAAATATTTTCCTTATTTTAAAATTTCAAGGTGTTACATTTTTCCCACATTAAATAAAATTTATCCTCAAAATTTAAACATTATCTATATAATCCAATGTTTGATGTTTGGAAATTCATTTATTGAGAGAAATCATCCTAAAGGGATTAATAAAATATCATAATAATAAAGACAAATTAAATTACAAATGTAATATAGAGTAACACATAACTAGGTTTCTAATAAAGATAACATTTGTGGAAATTGATGATATGGGCCTAGAAGAAAAGAATTTATAACTATAAGGATTTATTGAGGTCATTTATCATAAGTAATTAATTGTTCTATGTAATGTTCAGGGCCACAAAAATATAAATCTATGATGATTTACAAAACCGTATTATTCATCAGATATGAGTTTAATTTGATATGTTTTTTGTTTCAAGATAATTTTCCATGTTTTTAGGTATTACATTACTATCTAAGAATACAAATAAATATAATACATTGGTAAATTTCTATTTTATAATATTAATTTCATCATTTATTAGTTCTTATATGATTTTAAAAATCATCCTACACACTAAGAAATAAAAATCTAAAAAATAAATTTTATTACTGAAGAAGTAAAATTCACTTTTAATATATCATAAGATCCATTAAAGGGTGACATGTATTTGCATCAATTTTTAAAAAATTTTATAAAAAAAATATGTTTAAAGATTGTTATATAATATAATATATTTATCTTTAATCACAAAACATGAATGTATAGGTCCATCATTATTGTTTTTTACTAAAAAAACATATTTACCATGAGTTCATGTAGGATAGTTTTAGGTGTTAAACCCTAAACATTCTCCCATCATTGGTTTATACCTCATCGCCTTTGCAAATGCATCATGTTGTCACCCAAGAATCTTGTTTCCTTTTAACTGGTCTATATTAATTTAATCTATATAATGTTCTCCAAAAACATGATGGACATCATTGAAATAAAATCAACCATTAAATAATCTTATTACTAAGGTTATCAATACAAACCTTTTTCCATAATGTCAAATAATTTTAATTGACAATTATTAAAATTTAATTAATGAAATTATTAACCCTAAAAGATATCAAACCCCTTATACATTTGTAACTTCATTATTCCTTAACTAAATCGTCCATTAATACATATATATTCCATTAATTTCACTAATAGTTCCTTAATCATGTAGCAATCCTACTACAAATTTTTTAAAAATGGAGAATTTAATAATATAAACATATGATCAATCATAAACTCATTTTCACATGGGGGTATTAATAACTACTAATTAATTAATGAAATATATTCTTCTAAAATTTAACCCAGTCCTTAGATGTTTAATAATTCTTAAAACAAAATACCATTTGTAAAATAAGTCTACCCAAATAATTTATCCTTGTTTTTCAATGTTTTTTCTTCCATGGTCTATGTTAAAACCTTTAAAAGAGGGAATTAATTTGGGTAATTCCAATATTCTCCACATTTAATTCAAAAAATAATAAACAGATTTTTGGGATAATATTTATCTTCTTCCATTACTCTCTTAATTTTCCCTTATCATTTATTATATTTCAGCACTATTATTCAACACATAAAAATTTTACAATTTCTTTGATACAACTTCTCTTAAATCTAATACATGTTAGGATTAACCTAGGTCTTTCATATTCAACATATAATCCAATACATTATGATGGTATGTAAATAAAATTTGAAATATCCTTATAATATTCCTTAGAAGTATCGAAACTAGTGCGCAATAGGGATAATTGTCAAGTACTAGCTGATAATTGGGTCAAGACCAATGGAACAATTTTTTAGTAATTACCTCTAAGAACATCATTTTCCGAACCATAGCCACATATTGTATCTATACATGGGTGTATTTTCAGGAAATTCCACATATTCTCTACCTTAACTAAACATTAAGATTATATTATACTCTTATGATCAAATTCTATCATATGTAAGGTTTCCCAATCAATGTTTTCAAAAATATAGTTATAATGGATCATACTTCCTCTAATATCAAATGTAGTGACCCTGACCCCAGTAGGATAGTGCATATGTTCTCTATAATTCATTAATATATGATACAAGGAATAACATCTCGAATGATTGAATATTTTAATAGTCTTAGAAAACTAGATACATAAATGATTATTTCATTAAATTTGAAAACCCAAATAAAAACATAATTTTTCTAGAATATCATTTTTCACTGTAGAATATCCTTCTATATCTATTATAGTACACTTCATAGAATCCTGGGGAAACAAGAAAAAATATGGGTGAGCCCAAATTCTTACTAAGGGATGATTAAAGAATAATAAATAATAAATCAATGACAATAGTCAATATGTCAAAGTAAATAATTGAACACACATGTTGTTTAACAAATAAAAAGATATAGAAGTATATTCAGAAATAATATCAATGAAAAAATATCATGGATAATAATAAATTTGGAATGTTAATTAACTGAAACCATGTTCTATTTTATAAATAATCTGAGAAACTATAGAAAATATCAATGTGAATATTTCATTAGTAATAATAAATATGTAACGGTAAATAATAGATGAAACATTCCATATAACAAATAAATTGAAATATAAGTGAATAACAAAATATTATAAACGAGAAAAAATCTCTTAATAATAATCAATATCAAATGTTAAATATAAAAAAACACATTCTATATAACCGATAACATTACTATCATAATGAAAAAATACATAATCAATATAGAAAGGTAAATAACTGAAAAAAAATCATTTAATCAATAACTAATATTGTATTGTATGCAGAAAAATTATTATTCTGAAAATATCATGGATGATAATAATTGAATTCGTAATGGGCTAAATGATAAATTATTTTATGTCATGTATCTGTCATATGATACATCTACAATTAAGACCAGTCATAATATGGTTTATAATTATAGGTAAAAATATTTTAATTCTAGAATAATAATTTAACTCATTTTCCCAATCTATGCATCGAAGGGAAATATAATTACCTTCACCACCCATAACTATTGTTATTATCATTCATCAGATATCGAATATCCAATTTAATTCATCAAACAATATTCTATATCATCAAATATTTTTTTATATAATGGATAAAAATTTATAAAAATTTCCTCAGAAAATCTAATAAAATTTTATGTAAAACATTGTACGTATAAATGAGATGTGTTTTATGATATAATAATTTACATTATAAATAATATTGATAATTGATGAAAATGTAATGTATAATGGTTATAGAAAAGTAAATATGTCATGTGGGATTTAATCACTTTAAAAATTAAAAAATGATGTGAATTAAAACATTATCCTTTTTTAAAATAATCAAAAACCATATAGAGGAAGAATAGGGATGGTATCAATTCAATTTGTCACTATTGTATTATAATTCAACGAAGGGATGTTTTCATTGTTTCTTATCAATACATTAAAAATATATTTAAAAACAATTTTAGGAAAATATTCTTTTCATTATTAAAAATACATTTTATAAAATAAAACATTTTGAAAAATATTTCCCTTTAAAATTACTAGTAAAGAATCTAAATAAATATAGAATATAAGGAAAAATATTTTATTAAAAAATATCCATGTAAAATTGGAATGGAATGTTCAATGAAATTACTATCATGATGGTTGGTAATTTATACATTTCTTACCATTTAAAATGAACGTTCCATTTTCACTATTATAGGATATAAAGTACCTTGTTCAGAAAAAAAAGAAGATGGATTTTAAAAACAAAAAATGAAAAAATGGGCAATTTCATTAATAAATCATTGGGATAAGGTTAAAAAAAGTTCTGAAAAATATTTAGAAAACCAGCCTTTAAAAGAAAACTAATTTTCGAATGAAGAGAGAAATATTGTCAAATTATTTTAAAAATATTTTATCAATTATTTTATTTACCAAAGTGTGTAAAATTCTATTATTACATTAAAATATCATGAATAGTAGACTATAAAAATTTAAATGGTTTTATTATAAAATTATCAATTAATTTGTTTCAACTGAAATTCATGAATAAATAATCACGATTACAATGGGATAGTGATATAAACCCTTACAATGATCCAAAAACTTATGTAAGAATTAATAATTAAATAAGTTATCTGTATAAACTAAAAAGAAAAATAAAATAGCGGTATATAATACATAATATAATTAAAATCTATTATGCACATAATCTTACAATATCAATGACCACAAAAAGTAAAATTATCCAATAAAAAGACATATAGTTATGAAATTATTTACCAAAATGTAATTTTCAATTAAAAAAACATAGATTCAAATTTATACATAAAATGACATTAATATTAACATAATCATGATATAACATATAAAATCGGATTTATATAAACTATATAATGATATTTGGTTCATAAAATCACAATATGCCTCAATAAAATGAAATTGATATGAAATCCCTTACCTCAAACTTGTTTTTAGAACATGTTTTATCCTCTAGTACAGTTTATTTAAACATGTTACTTACATGTATTATAAAAAAATTAATATTTAAAATATAATAAGTGATCATTTTTTATAATATTATCACCCTATCATTAAAAGTCATTCATTATTTTCATTATTTCAGATGTTAATTGCATTGGTTTCTCACGTATGTTTCATAATGGACAATCCATTTTTAGTGACTATTATATAGTTCTATCATATCTAGAATAATAATAATTAAATAATTATCACATTATAATATCAATTATTCTTTCCAAACCAATTATTAAATATTTTTTTGTAAAATTAAGTACATAATGATCATGGAGGTTGTTGGTCATACGTTTTCAACAGCGATGTTTCCATTTTCCAATGATTGTTATAAAAATAAGGTAAGGAATATATTATCCTTCATTAATAACCATAAAATCATATATTCAAAATTAATTATTTAAATATAATCTATAAATTTATCATTCATGTGATGCTGTGTTGAAAATAGAGTCGAATCACTTCATGATGTTAGTATTCTACACTTTCAAGAATGATGGTATCATCCTTAATTATAAGCAATAATGTGGTATATAATATTTTAAGGATAATAAAAATTTCCTTAGTATAATAATTTTTACATGTATATCACATATAATCATTACGGTTCTCTGTATTACATTCCCTACAAAGAGTTAGTGTAAAGAGAATCTGATTACTTTGTGTGGCGATAATATGTTGTACACACAGGGGACATTATCGTATCCCTTAAAGAATGAAAAGTTAAAAAAATCATATATATATATTATAATTACTACATAAATATAATTAGGTTACAAATATAATATATATATTTATATATCTTATATCCATCACCACACTCAGCCCTGAATAGTGGTAATGTAAAAATGAATGACATTAGTTCGCAAAGCGGTAGACATTTGTACACATGAACGATGATTATGTATCCCATTTGGTGGAAGTATATGGTTTTTAGGTCACTAAATTGATGTAAAAAGTATAATTATATGAAATATATTCATTTATATATATTATTATGGTATAATTATAATTTATGTAGTCGGAGTACAAAATAAAATAAAAATTCTCATTAAAGAACCTTACCCCATTTTCGGGTATCCTCCACAGGTTCTCACAAAAAGTCATACAGGGATGGATTTCATCCAAAAATAATTCTTCTATTATGAGAGTGTGTAAAATAGGAAGTTAATTTTTTATGTATCTTCTAATCCAAAATATTGTGATGGTGTGACAAGTTGTATAGATGTGGTGGCCTTTTTAAATGAGGTGACGTGCAAATTTATAAATTTGTTGAAAATATTCAATCACCGACATGTTTCGATCATTAAAAATGATTAAAAAATATTTCATTGTCATTCATAGAATATATTATGTGCAACTATTTATTAAAAATGTGTGTTTTACATGTTATTATTCCATTTTAAACCCATATCATTTTAGTTTAAATTCATTAAATCCATTTTTATCTTAATTGAGGTAATTAATTTTTACAATTTCACTATTCAGGTTAATCAAAACATAAGATGAAATTTTTAGAAATTATAAATTAATATTAATATAAACATGGAATATATATTTAAAAATTCAATTGACATTGTTTCAAAATATTAATTTAAAATTAATCCCACACATGTGATGAGAAAACTGGGGTTTATAGAGAAAATGTTCAAAAGTTTAACATGATTTCATGTCAAAATTGAATATGAAATTGTTTCCATTGAGATAATTTTTTTTAATTTATATAATATAAAAGTAGTTTTACATTCATACAAAAATTTAAATTTAATTTAACTTTGTAAATTATAAATATAAAATGGAATTTTTCAATTTAAATATAGTATTTATCAATATATAAAAAAAATGAAACATTTATAAAAAATCCCAACAATCTCAATTATATAATTCTGATATTCAAAATTCAAGAATAATTTCATTTCAAAAAAAATATTCTATTTAAAAATTTTCTTATACAATCTGTACATTGAACGATTAAACTGTCTTTTTGAAAACTTTTGTTTTTAAGAAAACAATAATTTTTCTTTTAAATGATTCTAATATCACATATATTTAATATATTTCAATATATTTCCTAATTTATGTATTAATATTCATATATTATAATTTATTAGGCAGGTTATATCAATAATATTAAATAAATATAATAATAGTATATTGTTGTTCGTTAAAAATTGATCTTCTATGTAATAAAATATATTAAAGAAAATCAATGTTGTTTGTAACACAATATAATATAATTATTATGTGTCATTTATTTTATGGAAGAGAATAAATTTATTTAAAAATAATTGTATCATATGGACTTGTGGTGTTATTTTTTCTCCTAATCATGGCATTGCATGTCATATACACCATCGAATATAGTGGTCTTATTTTAGAATTTCAGGGTGTTTCACTTTTCCCTTGTTCGATGCTCCACTTGATTAATAATTAGTATTACTTATCCATCTAGGAAATTGATCCCCTTATAACAAAATATTCTTAAATATTGTTGTAACAAGTTTTTTTTTCTTTTATATTATTGTTCTAGGAAGTGTTATATATTTTTTAATTCTAGATTACTTACAACATCCAATATTTTTCTAATTTCCCCACCACTATATAGTGGTCTGTTATCATAAAACCTCATCAAAAACACATACTAAAAACGATATAATATAGATCATATTATATATTTACCCAGATATATAGATATATATATCCACTTATAACTGAAACATGTATCAATTCTTTTTGTAGACGTCCACAACACCATTTCTAATTATCTCATCATTTTCATCATCTGTGATATGTAACATGACAAATATTTTTGGAAAATAATAATATATTTCCCACTATAATATTTTGAGATAAATGAATCCATAATTACAATGATAAAAATCTATAATATAATTGTTTAACCTAACAATACATTACTTTCCTCTTTAGCAACATTATTTATAAAATAACATCTAAGAGTGTATATTCCATAATTTTACCATTTTGAATTAAATTATTTATTAACTATAAATTTTCCAAAAATTCTATAATACGATTTTATTACTTTCTTATTTTCCTCAAAATTTCTCTATTTCTTTAAATTCATTTTATAATTATTTCATTTTGTCTTTATCTCACTTCCATTTACAATAAAAAAGGTTCTTGTGGTTCCCAATGCTTCATTATGAAAAATGCGTTCACTCGCAAAAAGATCATGAATGTCCTATAACCCTAATTTTGTCTTAGTTTATGAATAACATACCTTTCTATCCATTTCATTATATGTTTTCGGAAGTGATTAAATAATAATCAATTCAAACATTGGCACACTATACATCACACATACTTATTCAAGTGGAATCTTAATCATGTTGAATTCATTAACATGACCAAAACCTATTTTTTACTGTATCATTTTCATGAAAAAAAATCAAATCAAGATGAAAAAAATCATAGTTACAGTATTATAATATTTTTTTTTCAAATAGGAGATGACAAGGGAAACTGTTGATGAAGATGGTTTGGTGAGGACTGGTGGTTGACTCAGGGGGTTGATTTCTTGAAAACCCATTAACATCATTCCATATTAAATCATGGTAGAGATAACTAATTATTTCCTCATACACAACTAGGTATGGACCAATATTACAAAGGCAGGAGGTCATCTAGGGTTTCATACCCAATGACACCTATGGGATCTCATTGGTCGAGAGGAGGAGTGTTTGGGATCATTGCACCCTTGGGGTAGAGTTTTTTCATACTATAGGACACTCTTATAGATTTAAGATATGTTTTATAGTCTCTTCCAAATAAGGATACATGACCTTCTACCCTAAAAAATTATAATAGTATAACTCTCATTGTATAAAAAATAAAATGTATCTCAATGATGAACAATGTAAAGGGGATAACTTTAATGAATCCATCTTTATGTATCAGAGCTTCTCCATACATTTCAATAATAATCCATAACAATTAAATATTATGAATCATTATATAAATATTCTTGGTAATACTCATATACATATTGTGGTATTTTAAAATTCCTATAAGGGGATTGATTCATTATGAGGCATCCTATATATCCTAGTAATTATAGGAATCGAAACACATATAGTTAATTAAGATCATGAAGTTTACCTTCATGATGAGCTGACATATTATTGGGCACTAATGCATAATATATTTGAACTTGGTCCTTGAGGATATGTCATAATTATCCTTTTTATGGCGTGAATCAGAGTTATTATAGTTTGATCATTCCCTCAGGAATGGTTTCACAGTAGACACTCTTATATAAATACTTTCCATATTTTTGCACTCAATGATTCCAACATACTAATAATACATTTGATGGTCGATATTCAGGATGAAATGAGGTATTCATTTAGGATCCCTAATCAAACATGATCTATGATCAGTGTGATAAAAAATGGATGACAAGTGATCAACCTCATGATGTGTGGGTGTGGAGACATAAGTACTGGGATTGAGAATGGGATGTTTTAACATAGAATTAAGGACATAATAAGGTTTCAAATATTTATTGGTTATTGCAGCAGTTATATTCATCATATTTCGGTTTATATCTCAATTCCATAAAGGATGAGGTGGAGTGTTCAACCAATGGGAACAATTGTGTCCAGATGGTGGAAATGTGAGATAAATTTCCTTTACTTCAAAATTGATGTCTATTTGAGCACAGAATGTATGAAGGTGTCCTATGTATCCTAGTTATGACATTAGTTAGTGTTATTATAGTTTAGTAGGTTCTAAATATACTCATGGGTGAGGAAATATGATCATACTGTTGGAATGATTGGATCATGATGGATGAAATATCAAAGATATTGTGGAACATAAACTGATGTGGATTACCATATTAATTTGGACTTAGGACATAAGAAAGAATCCTATATATCATGTTTAGACATGGAATTAGTGACATCGTAGTTCCCTTTAGTAGGGATTACACAATAACATTTCCTGTGAATTTGTAGAGACATATGATGCCAATGATATGATTATTTTAGTTCCCTAAGCCTACGTGAGTTATGCTCAGTATATAAAACATGAGTTGGAAAATTATCATTCTAATTACAAATTGGGTGAGGGAATTATGTATTAGGATATCCATTTATTTACATTATATAGAGCTTTGGCCTTCAAAAGACATCCTACATATCAATATTATTTGGTGAATTAAGTTTTTTGATATACATTTAATTAGGGCTTACACACTAACATTTCCCTTTCACATTGATGAGGCTTATAATGAAAATGATAGGATTATTGTGGAACATGAATACCACATCATCTATTATCAATGTGATAAAAAAGAGATGAACAATGTTTATTCTCATTTCTTATAGTTGTGGGTTTTATTTTCTCAAATATCCATGATGTTTTTTAAAATGGATCTCAGTCCGTAGGGAGGCGTCCTATATATCCTAGTTATTACTGTAATTATATTCATCATATTTCCCATGGTCAGGGATTACACACAAATTTTATTCATTTGTTTATGGAATACACACCAAGGGTAAAAATTCTAATCAAGCACTTAGATTCCTTATTGACCAGACCTGCTTGACTGCATATCATGTGTTGATTTTCTATTAGACATGCCTTTTTTGTCTCCCTGATTTGTCAGTGAATTTCTACAAGAAATGTTATATCAAAATAATGTTATCGATATTACTTGTACATTGGACATCTCTTATATATATGGACTGCATATGTATTTTTCTCGTGATTATGAGTGTCTTTTCTGGAGATCATTACAAGACCCAAGTGGTTTTTCCTATAATCTATAGCATGACCTGACTCGTTTATTTAGACCATGTCGTATGATCCATCTAGGTTTCCTGGGTGTCACAAAAAGAGATTGTTGACAAATTTGGAGGGTTTCATGATATTTATTGTCGAATTTCCAAATGGGTTTCATATATCTTGTCTATCATGTCTGGAGCGATTGCGAGATCTCGTTGGCATGCCTAGAGGGTACTGTGAGAGTCAGTTGACATGCCCATGTGCTATCATGAGATTAAGATGAATTCTACTAGTTCCATTATATTAGTAAGGAGATGTGTATTTATGGTCATCTCAAGGCTTGAGTGGTGATACTAGCAGGTTTTACGAGACTATGTTGGAATTTATGAGGGGTTCTATATGATGTTCTTCGACATGTTCATTACACATCACGTAATAAAAATTGTATTCCTGTTTGGTGTCATGAGACCTGAGTGACAAAATCTGGTGTCATCAACATCATAGGTAATTCAAGAGAAATTCATGGTGATTATGAAGTATGTTTTATCTTGTTTATATCATTTATTGTTCTTAGTTCCATCCATTAAATCAGAATTACAATATATTTGTTCAGTTTTGGTTTCTTTTATGTCTTGTGTGATCTAGCAGAAGTGAAGGATGTACGTATTGTGTCTTACAAGATATCATTTTCATGACCTATATGTGATCATGTGACATGTCTATTCATTTCTTATGTTCTCTCTATCTGTGTTTTGGAATAATATTTGACAAGGATAATACCGGTCATTATATCCACCACTCCAAGCAATCTTCTCTAGCACTGGTGTGAGGTTTCATGGTTTCATCCAACAATTAAGAGTCATTCAATTTTTTAAAATGGGTTTGGGGATTTATAGGGATCACCACCCTTGTTATTAACTTCATGTTACAATTTATCACTTGTGAATCTATTATAGAGTTGATGAAGGGCCTTGGCATCCCAAATAATAGTAAGTCCCTATTGTGGATCACCCTGAGGGAATCACCTTATATTCAGTGACCACATGTCCCTCCCATCAATGTCTCATTTATTTTATTATTCTGAATTAATGGGTACTTTTCTTATCACACAGTAATGAGAAAGAACTTCCATTTTTACAACTAATATATCTCAATTTCTTCATGAGATTAGGGTTCCTATAAAAATTCCATAACGTGATCTATGATGTCTTATCTAGGAATTTATAAAAGGCATGAATGGCTTGACCTGTGGATTGTGAAATCATGCATTCATATTCCTCCACACTTAATCAATGTTTTTAAACCATTAAATTATTTTCCATACAACCCCTTTTTATTTGTTTTTGTTATTTTTAAATTATTGGGGGTCATAAGGTTCCATGAGTATTGTAAAAGAAAAATTCCCTATCTTCAGGTGATGTGTTACATGAACAGAAAAGGTTATATGGGAGCACACAATAATTTCATAGAAAAAACCATGTGCATTCCCATATAGATCCCATGTGGGATATAAAGGTCACCTGGACATGCTCGTGGCTTATTTTGGGACAAGGATATATTATCGGTGCAATATTGTGAGGTGATGCATACATTTCACTAGAGTCTCAGAGAGACTTGCAGACTACCAGGGGCAGGTAACTTTCCTTTTATGACTGTGAGTGGTTTCTGACTCCTCCACATTTTATTTATTTATTTTACTTTTCAATTTCTTGGTGGTTTTGAGAATTTTAAAAAATGTTGTCTCGAACAATCATTCTCACCATTGGTGATCTGTCGCACGAGTTTTATTACAACAAGATGCCTCTACCTTAATAATATTTTCCTCACATTTCATATTAATTTTCTGATGGGTGGTCAGGTTCTCAGTAGTTGGAAAACTATGTGGCATAGAGGTGTTTATCTTGCAACCTCTAAATGACCATTGGTGGAATGAGGAACCATCGCAAGACAAAATGATCTTCTTAAGGTAATTCATGGGATCCTTCATAGGATTTACAATTCATTTGGTTCTTCCATAAAACCTTATAATGGTCACATGATCGTAAATATCTTGGAATCATATGTGATCCACAACCATCATCCATCTTCTCCATTCTCTAATTTTAAGGGAAAATAATACCCATATATAGTTATTTGATCCTTTTGGATTTGGAGATGATAATTTGCAGGAATTCAAAAACAATCCATCAGGAGTGACATTTATATGGAATATGACTCCTTTTTAGGAATGAAAATGCCCTCTTGGTTCATTGGTATTGTAATGAACCATTTTATTGGGAGAAATTTTGTCTAGCGGTATATTCTTATTTTTACTAAATATTCCCTATATACATGGGAAAGATATCCATTAATTTATCCATATACACATCCTTCAGAGATCTATCTCATTTCCTCCATGACATCCCTCTCTCACAAGAATGTTCTGTGAGTCCTAATTGTGATACCCTCTTGGGAGCCATTTCCAGGATCCCATTTAATTTGAACTCTTTGACAAGACCAATTATTATCATGTGCCTACTCGATAAAACTAAAAACCTTACTTCAATAATTTCTCAAATATCATCCATGAATACTTCAATTTCCATAGGTGTTTAATGATATTTAATGGCTTGTCCATATGATATATCAATTTCGAAAGGATTCATCTGACATGGTCTAGTTCATGTGATCACAGGTCCCCATAGGGTTCATGTGAATGTGTGATTACCTATGGGGTAATGTGAGGGGTCAGGTGAATCACAATTCCCATATGTAATTTTCAATTCCCTTATAGATTCATGTGATGTGCAAGATGCTACTTGTCTATGTAATTTTTTAACAATATTTAATTGTATCTATATAATATATTACACTTACTTGTATTCAGGTATCTTCCAGTTCTTAGCATGGTTTTTAATCTATCGTCAATAAATTATCCATGATTTTAAGGAATCACAATAATGATCCCTGATAACATGTTTTTAATAACAATGATATTATAGAGAGGTTATTTATATTTTAGCTTCATAATTATCCCTCATCTCACCGACATACTCTACATGGGTTCAGTTTTACATACAATGCTTCCATTCCTCCATCAGACTATAAAATGCCATCTCAATGATTATCACCATCTCATGATTTTATTCATTACAAAATTTCCAAAGATGGTCGATAGGTCATAGATCTATCCCATGGTTTTTATTATATATTGGAAGACTCTCCCTTGGGATCATATGGATGTTAATTTTCTCATCATCCCAAACTCATATCAAGTATATTATGTTTTCCTCCACTATGAACAACGCAAGTAGAAGTTGGAGATCAAAATGGGGTCATCTTCTTAAAGGAAATTTTTTTGTTTCATGAGCATCACCATTCAAGGATAGAATAAGCTACTTGGTCTTTTCGGTCTAGTTATACAAGGTTCTTATATATGAATTCATGTCGATCGCCAAATTTATCATCAACCTTTTGACCGATATCATGCGAAAAATGATTAGTCTTATGTGTCTTAACACTACCACAGTCCACCTGTCACTTGGGGAAGTGGGAATAAACATATGGGACATCATCAAATATGGATTAATTATTCCTTATAGATATATTTATAATTTGTGCCTCCATTCAATGGATGTTTGGGATGATCCTCCAATGACATACATTTTGGAGAAGTTAATTATTTCAATTATGAAATAGAAACTGAGAAAAAAAATGATGATTCACTCAATCATATCATTCATGGAATGGTATTTTTTTCTACCGCAGTGGGGTTAGAAAAACATCCATACACCCTCATCGGTTACCTTCTCAAAATGTTTTTGAAAGTGTTGGTTCATATTGGTCTATATTGAATAATGGATATTATACCTTAGGGATCTATCACATAGACACAATGTTCTCCCAAAACCTTAGGCTTGAATGTTTCATGGCCATGTTCATGAAAGGATGTCTTTTCCTAGATGGGGATGCATGGTTAGGGATCTGTGTCAGCACACTGGCAGCAGCAGAATATATAGCAGAAGGATATAATCTCAATATTTCAGTTCCAGTACACAAATATATTTACTAGTTGATACAACATATTTAACAAGGCATCACCCATTATGGGATCAGTGGTCCTCTCTAGTTTATATTTGGGTGGATAGGGGAGCATTTTCATTATATTGAATACTATAATTCCTCAATGATCCTATTTCTATAGACCATCTTGGAATACTAAACATAACAAGGATTGTTTCCACATATCTAAGCCTTATTGATGTTGAGAATACACTAATAATATCAGATAACTTTGATTTTACCGATTATCATTCAATAAATGGGATGATTTTTAAAAAAGACAATTATTCTATTGATGAATGTTCTTGTATGGTCTCTCTTCTGGATGAGGTTCATATAACCAGGGTGGACAAACTAATCAACTAAAAGCCTTATATTCCCTATTGATTATCCTATAATTATTTTTTGTATTTTTGGTGTTTCCCCTCTTCCCTAGGTTGACATATGAGGTGAATAGTATTTTGTGGAATTTTGTCAGATTTGGATGATGTTGTCATGTAATGATTCTGAGGTTCTGATCACACTTTTTCATATAGATTATACCGTCTTCCATACCCATGATTATTCCTATGCATGGGTAGAATATATTTTGGATGGTGTGAAAATATAGATGATTCATCACATATACATTACTTTTGCACCGACAACCCCTTTGTTTGTAGATATGATGGAATTGATTGAAGATTTTCATGAAACATCAATGTTTTTACCTCAATCAAATGATTACAAACATGACTGTGTATCCAAATACATTAAGTAAATTAATCCTTCATAATAAGCTATAGATGTTACACCTATTGAAAGAAGAGAATACAAGGCTTCTTCTCCTTCATTCCTACCGAATCAACGTGATACTCAACCTCCCACCATAACTAAAACATTGATTACATAGGATCAAATACAACGCAAGATAACCTATCAATATACTGATCCCTTGATTAGTAAGACTTCCTTAGAAACCTTTTTAACCAACATGTCCTCCTCTATAAGATGTTTCATAACACAAGTATATGTGATTTTGATCAGAAATCATTGCATGATATCATGATCCATATCATCCTAACATAGATAAATTTGTTCACCAAAGACAGGGACCTACATGTTTTTTCAGATGAGGACACTATAATCAAGCAAATAAATGAGGTGTCAGAGTTGTTATATTAGGTTCGTCTATTGATATCTAAATTGATATCTCATATGGATGCGTGGAATGCACATATATTTATATTCAAATATATAATTACCCATCCCAAGTCTCATCGTTCAACAACATCATCCTCATTAGAAACTATTCAGAATAGGGTCAAATAATTTACTAAATTGGTCAAGACTCTCTATCCTATGGTATAATATTAAATGGTTGGGAAACTAGTAATATATAGTTTAATTGATTCTTCTAGCATGTGATAATTTTTTACCTTGATCGGGTACGTTTTTCCTTCTCTCTTAGTACACTTAGTGTTTTGGAGTGTTTAGATGTTACCATTAGGATTTTCTACACGATGTAGGTGTTTTACAAGATTTGTAACAATGTTACAATATTCATAATAGTATCTAGGTGTATATTGTGATAAGGGTTCACTCCATGAATGGTTACACAACATAAGATGTTTCTCCTCTTTTTTAGTTAAATAAAGATCAAATTTTGAACCTATGTGATGGAATTTTCATTTCATTTGGACATCATTGATTTCATGACCTATAACAGTATTACACAACATATAATTTCATGAGCAGGGATTTTTAGGCACTGTTGGGGTTTGAGTGCCCATTTTAGATACTTGTTCTCCCTTTCTATCATTCAAAGGATTCTCTATGATAATTTTCTATGAATCTGGTCCTTCCGAATCAATTTTATCAATGTTGAATCTTTCTAACATTTTTGGTTCATCTCTCATGGTGAGTGACCTTTATTATTCTTTTCTAAAATTAATCTTGGTAGCATCTTTGGGTTGTGTTATCTTATAATTTGGTTTGATATGGTGTTTCTTCATGTATTAATCATGATCTGTTGTGAGATATTGTTCAAGTGGAAATTCCTTTTTTGGTCATGGAGTGTCATTTGTTCATTATGGTGGAATGTGGTGTTTCCCCATCAACTCCAACCCTATTAATCAATTGGATCAATTTTGAGATATGTGGGCTTGGTTATATGATATTAATTTATATCGTTGGTTTTTGTAATTGGTGGATACTATTGTGTGTATGTGTGACCCAACCATCGAGGTAGGTGGTTCCATTTATATTATATGAGGAAAAACCTTATTATTCCTTTTTTATACACATTATTAAAAGGAATTTGGATTATTGTTCTATGTGTGATGAAAGGATTTCTTAATGATATATGGTTTTTCTACAATTGTTGATAAATGCAAAGACAATGGGTATTTTCAAATCATTGAAATGGACATGTGAAATGGTTTTCAATGAATATGAGTGACTAGTGGAAAAAAGAACATAGGTTACATTCGGTACTTAGGTGGAAGGTTTATCTTTAATAAATAATCAATAGTGTTGGTGATTATCAAGAGGATTTCTAATGACGATTTCCTTTGTTTCCTAGAACCATTTTTCTAGGTAATTTATCATGACATTGATAGTGGGGTTTACTCATGGGGTATTCATCTTCTTCCTATGAATTTGTTCTATGCACCTGATTGTGTATGTGAATCATCATGGTATATGTTTTCTGTTAGAATGGACTATAGTTATCCTTGGTGTTAATACATATGCATCTATTTTTTGTTTCATGGATATTTTTTTATACACCTAACATGCATGGTTATTCTTTTCAAATATTACATGGACAATGTTATATGAAATTGATAAAAATTCTTTTGTCTTAGTACTTTGAAAAAGTGAAAAGTTTACCTTGTTTTCAATACAATTGATTTACTACATATCATTGAATGTTTTATTTACAGTGAGAATATAATAATTTTTATACGTAGACTTGTTATGGAATACTTGGGTGGGATCCAATTGATCCTATTTTCTCACACATTTCACACATATTCTGGTGTGTGTAGACCTATGTATTTATTCTAATGTAACGAAAGGAATGGTGTCATAGTGAGGTGGATATGATTCATGTCAGATTAGTTGGGTAGTTTATGGGTAGAGTGTAAGTGTTCATCTATGTTATATCATGGAGTAGCTATTGAGTTTTGGTTCTTTGTATATGGAATTGTCTCTTGGAGATTTTGGATAATTTTACATTCATTTTTATATTATTTTCATAATATTATGAAATATATTTATTAGTTTACTGATGTTATTTGATTTTAATTTTATATATATATATATATGCCGTTTTTCAGGGTTGAAAAAATTGTTAACTCTGGTTAATTTTTTGATGCTCGGGTGCTTGTTTCCAGCTTTTTTATATTGATAACTCTTTTCATGTTTTTGATGCAATTGTTTGGGGGAAAGGTTTGATTAAAACTCAAGTCGGTTCATCACATGTCCAATTTATTGTCGATATCACAAAGGTAGTAGATCGACTATTGTCATTGTTTCAACATTACAGTGCATCCCATTTCTGATAATACTTCAAAGAGACTCTATAATATTTATATTTCCCAAATTTTTTCTCGAATGTGAATAAATAAAATTTCTCAATTTATCCCCAGTACTACCAATTTTTCTTTTTTAATCCAAAATATGAATGAAATTTGTTTTCTCTGATATAATATGAATATCCATTGATACCCAACCTTTTAATAATATCAATCATGCTTGATTTTTTGGATTTTAATATTTAAATCATAACAATTTTGTTTCAATAGGAGATCATGAATGACCACTAACATGGAATTCCATAATAATAAATATGATTAAACTATTATGAGATCACTCTATTATCAAAAGGAAAATTGGATTGAATAAAATTCATGGAGCGAGGGAGATCTTTCTTTTCCAAATATGATATTCTTTGTAAGCATAGACTGGTTTGTTAAGGGTATATAGTGGTCATTTCATTATATTTTCCTATTTCCATGTAAAATTTCAGTAAATATTTATTTTAGGATATTTAGATTCAACCTGATAATTATTTAGTTTAGTGTATTTTGGATCAGACCAAATAATGCATTTGTTTAGGGTCTTTTATCATGGACAATATATTACTTTATTTTTGTGTATTTTAGCTCAAACATGATATTTCATTAGTTTTCTATCTTTAAAATTAGACCTTATGTGTCTTGTTTTAGGTCATTTTAGCTCATAATTGAAATTATTTTACTTTGGGGTCATTTATCTTAGACCGTATACTGATTTAGTTTACAGTTTTTTATCAGAGTCTTGATATTACGTTAGTCTTTGTGATTTCATCATGGATGTCCTCAATGATCATGGAATATGATGTGGACATAACAATAATTATTGAAAACAGTATAGTTCATTAGGTTATGTAATTATTTTTTAGGGATCACAATGATAAGAAATTCATTTTACATAGTGATGGATTTTTTTAATGACCATATGTTCATATGTTGGATCCATAGCATTACATGAACAATCGATAAATGGTTCCTTAAATAAGAGTAAATCTTTTACGGCCCATAGAAGATTTATGGAGGTAATTTTGGTGTGAGGGTGAAATAATGGAATTATAGGTCCACCAAAATAGTGGTATTATGGGTGATGTAAATCACAATCCAAAAGTGTGAGTCTATGAATATTAGATGGAGAAAACATGTCGGGTATGTCCCCTGACATTTTATTATCCCATCTTCTTTGATGGTGTTTCTAGCGATCATAATAATTGATTCTTATTTCTATAAAGGCTTATATTCCATCACATTTTGGGACTAAGACTTTCTGTATCAGTATAATGTTCATGAAAAAGATGAACCCCACTTCATTTTGAAGGCTATAAAATATTTTTAAAGAATCATACTTCTAGATGATGATGTTGGTTTTTTGGATGAATGCTATCTAGGGATGGTTTGGGAACCCTAGAGATATTCATCTCTTGATTTTTAATCCCAATACCAATGTCATGGGGTTTGGAATGATGTGTTGTGGACCATAAATGGCTTGTGAATGAAGCATCATAGTACAACCTTGAAAAAGGGCTTGAAACTCTATGATTTAATATGGATGATGTCGAATCCACTATGGTCGATTGTTATGGGGATTGAAAGTCATGGAACAATATGATTGAGTCCTGATAATTATATGGGACATTCGTACTAGAAGAAGGTCAGATCACACATGGGTGTGGAGTTCTACCCTAGAGATGGTAGGGATCTCCATGATTGTTAATCCCCTTTTTCAAAGTGATGCATTTGGTTGACGACCATATGAATATATGTTGAATACATGGGCTTGCATTCATACTCAAGAAAAGGTTCCCTTGAATCTAGGTATCCTTTCTTGGGTGCATAGAAAGCTGTAGTGATCTGAGGCACCCAAATCATGAATTATGTTGTGTGGAAATTATAAGATCCAAGAAGGTTTTGTATACACTAAAAGTTTTTTCATCTCCTAGGAATCAAATTCTCGTGAAGGGGAGATGTGAAAAATCAGTTAACTAAATTTTACATGAAACTCGGTGTCCAATGATCATATATTTACTTTTACTATGTTCATGTAGTATATCCTATCTTATTTATGTCATATATTTTTTTCTATTATTTTAGTCTAAACTATGTAGGTAAAGAGTTTAGAGATTGAAGAAATGAATTTTTATAAGGACGCCATTTTTAGGTTTTCATCCTAAAACATGTTCTTCCTATTTTTCTAACAATGTATTCTATTTTGATTTTAAACAATTTAGGCTAGAATTTTAGGTCGTGCATCTTTTACCCAACTGAATGATGTTTATGGTAACAAAGCACATGGACCTAATTTGGGGGATGATAAACAAGAGCCTAATTAGGCTATGTAAGGTCAGGACTACCCCATAATCCTTTTGACATGGATATGAAAATATTGTAAATCGTGGATCAAGATTCTCAAGTCATGATTAATGACATGAGAAAGTCATATCAGGAGATGTTCATATCACACTAGGGTGTTGAGTTCTAAAATAGTGATGTCAGGTCTTAAGAAGATCCGAATGATATTTTTGTAGAGAGACACATTTGTTTGAAACAATAGGATCATATGTAGGATTCATATGCATACATGTTTATTCAAGAAATGTGTCCCATGAATCTAGGTATCCTTTCCTTGATCCATGAATGATTTTTTGAAACATGAGGTGCTCAATTCATGATGTATAGGTTCTGGATTGATTTTAATTAAAATATGATGGATTCCCCCATACTTTGGTTAACTAGGGTATTATTCATTTGGTATTTTTATATGGAGTGAATGATGGGGGGGTGGTCAAAACCATTTATTGTCATGTAGTGGGGATATATTTACTTCGGTGCAGTTTAACATCATGTTGTATGGACATGTTCCATGTCGTTTATTATCATGTGGTAATGACACTATTCATATAGTTTAACATTATGTGGAAAGGAATATCTTGTCGTGAAATTTTAATGTCATGTTACCCAGACATTTTCCTTGGATTTTAATGTCATAATGTACGGTAATGGGAACCGATGTGGAAGATTTGTACACAATATATAGTCTTAACAATCAACCTCAAATTTTAATATATTGTCGTATCTAGACCTAGATTTGAGGATCATGGAATCAATATCTATCTTTTTGAGGAAGGAATCAATCCACATGTCATTCTGGAGGATCCATATAGTTTAACATCATGCAGAGAGGACAAATAATTACTATATTAAAATGATAGAAATGTTGTGGATGGGACCAAGGGTGGAAGTCGTGTCATCACTACGTATCTCGTGAGGATTATAATATATACAAAAATAGTTTTATATTAATTCTACCAGACAGGTATGACAATTAAACATTTTGGGGTAATTTTCTTCTATGACTGTGATCTATTTTTGATGTTCATGTATTACTATGTTTCCTATGAAGATATGAATTATGTCCTTCTTTGTTCTTGAATAGGTAATATTCTACGTAGTTCTGAACCATACATAGAGGTGGGACCTATTTCTAATTATTATTAAATATGGGACCAAGGATGAAAATATATTCATCACTACATATCATATAATGATAAAAATCAAGCCATGCATAGTTTATGAATAACCTTGTAGTTTAATGTCATTCGTCAAGGACAAGGGTTCCCCGATGTAAAGAGGTATATAGTTTCGTGACCCAGAGATTGAGATCTAGGTTATATATGTATCCAACCATGACAATAATCAATCCATATGTATCTATTTGAGTGAAGATGTGGTAGAACACTGAAACCAACTATAGTGGTCCTTTCATGTGAGGACCACAGTAGTGTGTAGTTTTATCTCATTCAGGGGACAATAACCATGCAGTTTATCATCATATAGTGGGGAATCATGGTATTTCAATAATGATCATGCATTTAGAACCTGATAAGCGTGTGGAATGTTTTTATCACTTTTTAATGTAGGTAATCCATTACCGAAAATCTTAAACCCACATGAGTTATGATCATTATGAAAAACAAAAAACAACAGGCGTTACCCTCAACATGAAGTTCTATCTTAGAGAAGTAATCTGTTATTTCATATCACATGGTGGCCGGATCGTGATATAGGATCGAGTAATCCATACATATCTCATAAAAATATAAATAATTATAATATAGATTTAGGAAACCCATACAGTTTACAAACATGTGTAAAAGACATCTGACATGCAGATTAATGTCATGTAGTAAGGATGAGCTTGTACAAATTAATTACATGTAACTGGGATGAATGGTAGGACTTACACTGATGTGGAATCCCATGTGGTGATGTCGATTAAAATAATATTTTTATATTCCCCTAATTAGTGGGGGGGGGTGAAACACTCCCCATGCATTGTGTCCACTGAGTAAGACACATTGTGAAAGACCTTATGTAAGATGTAAGGTCCTTCCCATTTGGGTTCCCGCATTGGGGATTTCTTTCCTAGTATCATATTTATTCTAATCACCAATACATGTTCTCCTTGGAAGAATAAATAGAGAGGATCATTTTAATTATAGGATAATGAAATATAATTTACATGAACATCAAGGTTGTGTCCTGTGAACAACCTATTTTCATTTAGTTGATCCAATTATTCTAGCTAATTTTTAGATTTCTCATCTTTTTATAATTTTTGAATAATGGCTATTCAGAGAAAGTATAAGTGAACTTATCTTGTTAATACAACAATGGTCTCAATCACTAATGGTTATTTCATTTACTCTGTAGTAGTATGTTTTGTAATATGTTAGGCTCATTAACCATTGAGTTTTTTTAAGGAAAATACAGATTATCTTGGTTCACCATATTCTAGATTATATTTGATATTGTTTTATTTAAGGCTTGTATCTATCCACATTCCACTATACGATATTGTGATGAGTAATTGGACTTGATTTTGTACTCCCGGAAATGTTTCTTCATCTCCATAGAGCTAAACAAGGTGGTTTTTTCCATCAATACGGTGTAAGGGACCCCAGAACTGGTGATGATATGAGACTATAAAGATAATGTTTTTCAACATCTTGACTTCTTTGAGGGGTTTCAACTCAACCAATTTAGAAAATAATTTGGTGGAAGTAAGGACATACTTGAACATTTTAGCTATGGGTGGGGGGTTTTCCCAATAATATCCATCACCAAAACGAGTAATGGATAAGTATATTTAGTTGCATGGTGTAGTTAAGAGGGTTATGGATGAAGTTTGTATGGGTTTTTAATGAAAGAAATTTCTTAGTGTATTCCACATTGTCCGGTATCACTGTCTTCATGTAGTAACCCATCATATTGATTTTTTGGGAGAGAGTAGTCCCATATTAATGCGCACCACAAGACCCTACATGGACTTCTTTGAAAAAGGAATAATTTTCTCCATCTACTATGAAATTTAGTAGGATACCATCAAATCCATGCATATAGACGGATTTCACATCATTTGAAAAATCATGTAGCATGAAGTTAGTTGTATGATAACAAATCTATTACCTTCCATCTCTATTTGAGAGAATAATCCCATATTAAAGATAACTGATTGTAGACTCTATAAGTCTAGTGGTGGTCATTGGTTTATCACGCTCTGGGGTAGTGTTGACTTAATTTTTTTCATCCATATCATAAAAATGTACAATCTCTGGGAACATTCATCAATCCGTAATTTGTAAGATTACATATTCCTAATCAGTGTCATCTAGGATGACGACTTCATTATCCATTGTGTCTGCAACAGAATTCTATTATTAGAGGACATCATGATGTTTGGGTTAAAAGGGGAACTATTTCATCAATCAGATGACGTAGCCAGTGAATGGGGCCAATTATTCATTTTTGACTATACATTCTCCATTGATATTCTTTATAACTTCATTCTGGTGACCTTTGATATTCATGTAAACTGTATCAGGCTATATGGATAGTTCCAATATGGAAATAAGGGTGGGTACTCAGACTTTTTATTCGCATAACCTTCATATGCAATGAGAGTGTAGAAAAAACTGATTTTTGCAGAGGGAAAAGTATAACCGCTAAGCATAACTGATTAATATTAGGGATTTTTATCCTTTTTTTGATAGCACATTAGGTGGTGAGATAAAATTATATCTCCCATGTATGGGTGTGTTATATGAATTTAAGACCACCTCTTCTTGAAATTCAATGTCCACGAGTGTATTTCTTCATGGGAGGGTATACTACAAGAAATCTTTTAGTGGTTTCCCTTTTATTGATTTTTTTATTCAAATTGAATGTCATATTTCTTAATAATGTCTTCCCGTCATTCTAGGCACCGAGTCTACATGGGAAAGCCATTATGTATGTAATTGTTTCTATATGAGAGACCAAATGGACTTTTTGGTGATACATGTAATGCATCACCCTTTTCACTATAACGATGAGTGCATTTTAGTTCTTCTCAACATTAGAGTATCACCCCTCTATACATATCATCATCCAACTGTGTTAGCAGATATGACACTCACTCTCAGCATCAGTTATTTATATCATGATGGTGCACAATGAGCATTCCATTAGGGACACATACAAGATGTGTGGCCTCCATTACTCTAGAGGCATCCGAAATAGAGGGTTTAACAAGTGAAACATGAGAATTATGAATGATTATTGGAAGTCATCATCTCATTGGTATGAAATTAGTCACTTTTTTTATAAAAGTGACGGGGAATTTTTTTCCTTCCAACTTGGAAAAGAATCAAGGAATGTATGGAAGCTTTCCTTGGACCCCACTTTATTTTTTGATATTTCTCTGGGTAAAATTTCTAAGATAGGTCTAGTCTACTATGGTTTGACCTAGATGTTTTGGAGGCTTAACACAATGCCAAGGAACATCCATTATGTTACCCCATAACAAATTTCAATGTATTAATCTTCATATTGTGCTTCCATGGCATGCCAATGATTGTATTAATATCCATTAATTGATCACATCACATTCAGGATTTGACCACCTGGACGTCAATATAGAATACAAATATCATTCCCAAGAGTGACTTAAATATTTGATTAATATAACATTCACATGAGGGGATCAAATTATTCAAGATAAAGGGAATGAATTTATTGAAAAATATCCTCTAGGGTGCTATGAAGGTTGTGGATTATTCAACATCAGGTGCCATATTTATCATATTGTACCTAGAGTAATCTTTCAATATTTAAATGGCTTGGAAGCCAGCAACTGCATTATTCAAGTGTTCTTTGATCAATAATGGGAAATCGTCCATTTATTATTTTTGATTAACATAATTTCTGTTAATACACACTATAATATGGTTGTTCTTTTTTAGAACATGAATTTTGTTGGCAATACATCTTAGGTATTTCAATTCTTGGATGGAAAAAAATTCTTGGATCACATTGTCAACATACACCTTTAAATTTGAGGATTGAGAGGGGTAAATATTCTTGAATGCCAAATTGAATCCCCAATGATAATAGGGTAGTATGAGATGGTGTATAGACACATCTAGATTCAGGATGTGCATTTCTATATTTCTCCAATGAACACATATCGACGTTACATCATAAATTTGATATATATCATTTTCTATTTATGGGGAATGGAATGAATAATAATAATAGGTTGTAGGTCTAATATTGTGCCAAGATTTATTTTTATGATATCATTGAAGGTGTTTTATACAGATTACATAAATGTGGGAGGGGTGTTCTTGATTTCAACCTCATCTTATTCTATCTCGGGCTCTGTGGAGGCAAATACAGATGAATTTGTATATATGGGGTAATCTCTATCACCAACATGGTGAGAGAGTCCATGATAAATATTTTATCCTCCCCTACTACCTAATTTGTATTAAATATAGACCTTAGTTGATTGTATTTTATGTTCCCACTACGCACAGAAGGATATCAAACCTCTAGGTTCATGTCTATTAAATCAACCAAATTTATGGGGATAACATATTCATTGTCGAGCATAATCTAGATATTCAAAGTTGTAGTCCACAATTCATTGTAGGATGCATATTGTGTATCATGATCTTATATTGCTGTCTTGTATCCATTTTTCAAAAAACAGATACATCATATGCGGTTCTTCAAGTTTGAAATGTGTCATTGTCATTATTTAGTATGCCACCCTTTTCTTCAATGCGGAACATAAAGCACTGATGGAATGTTCAATATACTTCCAGTGGCTATGGAACCAAGGAATTTCTAACATTAAACTGTATATGGTGTCTTGTCGGATAACCATAAACTCAGTTCCTAATGTAATAGCCCCATATTGAGCTTTAAATAGTAGCTTCCACAGAGTTATTAACTTACTCTAATCACACCCATGAATGGTGGGCCTAAAGGGAGAAAAATCCACTTATTTATAGCCAAAACATTGTATATTTTTATGGGAAATGAGGTTAATACTAAAACATTTATCAGTCAGTTCCCTCCTTACATCTACATTATTAATCCATCCCAAAACATATAGGGCCATGATATTTCCCTAATGACATCTTCATGATCCTAGTCAGTGAATGATATGGGAAAATGAAAATATGAGGTCATGGTATCCACTCTAAAAACCTAGGATATAAGGACTTCATTATCAATTTCTTGTACTCGTTAGAGGGATTTAACTAGGGCCTCCCTATGTTATATTGAAATATGGAGTGAATTTAGGATAGGGAGATTGTATGGGGCCACAAAAACTATTTCATAATGTCATAATTTTGTGCAGAGGTCTTCACTTCCTAATGTTGGGTTGATCATAGTTATGTAGTTTAAGAGCCATGGATTTTGAGGTGGGAATGTATGGTGATTATTCATAGGTCACATGGGGAGTTTTTATTTGGAATTCTAGGATTTACTATCCCTATTATTGGGTTAATTATATGATCCACCCCAACTAGATGATCATCAACAAATATTGAAGTTGGTTGTCGACTAGATGTTTTGGGCCCACAAGAGTGCTTTTTTTATCATTTTGGAACACATTCCTATAGGAATCTACTGTATATATATTTTAAATATAGATATGAATTGTATACTGGGTCAGACCACATCCATTTTGTCCCCTATATCCTCTGTGTTGGTGTACATGTCCACTTCTTCCCCAATATGTGTGTGAAACTCATATTATGGGGTATATAAATCATCATAGAAGGGTTCTTCAATGTTTATCAGATTGACATAAACAATTATGATCTTCTTTCCTAATGAGGGTTCATATTTTGTGTGGAATTTTCTGTGTTGCAGTTGTTGAAGGGAATAATTTGGGTAGAGTTATAGCTTGAATTGTTGAATAATATGACTCTTCCTCTTATGTTTCTTCTCTCCTATTGTGGTCACGCCTGTCTTTGGGTGGTATATTTTATTTTTCATCCATCGATTGTAGAATTACTATTAGTTTGTGCAGCTTTTCTCTCAGGGTGGAATGATCTCGGTCAACTATTTTTTATTCAACAAGTTGTTGAACATGTATAAAAGCATGGCCACAACATTCTACTAATCACCCTATTCTTCTGACAGGGGAATAGTTATTCCAGCCATGTATTCTGTGGCATTATATTATTCCACATTAAAAAAAATTAAGATTCATTGATGGATGTATTTGATGTTGATGTACTCCAATATAATATTACCCTACCTTATTTGGAATGGGAAATAGTCTATACGTTCAGCGAGAGTAACCCCATTGGGAATTCAATGCTATGGTAGCAGGAGCATGTAATCATCAATGATTTATAGTAAATAACCAGGGACTTTTTCATTTTGAATAGAGTGTTCTATTTTCATCTATTCATACAGTCCTGGGAACAATTTATTTGTCTATGCTTCTGGATGAGCTAGATTTGGTGTGTTTTTTCGACCGACGGGAGGTGGTGGAAAGATTTGAACCTACCTTAGTGCATGGATTGGAACTCCTTCTACCTTGAGAAGTATGAATACAAATTCTTATTTTCTTAGAATTTCCCCCTATGTTTTAAGGTATGTGATGGGATTTGGATCAGATTTTATGAATGGCATCGTCGAGATGTTTTTCCACTTTGAAAAACTCAAGGAACCCACCTACATACTTCATTTGGATCAGAGTTGTATAGATGTCATTGCGGAGATTTTAAGCACACTATTTTTATAGATTCTACTTTGATAGAGGGATACTGAGTGAATATGGAAATCCATCCCATATCAATATGAATTAAAAAACCCTATCATTTCACATTGAATGATGTTAGTTGGGTAAACGTTCTTCTATTCCCTTGTTTTAGAAATGCATTTATAAATGAAATGATGATTAAGGAAATCATATCATAGAATATATCCTACTAGCATTTGATTATACAAACTAAATGTTTCCCCCCCATTGAGTTTATAACAACACATATTCTTTGCCTCATGTTTATCTTTATGGTCCATCATCAGCCCACATCGAGATATGTAGTGTTCTAGATGATGTTTGGGGTCACCTCTTCTGTCCTAGGTATAAAAGATAGGATTTCCAAAATACGTGTAGGAATAATGTCATCCAATAATTCAAAGTATTTATTTCTCTCAAGATTTATAGGTCGATGTCTCCCTTTTAAGGTTTATATTCAGGTTTACAAGGAATCAATGATAAAAAGAAACTCTGTAGGGTGACTAATGTCAGATTCTCCTCACATCTGCTAGTAGTGGTCGGTGGTTGATTAGGTGGCCCCACCGTTTTCTCCCACTAATATTCAATTCTTCCCAAGACTGAAGGATTTACCTAAACTGATAGAGGTGTCACTTTTGTGGATGGAATTAAAGATTATTTTTTAGTTCATCATTTATGTAGATAATATTCCTAGATATGAATCCAACATGATTCTTAGATACCAAACCTTATGGAGGATCATCTATGAGAGGTATTCCACTTGTTTGTACCTGAATATGATACCCAGTGAGAAAATTACGCCTATGTTGATAGTCATTAATCTATTTGACATCTTTTTTCTCACTATTGTATTGTGAAAACTGTTCCTTCATGGAAGAAACTTCATTTATTGGGGTTGGTGATTATGATTTAGACATACAATTACCTTTTTATTTAGAATATATATTAAATAGGAGGGGAAACAAAATATTAATATGTTCTAGATTCTATATCATTATTTGGTTTAAGGTGTATGTATCTTAATTTGGTGTATCAAAATCCCCATCCTCCAAGGGTATGATTTTCATGTTGTGGCCCTATGAATTTTTTCTAGATCCAATATGTCTTCAATGTTGATAGAGACAGAATCCATATAAGAGTATCAGGAAACGATTTTTGTGCCATTACTTTTGACATAACTGGATGATTCTACACTACCATCATCCGAGTCATTATTCAAACACATGACCATATAGGGTTGTTATGGATTTCATCAATGATAGGGTCTAATTTCATTTTTCGTACATTCCTCCCTTATCAATCTATGAATGATTTCTATTAGTTTGTTTATGGTCGGGATTGATGAATTGGAACCAACTAGAAGGGTTTTTTTCTTATGGTGGGATGAATAGGTGGGACTCCAACTAATGAATTTTTCCTCTTGATCTAATGAAGAATAATTCTCTATGTGGTTATGATGATGAAAATGGACCTAAAATGGAATGAAATGGGTTATTTGATGCCACAATTAGAAATTATTGGAACTTTTTTGAGGAACCGATGCTACCAATGGATGAATTTCTGACTCCTGATATGGACATGAAGTTATAAATTCCTCCATCGATGTAGGATGGTTTTGATCTATAATCAGTATTCATTCTAATAGGGTACTTCTAATGGATTATGAACATGGTGATGATGATTGATATAAAATTCCCCCAGCTCTGGGGGATGGGGTTTGTTTAAAGATACTACTGATTTGTCCCAAGTAATCTCAAGAATTGACAATATTAGAGGAGATTGAGGTAGTAGATAATCCCCCAGATCGATATGTTAGGTCTACACCAAGATGAAAAATATGGCTACAAGTATTGTGGTATATTTAATGTGGTGAAGCTCTACATTCATTGGAGCTGGGTATGATGGAAGCCCATGATGATAACAATTATTCCATGATATTGTTCTATGTGATAAAGACATTAGTCTCTTTGTGTGAATTGAATTCCAATTGTTCCAAGAGGACCAATTGGAAATCATTTTTGTTTCCAAATATCTTTATTCTTGATTTATGGGAACTTTTGATGTATGATCATTCTGTTAAATTGAATTACTATAATAAGTGTTACCTAGCCCGCTTATTTTTCCAGATGATATGACATTACATTATGCCTTATCTGCGAGGTTATATTGTTCCTTGGGTGCAGAAAAGGTTAATTTTCTATACTATCCCAATAATCAAGAACAGATACTTGAAGTGGCATCAGTTATCTGTTTTGGAAAATTTATGATATATTGACGGAAAAAATGTTACCTAATTTCATTGTTCTTTTCCAGGTATTGGATCTAGGAACCCAAAAATCGTATTTATGTCATGATGAAAATAGAATATCTCGATGTTCTAAATGGGACCCTCATATCCTGGATAAGGGAGGGCTCTAACATTCAGTTGCTAATGAGTCACCAACATATTTTTTCATAGATAAGTGATAAAAATTATATAAAAAAATCTAGGATCTCATATTAAGATGAAAATTTGGGATAGAACATGATGGGTCAGTTGTTTTTAGATAAATCTCTATATAACTCAATAACATCCTCCTCTTTGTTATCCATACATGCCTCCATTCAGTTATACCTTAGAAGATGATTATGAAGGATTCCTACTAATGATATTGGGATATAGGTAGATGTTGATGGGGAACTGTATATCTAAGTCCCTAATGTTTTGAGCACCTCTCTATACAAGGTGTCGATGTTTTGGACACCTATATAAATATTGGTGTCTAAAAGAGGGGAGGATTTTTTTTCATGGATGATATCATTGTGGGAAGGTTGAAATTAGTTTATTTTAGGAGTAGAGTCAATGTGATCCATCTTGACAATACCATGAGGAGGACTATTGTGTTAAAGATCATCTTCTACTTTGGATGAAGATTTTCTAGACCCTTGGGGTGTGTGGAATGTCTCTAAAATGACCTCAATGACATATGTATTTAAAAGTTTATAAATATGGGTCATTTTCTATATCAAGGTGAGAATATGTTGACACACATTTTGGGATTGTGTAGGTATATGATTTTTTATGATGGGTTTTCAAACATGGATGTATCCTTCTAATACTAAGAATGTATAAGTAAAAAATTGAGAAGATATTAGGATATAATGATGATCTATCTCATTATTGACAAGAATATGTTCCTTTCCCAAGGATTGTTCAATTATAACAAGATATAAATTAGTATGGGAATATGATCGTCATCCTTAGCCTTTAGTATATACCACTGGACATTTATGGAAGGAATATGAGGCTTCCTTGAGGCATGTATCACGTTCACAAGTGATCCTTGGTTTTAAAAGTAATATCTTCATGATTTGAATATGCATTCACCATCAGTATATGTCTATGGACCTCAAAAAAGGATTAATTGATATGGTCATCCTCTTGTATTTTCTCAGAATGATGTTGGTGCAGTAATTTGTTGGAGGAAGTAATAATTTTTGCATTTCATTTTTGAACTACTTGAATATTCTAAGAAGATTCATTGACAATAATATGAACTTTTACCAAGTCTTGTTCCATTTTTAAATGGTATCCCAGGAGAGAACATAGATATAATCCTGATTCTTGGCCATTGGTGTATGTTTATGGTCTTCCTTAACAGTAATATTAGAATTCCATGAGCCATATTCAACTCTCACATGGTGATCCGTAGTCTAAATGGAGATATGATCTTAGTAATGTGACTTTTTAAAATTTCTCCATACATTTTTTACTTGCATGTGCCCTTATCATGATGCATGTACCGTTGAGACTAGTTTCGAACCTGTTGGAATGATATTATGAGTCTAGTATGAAGACATTCCATTTTATCTAAATATGCTAATAATCCACATGTATGAGAGTAAGAATGTGTGCATGCATTGGTACAATAACTTATTAGTGAGGATTAGAGTTTTGAGATATCCTATTAGTAGGGATTGGAATCTTCCCATGTCCCATTATCTACAACAGGCATAAAATATTCAATAGGAGTTATTCAACTATTACTAAAATATATTTTGATTTGATAAAAGTTTGTGAAGCGATATAAGAATGCATATTTTACATATCCAATATATAGTGGAAGATGTCTTTGATTGATGTAAGAATAGACACCCACTTCATTACTACTTGATAATCAAGAATATTCATTTTGGTCATCATACATGAGGGTAGGTATATAAACATCCCCCTTAAAACATTGGGAATATTTCCACACACTTGTTCTGAGAAGGAAGGGATATGAGCCAACTTGCTAGTTCAAGCGCATATATGTATGCATGCCTCATTTATTGGAGTGTGGATACAATCCCTCTCATGGATATCCAATTCCCTTATTTCCTAGTTATCTATCTTTATTTCTCATCCATGGCCATCCAAGGTGGCGACGTGTCTGGTGGATCCCTAAATATGCGACCGATGGGTTCTAATGGGACGATGATGGAGATGGTGGAAACTAGGTTCCCTCTTGGGAGGGCCCTGAACTGTAAGGGTTTCATATTTTAATTCATAGTCCACCTTAATTATATATTGGAGTTTAATGTTTTTTAACTTCATGGATAAACTTCTAAAGCTGTTGGTTGTGGTGATAAGGACCGTTGGCATAGTAGTAGCTTCCCTTCGGAAATGATGACTCATTGGTTTCCATACATAGATGAACTATTAGGCATATTCTCGGATCAGTAATGTACTACATAGAGGAAGATCCCATAACATGATTTTTTCCACAAGGTGTTGGTGGTTTTGAGAAGGTGATATCATTTTGTGACCAATAGGGGTTGTAGTGAGAGGATATTTACCATATCGATTGTCAAATGAAGATGTCATCTTCATGGATCCGGATTTTGTTAATGAGAGTAGTATCTATATTCATGAATTCAACATGGAATAATTTTCCCAATTAGTACAATATCTTATGTATGATGTTCTCAATCAGATATGCATGGTAATCAAAATTTACAAATTATTCTCAATCTGAACATTCTACTAATTTAGGCAGGTCAAAATGAGGATGGACTTATTTTGTGAGAAAACTTCTTACCTAGGGTCGTCTATAGTATCATGCTAGTCTTACTAAATGGTTTTTATAGGGTATAAAAAATAAAGTGTCCTATCATATGATTCTGTAATCATTCTATTTCATGAGAGATTGACATTAATTTCACCATTTCACTTTGTGTGTGGTGTGTAGAGAAAATGCTCGGTGGATTAACTCAATCATTAGTTATTGGAGATATTAATATTGTTTTAAACATTTCTGTTTCGAATGATAAGAGAAGACTGATAAAACTATCATTGAGCTGGGTTTTCATTTTCCTGATTGTTGATTGTGGGGACGGGGTTGGATTTATTGAAACATTATTATCATCATGCCATTTTAATTATTAATAGAAACTCCAAACAATTCCATCATCAATAAATGGGTATGAATTAACATTCCAAAATAAGGTGTCTAGATGGGGTTTTTGATGCAAATAATCCTAGGGACTCACATTAGTCCAGGTGATGGATGGTCAGGCTCATTGCACCATGTTGGGAGTGATCATTTCCTACTCTGAAACACATTTATAGATTTACGATACAATAAATAATATCTTCCCAATCCAGATATGGACCCAGTAACCCTAACAAAATTATTATATATTAACTCTACATATATGAATATAAGGGATCTCATAAATGAGCCATGGAATTGGGATCTCCTTAATGAATTTATCTATATATATCCAAGGTTCTCCATCCATTTCCATAATGATTTCTAGATTCATTATATGTTGATGTATTATAATCAGTTTCATTGAAATATTAATCCATGTATGGAGGAATTTTAATATTCCAAGGAGGGTATTGATCTAGAATGAGGCATCCTACATATCTTGGTTATTATATATATCAAAAACCCATGTAGTTTATTAAACTCGTGCAACATAACATCATTAAGATAGGAAATATGGGTGGGAACTAAGGCAAAAATATTTTAACTTAAACCATAAGGATATATCATATGTATCTCAGTAATGGTATGAAATACAGTTATCATATTTTAATCATTCCATGGGGACCATCCCCAAGGTAGATACACTTATATAAGGTGTGATCATATCATTCCACTCATCTAAGATTACATACTAGGATTTCCATGGTTGGTGGTGATTCATGATTCCAATGAGGTCTTTATTGTAGATCCCAAAGCCCATCTGTGAAATTATTATTACAATACACTTTATATGAAAAGTGAAAAATATAAAGAGTTATGGGTGTGGAGACATACATACTGGGATTTCTCTAGGGACGTTTTAACATCAAGTATGGGATGTAATGAGAAATCATATATATCGTTGTTAATATATGAATAAGTGTCATCCTGGTTTTATTGATTTCTCCGTCTAATGATGGTTCTGGTATAGTGGTTAGCCTTTGTGAACCATTAGATTTTGATGGATTAAAGGTTAGATACATATATATTACACCCAAATAGATATTAATTTAATCCATTGCCTTAGGAAGGCGTAGTAAATATCCTAGTTATTATAATAATCATAGTAACAACAGTTGAGGAGATTTTAAACCCAATTGTGGATGAGGAGAGAAGATCAACCAATGGGAATGATTGGATCCTAATAGTCCAAATGTTGAAAACATGAAGGGACATACATTGATGAGGATGGTCATTTATGTTTAGACACGGGCATTAGGAAGGCGTCCTCTATAGCTTGGTTATGTATGAAATTAGATTCATTGTAGTTCCCTTGATTGGTTCTTATACACTTACATTTACCTTTCCATTATTGAGTCTTATGATAGATATCATATGATTATTGATGTTCGCAACTCCCACATGATATATTATTGGTGTTAGAATTAAGGAATGGAAAATTATCCATATTTTTCTATGGTGGGAGCAGGACTTATGTCTTAGAGTAGTCCCATGGAGATCTTATATGGACCTCAGGTATTAGAAAGGTGTCCTATGTATCTAGATTTTAGAGGGAGTCAGAGTTCAAATAGTTCATTTTATTTGGGATAAAAAACTGGTGTTTCCACTTCTCTTCATAGTGGCATAGATTACAAATGATATGATTAATTCAACTCCCACATCCCTCATGATATATGGTCGATGTGAAAAAAAGGATGCAAATTTATCATTATAAATGCTTATAGATGTGGTATTTATGTAATGAAATTCCTTTTGAGGTGTTTTAATATGATGGTCGATCTATGGGGAGGCATCCTACATATTATGATTATTGATGTAATTGGAATCATCATAATTCTATTTATGGGGGCTTCGATGATGATGGTTCCCATTAGTCAAGGCTTACACACTGGGGGGGGGAAATGTTTTCAATCCATGGGATTCCCTATTGAATAGATCATCTTTCATTCCTATCATGCATTTATTATCCATTTGACATACCTTAGTTTTCTTCCTGATATGTCGAAAAATGTTTTCTTGACACGTTAAAATGAACTCATGTTATCCAGCTGATTTTTCTATAAGAATTCACATATACTGGATGAAAAGTCGAAGGGGTTGTCACATGATTCTGGTTGTCCTATTCAAAGGTAATTGCACTACCTAGATGATTTGTCCTCGAATCTAGTGCATTACCTAGCTATCTTGTTTATAAGTTGTTGCATGATCCAACATACAATTCATGGTTTCATCGTGAGAGATGTTTGAAACATATGTAGAGGGTATCAAGAGTCTATATCTCATGTATTAGAGGGTGTTACTTGTATTGGATTACATGATTGATGGGAATTTAAATACTATAAGGCATTCCCTAATGGCACAGTGAGATCCATTTGACATGCCTAGGTGTAATGGTGAGATTCACTTGACTTGACCTGGTTCCATTATATGAGTAAGGAAAGATATCGTGAAGTTCATCATAAGGCTCAAGTGTAATTCCTGGAAGACTTCAAGATAATATGGTGAAATTCTTGTGGGGTGATGTATGGATTTCTTCAACATGTAATGATGGCTTCATGTAATCCAATTTTTATTCCCAAGGGGTGTAGCAAGACATGAGTGAAAAAATATGTTGTTTCCTCATGTCCAATGTGAATCATGTGGAACACATGGGGAATGATTCATATATATTTGATTTTATCAAAAATGTATTAGTCAACTTCCAGCCTTAAAATTTATAATTCCTTATATTCGTTCAATGTTTTCTTCTTTTATTCCTCTCTTAAACTTGCAGACGTGAGGTCTGTCATTCCCATGTCCTACGAGAATTGCATTGCATGACATATAATTGATCACACGAAGCGTAGATTCATGGTTCATGGTCTCTTTATATATTCATTGATATTTTACCTAATGATGAACATAGTGGTAGTGAGTTTTATTGATCTAGGAATACCATTGTAGTGCTAGTGCAAGGTTATGAGTGTTCACCCATCCTCCAAGAGTCATTCCATTGTTTATATAGTGGTGGGGTATTTATAGATCCCTTCATTCTGTTTGATCACCATAGTGGAGGGTGTATCATATCAAAATTTTTGATGGAGTTAGCGAATGGCCTCATCATCACCTTTCGTCACAAATCCCTATTTTGGATTTCTTTAAGGGTGTAGCTATATTTTCAATGATCGTGAGTCCCTAAAATCAACGTATCCTTTATTGGAATATCACCAATTAATTGGGGGAATGTTTGACAATGCATACATGATGTCAAGATTAAAATTTTTACCACATAAATGTTCAATTGTCATCACGAGGTCTAGGTTCCTGTCTAAGGGCCTTCTCAGTGTATTAGACATCTTTTCTATGACTTTTTTAACGATAAGAATGGCATTTTACGAGACCTTGGGAGAACGTACTATAAAAAGAAATAGAATACAATGAGTTTTTAATGACTATGAGAGGCTTATGCCTCATAAACCTTATTATTTCCCATATTTATTTTACTGTTTTTAGGGGGTTTGTGAGGTTTCATGAGTGTTTTCGAAAAAAATTCCCTATCTATTGGTGATGTGTCACGTTACCAGCAATGGCCTAATGGTAGTATGCGATCATTTATTAGAAAAATGATTTTCTTTTCCTTATAGAGACAATGTGGGAGTAAATAGTCGCATGGACATTCTTGATCCTCTTTGCATCCAAAGGATAACATGTTAGAGGGATTCTAAGGGATGAGGTAGACATGTAACCAAAGTCTCACAGTGTCTTGTAGACCAAAATGGGAACACGACATGTGTTTTATGATCATGTGTTGGTTAAAAAATCTCTCCTTTTTTCTTTTTTTCTTTTATAAAAGCATAAGGGAATCATGAGTTTTATAGAACATTTTAAAGGTAAATCATTCTATCCATTAGTTACCCATCACGTGAGTATTATAAATACAAGAGGCCTCCATCTTTTGTATGTAATAATCTTATTTCTTATGGATTTTCGAATGGTTTGTCAAATAAATGTTGAATGACATACCATGTGGCCTATGAGATATTATCCAGCTACCACAAATCCACTAGTTGTATCTAGAGCCTCTGTAGGGGAAAAATTTCATTTTTAAGGGTCTTCATGGGATCATCCACTAGTAATGTGTTAAACATAGTTTGTCCGTGTGACCATATGATTATCACGAATTCCCAAATATCATGGTAGCTAATATGATCCAAATGCTTTAGACACCTTCTCTGTTAACTAATCTTGAGGGGATAATAATATCCATATTCAGGTATTTCATCCATTATGGATTTTATAATTACAATTTGGCAGGCATAAATAAACATGTATGTGAGTTTGGATATAGGATTCATCGTTTTCATAACATACAAAATATTAAATTCTAAAATACTAGAAATATATCCTCATATATAACAAAATATTTTTATGGTCAATTAGTTGACATTGAATTTTTTCAATTGAATATAATTTAGTCTCCTTCATTGGAATCTCAATTTTAGTATGTAAAAAATAAAAATTAATTTACATTCTATAAAATATGATGTTCTTTCCTATGGAATCATTCTATCTAGGAATTTCTATAATTTAATTTAATTCTTTCTAAAACAATAAAATACCACTAAATAAAATATTTCTCTAAGGAAAATTAATCATCCAATATGTCTATTATAATGTCATTTTCCCCCTTCTTGTGAAAAAACTCCTAACATTTATGTACATCCTTTTGAAACCTTACCCGTGGAATATGGTCGGAATACTAAAAAACATTATATCAACCAAGTTAAATGTCCATAAAAAAATTATGCTCTAATATTTCATTATAAATAACCTTCATCACATGATTCTATATTTCAGAACACACAAACATTGAATAAAAAAGAATTCACAACACAAAAAAGTAATAAAAATTCCATAGTGTTGAATATTTCCAAATACATGGAAAAAATGAAGATTTTTATTACGATCATATGTATATATTATGTCCACATGAAGAATGAACAAGTTACCAAAACTATATATTTATATAATTATCTATCTAGTTGCACATGTTTTATAGATATTCAATATTCGTATTTGTACCTCCACTAAGTCAAGGTCATAATAAAATCCATAAACATTGATTATGACTCTTAGTGAATTGTATAATCTAATTGACTTACTAATTTATATCCTTATATGGATTATTAGACAACATTATAATAATTCTAATTAAATCTTATGAAGCATGAGATTTATTTATATGGGATCCATAACTTCTTCTACATATTTAATGATAAGAGTTTTGATTTATTCTAAAAATATACACATTTAGTTTCACATGCTCTAGATTATGTTTAACAATCCTTCATCTGGTCCCAATATAAAACATTTAGAATGTACCATTTTAGAAGATTTATATATTTTAGTCTTGAAATATTTTTCCATGAAACATGAAATCAGAAAAATATCCAATAAATTCGTTAGGATCACTATAATTGTGGTAAACAATCATGTTGTGATTTTTAATTTCTATAAGTCTATATATTGGGGTACATCATCTCATATTGTGGGTTAGATATTGACCCTATGGTGATCAAGGTAGTGATTTTTTGGTTTACACCAAATAATGTGTTTGAGGTGTACCGTTTACCTGTTTCGGTTGAATATGATCAATGTTTTATGTTGTAATTCTTGAGTATTTAATCTCTTAACATTACCTATATCTAAGAAGGAATACATTTTTGTGGTATGAATTATGTTAGAGGGACTTCGTGGATTCAAATACATTGTTGACCAAAACTGTAGTGTTATGGATTTTGGAGTAAAATGTATTTGTATGTAGTATTTTGTGACACCTATTATATGTTCCTTAGTTTTTTGTAGATTCATAGGTATGGGGTGACTTATTCTAGGCCTAGGATGAAATCTCTTCATGTAGTAGATAATCTAAAATGCACGATCAATATTTTTTTACTTTTATAATTTAACAGAATGTATAAATAATGTATTTTACATTTATATAATAAAACATAACTATAATAATGATAATTATGTAATTATATTACTATGGATAGTTTATTTTTTAAAGATAATATTTAATGAGAAAAAGATTGGACTTAAATGATTCTCATGTTCGGACCTTGAATATTCAATTGAAATTATTCTTGGAAATGAAGGCCTTAGGAAACATAATTTTGAAAATAGTATTAAAATAATTATTTATGTATGTTAGATGATAAAATTGAATATTTTTAGGAATAAATTTGATTTAGTAGGTTTGTAATGAAGTGGTAGATGTGGTTCCATTTTATAAGTTGAGATATGGGCACTTTTGTGAACACCCATTATTTTTAAATAATGGAATTACACTATTCAACATACAATGGAAAAAACAATATATATAATGGATTTTAGGGTGATATGAGGTAAATTAATCACATTATTATAATTTGAAATAATGTTTTAATAGTTTTTTTTTCATTTAACATTTGTTTTTAACATTTTATCATTTTCATAGATTGGTCACAAATTTTTAACTATCTAATATATGTTTTCATTGAAATATAAAATATATCCTCATAAAAAATGTTCATTTTTGGAACATAAATTTAATCGATATCAATTTAGAAATAAGAAGAAAAAAATTTATATTAAAACATTTAATATATAAAACAACTATTTTGTATACAATGTTTTTTTTCAAATTTTTTTTGTTAATTATATTTAATATTGATTGAAAATTTAATGATCAATAATATATTTATATATGGATTTAAAAATTAAATTAAATTCATTTTTGAGTATTAATAAATTAATTTTATAAATAAAATGTATATAGTTTTAATAAAGAAAAATTCTATGAAAATAATTGTCTTACCATTATATTGGTCATTAAAATTAATCATCATAATCATACATTTATGCGAAAAAATTAAATTTCAATTTTTACAAAATATTATAATCTATATCTAAAATAATAATTTATTTTTTATATATTTAATTTCTATATGTGATGAATACTAATTTATAATATAGTCAAATAAAAATAGTTTTTTGAGTAAATTATTAATTAAGCACACTAAATATTACACATGGGTTAAATAAATTCAACATAGTATTTTTTTAAATTATTCAATTTAAAATATATTTTTATATAAAAATAGTTTAAAAAGTGTTAATTACTTTATTTACTATTATAATGACATAAAAAAATGGTTTGACAAAATCCGTTTTCTTTACTATTCACCTACAAATAATTTATTTTGTAAAATTTTAAAAAATTCAACAAAACATAATATTTATATGAACAATTCAAAAATTACTCACACTTTCTAAAATTGTAATTATAAAATTAATAAATTTAAATTTTAAACAGAAACTCTACATGTATAAATAAAATTGGATTATTGAAAATTTAATTTTTAAATCATTTAGTGTTTCAAATAATATTTGGTATACATTTTATAATGGATTACAATATTTTTTTACTATATATTTGAGTATTTTTAAATTTTCATAATAATATATAGAATGTGGATCATTTTAGTACAGTTCTGTGTGTTGATCATGTTATTAAAGATAGTATCAATTTAATAGATTCAAAATCCTATGTCATTACAATTATACGTAAATTTTTTATCTATTGCAAAAATTAATCTTCATGTTATATATGAGGAGTTATGCAAAACACCACAAGATTTTTAAAAATATTTTTATTTAGTAAATATGATGTGTTAAATAGACTATGATGCATGAAATAGTACACATAGGTGAATAATTTTTATTTACATTAGAAAATAAAATAAATTATTTGATAGTACGAGAAAATTTTAAAATAAATGACCCATTAAAAAAGGAATAATTCAATTGTTAAAATACCATAAATTCATGAGAATATGCATTTAATAGTTTTTTTTTGAACTCATTATTTTGGTTAAATTTAATAATTTTGAGGAATTTAGTCAATATTATTTTTAGATAAATTTGAATTATAATTTAATAAAATCAATTATGAAAATTCCTGGCATTGTTTTGTGATATAAATAAATATTAGTCTTATAATCCTTAGTTATGGAGAAATGATTTCTTTACAATAAATGATTTATTATATATTATTTTTTTAAAATTAAATATCTCTTTATAAGAGTTCTTAACATATGAAAAATTATTTGTGATAAATATTTTGAAATTATATATAATTTATAGATTTTTTTACAATTTGTTTGAAATGATGATAAAATAACTTGAATATAAATTTTTATATATATCATAAATTGTTTTTTAATTATGAAACATATTTTAATCTAATTCTTAAATAAATCATTATTGATAGATAATTTCAATAAATTTTATATATTATATATTCGTGACGGTAAATTGCCATTAATTTTATGGTTTTAATTATACATGGAATAAGTATAAAAAAATTTATTTAGAGGAATATATTTATAAAATGGATTTTAATAATTTTATTCACATATATTATAATTATTTTTTATGAAATTTATAAAATAAATTTGATAAAATTTATTATATATTTTTAATAATAGTTTTACTAACTTTTTTATATGGAATTGTTTAGCCACATTTAATAGCTACAATGGTATAGGATAAGTCATCACTGTAAGAGATTAAATTGGTCAAAAGGATCAAAATAATGGATAAAACTTCAAAGGTTAGAAATATTGAATCTTTATTTGATTGATTTAATGAATATATTACTCCTAAAATATTTTTTTAAATTGGGATTATTTTGTGACACTTCCCCATGAAAATTAATTTATATTATTTTAATGTAATCGGTATTTATAAAGGCGTCATTCCCTCCACTTATAAAAGGGAACCGGTTATACTCACTTTCTCACATGCATTTAACACCTTATATCAACCATTTTCTACCCAAATAAATTGAAAAATCTCCACCCATTGTCATAGAGGTCTACGTATCACCCAATTACCAAGCCAATATACTTATATAATAATCAAAAGTATGATAACCAAAAAATTTAATTTTATAAATATTGTCTTTTAATGTTTATTTATTCTTACACATACTTAGAATATTTAATATAAATCCATATGTGAAAAAATTGTTAAAAAATTAGATACCAATTTCACTTCCCCGATGGAATAAATAGTTTCTACTTCAGGACCATCCAATTGAAATTGAACGTGGCACTCTTTCATTGATATGAACTACCACCTCCATAACATGATGTATTTCATTTTTCATCACCACCTCTCGTAAATGTTTTTATATATGGAATTAATAAATATAATTTATTTATGAAATTATTATTGTTATATATGTATACATTATTATTTAACTTCCATTATTTCTATGAATTTAATAACAAAAAATGTCCCATGCATACATGTTGACTACATCCTTGATGAAGTGATATAAATATTTTTAATCACCACCATTAATGGATAACTATTTTAGTATATATAATTATTAAATATGATTCTTAATAAATTATTATGCTTTTGGAGATGAAGAAACTATTACCAAGGTGCATGTATTGAAATTATCAAACCGAAACTGGTGTGGAAAATGATTTGTTGACACAAAAATATTGTTTTTAATAAATAATTGTTCATAAATGTGTGATGGAAAATTATATTGGAATGTTATATATTAATATATAAATATTAATATAGTTATATTTTAAATTAATAATATTCATAAATATTTTATACTTGAGGTCAAAGCATGAACATGGAAATGGAATTTTTTCATCATTTTGGTCTAGAATAAGTTTCAACCAAAGACCTGATCTTATTATTATTTTATTGAATTTTAAATATATTTTTAATTATTTTATAATGATCATTAAATTATCTATGTAAATATTTCAATTTTTTTAATAAATTATTCTTATCATTTTTAAAAGGGTAATTTTTTTACCTTTTTTACAAATGTCTGAAAGAATGTTTCTCACATTTTTATTGGATAAATGGATATTCATGTAATTATGCCCATTATTACTCATTAATATTACTTTATAAATTTAAATGATTTAGAAATAAAATACTATTCTAATTTTTTCAATATTTGTTACTTTTTAATATTTACAACAAAAATATTCTTTGTTTTTATTTCAAAGAATATAACAAAAGATTTTATGAAAGTGTTTCTCAATTATGGAATCATCCTTCATTAATTGTTATGTGTCTCTTGGGATATAATAAAATGACAGTATATGCCACATATTTTTATGTATAACTAGATATATAGATCTTTTTTGGAGTTTTGGTTATTTTCTTTATTGGGGGATGTTTATCCATTATTTGTGGGAGGATCAGGCCTTTAGATAAGTGGTGGAGGGAACCAGCTAGTTGAGGTAGGTTTAAAGAATAAATTCACATTGTTTGGTTCTAATAGATAGTTGGTGGAATTATATTAGGAGAGTATATTCTTCAGAAACCCATAAGAAATCCAGTGAAGGTTTCATTAAATTCATGTTGAATATGAGCTGTCATTATTGATGGACTAAGGTTCTCATAATTTATAACTTACATAAGATAACTAGAGATACTTAGTGTTTATTACTAATATGGTTGTGTACACAATTTTTAATATATTTCTCTATTGGTTAATATGATATTACATTACATTAATTATATTTCATTACACATATTTTACCACATGTTACTTTTATGTACAATTAATGGCCAAAAACCATTTCATTATCTATTTATGCCTTTTGAAAATAATTATTAACATCATACTATTTTACTAATTATTGAAAGATTCATAAAAGAATGACATGAATTTTAAATAAAATATAATTGTTCATTTAGAAATATAAAATTATTTCTTCTATTTTTTTACAAATTTATCTAAAACCTATTATAATTTATACAAATATCAATTAATTGTATATATTCCATGTTGCTATCCGGCATGGAATTTCTGATCAATCCAGACTTTTCACATTTTTGTTTTTATGTCCTTGGATGAACAAGATAAATGAAAAAAGAGGAGATTCATGTTGAAGATGAATTTTTTTTCTCATTTTTGTATATCTAGGTAAGGATGGATGTAACTTATGATCATGTGGAGGAGGAAACATGGGTTATTTTGTTTTCTATATTGTCGATGGTCTTCAAGTGGTCTTTTAAGACATAATTATCGAGGTATTGGATATGAAATTTATGGTTATTTTTTTTAAATAAGATATATATTTTTCTTCTTTATTATACTCTTTTTTTATTTCTATTATGTATTTTTAAGGGTGAGATTGTTCCCATATTATATTTTATTCTACTGGAGTACTTGTATTTAGCCTATATAAATCTAAAATGAACATCCATCCTTGTGTAGGTAAACTTGGAGGAATTATTTGGATTAATATGGTCATTATAATTAAAATTTGTGTAAGACACTCACAATGTGTTAAATATTGTGTCCATGAATTTTTATCACCCACTAGTGTCATTGGGTAATCGATGTACTAGTGATGTGAATGATGGAACTCAATTGGTAGTGTGGGAGTTTTATTTTCTTGTTTACTTTCATCTAAATCCTAGAGCTACCCTTGGATATATAGGTATCCATTATTTTTGTTAATGTTTTAAACCATTTTATATTGTTATAAATTTTGTTTATGGTAATAGAATCTTATGGTGATATAAATATTTCATATGCTATTTTTTATAATATAATGATCATCTAAGAAGATTAATAATAATGTTTACAGAGGAGTTATTTGAGAAAACATGATAATGGAATCCTTAATTTGACATAGTTTTTGTAAAAACAATCATTTGTATTATCTAGTCTATATGAGAAATCACCAATTATGAACCCAACCAAAATGTATACCATTACCTATAATTTAAAAATTTTAATCCACTGATGTTTTAGGTTGGAATGGTTCCACAATAATCTATGTAAAGAATAAAAATGATTAAGATATGTTTCCACGTTTATAATTATTCAAAGAATATATAGAATTCCGTCACCATTTATATTCTTATAGGTCCACAGAGGACATGGTGGGAATTTATCATGAAATTTATGTTTTAGATTGATTTCACATAGAATAAAATTCTGAAATATATTTACTTATAGTTATATCATATGACATAAGGGTATACTAAGGAATGGTAGTTTGTTATTTTGGAGTGTGGAGAATATTTTGTCTTGAATAATTATACTCATTTTTTCGAGTTAGTGAACTCGTATACAGATATTTTCTGTAATGATTATATCTTTTAATATAGGTTTGACCTGGTTCATGGATGGATATAAAATCAACAATGATTGTTATGATACTACACATATAAATGAGGGTTTCACCTGAGGTATATATTATTAATATATCTATAAAAGAGAACATAAGACACTTTTAAAAATCTCCAACAGTTGGAGGAAGATTGATTTCACTTCCTGGTGAAAAAAATTATTGCAGTGACCATTGACAATGTTTAAGTAGGATTATAAAACAGACACCAAAATATTATTAGGTGGTCAAATACTAATGTGGGAAAAGGGACACAAAAATCCTAATTTTCTGTCTGTACAGAGGATGCGCCACACTTGTGGGAAATCTAGTAATATTTTTCGTTAATGTGAGATAGAATAATAGGGTGGTAGAGTTTTATCCTAATTAAATAAGGGATAAAATTATAGACTTGAATATTATAAATGTGTGGTATTTTAACTATATAATAACAATGAGGATTAAAATGTAAATAAAGGGAAGATGGTGTTGGACATCTTCATGATGCGGATTGTGCACTATAGAAAATATAGGATTGAATGACTACAATTAGAGTTATAGTGTTCAATAATTTTCAAAGGATGTCCCTTTTTAATATAGGTTAATCTTGTTATTTTATATAATAAAAAATTAATGATACATTTCACATTCTTTTCGATATCATGCCTTTTTTTACCATTTCCATCCCACTAGAAAAAAATTTATATCATAGATTTAAATTGGATGAGTGTTAGGGGATGATTACTGATATAAATTATTGGGTACTTTTTATTAGCTAATCATGAAATGAATTCCCATATTGTTGGTATAGATTATATCATTATTTATAAGTCTTTGATTCGTTTCTATCATAATCAATTATAATTTATATTTCTTAATAGATTCACTCATGTCTTTAAGGGTGAGGGGATCTATGATTGGGATAAGTAAGTATCATTTATCTTAGAACTGATTTGATCTCTGTCCAGATATTATTTTCGTATTTTAGTGTCAATAACTCTCATTATATTGAAAATATTCTAGTTTTGTTATGTGAGTATCCAAATTTCTTCCAAATTATTTCTCTAATTTACCACCTCATCGGTAATTTGTGATCTCTATAAAATTAATTCTTGTGACGTGGCTCGTATATGTAACTTTATATGATATAGAACCTACTATATTGATTGAATTAATTTTTCTTTTATTGGATAATTGGATAAGGGATTTATTCACTTTATGGATTCATTTTAGTCATAAATGATACTATTTTTAAAAAATATATATGTTTTTCTATGGATTTATTTTGATTAACATAAACATAACTAGATGATAGTGAATAAAAAACATCACATACCTATGATTGAATGATTTTTTAACAATGCAAGGGGTATATATACATTATGAAAATTAATATTATATTGGGTTACTATCAATTGAGGGTATGGGGTAGATATTCCTATAACTAAATTCATAAGCATGTACAAGAGATATGAGAATTTAGTTATGCAACTTTTCCTTACTAATTCTCTTAAGGTGGTCATAAAATGATTGAATGGATATTTGGTTGGGTACTGGATTCCTCTCTAGTTATCATTTTATATGAAAATCTTGAATGTTATAGGATATAGATGAAACATTATAAGCATCTAAATATCACCCATGTAATATTTGGAGAACATATCATGAATAGAATGATTTCTTATTGTATGTTTAATATTTAATAATTGATATTTTTAGGAAAAATAATTTATATGACGGGTGTCTTAGTTTTACAATGTTAGAATCTTTAGGTGATGTCCTGGAAGATTCTTATAAATATATTTGAGATCTTGATTTACATATAATTACATTTTTAGGGGGGATTTTTTATGACTTCTCAGAGATTGCAATCTCAATGAAATAGTTAACATGTAAGGGTGTTATGTTTTTAATGGAGAGAGAAGTTCATGGATTTTTTGTGTAGTTGAATGTGAAATTGACTTTAGCACTAGATTTTATTCTTTTTGTATTGGGTGTTGGATATGATATCTACATTGATGCATCAGGTATGGGTTTTAGTTCTATTCTGATAAAAGGAATAAAGGTAGTATCTTGTGGATCATTTCCATTATACACTAATTAATATTACTATACCACTCATTCTATTATGTTCTATGTATTGATGTATCTTCTTAATACATGATGTTAATACCTCATTAGAGAATGGTATAGTTTATATCCAAATCATATGAGTTTGGAGCGTAATTCACCCAAACAATCGTAACATAAGATTGTGATGTTGTTGGAAGTATCCTTAGACCATTTATTTTAATATTAATTACACACAGGGAAACTGGAATGTGGCCTCAATCACTTTGAGTGGGAAATTATTGACTTATACAATTATTTAATTATTGAAAGATTGGTTATTGGTGAGCTAGTTCTTCAATGTGTATATGGATTAAGAGATAGAAGAATGAAAGTTATTACTAGATTTTACATAGGCTGAATCACTAATGGATGATTAAATTTTAATTGGATAGAGTATGGATATAGAGTTTCAGTGTTTTAGTATGAATTTTAATGGTTTGGATAGCATGGGATAATGTTCTCAATATCTATGTCGAGTTCTTCACTTTTATTAAATAATGGGTTTTCAACCTGGCTTGATATACGAGTTGATGGATAGTTTGTACCGATAGATTTATACCATTTACCATAGATCTTTTATGATGTATCATGATTTAGTATGTTGTTATTTGGTGGATGGGAATAAATAATTTGATTCTAGATTTTCTATCTCGGTGCCTGAAATGTCCAAAATCAAAGTAAAATAACAGATACCTATTGGGTTTTTGAAACTATTTCAAATTACAGTCTATATATGCAATTAGATGGACATGAATAATTTTATTAGGATACAATAGTGTCCTCATTTTAGGGGTGTGATATGGGTTATTATGGAAAAAATTCATGTAATTGGAAGATTTCATACCTATAAATGTGTCTACTAAGGTATCATATTGTGGGAACTTATACATGTGGAAGGTTTCTAGAATTTATGTTGTTTCATAAAATATTATTTTTGAAAGAGAAGTTTTATATAAATCATAGTTAGGAAATAGAATAAAAATAATTATGTGTAATATGTTGATGTAGGGAACAAATTATCAACCCTAGATAGAGGGCTAAACCAAGTGATCCATCCAAATTCATGAAGGAATTCCCTGGGTATATCTGGTTGACATCAGTGGATCATGGGAGAAACATATTACATTATTATAGTTTTTATAAAATAATATTTGTTTGATTTCAATATGAATGGAGTTTTTTGATGAATTGTATGGAAATCCTTATAGTTCAAATATTTGTTGGGAAGATATTGTAAAATTATCTTTGGTTGGACTAGGTATCATTGAAGATATTATTTTGATATTTTAGTTTATTTGGAAGACGATACTAGTAGGCCATATACAATTGGTATGTAATTATAATAATAATCATCATCTATTTTACTTTTAGGCTGCTAATCATATTTTTATCAATGATTAACTTCGATTTTGATATATGCATTTGAAGATGTCTGGTATGTTGGATCCTCATTGTATATACGCATTTTAGATTATAGAGTGACTCAATATGGTCAATTATAATTTGAACTTATCATATCATTGGATACCTATCCATGATGTGTTCCATGTTTTTATGATATGGAATTATTAGAAAATCCTACCAAACATGATTGTGTGGGAGAACATTGAGATTTCACCCACTATCATCATGGTTGAAAGGCAAGTTTATATAGTGGAATGATGAGATATAGTGTATCATGGAATGTTTATCCCATTAGTTTGAGTGACATTAAAATAAGGTCATGAAATCCATGAGACATTAGATCATGAGGCCGTGATGAAGTAGTATTAGAATTTATTTTGTTTTGTTCCTGATCATTCTTTTTTATCAGTATAGACAGCTTATTTGGTAAGGATAATTGTTACATGTACGTATATAGAACTAGGTATAGTTTTATTTTTCTTATTTTGAATTTTGAGTCATTTCATAGCTAGGAAAATGATTTTTTCTTTATTAGGGGAAAAATAATCCACCATCTAGTAGCTAGAGAACAATGAAAACCCGGTGTATATTAATAGAATATATTCACATCTATAGGTTCCATTTACTAGTATGTGGTATGATGGTATGTGTGAACATTCTTCTAGAATCCACCAGCCATCGAGTGAGACCTAACATCTCGCCAAAAATGATACTTGGATACAGTTTATTAATGGTCAAATGGAAAATTTTACCTAAATTACTGGCGCATCCTCCATAATCTAATAATTTCATATCAAACATGATATTTCTTGTATTATATTCATTGAAGTTATATTATTGGATATCCACCTATACCCATGATTGATTCTCTATTCTAGTTTATGTTTGAGTGTTCATTCTTCATAACTTGTAATGAGTACTCTTTCTAATGTTGTTTCTACTATCTATATCCATGTTTATTATGTCTCATGATACTATATAAATAATTCTATAAAATAAATAGAGAACTGAACTTTTTTTTAAATATAGGTTCTTGGGGATTTGATCTCCTTATTTCCTATCTGTAGTCTAAAATAGGAAAAGACATTTCATCGTTCTTATGGTATCCGCCTATATCATATAGTTTAACCCTTGGAATGCCTTATGTTCCTTAATAATTTTGTTTGGTTTTAATTACGAACATTATTAATGGTAATAGATTTAATATTTTATGGATATTATTATTTTTTTGAAATAGGGGGATTTTATAGATACCATCTCAGATATATAATATTTTTTTAATTAAATTAAATTTGATTTAAATTAAAATCGTGGATTAAACTGGTGGAAATCATTATAGATTTTTTTATTATTATTTGGTATTAGTTTTAAAATATATACTACTTTGGGAAATGTTTTTGCAACATTGGTTTAGCTTATGCCGTAGAAAATTCTTATGAATTATTGTATTATTTATTATTTATAGTGACCCATGAATTTCATACATAGATATTTCATTTATTTATTTTGATATTAAATACACTACTAAAACACAATCCTAAAAAAAATATTTTAGTGTATTTTTGAGTAGTTACATGGTTTTGTGATTTGATAAATGATTTTCAGTGTATCCCATCGAGATCTTCCACTTTAGATCTCTTCCCAATTGTACCCAAATAAATAAATTTCTTTGTAACCTTAGGAAATGAAACATAAGAATGGATGAGATCAAATGCTCATTGTGGATAAAATTTTAATAAATGTATCTATAACAATAACATAAGGGTATGAGAACATGATCATAAAAATTGGATACCAAACCCAACATATAATAATAATAATCATGAATCATTGAATAAATATTGGAAGTTAATAAGGCAATAATAATAAGTAAATCAAATAACATTTTCCTTAAGAGAATAACATTTTCAAAAGAAATATATTTTTAGAATACATATAATCATAGAATATATTATACCATTTATACCCACTAAGAATATCATAACATGTAAGGATTATGAAAAACCACCCATATACCTTCTTTTGGCTTCAGATTACCTCCCATTTAACCTATTTTGATCTTGGGTTAACCACCTATATACCATTTTTTCATACATAGTTTACCACCAATGTATCCTATAATCTCGTATAACATTTAAAAATAACAAATGCATTGGAGGAAGATATATGTCTCACCCATCACATAATTAAAATAATAGATATGTGTTAAAAAATATCAAAAAAAATTAATCTTATTATAACCCCTGAAATTAAATTGATTTCATAAAACATTAATCATGACATAAAATTTGTAAAATATGAATGTTTCATAATAATTTCATTATTTCATCATAGCATACCATAGGAAAAATAATGAGGTTTTATAATAAATTTTTCGTGGTAAAACCCATGGAAGAATGACATGTTTCATTAACCTAATTTCACATAAAATGATTTAGATAGATACTTATAATGTAATCATTGGTTCATATATGGGAAAATAATAAGTTACATCATATAATTACATCTTCCATGGAGAATATTTTTCAATGATATATTGCTTGTAGAATTTCATAAAAAATATAACTTGTTATTGAAAATAATTTTTTATAAACAAAAACTTCATAAAATAATTCCAAATTACATATCATTGAAAATTATCATGAATAATTATAATTTTATATTTAAAATAATTCAAAACATTTCATAAAGAAAATATTCTTTAATAATAGGAAAACAGTTTTTAAAATAGTATCAAAATCAATTTTATAATTTGAAATCATTTATTTAAAATCTAAAAAATTCCTGAATTTTATGTAACGAATTTGATTTGAAAGTAATTTTAAAAACACGTAAGGGTAGAATTAAATCTCTTATTTTTCATGATAGAGATAAATACAATTCATTTCATTAATAATAGAAACAAAATTATGTTCTCTTTTTCGTTAAAACTAATACATGCAATTTTTTTGAAAATGACATGAATATTCCTTCCTAAATAATTAAAAATTATTTGACGTGTGAAAATTAATTTGATAAACTATATTAAATAGGTTCAATACTTTTTTTAAAAATATATTTGAAAACATATTTTTTGAAGAAAATACATTTTCAATGGTGGAGATAAATCAGGATGAATTCTATTAAAACATTAAATCAAAATATTGGGTGCATGGAGAGAATAAAATGAAAGGAAAACATATATATTCATGATATAAAAATATAATAATAATATGAATTGGTTTTTGTAGAAATATATCATATGATTTTATTATAGTAATCATAATAAAAAAAACCTCGATAAACAATGACATTTTAGCATAAAATATTTACCAGTTTGGTAGATTTGAATAATAATGACCATGATGGATTAAAATTAAATGAATCATAAAATCTCGGGAGGAAAAAAAATTCATGATTATAAGTTAATTTTTTAATATACACCTCATAAATAAATATAGGTGCATAAAATTATATAAGTCTTCATGAAATAAATTTGAGGCAAAAAAATCGTACCACATTAGTAAGTATTTGAATCTGAATACCTAATAATGAATAAAATAAAATAAAAATTTAAATAAGAATAAATGACTAGTATTAATGATATAAAATTCCAAATCAAAAGTATATACCACACAAAATAATATACAAGTGGTTAATTTTCACTTGTCTCATAGAAATAAAAGATATGCTGGAAATCCTTTATCGTAATTTTTGAATTCCTCCATACTCATTCAACACACTGGTATAATAAATATTACTTAATTATTAATATATTGTAGAAAAAATATATATTTATATATAATAACATAGATGATTTAATTAAGCATTTTCCCATTTATTAACAATTCCATGTTAATGTCACATTTTGAGTAACAATCACTTTTTTTGTATATTTTTTATTTGTTAGTTTCATAACAACTACACACGGGGAAATGGGAATGTGGTCTCAATCACTTTGAGTGGGAAATTATTGACACATACAATTATGGATTTATTGGAAGAGTGGTTATTGGTGAGCTAGTTCTTCTATGTTTATATGGATTAAGAGGGAGAAGAAGGAAAGTTATTACTAGATTGTACCTAGGATGAATCACTAATGGATGATTAAATTTTAATTGGATAGAGAATGGCTATAGAGTTTTAGTTTTTTAGTAGTAATTTTAATGGTTTGGAGACCATGGGAGAGTGTTCTCAATATCCATATCGATTTCTTCAATTTTGTTAAATAATGGTTGTTCAACCAGGCTTTATATACGAGTTGATGGAAAGTTTGTACCGATAGATTTACACCATTTACCGTAGATCATTTATGATGTATCATGATTTAGTATGTTTTTATTTGGTGGATGGGTATAAATAATTTGATTCTAGGTTTTTTATCTCGGTGCCTCAAATGTCCAAAATCAATGTAAAATATAGATACCTATTGGGTTTTTGAAATTATTTCAAATTATATTCTATATATGAAATTAGATAGACATGAATAATTTTATTTGGATACCATATTGTCCTCATTTTAGGGGTGTGATGTGGGTTATTATGGACCAAAATCATGTAATTGGAACATTTCATACCTATAAATGTGTCCACTAAGGTATCATATTGTGGGAACTTATACATGTGGGAAGTTACTAGAATTTATGTGGTTCCATAAAATATTATTTTTGAATGAGAAATTTTATATAAATCATAGTTTTGAAATAGAATAAAAATAATGACGTGTAATATGATAATGCAGGGAATAAATTTTCACCCCTAGATAGAGGGCTAGACCAATTGATCCATCCAAATTTGTGAAGGAATTCTCTTTGTATATCTGGTTGACATCAGTGGATCATGGGAGAAACATATTACATTATTATAGTTTTTATAAAATAATATTTGTTTGACATCAATATGAATGGAGTTGTTTGATGAATTTTATGAAAATCCTTATAGTTCAAATATTTTTTGTGAAGATGTTGTAAAATTGTCCTTTGTTGGACCAGGTATGATTGAAGATATTATTTTGATATTTTAGTTTATTTGGAAGATGATGACAGTAGGCCAAATTCACTTTGTATGTAATTATAATAATAATCATCATCTATTTTACTTTTAGGTTGCTAATCATATTTTTATCAATGATTAACTTCGATTTTGATATATGCATTTGAAGATTTCTGGTAAGTTAGATCCTAATTATATACACTCATTATAGATTGTAGAGCGACTCAATATGGTTAATTATAATTTGAACTTATCATATCATTGGATATCTATCCATGATGTATTCCATGTTTTTATGATATGGAATTATTAGAAAATACTACCCCACATGATTGTGTGGGAGAACATTGAGATTGCACCCAATATCATCATGGTTGAAAGATAAGTTTAGATAGTGGAATGATGAGATAATGTGTCTCATGGAATGATGATCCCATTTGTTTGTGTGAGATTAAAATAAGGTCATTAAATCCATGAGACATTAGATCATGAGGCCGTGATGAAGCAGTATTAGAATTTATTTTGTTTTGTTCATGATCATTCATTTTTATCAGTATAGACTCCTTATTTGGTGAGGATAATTGATACATCTACGTAGATAGAACTAGGTATAGTTCATTTTTTTCTTTTTTTGAATTTTGAGTCATTTTTTAGCTAGGAAAATGATTTTTCCTTATTAGGGGAAAAATAATCCACAATCTAGTAGCTGGAGAATAATGAAAACCCGGTGTGTATTAATATAATATATTCACCTCTCTAGGATCCATTTACTAGTATGTGGTATGATGGTATTTGTGTACATTCTTCTAGCATCCACCAGCCATCGAGTGAGACCTAACATCTAGCCATAAATGATACATGGATACAGTTTATTAATGGTCAAATGGACAATTTTACCTAAATTAATGGCGCATCCACTATAATCTAATAATTTCATATCAAACATGATATATCTTGTATTAGATTCATTGAAGTTATATTATTGGATATCCACTTATACCCATGATTGATTCTTTATTCTGGTTTATATTTGAGTGTTCATTCTTCATAACATGGAATGATTACTCTTTCTAATGTTGTTTCTACTATCTATATCCATGTTTTTTATGTCTCATGATACTATATAAATAATTCTATAAAATATATATAGAATTGACCTTTGTTAAATATAGGTTCTTGGGGATTTTATCTCCTTATTTCCTATCAGTAGTCTAAACTAGGAAAGGACATTTCATCATTCTTATGGTATCCGCCTATATCATATGGTTTAACCCTTGGAATTCCTTATGTTCCTTAATAATTTTGATTGTTTTTAATTATGAACATTATTATTGGTAATGGATTTAATATTTGATGGATATTATTATTTTTTTGAAATAGCGGGATTTTATAGATTCCATTTCACTTATATAATATTTTTGTAATTAAATTAAATTTGATTTAAATTAAAATCATCAATTAAACTGGTGGAAATAACTATAGATTTTTTATAATTATTTGGTATTGGTTTTAAAATATATACTGCTTTGGGAAATGTTTTTACAACATAGGATTAGCTTATGCTGTATAAAATTCTTATGAATTATTGTAATATTGATTATTTATAGTGACCCATGATTTTCGTACATAGATATTTCATTTATTTATTTTAATATTCAATACACTAACAAAACACAAGCCTACAAAAAATAATAGTTTTGTGTCTATTAAGGTAGTTACATGGTTTTCTAATTTGATAAATGATTTTCAGTGTATCCCATTGAGATCTTCCCCTTTAGATCTCTTCCCAATTGTACCCTAATAAATAATTTTCTTTTTAACCTTACAAAATGAAAAATAAGAATGGTTGAGATAAAATGCTTGTTGTGGATAAAAATATTATAAATGTATGTATAATAATAACATAAGGGTATGAGAACATGATCATAACAATTGGATACCAAACCCATCATATAATAATACTAATCTTGAATCATGGAATAAATATTGGAAGTTAATAAGACAATAATAATAAGTAAATCAAATAACATTTTTCATAAGATAATTACATTTTCATAAGAAATAGATTTTTGGAATACACATAATCATAGAATATATTATGCCATGTATACCCACCATGAAAATCAGAACATGTAAGGATTGCGAAAAACCACCCATATACATTCTTATGGATTCAAATTACATCCCATTTAACCTATTTTCATCTTGGGTTAACCAACTATATAACCTTTTATCATACATAGTAGACCACTAATGTATCCTATAATCTCGTATAACATTTATCATTAAAAAATTCTTTGGAGGAAGATATATGTCTCACCCATCACATAATTAAAATAATAGATATGTGTTACAAAATATCAGAAAAAAATTAATCTTATTATAACACCTGATATTAAATAAGTTTCATAAAACATTAAACATGATATAAAATTTTGAAAAGATGAATGTTTCATAATAATTTCATCATTTCATCATAGAATACCATTGGAAAAATAAATAGGTTTTATAATAAATTTTTCGGGGTAAAACCCATGGAAGAATGACGTTTTTCATTAACCTAATTTTATATAAAATGATTTAGATATATAATTATAATGTAATACTTGGTTCATATATGGGAAAATAATAAGTTACATCATAAAATTACATCTTCCCTGGAGAATATTTTTCAATGATATATCGCTTGTAGAATTTCTTAATAAATATAACTTGTTATTGAAAATAATTCTTTCTAAACAAAAACATCATAAAATAATTCCAAATTACTTATCATTGAAAATTAACATGAATAATTATAATTTTATATTTAAAATAATTGAAAACATTTCATAAAGAAAATATCCTTTAATAATAGGAAAACACTATTTATAATAGTATCAAAATCAGTTTTATAATTTGAAATCATTTATTTAAAATCTAAAAAATTCATGAATTTTATGTAATGAATTTATTTGAAGGTAATTTTAAAAACAGGTATTTGTAGAATTAAATCTCTTATTTTTAATTATAAAGATAAATACTATTCATTTCATTAATAATAGAAACAAAAATATGTTCTCTTTTTCGTTAAAACTAATACATGCTATTTTTTTGAAAATGACATGAAGATTCCTTCCAAAATAATTTAAAATTCTTTAACGTGTGAAAATTAATTTCATAAACAATATTAAATAGGTTTAATACTTTTTTTTAAAACAAAATTTGAAAATATATTTTTTAAAGAAAAAAGGTTTTCAATGGTAAAGATAAATAAGGATAAATTCTATTAAAAACATTAAATCAAAATATTGGGTACATGGAGATAATAAAATTAATGGAAAACATATATATTCATGATATAAAAATATAATAATAATATTTATTGGATTTTGTAGCAATATATCATATGAGTTTATTATAGTAATCATAATAAAAAACAATCTCGATAAACAATGACATTTTAACATAAAATATTTACCAGTTTGGTAGATTTGAATAATAATGACCATGATGGATTAAAATTAAATGAATCATAAAATCTCATGAGGAAAAAAAATTCATGATTATAATTTAATTTTTTAATATACACCTCATAAAAAATATAGGTGCATAAAATTATATAAGTCTTAATGAAAGAAATTTGAGGCAAAAATATCGTACCACATTAGTAATTTTTTGAATATGAATACCTAATATTGAATAAACTAAAATGAAAATTTAAATAAGAATAAATGACTAGTATTAATGATATAAAATTCCAATTAAAAAGTATATACCCCACAAAATAATAAAAAAGTGGTTAATTTTCACTTGTCTCCTTGAAATAAAAGACATGCTAGATATCGTTTATCGTAATTCATGAATTCCTCTATACCCATTCAACACACTGGTATAATAAATATTACTTAATTTTTAATATATTGTAGAAAAAATATATATTTATATATAATAACATAGATGATTTAATTAATCCTTTTTCCCATTTATTAACAATTCCATGTTAATGTCACATTTTGAGTAACAATCACTTTTTTGTATATTTTTTATTTATTAGTTTCTGAAAAATTACATTGATCATGGTTAATTAATTTACAGAATAATTATAATAAAATAATAATCATATATAATCATAAGTTATTATATTAATTAAACTCATGAAATATATTTTTGATATATGACGTTTGTTACAATCGTGGAGATGGAAGGTCATACGTTCACATAAATAACATTTCCATTTTTCAACAATAATTAAGTAAAAAAGGTCAGTTGTAAATTATATTTATATATTTAAAATAATATAATAAATACCAAATAATTTCTCTAAATATACATATAAATAAAATTCATGTGGAGTGGGTATGAAAAGAGAGTAACATCGGTTCGTGAAGATGGTTGTCCACACATACAAGATCGAAGTTATCATCATTCATTGACTAACAAAGACAACAAATAAAATGATATATTATCAATTAATAAGGATAAATATATCATTTTTATAAATACTATTTCATGATTATCATATATAATTAAACTTATTAACATCCATGTAATGTGTTAGTGAAAAAATGATCACATTACTTCGTTAGCTGGAAGTCCACCATACACATGAATGATGATACAGTATCCCCTATGAATGAGAATGTAAAAATATTTTATATATCATATAAAAAATATATATTTATAATAATTTTATTAATATATCATATAATCTCTGGATACATTAATATACTCAATCGTGAGAGGTGGTAATGGAAAATTGAATGACATAGGGTTGTGGGGCGGTAGTCCACTCTACACACAAACGTTGATTTCGAATCACATTAACTAAAAGTTGTGATTTTTGGAGGTAGTTACTTTTAAAAAAAAAATCAGTTCAAGTAACTAAATTATGTTATTATATCTGCATGGCCTAACAATAATATATGTAGGTGGAGTATGAAATAAAAAATTTCTTATTGAAGAACATTACTTCTTAGTTGGGTAACCACATTAGGTGTGACACAAAAACATTTCTATGATATATTCATGGCCAAATGAATGATTTTTAGATAATATTAGGGAATTTTTAAAATTATTTGGGTAGGTATTGGTGTAAAATGGTATTCGGGTGTGAACATTTTTGGAAAGGTTGTGGCGTTTTATATGTGAGGTGAGTGGAAAACATGTAATTTTTTTAATGGGTATTATGTGACATCTTTTTTCTCATTAAATAATGAACAAAAAGAGAGTATTTTAGATACCTAGACATATAGGCTCTAAATAAGGACATAAAATAGATTTAATAAAAGTTTTTCGGTCATTTTAAATCATATGGTTCTAGTTTATCCCTCTAAAAACCCAATTTTAACTTTTATCGCGACAATTAATTGTTACTGTTTTCATTATTAATTTTTGTAAAAAACTAAATTCACATTATTTATTAATATATATTAACATGAATCAAAATAATAAATACATGTTTCAAAATAAAACTCACATATGTGTAAAATTATAATTTAAAATCAATATTGTAAACATGACGAGAAAGCATGTTTTCAAAGAGAAAATTTTCAAATTTCATTGTTTTTATATCCAATTTTATTATTAATTTTATTATAATAAACAAAATTATATATATATTAAATAATTTTAATTAAAAATATATATAAAATATATATTAACATTATATGTAATTTAGACAAATAAGCTGTTTTCATATAAAATTAAGTATTTCTCACTATTAATCAAAAAAATAATATCATTAGAAAATTAAAGAACTAACAATAAAATAATATTTATGTTGTTATTTAAAAATAAATTTTATATTTATAATAAAATTTTTAAATGATTCAAAAAAATTACCATAAAATAAGTTTAGAAAATGGTTATATAACATCTGTTTAGAAAAAATGAATTTTAAATATTAAAATCAGAATTATTATTATAAATTGTATTGAAAAACAATAAGTTGAATATCCACACATTTTATGGAATATAAAATATTTAAATTTCAAAAATATCATTCACCTAAATTTTTTAATTTAATTTATTAAAGTAACAAGAATATGTGCTCGTAAAAATAGTTTTTCAGAACAAAACATTTTCTTTATATTGATATTTTTTATTTTATTTTATAATTATTTGGTTAAAAAAGGATTAATTTTATATTAATATATAAAACATATATGTTTTTAATTTTTATTTCCATATTCATACCATCTATTCCAATGGATTGATTATAACTAACATATTAAATAATTATATTTTAAAATTATATCATGTTTTGTTTAAACTCATTGTTGTGTGTAACGAAATCTACACTCATGTTTGCATAAAACATAATAAAAATAATTATTTCATTTAAATTTATATAAACTATGTAATTCATGCAACACAAGATTAAGGTAGTGTTGGGTATAATGAATGGTAAAATCGGGTTGCATATATCAATAAATTTCTAGTATATTAAAAGTATATGAAAAAAAATCATAAAATATCAGGGTGTAAAATTATACACCCCGTAAAATGAATTTATACCCCAATATTCATCTTTTTTATGCAATGTCTAAAATTTTAATATTCCATCAAATAAAATCACATTTTAATAATTAATAATAAAAAATCTTATATAAGGGAATGTTTGAAACATGAGGGATAACCAACGTAACTCATCACTAGGTTTCCATATAGGGGAAAATAAATGGGAAGTGATTATTTTGACATTGAATAAAAGTTTAAATAATTATATAGTGTGATAGAGATCACTGATCAAAAGAAACTTTGTGATCTAGAGAAGGTTAATTACTACAATACCATTAATTTATTACAATTTAACTCTCCTTTTGATTCTGATAAAATGAATGTACTAGAATAACATACTTATTTCAAGAATCGTTCTGTGCTATTAAAGAATTGTCGAGAGAAAATATACATACATGATTTTATTACATTTAAGAATTACAATGTCAACCTTTTGTTGTTCCATGATCAATTTTCTTTTCATCTATTACAACAAAATATTAAGGGTGAATTTTTTATTCATGATTCAATAATGAATCATAGGATCCCTGAATAGAAATATAATTGATTTATGTTATTTGTAGTTGTCATTACAAATAAATTATTTATGTGGGTTATCCAATATGCATAAAGTTTTTTGGAAGTAATATATTATTCATTAAATCCTCATCCAATGTAAAACGTAAAAAATTTCCTAAATGGATAGCCTTATGACCATTCCAAAATTATAAAATCCAAAATATTAAAAATAAGGTAAATAAATTTCAAATTTAAACTTATCATTAATCCCCTAGACAACATGGTGTAACTCTTAATGTAATAGTACAAACATGTAAATATTATGATCATGTTTTCAATTAAAACTATATAATAAATTTAATTATCATAAAACCTTATTTAAAACATACATTCTTCATTTCTCCTCACATAAAACACATATTATTGGATATGTTTATTAAATCCAAAAATGTTTTAAATTTCATCAATGATTATATAGACCACTTTTTCAAAAAAAAAACAAAATCTTTTCTTATTTAATATGTGATATAAAATTTACTTATTTATGTCCAACATCTATGTATCCCAACATCATTATCTCAACATATAGAATTTATATTTTTTTCTTCCCTCAATAAAAATATTGCATTGACATTAAATCAAAATTCATGTACATTTGCACAATTTTACATAGTTTTGAAAAATACGATAAAAAAACATATACTAAACAATCCTATTATATTTAATGATTTATGTAAAATAATCCATGAATTCCATTACATTAATACTCTAATCCTTTCACTTAAATGATTTCAATTGAATAGGTTCTTACTTGTTCTTGAAGTTAATTCTTATGTGAGGTAATTGGGTTAAATAATATCCATGTTCCCCACACATATGAAATTAGCCTCCTCAATAATTTCTCACTCAATTACCTTATTTTCCATATTGATAAAATCTTTCCTTTAATTATAGAAATTATTCTATGTTCTTTTTCACACCCTAATAACTAAATGGAAGAATAATATTCATTACTATATGTTCATTACCACATGAACTTTCATAAAATGTTATCATACTCTTATTTTATTATTTATTAATCTCATCGAAGTTCATGTTATTATTCAGATTTCATTATATCTGATTAAGAGTAATCACTATATCTATGTCTCTAGTTATAATCATATTTGGCCTCTCATATTTAACCAATTTTCAATCAGATTCAGTGTAAAAATGATTTATTCTTGTTCCATCAATTGATTAAAAACAACAATCCTAGTGTCATATACAATTAACATAGTGGTAATACATATAATCATGAAAAATTAATATAGGATATTTTAATACTGACATTATCTCTATAATATATGACACCTTTGGTCTATCTTATATCATTAATACAAATAATTTATATAAATCCTTCAAAATCATTCCCCAATACTTTTTAAATTTACAAAAAATATCCCTTGGTAGTGTAAAACCAAGTCTTGCTAAATTCCCATTATCATGATTTGGGAGATGATTGAGGCCATTTCAATGAAACATTATCATATTTATTACCCCTATGTAACTCTGTTTTAAAAGTTCTTCTGCTTATATTATCCTGAAAGGGATGACATTTCATGACACCACTTTCTCTAACAATTTACAAAATTCTAGGACATTATCCTATATTATGAATCATCATTAGTATTATTCTTAGAGGCATCGCTAATAAAATCCTTAGAAATATACATTGTAATATCACTAAACTTTTCCCATCCGAATTTCCAAAGGATAACTATACCTTTCCTCTGATAACAAATATAGCTACCTGAGCATTACAAACATTGATATTAAATAATTTTAGATAAATATTAAATACATTACATAAGAACATGCCCAAGGAATGTTATAGTATAGTGAAATGGGTGACTTGGAACAGAATCAAATAATTTGATGATATATCATAGATATATCCCTTAATTTTCTTCTCATTTAGTAGTTTTCAAAAACAAAACCTACTTATACCGTATTATTCATAACCACTGGAAGGAAAACACAGGAAAGTGTGAGCCCAGAGTCTAAATAATGGTAAAAGGGGAGATGTATTTGTATAACGTGAACATAAGATTATGATAACATATTTATAAAATATGAAAACCATACCATTCATATCAAATATTATAATCAAGTGTCATGGAAGAATTATTGGATGTTATTAATACATAAATCATAAAAAAATCAAATAACATATTTTATGACAGGAAAAAATTCTTAATACATGGATTTTGGCATACACATAATCATCAAAAATATTATGTCAAGGATACACTTCAAGAAATTTCTATCACGTTTTTATTAGGAAAACAGATGGTATTCCTACTTTGAACATGGGATGACCTCCCTTGTAACCACATTTGGGCTCGGTATAACCACACATACACCCAATATTTTAGGATTATGCTAACCACACATGTATCCTATAAGATCATAGAACATTTATCATTACCCCATTCATTGGTGGGAGATATAGGTTCCACCCATCACATAATGAAATTAATACATATGTATTTGAAAAGATCATTAAAAATATTCTTATCATATCCCATGAAATGAAATTGGTTTCTTAAATATCTTATCTTTTAAAAAGAAATGATATATTATACATTCATAATGTTTTTATCATTTCATCATTTCATAACCTATGTAAAATGATAGGGTTTCATATGAAATTTTTCATAGTATAACCTGTTGAAGAGAAACACTTTTTATAAAAAAAAATCATCATAATCCATTCATAAAATTAATTGTAATGGAATCTTTGGTTAATATCCCCAAAAAAGAATAAGTTATATTAGCGGATTCCATCTTAGAAAGAGAATTATTTTTAATGATAAATCTCATAGAATATTTCTTGTTGTAGATTAATTTTCTATGAATGTAATTTTTTAAGAATAAAAATCCCTAAAACATGTTTCAAATAATTTTTATTGAAAATATTATTGAAAATATATAATGAAATATTTAAAATCATTTAAAATATATCCTGAGGAAAATATCCGTTCATATTTTCAAAAAAAACCATTTAAAATAATTTCATTTTTCATTTTTTCATTTAAAAAATTTATTTTTAATTAGTAGATATAATAAAAATTTAGGAAAACATTTTATATGAAAATAAATATGAAAATATGTATGGAAACATCAAATCTTTTAGTGGTCATGGTAAATAGAGATATTTTTCATATTGTGCATGTTAAAAGTAGATTCATTTTTCATTTTCAATAAAATAATATCGATAATTATTTTGAAAATTAAATGAATATTCCTATAAAAAATTATTAAAAAATTTATACATTGGTAAAAAATTATTTAATAAATCATTTTAATCATAGTAATAATATTTTTGTATTTTTTAAAAACATGGTTTTATAAGAATAAGGGGTTTTTATGGAATATATAAATTAAGAAGATTTCACATCAAAAACATTTATTTTGAAACATTTGGATCATAGAGAGAGTAAATATAAGATGATTTTTTATATCATGAAATAAAAAGAGTATAATAATAGTCAATAGTTTCTTGATAGATATATCATATGATTACATCATTGGAAGCATAATTATAATCAATCTCGTTAAAAGATGATATTTTGAAATGAAATCTTTACCACTTTGTTAAATCTAATTCATATTCCCCATAGAAGAATAACATTAAATGAAACATAAAATATCTTGATTATAATTAAATTTTTTATATTACATTATAATGTGATGTATATACATCTCATAAAATACTATAGGCGCATAACATGACATAAGTATAAAATAACGAAAATTTATAAAAAATCCATTTTCTCTTTAGTGAAATTTTGAGTTTTGTTCCCCAATAGAAACAATATATACAATGAAAATTTTTTAATTCATCATATAGTGAATATAATTATTAGTATATAAATAAAATATATGAAATGAGTGGTGAATTTGCATGTATCCCAGAAATGAATGAGAGACTATAAATCTCATAACATAATACCAAACATCCATAATACGCAACCAAACCTCTTGAATAAGAAATATAGATTTATTATATACTTATTATATAACCACACATACATATATCAAACCATACATTTCAACACAACTATTTTTAATGGTTTTTTTTCAAAATCAATTAATTTTTGTTGATGTTTGTAATTTCACAAAATAACACATTCCTATAAAATGGCATTATCGTGGCATTCATAAAAAACAACAATGAAATTCTATGTGTTATAGACAACATTTACTTGGAACATATTATATGAAACACTGACTTGTCCAATGTAACACAAACACCATTTTATTTTTATAATTATTTAATTGGAATAATTATAATATATCAATTTAAATTAGTAATACGAAGAGTAATAATTAATTTTCAAATATTTTTTACAATATTATTATTTAAATAAATCATATTTTTATTGAAAGATATATTTATTTGTAAAGACCATATCTATTTAAAGGTATTATTTCCACAAATGAACTTTTTTATGTAGTTCAATGAGAATAAGAAAAATTAGTTTTGGACACATTTATAAACATAAATTTATAATTTCAAAAAAAATTCTAGGGTGATTTTTTTTGTTATTTTATATGACACTATATTTGTGGATAAAATGTGAAAAATAATGAATTTTAATAAAAATATTTTTTAATTTAATTTATTTATAATGTATAATTATATTTTAAATAGATTTAAATGTATAATTTGATCATATATTTGAAAATTTATCCAATTTACTTGATTTTATCTTAATTTTATTTAAGATTGGATATAAAAAGTTATAAAAACTATTAATAATTTTTACTTTAAAAACACACGGTTTCGTCTCGATAGTAGGATTAAATTTTTATTAATTTATTCCAATTATGTTATTATAATATTTCAATATGGATTCCATATTTTCAATCATAATAATTTTTAATATGTAAAAAAGTTAAAGTAATTATTGACCAAAAATATTAGTGAAAATTGTTAAAAATAATTAAAATGATTAAGGTAATATTTTTCATCATATGGGAGTAAACATTAAACATTATGGAAAAAATGAACTATCCACTTGTCCAACACCCATATTATTACCATTCTTTATCTGTGGAAATTTAATAATTTATTTGGATTGTTTGTTTATTAGTTTTTGGGTGAAAAGGGGGTTCACATAACTTGTTTTTAAAAACGTCATGGGTGTTGTTTCCCATCCCAATAAAAGGCCACCACCTCTCCCCCTTCCTCACACATTTTAAAACACTTATTTCTTCAGAATATCTACCCAATACACTTCAAAAATTACATCCATTACACTTTTATGTCTCACTTTGGGAAGAAATAAATCTATTGAATCTGTTTGACACAAACCAAAAGGAGTAACCATATTAGCATGTAACGTCTTCTCTCAAGATCATTTTTCTATTTTTAATATCCCCCACCTCCACTCTCATTATTCCATTATGATAAAAAAAAATTATCCTAAATATAATTATATATTTTTATACAATGGATTTTACCTACACTTTCAAACACCTCTATCTCAGGGTTAAAAACGTACTATTTATTTGTATGTTGAACTACATCCTCACAAAATGATGATTATACATTCTGTCTTTACCTCCACTCATGGATGGTATTATTATTGATTAACTATTTATATAAAAATAATATGATTTTTATAATTTATTTAATCTTATTATATATTTTTTTAAATTCTCATCTTTATACATTTTCTTGTAAATAAGATAAATATGTTTCAAGAAGTGTGGGAAACAGCCCCCTCAAAGCAATTTGATTTGTTCAAACACTAAGTGGAATGTATTTAAAATGGGTTCATTAAAATTTTAATACATGTATGATATAATATTGATACATTAATAGTTATATATATACATATATAAACATATATTTCACATACTCTGTTTATTTCAATAAAACAATAAAAACGGAAACAACGTCCATGTGTACTTACTACTTTCCGTCTCCATGAATGGTGTATGACATTTAATAATTATATATTATATATAATATTTTAATAAAAATATAAGTAATATAAATTATATTTATAAAAGTTTTCGCATTATGGAATTATAATATTAGTACACAGACAGAATATATAACAAATTAAGCCACATGCGAAAAACAAATATGATATTTCCCAAAGAAAAACCTTAACATATGATTTAGAACAAGTGGGAAATATCTTGTCGTATTCAAACCATGTATTTTATTATATATATTAATATCATTATTTTAAATATTTATAATAAACTTATATTCATTATATTGAAATCGTTAATGTGTATGAAGAGAGTTAAGACACAAGGTAAATAGAATTTTATCCTCACTTTTATTTTTGTTTTATTTATGACTTATTCACCACTCATCTCTTCTAAGTGTTGATTATAACTTCCAGGAATATATTATATTGTTTTATCATTAATTTTATGGTTATTTACATATCAATTTGATGATCTCCATATTTTATATGGTTTATGTTTCAAGAGTCACCATTTTGGTAAAGTATTTTTGTTTCAATTTCCCTTTATAGAGACACATTCCATGAATATCAAATACCATGTTTTTTTTAAAATGTTTTCAATGATGTAATATTAAAATTTTTCTCAAGGAAAATTATATTAAATATATTATTTATGGATTTCAATTTTCCTTTTTAAAATTTTTAAAATATTTCAAGGAAATGGTTTTCTAAAAAAATACATGATTTATTTGATAAATCAATGGGTTAAAAAAAATTAAAATTTTTTTTAAAATAGTTTTCAAAATATATTAAATATATTTTCATATGTTTTAAAAGAAATTTTTTCCCAAAAAATTAAAATATTTCCTTATATTTTTTCACATTTGATTTCAAGAAAATATTTTTAAAAAGGATTCATACTTTAAAGATAAATATTCAATGAAAAAAGGTACATAACCAAAAAAATGATCTCAAAATACCCTTCCAGGTAATTTTCTATCTATGATTACACCCATTCATTTTTCACATTCCCTTATATAAAATTATACAATGTATCCATTCATATTCTTTCATTAATGGTCTATGTTTTGATAGAGTGTTGCTTATTACTCATATTTCATGTCCACGGAATATATGCTTTTCAAACCCACTTCATTTAATAGGTTATGATTTTATTATGAAAACTATATGTTTTCCATAATTTATTATCTTATAAAATTTAAAGGATACATATTTAAATTCATAGTGCATGATTTTATAATTAAATAACTCATCTCTTTTTATGAGTCATGATATGATGAATGTTTTATTCTTTTTTGGAACATCTTTGAATGATTTAATTACGAGATTGGTTGGACTTATACATCCATCAAATGAATTTGGTAATGATTTATATCTCTTGAGTTAATGAAGTGAATCATGTTGGTATGATTGATCATAATAGAAATGTGGGGAAAACCTATCCCTTATAAATAAAGGACTGCAATTGGGGATGGTGGTGTGTCCCACCTAGTAGGTGTAGTTACCATAATGATGGAATATGGGGAAACCTAGTTTATTATGATAATATGGGTAAACTACATCCCTTAAATGTATAATATTAGTACTAGGGTGTTGGGTTTTTCAAAGTAGGGTTTTCTCCCATGACCATCACAGATATGTTCTTGAGAATCATCTTGACTTATAGGAAATAATATCACTTGATTTAACAAACCACCATTTCATGTCTTATTCCTAGATATTATTTTATGGATAATGTTATTTATTTAAATATGAATAATTTGTTATAAACTATAATTGTTTATTTCATGAATCTAGTTTCTATTATTATGAAATGAAGGGTATTTTATTATAATGATATGATAGCATTCTCTTACCTATTTGATCATGTTTATGCTTATATATCTCCCTTGATTACCATTACTGGTCATCTGAGCTTGCCCTTTAGTATTTTTCCCAACCTAGGATTTGAATATATGTATTATGTTTTATGTGTCTATGAAGGGTTCTATTAATAGAAAACCAAGTGTGAGATTATTTATGTCACTTATGTTCCGGTGTTTATAATTCTATTTCTCCAATAGTAGTAGACTGATACAGTTTATAGGTGTCTGTTTGTAAAATGATTTAATCTTAAATAAAAGTAATGTAATGTTAATGAATGAGAATCATGGGTTTCTATAGTTGGTATTAGATCAAAGGATTAGTTTTACTTTGGAAATTAGGAATCAAAAACCACAGTGATAACTCTAAGTATATTACCATGGAAACCAATAATAATAAAGAAATAGTTAGAAAATGTCATGGAATTGTGGTAATTTTTAGAGTGTTTGGTTTCAATGTCATACATTCCCATATAGATAATAAAAGTGTATTTGGATCCATAAAAATTTACCTAGGTGTAAAAAATATTAATAGATTTTCATATAATGGCTTGGGGTAATATGGTGTATGAGAACGGGCCATGATGTACACCTAGTTGGAAACTCCCAGAGGATATGCTTTGGGAATTAACATACTATATACAAACTATCCTGAAGTATGTAAAAATAATTTATCTATTAATAACCTAAGATAAACATATATATCCATATATTAAGGAAGGAGTCATAATTTTGACATCATATAACATACTATTAATGATTATGTTGTTCATAATAGTGATAATTTTTTCTTACAATATGATTTTGATTTTATTCAATTACTAGAACCCAAAGGGACATTATCAATGGTGATTGTGGTGGAAAATATGATTATTTTACTCCTTTGATACAAAATTTTATGGGATATATAATGGAAAAACTCATTACTGTTATCACAAACATCTCAAGATATATATCACAGTGTAATTATTAATGAAAAAAAGGAGGGGGAAACATTTTATGAGTCTTTCATGTGGAAAACCCCACATTATTTTTGTGGGTGATCTTCCCAATTTTTTTAAAAACCATATTTGTAATATTCATATGATATTCTCTATTCACGTGTGTTCAGACCATGAGAAATTCATTCTAGTTCATTATGAGTTAGTAGGTGAAGCAGACTAGTGGTGGAATCCAATCAAAAATATGAGGAATCATGATGAAGTTGAATCCATGTATTAGGACAAGTGTATGAAATTATTCTTCAATAAATAATTTTATCTAATTATTTATATGATGATGGAAAAGTAGTTCCTTGAGTTGAAGAAAAATGATGATTAATCTATCATTACCTATGAGGCTAGTTTCACATGACATATCTGGTACACTTCTGGAATTTTCATCCCACATTAATATAAAGTTGAAATGTTATTTTTTTTCTTAAATAAATTCATCGAAGGGAATTTTCAATAATGGACTTCAATATCTACGATGATATTTTACATTATTCAATCATAGTTGAAATGTAGGTGGTAGTTACATATCGATATCATTAATTTAGAATGAAAAAAAATATGGAGTTCAAAAAAAATCCACAAACCCTGAAGAGAATAAGACGATCCTTACTTTATAATCAAAGTGTGGAATGAAGGATATGAGGAATTTTCCTATGGGATTTAATATGTATTTTAAATATTTATGATAAGTCAAAAAAAAATTTATTGCTGCACTGATGGGAAATATTTTTCTAGTGATGAAAATTAGGGAAAATCTACACATAATACACCTAACCGACAACATTGATTTATGTGTATGGAGAATAGGAATTATGATAACTTTTTCCAAACCCATATGATTGTAATTATGACTAACATCAGCAACATGTTATGGTAAGGGACTTGTGGAATCCCATTCAATCTATATTTTTGATGAAGGGTGTGATAATTAAGTAGTGAAAGGCATGCATACCATCCACTCTAGACCTACTAATGACTTATTTTATTATAGATATACCCACTCCAACTTATCTAAGTAATTTTATAAGAGTGGTACGATTCCACCAAAGTGAATTGATGTGGAATTATCACTGAAAACCCCAAATGGTATGATGATTTTATCCCATGTAAATGATTCATCTCTAGTTGATGTTTGAGGAAATGTTCTTCCTAAAAATATTTCAATACTTCTTTTGGTTGTATTTAATGTCATCATTGGCATGGATTGGCATTATCATCATAAATCCCACATCAACTGTTGAAAAAGTGAGTATATCTTTTATATTTCAAACACTCTGATGATTGTCAATATATATGAGGATGTTTATGAACCTCCTATGGGGATTAATTCTATTTTTTGTGTCATAATTCCCATTCTGAAGGGTTGTTTAACAAATTGTATGTGGAGAAAATTAACATCAATGATATTCACATTTTATTAGAATTTTGTGATGTCTTTCCAAAAGATTACTCTTATCTTCCACCAAATCATAAATATGAGTTCTCTACATAACTCATTCTTCGTTCAACAAGAATTTCAATGACTCATTATAGAAATTCCTTGATTGAGTTATAGGAATTGATAAAGCAACTCCAAAAAAACCCAAAATAATGGATTCATTTGTCCATATGCTTTACATTGGTGTGCACTTTTTCTTTTTTAGAAAAATAATGATGGATCAATGAACCATTACATTGATTATCATGAGCTAAACAATATAACAATCAATAACATGTCTCATATTCCCATTATTGGTGTCTTATTTGATCAACTTTGCATAGCTAAATACATTCCAAAATTGACCTTCATTATATATATCATCATCTATGGGTCATGTAAGTGATTATTCCCAAGACTTCATTCCAAATAAGTTATGTGAACTATGAATATTTAGTGATTTCTTTGGTCTTATTAATTCACATGCTATTATCATAAATTTGATGAATATATTATTTATATAATACCTAGACCGGTTTTTGGTACTACTAATATACTATATTAATATCTATTCAATGACAATTTCAGAGCATGAATATTACTTTAGAAATTTACTAAATACCCTCAAAAGGAGAAACTATTTAAAAAATTTAAAATATGTATTTTTTCTAACAACGAATTCATTTTTGGGACACATAATCTGAAGATATGGTATAATAATATATTCATCAATGATGGAGGCTATTTAATGTTTTCTGAGATTATCCACGGTGACAGAGATCCTAATATTTCTTTGTCTAGTTGGTTATTTTCAATGGTTTTTTGAAATTATATAAAAAAATTATAATTCTAAACCATATTTACTCGAAATGGTTTCATGTTTATATGGATATATAAATTTTGAGGATCATTTAAAGGAACTGAAGAAAAGGTTAGTACGTTCACCATTATTTACATTACCCCATATTGGAAAAGTGTTTTTATAAGATAGTGTTTCATCCATGAAGGGATTGGTATGTGTTTTTATGGAGAACAACATGGTTTTAGACTATAACTCATAATAGTTGAAGAAACATAGTAAATATTACACAACTCATGAAATGAATTTAGTAGCAGAATTTTTTTCATTAATGACATTGAATAATTTTGTTTATAGAGAAAAGTGTGATATATATACCGATCATAAATGTTTGAAATATATATTCAAATAGAATGGATTGACCTTGTGTGAAGGATCATTTTTAGATTTGATAAATTATTATGACTACTCGATGAATTACCACCATGGGAACGTGAATAAGGTGGTTGCTGGTTGGAGTCGAAATTATTATTCTAGAATATACATGATGAGTATAAAAATGTTCTATTTTTTTGGATTTTAAAGGATGGAAAAGTAAATACTGATGGAACGAGAACAACTTATCATTCTCCAATTAATGTTCTTTACTCTATCCTAGTGCAGATTAAGGAGTTTCAGAAGGAATATGTTGAGTTTAAAAAGAAATATATATGTGTTCCAAAGTTTACCTTTGATCAGGATGTAATTATAATGATCAGGAACTGGGTATATGTTGCTTCCATAAATGATTTGATTAAGGATCTGTTATAGGAAGCACATCATTCTTCATTTTATATTCATCATAGAAGTATGTAGATATATAGGGATTTTAAATAATACATATAAATGTACGGACTGAGGTGGGATATAGCAGAATTTGTATCTCAGTATTTAGCATGCCCGCAAGTTAAGGCTAAAAGAAAAAAATCTATCAGTCTGTTACATCCATTACCCACACTAGAATTGAAATGGGAGAATATCACTTTGGATTTTGTCATTGGAATACCCAAATCATATAAAGGGATTAAATCTATATGGGTGGTAGTCAATCTTCTTACTATGTCCACAAACTCCTTCTATAATATATAATACTTTTCTCTGGATCATCTTTATAGGATACAAAAGAATAAGTGTTATGTTTTCATCAAGTACCACATTTTATTATATTAAATCAGTATGTAAGGATCCCCTAAATGTACTGGTGATTTCTTTACCAAGCACATGATAAAGAGTTTAGTTTCAGTACATCTTATCATCCTCATATAGATGGATAGTCCAAAAATAAATTTAAATGCAAGAGGAAATCATGAGATCTTGTTCTGTGGACTTTAATGGTGGTTTGGATCAACACCTTCCTCTTCCCGATTTATCCTACAATAATAGTTTTCACTAATTCTTTCAAATGTACCCTTATGAATCCTTTTAAAGAATGAAATGTAGTGATTCAAAATTTTTGGATAATTTTGGATATATAATTGTATGGTTCTTCAGATTTCTGAAGAAATGGTTGTGGAGGTTCGAACCATTCAACAACATTTCAATGTAGCTCAAAGTAGGATAAATTTTATCACGATAACTAGTGGGGTAATCAACAATTTTATGATTCTAAAATGATATTTTTATGAATCTAACACTATAATAATTCTATGAGAATCGATAAAAAAGTGATACTAATACCTATGCATATTAACCCCTTTAATGTTCATGATAATATGGGGATGATAACCTATAAATTAGAACTTCATCCAAATATATATCAAGTCTGTGATGTGTTCCATATATCTATCCTGAGGAAGTAGATACATTACACATCACATGTAATAAACTCATAGGTCATACCGTTGTAGGTTTATCTTTGTTATCATTTAAATTAATTATAAAGGTTAAAAATATTTAGCATGGTAAAACCGTTACTTTTTTCATTGAAATATTATCATATAAAAAATTTATATTTTTAAAATTAAATGAAAATATTTTATATTAATTGTATAATAATATTTTTATAAAAAATTTAAATTTAATTAACACAAATTTAATTAGTAATCAATGTTCTATAATATCAAGAACATTTAATGGTTAAAATTGATATTTCTATAATAATAGTTTTTCAACCCGTTATTGGTTTTGAAAAAAATGTAAATTTTTTGAAATTAAGAAATTTAATTTGGAAACATGGAGCCTAATGATTTATTTTACAGGTGAAATTTTTTTACGAAGGTTCATATTATATTTTTTGTAAGAAAATATTTACCTTGATTAATTTTTAATGATGATTAATAGGGGTAAAAATGTGTAAACAAAGTGTAATAAATTTTAAATGATATAATTGTCATGTAATAATTATAGTATTTATTTCAGTTATTAAACACCTATAAAAATGTATAAATTTATATTTACCCACCTAACACACTGAACATACGTAACACTGAAATGATTCCTTTCTTATAGCTTACCTAATATAGTTCCAATGGAAAATCCCCTCCTTTCACATATCAAAAGAGTTTACTCCCACCCATAATATCATTAAAAATATACAAAAAGGTCTTAATTAAGAATTTTATATCCCTTTACTTCTATGAAAACCTTGCAATGTGATAATAAATTTATAATATCTCATAAAAATTGTTATAATACATATACAAAGCTAAGGGTTATCATCCTCTTTTTATGTAATGTACTTCATTTGCAATAACCCCTTACAGTCTCAATTAATAATTATTTAATATGTTCAAAATAATTCATTTAAATTCAAAATTAATTCCCTATGTCTGGGTTAAAACACTTAACAATCATTAATTCTATAACAAAAATCTATTCGAATAGTCATTGTCCTACAAAAATGGATCCATTATTCTCTCCCTCTTATTTCAAATCATTCATTGGATTTATTATAAGACTTTTAATTTCCTTGTGATTATTATTCCTAATGTTCTTAATAACTATTTCACTATTAAATTTCTTCCTTCAGGGTGAGAAACTGTCATTATATCACTTTAATATATTTCATATTCCATTTTCTATATTATAAATGTTCCCAAAATCATTCTTTATTTTTCATCTTCATGTTGCGAATAGAAAACTATATTATCATTCAATGGAATAAATATAAATTATTTTATAAAAATTTTATGGATATAAAACATTTTCTAAAATAGTTTAATATTATATTTTTATACTTTTATACATGAGGATAGATTAAGTTCAACAAAGCAGGAATTTAAAGTAAGGGTCTATTTTTTCACAAATTTAAATCCATTGCAGAATGTTTAAACTATAGGCAAAATTTTATTTTAAATGGTGTGTATAATACCATAATTTAATTTATTATAATGATCCTATTATATTTTATGATACTCAAGTTTCTATGTATCTCTATTCCCATCATGGGGTTTTGATTCATAAGTAACAATGATTATAAGGTGTTATAGTGGATCAAATATTTTCCATGGTATGCAATCACACTTATTTTAATATTATCATTGATGATTTATAAATTATAACCTATATTGAGTTTATTTTTTATTTCAGCCACTTTTATTGGAAGATCATGTATCACACAAACATATAAATCTTTTATGAATCCATTATTTCATTAATAATATAAATTTATCTAGAATAATTCACATCTCCATATTAGTGGATTTTAATTCCATGTGGATACATTCCATGCACAAATATTTATGCTCAATTTTTTTAATATATAATATTAATTATTTTATGTGATTATCATAATTTGCCTACAATATTTCAAAATGAAATTTTTTATCTCCTTTTATGATGTGATTTATCAAATAAAAAATGATCAAAAGGTAAAAAATGGCTCTCCATACATTCAAAAAATCAATTTTTTTATCTTTATATACACATTTTTATATAAAATATATTTATATGCATGGAACTATTATTTCAACAAATTATAATATGATTTTTATAAAACAATTATAATTCCTTACTCAAATTTTTTTAATTTTATTTGAGATTTATATTTTATTACAAATTTTAAAAGTATTGGGAGGACATCTATAATTTCAATTTTCTATTTCTTTTGTGGTTTATCACCCATGAATTAACGTTTTTATCATTCTATATATGTTATTATGCTATGATACATTTTTAAAAATTATGTTTTCTAATTGTTAATTTCAACATTATATACCCATTATTTATCCATGAGTTCATTGAGATATTTTTTTGATTTATTTTAAGTGTAACACATATATATGTACAATGATTGGTGGGGTCCTACATCACCCTCAAAATCATTGGTTTAATTTTATATCTCATGTGATAGTCGTGAATGGGCCTAATAAGCATATTCACATAGTCGTGGTCAGGATGGGTATTCTCAAAATTTCAATAGTAGACATAATGAGTTTGTTTTTATATTTGTGGGTTTAATTGAATTAATCATAGAGGATTTTCTATGATTATATTTTTCAAATATTTTATTTTTATTTACCATATTAATAAAAAAATTAATGAGGGTTTAATTTCTATGATATTCCTTTTTTATGATTATGATTTCTTTTTTAAAATTTTCACCCTTTTATGTCATGCTCACATGTTTTATCATTATTGAGATATGTTTTGTGCCAAATATTATTTTTTATTCTTACTTAATGATCTTCTTTTGACTTTATGCTACACTAACATGATTTATGATTATCATATAAGTAATTTTTATCTTTTATTAGGATGTTTATTCTATAATCACATTCTCTTTTATGTTATGATTCTTTTCTCTTAAAAATTATTTGATCTGACCATATTATAATGTTACACTCACCATAATTAATAGAAGATTATATCATGTGAGATTTATAAAAAGATATACAAAAAAAATGATTATGGAGAAAAAAATTTAATTGGTTTAAATGAAGATTTATATATATATAATATTTATGAAATGAAACATGTGTGGCTTTGATCCATGTGAATGTTTCTTTGAGGTTATATTTAAATCAGGATTCTAATATATTATTTTTGTTATGTTTTTATTATGTCACTTTAGTGCATTTGATCTTACGGATTCATATAGTTTTTGTTCCCATGGTACTGAAAAATGGTATAATGTAGTACATGTATAAGAATGGTACTATTTATAAATATCATTATTTGAAATGTTATATATTGATTATAAATAATTATGTTTTATATGTTGTCCCCAAAAGTCACTAAACCATTATGAATCTCAGTAGTATATTATATAGAGACATATTAATAATTAAATGAAATTGATAGATTAAATACGTATTTTATGAAAAACTTTCCTCTGTTATAATACAATATATTATTTAATGTTTATTATTTTCAAATTGGATACAAAGCCATTGGTCACTAAATATAAATGTTTTTATTAAATTATTTTTTTTCTTTTTAGAGATTTGGTTTTCAAGAATTTTAATGATAAAACCATTGAAAACATATGACCAATAAATTGTTTTTAGAATGAACCTAATGTATCATAGGTTTATTACAATGTTTCATTATTTAGGAAATATTTTAATTGTAGTATGATTTATTGCTCTAATTATTATATATTGATACTCCCAATTACATTTTTGGTGTGTTTGGATGATTGAAACACATATCAAATAGAGAAATGTACACTTATTATGAATTCATGAACATTATATGTCTTAATTACATATTTTTCTACCAACACATTTATATATGTAGAATTTTCTAATGATATCATATCAGAATATAAATAATTAGATGTTTATGAATTAGTGAAACACCCTATTAGCATGATGGTATCATCTAAATTGTATAAATTCTCTCAAATATATTTTTTTGTGGGAATATTCTTAATGTAAATATTATTATTCTACTACTAGTTGAATTTGATGTTATTTTGGGAATAGATTATGTTTATATATATATATATATATATCTCATCACACTCTGACACAATTTATAGATTTATTTTATAATTTTTTATTTATATTTGGCCTTATATACATGTTTCGTGTCAAAATGAGGCAAAATTATCAGAAACATTATGTTGTAGTATATGAGAATGGTTACTCATAATAGTACAAAAAATAGTGTGAAATCACACCATTATAAATATCAAAATCTTTCCTGATTGGAGAATTATTTCTGAAAAAATATAGTTAAATAATATGGTGTATCCAGTAGTACAATAAAGTGAAAATGATTACTGTGATATTTGGAAAATAATGTCGCAAAACCATGAGCAGTTCCATGAATAGTAAAAATTTAGGAATTCTTAAATTACACCCTTAGGATTAATACCCAAAATTGTATTTTTTTCCCTCCATATATTGTCATGAATATAAAATGGAAAACCCTTTTTTAACCATAATACATTATCCCTAACAATTTTAAGGGTTTTCGTCCATGGTAATTCATTATTATAAGTAAAACCATTTAATCCTCTCCAAATATCTTATTAATTATTGTTTTTTATCCTATGAATTGGTTTTATATTATATACACCCTAATTTTAATGGTTCATGTTTTATTCTGATAATTGTTTTTGAGGGTCTACAAATTGTGTCACATGCGTTGTTCTTCTGATTTAAAGTTGTTTCGTTCAATCCAAACATGGGTTGAGGGAGTTGATTCTATTCCTTCCCTTTTTCATCACATAGAGTGTATGACTAAATATTCAAAATTTCTACCGATATAATGATAGTTTTTTAATGGTTTGATGTTTTTTTTGAAAGAAATTATAAATATTAATTAATTATATATCTTTAATTTAAAAATAATATTCATATATCAGATGTTTGGTAAATTGGAAAAAAATTAAATGGGTTATTATTGTTTTAATTTTAATTTTATATTTTAAATGTTTCCATATTATTTTTTTAGTACGTTGGATATTGTTTTTCTTCATTTCCTTTTTCTTATGTATTTTTTGTTGCATAATTTTTCAAAAATATTGGATTTTATAATATTCTAAATTTTTTTTTCTTATTATATTATTTTTTGTTTCCTATGAATATAGGTCTATATAGAGTTTTATTGATATATATGTATATATATTGGATTTAATAAGATTCCCAATTTTATGCATTGACATTAAAATTTAATATGGCATATCAAGGGGTAAATTGATCTTGATTTTCCAGAATAATCCATCTAGAGACCACACTTTGTCTCATATTTCACATTCCAAAGAGTTTTTAATTTTTTTAGATTTTGGAATTTTTCTTAAGAGATAATTTTTGATGTTATTATGAATTAAGAATGTCAACAGAAGGTTGGAACCTGGAAATGGTTTACATTTGAAACAAAAACCTCCTAGAATCAATCCTTTATTAGTTATAATATTGGTTATTATCAAATGGGGGTTTTTTAATGTGTAAGTATACAAAGGTTAGTATAGCATTGTGATAGTATTTTACTGATTAAAAAATAATAGATTTTATTTAGTGGCTACCTAACCTCCCACATTTATTATTATCATGGGATATTATGCATCTTAGTGGTGGTCAGGTGACAATCAATACCATATCCTGATTAGACACACTATATCAACTATAGAATTGGTAGTCCATAAGGGAGTTCCATCAATGTAGCTAGATTGCAGAAGCATGATGTTTATTGAAATGGGAACATTATCACTATGCTAATAAATGGATCCATCCAAATAGTGAATGTGGTAAACTAACGGGATTTTTATTAATATCCCATGATTATCAACACATTATCATTTTATACTTTTAATATTTTGATATGTCATTCTTTCTCTATTTTATAATATTACCATGACTTATATTCTAGTACAAATATTATATAATATTTATTGAATTTACCTATTTTAATTTCCTTGGTTCATTCTTTATAGTTGTTATTAGTTATGTTTGGTTTACTTTATAGGTTTTTTCAATGATTTTTCTAATATTGTTTATGAAATTGGGTTTTTATAAAACATTCCAAATAATTAATTTAAATTGTATTTTCATATTTAGAATTGGTTTTTAAAGAAAATATTGTTATTTTTTTCATTAAAGTATAAAATATACTTTATGTCTATGTTTTAAACCATTCATATATTGTTTATCATAGAAAATGGAAAGCATGGATTATTTAGTTATTTCTTATTACGCTTTATTATGATAACACCCAATTTTTAAACTCAGAATTTATTGAAATTAGTTGATTTTGTAGGTTAGGTATAATTTTGAGATAACCCATAGTGTGAGTGGTATTATAGATGGATGTTTACCAAGTGGTAACATAGATATCATTTTGGGTATCTAGTTTTATTATAATTATTATTTTATTTAATAGGTTTCTCATCCTAAAGAGACTCTTATTTAATTTACCTTGTTTTTGTACCACTATTGTGATATATATTTTTTAATGGTTATTCATTTCTAATTTTTTACATTTCTCTTCATTCTCTTGTAATTTTTTTTTGTTTTTTGTTTTATTGATTTTATGTGAAAATTAAACATATGGATGTGTTATAGAAGAATTTATATTGAGATTCCACTTATATTAAATAGTTTTTTTTAAATCATCCCCAATTTTTTTTTCACCGTATAATAAATTCAATGGCTCAATGATAATAGGGAAACAACTTATGTTTGTGACATGCCATCTTGGTCACCCAGTTTATGGGTTTTCCTACATTGGTCCATGAAAAATGGTATTAGAGTTAATTTTTTTAGAGAAAAGTGTTATTTGAGAAACATATACTATTTGGGGTTTATGGTAAGATATTGAAATATGATAATTGGGACTCAATAGGTAGTCATTGTGGATTGTTTAAAAGACTTACAAATCACGAAATTTGAGTTTCCATGGGGTTTTTTTTGGTATTCAGTCGTGAATTTTTTATATCTATGTATTTATTTATGTTGTGTGCTTGATTATATTGATGTTATATATGGATATTGTTTAACAAATTAAATGAATTTTCATGGAATTATAATTGATTTTTTTGTTTTAAACGAATTATAAAATATTAATCAGGGATTTAAAATGTGGAGGATTATTTTAGGATTCTTAAGGGAGATTATTGAAATTAAATGGATAATATTTTAAGGATATGAACATATGAATGATCAAAATAGAGTGTTTGTATAGTTATAAAATTTATTTTTAATAGGGGTATAAATTTTTCATAATAAGATTTATATTTTGTAAAGGTTTTCGTATAAAATTGTAGGGTTTTAACTTTATGATGTTGATTTTTTTCTACTTTTAAAGAAAATGATATTTTTTTATTTTGTTAAGCGATATTTATCAATTCAATTATTTTTTTAATTGTGTTTTTTCATACGTATGATTGAGTTTGAATTGTTATTTATTATATTTTTAATTTCCTTATTATTTTTTGTATGATTACGATAATTATTCCAAACATCAATATGGGTTTGTGTTTTTTCATGTCTCTCGATGACACGATACTAACTCATTATAAAGGAGTGGAGTGGATTCTATTTTAGAGTTTTGTTAATCTTTTTAGAGAATATGGTCTGTTAAAGGATATTGTGGGGATTATAAAGGTATGTTATATGAATAGAGGATAATAATTACATCATAGTTGTATATTGAAATTGAGTGGTATTACATTAATATCATGTTCATTAAGTGGTTTGTTCCTTAGGATTTTAATTTGTGTAGGGTAGAAGATTGCATTTGTTTTTGACATGGTCAATAGATGATGTTGAAGTATGATAAATATTTTAATTAAACATCCCTATTTTCTACTAAAATCATTTGAATTGATTCTGTAAGGGATAAAATATAAATAAAGGGTCTACATTTTGATCTTTTTACACGGTTCATTACATCTAGATTAATATATCTCGTAGGTCAATTTGATGAAGCCTACCTAGATGTTATTATTTCTATAAGGATAATCATGATAGTTTATAGATTTATATATTTCAAATATGCCGTGGGTTCCCCTTATATTGACGAGGAGAGACCAAGTGGTCCTTTTTGTATAAATTCTGGTTTTTTTTATTTTGCACTTCCTTTAAATAGAATACATCTCTAGTATGCATCAAGTGTTGTCGATCTTGGTATTCTAAAAAAATATTTTTAAGCTCTCCCAAATACCTATCACTATATTGGTTTATTGGTAAACCTATATGAGATTTATAAGCTAATTAATATACAATGTAATATTTTACATTAACCTCAACAACTTTATGTTGGTTCAGAAGTCTTTTTGGATGTCTCCTTTTTTCCTTTTTCATCTTTTTTATTTTATTTATCATTGGATGTTCTTAAATATTCCATGTTATTCACTTTTGTGTTTTCAGGTCTTCAATTATCATCTAGAGAATTATAATTTTTTATTCAGTAATTTTTTTTATAGTGCCTTCAAAAATTGACTTCATGATGTTTTTCAATCCATATAGTTAGTAAATTCCAAAAATGGTGGGGAGACACACAGTAGGTATCCATCCTCAAATTCCTCCACTTTATCAAAATGGTGTGGGTGTATTTCATGGATATACTATTAATGTTATGGATTAGATTTATTTAATTTATATATCATATTGGTTATGGGAAACCATTCTCTTTTTGTTGGATTTATTGTCTTATTGATGTTTTCTTCAGAACCCATTAGAATTTCATGGAAGAATGTGTTGTGGTGAGTGGTTCAATAACACCATTTCACTCATTTATACATATTATTTTACTTATTTAATGGTATTTTATAAATTATTTAATTTTTGGGTCAAAAAAGTGAGGAATGTTTAAAAAATTGAAGTTGTAGTGAGGGCACATGGTAGGTTCAAGAGTACTCATAACTCTTTCAAAAACGTGAAAAGTCGGGTAGTTTATCTTAGATTTATTTTTCACTATTGGAACAATATATCCAAAAGATTGTGGGAACCTAAATAGTATTTTTATGCTCAAATGATTTTTTAACTATGCATAGTTCCCATAAATTAAAAAATATAATTTATGTTAAAATACATTGTCATGTTTAAAACCCAAAATCAGGTTTTTTCATACACATTCAGTTGTGGGTCATGAAAGGGGATACCTTAGTGCACACTAATACCCACTCCTTTGAGTATTTTAGGTATTTATTAATTAATTATTTGTGATTATATCAAATTAATAAATTTTACTCCTCTAATTTTAAGTTCTCAGACATGATCCAAGTATCACTGAGAGGGGGAAGGGTGAATCAAGGATATATTTTTCATTTTTTTGTTCCCTAGTTTTTGAATCAACCTTCGCCTCCAGTTAAATAGTTTCATCCTTGGTCAACACACAAAACCATAGGAACACAATATTTATAAGGTTCACCAATCAACAAGAGTAGTTACACCATTTTTATGGTACATAAACATTCAAGTACCATAGAATCCACTAGAAAACAATACTTTAATGTGGAATACAATGAGTACGATACTCCCTTACAGTTGTGTAGAACATGGGAAACATTCCTCAAGCAAGTGTGCACCATATTAGCACAAATAGGGAATTAAAGTATTTCAATGCTTCCTTATAATTGATCAGGTTTATTATTTGATGTACAAATCATCACGTTCTTACACAAAAACGGGTAAGAACTGTTTTACCCACAATTGAATATGTGAAAAGGCCCCAAATATTTCGTGCTCCCTTTTAGGTTTCTTTAAATAAATTTTTATTCTACGCATATAGGATTTGATTTTTTTTCGAATCACCTCTTTCACGCATCATCAATCTTGCACAAAACTCTCTTTTTTGCATGCAAATTATCCTTCGTGTGCGCAACAGAATTTCTTTCACGCTCTCCCTTTTTCTTAATATTTTTCTGCACGTTAGAGCTTAGGATTTCTCTTTTTGTTGAGCATTAACTGTGTGAGGGGGTCATCTCTTATTTATACACATCAATGACCCCTACGCGCAAAAACCCTGATGCATCGTGCAAGATCCGTACACAGCACAAAAAACCCCATTTCATGTTGCATTGGGCGCGTAAGTCACACTTCACGTAAACCCCATTGTTCGTCGGGTTTTGATCACAAGTATCTTTCATGAAAACCACATCATTCAAGCACTTCTTAAAAACTTTTGAAAACTTCATGCCTTTACCATTTTTTGATGTTTGGATCTCGAATCATTCCTTGTGTGAAAACCCCAATTTAATGTCGCCTTTGTCACATAAGACTCTTTCACACCAACATCTTCTTTCGAACACCTATGGAATATTTCGAACCCTTACATAATATTCCATTTTTCGAAGTTTGTACCTCAAATCATGCCTTTTATACAAGATTCCAAAATACCTTCAATCTTGCATGAAATAACCAATCATGCGTGAAAAACCCAATCTTTCATGCAGGCCTCACATTTTCCATATTTTGTTGTTTGGTTCATGGACCTCCACTTAGGCACAACATACCAAGCCATATTCAAACTTTCACACTACATCATTTTCCAAAACACAAGTCATCATCTGGAATATTCAATAAACAAATAATTTCATCATGAACCATATCTCTCATGATATATAATATTTGATTGAATACCTTTAGCATCGTTAGATTTTTAACAGGATGTATTGTAACTTCACTATCATTCAGCATCATCATTTTTTCCAATCAAAACTGAATATGACTAGCATCACCTTTACTCCCCCTTACTTCATTAGGTTTTCATCACATGTTATCTTAACTTATGATATTTTTTAAGTAAAAATATGCAAATCATAGTATGATTTTTATGTCCTTTACAATGTGAATTGATTTATATTCTTTGACAACAATATACAACACTCTGTAACAACAAACTCTTCTTACATCCTCATCTATCCAACATGGTCCGAACATCATGTTTCCTTATTCCTTATTTTGGTTCTTCATTTCTTGGGATCTCTCTTGGATGTTCCAAATTGTTTAGGGTTGATGTGGATTATTTTTTTATTGTGTTATGTTTTTTGGAGCAATTATCATGTTTTTTCTTTTATATATATTTCTTTTAGTATGCACATGGTTTGATTCTACTGATCTGGTGCATATTCATTATCACCAAATACCATGTATGTCTAATCTTATAAATTTATTTAATCTAAAAGAACTATTTTAGAATTTTTTAAATGTGTTTTGAATGAAATTCCAAAATGGAAATATTTTCAGTCATGTATTTCTAATAGAATCATTATTTTAATTTTTTTTATAAAATTCATAAAATTTTTAAAAGGGTTATAAAATGATTAATTATGTTTTTGTTTTTATATGCATACATAAGATTATAATAAAAACACAATATATTATTTTGATTAGTTTCTTATATCTTATAAATGATTGTATAACATTATTCAACCCCTTTGTTCTGATAAATGGATTGAATTTCGTATTCTTATTATCTTATATAGTTCTTCTTATAAATATTGAAATATATATGCATATGGTCAAACCCCAATATATGAATTCATATTCATAAAAATATAGGTTAATGGATATCTGTATATATTTATTTTTAATGTAATGTTGGATTTAATCTCAAACATTTAATAAGTAATTTAGTTTTTAAAGTGACCTTTAAAATTGAATTCCCAAATGAATACGTATCAAGAGAAATCTTAGGATCGTGTGGTAATTCCAAGGTCTTTATAAATATATTTAATATTGAAATGGTTCTTTAATTATAATTTTGACAGATCAAATAATTCTTAATGTAAATTCCCAGTTTGAACCTTGAAATGTATTTCATATCGAGCATACTTCTATATGGAATCCCATCATTCGATCTTATCAATGTAATTATTATCAAAGAGGGTTTATTTACATGTCTGAGTGTTGGACTGTGGGATGAGAATTGTGATTGGATTTCATTGATTATGGATTAATGGATTTTATATTGAGGATAAATCACCACTCACCTTTATAATCGTAATGAGATATTAGTCATCTTATAAAGTGTTGAGAAACAAATAGTCCCTAGTACATATTAAAAATATATATTCCTTATGGTATTGGTAAGAAATTTAGGATTTACAATGATAAGTATACCTGACATAATTCATATGGTTACAGAATTGGGATCCTTTTCTTTAAGACATCATATGGTTCTAATCCGAGTACGTATAGTGTCTTTATGTGAGATGTTTTTTAATTTTACATAGTTTTATATCCTTTATTATTATCCTATTATTTCATTTTTATATTCCATTTTCCATATTTTTCAACCAATAATAACTTCTAATTATGGTTCCAAATTTATATTAGTCCCCTATTTATATTTCCTTATTTTATTTTGGCTGGTTCTTTCATTATAGTTTTTTTAAGTATCATTTGTATGCATTAAAGACAATTATAATAGGTCAGGAGAGTGTGTTTTAAAATGGTTTATTTTAATATCTTATTACAACACATTAATGTAATGTATATTTTTCTTTATAAGGATATATTGTTTTGGAAAAGATGAGAATTAATTTTCAATTAATTCATAAATTTACTTCTTTATAATATTTTCATGATAGAATATATGGTATTCTTTTAGAAAAGGGTATGCAAAGACTCTTGGGTGATTTATAAATATGATATTCTCTACACACACAATAATTTTTCTTCTCATCATTAGTAAAAATGAGTCTATTTAATCAGTTTTTGAATTTTTTTTGGGTCTCTCATGGAGAGAGCCATAATATGGGTGGATGATGACCAAGGAATTACATGGAGATTATATTCGGTATTATCTTTTTTATATAGTATTTATTTTATATCATATATGTATCAAAATAGTTATACTCCTATTTGGCATACCATATTTATACCACTATAGTTAATTATTTATGTTTAGTAGGTTATGTTTTCTTGTTATATCATATTTCCCAATTTTATGTTGATTCTATTAATATTTGTATATGTTTTATTTTTTGGTTTGAACATTATATGTATTGAAGAGTAAAATTGGAATTTATGGGAATATTATTCTTTTATTAAATAATATTTACTATTAAAAAGTCATCGTAATGATTTCTAGTTATTACTTTGATTATTTTAGTCAGACTGATGGTTGGGGATACCCCATAGATATTTTACAGGCTATATTGGGTGTGAATTTAGAAGTTTTATAAAGATGGTTCATGATATATCCCACATCAATTTTTGAGGAAGGGACTTTATATTTCAAATTCTAAATTGGTCTATGATCATATTTTAGTAATATTTAGAAAGTGAACATTCAAAAGAAATTATTTCCATTATGTGGGTCTTACTACCAATTCATGAGTGGTATTTATCTCCACTGTTTGGGTAGAATCCCTGTAGTATATATATTCATACTATTTGAAAATATTTCATTTTATTTCTTCATGGTATTCCATGTCTTCCCCTGAATCCTGAAGATTAGTTTTTAATAGAACTTATAACTGGTGAAACCGATATTTTCATGACTCATTATAGAAAAACCCCAATTCAGTTATATGAAATAAAGAAAAATCCCAATGAATCAGAAAAATTGATTTATAATCCCAAATGCATCACCATGGAGTGAACTTATTCTTTTTATTAAAAATTTATACCAGACAATGAATCGTTGTGTTGATTGACGTATACTTAACATGATCACTATCAAGAACAAGTATCTTCTAACTCATATTAATGACATGTTTGATAAACTATGTGAAGCTCAATGTTATTCCAAAATTGAACTTAAAAGTTGATATCATTAGTTATGGGTCAATATGAGGATATAACCAATACAACCTCCTATATAAGGTATAGACTTTGTAAATTTTTCATGATTCCATTCATATATACTACTCCCCTCATTATCTTATATAATCTAATGGATAGAGTCTTTAAATGATACCATAAATATTTTGAAACAACCTTTATAGTTGATATTATTATACATTACAAGAGAAATTAATAAAGTAAATTCCATTTGAGGTTTGATTTAATAAAATTGTGAAAATAAAAAATTCATTACATGTTTATAAAATGTGAATAATGGCTATATAAAGTGTAAATTGTTCTGTATAATTATAAGATAGGGTTTTTATGTGGATCCATTAAAGATATAGGTTATTGAATAATGGGAATTAAAAGGCACAATGTTTGAGATATATGCTTTTGTTGAATTAATTTTATTGTATAAAAACGTTTTGGAAATTTTTCTAAGACAATCAAATCTAAGAATCATGTTGATGAAGAAGGGATCCATGTACCTTTATATATGTGAATTTAAATATTATTTCCGGTAAATAATGACAATGTTTCCATGTTCACTTGTGCTAAAACTAATCTATAATGGATAAGGGATGATGATATAGTGAGGTGAATAAAATAATATATTGTTCTATTTTCTCATGAAAATTTTCTTTTGGGTGGTTTATTACTTATTATAATTGAATGTTCTTGAGAAAAACATTCAAAATCATGATTTCAATGTTTTATTAGTAATTTATTCAATAAAAATGTGAAATTATCTATATGTTGAATGGTATGATATATCAGATGTCCATAATATAATTAATTATATATTCACACAGACACAATTAAATATTCACTAAAGTATATTATTAGAGTTTATTGATGATTATGATTTCTCAATACATTGCCACCCAAGGAATGAGAACTAGACATATTATGCTCTATGTTTGTAGTTTCATATTATTTCATTCACGATGAGTTTTCAAATATATCCAATACATATGGATTTACAAAATATATACCTTGATATCTTGTGGGGAGGGGAGAAATAATATCCTTCTTAAATGAAGGCTCAACTATCAATTCTTGTGAGGTTTAAAGAGGTAAAGATGGTAGAGTTTTAACTACAAATTAATATGTGAATTATTTGGGATGTAAAACTTGATCTTCAAAGAATTATGAGATTTTATATTTGGATATGGGACCCTTTTATAAATACACGAACCTCGAACTATTGTAAAAATAACATAGATCATGATTATCTATCTACCCTATAAGAAAAAGGATATATAGATATATCAAGAAGCACTTCATATGGGAACCAATATGGGGGATATTGTTAAGAATATTTATCTATGCCTATTATATTTATAATTTATAATTGTAAATAAAAATTTTAAAGTAATGATGCAAGAATTTCCAATACTAGTATCAACATGAGATAATATTACCATACAATTTTCCATAGGATTACCCAACACATCTAAAGGTAATGACTCTAAAAATGTTATTATCAATTTCTTTAATGAAGTCATCACACTTCATTATTATTAGATAATATTTATTTATTGATATTGGTTATAAGATAATCACTAAAAAATAGTATGGTTTCATAGATTACCATTCTCAATTATATCCGATCAAGATATATGTTTCAAATAAATGTTTTGGAAATTAATTGAATATAATTTGAATATAGAGTTGAATTTCAATACGGTAACGGATAACCCTATAGTATTATCCTTAACCCTAATTATATTTCATGTTATTTATCTATGGAAATTATTGGATATTGGGATCAATAAATTTGTTTCACCAAATTTTATTACAAAAAATATATTTCACTCAAGATTTTATGTGGTACTTTATTAATATTTTAATGAAAATAATTAAAGAACTCCAATATGATGGGATATTGTCAAATAACGAACGCTATTGAGACCTGAACTATATGAGGAAATGAACAATAATATTTAATCCATTAAATTGAACATATAATAAGTACATAGACAATATAAATGTTAGGATCACCATATTTCATGATATATAGAGATTGAAATTAAAATAGGGTATTAATATGTGAATCTCTGTGGAAGAGTGTGGTGATATTTGAAAATAAATGGGATGTTGATACCCACTTATTTTTATACCTATGAGGTTATTGATTATATAGAGAAAGTATCTTATCACTTTATTATTCCAAAAGAATTTCTCCCTAATTTATATCATGTTCCATATATCACTTTTGAAGAAGTACATACCTAATCCTTAATATATGCTGAAAATAGAGGTTGTACTTTTGATGTATGATATTTATTCTGTGGAATAACTTATGGAGATTCTATTTCAATGAGATAAATTTTTGTGGAACTAGAACACTCACCTAGTCAATATTTTATGACAAAACAATATGTTTGGTAAATATACATTGGGATATGAAGATATAATAAGGAAAAAATGTCCTCATTTTCACCAAAAATTAAATGAATATTGGGGGTTGAATTATAATAATAGGGAACAATGTAACACAATATTTTTTTATAATAAATATTAATTTAATAAAGTTTATATATTTTATAGATTTTGATATAGAAAAAACAAGACATAAATTAATAATTTTTAAATAAAAGAAAAAATTAAATTCATCAATAAATATTTAAATTAATTTACAAAATATATAAATTTTAAAAATGTCTAAAATCACTTATTAAAATACCATTGTTTCTTGAAAAACTATTTTGAACTATATTTTTGAATTATTCATTTTTTAAAATTTAATAATTTTGGTGATTTAGAGAAATACAATTTTTAAAAAAATTTAATTAATAAATAAGAAAATAATTTAATCACCTCCATGAAATGGTTATTAAATTATAAATAATATTTGTCTAATAATAATTTCATAATTGGAAATATTTTTCTTCAAAAAATTATTTATAGTAGTATATAAAATTTTGAGATAAGATATTTAATGTACAGTTCACGGAGATAGTAAGTCGTGTGTATGCATTAATGATTCTTTAATTTTTATTTTGTATTTGATGGAATAAAAAACATAATGATATATAGGTATATTATAATTCTATTATAATTCTATTGTAATATCATATACAATTTAATTAACAACATCCTTTATAGGATCAACATATGGCATGAACTAGTCATATAAATTTGAATGGGCGGTTGTCCACACTTTCTCAAATGAAATTTTCATATTTACCAATTACAGAAACCATAAAGGAATGCTATAAAGGAAAAATTATAGAAGTATATAAACAACATAAATATAATATACTTCACATATAAATACTATTACATAACAATGGCCACTATAAAATGTGGTATGAGATGATTAAACAAACATCATTTCGTGAGACAATATTTCACCGTCTATAGAAACAGTATGTTAGTATCCACTAAATGGGGGTGTGTGGAAGTGTATTTCGAGTCCTTATCATAACAACATCTTATTATAATGATGATACTATTTTTTTATGTAAAAAAAGAATAAAAATATCATAGGGAGTTATCATGTTTAACAAAAGAATAGATCATGAGGGAAGACCTTACCTTTAAATCAGGTAACTCCCTTTGGATTGAACAAAAAGGATTTCGTGAAGTGAATTCTGCCAATGTTAAGGGTTTATGAGGAAGAGATAGAAATTGGTAGATTCTTGGTTTAGATTTTGGATGAGGCAATAGGCTTTATAGGTTTGAGTAACGGGTTACAGGTGGTGTCCTTTTATAAAAGGGATCATGGTCTCTTTAAGAAAGATTGAATGTATTATTCTTTAATAAACATATTTTCAGTATAAAAGGGGCCAAAACATATTTAAATAAAATATATGGTGCATATAAGTCTAAATAAAATCATTTAAAAAATATTGGACTGGTCTTGAATAATTATTAATCCTTATCATTTTTATTTAACAATGTGTTAACATATTAATCTTTTACCATGTACTCTTATATATTAATACTATATGGTTAATATATTTAATATAAAATAAAAAATGACCAAAAATGGATCATTTATGACATTATTTAATTCATTTGGACAAATATTTGATATTTAGGATTATTTTTTCATTTAATAAAATATTAATTGTTTTAAAAACTCATTTATGTAAATTTCTAATTTATTCATATCAAGACTTAAAAAATCAATAAAAACTTGATTATTACAAAAATAATTCATTTTTACAAAGATAAGAAGTCATTATTGTCGTTACAATCTTTGTATGGAATAAAAAAAATTACAAAAAATTAATATTTATATTATCATTTATTTTAATCTTATATTAATGGAGCAATTATAACATCACCATTGTATCATAATTAAATTTATTTATTTAATGCATAAAAATTATAAATAAAATACCATGATATAGGAAATATTCTTAGATTTCAAATATATATTTATATTCTAATAGATCCCTTATATAAACCCATATACAATTTTTTTACGAAAAGTTATATGTTTATATAGATTTTGTATTTACATTGTATTAATTAATATAATGTGTCATTATCACTCCCAAGTGGATCCATGGGTTCCCAAAATCGACCCAAATATATCTGCGATCATAAATATATCATCAAATAGGGTAAGGATATGTTTAATGGAAATTTAATATTATTTTAATATTATTTTCACCATTATTTACCAGATTTACCATTTAACCATGGTAAATAAAATATTTACTGAAGTAAATATTCATAATGTCTAAAAATTAAAGTTACCTATTTACGAAATTTGGACCTTATGATTACAAATTTTGAATGAATATTTTCAAAATCAGAGAAAAAAAGTGGAAGAAATTAATTGGTAATTAATTCCTGTTGTCAAACCAAAAATCATGTTTTTTTATAAATAATAACTATCGAATTATTGACACTTGTCTATGTTCAATTTTAGAGTGAAATTAAATCTCATAACCAACATTGGATTAAATTGTAAAAATAAAATATAATTACACTTTAGAACAATTTAAAATATTAATTTATCCTTATAAATAAATTATATTAATAAAATGTTTTGAATTAAAATGCAATATTTTCCACTATTCATTAAAAAATAAACATTATCAAAAAAAAAATTTACCCAAAGTAAATTTTTATGTCCCGATTCTAAATAAGAATTATCATTTGTTAAATAGATCAGAAAAAATTGAAACAAAAACTAGTTTTATGGAGGTTTATCTATTAAAATTTCATAAGTCGACCTTTTATAGAATATTAAAGTATTTATGCATAAAATTGGATTTATTCACATTAATGCCCCTAAAATTTATAGGATAAATGTAAAACATAAAATAAATGTATGCTCATATTTTAGTTAGTCCTATTAATTCCCTCCAATATAATAGATAGGTGTTAAATACCATTAAACATAATATTATATTACTATTCTTTAGTAGGACTCACCCTAATATGAAACACGATATTTATAGAGAAACCATTTGTTGCATGTCAGTTACGCCATCAAACATAGCAACCCATTTAAATTAAAATTAATATTTAATTTAAATAAATTAATAAATATGAATAATTTATATTCTTTATTTATCTAGGATGTTACATCATTCCACCTTTTATAAACTGAGTCCTCGTAATTTTAAAATTTGGATAAAAAACATCATTGAAAGTCCCTTATCAAAAAATAGTCAATTAAACTATCTCATTAATAGAAAAAAGTGAATTAAAAAGGTCAACTAAGATAAATCATAATAGGATTCCATTAAAACATGGATATTGACGTGAATCTAAATGTCATGTTTTGATTTAGAGTGATATAAAACGTGATTAGGAGAATGTAAACCACAAAAAAACCACAAACTTATGATATGTTAAACAATTTTTTGGTTTCCCAGTAAGAAAACTAAATGGGAAAAGTTTTTGTATTATGTTTAATATATTAAATATGGAGTATTAATTTATGTGATTGAATTAGGACCAATGGAAATATACTTACTTCTCAAGTAGAGTTTCATCATTTAATAAGTTTCACCAAAAACTCATCTTTTCTCAAAATGATGAGTATTCAATATGATTTGGTCACACCTAATGTGATAGAATCAACATCTATAGAATTACATAATCCAAAAAGGATAATGTATATATTTCCCATTAATTTATATATTAACCAAAACCAAAATGGTTAGTACAAGATAGGATAATCCAAAAAAAGATAATATGTTATAAAAATAAATACTACTCCTAATCCCGAAAATTTGACAATCAATACCCAAAGTTCAACAAAGGCCATTCAATAAACTACTGTCCTAAAAATTATTCCATGTAACCCAATCTAAGAATGAAACCCAATACTCATGAGAATTTAATGACAGAGTCTTCCAGAGTAAATCTTCACATTTACCTCCGAATAACATCAACTATTCTTAAGGTCTCATACCGAAAAGTAATTAACCTAATCACATATTTTTTATGAAAGGTAAATCATTTCTATAAATAACCCAAATATCAATATGTCAACAATAATAAAATTTATTCTTCCAAAATAATATTTCAACTATTACTCCACAAATTAGAGCCCATTGTATTATATTTTCTTTAATTATATAGTGTTCCCAAAAGAGAGAACGTCTTCCAAAATTTCCTTTATCACATAATCACCAAATCATATTATAATACTATGGATATGCATTTTATAAAAAATAATTTCCCAAAATCATTTTATTCTTGATACAAAAAATTATCTCACTAAAAAAAATTAGTTATACTAACCAGGGACTTAATATATTTAGAGGTAGGCGAGAAAATCCCAGTCTCACTTAAGATGTGGGTTTGATTCTCATAGCATTTTTTGACACAATGGGTTGTCACACGGTCTGTGTGTTGTCCTTTTTCATAATCTGTAAAATTTTATAACATTCAAAAAAAATGAGATAAATTCTTCAAAAAGAACCATAACATTTTTTGACCACATGTTTTCTCTCATACCTCACATTTTCATCCCAAAAATCATTAACCTATAATTACATAAAATTCAAGGATCAAATAAACCCAAATTGTTCCTTATAATAGTATCCAAAATATAATAGATAAATCTTACATGAATAATATCTTCACGTATCAATAATAATGATTACAGATACTAGAAACATTCTTCCAAAGTAATCACATCATTAAAAGAGTCTTAACACTTTTAAGCATTTAATCATCCTAAAATATATTATAACTCTTAAATCCCTTATATATAGGCTTTTTACCCATTCAATGTTCTTTATGGTCCATTAACCATTCTTTCCCAAGATATTATGTAATACATATTTACTAAAAAAAGCATGAATCACATCCTAATATTCAATAATGTCAAAACATCATGTCAAAAATTATCCATACATTTCATTTGATATTTTTAGTTTCCTCATCCTCAATTGGAATGGAATTAGGTATTGGTAAACATATATTTTACGGTTCTGTTGATCCCATTCTTGAACCTTCTTCATAAGAAATCTATTTGTATAATTACCATACACACCATATTTAAAAAATTCAATCAATCACTCAAAATGAACATATTTCCCTTTACTCGAGTCAACTAGAGGATTCCATTCTCGATGGTAGGTTCTTTCTTTATGAATTCCATTACCCCATCTATAGTATCTTCTCATCCATTTGGGGAATCGTCCTAGGTGTTTTTTTAAACATCCTTGAAACAAATGTTTTTTAATATACATACATTTATGTTTATAATAAGAATATTCATAGGGAATTGTTTCTCTTATATACAATGCCTTATAAACATCATAATGGTTAAGGTGGTCATTCATGAATCCTGATAGTTTGTTGATAATAACCACATGAGTTATCATTGAAGAATCTATTTCATTCGGTTTCTTATTCACAAGACCGTCAATGTTTTCTTCACATCCATTGTTATATTGGTTCCTTCTAGATCTAGATATTTACTAAAACCAAAATGGAAAATTTGAGTATATAGATGAAATCATCATATAATATCTTATGAGGAGGGAAAACTTTACGATATAATTATTAATGTTATCTTAACCCCATTCAATTTATCTATAACAGTTGTTACTATTTATAATATGATAACCATTTTTGTTATGTAACTTTTTCTCAAATAACACCCATACCTCAAAAGTTATCTAAACCGACCTCTGATACAAACTTTAAGGCCCCAGCCAAAAACATTACATAATCCTGAATTAAATTATTAATTCACATTGGAGATATTTTTAGGTGTAGGGTTTTAGGGAATTAGGTGATAATTATTACATTACATCTCAAATATTACAATGTAGACAATTTTAATCAGTATCGATTTTTCATTAAATAAAAACTCTTAAAATAATTTATTAATTTGTATCCTGATATAAATCTTATTGAGTTATTTTTTTTGGTCACCTTCCCATAAATCCCATGAATTTTTTTTCAAAAACGTGGAATGAGCATAAGAAGCTCAGAATGGGATATAAAACAAGGAAATAAAACATTAGTCCACCAATATATACAAGTGAATGATATCATACTTTTCAATCATTGAAATACCATACAAGATCATATGTTTTATGAATAACACATTGAAATCATAATTCATAAATTTTACTTATGTCATTCATAACATACATTGTAGATTTCATAGCTACATAGGGAGTTATCTATGGAATACCCATCACGGTATATTCCCTAATTCTCTTTGGAGAAACATCAATGTTTACCTCCATCATTTTACACAATGCATTAGAGAGCTATATTGGGCTCACCCTCCCGAGGATTAACACAGAACCACCCTTATATGTATACAATTCCCAAGAACCATAACATATTCATAACACATAAAACAAATATAAAGGAAAGATAACATTTCAACATTTCAATCACAATATATCATTTCAAGATATTGAAATTATCAATCCATTATTAAAAACATTTTCAATACCAAAATATTTAAAAAGTTTATATGGTATTTATTTTCCTTTTAAGAACTCTAATACTTATAGAGGAAGCCAAATATCAAATAATGATCACATTGACAGAAAGGTCATTGTCAACATGTATTATTAAAATAAACATTCTCTTTTTCGTTTCTTAAACCGTTAAATAGAAAAAATATTCCCTTTGATTGAAATTAATATTCAAATGGTTTTTTACATTGTATAAAGGAATGTTGTGTATAAATCGATGTATTCCTCATAGAAAAGATAATGAGACGATGTCCCTTACAAAAGATTTGATGCCTAATGGTGTCACTTAAAAATTTAGAAAATGATTTGATGAGAGAGAAAAGGGTCTCTCATTACATGGACATGAAATGAATGAAAATAAGGATATATAAGAACATATCTCCACATAATAAAATGGAAATTGAAAGACATGACATAAAAGAAGAGTTTTACTAAAAGAGTACAGTGAATGGTTCCCTTAGAAAGACAATTTTATAAATAAAATAGAATGAGTATATGTATTCATTATATTCACTCATAATGAAAATATAAATACATGATAATATATAAAAATTTATTTCTCACATAATCAAAGAACTACATAAATAAGAAAAAGAATATTATTCCAAAGAATTGAAATTGGGTCAAGAAGTTCCCTTACCCCGTGTTCGACTACACTTGTTCATTCTTTCATATCATGAATTAGAAATTAATGTTAATTTCTACATTATTAAGAAACTTTTTTCATGTTTTTTTCCTTTTATATAACTAATTACCATGTCAGAGAAAATATATAATCATTTATGTTAATAACTGTACTTTTTTCAATATTTTGTACTTCAGTCAAATAAAAACATATTAAAATTACAAATTGTCCAAGTAGTCAAAATTACATTATCTATAGATTGATATTCATGATTTAGAAATCACATATATAATATATTTCCATTATATATATATATATACATTCATGTTTTTATAATAGTTCATAAAATTTTAAGATAATAGGTGAAATGCAACATTCATGGAGATGGTAAGTCATACGTACGCATGAACACTGCATTAATTTCTATTTGGTATTTAATGGGATGAAAAATTAATGATACATATGTAGATTATTATTCCAGTATTATATAATATATAATTTTATAAAATTAATCCTTTGTAAATTCTATTTATGGCATGAATTAGTCGTATAACTTTTGAAGGGGCGGTAGTCCAGACTACTCAAATGATATTATCGTATTTACCCATTGTAGAATCCATAAAGAAGTGCTATAAATGAAGAAAAACAGAAGTATATAGACAATATAAATATAATATATATCATATGTAAATATATTATATATCACCTAAAAATACAGTTCCATCTTAATTACCACCATAAGATGTGGTAGAAGAAGATTGAACAATCATCTCTTTGTGTGGTAGTAGTTCACCGTCCAGAGAAACAGTATGTTCGTATCCATTAAATGGAGTTTTTTGGAAGTTTAGATAGAATAATTATCATAAAAATAAGCTAGTATATTGACGATACTGGTGAAATTATTTAAAAAAGAATAACAATAGCATAGTGAGTGAAGAAGTAAAATAATAGAAGTGAACTTGAGGGAAGATGTTGCCTTTAAATCATATAACTCTATTTAGTTTGAAAAAAAATGATTTTTTTAATGTGAATTCATACAATGGACAGTCTTATAAGAGGAATAAATATTTGTTGGAGCTTCATCAAGTAGAACTTCAAAGAGAATATAGGCTTGAGATATATGAGTAATGGGTTAAAGGTGGTGTCCTTTTATAAGAGGAAAGAGGTTCTCTTTAATAATGTTTGAATGTATTATTTTATTATAAAATGATTTTAGGTTTAAATGTGTCAAAAACATATATAAGTATATGTTAAGGTGAATATACGTTAAAATAAAATCTTCCATGTGGACATGAATAACACATGTCAATCCAACGTTTAGTGTGGTTGAAATTACATGGTAAAAACTTCTTAATGGTATTAAATCCTTAAAATACAATTGTACGGGGGTTAAAACTTGTAAAATGAAATTGGAATTCCATTAAATCATGTGAAAACTACCATATATTGAATATTGAAATTTTGGATCCTTCAACATGTCACTCTGATTTATGGTTTATCTGAGATGACTGTAAACATGGTTTTTGTGTTTTAAAACACTAAAATTTATGGGAAACGGTTAAAAACTTTAAAAACAACCTCAAATTGGGGTTAACTATTGGTAAAACCACAAATAATTTATTATTAATGTTTATTTATATGCAACATATTAATATGAAATTAAATGTTGTCACATTTACTCTATAAATACTTCTTAATGGTACAAAAGCCTTTAAAAACAAGTATCAGGGTATCAAAACTGGGAAAATGACCTCGAAGTGACTTGAAATTAGGGGAAATTACCATAGGGAGAATTTTAAAATGTTGGATCTGTGAAAACATTATTCTGAATAATGGTTTTCCTAGGATGGTAATAAATACATTTTTTGTGTTTTAAAACAATTAAATATTTGTGTAACAATTAAATGAATATAAAAATACCTCATATTTGTTTGTTATATTTGGACAACCACCACTGAGGTATATATGATGTGTATGAGTAGACAACATGTCAATTTCTCATGTGGTGTGGGTTGAATTAAATTGATTACACTTTATAAAGGTTTAAAAGACTTTAAAACATGTTTTAGAGCTCAAAACAGAGATAACCACCTCATATTTCCCTATAATAATTTGAAAACCACAATGGATTGAATATTGAAATGTAGGATCTGATGTCAAATCATTCTGAACTATTTTTTCTCAGGATTTCAGTAAACAATATTTTAGTGTGTTGAAAAAATAAAATATTCAAGGAACTATAAATCCATATAAAATGACCCCATAATCATGTAAAATCATTGGAAGCCCACTGCTGAGTTATTTCTTATAGGTACGTGGTAAAAACATGTCAATATGACATACATTTTGTAAAAAAATTAATCTTTTAAAATAGCATAAAGTATAAAATCCTTTGAAAAAATTGTTCGGTGGCTTAAACGAGGAATTTTTTCCCCTAAATAAGGGGTCACCTGATATATATTGAATTTTTAACATTGTTAACTGAAAGAATGTCATTTTAAATTGTGGTTTTCCTCAGATGGCTAAAATTGCGCTTTTAGAGTTTTAAAACATTAAAACAAGTGGGGAATGATCCAAACCATATCAAATGACCTCAAATTGATGTTTAGTATTGGGAAAACCATTGATGAGTTATTTTTTACATGTAAGAATGGATATCATGTCAATATGACATGCAATGTTGTTAGAATTACTTGATAATAACATCCCTATATAGCCATAAAATCTTGGTAAAATTACTGTGTATTGAATTATGAAATAAAATAAGTGAATTCAATACATTCCAAATTACAGTTTTCTTGTTATGGCCATAAAGGCATTTTTAGTGTTTTAAAATAGGAAAACATGCATGGAATGGTCAAACCCACTGAAAACAATCACATATTGATGTGAAATCATGTCAAAATCACCTCTGTGTTATGTTTAACATGTCCGTATAAAAAACATGTTAATATTATGTGTGGTGTGGCCAAAATATTTCAATACATAATTCATAAATATAAAATTTCATTTGAAAACAATTTTTGGGGGGTTTCAAAACTCAGAAAATTTCATCCGTTTTACCAAAAATTAGAGGACAATTGCAGTTGATTTGATTGGTAACATAGGAATCAAATACTTGTCATTAAAAATTTTGATTTTACTAGGATACTTTAAATATGATTTTATGGTTTTAAAACTCTTAAAAATGCATGGTATAGTGAAAACCATAGAAAATGACCTCATATTCATGTGTAATCATTGGAAAACACCACCGATTAATTTTTGAAATAGTTTACATGATTTTATTTCAATGTCATTGAAACTTTATTATTATATAAATTTCAATCACACCACACATAGATTTATAAATAAAACATAATATTTACTCATCCCTTTTTAGATTCAAGTGTTGAATCTTATCTTAAATACTTAGGTTTTTGTTTTCAATGTGTTTTTAATTATAAATTTTTTGTTTGATGTTAAAATTTCCTTTGTTTGATTGATAAAATGACAATTTTTTTTGTAGTATTTATAATATACTATGTGTCTATTCAATTTCAATTAGTTTAATGTTATGGTTTTTATTGTTGGTGGAAGATATTGGCTGTATATAAAAGGTTGACTATTCCAATCCATGGATTTCTTTAGATGGTGGTCTTTATGGTTATTGTTTTCTATGTCATGTTAAATTTTTATAAATTATTACATTGTAATTATGATTTATTATTACTAGTTTTATGTTTTTTTACTTATAGTTGATGAGATTATAGGCTTAGTTTAAATTGATGAGATGATGTCGATGTAGAATAATGGTGTGGAGGTCATGATGTGGCTGTATATTCGGCATGGGTTACTTTTTGACATATTTTATGTGCTTATATTAAGGATTTGATGTTGGTTGATAGATGTATTGGTTGAATGGGGATGAGGTTTTGATGACCTTAGATGTATTATATGATGGGTTTATTATATATTTATGTTTTATTTTTCTCATGAAAACTTTTTATTTTTATAGTTTGTTATTATGTATGTTTAGAAACTAATTTAGTTTTGGTTCTTAGTAAACACCTCTAAACACATTTAAAAAATATATGTTTAGGTAATTTTGATAAACAACTTATAAAACAAACCAATTTTGATATGTTCAATAGTGGTTAGTTTCATTTCATTTATATTTTCTATGAAATTTTTTTTATATAATAACTGCTTCTAAATAAAAATGTAATTGATGTGATATGATCCAAAAACAACACATAATAAAACTATAATGAAGTTTAAGAAATCACCCCAATATTTCATGTGATCGTGCAATATATGGGGGTTTTAATAAGAACTACTATAAGATTAGCAGTTGGTTTAAATGACCACTTGTCCAAGAAAAAACCTATGGTAATATTTCATTTTAGTAGTGTATAACGTATTAGAATTATTTTTTTTAATGTTAAAATATTTTTATCATGCCCTTATTCATATATTATTCTCACTTATGACCATAAATTAATATCTCACATCCTTACCCCTATTGAGAGTCTAATATCACACTTTCTTTTGTTTCAATTTCCCGAGGGTATAATGAAAGGTATTAAGTATGCCATTCCAAGAAGGGAGCTATGTGAAAAGTCCTTTGTGGTATATTTTAAATATTTCTCAAAAATAAGTTTTCTATGAATCGATAACACAAATACACTAAACTATTTTAGTTAACAATCATGTATTATTAAGAGATATATTTAGTATTCATTGAAAATTCAGGATTATTTATATATATTATATAAAATTTTCCATAGTTTGTACCAAATTCTATATATATATATTTTACATCACATCTGAGATAACATATATTGATGCATCCTAGTACAGTCGTGATTTGTCAATTATTATCAACAAGGGAGAGCGTGATATTGAGTAAAACGTCACTTATATATAGTATGTATTGGAGATCAGGGATTGAAAATATAATTCTATTATGACTATTTCGATTCACTTTATACATGTTCTCTAGTTGTATGTGAATATTTAATAGAGATATTGAGAGAATCAAAGTCTGATAAGGGATTAGTTCCCTTGCCTTTTTGGGTGAGTGGAAATTTTCAAAATGAAAATATTCAACGTTGGGGAGGATATAATGACCCTTAAATTTTTATTTCACCTATTATAATATTATTTAGGCAGTTCATTGAGCTATTTTCTCTTCATTTCAATCATCATTTCTTATTTATATGATATTCAATATAAAAAAAATTAGTTTTGGAAAATTTGATCATGGAGGACAAAAAGCATCTCAATAGTGCATATCAAGAGGGGATATTAGTTACATTATTTGACTCAACATTGGGACATTACCCTAGTGAAAACATAATTATATATTTCATTTCATTATCTAGACTAGGGTGCTACCAGGTGATTAAATAAAACTACAATAAATCAAAGAAAACCCTTATAAAATAGTTCTTTTATGACACGCCATGTATCTATGGGGTTAAAAATTATATTATTTATAGTTTTTTATATTTTTTCTAAATATTAGGGAGTTTGAGGTTTAAAAAATTTAAAAATGCGATAAGGATTCATGGGTTCATAGTTAGATATAACCATTCAACCAAATCCTTCATAAAGGGTGTGAGTCTTCTAGTATTGTTTGAATGATTGATGCATGGTTGGAAAATTTTTCTATCACTCTAGTAAAAACTATGTAGCCTTTTCTATGATGTAATTACAGGGGGAATGATTGGCATATAGTTAGGAGAAAAAATTTAGACATATATTTCAATTAACCTAGGGTCTATATATTATGAATAGTATAGATAGTGCCCAACATTACAAGATATGTGGCTAAACTATGTGGTCAACATAGTCACTGTGAAATTATAAAATCACCCATTTTCTATCATCTCTTTTTGACCCCAATTTCTTTTTTCCCTTTTGTTCAACCCCAACATTTTTCAGTCATGGTTTCCACCACCTCTAATATCTCTAGGTTCTTCCTCAGTGGTTTCCCTGTGATTTGAGTGATATTTCATTGAGTTAAAATTTTATTCCACATTATTACATCATATTGCCTCCCCTTTATATTTAATTCTATTCTCTCATAAAATCTAATGAAAATTATGGTAAGACATATATTTTTAGCTAGTCTAATGTTATCGTGTTAATTTTTTATGAAATAAGTCATCCATTTCCATAAAATGTGATGTTTCCTCTATTAATGGTGAATTGTTATATTAGTTAAGAAGGTGTTTTATGAAATTTATTTATTTAAAATACCATAAAATGATTTTGAATGAATAAAATCATTCCTCCATAAATTTTAACAATATCTAGAATACTTAATGGACTCATGATGTTGTTTTAATGAATTTCAATTGTTTAATAAGGAAACTTCATATGGATTTCTAGTTTCTCACTTATAGATGATCGTGGGTGTCATGTGGTTGGTAAAATTTCAAAATATGTTTCCCAATTTATTTCATATAATAGGATGTGATATTGGACATTTGTTTGGAATAAAAATAATTAAAAAAAATATTCCAAATGTATTAATTACAAAATTGTAAAATTTGGACTTTTCAGAAAACATTGAGATTTATTTGTCTTTGTAGTGTTTTTTTATTTAATGGATGTGTTGATTTTAGTATCATTTTCATTGTATTATTTTAAAAAATTGGGTTTTTGAAGGAAAAAACATCTTAATATCACACCATTTTTATAAAATATATTTTTGTAACATTATTAGAAGAGTTTTTCCATAGTTATTGTGATAACCTGATTTCTTTAGCCGTTTTTTACAGTGGTTCATGTTAAACATTTAACCATTATGTGGTATTTTTTAAGATGAATAGATTCAATGAAAGAGTCTATTTCTTGATAATGTTTTCGAGGTGATATGATGTTTATTTTAAATAAATTTACCCCCGATTTATATATTGATCATTGCTGTTGATTATTTCCTCACCTCCATTTTATATATCTCATGGGTACCACATGTAGCTTTGTAGAAGTTCTGCATACATGTTACGCTATACTAGTGTGTGAAATCAATCTAATTCCATGTGATAGTTGAGCTATCCAAGTGTATTATTTTTCGATCAAAAGGACATGGAATGGGGAATAATTAGATTATATACTTTTACATAAGGGCTCTGTGGCTGATGAACCAGGTCTAGTATCATTTACATTACAGTTTAGTGTCTTTTTCATGATACCTATTTCTATATCGTAATTATGTGTTAGGAGATCCCCAACATATAAATTATAGTTCCCCCATTTTCATTTAAAATATGTTGAATAACTTTCTTTATTACAGTTTGTTTTCGTTATTCCACATGAATATATGGTTCATGATTGTGTTTATTTTCTATTTATATTATAGTTTTTATCTTTAATTGGGTTCATAAATTTGATTAAATATAATTTTCTTTTGAAAAATGGGAATGATTTTTTTCTTGATGTAATTGATGAAATTTTATAAAATAAAGTGAAATAAATTTTCTTTTTTTATAATGTAAAAATTCTCTAAATATGGATTCAAAATATTCAATTTCTTGATTGCGATTACACATTTTTTTAATTCAATGATGTTATTTTTCATAATAGATAAAGAATATTATTGGGTTTACTTAGTGATTTATTGTGTGGATAAATATACTTTTTAATTTTATTTCAAACTATAATATTTTTAATTTTCAAATAAAATGAACTTCATAGACACTATGGTGAGATCCTACTGGGAACATTTATCTCGCGCATTAAATACACATCAATGTTTGGTTGGTACTTCTCGTTTATTCATTAATGTTACTATATTATGGTATCTATATTTTTATCATTCTCTCGGTTTGTAGATAGATTTTGTGGATGTTGTGATTGATCAATATTTAAACTGTGTTGGTTTGGAATTTTTTTGGGATATTACATTTTTTTTGTGGTAGTGTATCATTTGGTTGTACATTTATTTTGGGTTTTTTAGATTAATTGAATATTTTATTCCATTATCATATTAATTTTGACGTTGTATTTTTTAAATTTATTATGTTCACGAAATAATATTTTCATTTTTTTTCATTAGGTCTCATTTTGAAATTTATTTTTTATTAGAATGTTTTACATGAATCATATTTTAAACTACTCATTTAATTTATAAAGATTCCCAATGTATAGATTCACCATTCTATAATCATGGATAGTTTTTGATTTATGGTTTTTTTATTTTAATTTGGTCACATTATTCCCAAAAGTGTATCATTAATAATCATTTACCAATTTATATCATGTATGGATTGGGAAAACCTTTTGGGACTAGTTTAGGGACATGTCAGGTGATGTATTAATTTATCCCGGCCAGGTTCATTAGAAATAGTAGTAGAGAATAGGACTTCATAAGAATTATTTATTCTTTTAGATCCCTCTAGATATTTTGGTATTTTTGGAATTATTGAGAATAAGACTATTTAAAGTAGAAGGGAATGTATGAGGAGACTCTATCTCACACTTTACTTTTTGGAACCTCAAGTTATCATCTATAAGAATGATTTTAATGTTGAATTTTAATTTCGTTTCATTATTCTGATTATATCACAATTTTCATTGATTTTTATTAGATATTTTGAGATTTTATTGAATATTTGGGATGAAATAAAAATATTTACCAAGGATACACAATTATCTCATATTGCTGATTAATATCTATATATCCCTGAAACATGGTCTAGAGGATTCCTCATATGTTGTTTTATGTTTGGAGCATAGTCCACCAAACTGTTCTGTAAAACCATGTATATATCTACAACATTCAAATTTCTTCATTAGAACTCTTTTTATCAATTTTATTATATGGTTGGTATCCATTAACTCGATGACAATCATTGGCATTTATAGTTTCATATGTGTTTTATATAGTTTGACTTCATTCTTAATATATTGTGTTAACTAATCATTATGATCTATCAGGTACTTTTTCATAAAAATAATGATTCCATGTATTGTTTTTAGTTCGAAACTCAAATTTAATATTTTATAATAAAATTAATTTTGATTCCAATGAATTATATTTTAGGTTTCTAGTTTTTTATAATGAGAAAAATAGTGGCTATTTTGGAGTTTAATGATGCATTTACACAAGGGTGTTATATTATCTTATAGGATAATGATAATGTTTTTCTTCTAATAAGGAAACAAAATTATTTTATTTAGTTTTCAAATTGAAGTGGGGTTTAATCAATGGTGGGATTGTTTTTTAAAATGGTATTCTATTAATAATTGATAATTAGAATCATTCTTAAATATTTTTAGATTAAAAGGAAACCATGTTTAAAAAAATTAATGTATACTTCTTAGAATGTATCCCTTGGGTACATAATGGTTTTCTCAAAAATTTTAATCTATGAATTGGTTAAGTTCATGAATTATGTTATATGGAGTTGTATTCCCATAAATGTTTTGATGGAATGTGAAAGACTAGTATTTATGGACGATTCTTATGATGATTCATGTGATTACTTAGGAATTATCCATTTAGTTTTTAACTCATCTGAAAATCTAAATATAGTGATGCATCTGAAAATAATTCAACTTTTTTACCCAGACTAGGGCATCGAATTATCTCACTTTTCAATATATTTTGATTTGGGTCCTCATTAGGTGACATTGTGTCTATGTTTAATTGACGGAAAGTAAACTTAGTATGGAAATCCTAAACCATCAATTTTATTTGTTATTATAAGCTTTATTTGGGGATTAATCCATGGAATATAGGAAACCAATATTCTATCATAGTTGTTTGATATGATTCGTTGAATTTTTTATGATATTATATATTGAGTGGTGTTATCCCACGAAGTAAAAGGCACATATTTCCTGAAAATATTTTAATATCTATCATTATTAAGGAATAGTTATGGTGTATAGAGATCATTTCTATGGGATAATGACCTTAATTGTTAATCTATATGTTTATATAATGTTTTTAATTTCATAATTTTTCATTAAAATTGTAAATATTAGGTGTGATCTAGATCTATAAGATTAATTCTTGTGGTATTAAAAATCATTGATCTTAGAGTGGATTGAGGCTTTGTGTTAATTCATGGTTAAAAAATTCTACTGATATTACCATGAGGGTTATCTATTATATTTTATCATTTTTATTATGATAATATCTTATTGGTTTCTAATAACATTTTATATTCATATATGATGCAAGACATGTGTTGATGGTTGATTTTTGAGGATTTTCTCATGGGAAGCTTCATGTGTGCTGGGGTTACTAGGAAAAGTGATATAGTAGTTTTTTTGATGAACTGGTCAGTTTCATATTTTTTTTTCTTTTGTTATAAAATTCAGATGTGTTCCAAGATAAAGTTTTTACAACACCCCATGATTCATCCCCGGACCCATAGTTAGTGCTCGTATTATTTACTATCGAGGAACTTTTATAATTTTATAAATATGTCAATTTTTTATTAAATGTGGTGTTTAGGTTAGATTAATCCTTTTTCTACTTATTTAATGTTTTTCTCTTCTGCCAACAAAATGTATGTTTCGTGTACTTTATTGAATAAGACATGATATTATCCTCACATGAATGATGTAGTTGTAGTTAAGATTATAAACCCACAGAAATATAAAATTTGATGTTCATATGTTGCGTGATTTCTTATAAAATAAGTGGTAGATATTGCACTTAAATATTTCCTTGCCATGTAATGTTGTGTTGAGAACATATCACTGACATTATGCATTGAATTCAACTCAATGATAATGAAAAGGGGGTCTCAAACCAAATAAATCCATTTTAAATGGTATTATGGTAATAGTATGACATCGTAATGAACCTTCTAATGAGAACAATATATTAATAAGATTATTTGATTCTAAATCGATTTATTTTACTAGTCATTGATCCCAAACATGAATTTGGATAAAAATTAATGATCATCTAACATTGGAAGGATTTTTGAGGAATTATGAATTCGCACCAAAGTCAACGGGACATTATTTCATTAACCAGTGTCTTAAACTTACATTTCATACATCTAGATTTTGTTTTACCTAGTGAACGTAACTAGGTTCACGCACCGAGGTGTCATTTTACTCGGTTTGAGTTGAAAGGTCGGCATTCCCATCTATCGATCCCCTAGGTTTGCGCTCCTTGGTTATTTTTCCTAGCTGTTCGCTGCCTAGTCCTCCTTGATTAATAAATACAACCCCATACCTTTAATAAACACATGAATTAAATGAGATGAAACATTGTATGATCTAATTTTTCCTTGTCATTCTAGATCCCCTTACTAGAGCATTATGAACATGATCCATCTGATGGATCATATAATGGGTCCCCATATACTCTATTATTTCTCATAGATTCCTACGAGTTCACAAATTCACCCATGTATCCTTTCTGAAAACTAATTCACCCAGGAATACTATCTGAGAACTATTTATATAGAATCATCTATTTGTGTGTGACCCCACCCAATTCTCCCTCCTGATAATGACTATTACTAGCTCTCTGACTTGAGAACTACCTCACCCATCTCTCATATGTGAACATAACTTCTCTCAGGTATATTATATAAGTGAAACTTCAACAAGGTATACCACCTTAGAATACAATACATAGATATCCTACATATGGAATACTTTCCCCAAGTCAATAAAAAATTTGATTCAACACCTTGGAACCCACCATGTCAAACCCTATACTTAGGAGACCACTCCTCTCATCCCTATACTAGGGAGAGACTTCCATTCTCTCAGGTCACCAATTGGTTCAATCAAATTGAGCACCCAATAAAAGTGAACAAATACCTCAGTTACACCACATTGGTTTCAACCACCTAATATCCCAAACACATCAGTTCCACTTCACCATATACCTTAGATTATGTTTGAAATTATCCCATGTTATATAACATGACTCCAATTCACCCTAATCCCAGTACCTTGCCTCCAATTTTCCTATGTACTCTACATATTCTCCCATTAACCAGGTCCTTGTACTAGGGATCTAATTCACCTATTACTTCTAGGTGGTAACAAATTTTCATAGATTATCTAAATTGGATGATATTCACCCAGTTCTATATATATGGTATCCAATTAAATTGGTACTTATTCAATGATGAATATCTCAACCATGTATACCATGATTGGATATACTAGTTTTGATTTCCATATATACCATATATTGAGATGCACCTCTATAATTTTACCATATTCCTCATATTGAGATACTTGTCTATGTCTCTCAAATTTACTTGATTGGAGATAATCCTCATAGAACCAAAATATATCATCACCTGATCCACATTATATAGTGAACGGGTTATGGGGCTCCAACATTCTCTAATCCCAATCCTTTCCTATCTACCTTACCCTTATAGGTTTTAAAAAATGGGGAAATAAATCCACATATGGTGCATATACATGGTGTAACCCCAACCATTTCAGTCCCCATTTCTCATCATGTTATCAATAAATGGGGAAATCCATCCATATATGGGAGTCAAACCTTGTCTAAGACCTAGTAATATAATCTCTTATCTGGTAACAAATATAAATGATGAACCCATACATGAATCCTAATGCATAATCCCATGTCACTCTTCTAATTTAAACCCATTTATGAAACATGAACCCTATATTGGGATCTTATTTAGTTTAAGAACAAAACTATATAGTCCTCCTTCGTATTCATGTTACCAATTGATAAAAGGATTACTAAAAATATAGGCCTCTATCTAGGCATATGACCCAAAATCTCTAACCTTCTATCATCATCTACTTACTAATAGACAGGAGGATGAATACCATATATTGGAAACATGAATGGTGTAATTCCCAACCTCTATAATGTTCATTCCACATCTAGTCACAAATAGTTATAATTTAGAACTCTATATAATGGCCAACTTATATGTGTAATCCCCAAAATTTTCAATAGTAAATATATCATAGTTACCAATAAACATGTGGGGGACATACATAAATGGTACTAATACTATTTATAAAATCCAACAATAACATTCCCAATTCAGTTTCCAATATAATTGATAAACCTTAATAGTTTACTCATTTGTATGTCTGACACCAAAATTTATAGGACCCTTTGACATGGTAGACTTGGACACATGGATTTAAACTACATATAATATATCCTTAAAACATTATGCTAATCCACTTATAAGGAACATTTCACAATATCTAAGTCTCTATCACACAATCTTTGTGTTCTTTGATTCATTTTAACTAGAATATTTAGGAGAACACCCTTGATGTGAAATCATAATACTATATAAGTCATAGATTCCAATCATTCATTGAAAATTTACTTAGTCATTGATATAAATACTTAATAGTGAAAAACATTTCATTATCACACTCCAATATAATTTACGATATTTCTAGTTAATAAACACTACATTGCATGGGTTTTTATTCCCTTCACATGGATATGTAGAATTTTCCATTAATGGGCCAAATCCTAATTCCAGAATACCAGATACCTATTTTTACAAGATCCCATTATGCCTCCATGGGTGTTAATAAACTCTTTAATTCCCACCAATATTGAATTACACTATATAGTAACCAAATACCCAAGTCAAATATGAGAAAGTAAGATTCCAAAATTTAGTGTCCTTTCAAACCCATGTTTTCAATAAATGAATTCCCTAACAGTAACCAGTATTATTTCAAATGAAATTTGGATGGACTCATGAACATGACATAAATATTTATTAGAATATGGTATTATGAAATAATTCACCCTAATGGGTGACATCATTCTTACCTCCCATACTCTCGGCCAATGCATGTTATAATATGTCAATGTTAAAGTCTCAAAAATACCATGCATTTGGAATGTATTAATGTTACATATCAAAACATTAATGGGAATTGAATCCATTGGAAATAAAATTGTTAATTAGATATGAATTCTATAGTCGTAAAATGTTTTGTTAACTATGAATTCTTATTGTAGATACTGCATTGATAGTTTTCTTTTTTTCCATTATAATCCAAATAGAATCCAAAATGAGTATTCTATAAGTGGTTTGGTTCACAAATAAGTCTATTGAAAACAACACAACATAATATATTTTCATGAACCTAATACTAATTCTACATCAATATGATTTTGTTTTGATTTCTAAAACGACCTCAAATTTGATGAGAAGAAGTCAAATATCACTGAAAAAAGGCCTCAAACATTTGGTGTCGAACTCCATAATAATAGTGTTTTCTCATAATGGATCCATCAAAACACTTGAATAGATCATAGATTCAATTAGTAATTTAATTTCTAATAGTAATCCTATCAATGATATTCCAAAAAGAAGTAAGTGGCTCATGATTCCACATACAATAGCTTTGAGATTCTATCACTGAAGCCTTACAAAACATACCTTCCTTATCTTTGGGAATATAAGAGGAAATCCACCGTATTTGAGAAAAACAATATATTTCTATATGTTCTCTGATATGCATGATCATCATCACTGTCGCATATCCTAAATTATATAATAATTTATATAATTTTTTTCAGCTCCAATCATCTTGTCAAGGACATCAAAATGGATATCATATTGATGTTATCCAACCACCACATCTAATGAAATGGTGTATATAAAATATATTCTCAACATCCCAACGTCCCATCATAAAATAACATTTTTGGACCAAGGAAAATCTCATATAACCATTATAATTACGCCATAAACATCATCATGGTTTTCTATAGTGATAGAAACCTCTTAGGGGAAATCCTAACATACAAATATAGGGGAATTAATATGCCCATTTTCACCTTTGGTATCATAAATTGATTAGAAAGACCCCCATATAATAGATATTACTCTTCTAAAGTAATATATGTTTCCTTCAAAATGTTTCAGAAATAGTATTTATTGTAAATATTCACATGATTGATGTTGAAACCCAAAATATTATCTATGAAGAAACAGATATAGACATATTCTCTTCCTTCCCACCACCTATAAATGATGAATCCTTCTTAGTTGAAGAATATATCTCTCAATTAAAATATATATTTGAGGATAATTACTATATATATTATGAGTCTATCATATAAAGAACACCCATTGAGTATAGGGATCAGAAAAATAATCTTTCATGCAACATTTAGTAGACCTTCTTCAACCAGTGGTGATTATTTAAGACACAAAATTAATATTTGATCCACCTTGTAAACATTACATCATATAAATATTCTCATTTGAATATATAAATGATTGATTATAAATATTCCCCATAATTGGGAAGATAAACTTTTCATTTTAACAAAAGTCACTCGATTCAAACTGAATCATTGTTATCCACATAAATAATAGATTATCTTATCACTTTAAAGGATCCAAGATGTGTCATCTATTGAATAAATATGTTAATTATAATTTTATGAAATTATTGAGCGTTTAAATTTGAAAATACATATTAATTGGTTTATTATTTTATTATGTATCATTATTTCTGGGAATTTTCATTTCTTGAATTTTTTTTAAAAGAAGGGTTTTAGTTTTTTAAATGTTCAGATATTCTGAGTTTGATTTCAAAATTTTTCCTTTAAATTATTTATGATTTATTAAATTGAACACCATTTCTGAGGATTCTATGAGATTTATAAATTTTATTCGTTCATAAATCCTATATTTCTATTTTTACATAAATATATGAATCCATTTTTTTAATTCTAATTAGAAAAATACTTAATTATTCTTTTTTTGTAAGTTTATATTTTGGATTTTGAAATAACAAAATTAACTGAGTTTTAATTATGTAAATAATAGGTAAGATACCATGGAAAAAATAATTTAAGGAAAATTAATATTTTCCTTCTTACCATGATAAGGCATCTGGCCCCAAGGAGGAAGTTTCAGTTGAAATCCTGATTTTCAAATGGTCTTGTCATAGCACAATCTATTGCAAGAATGAAGTCTACCAGACTATTCCTATGATTGACCTACAGGTACAAGATTTATACCATAATCCATGATTTTAAGTCCATAAAAAGATAAAAATATTAAATGGAAACATGAACGGAAAATAAAATTTGTATCAAAGAAAAATTGGAAAACTACCCTAATTGGAACCAGGATTAAAAATGAAACTAAAAAATGGGATACTTTAAGGAATTAAAACAAAATAAAGAATTTTATATAGGATATAATCCAAGTTATTATTTTTCATTATTAATTAAACCATTATTTGACAATTATCCATGTTATTAATTGAATTTTAAAATTCATGTGTAAAATACAAGCGCATCTATTGACAGTAAACACATTTTTTTAATCAAAACCAATTTATATAGAATATTTTGAAGTTAAGGTTGATCTAGGTGAATTAAATGATATTTTATTGGATGGAGAATATAATTAAGGATGAAAAATATAGAATCATCAAATTATTATATATTTATAAAACTAGACACACAAGATTGAAACATAAATATTGAAATATCGAAGAAGGTGATTGTTCCAACTTTTTGTTGAGTATGAAGAAATCCAACAAAAAAGGATATAGAAAATATATGATATTTTTTATATATTATATCTATTTTAAATATAATTATATTGAATATGGATATTCCCAATACATGTAATATATTTTACTTGAGATAATATTATACTAGATCTTCAATTTATTTTCCTAAAAAATCATTCATCTGAGGTGTCGATAACAATGAAGAATATATTAGGTGAAAATTTCATTAATATATTTATATTTCTATACATGATCACATTATTAATATGGAGGGACCTAAATTTTTCTCTAACTATATGTTTATAGTTTGGATCTAGAATACGCACCCGAATCTTGAGGAAATTCATTAACTAATACAATTTTTAATTCCATCCAATCAAAATTTATGGGTTCCAGATTAAATATATTGGGTGGGTTTATGGTGTGTGTTTTTAGACATAAAATAAAAACATTCACACTATTATATTGTTGGTGAAATTATAGTTAACAGCCAATTAATTTATATTTGAGATCAAGTATCATCACTTTGGTCTTCAAGGAAATCATTTGTGATAAATGTGTGTTATGGAAATAATCAATAGATTTTTTTCATGATTTAATGTAAATAATCCACTTATTCATATGTTTTATTATATAATTAAAATCAATAATATAACAATTTACCAATATTGGTTTGAATGGATTGAATTCCTAAAAAACATCATGGGGGTTTGGAAGATCTCACGCATTTGAATCCCAATAAATGAGTTTAATATGGGTTTTTGAATGAGAAATATTTCATTTTGTTGTTAATAAACTAGATTTCAAGATCTAAACATAGAATCAATGGATTTTATTAGTTTTAGGCAATAATTTCATGAATATTACCTCTGTGAATGTAAAATTTACCTTTGTAGTTGTTTATATGTTGTTTTCAGAGTTTCATGAGGTTTTTATGAGGCACTATTGTGGTATGTACTAATTAATTCCAAATTTGAAATTTTATGCAATGACCAACTTTTTTAATTGGGAAAAATATCACAATTAGTTGATATCAATCCATAAAATCCATAAAAACACATTATATTATATTAAAGAATAAATTAATTCTAAATATATGTTCAAAATATGGATACTAGACTATCTCCAAGGAGCACAATTTGTTGATCAAACATATCTCATGTTACTAAGAAAAGAATATATATAGTGTAATTAATTTCATGTGGAGGTTGTTGAACTGAGGTTACTGTTTGATATCATTGATATTGTAAGAGTGTAAGGAGTTATCATGAAATTTAAGAGTATGGTCTATTAATTATAAAAAGAAATTTTCATAGATCTCCAATTCATCATCATTTACATTCTGATTATATTCAATCAATCACACAAATGAGATTCGATATAAAATAGTTCATATAAATGTATTGGTTTATGAGATCATATGTGAATGATCTAGAGAAAAAAAGAAGATTATAATACATAACCTTCCCCCTAACATTCTTTTTATAGATACATAATGGTGTAACAATCCAATTTTTAGAGATAAGATAGCCATTTCTTCTAATTTTAGATTCTAATTATGGATGTGAGGTTATTTCAATGTTCTATGATGTGTTTTAATGTTATAAATATCATTTTTAACCCCATCCTTCTAAGAGTATCACTCAAGCACTTGATCATGAGGACATTTTATCTTTATAGATCTTCCAAGATGTATGGTTATAGGAATCCAAAATGGATGTTGAACAATGACCAACATCTGTTATGGCTGATAAACAAATGATGTGATAATTTTGATACTACTATAAATCTTGGAAAAAATTTAGGAGGATCTATTACTTATGTCACGTAATCCACATTTCCAATGGGAATATATAAAGGTAATATATAATACTACATAATGAATTCTTTCGATGTAATTGTTCACGTTCTGAATGGTAGTTCTATTATGATCAAGGCTATAGATAAGAAATATGGGTGGTACTACATTGGATATGTAAGGATAATTTGGAGAAGCCAATGGTATTTTTGAGTCCTAAAATGAGATCCAAACCTATCTAGGTATAAAATTTATTTAGTTTCCTAATATTCTAAAATGAATAATTAAAAAAAACAATATGCTAGAAGATTTTAGAGTATTGTGGTTTTCAAAAGAGTTGTGTTTATCTCTTGTACAAGGGGTAAATTTCCATGTTTGAGGAACAAAATTTGCTACGCATTTATTTTTTTATAATTTTGATGGGGTTTATTAATAGTAAAGGAACGCTATATGGAGGTAAATATATAACGATTATATTTAGGTTGGCTGTGATGTGGTAATTTGCATGGGATTGATGATGAGTTTACTGCAATCACTGCATATTTTATAGAATGATAGTGATGATTACCTGAGAGAATACGACGTGGATGTCACTACCAGTTATATTTTAGTTTCACCATTTTCCTCTTACATGGTTGAAAATTTATATTATTTAAATATATAATTCATAATTCCTAGATAATAAAACTAATTATATTTCTCAATTGTTGGGAACTAATATATTCTCTTTATTCACTGTTTGTTTCATTCTGTAATTTTGTTTCATATTTATACATATATTTTTCTTCATATTTCTCTATTATATAAACTTTTACCATCATTGATGGAGGTAAAAAAGTTAATATAGTTCTATATATTGAATCTTAAAGCCTCTTGGAAATATTTTCATCAAAATTATCCTCATTCATCTTCTTTTTTAGAAATCAATGATATCGATGTTGATATTTGGAATCATATATAATAATTGGAAGATTTTTCAACAACATGATGCTTTATTTTTTCATTTTAATTTTTAAATTTATATAATTTTTTTTGATTAAATGATCTAACGATGATCACCTGACCAAGTAATATATTCATGGATTAGGTGGTTTGATAGAGTGATTCTAAAATTTTAGGGGTATTTATATATACATGAATTCACTATGATCATAATTACTTAATTTTAAAGGTGAGAGAGGTGTGTGGTTAATATATTGACTATATTCTGAATGATATTGGGAATTGGTTTTTAAATCCTTATGTAGTTCCTTAATAGCTAGTTAATTACTTATTCATCATAGGTCGTTCCACACTATTGTAGACCAACTGTTTTTCTTTCCTATAAACTATCTTTGTTCTCGATGTTGTAACTCTCACTTTCATTTTCATCTTTATTCCTCATATTTTTATATCATAATTAAAATAAAAAGACAAGAAGATATTTTCAAGAGAATCATTAAGATAAACATCATGATTTCCTTGAGAACTACCTTATGGTTTACCATTGTTCAATATTCATTTTACCCTTCTAGGATACCTTCTAAAATGTAACTACCATTACTCAAGGATGATATCATCCTTATCTTATTCCTTGATGGATATCAATATTAACATTATCCTCTCATTAGTTCTTCTACATGGTCAATTTTCATCCTTGGACAATTGAGCTTGAGGAATAAGGTGGTCTTAACACAAAATATTCCCTTATCATCATAAATTTATTTTTATGTTTGCGGTTTATGGTCATTATATGTGTTAAAATACGTTTAAATATTTTACAGAATAACTTGGATCCATAAAATTCTTATTGAATCAGTCATGTTAATCCTCATTGATTTTAATATGTTATTATCAATAAATAAGTAAATTTGTTTGATGGATTTCTCCACACAAAACACTAATGTAAAATCAAACATATATATATACATATATATAAATATTAATTATGAAAATTAAAAAATAATAATAACTAATTTATGAAATATATGTCAAAATGAAATTAAGGATACTTTTAATACGAATGAAATTCATTTACATTACTTTAAATGACTAATAAGTTGATTTTTTTACAGTATTTTTCTAAATAATTACATTTTTTAGAAATGGGAATTTATAATAAAAAAATCATCTTGATAATAATTTTTTTTTCAAATAATTGTATAATAAAAATTTAATTTGTAAATGATATGAAATAAGAATGAGTATGGATATAATTTCAAAAGGTCTATTTTTCCAATAAAACATCTTTTCATTATATCTCATATTTTTATTTGTAAGACTGGAATCTTAACATTATAAAATAAATTTCAAAAAATGATAAACTTTTTTACTCATGAAGGTATTATTTTCTTAAGATAATGTTTTGGAATTTCTCTAAAATTATTTATTTTTAGGAGGATTGTGAAAAAAACCATTATTATAAATAACAAGAAATATATGGGATTATTAGTTTCTACGTATGAATAGAAAATTCATGATACAATTTACTATGAAAAAATATTTATTTATTAAGTTAAATTATAATTTAAAAAATAATATAATAACCCATTTTTTACCTTCTAGAACACAAATTATATTAAAATTACTAAATTATACATTTTATATTATAAAATTAGTTTTTAAAACATTTATAAATGAAATAAAATAATATATATTAACAATTTTATACAAATATATCCAAATTTTTTAGTAATGGTCATTTTATTTTTTTAGAATAGAAAACCGGTTACCATAAGTAAAAACTAGTTACCGTTGTCTAACATAAAATGGATAAAGTGAAAAATATAATAATATTAATTTTAAAGATGATTTATACAATTATAATAATGGGTTTATTAATAATTTAATAAAAATATCTCTTCCTTATACATTATTTATCATCATTAGATCCACTTACCTTAACAGTGACAACCCATTATTGAAATGTTGAGGGTATTTACAAAACAAATCAACTGTATTCACTTTCAAAATGGGAACTCATCTACTAAAATTCCATCACACCGCAACCTAGTAGTTTATCCCAAACTATGACAAAAAATTCCCTCAATAATCTTATCCAAACTATGTTGTAATTTTTTAACTCAAAAGTCTGTCTATTTTTAATTTTATTCTTTTGTAAACAAGATAATAATATGAGTGAGGTATAAATTTTCAACAGCTCATTTTTCTTGTAAATTTCAATATGCGACCCTTATATTCTTAAAATTCCATTAAACTATATTAAAATATTTATATAAGTATCACTATTATACTTTTATGTTATTATAATGATGTTACAATTGTTAACAAACATTCCATTTATGAAAAATGAATCTATCCTCCAGGCATTGGGGGGACTACTTCCTCCATGATGAAAAATGTTTCATTTCATTTTCCACCATAAAAGTATGACCCTATATAGGAATTAAATATATAATTTTTATATTTATGATATATTTTATATTAATTAATGATTAACCATATTACTCCGATTCCTTTTTATATATAAAACTGTATTATCATCAATATGTATGTGTGGGATACCACCTCCATAGAACAATTTTTTTTCATTTTACATTTCATAACCACATTACAAGGATTAAAATTTTATAAGGTTTAATGGATAAATGTAACTTTTATGAAAATATTATGGACTTTTAATACAAATTGTACATCCTATTAACAATAATATTTATAAATAGTTATCATAAATCCATTCATCTAAAAAGACATTCTATGAGAGGGAAATGATTTATTAATAATGTTAAATAAATAAAAATATTTATTTATAATTCGTTTAATTCATTACAATTATTATATATAACAAAAATAAATAAATAATATTATCATAATTTATCTATTATAAATATATCACGACAAAATCATTGAGTAATTGTCCCTAATTATTTTATTTTCTTGTTTTGGATAGTCAAACCACTGAGTTAGACGATGTTATAAATTTAAATAATGGATGGATATTGGAATTAAATTTATAGTAATATCTAACATAAATAAATTATAATTGGTTTATTTTTTTGTGAATACTAATATAAACAATTCAACACAATTTTTATGAAAACACCATTTGTTCGATAAGAATATCGGAAACATGATGAACAGAAAATTATTCATTATGGATTGTAATAAAAGACATCCTAGAATGAAAAAATAACATTAGTAATTATTATTAATACTCATTTTAGGTGCTTTTTTCATGTTATAAAAAACGTGTGAAGAATAATTAATAATAAACCCTATATTATGAAACAAGTTCAAAACAATCAAAATTACTCACACCCAATATTGAGAATATATAATAAATAACTAATATAATTTTCATGAATAAATGAAAATGATGTTTTTAAAGGGTTATATACATGAAAAAGGTTCTGAAATTTATTATTAATATGTTTAATTTTGTTATACAGGACGATATAGTATGTTAAAAGGAGTGGAAATTCATAGTAAGTGTTCTTTGCCTCAAATTTTAATTCCCCGAGACATGTCTATATTATAAAACATGTTTTTGTTTTAATAGGGAAAATAATACCCCATTATCTTTTTCTTTATAGATAATCTATTATTTTATGATTTTCAATGGTTTGTCACATTTTCATTCAATAATGGTTTTTTGAATAAAAAAGTACAATGTTGTAAGGGTTTTCGGGTTATCAATTATGATTCCAAGATAAATGTTATATGTTATGAACCATGATTTTTTAATGGTTTAAATTTATATATTATACCATTAATGTTATATAATTTATTTACATATTATTATTGGGACACGTTCAGCCAAATTTAGTTCTTTTCTTCAAATATTGTTGACTCATATGTACCCTTGTCGTAATATTTTTTTGGTAACATTCAATGAGTTATGATAATTCTCATGAAATTATTTCATATGAGTTGGGTAAATTATAACCATTGAATTATATTATGTGGTATTTTTCATTATTTACTTCTTTACCACATTAAGAACACTGAAAATGTTTCATGCATTATACAGTATGTTTCCAATAAGGGATATTCATAACTCAAATAACTTTTCCTCGTGTTATGATTTTTCAGATTGAGAATTTATTTTCATTATTCTGATTCTCCCACCACAATATTGTATACTATGGTATTTATAAATTGTCTTTGGGAAAATAATATTTTAATAAAAAATGTTTTATTATTCTTTTTAAATGAATTTTTATCAGAAAAGGTAATTTGAAATTAATAAAAATTTCCCTTTCATAATAAAATATTTTTTATTTTACACCACAATTATAAGGGAAATCTTTATACAATTTTTTATGGATCCATTATTTGATATTCATTTTAAAATTATATTTTTTCAAATTCATTCAATTTACCATTTCAAGAGAAACTTTTTATAGTGACATATCTGTTTATAATTTATATCAACGCAATAAAATTAAAATATATTTTTAATATTAACCACCATTTTATTTTTCCCATTCAAAAGTAATTATACTCATGGGATTTATATAACAACATGTATTACCTAATAAATATATTTTTATGATTTTGTGGATTGGTATAACAATATCAAAAAATTTGTTTCTTGATCCCTTCATGTGTGATACCTATTGGCACTGGAAAACACATCCTAAAGATATTCAAAAACCTTAAATACATGATCCAAGATCATAGACCGTTTTTGAAGCATCAATTTGACTAGTCGTAGAGCCCAAACACGAGTTATGATTTCGGAGTTATGGACATTAGCAATTGGTAGGAAAGCTGGTTCACAGAGCTCATTCGTGAAGCTCCCTCTGTGATCGTGGAGAAGAGGAACATGACCAGAGCCACCGCATGTGCCACGAAGTATGACAATGGTCGACTCCATAGATACAAGAAACATGAGGGAACACCATCTGGTTGTGGATCATGATTTCTTTCGCGACATCATTTTCTCTTTGTGGCATGCTTTTTTTCTTTGTGGTATGCTCCACCGACCTCCAATTCCTATACATAGACATCTCAGGCCCCTTCATAAAAACTGTTATGAATCCGATTTGGAAGTCGGCCTCCCATTTCACGAAGTTGTCCAGTACCACACTATGATTATATTTGTAAAGGGACCCTCCCATTACAAAGGAGGTAGCTCCTTCAGGTTTCTCGAGACTCTCTGAACCCACTTTTCTCCATGAGTCCATAGGCACCACGTGCCCCTTTACTCCACAAGTAGTGATCCTTCGTGAAGCTACTTCATGGAGCCCTATCATTTGTGAAGCTCCTACATTCTCACCCACTGGTCCATACTATAGAGGGTTTCACCCCTACACACTAACTTGGGAACACTGTCAGGTTGTGGTCCCATTACTCTGGACCGGTCCCTTCGCTTCCATCATCGACACCCATGGAAAATGGAGAGTCGCAAAATGATTTTTTTCGGGACGGGATGTCGGCATTTTCCATTGCGCCCTTATGTGCACCCACCTTCAACCTATAGAACACCATGATTCGAGATAATCCTATAGACTCCATAAAATACCTTGAGTTGAGATATTCCTCTTGGTCCCATTCACATGTCATGAGTCGTGATTCTCAACATTATTTTCTTATGTACCTTGAGTCGAACCATTCCTCAAATAACTCATCAAAACCCAATTACTTGTCTCCAATGGTATGTTGAACCTGAAAGGGTTGCTCTTACATAAGCCCCGACACCAGCCACTTCTAGGCACCTTATGCCTAATAGTATTATTTACATGACGTTTAACTAAAGTACACCCTATGTTACAAACATAGGTTGCCTCTTGCTCCAAACAAGAGATTCCTTATGCTCCAAGCATAAGATACCAATAGTCCTCCCAACAGGACTTTAAAATGAAGTATACCTTATAGTACAAACCTAGGATGCCTCTTTCTCCAAACAAGATATGCCTTATACTCCATGCATAAGATTACAATAATCCACTCTACATGACTATAAACTATAGTACACTCTACATGCCAAACAGTGGATGCCTCTTGGTCTAAAAAACAGATGGATTATGCACCATGCATTAGATTCCAACATTCCTCTCTACATGACTATAAACATTAATAAAATCTATGTGACAAATATAGGATCCCTATTTCTCTAAACAATATATGACTTATGATCCAAGAAAAAGATACCAAAAATCCTCTCTACAAGACTATAAACTTTAGTATGTCATATGTGACAAACATAGGATGCTTCTTGTTCCAAACAAGAGATCACTTATGAACCAAGCATATGTTGTCAACAGTACTCTCTACATGACTTTAAACTATATTACATCCTACACAAAAAATATAGGATACGTCTTGATCTAAACAAGACATGCCATCTGCTCCAACCATAAGATGATAACAGTCATATCTATATGACTATAAAATGTATTTTTCCCTATAGTTCAATAATAGGATGTCTCATGTTCCAAATAAAAGATTCCTTATGTTCTAAGAATAAGATTCCTCAATCGATGATTACTATTGCGTAATTTCATAAGAATTGGAATCTGTTAGAGCATTCCACCACTCCACCTAATGCATTATATGTACTTCATTTATATCATCATCTTCTTTCATGTCTATAGGGACCCCCAAATGGCCATGTCCCGTGCCACTTTAGCTCACCTACCGTTCTAGGACAACACCTTGGATGACATTGGACGACACTTCAAGTCAGGTCTTGTGTTCTGAACGTGTTCAATAGTAGACTCTCATTTTTTTGTCCCCACACCAGGCCAAAGAGATATGGGGGCCATGTTTTAAACACTATCAATAGTTATCTTCTATCATCAGGCCACCCTCACCACATTCTGAATGTTGGGAATGGGATTCACTCTTTTCACCTCCCATTGTTCGAACTGACACCAACACCCATGGCATTATCCTACTAGTGCAGTAGTGCATAGGTAACTGAATAAATTATATGCCTCAAACCCCCAGTGATTTGGGATTACATCATATCTAGACATGAGGATGACATCATTGGAAGATTCCATGAATAAGACCCATCTACCATTTTCGGTCATTAGCGGCACCTGGGAAGCATCCATGTGTATGCCCCATGCATCATTGCAGCTACTTATCAGAACCCAAGACCTGTCCAAGAATAATCCCCATACACTATTTCCTCTCCTTAGTGGCACATTAGCATGATCCAAGTGTAATCCTCTTTCATCATTACCACTATATATCTACAACTAGGCAGCTTCCATGCGTATGCCCCATTCACCATTGCCACTCATTAGCGGAACCTAGGCTGCATCCACAGAACAATAGAAGGTTTTTGACTCCGTTATTATGATATCAGATATAGACTGGTGCATCTTCACCCCTCCACCTCATGTAAGTTCAATGTGAAGGTTTTTAATAGGATAAGAATTTTTTAGGACCAGCATGGAGGTGGGTATAGTCTAGCTTAGTTTAAGAGTATCCCTACGATATTTAATTTCATATCATTAATGATCCAAAAACAAAACCTTACCAGTCACCGATATCATCAGGAGACTTAGAATTAGGATGAGTTGTTGCTACCATTATGGAGTAAATAAGTGTGAAGTGAGCATATCCTATTTCTTATTCAAGGGTGACTAGGCCTGCCATATATGGGGAGTTTTCGGGGAATTTATAGACTACTCCCCCAATGTGTTGAGCATTGAATCCTTCATGGAATGTGGTTTACAGGGGGCAGATTGTTACTGAAATTAAAGGATGGATAGATCCATCATCATATACATGGGTTATTGGTGTTTATTAAAATCAAGGAACATAGTTAGGTTCGAGTGGCTCACATCTATAGGGAGTTCCATTACATCCATAGTTAGATGTATTCTAGTCGATTTTTCTAGTGCTGATGATGAATGGAAGAAGAATACCTCTCTCTTCATGTTGTATGTGAATTATAATGTGGATTAGTAGTTAGATACCACGAAACATGGGAAATGGGTATGGTAGAGTCCTCCTAAAGTTGGCCTCAAATTTAAAACTAAATGTTCTTACATGCTATGTGAAATGAATGGAAGAAATGTGGTTAGGGACTCTAGGGGTAGCATGGTCTTGTATTTCTCAGAGAATAATGGTTCTGGGAATTCTCTGTAGGAAGAGGAAAATGCGGTGTTTACAGGTATCGCAATTTTTAGGTAGAGGGTGTTGTACATCTCCCAAGTGGATTATAGCTCTATGGTAATTCACAATTCCTTCCATGGTAATGGTATAATCTACTAGTCAATGTTATACATAATTACTAAATGCAATTATCTCCTTAATATTATCACTATAGTCACTCACATGTGGAGGGAGGAAAAAAAGGTGCCGGATCACATGGAATCTATGGCGACCCTGGTATCATGGTCAGTTGTCTTACTAATGTTTCTCATTTAAACATGTGGGGTTGAACATGATGCAATTTGATTTTATTGGACTTCATTTTTTCAGGCCCCCTCGACACTTTTTATCTCTCCCTCTCTCTTTATTTAAATATTTTTGAAATAAAATAGTACTTTTGGATGAAGGGTATACAATTTTTAAATAATGGGTCTTTTATAGAAAAATATAATGAAGGTTAAGAAAATTCTGAAATGTGTCCTGAAGAGGTCATGGAGTGAAAAAAATAACTTACTTCAACACCTGGATATCCAAAATAGCATAGAAATATGTTTCAAATTCAATATCAGATTAAATTATCAAATCATCAAGAGGTGTTAAAGGCTATGATGTAAAAAATGTTTTCAAAAAAATGGAATTAAAAAAATTATTGAAGAATCTATAAAATGGAATTAAAGCTATTTTATCTTGATAATGAAATCTACTTTGGGATAATTTTATGATTCCATGTACCATTATTATGAACACTAAATAGAAAATAATGGTTTCCACTAATTGATACTGATTAAAAACTCAATAAGATTTTAGGATCATGCCTAATTAATTAGATATTAAATATTGTGCTAATCCTAAGAGTGAAATTTTAGAGGGTGACATCCCATGAATTCTTGATATCGAGTTATAACATGAAAAATTTTATTATCATGCACTAGAAAAAACTAAGAGAACAATAAAATTAACAGGTTAAATAATCATGTAATACAACAATAAATTAATATTAATGATGAAGGTGATAAATCAACCCTTTTTAAAATATTATCCACATACTATTCCTTTTCATAAAAAATTTAAACATAATTATGAAGATAATTACACAACGATCATAAAAATAGCTAGAACATTAAATATCAACATTCCATTAGTGGAAGCCTTTGATAAGATTCCATCATATTTCAAATTAACCGAAATGTTTATTGATAAAAAACAGATTGGATGTAGTTCAACAACATTAATCTTTTTATAGATGGTAGTAATTTTATTTTAATGATTTTTCCTCCCAAAAAAAATAATCATGGTATTTTTATTTTTAATGAGAAATTGTGGAAAATGAGGTACTAAATTTCCTATGTGACTTGGTTTCCAGTATAAATTTGATTTCCTAATCCATATTTCAAATTATGGTTCTATGGGAATTAAACCCCACTTTTTAACTCATTATTTGGTTGACAAGTCAATTACAACTCCCAAGGGAAGGATATGTGACCATTTAGTCAAAGTATAGATAGTTATTTTTCAAACATATTTTATAGAACTTGAAAAAGAGTGTGATAAGTTCCAGTTATCTTGGGTAGAACTCTCTTAGAAACTGGTGGTGCATTCATTAATGTTTATATGGGAAAAAATATACTTCATACTATGGATTATGTGGAATAAATTCTTGTTTTAATGGATAAAATCATGATGTTTTTTGAAAACATACAATGGTTGTTGATGAAGGGTTTTTACATTATTTTAGGTGGAATTTCCATCACAATTACCCTAATGTTTGTAAGTCTATTTTTGTGGTTTACTCGTTTATTAATGACTATAACAGATTTAATATTTGGTCAATGTTTTGTTCTTTCAATCCTAATGTAATATAGACAATGTATACTTATACTATCGATAATATCACCCAAGTGATGATTGTAATGCCCTTGGATTAGGATGTATATTCCTTCCAAAAACAATGGTTTATAATTTTAAACATTGTTGTTATTTCTTCAAATGAATTTAAATATTTTATATAGTAATTCATAAATGATATTGATTAAACTAAAAACACATTATTTTTTCCTAGAATAATGATTATAAAACCACATTAAGTGAATTATTTAACATCATTGATGATTATATCCATTAAAACTGCAACAAATTTAAAATGGTAAAAAAATTAAAAATAATAATATCTTTGAAAATTAAAATCTTCCCTGGATAACCATCAACATTAAGAATCATCATTATTATAAAAAAAACTAATAATGAAAAAAAATTCCATAAATGGATAATGTATTTTTCTAGATATAACGTGAAAACTATGGAAATGGAATGTATGAATTGAATATGTTGAGTGATTTCATATGGAATTGAATGAAATTTGGACATTTCAAATATGATCATTGAAAATATGGTTGTTTCTTATTATGTTGTTTTAGATATGTTCATTGATCATAGATCTAATAGGTATACTGATTTAATTTATGGTTAAGTAATAAATATAAAATAATATAACTCACAATGAAACAAAAATGTGATATTTAAATATTAGAAATCATTATATTTATTTATTATGTATAAATATTAGTAATTTTATTAAAATATGATATATTATATATATATATATAGAATTAAAGTATAATTTTTATCATTAATAGAGTAGTGAAATTAAATTTTAAAATAAAAATTATTAATTATTATTGTATTTGTAAAAGTGTTTTTAGTAAAAGATTAATATATTTATTTAATTTCAAAATTCGATTTTTGTATGCACCATATATTATATCCTAATAGATTAAATTGTAAAAAATTAAAATATTTTTATATATTATCAAATATTTTAACTTATTTTAAATTAATAATTGATATAAAATAATACTAAGAACACATAATGATTAAAAATATTATTTTTTCAATAAAATAAAATTTCCATAAAATTTTTTATTATCATTTAAATTAAAAATTTATAAAATCTATAATATTATTTATATAAAATTACTTTTTATTGATTTTTTATTTTAAAATATTTCTCGTAATGATTTTTTATATTTTTATTAAAATTGTGAATAGTGCAATATACCAATACAAAGACTTTTATGCCATTATCAGTATATATGTATAACATATAAATTATCGAAACATTTATATTGGCCAATTATGTATTTTTTAAATTAGATTGTACATTTTAGAAAATTTATTATAGTTAAAAACACTATATTTTTTATTTAATAAATATTGTAAAATTTCTCTCAAAAATTCTATTAATAAATAATACATTTATTATTTTGAAATTATTTTTTATAAATTATTTAGATATAAATAGAATAAATTTAATTATAATTTGAAAATAATGGTTATAAATTATACAATAAATATATGTTTATTTTGAGTAATTAATATTAATTAACCTTATGTGAAAACAATTTACCTTCGTAATAAAATAATTGACCAAAATAAGAATTCAAGGGATAAAGTGCTTGAAACATGTTAAAAAAATGTTTATAATTAATTTTTTGAAATATTATAGACCTTATATAACACTAAAATAAAAAATTGTCTATTTGGTTTGGGGCACTCATCATGATAAACATGTTTTCCATTAATATTAATCTGAAATATTTACAAAAACGCAATTCTCATCACTAATAAAAGGGAAACTCACCGTGAATTCAATACCTCTATTTAAATATTATGTAATCTCTAATGTATATCCTCATTCTATGCCCTATAATCCAATTTCATCCAAATAATCATTAACTCACAATATATTATACAAATTACACCTTTTTATAGCAATACTAAAAAATATCTATTGTTCTAAACCGATGTTCCATATTTTTTCTAGCATCACATCCTTTTACGATTTCATTGAAATTTAATTTTCCCAAATTAAATATGATTTTTTTATTATTTAATATATACTTATTGTTTATATATATTTTTAATATGTATTAACAACCCCCTTCCCTTATGAAAAATGGAAAATATTTATCGTGAATATATGTGGACTGCAACCTCTATGACATAATGTCTATAGTTTTCCTTTCCCGAAATATAAGGCTAGTAAAAAAAATGATTTTAAAATATATTTATTCCAATTATAAAATGTTTTAATAGCTGAAATTACTAAATCGTATAACTCAGTTCTCTCGAGCTGTAGGAATTAAATTCATCATTCATACGTACATGCGGACTACCGCCTCCGTATAATAATATTTTATTTTTTTCACTGCCACATTCATGGATGAGTTAAAATTATAATTCATTAATATATTTTATATATATTAGTAATAATTAATAATAATAATATTATTATTATTTTATTACAAAAATATTAAGAATAATTATATGGTTATCCAGCAAAATATATAAATTACCTGAAACAAATACATCATCAATTTTGATTTCATTAAATGTGAAAAAATCTCATATAATTGTTATAATAGATTATAAAAATATATTAACATCAATTCTATTAGATTATTTGAGATGTAGATGAAAAAATAGGTATCAAATAAATTATACTTAAATCAACATCATATTGTATGCACCAAAAAATTAAATTTACTAAAACATGAAGTCATAAAATGGTAACTATATATATATATATTCCTGATAAAAAATCATAAATAAATTAGAAATAATTTTAATGAATATTAATATGTTTTTGAAAGGTGGTGTTATGATAATTGCATTTGTCTTATAACAGGTTAGATTACATTCGTGTTGAGGAAATAAACACAATGGGTTTTCATCACTGAAATATTATTCTTCAGTCATAATCACTTTTCTCTGATTATAATATATCATGATTTAATTATCCTACCACATGATGAGGTTATATTATATTTCCATTTAATTTTCTATGAAATTCATATTTCACCTTGAATTATTCTTCAGTGCAAAATCTATTATTTGATAAAAATTTAATTCAGCTAATAATATTTCCCATGTATTTTAATGTATTCTTTCTCCATGTCCATGATTTAATTCTTGTAAATGATTAAAATTATAATTAGAAACAAATTTATTGGTTATATCAAGTTACTGTCAAATATCCCATCTCCTCTGTCTAAAATGATGTTTTGGTATATCTTTTTATAATGTGGGTTTTCAATAATGTTATTTTAAAATATCTAAAATGGTTTAAAATCCTTTAAAAATTGTCTTTTTTATCTTCCTATCCACATTCCTTTTTGATAGCCTTTATATATTTTCAAATAACTATTACTGACGATTTATTTGAAATGTAAACTATTAAAATGTTTTTTGACATCATCTTTTTGAAACATTTATATATTTTTCAAGTCTATACTATTGAATGTTACCTTTTCAAATGTAAATTATAATTAAGTGTTTTCTCTTAACCTTATATAATAATGTCTTATCAGATAATACATAATTTATTCATTTATGGAATAGATAATAGTATTTTCAAAAAACATATTTTATGATTTAACTACCAATTTAATATTTATCTATAGAGACTATTTATTTTGAACTTATTTTTAATGAATCACATTCTAAATGTTCTTGTAAAATACTATATTGGGTGATTGAATTTTGTCTATCAACCATATATATGATTGAGTTCAATTCTATTGATAACATCTTATGGTGTTTTGACAACACTTTTTCTTCATCAATTGTTCATTATGATGTGGTTACTTATTGGATTCTTGAAGAACACGTTTGTATAAATGAAAAATGGTGGGGGTCCTATATCACCCTCCAATGCATTAGATGTGTTTTTACATTTTAATTTAATGGTTTTGATCATTAACATTATTTGGAATATATAATTTCACAATCATAAGTGTGAACATAATTTGGAATATCTATATTCATAAGATAATTTGTGAACATGAATGACATGATTCCGTTTATCGGTATTTACAATTATACGCATGTACATGATCACCATTTTCAACATTAGTAAAAATGATCATGAACATGATCAGGTAAACAATATTCAAAGTGTTTTGAATATATATTCTTATTCCTAATATGTAATTAACTATTATTTTATTATTTTATTTTCTATAGAACAATTTTTTTATGATTCTATGTTACTCCCCAGAATGACAAAGGGTTAAATGACTAAATGATATGACTCATGTCAAAAAGGTGCATCTTCCTTTTCGAGAGCCTAACTTGTTAGAACTCCACTCTAAATCATGATTTTCATAGAGTAGTGATCAATATGGGTGACTATCTAGGAAATTTCCCATGTTGTGTGTGAGTGAGTTCTAAGCACAATGGAAAGAACATGTGTTGGCCTATGGGGATAGTGATTAGTTAGATGATCCATTCAGGAACGTGGGTGTGACCCATGGTGGGGGCCTTGTGTTTGTGGGGAAATTGGTGGTACCTAATGGGTCAGGACCGGAAATCCTTGAAAAGTCATCATGTATGTGCTATCAACGAAACCCAGTTTTTACATATGGTATCAGAGGTGGTACCCCGCATTAAATGTGCTGCACTGCCTGGGGTGAGATTTAAGGCCCACAACTAGGATGTTGTGATCTAAGGGGTGGGGGTGAATGTAACACCCAAAAATGATAAAGGGTTAAATGAATAAATAATATGACTCATTTAAACAAGGTGCGCCTTTTTTGGGGTGCTTAAGTGGTTAAAACACCACAGTTAAGCGTGCATGTCTTGTAGTAGTGATCATGATGTGTGAACTTATGGTAAGTTTACTAGGGTGTGTGAGTGAGGTTAAAGCACACTAGAAAAGGCATGTGTTGGAATGTGGGAACATTCATTAGTCAAATGACTTGTTCGAGCATGCGGGTGGGCCCTATGGTGTGGACCACGTGTCTACAGGTCAACTGGTGGTACCTAGCGGGCCAGGACCTAACGGTAATGTTAAAGTTGTGTGTCTGTGATATCATCGAGACCCAATTTTTACATTCTATACACTTTTTATACGGTATATATTGTTATTTTGATGTTATATTACATTGGTCATAATTTATGATATTTCTATCATTTTCATGTTTTATCATAATTTTATTCTCTTACACATGATGAAATATTTTTAGAATTTAACTTACAAAGCATTTGAGCTCACCCCATTCTTATGTTTCACTTCTAATGACATTAAAGTTTGGTATATCTTATGAGATGTATGTAAGGGGATATAGTATGTTTTGACCCTTGATATATGATATATGGTTTTTTAAACCAGTTTTCAATGTAACATGCCCTCATAAACATTAAACCTTATGTTCAGGGGATTTTTAGATTATTTTTTAAGTTATAAATATTACATATAGAAATTATGTAAAAAAAAATTTATTTATCTTGAGTTTTTATTGTTGTTATAAGAGAAAGTATTTGATATTTTTGTGGATTGATTTAGTTGTTTATGTGGATTTGGGTTAGGAGAAAATAGTTAAAATCCATGTTATTATTCAATGTATATGGAATCATTCTAAATTTTTTAGTGTAGAGATTATATAATTATACAAGAAATATTATTCCTATCTAGATAATATAATAATATTAAGGATCTAGCATAGATTTACCTTGGTGTAATAACCATAAAAGTCATGTGTTGGGTATTAAATCAATAATCATGTTGCCCATAATATGGTAACCTAAATTTTCTCCAATTTTAACACTCTTATGTTACAATCTATAGTTAATTCACATTCTATATATGAATCATTATGATGGATTTTGAATATATAACTAGTTTAGATTGAAAACAAACCATGTATAACCATTATAAAATTTATAGATATTCATAAGTTATTATATTCAAATCATTTATGAGTTACATATTCTATGTTTATTGTTTCCACATTAATTATTTATTAATCTTCTTATATGTAAATTGTATGTTATTTATGTAATGGATGACGTAAGTAAAATTTATTTCAAAACATATGAAATAGAAAATGTATTTATTTTTTCAATGATCAACCTAAAGGGATAGAGTATATATTGAAAAAATTTATTATAATGATATCCCAATTTATGAGTAAAAACATAAACCTTGTTGAGATCATAAACGCACCAAGAAGTAAACAACAAACTATTGATTCTATATTGTGAAGACATCTAACCTCATTCAGTTGATATTCTATCCCACTAATTTCTTAATAATGTATCAATGATATTGAGATAATATTTTATATACATTAGTTATTAATATAGAGTAGACTGATATTAGTTGTTTATAAACTTGATGGTGTGTTAGACCAATAGTAGAAATTCATTAATAATACTAAAATTAATGATTTATTAGACACTATGGATTCCTTAGATTTAAAGAATTTATTTTTTACTATATATTTTATCATAAATATTCACATTAAATTGGAGGTATAGTTACTATATTTATATATAATGGATGATTAAATTATGTGTTCCCGTGAAGAAAACATCATGATATTGATAGCATGTGCCTCCAATTTTATTATTTACCTCAAGTGTAAGATAGAACGATTCTTTTTTGGCGTAAAAACAATCTATCAACCAGAATTTGATATAATATAGTTTTATAACTATGAATATGTGGTTCTAGGTTCACTTAATCTAGAAATGAATGTTATATACATTCATAATTCCTGATACAATAAATTTAATATGTAAAATCATGAAATAGGAAATGGAAAATCACAGGAAGGATTAAAATTGAAATCTCATGCAAGAAAAAATGTGTGATGAATAACCAAGGAATAATAAAGAATGTTACTAGGAAGTGTTCATGTGTGGAAATGGTGTACATCATGCATTTGATTTTCGAGCAGGGGAGAGGAGCTCGAAAAATGCTATTGAGGAAAACAAGGATCCTTACATAAAATTTAATGAGATAGTAAATCACAAAAATTTATACTGTAAAATAATGGATAATGAGTATAACAGAAAATAGACACCTCCAATACTAATGAAAAAATATATAAAAACACATATGATAGGTGTTTAATTAGATCCTGTCAATTAAGTCACATTTATACTCCACACCACAATTGATTATAACTTTTGGGTTTTAAATATTAAGGACCCCTGTATATTTAGGATGTTTTCTATGATAATAAAACCACCACATAAAGGATTTATTTATTCAATAAAACATCATTTTTATTTTATCTTAATTTTAATATTATATGAATTTACCGAGTGAAAATCATATTATCCTTGTGTTAGATTAATTTAATAATTACATAGTTCTCTCTACATAGATAAATAATATTATTAGTAGATAAAATATTATAACATAATCACATTATACTATATCATTGAGAGGATAATTATGAACATCCTTAAGATGAATATTTTATAATTTGGTCTTAATATAGAATATTGATTGACTCGTGCCTTAAATGGTCATAAAAGACAGCTTAATGTCAGATATAAGCCTATTATGAGTAAGGAGATATGTTCTCCATGTGTGTAATGTTTATATCTCTCCAGAAATTATATCTGTTGTTTTTTCAATAATTTAGACTCTCATAACTTATTTTTATTACTTTGAGATAATTAAAAATAAAAAGAGAAAAATTATTTATATTGGGGAATGTAACACCATAAGTTTTTTAAAATAATATTCCTTCTATACACTATATGATTATAATTGAAAAAATAGGTTCTAAAAGGAATTGAAATATATAATTTATCAAGTTATAAAATAAATGGAATAAACTAATATCACATTATTATTTCATTATAATATGTTAAAATAAATGAAAATGAAACCATGTATTACACATATTGAACGATTTCATCCATTAGAATGGTAAAAATTAATGGTGATAATAAATTTAAAAGAATAATATCTTTCAAACTAGAATCTCCCCTAGTCCACCACCTCCTTTAACAATTATTATTATTATATCAAAACTGACAATGATAAAGAATACCATTAACGGAAAAAGTTATGGTGAGATATAAAATAAAAAATATTTTAATGAGATGCATGAATGAAATATGTTTAAAAACATTATATATATATATAACATGGTATTATAAAATATGGATATTTTATATATGGTCATGGTAAATAGGATCATTGTAGATATGGTTTTTGGTCACATATCCAATAGGTATACTTAAGTTTTATATTTTTATGAAGTAAATATAAAATAATATAACCCACAATGAAATAAGAATATGATATTGAATTATTATAAATTTATATAAATTTATGTATAACATATAAATATTTTTTATTTAAATATTAATTAATTTTTATAAAAAAATAAAATATATATTTTAATATAAACGTTGTAGTAAAATTACATTTCATGAATATAAAAAATTGATTTTAAAGGAATTTTTTTTAATGGGTTTTTATTATAAAAGAAAATTTTCTTTTTCTCAAGTAACCATTTTTTTAAATATTTTATATTTTATAATAATATATTTAATGAAATAATTTAAAAATATTATTTTATATTAAAAAATAAATTGACATATTTCAATTTATAAATTCATAATATTAAAAACAATTACTGTTTAAAATATTATTTTATCAATAAAAGAAAATATTTATTATATTTTTTTCATTTGAAAACTAAATTTATAAATTTTGTAATATGAATTATGTAAAAGTAACATCATTTATTGATCTTTAATTTCAAAACTATCTTAGAAAAAAAAAATTTTATAAACTTTTTTTTCGAGTGAATGGATAAATTTAATGAAACTATGAATATTAATCCATTTTTAGTACATATTTAATAACTAATATTTAATAAATTTTATTAAACAAGTTGTAGTCAAAAACCCATGATTGAGAATGAAAAAAATAAAATATGAAAGGTGGAGGATGGAGTCACACATGAATGTCATTAGTATTTCCAAAATGATGTTATAAAAAAGAAAAAAAAATGCAAAACTAGAGTATAACATAACAATAAGAAGCATTCATTCATTAGTCAAAATAACTCCAAAGATAGGTATGAAGAAGAAGAATCATGTTGTGGTATTCACCGTGAGTGGCCGTCCAATTTGGTCGACATCCTCTATCCTTATTTTGAACATAGAACCATTGATATCCAATTTCAACACATACTTATTCTATGTATATCTATTCTAAGAAAGTCATTTTGATTTTAATAGCCTTCGAATTAGTAAAAAAAGTATTTTTGTCAAAAAAATATTTATATATTATATAGTTGTTATATTATAATTATTTATTAAAAATGTAATAAATTTAATCATACTAAGTTTATTTCAGATTTATAATAAATCGGTAATAATATATTTTATAATTATCAAATTTTTTGGATATCAGTTACTACAAATAAATATTAAATAGAAAAATAAATAATTATTGTTATAAAGGGGTTAATAAATTTTGGAAATTTTTTTAAATTTAATTGTTGAGATATTATAGACCTTATACCATCATTCTCTCAATTATTATCTTTTTTGGGAGCCATATGACATGTTTCACATTTCCTCCCTTTATATTAATTCTAAATATTTTAAAAAAATGTTAATTTCAGCACATATAACAGTTCTATATCACCTTCCCTAAAATAATATTCTAAAAAATTTGATCTCTCCTAAAACGATATCCACATACATTCCCTAGGATCTTATTTAACTATAATAACCCTATATTCCAATTATATTAGCTTAATACCTTACTTTTGGAAAAATCCTCTAAGAGAAACCAAAACTTATCAACTTAAGTTCAATTTTTTAACTAAAATAATTTCATTTTATCGTTAATTTAAAAAAACAATTATGAATCTTATATTGTAAATAAAATATTTATGATGTATTGAATGTTTTTATATTTTTTTAGTAAAAATTAACCACTCCCCAATTTCCATTCAGAACATAAGAAAACATTAATCATGTATTTAGACAAACTACCACCTCAATGACATAACATGTTTTGTTTCCATTATGTTACACACTAGGCTAGTATTAAAAATATATTTAATATATACTTATAATATATATAATGTTTATTAGTTATTGAAATTACTAAATCGTATTAAAACTTCCTCTAATGCTACGGGAAATGAATTCTGCATCTATGAATACATGCAGACTAGCACCTTTGTGGAACGATATATTCAGTTTACCACTTCCACAATGGATATTTATAAATTTTTATTTCAGATTATATGTGATATGTAGGATTAAAAATTACCATTAATATGACTATTGGTGGATAACATAAATATAAACAATATTTAATCTATATTAAATCCATATCAATAAATTACCTTCACTATTTGTTTCCTGATTTTTTCGTCACCAAAAAAGACAAAACATCCAAATAATTGGATAATGAAATTATAGGTAATTGTTAAATATCATTTCTACTAGATTATATATCCTTTTAAAGATAATTTTTTTATAAAAACATGTGTACCAAAATCAATATCATAATGAATGTACAAAATAATTAAAAATACTAACATCTAATGGTAAATATAATTAATAAATAACAAATATATTAACAATAAATTATAATCAATTCGGTATATAAAATTTTTATGTATTTTAATATGTCCTTGAAATAAACTATTTAGATTGTTATGTATTTTTTAGTTGGTTACAACACATTCGTCTAAGCGGGAATGATTATAAGTGGTTTCCATTACTCAAATATTTTCTTTGGGTCATATTCACTCCTCTTTAATTATAATCCTTCATGATTGAGTTATCCTACAATATTATGATGTTATTTTATAATTTAATCACATTTAATGAAGATATAATTTCAAAAAGTGAATTTATCTTCGATGATGAATCTATTGTTTTATAAAAATGTACTTTTGTTAAAAATATTTCTCCTAACATTTAATTTTTCTTCTCCATATACATGTTTTTACTTGTCAAAAATTCCCTCCTTTATAATTGAAATCTTAGTTATTTGTAATCTAATGTGACTTTCATATTTCACTTATCTTCTTTGTAAAAGGAATTTTTTATTCATTTTCTTATATTGGTTATCAAAAAGGTTATTATAAAATGTTCAGAAATATTTTTCGTTATTTTAAAATAAAATATATTATCTTCAAATCCACATTCTTTTTATAACCATTATATGTATTAAAATATCGATTATTAAAAATTATTTTTAATTTTATGTGTTTTCAAATTATTTTAACGTTATATTTTTCAAACATTTATATATATTTTATATGATACACTATTAGATGATTCTTTTTTAAAAAGTTGTTATTTTTCAAAAAAATTTACTTAATCATTATAAAATAATTTTTCAAGTGACCATAACATATTATTTTATTCCATTGAATTTTTTGTTTAAAAATTCAATTTGGATTTCACCACAATTTTCCAATTTATCTCAATAGAAATTATTTATATGGAAATTATTTTTCATAAATCAACATATAAATTTTATTATGAAATTCTATATTGGGATTATTTAATTGTATGTATCAATATTTTATAGGCATGAGTTCAATATCTGTTTTACCGTATTAATGTTTTGTAAAATCCATTTTTGATTTTTGTTGGTACATTTTAATATATATAGTAATTGTTATTATCTATAATACATAAGTATAGATTATAAAATTTAAGGTCCAATATATCCCCATAGTGCATTGATTATGGTTTTATACCACATGGGGTAATGATGTTGAGAATGATCATAATTTGGATAAAAATTGGTTATAAGATTAACTCTGAACATGATTTTGATTTTCTCTAATAATAAGATTATGTGTGAACTCAATTATGTTTAGTTGTGTTCACATGATTAAACATTATCCTGATGTGAATTAGCTATATTCCCAAGAATAAGCATGATGTTGATAGAGTTATCTATGTTAAAATATAAATGAATACCTATGAATATTCTTATACCACAATTCTATGTTACATATATTTTTTAAAGATCCATGTAACATGTTTATTATATCAAGCTTCTACATAATCTTTCCATTGTATATGTTAGTGTTTTGATATTACAATCCCTTTCTTAATGTCTTATGGAGAACTCTTATCTTTACGTGTTCATTTTAAAATGATATGTCACCCATGTTCATATTTCTCCTATGATTATATTTTTACCCTTGAAGACATGTTGATAGGATATAGCATATATATTATTTGATATCACCCCTTTATTATTGTTTTCCTAGGTTATTAATATATGTATATCTTAATAGAATCATATAATTGAGTCTAGTACATTTTGATTATGTATAAATCTTTACATGTTTAGAAAATAAGTTTCACTTGTAAATCAACATTAAATATAAGAAAAATTCTATTAATAGTATTGTGAGATTATTTTATGAGATGTAATTTTTATATATAAAAGTAATGTCCAATTATTATTTGTTTTATTCCGACTCTGTATTGTTGGACTAACATAGACACTTTTTAATGAAATTAATTCCATAGAGACAAATATGGATCAAACACAGCAGATCCTTCTTCTAAAAATCTATAAACCAAATTATGCATGTTTTATATATTAAATTTTATCTTTCGGAATCTATAATTCTCAAGAGATTTTTTAATTGAAATCTACTAAAAATAATATTATTTCTAATTTGAAAAGTCATTTTTTGTCTAATGTAACTTTTATGATGTGATGAATATTTATTTTCATGACATTCACCCTTTTTTAAATTCCCTTTATTAGAGTAATGCAAGGAAATTAAAAGGTCTATTATGGAAAATGAATTTAATTTATTCACATGGTAATCATATATGATTTATTGTTTTAACAAAAAAATAAAATGGATAAGAGATTTTATTATCTATTATGTCTATTTATGATTCCATAAATTCCTTATGCATGGGGGACCCTTCTGAGATATCTACTGTTCATCAATTCAAAATTCAATGTTTTTGTATTGAATATTTGGTCCTTTGGGTGATAATAAATGGATTCAAAAAATATTAGACAACAATATCACTCAGGAAATTTTAGAGATATTTGGGAAAACATTTTATGATACAGTATTTTTTAGATTTATATCCTAATAAAACTAGGACTCAAAACACTAATATAAAAATCATCGATAAAATATACAAACTAAATAATCTCTTTATAGGTTATAATTAAGTGGTATTTTTTATGGAGACTATAAATTTAATGATTCATATAATCTAACACATTGTTTTTAATTATTTATTTTTTGGGATTAAAATAGTTGATTATGAATCAATTTCATTCTACAACTAAACTAAATATGGGAAATAAGTAATAAAACAAGTTAACTGACCACATAAATATTTTTTTTTTCCAAAAATTAACAAACTATAATTCAGCCACATGATGGGATTAATCAAATATAAAATAGAATTTTTTTTTGAAATTTGATGTGTTTATATGGTATTAAAACTGAATAAATGACGAAGTGATGTTCCCACATAGAGATTAAATTAGTTATGTAGAAATTTAACTAACTATGAGATCATATAGTTTCTTATAGGCAATCAAGAGATTGTGGAATAAAGTTGTTTTTCAGGAAAAATCATTTTTTCATTAAGGCTATTAGACGATTAAAGATTGTCATTATTAGATAAAAAACCAAAAATTTACTAATATTCTCAATTCTCTTTTAATCTTACTTTTAAAATAAAATGTAAATCTGTTTTCCATAACAGGATATGGAAATATATGACCAAAGGAACCTTTATTAAGGACTTAATTGGGATGCTTCTTTGTCCATAATCAATTTTGAATGATACTCTATTCAGGGGATTTCATGTTCAATTTTTTTAATCTTTTTCAAATTATGTTATTTATTTTTGGATATAAATTAATTTAATTTCATCTTGTAATTTTGGTTTAGGGAAATATTTATTATCCTTTTTATTACCTTTGAAATTACATCTCGATTATGTATTTCCGAATATCTTTAAAACCCAAAATGTTGTTAATTTTTCCCATATTAATATTTATTTTTAGAGAACGTATTGGGTTTGAATTATGGAGAACATGTTCATTAAATGTGCCAATTTGAGTTTACATATTGTACAAATTATAACAACCTCCATCATAAGAAATAGATATTTATAAAAATAATTAAATAGAATGTCAAACTATTTTATGATTTTTAAATAATATCTTGTAAATAAATTTTCTTGTTTGTTTGTATTTGGTTTTTATATGGGATTTTAGGTGAAGAAAATTAAAATTAAATGTTTTTATTCTTATAGAAAAAATATATTTTTGTTTTTTGGGATTAAATTGGTTTGGAAATTAATGAAATTAAATTATTTCTATGTTAATATTTACACTAAATCTATGTACATTCTATTTATGAACAGTGAAATCATTTTTTATTTGAAATCATTTTATATAATTAGAATTTTTAATTAAAGAAACTATATATTTTAACTAACTCCTAGTAACATGGATATTGGGAAATAGAAGACCTCATCGATCCAACTCAAATTATAGTCATTTAAATCCTTTAAATCTAGAGTAAAATTGGAAATTGGGATATTATTGTGAGTCTTTGAGACATAATTCACTAGATTGATGAGTAAAAATGAAAATAAAAAAATTACATCCATTTGTGAATTCAATAAGTTCTCATCACTTCCATTTCGTGGAAAAACATAATATAATGTTCCTAATTTAAAAAATGAATTCATTTAGTTTAGGGAAATATTTAACCAAAATGTATAAAGAGAAACATAACGTTTCAGAAAATTATTTTCCTTATATCAATGTAGTGTAAAATAATTTTTTCTTTATGTAATTATAGATAGTGACAATTAATTGTGATTAATATTAATGTTTCAATTATTTTTTCCTCCCATAATTGAAATTCTTGAATCAAATTGAAGCAAGGTAGTAAGATTAATTAATATAATATTTAGGAAATTATTATAAATATTTGGAAATTAGGGGTCATTAATTTATGCTATATTTATTTTGATCGAGGAAAGAAATTATTTTTTCATAGGATTATGTGTAAATAAATAATTTTTTTAATATTTCACATGAGTAAAATAAGATAAGTGTGCGGGATTTTGATTTGGCCTTTGTTAAATCAATTTTTCACACCCTTGGAATATTTTATTTAGTGTTTAATGATAAATTATTATTTATTTATTTATTTATTTAATTATGTATAATTGTGTTGAAATTATCATTTATTGAATATCTGATTAAAATTTAGTCTTTTAGTATTTTTAATTATCAATTTTACTATGATTTGAATTCTAAAATTGATCAAGGAAAATATTTTTGTGATTTTCCATTAAAAATATTTTTTCATGATCTTTTCATATTAATAATATCATTTCTTTCACTCATTAAATATTTATAACATTACATAATTAGTAGAATTCATTTTATATTACATAGTTGAATTAGTTATTATTTTCGATAAGCTGATATTATAAATTTTGAATTAATAAAATGTATGGCCCAGGGTTTTGGGGTCCATTACTTTGTGAAAATTAGATGGTTAGGTGTTCGGGGTAGTCTGGGAAGCTATCATAGCTCCTTGGTGACACTTAAGGCTCCTAATGGTAGCTTTGGCCTACCGATAGCTCGGCTTACTCCCAGCTCGGCCTACCGGTAGCTCGAACTACATGTAGCTCGGCCTCCCGGTAGCTTGGCCTACCGGTAGCAGGCCTACCGGTAGCTCGGCCTACCTGTAGCTCTGTCTACCAGTTTCTCGGTCTACTAAGAGTAGGCCTACCGGTAGCTCGGCCTACCGGTAGCTCTGTCAACCGGTAGTTCGGTCTACCTCTAGCAGGCCTACCGGTAGCTCAGCCTACCGGTAGCTCGGTCTACCGGTAGCTCGGTCTACCTGTAGCTCGGTCTACCGGTAGCTCGGTCTACCAGTAGCTCGGTCTACAGGTAGCTCGGCTTACTGGTAGCTCGGCCTACCGGTAGCCGTAGCTTACCGGTGGCTTGGCCTACCGGTAGATTTAGCCAACCGGTGGCATGACCTACCAGTAGCCTAGGCTTATAGCTGCCTCGTCCTACCTCTAGACCTAGCCTACTGACCACGGGTTTTCCTAGTGGCGCCTCTTTTGCAAAAATTGGATTTTATGCCACGTTTTGACCCCCTTTAAAGCTATAAATGGGTTTTAATTAAATGTTGGTGAGGTTTGAGTCCATTTTAAATTCTCTAAATGGCGGGGACGTTTATGTTGCACATGTGGGGTCGCCCAATGGCGTCGTCAACCCATGATCCTTCTCCTTCCACAGTTCTAAGTTTTTCACCTTATCTTAACCATCTTAGGGCGCTATATCTCATCCCTTATAGCCTAAAGGTTAATCTTATCCCTGTGTTTCTTCTTTCTTGATCACCCTACGCTCATAATTTCCTTCCTCCAGGGGAGTCGTACCTCACCCCTCGATGTTTTCCTAGGTCACATTTTGTGGAGCTCATGCGACCACTATTTCCAGTTTACATGGGAGGAATTAAATGAAAATCCTTAATAAATCATGTAGGGACTTTTCTCCTTATTCTATTCTGTTTGTGTATCATGTGGGGTGGGCATACTTCTGTCTCTATGGAAATTTGACGAAACCAACATAATAAAGATAATGAATTGACCTTTAAAGAATGAAAAGGGGGTATGATCGTTGTTCTGCTGTGATATTTCATGTTGATATATGTTGTGAATTTCTCGCTGAAAATCACAGCCGTTGGTGGCCTTTCATTGCGCACTAATGAACCACTATTCTCTTTGATGTTGAATAACTGTAACATGGAATTGGTTAAATTACGTATACTCGGTTAAATATATTGAAATCACCAAGATCACCCATGTTATGTGATAACCTCGGTTAAAACACAGTGGAATTGAAATCATAGAGTGTGTTAAATCTTTTAAATCTGAAAAATACCTTCTTGGCCCTGCTTTTTTTTGGTGGTAGTAGTTTGGTTTGGTTGTTCTTCCTTCGCCGGCCGATTACAGGTGACCTTATAGTTTTATTGGATGTGGTATTGCTTGTTGGGGTGATTTGGGTGGGGATGGGATCCCCTGCTGTTATACGTTTTCCAGTTGTGAATCTGAGGCTCTATGTTTACTCTGTTAATTTCATGAATTGGGGTGGAATCCTCTTTTGTTGAGGAATCATTGGCTTCTGGAGTTTGGGGACATGGGGTTGTGTCTCGGGGTTTCTTTGGTTCCAGTACTTTGAGGGATCTCACTTGATCCCTAGTTGTTGTGGATTCACAACAGAACTGGGTGTGACTGTTTATATAACCTGATGTTTTTCCTTTATACCGTTTTTGTTGTTCAATCTGTGAATGTGCCTGTTAGTTTCCCAGTAAGGAAGGTATTAACTCATACTGAACCGTTATGAATGACAACATGAACAAGGTAACTGGGAACTATTTGTTGTGTACCTGTTTTCTGAGGCAGTAGTGCTTGTGTACCTGCTTGTATCTGGTTGAGGAGCCATAAGTTGGGATGTTTGTTTGTATATATATATATATATATATATGTATATGTAATTGTATGTTTTGTGTTTAGTCGCACCCCAACCATGTTGGGAAATTAGTGTCGGACACCCCATTCCATGGGGAAGGGTTTCCCCCTAGTTACTCTCCTTCTTGCTCCCTCTTCCCTCGGATGTGATGGCTGGAGGAGACCATACACCCAAGATTATTCGGGTACATTCCGTTTGGTGTGTTGTTATCCCAAGACTCTTCAGGCAGGTTGTTTTCCCAGGTGACTTTGGGATGAGGCCCAGGTGTTTGCGGGCAGGGATGGATGGTTGTGAGGCACATGTGTGTGCGGGCAGGGATGGATGGTTTTGAGGCCCAGGTGTGTGTGGGCAGGGATGGATGGTTTTGAGGCCCAGGTTTGTGTGTGGTTGGAAGAGTGTGGTAGCGTCAGGACATTTTCCATTAGGGAGGAGCAGCTAGCTAGTGGGGTAATGGTGGTGCGGGGTACCCAAATATGTTTTGTGCTTTACTATTACCTTACGGCTTGTGTTATTTGGTGAGTGTGCTTGGTGTTATGGGATGGATAGACTCCTTGATAGTGTTTGGTTTTCTTCTTCTCACGGGACTTTAGTACGTCTCCCCACTTGTGCACAAGAGATTTACGTTTTTCCTACTAGGTATACTTTTTATTCTCACCCTACATTTATTTTTAGGTTTTCAGGAGGACTTCGGAGGTCGTGCATGACCTTACTAGGCTGGATGTTGGAGTTGATGTTGGTTGTTGTTGATTCTGTTTAGCTTTTTTCCTTCGTGTATGGTTTTTTACTTTGGAGTTATCATATTTTTGTTTAGTTTTATTATTAAAATAAGCATGTAGTTTGTTTCACATTGAGTTCCTAGTGGTGTTTGGTGTGGACTCCTTCTTCCTCCTGTTCCTGGTTAACAAAAAAGGTTAATTCCTCCCATCTTGTGAAATGTTACACCCTTGGTGCTAGTCTCCACTCTGGGGCCTACAAGAGGCGGGACGTAGGGGTCCTTATCTCATCTTCAGCTTGAATAAGGAAGGGTGGCGGATACCTTTTCCACCCCTCCCCTCGTCTTTCTGAATGCGGGTCATGACATAATCGTACCAGAGCGAGGTTGAGGGATAGAATGGAGTCTGGAGTTAGGCACAGTGAGGATTGGATGGGATGGTTGGACAACAATGTTAGGCGACCTTGGTTCGTTAAATAGAATAGGTAGGACCGGCTAGGACACGAGATTTTAGGGCCCCCCGTGATCCGATGCAAGGACTCTAAGCCTATCAAACGACCAAGTGAGACTGCATTTATGGCAGGGTAGAGACCCCAGAGAAGGTAAATCAATCATACTAATTGTGTTTTTACTTGATTTGGGTCACCATGGGGTGGAAAATTTAAAAATAATAATAATAATAATTCCCTTGCTACCCAGTCTTAGGCATTCTTTGTTTACCTTGTAGCTATGGCACCCAGACGTTATCCACGAGCGACTCGCGCGGTTGAGGCCTAGCGGGATGAGGCAATTGACCAGTAAAGGGTTGACCGAGATGAGGAGGATGACTTGTGGTAGAGGACCATGCGCTCCTTCCAGCAACTAACCCTCGAGAATTACGGGGGCAGTGTTTATGACTCGGTGATGAAGGGATGGCTCGAGGAGCTATCCATCACCTTCTCTTTGATCCGAGCTCCGAGGGAGTACTGGGTTCCGTTGGCCGTCAGTTAGCTGAGAGGAGCAGCGTGTCAGTGGTGGACACTTTTCCTGGGAGAGAAGATAGAGGCAGAGGTTCCATGGGCCTTTTTTGAGAAGTAATTTCATGAGGAGTTCCTCTCCTCTATTGCGAAGGCTTAGAAGATACAAGAGTTTCTCTCTCTTCAGCAGGGAAGCATGTTGGTTAGGGAGGTGGGGATCATGTTCATAGATCTCTTGCGCATTGCCCTGGATCTATCTCCAGATGAGGAGTCTCAGGAGAGACGATTAGAGGAGGAACTTTGTCCTTCTCTTTAGTACGATGTCACTCCCTTCACTATTCCGACGTGCCTGGCAGTACAGAAGAAGGCATAGATCATAGAGATGATGCACTCGAGGGGAGGAAAACTGTGATAAGGAAACCAGATGGGTTCATTAAAGTGGAAGGCGGTCAACAAAATGCCTCCAGTGACATGGCCTTCCAGGTTTCGACCAGCGGGGAGTAGGTCTCCACAGTTCCAGTTCCGAGGTTCTGGCCCTCGCCCCTTTTTCACAGGGCCAGCACCAAAGTGTTTCTCTTGCAGAGTTTTCAGACACATCCAAAGTAGGTGTCTGACTCAAGCCCCACCTGGTAGAGGTGGGCAGTTTCAGCACCCACCACAGCAGCATCCGTTTCCGGAGAGGCCATTCCAACAGCAGCAGTAGAAGTCCCCTGGCCCATTGAGGGATGCCTTTGAGGGAGGAGACTGACACCAGGGTGCTCCTCAGGGACCTCAACCAGGGAGTGGTCGGGGAGGTTGTCAACAACAATGAGGTAGAGGATATGGGTGTGGACAGTTGCACGCCGTTGAGTTAGTAGCTCTGATGGGACCAGAGGTCGTTCGAGGTAAGATCGGTTTGTTTAGCACTGTTATTTATACCTTGATTGATTCGGGAGCTTTGTAGTCCTTCGTTACGCCAGAGTTAGCCCATGATCTGGGTGTAGATTCCGAGAAAGTTTCTGTGCCCCTAGTGTTGAGAACAAGAGTTGGGAGTCAAACCGGTGTATCTTACTTTTTCCGGGGATGTATACTGATGTAGGGACCACATCCGTCTAGTGGAGACCTTCTTTATTTGGAGATGGAGTAGTACGATGTAATTCTGGGCATCAACTGGTTATTTTACGTACATTCCATCATCGACTTCTATCAGAGAAGGATTGAATTCTCCGATGAGGATGGAAGGCGTGTGGATTTTGTTAGGGAGTGGAGTTATCCGGAGGGGATTCGACACGTGGAGCCACCCCTTTCTATGTTGAACGGGATGTCATTGGAGTCGGCGGAAACAGGAATGATGGATGTCCCAGATGTCGTAAGAGTGATCCCTGATGTTTTCCCGATGAGGTTTTGACCCTACCCCCTCAACGTGACGTTGAGTTTGGGATAGACTTACTGCCTGGTGCCCTCCATATCTCGATGGCTCCTTATCAGATGGAACCTTTTGAGTTGTGGAATTTGCGAATTCAGATTGACGATCTGATGGAGAAGGTCTTTGTTCGACCCATCATGACACTATGGGGTGCTCCAGTTTTGTTTATAAAGAAGGTGGATGGTAGTCTATGACTCTGCATAGACTACCAGAGGTTGAATCAGGTGATGATCAAAAATTGTTACCCCTCCCTATGATAGGAGATATTTTTGACCAGCTGAGGAGAGCAGGTTGGTTCTCTAGGATCGATCTGCGGTCTGGATACCACTAGTTGAGAGTGAAGGAAGGTGATATCTCGAAGATGGCTTTTAGGTGAAGATATGACCACTTTGAGTTTGTGGTCATGCCGTTTGGCATTACAAACGGACCAGCTACATTCATGAACCTCATGAACTTTGTTTTCTGAGAGTTTCTGGACCAGTTCGGTGTGGTGTTCATCGACGACATCCTTATCTACTCAAGGTCAGAGGAGGAGCACGTTAAGCATATTAGGACATTTTTCAGAGTCCTAAGACACCACCATAAGTATGGGAAATTGTCTAAGTAAAAGTTCTTAACGTGGGAGGTACATTTAATTGGACATGTAGTGTCCCAGAAAGAAATAGAAGTAGACACATTGAAAGTCAAGGAATTCATTTCATGGGAAACACCCAAGAATATGGCGGATGTTCATAGTTTCCTGGGTTTGGCAAAATATTACCGGAGTTTTGTTCCCAAATTATCTTGAGTTGCAGCTCCATTCACAGCTTTGACTAGGAAGGACTTGGCCTTCGTGTGGAGCGACCAGTGCGAGACAACTTTTGGCTACCTAAAGGAGAAGCTGGTTAGTTCTCCAGTGCATAGACTTCCAGAAGAAGGGGTGTTGTTTGAATTGTTCTATGAGGCTTCTCCCCTTGGGTTTTGATGTGTACCGATGTAGTAGTGAGGAGCGGTCTCTTATGGGTATAGGCAGTTATGTCCTCATGAACATAACTATGCCTCCCATGATCAAGATCATGCATCCATAGTGTTTTCATTGAAGTTGTGGCGGAATTATCTCATCAGAGAGAGCTTTGTGGTCTTCTCAGATCATAAGAGCATGTGTTATGTCTTTTCCCAGCGAGACCTAAACTTACGGTAGCGGATATGTGTTGTGTTCCTCCAAGATTATGTCATCATGATGTCTTATACTGAGGGAATGGGCAATGTTTTGGCCGATTCCCTGCGCATGAAGTCACAGAAGAAAGTAGTTCTGGAGTCTACGGATTCTTGGAGAGTGATGGAAGAGTAAGTGGTCTTGCATTTGGATGCAAGGGTGGAAGGTGGAAGAGGTTGTCTGTTTCAGATGACTGTAGTTCCATCCTTAGTGGTGTAGGTGGAAGAGTCTCAGTGGGGGGGACTTAGAGGTGGATGTGATGTGGGATAGTGTTTATCTGGGAAATTCTCTCGAGGGATGGTCGGATGATGGTCAACATCCGATTTTTTTCCATGGAAGGTTATTTGTTCTGGAGATGATGCGTATTGGAGTTCTCTGTGAGTTCCACGGCTTGGTTTTAGCAGTACATCATGGTGTCTCAAAGATGTACCAAGTCATGATGGGACATTTTTGGTGGTTTGGGGTAAAGAATGTGGTGGTAGAGTTTATGGCTAAGTGTCTGGTGTGTTAGCAAGTGAAGGCTGAACACCGTCTTCCTGGAGGGTTGTTACAGCCGTTGAATTTTCCTAAGTGGAAGTGGGATGACATCTCGATGGACTTCTTCATAGGTCACCCCAGTGCTCAGGGAGGCTATGATTCTATCTGGGTAGTGGTGGATTGGTTGAAAAAATCATCTCACTTCTTGTCGATTAAGGAATCAAGCCCAGTGAGTACGTTAGCCCAGAGGTACGTTGATGAGGTGGTGCGGTTTCACGGGATTCCAATATCTATTATCTCTGATCGAGACACATGGTTTACCTCACGAGTCTAGAATGGATTACAGCATGCCTCTGCACCCAACTACACCTTAGCACTAATTTCCACCCTCAGACAGATGGCCAGACAGAACAAATGATCTAGACATTGGAAGTCATGATGCAGGCATGTGTTCTGGATTTTGGGGGATCATGGGTACAAAACTTGCATCTAGTGGATTTTTCTTATAACAATAGCTTCCGCTCCACTATCAGCATGACACTGTTTGAGGCCTTGTATGGAAGACCATATCTTTCGCCCATTTTCTGGTACACGGTTGGGGAAGCAGCTGTTCATGGGCCAAAAGTGGTGCAGGGTACCACTGAGAAGGTTCATCTTGTTCATGAAAGGATGGAGGCAGCTCGAGACCAAAAGAAGTCGTATGACGATAATAGGAGGAGGCCCTTGGAGTTCGAGGTTGGTAATCATGTGTTATTGAAGGTTTCACCTCAACATGGGCATCAATGGTTTGGGAAGGGTTGTAAGATCTCCCCTAGGTTCATCAGACCTTTCGAGGTGTTGGGATGAGTTGGTGAGGTGGTGTACTTACTGGTGTTTCCACTGTAGTTGGAGAATGTTCACAACGTCTTTCATGTCTCCCATCTTCGTCGATATCTAAATGACAACTCCCACGTCATCGATTGGGGAGAATTAGGTTTATAAGAGGATGCGACCTTCATAGAACTACCGACCATGATCGAGGATCATTAGGAGAAAGTGCTTCATGGATGAACCATCCCCTTAGTTCATGTGTTGTGGAGGCATGGTGGCCTGGAAGAGAGCACTTGGAAGTGGGAGGCCCAGTTACACATCAGCTACCCAGAGTTGTTTTGACTTCCTTGTTGTTTTGTTCTGTCCTTGTTGAGATGTTTTACCTGGTGCTTTAATGTATGTGAAATGCTTGATTTTCTTAGCTATGAGATGATCTGTTCCATATTCCCACTGGGTGTGTCTGGATGTGGATGATGGGAAAAACTGACTACTAATCAGGACCCATTAATGAGGATGCGATTAAACCCATGCGGGCGAGTCAGTGCTGCCAAAAGCGGATAATATCCTGACATGTTCGAAGGGACTCCCGGACTCAGGTGTTGGGCAGTGTGATCCTTTTCCTCATGGGAACATTGTGGTTTATGACACATTGGAGAGTGTTCCTAGATGTAGGAGGGTGTTTGTTTCATCTTTGGAACAACTCAGGGGTTTTCCCCTGAGAAGTATCTTTAGAGGGTGGTTGTTCGGACCCCACTCATCTCATTTTTGGTTTGTTCATATATTCTCGGGGACGAGAATAGTTTGAGAAGTATCAGATGTAATGACACGGGGTTTTGGGGTCCATTACTTGGTGAAAGTGATATTTTTATGTGTTCAGGGTAGTCTGTGAAGCTATCATAACTTCTCGGTGAAGCTTAAGCCTCCTAACAGTAGCCTTGGCCTACCGGTAGCTCAGCCTACCGATAGCTCGGCCTACTAGTATCTCGGCCTACCGGTATCTCGGCCTACCGGTATCTTGGAATACAGGTAGCAGGCCTACCGGTAGAAGGCCTACCGGTAGCTCAACCTACCGGTAGCTCGGTCTACCGGTAGCAGGTCTACCGGTAGCTCGGCCTACTCGTAGCTCGGTCTACCTGTAGCTCGGTCTACCGGTAGCTCGGCATACCAGTATCTCGGCCTACTGGTAGCAGATGGTTACCGGTGGCTTGGCCTACCGGTAGGTTTGTCCAACCAGTGTCTTGGCCTACCGGTCGCCTCGGCTTACCAGTGGCTCGGCCTACCGGTAGACCTAGCCTACTGACCTCCGGTTTTACCAGTGGCGCCTTTTCTGCACAAATTGGATTTTAAGCCACGTTTTGACCCCCTTAAATCCATTAATGGGTTTTAATTAAATGTTGGTGAGGTGTGAGTCTGTTTTAACCGACCCAAAGGGCAGGGACATTTTTTTTGGACGTGTGGGGTGGCCCAACCGCATGGTCAACCCACGATCCAGCTCCTTCTGTAGTTCCATGTTTTTCTCTATATCTTAACTGTCCGAGGGCACTGTATCTCTGCCCTTATAAACCTTTGGTTATTCTTCTCCCTACATTTCTTCTTTCTCGATCACCTTGTGCTTAGAATACTCTTCCTCCTGGAGAGTCGTACCTCATCCCACAATGTTTTCCTGGGTCGCGTTCCATGGAACTCATGCTACCCCTGTTTCCATTTTCCACGTGAGGACTTATACAAAGATCCTTAATCAATCATGTAGAGAATTTTCTCCTTTGTCTCTCCTTTCTGTGTATCATGTGGGGTGGGCATGCATCTGTCCCTGCGGAAATTTGATGAAACCAACTTAATAAAGATAATGAATGTACCTTTAATGAATGAAAAGTGGGGTGTGATCGTTGTTCTGATGTGATATTTCATGTTGATATACGTTGTGAATTGCTCGCTGAAAATCACAACCATGGGTAGCCTTTCTCAACGCACTAATTAACCATTGTGATCTTGGATGTTGAATAACTCTAACATGGAATTGGTTAAATTATTTATAATAGGTTAAATAAATTGAAATCACCAGGATCACCCCTGTTATGTGATAACACTGGTTGAAACACAGTGGATTTGAAATCATGGAGTGTGTTAAATATTTTAAATCTGAAAAATACATGTTTGGGCCTGCTTTGTGTTGGTGGTAGTATTTTGGTTTGGATGTTCTTCTATCACGGGCCGATTGTGGGTGACCTTATGGTTTTCTTGGTTGGGGGCTTGGTTGCTGGGGTGATATGGGTGGGGATGGGATCCCATGATGTTATACATTGGCTGGTTGTGAATCTGAGGTTGTCTGGTTACTCTGTTAATATCACAAATTGGAGTGGAATCCTCTATTGTTGAGGAATTTTTTTTCTTCTGTAGTTTGGCGACATGGGGATGTGTCTAAGGGTTTCTTTGGTTCCAGTACATTAAGGGATCTCACATGATCCCTAGTTGTTGTGGCTTCACAAGAGAACCAGGTTTTAATGTTTATTTAACCTGATGTTTTTTCTTTCTGCCATTTTTGTTGTTCCATCTGTGAATGTTCCTATTAGTTTGCCAGTAGGGAAGGGATTAACTCATACTAAACTATTATGAATGACATCTTGAACAAAGGAACTATGAACTGTTTGTTGTATGCCTGTTTTCTGAGGTAGTAGAGCCTATGTACCTGCTTGTATCTGGTTGAGGAGCCATAGGTTGGGATGTGTGTTGGTATATATATATGTAACTGTATGTTTTGTGTTTAATCGCACCCCAAACATGTTGGGAAATTAGTATCGGACACCCCATTCCATAGGTAATGGATTCCCCCTAGTTACTCTCCTTCCTGCTCCCTCTTCCCTCGGATGTGATGGCTGGAGGTGACCTTACACCCAATAATTTTTGGGTAGGTTCCGTTTGGTGTGTTGTTTTCCCAACAATCATCGGCTAGGTTGTTTTCCCAGTTGACTTCAGGATGAGGACCAGGTGTGTGTGGGTATGGATGGATGTTTGTGAGGCCCAGGTGTGTGTGGGCATGGATGGATGGTTGTGATGCCCAAGTGTGTGCGCACAGGGATGGATGGTTCTGAGGCCCAAGTGTATGCGGGTAGGAAGAGTGTGGTAGCGTCAGGACGTTTTCTGTTAGGTAGGAGTAGCTAGATAGTGGGGGAATGGTGGTTCGAGGTACCCAAATACGTTTTGTAATTTACTATTACCTTACTGCTTGTGTTATTTGGTGAGTGTGGCTGGTGAGGTGGGATGGATAGACTCCTTGATAATGTTTGGTTGTCTTCTTGTCACGGGACTTTAGTATGTCTCCCCACTTTTTCATGAGAGATTTAGGTTTTTCCTACTGGGTATACATTGTATGCTCACCCTAAGTTTACTTTCAGTTTGTCAGGAGGACTTCAGAGGCAGTGTGGGACCTTACTAGGCTGGACGTTGGAGTTGATGTTAGTGGCTGTTGATTCTATTTAGCTTTGTCCATGTCTGTATCGTTTTTTACATTGGAGTTCTTGTATTTTTGTTTAGTTTTATTCAAAAAACACGCATGTAGTTTGTTTCACATTGATTTCCTGGTGGTGTTTGGTGTTGACTACTTATTTCCCCCAATCCAGGTTAACAAAAAAATGGCAATGCCACCCATATTGTGAAATGTTACACCCTTGGTGCTAGTCTCCACCTCAGGGCCTACTGGAGGCGGGACTTGGGGGACATTTTCTCGTCTTCGGCTTGAAGAAGGAAGGGTGGAAGAGACATGTTCCACCCCTTCCCTCGTCTTACAGAAGGCGGGTCATGACATAAAAATAATTGAGTTTGAAATACTAGTAATTTTTTAGAATCTACCATGAAAACCAACTAGGGATAAAATTGATAATATTAACAACCTACCATGGAAGTTTCTCTATCTTTTGAAAGTGGTATGTCAATGATATAGTGCCTTTGAATGACAATCTGGATGAATAATAAATAAACAGAATATAAATTCATGGAAAATTTATGTTAGAAATATCCAAAGGGTGAATCCGCAATAAATAAAAACAATATCAATGAAAAAAGGGAAGAACTGGTCTGATTGAATCCAAAAAAAATATACAGTAAAAAAGGGGTGGATTTAATAAAAAATTCATTTTTTCCACTATGATATGGTTTTAGTGTGGGAGGAAAATTTTTTCTATATTCTTGATGAAATGCTTCAATAAATTTAGTTTTTCTTATAGTATCACTCAATATTTTATTATACCCGATAAAATATATTTTGTGGTTTCATCTCATATTGTAATGATCCATAAATTAAATTTTTTTTTTCCAAAATCTAGTGGATAAAAATAAATTTAGAAAAAAAAAATTTATGGGTTGATATTGATAAATAATAATTGTTTTCTTCTACAATCTATAATTGCGATGGATTTGTGTCATGGAATTCAATAATAGATCTGGTTGATGATTTCAGATTCAGTGTCTAATAGTTCATTGGTATTTTTAAAAGATAAAAATAATATAGTTATTGAGTTTACCATCATGTTCTATATGATTTTTGTTCCTCATCATAGGTTATAGGATCCCTACCAATATCACACAGGTGCAACACATTAAAATAGATAAATTTTGGATTATAAATTATGTTTTTTGTGTTATTATAGGTCAAATGTGCAATGATATATGATCATATAATCATTTATATTTATGGTATGGGAAAAACATTTATGCAGATATCATATATAAATGATAGATATACCTGAGTGAATAACACATGATGTGTTCACATTAGTGTATGAGTTAGATTTAGGATTTCAATATTTTGATAAATATGAATGAAGGGAAATTTTAAAATTTATATAATTCTATAATTTCATAATTCATAATAAAAATTAGTCAGAGAATATCTCAATATTTTTGATGCTTGAATGTAAAAGAGAATATTCTCGGATAATGAGGGAATACTCAAGGTAAATATAAAATAGGGAAGAAAACCCAAATATGAGTAGTCTAATTTTTTTATTGAGGTTCGTTCATGTTACTAGGGGAATAATTGGCACAAATTTTAAGAGGAGAACCTATGAACTTCCATGAGGGTTATGTGGGGGCCACTAATTCTAAATCATTTACTCCCTGATCTAATTCCATCAACAAATCAACTGATATTGACACTATACTATAAGATATGTAACATGTGGTTAGAGAGATCCTAGGAATCTAACATATAGGAAGAATCCAATATTTATAAAGAATATTGCAATTCTCTAAATCATTACACTCAATATTATTGTATCAAGATGATTATACTGATATCAATTGTTTTATATTAGTTAGTAATAACTAATTATATTTACGGGATTGGATTTAAGGTGATGATAATATTTTTTCCTCTTCTCATATCGAGTTAAATGAATTGGTTTTTAGTTTATTCATCTAATTTTCATTGTTATTATATATATCAAGGACACATTAAATTTTCATTACATATACCTATGAATATGCCACAAATATTATGTTTATTATCTATTTATTTCATTCAATTTTTTCATGTTAAATGGTTTTTTATAATACTTGTCCTTCTATCATGATTTATAGTCAAATCATATTTTCCCATATCCTTTTTAACAAGAAATTTCTCCCAACTCATGTTTTTTCATTTGATTATGATATAACCATTTTAAGACATAATGAAAATATTTACTTTATTTGGAATTTAACTCTGCACATTTCTTATTTTTCCATTCCCTTGGTTATAAATATTATTATAACATATGAGGAGTCTACAAAATAGTCTTGTGTGAATATATTTTGAATAAATGTTCAAAAGTTTTTTATAATAAGATTCTTATGTAGCTAATCCTCAATGATAATAAACCTTATATTCTTGGGGTAGTGATATAATTTATGATTTTTAATTTTTATCATTTTGTAAGATGTAATATTAATTTATGTTTAGCATGGTTTTTTATAGGTTTTGTAGAAATGTTATGTTATTTTTTAGGATTTGTTTCATGTGTGATTAGGATGTGTTAACATTAGAAAAATTACTAGGTATAAGGCTATTGAATAATTATAAAATAATGATAACTTATCAAAGTTTTATTAAATACAAAATAATGTGTCTCTAGTGAAATATCATCCCAATATGGATATTGTAAAGTGGTTGTGGTTTTGTAATAAAAGCACATATGGTAATAACCCTAAATGGCCCTAAAATTATCAACTAAATCTTCACATAAGGAAAAATGTGTAACATCCCAAGTAAAAGATGAATAAGACATATTTGATGTTTATTAATATTTGGGAATTAAAAATTAATTTTACTTTTAAGTGGTTTCTATGTTCGATAGCATGCCCGATACACAACAGCGAGTTTCATTGGAATCATACATTGCACACTAATGATATAATATTATTATTTTAAATGGTAGTTAACTCCTAGACATTGTATTGGGGGTAATGGACAAAACTATCTCAAATATGACTATACTTGTTTATTAAATGTATTTACATTTATCCCAAAAAAGTTATAGGTGTATAATGTGAATGAATCTAATTTTAAGCATAAATTACATTAACATGTTGATTTAACACCTTTTATTTGTGAAACCCCATTAAATATAGATTTCGTCACTTTAATACATTCAAAATGACGAAATAAATTCCTTCTTTATAATGGGGACATAAAATTTTACTTTGGGCAATTTTTTGGTATTTTTCTGATAAAGATCATTTGTTAATGAATAGTAAAAAATATTGTATTTTAATTCAAAAGTGTTTGTTAATATAATTTATTTATATGGTTATATTATATTTTAATTGGTTTTAATGTGAAATTAAATTATATTTTTATCATTTAATCCAATTTTGTTCATTGGAATTAATTTTACGTTGAAATTGGACAAAAACAAGTATCAATATTTTGATAGTCATTGTTTCTTAAATACACGCTATTTGTTTTGATAATGGGAATTAATTTTAAAATTTATTAATTCCACTCCTATGTTTTTAATTAGAAAAATTAATCATCATTTTTGAATTCGGAATATCAAATTTAGCTGAGGTAGCATTTTTGGTATTTTTCTGAAAAACTTAAATTTTAATGAATAGTGAAATCACATAGTAGTAGTTAAAAACCGACATTTTCATTTAAATGAAATTTTACCAACTATTTGAATTGAATTTCTAAAATATTCCACACATGGTTGTTATGAGGAAGTAAAATGTGGTTCAATAAGATGAAAATAATTTTTGGTTAAAAGTAACTTTTGACTTTTATTTACCACGGTTAAAGGTAAATAGGGAAATTAAAGGTAAAAAGAATATAATAATAATTCAAAATTACCTTAATACTTTTCATAACCTTAATTTATGAGTAATGGCCAACCATGGGCATCTTTGGGTCTCTTTTGGGACCCCAAGGAGTGACTTATGAAAGATAAAGACACTTTAGATTAATTTATTTAATGTAAAGGTAAATATGAAATAAACGAATATGTTTTAGTAATTTAATTTTTATATGGTGTAATATAAGTAATATATTTGCCTATAAATATTAATTGAAAAATTAAAAATATTTCCTACAACATGGTATTTTTTATAATTTTTATACATCAAATAAATTAAATTATTTATGACACTTTAATGGTGTAGAATTTACATCATTAATAAATGATGTAAATAAATGCGATTATAATGATTAAAAAATTATCAAAATCATGTCCAATTATTATTGGATGAATTTATTTCTAATATTAGTCATATTATATTTGATTTTAATAATTTTTGGAACTTTTTAAGCACATGATATATCTATAATAAACTAATGTTTTCACATTTTCCTAAAGAGCCCCTCCCCTCCTTTATAAAATGAGACAACTTATAACCAATTCCAAACACCTCTGAAGCATTTTTCCTCCTCCAAACTCTGCCCAAATAATCTCCCTACATCCCTCGTATCCTCTTAAAATCCTTACCTTAGGCAGAAGGCACTTCAAGAAGTCCTTTGGATTAAACCAAAGGGAGTTACTCAAATTAATGGTAATGGTTTCTCTTAAATTGTTTTCTTTTATTTTACTTCTTCAACCCCTAAACTCTTTTTATTACTTTATTTTTTAACAACACCAGTATCCTAAATATACTAGAATTTTTTTATGAGAAGGATTCCAACTACACTTACAAACTACTCCTTCAAATGGATGAGGAACATAATGTTTTTGTGGAAGGAAAAATAATGCCTCACAAAACGATGATTATTCTAATATCTCCCACCGCCTCTCATGGTGGCCATTATGATGGACCTTTATTTATATATGATATATATTATTTTTATGTTTTCTTTATTCTTCTATAATTTATATTTATATCATTCATTTATGGTTTCCATTATGAGTAAACGAGATAATCTCATTAGAGGAAGTGCGGACTACCGCCCCCTCAATGTGATATGACTCGTTAATGCCATATGTGGGACATATAAAGGATGGAGTTAATGATATTATATATGATATTATAAATTTAATTATACTGTAATTATAATATACATATGTATCATTATGTTTAAATTCCATTAAAATAATAAATAGAAATGAAAGTAGCGTTCATGCATACGTACAGCTTACCGTCTCTATGAATGATGCATTTCATTTATTACCTCCAAATGTTATGTACTATTATAAATATATGTATATACTGGATATATATGATATATATGACATCTAAATCCTGAATATATTTTGGGATATAATGGACTATTGACCACATGGACAACTCATAAATATAAGGTGTTCATTTTTGACTCAAGTACCAAATATCGACAAAACATCCATTATTAAATTGAATGAATACATAATGTTTATAACATGGTAATAAGTGATATAAAAGGAATAATAAACATGAAAAAGGTTCTTATGAAGTATAAATTAACTGTAGTTAATTATTCATGAGATTAAAGAACTATAGAGTCATGTCGGACACGAGGAAAGGGACTTCGTCTAAATCTCCTTTCATTGTGGCATATTTAGTTTTATACACAAGATTATTTTATATGGTGTATAAAACCCTTTGAATTTTAATTTCATTCAATGGGAATATTTTTATATGAATCACTTTACTAAATGAAAAAAAGGAATGGTTTTTTAACGTAAGTGGTGACAATGACCTTTCTGCTGCGATGAGTATTATTTGATCTTTGACATCCTTAACAAGTCGTAATTTTTTTAAAAGGAAAAAAAATATCATATACTCTTATTATGTATTTTCTTATTGAAAATGATTTTGATAATGGTTTTATTATTTCAATATCTTGAAGTGATACTTTTTTATTGCAATGTGGAAATGTGATCTTTCCTTTATGTATATGTTATGTGTTATGATATGTTATGGTTATTGGGAATTATTTTTGTATATGGGTGGTTCCGTGATAAACCATGGGAGGGTGAGCCCGAGATAGCTCTCCACTGCATTGGGTAACATGATGGAGGTAAATGTGACTGATTCTCCTATGATATTTATGGAATAAATTGTGTTGGGTATTCCAAAGTAACCCACTATGTAGCTGTGATAACTTCATTGTAAGTTTGTTATGGATGCGACAAGTTACCTTTATGATTTATGATTTCTATGTGTCATTCATAAAATCTTATGTTTTCATGAGGTAAGTAAAAGATCTTATGTTTTTTATGTATTAATGATCAAATGTTTTTGTTTCATTGTTTTATAACCCATACTGAGCTTTTTATTCTCATCTTAAGTTTTGAAATGTTTTCATAGTACATAAAGATGAATAGGGTCACGGATGGGATCAAGGAAAAGTAATGCTGTCTAAAACAGGGAACTAGACATTAATCTTTGTTTCAAGAGTTTTTATTTTATGAAAAAAAGGGAATCTGTATAGAAGTGTCTGTTTTGTAATATTTTGAGATGTATTAGTTATGTCAAAATTCTCTAAAACTCTAAACATGAAAATATGTTCAATGTGAATTATTAATTTAATTCAATATTATGTAAGGTATAAGGCCGGGTCCTTATTGTTGGTATCAGATTTTTGTTTAGATAACTTTGGGAGTTTGAGTATTGTTAAATTAATATCAATAAAGTAATTAAAGTTAATATTCAAATCATATAGAATTTACAGATTACCATGTTGATTCGCCTAAGATATTTCTGTGTTCAGAATGATTTCCGTAGAGGAAACATAGCAGTTATGTTAGGATGACATCAGGAGGAAGGAAACCTTCCCAATAAGCAACTTGAGATGGTATGAATTAGAACTGAACAGTTTTTTGTAGTGATGGAACAGTTGAATCAGGCTATAAATGGTGTTGGTATCCATGTACGAGATTATCTAGATCAACCATAGTGGAACATGTCAGTAGTGTATCATTACATGAGGCAACATCCCCCATCATTCAGAGGATCATCTGATCTGGTGCAAGAAGAAGGGTGTATTAAAGCACTAGAAAAGATTTTAGATGTCATGGGTGGTTCATAACATCAAAAGGGTAGTCTTGTTGTTTAACATTTTGAAGGTGAATCTGATCAGTGGTGGTCGATGGTGAAAAAAATTTGGGATAGTGAAGAGATTGATGCTCTTGATTGGGATGAATTCAAAGGTATGTTTGTTGAGAAATATTTTCCTAAGGTGGTATGTCTTAGGATGGAAGAAAAATTCCAGGAATTGAGGTATGAGGATGACTTAGTGGCTGCTTATGAAGAAAATTCACTCGACTATCAAGGTATGCTCCAAATTTCATATGTGATCTTGATAGTAAAATCAACCATTTTTACTCAGGTTTAATGCCGAATTAGCGAAGGTCTTTAGCTTCTCATGAGTTCAAAAGTTATGAAAAACTTGTTTGTTGAGTGTAGAAGGTGGAAATGGAGTTTGTTGATGATCTGGTATTCGTTGACAAACAATAGAAAAAGAGGTATAGGTGGCAGGTGAAAGGGAATAACTTTTCAAAAAAGTCTTATGGTAAGAAACTTTTGTTTACAATTTGTGAAAATTGTTGTAAAAAGCATGATGAGTAATGTCTCATGAATTCTGGTAAGTGCTACTGATGTGGTAAAATGGGAAATAAGGCTCGTAATTGCACTGAAAATGATCAGGGTAATGGTAATACAAAATCTGATTTACAGTTAGTAAAATATTTTAATTGCAATTAGATGGGTCATTATGCAAATGAGTGTCAAACAAAGAACTCAATTGAAGGAAATCATCCAGAATTCAAGCTAAAAGGGGTGGTGAAATCCTTCGCAACTACTTCAGCGGATGTTGGGGCATCAAATGAAGTAGTATGATGTACACTGTTTGTTTGTTCAGATTATGCCAATGTGTTGTTTGATTAATGGTCTACACACTATTTAATTTCTGAGGAGTTTTCTAGTAAATTGTTAATTCCATATCATGATATGAATAATGAACTTATGGTAAAAATACCTGGAGAAAATTTTGAGACAAATAGAAAACACAAGAACATTCATTTCGTTCTGTGCAAAAAGAATCTAGCTACAAAACTTATTTTTTTGAATCGAGTAGAGTTTGATCTAATTTTGGGTATGGATTGGATTTCTATTTATCATGCTAAATTTATTTCAGAGCTAAAGAGTTTTCTTTTCATAATGATTTCTAGTCTATGTACAAGAATGAACCCTTTATTTTGATAACACATCAGGAAGGTAAGATACTAGTAAAAGATGGAAATGAATGTTACCATGAAAATATTGTTGAAAATAAAGGAACTTCTCCAATTAATGATGTGCCAGTGGTAAATGAGTACCTTGATGTTTTATATGATGGGTTTCTTGGTATTATACCTGATCGATAAGTTGAACTTACTTTTGACTTAGTTCCTGATGCTAATCCAATTTCAAAACCCCCATATCGAATGGCTCAAATTGATCTCTTAGAGTTCTTAAAGCAATTGTAGGACTTATTAGATAAATTTTTCATTCAACCTTTCACATCACGATGGGGTACTCCTATATTTTTAGTTAAAAATAAATATGGTTCAATGAGACTTTGTGTTGATTATAGAGCATTGAACAACATCAATGCTAACAATAAGTATCATTTTCCTCATATCGATGGTTTGTTTAATCAACTCCAGGGGGCTCAGTATATTTCGAAGATTGACTTGAGGATGGGGTATCATTTTTTGTATGTAAAGGAATGATACATTTCGAAGACTTCATTTTGTACTAGATATGTTCATTATGAATTTGTAGTTATGCCTTTTGGTTTATACAATAAACCTGCTTTAATCATGGATCTTATGAACAAAATTTTCCGTGAGTTCTTGGATAAGTTTGTGGTTGTGCTTACTAATGATATTTTGGTTTATTCCAAAAGTAAGGAGGAACATGAAATTAATTTTAGGGTTGTATTGAAAACCTTAATGGAAATGAAACTGTTTGGGAAATTCAGCAAGTGTGAGTTTTGGATACAACAATTTTTTTTCCTTGGTCACATTGTTTCAAAAAATGGAATAACTGTTAATCGTGCTAAAAAAGTTGTTGAAGACTGTCCAAGACCCACAAATATTAGTGATATTCATAGTTTTCATGGATTGGAATGTTATAACCGGATGTTTGTTGAATATTTTCACGGTTATCTAGTCCAATGACTAAGTTAACTCGAAAAGGTGTTAAGATCATCTCGACAAAAGAATGTGATGATTGTTTTCAGGAATTGAAAAGGAGATTGGGTAATGCCCTGTTTTGGAATTTCCATCCATAAATGGTGGGTTTGTTATCTATAGTGTTTCTCTTTTGAAAGGAATGGGTTATGTCCTAATTCAGAATGATCAAGAAATTTCTTGTGCTTTATGTCAGTTGAAACCACATGAGTTAAATTACCGTACACATTATTTAGAATTAGCTGTTGTTGTATTTTTCTTTAAAAATGTGGAGGCATCATTTGAATGGAGAAAAATGTATAATATATAGTGATCAAAAAAGTTATAAGTATATATTCAACAAGAAGGAATTGAACATGAGACAGAGGATATGGAAAAAATTAATCAAAGATTATGATTTCATGATCCATTACCATCCAAGAAAAGAAAATAAAGTGGCTAATGCTTTGAGTCGAAAAAGTAATGCTTCATTAACCATGTTATGTTTTGTATAATATCATATGGTTTTTGATTTGATAAACGTTGGAAATGAAATTTTTGGTGCAGAATACTCTTCTGTTTCATTTCAGGCATATGTGAAATCATCACTATGAAACAGAATAAAGAAAGTGCGTAAAGATGACAGTGAGTTGCAGAAAAATTTAGTGTTGGTTCAGAAGGGTAAGTTTCCTGATTTTAATGTTTATAATGATTGTGTTTTGAGATTTGGAATGAGACTATGTGTGCTTTTTGATTCACAGTTCAAGAATGAGTTGTTATGTGAAGATCATAGATCCTCGTTTTCAGTTTAACCTGGTAGTACTAAAATTTACAGAGATCTTCGGGAGTATTACAGGTGTGATGGAATGAAAATATATATTCTTGATTTTACTATGAAGTGATTGACTTGTCAGCAGGTTAAAGAAAAGTGATAGTTACTGAAAGGGATGCTTCACCCTTTACTAGTGCCAGAGTGGAAACAGGAAAATATATCAATGGACCTTGTTGAGGGATTACCAAAGACATCTCGAGGTAATAATACAATCTGGGTTACTGTAGATCTATTGACTAAATATTCTCATTTCCTTCATATTTCAGATACATTGTCTCTAGATTAACATTCACAGTTGTATGTTAAAGATATAGTCAGGTTAAATGGATTTTCCCTCTCCATTGTATCTGATCGTGATCCCAGGTTTACTTCTAACCTTTTGAAAGGCCTTCAAAAGTCATTGGGTAGTGAATAAAAATTTTGTACAGATTTTCATCCGCAATCAAATGGGCTATCAGAATGAACAATTCATACCATGGATGATATTCTATGTGATTGTTCACTAGATTATTAGGGATGTTGGGATCAACATATTTCAATGCTTGAATTTTCATATAATAATAGTTTTCATTCCATTATACAGATGGATCCTTTTTAGGAATTATATGGAAAGCATTGTCGAAATCCAACGTTTTGGGATAAAGAAGGTGAAAGGAAGGTGATGGGACCCGAATTGGTAGAACAGATGGTAGAGAATGTTAAGTTGATTTAGAAGAACATGAGAATAGCTCAGACCAGACAGAAAAGTTATGCAAATAAACAGAGAAAGGATCTTTCTTTTGAGGAAGGTGATCATGTCTTTCTCAAATTTTCCCCCTAAAAAAGTGTTATGTGTTGTTGGTGAGAAGAGAAATGTGACTCCAAGGATCATTGCACCTTATGATATTCTATAGAATGTTTTACCAGTTGCATACATAGTGGCTTTAGCTCCTAGTTTATCCAAGGTACACAATGTTTTTCAGGTTTTGATGTTGAGAAAGTATATTCCAAGTCCATCTCATTTTTTTAGCCCAGAGGTAGTTCAGTTGGAAGACAATATCTCATATGAAGAACAGCCAGTCTAGATTTTTGACCGTAGAGGGAAAGTGTTGCAGAATAAGGTAATTCACCAGGTAAATGATTTTTGGAAAAACCATATGGTTGAAGAGGCAATGTGGGAATCTAAAAATGCTATGAGGGATAAATACCCCCATTTATTTGATAAGTGAATAAAATTACGAGGACGCAATTTCCAAAATTCGGAAGGATGTGACATCCCATGTAAATGAACTATAATACATATTTTATATTTATTGATATATTTGAAATAAATATTAATTTTACTTTAAATGGGTCTCTATGTTCGATCGCCTACCAGATATGCAACAACGGGTTTTTTTGGAATCTTACGTAGAACACTAATAATATAATATTATTATTTTAATGGTAGTTAACTCCTAGCCATTGTATTAATGGGAATGAACAAAAATAACTACAATATAATAATACATGTTTGTTAAATGTATTTAAATTTATCCAATAAAAATTTATAGGCTTAAAATGTGAATGAATCTAATTTTAAACATAATTTACATTAAAATGTCGATTTACCTCCTTTTAATAAAGAGATTTCATTAAATATAGTTTTTGTCACTTTAATATATTCTAATTGACCAAATTAAATCATTCTTTAGAATGGGAAAATCGAATTTTACTTTGGGTAATTTTTGGTATTTTTATGATAAAGTTCATGTTTTAATGAATAGTGAAAAGTATTGTATTTTAATTCAAAGGTGCCTTTTAATCAAATTTCATTATATGGTTTGATTATATTTTTTTATTGATTTTAATTTTAAATTAAATTATATTTTTACCATTTAATCCAATGTTGGTCATTGGAATTAAGTTCACTTTAAAATTGAACATAAACAAGTATCAATCTTTTCATATTTATTGTTTTTAAAAACATGCTATTTGTTTTGATAATAGGAATTAATATTAAATTTAATTAATTCCAGTCCTATGTATTGAATTTCAAAAAATAGGGATCATTTTTGAATTCGGAATACCAAATATTGCTTTGGAAGATTTTTTGGTATTTTTCTGAAAAACATCAATTTTTGTTGAATATTGAAATCACTTAGTAGTAGTTAAAAAAACTATCTTTTTCATTTAAATGAATTTTTACCACATCTATGAATTTAATTTCACAAATCCGACATACATGTCTATTATGAAGAAGTAAAATGTGTTTTAATACGATGAAAATAATTTTTGGTGAATAGTAACTAATGTCTTTTATTTACTGCGGTTAAATGTAAATAGGACAATTCAAGGTAAAAATAATATTATAATAATTAAAAATTTCCTTAACACTTGTCCAAACCTTATTTGATGAGTAAATTCCGTCCATGGGCATCTTTGGGTCTATTTTGGAACCCCATGGATCCACTTATTAATGATAATGACACTTTAGATTAATTAATTTAATGTAAAGGAAAAATGACAAAAACAAATATCTTTTAGTAAATTAATTTTTATATGGTGTTATATAAGTAATAATTTTTCCTATAAATATTCATTGAAAATCTAAAAAGATTTCCTACATCATTGTATTTTTTTTATAATTTTTCGACATTAAGGAAATTAAATTATTAATGAATCAATAATGATTCTATATTTACCTCATTGATAAATGATTTTAATAAATAAGATTATAATGATTAAAATACTATCCAAAACATGTCCAATTCTGATTGGATGATTTCATTTCGAATATGAGTCATCTAATCTTTGACTTTAATGTTTTATTTTTTCCTTTTGAAACAGAATATGTGTTTATAATAAAATAATGTTTTCACACTTTCATAAAGTTCCCCTCTTCACCCTTATAAAAGAAGACAACTTCTAACCAATTCCAGACACCTCTCAAGAATTTTGGATCATCCAAACTCTATCCAATTAAGCTCCCTGCATCCCTATAATCCTCCTAAAAGCCTTCACCTAGGCATAAAGGCACTTCAATTAGTCCTTTGGATGAAACCAAAAGGAGTTACCCAAATTAAAGGTATTGTTTTCTCTTAAATTGTTTTCTTTTATTTTACTTCTCCAACCCCTAATCTAATTTTATTACATTCTTTTGTAACAAAACAATTACCCTCAATATACTACGATGTTTTTATGTGAAGTATTCAAACTACACTTACACACACCACTATCTAATGGATGAAGAACATAATGTTTCTGTGGATGGAAAACTAACGCCTCACGAAAGGATGATTGTTCAAATATCTCGAATCGCCTCTCATGGTGGTCATTATGATGGAACTGTATTCATATATGATATATATTATGTTTATTCTTTCTCTATGATTTTTTAATTTCCATTTATAGCATGTATTTATAGTTTCCATTATGGTTAAACGCGATAATCACATTAGAGGAAGTGCATACTACCTCCCAATCAAAGTGATATGACTCGTTAATGCCATTTGTGGGACATATAAAGGATGAAGTTAATGATATTGTATATGATATTATATATGAAATTACACTGGAATTATAATATACAAATATATCATTACATTTTAATTCCATTAAAATAATAAATAGAAATGAAAGTAGGGTTCATACGTACGTACGGCTTACCGTCTCCATGAACGGTGCATTTCATTTATTTTCTCCAAATGTTATGTACTATTATAAATACATGTATATACTGGATATATATGATATATATGATATCTAAATCATGAATATCATTCTGTATATAATGGACTATTGACCACATGGACAACGTGTAAATATAAGGTGTTCCTTTTTGAATCATTTACCAAATATCGACAAAATGGCCATTATTAAATTTAATTATTACATAATGTTTATAAAATGGTAATAAGTGATATAAAAGTAATAATAAAATACAAAAGGGTTTCTTTGCAAGTAGAAATTAACTTTACTTTAATATTCAAGAAATTATAGAATGATCTAGTCAAGTCGGGCATGAGGTAAGGGACTTCGTATCAATCTTCTTTCAATGAGGCATATTTAGTATTCTACACGACTTTATTTTATATTCTGTATACACCACTTTGAAAATTCATTTCCGTCAAAGGGAATCTTTTTATACAAAGAGTTTTACTAAAAAACAAAAAAGGAATTTTTTTTCAACTAAAGCAGTGACAACAACCTTTCCACCGCTGTGAGTATTATTTGATCATTGGCTTCATTAACAAGCAGTAATGTTTTTAAAAGGGAAAATAAACACCATATACTCTTTTTACGTATTTTGGTATTAAAAATAATTTTGATAATGGATTTATTATTTCAATATCTTGAAAAGATATTTTTTATTGCAATGTGGAAATGTTATCTTTCCTTTATTCTTAGGTTAAGTGTTATGATCATTATATGGTTCTTGGGAATTATTTATGTATACGGGTGGTTCTGTGATAATCCTAGGGCGGGTGATCACGAGATAGAGATCCAGTGCATTGGGTAATGTGACGGAGGTAAACGTGAATGTTTCTCCTAAGAGATTTAGAGAATATGTTATAATGGGTATTTTAATGTAACTCCATATATTGCTATGATAGCTACATTGTATGTATGTTATGGATGCCACAAGTTACCATTATGATTTATGATTTGTATGTGTCTTTCATAAAATCTTATGTTTTCATGAGGTAGGTAAAAGAGTTTATATTTTTTATGTATTAATGAACAAATGTTTTTCATTCATTTTTTTATAACCTTTAATGTTCTTTTTATACTCATCCTAGTTTTTGAAATGTATTTACAGGACATAAAGATGAATATGGTCAATGATGGGATCAAGGAAATGTCATGCTGTCTAAAACATGGAACAAGAAATTACTCTTTTTTAGAGATATTTTATTTTATGAAAAAATGGAATCTATGTAGAAGTGTCTACTTTGTAATCTTTTGAGATGTATTAGTTATGTCCTAATTCACTATAAATCTAAACATGAAAAGATCCACATTGTGAATTAATAATTTAATTCATTATAATGTACGTTATAAGGATGGGTCCTTATAAAATGAGTGGTAAAAATATTACATCCCTCGCAAGAAACTCCTAGGGGATATGCTTTGTAAACTTAGTTGCTCATAATAAACCATTATGAAGCTCTTCATCCCATATTTATTGTAATATTATAGAACCTAATATAAAATTGAAAACATATAAACCATATTAGAACCAAGAAATAAATTACTTATGGAACATGGGTCATTAATGATTTATCTCAATTATTTTAATAGTTTCCAATTTTTTAATAAGTATTCTCAAAATAAAAATTTCATTAAATGTTTGTAATATGAAAAAACTGGGTTAAAAATGGGAGAAATGGGAAATGAGAGGTTTGTACCAATGACAAAACAAACAGGATGGGAGCCGAAGTACAAAATAGTATGATGATTCTCACTCTAATATCCCAGGATATTGATAATTTTAAAAATAATGTTAATCTATTGAATACACCATTTAAGGAGAATCATTCAATTGAATCATTCAATTGAAAATTTCCACCAACCTTTAGAGTATATTCAAATCAACTTATTAGTGATAAATAGATCAATGTTATAGAAATGATATTTTCTTTTCTCAATTTCTCATATCACTTTGATGTTTGGACAACCCTTTTATCATTTCTACGGCGAGGTAGACGAGTATTGGAATCCAATTTATAATACCAAAAAAATGACTGATGTATATTCTATATAATGTGATGAATTCCGGAATGTTTAATTTACTATGTATTTTCATTTTACTTATGTTATGAACATATATAAATAATATCTAGAGTTTAAATAAAAGGAGGATGAATCCATCGACAAATATGAAGGAAACATCGTGGGGCTCACATGGTATGTCTTGGGTTCTATCCCCCACTATTATAGTAAAATTAATCAGTTCTTTAGCTGATTAAATACATTTATTTGAAATTTATTATACAAATATTATTTATAATATAACAATTTATTGGTAGATGTGTGATGATATAATATATTGAAATAAGAGAATCAAATTATGCTAGAGAGATAAAAAATGGAGAGTATCATGGTGGCTCTGATGATAAGTCGCATGGGGTAAATAATGTTTATGTACCTATATTAAACAAATTATGGATGATGTGGCTGGGTAAATTCCTCTACGGAATATGTGTTTCATGTACAGTATGATTGTCAACAATTATAATAATTCTTTCAACTATATAAAGACGCCAATCTACGAAACGAAGGAAAATAATATTCCAAAGAATGTTCAACCAACAATTCCATGATTCAAATGAATGGAGTTTGGGAGTTATAAAAATCAATAACCTAACCCCAGATCTAAAAAATAAAATAGAACCTAGAAACCTCTATAACCATGTGATCAAGTAAAATGGTATAATATTGCTACCACTGATGGGTTTTATGATAATGATGTAATCCTGGTACACTTATTATCTATTATTGTTATATTAGTAACCTAATTTATTAGGATTTATTGCATTATTTCATATCAATATAATTTTCTATGAATTTTTATATGCCACCTAAATCATTGGATATTAAACTATCTAAGATAAAATATGGTTGAGGAATGATTGAGTCAATGAAATAAAGAAAATTATCCAATATAAAATTATTAAAATATACTCACTATATATCAAAATATTCTTTCATTGGTTGATTTTGACATAATATTTTGATTGGATTATATTTCCTTTCATAAATAAGATAACAAATTACAAGTTAATGAAACCTCATTTCATAAAAAATATAATATTGTTTTCACATATCAATATAAGGATAATTATGAACTCCCTTTGGAATAAAATTCAGTAATATGGGTCATGATACCAAATAATGTGGGACATCAATCTAAATTGATTACAGACGTTTCCAAAAATAGTTGCATACCTTTTGTATATTAATATAATTTGTTATTTCCATGTAAACATTATTGTGATCCACTAGATCACAGGGTCGATTTTTTATTGAACTCTTGTGTACATCAATTCCTATCTCAAAAAGTTCTTATAGACTATATCCCACTAAAAATGATGATTTAAAGAAGAAACTACAATTGCATCTATTCAAGTGTTTTATATTACATAGTGTTTCACTATGGGCCCACCAAAACTATTTAAAAAAAATATGGATAGATCAATGTGAAATTACGTTCTATTTTCATGATAATATTAATCTCTCAATTAAAAACATGTATCATGAACCACATATTTATTATCTATTAAATTAACATAATGGAGATCAATATTTGTCAATAATTTACCATATATATATATCATTGGTTACAAATTGAAATGGCGGATATTTTAAATATATCATTCCATATCTGGTATGGACAACATGAATTAATAGTGTTTCCATTGGAAATTTTGAATGTTCATGACAACTTCATAGATATAATGAATACAGCCTTTAGAGACTACCTTGTATAATTTGTTTTTCATTATTGATAACTGATATTCTTATATATTCAATGTGATTTTATGATAATTAATTTAATATATAGATTGTGTTAAGAATATAATAAATGTAACATTTTAGGCAATGTTTAGCAAGTGATAATCTAGGATTCAAAAATTATCATTCTAATATCATGTATTCATAATAAATTCCATATATTTACATATTATTATTTAATAGAATAATTTATTGAAAAATAGCCCAAACAAAAAATAGTATCTATGATCCATCATTTTTTAAAGTTAGTGAGATATTGTCAATGCGTTGATAGAAATTTTTCATGGCTTCGAACTCCATAATCATTTTATTATTGAAGGGATTCAAGTTCCATTGGATAGAGGAGAGTGATTAATTATTTAGGGAATTAAATAAGAGTATGTAAAATAAAGTTATACATACAATACCCTGTAGTGGGATGTGTTTATAATATATATTGATTCATTATTAAAGGCCTTGAGAAGCATCCTCATACCAGATGATAACATAATTTATTATGCCTAATTTAATTATATTCTCAAGAGAAATGTTACCCAACATATGATTTTTAGTTGGTGGAAATGATAAATGCATTATGTATTTGGATAAATTATCTCAATATAGAAAATGGAGTGACATATATTAATCATAAGATCTAAAAATTAATATTCACTAAAAGGGAGTGGAAGATAAACCACATGAGATGATTTTAATTGATAAATGATAAGGAATACTCAATACATTACCAACCAAAGAAGGTAAATAAGGTGGATGATTCTCTTTATAAGAATGTTAAAGCTACCTAATCATGGTTGAGTATTGATAAATACCAAATACTCATTGATTTGAAGAGGACTAAAATTAAGGTCTTGATGGGAGGGAATAAATGTTATAGTTTCCGATCAACATATCAGCCGTTCATCCATATCAAGAAAAAATAAGCTCATTAAGATGACGTAGAGATATAGAAATTAGATTAGAGTATTCTATAATTCAACTTTATAAAAGATATAGTTATATGGTTTGAAATCAGAATATATGTCACATCAAAACCATAATTAAAGAAGGAACTTTTGGATGATGTAAATAAATCATCGTTCTTTATTCATCCTATATGTATGAAGATGTATATATATATATATAAATGTCAGTTTGTATGGAATGTTGATTGAAATTGTATAATACGTTACTTGATGCTTTTTAATATAAAAATATATGAACTAATCATAAATTTTAAGGGTATATTTCAACCATTACCCATTCCTGTTTGAAAATTAGAAAACATAGTAATGGATATCTACATAGGAATACCAAATAATTATAAAATTAATTATTTCATTTGGATTATTTTGTATCCCCCTATAATGGGTCCAAATTTTAATTCCATCAATGAACTTTTATATCTTCATCAAATCACTAAGGTATACATTAGATAAGTGGTAATTCTTCATTGAGTACCACCCCCAATTTTTTCTTTTCATGTTCTAAGGATTACCTTCATGTTCTAGATATGTTTTTAGAAATAATTATAGATAGAGATTAGTTTCAGGTCATCTTATGATCTAGAAGATGACGGTAAATTTAAAATGTAACAACCCCTCCCCATAAATTTTACCCCACCTGGGCCGGAAATGTGAGAAGGGAGATGAAGAACCTCGAGTCCTACCTCCAGTAGGCCCCGAGTTGGAGACTACCACCGAGGGTACAGTAAACACACAAATGGGAGGCATTACCCTCTAATAGAATACATGAGTAAGAGAGAGATAATATATACACAAACCAACTCCAACATAGAACTGAAATATAAAATAAAACCCAAGTGAACATATTTAATGTCATGAAAAAATACTACATCAGTAAGGAGAAAAACTGAAAGTTCCCAAAAGAATTTAACAACTGTAGAAACCAAAATCATGAACACCTCTTGTAACCCCAAGCTAGTAGAAACCATCTTGATATCCAACCTTCTCCATGTGACATGAAAAAAAGCTCTTATATACACAGGGTGAGTATAACAGTACACTCAGTAGGATCCTCCCGGAAGCCTCTCATGCCAATGTAAAGGAAGCAAGCTAAAGCACATTGAACAACAACTGAAACTAACTCATCACCTAAACAAGTATACTAAGTTCCCAACCTCACTATGGATACTCTCACCAAGTAACACAAATAAGAGTATATAATATAATAATTAATATCAAGGGTACCCAGCTACTACTTTCCCACTGGTTTGCCGCTTTTCCCCAGCGTTGCACGTCCTAAGAATCTTTCTCTAAAAAGGATTTCCCGCAGACACCTGGCTAAAACACCACAACATGCACCTTGTAAGACAAAACCACCATGTCTATATAAGAAAATTAACCAGGTAGTTTCTGGGAGCCACCACATCCTGCATAACATGTATCATACATCGGGTATTATACCTTAAGCCATTACAGCTCACACACCGAATAAGGATCCTCAACCCATCACAACCTATACACGTTACAGCAATAGTTGTCCTTGGTAGACTATATCTGGATTATATGTGTGTGAATAACCACAAGCCAGTATATCCCTCTACACACATATATGGGGAGAACTAACCATTGTGCCTACCATCACAAGTAAATACCAAGAGAAGAATATGAGGCCAAATGGGGTAGTCATCCTTTCATCCTCCCACCGGAATGTTGGGGACAACACCCCACGGGGATCATATTCCCAGGGGTGTCAGTTCCCTTACTGATATGGTGGAGTAGCGCATAGAAACCCAAAACATTCAGGATATTCTATATCTCACAACTAAAATTTGAGCATAACATAGTCTGGGACTCAACTACAGCTAACATCTCTCGGACTATGGACTGCAACTTCTAATACTAGGTATCCAATGAGCACACAACCATTTAAATAGATTTAATAAATTATTCCATTCAATTTTTATCATTTTCACTTTTCGTTAATTAATTTTTAAACATTAATTAACTGGAACCAATTCTAAAAAAAATTCTATTAGCATCACACCAAAAGGACATTGTTCCTTCAAAATTACAACCTCATCATTTTGTTCTGGAAACTCTAACCCCAAGGGTTAAAATCATTTATTCAATTATTCATTATAGAATTACTTTCCCATATTACCATGAATTCTAGAAAAACATTTTAAACTACTAAACACAAGGCGTCTCAACACGGTGATTATATGTACTACCCGTCGAGTCTTTGTAGCCTATAGCAAGAGCATAGACCCATCCTCCCTTGAGAATATAAACACGGAAAGAACATGGAATAACCCGAGTGTCTTTTCCAATTTTTGAAGAAGGGTAAGTAAGACCAGCTGCTTTGAGTAGTGGGGAAATGTAAAGCATATAATCAAACAATATGAATCGGCAATCATCTAACAATTATATCAAACATGTTCCATCATCCATGGTGTCCTCCCCGACACCCACATTCCTAAACTGATGCATCTCTCCACTCTAGGTGTCATCTGCTGCCACATCCAAAGGTCCCCACGATCCACACAAACCACAACATCTATACAGGCTCAAAACACAACACAATTAGTAGGAAAAAATCATATTAAAAATTGGGCTCTTGTCCCTATTACAATCTTGAGGGTAACCAAGAACCCTTAAATGAATTATCAAACAATCAGTTCTTTAATCTATCCTAGATGAACTGATTTATTTTTCATAGGTTCCAAATTCAGGAAACCTAATCAGTAAGGTATCAAAAATAATTAAACATGCGTACAACTCCAATTTGATTAGCATCAAATTACAATAAGGGTAACCAGATTTATTGACCTGCCTTTTTATCTTTAAACCAAACAATTATCAATTAATTGATGTTTATGTTCTTTACCAATTTTTATCAAGAACATATAGCTAAACAGGAAAGCATTGATATCACACTATCTAGAGAAACCAAACACAATAACATATGATTGATATAAATTTATTTATCTGGTTTAAATATTTATAATGTGAATTACATTGTAATCTAGTGGGATAAAACATGATAACAATATAGTTGCACATAAAGGAAGAGAGAAGCAACGAATCCACTACAACAATAGTTATTGACGTTCTTTATACGAGAACAGTTCACATAAAGAATCATGATCCTCCCCTCGTGACAACTACATCCACCCAATGATGCCCTGGTATGACCGTACCAACAATATCCCATGAAAAATATTATAGTCGCATGGAAATCACCTGATTTAACATGGAAATTAGAAACATGAGGAGATACCCCAAAAGAATGAAGATAAAACATACCTTATATCGAAGATTTATCGATACAACATGGTTGTATCAAAACTGAGCGAAACCAATCTGAGGAGGAATGCTTGATTGTGAAAATCTAATGAGAATGAATGAGTTGTTCAAGAGTCTCTCATGCAAGAACAAGGAGAAAGAATTAGGGGGGAATATATCCTATCCCATTAGAAGATTTAATGGAGCGACGGTTTAAAATATGAAAATTTTTCCATTAAATGAATATTTCATTAAACCACAAGGTATAACCATGTAAAAACATCCTAATCCTTAGGGATAATTAATATAGGTGTAATGTACTTCAAATCTGCCCTAGAGTCCTTAAAATGAGGCCATAAATGATTTTTACGTCAATGGATATGTTAAAGGGGTGATACAGTAGGAAGCTGGAAACATTGTTCACCATTGGAACCTCACCGTTTTAGAAACACTGTTAATGAACCTCATCGATGGAACCTCACCATTCTGGAAACACCGTTCATAAACCTCACCGTTGAAACCTCATCTTTCTAGAAATAATATTCATGAACCTCACCGTTGGAACCTCAATGATGAAACCTCACAGTTCTTGAAAAACTGTTCATGGACTCAAAATTTTGCAAAGCAAATAAGGGCTGCTGTTAGAACCTCACTATTCTAGAAACACTGTTCACCTAAGGTTACCATTACACTGTTCACAACAGTCTACGGTTGTAACTGTTCACCTAAGGTTACCATTGCACTGTTCACGAAAGGATAATGTTGACACTGTTCACCTAAGGTTACCATTGCACTGTTCACATAAGGTTAATGTCGACACTATTAACCTAATGTTACCGTTGCACTATTCACAACGGTCTACTATTGGAACTGCTCACAGAAGGTCACCATTGCACTATTTGCAATGGTCTACTATTGGAACAGTTCACAGAAGGTCACCGTTGCTTGTTCACAATGCTCTACCATTGGAAATGTTCACAGAACGTCACCATTGCACTGTTCACAATAATCTACCATCGGAACTGTTCAGCTAATGTTACCGTCGCACTACTCACAATGGTCTACCGTGGGAACTGTTCACAAAATTTCTTCGTTGCGCTGTTGAAAATGGTCTATAGATGGAACGTTTCACCGAACTATAAATTTGGCAATGTGTTAGGGATAAGTCACCTTGACCTCCTTGAACACCTCAAACACCATATTTTCACAATGGAATAGGTCAGATAGGTCCAGGATATTACATTAGATATCTCTCAATACATTCTCATCCATGGGAATTCAAATCCAACCTAAAGGGAAAAATAAACGGTGTCTAAAAAACCACCCATTGATATACCTCTAAAAATAGTGAAAACCACAAGAAGCAACATAATATATTCTTATTATAAACATGAAAGCTATAAAAATAAAGGGGAAAACGTTACATGAAAAGAGTTAAACATAAAAATACTCGGGGTACTGATCACGCATCAGTGACTAACATTCCCAGGTGCTCTCCTCCATGACACAGTGTCTCCACAAGACATGATCCTAGGTGATAGAACGCCCATGCAACAGCTTATCCTTGAGGTCATGAAACACCACAGGATGCTTCTCAATGGTTGCATCATCATCAACATAAATCTATTTCCAATCGAGGACATGAGAGTTATCATAAAGATAATGATGGAGCTGTGATACATCGAAAACGTCATGTATCTGAATCACCTGTGTGGTAAGTGCTTCTCGATACGACATTGCATCAACACGAGCTAACAACCTGAAATGCCCAACAATACTAGGAGAAAGCTTACTCTGATGACCAAACCATCACTTCCCAAGACTGGGAGTCACCTTCAGAAACACATGATCCACAACCTTAAACTCTAAGGGTATCCTACATTGATTATAATATAATTTTTGATGATCTTGAACTGTTTTCATCCTCCAATGAATCACCATAACCATCTCTGTTGTATTCTGCAGTAGTTCCGATCTTAGAATTTCTGACTCTCTGACACCGGTCCAGCAAAACAGAGAATGAAAAGGTCAACCATACAAAGCATAAAATGGAAACATACCAATGGTGGAGTGAAAACTATTATTCTAAGAGAACTCCACCAACGTTAATTGACTCATCCATGAACCTCCAAAATAAAGGACACACGAGTGTAACATATCTTCAAGAGTCGGAATGGTTCACTTTGTCTGACCATCCGTTTGAGGATGAAAAGAAGTGCAAAGGCATAGTTGAGAATAGAAATCAGGTTGGATACGTCTCCACACCCTAGAGGTAAAATTAGGATCTCGATAAAAATTGATCATCCTTGGGACCCCATGAAGTCTCACCACCTCTTCCATATATTTCCTCGACAAAACATCCACTGAGCACAACTCCTTGATCGTTATGAAGTGGGCCGATTTTTTTAGAAGACACACTACCACCAAAATAGCATCATGTCATCCAAGTGCACAAGGTAAACCGGTTTCAAAGTCCATTGAAATGTCCTCCAACTTCCATTGAGGAATCTCTAATGGCTGGAGAAGACCACAAGGAACACGGTGTTCAACCTTCACCTTATGGGAGACCAATCATTGAGACACAAACTCTGCAACCACAAGCTTCAGCACCGACCACCAAAACTAGCTCATCATGGCTCAGTACATCTTTTTTAAGCCTGGATTCACCGATAAATGTGAAATATGAAACTCTCTGAGTACCATCTCGCACATAGTCAAAGAAACCAAAATTCTTCCGGGACACAACACTCGGTGTTTTCATCCTCTGACCAACCATCAGGGGCTTCTCCAAAAACTACAGGGTCTCTCCAGACCTCCACCTTTAGATCCCCTAACTGGGACTCTTCCACCTTCTGCGTCAGGGATGACTATATCGTAATCTGAAAAATACATCCTCTACCCCCATCAACTCCCATATCAATATGTAATGCTAACTTCTCTTCCATTACACTCCGAGAATCATTGGATTCATGCACAGCATCACTACGTGACTTTCCACTCAACGCATCAGCTACTACATTCCCCATTCCATGTGTATATGATATTTTGAATTTGTATTCCTGTAAGAACTCCATCCACTAACACGGTCATAAGATCAAGTCATGTTGCGAGAAAACAAACCTAAAACTCTTATGATTGGTGAAAAACACAAAACACTCACCAATGAGGTATTGTCTCCACAACATCAAAGAAAAAACCACGGATTCCAACACAAGATCGTTTTTGGAAATTTTATTCTCATGGGGATGTAACTGACGAGACCCATAAAAAACAACTGACCCTTTCTGCATGAGAACACAACCTAAACCAATATGCGAAGCGTCGTAGAAAACGTCAAACTGAACTCCCTCAGCTGGAAGTCAAATAACTGGAGAACATAATAACTCATCCTTTAGTTAATTGAAAACTTCATAACACGGATCAGTCCATATGAATGCCTGATCCATCCTGGCCAAAGCTGTTAGAGGAGTGACAACTTCTAAGAAATTGTCTACGAACTTCCTGTAGTAGCATGTGAGACCAAGGAAACTTCGCACCTCCGACATTGCCTTGGGACTCCCCAAGACAAAACTGCTTCTATATTCGATGTATCAACATCTACTCCCTACTGGGACACAGCATGCCCAAGAAATAGACTTCTCAAGCCCGAAACTCACACATCGTAAACTTCCAAAAAATCTGATGTTGACGAAAAACTCTCAAAAAGGCGTGTATATGATCTTCATGCTCCTCCTCAGATGTGGAGTACAGATGGATGTCATCAATGAAAACCACAATGAACATGTCCAAGAACTCATGGAACACAACATTCATCAATCCAATGAACACATCTAGATCATTCGTCACGCCGAACAACATTACAATGAACTCATAATGCCCATGGCAACAAAAGAAATCATCCTTCAGGATATCCTCATCCTTTACATGCATGTAACGATATCAAGACAAAAATTCCATATTTGAGAACCAACATGCACCCTTCAGTTGATTAAATAAATCATCAATCTGTAGAAGAGGATAACGATCATTTATTGTCACTTTTTTATGCGACGATATTTGACACACAACCGAAAACTGTCATCAACCTTCTTCATGAAGAAAACGGGTGCACCACATGGTGACACACATGGCCGAACAAAACCGCACTGTAACAAACCCTAAAGCTATATACGTAACTATCGTAACATAGAAGGGGCCATCCTATATGCGGAAATAGAGATAAGAGATGCTCCTAGTTTTTTCAATCCCAAACTCAATCTCTCGTCGAGGGGGTAATTCTAGAACCTCTTATAGAAAGTCATTACGGTACTCTTCTATGACCCTAGTAAATTCCAACTAATGAACCTCTGAATAACACGAAATCATCTTATCCATCATGGATGAGAAGGATGGAACACGCCTATGACCCATCTAAGGATCTCGCTCGCCATCAAACACCACCAGATCTCCATCCGCACCAACGAAAACAACCTTCTTCTTAAAGAAATCCACAATAGCCTTCACCTAATCGAAACAACAAATTCCAAGGATGACATCATATGGATGTATTCGTAAACATAGGAAATCACCCCATGAGCTGGGTTTCCACAACACTAGCTCACATTCTCTTCATACTTGAAACAATTCAGCTCGACCTCCAATTGGCGTAGTCAACGCCAAGGACACTGGACGACTCTCTACCTCAAGTCCCAAGGAATGGACAAGGGTAGGTGATATGAAGAAGTGTGTTTCTATTGAATCAGACAAGGAATACACCTAGGATGAAAACATGATAATGGTAAATAGAACGATCTATAGCTTGCCTGGAGCTGGAAACGCTAGAGCATGAAGTTGACCACGACCTCCTCTACATCCTCTCTCACCCTGATGACGACCACCACCACGACCATGCTCTACTCTCTGAGGACTATGAGTATCATGGGGATTTCCCATTACTTCTACATATACCCTTTGCTGGTCTAAAGCATGTGAAACCTGCTGTTGTTACCTCGGCTAGAACTGCCTCAATGGAGGAACCTGGAGCATAACACCTGGTGCACGATGACTACTCTAAAAGGTTGGGCACTCCCACTGCTGATGACCATGACCACCACAAGAAAAACAAGAACCAGATCCCTTAGAATATGCCTGAGAGTTGCTGCCTCTAGAGAAATGAGATGAGAAGGGCTGGGACCTACCCCGAGCTAAACGGAAACACTTTTTCCATGAAAATCGGGAACCCCGGACCACAGATCTTCTTCTTGAGGAATAATGAATATTCCCCTCTCATGATGATACGGTCTTGGAAAGAGTCTTCTAGAAAACCTCTTCCCTCTCTAGCACCTCAAGATATGTCTTCATCATAAATGGGGTGACATGGCGCAAGATCAATGGATTCAAAGCCTCCCTGAAATGCCTCACCCTGGCCTCCTCATCTGGCAGCAGGTCTGAAGCATATCATAAAAGATTCCTGAAACAGATTCCAAACTCTCAAACACTAGATTATAGAAGGGTAATAAGGTCCTGGCGACTGGATTCCAACGCAGTCGAAGAATGAAACTCATCACTACACTGGTCTCAGAACTCCTACCAAGGGATTTTTGACTCCTCACGATCCCTGAATTATTAGAACAACCACTGCCTCACTGCTCCATGAAACATCGTAACAACCATGGACACCCAGTGCTCCTTCCGATGACGGATCGAACTGAAGCCTATCTGAACCTCCTCCAACTAGTCTTCCGTGACTGCATCTAAAACAGATCCCTCATACTTATGACGACTCTGACACTAAAAAACTCAGACTGTCTTCTTCTAAGTGTCGTTATATTCAACCTCTACCCTACGGCGATCTGCTGGAACAACCAGTTAGACAACATCTGCGCAAACCTGACGAGGACGTCGACCTAAAGCGAAACATGTGAAATAAAAAACCGTTAGAGCTAAAAATCTTGGAATATGGAGGACTCAATATTAATTAATTAATTTTTTTCATTAACTATTTTTAGGTTAACTTATCCCACGTTCTACGCATTCAAACACAAGCACAAAGAAGAATTATGCATGATCCTTTCCTAGGTCCCTACCATTCATCTAGTATCACTTTGTTTAGTATCCATTGATAACATAAAGGTCTGTACATCATATCATAGGGGGACCTAAATGCCTATGTCTCAGTCGGTCTCTAGTGTTTACATCACTTTATAAATATGAATGACATTGTTGCCCTACCAACCCACACAGCCTCACCAAGCCTAACTCAAAACATCATCATATCCCTCAACCACTCTTGATACCAGTATGTCACACCCCTACCAACAATGTGTACCCCTCCTAGTCCAACAATGTGAGAAGGGAGATAATGACCCCTGAGTCCTACCACCAGTTGGACCAGGGTTGGCGACATGCACCGTGGGTATAGTAAACACACAAATGGGAGGCATAACCCTCTAAGAGAACACATACAGAATAGAGAGATAATATATACACCAACCAACTCAAAATTAGAACTGAAATATAACTGAAAAACCAAGTGTACATATGTAATGTCATGAAAAACCATTACAACTGGTAGGGTAAAAACTGAAAGTAACCAAAAGAAAGTAAAAAACAACAACAACCACAAGCTCGAACACCTACTGCAACCCCAGGATAGTAGAAACCATCTTGATATCAAACCTGCTCCAAGTGAGCTGAAAACAGTTTATATATACATAGGTTGTGTATAACAGTATACTCATAAGGATCATGCCCAATTCCTCTCGGGAAAATGTAAAGGAAGCATGATAAAGCACAGTGAACAACAAGTGAAACTAACTTGTCACCTAAACATGTATACTATGTTCCTAACCTCACCATGGATACTGTCACAAAGTAACACATATAAGAGTGTATAATATAATATTGACTATCAAGCATATCCTGCTACTACTTCCCTACTAGTTTGCCACATTACCCCAACATCGCACATCCTAAGCATCCCTCTCCAAAAATGTTTTCCCATTGACTCCTGGGCGAAACTCCACAACCTGCACCTCGTGAAAAAATACCACCAGGTCACTTATGCAATGTAACCTAGTAGTTTCTGGGAGCTGCCACAGCCCACATATATTTTATCATACATCGGGTATTATACCTCATGACAATACATCACATAGACCGAGTAAGGATCCTCAAGCCATCATAGCCTAAACACGTTACACCTATTGTAGTCCATGGGAGACAATATCCAGAATATATGTATGTGAATAACCACAAGCCATTAAAGACCTCTACGGGAATATATGGGGAAAACTAACCATTGTGCCTACCAGCACATGTAACTTCCAAGAGAAGAGTTTTGGGCCAAAGGGGATAGTCAGCCATTAATCCTCCCACTAGAATGTTGGTGAATCACCCCCCCAGGGGATCAGATTCCTTGGGGTGTCAATTGAATTTACTGACAGGGTGGAGTATCATATAGAAACACAAAACGTAGAGGATATACTATATCTCACTACCAAAATACGGGAATATCCTAGTATTATACTCAACTATAGCTAACGTCTCTCATACTCTAGGTTTCCACTTCTAAGACTAGGTAACCTATAAGAAAACAAATATTTATGAAGATTTAACACATTATATCATTCCATTTTTAAAAGTTTCTTTTTATGTTAATTAATTATTTAAACATTAATTAACACGTAAAAATTCCACATTAAATTCCATTTGAATCACACCGAAAGTACAATGTTCCTTCAAAATTACAACCTTATCATTTTGTTCCAGCAACTCCAAAACCAAGGGTTAACATCATTTATTCAATTATTCATTAAATAATTACTTTCCCATATTTTCAGGCATTCTAGAAAAACATTATATACTACTAAAAACAAGGGGGATTTACGTAGTGAGCAGATGTACTCCACATCGAGTCTTTTCCTCCTATATCAAGAGAGTAGACCCATCCTCCCTTGAGAAGCTAAACACAGAAAGCATGTGAAAAACCCAGCGTGTCTTCACCCCTTTCAGATGAAGGGTATGTAAGACCAGCTGCCTAGAGAAGTGGGGAAAAGTAAAGAAGATAATGAACCAATATGAATGGTCATGGATCCAAAATCACATCCATCCAATTCCATCATACCCGGTGTCCTCCTTGACACCCACATACATAAACAGATGCATCTCACCTATCAAGGCATCAACTACTACCACAACTAAAAGTATCCATGACCCTACATACCACAACAGCCATCCATTCTCACATCACAACACAAGAAGCAGGAGAAAAAACATCTTAACAATTGGGCTCTTTTACCTTTAACAATAAAGATGGTAACCTAAAACCCTTCAAGGAAATATAAAACAATCAGTTCTCTAATCCATCTTGAATTAACCGATTTATTAATCATAGGTTCCAAATTCGGGAAACCTAATTAGTATGCTATCAAAACTAATTAAACATGATTAGTACGCCAATTTGATTAACATAAAATTACAATAAGGGGAACAAGATTCATTTACAAGCCTCTTTATCATTCAACCAAAAAATTATCAATTAATTGTTGATTACATTTATTACAAATTTTCATCATGAACGAATAGCTAAAGAAGAAGTCAAATATATCACACTATCTAGAAAAACATGATGCAATAACATACGATCGATTTCAATTTCTTTATCTGGTTCAAATATTTATTATGTTAATTCCTTTGTCATCCAATGGGATAAAATATGCTAACAATACAATTGCATGAAAAGGAAGAGAGAAGAAATGAATCCTCTACCACAATAGTTATTGACATTCTTTATACAAGAATAGTCCACACAATAGGTCATGATCCTCCTCTCGCGACAACTAAAGACACTCGAGGATTCCATGGTATGACCGCACCAACTAAAACCCCAGAAAACACTATTAGAAGCATGGAGATCACATGCTATAAAATGTAATGGACAAACATGATAATTAAAACCCCAAAAGAATGATGATAAAACATACCTTATATCAAAGATTGATTGATACAGCTTGGTTGCATCAAAACAGAGAAGAAAAAATCCGAGGAGGAAAGTTTGATGGTGCAACACATAGGACAAAGAATGGGATGTTCGAGAATCTCACACCCGAGAACAAGGAGAAATAATTAGGGAGGAAGATATCCTGCCCCTTTAAGAAGATTTAACGAAGTGATGGTTTAAGATACGATTAATTTTATATTAATCACGGTTCACATTAAACCATGCTGTTTGACCAAGTAAAAACATCTCGAGCCTTTGTGATAAATAATATAAGAGTTATGTACTTTAAATCGGCCATAGAGTACTTAAAATGAGAATTTAAATGCATCTTATGTAAAAGGAAACGTTAATGGGGTGAAACAGTAGAAAGATAGAAACATTGTTCACTGTTGGAACCTCACCATTCTAGAGACACTGTTTATGAACCTTACTATTAGAACCTCGCCGTTATAGAAAACACTATTGATGAACCTCACCATTAGAAACTCACCGTTCTGGAAACACTTTTAATGAACCTCACCATTTAGGAAATACTATTGATGAACCTCACCGTTCTGGAAACACTGTTCAATAACCTCACCATTGGAACCACACTGTTCTGGAAACACACTTCATGAAGTCAATATTTGGAAAAGGATATAGAGGCTACTATTAGAACCTCAATGTTCTGGAAACACTGTTCACATAAGGTTACTGTGGCACTGTTCACAACAATCTACCATTAGAACTGTTCACCTGAGGTTATAGTTGCACTGTTCAAAACGGTATAACATTGGGACTGTTCACCTAAGGTTACTGTTGCACTGTTCAAAATGGTCTACCATTGGAACTATTCTTAGAAGGTCACCGTTGCACTGTTCATAATGGTCTACTGTTGGAACTGTTCACAGAAGGTATGCGTTGCACTATTCACCATTGCCTACCGTTGGAACTATTCACCAAATGTCACTGTTGCATTGTTCACAACTGTCTATTGTTAGAACTATTCACCTAAGGTTACTGTTGAACATTTCACAAAGGTATACTGCTGGAACTATTCACAGAAGGTCATTGTTACACTTTTCACAACAATATACCGTTGGAACAGTTCACGAAACTGTAAATTTAGAAAAGTGTTGGAGATAAGTCACCTTTACCTCTCGGAACACCTCAAACACCATATTTTCACAAAGTAATGTACCATAGAGGTCTGGGCCATTACATAAAAGATGAATTCAATCTTTTGAGGATATGTTGATATCATTTTCATCGAATTTCTACAAATCATAGTATCCAAATGTTAACTTTTTAGAGTAATCATATAATAATATTTTCCACTCTATCATTCAAATGAAACCTCATGAGGGAATTTATGAGAAGATATTTTGGACTCTAATATACTACCAGGATGTTGGAGGGAGGAAGTTTATAGGCTCTAAAACTGTGTTGGAAATTCTGAAGATGTATGAAAATATTTACATTTACCAGAAAGTGACCCAAATTCACCAATAATGTTATATTGATAATAGTCAAAGAGATATAATGTTTTGAATTTGGTGATATTTAGTTTCATTAGATATATATTAATATGTTGGTTATGATATGTGGGGTGATAAAAAATCTGATCCCTGGGAATATTTCTCTCTTTGAGACCCTATATTATGTTGGGACTATTTTATGTTTCAAGAAACATCATCTTATTCTCTATAAGCTCCATGATGTGTTCCATGAAACACTTTTGAGTCATAGATACGAATCTCATATGTTGTTCAATTGGAGTATGATCTATCATGTTATGAAAATATACATTAAATTTTAAATCTAATAGATAAAATTCTTCATAACATGGAAACCCAACTAGTCAATGTCCTATAAAAAAACCATATGTTTGAGGAAGCCACATGGGAAGCTGAGGATGCATTGAGACAAAAGTATCCTCAATTGATTTTAACTTAATAAAAAATCCAATGATGAATTTATTATAAGGTGGTATAATGTATTGAAATATAAATTATGTTTATACTTCTCATTATAAAATTGTGTTAAATAGTTTCTTCACACAGAACATCGAATCGAAATGCATGATGAGATATTTTAAAAGTAATTATTTAATATAGATATTGAATTGGAATGAATAAATAGATATATAAATATATTATTTAATATTATATATTTATATATATATTAAAATCAATAAACCTAGTAATAAATATAAAAGAAGAATAAAAATACTTAAAAGTATTGAAAGTCATTCTCTAACAAAATTAGATTTGTATTATCATTTAGGATTTAATTTAAAAGATAAATTATAATTTTTATGAATTTTAATTTTGAAAAATGAACATAATTTGTGTAATTATCATAAAAATATTATCTTTGTATTAATTATTGTGATTTTTCTAAAAATATATATTTTTATGTGAATATTATCATGTATTGTGTTTATAAAATGCAATTTTTTAGAAATTAAAATTATATAAGTATGGGTTGTTAATTTATCAAATCCTTTTATTTAAAAAATAATTAATTTTTATCACATAATTTATAGATCAAAATAATTATTTTAATTTATAAACATTAATTTTTATTTTTAGAACATAGGATAAACTATTCTATAAAAGAATTACCACATTATACATGTATTATATTAAAAATAATTATTATATATTTTAATAATTTAATATGTCAAAATGGATTGCAAATTTTTAAATATAATTTCAATATTATATAATAAGTACTATTTAAATTTTTGTCATATATAATTATTTGAATATGTAAAAAATAATTACCGTGGAAAAAGATTGAATGGTAAAATTGGTTAACCACAGGGGTAAAAGGTCTAAAATGTCACAAAAATATTTATAAATGGGTTATGAGTTGTATATAAAAATTAACTTATCTCCATTAAATTATATTCTATTTTTTAGAATTTTATATATGTGATAAATGTTCTCTATTTATATAAAGATTAAATAATTAAAAAAATATAATTCCCACCACATACAAATGGGGTGACTCACCACCCCTTAAAGACCACTCTAATTTTTAGTTTAAACATGATGTTATTTCAATTTTTACTTAAACTATAACCCATTTCCACTTCCATTATATATTTGTCACAAATAAATATTCAAATTCCTCTAATTCTAAGGATCCCTCTAAGGGAAAACTCAATCTTCTCAATGTATGTACTAACATTTCCCTAACATTTACTCATTTCTATAGTTCAATTTCAAATATCATTTTTCACTAATTATAGGATGAATTTAGTGTCTATATTTTTCAAAATGGTATTATCTTATTTTATTGACCACATACCACATTTTATATTTTTTAAAAATAATAATCAAAATGGAATTCTTTTGTTTGTGCGGAAAACAACAAATACGATGTAATATATATGATTTTTCATTTTATTGTTTATTATTTTTTAAAATATCATTTACTATGTTTCAGAACACTTAAAATTTAAAAATAATATAATTTTAATTCATTAATAATGATATGTTTCCAAAATATCCCACTTTTCATAACCATGTTGATACATTAATAATGATAATTTCTTGTTTAGGACAATATACCGACCTACTTTATTATTATTATAAAATAATATCATGTTTGATCATGATAAAATAATTAATTAAATCAAATGATATATAGTATTAAATATTTATTTATTTTTTTGTTAATTATAACATTAAAATTATCGCCATAAATTTTGGTAACATTGTTTTTTCATAAATAGTCACAAAAAATGCCCATCTTTCATTTCAACTTAAAGTATTGTCATCAAAAATTACATGGAATGAAATTATAAAATTATAAATAATTATAAATCAAAAAATGAAATACGTTTCAATATAAAAAATTATTAAATAATCATAAAAATATTTATATTGGGTGACATTTTTTTATTTTTTTGGAAAACATTTATTTTTTAGTGAATATGGAAGAATACAATTTTGTTTAAATATCATTTCATTTCAATAAATTAATTGATTTGAAAAGTTATAATATGTTTTTAATATTATTTAAAATGAAGTAATATTTATTTATTTATATTTAATATATTTAATTATACTTTAATGATCTTTATATTGGTTTTTAGTTAATTAAATATTTGGGTATACAAAAGGATTTTTAGAAATAAAAAATTTGATGTGCATAATTTTTCTCCTTCCCAATTAATTACAAAAAACCCCTAATAAGTATTATTTAAAATGAAATTCATGAATTATATATATATATATTAAATTATATCCATTAAATTATTATTGTTATTCATAAATAAAATATAAAAATTGATTTTTCTTATAACATAACCCTCTTGAAAATCCATTTTTTCTTCGCTTATGAGGGATTTTTTTAAATTTAATTTTTCTTGTTATCGAAACTGAATTTATTAAAATAGATAAAATACTGTTCATAAAAATATATATTTTTTATTTATTAAATATAACTTAATTTTACATCATAATTAATAATGACAACATTATAAATTAATTAATGTGGTAAAGGTGAAAACACTTTTACTGGGGGTTAAACTAAAAGGATAATATATAAATGACCTAAAAATAGACAATAATAATTTTAAATTGCATATTTAGACCTCATAAAATTTAATTTTTTAAAATTCACTATTTTGGATCCTTATATGATGTGATAAAACGTTGGTGCAACCTATTTTTTTCAAAATTTAAAAGTGTGCCTCTCACCTCACATATAAAAGGAAACCCTCACACTCTTCTGTTCATTAAATATTAAAATCCATTTTCATTAGAAAATACCATTGAAAATTTCTTTCATAATTCTTTCCCCAAATCCTATATCCCTCAAATTGATCATAATTTCATCGTAATAAACTTTTAGGTGCTCTCCTAAGATGGTTATCCAATGAAGAGGTATTATTCTCAACCAAAAGTCTTTATTTTATTTCTTCTACCATATCCTTTAAATATTCTTAAATTATTTGTATATAATAACATAATTATATAAAATATTATAATAATTTATTATGTTATTATAATAAACTAAATATATAACATATTCCATCAAATGGGACATGAAATCATCATTTCTGCAATATAAAAGACTTGTGCCTAACAAACTGATGTTATTTGTTTTCTACTATCCCCTCACACAACTTGATATAAGGATGGATCAAAAGATTATATATGATATTTGTAAAATATTTATTCTTATGTAGATATTATATCATATAAAACTTTTTTACTTTCCATTCTATGGTTGATATGATAACATCACTCATGTGTGCGGCGGACTACCGCATCGTGATGCGATGTGATTCATTTTTCACGAGCCCCATACATGAAATGTAACAAGGATAATTCTTTTTAATATTTCATAAATAAATCGAATAATTAGGTGAATAATTTTATATTTACTCCTATTAAAATATAATATATCAATTTCATTCTTATAATAAAAAAAGAGATCGTCGTTCGAGTGCATGTGTCGTATACTGCCTCCATGATTTGGTGTAATTATTTTCATCATAACCACAAAACATAGATGATATAGATATGTATATTTTATAAAATAATATGGTATTAATGATATAATTATATTTCACTAATGACAAAATATTACAGACCCTCTTTTTGTAATTATCGTTAGAAATTTGAAATGTCACTCATGTGTTTGTACAACCTACCATCTCAATTATTGTAACATAGTTAATTTTTCATAAGTTAAGTACATTACATATTTTAAAATAATATATATGTATAAATATGTAAAATATTCCTTGATTATAATTTTCGTGATTCATTAATATTGTCTTCTTTGACCATGGTCAACACACCGATATTGTATTGAATAAAAAGTACCAAACATCCTCAAAACGCCCGATGTGGACTTGATCGATTATGTATATAATTATATCATTAGAAAGAAATAAAATAAAATTTTTATGTTATAGCAATTTAAAATGGTAAAATTTAATTTATTAATCAAATAATTAATATAATTTTATTATAAAGGATGTTCGATCACGTATGAAGAATTTCGGGCCAAATGTTAGGGTTTCTCGTGTCACTTTTTATTTATGTGACTCACATGTTATATTTAATAATTATTTATATTGTGTGGAATATATACTAATACTGTTAAGTGTAAAATAATTAATCATTAACACATCATGTTATATTATGTTTCATTTTCAATTATTTTATCCAAGGTGAATTGACACAAAATATTCCAAGTGGAAAAGAATAAAATAACCCAATTTTTTAAATAGGATATATAATATCATTATTTTATTTAATATAATGATATTATGTGTGTAAGGAATTTTGAATATCTTATGTTCAACTTCCTATATTTTTATTTAAATTTTATACACATAATTTATTGATTGATTGATTATAAAATTGAATCGTATGATATATATAATGGTTGTTCATCTCAAATTCACGTTATTTGTCACATACATTTATGATATGACCCTATATTCATTTTTAGGGGAATATAATACAATATTGACATTTTATATCTTAAATATTGTTATTTTAATTTAATTTATTCTTTAATGGGTCTTATGTTTTAAAATATTGCTAAAGGGGAAATGGATTTATCCTACAATATCATTCTTTTAGATCTTATTTATATTAAATTATTTTGTGTTTGAAATAATATGATATTATTTTTATGAACCACATATCTTTCTTATAAACTATTTATAAAAGTGGTTATCTTGTTTTTTCCCATTCCTCCCTTTTTTTGTTATTTAAATACCAATAAATATTTTTTTAATGATACATGTTTATAATTTTTTTTAGATCTGGTATCTTTCAATTCCATATATATTTTATCTAAAAAAATTCAAATTTTTATTTCAGAAACATAAATTATTTATTAAATAGATATTAAATGATATTTTATATAATTTTAATGTTTTTAAATAGAAATTTCATGTGATTTTCTCAATGGGTCACATTTGGCACCATTTTCAATTTTTTTAAAAGAATGTTTATTTTATAATTTATGAAACAAATAGATTTTCCTACATTCATGTACATTATTTTCATTGAAGTTTCATTTATATGTTTTCATGTTTTTTTCACGACAATTATTTTAATAATTCTTTTTTGAATTTTTAGTTTTTGAAAGTGTTTTTCAAATTGAAAATGTTATTTTCATAATAAATATTTTTAATGATATTTTAAAAGTAATTCCATTAATGAACCTCAAGAACCAGTATTATTACATATTATATAATAGGGATATTTTTTAATGACACCATCATAATATTTTCTCTATATGGAGTATATTTTTTTATGAGATTTTTATGTCACCTGTTTCTTTTCCATTGGTTAATCATGTTTAAAAAATAGTTATGGAAACCATTTCTTTTCCACAGTTTAATCATGTTTCAAAGATATTTTTATGAAAATCATTTCATTTATTTGTCTTAATCATGTTTTTATATATTTTTATTATGTCCATTTGGAATCAATGGTCTAATCTTGTCTCAAAGGGATTGTTATGAAAACCCTATCTTTTTACTATTATATTCTAGTTCTAAAAATAATAATGGATGTTATATGATTACTAGGATGAAATATAAGTTCTATGTACCTTATTCAAGTTGTTTTTCATTAAAATTATATATTATGGGTGCACCCAAATAGTGTTCAGTTGGAATGATGTATATAATAATATGGATGTACCCAAATAGTACTAGAATTTATTGGGTAAAGATTATATTATCTAGATAATTATATATTGAGTTGGTCGTATAATTATTCCCATTGTAAGGGTTATATGAATATAACATAACAATATTCTAATACATTTTTCTTATAACATAATAGGTTATAAATGTTTCATTTCATCATAATTGATATCACATAGATCTAGACTATTGATTCTGATGACTCTTACCTCTATTAAATCCATAGGCTATGTTTTCTTGTTTGATGATCAATGTAGTTAAGGTTATCAATATTCTTATGTTATTCTCATTCACTCTTATTATTTCATAGAAATATTATTATAATATTATACTCATGAAATACAATCAATTTATAATACATATGTTTACACATACTGAGTATTTCTACTCACCATTCTTATGTTTAATCATCCACTAGTTATCAAGAATAAAATTGATTGAATTATGTTTTGGAGGGATTCATATAAGTGATGATTATTAATTGATGTTAAATAAGAAATTATACTTTAAAAGGGATAAATTCTAATTTAATGAATTTGGTATTGTTTATGTAAGAGTGTTCATATTACTGAATAACATTAAACCTAAATGGTACTTGATAATGTATGTGATCAAATATTTCCATTTGATGTTGTATGTTTCAGACAGAAAAAAAATAGGTCACCTACATCGGTATCAATATGGAAATATAATGTTTATGACTACAACACTAGATCCCAGATGGTTGGTTTAAGGATGTTGTATTCATGATCTATTTTTTATGAACTTTGTAAGAACAATGATGAACAACACCACTATTATGAAACTAATTAAACATTATATAGACAAATCACAACTGATATTTAAAATAGATAATAGATATCTAATATACTTGTAGAGAATAACAATAAATTTAGTTCTTAATTGGATATAGATATAAAAATGGATCTAATGTGAGTGATTAATATATTCATTTTTTATAATTATTATTCAAGTTATTTGGTGGAATTTAGGAGTTAGGGTAAAGGGTATTCTTTACTCAACTTCATTTCCTGTTCTATACAGATACCTTCTTGATAATGGTGATTACATTATGGTTTTATAATGACTTAGGATCGTATTATAATGAATATCTTCTTTTTTAGGGGAACTAAATTGATTAATGTCTTTCTTCTTGAAAAATGGTGATTTTAGGAATAATATAAATTATCTCTAAATGAGTTCTTTTTCTTCCATAATCATATTTACATTCCTAATAATGTTATTCTTTTCATCATTTGAAATCAATATTTGTTTTATTTATTGTAATTTTCAAATTTTTTATCACATTTCAAATGAACTATTTTTCATTATTTTTTATGTATGTTATAGTAAATTTATTATCAAATCAATAAAATTGAGTTCCCATTCAAGTTCATATTTTAACTTATACTCCACATTTACTATATTAAATGATTTTTTTATTTTCATGACACAATTATTTGGATTTAATTTTGTGTGGTTTTTTAATATGGATTTCATGTTACCCTCTTTAGAATAATTTGTAATAGTGATTCTGAATTTCATCTCAATATAAAAATCTAAAAAGGGTATCAAAGATATGAATTTCATGATTTTACATCCATATCAATTATAAGTAGATTTTTTCATGAATAAAATTCTCTGTGATTTTATGAAGTTCTCCTTTTGCTGATTGAAATTTAATATCAATTGATCAACATTTGATATCATGTTATGTGATGTCATTGGGAACTTATATGAATCCAATTTTTCCCTTGGGATTCCATGATATATTAAATGATGATATAATATGGAATTCATATGTTTGTATGAGGACTGGTGTGGTCCTATATCACACTCAAATGAAATGGTAAATTTTTATGTCTCATTAGATAATATAGACCCTTCCATATTCTATATCCTCAAAAATTAAAATACAAACCTTCTTGGATTAAGCTCAAAACATAAAGGATGGTACTTCTTACAAATGACTATATTAAGATGTTTCCACCTGCATATTATTTCCAAATATCATTGTTATGTTATGTCTCATTAGAATTTTAAATTTCTATGTCATATGCATATGATTATTCCCCATCCCTCATGTTTATTATCTCATGATACCACAAACATTTCGATTATACATGATTGTTAATCTATAATTACATTTCATTATATAATGATTTATGGAAAAAACTTATTATTCCACTCTGTTTTTTAAAATTACCTTCTATATTACCATGTTTTATCAAATACATGTATTCTAACACTTTGATAATGTACTGATAAATGTTTAATTTTCATGGTTTATGAGTTCACCCCATTTCATATATTTCTCTTCCCCATGTTAGGAATATGATTATTACTTATGATAAACTAATATGTGAGTATATTATGGCGTAGTTATAGAGTAATGGTAAAAAGTGTTATAGAATTTGTCTCATATATACATTGTCCCCAAATATACTAAATATGTTTTTATTGGGATACTTATTTTTTTACATGTTTTAATGTTTATCTTTTAAAAATGATTTAAAATAATGATATGTTATCTTGGTTTTTTGTACTATTTATTTCCTTATCATTAAAATCATTAATATTTCCCCATAATTAATTGATATTAACATTCCACCAACCAGATCTCAAATAAAACTATGTTCTCATACGATTCAATGTACATATGTAATCAAGGGGAAGAAATTATTTCATCTATCTTATATTAATTGATAATGGAATGATTATTGAATCAAATATGATCGAGATTAAATGTAATTTACTTCTAAAATAGTGTGAAATTTGATAGAGATTCCATGGATCAAGCTACCTGAAAGAAATATTGGAAATTCCATCCAAATTACTACCCCTCTAACTAATTCATAGGGTATAAAATTATTATGTTATTTATATTTATGTATTTTATTTAAAAGAACATAGATAATGTTTTCATAGAGAATACAATGGCCAAATATATTCTTCATTCCTGATAACACACTGAGTAAAAAACCTAAATCATGTAATGGAACCATGGTTACACATATCTTAGAGATTTATAGAACATAGTCTATTACATTTGGGATAATCATTTAATGGCACAATTAATTATTTCATTGAATCATGGAATTCTCTAGGATTCAATTATTAAGAACCCAAAGGAATAACATATGTTAGAACATCCTGATTTCTATCTATTCCAACAACTTAAGGGACATACGATTATAAAATGATTTTTATTTATTATTGGATTTAGAAAAAAATAGATGAACCATAATATATTTAGAGTATCATGAGGCACAAGTGAGACAAATTCAAGTGATTATAAATCAAATATAAATGTTTCATGTCTTCCATAACACATTAAATGGAAATTTACCCTTATTATGTGACCCTAACTTTCACGATTTTCCGAGTCCATTTTTTATTAATCTAAAATCCATATTATTTCATCGTAGAAACATGAAATTAATAATCATTTCCAAGTATACATTGCATGAATCTGAACTACGTGGAATTAGATCATGTCACTACACTTTAAACTACAAAATATATGGTGTATCCTATATGACCGTAATCTTCCTAGAGAATTTTATCCTATATTACCTTCCCACCCTTATACACTTGACCAACATTGATGTATAAGGCTTTCAAGGTATGGGTTTACCGTTTATTTTCGAGTTCACTTCAATAGACCTACATTATAAAAATGTTTTCTCACATCATAATATAACTATGAATTAATTCACATTAGGTTTACATCCTACTCATCATAGTAATCCCATAATTTTCATTTCTAATACAATTTATATATCCTAGATTTACGTGGACAATGAAATAACAAAATTAAGAACTATGTATGGATTTACTATAATCTCAATGGGTATATAGTGATTCCCAGGTAACTTACCATGGGCCCAGATTCCAAATTCTATTACCATGCAAGTTATATAACTCAAATGTTAATCCAAAATACCCTGATTTTTCCTTGTGTAATGATCATAAAATAAAAATACACCATCAATAACAGCAGTGTGATAATAAATCTCACTTCAACCAGTCTAAGCAATAGGAAATAGAACAATCTAGCGTGGGTATTATATCGCGCTTAAATTTACACTACCAAGAAAAGAAATTATTCTATATTTGATACACCATGATGATTAATTTTAATTCGGTCTATTGGGTTAACATATTATGAGTCCAATCATATATATGTGTTCTTTTGCAGTGTTTGATGTTACATCCCAACCACAAACTATCATTCCCAATTATATTTTCTTGTGTGATATGAGTAATTTTATAATCGTCCACCATTTCTTGCTCCAATCCTTACTCAAGTGATATTATTTTTTAAGGATGATTATCTCAATTGATGTAATTTTTATACATAAATACTATAATCTGGGATAAAAAATACATTGTTTTTGTAATTTTTGTAATGTGTGGTCCATGCACATAACCATAGAATCCATGACATGGTCCTCAGTCATATGACGGATGTTAAATTTAAAAATAAAAATATTTACGATCCAAAAGAAAATGCTAATGGAATTTCAATTTATCACATGAATTCTCACACATAAAGGTCTGATTATTCCTAAAAAAATGTTTTATTGGCTGGTGATATAGTAGTGAGATAATCCAGCAATGATAAGGCAATATATTTCACCCCTCTTTAATTAAAAAGTGTTTCAGTATTATAAAACCCATTTTAGGGGGTTTTCTAGACACATTAGGAATTGAAAAACACCAAATATGTGGGAAGAGAATATTTTGGAGGTTTTTTCATTTCATTGAATTCAATTTGAATATTCAGGAAAAAAACAAGCTTACTGATAAAATGTTATTTATATTTTAATACGGGATTCATCTATTGTGTAATAGAAATTTGATAAATAAAAAATTAAAATAATGGAATGGAGGTTATTTTATGTGTGTTCACGTAATTATATAATGAATAACATACTCTTTACCAATATTTACACTTCCTTCATTGGTGTACACGTCCTACATGGATCATGCACTTCATTCATAGACCACAAACATCTTTGGTGGACCGTATACTCCTTCATTGGCTTGGGATATTTTTTAAATCATACATGATACATCTCAGTTGTGAAATTACTTCATGGTCATGTAGTACTTTTAATATTAACATAATTTTATTTGGTGAAAAAGGATTCCATGTAGTTTCCATTTGATAACAAAAATCATTATTTACACAATGAAATTAGCCATTTTTTGTTGTGAAGGATCATAATGTTACCATGTACATTATTTTTCAGTAACACTGATGAGGTGACTATATAGGGCCTCTGAGTGGGGGAATCCTCTATTCTCTCTCATGATATGGAACCTCGTTAGTGGATTTTGGAAGGGGTGGGATACCATCATGTTTCTTCAGCTCCATTTCCCAATATCCTCCTTATCCTCATACTTCTTATATGAAAATTCTTATTTTATGACATCATATTTTTTCCGATTATGTATTGTTCATCCTCTCATGTTTATCTTCTATAGTGATGAATAGAAGGGGATATCCCGCATTTTTTATCAATATTTCTCAAATAAATGGTTTTTTTGGAACTCAACGACCACTCAAAACCATATATAACCCGATGTTCCCGTATTCCGATCCATGTTTGGAATGAATCATTGGTTTAATAGGGATTTTTTCATGTGTTCTGGAAGTTGATGGGTTCCCAAGTGCTCCCTTGATAGGCCTATTATAATTCTTACTTCTTCTAGTTTTTTCTCCTGTATGTCATTGTTTGGAGCCCCCAACAACTCAACCCTACATAGACTTTGAGTTCCTTAGTGCCTCCCCAAATCTATTTTGGAGCGATGTAATATAGGAAGTTCAGGGAATGGTGGTTTGGTGTAATTTGGTCCTCCTGATGCTTCATGAGTATTTTTTTTGTGAAGCAAGTTTCCTATTAGTCATATGTCATTATTATTTATTTTTCAAAGAAATAAATGATGAATTAGATATTCAGAGTTGGTTGTTTTGGGTTTCTGGTATCCTTGATGTTTGTTCTCGGTGGTGTTGGACGTTGGTGTTGAAGATTTCGGTGACTTTGGAGTGATAATGGTATGGTGTTTTATACTAATTACACGTATCTGGACATGGATAATGGCATTGACAATGATGGTTTTACGAAGGTTATGAAAAACTATAGTAAAAGGGATCACTGAAAATTTTCTCTGAATCAACGATCACGATATAATGCGACAAGGTGTGTGAATCAAGGTAATCAATCGATATTAGGTGGAACATAGACCAAGATGAAATAATGGAACATATTTATGTTTGATTTTTTAAATATAAATTGTGATATTTGATTGTAGGTTTCTGCTTGTATGGTAGTGATTTACCACTCATCTATAAATTCAGTTCAAAATAAAATAATAAAATTAAGTTTTAGTCAATGTGACTATGTAGATTGAAAATTTGGTTATAATTTACCACCTATAAATACCCAAAAACCATCACAAAATAATTAAGTTCATGAATATGTGGGAGAGAATAAAATACGCAATTTTTTATGATGTAGAATGTTGGGATAATGAGTGTCATGTAAATAGCATATAGTAATTTGGTTCACTAGTGGTGTAAATTCATAAAACATTATATTAGGAAATCATCAATAAAGGTAAATATGTGGGTTGTGTTTATGTGTGTATCTCATGAAAATTACTCCACTTACAAAATTAATGTGCTTCAATTCATAGATACCCCTACGAGGTTATCTCTATGTGACTTTTATAATGCATTCATTCCATCATGCCCTCCCATACACAGACATTCTGATGAAAAAACAAAAATTCAAAGAATATATGTAAATCCTCTGATAGTATTAGACTCATGAATCATTTAAGTAGACTCTATAATGATATCTCCCATACAATGAAATAAAAAGTCCATTAAAACACTCATTTCCACTGAAGGCACCTACCAAAGCTCCCAAATGTCTATACCATTGACAGCTCACCCATGAACCCCCAATCTTGATCAATTATGGTGTATACTCTTAGGCATTCATCTGGGTACCTTCAATTTTTTCATTGGCCTCCATGAAGACTTAATAGTTATATAATGAACATATTAGAATACTTCTGACTATATTGGGTTTTTAGTACAAACAACTAAAACTGTCACCCTATTAATTTCCAAGGTTAATATATTCATCTCGTTTCCAAATTAAATATTTGAATGTAGATAATAATCTTATATTATTAATATGAAATGAGTTGAGTTACTTTTGGAGAAATAGTATTTTAATTTCCATATATTAATATATTTTTGTATATATTTTTAGATCTAGAGACTAGGATGATATGTTATTCTGAGGCACAATGTGTCCTGAATTAATTTTAAAAATATATTAAATATACTTTTTATTTTGTGAACACAAATAATTATTGAAAAATGGGTTAATCTTAAAATAAATCTCAAATCATGGATCTGGGACCACGGTGGATTCCAAAATGCAATGTTTATACTACGCATGACCTAAAATTTTTCATCTCATGTCATTCGTATATCGCGACTGTTGGAGGTGTGATTATTTAGATAATTATGTAATAAATTAATTTAGTAAATTAATTAACCTAAGATTTTTTTCCTTTAAATAAACCACTATAGAAAATAATATATGAATATCTGTATAAACCCTGCTAGGATTGATATTTGTTTTTTCTCCTCCACTGGAAAATCAATGATTGATGGCAATGAGGCTCCAAATCAAAATAGATGGACACACAAAAAATGTAAGGACCCCAATAGATAAATAGAGATAATTTATTAGATGAATAATGTTCCAAAATATATATAGGGATATTGATTTTTATATTTCAAATAATTTTATTAACTTGATTGATAATTATCATTTATTCATTGATCATCACCAATTTATAAACTTTTTATGTGACATTGTACTGGAATTAAAATGATTATTCAGTTGTTTATTAAATTTGGATCTCCAAATTGAATTAGTTTTCTTAGAATACTTGTAAAATTATTTCAAATCCTTTTTGTGGTGATTTTCTACCAATGGTTCTTCATGTTCTTCTTTATAGTTCTATAGGGAGATAGATCATAATTATCAGCTGGTAATGAGCCTGATCGATCATTCTGATTCATGGTAGAATCGAATATGATAAACATAACCCTAAATAATTGATGAAATTGGAGGATTCATGTGTTATTGTTGAATTATTTTTCAAACTATGTTCCAAATTAACAATTATAACTATGAGAGTCATGCATGAGGGTGGTGGTCTATGCAGCCTTTAATCGAATCAATGGAAAACAAATTTATGGGCAAAAGATGGTCAGAAATGGTGAACAATGATGACATAAACTAATTTTTGGATGTTAGAGGTGATATCATCAATGAGGAAGTTATTTTTTGAACACTCAATCACTAGTTTAACATTCTATGAAAATTGTTACTATGAGTTGTGTAGTCTGAAGAACACAAGGTGTGCATGTCCAAGGATTTGGTAGATTGGTTTTTGGGAGAGTTAGGTATCTCATGTCAATGGGGACCCCCACACACCATGTCACATTGTTCTAGTGACTCATTGTATACTCTAGGAGAACACAAGAATGGTAATGTTCAGGAAAACACGATGTTAAAAGGTATAAAAACACCTTAATTGTACACAAACATGTACATGGAGCATAGTCTGAACCGTTGGTGGATCAGACATGCCATATATGCCCTCTACACATATTTTTTGGTTACATGTTAATCTATCCTTGTACCTGTAGGACCAAATCATGGTGATGTAGAAGGACCATACATCGTATGGGTCCCCACTCACACTATGTACCCCATGTATCATTTTGAGGAAACTACAACCTCTCATTTCTCCTTCAATTGGACTCATATTTTAGCCTTTGAGTAGCATATATTGAGTGTTTTTTCAATGTAAAATGAGATGGTTTCCTCAATAGTGTATTTTGAGATGAAATGTGAGATTTTTTTGGTGTTTTCCATAATTATTTGTTGCTCGATGATGGAAATCATCATGTAGGATCACAATAGGATATTAGAGTATCACCATCCTATTATGATAGGTAATGGGTCCCCTAGTGAAATATAGAGTTTCACCCTACAGATGGGATGAGAATGGGTCATTTATCTACCCTTTAGTGGAACCCTCATGATAGGAAGGGCATGGTTCATTAACTAACTATCTAACTGATATTGTCACATTGAATCATTGAATGGGTCCTCAACTACAAGATTGGAACCCTACAATTTAGATGGGCATGGGTCCTCTATTAATAACAAAAGTGGAACTCTATTATGAAGAAAGGCATGGTTATTTTACTACTAGATTTGAACCCTATAGCTATGAAGGGAAACATTCCACTACATATTTCTTGTGTGGAACCCTCCTACAAAGTCAGGGCATGAGTCCTTGATCGTCAGTGTGACACCCTTCTATTGGGTAGGGCATGACTCTACATTATTTCAATAGAGTAGACCCATCCTATTATACCATGTAGTGGGTCTTATATATTTATACCCTTTACTATGATTCCTACTGGATACTTGTGAATTAACTTGGATAATTTTTATAGGGATGATGCATGAGATGCTGGGAATCATTGATGGACATATAGAACCGACAGAACCCTTTCCTAGGATAATTTGTGAGATGGAGATCCCATTTTCTCTCTATTGGGTTACATTTTTATTATATATATATATATATGTATGTTTTTGGATTTTTTACCCTTCTTTTGTGTTAGACAGGGACATGACGAGTAGTCCACATACTCTTCATGTTGAACACCTTGTGGATAGATGAGGTTATCTTCAAACAATGGGTTGATATTTATATTTATCTATTAATTAAATATATCATACTTCTCCCCCATAATATTATTGGGTGTAATACTGGGTATGTATATACAAATACCCTCATGGCTTTTTCCCACATGTATCGTGTCATATACTGATGGATAACAGGTCAGCAGTGACAATAGAGGATCTAAGAATACATTGTGCATTGGACTAAGAATAGTGGTAATAGATTGGATATTTGTATATAGGATCTCTTAGAATGTTTAATTTACATTTTTTAGGTTGGGACATCATTCTAGTTTTCTGTGTATTTTTTTCCATCTAATCATTCTGTTTACATTTTCATACTATAGTACACAATAGATGTTTATCATTCAAGGCTTACATTATAGCAGTTTCATTTTATTATTATAATTATTATATAAATTTACATAGATATGTTTTGTTTTATTTATACATGTATATTATTAAAAGGCCTCCCATTTATCATATACCATTCCTCAATTTTTTCCAAACCCTGGCCTATGGTGAAGGGCTTGGGGTAGTTTCGATTCGAGCCTCTGTTGTGTCGGGTCATGATAGATTGGAATCATAGTAAATCATTACATGGGAAGGTGTTTGATTTATTCTCATTATGATTATTTTATAATGATTTAGGTAAATAGTTTCAAAGTTTCAGGAGTATATCTCTCAGGCTAGGTAACCCAATGATTGAATGGCTGCCTGACAGATCCATTCACTAGGACATTGACTACCTTATTATCAACATGAAACTCCAATAAATTATTTGAAGTGATCAATTTTACATGCATAATATATTATTGAATCTCTTACTATACTTTTTGAGTGATCTATCCATTGTGTGTGTATATATATTCTCCTCTTATGTGGTATTTTATGATAAAATTTTCAAGATGCCACCGCGATGAAAGCCAACAAGTATAGTAGTCCTGCATCATTTAGATGGTCCTATGGGTAATGATGCCTTAGTTTAGGGTTAAACCCTATTGTATCATTCCTCTAGATGGATAGAAAGTATCACTCCCACTTATTTATTATCATTTCATACTTGACGGAACGACAAATGTTGCATGCAAGCTTAAGGCACTACGTGTGTCCTAAGTCCAGAATCTACAACGGTTCTACGACACACATAATACATTGGGAGCAGAGGATTTTTTATATTTAGTGGTCCATGTTAGGTAAAGATTATATAGAAACTGAATAATCTATTTTTTATAAATATATTTCCTTTCCCAAAGAAAATTTTCATGATGGTGGGGTATTTTTAGCCATATCCAAGATGAGTCGACACTCTCGAGGCCCAACTCCCAGCAGATATTTCATGAAAATTACCACCCTTCATTCTTGTGATCAGTTCTAATTCAAGTTATTTTATAGATATAAAAGTGTGGAATGATAGTTCATGAGTGTTTTTCAAGGATCAGATATTATACATGTTAATCCCCTGATAAAATCCATGATGGATAGTTCTGATCATTGATGTTTGAGTAGGGACTTCGTAAAGAGATTTTGGAATGTTTTGTTTCCTTGAAAATTCCCACCTATGTTGGGGTGTTTTAGGGGACAATTATGATAGAGATATTTCTTCTATAGGGATTCTAGGTGGCTGGATAATGTAGTGGGGATCACAAGGCTGATCCATTTACAATAGCTAGAAGTTTCTAGTCAATAATACCTCAGCATAAGAGACCGCTCCAAGACCAGGATTGTGAACATAGTTAGGGGAATCCCATAGGACTAGAGAAGCCCAAATAGGGGTTGATGATATGTGGTTTAAACTTCATATCAAATGCGACATGGCATCTTGAACAGATATTCTGAGGAGCATAGAAAAGTAGCTTAAACACAATGAAAGTGAAGGCAGTTCTGTAATCAAGGATATCATAGGAGATGTCAGGGAGGCCACCAGGGAGATGAAACTGGTGTAGGATTAGTTTCATCAATAGGATGATGTGTTATAGGTGTTTTCAAAAACTTTTATAACCTTCCCCCACCACAATTATGAATCCCTTTTTGGGCTCATGGAGTTGTAATTTGAGGCTACAGACAGCTGTAGGCTATGGAGACATATGATCATGCGACACACGAGATTATCATAACTATTATATCGTCCTATTCCACCTATTATATAGTATCAGTGGACATTTGTGGGAGTCATTACTTCATTTCTATACTTCTTGTGTGATACAGAGAGCTACCAGTTGAGGTATTATACCAATAGCTTTATCTTTATGATTCAAAATGGATTTATTTTTATATATTGTTTTTTGGTTGATATATGAACTATAACTTGAAAAAGAGAGTTTAATATGGGACCGTTGGGTAATAGTGATGGAACCATAAAAATTAATCATGGGAATGGATTGATTTTCCATAGTATGAGCCCAGATTTAATGTCATATAAGATGAGTCACAAGTTTACACACTAATGGGATGATATTATCTTTTGTGGGAGATATATATATCATGGGGAGATTAGTGGGTTTAGTGACTAGGAGGTAATATCCAATCATTTATATGATGGAGTGTGTATCCCTTAAAGTAATATGATCATCAAGAATCTTTATTGCCTCATCTTTGGAGTATTTTGTGGATGTATTCCCTATGAACTATCTATGACTACCTCTATTGAAGTATTTGGGGTTTTGTATCAACTTTTTTTCATAGAACACTATGATATCTTATTTTATATAAAAAATAGACCCTACAATGCTATAGAAGTTGTTGTTGAAATGGGAGGACCATCAATATAAGGTTTTCATTAGACCCTATGTGTCCCCTAGGTGATCATCCATTTAGTTCATAAAAAATATGAATGGGATCTTGTAGAATTTCATTTATTATTGTAACATGAAAAAGGATATGAAAAAATAACCCCTTTCTAATAATTGATGATGTATTTTACAAGATAAAAGAAAAGAGACGGTTCTCCATGTTCAATATTAAGTAGATCCACCAATAGTTAAGGGTTTACAAGGATGATATTCCGAATATAGAATTATGATACCACTACAGACACTATGATTTCCCATAGATTCTCTTTGGAGGGATGAATTCCCCAACCATGATTACAGTTTTAATTAACAAGATTATCCAACTATTCTTGCACCATTTATTTTTTTTCTTCATTAATGACCTACTCATACACTATTTGTTAGTTGAATAACATGAAGAGAACATGTGGATCGTCCTAGATTATATTTGAATGTATTATCTAAATGGTATGATCCTAAAGCACAAGTTTTTCCTTCACGAAGATTAATTTCTGGGGAATATCATTTAATAGATTGATTTGTACATAGAACTAGGGAATTTCTATTTTTTTCTCGATTCAGATTCATCTAAGTGCATGTTATATGTGCAATAATTTCATGGTTTGGATAGTTATTATAAGATGTTTTAGGACCAATTCTTATGGAATTCATCCTATATGACTTCCTTTATGTGTAATGGTTAGTCATTTATCTGGATATAGTAGTTGTTGGGAGTCTTTGAGGATTTAATTATGAGGCTGAAGAGTGATCTTGTGTTGAGACAAAAAGAGGTGGGAATAGATTATATAGTTTATTACGATGCATCATGAGCTTGGATTGGGTTCATATTGATTTATATGAAGAATGTTATCCTATATGGGTCGAGGAAATTGACATCACAAGAGCCGAATAGTGTGTCCCACAACCTAAATTCGGGAGTGGTAGTCTTCACCCTGAGGATGTGGAGGCACTATATTCTAGGATAGAGCATTGTGGATTTCTCAGACCATCATAGTATTAGGTAAGTCTTCACACTAAGCAACTTGAACACTAAATTGTTACACTAGTGGGAGTTCCAGAGGGATAATGAATTTGATATGGTTTCTACTCCAATGAAGGGAAATGTGGTAGCATATTCCCTTACCATGACGTCTTAGACTCACTTGGTACTAGTGTTCACTGATTAGTTGGCCTATGTTAGATGATCTTAGTTGATAATAAGGGTGAATCTAATCTTTATTTGCTGGTTTTCACACCTCTTCTAATCGACCAATTAAGAGAGACCATGTTGGGAGAAGATGACTGTGAGTTCTTGTATGACCAGATATCATCATCACATTTACTAGATCCATTTTTTGAAGGATGGAATCACACCAGCCTTAAACAGTAATGGACTTTATTCCAATTCATGATTTGAGAGGAAGTCATTTGAGCATTTCAAAATTCTCCTTTAATTGAATATCCAGGGGACGAAAATGTGTACAGATACCATTAACGAATGTTAGGGTGGTCCGGCCTGGGATAGATCATGTATATGTTTTTCTCATGGCGCCTCCCCACTAAATAGGTGAGGTATGAGCACTAGTTTCTGGTAGGTTTGTTACAGCCCCTTGAGTTCCGAAATTGAAATTGGGAGAGAATATACATGATCTTTATAATGTGATTCTATAAACAAATAAGTTTCATAATTCCATTTTGTGGATAGATGACTGACTCATAATGTGGGAACACTTCCATTCTTTCATAGAGTATTGGTTTTTGGAGAGTTTTGTGAAGATCTAAGTGGAAGATATTGTTCACCTTCTTGTGGTTTTATTAAATGTTGTCTTCCATGCAGAAATATAGTTCACGTAATGATTATAGAGACTTAAATTGGTGTAATTCAGGACATAGATATGGAGGAGTTCATACTTCCACGCCCAAAAATATGGGTAAACAAAGATCACAATCCAGATGTTAGAGGATATGTCGAGGTCTTTCAGGTTGGAATTTTTCCAGAGATGGGAGGATCACATTCCATAGGTAGTGTTTTTGTAAAACAATAAATACAAAAATATAATAGATGTGAAACATTTTGAGGCCCTATATGGGAGACCATCTAGGTTACACTTATGTTAGAAAGATATTATAAAGGAATCTATTTTGGCACTTGAGTTGGTGTAGGAAATAATAGAGAAGGATTAGGTCATCCATGATACGATATAAATATCTTATAGAAGGAATAAATATTACCCATATTTCCCTCATAGGATATTACATTTCACGAATAGAGACAATGTTTTCCTAAGTGTTTCCCCATAATGCGGATTGTAGAGATTAATATAGGAGTCTAGCTACACACAAGGGTCATCCGTCTTTTCGAGATCTTTTATAGGGATAGAGCTTTTTTCCACATCACCATACCATAATAGTTAGAGTGGATGTATGATGTATTAAATTTGTTATAATAAATGATATATATGTTCATAAACCCACATTAGTTATTTACGATGAAGAGATATTCATCGAGGATGAATCCACTATTGTGGAGAACCACGTGGTGATAATTGATTGCAAGGATGAGACTCTTCATCCATAGACTATCCCCTCAGTTCCTGTGTTGTAGAAACAATGGAGCCTGTAGAAGAACTGCTGGGAGTGGGGGAGATTGATGCATGCCTGGAATCTGGAGAATTTTTTAGTTATTTATTTTTAGGAAAAAAATTAATCCGGGAAAGATTTAGATAATAAATTCGTCATAATACGTTAAAATATGTCTAAATATATTTTCTGAACCAAGGTTTTATATGGGGTTTCATTCTAAGGCCTAGTGTTCCCAAATTAATTTTATAAAAATATTAAACATTTTTTACTACATGTGATACATTTATTAATTAATATGGAATAAAAAAACAAAATCTTAGATAATAAATATTATACAATAGTTGAGTCTGTAATGGGAAATTTAACCTAGGCGCAACCTAAAATAGTTTGTATCGGGGTGTTCAGATATCGTGACAATTATTGGTGCATTCTGGTTGTTAATTAATATATTAATTAATATAATAAATTAATTTACCTAAAAATTTATTCATTTAAATAAATTTTTATGTAAATTCATTCATGTATGGTTTCATAAACCATAATATCATGGAGATTAATTCTTCCTCCTCCGTTTGTGAATCAACAATTGATGACCATAAAATTATAGATAGAACCCTAATGAGATGCAAAAAACATAATTTCCAATGTCAAAAATTTGTGAGAATGTTCTTAGATGATGACAAATACAGTATCTATAAGGGAATATTCATATCTTTATTCCAACTAAATTGATTAAATTTATATTGTAGGATCATTCTTTTATTTTATTTCTACCTATTTCTAGACTTTTTATACACCCATGTATTGAATTTAAATTGATTATTCAGTTTCTTTCAAACCCATGATCTACCAACTATATTTTTTGGCCATGAACTCTTTTCTATTGATTGTTAAAACCATTATTTGGTTCTTTTCAACCATGGATTATTTCACTTCATCACCATTTTAAAAAATAGCCAGGACTCAATGTTGTTGAGTGGTACCTAACCCAAAAATATACTCTGATTCATTGTTGAATCATGTATGATATATAGAACCCTAAATCTAGGTTGAAATCAGAATTCATGAGTTTAAGGTCGAAGATTTGTGGAACCATCATCCAAATCAATCATGCAGCTATTGAAGGTGTGTGGGTTGGTGGTGGTTTAGGCATCCCACGAGCAATTCAATGAAAAACCAATTCCATCAGATGCTCGCCAATAGGGAACAATAATGAGATCCCCCAGTTTCAAGTGGTTGGAGGTGTGATCTATGACAGGGTTGATGGATCTGGAAATCTCAATTCCTGATATAACTTTTTTGAAAAATCACGACTACAAAATGTGTTGTCCTATTATGGAGTGTAGGTCTATTGATATGGTATCTTGTGTTTTAGTAGAGAAAAATATCAGACATCGTTAGGGACCCCCACACAATATGTGACATTGTTATATAAACTCCACATGTACTCTGAGTTTACACATGCATGCTAATGGCTAGGCACACACCATGTGACAATGTCACAAACATGGAAACATTTAATGAACATTTCCAGAAAATTTGGGAAGGACACAGAGTGGCATAGACACATCATGTTGTGTATGGATACATGGGTAACAATACGTATACATGTAGTGACACACACATGTGATGGAGTGGGACAACACACCAAGAGGCTCCCCTCACTTACCCTATACCCATTTACCACCTTTGAGGATACTTAAACCTCCTCTATCTTATTCATTTGGACAATGGTTTTTACATGTGAGTAACTTATCATGAATGTTTTTTCCACGTCAAATGAAATGTTGGCATCAGTAGTAGATTTTATAATATTATTTTATACGGTCCATGATTGATGCTTTTTATGGGATGCGCAATAACCGCAATGACCACATATGATCACCAGATGATTCATTAGTGGAACACTCATGCTGGGAAAGGGAATGGGTTCAATACTTATCTATTGAGTGGAACCCAATAGTTGGGTGGAAAATGGGTACTCTATATAAACAATGAGTGAATACCTCTTATTGGTTAGGTAATGTTTCCTCAACCATCTATATGAGTGGTTCCTCATGTAGAATCTTTGAATGGGTCCACGAATACTAGATTTTAACCTTCCAATTGTGATAGGCATGGGTCCTTTATAGACTACATCAGTGACACCCTCATTCTAGGATTAGAATGAGACCACTAACGATTACATGAGTGGCACCCTCCAACATGGAAGGGAATTGATCCTCAACAATCAAAGTTGAATCGATATACTGGGAAGGGAAGGGGTCCTCTAGATATCCACAAATTGGAACCCTTTTATTATACAAGGTTATTTTTCCTCTATCTAAAGATTTTTCCCCTCAACTATAAGGCATAGTAGATAGAAGTGTATTGACATTAATTTTCCCTATTGTATAGAAATTCGAAATGATTTCCATCATTGATGGGATTATGGAACTAATGTATCCCTTTCCTGGGATGGGCTGGGATAGGGGTATCCCCTTAAATCTCATTATTCTTTTGTTAGATTGGTCATACATATATATATATATATCACTCACTCACTCTCTCCCAATGTATTTATTTATACATGTTGTTAGATTATGATTATTCTCTTTATATTGGTCATCTAGACACAATGAATAGTCCACCTATATACCTTGTTGATCTCAACATGGTTTAATGAGGTAACCTTCATTCTTTTAGTTGATTTGAATTTTTATATATTCTAATAATGTATCTTACTAACCCCCCCACCCCCCTCCCTTAAAATTTTAGTGTGGTCTACTGGGTATGTATATACTCACCCACACATGGGATTTTTATTCAGGTGTTCTATCTTATTAAGGTGAAGAATAGGTCAGTGGTGACGTCAATTGATATTAGTAATATCATGTAGATTTTACAATGTATGGTTGAAAGGATTTTTAAATCGGGAAAATATATAGGGGTAATCTTTTAATTTATAGTTTTTTTTAGTTTGGGAGATCATTATTGTTTGGAATGTATTTATCCCCATTTACTTTTCTAGTTTACATTGTCTTAAAATTTTAAAAATTAGTGATTATGCATATATAGTTTACATTCATTCTATAGAATTTTTTATTATTATTCCTATAAACCTTCTCATCAAGATAGTTTGGTGTGTGCATATAGGTACATTAGGAAGAGGCATCCAGTTTAGGATATGTGTTTTGGTGTTTATTCCACCAACATTACTATAACGTCATGCTTTGTGAAGTGGTTGATAATGCCATGGATGGGTCTGGTCATCACAATACTTCTCTTTGTTTTCCCATATACAGGGTCAGAGATGGTTTATGCCATGTCCTCCTTTCTATTCCTTTCACATCTAGTTTCCAAATAATGTAGTTGATAGCTATATTAGGTCCACTTAATATTTTTAATACCCAATCATAACATATCATGTTTAGTTACCAACAAACTAAATGAAACAAAATAGGAATCCAAATTTTTATGCCCCACTAAATCCCTGATTTCATTCTCTCATGAAAATTGGATTTGATTTTATTATCATCTATTTATAATATAAACTAATACTCACAACGAATTATTTGTTTTATTTGATTATTCTATTACCATAATCCATATGAAACATACATAAAATGGAATAGAAGCTAGTATTCCTGAAAGTATGACACTAAACATTCTGGATTCCATCCTTACCACCTGACAATAAACTATATCGATATGTCCATGAAAAAAACCTAAAATCTTAAAATCACACTACATGGGTTTTGATTTATGTTAAAATGAATTATTCTAAACCACCCAATGTTTCAATATCAACATTTCAATCCATAAATGGGCCACATATCACGTGAAATCCCAAAAAATATCATTTTCCTCTATCATCTAGCTACCGACAGAGGATAAGACATCAATATTTGGGACTCCTACTATGTGTAAAGCCAATCATTTATAGTCTTTCCTCATCATATAATTACTAACAAAAAGTGGGGTAGAAATATATATGTGATAATCCTAAAATGTGTAATCCCCAACCATTCAAATATAACTTCCACTATATTTAACAACAGATATGATGTTGACATTCAAATATTATCCTCTTACTCAGTGTAATCCAAACAATTCATGTCTTCCATCCTCATCTAATTTCAAATTGATAATGTTGGATATATAAATACATGTAACTCTTACTAGGTGTAATCCCTACCCATACACTCTCATGGTTTGTTACCTAAAAACACGATGAAATAAAAAGGGCCTCTTATTCGTAACTTCTACACCAACCATTATTTGACACATTTCACAAACATTCCACTCTACATAAACTCTTTTAAATAGGTCGTGGTTTATTGATCATAAAAATAAAATTGTTGGTACTTATTATAGTGAAACAATAGGTATGATGTTTCCTATTAAGTAACACTACGCTATGTGGGGTTCTGTTCCCTTTATAGTGGTGAAAAAAGAATTCCATGTGATGGGCATGATCTTAACACCACAAACACCCATCTCCTTCATATATTGAAATAAATTCTATATTTAAAAAATGAAACATAAAATGAAAATGAAATCAAATAAATAAAGAAAAGTATAGTTTTTTTTTGTTCAATTAGTTCTTCATATTGATTAATATAGCTGACCAGATCAATGGAATATGGGAAACATTTCATGTACATGTATTTTGGAATGGTTTTTAAATATGTCAAAACATTATTTGATATTACCGGTGTATGAAAAAATATCCCCTCAAATGGTGTGGATGTGCCCAATATACATTTTTATACAAACATATATTCTACGTTGTTTCTGGTAATATCCCAATTACAGCCTACTTTAGGAATGAATATCTATGTAAACTCAATATCTCGTTGTTAGGTTAGTCATAGAAAACAATTTCATAACTATAAATTGTATAGTATATGATCATTTCCACAGTAACCTAAGATTTATGTCACATGTTCATAACCATATGAACCTAAAATACATCGTATGTCGCCCATCACATATGACATTAAACTACTTGGAATAGTTATTAATAGATGCACTTAATATTATGTCCACATACTTTGGGAATGGTAACATCTTTCAAAGGCCCCTCCTTATTTTATAACAGATGACCTTGAATCCCCTAATTAAATCTTTAGTCCTCCATCCATTTATTATGAGGTCCAATTTACCATTCTCCAAAGTTATGGTGTATTCCTCTAACCTAAATATCATGTCTATATCCTGATTGTATAGACACAAGTTATTCCAATACTTTTTGTATATACCCTCTTCCACCAAATATGATTTAAAATTTTGATTTCTGATCCATCATCACTGAAAATCATTATATTAGTTCCCCTATACGTAGAAATTGGTAAGACGATTCATAACTATTCGAAAAGACCCCCCCCCCCCACATCACGGTTTTTGTAATGCTAATAAATAACATGTAGGGGATTTTTTATTCCTATGGGAAAGGTTCCCATTGACTTTGTGTTTAATTACTTTATATACTTCCATTGGACTCTTTATTATTAATGGTTAGTGTACTCCCACCTACCCTCATGGTGAGACACTATAAGTAACAACCCTGTAATTGTTAATATAAAATCAATTAGGTGTCTTATTAAGATTTATGAATTATATTTTATAAATTTATAATCATTATAAGAGTAAAACATAATTGTTCAGTGAAAAATGAAAAATCATTACTTCAATCCATATTGATTTTTCTTGCATTATATAGTTTTATTTAAAAATATAATTTATAATTTTTATAATTTTTTTATAATAATAATGATATAATTTTTTCATTAATCATATAAAAATTATCTTAAGGTAATGTTATTTATTTTTTCAGAAAAGAATGATTTTTTACTTTATGTTGAAAAAAATATCAATGTTTGTAATACTGAGGTTTTTTCATTTAAAAATTTAATTTCAAAATACCCTTATATATTAAATTAATATAATTAGTATTTTATTATAAAGAATCTAATTAATTAAATATTCAATATTATATATTATTTTGGTATAAGTTAATTTTTGGGCATAAAATGGATATTTCTAGAAAAATAAATTTTCGTTGTTTTTTTGTTTTAATCTATAAAACATTTCTACCACTTATAGATATTTAATATTGAAAAATAAATTATATATTTGTAATAATGATTTCCATATTTATTAAATATGTTATTTTATTTTTTTATTCAATATGAATGGAAATCGTAGTAAATATTTGGCACCTTGGGAAGGGTAAATCATGTAATTGAAGTTAAAAATAATATACTAACGATTAAAAATAACCCTATCACATTAATTTAATCTACATTATAATTTTATTTGGCCATAATCATAAAAATTTATGAGTTATGTATATTTTTTCCTATTTTTATTTTAAAATGAAATATATATTATTTTATTTGTAGAAAAATATGAAATGACACTCTTGTGATTTTAAAATTATATTATATATTTACAACCGGAAAAAATAATTGATGAAAAAAATATTTATGATTATCTCAATAACAATAGAATTATTTTATTATGGAAATTAATTTATAATTTTTAGTGATAATATATTTACCTTAAATGTTTACATAATTCAAACATAGTTCTTGTATACGAAGTTTAAAACCCAACTAAATGATATTAAAAACACTACAACTAATATTTTTATGGGGATTTATTGTTATTAAAATATATTATAGTTATATATAACATTTTATGAATTCATAAATGTATATATTATAATTGAATTGATAATTTTTTTATTTAAAGTCATATTAAATGGAAAGTTCCAAAAATAATATTTAGGAAATTTTAATAAAAGCAATATTTTATTAAAAAATTTAAAATTTTTAAAACTAATATATTTAACGAGGTGAATTTTATATAGTTCAAAATATAATCAATGTTCCATTTGTGGTTAAATTTACTTTTATATTATCATTCTTTACCCCTAAGGAGTAAAAAACATTGATATAATTGTAATTTTCAAATATGTTAATCAGAGTTTAAAACAAATATGTATGGTTTATGAAATTACCTAAAAATATAAAAATTTAAATTTATGAGACTATTTATACTAACAGAAACTATATATTCAAAATATATCTACATGGTTCCATATTTCATTGTAAATTATTAAATATTAAATTAATTCATTATGTAATTCTAAGAGTGTCACTCCCCTCACTTATAAATGGGTGACTCATATTCTCTCTTCATCATACCTATTGAGTAATATAGATCAGAAAATACCTACACAAATACCCTAACAAAATTCCTCCCCATTACCTTGAGAAATAATTTTTAACTTATTACCAACCTTAATGGATTTTAATATTAATGAAAATGAATTTTTATAAATAATAGTTACATTTTTATATAGGTTGTTTTTCCTTTATTTGTTCATAGAACTCTATAAGAACAAATAAAAATTATGAATATAAAAAAATAATTATCTAACATAAATTGATATGTTATTATTTAAATATATTATTCTTAATCAATCACTTTCTCCCATCACAAGAAAAATGAAACCATGGTTTATGTGGATGAAAAAAACTATTATCCCGTTAACTAACGTAATGCGTTTTCAAACGCTGCCTCTCATCGATGATTATAATGACTAAAATAATATATATATATATATAATATAAACATGAAATAATTATATTTTCATAAAAAAAATATCATATATTTTCTTACATTTCCATCCACGAAATGATGATAATGTAAGTCACTCTTACGTGTGGATTACCACCTCCATGAAGTGATGCCATTCATTTTTAATCCTGCATCACATGGATGGGATAAATAAAATTATTTAATGAAATAATATTATATATATGATATAAATATATACAAATTCCTAACTTATTTCCATCACATTTACTAAAAAATTGGATACGTAGCTTCTGTGTACGCACGACTTACCATCTCCAGTATTGTAGCATAATTCATTTTTTGTTAACATATTTCATGTTTGGTTTTATAAATATAATTAATAAATAAAATCATAATTAATTCACTTTTATTATTATGGATATTATGAAAACACATCCACATTAACCACATACAATATACCTAATTCATTTTTCAAGTATGAACCCAACATCCTGAAAACACAAAACTATGACTACACTGATTAATTAATGAAATATGTCATTAAAATAAATATATTAAAATGTTGAAGGATAATTTATTAATCCTATAAATAATCCATAATAAATAATGACATTTTAATGTTTATTATACATGTTTTAAGGGGAATAAAAAGCAATTACATAATTGAGGTAACCGATTTATTATTAATTTCCCTTCATTGAGACATATTTTAATGTAATGAACCTAATTTATTTTATATGGTTTACATACTAATACATATAAATATTATATAATAAAAAATTTATAATTTTTTTAATTTAAAACTCTAATCATTTAATTTAATGTGTATTATTTTGAATGTTATGATGTTATAATGGGATTTATAACATGATTACTATTCATTGGGTTAAAAATCATCATCATTGAAAATTTTTAGTCCATTATTATATATGAAATTATATATAAATTTTTTTATAATGAATTTAAAAAAATTATTTTTATTTTTATATTTTCACATAATCACATCTTGGGTTTATTATAAATTAAAATGTTATGATTTTTGAAAGGGTTGTCCTTGTTTTAATCTCATTTTCTTGGAATATGTATCATGTCATGCTCCATGATTACATTTAATGTTGTTCGTAATTACACATGAATGAATTTTGAAAAATTAATTCATTTTCTTCATGGTTTATATATATATATATCATGCTATTTATTTTAATAAATTTTAATTTTGAAATTCATAATGCAGTAATGGTTTCATATGGAAATATCATTTCATTTCATGATTATTTATATTTAATGTTACTTTATGGGAAATTATTTGATATTATTTTCTTAAAAAAATATTTTATTATCCAATGGTTATTAATTTTTAATTTAAATTAAATATTCCATTTCCTACCTTAATTATTAAGGAAACATCGTGGATGTTTTTTGTAAGTGATATTGGTCATGTGTCTATTTTATATCATATAACATTCTCTAAAATATCAATGTTTTCAAAAATGATTTCAAAAATATTAATTTCTAAAAATATATTATGTCATCAAGTTATTTTAAATCTACTTTTACCATAATTTAAAATATTTTAAATGCACATATCTTAATGTTTTCAATATGGGTCATATTTAACTCTCTTTACAAATGTTTGAAACGAATGATTATTTTTATCATTTATGAAATGAATAGATTTAACCACATCATCAACATTATGATACTTAAATATTACTTCATATGTTCCAATGTTTAGTTTCAAATAAAACTATTTTCACAACATTTTCGGAATTTGTCATTTTTGAAATGTTATTTTCAAAATGGAATGTGTATTTTCCTCATGAATGTTTTTAATGGTAATTTTATAATATTTAAATTTATAAATGACATCAACCCTTTATTTTTATTATAATATAATGGAGATATAATGTAAATTTACAATTCTAAATTTTTCTCATGATGCATTATGATTTTATCAAAGATATTGTTATGGAATTTTTATTCCGAATGTAAATCAAGCTATGAGAGAAAAATATTTATTATTATGAGGAAAATTGTAAGCTTCTAATTGTTATGATCATGGTATGCTACTAGGAAATTATTAATTAAAGTGGTATTAGGGACTGCACTATAATCCTTATAATAATTTTTTTGATATGTTATGGTGGGGTCTGTTGTTTCCCTCAAATTTTATGGGTAATGATGAAAATGTTGACTAAAATAAGTAACTCCTTAGAGTTGATTGAGTTAATAGGTAAAAATTTTAATCCAAAGAGATTTTATTAATTAAAAATTCATGGTTATACTATATATAGGGGTTATTTTATGGGTTTTATGAAGATAACATTCCATGGTATCACCACATTTTATCTATGTTTACTTTCAGTTTCCAATTGATAGTTTGCTAATGAATTTTTTTCACATGGATCATGATTTTTGAAATATAAGAATATTGTATTTGATTTATTATTTATTTCATATATTATTATTTTATATCCATGTTTTAATGGGAATAAATTCCCTTCTGTTATTCTCATGCACATAATTATTTCATCATATGCTTATGCATATCATATGGATAATAGTGACATTAAATTTTTAATGCTTATGTTAATCCTTATAGAGAATCTGATATCACTCGTTCTGATGTTACATTTTTCTATGATATAAATAAATATGATTATTATTATATTTATATAAGTGTTACATGTTGGATATAATGTATATGGTTTTTTATGTAATCAAGTTTTGATGTAATGATTTTTTTAATTATATAATACAGAAAACCTTAATGGTACTTGGGTATATAAGGCATCTAGTAGTTTAGAGTTATTTTGTATGTTTTAAAGGATTGAAATTGGGTCATGTTTTATTATATCAAATCCAAAAATGTATATATTATATTTTAGCATTGAATTTGTGAGTCTTGGTATGGGGATATTCTAGTTTGAAATAGAGGAGGGTTAATTTATCATTTAAGATATTGATGTTTTTATGTGAGGTTGTGTTAATAGGTTTGGATACCATCATGAGATTATAATTATATGGTTTGTCATTGTTACAAAATCATAGAAAAAACATGTGTGCCTTCAAGTGATGGTATTTTAAAATGGTTTTTGAAATTTTTTAGGATGTTGTACTGGGTTGATTTATGTATAACCCTAGGGTTTGACATGATTTATTATTTAGTAATAATGCTATAACTTTTTTGGGGATGTAAGAAAAAAGGTATGAGAAATTAATTGTGGTTATAATTTTATTAAATTTTGTGGTTAATGAGGTTAATTAGTATATAGAGTTTTTATTTATTAAATGTTCTACTATGACTCATTGTAGTTGTTGTAGAAATGTTTTAGTTTAATGTGTTATTTATTTTCTTGAGTATTTATTAATTTTGGCTATAATTCTATCATGGGGTGGAATCATTGGTTTTTATAATATTTTAAGAATATATTTTCATCCATTTATTTACCTCAAGGTAAAATAAGAGTGTATTATAGTGCATTAGGAAATCAATATTCATACTAATCATTAAGATAATTTTTTTGTTAAAGGTGAAAATTGATCAAAGAAAAAAAGGGATGAAATGGTACTTTTTCTATGTTATGATATAAGTAAATAAATTTTATTATGTTACTAGTATATATGGTAAAATAATTCATCAAATCTATGAATATTAATTTTGATAGAAAATTGATATCATATTATATTATTTTATTAAGATTCTATTATATTTTTCAAACCTCATGGATTAAAGGTTTTTTCATTGAATTTTTCATGATCATTCACTTTCTTATTCATATTATTCATAGTCATCCTCCATCACTATTTATACATTAATGTTTTTTTCTATGTCTCAATTTTCATTTCTCAATAATGTTGTCCTATTTGGAAACCTATTTACGTGATATTATATCTGAAACTTGCATTTAATTTTACCTCTTTTTAAAAGGATGTTTTACAAGAAGTTTATATTATAAGGGTTTTCAAAATGATTATTATTAAATAATAAATTTTTCCTTTAATAAATTTCTATTAAATCATTAACTCCTTGGAATTGATTTTGAATATGTTTTAAACTATTTCTTTTGGGAATGAGATAATATTCTGATAGATTTTTTTGTAAACGGGGGAGAATGTTAAAACGTAGTTATTTTTAAAATCAAATCAATTTCAATACATATTAATATTATATAAATATATTTTTTAATGTTTTATTCTCCATATTAATATTAATTAACATTTCAGTCAAATGAAAAAATGAATTATTTCTAACAAAATTTGATTTTCGTTTAATATATTGTTTTATTTAAAAATATTATAAATGTAAATATAATAATTTAATTTAATAAAACATATATTAATTTTTAATTAATAATTTCAATATTATTATAGGGTGAACTGTTTTTTATTTTGATAAAATGATTATTTTTTCAATTAATAGTGAAAAAATACTAATTTCGGTAAAATTTATATTTATTTTAATTATATAATGTCATTTCCAATTATCATTTCATATAAATGTAATAATTTTATTATTTAATTAGAAATTGAATAAATAATTAGATTATATTCATCATTTTAACTAATTTGTTTATATGCGCATTTTTTGGAATAAACACTTTTTTTAACAAAATTATTTTTTGCAATTTTTGTTTTTATTTAAAATTTATTTATGCCACTTATATAAATGAATATTTAAAAATTGGCACCAGATCTGGTATAATGAATTGAATTTTCTTTAAAAAGTTTACCTTAATTTTTGTTCCTAATGCATAGTAACCATAGAAAATATTTGTAACCTAGGGAAAGATAGATCGGGTAATTATGGTTGAAAATAAAATTATAGGGACAATGAATAACCCTAATATTTGACATTAATATATTGAATGAGATTGGTTAGTATAGACTATCCAAATTATAAATTATGTTATTTTTTTCTATTTTTATCTAAATATGAATTATATATTTTTTTAGTTAATGAAAAATACAAATTGTAACTCTTATGTTTAAGTTTAGTATAAATGTTCACATGAGTGAAAAAAAAATTAACAAATATTTATGGCAGTTTTTAGAATAATGAAAAAAAATTATAATGTAATTTATTTTATATATATAGTTTTTATATCATTACCCTAAATGCTTATGTAACCTAGGTACAATGCTTGTGAAGTGGTAGAAATATATATCAAATGATTTTGAAAAATACAAATGTAATCTTGATTGGGTGAGTTATAGTATAATGTGAATTTTATAGATATGTAAAAAATATTGAGGATGTTTGAAAATAAGATATTTTAAATAAATTTTTATCTTGATGGCATTAATGTCAAAATAAATGAATAGTTTAAAAAACGAAATTATTGATATTTTATAATTAAAAATATTGTTATTGATTTAAAATTCATAAAAACATCATCTTAGGCCAAGGGAATGGTATATGTTTGAAAATATATACAATGGTCCATTAATTTGTATCTTATCCATTTTTAATAACATTATTAACCCATTAAATTTAAATACATGTTTATCATTTTAATCATTAAAAGGGATAATGAGGGGGTAAAACAAATAAATAATGTCGAAAACATAACCTAAACAAATAAAACAATTATTGTATGATAATATTTAGACTAATAATCATCTGATATTAAAAATATGATAATATAGTTCCACTTATCTCTGAATGATAGTTAATAATTATTTAATTATTTAAGTATATTTATAAGTGTCCTTCCCCAAACTTATATAAAAGGTAACCAACTCTCCAATCCTCCTTACAACTTTTTAGAACTCTATTTAAGATAATACCTATCAAAATATCTTCCGAAAATACCTCCCAATATCCTATATGTCTTATTGTTCGCATGATACCAAACATAAAGGGCATAATATATAAGAAAATGTATTTTTCTAAATAATAGGTATAAATTTCAACCGAATGTATTTGTTTTTTTATTCTTCTACATCCTCAAAAAATATTTCAACCATTCTGATATAAGAAAATATATATCTACCAAATACTTATATGTTATTATGATAATTTTGTATACGTATTTCATACCCTTTGTTCATCAAATGGGAAATTAAACCATCATTCATATGTTTGGAGGTCTACCACCTTGAGAACTGATGAAATTATTTTTTCTATCACCACCTCTAATATAGGTTTATAATAGTTCATTTAATGTATATATATTATATTAGTGAATGAATTATAATTTTATCATGATAATATGTTTTATATTTTTATATTTTTTATCATCCATTGAAAAATGATAGTATAGTTTGGGTGTTAGTATCGATTAAAACCTCCAAAAAGAGATATGATTAGTTTTTCATCACCACATAAAATCAATGGAATGTGTAAATAAATTTTATGATAAAATATGTTATTATTGATATAATCATAATTGTGGAAAAATAAAATAATTCTTACCTTATTTCACTCATGTTCCTTAAAATGGAATTGTAAATCACGAGCACATACAATATATCATCTCCATGAATGTAACAAAATTTATTTTACATTAAAATATTTCAGGGTTAGATTTATATGTATAATTAATTTATAAAAATAATTATTATTTTATTATTATTAAGGATATTTTGGAACAAAAACCACATTGGCCAGGGATAACATACCAACTTCTTTTTGTAACTATGAACTGAACGTTCTCAAAACACATGGGTTTAAAATAGTATTTCAAGGGGTTTATTCATGATATGGTGCTTGAAAATTGTTTACGAAGGGATGATCCCCATTATTCCTCGTGTGTGAGACACATACATATTATGAGAAGTTTGATCCCCATTATAGCTCAGGGGTGATCCCAATATAGGTTATAATATGGGTGTTCCCAAATAAAGATACAATATATTCGGTAATTATTATGTTATATTTAGAATCATACAGTACGTCGATTTTATGGTTCCTCTAATTTTATGAGTATGGTACGGGCTTTAAGATGATGATTTACAACAGATCCTACACAACTTATCTATGATTTCTAATGTGTTCTCATAATAGTTTGGGTTAAAAATGTCATATAGTGATTTTTTAAAAGGAAAAATGATGGTATCTTCATAAAAAGTAACTATGTTCCTAAAAAAAGGATTTTCATGGGTTTTATGTTTTTCACTAGACTAATGAAATTTTCCCTTTAATGACCCTATAAGATATTTTCTATTCATCCCAAATTATAAAACATTTTCCCTAAAGATATACGGATGAGTCAGGACAAGGATAAGGTCAAGATCAACATTTTAACGATATTCCATAATAAGAAAACATGTTTCTTTTTTAAGGATGTGTTTAGTGGAGAAATGGATATTGAGAAGAAGTGGCCACTTTGTAATTTACGGTATTTTATAAAATAGTTATGACCTTACTCTAGAAAACTTAAATTATAGATGATCAATATGAATACAAGAATGTGAATTATAGTTTAGCGTCACTAGAATAGATAATTTATATGTTCAAATACTTATAGTTGGTATCATAGATTATCATTAGATAATATTAGGTTTTAGGAAAATATTAATAGAAAAACATCAAAATGTTTTCATTTTTTATTATGTTTAAATAATATATAATTTTTGGATTACCATGTTTAATTTCCTAGATAATGTTTGTTCTGAATATTTTTCTAAAGGGAAACTAGGGAGGTTCTTATATAAAGGATCCAATTAAACAATATCCATAAAAATCAGTAACACGAAATGGTTATAATTAGAAAAATTTTGTTTTTTTCTTTGGTGGATCGTATTACACAAGCTATAAAAGGAGGATGAATTCTTGATAGAGAGTATCCATATCTACCACAATGTAATATGATGATAGTAGAGATTCCTATGATTCCAAACCCTCTAATATTCAGTGGAACTTTAGATCCAATAGTTTTTAAAGTATGGATCAATGGCCAATAAATGATATTCAAACACATTGGGTGTTCAGAAAAATAGTATTTAATCCTTTACATGTATCATTTTAAATTTGAATCTGATTGATGATTGTCTTTGGTTATGGATATTAAAGATAGAGACGAGCTTGATTCCATGTAAGTAAAAACATTTAAGAATCTATTTATTTATAAATTTTTCCGTACATTTTTTTGAATCATGTGGGAGAACATATTAATATAATTGATGAATAAATTAAATATTTTTTGATATGTATGATGTAAATTTAAAAAAATTTGTTAGGTATGTGGTAGATTTTATATTTGATATTGATATTATGAATAATAAAATTTACCTATGGTTAAAACCGAAATATAGAAGGGAATTATATTCCCATGAATAAAAAATTTATGATATAATTGTTTAGTATTCTATGATGGTAGAAATTGAGTATGATGATAGTCATGTTTTCGTTGAAAATAAGTGTGAAAAAAACCAAGATAACCTGAAATGGGGGAGAATTCATCAATGAAATATTTAGAAGAAAAATAATGTTCTAAACTTTTGATAAGTGTTGTAAATAGAATCGTAGGTAATGTCCATTAAATTATAAAATGTGTTTTTTGTGCGGTAAGTATGGACCAAGGGATCAATACTTAAAAGGAAAGTGTCTTGAAAAAACAAATAATAAGGTAAATTATATCCAACCATTCATTATATATTTTTGTTTCAATTATTTCTATCATTATGCTAACATGTTTCTATAGTTATTATCATAGGATGTAAATCCTAAATACCGAAAGAATATAGGTGTGTAAAAATATTTTTCTACTATTATGGTTGATGGAAGTCCATATAATGATGTGGTGGTAAGAATGTTACTTGATTAGTGGACTTATGTTAACATCCTTTTTGAATTTTTATCTTATCATTCATTCATTTTTGAGAAATTTGTATGAATATTGGGAATTCCACATTATAAAATTTTGATGTATATTTAGTGAAATGTCTGGGTAAAAATATTAAAGAAACCAATATTTATAAGATTGTTACTATTATTATTAGTATAATGTAATCTCGTAAACATATTTTATGACTACACAGGGTATAGTTTGATAATATTTTAGATATGGATTGGCTTCATGTTTATCATGATAAGATTCATTATAGGGTCTATAATGTTTTGTTCGTAAGAATTAAATTCTTTGATAAACTAATATTATGTAGAGAAATTGATTAGAGGTGGAAGTGAATATTACATAACACATGTTATTAAAAATAAGGAAACTATTAATATTAGTTATTTCTGAGTAGTAAATGAATATATTAATTTTATTATTACAATTTCACATGGGTTATTTTTGATTGAGAGGTTGAGTTTACTATTTAATTACTACCTAATGAGAACCCTATTTCAAAACCCCATTGTTGAATGACTCATGTTGAAATTTTAGAATTAAAAAAATAAATTAAAAGAGTTTCTAGATTAAGGGTTCCTTATTATTAGAACATCACAATTGGGTTCTTTTAATTTTTTATAATATGAACGATGGTTCCATGAGACATTTCATTTCGTATAGATCATTGCATAACATCCCCATTATGAATTTGTACAATTTTCATCATATCAATGATTTTTTTGATCATCTCCATGGAGCATAATATATTTTGAATATTGGTCTCATTTTGGTACACTATCTATTGATGGTGAAGGAGGATGATATATTGATGACACTATTTTATTCAGGATATAGACACTATGAGTTTGTAGTTATGTCCTTTAGGTTGTCTAATGCACTAGCTGTATTTATGAATCTAATAAATAGTCTTTCCATCATTTATTTGATATGTTTTTGTTTATTTTATTTATAAAATAATGGTAAAAAGAAAAATTCAGTGCATTATCATCTACTGAAGCATAGTAAATTGTTTCTAGTAGCTGTTGTACACATATTTTTTGTATGAAACATGCTTTATTAGACAATCGATTTGAATTAAGACACAACCCCATAAACTGAAATAATACAAATGTTTTAGAATATTCTAAAAATCTAATTCATCATTCTAGAACAAAACATATCGATGTAAGATATCAGTTATTTAGAGATCACTATCAAAAGGCTGATACATTTTTTGCATTTATTGGTAATGATCATAAACTTGCATAAGTATTCACCTATCCATTAATCTATGAGATAATAAACTACATCAGACATGAAATAGGAAGGATAAATCAGCATAGATCATCTCATCTTATCCTCATAAAAAATTCTTATTGTCAGTAAAACTGATCTGTAAAAATGATTAGGTAAAACTAATCTGACAAACTGATCAGTGAAACCAATTTGGGGAAACCGATTTGGTGAAACCATTCTGTGAAACAGATTTTGGGAATCCGATCAGTCAGACCGATATTTTGAAACTATCCTTTCAACCCGATCTAGGGAAACCGATCATTCTAACCAATCAGTGAAGCCGATCAAGTGAAACTGATCTTGTAAAATCGTTTTGTGAAACTGATATGTGAAACCAATTATATCAAACCGACCAGTAAAACCAATATTGTGAAACTGATCAGTGATATCGTTTACATGAAGATGATTAGACGATGTATATCACTTGAATCCAATCACATGAAAATTATATTGTAACAATTTTAGTGTACAACTAACTCTTAAAAGGACCTTTTTGTAAATATTTTTGTTTTAAATAATATAAAACACTTTTTTCTTCTTACAATTATTGTAATTTTTGTTTTTTTAATTAAAATCCTTATGTTATAAAATTAATTCAATCCAAACATGGACCATTCACCTAAATCACTACCGTTGAACCTCACACTACCATCGAGCCTTCGACCATTCGACTCCCTTTGAACCTGGGCGTTCTAAATGGCGAGATCCAAGCATGTGATGGAAGGTCCATGTAAATCACCAGTGGAATAAAATTAGAATGGTGAATCAAGTGGTTTAACATGATCTAGGAATCCAGGTTTGGCTAGTCTAGTAGTAACATTTGAGAAGGAAGTATATGCAGAGTTGATTTTGTTGAGAGAATCATTGATGCTTAAAGTGTTGGAATCCCAGGAATGAATTAGTTGGTTTTCAAATAATTAAATTTTGTTCTACCCCCATTTGGTACAAGAGTTATATCATAATTTTAAATTGTCTCCAGTAGGAGATGATGGAGTAAGAATGAAATCTATAGTGAAGAGAAATGAGATTTAATTTTCTTCTAAAAAATAGAATAAATTATTGGTAATACAACATTAGGGCATCTATTATTATTATTAGGGTAATATCCCTCCAAATAGAGATCTATTTTCCTAATATAATTATTAAATTTAATTTACTATGAATGGGAAATCAAGTAGAAATACTTCCACAAAATTGGATGGGGAGGCAATATTTCTCTTCAAGTTCATTAAACACTAGATACTCTCAAGGAAGGTATACTTATCCATAGTGAATTATTAGGTTCTATTTCTTATTTATATGTTGAATAATGGTGTAAATGTGAACCTATGAAGGTACATCCTGGTACACATTTCTGATATGATCAAACCCTCCAAGAATGAGACATGTTTATATTACTATATAATGATCTCTTCTATAATGAAGATGATTGGATATGTAGAGGATGTAGATAAAGTAATCATAGATTGTATTAGATTTTTCCTCCACATGGAAATATTCAAAACGATGAAGATCTTTTGGAATTCATGGATGAGATTTGAGTAACATATGAAGATAAGGTCTATGAGGATTTCAATCCTATTGATCATCCTACTAGACAATGGGATCAAGACAATAAAGGTATTAAACATGGTGAAGAAGTGGTTTGTTTAGATGCGGAATTTGAGGCTGGTCTTCCAATGGAAGATGGGTCTCATATAGATGATAGGATTAACCCATAAATTTCTAAGAGCCCAAAGGATATGTCATATGGACCTTCCAGTCCACCATTGGAACTACCCTATTGATTTCCATTATTAGATGATGAAGATGAGGAATCTCCTATAGACTCTTCAATTGATGGATATATATGAATGTCTGATGATGATCAGGTTGATGATAAGAAGAAGAGTAATAGTGATCATGTTAGTTACTCACTAAAAGAAAAACAATGAGTTTTTGGTAGTTTAGGTAAATAATATATGCATGGAGCATATGTAGAGGATGATGAGAATGATGATATTGTTGATCCTATTGGAAAGGTTTCAGATAGAGATTGTGATGGAGATGATGGAGATAATGGAGATGATGACATGAATTACTATCATGATGTAGATGATTAAGGAATAATTTAGGAGAGTAATGAAATTATGGATAGAGGTCAAGAAAATGATTTTGAGGATAAAATTGCACCTATGCCTCATATTGGGGATGGATTTGGAGTGGCTATAGTTCAAGTATAACCTCATGTTCACGTGGTACAAGGTCCTAGAAATGTAGATTTTGATGCATGATTGAATGATGAAGAAGAATAAGCTGATCTTGTACCTGAGTCTCAGGGAATAATAGTTATGATTGATATATTAGAGCTAAGATATGAGACATGTTCTCATGAGTGGAATAGAGATCCAAGTTATATTCTGTTTGATTTAGACTATGACTCAAATGAGGAGGTGAAAAATCCTCCTCCTTCTCCACAAGCACAAGGTGGAGCATAACCAATTGATACTTTTTCACCAACCTAACTTGATATTGAACCTATAATACATGCAGTGCCTAGTTACTATTTCATTAAGGCTAATTTAGAACATTTCATTGTTGATATATGTGAGTATGTGAGATCTTCTACTACAGTTAGAAATGAATAATCTACATATATGGGCATTTCAGAAGATGATGCTACAAATATTGAAAGTATAATAATTTAGGATATTCAGACTAACCTAATTACTACATATGAATCCTTCATTAGAAACAATAAAATACTGGGAGATTAAGTGAATATAATGAGAAATGATATTGAATCTTTGACCAATAATTTCAATTCCACTCTTAGTGGTGTGATGGAGGTTATTAAGAACTTGGTTACACATCTACTTAGTGTAGATTTGATGAAATTAAAGGAGGAACATAGAATGATGATCTATAGAGCCTCTAGTTCTAAAGGTACTAGGGTTGTTTCTACTGATGTGGAGTCTCTCAGGGAAGTGATGAGGGAAGATATTAGTAGTCTTTAGGGTGATTTTGATAAGTAAACTCATTCCATTGTACATAGAAACACTAATCTTTTTTATAGTATGGCAGGACAATGCACCAATGAAGTCTCTAATGCTCTTATAGAGATTAGAGAGAAGGTGGATTAGTATTTTTCAAATATATATACCTAACATGATTTGATCAATATCTTCATGTATTTGGTTGAAAATGTCATGATCCCTCCAGTGATAGAAGCCTTCAAGAGGCATGAGGTTCTGTTGAAGGATTTTAATCCTCTCTTGGTTAAATTAATTGATAACAAATATGATATTGAGAAGGAAATGAAATATAGAGGTAAAATCAACAATGACTTCATCATGAATTTGAAGCCTTACATGTATGTCCCTGATGAATCAATAACAGTCATAGATGGTGCTTCAATTGGAAGTAGTTCTCTGCCTCCTTCCCAGATGACCACATCTCATGCATTATCTCCGATACTTCTAGTGATTCAGGAACAACCTCAAATATGTGTTCTATTATAAATAAGACACATATTTGTTGAAAATGTTCCAACAGGTGTTTCCCTCGCTGGTGTTTTCATTCAACTAACCCTTCTGAAACCCACACCACAACCTTCTGCACCTCCAACTGACCCTTTAGAAAATGGGAAAACCACCCAAAACATGAAGACATTCCTTTGGATTATTCATTTAATAGGGAATTTTACTTTTCTTCTAATGGTTTTACACTTTCTACCTTAATGAAATATCAACATTACCTTCACTATGTTCCCAATTTTATTTGTGTTATTTCACTTTATTATTTATATTTCTATCAACTTTTTTTCAAATCCCAAAATTAAGAGAATGATCTAAATAGATTATACTAAATAGAATATGTGTATATATATTTATCTCACATCCTCTAATTCAAATTACCCTTGTTGCTCAAATAAAAAGGGGGAGATAGAAAATGCTCTGATATAAATTACCCTTATATATATATATATATATATATATTCTTTGATATAATAATTGAGGGGGAGTCTTAAAAGGAAACACCATAATTATGTTGAGAATTCTCATTCACTTCTGGTATGTTATGTCGGGTATTATTTATTACTTAATAGTTTGTATAACAACGTAATGAAATAATTTGTGATTATCAAAAGGGGGATATTATTGGACCCTCTATGAAATAATTGTTTTCATAATCACAATTCATGAAAATATACAAATCATATTCATTTATATATTATGTTATTACTCATGTAAATCTTGTCAATAAATATTTATAAGTGAATAAATTTTGACACAAAGTATAATACATTTAAAAAAATAAATAAAATCATGTATATCAATGTTTCAATATGTTTATAAGAGTATACTTACATGTATATATGAATTTTATGTAATCTGGTAATGTTCTATTTTAGATAGACACTTTAAAATATTTTCAAAGTCCCTAAAACTGATAGTTCAAAGAAGTCACTGATGGATGACTCACCGATGGAGACTCATTGATCAAAGTAGTCATTGATCGAAGAATAAAATAATTTATGGCTCATTGACAGTACAAACAAAACACCGATGGATGAGTCACTGATGAACGGTCGTACCAATAGTTTAAGTGACTCACCGATGCTTGGACAGTCTGATATCACAAATTACTCACTAATTCATAGAGTCACCCAAACCGATGGAAATGAATCACCAAATAATAGAGCCACCATTGATGACTGAACGATGATGATATACCGAGGCCAATGTGTCACTGATACTTAATACTCACTTATAGTCCTAAAATCTATTTTTATTTTATTAATTAAATTTTATATTAAATGATAATATTTATACATATTAATTGTTTGGTCATTATTTATTTTTGTTAGTAAGACATTCAGTAGACTATATAATGTAGATGCATGTTGGGAGATCTTCATGTGTGATATAACTCGAAGTATAAAAGAATTACAAGGTGGATCATGTTGATAGATAAAAAAATAATGTAGCAAAAAATGATGAACTTCACATTCCTACAACTCTCGAGCTTACTTAAAAATACCAAGAACTCAAAGGAAGAACATATGGGAGATTAATAAGACAATCTAAACCTACTGAGCTACAATAAATATCTTTCAATAAATGGAGCTGAACATTTCACAATCTTAGAAGACAGAGTACAAAGTCTATGATACACTCTTTTATAACCAACATCCGAAAGAGGAATCAAATTCCAATTCAATTACATCAATTATGTTCAGAGATTCCCTGCATAACACACAAAGATTTCTAAACCCAATTCTACATCTCTGTCTCTATTGGGGTTTTATTTTTAATTTTTGAGCTGTGTGTATCAGTCTGCTTCACACACACTGACCCTTGTGTATTAGTTGAGGATATATGATCTCCCCAAACTAACTCTCATTAATATTCATTGTATCCAACGTAGAAGAGTGGAATATGTCATGTGTGACCTGTTTACTATTTTACCCATGAGTAAATATTGTAGTTGTAAAGTGTGACCTAGATAGCCTTATGTGCTGTGGTGAACCCAGATCCATGGTGTGGATTAGATTATTTATAACTTTAAACTTCTTGGTGTCAGGTGATCCCCATGTGGAGAGGACTATTTCTCATCTTGTGACTGAAGCCCTTGTTTATATCAGTTCTGCTTTTACCTTTAAGTATTTTTTTTGTTACTATTTCACAAAACTAAATTGAACTATGATAGTTAGTTTATCAAGAGTTTATAATTTTTTTGAGCCAGTATATTGGATTCAAAAGTTATATTAATCATTAGATTAGTATAGTTGAGAACTAATAAATCATTAGAAAAATTTATTAAGTATCAAGACACTTATACATTCAGAACAAACTAACTTATATTATATTTTTAATTTAAGGAAATAATTAATGAACCATTTTTAATGAAAATTTTTATAGATATTCAATTCACCCCCCTCTTGATTACTCTACTCTGACCAACTATATATGATCATCAAAATTTTTCATATAAGATATTTCTTTCATTTTTTAGTTATTGTGAACATTATAATATTTATTTAATGAATATTAAAAAGTGTCACATTAATGTTTTTAATAATAGTAATGTTATTAACATGGGATTAAATAGAGGTTTTGTTGTTTCATAAATATTATTTTTAATATAAATTATTTATCATCATCTTGGAAATTTTTTTTAATTTATTGTGAAGAAACAATCACCATGAATTCTTACACAATGTTGATGAAATAATTACATCATTAGTAGAAAAAAATAAAATTAATGATATTAAAAACATTAAATGATACAAAATTCTAGACACTTAATATTATATAAAAATTTATAGTTTCTTAAAATAGTTTATTTATGTAATAAAATACATTTTTCTTGAATTTTAGTTCTGTTCTTGGTGTTATAAAACTCAAAAAAAATGAATTTTTCTTAAATTGTCATTATTGATTTTTTTGAGATTAATATTTTATGTAAAATAAATACAATATTCAAAATGTGACTACTATATGTTTTAAAATATTATCAATAATAAATTTATTGTATTTTGTCTATTTATATTAACTATTATACAGTAAAAGTGTAAACAATCGTTATTATCGTAGTAAATGTAAAAAGGGTTAATTAAGGATTAAAATAAAATGATAAGGATAAAAATGTCATCCAAACTGCCCAAATATTATCTTATATCGAGATTTAATATAAAAAAATATATTATCTTTGGGTAAAATAAATTCATTTCCATTAGGACATTAAATTCATTAATATTAATTTAATGATATATGAAATTCAAAGAGGAACCCTCCCCTATATTAAAAAAGGATCCCTTTATTCTCATTTATGAAATCATAAAATACTTTTTTGGTTTATATATTATCTACTAAAATCCCTTACTTACATCCCTACTCACAACCCATAGAAGCTATTATATTAAAACCAAACATGAGATGCTTTTGATGTAAACCTTAAGCGATTGTCTGATGAAGATATATGATTTATAACCTAGTGTATTTGTTTTCTTTGTCCCCCCCCCCTCCTTCAAATTTTATTTAAACTTGATGAAATAATAAATCCAATATATCCCATATAATAAGCTGTTTTATCTTAATGTTACATCCTATATACATCTCCTCTTCCATAAAATGGGAATCCAACTCGTCATTCATGGTACAACAGACTACCCCCTCATAAATTATTGTAATACATTTTCCATTAACGTATGTCAGAGCTACTTATAATGATAAAAATAATGAATATATATATATATATATGATATTAATTATATATATATCATTACAGTATTACCATTAAATTTACAAAAAATATATAGCATCGTTTGTGTGTACTTGTATACTACCACCTCCACGAAGAGATTTGAATCATTTTTAGTTGTGGTATCCCAGTTTCATAACATTGAATTGAACTTAAACACTCTTATAGTGGGTATTTTGGCACATTTAAAATTGTTACTGAATTTATTCTTTTCTCTAACATTCATATTGATATTATGGTTTTGAAATTTTATAATTTTTCAAAATTTATGTTTATTTATAATTAAATATATACAGAAGCAACATATTTATATATATTCAAAGAAAACAATTTAATTTTATAAATAATTGTTTAATCATATTTACATACGAAATATTTATATATATATATATAAACCATATATAAATAATAATAATATCCATTTTATTTAAAATAAAAATGTATGAATATATATATATATATATAAATCCCATTAATTAATATATAATTTTTATATTTATATAAATATTTTTATGTGTGTATATTGGAACAGAAATATATATAAATCTATATATTATAATATATGTAAATGAGTATTAAAATATAATATTAGTAAATAAATATAATTATATATAATTATATTCAAAGACACACACACATATATATAAATATATGTTTGTGTGTGTGTGTTTAAAAACACATACAAAAGAAAAATATTTTATATATGTATTTAGGAATAATTATATATATATATATATATATGCATAAAAAATTTAATAAAACAAATAAAAATAAATATATATATTGGTAAATATGAAACATATAAAATAACTATAAAAAACATTAAAGAGGGACTATAACTACTAAATCTAATCTTCCGTTGTTGATAAAAGGGGGTGCGGTAGCCAACCACCAAACTAAAAAATATGTATATATTTTAAAAATATGTAGCAGTGGTTTTTAGCACTGATGACAATAGTAGTTTTTAATTTCTATTAAATGATTTTTTGGGCAAAGATGAAGGTTCAATTTTTAGTAGTGTATTTATGGAACAAATATTTTTTGCGAACATTCTTTTATGAATCTTCAATGGATCCCAGTGACAATGTAGATCTTGTCAAATGTTAATCCAATTATCATTGGATGGATTATTTCCAATTTTTCTCTATCTCTTCATCATTAATCATATAAATTGTTAGACAAAAAATTTTTTTTATATTTTTTTGTAATTTCCAGATCTTACTCTTTGGGGATATTTGGTCTCATGCTTTGTGTTTACCTAATGTATGATTTTTATTTGAATGAAATGATGATTGAATGAAGATCTTGATCCTCCATAAAATAAATCTAACCATTTATTTCCTTCTCCCATATATGTATCATTCAACACATTTTGTCGTATTAGACTATTATACACAGCTAGAAAAATCATACAAGTGGGAAGTCCATTGACCATTGATTCTCACATTCTTCTACCCTCGGTTTTCTATTGTCGTTCCTTTGAAAATCCATTTGCCATAAAAGTTCCTATGGGATAGTAATGATAATGTAACGATGAATGGAAGCAGGTCCACACATATCCAAGCATGCAGTAGTTCAATGAGATAAAAAAATATATAAACCTAAGATGATTCCGTGACAGATGTCTGGATGCCCTCAATTAATTGGGGTGATCTCCAACATTGGTATTAATAGGTTTATAAACCCTGGAATATCATCACCATCAGTATCATTAGTTCACTAGAATGCATCACATGCAATTAAAAAATTAATTAAATAAATAATGTAATCAATTTATAATTACTATTTTATCCACATAGAAATTCCATATAATAACTGTGAACTATTGCATCATACTTTTGGATTTATATATCCTTTATCTTATCAATGATCGAAATCATTTCAATTTAATTTATAGAATTATCCAAACTAAACCCAACTAATCTAATAATACTATGAATATCTATATAATTTTTATATTCATTAAATAATCAAGAGAATCTCATATCATTACTGAACACAACAATATCACAATTTAGGTAAATCTATATCTTTTTTTGTAGTATATATCATCCACCCAAATAACCATAATGAAATATCAACATCAATATAATAAATTCTAGGGTCTTACACCAATACAAGGAAGACATCATCATGTTTCAGATGTTTTTACCTTTAACATTAATTCAGGAATTCTTGTATCACATTTAGAAATGTAAGATATACAAATTTAGTAATAAATAATCAAATTATTTGTTTCATTATAATAATAATTATTTTAATTTTGGGTAATTTCAACATTACATTATAATGAATTCTACTATAACATAATAAATTATTTAATATATTTCATTAATGATTAATAAAAATAATTTATGTAATTCATGGAATCATTGGAATCACATTCCATCATAATATTATCAAAAAAATCACAAGGTAATTGAAGTCCCCAAACATCACCATAAGAAATATATAATAATTTAATGATTAAATCCCATATTTTTAATCATTAATCAATCGTGTCTTCATGAATATTTGATTCCATTATGGTGATAATTCAATGTCCAACATTGAAGTCCCACACTAAGAATTTAATTATTTATTTAAAGAAAATTAATATATTAATCAAAAAAATATTAGGAATAACAACACATTACATTCATACAAATATATCTCCTCTTATTAGATGAATATTCATTGCATAGCTTAATGATTCATTCCGAAACCCAATAGGTCTAGTGCCATTGGAATGTTGTATATATAAAAAACTAGTTCATAACTGAACTAAATAATCTTCTACAATATTTTCCATGACTATAGTATTTCATAGAAATATAATATATTATAAATTTATTAATAACATGTGGAATGAAATAATAAGAAAGGATGACATTTTGATGAACATTGAGGGTAAACATGGTAGGTATCAATAATCTCATAAAAATAAATTGAGAATAAGGGAATAAAAACATGAGAAAAATATTTGAACACTATACCATACATATCATAGATAATAATCATGATGCATGAAATAAAGAAGGGTTTTTCATAAGACATAAATCCTTATGAAATAAAAGAACTTGAGCCATGAGATCATAAAAATTAGCATAAGTCATAAATTTGTAGAATACACGTAAAAATAGAAAATCATTTCCATTGCCGTCAAGACACATTTCAAAGACTATTCTAGTGGATAGAGATCACTCCATAAACCAACGTAATAGTCAATGTTCAATCCCAAGACAATAATAGTGGAATGTGTCCTGTACTCAACTGGGTTAACTACCCTTTCCAGTCCTGTAAATATCATGAGATATCCATCATTACCCAATGCATTGGAGGGATTTATAATTCCATGTACAGCCATAAAATAACTAAAAACATATTGATTTATTCTAAATGATCATAAATAACTCATCATATAATAACACATTAAAATAAATGGTATTTATAAACATTTCATCAGGGAATAAGCTATGTAAAATTAATGGGTTTCAAAAAATATTCACTAATTCATCATAGCATAACCCGCTAAAAATGAATTTATTTAATAAATTTATTTTATTCATAATCATAAAACATTCAATGAAACAATAAAGATGGTATCATTGGATCATATCTCCAATAAAACAAAAGAAACATCAAAGGATGGACTATCAAATGAAAAATGTATTTACATGATACATTGGAACATTTTTGAAGGTAAATTCCCTTTCCTTTTTTTTCACTTATTTAAATTCTAAAATTCCACAAATAATCATGGAGAAAATATACCGGAGAAGATCATTGAAAATTATTAATGGGATTGTAAAAACATTTAGTGGTCATAAGTAAATAAAATTATTCTCATTACATATAATATAAAATATTCTATTGCATCCATACATTAATAAAAAATAAAAAAGTAACTCACTCAGAAAAAGAAGGGAATATTTCTTTTAAATAATTATTAAATCATTAAAATATGTAATAATATCATTAAAAATAATTGGATAATTGTAAAAATAACATTGAAAACATTTCTATAAAATACGGACTAAGAAGATAATGAATTAATGATCAAATAAGGAAATGAATTTAGTTTTTGTTAAAAACATTATTTCTATATCTTTAGTATTTAATCAAAGTAAAAAAAGAAATTAAAACATATATTCTCAAAAAATAAGTAGAATAGATGAAAAATCACGTGATTATTGAGAATTATATTATGAAACATCATAATTTAAAACATAATAAAAACAATCATAATAACCATTTATATTGTTACATAAAACCCATACCTCAAGTATGACTTCCTTGGTATGGTTCGAACCACCTCTTCTGACATACTCTTTTGGATTGTATGTAATTAATTCTTAGGATGGTTTTATAATAAATATAAGGACTATATTTCATGGGGATGCATGTAAGGAAGGGATTCAGATAGGTATTTTCAAAACCAAAGAGCACTTCAAGTGTGGGGAGGATAATATAGGGGGAGTCCTTTTATTAGTATTGGAGATGATAAACTTGGATGTTTTTTATAATGATAAAATATTTTAATGTTTTATTGAAACCAAATAGTCCCAGAATAGACCATTCAGAAATATTATCTGAGATAGTTTGAAATATTTCCGTCTAATAGAATTTAATAAATTATTATGTTATTTTAACCCTTATTGCTTTATAGTAACCTCCTCTATAAACTTGTCTTAACCATAACCGTCGGAATAATGTTTTTTTATTTTTACTATTCATTTTGACAATATATTAAGATAAAATTATTACAAAATATTTATTTTTATTCAAAATATGAAAATATTTTTATAAAATTAATTTTATATAAATATTATAATTTAATTTAAATTTAATGACAAAAACGCGACGAAAAGCAGTTTCCAAAAAAAGAATATTTCTTAAGTATAAACATATTTTATATAAAATTTGTATATAAAAATGAACCATTCCATTAAATTGGATTAAAAATAATATTATTCAACTAATATATCTTTTAAAACAAAAAAAATAAAATAAAACATGTTATATGCATTAAATGGAAAGTAATTGATTAATCAAAATTGTATTTTTCCACTATTCTTCCAAAAATAATATTTTAAAATTTTTTCAAAAATAATATATATGACAATTTTTTATTTTTTATTTCAAAAAATGAATTTAATTTTTTCAAAAAAAAAATTCTAAATGTTTAAAAAATTATTTATTATAATTTATCAAAATATAAATAAAAACTATTTTATGTAAAATGAAATTTTAAGTGTATAATGAATTTAGTAGAAATTTTTTTTATATTAAGAAATTATAAATATTTAATTTTTTTTAATTCCTACGTCAATATGTTTTTTAGTTTAGAAGTAAATAATATATTATGGTTAGTTTTGACTATTGGTTCCATGAATCACAATGTATCGAAAAATATTAAATTTATTTGTACGAAATATATCACACAATATCATGTTGTAACCTTATACCCAAATTAAAATTAATTTAACCCATCACATTATTTTAATTCAATATAGAAAAATATGTATATTTATTTATAATTTCATCCACTGGTTCCCATGTAACTTCTATGAATATTTAATTCCTCCAGAAAACATTAAAAAGATGAGTAGTCCGGTTCCATAACAGTCTATATCTATGATACATGATTTCTAATAATTTTTATTCAAATGAAATATCATGCCTCAATGGTAAGACCTTTTATTTCATTAGATGTGAAGGATTAGGTGTGAAATTCCTTGGGAGAGATATGTGGGACACATTATGAACTTGAGAGAGGTTTGGTGGAAGCCCTATGTGATAAGATATTGTCTCCACTGAATCAAGAATCTATTAGGGGACAATATACCTAAGGATAGTTTTTTTTATTTCCATGAAATTTTTTGAACCATCATCCATGAATTAATTCACATAAAAACCTCTTCACCAATATCGTACTATATATCTCACTGATAATTATCATCATACCATTTCATTCAACTTTGAGCATCCTTGATATGCTATTGAGTGTTTATTACAATATCATTCTCTTCCTTAGTTTCTAGGTCATGACAGCATTATTTATCAAACATCATCTTCGTATATTGGATTTATATACTTCTTTCTATAGAGGTATTCATAAATATCCATCTAAATACTCAAGTGAAATATATTTTTCATAATAAAATGCAACTAGTTGAAGATGTTGATCATAACCACATTTGAATTTGAGATAACAAGATCTAGACATATCCTCTGTATTTTTAATGGTTATCTAAGACATATCATTTGTTTTAGGATAATAAGTAGTGATTAGTCATAACTTTATATCCAGATACTACTGGATACATCAGTATAACTTCTTGGTAAACCTCAAATCCTGATCATATAGAATAGAAAGTTGTACACCATGCAACCTTAAAAAATTATTAAAATAAAATATAAATATCTAAACAAGAGATAAATATTATATGATAATAATGAATTCTAGTGAATTCTTGTGGAAATCAACTATAAACCAAATATAATTATATCCTTTTGTAATTTTGGAGTGTCTGATGACAAAATCTATGATAAGGTTATTTTATTTCCATTTTTATGGGTAATGGTAGTAACATCCACATAGACGGTTCTCTCTCATCCTTAACATACTAAAAATACAACCATTGAGATACATAGTCATCAATATCTATCTTCATGGTGTTCAAATATAAATAATATTTTGAATCTCTATACTTATTTTTACATCAATTATTAATATAAAATGATGAAATATAAACCTCATGTAATAGCTCCTTATTCAAATCTTGTACAGATGGAACACACAAAATGTAACACCCCGAGCTTCCATGATACGCTTCTCATTCAATAATGCAATAGCTTGCATTATACGCAACTTCGAGTTCTAAAACACTGCGACTAATCAAAGTAGCCGTTATGAATATTAATAACCACTTTTTAAAATTATAGAAATTTTATATTTCAAAATGGACTTCATTTTTGTATTCGTAATATCGAAAATATCCAAAGTTGAATTTTTTGTAATTTTCTGAGAACTTCTAATTTTTTATGAATTGTGAAAAATACTTAAAAACAACTTTTTTAATCAAAATAATTTATAGTGATAAATTATACTGTTTAGTGGTTTTAAAGCATAATTAGAATATATTTTTACCATTTTATCCAATGGTTGTCATTAGAATTAATTTAACATTGAAATTGGACATAAACAATTGCCAATCTTTTGATATAAATTGTTTCTTAAAAACACGCTATTTATTGTAACAGCGGGAATTAATTATAAAATTAATTAATGCAACTTATATGTTTGGAATTTTGTAAAATAGACATCATTTTTGAATTCGGAATATCAATTATAGCTTATGGTGAAATTTTGGCCTTATTCTGAAAAACATCAATTTTTGATGAATAGTGAAACCACTAAGTGGTTGTTAAAAACTGATTTTTCGTTAAAATGAAATATTACCACTTCTGTGATTTGATTTTCAAAAATCCGACATACATGGTTGTCATTAAGAAGTAAAATGTGGTTCGATGAGATTAAAATAATTTTTGGTGAATAGTAACTTTTAAGTTCTTAATCGCGATTAGGGGTAATTAGTGTAGTTTAAGGTAAAAATAATGTTTTAATAATATGAGATGAGCTTGACACTTGTCCTACTCCTATTTAATGAGTCATGGCCTTCCAAGACAACCCATGGGTCAACTTGGGGACCCCATGGAGCCACTTTAGTTGTAAAATGACATTAATATATATTTATTTAATGTTAAAATTAAATTGACACAAACATGAGTTATTTTACTAAAACAGTTTTTAAGTGGGGTTACACAAGTCCAAATTTTGACTACAAATATTCATTAGAAAGCTAAAAGGATTTCCTACATCATAGTAGTTTTTTTATAATTTTTAGAAATTAAATAAATTAAATTATTTATGACATCATTATGATGCAGCGATGACCTCATTATTTAACGATTTTAATAAAATGAAAAGATAATGTAAAATCCAAGGCTTACACTTGTCCAAAGACTATTGGATGGGTATATTTCAAACCCTTATCACCTTATCCACGAATTATATAAGTGTGGGACCTTTAGAATCCGAAAAGCATTGTATAATAATGTAACATTTCAATCTTTCCAAAAGAGCCCCTCCTCTCCACTTATAAAAGGCCCCCACCTCACCCACCTCATTTACACTTTCAAGCCATTTTTATCGGCCAACCTCTGCCCAAATACTCTCCCAACTTCCTCCTCTTACTCCTAGAAGCCTCACTTTGGGCAGAACTCTTCTCAAGGAAGCCTTTGGCTCAAATCAAAAAGAGTTACCCGATTTTGAGGTAATGACTTCTCTAATGTTGTTTTGTTTTATTTTTCTTCTCCAACCCACTAAACTCTTTTTATTCATTTCTTTTGTAACAACACCAGTATCCTAAATATTCTATGATGTTTTTATAAGAAGGATTCGAGCTACACTTACACACACCTACATCTAATGGTTAAAGAACATACGGTTTCTGTGGATGGCGAATTTCTGCCTCACGAAACGATGATTGTTCAACACTCATATAACACCTTCAAAGGTGGCCATTAAGATGTCACTATTTTTATATATGATATATGATATTTTTATGTTTTACTTATGCTTCTGTATTTCTCATTTATTCCATACTTTATGATTTCCATTATGGGTAAAACGTGATAATTTCATTTTAGGAAGTGCGGACTACCGCCCCCTCAAAGTGATTTGAATCGTTAATACCATATGTGGGATGTATAAAGGATGGAGTAAATGTTATTATACACTATATTATACTGGAATTATATTATACATTTATATCATTATGATTTCGTTCAATTAAATACGAAATAGAAATGAAAGTAGCGTTCATGCGTACGTACGGCTTACCGTCTCCATGAACGGTGCATTTCATTTCTTACCTCTAAATGTCATGTAATATTATGAATGAATGTATATACTGGATATATATGAGATATATGATATCTATAAGATGAATATAATTCTGTATATAACGGATATTTCACAACATGAACAACTCGTAATTATAAGAAGTCTATTTTTGACTCAAGTACCAAAGATCGACAAAACGACCGTTATTAACATAAATAATTACATAATGTTCATAACATTGTAATAAGTGATATAAAAGGGATAATGAACTTGAAAAAGGTTCTTAATAAAGTAGATATTAACTCTAGTTTATTATTCAGGAGGTTAAAGAACGGTCGAATCAAGTCGGACACAAGGTAAGGGAATTTCTTAACCCAACTTCCATTCATTGGGTTAATCTCCTACTTTCAAATTATGTCATAATATTATTATGTCCTATGTTGTATTTTTACATTATTTATGTGTACTTATGGTTAATACACATTATAGATGTACTTTATTTAAAAAAAAGATCTTTTTAAGGACTTTTTCTCAATCCCCTTTCATTGAGGAATATTTGGTTTTATACACAACTTTTTTTTATACGGTGTATAAACCCCTTTGACTTTTACGTTTATTCAAAATGAATTTTTTAATACGAAGCGTTTTACTAAACGACAAAAGGGAATGTTTTTCTTTCCGTACTTATGCAGCGACAACGACTTCTCCGCCACCGTGACCATTATTTGAGATTCGGCTTCCTCTACAAGCCATCTTTTTTTTGATGAAAAATAAATACAATGTTTTAACTTTCTATTATTTTGGTATTGAAAATGGGTTTGAAAGCGTTTTTATTATATAAATGTGTTTTATTGATATCTTGTGATTGAAATGTGGAAATGTTATGTTTCCTTTATGCATGTTTTATCTGATACGATTATGTTATGGTTTATGATATGTTTAAACCTATTCATATGAGGAATGTATTGGACTTAATAAGTGACGGGTGGAGCCTGCTATAGCTCCTTGATGCATCGGTAGGTCTCATGAGACAACTAGACGTGGAATTGGCCGAGGCCCTTTCCCAATTTGATTTATGGTTTTGGCCGAGGCCTTAATCATTTTAGACGTCTTGGCCGAGGCCTTGACAAAATGTTTCAGAATGTCCGGCATTATACATTCCCTCATTATGAAAGTGGTTATTGATATTGCATGTTATTATTCGACCAGTAGAATATCCATGTGAATAAGTAAATGGCATTATCTCATTTTACTTTTTCCATATTATGTTGAAGTTCATGTTTAAAAGGCTTTTGTTTTAGTTATACATTGCCTTAAATGTTAATGTTTATTTATGAAAGCTTCCGCTATATTGTTAACCTTACTGAGCATCTGAGCTCACCCCTTCAATGTTTTAATATTTTTCCAGGATGTGAAGAAGTATTTTATGAATGACCTACAGGGGTAGTCAGAAAGGGATATGAGTGTGGACTATGAAGACCGTGTTATTGTAGTTTGTTTACTTTTTGATGTAATGAAAGACTTATGAATGTATCTAGTGTTTCCAAGGCTACTAAACTAATCGGTCTTTCGAGACTTGATCTTTTGTGATCATGCCAATGTTACGAAGTAATGCACCGACTCTGGGTAGCTGTGGTCGGGGTGTTACAGTTGGTATCAGAGGCAGTTTAGTACTAACCTTAGAAGCTAGATTTAGATAAACTCTGATTAGAGCACGTAGACCTAAGATGAACTTTGAGGATTAGTATAGAATAACTTCCTAGAATTTTGGTATTGTAGAGATGTTGTGAGTTTTCCGAGCAATACATCCCTCTCTGGATACGAGTAGGTAGAGGCGGCTCTGGCACAGATGTACCTAGGTGTAAAACCCGAAAACACCGCTTTGAGCTAGACTCAAACGAGAACTGGTGCACAACAACGTGCCTTGCTGCACTCTTGGTTACGACACTCCCGGGGGATATGCTTAGGATAATTCTCGTTTTCTTTACAAACCACTATGAATGGTTATGAGTATATACTTCCTCAAAGAAAAACTTTTTATGATTATGGATTATATCCATAAATAGTTCAATTTATGTTAAGTATTTTATAAGTATGGAATTATGTATTTTGATTCATAAACTAATATAGTTTATGATATTGTATAGAAATGGCGCCCAGTAAATGGAATGTGAACTCCAGCAATACGTATGATCCAAAGAGTAAGAAGTATCTTATCGTTCATGGTATTAAGCCAACATTTCGAAGGGAAATAGTCTCCCATGTGTTATCAACATATGAATAAATAGTATCATGTTTTAATAAGATAAGTAAACAATTCTCTGAGTCCTATGGCTTTGAAGCGAAGCAAGAGATGAAAGGGATGGAAGAGAGAATGATGGATAAAGGAATGAGGGGAATGAAGAATTTTCCAATATGTGATAACTGTGGGAAGAAACACCTTGGAATTTTCCTGAAGGGAATGCGGGTTTGTTATAAGTGTGGAGAAAAAGGACACCAAGTGCGTGACTGCAAGGGTAAGAAAAAGGTTTCAAATGTACAATGCTTCATCTGCAAGAAGTGGGGACACTACGCAAACCAATGTTCAAATCATCAGAGTATGCCCCAAATGATGTTATTAGATAATAATCAAGTTATGATACTACCACAGATGAGGAGGAATGATTAGTGTTCTTATGTTGTTATTAAAGAATTTTGTAATTTGAGTGTTGGATCAATGATGTTCGGGTTATAATAATTATGGAGTATATAAGGATTCTACTGCAGTACTATTTCATCAAGTACTTGAGATTGTGTGGAACCACGAAAAGTAACTCCACAGTAGGTTAAATTTTTGGAAAATATATGGTTGAGAAAAAGATAAACCATAATATGGTTCTGATACCAAGATAGTTATTTTGGAATAAGACGTGATTGATTTGGATAAATTATATTGGATATTCTTAACTTCCTTGAAACTGATTGATGATTTTTATACATTTTTTGATAGAAGGAGTATATCTAGTATTCTATAAGGAATAAGGGATCATGGTAATTCAGTATGTTTAAAAAGAATACATGATGAAGGTGTTCACATGTTGTTATGTGGAAAAAAAGGATCTTCATTATGCTTACCTTCCTTATAAAATTTGGACTGTGAGTTGGACAGAAGTATTTTGGAAAACTATAAAGGTTGGAGTGTATTAAGTTGATATTCGGATAGTATTATTTAAGGTTAAAAAATTTATTAAGATTATTTTTGGAATATTATGATACTATAGTTTTAGGAAAAGGACAACCTGCAGGGTTGGGCATAACTCGTCGCGTCGGACAAAGCTACAGGAATCGAACCCACAACCATAGTGCGATAGGCCTTTATTTCCTACCACTAGCCTACAGGAAGTCCCTGGTTATTACAAAATAATTTTACTAATCTATATGGTATGTGTTAACATTTGGAACATTATACAATTAGGATAAGTTTAATATTTTTGAGTTCTATTATCTTTTTGAGTGAAAGATGAGTTGAAGGTTGAAACTCTAATTGTCAACCATAAATATATTTATACCTATCTCTTATTCAATGAATAAATTAATTCTTAAACTTTAGTAAAGGGATATTAAAACAAAAAAATGTGTTATCCTAATAACTTATGTCTTGTTGAACTGATGATATTTTAAATCAACGTAGATTGAAGGCTTTGAGGCCCTCAATTTGACAGTTGATTGTAGTTGATGACCTCAATCACTCCCTACCAATATTTACGTTTTTCCTCCAATTATATGTCTCTAATTGCCACCAATGTTCTCCTAATCGAGATCATATTTGGGTGGTGACATTTTCATTTCCCTTTCCCTCTTATTAAGGCTAAATTTTATTAATCTTATTTCCGATGTGGGTTTTCCTCAAAGGTATTTTCTCTTTTCAACCTTATATTTTCAAAGAAAAATTTCAAATGGCAAGGACGCAATTTATTGAAGGAGGGGGGAATGTAACACCCCAAGCTTCCATGATACACTTCTCATTCAATAATGCAATAGCTTGCGTTATACGCAACTTCGAGTTCTAAAACACTGCGACTAATCAAAGTAGCCGTTATGAATAGTAATAACCACTTTTTAAAATTATAGAAATTTTATATTTCAAAATGGACTTCATTTTTGTATTCGTAATATCGAAAATATCCAATGTTGAATTTTTTGTAATTTTCTGAGAACTTCTAATTTTTTATGAATAGTGAAAAATACTTAAAAACAACTTTTTTAATCAAAATAATTTATAGTGATAAATTATACTGTTTAGAGGTTTTAAAGTATAATTAGAATATATTTTTACCATTTTATCCAATGGTTGTCATTAGAATTAATTTAACATTGAAATTGGACATAAACAATTACCAATCTTTTGATATATATTGTTTCTTAAAAACACGCTATTTGTTGTAACAGCGGGAATTAATTATAAAATTAATTAATGCAACTTATATGTTTGTAATTTTTTAAAATATACATCATTTTTTAATTCGGAATATAAATTATATCTTAGGGTGAAATTTTGGCCTTATTCTGAAAAACATCAATTTTTGATGAATAGTGAAACCACTAAGTGGTTGTTAAAAACTGATTTTTCGTTAAAATGAAATATTACCACTTCTGTGATTTGATTTTCAAAAATCCGACATACATTGTTGTCATTAAGAAGTAAAATGTGGTTCGATGAGATTAAAATAATTTTTGGTGAATAGTAACTTTTAAGTTCTTAATCGCGATTAGAGGTAATTTGTGTAGTTTAAGGTAAAAATAATGTTTTAATAATATGAGATGAGCTTGAAACTTGTCCTACTCCTATTGGATGAGTCATGGACGACCAAGAAAACCCATGGGTCAACTTGGGGACCCCATGGAGCCACTTTAGTTGGAAAATGACATTAATATATATTTATTTAATGTTAAAATTAAATTGACACAAACATGAGTTATTTTACTAAAACAGTTTTTAAGTGGGGTTACACAAGTCCAAATTTGGACTATAAATATTCATTAGAAAGATAAAAAGATTTACTACATCATAGTATTTTTTTTATAATTTTTAGACATTAAATAAATTAAATTATTTATGACATCATTATGATGCAGCGATGACCTCATTATTTAACGATTTTAATAAAATGAAAAGATAATGTAAAATCCAAGGCTTACACCTGTCCAAAGACTATTGGATGGGTAGATTTAGAACCCTTATCACCTTAGCCACGAATTATATAAGTTAGGGACCTTTAAATCCGAAAATCATTGTATAATAATGTAACATTTGAATCTTTCCAAAAGAGCCCCTCCTCTCCACTTATAAAAGGCCCCCACCTCTCCCACCTCATTTACCCTTTCAAGCCATTTGGCTCAGCCAAACTCTGCCCAAATACTCTCCTAACTTCCCCCTCTTACTCCTAGAAGCCTCACATTGGGCATAACTCTTCTCAAGGAAGCCTTTGGCTCAAATCAAAAAGAGTTACCCGATTTTGAGGTAATGTCTTCCCTAATGTTGTTTTGTTTTATTTTTCTTCTCCAACCCTCTAAACTCTTTTTATTCATTTCTTTTGTAAAAACACCGGTATCCTAAATATACTAGGATGTTGTTATAAGAAGTATTAGAGATACACTTACACACACCTACATCTAATGGTTAAAGAACATACGGTTTCTGTGGATGGCGAATTTCTACCTCACGAAACGATGATTGTTCAACACTCATATAACACCTTCAAAGGTGGCCATTAAGATGTCACTATTTTTATATATGATATATAATATGTTTATGTTTTACTTATGCTTCTGTATTTCTCATTTATGGCATACTTTATGATTTCCATTATGGGTAAAACGCGATAATTTCATTTTAGGAAGTGCGGACTATCGCCCCCTCAAAGTGATTTGAATTGTTAATACCATATCTGGGATGTATAAAGGATGGAGTAAATGGTATTATACACTATATTATACTGTAATTATATTATACATTTATATCATGATGATTTCGTTCCATTAAATACGAAATAGAAATGAAAGTAGCGTTCATGCGTACGTACGGCTTACCGTCTCCATGAACGGTGCATTTCATTTCTTACCTCTAAATGTCATGTAATATTATGAATGAATGTATATACTGGATATATATGAGATATATGATATCTATATCATGAATATAATTCTGGATATAACAGATATTTCACCACATGAACAACTCGTAATTATAAGAAGTCTATTTTTGACTCAAGTACCAAAGATCGACAAAACGGCCGTTATTAACTTAAATAATTACATAATGTTCATAACATTGTAATAAGTGATATAAAAGGGATAATGAACCTGAAAAAGGTTCTTAATAAAGTAGATATTAACTCTAGTTTATTATTCAGGAGGTTAAAGAACGGTCGAATCAAGTCGGACACAAGGTAAGGGAATTTCTTAACCCAACTTCCATTCTTTGGGTTAATCTCCTACTTTCAAATTATGTCATGATATTATTATGTCCTGTATTGTATTTTAACATTATTTATGTGTACTTATTGTGAATACACATTATAGATGTACTTTATTTAAAAAAAGATCTTTTTAAGGACTTTGTCTCAATCCCCTTTCATTGAGGCATATTTGGTTTTATACACAACTATATTTTATACGGTGTATAAACCCCTTTGACTTTTACGTTTATTCAAAAGTAATTTTTTTAATACGAATCGTTTTACTAAACGACAAAAGGGAATGTTTTTCTTTCCATACTTATGCGGAAACAACGACTTCTCCGCCGCCGTGACCATTATTTGAGATTCGGCTTCCTCTACAAGCCATCTTTTTTTTTGATGAAAAATAAATACAAAGTTTTAACTTTCTTTTATTTTGGTATTGAAAATGGTTTTGAAAGCGTTTTTATTATATAAATGTGTTTTATTGATATCTTGTGATTGAAATGTGGAAATGTTATGTTTCCTTTATGCATGTTTTATGTGATACGATTATGTTATGGTTTATGATATGTTTAAACCTATTCATATGAGGAATGTATTGGACTTAATAAGTGACGGGTGGAGCCCGCTATAGCTCCTCGATGCATCGGTAGGTCTCATGAGACAACTAGACGTGGAATTGGCCGAGGCCCTTTCCCAATTTGATTTATGGTTTTGGCCGAGGCCTTAATCATTTTAGACGTCTTGGCCGAGGCCTTGACAAAATGTTTCAGAATGTCCGGCATTATACATTCCCTCATTATGAAAGTGGTTATTGATATTGCATGTGATTATTCGACCAGTAGAATATCCATGTGAATAAGTAAATGGCATTATCTCATTTTACTTTTTCCATATTATGTTGAAGTTTTGTTTAAAAGGCTTTTGTTTTAGTTATACATTGCCTTAAATGTTAATTTTTATTTATGAAAGCTTCCTCTATATTGTTAACCTTACTGAGCATCTGAGCTCACCCATTCAATGTTTTAATATTTTTCCAGGATGTGAAGAAGTATTTTATGAATGACCTGCAGGGGTAGTCAGAAAGGGATATGAGTGTGGACTATGAAGAACATGTTATTGTAGTTTGTTTACATTTTGATGTAATGAAAGTCTTATGAATGTATCTAGTGTTTCCAAGGCTAATAAACTAATCGGTCTTTTGAGACTTGATCTTTTGTGATCATGCCAATGTTACGAAGTAATGCACCGACTCTGGGTAGCTGGGGTCGGGGCGTTACACAAAAAATCCTAAAACATATCATTCTTTAATAATATCATTTAATCATAGGAAATTGTATGACCTTCTTATGTAATTATACATCTTCATTTTATTCTTATTTAATATGTACATGAATATATAGTTGAACACACATTTGAGAATGATAAAATTTCTCTCGTTCCTTTAGTATTTTCAGATCAATCCTTTGGAAATCCAAATATATTGGATATTTTTTTATCATCAATAAATATAATATTGTATAATCCTTTTTAATTAGAGATTATTTCACCTTGTTATCATTCTTAGGCTGGTGATGTATTGATCCTTCAGAATAATTGATCAATTTATCTCATCTTGGAGGGTGTGGATTCAACTATGTTTTAGTGAATATATACATGAATCATTTTTAATCAATATATATGTCAAACTATTCTCTAATAAGATATTGTTTTCATATATTTATTTCAAAATTTACCACTTCTAACTCTATATTATGATTATGTTAACTTTTCTCATGAACCTTTAATTTTCACGAGTAATTAGATATCACCATATAATTCTAAATTATAATGCATCACATACCCTACATTAATGCATCACTATATATTACAAACAATTAATCATTATAGGGTAATGTAATAATAGATGTGATAACTAAACTTCTCTTTATTTATTTGAAATATTCATTACATTAAACTATCCAAACGAACATGGGTATATCATTTGTTAAATTGGGGAACGGATTGGAATGTCAGGATTAATTATCCACAAGTCATCAATTATTTTCAACAAAATCAAGAAAACTATGGATCTTAGTAACCATTGTTAGACTGTGACAATGTTTATAAAATTCACTATTTGATGGATCCACTTATATACCCTCACATTAATTATTTTGAAACAAAATTTAATACTTTTAGATGCAAAATTCAATCATTGTAAACTTTTCATAGAGCTTCTCCATCTTTATGGTTATTATTACAACGCTCAACTGATTTTTATGTAGTGAAATTATTTTTTAATATATAAGGGTAATGTAGGGTAATAATAACACAAAATAAATAAAGTAATTTCAAAATAATTTATTCATAAAATCCATTATGATAGTGGGGTCATTAGTAACAACAAATTGAATCACTATATATTCATATTGACCATACGTTATAAAAAATGTAGTCTTTTTTATATCCTCTTTCTCGACCATAAATTTATATTATGAAAAAAAGATCATCATTGTAAATGTATTGATCTCTACATATTTGATCAAATACATAATTTATACAAGGATTGTGATACATATTATTTATTATGATCATTTTAATTTACCAATAAAAAATTCAAAGTTTCATTGATTCATATCTCTTCATATGCAATTGAACTAGTGTGCCCAATGGTGATGCACATGGTCAGATAAATACCTTTCCCATGTTCACATGGAGTTTCTTCTTCAATTCCTACAACTCAAACTATTCCATTTTAAATAGAGTCTTCTAAATAATTATATCTCCACTTATGAGTTCTATTGAAAATAAGACATTACAATACATTTGATGACAAGGATCAAATTCTATAAATAAATAAAAATACTCCTACAAAATAGACATTTCATCGATGTTGAGTTTCTCCCAAACAATATTAGATAATTAATGCTTTTAATTGGAATAAATAACCTTAAAATGGATGGCATTTACATTGTAAATTCATATTTATCCTCACATTGATGCGGATGCACATAGGGTTACTATGATGATGATCCACACAAGGTTGCTATGATGACGATCCACACAGGGTCACTAGATGCTCATCCTCACAGGGTGGCTATGATGTTGACCCACACAGGATCTCTACTTCAAACGCAGCTAGTCACAAGATTACCGCTCATAACACGCTTGATTCTAGGAGAACCGCTCCCCAAGACATCTGTCATTTTTCAAATGGTATGATGTCTTAAAAAATACGCATAGGAGATTCCCATCATAGGGGTCCAAACAAGACATACAACGAGTCGATCGGACGCCCTGCCATTGAGATATGAGTGCTTTTATAAAAAGTGCATGGTTGGATTCAAGTATGATCCAACAGAAGCTTCACTTCAAACTCTTCCAAAACTCACATAGAGTATCTACAATGGACCACCTTGTCACAAGGGTCCACATGCTAAAGATGACACGCTAATCAGATTCTCGGACGGATAGTTACTTCCCTTCCCGTGAAATGGGGGTGATCACACCTCGATTCAGACCAACTCAGTCGTGCCTTCCATGAAATGCCAAAGGGACCCCTTCCGAAAAGGTGTCCCAACACCACTGATGTCGTCTCCAATGGACACGTGGTTCGTCAGTTATGGGTGTTTATTTAATCGGGGGTTGGTTGGGTTGGGGATCAGTCCGACTGACCGAGGATATGGTTTCCAGGGTCTACCTGACCCCTCACGGGTCCAGCCCATTATGGGTTGGCCCGGTTAACTAGTTCTGGCCTATTGGATCATTGGCCCAGGACACAGTTGGCCAAGCCCACTGGGTGGGGATCAGCCCAACCGCAATGTCCCGGTAGGATGTGGGGCCGACCCACATCCGGCCTTGTCAACAAGAAGGCGGACCATCTTCTCCAATATCCCCACAGATGAGGGGCTGATTCTCCCAGCCGGTAGGGCACTTCCCCACCACATGAAATGGTCGTCTATTAGGCTGACGGGCTACCACCAACGTCGTGAAATGCAGGGCTACACCAAACCCTCCTGTCGCGGCAAGCAGGTCGCGGTTGCTGCCGCTGGAAGCACCTACAGGGGATTCCCTTACCCCGCCTAGCTAGCTCGTGCTGGCCACCTTAGGCCTTCGTGGCGTGCAGCGTCCCACTAACCCACAGTCAGTCATCGTAGGTATCCATCGACCGCAACCGGCTGCTACCAAAAAGTTGTGCTGGCTATTTCATCTTTGGGCCATCAGATGTGCTCTGATGGTCTGTTTTTGGTGTGGTCACCACCTACAAGGCTATTAGGTCTCCATTTTCATTGCATGTCCTCTAGTTTTATCTGGACACTTTGTTTGAAAACCCATTCAAGAAAAACAAGAAAAATACATTATAGTCGGAGGGTCTAGTCCTTGTTTGTTTGGCCTATGCCCTCCGTTTTAGCATCATATCTACCAGTGAACAAGTTATCTCATAAATATGAACATAACAACAATCCCCTTACCAGGATAAGATGTCCTCTTTTGACGAAAGACAAAATAACCTTCATAATTTTCATTGGTTCGTGATTCGATGGTGCTCGTCACTGCTCGGTGAAATTGGTCTCGTACTAAAGGTGGTTAGCATCTTGGTACTTTTCCAGAGCTGTGTCTCTTGGTGAAGCCTAGCCAACACCCCACCCCGATCACCATATAAATAGGTGGGGAAGAGGTGGGTTTTGATCCCAAGAGTTTATGTTGTTTATTTAGTCAATGGACCACCCAAATTCCCAATTGAGTAGTTTCAAGTAATGTAGAGTCATGATATTTAATGGCTCAATATGTTGTCGGTCCCGCCATAGTTGTTCGTCCATTTGAGGAAAGGAAAAATATAAACAAAATAACATTGTAATTTTATAATTCTGTTAAATGTCCAAAAAATATATTTTTCTACTAACCTTCGGCAGTTAATGTTATGCCACATTTAAGAGAATGTCGTCACGGCAAATTCAATGTTTCCCCCAGATTTTTAATCCATGAACCAGTTCAAATGATAGAAAATAATTCCCAGACATTTACTAAATGTACAAAAAATAATGTTAATAAATTCATTCCGAGCACACTTGTCCTCGAAATCATTCACCAAAAATTTTATAATACTCGTAATAATCACAATTAATTAAAAAAATATACGGAATAATCATGTCTTTACATTCTCCCAGCTATAGGGATTTTCGTCCCTGAATGCCACAACATTGACTAAGGATACAAATGGGGGTACTGAGCATGAATCTGAGTCTCCTAGTCCCAAGGGATCTCCTATCGGTTTCTGTGCCGCCAACAAACACACACCATAGGGATCTTTTGGCCACAAATGACCCACTCCTATTGTTCCTCAATATACACTGGAACATCCGTAAATATCACCCCATCATCAATGTAAATCACACCCTAGTCAATAACATGAGATCAATCATGCACACACTTCCTCAAGTGTGAAACCTGGAAAACATCAAGCACCCAATGCATTTGTGGTGGATGATATATGCGATAGGCCACCTCTCCAACTATACTAAGAAACAGAATGGGTCTGATGATCCTTGAAGATAGTAGGTCGCCCATGTCAAATCTCCAAATGCCTGATTGAAATGATTCACGTATGAAGACGTGGACTGCCTCCTCTAACTCCAAAGGTCTCTTTATCATGTCAGCATAAGAATTTTGTCTGCTATATATAGTCTTCATCTACTACTGGATGATCTGCACCTAGTTAGAGGTAGCTCGTACCAACTCTGCACCCATAAGTGATGACTCCCCTGGTTCTGTCCAGCATAGAGGTGGTCTAGAAGTTCGATAGTACTAGGCATCAAATGGTTCCATAACGATGGTGGAGTGATAGTTGTTGATTTATGAGAACTCCACAAAGGGAATTTGATCCTCATATAAATGGCCAAAATCTATGAAGAATGAACGAAGCATATCCTCAAATGTATGAATGGTCTGCTTCGTCTGATCATTTGTATGTGGATGAAAGTCAGTCCTCAAACGTAGTTCAGTTTCCAATTCCTCATGTAATACCTTCCAAAACTAGGATGTAAATTGATTGTCACATTCCAAGACGATCATCGATTGAAACCCATGAATATATAAAATATTTTATATGTAGTTTCATTCCAAACCCTCTACTGATCCCTTCTCTTGGATGGGTAGGATGTTGGTCAACTTGGTGGTTCAGTCAACGATCACCTAGAAGGAATCATAGACCCTAGAAATATGTTGTTTTCCTATCACAAATTCCCTAGAAATAAATTCACACTCCCACGCCAGTACCTCTAATGTTTATGCTAAGACTACTGGAACATGATGTGGCCCCTTCACTTGCAGACAAGTGAGGCATCATGAAACAAACTCTGCCAGTACATTCATCATCCCTGGAAACTATTGCTGGCGTCGGATGTCCTGGTACATATTCACCACACAAGGATTAACTTCCAGAGTGGATGTATAGAAATCCCTCACACCTCCTTCCATAGCACCACTTGTACCATGGTTCTTTATCTGAAGATGATGGTTTGCTTACATCCTTAAGATAATCCATTAGTTGGATATCCTGAGGATATATGAGCACATTGAGCCTCACTATCAATGTCCCCAGTATCCTCCTCCCAAATCAACTGAAGGATTTGTAGAATAACTATCATATAATAGAGGTATGATGCTCCATCTCTATCAAAGAAATATGTTTGAAATGCGACTAGCTGGTCTGTCACCTCACTCAGCAATTGTAGACCAGACCTCTGGCTGAGTGCGTGTGCTACCATGTTCCCCATACAAAGGGGTATAGACTATGTCAAATTCATAGCCTTGGAAGAACATTAACCATCATCATTGTCTCAGGTTTAACTCCTTCGGTGAAAGGATATACCTGAGACTCTTGTGATCATATTAGACTATAAAACATTCTCCCATCAAGTATTGTCACCACTTTTTCAAGGAAAAGAGCATTGTTGCTAACTCTAGGTCAGGGGTAGAATAGTTTTGCTCATGCTGCCTCATTTTTCATGAACCATATGCAATAATTGCACACTAATTCATTTGGACACATCCATGTCTGGCCCCTGATGCATCATAGAAGACAACATACCCAACTCCTTCTTCAGGTATCATCAAGTTTGAGGAACTCTTTAGTCTCTTCCTCAACTCATAGAAACAATGATGGTATCTCTCCATACACATGAATGGTTGTCCCTTCTTCTTTCAAGCTGAAAAGGGATCCAAAACTCAATAAAATTCATGTACGAATATCCAGTAGTACCAAACCTACCCAATGAAACTCTGCTCCTCTATCACACTCCTAGGTGGATCACAGTCTAGAATATCCTCTATCATTTCTATATCCACATCAACTATATATTCCATGATAATGTTTCTAATAAAGTGGACATCCCATATCTAGAACTGGCAGATCGATAGATTACCTTAACGCCGGTTCTCTCAGAGGTTATCCATAACTATCTATAGATGATAGGCATTCTCCTCCACTAACGCTGAGTATATCAAGACGTCATAGATGAAGACCACCCAAAATAGATCGAGCTATGGCTGAATGATCCAGTTCATGAGCCCCGTGAACTCCGCGGGGTCATTGGTCATACCGAATGGCACAACCAAGAACTCATACTGTCCATACCGACTACGGATGGTCATCTTCTGCACATCCTCATCCTGTACCTTGATCTGATGATATCCTGATCTGAGGTCCATCTTCTATCACCAATGAGATCCCTTTATCTGATCAATGAGATCATCAAACCTCAAAAGTGGATACATATTCTTCCCAGTCCCCGGGTCTAGGAACTAATAATCCACACAGAGCCTAAAACTCCCACATGCCTTCTTGGTGAACAAAATCGGAAATGCGCATGGAGAAACACTGATCCTTATGAACCCCTTCATTTGAAAGTCATCTAGATATACCTATAACACATGATGTTCTGCAAGAGCCATCTGATATGCTGGTGTAGATATCGGTGTCGTCCTAGGGTACCGTTCGATGTAGAAGTCCACCAATCTACATGGAGGTAGTCTTGGAGCATCATCAGGGAAGACATCGGCATACTGGTCCACCACTACAGGATGGCTTGGACTCTCAATATCGAATGCTATGAGGGTAAGGCTAGACATCTGATGTGTGATCGGCTGCACCCTCCTCCGGGAAAGTCCATCACATGCTGCGAAGGATCCATTCTCACCGGTGAAGGAAAACATAGTCTCATCATCATGGAAACACCACACATTACAACTAATGTAGTCAATCTGACCATGGACTATGGATAACCAGTACATACAGAAGATGATGTCATGAGGCCTCATCCCCACTTATAGAAGGTCCCAGATGAATCTCTCGCCTCCTATAGAAAGATCACACTACCGACACCAGTGTATAATTTTTTAATCATCTCTTTTAGGAGTCTCTAATTGCATGGATGTAGCCAAAAGCACCACTGAAATCTCTGAGCTATGAACGAGAGCCGTGGAAATGAAAGAGTGACTGGAACCTATGTCTATAAGTACAACAGTCAGGGTTCAGTAGAAATAGAACGTACCTTGAATCATCTATGGAGCGCAGTGGTCGTAGGTCTCAGCTATCTAGAGCTGAGCTCATCCATGTCCAGCTCCTCCCTAGGGTCGGGGTGGACCACCTGGAGGTGGTGGTGGAACCTCAAATGGACATCCACCACTTGCTGCAAGACATTATCCTCTACCATTATTTCCACCCTATGGACCACATAACTAAAATCATTGCCTCTGCCTCGGTGGTGCCTCGACTGTGTAATGGTGGTTAGTGCGGCTGGTTGAGCCATCATGAGCTATGGGACACTACCCACTTTAAATGAAGCACATTCTACACCTTTGGTGACCCGGTATAGCTCATGAACCTCTCACCTCCAAACCTACATCTTGAGGTCATCCAAAATAAGGTTTGGTCGGCTTGAACCTATTTTTCATCTGTTTACTACTAGTCGTAGATGACACTGATGTGTGTCGTCTAGTGGTGGGTCTCGTTGTCGGTGTCTACCCAGCAAGGAAACCCTCCCCCAAGTGTTCTCTATCCAACACTCTAGCATGCACCAGGATGTTAAGATCTACCATCAAAGCTCAAATCTCCCATTAGATTCCCTGCTCGATGTTATGTGCCCTTAAGAAAGGGTCTTAGACCATGTTGGTAGAGTAGAGTGAAAGGTTAGTGATCCTCACTGAGTACTGTTCCATGGTCAGGTTGCCCTGTTGTAATCATATCTACCCCTTTGTATGCACATGGCATAGAGTCACTGGAACAAACTATGCCCTTAAGAGGCCCACAAAATCGGCCCTGGTGAGGGTCGCCTTGACATATGTATATATTTTCAGGCTCCACCATCTCTCTATTGCTCCCTAGAAAAGACTAGAAGCTAGGATTCCCATCTGGTTAGCGGGTTTCCAAATCAAGATGAAAAAATCTTCCTATAGCCTATAGCCAGTCCTCTGCCACCTGCGGATCCATCTCACCTCAGAATCTCAGAGGCCTCTACCACAGAAGTCCATGCAATGCACCAGTTAGTGTGCAACATCTGCTGGTAGGGATGGTGGAAATGACTTCCCAATGGGTAGTGGTGCTTCTAGTACACCACCTGATGATACTATCCCTATAAGAGGTTCATTCATTGAAGCCTCTTCGCTCGATGGTCCATCATCGTGTACTCTCTAGGGAATCCTTGATGGTTGCCTATTTTGCGGCATCCTGAACAGAAAAATGTGCTCCATGGTCTATATGTTATACCTAGTGAGCTGACTCAATGAGTTCAAAGAAATAACATTTCCAAAACAAACACAATCATTGTTTTAGTGTACCATATCAAAAATTAGAATTTAGGGTCCTGGTGTATAGATATGTCGACCTCCACACTAACACCATGTTCCCTAAAATGAAAATCACACCTAAAACACTAAAACATATTTCTATTATAAATAGATCAATTTCTTAGTTCATTAGTAGAACCGTCTCCTATGATACCACATTTTCATTACCCATCCCCCGGGGCCTGTGTCGTGACTACCCCAAGCCCGCCTTCCACAGACCTAGGTTGGCGACTTGCACTGAATGGCGTATCCCTGAAAAAAGGGAAGGAATTTCTTATAAACCTGAATACACAATGTCTAAGAATACAATGAGGACAACCCCCATAGTTAAACTTCGTTAGTATAAAGATGTGCAATGAATGTAAAAATGGGTGATTATTCTAAGTAATAGGTCTGAAATACATGACCAAATAAAAGTACTATAGCAATAGAATATAAGATCCTATAATTTTCCTCCAAGGTCCCTACATGAAGCGTAGGTACATCACACAATCAGTCGTCACTGTGGCACATCACATCTAAAGGTCCACCTCCGAGCACCGTCGAGTCATGTCTCCCAACCCTCTGTCTAATATGTCTGTAATCTGCACCAAACACAACAAGGAATAAATATGAGTAGCCTAAATCTATAACATTTAATTCTGTTTGGATGTTTCCACTTCTGAACCATGAGGGATTTTTTCCATTTTCGATCCACACCTGGTCGTACATCACTGATCCTAGATGGGTCGCTTTATGGAGGTCCTCATCAAGTCGCGCACTTCTGATCCCCATAGGGACGCTAGAATGATGATCCACACAGTGTCTCTGTTATTTTGATAATCACTGGTTCTCTATGATGCTGATCCAAAGAGGGTCTCTATGATGTTGATCCACACTGGTTCTATAGATGTTGATCTACATAAGGTCTCCATGATGTTGACCGAAATAGGGTCACTACTTCAAAGATAGCAAGACACAGGATTCCCGCTCATAACCGGCTCGATTCTTGGAGAACCGCTCCCCATGCCATTTTTAATATTTTAGATGGTATGAAGTCCCAAAAAAATCATACCCATGGGACTGCCACTTCATAGGGGTCCCAATGTGAAAAATGACATGTCGATCAGATTCCCAGTCTGTGAGATATGTGAACTTTTGTAAAAAGTGTCAGGTTTGATTCAAGTCTGATCAAACCCTAGTCGCACATCAAGCACTATCAAAACTATCTAAAGTATTTTACAAAGGACCTTATATTCACAAGGATCTATATTCCAATGAAAACACTTCTATCGGATGCCTAGTCTGTTCGTAGAATCTCTTTCTGTGAAATGGAGGTGATCACACCTCCGTCTAGCCCGGCTCGGTCGGGCCTGCCAGAATATGCCAAAGATACCGCTTCCCAAAAGGGGTCCAAACACCACTGACGGCGTGTCAAAAGGAAACATGGTTCATCATTTATGAGGGTTTATTTAATTAGGTTCTGGTTAGGTTTGTTTCTGGTTCGACTTGGTCTGACAGTCCGGATGGAACGGTTCATAGGGTCTACGAGACCTCGCCTAAGTCCGGTCCCTTAAGGGTCGGCCCGATTCACTATGTTTTACCTGTCGGGGTTCTCCCATTGGTTCATGGGAATGTGCCACGGTTTTCCTGGCCCTCCGCCTGAGGCTCGGCCCACCCGCACTGGCCCACAGGGCAACAGGTTCGTCCTGGTCCTCGAGAAGGCAGACGACCTTTTCCCCAATCCCTGCTGTTGCAAGGCTATTTTGCCCTGCCATTGTGTCTCTACCCCACCGCATGAAACAGTCAGTAGATTTTTTTGATTGGCTTCCTCTAATGCAGCACTGCATAGGTCCATGCTTCACCCTCATTCCTCGTCTTCTTCCACTGACAGCGCCAGCAGGAACCACCCTTATCTCCTGTGGTAGGATCGGGCCGTCCATCTCTGGCTGTTGCGACGCGTGACCGCACCCCACTTCCCACTACCTGAAACCGATTGATGTGGGTCTCTTTCAGCCACCGTCGGCTGCCACCGACATGGCATGCCAGTAGTTTCATACATGGTCTACTATAAATGGTCTGATGGTTCGTTATATGTGTTGTCAGTGCCAATGAGGCTCTCTAGTCATCGTCGCTACTGTGTCTCCTCCGATTTCATTTTGCTTCTCCGTTTGGGAAACAGTTCCAGAAAAACGAGACCAATACCAAAGAGGCGGAGGGTCTGGGAATTGTTCCTTTTCCCCTTCCATCCATGTTACCAGTGTATCAAGAGGTCAACGAGTTATCTAATAATGATGAACTTTACCATAATCCCCCTACCTAGATAAGAGGTCCGCTGACGACGATCAATGAAAATCCATTTGTTTTTGTCATTGGTTCTTGATTTAGTGGCCCTCGTTACCATTCGTTGAAATCATTTTCATCCTCTAGGTGGTTGGAATCTTGGTAAATTTCCAGATCTCCATCGCTTGGTGAAGTCATTCTGAAACCCCACCACTAGTTCCAGAAAAATAGTAGGGGGATGTTGTGGGTAATGCTCTGAGGAATTTATGAGCTTCATTTAATATTTGGACCTTCCAAAATTCCCAATGGTGAAGTTACAGGTAATGTATATTCAAGACACTTATGGGCTTAACATGTTGTCAGTACCTCCACCAACGGTCGTCTGTTGGAGGAAATGGAAAAGAGAAATGAAATAACATTTTTATTTTATTATTATTTTAAATTTCCAAAAACTATCTTTTTCTCACGACCTTCTGCGGTTGAAGTGAATCCTACCTTAAGAAAATCCCAGTGCTAGAGAATCAACGGTGCCCTAAAATATTTAATCTGAGCACCGGTTCAAAAGAATGAAAATTCAGCCTACACGTATATTGAACATAGCTTAAAAATGTTCATAAATTCATTCTGGGCCCACTGGGTCTCGTTATCACGCACTGTCAATTTTTGCAGACTCGTAATAATCCCAAATAACATAAAAACAATTACATGAGAAAACTGGGTCTTTACAAATCATGATGTCATATTTTCATCTTATGAAATATTATGTTCAACATCAGCCATCCAAAGTCATCATATATTTAAAACACCCCATTATGGTTTCTAAATAATATGTGAATTAACTCATCTATGTACCCCTAGGTGTTTCAAACTGGTTGAGTAGTAAGGTAACAATCATTGTGACCAAGAATAATGAATGTGATATAATTTTCCAACTCTTTTCAGGTTTATTACCCCTAGTTTAATCTATTCCAAAACCATGAAAACTTTTAGTCTCCTATCTTCGATGTTATTCTAGGAAAACAACACAAACTTCATTTCAAAACCTAACACATTGTCCTGTATTTTGGATTTTTCAAAGGGCTATCACTAGTGTTTTCACATCCATTTTTTCAAAGGTTATCTAAACCCCTATGTGAATAAACGAATATTGACCCATATATTTGACACATAGATATCACATCATATTGGATGAATATTGACTACATAACATAATGATCCAAGTTAGAATCATATAGGTCTACTTCCTTGATGCTCAGATTCATCAAAAAATCGTCCATAATTGAATGACATCATCTCCCACCATATTATTTATAACAAGAATTATTGATAGATATAACATACATAATGAAATTCTTTATAACATATGAAAAGTAAAAATAAGAAATAGTGAATTCTGATCCATTTTAGGGTAAAAAGGAGAGATATAAATAATCACATACACATAAAATGAGCATAAGGTGTGGGAACAATATCATAAAGTATGAAAATAATAACCAACATATCATATGTCAAAATTTAGAGTCATCAAAAAAATATTGGTAGTTAAAAAGACCTCATTTATAAAGCAATAAACGAACATTATCCATGAGAGAAAAAATTGGCATAATACATAGATTTTTTTAATACACATAAGCATAGAAAATCATTTCCTTGGTAGTCAAAGATCATTTAAAAAACAATCATAACGGGCTGACTTCACGGACCAAACCATCATAATAGTCATCCTTCACTCCCAAGACTATAATAATGAACATATTATATTACTAATCTATGTTCAATCCCTATTCTTGTCATAGTAATCTCAAGATATATCCATATTAACCCAATGAATTGGAGGACTTCATAAATACAGTCCCACCCATCACATAATGAAAATCATAGTGATGTGTTCAACAAGATCATAAAATATTCATCATATCATAACCTATAAAAATAAATGGGTTACATAAACATATCATCTTGGAATAACATGTCAAAATATGGTTTTCAAAAAAATTGCATCAATTTATTATATAAAATCATATAGAAAAAGGAAAACATTTCACAAAAAAATCATATCATCATCATCCTAAACCTTACATGGGAAAAATAAGGATCGTATCATTGGACCATATCCCCTGTAAGACATAAAGAATATCAATGGATTAAATCATAGATGAAAATTGTCTTTAAAGGATTAGTCGGAGCATTTCCTTCGGAAAATGCACATTTCACATACAAATCAGTTATTTAAAATCTAATCACGTCACAAATATTAAGAAAAACTAATTTAATTTGAGACAAACCATGATTAATGTTAATAATGATTAAAATATTTGACTATTCGTGAATTTGGTAAATTCTGTTCAAGAAACATAAGTTAAAATAAAAATTTTCTTTCATACTAATTAATTTATTTAAATTACCTCCTTCATAAAATGACAAGAAGATTCCTAAAAAACCATTTATTAATAATTCAAGAATTGTTAAAAATGAATATAACAAAAATCATTAGGAAATATTAAAAGCATTCTTGAAAAAAAATAGAAAAAATTTAACATGAAGGTAAAATATTTTTGATTGAAAAGACAAATGAATTTTATTTTCATTAAAAAAATTATTTCAGCCTCTTAAGTACATAAATATAGAAAAGTTAAGCGAAAAAATATTCTATATGTATAACCAAGGGAGAATAAAATTCATGATATTGATGTGAGGTAAATAAAGAAATTTCATCATTAGAAATATAATCATAAAAAATCCTGAAAAACAATGAGATTGTATCATAAAACTCCTGGCTTATGTCTATCTTCATTCATACAGGTTTAAACCTCCTCCTCTTCTGATAAATTCATTAGGTTGAAACCTAATTTCGTCATATATTGGTTTTTTGATCAAACCAGGGACTATAGGTCATGAGAAGGGAAGTAAAGTAGGGAATTGAATAAGTATTGGATGAACTAAAAGGATATTTATATATGAAGAGGAGAGGGTAGGGGGTGTACTTTTGTAAGTGGGGGAGAGGACAGACTATTATTTTTTTGTAAAGAATAAAATATTTTCATATATTATTTACACAACATGGATTGAAAATAAAACATTCTTGAAGATTATATGATATAGGGTCTAAATATATCAATAAAATGTAATTTTGAATATTAATTATGTTATTTTAACTCTTAACAAATAATGTTGACCCACGGAAAACCTATTCTATACATAACAGTGGTAAAAACGGTTTTAATTGTTTTATTATATTTTATGAAAAAAATTAAGTTATCTTAATTACATAATATAAATTATGTTGACTCAAAATATGGAATCTAATTTATCAAAAAATGTGGGGAAAATTCCCTTTTTCGGTGGGTAGTTTGTGATGGGATCTATTCCTATCGCAAATAGTCCATCGAAGAGATAATTTGTTATGAACCCCTAACCCTATCGCAAATAATTAGTTCTTTTGCGACAGGATTATGAGTCATGTTGCAAAAGGATTGGCGTGGTGTGGTGCGGATTGCGCACTAAACCACGAGAAGGGTATTTTCAATGGGGTGGGGGGCTACCAGTCACACATACCCAACTGCGGTAAATACTATTTGTGATGGGGAGGCACCCCCCCCTCCCAATCACATATACCCATCGGTTGTAAATATTATTTGTTATGGGATATACCCCTGTCGCAAATAGTGTGTCGGCATGTCAGTATTTTCGACGGGTCTCGTCGCAAATACCCTTTTAACAGCTGACAATAATTAATGTAGCCGAATGTATTTGGGATGGGACCTGTCCCAAATAGTACCGTCACAAATAATATAACATACATATACCCCACATCCATTTGTTTATTCAATCTCTTAGATCTTACATTCTCTCTCTCTAAACTCTAATTTTAGAGTCATATTTTATCTGAGTTCAGTTTTTTATGAACATGTTTTGATGTCGTCTAACCCTATAAAAGATCATTTTTAATGGTATTTATGTTTTATTTATTTTCATATTTATTATATTTTTTTATATTAATTTTAATTATTTTTAATTAGTTGTATACAAATTAGATTTAGATTGTTTTATTCCTCAGTATTGATTCGTGACAATAAATTGAAATTATCACTACTCATTATAAATAATTTGTATTAATTGGGAATTAGTTACGATAACTAGTAATTAATATAGATAATTATCAGTAATTAGTCATTAGTAGAGGTAATTTACGAAATTTTTTAATAATTAAGATTAATTAATAGAAATTAGTAATTATTAGCAATAATTAGTAATAATTAGTAATAAATAGTAATTAGTAGTAAAAATAGTAATATAAAATAATAATTAGTAAGAAATACTCATAAATACTAATATTTATTAATAAATACAAATAAATACTAATATTTTGTAATTAATACAAATAAATACTTATAATTATTAATATTTACTAATAATTACTAATAATTAGTAAAAAATAGTAATATATAATAATAAATAGTAATATATAGTTATAATTCGTAATAATTAGTATTAATTAGTTATAATTAGTAATAATTATTATTAATTTGTATTAATTATCATTAATTTGTATTAATTCTCATTAATTTGAAATAATTAGCAATAACTGGTAATAATTAGAAATAATTAGCAATAACTAGAAATAATTATCAATAATTAGAAATGATTATCAATGATTAGAAATAATTAGTAATAATTATCAATAATTCAGAATAACTTCTGATAAATACTAATATATACTAATAAATAGTAATAAATAGTATTAATTTATAATAATAAGTATTAATTAGTATTAATTAGTAATAATTAATATTAGTTAGTATTAATTAGTAATAATCGTCAATAAATAGAAATAATTAGAAAAAATAGCAATAATTTTCAATAATTTTCAATAATGTGTAATTATTAACCATAAATAGAAATAATTAGCAACAATTAGAAATAATTAGAAATAAATACTAATAAATACTAATAAACACTAATAATTAATAATAATTAGTAATAAATAGTAAAAATTAGTAATAATTACAAATGATTAGTAATAATTATTAATAATTAGAAATAATTATTAATAATTAGTATTAATTAGTATTAATGTTTATTAATTAGTAATAATTGGGCTAGACTGTGACTCAAACGAGGAGATGATAACTCTTTCTCATTCACAACAAGCATAAGCTGGAGCAGAACCAGTTGATACTTATTCCCCAGCCTAACCTACAGCTTATCCTGTTATACATGTAGTGCCTAGTTACTAGTTCATTAAGGCTAATTTAGAACTTTTCATTGTTTATATTTGTGAGTCAGTGAGATCATCTACTGGAGTCAGAAATGAATAATCTACATCTATGGGAATTTCCGAAGCTGATGCTACAAATATTGCAAGTGTAATAATTTTGGAGATTCAGCCTAACCTAATTACTACTTATGAATCCATCATTAGAAACAATACAACACCAGAATAATAAGTCAATAGAATGATAAATGATTTGGAATATTTGACCAATAATTTCAAACCACTCTTAGTGGTGTGATGGAGGTTCTTAGGAACTTGTTTTCACATCAAAATTATGTAGATTGGATGAAATTAAAGGAGTAACATAGAATGATGAACTATGGTTCCTCTAGTTCTGAAGGTACCAGGGTTGTTTCTATGGATGTGGAGTCTCTCAGGGATGTGATGAGGGAATATATTAGTGGTCTTTATGGTGATTTTGATAAGGAAACTCTTTCCAAGGTACATAGAAACAATGATCTTGTTTATAATATGGCGGTATAGTGCACCAATGAAGTCTCTGATGCTCATAATGAGATTAGAGAGAAGGTGGATTAGTATTTTTGCAATATATATACCAAACATGATTTGATCAATACCTTAATGTATTTGGTGGAAAATGTTAAGATCTCTCCAGTGATAGAATCCCTCAAGAGGCAGTTGGTTATGTTGAAGGAGTTTAATCATCTCTTTGTTAGATTCATGGATAATGAATATGATATTGATAATGATATGAAATATGTAGGTGAAATCAACACTGATTTTATCATGCATTTGAAGCCTTACACATATGTCCCTGATGAAGAACCAATAGTCCAAGATGCTGATTCAATTGGAAGTAGTTCTATACCTCCTGCCCAGATGACCATATCTCATGCCTTATCTCAGATTACTCTAGTGATTCAAGAACAACCTCAAATATGTGTTCTATCAGAAATAAGACCCATATTTATAGTAAATTTTCATACATGTGTATCCTTTCCTGGTTTTTTCATTCGACTATCCCTTTTAAAAACCACACCACCACCTCTTACACCTCTAAATGAACCGTCAGACAATGGGAAAACCCCTAAAAATTTGAATACTTACATTTTTATTTTTCATTTAATAGGGATTTTTACATTTCTTTTGATGATTGTACTCTTCAACCTTAATGAAAAATAAACGCTTCCAACACTATGTTTCCAATTCTCATCGTGTTATTTCTATTTATTTTTTATTTTTCTTTCACCTTTTTTCTAATCCCAAAGTGGGAGATTGATCTAAATATTATATACTAAATAAAATATTTGTATATATATTTATATCACCTCCTCTGATACAAATTAGCAAAACTGCTCAAATACACAGGGGGTGGATGGAAATACTCTAATATAAATTACCCTTATATATATTTATATATAAATTTCTTCAAATACAATAATTGAGGGGGGTATTAAAAGGAAACACCTTAGTTATATTAAAAATTCTTATTCATTTCTAGTACAATAAGTTAGGTAATTTTTATTCCTTAACACTTTTTATAACTCCTTAATGAGATAATTTTTTATTATCATAAGGGGGAGATTATTAGACCCTCTATAAAATACTTGTTTTCTTAATCACAAATCATGCTAATCTAAAAATCATATTCATTAATATAACAAGTTGTTACTCATGTAAATCGGGTCAAGAAATATTTACAAGTGATATTTTTTTTCGACAAAGTATAATACATTTCAACAAGGAAATAAGATCATTTATATTTATGTTTCAATATTTTTACAAGTGAATATTTACATGTATATATGAATTTCATGTAATCTGGTAAGGTTCAATATATGATATACACTTTGTATGTTTTATAGTGTCCCTAAATTTGATAGTTCAAAGGATTCACTAATGGATGACTCACTGATGAAGAATCATTGATCGGTGAATCCATAGATTGATGAAGACACTGATTTAGGACTCACTAATAATACAAACAAAATGACAATGGGCGAGTCACCAATGATCAGTCGTACCGATAGTTTATGTGACTCACCAATACCCAGACAGACTGATAGTTCAAATGACTCTTTGGTGCCCCAAGTCACCAATACAGTTGGAAAGGACTTACTGATTAAGATACTCACCATTGATGACCGACCGATGATGATATATCGATGCCAATGTGTCACTGATATTTTAGAATAACTGATATTTATAATAACTATTTTTATTTTTTTAATTCAATTTTATATCGAAGGATAATATTTATACAAATTAATGTTTCTGATGTTATTTAATTTTTTCTATAATACATTCATTAGACTGTATAAGGTACATGAATGTGGGGAGATCGTCATGTGTGCTGGACCTCGATGTATAAAAGAATTACATGGTGGATCATGCATGTATATATACGAATAATGTAGCAAGAAAATATGAACATCACATTCCTACGACTATCAAGATTACTTTCACATACGTTGAACTCAATGTAAGAACATATGGGAGATTAATAAGAAATTCTAAACCTACCAAGCTACACTGAACATCATTCAATAAATGGACCTGAACATTTCACAATCATAGAAGCCAGAGCATAGTGACTATGATGCACTGTTTTAGAGCTATCTTCGGAAAGAGGACTCAAATCCCATTTCAATTACTTCATTTATGTTCAGAGATTCACTGCATAACACTCATAGATTTCAATACATTCTTCTACATATATATCACTATTGTGTTCATTTTTTTACATTTTTGAGTAGTGTGTATCTGTCTTCTTCACACACACTGACCCTAGTGCATTAGTAGAGGATACTTTATATCCTCAAACTAATTGTCATTATTATTATTTGTATCCCACGTAGAATATGGGAATATGTCATGTGTGACATTTTTGTTGTTTTCCCCACGAAGAAATATAATTGTGGTGAAGTGTGACCTACATTAACTTATGTGCAATAGAGATCCATGATCCAAGGTGTGGATCGAACTATTTATTAATTTAAACTTCATGGTGGAAGGTGATCACCATGTAGAGAGGACTAATTCTCAACTTGAGACTGAACCCCTTGTTTATATCAATTGTGCTTTTACCTTTTACTTTTTGTTAATTACTATTTCACAAAATAAAATTAAACATTGATAGTTAGTTTATCTAGTGTTTATATTGTTTTGAACCAGTATATTGGATTCAATAGTTATATTAATATTTACATTAGTATAGGTGAGAACTAATAAATCATTTGATAAATTTATTGAACATTCAAGACACTTATAAATTCTCTTCAAACTAAGTTATATTTTATTTTTAAATGCAGGAAATTTTCAATGAACCATTTATAACAGAAATTTTTATAGATATTCAATTCACCCTCCTCTTGAATACTCTACTCTGAACAACAATATTTGATCATCCAAATTTTGAATATATGATATTTCTTTCATTTGGTTGTGATTGTGACCTTTATGATATTTTATTTAAATAATATTCAATAGTTTCATGCTAAAGTTTTAAATAACAATAATATTATTAACATGGAATTGAATAGTGGTTATGTAATTTTATAACTAAAATTTTCAAATATAAATTATTAATCATCATCATGGAAATTTATTTTTAATTTATTGTGATGAAAAAATCACCATAAATTCTTACACAATTTTTGGGAAATAATTATTTCATTTGTAGAAAAAGTAAAATAAATGATATTAAAAACAATAAATGAAACATAATTCTAGATAATTAGTAATAGAAGAGAATTTATGGTTTCATATAATAGATTAGTTATGTAATAAAATACATTTTTCTTGACTTTCATTTTTGGTCATGGTGTTATAAAAATCAAAAAAAATGAATCATTGTAAAATTGATATTTGTGGTTTTTTTATTAATTTAATATTTAATGTTAAATAAATTCAACATTCATCATGTGACTAGTATATAGTTTTAAAATATTATCAATATTATATTTATAGGATTATATTTAATTTATATTAACTATTATACAGTCTATGTGTAGAAAATTCTTATTACTGTAGTAAAGGTAAAATGGGTTAATGAAGGATTAAAACAAAATGATAAGGATAAAAATGTCATCAAAAATTGTCCAAATATTATCTTATCAGAACATTTAATATAAAAATCATATTGGCTTTGGATAAAAAAAATTCAGACACATTGTGACATAAAATTCATTAATATAAATGTAATGACATATGAAATTCAAAGAGTAACCCTCCCCTTTATTAAAAAAGGATCCTCTTATTTTAATTTCAGTAAACAAAAAATAACTTTTTCGTGTATATATTATCTAATAAAATCTCTTACTTAAATCCCTACTGAGATCCGAAAAGTGCTTTTATAGTAAAACCAACTTTGAAATGATTTTGTTGTAAACCATAAGAGATTCTCTGAAGAAGATGCATGATTTATAACCTTCTGTTTTTGTTTTCCTTCTTCCTCCCCCTCCGTAAAATATTATTTAAACATAATGAAATAATAAATCCAATATATTCCATATAATAATGTGTTTTTATGTTAATATTACTACCTATATACATTTCATCTTCCATAAAATGTGAAACAAACTCATCAGTCATGGTACAACAGACTACCTCCTCACGAATTATTGTAATACATTTTACATTACCGAATGTCAGGCCTACATATAATGATATAAATAATAAATACATATATATAAATATATGATATTCATGATATATATATATCATAACATTATTACCATTATATTCACTAAAAAATTATAACATCGTTTGTGTGTACTTGTAGACTACCACCTCCACAGAGAGATGCGATTCATTTTTAGTTGGGATATCCCAGATTTTTAACCTTGAATTGAAATTCAAAACATTTAAAGGGGGGTATTTTTGCACATTTAAAGTGGTTACTGAATTTATTCTATGCTCTAACATTCATATTGATATTTTTGTTTTGAAATTTTATATTTTTTCTGAATTTAGGTTTATTTCTAATTAAATATATACACATGCAACATATTTTTATATATTCAGAGAAACAAATTTTATTTTATAAATAAATATGTAATCATATTTACATACGAAATATATATATATATAAACCATATATAAATAATAATATAATCCTTTTTAATTAAAAGAAAAATATATGAATATTTATATAAAAATCCTATAAATTTATATATAATGTTTATATTTATATAAATATATTTTTGTGTGTGTATTGGGATAAAAATATATATTTATCTATATATTATAATATATGTAAATGAATATTAAAATATAATATTAGTAAATAAATATAATTATATATAATTATATTCATAGACACACATGCATATATAAATATATATTTTTGTGTGTGTGTTTAGAAACACACACAAAAGAAAGATATTTTATATATGTATATATGAATAATTATATAAATATATATTTATACATGCATAAAAACCTTAATGAAACAAAAAAATAAATAGATATATTGTAAAATTGGAACATAAAAAATAATTGTAAAAGGCAGTAAAGGGGGGCTACAACTAAAAAAGGTGGGCTTTCGGTGTTGATAAATGGGGGTGTGGTAGCCATCCTCTGAACAGAAATATATATATATATATATATATATATATATATCAAAAATTAAATATCTGTGTTTTTTAGGAATGATAATGGGGACCCCCATTAAGAGCACTAATGAAAATATTGCTTTTTATGTGCTATTAAATTCCTTTTTGGGAACAGTTGAATGGTCAATTTGTAGTAGTGTATTTAGGGAACAAATATTTTCTGGGAATATTATTTTATGAAACTTCAATGGATCCTAGTGACATTGTAGATTTTGACAAATATCAATACAATTATCATTGGATGTATTATTTCCATTTTTTATACAACTATTCAATATTCTTCATATAAATTCTTAAGAAATAATTTTTATTTATATTTTTGGTAAATTCTGGATCTTATTCATTGGGGATATTTGGTCACATGCTTTGAGTTTCCCCACTGTGTGATTTTTATAGGAATGAAATGATGATGGAATGATGATCTTGATCAGCCATAAAAATATAAACATTGATTTTCATCTCCCATACACATATCATTCACCTCTTAATGAAGTACTAGGTTATTATACACAGCTAGCACAAGTATACATGTGGGAAGACCATTGATCATTTTTCCCCCATTCTTTTACCCCCAGTTTTCTATTCCCTATCATTTGAAAATTTATTGGCCTTCAAAGTTACTTTGGGATGGTAATGATAACGTAATGATGAAGGGAAATCAGGTCAGCACATGTCCAAGCATGCAATACTGCAATGGGATGAAAATATATGTAAACCTAAGATTCTTCAGTGACAGATGGATGGAATGCCTCAATTAAGTGGGATAATCTCCAACATTTGAATTAATAGGTCTATAAACACTTGCATATCATCACCATGAACTATTGAATCATCCTATAGGATTTATATATCATTTATCCTATCAATCATCAAATACATATTGATTTAATTTATATAATTATCCAAAGTAAACACAATCAACATAATAATACTATCAATATCTATATCATTAGTCCATTCATTAATCATCAAGAGAATCTCAGATCATTATTGAACACAAAAATATCACCATTTAGGTTAATCCATATCTTATTTTTTGTAGTTTATATCATCCACCCAAATAACTGTAATGAAATCTTTACATCAATATAATAAATTATAATAACTTACACTAATACAATTAATTCATCGTCATGTTTTAGAAGATTGTATATTCAACATTAATTCAGGAATTCTTTTATCAATGTATTGAAATGTAATCTATACACACTTAATCATAAATAATCAAATTATCATGGTCATTATGCTATATATAATGTGAATTTTGGATAATTTCAACATTAAATTTTCCTTAGTTCTACTATAACATAATAATTTATTTAATATATTTCATTAATGATTATAATAATTTTTTTAGTAATTCATGTAATCATGGGAATATCATGCCATCCAAATATTATCAAAAAAATCACAAGGTAATCCATGCCTTCAAAAACCAACATAATACATATCTATTAATTAAATGATTAATTCCCATATTTTGAATCAAAAATCAATCATGTCATCATGAATATTTCATTCCATTATGGTGATAAATCGATGTCCACCATAGAAATCCCACACTAAAAATTTAATAATTTATTCAAAGGTCAGAATGATATTAATCAATACAATATTGGGAATAAAAACACATTATTTTAATACAAATATATCTCATATTATTAGATGAATATTCATTACATAGCATAACGATTCATTCCAGAACCTTATAGGTCTAGTTCCATAGGAATATTGTGTATATAAATAATTAGTTCATAACTGAACAAAATCGTCTTCTACAGTATTGGCCATGACTATAAATTTTCCTATACTTATAATATATTATAAATTGATTAAAAACATGGGGAATGAAATAATAATAAAGGATAAAATTTTGATGAACATTTAGGGTAAACATGGGAGGTATCAATTATCGCATAAACATAAATTGAGCATAAGTGAATGAGAACATGATAAAAAAATTTGAACACTATACACTACATATAATAGATAATAATCATGATCAATGAGATAAATAATGGTTTTTCATAAGACATAAATCCTTATGGAATCAAAGAACTTGTTCCATGAGATCATAAAAATTAGCATAATTCATAAATTGTTTGAATACACGTAAAAATAGAAAATCATTTACATTGCAGTCAAGACTCATTTTAAATACTATTTTAGTTTATTGGGCTCACTCCGTAAACCATCTCAATAGTCAGGGTTCACTCCCATGAATATCATTGTGGAATGAGTCCCTTACTCAACTAGGTTAACTATCCACTCCAGTTATGTAAATCTCATGAGATATCCATTATTACACAATGCATTGGAGGGCTATATAATTCCCTTTCCACCAATAAAATAACTCAAATCATATAGATTTATCAAAAAAATTCATAAATCATTCATCATATCATACCACATTTAAATAAATTGGTTTTATAAACATTTCATAATGGCATAAGCTATGTAAAATAAATGGGTTTCATAAAAGATTAAGTAATTCATCATAGTATAACCTGCAGAAAAGGAATATGTTTCATAAAATTATTTTATTCATAATCATAAAACATTAATTGAAATAATAAGGATGCTATCAGTAGATCATATCACAAATAAAATAAAAGAATCATAAAAGGATGGAATCTTAGATGAAAAATGTATTTTAAAGATCCATTGGAACATTTTACAAGGAAAATACTCTTTCCTTTTTATGTCACTTATTTAAATTATAAAAATCACACAAATAATTGGGGAAAAAATATACCTGATAAGATCATTGAAAATTTTTAACGGGATTTTAAAAACATTTAGTGTCTATAATTAAAGAAAATTATTCTCATAGCATATAATATAAAATAATCCATTTCCATCAAAACATTATTAAAAAAATAAAAATGTTACTCATTCAAGAAAATGAAGAGAATATTTATTTTAAATTTTTTTAAAATTATCAAAATGGGTAAAAATATAATTAAAAATTATTGGATAATAGTAAAAATAATATTGAAAACATTTATATAAAATATGGATAGGGAAGATAAGGTATTATTGATCGAAGAAGTAAATGAATTTAGTTTACGTTAAAAACATTTTTTATATCAGTTATGTATTTAAACAAATGAAAATGAAATTAAAACACATATTCTCAAAAAAAATGCAGATGAGATGATAATTCATGTCATTATTGAGATTTATGTCATGAAACATCATCTATGGAAGCATAATAAAATAAATCCTAATAAATAATGATATTGTAACATAAAACCCATACCTCAAGTATGACTTCCTTGTAACAGTTCAAACCTCCTCCTATTCTGAAATTCTCTTTTGGATTGTACCTAATGAATTCTTAGGATGGGTTTATAATAAAAATATGACTATAGTTCATGGAGATAGTAGTACGGAAGGGATTAAGATGAGTATTTTCTAAACTATAAATAACTTCAAGTGTGGAGAGGAGAGGCTACAGGGTGTCCTTTTATTAGAATGGGAGAGGACAGAAATAGAATTTTTTTATAATAATAAAATATTTCGATTTTCTATTCACACCAAATAGACCCAGGATAGATTATTCCAAGATATTTTATTTGATTGGTCAAAATATATCCATCTAATAGAATTTAATAAATTATTATTTAATTTTAACCCTTATAACATTATATTAACGTCCCCTATAAACTTTTTTTAACCATAACCATGGGAATAATGTTTTTTTATTTTTACTATTTATTATAAAAAAAATATGTTAAAATTATTACCAAATATATATATTTTTATTCAAAATATGAAATTTATTTTATAAAATTAAATTCATAGAATTATTATAATTTAATTTAAAAATAATCATGAAGACGTGATGAAAAGTAGTTTTCCAAAAGAAGAATATTTCTAAAGTATAAAAATATTTTATATAAAAAGTTAAAATATAAGTTGAACCACTCCATTAAATTGGATTAAAAATAATATTATTTAACTAATATTACTTTTAAAACAAATTACAAGGAAAATGAATCATGTTATATGCATTAAATAGAAAGTAATTTTATAATAAAAATTAGTATATACCAATATTCTTCAATAAATAATCTTTTAAAAAAATTTCAACAATTATATATAAGATAATTTTTCATTTTTTATTTCAAAAGACGAATTTAATTTTTTCAAATATATTTTCTAAATGAATAAAAAATTATTTATAATAATTTCTTATAATAATAAAAAATCATTTTATGTGAAATGAATTTTTAAAATAAATAATGGATTTACTAAAAAAATATTATCTTTTTCATAATAAGTATAAATATTTTTTAAAAAAATTGGTTTTTTTAATTCCTATCATCATTATATTTTCTAGTCAAAATAAATATATTATCATTCAGTTTGACTTGGGGATCCGTGAATAACAATGTATTGGAAATTTTTTTATTTATTTGGAAAGAAATATATCATAAAATATCAGGTTGTAACTTTATACCCAGCTTAATATTAATTTAACCATTGAGATTATTAAAATTCAATACAGAAAAATATATATTTAATTTTAATTACATCTACAGGTTCCCAAGTAACTTCTTTGAATTTTTAATTCCCCCAGAAAACATTAAAAAGATGAGTAGTCTTATTCCATAACTGTATATATCTATGATACATGATTTCTAATAATTTTTATTCACATTAAATATCATGCCGCAATGGTAATACCTTTGATTTCATTACATGTGAAAGATTAGGTATGTACTTCCTCATGAGAGATATGTGGAACACATCATGAACTTGTGTGAGGTTTGGTGCAAGCCCTATGTGATAAGCTATTGTCTATACTAAATCAAGAATATTTTAAGGGACAATATACCTAAGGATCATTCTTTTATTTCTTTCAAAATTTTATAACCTTCTTTCAATGAATAAATTAAAATAAAAACCTCCTCACCAAAGTCAAAATATATATCCCACTAATGATTATCATCATACCATTTCATTCAACTCTGAGAAGCCTTGATGTGTTGTTGAATTTTTATGACTATCTCATTAACTTCCTCAGTTTCTAGGTCACAATCGATTTATTTATCCAGCTTCATCTCAGTATATAGGATTTATACAGTTCTTTCTATATAGGGATTCATAAATATCCATCTAAATACTCATGTTAAATATATTCTTGAAATAAAACTATACTGGTTGATGTTTTTGATCCCAACCACATTTGAATTCGAGATAACAAGATCTCAATATATCCTCCATAGTTATAATGGTTAACTAAGACCAGAAATCTGCTTCTGGATTATAAGTAGTGTTGAGTCCTAACTATATATCTAGAAACTATTGAATACATCCCTATAACTTCAAGGTAATCCTCATATCCTGATCAGATATAATATAATGTTGTACACCATGAAACATTACAAATTTATTAAAATAAAATATGTATATATAATCAAGAGATAAATATTATCTGATAAAAATGAATTCTACTGAATTCATATAGAAATCCACTATATCCCAAATATAATTATAACCTTTATTAATTTTGGGGTGTCCAATGACAAAATCCATGGTAATGTTATTTCACTTCCAATTTTTATGGGTAATGGTAGTAACAACCCCATAGACTTTTCTCTCTCTTCCTTAACATAATAAAAATCCAACCACTGAGATACATAATCATCAATATCTCTTATCATTTTATCCCACTATAATTACTCTTTCAAATATCAATACATCATTGTATATCAATTATTAATATATAATCATGAACTGTGAGCCTCATGTAATAGCTCCTTAATCAAATCTTGTATAGTTGAAACACAACAAAATTCCAAAAACATATCATTCTATTATAATATCATTTAATATTAGGTATGTCTATGACCTTATTATATAATTATACATCTTTGTTCTATACCTCTTTAATATGTACATGAATATATTGTTAAACACACATTTGAGAAAGATAAAATTTATCCCCTTCCATTAGTATTTCCAAATCTATCCTTCGGGAATCTAACGATGTTGGATATTTTTTTATCATCCTTAAAAATAATATAGTATAATCCTTTTGACATAGAGCACATTTCACCTTGTTATCTTTCCTAGGCTGGTTATGTATTGATCAGTCATAATCTTTGATCAATTCATCTTATCTTGGCGGGTGTGGATCAACTATGTTTTAGTGAATATATACATGAAACATTTATATTAAATATATATGTCATATTGTTCTCCATATAGATAATGTGTTAATATATTATACTCAAATGTTTCCACATCTAACTATATATTATGATTTTGGAAAGCATTCTCATGAACCTTTAATTTTAACAATTAATAAGAGATCACCATATAATTCAAAATTAGAATTCATCACATTCCCTACATTGATGAATCACTAAAGATTATAAACCATTCATCATTATAAGGTAATGTAATAATAGATGTGATAAATAAACATCTCTTTATTTAATTGAAATATTCATTACATTAAAAAATATGAACGAACTTGGATATCTCATCTATTAAACTGGTGAATGGATTGGAATGTCATGAGAAAATATCAAAAAATCATCTATTATATCTTAACAAACAATGAAAACTGGGGATATTTGTAACCATTATTAGAGTATGATATAGTTTAAAAATTTTTCCCTTTTATGGATCCACTTATATACCCTCACATGAATTATTTTGAATCAAAAGTGAAAACTTTTAGATCAGAAATTAAAACATTGTAAATTTTTCATTCAACTTCTCCTTTCATATGGTAATTATTACAACTCTCAAGTGATATTCATGCACTAAAATTTATTTTTAAAATATAAGGAGGAAGTCCGAAAATACTATCAAAATATAAATAATTTAATCTCAAAATAATTTTTTCATTAAATTTATTAAATAGTGGTGTAATTAGTAACTCCAAATCGAATCACTATATATTCATTGTGACCGTACATTGTAAAACATATAGTCTTATGTATATCCTCTTTCATGACCCTCAATTTTCAAAATGAAAAAAAAATCATCATTGTAAATATATTGATCTCTACATATTTTATCAAATACATCATCGATACAAGGAATATGATACATACTATTGATTATGATCTTGTCAATTTCCCAATAAACAATGAAAAGTTTCATTGATCCATATCTCTTCATATGAAAATGAACAAGTGTACCACAAGGTGATGCACATGGTCAGATGAATACCGTTACCATATTCACATGCTGTTTCTTCTTTAAATCATGTAGCTCAGACAAGTCCATTGTAAATAGAGTCTTATAAATAATTGTATTTCCATTTATGAGTTATATTGAATACAAAATTTTACAATACATTTTATGACTAAGAAAAATATCTATAATGAAAGAAAAATACACCCACACAATAGACATATAATCGATGATGAGTTTCTCCCAAACAATATTAGATAAATACCACTTTTAATTTGAATCAATAACCATAAAATGGATGAAATTTACATTGTAAATTCATATTTATCATCGTATTGATGATGATCCACATAGGTTCGCTATTATTCTGACCCACATAGGGTCTCTATGATGCTGATCCACAAAGGGTCTCTAGATGATAATCCTCACAGGGTCTCTATGATGCGAACCCACATAGGGTCGCTACTTCAGATATAGTGGGTCACTAGATTTTCGCTCATAACTAGAATGATTCATGGAGAACCCATCCCCAAGCCATATTTCATATTTAAATTTGTAATAAGTCCTGAAAAAAATCATACCAAATGGTCTGTCCCATCATAGGGGTCCTAACGTGACAGACGGTGTGTCGATCGGACGCCCGGTCATTGAGATATGTGAACTTTTGTAAAAAGAGACAGGTTCGATTCAAGTCTTATCCAACACGTGTTTCACTTCAAACTCTACCAAAGATCACATATAGTATATCCAAAGAACAACCTTCCCAAAAGGGTCCTTATTCTATAGATGGCACATCGATCGGATGCCTAGTATGTTAGTCACATCCCTTTCTGTGAAACGGGGGTGATCACACCTCGATCCGGACCGGCTCAGTCAGGCCCGCCAGAATTTTCTTAAGGGGACCCTTCCAAAAAGCAGTCCCAAAGCCACTAAAAACATGTCTAAAAGGCATGTAGTTAGTCATTTATGAGTGTTTATTTAATCGGGGGCCGATTGGGTCTGGGCCCGGTCTGACTCGGTCTGACAGACCCGAGGCAACGGTTCCTGAGGTCAACCTGAACCTGCTTGGGTCCGGCCCATTAAGGGATGTACCAGATCAGTAGTTCCGTCTAATTGGTCCATGTGCCTAGGTCGTGGTTGGCCCGGCCCATTGGTTTGGGATCGACCCAAACGCACGGGCCTGCTAGGCCGTGGTTCCGGCCCGCATCTGGGCAGGACACCAAAAGGTGGACCACCTAATCCATTGGCCCCACATATGAGGGGCTGATTCATCTAGACGGTGGGTAACTTCCCCACCACATGAAACAGTCGGTTGTTAGGCCGACCGGCTTCCACCAACATGGTGCAAATTGGGGCTGCATCACACCCTCATGACGCAGCATGTAGGTCGCGGCTGTTGTCGCCAGCAGTGCCTGCGGGAACCGCCCTTACCCCACGTGGCTGGCTCGGGATGGCTGCCACAGGCCATCACGGCACGCAGAATCCCACTGCCTGACGGCTGGTTTCTTCGAGTCTCGGCATACCACATTTGGCCGCTACCGACAAGGTGCGCCGACTATTTCAACTACGGGGAACCGAACACACTCTCGGTGTCCATTTTTGTTGTTTTCACTGTCTACAAGGCTCTCAGGTCTCTGTTGTCATTGTGTTTCCTCTAGTTTCATCTTTCCGCTTCATTTGAAAACCCAATCTAGAAAAATGAGACAAATATTATAACGGCAGAGGGTCTAGGCCTTTTTCATTTGGCCCACGCCCTCCACATTAGCAACATATCAAGCGGTCAACAAGTTCTCTCATAAATATGAACTTTACTAAAATCCCCCTACTTAGATTAAATGTCCTCTTATGATGATTGACAGAATATCCTTCATTTTTGTCATCGGTTTGTGATTGAATGGTGCTCGTCACCACTTGCTGAAACTGCTCTCATCCTCTAGGTGGTTGGCATCATGGTACGTTTCCAGAGAATATTCTCTTTGTGAATCTGTGCCAACACCCCACCCCATGATCCATATAAATAGGTGGTGGAAGAGGTGGGTAAGGCTCCTAGGAATTTATGAGGTTCATTTAATTAATGGACCACCCAAATTCCCATTGGAGTAGTTACATGTAATGTAGAGTCAAGTTATTTAATGGCTCAACATGTCGTAGGTCCCACCAATGTCGGTCGTCCATTGGAGGAAAGGAGAAAGATAAATAAAATAACAATGTTATTTTATTGTTCTATTAAATGTCCAAAAATTCTCTTTTTCTTCCGACCATCTGCGGTTGAAGTGAATCCTCTCGTAAGAGAATATTGGTTCTACAGATTTAATGGTACCCTCAGATTTTTAATCCAAGCACCAGTTCAAAAGATAGAAAATAATGCTCGCGTGTTTACTAGACATACTATAAAACGTTTATCAATACATTCTGGGCACCCCATGCCTCAGAATCATGTTCTATGAAATTCATAAGACTCTAAATAATAAAATTTCATTATAAAAACAACATGAAAAAACCAGGTCTTTACATTCTCCCTGCCATTGGGATTTTCGTAGACGAAAGCCACAACATTTACTAATGAAACAAATGGGGGTACTGAGCATTAATCTGAGCCTCCCGTTCTTATGTGTAATCCTTTTGGTTTTCATTCTATAAGAGAACATGCACTAGTGGAATCATTTTTCCACAAAGGACCCTCTCTTGTTGATCCTCAATATCCACTATAACCTTCATAAATATCGCCCCCATCATCAATGTGTAGCTCACCCTAGTCAATAACGTCTGATCGATCATGCATGTACTTCCTCATGTGTAAAATTTGGAAAAACTCATGCTACCAATGCATTTTTGGGGGAAGAGATATAATATATTCCACCTTGCCAACTCTGTTATGAAACAGAAAGGGTTCGATGGACATCAGATATAGCTAGTCGCCCCGACCAAATCTATGCAAACCTCTTCGTGATGAGACCCATATGAAGACATGGTATCCCTCCATGAACTACAAATTTCTCTATATCCTATTAGTATAAGTCTTGTTTCTACTATGTATTGTCTTCATCTGCTCCTGGAATATATGCACCTTCTTAGTGGTATCCTGTACCAACTGTGCACCCATAAGTGATGACTCCCCCGGGTTTTTCCAGTATAGATGTGATATGCATCATCGATTGTACAAGTCAATAAATGGTTCCATAGTGATTATTGATTGATATATATTGTTGTACCTGATTCCACCAAGGGAAAGGGATCCTCTTAACAATGGCCAAAATCTAGGAAGTAATCACGAAGCATATCCTCCAGTGTCTAAACGGTATGCTACATCTGATCATCCATCTGTAGATGAATGGTGGTGCTCAAATGTAGTTGATTCCTGAATGCCTAATGAAATCCCTTCCACTATTGGGATGTAAAATGAGTGTCATGGTCCAATACTATCATCTATTGAACCCCAGGAATCCATACAATCTATTATACGTAAGGGCGTCCCAAACATTATACTCATCCCTACACATGGTTGGGTAGGATGTTGGCCAACTTGGTGAGTCATTCAAAGATCACCCATAAGGAATCGTGTCCCCTAGAAATAGGTGGTGGTCATGTCATGAAATACATGGAAATACCATCACACTTCTACTCCAATGCCACTAATGGTTGCGCTAAGCTGGATGGAACCTGATTTGTGGCCTCCACATGCAGACAAGTAAGGCATCCTGAAACAAACTCTGCCACTGCCATCATCATCCCTGGAATCTAGCGATGACATCAGAGGTCCTAGTTCATCTTCACCACACTCGGATGTACTGCCAGAAGGGATGTATGGAACACCCTTACTCCTCCCCCAATAGCGCCACTGGTACCATGGTGCATTATCTAAATAGGATGGTGTGCTTCCCACCATCAGAAAATCGTTCAGTTGCATGTCCTAAGGATATCTGAGAACATCAATCCTCACAGTCAATGTCCCCATGAATCACCTCCATGAACCAGTGATGGAGTGGGGGAGTAACTATCATAGACTAGAGGTAAGCTACTCCATCTCTATCCATGAAAGATAAATGCAACGTGACTAGATGGTCTGTCAAGTCACTCAACAACTATAGACCAGACCTTCTACTGATTGAATGTTCTACCATGTTCCCCTTACAAGGGGTATAGACTCTCTCAAATTCATATTCTTGGAGGAACTCTAACCATCAACATTATCTCAGGTTTAACTCTGTCGATGAGAAGATATACCTGACACTCTTGTTATCTTATTAGACAATAAAACATTCAACCATCTCGTAATGTCGCCACTTTTTCATGTCCCAGAGACTTGTTGCTAACACCAGGTCGTGGGTAACATAGTTATTCTTATGTTTCCTCATATGTCAGGAAACATAAGTGATCATTGATTGCTCATGAATTTAGAAACATCCATGTTTGGTCTCTGAAGTGTCGAAGTAGACTACATACCCAACACCTTCTTCTTGTATCTTCATGATTGGGGAACTCGTCAGTCTCTTCCTCAGCACTTGAAAAATCTATTGGCATCTCTCCATCAACATGAATGGTTATCCTTTCATCATCGAAGCTGACAAGGATGCCAAATCTCTAAAATATTTAGCTACAAATCTCCAGTAGTACGCAACCCACCCCAAGAAACTCCATTCCTATGTCATACTCCTGGGTGGATCCCAATCTAGAAAATCCCTTATCATTTACTAATCCATTGAAACTTTATCCTATAATATAATGTGTCCTAGAATGTAGAACTTCCATATCCCAACTAGCACATAGAGAGATTACCATAAAGCTGGTGCTCTAGGAGGTTATCCCTAACTATCTGTAGAAGATAGGAATGTTCCACCTCGGACGTCGAGTACATCAAGATGTCATTAATGAAGACCACCAGAAATAGATTTATGTATGTATGATATATCCTGTTAATGAGTCCCATGAACACCGCAGGGGCGTTGGTCATGCCGAAAGGCATAACCAAGAACTCATAGTTTCAATACCGACTACTAAAGGTCATCTTATGCACATCCTCATCTCGTACCCTAAGCTAATGATATCCTGATCTAAGGTCTATCTTCTAAAACAAATGTGATCCCTTTAGCATATCAAATAGATCTTCAACCCTAAAAAAGTGGAAACATATTCTTCACGGTCACCAGGTTCAGGCACCGATAATACACAAAGAGCCTCAAATTCTCATCTTCCTTCTTGGCGAAAAAAATCTTAACTTCCCATGGAGAAACACTGGTCCTTATGAACCCCTTCACTTTCAAGTCCTCAAGATATAAATATAACTCAAGAATCACCACAAGAGCCATATGAAATGCTGGTATAGATATCAGTGTCGCCGCAGGGTATCAGTCGATGTATAAGTCCACCTCTCTTCAAAGAGGTAGTCCATGAGCATCACCAGGGAAGACATTTGCATACTGGTCCACCACTACTGTATTGATCGGACTCTCAAAATCAACTTCTATGAGGGTAAGGCTATCCAACTGATTTGTGATTGGATGCAGCTTCCTCCGGGTAAGTCCATAATGTGTTGTGAAGGTTCCATTCTCACCGCTGAAGTAAAATTTAGTCTCATCCTCAAAGACACAATGCACATTGCGCCTAATGCAGTCAATATGAGCATGGAATATGGATAACTATTCCATACCCAAGATGATGTTGTAAGGCTTCGATGCAACATCTAAAAGTTTCCAGATGAATCTGTCTCCTCCTAGAGTAAGCTCACACTACCAGGACGAGTGCGTACTTTTATTATTCTCTCGTAGGATTCTGTAATCGCAAGGATGTAGCCAACTAATCCACCAAAAACTCAAAGCTCTGAACGATAGCTATGTAAATGAAAGAGTGACTCAGACTTGTGTCTATAAGTACTTCATTTAGGGTTGAGTGGAAATAGATTGTACCTTGAATCATCTATGGAGCGTTGTGGTCATTGGCCTCACCTTCCTGGAGCTGAGCTCATCCATGTCCATCTCCTCTCTATGGTCAGGGTGGACCACCTGTAGGTGGTGGTGGTGGAACGTCAAACTATCATCCACTACCTACTGCACGCCCTTCTCCTCTACCATGTTAGCTTCCCTATGGACCTCATCGCTCCAATCTCTGCCTCTGCCTTTATGGTGACTCAACTGTGTGATGGTTGTCATTGCGTATGGTCTATTAGTTGCGAGCTATGGGACCCAGCCCGCTGTACATGAAGCACAATATACTCCTCTTCTGGTCTACTATAACTAATGAGCCTCTCACCTTCAACCCTTCATCCTGGGGATTTACAGTAGAAGGCTGGGTCCATTTGGACCTCTTCTTCATCTACTTACTACCAGACGCAAATGACTGTGATGTGTGTCACCCGGTGGCGGGTCTCTCTGTCGATGTCTTCTCAGCAAGGAAACACTCCATCGTGAGTTCACTCTCCAACACTATATATTGCATCGGGATGCTAGGATATACCATCGAAGCTCTGATATCCCATCAGGGTCCCTACTCAAAGGATTGTGACATGATGAAAGGGTTTTATCCCATATCGGTAGAGTAGCGTGAGAGGTCAGTGAAACTCACCGCGTACTAGGCCACAGTCAGTCTACCTTGTTGTAACTGTAGTAGCTCCTATTTATTCATAGAGCATAGAGTCACTGGAAGAAAGTCTGCCCAGAAGAGGCCCACAAAATAGGCCCATGTGAGGGTTTTCTCGTCATATATCTCAATCGTCAAGCTCCACCATCTCCCTGCTTCTCCCTATAAAAGACTAACAGATATGACCCTCATCTGGTCAAATGGTGTACAAAACCAAACGAAAAATCTGGCCATAGCCTCTGTCCAGTCCTCAATTGCCTGCGGATCCACCTCGCCTCTGAACCTCAGAGTCCTCTGCCGATAAAACTCATGGAATGCACTCAGTCATTGTGCACCATCGGCTGGTGAGGCTGGTGGCAACGACTTCCCAATGGGTAATGGTGCTGTTAATACCCCACCTGATAGTACTATCACTAGAAGAGGGCCCTACACCGAAGCCTCATCTCTCGGTGGGTGGTCATCATGTACTCACATGGGAATCCTGGATGGTTGTCTATGTGGAGGTATACCTGAATGAAACATGTGCTCAACTGTCAATATGTTATACTAGTGAGCTAACTCAATGAGATCAAAGAAAAAACATTTCAAAAACTCACACAATCGTTGTTTTTGTGCACCATCAAAAATTTAGAATTCAGGGTCCTAGTGTATGGACATGTCGACCACTGCACTAACACTGGACTCATTGAACTGAAAACCACAATCCCAACATGAAAAAATATTTCTATGTTAAATAGAACAGAGTCCTAGTTCTTTATTATAACTGACTACTTTGATACCACATTGTCACGACCCATCCACGAGGGCCCATGTCATGACTACCCAAAGTCCTCCTTCCACAGACTAGGGGTTAGAGACTTGCATCGAAAGGCATATCCCTTAAAAAAGAGAATGAATTTTAGTTAAACCAGAAGACACAATTTCTAAGAATACATTGAGAAAATCCCACTTAGTGAAACATCATTAGTAGAAAGATGTGTGTTGAATGTAAAAAAGGGGTGAATGTTCTTAGTAAAGGGTCCCAAATACAAGCCCAACTGAAAGTACAATAGCTATAGAAAAACAGATCCTCAAATTTTAATACAAGGTTTCTAGTTGAAAGGTAGGTACAACTCACAGTCATTCGTCACTACGGAATGTCACATTTAAAGTTCCACCTCCGATCACCGTCCAGTGATATCTCCCAAACCTCAGTCAAAGTTGCCTGTCATCTGCACCAAACAAACCAAGTAACTGACGAAATGGGTGAAGGGGTGAGTATAAGAACAATCAGTAGGGACACTGATAACCCTGATGGTCTCCCGGAGTTCCAAAATGGAATACTACAAAGCAAGACCTCATTCAAAAAGCATGAAAAAAATATTCAGCTCACACCAGGTATACAGATCGGAGTTCCCGAAAAAAGATGTTTAGCCTAAATCAATATCATTTTATTCCATTTTGATGTTTCCACAACTAAATGAGGTGGGATTTGTAACATTTTTAATCCACACATGGTTTTATATCATTGATCCACAATGGGAATCTCTATGGTTGGTCCTCATAGAGTCTCGTGCTGTTGATCCACACAAGGTCGCAAGAATGCTGATCCACACATGGTCACAATGATTCTAATAAACATAGGGTCGCTATGATGCTGATCCACAGAGGGTATCTATGATGCTGATCCACACTGTTTCGATAGATAATGATCCACACAGGGTCTCTATGATGTTGACCCACACAGGGTCACTACTTCAAAGACAGTCGATCATAGGATTCCGGCTCATAACGCACTCGATTCATTCAGAATTGATCCACATGTCATCTGTCATATTTCAACTAGTACAAAGTCCCAAAAAGACTTACCCATTAGGTTTTACCTTCATATGGGTCCCACCATAACAGATGGCACATCGATAGGATGCTTGGTCTGTGAGATATGTGCACTTTTGTAAAAAGGAACTGGTTGGATTCATGTCTGATCTAACCCAAGTCGCACGTCCAACACTGTCAAAACCCATTTGAGTATCTCCAAAAGACCTCCTTGTCACAATGGTCTTTATTATATAGATGATGCATCTATTGGAGGCCCAGTCTATTTGTTACATTTCTTTCCGTGAATCAAGGGTGATCTCACCTCTGTCCAGCCAGGATCGGGTGGGCCTACAAGATTATGGCAAAGAGGATGTGTCCCACAAGGGGTCCAAACGCAACTAACGGTGTGTCAAAAAGAACACATGGTTCATTAGTTATGAGGGTTTATTTAATCAGGGGACGGTTTGGTTTTTTCTGGTCCTACTTGGTCTGACTAGCCCGAAGCAACGGTTCATGGTGTCTTCTTGACCCTACCTGGGTCCGGCTCATTAAGGGTCAGCCCGATTCACTATGTCTGACCCATTGGGATCCGCCCATTGGTTCACGAGCCCAAGCCGCAGATTTCCCGGCCCACCGCATGAGGCTCGGCCCACCTGCACTGGCCTAATAGCCAATGGGTCCGACCTAGTGCTCTAGAAGGTGGACCGCCTTATCCCCCGGCCCCGCGGTTGAAGGGCCGCTTCACCCTACCGGTGGGGAACTACCCCACAACATGAAATAGCATGTAGTTTTTCTTGTCGGCATTCACCAATGAAACGCATGGCAGGACCAGTCCGCACCCTCCAATCCCGGCTGCTACCGCCGGTGGCGCCAGCTAGCACATCCCTTGTCCCGGGCGGCTAGCTCGGACCGACCACCTCTGGCCGCTGCGGCGCGCGACAACACCCCACTTCCCACTACCTACGGCCAGTCTCCATGGGTCTCCTTCGGCCCTTGCCAGCCACCACAAACATTGAATGCCATTAGATTCTTCCACGTACCACTAGACCCACTCCGGTTGTCATTTTATTTGCGTCGTCTGCGCCAATGAGTCTCGCTAGTCACTGTCGCCACTGTGTGTCCTCTAGTTTCATCCTGCTACTCCATTTGGAAAACCATTCTAGAAAAATAAGACCAATACTAAAGAGGTGGAGGGTCATGGCCTTGTTCGTTTGTTCGGTCCCCTCCACATTACCATCGTATCAGTAGGTCCACAATTTATCTCATAATGATGAACTTTACAACAATACCTCTATCTGGATAAGACGTCCGCTGACAATGATCGATGGAACTCCCTTCATTGTTTTCATCCATTGTAGATTGAGTGGCGCTCGTCACCGCTCACGGAAACCAGTCTCATCTTTCAGGTGGTTGGCTTTGTGGTACATTGGAAGAGCTTTGTCGCTGGGTGAAGAAGTTCCAACACCCCACCATGCGCTCCATAAAAATATTGGGAGTAAGTTGTGGGTAATGCTCTGAGGAATTTATGAGGCTCCTTTAATAAATGGACTACCCAAATTCCCAATGGTGTAGTTACATGTCAAAAAGTGTCAAGACATTTAAGGGATTGACATGTTGTCAGCCCCTCCACCGACTGTCGTCTGTTGGAGGAAAAGAAAAATAGAAAGAAAATATCATTTTTATTTTGTTATTACATTAAATGTCCAAAAAATATCTTTTTTCACCCGACCATCGGTGGTTGATGTGAAGCCTCACTAAAGCGAATCCCGACAAAGTGGATTCAACTGTGCCCTCAGATATTTAATCTGAGAACCGGTTCAAATGAAAGAAAATGATTCCTACATGTATACTGAACATACCTTAAAAATTTTCATGAATTCATTCCAGGGACACTAGGGCTCGGAATGACGCGCAATCAATTTTCGCAGACTCGTAATAATCCCGAATAATTAAAAATCAATTACATGAAAAAACAGGGTCTTTACAAATCATGAAATCATTTTTTCATCATATGAAACCTTATGTTCAACCTCAGCCATCCATGATCATCATCTATTAATATAAACCATAATGTTTTGTAAATAAAATTTGAGTTAACCCATGTATATACCCCTATGAGTTTCAAACTAGGTGTGTAGTAAGGGCACTATCAATGAGATTTAGAAAAATGAATGTCATATAATCTACCATATTATTTCATGTTTTTTACCCCTAGATGCATATATTCTAAAACCATGACCACTTATAGAATCCTAACATGGATGATATTCTATGAAAACAACACTCCTTTTATTTCAAAACCTAACATATTGCCCTATATTTTGGATTTTTCTAAGGGCTATCACTAATGTTTTCACATCCATGTTTCCAAAGGTTCACTAAACCCTTATATGATTCAAAAAATAGTTACCCATACATTTCATTATCAGATATCACATCATATAAGAAGAATATTGACTACATAACATAATTATCCAATATAGAATCATATAGTTCTAGCGGCTTTTGATGATTGGATACATAAACAATTGGTCCATAATTTCATATCATCATCTCCCACCATATTATTCATATGTAGTAACTTTCATAGTTGTTACATACACAATGAAATTCATTATAACCTATGAAGAGGGAACATAATAAATACTGATCACTGGATCTCAGTAAGTGTAAAAAATAGAGAAATAAATTATCACATACACATTAAATGAGCATAAGGTGTGGGAAAAATATCAAAACCTTTGAGAATAAAAACCTACATGTCATTTATCAAAATTTCGAGTCATCAAATAAATATTGGTAGTTCCAAATACCTCATTCATAAAGGAATAAAATAAAATGATCCATGAAATAAACAATTAGCATAATACATAGATATTTGTAATACACATAAGAATAGAAAATCATTTCCTCAGTAGTCAATGATCATTTACAAAACTATCATAATGGGTTGAGTTCATTGACCAAGCCATCATAATAGTCAACCTTCATTTCCAAGACTATATTAATGAACATATTGCATTACTGAACTATGTCCAATAACTATTCTAGTCATATTATTCTCATTATATATCCATATGAACCAAATAAATTGGACGACTACATAATTACAGTCACACATATCAAATAATGAAAATCATAGAGACGTGTTCCACAAGATCATAAAACATTCATCATATAATAACTTATTAAAATAAATTGGTTACATAAACATATCACAATGGAATAACATTACAAAATAAAATGGTTTTCAAAAAAATCACATCAATTCATTATATAAAATCACATGGAAAAGGAAAAAATTTCACAAAAAAATTATTATCATCATCATCCTAAACCTTCCATAGGAAAAATAAGGATCGTATAATTGGACCATATCACCAGTAAAACCTAAATAATATCACTAGATTCCATCTTAGATGAAAAATTTTAGGAAATGATTATATGAAACATTTCGTATGGAAAATGCAAATTTCTCATACATTTCACTTATTTAAAATCTAATAATTTCACAAAGATTGAGAAAAAAAATTATTTTGAGACAATCCATGATTAATTTAAATATTCATTTAAATATTTTCCTGTTCGTGAATTTGGTAAATTCTGTTCATGATGCATATGTTATAATAAAAAATTATTTTCATACTATTCGATTTTTTTAGAGTACCTCATTCTTAATATGACAAGAAGATTCAAAATAAAACATTTAATAAGAACTCAAGCATTGTTAAAAATGAATATAACAAAAATCATTAGGCAATATCAAAAACATTCTGAGAAAAAAATGAAAACATAATAATTGAAGGGAAAATATTTTTTTATTGAAATGATAAATGATTTTTGTTTTCATTAAAATTTTTATTTCAGCCTCTTATGTACTTGAATGTAGAAAGATTAAGATAAAAAAATATTCCATTGAAATAACCAAAGGAGAAGATAATTCATGAGATTGATGTGAGGTAAATTATAAAATTTCATCATCAGAAATATATTCCTAAAAAACCCTGACAAACAATTCTATTGTATCATAAAACCCATGACCTATGTCTAATTTCCTTTGTATTGGTTGCAACCTCCTCTTCATCGGACAACCTCCTTTGGATTAATCATAATTACTTCCTCTGTTGGTTTTTTGATCAAACCAGGGACTATAGGTTATGAGAGGGGAAGTAAAGAAGGGAATTGAATAGGTATTGGCTGAAAAAAGGATATTTATGTGTGAAGAGGAGAGGGTAGGGGGTGTCCTCTTATAAATGGGGGAGAGGACCCTCTATTTTTTTTGTAAAGAATAAAATATTTTGATATATTATTTACACAACTTGGATTCAAAATAAGAAATTCTTGAAGATTATATGATAGTGTCTTAATATATCTATAAAATGTAATTTTGAAAATTAATTATGTTATTTTAACCCTTATCTAATAATGACGACCCATGGAAAACCTATTCTATACTTAACAGTGGTAAAAAATGTTTTTAGTTGTTTTATTATATTTTATTCCAAAAAATTAAGCTAACGTTATTACATAATATTAATTATGTTGACTCAAAATATAGAATCTATTTTATCAAACAATGCAGGGAAAATTACCTTTTACTATAATTTGAATGTGATGGGATCTATTATTTTCACAAATAGTATGTTGAAGAGATTATTTGCTACGAGCCCTTAACTCTATCACAAATAATTAGTTTTTTGCGACAGGATAAGGGTCACGTCGCAAATGGTTTGGCGTGGTGTGGAGTGGATTGTGTGCTCAATTGCGAGAAGGGTATTTGAAAATTGGGGGGGGGGGTGCTACCTATCGCAAATACACAGCGGAGGTAAATAATATTGTCGGTGGGGTGGCACCCCCCTCCCCGTCGCAAATACCCAGTGGTTGTAAATACTTTTTGCGACGCGATATGCCCATGTGGCAAATACTGTGTCGGCATTTCACTATTTGCGACTAGTCTCATCGAAAATACACATTTAACGGTCGATAATAAATGATGTGGCCGAATGTATTTGGGACGAGACCCGTCAGAAATTGTACTATCACAAATAATATAACCTATATATACCCCATATCCATTTTTTCATTCTATATCTCAATTCCTACTTTCTCTCTAAACTCTAATTTAAAATTAAATTTTATATGAGTTTAATTTTTTTATGAACATGATTTGATGTCGTCTACACCTATAAAAGATCATGTTTAATGGAAATTAGGTTTAATTTAATTTAATATTCATTATATTTTGTTATATTAATTTTAATTATTTTTAATTAGTTTTATTTAAATTAGATTTAGATTGTTTTTGTCATCAATATTGATGTGTAACAATTAATTGAAATAATTATTACTCATTATTAATAATTTGTAGTAATTATGAATTATTAATGGTAATTACTAATGAATATAAATTATTAGCAGTAAATAGTGATTAGTAGCAGTAATTTACGACAATTTGCATTAATTAAGAGTAATTAATGAAAATTAGTAATAATTAGCAATAATTAGTAATAAATAGTAATAAGTACTGAAAAATAGTTATATATACTAATAATTAGTAATAAATTCAAATAACTACTAACAAATAGTAATAAATACAAATAAATATTCATATTTAGTAATTAATACAAATAAATACGAATAATTAGTAATATTTACTAATAATTACTAATAATTAGTAATATATAGTAATATATAGTAATATATAGTTATAATTAGTTATAATTAGTAATAATTAGTATTAATTTTTATTAATTAGTAATAATTAGTATTAATTACAATTAATTAGTATTAATTAATATTATTTAGAAATAATTAGCAATAACTAGCAATAATTATCAATAACTATCAATAATTAGCAATAATTATCAATAATTACCATAATCATCAACAATTAGTAATAATTAGCATTAATTAGCAATAATTAAGAATAAATACTAATAAATACAAATAAATACTAATAAATACTAATAAATAGTATTAATTAGTAATAATTAGTAATAATAAGTAGTATTTAGTTTAAATTAGTATTAATTATTATTAATTAGTATTAATTAATATTAATAAGCAATAATTAGAAATAATAATCAATAATTAGAAATAATTTTCAATAATTTGTTACTATTAACAATAATAAGCATTAATTAGAAATAATTATAAATAACTAGAAATAAATACTAAAAAGTACTAATAAACACTAATAAATAGTAATAATTAGTAATAAATAGAAATAATAAGATATAATTAGTAATAATTAGTATTAATTAGTGTTAATGAGTATTAATTAGTAATAATAAGTAATAATTAATTAATATTTGCTATAATTACAGCTATAATTAACTATAATTAGACATAATTTATGATAATTAGCCATAATTATCCATAATTACAAATAATTATCGATAATTAATAATAATTAGAAATAATTAGCAGTAATTAGAAATAATTAGTAATAAATTGCAATAATTGGAATTAATTAGAAATAAATAGCAATAATCATCAATAATCAAGAATAAATTTTTAATATATACGAATAAAAACTAATAATTAGAAATAATTAGTAATAATTAGTTATAATTATAAATAATTTCTAATAATTATAACTAATTAGTAATAATTAGTAATAATTCGTAATAATCAATTATAATTAGTAAAAAATTCTAATAATTAGAAAAAAATAGTAATAAGTACTATTAATTAGTATTAATTAGGAATAATTATTCATAATTAGCGATAATTAGAAAGATAATTAGTGATAATTAGTTAAAATTATCCATAACTATTAATAATTACATATGATTATTAATAATTATTAATAATTACTAATAAATAGTAGTAATTACTAGTAATTAGAAATAATTAGAAATAATTAACAACAATTAGCAATAATTAGCAATAATTAGCAATAATTAGCAATAATTATCAATAATTAAGGATAATTTTAATAAATTTTATGAACATGGAACAATTTCATGTGGATTGGTGAAACCTCTTTTGCTTGATGACTATTTACCATTCAACTCTCACATATTTAAAACATTACCAAAAATGTGCTTCTATATTTTCATATCCAATCTTGTACTCACGAGATACGATATAAATTTGCAAAAACACATTTTTTATAATACTTTCAGGTGGTGACAGTTGCAAGAAGATGATTCATCGACTAAAAGGGGATCTTTTGTTTGAAGAATCATTTATTTGAATCTCTCTCGCACTGAAATCACAGTGAAGAATTGGGTCAAGATACAGTTATGTGTTCTTATATTCATGATAATGGATAAACGTACTTCTAAACAATTTCATCATTGTGATATCTATGAGATAATTTTTCATGTAAATGAGCATTATGACAAAAGAGCATCCACCAATCCATTGGATATTAAGTTTCCCTTAATTAGTGGTAATTAGTAAGATGTGGCTGTAATTATTTATTTTATCTTTTTGGATAGTGTTTTTATTATTTCAAATAATTCAAAATTAGTAAATATTTTATATTCTTTAGAAAGATATGGAACAAAGATGTTGATAATAATAATTATTTGATGACCGCACTTGGATATATCAGCCCAAAAATCTAAACGGTTCTGGTTTAAATCATGAATATATTGATGGTGTGGAATCATTCTAATCATTTGCATTATAAAAAGTAGAATTTGTTTAAGAAGAAAAAATTAGTGGTCATTGTAAAAAATGTTCTCTAAGATGATTTGATACATTTTTTAATGTATGGGTACATCTTTTGCATTTTCGTTTTCCACGAGATTATGTTAATTGGTATCAAAACGATGAAATCAGTTCCATATAAGAAACAAATAATTTGATTCTGGATCCATCATGTATTCAAAATTTAGTACATGTGTTGCAGGTCCACCTGTTCAACAAATTGAAACTTAGAATGATATTTATTTAACTCCAAAGTTGGCACAATCTAAATATTATGAGTTGTTGAGGTATATTGAGGATTCATTATATCTTGTTTCCAAGATAATAAAATTAGAATCGGTTAAAAAATTTGTTGATATTAAAGAAGATAATGGAATGTCAAGAATCTATTTTGATTATATATATTCTTTGGTTAAAACATTATTACCTGAAATAAATCTGTTTCCTACAAATTAATATGAGATCAAGAGTCTTATCCGTAATATGGTTCTTAGTTATTAGAATATTCATCCACGTGCAAATTATTACATCTTATATTTTGGTGAAAATGATTTGATGGAATATTGTCTCAGATGTGGAAAATCGAGTTATAAATAAGCTCAATAGGGGAAGTCTTGATTTTTTCCTGTAAAAATGTTTTGATATTTCACGCTTACACCTAGGAATCAGCATTTATTTATGTCTCATAACTCAACGACAGTGATGAAATCACACAAAAGTAATATTTCAACGGGTAAAATATTAAATCATCCATATAATGGTGATTCATGAAAACATTTTGACAATGTGCAATTATATTTTTTCATTAGAATCCCAAAACATGTGATTGGGTCTCTCTACTAATTGTTTGTGACTATTTGGTTCTTATGGTAGTCAGTATTTTTATTGACATGTATTCATAACTCCGTACAATTTACCACCATAGACGTTGATGAAGGAGCACTATATCTTTTTCACCTTACTAATCTTAGGACATTCGAAAAAGAGTATTGATGTTTATTTGAATCCATTGATTGATGAGTTAAATTCATTTTGTATTAATGGTGTTTGTATATATCATGTCGATTAGAAACACAATTTCATACTAAAATAATCTTTGATTTATACAATTAGTGACTTCAAAGCATATGACATGTTATCAGGCTGGAGAACACTTGGTTCAAAGTAAATTTCATACTGTATGATAGACAATAAAGATTTTATTTTCATCAATAGAGAAAACCATACTTTTCTGAATTTCATCTAATATTTCTTCCAACCGATCATCCCTTTCAGAGGAACAATTCTCATTTCAGAAAAGGCAAAATTAAAAGGGATGAAACTTCAAAAATGATCTCAGTTACTGAGTTAAAATCAGTTGTATATTCATTACCTCACATCACATTTGGACCAACAATAAAAAAACAATAAATTCATGGCTTTGGGGAAAACACAATTTGATAAAATCGAGCATTTTTTGGGATCTTCCATATTGGTTGGATTTTTTGGTCCACGACACGTTGGATGTCATACATATTGAGAAGAATTATTTTGATAATTTATTTCATACAGCTTCATATACACCAATTATGACTAAAGATAATGTAAAGGAACAATTAGATCTTGGCAAAATTTTCAGGCGATGAGAATCTGAATTTTTTGAAAATGTCTGATCATAGAGGTTAATAAAGCCAAAACAAGATAATACAAATTAAAAAAGGATTCACTTATTATTTTGTTACTGGATTTCATATTTGAGTCTTTCAGATGGTTATGCTTCCAATTTGGGTATATGTGTTAGGAATGGTCTAATTATCAGATTAAAAATTCATGATTATCATGTTATAATGGAAAGACTTATGCTGATTGGATTAAGAGGTATGTTGAATTAAATGATTTGTGATTCAATAATAGATATATCATATTTTTTGGAGACCGTTATGTGGTAATAATATACTATGATTCACTACAAAAACTGAATGATGATATTGTTGTAATTATATGATAACTGTGAAAAATCATCATTCCAGGTTATTTTGACTCAATAGAACTATTGATATTACATTTTCGACATGATGAAAAATATGGAGGTCTGGTACAGTTTCAATAGATGTACCCATACGAGAGATGCATTCATAAGTTGTTAAAAAAGTTTGTAACAATGCATCAGTTGAAGGCTCAATTGTTGGAGCTTATTTACAACAAGAAATTTCTTTTTCTGCTCTCATTATTTTGAATATGAATATCGGACAAAAAAACCTCATGGGATGGAACATGAGGAATTTTAATGATGAAATGTAAATTCAATTGTCATTTTTTAATCATCGAGAGCTTGGCTTTTGTGGAGTTCATGAAAGATGGATTTTACATGATGAACATTACAGAGCTCATACATATGTTCTACTCAACTGTGAAAAAATGAAATCATTTATACTATGAGTTCTTCTATCATTTTTTCTATAATATATGTTATAGTATGTAAACACATATTTTATTAGGTTATATCATAATATTATTATAAAAAACATCTAAAAATTATAGTAGTTTCTCATGAAGAACATCGGAAAAAATATCAATGGTTTGAAAACATGGTAACATAAATTAATAATGGTTTAACATATCAATTCAGAATATTATTTATTATATTGTTAATTTTTTTCAAAATTTTCAGGTGTCTGAACATGCTGATAATATTGATTAGCAATAGAGTATGTTTAGTAACGCACCGTCCAAAATGGTTAAATATTATAAAACATATGTGGTGAATGGATTTCGATTTCATACACGTGAATATGGGGAATCAAAAAAACCATGAACAATGAATCTCTCTTGAGAGGATATCATCATAGAGAAACTGATGATGACAATTAATGTAAGCTGGATGAAATTTTTGAACTATGTTATCTAATATAATATTACATAATGATGTTTAAATTCTAGTGGTTGGATATTGAGAAAGGCTTGTGCATTCATCTTACTCATTGAATAGTTTATATAAATTTTAAAATAATTCTTATAGTAAATAAACCATTTTTACATGCTCAACAGGAACATAAAATTTATTACACAAAGTAATGTGCTAATTTAGGAGAACCGAATGATTTGCGGAGCATAATAAAAAATGAAATCTCACAAAAAACTATTTACTCAAAGTGAATCTGGCTCTACGGAATTTCAAGGAATTAAAATTTTTCAATAAGCTACTAAATATCCATATTTATCCCAAAGAGATGTGAATATCAATGATAAAACCCAACAATTAATGGTCGATAATGACGATGATGTTAATGATGTTACAAATTAATTTGAAATTGGAAGAGATTATTAAAATGAAACTGATATGTATATCGGTGATGTTGAGGAGGAATTTGAAGACATTAACATCGTTAAAAATGAAGAAGATGATGATTGATAACATTGACATAGTTAAATGCAGGTTATAATCATAATTAATTTATATCTGTTTTTAATAATTTTATTAACTAATTTCAAACAAAAATCTTTTAGTGTTTCAGATGGATAATGATGATTTTTTTTCATTGGCAGGAGGGTGAGCTACATTGAGAGGAGGAGGTTTTGGGATCATCTTACCCTCATCCTAGTGGAGGTTTAGGGGTTATGTAGAGGAGGTGTGGCCTTGCGTGACCGGTGATTCCTAACCATAACCTTGAGCGACCACGACATCTTTTCTTCGATCCACATGAGCAGTGGTATGATAACTTTTGTATTTTAGTTAGCATTCATTAATGAATTTATATACTAATTGTTTTATTATTTGTTCTTTTTTCACTGTTTTTTCACATATCGTTGATGGAAAGGGGAGTGATTTCAGGTGCAGTTTTGTTTTCTTGGCCATGGAACACATAAGAACAGATTCTCATTGATGTGAGTCTCAGCATGTTCAATCATTGATAAGTACACAAATAAATATTATTTAATATTAAATTTATTTCATTAATAACTTGATATTATAAATTATTTTTAGGGTTTATGGCATCCCATCGATGATAGCATGTGTGACACTACCCACACAGCATGGGAGGTGTCTCTGTGTGACCGTTTTGGTCAGTTATTTTCACAATATAAGAAGGACTACAATGATGATAGCAAGAGTGACATTATTTGATGAGAAGATTAAGCCCACCGATCTGAGAAAATTTCATGTCATGTTTGTGATGGATTATTATCACATTGGTTGGGTGGTATATTTCAGTGGAGATATTCATTAGGCCGACAATACTAGGGGAGACCGGAGGTGAATCATTGAGCTGGTAGTCGTACATACTATACATATAGACAAAATTTGGTAAGTAATATTATTGAAAAAATTTATATAAAAATAAATATAAGAAGTTTATTTTTAATTCATATAGGATGTTGAGAAGCCCGATTTTACAAACTATAACAATTATTGAAGTCTGTAATGTGATCCAGCCACTAGAGAGATTAGAGGTGATCACCATAATAGGATTATGGTCAGTATTATTTATTTTTTAGTTTGAAATTTAACTGATTATAATATTTTCACTATTTTTAATTTGAAATTGGAATTTATGGAGTCATATAAGGCCACGACCACTCAGAAATAGGTTGAGAGTATGGTCGAGACGAATGATCAGAGTTGTTCCCACCATTTTGATGAGGCGACATGGATGTAGGAGACCCAGTATGGCTTTGATAAGGGATGAGTAGTTGGTATCAACTCTCATTTGACTCCAAGGAAATATTATAGTACTGTTTAAATTTCGGCTTCTAGCTTAATATGAGCACATGCAGTGGAATCATATCTTTGATCGTAGTATCAGGAGCAGCATCAAACTCATAGTGAGGTTATAGAGAGTTTGTTTAAGTAGCAGGTAGAGATGTGTTAGAAGAAACATCTGTATGAGGAGGAGACACATTGATGGTTGCAGTAAAATCATGAGTAGATGGAGTACATGTTCCGTCTGACTCGTTGTATAGGAATGGAGTTTCCCCCACCATCACCTTCAGCTCCTCCACTGCTTTCAGAAGACTATCCCTAAAGCAACTTTTTTAATGTTAAAAACATTTGAATTCAATGTTTGTCATAATATATAATATATATAGTAATAATAGTTTATATTCATATGAATTTTGCATTTTTTTAATATTATTAATATTATTTTTTCATAAATATTAATAATTATAATAACGTTATTATATTATTAGTATTATTTTATTATTAATATTATAATAATATATTAAGTTTATATTATTAATATATGTATTATAATTATATAATATAATATTATTTATATTTATATTTATATTATTGTCATTATTATTATTATTATATTATATTATTAATTTATCATTATTTTATTGAATATTTTTTATTAAGTATTTGTGACGGGACCATTTGTGATGCGTTCCTATGAAAAATAGTTTATATATTTTATAAATAAATTTTTGCAATTGGAAAACTAGACCCATCACAAATATGTTTTTATGGTGGGACCATCACAACAGGTTTATATATATATAATATATATAATTGGGAAACTATTTTCGATAGGGAAAAAGGACCATCGCAAATAAAATTTTCTAAATGGACTTCCCCAACATGTTTATATATATATAATATATATAATCGGATAACTATTTTTGATGTTGTTTTCTACAACGAGCTATTTGTGATTAGACCCCATCACAAAAGGGCATTTGCAACGAGATCCAGTCATAAATAACTCATCGCAAGTACCTAAAATTTCAATAGTGAAATTTAATTTACACAAGCATTATAATATAATTTTAAATTTAACATCCCAAGGTGATGAAAAGCGTTTTTCCAAATAAAATGTTTTCTTAAGAATAATATATTTTTATACAAAAATTTAACAAAAATACAATTCCAATGACCCAAATTTGATTATTAATAACATAATTGAACTATTATTAATATTGATACAATTAAATATATATATAATATCATAAATTATACAACGAAAAAAAATACTAAAAATCAAAACATTCGCTATTTTTTGAAAATTTAATATTTTATGAAATTTTTCCAAAATTATCAAGAATTAACTAAAGGATAATTTTGAAGTTTTTATTTCAAAATTTAATTTATTTTTTTTGAAATAATGTTTCTAAAATTAAAAAATCTATTTATATTATATTCATTCCAAAATAAATAAAAATTATTTAATTGAAATTTAATTTTTAAATGTGATTAAAGACATTTCTAAAAATATATGTACATTATCTAAAAAATGTATACATATTATATTATAAAAATTTATTTTTATTATTCATATAATTGGATTAACTACTATCTTATAATGGTATATTGTATTATAGTTCAACAAGACTCGATGTAGTGTATAATGTATGATATAGAAATAAACAAAATTTGTCTAAAAATATATATATATAACAAAATCTCATGGTGTAGTATCAGGAGTAATATTAGATTTAAATTTAAGAAATTAAACACAATAAAAAATATTAAAATGGTGTTTAGTTTTATAAAAATTTCAAAAGAAGAAAAATATAATTTTTGGAACCCAAATCTAATACAACAGTAACCACCACAAATCACCTTATGTTTAGGCCAATGAGGTGGTTCATCATGGAACACCAACAATCATCCAATTGTGTTAAAATTTATGTTATCCATATAAAATTTATTAATCACCCAATATGTTGATCAAATATATTTGATCATGTCATATCATTCTTCTCATGATTCACTAATCTATTGAATAATGGTTATCTGATCCATTAATCAAATGGATTATATTAAATAATGTATTGTGATACAGTTTCATGACATGTTTTCCAAGGCATATGATGTGAATACCCAAAACCAGCCTCCTATAGTACAGGGGTGGGCGTCAAACGTCGAGTAAGCATATTGAAAATAAATGCAAAACCTTATGTTGACTACTGATATACATGCACAAAAATCCAAGTCACATATACTATAAGGTGAATTCACTATGTAAAAATACAGAAGGTACAATTGTATTAAATTGAAGGTAAAGAAGGCCAAAATACAAGGCCGACTAAAACTGAAAAATAAATGTAGAAGTATCTAGAACTCCACCGAAGAAAACCATACATGAAGTGTAGGTACATAAATAGTTGTTTGAAGTCACATAAGCTTGTCTCATAGGTTGGGTCTCTCTAAGAACCACCTATCCTTGGTCAACCAAGGACTCTGTTAAAGCATCAATCATTTGCACAAGACATGATACATGCAGGAGAAGCCCATGAAGGGGTGAGTAAAACAATACTCATAGGGACCCCAATCCAAAAATATATACCACAATGTTATAAAAAATGTATACTACCACAGAGTTACATGAATTGTATCCTATAATATGTACAATCAAAAGAATTACTAGGGTCATCTCACACAGTTATGTCCTGTTGTATATAAAGTAATTCTATCAGTCGTAATGCTTTACATCTTGTACATCCAAGGGACACATCCACGGGATGTCACCATGGAATTATAGGCTTCTGAGGTCAACTTGTCTCCTTCTACAATTAGTAATTCAAGTCTGTGGGGCTACGGATATCTGCACATTTTTCAGGCCATTGAGGTTTTCTCGAATGCAGGTCCACTGAGATATGCTCGTCTGTCGAGTCACTGAACGTCTGCTCCTCTGCTTGGCCACTAATGTCTGCTCATCTGTCAAACCACATAGGTCTACAAATATATCCGTACAATCAGTCCTGCTCATCATCAATGCTACTGAGGTCCACTCATCTGCTTTTCCTCTAAGGTCTCCTTGTCTTTTGAGCAACATAGGTTTTATCATCTTTTGGGCCACTAAGGTTCGCTTGTCTACTGGGAAACTTAGGTCCACTTGTATATCACATCATTCCAATAGAATATTCTCCTCATGTCATCAGTCATATATAAAATTCCATGAAAACTAACATAGAGTGTTTCAAAATGATTGTCTCTTCATGAGTGTCTTAAAGCCAAAAACAGCTCGTCACTCAGACGCACAGTTTGGATGTTATGTATTTGTACAACAAATGGATGGATGGGATCTGGGTCTGGTCAGACCTGATTTGGCCAACCCAACCCAACCTTGTTATGTCTGGGCTAACTTAGTATGTAATGTCCCAATTTAAATTCCCATTCTTCCTACTGGACCTGTCCTATTTATCCGAGGGTCCAGTCAACTATGCCAATATACAGCATTATCCCCTTCCTTTGGCCAACCAGCGTTGGCTGTCAGCTTTATTCCATTTGGGATGCCCAGTGGCCTAGTTTACTTGTCCTGGACCATATTGGAAAGCCGACTCGGTCCAACACAGGATTTTGAACAATTTGCGTTCGTTTGAACCCTTTGGACCACCGGGTAAATTCCCCACAGATTTTCCCTAGGGTTCTTACCACAGTCCAGTTGGACCATGGTTTTATACCGCAGGACACGTCTCCTAACCACGTCCAACCGAGCCAATGACCCAAATCCAAACCCATTGGAAACTACCGCAGGTTCCACCTCTACAACCCCATGTCGTCATTGGGGATCGATTGGTCGCTACCCTTAGCCGCTGCCACTATGCCTAACCAGCGGTCTCCTGGAACATTCATCTCTCACAACCACCAACTTCATGCTATCATATAGTCATGGTCCCACCATGAACATGGATTTCCATCACTATGGAGAATAAGAAAATGACAGTGAATAATCTTGCACCAAGAATACACATAGCATTAACCATAATCTTTTTTCATTTTGGAATCGTTTTTCAATGTTAGGAAATTCGACAAAGAATTGAAAACATTACGTGAATCCAAATCCATTGAATTCCTACAAGTCAAATCCCATCCTATAAAACACCGATCGACCCGTGGGTAAACCTTTTAGTTGGTTGATCTGCATTCATCGCATAAACAAAAGAATGGGGAAAAACGAAATCACTTATAATTAAACCCCTAAATAGAATCAAATCGCTCATCGATGAATAACAAAGTCTATCCACAGTCGTTTGTCCATTATTGATCTGCATCTCTCATCGATGATGATATCCTTCAAAGGGGATGGACAGAACATGTCATGATTCGTTATTCATAATAATTATCTACTTGAAAACACCACTCATGAAGATCCTATGATAAAATTGAGGAACGTTCCAATGATCTCGTATCACTGTTAAATAATTAAATGGTGGAAATACATTTCAGTGTTTCTGTTACACTTGAGTTACTACATTATTATAAATTTTTTGTTTATCAAAAGAAACAGTTGGCTCGAAATTGTGTTGTAGTGAATTTTTTTTATAAAATAATCTTTATTAAGATTATTTTAATTTTTCTTTAAAACAACAGAAATTTAACTTTTACAGTCGACTCACACCAATCATGGTTATGCCCTATCTATGGAATGTACACCCTCATGATCTCAACTATAATCTCAAATTTCAAATATGAGCTACCGTTTATGAGTTATAATTATTTGAAAATTAAAATATTCTTATTTAATCATTTAATTTATTGTAACATACAATAAACTACATTCCATAGTTGGCCTCTACCAGCCAATATTAGTCTATGCCGAAGGATTGCATTCCCTAACAAGCTCAACAGTGGTCACATATTTTCAATCCAATCCACAGTTTCTGGAGTTATAGTGATTTGAAAATAAAATAATTATATTTAATTAATTTATTTACCGTTACTCCATTTTCACATTTTCTCACTGATGGATGGTGGAGACTAAACCTAAGTCGTGGATAGGGTAAAATTGTTATTCTAAACGCAACGACTCATTCATATTTCTTATCCAGACACCCTTTTAAAAGTTATTCCACTTTTTTAAGAAAACTGCTCATGGGTAATATTTAAAAACATTACATTTTTGGAGAGACCATTCTGGGAACACCGGGCCTCAAAATTGCACGCCGTCTCAGCACATGATCATATAATTTTTCTATTAATTTTCTGAAAATAAAACTACAAAAATATGAGCCATAAAATACACACACAATTCACTACTCCTCCAAATGGATACATGGATATAATAAAGGTTATCTAATAAAATGTTCAGAAAATGTAGTGCACTATAGTGACAAAAACAAAATAATATATTGACATCCCTCATTCATTATTCCCCATATCAGATCAATAATTCCCTGTCTTCAGTAGTACCATGTTTGGATACAATCCACCATAGTTATCATCCATATGGATTTAAAATAAATGTATATAAATTTGTGCATGAAATTAAAATATTTACATCTAAATATTTTAATTAAAATGAGATATAGCTTGAATTTTATCTTTTTTTAACTTTATTTTCATTCATTTAATTCCCACCATTTTAGAATTTTGGAAGGATTTTTGTCATTTATATAATCCCAAAAATTTGTTTCGAGTTAACTATAAAAATTGATTAATTCATGATATTTAGATGTTTTTATCTATTTTCTGAATTACAGAATTAAATACTATAATTAATTTAGAATGGGGAAATAATTTCCTCAAGAATTTAGAGTCTATTTTTGAATGCTCAAAGAAGATTTGGTTGAAGATAAAATTTATATAAATTTTAAATATAAACATATTAAAATTTGGATACATGAGAATCCATGAATGAAAAATAATACATGTAAAAGAATTCTGATATGAAGTGATCCACGAAAATAGATCATTCATGTATGGGAATTCAGAAGCTAACATATGTATCAAAATTTCAACCACCAAGAAATTTATATATGTGAATCAAGATAGTAAAATCAATTATGTATGATAATGGGTGTGTAGGTATTTCATATATGTGGGAGTCCAAAATAGATATGAATGAAGAATCTCTTCTAATTTTACTCATGGCCTTATGATTCCACACTATCTTCCATGCATCCAACTTGTGGCATCCACGTGGATTGAATCAAATTAAATTAGAGAATCACAAGAAAAAAGACATTGAAAATAACGAATTTCATAGTGGTTTTTTGTAGAATTAATAAAAACAAAGAATATAGATAAATTAAAGATAAATGACTGTGTGGATCTCAAGAGGTTATCCAAATATGATTAAAAGAATGTTTTAATTTATTTGGAAGGAAAAATTGAAATGTGGGATCTATAGAGTTGTTCCATACACACATAACTGTGCCATTTTTAGAAATCCATATAGATAAAAATCAAAGGATTCAAAGGATTCAATGTATCCATGAAGGGATAAACTGCCTATATTTTTTTGGAAGTACAGATCCAAGGAAACCTTATTTATAGTATTTTGTTTCTCATTATAACCTATTTGAATTCATCTAGATAATTTTTTCATTAGTGAAGAAGGAATTTCTATTTTGAATTTATTATCCAATTACTTTAATGGATGTCTTTTCAAATCATTGAAATTAAAATCGACATTATATCATTCTGAATTTCCTTCTCAAGATATTTTTAATTAACATAGAGTAGTTATCCCAGTTTTGCCAGTCTGAGTCATTGGGTAGTAAGATCACTTTCCAAGGAGGATTAATAAATACAGAGAAGTATTGATTTATTTTATAAGAAATATTATGATTTCTCCATGAGTTCATGATATTTTTATTGATGGATTAAATTAAATAATTCCAAAAATAATGAATAATAGGTTGTATAAGGGTTATAAGTTGTCAGTAGTTTTTTCTTATTTGAATTGATTTCAAAATTTATTTATTATTAATATTCTATTCCAAATTTCATTGATTTCCATTTTTTATTTTAGTTTATTATATCACATCTAAAACCATAAAATTCCACTAAATAAATTATTACTTATAAAAAATTAACAAAAAGTTATAGTTTAAGATATTTTCCATTACCTTATAAAGAGATAACCTAATGTGATGATTAACTTGATTCCTTATCAGATAATAATTTATTTAATTGGGATGCATGAAAAATACATTAATCAACAAGGGTTAATTTCTAGGAAGGGATTCTTAACATACTTATTTTTCATGACAATATGTTCCACCACCCAATTTATACCCATTAAATACATAAAATGACCACACTTATCATTCTAGTGTTAGGGATGAAAAAACTACCATCCAAGAATCCAACTGTGTAATCCTTCTTAGTAAATAATCCTTATAAGAAAATATTTTAACTTAAATTTTTAACAGTAACACCTCTAGAGTAGAAAGTTGTGAACATAAAAGAACAATGTCTAGTAACAGAACACTTAAAAATTTATTCTACTCTTATGAAGACCATTAATATCCGCCTAAATATCTAAACACACCAATTGGATTTGAAATCAAATCTAGATGTATAAACTAGCTATGATTATTAAATGGACTTCTAGTAGAAGATCTATAAAAATTCATTCCAGGATTTAGTTATTTTTGTGTTAATATAAAACCAAATCGATTCAATTAAATCCAAAAGAAACACATAGAATTCTCTTTCTATTTAAATGGATTAGCTATAGATTAGTCTCTTTTATTACAATCAACACTAATTAGTGACATAAATGAAATGAAAAATTTGTTTCTTCAAAAATAATTTACTAACACTAAAACTGCTTTAATTAGTAAAATAAATTGCGGGATTGTGAAAACATTAGGGGAAACCTTGCATGAATTTGGGGAAAGACTCAAAAAAAATTGTATTATATTACCTTGAAATTATATTCGTGAGAAACACATTAGTTTTTATTTTTATGATGGATAGTGCTTAATAGAACAAATTAAAAATGATGTTGTTGTTGAAGTAATATTAGTTAAATAAACACCAACTATAGCTATGATCTTAAATTCCGAAACGTCTTAGAATTCTCAACTATACAATAAAAAGGGGACTTCTGTATTTAATGATTCTCAAGAAATACCCACTTCTAATTATTAGAATAGAATGATTATGTGTAAACTTATTGATCGTACTATAATTGGGAGAACCATTACTCCTTTCCACACTTCTAATAACCCTACCCAAACATAAAATTATTATTTATTACAAGATAATTATTGAATTATAGAGACGTAAACCATAAACACACATTATATAAAAAAATTTCACACAATTTCCCACTAAATACAAACAAAATATCTATAGGTCTGGTGTATTTAAATTAGTAAATACATGAATACATCATTTTAAATGTTAAAACATCAACTCTATTTAATATTCCCTATACATATCCCAACTCCCGTATAACATCTTAAAAAGTGATATATAACTAAGGAAAAATCCATAAGAAAAAGTGATATATAGAAATCATGTTAAGGGAATAAACATAGAAATAATGCAGATTATGATGGTTAGGGGGTGCAACATGATATAATAATGTGGTTGATCATAATCATCAGAACATGATATATGTATATCATACCACAAGAACGTGAAATATTATAATATGTCATAAAAAATAAGACATGATATCATAAACATAATTCTTGGGTCACATTCAGGACCATTGTCATAAATTGGACAAAATTATTATGATGGATTGGGTTCCCTCCCCATTCCAATAAAAATATCACAGAGTCGCGTGGTGGATTTGGTTTACTCCCTAATCCCTTACATAACATCCCAGGATATATTATGCTTTACTGAATGGATTGGATGATTATATAAAGTAATTAATATATTTTAAATAAATTAAAAACATACATATGTACCCTATAAGATAAAAATAGACAATATGAAAGACATAATAAAATTCAAACCCTTGAGAAGGACTTTGGTTTCATAAATCTGATTAAATTCATAAGTGAAGGATAAAAGCTATGTATTCCCAAGAGAAGAAGAAATTAAATCATTTGGATATCTATATTTTAAAAATAAACAAAATTATTGAACATTGAGTTCTAATGTAAAGATATAATGAGAGGAATCCTGGAGAAGAATGAATAAAAACATACCACTTGAGTGATGCTTAATAACTAAAGGGATTTTTTAAAGAAGGGCCATATTATTTTCAATAAAACATGAATTGAAAGACAAGGGTCAATTTATATATGAACGGTTTAAAAACATTTAATGAAGGTGATTTATAACATAATACCTTAAATGGGAAGGATCCTATAAATTAGGTTTATATAAAAATAATAATTTATAACGGGAATTAGCAAGATGAAAAAAAGAAAATTAAAATTATATTTAATTAGGTATATATGTAAAGTTCTTATATACAATGATAAAAGATATAAATGTGAATAATATATTATAAAAAGTAATAAAAACTAGGAAATTATTAGTCTGATGGTGGTTTAGAATATCCTCCAAATGATCATGGAAGGAAAAAAATTTAATTTTTCTGAAATACCACATAGAAAAAGGGATAATGAAATTGAAATATATATTCCCTAAATACCATTTTATATATGATATACTTTGTGAAAATTTGGTATTACATGAAAATAATGATTTGAATGAATCGTATTTCAGTCCATAATATACTACTCCAAAATTAGCATTTAGTTGTGTTTTTTTGTTTTACAGTGTCATAAATCGCTGCTAAATAGTTATGCTATGGTTTTAGAAATAGACTGTTTAATCGCATGTCAGTAATAATTTATCCTTGTATTTTTTAGAACCACTAGAAAATGAATTATCAAGGTTTTTTCAGCAGTGAGATTTAATCATTATTATTATTATTATTATTATTATTTATTAATTTGATTTTATAAATAATTATTTTTTTGATTGTTATTTTTAGAATTAGTTTATTATTTTATTTATTTACTTTTTTAATAAATTAATTTATATATTTATTTATTTTAATAACTATTTAATTTATTTATTTTCATAATTTATTTATTTATATATGAGTTATTTGTCTAATAATTTTTTTATTTATTATTACCATGCTCATGGTCGTGTCCTTTCACATGGTCATTGTTGAGTCAAAATGTTTTTTGACTTTCCCAAAAAATATTTTTTTTGGAAATCACGAATAAAAAATACTGAAATCTTATATATTATTTATCGTGTGTGGTGTTTTACCATATTAATCACTTACATTGTCATTATTATATGTTGAATTCTTATCATAATCAAATATATTATTAACTGAAACTATAATATATGTTGTTTTACAATTGTAACTTGATTATGTCTTAAATCATATTCAGGAATCGTAACAAGACTATGTATAACATCAAAATCAGGATTCATAACTAGATTATATACTGCATCGATTTCACATGCATCGAATCCACATGCATCATAATGACCTAAATAATAACATGGTCATATATCATTACCATTTCCTCTTAACCATATGTAACGTAACCAGGTTAAGTACCACATTATGGTCATGTTTTGTAACATGGTCTTTGTAACCATATGCTTCATAACTAGATTATGTACCTCATCGTAATTATGCATCGTAATAATGTTATGTGTTGTATAATAGTTATGAATCATTACCAAGTTATGATTTGTATTCTTATTCATGCATTGTATTCATGTATCATAGTTATATTAAATATCTTGCGTTGTAACAACCTTAAGAACAATAACCATTTTATAAATTATAATCTAGAAATAAATTGTTATCTTCATAATCCTTGTAAACAAGTTATGTACTGTACTTTTAAAATTAAATATATTCTTATCATAACACCTATATCTAATAAATACTACTCATATTCATTATTTCATATCTCTATACATACTACTTTCTATCCAAAAACTACGTCATTGAGTTGGTTTCTTACCAATCAAAAAGATGTCTTGTATTATGTTCGTTTTGACTATTGTAAAGTCAGCTATCCATGTCCCTCTGAGTTTTTCATAGAAATAATACCGTTGGAGGAAATATGGTCATTGGGACATAATGCCCATAAATAGGATGTAATTTGACCCAGAATAAAGAATTATTGAATCTATCAAGTTCTAGAGAGAGATGTTATGACTCCCCTCTTGCTTTGTGAGAAATCATTGAAGATACAAGAAGTGAACATCCAGTTCCATGATCTTTTATTCCTGAGTGCTTTGCTTCTACTTTGTGAGACCGATCATTGTGATTATGATTGAGGGATTCTGGGGATAGGAAGAAATGATGTCGATCATCATATCTAGGGATTTCAATTTCTTGAATGACAGATGTATTGATTATCTTTTTAATCGTCGAATTCTCGGGATATGAAGACATTCGTACTAGTCATCGTATAGTGGGCTTACCGTGGTAGTGGTTAGACAGAACTTTTATCCTGTGTGTAAGGATACCCAAACTCTTTGGGATAAAATAATTGTAATACTTTTATATTTCTTCCACTATCTATATTATATGTGGATTTTTATTTTTTCCTCTTTCTTTTCATATCCATTTCAATTGTAATTATTTTGAATATGATTAATTATTTTTTTAGTTTGTATTATTATATTCTATAGGCTATATCATAGAATTGTTTACTTTTTTTACTCTGGTCAATGTATTTAATTCAAATAAAATTGATTTACATTACTTATAGTATTCCATCATTTCATATCTATCAGTTCCAAGTCCTATATGATAAATTGTTTTGATATGGAATGGTATTAGTTAAAAAATCGCAACCTAAAATCATTATTACGTGTCTAAATAAAATAAATAAAATCTAAAATTCACCCCCTCTTGTATTGTGCCATCTAATATACACATACATCTATATTATCATCCCACATTTGGTATCATTGGGGGTTTCCACAATTTTTTATTACATTCATTATTTCTTTTAAAACTACAGTTTTTTTTCTTTTACAAATATTTTGTTCATAACCTATTACTACACTATCATGTGGAGTAGAAATGTATTATTATATAAGTTGGAAGGAATGAATATTTGATCAATTTACAATATGAATCCAAAAAGTCCACCTACTTTTTATAGAAATGATTATTAGAATAGGAGAGATCGAATGAATACTTTTTCTATTAAAACTACTGTAGACAACATTTTCATTATTTCTAGAGGTTACAAAATCCCCTACAAGTATGTCAATACCTCTAACAAATAGTAGAAAAATAATATCAATTTGGATTATAAGGTATGAAATACATTTTTGTGTTCTAAGTAGAGGAATATATATAATCAGATATCATCATATGAATCGGCCAATTGTATCTAGAAGAAATTTGTGGTCCCACATTTTGGTACATATACTGTTATAGAGACAAGTCGAGACATGCTTCAAGAATAATATCATCTATTTATTTTTCATTATGTAGAATCATTATATAATGTGAAGTAGATATTTATAAAAATTGTCAGTTGTATAAAATCCATAATTGAAAAGGGTCATGATGTTGAAGCTTATGTGAACAATATAATTGATATAATGCACAATGAATGGGGATAAATAAGTTCCAACATAGATGAAAATCTTAATGTTACTGCAATCACTCAGTAAATGAGTTATCTAATATTGATTTAATGATGAAGAAGATTGTTGAAAAGAAATAAATTCAATATGGATTCAAAAAGAATGATAGGATGGACAATAAAGACTCATAAGTAAATGTTATGAATGTAAAATAGCTGGTCATAACATACCATATATTCTTTTAATAAAAAGAAAATATATGAAGGATAAACATTATAATTTAAAATAAGGAAAAATTATTACAAGTCAATAAAAAATAATGTCTTGAATGAAAATGATACATGGAGTGCAAGTGGTGCTGATTCATCAGAAGAATCCCAAGAATACGAATATTCTAGTTAGAAGAAAATAATACTCATGGCTAGGATAACTAGTCAATATCATTATTTCCAGGATAAGGTACAAAATGGTGAATCTCTCAAAAATGTATATTTAAATTCATATTACACGAATAAGAAACATACATACTCTTTGGATGAAAAATTATCCTGAACATAGGAATATTTACATTATTTTGATGAAGTATCCATATTTCCCAAATTATGTGGAAATAAAAATTCTAAACTCAAGAAAAATCATGATATGGAAAAATTGAGAACATAAATTCTTAAAAAATAAGTATCAAAACTATCAAAAGATCTTGATAAAAATTCTCTTGATTTAAAAAATATCAAAAAAAACCTTCAAGGAAGTAACTTCTGAGAAGGATAAAATTTCTAAGGACATTGAATAACTTATTTTATAGAAAAGTGTTTTTGAAACTAAATAGAATTTCTTCTTCGAATGATAATCTAGTCATTAGACTAACATCTGCAATCTTTTTTCTTAATAAACATTTATAAAAAATTAAAAATAGAAGGAAGGAATTTGAAAATATCTATTCTCAAATTCCTCCTCTATGTAATAGTTTTGGAATTGGTTACACTCACTCAAAATTGAATTTTAGTCACAACTATTTTATTCATACCACAAGTATTTTTTATTCGAAAAAATTTCCTTTTTGAACAAAATTTTAATGATTTTGGAATTTGGAAATAAATTGTTCTCTTAATAAAACTCAATATTTAGAACTTCATTAAGCCCATTTTTTGAAACTAATGTGGATTCCTAAAATTATTTTCTCTAAAATTTCTGGATCAAATCATGTTTGGGTTCGGAAAAACTATTTGTTTCTTTTTTAGTAAAATAACAAGTGTACCAATAAAATGAACATTTGTTACATGAATAGCGATATTTCGCAACACACAGAGAGAAAGATTGATTTATTCCAAAATATTATTGAAATTATGGTTGGAAGAGTGACCTTTATAGATAATTCCCTGGGAACGATCATTGGAATGTGTAATATTGTTTTTTATGAAAAGTTAAAATTTCAAATGTTTTGTTTGTTAGAGGTCTTCAACACAACCTTGTCATCATAAGTGAATTATGTGATGAATTTAACCTTGGGAATTTTAGAAACGATAAATTTTTAGTTCAAAATACCATTGAGAAAAATCATTCTTTCTACCAATAGGCATGATAATGTAAACACAATAAACTTGAAAGTTCATGGGAGTTAGGACTTACCTTGATTAAGAGAAATGTAAGACCAATCGTTATTATAGAATAGATTGTTAGGAAATTATAACCTAACGAACCATTGTAAAATCAAAGTGAAAAGAAATTTTAAGGATCTACCGGAACCAAGGTGTGATTCTTCTAATGTTTTTGACCCTTGTCAATATGGAAATCAACAAAACACTCACTTTTAATCAATAAATGATGTTTCATTCTCTAATGAATTATAGTTACTGCCCATTCATCTTCTAAATTCTACACAAATAGGAAGCATTGGAGGAAAATAATATGTATTTATTTTAGGTGATGACTTCACTAGATTTACGTTGGTATATTTCCTAAAAAATAGATAGTAAGCCTTTTATTTTTCAAAATTTTAAGAGCCCAAGTTAAAAATGATTAAAACCTAACACTAAAAATTATTCCTATTTATCATGGTGGAGAATTTCAAAATTCATATTTTGATCCCTTTTATAGTAAAAAGGTATCAATACCAACTTTTATGCTCCATGAACCCCATAGAAAAATGGTGTTGTTGTGAGAAAGAGTCGTATTCTTCAATAAATAACAAGATCTGTGTTGAATGAAAACTCAATTGCTAATAATTTATAGGAAAAATCTTTTATACTATAAATCGTGTCTTAACTAGATATTTTCTTAATAAAACAACTTATTATTTGTGGACTGGACAAAGAAGTTATTTCTATTTCTTTAGAGTATCTAGGTTCAAATTATTCTTATTGAATACAAAAGATAATTTACATAAATTCGCACCCAAATATGATGAAGGAATCTCTCTAGGTTATTCCACAACATCAAAGGATTATAGTGTTTTCAATAAAATCACTTCTAATTTAGATGAAATAGTTCTTGTAAAATTTGATGAAACTAACCTCTTTGTGTTTAAAAAACATTTACCTATATCCACTGATGTGTTTTCAGAAACTTATTATCATACTATGATTGATAATTATTTTGATAAGGGAAATACTAATGAAAATGGTTCTAAAACATTTACCTTATAAGTATTTATATCATATGTTGATGAACAAGTTTTACAAAACCCAAATCAATTGTTTTTTAAAATTCATCCCAGTGATAATATAATTGGTGATGTAAATGAACTTCTAAGAACCAGAAATTCCTTAAGAAAAGAAATATAACATCATTCTTTTCTATCTTAATTCGAACATAAAACATCTAAGGAGGCCTTAGCTGTTGAATAATGGATAAAAGCCGTAAAATATGAACTAAATTAATTTTAAAGGAATCATGTTGGGGCTTTGGTTAAAATATATAAATAAAAAATTGTAATTGGTGTAAAAAAGGGTTTTTGGAAACAAATCTGAAGTAAATGGAGCCATATTATTAAAAAAAGAAATAGTTTTTTCTATAGGCTATAATAAACAAGTGGTAATATACTATTAAGAATCCTATGCTCTAGTAACTTGAATTGAATCTATTCGAATTCTCTTATCCTTTTTAGAATACATAAATTTCAAAAAAAAAAAAGAATGATGTAAAATGTGATTTTCATAATAGTTTTGTATAAGAAGATGTTTTTGTAGAAAAATATCATATTTTATAAATTCAAAACATTATAATCATGTTTTTAGACATAACAACTCTTTTTATGGCCTTAAACATGCCCAATGAGCATGGTATGAAAGGCTTTCAAGAGTCTTTTTACAAAATAATTAAGAAAAAGTTACTACTGACCCAACACTTTTTATAAAAATGGAAAACAAAAATGTTTTAATCAGTCAAATATGTTATTATCACATTATATTATGATCAACTCAACAATACTAAAATGGTTAGTTTACAAATATATTGAAATCAGAGTTTGAAATGAGTATGCTGGGTGATTTAACGTTCTTTTTTAGGTTGTCAAATATCTCAAAAACTAGAAGGAACCTATATATCTCATCATATGTATATCACTTACTCAAAAATTATGGATATAAAAACACTAATATTATTAGCACTCCAATCGGTACCTCAAATATATATGAACATGATGAAGTTGGGAAACCGGTAGATAAAACAACTTTTAGTGGTATGATAGGAAGTTTTTTATACCTGACAGCAAGTCATCCCGACATAATAATTTTAGAATGCATTTGTGAAAGATAAGAATATAATCAAAATGATTCATATCTAAATGCAGGGAAAATATTTTTTTGCTACTTAAAGTGAACATTGGATTTTTAACTATTCTAAAATTCTGGAAATAATTTTTTTTTAATTTTTTTCAGACGCTGACTTTGGTGGAAATTGAATGGATAGGAAAAGTACATCCAGAACATGTCATTTATTTGGATATTCTATAGTTTCATGGTCATGCAAGATGAAAAACTCAGTAGCCCTTTCCACTATTGAAGCTAGATATGTAGTAGCTATAAGTTTTTGTGCTCAGGTGTTGTGGATGTTACACACACTCACGGATAAGGACATCAAATTTTATATTACTCAAATACTATGTGACAATACTAGTGAAATTTCTCTTAGAAAAAACCCTAAACACCACTGACGTGAAAAACACATAGATATTTGGCACCAATTTTTTAGGGATCACATAGAGAAAAGTGTTATTGTTTTATAATTCTTTATAACACAAGAACAACTTGATGAAATTTTCACAATACCGTTATCTTATGATATATTTGAATACATTAAATAGAAACTAAGAATTATCACTGTTAAGTTATCATTCACATCTATTTATTATTTAAACTATCTCCTTAAATTAACTAACTCCATTTCAAAGTGGGTGAATACGTATTTTCATCAGTTTCCCCTTTCATTTTAATTTTTATTCATTTTACACTATATGTTTTTCATCTTTAATTTATCAGCTATGCTTTTTAGCTTTGTATATATTGGGTTTTCATGAATAAATTTTAAATTAAATTGTTTTAACTTATTTGTTTTATAGTTTATTGGTTACATTATTATCAGTTTTAGTGATTAGTTTTTCATTGTATCGATTTCATAATTTTATCAATTTCATGACATTATCCATTTCTTAATTTTACAGGTTTCATGTATTTTTGTCAGTTTCATGTTTCAATTTCATAATTATCAGTACCAGATAAAACTATCTGTATTATGATTATTTATCGGTTCTAAATTATCTTCATTGAAATACTTTATCAGTACTGGAATATTGTTATTTTTGTTCTATTTCAATACTAGACCATCAGTATTGGATAATTCTATCAATACTAAACAAACTGTATCATCATATTTTATTTCATTGGAAGTAGAAATTTTAACTATTTTTTTTATTGTTTTCATAAGAACAATATTTTGAAACCAATTCAGCTATCCTGGTACTCTGACAGGTACAATTTCGAATGTTTTGTTTTGGTTTCTTTAGTGGTTATTTCTCAATTATTATAATCCTTAATCAGTTTATATATAAATAAAATTTTCTTTTATAGAAAGCCTAAAGAGTTTGAAATTATTATTGACAATTGGATCTCTATGATATAATATTTACCATCAATGTATTTTTAAAAACAGCCCATCGCACATCGAACTCATCAACTTTCCTCTCCAGATCAGTTGCTCTATAACTAGTCAACATGGATTGAAATTGGTTCCTACCTCAATTTAATAATCACAGATCTACTCAACATTCATAATTAGCAGGATCGTCAGGGTGTGAGTTAGTCTTTCAAGACAGATTATACTACTTCTTCTCCAAAATAATTGGCGCAGAATAATTCTCTTCCATGAACTTTCTGGGCGAGAGGTTAGTCTCCCATGTCTTCTACAAGTTTTTGATTCATATATTAAAAGGAGCTTATGTTTTCTAGGATGGGAATCAATATGTGTGGAAAGACCGTGTTCTGATCAAGATTATGTCTATCAGGATGAGGTACTATATTTTTATGAATTTTTAAACATATAAAAGGATCTTAAGATTTCCTTTATGATGTATGAAAATACATATACAGCCTAAAAAAATATGAATCTATGTTTCTTGGTGTTCCTTTTGAGGGGGATGCATTATTTCCTTCTCATATGTTACCAGAAGTTGAAGGAATATTTGATAGTTCTATTGCCAAAGAAATATTTTTTGAAATTCATGACGATTAAAGATAATTAAGTCGTTTATCCGGAGATAATAGACTTGTATTTCGTCTAGATACAAGGGTTTTTAGTGTAGAGAAAGGGTGATAAAAAACTATAAATGTTTCTGATGTGTATGTTCTGGATTTCATAGTGAACAAGGGGAATTTTAACGTTATGGGGTTTACATTCCCGAAAATTAAGAAGCTCGAATCTAGTGGTTGAAAAATGTAGATGATCTTATTTCCTACCATTATCAGTAAGTTTTGGGAATAGTGCATGGGATTGTCTTATATTGTAATAAATTCATATACAAATTTCATTAAGGATCCCTTAATCTATACGGAATGAGTATAGAGGCTAAATATACTATTTAACCATGAATAAAAAATTATTGGGAGTGATCCAGATGCTAAGAATGAAAAGGTCGTTGCTGGAGGTAGTGAGAAACCTTATATTCCATCAAAGACTAATTCAATTAAAATAACAATAGTGATGACGACTTATCCAAATCCATCAATGAATATAAAGGTTTTATTTGATGAGGTTTCTACTAAGTGAAGAATGAAGTAGCAAGAAACGAAATAATGGGATCCTCAGATAGGATTGGATCATGTTGATGCCTTGGATTTGAGAGTAATAACTGAAGAAACTCTAAAATATGAAGATAAATAGAAGATATTGAATAAGAGAAAGGCTAAAGAAATTGAAATTGATATAATTCTCCAAATTTCTGAACAACTAAAAACCATAATTGAAATCATGCAGTCATCTGATGATTATAAATTAGTTCTAGCAGGGAATGGCAAGGAGAAACAGGTTTTTAACATTTAGTTACACAATATCTTACTCAATAATATGAAGTAGAAGAAGTAGATCAAAAAGAATAAGGGGAATAAGAAAAAGGATAGGAATATTTATTAATAGAAGAAAAAATGATACAAACATGATGAGTCGTATCACAAAATCCGTAGAAGTTACTTCTATCCATTTTCAATCACCAGATCCTTAGTCTTCCATGAATGATTCTCAAAAGGTTTCCTCCAAGAATGTTATTCATACCTATGCTAAAAAAATAAGAATATGAAGAGGAAGAATCAGATAAGGATAAGAATCATCCAACTCAATTTATCACCTTATCCTCGAATTATATCAATGTGGGACCTTTTGAATCCTAAAATCTTTTTAAAATAAAGTAACTTATCTTTACTGTCCAAGAGTGCCCCTCCTCTCCTCTTATAAAAGGCCCCCACCTCTACCTCCTTACCCACACTCCCAAAGCCTTTGGCTCGGCCAACCCCTGCCCATTTTGTCTCTCAACATCCCTCTCCTCATCCTAGAGGATTCCCTTTGGGCAGAATCCTTTCAAAGGAAGCCTTTAGGCTCAAATCAAAAGGAGTTACACTTTTAAAGGTAATTCATTCTCTCATGTTCATTTGTTTTATTTTGCTTCTCCAAACCCTAAACTCTTTTTATTTACTTCTTTTGTAACAACACCAGTATCTTCAATATACTAGGATGTTGTTATAGGATTTATTCGAGCTACACTCTCACACAACTACATCAAATGGTTAAAGAACATACGGTTTCCGTGGATGGTGAAATTCTGCCTCCCGAAACGATGATTTTTCAATACTCATTTAACACCATCAAAGGTGTCCATTAGGATGTCACTATTTTTATATATGATATATAATATGTTTATTATTTCCTTAATCTTCTATATTTTTCATTTATGTTAAACCATTATTGTTTCCATTATGGGTGAACACGATATCTTCATTTTAGGATGTGCGGACTACTGCCCCCTAAAAGTGATTTGATTCATTAATACCATATGTGGGATGTGTAAAGGATAAAGTTAATGATATTATAAATGTTATTATACTGGAATTATAATATAATCTTATATCATTATGACTCCATTCCAGAAAATACGAAATAGAAATGGAAGTAGCGTTCATGGGTACGTACGGCTTACCGTCTCCATGAATGGTGCGTTTCATTTCTTACATCTAAATGTGATGTAATATTATAAATACATGTATATGCTGAATATATATGATGTATATGTTATCCAAATAATTAATATCATTCTGGATATAATGAACCTTTGACCAAATTAACAACATGTAAGTGTAAGTCTATTTTTGACTTAAGAACCAAATACCGACAAAATGAACATTATTAACTTAAATGATTACATGATGTTCATAACATGGTATAAAAGGAATAATGAACTTGAAAAAGGATCTTAAGCAAGTAGAGATTAACTCAAGTTTATTATTCTGGAGATTAAAGAACGACCGAGTCATGTCGGACCCGAGGTATGAGACTTCGTCTCAATCTCCTTTCATTGAGGCATATTTGGTTCTATACACAACCTTCTTTTATACGGTGTATAAACCCCTTTGACTTTTATGTTTATCCAAAAGGAATCTCTTTTTATACGACGCGTTTTACTAAACGACAAAAGGGAATTTTTTTGTCGTACGTATGTGGCGACAATGACTTCTCCGCCGTCGTGACTGTTATTTGAGTTTCGGCTTCCTCTACAAGCCATACCTTCTTTTTAAAAGAAAAATAAATGCCATGTTTTAATTTTCTTTTATTTTGGTATTGAAAATGGTTTTCATAATGTTTTTATATCAATGTGTTGTATTGATATCTTGTTATTGAAAGATGGAAATGTTATATTTCCTTTATGCATGTTTTATGTGATATGATTATGTTGAGGTTCTTGGGCATTATTATGAAGACGGGTGGTTCCGTGATAAACTAAGGGCGGGTGAGCCCGATATAGATCTCCAATACATTGGGTAACGTGAAGGCGTGAAACGTTAAGGTTTCTCCGAAGAGATTTAGGGAATATACTGTGATGGGTATTCCAAACGTAACCAAGAGGGTTACACCCTACGTAAGAATGTTATGAATGCCTCAAGTTGCCTTTATGTCTTATGATTTATTCATGATTTGATGAGGTATGTTAAAGTGCTTATGTTTTATGGGTAAAGTATGATCTCATCCTTATGTATATATGTACCCATGTTTCCTTTCTTTATTTTTATATCCTTTACTGAGCTTTTTATGCTCATCCTAAGTTTTTTGAAATGTTTTTCACAGGTCAAGGGAAAGGTACATGATATGAGGATAGTGTCAAAGAAGTGTCATGAAAGAATCCATGTTTATTTTAAATATGTTTCTATTGATGGGAATGAAGAATACCATCTTTATGTAACCACTTTGTTTATATGTGGAATGTAATGCAAGTTTTATGATCTAATTCTCTAAAACTCTAAACCCGAAAAGATCATCAATGTGTAATCTTGTAATAACTCAAGATTAAGTAAGGTTTAAGGCTGGGGCCTTATAGTTAATATTCGAAGTACCTTTTAGATTATATGTCTTTTATTATGTTATAAAATTAAAAGTGTTTACTTAGGAATCATAATAAATAAATAAAAAATTTCTATAAATTTTGAAATATGGAAAAAAAGAAAACATTTATATTCAGGTAATGATTTATTAATATTTATTTAATTTTAGTTTTTTAAATTCATGGTGAATTTTTTGGATACAATTTCAGCCACATCAAAAGTGTTTTGATGATTTATATTATCAGGTTATAAATGAATATAAAATGTTTATATTAAAATTTTCATGTGAATATACATTTTTTATATTCAAAATTATATGATGTCCATAATGCTAATGCTGAAAATTATAAATGGGTTTATAATTATCTTTTATTTATAATTTTTTTTGAATTTTATTAAATGATTGAATATTAAAATTGTTCATTTATTTCAATGATATACAGTAATTTTTTCTTTTTTACAAAATTTTATAAGAAATTTTAATATATTATATATTGTAGTTTAATTGATAAATATCATCTATATAGAGCCTTACATTACATCGTAGGATATTCTAATAGATTTTTTCTATTATATATATTTACCTCTGTTTTCATTTAAAATCATATACATGAATTTAATTGTTGAATATAGTTTGTACATATTAGTGATTAGAGTTATGAGGAATTGGATTCCCTCTTGAGTAATGTAGAATCGGGTAGAGGGGCTTAGGGTCAGACTACCAATATCCCCAAAGGCATGTCCCTTGTCTGGAAAATTGAATTGTGTTTGATATCTTTCACTCTAGGCTTACTTCTATGGATATTTTCAATATCATATAATTATAAAACATTATGTTGAGTTTTTCCAATACATTATTCATATGACACATTTAGATTTGTAATAATAAACTTGACTTCTAATTTTGGGAATGTAACAGAAACCTTTCGGTTATGTAAAGAGTAACATGTCAATAATGTTTTAACATAAATGTTTGGTGGAGAGAATAGAATCCCAAATTGAATTACTAAAATCATGTATATTTAAATTGAGTAACATGAGATATAATGGCTATATTAAATCTAATGTATGTAATAAGTGTTTTATTCCTTACAAAGAATCACTTATGAAGGCCATGATAATCCACTGAGATAGCTTCTTTCAAAGTGGGTTCCCTAATATTTTTTATGTACAGAATATAAATAATTAGTGATCCTAGATCATCCTTCAGTAGTTTGACATCAATGTGATGTGACCCTAGATTCTATCATGATTGGATGATTTTTCATTTTGGTTTGAGTTACAATATCTTGTAATCCCCAACATCTTGTGATATAGGAGGAATAGTGTTGGGTTTATCTATATGATGGATTGGGAAAAGGTTTTTCCTCACAAATATCCTAGAGTTAAATATGATATCATCAAGACGATACCCAAACCAAATAACTATGTAGTGTGTATCATTCTAAAGTGGGGACATTTTCTACGTGAAATATGGATCTTCATACACTAATGGTTATATTGAATATTAAATGGGGTCATCATATTTGTGGGATCACATTTCATAGATCATTATTAAATGGATAATGATACATTATAATGGTCTGATAAATTATTACGTGTTAGTTAATATCATCATCATCTAAAAGAAAAACATTGTGATAAATATTTGACACGGATACACATAATGTAATATAATCATTATTTTGGTATATTAATATTTGTTATCAAGAAATATTGATTATTTAGAAATTTTTTTAAGGAAAATTATAAGTGTCAGAACAATTTCTTCATCAGTAACTAAATGGTGTAATTTTATAACAAGTATATTTATATGCTTACGTGAACATAGATTTAATCATTGAAGGTTTTAATGAAATTAGATGAAAATGTATTATTTTTTTGGGAATTTATTCTATTATCATCTATAACATGGTTCCATCAATGTGATTAAATTAAAAAAATATCTACCCAATATTCAAAATGTGTTGAGAATATATGAACTAGGCATATGATCTCTAGATTATGGTGTTGTATGGATAGTACATGTGGTTGAAATAATAATCTAGATGATGAAAATACGGTTTGAAAGATAAAAGTTTTTATTCACGTATCCATCCATGGTCATTGAATCCAATGGTTACCAAGAAGGAAGGGTGATAATTCAATATAATTGGATTACCCAAGATATACCTGAAGAAGATTGTATAACTTTGTAGAATGTATATGTCAATAATTAATGTTATAAAAACAAATATTGAATGGTATGGGATTCCAAATGTATATTTAAAAAATTATTCTTTTCAAATAAATATATTCCTAACATGTATAATACCATCTATGATTTGAAAACAACAACTTCTTTTGGAATATTTTTACTCAAAATAAATAAATGTTATTTCAAAATACACAGGGGTTTTGTTTTAATATTAAGATATACTAAATATAATATATTCTCTATTGGTTTTTCAATATTTTGTTTACATATAGATAATATTGAAATTAAAAAATTGTGAATTACACTAATCTATGTACAAATTTAACATTACCTAATATCATAGGTGATTTGGGATGTATTAGTAAACTATGATATAAGTAATTTTAATAATTCGATGAAAAGGAATGATGGAATAAGATTTCAAGGATCATGATGATGCACATAGAAATGGTTTTATATAAAAAATATAATTTGACATCATAACATTTCATTTTTTTTATGTTCAGAAGTTTAAATATGATCATGATGTTGAATATTGTGGAATATGATTTGTAAGTCTCACTATTATTCAAACTATATTACATTATTTCATGTTGAGTAAAAATATGTATATATAGATATAAATTTCGTTAAGTTTAATAATAATGGACCTCTCAATGTTTGACTTTGAGTTTATCCATAACTAATGTTCATAATGGTGTCTTATTGGTTTGATTAAATTATAAGGTTAGATCATGTAGGATTCCTATATGATGTAATAGAATGTGATCATGATACTTGCGAAAAAGATTATTATTCATTAATTGTGATGGATAAAGTACTATGTATACAACATTGAGTTTCATACAATTATATATAGTATACTAGGGGTGAATGGATCATATTTGGATCTCCATTACCTACGATTAGATATTTACATAGCATGATATCCATTATACATTGATACCCAATATATACAATTATAAATATTGGAAAATCTAATACAAGGGTTTGTTGGGTATGTTTTTGATCATTTCTTTGGTTGGTTCTTAACCAAGATAGTATTTTTCCACTTGTTTGATGAGTATGAAATTAGAAAGCATCATTGAGAAAGAATTCTGTAGTGGGTGACAACACCTAGATATTAGATAACTATTTGGATAAGTGATATGTGATGTTCTTATCCATAAGGATGAATGACATGTGACAAAATTTCCACCAAATCAGTATACACACATAGAATTGACAACAACTGTTGTTGTTATGTGGTAGTGACACAATTTATTTTCCATGGTCACTCTATTTATTATATAAGGAGAAAATACGATAATTCATTTTTATACATGGTGTAGATTTTGGGATATAGGTTTATAGATACATGTGTTTGATGTATATCACATCAGATCCCTTTATAGCTTGAGTATCACTGACTCTTTGTTAGAGGATTCTCATTACATACATATATAGATCCAAATATTAATTGTTATTATTGATGCTATAAATTCATATTGGGAAATATATTTTTAATTTAATTTGGATTAATTTTTACTAATAGATCTATTGCAAATTGTATTATATTTAATCAAAAAATTGGAGGGGTGTTCACAAGGTAATGCATATGATGTTATACAAGGGTAAGATAATGAATGATTTCCATAAAGTGTTTGGGAGGATATCCAAAAAAAGGTTTGTATATGTATTCAAAAGATATTATATATGATATAGAATAATACTAAATTGAAAAATTAATTATTGATTTACTGAATGTGTGATATTGATGCTGATATGAACTAAATCCTTATTTATATATGAGATATTTGTATTTTTTTTATTTCATAAAATATATGATTTAGTTAAAAGTATATCAGTTGATTAAACTAGTAGAAAAAATGAAAACAATTATTATTTATTAAATAATTTCATGAAATAAAACATTAGAGAAGATTATCACTCATGTATATGATACATGATCTAGAAATTATATGTATTCCTGTATATCATCAAATGAATAAATTAGTGGATAATCATAGATAGTACTTGATTTCGAATTTAAATTATTATATGAAATGAAAATGAATGTTTAATTTAATTATACATTGAAAAACATCCCACAAACCCATTTTTTACTTTTATTTTCCCTCTATTCGATGATAGGTTCATGTTTGACATTGAGAAAAGGAAAATATTTTCCGAACAAAACATTATTTAGATCGGCTAGCAGATACCAACAAAGGAAGAGTTCTTGTGTTTACCACTTTAGTGATCTCTCTCAAACCCATTATGATAAGGAAATAAAGAATTGATTTATTTGATCTTTCATATAAGTCATACTTGATTAACAACAGTTTTTTATTTTATTATTTTACACAATTTTGTATTGTCTATAATGGAACTCCTCATACATGGTTTTTTAATCACATTCAAATGATATAATAAATGTTATTTTAATTATTTAGAACACATTAAAAACATAATTTAGGAATGATAATAATGTTATAATTAAGCAAACATGACAAAAATCAAAATTAGTATTCAATTTAAAAAGTGGAAAGCTAACGAGATGAGAAATTATGAAAAAGGAGGGGGAATCTCTGTTTATGAAGATGATAATTATTATTAACATAGTTATAGTTTCAATAATGAATAGAACTCATCAATAATAAATATTTGAAAAAAACTATCTCCCAAGATGTAAATACTGTATACCATTTAAATGATAGATTATTCACTATGAGAATAATTATTAATCATGAATGAATATTGAGTTATGAAAAAACCCTTAATATTTTAGGTAAGATATCAATCATAACCCATAATATAGATAATAATGAATTTATGTGAATTTTTAAAGTTCAATAATAATTTAGATATTATAAGTTATGTTGTAATTAATTATAGAATATAATGAATGATTGGTCCATAATATCAATGCATGACTCAATAATTAGTGATTGAGATCACAACCGTTAACATAATCCAAATTTTATCTCCACTTAGGTTTAAATTTTTTTATATTCTAATTATGTTTGTTAAATATTTAATTGATAAACATATTAAACTATATCTCATATTTCATGTTACTTTAACCATCATATTTAATTTATATATATAATAGTTTTATTTCCTACATTGGTTACATGAGGTGGTTCAATCATTTTATTTAACCCCTTAGGCATATTCACCATGGTCGAAAGAGTTATAAAATAGTTTCTTAATATCCTCGATATTAATAGTTTAGTGGAAGTAATTTTTATACATGATAAATATTTTTAAATCTATCCATGATTGGTGGTGATGATAAATGACTCTCATTTCCCATAGAATTGATAACCAAATGTACATATGATTAATATTTACTCTTCCCAAAAAATTAGAATAAAGGAAGATAAATGTTATTTTTGGAATTTCCTAGTCATTGTTATATTATATATATATCATATTTATTAAACCATTACATTCATTTGAAAATCCATGCATTTAAGTGATGAAAAACAAAATACATTTCATTATGAAGGTGGTAACCCATGCAGAGCACCAATGAAACTATGTTTTTTTCATAATGGGTGGATAAAAATAAATAAAGTTTATTACATATAAATAATATAATGTACGTATAATAATTATAATAATGTCATTATATTTTCATAGATGTAATATATTTTGAAGAGATAAATATAGGAGAAAAAAATTATGAATAACGTAATACATATGTTGGAGACATGATCTTTTCATAGATATATCCTCAAAAAACACCATAAGATAAATTATAGAGAATATGGATTAGATACCTGAACATTTATAAATGAAAATACTTTTTAAATGAATAAATTCCGTTGCAACTAATGTAGTTATAAAAATCACAGGCACCACATTGGCTATTTTTTAACTGTTATAGCATGTTGGATTAAAACACCGTTAAACATCACAACCAATGATAATTTTTTTATATTGAAAATTATTATTAATATATTTAAGGGTTATGATTAATTCTACATGAGACATATGGAATAATTAATGGCTTCGTATAATAGGATCATACACTATGAATCCCACTTTTCAGATCATCTGAGGGAGATGGGAACACTAGGTTTTTCCTTAAACAAGATCAAAATGAGATTCAATAACTAAACCACGAGAAAAACCATTTCTGGGAAAATTTATAGCTCATCAAGATCACATACCAAAACATGTTCTCTAAACCACCCTAGGATAGCGTAATCATCACACGCCTTACCCTTAGGGCATAATGTATATTAATAGTAGATTATGTATCTATAATAGAACCATATTAATATATATATTTTGTAATAAATAATTAGTATATCTATGCTTTTTTATTATTACTTTAGAAATTATTAAATATTTATTTTGATTAAAAAAATATTTTTGTACAATGAAAAACTTTTCATTTTTCGACAATACATTGTTTTAATAAATATGCACATTTTATTGAATTCAATATTTTTTGAAATAAATTTTATTTAATTATATATTATTATTAATTAATATTTATTTAAATGTAAATGATATTATTATTTAATGATGTCAAATTTAATTTTAATAATTTTCAGAAACAATTACTATCGTAAAACCAAATATTTTTAAATAAATGTAAATTTTTTATTTAAAAGTGTTAATTTTTTTATTGAAAATTTTATTTAGATAAAAATAAATATTAATATGGATATCTTTGTATAAAATTATCCAAAAAATATATATTTTTATATAATTATTCAGTTTTATTTTTGGGTTAAAATTCGATACGGTATAAATATACGGTTTTTATAATGTAAGTATAAGGTCTCAAAATTGATATAAAATATAATATAAATTGTATTAATGATAAAAACATTTATTAAAATTCTAAAATAATGTTTTTTGAATTTTTTTATTACTTTTATAAACCCTTAACGTGTCCTTCAAAAATTATATTATATTTTATGATTTTAAAATCAATTCAATATAAACAAGACTCAATTCCACATCAATGAGGGAATTATTTGAATTATTTAATTTCATAGCCATATGAAGTTATTAAAAAAACTAATTGATAATATAAAATAAAAACCCATGGTATGGTTTGTGGATTAATTAAAATGATCATATACAATCAAAATCCAAAATTTAGAAATTAATAAAGAATTCCCCTCTCATTTTCTCTAAAACCACACCAAACCTCCCATTCAAATTCACTCATAATACGTCGATGAAACAATTAATAAAAATATTATATTCTATAGATATAAGTCCCCACCAACAAAAGTTTCATTACCAATATTTAAATCAAGAATTCACATTGATGATTATTTCTATTTTAGGGGTTTTGAGAAATAGGCCATAACTATTACATACAAAGTGGATAAAACAAAAACAATATCAATTTAATGTATAGTATAATAAATTAACACAAACATTAGTTCTATTAATTGATAAAATTATTATTCACTTCTTCATGTCTCATAATCATCCTTATACCCTATGTAAAAACATTTCAATAACATGGGATGAGAAAAAAAGCTCACTAAGGGATATAAAATAAAGAATGAAAAACATTAGTCCACAAATACTTATAAAACTATGAAATGATATTTTTCACCCATAAAACATAATCTCTTTAACATAACCCCTGAAATAATAATATTCCTAAAAAACTCATAGAAATCATAAAAAATAAAAGCTAACTTGTGACATCCATGTCATACTTACATTGTATATTTCATAGTTACATAGGGAGTGACCATCATTGTTATGTTTGGAATACCCATAAAATTTTATTCAATAAATATCATAAGATAAAACATATCATTTTCCACCATCATTTTACCCACTAAATTAGAGATATATCATAGGCTCACCAACCCTTGGTTTAACGGGAAAAAACCTGTATAAATAAATAATGCTCGTGACCATAACAAAATCATAACCCATAAACAATGTGTAAAAGAAAAATAAAATTTTGACATTGCAATAATAAGATGTTATTTACTGTTATTGATATAATATATTCATAATCAATAATATTTTCAATACCAATATACCTAAAAACTAAATACAGTATTTATTTTCTTTTAAAAACCATTCATCTTGTAGATGAAGCCAAATATCAAATAATTATTACGGCGGCAGAAAGGTCATTGTCACCACATATGAGAAAAAATCATTATCTTAATTTAGATAAATTAATCTTATAAAAAAATTCCTTTAAAAATCGTAGAGAGAAATTTAATTTCAAATGGATTGATTATACACCGTATAAAAGAATGTGGTGCATATTATCAATATATGATTCAATTAATGGTGATTGAGATGAAGTCCCTTAACTAGAGTTTGACTAATCATGAACAATCGTTATGTTCTTGAATAATAAAAATATGTTAAATTTAACATTTTTTGAGTTACTTATTAATGTTTAAAATTTATTTTATATCAATTATTAAAATTTTATAAAAATTATATAATTATTTAAGTACATATTTGATGTTTTTTTGATATTCGATACATGAGTTGAAAATGTACATTGTTTTGATGTCACTAGTCCATGTGGTCATACGTTCTTTATCTCCAAAATAATATTCATGAAATAATAATCAATTTTATACATTAATCATACTTTTTAAAGAATAACCATCAATTATGGTTATGAAAATGTACAATGTTATATTCATGGAGACTGTTGGTCATACGTACGCATGAGTAAAGTTTTAGTTTTTCATTGATCATTTTGGAAATAAGGTAATTATTATTTTATCATTCTATAATGATCATTATATTATAGAAATCATAATAATAATTTAAATATAACAATATATCTATATTTAATCATTCTAGAGAAGGTAATGTGTAGGATGAATGTCATTACGTCGTGGAGACGGTAAGTCGTTTGTACGCACTAGAGATGATATAATTCAATTAATTGGTTAAATATAATAGAATTGGATGATATGTTAATTACAAAGAACAATTATCCATTCATATTCATTATTGACATCCTTTATACTCAACTTTATATCCATTGAAATAAATTATAAATTAAATGCTATTTTCACCATGGCGTGATGATGGTAGGTCTTATGTATGGAAAAATGGGGATATTTTTTACATTGGAAGTGTATAAGGATGAATATAGTTGCAAAATAACAATAAGATCATATAATAATATAAAATATTATGTATTTATTATATTAGTATGGAATGAACATTGGAAAATGAAGTAGACGAAGAATTAAAACATGAACTCTTAATAAATGATACATCTCCATTGGGTGATCACCTTCGATGAACAGATTAACACCACTAAAAATGGTGTTATGACCAAAATATGGACTCAAGATTGTGTCGAGGGATTACAGGTAGGGGTTTGGCATGATCTTGGCCAAACAAAAATTCCTTGGAGGTGTAAATTTTAGAGATGAGAGGGTACCATTTTAGAGTATAGTGGAGGGGCCCCCCATTAAAGTATCAAAATATTAAAATAATATAACTTTATTTTTTTTCAAATGAATCCAGAATGATATATCTTGAGGATAATATGATTTTAGATCTATATGTTGTCATAAAATAATTTTTTTACATTAGTTGAGTTTATTTTAACACTATTAATTTTGGTTTACCCTTTGTCAAGAACCGAATCTGGTCGCCACCAAAACTGGCACCAAACCCAGCCCGTGACATGATCCGAAGGGAGTTCCCTATACACACAGGCTAGCAGAAGTGTCCGGGTATCAAACAAATCTGGTTTGGGAATAATTTACCTGATAATGAAGTCATAAATCAAAAAAAACAATTAATTATTAGAATCAGAAATTTTCATGCTAAACAATTATTAACAAAACTAGATCTGAATACATGTGTTTAAATACACTACAAGTGGTCTAAATAAAAATAATGACAACATAAAGACATCTCCATGGACTCCACAGGACAAGGGGGTCATCACCCGCAAGCCTTCTCTGCAACTGAGCCCCAACAATGGGCACTAACACCCTGAACCGCCATCACCTGTATCCTTCCCTTTACCTGAGTCATGCATAAGCAGGTCTACTTACACCCAAGGGGGGTAAGTTGGGTGTGAGCCTATTCCCAATAGGATACCACCAGATGATTTCAAAGAGCATGCAATACAATGTGAACAAAACAAGCAATTTTAATACACAACATGAAACCGTGATAAAATTCAAAGAAATGCAACTTTCAAATGAAAATAGTTTTCTATCCAAGAATTTCAGAATGTTAGAACATTAAATAGACATGTGATATACTGTAATTTACATCCAAAAACAACCCACAACAAGGTTAATTACCACAAATCCTATGAGCATCAAAATCGGGAACACCCCTAAGCGCAAGGTTGTCTCGGGCCCTATATACCTCGTACCTCAGTGTAGAGTAACCATAGAAAAATATGTTCTCGTGCACAGGCCACTAGTAGGGAATATACTCATAACCTAGTGGTCCCCAATAATCAACCACATATTTCAGTTATAGTTGTCATTATCCAAATTCTAAATGGAACATGGACAAAACCCATCTGATCCACTAGCCGTACTAGTACAAATCCGCCCCACCTAGGTACCTGGGTTCTCATTTGTGCTCAAACAATTTAATCAAAAAACACACATCCTTTTGTATATAAAATATCACTACTGGTCACAAACAAATAGTAAATTAGCTACACCAATTTTATACCATTTAAAACACACAATAAAATAATTTTATTTTCAATAAAACAACCACTCAAAACACCACATTGTTTAGCACCCAAAGTTCTTTATGATATCCACATTTCACACTATGTGAACAATTGTAAGTCATTAAAACAAAATTTCAGTTCAGTACCATTTAATGAAACCAATAATTCAGTTATGGGGCAGCCCAATGTGAACCAAGATGTTATATCTTTTAAAAACCACCATTTTCACACAAACATGCCACTTAAAGCCCATTTGCTTCCCAAACAGCATTTAAACAAAAATAAACATTCAAAACATTATTTTTTGTCCTAATAATGTTCAATGAAATCAAATAGGTAATTATAGGTCAGCCCAAAATGAACCAATAAAATATTTGAATGAAAATCCCCCAATTTCACAAAAAATTGGAACATAAAATTCATTTTCATTATAAATGCAACCAAAACCAAATTTTTCAGAAACATTCAAGTGAAATAAACATTATGGTTCCATGAAAACAGCAAGCTAATTCACAAAAATATCACACACAATGGAATCACCTACCAAAGTAACAAAAACCCATGAATCTCCATGCGAAAATCAAATCGCACCCCCGCCGCACCAAGAGAGACCTAGATCAAACCTAAAACGAAAAATATTGACCAAGATATCCCAATCATAAACCCTAGGTTAGAAACCCTAGTTTATGGACATTATGAAACTCAATGATAAACAAAGAAACCCTTAGAACAATGAATGAAACCCAAAGTAGTTTGGAAGAGGAAAGAAAGGGGCTCATTTACTTGAAGTATCTTGAAGTAATCACACCAGTAGATGAAATTTAAAAGAGTCAAAATATAGGTTTCGTCGGAAAAAGATATATTAGGTCAATTAGGAACTGTAATAGAGGAAAATTATTGATAATTGAGAGAGTTATGAAAGAAATACTTTACCTCTTCAAATATGAGAGATTTGAGGAAGCCTATGAAGTTCACCATCAAATAGTGATTAACCAGAGCTTCAAAGAGGGGGGAGAGAGCTCAGATGTGCGTCTGGGTTAATTGGGCTTGGGTGAGACATAGAATCTCTGAAAAATCCTAAAGATTTAATTAGTTATAACATAATCAAATTTTATTTTTAAAACAGGAATTGGGCTTTTGGGCAGGCCCAACCCCTTAGATAAAAACCCAAATAAACCCTGGTTATGGATTTATAAAAGCTCCAAATTACCTTGGTGGTGTTAATAGGTTAGGGAAGTTAAAGTAGGAATTTTAATGGATGAAAAATGTTGAAAAATGAAAATGTTATAAGAGATACAACATTTATTTTTTAATCTGGAATTGGGCTCACGGTTTGGCCCAATTCATGAAAACTCGTATATTCCTCCCTAAAACCTAGGGAAACCCCCAAAACAAAGCAAGGGTGTAAATTAAATGAAAAATACCTTTAAAATATTTCTTTTATGTGAAAATTCTCCCCACCATAATGAATTCCTCCCCAAGAATTCCACAACAAGGCCAGATGCAAAAGCAAAGCCCAAACTATAGACCAAGACAGACTTTCTTTGCCACGTTTTAACCTGCTTCAAAAAGTAAGAACATCTCCAGTTGATCAAACAATGGAATATAATACTCTCACCAACCAAAAATAACCCCACTTACTTAAAATTATGAAACACATTCAAAACACATCCCCAAAAAAACACCTCAAACACTACAAGACGATGCTCAAGCAATCCACTTCAAACGAACAACGAACTCGAATAATGCTACCACAACATTATGTAAACAAAACCATTGAGTGTTCTCCAACCCCAAATTTACCCAACTAACAAATTTTTGGATATATAGACATGATAGATACTAACTCTTACTATAATACACCAAGGAGAAAACTGAGTCACTAGAACGGGGTGACCCAATCTGGACATCCCACCACTAGGGAAAACTCAATTTCTAAGACAGAATAAGGATAAAAATTGGGGAAGGAATGAATGATATCCCCATCATAAGGGTTAAACTAACCCTATTCCTTTTCCAATAGAACATACATGATACCCATGATGGGTCTCCCCATCATAATAATGAACACAACTTTCCTTAAGACAAAATCAAGACACTAACAGGGGGCCTCGAACGGACTTCCCCGCATTAGGGGTAGATTAATATCAAAATTCATCCAATGAAACATACCTAAGACCCATTGTGGGTATAACCAAAACAAAAACCAACCATATTAACTAAATATTATTGGATAACAACAAAAAAATAATTTTAAGGAGCTGGCATGGCCATACGGTTTGTCCACATGGTTTGGAAAACTGTGAGTTAACTGTGCGGATCATTCAGTCCAAAGAAGAAACTTCAAACAGTTTCCTTGGACAATGATCATGGATTTGTGGCAACCATGCGGTCGCTACTGTCTCTTATCACACGGTCCCCTGGGTTGGCACATGTTTACTGATAACCGCGCACAAACTAGGCACTTGAACCTGCTTAACCCAAATTTTAAACTTTTCTCCAAAAACATAATGGAACCCAAAGGGGAAAAAATCAACTCAGGGTATGACAATGGAAGAAGGTACACACACATCTTTCCAACAAATGTGAGAAATTGGAACAAGAAAATGACACCATAGGTTTAAACTATTCTTATATTTCATATTGAGGATATGACCTTGACCAAAAGTGTGAATGACAGTAGGATTTCCCCTAACTACGCACCAGCTTCTCTCTAGGGCATGTGGCAGGAGCTCAATGGATTGAAGAATCTTCGACCTCGCAGTTAGGATTTGGAAACCCCTAAACTAAACATCTTCTTCCAGTTCCAAAAACAATTATACTATAATCTCATATGGTCTCATTAAGACATGACACACTTCAATCCCGCTTTTCCCTAACCCATCATTTTACCAAAACAAGAACATTGAGGATGCACACACATTGCCACTTTTTTTCTTTGGATGCAAAACATTAGAATGAAAGGACATATAGAAACACATTCCTCTAGATCATAGGATTTAAAATTTCATATAGGGAGACACACATCCAACAAAATAGTTACTCTAATAAGATTTCACGATCTTCACCCTTATAGTCAAATGAACACCTGACATCGAATGGTGTCACCGAACATGACCATTGTGGATAAAAGAAAACACAAGGAGAGGGACCTTGTACTAGGTCCCAAACAACACATGATTTTAGCAAGTGTCCATAATAGCCACTCTTGGCCAGATCTTGCACACTGGTGGCCTAACATGAACTCTTACTTCAATGAGACTAATGAAAGACCCAGAGGCCCTTTAAGACATCATTCTACATTAACAACCCTGGACTTCATTGACCTTTGACAACTTAAGAAACATAGGAAACTAAGTTCTATTTAAACCTCCCACAAACGCTCTCCCACTAAAGGGGGATCCACATCGTTGAAAAATAAGAGGGGTAAACTCAATCTCCAAACCTCAAGAATAAAGTCTTTATGTTGATCAACTGGAGGATCATCCAAAATTGAATAACCATAGGCCAAACATGAATCATACATTAACACTTTATGGGGGCATACCCTAGACTATAAGAAAACCCAAGGACCCAACCAATCAGGTCATTTGGTCACAACAGACCACAAACCCGATCCGAACACATGAGGGGAGCCACCACATTGGCCTCCCAAACTTTTCCTCAAAAGAGACCACTGACCAACACTTCATCCCAACTTTTCAATGAAAAACTAATCCAAAACATCATTCAAACAAGATGAGTTATTTAACTCGAAACATCCTATAATAATAGTCTCTAAGACACATAATCCATACTTCCCAACCATACATTATCAAAACACAACACTTTCCTTCAAAACCATTATTTAAAAAAAATAGTGTTGGTCTGTTGCGCATTTACCGATGGTATCTCATGATCCTCACACATGAATGTTTACATGAGACACTAGGGACCCACCTTATATCCATCCATATTCCCAAATAAACCTATGCATGTGGTCACCCTTGAGAATACCAAAAAAATCAAACCATTCCTCTTTTTAAAATCAAAATTTTAACCAAAATTTTCCTTTCTCAAAAAACACTAACCATAATATCAAAACAAAATTTTTCATCTCACAAACTAATTTAGAAAAGAATGCATAATTCAATAAAAGAACATATTCATGCCTTTCAAAATTGTTTCAAAACATTTCAACCCATTTCAAAACACTTCTAATTTCATGAAAAACACCATTTCATAAATCTCCATTTAATTAAGAACTCAACTCTTCTCATTTCAAGACAAAGTTGTAAAAGTTCATTTTTTTCAAATGTTTAGTAGTCACCAAACCCAAATTCCATCTTCCACCCCCACATAAAAATTCTAGAACACTTAATTAAATCTAAAACACTTTTCCACGGTTAAAAAATTTTCCACTAGAAACATATTTTCAAAACCCCAATTATCATAGTTCATACTTTCAAAAGAGGTGTAAACACATAATTTACCCTTTTGAAATAATTATTAAATTTCATTTATAGGAATTAAAAAATAAAACCATTTTCACTTTACTAGAAAATAACATCAAAAAAATTCACACTCCTTAAAGTGAAGTCATTTTTTTTGCTTAGAAACCAAGTTTCCAAGATTCAAAACAAAGAGACACAAGAAAATGTGAGAGGAAACTAGTTTCAGTGGGTGACTTGGAAATATGGTTGGCAGCCATATTCCTAGCACTTCAACATCACATATATTATTCTAGGGAAATATCCACGGCTCCACATGGCTTTCCAGGCCCTATGGGTTTAATGAGATTATTATCCCAACTCTTTTTTCATTTCCCATAGTCATCATTAATCCAGAAATCCAAAGCACTCAGATAAATCCATACTTCCCATGGTGACATGAATCCCGTCATGAGGTGTATGTTTCGAATGTTACCCAAGTCGGTAAAGGAACCTTTCACCCTCCTTTTTTTAAAGTCTTCTTTTGTTATGTCTTTTAATTCACATAATATTATGTTGCGATATGTTCTTATATATCCTTATTGATTTAAATTTTATTTCCAAGTGATGAGATACCCTTTTTATCTCTCATCAACTCATTTTCTGAATTTTGTAGTGACGCCGTTAGGCTGTCAAATGTTTTGGAAGGGAACTTCTTAACCCAATTTTGATTCTTTGGGTGAAGCTTGTACTCCTTGAATATGTCATTCTATGAATATGTCTGAATAACCTTTGATTGTTTTAAACTTAATATCCACTTATATTTGGTGTATTAGTTTGTCACACATAATTATGTAATTGATTTATCCTTAATGCAAGGATAACGTGGTTGTAAGGGACATCGTCTCAATCTCCATTCATTGAGGCATATTTTATTATACACAACCTTATTTTATACAGTGTATAAACCCCTTTGAATTTTATGTTTATCCAAAAGGAATATTTTTTATACAAAGCGTTTTACTAAATGACAAAAGGGAATGTTTTTGTCGTACGTATGCGGCGACAATGACTTCTCCGCCACAGTGACCACTATTTGAGTTTCGGCTTCCTCTACAAGCCATACCTTCTTTTTAAAAGAAAAATAAATACCATGTTTTACTTTTCTTTTATTTTGGTATTGAAAATGGTTTTAATAATGTTTTTATATCAATGGGTTGTATTGATATCTTGTGAATGGAAGGTGGAAATGTTATGTTTCTTTTATGCATGTTTTATGTGACACGATAATGTTGTGGTTCTTGGGCATTATTATGAAGACAGGTGGTTCCATGATAAACTAAGGACAGGTGAGCCCGATATAGCTCTCCAATGCATTGGGTAACGAGAAGGAGTTACGCATTAAGTTTTCTCCGAATAGATTTAGGGAATATACTGTGATGGGTATTCCAAACGTAACAAAGAGGGTTACTCCCTACGTAAGAATGTTATGAATGCCTCAGGTTACCTTTATGTCTTATGATTTCTATGATTTGTTCATGATTTTATGAGTTATGTTAAAGTTCTTATGTTTAATGGGTAAAGTATGATTTCATTCTTATGTATATATGTATTCCTGTTTCCTTTCCATACTTTTTATAACACTTACGGAGCTTTTTATGCTCATCCCACGTTTTTGAAATTTTTTTCATAGGTCAAGGGAATTGTACCTGATATGATGATAGTGTCAAGGAAGTGACAAGAAAGAATCCATGTTTTATTTTAAATATGTTTCTGTTGATGGGGAAAGACAAGTACTATCTTTTATGTAACCACATTGTTTAAATGTGGAATGTAATTCATGATTTATGATCTAATTCTCTAAAACTCTAAACCTGAAAAGATCCTCACTGTGAATTATTCATTTAATTGAATATTAAGTAAGGTTTATGGCCGGGGCCTTATATAAAATGTGACATTTATAGATAATATAATATTTTAAACAGTGTAAAAATATCTTAACACTTTTAATAATAATTTTTAATGATTTATTTTCTACCAATACAATCATTTTTCATATATCGTGTCTTTTGTAATACACTTGGATGTGATTATGACATTTATAGAATTTTATTTATACTCAATGCAAAGATGCCCATGCCATGTATCTTATAACTAAAACAATATTAATATGGGTTATATAAGTGACATCTTAGACTATAATTAGTATTTATAAATAATAAATTATTACCAACATCATTGAAATTTATCAATATTTTTTTTAAAATAAATAATCAAAATAAATTGTGACACCATGATGATGCAGTAGTTGATTTATTATCGAATGATTCAAATATATTATATTTATAATATTATAATAAATTTAATTTTTTTTATTAGATAAACACATTTTATATATGTTTTTTACATTGTTAGGGATGAGTTATTGTTATTTTTATGGATGAATCTTGTTGTAATGGTATTTTTAAACTTCAATGTTGTGAATTGTGTCAAAATTTTCATTTATGATATTTAAAAATAAATAATATTTTATTAAATGATATTAAATTATCAAAAATAAATAAATAAAAAATGTTTTTTTAATGTAAATATATATCATTAAGGACTTTTTTGTATTTTTTTATAGTTATATTTACTCTCAATGTATAAAGTAAAAAATTTCACGGTAATAATTCATAAGGATTACAAAAAAAGATAATGTTTTAAAAAATAAACAAAACATGTCTAATTTTATATCGATGAAAGGATTTCGACAAAAACAATTCATATTTTTTAAATATTTTAATTTGGGTCCATGTGGAATAATAATTTGATATATATTAATTTTTATTTTTAATAATTCCATGAGTGTCCCTCCCTTATTCTATAAAAGGTCACCCATTAATGTCTATTTCACTCACTTAAAAACCATTTGGATCAGTTGATATCATCACAAAAACCATCATAATATACATCCCGAGATTATAGATTTAATATTTTAAGAATAACATCTTCTTTAGAGATGTTATAGTGTTATGAAAAAGTGATAATCATAAAGTAAGGTCACATATTTATTTAATTTTTTCTATTTTATTTCTTCTTCCATTTAATTCTAATTTTCTCCCAAAATTATTAGATTATATATCCAATATAATCTATATAATTATATTTTTTTATGTTAATATCATAACCTAAATCCATCACCAATTACATAAAATGGGAAATGAATTTTTCATTCATGTGTACAGCGGACTACCGCCTTGTGAATAGATATAATTTGTTTTTCATCAACATATTTAAAGAATGTTTATAATGATGTAATTAATCTTAAAATATTAAATTAATGGCATTTTTTCAATATATGTAAATAATATATCATCTATGGTCTTAAATTTAATGCACTTAAAAATGATAATGTTGTTCGTCCATATGTGTTAACTATATCCTCAACAAACCAAATTAATTTGTTTTTCATTAACGCCTCTCAGGACTATTTTTAAGGATGATATTAATGATTACAAATGATATTAATGAAATATTTATCAATTTTAAAAAAAATAATATATCATTTATTTTCTTACCTTCCATGCATATTAATATGTTATCTTTGTTTGTGTGTACGTGTGAACAATCTTCTCCACAAAGCGATGTGGTTAATTATTTGTCACCACATCACAATTATGATATATAAATATATATAAATATATATAGATGAATAATATATTGATAATTATATGATTATCATAATGAAAATATAAAATGATAATTACCTTTTTCCATAATGATCATTTAAATATGGAAATGTTAGTAATGAGTACATAAAATCGATCATATACATGATTATAACATTGTTCATTTTTCCTAAGCATGAATAAATGGATGGATTTAAATGTATAATTTTCATATTAAAATTAATATTATGTAAGGAATATAATTTTGGATATGGTTTAATCATGACCACATTGGATATTATCATCAGACCAAATTCATCTTGAAATCAAGTACCAAATTTTGACCAAACATCAGACCTAAGTTGAAGTAATTATTTAATGGTTAAAAATGATAATAAATGAAATAAATTTAATAACATGAATGAAAGAGGTTATCTATAAAATAAAAATTAACTTTTGTGTATTTTTCATTTTTAGAAATAACATATGAGCTCAATCATACCCGATTTAAGGTACATTGTCACAATATCCATTCACTGAGGCATATTATGATGTTATACATCACATTTATTTATTATGTGTATAATCAACCCCTTTGACTATTAATTATTGTCCAAGGTTTTCAAATGTAAATACATTATCAAAATCATTTTAATAAATGAAAAAATGAATTTTTTTCTTAACATATATAGTGACAATAACACACTCCCCAACCCCCCCCCCCCCCCCCCCCGTCGTGACCATTATTTTATTTACAGATTCCTATATAAACCTTAGTTTTTTAAAAGAAAAATAAACACCTTATTCATTTTTTCAGAATTCTGGAATTGAAAATATTTTTGAGAATGGATTGATTATATCAATATCTTGACATGATATCTTGTGATTTCAAAGTATAAATGATATTTTTTACATTGTTCTTGTTTTATTTGTTATGATTAGGTTATGGTTACTGATAATTTTTTATGACTAAAGTTGGTTCCAAGATAAACTGAGAGTGTTTGATACCATGATATCTCTAAAATTCATTGGGAAATGATACATAATTAACTATTAGGGTTTCTATTAAGATATTTATTGAATATATTGTGGTGGGTATTCCCAATGTAACCCTAATTCATACTCCCTGTAGAAATAAAAAATACATTGTAATACTGATATGGATGACAAGCATTACCCTTATGATCTACTATTTATATGAATTTTTTTAATTAATAATATTTTTTTCACGAGTTTAGAATAATATTTTATTCTTTATGTGTGAAAAGTATGATTATTCTTTGATGAGTTTAAAATATTCATGCACTAACTGTTTTGTTCCATCTTTTAGGCCCCTTACTAATATTTTTTTCTTGTCCCATGTTTTAAACGGTAGTTCATAGGTTATAAGGATTGGTAAAAAAATTAGGAAGAAAAAGATGGATGTAATGAGGATTTTTATAAATAAAAATTAATCATATTTTATTTTAAATGTTTTATATTTTTATGAAATGGATATTGTTTAAGTTATACCCTCCTTGTATGTGTGAGGGATATTATTTGTGAACGATTCCTTATTTCTATAAGACAGTTAACCTAAAACAATCCTCAATATGAATGAATGTGTTCGTTACTTATCTCAATATTATTTAACATTTACAGATGGGTTATTATAGATGGTATCATCGGTCGGTTTAGGTAACATTTGGGGATAAAATATTGTCAATAAAATATCTATAAATGATTTTTTCTTTAATTTCATATTGCAATGATATAGAATTTTAAGAATACCATGTCTCTTCGTAAATGATATATCTTCTTATAATGGTTTTCTTTAGAACATACAAGATATTTGAGATGGTATTCCATCCTTAGGAAAACAACCTTCTAAATTAGTAACTGGAGATGGTCGAAATAGAAAACCAATAGTTTGTTGATGTGATGGATCAAATGAGATAGACTATAAATGGTGGAGAAATATATGCACGAGATCAACCAAATCAACCACACGTGAATATGTTTATAGTGGAACATTTCACAAGGAAACGTACCCATCATTTATAGGATCATCTGACTCATTAGAAATATTTTCCTAAGGAAGATTGACTTATGTTGAAAAAAAACACGAAATTCAGGTAGGAGGATGACTCAGTGGCCAAAAAAGTTACTTCAATTGAAAGGTACACACCAAATTTCATATGAGATATTTATAGTGAAATCATTTTTTTTTACTCAGAATTAAGGCCATAATAAAAAAGTTCATTGTTATCTCATGAATTCTGGAGATTTAAAAAACATAGACAATGTGTTGAGATGGTGGAAATATTTTTTTTGATGATCATGTTTTATTCAACAACTAGAAGAAAAAATGGTAGATATTGAAGGAGAAGTGGAATAATTCATTAAAAATTATAATGCAAACAGAATTTAATTTAATTTTTTTCGAGAATTTCTGTAAAAAATACAGTGCAGAGTGCCTTACGAATTCAGGTAAGTGCTTTTAATGTGATAAAATAGAACCTCTGTCTTATAACTATAATGAAATAGATCATGGTTGTGATAAGATAAAATGATATTTATAGTTTGAAAATTTATTTAAATTCAATTATATTGTAAATTAGGAAAATAATTTCCCAAAGGGGAACCTTAATTATTGGGATCAACATAACTATAATAAAAAAGGTGTGATAAATACGTTGGCAGTACTTCAAAATATTTAGGGCCATCAAATGATGTGTTTTTTGGAACCATGATTTTTTATTTATATTTTTTCAATCTGTTGTTTGATTCAGGTTCTTCACATTATTTTATTTCAAAGGAATTTTAATTTAAATTCAAATATCCACCTCATGAAATTAATACATAACATATAGTAAAAATACTTGTCTAAATGATTAAGAAAAAATAAAATATGATTATCTTAATATTATTATTATTTTGAATAAATATTTTGTGCAAAGATATTTTCCATCTAATAGATTTTGATGTTATTATAGTTATGGATTGGCTTTTAGTTTACCACGATAAGAATGAATGTAGAGCTAAAAATTTTTCTACTAAGAAATAGTTGCAGTTTTGTTCAAGAATTAACCATTTCCATTGGTAACATATCAATAAGCTTAGAAAATGTTATCATATATAAATTTATTATTTTTTTCACATCTTGTTGAAAACAAAAAAAACTGTTCAAATTAATGATGTGCAAGTGGAAAATTAGAATCATGATGTTTTTCATGATTAGATTCAAGGTATTATACCTGATCATGAAGTTGAATTTAATGTTGACTCAGTTCCATGTTATATGAGAATTCGAGAAAACCCGTATCGAATGGCTCAATTTGAAATGTTACTGTTGAAGAATAAATTCCACGTGTTATTAGATAAGGGTTTCATTCATCCTAAAACAACACCATGGGGTAATCTGGTCTTGTTTAAAAAAAATGGTTCCATGAGACTTTTTATTGATTATATATCCTTGAATAACATCACTCTTAAGAACATGTATCAATTTTCTAATATCGATAAAAAAATTTATCAACACTAGGGAGAACAATAATTTTTAATGAATGACATGAGGTCAGGGTTCCATCATTTGAATTTATATGAAGATGAATTTTTGAAGGCCATATTTTGTACTATATATGGACACTATGGGTTTTTAGTTATTTTTTTTGGATTAAATAACACACCTATATTATTCATGGATCTCATGAATATAAAATTCCATGATTTCTTTGATCTTTTTTTGGTTGTGTTTATTGATGACATTTTTGAATATTCAAAATGTAAAGAGGAGCATGAATGTCATCTTATGGTTGTTTTAAAATCCTTAATGGAAAAGAATATGTATGCAAAATTTAGAAATTTTCAATTTTGGTAAAAAAAAATTTATTCCACCATTACATTGTTTTCTAAATTTAGAAAAATGGTTGACCCTTCTTAAATGAATGTTTTTGAGGGATGAACTAGACTCGCCAATATAAATAAGATTTCTATTTTTCATGGATTATCATAATATTAATGCAGGGTTTTTAAAAAAATTGAATGTTATCTATCCAATTGAATATGTTTGCTCAAAAAGGTGTTTTGTTTATCTGTAAAAAAGTATTTTATGTTAATTTTTAGGAATTGAAAAGAATATTGGTGAATTCTCCAATTCTGAGATTACCTTCTAGAAGTTGTGAATTTTTTAACTATAGTTATTATTCGTTGAAAGGACATGATTGAGTCCTAATTAATAATGACATGGTAATTGATTATTCTTCATGTCAGTTGAAATCCAATGATTTAAATTACCCTATACGTGATTTCGAAATATCTGGCTCTGTATTTTCATTAAAAATTTGGAGAGATCCTCAGTATGGAGAAAAATTTGAAATATATACATACTGTAAAATTTTGAACTATATATGAACTCTGAAAGAATTCAATATGATACAGAGAGGATGACTAGATCTAATCAAGGAATATTTTTTCACAATTCAGTGCCATAATTGAAAAAATAATGTGGTTTAAGACTTCTGTAGAGAAAGTAATGATATATAAATCATGTTTCATTTGAATCATGATCCTTTGGTTAAAATTTTAATGATATTTGGATTTAAATTTGATGTTTTAGGAAATTACACTTTTTTGTTTCAGGTTTTAGTGAAATATTCTTTATCATATTGAATTAACCAAACACATGAGGGAGTCAATGAATTTTAGAAAGAGGTAAAATTGGTTCAAAAGGGAATGTTACATGAATTTAACATTGATAAGTAATTTTTTTCAATTTAGGAAGGGATTAAGGGTTCCATGTGATTCACAGTTTAATAAATAATTTCATTTTAAGGTCACATTTAATCGTTTTTAGTTCATCGTCAAATTATTAAGATGTACATATACCTTCAAGTGTATTACTGTTGGGATGGAATGAAAATAGATATAGTTGTCATTACCCTAAGATGTTTGACTAGTAATCAGTTAGAGGTAGAATTAAAGTTACCAAAGGGAATGATTCAAACATTTCATATTCTAGATAGAAAATGGGAAAATATATCATCAGATTTTATAGTGGTATTAACAAATACATCTTGAGGTAACGATGCGTATAAGGTTATTGTTGATCAATTGACTAAATATTCTCATTTTCTTCCTATTCAAGATACATTGTTTATAGATCAATATTATCAGTTGTATACTAGTGTGACAATCATGTTACATATATCTATCCTCTCTATTGTATCATATCATAACCCCAGTTTCACTTCTATCTTTTGGAATGAACTTTATAATTCTTTGGGAACAAAATTAAATTTTATAATAGTTTTTATACTCAATCATATGGGCAGTCAGAATGAACAATTCAGAACATAGAGGATATGATATGTGATTATTCAATGTATTATCTGGGATGTTGTGATAAACATTTTTCATTGGTTGAGTTTTTTTATAATAAATGTATTCATTCAAGTATATAGATTTCTCCATTTGAGGCATTATATGGAAAGCGGTGTCAGATGCCAAATTTGGGAGATGTTGTTAAGGAAAAGATGTTAATGGGACTAGAGTTAGTGGAAGAAAACCTTGAGAATGTTTAGTTGGTTTTGTAGCACATAAGAACACCTCAGATAAGGAAGAAAATTAATATGTATAACAATTAGAAGGATCTTTATTTTGAGGTATGTGATTGTATTTTTTTGAATGTTTCTCCATAAAAGACTATGATGTGTTTTGTAAGAAGGGGATGCTGAGTGTGTAGTTCGTTTGACAGTATATAATCCTATAAAAAGTTGGATCAGTTTCCTACTAACTGGATTTACCTTCGAGCAAAACCCAAGTACAATATTTATTTCATATTTCAATGTAATAATGTATATGTAGGATCTATCTAATGTTTTTAGTCTAGAAACTGTTCAACTATAAGATAATCATTGTTATGAGAAATTGAAAATTAATGTTATTGACTATGGATAACATGTTTTGAGGAATAAGGTGATTCATCAGGTAATAGTTATATCAAAAAAAATATGGTTTCATAGGTATCCTAAATATATGAAAATTCTATGATGGGGAAATACGCACACTTATTTGATAAGTGAGGAAATTGTGGGGATCCAATTTCCAAAAGGGGGGAAGGATGTAACAAAACAAGCTATTATACAATACAACCTTTTAATATCATGTAATATCTAGGAATTAAATATCAATTTAATGTTAAATTGGATTATATATATGATAGCATACCAAACATGCAATAAATGGTTTCTCTGATATCTTATGTTCCACGCAAGACTGAGTTATACAAAAAAATAATATATTATTATTTCAATTATTTTAAGTTGTAGTTGTTTCCCTGTATTTGTATTAGTGGGAATCAATGGAACTGACTATATTATATTTTCACATAGTTATTAATTTTTTGTATTCATAAAAAATTTATAGTCTTAAAATAAAAATAAAATGAAATTTTATGGATAAAAAAGATCAAATAGTTTTAAAGGGTTGTTTTACTGCCTTTTAATGGAGAACCCATTTAAAATCTATTTTTTTCTAACTTTTTTAAGTTTTATTAAAAAAATTAATCTTATACATTATTTTTAGGACATTAAAATTTACTATGGTTAAATTTTTGGTATTTTTCTAATAATATCATATTTTAATGAATAGTGAAAATACAATATTTTAATTAAAAACTACATTTTTGTCTAATTTATTTATATACTTATATTATTCTTTTAATTATATTATTTATATAATTATATTATTATTTTTATCTTTTATCAAAATATTGGTAAATTTAATCAATTTCAAATTAAAATTGGATATAAAATATTTGTGATCTTTTGAACATTTTACATAAAAGATATCTTTTCTTATTCAATCACTGGGATTGATTTCTAATTAACATTTCTCAATTAGTTATTTTTAATTTTGAAAAAATAATTCTATATATAGAATCATATTTTCCTAATTATTTAAATCTGTCCCTTTTATTTTTTTTCTTTATGAACTATATCATTAGTAATTAGTTTTATTATCATGGTTAAGGGTAAATCAGGTAATTAAATGTTAAAATAATATTATAAATATTATAAAACAATTATAACACTTGTTCTAATAATATTATATGAGTTAATATCTACCAATTCAATCCTTGGACCGAAATAGTGTCTTTTGGTAGCCACTTGTGTATGATTATGACATTGCGAACTGTTTATTTAATGAAAAGATAATATGTATTATTCTTGACTCTTATAACTAAAACAATTTTAATATGGGTTTATATAAGTTAATTCTATGAAAATAAATAATCAATATTAATGTAAATTAATTTCCTATTTCATGGTATTTTAATTATATTTTTGGGAAATACTTAATTAAATTAAATTTGAGACGCAATGCTGATGTAGTAATTGATTTATTAAAGGAGGAACTGAATAAATGATATTCATAATATTAGAATAATTATAATTGAAAATTTTTTCTGTCATTCTTCAATATTTTTTGGATAATTTTACATTTTAGGGATGATTTAATGCAATTTTTAATGACGAATCAAGTTTTAATGATATTTTTAAAATGATAGGTATTGAATTTTTACATAATTGACCTTTATAATTTTCTAAAATAAAAATATTTTATTAATTGATATAAAACTCATAAAAATATAAACTTTAGAAAAATAATTGGATTATTTCAAAATATTTCATTAATGACTCATTTTGGGTAGTTTAAAATTTTATCGTAATTATAATTACTCTCAAATTTTATATTACATTATTCAACGTTAAGAATTAGTAAGGATTCCAAGAAAATGGTAAGGCTAAAAAAATAATAAAATCTTGTCTAATTTTATTTGGATGAATTTATTACCACCGATAATCATTTAATATTAACTATAATTTAATTTTTATCCATTTAGAATAAAAAATTTATTTATATTAATTAATTATTTTTAACATTTCCAATAGTTCCCCTCACATTTTCATTAAAAGGGAACTCTTTCATCATTATTTATTATAATTTAAAATTAATTTATTGTAGCCAAGATCATACCAAAAACCTTCCTACAATACCTCCCCACATTCTAGTAACCTTAAATTATAATCACACCCTTGTCATAGGTGTTATGGTGTTAAAAAAAGTTGATCCTCCGAAGAAAAGTTTATGTTTTTATTAAAGTATTTCAATTTAATTTATTTTTCAAATACCTTCAAATCTTCACCAAATATTAACAGATTATAAAGATTTTATCATGAATATTCTAGGATTATTTTATGTTAATATCTTTAAATATATCCATCTACCATTTTATCAAATTGGAAATAAACTCTTCGTTCGTGTGTACGAAGAACCCTCGCCTGGAAAGCCGATATAGTTCTTTTATAATCACTATCATTAAATAGATCTTATAATGATGGAATAAATTTTTATATATGACACTAATGAAATTTATATCATTATAGATAAATAATATATCAATTATTTTCTTACCTTCCATGATCCTAAAAATGAAATAATCAATTTTCTGTACTTGTTATCTTTCACATCCATGAACTAATATAATTATTTTTTCAATACTACCTCTCAAGAATGGTTATAATGATGAAATTAATTTTCACATATGATATTAATGGAATATTTATCATTTTAAAAAATTAATATATTATTAACTATCTTACATTCTATGAACATAAAAATGAAAGCGTTGTTTGTGCGTACGTGTGAACTATGACATCCATAGAGTGATGTAGTTAATTTCCCTTTACAATATAACATGATTAATATATATAAGTATCTTTAAATTATTAAAATTATTATGAAAATATAATGATAATTATGAAAAAATAAAATTTTAATTACCTTCTTTTGATAACGATCACTGATAAAAGGAAAAGCAACTAATGCGTACGTGCGGGCTATCATCTCCATTATTATAACATTGTTCATTTTTCATAACCATAGATAAATTACTTCATTTAAAATTATAATAAATTCAAAAAATTAATTTTTATGTCATGAACATTATTTTGGAGATGTTGTAATCGTGACCACCTTCACTATTGAAATCATTCCAAAGATATCTTGAACCTAAGTTCCCAATATTGAAAAAACACTTGACGAGAGTTTGAATAATTCATTAATTGTAATAACATGATAATAAATCATATAAAATCAATAAAATATAATAAATATGATCTCAATAATATAGAAAATAAACTATGATTATTATTTAGAAATATATATAACACATGATGCAGATGGTACTCGAGGTATGTGACTTCGTCTCAATCGCTTTTACTTGAATCATATTTTGATGTTATACACCACCTTCTTTTATAAGGTGTATATTCAAATAATTTGACTTTTATGATCAATCAATAGTTTTCAAAAAGTAATTTTTAATATGAAAATATTTTCTAAATAAAAAAGTAATGTTATATTATCATACACAATGATAATGAATTTTACACAAACAAGACCATTTTTTGATATTTAGCTTCCTCTACAAGTCATATTTCATTAAAAATAAAAATACATACTATATTACATTTTCCATAATTTTGGTATTGAAAATAAATTTTAATAATTAATTTATTATATAGAAATCATAAAATTATATCTTGTGATTGCAATGTGAAAATGTTATTTTTCCATTATTATTTTTATGATTATGTTATGGTTCTTAAGAATTACTCTTGAGTACTCGTGGTTTCATGATAAAATAAGGATATGTGAGCCCGTGATATCTCTCTCAATCCTTAGTTAATGAGAAAGAGTTAATTGGTTAGGCTTATCTAGTGATATTCCAGGAATATAACATGGTGGGTATTCCAATTTTTACCATGAATGTTAATCCTTATATAGCCATGAATGATACAATGTAATAATGATATGGATTCCACAAATTCCATTTGTGATTCATGATTTCTATTGCATTTCACAGGAATCGTTGGTTTTCTGGAAGTATGATAAAAGTACAATGTATTATGGGTGAAATATATGATTTTGATTTCATTATTTAAAAATATAGAAGGACTATTGGTTTATTAAATTCATTTATGCCCCATACTGAGACATTTTTCACATATCCCTTGTTTAAATTTTTTTCATTGGATATAAAGATGGGTAAGAAAAAAGAGGATGGCGAGATTATTGTTATTAAATTATTTATCAATAATATGAAATCATGTTTCATTATAAATGTTTTATATATTAAAAAAATGGATATTGTTTTAGTTGTACAATTTTTGTATTCATGTGTGATGTTATGCATGAATGATGACCTAATTCTATAAAACTCTAAACTGGAAAAGATCCCCAATGTTAATGAGTATAATTATTGACTTAACTCCTTATTATTAATCCTTTAAGGTTGGGTCCTTATTATTATAACGTAGTTTTTCTACATATTCATATATGTTGGTTGGTTTTAAAAGATTAATTTAAGTATATCCTTTATAATTATTTTATGATTATTATTCTATATATGATGTTATAATGACCTATTTGGTCATATTCAACCTTCTAAATTCCTTTTTGATATCTGAGTTTTATATCATTAAAACATTTGTCATGAACTTAATTGATTTTGAAATTTTATTTAACATGCTAATAAGTGAAAAATTTAATAATAATCTTTAAAAATATTTGTAATAAATTTAATATTTAACATATGTTTATTATTAAGGAATATAAATAAATCATATGTTGATTCATGCTCTAGGTAAGGTACATTTTTTAATAACCACCATTCCAATGTTTTAATTACAACTCTTATTCTTCCATGTAAACGTTCTTCTAAATGTATCCTAAATACTTTAATTGATTTTTTAATTGATTAAAAATGTTATTTTTTAATATTTAAATTTTTATAAAAAGTTTGAAAAAATATATTTTTAAGGTTTTTTGTAAGGTACACATTACTTTAAAAACCACAATTTAAATGTTTTAATTATTTTTTTATAAATTATTTATTTCCATATACATATATAACAAATTATTTTATTAATGTAATTTTATGTAAATAAAATAATTATAAATGAAATTTTGCAATTATTTTTAAATTATTTCATATATTTTCAAAAGGACTCAAATGATGTATTTTATATTGAATGTTTTTACTTTATCTAGAAAATAAAAAACTAATATTTTATTTTAATATATAATGTTTCGTCAACTTTTCCCACCACCACGGTAATTATTTTATATTTTTATGTCTTTATAAACTTCATTTCGTTCTCCAAAGAAAAATTACCTATCCCTTTTTTATTTGTATTTTAAAAAAAAATTAAAATAGAATGTATAATTTTTTATTTGTTAATGTTCTTCTTATGGGTGTGAGGATCTCTTTGAACCACTATATTCTTCGGGTTATGAAATTTGTCTCTATACCTATATTTCTATCTTTTTTAATGTATGTAATAAATCTAAATTATTTATATATGTCTCTAACATATATACCAATATTATTCTCCATTCCATTAATTGGGTGATACATTCCTTATTCTCATTTCTCAATTTCTTCATTAGAAAATTTCCTTTTATTATGATACAAGGAAAGATTATACAACAAATTTCTTTCACAGGATAATTATTATGATAATACAATATTATTTATTTGTATTTTTCTCCCACAAAATCATGAACAATTTATTATCAGTGCACCCAGATAGAACTAAAATGCATTGGGTAATGTCTTTTTCTCATGTGATGTTATGTATTGGATTGGGGAGTAAACCCGATCTATTACGAGACATTTTCCAACATGTGATGTTGTCTTGAAAGTTAGGCTTGACTAATGTTTATGTCATGTATTCTATCTCAACCACATTTTCTATCTTTCCATGATCTTATACCCTATTCATTATGTTTTTATCCCTTATTATTAATCCTGATATTATGTTTATATAAAAGTATATTATTCATCCCTAGTGTAAAATTAATGGAATTTTTTGGAAAAAATTTAATTTGAATTTCATAATTAATCAAGAACCCTTATAAGTTTCAGTTTCCATTAATATTTATTATGAATTATTTTTTCAAATAGTTTGGGTAGTGAAGTTTATTTAATAGGTAATAAAATGGTTATATTGAGCCCAAATATTAGTTATTAATATGAATAACTATCTATAAGTATCCATGAACTAATAAATTTTTTTAATTTCTTTTTATATGGCCATTAATGAAATATTTTGAGATCATACCATTTTTTAATATGTTTTCCATGGATTTTTAAGGATAAATAGGGACATGGATAAGTTATATATGTAAATTTTAAATATATTTCATGAAAATAAAACTTTTTATTTCATAAAAGTTTTTTCATGACGGAAGAATAGATTCTAATTAGATGCGTCCACTTTGAGATGTAATTTTTATTTTTGAAACTTTTTTGTCCTTATTTTATCAAAATCTAAATCATAATGATCCTAAAATGTAAGAAAATTAATTATGAACATAAAACTCAAATTTAGGTAATGTTTATTTTTGGGTCCTTAAGGCTGTAACAATACATTTTAAATACTTCTATCAGTTTTTATAATTGATTTTAAACTGTTAGGTTCTTTAAAAACCTTCTAGTCCTTGAGTAAATATATATTGAGTTTAATGAACTAAATTTTTATTATTATTATTATGTACATTCTTGATTATATATAAATCACATAAATTAATATATTAACACAGTTATTGTGTAAAATATGTAATTTATTGTTCACAAAAAGAGTCACTTAATTAATAATTTCAAAACTAAAAAAATTTCTGACTACAAATAGTTCTCCAAATTTGGAGTTAAGGATAATTAGACACATGGGAGTGTACTCAAATACATACAACTTACTAAAAAATCATAAATAATTATACTCATAGTTGGTTATATTAAATATCTCAACGAGGATAGAGTTATTATCATATAATAAAAAACTGGTGTGATGCAATGTATTGATATAATTATCCACATTGTCTTCCATTGTAATTATAAAAAACAATTCAACCTAAGAAAAATAATATTATAATACCATTTATTATAATTTTACCTCCATTTATTCTACTAAATTACACATAGTTATAATGGAATATAACTTTCCATACTATTTTAAATTTCTACCTAATCATATATCAACACAACAAAAATCAAGATGGGTTTCCCCATAGTTTATAGTTTAGGAATCTAAAATGGGTGAATATGAATGTATATCATTTATTCAATTTATTAAAAGGTAAATTTGAGTTGATATATTTAATGGTTTTTAGTGTTCTCAACATATAGAATAATGTGATAGATCTCTCAATGGAAAATATATTATTTTACATTCATCGTTAATATTTGCATCCAACCTTTTTATTACATAACTTTTCATTACATTTTACAAACATATGATCTTTAAAGTCTGGTGTCTTGAAAATAAGCAACATAAAATAAGAAAACATAAAAAATTCATCTAATAAACTTTTAGGGATTCATAAAAAGTTAATTATAAGAACAATGATTTATTCTCATAAGCTGGAGTCATACATCAAATGAAAGGGTGAGCAGAAGGCCCAACAATGAAAACAATGGAATCAGTTAACTTGTGAAATCAATAAGAACATGATAAAAAACATATTCAAATGTGCAATGTAGGTAGAGGAATATCATAATGAAAGGATCATGAATCATAAATTGAATATGTGTCTAAAAAATTTAATTTAGACATTCTTGAGCATATCACCAAGGATCGTCCCCAAGGTGTCATAAAATTTACTAAGGTTATTCACCACGGTATCGTGAAACATGTCTTCTCTAGAGATTAAATTCTTTACCCAATGCATTGGAGTTATATCAGGGAAAACCCTTTTAATATCTTTATATCACATGATACATTTATATCATAATTAAACATTTAATAAAATGCCCATAGTGATTTAAAGAAGCTGTTTCATTTAAAAAACTTGACATTTTAAAAGTGCCTAAAAATGAAATCATTATGTCACATATAATCCAAGGAAAAGTAGTGAAGGTTATATGGATGTCATTTAAAAAATCAAATAGATAGAAATTATGTATTGATGAATACACTTATAAATGAAAACAGATTTGGGTATTCACTTAAATAATTCAAGATGATTTCTTGAGGAAAATTGAGAGATTTTGAGACGATAATTCTGCATCATAACAGCTATATAACATGGTTTTAGAAATCATTGAAAAGGGAGGGGAAAAAAGTAACCTTGTCATAAATAACTCATAATATAGTATGGGTATAGAATAAAAAGAAAAAAGTACATGGTATTGATATTTAAATGAAATACCATATGAAAATGAAACTAGAAGGAAAAGAGAAGATGTAATTATTTTAAGAAAATTCAGCATCCTAACAGCATCGCTTAAAAATTCAAAAAGTAAATTTGTGAGAGAAGAAGGGTATTATCGTAATTTTTCATTGAAATGAATAGTAAGAAGAATATATAAGAACCTACCCTTACCTAAGAACATGGAAACTAGAATACATAATAGAAACTAAATCACAACTAAAAAGAGGAGGGTGAAATGTTCCCTTAGCATGAAGAGTGAGTTCGAAAGCTCAATGGTTTGGAACTTGGGGGCTTAAGAGAGAATTGGGAGGACTCCTTAGGATGTAAAAATACCATATATTTGTTGAGGATGATTTTCGAATGAATTTAATGAGGGAATTTCTTGTTATTTATAAGGAAAGAGTGGGAATATTTAATTAATTTTCAAGGGACACCTCATTAGTGGTATTTGTAATACCATAGTCTTTCCCATGGTATTGGACACTTGGGACACCTCATAAAATATATTAATTTTCAAAAGTAGACCAGATTTATTACATCATGATTTCATCATCAAAAATTTCTTTAATGAATCGAATCTCAAAACTATATTTTTAAAATTCAAAGAATATTCAACTCTTTCAGATAAATCCTAGAAATATACCACAACCTAATATAGATGATCTTAATTAAAAAATGAAATCCATTTTATGAAAATAATTTACAATATATATTTATAATTTAATTTTTAAATAAAATCATTATTTATTAAAAAATAATTATAAAACTATAACATGTTCTATAACACATTGGTAAAGTAATCAAGGTCCCATAAAATTTTTATATAAACATAAGACAATAAAGCAAACAGTTATGATTACATTATTTGAAAATAAATTACAGTTTTAAATTATTATATTAATTAATAAATTAAAAATAAAATGTTTATGACATACAAAAATACCAAAACTTATATTATGGTCGCCTTTTCACTTTTAAGATGTCTAAATTGTATTTATACACTCATGGGTGATGATTGTATTTTTTTGGCTGATTAACTAATCATTACTATTCATTAATATTGTTATCTGTATATTACTATCCATACATTACTATTCTCTAAAAATTTTGTTGATCTAATTAGACTCTAAAATTTTTACTGTTCAAAACTGTAGATGACCTTTTTTTGAAAATCATTTCACATTATTAATTATTTAATGTTTACCTGAATATTTTAAAATTCCCTTTTTACAAAATTCGTTAATAATATTCATCCTATATTTATCTGGACATTTGAAAATCACAAATTTTACTATAATAATAAATATAAAATTTATTTATACCAATGGATTACAAATTTTATCTAAGGCCTCTTTACATAGCCCTATATAACACATGCATAGAACCTAAGTGTAAGGTTAGTTATGGTGATAGAATCATGTGGCGGCTCAGACAACAATGCCCGAGTTGTTATTTCAAACAGCTTGAACTTCTTCCTTAGGCGATTTCGTTCATGATTCACATGATTAAGCTCAGCTTGAGCTTGGTCTAGAGCAAAGCCCAAAGATGATACCTCCTTCCCATGCTCTAAGAGATGGGCTTTATACGGCCCGAGTCTACTGGATGAGGCCATTGACTCTTATTTTTGTATTAATTAACCAAAATTACTTGTATTAATAAACAATAATTTTAACGTTAAGAGTTTAGTTTTCAATTTTCATATTGGCCAATGGTTATATAAAAGTAGACACACAATGATATCACTTTATTAGTTAAAAGATATAGTTTTGTGGTCTATAAAATGAAATAACACACAAATTTAGGAAACAAATATTATTCAAAAGTTCGGGTTGTTACATTCTTCCCACCATAAGATATTTCATCCCCAAAACTTTAACTCGTACACTAATAAGATAAAAGTTGTGGGTACTTCATCCTTAAAGACTCCTCTAGTTCCCCCGAGGCTTCTTGAGTTTTTGGTTCCTCCACAACAACTTATCAAGGTGGGTAGTCTTGTTGCGTAGAACCTTGTCCCTACGATCCAATATCACCACCGGTTACTCCTCAAAATAGATTTCATGTTCCAGTTGTACCATATTTGGATTTAATACATGTGAAGGGTTAGGAATGTACTCTTCAATAGGGATACGTGGAAGAAATAATGATCTTATGCTAGTTTTGGAGGTAGTTCAAGACGATAGGCCACTGCTTCTAAGCAATCAAGGATTTCAGTGTGGCTAATGTAACTTTGACGAAGCATCCCCTTCATCACAAACCTCATGACTCTATTCCAAGGTGAAATTCAATGAAATAAATTATCACTAACCTCAAACTCCAAGTCATGTCGATGGTTATCGGCAATGATCCTTTCCGACACTGATCAGCTTTAATGTTTTACTGGATGGAAGGGACCATTTATGTCATCTCTTGCACAAGATTAAGAAAAAGAAGAATTCCCTCACCAGCTTCATGCTAACAAGTAGGATTCCACATCCTTTCCCATATAGAGCATCATAGGGTTCCATTTCAATACTTGAGATTAATCTATTATTGTAAGAGATCTCAACTAAAGGGATATGTAGATCCCATCCACCATTAAATTCCATTGAGCATGTTATTAGCATATCCTCAAGTGTTTAAATAGTCCTTTTAGATTGGACATTAGTGTGGGGGGTGATACACCATACTGAAATTCAATTCAATTCTCAGAGCATGATGAATAATTCTCCAGAATTTTGGTGCGAACCATTGACCATGATGAGATTAGATAGAAAGTGGAACGCCATTTATCCTTACCACTTCCTTTACCTAAATCATGAAATGATGATCAAGAGATAAATCTTCCCAATTGGTGATAAAAAGGTTAGTCATGGTTAGACGGTCAATAATAACCCATATTGCATTGTTTCATTGGAAGTTGTTGGGAGACCAATGAAAAACTCAATAGTGATATTGTCCCACTTACATGCTGGTTTAGGTACTGGTGGTAATGCCCCATTAATAAGTTGTCATTATTCCATAACTTGGTTACATACTAGGAACCTTAAAGTTAAGTCAGCAGTCTCCATTTTTATATTATCCCCCCAATAATGTTCATAATGGTCTCTATAAATTTTCGTGCTTCATGGATGTATAGGGAAGGTAGACCAATGAGCTCCATACATCATCTACATCTATATTTCAGTAATAGTTATAACACATAGTCTTGTATGAAATTTCAGTACACCTTCTTGGTTAATATTGAACACCGGAAACATCCCATCCATCACAACCTCAATATTCTTCTGTAACAAAGGATCATTTTTCTAATATTTCTTGATCTTCTCAAGTAATGATAGATGAGAAATAATTTGGGTTATGTTTGATGATGTCCCTTCCCTAATAATTCCAATGTCCAACTTTATTATGTCTATGATCAAAGGATCTCTTTGAATCCTCCTCATGGAAAGAACAACTGAGTTATTCATGATTAATGTATCAGCAAATTTTTTTCTCTTCCGAAATGATAATGAATTGAACAATCAAAGTCTTTGAGATGTTCTAAACATATCATATGTATCATGTTCAATTTCTTTTGTTGGAAAATATACTTCAATCAATTATGGTCTTGTATATATCAAATTTCTCCCCATAAAGATATTTCCTCCATATCATCAAAAAAACGACCACCACCAGCTCTAGATCATTCGTAGGATAGTTCTTCTCATGTGTCTTAACCTGTAGAGATGCATAAGAAATGACTTTGACATTTTGCATGAGGACACACCCAAGCCCCTTCAAAGATGAATCCCTAAAAAATGAATCCTTCTCCACTTGTGGGAAGAGTTAACACGAGTGTAGTAACAAATATATTCTCCAACTCTTGGAAACATTCCTCTCTCTCCTTTGTCAGGATGAAATTGACCACTTTTCAAGTTAACTTGGTAAATGGATTATAAAGTCAGGAAAAGTTTTTCACCAACCTCCTATAATGTCCCTCAAATCCATGGAAACAATAAATCATAGTTATTGTTTTAGTCTGAGGTTACTCCTCGAAAACTTTTCTCTTTAAATTTCAACTGTGATTCCTTCATTGGTTATATTGTTCCCCAAAAAGGAAACATGTTGTAACCAGAATTCACATTTTATGAACTTCTCAAAAAGCATCTACTTCCATAGATTTTGTATAATAACCCTTAAATGATTTTCATGCTCCTATTGAAATTTAGAAAATATCATTATATCGTCAATAAGAACTACCACAACGTTATCAAGGTAGTCCTTAAAGACTATATTCATCAAATCCATAAAAATAGAAGTTTCATTAGTCAATCCTAAGGTCATAACATCAAACTCATAAATCCCATATCATTATCAGAAAGTATTTTTTTGAATATATTATTTCTTCACACTCAATTGATAATAACCATATCAAAGATCAAACTTAGAGATGAATTGAGACCCATGAAGATGGTCAAATAAGTCAGCAATTATTTGAAGAGGGTATTTGTTCTTAATTATGATCACGTTCAGTTTTCAATTATCTATACATAACTGCATTGATCTATCATTTTTTTCAAAAAGAGAACTGGTGCTCCCCAAGGAGACACACTTGGTTGTATAAAACCCTTCTCCAATAGATCTTTTAGTTTCTTCTATAATTCCTCCATCTCCACGTTTTCTATCCTATACGGTTGTTTTTCATATCAGATGATATCTAGGTACGAGTTCAATGGAGAACTCTACAACTCCTTCTGTGGTAGGTCTGGGAAACTCCTCAGGAAATACATTAATGTATTTCTGAATTATGGGGACATTTTCTATCATCAAAATCTCATTTAATACTTTATATTCACCAATCAACTCCATCAAATCGATATACAAGGTTCTTCTATACAAATATCTAGTAGATATATCTATCCTTGGAAGAAAATTATTGGTTTTCAATTCAATACTACTGATATTTTCATGCTTCTGCATTTAATCTTAGAATTATAGATTGTGAGGTAGTCCATTCTAGAATAATGTTTAATTCTAGAGTAGGAATGACTACTAGATTTGTGATTAGACTGAACTCACTAAACTACATACAAGAGGTTCTAAATAGTGATGATGCTTGGATAATCCCAGCAGGAGTCTTGATTGACATTCCCAGTTTTAGAAAATCAAGGGTTGATTCTAAATTTGTTGCAAACATGGAGGAAATAATGGAATGTGTTGAACCAGAATCAAACAATTTACTATCTAGGTTTGAGATATATAAAATAGTACCTTCTACCACATAAATTTGTGCTTCAACATTGGTCGTAGTGATTGTAAAAGTATGACCTTTTTTCCTTGGACATTGATGAGGCTGATGGTGATTCCCCCCCACTGCCCTCAGATTTGGATAGTGATTGGAAAAGTGCCCAAGTTGTCCATACATGTAGAAGTATACATCATTTAGGGCATGCACAACCTTCCCTTTTCCATTAGTGTTTGGAAGTTGCGGATTCACCTCACAACGATAATTCCGCACAATTTGGCCATATCTACCTCACTTGTAGCACTTCCCTCTCCCGGGATGGGAGTTCCCCAGATGCTTCTTCTCATATTTTTTATATTTGTGACGTTGTACTCTGTTTCCTCATCGTCCTTGATTGAATATTCTCCATATGCTTAGCTCCATCGATATTTTTTTCATTATATTTCTGAGACCGTTGCGTCTCACCGAACTCAAGTTCCACTCTCATCTCACTTCTTATGATCTCCTCATAGATATCATAATCTCGGTTGGCAAGATTCTTCCATAGATGAGGTCTCAGTACACCTAATAATCTATAAACCTTACCATTTGGATCCTTGACATAGCTAGAGGTGTAACATGAATGCCTTGTGAAGTTCATCTCGTAGCTTCCCACAGATTCATTCTCATTATGCTTCAGCTCGAGAAACTCCATCTTAATTATTATTCTCATCGATTGAGGGAAATACATAATAAATAATATCCCTATGAAATATTCCCACTCCATAGCTTCAACTTCCACTCTTAGCCTTTTGTTTTTAATCAGTTCCCACCACGGATTAGCTTCTCCCAATAAGCAATAAATAGCCAAGGTCACCATCTCTTTTTCAGAATAGAGGAGCACAGAAAGGATCTTCTCATTAGAGCTGATCTACTGTTCATTAATCAATGGGTTGGTAGATCAAATGAAGGTTTATGGTCTTTGATGCATGAAAAATTCAACAGAAATTTGTTCCCTTCATGGTGATATTGGTCTCTCAGCTTGATTCATGTTATTTCCCATAACTTGAGTATGTTGGTTCATCATTCATATGAATTTCTCAATTCTGACTTCTGTTAGAGGGTTGTCAGTGCATGGTCCATTGTGGTCACCATTTGCACGGTTTCACCTATTGTATGCTATTTTATAATAGAATAAATCCTTAGTGAGAAAATTATTTGACTTAATATTCTTTTAACTATAAAAGATTCTATTTCTTAAAACATAATGATTTAAAAAAATTCATTTTTTTATAAATCCTTCATAATGATTCATAAAAAGAATATGAATAACCAAAAATATCTCTCAGGAGTGTCATAACCAAGTGTGAAGCAAGTCACATTGTCCTGTACCAGGATACCCCACATCAAGACTGAAACTGTTTGTCAATGTTTTCACACCTAGGTACATCTATGCCAGAGCTGCCTCTACCTGCTCGTATCTAGATAGAGATATTTTTTTTTTGGTAAACGAATTACGCAATACTCACCAAAATACATGGAAGTATTACTATATTAAAACATTTCAATAGGGTAATTCATAATTTTTTCATAGCCTAATTTCCATAAATAACTAAACTACCCATGAATACCAACTATGTAATCCCACCATATTATTAAATAACTTTTCATTACATTTTACAAACCAAGGATCTTTAAAGTCTAGTGTCTTGGAAATGAAAAACATAAAACATAAAAAATAAAACAATATTATAATCTACTTATAATAAGAGATCATATGTTCTTATTAAGAAAAATTACTTCATCTCAAAACCTGGAGACATACATCAATGATATGGGTGACTAGAAGGCTTTGTAAGGAAAACAAGGGAATCAGTTTACTTATGAAATCAATAAGAACTTGATAAAAAACATAATGACATGTGAAATGGATGTAGAAGAATATCATAATGAGAAGTACATGAATTATAACATGAATATTTGGCTATAAAATTTAACATATACATTCATGAACATATCACCAAGGTTCGTCCCCAATGTGTCATAAAAGTTACCATCGTTATTCCCCAAGGTATCGTTAAACTTGTCATCTCTAGAGATTAAATTATTTACCCAATAAATTTGATCAATATTAGGGATCAACCTTAATATGACTTTATTTTCATGTGACCCACGTAGATAATAATCAAATATTTCATAAATATCCCAAATAGAATAAAAGAAATGGGTTTCATTACAAAAATGTGACTTTTAAAAAGTGCTTAAAATAAGATCATTATGTCACTTTTAACCCATGTAAAGGGAGAGAGGGTTATATGTATATCAATTCCAAAATAACAAAGATAAAATTTATTTACAGATTAATACCTCTAGAAATTAAAATATATGTGGTTACTCACCTATATAATAAAAGACGACTTCTTGGAAAAATAGAGAGATTTGGGGATGAAATTTTGCAGCATAACGGAAGTATAATATGGTTTTAGAAAGCATTAAAATTAGAGGGAACATGAGTCACCCCATCATAAATAACTCATAATTCATTATTGGTACAGAATAAAAAAAATAAGATCATTGAATGTATATTTGAAGTAAATACCATATGAAAATGAAACTCGAAGAAAAAGAGAAGGTGTGATTTTTTTATTAAAATTCAGCAGCCTAACGACGTTGATTAAAAATTCAGAAAATAAATTCATTAGAGAAGAAGGTGTATCTCATCATTTGGACATGAAATGGGATGTAATATTAATATATAAGAACAAAAACCCAGATAAGAAGATTCAATATAGAATACATAACATAAAGGAAATCATGACTAAAAAGAGGAGGGTGAAAGGTTCCCTTACCATGAAGATTGACTTCGAATGCTCGATGGATGGGAACCTAGGGGCTTGAGATCACCTTGGTAGGACTCCTTTGGAGGTTAAATTTAAATATCATTGTTGAGGATGATTTTGGAATGAAATGAATTAGAGAATGGCATGGTATTTATAGGGAAAGAGAGGGAATAATAAATTAATTTCTAAGGGACACCTCATCATTGGTATTTTCGAAACAATGGGCTTGCCCATGGTATTTTCCTATGGTATTGGCCAATTGGGAACCCTGATAACACATATTACTACTCAAAAGTTTACATGATTTATTACATCATTATTGCATCATCAATTATGCCATTAAACACACGAAACTCAAAACTATATTTTTACTATTCACCAAAAATTCAACAATTTCATAAAAATCCAAAAAAAATTCCATAACCTAATATCTATGGTCTAATTCAAAAAATAAATTAATTTAAGGAAAATATTTTACTAAATATTTTTAATTTACACTTTAAATAAAAATAATATTTAATAAAAAAATAGCTCTAAAACTATATCTTTTTTTGTAACATCATGAAAAATTAATCAAGGTCTCATAAAATTATAGTATAACAATAATAAAATAATTTAAAATTTTATGATTACATTTTATGAAAATAAATTCCAATTTTAAATAATAAAATTAATTAAAAAATTGTAAATAAATTATGTATGACATACAAAAATACCAAAACATATACTATGATCGTTATTTTACATTTAAGTTGTCTAAATTGTATTTATAAACACATGGGTAAAGTTTCTAAATTTTTTGGGAAATGTACAATTAATTAATATTCAATACTATTAATAAGGGCATATTAATATTGATACATTACTATTCACGAAAAATTATGTTGATCTTATTAGACTTCAAATTCTTTACTGGTCAAAACAATAGAAGACCATTTTTTCAAAATCATTTCACATTATTCATTATTAAATGTTTACATGAATATCTTAAAATACCCTTTTTACAAACTTCATCAATAATATTCATCCGATATTTATCCAAACATTTGAAAATCGCAAATTTCAAAGTAATAAGAAAAGATAATTTTATTTATACCAAGGGATTTCAAAAAAGTATCTAATCCATCGTTACATTGCCCCTTATAACACCTATATAGGACCAAAGTATAAGGTGTTCTATGGTGATAGAATCATGGGGTGGCTCAGAAAACAATGGCCGAGTGGTGACATCAAACAACATGAACTTCTCCCTAAGGCGATTTCGTTGAAGCATCATATTTTAAACCTCGGCTCGGGCATGGTCTAGAGAAAATCCCAGGAATGCTATCTCCTTCACAAGCTCTAACAGAAAGGAATTATACAGCTCGAGTCTACTAGATCAGGCCATCTACTCTTCTTTTAGTAATAATTAACTGAGATCACAAGTATTTATAAACAATAATTCTAACATTAAGAGTTTAGATTCCATCAGTCATATTGACAAACAGTCATATTGACCAATGGTCATATAATAGTCGAAACCGAACATTATCACTTCATTAATTAAAGGATATTGTTTTGGTGAGTATAAAATTTAATAACACAAAAATTTAGGAAAAAATATATTATTCAATGTTTCGGGTAATTACAGTTAATTGGGTTTCCTTGATACATGATTCAAAATTACAATTATTCAATAAAAATTTGTATTAATGCTAGAAATATAGATTTTTTATCTACATTCACTTATAATCCTTGTTTTCTAGATATTTCATGATTTATCAAAACTCACAATCTGTATTATAAAACATTCTACAATTACTCCAAAAAGTTTTCAAACGTAAATTCGAACAAATAATGAAATATTTAAAATACATGATATTATATGGAATGGATCGACATGTATTACCTCAACACATAAATTTATTTCTTAAATGTGTAGATGTATTTTTTCTTAATTCATAGAGTAATTAGATATTAGTTTTTTATTTATTCGACTGAATTTCAAAATCAATATTTTCTCATCTTAATATACTTGTATTCCTTGGTTCTCCGCATATTGTTTAACTAAATCTAATCTAAATCAAATAATTTTAGCTAGAATACAAGATAAAACTCTTAAAACATGGTTATATAAATTTGTAATAAGTAATTGGTTAATGGATTATATAATGACATTCAACATTAGTCACCTTGTATGAAAAATAAAATGTCTTTGAATTTTTTAGATAATAATATATTTGAATTTAATATATAGAAAATTATTGATATTTTATTTATAGAAGAGGAGATATGGGAATAAAAATATCAATGAATTGGGTTTAAATGGGAATTTGAAATTTTTTCCCTTACAATCAATGTCATTTTTCATAAATATCAATCTCAGCTCAATATTTAAATTTATAATCATAATTATTTCAACATGGGTTGTTTCAAATACCAAAAAAATTAAATGACCATATAATTACTTCTCTTATAGATCCACATTTATATAAGAATATCATAAGAAAATTAATGGTATTACAATGTATTATGACTATCAATATATCAAAAAATGTGAACATACCATTATAATATTCAGTTATGAAATCCATTATAGTTTCCCTCTAATTGAAATTTTGTATTTCTATTTACATAAAGTGTAAAATGTTTCATATAAATATGGTTATAACACTGAATATATTATTAAAAAATATCATAAACTATGAGAACCTCATAGTTATAAGAAAATGAAATTTTTCTTAAATAATAACATTATATCAATGTATAATTACCATAGATATTTTTCTTTCACTCATGTGATAAATAATTATATACTTTAATGTGAGTATTTTCTATTGATACATTTCATTACATACCTCCAAATTTTAGAGAAATTTATTACCTTATAATTTTTGTCAATAAATTTTTGTTTCATACTTTAGAATATAATATTAATACTATCAATCAGAAGGTTTATTATACATCAATAAAAATCTAGTTACCACTTGGTTTTACTCACAAATGATGTTGAGTATAAGAAATATATTACTTATGATTCTTTATGGGAAGGCGGAAATTACATGCATGGGTTATTATCCCTCTATCTATTCTCAAACCCAATTTCTCAACACGGTCATTTATGAAGTAAAACCTAGAAACTACATTCAGAAAATATATTATGTGTTTAAAGAAATATATTATATTTCAACAATAATTGAATCCATGATACTATTTTTTAGTAATATTTCATTGATAATTAATCTCTCTTATTTATTTAATTTTTAGATATTTATCAACTATTTTTAACACAGGAACTCTACTCAATTATATTTTTTATAGGATAAAAATATTTGTAAAGTATATGTGATAAAACCATATCATAGATCCAGAAATTGTATGTAATAAATGTTTGAAATTTCATGCAATTAATTTCACACTATGACTATTTTATGATTATTTATTCCACACTAAGATTTATTTGTGATTTTATAAAAGGAATATATATCATAAATTCCATGTTATAGTCCTAATATTAATGTCATTTATGATATATGTGTATATATATATATTGTATATAGTTAATGATGTTTTTATGCAGTATATTGTACTCATTTTTCATTTACCATTTTTTATTGATTCTATATACACTTGATACAACTTAATATACTATATCCAAATTCACTGTTTTTTAATATACTAAATGAAGTTCATTGAATTTATTAAATAATTAATTTTTTTGGATAAATTGGGTGACAATAGTTTACTAAATAAACAAATATGATCAAAAAATTATAATAGTAATTTTAAAAATGAATATATAAAATATTTACGCATTTTATAACATATTGAAAATATTTAAAATAAGTCGATACCAGTACCTAAAAGATTTACTCGTTTATACTTTTTCCATATTTCAAATACGATGTGAAAAAAATTAGATATGTATTAGTAAATACAGAATTTATAGAATAATTTATATATTCACATCATTAGTTAATGTTCTATACTCACTAATAAAAGATATTATTATTAAAGAATTGATTCTCATATATAATAAATTGAAACTATATTCACTATTTGATATTGATATCATACTTCAAAGTAACTTCATATAATTGAAAAATTACCCTCACATGCCTATTCGAAATTCATCAATTACTATAATTGGAAATAGTCTAAATGAAGCAGATTTGAATTATGATAAGGGTCGTCATTGAGAGTAATTTTTTGTTCTCAATAAAAAACATATTGTTGAATATAAACATTTTTTAACCATAATTATTGCTACATCATCCACATTGAATGGTAGTGCCTTTTTTATTAATGTTTATAGGGACATGGGATAAAATTCGTTATAAAGTGTTAAAACCTCAACACTATGCTATGAAATCCGTCTAATATTTATCAATTCATAATGTGGTATAACATCCCTACTCTTATGAGCTTGTAAAACAACATTCTCTCATTTTTTTATTTTAATTTCCTTTATTTTAAAATCCAGTAGAACCATTTTACAATGATGTGATTTAGCTAAACTTTTACACTGAGAAAAATTTATTAACCAGGGTGAGCCTGCAATTGTTAGTAGATACAACTTTTATACTCTTGATCATGAAATATATGATATAATGTCACCACATACTAAAAGTTTGGATGAATTTTCTTTTGGTGGGGAAATCATTTTTACTATTGATTTTCAAGAAATACTTCTAGTAGAGAATCCTGGAAATAAAAGTGATATACTATTTTTAATTATAAAATCCTCTTATATCTTTCCAAATTTCCAGGTTATTATATATTCAATGAACCTGAGACTTCATTATTTTAATAAAACTACATAATCAATGTAATTGAAATAATTTTAAAATTGGATTCTTAATATAGGATATTTCATGACTAGTGATCCCAATAATGGGGAGGTTGATATTAAAATTCTAAAATATTGTTTGAAAAATATTTTATAGAACCCAATGGGATAATTTTGGTAATACACCTACCAATATTTATGATGAAATATAAATGTTTCAAATTACTAATAATCATGGAATATTTTATAACTTTCATATGAGGTTTTGAAACAATTTAATGGATATATTTTAAAGTTTATTTTTACAGAGAAAATAGTTTTCTCATTCTTGGTTTAGTTTGTAGAATAAATTTAAATATAGACACTATATAAAATATTTATACATAAAAAACATTTAATGGTTTTAATATCACTAGTTATTCTTGTAATAAAATAATCATTTACGTGCAGGTTCCACTTATTTTTCTATATAAAATAGTTCAATATTTTATCCTTCATAAAGTAACCAATGTGGTTATTACAAATATTAGAGATCATGTTATAGGAAAAAATTATATTTAGGACTCATTATAAAAATAAGACTTCCATTGTTTCGATGAATACTACATAATCATATATATATTTTCCATTCATGATCTAATAAATACAATTTCAATTAAATATTTAATTTAAAATTATTATAAATAAAATTCAAGAGGAATATATATTGTTTTTTTGAATATACCTTTTCAATCCCATCTTTATCCTTGTAAAATTTATGCTGTATTCTCAAGAGATAACAATAAAATAGATTCAATATTATTGGTACATGATTCTTAAAAAAAATAATGGTGTGTCTATGAAAATATATAACGTCCCAGAATATTCATGAAATTTTCCTTTTAAATTATATGGAATTGTTTTTAGACAACACGGTCTAGCAGATCAAAATTATGAGGGTTGGTGCCCCCGGAATTGAATCTTGTTCATTTTTAAGGTACGTTCAGCAAACGTGTGACCGGGTTTTTCTAACAATTTAAATGGTACTTGAATCGAAAATCATAGGGAAATGTTGAACATAAAAAAGACTAGATTTTCCTTGAGTGGACAAAAATTTGACAAATAAGGTTTGAACGGAAAAGATAATTTATTACCATTTCCTAAAAAAATAATAAAATAACATTTAACATTATTTTATTTCATTCGTCTCCAACAAGATACGACAATACAATGATGTGGTGCATTGATGAGGCAGTGACAAGATGCATTAATGAATCTTGTTAATGGCTCATTAACACATAGAATAATGAATCTTTAATGATGAGTAAACGAAATAATATTTCATAAATAAAACTGTGTAACAATACAATGTCGCTACGTAACATAAAATCTACAGCATGTTTTCCTTTTAATAGTTTGATGTGTTTTTGGAATGAGGAATAAACTGTGATGATTCTTTGACTAACCTTCGATGGATTTCCCCCCTAAAGAAGAACAACGAACCCCAGTGGGACGTCATCATCATAGACGTACCTCGGAGAAAGATGAATGAAATTGACCTTTTAGACAGTCGAGGATGATGCTCTGTGGAAACAAACCTTAATGATATTGGGGTTTGTTTTATTTTTATTTTATTCCCTGTTTTTATTCTACATATCAAACGTGGATTGACCCAAGAACATGTTTCTTAAAAGATTGTGCATTCTAGTAGTAGGGCGTCATTCATGGATTTTTCTAATCAGTGTTAATTTTTATTAATTGATAGAATGTTAATCCCCAGACCTTCCCCTATTTTAAACCTCTAATACAGAGGGCGTGGGATGACGCAGACAAGGCCTGGGACCCTCTACATGTGCGATCTTCAAAGTCATATCCTCAAATTGGTGGAATGATGAATTTGGGGGCAAGGTAGGGATGTCATCATCATGAAAGTATTGTTGGCTAAGTGGATCAAGAAACAGACCACTAGGGTGACTCCAGATTCCCACCGAAGGAACTGTCAGCGTGCCATCGATAGAGGCTATTAGTAGGAAAAATTACTAGTAGGGGAGGCACAGGGATGGCTGCCAATGGAGGGATGTGGTGTGCTCGTCAGCATTCTGTGGTGGCTTAGAGGACCAGCGCCGGCCCTCACTACATGCATGCGGTGTCTTGAATTCATGCTTCCGAGGAGACCAGGAGAACCACACACTCTCTTCCACAGCATGTCGGCAGTGGGCGATAGTGGATTCTTTTCAATTTCGGCATGACATGGGAGGCGTTGGCCACTCCTTGCGGTCCATGATCAGATAGGGAGGGGACGTGGTGGAGAATTTAGTGTCCTGGGAACACACCCACGGTCCACCAATGATGAACCGAGCTCTAAGTGGAAGGCTTGGTCGGAATCGTGCATGCATATGCAACCCACACCCATCGGGCTGGGCCGGTTGAGAGCAAGTCCTGGAGAGAACCAGTATGCTACACTCCCTGCCAAACTGGGCCTGGCATAGTGAATCCCATTTGGTCTGGCCCACTGGTCAGGCCAGATCAGACCTACCCTGACCCGAACTAGGTCAGGTCATGCCATTTGTATTAAACAAGGGTACATGGGAGACCCATGTCAGTTTGGTTTGGTCAGTATGACCAGGTAGGAATGGAAGAGGACAGAATAAGACTTTATTCCCTGCACATGTTTTAGAGTTATAGACCTCCCATGTTCAGGGAAGATATGGATCGCCAGGTTGCTGAGGATTGGCTAGAGGCAGTGAGGTGGGACTTCCACATAGTAAGAACACCGCTTGACTAGATGGTCAGTGATAGATGTGAGCCTTCTTCAAGGCTCAACTGGGAGATGGTGGAATCCTATGATCCGGAAGCATGTTGAAGGGAAACTCACTTGTACGGACATCGAGAGGATTTCCTTGGAGGAGTTCTTCCACATGACGTTGTGCTCGGTTCACATTCATGTGATGCTTCACCCTCTGTAGGGATTCATGATCGTGGATGAGTAATCAGTGAAGTCCACCGAGTTTTCTCACTACTCTATAGACATGGTTTGAGATCAAATCATCCTAGCTCAAGCCTTTGAGAAGGTACTTAGATGGGATATTAGGACATCTGTGTTGTCTCCTAGCATCTCCATGTATGTTGGAGTGATGGAGCGAGATCTACTAGTAGGGACCTTACTCAAAAAGCAGGAACCGATAGTGGGTTCCACCACTGGGTGATAGGCAGTCAAACCATCTGAGGTAGGCAACCGAAAGAAGGCGTAACATTCTAAGTAGGCCAATTCATCTTGAGGATGCCCTATGAGTTAGGATCGGTGGTGCGAGGCCGCTAGGACATCATATGACAGATGAGGAGAAGGTTGTGACACTAATGCCGTGGGGAGGGACACAAGGCTCTTTACTTCATTACCTGCCATATAGTTGATCATAAAAAAGTCGAGGGACCTCCTAGATAGAGGTAGATGTTGAAGCGATGAGGGACGTAAAGTGGAAGATCTTGAAGGGAGCAGACTGTGTAGTAGGCGGTGGGCGACGGGTCGATGTACTACCTCCACCACCTCCAGGTTGTCTAGCCCAGTCTGAGGGAGTAGGCAGAAAGGCGCAAACACGATTTCAGAATATGGAGACTTATGATCATAGAACATCAGAGTTGATTCGAGGTAAGATATATATATTATCCTCTGTAGCTACAGTTCCTATAGACACGAGGTCCAATCACTCAGTTTGTGCCAAAACTCTCAATCGTAGCTCAAAGATTCATGTGGATCCATTGGATCAATACATATGGATAGAGACTACCATTGGAGGGGATTTTATGATTACATGCAGGTTCTAGTAGTAAGAACTTACTCTAAGTGTCAAGATCATTTTCTAGGATCTCATAGTTGTCGGGTCGAGGAATTACGACGTTATCCTGGGCATGGACTTGTTATCTACAGTCCATACTCAGATCAACTATTTTAGGTGCAATGTGCGGTGTGTTTGTGAGGATGGGACTATGTTCTTCTTCACATGAATGAAGGGAACCATTGTATCACATGATTGACTTTCTAAAAAAAGGGTGCGACCGATCAGTCAGTAGTTGTCTAGCATCACCCTTAGTGCAGTGAATGAGAGGATTACATAATTTCCTGTAGGGGTGGATGAGTACGAGGATGGTTTTCCTATGGATGTTATGGGAGTACCTCATAACAGAGAGTTATACATCGGTATTGACATGTACCCTGGGAAAACACACGTATCCACACTGGTATATCAGATGGATCCTATGGAGATTCACTGGTTGACGGTACAACTAGAGGACTTGTTGGTGAAGTGGTTCATAAAGCATAGAGTTTCCCTAGGGGATGCCCCAATGTTTTTATCCAAGAATGAATATGGGAGATTGTGGATATCTGTGGAATTCTCGTTCCTAAATCAAGTTACCATGAAGATAATGTATCCACTTATGAAGATTGATGACCTCTTTGATCTGCTAAAAAGAGCGATGTGGTTCTAAAGGATTGACCTCAAATCAAGACATCACAAGCTTCTGGTACGGGATGATGACGTACCAAAGATAGCCTTCAGGTGCTGGTATGACCACTACATGTTCAGGGTGATTCCTTTTAGCGTGAAAAATTCCCTAGTAGTGTTCATGGGACTCATGAATAGGATACTCGAGCCTTACCTTGATCATTTCTTGGAAGTCTTCACTGAATAAATCTTGGATACTTAGTGTAAAAGGAGGAGCATGATAAAAACCTCTATAGATAGTCCTAGATACTCACCGAGAGAACTAACATAAAGGTAACCTCTTGAAGTTCTTATTCTAGACTAGGGGGAAAAAATTATAGGACACATCATCTTAGAGGCTTGAGTTGCAGTGGATCTAGTGATGATGGAGGCATTTCCTGCATAGGATCAACCAATAATCATGACTGAGTTGGGGTGTTTCATGGGGTTGGCCGCAAACTACTGGATATTCATGCCCGAATTTTCTAGAGTAGCATCACCTTTTCAGCTTTGACAAAGAAGGGATAACCCTTCATGTGGACAGAGAGGTGCCGACCGAGTTTCCAGATGGTGATATGGGGACATGAGAGTGCCCCATCTTGACAATAAAAGATGTGGGGTTTTGGTGTATATTCATCTATGATGCATTAGGGACCAGACTGGGTTGTGTCCTTATGTAGTAGCAAGCAGTGATCGCCTACAGATCACAAAATTTATGGAAACATGATCAAAACTACATGACCCATGACATGTAGTTAGCAGCACTAGTATTTTCAATGAATATTTTTCTGCACTACATTATGGGTGAATGGTTTACCACCTACACTGACCACAACAGTATCATGTATATCTTCTTCCATAGGGACATGATCCTGAGAAAATGGTGATGGATTGTGTTCTTCTAGGAAAATGACTTTGAGATAGTCAATACTCTTGAGAAGGGGACTGTGGTAGAATACAATCATTTTAGGAGGACTGGTTTTTAGCTACTGAATGAGCCAACATAGTAGTTAGCTTCGATGAATATATCATTTGTGCATGATGATGGTGATGATTACCATTAGTCGATGACTATTAATCCTCCACTCATACAACGAGTCCGTGAGGCATCGCTGGAAGATGTTGACTGTGAGGCTCGACATGATTAGTTATCCTCAGGACATGCTCCTAATGGATTTTTGATAGGTGGGTAGCAGGTCATCCATTTTATAGGGAACACCATAGTACCAGTAACATTGCAGGAGGGGGTGTTATGGAAGTTCCATACATCCACATTGGCTGTAAATACTAGAGTGGTGATGATTTACCAGGACATCTGATGACATTACTAGTGGAAAATAACGAATAATGGAGTGGAAGATTATGTCTCATGATGTCTCACATGTCAGCTCCAGAAAACTGAACCTTAGGTTCCAGCAGGCATGTCTCAACTACTTGTGGTTCCATTGTGGAAATGGGACAGAATCTCAATGGTGTTCATAACATGGTTACCACGTATATCCAGAGTCAATGATTATATATGGGTGACCATTGAATGACATACCATGTCATCTCACTTCTTACCCATCTTGGAGCAAGGACCAGTAGAGGTCATGGGACGCATCTACGTCCAGTAGATAGTGCATCTTCACATGGTTCCTTCGATGATCAGCTCAGACCGTGATACAAACATTACATCTTGATTACGGTAGGGATTATATGATGCTTTCATGACATAGTTGCACTTGGGAATAGATTTTCTTCCCCAGACAGATGGTGAGACAGAATGGACCCCACAGACCGTGGGGGAAATTCTTCATGCTTGTGTCCAATATTTTGGTCATAGTTGGGATGACCACCTTCCACTAGTATAGTTTTCATACAACAACATCTATAACTCCACCATTGGCATGGCACAATTCAAGGACTTCTACGAGCAGCCTTGATGATCACTTCTATACTGGACAGACCTACGGGAGTCGGCACTCATGGGTCCAGAGTTCGTATGGGCTACCACTGAGAAGGTTCTGTTAATCTTGGAGTTGATGAGAACTATACAGAACAAGAGAAAAAACATTCAGTGACAATAAATAGAGACCCTTGGATTTTGAGGAGGGAGACTATGTGTTCCTTTGAGTCTCACTCTAATGAAGATTGGAGAGATTTGGATGGGGCAACATCCTATCTCCACAGTTATCCAGTCCTTTTCAGAAACTATGCAGATTTTTTGAGGTGGAGTATTGCCTAGATCATCCCCCACATATGAAATGGGTGAAATTTTTTTTCCATGTGCCATAGATAAGGAGATAAATGAATGATCCATCAAAAATTGTTGAACAGGGAGAGTGAGATATTAATGTTAGGGAAATGTTTGCAGAGTTCTGGGTGGAAATAGTGGATCGACAGAAGCGGGTCTTATGTGGGTGGAATATTCCTATGCTGAGTGTTCGTTAGTAGAACAAGAATCCCTAAGATATTACATGGGAGCAGGAAGCTCAAATTTTTTGCTCAGTACCCCGATTTTGTTTATATGTTGTTCTCATGGATTTTGGGGATGTAATTCGCTATGGTGGGGATAATATATTGTCTCGAAATTTATATTTATTTTTTTTAAATTATATTTAATTATTTCAAGACTACAGGCTCAAACAACACATGATTTTGTGGCCCGGGGAGCTTGAAATAGAATTTTATAATTTTTTCAGTTTTGTTCAGTAATCGTACTGGCGATTTTTTTCTATCATTTGAACCCATTCTCAGAGAGAAAATATGAGGGAACTGTTGAATATATAATTCTAGTATTTCCCTAGAAAGGACTAATCATTGGACGACATGGGCGGAACGAAAAAGATAATTTTCATAATTTTAGAGATAAATAATAATATGACATTAAATGTTATTGTATTTCTTCCCCTCCCCCAAATGTGTGATGAAACGGCTACACTGTGGTGTGTCAACGAGGCAACGATAAGACAGATTAATAGATCTCGATAATTTCTCATTAACAGGAATTGTAAGGATGATTTAATGAAGCATAACAATAAAGATGTTTCATTAATGAAACAATGCACTGACATGACATCACAGTGTAATAGAAACATAGAGACATATTTCATTTTAATAGTTTTATGTGTTAGTGGAACTAGGATTAAATTGTGAAGATTCACTGATAGACCACCGATAGATTTCTTCCCCAAAGAAGAACGACGACCGCCGGAGGGACATCATCGACCTTGAAGTACCTAAATTAATGATGAATTCCATTATACTATTTGATCCTTGAAGATGATGTTCTATGACAACAAACCTAAACGAGTTCGGTGTTTGTATTATTTTTAATTTCCTCCATGTTCTTATTCTAAAAGATGAATGCAGATAAACCCACAAACATGTTAATATGTGGATCGTGGCTTCTTGAAGGAGGGTGTCGTTCTATGATTTTCTATTTAGGGTTAATTTTTATTGATTGATTGAATGGTAAATACCAAACCTTCCCATGTTTAAAATCTCTAACGTGGAGTGCGCATTCCGACATGAACATGTCTTGGGTCCCGCCGCACATGCGTTCTTCGTGGTTGTACCATAAAATCTGTGGCATGATGAATATGTGACCAAGGAAGGGATGTATGCAACCCAAGAGGCACGTAGGAACAGAGGGATTGATAAATAACCCACTGGAGTGACACTAGTGGCCCACAGAAGGAAGAACTACTATGCTGGAGGCTGTGATGGCCTGTAATGGCCTGAAATACAAAGGATCCACCCTAACTGGCACCTCCTAGAGGTGGTGGCCCGCATCCGAGTCACGTAGCTAACCAAGAGAGCCGTTGTTGCTCAACCAGAGTGGAGCCCAGGCCACGACCCATAGGTCATGGTAGGTTCATGATGTTGTGCCAGGAGGAAGCCAGGTGGGAGGAGTTGAATGATCTATTCCGTCTACGTTTGGATGGGGAGGGGACACATTAGTAGCTGTCGTATAACAGGTACACACAACCGGTCCTCCCCTGGTTTACCTGGATCTAGCTGGCAGTCTGTACCCACAACCAGGGAGCCACACCGGTGCCTCGAGGGGTAGACCTATGTTGGCGGGCCAGGCTTACACCCTTTTGGGACGGGCCAGATGAGACCGGTCGATGGGGAGACCATGTTGGATAGACCCCCTAACAAACTGGGCTAGGGACAGCAAGGCACATTGGGCCTAGCCAACTGGCCAGGTAGACCAACCCTACCCTAAACCTAACTAGGTAAGGTTGAGCCAGTCGATTTAATCTATGGTATGTGGGACCCCTGAGATGGGTTGGTCAGTTTGATCTTACCAAGATGGACAGGGCCAAAAATTAACCAACCCATAGTTACTAAAATTCCCAAATCATAAAAATCGGGCGTCCGTTTGACAAACTGTCTATTGTGTTGGAACCCTGATGATGAGATGAAAAATTGGGTTATTCTATGTGGGACTTGTTAGTGATTTAGGTATGACGGATAGATCGAGCAGCAACACTATGGATACTTAGTGTCTCTAAAGATGAGTGATTGTCATGTGGATACTTAGTGTCCGGACATACGAGAAGGAGCCATGTAGATCCTTAGTGGCCCGGTAGACGTGAAGTAGTCGTGGGATCCTTAGTGTCCCGAATGACGAGTAGCATCCATGTGGATTCTTAGTGGCCTAACATAAGAAAAACAATTCATTAGGGATGAGTCCCTTAATAGTACAAAACAATCATCACTATAGCCAATGATCCTTCTTCCTAGGCATTAGATGTTACCTGGTGTGAGATGTCCTTACATTGTGGATTTTCATGGTGGTATTTCTCCTTAGTGTACTGGAGTCCCCTAGTAAGTATTGTGTTACTCTCCCCCGCATGGGCTTCACCCACACGTGTTGTATCTTGTGCCGATGATGATTGTTTAGATGGGGGACTTGGTGGCCTAGGAGCTAGCAGGTCCCATTAGGATCAGGCAGCCGAAACATACTACTATGGATTCTAGTAGCTATAGTTCTTGTAGCACCCCAAGATTTCATAGTTTGTTATTTTATCAAAGTAATTCAATAACTTTCATTACATGCAACATCGAGTTCTAGCGCACCATGACTTACCGAACAAGTCGTTCAACAACGGTTATGAATAGTATTAAATGAATTTTGAACTTTATATAATCATTATAATTTTAAAATCCATATTATGAGTATCATAGACATAATGTAAGAACAAATACATTTTTTCAGATAAAAAAAGTATTCTTCCAAAAATGCAATTTTACCGCCTTTTAATGGAGAAGCATTTTTAAATCCAATATTTGAATCTTTTATATATTAAATTTTACAAAATAAACATGTTATTTAGAATCAGGAAATAAGAAATTAGTTTCAATAATGTTTTGGTGTTTTTCTGATAACCTTCATATTTGGATGAATAGTGAAAAATACTTTATTTTAACTGAAAACATATTTTTTAATCAAAATAATTTATATTGTTAAATTATAAATTTTAATGGTATTGAAGTATAAATAGATAATATTTTACCATTTAATCTAATTATGGTCATTGTAATTAATTTGACTTTGAAATTGGACATAAACAACTATCAACCTTTTGATAGTTATTATTTCATTAAAATAAGCCTTTGGGTTTTAATAGCGGGAATTAATTTAAAAATTAATAAATTCAACTTTTATGTTTTTAATTTTGTAAAATGGACTTCATTTTTAGATTCGGAATATTGAAATTATCTTAGGGTGAAATTTTGGAACTTTTCTGATAACTTTCATATTTTCATGAATAGTGAAAATTACAAAATATTAATTAAAAACAACTTTTTTAATATAAATAATTAATAGTTTTAAATTATTCATTTGAGTGATTTTAAATTATAATTAGATTATAATTTTACCTTTTAATCCAATTATGGAAATTGGACATAAATTCATATTTAAACTAGACATAAAAAAGTGTCAATCTTTTGATAGTTATTATTTGTTAAAAACACGCTTTTTGATTCGACAACAGGAATTAATTTTAAATTAATATCTGGTACTTATATGTTTTGAAAATAGAAAAATGGATTCCATATTTATAATCAGGATTTCCAAATTGTGTTAAAAGGAAACTTTTATTTTGAGACATTTTGAATAATTACATTAGTAAATATTTTATTTACCATGGTTAAAAGGTAAATCCGGTAAATAAGGGTATAAAATAATATTATAATAATACTAAATTACCCTAATACGTGTCATAACCCAATTTTTTGATACATGTACGACCATGGGAATATTTGGGTCTATTTTGGGACCCCATGGAGCCACTTGTAAGTGATAATGACACTAAATATTAATTATGTTAAAGTAAATGCAAAAATGACATAAGCATATATCTTTTAAAAAAACAGTTTTTACATAGGGTTATATATGTCTGATTTTCTACTATAAATATTCATTAGAAATATAAATATATTTCCGAAATAATGGTATTTTATTAATTTTTTTCGGACATTGAATAATTAAATTTATTTATGACACAATAATGATGCAGTATTTTCTTTAATAATAAAAGAATCAAATAATAAGTATTATAAAAGTTAAAATAAAAATAATTTGAACATTTTGATGATATCGACGAATTTTATTAGTCAATGTTACAAGTTAGTATTGTTTAAATGAAATTTATTCGAATTAATAATGTTGTTATGAATTTAACAAAAATCATTTATTGAATAGTGTCAAAATTGACATAAATGATTTTTTAAAACAATTATAATATTATTAATTGATATTCTACTAATAAAATTCTATGGTTCTGCCAAATAACTTATATAATGGTAGTTTTATTATTAATGGACCCCTTGGGGGTCTCTGGGATGATTATAGAATGTTTATTAACTATATTATATAAAAATACTAAGTGACATGGTAAGTGTCAAACTAATTAACTAAGAGTTAAAACTAAAAGATAAGGTTAATAAAGTGATCCAAACCTTTTTAAAACCAATTAGTTTAGTTTATTTCAACTTATAACCACCATAGAAGTTTAATAATTCACATTGGATCCATTAGAAATCGAATATGAATTTATAATAAAATAATACTTTATGTTTTTTCCTAAAGAGCCCCTCCTCCCCCTTATAAAAGGACACCACTTATATCCAATTCCTCACACCTCTCAAGCATTTTGGATCATCAAAAATCTGACCAATTAAGCTCACTATATACCACTCCTACTTTTAGAAACCTTATCATAGGCATAAGGCACTTCTTTGAGTTCTTTTTGGTTCAACCCAAAGGGAGTTACCCAAAATAAAAATAACGATTTCTCTTAGCTTCTTTTCTTTAATTTTACTTCTCCAACCACTACACTCTTATTAATCATTTCTTTTGTAACAAAACTAATATACTAAATATAATAGTATATTGTTATGAGAATTATTTGAACTAAACTTACACGCACCTCCATCTAATGGGTGAAGAACATAATGTTTCTGTCGATGGAAACCAAACGTCTCACGAAACAATGATTGTTCAATTGTCTCTTACCAATATCATGGTGGCCATTATGATAGAAATATAATTAAATATGATATTAATTATATTTATTATATATATAAGCTTCTTTAATTCCATTTTATATCATACCAATTTTCGTTTCATGTTATATATATAAGACAATTTCATTTGAGAAAGTGCGGACTACCGCCCACTCAAAGTGATATGACTCTATCATACCATACATGGAATGTATAAAGGTAGGTGTTAGTGAAATTAAGCAACTAATATAAAATATTATATTATACTGGAATAATAATATACCTATGTACCTTTTGGTTATTATTCCTTTTAAAATGAAAAATGAAATGGATGTAGCGTTTGTGCGTACGTACGTACTACCGTCTCCACGAATGCGATGAGATTCATTCCCCATCATATCCATTCAAGCCTAATTCTCATTTGATGATTAAAAATAATGTGTAGAGACTTGATATCATTCTGTATATGAATAAGATACTACCTATCCATAACAAACATGTCTTATGTAACAAAACATATAAAAGAAAACGTTTATGTTAACACTCGAAACAACGATAATACAAAATATTATTAACAAGGAAATATTAAATGATCATATATGATATCATATTTTTATATATGATTCTTGAATAATTTAATAACAATGATTTAACTATTATACAAGAGGTTAACCTGCCCTCGACCAAGGAAAATTACAAGGTAAGGGGTTTTCATCTCACTCTTTATTCCTGTGAGATTCGTGTCATATTGCCACTATTACCTTTTGTGTGGTGTGTGTACTGCCCATAATTGTATTCATTGAGTAATACACTTTAATTTATGTGTATTTACATATTCATTTTATGATACCTCTTTCATGGCATGTATGATTCGTAACATACAAAACATGTATGGGTTAATTTCAATGACTCTTTATTATTCGAGGTTGTTTTTACGTAAGTATCAACTGGGACATATTTATTATCCATGTCCATGTTTCCTGAAATAGTTTTCAAAGGGATTCTTATAATGGATTTTTTTACTAAAACATCATTTCAAATGTTTTAAATATTTATTCTTCTAAATCATTCTCATTAATATCCATGTCATCAAATGGGTTTTAGAGATTTATTTATATGTACATGAATGTTTTTAAAATTTTAATTCCATTCAAAAGTTTAAAATTGGTATGGGACACTTTGATTCAAAAATATCTTTAACTTTAATCCTTTCTAAATTTAGTGAATTTTAATTGTTTTCATGAAAAGCTATATTTCTCTCAAAGTGTTTTACAAATCATTTTTGATCTATGTCAACATCCTTTGATGGATTTTAAGCTTATTTGAAGTTGATTTCTTATGATAGAAAACATCCATATAGTATTCAAGGTTTTGTGATATTTTTTACAATGCATGTGTTATTTTTATACTATTCATGGTTTAGGGATAAAGTATTGACATTTCTAATGCTAGTTTTAATAGAAACATTTATGTTATGGTTAAACCTATTCATATGAGGAATGCATTGGACTTAGTAAGTGACGGGTGGAGCCCACTATTGATACTCGATGCATCGGTAGGTCTCATGCGAAAAACTAGTGTCTTTGCACAAGGCCTTGAAAAAATCTTATTTGTAGTCTCAACACAAGGCCTTGACTAAGAGGTTATGATAGTCTGGCATTATGGATTCCATCATTATGTAAGTGGTTATTGATATTGCATGTGATTATTCGACTAGTAGAATATCTATGTGAATAAGTAAATGGCATTATTTCATTTTATTTTTCCCATATTATGATGAAGTTCAAGTTTAAAAGGCTTTTTTTAGTTATGCATTTCCTTAAATGTTTGTGCTTATTTATGAATGTTTCCGCTATATAGTTATCCTTATTGAACATTTAAACTCACCCCTTTCAATGTTTTAATTTTTCCAGTATGTGATGATGTATTTTATGAATGACCTGTAGGGATAGTATGCGGGGATATGAAGAAAAGATGTTGTTGTAGTTTTTTCACTTTATGATTTAATATAATACTTATCAATATATCTACTGATTCCAAGGCTACTAAACTAATCAGTCTTTCGAGACTTGATCGTTGTGATCATTCCAATGTTATGTAATAATGCACTGACTCTGGGTAAATGGGGTTGGGGAATTACAGTTGGTATCAGAGAGAGGTTTATAAATAAACATGGAAACTAGATTTAGATTAACTCTGATTAAAGCACATAGCCCTATGATAGACTTTGAGGATTAGTATAGAAGAACTTCCTAGAATGTTGGTATTGTAGAGATGTGGAGAGTTTTCCAAGAAATACATCCCTGTCTGGATACAAGCAGGTAGAGGCGGCTCTGGAACAGATGTACCTAGGGGTAAATCCTGAAAACACCGCTTTGAGATAGACTTGAATTGGAACTGGTGCACGACAACGGGTCTTGCTACACTCTTGGTTATGACACTCTCGGGGGATATGATTACGATAATTCCCATTTTCTTTACAAATACATATGAAGGGTTTATGAGTATATAATTCATCAATGAAAACATATTTATGATTATGGATTATATCCATAAACCATTTAATTTACGTTACGTATTTAACATGTTTGGAATTATTTCATCTCATAAGATGACCAAGTTTTTGATATTGTATAGAAATGGTTCCTAGTAGAAGGAATGTGTGTAGAGACCCGAAGCTTGACGTACATGGAAAATACATTACTTTTGCGGAATACTTAATACATAACAAAAACCAACACAGAAGGACTATAATAGTTTAGTGTCTTTGGAAACTTGGAACGTAATCTTCTAATCTTGGTGAAAGATCCTCAACATCTCCCATAAAGATATTCCTTTTTTTTCTTACCTAAATCCATTCCTTATATCCTATGGGAAAGAAAACATAAAAAAGGTGAGCTCAAATGCTCAGTAAGGGAAAACATAGTGAACATAAAACAATCCACAAACATTTGAAAGCAAAAACTTGAACATGAAATTTTAACATCAAAATCTTGAGCAAAGACATAAATCATGGAAGTAAGTAAGGAATATATCATAATGGAAAATCAATCATGATAAAATATATTGGTAATAAAACATGTAATTGTGGAAACCATTCAGCACATGTCATGATTTCCATAGTAGCCAAGGCATTTATTCCAATACCATCTTAGTGGACAATATCCCTTTCTGAATCGAGTTCACTCCTCGTTGCAGTCCTATAACACTGAACCGGATTAACATATCATTCCAGAAATGTCTATCTCATGAGATATAAATATTTACCCAAGCCATTGGATGGAGATATAAGTCCCACCCATCTCATAATGAAATTATTCTTACTTGTGCCACAAAATAAACATACATCATTCATAAAAACCCAATAAATAAAATGGGTTTCATAAACATCATCCCATCATCACATAATCCATATAAAAGAAATGGGTATCATTTCATAATAATAAAATTGAAACCATGTAAATCATAGAGACATGATACTTGAAACATAAACATATCAAATAATGTAATCTTAGATGAAAAATGGTTTTGATAAAACACTTGAAAATAATTCTTGAGGAAAATATCCTTTCTTCTTCAAAATCATTCTCTTTTCACAAAATGTCCTGAAATTTTAAAAGAAATAGATTTAGTTAAAAATATTCATGAAATATTTTGGAGGATGATTTAGGAAAATAAGGCTTTATAAAACCGTAAAAATCCTTTCATGCCATAAAAGTTAAAAAAAACATTCTCCTCGTACATTTGTCGGAAAAGTAAAAAAGTACCACGTATGGTAAACAAAAGAAAGATTCCTTCAATAACACATAGTAAAAGTACAGGAGGGGTAAAAATTCCATTAAAAATACGTGGAAGAATATTAAACACTTTATTAAAAACATTTTATGGTCATGGATGAAAAATATAACCCCAGTAAATACTTAAGTATAAACAATCTCGGATAAGAATGAGATTGGAATAATTATCCCTTACCTTAGGTCTGATATGATTCGTACGTATCCAAACCTCCTGTATAATGACTTAAATAATGTCATTGACTTATTATAGAATCATATTCATTGTTATTATGTCATATATGGTTCACTTATGACTTTATATTACCCGTTGTTTTGTAAATTCATGTTAAAGTAGTGTTTTGGGTACAATCGTTTCATTTGTCGTTCATGTTTTAACTTGTAATTATTCATATGATTAAATAGATCATGATTAATTACATCCAGAATTTAAAACATGATTTATATATAATATATATTAATAATATACATATATATAATAGATCGATAAATGGAAAGAAATACACCGTTCATGGAGACGGTAGGCCGTCCGTACGCATGGACGCTGTTTTCGTTTCCTTATTGAATAGAATGGAATTAAGTATATGACAAACATATATATGTACATAAATCCAGTAGAATTATTATTTTATATATTTCATTATTACTTATTATATATACTTTATAATCATTCTTGAATTCTTAACATGGAAAATGAATCTCATCGCGTTGTGGAGACGGTAATCCGTACGTACGCACGAGCGATGATATCGTTCCCATGGAATTGTATTGGAGTGTATGTATACTATTTCATTATCAATATCACTTTAAATTAATCATATATTGTAATTTTTTACGCCATTATACCCATCCAAGTAAGGTGGTGGTGGAAAATAGATTACACCACAACGTGGAGACGATATTCTGTATGTACGAACATGCGGTGATTTCGTTTTCCGTAGGATGGATAGATGGTGAAATAGTGTTGTTTCATAATTATAATAACATATAAGTATATGAGTGATACTGATTTTATTACTTCATAATGAAACAACTAAATAATAAGAAGTAGAAGAAGAAATAATGTTGAAACAATTGGTAACAGGCATTACCTCTTCTTTGAAGTGCCTCATTGAGACATCCTCTTAGAGCACTAAAATAGGTCTTTGAAGAAGACCCGGACCTCTAGGATGTTTCTAGGGAAGTGGGGAAGTAAAATGGGTAGGGGTTGGACGAGCTTGAAGTTTCAAATTGGTGTGAGGAGGAGAGGGAGGAGGTTCCCTTTTATAAGGGAGGAGAGGGGAACCTTTGGAAATATAAGAAATATTAGTTTATATTAAATCCCAACCCAACATAAAAACTTCCAAAATGACTCATATCCCAAGATTAGATGAGATAGGGCTTTAAGAGCATAAAAATATAAAATTTAGACATGTTAGGAATTTATTTTAAACATTATCAACTTGATTTATCCTTATTTAATCAGTTTAATTTTATTTGTGGTAATAACATTCTAAATTTTAAATTATAACAAATAATTACTTATTTGTTGTGAATTATCCATAATTGGATACTTTATAACATTCCAGACCATATAAATTTAAATTTATAATTTTTAAATATTTTTTTGATTTTTAAAAAATTTTATAATATGTTATTTTTATTAAATAAAATTGTGTCAATTATGACACTATTCATTTATTTGAATTTAAATAAAATATATACAGACTATATGTTTTAAATAAAATATATAATAGATTTATAAAAGTTCATATGTATCTATAAAATTAGTGGAGCACATTAAATAGTCCATATAAAATTTTTTATTATTTTTAAATCCATTTATTTGGTTTATCTCTTAATTAAATAACGAGTACAACATTTTTGTATAATTATTTAATATACATATTTGTTGCATAAATATTAAAAATAAAATCCTTTGATTAAGATAAATATTAAAGACTACATAATAATAATGTTACTCGAATTTATCATCTTAAAATAACAACATGTAAATTTTTATCTTTACTAAATTTTGAAAGTGACAACGTTGGAATCATTTAAAATAAAATATTATAAGTGTCATAATCCCCTTAATAAGGATCCAAATGGTCCAAAATTAGGTCATTGGGTCATTAGGGTTTATATATACACTAATAATAAGTTTTATGCAGATTTTTGGTCCTTTTGATATGAATTACTATTTCACTAAAAACTATATTATTGATTTTTCACTAAATAAATAATTTCTGCATCATTAATGTATAAGATAATAATGTAATTAAATAACTTTTAAAAATTAAAAATAAATTACCATGATAAAGAAAAATATTTTATCTTTAACATAAGTATTTATAACCGAATTTATATTCTGTATAAATTTATATTAAAAATACTTTAATTATTAAAGTTGAGTGAGACATATTTCACTTTCCTTTAAATAAAATAAACTAAAGGTCTTAATCAACTCCAAGTGGGTTCCGATGGATTCCATTTCGACCAAAATATGCCTTAGGACAAAATATAAGTATCCAATTATTTTATTAAAAGTGTTAGGGTAATTTTATAATATTATATTTACCCTTAATTACCCGATTTACCTTTTACTAAGGTAAATAAAATTTACCGTAGTTACTATTCACAATGCCCAAAAACAAAAGGTAGCTTATTAACACAATTTGGACCCAATAATTCCAAATATAGAATCCTTTTTTCTAAATTCAATACACAGAAGTTGTAGAAATTAAATTAAAATTAATCTTGTTGTCGAAAGAAAATGGGTTTTTGTTTAAAACATTGCAAAAGATTGAATTTATTTAACCAACGAATTCAATGTAAAATCAATGAAAATGACATACATGATATTTAATGGTAAAAATATATTCTATTTATAGTTTTAAACCATAAAATATTATAATTTTACCACATAAGTTATTACGATGAAAAAAGTTGTTTTTAATTAAAATATAGCGTGTTTTTACTATTCATTTAAATATGAAAGTTATCAGAATAATATGAAAAATTTATCAAAGTTAAATTTTATATCTTGATTCCAAAGAATAAGTTTATTTTTTAAAATTGAACTTATGAAAATGTCAAAAACTAGATTTAAAGTCGCTGCGCCATCAAAAGGCGGCAAAACTGCATTTTTTTTAAAATACTTATTTTACCTGAAAAATTTATTTTCTTCTTATACCATGTTCTAGAAAATGTGTAATATGATTAATAATGATATAAAATTTAAAATTTAGTTAATAATATTCATAACGGATAGTCCATAATAATATTATAAAAATATATCGTCGTTTAGTGAAACCTGGTATTGTGTACAACACACACTATCGAGGAAGGTCGCAATTGAGTGTAATGCAAGCCAAGTCAGGGTTGCGTGTTGTGCAAGACTCCTTTTTTGTTTCGTATAACAGAATCCACCCATATTTCATTTATACATTGAATATATATATATATATACACATTCAATGTTGCGTAGAATGACTATTAAAAAATGAACTTGAAATTGTGTGTAACACAATCTAAGAATAGTGTTTCATATACTTCAGGCTAATACAGTGTGGCGTATAACACATGATAATCTTGATGTGTCATAAAACACATGACATCAAATAAATTAAAATGAATACTTATCATAAAATATCGGGTTGTTACATTCTACCCCCCTTAAAATGAATTTCTCCCTCGAAATTCGTCGGGGTTATACATGGTTTTCTACTTGAAAGTTTCTTTAATTGCAACACACATCGTAAAATGAAATACCAAAACATAACTTTAAAAACTAAGGTATGAAACGTAACGGTTACCCAAATTAACTAATCACTGTGTTTCCACATAGGAGAACATAGATGAAAATATAGATATGGAAAAGAAATATAACCCTCAAGTTCTGATGGAGAGTGGTAGAGAACATGGCTATGAAAAATATATCAATCACAAAGCCATAAATTTGTGATTATCTAAGGTACCATTTGATTCATCAGAAATAAGAGCACTAGGACAGCATTTTTGGTTTTCAATATCATTTCCCTAAAGTTGAAAATTTTGAATTAGAAGAAATACTTACTTGATTTTGGTACAATCTCACTTTTGTTCGTGCTTTGAATAATTTCCACTTCATCTCATAAAGAAATGAAGTTGAATTTGTTACTCATGAAGTGTTAACAGATCATGTGATAGAATGATGGGTCATTCTATATATTTCAAAGAAAAGGTTATCAAAAGTTATCAAATATACATAAGTCCATCTATGTTGAGGTTAATCATATACGATTCCAAAAATGAACTTATACTTCATATATCATACCACTTAATAAAATAAAACTAGTTTCTACTAACCAGTGACTTCCTTTAGGCCAGTGGTATGCAATAAAGGCAATTCTCACTTCGTTTTTGGGTACGATTCCCATAGCCTTGTCCGACACGATGGGCTTTCTTCCGTTCTGTAGGTTTTACCTTTTCTTAAACTACACTATTATAACATTCCAAAAATTTTATCGAAAAAGTTCTAGACATAAACAATTCAATCAGATGTCCAAATTTATCCATTCCAACCATTAAGCTTATCGAAAATACTTCTGTCCAATATCATGTTGTTAAGAAAATGATTACTTGAGAGGTCACATAACAAGTATGTGAATACCATCATTTATCCCCCATAAAAGATATATCTTTTTGGTCACATTCCAAACATGTGAATACCTTAATCGTGTATTCTCTTGAAAAATGAATACCCATTAAATCTTAGTGAAAACATGAATGCTGTCAAAAGTTAACTCATTCCACAAACAAAAATCCAAATATTCTATATAATCAAACCATGATATCACTTAGTCCTTATATCAATCATGAGCTCATGAATACTATCAAACATATTATTTTCTCCTTATCCGCATATCATCTTCCTTCCAAAAATATCTGAATAACCTTTCTTGGTTACTGGTACCATTCATCATATACTTTCAAAACTCAAGAAAAGGAAACAGTGTATCAATCCTTAGATTTTTCATTATTACATAGCACCATAAATTATTCTTGATAAACATACAATCATTACACTACATTCTTAAACCACTGACTGATATTCATCATTTCTTCCATCTCATATATCATTTGTAGTCTCTTCATCATCATCCACATAAATAATACCCATATCACCATGTTGACTCTCCATATGAGATTTTCCCTTAGAGCATTGGTTTCCATAATTCCCATACAGTCCACATTTAAAACACTTAACCGTTGTTGATGTCTTAGTAATACCATTATCCCTGTCCATGGTGTTAACTGAACATTTTCCTTTACAATTACTAGCTTTGTGTCCTTCTTTTCTACAGCCAAAGCATCTTCTAGTTCCTTTGAAACATTCTCCTTGATGCCTCTTCCCACATGACTTACATGAGGGAAATTGAACTTTCATTCCTCTATGATCATCATGAAACTCCATATTTATCTTATTATCTAAGTCGGGAAACATACCAAAGTTGAGATTATTGATCATAATATGAGATTGAAGATTAGGCATAATAACGATGTTTGGACTTCCAAATATAGTTTCATTTGGTTGCTCATGAAGAATATCATTCCATTGTAGGTCATATCCTCCATTATCATGAATCTTCCTGTTTCCATCCATTTTCTAAAACCAAAAAAGAATAGTGTGGGAGGGAAAAATCATTCTAGGGAAAACAACATAATAAAGGGGGAGTAAAGTCAATATCTAACATCTTAGGTTAAATTCTAAGATCGTTACCATAGTTCTAGGACTATATCCTATACTTATACTTAATCTTAGGGACATCCCTAGACATAACTTAGAAATATCTATAGGGATCTCACTAACATTTTCACATCCTAGTTTCCAATGTTTGACTAAGCCTTTCCTCTGATACCAAATGTAGAGACCCGAAGCTTGATGTACATGGAAAATAAATTACATTTGAGTAATACTTAATACATAACAAAAACCAACACACAAGGACCATAATAGTTTAGTGTCTTTGAAAACTCGGAATGTAATCTTCTAATCGTGGTGAAAGATCCTCAACATCTCCCATAAAGATCTTCCCATTTTTTCTTACCTATATCATTTCCTTATATCCTGGGGAAATGAAAACATAAAAACGGTGTGCTCAAATGCTCAGTAATGGAAAACATAGTGAACATAAAACAAACCATAAACATTTGAAAGCAAAAACTCTAACATGAAATTTAAACATCAAAATCTTGAGCAAAGACATAAATCATGGAAGTACGTAAGGCATATATCATAATGGAACATCAATCATGATAAAATATAATGGGAATAAAACATGTAATTGTGGCAACCATTCAGCACATGTCATGATTTACATAGTAGCCAAGGCATTGCTGGAAAGACCATCTTAGTGGACAATGTCCCTTTCTGAATCGAGTTCACTCCGCGTTTCAGTCCTGTAACACTGAACCGGATTAATTTACAGTTCCAGCCATGTCTATCTCATGATATATAAACCTATACTCAATGTACTGGAGGGAGATATAGGTCCCACCCATCTCATAATGAAATCATTCTTACTTGTGCCACAAAATAAACATACATCATTCATAAAAACCCAATAAATAAAATGTGTTTCATAAACATCATCCCATCATCACATAATCCATATAAAAGAAATGGATATCATTTCATAATAAGAAAAGTGAAACCATATAAATCATAGAGACATGATACTTGAAACATAAACATAGTAAATAATGTCACCTTTGATGAAAAATGGTTTTGATAAAACACTTGAAATGAATTCTTGAGGAAAATATCATTTCTTCTTCAAAATCATTCTCTTTTCACAAAATGTCATGCAATTTTAAAAGAAATGGATTTTGTTAAAAGAAGTCAGGAAATATTTTGGAGTAAGCTTCATGAAAATAAGTCTTTATAAAACCATAAATATCCTTTCATGAAATATAAGTTAAAAAAACATTCTCCTCATACTTTTGTCGGAAAAGTCAAAAAAGTACCACTTATGGTGAACAAAAGAAGGATTCCTTCCATAACACAAAGTAAAAGTAAAAGAGGAGTAAAAATTCCATTAAAAATACATGTAATAATATTAAACACTTTATTAAAAACATTTTATGATCATGGATGAAAATATAACCCCAGTAAATACTTACGTATAAACAATCTCGGATAAGAATGGGATTGGAATAATTATCCCTTACCTTAGGTATGATATGCTCCATACGTATCCAAAAATCCTGTATAATGATTTAAATAATTTCATTGACTTATTACAGAATCATATTCATTGTTATTATATCATATATGGTTCATTTATGACTTTATATTACCCGTTCTTTTGTAAATTCATGTTAAAGTAGCGTTTTTGGTAAAATCGTTTCATTTGTCGTTCGTGTTTTAACTTATAATTATTCGTATGATTACATAGATCATGATTACTTAAATCTAGAATGTAAAACATGATTTATATGTAATATATATTCAGAATATACATATATATAATAGATCTATAAATGGAAAGAAATACACCATTCATGGAGACGGTAGGCCGTACGTACGCATGGACGCTGTTTTCGTTTCCTTATTGAATTGAATGGAATTAAGTATATGACATACATATATATATACATAAATCTAGTAGCATTATTATGTCATATATTTCATTATTACTTATTATATATACTTTATAATCATTCCTGAATTTTTAACATGGAAAATGTATCTCATCGCGTCGTGGAGACGGTAATCCGTACGTACACACGAGCGATGATATTGTTCCCATGGAATTGTATTGGAGTGTATGTATACTATTTCAGAATCAATATCACTTTAAATTAATCATTTATAGTAATTATTAACACCATTATACCCATCCAAGTAAGGTGGTGGTGGAAAATAGATTACACCACGGCGTGGAGACGGTATTCCGTACGTACGCACGCGCGGTGATTTCGTTTTCTGTAGGATGGATAGATGGTGAAATAGGGTTGTTTCATAATTATAATAATATATCCGTATATTAGTGATACTGATGTTATTACTTCATAATTAATCAACTAAAGAAGAAGAAGTATAAGAAGAAATAATGTTGGAAGAATCGGTAACGGACATTACCTCTTCTTTGAAGCGCCTCATTGAGACCTCCTCTTAGGGCAGTAAAATTGGTCTTTGAAGAATTCCAGGACCTCTAGGATGTTTCTAGGGAAGTGAGGAAGTGAAATGGGCACGGTCTGGCCGAGTTTGAAGGCTCAAATTGTTGTGAGGAGGAGAGGGAGGAGGTGCCCTTTTATAAGGGAGGAGAGGGACACCTTTGGAAGTATAAGAAATATTAGTTTATATTAAATCCCAACCCAACATAAAAACTTCCAAAATGACTCATATCTGAAGATTAGATGATATAGGGTTTTAATCTCATCAACCAATAAAATTTAGACATGTTAGGAATTTAGTTTAAACATTATCAACTTGATTTATCCTTATTTAATCAATTTAATTTTATTTGTTGTAATAACATTCTAAATTTTATATTATAACAAATAATTACTTATTTGTGGTGAATTTTCCATAATTGGGAACATTATAATATTTTAGACCATATATATTTAAATGTATAATTTTTAAATATTTTTTTGATTTTTAAACAATTTTATAATATGTTATTTTTATAAAATAACAATAGTGTCAATTTTGACACTATTCATTTATTTGAATATAAATAAACTATTTACAGAAGATATGTTCGAACTAAAAGCTTTAATAGATTCATAAAAGGTCATATGTATCTATAAAATTAGTGGAATACATTAAATAGTTCATATAATATTTATTTTATTATTTTTAAAACCATTTATTTGGTTTATCTCTTAATATATTAATGAGTACAACATTTTTGTGTAATTATTTAATATACTTATTTGTTGCATAAAAATTAAAAATCTAATCCTTTGATGAATAAAAATATCAGAGATTATATAATAATAATTTTACTCGAATTTATCATCATAAAATAACAACATGTAAATTGTTATCTTTACTAAATTATGAAAGTGACAACTTTGGAATCATTTAAAATAAAATATTATAAGTGTCATAAACTCCTTAATAAGGATCCAAAAGGTCAAAAATTCTTCCAGTGGATGATTAGGGTTTATATATACACTAATAATAAGTTTTGTGTAGATTTTTGGCCCTTTTGATATGTATCACTATTTCAATAAAAACTATATTATTGATATTTCACAAAATAAGTAATTTCTCCATCATTAATGTATAAGATAATAAGGTACTTAAATTACTCTTAAAAATTACAAATAAATTACCATGATAAAGGAAAGCATTTTATCTTTGTAATTAGTATTTATAAACGAATTTATATTATGTATAAATTTATATTACAAATACTTTAATTATTAAAGTTGAGTGAGACATATTTCACTTTCCTATAATTAAAATAAACTAAAGGTATTCATCACCTCCAAGTGGGGTCCAATGGATTCCATTTCGACCCAAATATGCCTTAGGAAAAAATATAAGCATTAAATTATATTAAGACAACTGTTAGGGTAATTTTATAATATTATATTTATCACTTAATTACCCGATTTACCTTTTACTACGGAAAATAAAATTTACCGTAGTTACTATTCATAATGCTCAAAAATAAAAAGTAGCTTCTTAACACAATTTGGACCCACTGATTCCAAATATGGAATCTATTTTTCTAAATTCAATACATATAAGTTGCAGAAATTAAATTAAAATTAATCCTGTTGTTGAAAGAAAATGGGTTTTGGTTTAAAACATTGCAAAAGATTGAATTTATTTAATCGAAGAATTCAATGTAAAATCAATGATAATGTCAAAAATTATATTAAATGGTAAAAATATATTATATTTATACTTTAAAACCATTCAATATTATAATTTAACCACATAAGTTCTTACGATGAAAAAAGTTGTTTTTAATTAAAATATACCGTGTTTTTACTATTCATTAAAATATGAAAGTTATCAGAATAATATGAAAAATTTATGCAAGGTAAAATTTTATATCCTGATTACAAAGAATAATTTTATTTTGTAAAATTAAACTTATAAAAATGTCAAAACTAGATTTAATGTGGGTGCGCCATCAAAAGACGCTAAAACTGCATTTTTTTAAAAATACTTATTGTACCCGAAAAATTTATTTTGTTCTTATAAAATGTTCTAGAAAATGTTTAAGATGAATAATAATGTTATAAAATTAAAAATGTAGTTAATACTATTCATAACGGCTAGTCCATAATAATATTATAATAATATATCGTCGTTTAGTGAAACCTGATATTGCGTACAACACACGCTATTGAGGAAGGTCGCGATTGAGTGTAATGCAAGTCAAGTCAGGGTTGCGTGTTGTTCATGACTCTTTTGTTGTTTCGTATAACAGAATACAACCATATTTCATTTATACATTGAATATATATATATACACTCAATGTTGCGTAGAATGACTATTATAAAACGAACTTGAAATTGTGTGTAACACAATCTAATAATAGTGTTGCGTATACTTCAAGCTAATACAGTGTGGCGTAGAGGACAAGATAATATTGTTGTAGCATAAAACACATGACATAAAATAAATTAAAAATAATACTTATCATAAAATATTGGGTTGTTACAATGTGAACTCAAACTATACGTATGATCCAACGAGTAAGAAGGATCATATCATTCACGGTATTAAGCCAAAATTTAGAAGAGAAATAGTCTCCCATGTATTCTCACCATATGAAGAAATTTTATCATGTGTTAATTAGTTAAGAAAATAATTATCTAAGTCCTATGGCTTTGAAGGGAAGCAAGAGAAGAAAAGGATGGTAGAGATAATGACAGATAAAGGGAAAAATGTAGAGATGGATTTTCCCATATGTGATAACTCTGGAAAAAATCACCTTGGAAAATTCTAGAAGGGAATGGGAGTTTGTTATAAGTTTGGAGAAAAAGGACACCATGTTTCTGATTGTGAGGGTAAGAAAAAGGTTTTAAATGTACAATTCTTCATCTGAAAGGAGTGGGGACACTACGCAAATCAATGTTCAAATCATAAGAGTATTCCCCAAATGATGCTATTGGATAATAATCAAGTTATGATACTACCACAGATGATGAGGGATGATTAGAGTTCTTATGTTGTTATTAGAGAATTATGTCATTTGAGTGTTGTATCAACAATGTAATGGTTATGATAAATATGAAGTATATAAGGATTGTACTGCAGTACTATTTCATTAAGGACTTGAGATTTTGTTGAACCAAGAAAAGTGGCTCAATAGCAGGTTAAACTTTTGGAAAATATATGGTTGAGAGAAAGATAAACCATAATATGTTTCTGATACAGAGGTAGTAATTTTGGAATAATACATGATTGATTTGGATAAATTATATTGGATATTCATTATTACCTTGAATATGATTAATGATTTGTATATTACATTGTTGTTGGAGTTTACAAAATTTTTGGATAGAAGGATAATATCCAGTATTCTATAAGGAATAATGGATCATGAATGTAATCAATAAGGTTTTATGGTATTTCAGGATGTTGTAATGTTTCAAAATAATACATGATGAAGGTGTTCACATGCTATTACATGGAAAAAATGATCTTTATTGTGTTTACCTACTTTCAAAATTTTGGACATTGAGTTTGGACATAATTATTTTGGATAAGTCTAGTTTGAGATTATTTTTGGATTTCCATAAAATGGACAACCCGGAGGTCGGGCGACAACCGTCGCGTCAGGCAGGGCCCCGAGACTTGAACGCACAACCGAAGGGAGACAAATGTGTATCACCTACCACTAAGCCACGTGATGTCCTGGATTGAATAATGTATTTATTTAATGGTTCTTCTAGATGAATTATAAATTAATTTTTTTAAACCTATATGAATAGGATAACTAGAATATTATTTTTATGTTCAATTATCTTTTAGAGTGAAAGATGAGTTTGTGGTAGAACATAGTTAAAAGATGGGACTCTACATGTCAAGTATATATTTTTCTTCTTCTCTTATTCAATGAAGAAATTATTTCTTATACTTTAGTGAAGGGATCTTAAAGGAAAAATTTTGTTATCCTAATACCTTATGTTTTGTTGAACTGATAGTATTTTAAATCAACATAGATTGATGAATTTAAGGCCCTCAATTTTACACTTTTTTTTGTGATTGATGACCTCAATCACTACCTATATATATTTACGTTTTTATCCAATTATTTGTCTCTAATTTCTACCATTTTTCTCTTAATCGAAATCATAATTTGGTGGTGACCCATTCATTTCCCTTTTCCTCTTATTAAGACTAAACTTTATTAACCTAATTTCCGATCTAGGTTTTCCCAAAGGTATCTTTTATTTTCAACCATTTATTTTCAAAAAATAATTTCAAATTGATATGACATAATTTATTTAAGGACGTAAGAATGTAACACCCCAGTATTTCATAGTACGTTATTTTTTCAAAGAAATTTAATAACTTTCACTACATGCAACACCAATTTCTAGCGCACCATGACTTACCAAACAAGTTGTTCAAAAGTGGTTATGAATAGTGTTAACTGAAATGTGAACATTAAATAATCCTTATAATTTTAGAATCCATATTAATAGTTTCTTAGGGATAATGTAAGAACAAATACATTTTTTTCAGAAAAAAATAGTATTTTTCAAAAAATGAAATTTTACCTCCTTTTAATGGTGAAGCCTTTTTAAATCCAATATTGCAAACTTTTATATATTCAATTTGACAAAAATAAAATTCTTCTTTATAATTTGGACATTATAATTTATATTCAATAATATTTTGGTGTTTTTATGATAACCTTCATATTTTGGTGAATAGTGAATAATACTATATTTTAACTGTAAACAACTTTTTGAAACAAAATAATTTATATTTTTAAATTATAAATTTTAATTGTATGTAAGTATAAATAGAATATATTTTTACCATTTAATCCAATTATGTTCATTGTAAGTAATTTTACATTGAAATTGGACATAAACAAGTGTCAAACTTTTGATAGTTATTATTTTTAAAAATACGCCTTTTGGTTTAAATAGCGGGAATTAATTTAAAATTAGAAAATTCAACTGTTATGTTTTTAATTTGGTATAATAGACTTAATTTTTGGATTAAGAATATCGAAATTAGCTTAGATTTAAATTTTTGTACTTTTCTGATATCTTTCATATTTTGAAAAATATTGAAAATTACTAAATTTTAATTAAAAACAAATTTTTAATTGAAATAAAAAATATTGATAAATTATGAATTTGAGTGATTTTAATGTATAATTAGATTATAATTTTACCATTTAATCCAATTTTTGTGATTGGACATAATTTCTTATTTAAACTGGACATAAGAAAGTGTCAATCATTTGATAGTTATTATTTGTTAGAAACACGCTTTTTGTTTTGACAACGAGAATTAATTTTTAATTAATTTATTCCACATATGTGTTTTGAAATTACAAAAATTGATTCCATATTTATAATCAGGAGGTATATATTGTGTAAATAGTTAACTTTTATTTTTAGTCATTTTGAATAATTATTTTAGTAAATATTTTATTTAACATTGTTAAAGGGTAAATCTGGTAAATAAGGGTAACAAATAATATTATAATAATACTAAATTACCCTAAAACGTGTCCTAACCATATTGATTGAATCATTTCCGACCATGGGATTCCTTGGGACTATTTTGGGATCCCATGGAGCCACTTGTATGTGATAATGACACTGTATGTTAATTAAGTTAAATTAAATGCAAAAATGACATAAGCATATATCTTTTAGCAAAAAAATTTTAAATACGGTTATATATGTTGGAATCTCGACTATAAATTTTAATTAAAAATATAAAAATATTTCCTACGTAATTTTATTTTATATATAATTATTAGACATTTAATAAGTAAATTTATTTATGACACAATAATGATGCAGTATTTTCCTTAATAATAAAAGAATCAAAAAATAAGTATTATAAAAGATAAAATAAATATAATTTGAATGTTTTGATAAAATAAATTAATTTTATTACTTAATATAACATTTTCGTATTTCTTAAATGAATTTATTTGAATTACTAATGATGGTAAGACTTTAACAAAAATCAATTGTTGAATAGTGTCAAAATTGACATAAATGAGTTTTTAAAACAAATATTATATTATTAATTGATATTCTATTCCTAAAATTATATGGTTCGTCCAAATGACTTATATAATTATAGGTTTATTATAAATGGACCACTTGGGGGTCTATTAGATGAATATAGTAAGTTTATTTACTATATTTTATAAACATGCAAAGTTACATGGTAAGTGTCAAACTAATTAACTAAGAGTTAAAACTAAAAGATAAGGTTAATAAAGTGATCCAAACCTGTCTAAAACCAACTAGTTGAGTTTTTTTACCTATACCCACCTTATATGTTGAATAATTCACTTTTTATCCATTAGAAACAGAATATGAATTAATTATAAAATAATACTTTATGTTTTTTACGAAAGAGCCCCTCCTCCCCCTTATAAAAAGACAACACTTATAACCAAATTTCTCACACCTCTAAAGCCTTTTGGTTCGTCCAAACTCTATACAATTAATCTCACCATATCCCTCTCCACCTTTTAGAAGCCTTACCTTAGGCATAAGGCACATCAAGAGTCCTTTTTTGGTTCAAACCAAAGGGAGTTACCCAAATTAAAGGTAACGATTTCTCTTAACTTCTGTTCTTTTATTTTACTCTTACAACCCCTAAAATCTTCATATTATTTTCTTCTGTAACATCAATAGTATAATTAATATACTAGGATATTGTTCTGATATTTATTCGAACTACTCTTACACACACGTCCATCTAATGGGTGAAAAACATAATGTTTCGGTGGATGGCATCCAAACGCCTCACGAAACGATGATTGTTCAACTATCTCCTACCACCTATCTTGGTGGCCATTATAATAGCACTATAATTAAATATGATATTAATGATATTTAGTTTATATATAATATTCTTTAATTCCATTTTATATCATACCATTATTCGTTCCATGTAGTATATATATACGATAATTTCATTTGAGCAAGTGCGGACTACCGCCCCATCAAAGTGATATGACTCGTTCATACAATACATGGAACATATAAAAGAAGGTTTTAATGAACATAAGTAACACATATAAGATATTATATTATAATGGAATAACAATATACGCATGTATCATTTGTTTTTGATTCCTTTTAAAATGAAAAATGAAATGGAAGTACTGCTCGTGCTTACGTACGGACTACGGTCTCCACGAACGCGATGAGATTCATTCCCCATCGTATCCATTCAACTATAATTCTAATTTTATGATTACGAATTATGTTTAAGGTCTTGATATAATTATGGATATGAATAAGAGACAACCTAACCATAACAGACACGTCTTATGTAAGAAAATATATAAAAGAAAATGATTAAGTTAACACTCGATGCGACGATAATACTAAAATATTATTAACAAGGAAATAATAAAAGATAATATATGATATCATATTTATTTATATGATTATTGTATAATTTAATAACAATTATTTTACTATTATATAAGAGGTTAACCTACCCTCGACCAAGGAAAAATACAAGGTAAGGGGTTTTCATCTCATTCCTTACTCCCGTGAGATTCGTTCCATATTGCCATTATTACCTTTTGTGTGGTGTGTGTACTGTCCATAATTGTATTCGTTATGTAATACACTTTAATTTATGTGTATTTACATATAGATTGTATGATACCTCTTACATGGAGTGTATGATTCGTAAGATACCAAATTGGTAAGTGTTAATTTCAATGTCTCTTTATTATCAGAGGTTGTTTTTACGTAAGTATCTACTGGAACATATTTATTATCCATGTCTATGTTTCATGTAATAGTTTTCAAAGGGATTTTAATTAGTGAATTTTTTACTAAAACATCATTTCATGTGTTTTAAATATTTATTCTTCTAAATCTTACTCATTAATGTCCATGTCTTAAAAACGGTTTTTAAAGATTTATTTATATGGACATGAATGTTTTTAAAATGATCATTCCTTTTAAAAGTTTCATATTGGTATGTCACACTTTGATTCAAAAATGTCTTTAAATTTATTCCTTTCTAAATTGTGTGATTTTTAAATGTTTTCATAAAAAGTGGTATTTCTCTCAAATAGTATTACAAATCATTTTTCATCTATGTCAACATCCTTTGATGGAATTTATGCTTATTAGAAGTTGATTTATTATGATACCAAACTTAAATATAGTATTGAAGGTTTTGTGATATTTTTTACTGTGGATGTGTTATTTTCATACCATTCATTGTTTATGGATAAAGTATTGACATTTCATATTCTAGTTTTAATACGAATGTTTATTTTATGTTTAAACCTATTCATATGAGGAATGCATTGGACTTAGTAAGTGACGGGTGGAGCCCACTATTGCTCTTCGATGCATCGAAAGGTCTAATGAGACAAACTAGTGTCCTAGCACAAGGCCTTGACAAAATATTATTTGTAGTCTTGGCACAAAGCCTTGACTATGTGGTTATTATAGTTTGGGATTATGCATTCCATCATTATGAAATTGGTTATTGATATTTCATGAGATTATTTGACTAGTAGAATATCCATGTGAATAAGTAAATGGAATTATTTCATTTTATATTTTCCTTATTATACTGATGTTAATGTTTAAAAGTCTTTTGTTTTAGTTATACATTGACTTAAACGTTTATTCTTATTTATGAAAGTATCCGCTATATCGTTATCTTTACTTGGAATTTGAGCTCACCCATTTCAATGTTTTTATATTTTCCAGGATGTGAAGAATTATTTTATGGATGACCTGTAGGGATATTATGAGGGGATATGAATAAAAGATGTCGTTGTAGATTTTTTCAGTTTATGATGCAATGTAAGACTTATGAATATATCTAGCGATTCAAATGCTACTAAACTAATAGGTCAATCAAGACTTGATCTTTTGTGATCATGCCAATGTTATGTAATAATTCACCGACTCTGGGTAACTGGGGTCGGGGAATTATAGTTCTCTTACCATCAGGTGGTGTTTTCATTGGATGTCTACCGGAGTCCCACTGTACATTGCGGTTTTCAAATAATTTTTTGGTTTTTTTCTGGACCCTTGTTTTCATTTTCACTTCTACACAATAATTGATTCAATATACTATTAATTCCAATACAGTTTGGGGGATGTGGATGGGTGTGTGTGTGCATACAGGTACTCAAGAAAATGCATCCTACTTGCAGGTTAACGCCTTTGGCACTAGGGCCCAACCCAAATCCTTCAAGAGGTGGGCTTGGGGTCTGTCACGGCATGGGCCCCAGGGGACGGGTTATGAGATAAATATGATTTGTAAAGAAATTTTCCAAAATATACAATAGGAATAAAAATTATTTTAACTGTTACGAATAATGTGTCAATACTACCATCTCAACATTCATATTAATATCCAAAATTATTATAAATTCACATATATTTACTCATTAATATTATATTACTCATTATTATACTGTTTTAGACATCCCACTATTTTTTAACTATGGAATATTTCAATTGAAGATGATTTGGCATTGAAGATTCAAGTATCCATCACACAAATGTGGTAAAAAAATCATAGAAATTATAAAATCTTGTGGCCTTTATTGAATTATTCAATACTGAAAAAATTTATGCTTGGTTTGATAAAATAAATATTTATCATTATTAAAAAATTATTGTTTAAAATAAAATGTTATTATTTACAATATTTCTCTTCTATGGACTTTTAATATTTAATCATTTAAATATACCACAGTGTATAATTTCTATTTAGTTAAACATAATTCTTTTATAAATTATTCTATTATTAGTAATTGATTAAAATTTTTAATAATCATTTCAATTGGAAATATATAAAAAAAGTGAAAACCAATTTGTTACTTACAATTTTTATGGTAAGAATAATAATCTCGACCAATATATATCATAATTTATTAAACATTCACCATGTCCATTAAAAAATATATTAAAATAGTTATTTACCACTATATATACATTATTTACTATTAAAATTTGTAACAGTTCATATTTTAGGAAAGGAACATTCAATATATAATTACAAGATAATAGATAATTTTGAAGTACAAATCACTTATTCATTAATGTATTTTATTTGTAATACAGAACATTCAAATCACAAAAAATTATAGAAGAAATTGAACAATACATCATAAGTACATAAAAAATGTTTACCTAGAGACCTAATATCAACCATTTTAATGTATATTTAGTTATTTTTTATTTTAATTTTTTCCACTTGATTACATCATAAAATAGATGATTCCTAAATAATTCCTCAAAGGTATTTTTCCATCAAATTCTCCGACAATTTATATATTTATTGAAATTTTTATCATCACCTATATTATTTATTAGTTAATTTGATTTATATATTTTATCTTTCTGGTAATTTAATTTTTTTATTTAGTAATACATTCTAACAACACTCTAGGTGGATTCTTTTGATGACATTTTTTTTAATATCTATGTAAATTCATTATAGATAATGTTAAGCATGTCAAAATATTCATCAATATCACACATGAAATGAATATACTTCCCTCATATATATTTGTAGATCTAAAATCTATAAAAAGAATTTCATGAATTACACTAATATAATGTTACAAAAATTATAGTATGTTATTATATTTAACTTCTTTCTCGTTATTTATTAACATATTGTTTATTCTGATGCAAGTTCCTAGATAACTGACTTCACCAATAGACTATCATCAACAATTTTCCCAGTTATACATAATATGTTCTCAATTTTATTATAAAACATTATATTATATATGCATTTAATATATTTTATTTTTTTATTCATTTTTTATAAATCATTCCAATTAGGCATGCAATTTAAACCATTTAAATCATTCATGTGACAAATTGAGCATATATGTTTAATGATTTATCATAAATTATTATTTTTTCTTCTACAGTTCATGTAGTATATAGAATAATATAACAATGTATAGTTTATTAAATAAACTATAATTTTTTTATTTCATGTCTTTTATATGAAAAATTGATTTATAAGTTAATATATAATCTGGATATTGTTTTTTTCATAAAAACCTTAAACAGTATATACAGTTTGTATGGTTATCATTTTTTATAAAGTGTTTATCTTCCTATTTTATTCAATGTATACTATATACAGTTTATGTTTTATTAACAAAATTACATTTTTTTATTATATAACATACATTAGATTTTTTTCAGTGACTATTGTATTCAGTTTATATCATATTGACTAAATAACCTTTTTTAATCATCGATTTACATGAATTTTGTTTCATTGTCTGTTGTATACATTCTTTAATTATAAATTATATTAAATTGATTATCAGTAATAATAAATTCATAAAATGAGAAACCAAAATAATATCAACTTCATTGGATTACATGTTTATCCGTTTGATCAAAATATTATTACTAACTACATAAATAAAAAACAAATTATGTTTGGTTATCATTCAGGTTATACATATAAATGAGAAATAATACAATCATTTGATTATTTGTGTTATTTACTAATTAATATTTATTTATGGAATTCTATACCTGATATTTTTTTCTGTATATGTTTTATATAATATTGAATAAATACAAATTGTTTTTTAAAATTTATTTAGTTATTTATTCAGATCTGTTGTTTCTTTTTTTACTATATAAAGTCTTTTATAATATAAGTAGTATTAAATAAAATATTATTGTTAAACATATTTAATCAGTTTTAAAAAATCCTTATTTATTTAACACTATATTATAAACACTATTGACTTTTTGCAATATGATTGTTTATCAATTTATGTAAATTTATTAAAATTATTCTTCTTATAAAGGAAATATTTTATGAAACATTTATTTTTATCAATTGATTTTAATTTGTATATTTTATACTATTTATTGAATAAACTATGTGCATACACTTGAGGCATATAATTTAATTAAAAAACTAATATTTTACACTTTAGACATATATTTAATCGAATAGTTTGAAATATATTTATTTCACATTATGTTTTACAATATATTGTTATCATACCTCATATATATATGTATACATTAAAATAATTACTATTTAACATAATCATTTATAATGCACATTTTCCATAGTTCAATAAATTTTGGAATATGTATATTTACTATATACAAACGTTAATTTTTATAATTTCTTCAATTTAACTGTATATAGTTAACATATAAACACAAATGGAAAACTATATTTATATTTATGTGTATTAAATTTAAAGACTCAACATTCTAAAACCCTTTGTTTTTTCCCAAATATTATAGGTGTCAAGAGGGAGATTTATGAATTTTAATTGGATAATTTATATGTGTTTTCATACATTCACTTGTCAGATTGTGCTGTAAGTAATTTGATCATGTGGTCACTTTTCTAATAGTGAGTTCATAAATTTGTATGTTTATTATATTGTATATTGTCTTGTATAATAAAGTTGTAACACCCCGAGATTTTATGGAAATATTCTTTTTAATTTCATTAATACCTTGTGTTGTACGCTACACAAAAAGGAGCTTAAATAACACGCATCCCTAACTTGTCTTGCATTACACGCAATAAAGACCTTCCTCGATAACGTGTGTAGTACACAATACCGAGTTTCACTAAACAAGATATTAATATAATATTATTATGAACTAGCCGTCATGAATAGTAATACCCACTTTTTGAAATTTTATAAATTTTATCATTCAAAATGGACTTCATTATTTGGATTCGGAATATCGAAATTAGCTTAGGGTGAAATTTTGGTACTTTTCGGAAAACATTCATATTCTAATGAATAGTGAAAATTACTAAATTTTAATTACAAACAAATTTTTTAATCAAAATAATAAATAGTGATAATTTATTAGTTTGAGTGGTTTTAAAGTATATTTAGAATATATTTTTACCATTTAATACAATGTTGGTCATTGGATGTAATTTCACATTTAAACCAGACATAAACAAATGTCAATATTTTGATAGTTATTATCTTTTAAAAACACGCTATTTGTTTTGACGACGAGAATTAATTTTTAAATTAATTAATGCAAATGATATGTTTTGAATTTGGTAAAATAGACATCATTTTTTAATTTATAATATCAAATATATCTTAGGCCAAATTTTTTGTATTTTTCTGGAAACTTTCATTTTTTGATGAATAGTGAAACTACTATGTGGTAGTTAAAAAACTGAATTTTTCATAAAACTTAATTTTACCTCTTCTGTGAGTGGAATTTCGAAAATCCAAGAGACACAGTTAATATCAAGGACTAAAATTCGGTTTAATGAGATGAAATTTTTTTTGGTGAATAGTAAAATTGTACTTTTTTTTACCACGGTTAAAAGTAAATAGGGTAATTAACACATCTCTTAATTATATTGGGTAAGATTATTTTGGCCAGAAACAACTTTGAGAATAAAATATGACCATTTAGGCCCACTTGGATTAGATTAGGACATTTATTATTAATTTATTTAAAGAAGGGTTAAAATAGTTAAAATCTGTTAGGTCCACAAGGCCGAATACCCTGAGAGGGGGGGTGAATCAGGGTATGACTAATTTAAAATAAACACCCGTTCTGATATTGTTTCACTGTTAAGCGAAACACTCTTCTCTCTCTTTCCTGTTGCACAAATTAGACAGAAAGTAAAGGATGCACAAGACACACCAATTTTACTTGGTTCACCGCAAAGGGCTACGTCCAAGGAGCATACGCCGACAAGTTGCTGGTCGTACCAATTCCACTAAACTTCACTAGATGTGGATTACAATGTTCGGGCTAGATCATTTCTATGCCAAGGCTCACTGCCTTTATAAAGTTTAGGTTCATCTCACTACTTTCCCAAGGGTCACTCCCTGTTTCTCTCTCTCTGGCTCACTGCCGGTGGAGAGGATCACCTTCTTCCTCTTCCTAAGCTCACTGCTCTATGAAGGGATTCACTCACAGTTTATAGACCTGTAGGTCTCTTCATTTGCATGAAATAATGCATCTTCAACTTTTGATAGATGATCTATTGAAGTCCAACTTTCATCCAATGATGAATAGCACTTTTCCTCTGACCACTGAGAAAATACCTTTGGAAACACCTTCGCAAAGCACCCTACTTCGCGAGGCTCCCAATTTCGCGAATCTCAAACAACCCTTCGCGAAGCTCCTGCCTTTTCGCGAAGCTCTCTCGTGAAGCACTCTCGCAAAGCACTCTCACTAAGAACTACTGCGAAGCTCATGCCGTCGCAAAGCAACGTCCCTCGCGAAGCTTAATAAGACAATGCGGAGCTCGCAGGTTTCGCGGAGCTACAATAGCTGCCACGAAGCACCTCTTTCGCGAAGCACACTCGCTCCGTGAACCACCTTCGCAAATCGAGAGCAAAGGATTTTCTCTGAAAATTCACCATGTCCTTCTCTCGAGGGGGTCGGCCTCTATTTATAGGTGATTCCACCGACCCTCGTCCCTTCCACGCGAAGTCAACACCACGTTATCTCAAATCGCAAAGCTCCAAAGTTTCTGCCGGAATTCTGTCCAAATCCCGAAGCCCCACGGCAATTTTCCGTTTGTGGAGCTTGACGTAATCGCGATGCATCACCGTCAACATTCATTCACTCCTTCACCGCGAAGCTCCCTCGCAAAGCCCTTCACCGTCGTGATGCGCTTCAGCCTCTGCCGTTCGCGAAGCTTGACGTAATTGTGAAGACTCACCGCCTCCATTTTTCTGGTCTTCACGAAATCCAATCCATGTATCCCATCTTCAAGAAACTCATGCCTTTTACATATTAAATTATGATCTACATGGAAATCCACTTTTCACGATCGTCCTTTCCTTTTTCATCGTTCATTGCCAACAAGGATTGTCAACATATTCTCAAGAACTTGACAATTATCTATGAAATCTTGCTTTGTCAACAAACACAATCAACCCAAAAATACTTCAATGTTACCTTGAGGGATTTTTTCCCAACAAAATCAATGTTTAATAACTAAATTATTTTTAATATAAGGTTATACATAAGATAAATTAGACTATAAATATTCATTAGAAATCTAAAAAGATTTCTTATATAATTCAATTTTATTTTTAATATTTATACTTAAAATATTTTAATTTATTTATGACACAATGATGATGCAGTAATTATCATATTAATGAAATATTGACATAATTGATGTTATAAATACCCAAATAAATGTAATTTGAGGCTTTTTATGAATTAAAATAATTTTCTATATTAATATGACATGTTATTATTGATTTAATTAAATTTTTTCGAACTAATAATTCTTTTATGATTTTCACAAAAATCAATTACCAAATAGTGTCAAAATTGACATAAAATAGTTTTTAAAACAAATATTATATTATTAATTGTTATTGTATTCCTAAAAATCTAATCATCGGCCAAGATACTTATATCATGATAGGTGTATCATTAATGGACCACTTGGGGGTCTCTTGGTTGTATATGGTATGCTTATTAACTATATAATATAAAAATAAAAAGTGACATGGTAAATGTCAATCTAATTAACTAAGAGTTAAAACTAAAAGATAAGATTAATATAATGACCTAAACTTGTATAAATTATATTGGATGAGAGTTTTCTACCAATACCCACCTTAGCTTTGAAATAAATAAATTTGGAGCCATTAAAAACCGAATATTACTTTATTGTAAAATAAAATTTTCAGTTATTCCAAAGGTGCCTCTCTCCTCCCTTATAAAAGGGCACCTCCTCCCTCTCTTCCTCACACCACTCTGAGCCTTCAACCTCGGCCAACCCCTGAAAATTTCTCCTCTACACTTCCCTAAAAACATCCTAGAGGTCAGGTCTTCATCAAAGACCAATTTTAGTTCCCTAAGAGGTGGTCTCAAAGAGGCGCTTCAAAGAAGAGGTAATGTCCATTAGCGATTATTTCAACTTTATTTCTTCTTCCACTTCTTCTTCTTTAGTTGTTTCCTTATGAAGTAATAACATAAGTATAACTCATATACTGATATGTTATTATATGTATTAAACAACCCTATTTCACCATCTATCCATCCTACGGAAAAAAATCACCACGCGTGTGTACGTACGGAATACCGTCTCCATACCGTGGTGAAATCTGTTTTTCCACCAACACCTTACATGGATTGATATAATGGTGTAAAGAAGTACTATATATGTTTATTATAACATTATACTGATTATGATAAATTATACCATCCACTCCAATTTTATTCAACAATCATGGGAATGATATCATCGCTCGTGCGTACGTACGGAATACCGTCTCCACGAATGCGATGAGATTCTTTTTCCATGATTATCCATTCAAGAATGATTATAAAGTATATATAATGAATAATACTGAAATATATGACATAATGAAGCTACTGGATTTATGTATACATATATATATATATATATATATATATATTTCATCTACTTAATTCCATTCAATTTAATAAGGAAAAGAAAACAGCGTTCATGCGTACGTATGGACTACCATCTCCATGAACGGTGTATTTCTTTCCATTTATCGATCTATTATATATATGTATATTCTGAATATATATTATATATAAATCATGTTTTAAATTATTGATATAAGTAATCATGATCTAAGTAATCAAATGAATAATTACAAGTTAAAACACGAACAACAAATGAAATGATTTTACCCAAAATGCCACATTAACATGAATTTACAAAAGAACATGTAATATAAAGTCATAAGTGAACCACATGTGATATAATAACAATGAATATGATTCTTTAATAATTCAATGAAATTATTTAAATAATTATACATGAGGTTTGGATATGTACGAGGCATATTGAACCTAAGGTAATGGATAATTTTGCAAATCTCATTTTTATCTGAGATTGCTTATTCGTAAGTATTTACTGGGGTTATTGATATCATCCATGTCCATGTTTTATAAAATTGTATTAATTTATGTTTAAAGTCATTTTTAACCATTTTTCATGTTTACAACATGGTATGTAAGGAATCTTTCTTTTGTTTACGTTACTAGGTACTTTTTGACTTTTCCGGAAAAAGTACGAGAAAAATGTTTTTTTTAACTTAGATGGCATGAAAAGATTTTTACGGTTTTATAAAGCAGTATTTTCATGAAGCTTACTCCAACATATTTCATGACTATTTTCAATAAAATCTATTTCTTTTAAAATTTCATGAAATTTTGTGAAAAGAAATTGATTTTGAAGAAGAAAGTAAATTTCCCTCAAGAATTCATTTCAAGTGTTCTATCAAAACCATTTTTTCATCTAAGATGAAATTATTTCATATGTGTATGTTTCAACTATAATGTCTCTATGATTCACATGGTTTCACTTTTCTTATTATGAAATTATATCCATTTATTTTATATGGATTATGTGATGATGGGATGATGTTTTTGAAACCCATTTTATTTGTTTGGTTATTATGAATGATGTATGTTTATTTTGTAGCACAAGTAAGAATGATTTCATTAAGAGATAGGTGGGACCTATATCTCCCTCCAATGCATTGGGTAAAGATTTATATGTCATGAGATAGACATGGCTAGAACGGTAATTTAATCTGGTTCAGTGTTACAGGACTGGAACGAGGAGTGAACTCGATTCAGAAAGGGACTTTGTCCACTAAGATAGTCTTGGAAGAAATGCCTTGGCTACTATAGAAATAATAACAAGTGCTGAATGGATGACACAATTAAATGTTTTATTCCCATTATATTTTATCATGGTTGATGTTCCGTAATGATATATTCCTTATCTACTTTCATGATTTATGTCTTTGCTCAAGATTTTGATGTTTAAATTTCATGTTCATGTTTTTTTTCAAATGTTTATGGATTGTTTTATGTTATCTATGTTTGCCCATACTGAGAATTTGAGCTCACCATTTATATGTTTTATTTTCCCCAGGAAATAAAGAAAGGTTTTAGGTAAGGAAACAAAAAGGGGAAGGTAATTATGGGAGTTGTTGAATATATTTCAACATGATCAGAAGTTTATATTACGAGTTTCCAAAGACACTAAACTATTACGATCCTTGTGTGTATGTTTTTGTTATGTATTAAGTATTTTGAAAAAGTAATGTAATGTCCATGTATGTCAAGATTTGGGTCTCTACAGTTGGCAATAGAGGAAGGGTTTAGTTAACCTTTGGAAACTAGGATGCGAAAACTTTAGTGAGATCCATAGACATATTTCTAAGGTATGTCTAGGGATGTCCCTAGGGACAAGTACACATATAGGTTATAGTCCTATAACTATGGTAACGATCTTAGAATTTAAACAAAGATATTAGATATTGATGGTACTCCCCATTTATTATGTTTTTTCCCTAGTATGATTTTTCCCTCTCACAATATTCTTTTAGCGTTTTAGAAAATGGATGGAAACAGGAAGATTCACAATAATGGAGAATATGATGGACAATGGAATGATATTATTCCGGAGAAACCAAATGAAAAGAGATTTGGAAGTCCAAACATCATTATTATGCCTATTCAGAAATCTCATAATATGATCATTAAAATCAACATTGGTAATTTTCCTGACTCAGATAATAAGAGAAATGTGGAGTTTCATGATGATCATAGAGGAAATAAAGGTGAATTTCCCTTATGTAAATCATGTGGGAAGAGGCATCAGGGAGATTGTTTCAAAGGAAATGGAAGATGCTTTGGGTGTGGAAAAGAAGGAAACAAATCCAGTAAGTGCAAAGGAAAAGGTTCAGTTAATAGCATAAACAATGATAATTGTATTGATACGACATCAACAATGGTTAAATGTTTTAAATGTGGAATGTACGGGCATTATGAAAACTAATTCCCTAAGGGAAATTCTCATGAAGAGAATCAGTATGGTCGTATGGGTAGTATTTATGTTGATGATGATGAAGAGACTACAGATGATATGTGAGATGAAAGAATTGTTGATGCTCGGTCAATGGTTTAAGAAGGTAGTGGAATGATTACATGTTTATCAAGTGTAATGTTGTATAATTAATCTCATGGTATTATTAAATTAAAAGACATCTAGGGATTGTTACACTGTTGTATTTCCTTATGTTTTGAAGTGTGTGATGAATGGTACTAGTAACCATGAAAGGTTATTTATATATTTCTGTAAAAAAGATGATATGCACATAATAAAGGGATAAGGGGAAAATGAAATGTTTGACAGTATTCATGAGCTCATGACTGATATAAGGAAATATTAATAAGATGGTTTGAGTATATATAATTTTGGTGTTTTGGTATGTGAAAAGAGTTATCTTTTGAGAGTACTCATGTTTTCACTAAGATTCAATGGGTATTCATTTTTCATAAGAATACATGATTAAGGCCTTATAATGTTTGGAATGTGACCAACAAGACATATCTTATAATATTTGGGGATCAATGATGGTTTTTACATGTTTGTTATATGAAATCTCTGGTAATCGTTTTCACTATAATATGAGAGTGGACTGCAGTATTATGGATAATCCTAAAGATTGAAATGGATTATGTTGGACGTAAGTTAGTATTGTTTAAAGATAAAAGTTTTTTCGATATTATCGATGGGATGTTATTGTAATATAGTTTTAGAAAAAGGACAACCTGTAGGATGGGCGACAACCCATCATGTTGGACAAGGCTGTGGGAATCGAACCCACAACCGAAGTGAGGCTGGCCTTTATATTCTACCACTGGCCTACAGGAAATCCATATTTAGTAGAAACTAGTTTTATTATATTGATCATTATGATATATGATGTATCAGTCCATTTTAGGAACAATATATGATTAATATCACTATAGAAGGACTTATGTATTTTTTGATAACTTTTCTAACATTTTGTTTGAGACAGATAGAATGACCCATCATTCTATCACATGATCTGCTAGCACATCACGAATGAAAAATTCAACTTCATTTCTTTAAGAGATGAAGTGGAAATTTTCCAAAGAATGACCAACGGTGAGACTGTACCAAAATCACGAAATTATTTCTTCTAAATCCAATTTCATCAACTTTAGAGAAATGATCTTGAAAACCAAAAATGTTGACCTAGTGCTCTTATATCTGATAAATCTAATGGTACCATAGATCACCACAAATATATGGCTTTGTGATTATTGGATTTTTCATAGCCATGTTCTCTACCACTCTCCATCAGAACTTGATGGTTAGATTTTTTTTCCATATCCATAATTTCACCAATGTTCTCCTACGTGGAAACCTAGTGATGAGTTAATTTGGGTAACCGTTACATTTCATACTTCAGTTTTTAAAGCAAAATTTTAGTATTCCTTTATATGATGTGAGTTTATAATAAAGAAACTTTCGAGTAGTAAACCATTTATAACCCTGACGAATTTCGAGGGCGAAATTCAATTTAAGGGGGGTAGAATGTAACACACCGAGATTGTATGAAAAATATTCTTTTTAATTTCATTAATGTCTTGTGTTGTACGCTACACCAAAAGGAGCTTGCACAACACGCTTCCCTGACTTGTCTTGCATTCCAAACAATAAATACCTTCCTCGATAGCGTGTGTAGTACACAATACCGAGTTTCACTAAACAAGATATTATTATAATATTATTATGAACTAGCCGTTATGAATAGTAATACCCACTTTTTGAAATTTTATAAATTTTATCTTTCAAAATGGAATTCATTTTTTGGATTCAGAATATCGAAATTATCTTAGGGTGAAATTTTGTTACTTTTCTGATAACTTCCATATTCTGATGAATAGTGAAAATTAATAAATTTTAATTAAAAACAACTTTTTAATCGAAATATTTAATAGTGATAAATTATTAATTTGAGTGGTTTTAAAGTATATTTAGAATATCTTTTTACCATTTAATACAATGTTAGACATTGGATGTTATTTCACATTTAAACCAAACATAAACAAGTGTAAATCTTTTGATAGTTATTATCTCTTAAAAACACGCTATTTGTTTTGACGATGAGAATTAATATTTAAATTAATTAATGCAACTGATATGTTTTGAATTTGGTAAAATAGACATCATTTTTGAATTCATAATATCAAATATAGCTTAGGCCTAATTCTTGGTATTTTTCTGGATACTTTCATTTCTTGATAAATAGTGAAACCACTAAGTGGTAGTTAAAAAACTAAATTTTTCATAAAACTTAATTTTACCGCTTCTGTGAGTGGAATTTCGAAAATACAAGAGACACGGTTAATATCAAAGAATAAAATGTGGTTCAATGAGATGAAAATATTTTTTGGTGAATAGTAACTTTTTACTTTTTTTTACCACGGTTAAAAGTAAATAGGTTAATTAAGGGTAAAATTGATATTATTATTACCCTAACACATGGTCTAATTGTATTGGATAAGTGTAATTCGGCCTGAAACAACCTTATTAATAAAATATGACGATTTAAGCCCACTTGGATTAGATTAGGACATTTATTATTAATTTATTCAATGAAGTGTTAAAATAGTTAAAATCAATGTTTAATAAATAAATCATTTTTAATATAGGATTATACATAAGCTAAATTAGACTATAAATATTCATTAGAAAGATACAATGATTTCCAACATAATGGTATTTTATTTGTAATTTTTAGACTTAAAATAATTTAATTTATTAATGACACAATGATGATGCAGTAATTATCATATTAATGAAATATTGACATAATTGATGTTATAAATACCCAAATAAATGTAATTTGAGACTTTTTATGAATTACAATAATTTACTATGTTAATAAGACTTGTTAATATTGATTTAAGTATCGTTTTTTGAACTAATCATTCTATTATGATTTTCACAAAAATAAATTACCAAATAGTGTCAAAATTTACATAAAATTATTTCTAAAAATATATTATATTATTAATTTTTATTATATTACTAAAAATATAAGGGTCATCCAAGATACTTATGTCATGATAGGTGTATCATTAATGGACCACTTTGGGGTCTCTTGGATTTATATGGTATGTTTATTAAATATATAATATAAAAATACAAAGTGACATGGTAAATGTCAATCTAATTAACTAAGAGTTAAAACTAAAAGTTAAGGTTAATATAATGAACTAAACTAGTATAAATTATATTGGATGAGAGGATTTTGACCCATCCCCACCTTATCTTCTAAATAAATCAATTAGGATCCATTAAAAACCAATTATGACTTTATAATAAAATAATATTTTCTGTTATTCCAAAGGTGCCTCTCTCCTCCCTTATAAAAGGGCACCTTCTCCCTCTCTTCGTCACGCCACTTTGATCCTTCAAGCTCGGCCAACCCCTGCCAATTTCACTTCTCCACTTCCCTAGAAACATCCTAGAGGATCTTTTCTTTTTCAAAGACCAATTTTAGTTCCCTACGATGAGGTCTCAAAGAGTCACTTCAAAGAAGAGGTAATGTCCGTTACCGATTCTTTCAACTTTATTTCTTCTTCCACTTCATCTTCTTTATTTGTTTAATTATGAAGTAATAATATCAGTATAACACATATAATGATATGTTATTATATGTGTGAAACAACCCTATTTCACCATCTATCCATCCTACGGAAAACGAATTCACCACGCGTGCGTATATACGGAATACCGTCTCCAAGCTCTGGTGAAATCTGTTTTTCCACCAACACCTTACATGGATTGATATAATGGTGTAAAGAATAACTATATATGGTTATTATGACATTATAATGATTCTGATATATTATACCATCCACTCCAATTTTATTCAATAATCATGGGAATGATATCATCGCTCGTGCATACGTACGGAATACCGTCTCCACGAATGCGATGAGATTCATTTTCCATGATTATCCATTCAAGAATGATTATAAAGTATATATAATGAATAATAATGAAATATATGACATAATGAAGCTACTGGATTTATGTATACACATATATATATATATATCATCTACTTAATTCCATTCAATTCTGTAAGGAAACGAAAACAGCGTTCATGCGTACGTACGGACTACCATCTCAATGAACGGTGTATTTCTTTCCATTTATCGATCTATTATATATATTTATATTCTGAATATATATTATATTTAAATCATGTTTTACATTTTTGATATAAGTAATCATGATATAATTAATCATATGAATAATTACAAGTTAAAACACGAACGACAAATGAAACGATTTTACCCAAAACGCTACTTTAACAAGAATTTACAAAAGAACATGTAATATAAAGTCATAAGTGAACCATATATTATATAATAACAATGAATATGATTCTTTAATAAGTAAATGACATTATTTAAATCATTATACAGGATGTTTGGATACGTACGAAGCATATCGGACCTAAGGTAAGGGATAATTTTGCAAATCTCATTTTTTTCTTAGATTTATTATTCGTAAGTATTTACTGGGGTTATTTCAATCATCCGTGTCCATGTTTTATAAAAGTGTATTAATTTATTTTTAATGTCCTTTTTACCCATTTTTTATGTTTACAACATGGTATGTAAGGAATATTTCTTTTGTTTATGTTATGAGGTACTTTTTGACTTTTCTGGCAAAAGTACGAGAAAATGTTTTTTTAACTTAGACGGCATGAAAAGATTTTTACGGTTTTATAAATCATTATTTTCATTAAGCTTACACCAAAATATTTCATGGATATTTTCAAAAAAATCTATTTATTTTAAAATTGCATGACATTTTGTGAAAAGAAATTTATTTTGAAGAAGAAAGGATATTTCCCTCAAGAATTCATTTCAAGTGTTTTATCAAAACCATTTTTTTCATCTAAGATGAAATTATTTCATATGTTTATGTTTCAACTATAATGTCTCTATGATTTACATGGTTTCACTTTTCTTATTATGAAATTATATCCATTTATTTTATATGTATTATGTGATGATTGGATAATGTTTTTGAAACCCATTTTATTCGTTAGGTTATTATGAATGATGTATGTTTATTTTGTGGCACAAGTAAGAATGATTTCATTATGAAATGGGTAGGAACTATATCTCCCTCAAATGCATTGGGTAATGTTTTATATCTAATGAGATAGACATGGCTGGAACAGTAAGTTAATCTGGTTCAGTGTTACAGGACTGGAACGAGGAGTGAACTCGATTCAGAAAGGGACTTTGTCCACTAAGATAGTCTTGGAAGAAATGCCTTGGCTACTATGGAAATCATAACAAGTGGTGAATGGTTGCCACAATTACATGTTTTATTCCCATTATATTTTATCATGGTTGATGTTCCATTATGATATATCCCTTATGTACTTTCACGATTTATATCTTTTCTCAAGATTTTGATGTTAAAATTTCATGTTCATGTTTTTGCTTTCAAATGTTTATGGATTGTTTTATGTTATCTATGTTTTCCCTTACTGAGAATTTGAGCTCACCCTTTTTATGTTTTATTTTCCCTAGGAAATAAATAAAGGTTTTAGGTAATGAAAAAAAGGGGAAGATCATTATGGGAGTTGGTGAATATATTTCAACATGATTAGAAGTTTATATTCCGAGTTTCCAAAGACACTAAACTATTACGATCTTTGTGTGTCTATTTTTGTTATCTATTATGTATTCCGAAAAATTAATTCAATGTCCATGTACGTCAATCATTGGGTATCTACAGTTGGTATCAGAGGAATGTTTTAGTTAACCTTTGGAAACTAGGATGCGGAATCTTTAGTGAGATCCCTAGAAATATTTCTAAGGTATGTCTAGGGATGACCCTAAGGACAAGTACACATATAGGTTATAGTCCTATAACTATAGTAACGATCATAGAATTTAACCTAAGATGTTAGATATTGACGGTACTCCCCATTTATTATGTTTTTTCCCTAGTATGATTTTCTCCTCTCACAATATTCTTTTTGGGTTTTAGAAAATGGATTGAAAAAGGAAGATTCACAATAATAGAGAATATGATGGACAATGGAATGATATTATTAATGAGAAACCAAATGAAAAGGGATTTGGAAGTCCAAACATCGTTATTATTCCTAATCAGCACTCTCATAATATGATCAATAATATCAACTTTGGTAAGTTTCTCGACTCAGATAATAAGAGAAAGATGGAGTTTCATGATGACCATAGAGGAAAGAAAAGTGAATTTCCCTTATGTAAATAATGTGGGAAGAGGCATCAGGGAGATTGTTTCAAAGGAACTGGAAGATGATTTGGGTGTGGAAAAGAAGGACACAAAGCCATTAAGTGAAAAGGAAAAGGTTCAGTTAACAGCATGAACAATTATAATTGTATTGATACGACATCAACAATGGTTAAATGTTTTAAATGTGGAATGTACGGGCATTATTCAAACCAATGCCCTAAGGGAAAGTCTCATGAAGAGAATCAGTATGGTCGTATGGGTAGTATTTATGTTGATGATGATGAAGAGACTACAAATGATATGTGAGATGAACGAATTGTGGAAGCTCGGTCAATGGTTTAAGAAGGTAGTGGAATGATTACATGTTTATCCAGTGTAATGTTGTATAAGTAATCTCATGGTACTATTAAATTAAGAGACATCTAAGGATTGTTACACTGTTGTATTTCCTTATGTTTTGAAGTGTATGATGAATGGTACCCGTAACCATGAAAGGTTATTTAGATATTTTTGGAAAAAATATGATATGCACATAATGAAGGGATAAGGGGAAAATGAAATGTCTGACAGTATTTCTAAGCTCATGACTGATATAAGGAAATAGTAATAAGATGGTTTGAATATATAGAATTTTGGGGTTTTGGTATGTGGAAAGAGTTAACTTTTGAGAGTACTCATGCTTTCACTAAGATTCAATGGGTATTCATTTTTCATAAGAATACAAGATTAAGGCCTTCGAATGTTTGGAATGTGACCAACAAGAGATATCTTATGATATATGGGGATCAATGATGGTATTAACATGTTAGTTATATGAAATCTCTGGTAATCGTTTTCACTATAATATGAGAGTGGACTGCAGTATTATGGATAAGCCTAAAGATTGAAATGGATTATGTTGGACATTAGTTAGTATTGTTTAAAGATAGAAGTTTTTTTGATATTATTGATGGGATGTTATAGTAATGTAGTTTTAGAAAAAGGACAACCTGGAGGATGGGCTACAGCCCATCGTGTTGGACAAAGCTGTGGGAATCAAACCCATAACCGAATTGCGGCTGGCCTTTATCACCTACCACTGGCCTATAGGAAGTCCCTGTTTAGTAGAAACTAGTTTTATTATATTGTGCAGTATGATATATGAAGTATAAGTCCATTTTAGGAACCATATATTATTAATCTCATTATAGAAGGACTTATGTATTTTTTGATAACTTTTCTAACCTTTTGTTTGAGACAGATGGAATGACCCATCATTCTATCACATGATCTGCTAACACATAACGAATGAAAAATTCAACTTCATTTATTTAAGAGATGAATTGTAAATTATCCAAGGAACGGCCAACGGTGAGACTGTACCAAAATCACGAAAGTATTTCCTCTAAATCCAATTTCATTAACTTTAGGGAAATAATCTCGAAAACCAAAAATGTTGTCCTAGTTCTCTTATATCCAATGAATCAGATGGTACCTTATATCATCACAAATATATGGCTTTGTGATTTTTGGATTTTTCATATCCATGTTCTCTACCAATCTCCATCAGAACTTGATGGTTAGATTTTTCTTCCATATCCATAATTTCACCTATGTTCTCCTACATGGAAACCTAGTGATGAGTTAATTTGGATAACCTTTACGTTTCATATTTTAGTTTTTAAAGCCTAGTTTTGGTATTCCTTTTTACGATGTGGGTTTCTATTATAGAAACTTTCGAGTAGTAAACCATTTATAACCCCGACGAATTTTGAGTGCGAAATTCATTTTACGGCGGGTAGAATGTAACACCCCGAGATTTTATGAATTTTTTTTTAATTTCATTAATGTCTTGTGTTTTACGCTACACCAAAAGGATCTTGCACAACACGCATCCCTGACTTGGCTTGCATTACATGTAAAAATGACCTTCCTCGATAGCGTGTGTAGTACACAATACCGAGTTTCACTAAACAAGATATTATTATAATATTATTATGAACTAGCCGTTATGAATAGTAATACCCACTTTTTGAAATTTTATAAATTTTATCTTTCATAATGGAATTCATTTTTTGGATTCAGTATATCGAAATTAGCTTAGGGTGAAATTTTGGTACTTTTCGGATAACTTTCATATTCTGATGAATATTGAACGTTAATAAATTTTAATTAAAAACAACTTTTTTAATCAAAATAATTAATAGTGATAATTTATTATTTTGAGTGGTTTTAAAGTATATTTAGAATATATTTTTACCATTTAATACAATTTTGGACATTGGATTTAATTTCACATTTAAACCAAACATAAACAAGTGTCAATCTTTTGATAGTTATTATATCTTAAAAATACTTTATTTGTTTTGACGACAAGAATAAATTTTTAAATTAATTAATGCAACTGATATGTTTTGAATTTGGTAAAATAGACATCATTTATTAATTCACAATATCAAATACAGCATAGGCATAATTTTTGGTATTTTTCTGGATACTTTCATTTTTTGATGAATAGTGAAACCACTAAGTGGTAGTTAAAAAACTGAATTTTTCATAAAACATAATTTTACCGCTTCTGTGAGTGGAATTTTGAAAATCCTAGAGACACGGTTAATATCAAAGACTAAAATGTGGTTCAATGAGATGAAAATATTTTTTTGGTGAATAGTAACTTTTTACTTTTTTTACCACGGTTAAAAGTAAATAGGGTAATTAAGGGTAAAAATGATATTATTATTACCCTATCACATGTCCTAATTCTATTGGGTAAGTTTAATTCGGCCTGAAACAACCTTATGAATAAAATATGACCATTTAGGCCCACTTAGATTAGATTAGGACAATTATTATTAATTTATTCAATGATGTGTTAAAATAGTTAAAATCAATGATTAATAACTAAATCATTTTTAATATAGGATTATACATAAGCTAAATTAGACTACAAATATTCATAAGAAAGATAAAATGATTTCCTACATAATGGTATTTTATTTTTAATTTTTAGACTTCAAATAATTTAATTTATTTATGACATAATGATGATGCAGTAATTATCATATTAATAAAGTATTGACATAATTGATGTTATAAATACCCAAATAAATCTAATTTGAGACTTTTTATGAATTAAAATAATTTAATATGTTTATATGACATGTTAATATTTATTTAATTAACTTTTTTAGAACTAATCATTCTGTTATGATTTTCACAAAAATAAATTACCAAATAGTGTCAAAATTTACATAAAATTGTTTTTAAAACAAATATTATATTATTAATTGTTATTATATTCCAAATAATCTAAGGTTCGTCCAAGATACTTATATCAAGATAGGTTTATAATTAATGGACCACTTGGGGGTCTCTTGGATGTATATTGTATGTTTATTAACTATATAATATAAAAATACAATGTGAGATGGTAAATGTCAATCTAATTAACTAAGAGTTAAAACTAAAAGTAAAGGATAATATAATGACCTAAACTTGTCTAAATTATATTGGATGAGAGGCTTTCAACCCATCCCCACCTTAGCTTAGAAATAAATAAATTTTGATCCATTAAAAACCGAATATGACTTTATAATAAAATAATATTTTCAGTTATTCCAAAGGTGTCCCTCTCCTCCCTTATAAAAGGGAACCTCCTCCCTCTCTTCGTCACACCACTTTGAGCATTAAAGCCCCGCCAAACCCTTCCAATTTCTCTTCTCCACTTACCTAGAAACATCCTAGAGGACATTTTCTTCTTCAAAGTCCAATTTTAGTGCCCTATGAGGAGGTCTCAAAGAGGCACTTCAAATACGAGGTAATGTTCGTTATCGATTCTTTCAACTTTATTTCTTTTTCCACTTCATCTTATTTAGTTGTTTAATTATGAAGTAATAACATAAGTATAACTCATATACTGATATGTTTTTATATGTACGAAACAACCCTATTTCACCATCTATCCATCCTACGGAAAACAAAATCACCACACGTGCGTACATACGGAATACCGTCTCCACGCCATGGTTAAATCTGTTTTTCCACCAACACATTACAAGGACTGATATAATGGTGTAAAGAATCACTATATATGGTTATTATAACATTGTACTAATTATGATATATTACACCATCCACTCCAATTTTATTCAATAATCATGGGAAAGATATCATCATGCGTGCGTACGTACGGAATACCGTCCCCACGAATGCGATGAGAATCATTTTCCATGATTATCCATTCAAGAACGATTATAAAGTATATATAATGAATAATAATGAAGTATATGAGATAATGAAGATACTGGATTTACGTATATATATATATATATATATATATATATCATCTACTTAACTCCGTTCAATTCAATAAGGAAACGAAAACAACGTTGATGCGTACGTACGGACTACCATCTACATGAACGGTGTATTTCTTTCCATTTATCGATCTATTATATATATGTATATTCTAAATATATATTATATATAAATCATGTTTTACATTCTTGATATAATTAATCATGATCTAATTAATCATATGAATAATTACAAGTTAAAACAAGAATGACAAATGAAACGATTTTACCCAAAATGCTACTTTAACATGAATTTACAAAAGAACATGTAATATAAAGTCATAAGTGAACCATATATGATATAATAACAATGAATATGATTCTTTAATAAGTCAATGAAATTATTTAAATCATTATACAAGTTGTTTGGATACGTACGTAGAATATCGGACCTAAGGTGAGAGATAATTTTACAAATATCATTTTTATCTAAGATTGCTTATTCGTAAGTATTTACTAGGGTTACTGCAATCATCCATGTCCATGTTTTATAAAAGTGTATTCATTTATGTTTAAAGTCATTTTTACCCATTTTTTATGTTTATAACATGGTATGTAAAAAATCATTCTTTTTTTTACGTTACAAGGTAATTTTTGACTTTTCCGGAAAAAGTAGGAGAAAAATGTTTTTTTAACTTAGGCGGCATGAAAGGATTTTTACGGTTTTATAAAGCCTTATTTTAATGAAGCTTACTCCAAAAGATTTCATGAATATTTTCAATAAAATATATTTCTTTTAAAATTTCATGACATTTTGTATAAAGAAATTGATTTTGAAGAAGAAAGGATATTTCCCTCAAGAATTCATTTCAAGTGTTTTATGCAAACCATTTTTTTCATCTTAGATGAAATTATTTCATATGTGTATGTTTCAACTATAATGTCTCTATGATTTAAATGGTTTCAATTTTCTTATTATGAAATTATATCCATTTATTTGATATGGATTATGTGATGATGGGATGACGTTTTTGAAACCCATTTTATTCGTTGGGTTATTATGAATGATGTGTGTTTATTTTGTGCCACAAGTAATAATGATTTCATTATGACATGGGTGGGAACTATATCTCCCTCCAATGAATTGGGTAATGATTTATATCTAATGAGATAGACATGGCAGGAATGATAAGTTAATCTGGATCAGTGTTACAGGACTGGAACGAGGAGTGAACTCGATTCAGAAAGGGACTTTGTCCACTAAGATAGTATTGGAAGCAATGCCTTGGATACTATGGAAATAATAACAAGTGCTGAATGGTTGCCACAATTACATGTTTTATTCACATTATATTTTATCAAGGTTGATGTTCCATTATGATATATGCCTTACGTACTTTCACGATTTATGTCTTCGCTCAGGATTTTGATGTTTAAATTTCATGTTCATGTTTCTTCTTTCAAATGTTTATGGATTGTTTTATGTTATCTATGTTTTCCCTTACTGAGCATTTGAGCTCACCATTTTTAGTTTTTATTTTCCCAGGAAATAAAGAATGGTTTTAGGTAAGTAAAAAAAAGGGGAAGATCATTATGGGAGTTGTGAAGATATTTCAACATTATTAGAAGTTTATATTCCGAGTTTCCAAAGACACTAAACTATTACGATCCTTATGTGTCTATTTTTGTTATGTATTAAGTATTCCGCAAAAGTAATGTAATGTCCATGTACGTCAAGATTTGGGTCTCTACAAAAGTGGTATCTTGTTTATTCATATAATAATTTCTTTGGTTTTGTACGTTATTCATTTTTAAATGTGGTCAATTGGTTGTTTTTATATTTTTTGGGTTTTTCATGGATTTAATACTTACTTTTTTTATTCGGTAGATTGGCACAACCCATAGATTGTTCTTTCATTATATCCATGTAGTGAGATTAATATGTATAGTTGATAGTTTATATGTATAATAAATAATTTATTCATCTAATTGATTCTTTGATTGTGTGGTTGATCCATGAAATCATTTCCAATAATTGACCATAATATTTAATCATACACTTATGAAAACAAATTACAGAATGATGTAAAACTCATTTTTTACAACAAAAAAATAATAAATGTAAAGGGAGATTTAAAACTGAATCATTGATGATAATTAAAATATTTTAATTCCTTAATATGAGGGGAGTTAAAGGTTCATGTGGATGAGACTAATTGGAGTTAAACCTATACTATATAAAATGAATATAAAAAAGGAATATTTGAATATATATATAGATGCATCCAAAATAATTATATCTTTCGTTCTAAATAGGATAATATTTTCTCCATTTTCATTTTTTTTCATTATCTACAGTCTGAATGATGGAAATCCATTTGTGTTATATTATTGCAACCCTTTCCTCCATTTTTCAGGTAATTGATATGATTTTTCTATTTAGATAAAACAATATATATCCTCTATTCATGGTTCAGAAAGATCATGATGTTCTCATAGGGTAGTGGATTTGATTCATTTTTTTTATTTATTGATGGAATGTCTAAATCATGTTTTATCTTCCCTCATCTAATGGATTTTTATTATATTCATTAAGATAATAATTCTTAACTGATAAATAAATATAAATAGACTATTTTAGGACCTTTAGTTATTCATATGTTGGCTAAATTAGTTGAAGAAGAGGAAGTTATTATTATCGCATATTTTAGTAATTTATTTTTCCAAATTATCGAATATAGAAAAAAAATATTTTTATTCCAGAAAATTATATATTAAATAGAAATAAGATAATAACACATATAATACTATATATTAATGAAATGATTGGATAAATAAATGAGTAAATAGGGTGTCACATTATTCATTTTCTGTTTGATAATGTTTTTAAAGAGAATTATTTTTTTAATTATTGATATTAGTTAAATAAAATTAGAAAATTATATAAATTCATTGATTTTATGTTATGTTTATTTAAAAACTAGTTGGGTTATTTCTGATATCATGAGATTTTATGATATTATAGATAATTTTTAGCGTAGTTTAATTGTTTATAAGGGAATAATGTAAAGTCATTGTGATGTTATAATTTAACAAGAGGGGAATTATTAATTATTTTCTATTCTTCCTTGAAATTTATGAAATATAGAACAATTGATTTATACCAATTGTTAACTTCTGACTACTGGTTTCATGATTTAGATAACCTAGGCATAATAAACCAATTAATTAAAGATGATATTGAAAGGGTTATTTTTTATATACAATTGTTTTGGGATGAATGCTCTGATAATTGTTTGTAGGAGACTTTACCACCATGAAATTATATCCAATGTTAGCATTATTCATTATTGAAAAATAAATTTTTTAAGTATGTTTGATCATGTAAAATTAAAACCATGACATTTTAATTGATTATATATATTTTTTGGAACATTTGATGAGAAATGGGCAACAGTCAAGGGGATTGTGTGATGGTTGATGTTATTGATGGCGGGATATATTACACTATGCACAATAGAGTAGTAATAATATCAGGTCGCTTAGGATATTTTTAGACTAGGGATTGATGACCCACATATATTCCCACTGGATACTTTTAAATGGTTTAATGGTAGAATATTATCTAATTTAGTTCCAACTACCTACCATGGTTTGGATCTACTCATCATATATGCATCTTATTTCTGGTAGCTTGGGATGTATCGTTGAGTACCTAAAATTTATGAAATGATAAATGATTTAATAAATGAATGACTATGGTTCATCGTGATCATAGATGATGATAATAAACATGATAATATTTGAAGGAAAACTATTTTTCAAATGGGGGTTGGTTTATATTATGTAGTTAATAGTTTGGGAAATGAAAAAAGCTTAATATTAACTAATGGTTGAAAATGTAATTAATATAAAACTTTAATTTTAGTATTCTATTTGAGATCAAGTCCTTATTGCTAGTAGTTGTGTGATTTTGTGACAATAGTTATAGATGATTCTATTCCCATGTAGTTTCCCATAGTGTGTTTGTGTGTGATATATTATATATTTTTTAATTTTATACACATCACTGCCAATGATGAAAGGTAAACAAGCACACAATTGTTTTGGGTTTTTTTCTTCAATATCGATAATGGAAAATGAATGGATGGCTAGATTCCCCCTCTACCCCGCTCTATATTTAGTTAAATTTTATGTGTAGGCATATTTTATGGTATAATTTCTTTTGGTATTATTATTTTCCTACCAATGATATGATCGATCTGAACCGACTTTAAATTTATGTGTGGATTGTAAAATCCCCAGGTATTGGCCATTCATTTATCTTAAAATATTGGTTATAGATTCCAATTTGTGTATATGCATGAGTTGGGATGGTTTGTGGAATACATAATTTAAAAGGATTTTACTGGATTCACTGAATATGATTAGTTATAGATGAGATAATGATGATGAGTTTTTAGGCTAGAAATAATATAGAATGAAATTGTAATGATTGCACAAGATGTTCAATGACATAAAGAATGGATGATCACATGAAGTGAGTCATTGTGGTGTAAGAGTGAAATTTTTTTTGGGGAAGTTGATATGGGGTACATTAAGTTATGTATATTTTATTTATATAGAATTATTTCCTTATACATGTAACTTTTTGGATGATTCATGGTAATGAATGTAAAATAGATTTATCAATTTAGGAAACGAGTTAGTTGAATTTTTGTCCTAGGTATTTAGTGTTGTTATTTCACATTTTTTATGATAGGTTTTTTGAAGTATCCCATTAATTATAAATTTTATAGTCATCCAACTCATATAAACTATATTTTAGGTATAGTGATGCCTTTTGGTTGTTACTAGATTGTGGGGTTGTTCCTAAGATTTTGGGGATTTGTGGTTTCTTCGAGGGATTTATTTCTGTATTTTTATTTATTTTTGTTTTTTATGGCATTGCATATTTCGGTATTCTTTATATATGTATGCAAGGGGTTTTTTGTTACTTTTTCATCTTATCTATTAATCATTAAACATATATTTGATAGACACTCATACCATATTTTTGGATTATATACACTTATATATAGTCACAAACATGTTTCTTCTTGTTTGCGGGCATCATGGACCATTATATCATGTTATTCATTCCCATCACAAGAGGGGAACATTTAGAGGGATTGTTCATGAAATAGTGGTATCAAAAATGATGGTTGAGGATATGATGGAGTGGGAGTTACGCACAAATGATGATCCATGGGTTAGTATGGAAATAGTATCAACTGAGCCTAGTATATATAATAAACATGTGATATCAGCTAGGATATATAATTGGGGGGCATTGATTAGGGCCAAGGACCGAAATTTTAGTAAACATGCCATGTGATGGGATGATTATTTTTTGGGACATTCCTAGTTGAGGATCATCCATAATTATTTTATATGATTGAGTATGAGTTGGGTATGAAATTGGAATTAGGATAAAATGAATTAGTTAATTAAACATAAATGTTCTGTATATATTTGGTTTAGAAGTTCCTGATGTTTTCTCTTTTGAAAATATGGATTTATGTCAACATGCCTATTTTCTTCATGATGAAAACATTATAAATTATGTTATAGTGTATAATAATATATTGGAGGCCAATGTTGATTATAAAATGTATACGAGGGCATTCGAAGACTTTCTGAACAATGGTGTAGCACCACCAGTTTGAGGCGTGTAGACTTTGTTTATGCCTTTATAGGTTTTTAATGAACTTGGGATGAGTTTGGATTAGTTTAAGAGAGTTTGAGATGGTTTTGGAAATATATGAGGGCCTTTTAAGGCCAGATGGTTTGAGAATGATTAGGGAAAACTGTGAGAGATGAACTATGCAGGCAGTGGGGTACACACGACTTGCACATAGATTGTCCAACCGTGTGAGGTGGGCATGTGAAGCCTCCCATCGAGGCAGTTGAAGGCTCACAATTGTTGAACGGTTATAAAAACTATGAATTCTAACCGTGTGACCTGTAAAATTTCATTTTCAAAAAATTAGATTTTAGTCGGGATTCCACTAAAAACACCCAAACTCTTTCCCACTCAGTCCTCACATGGGATTTCTTATTCACAAGGTTTATGGGTTCTTTTCCACCTGTTTTGGAAGAAAATATAAGGTGTTTCTTGGTTTTTTTGGGCTTATTCTTCCTTCATAAGTCTCCTTACATAGTTTTTTGTGGTTTTCTTTAAATACACTCTTCCCTGTCTCTTGGGTTTCTAGATCTACACCTATTGTGTGTATACCTATGGTTGTCGTTGGCTTGGTTGTTGATTTTAATGCATGTTGTAGACAGGGAAGGATGTCTTGAGTGGTTTAGTGTAGCATTTTCCCAGATTGGGGTGCGGTTGTGTGTGGGTCGAATTCTCCTGAATCATATAGGTAGGTGGTTTATCTCCAGACTCCACATGGTTAGAACTAGTGGTTTTTGGTACAATTAATTTTTTGCATTGAAATTTATTTTTCTTATGATGTGTCAAACTTGTAGAAAATCTTTTTGCTGATGATTTGGGGTATTTTAGGGGAAATGATTTGTTGTTTCCAAAAGGGGAATTGTTGTGTGATTTTAAAATGTTGATTTGAAAATCATTAGTGGATGGTTATGAAATAGGTTGTGTGAAATATGGTTTTCATTAAAGATGTCATTTATTGAAATGTGGTGGGGCATGGAAAGTTGGTTCAAATGTGTTATCAATAAAAGGGAGATTCATTTCTGTGTGTTTCCATGTGATGAGAATGACGGTTTTCTCATTGTATGACTTTTTTTCTTTCTTCGTGTTGGTTGATTAAGTGTTATTCCTTGTGTTAGTTGTGTGGGGGTGGATGCGGTGGTCGAAAAAACCAGCATTATGGATAGTGGTCGGGATGAACCACTTGTTTGGAATGTAGTGAACAAGTTTGATGAAAGGTCCACCATTTTGATTTCCCTATTGTGTTTTGATTTGTAAGATGGAATTCATTGTGCTGATATGAAATAATGAAATGTATTATGAATGGTTGTTTGGATTTCCCTTGGGTTTTATGCTTTGTGTAATGGTCGCTTGGTAATGGTGTTTTTGGATTATTGGTAGTTGTTGAACAATTAATGTTGTATATAGAATTATTAATATAAAAGTTTTAATGGTTCTTTACTAGAGGCATGTATAGAGAAGTCATTTGGGGAAATCTTACTAACTATTATTTGACACCGCTGCTTTGGCACTTGGGTGATTTTTAAGGTATGGTATTCTGGGACATAGGTAAGATAAAATCATCTCATTATTCGATAAGTTTGGGATGATGCTTTGGTGACATTGTGGGTCCTGGATCCAGGAGTTGGGTGTGGAGCTACGGATAGTTTCCATAGTACCTTGGGGTCTTGTTGTGTAGTTTTCCTCTTGGTAATCTAATTTTTTGGTTTGAAGGATTTTTGAATGTTGGATTGATATGGATTATGTTAGTTTCCAATTGGAAATGTATGGTTTTGGTTGTTTTTTCGACATGCATCTTGTACTTTCTTGATAGTGGATTACATGTTAGGTTGGTTTTATGTCAAAGGAAAATTGTTCTTGAATTTATTCTTGATGGCCTCAACATTTATTACTAGCCTTTGGCGCTATTGGAATGTTGCTTGAAGCCAAGTTGTATTTCTACAACCTCTCAAGACAATGAGATGGGGTCGGATGTTACAAGTTTTATCTGTCAGTTCTGTCGTGGAATTTTAAGTGGGAATAGTTGTTTGGTCCTTTGGTGTTGATTGTTGGTCTTTGTGTTGACATTCATTCTTTGTCAATTCCTTTAATTGAGATGGTTGCAAGGAATAGAAATGTTGGGACATGGAATGTATAACATAAAAGGACATAACTAACCCTTTTATGATGAACATAAAGTTACTATGGAGTTGGGTACATAAGTGTTTGGAGACACTTATATGCATTGGATATCTCATTTTCATGGGTGTAGCCAATGAAATGAGAATGACATGCATGGTAGAAATGACAGACCCATGTGATGCATATTTTATTCGGGAATAATGATCTATGGTGTGATATGAATATGTGGATTTCGAAATATATTTATTGGGTTTCCAAATTGAAGGATTTGAAACATGTAAACATGTGGTATTTTGAAAAAGGGTTAATTTTCAAATCATAGTGCACATTTTAGAATAGTTCACCATGGGAAATGTGATCATGTGGAAGGAATGGTTTTGATAGTTTTTATGTAATCAAATATGAAAATTTTATACCCTTTATTGTTAAGGGCGTGGGACTTATTTTTTTTTCTGTGTTTATAAAAATGTCCACAAGTAGGCGTCGTAGAGGCCAACCAGAGAAAGATGAAAAAAATATAGTTGCACCTGAGCACCATGTGAGACAATAGTGAGTGCGGAGTATATTGCATGTATTCCATGATGTAGAATGTGGGAATAAATTTGATGAACCAAAACATGTAGATTATTCCGTCAAGTTTTAAAGGGATAATCCACCCATTTTTAGCGGTGATTCATAGCTAGATAGGGATGAAGTGTGGCTAAATTGAACGAATAAGATATTTGACTTAATGGGAACACCAACATGGATTTATGTGTAGTTATCCACATATATGTTTGGTGATCATTACCATCAGTGGTGGGAGCTACCTGTCCAAGCTGTGATAGACCAATGTGTGACAGGGGTGGGGTTTGAGAAATTGATTAATAAAAAATTATACCCTCATACATTCCGAATTCAGTGTACAACATATTTCATCAGTTTAAAGCAATGGAACAAGGAAATGAAAGAATATGCTTATATGTTTATGTACATAGTGTGTATTTCAGCTGAGGTGGGAGGTATTACATCATTGAAGGAACAAATTTTTGACGTTGTGTTGAACCAGAAAATTCCTTCCAAGATAGCGGGAATGTGAATATATGATTACAATGAAATGGTGAACTTTACTACAGTGGCTGAGCTGGATCTTTTGTGTGCTATAGGTGGGGGGAGTATGTTATTACCCATATGAAATAGTGGGAACTCGAATGATAGGTTCAAGCTGAAGAGAGGCACATACTTCTAGGGTAGGAGTATGGCTCACAATCCAATAGCAGTATCAGTGAATCTTCCCCTAATGCCTCAGAGTATGCCAAGATGTTTTCAGTGTGGCATTTTGAGACACATCAAGTGGGATTATATAACACAACCTTGATCATGTCATAATTGTAAATATATGGGGAATCTGTAGCATTTATGTCGTAATCCTTCGAGGTTGGGTGTCTATGAAACTCCTCAGAGGTCTTAGGGGTCTTATACCTCGACAGGAAAAAGTTAGCATCATACCCCTCGACAACAGACCAAACATTATCAGGGTGATTTGAAGAACACCATAAATCCTCAACAGGGTATTAAAGAATAGATTGTGGAATGTAAGTAGTTGTTTGGATATTAGCAGTCTATGATCGATGATCATCCGGGACCATCCAGGGTGCGAGATACGATTAATTTAAATTCCATATTGAGGCAAGAATTTTTTGATTTGGGTGCATCACATTCATTTCTTGCTTATCACATCGATGATTTGTTTGTAATAACATTTTAATTGATCCCTTATTTTTGAAACTACATACTTTTCTAAGTCAAAGAGAGTGTCGATATTCCAGTGTATAGCATGTTGCTTTGTTTTGGATGAAATAAATTTTATATGGTATTTCATGGTGCTTGATATTGATGCATATGACATAATCTCTGGAATGGATTGGTAGGAATTTTTTAAGGCCCACATCGATTACTATGTGCAAATGGTTTTTTTACATTGCAGTATGGAGTGGAACATCTCCTTAGAGGCGAGAAGATTGAAAGGATGGGTGAAACAGATTTTTTGGCACCAGCTGTTGGAATGATCTCATATCAGTTATAGGATTTATTGTTTGCATCTGTGGAAGGTGTTGATAAGCGTTTTCTTTAGGTAGTTGTGGATAATTTTATGGATGTATTTAAAAAATAATTCTACAAGTTTCTACCCATTAGAGATTCTGAGTTTATGATTGATCTCCTTCCAGGGATATGTCTTATCTCTCCTCCGTCTTACTGAATCGAACCCGAAGAATTGTGCGAATTAAAAGTATAGTTGGAAGAGTTAGAAAACAAAGGGCACATCCGTCCTAGCACATTGACCGAAACCGTCATTGAATCAAATCAATGTTTAAAATTTATAATCATACTAACTACAGTATATGTGGCAAGTAGTGTCGAACCCATATGGAAGTTAAATTTGGCCACTAATCTTCTACAAAACATGGTAACTCCATTGGGGTCAGCAGTGGAGTGATTATTCTATTTTTTCACCGTTTGTATTTTTTTATTCTTTATTATGCAGGGAAGTGACACCACTCTAAAGATCTTGTATTTATACTAATTTGAAATGATACACAGCTGAATATAAAGGGGAACATAGATATAAAAGTAATGATAAATGAGCTATCTGTTTAAAAGCTCGTGGAGTAATCTCCATTCTACTAGTATTGAAGGTGTTTCAATTCAGTTATAGGTTGTTGCGAAGTACCGTTGTAAGATTATGACTCACCTCGCTCACCAAGATTTATGGCACAGTAGCCAACAAATTTAAAAGTTCACCACTCTAAAATTAATCAACTGTGAACTATTTAAAAATTAACACCAAGAGAAACTCACCATAATCCTAGAAGTTTTTTGAATCAATTTTTTTAGAAAAGTGTTTCCATGATCAATATCGCCTACTAACTGTGAATCTTTTGAGATTATGTTCTAGTGGTACAAGAAATTAGATGAACATAGTATTTATCTCTCCAATCAATACGGAATTCATTAAAATGACTATGTGAAAAATAAATATAATAGATAACCAGTGGAACTTCATTTTCTCCCCAAACTAGTGACCTAGCTAGACATTATCTCTACTAACACATTTAACAATATCATTCTATTTCAATAGAGATAAATTAAAAAAACAGAGGAAGTAAACTCCCACTTCTAGAATTAAGTTTTGCTGCTCTTTCACTCCTCCTTCTCTAAGAAGTGGCTCCAAAGTCGCCCTCCGGCCTCCTCTCCTCGGTACTGTCTCTCCAGATGTGTTGAATGAATGATTTTCTTCTTGAACAAATTCCCCCACAAATCATCTTCTTTCTATGATTTTTTATCCTCTATAACCTTCTTCATGTCACCGAAACTCATCACCAACTTGAATTCATCTTTATCTATTGCACCAGAGATGCGCATGTTTTCACGACCAGCACGTCGCACTAGTTCGTCCCTAGTAACTGATTTCTAGTGTGTTAGTTGAATGCACCAAGATTTTTTTCCCATCTCTTGAATGAACCAGCAAATTAAGAATTTAAAAATAAATAAATGATATGTAATTAATGAAAAATAGTTATTTTTTAAGTTAAGCATTATATTACTCGTTAAAAGTTAACTATTGTTAATAAATAAATATCTTAATTGATAATTATTATTTATAAAATTATTCAAATAATATTACTTTGGTAAAAAATTTGTTTATAAAAAACTTATTAATTTAATTATGTTATTAAATATAAATACTAAATTTTTTATTTTATCATTTTTAACTAAATTTAAAACAATATGTAAATAAGTAATTAAAAATTTTATAATTTAGTTTGTATTAGTTATTTTTATTTGATAATTTTTTTATTATAATTATTACTATTTAAGAAATTATATTGTTAAATTAAATTATTAATTAGTTTTATTTTGGTTTAATAATTATAATTAATAATTTAGTTTTAAATATCTTTAAAATAATTATTAAATTTTATATTTTATTAAATTGTTATTATTAATTATATATTTATACTGTTAACAGTATATTAATTTATTATTAACTTTTATTATTAATTTAGTTTTATATTAGTTTTAAATTTTTATATATATATTCATTTCATCCCCCCTTATTTCGATGGAACCCTCTCGGCGGGAATACTCCTCAGCGCCACGTCCCGAGGAGCAGATGCGATGTGATGTTCTACAGGTGGCACAACATCCTGGCTTCAGCCTTCAGCGGCGATGTACATCCAGCAGAAGTGGTGATGTCCCCCTCCCAGTGACCTCGGATACAGATCCTTCTTCCAGCAACAGCATCGAACCCTACCCAGTTATAGTTTTTCATCACAGTGGTGGTGCGACTCATCCACCAGTAATCTTCTTCTTGAGCTCGATATTTTCAAACAATGTCATGGCTCAGACCATAATCCTCTACCTATGGAACCCATTTCAGATAATAACATATTCATGAAATTTAGATTTTTAAACTATTTTGATTTTGTTCGATCTGTGACCAAGGTTGGGATTGGGTTTTGGGTTTCAGTTTGATTTAGTTCAGATCTTGATTTGGGTTTGGAATTGAGTATTTTTTTGTTCGGGTGGTGGTGAAGCTTCAATCAATCATTATCTTTTCCCACATGATCACTGGTTGTGGAGGACAATGAGAATTGGTTGGTTTCATTGAGGTACAAAGAAGGTATCAGTGAGATGGATGATGTGCAACAATGAGAACGCAAAGGATAATCCTAACAGTGAGAAACTGAATGGTAGATAGTCTAATGGTGAGGTGCAGAAGATCACTACTAGAATAAAAATAATGGAAAGTGGAGCACCAGAAGGGTGGTCACTGTTACGAAATCATAATACAGGTTACCATTAGTGAATATTAAGGTTACTAGTAGGCATAAAAATAAGGCTACTGATATTCCTAAATGAATGCTACCGGTAAGTTTTATAAGGTCACCATTGCAAAAATAAAATAAAAGCTTACCGTTAGGCAAGAAAAATAAAAGGGTCACCAGTACACGATAGTTACAGTGAGGTGCGGGGGCTTGAGTCACTGTTAGAGAAAATAAAATATAAAATGAACATTACAGTGCAAGGTCACTGATAGACCAAAAAAACACAGGTCCTCATTGAAAAATAAAAAGAAGAGTTTACCGGTAGAATGATAGTTTCGGGGCAACATTAGATTAAAAAACAAAGGGAAGAACCGATGTGAGGTTCACTGGTAGAACCAAGGTTGACCATTACAATAAAAAAACTAACAGTGACCTTTGGAAATTAGATTTAACATAAAATTAAAACTTAAGCAAACTAAATATAAAGACTGAAAGAAATTAATTAAAATTAACTGAAAACCAAAAATTTAAAATAAGATTTTTATTAAACTTAAAAACATTAAAACCATTAATGAAGAACTATTAAACTAAAAAATAGATGATTACTAAACTAAAATGATAAAATACTAAAATTAAATTTACTATATAAATAATTACTGGGAAGCAGCATGTTGAAATGAAAAGCAATGGTGAATGATTAAGTTACCGATAGTTATAGTCTACAACACAAGTAGACTAAAACCAATAGAAAATGAATAAATAATCAAACTGCATACATAAAATAAAAAAGATTAATATATTAAAACTCTTAATTAATTAACTAAACCACTATTTAAATACATAAAATTAACAAGTGAACTAATTTATTTAATTAAAACTAAAATTCATAACATAATTAACTATAAAAATAAATTAAGTATAAAATTATTAATTTAAAGACTAAAATACAAAATTAATAATAAAAAATTTATTAATTGACAATGTTAATTATAAAAAACAAAAGTACTATTATTTATTATAAAGTGATTAAATAATTAATTAAATCATTAAAAATTAAGTAAAAATATGTGGCAAAATTATGTAAAAATTGAGCCACATCACATTCCCCCACACTTTAGCTTTGTCTTTCCTCAAACTATTTCATGTTTTATTTCCTTTGGAGAATAGTGAAGTGTTTATTATTTTTCTCATAATCTCACATGTCCAGCACTCAAAAGCAGAGGAAAAAACATAACACCAGGCTTTTAGAAAATGAATTACTTGTTTGAATATTGCATATAACAAATACCAAAGGGTAATTATGAAATCTATGAATAATCATGTAACGAAGATGTCATGCCTCATAAGTGATACAACATAATGAATCATTTCAATCCAAGCTTATGTTCTAAATCCAAGAATGACAAGAGTTAAAATATCAATGGAATTAAGACCATAACCAAGGAACATTGTATCTTGACAGAATCCTAGGTTAAAAAATAACTAATTTTTTTGAATAACTTTATTGATACAAGATATATGATTTCCATTAAAACAAATTGACCCCTTCTTCATCTGGTGTTCATCATTCCTCTCACCTTAACGAGATCAATTTTGACCTTAAGATACTTTCTTTATTTTTCCCTAGCCATGTTTCATGTGTTTAGCACTGTACATAAGCACTTATTCAATTTTTATACAGGGCTTATAGTAAACACAAACACACATAGCATCTAGGGTCTCAGAGACTCACTATGGGATCTCAAATGCACAGAATACTCTAGTTTCAAATGATTAATATCAAAAATAATTTATATTGGCACATTAAGATGATTACATTTTATAATTAAAAGATGACTGAGGCCCTTATATTTAGAATCACAATTCAAGTTCCAATGGTAAGATCATAACTACACAAACATGAAACCCAAGTCACAATAAGAGTAGTTACTAAAACGAACTTCCATGAAACCTCTAAGCAAGACCACTCAAGAATCATCCCACCTCAATAAATTTAAATGAAAATCAAATCTTATCTATTAGTAAGCTACTTGTCCTAATGCAAGATTCAATTGAGTATGGTGTAGAGCCTAAAATTATAAAAGAATTTGAAAACCCATTAACCATTTTTTAGCATAGTTTTTTAGTTTTATTGTTAATTGATGGGGTTACATTAATGAAAAGTTTAGCACAGTCAATAATTGACCCCAATTAAGCACGGTCAAGAATTGACTCCCTCCTGACACATAAAACCCATCTATTTCCCCAAGGTTCACTTCTAATGTGGAGAAGAAAAATTTGACAATTAATGTTTTAAAACGGATTTTCATTTTACCAGATTTATGACATGTAAAAAGGGTCATAATGAAATTAAAAGATATTTCTCACCACAATGAATAACTTATCAGCATGTTCATTATCATGTATATGCATTATCTATAATTTCTATTGACAGATACTTTCAATATATCTCAAATTTATCAAATAAGGTGTGGGTGAACAATTAATTGGGGAAAAAGAATGTTTAGCAGAAATTTTTCAGTTAGATATACGATAAAGTAGATAATGTTCATGCTAAACACCCCAACCGCAAGCAGATTTAAATGTCCAGCAACATGTAACCCCCCACATTTAATTTTTTACAGTGAAAAATTATTTCAATATTTATCAATGAATTCAAATTCAAGAAAGAGGCACATGCATAATTTTTCAACTCAACTTAGTGACATTCAAAAGTTGTTTTTTTAGTATGCAAGATATGCATCATATTTATAGAAAATATGTAGCAGAATTTTTTATACAAGGAGAATTTATTTATGCCAGAAAGGCAGCATATATTTTTTAAAGTAGTAAGGAGCATAAAAAATAAAATAGAAACTAATGAAAAGAATGCATCTATGAATAGATTTATCATAAGTCCTCATCTTGGAAATTCAACTCCTTAAATGACATAGAAGTGATATCCTAGAAACACAGAGCATGTAAAATAGGAACAATTATCCAGAAGCAACAGAGCATACATATGACAACAAAGCATCCCTTTATCCAATACTTAACTGTACAAAAAAATGAGAACAAAGGAATAACATGGGTTTACTACCAAGAATCGCCGAATTTAAAGTCTTTAGTTAGACTATTTAATTACAAATTTTATTTACTAACTCAACAAAGATCATGGGTTTCCTCCCATGCAGTGCTAGGTTTAATGTCCCCAGCCATACTCAATTTTCCTAGACATTTATATCCATGATTATTTAATTGAAATGAATTATTAGCAATGAGAAATTCACTATTATATAATCATTATAAAATACGATCATCCAATAAATTCTCATCTACAGTTCCAAACAATATTCTAAAAAGTTTTTTTCAATGAAAAAATTGTTAATATACTATCTAGACCATTTTGGGCTCTAAAGACCACTTCCTCAGCTCTAAAAATGTTCAAAATATTCCTAATAAAATCACAATTTTTTTCAGTAATACTGATATGTCTTCCTCCACAATTAGTGGCCATCTCCAGCCCAATATCAGAATAAAAACATTCGACAAACTTTTCAGTATTTTCATGGAATATTCCTAGAACTACTTGCACAAATGACACCGCAAAAAACTCTTGGAAGAAGGAATCATACTCAGGTTCCAAATGAAGGTACCCAATGTCCACATACAACTCAAATGATTTGAATCATTCAAGTTCAGGTTTGTGTTAATCACAAATAACATCAAACTGATCAAGAATAAATGTTCCGAGAAAATACACTTGTTCATAATGGGAACAATTTAGTTTTTCATCAGGACTCAGACCAGAACATTCTACAACTTCAAAAACCCTTAGAAAGTTGACTTAATAATAAAAAATTAAAAAATGGGTTGAGACTATTCATGACAAGAATTTGACTCACTCTATAGAATGGGTTCTAGGGAACCATTTTTCTCATCTAGAGGAAGTTGTTGGACATGAATATAATCTTTAAGAGATATTTCAATATGATGGGGAATCAAAATCTCTATGACCACAAGATGAAAAGAACCATACTCATCTCGGACCACAATTTTAAAAAAAAAATCTTATCAACATATATCAAATAACAACAAACAACATGTTGAAGATTTTCAAACACTAAAAATCCATTCACATCATCACTAACTTGGACAGTGAGTTTTCCCTTGGACACATCTCTGAAATCACCAGCTGTAGCCAGGAATGGTTTCCCTAAGATGATTGGGACTTGTTCATTACACACCATATCTAAGATAAGGATGTCTGTGGGTAGTGTTAGTTTTCATACACTCAATAATAGATCATCCAACCTCCCTAAAGGTTGTGTGTGCGACTTGTCAGCAAGTTGAAGACAAACATAAGTTCGTTGCAAGTCCCTAATACCCAAATATATAAAAAGAGAGTAAGGCATACAATTGATTCTTTCCCCTTAGTCACACAAAAAATTTTGTTGCTCACTTGCTCCAATTTTTCATTGAATAATAAAGCTACCAGGATCCTTCAATTTTGGAGGAAAATTCTTTAACAAGATAGATCTACATTTCTCATTGAGATTATCATTATTCATCTTCTTCCAATAAATGTTTTATAAATATTTTTGTCAAAGAAACATATGCATGAATTTTATATAAGGATTCTACAAATGGCATGTTGATACAATAGTTTGGAATCAATTAATGAATCCTCAAATAATTAGGTTCATTATTCTTCATCACTCTTTTAGGGAAGGGAAAAGAAGGGGAATGATTTTTAAGAACATGTTGATTATTCTCCTTCTCCTCAATTCCATTGTTTTTCTTTTATTATTTAATTAATTCCCACTTTAACTTCCCCAGTTCTCGAACATTTTTAGATGTGACATCATGCTTCTCTTCAGGTTAAACAAAGTTGTCCATATTCCCAGATTCTGTTTCAAAAAGATTTTTCTTTCCAGATTCAGTTTTTTCATCAGTTTTAGTTTTACCACAGTGTTTCTGAACATGTACATGGGTTTTAAGTCCAGATATAGTGGTTTCATCCATGATATTCTCTCTTGGATTATGAATTGAAGTGTTGGGCTTCATGCCATTTTCTTTATCAACTTGATCCCTTGCCATTTGAATTGTTTGATGTTCTAAATTGTGAATCATAACATCTGTTTCCTTCCTAAATGAACCAATTTATCCCAAAACATGTTGTAACAGCACCATTAAATCCCCTTGAGAATTAGAAGATTCGACCCCATATTGATTTCAGTTAAAAATTTTAGATTGTGATTGGTAGTTAGGGGCAGTGGTATTTTTTATGACACCATGTTCTTTCTATGACTATCTTGGGTGATTTTGATAACTAGAAGTGTACTAATTGGAGTATTGATCTTTTAACCATCATTTCATAGTTTTAAAATCCACAAATTTTTCACTCTCATCAAACTGGACAGGGATATAAAAATCAAGAAAACATGTATGAGGGTGACCGAACATCCCACAATCATTACAATGCTATCTTAGTACCCTATCACTAACTACAGTATCCTGAGGATTGTTTTCACCTCTACGGACGACCCTCTTCCTAGAGCACTTATGCTGAGATTTTTGAGCAATATTGCCATATTCAAGTTTAAGCTCATCAGTAGTGGAGTTTGAAAACTCACCCCCACCGAATTGATCAACTATATTTTAGTTGTAAGGGGGGATAACATTATAGAAGGTCTCCATGAGTATATGGGGAGAAAACTGGTGATTGGGAATTTGTCTAAGGAGACTTCCAAACCTATCATATTCCCTGTGAAATAACACTCCATCATCTTGGTGAAACCCAATAATTTTGTGGCTAATCTCAGAGGTGGTGTTCCTAGGATTGAATATTGATATAAAGGCAGTAAACACATCTTCCCATGTCTAAAAAATTTCTTCCTCTATGCTATGGAACCATGTCCTAGCCTTCCCCTTCAGAAAAAATGGAATCATCCTCAATATAAAATCCACCTCATAATATTTTCTCAGAGGTAATTGTTGTACTGAACTATAGAACTCTATAATGAACTCAAGTGAATCCTCTCCTGGAAGACCATTGAATGAAGGATGTTGAGAAAAGTGAGACTAATTAATTTCATAGTTCATAGACCTAGGAGTCAACCTAATTCAAGATGGCTTACTTGATACAGTTGGAATTTGAAACTCCATACGTTTAGGTAAATGAAGGGATGAAGCTATGGGTTGTGGAACATTCATGTTTTGATCAACTCTATTATCCCGATTCTCCATTTCAATGATTTTTAAGGAGAAGTTAAATGTTTGTCTAGTTCAGTGTTTGAAGACACAAATGTAACAATGAATTATCTTGTGCTCATGTAAAGTGTAATAAAAGTTCATAATTGCACAATAGTAGAACTAATAGGAGTTCCGCAATACAAGAAATAGTAGAAATTCAACTGTAAATGATTATTTTATTTATATTTTTAAAATTTTCAAATTATTTTGGTGTTTTTTATAAGTTTTCTTTTTAATTTTTAGAATAATAATGGATCGTTCCCTCCCAAAAAATGGCTAAAAAAACATGACATAAACCATCGTTGAATCTGGTAAAAGTTTAAAATTTATAATCTTATAAAATACAGTATATGTGGAAAGTAGGGTCATACCCACAAGGAAGGTAAATTTGGAAACCAATATTCTAAAAAAACATGTTAACTCAACTATTTTCTGCAGTGGAGTGATTTTATTCACCTTCTATATTTTTTCTATATTCTTTATTAAGAAGTGATGTGACAAAAATCTACATATCCTGTATTTATAGTAAGGTGAAATGAGACACAGCTTAAAACAAAGGGGAATAGAGATATAAAAGTATTGATAAACGAACAATCTAATTAAAATCTCGGGTAGTAATCTCTATTCTAATGGTTTTGAAGGTGTTTCAATTCACTAATAGGTTTTTTCAGAGTACCACTATAAGTGTATAACTCACCTCCCTCACCAGGAGGTAAGTCACACTAACAAACCAATTCAAGAGTTCGCCACTCAAAAATTAATCAACTGTGAACTATATGAAAATTAACAGCAAGACAAATTCACTATAAGTCTTAAATTATTTTGAATCTATTATTATTTTTTATGAAAATTGTTTCCATAGTCAATCTTTCTAACTACCTTTGAATTGTTGAGATTATGTTCTAGTGGTATAAGCAATTAGATGCACTCAGTATTGATATCTCCGATCAATACTGATTCATTGAAATGATTATGTGAAAAATAAAGTTAAAAGAAAACTTGTGGAACATCCATTTTTCCCCAAACTAGTGACATAGCTAGACATTATCTCTATTAACATGTATAAAAAGATCATTCTATTTTAAGAGATAAGAATTAAGAAAAAAGGGGAAGTAAACTCCCTCTTCTAGCATGAACCGATGCTACTCCTGCCCTCCTCCAGCTCCAAGAAGTGGTTCCAGAGTCTCATGTTTCATGTCACTAAAACTCTTAATCGACTTGAATTCATCTTTAACTATTTCACTACACAAATGTGTGTTTTCGCGACTAGCACGTCGCGCTATATTTTCCCTCATAACTAACATCAACTGAGCTAGTTGAATTCACCTAGATGTTTTCCCATCTCTTGAATGAACCTGCAAAGTAAGAACAGAAAAATAAATAAATTAGAATGCAAAAAATGAAAAATAGTTATTTTTTAAGTGAAGCATTATATTACTCGTTAAAAGTTAACTAATGTTAATAAATAAATATCTTAATTGATAATTGTTATTTACTTTTATCTTATTTATAAAATTATTAACTTAATATTACTATGGTAAAACATAAGTATATCAAAAAGTTATTAATTTAATTAAGTTATTAAAGATAAATACTAAATTTTTTAGTTTATCATTTTTAACTAAATTTAACATCAAAATTAAATATGTAATTATAATTTTATTATTAAGTTTGAAATATTTATTTTTATTTAATATTATTATTATTATTATTTTAAATACTATTTAAAATTTTGTATTGTCATATTAACTTATTAATTAGTTTTATATTAATTTAATAGTTATAATTAATATGTTAGTTTTAAATATTTTTAAATTAATTAGTGAATTTTATAGTTTATTAAATTATTATTTTTAATTACATATTTATACCATTAATAGTATATTAATTTATTACTATATTTTATTATTAATTTAGTTTTTGATTAGTTTTTGTTTTTTTTATATATTTTCATATCATCTACCCCTTATTTTGATGGAACCCTTCGAGAGGGAATCCTCCTCGGTCTCGCAACTAGAGGAGCAGCGGCGATGTGGTCTTCAACATGTTGCCCAACATGTTGGCTTCAGCCTTTAGCGGCAATGAACTTCCAGCAGAAGCAGTGACCTCCCCCTCACTACAACTTCTTCTACAACTCCTCCTTCCAGAAACATTTCTAAACCCTACTCAGTTCTGGTTTTGCACCACAGCGGTGGTGTGACTCATCCACTAGTAATATTCGTCTTGAGCTCAAGATTTTCAAACAATGGACCGTCTCGGACACGAATCCTCCACATATGGAACCCATTATAGAGAATAATAGATTTTTCAAATTTGTATTTTTCCACTATTTTGATTTTGTTCGATCTGTGCACAAGGATGGGATTTGGTTTCAGAGTTGAGTTTTATTTAGTTCGGGTTTTGATTTCTTTATGTAATTCTGTATTTTCTATTCAGGTTGTGGTGAAGCATCAATCAATCTTTATCTTTGCAGGCATGAAAGTGAGGTACAAAGGAGGTATCGGTGAGATGGATGATGTTCTACAAGGAGAAGGCAAAGGATAAGCCTAATAGTGAGAAGATGAAGGGTAGATAGTCAAACAGTGAGGTGTAGAAGGTGACTATTAGAATAAAAATAAAGAAAAGAGGGGCACCGGCAAGGGGGTCACTATTATGAAATAAAAATCCATGTCACCATTAGTGAATATTAAGGTTACTGGTAGGCATAAAAATAAGGTTACCGATAATCCTAAATAAAAGATACCGGTAAGCTGCATAAGGTCACCATTAAAAAATAAAATAAATGAATTCTGTTACACAATAAAAATGAAAGGGTCACCAGTACATGGTAGTAATAGTGAGGTGTGGGGGAAGGAGTCATCATTAGAGAAAATATAGAATATAAGGAATATTACAACCCAAGGTCACTGATAGACCATATAAAACACATGTCACCATTGCAAAATAAAAAAGAAGGGGTTACTGGTAGAATGGTAGTTGTTGGTCACCGTTAGTTTAAAAAAACAAAGGGAAGAACCGGCACGAGGGTCATTGGTAGAACCAAGGGTCACCGTTACAATAAAAAAACTAATAGAGACCTTTGAAAATTAGAATGAATGTAAAATTATAAACATAAGAAAACTAAATATTAAGACTGAAAATAATTAATTAATAGAAAATAAACACCATAATTTTAAAACAAGATTTTTATTAAACATAAAAACATTAAATTTATTATTTAACAACACTTAAATTATAAACTAGATGATTATTAAACAAAAATGATAAAAAATTAAATTAATATTACTATATAAATAATTACAGGGGAGCATCAAGTGAAAATTAAAAGCAACGATGACTCATTAAGTTACACATAGTTATAGTCTACCTCATAGTTATAGTAATACCAATAGAAAATGAATAAATAATCAATCTACATACATAAAATTAAACTATTAATATTTTAAAATTGTAATTAATAAACTAAACCACTACTTGAAGATATAAAATTTAATAGCTAACTACATTATATAAATAAAATTAAATTTTTTAACTTAATTAACTAGAAAAATAATGTAATAATAAAATTATTAATTTAAAGAGTAAAAATACAAAATTAATTATAAAAAATTGATTAATTGACATATTTAATTATAAAAAAATCAAAATCAAAATTATATTTTATAAAATGATTAAATAATTAATCAAATCATTAAAAATTAAGTAAAAATGTGTGGAAAAACAATGTAAAAATAGTGCCACATCACACATCTCAATGAGAAACACCAGTTTTGTTTGTCAAAAAGGTGGATGGAACCCTGCAATTCGGTTTTTACTATTGTATAATTAATTAGGTTATGATAAAGAATGGATACCCACTTCAATCCATTGATGATTTGTTTGACCAGTTGAGGGGAGATCACATGTTCGCCAATATTTACTTGAGGTCAGGGTATCATAATTTGATAGTGTGGTAATAGGATATTCTGAAAACATCGTTCATACATAGATATGGCCATTACAAGTATGTGGTTATGCCATTTTGTATAATAAATGAACTAGTAGTGTTTATGGAATTGATTAATCGAATATTTCAGCGATATATAGATTCTTTTGTGGTGGTATTTGTTGTTGATATATTAGTCTATTCGTGGAAAAGTGTTGAGAATATAGAGCACATGGATATCATGTTGGGGATCATGAGAGATTATAGGTTGTATTCCAAATTTTTGAAGTGTCACTTTTGGTTATAGGGGGTTCATATCCTTTGAAATGTTATTTCAGAGATGGGTGATTTAGTTTAACCAAAAAATATAGAGACCATAATCTCCTACCAAAAACCGTAATGCCCCGACCCCTCTAGACCAGAGTTGGTGTCGTACTAAGTACATTGGAATGGTTATAATGAATGAAAATCCTAAAATAAATATCATTTTAGTGGTCTTGAAGAAACCATATAAATAAATGTAACTCATATTACATTGGAAAAGGTAACATAATACAATACATAAAAAATGATAGTTTGGATCCACTAGAACTCAATAAATGATTCCTCTTCATCACCTATTGAAAGTAAGAAATGAAAGGGGTGAGCTCAAATGCCTCGAAAGGGTTAAAATGGTGGAATAGAGAATCAATCATAAATGAATTGCAACTAATGTGACATAATAAAAATAGCATAGTGGAAAAATTAAAAAACTCATGCCATTAATAAAATGAGAATGAAACACAATCCATAGATTTTGTCATAGTGAAAACCTTATGGATAGTGAAAAATGATAATGAATAAAGAGAATTCTTATAAATTGAAATCATTTATCTTCCACATGAAAGCATAATATAGTAAAAATAGTTTAGTTCTATGGGTAGAATCTTGTCTGATTTTTGGAAACAAACTTGAATGTTTTGTTGCAAACTTATTTGTTTTAGGAGACCTACCCATGCATCGAGGGGTTATTGTGGGCCCCACCTACCTCTGCATCCAAATCATTAATTAGAAATTGATTAAAAAAATTTCAAAATGACTTTACATTATCCATATTGAACAGAGGATATAGATTCATCAATATTTCTATAGTCAAAACAATATTCCTAATAAATACTGTAAATAAAATGGTATACGACTAAGACAATAATCATATCCATTACTGTATGCATGAAGGTGTTCTTTATTGTTCTTAATGACCAGAATAATCAAATTTAGTTTCATTAATTATTATGTCGAAAACCTCATCAATATGAAATTGATATTTTATGACCTTAATAGGTTTATTAATGGACTTTTTGTTGGTTTAAGAGATTCAATTTTATTGTTTTGGTAGGATTTTCTTCTTTGGTTTTCATGATCTGATTACTTTTATTTATGAATGGATGTTTGTTTGAAATATGGTTAATCATCAAGAATTGTTAATATAAATTATTAGTGACATTAAATAGATTTAAATGATTTGATAAAAATTCTGTTTATATTACTTGAGGATGACTCATTCAATGATTTAAAAATAAATGCTTCGATTTGGCTTGACGGTTTTGTGCACAATAAACTTGTTTTATATTGTTATTTCATATAATGAATGTGAAAGGATTGCAGAAAATTAATCAAGATAAAATACATATATTATGACCTAGTTAAATAATTTAAAAGGATTCATTTACATTATTGAAGATAGTAAGGAAAATGGAACACCCGTCTCCCTTGACTGTGATAAATTAACACATCTCGGACTATGTTTGCATTTATTGTATAATAGGAGGGGAAAAGAAGACATTATGATGAAATATTCCATTATCACCATGAATATACAATATATTTAAGGTTCTTGAAATATCATCGATTTTGAATGATGGGAGGTGATAATGGATAAAAAAATAATGGAACTTCATAAAATAAATTGAAACAAAAGTGAAGAAAGGTTCACCTCTTGACTACTCCTCTTGGAGAGTCTCCTTAAAGAATTTTTTGGCCTTTTGGTGAGACCAGTAGGTCTTCTATGTGGGTAGAGGTCATAGTAAGAGTATTTTCCTGAATTTAGGAAAGGAATTAAGCATGAGTGGTGTGTGAGGCAGAGGGGGTGAGGGGTGGTTTATATACTAGTGGGAAGAGGAGTTTTCTTATTATTATAATAATTTATTTATTATGTCCTTTCAAGAAAAGAAATAATAAGTATTACATGACCAAGAATAGTAATACATGCATGTGAGTTCTAGATTTGGGTGCTTATATCATTCATGTTTCTAGGAATAGTTAATTTAAATAATAATGTATTTAGTTGGTAAATTTATGCATTTTACTATTCACCAAAAATTCAAGTAGTTCAGAAAAATACCAAAAATTTAAACTAACAATTATTAATCATATAGAATCCAAAAATGATTGCTATTATTAAAAAATAATTTCCAAAATAAGATTAATTAAATATTTAATTAAATCATTATTTTATAAAAATATATAAACACTAATAATATTCCTCTTCTTTACAGTGCATAAATTTAGTTATACATTCATGGGTATGGATACAGTTAATAAGAGTCATATTACAATTCACAAGGGTGAGTTACTATTAATAAGGGTATGTTACTATTCTTGTGAGTTTCTTACTTTTCACTGAAAATTATGTTAATTCAAAAAAATTCAAATTATCATCCTGAACACAATCGTGCCTGTCAGAATTTTAAAATTCAAATAACAGAGCAGGAAAATTTAAGATTAATGGCTGGGTTATGGATATATCCAATAAGAAACGATATTTTGTTTCATATAGGCTTAGTGATTCATGAAATATAAGATATCTAATAAATATAGTGTTTTTAATAGATTCATACCATAAAATGTTTGGGTGATACATTATTCCCTCCTTCAGAAGTTTCTTCCTCGAGATTTTATGTATAAATCCAACCAAAAAGATGTGGGTGGTTCTTGTTCATAACATCCTCATATTCCAATGTTGCTTCATCCATATTCTGGTTGTTCCAAAGAACCTTTACAAGACAAGTTGTCTGATTTCTCAATTCCTGGTCCCTTATGTCAAGAATCCCAACAGACTTTTCATAGTATGACAAATCATGTTCCAATTCAATTTCTTACTAGGAGAGTACATACGTTGGGTTTGGCTTGTATATATTCAACAATTACACATTGAAGACATCAGTAACATTGGAAAGACACTGTGAAATTTCTAAATAGCATGTTATAGCTCCAATGCTTTCCAACATTTTAAATGGTCCTACGGACCTAGGGCTCAATTTCCCTTTCTTACCCAACCTTAAGACCCCCTTCCATGGAGATAATTTCTGAAATACATGATATCAAACTATTAATTCCAAATCCATTCTATATATGACAGTATAACTCTTCTTCCAACTTTGGGATTCATTAATGTGGTATTTTATTTTCCTCACCGTTGGCATGGTCTATTCAATATGTTCTGGGCCAATTAGTTTCCTCTCTCTAACTTTGTCCCAACAAGTTGGATTTCACAATATCATTCCATATAATGCTTCATATCGATCCATTTGAATAAAAGAATGGAAACTATTTTTGTAGGAAAATTCCACCAAAGCCATGTATTGATCCATAATACCTTAGAAGTCAAGAGAGAATGATCTTTGCATGTCTTCTAGAGTTTAAATAGTCCTTCAAGATTGTCCATCAATTTGGGGGTGATAAGCAGTACTCTTATGATGCTTAATATTCAAAGCCTTCTGCATACTTTACTAAATTTTGATTATAACTGGGGATTTTGATCGGACACAATCGATTGAGGTACCCCATGAATTCTTAGAATTACATTATTACAATGTCCTTCCAGGCTCTTGAGTGGTAAATATTTTCTTAATGGATGAAAATGTGCTGTTTTGTGAGATGATAAAAAATTACCCATATTTTATCATTCATTTTAGGTGTCCCCGGTAGTCCAGTAACAAAATCCTTCATAATGTTATCCCAATTCGATATAGGAATAGGTTGATGTTTCATCACTCCTTTGGGACATTGTCACTCATCCTTCACTTTTCGAAAAACTAGACACCATTACACATAGTCAAAAAATTCATGACTCATATTATCCCAGAAAAATATTCCTTTAGATATCTATACATCTAGTTGATACCCCACTGAATAGTGAAATTTGAGCTATGAGCATAATCTAATAGTTCACTTTTTATCTCAGGTACTGATGGAACACACAACCTCTTCCCAAATTTCAAAACTCCTTCCTCATACATGAAATCTACCAATCTCCCATCCTTGGTAGCATTAATTTTCTTGTGCAGATTCTCATCATGAGATTGATATATTTATACCTTCTCTAATAAATATAGTTTATAAATCATTTGAAATATCAAAGATATTTCCCATTCCTTAATAATTACCTTATCCATCTTTAATAGATCCAAAAATATAGTATCTCTATCAAGACACATTTGAGTCATAAGTCCATAATATTTCCTTCTTAATGCATCTTCCAACTTATTCTCCATTCCTACGAGGTAGGGAATTGAACAATAGTAATATTAAAGTAACTCAACCCATCTCATTTTTCTTTATGTTGAGTTCTTTTTGTGTGAAATACATTTCAAACTCTTGTGGTCTATATAAATCTCACATCTTTCACTGTAGAGGAAATGGCTCCATATATTTAGAGTAATGAGTATAACTGATAACTCAAGACCATGAGGTGTATAATTGTTTTAATGAGTCTTCAATTGTCTCGATTCATAAGCAATAACATTACCGTTTTTCATAAGGAGACAACCCGGTCCATTAATTGATGTATCTCTGTATATTACTATTCGATCACTTCTAGATAGAAGAGTTAAAATTGGATCATTTAACAACAATATTTTCTATTAATCAAAGCATTATGTACATTTTTTTCCACACAATCATAACTCCTTTACGTGTGAGAATTGTTAGCGTGTTATCCAGTTGTGGAAAATTCTAAACAAAATGCCGATAGTAACCTAATAAGATAATAAAACTGCATTCCTCTGTTATGTTTGTTGGTGTGGGCCATTCTTCGATTGGATTTCTCTTTGTAGGATCAACTTGGATTCTATCCCTAGATACAATATGGCCATGAAAATAAACTTATTGAAGCCAAAATTCGCACTTGATAAACATCCCATATAATTCATTTCTTCTAAGAGTTTTCAGAATAATATGCAAGTGATCCTCATGATCTTAATATATTTTTTAGTATACCTGGATTTCATCGATGAATACCACAAAAAATTATCAAGATATACCTTAAAAATTCTATTCATTAAATCCATGAAAATTGAGTGTGCATTAGTCAGTCCTAAAGGCATCACTATAAACTTGTAATTCCCAAACATGGTTTGAAATGTTTTCTTAAGAATATCTGTCTTCCTCACACATAGCTGATGACATTTAGATCAAAGGTCTATCTTCAAAAAAATTTTATCTCCATGAAGATGATTAAATAAATCATCAATCTACGGTAGAGGATACTTATTCATTATCGTAACAACATTGATTTCCATATAATAAATGTATAGCCTTATGGATCCATCTTTCATCATGACAAAGATGATAGGGTCTACACATGGAGAAACACAAGGTCATATAAATCCATTTTCACTCAATTACTCTAGTTGATTCTTTAGATCCACTAATTCCAAAGTGGCCATTATATAGGGATTCTTCGATATATGTCATGCATCGGGTATTATGTCAATGAAGAACTCAATTTCCATATCTGGGATATGTCCAGGTAAATCCTCTAGAAATACATCAATGTATTCTTGATCTATATGTACATCTTCAATTTGAAGATTTCATTCCCCACACATAGATATTTTTTTTCTCTTCATCTCCAAGGATTTCTTTCAATAGAGCTGTTGGGGGAGGATCTAGATAAGAATTAGGTGGTGTGGTTTGTGGTCTAAAAATAAGAGATTATACACCATTTTCACAAATTATAACTTTTTTTCTTTCAATAAAACATTTCACCATTGTTTGAAAGCCAATTCATTCTGAGAATTATGTCAAATCCAGTCATTGGTATGATGATAAGATTAGAAACTAGTACACTTTTATGTGTCCCGAGGGGGACTACATGACATCCCTTGTGGAAATGATGCATCTTCTAGGAGTTTTGACTGATTACTCCTTTATTAAATCATATTGGGCATGTATAATTTATTGGATAATTGGGATGATATAAATGAATTCTATGATACAGAATTAAATAAAGTGTTGGATATGTTTGTGGAAACAATTAACGTACCTTACACCACATCATTACGAACTTCAACATCTGCAGTTGTAATAGCATAAGATCTCCCTTTCTTTATTGGCTTTTCTGAGGCATGTTTCCCTGGTGTTTAGGACACTAATTTTTATATTTTCTCCTCTCTCTACAATTTTAGCAATGAAAAACATCAAATTGTTTCTTACCCTTTCATTCATGAGATAGATGGCCATTTCTACACACATATAGTAGAATCCCATGCCTTTCAATCATTTCCGAGATGATTCTTTCCACAGTTCTCGCATAATGGTAATTTCTTCGTTCCCTTGTTTTTATTTGGTGCTTCACCTTTCCCTTGGTTATTAGAGTACTTATTTTTATCTTGGTTTCCATTGATCAAATATAATCTAGCAAATCCCTTCTCTATTTTGATGGCACTTGATACAATTTCTTCATATGATGAAAATGGATGAGAAGCCAATTCCATTCGAAGACTTGTCTTATGACCTTCTAAAAAATGATCAATCTTATCTACGGAGTCACATATGTAATCTATGACATACCTGGCTAGCATTTTGAAGGTATCCTCATACTCTACAACACTTCCTTCTTCCCTTTCCTTTAAGGTAAGGAATTTCTTCTTCATTTCATTTTGTTGCTCATGAGGGAAATATTTTCCAAAGAATATATCTAAAAAAGTCCACCATTTTATATCTTCTATTTCTTCATCTTTTGTGGTATTATGAATCAAATACCACCATTTATCAACATCCCTTTCAGGCAATATACCACAAGTACCACCTGTTCATTTTCATTACATCTTAATTAAAAGAATTTATTTTCAAGGGGCTTCATCCATTACTCAGCAACCAATTGATTAATAGTCCTTTTAAAAGATCAGGGATAATGCCACATGAAATGATCCATTACAGTTGTGGAATGATTATTTGTTATAACATGTCTACGTTTTCCAAATATGGTCTTGATTTGTTCTGCTCCAACATTTACTGTGTTGACTTGCTCAGTGGGGAGATCCTTTCTTTGCCCATAAGTATTGATTCCCCTTATTTCCTTTAGAATCCATTTATAAATAATGGAACTCTCTAAATTAGGTTATTAATAATAATGTATAATCTTAACATAACAAAATACTTAGCATAAATTGAGATCATATACATGGGTAATCCCATAATCAGAAAAATGGTTTCTTTTAGGAATAATTTAAATTTCAATCCTTAATAATGGATTGTAAAGTAAATATGAATTATAAGAAGCGTATAATCTGGGAGTGGCGTAACAAAGAGTGTAGAAAGGTCCATTTTCATGTACCAGGATACCTCCGGTGAAGTCATAAACTTCTTCTTGGAGATTTCACTCTTAGTTACATATGTGCGAGAGCCAACTCTACCTGCTGGTATCCAGAAAAGGATGTATTTTCTAGAAATATTCACATTATATATTCATTACATATATTCAAGGAAGATATTGTACATTCAACTTCAAATAATACCTTAGGTTTTGGTTCCCTAATCTATGTTTTCTAATCTAGTTTCAATGTTTTCTTCTAAACTTCCATTGATACCAACTGTAACACCCCAACCACTCAAGACCAGATCCTGTGACTTACTATGTAAATTGGCATGGTTAGAAGGAATGAAAATCTCAATGGAATGATAAGAGTAGTAGTCATGAAAGACTAGATACATAGTTGTAACTAAAATTAAATCATAAGAGGTTACTAAATATGATATATAACAAAAAATAGAGACTAAATACACAAGAACTCAATAAATGATCTCCTCTTCATCATCTGTTGAAAGTAAAAAATGAAATGGTTGAGCACAAATGCTCAGTAACGGTTACAAATGGTGGAATTATGAATCAATAAAAACTAAATTACATACAATTTTACATAATCAATGTGGTATGGTGAAAAAATGAAAAACTCACGCCATTAACAAAAAAAGAATGAAACTTCATCCATAGATTATGTCATCGTGAAAACCCCATGGATAGTAATAACTGATAATGAGTAAAGAGAATTATTATAAATTTGATTTCATGTATCTGGCACATGATACCATAATACCATAAAAATGATTTAGTTCTATGGGTAGAGCCCATTCTAATATTTGGAAACAAACTTGAAGGGTTTGTCACCAACTAAATTGTCTCGTGAGACCTACTAATGCATCGAGGGGCTGTAGTGGGCACCACATGCATCTGCATCCAAATAATTCCTTATAAATTACTTCAACAAAAGATCAACATGACATTAAATTATCAGTATAGAATAGAGGATACAATTTCATCAATATTTCCACAGTCAAAACAACATTCCAAATAAGTACCGTACGTAAAATGGTAAACTGTATAAACAATAATCATATCCGTGATATGAGAATAGGGATATTTTAATAGAATATAATTTTAATTTAAGTGTGATCACAAATGGAAATTAGGTACACTTCATAAGAATGAGAGGGTGAAAAATACTAAGCACTTCACAATGAAGTGAAAATTGAGACAAAGCTTGTTATCACGTTGTAATCAATTAGGTCGTATGACCAAATGTTAATAACCACAAAATGAATAACAGAATAAAATGAATAAAAAGTGAATAATAATAATATATTTCAAATTTTAGTACAAATATACCACATATAAGAAATAATATGCAAACAATGGGAATCCCAACAAATAGAATGTGAGATGAGACAAACCCCTTACAAACATATCGACATAGTAACGAGTGTTCTAGAGAGGGCATAATGAGATGTAAAGGGGTATCCCATTATATAAATTTCATAAGGGAATTATGGGGGAGGTTTTAAAACATACCCCATCATTAGGCATTAAATATTAATGAGCACAACATAGGGGTGATTCTTGAACAAAAGTGATAGATAATATCCCTTACCTTATGCTTGACGGCGTTCTTGATTATTCCTAATGACCGGAATAATCAAATTTAGATTCAATAATTAATTATTCCAGAACCTCATCAACATGTAATTGATATTTTATTATCTTATTATGTTTATTAATGGCATTTTTCATGGTTTAAAATATTCCATTTTATTGTTTTTGTAGCATTTTTTTCTTTGGTTTTCATGATCTGTTTACATGTATTCATGAATGGATGTTGTTTGAAATATGGTTAAACATCCAGAATTGTTAATATAAATTATTAGTGAAATTAAATAGATATCAATGATCTTATAATTATTCTATTTATTCACCATGAGGATGACACATTCGATGAGTTAAAAATAAATTCTTTGATTTGGCTTGGAGGTTTTTTGCACAATAAACTTGTTTTGTATTATTATTCCATATTATGAATATTTAAGGATTAAAAAACAATAGTCAAGATAAAATAAATATATAATGACCTAGTTAAACCATTGAAAATGTTTCAAAACTGGTATTGATTATAGTATAGAAAATTGAAAACACGTATTCCTTGAGTCTGATAAATTAACACATCTCGGATGATGTTTGCATTTACTGTATAAAAGGAGGGAAAAAAGAGTGATTATGATTAAATATTCCAATAGAAAAATGAAAATTCAGTACATTTAAGTTAATTTAATTATCATGGCATTTGGATGAGGGTAGGTGAGAATAGAGAACAAAATAATGGATATTGGTTAAAGAAAATTAAATAAAATAGAAGAAAGGTTCACCTCTTGAGTACTCCCACTTGAGAATATCCTTAAGGCCTTTGTTTTTGGAATTTTGGTAAAACAAGAAGGTTTTGGATGTGGGGAGAGGGATTGGGAAGAGTATTTGGTTTTATTTAGGCAAGTATTTAAGCTTGAGTGGTGTGGGAGGAAGTTGGGTGAGGGGTGGTTTATATATTGGTGGGGAGAGGAGTTTTTTTAATATTATAATAATTAATTTATTATTTCCTCTCAAGACAATAAATAGTGAGTATTCCAAGACCAAGAATATTAATATATGAATTTTAGTTTTACATTTGTGTTCTTACATAACTCATGATGATAGGAATAGTTAATGAAAATTATAATGTATTTATACGGTAAATTAATGCATTTTACTATTTATAACGAAATCAAGTATTTTAGAAAATTCCAAAAACATTACAGTAAATTTTTTTGATGTGTAGGATTAAAAAATGAAGTATATTTTTTTAAAAAAAAATCAATATTTGATTAATTAAATATTTAATTAAATCAATATTTAATAGAAATATATAATAACTAATAATATTCATCTTTTTTACCGTTTCTAAATTTATTTATTTATTAATTTTTAAGGATACCATTCCTACGTGTCATATAAATATTCATAAGGGTATGTTACTATTCATATGAGTTGGTTACTATTCCCTGAAAATTAAGTTAATTCTGTCAAACTCTAAATATCATCCTGAACACAACTATGCATGACCATTTTTTTAAATTCAAATCACAGAGTTGGAAAATTTATGTTTAATGGCTGGGTTATGGATATATCCTATAAGTAAGCGTGTTATGTTTCATAGAGGCTAAGTGATTCATGAAATTTATGCATTGTAACGAATAAAGTGTTTTTAAGAGAAACATACCATAAAATATTTGGTGTGGTACAATAACCAATGAACAATTTCATAGATATGGAGATTCCTTGATATAGCTATGTATTATCGACATTTTGATCATGATTTTTGATGGTTGGATTCAACATTGATAGATTTGACCGAAAAGAATATCCTATTTCAATGGGATGAGTAGTGTGATAAATTATTTCAAGAGTTAAAGGGTCTCCTTAAATCTGCACCAATCAGGGTTTTTCCTGAACCAGCAAAAAGTACGTGATGTATTGTGATGCATAAGGATCAGGGTTAGGGTGTGTTCTTGTGAAGGGGGTCTTGTGGTTTCGTATGAACTATGGAAGTTGAGTTTTCTTGAGATGAACTATGCAACACATGATTTGGAATTGGACTTAGTGGTTCATGCTTTTAAAATATGGCATCATTATCTCTTTGGTGAAAACTTTACAATGTTTACCTACCATATTATCTTAAAGATTAGCTTCTCAAAAATGGATTTGAACATTGCGAAATTGAGATGGATAGAATATCTCTATATGTTCGATTTAGAATTAATGTACACACCAGGTAAGGGAAATTTGGTGGCGATTACATTAAGTAGAAAATCATATGCACAGATAGTGAAATAGGAATCAGATCAACAACAGTTGATGTCAATCAGAGTTAGAATGAAATTAGAATGTGAGGAATACGGTGGAAGAGTGGTCATCCTTCCGGTTCTATTGGTTCATGGCTTTACTAGTTTTGTTAAATAGGGAAAGGAATCATATTTCGGATGTGTGGAGATGAGGTATAAACTAAATGGTGTGGAGTCCATTGATGGATGTGAACTAAATAGAAGTTTTTTCTTGTGTTTTTTGGAATCATATGGTGTTTCATGTGGCATATTAATAGAAAATTCACATTGCTGAACATTATTCCAGGCTGTCTATCCATCATAGAATTCAAAAAATATACATGGCGTTGAAAGTGAATTTTTGGTGGACTTCTATGAAAAGGGATGTGTTGGGTTTTATTTGGATATGATTGAATTGTCATCATCTCAAGGTAGAGATTCAGTGAGTAGTTGGAATATTGCAGTCATTACCTATCCTAGTGTGGAAATGGGAGTAGATAGAAATAAATTTTTTGACAGGTCTTCCAAGAACGGTCATGAAACACAATTCCATATGGGTGATTTTGGATCAGCTCCCAATGTCGGCCCATTTAATCCCATTTCATGAATCTCATATGGTGGAGAATATATCCAAAATATATATCAGGTATTTTTTAAAGAGCCATGGAGGTCCTGTTTTGATTGCATCAGATAGAGATATGAGGTTCACAACTCGTTTCTAGAAATCCTTACAGCAGGCCCTTGGAACATAGTGGACTATAAGCATGGCATATCATTCGCAGATGGATAGTCAATCTGATTGGACGATACCAACCATGGATGATATACTAAGGGCTTATGGGATAGATTTTTGTGGTTCATGGGAGGATCACTTACTGTTTCTGTAGTTCTCCTATAATAATATTTATTTATCTTCAATATATATGGCCCTGTTTGGGGCATTATATGGGTGTCTGTGTCGTTATCCACTATGTTGTGGGGAAATGAGAGAGACTTCAATGATCCGTGCGAGACTTGTCCAAGATACTATGGAGAAAATAATGTTGATCAGTATGATGATGGAGATGAATCATTGTCACCAAAAATCTTATGTGGATCATCTTTGATGATTGTTTTCGTTCATGGTCGGTGATCATGAGTTTTTTAGAATCTCTCCTTGGTAGGGACTTCATCGGTATAGGAAGTAGGGTAGGTTATCCCCCATGTATATTGGGCCATTTGAAATACATGAGTGTATTGGAGGGATGTCCTATCATTTGTAATTTCCACCATAGTTTAGTGTGGTGCACAATGTGTTTCATGTTTCATAGTTGAAAAAGTATCACTCGGATCGTGGCCATGCGATTTTTTGTGATAATGATTATCTAGAACCATATGCATCGTGGGTGCTCATTCTAGTTTAAATTTCTGATAGTAAGGATAATTTATTTCATTATAAATGAATAATTTGATTTTTGGTTTTGTGGAAGCATGTTTAGATTTAGGAGGAGACTTGGGAGAGGGAGAAATACGCGGTCGAGCAATGGCTCGCGCTTTTTCGACAACAAGATGGTTCTCTAATTTTTGAGGATGTAAATTCCAATGATGGGTAGACTTTATCATCCCATGTTTGAGTTATGTAGATTTTTTATTCCTTTTTTTTGTTTTTAATATGATTGTGAAGAGTTTCAATGTGTTTGGGAGAGTTTGGGATGATTTTGAAAATAATTTTTGGCTTTTTTAAAGATACACGGTTTCATAACGTTTTGGAGAAATTATCAGAGATGAACTGTGCAGGAAGAGGGGTATGCACGACTTGCATATGGTTTGTCTAACCATGTGGGGTGGGCCATGAAAGGTGCCCCGTCGAGGTAGAAGTAACTCCATTGTTAGCCCATGGTTAGAAAAACTGTGTGAGGTAACCGTGCGGCCCGTAAAAATGGGTTTTTTTTTAAAATCTAGGAATAGTTTGAATTGACCTAAAAACACCCAAACTCAATCCCAATCATTCCTCACTTAGTATTTCATCTTCTCAAGTGTTAGGGATGATATCCCACCCATTTTAGAAGAAAATAAAATGGGTTTATTTGTATGGATGTGCCAATTTATCTCCGGTAAGTCTCCATGCATACTTCTTGGTGGTTTTCTATAGATCTACTCTTAACTCTCTATCAGTTTTCTAGATCAATAGTCGTTTTGTGAAGATACATGGGATTTTTTACCATGGGTGTTGATTTTATGGCTTTTTGATGATATTGATGGATATCTAGAGTTGTTATAGTAGAGCATTTTCCTGTGTTGGGGTATCATTGGGTGTGGGTCGAATTCTCTGGAACCCTAATAGTTGGAGGCATCTCTCTCGACTCCACATTGATATAACTTGCATTTTTGGTTACATTTAATTTAATTGTCTTGAAATTAATTGTGATATGTATTTACTAATGTTTTTTTAAATCTATTTGGTGATTATTTGGGATATTTGGGAAAAATGGGTTATTGTTTCAAATAGGGACTTTGTTGCATGAATTTAAAATGTTGATTTTAAAATCATTAGTCAATGCTTAGAAAAAATGTTTTATGAAAGATGTTTTTAAATAAATATATTGTTTATTTAAATGTGTCAGGGCATGGAAATATTGTTAAAGGATGTTTTCAATAAATTGGTGATTTATTGATGTTAATTGGCATGTGATGAGAATGATGGTGTTCTCATTGTATGGAATTGGTGATTTTTTCATGTTGGTTTATTATGTCTTATAGATTTTGTGGGTTGTGTGGATATGGATGGGAAGTATCACTAGAATATGTGGTAGATAGTGGTCGGAAGAACCACAATTATGGATAGTGGTTGGGAAGCACAAGTAGTTTGAAATGTAGTGAACGAGTTGGATAGAAGCCCCACCATTTTGATTTACCTATTTTGTGTTTCCTTGTAAAAATTAATTTGTTGTGGTGATGAGAAATAGTAAAATGGATTATGGCATGGTTTTTCTTCTTTCTATTGGGCTTCATATATTGGGTAAGGGTGGATTGGTATGGGCATGTTTGGCTAATTGGTAGTCTTTGAAATATTAATGTAGTATATAAATTTCTTAAAATAAATGTAATAATGGTTCTTTTTAGTGGCATGTGTAATGAATTTATTTGGGTAAGCCCTACTAATTATTATTACTCACCCCTTCTTTTGATTATAGTTGATTGTTTGGTTGGTCATTTTTATCTCAAAGTAAAATCGTTCCACAATTTATTCTTGAAGCCCTACGTAACTATTTCCATCCTTTTTCACCATGGGAATGTCGCATAAGGACATGTATCATTGCTTCACCTTCTCAAGCCAACGAGATGGTTCGGGATGTTACGCATGGTATGGCGAAATGTGAGGGCACCGTTTCTGATCAAGATATGGAGTATTGGTTAGAGGTGGTGGAAATAGACATAAATATAATTCATTCTCATAATGAGTACTTCTATTTTTCAGATTTGATGATTCTATGGGGATCATGTTGTAATTGTTGTATTTTATTATTTTGGGGTCCTGAGGATCCGACAATTGTATAGGAGAAAATATGAGATCCATTCCTGGATGAGTTTTATTCGTCGACCATTAATACAATCAATAAACTGAAGATTATCGCCCTTCATTATTGTAATTTTAAGGTGTAATAGTTTTGTATTCAATAAAAAAACCTTTTTGTTATGGATAAAAACTTCTTCTAAATTAAGAGTCTTGGGGGTCATTTCTATGAGTCTTTATATTAATTAAACTAGAATTATGACACTCCATTTATTATGAAGTCATTCCAAAATGTGTCTGCAATGGAATATTTCACTTAGGGGATGTAGTCTAGGACCATATCATCACAACTTTAGAGTCACAGATATTTTCTATAGATCAATTCTATGAAACGTTCTTAGTTTCATGGTGATAACAACATTTTTTTTAAAGGAGATATTTTTAGCTGTATCCACCATGTTTCACTAGGACTAGTAGTTAATGGAACTTTACCAGGGGATGGGAATGGTTTTATTATTTTTCAAATGTCATGGCCATAAAAACATATATTTTATGAATTTTCTCAATAACCAGTGAGCGACTAATGGCCCATTTCAGGATAAACCATTATAGAGGTATCAACCAAGGTAGTAATAATAGTATGGTGATTCATTATAGGATTGAGAGGGAGGGGATTGGAAAAATATTACATAATATCCTAATTCCACTCATCCTCATGGATAGAGAGAATAGTGTGGTCATAGAGGGGGTCTTCATCATGGCTAGAGATGTCATGGAGATTAACATGGTCAGACACATGCCTTATATTTTTTAGTACCAGGTGATCCATAGTCATGTGAGGTAATATATTCCAAGTTTTTTTACATGGGATTATGCCCAATTTTATTCGAAAGATATGATATAGTTTTTCTCACCCACATTATTCCATGCTTTGGGACTTAAGTTGAACATTCTTCTAGATCCCTTGGTGTAGACTATTCCTGTTAATGCTTAAGCTAGCTTGTCTTATTTTTGTAGAGAATGTGAGTTGGTTTTATAGAAGCACTACTCTTATAGAGACCTCTTATTTTTATAAATTTGAGCATAAATTAATATACTAAATATATTGATTGATTTTTATACATTCTATAATGTATTTATTTAAGAGGTATGTCATATTAAATGATATGGTCAAAGAATATGCTATTTTGATCGGCAAACAAGGCCCTTAGATGGGTTGGACGAAAATTATATCCATATTTTATTTAACAGTATATTTGATGTTTATTTCCTGGAAGGATTTGCTAGTGGTGTTTCATAGTGTCTTAGAATGGTATCTTGTTGTTTTCCCTAAAGTGGTTTTTACGCTACCCCATATATGAGAGATCATGTTTGGGATAGACGTGTAACTGGGGTTTTCTCGTATATCGATGTCTCTATATTTTATATCCCCTTATGATCTATGGGATATATGGATTCAGATCAATGATATTCTATAGAGAGTATTTATTCAACCTAGTGTGTTCGCATTGGGAGCTCTAGTTTTATTTATATATATGGTAGATGACAATCTATGGATGTATATTAATTATCGCTGATTGAATTAGTTAATGAGGAAGAAAAACTATCCTCTCTCATGGATTGAGGATTTATTTTATAATTATAAAAAATAAAGAGTTTCCTCAAATATCTATTTTCGATACACACACACACACACATATATATATATATATATATTCAAATTTTAATGATGATGAGGACATCCCAAATATGGTTTTCATATTCAGTAATGGGAATTATGAGTTCATTGTGAGGTCACTAGGAGTTATGAATACTTGATTAATGTTTATGGGACTAATAAATACATTGTTTTGTGAGTTTATGGACTGATCAATGATGGTATTTATTGACAACACCCTTGTGTTTTCGTGGTCATAGGAGGATCACATATAGTAACTATGAGTAGTTTTTGATGTTCACCATTTTTTATAAGATTTATTGAAGCTATAAAAGTGTGCGTTATAGGACCTTATGTTATATTACATGGGTAATTTCCTCTCTCACAATGGGATATCCATATATCCTTTAATTATTTGGTTGGTAGTTTCTTAGGTTGATCCCAATAGTGTTTCAAAAGTACATAATATTATTTGTCTATGCAACTATTACAATATATTCATGGCTAATTTTTCCTAGATTGTGACTCTGATGACATATTTTACTATAAAGGATTGGGAATTAATGAGGATTTATCAATTCTTGTTTTATTTTAGGTATTTGAGGTATAATTTTTTCAATGATACAATTCAATATCTAGTAGTGGAGGGTATTATATTCTAGGTTTATTGTGATTTTCTATAGCTTATCTTGGGTGGTGTGTAGATGAAGTAAAGAGTTGTTACCAATTATTGTAATCAATATTCATAGCCTCAAGAATATAACCACACCATCGATTATCTTATGTTTCTAGGGTTTTTTTACTTTGATGTTGATATGGAACTATCTCAACAGGGAATGTTTTTTCCTCATACAATAGAAGAGAATATATTAAATAATATCCAAGAATAATATTAATATGTGTCAATTATGATGAAAAAATATTTTTTAGTTCTTCAACATTTATATTTTTTTTGCACCTGATTATTTGTATGTTGTGGTATATTTCATGATTCAGAAGTCAAATGGTGGCATTGTACTTGTGCCTCGAGACTCTATGAGAATGATGAGTGATTTTTTTGAGATTCACCTTTACATGGGAGAATTTGACAATACAGAATGGATTTATTATATGAATATGTAATCAATTTTAGTTCAGTACTTGGAATAATTTTATTTTGATGATTTTATGGTAGAGGATTGGTGAGATCATGTTGTTTTTAGTGATTCCCCTATGGGATGAATAGAGGACTTACAACATCTGGTGATATTTTTGGGAATGATTTTCAATCAATGAAAATTAATTATGTGGTAATATATGAGTTATATGGTTATCCATTGTTAGTACATCTTAATGTGGTGATTACTTATTAATCTTAGAGAATCCATTTTTCTGGTCTGTTATAAAGTGCTCGGTTGTGAGGTTTTTCTATCAATGTTTTCTTTGTTAAAAGGTAAATAATGGTCATCATGTTATTTGATGTTTTATTTATTTGAATGATGTTACCCTTTATAATTTTGAGGTTATATTGATGGAATTAATCAATGGTTTACCCAAATATCACTGTGGTTATTAATCTATATTGGGTATTTTTTCCCACTGGAAAAATCCAACTCTCTTATTAGAGATTATGGATTCAAGATCAGTGGTGGTTTTCTGAGGTAGTACATAGAAGCCATAGTGAGGATTCCTATGGTTTCAAATGTTATTATCTATAATAATGTCCCAAACATTTCCTTTAGGGTTTTGATATGTATTTAGTGTACATTTTGGTCTTAGTTATTCCTTAGCACTGCTTTTCATTTGTTGATGGATGGCCAGACGGAGAAGACTATCCAAACATTAAAGGAATTGTTGTATATGTTCATTTTAAAATTTAGAGGTTTATTAATGAGTAAATTTCTTTTGGTGGAGATACCTTATAATAATAGTTTCTGCACAACAAATGGTATGTATTTTATAAATCATTTGTGTCTAAAATTTTTAATATAATTTGTGTTATAACATATTTGAGGGTATAACTATTCTAATATTGAAATTGGAGTAGATCATGATAGAGAAGGTACAATTTATCCATGAGTGAATGAAATTGGTATTGGACCATCAGTAGACTTATGTTGATTATAATGGGACACCTCTAGAGTATGATGTTAGATATCATGGGTTCTTGACAGTGTATTATCATTGTTAGAATCAAATGATAAGCCATTTGAAAAGATATCTCCCTAATTTTTTGGTCCTTTCATGGTGTTTGTGTGCATTGGAGTTGTGGAATATTTGTTATCACATCCCTTGTAGATGATCTGAATCCATGATGTCTTCCATGAATCATATTTTTATTAATATCTGTATATATTTTATCACATCATTGATTTGGGTGATATGGATGATGAAATTGATTATACCATTGAGAAATTACATGATATGATTTATTAATATTAAGAGAAGTTTTTGTGAGGGAATTCTATTTTTCTCCATTGACCTATGGTGTAATAGTGCATTGGAGGAGGGAAATTTGGTGCTTTATTCACATTTGTGCAGTCAGTATCACAATTTTCCTAAGGGAAGATCTACCTTAATGAGATTCTTCATATTTATTCTTTTTCACATAATATGATTTATTTTATATTATGTTACATTATTTTATTTTTTGTTTTAGATTATTGAATTCATAAATTTCGAGTATACCTTTATTGAGAGGTATCCCCCCCCTGTGGGTGAGTTTTGAGGACGTTTTATGAGGATTCATGGTTATATGAATTTTTTATCTGGTGATATGGTCATGTTGTTTTTATATAGATATATATGAGTGGTATAGTTTGGGGTGGTTGTTCATCCCCAAATCTCTATCCTTTCATGTTTGTTTTATATTTATGGGAATAAGAACATTTTGATATGTTTATAATGTATCTTATATAATTTATAAAACCCTTCCTTTATGTTTTTTGTGATGTTTTTAGTTTGAAAGAGTGTGATCATAATAATTTTTTTGATAACTTATAATTTTATTTATGATTTCTCTGGTCAGACTATTCAGTATATAGATTTTCAGGTTGGTCACTTATCTAACTTTGTGGTCACTAGTTTGTTCATTTGGTCACTTGTTAGACCACGTTTTCTATTGTATAGTCATGATGTATCTTCTCCATTCATGAAGTTAATTGTATGTTCTTATGTTATCTTTTTATTCATGTGATAAAATGGTTGTTCATAAAAATGATCCTTCTTTGGTTTGTGTGTCCAATTGACATGGATGATAGTTTTTTTATGTGTTGTAGTAAATATTTTTTTGTTGGGATTATCCTTTATTTATGTGGTAGAACATTCAGGATGAGAACCTTTTTCATTTTGTAAATTTGTTTCCCATATTCACGATCCATTATTCATGCGGATGATCTTTTATTAGGTCAATCAATTGTTCATGGAGTTGATCCATTAGTTATACAATCATTCCTTGTGTCTGCTTTTCGTAATCAATAATCTACTTAAGAAAAGAATTATATAAATTCTTGAATGAAATAAAGATCATTTTTAACAAAATAAAAGGAATTATTAAAGAGAAATTTGTTATCTATGACTCAATCAATGATGAAAAATTAATTCATAGAATTATTTGATATTATGGACGTTAAATGATTTATATATATGAAAATAAATTTAATTTAACCTAAAATAAATCATTGAAAAAAAATTAATTTTTGACTATAGTTTTCTAAGTACATGATATAATCATATTTTTTACTCTAAAATGGAGAGATATTTCTCATTTGTTTTACATTCTCTTGAGTTTGGATTTTATAAATCCTTCATTATTAGATAATTTCTACAATTTTTATGATTTGGTTTCATATAACTAACTTCTTTTAACATTATATTTTTTAATTTTATATTTTGAATATTAATAAAACTTTTATCACATAATTATTTCACTTCTATGTGATATATTATTAGATAATTTCTTATGAATAAATGTCACATTGAATGGACATATTAATTCCTCTAAAATGAATGGAATATACAAGTGAAATAATAATATATTTACATATATGTTCTATATTTGAATGATACTATTTTATAGGATAAATATGATACAATATACCAAGGTTTATTACTCATAAAACAATGAGACACTATCACATGGTGTATGTCCTTTGTATTTTTTAGAGAAAGATATTAGGATAACATGACATTCAAGTATGAAATATACATTTATATGTGTCATTGGATGTTGAAATAGATGGATGTGTGTATTTGTGCTTATACATTAATAATATTATTAAAATCTACCATGATAAAAGTACATTGATTTATTGTTGAAAACCATGACAATATATTTTTTTGGTGATGTATGATTCAATCGGTGAGTCGTAAGTGATATTAATTAATGAATAATAGGAGAAAGAATTTTTGCCTCATTTTATTTAATGGTAGTTGGTATATAAATCCATTTTCACTGAATGGAAATGATTAATTCAATATATGATAAAAGATTAATATGGGGAAGTTCATTTCTAGAATGTTAATGAAGAAGACATTGAGCACAATGGTCGATGAAAGGAACTGGCTTGGTTCGACCTGATCGTTCACCTTTGCCAACATGACTTAAGTTCTAAAGAACATTCCTAATAGCCACAAGATAGAGACAAGAACCAATGCATCCAAAATCAAAATTTTGTAATTGTTTCTCCAATAGAAATATGGAATGACTCATTTGTGTATTGAATGACCACACCATCCATGAGAATTACATAAATAGATATAAACATACAACAAATTGTATATAGTTATGGCTATAGAAGATATCATAACATCATCGAATCATAATCTAATAAATAATTCATATACCTATTATATCTACTCAAACTCACAAATAATTTATAAATACTCCAAGGAAAAAACACCCCATTGATACCAAAACAACACTATGTCAGTTAAACTCTATGAGACCATGTATCACACCTACCAAATAATCATGGATTTAATAATTTAAGAAGGTCCAAAAAATCATATAGATCTCATACCCATCCATATGTCCTGTAAAGAAATGTATTCATATTCACAAAATAATATTCAGTGTGTTATGAATAAAAACCAGAAGGATACCACCAATATTATATATATAAATCCTTTATCGTTGAAAACCAATAAGTCTGGTTTGAATATTATTTTCAAAACCATGTTCACTTTTAAAAACAAGTTCACCTAAAAGAATCATATTACAAATTTATTTTATTTTTTCCTAATATATTACATATATAAAAAATATGAAAAACATAGCATAATTAAGAAGAATTAATCCACTTGAAATACCCAGAGTTAACACACACAAATATGACTTATCAATAAGAAACATTATATATATAGAATAAATAGTTAAAATAAACACATGGGTATCCATGTCTGATAAGAAACAAGTAATAATAACCATAGGATTTTAACATTAGGCCCTATTCTGACATATTTGAAGACATTGTTTCCTAGACATCTAGGTATGTTCAATAATTTGGAAATTAAATTGGTCTTCACTGATCCCAAAATACTTCCATGGGAATACTCGGTCCCCATGGACACATTTTTTATGCACCCTTTGTATTCCATAAAATTTATCCATTAGTCTGTTTGAAAAAAATCCCTAAATAGGCCATGAGAAATAATTATGTTTAATTTTTCTAAGTCATGAACACAAACACCCACGATCTCCCATGTGTTACTAAATATAACACACATATAAATAAATGACTACTCATTTTAATAAACAAAACATGTCCTTAATAATAAAACACCATTCTAAATGTAATCCCCTTTTCAAAACCCCATTATGTCCTATTAAAACAAAAAATCATCCTTTAGTAAATTTATTAACCACACCATCTGCATTTAAATGAATTAACTTTCTAAAACAACATTAACATATCAAATTTCTAAAACACGTCATGATTCACCTCAAAAATGGATAATTCATAATTATTAACACAAACTAAGAGAAATTAAATAAATAAAATCCTATGGAAATCAAGATTCAAAGGAAATCCATGGAAAATATCCAACAAATAGCGACCCCTACTTCGATACAAAACTAAAACCATTAACCATCAACTTAAAACACAAAATTTGAGTTGGATTGGGCCCCACACACCTTATCTATAAAGAAACAACCAGAATCCCACATCAGTAAACCTCGTTAAGCCAAATCCCAATCTAGGGTTTTGAACTACTATAGAAAATGAAGAATTAGGATTAACAAGATGTAATAAAGAAGAAATCAATAGAAACCAAATCATTCATCGAATGAAATCACTGAATGAACAATATAATAAACTAAAATATAATGTAAGAGCAACAATTTCCTTGGGAGAGGGATTAACATGAGTGGGAGGATTAAATTATTAAATATATTTAAAAAATCAACAAGGTAAAATGGTAATCATCCATTATTAATGACCTATAACAATTGTATATTATTTATATATGGTTAGTAAAACCATATTATAACCATTTGGGATCCACTGTCACCCAAAAAAGGGTATATGGTTTTTGGAATCTCTCACACAATCAAGAAAACCATGTTCAAGCAATAAAATCCCTTATTTCCCTTAAACATCTCTCTACTTTGGTTAGTTGTATGGTTTCTTATGACCATATTTAACACATGCGTCGGGGGATGATTCATTAAAAATAAAATTTTTACCCCTTGACTCATAAAAAAGAAGATAAAAAAATCTAAAAAATAAAATAATAAAACGTACTGGTGACCCCGAAGGAGTCACATTTGATGACACCATCAAACAACCTACAATATAATGATATCATGATTAAGAAATTATATTACAAATTTTTCATTTTATTGGGGTTTTATTCATTGAAATATTTAATTTTTTCCCTTTGGGTTCCTTGGGGTGTAGTTAAAATAATACCTTGGACTTTAGGTGGTTTCACCTAATAACACTAAGAAAGAGGCCATAAGGGTCAAACACCAAGTGTTTCCAAAATCATATTTAAATTCCATTTTGAATTTAATTTGTTTTAATGTTTATCATTTTCTCTTTTTGGATTAATAATTATTCAAGGTTGTCTGATCTCGAATGTTTAATCAAGAGTTATTCAGAAAAATACATATACGAGTAAAATAATTATAAATATTTATTCAAATGATTTAATTAATATAATATTTATTATTTTTATCAATTAATAATGTAGTAATAATTACATGGTAAGAAACTATTCATTATTCAATGTTTTTTAATACTAATGATTATAAAAAGTCTTGAATTAATGGTTTAGTTATAAATGATATATTAAATATCATTTAAAATATTTAAATTTTTATAAAAACAATTATATTTATTTATCTATGGGTATTTTGAATGGTAAGAAAGTAATATTATTATTTGTATTGTTATTATACATGAGGTTGACTAAGGAATACTGTATTGGATTAGGGAATGTGTGAAATTATGAACCCTGACATAGCTTCCTATATAAATGTTATATCACTTTTTATGGTTAGATTTTTTTTATTATAATAAAAAATACTGAGAGGGTTCTCTCAAACCCTAAGAGAGAATCCTATTTAGTACATTCTTGAGAACCGGAGGACCAATCCCCATAAACTCATATAATACAGAGAGAGAACATCAATAATAGTTCCCCCCTAAATAGATTCTTGTTTTGATAAATGATAGATAATATAAGTGACCAATATCAACAGTTCTAGCACCTAGGTATTCTATAATGACAATCAATTATATTGGAGCTTTTTTTGATCACTGCTATGGGGATTAATCCAAGGATTAATGTGAGGTATTTTTTTATGAGAGTGTTCTACAACATTATTAAGAAAGAAATAATTTAAAAAATATAGTTCAATATCTATTTATAAATTAATTATAATTTATATGTGATGATCAGTCCTTCTTAGTTCCGAAGTTCATATATCAGTTAATCATCGACCTAATTTCATTAGTTATTAATTTATTTTTCAAGAAAATCTCATTTTATTTATTTATTATTGAAAAATATTGAATTGGCTATGCCAAATGGGTGATTTTGTTTCAATCAAAACCTATAAGTTATTTAAAATCATTATAATAATCAATTTTGAATTTTTATAAATCTTTCATTGATAATATATGTTTATAGTCTGTTTTTATTTCAATATTATTTTTTATTAAATCAAAAAATCAAAATCATCAATTTTATTTCTTAATTATCAATTATATTACCAAGAAAATGTTAAATTAATATGATGAAAATTTTAAAATCCTTCTGGAGGATGAGATAGTGTTGGATGGATAACAAAATACTACACAACATAAATACTATCGGAACATGTCTTCTACCTGTATTAATTTCACCAAGATGAAATTTAATTTGTTTTAGTCATATTAAATTAAATACATGTATTTGGCATTAAATATGGACTACATGTTCACTACATTAGGATGGAAAATGGTTTTTCCAACAAGCATCATGTAATCCACTAACAAATCATATAGTCTATTTTTTCATTATGGAAAAAATATGGGGCCTATATTGTTTCATTCATTTATTACATGACCTCATTACTGATTAACCATGAAACATCGAGGATACGTGGTGTGTAGCTAGAATACACTCCATGTGTAATGCCTTAACATGAACCTCCAAGATTGAGCTATAGGGATGCATAACCTAACACATTCCTCTGAATATTCCAGATACTACATAATAGTAGTGATTGTCTAAAGAAATGTGGTTATATAATATCCTTGGTAATTATATCGATAAAAAGCTTGTACGACATATAAATAATCCAAAAAAATAGCATACTAGAAGAATAAGACAATTAAATGCTATATTAGATTTCAAACCAAGTCATGCATAAGTAATCAATTGAATACCAACGTGTCAGGTAAATATGAATATAAAGAACAAAAAGGAAATATAAATAAACAAGTAAATGTATTTAGAAAACTATTTTTAGTCTATCCCAATACCATATCCATATCACATATCCATTCTACCTAGAAACCTATCACATGTTCCATTCCTATTTTTATATCCCTATTCATGATGTTTGCAAACATACCAAAATTAATTTTTAGGGTGTGAGTATAAACACTATATGACACCAAAAATATGTCCATAACATATGTTCACATGTATATAGAAATTCATTTCATGCTAAAAAATTTAATGGGTATACAATAATACATCAAATAATATGCTGATAAGACATGTACAAACCAAGCCTTCATGAACCATGGTCATACCTACTTCTAAACAATGTCGGGAGAGTATCAATGTAGCACCACATAACATTGATAGTTCCATGTAACTATGTAATCCATTAAGCACAAACTCCATGCATTAGATTATGGTAAAATTCATCTATCATTAAGGATAATCATATTCCACCATTAAGAACAAACTCCATGATAACATTTATTGGAATGTATTAGCCATGACTCATGGTTACCTAATTTCATATAAGGGTATGAATAGTTAGAAAAATCATATAATTGAAACTACCTCATATAAAAATATATAACCCATTAGTAGATCTCTCTAATATCTATAGAAAAACAATTATAGGTGAAATATATTTCCCTTGTGTATCCCAAGCCAAGAAAATATCCATCCTATGAAAGGCATAACCAATGAGTCATGTAATCCGTGCACCCACTCTATGGAGTTAGATAAGTCTGTTAGGGAAACCAATCAACCAGGTTGACATAACATAGATTCCACTAATTATGATCAAAACCACATATATGGAATAACATAGTGAGGAACAATAAATCTCAATAAGTAACTCCAATTACTTTTAAATACTACACATGTATTAAATGACACTACTGAAAATAATGGTTTTCCCAACAGTTGTATACCAAAGGTTCTTTTGAACCATTGGAATAGATAATCTTTACTAACGGCTTGCATTAACCGTTGGTAATGATCTATAAAAATTGATTTTTTCCAAAGGTTTGATGAAACCGTTGTGAAAGATTGGAAGAAAATTAGTTTTCCCAACTATTTCATCAAACCGTTGGGAAAGTTGGTAAAAAAATATGTTTTCCACTGGTTTACTGAATCAGTTGGGAAAAACTATATCGTTCTGAATGGTTTTCATAAAACGTTGGGAAATATTTCCCCCAAATACAGACCACATGAACCCCCACTCAGCCCGATTGCAGACAGATCCTAATTGAGCTCCTGAATTCTTCTCAGTCGTGACACTAATTCCAGCCAAGATCCATTTTCAATCAACCAAAATCTTATTTCACACTTCAAATTAGTAAGTTTTACCTTAGTTTTAGTGGTATTCCTCTATTTTATTGGTGTTTTATGTTTTAATTTAGGCTAAATTAGGGTTTTTGTCTATGGAACCCTTGGATTTGTTTTTATGTTCTATACTTCAAACATGGTAAATGGTTTGTTTAGTGGTGGTGATATGGTACTTGTGGTGGAATTTATTTTAGTTGTAAATTGGATTTTGATTTTGATGAATTTATGTTTCAATTTGAGGTGTGGGAGTGTGTGTAGATGGGGTGGGGTAGGATGTCGAGGGCTATCCAAGTGGGGTGGGGGAGGGGCTGTCTAGGTAGGGTGGGGAGGGGGCTAGGTTGTCCAAATGGTGTGGCGGTAGGGCTGTTTGGGGTGGGGGCGGGGCTGTCAAGGTAGGGTAGGGGAGGGGGTTGTCTAGGTAGGGTGGGGGAGGGGGTTGGGTTGTCCAAATGTGGTGGGGGTGGGGCTGTTTAGGGTTGGGGAGGGTGTGTAGGTGGGGTGGGGGAGGGTGTCCAGGCAGGGTTGTCCAAGTGGGGTGGGGAGGGTGTGTAGGTGGGGTGGGGGAGGGGCTGTCTAGGTATGGTGGGGGGAATGGGTTGTCCAAGTGGGGTGACGGTAGGGACATCCAGGTGGGGGGGGGGGGTTTCCAGGAGGGTTGTGGGGGGTAGGGGTGTCCAGGTATGGTGGGGGGGGGGGGGGGGGTTCCATGTGGGGTGTGGATAGAGTTGTCCATGTGCGGTGGGGGTGTTGGGTTGTCCAAGTAGGGTGGGGGTAGGGTTGTCCAAGTGGGGTGGGTTGGGTGGGGGTAGGGCTGTCCAAGTGGAGTAGAAACCGTAAATTCAATGTTTTAATTGGGGTTGGTGGGGTGGGGGTTGGGCATTTAATGTGTCTTTTCCAAATGGGGGTTCCTTGAGAATACTCCAAATATTTGTTAAAAAAATATCAAAGAGATTTTATTATTTAAAATGGATTTTGAAAGATATTTCAGAAATGATTTAATCTTAAGGAAAGTGTTTTATTAAAATGAGAATTTTTTTAATAAGGCTTCTGTAATGTATTTTGTTATATAACACTTATTATGTGACTATGTTTGGTATTAAGTAACACATGAGATAACTGGTGCGTGAGAATGTGTTGTGAAAGATATTCCATGGTTGGTTCAAGATTATATATATGTTTTGAGCCTATTAATGAGTTATTTTAAAGATATCTTGAGATATTTACCTATTTAATCATTCTGTTTACACAGCGTATGCAACCTCTACCCTCATTTAATCAGTAAACTCAAGTCATTAAATCATCCTTCATTCTCACTAGCATGTAAGAAATTGAATGATGTAAACCCATCCTCGCATGATTTCTTACATTAGATAGTGTCAAACATATGAAATACGAGCATTTGAATTCATCAGTTAACGAGGATCATATATTCCATTTCCCCCAAGATGATTGTACTAATATAACTTTAGGGTGAATGAAATATGGTTCTCATTGTACGATGTATATTATGTGTCCTCCTTGGCCAATACTCACATTTATGAGGGTAGGGTGCTTTTCACTACCCATTCTGTCATGTGTATACATCCATAAAAATGTTAGATAAGTTACTAGTTTAATTCAGTAATGTTGTTATCATTGACATACTTTATTATTAATCTCTAATTTAAAAATAATTTTTTTTTCTATACTTAATGAAATTAAATCTTTTTACAAGCCATGATCAACACATTAGTCTAGAATCCTAAAATTTATTCACCCAAGAGGTGCGCTTGACTTGGGGAAGTAATTGGATAATGAATGGTATGGCCATAGAGGTGCCAATAATGAGTTATTGAACATGAGTGAATGATTTGGGATTCCTATAACACATGATGGGACCTGAGGCATGTGCCTCTTATAGACCTAAAGAAAATGAATATAAGTAAATTTTAATTTAATATATGAGTACTTGTTCTTTACAATATTTTAGTTGTTCACTACATCGACTAGAAACATCAACTGTAATCGTTTACTTAAATGTATTTTCTATTAAAGTTCAATCCTATTGTTTTTTTTACGACAAAATGACTTATATAAATTCTTTTTACAGAATACACAGAAGTTGGATGTATGAAACCGATCGGATCTCAAGAAATTTTCAAAACAATTTGGAGAGCATTATAGATTTTTCATTTCACAATGCTTCACATAGTGTTCACATACACTACCAATGTTCTAATTTTGTTGGTAAACCTTGGTTGAGCCATGAAGAAGTCAGCTACTACATAACCAAAAATGGTTTTCAAGAAAAATTATTTGTGTGTTATCACAATGGGGAAAAATGAAATCTCAAATTGGTGATGATCGCAATGAAAGGAATGGAATGGAAAATTTGTTAGATGATCAGTTTACATTTATTCTTAATCATGAAAAGGAAAGGATTTTGACTCAAGAAGACTTCTATATGAGGAAAGCGGATGCATCTAGTCAAAATGATGATATAGATAGGGTGAAAAATTTGAATGATGCTACCACGACTCGAGTATATTGACAATGCGATAAAATGATAAAGTTGGAATTTTTAATCCGATTGTTTCATCGGAAAACTATGTATGATATTTCTAATACAGCAATCTATTACATTCTTACCCTCTTGAAGGATTTACTTCCAGATGATGCAGATATTCCCTAAAACCACAATATGTCATGGAAGTTAGTTGAGGAACATGAATTTTCAAGAAACAAAATTAATGCTTGCCCGAAATATTGCAGTCTATTCGGGGAGGAAACCGCTGAATGAAATGATTGTATAAAATTTGGAACATCCATCTAGAAGTCAATATCAGATGGAACACCATCTCGCATTCCACATAAAGTAATGTGGCACTTTCCATTGATCCCCAGACTCTAGAATCTTTTTATGTCCGATGAAAGATCAATAAAAATGAGATGGCATGATACCGAGAGAAATAAGACTAATGATGTGTTGGTTCATCCTGTCGATGGATTTTCATGGTAGAGATTTGATGCATTACATCCTGATTTTTCATCTGACCTGTTTAATGTGATGCTATGACTTTCATGTGAAGGTTTTAATCCATTTGGGCAGATGCTTACTTCGCACAGCACATGCCAAGTTTTTATACACATTTATAATCTTCCCCCATGGTTGTGTATGAAAAAACATTTCACTTTCATGAGTATACTCATATCTAGTCCTTCTAATGCCGACATTGATATTGATGTATACATGCAACCTTTAATAAAAGAGTTGAAACTTCTTTCGGATGTGGGTGTGCGCACATACGATGCATGTTTGAAAGACATATTTCATATTAGTGCTGCACTTATGTGGACGATCAATAATTTTCCGGCTTATGCAATTATGTCTGGATGGAGCATGAAAAGAAAACTGTCATGTCCCGTTAGTATGAAGAATACATGATCCAGAAGACTGAAACATCATTCTAGTTTCAGTTATATGTGACATCGATGATTATTTCCAAAGGATCATCCATATATAATGAATCAACGAAGATTTGAAAATACCATAGCGACTGATGATCCACCTCTGCGTATGTCTGGAACTGATGTGCTTAAAAAATTGAAATATTGCAGTTATTCATTCGGGAAAGGTCAAATGAAATTTGAAAAGAGAGATAATGTTTCCATTGAAACCTGTTCAAATTGGTGGACGAGGAGTATCATTTTTTATTTGCCTTATTTGTCAACCAATTTGTTACATCATTTCTTAAACGTAATTCATATTTAATAGAATATATGGAAAATGTTGCATTCGGTTCTTCTAAATGTCATTGGGAAGACAAAAGATGATTTTTGATCTCAGCGTGACTTGGTGGATTGGGGAATCAGACCAGAATTGCATCTTGTGTGTATTAGTGAAAATAAATGGCAACTTCCATGTGCTTCTTATGTGATGACACCTATGAAAAAAATAGTTTCTGGAAGTATTTTAGACTATTAGAGTTTCAGATGGCTATTCAAGCAACATATCTAAATGGGTCAACAGAAGAGTGTTGAAGCTAAAATCGTTGAAGACTCATGGTTATCACGTTCTACTGCATGAGTTGATTCCAATAGCAATCCGTCATCTTTTGTCCAATAATGTAAAGGTGGATGTTATTCAGGTGTTCCATTTTTTTAGAGATCTTTGTGCTAAGAAGTTCTCCATGTCTTTCTTTTAAAAAATGTTGACAGATGCCCCATTAATTTTTGTGTGAGTTGGAGAAAATACTTCCTCCAACATTTTTCACATGAACGCTGCATCTAACTGTCCATATTCCCACTGAAATACTTCCTAGAGGACCTGTTTCTTTTCATTGGATGTATTCAACAGAAATAAATATGTTAACATTAAAGTCTTATGTTCGAAACCGAAATCATCCCAATGGTTCTATAGTGAACGGTTACATGGCTGAAGAATGTATGGATTTTTGCTCGATGTATTTGTCTGATGTTACTACAAGATTGAACAGACCAATGAGAAATGAAGAAGAATAGTATTAGAAAATTGATCCCAGTTTTCCATCACATTCTCAAACAGGAGGAATTACTGGATCATATATATTGAAGACATTAAGCAATGAAGAGCGGGAGATGGCACATCGCACAGTTTTGTTCAACTGTGATTTGTTCGATGACTATATCAGGTAACTAAATTGATTAAGTATATCTTACATATATATCTGTTAAACTGTTCATATTTTTTATCTACAGGGAACATAAAACAATGATAACTATGAAGCATCGTTCATTATCTTTGATAAGGAGAGAGACTTTTCATGGCAAAGAGTTTTCTTCTTGTTTAAAATTGAAGGTAAAAATATTACTGTTTAAATTAATTATTTCAATATTTATTTAAGTTTAACAGTCATTTATATTGAAGGTATTGAGTTTCTCTATTGACTCTATCTCTGAGGAAATAAGAGCTATGTCTTTTGGTCCTAATACCATGGTTCGTGACTATAAATCAATTGTTATCAATGAGTACAAATTTATTGTCACTGAATGAGAAAAGAACATAAGAACATAGAATGATGGTTTTATGGTTACTACCACAACAGATTATTATGCCAGTGTATCAGATAGTAGACAATGATTTGAAAATGTGGGTTATTATGGAGTCATTGAGAAAATAATAATATTGCATTATTACTCTCATGGATCAGTCACAATGATGAAATGCCATTAGTTTGATTCGATGACGAGACATGGAACATTTATTGATGATTGTGGATTTCGAGTAATTAATATGACTCGCACTCTTGCTACCGAAGAACCATATTTGTTGGCATCAATGGCTAAAGCAGATTTTTATGTCAAAGACTAACTTCGACCTGAATTTGGTGTCATAGTTGAAGTAATTCCAAGAAATATTTTTGATGATGGTGATGATGGAATTGACACTATCCCTATTTCCATTGGAACCAATCCATTTATTTCATTTGATGACTCCAATAGCTCAATTGTCAGAGTTGATTGTGAACCTGAAGTTGTGGTTGAAAATATATAGAATCATTCATCCATGTTGTCAATTCATTTGGTTTACATCGAGTTGGGTTGTTAAGGTTGGTAATATTCAAATTGATTTAGTATTGATCAAAAATATGTTTTACCTGACTTGACCGTTATGTAAATTTTCATTGTTTATTGGTTGCTGTTTTATTTGTATTTCATTTTCTAATTTGGAATTGAATTGTATTTAAACCTAGTCAAAAAATATTTCTAACTTGGTGAACATTACAACTTGTATGATTTATTAAATTAATTAAAGCTATTATAATACAATTGATTGATAAATTACCAATGAATCCCCCTATTCTTTCATATATTTAGTTTTTTGGTTAACACATTTGTTTAATTTTTTTAATTAATTACATATTTGCTTTCAAAATCTGGAAATGATGACAATTGAAGAGAGAAGAAGGAAAAAATTGAGGAGAACAATCGTCGGATGGTGGAGATGGGCATTCCACCATTAGTGCCTACAGTGAGTACTTTATTTCAAATATATATATATTTAAAGAATAAATAATTTCTTGTTATTAGTTTTTTTGTAAAAAATTTTGTAGGATCCACCTATACATCGACAGTTATTCGATGAGGAGCATAGTACTGGTCCTAGTACCCAGGTCGGTGGTACGAGGATGCATCGTACCAGAGGTGGAAAAATAGCTGTGCAAGCCTGACTAGACCCTGCCCCTCCCACTGACATGTCATCCTTCCCACATTCTGATCCTGGTGTGTCATTAGGGACACACGGGATATTTAGGCCTCCCATGTTTTCGCTACCTTCTCCATCTTCTGCCCCCTAATTTTCACATCCCATGATGATTCCCACTCCCCAGTCCGAATCTATTCATACTGTTGTCCCATATTCTTTTCCATCAAATTATGTCTCTCTGAGCTTCTATATTCCATCTTCTTTGACTCTTGTTCCACCACAGGGTGCTCAATCAGTTTTTGGGTATCCGGTGGTGCTCAGCGATCAGACTAGCGCAAGTATATTTATAAAACCCTAAAAAAATTATAGCAATATTAATTTTCATTGTAAAATTTTTTCATAAAATATTTGTTTTTATTTCATGACAGATACATCTACTGACAGGAGTCGGGGGCGGGGGCATACATTCATGCGTTCGGTGTGGAACCAATGCACATAGGATATGGTGGATTACAATGAATACAATCAAATGTTTGAGAAATCAGGGCATCAATGTCGGTGTTTTTTGGTAATGCTTGCCAAATAATCTGACATAATTCCCGTCAGCTCGCTGTCGTGGAGACATTTTCCACATGAGTTCAAGGAAAGAGCTTGGGAAGATATATGGGTAAAAAAATCTATTGTATTTAATACCATAAATTATTTTTGAATTTATATGAATTAATATTTTGATGTCAGCTTCGATTTAATTTTCCAGATGGTTAGGGTGCTCGATCAGAATGTATAAAGGATTTATGGGAGCTTTGGAGAGCCTACAAGCATTCGTTTTATATTGGCTAGCGTGCTAGAGTTGGCACTGAGTTAGAGGAGGTACCAGTCGTGGATGATTGTCCTATAGAGAAGTATCGTCAGATGATTACTAATTGGACGAGTACCCAGTTTAAGGTATGAATTACATTTCAGGTATTTAAATAATAACATTCATTTTTTTCATTAATATTATCCTTTTCACTATCGAATTTTATTTAGTAATCATCTAGAAAAAATAAAAAAAAACATTAATGCAAAAAAATACCTCCACACACTAGATCGTACTATGATGCCAAATCATGAGAGGAAGCAGGTATGATTTTTTTATGTTTTCTTTACAACTTACATTTTATTTTTTTTTCTCAATTATTTAATAATTTTCTAAATTTTTCATATAACTTTAGATTTCAATGTCATTGTAGAGGAAAATATAGAATATTGATGGACGTGTACCTCAAGAAAAACTGTTTTGCTCGAGTAGACGGAAAAAGGAGGGAAGTGACGTCAACGAAGCGACTCAGCAGCAGATTGGAAGTTTTAATATGTTAATTTTATATTTTAATATCTATTTTGTAACATAATAATATATAAATATTTTTAACAGGTTTCTTTAGAGGCGCTCGATGCCCACGAACCAGACAATTTTGGGCCAACAGATCGCTTACACCATGTGTTGGGAGAGGAGCATCCTGGCAGAGTACACTGCCGACCTAGGATACCCCAATGAGGTATTGTCCCTCCTCAGGTACGATCTGTAGTGCCATCGAGCTGTAGCAAGTTAGGGAATAGGAAGAAAATGCTGAGAAAAGGGCCACAGAGATGGCAGAACAGTATGCTAGGGCAAACAGTGCGTTTATGAAATTTTTTGAAGTTCTACGTCCAACACTTCCAGCAGAAGCCAGCCAAGATTTTGTTTAATATATGTCATCGATACGTTCTATATATGGTGCACCAGCTGGCAATTCTAGTGGTGTTTAGGATGATGTCCATCTTGACAATAATGATGGCGAGGTGTCTGATGCCGAAGAGGAGGGAGAGGAGGAAGGCGAGGCGGGTGGTGAGGGCGAGGAGGAGGCTGAGGGAAAGGATGAGGGCATTGAGGAGGGCGAGTATGATGATGGGGACGAGGATGAGGGTGGTGATGATGGTGATGATGGTGATGGTGATGTGGTACAAATTGATCCACTACATTTTTGACTAATATGACTGAGATTTTATATTTAATCTATTCTAGTTGTTGGTTTTATCTAGACTCATAGTGTAGTATTAGAGATTAGTTATTTTTATATATTATCTGTTTTTATGGATGTTGTTGTCTTTTAGTGGTTGTGTGTTTGGGAACCCCCCTCCTTCTTGTACCCTGGAAAACCCACCACCATCCTCCTTGGACCCCGGATAGCCCCCAGACAGCCACCTGGACAGCCCCACCACCATCCTCCTTGGTCCCTGGACAGCCCCCCTGATAGCCCCCACACCCTCCTCCCTGGACCCCGGACACCCCCCCAGAGAGCCCCCCCCCCCCCCCCACCATCCTGTTTGGTCTTCGGACAGCCCCCGGAGAGCCCCCCCCCCTCCTCCTTGTACCCCGGATAGCCCCCCGGACAGCCCCCCAGATAGTCCCCCGGACACCCCCCACCCTCCGCCTTGGACCTCGGACAACCCCCCCCCCCACCCCCCCCCCCCCCCCGAACACCCCCCAAACATCCCCCCGCAGAGCCCCCCCACCCTCCTCCTTGTTCCCCAGACAACCCCCCCCCCCAGACAGCCCCCACCCTCCTTGAATTTATTTACTACTATAAAATCTATAATATTTATTTTATTTATTTTCATCATGATAATCAATGTAAATTACATTTACACATCTAATCAATATCATAGATTCTTGTTATGTTATAAAAGTGATGTATTCATTGGGCATGACATTGTTAGCTCTGAAATGTTTCATTGAATGATAAACTAAAATCTAATCCATACTAAGAATGATTTTAATATATTCTATATGAATGTACACAATATTTTATGTAAATTCCATTCCACTAAAAGACACATGAGGATTCTCATAAATCATGTTCACCTTAATATTTCCACAAGGATTTTTAGTAAAAGTTTTATCTTCTTTTAATTTCATGATATTCTCATTTTAAATTTAAATTTTTCATAAATAAATTAATTTAAAGATCCAAATTCAAATAGTGTATTTGAATAATGTGAATAAACAGCTTACATACCACTCTAACTGTGACTCTTTTGTTTAAAATGGGCTGGATTATATGTGAAAAGAACAACTGACATACGGAAAACCAACCAAATGCATTCATATTTTGTTGATAATTTATCACAATGATCCATGGGTCATATGTGACATATAAGAGCCAACCCTGGCTTAATCCGAGGCACGGTGTGGCCGAGATCAGTCTAAGTGGCTCCCTTTTGTTTAAAATGGACAACATTTTAAGTACATATGGAAAACCAACCAAACGCATTCGGTTTGTTTTGAAACCATAGGGGAACGATCCATGGGTCATTTGTGACGTGTACGAATCAACACCGCCTCAATCTGAGATGTGGTGTAGACGGAACAACTCAGTGTATCTGTCTTTTGTTTTAAAAGGACATCATTTTATGTGAAAAACATCAACTAGAATACGGAAAACTGACCAAACTCATTCAGATTGTGTCGATACTTTAGAACAATGATCCATGGGTCATATTCAACATGTACGTTTCATCCCCACCTCAATATGAGGCACGGTGTGGCCGACACCATTGACAATGTCTCTCTTTTGTTTAAAATGGACATGATTATAAGTGAAAAGAAAAACTGACATACGAAAAACCAACCAAACGCATTCTAAATGTATTGATTGTTTAGGAAAATGATCCATGGGTCATATTTGACGTGTACAAGTCAACCCCACCTAATCCGAGGCACGGTATGGCCGGGATCACTCTAAGTGACTCTCTTTTGTTTTAAATGGACAACATTTTAAGTACATATAGACAACTGACCAAACAGATTCTGATTATGTTGATACATTATCACAATGATCCATGGGTCATATGGGATGTGTACGAATCAACCCCGCCTCAATCTAAGACATGGTGTGGCCAGAACCACTCAATGTGTCTGACTTTTTGTTTCAAAAGGACATCATTTTAAGTGAAAAACATCGACTGGAATATGGGAAACTGACCAAACACATTCTGATTGTGTTGATACTTTAGGACAATGATTCATGGGTCATTAGAGACGTGTACAAGTCAACCCCATTTAAATCTGTGACGTGGTGTGGCCGGCACCATTCATAGTGTCTGTCTTATGTTTAAAATGGACATTATTATAAGTGAAAAGAACAATTGACATATGAAAAACCGACCAAACACATTCAAAATTTGTTGATGATTTAGGAAAACAATCCATGGGTTATATGTGAAGTGTATGAGTAAACCCCAGCTTAATCTGAGGCACGGTGTGGTCGAGATCACTCTAAGTGGCTCTCTTTTGTTTAGAATGGAAAACATTTTATGTACATATAGAAAACTGACCAAACGGATTCTGATTGAGTTGATATATTTGCACAACGATCCATGGGTCATATGTGACATGTAAGAATAAACCCCACCTCAATTGGAGACGCGGTGTGGCCAACACCAATAAAAGTGTATGTCTTTTGTTTCAATGGAACATCATGTTAGGTGAAAAACATCAACTGGCATATGGAAAACTGACGAAACGCATTCGGATTGTGTTGATACTTTAGCACAATAATGGACGCATATTTTTTCACGTGTACGAGTCAACCCCGCATTAATCCGAGGCCTGGTGTGGCTGACACCATTCATAGTGTCTCTCTTTTGTTTAAAATGGACAATATTATAAGTGAAAAGAACAACTGACATACTAAAAACCAACCAAACAAATTTTAAATGTGTTTATGATTTAGGAAATCAATCCATGGGTCATATGTGACGTGTACGAGTCAATCCTGACTTATTCTAAGCCACAGTGTGGCCGAAATCACTCTAATTGGCTCTCTTTTGTTTAAAATGGACATCATTTTAAGTACATACAGAAAACCAACCAAACGCATTCGGTATTTCATTGAAAATTGAGGAGAAAGATCCATGGGTCATATGTGACATGTATGAATCAACCCCGCCTCAATCTAAGACGTGGTGTGGCCGGCACCACTAAAAAGGTATGTATTTTGTTTCAAAAGGACGTCATTTTAAGTGTAAAACATCAACTGGCATACAAAAAACTGACTAAACACAATTGGATTGTGTCGATACATTAGCACAGTGATCCATTGGTCTTATGTGATGTGTAAAAGTCAACCCCACCTCAATCTGAGGAGCGATGTGGCCGACACCATTCATAGCGTCTCTCTTTTGACTAAATGGACATGATTATAAGTGAAAAGAACAACTGACATATGAAAAACTGACCAAAACGCATTCAAAATGTGTTGATGCTTTCGGAAAATGATATAGGGTCATCTGTGATGTGTACGAGTCAACCCCAACTTAATCCAGGGCACGGTGTGGCCGGGATCACTCTAAGTGGCTTTCATTTGTTTAAAATTGACAACATTTTACGTAAATAGGGAAAACCGACCAAACACATTCAGTTTCTATTTAAACTTTAGGAGAATGATCCATGGGTCTTATGTTATGTATACGAATCAACCACGTCTCAATCTAAGATGTGGTGTGGCCGGCACCACTCAATGTGTCTGTTTATTGTTTCAAAAGGACATCATTTTAAGTGAAAAACATCCACTAGCATACGGAAAACTGATAAAACATATAAAGATTTGTTGATACTTTAGAACAATGATCCATGGGGCATATGTGACATGTACGAGTCAATCCCGCCTCAATCTGAGGTGTGGTGTAGCCGACACCATTCCTAGTGTCTCTCTTTTGTTTAAAATGGACATGATTATAAGTGAAAAGAACAACTGACATACGAAAAACTGACCAAACGCATTCGAAATGTGTTGATGCTTTAGGAAAACGATCCATGGGGCACATGTGATGTGTACGAGTCAACCCCGCCTTAATCCGATGCACGGTGTGGCCGGGATCACTCTATGTGGCTCTCTTTTGTTTAAAATGGACAACATTTTAAGTACATATGGAAAACTGACCAAACGGATTCTTATTGTGTTTATACATTAGCAAAATGATCCATGGGTCATATGTGAAATGTACGAATCAACCCCGCCTCAATCTGAGATGCGGTGTGGCTGGCACCACTCAAAGTCTATGTCTTTTGTTTCCAAAGGACATCATTTTATGTGAAAAACATCAATTGGCATATAGAAAACTGACCAAATGAATTCGGATTGTGTTGATACTTTATGAAAATGATTCATGGGTAATTTGAGGCATGTACGAGTCAACCCCGTTTAAATCTGAGACACGGTGTGGCCGACACCACTTTAAATGTGACTCTTTTGTTCAAAATGGACAGGATTATAAGTGAAAATAACAACTGGAATATGGAAAATAGACCAAACGCATTCGGAATCTGTTTATAATTTATCACAATGATTCATGGGTCATATGTGACATGTGCGAGCCAACCCGGGCTCAATCTGAGTCGCGGTGTGGCCGGGATCAGTCTAAGTGTCTCTCTATTGTTTAATATGGACAACATTTTAAGTACATACAGAAAACCGACAAAACGCAATCGGTTTCCAATAAAACATTAAGAGAACGAACCATGGGTCATATTTGATGTGTAAGAGTCAACCTCAACTCAATCTGAGGTGTGGTGTTGCCAAAACTACTCAAAGTGTCTCTCTTTTGTTTAAAATTGACTTCATTTTAAGTGAAAACAACAACTATCATACAGAAAACCGACCAAACAGATTCTGATTTTATCGATACTCTAGAAAAATGATACATGGGTCATATGTGACGTGTACGAGTAAACCCCGCCTCAATCCAAGACACGGTGTGGCCAACACCATTCATAGTGCCTCTCTTTTGTTTAAAATGGACATCATTTTAAATGAAAACAACAACTGACATACGAAAAACTAACCAAAGGCATTCGAAATGTGTTGATGCTTTAGGAAAACGAACCATGGGTCATATGTGATATGTACGAGTCAACCCCGCCTTAATCTGAGGCACAGTGTGGCCGAGATCACTCAAAGTGGCTCTCTTTTGTTTAAAATGGACATCATTTTAAGTACTTATGGAAAACTGACCAAATGTATTCTGATTGTGTTGATACTTTAGAACAACGATCCATGGGTCATATGTGACGTGTTCGAATCAACCCCACCTCAATCTGAGACACGGTGTTGCTGACACTACACAAACTGTCTGTCTTTTGTTTCAAAAGAACATTATTTTAATTGAAAAACATCAACTGAAATACAGAAAACAAATCAAATGCTTTCAGAATATGTTGATACTTTAGGATGACGATCAATGGGTAATTTGTGACATGTATGAGTTAACCTTTCCTCAATCTGAGGCACAGTGTGGCCATTATCAATCCAGGTGTATGCATTTTGTTTAAAAGGGACATCATTTCAGTTAAAAATATATGGTATATGAAAAACTGATCAAATTATGAATTGAATTCCGGATTCCACATATAATTGTCATCTAAATTTAAAATTTAATTCTAAATGAATTATGTATGTTTATAATTATGTTATGAATTCTAATTTAATTATGGATGTGTATAGTTCCAGGATGCATTATATGTTAAATGTGCATGAGTTTGTTCTCTATTTGTATGTGTTAGTTGGTTATTACAGGTACAATAATTGTATATGTATGTGTTAGTTTATTACAGTTATAATAATTGGATTGTAAATGAGAGGGAATGCACAAAATGAGACCTACTGGGCAAATTGCAGAGCTGCTGTGAAAAATGTAGGTTGATGTGCAATTTGCAGAGCATAGGCTATGCCAACGGTTTCAAACCATTGGAATATCATCTCTGAGTTTTTTACCAACAATTCTATGAAATACTGGTAAAAACCCTTTCCCAACGGTTTATCACAACCATTGGGATAGGTTTATTTTCCCCCCTATCCCAACGGTTCACTGTAAACCGTTGGGAAAAGCTTTCCCAACAGCTTACTTTTCTATGGTTTTCAGAACTATTGGTATAACATATTCCAATGGTTCTACAGCCTTTCCCAACGATTTAGAAACGTTGGGAAAGACTTTATTTCTAATAGTGTGACATGGAATGAAAACAAACACTCCATACAAAGAAAATCTATCTTGTATATGTATCAGTGGTCACAAAAACATAGATGTCTTCAACACAAAACATGGATCTCATAAGATAAAAATTCACAAAAATCAATCATGCCGAAAATTCTATACAATGTCCCAATTTTGTATGCACTTCCTACCTCAATATTTTAGATTTCTATGTCATGGTTTTCCTGGATAATCATCTCTTTAATTTTATTATTATACAAAAAAGAATAAGCTTTCATGCCAGTTACTCCCAAAACCAATTTCAGTCTAATATGTCATGGTTTTTAGAATTATCCTAATGTAAAAAACAAGACAATAGGTATACCTAACACATAAAAAGTGAAAATGTTTATCAATATTATTCTACAAGTATGGTTAAAGGGAGGATAAATTATTCTCTCTCCAAAATTGTGGTTTTCAATAATATTTATCAATATTCAAAGGATTGATTCAATAGAAAATTAAAAGAATAGATTCAAAGAGATTTAAACACCCAAGGTCATAGATTTAGATTGTATCTTTATCAAAATCCATTCCCTAAAATTTATGAAAACCCATCTATAACAAAAATCAATTAAAAAAATGAACAAGGAGAGGAGAGTAGATGAATTAATAATGGGGGGAATTGAACAATAGCCACAATCAACACACCTAATTTATGATTCACATGTTAACCCATTTAAATCCTAGATATCCAATAAGAACTGTGGTGGTTTTTCAATTTAAAAATCCATTAAATAACTGACATAACCTCCAATATAGTAATAGTGTTATTGAAAACATTGAGAAATTTTTTGTCCAACCATATGTGTGTTACAAAAACTAATCCATTTTCCTCCACCACATTTGTGTTAATGTCATTATGGTCATGGCCCATAAGTCATGCCCCATCACTCTATGCCTATGACTATTCCCATTTTCCCCATTCCATTTTTTCACAGGGATTAATAAGGACCACCAAGTCCTACAACAAAACTATATTTCAATACATTTCAACCGAAAAGGTCTTTGGTCCACATTGGTTCTATTGAAAAATCATGGGACTTAACCCAAAAATGGATCAGCCACCAAACATAAATAAGAGGACAAAATCAATGAATAAAATATTAAGAAAAAATAGAGGCAATAAAATCTCCCCCTCTGGTGTTTCTCATCATTAAGAAGAATCACTAGCGGCCCTTCTCAAAAAAAAATGGATGCCAATGATCGCATATGTGCAACTTCCAGTCCCACATTTCATCTCAAATTCATCAATATTTCCACAGATCATGAACAAGTGGAATCATCATTCCTCACAACAAATTCTCAAATTGTTCAATAATCCACATCTAGTTATTTATGAATGATACATGAGTTTACATATCAATGTCCTCAGAATATATCATAAGTGATAGATCAGGATTTTACTTCCTAAAATAAAAAACATGAAACACAAAATGAAAACCATAGTATAATGGAGGATGGTATAGTCAGTAATAAACTAATCCAATATGGTTAGTGATCTCAAACAATCCCAGAAAATATGTTCCCAGTATCCCCTATATATGAAAATGATAACACATCAACTAAGGTGACACTCAGAAGAAAATTTAGTCACCAATAGAAAAATAAAAAGTCAATCTCCTGTAGTTATAATATTATCACTACCATCTCTATGAATGAACCATTTTATTCATAATAATCTTCACTCATTTGGAGTTATCTGTCACCATACTCAGCCCAACAACAACTATCCCACCCATATCATTCCAAAATTTCAAACAAGGATAGGTAATCAACTCATACTCTACCTAATTATAGGATTCATTATCGAATCATATACACAAGGATCTTTATTATTCTCTATAACTATTCATCATTCAATGGATGAGACATTGTACTCAGTTTTAGCTTAGTACCCAAATCCATTGGTAATAACTATAAAAATAGTTATGGGAAACATGTGTCTATGTCAAATATTTTGTTCATAGGATCTTAATGAAGGTGAAAAATAACTCATACATAAAACATTCCCTCCTCATATACTAAAAGGTGCAATTGAACTAGAATAAGTGAGGTACTTTCATCAGCCGATAAACTATCACCCAAACATCATCTCGACTTCTCAGGGCCCTAGAATCCCGCTCATTAAATCCATCTTCACTTCACCCCAAATCCACAATTTAACTGGATGTGGATAAAGAAAACCATCAAGAAATTTATTCTAAACCTTTTTCCCCAAGAAGGTAAGACATCTCTAGATAACACTAGCTACATCTCTCTCTTCATACATGTATAGAAAAAATAATGTCAAATATTGTGATACATCGTCATAACACCTGGATTAACTACATATTTTGAAGACTGAGAGTCTCTCATTAGATCATCACTCGTGGAATATGGAACAAATACACTCCCATGTACTTATAAAACATTTTTATCATCTAAATACAACCCTTTAATAGAATCATCTCCTACCAAGCATTCCTATATCACCATACATTTGGCGTATGAATCATATCTCACTATCACATGGTCCTCCAAAGATGATGTGATCAGTAAAGACAAAAAAAAGTCATACAACATGATCATATGATGTATCCATAAGCCACTCATCCATAAAATCATCAAGAACCATTACTCTTGTGAAGGATTCTCACTAAGCTCCTATGACATTTTCATCTTCAAACAAAGATTATATGAAATGAAATTACCTTTCTCTAAAGGATAGCCCATCTAATATTTAAATTTATTTAGATACCCCACTCAATGAAACTACCTCATATTAACAACTCATTAACTGAATATATATCCCAAGATATTGTTATCAATGTATAAGAAAAATATATAACCAAAGAGATAGTGTTTCCAATAATTTTGGGCATAGACTACAACTATCATCACTAAATCATGTGTTACATATTTTTAATATTGAGTTCAAAACTATACTATACTATAAGATAATATTGGGTCCATAAACCTTACTAAAGTTCCAATATCAACATGTGAGGCATAAAAAAACTGTATACCAATATCATGATCTGGTATTATCATAAACATGATTGGTCTCAATCTACTCTTCATCTCAATTAAGAACAATTCACACAAATAAATCCACTCAAATTTCATTCAATTTTTAGTTTTCTTTGTAATAAGTATAGACAAATCTTAAAATTTGTTGAAAAAGACTCAACACTACCCTGAAATCCAAGGGAAACTCTTGATATCAAAGTAATAAACTTAATGTGTGTAAGACATTATGGCCTTTACCTTCTCTGGGTCCACTGAAATTCATATCTCATAAATCACATTACAATGGAATCATACCTCTTGAATCCATAGGTGAAAATTAGACATTTTTCCATATAACTGAGGCCCTTTCAATACCCTCAAAATTTTAATATCTAGGATGTTTTACAGCATGAAATATATCATGATATCATCAATTAATATATTGATAAAATAGTTTAATTATGGATGGTTAATATTATTCTTGATATCCTTGAACACCATTGGATAATTATTCAATAAAAAAGGCATTAATATATAACCAAACAATCTGTACCTACTGTTAAAAAATATCTTGGAAATATCCTTTCATCTACGCCATAATTAATTGTAATGTAACTGAAGATAGTTCTCATAGAATCACCAGGTTCACTATAGTTGAAAAAACATACCATCAATACTATGAAAATTCTTTCCTTCATTCACCATTACATTATTCAGATTCATTTATTTGAAACAAATATTTAAGACTATCTCCTTCCTTCTTTGAAAATAACATGCATGCTTCTCAAGGAGATGTTCTGAGTATACCAAATCTCATACCCTCCAATCATCTAACATCCCCTTTCACTCTATCAAATTAGTTAGTGTCACATGATAAAGAAGAACTTCTATTGGTATCACCCATAACATAGGATCACTCTTATACTCAGTTTTTTTCATGAGGATTATGTTATAATTCATCTGCGAAAAAATCATGATATTAATATAACACTTCCGGAATGATAAGAGGCATACTATGGATTCCACTACAAGCTCAATGATAGATACTAGCATTGTGATTTTTTTTATCAAGGTCCAATAAAATACTGATTACTCTGAGTTCCCACTCATCAATTAACACATACCTCTCTCCATCAGAAATATTGAATCAGAAAATTCTCTGATTATAGTCGATATGGTCTCGATAACTATTCAACCAGTACATTCTAAATATCACATAGAAAATAAAAATATTAGGGAACATGTAGACTCCTATGTGTCTAAACCTACTGAAAATTACATAACACTCAAGATATCACTAGACATGGTATACCTTTTTCCCCAAGGGATTTCTATGAAAGAGTAACTCAAAATATAAAAAAACTAGTTGAACTATGAAAGAAATTACTAGAGAAGAAATAAAATAATAGGAACCTCATCTATTGAATAATTTGTTAAATATCATAGAGGAAATAATGATTGTAACTATAACATTAACATTTCCCTATCCATTTTAATATTTTACCACATCCATCACATAAACCATACTTATCCATAGAGAATGACTTACCTGGGTCGCAAATATCTGTGGGGGCATAATCCTATAGATGAGTGACCCTACTATTACCCTGACATATGCTCCTTCAATCTGGATATATAATCTGAGAAAAAAATATCCGAATATTAATTATCTTTCCACATTATTTAAATTTCATAAGTGGCCTTATACATGATGTACTAAAGTTACCCTTCCATCCACAATCATAGCACCAAGTCAAATTCATCCTATAGAGGGAGTAAAAAATCCTTAATTTTATCTAGATAACTTCTACCTTGAAATATCTCCTCATCCATCATATTCCTACCACTATAAGAGGAAGTAGATTCCTCACTAGGAAGTCCCGTTGTTGGTTCACTATAAGAAAAAAATACAAAAATAATGTCTTCATGAAGACCCTTCCTATTGGTTAGGGAATAATGAATCAACTATGTATATTACATGAGTTCAACTACTCTGACCTATCATTTGAAATCTACATAATGTATTATTTCAAAATTAAATGGATTATGAACACCATTAATATTTAAAAGAGGATAAAATCATATAATCTCCTTGAATAATGTAGATTAAGATGCTACAACTGTCGTACCTTACTCCAGATCCATATAATTATGATCATAATCCATGTTCAATGTATTGGGAATGAATTCCCAAAAGATCATCTCCTTGAAGGGTTGATAAGTAAGACCCTCATTCCTTCTTGAATATCCCATGACACCCTAAAACCTATATGAGGGATCCTAAAGTATAAAGGCTAAAATCATAACCTTTATAACCTATAGAGTCTTTACTAGGACATATAATCTTTATTTTATTCTAATCCAGTCCTCAGAGCCACCTGTTTTCTAGAATGTTTGTGGTTGGTGGAGATAAAAACCTCAAGCTTAGTCATCCATTATCTTCTGTAAGACTTCGAGTTGGAGAGTATTCACTACCCAAACCATCAGTGCATTTATGGAAGCACACTCAAGTGCATCCTCCTAGATGGCCTCTGGTGGAATGAGTGCTCCCTCCTGAGTAAAAAATATACGGTGTCATTAATGATTCATTTTTTTTAAATGACAAATGGATATTTAAGACACCTATAAAAACTTTCTTATAATAGCGTATTTGTTTTTAAGGAAAACATATGGAATATCTATTAAAAGGCATATCTTAGAGGATACCCATATAAATGGAAAAACTCTCCTAATTATACACAATGATCATGCCTAGTCTCTCCTAAAAACATGTTAGTCAAAATGATACATAAACAAAACATAACAGTAAGATTAAATTCAACTATCTACTATCACATAGATATATAACAATTGTTAAAACATAAATATATAAAAAAAATACATGTCATTCATGAGAAGATATCTCAATCAAGGTGTTAAATTAAATAACTAATATGTTGTATACAACATGTATATATATGTGATATCTAATCCTACTTTTCTACACAAAGGGAATAAATTCATTGAAATCCCATAAAACTATAATATCAGTCCCATCACTATTAACAAAGAGTCATTCATGCATGAGATGTTTTGGAACATATAAACTCTAATACATGACTTCCACACAACCTATATCCTTTCTAACAATCCCATAAAAGATGAAAATAAGAAACTTCAATTCATTGATTCCATTTTGTAACACCCCCAACCCAAACCTCTATGTATATTCTAAATTGTCACATAACCTCTTGCATTACTCCCCATATATAAGATTCTACTAACATGATAGGAGGGTCAACTTTAACTTGGGGAGAATATGTCCTTGATAATTATAGTGATAATAAGTTAGTACAATATAGACATATTGAAAAATAGTACAACATTAGAATAAAAAAAATAAAGGATACAAAAGATATCATTCCAAGTCATACAAAGGTAATAAATGGAAAAACAATGTCACATTTCAACCACAATAACTGATCGACTGTAAAATATTAATAAAAAAATAAAAAAATTATAGAAATTATCTTGGCCCTGTCATGGTACCACATCCATCCCCCATCACCATGATCCTTATAAACCAGTCACATGTCCTATTCCCTTTTTCATATCCATATACATGAAGTCTATATTATCATCAACATGACATTGTCAGGTGTTAGTATAAACCTTGAATGATTGCACCAATGCATCCATAACTGAGGGGAATACATATATAGAAGTTGATGAAATGCTTAAAAAGTAAATGCACTAGAAATCATACATCCAACAATACATTGTGTGAATGTGAACTAATCATGATACCGTGAACCTCGTCTTTTCCCAGTTATACACCATACTAGAATAGTTTCAAATTATTACTTGATAATTCATTTTATGCTTACAAATGTCATATTTAAATACATTTATTTTGGTAATTAAATGGTTTGATATTTATCATTTATTTAATTATTCATTCTTCTTTGAAAGGATTCAATGATTATATATATATAAAAAGAAACAAATATAATAAAGACATATGTACCAAATCATATATGACTACTCAACATGAAATATTTACTTCTATTGGGAATTCAATTCTATGAATCATGTCATGATGTTCTCATTGGCTAAACCCATGGAAATGAGAATCCAAATCCTATAAGTGTCTTCAAAAAAACTTATGTACCCAAATCAATGGTTACACGATGTTCATTGTAAAAAGGTTATCTATGTTTTTTTATTCGATAAATCACATGTCCTTACAATCATACAACTTTTTACCAACATGACTCAAGGACTAGTAAGAATGATTTTCAACCACTTAACAACTGAACTCTTCCAATCTGTCCCAAAATATTTGAGGACTGATCAAGATTAATTCCAATTATATGTCAAAGACAGAACAAGATTATTCCACTTTTAACATCCCAAACCTCCTCATTGACATGACTCAAGGAAGAATTGATACCTATCATTAAGAAACATCCCCAGGACACTAACAGTTGACAGCAAATTTAAAGTGCTTCATTAAAATATGAGGGTTGATATTCCATTTAAAAATTAAACAATCCATCCAAACAATCCATAAACAAAAGACACTACATGATTCGTGATAAATATATAATGTAACTCAAGGTAACACCATAGATACAAAAACTAACCCACAATTGAGTTCTATAGTTGAAAACAAATAATATCAAAGTACAAAGTATTATAAAAAACGGAAAAAATTTAGGGATTCTTCAAACATAATTCCACAACTCCAAACATGTTACATAGTTAAACTCCACAATACAGACCATGTATCATGATTAACCACTAAATATGTATGATAATTTTACTTTTCCTATGTAAAAATAAATAATATCATAAAAATCACCAATGTGCCAATGCAGGGTGAGTAAGGAAACTTGATAGGTTTTCCCAAAATTAGTTCCGAATCATGCCACTAGGGTAGAAAAAGTTACCATTTTTATATAAACACCTTTATATATATATAATAGTTAAAACAATTAAAAAAACTATAGAAAATCCAAATAGTTTCATACCAAAATAGTTTCCAAGTAAATAAAAAAAATTCTGTATACCATTTGTCATTCATTTTTGGAATAATAATTTAATGATTTAGAAATACACCCACAGATGCATTATTTACTGGTTGTTACATACATATAAGTAACTACTCATCTATCCACTAATTCATTAAACTATGTCTAATCTTCTAGAGCCCCAATGACACAATCCCCTTATCCAGTGTCATGTACCTTTGTACCCCAATGACACACACACCTTATTCTGGGTCACGTTGGAAGCATGAACTCGCACCAACCACTTATGAAAAAACCAATTCAAATCAACCATTTATATCTATTTCAATAAAATAATTATTTTATTTAAAATAATTCAATTTTTTTAATAATATCTAAAAAATATATATTTTACAATAAAAATTTTATAATAATAATAACAAAGCACTTTGCACAACAAATTTCAAAAAAAATCCAAAAAATCATCACAAGAGTCTTTCTACCCCAAATTCCACATAAATATCTTAAAAACATTCAAGAAATTTAACTAATTTTAATCCAATCCTTCGATTTCTAAAAATTGGATTCAATTGTGAATACACTTACCTTAGGAATTATGAAGAAAATGATGAATGAAATGAAAACAACAAAAAAACTGGGTGGAATCTCACAAAACCCAACTTATATCTATTTACCTAGAAAAAGAAATCCAAATATCATCATTATTGGCATAAACACATAGATCTATCCATATTGTATTATATATATGATTTCAATATAGGAACGGAATTTTGATCTGAGGAAGGCCATGAAAAAATACCATAAACGAATGATGGCCAAATGGATCTAGCTTCAATACACCTAGAAACACTTCAGCATAACATCGGATTCTATGGAGAAATGTTCCAAAACCTATAGTAGGAATAAATATATTTCTAATGTTGAAATAAAGGGAAAAGGATGGGTTAAAAGTTAATACCAACCTAGATCAACTTTTTTATGATCTAGTTTTTAAAATTATCATACTTAGTCACATAGTTAGTATAATTGTGCGTTAATTTTGTGCCAGCCACAACCTTGAGGAGTACATCACATAGTTGGCCTGCATAGAGAGAGAAACCAACAACCCACCATGAAAAACATCAGTATTCCAGTTTAAATAGCTTCTCTTGGGTGTCACCATTGATTAAAAAAATATTGTTCCTTCCCCTTAGCCCCAGCCTCATTATGCACAGTTTCATGTAGGTGTTTACCATTTTCCAAAAACATTTCTCAAACAATGAATCATTATAACCCCCCCCCCACCACCAACTTTTCAAAAGTCTTAAAAACCCTATGAATATTCATCCAAACACTTTCCATTTTAAAAAATCATAAATGGTTACTTACTTGAAACTAATGGTGCTACAAATCTAGACATAACCAGTAATGAATGTATGATGGGAAATTTCGATAGTGACTCTCCATTTTTGACTCGAATAGCCATTAAAGACTAAGAATAGCCTGGGAAGATATTATTATACATTTGAGGATAATTTAATCTTAACTCAGTCATCCCTTATACATATAAGTAAGAGGTTCAAGGTTCCACTCCATGATTAATTCATCGGGAGGCACTCCCATTAGGATCGACAACAACAACTATCATGATGTGTAGAATGAAATATATATTTTCATAACCCCTCATCACTAAAATGAGGTGGTAAATAATTTTCAATGCGTTTTCATTGAAGGGGGATTTATTGTACTATGTTTTATTATTTTTTGGCGTAATTCATTTTGGATCACTTGTTGCAACAAAAAAAATCCTAAATTCTCATTTTTTGTTTTATTATATATGAGAAGTGAATGATCTATGATGGCGTAATGTAATTTAATGTATAGACTAGTGAATGACCCCAACCATGAGAATTGGGTGGATTATTTACTATTTAATTATTCAAACTATATTACTCAATCGTAATTTTATAAGAAATTATAATACCTTAATAAAGTCAATGCACTATCAATTGAATTTAGTTACAATAATTATACATCTACTTATTTCCTCAAGGGGGTAGGAAAATATATAAAAAATACATATTTTCATGGAATCAACCATTGTTAATCCCAGTGATGGTGTCTCCCAATGAATGAATCATGGAGTGGAACCTTTTCCCAATTATTTATAGGTATAAAGGATGATAGGGGTGTGATTTAATTAACCATATATTAATCATAATATCTTTTTGGTTCAGTATTAGTTGTTAATGGTCCTTCGGGACATTAATTTTTTGTCACCATTGAAATTTCCCATCATACGTTCATTATTGGGTTCGTCCAGCATGATTCATGTCATGGATTATGATATCTTGATGTTAAATTTTGAGGCCTCCTTCAATTTTTTTTTCTTATCTTCAAATTATATACATAGTTCAAAAATTCTAATATTTCAATTTCCTGATCTTGATTCATGTTCTGAATCATGTATTTCCATCTATGGAAGCTTATTTTCACCTCAGTATTTCATTTTAGACCCACAAATGTTTTTTATATGAAACCAACATCATGGGAGGCATTATTTTATTAGATATATTGATAATGTTAGTTTATTTTTCTCAAATCCATAATCATTGAATCATGAAAAATATGATTAAATAATTAATAACTGATAAATATTTAACTATTTAATTACCAAAATTAATGTAATTAGAATATTTACATATGTGTTTGATTTAACAAACTGTGGAAATAACTAACGTAACATGACCATCACGATAAAGGGGAATCATTGATTTTCTAGTTTTTTATCATTAATATTTGATTTGACCTAATTCGGTGTTGAAACCATATGTTTGATAATTCATTATCTTATGACCTTAACTATTTTGAACCATTATTTCCAATTTCAATGAACATTTTCTATTTTTCATAAACCTCAAAATTAAACTTTTTCAATTTTAAATCAAATTAGTTTAAATTTCTATAAAAAAATAGTGTAGGTCTATTTATTAAAATAATATTTTCTTTAATATTGCCTCTATGGGTTTGATGTCATACGTGTATTTCCTATACTACAATGTAGTTTAGGAATCTGTTTGAAGTACTTCAAATTCAGGCTATAACTACAGTATAGAAGTGTGTCTACAGGTAATATACATGGTTTGGTGAACGGTGGCAACATGTCATTTCTACGGTTTGGTGAACTGTGACTTTTATTGGTGTGGCAATATAGCCATGACAATAGCCCGGGTTTCCATTGTGGAAGTATACTTATAGCCAAATTTTGTAACTCTAGCTATAAATTATTCCATATAATGTATTGCCACGGTTTTAAATTTTGGATATAGGCCTAGTTTCATGTTGGAACCCATGACATTTTAGTTATAGAAACCATTATCACTGTGGAAATAGACATATAGAAATTTTTTCAAAATGTCACTATATCTAGCACTTTCCAGAAATATAATTCAGCCTCCACCTCCCCCTCCGGGCTCATATCGAGTAGTAGGGGTGGGGAGGGGTTTTTATCATGGAGATTGGGTCATTTCCACATGCCAACATGTTTTCCTATATTTTATTCATTAAATGTGTACATCTTTGGCATTATTACCCCACCTTTAATATTTTATTGGAATCATAGCATAAAAAATGCATATCATTATTCAATAAAGTTAATTTATAATGTGTAAAAATTAAAAAAGCATATTTTCCACATATAATCCATCAAATTCATTGAACAATGATAGACAATACACATCCAAGATATATATTTTAACACTACATGAACTATAATATCCATTCCAATTCCTCTATCATGGAATCACTATTCTTGTGCCACTATTCATGCGCGAACTTTATAAACCATGGGTCCTTATGGACTTCTGGACAAAACCACAATCCCTTTTTAATGTTGTCATCAAATATTTCCCTCTGGAATGATGTTCATGTTCCCATCTGCATTCCATGACAAGAAGAAAAAAACTATGAGAATATATCCATTTAATTTAATCTAATATGGGGATGGCTAAATTATTTACCTGAGTCACAGTGGTATAGAGTGATAAGGTGTTGTAACTACATTAGAACTGAATAAATTCCTTGAAAATGTTACATATTCTATTATAATGGATAAAATATCCAAAATGAGAAGGAAATGAGGGGTAAGATCATAATCGAAAACAAGTATACTAATAGTGAACCCATATTTTCCAATTATGAATTATTCAAATCCATATAGAACATATGAATCAATTTTAACCATGTTTATTTTAGAAGAACAAAAATAAATGGATTATGTAAAATAATTTATTTACCAAAATAGAGAAGAAGAAACCCACAAAATATTAAAAAATATGGGTACATCCATGTGTGAGGGAGAGAGTTTGAGAAATAAAAAAAATAGGATCATTCATTAATGAAATAGTAAACTTACCAGAAATATTGAGGAACCATAATCCACCAATAAATACCAACTACAATTAAAGATACTCAGCCAACAAGAAAATAACCCAACTAATATTTCTAAATTCATTTCATGAATGGAAAAATTTTCTTCTCAACTCTCAAAATTATAGGCCAAAATACTCCATGAAATATCCCTAATTAACTAAACAGTTTAAAATTTTAGGAATCCATAATTAAGAGAATATTTATAAAATTCATTAAGTAAAAATTGTTACTTCCAGTAGATCACTCACATATTTCCAAAAACATTATTGAATTATCTTTCAAGGTATCAAATCATTTAAATAAAAAATTTAATCATTAGGTTTCCCCTTAAATGGGTCTTAAAGAAAATCCAATGATCATCACTAAATGAAATATATATATATTAAAAAAATAATGAACTTAAATTTTACATGATGATCCGAAGTAAAGGTTTGGTATAATTAGACAGGTTCACAGAAGAATATAATTTCATGAATAAATATTGGTGATAAATAAATATAATATACACACCCCTACATAAAATATTTGTTTGGAAACATGTATTAATTATCCTGAAAAGATACCTAAATAAAAAATAACATTTTACCAATCACATACCTTCTGAAAAAATTGAATTTATTAATGGAAATATACTATGGAAATAATGGAAGTTCTATCCTGGGAGTATTATCTCTAAATTTTATCACTATATGCTATACAAACTACTCTACGGGTTCATTCTAATTTTTTAGAAAAATCAGTTTTTCTATGGTTTTTGGTGCATGACATGTTTTAGGATGTCCTTTATATAATAAAAACAATGGATATCATTGAAAATTGGATTAGAAGAAGGAAGAATGTGAATCCAGAAAAAAAATCAGTGAGTCATGTGATGAAGATATCCCTCAACCACATATAGATTCCATTTATTAGGTTAAAAGGAGATAATAATCACTATGCAGTGATGAGGCGGAGGAGGAAAGATATATTGATTATAATATATAGTCTAAATTGGAGGTTGAACATGTAGAAAATACTATTCTCAAGTAGAATATAATTATTTTTATGAAGGAGAAAATAAAAAAGATGTTTTATAGAAGTGATATATTAGAGGTTGTCAAAATTTCCATGGTAAATTTTTTAGAACAAGATAATTTTTTTATGACTTTAATGAAAGGATGTCTATAATCATGTGTGAACTAAATGTGAATCGATCATGATGCCTTAATTTTATAAAATCCTTATGAATATAATACAAGATTTAAAAAAAAAAGTGGAGATTCAAGTTTAATAGTATAATGATACTGATAATATTATCCCTAAAATAAATTTAAAAATTTATTAGTTTTTTTAAAATGATGATAAATATTTTCCACATGGTTGTATAGGATATAAACGAATAGTATATGGATTTTTGGATTAAGGAAATTTCCAAAATTATACTCTAACAACTAAGGAAGTTGGAGATGGTAATAAAGGTAAAATTCATTAGAATATGGATAAATGATGGTTGAATTATATCTACATAGTAAGAAAAAGTTTCTAGATAGAATCAAAAATATTCTAAATGATAATTATTTATTTATATTTTTGGGTTTGTATGGAAATTGAATATAATACCGACAATTTATGGCATAACATGTCTCTTCCGTAGAACCAGAATTAATCAATTGGGAAAAATTCATAAATGAAGTGGATCAGTTTTAGGAGGGAGATTAATAGTCTTATGTGGAAAAAGTATTTATCTAATAAATCATCAAATCATTCCAATACAATTAAATCTGAATGTCTGAATGGAACTTGTGGAAGATGTGGCGCATAGATCCATCATGTTATTGTTTTCCTGACATTTTTTCAAATACAAAATTTGCAAACATCCAAATACCAGAAGTTTTATGGGAAATATGGGCAAGTTGAAAAAATGTAATAAATCCGTAATTTATATTTCTTTATAATGATTGTAGTCTAATAAAAAATATAGATAAAATTTATGAAGAGTACATTTATTACACATATCATGGGGTACCCACATAATTAAATTGGGATAAATAAGAATATGTTTTCCAAATAATCTCAAATCTGGAAAAAAAAGATGGACACAATATTGAAGAGATATATATGTGATGAATATAGGATACATTAAAAATAGGGTTGGGAGATAAATAATATCGCAAATTTACTTTATATGGAAATTTGTTTCAACCCCCCCCCCCATTATTAAATTTTTTCATTATAAACTAACATGTATGGAATTGAAGGCATCCCATAAAGGGGTTGTTGGATGAATATTTCACTATATGATAGAATGATATATACTTCTTAATTATGTTTAATGAATACCATGATAGAGATAATTTGAGTGCATATCTCTAGGGGGATCAAATGCAATGTGGTTCCATTAAAAAAACCAATAAACATGGATTTTAAAAATATAAAAATACCTACCAAAATTAAATGTTAAGGTATTATAATTATTCTTTTTATCCATATATTGATCATGAAAAATATATTCATAAAGGGGGAGTGATAGTTGATGTATTTAAAAATAATACGGAATAAATTTTCTTTCACTTAAAATTTATTATTGCATTTTACGTGTTGGGTGTAGGGTACATATTTCATACTATGGCTTTTTAATATCAACTATTTTGTGATTTTTGGCTTTGGTGTCACATAAAAAATTATTATGGATCGTCATTTGTGTAATAGTGATATATCATTAGTTTTACAAACTATGTTTTCCTACGTAGAAATAGAGTAAATAAAATAAATGTTCATTTATAAAGAAGAATGATAATACATTCTTATATTTCATGACAACAAAGATGGAATTCAGATTTAATGAGGGAGAATAATTTTTTCGGATGATCCCATTTCATAAGAATAATAAGGAGTAAATGAGTGATGTAAAACCAAATCCTGCATAACATATGAATTTGATTTTTAATAAGCATGAGAAAATAAATGAGTACACATGAATATTTCAATTTAATATGCTTGGAAGTATTGTAAAAAATTATGAAGGGGTATATTAAAGTAACTATGCATGACTATTTTTTAATCATTTACGAATATGTAATAATCCTTCAATATGCATAGATATATGATAAATGTGTTCATGTGTTTTCATTAAGCATGTAAATGAAAAAGTGCAAGATCCTACATGGAATAACTAGATGGACATTTTCAAGGAGAATATATTTAATTGTGATGTTTGTTTCTTTAATCATAAACGGGAAGAAAAATATTAATGGGTAATAAAACATATAATAAAACATTCGACGGAATTTGGAATAAATTTTGAATGCCTCAGGAGTGTTTGAGAAAGTCTAATGTTGATTATGAGTAAAATTTATTACATATGTAATGGTAATTCTTTATTTATATTAGAAATGTATGGGTAAATTAATAATTTAATTAAATATTAAAAGGTAATTGGATTCATTCAAAATCGTGAAATGATAATTCAAAATCATATAGATCTGTGTCGAGGTCAGAGGCATGCTATGTATAAAACTATATGAATTGAGGACCCATTTTACGGTAACACTAAATGTATAAGTATACTTAGTAGTCAGTTTGAGATGAAAAATGGCCAGTTGGAGGTAACATTACTCAGATAAAGGTAATCCATGTGATACATAAAGGAAAAACTAAATAACTGAGTTTATTAGAGGTAACTGAGCAGCTACATAAAGGATGGATAATTTATGTAATGGTATGCTCATATCTATGTAATGGATGTTAAATACATTTGTAATGTCATGGTGATATGAATAAGTTAATAGTAAAAAAATTAAATGTATTTTTCACCTACACATCAATAAAACTGTAAATGCTACAAAAATGTATGATGGGATTTAGATAATTTAAATATTATAAACAATTACATATATAAATTCAGATGATTCTTTTGTTAAAATATTAAATGATTTAATATCATAATAAATGAGAATTATTTTGATTCAATATGATATCAAAATATTATCACACACATCAGGAGGATCTAGTTGTTCTTGTGTATAGATAAATCTAAAAAGAGCACGACACTGATGAAATTGAGCTTTCACCATGAGTAATATGAAATAAAGATGAGTCAACACCATAGTGTATTACTAGTGATACTTTTTGTGTACATTTTGAGTAAGAAAGTCACAAGTGGAAAAAGAGGGACCCTTTCCTGTCGTAATGATGTTTTAGTGGGAAGTTTGGTGGTAATGGTGTCTCAAGGGAAAGAAAAAAGAGTAAAAATAAAAAATGGAACAAATCATGCCATATTTAACTCATGGTGTCCATATTGAGAAGTTCATAATGCTAAAATCAAAACACTGGGAGGTATAGATTAAATGAATATATACGGGTTGTTCATAATTGATACATACATGTTTGAAATGAATTAAAATCATGAAATTAATGGATATAATGAGGTCAAAAATCTTCAAATATGAAATGAGTAATTCAAAAACAAATACTATGAGATTTAAATAATTATTATTGTACTATAATTAGTTGAGATTATAAGAATGTGATTGTTCATATATCGTTTTTATTTATTCATCAATGTCTGCAGGTGATATTATTGGGAATAATTTCAATTTTAAATGATTATATATTAAGGATTATTCAACATCTATAAATCTTTGAAAAACAAGAATGAAATATTATTTTATAAATATTTATAAGTTATAAATATGATGAGAACCTAGTACTAATAAAACCCAAAATATTATTTGTTGTTGATAGAAGTAGGAGAAACCAATATCACTTAGGAAAAATGATGCATTGTATGAAATAGAAGGTTAACACATTCAATATATCATGTGTCCCAAGGAAGGTAGAAAAGAAAACCAACACTACATTAGCAATGCCTATGTGATCAATGATAATTTATCCTCAATAGAAAGGGGACATGAATACTTGGGGAAGAATAAATAGCCAAATCATCCACCTAAATTAGTAAAAAATCGAGAAATTAATTTTAGTCGGATTTTTCATCCATTTATCATCATTCTAACACACTTTTTATTCAAATTTGAACTTTAGTTTATATAAATTTATCATTTGATAGTGATAAGGAATATGAGGCACCCTATATATAATAGATAACAATGAATACATTTGTGGGTAATAGAATTAAGGAACTATGACCGACCAAGATCTTCAATGAGGCGGATTATCTCTGAGAGTGGGGTGGAGTCGCTGAAGTCATGCCCTAGGTGGTGGAATTGTTTCCTATGAGGAGAGTTGTTGGGGGTGTTGAGGGGTCCACATTCAGTGGAAGCATTGGGGGAGGAGATGTTGAGATAAGATCTCGTTGTGGGGTGGCATCATTCTGTGGCAGCGAGGGGCGGTGTAACAAGGGGAACCATTAGTGGAGGAGGGGCAGGGAGAGGATATCTCATGAGGAACACTGTCAGGGATGGCGGTTCGTTCATAGATGAGGATAATGGGAGACTGTATGTGTCACAAGGGGCATTGTCACAAAGGCCACCATCGAGGGAGGAGGATCGAGGAGTGGACAAATTATGAGAGGTACTATCATGGAAGGAGGTTCATGTAGAAGAGAATGTAATGGGAGGGGTCACATAAGAGGACTATAACACCTGACATAATCTAACTATATTTCCATGAGATTTAGTAAAGGGTGGATTCAGATACCCATATATCAAATATTTGAAAAAAATTGTGGCTATAACTTATGTCACAACCATGGACCTATAAAATTGCGGCTATATATCTGTGGCTATAGGTCATTTTTCTTGTTGTGATTTTTCACGTTATAAATTTTCAATTTTGTATCCTTATGTAATTAACAACGCACATGGGGCTATTAGTACAAAATGACTCAGTTGATGCATGGTAACATTGTAAACTGTTATGGATTTAACTCAATCCCACATTTTAGGGAAAATCTATCCACCATTAAATAAAATCATGTTCCACATTTAAGAAACAACTCTACGATCATATTTAAGGGTAATTATTGCCCATGAATCATGGTTACATGCTTTTCTCTGCAAGTAGACATGCTTGGAACACATTTATAATTTACACTCTTTCATACAAAAGGATTTTCCCCCTTAGTAGATAATGCTAGAATACATGGAAAAACATCCATATATGATATGGAATTCCCCCATATATGCAATGATTAAAAACTAACCATCCAATACAATCCATCACCCCTGATTCATTTCATCCATTCACGCCATCTAAGTTGTTGGATAAGTCTATCGGGAAAACATTTTGACCTAAATAATTGAACAGAAATTCCTTTAAATATGGAAAAGAACCATGTATAAGGACTAACATAGCCTGGAAAAATATATCTCAATATGTAATTCCACATGGTAAGAAATAAATCACATTTAATAAACAACATTGAAAGGAAACACCCAAGTCATACCAAGGACCTATATCAAGCACCCGCATCAATGGTTTCAGATGTACACACAAATATAATTAGTATAAAACATGTGTCTCATGGGAAATTCAAACAATCAAAAACCAACATTCCAAAAGAAAATATACAATGACATGATATTATAAGGTCATTCTACTTCAATATTTTCGATATCAACAACGTGTTTTCTAAATATAATTGTCACCCAAATAATGTTTACTCTTATATTGAAAAAATATTATACCCCAAGAACCTCTATAATTGATTCTAATACAATATTACATTGTTTCTATATTTATGATCAATAAATAATCAAGAAAATGGGAAGAACTAAAACCAATACAATGGCAATTTCTATCAATGATAGTCTTAATGTACAGTTAAAAAATGATAAATTTATTACTCTCATAATTATGGATCTTGAAGAACAAGTCTCATTATTCTATGGATTTATTAACTAACATTTTTATTCAAGGATAGTAAATGAAAAAAATATCGATGGTTGTATATTAAAAAGTATGATCATCTAAATAAAAGACTTAAAATTAAGAGAAAGTTATATTGAACTCATATCATTTGAATGAATGATTAAGGATAGTAGGGTTGATTAAATAAAATTGGATGGAATCAATGTAAACCCACATTCAATACCCATCAATTAAAAAAAACTTTTCTCTTTTTAAAATCATGAGATTAATGAATAATGGTGGTGGTTATGGCCATTTTAAATTCCATGTGACCTCCTCTATGACCTCAACCATAGTCATGGAGTTCCTGAACAGAACATAAACAAAAAGAACCATTGTGGGTGTCTGAAAATGATATTTTTTTTCCCTCACCATAACTTCTTCCATAACCTTGATGTGCTCATTATAGTCATGGCCTATAGGTGTTTCTACAACATTCCATGCTTATGGACATTCTCATTTTTTTCATGCCTTTTTCATAGGGTTTACCAAGGATCACTATGGGATGCACCAGAACCCTAGTGTAGACTATTTTGGACCCAATAGGTCTTCAATGAAATTATATGAAATTAAAATTTAAAGGTAAAAAATCAAAAAAATTTCTAAACCCATTACAAATAATGAAAATGATGGAATGAAGGCTTACCATATTAGAAACAATATTTTGTGTTTTATACCGTGTACCTCATAAACATATGTGGATAAAATAACCTGGCTAGCCCCAAGGCGTGATTAATGAACATGTGAATTTTTTTAACATGAATTGTATCCCACGTACATGTCGTGTAACCCCTTATATGTCATGTATTTAATTTTTCACAGAGATTGAAAAATATTATATAATTAAACAAAATTATAAGTTTTTTGTGTGTTGTTTTAAAAAATACAAGCCATGTGATACAATTAGTCATTATATATTAAATTAATTTCGACGATAAATTATAAACTGAATGTTTTGTAGCTTATTTACTTGTAGTTAACTTTTTATTCACTAATAGAATAAAATTAAATATATGTTAAATATGATTGTTTGTTATTTACTAATCAATACACTCATTTTAATGACATTCCACACTCTATATGATGGATTCCATGTGAATACACCTTACGAGGACCACGTCAAGTAGTTTGGATGAGTATATATCATTTCCTCCAAGTATAAATGTACACTTTATTAATTTAAAATAAAACTAATATATATTATTTGATTAAAATTATGGATAGTGGAAATTTTAGGACTGTTTAGATAGAATTGTGAAAAATTGAATTATTTGAATATTCAAAATAATTTATGGATTTTTATCCTAATTAAAGAAAGAATTTATGTGAGTTCTAGATAAATAAAAATTTTATATTTTTTTTATATATGTATATGATCCTGATATTAGACCAGACTAGTGTATGTGATTGGTTTCCATTTTATTTATTATTATTAAATTAAATTAATGGCATGTGTGTGTTTTCACTTCAATTTATAAAAGGGTATGAATACCCTTCATTTCTTTTTTATCAGTCCCACAAACCAATCTTTTGGTTCCCCTCAGATGCATGTGAGTAATGATTATGTAATAGGTGGAGCTCCTATATGAGTTGAGGTAGTCCAATTTTCATGTTGAGGGTAAACTAATTCTTGAGGTTCAATAGAGGATAGGCAGATATTGTGTCTAAACCAAGTTATGTTTTAAGTTTTTTTCCCCAAGGGTTGAGGTTTATTTTAAAATCCACTATAAAAAATAAAAATTAAAAATGATCATGATCATACCACTTTTTTTAAAAAATAAATCGGTTTATTTCTTTATAGATTATTTGTTGTGATCATAAATAATAACAGATTAAAATCCTTTATGGTGTAATTAAATTAAATTATACTATGACTATGTTTTATCATATACATGGTCAATAAATAATGTAAAATCCACTTAGTTTTAAAAAATATATAATATGATAAAAATTAGGAATTTGGAAATAATGAAACAATTATTAAAATTTAAATATTAAGTTGGTATAGCCTTCCACTACATGGATTAAAAGAAAACCATTGTTATATTTTATTGAATACACTCCATTGGGGTGCTTTCAATTATTGGGGTATTTTTGAATTGTGATTTGGTTCGACCTAACCTATTTAATAGTATGGGTTGTTCATCTTTGCGAGACATGGTGAAACTGGTTGGAACGAGTTGATTAAATCCTTAACCACAATTTTAGGATAGTTGAAACCAATCAACGAATCAAAGTGATATGAGGCAGATGACTTTTGAAGATTATACCCACCTAAATACCTTTGAAAAGATTTTCTAACAACCTTATCGGTTATGAGAAGGGACATATGTATTTATTCCACATGAATATACATCGAAAATGTTATTCTGAAATCATCGGTGAGGGATATACGTTTTTGTCAAAATAATTGGAGAAGAATATACTAATTAATTTGTATTTATTATATTATTTTCTAGTCCAAATAAAGTGAAAATATTTTTATTTTACCTGAATTTTATAAATAGATAGTAAAATGAATTCAAAAATAAAACATTGATCCTTATTAGAGAAGGAAAACCTTTTCACCATCCTTAATTTATAAGAATGGTATAAGCACTTTTTCATGATACGACACCATGAATTGGAATTATACATATTAGAAACCATAGTGTCTGAGTCACTTACTAAAGTGGGTAGTGAGGGAGAAGTTTTTCTCAACTTAAAACACTTTAATGATACCATACATGTCTAGTTTAACCTTGTATAATTCTTGTCTTATGAAACTCTAATGTAACATAAGGATATAGATGTGGACAATATCATGTCCAACCTTCATGATTTGTATAAAGAGATAGAGTTCCAGAGATATATGAGATCTAAAATTTACTATTCATGTACAAGCATGGAAATTTGATAATGGATGGGCCTCATGTAGTTAAGATGATTGGTTACATATTTCAATTATAAATCGTAGGATGTATGATTTTGTATAATTGATGCATATATCTCATTCTATCCCCACCACCTAAATCCTTCTCTAGTTTCATTATAGATTATATCATGATCAATAGAGAGAATACTCTTCCATAAATTATCCGAATTATTTGATATGTTTAAATGGTCATGGGTTATGAACATACTATGGTCTTTATGGTTAATAAGAAAAGGAAGATCAAGGTAAGGGATCCCAAAACTAAATCCCACTCTTAGGATACTAAACATCATGATTCAAAAAGGAAGAATATCCAATGGTAATAAAAGGAAAAAACCTTCGATATTTTTCATATGGAAAACTAATCCACATTAATAAGAACTAAAAATAGTAGAAGTAATGTGAATCATCGGGTGAGTTAATTACTGAGTGTAGAATTTATATATTAATAAATTGGGTACTAGATATAGATTATAGTGTACACATCTGTATCAAAATTCAAGACCAAATTTGATTACATAAAATTTTTACAGGAGAAGGGGATCCTAGAAAATATAATAGATGAGGACTTGTTTTTTTGTATATAAGAGACTACAAACTTTTTTCTATAGGAATGATCACGGTTTTTAGTGACTGTTACCATGTACCAACTATAATTGAGAGCATAATTTATATATTCTACATCGGTATATATGGTTTTATTTTCTTGTTTGTAAATAAGTGCTATTTATTTTACTATGAAACCAAATGATATGGTATGGTTTATTTAAATAATGGTCTTTATGTATTAGATTACAAAAACCCAGTTTTAAAAATTGATAGTGAAACTAGTTTCTAGGTCTCTATTCCCATCCATATTTGGAATCACATTAATGGTCATGTAAACGAGAATCATTTAAATTGATCTATCATGATCATTATTTAAGATATTTTGAGCTAAATCAACTTGGTAATTTCATGCTTATTTATATGGAATGATGAAAAAAATCCTAATTTAGTGGATAAGATTAAAGGTCCATGAATCATCTAGAGTTTTTATACACCGATGTGTGTAGACCTTTTCTACTTGAATCCATATGTGTGTATTTTTACATCATTACATGTACTGATGAATTGAGTAAATATGGTTATTTATACATGATGATGTATATTTCCATGTTATTTGCGAAATATAATGAATTAATAATGAATTATAGAATCAAATTGTTAAGAAGATAAAGTATCTTATATCTAATCAAGGAGGTAAATAAATTAACTAACAGTCTATCAGCATTATATGCGATTTTAGGATTAAATATTAACTCAACCTACATTATACACTATAGTGTAATGTTTTTGGTGGAAGTAGGAAATAAAACATTATTGATATTGCTAGGTTGATACTGAGTAATGAAGATATTCCCTTTTCCTTTTGGTGGTATGTATTACACATTATAACACACATTCTAAACAATGTAATAGTTATAATGTAAGTTGGAATATTATATGAGTCAATATATAAAACGAAATAATTTTTTTCATGTACTGATATATGTGGATACACTGAATATTTTTATGATTATCTCAGGAAACAAACTAGATCCTTGGTGGAAAAATTATATCATTATAGTGAATTATAAGGAAACCAGGGGATACTATTTATTCAACCCCTCAAAAAAAGTGATAATCACATTACAAGGCATTTTTCTTGATAGGGGGCCCATCCTAAAGAGGTTTTATAAGGAATCATCCTTAAAAAATTACATAATCTAGAATTAAATGAATAATTCACATTGAGGATCATTTCAGGTTTTTAGTTTTAGAAAATTAGGCCATAATTATTACATTACATCTCAAAAATTACAATGTAGACACTTCATCTCAATTTCCATTTTTTTCATAAAATAAAAACTATTGAAATAATAATAATGTCTAGTCCCTTGTTTTAGAAAACATGAGTTTTCCTTGATCTCATCTTTGACCCTATTCATCTTAAAGTCCTCCGAAAATCATTTCAAAACATGGAATGAGCATAAAATGTTCACTAATGGTTAAAAAACAATGAAATAAAACATTAATTTATCAATACATACATAACATAATCTCTATATCATATCTCATGAAATCACAAGATTTATATAGTGAACACAAATCATAAAGGTAAATTGTGGCATCTATAACATACTTACGTTGTAGCTATCACAGCTATGTAGGGAGTTACAATTGGAATACCCATCAATGTATATTCCCTAAATCTATTTGGAGAAACATTAATGTTTTCCTCCATCGCATTACCCAATGCATTAGAGAGCTAACTCGGGCTCACCCGCCCAAGGTTTATCAGGGAACCACTCAGGTACGTAAAGAAATTCCCTAGAACAATAACATATTCTTAACACATAAAACAATCATAAAAAATTGTAACATTTCCACATTTCCATAAAAATATATCATTTAAATATATTTACATAAGAAAATACATTATCAAAACCATTTTCATTACCAAAATACATAAAAGAGTATATGGTTTTTTTAATCATTTTAAAAAATACAGCTTGTTAAGGAAGCCAAATATCAAATAATACTCACGGCGGTGGAATGTTTGGTGTCACCGCATACATTAATGTAAAAAATATTTTTTATCGTTTAGTCAAATTCAATGTATATAAACAATTAATTTTGAATAAATGTAAAATTAAAAGGTGTTTATACAACATATATAAGAATGTCGGGTTTAAAACTAAATATGCATCAATAAAAGGAGATTGAGACGAAGTTCCTTACCTCATGTCTGACTTGACCCTTTGGTTATTTAATCTCCTAAATAATAAACTAAAGATCATTTCTACTTTCTTAATAAAATTTTTAATGTTTATGATTCCTTCTAAATCGCTTATTACCATGTTATAAACATTATGCAATCATTTATGTTAATAATGGTCGTTTTGTCGATATTTGGTACTTGAGTAAAAAAATAGACATCTTGAAATTACAATTTTTTCATGTGGTCAAAAGGTCACTATATACAGAATGATATTCATGATTTAGATATCATATATATCAATTATATACATGTATTTATAATAGAACATAAAATTTGGAGGTATGAAATGAAATGCACAGTTCATGGAGACGGTAAGTCGTATGTACACATGAACACTACATTCATTTATATTTGTTATTTTAATGGAGTTGAAACATAATGAGACATAGGTATATTATAATTATGGTATAATATAATTAATATAAACTCAGTAACTCTATCCTTTATACGTTCCATGTATTGCATGAATGAGTCATATCACTTTGAGGGGGTTGTAGTCCGCACATCCCCAAATGAAATTATCACGTTTACCGATAAATGAATCCATAAAGGTATGCTATAAATGGAAAATACAAAAGCATTGAGAAAACATAAACATAATATATATCATATATAAATACAGTTCCATCATTATTTCCACCATGATAGGCGGTTGGAGATATTCGATCAATCATCATTTTCTGAGGTAGTAGTTCGCTATCCATAGAAACAGTACATTCTTTACCCATTAGATAGCGGTGTGACTAAGTGTAGATTGAATAATTATTATAAAAACAACCTAGTATATTTAATATACTATTGTTTTTATAAAATAAAAAATAATAATAGTTTAGGTGGTTGGATAAGGTATATAAAAGAAAAGAACTTAAGAGAAGACGTTACCATTAAATAGGGTAACTCCCATTAGTTTGAACCAAAAGAACATCTTGAAGTGCATTATGCATAAGTTAAGGCTTCTAGGAGGAATAGAGGGTTCTTGAGTGCTTATTTGGGAAATGTTTGGGCAAGCCAAGTGTCTTGAGAAATAAGAGTAATGGGTTACAGGAGAGGGATATTTATAGGTTGGAGGAGTGGCTCTTTAGGAAAGTGTGAAAATATTTTTTTATTATATACTGATTTTCAGTTTCTAAATGTCCAAAGAAAATTAACCTCAAAGATAAGATGACTGATGGTCTAAATAAAAACATCAAATAATAATTGGACTGGTTTTGGATTATATCCTAATCATTATAATCTTACTTATTTAAATCATTTATTAATGAGGTAAACACTATATCATTATTTTGTCATAAATAATTTTATTTATTTGATGTTTAAAAATTATAAAAAAATACCATGATCTATGAAATATTTTTATCCTTCCATATAATATTTATATTTGAATAGAAAGTTTATATAACCCCATGTAAAAATTAATTTACTAAAAAATATTTTTTTATTTCATTTTTTTCCTTTACTTTATGTCAATTAAAATCAAATGCCTTTATCACTTTTAAGTGGCATAATTGGGTCCCCAAATTTTCCCAAATTTGCCCATGGTTGGAAATGAATCATCCAATAGGTTTAGTACAAGTGTTAAGGTAATATTTTATTATTATGATATTCATTATACCTTGAATTACCATTTTTATCTTTAACCGCGGTAAATAAAAGACACGAGTTACTATTCACTGAAAATAAATTTCATTTTATTAAACCAAATTTTACTTGATAATAACCACCATATATGTAGGATTTTTTAAATTCAATTCAAATAAGTGGAAAAAATTTATTTAAATGAAAAGGTCATTTTTTAACTTCTTAGTAGTTTTTCTATTCATCAAAAATTGGTGTTTTTTTAAGAAAAATATCAAAACTTCAGCCAATTCTATATTTGATATTCCAAATTCAAAAATGATGCCCATTTTACCAAATTTAAATAATCACATTTAGATTGATTTATTTAATTTTTATTCCCGTTTTCAAAAAATAAAAAATGTTTTTAAGAAATATTAACTATCAAAATATTATCACTTTTTTATTTCCAATTTCAATGTAAAATTATTACCAATGACCAAAAAATTATTAAATGGAAAAAATATAATATAATTACACCTTAATCCAATTGAAAATATAATCTAACCATATAAATAAATTAGATTATAAGGTAGTTTTGAATTAAAATATAGTATTTTTCACTATTCATCAAAATTGAAATTTATCAGGAAAATACCAAAATTATACCCAATAAACATTTTGATGTCTCGATTATAAATAAGGATTTTATTTTTTCTAATAGAACATATAAATGTTAAAAAATCTATATTTAAATTGGTTTCCCCATCAAATGGCTGTAAATTGACCTTTTAATGAATATTATAGTATTTATGCTTAAAACTACATTCGTTCACATTTTAAGCTTCTAAAATTTATTTGATAAATGTAACAACATTTAAAAAAACATTTATAATCATATTTTAGTTAGTTATGTTCATTACCACCATTAAAACATCTCGACATTAACTACCATTTAAAATAGTAATATTATATTGTTTTGTTTTTAGTAGGACTCAGCCTTCTGTGCAACGTATGATTTCAAAGAAACCTATTGTTGTGTATCGAGTATTCCATCGAACATAGAGACTCTATTAAAGTAAAATTCATATTTAATTCACAAACATTAAAATTTATAAAAATGTATTATTCATTATTTACTTGTGATGTGATATCCTTGCCCCTTTTGGAAATTTAGTCCCTGAAATTATTGTTCATTTCTTAAATAAATGTGGGTATTTATCCCTCATAGAATATTCATATTCCCACATTACATACTCAACCATGTGGGTTTTCCACAAAACCTTTACCTCATGAATTTTCATATTCTGCAACACTTTCTCTCATCGGTCAAATTTCAGGACGAGCTGTTCCTTATAAGAGAGATTCTCTTCAAACTGAACTACCTCCAAACATAAAACACGGGATTGATATTGAATATACTTCATCAACGTTGAAACAAGAAAACAATTGTGTACATGGGACAAACATTGACGTAAAGAAACTCTGTATGCAATTGATCCAACATTATCCGATATTTTTTAAGGTCCAATGAACCTCAGACTCAACATTCCCTTATTTCCAAAACAAATCACACTTTTCCATGGAGAAACATTGAGAATGACCTGATCACCGACCTTAAAAAAAATATCCTTCCTCAGATTATCCGCATAACTATTTTTCCTGCTCTAAGTTGTTTTCATGTTTTTATTAATCAACTGATCTTTTTATGCCACTCATTGTCTTCCTTCTAAGCTTGATTAATTCTATCTGATAGAGTTGATTTCATTGACACCCACTACTGGAAATCTGACCATTACCAATTCTTCTTAACCAACGGTTTGTATAAACCGTTGGTATAGGTTCCCGTTTCCCAGCGGTTTGCCAAAACCATTGGGAAAGGGTATGGCTTTTCCAATGGTTTGGCCTCCACCTTGTGGCCACCTTTCCCAATGGTTTGGCCAAACTATTGGGATCGGTATACCCATTCCCAACGGTTTGTCCAAACCATTGGCAAAAGACCACTTTGTTGACACTATTCCCAATGGTTTGGCCAAACCATTGGGAAAGGGTATACCTATCCCAACGGTTTTGGAAAACTGTTGGGAAAGGTCCCCATAAATCAACATTCTACCCAGAATTGCACCGAGATTCAAAGATTTGTACCAACGGTTGTCAAAACCATTGGTATAGGTCTATACCAACAGTTTTGACAACCCTTGGTACAGATCCGTTGATTTTTTATCAGATCTTCTTACCGAGAACAATATATATATCAAAATTTAAAATAATTATGTGAATATATATATATATGTGTAATTTTGTTCATAAAAGTCATTTTAGGTTAGTGGTTAAGTCATTCAATGATAAACTAGGGGTCCTGGGATCAAATCCAAGAGAATGTTTTTTTTAATACATGTACCAAAGGCTCCATAACCGTTGGTATAGATTTTTATTTTACTTATACCAACAGTTTCCAAAACCGTTGGTATAGGTCTATACCAACGGTTTTACCAAAACCGTTTGTATAGACCTATCCCAATGGCTTACATGGAAACGGTTCTCCAAACCGTTGGTATAGGTTAGATTTCCAATAGTGACTAAAAACAAAACAGAATAATTTTCTGCACCAACAATAACTATTCCAAAGTTTATCCAATAAAACACCAAAGGATCTAATTCCTAACGTAGCATGGTTAATGAAGCATTACTTTTTTGACTTAAAAAATCATCCACTATATATTCTTTTCCCGAATGATAATGGAATATGAAATCACAATCCATGATTAATTTTTACCATCCTTTCTGTCTCATATTCAATAATTTATAAGTGAATATATACATCAATCATTTGTGAACAATATATATTTTTCATTTTACAGCATACAAATGATTCTTCCAAAACATTTAAAGAAAAAAACAACATCAGCTAATTCCAAATAATGTGTAGGGTAATTTAACTGATGCGGTTTCGATTGACGTGAATCATAAGAAAATACCGGATCATTCTTGCATAAGGACACAACCAAGTACTTTCAACGAAGCAACATTTTAGATAATAAAATCACTATTTTCGGATGTTAGATCCCAAACGGGATCATTCACCAATATTCTTTTCAATTCATGAAAATAATCATCACATTATTTATTCCAGATGATCTTAACACCTTTTTGAGGAAACATAGTCATTGGGCTAGATAACCGAGATTTTTTTTTCACAAACCTTCTGTAATAACCTGCCAAACCATGAAAACTATGGATATCAGTTTTATTTTTGGGTCTTGTCCATTCTTCAATAATTTTTTTTACAGGATCAACACTTAAACAATTTTTTTTAAATAATATGACCAAGGAATGAATTTTTTTGTAACCAAAACACACACTTGATGAATTTTCCAAATAGTTTATTTTCATTTAAGGTTTTCAAGACAACACTTAAAAGAAATTCTTTCTCTTGTTTACTTTTTGAATAAATTAAAATATCATCAATGAACAGAACAAAAAATATATCCAATAACTCATAGAAAATTCTATTCATAATATCGATGAATATAGAATGTGACTTGGTTAAACCTAAAGGGATAACTAAAAATTCATAATGTCCATCTCTAGTACGAAACACAGTCTTCAGAATGTCTTCTTCTTTTACTTTCAACTGATCTTACCCAACCTCATGTCAATCATCGAAAAATACTGGGCTCCCGGGAGATGATCAAACAAATCATCGATATGAGTCAAAGGATACTTGTTCTTAACAGTGATGTTATTCAATGCTCTATAATCAATGAAATGTCGCATTGAACTATATTTCTTTTTAATAAATAATATAGGATCAACCCACGATGATGTGTTAGGTTGAATTAAACCTTTATCTAATAACTCCTGAAATTTCTTATTTAACTATAAAATATCAATTTGAGAAATTCTATAAGGAGGTTTTTAAATTGGCTTAGCATTAGTGACTATTTCAATAGTACATTTAACTGCCCAATCAAGTATAATATTATTCAACTTATCAGGAAAAACATCAAGGTAATCATTTACCACTGGCACTTCATTTATCTAACTAGTTCCTTTTTTTTCAACAATGTGTGCACGGTAACATTATTTTCCATCTATTACTAGCTTCTCAGCTTCCTCGTATGTTATCAAAAGTAAGGGTTCATTATTCTACACAAACTAAAAATATTTTTGAAAAAACCACTTTATCTCTGTAGTCAATTTTATCATGATAAACAAAACTCCAATCGATACCCAAATTAACATCGAACTCTACTTGAGGAAAAACAAAATGCTTTGTATGTATATTTTCTTCGCACACAAGAACTGGAAGGTTATTATAATATCTTTTTTTACAATATTTCATCCAGGTGTTTTTACTAGAAGTTCGGGATTCATATCTTAAGATGGAATTCCAAATTTAATTTAAGACTTCTTAGAAATGAACTAATATGTAGACCCCGAATCAAGAAACACATTGAGATAATCTAAACAAATAAATAGTGTACCTGATACTACTTCATTTGATGGCCCAACATCTGCTGAAATAGTTACAAAGGATTTCACCACCCCTTTCTACTTGTAGTCTAGATACTTTCCCACAATTTAGTTCTTCATTAGACACTCATTTGTATAATGACCATTTTCAATACACTTAAAACATATTACTGATTGTAAATAATATTTTTTCATACTCATACCCGGAAAAATTTCAGTGTAAATATGAGTATAATGTCCCATTCTAACACATCGGTAGCACTTACAAGAATTTAAAATACATTCCCTAGCATGATTTTTATGAAAATGTTCACAAACATTAAACATAAGTTTCTTACTATCTGACTTTTTTAAAGAGTTCTTGTCTTTTCCCTGCCACCTTCATCTCTTATTCTGTTGTTTTTCAAAGAAGGCTTAACCATCAGAAATCTCCATTTCCACATTCTCCGCACATCAAACAAGTTTTTCATTACTTTTGAACTCACGAGAAGATAATTCCATTCGATACATTGGATTTAATCCTTAGTAAAAACAGGTGATTTTACTATCAAGATATCTTATGATGTTTGGAGCATACCTTTCCTGTGGAGTGTATTTCTCTTCATAAGTAACCAATGAGTCATCCTCCTGCCACAATTATAGTAATTGTTTTTCCATCCTAAGATGAAACACCTTAGGAAAATATTTCTCAAGATATATTTCTTTGAATTCATCTCAATCATGAGCATCAATATTCTCACTATCCATGATACTTTTTACCATCGACCACCACTGATCAGCTTCACCTTCAAAATCGTAAACCGCGTGACTAATCTTTTGATGTTCTGAACACCCCTTGATATCAAAAATCGTCACTATTTCGTTAATCCACCCATCATCTAGCACATGGTCAGATGATCCACTGAATTATGGGGGTCATTTGCTCATGAAATTATCCACTACTGACATATTTCTCTATAGTTGATCTGGATGATCAAATGCATTGATACCACCACCATTTATAGCATGATTCAACTGTTCCATCACTGCATCCAACTGTTCAGATTTGATTCTAACCATATCAAGTTACTGATTTGGAAGGTTGTCTTCCTCTTTATGTCGTCCCAACATAGCTGCCCTATTTTCTCTGTAGAAAAACATTCTGAACAAAAAGATATCTTAGGTGAAGCAACATGGTAATCAATAAATGCTATCATTTAAATATTAACATTAATTGATTTATGGATATTATTTTAACAATACCCAAAATACTAAAGTTATCTAAACCGATATCTAATTCCAACAATAAATACCCTTCAATAAAACAATACACAATCGTGAATTAAATGAATAATTTACATTGCGGGTCTTTTTAGGTTTATAGTTTTATAAATTTAGTCCATAACAATAAGATTACATCTAAAAAATTACAATGTAGACACTTATACTCAGTTTTCATTTTTTTCATAAAATAAAAACTCTTGAAAAAAACTATTCATTTGTAGTCCCATGTTTTAGATTGCATAATTTTCCATGATCCCATCCTTGACCCTATTCATCTTTATGTCCTGTGAAAATCATTTCCAAACATTGGATGAGCATAAAAAGTTCAGTAAGGGTTATAAAACAAAGAAATAAAACATTATTTCCTCAATACATACATAACATAATCTCTTTAACATACCTCGTGAAATCATATGATTTAGATAGTAAACACAAATCATAATGGGAACTTGTGAAATCCATAACATACTTACGTTGTGTCATTCAGAGCATTGCAGGGAGTCAAATTTGGAATACACTTCATAGTATATTCCCTATATCTCTTAGGATAAACATTCATGTTTACCTCCGTCATGTTACACAATGTAGTGGAGAGCTATCTCAGGCTCACTTGCCCTAGGTATATCACAGAACCACCCGTATACGTATACAATTCCCATGAACAACAACATATTCATAACACATAAATCAAACATATCGGAAAGATAAAATTTCCCCATTTTAATCACAATACATAATTTAAATATATAGAAGTAACAAATCCATTATCAAAACTAATTTCAATACCAAAATACCTAAAAGAGTATATGGTATTTTTTTTTCTTTTGAAAACATTACAACTTGTTAAGGAGCCCAGCAATCAAATAAAACACGCGGCAGCAGAAAGGTCGTTGTCACCATGTACTTTAAAAGAATCATTGTTTTTTGTCATTAAGTAAAACGCTTAGTAGAGAAAAGATTACTTTAAATAAAATTAATAGTCAGAGGGGTTTATACAACGTATAAATGAATTTCTGGTATAAAACTAAATATGCCTCAATGAAAATAGATTAAGACGAAGTCCCTTACCTTAGGTCTGACAAGACTCGTTCATTCTTTAATCTCATGAATAATAAAATAATTTTAATTTCAACTTTCTTTAGAACCTTTTTCAAGTTTATCATTCATTTTAAATCATCTATTACCATGTTATAAACATTATATAATCATTTGAGTTAATAATAGTCGTTTTATTGATATTTTGTACTCGAGTAAAAAATGGACTTCTAATAATTACATGTTGTTCATGTGTTCAATAGATCATTATATCCAGAATGATATTCATGATTTAGATATCATATATATATAAAGTATATACATGTATTTATAATAGTAACTAACATTTAGAGGTAAGAAGTGAGATGCAGCGTTCATGGAGACGGTAAGTCATACGTAGGCATGAACGCTACATTAATTTATATTTCTTATTTTAATGGAATTAAAACATAATGTTACATAGGTGTATTATAATTCAAGTATAATAGAATATATAAAATCTTAGTAACTTTATCCTTTATATGTTCCACATATGGCTTGAACGATTCATATCACTTTGAGGGGGCGGTAATCCGCACTTCTTCAAATGAAATTTTCACGTTTACCCATAATGGAAACAATAAAGGTATGATATAAATGGAAAACACAGAATCATAAAGAAACAATAAACATAATATATATCATATATAAATACAGTTCCATCATAATGGCCACCATGAGAGGTGGTTTGTGATATTTTAACAATCATCGTTGCGCGAGGCAGTAGTTCGTCGTCCACAGAAATAGTATGTTATTTATCCATTAGATGAAGGTGTGTGTAAGTGTAGTTCTAATAATTCTCATAAAGAAAACCTAGTATATTACATTTATGGGTGTTTTTATAAAAAAATAATAAAAAGAGATTATGTGGTTAGAGAAGGAAAGTAAAACAAAAGAATATAAGATAAGATGTCACATTTAAATCGGGTAACACCCTTTGGTCTGAACCAAAAGAACTTCTTGAAGTGAAATCTACCTAAGTTAATTCTTTTAGGTGGTATAGAGGGGTCTTCTATGCCTATTTAGGAATAGATCAGATTATCCAAGGGTCTAGAGATGTGTGAGTAATCGGATATAGGTGGGTTCTTTTTATAAGGGGGAGGAGGGGATCTTTAAGAAAGTGTAAAAATATTATTTATTATATAATGATTTTCAGTTTCTAAAGGTCCAAAACTAATTATTGTCGAAGATAAGTTGACTTATGGTCGAAATAAAGTCATTCACTAATAATTGGATAGGTTTGGGATAATATTTCAATCTCTATAATCTTATTTATGTAAATCCTTTATTAGTGTGGTAAACCCTGCATCATTATTGTGTCATAAATAATTATATTTATATGATGTCTAAAAATTAGAAAAAAAATCCCTGGATGTAGAAAATATTTTTACCTTTCCAAATAATATTTATAGTAGAAACTATAACATATATAACATGATGTAAAAGTTTATTTAATTGTTTCCTTTAAATTATGTTAATTAAAATAAAGTCTCATTATTACTCTTATGTGGCTATACGTGGTTCCATAAATGACCCAAAGATTCCCATGGCCGTCAATGACTCATCCAATAAGATTATGACAAGTTTTATGGTAATGTTTTATTATTATGATATTATTTTTACCTTGAATTACCCTATTTACATTTAAATGTTGTTAAAAAAGTCAAAAGTTACTATTCACCCGAAATTATTTTCATGTTATTGAACAAAATTTTACATACTAAAAACAACAATGTCTATTAGATTTTCAAAATTCAATTACGAGATGTAGTAAAATTTTATTTAAATTAAAAAGGCATTTTGTAACTACTATATAGTGGTTTCATTATACATCAAAAATTCATGTTTTTCAGAAAAATACCAAAAAATTATCCTAAGCTATATTTGATGTTCTGAATTCAAAAATTATGTCTATTTTAACAAATTTAAAACGTTGAAGTTGGATTAAATTATTTAAAATTAATTCCCGTAGTTAAAACAAAAAGCGTGTTTTTAAGAAACGTTAACTATCAAAATACTGACACGTGTTTATGTCCAATTTCAATGTAAAATTAATTCCAATGACCATAATAGGATTATGTGGTAAAAATTTAATCTAATTAAACTTTAAACAAAATTAAAAAGACAATCTGACAATATAAATAAATTATATTAAAATAATGTTTTGAATTAAAATACAGTATTTTCCATTATTTATAAAAATTGAATTTTATCAGAAAAATACCTAATATTTACCCAAAGCAAACATTGATGTCTCGATTCTAAAGAAGAAATTTATTTTCTAATGTATAACATATAATTGTGTCCAAAACAATATTTAAATAGGATTTTCCATCAAGATGTGGTAAATTGACCTTTTAATGAATATTAGAGAATTTATGCTTAAAACTATATTCATTCACTGTTTAAGCTTCTAACATTTAGTTGATAAATGTAAAAAATATTTAACAAACATGAGTAATCATACTATAGTTAGATATTCACATTCCCTCTATTACAACAAACATGAAATAAATATAATTTAAATTATTAATATTATATTATTAATATTATTTTAGTACGAATCAGCCTTGTGCCAACGTAAGATTTCAAAGAAACCCGTTGCTGCGTATTGGGTACTCCATCGAACATAGAAACCCAAGTAATTTAAATTTAATATTTAATTCACATATATTAATAATTATGAAATATTATTATTCATTATTAATTTGGGATGTTACAGGGATAGTGGAATTAAGACTATCATAAATGAACTTCATGCTCAATATAAAAAATATTTGGTATAGAAATGGTTTTGTAGTTCGTCGTGGAAGTTGTTGTTCCAGAAACAAAATAGTAGTAGGGGATAACAAAAGGGATTTGGTTTTCTAGTCACCAAGGATAATAACTTATTATTGGTTTATGTTAATGATCTTATATACTATATAGAGGTATTATATATCTAAGAAGCTGTGAGATGATTAGAGACCATGGATTATGAAATGGATTTCATCTATCAAAACCATGTATGGGTTCTAATAGATACACTAGTTGATGTAAATAATTTAGCGTAATATGGGTATTCAATATAATAATGGACATGAATGATAAAATGGGTACTGATAAAGAAAAGATAATGGCTAAATGGTTTAAATAGTGTAAAATAATTTATTATAAATAATCGTTTTCTCTTGTTACGTAGTTTTAATTCATTAGAGGTTTACTTATTATAGATGCATTCCATGACTATAATATTTGGTAGATAGATGCCAAAAAGGATTTTCATAATAGGAACCTTCAGGAATATGTCTACATTGAACAATAAGAATGTATTATGACTCTAGGTTATTCCAAAAAGGTATTCATGTATCAAAAATATATTTATATATTGAAATAATTATCTACTTAATGAACCATTATATTAGATAAATCTATAAAAATATTGTTCTCTTAAGAATTATTGTGATCCTTGTGTTTAGAAGTGGTTTAGTGGGAATAAATGTTTTTCCCTAGTAGTATATATCATTTTAATATTATTTATTGGAAAAATTATATCTGTCACATAATTAGTTATGGATTTTTTGTGATAGTTCATCTCTATTATGAACATAGGCGAATCATGATATATCTGTGGAATGCATATCATTTAGGATAAATCATACGGGCTTGTTGTACTAATTCAAAGTACATATATTGACCCGATACTATTAATATTTAGTATGGAACAAATCATGAGGTGATTGGTTTAGTTTATCTTTCTACACATCATTCAATAAAAATATGACATCATTTACAAAAGAAAAAAGAAAATGAGTTTTTTCCCATATTATTCTATGAAAGGATAAATCATATATTCCATGTTGTGTAATAGAATCTATGTTTCCTACTCTATAGTCATGGTATGGAGATATCATGTTAATCTTGGAAGAACCCATTAGTATACTATAATGGTTATCCTTATATATCAAATTTTTGATAAGGTTATGTTCATTGTATATGGAGGAGATGAAAATATATTCATTATGGGTTATACTGATTTTATATTTTAGATAGATTATAATGATATAAATTCACAGTTAAGAAAGGCCATAAATATCAATTGAGGAACTCTGAGCTAGAAGACTTCAAAGCATAAATTTATTATTGATTATACCGTGGAGTCTGAGTAAATAGCATCATCTGATACATCAAATAAGATATTTGGATATGAATTTTTTTTAAATATCATGATGTGGTTCCTAGTAGTATAAACCAAATCAAATTATTTCTTGATAATACTATGATGACAGGTCTCACAAAGAAGAAAAGGTAACACCAACGGTCAAAGAACATACTCTAGAAGAATCAACTATTGAAGTTTTTTGCTTAGAGTAGAGAAGTTTTGATAAGCATATAATCCATTGAAGTTAGAGTAGAGGACCCCTTGACTAATGTGTTATCTCAAGAAAAATTTCATATATCATGTGTGTGATAGAATACTAATGGTTGTTTGCAGTTGGCCTTAGTGAAAGTGGCTGTCTTTTAATGTTTTTTTCATAGTACCAATTTCTATGTACATTATAATTAAACGTATTAATTTTTTGGAATATTAATATTATTCTGATAACATGTTCATTTCTCTTTTGTGTGACATATTGTGTGATGATGTTCTATGAATTAGTGTTTCACCAAAAGGTTTATAAGTTTCCAACAATGATGAATTATTTAAGATTTATAATAGTATTCATGATTATATTTTCAATAATTAGATGATATCATTTATCATGACAAATATTATATGGGCCATTCTGGGTTGATACTCATAGGACAATGAGACACTATATCATGGGGTAATCACTATGTAATTTTCAAAGCATAATATTATTAAAACATGACCATGTAGTTGGAAATCTATATTTATATATGCCTTTAGATGTTTTCATTTGTGGGTGTTTATTTTTCCCCTTAGAATTTAATATTATTATTATGCACACTATCAGTCATATAATATTATTTACATATGAAATCTGTGATGATTTTTTTCACTATGTAATAACATAATGTTTTCACTTGAAATGGGTTGTCTTGGTGCATCCATATGATGGTTTAAGTGTGGTTACACAATATTCATATCATGTAACTCTCCTATTTTTTGATGGATTCTATTTGGTTTTATTCATGGTACTATAAACACCCAATGACTCTCACTTGTCTTATAATGATGTTACTACGTACAAATTTTCTGAAGGCATACAATCATTAGAATTTCATAATAATGATTATTAGGATGTCAAATTTGACAATAAGATGGGAGATCGAACTCATAATACCATATTGTGTGAAATTATGGCATACTAAAAGCCACTATTATAGATTTATGTCATGTTCATTAATCCTCCCCAAATCCCAGAATGGTATTGGTTATGCGAATGATGGAAATATATTTTTAGCATGTTTCGATGGGAATATCTAAATATATATATAATGTATTTATCTAACATGAAAATTTTTATAATAAAAATGATATCAATCAATGATACAATTTTTCTATATAAGAAGTTCTCAATCTTTATCCAATTACTACTTAACGATGTTGGTCTATTTGTCATAATATTTTAAACCTATACAGATAGGCACTCTGAATTTTATCACCATCCAATAAGTCAGCATATGATTTTGATATTGGAATAAATCCCATAAGAATGAGATTATAATATATCCTTGAAAATGAAATCATAAGTCAGATAGTTCAATAAAACATAATGTGTAATGTTATACTTTATAAGGTCTTGTGGTATGGAACGATCCATCTAGTTTAATGATTTATATTAAGGATAAAAATAAAAAATATCCATGTCATTTTTTGTTATGATACTTACACATGAGTGTAACTTTTTTTGGATGTGTTTTTATCCAATAAATGTTCCCAAATAGGATAAATGTAGTGATATCAAGAATTTAGCCAAGAGGAGGATGATATGATTATCATCCAGAGAGAGTATGACCCTCTTGGATTGGGTATTCTATTATTAATAATATTGGAAGATGAAAGAATGGTTAAAAATGTATATGGTCCAAATGAATGTAATATCCAAACTCATGGGAATATATTCCCGAAAAGGAAGGACATAGGTGATATCATTAGGAATTTTTCCTCATGAGAATGTGAATGGATGTTACTATATGGTTTTAACATCTAGGTAGAATTATACAAATCATGATTTGTAAGAACCAAATATATCATATTTGATAGGAATATAAACTCATGTTATTTTAATGGCACAATTTAAGGTCATGTGATGGGACCAAACCATGAATTCTTAGATCATGCAATGTGGATGTTTGTCTATTGATTAATTTTAGGCACCTAGGATGTTCTCGTGCGATTAAACATCATGCGACAAGGACATTTTCATGTGTTATAATTTTATGTTACGAAGGGATTTTCCTATCATTTAAAATCATGCATATAGGTTATTTTTTATATCATAACATTAGGTGATTATGATGTATGTTCCTAGAAAATTTTGATATCATAGGATCATGTAGGTATTTCCCATTTGAAACTACAATGTCCCTCTTATGAGAGTAGGAGAGAAGGTTAATAGAAGTCGTCCTTAATAATAAAAATTTTAGGGCATACACATCCATTATATAGATATGATAGGAAATAAGATGGTGAAGATGACACATATTTTAGGCAGGATATACGAGGCTTTATACCCTTCTTTGGAATAGGCGGGTATATGTTATGGTTATTCCAACTATGGTTGTTTCATTACATGGGAGAACTAAAAAATCCATGAAGTTCCCCAACTAATTAGGCTTGGTCTTGAGTCATATATATATACTATCTCATATACAAGGGGAATTCTCGATTATTCCCTTAATATTGAGTCCTCCATTATCAAAGGAATAAAATATTCAATAAAACCTTGGGGAACCTATCTATTGTAGGATATAGGTTGGAGACACCTTTTCTCAAGGTAAATTTCAATCAATATGGATTCATGATGGTCTTCACACCATAATTTTCTTTATATGCTACTTCTATAATTGGTATTAGTGATGTAATAACCAAATATATGTCTTCGGTAATGGGATATCATGTTTTATGGAATGGTGCATTCATGGTGTAACACCCCAGGTAAATAAAGAATATGACATTTTCATATTTATCCATATTTGTGAATAAAATATTAATATGACTTTAAAGGGAACACTATACTCGATGGCGTACCCAACACGCAACAACGAGTTTCTTGGGAATCTTACTTTTCACTCTAATAATAAAATAATATTATTTTAAATGGCAGTTAACATGTAGCTGTTGTATTGGCGGGAATGGATAGAAATAACTAAAATATGATTATATATGTTTTTAAATGTTTTTACATTTATCCAATATAATATAAATGCTTAAAATACGGAAAGAATTCAATTTTAGGCATATATGCCCTAGTTTTCACTAAAGGTTCACTTATCGTCTTTTGATGGAGAACCGTCATTAAATATAGTTTTGATTACTCTTATACATTCTATTTGGACCAAATAAAACTCTTATTTAGAATCAGGACATCAAAATTTACATTGTGTAAATTTTTTGGTATCTTTCCGATAAAGTTCTTTTTTTAATGAATAGTGTAAAATGTTGTATTTTAATTCAAAACCTCTTTTTAATCTAATTTATTTATATGATTATATTATCTTTTGAATTGGTTTTAAAGTGAAATTAGAATATATTTTTACCATTAAATCCAATAGTGGTCGTTGGAATTAATTTCACTTCGAAATCAGACTTAACCTGGTGTCAATCTTTTGATACTTATTGTTTCATAAAAACACGCTATTTGTTTTGACAGTGGGACTTAATTATTAAATTAATTAATTCCACTTATATTCTTTGAATTAGGTAATATAAAAATAATTTTTGAATTCGGAATATCAAATATAGCTTAGGGTGAATTTTTGGGATTTTTCTGAAAAACTTCAATTTTTTATGAATAGTGAAACCACTAAGTGGTACTTATAATAACTGATTTTTCCGTTTAAATGAAATTTTGCCATCTTTGTGTTTTGAATTTCAAAAATCCGACATACATGGTTGTCATTAAGAAGTAAAATGTGGTTCAATGGGATGAAAATAATTTTTTGGTGAATAGTAACTTTTTTTCATTAATCGCGATTAGAGGTAATTAGTGTAGTTTAAAGAAAAAATAATGTTTTAATAATATGAAGTGAACATGACACATGTCCTAACCTCATTGGATGTGTCATGGCCGACCAAGAAAAGCCATGGGTCAACTTGGGGACCCCATGGAGCCACTTTGGTTAGAAAATGACATAAATACCTTTTTATTTAATGTTAAAGTAAAAATGACACACACATGAGATGTTTTAATAAATCAATTTTTACATGGGGTTATACAAGTCATATTTTTGACTATAAATATTCATTGTAAATATAAAAATATTTCCTACATCATAGTATTTTTTTATAATTTTTAGACATTAAATAAATTAAATTATTTATGACATCATGATGATGCAACGATGACCTCATTATTTAACGATTTAAATAAAATGGAAAGATAATATAAAATCTAAGACCTAAACTTGTCCAAAAACTATTGGATGGGAATATTTCAAAGCCTTATCATCTTATCTTCGAAATAAATCAATTTGGGACCTTATAAATTCTAAACACTTTTGAATATAAAATAATAGTTTCATGATTTCTAAAAGTGCCCCTCCTCTCCTCTTATAAAAGGTCCCCACCTCTACCTCATTTCACACACTCCTCAAGCCTTTGTCTCGGCCATCCTCTGCCCATTTACTCTCTCCACATCCCTCTCCTCATCCTAGAGGATTCACTTTGGGCAGAATCCTTTCAAAGGAAGCCTTTAGGCTCAAATCCAAAGGAGTTACACTTTTAATGGTAATTCATTCTCTCATGTTCATTTGTTTTATTTTGCTTCTCCAACCCCCTAAACTCTTTTTATTTACTTATTTTGTAAAAACAAAAGTATCTTCAATATACTAGGATGTTGTTATAAGATTTATTCGAGCTAAACTCTCACACAACTACATCTAATTTTTAAAGAACATACGGTTTCCATGGATGGAGAAATTCTGCCTCCCGAAACGATGATTGTTCAATACTCATTTAACACCTTCAAAGGTGGCCATTATTATGTCACTACTTTTATATATGATATATAATATGTTTATTCTTTCCTTAAGATTCTGTATTTTTCATTTATGGCATACCATTATTGTTTCCATTATGGGTAAACATGACATCTTCATTTTTGGAAGTGCGGACTACCGCCCCCTGAAAGTGATTTGATTCGTTAATACCATATGTGGGATGTGTAAAGGATAAATTTAATGATATTATATATTTTATTATACTAGAATTATAATATACTCTTATATCATTATGATTCCATTCCAGAAAATACGAAATAGAAATGGAAGTAGCGTTCATGCGTACGTACGGCTTACCGTCTCCATGAACGGTGCATTTCATTTCTTACCTCTAAATGTGATGTAATATTATATATACATGTATATGATGAATATATATGATATATATGTTATCCAAATAATTAATATCATTCTGGATATAACGAACCTTTGACCAAATTAACAACATGTAAGTGTAAGAAGTCTATTTTTGACTTAAGAACCAAATACCGACAAAATGAACATTATTAACTTAAATGATTACATGATGTTAATAACATGGTATAAAAGGAATAATGAACTTGAAAAAGGTTCTTAAGAAAGTAGATATTAACTCAAGTTTATTATTCAGGACGTTAAAGAACAATCGAGTCAAGTCGGACCCGAGGTAAGGGATCCTACACCTCTCTTTATTTTTAAGTACACTCTTTTATGTCATTCCTTTCAAGTTCATATTTCTTATGATTGGGATGTTCTTTTATATTACTCATACTGTAATTATTATGTTAATATGATTAGAGACCCTATTTCCTCTCATCAAACCATTTTGGAAGTTTTGAGTGGCGCTGTTAGGCTACCGAGTTTTCGTAAGAGATCTAACCTCTCTCTTTCTTTTTAAGTACTCTCCTTTATGTCACTTCTTTTATGCTCATTTTTGTTATGTTGGGGGATGTTATTTTGTATTACTATATCTGTAAACTTTATGTTGATATTATGAGAGACCCTATTTCCTCTCATCAATACATTTTGGAAGTTTTATGTGGCGTTGTTAGGCTGCTGAGTTTTCGTAAGAGATTTTTCATCTCACTTTTATTCACGTGAGATTAATGCTACATTTGCCACAATTTCAATTGAGTGGTTTATGTACTGCCCATTATTAAAATCCTTTTGTAATATAATTCCATTTATGGGTATTTAAATATTCATTGTATGACACTTCTTCAATGGGGTGTACTTTTCGAAAGTTACCCAAGTCTGTAAGGGAACCTTTCACCCTCCACTTTTTAAAAGACTTCTTTTGTTATGTCTTTTAATTCACATACTATTATATTGGGATATGTTCTTTTATATCCTTATTGATATAAATTTTATTTCCATGTGATGAGATTCCCTTTTTATCTCTCATCAACTCATTTTCTGAATTTTTTAAGTGACGTCGTTAGGTTATCGAATTTTACCAAGGGAACTTTTTAACCCAATTTTGATTTCTTTGGGTTCAACATGTAGTTATTGAATATGTCATCATTTGAATATGTGTGAATTACCTATTATTGTTTTACACTTAATATCCAATTATATTGGGTGTATTTATATTTGTCACACATAATTTTGAGATTGATTTATCCTTAATTTAAGGATACCTTCTTTATAAGGGATTTCATCACATTTTACATCTCTATTGAGAATTCATTGTTGATATACACCAATTCACTCTTATATGGTGTATATACTGTCCTTTGGAATATTATATCACGAATCCATTTATTCTCATGATATTATAAAGTTCTGATTAAATGTTATTCCTCAATTGTTGTATTCAAGTGTCTCTAATTTTGGTAAAAACCCTTTAACCAAAATATCGCTTTAAATGTTTTAATGATTTGTTCTTATTAATATCCATGTTTTCAAAATGGTTTTAAGGATTTATTTATATGGATATTAATGGTTTAAAATGTTAAATTCTTCAAGGTTTTATGGGACACTTTGATTCAAAAATCTCTTTATTAAATGTTTTAAATGGTTTTGAAAATGGTTTTTTTCTGGATTCATTATTTCAATATCCTAAAATGTTATATTGTGATTGAAATGTGGAAATGTTATATTTCCTTTATGCATGTTTTATGTGATACATTTATGTTATGGTTCTTGGGCATTGTTATGAAAACTGGTGGTTCCGTGATAAACTAAGGGCGGGTGAGCCCGATATTGCAGTCCAATGCATTGGGTAATGCGAAGGAGTGAAACGTTAAGGTTTCTCCGAAGAGATTTAAGGAATATACTATGATGGGTATTCCAAACGTAACCAAGAGGGTTACTCCCTACGTAAGGATGTTATGAATGCCTCAAGTTACCTTTATGTCATATGATTTTTTTTATGATTTTATGAGGTATGTTAAAGTGCTTATGTTTTATGGGTAAAGTATGATTTCATTCTTATGTATATATGTACTCATGTTTCCTTTCCATATTTTTATATCCCTTACTGAGCTTTTTATGCTCATCCCATGTTTTTGAAATTTTTTTCACAGGTCAAGGGAAGGGTACATGATGTGATGATAGTGTCAAGGATGTGTCAAAAAAGAATCCAAGTTTTATTTTAAATATGTTTCCGTTGTTGAAAAGAATGAATCCTATCTTTTATGTAACCACTTTGTTTAAAGGTGGAATGTAATGCAAGTTTCATGATCTAATTCTCTAAAACTCTAAACCTGAAAAGATCCTCAATGTGTAATCTTGTAATAACTCAAGATTAAGTACGGTTTAAGTTTGGGGCCTTATAGTTGGTATCAAAGGTCATTTTAGATAACTTTAGAGGTTAGGGTATTCTCTAAGCACAAGTGACATTACCATAATGGTTAGGATTTCAGAAAGAGTCCTAGTTTTAGATAAAGTGAATGAGTAAGTATATCTTAGTGTTTATATTCCTCATTAGTACATGATGGTTATGTTGATATACTCACACTGACCTTTTTGGTTTTAGTAAATGGCTGGATCTAGCAGGCACCAAAGTGAGAATGGGTTTGAAGGAAACTGTGGTGGTTCTATGATTAAGAGACTGGATGAGATGGGGGATTCAATGAGGAATCTCATGGTTGTTCTAAACCAACTATCAATGAGTCATGATCAACCACTTCAAACTTGGTGAGTTCTCTAATGCATCATGTATGAGATGGCCAACTCGATGTGGAAATTCAGGTAATAATTATTAAGGTAACCATTAGGGTTTATATGATCCTTACTTTTTAGGTAATTATGGGTTACTCTATCATATGATGGAAAATGAAAGGAATGAGATAAACTTGAGGTTAAAATATGTTATGATCATTTTTGAAGATTTTATCTCATTTTGGGGGATTTTTTAAGAATTATATAGTTTTGGAAAAAGGAAAACATGTAGACCATGTGACAACCCATCGCGTCGGACAAAGCTACGGGAATCGAACCCACAACCAAAGTGTGACTGGTATTTATCGCCTACCACTGGACTACGTGAATTCCCTGGTTAGTTTGACAGAATATTTCTAGTTATATGATTTTATGAATTAAGAGTATGTTGATTTTCGGTTATTTATGAAAATGATTAACCTATCATGGAGGATATGTGATTAGGTTAATTACTTTTCAATACGAGACTTTAGGAGAAACAGATGTTTTTTGGAGATAAATGTTATGATTTAACTTGGAAGACTATGTGACTAAATCCTTCAAATATTTGGGTTTCAACCTTAGTTTAGTTTACATTGAAGGATTTTATGGACAAATTTTTTATCGAATGGTCCTCATTGAACTTTGGGTTTTGTTGGACAAATTTTGGAGATTAAGAATAGATTTTCTTTTTAAAGGGTTATCCTTTTCTGGATTATCTGACCTTGTACTAACCTTTTTGGTTTTGGTTTTGGTTAAAGCCTAATGACATGGGAATTATATAGTTCTCTTTGGTGGATTAGTTTATTCTCTATAAGTTGATTGTAGTACTCTTAATGCGAACAAGTCTCCCTAAAAACTCGTATTTTGGAAAAAAAATGAGTTTGATTAAGGAATCTAGTAAAAGTTGAAAGTCAACATGATAAGTGATTATGTTTCCTTATGAATAAATTCCTCAATAAAAAGTAACTTAAAACAAAAATGTTGTCCATAAACCTTTCCTACTGGGGAATCGAATACCGTTTAACCCATAATAAGTTTGTGATTTTCTCATGGTTAACTTTCTCCTAGACATGTTTACTATCACTCTCCATCATAAAATTTCCCTTTGTTTTCTCCTCCATATCCATATTTTCATTCTTGGAATCCTAGTATGGGTTAACTCGGGTGACCATTGTACTTATCTTTCTTTATTTTAAAGTGATTGTTTTACCGACTCTTGTTCCGATGTGGGACTTTCAAGGATGTTTCCAAGCCCAATTTTAAAATTGCGAGGACGCAATTACCAAAAGGGGGGAAGGATGTAACACCCCAGGTAAATAAAGAATATTACATTTTCATATTTATCCATATTTTTGAATAAAATATTAATATGACTTTAAAGGGGACGCTATGCTCGATGGCGTACCCAACACGCAACAACGAGTTTCTTGGGAATCTTACGTTGCACTCTAATAATAAAATAATATTATTTTAAATGACAGTTAACATGTAGTTGTTGTATTGGCGGTAATGGATAGAAATAACTAAAATATGATTATATATGTTTTTAAATGTTTTTACATTTATCCAATAAAATATAAATGCTTAAAATACGGAAAGAATTCAATTTTAGGCGTATATGCCCTAGTTTTCACTAAAGGTTCACTTACCGCCTTTTGATGGAAACCCGTCATTAAATATAGTTTTTTTCACTCTTATACAATCTATTTGGACCAAATAAAACTCTTCTTTAGAATCGGGAAATCAAAATTTACTTTGTGTAAATTTTTGGTATCTTTCTGATAAAGTTCTTTTTTTAATGAATAGTGTAAAATGTTGTATTTTAATTCAAAACCTCTTTTTAATATAATTTATTTATATGATTAGATTATCTTTTCAATTGGTTTTAAAGTGAAATTAGAATATATTTTTACCATTAAATAAAATAGTGGTCGTTGGAATTAATTTCACTTTGAAATCAGACTTAAACTAGTGTCAATCTTTTGATACTTATTATTTCATAAAAACACGCTATTTGTTTTGACAGTGGGAGTTAATTATTAAATTAATTAATTACACTTATATTCTTTGAATTAGGTAATATAAACATCATTTTTGAATTCAGAATATCAAATATAGCTTAGGGTGAATTTTTGGGATTTTTCTGAATAACATGAATTTTTGATGAATAGTGAAACCACTAAGTGGTACTTATAAAAATTGATTTTTCCGTTTAAATGAAAATTTTCCATCTTTGTGTTTTGAATTTCAAAAATCCGACATACATGGTTGTCATTAAGAAGTAAAATGTGGTTCAATGGGATGAAAATAATTTTTTTGGTGAATAGTTACTTTTTTTCATTAATCGCGATTAGAGGTAATTAGTGTAGTTTAAGGTAAAAATAATGTTTTAATAATATGAAATGAACATGACACATGTTTTAACCTCATTGGATGTGTCATGGCCGACCAAGACAAGCCATGGGTCAACTTGGGGACCCCCATGGAGCCACTTTGGTTGGAAAATGACATAAATACCTTTTTATTTAATGTTAAAGTTAAAATGACACACACATGAGATGTTTTAATAAAACAATTTTTACATGGGGTTATACAAGTCAGATTTTTGACTATAAATATTAATTGAAAAGAAGAAAATATTTCCTACATCATAGTATTTTTTTTATAATTTTTAGACATTAAATAAATTAAATTATTTATGACATCATGATGATGCAGCGATGACCTCATTATTTAACGATTTAAATAAAATGGAAAGATAATATAAACTCTAAGACCTACACTTGTCCAAAAACTATTGGATGGGAATATTTCGAAGCCTTATCATATTATATTTGAAATATATCAATGTGGGATCTTAGAAATTCGAAACTCCTTTGAAAATAAAATAATAGTTTCATGATTTCCAAAAGTGCCCCTCCTCTCCTCTTGTAAAAGGCCCCCACCTCTACCTCATTTCACACACTCCTCAAGCATTTGGCTCGGCCATACCCTTCCCATTTACTCTCTCCACATCCCTCTCCTCATCCTAGAGGATTACCTTTGGGCATAATCCTTTCAATGGAAGCCTTTAGGCTCAAATCAAAAGGAGTTACACTTTTAAAGGTAATTCATTCTCTCATGTTCATTTGTTTTATTTTGCTTCTCCAACCCCCTAAAATCTTTTTATTTACTTCTTTTGTAACAACACCAGTATCTTAAATATACTAGTATTTTGTTATAAGATTTATTCGAGCTACACTCTCACACAACTACAACAAATTTTTAAAGAACATACGGTTTTCGTGGATGGCGAAATTCTGCCTCCCGAAACGATGATTGTTCAATACTCATTTAACACCTTCCAAGGTGGCCATTATGATGTCAATATTTTTATATATGATATATAATATGTTTATTCTTTCCTTAATCATCTGTATTTTTCATTTATGGCATACCATTATTGTTTCCATTATGGGTAAACACGACATCTTCATTTTAGGATGTGCGGACTACCGCCCCCTGAAAGTGATTTGATTCGTTAATACCAAATGTGGGATGTGTAAAGGATAAAGTTAATGATATTATATATGTTATTATACTGGAATTATAATATACTCTTATATCATTATGATTCCATTCCAGAAAATACGAAATAGAAATGGACGTAGCGTTCATGCGTACGTACGGCTTACCGTCTCCATGAACGGTGCATTTCATTTCTTACCTCTAAATGTGTTGTAATATTATAAATACATGTATATGATGAATATATATGATATATATGTTATCCAAATCATTAATATCATTCTGGATATAATGAACCTTTGACCAGATTAACAACATGTAAGTGTAAGAAGTCGATTTTTGACTTAAGAACCAAATACCGACAAAATTAACATTATTAACTTAAATGATTATATGATGTTCATAACATGGTATAAAAGGAATAATGAACTTTAAAAAGGTTATTAAGCAAGTAGAGATTAACTCAAGTTTATTATTCAGGACGTTAAAGAACAATCGAGTCATGTCGGACCCGAGGTAAGGGATCCTACACCTCTCTTTCTTTTTAAGTACACTCTTTTATGTCATTCCTTTTAAGCTCATCTTTCTTATGATTGGGATGTTCTTTTATATTACTCCTACTGTACTTATTATTTCAATATGATGAGAGACCCTATTTCCTCTCATCAATCCATTTTGGATGTTTTGAGTGGCGCCGTTAGGCTACTGAGTTTTCGTAAGAGATCTAACCTCTCTCTTTCTTTTTAAGTACTCTCATTTATGTCACTTCTTTTATGCTCATTTTTGTTATGTTGGGGGATGTTCTTTTGTATTACTATTTCTGTAAACTTTATGTTGATATGATGAGAGACCCTATTTCCTCTCATCAATCCATTTTGGAAGTTTTATGTGGCACTGTCAGGCTGCCGAGTTTTTGTAAGAGATTTTTCATCTCACTTTTATTCACGTGAGATTTATGCTACATTTGCCACAATTTCCATTGAGTGGTTTATGAACTGCCCATTATTACAATCCTTTTGTAATATAATTCCATTTATGGGTATTTAAATAATCATTGTATGTCACTTCTTCAATGGGGTGTACTTTTCGAAAGTTACCCAAGTCGGTAAGGGAACCTTTCACCCTCCTCTTTTTAAAAGACTTCTTTTGTTATGTCTTTTAATTCACATACTATTTTATTGGGATATGTTCTTTTATATCATTATTGATGTAAATTTTATGTCCAAGTGATGATATTCCCTTTTTATCTCTCATCAACTCATTTTCTGAATTTTTGAAGTGACGTCGTTAGGCTGTCGAATTTTACCAAGGGAACTTTTTAACCCAATTTCGATTTCTTTGGGTTCAACATGTAGTTATAGAATATGTCATCCTTTGAATATGTTTTAATGACCTCTTATTGTTTTACACTTAATATACAATTATATTGGGTGTATTTGTATTTGTCACACATAATTTTGAGATTGATTTATCCTTAATTTAAGGATACCTTCTTTATAAAGGATTTCATCACATTTTACATCTCTATTGAGACTTCATTGTTGATATGCACCAATTCACTCTTATATGGTGTATATACTGTCATTTGGAATATTATATCATGAATCCATTTATTCTCATGATATTATAAAGTTCTGATTAAATGTTATTCCTCAATTATTGTATTCAAGTGTCTCTAATTTTGGTAAAAACCCTTTAACCAAAATATGGCTTTAAATGTTTTAATGATTTGTTCTTATTAATATCCATGTTTTAAAAATGGTTTTAAGGATTTATTTATATGGATATTAATGGTTTAAAATGTTAAAATCTTCAAGGCTGTATGGGACACTTTGATTCAAAAATCTCTTTATTAAATGTTTTAAATGGTTTTGGAAATGGTTTTTTTTATGGATTCATTATTTCAATATCCTAAAATGTTATATTGTGATTGAAATGTGGAAAGGTTGTATTTCCTTTATGCATGTTTTATGTGATACATTTATGTTATGGTTCTTGGGCATTGTTATGAAAACGGGTGGTTCCGTGATAAACTAAGGGCGGGTGAGCCCGATATAGCACTCCAATGCATTGGGTAACGCGAAGGAGTGAAACGTTAAGGTTTCTCCGAAGAGATTTAAGGAATATACTGTTATGGCTATTCCAAACGTAAAAAAGAGGGTTACTCCCTACGTAAGGATGTTATGAATGCCTCAAGTTACCTTTATGTCATATGATTTTTTTTATGATTTTATGAGGTATGTTTAAGTGCTTATGTTTTATGGGTAAAGTATGATTACATTCTTATATATACATGTACTCATGTTTCCTTTCCATATTTTTATATCCCTTACTGAGCTTTTTATGCTCATCCCATGTTTTTGAAATGTTTTTCACAGGTCAAGGGAAGGGTACATGATGTGATTATAGTGTCAAGGATGTGTCAAGAAAGAATCCAAGTTTTATTTTAAATATGTTTCCGTTGTTGGGAAAAATGAATCCTGTCTTTTATGTAACCACTTTGTTTAAAGGTGGAATGTAATGAAAGTTTCATGATCTAATTCTCTAAAAATATAAACCTGAAAAGATCCTCAATGTGTAATCTTGTAATAACTCAAGATTAAGTAAGGTTTAAGGCTGGGGCCTTATAGTTGGTATCAAAGGTCGGTTTAGATAACTTTAGAGGTTAGGGTATTCTCTAAGCACAAGTTACATTACCATAATGGTTAGGATTTCAAAAAGAGTCCTAGTTTTAGATAAAGTGAATGAGTATGTATATCTTAGTGTTTATCGTCCTCATTAGTACATGATGGTTATGTTGATATACTCACACTGACCTTTTTGGTTTTAGTAAATGGCTGGATCTAGCAGGCACCAAAGTGAGAATGGGTTTGAAGGAAACTGTGGTGGTTCTCTCATTAAGAGACTGAATGAGATGGGGGATTCAATGAGGAATCTCATGGTTGTTATAAACCAACTATCAAAGAGTCATGATCAACTACTTCAACCTTGGTGAGTTCTCTAATGCATCATGTATGAGATGGCCAACTCGATGTGGAAATTCAGGTAATAATTATTAAGGTAACCATTAGGGTTTATATGATCCTTACTTTTTAGCTAATTATGGGTTACTCTATGATATGATAGAAAATGAAAGGAATGAGATAAACTTGTGGTTAAAATATATTATGATCATTTTTGAAGATTTTATCTCATTTTGGGGGATGATTTAAGAATTATATAGTTTTGGAAAAAGGACAACACGTAGACCATGTGACAACCCATCGCGTCGGACAAAGCTACGGGAATCAAACCCACAACCAAAGTGTGACTGGTATTTATCACCTACCACTAGACTACGTGAAGTCCCTGGTTAGTTTGACTGATTCTTTCTAGTTATATGATTTTATGAATTAAGAGTAAGTTGGTTTTGGGTTATTTATGAAAATGATTAACCTATCATGGAGGATATGTGATTAGGTTAATTACTTTTCAATACGAGACTTTAGGAGAAACATATGTTGTTTGGTGATAAATGTTACGATTTAACTCGGAAGACTATGTGACTAAATCCTTCAAATATTTGGGTTTCAACCTTAGTTTGGTTTACATTGAATGATTTTATGGACAAATTGTTTATCGAATGGTCCTCATTGATCTTTGGGTTTTGTTGGACAAATTTTGGAGATTAAGAATAGATTTTCTTTTTAAAGGGTTATCCTTTTCTGGATAATCTTACCATGTACTAACCTTTTTGGTTTTGGTTTTGGTTAAAGACTAATGACATGGGAAGTATATAGTTCTCTTTGGTGGATTAGTTTATTCTCTATAAGTTGATTATAGTACTCTTAATGCGAACAAATCTCCCTAAAAACTCGTCTTTTGGAAAAAAAATATGAGTTTGATTAAGGAATATTGTAAAAGTTGAAAGTAAACATGATAAGTGATTATGTTTCCTTATGAATAAATTCTTCAATAAAAAGTAACTTAAAACAAAAATGTTGTCTGTAAACTTTTCCTACTGGGGAATCGAATACCGTTTAACCCATAACAAGTTTGTGATTTTCTCATGGTTAACTTTCTCCTAGACATGTTTACTATCACTCTCCATCAGAACATGTCCCTTTGTTTTCTCCTCCATATCCATATTTTCATTCTTGGAATCTTAGTATGGGTTAACTCGGGTGACCATTGTACTTATCTTTCTTTATTTTAAAGTGATTGTTTTACCGACTCTTGTTCCGATGTGGGACTTTCAAGGATGTTTCCAAGCCCAATTTTAAAATTGCGAGGACGCAATTCCCAAAAGGGGGGAAGGATGTAACACCCTAGGTAAATAAAGAATACGACATTTTCATATTTATCCATATTTTTGAATAAAATATTGATATTACTTTAAAGGGGATGCTATGCTCGATGGCGTACCCAACACGCAACAACGAGTTTCTTGGGAATCTTACGTTGCACTCTAATAATAAAATAATATTATTTTAAATGGCAGTTAACATGTAGTCGTTTTATTGGCGGGAATGGATAGAAATAACTAAAATATGATTATATATGTTTTTAAATGTTTTTACATTTATCCAATAAAAGATAAATGCTTAAAATACGGAAAGAATTCAATTTTAGGTGTATATGCCCTAGTTTTCACTAAAGGTTCACTTATCGCCTTTTGATGGAGAACCGTCATTAAATATAGTTTTTTTCACTATTATACATTCTATTTGGACCAAATAAAACCCTTCTTTAGAATCAGGACATCAAAATTTACTTTGGGTAAATTTTTGGTATCTTTCCGATAAAGTTCTTTTTTTAATGAATAGTGTAAAATGTTGTATTTTAATTCAAAACCTCTTTTTAATATAATTTATTTATATGATTAGATTATCTTTTTAATTGGTTTTAAAGTGAAATTAGAATATATTTTTACCATTAAATAAAATAGTGGCCGTTGGAATTAATTTCACTTTGAAATCAGACTTAAACTTGGGTCAATCTTTTGATACTTATTGTTTCATAAAAACACGCTATTTGTTTTGACATTGGGAGTTAATTATTAAATTAATTAATTCCACTTATATTCTTTGAATTAGGTAATATAAACATCATTTTTGAATTTGGAATATAAAATATAGCTTAGGGTGAATTTTTGGGATTTTTCTGAAAAACTTGAATTTTTGATGAATAGTGAAACCACCAAGTGGTACTTATAAAAATTGATTTTTCGGTTTAAATGAAAATTTTCCATCTTTGTGTTTTGAATTTAAAAAATCCAACATACATGGTTTTCATTAAGGAGTAAAATGTGGTTCAATGGGATGAAAATAATTTTTTGGTGAATAGTAACTTTTTTTCATTAATCGCGATTAGAGGTAATTAGTGTAGTTTAAGGTAAAAATAATGTTTTAATAATATGAAATGAACATGACACATGTTTTAACCTCATTTGATGTGTCATGTCCGACCAAGAAAATACATGGGTCAACTTGGGGACCCCATAGAGCCACTTTGGTTGGAAAATGACATAAATACCTTTTTATTTAATGTTAAAGTAAAAATGACACACAGATGAGATGTTTTAATAAAACAATTTTTACATGGGGTTATACAAGTCAGAATTTTTACTATAAATATTCATTGGAAAGCTAAAACTATTTCCTACATCATAGTATTTCTTTTATAATTTTTAGACATTATATATATTAAATTATTTATGACATCATGATGATGTAGCGATGACCTCATTATTTAACGATTTAAATAAAATGGAAAGATAGTATAAAATCTAAGACCTACACTTGTCCAAAAACTATTGGATGGGAATATTTAGAAGAATTATCATCTTATCTTAGAAATATATCAATGTGGGACCTTAAAAATTCGAAACACGTTTGAAAATAAAATAATAGTTTCATGATTTCCAAAAGTGACCCTCCTCTCCTCTTATAAAAGGCCCCCACCTCTACCTCATTTCACACACTCCTCAAGCCTTTGTCTCGGCCATCCCCTGCCCATTTACTCTCTCCACATCCCTATCCTCATCCTAGAGGATTCCCTTTGGGAAGAAGCCTTTCAAAGGAAGCCTTTAAGCTCAAATCAAAAGGAGTTACACTTTTAAAGGTAATTCATTCTCTCATGTTCATTTGTTTTATTTTTCTTCTCCAACCCCCTAAACTCTTTTTATTTACTTATTTTGTAACAAAACCAGTATCTTCAATATACTAGGATCTTTTATAAGATTTATTCTAGCTACACTCTCACACAACTACATCAAATTTTTAAAGAACATACAGTTTCCGTGGATGGCGAAATTCTTCCTCCCGAAACGATGATTGTTCAATACTCATTTAACACCTTCAAAGGTGGCCATTATGATGTCACTATTTTTATATATGATATATAATATGTTTATTATTTCCTTAAGCTTCTGTATTTTTCATTTATTTCATACCATTATTGTTTCCATTATGGGTAAACACGACATCTTCATTTTAGGAAGTGCGGACTACCGCCCCCTGAAAGTGATTTGATTCGTTAATACCATATGTTGGATGTGTAAAGGATAAAGTTAATGATATTATATATGTTATTATACTGGAATTATAATATACTCTTATATAATTATTATTTCATTCCTGAAAATACGAAATATAAATGGAAGTAGCGTTCATGCGTACGTACGGCTTACCGTCTCCATGAATGGTGCATTTCATTTCTTACCTCTAAATGTGATGTAATATTATAAATACATGTATATGATGAATATATATGATATATATGTTATCCAAATCATTAATATAATTCTGGATATAATGAACCTTTGACCAAATTAACAACATGTAAGTGTAAGAAGTCTATTTTTGACTTAAGAACCAAATACCGACAAAATGAACATTATTAACTTAAATGATTATATGATGTTCATAACATGGTATAAAAGGAATAATGAACTTGAAAAAGGTTCTTAAGCAAGTAGATATTAACTCAAGTTTTTTATTCAGGATGTTAAAGATCAATCGAGTCAAGTCGGACCCGAGGTAAGGGATCCTACACCTCTCTTTCGTTTTAAGTACACTCTTTTATGTCATTCCTTTTAAGCTCGTCTTTCTTATGATTGGGATGTTATTTTATATTACTCCTACTGTACTTATTATGTTAATATGATGAGAGACCCTATTTCCTCTCATTAATACATTTTGGAAGTTTTGAGTGGCGCCGTTAGGCTACTGAGTTTTCGTAAGAGATCTAACCTCTCTCTTTCTTTTTAAGTACTCTCTTTTATGTCACTTCTTTTATGCTCATTTTTGTTATGTTGGGGGATGTTCTTTTGTATTCCTATTTCTTTAAACTTTATGTTGATATTATGAGAGACCCTATTTCCTCTCATCAATCCATTTTGGATGTTTTATGTGGCACTGTTAGGCTGCCGAGTTTTCAGAAGATATTTTTCATCTCACTTTTATTCACGTGAGATTTATGGTACATTTGCCACAATTTCCATTGAGTGGTTTATGTACTTCCCATTATTACAATCATTTTTTAATATAATTCCATTTATGGGTATTCAAATATTCATTTTTTGTCACTTCTTCAATGGGGTGTACTTTTCGAAAGTTACCCAAGTCGGTAAGGGAACCTTTCACCCTCCTCTTTTTAAAAGACTTCTTTTGTTATGTCTTTTAATTCACATACTATTATATTGGGATATGTTATTTTATATCCTTATTGATTTAAATTTTATGTCCAATTGATGAGATGCCCTTTTTATCTCTCATCAACTCATTTTCTGAATTTTTGAAGTGACCCCGTTAGGCTGTCGAATTTTACCAAGGGAACTTTTTAACCCAATTTCGATTTCTTTGGGTTCAACATGTAGTTATTGAATATGTCATCCTTTGAATATGTGTGAATGACCTCTTATTGTTTTACACTTAATATCCAATTATATTGGGTGTATTTTTATTTTTCACACATAATTTTGAGATTGATTTATCCTTAATTTAAGGATACCTTCTTTATAAGGGATTTCATCACATTTTACATCTCTATTGAGACTTCATTGTTGATATGCACCAATTCACTCTTATATGGTGTATATACTGTCCCTTGGAATATTATATCATGAATCCATTTATTCTCATGATATTATAAAGTTCTGATTAAATGTTATTCCTCAATTGTTGTATTCAAGTGTCTCTAATTTTGGTAAAAACCCTTTAACCAAAATATCGCTTTAAATGTTTTAATGATTTGTTCTTATTAATATCCATGTTTTCAAAATGTTTTTAAGGATTTATTTATATGGATATTAATGGGTTAAAATTTTAAAATCTTCAAGGTGGTATGGGACACATTGATTCAAAAATATCTTTATTAAATGTTTTAAATGGTTTTGAAAATGGTTTGTTTTTATGGATTCATTATTTCAATATCCTAAAATGATATATTGTGATTGAAATGTGGAAATGTTATATTTCCTTTATGCATGTTTTATGTGATGAATTTATGTTATGGTTCTTGGGTATTGTTATGAAAACAGGTGGTTCAGTGATAAACTAAGGGCGGGTGAGCCCGATATAGCTCTCCAATGCATTGGGTAACGCGAAGGAGTGAAACTTTAAGGTTTCTCCGAAGAGATTTAGGGAATATACTGTGATGGGTATTCCAAACGTAACCAAGAAGGTTACTCCCTACGTAAGGATGTTATGAATGCCTCAAGTTACCTTTATGTCATATTATTTTTTTAATGATTTTATGAGGTATGTTAAAGTGCTTATGTTTTATGGGTAAAGTATGATTTCATTCTTATGTATACATGTAATCATGTTTCCTTTCCATATTTTTATATCCCTTACTGAGCATTTTATGCTCATCCCAACTTTTGGAAATGTTTTTCACAGGTCAATGGAATGGTACATGATTTGATGACGGTGTCAAGGATGTGTCAAGAAAGAATCCAAGTTTTATTTTAAATATGTTTCCGTTGTTGGGAAGAATGAATCCTTTCTTTTATGTAACCACTTTGTTTAAATGTGGAATGTAATGAATGTTTCATGATCTAATTCTCTAAAACTCTAAACCTGAAAAGATCCTCAATGTGTAATCTTGTAATAACTCAAGATTAAGTAAGGTTTAAGGCTGGGGCCTTATACATGGTATCTTAGTATGATTATTTTAAAAGAAACACTCCTTAAAGAGGTCCATATAGTGACTTTACTAAAGGGAAGGATTAAGAAGAGTAGATCACCCAAGTGTAGACATAATTGTGTGTATTTCCATATTGAATCAACTTGGGTGATGGTTCACCCAAGTAAATGACCTCGGGCAATGAGGTACCCTAGTGGATTCCCTTGGATGAACATTGACACAAGTTAGTCACCTTCGGTGATGGTTCTCCCTAGTGAGTGTGGTTAGATAGGTCCTTCAGTCTAGGGTATGAAGACTAGAGATATGCCATTATTTCATGAATTTTTTCCTTTTTATGACTCTACCACCACTTATGTCATGTGACTTAGGATTATAGTGGAATATTCTACCAAAAATAAGGCTCTGGAGACTGGGAAGAAGTAACATTATGAGTCAATTTCCAATAAAAAATTTGTGAACTTGTGCACTAGTAAATCAACACGGGATATATTTATAGGAAATGATAGATATTAGGGTAAAGTGTGATTGGTAGAGAGATACGGGGAATAAATGATAAATGGTTTTTAATTAATGGAAAACCAAAAGGTACCCAAAGCGAGGCATCCTAGTCGACATATAAGGACCATAAGCGAGTTATCCTAGGAAACGAAGGAGGATCATGGGTGATTCAATTTCACTTCTACCATGGGATTTAGGCCTTATTCTCTCTACCCCATTATCATGAAAAACGTACGAAAACTTTCCACCACCCATCAAAAATGGATCTACGTGGAATTATGAGGTTTTTATTCATAGGTAAACATCCTCCGACTGAGACAATGGAGTAAGTCATTCATGATCATCCGGCTATGGTATCTAGGTGATTTCAAGTAGTTTAGGCTTGGTGATATGAATTATCTCAGTTATTTCATGTGACTTAATCCCCTATTAATGGGGTTCTCCCCTCACCAATTTGGTGTGCGATCATGCTTCCACCCCATCTCCCCCATCTTTCACATATTCAAGGTAAGAATTGATGTTATTCCCTGTAGGTGGTGGGTCGTGTTAAGGTACCTTAGATATGATAAATGGTGATCCCTCATGGAATTATGGGAATTAACAAGGCCACATTATCAATGGTTCCATAATGAGTACAATTAGGTGAGAAAACCTGGGTGAGGATACCTCGACAAGGACACCTGGGTTAGAGTGTCTACTGTTTCAAATTTTTTCTTAGGTGCCTTCACTCCTACCCTACATATAAAAATAGGGGAAAATTTTATTCATTTCAATTAACTATATTGATACCATCTATTAATATATATTAATTTTTTTTTTGTAATTATCCTCCAAATTTATCTAGGGTACTAAAGATGTTGGTCACATTAAGCTCATTGTTGTTGAAGTTAAACCAGGATGTGGTAGAAAAATAATCATTCTTTGATGTTTAGTAATGTCTATGAGGATGAATCATCAACATTAATAGGAATTATAATTCTCACCTTTGAATTCAAATGGTCTTCTAATCGATGTGGATATTCATTATCCATATACATACCTCTTGAGTTTATGTATTTTGTTGTACCAAAACGTGGGTGGTGAAATATTATCTTTAAAAGGTATTTATATACATGATAAGACTAATAATTTATTGTCCATACATGAACCCAATAAGATTTCCACAGATAATATTATACCCAAGAAACCCCAACACACATTTTTATTCCAATAATATGTTTCATTATAATGATTTTCAAACCCAGACCTAGAATGTTGAATAAGGCCTATGATTTGGGGGTTACTAAAGCTAAGTGGGTGTGAGCCCAATGGGTCCAATTAACATGAAATTTAAAATAGATCTATCTCAGAAACGATTCTATAAATAAAGATATATATATTATTTACAAATGTCTATAAATATAATGTTTTGATCCCTGGTCATTAGATTTGTTTGGTCCCTTAGAATAAAACTTTCTGTCATACCAAAGGTAAGGTGGGTATCACCATATAAGAAATATAAATGATCTTAGGGGAACTAATACATGGGTACACATATAAATAAATAAACCACCCTCTAGGTTCATTATGATATATCCAATAAGTGTCCTATTTTGTTGTGGAACTTTTGAGAATGAATAAGGAATCCATAGAGAAAGAACCTAGTCTTTAGAGGAACATAAAATTCATGAATTTTATTATCTTTTAACTAGTCCCCTATGTGAATTGGTTACCAGAAAACACCTAAAGGGTGTCTTTACATCTATAATAGGGGTTATTGAGATATACAGGTTAGATCTTGAGTAGGTAGAGTATGAAAAATGGGGATAAGACATCAACTTAGTAGTCCTAGTGGAGACTAATCTAGTCAGGTTTAACATCTAGTTGATACACTATTTTCTTTTAAATGTGCATGATTCAAACAATGGTGTGTGTTATAGTACTTTGGTAATGGAATATATGATGGTAATAGAGGTGCCTGTGGGTTTTAACATTCTGACACTAGAAAAGATCTATCAATTATTATTGCATTCTCACAAAAGAAAGGCCCCGTTTCACATATTAGGAAAATTCTACATATTGTGGTTCTAAATGGAGACTCACATTAATGCATATGGAATCATCAGCACATTTAGGATCCAATTATGGATATTTGGACCATTAATTCAAAAAATCTATAGAATTTGGCCATTATCATTGAATAGTAAATATGCTCACGCACTCATGAGTATTCATGAAATTATAAAAGTATATCTATATAGGTAACCCAATTTTGGCCCAATAACTAATTATGGAACTGTAACATACGATTTGTAGTCCTATATGTTGTAACTAATGGATATCATATTAGTGGGTCTTGTTTACTATGACATCAACATTGAATATTACATACCCTACCGGTTTTCAAATAAATTGTAATTCCTTCAATACGAAATTGTTATTCCAATAGTTAATATGTGACAAGAGGAAAATATTTTAGTATAATGATAGTTTTGGGTGATATTGGCCTAGAATACTACGGGTTTCAGGATCATTCTTCTCCCTTGAGGTTAAAATTTTTGGGATATTCATTCACAATACTTATTCTTATATTTCATTATACACTTAGGGTATATTCATTAAGATTATCCCATGGGTGATAATTGACTATAATTTGATAAAATTACAGAGAATAAGTAAGAAGTATACTATTAGGTAAACAAATTTTTATCCGTTTGTGTATTCAATGAATTTTAAACCCCATGACTCTTCACCATCAAGGTCCAAACCAATTCATTAAGAGTTTTAAAAAACATGATTCTGTTGGAAATAAAAATAAAAGGACCTCCCCTATTTGAGAACCTTATGATGTGGCTCAAGATAAACTAAAAAGACTTATTTAGTATATAAGAATAAACCAATATATTATGTTGAGTAAATATATCCAAAGTCATTCAAGATTTGGAATAATAGGGATTTCACATCCATCCCTCAAGAAATGTAAACCTGGATTCATATTGACATCCACATTCCCCAAATTGGAAATGTTACAGATAGTATAAAAATTGATTTTGAGGAAATAAATTGTTAATTATAGAAGCATATTCAATAAAAAATTGTGTATCTGGTCCATTTATTCGATGGTTTCAATCAAATTATGTATACAAGAAAAAAAATCGGGGAATCCTCAAAGGGATAATTAACTAGTACATTTATAAAGAGATGGAATCACTTATTATATTTGAAGAGGTAAGGATTTGATTTTAGGATTCATATATCATAACCATAGTTTTCCCCTTTACATCAATATTTATGCTCTACTGATAGGAATATAATGTTGGATTGGTCTTTGTAACAATCAACTCCCTTAAGTACGTTGCTGGGGACTCCTCTATGGATGACCTTGAAAAATTCTGAGGAGGGTAGTTTTTCACCTATGAATGTAATGATGCTCAAATTTAAATATAAAGAAGTCTTTTATATTAACCCTTCTCGTATCATCTTCCTTGCAGTTTTTTTGGGTTCCCATTCCTTTATTAAAGGTGAAATTAAATTGAAAAGAAAACACATTGGCCAGTCACATTCCTCTTAAATGGGAGTGGTTAGATTTTTACCTCATCATTGATTTTAAATATTCATGTGGATATCCATTTTCTGAGAATTGGTAAAATTTTATTTTATTAATTTCGCAATCCCACTCATCTTAGATATTTAAACAAATCCCTATGGTTTTTATTTGAAGGGCCCCAAGTGAATGAAAATTTTATTTTTCTTAAGAAATCACATCAATGGAAAAAGTAAGAGACCATAAAAGTTCATTCCAAAAAAATCAAACAACAAAAAAATTACAAAATCCTTGAATGAAAAATGATAATAATAGAAAAATTATCCTTATATAATTTCTAATGAATATCACATACCTTTGTATTCAGATCAATCTTGTCATGGTTTAGAAAAAGGTGAGAAAGTTTGTCCCAAGTTTATATAAACTCCACCTCATTTATCATCTTTTAATTAAAGTATATTTTCAATATATGAACATGGTTTTTTATTTACAGAAATGTATCTTTTTTATCCACTATAATAATTGTTTCATACATACATTTATCCTCCTCCTGGGTATTATTAATCATAAATTCCACCTCTAGTACATCTTCCTATGAGCGAAGTATAAGCTCCCAAGTATTTTATTTTTTTCAAATTCATCATCTACAGACCACTATGGTACAACCACAGCTTGCATGTTTTGGAATTTATTTTCAAAATCTATTTCAACATGCTTTTAACATAACCCTTCTTTGAGAGAGGGTTATAGAACCAACATGGTATCTCTATAAAAATCATACAGACCCACATAGCCCCCAGGCATTTAAAACTGGATTCCATAGATCGAACATGTTGTTCTTGTTACTAAAAATATCCTTTTATCCCTGGGCCTTTCACAAAATAGTTTTTAACCTTACTCAATTCCAATTCATTCTCATTGGGTTCACAATCTAGCTCATTCGACATAATTTTTTTGCATATATGTTCCTTGTTGGTTTAGGAAGGTGAGATGATTTGTTGGACCACATAAATTTCTTCCTCTTTGTCATAATGAATCTACCAAAATATTTTTCCTATTCATCCCCATATTTATCATTAGTTTGTGGAGTCCTCTATCATTTCCTCCATCAAAATAGTCATCCAAGAGTATTCTAGAGCTCTACTCTCAGAAATATTCCCTATAAAAGAATCTCTTTTCATTATAATTATTTTCCCATACATAAAATTTTTGATCATGAACTATTATGTTAGTTCCCCTAAAATTTAAATAGTTATAAATTTTTGTATTCGGTATGGTTCGTTTAGGACTTGACAGGATCAAAACATTCACCAAACCCAGCTAAATATATGGTGTGACCTTCCCTAAACTGTCATTGCTCATAGATTCTTTAAGACCTCTATATGTTTTCTCTTATATGAAAACCTCATGGGAATTCTTTTTCTCCAAGATGCACTACCTCTATATTGGATAAAAATTAGGAGTGTTGATACTTGGTTCTAGATGATTGGATGCACAAATCCTTTCAATACATACGGGACCAGATGTGTCCTACTCTGTTGACAGGCAACAGTCAACTCGCTTCTCATATGATAAAAAATGTCAACCACCTTTGGATCAGATCCCATTGGTTTTAACTCTTTATGTATGGTATGTGAATATGTTGTATTCTTATTACCCAAATGATCTGCACTGATGGAATCCAAAGACACCTCCCTTAAAAAATTCCATGATTTTGGATCAAGCTCCCCATGAAAATCATTATAATTGTGATGGAATGAGGTGAAATGATGACCCAGACATTTTTCAGAAACACAAAAAACTATCTATTATTTAATGGATGTTGTTTTTTTTCAAAAAAATATATTAATCTACTGTGATACAATCCCAATTCACCGATGGATTTAAAACATCCACTTCAACAATGATTCGGGGCGGTGGGGTATCCGGTGCTAAACAAAATTCAACCTACTAGCCAAACACAATAAAAAAAACATACCATATTTCCAATCATATGTTTAATATAGGTGCTTTGAAATGAAAACTGGAGTTCGAGGAGGTGTATCACAACACCATAGTAGGTTTCACACATTTCAATATATATAATACATCTATAAAAATATGAAAAATTGAGAAATGTTGAAATATCATTGAGGTATGGACTAAGAGAGAATCAAATCACCTTCATTGATTTTTGAATCTTCATGTGTCATTTGTCAAGGAGACCAATAATTTCCAAGTCTTTTCATCACTATGAACTAAATACGAACCATTTGAAATCAAATTCCAAATGATTATTCTTCTTTGATCGATCCATGAAGGCCATTTTTAGAATACTTGTATCCTATGTGAACTATACAGTCAAAAGCGCTTGCTAAGGTAATATGTTGAATAGAACCAGATCCATTGGAATGGCTGAGATAACCTAGAATAAATGAAGAAACACCAGGTTAGATAAAGGAATAAATTTTTATGAGATAGTTTATAAATACGTTAGAGAAAGATCTCCCCTATCTCCATCGAGGATGGTACCATCTCCATAACTATCACCATTATGGAATTATTGAGAGAAATAGAAAGCATGAGTGGTTATCCCCCATTATGAAGTGCCCCAAGTGAAGCTCATATTCATACTACCTATATAAATATGTTAACCATATAGTGATAACCAATAGTGTATGGTGTACCTTCAGTTGAGTAAATATTTTTAGTATCCTTTATTATCCCTATGTCCTTATGCATAGTTGATATTCTCATGGTATTAATTAATTTCTCTAAAATACTAACTAATAATGGATATATTGACTAGGAGTTTGAGCTATTTGATACTATACCTACAACACCTCTTTGTCACCCACCCAACATGGAGGTTACTTTCCACCCATAAAAATGGGTTGTTTTCATAGGGTTTGATTAGGGTGTGATGCTTTAAATTATTAGAAAGATATATGAAATAACCATTGTTGTAACTACAGTAAAGTCCACATAGATGGTTGATGCCTCTGCATCCACCAATGAGAGGGAAACTACTATAGGAAATGAAAAATTGATTCCATCTAGTAAGGTGATCTCCTCCATGGGGGTTATTATTTCCACCAAAAGGAGAATGTTTTGATACTTCCATTTCATGAATTTGAATTCACTGAATGACATGTGTTTCCCAAATTTTTCACATTATTACCATATTAAGTAGATGCTCTTACTATGGAGGGTCATTCCCTTATACCAATAGTCTTTAAAGGAATCATCCGGATATATTGGTGTGGCCACATTCTAGATTATATTATTGTTTATAGGAGTCACATTGATCTAGTATATAAAACCCTTGATTACTATCAAACCACACGTAAGCGTGCATGGAGATGCATATGGAAGTTGATCTCAAACACTCCAAGAGATGAGTTAATCAACTATATGCATTGTATTCCAATTTAAATCACTCTATGGGTATTGGAGAATTGGATTATTAGTCTCTACATGACAATGTAAATGAGGTCATTTGATATTTGTGGTGAGGAGGAGGAGTCGATTGACTCCTTAACCAAGAAGAATTGAAGGCATAATCTATCAAACATCAAGCTATGTTTTTCATAATACACCCCATTAAACATAATTTGAGTGAGATTAATAATTTCTTTCTGATATGGTGGTGTCTCGAATCAGAAAACTTCATAAAGAGATTTTTGCTACACGGTAAATGCTAGAGGTGCCCCAAATACATGTGTATGCCACTTGAGATGAGAAGTAAGATCCAACTATAGGGGAGGAAATCATCTACCCTTTTGAAAAAGGCATGAACAAATAACTATATGAATATCAATATATCATTATAGAGTACCACTAGTACCTTATTGAGATTTAGGCCTCTATAGATATGCTATTTTGAAAGGGAGTTATAAATGAATATTGACTTTAACCTATGGATGTTCCTCTTTATATTTTTATAAAAAAATGAGCAAACATTTTTCAATATTAGCTTTATTACTTAGGATCTATTTTTGTCTTATTATTACTTAATTATAAAATATGTAACATTTGGATGAAAATTCTTCAAGGTGATTAGAAAACATATAAACATTTAATTGAGAATGAAAAAAAATCAGACATGTTTATAAAAAATTATTGATTCGGAATGATTTCCTCTTGGTCATAGCTCACAGATGGGAATATGTATATGTACCATAAATATAACACAAGATTTTTTCAGTTATAATTTATTATTTCCTAATTGGAATTCATTATGTATAGGTATAGGTATACGTACTATAACTATAACACTATATTGGTCTATTTTGGATTAATTATTTTTTTCTGGGAATGGATCACGAATGTGTATTGTCATAACTATTTTGATCATAAGAATATATTTAGTCTAACTGGATGAAATATTTTTATCATCTTGATGAGGATCATGATGGGGGATTGTGGAATGAGGATACCAATGTAGAAAAAGGTTTTATACAACCTGAAGAAATGCTTTGAAATTTGATAGTACCAAGTAGTCTAATGAGAATATCTTTGTTTTTGGGTCATGTTATGGGCTTTAAAATCATTTATCCATTTTATAATTTCACTAATACTTTTTATTAGGCTTTATATGAGGATGTATTAGAATGTAGTGACATGGTTTTTTCTAATGCCTCCCTTTATTAGTATTTGGATTAAAATGTTTTGTACAGTTTTCATTTGAAATACTAAATTTTTCTGATATACTATAAGTTTACATATAGAAATCTGAGTCTCAAATATTCCTTAGAATTCCCATTACAGGTTTTTATCCTAGTGAGTTCTATGTATATTCCCTTGGTTATATAAATGTAATAAATTTTAACCATCACATAATGTGTTTTAATATCACAAGAATATAACCATTAAAATATTTAAGAATGAGGTACAACATAATTACATAGTTAGTGGGTAAAATTCATGATGAAATGATATTGAGCATATTGAAACATCTTGAATGATGTAATGATGGAATTGGTAATTCAATAACTTAGGTGATTGAACTTGGGTGATGTGATGATATTGAAATGAAAGGGATGACTTATAAACATATTCAAAATATGAGTTCTTCAACAGTATTTCTAAGGCATACAGGGATTATAAGAAATTTTCCATGGGATTGAAGAATATCAGTTAGTAGGCAATAAAAGGGGAGTATATTCAGAATCCTAATTGATCCATGTATGAAATGGTACACAAATCCATTCCATATGTTTATATACACTAATTACCAATTTCCATGGAATATTTCTGACAATTCCAATGATAAAATAATGAAGTGTGGAATATGGGCACTAAAGGATGGTTTTAGTACCCTAAAGATCACATAAATGTGTATTTAATTCATTATAAAGACTAATATTAGGTAAATTATTTCTCCTTGTTTTTCCTGAACTAGGTGGTCCAACAAGCATAGAATGGCTTCTACTAGGCCCATAAAATGGTCCCCATGAACAGGTATGCTATAAATTATTCCAATGATTTGTAATATTAAATTTTAATATAGAGGGTCCTACTATCACTAAATATCATGTAGATATATGAATCATGAAACACAATGTTCTTCAAATGAAGTTCATCTACCCACGATCTAACTCGTTCATACGGGAAATGTGGCATTATGTTTTGAATTTAGGCCCGGGATCGAGATAGGATATTCCGGTGTCATGATATATCATGTTAACACATAAATCAAGCCATGAATATCTATTGATTTGTTCTTGATTTAGATCAAACTCAAACAGAGTGATAAATTTAATTGGCCTGGTGTAGGCTCATAATAGTAATAATCCATACACCAAGAATGCCTATGTGAAAAAAATCTCACAAAGGTGAATGAGGACTATAGAAAGTGGGTAAATATAATAACTCTATTATAATGTAGTATATACAAATTGGGGGAAATTAGTTGGAGGACCTAATGAGGGATCCAATGTGTGAAAAATTTAAAGGTCATACAATGAGGAATGGTAGTTATTTAGTTTATGGTCATGTATAATGGAATCATGCCTCACAATTTAAAATATTGTATATAAGAGGATTTTCTATAGTTTTACATAATTATAAAAGAAGAATAGACACAAAGTTTATCAACATATGTTATGAAAAAGGGTGTTATAAATACTAAAGTATTTCAGCTAGGAATTAGAACCATCATGACCATTATTAAATGTATTTATTTTTAACCATATAATTGGTAGGATTTTTCATGTGGTACCCTTTCTTTTTCATCTCATTATGGTTTTAATTTCTCCTCTATTAATTATGTTCATCATGTCATTATCATCACATTTTTATCATCCAATCATTCTTATATCATTACAATTTTTCTTTCTTTCTCATCTCATTTAGATCTTCATTTATTTCGTATCTCATTATGATATTCCTTTCTTTATAATCTCATTACGATCTACCTTTCTTTCTCATATCATTATGTTACACATTTCTTTCTCATAGTTAGTATTTTTTACTTTCCATATTAGATTCAATTTTATGGAATCATTATAATGATGGAATTATTATTATTATGGAATTATTATTACAATGGAATTATCATTACGATGGAATTATCCACTTTGATACATTAAAATTATTCAAATTTCATCATCATTACCCATTCTGAATTCTAAATACATTTAACTCTAGTACATCATGATCTAGTATAATAATTATGATTCAATAATTTAAAAAAAATATTATATACTTGTAGTTTTCATTATTTTTTTGAACAACATTATCAGCAAATAATTATCTGATTTAGATTAGAATGTATATAAACAATCTAACGTCTAACATCACAATATTTAATCAAAACAATTTAACAACAATAAAATTTATTCACTAACCAATGTCTATGTTTCTAAAAAACATAGATTCCTACATATATTGAAATCCATATTGATGAACATGAGATTGACGGTGTATTCGACGAAAAAAATTAACTTTCTTACAAACTTTTCATTCTGCGCTACTTACTCCAATACAATGTATCTGGTGCTTCAATGTCCATTCCTCTAGGTACGAAAAACAACTTTCTTTAATGAAAAAAATCCCCCTCTTTTTTTTTGGTTCAAAATTTCATAAAAAATAAACTTTATTATAATTATCGTTATGATGTAATAGGTATGATTCTTGACTAAAAACATATTATTTTATAAAAAAACTCTATTTTAAAAAAATACAAAAACTTTGATAAAATAATTTATCACAAAATATTTTCAATCCCCCCTTTGGATTGGTTGACAACCATCATTAACAACCTTTTCATCTATCATAATTTTTTACAACTCAATTTATTTAAACAACTATTGTTTAATGAATTTTACAAAATCATAAAAATTATCAAAAGAGAGTTTCCTCACACCAAAATACCAGATAAAGTATTTTTAAAGAATTTTATCCCTCGGTGACATGTAAATTTTGTGGTCATGTAAAGACAAACATTCATCACATTTATCTTCTCCTCTATAACTTTAATCATTCATTAAATTTTATTTTTCTACCCCCCCCCCACGTTTATGATAACCATAGTGTTAGATTCATTAATGAAAGATAAGTAAAAACTTCATATAATACAAAATTTTTTCATTCTCTCCCCCTTTATCATTATTATATAATGAACAATGGGGTATAATTCCTTATGATGTTTAGGAATTCTTAAAAAAGGATTATCATGAATATTTAGTGTCAATTCTAAGAAAAAATAATTTCCTCATGGATCTTCTGAAATTATAAAAAATTTGATACTTTTTTTAGATGTATTCTAGCATAAAAATAACAATAGAGTCTTTCTATTTTATAATGGGAGAAAAAATTTCAATTTCATTCAATCATAAAAGTTGGATAGAATTATTATAATGATATGTTTTACTTTGATTATCTCGAAATATCATCAATTGATTAGAAACATACATTTTATCATTCTTGTGAACTTTTGAAAATAACATCTGTGTTCAAGATTGTGTAGTTGTAACATATTTAGATTCATTTGTGATTAATGTAAAATCAATTTCATTATTACTATGCAACCTGAAACCACATTCAATCAAAAAAAATGTACCTCCTGAGGTTGATTTTTTTGCAATTACAATCTGTATCCAAATCAACATCTCTATAATAATGAAACATAATATCACATTTTTTTGTATAACTAGTCATGTAAAGTTATTCCTTGAAAAATATCAGAATCCTCTTACTTCCAGCATATGTAATTATTTTGGATTACTTGGATACATGGAAAAAAATTAATTGAAAAAAAATATATCATACCATGAGGTTTTAAGGTAAAGAAGACTTCCTATCATCTTTTTACAGTCTTTCTAAATCACAATTATTCTATATTAAACATTACTCAATGTTGAGATCATTGAAATTAGAGTAGAAAATTCATTAGGTTCTGTAATCACAAACATCATTAATAATTCACTCTAATATATATCTTGAGTTAATAAAATGTACTTTTAATTTTGTTGAACTTTCAATCCATGTATGAAATTAATTTATCAAAACATTTACATTTCAAAATTCATCTTCATTTCCTTAAGAAATTCTTTTCAAACATTTTTTTCATCCCCAGAAAAAATTATATATTCAAGATAAATGAATTCAATTATAGTTATAAAGTCATAATCATTCATGTATAAGTTTCTATCAAAATTTCCATTAGAAGAATATAATATTATTTAAATAATTTCATGCTTAGAATACCATGATTGTGGGGCCTGTTTGAAACCATACAAGGATATTTTCAATCTACAAACCTTATTTTCATAATAATCAATTTAAAATACACAAGGTTGTTTAATTTAAAAATATTCCTCAATATATGCATTTATGAAATGTGACTTTACATCCATTATATAAACATTGTAATTCAGATGTGTGGCCATTAAAAGAAACATTCTAATAGATACTAATATTAATACTGTGGAAAAATGTCAATCAAAATTTACACCTTCCACTTGTACATAACCTTTATAAAAAATATTTATTTTTTTCCCAAACCTTCTCAATGTTTATTCAATTTTTTTTTGTAAACAAACTTCTTTCTAATAAACTTTTTATTTTCTGGTCATGTAAAAATTTCACAGTATTCATTTCATTCAATATGATTCAAATCATCATACATAGAATGAACCTATTCATTATGTTTAATTTCATTTGAAACTTATTTTGATTCTATAATTTAGATAAGTGAAGTGTGGTTTTATAATGTCCACTTCCTTATATTTTGAACTGGAGCCTTCTTATTTAAAATAATGTTTTCCAGCTCAATATTTTTTTATTAAGGAATCAAATTTCATTGTTTCTCTATGACCTAAACATTCCTCATCACAAGATTATTCTAAATCATTGTATGTATGGTTTGAATTACATTCATTTTTAGTAGAGATATTCAATATTTCCTCCTCGTCATTATCAAAAAAAAATTAGGAATTTTGATTTTAAATTATTTTCACATCATCTTGGTCCACTATAATTTTTAAACATTTGTTCTAGAATTTTTATCTTCATCCATTCGGTAAATAACCCCTAAAAATATCTTCCTCACCATTCTCATGAATCATTCCTAGATCAGGATTTTTTATTTTAAGTGAACATAGTCTTTTAAAAACTTTTATGTATTTCAATTAAATATTTTATAAAATTTTTATTAGATGTAATGTCAGTTTCCAATCTCAAAAAACATATATCTTCATCATATACAGTACTAATAACAGCCCAATGAACATTCAGAGTTTTGTATTCTACTAAAACAAATCATCCCATTTCCAGCATAATTATAATATTTAATAATAATATAACATTTTATTGTGGATTATTGGGAGAAAATACTAATGTATGATACCATGTTTTAGTAGATTGGTTTTGAATTTATTTCCAATGAATTTGGTTCCATTTTTTTCTCAAAATCTTTATATAATCCCTTATTTCTCTCTCATCGTTTTTTTCTGGAAAAAACTATACATTTATCGATTCATTGAATTTTGTTTCATAATCATGATGTTTTTCCTCCAAGTGAAATCATACATAAAATCTATTAATTATAAATATTATTATTATGATTTTTGTCTCATTGGTCCACACAAATCATAATGAATATGTTCAACAGGTCTGGTAAACTGAATCTCTACTCTCTTATGACTTTTTTTTTCAAATTCTTTTTTTAAAAAGTAATAAAAAATATTATTCAACGCTTTTCAATTCTGGAAAATTTATAATACAATAAATATAATAAATTTTGTTCACTTTTTGTTATCCAAGATTTACAAGTATTGGGTGCCACAATTTGTTTTCATCTTCATCACATATGTAACAAGAGTAGGAAAATTTTTATTTTTCGAAAATATTCCCAATGGTTATTTCTCCTTTTTAATCACTTTTACATATTTTTCAATTTTGATAAAACAAGAAAAAAATTTAATATGAATCCCTTTTCATAATCACAAAATTTGACTTAATCTACTAAAGTTATGTTTTAGACCATAAACAAAAAAGGTCCTTAGATTACAACATCTGTACATCAATCTCAGATGCTCTAATTCCTCTATTTTTTTTGAAATCCATCATTACCAAAGGCAACTATCCCTTCATAATGACTTTATACATGTTTTATAATTTTCATATCACTTTTCACATGTGTGAAACAACCACTATCAAGTATCCATGGGTTTTTCCATTTACATTCCTTTAAAGCTATATCGACAAAAAATGATCTTTCTACAAAATTATTCCTACGAAAATATTATTCATTTATTCTATAAGAATATTGTTCCATAAAGTGTGTCATACATTTTTAGGAATGATGACCATCCTCATCACATATTCCAAAAACATTATCTAGACATTCAAATTGTTTTTTTGATGTATAGTTTCTAAAATAATTTAATTTTTCTTTTCTAGATTCCTCTATATAAGGAATGTTACTCATTTTACACCCAATATATCTTCCACTTTTTTCATTCCATCTTTTGCTTAGAGATATTTTATTCTAAAAATTATAATCCATGTTCCTATACATTCCACAACACCAACAATATATATAAAATAATGATTTTCTTTTGAAGTGAGTTTTATCTCTATATATATGTTATTAATACTGATAACTTCATTCTACATTAATAATATATGTATATTGAATATCTTTCTTCTTAAGTGGGTTTACTTTCTTTTTTGATGAAATTGTTTTCTTGCACCATTTTCCACCCTGTATAACCCAATAATTATTCAGGACCCTTAAATAATATAAAAATAAAATGTAACATTATTTTTTGTATGTAAAAATCTCACCTGATTCTTGATTTGAGAATTATCAGCAATATTATAAGTCTAATCATTTACTTCAGTCAATTTTTTATGATTTGATTTATATTAATTAGAGTTATTTCAAACTTAATACGTTTTTATTTAAACATTCAACTTATTATTCCATGGGAGACAACTTTTAATTTAAATCAAAATCCATGTTTCCTTGTTCAAAAAATGACAGTTAGTAATTTAAGATCTAATGAATGTATTTTTCCTCTTTCTCGATGAAATATTTTCTTATTTCGTGAACTTCCTCAAAATATTTCATTATTTATCCAATTTCATTATTGAGTGATTTTTTTTCTCAGGACATGTAAAAAGTCCTGTTTTAATGTGATACTCTTTGTAAGATTATTCTCCTAATTCATAATTATTTGAAGAGTCTTCAACTTTTTCATGTTTTTAAACAAATGTTCTGCACTTTTCTAAACATTAATTTTCTAAGGAATTGTTTTCCATTGAGTATGAATCATATTTCTTACCTAGAATACTTATTTTGTTTACAGTAATCTTATTTATATATTTTTTGGATGAATTTTTTTATTTATCATTTATGTTGAACTTATTCCAACAAAAGTTTTAGTCTAACTCATATAAATATTCACCAACATTCTACATTGGTCAATTCAAAGAGAAGTGTCTCATTCAGCGATACTCCAAACAATTGAGATGAATTTTACCTCCACACTTTTCTCTTACTCTTGGAGAGTTATTTGATATAAGTGGAATTATTTTTTCATTCAACATAACATCTTCTTTATCTTCATAGTCACACAGATCAACATCTACATCATCTTATAATTTAATTTTTCTCAGAGCATCAAAATCCATTTCATATTTCATCTTATTTTTTAACATTAGAGATTTTCTTATTTCATAATCAATAAGAGTGTTATGCAATTCATCAAGAGATAAATCATCCTTATATTCAAATGAATAAATTTTAGAATCAGTCATGTCTGAAAATTTTATCATAACATTCTTCACAATTTTAGAGTCATCCAAGACATCTCTAAATCCTTTAATGTAGAAAAAAATTATATTTACACTGGTGAAGTAATCAACAATAGTTACTTCATCTCTCATTATGATGACTTCATACATACAATGCTGAATTTGTAGATTTTCATCCTTATCATTCGTATTCCCATCAAAAACACATTCCAGCTTTCCCCTCATACTCTTTTATGCTTTTAGACCCATTAACTCCAAATAAAAATTTTATAATATGGACACAAGGAAAGAATTTCATTCATTTTCATAGAATTATATATTTATCATTACTGTAAATCTCATGGGAGCATCTATCTCAATAGGTAGAAAACCAATTATAGAAGCATAAAAACATTGAAGCCATGAGATAAAATATATGGAATGATCTTTTTACCATCTATATCAATATTTTTCACCATATATATTAATTACACTATTATTGATAAAATTAATATTATCAATGTTAAGCATTCAACAATCTAAATTTGAATCTAATATGAATTGATATTTCAATGTATTGAATAATAACATAGAGTGGGGGATTGAATTAATTGTACACTTTTTAAGAGTTTCAACACTTTTAGAAACATAACCCCTGCAACCTATTTAGATTTATATCCTTTACAACTTTCAGTAAATACATAATCGTGAAAATGAAGAAAATCATGTAAATCACAATACGATTACAAGTTTCATCCTCGGTGTGGTAACTTACATCCCTTCCATAGCCACTAATGTGGGATTACAAAAATTCACTATTATAAATAAGTGAATAATACTTTTTACAACTCCCTTAAGACACCTTCTATATCCATGTTAGAAACATAGTACTAACTACCATTAGTTTAAAATGATTCTTATTATAAAAATTAAACCCAAAATAAATAATAACAACATTATTCAATTTTCTCCAAAAAATATAAGTTTGAATCCTCAGTCTTACTTGAATAAGTCTGATTCTTTCAGACTGATGAAATCAATATGATTATCTCTTACACAATTTCGACTCTTCAAACTCTTCTCAGAAACTCATTATGGTTTTCGTCAATTAGTCAGACTCAATACGATCTTCTCAATATGATTATTCTCAATACAATTATCCAATCTAGTAAAAAACAGTCTAATGTATAATATTCTTCAGAAATATCAGTCTGGAAAGAAAATTAAATTTTAATTCTTTAGAGAACTTCCTTTTATGCTTTTGGGAAAAGGTACAAAATATGAATGAGTTGAGTAACTATTTATAGATGAATTAGAAATCAATGTTGGGAAAGATGAAAACATTCCCCACTTCCTAAAATTTCAAATCTCTAAAAAACAATCACATTAAAACAAAAACATTCACTTATAAAAAAATTCGTGGATTTATCTAATATTTAATGAAATATTTAATTTCATTATCTACCTCCAAAACTCTTTATAAAACATATAGAATTCTCTCTAGGATTCATCTTCATAATCATCCTTCTCAAACTTTCTAACATATCATTAGTCTGATGTAACTTCCTTATTTTCATTATGGTGTATCTTTCTTATCTTTAATGACATGGATCTTCCTTAGATTAATCTTTCTATTCTATTATTGATAAGTATTTCTTTCACAGCTCATTATGATCTAACATTCTTTCTCAGTTCAATACGATCTTCTTTTATTTCTCATATCATTTCTGCCTGCCTTACATTATCATCTCATTATGATCTTCCATTCTTTCTCATCTCCTTACGATCTTCCTTTCATTATTATCTCATTACATTTATCTTTTCTTTCTCATCTATTTATGATCTTCATTTCTTTCTAAACTAATAACATTCTACCATTCTGTCTCTTATTTTTTATGAATGGATTATTTACTCAGAGTGAATTTGATGAAATCCTCATAATGTTGGAATTATCATTTTATATGTAATTTATATTATGATGAAATTTTACACTCTATAAGTTTTAAATTCTACAAATGTCACAATCGTTACATATTCACACTTCAAGAAACTTCAGACTCTAGTACTTCTAATTCCAATCCAATAATAATGATTCCTCTATTTATTCAAAATCATTTATGATGATAGATTTTGTGATTTTTTGGAACTCCATGATCATTAAAGAACATTTTTATTGAGTTTATAAAGTATGAAAACTATTTAAAACCAAAATTTAAACTTCCATTTCAAAACTGTTTAGAAACAACATGGATTATTCACTTAGAAACATATATATTTATAAACAATGATGAGTGATATAGATCATGAACTTCATTCAAATGGACCAGAGGACAACTATGTTTCTGATCAACAACATCATCTTTCAGACCTTTTTTGGATGTTGTGCTTCTCGGTCTGATACTCTATATCTGGTTCTTATCAGCTTGATCCTCTATACCTGGAAAACCACATTATTTAAATAAAAATTTTCTCCCCATTTATGTTTGGGTACAAAATGTCTATATAATTAATCGTTATTAAAAATATCATTATTATGGACTATAAATGATTCCTAAATAAAAAATCATTATTTTACAAAAATTGTTGGTTATTTTAAAAAAAGAATCAATTTTCAAAAAAAATCACAAAGGATCTTCAAAATCAAACGTATAGAAGAATATATGTCCATTATGGGCATTAGGGTGACTGAATATTATTGTTCGGCATTGGATATATTCATTATTTTCTTAATCCAATAGAAGAATACCACATTACTGGTAGTTCATTATAAGGATCATCTGTCTAGTAATGGTATCATTTGATATAGATTTTGGATCATCACACTTCAATGTATTGATAATCTGGTTGATTTCTTCTATGTCAGAGATGATGGCCTATGCAGCTACCCTACAATGTGGAATTTTGAATACTACCACATCCAAGGTAAGATAAACTAGGGATTTGACTATATTATACCATGCATTAGAACGAGCATTCTATGACCATGGGATGTAATGTAGTGTTTTCAAAAAACAATTCTGCCATCAATCCACTAATGTTTCCAAGGATAGGGGAAACACTTCCTTATTAATGGTGTATTCATCATTAATATTATTAATAACTTGTTATTAATCTACCATAACATCCAAGTGGTTTATCTGCTATTGTAGGGATAGTTTTAGGTTTTCCATAAGTGCTTAGTACTTTTCATAGTGTTATTGAAACTATTAGATAAAAAGAAAGAATAATGAAGAGTAACATTGGTTGGAGGGAAAAGTAAAATAAACATACCAACTTGACTATGATTTGGTATTTCTACTATTTTCCCTCTCAAACATTGAGAGGTTCCATCAAAATACTTATCCAATGTTTGGTGAGTTTCGTGGAAATATTAAACCTCTTAGTTTGATGTCTTTTTATTTACTAGTATATAATCTCTAAGGAATGGTATTCTATAAGAAAATAGGCTAGTTATTAACATTTTATTTCCTTATATAATAAGAATTATCTGATTTATTATTACAAGATTACCACACATTAATCCATATTCCTTTTCAGTATAGGGTTGTTAAGGATATACTGATCTGGTAAATGCGAGAGACCAAGTGGAACCCATGGTATTATATATAGTGACTATGATTATTCAACACAAAAAATACTATATGTATGTTCATCTTGATATCATTGTATCATGTCATAGTTTATAGAATTATCCTTCTAATATTGTTGATACTATTTTCTCTTTCTACATTGTTTTTTATATATGACAAGGGAATCATGGCATCACTCCATAGTGGTCACATAGATGTTATGTATCTTCCATTATATTGGTGGAATTAAGACTAGTGGGTGTAGCAGATATCAGTTGAATTTTTGGAAGGCTTCATTCAAATCCTCATCCCATTGGTAATCAACTACCTTCATCATCAACACAGTGTGGGGGGGATTTTTATCTCTATTTGATATAAAACAATTTATGTAGGCAAGTAATCCATGGTTCCCTCGAACATCTGTATGGTTTGAGGATTATTCATTATGGGGATCATACTAGTATTCTCATGGTTTAACATAGAAATTATTATAGCATACCAAAAAACCATGTTATTTTCTTAATGTTTCTCAGAATGAAAATTTCCCGGGGTTAATTTTCACAATATAGATATATAATTTTCTAATTATTTTTGTTGATATGGGTGAGATGATCATATACTTTTTGAGACATAAAGTCTATAACATTAACATATAAATCAGTGATCCTTAACAGAAATTGATTAAATATTCTTTTAAGGGGGCATTGGTAGGTGGTTCTAGTATTCTTAAAACTGAAGTGCATGACCTGGTAGAAAAATATCCCTTGTGATGCCTTGAAAGTGGTGTCTTCCTTATCTTTTGGGGAAATTTATCTGATCGGACCCAAAGTACCCATCCATAAATTAATGGTCATAGAATCCTACATATACATCAATCGCGAGTTCTATAATTGAATCTAAAAAATATTCCATTAGGAAATAACCATTTTGATCCTTGAAATTGATGTATACCATAATTTGTAATTTCTATTTCATGATGGGAATGATGTTTCTGATTCATTTTAGGTATTTTATCTCTCAAATGGAATTGGTTTTTTTAATATTATCTATATAAGATTATACCATAGAATCATTTTATAGATTCCTTCACCGATACACCTAAATGAAACCTCAATGATAGTATATAAGGCCCAAATAAATGGTATCTATGTAACGTTCCGGTTTTGGAAGCCACCCAATGGTGCCCCGTACCCTGTTCGTCACATGGCCTCAAGCACATTTCCCCCATCACCTGAGGCTACCAACAAGCAGTTAGGGCCTTGGCTATGATAGTGGGAAACTATGCGCTTATTAGAAGAGTACACATCAGAAGTAAACAATCACATACAATAGAGGAATCAATAAATATCCAACAACAATAAACAACATAATAATGGAATAATAAACAACTGGAGCACATGTACATATTAAATGATGCATGATAATTATGTATTGGAAAACAACCAAACAAGTCACTATGCTAGAAATATAAACAGTGCTAAACCAAAGTGCAAATGAAAAAATATAAACTCCTCAGCATCTAAATCCATAGCATGGACACATGGTCTGCATCTCTATAGCATGTCATGTACCAGAAGTATAATGGTTCTTTCCCTTATCTATACCTAGAGCAATATATTTAGTTTGGGCCGAAAAACAAATCCCAAACAAGATGTGAGACTAAATCCCAGTAGGCAACCACCCAATTATCTGTGCCTCACTATCAGCGAATATATGACATGTGAAGTAATGAAAGTAGTAAACAGGTAAGTTCTCAGTAGTGAACAATCCATAGTTTCAGTATCAAGCAACAACTAAACAAGAATCTAAACACAACTAGGTAACCCTCTGGGAACTACTCATGTCCATTCCCTCTGGTCCTACCTAAAAAGTACAAGAAACCCTCTGAGAAACACACTAGGTATAACCCCTATAGTTCTGTATATGAAGAATATCTGAGGAAGAACTCACAATCAATTCACCTAATCATCTAAGGTAGTCAGGAACTCTTTGAGGAAGCTCATGCGGTCAATTCCACTTATAGCCCCAAGGTCAAGGACTCTCTGAGGATTCTCACTCGATCAATTCCAATTATTGCCCAGGTTATTCATATACTCTCAGAGGAAGAAATTATCATCAATTCACGTTATTGTATAAATAGTTCAGGATGAAAATCAAAGACTCTCTGAGGAAACTCACTCGATCAATTCCCTTTATAGTCTAACGTGCTCAAAGACTCTCTGAGAAAGCTTAATCGGTTATTTCCCTTTTATAGACTACTACACCAGGTTCTCATAGCCCTGTGTAGGTCAACAAGAATAGTAGTGTAATATGGAAAAGTAAAACTACAGAAATACTTGGCTAAATAGTCTACAACATAATAAGCATGTCAGAATACAAACTGTCCATCCTACAACAACATGCCTAGAAAACAATCAAGGCATCAAAACAGGATAAATAGGACCAAACTGTCATAAACAAAACATGAAAAGGAAATACATCAAATGCCTTGAAATCAACCCTATTAATATCCAAATTAACTCTACACAAGCATTAAAGCATTGTGGGAAATCAACAGGGGTAAAACGGTAAACACGCAATACCCTGTTCAATAGTATTGGTGGAATTTGAACATAATACTCAATGACCGGTGGTGTTAGCGACAAGGACTGACACATAGCTTACACTACATGGTGGGTTCAGAATGGACCCAATGTGTTTGTGAAGGGATAACACCAACCTCTGTTGTTCATTTCATGAACCTGGCCGGGTCTCCATCTGACCCAGTGCCCAACCCGGTCTGTGGCATGTCCCAAAGGGCGTTCCTGATCCCCACAGGCTGGGACAAGTGCCCGGGTATCAGGTGTAACATTTGGGAACAATTTATCCCAAATAAGAGGAAGAAAAAAAACTACCAAGGTAAATAAACAAACACTGGAAAAAACGCAAGAAACCCTTAAAATTGGACAAAATATAACATTTACAAATTGACCCAAAACTCCCGGAAGACTGCAACGGAAAGAAAGATAACTCATCTAATCTCACCTTCATGCAACATGAGGAGACACCTCCTTAAACAACCATCATCAGACCTGCACAGGAATACCATCAATTACCCGGTCCACCGTCACTAAGAACAATGTCACAACCAGGAATCAAAAAGCAACATGGTCTACCTACACCCAAAGGTGTATGTAGGGTGTGAGGCAAGATCCCAGTTGGACATCACCCAACAAAAGGTTCCACATATAAATATTAAATGAGAAATACATTTTCAATATTATCTAAAGAGAAGAAAAAAAATGCTTGAATAGTTTAAATGATAATGGAGTTAAAGAAAACAGAATAAAATTGAACAATGTAAATTAAAACACACACTCTCATTTTAAAATAACCATTTTTTCACACTGATGAGCGTAAGGTAACCAATGAGCAATAATACAGGAGAGGCCACATGGGTGTTAGCTAGCTTGAGTCCCTAGATCTTCATGTCTCGGTGAAACGTGGCATAGAAGGCCACGACCCTCATAAAACGTGACTTAGAAGGCCAAGACCCCCAGAAAAAGTGGCTTAGAAGGCCACAACTCTCAGAAAAGAATATGTTTAGTTTGTGTTGCAATCTTCAGTCCTGTCAGTGAAACCGGGTCGAGTCACCTCCGGAACACTAGCTCACTAGTATAGTCGAACCTACTAGCTACCTTGGCATCCCGATTTTTGCTCAAACAAGTTTCATGTTCATGTCACTTGTCACTAGAATGCATTAAAGCCAAACATGGTACATGCACAAAAAAAATCACAATTTGTACACCCAAATTTGCTATTAAAATAGTACGCACACCAAAATCTTTTCAAAACAATATATGCATAGGTTACAAACACTATTAAACCATTTTGACAATTTAAAAGACACTAGTCATGAAAACAAACCTCCACATACACACATAGACACCATTTTGAATTAAGGCACACACTAAATAATTTTTCAATCAATTTTCGCACTATATTCATAATTAAGTATTCCATAAAAATTTGATAAAGCAATAAAAAAAGGGTATCACATGTCTTTGCACAAATCAATGTGACTATTTATAAATTCAAATTCATTCACACATCGAACACACTAAAATATAATTATAAAGCATTGACTGCACCACCTGATTATTGTGATGGAAGAAAAATTACACCCTATGAAAAACACAAATTCATAAAACACATAATTCAACAAGCCAAAAATAAAATCTTATGAAACAAATTAAAGAAATTTCTTGAAGTTAACCACCAAACCTCCACAAAACCCTCTATTATGACTATACAAACACGACGTCTTTTCAAGAACACTATTTTCACAACTTTCACATGTAATAATCTAAACACATGATTAAAAGCAATTACTTACAACCAATTAGTTAAAACTTCACATAAAAAACACATTCCTACATAAAGAAGCTACTAAGAATTACAATGCATATAAAAATCTAATGGAAACCCACTTTTCACTACACAAATTAAATAAATAACATGTTAAAGAAATTAAAATTGCAAATTACTTTATCAAATAATGACTAAACTTAGAGAAACCTACCTTTGACGCTGAATTTCCCAAAAATTGGTGCGAAACACCAATCTCACCATGAACGCACCGCACATAGATCAATTGAACCCTAAAACAAGAATTCGAACCAAAATGAATCAAAATCAAACCCTAAATAGGACCATAAACCTACGGGAAAAATCTAACCTCAAAAAGAGAAAATAAAATAAAACAAAGAATGGGGCTTAACCTAGGAGAATCGACCAAGGTAGTTCGGATTGGTGGATGTGGGATAGCTGGGAGGCTGGCCAAGGGGAAAACAAGGCACAACGCAAGGGGGCCAGAGGCTGGGGTTCGTCGGAGGGTAGTGCGGCGCCGGGAAGGTTGGATGCGGGAGGAGGCCAAGAGAGGCATGGTGCGGGGTCCTGGGAGAGTGCACAACGCGGGTTCTCGGGTGGGTTTGTAGGTGATGCAAGGAGGCATGGAAGGGAGGTAAGTCTTGTGGGGCTAAGGAGGCTAGCCGAGGAGCATGGCAGCGGCGCGAGCTGGTTGTTGGGATGGGAGATGAGTGCGACGGGAAGGGGAATTGTGGGGGGGTGTCTGGTGGGATTCTGAGCCAGATGTAGGAGAGGACGACTGTTCTGAGCATGTGGGGGGGGGGGGGGGGCTCCTCGAGCAGGACAAAATGGGGGGATGGGTGGGGTGCGGCATGACAGAGGGTTCCTAGGGGAGGAGGCGTGACCAACATTGGGAGAAGAAAGAGGGGGCTGGCCAAACCCTAATCAAGAGATAGAATAAAAAAGAAAATTAAATAATAAATAAAAAATAAATAAATGAAATAAATAAAATAATTTAAATAATAACAATATAATTTTTAATAACACCACATAATATTAACAATAAAATTTATTATCACTATATTAGGAACAAATTAATACATCTTATACCCTTAACACTATTAGTAAAAATAATACTATTATATTTATCAAACAATATTCTCATTATTATCGTTAAGACAATTTATTAAATATTACTAAAGGTCTTATTATAAATTTATTTCATTTTAATTATTTTTTATCATTTCCTTTTTCCATTATGTTCTAACTCATTTTAAAAGCCGGGCAGACCACACGGTCTCAAAACCGTTCCCTGCCTCTGCGTCAGGTGATGAAAAACCCAAAACACACTTAATTATTATTATTAATATAAAATAAATTATAAATAATGATGAGAATAATAATAAAAATAATAAAGCTCAATTTATGGTTCTAAAATAAAAAATATAACATGTTGTGTCTATTATGTTTATAATAATAATAAAGTCCCTGAATAACATTGTTATTATTATTATTACCTAAAAAGAACTCTTAATCCTTTTGGTTTCTATTTCATCACACTATTAATTTTATTACACTATTATAAATCGATTTTATTTTGTTAATTGACTGTCAAGTAGAGCGTGCGATGAGCAAGACATGGTCATGTGGTGACCCCGGTGAGGCCGCGCGCCATCGACCACTGTGTGTTAGACACAGTAAAGGATGGAACATTCGTTTTTAAATAACAACTCCAGAATTCTTAAGTCAACCTCGACCCGAACTACCTGATGCCCAATGAAAATAATAAACTTAATAATATAAAATTGACGGGTTTGACAATTCTCCCCACCATAAATCTTTCGGTCCCTGGAAATCCACAACTAGTATCAAACCCCAAAGTAGAAAACAACACTTCCTTAAGGTTCGAAGGAGATCCCCACAAACACCAATCAAAGAGAAGAAAAAGTATCATGCTTAGAGAAATTGACTCAATGGAAACATCAAGAAACTCATATAAAGACATTGTAATATGTGTCACCCACCCCAAAGAGATAGAATGCCTCCAATTGATTGATCAAGGAAGGGAATTCTCGCCCCCACGGAAACCAACCTCAGAACCCAAAACACCTCAAGTACCATAGAACGAAAACCCCACCGTTTTTTTAGAAGGAACAAACAAGATCAAATTAAATTCCTAAGAACACTATCATCACATACTACGTATTCACACCTAGGAACAGGACCAAAAGGACAATATGGGGAAATCCCGAAGGGCTCCCCACCATTAAGAACCTACCAATGCCCAAGACGAGACTGGAAAACCAACATGGGGAGGTCTGTGCGGACTCCCCACTATTAAGAAGAAGTCCTACATCGATTCATTCCAAATACATTCGTCCGAGATCCAATGTGTGTCTCCCCGCCATTGGAACTAAAAGCAGATACAAAACATTATAAATCTTCCGACGGGGACCAAGCACCCCACCACAAGTGGCGGGGAGGGTAGGGCCCAACTAATGGGGCGTCAAAACCATGACCCAAGACAAACCAACATCTTCACATCCCGGGATGAGCACTATTCCAACTTTGATACTGACTTACCCAACATATCTCATAAGGACAACTAAAGAGATTTCATCCAGTGGAATGCAACCCCCAAGACTCTAAGGAAATGAGATGATCCCACCTCCGCATAGACAAGGAATCCATACGCACCCAAATGGTTCGTTTGGAATGAAATAACTATAGGAAATGATTTATAATTATTTGACTTTAAACACAGATGACAGAACAAAGTCATGGTCCCATACACTCTATGGGTTCTTGAGCACATGCCTGCTTCACTTCTAGGCCTATGGCTGGAGCCCTGATGTTTGTAGCATTTCTTTCCTAGCAGTCAGGTGTCAAAGACTCCTGAACTGAGCTTCTCCTTTTAGTGTCACACACAACCACACTGCAACAGAGGCAACACCAGAAAACACAACACATTACTACATCCAACTGATCATACATAGAATATTCACCAACACAAGAGCTGAAATGGTGCATGCGCATCACCCTTTGTCACACTGAATGAGAACACGACACCACAAATCATCACCTTAACCAGACTATTGTTTTAGAGAGGAACATTATATTGAGAGGGACTTCAAACTGAGTCTTAAAATACACGTGATTCCTACAATCGACCGTAGAATCACCATGTGACTGGGTCTTCCAGACTAATGGCCTAACATAGACCCTTTCTTAAAAGAAACCAACGAAGGACCAAAGTTAATTTAAAATAGTTTCCCACATTGACCACTCGAGGCTGCTTCCACCTTCCCCCATTGGAATCTCATTCACCATCTCCAAACAGAACATTCAAATTCATGAGGTCAAACTTCACCCTTGACAATCAAAGAGAACTCACACAGCAAGATGTCACCAAACTTGACCCTTGCAGCTGATGAAAATACTACAAAGCCCTTCAAGACATTTTTCTACACTGATAATTCTAAACTGTCTTCACTCTTCCTCGCTGGAATTATTTTTTCCAATTCCATGGGGACCTTTAGACACAACGGCGTTAAACATCATACCTGACGACTCAGAAAGCTCAAAGAGACCAAAACAGCTATCAATTTCTCTCGTGTATGTCATCTCGCTGTGAGAGGATCCGCTCAACCGAAAAGGAAATGGAATAGACTTGGCACTACCACTCAAAAGGGAGATTCCTCACTTTAATCAACTGGAGGGTCGGCCAACGACAAATTACCTGTGGCCACACTTCATCCACATGTTAAGACATTATGGGGGGGGGTGTACTAGTCATCAAAGAAAACCATGGAGACAACTAAACCGGTCCAATGGTTAAGACATACCATAAGAGAACGCTAAATGTACAGGGGGACCCATAACAAGGGATTTCCATGTCACTTTTCAAAAGAATTCATTAACCACATGATTCCACTCCAACTTACAACTAAGAATTCATAATCAAAAAACTAATCAGTTTTAAAGGTTTCTCAGCTCAAAATGCTCACACAATACATTTCCAAAACACAAGGACACACCACGCACACACCGGTTATTTAAAACACCAATTTTTTTAACCAAACTTTTGAAAATAAGAAAAACGTGTGGGTTGCACAAACACCAATGGTTTCCCATGGGCCTCACATAGGCTTTTTCTCGTGCCACACTGGAACTCACCTCAAATCCGTCCAAGCACTCATCTCCTCGTGCCATTAACCATTTCCCCTTTCGTATACACTCATGCATGTGGTTCCCCATGAGAGCTCCAAGGATCAAAACCAAACCATTCCTTTTTTCAAAACCAAAACAACCAACCCACTCTTTTCAAACCTCATACATCATTTTATTTTTAATGTGATTTATTTCAAAACATTTTCCAAACCATTTTCCAAGACCAATTAATTTTTACATAAAAACCAAATTTCCACAATTATAAAACAAATAAACCAGGAATGGTGCAATAGGACACTAGTGTCAGCGGGTGACTGAAACATATGGTTGGCGGCCATATGCCATTCACACGAAAACCACATAGAGTATTCTAGGAAAACATCCCTAGCTCCACATGGCTTTCCAGACCTTGTGAGATCACTGGGACAACTTACCCTACTACCTTTTCATTTCCTCTAGACAAGATTAACCGCAAGGACCAATGCCCAGGCAACCATCAACATACTTTGGTAACTCGAGACTCGCCACGATGTGTGGTGGCTAGACACCTTACTCCTAGTCTGGAAGTTGGGTTCCAACAACCTTAAATCTAGTCTACTGGAACTCTATCCCAAAAGAACATGACTGAAGAGAGAAAACCAGCCCCTCTGATACCATTTTGTCATGAACCAGGCCGGTTCGCCATCCGACCCGGCGCCCGACCCGGTCCGCGGCTTGTCCCGAAGGGCCTTCCTGATTCCCATAGGCTGGCACAAGTGTCTAGGTATCAAGTGTAACCTATTGGAATGGTTTACCCAAAATAATAGGCAGAAAAAAAACTAACAAGATAAATAAACAAATGCTGGAAAACAAAACCAGACAAACCGTTAATATTGGACAAAACATAAAGATTACAAATCGACCCAAAACTCCAGGAAGACCACAAATGAGAGGAAGCTAACACATCTAATCGCACCTTCATGCAACATGAGTAGCCACCTCCTTAAACAACCATCATTAGACCTGCACGGTAAGACCATCGATAACCCGGACCACCATCACTAAGCATGATGTCACAACCTGGAATCATCAAGAAACAAGGTCAATATACACCCAAAGGTGTATGTAGGGTGTGATCCAGGATCCCAGTAGGACGTTACCCAAAAAATGGTTCCACGTAAAAACATTAAATGACAATTACATTTGAAATATTAACTAAGAAAAAGAAAAAAAAAATTCTTGAAAAGTTTAAAAGAAATCAGAATTAATGAAAATAGTTTCAAATGGAGAAACGTAAATTAAAACACACACAATCACTTATTAAAATAACCAGTTTGTCACACTGATGAGTATAAGGTAACCAATGATCCCTAATACGGGAGAGGCCGCATGGGTGTTTTCTAGAATGGGTCCTTAGATCTTCGTGTCTCGGTGAAACGTGGCTTAGAAGGCCACGACCCTCAGAAAAGCATATGATTAGTTAGTGTAGCAATCGTCAGTCCTATCGGTGTAACTGAGTCGAGTAACCTCTTGAACACAAGCTCACTAGTCTAGTCCACCCTCCTAGCTACCCGGTCTTCCTGGTTTGTGCTCAAACAAGTTTCAAGTTCATGTCACATGTCACTAGAATGCATAAAATCCAAACATGGAACTTACACAATAAAAAATCACAATTTGTACACCCAAATTCACTTTTAAAACCGTACGCACACCAAATATTTTTCAAAAAAATATATGGATAAGTTATATACACAATTAAATCATCTTCACACTTTAAAATATAGTCGTCACTAAACAAACAACCACTTACACACGTAGACACCATTTTGAAATAAGGCACACACTAAATCATTTTTCGCACATATTTGACACCATTTTCATAATTAAGAAAACAATTAAAAATTGATAAAGAAATAGAAAAAAGGGTATCACATGTATTTGAAAAAACTAATGTTATTGTTTATAAATTCAAACGCATTCAAAAATCGCACGCACTCAAATAAAATTTTGAAGCGTGACGTGCCCCACCTAAGTATTTTGATGAAGAAAACATACACCCTATGCAAAACACAAATGCATAAACCACATAATTCATCAAGACAACAATAAAAGATTATAGTCCAATTTAAAAAAAAATTGCTTGGCATTAACCACTAATCCCACCCAAGCCCCTCTTTTACGACTAACGACCTCCTGTCAGGAATACTATATTCACAATTTGGACAATATAACAAGATCACCGCATGATTAAAAAAAAATTACTAACAACCAACTAGATAAAATTTCACAACAAGTAAACAAAAATGTACATAAACATGATACTAAAAATTCCAATGAAAATCAAACTCTAATGAAAACGCACTTTAAGCTATACAAATTAATTTAATAACATGTTAAACAAATTAAACAAGAAAATTAATTTATCAAATAATGATTACACATGGAACCACCTACCCTTGACGTTGAATTTCCCACAAATGGGTGTGAAACTCCAATCGCACCATGAACACACCGCAAAAAGGTCAATTGAACCCTAAAACCATAATTCAAACCAAAATGAATCAAAATCAAACACTAAATCAGACCATAAACCAACTGGAAAAATCTAAACTCAAAAAGAGAAAATAAAATAAAATGATGAAATGGGCTTAACCAAGGAGCAGCGACCACGAGATGTAAAATAACTGAAAATGTGTCGGCCAGGAGGCTGGCCATGGGGAAAACAGGGCACGACACAAGGGGGCTGACGGCTGGGGTTCATCGGAGGGGTATTTGGCGCCGGGCAGGCTAGACGCAGGAGGAGGCCGATGGAGGCGAGGTGTGGGGTCCTGGGAGAGCACGAAGTGCGGGAGGCCAGGTGAGGATGCGGGCGATGTATAGAGGCCTGGTCAGGAGGGAAGGCTTGCGGTTCTAAGGGGGATGGCCGGGGAGTATGGAAGTGGCACGAGCGGGTTGCTGGGATGGGAGGTGAGTGCGACGGGAAGGGAAAATTGGGGGGTCCGGTAGGAATCTGAGATGAAAGCAGGAGAGGGCTGCAGTTTTGAATAACGGGGAGCACTACTTGAGCAGGACAGCAAGGGGGTATGGGTGGGGTGCGGTGCGATGGTGGGTTCCCAGGGGAGGAGGCGTGACCTACATGGGGATAAGAAAGAGGGGACTGGCCAAACCCAAAGCAAGAGAGAGAATAAAAAAATAAAGTAAATAATAAATAGAAAATAAATAAAAGAAATAATTAAAATAATAACAATAAAAATTTTAATAACAGAACATAATATTAACAATAAAATTTATTATCCCAATATCAGGAACACATTAATAATTTTTATACCCTTAACAATATTAATAAAAATAATACTATTATTATTCTCAAACAATATTCTCATTATTGTCATTATGAAAATTTATTAATGTTTATTAAACTTCTTATTATCAATTTATTTCTTTTTAGTTATTTGTTATCATTTGCCTATTCCATTATGTTCTATCTCATTTTCAAAGTCAGGCAGACCACGCAGTCTCAAAATAGTGCCCTTCCCATGCGTCCGGTGACGCAAAACCCAAAACACACAAAATTATTATTATTATTATTATTATTATTATTATTATAAACTAAAGTATAAATAATGATGGGAAAAAATAATAGAAATAATAAAACTCAATAGATGGTAATAAAAAAAGTTGTGTCTATTATGTTAATAAAAATAATAAAGTCCCTTAAAAACATTATTATTATTATTGTTACCTAAAAATTCATCTTAATCCATTTGGATTCTATTTCATCACACTATTAATTTTATTACACTATTATTAATCCATATTATATAATTTATTGACAGTCGATCAGGGCGTGCAATGAGCCGGGAATGGTCGTGCGGTGACCCCGGTGAGGCCGCGTACCGTCGGCCGCGGTGTGATGGACACAGTCAAGGCCAAAACATTTATTTGTAAATAAGAACCTAGGAATTTTAAATTCTTCCTCGACACGAACTACCCGATTCCCAATAAAATTAATAAAATAAATAATATAAAAAGGATAGGTGTGAATGTTCGTGACACATCCAGGTACCTAGGTCAAACTACACGACGTGTTCAACGCAGACATGGCATGTATAACTTAAGGTCTTATCCATCTATCTTGTTAGATACACAGGTGGACATAGGGTCGACACTACGCGACATGTTTTTCTGGTACACGACATGTTCCCACCAGATTTTCCCTATCCATGTCTCTACCCACACGGCCTACGACACGGTTAGAGACTACATGGCGTGTACATAAGAAAAACAGTTTCCTCCCAAACCGAAGAACACATGGCCTAAACATAACACTACATGGCATGTATTTTGGGTTTTTCCAGATAGTAATCATTAGAAACTACTCTGAAAGCCATAAAACACTAACACGAACATTGAGAATGCCAAATTTTGATTCTTAAGGGCCCATATTTTCCATGAATCAAAGTCTAACATCTTAAACATTTTATAAAAAGTAAAACAGAGAAATTATTCAGAAATTTACGGTCCATGAGGGCCCATAACACTTCATGAACCAATGTTTGTCTTCCATTCAAGAAACAATTTACCCAAAATGATACCCTACCAAACAGAATGTATTTTATCAAGTCAACTATCACAAAAACATGAATATTTTTCACAACATCTATCACAACAACATGCAATCACTAATTCTTCATAGATGACATGGAAAAAATGCATGAAATGTGATTTCTAGCGAGTGCATATATGATGAACAAGATGGAATACCCTCAACTCATCGGGTTGTGATAGAAATTGATCCCTAATAATATCAACGGTAACCGCACAAAACATGTGAGTCACCCAACAGTGAGAATCAGATCAACCGATAAAATGAAAAACCAAAATGAATTGAAATAAATGAGGTAGATTGGATATTCCCTCTACACGAGTTAGCTACTTCCAGGCAGAACTTATTACCACGTAACTATTCCATCTTATCCTTGGCTATAGGCTCCAATCTGTAAGTCAAGAAGAAAAGAACTCATCTAATACCACTTAGTAACATCCCGTTTCCAGAATCCACCTAGAAGAGCCTCGTACTCAGTTGGTCACATGGCCTCAAGTGCATTTCTCCAAACACCAGAGGTTGCCGACTTGCATCGAGGGCATTGGGTGTGAATGTGGGGAAATTATTCCATCATTGGCAGAGTACACAACATAAGTACACACTCACATACAATAGCGGAAGTAGTAAATATCCAACAATGGTAAAAATCAGAAGACTGGAATAATAAACAACTGGAGCACATATACATATAAAATGATGCATGATACATATGTCTATGTATGCATCCAAACATGTCACACTGCTAGAAATACAAACAATGCTATACCAAAGTGAAAAAGAAAACATATAAACTCCTCAGCATCACAATCCATAGATTGTTCCCATGATATCCAACTCCACATCATGTCATGTATCTAATGTATAATGGATATTAAACATATCGAAACATGTATAAATATATTCTCTTTGGGCCTAAAATCATGGCCCAAACGGGGAGTGATACTAAATCTAGGTAGCCAACCACCAAAGATCTGTGTGTAACAGTTAGTGAATATATGGCACGAAAAGTATAGAAATCAGTAAACATGTAAGTGCTTAGTGGTAAACAATCCATAGTTTTAGTATCATGAAACATCTAAACTCAAACAAGTAACCCTTTGGGAAGTACTCATGACCATCCCCTCTGGTCCTACCTAACATATACAAGAAACCCTCTGGGAAACACACTCAATGTAACCAATCTTGTTATGTATATGATGAATCTCTGAGGAAGCACTCATGGTAAATTTCCCTTATAGTCTAATGTATTCTGGAACTCTCTGAGGAAGCTCACACCGTCATTTAGTTTTATATCCCCAAGGTCCAGGACTCTTTGAGGAAGCTCAATCAGTCAATTCCCATTATATCTCAGGTCATTCATTAACTCTCAGAGTAAACACTAACCATCAAATCATCATATATTCTAAACAGTTTGGGAATAAAATCAATGACTCTATGAGGAAGTTCACTCGGTCCATTCCCCGTATAGTATAATGTGCTCAAAGACTCTCTGAGGAAGCCCACTCGATCAATTCACCTTATACTCTACAACAGCAGGTTCTAAAAACCTTGTGTAGGTCAATGAGAAAAGTAGTGTAAAGTTCCCAATTAGACCCACATATCTAAAAGCCTAAACATTCAACAGAATAACAAGCATGCTAGAATACAAACACTCCATCCTATAGAAACAGTCAAGGAAAATAGGCAACGTAGCCTAACTGGCCAATCAGGACAAAAAGGTCATAAAAAAACATGCAAGGGAAATATATCCAAAGCGTAGAAATCAACTATATTAATATCGAAATTACCTCTACAAAAGCATACAGGAAGGAAGGAATTAAACATGGGTAAAATGATAAACATGCAATACCCCGTTCAACCGTATTGGTGGAATTTGAACATAATACTAAAAAAATGTGAATGGAAAGGCACAAACAACCTACCTCGGGGTAAGGAAATCACTACATGTGAACCTAGAAGCTTGAATCTCATTAGAACATTAAATATATACAAAAATGTCTAAAACATTCAACCCACAATATCTTACGAGAGAGGAGAAATCAAGAGATGATGCTCTAGTAGAAGAGAGAACTCACCGATATGATTCCAATAAAACCAACAGTGTCCGATTTGGAGGATGGGCAGAGGCTCAGAGGATCGTCCAAGATCCACAGTCGTACGACACTCGTGAATGAGAAAAATGAAGAAGTATGGGTTTTTTTCTATTAGACGCGACCATGGAGTGTTTAATGAAAAAAAAGTATATGGTGTGTACTTTTGAAGTACACAGCTTGTACTCGCCTTTTCTATACTCCGCTTTATGGGGCCTCCAAGTCACTCCCACACGGCCATGTGTGTGGCTACTACATGGCCAGAACACGACCTCTTGTGACAAAGATGTACACATCCTGTACTCATAATGTACATGGTGTGTACTTAGAAAATTTCATGAATTTCTATTTTCCTCCAAAATGACCAGAAAAGGAAGAATGAAACTTAAAAGAAGATCTGCAATCTTTCTAGCCACATTAAAATCCAAATCTAGAATATATGTTTTATTCTAGTAGAATATATAATTTTTATATTTCAGGAAGGTTATATACATCTTTTTCTCTTATAGAGTCGTAGAAACACTAAATATATCTGGTCATGGGTCCTATTTTATAAACATTTTTACTTGTCTATGCTCATTTATGGTAGTAGAGTATCCTTCCATATATATTGTAATAGTATATCTAAGGTCATCATATTATTATTCAATGTCTACATAGTCAATACTACTAGATAGTGTGATGAAAAATATATCCTTTTAATAAAAATTATAGTCATTCATGGGCCCTGAGTGTGTTAATTTATCGGTGTGAGCACTCTGGATATTTTTACTATATTCATTGTTGTCATCTAGAATAGAAAAATTATTAACATTCCTTGCATAAAGATATTTCATGGGGAACGTTTTAGTCTGTAGCGATGGAATAGAAGTGTTATCCCATCCAAATGGTGGACCAAAGGTCACATAAGGTATCAATTATGTAAAAGGATCACTTTGGTTTAACGATTTTCCACCTATTCTGTTGACCCCCTAGTGTGACCAAATTTCCTTATGATGGTCGAATAGTTGTCACTATATAAATATGGCTCGTAACATAAATAGAACTATAGAATCACTTGAGGTTGGTATTTGTTTTCCATATAATAGTTTTAAAGGGAATAAATAACAATTTTAATAAATATTAAGGGGTGGTTCCCAAACTGTTGAGAGCGGAAACCCACATATCAGCCTCTTTTATCAGTTGATTTTATTATCTCTTATAGAAACCTACCTTAGATTAAAAGGATTATAAATACTCAAAGTGGAATTATCACCACATATCACTTTAATATTTTCATTGATTTAGTACTTTATGAATTGATAGTATGATGATGACATTGTCACATGGCTACGAGGAAAATTTATTCTAATTATAAAATTATATATTTTGTCTTATAAGATAACCATAAACATAGAGTTAGTAAGATTGTTTTAAAACTAGTATATGAGTTTGATATTTACAAGGGGATTCATTTCACTCTTTTTATACCCATGAATGGTCAGCTTTCGAGGAAAGAATAATCTTCATTATATCCCAAATTCTATATTGTATGGATTAGGATAATATAAAACCTATATCCATTGTTAATAAAATTATATCAAAATAAAAAATTTCTTACATTATATGAAATATACTGAAGCCTAATATCCTCTGTAATGGTGTCCTCACGATATTAATCGATGAATGATATAGTGGTATGGAATTGAATAGAAAAACATTCTGATCAATCAACCTCATATATGGTTACTTTCATCATGAACTCTAAGGGACTATAGAGGTCCTTAACAAAAACATCCTTATGATCTTTTAATAATTGAAGATCATCCATTTATGATATATTAGGTAGGATATATGACAACTATTTAAATATTTTATACATCTGCTCGATAGGTTTATGCTTCCTAATGTGGGGTTTCTCCTTAGAATGTTTCTTAGGGGATGCTGCAATTGAGGTTGAATAATCCAGTGATCTATCAAAAATTGAGGGACTTACTATAACCAAATGGTTGATCAGATCTAGTAAACCGACACATCTTGGATAATCATAAAATTGTACACCAACTAAATATTCATCCATGCCAGTTGTAATTGGCCAACACTTGATTGTTTCAATAGTATCTTCTTTATTTTTTTGATCTATTAAAAGATATATTTGTATTTTATGCCTATCAATATGACTTCAGAAAGGATATGAATTGAATACTAAGCTCATTCATGACTTCATATTCACATATTCATTTTGATTTTGTGGTCTCTACCTTCAACTCCTTTTTCAGTTATGCGGAACATTGGTTCATTTATATATATATCATTAGAGTTGGTGTTTTCAAAATGAATGTCTCTCACATAACCAAAATTTAAAATTTTATTTGATGAGAATTTATTTTGGTTTGGTAATTATCATACTCTAAATGATGGGGGAATGAAATAAAAAAGAGTCTAGGTTGGGTAGGGAGTCACGTGAGGATCATAATTATGTGACTTATTCTTCTTCCATAAACTGTATATTCTTTCATAGGATGGGTTCGACAATGTTCTTTTGAGTAATAAAGGAGGATACGAGGTCATGATCATTTGACACTATTATTCCCTGAAAATGATATGATCCTTATAAATCATCTTTTGATTTATCCAATCATTAATCATTCAATCACATATAACCAATACTTCTTTCCATTCACATTTTTCCTATTATTATATAGTAGAATCATGGGCCACTAGTACTGATGATTTCCCCAATACCACCTATTTTGAATAAATGATTTCCATGATAATGTTATACATATAATGCATACATGGATAGTGTAGCCAAACATCCAATGAAAAGGGAAATATTTATAGTGATCAATAAATTTAGGATCATCATGTCTCACATGTTCATATAAGTTGAGGAGATGTTTTTTTATTATAGTGATGATTTAATCAATGACCAATTTATTTTAAGTAATAGGGGTTTTCCACTCAAATTTTGGGTGAAATTGATGTTTATTTACCTCTAGAAAGTGGTGGATTTCTTGTTTTTTTCACTCAGTGGGAGTCCCTAGTAAATGTGGATATTTCATGGGTGATTCATTAGTCATTTGTTTTATATTGGGTATAATAGTTTCAGTTTCTACCTCACCAATCCATTTTTCTTGTGTTATAGGTGTGGATTGATTTTTGGCCTTATTTTTCCACATGTAATCTTCTTCACATTGTTCTATGTTTGAAAAAACCTAAAACATTCTTGGTTATTTTAACATGATTAGTACTATCTATAGTTCTTCATGAAGGTTTAGTGTAAAAAATTCCAATATCTTCTCCTATGGGATTGAAATGCATGGTGAGTAATCCATTCCATTCCTTATGGTAACAACATCATATAAACTACCATTTTCAAAAAATATATTTATGAGGTAAAAAATAAATTTTCCATTATATTGGGGATAAAATGTTAATTGAAATGATAGTTACGATCTTCCCAACCTGAAATGGTCCCCGTTGGTAAGATATTATAGCAATAGAAAGCTGGACACGCTAGAGTTTATAAAAATAGCCCCATTTTCTACCTCTTGATGGTCCCATGGTTCGATCCTGAGGTTGATTAGGGTCATGAAATAAAATAGTTGATTCTTCAAATCAAACATGCCATTGAATTTTTTAAATGGAGTATTCATAGAATTGGGGGGATGAGGATTGGCATCTACCCATTTAAGATAGAGTTTCATTTCAATATACATTATATAATTCCACCATAACAATGACTCCAATAGAGTAGTAAGGGACTCAATGTAACTATGGATTTATATGTGAAACACCATAAGATTCATCTTTAGAGTGTGAGTAATGGGAAATTTTTGATGACTTTATCATGTATTTTTCTATTGTGGACTGCTAGTTCACGCCGAGGCTAAGGGACTATCTCGATAGGAGGGAGGATACTACCAAAATAGAGAAAAATCATAGTCATCCTCATTTTCTGAATTAAATTGGACCGTTTTGTGAGATACAAACCCATCCTAATGCTTTTATTGTGAAATTTTGTATAGATTAACCCCCCCCCCCCCGAATGAATGAGATGAGAAGTATTCACTTCTACTTGATTGTTAACCCCTATTGGATTTTCCCTTAAGTAATTCCTTATTTATCCATAAAATTTTGTACAGAGAATAATCGTAAAATTAGGCGTTCCTTACATATATAAGGATTTGGTCCCTATTAGTAGAAAGTGGAACATGACCATACTTTGCAATTTATATTTTGTATGAATGGAATTGAGGGGATAAAACTCCTCATTTAAGGCTCCATGTTCTAGGTTTTCCACTATTTATAGGTATGAATTCCTCAGGAAGATGTTTTAGTATAAATTGTATCTGAGGAAACTATTTCCCCATTGTATTTCCTAGTATCTATGTCTAGATCTATCTGATCCACCAGATTAGAAGTGATAATATTCACCAAGGCATATCCAGAAACATGAATCACTTAATAATAATCTAAGTAAAAGATTGAAATTTTTTTCATCTACCTTCTAGAAATATTATATCACAGTCTTCTCACAGTACCCCTTCTTAATATTTTTCATATTAATCCCCTTTTTCTATAGTGGGTCATTTTATTTTATGGAATTTATGGTGTTTGATCATATTTATTCGGTGTTCCACTAGACTTGATCTATGAAGGATGATCCTTATGGAATATCCAACCAACCTCATCAAGCATTATATGAATAATAGGTGTCTTGCACATATCATCTAGAATTATTTGAGCAATGAATTCCATCAATCACTACCAATCAAAGAAAAGACTAAATCTCTTTGAGTGAGTGATACTAATGCTCCCAAAATCAAGGGTTGTGGTTAATGTGGTGCCACTAATAATGCTCCTCAAAATCTCTAAAAATTTTATAATTACAAGGGTGGAGATGGTGGTTAAAAAATACCCCATCAATTCATGCTAGTTTTTACTACGAGTGTAACACCCAGTATTATTATGGACCATTTTTTTTTGAATGAATTAATTTTCGTTGATGTCATTCATGTCACTAAGTCAAAAATTCCTTCGAAAAGGAAAAAAGATAGTGTACATTATAAGAAACACCTACTTTTAGTATGTAACATGCATCACCTACTTGACATAAGTTACAAACAACATCAACATGGATTACGTAATGTGAAACATTGAGTCTATATGAAATAAAATTTTATTGTTATATTTATTTAAACAAATAACTATTACCTAGTTGTTCAACATAGTTATATAAATAGTATAAATTAAATTTAAAATATTTGTTATAATGTATTTATATAAATAAATCTTATTGATAATGAAATATATAAATTTTAAAGACCTTAGTTGTTTAAAAATATTTTTGTCTAAATTGGTCTCTTTTTTGTTTACTTCAATGAATAGAATGAAATTAAATTTTATACACATTTGGAAATTTAAATTTATAAAATAATTTTCATTTTTGAATATATAATTTAAAAATTAGCATAGGTTGATATTTTTGTATTTATTAAATCAACATCATTTTTTGGAGGAATAGTTAAAAATAATGACATTTTATTTTGTACTGTGTGTTTTATTAATTTTTTATATGGTTATATTATATTTTAAATTGGTTTAAAATTTTAATTTTATCATATTTTTTAATTTTATCTAATTTAGGTTACTAAAATCAATTTCAAAATAAAATTGGATATAAAATCATTGGAATCATATGATCATTATTACTTTAAAAACATGCGTTGTTGTCCCATCCGTGAGATTAATTTTAAATTATTTTATGCCACTAATATTATTATAATTTTGAATATTTGAATAAATATATGGAATAATGAAAATTTATAATTTCTAAATATTTAAAATTAATTTTTGATGAAACAATATTTTTGAAAGTAATTAAATGTAATTTCAACTATTAAGGTAAAAATAAGCATAACATGGGAATAAACATTAAACTTAAGGGCCCAAATGTCCTATAATATATTCATAAATAAATTTTATGTCCATTATTCATAAATTAACTATAAATGATTTCTTTGTTTTTGTTTTTCATTACATTGTTTAAGTAAAAACGTTGGCACAGATAACTTGTTTTCAAAAATATGATGTGAGTCCTTTCCATTATCTATAAAAGGCCACCAGCTCCACCCCTTCATCACACCTATAAAACCACTTTCATTTGTCCAATATAATCCCAATGAAATCTCAATATCACTAAATTTATCCTTTATGTATTTATTAGGGTATATAATAATTCAATGATTCCTTTTTGTACAAAAAAAAATGAGTTTCCCAATTAAAAGGTTGCATATTATCTCAAGCTCCTTTCATTTATTTTCATTCTCCAAACACTACAATATCGATATTCAATTAGAATATATAAACAAAATTATCAAAAATATAATGATATCTTTTTCTAATAATAGTTATACATAAACATATACAAACCATTGTCTAATGGATACCAAATATTCTGTTTCTTTGTACGACGAACTACTGCCTACAAAACGGTGACTGTTCGTTCTTCATTTACGACCTCTAATGGTTAAAATAATGATAAAAATTATATCTATATAAAATATATATGATATTTATAATTTCATTAATCTTATTTAATTCTTTTAAAATTTACATCTTTACATTTTCTAGTTGGTGTAAATATGATAATTTCATTTGAGGAAGTGTGGACTATCACCCCCTCAAAGAGGTGTGATTCATTCACCCAATACATGGAATGTATTACGAATGGGTTCATTAAAAATTAATGATATAAATGATATAATAATGATATTGTAATAATGATATATATACATATATATAAATATAGTTATGCGTCACTTTCAATCTTCCATTTAATATGACAATAAAAATGGAAACAACGTTCATGCCAACATACGACTTAACATCTCCAATAACGATGTATTACAATTCATAAATCTATATTTGGTAGATTATTTTAATTCATATGTAATAATTATAAGTGATATTTAATCATTTATTAAATTATGGAATCATTATATAAGTATTAGTACGAAAGATATAACAAATTAAGACACATGCAAAGAACAGAGCAGATATTACCAGAAGCGAAACACAATCAAAGGATTGTCAACAAGTGAGTAATATTAATTAATAATAAAACAATTTATGGTATTATATAAAAAAATATTATTATCTAAAATAAATATAATAAACATACATTTATCATAAATGAATCCTTTATGATTATTAAGAGAGTTAATACATAATGTATGAGGATTTCAAGACTCGCTTTTATTTCTATGAGATTTAGAACATATTCTACTATAATATATTTGGTTTAGTGATTTTAAATCTGATGAATAAATTTTATGGTTTTTGTAGATAATGTTTTGGTTATTTAAATATCAATTTTATGATCTCTCTCTTTCATGTGGTTTTCATTTGATGAATTACCAAATTCGGTAAATTGGTTTTGTCTCAATTTTCCTTCTTTGAGACAGATACCATAAAAATCAAAAACCATGTTTTAAAAAATGTTTGAAAATATGATATTTTAATATAATTTTATATGAATTTAATTTCAAAAAATAAATTATGGTTTTCAATCTTCATTTATAATTATTCAATGTATTTTTAAAGAAACTATTTCCAAAAGTATTTGTAATACCCTTTTTATTAAAATGATTTCATTATTATTTTATAATATTTTTAAGGAAAATGGTTTTCAAATCATTTTCATGATATCTTCATTTTTATCAAAGAAAATTTTTTCTAAAATATCTTTAAGTATTTCATTATAATTATTCATCATTTTTTTCAAGAAACATTTTTTAAAAAGGTTTAATGTTTTAAAGATTTTCTTTAAAACATGAAAATGTAGTTTCCTTAATAAATGTTTATTGAATGACCTTCCATGTTATTTTCCATCCAATATATAATTTTTATGTTAAAAATAACATATAAAAATTTAACCAAATGTTAAATTTGTATTATTTCATTAAACGTTTCTGTTTTGAGAGATTAATCCTCATAACGAAAATATATCTTCCACTAGTTATATGATTTTGAGACCCCGTTATTTTCACGAGTTACTCTCTTGATTATGAAACGTATATATTTATATATGTTTTAATGTGATAAAATTTTAATGATATCCATTTCCTTTTATGGGTTATGATTTGATGTTTATATACCTAATTCTTATTTATGGTTCATGATATAATGAAATGTTTATTATCATATTGATAATATATGACTAATTATATTATGAGATGGGTGGGACCAATATCTATCTATAATTAATTGGGTAAATAAAAATATCTCATTATAAAATTATGCGAATCAGGTCAACGAGCTTGATAAAATATAGAAATTGGAGAAACCTAATCCCATACATGGAATGTACTGTGATTGGGGATAGTGGTTTGTCCCGCCTAGTAGGTGTAGTCACCATGAAGTCAGAAGATGGTGAAACCTGGTCCATTATGGGAAGATGTGGAAACATGATACCTTATAAGGAATGGACTAAAATTGAGGATGGTGGAGTGTCCCACCCATTATTTTCATTTCCCATGATGTTCCCTGATAAGTTCTACTTAGGTTTCATGACTTATAGTAAATGATAACACATGTTTTTGTTTTCCACAATTTCATGTCTTATTCCTATTATATGGTTTCATAAACTATGTTATTTATTTACTTATGATTCATGTCTTATTAACTACCCATCTTTATTCCATGATTCATGTTTCCAATCTAATGATATGTAGGGTATGATATTCTTATATTACGATCACATTATCTTAACCATATGATCATATTTATGATTACATATCTCCCTTGTTTACCCTTTTTGATCATATTATTTCAACCCTTTTTAGGTTTCATTTCACAATTTATGAATATATGTATTATGTTTGATTTTTCTATGAAGGGTTATAGTCATGGAGAAACAAGATGAACATAATGTACCACACTTATGTACATGTTTTTATGAATCAATTTTTCAAAGGCTCTATACTCGTATAGTATATTGGTGTTTGATTGTATAATGTTTTAAGTATTCCAAAAATTTTCTGTAATGTTAATGTATTAAAATTGTAGTTTAATATAGTTGGTATCAGAGAAAATGAATATTTAATAATTCTAAACTAGGATGAGAAAATGATATTTAGACCTCCAAGTGCATGTCTAATGATAAGTATAAGAATATATAAAAGTATAAGAATACATCATGGAATTATTATAAATGATATACTGAGTGGTTTACTATAAATACATCCTCGTCTGGATACTACAATTGGATGTGGATATTACATAGATGTACCTAGGAGTAAAAAACTGGATAATATGTTTCGATCCTGACTTTGTGTAATCTGGTTAATGACCATAGGCTTTGATGCCCACCTGGCATTACAATCCCAGGGTATATTATTTGGAAATTCACATAGTCTTCTTGAATGATCATGAAGTATTTAAATAGAATATGGATTTGATTAACCTTATATAAACCTAAGGTGTCATATATAATAGAAGGTTTCGTAATTTAGAAATCCTATATGTGGATTTTCATGACTAATTAGTTCCTCATAATGATAACGTTTTCGTACTCTATGATTATTGTTTTAGAAAATTGTTGGAAACCAAAGGAACCATGATATGAGTGATTTCAATGGAAAATGAAATGATTTTCCTCCTATAAAAATAGATTTTATAGGAGTTGCAATGAAACATTTCTTTTTTATAGTGAAAAAACTTTCTCCAGCTATGAATCATGGTGTACTTCCTAATTATTAAAATATGGAACAACAGGATTTTGAGTGTTTCATGATTCAACACCGAAATTCTTTCAGAATTCCATCTAATCCACTTTTTTTAGAACAATAAATTAGTACTATTGAAAAGATATTCTTCTTTGTCCAGTTCCCAAATCATGAGAACTTCATTTTAGTTGTTTTCTGGTCAGAAGGTCAACCAGTCCAATTGGTGGAATCTGATAAATAATACAATGAATTGAGGTGAAGTTGAATCCCTGGATTGGGATGAATGTAAGAAATTATTCTCCAATAACTACTTTTCTTGTTTTATTTATATTATTATAGAAAATATATTCCTTCATTTGATGAAAAATGATGAGGGATCCATCAGCACCAATGAGGTTAATTTACCAAGACATTCAATGCATGCTTCTATAATTTTCATCCAACTAGAGAGTAAAGTTGATAGGTTTTTCAGTGGCATTAATATAGATATAATAAGGGAATTGGACCTAATATACATTATTAGATATGAATAAATTGGCTTTTTGAAATCAATGATGAAATAGAGGAATGAGTTAAATATAAATATCATTCTATTAATAATAAATAGAAGATGGAGTTCTAGGGAAAATCTAAAAAACAAGAATAGATTAAAATTATAATTTCTTTATTTTCTATGTGAGAAAAAAATCATAATGGTAATTGTCTTAAGGTATGGATATCAGGAAATTTATTAATTCACTGATGAGAAGAATTTGTACAAAGATGAAAATAGAGGAAAATTTATATATAATGAAGCTCCCATAATACAATGATTTTACCGTAAGATGAATGGGAAAAATGATAACAAGTGCCCAAATGCAAGGGCCATTGATGATGATCGATGTTAAAAACATTTAAATATGAGGTAATAAAGAAATTATCATGAAATTTTAAATTTTTAATAATGGTGTGGTTATGGTTTAGTGAATGGTACACTTACCATTCAATATAGAACAACTAATGTCTTGTTTGATTTATGATCTACCTAGTCGTTCATATCTAAAGAGTTTTATAAGGGTGTTATTAGTACAAAAAAATGATTATATGTGGAATTAGCAATGTAGAACAATAATTGTATGATTATTTCATATAATGAATATGATTCCTCCATGTTAGATGTTTTTGGTAATGTGCTTCCTAAAAATGGGGTCATTCTTTCTTTGGTTGAAATTGAAGTCGTCATAGGTATGGATTTCGTTTCCCTACAGAAATACCAAATAAATTTCTATGAAAGGGAAGTTATGTTCGATATTTCAAAACCTCCCATGATCAGTCATCAATGTAAAAATAAGGATTAAAATTCTATAGATATTACATATAGTTTATGGGTTTTAATTATGATTCAAAATAGAATTATATCTCAAATGGTAGGGGACAAAATCAATGTCGATTATATTCATATTTTTTTGGTAATTTTATGATGTATTTATAAAATATTTTTACAACCATACACCAAAGAATGAAGTTGAGTTATTAATATAACACATACCAGATTCCACACCAATTTCAATGACTCATTTTATAATGGATAAAATTGGGTCTTAGTAATTAAAAAATATACTCCATGAAAATTGGGATAAGGGTTTTTTGTAACCAACTGTGTGACCATAGGATGAAACTTTTCATTTTGTGATAAATAAATATGGATCAATGCAAATATTCAATGACTACAAGTATTTAAACAAGATCACAATTAAGAACAAGTATCCTCTTACCCATATTGATGACTTGATTGGTTATTTGAATAGAGCTCAATAATTTTCAAAGATTGAACATCATTCTGGATATCATCAATAGGTTATACCCCCGATAAAGTTCTATACAAGGTATGGACACAATGAATACATACTGATTGTATTTGTTCTTACTAATTCTCATGTTATGTTAAAGGACATGATGAGTAGTATCTTTAAATAATACGTTGAATATTTTTTGGATTTCCTTATAAATTATATTCTTATATAATCAAGGAGTAAGGAAGAGAATGGGTATCACTTGATAATTATACGAAGGACCCTATGAAAAAAATATAATAACAATTTAAATTTTTTTTTGGCTGAAAATGTTTCATTTTCAGTCACATAATATCAATAGATGGTATAATACTAGATCCATCAATGACAGAGTCTATTTAATTCTACCATATGCCAACTATATTGAATGAGATATGTAGTTTTCTTGGTGTATCTGATTATTATTGATAGTTTCTGTATAATTTCTCATAACTGTCTAATCCTATAACCATGTTAACTCAGAATAGTGTCATGTTCTTGTGGATAGATGAATGTAAGGAAAATTTCAAGAAACTAATGAGATGGTTATTCAATGAACATTTGGTTACATTACTTTATTGTATATAAGGGTTTTTAATCTATAGTGATTCATCCATCACAGTATTTGGATGTTTGGTTCTGCAGAACTACATGGAAATAACCTCTTCCCCATGAAAGTTGAAGACTCATGAGAAATAATACCTAACATATAATTTGGAGTTAGAAGCAGAAATTTTTTCATTAAATATATGGATGCCTATCATTATGGAGAAAAGTGTGGTATATATATCGATCATAAAGGTCTGAAATATATTTTCACACTGAATGAATTTAACATGCGCCAATGAATATTGTTATGGTTGATAATGGATTATTACTAATTATTACATTAATCCCAAGGGAAAGGGAAAAATGTGGTCTTTAATTTGATTCAGAAAGATCATTATAGCTTATCCATGATGATAATCTCATAAGATCCAATATTTTTGTGTTTGAAATTATAGGAAAAGGACTCCTTATGTTAGGAGAAAAATATTACCTTTCTCAAATGAATTATCAAACCTCTATCTGTGTGAATATTAAATTGGTGTGTAAGTGCAATGAAATTTTGTAAAAGAATGATGGAAAATTTTCTATGTTTAACCTTTATCAGGATAGAATGATATGATTCTAGCACAAAGTATGTGTTCCATTCATACCAGATCTGAAGAAGCATCTGTTAGAGGAAACTCATAGTTATTTATTATCTATTCATCTGGGAAATGTGATGAGGTTTAGTAATTTGAAAGAATACTTCTATTGATATGGCATGGAGATGGATATCATGGAATATTTATTATAGTGTTTGGTATTCCAAAAAGGTAAGGCTAAATGAATAAATAATAAGGGGGTGTTGAATCCATTACCCATACCTAATTAGAAATGGTAGAACATCACTATCGATTTTTTCATTATTCTACCAAAAAAATATAAATTGTACAATGTTATATGAGTGGTAGTCGATGACCTTACTAATTAAGCACACTTCAACAATATTAGATAAGGCTTATCTCTAGATCATTTTCCAGGATATACATTAATGATGTTGTAATTATTTATTGAGTATTGCATTCCATTGTATCATATAGGGATATGAGGTTCAACTAAATTTTCTAGAGAATTCAACTGAAAGAACTTGATTCGGAATTGTGTTTCAATACATCATATAATCCTCAGACATATGGTCTATTTGAAAACAATAATTCAACCCCTATATGATATGTTGAGATACTTTTCTCTAGATTTTAAAGGAATTTGGGATCAATAAATTCATCTAGATGAACTTTTCTATGACAATACCATTCCCTTAATAATTCAGAATGTACCTTATTAAGCCCTTTATGGGAATAAATGTTGAGATCTAACGTGCATGTATGAAGTCTGAGAAAGAAAAGTATTAGAACCTAAGATCATTGATGAAATAATAAAAAAAATTAGAACTATTCAACAACATATCAAGGAAGATCAAAATCGGTAGAAAAGTAATTCTAAAAACTGATGGATGGATCTTTAATTTGATTTTGTTTAAAAACATTTCTATGAATCTCACCCTTGAATAATTTTATGTGATTCTAGAAGAATGTCAAACTAATCCCTAGGTATATAGGTCCCTTTGAAACTCATGATCATGTAAGGGTTGTATCCTATCAATTGGAACTTCTTCTAAATATATCTCATGTCCATTGTGTGTTCCTTGAATCTCTATTGGGTCATTACATAAATAACCCTTCATATATATTGAAATCATATGTCATATCTCTGGACAAAAATCTTTTTTATCTATAACAACCAGTTGAAATCCTAAACCATATAGAGAAAGGTTCTTCGAAATAAGACCACTCACCTGGTCAATTATTTATAAGAAATCACTAGTTAGATGAAGCTATGTGGGAACTTGAGGATATGATGAAGCGAATGTATAATCATTTTTTATTCAAATAATAATTTTCAAGGGGGAAACTCATTTTAAGTGGGGTAGAATGTATCTCCCTAAGATGTTGTTGACCTTTTTTTTTGAATGAATTAATTATCATTGAGGTCTTCCATTTCACTAAATCAAAAAATCCGTTGAAAATTGAACCGGATTAGTGTACCATAGATGCAACATCTACTAGGAGTATGTTACATGGAATATTTACTTGGCATACATTACAAGCAACACCAGGTATCTAGGAAACACCATTTTATTATTATAATTATTTAAAATAAATATGTATAATGTTTACTTTAAACATAGTAATATTAATATTAATAGATATTTTTCAAATACCAATCACTATAGTTTTACTTAAATACATAAATTTTATAATGTAATATATGATATTTTGTAATGTCTTTATATGTTTAAAAATACATTTTATCAAATGAAATTCAATTTATGTACCTCTAATGGAGACTATAAAATAATCTTATAACACTTTTATAAGTTTAATTTGACAAAATAAAAAAATAATTTATTTATAACACCCATATTAGATTATGGTTATTTTTTGGGATTTTTCTAAGAACCATTATTTTTTGGTTGAATAGTGAAAAACTACTGATTTTAATTCAAACCTATATTTTCATCTAATTTATTTATAACGATAAACTATATATTAAATTTGTTTAAATTTTTTGTTATATAATAATTTTATAAACTAACATAATTTAAGTCATTTTATCAAATTTCACATTAAAATTGGACAAAAAACATAACATATTATTGATCATTATTACTTTAAAAACATGTGGTCTCATCCCATCATCTGGATTAAATTTAAATTAATTTCCCCCACTATAGTAAAAATATTTTTGAAAACTGGATTCCATATTTGGAATCATGATAACTTATAATTTCTTACATGGTCATATTAATTTTTGACCAAAATGATTTGTGAAATTAATTAAATTTAATTACAACGATTAAGGTCAAATTAAGCATAACAAGGAACTAATCATTAAACTAAATGTCCCAAATTAACAATAAATATGTAAAAACCTAATTTTTTGGAAATTATTCAGCAATTAAACGTCCATTATTTTGGTTTTTTGGTTTTTTATGACTTGTTTTAATTACAAATGTTGGTACACCTAACATATTTTCAAAGATACCATGTGAGTCCTTCCCCTCCCCTCTAGAAGGAAACCACTTATCTCCCTACATAACAACTGTTAAAAAACATAATTCTGTACAAGTCATGGTCAATAAATATTCTAAAATCCTCCCTTACTCATTTAAGTCTCCCTTTTGTCATAAAGAAATCCAGGGAATCCTTTTGGCTTAAACATAAAGGAGTTACCCGATTAAGAGGTAATGTCTTCACTCAAACTCCTTTCTTTTATTTTCTTTATCCACCCCTTCCACTATCCTTATTCTATTATTATAAAAAACACCAGTGTACACAATATACATTCTATTCTTTTTACATACACCAACTCACATCTCTATCTAAATGATAATGAACACACTGTTTATGTGTACGGTAAACTACACCCTCATAAAACAATGATTGTTCGTTAATCCTTTGCCACTTCTTATGGTTGGAATTATGGTTTACACTATATATATATACTATATATATAAAATTTATCAATTTTTTAATGTTATTTTATTCTTTTACAACACACATATTAATAGTTTCCAATTATGGTAAATATTATAATTTTGTTTGAGGATGTGTAGACTACCTCCCCGTCAAAGCATTGTGATTCATTCAAACACTACATTGAATTTATTATTGATGTGATAATTAAATATGAAAGATATATATTTTATAATAATTATAATTGACTATATATATATATATATATATATAATTATGTGCCACTTGATCTCTTTTTTTTCAATACGAAAACAAAAATAGAAACAATGTTCATGTGTACTTATGGCTCACCATCTACTTGAACTGTGTATTCCATTTAATAATTGTATATAATAATTATTATTATCATAAACATATAATAAATATAAATGATATTTATTTCATTTTTTATATTATTTTTCATGATATAAGTATAAGGACCGAAGATATAATAAATAAAGACACATGCAATGAAATAAGGGATACTACCCGATGTGAAATCATAACATAGGATAATTATCAAGTGGGTAATATGTAGTAATAATAAAACCATTTATGGTATAATATAAAATAATATTATTCTTTAAAATATTTTATATAAAATTATAGTTATTATATAGTAATATTTTACTGATATGAGGAGAGTCAAGACACAATGTAAGGGATGGCACCCCAATCCACAGGTCCGCTCTCAAATTATCTTCTTGAATCAGCATCTGACTTCTACTAGGGTCCCTCCCTAACATCGTTGGTCTGGTTCGCTCTCCCTTGCACACTCTTCTCCGCTATTTCTGCTTGTATATTTTTCTCCGGGTTTTCTCCTATTTCTCTTTCGATGGATCGTGGTCTCCTCTTCCTGTTTCTTCTCCCCCGGCTCTTTGAATGCCTTAACCAGGTGTGTTACTACGCTCTGGCCTCGGGTTGCACCTCTTGTATAAAAGTCATATTTGTAGTGGAAGGAACATCGATGTTTTGGCATAGCAGTTTGGCGATTTAGGATCCTCTCGGAGTCTGTGGTCTTCTCCATTCTGGGTTTTAGCACCTGGTCCTTTTATAGGGTTTTACCCCTTGCATCTCTATTTTTAAGGCCTTTTCCCAATTTCCTCCTATGGTTTCATCGCTGTTCGTTCTACAATTCCCTCAGTGTTATTTTGTTGGGGGGTTTCGATCATCTATTGCTGGTCCAACATTGGAGTGTCGACGTTGTGGTGATGGCTTATAATAGATTTTTATGGGACAATGATGGATGTGAAAAAGGTGATTGTTGTCAGGATGGTGTTTAGACAGGTTCTTATTTAGGTCATCGACTTCCCTGGATTGAGGTCTCCCAGTCAAAGATGGTCTCACTGTTGCTTCATCATGAAAAAGCCTGTTTTTCCTCTACTATGGATCGATGCATCCATTATTATCTTCAAGGTAGAGCTGGGCGGTGGTCTCCAAGGTTCTTTGGGAAGTGAGTTTGAGTGGGCGGCTTAGAAAGATTAACAGTGAAGATGATTGATTGGCTCTAACAAGGTATGGTTTGGTTTTGGCGATGATGATGGTGGGTTTTTGCTATGATGCGACTAAGTATGTGTGATGCGGGAGGGCCCTCTATTGGAGTTATCTTTAGAATATTCAATTTTGATGAAAAGGAAAGTTCTGATTATGGTGTTTCTGGTTCACTTGATAGTTCTGTGTTTCTTCCTCATAACAGTGTTATGGTTGACGATGGAATGATGATGTTGATGATGGCTCGACAATATTGAAGGTGATCTTTGGATGTGGGCGACGATGATATGGTTCTGGACGACGGCAAGGGTGAGTATTTTGATGTTGTTTAAAGCTGTGACGATGATGGCTGGTGGGATCTCTCCGGTGATGTGTGATGGATGTGATGAAGATGTAGACAAGGTGGGTCGATTTTTGGGGTGTGGCTCAAGGAGGCTTGCTAACTGAGGATCTGTGTCCCGAGGATCCTGTGAGATTTTAAATTTTTTTATGAAAGTGGATTTCAAGACACCGTGCAAGGGGATTTCTAGTCTCACTTTTATTTATGTGATATTTATACATTATTCACCACTCATATATTTTGTGTGGTGATTATTCATCCAATAAATATACTATAATTTTGTTATGCATATGTTTGTGGGCATTTAAAAATCCATTTTATGATATATCTCTAACATATGGTTCATTTTTTAAGAGTTACCAAATCATTAAAGTAGTTTTATATCCATGTTTCTTCTCTGAGACACATGTGATGAACGTCAAGAACCATAATTTCAGAAAATATTTCAAATATAAAATTTTTAGATAATTTTAAATGAAAATGGATTTTAAAAGGGGGTTTAATGGTTTTTAATATTCCATTATGAGTTGTCAAATTATATTCAATGAAATAGTTTTGAAATATTTTTTTAATATTTTTTTAGTAAATAGTTTTCCCAATGTTTTTAGGATTCTTTTCTGGATTTTATAAGGAGATGGATTGAATATTGTTTTCACGATATCAATATACATTTTCAAATAAAAATTATAAATTTTTTCCTATATTTATTTATATGTTTTCAAGTTTATTTTCATGAAAATGGTATTTTAAACGTTCTATGGTTTAAAGATCTTATTTTAATGAAAAAAGGGTAGTTACTTCAAGAATTGTGTTCAAAATACCCCTATAATTTATTTTACATCTAGGATAACATCTATTCATGGTACACATTCTCTTATAGATAATTATCCAAGGGATCTATTCATATTATTTCATGAATGGTTTATGTGTTGATACAGTGATTCTTATGACACTCATTTATCTTCGATGGTTTATATTCCATTGAAGCATGATTATTTTCATTTTTTGTTATTGTATTATTAAAACTATATATTTTCAATAGGTTATAGTGTGGTGAAATTTTAATGATACCCATTTCATTTCATCTGCTATGATTTAATTTTTATAGAACCCATCCCTTTTTATGTGTCACGACATGATGAAAAATTTATTATCTTGTGGTACTTATATAGAAGATTTTATTACGAGATTGGTGGGACTTATTTATATAGTTATCCATCATTTTCCTATACTACTATTAAATCATTTTAATTATTAAAAAAATAATATTATTACACATAGAGGATCCAATGTTTTAGTGTCTTGGGAAATCATGGTATATATATAACTATTAAAACATCAAGCATATACATTTATGTAGTTCATTCTTCTCTGGTTTCTTATTGGCCCTTGACCACTACATAGTACATGTAGTCACTTGAGGATATACATAAAAAGGGTTGAAATAAAATCCCAATAATAGGATATATAAGATCAATATAAAAATGGGTGAGCATAAACATAACATAAGCAAAGGATTATGAATATGAGAGGAAGCATTAATAAGAGACTTGAAATGTTAAAATTCATTAAAATGAAACATCATGTCTTAGATGTTTAGTTTCAAACATTTTTGTGAAAAAATATATAATATTGTTCACTTAATTTCACATTATCTCAGGAGATTAATCACTTTACCCAATACATTGGTGCACCATATAATTTCGGTTGCACCCATCACATTGAAATATTCATATTGCGCTATATTATTCTTGGTGCACCCATCACGTCATAACATTATCATTTATCATGCATGCCACAATAAACATTTATAAAAAATAACACAAATAATCCATGAAAATGAATGGGTTTTCTCTCATAAGAACACATTCATAAACGTTGGTTTCCCAGATGAAAGAGGGAATAACATACATGTTACAAGAACAGTCAAACTAGAATGATAAGTAAAATGTGTGTTCATAAAATAAGAGTTATATTGGAAAATATTTTTTTTCACATAAACAGTAGTGGAAAATATATATAATACCGAAAAAGAAATATAAATATGAAAAAAATTATTTTTAAGTTGTAACCATATTAAAAAATGAGTGAAATTGGGAACGCTCGAAGGATGAAAGATGGGTTCAAGAATTTCTCCTTATATTATATCTGAAGTCTTAATTCATATTAATGTCCTATATAACCACATTAGTTCCATTAATTAACAATTACAGAACCCTCTATAAGTGGATATTGTTTATTATGGTATCATTAAGTTATTTTATCTGACTTTAGATGAGTTTTAGAGTTTAAAAACATTGTTCAGGAATGTTTGTTTTTATGGGTTTTCTCGAGCGGTTCACTTGTATTCATAAATTTATGTTTGGGTAGAACATGGGTAAACATCTATAAATGATATTCCATATTATTAATTATCTTTATATATTTTAAATGGGTTTATAATTGATTATATTATATACCATGTGGATGAATCATTAGATAATAATTAAATGATGATTCTTTGAGTTAATTTGGCGGTTTTTCATGCACAACAAACTTATTTTAACTAATCATTTTGTAATAAGTACATGAGTTTGTTCCAGAACATTAAATAGGACATAATACATATAAAATGTCCATTTTCAACAATATAAATTGTTTCATAACCAAATATGAATGTAGAAATTGAAAAAGAAAACATGTCATCCTTGAAGATGCTAGATTAACACCTCACAAAGAGTGTTTTCTTTTATAAAATAAAATGATATGGGGAAGGGGGTTGGAATGTATAATATTCCAATAGTATCATAAAATTATATTACATGTATGATACTTGAGTTACCATACCATGTGGATGAAGATAGGTGGGGAGAGAATAAGAAAAAAAATTAAATTTAAAAGAAATAAAAGGAAAGAGGAAGGAAATTTACCTCTTGAATCCTACTCTTGAGATCCTCCATAGGGTACCTAGGCATGGTATTCTGATGATACCAGAAGCTCTTGGACGTGGGGGATGTTATATAGATGATTAATGTGTAGAGTTTATACCAGGCATGAAGCTTTATAGGTGTGAGGAAACGAAGGTGTGAAGTGTGGTATTTATAGTAGAGGGAATATTAATGGGTAGTGTATGGTGAATGAATCACTAAAATATTTCTATGGAGTTTCATAGGAATATTGGATGGAGCTTAATCTATCAAAGGAGTTTCAATAATTTTTTTGTAGATGAATGGGTGGTATAATGATATAACATTTCTAATGTATTTATAAATATTTTATAAATGTATTAAAATAAAAAAATTATTCTGGTTGTTCATGTTCCAGATTTTACAAAATAACTATATATTATTATCAATAAATTTTAGGTAAGGTTGATGGATTTTGACTGGTGCCGAGTCTTGAGGAACATTCAATGTAGTCAGCAAACCGATGTTTTTGAGAAGAATGCTGAAAATATTATGTGGGAATTTTTAAATACTATCAACATATTTATTTAATTTCATATATAAACCCAACCTATATTAAAGGTTTTATTAAACAAAGAAATGGTTTTCAAAATTTTAGAAGTGATGAAAATCACTACCTAAGTGTCAAGGTGAATGTAAAAATAGATTGAAGAAGCATCAAGAAAAAGTATATCAGATAGATATTTTCATAAAATTGGTATTGGGAAGACTATGTGAATAAGTGATTGGTAGTACAGTTAGAAAATCCATAGATCATATTATTTTAGATATATTTTCACATCATGTAATATCATATATATTCGATGCATGATTGATAAAAAACAACACATAAGAAGTGTTACCAATATTCAGATGGTATGAAAATGAGTTTACTAGATGTTTTATACAAGATGGATGGCAAGATATAATATAATAGATGGATAAATGATCAAAAATTTGTTTTATATATATCTAAATATTTACATCCATGCCTATTTAAATGAAAGAAATTGAAGAAGAAGAAGTAAATAAATAAATAGTAAGTTTGAATAATTTTTAAGAAACATTGTCACAAAATATTGAATCTTTTTTGTAAATGTTATTATAGTAGTTAGAGAAAAAAATTATATCAATTATTTATGTGAGGATCACAATAAAATTCAATTCAATATTGTGGGAAATAAGTAAAATAATATTCCGTTCATTTTATAACCACGTTTAATGGATTATTTTCAAGTGGTTTTTTATAATTGTATTATTTCAAACCCAGGAAAAGAACTAGCCACTCATATTGTGTAGTAAACCTTATAAATACTTGTTTTCATGTGATTATTCACATATGAAAGTTTTCAAAAAATCAATATCTCTCTAAAATGTTGTAAAGTTAATTTCTTAAGTAATAAATTATAAAAATACTCTGTCACTAATTCCCCCTACACCTATTATTGATCATATTGATCTTAATTGACCCTTAAAAAATTACACCATATTCCATAATAGCGATTTCTCTAACAATGGGTTCTGAGCTACAGAGAGAGTAACATGGTATATTATGTGTAAAATACTTGTCTGTACTGAGAGATGATCATTATATACTTGATAACAGATATTCATTGCCTTTATTTTATGAAGTTTATCCCATATGTTCTAGTATTATTAATGCATGCATTCTTCATCCAACATTTCTGATATGTATTAAAGGTGGTGGAGATGGTTCATAACAAAGACAGGAGGCTATTCCTGACTAACACTTTCCACGTATCTATGTCATTTTCATCATCTCCAAGGAAAATAACTTCCACCTGATCTAAACATCATAGTTTCAAACCTCGTGATTTATTGAATAGGGATGGATTCCATTTTACTAGTAGTGGTAGTGTACTACGAGTGGTCATTGAGGTTATACGTTTAATATACCTCAATCAGTTATGTTCATCTTGGTAAGAGGATACCTTTTGAATGGACTCAATTAAGAGAGAAACTTCCTAATATGATTTATTTTTACTGCATAGAATCCCTTTATAGTAACCAGTTAGCGCACTAGAAATGATAGGACATTCTATCCTTCTTACCATTTCCCTATAGAGAGGTCTATCATGACTAGAATAATGAGGAGAGTGCTTATGCTTCATCATCTAGTGTTCGTAGGTAGGAACATTAAGGAATATATTCTATGGAGGGACTCCAAAACTATTGATCACTGTATCATGGGGATAACCACTATGTATTAGGTTACTCAGTCATTCTAACACATAGTATGAATAGTATTGGAAGATGATAGATAGGTATTTTAGGGCCTTTAGGGTATTAAAACTGATCAATGTATGAATAAGTAACTACTTTTAGAATATCATCCACCTTGGTGAAATATTCTTTTAAATGTTCTCCTCCAGGATAATTATTGTCTTTGTATATGGTTTCCATATAAAATGATTCATATGCTGTTGGTGGAACCAGTTGTCATTCACCTTGTAACTAGGTAAGGATATCAAATTGTTTCTTATATTCCACTAAAATATACCGATGGATCTCTTTAGACTGATTAGTAATGTGTGTATTCCTTTTAATATATGTGAGTTGTGTTTTTTTCCTTATTTGGGCTATAAGTGAGTAGGAATATGTGTCAACCACAAAAATTATATCAGGATATATATTGAAAGTACATAAAGATATATACAGGAACTTGGCAAATATCTTGGATTCATGTCAATGTATACCAATTTTTCACATCAATAGGTGGAAATATATGGGCCCACTTTTATGCACTTATAAAGATAGGCCAATGAGTTTCTTCGGTATCAATGTGATAAAATATATGGCCCTAACCATGTGGGATTTCCATAATATTCCTATAATAATCATATTATTTCACTTCTTGGATGTTATAATTACTATATTAGATATGGGAATTGATATAGGAATGTCCTTCTATTACCAAAAATATATGATGGCGGACTTCTTTAGTGGGAATGGAGATGTGTGCATGTTTGGGATTAGAGGATGGAATATATACCGACTCCTTCCATTTTTTACATTAGGATATGTTGTTGGGATTCATGTTTTGGGGTGGTAATATTAATCTACCCATTTCTTATTATTGTAATATACTAGTAGACTTTTTTATGCGAATTTTGATAAGAGTGTTCCCACTAGTTTCCACCATAGTATATCTGTGGGATTCAACTATGGAAGAAGTTATGTGATCCCTCTACCTATAGATCACATCTCATTAAACCTTTTTATATTTCATAAACACATGAGTATGAGTGACTGGTGGAGCGATCTGTTGGGGGGCTCCCTCAACAAGAATTTGAGGGGTGGTGCTTTCATGACGCTAGTAGAGAGAACTGTCATGATCTATCTTGTGTGACACTTGATCCAACATGATTCCATGGTTGAATTTATGAAAAACCTACCGAAGATAAAGAAGTTATAAGTTATCACATTCTGGTGATAAGATTCTACATATATTGGTGGTGTTGAACGACATTACTGGATTCATTGTAGCTCTACCCAAATGGAGTGGTCCTGTAAGATTAAATTCCTAAGGACCCATGAGTGTGGACCATATGTTCATAATGGAACTATACTGATGATACTCCCTTACCATCACATTTTCCACCTGGTGATATTGATTATGAGTATGTGAAATTATCTTCCAATTTTTGGGGTCCATGAATATCATGGAAGATGAATTATAGGAAGGATTTATTAACGATTATGTAATTTATTTATATTGATGATGGGTCAAGAGAATGATTCCTGATGGACATAACAAAAAAAAGAAAACTAATTAGTGTATTATCACTAGTAGGTACATATTAACCAATCCATTTTTATAAGTGAATAACTCATGTCATGTTCAACATTTTTTAACAAGGCATACTAGAATGAATATATCCTAACATGTGAGGGAACCCATTTTTTGTTATTAAAGTATTCAATGCATGTTACCCATTTTTGATTCTACAAGTAATGAGGTTCCATGAATATTAATTGGTATGAGATGAGTGTGTATAAGAAATATTTAAATAAGGCCACTATTCTTGTTTGGGATAGATTACAACAATATTTATTCACGGAACCAAAAACACCCAATGAATCCCACAGTCATTATAGAGATATTACTATGAACCTACTCTTCATAGGTAGGAGGACACTAGAGTTTCATACCAATGACACATAGTAACTCACATTTGTTGATAGGATGGAAGGTTGGGTTCATCACATGCTATTGGGTGAATTATTTCATACTCCAATACTCTCTTATAGATTGATGTCATGTTTGTGGATCCTACTCAAATCCCAACACAGGATTGGATACCCCCATGCATGAAATCAATTATTATCAAGTTTTAATGTTAATATATATACAAATAAGATTTATCCCATCAATTTGAATATTTTTATGTATCATAGGTTCACCATATTTCTCTCATTGTAACTTATTAACATTTTTCTATCGGTTAATATGTTTTAAATATACATAGATGGGTGGTCGAAAGTTTATCTCCATCAATAATGGTGGTAGAAGATTACGGTATCAGTATAAGACCTATAAAAAAGGTGTTAATGTGTATCCTTGTGAATGAAATCAAAACCCAAGTAGTTCTATGACACTTAATAGGGAACATCATATATTTTAGAGTCATTTGACAGAGACCAATCCATGTAGTTTAACGCCATATGATACTGATGAGTAAAAAAGATTCATTGAAATAGATGGTGTGAGACATACACCTAAGAATCACTTTCTTAGGATGAGTAGGTTATGAATGAGATATTTCCAAAATTCTTATATATTTATATATGATATATATATATTATCAATTTCATACTGAATGAAAATTATGATTTTCATGTGTAGTATATGACTCCATGAAACATGCAGAAAAATTTTAATTTGATATAATTTATTTCTAATTAAATATAATCAATCATTTATATTAACTATATCATTAGACTAAATGTGATGGAGAATTATATGTTTTTTTATATGATGCTTGATTTGGAAAAATAACCATTAACTCATTCATTATAAACACATGAGTCATTGATGTATCCTAGAAATTATTCTCATGGATTGAAATATCATTTTCATTCATTGTTAATAGTTTAATAGATTCTTTACAAGTCAATACACCTCCTCACTTGATGCTCTCTTCACCTTTCTCATTTTTATTTGAGGCTCTAGAAAACCATGGAGGAACGGTGGATCTCATTCATTTAATAGATGAATCAAGAATAACCCACGAATACAATATATGTATGGGTTTCCATTTTATTCCCTTAATGATATTTATTAAACACATATTATTGTGCTTAATGATGTTGTAGATACACTTTGCTGTAATGTGCACATGTATACAGTATATTATCATTGTATGTTTTATCACAATTTCTTTATTAATGCTTGGGTGATCCTGGGAATAGGATTTAAATTGATTTTGACTAATATAATATTTTTTTATTAGTCTTGTTTGAAACACATTAGCAGTAAAAATTCTTCCCATGATTTAGATTTATGAAAAGATACTTTGAAATGATTATGAAATAAAAGTTACATTGTTTCATAGGTTTTTTTTGGAAAATTTTGTAAAAAAGGAGTACCCATACATAGCAAGGATATGTAAATGTTATTGTTTTATTACATTTACACACATGGTTTGTGTAAAGGTAACTAATAAATTATATATACATGAGATGCTATGTAAAATTTTTCATGGTCTCCTTAATTCTCTATAATGGTAACCATGAACATACCTTTACCTGATGGGTTTCACGTAGAGGTAATTTCGTGTTTTCAAGGATTTCATAAAAGTAAATAAGGCACCATGTAATGGTATTTAATGTTTATCTTCATTAAATATAAGTAATTTTAGGTTTTATATAATGGAAAAGTGTTCTATGTAAGGGTCACCTGATATATCTTTATGTAGTGGGATTCAGAAGAATTGTATAAAAGTATAATCATGTTTTATGGGTTTTGATTTATAACTAATGTGTTACCTTTAAAAAAATAGAGGAATACCCTCCAATAAAATTTAAAAAAGGTTCTTCTTTATGTCAGAGTTCTAGAATAAAATTACCCTTACACAGAGTGTCTTTGTATGTGTATATTGAGGTTATCCTTAGGTAAAATAGAGATTCCGGATATGGGTAAATAAAACTGTTTTAATTTTTTTTAAATAATAATATATAAAAAAATTTAAAGGGTTTTTAAAATATATACAGATTATTATAAAAGGTATTTTGGGAAATATTAATTTGTAAGGAATTTATAGAATATTTAATTAATTATAAAATAATTAAAATTAAATAACGGTTTGCGAAACAATTTCCCCCTAATATTAATTTTCAATATTTAAAATACCATTTTAAATAAATTATATCTAAAAAATTATGATCAATAAATAAAATCAATTTATTTATAAATTGTAAGGGCTAATATGTAAAGGGTTATAAATTATGAAACAAGTCCTAAGGGTAAATGTTTATATATTTAATTACGAATAATCCATAATTAATTAATTTAAATTTTTACAATTAATGTCAATTTATTTATATATTATTTAAGACACATCAAAAATTTTATGAATTCTATGATGAAATTTTAATCAAAGATTAAATATGTGATATTAGATTATATAAAATGTTTACATAATAAATTATCGGATTACAAAAAATGTTTGTAATTTAAGAATATCATGTATCTAAAAGAAATATGTAGTTTAATGATTAATATTAATTTTTTAATATGTGAATGAATATAAAATATTTATTTTCTTATTTATGGACTATCCATAATATAAAGATAGATTTATAAAAAAATTAACTAAATTTTATTTTTTATTTCTTCATAAATATTTATCTCATATTTAAATAATTAAATTTATTCTTTTATTTAATATTTATTCTATGATATATTCCTTTTTATTAATTTTTTATGAAATTTGATTATTTTTGCCTGCTTGAGTTTAATTTTCATAGTACTTATAGATATATCCTTTCATTACATGCTATGTACGGTTATGAATTATGTTTTTCATCTACCTTGTCCTAAGTTTGTAATTGGTGATTTGATATTGAAATTACTTATTCAAAATAGTTTATTAATATTATTTTTTAGATTTATTGTTAATTGAAATCAATTTTTAGTAAATTATCCTTGGATTGTGAGTTTAAGAGTTGGACTACATACCAATCTAGAGGCTTATCCCTTGCCTAGGTTGATGAATGTTGTTGGATATCTTTCTCTTCAGTCTTTCTCATGTAGAGATTTTAATTTTCATAAAAATTTATGAGTTTACATGAAGTATTAATGAACCTTATTGATATGACACATTAATATATTAATGATACACTCATCATCTATTTTTTGGTGAGAAGTACAATCATCAAGGTTGTGTAAAGAGTTACACAGCAATATGGTTTGAACATGTTGGTTTGGTGGAGTATATAGAATTAAAATCTAAATCAATAGAAACACACATATCTATAAGATTATAACATGATATAATATGCTGAGACTAAAAACCCCTTAAAATAGTAAGTGTCAGATTCCATCCAATGTGTCACTTTTCAGGACCTCGGTTAACCAACTATGTCGGTCATGCAAATGTCGGGTTCCCATAGATTTACTTATTTAAGTTATCCTAGGATAGATAATACTAGAACATATTTGGGTAGATCATTTCAAATATGGGTTCACATATTTTTTACTTTATTAACATGTTTTTGGTGTTTTATTTTGGTTATAATAGTCAGGAGATCCACATAGGATTAGGTTATCAGTGGAATGGAGTTGTGATTATCTATACATCAGATTAAAAAAAGAGTGGTATACTCAACTATTTAAGATTCATATATGATATTATTGGTAATATTCACTACCTAAATAGCTAATTGGTGAGAGGAATTCCAATTCTGGTTATTTTCTCAGTGAAAAATGGTTCTTTACCAACTAACAGATTTGATTCACAAAAGTTGTCATTATTTAAGTGGGATCCAATTTAATAAAATTCATTATTAAATGGTTAATAATATGTGATAATCGTCTGATAAGGATTATGTTATGGATAACATCATCATTATCATCAAGAAAATGATTATGATAATTCTTTAATAACGAGAATATTAATATAAGTATCTCTTAAGATGGGTAAATTAGAAAAAGTTGTAAAGAAATTTTGATGATCTAAGAAAAGATAATAAGGAAAATTATTTTATTGGAATAGTTTATTCCTTAGTAACAATGTTATTTAAATATTAATCATTTGAATCTAGATGCTTATGAAATCGTTGAGTGATTCATTCAAGGTTTCAAAGGAATGAATTGAAAAATGACTAATAGAATCTTTTACTCCAATAATGTACTCAATATGATTTGTTATGTCAATGATTTATGGAATTATAGTATCTTATACTAAATATGATTGGGAAGGTCAAATGATATTTCTTATTATTTAATATGTTGGTGAATCGATGCGACTAAAGGTTTCCTAAAAAATATTTTTGTTATTGAAATAGAGTCTATTAATCAAACAGATATATGAATTCATCAATATTTTTTACAAATTGTTAAAAATATATAATAGTTAATAACATTAAAAGAGATAAATCTTGAATATTTATTTCTGGTAATAGAGAAAATGTGTTTATAAATTCATAACCAGGATACATCATAATTTTTAAAATGTTTATAAGAATTGTATTTTTATCTCATTTCTCTATTGAGACGTCCATATAAATAATAAATTTTTATATAAAATGAGATTTTTGTTTTCAATACACATGGTTTATAGTTTGTTTAATTCTATAATATGTTTTATGGGGAGACTCAAAATATATTATTTTAGTTATGTGATTTATACTATTATTATCTAAGGAAATATGCCAACAATATGATTGAATTAAAATAAACATTACCAAATATTCTCATAGTATTGTGAATATATATAAACTTGGAATATGATTCATAGGTTGTAAAGTACAATATATACAGTAAAATTAGGACAAAGTTAAATTTGAAGAATACAAGTTAGTCAAAATGTTTATCAATGTTTCTGAAAGGATCCAATCAAGGTCATTGAAACCAAGGCCATCCAAGAAGGATTAATAATAATTTTATATGATAGAATTATCTAAGATGTAATTGAATTTTTTTTGAAAGTCTATGAAATGTCCATATTAGGTATGGATGTTATAGAGATTAAATCTTAGATTTCTAAAGTTGCCTCATAATGAATGTATATTTTACTATGTCTTGTAAATATATAGGAGGTTAAAATCAAAAAAAAAAAATTATGGAAATTGTGTGTTATATTCATGAGATAAAGTATACAGTTCCTACATTGAGTATTTTGGTGTAAATTATTTATAAAAAAACAATTTAATCTATGTAAAAGTTATGTATCTACATCTCATTTCTCAATGATAAGAGATTTTTTCCCTTAAAAAGTGTTGTTGTGAACGTTTATGAGATAATTAAATATAAACACGTGGTTTATGATTCTTAAATTTATATAACATGATTTGAGATGAATATATGAATAAATAAATTCTATCTAGGTTAAATAATTTATCTAAATATTAATTAAAATATGAGGAATGTGTTTCAGCCATCCATCAGAGGTATATTTTAATAATATCTTCTTTTTAAATGAAAATGTTGAAATGCATGAAATAAAACATATGATATGGAAACAGTAGTTTATATGTAAAATATTCCAATAAAAATGAAATAAACATTATTTATAAAATAATAATTTTTGCATATTTTCTAGGTATTATGAAAGGATTATAGTTTTTAAGAGGTTGTTGGAAGTCTGTTTGGACTTAAGAGATGTTAAAAGTTAAAATATTATACAAATTTATGTTTAAAGTGAATTTTCTTTAATATAAAAAATATTGTAGGATGTATTATTAAATAATTATATAACTAGTTAAAATATTTCAAGTAATATATTAATGGAATACAATAACAATGATAGTGATGTTGAATATAAAAAGGTCCTAAGTATACTACAATAGATGAAATCATAACATTTTGTGTTGTTAATTTAAGTTGTTTGAATGTGTTATGTAATTGAAAAATTAGGAATATGATTATTAGGCCTCACCATTATTCAAATCAGATTACTTCATCATGTTTTATCACTAAATATATTAGTGTTATGGTTTTATGTGATGGTCGTAAAGATATGTGATGGGAATTACATATGATGTAATAAGTAATCAATGTCCAAAAACTGTATCGAATAGGTGGCTGATATGGAAGTATATCATATATGATATGACAAAACCAGTCTTATATTGTAATTGTTAAATAATATTTAAGAGTTTAATATTATTAATATATATATTATTATATGAAACCTCCATTTTATCATTCATTCATGTTTAATAAATAAATTTAATGATATATACAAATTTTATGAAGTTAAATAATATTGAACTATCAATGTACGATGTTGAATTTATCCATAAACAATTTTTAATTGATTATTATATGTTACGAAAATATTTTGTGGTTAGCATGCATAGAATTATCACATATATATATGGAGTATGCAGATGAGAAATAAACAAACAATATTTCCTTTGTATGCACTATAATAACAATAGTAGATACCCCATAGAGTGTCATAAATTAATCTTTGATATACTAAGAGTGCACAGATCATATTAGGGTCCCCGTTATATGATTTTGGAGAGATACCTAGCATCATAACCTTCAAGAATTTGATACCCTACTTACATAATTATATAAATTGAGTATTCTAATATTAGTGTGATTGGGTATATTTCTGATCATGCCATCAGTAAGAGCATGGAAAAGATGGTATTTTTTCTCTTGTATGATGAGTATTTCATTTTTCATATTGATTGAGATGGAATTCCAGAGTGTGGGGTCACATCTAGATATTTTATATCTATCTTAATGAGGGACATTCGATATTATTATACATTAATTTTGTTGAGATGGTATATCTGAGTATGATATACTCTATAATACCAAATGTAGGATCAAATATATAAGTATTTGATGCTCAAATACAAGAGGGGGTGAATAGTACTTTTAAAAACCTAATGGAAATTTTGTAAAACCGGAATTCTCAATACCTCTATGTTTAAATAACTTTCTTGATTCCAGAAAAGTGATTTAGGAAAAGTGATTTCAGAAAAGCGATTCCAGAAATGAAACTTCACAAAAATATACACTAACTAAGATTCTACCTTAAGGTGTATATAATCTTACTAAAATAGAGTAAAAGTAAGGAATTATAAGAAATTTATACTTTCTTAACAATAATAAATGAACAGCAGAAAAAAAAAGTAGAAACAATATAAGTAAAAAACAATAACTCTTTTAACCCAAAGAGAAGGGCATCCAAAAACCCTGGATAAGAGGTCCCTTGATTTATAATTTTATGAATGTCTGTCTTAACCACACCAGGGTAAGCCCTCGATATGAAGATCAGAGTCTATCTTGCTATCCCCCCAAGCCCTCAACTATCAGGTCATCGGCACCTCTGTCCTCCTATCCCCGGAAGCCCTCGACTGTTCACAACAACAATCAGAGTCGCATGAAGAAAGTCTGTATGAAGCCAAATTTGAACAATCCATTCAAACTTTTTGCACCAAGCTTGAGAGTTTATAAGAGCCTCTCTCTCTAGAAATCACTTCAATAGCATGTAATCACCAATGTCATTGATTTTGTCAAGTCTTATGCACTTCTCAAATGATCTCTTATTTATAGGCTCAGCTACAACGGTAGGCTCCCTCCTCCAATGGTCATATTATTTCTTGAATTTCGGAGGGACCAGTATACGTGTAACTCAAACAATGGTTATTTGTTAACTGGAGGCATTAAATAGTTTTATAATAGAACAAGTGAAAGCATAACTAAAACTGATATTCGGAATGGAAAAAATGAGTGTTCAAAATGTAAGAAAATAAATGTACGGAGTCTAACCAAGAATAAATTCGGAGTCTATAATACAAATATATTCGGATTCTGTTTATCAGAAGAATTCAGAGTCGAACATTATAAAAGTTCATATCCATATTTTGTAACCAGAATTCACAATCATAATTCGTAAAGAGAATTCACAATCAGAATTCATCATCAGAATTGATAATGAGAATTCTTTATCAGAATTCTTCAGTAGAATTAATCATCAGAATTCGTAATCAGAATTCATAATCAGAATTCATCATCAGAATTCGTAACGAGAATTCGTAATCAGAATTCATCATCAGAATTCGTAATGAGAATTAGTAATCAAAATTCATCATCATAATTCGTAATGAGAATTCGTAATCAAAATTCATTATCAGAATTCGTAATGAGAATTCGTAATCATAATTCATCATCATAATTCGTAATGAGAATTCGTAATCAGAATTCATCCTCAGAATTCATAATGAGAATTTGTAATAAGAATTCATCATCAGAATTCATAATGAGAATTTGTAACAAGAATTCCTCATCATAATTCGTAATGAGAATTTGTAATTAGAATTCATCATCAGAATTCATAATGAGAACATTATATAAGTTAGTTATCAGAATTCAGAGTTGAACTTCATAAGAGTTGGTAACAAGGAATTTGGAGTAGAACTTCATAAAAGTTTGTAATAGGAATTTGGATAAGAGAACAGAATGCTTCATATCAATGTATTATACGATTCTGAGTTTTTAGATATGAATCCGAGTTTTATACTTAGAAAATTTATGGTATGAATAATGAAAATAAGGCAGGGGTTAATTTATTTTGGGAAAAACATTTCATTATGGAAGTAAAACAGGGGTAAACTAAAATTTTCTTAAGGATAAGGTGTTTGTGATTTTCAAAACAAGAAGGAATGGAAAATCCATAAGGAAGACCTTATTGAATAAACAATCTCCCCCTTTTTAGAAAGCACAAACATCCTTACGATAAAGAATGAAAGGAGTAAGAAAAAATTTTGAGATATTGAAATTAAAGGTTATCTCCATTTGTTTATGGATAATGGTAAATACGACTAAATCCCCCTTAGGCCTTGAAAATCTATTAATCGTATTCTAGATTTCCGGAATGGTATTTTCATTATCTTGATAATGGAAATCTTCGTAATGTTCAGCTCCCCCTTAGATAGACTTCCCCTTAATTGGGGAGAGTTCTTCTTTACTTAGAAATTTTCTTCTCCCTTTTGGAATTATTTTTTCCTTCTCTCCCTTTGTGATTTTCAAAAAGAGTTTGAGGGAATGGAAAAACAATAAAGTACCTGAAATATTAGTAAAAAAACAAGACAAGCATCAACAATTTCATTATGAATGGACGTATTAGTACAAGGAACAAACATTACAACAAAATATCAGAGTGGTATATTTTGTTTATTTTTCCTTGGACATTATCATTTTGACAATTTTCTTCATCTTTTTCATTTCTTAGTGGTCCTCTTCTACTTCCTTATCTAAGGTTGTGATCCGTTATTCATGAGTCTTCAAGACCTCTGCCTAAGCCTTCATGGCTTCTTCCTGAGCCTTTACCAATTCATCATGCTTCACATGTTTTTCATTCATCTCACTCTAAAGATCCTCCCCTGTTTTCAGGATTTTAACAATATAGCTCAGCTTCCCATTCAGATCATTCACCTCCTGAATCCGAGAACTTTGTTCTAGACATATATTTTCCTGAAAACTATCTGAAATATTTTTAATTTTGACATCCTCAATTCCAAAGGCTTCCTTGACATCTTCTTGAAACTGACCAGGCTCTTCCATATCTTCAACAATCTTCTTATACCATAGAGTTATTTTATTGCACAACTTTCTGTGGACCTTTTAGTTCATAAGAAAATTATTATGTTCTTCCTTAATCATCGCACATTTATCCATCACCGTGGATACATATTCTGACTTCTGATTTGTGGTGTGATGAAGCATCTGGCATCTGTAATCTATTATAGGAATGATCAGAATTGTATCTACCAACTTCATCAAGGACTCAACAACAAAATTGTGTCCCAAAACAGATGAATCAGAATCAGAGAACATTCTAGGAGAGTGTTCTATTTCTATTTCCACTAGATTTCTTTTAAAAGATCTTCCAATTTTCTTCGTCCTTTAGATATCTTTCCTTGGGGTTTGAATAAGGACTTTCTTACCCTTGTTGATTTTAGGAACAACCTCTTCATCTGGAGATTCAGGATCACTCTCAAAAAAATATACTATCTTGTTTTCATTAGGTTTTTCTTTTTGAGCTACAACTCCAACTTCCTCAAGATGGATAAAGTAATGATTATGACTTTTTTCTGCAGATGGCTTGTTCACTTCCTCTTCACCCTTCTCTTCATATGCGGGTGTATCCAATTTTGAGGATCCGGCTTGAGAAGTACGGAGTGAAAATTTTCTCAGAAGAACAGTCATTCTCATGATATTCTTCAACTTTCTTGATTACATCTTCAGAGCCACCACTGCTCTCACTTTGCTTAAATTACTCTATATCTTCTTTCTCAAATTCTTTCTCTTTGGAATTTCTTGCAGTCTTTTTACATGGAGTCTCATGTAATTGTTCTACCAAAAAAGACTTCTGCACTGGAATGCTCTCGGATGCAACTTCTATTGCCTTCCAAAGAAATTTAACAATCTCTACCTCAGACAATTTTTTCTTGAGCTTATTCTCCCTGGTCTACTTCTCTAACTCATCAGAATCTTTTTCTTTTAAGGCCTTAGCCTCAACAGGGTCCAAGATGAACTATGGCTCCCCTTCACACCTATTTTCCTTCAGGTATCTCCACTTTTATACCACCTCTTCTGGGTAGGCTTTTTTATTTTTGGGTTTAGGAGGTTTGTATTGTACTTCCTTTGATTTTGGGGTTTTATATTCATCTTGCACTTCCTTCATCTTCCTTTTCAAAACGGCCTTCTTTTAGGGTTCAACCTTTTCTACATTTTCCAGATTGGATTCTGCCTCCTCCTATGGCGGATCATAGACCTCACCTGACTCTTTAGAGAAACCAACCTTCATTCTCTTGAGGGTATCATCATTGATAAGCATTACCTTGCAATTCCTCGGCATGGATGTGCAAGAAATCTTGAAAGAATCAAGACACCGAATAATAATCTTCAAGAGAAGAGCAGGATACATAATAATTTGAGCTTTCAAATTCCCATTCTTGATGTTCTTAACCATAATAATAAGGTGCCTCATCAGATTGATCTTTCACATATTTACCAATAAATCCAAGATGTAAATTTCACTTTTATTTAAGTTCTCCTTGTCACCTCTTCTTGGTACAAAAAACCATTGAACCCACTAATGTAGAATCCGATTGTTGGTAGAAAGATGGGAAATATTTGTGGTCTTGACTTATTTATGTCCAAGTCATTCTATATCCTTCCCTTTCCTGAAACATCCTTGCACATCTAGTAGCTTATGGGAGAATAATTCAGCTTCTCCATCATATAAGAGCCCCACCATGCTTGCAGCCTTGGTGTAAGAAAGCTTGTAAGTCCGGCCATAGCTCTTAAAAGAATATTTTTCTCTGCCATCATCATCATAGAAGGAAACCGACTCATAAAATTCTATAAGTAAAACCATATAAACAACATCCTGATCCCCTGGCTTTGATATACAAAAACCGTCCCATCCGTTGAGATTGATATTCTTAGAAATAAGAGAATCATACTTACATAAAAATTTCGGATGGACCAACCTTTCCTTGTAGACTAACCAACTTTATAATGGATTCATAGTAGACATTTCTAGAGATGTGGCTTCTACCGACATTCGGAATGGAGAAACACTGAAAGATTTGGAATGGTCATAAGAAGGAAGGGCGGAACATCAACACGCGAGGGCGTGGATTTGATGTGGGACAACCATCCGGGGTCCCCTTTATATAGGAAAAAGAAGTGTCCTTTCATCTTCCAAAACCAATCATACTATTGTGAAACATTCTGATCAGATCTAACGATTGAAATACTAGCCCCAAAGAAATCTTGAATCCGATATTTTGAGGTTTTTATAAAAATATTCAGATTTTATTGAAAAACAAATCCAAAAAACACAATAGAAAATACCAGCATGAAAAATATGATTATGAAAAACATAAGTAATAAGATCATATATTTCAAATTTCCAAGAAAATTATTCGTAATAGGTGATATTATTCTTGAAGAAATTTTGACTACGAAAATCTTACTATGAAAAACTAACTACAAAAAACATAAAGTCTAAAACTTTTTTGCAAAAACATTGAGTGCCAAAACTCTGTTCCAAAAAGTATGAGTACGAAAATTATATTTCAAAAAACCTCATTACTAAAATTTCCAGTACGGATATTTCATTACGAAAATTTTCAATACAAAAATTTTAAAAAAACATTACGTAAAATTTTGAAAAGCTCATTATGAAATTTTTTGAAAAGCTCATTATGAAAAATTTTAAAAATATCATTATGAATATTTTTGAAAAACACATTATTAAATTTTTTTGAAAAGATCATTATGAAAAAATTTTGAAATGCTGATTATGAAAAATTTTGAAATGCTCATTACGAAATTTTTTTAAAAGTTCATTATGAAAAAATTTTAAAAGCTCATTACGAAAAATTTAGAAAATATCATTATGAATATTTATAAAAAACATCAATATTAGATGTACTCCCCTTATGAAAAAGAGTTTATTACTGTAAGGATATTGGTTTAACAGAAATTTAATGGAGGAATATTACCTCATATTTATCATTCTTAACTTTTGTTTAATGTATTCAAATCTATCGGAGAGTAAATATTTTGTGAAAATATTAGCAAGTTGATTTTGCGTTCCGATAAATTGAAGAATGATATCTCCTTTTAGTGTGTGATTGCTAAGGAAGTGATGCCTAATGTCTATCTTAATTTCACAGGAGTGGTGTCCATGGTATTTACTAAGGGTGATGGTATTTGTGTTATCACACAAAATTTTAGTCTTAGTAAAACTCAAGCCATAGTCTATGAGTGTTTGTTGCATCCACAACACTTGAGCACATCAACTTCCTACTCCTACATATTCAACTTCCTTAGTGGATAGTGATACTGAGTGTTGCTTCTTACATGACAAAAAAACTAATGAATCCCCTAAGAAATGACAAGTTCCATATGTACCAATTCTATCCATTCAATACCCACCAAATTCATCATTTGAAAAAAAAAATTATGATAAAATAATTTCCAGAAGTATAAAATGGTCCTAAATCCATAGTTCCCTTTCAGTATCGAAAAATTCTTTTCACTGCCTTTAAATGAGATTCATTAAGATTGGATTGATAACTTGCACGTAACCATAATGAACACATTATGTCTGGAAAACTAGGTGTTAAGTAAAGTAGACTTCCTATATTACCTCTGAAAAATGTTTGATATACTAGTTTCCTAGATTCATCATGATAAAGTGTGTTTGAGGTACCGTTGGGAGTACATATACTCTTAGTGTTGTCGCATACATACTTTTTAAGAAGATATTTAATATACTTATGTTTGGATATATAGATTTCTTCAGGTTTTTCTGAAATTTGAGAACCAAGGGAAAAAGTTAACTCACCCATCATACTCATTTCAAACAAACATTTCATTAGATCTGCAAAGGAATCAGTTAATGATTGCTGAGTTGAACCAAATATAATGTCATCAGATAAATTTGAACAATCAAAACATTTTTATTATCTTTCCTTATAAAAAGGGTTGGATCTTCATTTCACTTAACATAGTTATTTTGAAGCAAAAAACCATGTATGTCTATCATACTAGGCTTGAGGGGCTTGTTTAAGGCCATACAAAGAATTGGTAAGTCTAAAAACATGATCAAGATGATTTGTGTCTTCAAATCCAAGAGGTTGTTCAAAAAAAGCTTCCTCTTGAACATAACCATTAAGGAAAGCACATTTCACATCCATTTGAAAAACTTTGAAATTGAAGAATGCTACAAAGGAAAGTAAAATACGAATAGATTCAAGTCTATCTACTGGAGCATAGGATTTTCATAGTATATTCTTTCTTGTTGATTATAGCCTTTGGAAAACAATCTAGCTTTATTCCTAACTATGTCTCCATTTTCATCACACTTATTTATGAATACCCATTTTACTCCAATTACAAGTTTCTTTAGGTATTTCAACCATGGTCCAGACTGTATTCCTTTCAAATTCATATAGTTCATCTAGAATGGCTTTTATCCAATCATTATCACCTAATTCTTCATCAGTGGTTTTTGGTTCCAATTGGGAAATGAATTCTAGATGTTATATTTCATTTCATAAGGAACTTCTAGTCCTTACTAGTTGATTCACATCACCAATGATACTATCAATGGGATGATTCGTTTGAAACGACTGATTTGGGTTTTGTAAAACTTGTTCATCAACATAGGGTAGAAAATCTTCTAGGTAAAATGTTTCAGAAGTACCTTCTTGAGAATTTTCCTTATCAGAAGGATTTTCTAACAAAGGTTGATAATCAGTTTTTGAAAACACTTCCAAAGATGTAGGTTGGGGTTGTTTGAAATCAAAGGGATTAGTTTCATCAAATTTGACATGTACTATATCGTCAACAGTGCAAGTGTTTTTGTTAAAAACTTTATAAGCCTTAGAAGTTGTGGAGTAGCCTATGAAAAATATTTCATCATATTTTGGTGTGAATTTCTGAAAGTTATCTTTAGTATTCAGAATGAATAGCTTGCAGCCCTAAAACTTAAAGTAGGAATTTCTAGGTTTTATACCATTACATAACTCATAAAGAGTTTTATTAAGAAATTTTATAATTAAAACTCGATTTATAGTATAACAAGAAGTACTTACAGCTTCATCCCAACAATGTTTGGCTACAGAATAATCAATCAACATTGTTCTAGTTATATCTTGAAGAATTATATTTCTTCTTTCAATAACACCATTCTGTTGAGGTGTTCTGGGTGCTTAGAAGTTGTGAGTAATACATTTTCTACTACAAAAAGTTTCAAAATCAGAGTTTTGAAATTCTCCACCATGATCATTATGAATATTTTTCAATGGAAGTATTTTTTCATTTTTTACTTCGGATCTATAAATTTTGAAATAATAAAAATCTTCAGACTTATTTTCTAGAAAACAGACCCATGTAAATCTAATGTAATCATCAACCAAAACAAATACATAATATTTTTCTCCAATTCTTCCAGTTTGTGTAGGACCAAAAATATCCAAATGCACTAGCTATAATGCATCAGTGGTTGAGACATCACTGACTGATTTATATCATTATTTTTCTTGCTTGCCATATTGACAAGGGTCACAAACTTTAGCAGAATCTAATCTAAGCTCCGGTAGATCCTTAACTAAACCTTTATTAGAGTGTGTACATATGTTCCTAAGGTTATAGTGTGCTAACCATCTATACCACAAACAAGAATGATAATCTAATGCCCTAAATAAAGGTATGTCCTGGATCCAATGGTCTTCTAAGTTTAGTGTGTAAACATTCTCTTTCCTATTGGCAGAAATAATAAATTATTACTTGGAATTGTGTACTAAGCACTTATCATTCCTAAAATTCACAAGGTAGCCTTCATCACATAGTTGACTTATGCTGATGAGGTTGTTCATAATACCCATAACAAATAAAACATTTGAAATCAAGGTTTTTCCAAGAATAATGATGTTACGTATACCAATATTTTCTCCCTGTGCATTATCTCTAAAAGTTACTCTTCCTCCTTTCATCTTGATATTCTTTTTAAAATAGTATTTTTTTTCCAGTAATATGCCGGGAACATCCACTATCCATGTACCATGTATTGTTGTTGGTACTTTCCCTATTTTCTTGAAAATAAGAAAAAAATAGATTTTCAGAATCCAGACTTGCTTGGATCTGGAGGTTTCAGAAAGAAATTTTTTTGGGTACCCACATCATCTTAGAAAAATAAGCCTTATGAAATCTTAAATATTGGGTTTTGTTTAAGGAACAATTCTTTGCCTAGTTTCCACCACACTGACATTTAGTACAGAATGGGGCACATTGAGGAACAAAGTAGTTATTTATCAACATGGGTTTAAGACTTGTGTAACCAAAACCAGAAGTATTCCCTCGAGGTCAGATTTGGGAATACATTTTACCAAAATTTTCCAAACCTAGGGTAATGATTGAAAAACACTTCATTAAAGAAAATATTCGAGATTTGAGTTTTATAACTAAGTTCTTTTATCCAAAAACATTTGAGCTAGAGCCAGTCTCGAAAACATTTTTCCTAGAAATTACGTTTTCTAGATCTTTATAAATTCTTCTTCTCAAAACTTACTTCCTCAAGATTTATTGAAATAATTTTAAAATCAGCATATTTCTTATCAAGATCATTAGAAGGATCTAATATTTATATAGTAAGAATAGTGTTTATAGAATTTTTATTATCATGTATTTTTATGAGTTTAGAATTCTAATTTTCAATAAGTTTGGAAAACCTAGAAACTTCATCATAGGTAGGTAATGTATTACCTTCATCAGAAGAAGATTATTCATCTGAAGAGTTATAATATTTACAATCATTAGAATTCAATGAATCATTGGTCATTGATTCAAAATTTTGTTCCTTAGCCATCAAGATATGATTATCAATAGGTATCCTAGACAAAAGGCCAAGATTCTTCTATCCAGATGATTCATAATCCGAAGATTCATCTGAAGAGTCTCCACCACTGGCACTCCATGTGTAATTGGATTTCAACACATTCATAGATTTGGACATGTAATAATTCTTTTTGTTTTTTCTCAGAATGCCTTTCCTTTATTTCTTTTCTCTTGAGTATAGTGCAATCATGTCTTATGTGTCCAGCTCTCTTGCATTCATAGCATGTAACATCAGAATCTTTCTTGTCTTTCCTTTCATTCTTCTTATATTTATATTGAAAGTTCCTCTGTCCAGCTATCTTGTTCATCCTTCGAGAAAGATTTTCTAATTTATTTTATGAAGATTCTCTTACACTAGATTCAGAATGGATAACAACGTTCTTAAATCTGGATGTAGAAACTCTCTCAGGAGTATTGTATTTCATATGATTGGAAGTAATAGTAAAATCTACACAGCCATTTTCAGCCTTCTTCTTCACAATATCAGCATCTCTCTTGATTCTAGTCTCATGTTAAAGAAGAGTTCCAAATTTCTCAGCAATGGTAATATAAGTAACCTTTCTATTCTCATCAATTGCAATCCTTTTAGATTCCCACTCATTTGGAATGATGTCAATGATCTTGTCAACAAGAGCTTCATCATCCAATCCTTTTTCACCCATTGATTGTATACTACTCACGATAGTCATGAATCTCTGTTGCACCTTGCATATGGTTTCACCATAAGGAAAAGTAAAACCATGATATTCAGCAATAACATGGCTCTTCTGGTCTCAATTATTTGGAAGTCCCAAGGTGAGTAACTTCATGTTTCCTTCCTATAGTATTTTTAGCTTCACAAGATTATATTTGGCTATATATATTTCAAGTCATTGAATAAAGTAATTTATTATGTAACTTATAATAAAGTTGATATTCATGCATTTCTTGATTTGTAAAGGCACTTACTTCTTTATCAGAAATTTTGTATCAACCGGTAAGAATAACAAAATTTTCAACACAAATGTTGATAATGAAAGTCTTCATGCAATATCTCCAATATTCATAATCATTACCATCAAAAATAGAAGGTTTCGTTGGATATAGATTATCTATAGAACCAACATTTAAACCATCCATTCTTATGAAAATCATTGTCACACAAACTTGTTATTAGTATAAGTTAATAAAGAAGAAAAAATATCTCTATGAAAAAAATATATAGAGAAAAAAGTATCTCTACAAAAAAGTGAATCTGAACTATGAGTCCGAAAAATAGATTCCAAAAAATATAAATTTGAAAATTTCAATCCGAAAAAACATGAATACGGAAAATGCAATTCTGAATATATAAGAAGATGGATTTTACTTTGAATATAATCGTGAGATTAAATCAGATGTAACCAATCCTTTGATACCAATTGTTGAGATGGTATGTCTGAGTATGATATACTCTATAATACCAAATGTAAGATCGAATATATAAGTATGAGATTATCAAATACAAGAGGGGGTGAATTTTACTTTTAAAAACCCTTATGAAAATTTGTACAACCAAAATTCTCAACACCTCTAAGTTCTAATAACATTCTTTATTCTGAAAAAGTGATTCTGGAAATGAAACTACACAAACCAACTAAGATTCTACCTTAAAGATTGTAGAATCTTACTATAATAGTGTACAAGTAAGGAAGTATAAGAATGTTATACATTCCTTAAAAATACAAAATGCACAGCGGAAAACAAAGTAGTAACAATAATAGAAACAAACAATAACACTTTTAACCCAAAGAGAAGGGTATCCAACAACCATGGATAAGAGGTCCCTTAATTTATACTTTCAAGAAAGCTTGTCTTACCCACACTAGGGAAATCCCTCGATATGAAGATCAGAGTCTGTATTACTATCCCCACAAGCCCTCAACTATCAGGTAGTCAACACCTCTGTTTTCCTATCCCTAGAAACCCTCGATTGTATACAACAAAAAACAGAGCCACACGAAGAAATTTTGAATGAAGCAATGTTTGAACAAGTTGTCCAAACTTACTACAGGAAGCTTGAGAGTTTATAAGAGATTATCTCTCTAGAAATATCTTCAACAATATGTAAGCTACGATTTAAAAGATATTGTCATCTATTCTTCTATTTTCAAATGATATCCTATTTATAGGCTCAGCTCCAACGGTCAACTCCCTCCTCCAACGGTCATATTCATCCTTGAATTTGGGAGGTACTTGTACACATTTCCCTCAAACAACTGTTAGTTGATAACTGAAGGCACAACATCATTTAATAATAGAACAAGTGAGAGAAAAACTAAAAATGAAATTTAGAATGGACAAAATGAATGTTCAGAATATAAGAAAATAATAGTTTGGAGTCTAACCAAGAAAAAATTCATAGTCTATAATACCAAAATATTCAGATTATGTTTATTAGATGAATTCAGAGTCAAACTTCATACATGTTCCTATCCGTAATTCGTAATCAGAATTCACAATCAGAATTCGTAATGAAATTCATAATCAGAATTCATCATCAGAATTTGTAATGAGAAATCTTAATCAAAATTCATCATCAGAATTCGTAATGAGAATTCGTAATCAGAATCCATCATCAGAATTCGTAATAAGAATTCGTAATCAGAATTCATCATCAGAATTCATAATGAGAATTCGTAATCAAAATTCATCATCATAATTCATAATAAGAATTTGTAATCAGAATTCATTATCAGAATTCGCAATGAGAATTCTAAATCAGAATTCATCATCATAATTCGTAATGAGAATTTGTAATCGGAATTCTTCATCAGAATTCCTAATGAGAAATCATAATCACAATTCATCATTAGAATTCGTAATGAGAATCCGTAATCAGAATTCATCATTAGAATTCATAATGAGAATTTGTAATCATAATTCATCATCCGAATTCCTAATAAGAACTTTATATAAGTTCGTAATCAGAATTCAGAGTTGAACTTCATAAAAGGTCATAACAAGGGATTTGGAGTAGAACTTTATAAAAGTTCATAACAGGAATTCAGATCAGAAAACAGAATCCTACATATATATGTATTATACGATTCTGAGGTTTTAGATACGAATCCGAGTTTTATACTTAGAAAATTTATGGTATGAATAATGAAAATAAGGTAGGGTGAAATTTCCTTTGGGAAAGGAATTTTTCTTATGGAAGTAAAATAGGGGTAAAATGAAATTTTCTTTAGGATATGGTTTTTGTGATTTTCAAAACAATAAGGAATGGAAATGTCATAAGGAAAACCATATTGACTCAAGAAATTTGAATTAAATGTGATGTATTAATTGACCATATCAGCATGCACTCTGAAAAATATATAACATATGAGTTAACTGTATAGGATTGACATTTTCTTTTATTTGTATCCATCGGATGTCATAGACCAAAGGAAAATATTATAATACACATTTTAATATAGATGAGACCAATGAAAACATATATATATATATACATACATGTGTTTGGGGGATATCACACCAAATCCCATTATATATTGAGTAATATTGACTCTTTTATAGAGTTGGATCTTTATAGACATGTATGAATCCATAGATTCATGTTTTTTCAATTCAATAAATTCATGTGGGATCAAACATTATTTTTGATAGAATGGAGATTTATTTTTAGTCTGATATCTACTATAAAATGTTGTATTGTTAATCCAAAAGTGTTTAGAAGGGTATTCACAAGTTATTTAATATGATGTGACATAAATTATTTTATTACTAATCCAAAAATCGCCATAATATAGAATTCCACCCATATTAGAAAAATGTTGGTCTCTAATAATCTCTCTAAAATAAATTCCAAATTTCTAAATAGCTATCAAATGTGAAACCAACAATGGAGAAGTTCTCCATGAATAGTTAAATGGGATTCTATATCATTTCAAGAAATATATAAATGATACATATTTAGAAGGTATCAGGAGAACCACATAATCCCAATGGAATTATCTTGTATGAAAATAATCCAAAGTGGCATGTGAATTTATTTTTCTTTTGATCTTCCTTGGCCATAGGAATCTGGTTCTACCCAGAATAACCATAAAAAAAACTCATTTCCTAAAATCCTCTCAATCATTTGTTCTAATAAATGCATTGCAAAATTTGCATTATTTGTGTATTGATTTATATTTCTATAATATATACATTCTCTCCATTTTATTAAATTTCTCACATAAATTTATCAATTTTTTTTCATTAGTTAGAATAGTGAAACCTTGTATTTTGGGACCACATGAATTGGACTAAACCAAAAACCATCGAAAATTTATTGTATAATACCATTATTCAGTATCGTGATATATTCTTCACTAAAAAACTATTTCATATTTGGTTTCATTCTCCTTTGGAACTATACACTGGGTTGTGGTCTGGTTTTAAAGAAATTGTTTACATGTGGAAAGAAGGGATAATACCTTTAATTTCAATTATGGACCAACCTAATTTAGTTTTGAATTTATGAAATAAACATATAAATATTTCCACTTTATTTTATTTTAGTTCTACATAAATAATAAGAGACAGTGGTGAATTATCACCTAGAAATTAGTATTTTAGGTGTATTGGGAGTGATTTTACCTCCAAAGTGGATGCCTCTTCACATGAAAAAAGAATATCGGGCATGTTAGGACTATTTTAATAAACATGGTTCTTATAAGTAGTTTTAAATGTGATTATATTTTAAATTTCATAACCTGGTTGAAAATTTCGTTGACTGATGTCCAATATGGATAACTCACTTTCATATGTTTCCATAACATATTTTAGAATATTGATCAAAATAAATCATCCAATTTTTTTACAACCCAACCTCAACCAAATTAAAATGTTTATAAGTTTTTGGTGAAATATAATAAGCTAAATTTTATCTAAAAAATTATTTAGGTTTATAAATAGAATATTCATCTACAACATGACTTTTTATAGTAGAAATAAGAGTTATATCAAATTTTTTAAATTGTTTACTCTATCATATTGAGCAGATTAAATTATGTGTGGAACTAAATTATCAAATTCCAAAGTAATTTCATCATCCATGGGGTTTTTTTAGATTCTTATAAATTTTAATTGTGTTTTCAGCTTCTAAAGACCATACTTTAGCAGAATTTTTGGTAAATATTGGTTCCGTGATAATTTTTTAAACATTGAAATCTTACTATTTATCACTAAATATAATGATTATTTGGATCTTAGAAACATCTATAATAGACCCACGAGTGGCCTAGTAGTGCCTTCAAATAATGACATAAACATCTTAGTCACACTACATGTCTAACATAAGAAATTCATCTTGTAGAGAAAAATTTCATTCTCTAGACATCAGACCATCTACCCTTCCTATAAGATGTGTAAATGAATGGCTAGTCAATTATATAATTACAATGGTTGGTGGAAGGTCACCCAATCTCAACAGTTGAAAAAGTGATAAAGGTATAATGTTATTAATATAAAATATATCACACATATAGTATAATTGATCACTATTTCATAATGTGTAATGAATTACAAAACACCATAGATCATTATGTTTTTGAGAGATTTTATTTTAAACAAAAACACTAAACTATTAATTGTGGCTATATATAGAAAATTATTCATGAATTATTTTGTTTGAAATAGCTTTTGGAAGATATTTCAGATATGAATGAATCTTAATTGAGGATTAAATAAAAGGGATATTCTGTTGGAGTTTTTTTAGAAGCCCATGTAACTGAAGACGTTTTTCATTGTAATAATTATGAGGTTTGAATTTTTTTATGAACTTGAGGGGTGGGGAATAGTTTCAATGAATATAGGACATTAACCATATCTCCTCAGAAATTTTCTCCTCTCCTATATTCTTTTTTTAGTTTTAGCAACATTTTAATCTTAACTTTCAGGTGAAACATTGTGATTTTATTTATTTTAAAAAATTTCTTCTTATTTATAGACTGTATTTATATTATATTATGGATTCTAGACTCACTATATTTTATTTAGTTTTGGAAAACCTAAATTCATTTCTAGCTTCTGGTTGAGTAATATAACAACTTATTATGACTAATGTCATGAAATGTTCTGTATGATTCATTTTAGCTGGTCTAGGAGGTTTAACCATATCCATATATGTTATGTGTCTTGTTAATTGAATCATTTAAAATTACAAATTGTATAATATATATACATCTTAATCATTAAAAAATCCATTTCATTCTTTTTAGATTCAAATTTATCCTCTTGTGAGTAAAATATTTACCATTTTATCAATTCTATTAATCCTTTTCCCCTAAAAGTTTCCTTGGGAATTGGATGGTTAATACATTTTTTATTTTGGAATTGCATTCTATATTGGTATTGGTAACCTGAGCTGGGATGTTGTCTAATGGTTTCTTAATCTATCTAAGACAAATTGGGTTGGTTTATATCACCTTGGTTGTAATTGATTGAAAAACATATATACTCTATTAGGTTCCATAGGACCATAACCATACATATTGACTTTTCGTATTATTGGGATAACATATCAAAATTTAGACAAAAGTTTTCAGTGTTCCGGAATATCCCACATTAATATAAATACTCTAAAATATATTTATTTTATTTTCCACAAATGACTAGATTAAAACATGATTTTTCATTTGGTTTCATTAAATATTGAAGTAGATATTTTATATCAGCTGGTTCATCATAAGAATTTACCCCTAAACCATTATTATTTACAAGTATATGCACTCTATTCCACATATAGTTTTTATGTTCTGAATATAAAGTATGGTTATTGAAAAAATTTATCAAACCCTCATTAGTATTTCATTATAATTTCCCTCAACATACTGATCTATCAAATGTTGACCAAAATAGGATAATCCTTTTTATAAAGTATCTTTGAGAACATGGGATGGATTTTGGTGATGGGGATACTTCCTAAGAAGGTCCATAAATCAATCCCAAGACTCATTAAAGGTATCTACATACTCTTGGTAGAAACTAGTGATATTGGTTATCAACTCTCCATTATGTCTTTGGGTATAAAATATTTGTAGAAATGAATTATACACTTAATGCCAATTTATAAAGATGTTTTCATCTAAACTAAAAAACCTAACTTTATCATTCTCTTTATGGAAAAAGGAAAAAAATAAAATTATTAATTCTTTATCATTAATCCATAATAAAGCCAGTTCATTTACTATATGGTAAATGTATCTAATGCAAGAATTTGAGTCTTCATTTTTCATACTAATAACATTATGAACATTGACACATGTGATTATTTTTGCTCATAAATTTTCTCTCTAGGTGACATTATAATTGATGATAGGTTTTTTGACACTTAATAGAGTTTAACCTCCCTCATAATAGGTCTCTCTTTATTTTTATTATTGAGTTATGGTTCAAAATTTCTCTCATTAATAACTGGAATTATCTCACCTAAATTTTCCATTTCTATTTTCTTTTTCTTTTTAAGGCACTATTATACATTATTATTTCTATACTTTAAGGCTATATCATATCTGTTGTTAATCATGTTCTTAAAATGTGATCAAAATGATAAAATTCAATAGAAAACAAGTTCAAAATAAGTTGAAAAAGAATATTCAAAGAATAATTTTTAATAGTAGGTTTAATATTTTTGAAAAATATTATACATTTTTTAATGATTATTAGATTTTGTTTTTAATTTTTTTTAGAAATATTTCTCCATGAATGGCACAAAAAACTTGATCAGAAAGACATTGATTATGTGGAAAATATAATTATATTTTAATCCTATAATAACTAATATAGTATATGTAAGAGTATTGATGCATGTGGTACTATTTATAACCATATTTCGGAAAAAAAACCCACAGTAAAATAGTGGTTATTTTTTTGTTTTTATTATGATGATAGTTGAAAAAGAAAAAATGAATTTTTTATATTATATATGAGGGATGAAAAATGATGATCAATTAGTTGGAAAAAAATTGAGAAGGATGATATAGATAGATGTAAGGGACTATATCTTGGGGAATTAATCTCTAACTTGTTTAAATGAGTATCTTCTCTAACAGTAATTTTTTTGAATTCAAATCCTCAAAATAATAGTTTGAATAATATCCCTCTATAGAAAATTAAACATTCATAAGAATGATTATTGGAGTTTACCAGTTAAAAAATCACTCAATTGGTGATGGGGTTTAAATAGATTTTCATTAGGAAAATTCTCACTGATTGTTTAAAAAGTTTTGAAATTAACCGAGAGTGGTGTGGAAATTTTTTGTTAATTCAGTATTGATCTCACCGATCAATTTTGGTAACTAGAGGATTCACATGTCATGCATTTTCCATGCCATATTTATTTTACTATGTTAATATTCTGAAACATATGGTCATGCCTTGAATGATATACATGTTATCTAACTAACATTTCAATATGAATAATAAGTCAAATAATTATTCAATTAACGTTTCTCCATAAACTAAATATTGTTTTCTATTATATCCTAATGGTGGTACCTTAATTTTCTAATCATGCAATGTTTGAACCATGGACAATTGGTCACATGGGATAAAATGTCATTGGTTTCAAATAAATGGGCTCCCATTGTAATTTCAAGAGTTTCTGTTCCTATATATATTATAAATGTTGATCCATATAATTGAATGACCATAAATGACTTGTTATAGTTTCATGATGTTCCAATCACAACTCAAAATGTTTATGACTCTATAACATTTAAATGGTAACATATATAATTAGACCATGATATATGAATATATATATAAACATCTGAATGTTAATTATAAATTGAAATTTGTCCATTAATTGGGGGTAACACCCTGATATTTTTATGAAATATTTCTCTTTAAATAATATAATTTCTTCAATAGCTCGTGTTTCAAACAATATTAAGTTTAAATGAATCATGTAATATTATTAAAATATTATGTGTCTATTTTATCCTAGATATTTGATTGATAGGAATGAATAGTAATAACTAAATTGTGAAAATATATTTGTTTATTAAATTATAAAATGAATTCATTATTTATTAACTGATTAGAAATTAAAATAAAAATTATATTTTAACTAAAGGGACTTATTAATTAAAAAAAGTTGTTTAAGCATGAAATTAATTTCATATCTGTATATTAAATAAATTTTGTTAAATTATTTTAATTAAAATTTTATATTATTACTTTATAAAATGTTTATATCATTTAAAATTTTATTTATACATTTAGGTTATTAATAAATCCACTTTTATGCTTAAATAGTATTTTTCCTAAAAAGAAGTTGTCATCTTATTTTACACACTTAATTTAAATTTTATTTTCAATTTATAGGAAGTGAATTAGATATAATTAATTAATTATGTATAATTATTGTTGTTAAATTTGTTAATTTAATCTCTTTTTTAATTGTTCAATTGTAATAATAACTATGGTAAAAATTATTACCTCGGTAACGGGTACAACTAGTAAATTCCGACTAGAAATAATTGAAAAGGCCATAATATTTCATACTATTTTTATTTTATGGATATAATTTGACCCTTAACACGAATTAATAGAAATTTAGTTATTCAATGGACACATATCCATGAAAATTACATATATATTCTTAAAATCAACGAAACTCACTAATTATCACACTCTTAATCTAAATATGTATAATATTTTTAATATTAATTTAACCAAAAAAAATAATCGACTATAAATATTATTTGGAAATATGAAATATTTTTCTTCAACATGGTATTTTATTTAAAATTTTTATGAATTATATATTTCCCTAAATTATTACAAAAATTTGAATGAGTAATTATTCAATTTGTAGAAGAATAAAATAAATTTTATTAAAAATTTTAAATGTAAAATAACTTGAGATATTAAAATTTATCCATGAATTAAATAGATTACCATGACATTTTAGTGATATAATAAAATTATTTTTTCTAATTTTGAATGTTTTTTAATGTTTTAAAATTTATAATTTTTAAATAATATCAAAATTGAAAATAACTATGTTTTATGAGATTAATTTGTTATTAAATTATTTAAAAAACAAAAAAATGCATAAAAAATAAAATGTGCAGATTATATGGTCAAATATTGCATAAATTTTTCATTTGTGGTTTTATTGATATCATATAGGTAAAAATAAAATTTTTTAATATTGAAAAATTTATTATTGTAGTTAAAAATAAAATATTTTAACTACTGGTTAATCAAAATGGTAAGGTTTAAAATAACAAATAAAAATTTCCTAAAATATATTCAACGATGTTATTACATCCTTATATTATGATATAATAGTATCCATATATATTTTTTTGGTATTTATATATATTAAAAATTTATTATATTTTAATATTTTGAGAAATCCCTAAGTGCCCCCTCATCAATTATAAAAGGGAACCTTCACTCCCACTTCCTTACTAAACATTGACCACTATAGATCAAAAATACTATAAATCTGTATATATTATACTAACCTTGAGAAATTATAGATGTGACGGTATTCTCAAAATACCTACCATATAACAGTTGAGAGGAGATCCAAATGAGACATTTCAAAGAAGGAGTAACTGCTCTAACTTATCAATTTATTTTTCTATTTTTCCCATAACTCCTCTAAATATTTGATGTCTATCATAAAATTGTATATTCAGTATCATAAAATTTATTAAATGTTATTATTATTATTAAAACACTAATATACACGAACTTAACCATCAAATTTGAAGTGAAAGTATCGTTCGTGTATATATACATCTTACTGTCTCCACAAAGTGATACAATTCATTTTTCATCACCATATTTAATGAAGGGATATTTTTTTGGTTTAATGAATATATATTATATATATGAAATAATAAAAATCCTGATAATATGAATTATTAATTAACATTAATTAATTCTAGAAATCAAAAATTGAAAACATCGTTCATGTGTATGTACGACCTACCGAATTCATGAATGGTGTAAATTAGTTTTTATATATCTTTTTTCTATGAATGATTATAAATATGTATATAATTATTTTATATGATTATTATACCATTATTAAAATAATATAAATGCTGATATCAAATGTTAATGTATTAGGACCAAGAATTCCAAACCGAAACATTCAGAGGAAAAAAGCAGTTATCACATAGAATAGTGATTTTAAAAATAAATAATAATAAGTGATAAAATGTTATAAATAAATAATTCATTGAATTATATAATTAATGTTATGTAATAAATCTATGTTAAATTCATATATATTTTATAGTAGGTTTGAACATGAATGAAGAATGGAAAGACGCGAGGTAAAAGATTTTTGTCATAGTTTTATTTCTGTATGACACATTCCTCAAACACTAATTGTTTATTTTGTGTTTTATATATACTACCCATGAATTAATTTAATGAAACTTATATTAAAAATTATGGAATTTACATATCCATATATGTTTTTCTCTTTCATGGGGAATATAATTCAACTGATTACAATGTTGTAAGGGTTTATTTCATAATTTCATTATTATTTAGGATAACTTAAATTTATGTATCCAGTATGCAATATTTCACTTAAATTCCCATGTTTTATAAAAAAATCAAAACGGTTTTTACTATTATCAATTAAATATTCAATAAAACAAGTATTCAACCCCATTCATTTGCATGAGATATAAATTTTTTTGACTATTTAAAAAAGGGGCATGGTTTCATTGGTTTGTAAAAATAAAATTGATAGGAATAAGAATATATTCAAATGTTGATGGATACACAAAAAAAGAATCAATTATCAAATAGGTTTTCCCCGAAGATCATCCATTTTTCTCTCAATTGATTAAATCCATTGGAAAATCCTCACAAATTCAATCATTAAAACATTAAACTCCAAAGTCGAAAACCTCAAAATCATTGAATTAAGATCAAATTAAAATTAATTCTATCAAGTGGTAAAATATAATATGTTAGGAATTTATTACTAATGAATGTGAAGCTAAACATTCCATTTAATCCATAGTATAATAAGTCAAAAATGATAGCTATATTCATCTAGATATTTTTCTTCATCAATGCTTCAAAATCATACACCTGAAATTATTTTCACCATCATAATGCATCAAGAGGAACACAGGCCTGATATGTAGTCTGTTCCAACTACAATATGAGTCACTTTCTAGAGAAACTGTTGTTTATATCATGCTCCACTAAATACACCTCATCAATATTATATTCACGTGCCATAATTAAATACCATTATTTCCATAATCATAAAATGAAAAAATAAAAAAATAATATTAAACATGGAATAACACAATGACATTATATAACACATGAAAAATGATTAGTAAAAAATTTAATATCGTAAAATTAATTAAAAATAGTATCAGTAGATAAAAAAATATTCAACCCCAATTCATGATGTATAATGAAAATAAATTCAAATTTTGGCATATGAAAAGGGAATTTGTAATGAAATAGTAATTGAATCTATAGGAAACAAAAAACACATGAAAATCCCTTATAAAAAACACACACTATGTACTGTAAACAATATAAAATGCTACTAATGCTTCACTCTATAAAATAAATAATAATATTAATTTATCTTTGTTAAAACTACAACTTAATATTGTGGAATAAAATAAATAATAATATGTATGATGGATGGTATGAATAAAAAATTAAAATGATATAAATTAATTTGAAATGGGATAGTAATTGAAACCATAAGAATCAAAAAAACCATGAAATTTGATTACAAAAAATCACACACTACCTACTAAAAACTACTGAAAATGTTGTATATTATTCACTAAATCCAATAAATAATAATAATTATGTAGGTTTGTTAAAAATGTCACTTCAATTTTTTTAATAGAAAATATTATAATACTTATGATAGATGGTATTAAAACAAACTATAAATGAGAGAAAAAGGAACGAGATACAGAATAATGAATCATTGTAGTTGTTTCACATGATGCTGATGTCAAAGTGAGATATTGTAATAAATAATGAGATTTGTTTGGAACATCATTTTTTGAATGAATTTATTTTTCATAGTCCAGACCTGACATTGTATGTTTCAAAAAAATTATTTGACCGAGATAAATTAAAATCAAACTCTATATCATGAAATATGAGTCATTAAAATGTCAACAATGGTGAAAGATTACCCACCATTATTTAAACTATAAGTTCATCCCATACAAACAAAACATATATTAACCATGATTAAATCCAAATAGTATGTAGGAAATTCAAGGAGGATACTTGGGTATTTAATCCTATAAAAGAAAAAATCAACATTTTAATTAAAAATGTAAATTCTTGTTTTAAAATGTGGAATAAAAATTAAAATGCGGTTTTTGAAATTTTCTAACATTCAAATTCAATTTATGTTCATTGGCCCCAATTTAGTGATGAAATCAAATATAAATAGTAAATTTAATAATTATATGATAAAAAATACTTCCATACATCTTTAATGAAAGATATAGATAAATACCACAACCAACAACAAAGCAACACTATGTTTATAAATAAAGAAGATAAGAAAACATTTCCATAGTCTATGCTTTAATTTAAACTACAATATAACCCCTATTTTAATAGATCATAAAAAAATAAATCTTCAATTTAAAAATAAATATATTTTTCTATTTAAGTGGAATTTATCAATTGAAAAAAATAATCCAATATCCAAGCTTAAAACCAAATATTAGGTAGGAAATGATAGAAGGATAATTGACTAGTTAATTATAAGGAAATAATAAATCAATATTGAAATGAAAAATTTAAATAGTTGTTTTCAAATATAAAGCACAAATTAAAATGTGGTTTTTATTATTTTTTAACCATCACATTAAAGTAACTAGACCCAATTTGGTGATAAAATCAAAGCTAAATAGACAATATAATATTCACATGATCATAGAAAATTCAATATGACATGAATGTAAGATATAGATAAACACCACATCCTAAAATAAAGAAAAACTAATTAAAACATTAGATAAAGGAAGCAAACAATTCCATATTAGAAGCTTCAATTTAATCATTAATGGAATCATTATTTCAATAGATCATAAAGAAATAAAGCAGGAATTTAAATAGAAATATAATGTTTTATTTAATTGGAGTCCATTCCCTACATAAAAACATCCAATAATAGTTAGTTGATACATCAATAAATTGTAGAACGATAGAAACATAAAACTGTAAATAAATTGAAGTAATTTTATAAAAAATAGTGTATGAAGATGGTCTACTACATGATACCATAAGATCTAATGATATTTTGTGGATCAATCTGATCTTGTGGAAGTTAGTTCTTATATGTCATACACGAAAGTACATAATTTTTATTAAATTGAAATCCTTAAATTATATATTTTAATATTCAAAACACACCAAGAATTTGAACATTTAAATATGTTTTCCTGAGCTATTTTCCTTGAATCTATCCAATGGTTAGTAACCACTAAACAAACCTAGATAGTGTGTTGACATTATCTGATAGATACCTAGTTCTTCTTCCCTTATGGTTAGCTGGTTTCTAATGTTGTTTTCCAGTAGTGGAGTTTGAAACTATTAATGCATTAATGAAAAACATATTACAACTAACATATATTAGTGAAAAAATTTACATTATTAGGAGACTGATGGTTTAACATTTAAATTATAACATAATATTCACAAAATGAGTGAATGGTACAATTTATAGTCAATATCTATAAATGAGATCAGTTTAAAACCTTCATTTTATTGTATACTGAATATGAATGAGTTCTTCCATAGGCATTACTCATCGGGATTTTAGATCATGACTATGCAGATCTATTGGATCTCTTTGTAAACAGAACGTAATTCTAATATTTGTGAATAAATTATTAAATATTAGGTTAATGGTAGATGGTGTAATATCTTAACATCACTTCATTTATAGGAAAGATATACATCCATCCATTAGAGTATTTCACTTCATCATTATCTTTTTATGTTGTCTTGTCAATATGCAGATAGAATGTTGACTGCCACTCATTACTGAAACTATTCTCTAATAAAATTAGAAGGTCATCAAAGGGTAATATTTTAAGTATTTATTCATCTCATAGTTATGGATAATTATCATTACCTAATTTTTTCTATAAAAGTATATTATATTCAACTAATAGAATTATGTGGGTTGTTTTATTTTATAATAAGTTCAATATACATTCAACACTAAATGTACAGTAGTGTGAGTGTCCTTAAAAAATTTAATAACATATTATTAGATTTAAAACATTTTATTCAAGAGAAATAATATAATTTCATTACAAAATTACATAAACTAATATCAAAACCCTAATATAACCTAGTATATATAAAGAGTAATAGAAACATTTGAAATTAAACCTCATAATCTATAAAACTTCTAAATAATATTTTCAATCAATTGAAACATATTTTAAATTAAAAATTTATTTCTTGAAATCCTTCAGAAAGTGAAAAACCAATTCAATCAAAAATAGTTTAGCCTCGGTGTGGGTAGAATCTGAACCTACAAGTCCAAAATCAATGTTGAAAAATAATACAAATGAAAATGTTCACACAACAGTGAGAAAGATAACACTGAGTAACCAATTTGACATTGATGAATTTGTCCTTGTAAAAAGTGTTATGAAAGTGAGGGGACCCCGAACTGCATTGGTGTGATGGATATAGATCCCTAATTTGGACAACCAGGCCGATGTAGAGAGATACCTAATAGTAGTAGCCTAACCAAACCATCCCATCTCGGCAATAGAACCATAAGTGAAATAGAATTATGCTAAGTCTATGGTGGATAATTTTTTGGGGAGGTAGGTAATGATAACTATATCACTGTAGTGAAATTTGTAGATGCAGATTGATGGAGAGGCCTAGTGGTTGTAGTTGTGGACACCTGAGGTGAGATCAAATCATACACAAGGTAGAGGAAAGACTGTGGATGGTTCATGAGGTAGGTGTAGAAGAAAAGGCGGTGTGGTATGGTTTTGAGGTTTCTGAATCATGGGAGGGGATTGGACCTACATGAATTCGTAGGGTTTCAATGCTTTTTTAATCTTTAGAGGAGTCTGCAGATTCATAGTATGATATTAGAACTGTGGGATTGAGTATGATATTCAGTATTTAGATTTATTAGAGGAGGTTGTGGGAGTCATGTGAGAATATTATAACTGAGGAAATGCATATGGTTTTGAGGGCATAATATCATGGGAGAATAATGAAATAGAATGAGGTTTTTGTGTGGAGGGAGATTGAGAATAGGGAGTTTGACACAGGGAATTGAGCCACATATATTTTTATAGTTAATAAATGTTATTTTTTTTACTTTCTAAAAAATTGGTTGAAATGAACATTTTTCTCATTTTCGAGACAATGTACCATAAGAATTTTCTTATAATAGCATTAAAAGAATATTTTTTACAAATATATGGAATCAGTTAATTTTACCTCCACCATGAATCCTTAATTATTTCAAGTCTATTATACAATAAAAACATCTTTTCGATGAAAATGTTTTCCTTTTAATTTTTTCTTTTTTTTGGGAAAACTATTTTCCATATTGGAAGTATATTTTTGGCCAAAATTATTTAAAGAGATCATGAAAAATCATTTTCCATATAATTCAACATTATATTTTGTTTCTTACACTTTACTAGGAAGATTTTACATGGATACCATCCTTATCCTTTCTCTTGATGGTTTATGTTTCAGATAGAATGATGCTTATTAATTTCATTACTTTTCCATGGGTAATTCAATGATTAAATGTTTATGAAAAACATTTTTTTCATGTTAGTTGATATGATTAATTAATTATGTTCATGTGAACACATTTTTATGGTTTTAATTATTATGTGGGTTAGACCTATATATCCCTCAAATTCATTGGGTAAATATTTATATCTCTTGGGAAAGACATAGCTGGAATGGGTAATCAACACTGTTTAGTAAGATATGACTGGAATAGAATGTGAGCCTGATTTAGAAAGACATTTATGTAATGGATAGTGAACTATGTTCAATATATAAAATTTTCCTCTATGATAGTCTGGGTAGTGAGCCTTGATTAATAATGAAATGAGTTTATATACTTATGTGTATAAAACAAATTCTAGGTATTATGCTTATATAATGCTCTCATTGATCATGTTGTTTTATATATTAATGATTTCATGCCACATGAACCAAAATTATTTATACTATCATTAAATATTATGATATTTTATATATAGGGTATAATTTCCAAATGTCTTTTTCATGTTATTAAACACTTATTCTCATATTATTAATTTGAATCCAATGGTATCTCCTTTTTTACCCTTTCTAAACATTTGAGGTCACCCTTTATTTAATTTATTTTCCCCAGTATATGAATAAATGTATTATTTATGATATGTTAAAAATGATTATAGTTATGATAGAATAAGTTGGAGATGATGTATATAGTTTATGAAACATGTTACATGTTTACAGAGACACTAGACCTCTACAGTTGTGGCATTGTTTTTTTGTTATATAATGAATATTCATCTAAAAATAAGTAATATCCTGGTATGAAATGCATGCCCCTTAATAATATGGATTCAAATTAAAAATAAAGTTTGTTTTCTCTATAACATCCAATTGATGCTCCATATACTAGAGGCCATGACATGAAATAGATATCCCACATTTGACCCAAACTCAACAGTGGTCACTAGGGAGTGTCTTTGTGACCATTTTGATCATCTATATCACATAGACCTAACATAAGGTGTACGTATATGTGTGTATGTAACACCCCAAGCTTTCACGGAACTTATCCATTTCAATAATGCAATAGCTTGCATTGTACGCAACTTGGAGATTCTAACACATCGTAACTAATCCATGTTGCCGTTGTGAATAGTAATACCAACTTTTTGAAATTTTATAAATTTTATCTTTCAATATTGACTTTATTTTTGGTTTATGAATATCAAAATTAACATAATGTTAAAATTTGGTACTTTTCGGATAACTTTTATATTTTGATGAATTGTGAAAATTACTAAATTTTAATTTAAACCAACTTTATTAATAGAAATAATTAATAATGATAGAATATGAATTTGAGTGGGTTTAAAGTATATTTATAATATATATTTTTTAATTAATACAATTTTGGTCATTGTAAATAATTTCACTTTTAAACCAGACACAAACACGTGTCAATCTTTTGATAGTTATTGTTTTTAAAAACACACTTTTTATTTTGACAGCAGAAAATAAATATAAATTAATTTTTTCCACTTCTGTGTTTTGAATTTTGAAAAATGGGTTCCATATTTTGAATTAGGATGTACAGATTGTTTAAATAGGTAACTCTTATTTTTATACATTTTGAATAATTACTTCGGTAAATATTTTATTTACCATTGTTAAAAGGTAAATCTAGAAAATAAGGGTAATAAAATAATATTATAATAATAATAAATTACCCTAAAACGTGTCCTAACCCTATTGGTTGATACATGTCCGACCATGGGCATCTATGGGTCTATTTTGGGACCCCATTGATCCACTTGTATGTGATAATGACACTTTATATTAATTAAGTCAACGTAAATACAAAAATGACATAAGCATATATCTTTTAAAAAATAGTTTTTACATAGGGTTATATATGTTATATTTTAGACTATTAATATTAATTATAAAGATAAAAAGATTTTATAAATAATGATATTTTATTTATAATTTTTAAACATTTAATAATTAAATTTATTTATGATACAATAATGATGCAGTATTTTACTTATTAATGAAAGAGTCAAATAATTGATATTATAAAAGTTAGAATAAATATAATTTGAAACTTTTTAAGATATACACGAATTTTTTTGGTTAATATTACATTTTAGGATTGATTAAATGAATTTATTTAGAATTAATAATGATTTTAAGACTTTAAAAAAATTAATTATTAAATAGTGTCAAAATTGAAATAAAAGAGTTTTTTAAACAAATATTATATTATTAATTCATATTATATTCCTAAAAATCTATGGTTCGGCCAAAGGAATTATATAATGATAGTTTTATCATTAATTTACCACTTGGGGGGTCTCTTGAATGTTTATAGTATGTTTATTAACCATATAATATAAAAATACAAAGTGACATGGTAAATGTCAAACTATTTAACTAAGAGTTAAATATAAATGATAAGGTTAAAATAGTGACCCAAACCTATCTAAAATCTGTTTGATGAAATGATTCCGGCCCATAACCACCTTATACTTTGAATAATTCACTTTGAAGCCATTATAAAATGAATATTAATTTATTATAAATTAATATTATAATTTTTTCCTAAAGAGCCCATCCTCCACCTTATAAAAAGACACCAATTCTAACCAAATCGTCATACCTTCATATCCTTTTGGTTAGCCAAAATCATCCCAATTACCCTCTAAAATATCCTCTCTTAATCATATAGGCCTTCCTTTAGTCATAAAGACAACATAAGGAGCACTTTTGATCAAATCTAAAGGTAGAACCCAAAGAAGAAGAAATGTTTTCACCACCCTTTTTCAAGTTCCTTTCTTATCCAACTTATTATTTCTTTGTTGTTTCCATAATTTAATAATAATTCCATTAATTTATATATACTGTGTTGTTTTTATAAATTTGGTACAACCATATTCATTATTCTGTCAATCCTTTGAATGACATTTCACCATACATGCGTATGTACGGCCTTCTGTCTCCACATTATGGTGTAATTGTTATTAAATAGATTATTATTTGGATGTGTATAATAATGATGTGTAATTGATTTAAAAAATAAATATAACATGATAATGATTCTGTTTATAAGATATAACATCCAAATATATATTATTTTAATATCAAAATAATGATATTGTCACTCATGCATACGTACGGACTATCGTCTCCACGAACGCGATGAGATTCATTCCCCATTGTATCCATGAAAGTCTAATTTTCATTTGATGATTAAAAATAATTTTTAAGTAATTTATACCATTCTTTATTTTAATAAGATACAACCTATCCATAACAAACACCGCTTACATAACAAAACATATAAAAGAAAACGAGTAAGTTAACAACTAAAACGACGATAATACTAATATATTATTAACAAAAGAATGTTAAAAGATTATATATGATATCATATAAATTTATATGACTCTTGTATAATTTAATAACAATTACTTCACCATTATACAGAAGGTTAACCAACCATCAACCAAGGAAAAGTACATGGTAAGGGTGTTTTTCACAATCTCTTCATTATTTGAGGTTGTTTATACGTAATTATCTACTGGGACCTCTTTGTCATCCACATCCATGTTTCTTAAAAATGTATTTGAATACATTCTTAATATTTTATAGAATATGGTTTAAATTCATTTATACCCTTGTTACTTTTTATTAGATGTTTATAAAGGAATATTTCTGTTGTTTTCCAAACAATTTCCCTTTTAATCATTTCGATAAAATTAAGCTAAGAATGTCTTTATTAACTTATACGGCGGGCATGGCTATTTTTTACCGTTATAAACTCATTGAAGCTTCCTATAAAATTTTATAAGAATATTTTCAATGTAAATGTTTTATTTTATAATTATGTGACTCTTAAATTATATCAAAATAGAAAGAGGTATTTCTGTAAAAAGGGTTTTGATTTCTTCTATGTCAACATCCTTTGATGGATTTTAAGTTTATTTGGAGTTGATTTTTTTATACAAAACGTCCATATTATATTGATGATTTTGTGATATGTTTGATTGTGGATGGGCTATTTTTATACCATTCATGATTTATGGTTAAACTATTGACATTTCATAAGCTATTTTTAATACGAATGTTTATGATATGTTTAAACCTTTTCATATGAGGAATGTATTGGACTTAGTAAATGACAGGTGGAACCCACTATAGCTCCTCGATGCATCGATAGGTCTCATGAGACAACTAGACGTGTAATTTGATGAGGACCTTTCCCAATTTTATTTATTGTTTTGGCCGAGGCTTTAATCATTTTTAGACGTCTTGGATGAGGACTTGACAAAATGTTTTAGAATGTATGACATTATACATTCCCTCATTATGGAAATAATATTGATGGTTCATGTGGTCATTCGACTAGTAAAATACACATTGTTATTTTTAATTATGGAATTATTTACTCAGCTCATATTCATGCCATAAAAGTTGTCATGTTTATTATTGGTAAAGGCATGTGGTTTCAATTATTTACCATGCTTAATATTTATATCATTTTCCGCTGTATTACATACCCTTACTGAGCATTTGAGCTCACCCATTTTCTTATGTTTAACTTTCCCAGGATATGAAGATGTTAGTTATTAGTGACCAGCAGGAATAATCTAGAAGGCTTGGGTGTTTCTAATGAAATATATCTGATTTGTATTTCTATTCAAGATGTAAAGTTGGTCTTATGTATGAATCTTGTTTCCAATAATTCTAAATTGATTGGTCATTCGAGACCTGATTTCTTTGTGATCATTATAATGTTATGTAATAATGCACCGACTCTGGGTAACTTTGCTCGGGGCATTACAGTTGGTATCAGAGGAGGTTTTGTACAAACCATGGAAACTAGATTTAGATAAACTCTGATTAAAGAACCTAGACCTAAGATGGACTTTGAGGATTAGTATAGAATAAATTCCTAGAATTTTGTTATTGTAGAAATTTGGTGAGTATTCAAAGCATTACATCTCTATCTGGATACAAGCAGGTAGAGGCGGCTCTGGAAGAGATGTACATATGGGTTAAACCTGAAAACACCGCTTTGAGCTAGACTTGAATGGGAACTAGTGCATGACAACGGGCCTTGCAGCACTGTTCGTTACGACACTCTCGTAAGATATGCCTAGGATAATTCTCATTTTAGTTTCAAACCATTATGAAGGTATTATGAGTATATACTTCCCCAAGGAAAACATTTTTATGATTATAGATTAAATCTATAAACTGTTCAATTTATGTTAAGTGTTTTAGAAGTTTGTAATTATATATTTTGATTCGTAAACTATTCTTGTATATGCCCTTGTTTAGAAATGGAACCTAGTGGAAGGAATGGAAACTGTATCAATGCATGCACTCAACGTAGGGATTTCCCTCCTTCTCAAGATAATTATAGTAGAGATAGGAATGAAACTGGTACTGATCAGCTAATCACCATACTGGGACAACTCACTTGGGTTATGAATAATAACCTTACCCGTATGGAGCACCCAGATCCACAGTGTGAAGGATCAATGTTAGATGACTTTGTGAGGTAAAAACCACTGACATTAAATAGGAGTTGAAATCCAGTAGTGGCTGAGAAATGGATAAATTCCTTAGAGAATATATTACATACCTTGGGGTGTAGTGAATGGGAAAGAGATATCATGGCGGTTTACAGCCTAACTAGAGATGCTAATCAACGGTGGTCATTGATTCAAAACACAAATGAAGATGATGAAGTTTAAAATATGGAATGTAAGGAGTTCAAATATCTATTTTGAGGAAAATACTTTCCTCATGACCATCGAGTAGATATGGAATGGAAATTTCTGAGTCTGAGACAAATAGAGGATGAGAATGTCACAAAGTATGAGGCTATCTCTACATGGTTAGAAAGGTATGTTGCAGATTATATACATAACCCAAGAAGTAAGATTGGTCGTTTCTTTGATTGGTTAAATCCATTTATCCATCTATCATTGGTCTCATAATCCTTCTAGTCATACCGAGATATTGTCTCTTGTGTTATCAAGACAGAAAATGCATTATCTATGTATTATGACTTTAAATAAAAACAAGAGAATAAGAGATCTGCTGAACACTCTGGGAAAGGAAATAAGGAAACAGGGAAGAAGGGAAGAATTGAATTTCCACCCTGTAATAATTGCAGACAAAATCACCCTGGAGCCTGTCTAAAAGGAATAGTAGTATGCTACAAATGTGGATAGAAAGGTCATCTAGCTGGTCATTGTGAAGGAAAGAAAGACTCTACCAATGTTCAATGCTACAATTTCAGATAAATGGGAAATTATGAAAATGAATTTCTTAAGTGTCAGGGAAATGTACCTGAGGAAAGGCCAAGGGATCAAGGCCAAGCTTATGCAATCACCACTGCGGAGGTTGAAGCCCTGAAAGACGAGGTGGTAGGAAATTTAATGGTTTCCACAAGTTTTGAAAATTCTTTATTTGATTCTAAATCATCACATTGATTCATATCTTTCCAGTTTTCTTAGAAAATTAGATATTTACAATTTGATTTAACAAGGGAGTTGTCAGTCAAATCTCTTAAAGGAAGTATTATTGTAACAATGTTTTGTGAATCAGTCCCCATTAAAGCACATAAATGTTCATTATCTGTTGATCTCATTGTCATACCCATGGTTGAATTTTATATAATCCTTGGTATGGATTGGATTTCGGACGATGATGAGAAGATTTATTGTAAGAAGAATGAGGTTACAATTTTTGACAATGATGATAAGGAACACCTTATCTTTAGAGTAGAATCGTCATGACCAAATTCTAATCTAGATCCACCCCAAGTAGCTCAACTAAATTCAATTATCGGGGAAGAAGATAATGAAATAACTTTGGGTGAGGAAAGGAATGTTCAACTAGATGATGTACCTATTGTGAGATAATATGTTGATGTTTTTCCATAATATTTACCTGGACATCCTCCAGAATGAGAAATTGAGTTTTCCATTAATTTAATTCCTGATTAAAGGCATATATCGAAGAGCCCTTATAGAATGGCCATTGTGGAATTAGTTGAACTAAAAAACAACTAGGGGAATTGAGTAATAAGGTATTTATTCTCAAAAGTGTTTCTCCATGGGGATCTCCTATACTTTTTGTTAAAAAGATAGATCGATCTATGAGGTTATGTTTCGACTACATGGAAATCAATGCTATGACAATAAAGAAAAAGTATCCCCTACATCTCATTGATGATTTATTTGACCAACTACATGGAGCTCAATACTTTTCAATGATTGACCCTCTATCATGATACCATCAATTGTGTGTGAACAAAGAATACATTCCAAATACAGCATTTCGAACTAGTTACGTCCATTACGAGTTTATAGTAATGCCTTTTGGATTCACTGACGCACCCTCTATATTCATGGATCTAATGAACAGAGTTTTCAAAGAATATCTTGATGAATTTGAAGTGGTATTTATTGATGATATCTTGATATACTCCAAAAGATATAAAGATCATAAAAATCACTTGAGCATTATCCTGAAGACTCCGAGAAGACATGAATTATATGGGAAGTTTAGAAAGTGTGAATTCTGGATTCAGAAGATTTCTTTTCTTGGCCATATTGTCTCTAAGGATGGAATTTCGGTTCATTCTTCTAAGACCTAGGAAATCCAAGAATGGCCCGCATTGACTAGTATAACTGATGTACAAAGTTTAATTGGTTTAGCAGGTTATTATCGACATTTCGTCCAGAATTTCTCCCAATTGGCTAACCCATTAACAAATCTAACATGTAAACAGGTTAAATTTGTTTGGAAAAAATAGTGTGAAGAATGTTTTGATGAACTGAAGAGAAGATTAATCAATTCTCCTTTATTTACTCTACCATTGGGGAATGATGTGTTCGTTATTTATAGTGATGCATCGAAGAAAGGACTTGGTTGTGTCCTTATGCAGAATGATAGAGTCATTGTCTATGCATTACAACAGCTGAAAATTAATGATCAAAAATATCCTACACATGATCTTGAGTTAGCTACTGTAATATTTTCTTTGAAGATATAGAGACATTATCATTATGGTAAAAAATGTGAGATTTACACTGATCGCAAGAGTTTGAAGTATATTTTGTCACAGAAAGAACTCAGCATGAGGCAGATGAGATTTCTTGAACTAACCAATGATTATGATTGCAAGATACACTACCACCAGGGGAAGGCAAATAAGGTGGATGATGCTTTGAGTAGAAAGGATTATTGAGTTTTGAACAAGACGAGTGTTGAAAAGGATCATATATACGTGGATCTTTTAAAGATGTATATGGTAATCACCATGGAAGGAGAAACATCAATGCTTTTTCAAATGGTTGCCAAAACATCATTACTAGAAAAGATAAAGAGTTCACAGACTCATGATGATGAGTTTCAAAAGAAGAATAAAGTTGTGAATGATGGGAGATTGAGTGACATTGTGTATGAAGATGGATTTTTGAAATTTGGGATGAGGATTTGGGTTCCCAATATTCATGATATAAAAAGGTAATTGTTAAACGATGCTCATAGTTCCAATTTTTTTGTACACCATGGGAGCAAAAAAATGTATAGAGATTTAAAGGAACATTTTATGTGGGACAACATGAAGAGGGAGATTGCATATTTTTTGTCAAGATGTATTGTTTATCAACATGTGAAAGATGGAAGGAAACACCCATGAGGAGTCACACAACCTCTTCCCACACATTAGTGGAAATGGGATAATATCATGATGGACTTTGTCCTGGGACTACCAAAGACTTCTAGAAGGAACGATGCAATATGGGTCATTGTGGATCATCTTACCAAGTCAGTGCATTTTCTTGCAATAAGGGATGATTTACCACTTGAACGTCTATCTAACTATATATTAATGAAGTTGTGAGAATTCATGGAGTACCACAATCGATTGTTTCTGTTCTTCATCCTCATTTTACTTCAAGATTCTGGAAGAGTCTTCAGAAGGCATCAGATACTGAACTTCGTTTGAGCACTGCCAACCACCCTCAAACATATGGACAATCAGAACGGACAATTCAAACCTTAAAAGACATGTTGAGATCATTCTCACTTGACTTTCTGGGTATGTGGGATCAATATTTACCTCTGGTGGAATTTTCTTATAATAATAGCTTCAAATCAAGTATTCAAATGGCACCATATGATGGGTAATACAGAAAACGATGTCTCACACCAACCAGTTTGGAGGAAATTGGTGAAAGAAAACTTATAGACCTGAAACTGGTGGAGGAAACGATGGAAATGGTAAAGGTAATCCATAACCACATCAAATAAGCTCAATGTAGGCAGAAGATCTATGCCGATAACCAAAGGAAGGATTTGGAATTTCAGGTAAGAGAACATGTTTTATTGAAGGTATCTACATGGAAGGGAGTTATATATTTTAGAAAATATGTAAAATTGAGTCCCAGGTACATCGGACAATTAGAAATTATAGAATTAATTGGGGCTATAGCTTATAATTTTTCAACGCCGCTAAATCTCTCCAAAGATCACGATGTGTTCCACACGTATCACTGTTGAGAAAATACATGTCTGACCCAACGTATGTACTCACATATGAGGAATTTGAACTGGAACCCGAACTATCTTTTTGTGAAGAGCTCGTAAGGATTCTTGATACGAGAGAACAAGTGCTGAGAAACTGGATGACTCTTCGGGTAAAAGATCAATGGAGGAACCATAAGATGGAATAGGCAATGTGGGAACCCTAAGAACTTATGAGGAAGAACCACCCGAGTCTTTTAATAAAGTAATTTTCTAGAAATATCTAGGAAAAATTTATTTTAAGGAGGGGATAATGTAACACCCCAATCATCCACGGTACGTTTCCCTTTGAATAATGCAATTGGTTGCGTTGTACGTAACATGAAGATTCTAACACACCACAACCAATCAATATAACTGTTATGACTTGTAATACCAAATTTTTGAAATTTTATAAATTTTATCATTCAAAATTGACTTCATTTTTGGTTTCGGAATATCAAAATTGCCTTAGGGTGAAATTTTGGTTCTTTTTGAATAACTTTTATATTTTGATGAATAGTGAAAATCAATAAATTTTAATTAAAAACAAAATTTTTAATCAAAATAATTAATAGTGATAAATTATGAATATGAGTTGTTTTAAAGTACATTTAGAATATATTTTTACCATTTAATACAATGTTTCTCATTGGACATAATTTGAAATTTAAACCAGACATAAACAAGTGTCAATCTTTTGATAATTATTATTTCTTAAAAACACACTTTTTGTTTTGACATTGGGAATTAATTTTAAATTAATTTCTGCCACATCTATGTTTTGAATGTGAAATAATGGATTCCAAATTTGGAATCAGGATTTCCAAATCGTGTAAATAGGTAACTCTTATTTTGATACATTTTGAATAATTAATTCGGTAAATATTTTATTTACCATGGTTAAAGGGTAAATCCAGAAAATAAGGGTAATAAAAAAATATTATAATAATAATAAATTACCCTAAAATATGTCCAATACCTATTTATTGATACATTTCTGGCCATGGAAATCTTTGGGTTGATTTTGGGACCCCATGGATCCACTTGTATGTGATAATGAGACTTTATATTAATTAAGTTAAAGTAAATACAAAAATGAAAAAAGCTTATATCTTTTAGAAAAACTATTTTTACACAAGGTTATATATGTTATAATTTCGATGATAAATATTCAATATAATTATAAAACAATTTCATACATAATTTTATTTTATTTATAATTTTTAGATATTGAATAATTAAATTTATTTATGACACAATAATGATCCAATATTTTCCTTATTAATGAAAGAGTTAAATAATTGGTATTATAAAAGTTAAAATAAACATAATTTAAAATTTTTTATGACATCCACGAATTTTATTGGTTAATATTACATGTTTGGATTTCTTAAATGAATTTTATTCGAATTAATAAAGATTTTAAGTCTTTATCAAAAAGCAATTATTAAATAGTGTCAAAATTGACATAAAAGATTTTTTAAAACAAATATTATATTATTAATTAATTTTATATTTCTAAAAATATATTGTTTCGAAAAAGGACTTATATTATGATAGTTGTATCATTAATGTACCACTTGGGGGTCGATTTGAAGTATATAGTATGTTTACTAACCATATAATATAAAAATAAAATGTGACATGTTAAATGTCAAACTATTTAACTAAGAGTTAAATATAAATGATGAGGATAATATAGTGACCCAAACCAGTCTAAAATCTATTGGATGAAATTATTCCAACCCATCCCCACCATATACTTTTAATAATCCACTTTGGAGCCATTATAAAAAGAATATGAATTTATTTTGAATTAATACATTATGTTTTTTCTATAGAGCCCCTCCTCCCCCTTATAAAAGGACACCACTTCAAACCAATTATACATACCTTAAAAGCCTTTTAATTCTGCCAAACTCTGAAAAAATACCCTCCAAACTATACTCCCTTAATTAGATTGGAATTACATTAGTCTTAAAGTTATCCTATGGAGCCCTTTTGATCAAATCAAAATGAAGAACCCAAAGAAGAGGTAATGTTTTCACCACCCTTTTTCAAGTTCATATCTTCTTCAACTTCTTCATTATTTGTTGTTTCCATTATAAAATATTAACTCTAGTATCTTCTATATATTGTGATGTTATTATAAATATGGTACAATCATATTCATTATTCTATCCATTCTTTGAATGACATGTCACCATACGTGCGTACGTACGGCCTATCATCTCCACGTCGTGGTGTAATTGTTATTCAATACATTATTATTAGGATGGGTATAATAATGATGTGTAATTGATGTAAATAATAAATATAACATGATAATGATTCTGTATATATTATATACCATCCAATTATATATTTTTTAAATATCAAAATAATGATATTGTCGCTCTTGCGTACGTACGGACTATCGTCTCCAGGAATGTGACGAGATTCATTCCCCATCGTATACATGCAAGTATTATTCTAATTTTATGATTAAAATTAATGTTTAAGGACATGATATCATTCTGGAATTGAAAAAGATACAACCTATTCATAACAAACATGGGTTACGTAACAAAACATATAAAATAAAACGAGTAAGTTAACACCCAAAACGACGATAATACTAAGATATTATTAACAAAGAAATGTTAAAAGATCATATATGATATCATATAAATGTATATGATTATTGTATAATTTAATAACAATTATTTCACCATTATAAAGGAGGGTAACCTTCTATCAACCATGGAAAAGTACCAGGTAAGGGTTTATTTCACAATCTCTTCATTATTTGAGGTTGTTTATACATAATTATCTACTAAGACCTCTTTACCATCCACATCCATGTTTCCTAAAATGTATTTCAAAAAATTCTTAGTATTTTATAGACTATAGGATAAAGTAAATTATACCCTTGTTGAATTTTTATAATATGTTTATAAAGTAATCTTTCCATCGTTTTCCAAACAATGTCATTTTTAACCTTTTTGAAAAAATTAATTTAAGAATGTCTTTTTTAACTTATACGGCGGGTGAAACTATTTTCTACTGTTATAAACTCGTCAAAGATTCCCTTAAAAGATTACAAGAATATTTTCAAAGTAAATGATTAATTTTATAATTATGTGACTCTTAAATGATTTCAAAACAGAAACATATATTTCTCTAAAAAGGGTATTGACATCATCTTTGTCAATATCCTTTGAGGGATTTTAAGTTTATTTGGAGTTGATTTATTATGATACAAAACTTCCATATTGTATTGAAGGTTTTGTGATATTTTTGACTGTGGATGTGCTATTTTTATACAATTCATGATTTATGGTTGATTTATTGACATTTCGTATGTTAGTTTTAATATGAATGTTTATGATTTGTTTAAACCTTTTCATATGAAGAATGTATTAGACACTATAAGTTATAGGTGGAGCCTGCTGTAGCTCCTCTATGCCTAGGTAGGTCTGATGAGACATCTATAAATGGAATTGGCCGAAGACTTTCCCCAATTTGATTTATGGTTTTGGCAGAGGCCTTAATCATTTTTGGACGTCTTGGCAGAGGCCTTGACAAAATGATTCAGAATGTCAGGCATTATACATTATCTCATTATGGAAATATTATTGATGGTACATGTGGTAATTTGACTAGAAGAATACACAATATTAGATTTTATTATGGTATTATTTACTCAGCTCATATTCTTTCCATAAAAGTATTCATGTTTATTATTGGTAATGGTATGTGGTTTCAATTATTTACCATGCTTAATATTTATGTCATTTTCTACTGTATTGCTTACCCTTACTGAGCATTTGAGCTCATCCCTTTTCTTGTGATTCATTTACCCAGGATATGAAGAAGTTTTTTATGAGTGAACTGCATGCATAATCTAGGAGACTTGGATGTTTTTAATGAAATAGATTTTTGTTTTATTTCTCTTCAAGCTGTAATGTTGAATTTATGTATGAATCTTGTTTCCAATTATACTAAACTGATCGGTCATTAGATACATGTTTTCCTTATGATCATGACAATGTTATGTAATAATGCACCAACTCTAGGTAACCAGGGTCAAGGCGTTACAATGAAGCTTCAATAAATACAGGATTTTACTAGTCATATTAATTTATCAGCAATCACATATGTTATCAAATAATGTTAGAGTCATGCTTTTTAATTGTAGAAATATTCTACCATTAAAACCTTGATTCTTGGACTATGAGGATAGAAAAAACCATAATCCATATGTAGTAGGCCATGATACACTAGTATTACCTCATATTATACCACATGCATCACCTTCTATTATATATGACCTAGGCACAGATTCCAAGTTTTGAGGGGGTTTTCTATGGATCATGTATAACATGCCGGGAGCCTTGCAACCATCCCCTACTATATAATATTTGATTTGGGAATTCCCATATTAGTATCCACATATAATTTCTATGGATGGAGGTCCATAGAATGTTGTGTCATTGTTGGAGGTCATTCCAACAATCTTTTATCATATAGAGACACCTTCTAAGAAGAGAATAAACCTTCCAGTGCATGTGACTATAGAGTCAACCATGAAATGGTAATATGTTTTTCCCTAGACTATCCAATATCGGGTTATGGGTTAGAGGGATTTCAAAATATCATTCTCCAGTTACTTCATTCCAAATTCATTGAGTGATGACTGAGACATATGTTTTATTCACCTCGAGGAGGAACTCTATCTATTATATATTATTCTAATCATTTCAATAATCTTCATCATTTCCTTATCTCCTTGTTGATAAAATATCCATAGAATGGTATTTTTTAGGATGGTATTACATACGTTATCTCATATAAGGTGAACGTGTTTCATTTTACCATTGTCACTGAGATAGAGAACTGGTCCCTGACAACCAAGCATATCCTTATAGAGGATGAAGATGTGGTCCAAGAAAGTTTATTATCTCATTAGATCTTTATTACATATAGTATAAGTAAACTTCATTTTAAGCACTCATAAAGAGGATACAATAACCTTTGTGTGCACTCTGATTGTTATGCCATCTATCCTCAGTTTGGTAAGTAGGTTCATATAAATCCCATGAGTGATACAACCCTAGTTGAGTGTAGTGCCTACGGTTGGATGCATCATCTTATGAAGTTTTTTTAGATCATTATTACCATGTCAAGTGTAATATAATCCAAATGAACTCCACCTTCATGTGTGGGATTAATAAATCTAATCTAGGTGGGTAGGTAGACCACTGCTGGCTATTCAGGCAGTGTGATCCTGACATAGGAGTCACAACATCAATAGAGTGGGCCTTCTCAATTTAGTGAGGATATATATCAAGGTTGCGGTATGGGTCAAATATATACACTGAAACCGATAATTTTGTATCAGAGTGAAATTACTTCTACAGTACGAGGTAAAAGTTTAGTATCCTCTACTCTTGTATAATTTCTATTTGACACAAGTGATTCCCACTCCATTAAATTTATTTCAATTATGGAAACTCATGTTCTTGGGATTCAGAACTTCTCTGAGGAGATGATGCAAGATACTTAGTTGAGAGTATAATCAATGAGTGTATTACAGATAAATGAGTTCCCCGTTGAAGTATGTCACCATCATTTTATATGGTTCATCTCATATTTGTTATGAAATGTTTAAAAATAATTCCCAAGATTGATTTTTTAGTTCCATATCATTCTTAAATTGAATATTATCTCCATAGAGTATCTTTTATATCCATATAGGGTGAGAAATATGTTCCCAAGGGTTAAAAGTATTTTAGAGTGAGTCGAGCTAGAACCAGGCATTGTAGGAATGTAGGATTAACAGCTTAGATTGCTAGCCTTTATTTGGTTGATTGGGGAATGATATATATATATATATATATATATATATATATATATATATATATTACCCTTTACACGATTAGTTCATGGATGTATTTTTCCAATGAATTTTCAAGGTTACCTCTTGATAGAGAGGTGGTGTTCAATGTTGAGCTTGTACCAGGACAGTCCCCAATATATATTAACCCATACAGGATGGCTACTAATGAGTTGCACAAGATCAATAGGAAACTAGAGGATATATGGGATAAGTGTTTTATAAGAATCATTACATCAAATCAAGGTTCACCATTTCTTTTTTTTAAGAAGGTGGATGGGACCCTTAGGTTGTGTGTTTATTATTGAATATTTAACCAACAAATGAATAAGATTTGATATTATTTACTTCGTATAGACGACCTCTATTAATAGTTTTGGGGATAGAAGATTTTCTTCATGATTGATTTGAGGTTGGGAAATCACTATGTGCATGTTATTATGTTATATATATATTGTAAAACATTGCATAGTATATATTTATTGTATTATTATTTATTTATGTTTTTCAGTCTCACAAATGCACTAGAAATATTCGAGGATATGATGAATCATGTTTCCCCCATATATCTAGATTCTTTTGTGGAAGTCATCATTGAAGGAATATTGGCTAATTATAATACATGACAAGAACATGAAAAACACCTTAAAATAATTGTGAGTACATGGAGATGTCACCAGTAGTATGATAATCTCACAACATAAAACTTTTGGATCGATAAAGTCCACATCCATGGTCACAACATCCCATAATAAAGTGTTTTTGTTGACCCAGAGAAGGAAAAAGAAATACTTTCCTTAGAGAATCCAAACAACATCATTTAATTATAGATGTTATTCTATCTAGTTGTTTATTATATGTTCCATGTATAGTATTTATCATGAAATGAAAAACCAATTACAATATTCACAAATAAAGGTGTCAAATTACATTGTCTGAAGCATGTGGGGGATTCTTTCATGAGTTGAAAGGATGACTTAATTCAACGCCAATCTAAATCTGACCTGATCATAGAATGATATATATAGTTTACTGTGATTATTTATACCTCATTTTGATATACATTCTGATGTTGGGAGATTTATTTGTGCCATGCGTGTCTTTTCAGATAAGACCTCATGACCAGGAATATTCAAGGCATAATCTTGAGGTAGCATCTATGGCACACACCATTTATTTTTCGAGGAATTTCATTATTTGGAAATATTTTTTGTATACACAGACTAAAAAATACTTAAATATATATTTACCTAGTATAATTTGAACCTTAGATAATGAATATGGGTTTAATACATGTAGCTATTTTATTTTGATATTTCTTATATTCATGGGAAGGAAAATACAATTGCTAATGCTCTAAGATGGTATACTCATATGCATGCAGTACAAGAGGCTAGTAGTGACTGGAAACTGATCTCCCACCATTATGATCTATATTGTGAGGTCCAATACTATCTTGGGAATATATTACTAGTATATTAATCAGTAACCTCTTCATATCTACATAGAGTGAGTATGGTTCAACATCCAATCTTTAGGTCCTAGTTCTAAGGGAGATTTTTTCAAGTGATTACCCAATTCCTGGTTGGGTCATTGATAAGGATGAGATATTTTGTATTAATAAATATGTCTGGGTTACTATATAAATCTAGGAGTAATTAACGTCGGAGTATAATGCCTCTACATAGCTAGTGCATCTGATTTTTACCAAGATGTATCATAACTTCCACCACAAGTATTGGTGTTTTGGAATGATGAAGGAGATATACTACTTTGTTACGCAGTGTTCCACCTATCACCAAATGAAGAAAAAACACCAGTGGCCAAAATTACTTCTACAACACTGACCTTACAATAGAGGAAATAGACTTCTGTATCTTTGGGTATTCTGAATGATTTACCTAGGACACCTTCGAGAAATGATGTAGTATGAGTGATCACTGATTGATTGAAAAAATTCACCCACTTTATAACTATTCAATATACCTTTCTACTGGATGATATAATAAGGCTATATGTCATGAGATTTCATTCCTTCATAGTGTTCCAAATAGTATCATATTTGATAAACATGACTGATTCGCACCACAGTTCTGGAAGGGGGTGTTGAATGAACTAGGGTCATAGTTAATGCTGTGTACAACCTTTCTATAACCCAAAGACTGAAGACAGTTTATGTTTATGATATTGGAGTTAGATAATATGATTCATGCATACATCCTTGAATGTGGAGGTTCATGGGAGAAATACATACCTTTTTTGATTTTTTATACAATAATATTTGAAAATATACTATAAAGATGGATCCTTATGAGTACCTATATGGATTGTCATTCTAATGAAAATTGTTCTATTTAGAGGTTGGAGATGTAGTGCTACTAGGTCCTCATATCATTTATGAGACTTCAGATATGGTACAACTTCCCAGGAAGCGTAAGAATACAAATCAGTCTAGAAAGAATTCTTATGTCAGTCGTCACCTCCAACCTTCTGAGTTTGAGGTGGGAGATTGGGTCTTCATGTTGGTTTTTCTAGATTAGGTCATCAAATTATTCAGAAACAAGGTAATCTGGTACTTAGGTTTTTTGACCCTTTAATATTGTGGAGAATTTTAAGCTCGTATCCTTTCAATTACAGTTTACATAATGTTATAGATCCATGCATGACATCTTCAACATTTCACATATTCAATATTATTATTCAAATCCATCTTATTTTCTTATCTAGACGAGGTTGAGTTAGTTGCAGATAATTATTTTCATGAGTATATTGTTCATTACAAAGATTGATCAATGAAGGCTCACAATGGTATGTTAGTTCATGTAGTTTGGGTTCAATGGAATCATAAACCTTCAAAATATTAGATTTTGGAGAAATAGTTCAAAGAACATTCATAGTTATAAGAATTATTCTCAGATGATGTTGTACCACCTTCGGAAGGGAAACGTGGGGACGAGTTGTTTTATTAGGAGGGGTCACACATACCTATTTTTCCTCATGAGGTATGAATCATTTATAATTTGTCAAAACCTAGTATTTTATATATATGTTTGCTTCTGAAGGAATAAGGTTATGTTTGAGATTATATGGGGCTTTTTTGGATCCTGAAGCTCCATTTTTTTGGGGAAATAGTATGAGTTTAGTTTTCGGGGAATGATTACTAGTAACAATTCATCTTAATCATGAAAGACATAAAAATGGAGAAAATTTTTAAAACTAGTTTGAGGGAAGCCTCATGGTCATGTGAAATGGTATAGACCTATTGGAGAGGTGATACACAAGGCCATCGAACCAACCACATCGATATTCTCCCTGAGCAGTTGATCTAAGCACCTCTCACCATCACCACACCAAACATTATTGATGTTTGAGCGACATTTCAATGAAGCCAAATTGTCATTCTCTTGATACTTCAAAACCTCCATATGGAATATTAATGATTAGGTCAAGGATTTCATTCCACCAATCACTGTTCTAAGTCTCTAGAAGGAAGAAACCCCAAGATCTATTTGTGGAGAAGAATATCGGCGATGAAACATAAAAAAATAAAGAAGAAAGAAAATAAAAATTTAAAATATTAAATTAATAATAATAATAATAAATAAAGAAATATAATAAAAAACATATATATATATATATATATATTTGTGTGTAAATCTAATAACAATAATGATAATGATAATATAAATATATTTATAAATATATAATTTTTATATTAATAATTTTAATAAAAATAAGTATGTATGAAAATATATTTAATTATATTTAATAAAATGATACTAATAATTTTTATAATTAATTTATATAACAATAAAATCAACATTTATATTATTAAAAAAGAATTTTAGAAATGAATTATGTTTTATCTTTCTAGAATATACATAGAGTTTAGTGCTGGTTCGTCTCAAATAGAGCGAATGAGGTTTTGTTGTGGCTATTAGTAGGGTTTAACTGGTGTCAGGTAAAAAGTGATGTTTTTCATGTCATTTTCCTCTGGGATATCTGTAACGCCCCGACCCCAGTTACCCGGAGTCAGTGCATCATTACATAACATTAGCATGATCACAAAGGATCAAGTCTCGAAAGAACGATTAGTTTAGTAGTCTTGAAAACACTAGATATATCCATAAGTCTTACATTGAATCATAAGGTAAAAAAACTAAAACAACACCTTGTCTTCATATCCCCCAAACTGTCCTTACAGGTCATTCAAAAATTACTTCCTCTCATCGTGGGAAAAATAAAACACTGAAAGGGGTGAGCTCAGAAGCTCAGTAATGATAACGATATAGCAGATGTTTTCATAGATAAGGATAAAAACTTAGAGCAATTTATAACTAAAACAAAAGCCTTTTATACATGAACTTCAGAATAATATGGCAAAGATAAAATGATATAATTCCATTTACTTATTCACATGGATATTATACTAGTCGAACATTCACATGCAATATCAATAACCACTTTCATAATGATGGAATGCATAATGCCAGACTATCATAACCACATTGCCAACGCCTCGTGCCAAGACTACAAATAAGATTTTGCCAAGGCCTTGTGCCAAGACACTAGTTTGTCTCATGAGACCTACCGATGCATCGAGGAGCTATAGCGGGCTCCACCTTTCACATATTATGTCCAATGCATTCCCATATGAAAAGGTTAAAACATAACATAAACATTCATATTAAAACTAGCATACGAAATGTCAATACATTCACCATAAACTATGAATGGTATAAAAATTTCACATCCACAGTAAAAACTATCACAAAACCTTCAATACAATATAGATGTTTTCTATCATAATAAATCAACTTAAAATAAGCGTAAAATCCATCAAATTATGTTGACATAGATGAAATCAAAACTCTTTTTAGAGAAATATATAGTTCTATTTTGAAATCATTTAAGAGTCATATATTTATAAAATAAAACATTTTATTTGAAAATATTCTTAGATGCTTGTTAGTGAAGCTTTGATGATTTTATAACGGCGGAAAATAACCGCACCCGCCTTATAAGTTAAAAAAACATTCTTACCTTAATTTTGTCGAAAAGGTTAAAAAGCACCGTGTTTGGAAAACGACGGAAAGATTCCTTTATAAACCTCTTATAAAATGTCAAAAAAGGGTATAAATGACTTTAACCCATATTCATGTAAATAGTAAAAATGTTTTGAAATAAATTTTTAAGAAACATGGATGTTGATGATAAAGAGATCCCAGTAGATTATTACATATAAACAACCTCGGATAATGAAGAGATTGCGAAATAAACCCTTACCTTGTACTTTTCCTTGGTTGAGGGTAGGTTAACCTTTGGTATAATGGTGAAATAATTGTTATTAAATTATTCAAGAATCATATACATTAATATGATATCATATATGATCTTTTAACATTGCTTTGTTAATTATATCTTAGTATTATCGTCATTTCAAGTGTTAACTTACTTGTTTTCTTTTATATGTCTTGTTACGTAAGCCATGTTTGTCATAGATAGGTTGTATCATATTCATATCCAGAATGATATCAAGTCCTTAAACATTATTTTTAAATCATCAAATGATAATTATACTTGAATGGATACGATGGAGAATGAATCTAATCGTGTTCGTGGAGACGGTAGTCCGTACGTACGCACGAGCGACAATATCATTCATTTGATATTAAAATAATATATAAATGGATGTTATATCATATATACAGAATCGTTAACATGTTATATTTATTATTTACATGAGTTACACATCATTATTACACCCATCCAAAAAATAATATATTGAATAACAATTACACCACGACGTGGAGACGGTAAGCCGTACGTACGCACGTATAGTGACATGTTATTCAGAGGGTGGATAGAATACTGAATATCATTGTACCATATTTATAATAACATCACAGTATATATATGATACTGTATTTATTATTTTAGAATGGTAATAACAAAGGAAGAAGAAGTGGAAGAATAAAGGAACTTGGAAAAGGGTGGTGAAAGCATTACCTCTTCTTCGGGTTCTTCCTTTTGATTTGATCAAAAGGGCTCCTTAGGTTGGCTTTATGATCAAAATAAGGCATCTAGGATGAAGTGAGGGAAGTTTGGCGATTATTTTGGCAGATTTTGGCCGATCCAAAAGGCTTTGAAGGTGTGATGTAATGAGAAGGGAGAGTGCCCATTTATAAGAGGGGTGAGGGGAACCTTTGGAAAAGCTAGAAATATTAATTTATAATAAATTCATATTCGGTTTATAATGGCTCCAAAGTTTATTATTTAAATTTTAAGGTGGGTATATGTTTAAAACCACTCAACCAATAGAATTTAGACAGGTTTGGGTACTTATATTAACCTTATCGTTAAGTATTAACTCTAAGTTAATTAGTTTCACTTTTACAATGTCTCTTTGTATTTTTATATTATATGGTTAATAAACATACTATATACATCCAAGAGACCCCCAAGTGGTCCATTAATGACATAACTATAATTATATAAGTCTTTTGGCCCAACATTAGATTTTTAGGAATTTAATATCAATTAATAATATAATATTTGTTTTTAAAACTCTTTTATGTCAATTTTGACACTATTCAATAGTTGATTTTTGTGAAACTCATTACAGAATTATAACTTCTAAAAAAGTCGATTAAATCAATACTATTATGTCATGTTATCCTAGAAAATTATTATAATTCATTAAAAGTCTCATATTATATTTATTTGGGTATTTATAATATCAATTATTTTAAATTTACACTATAATGGTAATTACTGCATCATTAATGTGTCATAAATAAATTAAATTATGTAATATATAAAAATAATAAATAAAATATCATTATGTTATAATGATTTTTATCTTTCTAATGAATATTTATAGTCGAAAATCCAACTTATATAACCCTATGTAAAAATTGTTTTGCTAAAAGATATATGCTTGTGTCATTTTTGTATTCATTTTAACTTAATTAAAATAAAGTGTCCCTATCACCTACAAGTGGCTCCATGGGGTCCCAAAATCGACTCAAAGATTCCTATGGTCGAACATGTATCATAAAATAAGTCTAAGACACGTTTTAGGGTAATTTATTATTATTATAATATTATTTTTTAACCCTTATTTACCAGATTTACCCTTAACCATGGTAAATAAAATATTTACCGAAGTAATTATTCAAAATGACTAAAAATAAAAGTTACCTATTTACAAAATTTACACATCCTGATTTCAAATATGGAATCCATTTTTCCAAATTCAATACACATAAGTGGCATAAATTAATTTAAAATTAATTCCCATTGTTAAAACAAAAAGCGTGTTTTTAAGAGATAATAACTATCAAAAGATTGACAATTGTTGATGTCCGGTTTAATTGTAAAATTATGTACAATGAACAAAATTATATTAAATGGTAAAAATATAATCTAAATATACATTAAAACCACTCAAATTCATAATTTATCAATATAAATTATTTTTATTAAAAAAGTTGTTTTTAATTAAGATTTAGTAATTTTTACTATTCATCAAAATATAAGTGTTATCTGAAAAGTTCCAAAATTTAACCCTAGGATAAATTCGATATTCCGAATCCAAAAATGAAGTCCATTTTGAAATATAAAATATATATAATTTCAAAATGTAGGTTTTACTATTCATAACAGCAAGTTTGAATGGTAGTGGTGTGTGTTAGAATTCGAAGTTGCGTACAACACACGCTACTGTATTATTCAAAGTCAAGCGTACCATGGAAGTTTGGGATGTTTCATTTTAAATTTTTTGATGTCCCCATTTAGTCAAAAAGTTTCAAATATTGTATTTAAAAAGGGTTCACTATTAAAAGTTGGTAAAATTGAAATATTGAAAATGAATTTGTTCTTACATTATGTCTAAGAAACTCATAATATGGATTTTAAAATTATAAGGATTATATAAAGTTTAAAATTTAGTTGATACTTTTCATAAACTCTTTTGAACGGCTTGTTTGGTATGTCATGGTGTGCTTGAACTCGGTGTTGCGTGTAGTGCTAGTTATTGATTTATTTTGAAGAAATAACACACTATGAAATCTTGGGGTGTTACATTCTCCCCTCCATCAATAAATTGTGTCCTCGCAATTTGAAATTGTTCTTTGAAAATAAAAGTTTGAATATAGAAAATATCTTTGTGGGAAAACCCACATCGGAAATTGGGTTGATAAAATTTAGTCTTAATAATAGGAAAAGAGAAATGAAAAGGTCACCACAAAATTATGATCTCTATTCGGAGAACATTGGTGGCAATTAGAGACATATAATTGGAGGAAAATGTAAATATTTATAGGTAGTGATTGAGGTCATAAATCACAAACAAGTGTAAAATTAAGGGCCTTAAATTCATCAATCAATGATGATTTGAAATACCATCGGTTCAACAAATCATAGGGTATTAGGATAACACATTTTTGGTTTTAGGATTCCTTAAATAAAGTATAAGAATTAATTTCGTCATAGAATAAGAGAAGAAGAAAAATATATTCTTGACAATTAGAGTTCCATGCTTTAACTAATTTCTACCACAAACTCATCTTTCACTCTAAAAGATAATAGAATAAAAAAATATATTCTATTTATCCTATTTGAATAGGGTTCCAAAAAAACGAATTTATAATTCATCTACCAGATCTTTTAAAAAAAACTACATTATTTAATCCCGGACATCACGTGGGTCAGTGGTAGGTGATACACCATTGTCGCCCTTCGGTTGTGCGTTCAAGTCTCGCGGCCATGCCGGACGCGACAGGTTTCCACCCGACCTCTGGGTTGTCCTTTTATGGAAATCCAAAATAATCCAAACTAGAACTATCCAAAATACTTAAGTCCAAAATTTATAAGGAAGGTAAACACAATAAAGATCCTTTTTTCTACGTAATAACATGTGAACACCTTCATAATTTATTCTTTTAAAACACTGCAACATCCTGAATTACCATAAACCCTTATTGATTACATTCATGATCCCTCATTCCTTAAAGAATACTAGATATACTCCTTCAATCCAAAAATGTTTTAAACCCCAACAATGATGGAATATACAAATCATTAATCAATTTCAAGGTAGTCAAGAATATCCAATATAATTTATCCAAATCAATCATGTATTATTCCAAAATTACTACCTCGGTATCAGAACTATATTATGGTTTATCATTCTCTCAACCAAATATTTTCCAAAAAATTATCCTGCTATTGAGTCACTTCTCATTGTTCCACACAATCTCAAGTCCTTAATGAAATAGTACTGCGGTACAATCCTTATATACTCCATAATTATTATAACAAGTACATTGTTGATACAACACTCAAATGACATAATCAACATAAGAACTCTAATCATTCCACTTCATCTTTGGTTGTACCATAACTTGATTATTATCCAATAGCATCATTTGAGGCATAGTCTGATAACTGGGACATAGGTTCGCGTACTGTCCAAAATCCTTGAAAATGAAGCATTGTACATTTGAAACCATTTTCTTTCCCTTGCAGTCACGTACTTTGTTCCCTTTTCCTCCACAATTATAACAAACTCTCATTCCTTTCAGGAAAGTTCCAGGGTTTTTCTTCCCACAGTTATCACAAATGGGAAAATTATTCTTTTCCCTCTTCCCTTTACCCATATTTCTCTCGTCCATCCTTTTCTTCTCTTGATTCCCATCAAATCCATAGGACTCAATAAACTCTTTAATTATCTTATCAACACATGATATTATTTCTTCATATGATGATAATACATGGGAGACTATTTCTCTTATAAATTCTTGGCATAACACCATGAAAGATATGATCCTTCTTTCTCTTTGGATCATTTGCAATGATGACGTTCTCATTCCTTCTACTGGGCGCCATTTCTAAACAATTGCATATACTAGATTAATTTATGAATAACAATTCCTAATCCCAAACTTGTAAAACACATTACATAAATTAAATAGTTTATGGATATAATCCATAATCATAAAAATGTTTTCTTTGAGGATGTATATACTCATAAACCCTTCATAATGATTTGTAAAGAAAATGAGAGTTATCCTAAGCATATCACATGGGAGTGTCGTAACCAATAGTGCAGTAAGGCCCGTTGTCGTGCACTAGTTCTCGTTCGAGTCTAGCTCAAAGTGGTGTTTTCGGGTTTTACCCCTAGGTACATTTGTGCCAGAGCCGCCTCTACCTGATCGTATCCAGACAGGGATGTATTTCTCAGAAAACTCACAAAATCTCTACAATACCAAAATTCTAGGAAGTTATTCTATACTAATCCTCAAAGTTAATCATAGGTCAACGTACTCTAATCAGAGTTTATCTAAATCTAGCTTCCAAGGTTTGTACTAAACTTTCTCTGATACCAACTGTAACGCCCCGACTCCAGTTACCCAGAGTCGGTGCATCATTACATTACATTGGCATGATCACAAAGGATCAAGTCTCGAAAGACCGATTAGTTTAGTAGTCTTGGAAACACTAGATATATTCATAAGTCTTACATTACATCATAAGGTAAAAAAACTAAAACAACATCTTGTCTTCATATCCCCTCACACTATCCTTGCAGGTCATTCATAAATTACTTCTTCTCATCTTGGGAAAAATAATACACTGAAAGGGGTGAGCTTAGATGCTCAGTAAGGATAACAATATAGTAGAAGTTTTCATAGATAAGCATAAACACTTAAAGCAATTTATAACTAAAACAAAAGCCTTTTAAACTTGAACTTCAACATAATATGGAAAAGATAAAATGAAATAATTCCATTTACTTATTCACATGGATATTCTACTAGTAGAACAATCACATGAAATATCAATAACCACTATCATAATGATGGAATGCATAATGCCAGACTATCATAACTACATATCCAAGGCCTCGTTCCAAGACTACAAATAATATTTTTCCAAGGCCTTGTGCCAAGACACTAGTTTGTCTCATGAGATCTACCGATGCATCGAAGAGCTATAGCGGGCTCCTCCCGTCACATATTAAGTCCAATGCATTCCCATATGAAAAGGTTTAAACATAACATAAACATTCGTATTAAAACTGGCATATGAAATGTCAATACATTCACTATAAACTATGAATGGTATAAAAATATCACATCCATAGTCAAACATATCACAAAACCTTCAATACAATATCGATGATTTTTATCATAATAAATCAACTTCAAATAAGCGTAAAATCCATCAAAGGATATTGACATAGATGAAATCAAAACTCTTTTTAGAGAAATATCTCTTTCCATATTGAAATCATTTAAAAGTAATATATTTATAAAATAAAACATTTTATTTGAAAATATTCTTAGATGCTTGTAAGGGAAGCTTCGACGATTTTATAATGGCGGAAAATAACTGCACACGCCGTATATGTTAAAAAAACATTCTTACCTTAATTTTGTCGAAAGGGTTAAAAAGCACCTTGTTTGGAAAATGACAGAAAGATTCCTTTATAAACCTCTAATAATAAGTCCAAAAAGGGTATAAATGAATTTACCCCATATTCTTGTAAATAGTAAAATTGTTTTGAAATACATTTTTAAGAAACATGGATGTGGATGATAAAGAGATCCCAGTAGATTATTACGTATACACAACCTCGGATAATGAAGAGATTGTGAAATAAACCCTTACCTTGTACTTTTACTTGGTTGAGAGTAGGTTAACCTCCTGTATAATGGTGAAATAATTGTTATTAAATTATTCAAAAATCATATACATTAATATGATATCATATATTCTCTTTTAACATTACTTTGTTAATAATATCTTAGTATTATCATCGTTTCAGGTGTTAACTTACTTGTTTTCTTTTATATATTTTGTTACATAAGAAATGTTTTTCATGGATAGGTTGTATCATATTCATATCCAGAATGATATCATGTCCTTAAACATTATTTTTAAATCATAAAATGATAATTATACTTGAATGGATACGATGGAGAATGAATCTCATCTCGTTTGTGGAGACGGTAGTCCGTATGTACGCACGAGCGACAATATCATTCATTTGATATTAAAATAATATATAAATGGATGGTATATCATATATACAGAATCATTTACATGTTATATTTATTATTTACATGAGTTACACATCATTATTAAACCCATCCAAATAATAATATATTGAATAACAATTACACCACGACGTGGAGACGGTTAGCCGTACGTACGCACGTATGGTGACATGTTATTCAAAGGGTGGATAGAATACTGAATATGGTTGTAACATATTTATAATAACATCACAGTATATATATGATACTGGAGTTATTATTTTAGAATGGTAATAACAAAGCAAGAAGATGTGGAAGAAGAAAGGAACTTGGAAAAGGGTGGTGAAAACATTACCTCTTCTTCGGGTTCTTCCTTTCGATTTGATCAAAAGGGATCCATAGGTTGGATTTCTGATCAATATAAGGCCTCTAGGATGAAGTGAGGGAAGTTGGGAGAGTATTAGGGTAGATTTTGGCCGAACCAAAAGGCTTTTAAGGTGTGAAGTAATGAGAAGGGGGAGTTCCCTTTTATAAGAGGGGTGAGGGGCACCTTTGGAAAAGCTTGAAATATTATTTTATAATAAATTCATATTCGGTTTGTAATGGCTCCAAAGTTGATTATTTAAATTTTAAGATGGGGGTAGTTCGAAAACCACTCAACCAATATAATTTATACAGGTTTGGGTACTTATATTAACCTTATCATTAAGTATTAACTCTAACTTTATTAGTTTCACTTTTACAATGTCTCTTTTTATTTTTATATTATATGGTTAATAAACTTACTATATACATCCAAGCGACCCCCAAGTTGTTCATTAATGATATAACTATCATTATATAAGTCTTTTGGCAGAACCTTATATTTTTATGAATTTAATATCAATTAATAATATAATATTTGTTTTAAAAACTCTTTTATGTCAATTCTGGCACTATTCAATAGTTGATTTTTGTGAAACTCATTACAAAATTATTACTTCGAAAAAAGTCAATTAAATCAATTATAATATGTCATATTATCCTATAAAATTAGTTTAATTCATTAAAAGTCTCAAATTATATTTATTTTGGTATTTATAATATCAATTATTTTAAATTTACACTATTATGGTAATTACTGCATCATCATTGTGTCATAAATAAATTAAATTATTTAATCTTAAAAAATTATAAATAAAATATCATTATTTAAGAAATATTTTTATATTTCTAATGAATATTTATAGTCTAAAATCCAACATATATTACCATATGTAAAAATTGTTTTGCTAAAAGATATATGCTTGTGTCATTTTTGTATTAATTTTAACTTAATAAAAATAAAGTGTCCCTATCACCTAAAAGTGGCACCATGGGGTCCCAAAATCGACCCAAAGATGGCTATGGTCTAACATGTATCAACCAATAAGGCTAGGAGACGTTTTAGGGTAATTTAGTATTATTATAATATTATTTTTAACCCTTATTTACCGGATTTAACCTTAACCATGGTAAATAAAATATTTACCGAAATAACTATTCAAACTTTCTAAAAATAAAAGTTACCTATTTACACAATTTGATCATCCTGATTCCAAATATGGAATCCATTTTTCCAAATTCAAGACACAGAAGTGGCGGAAATTAATTTAAAATTAATTTCCATTGTTAAAACAAAAAGCGTGTTTTTAAGAGATAATAACTATCAAAAGATTGACTCTTGTTTATGTCCGGTTTAATTGTAAAATTATGTACAAAAACAAAAATTATATTAAATGGTAAAAATATATTCTAAATTTACTTTAAAACCACTCAAATTCATAATTTATCAATATAAATTATTTCGATTAAAAATGTTTTTTTTAATTAAAATTTAGTAATTTTCACTATTCATCAAAATATAAGTGTTATCTGAAAAGTTCCAAAATTTCACCCCATGATAAATTTGATATTCCGAATCCAAAAATGAAGTCCATTTTGAAATTTAGAATATATATAATTTCAAAAATTAGTTATTCCTATTCATAACGGCTAGTTTGATTGGTTATTGTGTGTGTTAGAACTCGAAGTTGCGTACAACACACACTACTGTATTATTCAAAGGAAAGCGTACCATGGAAGCTTGGGATGTTTCATTTTAAATTTTTTGATGTCCCCATTTAGTCAAAAAGTTTAAAATATTGTATTTAAAAAGGTTTCACTATTAAAAGTTGGTTAAAGTGAATTACTGAAAATGAATTTCTTCTTACATTATGTCTAAGAAACTCATAATATGGATTCTAAAATTATAAGGATTATATAAAGTTTAAAATTTAGTTAATACTGTTCATAACCTCTTTTTAACGGCTTTTTTGGTAAGTCATGGTGTGCCTGAACTCGGTGTTGCGTGTAGTGCCAGTTATTGAATTATTTTGATGAAATAACACACTATGAAATCTTGGGGTGTTACAATATCGAAGAATTGATGGTCGATCATTGGTGGTGCATATTGTCCAAGACTAGTAAAAAAATAGTGCAATTTTAAGAGAGAACATATTAGAGGATTATGGGGACACATGGACATTCTATGACATAGTGGAATAGATATGAGAATGAAAATTATCGATGATAGAGAACAAATAGAAAAATATTTTTCAGAATGTATTAAAAAAATATTAGAGTGAGATTTATTTCTCCTTCATTAATAATTCCCTTTTATAAGAATTTTTTCATTGATATCATTCTTGAATTTGATATGATACATGACCACATTTATATCATGATGAATTTAAATGTACATGTTTTTATAGTATCACTTGTTAAAAAATGTTTTATTTAATTATTAGAATCAATGGGTGAGATTGATATTGAATTTAAAAAACAAGTTCACACCTCTCACACATAATTTCAAATCTTCTAAAACAATAAACATGATTGTTTCTGAAGACAATTTCTTTTAATTTCATCATAGATTGATTGATTATTGAAGTGGCAACATCCAATAATCATTCTTCTGCATATTCAATCTTCTAAAGAGGGAGATTGTTTGAACTGTTTTATTTCTTGGATTCGAATTCAATAAAATTACAGTTAAATTGGAAACCCATTTAAACCAATTAGTTTTTAATTGCCCTTCTACTGTCCATTTCATTTATCTCAATCATCTTTCGTAGTTTCTATTCCAACTACTTGATCATCATTTTTATTTTGTCCTCCAGTACTTAACAATTAATTGTTTTATTTTCAACTGTTTAATAATAAAAGAAATAAAAAATAAAACCATTGTTGTACATTAGTTTTGTTTTGAAATTTTCTCTCACGCCCTTTCATTGATATAAATAATCTTAATTCACTATATTATTTTTTAAAGGTTTAATAAAAAATAAAAATTTCATGTAATCAACAAATTTCATATCTTGATTTTGGCACCATTGACATGGAATGTTTCATGTGGCCAATTTTAGAATAAAAAAATAATAATTTCAAACAAATCATTTATTTTTTAAAAAACATCTGAAAAATGATGTTTAAAAAAGATTCTTTCAATATGATTTTTTTAATTATTTCTATGAGTTATTTTTATACAGAAATTTTAACCTTTATTAATGATTTATGACCATAGGATCAAAAAAGTATGTCATATAGACATATATTCCATAAATATGAAATCATATTAGTGCATCAAAAAATAAAAATAAATGAAATGGATAATTTATGTGAGATGGTTCTTATTAATAATAAGAGAAACATTTAACCTAAACATAGTAATGATGATAATTTGTGACCTAGGATGAGGGGGTCTAAACTCCCTAAAGTGTCAATAAATCCATCATTGATTATATAGTCATGTAGATCTATAAAATAAGAGCTAACAAATCTCATATTTCAGTATTGCATGCTTTTATTGTCCTATCAAATGAAGAACGAGTAGCCTTCATTAGATTATTTCACAATACATTGAAACCATTACCTTTATTAGGGATCAATGATAATTAATTAAAAATGAATTTTTTCCATCCCACATGTGAGAACTCTCTCTCAGGATCAGACCTAGGTGTGGAGCTACCTCATCTATTTGATGTCTGATTCTCTTCCCCTTCATCTCATAGAATATATAATTGTATGCTCTTCAATTATATTCTTTTCATTGTTCCTTTAACATGGTGAATGAAATGAAAAATCCATCTGATATATAATGCACTATTTTTAGGTTATTCATCTATTTTTAATATTTATCCCTTTCTAGATTGGATGTGTGGCCAATAACGGATGAGGAATATACGAACCACCTATGGTGGGTGGTCTACACCTTTCCCCTTAAAATCATGATGTTTATAACTTGTTCCAAAGTTAATCATGTCAAAACCTCCTTGAGATGCTTTTAAAATGAGTAATACCTTAAATTAAAATATTTTGAAACATTTTTTGATGTAATATTTCCCCACTACAAGGTCATACGTAACCAAACTCTACCCAAACCACCCCATGATATAGGTTCATTTGAATTCCTATGGTCATTCCACCCTTTGGGTGAATTGATCTTTACACCCATGAGTGGAAGCGATATAAGGATTTAATTGGGATGTAAAAGGATGAATTCTTCTTAGACCATGTAAATTTACAAATGAAATAAAATAGATGAAAATTATAAATAATATCGATAATCCCTTAGCTAATAAATATTATTCAAAATGGTTGGTAAGGTGACCTGGAATCTATAATGGATCCTATATTATCACTTATGAGTTAATTGATTAATGAAATTAATGTGATGCATTGAATTGAAAAAGGGACGGTCACAAACATGGCCCATTTATCCCTTTCATATTTTCTTAATGATGAATACCTCGGTATGGTACTGATATCGCTGTAATGAACTGAAATCTCTTTTATATTCAACACCTAGAATTATTACCTTGGATATGGATTGCGTGGGAACATTGTATTTACCCTATGAGATCCACCAGAATCTACACCAAGATTTCTATAGGTGCACTCCATGGACTCGAACATGACACCTTGTTCAATGGGATTGGGTCTTATACCATGTTGGTCTACATTATGATGATGTTATTATGGATGAGCTCTATAAACATTAATAGAATTCCATCGACAATGACCCTGGATCATGGACCACGTAGTTCTAATTCTTGATAAATGTGGAATATTACATGGCTGATGCATTATTCTTTTATAAAGATCATCATTTTATTGACTTCTGATCATAACATGTACTTGCAGATTATATTTTTTACCATATAATTTATAACATTTTACATGTTATTCCTGAACATAATTATAACATATATTCACTAATTATACTTGTTATATACACCATCGGTGGTGTCAAATTAACTATATCTCAAACCATATTCAGGTTTTTTATTGGTTCCCAAACATACTTAATGGATGCAAGCTGGGACAAAGGGAAGCATCCAACTTTGGATATTTATTGGATTAACTGGGTTAGAGTACAGATGCATAGGGCCGATCCTTTTTTCATATTGATGTGGGAGATTGATTTTGGACCATTAATTTTATTATAGCACATTTTATATGTCTTTGTTATATACTCCCTATGTTCCCATTTTTTTATATAATAATATGATCATTGTTTCTCGTATATTTTATTGGTTATGGTTCTACTGTTTTTTTCTAGTCTTTTGATTTTATGTGGGGATATCATATTATTTATTATTATAATAGACGTGACACTTCCATTGTAGTATCATCATACTTTCAATTATTTAGTATACACTATTTTACTACACTATGAAATGATGGTATAGACTCTCAATTTTACCATTGTAGACAACCATTGTTATTCAGAAATATTTAGTGTACGAGGAGTCCCACTTGAGGCCAGGTGAATCTTCTGTTGGTTTCTAATCAGTTGACATTACCAAAGATGTTACAAATTGAGATAATTATAGACAACTAGTCATTGAAAATAGGATGGATCACAACCCTGTATATAACCAACCATTATGTGATTCATTAAATGAAGAATTCTAGCTATATTTATGTATCCATATACATTTTTAGCCATTGTTATTAATTCATTGAATCCTATTCAATAAAAATTCAATCCATTTAGTCCATTCATAATGGAATATTAGTAATGAAACTGCTTGTATGATAAATAAACCTAAATTGAATATTCCATTTTATTATTTTAGTCAATATCCACAGATTATAATGTGTTAGTACATATAAAAAATATAGTTTATTCACATGATGTTTGCACATGGTTATCATCATGATGGGAGATTATGAGAACAGACCCAACCAGTAAGAATTTATAGTGTTTTTGTGTTATAAAATAATCCCATTTGAAATAATATGTAATGATCCATAGACATTAATATTATCATAAATGTATTAAATGACTCAAAAAATTATATTTTTTGAACTAAATTATGGCACCATATGTTTGTGGGAATTAGGTTACTTTGGATGCATCACAAATGACTTGTACTTAATGGATAAATCAAGAAGGATTTGTCCCTTCCATCTTTATGGAAGTTTATATGTCAAACCAATGAATAGAATATGTCCATTTACATAAATTTCATGGCCAGGTGTAACGATGTGTTTATTTCATATTTTCAATAGAAGGTGTATCAAGTATATAGGTTCATGAAACATGTCTGCAACCTATATGATGAGACATTTTTACAATCAAATTCTACTACATAGGGATAGTTCACATGTGGTTGTTGATGTTACAACAGTATGTTTTCTCCCTTGTGCACCTTGACTCATTTATATATAGTAATCTAGGACATTACGCAATCCCACTATATTTCAATGAGAAATAATCCAAGAGGTTCACACCCTATGTGTTCTGTTATCATGAATAAATTATATTTGAAATTAATTTAATGGAATAAAAATTTATTCTCAAGACCGAGGTATAATTATTTTTCGTGTTTTGATGATAAAAAATATTTATTTATGAATTAATATTTAATTAAATATTTATTAAAATGTTAAACAAACAATAAAGTATTTGAGAGAACTAAAATTATTTTTGGTTAGAAATAATAATGTGAAAGACATAAAAATAACTTTTTTCATTGCACCAGTTAAAGAAAACTATTATTATAAAAATAATATTTTTTAGAACGATGCTAGGAATGGTTTATTGTATTATTTATGTGTATGTATACAATTAAATAATATTTTCACCTAGAACCTAACACTATAAATATATTGTTACATATATTATTCAGGGTTACTTGAAAATCATTAATTTAGAATCATTGCACTCATCAAACTTCTCTATTGATTTCCTCATACTATCCTTTTCTACAGAATGATATAGTCAAAAATGAATCTTTTAAGCCCAAGAAATTGTGTATTAACTAAAATAAATAACAAATGAAGATTGATCTATCATACTACCACCTGATATTCCATCAATGATTGTTTAAAGTTCGAGGGAGCACATGTGGATCACCACTAGAGGGATTCTACACAAAGATCCTATAAAATAGAAAATGGTAATCTGAAAAGGATTTTGGAAAATCCACATCATCATCATAGAAATAAAGTTAGATTATTTATTCTTTCATCATATATAATATAAATTATTTATAAATTTAACATCCATAGATTGTCTCCATGTTCTGAGTTCTCTTTTTTAAATAATCAGTGAAAAAAATTCATTGTTCATGTGTTTCACATAATGAGAAATTTGAAAATGATTAATCGAATCAAAAAACATCTACAATTAATTCAGCAACCAAGGTGATTCTTCTGTACTCTGAACCTTTATGTCGTATTAGAGTGGTCATGTTTTAAATTTATAATTATTTATCTGATTTTTTATTGATTTTGAGAAATAGTGATTATATATTTAAATTTTAGAATTTCCATTCTTTAATCTTATTTTTGTTTTCATGATTTTTAAATATTAATCACCATATTATAGTCTTTCATTTTTGAGGGTAAATAATAGAAGAATAATTACTTGAGATTTCAATAAGAAGTTCCAAGGATTTAGGGTGGTAAGACTGGGTTACACAGTGTGTAGATGAAGTACAAAATTGTTACCCAGCTGCAAAACACCCACCCTTACTATGGGATACTTGAAATGAAAAGTATTAACTACATGTGGTGCATTTATTGAACACCAAGTGTACACCAGGCCAACCTAGAACATGACAAGTTGAATTTAATGATATGTAGATGACGTACCAATCATGTACTCTACACAATTAAGTGGAAAAATTCATACAAAATGTTTGGTCAAATACATGGTTAAATCTTTTTTGAAACTTATATCTTGAAGAAATAATGAAATTTATGATGTTTATCCAGAAGACATAGTGTGTACTTCATTATTTCACACATTCAAAGTACACATCAATCCATTCATCATGTCATGTGGAAACATGGCTAGAAAAACATATGACGTTTAGATGGAGTAGATGTAATGTAGTCTTGTGTCTTATGAAAACACTGAGTCCTTTAGTGGGTTTTATAGACAAGTGAAAAAGTGAAATAAATGGAATGTATCCAGTTAGTACACATTATTTAGTCTTGTCAAGTTACACACCGAGTACCCAAGAATTTATCTTGGGTACACTGTAATTGAGATACACGATATGTGGATTATATGTACCGACCATGTAGTCTCCCAAAATTGGAATAAATTAAATTGCATTAAATTACTAATTTCATCATTAAAACAATTTTATATTTATTAAAGCCTAATGTGTTTTACAATTTAATAATTGTGTTAAAAAAATATTGAATTTTTTATTAATATATTATTATTATATATGATTAATATTTCTACCATTTACCATAAATTCAATTGTGTTGTATTTCCCCAAGATAATCAATATGGCCATTAAGATAAATGATAATTAATTAATAATTACACGAATGTATATATTAATAACAATGTGTGGATAAAAATTAATGTTATATAGGGAATTCAGTTGGGATCATAGGTGGGGACAGTGGAAGGTGCTGGAAGACCTGAGGTAGCAGTGCTTCATGCTGGATGTGGCGGGGCTCTGAACTGGCCAGTAGGATTACCAGATTCATGAAAAGGGTATTAACAAAGAGAGGAAACCATTGATGTGTGGGTCAACCAGTGGAAGTGTTGGGATAATGAATCGACAATGATAAACAAAGACATATAGATAGAGATGACGACGTGGTCAACACTCCTTGGCAGTGGGGGATGAAAGCTTTGCGATTTGGTCATGCGTGTGAATGAAAAGTATTTTTTAACTCTATTTGGATCATATTGGGTCTATTTGGACCATATTAATTGATTTAATTATAATATGTTCCCTCCTATCTTGAAAAGAGTGGTTGTTTCCGATTTAATAACTTATAAAGTACGGGCTTCCCTCATACATTAAAAAAATTATTTTATTTTATTTAATGATTTTTCAATTATGAATTTTTAAATAAATGATGAATTACTATTATTCTTCCCTACCTCCTTTATTATGTACATATTTTATGTTCTATGATATTTAAATAATTACCATTATCTAGTCCCTTGGTTCACCTCACGTACATGTGATTTTTAAATACATGTAATAACTGGTGTGTTAGAAGGCATATGTAGGCAGTTTAAGACTCAACCAATATGATGCTTACCCATATTGTAACATAGGTGGACAAGGGGAATGTTTCAAATCATTCTACGACTAGCATAATAAATTTTTAAATAGGTTATAGGTTGATATATTGTTCCCAAAAAAATAAATAATTTCATAAGATCATGTTTGAGTCAATTATTTCTTTATTTATTTTAATCTTAAAAATTAATTATTTTATGGATTAAGCACCATGTCCATATAATTTATCAAAATAACATGAAAATATGAAATATAAATAAATGGATTATGCATAAAATTATTTAACAAAATATAGTAATTACATTAATGATATTAGATTAATAATAACAATACATTTAAAAGATACGACAATAACATTTTATACAAGATAAATTATATCCATCAACTAAATATTAAGTTAGAAATAAATATCCTTTAATTTATTAAGGATTAAATCCATAGAAATAAGCGTTGGACCAACCATAATTTGGACACTAACAATTAAAATGGAGTTATTATGAATTTTATGTGTTAACATAACCATATTAAATAAATAAATGTATCCCTTTATAGACTTGCTATAAGTTGGAGGCATGTGTAGAAGAAATAGAAGTTAGGATTTCATGATTGGGGAGTCCAATCAAATGATTAGGGAGATACATGCCCATAGTTTGCTAAGACGTGCATACCCAAATAACTTCATGTAGCCTGACCAACCCTAATTGAAGTTATGAAAATGGGAATATGGATCCCTTATACTATAATAAACTAAAAAATAGACATTCTGAGTCTAATGATGAAGGCTATTGGGAATTGATAAAATGGTTTGAGGCTTTATAAAATTAATACTATTATATTGTATCACATAATTTTTAATCTAGAAAGTTACTAATAATCATGTTTTTTAATTATATAATAATGTAAATTTATTCATCCACATTATCCATATGTTAAATATTAATTAAATACCATCTACTCACCCACTATATCGTTCATTAATGGTTTAAATGCATTCAGTATGCATTGCACCATGAATGAAAATCATAAATGATGGAATCCTTATTACCTAATCCCTCTACTAAGGAGGTGAGTGAAGGAGTTTTTTTTTGACTATAATAAAAATCATAGATACATGGTTTATATTCATTTTTAATAATTTTTATTATATCTAGTGAACTGATGATGTTTCATGAAGACATGGATGCATATAGAATTGTCAAACATCTTTGTGGAATTTATCATGATAAATCTATAAAGAAACGTCTTGAGATATCAAAGTGATATTTCAGAGTAAAATTTTAATGGGTATTATAAATAGGCCTCACATAGTCGAAATATTAGGCTACATTGATCACTATGAGGTTATGTGTTTTAAAATTTATAAAGAACTGTGCACTAATCTCATTTATTAATCAATCCTTTAGAGCTTCTTCAACATTACTTTTTTATTTTAATATCAATAACACTGATGAATATATTCCTCGTATGATCTCTCTTATTCATTATGTTGATAACAGGATGAACAATTAAAATACATCAATCCTTATGGAGAATAAGATAAAAGGTCATGTGAAAAGTTTTATGTCCAAAACTTCTTCAAAATTCCATTACAAGAAGAGAAAGATCAAGGGAAAAGAAAGGGAGTATGGTGTTGTTTCATTAATATGTGGCAAGAAGGGCCATTGGAAGAAAATTTGAACCATGGAAAAGAATAAAGGTAAAGATTCAATTTTTTTTCACGTGTAATTTATTTGTTTCTATAAATTTTGTAATATATATTGCTCGTGGTGTTTATATATGTATTCAAATATAGGTACATAATTGATTTAAATATATTGATTGGGAGTAGGTTGATCTATGAGCAGTTAACATATTTAAAATAGCTATTATGTCAATTAGGGACTACCAGCTCATTTTTCCAACAATAACGATTTATGTTTTTAAATATTGTTATTATGTTCAATCAATTAAAAAACATTAATAATTTGTACTAACATTAAACAGATGAATTTATTTACAAATTTGGGAATAAAATTTTCCAATTTTATAAACCGAACATCTTTTATATTATGATACGTATGAAAAAGGTATTTATTTTTCTAATTACATGAACCATGTAATAAAAATCAATAAAAACTACATCACTTGAATCATACCACGCCCAACTATAACATCGACATCTAGGTAATGTTGAAAAAATGTCTGTCTAAAATTTTCCAATATTATTCTTTAGATTCCCTTGAACTAAGACCACTTGGTGTATGTCATGCATGTTTTCATGGTAAAATTACAAAATCCCAATTTAGTGGAAAAGGTGAAACTGAAAATTATTTTTTTGAATTAGTTTATACTGATGTGTGTGGACTATTTCATATTGAATAAAGGGATTGGTAATCATAATTAAAAACATATACAAATAGTTATTTTAGATATGGACATATCTACCTTATGAGGCACTTGATATATTCTTTTGACTAATTAAAATAACACGAGAATGAATTTGAGAACCATCTTGGTATGAAGTTTACGAAACTCCACTCAAATCATGGTGGAGAATATCAAAATCAAGATATCATATATTATTTATGGGAGTTTAGGATATTATCTCAACTAAATCCTACTTATACACTATAGTGGAATGGAAGAAATGAAAGGAGTAACCACAAATTATTAAATATGGTTAGCTTAATTACGAGCCATGAAAATATTAAATTATCCATAGGGGAAACACATTATATATAGAAACACAAATTATAAACCATGTTCCAACTATTTTAATATAAGTTCAATCATACCAATTGTGGAATGAAATGAAACCCATGTTTTTAAAATTATATTTTTGGGGTGGTTATTCATTTTTTAAGGATTCATTATGTAATAACTAAGACCCCATGGAAAAAGTGTATCTTTATAGGATACCCCAAGTGAACAAGGTGATATTATATATATGATCCCTAAAAACGTAATAGTTTCAATAAATTCCATATTATTTGAAATTAATCATATCTCTAAAAGTTACAATGGAAGTGAGATGTAATTTAATGAATTCTAGGTTTAAGGTACATACAAGTTGGTACATAACATATTTTACAAATCCCCAATGATGAAGTAGTTCCCGATACATAAATACAAAAAAATCGTACAAGAAAGGTTGTAGAAAAATAAATAAATATTTTTCTAGTCAGCAGGTATGGTGAGTACTCATTAGTTGATAAAAATTTTATCAATCAAATACAATGAAATAGTAAGTGGAACATATATTCCTAAGTGGTAAGAACCTTAGAATTCTGAAATGAATACCATATACTAAAACAAAGACTATATTTTTGTTGTTCCACTATGTATATAAATTCCATTTATTATAAATGGGTATTCATGTATAATATAGAAATATATAGATAGGTTATTACATATAAGTAATTATTAGTTTAAAAAGGTTTAAACAACATTAATTCATATACTATGATAAAATATTTTCACTAAACTCTATTCATAAATAAATCAAGATAATATTTGACATTAAAAATTTCCATGACTATGAGAATTAGAAAATGGATATTAAAATAACATTACACAAAGGGAACCTTTATAAAAACATATATATGATAGAGCCTGAAGGTTTTTGGGATCCATATAATTCCAATAATGTATTAAAATTACAACGATCCCTTCATGGATAAAATAAGAATCCGGGCCATTGAACATTCGATTTGATAAATCCATAACAAAATAAAGATTCATGGAAAAAATGTAATAATTGTGTCTAAATGTAGTTAACAGGGAGTGAGAAAATATTATTATTAGTACATTGTGATGACATATTACTAACATGAAATGAAATAACAATCTTACAGCCTCTAAAGGCATGGTTGAATAAATTTATCTCCAGAATGAACATAAGAGAAGAATCATATATTTGTGGGATCAAGATTCATTATGATATGCATAACAGTATAACAATAATTATTCAAGGTATATATATTTAGAATATATATATGAAATTAATTAGAGAAAAATCCCTGAGGGAAATGTTTTTCATATAACATGTAATTAATATTTATCGAGTAATGTGTTCTCAATCACATGTGGAATGATAGATATTGAAATGGATTATATATGATTTTTACATTGGGTTATTCATGTATCGCATTCTATGTTTTAAGCTATACTTCTCATATTACCTATGTTTCAAAGTAATATATCATGTGGTACCATGTGACTACAAAACATTAAAGACCCTATCACATTCTACTATGATACTAATATAGTATTGGCTCTCATAAATGATCCAAGGACACATCAATGGATGAATAGTATTCTTCAGAAGTATAATCTCTTGAGGGATTGTTTTTTTAGAGAGGTGATCTTTTAGTAAACATAATATATCTAGATGAATATGTGGTGGACCCCATAAATACAAACTTGACTCAAAAAATCATGATCATCATGTGAGGTCTATTGAACTGAATGTCGTAGGAAATTGGATCAATAATATGTTGGAGTGTTTTAGAGTTGGTCTTATAGAAATGACTTTTTCACATTAAATACATGTATATTTAAGGATTTTAATATTAATAAAATATCTTATTACATATTGTTCGTTTTTTTATATGGATTTGAAGCAATAATGTATTATTGTATCCAGTGCATTGATAAGGTCATAACAGTTCCCTACAACGATGATAACCATGAGGTACTATGATGAACTTTTTAAATATTGTTCTATATTTGGATAACATACTATGATAAAGAATATAACTTGTAGATTTTTAGTTTTGATTAATTGTAAGAAGATGATGAATCGTCACATGATGTTCAGAAATGGAAATCTACAAGATGTGAGATTTATAGAATAGTCATGCTAGAAATAATTCTATATTTTTTTTGTGTCATAGTATATTCCTATCATCTTGCATGTGTAATAGTCCTTGAATTTTTATATTATCACTAATTCATGTCATGATTCATGCACATATATTTATTGATAAAAACCATGACTCTGTATGTTCATGGGAAGATGGGTACCTTGGGTGCATTATGAATGACATGTTATTTATAGATAAGTCGTGGAAGGATTTTACCCTTCCAACATTATGAAAGTTGATATCTAGGACATTTAATCAGAATATATCATTTGTATTAAATTATATATCCATAGATTAAGGACATGTTTATTTTTTTCATTCAATGAAATATATAGGAAGAATATAGGTTGATGGACCATATGTGTAACCTGCTTGATAATATATTGTGACAAAGGGATTATATTACACATCAAGAATTTCTATATGTTAATAAATATTGTGAAATTATTTTATTTTATCTTTGATTCCTTGAACAGTTTCTAGATAGTAATATTATAATTAAAGCAAACTGACCTAATAAAAATGAGAAATAATCCTAGAGGGTGACACAAAAAGTGATTTTTATCTTGATTAAACTCAATTTTATATTAATTAATTGAATAAATATTATTCTCATAACCGATGAATAATTTTATTCATGTTATACTGAATGAATATATATATAACTTAAATAAACTTATAAATGAATATTTATTTGGTTATTATATAAATAACAAGGAATACAAGAAGACTAAGATCATCTCTAGTGACAAATATTGATTTAAAATGTAATATTTATCATTGACCCACATAGTGCATTCCATTAAAATGGTAATATTATTATTTATTAGAATGCGTTTTTTTAAAAATTTATATATTATTTATGGTCCAATACACATGTATATAATATTTTTTCTTAGGCACAAACTCCATAATTAGATGATTATTCTTATTAGTTAGGGTAAATCAAAAATCCAGAATTGATAATGATTGCACACAACAGACTTCTCCCTCGAATTCCTCCTTCTCTCATCCTATGAAGAATGAGAAAATCAATAGAGAATCTTTAAAAATATAAGGATAATGATCAAGAAAAACAAAACAAGACAATTTATCCACCACACTAGAAAATAATGTTCTATTGGTGATTTTTTAAGATTAAGAGAGAACATATAGATCACTAGTATAGGGTTTCTACACTAGGATCCAACATGTTCAATGAACATAATTCAAAAGAAGTTTAGAAATGAAAACATCATCATCATATAATGATCCATAAAATCGACAAATCCTTTAAGATTATTTCTCCCACAATGTCACATTAACTATCTGAAAAATAGTAAATTCCACACATAATTACAAGTATTGTTGATTATATGTAAAAAATGCATTCATGACCTTGAAATTTTACTCGTTTCACACACATAAGGTTATAAATATAAATATTTAAATGATGATGTATTGACGTACCAAAAGAAAATATATCAATTTTAGTGGTGGGTTTATGTAAGGTAACTGCATGTAAAGGTTCACTCCCTTTACAGATGATTAGGGAAGGTTTATTACCTCTTATTGGTCACTCCCACTTTCCCCTCCCTTCACTCATTACTCAGGAAAACAATAAAAAAGACACACATTAATTTATAATGATAAGAAAAATATCACTGTTGATTTTTCATTGAGTATGGATAAACTCTTATTTATATAAATGAATTTATCCTCCTACAAAAACATAGTGTGAACGTTTTTATGGTAATAACATCACTGTCCTTGAGTATACCATTAATTTGTCTCCATGGAATAAATCCTTCATCTTTCTTGAATCATATACATAAAATAAGTTCATGTGTATATCTAATTCATCTCTCTATATCTCCACATGTACTTGATCTATGATCCCTTAATATCATATCTATGATTCATCATAGTAGCAATTTATCTTTTGATATAGATACATTGTAACTAGTTATCTCATTTATTCCTTTTTCTTATCACCTTTTAATTGTGTTTAAAACCCAAATAAATTAATAAATAAAATATATGTGGAATAATACAACTATCCCACACAAAATATTTTGGAATTTCCATAATTAAAGGATATTAAAATAAATAAATTTACAGATCCAACAAAAACTCAATTTTTTTTTAAAAAATAAAGGTGTTCGTATAATGTGGTAAAAACAACTAAAAATCATGACATGATGAAGCTCCATGTCCGCAAAATATTTTCAATTATATATATTGGAAATTCATCCAAAAAATATTCACCATAAAATGTCAATGAAGAAATGTATTTTTTCATGATCATTTCAAAAAAATGACATTTAAAACATGGAATGCTAATGAATCATTGTCAACTAGTTGTCACTCAATAGAACCATGCCTTAAAAACACTACGTGTTGGACTATTTTATTATAACAAAATCAGAATAATAAATATTCTATAACACCCCATACAAACAATATGTGTTTTATTCACAATATTAGAGATTAAAACCAACACCAGTTAAACACCATATGTTAGAATTTAAATACTTTTTTTATTTTGGTAGCTTGAAAAAATAGTTTATAGGCTTATTAGAAATTTTCTAATACAATTAATTTTATCTAAAACCATTTCTTTTATATATAAAAACCGAACCCATGTATATTCCTTGACAGTCATGATATATCCCACCCCGATTAAAGCATGTATAAAATCTACGGTTCATATAAATCTAATCGATCCAGGATAGGTTGAACTGAATGTCTCATGATCCAATACACTATCATGGGGTAAATAAAGTGGCATGAAATTATGATACTGGATCACAAATAGTGTGAATCAATCCTATTGACTCGAGAACCTATGTTATATCCATTGAATTGGTTCATTCCATTTTGGAAAAAAGTAGTTAGATTGAATTCTCATCAATTACACACACACAAACACCCAAACACTAAAATGAAGAAAGAATTAATTTAAAATTGTATCTAATATGTGTATATCAATTGATAATAGGACTAAAATTGAAAATATATTTTAGTGTATGGAATGTGGTTACGACTAGGGAATGAATTTTCTTCTGAAATCGTGGTTGTGATTAACAGTCATCAGTTAAACACACACACACACACACTAAAAGGTACACATAGGAGATTTTATCAGTTATGAAGACTAAATATATAAATATATATATATTAATAAGAGGACTTAAACATGAATCCTTAGTCAGTTCAAGGAATGTATATCTTCAGGGAAAGACCAATACATGTATAATTTGTGTGTATATTATGATCATTCGTTAATCACACACAAAAAAACAAAAACAAAAAAAATAAGGTACATAGAGTGATAATTCTCAGTTTTAACTATTATGCATATATACACTAATAATGTTAGTGGAACATAGAACATTATTTAGTGAAAGGAACATGTTACAACTAATTTACGCCATTGTGTGTAAAAAGTGGCTTTATCTAGAGATTACTATTAAGACAAAAAAAATTCTAATTACATGGAGTATACATTTCTTGTTCGTTGGACTATAAGAGTAGCCACTAATAAGATATCTTGAATCTAGAACCACCTTCATTCCAAAGTACACTACTACCACCTTGATTCTATTTTTCCTGTTAAAAGTGGGTGATTCCAATGCTCATCAGTTAAATTAACAAACATTACGGATGATATATTGGATGTTACCAGTTTTAAATTCTATGATTATATCCACTAATAATAGGAATCAATCCTAGAACCTATAGCAAGGAATGTAGTTCCTATTGGGACACACTATCACATGTAAAATGTGGGTTCACTAAATAATCCATAGTAAAATACAGACACTCTAAAGTATATGGAGGCTATGTTCCCAATAGAAACAACTATTTGTATATTCGTGGTTAAGATGAATCAAACCTAGAACCTGAGTAAAATCATGGAACATCATCTCAATGTAATTTATATCAAACTTAATGTCCCAGTATTAATCATATTCCATGAACTAACTTAGGATTTAGGTACAAGTACTTTTATAAATGGATATACACATAATAGTTTCAACTGAGAGCATCCCATCCATGTACCTTAGAGTGTGTGCATTTAAGCAGAGAGAATTAGGCTCACTTAATCCATTACCTCAATGAATCATAATGACAATCCTTGAATACTCAAATCACCCATCAAGGCGACTTCATGATTCATAATTATTCTATACATCTCCTAATCCAGTGATCTACAAACATTAGAAACAAACCATCTCCAAAACCATGACATACCCATATGATATGATAGATATATCCGGTTTTCCAGTTGGTTACTTCCCAATATTTTGAAACCCCAATATTTTAAATAAAATTGCATTTTTAATGAAATTTAATATCTTTTATTGCTTGCAACACCGACTTTGATTGTATTACATACAACATTGAGTTTCTATGAAACAAAAATTTAGTATTATAATTATTTAAATGATATATTTATTACTAATCCTTTCAATATAGTAATATAAATTGTAAAAAATTTAAATTTTATTAATAATTTTTTCACAATTATAAAACATATTTATAATAAAATTATTAATTTTTGGTAAAACAGTTAGATGTTTAGAGATATTATTTTTATAAAAGAAGTACATTTTATGTCCTTTAGTAAAAAATAAAAAAAATTATTTTTTGAAAATCATAGAAATATAATTTCAATAAATATGATTAATTTTGGAATTCACATGGATAATATTATCTTAGGGTGTTTTTTTGTTATTTTTTTGGAAATTTTCAATTTCTTTTGAATAGTGAAATACTACATTGTTGTTAAAAATGAAATTTTTCATTTGAATAATTACATTACATTAAATGGATTTTAAAATAAAAATATATAAATAATACATATATTAATATAATGCAGTTCATTGGAATCATTTTTATAATAGAATTATATATAAATATTTTTTGAACTATTGAACATTCTTTTACCTGCCTTCTAGCCACATATCTGAGATTAGCATTAAAATTAAACTCTCCACTTCAATGAATAAAATTTTGAAATAATGAAATAAATGGTTGTAAATAGTATATATTTTTTATCTAATACGATCAACATATTTCTCTTGAATTGTACATTTAGTAAGTTTTTGTTTATTTACCATGGTAAAGGGTAAATCTAGTAATTAATAGTAAAAATAGTATTTTATTATTTAAAATTTATACTAAAATTTATCCCAATTTCATTGGATATGTGTATTTAGACCAAAATCAATAATAAGATGAAATTATGAACTTTTTGAAGAAAATTGGGTTATATTATGACATTTATTATATTTTATTAAAAAAGAGTTAAAAATGGAATATTGAAACTTTTAATAAATAATCAATTTTTAATAGAAGTAAATACATAATATAAATTAGAAAATAAATATGAATTAGAAATATAAACTTTTTATATACATCAAAATAATTTATTCATAAGTTTTAAAAATTTCATAGTTAAATTAAATGGTGACCCAATGATGATGTATTAATTAATTTATTAATGGAATAATCAATTAAATGATATTAATAACATAAAAATAAATATTATTTTAAATATTTTTTGATATACTTGTATTTTTTGGATGACATTAAAATATTAAGAATAATTTATTTAAGTTTTTTTAAGTAATCACATTGTAGTGATATTTTAAAAAGTCATGTAATAAATATTGTCAAAATCGACACAAATGAGATTTCAAAATAAATAATATATTACTAAATGATATGAACTTAATCAAAATATATATTTTTTATAAGTCACACTGATAATGTTAAATATGTTATTAATGATTTAATTGGGTTTTTTTGGAAATTTATAGTAAATATATTCACCCTTTAGTGTAAAAAATCAAGTAGACACGGTAAGCGTTAAAATGTTTTAACTGAGGGATAAATCTAAGGGATACAGTTAAATGTGAAACCAAAATATTTCTACAAATCATTGGATTAGATTATTAATACCCATACTAATATTATCCTATAAATAAATATCATTTTATATATTTGAAATCAAAAATCATTTTATATTAAATTAATATTTTTTGATTTTCTAAAAGTGACACTTCCTTGTCTTATAAAAGGGAACTCCTCCTTCTATTTTATTCATACCAACAAATCCCTTTCTCTAGGAAATTAATCTACTCACTTTTCCCCCAAAATTTCATTAATTCATTACAGCGTCCATAATTTCGGCATAAATTCATACTGAGGAGTCATTTTTTTCAAATAAAAAAGAGATAACTTAAGAAGAGGTAATTTTTTTACCAACCCATTCAATGTTCTTTTCTTCTTATACTACCTTTTACTAAGTTGTTTTCAATTATAAAATTAAAAATAACACATCTTATATATTTGGATACATTTTTATGATTTAGGTTCATCCATATTTTTCCTTTAACCATTCTACAAATAGCAATATCACAATGAGTGCATACGTAAGTCTTACCATCTCCATCTCATGGTTTAAAAAGTTTTTCATCTATAATTATTTTTTTGGTATAATGGTGAAATATATGTGATGATAATAATAAAAATTAAATTTTCATTATTTTTTATAATTAATATACCATCCAATTCAGTGTTTGTTAACCATTATTGGGAATGATATTGTTGCTCGTACATTCTTACGACTTACCGTCTCCATGATGTGATGATATTCATCCTCAAATTTAACTATTCAAGAATGATTATAAAAATATATATAATGAATAAGTAGAAAATATATTAAATTATAATTATATTTGAATAATATATATATATATATATATATATATATATTTCATTTAATTTCTTACATTCATTATTATAAGAAAAAGAAAACAACGTTCATGCGTACGTATGACCTACTGTCTCCATGAATGGCGTATTTGATTCCATATATATAATATACATATATATTTATATATTGAATATATATCATATATAAATATTATTTACATTATTTATGTGATTAAATCATGATGTACGTAATATGATCAAGAATAACAAGTCAAAATACATAGGATAAAACCATTATACATGAGATTAATACATATACATAGATTATTGGACCAAAGGAAAGGGAAATTTCATCTCGCTATTAATTTTCATTAGATATATGTTGTGTTCACAGAATATTTTTTATATTTGGTGAATGTAATTCCCCAATTAAATTTTAAATCATGAATAAATTTATATTAATTGTATTTAAATATTAATTATAACATATTATGCTTATTATTTAAATGTTCAAGTTGTATGGGATACAATGAATGTTAATATAATTAGTCCTTTATCAATTTCAATATTCTTGATATCATCATACATATTTATTTAAATGTATATAAAATATTATAAAAAAATATTTATATCCATTTTTTATTTCATTGAAATGATTTCAAATGTAAGTTTTTAAGGTTTTATGTAAGGTTTAATTTTTCAATATCATTATTATATGATATTTTTTATACATAAGTATTTACTAGAAAATACATAGTATTCTAGGACTTGTAACATCAAATGATTTCAAAAGGAATTTTCCAAGACTTTATGTAATGGCTTCATTAACTAAAGCATAATTTTAAATTTTTTTAAAATCTATTATTCTTAATCATTATCATTAATGTCAATTTTTTTCAAAATGGTTATAAGGATTTATTTATATGGACATGAATTTTTTAAAATGATAATTATTTTACAAAGATTCCATGTTTCATGCGACACTGTGAATCAAAAATAACTTATTAAATTTATTTTATATGTGAATAAGTATTTTTAATAATTTATTTGAAAGGAAAATGTATATTTTTTCATATAATTTTTAATGTTTTTATTAATTTATTTTCATCAGGTTCAACATCATACAAAGGATTTTGTTGATTATTTGAGGTTTTTTCTATGATAAAATATACAACATTGTATTTAATGTTTTATAATTTGTTTTAATTTTGATATACTATTTTGATAACATTCATGGTTTATGGTTAAATTATTAATATTTCTTATGCCACTTTTAATTCAAATGTTATTGTTTGTTATATTTTACCCCTTTCATAAGAGGAATGAATTAGACATAGTATGTGAAGGGAAGGTCCCACTATAGCCCCTTGATTCATTTGTAGGTCTCATGAGACAAAGTACAGTGGGGTTTTTTCCCTTTTATGTATGGTCTTCAAATGAGGCCATGATATTATGGTAGTGATGTCTGAATATACGCATTCCCTCATTACGAGATTAGTTATTGATGATACATGTGATCATTTGACTAGTAAAATATCAATGTTAATGTTTACATGGAATTTTTTACTATTTTATTTATATAAAATGCTATAGATTTCTTTAAAAGTAATGGGTTTTAGTTTTATTCCATTCCTTAAAAATTTATGCTTATTTTCAAAAGCTTCTGCTATATTGTTTATCCTTACTTAGCATCTGAGTCCACCCCTTTATTTTTTTTATTCTGAAACTACCCAAAAGTGTTTTATGATTGACTTGAAGGGTTAATATTGGAGAATAATGGATTCCTCAATGTATTAATATATATATTATTTAATTTTTTAATTTTAATTTAAATTTCATGTATGTAATATATTCTACAAAAATGAAAAACTGATATGTCCTTGAGGATTTGATTCCTTGTAATCATATCAACGTAATAAAATAATGCACTAACTCCAGAATTTTTGAGTTTTGAAATTACAAATAAACCATTAAATTTTGGATTTATAATGTTAAATAGAACCATATTCACCAAACTACACTTTTTAAATAATTATGTTTTCAGATGATACATGAAATGTTTAATAAAACTAAATTCAGTTTTATTTCATTTTTTATCAAATAGAATTATCTGAAAATATTGGTAGATTACAAAACATGTCTGATATTATTCATATTATTATTTTATACTTTAGTAAGGAAACTATTTCAAACATAACAAAAAAATTATATAACTTCTTCTAGAACTTATCCTATATAATTTTCTACCATATGTTACAGATTATTTGTTCCCTGAGAACCTTTCATCAAAATTCCCCATTTTTACAAATATTCATTAGTCACCACATATAACCTATTTTTCATTAAAAATTCATCAACTATAATAATTTATCTTGTCCACCATTCAATTCTCAAAAGTAAATCAACACATATCCACTTTTTATAATGTCACCCATTCATCATGTTTTTTCAATGATAACAAATGGTTTAAAAAATGGGTAACAACAAATACAATACTATACCAGGATAATTATTTTTGTGTGTTAACAATGTAGTTATTGTTATTTAGTGGAAACACTATCATGAATCCATTTCATGTTTAAAAATGTTATTTAATTTCAACATGTTTCATATATTTATGATTATTGTTCCCTCAGTTTAAGATAAGATATGATGATTCTTATCTTAAACACAAAAATAATTTTTAATAATTCCACATTGGTAGAAAAGGATCCTACAATTTATCTTGTATATCAAAATAATCCTAATATATCTTCTTGATGTTAAATAAAAAAATTCATCTCCCCTCTTACACGGATTATTATGTTGCGGAAGATGACAATCGGTACCCATCACCACATCATAATAAAATTCTTGTAATATTCATAGTAAATGTATTTCACATAAATTATTTACAGTAGAAAATTCATCACCTACAAAATTATAATTTGATATATTTATCCTCCTCTGAGTCACCCCATTGGATTTAACTCATATAATGAAGACGACATGTCCTAATGTAGCTATAATTTTGTTATTTTCTAGTGAGTAAACTTACCAATCAGAAAAAGTTTATTAAAAATGCAAATAGTATTCTTAGTTAAAGTAAATTTTCTGATATAATAAAAAAAATCTATTCTATTCATTATAATCACCTGCTTCCATTAAAAAAATAATAGTTTCAACATTTTTTTCTATAAAATATAATCCCTTATGATCTCAATTACAGTTTCAAAAAATTATTTGTGATGGAACATAAAACATTATGTGTGTTAGTCATAACATTTTCTATTATTCATGATGATAAAAATGATGAAAATTATCATCTTTCAAATATAGATAATAATGGAAAATCATGTTCTTATAAATAAATTAGTATCTAACAAATCCTTTGTAGAATGAACATACGAATGTTTTTTAAAATTCAATAATCATATTTATATTTTTTATTGATAACTATTGTTGTTTCATATCATTTATTAAACTACTTTATCTTGAAAAATAGGTTATAGTAAATTGTTGAAACAAAATAAACAAGTCATGAATTTTTTATTTCATTTTATTACTGTATCATCATCATAAGTCTATAGAACACCATCATCATGTTATGATCATCCCTTTGATGAGATATCTTTGGATTCCACTTTAAGTGTTGATTGGTACCCTTTAATTCTGGTAAAATATGTTTTAATTTTTTATCTCTATATCTTATTTCAATATTATGACCTTTTCAAGATATATTCTAAAACTGTATGTTAAAATACGAGCATCCCAATTTCTAATTGATCATGAATTCCATTATGTTTTCCCAATGTATCGTAATTTACCCATAATACTAAACCATTTGAATAATATTTATTTAATTTAAATACATTATATAGAGTTTATTACTTATATTGATTATAATTTAGGATGTTTATAGTCATTATAGGGAACTATAATGCTCATGGTAATGGATGAGTCATGAAATTATAGGGAAATTTGAATTTTCAATATACTGGATGTTCAAAATTTTGAAATGGGTTTTGGAATAGAATAAAAATGTGAGAACCCCTAAAATAATGGTGATTATAAATTCTTGGTGGTCGATAAGGTTATTGGGATGTCATAGGTGTCAAGAGTCACCATTCATGAGGTTGATCGAGCTACCAAAGAAAACAACAATATCTTCCAGTTAGTCATAAGATGGCCATCAGAACCCCCTTGAGCAAGAATGCCACTGGCTTGCCGGTGGAGCTATATCAGTTAGATGGTGGGGTAATTAAACGGTTAAATGTCCCTTACCCACTCAATTTTAGGATTAATGGTGTATCATCACTCTATTATCTTTATATAGAATGTATGGTATGGGTATCTCGCTTATATTAATCTATTTAATCATTTTCATGTGAAGCTTTTTGGTGGATTAAAATGAAAATACATGGTATTTATTGGACTCCATAAACCCCCATTTACCTCATATTTTTTTCATCTTAAATTTTCATTTCCTGGTTAAGGGATTCGTTGCCGATTCCACCAAAGTATCATGGAATCAACTATTCTCATTTTCTATTCCTTGTGGTTTAGACAGTGTTGATCCCATGATGATTTCTACCCACCATTTCAATTCGTTTTGATGGAATGGATATCCCAAATGATTTTTAAAGAATTTTTCACATCATTTCAAAGAGGATTTAGGTGGAGAATGCGGTTTGGATTTCCCCATAATATATTGGTGAGAGTTTTCTCATGGTTTTAGTGCAATGACATCATTTAGTGATCTTATAAGAATTGATACATATTTAAATTAAAATTTTAAAATATTTAAAAAAATTATATAAATTAATTATATATAATTTTATTATAATTAATTAGTTTTATGCTTTATGTTTGAAACATGTCCTTAGTTTTTTTGAGGATGGTCGAATTGACTTTGTGAACTTCAACAACAGATTCCTGGCCACTTTGAAAAGGGTGTTTGATTCGTTTTACGATTAGTGATACTTATGTATCCACCCTATGTTATTATGAATTTATTTATAATCATTTCATATGTGTGGCCTATATAATTTGATGGTGTTACTATTTAAAATAATTAATTCATTTAATAAAAAATGAATCCTATGATTGAGTTGAATAAGGTGATAAGGGCCTCCATATACCATTGTGTATCTGATGGATAACTCATCCACCAATGGTCAAGGATATAACTGGATTATATGGATTTGAATATTATACCCCTTTATAAGTATGTGTTCATTAAAATGAAATGGATAAGGTGTAGTGGACCTGTTAGAAAGTGACCTAGTGACAAAGAGGTAAAGAGGAGTGATGACATTGGATACATATACAATGGGTTGTCTATGAGAGATACCATATATTTTTCAAGACCATTTATATGACCATAGTATGAAGCTTACTAACCCAATAGTATGTGATTACTTGGGTTGTTAGACCCTAGTGATATTAGAGGGAGGGTCAGGTGTTCATGACGATGTAGTTTTTTTGGACAGGGGGTGACTTTATTCATCATACTAGGGTAACATGTCTAGAAGGCCAGATAGACCTCGGTTAGGTCTATGGGCCCCATGTAAGTTCCCATGTAATTTTTCAACTCTATGAGATGTTGTACAAGGGAATGGGTAGAGATGGTAGTGCATGTCACCATAGAACCCATGCCGACGATGTGAGGTTGAGGGGATATGGATATTGATGGGTTTATTCATCTGTCTGACATGTACCCTATATTTATTCATTAAAATGTTAACTTTTTATGTAGCTATATGTTCCAAGACATGATTCCTGGGAGTCATCAAATGGTCCATATTAGATATGATGGGGACTTTGGGGATACCCAAAGGCACTTCATGGAATCATGCCTTTGAGCCTTTGGTAGTATGGTCGGGATGCCATGGATTTATAGTTGGATATACATTGGAGTTACCATGGATTTAATGCATGGTATTAGAGCTTCCATGGATTTGAAACACATATATTGGACTTCCATGGAATGGGTCCCTAGATTCATAAGGATATAGATGATGAGTTTCTATGAATATGGAGCTCAGATATTTTATTATTGTGGGATGGATCCTGAGAGTTTGGAGGATAATTTTTTTGATAATACATAGATTTGTAGATCGATGTTGAGGATTCCATGGATCTGAATCTCACTGTTTGAGTTTCCATGGATTGGGAGCCTGGATTTTGGGATTCCATGTTATGGGTCTCCTAATTCAGGAGGATACAATTGGAGATTCCATGGAATTTGAGCCCCATGTTACTGGGCTGGCATGATTTTCACGATGTACTGAGAGACACACTAGTAATAGTTGTAATAGATATTTTCGATCGAGGTCACAGACCTATGGGTCATTCATGGGGATTTATTTATTTATTTGATACATATTATTTTCTCAATTGACAATTTCACATGCTCATATCACTACATTACCTGTTATGTATAGGACCACATTGGGGATTCCCTATAGATTTTTTCACTCACACCATGATCAAGAGTCCATGAAACAAGGGTACCCAAGCATTCTTCTCTATTATCAAAAATACTAGTTTGGAAGAGACCCAATAGGATATTGATGATCAAAGTGATGTTGCTCGATTGGTATTAGAGACATGGATTTAGATGAATATCATGGATGTAGTAGGACTTCTAATACATTATTTTATTCTTTCATTATTTGTATATGCGAATGGATTTGGGGGAGATCAACCTTGTATAATAGTACTAATTATGCATGGAATAATATTATGGTATGGATGATTCATTTAGACATTGTAATATGGTTGTTATTATTGATGTATATTATTTAGTTATTTATGAATGATTTTACAGTTTGATATAGGGGGTATAGCCGCTCCATATTACCTTCCATGACCCACAATGCTAGTCCAAATCCTTTGGAATTCAAAAATGCATTCCCATTTTCACATGGAACCCATTTGGAAATTGAAGAAATGTATTTTAAAAAATTGAATGATGTCCAAGACCAATTGAATAAAAGAAATATTGGTAGAAGGAATAATCCTATAATAGGCTGTTAACAAAAAATATATTAACTAGTGATGTCTATGGAATCCAATGATTATAAGAATGTTAAAAAGATATAATTATTACATAACACCATTAATAAAATATAAATACCTTAGATAATAACAATTCTATTGGATTTTACTAAAATTTATTCAAAATATAATATACATTTAAAAGTCAATGACAATGGAAATTGAACGATTTTAACATCCCATATGGACTCACACTATAAATACTACTTATGCATGGAATATCATTATGGTTAGGATTTTTAATTTAATATATTTAATAAGATTATAGTTATTGATTTATATTATTTATTTAACTTTCTATCAACCAACTAGTTGTAATTTTGTCTATTGATCTTAAATTTGGTGCCAATTATATTTATTTCAGTTATATTTTTATCACCAATAGAGACTTTAAAATCTTTTTATGCAACAATGGTCTGTGATGGTATAAATTTCTTAAATGTGGAGAGGATTGAATTAATGTCCACTACAAAAATTCAAGGATAATAAATTTTTCTTCTAAGATGAGAGAGATAATTCCGAGGGGGTCTCTTAACTTGGTATATGTTCATAGCATTGAAAAAAGTAGAGTGAACGTGCATTTGGTTAATGATAATTTTATATGTAAATGACATCTCAGAAATCTTAAAAAATTAACATGCATTAAAGTACTGTGAGCAATGATCTAGAGAGTTTCTTAAAATGAGAAATTTTTACATGCACAGAGATTAGTAAAACCATACTGGAATAGATGTAAAAATGAGAATCAAAAATTATTTTTGTTTGAGATATTACCAAATCATTAAGATAAAGAGTGTTGATGAACCATTCTAAAATAATATGGGTATTAAGGATTGTTATACCCTAATAATTCTAAAACTAAATATTCATTAAAACCTATTTATGGTGTTGGAGCCCCCTTTTTTCTTGTCCATAGAGCCCTTCTTTCGGGCTGATCTTCTAAGAGTTTTGGCCTTGGTCGGGCTGGTTTTCCATTCCTGATTTCTCAAAGTAGAAACATGTATGTTTTAGTAACACTTTCATTATCTTATATAGAATTTGGAGCACACAATTTGATGTTTTTAGGAGAAACTAGTTGACATTTGTTTCAAGTCAATGGATTCTCATTCATGTTAGATAGATTAGAGAATGATATAAGAGCATTAGAATCTAATGTATTGTGTGTGATCATTAAGTCTTCTATAATTATAACTTGTTTTTTTCCATTAACAATACATAAATTATGGATAATAGATGTGTTGATGTTATCAAGATCCCAAGAACTACATTCTCAGTCGGTCTTCTTAGTGAACTTATGGTTAGCCTAATTGATGATTCAATTCCCAATATTATGATTTTATGGGGTTTGTTGTTGAACTCATTATGGATATAGAAAATAGTGTTAATAGGTGTTAAATGTTATCCACTCAATGTACGATTTAGGAAAACACTCAAAACACCTTTGGTGGGAAGTGGAAAATGTGGGTTACACTCCCTTTCCTTAATGGGAATCCCTAGAGGATCAATAAATTCACCTAGATATATAGAATTAATATTGGAATGAGCTTTCAAGGACGCAGTTCATTTCTTTTATTTTGTATAATGTCTTATTTTTTATTTAACAATGTAATATGGGTACCATGTATTTATCAATTCTTCCAAGACAAAATTATTTATCATTCCTTTCAGATTCGATTCCTTGTAATCTTACTAATATAATAAATTAAGGAACCGAGATCAACCTTCAGGGTTTGTAGAATTACATAAAAATTCATATAATTTATTTCATTTTGTTCTAACCTAGAAACCAAAAAACCCAACCCTACTTTCTTCGTCTCCATGCTGAAAAGAAGAAGTCACCTATTACCCCAACCCAACACATTGGTGCATAATTGGGTATCATGTTGAAATCTATAAACATTGATTATTTAAGAGGGAGATCATATGGAAAGTATCTATCAAGACCTATCACAAATCATATGTTTATGGGTAAGGCATAATTCAAACATGACCCACTAACCGATAGAAGAGGGAACAATTATACATATATGGGTCTTGACAAATCCATTCTCACTTGAGGGAGGGCTATCATCCACATATCATATTACATAAAAACATAAACATCACATTTGGAATCTTAATCCTATGTTTGATCACTACTAGGATTGTCCAGTGTCAGGAACAAAGCTCGATCACCCATATAATGGACCACTATAATCACATAAGCATCATCATGAAAATATCACAAAAAAATACCCAATCCTTCCACTCAGGGAAATTCTTAGAATCAAGACCAATCAACCCTCTAGCTCCATCACCTAATATTATATGAGAAAATATGAAGGAATTACAACTCATTACATGGTTCACTAGTACATCACAAAGGTACTATTCCCTTAGTATCTAGTCTTGAAATCCATCTCAAACCTATAAAGATTCATTTCTATCCACGTAGACTAACCAACCACATTGATACCTAAAATTAATTCTCTTACACAGATACACGCACAACCCATAGAAAACATAAAATACATAATCCCTAAGAAATTAAAAATGGAAATCATAAAAATCAAACCAGATTTGGAAAATAAGGAGTCTCTCTCATGAGGTCAAATGGACTAAAACCAACTCAATCATTCCTATCATTATTTCCATTAGAAACTAACATAGATCCCATTTATAAATCATTTATAAAAGGTTGTATGTGTAATCTTCCTCATTATATTCCCTCAGAAGAAATCCCAATGAAAATTTCCTTAGAAAATCACTTTCCTATTTAGAAATACCATATCAAAACCATTTCTGAAATCACCACCTTTTATAGAACTTCAATTTATCTAAGAAATCCTTAATAAAATAATTTTTATATAAGAAAATAAATTCTATTTTTAAAAAAAAGTCATACCTCTAAATAATTATTATGTATTTCAACTAATTCCCATTTAAAAAAGGTAAAACCAACAAATCGTTAACAAGAAATACAACCTATATTTACATTTAGGTGGATTTGAGCCTATCCTAACTTTAAGATAAATATGTTACAAAAGTCATAGAATTATGCTTATAGATAATAATAATGAATACAAATAAAATGAAATCACAAAAATACCATGATATTAAAAAATAATTCATGACCTCTATATAAATAATGATCATAAATTTGACACCAAACTCATATCTACCTCCTCCAATACCACAAGAACCTCTATCATCAATAAAAATCAATAGATTAATAATATAACCAATAAACTCCTAAATCCCAAATTGAAATAAATGAAAATAAAGTCATTGGTACAAACTCACAACATCGAATCCATAAGAAATGGGGTCTCGTACACTCTAGAAACAGACCTAATCCTAAGCCACAAAAACCCCAAATTTCAATGTCAAATAGATTGGAAATTTCAATAAAATATTATAAAAAACTAATTAATATTGTAGAACCATTTACCTAAATCAAAATGAAAAATAAAAAATTTAATATACCCTAATGATTTATCCATTATGAGTTATATATGAAAACCCCATCAACTATGTAAATCTTACCAGGATCTGGTGAAAATTTCCCACAAAATACCTAACTACTAAAAAAAATTAGAGGGAATAAGGGATAAATAATAAGGGGGGAATGAACAATGGACCTTAACTTGAATAAGAATAATTAATGAATATCAAATTTCCCAACTTGAAGGTGAACCAATAGGGGGAAAGGATATACAAACATGTATGTCTCTCTTCCTTTGAATGGAAAAGAATAAGGGAACCCCTAGTTGTTACAAAATATAAAACCCAATAAAATTACAAGATATCCCCTATAAAAAGGTACTAACCAACACCAGTTCAAAGATTGATCGCTTAGTTAATGGAATGTACACACCCAGGTATAGGGAACCATCCCTAAATACCAATAATTACATGTCAATAACCTATGTTTATTCTGTGATTGATCAGGGGAAGAAACCCTTTGCCTTTATACCCAATTCATGACCTGGAAATACCCCTCTAATGGTCATTCACAATGAAAATGACCATATCATGTAGTGAATGGATTATAACCAGAACATTTAGTTAAATAAACCCTCAAAAATGCTACAATACACTCTCCAACCCCCCGAGTCATCCAAAAAGACTCAAATAACAACTTAAAACATATTATTGGGATGCTTAAACATAAAAATTCTATTTTTGAGTCCTGAATACCAAAAGGAATCCCTCGCTAGATAAAAAATCCAAAAATCATTAGGAATCTCTAACCTATAATGACACATTACCTAACATATACCAAGTCTAACAAAAAAATAGTATGAACCACTATACCATAAAGTTCATTTAATATACCATTGAGACACCTCCATATTTTCTACATCATTTTGAAATGAACTTATTCTAAAACCAAATCAACCACATATGATGTGTTGGACATATAATGATTTACAATCAAACTCACCATGTTTATTTTCCAATAAACCAAAACATGTGGAATTTTTAATTTTAAACATAAAAATATTTGTTATATTAACCCCAATCCATATGATGTATGAATTGGATTTAATTGTTTCTAAAACGATTTCATTTCAAATCTTCTATGATGGTGTCGGTACTAATAGGTTACTCTATGATCACATTGAGAGTTATCCTTAGGTTTGGGATGAATTTATAAAACATTATTCATTTTGTAACACATGAAGGATACACCTTGATGAAGGCTAGGATGGATACCATGCAACAATAGTTTAGTGTGTTTTGACATGTCATGGAGTTATGTAAAGTGATGTTTGGGTTATGTAAGAGAAAAAAAATTAATGTCTCAATGATTAACCATAGTGAAGGAGGGGTATTCCATCACAATTGATGGGTAAGAGTGAACTTGGGATCATTCATGATTAATTCCATTTACAAGTGGATATTCATACCACATCCAATGTTCTATGATGTAAAGGACTTATTGGGTTGGAGGTGTTGTGTTATAACTGAGTGGTGTTGTTTCATAAAACCAGGACAACATGGGAGCACTACATTGTGAACGGTTAAGGATTTACTATGAAGACTTGAGGCCTTGGTTTTTGGTTCTTCTAGAAATAAATGTCTTATGTTGTGGCCAATGGGGTTGTGATGAATGGGTGACCCTTGAAATGGTTCTAAATAATGGATGGAAGGGTATCAAAAAAAATTATCCCTTTAATGTTTTTAAGGATATTAATTAAGTTTAGTTTTAGGGTAAAAATGTATTCCTAAGAATGGTATTTCTAAATTCCACACAGAGACACAACCTCACTTCCCACTACCCAAATTCATTGTTCCAATCCTATAGGGGTTATATAATCTCCCTTCATAGTAAGATAGGGATCTTGTCTATGATATGAGGGCATCAACAAAAAATCTCAAATTTCTACATTATTTATTTTTCATTTTTCTTACATTTTCACATTTTTTTTGTTATACCTAATCCCAGATCTTCTTTTATATTTTTTATTTCTTTCTTAGTGAGGATGAATCACTGTGTGTTTCCTATGACCATTACTGAATTAAGACCTCTGTTGGTGGTCCCTTAATTTTATTAATGATATTTACATAATGTTCAATTATTGAATACAGTACATGGAACGTTTTTTTTGTGATTTACCAAACACTAATATTAAATGATTTATTTTGATTCATATTATATGAGTAGAACATCATATTCCATGAGTGGCCCATCTATGGTGTGTGTTGAAACCAATGGTCAATCATTAACATTCTTAATATGAAATGGAACATGAAATCATGAATTTTGGGAAGGAGATGGATGAATATTAAATAGTACCAAATCTAGGAAACCAGTGTAGATAACTGGTGTTGAACTCTCTGTGAAATGGTTATATTAATAATCAAAAATCTAGGTTTTCATTATTTCAATTTAGTATTTTGTTCAAATTGTTCTAAATATGTGTAAATCATGTATACATGTGATTATCTATGTCAATTTGTGTTTTGCGGTTTAGCTGGAAGTATTCTGGATTGAACAGACACTTAGTGAAAATTCCACATCTTGACTCACCGTTAGTTATTTTCCAAGTCACCGATGATGAACGGTCACACCGATAATGCATAGTCGCATCGATGATGACCGATCACACCAATGATAAACAATCGCAGAGATGATGAATGGTCGCACCAATGATGAATGGTCACACCGATGATGACTGATCACACCGTTGACAACGATCGCACATATGGAAACTGATGATCATGAGCAACCGATACCGATGATTAATGAGCCATCGATGCTGATGCTCCCGAAACCGATGCAGATTCAAAATGACTCACTGATCTCATGACTCAATGATAGTCAGGAAAACTGTTTGAATTTCTATTAACTCTTATTTATTTCCAGCAGTCATATTTGATGTTTTTAATGAAATTAATGGTATTTAATGTTGATTGTTGTAATGTTAGGAGACTGTACCTCATACCTATGAAAAAGGTAATCATTCCTACTATTTGAGTGTGTGGAATAAAAGGAAGATCGAGCTGCAGTAAAAGTGGGCGAAAAAATAGGCACTGATAGGGAATTATTCCATGAATATACATAAAAAAAGGGAGAACACACGAGGAAATTGAAGAGGTCATTTGAAAGATCTTAAAAGAACTCTCATGCATGCAATCCAGCACTCCTAAAGAACACACAAAGAACACTGGAAATCAAAAAACACACTCACTTGAGAAGGACATTAAGGTGAACCACAATACTTTGTTTTTCAACAGAAACCCCATAGAAGGACTCAGAAGCATATCTTCTAAATCCAACGAGTCCAGAGTTGCACTGCCAATAACTAGTGATTTATAAACATTCATATACTCTCTTTATGTGAATTGTTATTTACTGTTGAGCAGTGTGTGCACTTTGTATATCTTTTACTCACACACTATCTCTTGTGCTGAACCGGAGGATACTAAATCCTCATTCCAAACTCCATACATTGTATTGTGTCCCACTGAGGATAGTGGTAGAGGTCAAGTATGACCTGGACAGTATGTGTGTTGTTGTCTTTGTTTTTCCACAAAAAATTGTGGTAAAGTTATTAGGACCTGGACAGTATTGAATTTTTGTTAACCCCAATCGAGGGTGTGGATCAAATTTATATATTAATTTGAGAGGACTAAGTCTTTGCTTGAGAATGAACCTCTTGGTTATATCTGCTGCATTTTTATTATAAGTTAATGTATACTACTGGTATCTTTTATTCCGCTGCTATTACATTGACATACAAAAATATATTAAAGTTACTTTGATAGTTAAATTACAAAGTTTTTATGATTTTTGTGAACCAGTAGGTTATCTTAAAATGCCAATTTAATCCTGTGATTAAATTGATGAGGATATAATCAATCTTTAAGAAGCCAATTGAACATTTGCAATCTGTATAAATTCACTACAGTTTAACATTGGTTTTAAATTGGGGTACATTAAGAGAAATCTTTTTAACTGAAATATTTAATTGGAACTCAATTCACCCCACTCTTGAGTGTCCACTCCAACCAACATTTGGTATCAGAGGGTTCGTTTTGTTTATCAACGTTTTCAACTACTCTGTTTTCCAACTGTGATTTTAGTTATATTTTAATGATTTTAAACTCTTGTTAGTTATAAATTTTATCTGTTTAAAGTTATTTTCTAAAACAAAATACTCTAGTTATGGATAATATACTGGAAGGCTATGCTACCAACATGCCACCTTTCTTTAATGATACAAATTATGCCCAGTGGAAACTGAAAATGAAAATTCATTTAGAAAGTATGGGATTTGTTATCTGGACTGCTATCGAAATTGGATATAAAATTCTAGAAACTATAAGAACTACTTGGGATAAAGCTACTTAGGCAGCTTAGATTAATAATTGTAATGATATGAATGCCCTGTATTGTGATTTGGGAGATGAAGAGTTCAATAGAATATCTTCTTGTAAAATAGCCTAAGAAATATGGGATACTTTGAGTGCTTCTCATGAAGGAACAACTAATGTTAATGAAATGATATTGAATACATATACTATTAAATATTATAATTTCAATATGAAGGCGGATGAACCTATATCTGACATGCATCGCAGGTTCAATGAGATTTTCAATACAATGTTCTCTCTTGGATGAGATGTCACTACTAAGGAAAAAATCATGGGGATATTAAGATGTCTACCAGATCTAGGGAGATGCACTTCTGTCTCAATTATAGAATCATATTACACAAGAAAATTACCTTTAAAGGATCTTATTGGTAAGATTATGATGTATGAATAAGAAATCAAGGTGAATAAGGAAGTAAATAATGAATCTAAAAGGAAGTATGTTGCTTTTAAATCCACTACTTCGAGGAGCAAGGAAAAAGTCAAAGTTAAAATACAAACTGAAGGTTCAACAAGTGAAGATTCAGAATCTGACAGTGATGCAGAGATGTCTCAAATAGCCATGAGATTCAAGAAGTTCTATATGAAGAATAGATTCTATAGAAAATCAAACTACACAGGAAATTATGAAAACAATGGACATTGGAAAAAGGATTGGAAAAATCTTGAAAAGAATGTTGGTGTTTTCTGCTATGAATGCAAAAGGAAAGGTCACATTAAAGCATACTGTCCAAAATTGAAGTTCAAAAATAAATATAACTACAATGACAATAAGTACAAGAAAGTCATGAAATCTAATTGGAGTGCTTCAGAAGACAACACAAGTGAATCTGATGTTTGTGATTCTGAAAAGAATCATGCCATCATGTGCTTCATGACCAATACCTCTGAGGTACCTGTTTCTCTTATGCAGAATGATTATTATTTTGGAACATATTCTAAATCTGAAAACATGTCTAGTGAGGAACTATTTTAATATTGTAACATGCTATAAGAAAACTATAATGAACTTAAGGAAAAATACAAAGCCCTAAAGAAACAGTATTCTCTAACTGCCAATGTTAAATCTTCCTTTGATTTAGAAAAGGAAAAGAATGCTCAACTTATAAAGAAAAATACTGAACTGAAATTGTCTAATGAGCAACTTATAAAGGACTTAGAAAAGATCACAAATGGAAAGGACACTCAACCTCAAATTCTGGGAATTCAAGTGGCACCAATGTATTCTACTGGAATAGGTTATCAACCTAGAAAAGACAGTTTACTAAAACTAAATTTATTCCTAAGTCTGGACAAAATTATGTTTGTTCCAGTTCTGGAAATTCATATGTTTCAACTAGTTATCCATATTGTTATAGATCATATAAATTTTATCATTCAAAATATATTGGTTATATAAATTATATGAGACCCATAAGACAAATATGGGTACTTAAATCTTTTATTGCTAACCTATCTATACCCAAGAAGATATGGGTACCAAAATCATTTCCCATCTAAATCTGTTTTGTAGGAAACTTGTTTGAAGAGTTTTCACAAGAAGGTATGGTACTTGGACAGTGGATGTTCAATACACATGTATGGAGATTATTCATTCTTTAAAAGAATAATAAATTTTGATGGAGGATATGACACCTTTGGTGATAATTCTAAAGGAAAAATCATCGGCCTAGGCCAGATTGGTAACACTGATTCAGTTTTAATTTCGAATGTTTTATTTGTTGATGCACATAAATACAATCTCATAAGTATTTTTTAGTTATGTGATGATGTATTTAATGTTATGTTTGAAAATGATTCATGTGATGTTTTTTAATATAAAAATGTTTTCGTGTTATTTTCCCTGAGAAACGAAAATGTTTATGCTGTTGATCTAAATTCTTTAGCTAAGAAAAATTTTACTTGTTTAAATGCTTTTCAGAAAGAGTTTTGGATTTGGAATAGAAGAATAGGACCCTGCAATATACATTCACTTATAAATATGACTTGGAAGAACATGGTTAGAGACCTACCTAAACATTAATTTCTAAATGACAATGTTTGTAATCCCTGACAAAAGGGAAAAAACATAAAGTTTCTTTTAACTCAAAGAAAAAAGATTCAACTTCTCAACCTCTCGAGTTGGTTCACATTGTTTGGACCTTCTAGAGTTTCTAATTTAAATGGAAATCACTATATGTATGTCCTAGTAGATGACTTTTATAGATATACTTGGTTATACTTCTTGGCTCACAAAAGTGGAGCTTGTTCTTACTTTATTAAATACTCCAAGTATGTGGAAAACCTAAGTGGAATTAAGATTAAAACCCTGGAAATGACCATGGCCATGAGTTTGAAAATCATGAGTTTGAATCTTATTTCTCACAAAATGGCTATAGTCACAAATTTTCTTCTCCTATGACACCTCAACAGAATGGTTTAGTAGAAAGAAGGAATAGAACCCTTCAAGAAATAGTAAGAACCATGCTTAATGAGTATGACCTGCCTGTTTACTTTTGGGCTGAAGTTGTGAATACAGCTTTTTATATTATTAATAGAGTATTAATTAGACATGTTCTCAAGAATAACCCTTATGAATTATGGAATAATAGAAACCTAAATTTAGTTACTTTCGAGTCTTTGGCTGCAAAATTTTTATTCTTAATACAAAGGATAATCATGACATGTTTTCTTCTACGAGTGATGAAGGAATTTTTCTTTCTTATTATTTGACTAAAAAATCATATTGAGTCTTTAACAAAAGAACCAAATGTGTGGAAGAATCTGTTGACATCATGTTTGATGAAAATGATCCACATGAACCTAAAATCTCTCTTCAAAATCTTAAAGAAGATTTGACTGTCCTGGACTTTAATCATAAATCTAAAGAACCAGATTTAAAAACATCCAGTTCTGGACAAATTTTAGAATATGCTTCTATTGAACCAGAACATAGAGATGAACCTGAAATGTCTAGCCCTACCTTTAATATATCAACAAGGATTATAATGAATCATCCTATAGATGTTATTGTTGGTAATCTTGATAGAGGGACACAGACAAGAGCTTCTCTAAGAAACCGGATTGAAAATCAAGCTTTTCATTCACAACTAGACCCTAAAAATGTCAATGATGCTATCAATGATGAATTTTGGGTAATGGATATGCAAGAAGAGTTAAATAAATTTGAATGAAATAATTTCTGGGAATTAATTGATGGACCAAAGGATACATTAACAATATGCACTAAATGGGTTTTAGAAACAAAGTTGATGAATCATGAAATATAGTTAGAAACAAAGCTAAGCTAGTTTCACAATGATATAGTAAAGAGGAAGTTATAGACTATGAGGAAACCATTTCACCTGTATCTAGATTATCAGCTATTAGAATTCTACTTTCCTATGTTGCTCATCTTAATTTCAAGTTATATCAAATGGATGTTAAAAGTTCTTTTCTAAATGGTTTTATTGTTGAAGATGTTTTTTTTGAACAACCACCTAGATTTACTAATCCTTATTTTCCAATTCAAGTTTTTAATCTTTAAAAAGCATTATATGGTTTAAAATAAGCCTCAAGATCTTTGTATGATAGACTTAGTAATTTTTCTATTTCAAAACTTTTTACTAAAGGGATTGCTGATCCAACTCTTTTTATTAAAAGAATTTCTAAATGTGTTTTGATAGTACAAATCTATGTTGATGATATTATTTTTGGATATTCTAAACATTCATTATGTACTGAGTTTTCAAAGAGTATGCAAAATTAATTTGAAATGAGTTTAATGAGAGAACTCAAATATTTTCATGGATTTCAAGTTTTCCAAAATGAAAATGATATTATTTTGAATCAATGAAAATATACAAAGGATCTTTTAAAACTTTTTGGTTTGGATAGTATTAAAGAAATTGATACTCCTATGTGTACAGTCTATAAATTTGATGTTGATGAAAATTGGAAACCAGTGGATCAAACAAATTACAGAGGTATGATTGGAAGCTTACTTTTACTTACTGATAGTCAACCAGATATTATGTTTAGTGTGTGTATCTATGAAAGATTTCAAGCTAATCCAAAATAATCTCATTTACTTTATATTAAAGGAATTTATATGTATCTTAAACACACTCTAAACATAGGTTTGTTTTACCCAAAAGAACAGTACTTTGAGATAATGAGTTATTCAGATGCTGACTTTGCTGGTTGCAAGTTGGATAGGAAGAGAACATATAGAACATGTCATTTATTGGGAAATCCTTAATATCTTGGAGTAGTGAGAAACAGAAATCTATTGTATTATCTAATGTTGAAGCATAATACATTGCTGCTGGTAGCTCTTGTGCACACATTATGTGGATGAAACACACTCTCTTTTACTATGGATATAATTTGAATCATGTTTCAATCAACTGCGATATCACTAGTGCAATTAAAATTTCAAAGCACCCTGTGTCTCACTCTATAACTAAACACATTGATATTAGACATCACTTTTTGAGAGATCATTACAAAAAAGGTGATATTACTCTTGAGTTTATAGGTACTGAACATCAATTAGATAAACTTTTCACCAATCCCTTAAATTCTGAAAGGATAGACTCGATTAAACAGGGGTTGGGTATGATAGATATGTGAAACTGATCTGTCAAACTGATCTATCAAACCAATCTGTTAAACAGATCTATCAAACCGATCTATGAAACTGATCTGTCAAACTGATCTGTCAAACCGATCTGTGAAACCGATCATTCAAACCAATCAGTGAAACCGATCTGCGAAACTGATCTGTCCAACCGATCTGTGAAACTAATCTGTGAAACAGATCTGTGAAACTGATCTATCAAACCGATCTGTCAAACCAATCTGTCAAACCGATCTATCAACCCGATTTGTGAAACCGATCTGTGAATCCGATTTGTGAAACCGATCTGTCAAACCGATCTGTGAAACCGATCTGTCAAACCGATATGTCAAACTGATATGTGAAACCGATCTGTGAAACCGATCTGTCAAACTGATCTGTCAAGTCAATTAGTGCTACCGATTGAGTTGTACTATTTTTAAAATCATTGTTGTCTGTTTGAAATGATAATGATTTACTTAATTGATATTTTATTGTTTGTAACCCTAAATGATTTAAATAATTAAAATTGGATATTTCATTCTCTAAAGACAGTTGACCTTCCATTTCCCGCCAAACTCTCTCTTCCCTTTTTTATAACACAATCCTTTTGAATCTTTTAGAGCCTCTCGAATGTCTCAAACCTCAGAATGGCCAAGAAAAAAGTGGCAAGGTGAGGAATCTGAAGTAACTTCACCTATCAAGCATTCTCGAGGTGATTCGTGCAGTACGATGTAGAGCTCTGTAAATACAGAGCTAGAAAAAATGGGATGTTATAGCTAAAAAAGAAATATGTTTAGAATGGGTTTTATCTAGAAAGTATGTTCTCTTGAAAGTGTTGGAAATGCAATGTTGGAATAATTGGTTCTGCGATAATGATAGGGCCATTTACTCGAAGCTGGTGCATGATTTTTATTTGAAGATGGATGTAGTATTGGATGGATTAGAGGATGTGATATTTTCTTCCCTAGTAAAAGGGAAAAAATTACTCTTTCATCAATGTAGTGGGATAAATGTCTTGGAGTAACTCACAATGGAAGATACGAGGACTATTTTGGTAATATTCCTCCCACAACTGATTACATTTCTTATTAGCTAGACCTGGAGTTATTGACTGGGAAGTATGAATTGTGAAGGATAACTGCTGCTGAGTTTGATGGTGAGAATAGAATACTGTTTAAATTTATTCAACATCAAATATGTCATAGAAAAGGTTTCTTTGCTTCAGTAAAGTATTAGGATGTGTTTCTGTTATTCCTCTTGTCGAATAGTTAAAAGATCAATCTGTGTAGATATTTTGCTGAGCATATTGTTGAAACGATAAAACCCTCAAAGAAAGCTACTACTTTGTTTTATTCTAATCAAATTTCTGCCATGCTGAAATTTTGGGGCTGTGTGGATGATGGAGATGAGTGTATCTCATCCATTAGATTCTATTTCAACAATGTTATTTTTAAGAAGATGAAAATCAATTGGATCCCATTGAAGAAAGATTGGGTTGCTGATGAAGAAAAGTTATATGAGTCCTTCAATCCAACTGATCATCCAAGGAGACCAAAGGAGATAAGATATCCTAGTTTAGAACCTAGAGAGGATGTGGTTTATTCAGATGAAGAAGAGGAAGCCGTAGATTCTAAGGAAACTGATGAATTCTGTAAGAAGTGAACATAATAATAAGAAGTTGGTGATAATCTAAATGTTGAAGAGGAGGAGGAATCATCTCCTGATGAGTGGAGTGATCCTGATACTGCTAGCCCGGAGATAATAATGATGGAATTTTGTTCAGCATGATATTCTCTCAAATTACCAAAGATTGAGACACTTTTAGATGAACAAGAAGATGATGATACTGATGAATCAACCTATGAGGAGTATGAATCTAGATGTACAGACAGTTCAAGTCAGAAATCAGTTAATGATGATGATGATGATGATGATGAAGGAAATGATGGCGATGGTGGTAGTGGTGGAAGTGATAGTGATGGTGGTGATGCTGATGATGCTGATGCTCAACCTATAAAAGGTCGGAATGTGATCCAAGATGATCCTCAACCCCAACCAATTGAGTAAGAAAATTTCCCTGAGGATGAGAGGAAATAACAGTTGGAGAGTGATGAGGATGAGGAAGTCCTTCCTGAAAATTCGGGACGAGCTTAGTTTGTGAAACCTATGTATCCTCCATGAAAAGCCTCATGGGAATATCATCCTAGTCTTGCTATTCTGGGATTACATTACCCAGAGGAAGAGGAAGGTGTAGAAGTGGATCTTACATGTGTAAATGTTTCAGTTAAGGATCAATTAGTTGCAGAGTTTTTTCAAAGAGCAGATGTCTGACTTAATCCTTCAGTGTATCAAGCTAGACCTGATCCTGCAGTTGCTAAATCTGACTTTTACAGATTTAAGGTTGAATTGATTCAAGCTATTAGGGAGACTGTGAAAGATGAGTTATCTCATATTCCTGATCATGCTCCTATCAATTTATCTGAAGCTACTATGGATGATTTGGCACATAGAGTGGTAAGACTTATCAAATCAGACCTATGCAATTATAGTGATTCAATTGGAAGGCACAATACCTCTTTGAATCAAACTCTCATGGATTTAGGTAGAAATCAATTTTCTCTGTCCGGAGAGTTCAGAACAACCATCTCTAGTATGATGGATGTTTTAAGAAATCCGATAGATCATTTGAAGAAGGAAGATTTGAGGAAGTTTAAAGCTGAGATCACGCAAGTTGTTACTCAGGATAGTTCATCAAAAGTAACCAAGATTACCGGTTATGAGTTTAATACTTTAAAGGATATAGTTAGAGAAGATCTGGTAGCTCTTGGGATGATTTCGGTTTTAGATTCATTGAAAAAGATGAAAGAGCATAGTGATCATATACATAAGATGGTGTAGTTGTATTCAACTGATTCTACCAAGGCTCAAAAAGAGATTAATCAGAAAGTGGATCATTATTTCTCTATGATTTACACCAAGAATGAGTTGAATCATCTTTTTAATGTGATGTCTGAAAATTTGAGACTCCCTCCAGTTACTCAACCTTTTATGGCTCATGTTCAGTAGTTCAGGGATTTTACTCCTACATTAGAAAATTTCATTTAGAATAAAGATGAATTTGAAAAGTCTATGAAGTACGGTGGAGAAGTAATTCAGGACTTCATCAATTTTCTCAAACCCTACAATCATGTGAAAGATAAGACCATTTTTTTCCTACTGCTGAGTCTCTTCAATCATCAGACGTTTCTCCCGGTCAGCTGTCTATTTCTCAAACTCTCTCGAATATTCGGCTAGTCTTTCGATAGCCTCCTTCAGAAAGATCTTATCCACAATAGGTGACCTTGGAACCCACAATTTGTCCAAATCGAATCGTCCTGCCTCCTGTATCCATTAGGTCCGTTCAAACTTCCACCTAACCACCTTCTGGACCATCCATTCCTCACACTACTAAAGGAAAATCTCCCTTGCACCCTAAGAAATAGCTATATCTGTCAATTTTCGATATGGTGTATTTTTCATATACTTTTCACTTGTGTCAGTGATATTTGTACTCATTGTCGATATGGAATCTTCTTTCTTATCAGCCTTCTCTCTTATTTTTCATAATCCCAAAGGCAGAGAGAAATCATGGAGATCATGCATATAGGAAATCAGGGAGATCATGCATATGAATGGGTGAACTGAATGTTCATATGAGCCCATGCTGGCTATTTACCACATGAATGCATACATAGGGGGCGAAATGATGCCTCTATATCTCTGTGGGAGTAATAATGGGAATGAATTGTATTATATGACTTGAATTATATGGGGTGAATGAATCAATTATATAGGTTCTGTTTGCTATTATAACCCTATTTTATATTTTGGCATATATTTTTTTTATAGGGGGATCATACTGAATGACATACTATATTCTATCTTCCTTTATGCCATTGATTTGTGATTATCAAAAAGGGGGATATTTTTGAACTCTCTGTGAAATGGTTATTTTAATAATCACAATTCTAGTTTTATTTATTTAAATTTATTATTTTGTTCATATTGTTCTAAGTATGTGTAAATCATGTTTACATGTGTTTATCTATGTTAATTTGTGTTTTACGGTTGACCTGGAAGTATTCTAGATTGAAAAAACACATTGTGAAAATTCCATGTCTTGACTCACCGTTAGTTATTTTCCAAGTCACTGATGATGAACGGTCACACCGATTATGAATGGTTGCACCGATGATGACCGATTGCACAAATGATAAACACTCACACTGATGATGAATGGTCTCACCGATGATGAACGGTCCCACCGATGATGACCGATCGAACCAATAAAAACGGTCACAGCGATGGCTACCGATGATCATAAGTCACTGATACCGATGATCAATGAGCCACCGATGCAGATGCTACTGAAACCGATGCAGATTCAAAATGACTCACCGATCTCATGACTCACTGATAGTCATGAAAACTGTTTGAATTTCTATAAACTCTTATTTAATTCAAACGGTCATATTTGATGTTTTTAATGCAATTAATGATATTTAATGTTAGTTGTTGGCATATCAGGAGACCGTACCTCATAACTATGAAAATGTCAATCATTCGCATTGCTGGAGCGTGTGGAGTAAAAGGAATATCAATCTGTAGTAAAATCGGGCGAAAAAAAGGCATTGAGAGAGAATTCTTCCATGAATATACGTACAAAAAGGGAGAACACATGAGGAACTTAAAGTGGGAATCTGCAAGATCATAAAAGAACTCTCATTAATGCAATCCAGCACTTCTGAAGAACACACAAAGAACACTGGAAATCAAAAAACACACTCACTTGCGAAGGACATCAAGTTGAACCACGATACTCTGCTTTTCAACAGAAAAACCATAGAATGACCCAGAAGCTTCTCTGCTAAATCCAACGAGTCCAGAGCTGCACTGCCAATCACTAGAGCTTTCTAAACTATCATATACTCTCTCTAAGTGAATTTTTATTTACTATTGAGCAGTGTGTGCACTCTGTATATCTTTTACACACACACATTGTCTCATGTGATGAACTGGAGGATACAGAATCATCATTCCAAACTACATACATCACATTGTGTCCCATTGAGGATAGTGGTAGAGGTCAAGTGTGACCTGGACAGTTTGTGTGTTGTTTTCTTTGTTTTCCCATGTAGAACTATTGTAGAGGTCTTAGGACCTGGACAGTATTGAACTATTTTTAACCCCGATCCAGGGTGTGGATCAAATTTATATATAAATTTTAGAGGACTGAGTCTCTTCTTGTTGTGAGCCAGTAGGTTAGCTTCAAAAGCCAATTTAATCATGTGATTAAATTTGACTGAGATCTAATCAATCTTTAAGAATCCAATTGAACATTTGAAATCTGTATAAATTCACTACAATTTTACTTTTGTTTTAAATTGGGGGAATTTAAGAGAAATCATTTTAACATAAATTTTTAATTGGAACTCAATTCACCCCCCCCCCCCTCTTGAGTGTCCACTCCGACCAACACCTAGATTGTTATCGGGTGAGTAATGACTTGAAAAATTACTAGACTAGTGGAGAGATGGCCTAGACATAATGGTTTGTGTGGGATATTGGTTTCTATGCATTATTATTTACATGTTATTATTTATAGATATTTTATATTAACATTAAATAATATATTTTTCACTATGTTATTTGTTTGATATATAGAGGTACCCCATATTACGTGAATTAAATTTGGGTATTATATCATCCACACTTATAATATTGGTGGTATGTAGACCACCCAAATTTTTATGGTGATAAATTTTTCTCCTTATATCCCATTAAATGGTGGTACATCATCTTATGTAGAATGTATTATTTACGGTAAATTATCTTCATGATGGTTCATGTTTGTATATCATCATCCAATTATGAGATTTATCTTTGTGGTGCATCATTCACATAGGGACATGATCTATAGGTATACCATCCACCAATGACTTGATGTTAGTGGTTTATAAACCACTCATGATGTGATATCAATTGTGCATGATTCACCTAGAGGATAGTACCAATGGTGCATCACTCACCCATGTATGTTATCTTAGTGGTGTGTCTTCCAAATAGTGATTCATGATATTAGTGGTATATCATACTCTTGATTGACATGACTTGGTGGTTTCTCATCCATATGAGATTTGAAAAGATGCTATATAATCATCACAATCATTTATAGTTATATTGTTTTATCCACATGATATTGGTGATTCCTTATTAACAAAGTGATAGATACTTTACATGTGATTTAATATTTGTGATGGATTTATCCATGTTATAGATTTGAATTATGATTCATTATATATCATGATTAGATAACAGCGATTTTTGATTCAAGATGATAGTTATATGAGGAGTGATACGTCATTCATCCTTAACATGTATATTAAGGACATGGGTATAACATCCCATTATAGAACTAGTTGAAGATGGTATGTCCACACATTTTTTGGCTAGAGAACTCCAATGGGTTACATGTTTTTGTTGAACCATTGTTTACTTTACTACTATTTCACATAAATTATTTACATACTTGTATTAAAAATTAATTGTAATCTGTTTGTGGTAGACTAATGATTTGTACTCACACCCTACTTGGGCACCCTTCTATACATGATGTCTTCATGTTTCATGACCTATTCAAGGGAAAGGGACATGTTTCTTAAGATATCATAGCTGGTGGAGATTAGTTAGTATTTGGATATATAATGAGTCTAGGCCTCCTGACCAGTTTTGGATGTTTCATTTACTACAATTTATTTTTTATCACAATTTTATATCATTTTCTGCATGAAATATTAATTTTTGATATATTACTAGTATGACATGTACAATAGTAGATATTGATATATCATGTGATGATATTTATAATTGGATATCATTTAACTATTTTTTTTTATTTTTTTTATTATATGTGTATGATTATTTCCATGAAATTATTTTTATTATTTTTTATGGATACTTATACCTATGGTTATAGTATCCCCATGTGTTGTATATTAAATAATTCCACTAGTTAGTTGAATATGTAATTTGGGGAGGTATACATGAGGTAAACAACACTTGGTTTGGACATGATAGAGGTGAATTAGACCAAAAATGATATAATGTGACAATAAAGCTATGTTTTTAATTTATATTAATATTTGGGATGTAGTATATAAGAGATAAGATTATATTTTGTCTTGTAATGGATATTGTTCTTGGGATTATCAAAGACATGAATGTGTGTAGTCCAGTTTACTTGGAATGATACTTTTATTTTATTGTTTCACTTTTATAGATTCATTAAATTTCCAAATATGATTCATTTTGATTTTTATTTATGATTTATAAATTTTTACACTTTGAGCTGGCTGAAAATAGAGTGTGTGTTCATGCGATATTCTATGAAAATATGGATCACATGACGTATGTATGATTGATTTTCATTGTTTTTTTGACATATATTTTAAATATGAGATGGGTTTGGGTCACATGATTTTACAAAAACATCTTATATTCTGTTTTCTTATATAAGTTGTTGGTAAAACTATAAAAAATAGACCCATTATTATGGGATCATAGGGTGTCTATATATGATTTTTATATTACCAATTTGTGAGAATTTACCTTACATAAGATTGGGTAGGTTAGTCTAGACTCAAGCCTATATTTGGGGAACCATTGTATTATAGGTTGTGTAATTATGGTATAGAAATGATTTCATATTATTTATTACCTTCAAATGTGATATTATACCCATTATAGAAATGTTTTCTAAATAATTAACGATTAATTATTGAAATATTACATGATGATGACCTTAAATTGTGTGATATTAGGGTAAGGATGAGCATGTCTCACTAAGAAATGAGTCAAAGATTCCTATTCCTCTTATTGACAAGAAACTAAAAGAGATCGTACTTCAGTTCTTATAGTCTATCACACATGGGGCATTGGGGGAAGAAAATACCATTTTGGTGTTAAATCAAGAGTTTTAACTACAATTTCCATCAATCGTTGTATGTGCGGGTGGACCACATGCTGTTATGATCTAGATATAAGAAAATGTATTATATTTGATCACCTCGAGACCCCCCCCCCCCAATATGGGCTTGATTCCTTCAATTATATGATTTGAGTACTATAGTCGAACTGAGGGTACGTTCTGGTCTAGGTAGATAAATTTGGGGTGTTATATCTGATTAAATAATAGATATTTTTTTCTAACATCTTCTCAGATCAAATGATGGAATACAGTGATAAGCAGTTCATGAATTTGGAAATAGTGGTGTGTTAGTGATGAATTATGTTAAAATCTTTACCAACCATCTATGTTTTAACCAATAGTAGTCGGTGATAATATTTTTAGGGTCATTCATTTTGAGGATAGTCGGAGGAACTCTATTCGATCCTATGTAGAAATTTTTTTCATATAATAAGTTTCAAATTTCATGAATTAGGCCTTGGTTACTAAGATGAAAAATTGAATAATATACTATCTGGGCATCCAGATATTTGTACTAGGGTCATAATAATTCCATTGGATAGTTGGATGTTGAAGTTTGAGGAGTATCGTTGAGGTGATGATAGGTGGAGTAATGTGGAAATGGGTTTATCACTTCCTTTCAGAGGGAGAGACTTGGTCGAGTGTTACTAGTGTTGTTAGTAGTGGTATGTTACACCTAATTATGGTAGGAAACTAAATTAGTGACACATCGATATAGATTTAGGAAATATGTTGTGGTATTGTGGAATATCATAATGTCTAGTTGGTCTGTATGGATGTATTTAAAGCCAAGGATCAAGGGTTGGTTCAAGAGTGAAACAAAAACTAGGTATTTAATAATTATTTAAATATTCAGGTTATAGAATAGGTAAAGTAACATACATTAAATGGAATAATCTATAGGTATGTATTGTAATATAGTAGATCCAATCAATGACATCTTGAGACTAGAGTTTAAGAAAATATCATGCCATCAAGCTGATTCCTATCATGTAGGAGAGGATCCAAATATAGTTTATAGTATGATTCTTGGGTTGTCACCCAGGGATTATATATTATTTTACCTGGAAATGTTTCACTCATTACATTATCCTCAGTCAATTACTATGATGGATATTGATGTAGTGTTTCTATATGGTGTTTTTATATCAATATTCTATTGGGGTTATGATTCATTGGTATTTAGAGGGGTCAATTGTGTTTTATAGTTAACATTATATGTATTATTTTATAGGACTTCTTTGTGTTTGAGATTTCAAATTTAAATATTATCCTTCATATGGAATGGTTGACTTGTTACCGATAAAAATAAAATAATATCACTAAGAGGTATAATTCACATCTATATAGGTTAACTATTTTACAAACATCAGAGTGTTGGTTTATATACATGTTGATCCAGATTGGCCATCAATAGATGTGAGATATTTTGACCATTTGGATAAAAAAAATTAGGATACGAGATACACTAGAAGATATTTTTATTAGGATAACTTTGGGATTAACACATAATGGGAGGATTGTGGTGAATAATATTGGGAAGAAATTATCACTTTAAACTTTTATCTATTTCCATACCTCTTTTAATTATTCACTAAATTGACATATTATTTTCTTCACCCATAATAGGAAATCATAACCATAAAAGCATAATAGACACCATGGTTTGTTAATTATGTTATTGATGACTAAATTTTTAGTGAGTGGTGGTTTTTATCACACTAAAAAACAAATTTACTTTAATTATCAAGAAAACAACATGAAATGGTAGGAACAGGAACCAATTCTCTTGGTAATGACCATGTATAATGAAATCTTTATCTTTTATGAATAATATCATAGGATATCATCATATCCCTTTTGAAATGATCAAAAGATCAATAAAACTATTATTTTTTAGAAATTAATGAATATAATAATGTTATATTGGATTTATCAATCTACTGGACTACCACTACTTCACAACAACCAAAAAATTACATCTGATATGTAACAATCATGTAATATTCTTTTTCTCATTCTTCTTCTTTTGTTAAAATATCATGATGATATATAGACCGAATATATTAGTTCTTATTCTTGAAAATAATAATAGTTCAATGAAAATAATATTATAAACTCTCTTTATATTAGTAACACCCATGATTTTATCTAATACATCTCTTTAAATATTTTTAGACAGCTTGCCATACAAGAAACCCTGAGACTAAATGAAATGTAATATATATTACCTTTGTAACATATAAATTAAATTACTGGGGATGAATATGAATATGTAATTTATTAATAATGTTATACAAAGGGGTATCCCTCATTATTTGTTATTAATTTATTATAAAAAATATTTTAAAAAATGATATCATTTAAATGTAAAAGAAATATTTTTAAAAAAAAATTATGCACGCAATTTAATTTTTATCATAATTAATTTAATTAATAACTATTTGTGAATTATTTTAATTCAATTTTTATATTATTTATTTGATAAATTTTTTTAACATTAATCTATTATTTTAAATTTTATTTTGATTAGATTAAATGTAGTTTTATTATTAAAATTTTATTTTTTTCTAAAAAATATTTATCATGTTTTTTATAAATATTTTAAAATAAATTTCTACCACTTATATGAATATTATTTTATAATAAATCTTCCGTAATTTTAATTTATATTTGAAAATCTTTAAATATGAAAATTTAATATTTATGCATTACAAACAGTAAATTTTAAATTTATCACCCCGGAAAATGGCTATCCATGATTATATTCGTTAAAAATAAGTGTTAATGTCACAATTTTCAATTCAAATTCATAATAGATTACGGTTATTTAACCACTATCATGTTAGACTAGAAATATTATTTTTAAGGGATATTTTTTTATTAAAATTACATATGTAATATTTAAAGAAAGGAAATATACAAAATGTCACACTCATACTATTAAATATATCTTATGCGTTAATAGAGGAAAGAGAAAAAATTGATGAAAAAATATTAATTTTTATTTTGAGAATAATATAATTATTTCTTGATGGTAACTTATTTATAATTTTAATTTATTGTAAAATTTCCATAAATCCATAGGCATCACTCACACAATATTTATTCAATTAATGGATTAATAAAAAATAGATTTAATTAATTTAAATTTAATAGAATTTTAATGAGTTATACTAACATATTATTTAGATGGATACATATAAAACATTATTTTTGTATAAAAAATATTTTATAATTTAAAATTTTTCTTTATGTATTTTAATTCAAATTATTTGAATAGTGTCAAAAATGATAATAATAAAATTTTATGAAAATAATAATTTATTAAATTATTTAAAAATCATTAAAATCATAAATTTTTATATGTGGGATTATTTATGGTAATAATGGTCGCACAATTTCAATTTAGGATTCAATATTCTCCTCAAAAATGAAAATATGACCATTAAGAGTGAAAAAGTCATTACCAGTGTTAAAGATAAAATATTTCATCAAAGGATTTAAAACAAAAAATTAGGTATAAAATACCACATAATTAAATCAAAAAAATTTTGACATTTAATCTATATAATATCTTATATTTTAATATATTTCTACTTGGAAACATTTTTATTGATAATTTAATAGTTATATTTTAATAGTTTTAGTAATACCTTGTTTGACCTTTCCCTCCCCTATAAAAGGACACCACTACATTCCATTAATTACTCATTGTTTTGAATCTTATAATTAGTAATACCTACCTATTTATATGTTCATCTTCATTATACACTTTCTAGAGGTTATTTTCATCCAAAATGATCAACCCTACGGTCCTTTTGAGGAGATATAAATGAGTTCTTTAAAATAAGTAGTTACTGCATTAAACAATCAATTTATATTTTAAATATAATTTAAATAATATAAATATACGGTATTTATCATAAAATATCAAATTATTTATTATCATTAAACAACCAATATCCATCCTTTTTTCCATCAAATTGGATGTGAAATTATCTCTCATGCATACATATGACTTTCCATCCCCATGTGGTGATACAATTCATTTTCCACCACCATATTCCATGGATAATTATCAGGATGGGTTAAATGTTTATTTATTATTCTTATGAAATAATTATACATCTATAATTTTAATATCATATATACCTTGTTACATTATGATCTGTTGGAAAACAATAATGTCAATCGTGTGTAAAAGTGGACTACCACCTCCATGATGCAATTATTTTTTTTCATTTACATTTTACTAGGAAGGTAATAAGGATATATTTAATTAATATACATTATTTATATTATGAAATAATTATTTTCCAATGATTAATTATTATTTACAATTATTTATTTCTATTAATTGAAAAGTAAATATACCATGCATGTGTATGTATTTTTCACTATCTCCACGAATGATGTAATTAATTATTTTATATCTATATTTTTGAATTACTATAAATAGATATATAATGAATATATATGATATAAATATCACAATTAAAATTGTATATATATATATGTGTGTGTATGTGACGGAACCACATTAAAACTAAAAGGACCAAAACTACCAAACCAAAACATAGATGATAAGTGTATAAGTTATTACCTAAAACAAAGATTTTACCCAATAATTATTAATAAATGGATAATAATAAATTATGTATAGACCCTGACTTTAGTAACCCAGAATCAAGGGTTACATAATTTAATTGACTCTAGATACATAAAATCACATCCCTCTGTTCCAAATATTTTAGTAGTGTTGGTACTCATGATAAATACATGAATTTAATATTATAATTGAAAAAATTAAATACATCATAGTATATTATTTTAGTAGACCATTATCACCTTTTTCGTATCCTTGATTATCAATCAATTAACACATATAGGTATTATGGAAAAAAAGTAACCTAACAAATTGGTGAGAATATTATCTTAGTAAGGGTATACATGATATGAATAATTTCATGAATAAACAATCATAAAAAATTTGAATGGTAAATAACTAAAACACATCCCATTTAATCATTAACATTTACATAATATGGTTAGAAAACAGGGTGATAAAATAAGTAATATAAAAATTTACATGATCTCATAAGTTATTCATGGATGTGATAACTAATATAATAATCACATGTACATAAATAAATGAATTAATAATGATGTAATGAATAATGATGGACATCATAAACATACCATCAGGGACTAAGGCCAAGAAATCATAGATAAATTGGTAAGTACATAGCCAATACCCAATCTAGTTTGTATCATTTGACCTACCGATGCATCAAGGGGAAATAGTGGGACCATACCATCACATACTATGTTTAATGAATTCCAAAAATAACAGGGTTCAAACTTAATAAACATAAAGATTTTTATTGAAACTATTATACATAATTTTAGTTATTTACCCAATCTATAAACATAATAAAAAAACATACATAGTAATATCGAGATTGATATTAAAATAGTATATCACCAATAAAAATAATCATAAAAACATCAATAAAATATTGTAGATGTTATCATAAGAGATCAAAATAAATGAAACATAAGATTCAATGAATGATGTTGACAGAGATGAAAATTATTCAATAATATCATGGAAAATCTTTTAGGAAATTACCCTTTTTCCCTTTGAGATCATTTGTTTATAAGAAGATGCACAATAAAAAACACAATTGTATTTGAAAATAATATTTTTCAACATTGAAGGAATATAAAAATAATTTAGTCATCATGATAGCGGGATATTATATTCATGTTTTATAAGTTAAAAATCATTCCTTTCATACTATTTAAAAAGCACCTCATTTAGAAAATTAAAAAAATATTAATTTTAAAACATTTTACAAAAAGTACAATATGGTGAAAATGAATTTTAAAAATTATAGGCGTAAAGTATAAACATGTTTGAAATCATTTTTTGAAGAAAATCACTAGGAAGATAAATATTCCCTAGTGTATGCATAAATATAAACAATCACGAATAATGATGATATTTTGAAATATATGTTCACCACTTTATTAACTTTTTAATTGTCTACCCTATGAATGAAATAAATTTTAAATAAACATTAAATTCCATGAATAAAAATATATTCATTACATATTATTTCAAATAGGAATTAGAAACACTAAATAAAATAAATAAGTGGTGTATATGGAATATGTCTCACAATAGTGAATGAGAGATGAGAAACCCTAACCTCATGTTCGATTTCCATCTTATGTGTTTCAAACTACGGTATAGTAAACATTCATTTAATATAAATATATTAAAAAAACATAATCATATATACCATAACAAATATAACTTCATTATAGTATTTTATCTTTCTTTTATTATCCACTCGTTAATAAAATCACTGTTTCTGGTGGAAACTACTACATTTTATATATATATTTTGATTTGGTAGTTACGGTTCTTATACATGTATCATAGATACATCATATATATAATATTACATATTATATAAATATCATGTATAATATATATATATATATATATATATATTTAGAGTAACCCATAAAGATAGAGATAGAAAAATGAATCTTACCATTTATGGAGACAGTAAGACGCACATATGAATGAACAATGTTTTATTTTATTCGATGGATGGAATGAAATAATTATATAAAATAATTAATATACATATAATAATTATAATAATATATATATATTATTTATAATTTCCAGATTTGTAATCCTTAATTAAATGGGTTGATGAAAAACGAATTGTACCGCTATGTGGAGATGTTATGTCATACGTACGCACGATCGAGATTTTATCTATTTGTAGGATATAATTGAGATCTATTATGGTAATATAATTAATATATTAAAATTTCATCATATTTATGATAATTTGTTTTTCATATTGTGAGGGTTACAACAAATTAATAGGAATTAAAAGATGAAATTCATTTGAAAGAGTTAGTAAAGATGATTAATTATTGATAACTGGACTACCTTTAGGTATCTTATTAAGGGACATTGGATTGATATTTTTGAATAGGAATAACCTCAAGAACATGTATATGGATGTTTATAATAGGAATGTTCAGTGTTTGGTCGATATATATGGCTCAAATAGGTGTAAATAAGAAAATGAGGGAGTTTTAATTTATAGTTGATGTGATAGGTACTTTTAGAATTTCTCAAAATATTAAAACATAATTATATTATTCTAGAGAAAGACACATTCAAATGGAATCTAAATGCACATAAGGTGAAATTTTAGACCTTACATTAGCCCATTTCACCTTATATAATATTTTTCTGATTTTTAAATAATTTATTAAAATATTATTTTAATAAAATATTATTATATCCAATTTTAAATCTATTCATTACTTCGACATTAATAAAATCAATACAATAATTAAAATTAAAACCCAATTACTTTAAATCATAAATAACATGTAATTTTAATATATATAAAACATGGAAAATTTTAATTATCATTAATTATAAAACATATATTATTTTTAATTTCATTTGATACATTTTTTACTTTGATTGAATAATTACTTCATCAACATTGTTTAAGAATTTAAGTTAATTATTTATTTACTATAAATTATATTTAAATTACCATGATTTAGATAAATATTTAAAGAACTAAAATAATATTTATAGTGTAACATATCATTTGTTTAATCCCATTTTAAAATATCATAGTTATTATGAACAACAGTGTGTCAAGTTAGACATTTCATTAAATAAAATAAAATAAAGGTTATAATCTCATCCAAACGTCTGGAAAATTCCATTTTACATAATATTAGATTAGTATGTTTGAAATTTAATCATCAATTAATATTACTGAATGTTTTATGGTTATTTTACATTCCTTATGATTTTATTTTTATCATAAATTACCAAATTTGCCTTTATCGTGGTAATAAAATTATTATAGTTACTATTCGTAATGGCAAAAAATAAATAGAAACTATAATAAAAATTTAGGTATAATGATTTCAAATATGGAACCATTTTTTCAATATTCCAATCATATTAGTGGATGAATTTAATTTAAACATAATCCCACAAAATGCAAGGAAAAACAATTTTCTTGATAATTCCGTTTTTATGCCCAAAATTGTAATTGGACAAAAACAAGGAATAATGATTATAAATGTGTAACTAATTAAGTTATATTTATATATAAAATAGTATTAAATTTAATTTTATAAAAAATTAGAATCATAGATGAAAATTTTAATATAAATAAAATGATTGTTTAATAAAATTGTTGTTTTATAATATCCCTTGGAAAATCATTTATGTCAGACAAATCCCAAAAAATAAGCTTAATTTAATTTTAAAATGATGATTTAAAATATGAAATTATTTTTTTAAAATAAAATTTATAAAAATTTGAAAAAATTTATTATAATATTCAGTCAAAAAAACAATGAAAACCTATTTTTTATCAAATTTTATTTCAAAATCCAATAAAAGCATTATTCAAAATGAGTACTTATTTCATAATAAATTAAAAATAATTTTTTTTATTATTATGATATATATATATATATATATATAATTTTTTTTATTAATATTCATTACCTAAAATTAAAATGTATATTTATAATGGTTATATTAAAAAAATATAATTTTGGGGTTCTTTTAAGCTCATTGTTGGTTGCTAGATATATTATCGAACATAGTGTTCTTTTTAAAATATGGATGTTCTACATATTATATTTAAATCATATAATGTAATATATATATATTTATTTGTTTATTTTTATTTAATATATTTATAATAAATATAAATTTATTATATAGGAGGATGAGAAACATATGAAGGGAGTCAAACATGTGGTAAGGGTTTATTTTATAATCTCTTTATTATATGGGAATTTTTATGTTAAATTATTTTATTTTGTAATTATATCATCTTCATAAATAAAAACAAATATATTTTATTCTCATATTTTAATTATTATAAATTAAAATTCTAAAACCTTGATGTTTGATGAAATATTTTCATTAAAAATTTTTAATTAATAAATAGATTGTATTGCACACAATCACGAGTTTAAAAAAACCATGAGGTGAAATTAGTATAAAATGAAACTTATAACTTATATATTTAGATATAAGGATATAATATATTTTTCTTATGAAATTTTATGGTGAATTAATTAGCTACCGTTATTTAGAAAAAATATAAACCGATTAATTGTAAAGAAATGATTTGTATTTTTTGTTTTAATAAATTAAGTGAATTACAATTATCAAATTAAATTAATGAATCATTTATGTTATATATTTAATAAAATATTTTTTATATTCATCCAATATATATTTTGGTCATGGGATATGAATAATCCATATTTTATGTATAAAAACCTTTATTTTACAAAAAGACATTTTTAACGCCTTTTATTGGCGAACCCATTTTAATTAAATTTTTTGATACATTAATAATTTTTATATGAAAAAATATATCTCTTATTTTTTATCAGGATATAAATATTTACATGGGTTTAATTTTGGATATTTTTTACATAACTTTCATCATTTGATGAATAGTAAAAACATTCAAAATGTTAATAAAATTATTTTCTCATCGAAATAACATATGTAGTTAGATTATATAATTGAATGTTTTTAAAGAATAAATAGCTAATATTTTTATCATTGAATGTGATGTAGGTCAATGGGATTAATTTTCCACTCAATTCAAATATAAAAACATTTCTATCTTATGCAATGTTCAAACATTTAAAAACCGTTTTTATTCCAATAATGATTTTAATATTAAAATAACTACTGCAACTTATGTGTTTTTAATTATAAAAAATGGATTCCACCTTTTTAATTAGTTGGACCAAATTATGTAAAAATATTTTCATTTATGTTTTGGCAATATGAATAGAAACTTTAATATTTTTTTACAATAAATTGGTAAATCAAGTTATTCAGGGTAACATTAAAATTATATGATTACTCAAAAACATGTAATAAAATCATTATATGGGTGTGGTTAGATGTAAATCATCCATTTTTATAAGCAATATATTTTTGAATCTAGTTGGATGATATTTTAACATTTTTTTAAATAAATGTTTAAAATGTCTTACTCAAATTTTATTAAATATATCATTTTTAACATAAGGTTATATAGAAGAGAAATTAAAATATAAAGTAACATTTGAAATATATTATTTTTCTTTATCATAGTAATTTATTTGAAATTTTTAGGAAATAAATGAATACCTTAATGGCTTAGATATAGATGATGTATGAATTTTTTAATTGATGAGAAATAAATAAAATAATTTCTATTAAAATGATAATAATCATTAAAATAACCAGAAACAGGAAAAAATATTCTTTTTTTGGTATCTGTCGACCATGATCATCCAAAGGTCGTGTTATTTACCATTTTTAACGACATCAAAATTATTATAACAATTATAATATTTTATTAAATGTGATGTTAATGTAGTCACATTTGTATTTTAATAAATAAAACATTTTTATTGTAGGACTTTATAGAATATATGACAAACTATAACTATTATTCTAATATCTATTTTATTTATATTATTTATAATATATTATTTATAATTTACATTCTACAAATAATTATATTAAAAAACGATGTAAAACTTATGTAATAACATTATTCATAATAATTACAAAAAATAAATGATATTAAATGTATTAAAAATTGTAATAATAAATATATAAAATAAATTTTGTAGACGCAACTAAACTATTAAGAATATAATTAAATATTGTTTTATAAGTTAACATTTTAACTTTATATTTTTAATAATCAATAAATTGAATATTGTCAAAAATTAATCTATTGATTGCTTATCAAAATAATATATTATTAATTTATTTAAAAATCATAATACATTTTTAAATAATATATAATCATTATTATATGGTTTAAATTTTCTTAAATTATTAATTTATTATCAAATTGACATCAAATAATTAAGACTTTGAGCCTTTTAATATTGAAATATTATTTAGCTTAGGTAGAAATTAATGAAAATAACTGTATGATTATTTAAATGATAGGGATTAAACTAACATAAAACTTGTATAAAAATAATTTTTTATGATATTAAAACCTTATCTAATATCAACTTATAATCTATGATATTTTGGTGTTTTTTATGGGTTTTTATTTATTATAAATTAATATTCTTAGAGATTCCACAAGATCCCCTCACCTCAATTATAAAGGGGTACCTTATCTATCATTTATTCAAAACAAATTAATCCTTAATTAATCGATATCTGAATACCATTAAAATTATAAAATTCCCTATTCACATTCTATAAGTTCTTTTCTTCTCTAAATATTTTCTCTAGTTATTAAAGAGGGGATCTATAGTGAGCTTGTTGAAGAAAATGTAATCTCCTCTACAGATTATTTCAAACATATTTCATCTTATACATTCTATTCATGAGTTGTTTTTACTATATTGTAATAAATATTATATCACTTATGTACTTGGATTTTATGATGACTACAAAAAAACTATCTTCCACATTCTATCCATCTTTCAAAAAATAAAATCACCCTGCGTGTGTATACACGACTAAGCGACTCCACACTATGGTGTAATTTTTTTTTCACAACCACCTTACTAGGATTGATATAATGTTGGAAATAATAAATATGTATGGTTACTATAATATGATCTAGATTATGAAATAAAATATATACCATCATCTTCCATAACATTTCACAATTATGGGAAAAACTTCACTTATCATGCATATAAAGGACCTGCCATCTCCATGATGTGATGCGATGAATTATAAATTATATCCATTAAATAATAATTATATATTGGTATATAATGAATAAATGTGATATATATTTTTTCAATATTATTTTTGAAATTATATAACTATAATCTATTAAGGATAACCAGAACTTATTTGACACAATATACATATGAAAATGCACCAATTGATACCCAAAAAACTAGTGATAATGAAATGTCATTAAAAAAGGATGATAATATGAAAATTTTTCATATCATAAAAATTATAATGATCTTGTAAACAGTCAATGATATTATTTAAATCATTATACAAGAGTTTTAGATACAAATATGTTATATCAGACATATGGTAGAGGATAATTACGAAATCTAATTATTATCCGAGATTGTTTATATGTAATTATTTATTGGGGAATAATTATCATCCATTTACATGGTTCAAAATAATGTATTCCAAAATATTAATTATATTATTATACAATTCTATAAATTCAATTTTACCCATTAGTGAATTTTTTTAACCATTTTGAAAAAATATTATTTTCATTTTCGAATCAAGGTAATTTTTTACTTATTCAAAATAAGTATGGGAAGAATGTTTTAATTTAACATATAAAGAATGAATCATTTTTACAGTTTAATAATAATTTATTTACATGATGTATCCATTACTCAATTTCAATTATTTTTTCAATGCAATTTATTTTTATTAAAATTTCACATAATTTTAATAAGAGAAAAAAAATTAAATAAGAAAGAATATTTACCTCAAAATTTTATTTCAAGTTCTCTATCAAAATTATTTTCCCTATAATATGGAATTATATTGTAGGGTTTCATTTAAATAATTATATTCATATTATTCCAATGGTTTGATTCTGTTTACGAGGGAATGTTATTTATGAAATCCATTTCTTTTACATGGATTATGTTATGATGGAATAATGATTAAGAAACCAATTTTATTCTTTGGGTTATGCTATGTAGAGTTACTTTTGTTTTTGTGGAACACATAAGAATTATTTAATAATGATATGGGTGAGACCTATATCTCAATCAAATTAATTGGGTAAATATTTATATCTCATTAAATAAATAGCGATGTAATATGAGATGATATCAGTCTAGTATTAAAGGGTTAGAATGAGTGGTAATCATAGTTTTGTAATATAGGTCTGGAATGAGAAGTGAACATGGTTTATTAATATACATTTTATGCTATGATATTCTTAGATAATACCTTTGACTCATATGAAATTATATTTAATTATTATGTATATTCGACAAATTCCATAAATTATGTTTTGACAATATAGAATATGTTCATCTGTTCTTAATGAAATATTATGATTTATCACAGGAAATTATATCATGATCATTCAGATACATGATAGGATTTTCCAATGTTATGTCGTTATGTCTTATGATTACTATATGAATGATATCTATTTTTTTACCATTATTGATCACCTGATCTCAGCATTTATTATTTTTATTTTCCAAAGGTTGTGAAGATGATTATTATGTATGATAGGTCCAAACGAACTAGTTATGAAGAAATAAGGAGACAATGGATATGTCTTATGAAATAGATGTTAATATTTCCCATTTTATAATGACACTAATCCTATAAATTCTTGGTTTTTTTATTTGTTTTTTCTAATGAATATTAATCAATTTTGAATTAATAACTATATTTGTAATGTATGGGCCGTTATATTCGGTATTGGAGAAAAGGTACAGTTATCCTTTGGAAACTAGGATGAAAAAACCCTAATAAGAACCCTATTTATATGTCAATTTTTATATAAAAATCCTAATGTTATATAAATGATCATGAATATCTAGGGATAAAACAAAAAGTATCCTAAATTTAAATTTTATTTTTATTATGTGGTTTTAATATTATAATTTCTCTTTCTCACAATATCCTTCATGATTTTAGTAAGTAGTTGAAACCAGAAGAAACATTGTAGATGTTTATAGCTACATAAAATAAAATCTTGTGGGAGATGTATTGAAAAATATTCTCATTATTCTCACACAACATTCTCAATCTTTGAATCATGTAGGACATCCAAAAGATCAATGTAGGGAATAACATTTTTTTAGTCCTATATAATGAAGTATCCACCTTAATTTGGTGGGTATTATGATCCAATAAATGATAAAAAATGGATTAATACCATAGACAATATATTTCCATTTTTACAATGTTCATAGCATGATAAATTCATCTTGGCAGTCCATCATTTGGAAGTAATGATGATCAATGGCTGAATCTTATCAATCATAGAATGAAAATAGATTAAATTGACTAAATGGAGTGGGATGAGTTCAAGAACGTATTTTTATAAGTAATTTCCTTATATAATTAAAATAATTATTTAGAAGGAGTTCCATGATATTAAAAAAGGACAATGATTCTATTGGTACCTACGAAAAATATTTTACAAAACTTGCAATGTATGCTTTTAAAATTATTGTCCAACCTGAGGGTAAAATTGATATATTCGTTAATGGCCTTAAACCAAGTCTCAGAATCGAATTATCCAAAAGGGAATTCAATATATATGAGGAAATTATTGAATTTTCTCTCAAGGATGATTTGGATATTAAAGTAACCCATCAGTCATAGGGGATTGATAAGATGAGAAAAATAAAAATAAACGGAAAATCCAAAGACAACCCTAAAATAATGATTAGTTATTCCTTGTGTTCAAAATGTGAAAATAAACAGGGTGGAAATTGTATTAAAGGGACAATAAAATGGTTCATGTGTCGTAAATAATTTCATCACGTAGTTGAATAATGATGTTATGGGAAATAATGTCTAATAATGAAAATACAGAAAATGATACATAGATTTCACATCCCACACTTCAAGGATAAAATATAAAGGAAATGGAGAATTATTCCATGTAATTTTCTAAAACATGGTTTAACTATAAGGATTGGCATTTGTAAATCTTATGGGCGATGAAAAAGGAAAGTCACATTCGATTACAATCATCTATATGGAGTATGATAATATAGTAGTGAAAGGTAAACATTTTATCCATTCTAAAGTACAAAACGTTTTCTTTGATTATGGATCCACACACTTTTTTATTTTGAAGAATTTTCTAATGGAATCAGTATATAACATCAACAATTAGGTGTTTTGTTAGCAGTGACAACTTTTAATGGCACAACAACCACATCAAATGTTTATAAATATTCTATAGTAAATGTTTGTGGGAAAGTACTTCCTCAAAATTATATTGAACCTAACTTTTTTGGGATTTTATGTGACTCATGGAATGAATTGGCTTTCAATATATGTATATCATATCAATTTCCAAGTAAGGGTCGTTACATTTCAAATTTTGGATCAATCTTTTATCATATATAAATACAAGGATGAATATGAAATTATAGTAGAAATTTATTCCATATTATGGGTCATGGTTCAAATAAATGAACGCTATATATATAAAATGGTTGGGTATAAAATCACCATTAAGAATACCCTTATTGTATGGGTGTTTGATGATGAATTTCAAGAATAATTTTCTGTCCTTCCACTAAATTATGAAGTTGAGTTTTCAATAGAACTCATAGCTAGTGATATTCCTATTTCAAATAAATCTTTAAGAATGTACCCAATTGGGATGCATGACTTTAAGAATGAACTCTAAGATAATCATGAAAATGGATTCATAATCCCTATTTTACCACATTGGGGTGAACCTATTTTGTTCTCTAAGGAGAATGATGGATCAATTTGACTCTTCATTGATTATCGAGAACAAATCGAGATCACTATTATGAAAAAATATCCACGTCCCCCCATTGATGACTTATTCAACCATCTATGCAGAGCTCAATTTTTTTTTCTATATTTCTTTTCATTTAGGATATCTTCAATTAAGTATCAAGAAGGGGGATATACTAAATATGACATTACGTACAACGTATGGACACTAGGAATTTATAGTGATGCATTTTTGCCTTAATAATTCCCTTCTATCTTTATATAACTACATAATAGATTTATTAGAGACTATATTGATCAATTATTGGAATTATTAATAATTGATATTCTGGATTATTTTTAAGAGTAAGTGTAAACATGAAGAACACATGAGAGTTTTATAGACGTACCTATTAAAGGATAAGCTTTATGTAACATTTTTGATGTGTGAATTTTGGATTCATAATGTTTTATTATAGGGTCACATAATCTAAGGAGAGGGGATATATGTGGATCCGGAAAAAATATAAGTTATTTAATGTTGGGCAAGACAATCAATAATAACTAAGATACAATTTTTTCTTAGAATGGATGGATATTATAGTATTTTTTTTATTTTTTTCCTGACTATCTAATCCAATCACCCAGTTGACATGGAATGGATCATATTTTGTGTGGACATAGGAATGAGAAGATAATTTCAAAGAGATAAAAAGAAGGTTATCTAGTGAACTTGTTATTAAAATGACTTATAGTAGGGAATTTTTTTTCTTCTTTAGTGATTCATCCATGAAGGGGCTGTGATAATTTCTCATGAAAAATGATATGGTGATAGAATATTCCTCTCCAAAATTAAGAATCCGTGATCAGAATTTCCCAACTCATGATTTGGAGTTACATGTGGTAATGTTTTCATTAATGATATAGATGAATTATATTTATGGTAGTTGTTTGATAGTTATACTAATCATAATTTTTAATTTCTATTCACACAAAAAATGAATTGATTATCTGCTAATGAAGATGGTTGGAGTTGATTAAGGATTTTGACTATTAGATAAATTACCACCATGGAAAAGCGATCATGGTGGATGAATTTTTGAGTCAAAACGAGAATCCATGAATATAAATTATGTGGATCACAAAAAATCCAATATTTATGGAATTCTAAAGGTTAGATATTGAAAATTTAAAGGATATTTAGAAATATTGTCTTTCCCAAATGAGTTTTCAACCAACTATATAGGTTAAGATTAAGGAGTCGTAGAGGGAAGATGCAGATCTATAAAAGAAGGTGAGAAATGTTCCTAAATTAAACCATGATCATGATGGAATAATAAGTTTTAGAAACTATTTTTATATTCCTATAATACCATATATAAAGAATCCATCGGATGATGCTCATAGTTCTTCAGTCAATATTCATCCAATATGTACAAAGATGTATAGGGTCTTAAAAAGGTATATATTGTGGGATGGAATGAAAATATATGTTTCCAAATATTTCCCTCGGTGATTGCTTTATACTCAGTTTAGAGATGAGAGACAAAAGTCTAATAGAATTGGTAATATTTCCAAGAGCACCACATACATTATATCTAATCCGGATCTAAGATTTATCTCGATGTTTAGGAAAATAAATCAGTAGGCTCTAGTAACAGAGATATGTTTATTCACTAATTAAACTATTTCGACATATGGTTATGATCAAAGGACAATTCAAACTAAAGAAGACGTATTATGATCTTTATCTAATGGTTTAAAATGTGGTTGGGATAAAAACCTACCATTGGATGAGTTTTCATAAAAAATAGCTTTAAATATAATATTAAAATTACTCATTATGATGCCCTCTATTGAATGAAATAAATAACTCCAACTTGATAAGATGAGGTTATGGGAATGAGATCTATTAAGACATTATCTTATTGATGAAATGGAATAGAAGGTCAGATCTTTTCAAAAACACATAAGAGGAGGCTCAGAGTTGGAATAAAATATGCAGACAACTGTGGAAATGAAAAAGATTTTAAATTTGGTGAAAAAGTGTTTCAATGAATATGTCCTAAGAAGAGAGTAATGTGAGTTGGAAAGAAGGAAAATTGAATCCCTAGGTATATCAGTCCTTTTGAAATTCTGGATCTTGTTGGGAAGGTATATTATCAATTGGTTCTTCCACCGAAACTCTCTCAAGTTAATAATGTGTTCCATGTATCAATTTTAAGAATGTATATTCCTGATCCTTCACATGTATTAAAAAAATTAGTCATATCATAGGATAAATATCTTTCTTGTGAAGAACAACCGATATATATTTTTTATTGTTGGGAAAAAGTTATATGAGACAAGACAACATTCATTGTAATAATATTATTGGGGAACCACATATATGAGGAATCTAAATGGGTACATGAGGAGGTATTGAATAATAGGTATCCTAATCTATTTTTATCTATATGATAAATTTCGATGGTGAAATTCAATGCCAGGGGTGTTGAATGTAACACCTAGATGTTATTATGAAATATTTTCTTTAAACCATTTTAATTCATCTATAGTTTTTATTACACACAATCTTGAGTTTAAATGAAAAATAATATAACATTAGTATAAAATGACCATTATGATGTAGCCCGTAATTTAGTAGCAATAAATATTAATAACTTTTGAAAATGTATGGTTAATTCATTGGCTTGAAATTATTTATCAAAAACATAAGCAAATTAAATATGAAGGAAATATTGTTTATTAATAAATTAAGTGAATTATAATTTTTAAATTAATGTAATGAAATAAATATGTTATATATTTAATAAAACAATTTTTATATTCCTCCAAATATATTTTAGTCATGAGATAGGAATAAACCCTATTTTATGTACAAGATCATATATTTTTCATAAGGGTACTTTTACCTCCTTTTCATGGAGAGCCAATTTTAAATAATTTTTTTGAAATATTAATAATTTTCATATCAAAAAATAAACCTCTGATTTAGAATTTTAATATAAAAATTTACTTTTGATGATGTTTTTATATCTTTCTAATAACATTCAAGTTTTTCGGAACTGTGAAAAGATAATAATTTTAACAGAAAATATCATTTTTCATTGAAATAATTTATATGGTTAAATTATATTATTGAATGGTTTTATTTGTCAAATAGATTAATTTTTTTCACATAATGTAATGTAGTTAATTTAAATTAATTTTTAATTAAATTCAAATGTAAAAAAAATTCAATATTTTTCAATGATTCATCTCGTAAAACATGTTTTCCCATTTCAATAATTAGATTAATTTAATATTAATTAACGAATCTTCATTGTTTTTAATCTTTAAAAAAGAGTTCCTTATTTGGATTCATTAGGTCTATATATTTATGTAGTTTTATATTATTTTTGGGCATTATGAATAGTAACAACATTATATTTTGTTAATCTAGTAAAAAGGTAAATCGGGTAATTAAGGTTAACATTAAAATTACAAAATTAACCTTAAACATGTCCCAATATCATTGTATGAGTTTATTACATCCTAAAGCATCCTTGGGTTGAAATGGTATCTTTTTAAATCCACATGGATGAGATTTGGACATTTAATTTATTCTATTTAATGAAAAGTGAAATTAGTCTAACTAAATTTTTAATAACTATCTAACTTTTAATATAAGGCAATATAAGAGATAATTTTGACTATAAATATTAAATTACAATAAAATATTTTTTGGTTTATCATGGTAGTTTATTCATAAGTTTTAGGAAATAAATAATTTCCTTAAAATAATATACACTGAGGATGAAAAAATTATTTAATTTATCAGAAATCAACAAAACAATACTTATTAAAATGATAATAATAATTAAAAGAACCTAAAACTGGATCAAATGTTAGTTTTCATGTATATATCATCCATAATCATCTGAGGGTCGAGTTATTGACTATATATAACCATATGGAAAAGATTATGACACTTATCATATAATATATAGAGTGATGTTATAGTTTTCACATTATTGATTTAATAAATATATTATTTTTATATAGGATTTTACATACTATATATTAGACTATAAATATTATTCTAAAATCTATAGTATTTATCATCTTTATAGTATTTTATTTTAAATTTTTATTATAAATATTTATATTAAATTACTAGACAAACTAAAGTCGTAATTATTTTCTTGATGGATATAACAAATAAATGATAAAAAAGTATTAAAATAAATATAATTTTGGATAAATACATATAATAAAATTTCTAGATTAACCTGAACTCATATAAATATAATAAAATATTTTTTTACATTTAAAATTATATCTTAAATTTTTTAATAATCAATAAATATAACATTGAAAAAATCGACACTATTGACTATTTATCAAAATAATTTATTGTTAAATGACATACAAATTGTAATGATTTATAAAAAATATAGAGTAATTATTATGTGCTCTAATGTTTTTTGAACAGATCATTCATGGTCTTATTTACATTATATAAGTAAATATTTTACGCTTTTAATATTGAAATATTTTTATCCTTAATGATTGGATATCCCATGACCATTTCTCACTCAACAACCCAAGTATCAATTTAGGGGATTTTATTCGCTAAATATCATCCCTAGTTCATTATGAGGAGATCTAGAGGGTGTATGTCGAAAGAGAGGTAATCTCCTCTTCATATTATTTAAAAAAAATTCTTTATACCTACTCTTAATGTGTTTTTCCATTTTAATGTAAAAATTCTCATATAAATTATATACTATGATTTTATTAAAATTATATAAAAACAATATTCCACCTTCTTTCAATCATAAAAAAAGGAAATCCCCACACAAGCGTGCGTACGAGTTACCATCTCTGTGTCGTGCTGCAATCTGTTCTTCACCACCTCCTTAAATGGATGGGTATAATGTTAGAAATAATAATTATATATTATTAATATAACATGATATGGATTCTAAAAAAATATATATACCATTAACATCCATACCATTTCAGAATTATGGGAATGATATTGTTGCTCGTGCGTATGTACGACCTGCTATCTCCACATTGTGAAGTGATTTTTTCTATATGATTTCCATTAGATAATAATTATATAAATGTATATAATGAGTAATTATGATATATATTATTTTCATATAATATTTTAAATGATATAAATATAACATATTTAAGAGATATATAATTTATTCAAAAAATCATGCTTAAGAAAATAAAAGAGTTAACCACCGATAAATGACTAACAATGAAATATTATTAACAAACGAATGATAATATGATCATATATGATATCATAAAAATGAATAAGGTTATGGAATAATTATTTTATTTCCTTTAATTCATTATAAATAAGTTTTAAATACATACAAATGTTATCGGGCCTAAGGTAAGGGATAATTTTGCAATGACATTACTGAATGAGATTGTTTAAACCTATGTATTTTCTGGGGTACTTTTATTAATAATATCCATGATTCCTAAATATTTATTCCCAAAAATTATTTTTATTCTTATTAAATTATTTAATATGAATTTAACCCATTGGTGATTATTTATTACGCACTATGAAAGGAATCTTTTATCATTTTGGATATGAGGTTTGTTTAGACTTTTCATACAAAAGTAAACGAATAATGTTTTCTTTTAAATGATATATCATGAATGGTTTTTTATCTATTTATAAACCCATATATAAATGATGATTACTTTTTCAAAATTTCATGTTTATTTTCAAAGAAAATATTTTCTTATAAAATTGTTTGGAATTTTGATAGAATAAAATGTTTTTGAAGAATAAAGGATAATTTCCTGAATAATTAATTTCAAGATCTCTATGATAATTATTTTCCATGAAATATTGAATTATTATATAGGTTTATGTTTCAAGTATTATATTCTCATTATTCCAATGGGTTTTTTATGATTATAATGCAATGGTATTTCTGAAATCTGTTTTTTTTTACAAGGAATAGTTTATGAAGGAATGATGTTTCTGAAAAAAAATTATTTATTCTTTGGGTTATGATATGTTGAATGGTTTAGGATTATGTGGTGTAAATAAGAATGATATCATTATGACATGGATGTGACCTATATATATATCTTATTTTTTGGGTAATGATTTATATCTCATGAGATTGATATGGATGTAATGAGAAATGATATTGATTCAATATTACATGGTTGGAATGTGATGTAAACCCAGTTCAGTAATTCATGGTATGAACGTAGAGTGAACTCAGTTCAATAATGGACTTTTTCCACTATGATGGCCTTGGGAATAAGCCCTTACTAATATTAAATTATTTTCTACACTAATGTGAATTACCCAAATTCCATGTCTTATGTAATAACAATGGGAATATTTTCATTGATTATTTATTAAATTTTATGTTTTATCCCATGACATAATATCACGATATTTCATATACAAAAAAATATTTTTAAATGTTATGTTCTTGTGTCTTGTGATTATTATATGAATGATATCTCCCTTGATTACCCTTACTGAGAATATGGGTCACCCTTTATTATGTTTCTTCTCCCAAGTTGTGAATATGGCTATTAAGTTAGATATGTCAAAAATGTCATCATGTTATGACGAAATAAGAGGGAGATAATGTGTATGTCTTACAAATCAGTTGTTTTTGTTTCATCGTTGCTAAATTCATTAAAACTATACATTTATAGATTTTTTTTTTATGTTTTGTAGTGAATATTATTCAATTTTTATGAATTATATATGTATATAAATTATATACTATTATAACGATTTTTCCTGTCATTTTCCAATCATTGGGTACTCTAGATACTTAATCCATTCTTTTATGGAAGAGCTAGTTGGTATTTCTACTCGGCCAGGAATAATTTTCTTCCATATACATATTTTCATCCAAATGCTATAAATAATTATTTTAATATTCATTAATGTTATATTAAATACGTTTATACCCAGAATTTAATTTTTAAAAAAAATTAAAAGGAATTTTTATGATATTTTTTAATGAAGGAACGATTTTACTTTTCATTAAAAAGTTTAAAATGAATGTTTTTAACTTATATAGATGAAATTTAATTTTTAATCATGATGACCTATTATTGTATTGAATCTCACGTTACATATTTTTTTTTGGTACTTTTAATCAAAATATTTCATTAATATTTGTGAAATTTGTTAATTATAAATAAGTTTTTTCAATGTGAAAATATTATTTTCAATTTGAAATATTTTAGTTATATTGTAATGTATATTAATAAACATTAATTGGTGAATATTTTGATTTACTAGAGTCTAATCATACCATACCCTTCATAACATTACACTAGATCGATTATGATTTTGTTTTTTTATTGGGAGTTTTTTATCATGTTTAATTATATTTTACCAATATGAATGTTTATGTTGATTATGTTTCACCCCTTTCATATTATGAATGTAGTAGAGTTAATAAGTGATATTCATGGGTTTATATAGAACATAGATTCATTGATAGGTCTCATAAGAAAAACTAAATTGGATATATTCATAAGTAAATTACCATTTATATAGTTGCCTTAGAAAATACCTTGATGTTGTATTTAAGAGTCTTATAAGAATGACTCAGTGAGAAATTTAAATGTGAAGAGTTTTATAATCCATCATTATGAAATCAGTTATTGATGTCCACGAGATTACTTAAATAGTTTATATATCAATGGATATGTTTTAAAATAAAGTGATTATTTATATTGCATTTCTTTATCATCATTTTTTCGTACCATATTATTTATGAATTATATAGATTCCACTGTATTTATTCCCTTATAAAGAATCTGAGCTCACCCATTTATTATGTTTCCTTTCACCAAAATTTCAATTAATATTTTACCATTGATATATAGGGATATGATATAGGGAAAAAATGATCACAAATAAAATAAAATATTTTATTTTATGTTTTTAATTGTAATGTGTCAATCATGAATTTATCTAGTTTGCCAAAACAATAAAAATATTCTATCCTTCAGGATGTGTTTACAATTATTTAGTTCCATTATAATAAAGTAACCATTAGCAATGGGATTCAAGGGTCAAGGTATTTATATTTGGTATCAATGTAATTCTAGTATAAACCTTGGAAACTATATTTATGAAAACATTGATAAGAAAATGTAAACCTATGATGAACCATGATAATATTCTCAAAGAATCCTAGTATATTATTTTCAGAATAGTTAAACATATATTTTCTATTTAAGTTAAATGTTACAATAGTTTTAAAATTTAACATTATGATTCACAATGTTTTTATATAACCTAGTGAGTGAAATTGTTTTGAAATGGTGCATATAATATGGAATTGAACCGGATCAATTTTTGTAATCGTTACATAGACTTCCCTCATGGGAATAATAATTACGTTCATGCTAGATCTTTAGATGAAACTAAAAATATTATAGGATGATTAGGTTATTTAACATAGGTTTTGACTAACAACATTTCCCATATAGAGAAATATTATAATACAAATAATAGTTTAATAATGTTAGACCACATCAATAATAATAAACATTTATAATTTAATTTGACTAAAAAACTATTTGTAGTTGAGAAATGGATATGTTCTTGAGAGAAGAAATTTCGTTCTTTGGGAAATAATGAAAGTGAAAAGATGGTCATATATGTATATAACCTCTAAATGGATGCATATCAATTGTGTTCTGTGATTCAAAACACTAAGGAAGAGGAGGAAATCATGACCACAGAAAGGATGGATTTTATGGGACATTTCCTAAAAAATATTTCCCTCATGAACAATGAGTGGATAGGGATAGACAATTAATTAGTATATGACAATAGGAATAGAAAAAGGTTGGAAATTATTATGATAAATTTTCAAGGTAAAAATATATCATTATAACTATATACAATGTCCAAAGGGTATAACTGATCATTTAATTGATTGGTTAAAGCCAATCCTTCAACGAGAACTAGTCTACCAGAAATTTTCATCATATGAGGATATAATATCATGTTCTGTCAAGTTAGAGAAAGAATTAACTATGTCTTATGGATTCAAATGAAAATAATATTAGGATATGCCAGTAGTGGGAAAAATTGATAAGGGTATAAAGATAATAAATTCAATTCCATCAAGTTATACTTGTGGATTGAAACAGTTTGGTGCATGACTAAAATAAAAAATAGGTTTCTTTATGTATGGATAACATGGATATTATTATGATGAATCAAACAATAAGGTATAATCCATAATAGCACAATTATTTAACAATAAGGATATGGGTAACTATTCAAATCAATGCCTCAGTCATCAAGAGACCATTAAATAAAATAATCCTATGGGAGAAGGTCATGATTTCACAATTACTACAATTTGAGTGGATGATTCAAGATAAATGGTGAATGTTACACTTTTTATTCTCTAAATAATTATAGATGAACTATTTAATTATTATTCTACGTAATCTTCTATATTTAATAATTCTATAATGGTATCATAAAATCACATATATTATTAGATATTGACTCGGTGGTGAAAAATTCTAATGGGAAGATGATCTAATATAAATTCTATAACTCCTCTCTAATTATAGTTTATTGTATGATTCTTCCTTTGAATCTATTTATTCATTAACTAGTTCAATTTGATGTAATTTTTCATATGATGTTGATCTCCCAGTATAGATTACTCATCATTTTTTAAGAAGGTTAGTTACAATTGATATTCAAATCAACCTTCAATCTTCTATTAGTGCATTTAAAAACTAGAAAACACAATATAAATTACATCCTTTATATATGTTCTTATACCTATAAATGATAGAAATTTATATAAAATGGTTTTATAGAAACTCAATATTGAAAATGTTTATAATTTTCAAGAAAATACAGATATATTTCCTTATTAATTTCAAAGTCTTAACTGGAATAATGTAGATTATTTTTCAATAGAACACACAATTGGTGATACACCTATTTTAAAGAATCCATAGTGAATGGACCTAAATGACTTTCCATAATTGAAGAAAAAACACCAATAAAATCATTATTATGTATTAATGAAAATAATGATTTTCTATGATCGTAATATGTTCTTTTATTTATAATAACTATGATCTAATGTCTAATTTCTTTAATTATTGGTAACATAATTAAATATTTGTTAGGTAAAATTATCATTTACCAGGTATGGATGATCTATTTGATCAATTATTTTGAGGCCTACATTATTTAAAAATCTATCTTTGATCTATATATAATCCACTAAATATCAAGAAGGATGATATACCTAAAATAAGCTTCTATAGGAGGTATGGTATTTATGAAATTTTAATAAATCCATTAGGACATACCATTGTTGCTTCAATATTTAATGATATATTGAATAATTTAATTAGATATTAAATTAATCAGTTTATGGTATTCATTTTAAATTATATTCTTATATATTCAAATATGAACAAATAACATGATAAATATTTTATTTTTTTGCTAAAAACCACACGGAATGAAAATATTTATGGAAATTTTACTATCATTGAATTTTATTTTTAGGGAGTTTAATTCTTGGAGAATATAATCTCAAGAAAGGGTATATCCGGGGAACCTTCAAATACAACAGTTATTGATAAGTGACCCACATCGACAACAATATTAAAAATCCATAGTGTTCGTAGGTTGGATATATACTAATAATGATTTGTGATAGATTTGTCCCAACTATCCATTTCACTAACCATGTTGACTCTGAAGGGGGTTTGTTCTTATGGAAAGATTACTGTGATTAAATATTCAAATATATGAAGAAATTATTTTAAATGTACCTATTATTACACAAACCTTAAAATATAAAATGATTTCTGATCTATAGTGATTAATCATTTAAGGGTATTTGATAAGTCATCTTGCAAAATTTTAGGTTGATTTCTCGTAACTTATTCCAATTGAATATTTCTGAGAAAAATTAACTGAGTCAAGATTTAGTGTTTATAGTGGGAAATTTTGCAATAAAAATATAAAAGAATTATCTATATAGAGAAAGGTGTGATATATTTATTGATCATTTAATTTTGATGTATATATTTAAACATACAGAGTTAAATATGATCTACATAATATGGATTGAGTTAATGAATGGTTATGATTGCTCAATACATTACTAACATGGTAAAATAAATAATGTGGATTATTCTCTAATTAAGAAATACCATGATAGTTTTTTTAATATGATGATTGAAAAAATGATATATTTATGGATTTTTTGAAGATGTATCTTGAAATAATGATGTAGGGGAAAGAGCACAAGTGCCTCAGCACGGTTGGAGAGGACTCTTAAGTGAATCTAGGTGACCCAAGATCAAATCCAGGTGGATGCACAATTTCTGGGTAACTATAGTAGGTATTGTAACAGGTACTCTACTGGGAACTGTGATGTACTGTAGTAGTTAATATAGTTGGAACTGTGTAGTACTTTAGCAGCAACTGTAGTGGGAACTATAGAATCCATTTTTTGTCACTGCAGCAGCCGGGAAGTTTCCCTCGTTTTGGCCTTTGGGCAACCAATTTGGTCCCCATGTCCATTAAGGCCTTCGGGACACCCATTCCTTCAGTCCAGTAAGGCCTTCGGGCCCCTTCAAGGCCTTAGGTCTTCCTTTAGTGAAGATGCAAAGGAGACAACATATAAGGAACAACCTCTATAGGAGGATGATCAAGGAGATTTCACCACAACAGAAGCTACACCGATTGCAAGAATGAGATAGTATGTCAACTTCTATCGGGACAAGCTTTTTCATGCATGGGATAGCCTAGACAAACATCCATTCATAGGTGGAGAGTTGATTTCATGATTAAGATAATGTCAGAAGCAGTTCCAAGTAGATAGTCTAGGTTGTATGTAATGTTTGAATCCTATAGGCAATGAATTCCCTTAAGGCCTACAGGGCCATGTAATACCTACATGCATTTTAAGGGTTCCACCTCACCCCTTGAAAGGTGGATTATCAAAAATAAATAAATATGATGGCCTTCGGGCCACTGGAGGAGGCAGGGGAAAGATATTTTCTTTGTCAAATGAATTTTTAACTGCATATCGATTAGAGGATTAATAAGGAATTAAATTAATTTTTAGAATTATAGAAGAGGGTGAGGAATGATTTATGGTAAAACATGATCATACTTGAATTATAATATATAGGAACCAAGTTTGTGTCCCATTAATTTTGATCGTGAAGGAGATTCTTAATAAGGCACATAGTTCATTATTCTTTATTCATCGTGAATGTAAGAAGATTTATAGGGATCTAAAAGAGTATTTCTAGAGGGAAAAACACAATGAATATTGCCTTCAGACTACCAAAAACATCAAAAAGATATAATGATATTTAGAATGTAGTTTTTCACCAAGACAATTCAGTACAATTCCTTTCATTTAGATAATATATATATCTTGAAACTTTTTCCGTAATATATATTTCAGATTTGGTAACTTTCTGTGGAGTAACAATGTCTATTGTATATTATATAGATCGAGGATCACCTCAAAGTTTAGAAAAATTATTCAAAGATCTTTGGATTCAGAGTTGAGCTTAAATATGGAGTATATTCCAAAGATAGATATTTATTCTAGTAGAACCATTAAAACCCTATATGATATGTTTTGGTATTTTTAATGGCTCCCAGTGATTATTTTAATTAAAAACATCCATTGGTCATGTTTCGCTAAAAAATTAGATTTCATTTGAGAATTCATATTGATCCTAATAATGTCATATATTGAAATAATTGTAGAACTAAAAACTTATAGGATGAATTTGGAGATAATAATATATTTCTACCTGATCTCACCAAGTAATCGGTAATGAAATTTAGTGTTATTCAACAACACATGAAGGAAGCTCAGAGTTAACAGAATAGTTATGCTAATAATCATCAGTTAGATCTAGAATTATATGGTAGTGAGAATGTTTTTCTATGAATTTCTATTAGGACGAATCTAATGAGATTATTAAAAAATGGAAATATGAGCCTTATATATATTTGGACTTTTGAGATTATGGACAGTGTAGGTATATTAACTTATTTCATGACACTTCCACTGAACCTCTCTCGAGTTTAGGTCGTGATCCATATATCTCCACTGAGGATACACATACAAAATCCTACAAATATACTAATATTAGATTTTGTACCTGTGGATCATAGTCTTTTCAACAAGGAACATCTATTAGAAATCATTAATCAAATATATAAAGTTCTACATAACAAAACTACTCCCTTATTTAAGTAAAACTTAAGAAATCATGAATTTGAATAAGTTATATTGGATGTTGAGGATGAGATGTATTAGATATAACCTCATTTTTAATCCAGAGTGATGAAATTTTTAGAGTGAAATTATTTTCAATGGGGGTAGAATGTTAAAATCTCATATTTTATTAATGATTTCTCTGTAATTTTTTTTCTAAATTCTTGTGATATATGTAACCCCATGTCTTAATGAAACGTAATATGGTATACTTAAATAACCTATAAATTAAATTATAGGGTCATAATATGAATAAATATTTTATTAATATATGTATTAAAAAAATGAAAAATAAATTCTATTGTAATAATTTATTATAAATAATAATAATAATAATAATAAAATCGAATCATTTCAATGTAAAAGATATGTTTTCTGAAAAAATATTTTTTGAACGAATATTATTTTTATCATAAAATGTTAATTAATTAATACCATTGAGTTATTTTAAGTAATTTTATATATTTTATATGTAATAAAAAAATTAGAAATCATCTCAATTTTTATTGTGCATGAGATTAGAATTCATCATGTTTTATTTGTAAAAACAATATTATTTCGAAAAGCAGTTTTAATCATTTTTTAAAAAATTATTTTAATATTAATTTTTTACACTTATTGGTAGTTAAATTCATAAAATGGATTACATATTTATAATTAACAGGTTCAAATTTGGTAAATATAACCATTTTATTTTAAGAAATTGTGACAAATAAACGTGGTAAAATATATCTCCTTGGTAATTGATAAATTGGGAAAATCTACGATAAAACCAAGTGTTAAGTCAAAATTTTCCACCAAAATTCTTATTTTATGAATTTAGTTAGACACTTATTATTTTATGATATAATTTTAATTTTTAAAGGGATACTTTTCCCAAAAAATGGCCTTTATAAAATATAATGAAAAGAAAAATAAAATGTTTCACTCTCGTACTTATAAATATCTCTTACGTGTTAACATATGGTCAAACCAAATTGGTGAAAAAATACAATTTTTTTTCAAGAATTATAAAATTATTTTAATGGTGGAAATTTAATTCTACTTTTTTTGGTATTATATAACTACCTAAAATTCCTATACAACATTGACATATTATTTATTAAAATAATGGAAAAATAAAATAAATGAATTTTAAAATATTAAAATTCATACAATTTCATTGAGTTAGACTAAACAAATTCTTTTTGGGATACATATAACATATTAATATATTGTAAATAGTTTAGATTCTAATTCCATCTTTTTATTGATTAATTTGATCACAAATTAAATGAATTCTGTCAAAAATGAAAATAATGGAAATTTATATTCATAATATTTTGTTGAATTATTTAAAAATTATTAAAATATTTAATTAGGAAAGTTAGGATTATATATGGTCCAAAATATCATATATTTTCCATTTATGTTCCAATTTTCACCATATATGTAAAATTATAACTCCTTAAACTGAAAAAATATGTTACCGTGAATAAGGTTAAAATATGTTAAATAAAGTGTTAAACCAAATGATAATGTTTAAAATACAACTTAAATCTATCCAATTTTTATTTGTTAATTTTGTTCGAACCATATAATTAATTATATTTTTTGGGAAAAAATACATCAACGCAACATTAAAGCATTTTTGAGGTGACTGTGTTTGTTGACAAAGTGAGCCTCCATGTTGTGTATGTTCACAAAGCAGGCCATGATGTATAATTTTTTGATAGAGTGGGTTTACATGGTGATTTTTCATGTTCTAGAGATTTTATTGGCTATCCATGTTTGACAAAAGAACCTTGACCAAGGAAGAGACGATCTGGAGGTGGTACAGAAAGAGAAGATACAAGGTGGAAAAAAATAAGCGGTGTGTCAAAAATTGGGATTGTTCGCGAAATATTTGTGTGGGGAAAAAAATAGGGGATTGATGTTTTTCATGCATGAGTTGTTCTGAGATCAAAAGCTCGAAAATTGTAAACGTCATGAGGTGTTATAAAAATTGTATCATGGCGCGAAATATGGTGTTTCATGGAAGATTTGATTTTTGCGCTCAATGAGGATTACATGCTGAAAGAGGTTTTTTCGCATATGGGTCGATTATTCCTATAAATATGAAGTGAACCCCTCATTCGGGGAAGCTCATGAAAAAGTGAGTATCCAATATCTGGTGCACGAAATTGGAATACGCAAGGGAGTTGCTCGTAAAAGTCAAGTTTGCACGTAAGGTCAGGTGTTTCCTCGTAATGCTCATGCTGCAAGTAAAAAAATTGTTTCCCATAAAGAAAACGGTGCATGTAAAAGAAAGTTTTTGCACGTAAAAGAAGTGGTTGCGCATAAATTTGGTGTTGGATGAAAAGTGTATTTCGTTCAAAAGCAGGGAATTACGTGCAAGGAAGTGTAGAGGTTGCGCGTAACAATTGTTTTTAACCGGTACACCCGGTGCAAAGTGAGAATCATTTACGGGTGAAATTTGGACATCATTAGAGAATCTACATAAATTTGAGGATGCATTCATTAGTGATAATGAATCGACCCAGATGTATTTAAACTGTGATTGGATCCTTTCCAAAGTAGTGAGCAAAGGAAGAGGGTGAAGGTGATCCTCTCCACTGGTAGTGATCCATAGAGAGAGAAACTGGGAGTGACACTTGGGGAAGTAGTGAGCTAACCCTAAACATTATAAAGACAGTGAGCCTAGGAATATAAGTGATCTAGCCTGAACAATATAAATTGGAAATGAGATTTATTGAATTTGGTATAGCGGCACGTCACTGTTGCATGCTCCATGGACGTCGCTCAGTGAGGGTGAACCAAGTAAAAATCTCTGTGTCTGCCTGTTTCTTCCCTTCATTGCATCCAAAGCATCATTTTGAGAGAAAATAGGAAAGATAAAGATAATGTTTATAAACATAAGATCAGACATAGGGACTCTTATAATATAGATGTCATGATCCAGTTGGGTAGGATGAATTTCGAATAAATATCAACACCTCGATTCACCCCCTGTTAGGGTATCTAGGTCCCTTTTGGTGCTAATAATTAGTTTTAGAGGAATATATTTCTTTTATTGGATTTTATTACTCTGACTGGGATCAGTAGAATTTTTTGATTGATGATTTTTTTTCTCTTATCTTGTTGTGCCAAGACTATGGAAAAAACATCAAATAAGAAGTAGAAGTCTGATTGTATTCCTCAACGTGGAAGTGTTTAAAAAATTGTTTTATTAAACTAAAGGAATCAAAAATGTTGATGAAGGATGTCATGGATGAATCATATACAGGAAATATAGATTCAGTTAATAATGATGTAGTAATAAGTTATGTACTTGAAATTCTAAGTGATGCTGAAACTGTTGATGATGATGAAGTTTCATGATGTCTATTCATAGAGGATATTGATATGAAAAAAAGAAATGAATGGTAAATTGGATGAAGAATTAAAATGTAATGATATCTATATCTAGGTACTATAAATTGACATCAACAAGCTAATATTATTAAATCAAAGGCTTATTGATGGGGCTACTGATCTGAGAAAGAAGAATGATTCCCAAGGTGAATTACTACAAAATTTTTCTATAAAGAGATAAAATCATAAAAAAGATATTAAGGGAATGAATTAGAACATATATGAAATTAAGAATCTAAAATCAAAAAATGATGATCATGGTGGACAACTATCTAAACTCGTTCAATATAATGAAAGGCTGCAACAAGAGAATTCTTATTGTTCTGATTCTATTGGTCAGGAAAAATTGAAAGTAAATGAGTAAAGGGACATGGTGGATAAGCTGACACGTGAATTAGAAGATGAGTTGAGTAGAGGAAAGCTTATCATGACAGAACATGGAACCCAACATGAATCATGGGATATAAATATTCCAAATTTAGTAGAAGAAGTAGAATCACTAATGAATGAAATGAATAAATCTAATTCCAAACACAAGCCCAAGTTGAAGGATGCATTCCACTTACTATTTTATTATCCTTCGGAAGGGGAAGACGAAATGAAAGTAAAATATGATACATCAGAGGTTAATCATGAAAGTATTGTGTCATCCCAAAGACTATCCATTTTGGGAAAATCAGGAATATGGTTTGATGAATCCCCTCCTGTGCATGACATAAAGAGAGTCGTGAATAGTACTTGAAATAAAAATATATATTAGGTGATAGAGATAGACCTATGAGGACATTTACAGGAAGTAATGACATTGTGTGCTATTTATATGGGACTCATGGTCATACATTAAGATTCTGTTTAGAGTCTCAGGAATACATTTCATGCTCTAAAGATACAAATTGTACTAAATCTGAGAATAAGATGAAGGTTAATGATAAATTAGAGGGAGGTGTCTCTCAGAGGAAAACATTCATAAGATTCTACCATTGTGGAATAATGGGACACACTTTGAGTATGTGTCATGATGTTTATGATCTCAATGTCAGAAGAACTGAAGATGCAACAACATATCTACTGAATAATGTTCAAACGAGGTATTACTTTGATGGTAGATGTTTTGTGTGTTCTTATTATGGGAATTTAAAAAGACATTTTAGCAAGATGAATTCAGTAAAGGAAAAGGAACTCAAAATGAAATTTTCGACTCAAATAGTGTATAATGAAAAATCCTACACTGGAAGACAAAGTAGTACACTGGAACTTGTTTTTCTACGTCAGGGGAATCACAAGGATATAATAGAAACCTGTATAAGTCACCTCCTCTTTCCCACTCACAATAGCTCTCACGGAGAGAATGTGAACATGCCTTGAAGATTAAGGGGATATCTACTCCAGTTATGTTTAAAAAGAAATCATGTTTGGTGGAGGACTCACCACTAGTGAAAAACAGTGTGGTGACACATATATCTAATAAAAGAATGATGAAAAAGAATGAATTGAAAAATTTATATGTCGGGTGACACAACAAGAAGTGGAGGAAAAAGGAAGATCCCTACAATGGTTGAAGCAGATGGAAAGATGACAAGAAGAGTGATTCCATCCCAGAGAAGGAATCAATGGAATATGCATATTGGTGGAACATCATAGACCATAATGTCAACCCATGAGTTTAAACCCAAAAGTGTGAGAAAGACCAATCTTGTAAAATATTAATATCATAAGAAGAATTGGAATGTGGGTGGATATTGCCTAGAAATATAGCCCGAACAAGTGGAGTCGTGTAGGAAGTTGGAGTAGGCCATGAAAGAGTGTCATAATTTGAAAGAATGAATGAAATTGTCAAACCATCAGGATCAACCACAATCCACATGTTGAGGATTACATAATGTCCCCTCTCCCTATGTATATAAATTATGTCAACTGCTAATTCAATTGATCAGGTTTTAGGGAGATACGATCAATGGGGAAGTGACATCAAAAGATACACAAAAGTGATGTGATGTGATCTATATTATGAGCTAATTCAAATCAGTTACCAGAGTTGAAGAAGAAATCTGGTAGAATTCCATGAAAAGAGTTAATGTTTTTTGCCAGCATGAGACATGTGATAGTAATTGAGAATAATAGACACTGATTGTGTTATTAACATTATATCTTGTTTCCTATAACGAGTTTGACTAAGTAGGCTTATAGGTTTTATTGATAGCTCATTGCTTAGATTTGAATTCACCCAATGAGTATCTCATCAATATAATTGAGCTGGAGAAGATTCTCAAACCTGCAGTAACATATGAATAATTCATATAAGAGAAGTAAAATGTTGTGGTTCTAAACAGTGGGCTCAATAATAGGAAGATTTGTACATCAAAGTGGGAGTATTCCATCTGCTAATCATATGAAATTTATCAAAGTGATATAATGGTTGTGTTCTATAAAATGAGTAGATGATATGACAATGAATCTTCATTGAAATTGAATATCTATCAAGGATATACATTGATTATTCAATGGTTTGAGTAGAATTGAATATATATACATTGGTATCACAATTTTAGGTGTTAGTTATCCATAGGGAGAAGAAAAATTACTATGAAGCAACAATAATCATACATTTCATGATTATCTATGTTTTTCTAACAATGTGGTATCACAACTGAATGTTTTCAGGACACCAAGAATCTATGAGATAATATCAATAATCATTCAACGAGAAGATGAGAAAATATTTTGAATGAGATGAAACAACCCAGTGGTGGGTTTCTTGTAGAATGTGATGGTGTAATAAGAGACTCTGGGGGAGAAAAGGTAGAAAATTATTATTCCGAAGAAAATGCAGTTAATGAGAATAAAGAATTATATTATATATCTCCAAATAATCCAATGATTCGAGCTGAAGTTGATAGTAATAGTGTCATTGGTGATCAAATGGTTCCAGTTCAAATGAAGATGATGGTAACTCTACAGCAAGCATGCTACATATCATAGGTAGGGCCTAAATGTTTTTAAGAAGAAACTAATGATGAGAATTGGGATCAAGCTTTTAATGAAGAGATTGACTATTGTGAGAATAATTAAACCTCAGATAGTGTTTTCAGACCGATATATAAGATTTCGCTGTGAATCGAAACAAATCATGTCTTCTGTGAACAACTACATTAATATAGAAGATATCAATGTCGATGAGATATTTTCAAATGTGAAAAGGCAAGAGAAAATTAGTGTGTTCTAAATGAATTTCAATTGTACATTTTTAATGGGGTTCTAGAACAATAATTATATTAGAGCTTCTAGAAGAGCATTGTATTCAATTCAGGATCAGTTTTTGAAGAAGATGAGTCTTCGACATGGTGAAATTGATTGAAATCTAAATGTGCAAGAAATTTTATGAATTTAAAAATGATTTGTTGAGAAGGTTTTTGATTTTAAAATTCCAAGGAAAGAAGAAATATAGCTGGTACCTAGATAAAATAGTCATGGGATATTCAGATGTAGATTGGGTTCGATATGCAGTTGAAATAAAATCAGCATTATAATGGGCTTTCTATCTTGGTAGATTGTGTATTTAATGGCTAAGCACGAATCAATATTTTATTTCATTGATAATCATAGAAGATGACTATATTTCCTATACTCCCGCATGTACAAAGTTATTGTGGATCAAGTAGAAGCTTGATGATATGGTCGTCGAAGTGATGTCTCCGATCAGAATCGAGTGCGATAAGTCAAGTGCAATAAATCTCAGTAAAAATATCATCGTTCGCTCAAGGAAAAAAACATTGAGATAAAGTATCATTTTATCAAGGATATTTTTTAGTAGGGGATCAGTACGTTGGATTTTGTGACAAGAGAAATTCATATTGCAGACATTCTGAAAAAGGCCTTACACAAGGATGATTTTGTGAGTCATCGACTGGCTCGGGGAGTCCAGTCGACTCCTCACATTTGATAAAGTGGGGATGTGGTAAACCCCCTATCCCCGAGGTATGGTGTTTTTTTCATAACGTGCTGATATGTGTTCTTTACTATGTTTCAGACCACAAAGGACTAACCTTTGAGTTCGTTGACAAAGGGAGAGAAATAGTGACTCCTTAAGTGGGTGAAACAATGGCTAATGAAGGGATAAAATGTGTTTGTCAAGGACACGAGGATAAGCTGACTGGTGGAGCAACGAAATAGGGGGAGAGAAATGCGATAGGGGGAGGTTATTAAATATTAAGATTCTAGATGTGACTGATCAATAATTATAAATCACCACATTTGAGGATCGTGATAGAAGCAGAAGAGTGAAGTTGTAATAGTGTGAGATGGTTTCCAGCAATCCACAATTGGTCTTAGTTTAGAAATTGGTATCAAATTGGTATCAATAGTTAGTGTTATAAATGAAGTGATTCATTGACTATCTTTTCATTTAATCTTGTTTCTCACGGCAAGCAAAGCTCATGTTGTCTTAGAGTACGTTTTAAGTGAATCCTTGAATGCTATCAAAATTGCAAGAGGCGAAGGATGGTAACAGCTGGATGAAGCTTTTAGGAGATATCAAAGTGCAGATAATTTTTATGAGAGTGTTTTCAAAAAACTGAAAGGGGTATATTTTTGGTAAAAAATACATCAAGGCATCATTGAAGCATTTTTGAGGTAATTTTGTTTGTTGAAAATGTGGGCCTCCTTGTTGTGTTTGTTCACAAAGAAGGCCACGATGTATAATTTGTTGACAAATGGGTTTTACATGGTGATTTTTTGGGTTCAAGAGATGTTGCTGGATATCCATGTTTGATAGAAGAACCTCGAAAAAGGAACAAATTATCTTGAGAAGGTAAAAAAGAGCATATATAAAGTGGTGCACGAAAGGGAGGTGCATGCAAAATTTGAGTGGTGCGCGGAAAATTGAAATGGTGTGCAAAATATTTTCATGGTGCGTGAAATAGAGGATTGGTATTTTTCTCTCAAGTGGAATTTTTAGATCATAAGATCAAAAAATTTTAAATTCATGTGTTGTATGCAAAATTGGAGCATGGCCTGAAATATGGTGTTGCGCGGAAGATGAGTATTTCGCACTCAATGAGGATTATGTGTGAAATGAGGGTTTTTTGTGTAATGGTCGATTTTGAAAATAAACATGAAGTGACCCCCCCTAATTATGTATTGCTTAATACTTTGAGAGTATCCATGCTCTGGCATGAAAAATAGGAATTCGCAAGGGAGTTGCACGTAAACATCATGTTTGAGCATAAATTCAGGTGTTTTCATGTAATGATCGGGCTATGTGTAGAATGGTTATTGCCTGTAAAGAAAATAGTCTTCATAAAATAAGGTTGTTGATCATAAAAGTAGGTTTTTGGGCCTAAAAAGAGTTGTTTCTTATAAATGTGTTGTTTCACAAAAAGTGTATTTCACACAAAATCCTGGAATGAGTTGCAATGCAATGTAGAGGATGCGCGTAAAAATTGGGGATGCCTGGTACACCCAGAGCAATGTGAGATTCATCTACAGGTGAATGCTCGATGATAGAAAAGCATCTACAAACAATAGAGGATTCATTAATTTTTTATACTGAATATACTTAAAATTCATTAAACTGTGAGTGGATCTTTTCCACAGCAGCGAGCAAAGGAAGAGGAAGAAGGTGATCCCCTCCACCGACAGTGATCCACTGATAGAGAAACAGCGAGTGAACATTGGGGAATCAGTGAGCTAACCCTAATCATTGTAAAGGAAATGATCATGGGCATAAAAGTGATCTATCCCGAACATTGTAAATTTGATGTGAGCATTAGTGGATTTGGTATAGTGACACATCGTTGTTGTATACTCCTTATACGTAGCCTAGTGAGGATGAACCAAGTGAAAATCGTTGGGTCTTCCTGTTTTCTTTCTGGAATTGTATCCAAAGCATAATTATCAGATAAAAGAGGAAATAACAAGATAAACGTTATCAACATGAGAGAAATCATGTAGACCCTTATAATATAGAGGTCAAGATCCCATGGGGCATGAAGAATTTGAAAAATTATATCCATACCCAGATTCACCCACCCCCCCTCTAAGGGTATCTAGGCCACTTTAGGTCCTAACAAAATTAGAATATATTACAATATTTTAATATTTTTATTGATAATTAATTTGTTATATTTTTATTAATTTGCAATTCCATGTGTGTCTTCTCAAACCATTATAAAAACAATGCACTTACTTATATTCATTACACCAATTTGATAAAACTATAATGAAAAATACCAATGAATTTATCTCCTAAAATTACATAGAAAAATTATATAATTTTTGGTATTCTACAAAGATCATCCCTTTCATCCTCAATCTGAGATCTGATATTGTTTTTTCAATGAAGCAATAATACTGTTAATCTAAAAGTTTATTTTTTACTACTTATTTAATTACTCTAAATATATTGTATTTATAATAAAATAATTAATATGGTATTATAATTATACCAAAATTATATCATTATTATTAAATAACCACTATCCACCCTCTTTCCCATCAAATGTGATGTGAATGCATCGCTCATGCATATATATGACTTAACAAACACATATAGATATACAATTAATTTTCCACCACCATATGACATGGATTGGTATAAATATGGTTTTAATGTTTAAATATTATAATAAATAATTATAATTATTTAATTATAATATCATATCTACCTTTATACCTTGCAAACTATTGGAAAATAATAATGTCACTTGTGCATAGGTGTCTACAACCACCTCAAGAATGTGATGTGATTTGTTTTTCTTTCCCTTTTTTATTGGGTTGAAAAAAAGATATATTAAATTATTATGATTAATGTATAATATATAATAATAATTCTATATTGGTTAATAATTATCATTATTTATTTCATATCATTTGACAAAAAGGGGAAAAATATTCATGTGTTCATACGACCTACCATCTCAATGAATGGTGTAATTCATTTTTCAATATATATATATTTCTTTATTTAGATAAATATATATTTAATAAAAATGTATTACATTTATAACTTGTTTTAAATTATGGATATGATAAAACCACAATAAAAATAAAAGGACCGAAATTACCAAACCAAAACATACATATAAAATAAAGAAACTGTTACCCATAATAATGATTTTAACCTAGAATTTTTAATAAATGGGTGATAAATGTTCATGATTAGAAAATATATTTTTCGATATATATGGTTGTTTTTTTAAGATATACTTATAAATTAATAAATATTTCTTATATACAATGTTTTGATAGAAGTGATGGGATTCATACCTAAGGTAGCAGTTCGTTTCACAATCTCATCATTTTCTGGGAATGTTTATATTGAAATCATTTCAAGGGAAATTATGGAACATTATATAATAAATAGAATATATTTATTATGATCTAGTTATTTATGAGAATTAAATGATTTAATTTCATTTTACACTCTTTATGTATACAATATTCGGATACCATGTTTAGTAAGTAAAATTGAGTTTTTCATTCTACACAGTTTGAAATATTTATCTTACATATCCATATTTTCATAAAACAATTTATTGAGTATTTTTACTATTCCTTAATGGTTTATTAAAATAATTTTCATCCATATCATAAGATAAATTTTTAAAAGTTTAATTAAAAAATAATCATTATTATTTGGGAAATTTTTATATTTCAAATAATTTATTTCAATGTGATATGGTTATTTTCCCCAAGAAATCTTCTAGTGATTTTTAATTTATATTAATATTTATCAAAATAACATTGTGAGTATAATGATTTACTAAGGATGTACTCTTATCATACCATTATCTAAATTAAATTTTATGTGTTATGTGTTTTTTTATTTCATGGGTAATTATTAAACTTTTTGATGGTAGTATTCAAATATGAATGTTTATGTTGATTATGTTTCACCCCATAAATATAATGAAGGAATTTTTTTAAATAAGTGATGGGAGGTTCCCTATATAGACCCTTGTTTAATTTTTTTCCCACGAGAAAATGTATATTAGATAGATGGATGATGAATTACGCATTTAAATATAATTTTTAGTGCATGGACTTGATAGACTTATTTAGATGTATCGGCACAAGGTCGTGATGGTATGCTCAGATGTCCAACATTTTATATTCCTTCATTATGAAATCAGTTATCCATTTGAAGGGGTATATTTGAATTAGTTTTTTATCCATGGATATTATTAAAACTCATCAGAATTTTTATATTCCATTATTTTATCATTATTTAATCCCCCCATATTATTTTTTCCTTACTTAACATTTTTTTATGGATTCCCTTACAATGCACTAAGCTTGCACATTTCTTATGGTTTTTTTACCATGGTGTTAAGGAAATGTTTTATGATATATATGAAGCGATATTATAGTGGTAATAAACAATATCCCAATGAAAATAATTTGATTTATGTTATATTTTCCAATGTAATGTGGGGTTAATGTGTGTATCTAGTTTACTAAGACTAATACTCTATTCGTTCCTCTCGGAATCATTATCTTTTATTTAGTAGAAATTTAATAATGTAACTACTATCACTGGGATACTAGGGTTGGGGTATTTACAACATTATTCTCTTCTTATTATTCAATCGACATGAAATTTTATTGATGTGCATTATATGTAATTAACATTCAATAACTTTGATATATCATTGAATTTACAACAGATCTTGTATCAGATATTTTTCAATTTAATCTAGAGTTTTCCCTATAAAATCACATTATCTAACCCATTAATGTTATTATTATATATATCAAAGTAAATATTTTTATAATTTATATATGGAACCTGTAATTTTCAACAAAAAAAATACTTTCATTTGAATCTACTAATTATTTCATGATTTATATCTAATTTCATATCTTCTTTATTACTAATACAATATGTATTAAAATCTCATGAGGACTCTGTCTTCATCACTTATTTCATTTGATATTAATACATCCATGATCTTAGAAGTTCTTCAAAACTCACATCTTTATTTATGAAGGTGTATTACAATATATCCATTATCTCTATAGTGCAACACTGTCACTACTTATGGTATATCATCCTTTCTAATACAAGGGAATATCTTAATTGGAACAATACTAGAAATAATCCTCACTCAACTTTTTGGTATATTTCATCTTCCATAGCACAACACACAATTATTTTATAGAACTACAACCTCAAATATAATCTTGTGGTGGAGTTCCATACAACAGAGTGTATCCCCACAATACCTCTAATTTCTTTTTCTATTTAATTTTGACCATGAATGACATAGAAGAAAGCTAAAACATGGGAATATAATTATCCATGTTTATTAGTTGGCATAATGGTCCTGCCTGTAGGGTATCTTGTGTAGATTACTTTTACACAACTTATACTTATATGTACTACCTTTACACATGTAGGGGAGTACATTTTCACAGTCTCAATAACCTTACACAGTACCCTTATTGATGTCATGGAACATGTGGGTGACCATTATGTACTATTTAGTTGTCATTATACATGATGCATTGTACCTTTATGCAATATATTATATCTCATGGCTACCATTACATAGGCCTCAACTTAAACTTATGTTGGCTATGGAAATCATGACTTTACTTTATATATCACATAGAAACATGTGGCTTCCCTTTCAAAATATGTTATTCACCCTTATGCATGATGATTCTCTACATGTACCCTTACACATGATGAGTGTACCCATATATAGGTAATGAAAATTATTTATTTCATTTATGCATCGTCACAAATTCCATTATTACATTTTCATAGGTAATGAATTAACTTAGAAACTCAGCAGTCCTTCCACAAGAAATCCAGATGACTTACACACTTAAAAATTATCTCAAATTATCAAAATAAAAATCCATTACCATGTATATTTTAATTTGTATTTGAATCATAAGTTCTAAAACTCGTTTATCAAAAACATCATCATATTCTCATGAAAGAAAATATTTTTTATGGACTTTACCAAATTTCACATAGAGATAAATATTTTCATGTTCATCACTTGTTATAAATATTATGTCACTTTTATAACAAAATTGAAACATTTCTTTTGACCTAATATTGGTTCAACAATCATCATAATTAAAAATTCACATCATCCAAAAATTTAACTTTTGACATTGGAACTTCGATGGAATGAACATCTTAAAAACAACAATTACCTTAAAATATTTAATTACCAAATATAAATACATCTTCTCGGAATATTATTTGTTTGTAAAAAACATCAATTATTATTTAAGAAACCTTCCATATTAATAAACAAATTATAAATTAAATGCATATAGTTTCTTGGGGAATTCAATTAAATCGTAAACCAAACATGCTCGAGAGAAAAAATGATTTTACAAGATTATATTATTTACAAAATTCATGTTGACATAAAGTGTTTCATCTATTAATTACATTTAGAAAAAAATACCACCTAAATACAATGTATTATCACAAAACCTCATTTATATTTTTTTCAATACCAATGTTAAAATTAGATTTCAATATATTATAAGCATATCATTTTTTGTATTTTATTCACTCACAACTATTGGAGAAAAATCCAATGTATCATTGATTGGATTGTATAATATCTTTATTAAGAAATTTTCCAATAGTTATTCAACCATATGTCTACTTTCTCTTACCCATTGTAAAAAAATAGGGTTAAATTTAGACATCAATGTTATGTATCGACAATTCAGAATATGATACAAGTTGATATAACACAATTGTGTCCCTAATCAATGATTTTTCAAGTTTGTTCAGAATGAAAGTAATTGATTGATATTAATTAATGTTATGAATTTGGATATTTTTTAGGCCACTTTTAAATATTAAATCCTCAAGATGTATTCTACCAACAAATCGTGAACACATCTCAATCGAAATATAAAAAACATTCAATTATAATTTGTATGTGACTTCCATAAAGTTATTCTTCTTTCATCTTTAATTTGTTTCATAATTTCAATTACATTTGTACGTTCTACCACTAAATATTATACTTATTTTTTGATTAATAAGGACAGGAGAGTTATCCAACATACTATATCAATGTGCTCACGATCATGTACCTTCAAAAGATAACAACATTGAAAAAATAATAATGATATGGAACTAATTTAGATACTAAACCTTTAATTATGATCTCAAACTTCACTTCATCAATATAAATATTTTCATTAGTTGTTATTTTGAATGCCAATTATTATGATTATCAATTTTCGTGATCTCATCTATGATGGAAACATCATATTTTTTATCTTATATGATAGCTTGATAATTTTGATCATGTTTGATCTGTAATATTTTGAAAAAGTAATCATTAAGATATTAGAAAATAGATAAAACTAGGATGGTTACTTCCATAAATCATGGAATGAATATTTTACTTTGTTGATGTTAAAATAATTTTTTTCAATATTGATTCCACAGAGTATGTGCATAACCATTAATTCCCTCCAAGTAATGCATAAATATAATGTATTTGGTAATAATATATATATCTATTATTTTTCTATGAGAGAATCAAGGATGATAAATATTTGACAACAATGAGACTCCTTAATTTTCTTCTCCATATGAGGGTGAACTCTTCATGAAAGTATTTCTTAATTTCTTTTAATTTTTGAGTATCATGGAATCTATACATTTGTAGTAATAATTTTTTTTGGAATTTCATTCATGACACCGGTCATAATAAAACATTAATCAGTTGGTTCATTATTATTCTTCATTAATATCACTTCTTGAGTTGGTGTTATAGGAAAAAATCCTCAGAAATGTGTTATTTTTTATTACACATTCCATATTGCACTTCCAAAAGTTTATGATTATAATTTTATTAAAAAACCACCAGGATATTCAATTTATTCATATGACATATTCTTTATACATTTGGATTTTATTTTCTCATTATCTTGTTTAATATTATTTTCTATTTAAACATCAGTTTGGAAAATTAAAAGACTGTCATTTAGAATGTGAAAAACAATATTGGTAGATCTACATTCATTCATAGGTGAAACCTATTACACTTTGATCCGTTTATCTTGATCATGAAATTCTCCTCCACTTTGTTTCATAACATTGATTCAAATTTTTTTGATATACATTTCCTACTTAAAGTGATCAATGATGTGACTTATTCTACCAAAAAAGAATCATCTTATTTTATTTAGTGTACCTCTCTTCTTGATGTTTTTGGTTCTGTGTTCACAGTCAATGTTCTTGTTATTTTCACATAATGTTGACTTATATATCATTATTTAAATCTTCATGGGATAGTTCATTATAAATCTATTATTGTGATTCATTCAAAAGGTAGAATTTTTTCCCTTCTTTTAATTATATTGTATTTTATTCTAAATTTTCTTAGTGGAATTCTATAATTATTTATACGTATACACATCTTCACAATGACCACTAAAATTGAATATCCCATAGAGATTATTAATATTTTCAAATATATTTGAAATATTAATATATTTACCATACATTCACGGACATTTTTTCATCACTAGTTATCACCATGATGTAGCCATGCTTGGATTTTTAGATACTGACATGTTATACCAACAAATAATATTCCACGATACAAAATCTACCATAACACAAATAGTATCCAAAAAATCCTGAACTTTTTGTTTGTATTAAAATATTTCTAGATTATAATATTTGTTGTTTCTATTTATTATCATTATTCTAGTGGTATTATTTAGGGAAATAACTTCTTTTAAAATTATGTTTCTTTACAAAAACATTAATTTTTGTCTCTTTATTTTCCTTGTTCACATTGTTTTTATAGGTTTTTATTATTATACTAAACTATCCATAAAACTATAATTAGTATATAATATATTAATATATATGGTTGATAAGTGTTTATTACAAACATTGAGTATAGTGATTAGATGATTTAAATCTATTCTTGACACACAAAAATATCATTTAGGTTAAAAAGTCTCTTTAGAAGTTTGTGTGGCTGCAATACTTGTAAAAACAACCCTTCATTCAGCATTTTTTGAAGGCTTATCTAAATGTTTTTAAAAAAAATTCCAATTTGACTCCATGTTTAAGACATTTCATATTTATTAATGGTTTCTCATCCTCTACTAAATTTAAATTTTCATGAACTACCCTTTTTTTCATTACAACATCATCATCATGAATATTAATCATTTCATGTATCAAATTTTTAGGATCCATAATATCATTAACAATCATCTCAAGATTATTATTCTTAAAATTAATGATATCCTTGGTCATTTCTTTTAATTCATTGCACTTTTCTTCAATTACCATAGTAGAATTATCATTATCATTTCTTACTTTGTGTATGCTTATTTGGTTATAGTTTTCGTTGGGAGACTAATATCTAATTATTTTCTTTATATAACTATCAAAACATTTATAAATTATATTACCTTTGAATAAATAAATAATTAATCATGTAATGTAGGTATAATAAAATCATTATCTACCATGGTTATTTTGGACCATTATAAAATAATGCTTGATAGATTTAAAATATTGTTAAACATCAAGTCCATTGATAAAATTACATTATATAGAAACTATTAATGTTGATATATTAATGGTTAGGATAATGTCTAATTTCCATAGATAGATGGAGAGATGATCCCAACTATTACGATCATACCCTTTGATGCCAATTTATCTTAGGTTCATTGGTAGATAAAATCACAGGGTTTAACCATTTATATATTCCAATATAAAATTTAATAAATTGAAGCCTGAATGAATCCATTTATAGGATATGTTCTATATTATCAAGATCACATAACAGACCATGTTCTCTGAACCACCCTAAGAATGTCCAACCACCGCATATCTTACCCTTAGGGCGTACACCGGTGTAATAAGGGGGTATGGTTGTACAGCATAGTAGTATATGTTTGTAAGTTATCATTTAAATAAAATTATGATAATTTTTATCCATTTTCCTTATTACTTTATATTTTCAATTTTATATTAATTGATGAAAATTATATTTTTAATAAAAGAAATTAAAATTTCATATTTGGAAAATATATGTTTTTAATTAAAATAATATTTTCAATAAATTAGATAATTTTGAAATAAATTTCATTTTATATATTATTACTATCAAATAATATTTATATTAAAAAAATGATAAAATAATTGAATAATGCCCAATATAATCATTATAAAGCTAATGAACTGCTTTTATTGTAAAAAATTAGAATTTTGTGAATAAATGAGGATTTGAATTTAACATAAAAATTAACATATTAATAGAATCATTTTGAGGAAATAAATATCAATTTTTGAAATTAGTGCGTTGTTATTATACAATGGTGAAGTTTTCCTAATATATTGGGATAATTGATTTTTTCGGTGAAAATTAAATATATTATAAATATATGGTATTTATTTTATCATCATATAGCTCAAAAGATACTAAATAAATTGTAAAAAATTAATATAAGACCCAAAATCTGTTTCCTATTTAGAATATTGTTTTTTTAATTTATTTTATCAATTTTATAAACAATTAATAAACCCTCCAAAACCTATATTACAAATGATGGTTGTATATTAAATTGTTTTTGAACATGGATCACTTTTTCATCACCAAGTGTGTTATATTAATGATTTTGGTTCTCAAACATATTAAATATTTAAAATAAAAACTCTTTGATATAAAACATGATAAAAACCCATGTAATGTATTTTTTTTAATATTTTATCATATTAAATCTAGAAACTGTGTTTAGAAAATAATTATGAAATCCCCACTATTTTTTTTAAAATACCAACCCTAAATTCCACTATTCATCACTCATAACCCATTTATAAATAATTTACTCTCAATATAGTTCTCTAAATTCCTTCTACTAAGTTCTAACCATATTAATATGTTTCTACCAATCAATTAGATTCTCCCGCTCTTGGTAAGGGACTCTCCCCTCTTCTTTTTTTAAGTACATTCAATGTACGAAGCCCTATTGACTTTCAATATTCCATTTTGTAATGTATTTTACACATAAATTTACTAAACATATTATTCCCATATAATGAGATACTAACCTCACTCTCATTCACTGATTCCAAACATCATTATATACACATGTTATCCAATAAAAAGTATCCTATAAATTATCAAGAAAAACATTTTTGTAGTGAATAACTATACTCATTTTCACTAATGGGTCCTCAATTAGTTTTATCTATACATAATTGTATGGGTACATCCATTAATGTAACCCAATATCTTTAATCATGTGGATAAAATTTAGGAAATTCATTCTTATGTTGTATGATCTATGCAGCACACAAATACATGTACATAATATAAATGTGATGTGTGGGTCCATAATTACATATCCATCCAATTCCTTGGGTATTATTTTTATATCATGAGTTAATATGTATGGTTTATGAGAGGTTATACCATGTACACTATGTTATGATGTTTCAGTGGTTATCCATGACATACTCTTATTATGTCATGTTTAATATTGTTTTTACATTCCTTATATTTCCATGAAGTTATAATCGTGTTGCATTATTTGATGTCCATGATTATAATTATCACCTTTATATGCCATCATGTTATGAATCTTTACTCACATATACTGATTTGACTTATATTATTTTTTTATTATTCCCTTAATAGACCTTAGTGATCTCTACATTCTTATATATGGCCCCAGGTTTTCTTAAGTTATATTTAAAGATCAATGTATTTCAAGATCATGTTAAGATGTTTTTTAAAAAAATTATATATCCATTTAAAGTAATTATGTGGTGTATCTAATTACACTTATAAACTTGGCCTTTTTATATTTTAGTATTTTATTTATTTTTTATGTAATAAATCATGAATTAAATTGTATTAAAAATATGGGTTATTGTAGTTAGAATTAGGGAAAGGTCAATTTATTTTTGGGGATTAATAATATTAAACTTTATAAATTCCTAATGAATTATAGTTAAAAAATTAAAACATCCGTAAATTTTGGTAGAATGTAGAGTAACTGGATTCCGAGCAAAAAAACCTATCTGGATTCGAAGATTGGATGTGGCTTGGGCACAAATGTACTTTTCGGTAATAACTTAGAAAATGTTGCATTATAAATTGACTCGATTTCAACTTAATATATGAAATTTTAGATTTACTTCACAAATGATTTTAAACTACCAAGGTATATGCATTTGTTAGTTAACAATCTCTTCATAAACCATTATGATGGGAATAAAAATGCCAATAAAATTTTATGTTATGAAATAGACAATCGATAACATATAATGAAACATAGAAATTCATATATTAAATAAATATATGTCATTTAAGAGTTATGCAATAAATTTTCATAATTTTCCATTTACATGTTTCTTTATTTGAAAATTATCCTCCCAAATTCTATATTTATTGAATTCAATTGATGTAAATAATAGGAATCCAGTCAAAAATTAATGTGAGTGGTAATATTATGACTTCCCGAAATTAGATTCCCAACCTAATAGGAGAAGGAATCTGAAACATCATGATAATAATTTCTAATAAAAATCATGTTTTGAAAATAATCTTGAATTTGGAGTAAAACCAACCTCACCCTAAGTAAGATTATGTTTCAATTCATTCCTTTATGTGACAATGTCCTCTAACATTCATTGGTTTAACCAATCCTTTAATCATAGAACAATTGATAAAATTCATTGAAAATATATTCTCTATCAATTAATTCTATAATAATGAGATGTTTTTGTGGGATATTTTTGTATGAAAGGGTAATATAATCAATGGTCAACATTGGCCAAAAATATAAATCCTAGAAGTGATATCAAAGTGACATAATTAAAATAATTTTGTACAATTTTTTTATTAATTTTTTCCTCACACTCACAAATGTTAATTGGAAAGTTAATTACAAAGCCTTAAAATGATGATGAATCCATTATGGTGTATGAGGAGAACTTCACCAGAATTTAATGATAGATCTCTGAATTTTTTATTGACCCCAAAATTAATTTTTTTTCTTTGGTGGGATAAATATGATTCAATGGAAATATTTATAGATTTGAGTCTTTTAATTATTTGAGAAAAATTATCTAATATGACCTCATTGTAAAAATGGAAATTATCAAATTTCAAGGTTCTCAAGGGTCTGTAGCTATGAATAAGAGAATAGATTTTAACTATATCAGTGTGATAGAGAAACATCAAAGAGTTATATAAGTCTAACATCCCACTTTTAAAAATTGTAGGATGAAGAACCATGCAAATTTTCCAAATGGGAAAAGAAAATTCTATAGGTGTTGGAAAAAAGGGAACATAGACAGATAATTCTATTGTTATAAACCCACAAATGGGATGTTACATGTTAATTCATTGGTAAACCCTCAACCAGATATCCAGTGTTCCAACTTCTTGTAATAAGGAATCTATTTGAATAAATTCACTAATCTAAGTGTTTTTTTGGACAATGAAATTCGATAACCTCTGAGGACTAGTAAGATATGAAAATATAATTCCATCATAATTGCTGATATGAATATTAAAAATTAAATAGTGATAAACACACTATTTAACCATTATGTGATGTCCAACATACTATTTGATTTTGGTACTACTCATTGTTTCATATGATAAAACTTTAATAGAACTATTCAATGTTAATCAACATTATAATTATATTAACAAGATAACTATAAAGAAAAAATATCCTCCACTACAGATTGATTACTTGTTTGATAATATAAATTAATCCTAGTACATATATATAGTGGATATTTTGTTGGGATATTATTAGGCAAAGGTTATGAAGGAGGATATCCACAAGGATTATTTTCATACAATGTATGGGCACTATGACTTCATAGTGATTCCATTTGAACTCACTAATTCTCAATCCAACTTTATAGACCTAATGAATAGGGTATTTACATATTACCATGATAAATTTATATATATATTTATATATTATAATTGAATATAATCCAAACATAATGAGGAATGTTAGGAGATTCTTAATGATTTACTAAAGATCTTGTGAGTGTAAAATGTATATGTGAAGTATAGTAAATATGAGTTTTGGATGGATCAAGAAACATTCTAGAGAAATTTTATCACTAAAAACGTTATATATTTTTATCATTGAAGATTTTATGCAATTAGAGGATGAAAATTCCAATATATGTGATAGATATTCAATGATTCTTTAGACTTTCTGTTGTACATCTCGAACCTCTCGTTGTTTGATTTTCATGATCACAATCACTTTCATTTTTATCTAACATTGTGTTTTAAGTGTTTGTGTTGATAGGCATTTGATTGCCAAGAAGTTGACCAAGGAAGAGGCAGAAATGGACTGAAATTCAGTCCACCGGCCGACCGGTGGCTTCACCACCGGCCAGCCGGTGTCACCCAGACTCAAGGGGTAGCTACTGCCTCCCCACCGGTCGACCGGTGGCTCTGCCACCGGTCGACCTGTGGCACCCAGCACAAATAGTGAGACCTTCTGTCTTTCCACCGGCCAGCCGGTGGCTCCTCACCGGTCGACCGGTGGAGCCTGGATCAAGACTCTTCTTCTCTATCAAGGCACCGGCCAGCCGGTGGAGATGTACCGGTCAGCCGGTGGCCCCTGGACAAGAATCCTATGCCTTTTTGCACACACCGGCCAGCCGGTGGGACTGTACCGGCCAGCCGGTGGACACAGTCAAACTAGCCGTTGGGCTGTTGACCAGCCTGTCCACTTGACTCCCAACGGCTCCGAAGACCTCTCCAACGGCTCCGAAGCCTCCCCAAGGGTTCCTAGCCTATAAATAAAGGCCAAGGAAGCCCCGGACAACTACTGGAACTATTGTGAAGCCCTCGGACATATTTTGCATCAATTGGCCAACCTCCGGCGTCTTCCTCCAAAGGAACTCCAATAGCTCCAACAACTTCCACATCCAAGGAGCTCCACCCAAGAAGCTTGGAAGCGGCCTTCATCATCTCCATTCAATCAAAGGCGCCCAAGACTTCCTCCAATACGGTTTTATTGTTTATCTCTTTTGTGCTTTAATTTTGGGTTTGTGCCTACAAACCCCAACCCTTTTCTCAACCTCCCTTTCTTTGGGTTCTCACACCACCACTAAGGTGTGAAGAGGTTCACAAGCCTTACCTTGTAAAAGGCTTGAGATCGGTGAGCTAGCCTTCACCCGTAAAAAGGCTAGTGGGTTATTGTTTAACCATTAAAAGCATTGGGTTCTTGCTTAACCACTAAAAGCAAGCTGTAATAGGTCCTAGTGCTACCTCAAAGCCTAGTGGGTTTCTTGCTAAAACCATTGAAAAGCAAGCGGTAGGAATCTCTCAACGGTTAAGTTGGGAGCGGAGACGTAGGCCGGGTTTTGGCCGAACTCCGTTATCAATTTTGTGTGTCTTGCCTTCTTTATTTCCGCTGCATCTTTAACTTTGATTTAATTTGTCAATCATTTTTTTTTAAAAGGCAATTCACCCCCCCTCTTGCCATCTTCCCAGCTTTCTTCCGACCCAACAATTGGTATCAGAGGGTCCTTTGAGTAATTCCTTAACCCGGTTTCAAAGTTAAGATCTTTTTTTTGATGGCATCTACCTCTTTCGCCCCCGAGGGCTACTCTTTGGGTCGGGCTCCCTTTTTTGATGGATCCGACTATAATTATTGGAAAACCCGCATGACTACTTTTCTTAGAAGTATAGGGTATCCCATTTATAAAATTGTCATGCAAGGTTACACTCTCTCTTCCCCCGACGAATCCAAATGGACCCCCGCCGATATTAAAAATTTTGAGCTTGATGGCAAAGCCATGAATGCTCTTCATTGCGGGTTAGACCGAAATGAGTTCAACCGAGTTTCCACTTGCACCACTTCACATGAGATTTGGAAACTATTGGAAGTGACCCATGAGGGCACTAATAAAGTGAAGGATACTCGGTTAGACATGTATAGACAAGATTTTGAATCTTTTTCCATGCACCCAAATGAATCAATTTCTGAAATGTTTACTAGATTTACTGACGTGTGCAATGGGAGAAAGTCCCTTGGTGATGATGTTTCAGCTGAGACGATGGTCAAGAAGATCTTATGGGTCCTTCCGAGCTCATGGGCACCAAAGGTGACGGCGATCCAAGAAGCTAAGGACGTCAAAAATATGCCGGTAGAGGAGCTCATCGGATCTCTCATGACTTATGAGATCACGATGAGGAGGCAAGCACAAAAGGAGGGCACCCCTATCAAGACACCAAAGAACATTGCCCTCAAGGTTCAAAAGGAAGTAAGCTCCTCCTCATCTTCTTCCTCATCTCCTTCCTCATCTACTTCATCTTCAAGCGGCGACTCGGAAATGGAGAATCTCGCCCGCCAAATGCACAAGTTCATGAAGAAGCACAAGAAGAAGAAGCAATCTCGCAAGCACCGAAAGCAAGAACCCACCGCAAGATCCGAGCCCAAGGTAAAATGCTACGGGTGCGGCGAAAAGGGCCATTACAAGCCCGATTGCCCACTCAACAAGAAACGGGCCACGCCAAAGGAGAAAGGAAAGAAAAAGGTCCTCAAGGCCACATGGAGTGACACCTCATCCTCCTCCTCCTCCTCCTCGAGCGACCAAGGTACAAAATGCCTAATGGCATTCCATGAGGTAACATCTTCCGACTCCTCCTCCTCTTGCTCTTCAAATTCCAATTCTTTAAATCATTTGTCATATGAAGAACTCTCACATGCTAGAGACCAACTAGAAAATGGTTTTCATGCTTTATCTTCAAAATTTATTGCTTTAAAAAAGTCTTTCAAAAAACTCTCCTCCGAAAAAGAACAACTTCTCAAAGAGAAGGAGGAGATGTCCCTTAAAATCCAAAATTTTCCAAATGTTGATTCCATGGAATCAACCATCAAAGACCTTAGAGAGACCTTAGCCAAGTTCACCCAAGGTGAACAAAATTTGACCAAATTATTAGGTTCTCAACGAGTATCTAGAACCACCAATGGACTTGGCTACACCAACCGAGCCTCCTCCTCCCATGCTCAAACTGTTTTTGTAAGGGGGAGCTCCGATTACAAATTTTGTAATTATTGCAAGAAAACCGGGCATCTCATAAATGAGTGTAATTGTAAAAACGCCCGGTATGGCCAACCCAAGTCTATTTTCTATAGTGACGAGTTTTATAGGAGAAGACCCGCCATGAGACAAGTTTGGATTGAAAAATCCCTCCTTGCGAGTCTCTCCGGGCCTAAAATTGTTTCTTTTCAAAATCCCACTCCCCGGTGATTCATTATTTTTATTTAGGGGGAGAACTTTCTCATTTTTAATTCAAAAATTACATTTGGTTTCAAATTTCAATTTTCAATTCTTTTTCAAATCAATTTAGAATTTTCAATTTTCAATTGGTTTCCAACAGTTGGTATCGAATTTGTTTTTGTTTCAAAACTTTCAATTCAAACTGTTATTCAAATTTTCATTTCAATTTCAAAAATCTCAATTGATTTTCAAATCTCAAATCTTGTTTTTAAAATCTCAATTTCCCTCAATCAAGTTTTATGCCCCATTCTATTTTGATAATCACAAAGGGGGAGAAATTTCTTGATTGATTGGGGGAGAATCCTTTTTCATCATGCTTTGCATTTCCTTTTAATTTCATTTTTACTTTAATTGTTTTGGTGATTGTGATCATCAAAATAGGGGGAGATTGTTGTACATCTCGAACCTCTCGTTGTTTGATTTTCATGATCACAATCACTTTCATTTTTATCTAACATTGTGTTTTAAGTGTTTGTGTTGATAGGCATTTGATTGCCAAGAAGTTGACCAAGGAAGAGGCAGAAATGGACTGAAATTCAGTCCACCGGCCGACCGGTGGCTTCACCACCGGCCAGCCGGTGTCACCCAGACTCAAGGGGTAGCTACTGCCTCCCCACCGGTCGACCGGTGGCTCTGCCACCGGTCGACCTGTGGCACCCAGCACAAATAGTGAGACCTTCTGTCTTTCCACCGGCCAGCCGGTGGCTCCTCACCGGTCGACCGGTGGAGCCTGGATCAAGACTCTTCTTCTCTATCAAGGCACCGGCCAGCCGGTGGAGATGTACCGGTCAGCCGGTGGCCCCTGGACAAGAATCCTATGCCTTTTTGCACACACCGGCCAGCCGGTGGGACTGTACCGGCCAGCCGGTGGACACAGTCAAACTAGCCGTTGGGCTGTTGACCAGCCTGTCCACTTGACTCCCAACGGCTCCGAAGACCTCTCCAACGGCTCCGAAGCCTCCCCAAGGGTTCCTAGCCTATAAATAAAGGCCAAGGAAGCCCCGGAAAACTACCGGAACTATTGTGAAGCCCTCGGACATATTTTGCATCAATTGGCCAACCTCCGGCGTCTTCCTCCAAAGGAACTCCAATAGCTCCAACAACTTCCACATCCAAGGAGCTCCACCCAAGAAGCTTGGAAGCGGCCTTCATCATCTCCATTCAATCAAAGGCGCCCAAGACTTCCTCCAATACGGTTTTATTGTTTATCTCTTTTGTGCTTTAATTTTGGGTTTGTGCCTACAAACCCCAACCCTTTTCTCAACCTCCCTTTCTTTGGGTTCTCACACCACCACTAAGGTGTGAAGAGGTTCACAAGCCTTACCTTGTAAAAGGCTTGAGATCGGTGAGCTAGCCTTCACCCGTAAAAAGGCTAGTGGGTTATTGCTTAACCATTAAAAGCATTGGGTTCTTGCTTAACCACTAAAAGCAAGCTGTAATAGGTCCTAGTGCTACCTCAAAGCCTAGTGGGTTTCTTGCTAAAACCATTGAAAAGCAAGCGGTAGGAATCTCTCAACGGTTAAGTTGGGAGCGGAGACGTAGGCCGGGTTTTGGCCGAACTCCGTTATCAATTTTGTGTGTCTTGCCTTCTTTATTTCCGCTGCATCTTTAACTTTGATTTAATTTGTCAATCATTTTTTTTTAAAAGGCAATTCACCCCCCCTCTTGCCATCTTCCCTGCTTTCTTCCGACCCAACACTTTCTAGGTACTATTATAGATTTGTAAGAAAATCATCAATATTATCAATCCCCCTAACAATGCTTACTCAAAAGGGACTGAAGTTTTTTTAGGTTGATGAAGGAAAGGAGATATTTAAATAGTTAAAAAGGATGCTAATCACAAAACTAGATCTCTCATTACACAATATTGGGGAATGTATTTTGTTCTACACTGTTGCATCCAAAAAACATATTGGGTTGTGTACTCATGAAAGATGATAAAATTATACCCTATGCCTCTTTCTTATTAAGGATCCATGTGAAACACTATCATAAACCTAATATATAATTGCACATTGTGATCTTTGCATTGAATATTTGGTGAAATTATCTCTATTGGGACAGTGATACACATTTACAGATCATAAAGGCCTCATGTATATATTCACTCAACAGGATCCAAATATTTACTACTAATTGTGGTCGGATATGATCAAGGTTAAGGATTGTTCAGTCCATTACCATTTTGAGAAGGAAAATAAATTAGAAGATTCTATAAGTACAATGGATCCGGAAACTGTATCCATGATTATGATTTAAAGGGATTATATATTCATTGACATACATAAGACAAATATGAGAATAATATAAGGACATGAATCCCTCCTTTCTCAAATTACTACTCATATATCCCTTTATTAGGGGATAATGGAGGTCTAAAAATATACTTATGTGATATAGGAAAATGTTGTTAATATTGTATAGATTAACTTTACAAATAATAGATTTATAGGGTTTCGAACCCTGGTATGTGTCCCATCCAAACTAGAAATGAAGATGGAACCTCTAGACTATTCTAATGGCTCACGCTTCTCTAGTAATCAAGGAAGGACTAAGATGTGTAGATATATGATTCAAAACATTACGTTTGAAAACATGAAGAGTGATATTGATGAATTTGTATCTTGATTCTTGGTATTACAACATGTCAAGGATGAAAGAAATAATTCAATTGGTTTGATGAATCCATTTCCCATACTAGTATAAAAATAGGAAAATATAACAATGGACATTGATGTAGGACTCCCCATTAAATCAAAGGGTAGTAATTCCATCAGGGTAGTAGTTTATATCCTTAAAAAGTTAGTTTATTTCATTAAAATCAAGGAATATTCCTCTATTAACTAAATAATTTAGATATACATAAGGGTAGTGGGAAGAATTCATAGAGTACCACTATTCGATGTATTTAATCATTCATCAAATGGCCTGAAGGCCTTCATTTTTTATTGATTTTCGATAATCCACCTTTCAAGGGGTGTGGTGGAACCCTTACGAGGCTCATAGGAATAAGTATTACATGGCCTATAGGCGTTATAGGAATTCATTTCCCGTAGGCTTCAAATATTACATACAACCCAGACTAACTACTTGGAACTGCTCCTCCCTAGAATCTTTATTATGAAATCAGCTCTCCACCTCTACTTGGCTGCTCGGCTAGACATTCTAGTGAATGCATACGCTTTTCCTGATGGCAGATGTCATACCCTCTCATTCTTGCAATCCGTTTAGCTTCTATTGTGGTGAAATATCATTTCGCATCCTCCTTGTAGAGCTTTTTCCATGTAGGTTTTCTGGTTTCTATCTACACATAATGGTGGCTCAAAAGCCTTGAGGTGGCCCAAAGACCTTACTGGCCCGAAGGACTGGGTGGCCCGAAAGCCTTAAACGACTTGGGGAACAAATCTGTGGCCTGAAGGCCCAAACTGAGGCATATTCCCTACTACTATAGTGACAAACACTACCTGCTACAACTCCCTCTACAGTACCTACTATTGTACACAGAAATTATGCCTCTACTTTGATTTTATCCTGGTTCACTTGGATACACTTAAAGAGTCCTTAACAATTGAGATGAGGCTCATGTTCTTTTATTTGATCCCAATATAATTTTTACCAAGAAGTTGAACATAAACCTTTAACAACCACGTTATATCGAGTTTATTTTTAGTAATTAATTTCAATATCATATGGGTGGCCACTCTAAAAATAATAATCAAAATATATGTGATATACTAAGATAATGTTCAATGCATTTAAAACATTTATGGGATCAACCCCTTCCTCTACTGTAGTTCTCATATAATAATTTTTTTCACTATAACATTAAAATTTTATGTTATAAGGGTCTGCATATGAAGAGGTGTCAGACTCCAACAAGTTGTAATGCAGTTGAAGAATAGAAGATTATATAGAATTATCATATCTAAGAGATGATAGATAAGTTTTGAACCATTAGATATTACATGAAATCGATATAAATTCAATATAAAATACATTCCTATAATAATATATGAGACCTAGAGTATAATGTTGAATATAATGTATTCCTTTGTATATCAGAATGGATGCAATTAATGAGATCTGTAATGGAGGGAAGGATTTTTTCGAATATACATCTAGAAATTTCTTTTCTTTGATCTTATCTGAGTTTTGGCTTATATACTAGAAATCCCACCTAACCTATATCAAGTACAAGATATTTGTGATGTATGTCACTTGAGAAAGAACATACTTGACCCCTTGAATGTATTAAATTTAGTGGTTTTAAAATTGGAGAATGATATTTCATTTTATTATAAACAAATGAGGATATTAGATTATTGATACAAATTTTTACAAAACAATACATGTCTCATTGTCAAAGTGATATGGAGAAATAGAAATTTGAGACAAAATATGGGAACCAAAAGAGGTGATGAAACAAAATTACCCTCAAATATTTGAGTGTTTGAAATGAAATTTCAAGGGGAAATTTATGATGTAGGGAATAATATAACAAATAAGAAATTATAAATGAAATTCCATTTTGAATAAATAAATTATTTATTAAGTAATGTAGTTATAGAAAATAAATCCATTACTTTAGTAAATTTCTACAGATATAAAAATATACTATATAAAATTTCATAAACCATTTATCATCATAACCATTCATAAATATCAACTATATAATGAATTTTAGGATTGGTTTAATAAGGGTAATGATAAATATTATTTTACATAGATGGATTGATTAAGGGCCTCAAAGAGTAGGATCACAAATAATGAATCACATTTATCATATCATTTATTGGATTTGGCATCAATGGAATTTTACATTAAACCAAAACAATATGAAATTAAATAAATAAAAAATGAATTAATATGATTATGAGAGAAGTTTAATATTATATAGATGACAACCCCAACCATGTTTTTTGAACCACCCAATGAAATATCTAGCCTCATACACCTTACACTATGGGAGTACACTAGTCTAATAAGGGGTTATGAGTCTGGACCTTGTAGTTTGAATTATTATGTTTTATTTGTAATAAAATAATTATTATGTTTATACCTATTCATTATTACATTAAATTTATAATTTTATATGAGTTGGTGATAATTATATTATTATATGAAGAAACAAATAATGTATTTTTTAGATGATATATGGTTTGTAATTAAATTTAATTATTTAAATTTCAAAATTTTGGCATCAATATAATTTCATATAATAATATTATTAAATAATATTTATTTAGAAATAATTGAAAAAATAATTTAATATTGTGTACAATAATATTTATAAGGGTAAAAGAACTTTTATTATGATAAAAATGAGTATATTTCAAAAATTTGGATCTTTGATTTTAAATTAAAAAATCTATTTTTTAGGGATTTGTTTTGATAAAATAATTTTTATTTTGAAAATCAGGACATTGAAATTAGTTAATGGTAATATTTTCATAATTTTATTTGATAGTCAAATTTTTGGGAAAATTTAAATAATGAATAAATATGTATATGTATTATGACATCATAACTGCCTAAAATTTATCTAAAAAATCATATAATGGTCATACAATACCCAAAATATGTTTACAATTTAAAATATTTTTTTTGAAGTTATTTTATTAATTTTATAAAACCTTAATGCATCAATTAAAACCAATATTATATTTTAATATTTTAAAATAATTTCATTAATGACCTAACACTTGCACATCGCCAATGGAATTATTTTAAGGATTGTGGGAAGTAGACAAGTAAAATTTTTAAATCTGAACCACTTTGGTAGAAACCATATGCAAAAACCATGGTTTAGATTTTGTATTCGAATATTTATCTTATAGAGTTCAAAACCTATGTTTAGAAATTAATAAAGAATTCTTTGAAATTTCTATATGAATACCCTCTAAACCTCCCTATAAATTCACTAAAAAATACATTGAAAATTAATTTAATCTCCATATACCTCTCTAAATCATATACATGGTGTTTCCAATTTCTCAGTATTCTCCTTCCAATCTTTTAGAAGTGTCCTCTCAAGGTATGATAGTCACTCTCATTTTTATTTCAAGTACATTCTTTGTACGAAGCACTATTGATGTACAATTTTCGATGATGTAATTTATTTTTAATCTTACATTTACTAACCATATAATTACCATGTAATTATAATCTAAATTTCAATGTCATTCAACCATTCTATACACCTTTATGTACACCCGTTATGAAGATGAAATTATCCAACAATTTTTCATAAAAATCATTTGTGCAGTGAATAACAATACTTATATTCACTCAAGGGTATTCACCTAGTATTAATGATTATTAATTTATTAGTTACATATGAGTATCTAACCCAAAATATTAATTATGGGGTTAAAAGTGATTAAATTCATTCTTATGTTGTATGATCTATGGGGTATACAAATTAATGTACATGATATGAATGTGATGGTTTAGCTAGAAATATATAACACTAAAATGGATTGGGAAATGTTTTTTATCTCATGAGATACCATGTATAGTAAATGTGATATTACCCCAAGAATACTATGTTATTTTTTCATCATGAATATCTATGACCTAGCCTTATGATGTCATGTTTTTTGTTGTTTCCACATTCCTTATGTTTCCTTAATGTTATCATTATATTACATGCATCAATGTTCATGATTATGATTATCACTTTTTTATGTAATCATGTCATAACTATTGAATCACATGTACTAGTTTATATTATTATATTATTTTATTATTCTCTTACTAGTATTTATGTCCCACATCTTTATTATGTACATATTTTGGTTATCATGTGAAATATTTGAAGATTAACAAATTTTAAAATAATATTAAATAATTTTTAATAATGTTGTTGTATCATTATTTCATGTTATTATATGATGTATCAAATTGTAAAAAGACACCAGGCCTTTTAATAATTTGTGATAGTATTATGTGTTTCTTTATGTATTAAATCATTAATTATGATTTATTAACAATATGGTCTGTCATACTTCCTTAAAAATATTTCTATATGTTTTATAGATATGTAGCAAGATTAGTGAAATAATCCAACATTCAATTGAATGAGACAAAAATAAAAATGTGTATTTTCTCATTGAAAATGTGTTTTATATCATTTAAACTATCATCAGATTCATTATATAATTCTTCTTGCATGTGATCACTCATATTACTTCGTATATTTTCTTATGGATAGTTTTGATAAGATATTATTTCATCTTTTTCAATTAGGGATAAAACACTATATAAGGTTGAAATATTATCCTATTAATTGGTAATAGACTAAACTATAATATCTTTGAATCCCATGTATGACATGACTTGTTCATAAATAATGTATTGGGAATCGAATTCATCAACCTTTTTTCACAAGAGAGATGTCTTATTTATCATTCTCGCTTATTTCTTACTTATATATTTAAAGGACATGGATAAGACTAAGTTTTCATCAATAGTGGATATAAATCATCCAAGTTTAGACTAAATTGTTAATTTATAATATAAATATAAAATATTCATAAAGCATCAATCATAGAATCGAAATAGATTTGTGACTAATTTTTTTATAGAAATTATTATTGTCAAATTGCGATGTCATCACTAGGGGTGAATCAGTGTGGAAAAAATTGTATCATTTAAAACATTTCTCCTTTATTTTACCTATGTTACATTTTCAACCTATGGATATCTTGTTTTATAAACTTTTAATAAGTAATAATGAGCATAATATAGTAATGTTTAACGGACATGAGGGTTTGTTATTGAGCTTCACCACTAGAGTGGATGACTAAGTCCCTTATGTAAGGTGGTTACTATCACAAATGTTTAAAAAAATCCATTTTTATTATATAGAAAATCTCATTCAAGAGTATTACCATATAATTTTTCTCTTAGAATCAACTAGGTAATATGTATGATTTATATCTGAAACACAAAATTTTTGGATAGTAACCTGTCCATTTTGACTTCATTAAAAATGTATTATAAGTATTATTCATTTGACTATAGTGAATATGATCAACTTACTCTATAAAAAATAATCTATTGGTTAACCACTATACAACATCAATAAAAATGTTATTTCAGATATACAGAAATCAATTAAGATTCCTCTTATTGTTTTTCTTTACTCAAAATAATATGATCATTCTGTATAGACTACATATCTCAATTTTTATACTCAAACCAAATAAAAATCATCTAAAAAGAATATTTGAAAAACTATATACCTTTTTTTCTTCTTCATTTTCAGTTAATTGTAAAAAAATTCGATTTTTAGAATTGTTTCGTAACTTTCTCTAACATTGATATATATAATAAATTTAAAAACATATTCTATAGTATATTTTTTTCTAAATGAATGAATTTTTCTATTTAAAACAATATTTTCAAACTCATTAATATCATTCTCATTTTTATTGAGATCGTATTCAACATATTTGAATATTATTCTAAAAAATATAATAGTCAATATTTCAAAAATTTAAATATGAATATACATGATATTTGATAGGGGAATCTTCTCATTAAAATTGATTAATTATTCCATGATGTATCTCACATTTAAAATGATATTTATTCTCATTAAAATATCACTTAAAATCCCATAAAGGATTTTAATTTATCCTTATTTCATGTGAAATTAATATATTTGTGGTCTTAGTGGATCAACAAAACATATTTGTTTATTTAGGCATGGTAATTAATGTGTAGACATTATCCTGACAGTAAAACACTCTCACTACTTATAAAATTACTTCCTTCCAAAGAAATATGAATAATTGAATTTGGAAGAATGCTATAAATAAACCACACCCACAATCGTGTCATTGTTCATCATCCATAGTGCAAGACCCTATAATTTTCAAAAACCCTATCTTCAAATATATTCTTACTGTGTAGTCTCATATTCCTCAACATAGTCCCAGTTTACCTTGAATTCATTTCCTTTTTGGAATTCATAAAATTATTGATGAATAGAAAACCCATAGTGTGGGTAAACCACTAAAAATGGAGATTTACCGGTGTGGAGGTTATTCCTACAGCACACCTAGTATAGATTAATATTACATGGCTTACCCTTCCAAGGCTTACGCTTCAGAAAATGGGGGACTTCCTTTACATGATCATGATAAACATATGTAGTAATCTTACATAATATATGGAACATGTAAGTAACTCGTCTAAACATTGTTATTACCTTTATTAAGTCTCTGATTTACCTTTTCATATGACAGAATAACTCATGGATACCCTTATAATCTATATGTTAACACTTATGTGGGATATTGAAATCTCATTTCACCTTTAGAAATCCTATAAAATTTTAGAGAAACCCTTATATAAGATGGTATTTTCCAACAAACAATCCAATCATCTACCTATAACCATACATATGATTCATGTACCATTATATATGTAATGTAAATCATTTCATACCCTATCATAGCTTGATGAATTCTATTCATACCATTATGTAGGTAATGATTTAAATCAAAAACACCTCAGGAACATCAAAATAAATTCTATGACCTCCCAAACATAAAATGTTATTTCAAATTCTAAATTTTAAAATCCAATTGATTTTTTATTTTACTTTTGAATTAAATCATATATTCCCATAGTCATTTCATAAAATTTCAACAAATTATAATGAAAAATTCATTTTATCTGGGATTCAAAATAATTCCTCATGAAAATAAATATTTATATGTTCTTGAAATTTTGTTTCACTTCTAAAATTCAATGGAATCATTTCACTAATCTTAATACTGGTTAAAAAATCTTCAGAATTAAATATTCATTTCCTCCAAAAATGTAATAGGTGACCTTTGAACATCCATGGATGTAACTTATTTAATACATAAATTGGATCAAAATATTTCATTCCATATATAAATAAATATACAAATAATATTCTATGGAAGTTCATAAAACATCTATATTTCATTAATCAGCCTTATAGCTTCACAATGTAATTCTAAATTTAATGCACATAGATTCATGGAGAATCACATAAATCTTCCAAAAAAAATTCTTGAGAACACCGATGAACATAAAAGATTTTATTATATAATATATTCATATTCAAATTAGTTATTTTATATATTAATTACTTATTTATAATAAATACCAAAATAATATAAATTAGGATCCCCAATTTCCTCCTAGCATTGAAACGTTCGATGATTCATTTCTAGAGGATTTTTCTGGTTTTCCACCAATGAGTGAGATTGAGTTCATTTTTTAGACTATGATAGATATAGATCCCATATGCATTTCAATTTATTGGATGGATTCTATATAACAGTGATTGATTAAGGTTTATCTTGAGTATTTAGAGGAGAATATTTGTATTCACCTAATAATGATCACATGGGGAAATCCTTTATTATTTGTCCATTAGGTAGATGGATCACTATGTTTATATATGGATTACCGAAGGTTGAACCAGTAGTGTTTTAATAACTAATATCCTCTTCCACATATCAATGAATTATTTGATCAGTTTAGAGGCAAAAGGTGGTTCTCTATGATCTATCTAATGTTGGTATTCCAAAAAAATGAGTGTGAGACCTTCCCAAATTTCACACAATACATTTAAGAGTTGTTAGGTCCTATATGAATAACTTATTTTTCTATTTATATTGACAAATGTGTTATAAATACTGATGGACCTAATAAATAGGGTCTTTTATCCTTACATGGATTAATTTATAATAACATTAATTGATGATATTTTCCTATAATTTTAGACAAGGGAAGACCATACTCATCATTTATAGACTATTATATGTACAATGAAAGAGAATATTCTATATATGTAGCTATTAAAGTGTTAAATTAGGACTAGTGAGGTGAAGTTCATAGAGAATATGATTTCTATGGAAGGCATATCACTAACACTAGATAAGGTTTAGGTGTTTGTTTAATAGGAGTGGACCAATAACATATTTGATATCAATAGTTTCAGGGTATTGGAAGGTTACTAATGGAGGATTATGCATGGATTATTCCATTTTACAGTACTGATGATGGATTTAGTATAAAAGGGTAAGAGTTTTTGTATGTCATATAGTCATGGGAGATTCTTTTAGGATTTTACAGGGAGGTCTATTCTAGTGAAAATCATGAAAATAACTAATCTAGGTTTTTGGTATAAATTATAATATGATGAATCATGTATCAGGATTTTAATGGTTCTAATGCAAGGTGGGAAAGTGGTAACATATGGATATATGAAATTATAGTCACATGGGAAGAACTACAGAAAACCTGACATTGTTTTTTTTTGTGGTGAATGCATTGTGATGTTGGGGTCATTATATTCATGGCGAGTTGTTTATGTTTTTTACCAACATAAATATCCCCATAAATATAGTTTCTTAGAGATAATTATACCATTAAAATTATAGGTATGTCTATGACCTATAATATTTTGATTTTTATATGGAAAATATCCTCAGGAAGGGGAACTTCATGGTTAATTCCCTAAGTTTTAGTACTCTGATGTAGTTTATTTAGTTTGATTGTGTCTAGGGAAATATATCGACCCTCCTAACTGAGTTGTTCCTTTGTGGTCAAGAGTATTCAGGAATAGGGACATATAAATATCTTAATATTAAATTTTATATTATTGAGAGTTTAAATAATAATAAACTATTGAAATTATAAATCTTGGTGATGAAGGATAGTATATTTGGTGGGGAATGTCTTATTATAGGACCATAATTTCTGATGAGGTTCATTATATATAGATTCATGTAGTAGTCCCTGGGATCAAGTATGAAGAAATTATGAGGGATTCACATCCCTTGAGATGTGTGATTAACATAGGTGTAACCATGATTTATCATAAAATTTATAGATAATATTGGTGGATTTTGGTAAATAAAGACATAATGGCTTAATTACATGATACTTCCCATGTGAAATTGTAATGTATAAAAATCAATGAACCGTAGATCTTCTTTAGCTATTAAACATTTTGAGTGTATGTAGGACGGTGTGACCATGCATTACATGATTGTATTCATATAGTCATGATATAGTAAGGGTTATCATGGACTTGTTAATGATGGTCACACATTTCCTATCGATCTTAGTGAGGTATTCAATCAATGAGTTTGGTAAGATATATGTATGAGATATTATTCATCTATATAGGGTTCCAAGAAGCATAATTTTCGATAAAAATTCTTATTTTACATATCACTTTTAGGTAGGACTTATAAGGGTTCTTGATACTCAATTTCATATAGGCAGTGCCTACTATCCTAAGACTGACAAAAAATATATGAAAAATATCTGGGTGTTGAAAGAAAAATTGTAGGTATAAATCCTTGAATATTGTGTATTTTTAGAGAACCAGTTTGTGTTTGATGATTTATTATATAATAATAGTTTTAAAAAATTTATTTACATGTAACCATTCAAGGAATAATTTTGTATAAAATTTCAATTACCCTATTGTTGGCTAGAGGTTGAGTATTAAATAATTATAGGGTATTGTCTCATGTAGGATAAATTAAATCATTTTTAGATGATAAATAACTTTTTAGAGACTAATAAGAGTAAGGAATGATAAAATTCCCATCAATGACACCTTCCTATGAATTTCAAGCTATGACAAGGTATTTATGTGGGTGTTTTCTAATTTGGGAAACATGTGTATTCCATGGGAGTGGAATATAGAACCAAGGTTATTGGGGTTGTATGATATTGTTACGAGGATCATTTACATGATCTTTTGGTTATCACATTCATATTTATACGTTGATATGAATTATGTATTTCACACATGACATCTTTTGGAATACCATCCCCAACAATCGCTTGTAATCAAAATTGAATAATTAAAGCTAGAGAGGGTAGCATCATTAGAGTAGTGACATGTTTAAATAGTTTACTAAGGATAAAAAAATATCAGTAGGAATAAATTCCTTATAGTTTGAGTGTAGTATAAGAATGATAATATATAGGAGGAGACATGGGATTGGTAGTTTGATATATAGGTGTAGTGGTCAGATCTTTTCATCAATAAGTCTTAGTGACACCTAAAATGCATCTTAGGGGTGTGATTATATATAGTGGGTAGGTGACATTGAACTGAATATATAAAAGGTGTTACATTATTTAATGATTCCCACATCCCATGAATTTTAGTTTTTATATCTATTAGAGGTGTCAGTGAGGGACCTTGGAGTCATTTTATGATTTGGATCTAGGTTCATGTTAAATTTCTACTATATCTAGCTCATTACACTATAAAACATGTTTTTTATCCTATGAAAATATTGTATTTGTATTATTAAATATCTTATTGGGTTGAGGTTCATGTTTAGTGGAGGAGGGGTATCCAATGATATGGATTCCATAAGAGTATCTTGAGGGTTGTGAAATATTTAATCCCATTATAAATGACTGATCATTTTAAAAAAACATGTGCTTCACCATGAAGGTTATTAGATTCAAAAGAGGAATTGATACACTAATTCTGGGGTAGGGTTAATTTGGGTATCGATATTCTTTTCAAAATTATTCTGGCCACACTGGATCTTGACCTCTTTATTATAAGGGCCACTTGGTTTACACATGAGTGTTAGTGATGATCTTATTATTTACTTATTTATCTAATTATGACAAATTGAATGTAATGTAGGGATGAAAGAAGATGGAAACATGGATTATTAGTTAGTTCACCCAAACTGGATTATATATAAGGAGCATACAATATTAATTTGCCAATGTACCAAATCCACTCAGGCTCACTTCCAATTTTTTTTTTGGGACAGATGAATTTTATGCCCATGCTCACTTCCATTACAAAGATTACGATTATCTCACTAAATTCCCAAGGGTCGCCCCTTATTATCTTTCAATGGCTCATTTATAGTGGAAAGGATCACCATCTTCCACTTCATTTTCTCTATAATTTAGAAGGGATCCACATGGAGTATATGAACTTGTAGGACTCATCATCTTCATGAGTTAATGCATACTAAACTGTAGATAGATGTTAAATTTAAGTTCCAATTATTCATATACTATTAGTTTCAATAAATTTTTTTCGTGGAATGTTTCAGTCACTTCACGAACTACCATGAATTTTCCATGAAATTTATTTCTCTACATTGAGTGAGTGCTAGAGGGACCACCTCTTATATCACGGATTTCCCCTCCTTCCACAGACTACATCCACTTCTGCGAACAATATCTTCTCCCATTGACTGTCTTTTCTTCCATGTACTATCTCTTCTTCCATGGATCACCCAAAATTCTATAGTTTTTCCCTTATTCATCTATTGACCACTACTACATTTAGGATGAATTTTCCTTTGTGGTCTACATAGGCTCAGAAACCACTTTCCCAAGAATTTTTACTATGAACAAATTCACCTTTCGTGGAATCCTTACTCATGAACTCTTTCAGACTCCACTAAATTAATCTCATAGAAATGGTACTTTGTAAGTAAAATAATTGTTCTTAATTATTTTATTTTCTGTCCTAGTATAAGAAAATAGATCCCCAACCACTCAAATACTATTTAAAAAAACATTGATTCAGTAAAACCTTCATCACAAACTATGCTATGTAATCCACCTATCATATTTATTACTTTTCAGTGGCTAATATATTTGATGAATGAAACTATTTGTGGAACCAAAAATCATTGATCCATTGTGAAAACAATGAGCCTCCTGTGAAATTCAAGAAACCTATGGACTACGATCGTCCTGTTAACTGCATTCCTCTTTTGAAATATTTCCCAATGTGGTCCATGTAATGCGCTTCGAGGTCCGCATGGTAATATTATGAATAATTCATTCCTATATTTTTTTTCAATTTTCATTTTGGTACCCTCATTTTTGGTTTGATAAAATATTCATTGCGGTTATTTAACTATGAACTCCTTTATGAATAAACATTCTTTGTAAAAAACATCCACTTTTGAGGCCCAATTGTTCTGAAAACACTAGAAAACATAGACACCTAAAAACCTACATCTAAAAACCAACAATATTGATTCATCATTATATAAAATTTTCAACAAACATAATCTCTACAGATACACCAAAATAAACCTCGAGGGACTGTTTCCCAATAAAATGTCTACATGTGGAGGAGGAATTATATAACAATAAAGGGGTGTTTCACAATGAAACCATTACAACGAGGGAAAAATCACCATAAAGGGGGATGGAAGGAATGTGAAGGCATGGGACTCATTTATTGTGTTCTAACAAAAAAGATATTGTAGAATCATGGTTAGAGGTGGAAAGCCATAGGGGTGACCCTGGATAGTGGATTATGTCATTAATGGAAGGGGCACACCATAATGCATTTAATTTAATGTTTTATAAGGGTATTAATATAATTAAATTTAAGGTATTAAAAGTAAAAATATGTGAGTTACTACTTATTTACTAACACAAAAGTAGCCTCACATCCCTATGACCCTCTTCCATATTCCCCACTTTTATAGTCCTGATTATATTTATTCATCAATGAATGTAGATCCGACCTATTACATGAGGCTATAACTAGTATGGTTGTATGACATATTAAATATATTTATAGATTATATTATAATTTCTCAATGCATCAAAAATTATTTATAATTCATATAATTTTATAGATATCTCAATTCAATCTATTTGAGACTGAATAAATTGGGGGTTTGTAATGACTAAGACCCAAATAAACCAATATAAGTTCTCCCATTATTTACCAATGGGTATAACTCTATTTCCATTTATAGTATTAAATGTGGGGAACACTATAATGTTAGTTATTCCATAAAACAAATTTAATATCATTTATATCAACATGTATGTAGTGAGGGGAACCTGGTAAGTAGTGAGTTGGCCTTGTGAGGTGTGTCTTGATGCCAATGGATTTTAATGCTCATTTATTAAAAGAAAAGTAATAAGGGAACATGATTTTAACTAAGTGTGTTACGTTATATACCCTTATGTTGTTAGTGGTATCGAAATAAATTGAATTGGGTTAGGGATCCATTGTTCACCTTGGTATAATATTGGTAATGATAAATATTATTTTACATAGATGGAATGATTAATGTACTCAAAGAATAGGATCAAAAACTACAAATCCCGTTTATGAGATCTTCTAAGGGAGATGGAATCAATGGGATTTTACATTGACCATGAACAACATGAAATTAAATAACTAAAAAATGAATGAATATGTTTATATGAGAAGTTGAAGATTATCTAGATGACAACCCCATCCATGTTCTCCTAACTACCCCAGTAAGTCTAAACCATCACACACATTAACCTAAGGGCGTACACTAGACTAATAAGGGGTTATGTTTCTAGAACCCAATTGTATGAATTTTTATGTTTTCCATGTAATAAAATAATTATTATGTTTATACATTTTCATTATTAATTTATATTTATAATTATATATGAGTTGATGATAATTAGATTTTTATATGAAGAAAGTGGAATTATATTTTTTTAGATATATGGTTTCAATTAATTTTTTATCAATAAATTCATAAATTTTGACAAAATATAATTTCATATAATAATATTATTAAATAATATTTATTTACACACAAATTTTAATATAATTTAATAAAGACTAAAATAATATATATAAGGGTAAAAAAGCAATTATAATGATAAAATAATTAGTATTTTTTTAAAAAATGAGTTCATTGATTTAAATATAAAAAATTGTATTTTAGGGAACTATTTTGATAATATAATCTTCATTATGAAACTTAGAACATTGAAATTAGTTAATGGATATTGTTTTGTAATTTTATGAGACTGTCAAATTTTTGGGTAAAATTAAATAGAGAATAAAATTGTTGTATGTATTATGACATCATATTGGCCTAAAATTTATATAATAAATAGTATAATGGTCATACAATACCCAAAATATGTTTACTATTTAAAGTATTTTTACTGTTATTTTGTTAAATTTTTAAACCCTTAATGAATCCTTCGAAACCTGTATTATATTTTAATGTTTTATAATCAATTAATTAAGGACATGACACTTCCATATCACCAAAGGTATTATAATTAGGATTTTGTGCATTGGAAAGGTAAAATATTTAAATATTCACCTCTTTGGTAGAAACCAAATGCAAAAACTATGTTATGGATTGTGGATTATAATATTTTATCACATAGATTCCAAACCCTATGTTTATAAATTAATAAAGATTTCAATGCTATTTCTCTATAAATACCCACAAAACCTCCAAATACATACACTAAAATATCCCTTCAAAATTAATTTACTCTTTCTATACCTCACTAAATACCTTACATGGTGTTCCAAATTTCTTATTATGATCCTCCCAATCATTTAAAAGATCCCCCTCCAAGTAAGGGATTCACTCTCATTTTTATTGTATGTACATCCTTTGTACCAATCACTATTTATTTACAATTTTCTATGATGTAATTTATTTTAAATCATCCAATTACTAATATGATAATTCCCATGTCATTATAAACTGCATTTTGGTCTTAATCAACCATTCTATAAACCGTTATGTACACCCATTATGCTGCGGAAATTATCCTACAATTTTTCATGAAAATCATTTGTTTAGTGAATACCAATAATCATTTCACTCAACGGTATTTACCTCGCATTACATATTATGAATTGATTAGCATATTATGTGTATCTAACACGTAGTCTCAATTATGGGGTTAAAAGTGATTAAATTCATTCTTATGTTGTATGATCTATGGTGTATACAAATTAATGTACATGATATGAATGTGATGGGTGAGCACAAAATTATATAACACTAAAATGAATTGGGTAATGTATTTATATCATGATATACGACATATAGTTCATGTAATTTTATCCAAATAATACTATGTTATGATATCCTGATGAATATCATTGGATTAGGATTATGATTTTGTGTTTTTTTATTCTAAATTCCTTTTGTTTCCATAATGTTATCCATATATTATGTGCATCGATGTTCATGATTATTATTAACACCTTTTAATTTCATCATGTTAGTCTTGTTGAATCACATGTACTATTATACATTACTGTATGATTTTATTAATCCCTTTCTTGTATTTATTTCCCACATCTTTATTATGTACATATGTAGGTTATCTTGTGCAGTATTTGAAGATTAATGGATTTTAATATAATGTTGATAAGTTTATAATATTTTTGTCATATCACTATTTCCTGTTATTATGTGATGTATCAGATTGTCCAAATACACTGGGGCTTTTAATATTTTGGGATAGTGTTGGTTTTATATTTATGTAATAAATCATTAATTATGATGCATTAAATATATGATCTCTCATTTTTCCTTAAAAACCACTCTCTATTTTTCAAAGATATTTTTTAGATTAGTGAGATATTCCTACATTCCATTGAATGTGGAACAAATAAATGTTAGTATTTACTAATGGAAATTGTGTGTTATATCATTTAAAATATCTTAAGATTAATTATATAATTCTTCATTAAATTGATCACTCTTTTATTTTATATATTTTCTTGATGATTATTTTGAGAAGATATTTTTTCATCTTCTTCGTGTAGGGATAAATCTCTATATGTGGTAGAACTATTATACTTTTTTATGGTAACAAGATTTACTACTAGATATTTTAATCCAATGTATGACGATGGATGTTCATAAATAATGTTTTGGGAATCTAATTCATCATCCTATTTTCACAAGAGAGATTTCATCTTCATCTTTCTCAATTATTTCATACCACTATTCATAATGGTCATAGATGAGATTTAATTTTTATCTATAGTGGATATAAATACTCCATGTTTAATCTATATTATTAATGTTATAATATAAAAATAAAATCATCATGAATCATCAATCGTAGATCCCAAATAGGCATGTGACTAAATTTTCTGATAGCAATTATTATGATCACTTTGCGTTGTCAACAGTCGGGGGAGAATCAGTAGTGGAATTATTGTAACAATTAAAAAATTTATCTTTAAATTTTCCTATGATATTTTTTCAACATATGTATATCTTGTTTCATTCACTTTTAATAAGTAAGAATGAGCATAAAATAGTAATGTATAATGGACATGATGGTTTCATAATGAGATTCACCTCTAGCATGGATGACAATGTACCTTTTGAAAGGTGGTTACTATCACACATGTATAAAAATTCCATTTTTATTATCATGAAAATCTCATTCATGAGTATAACCATAAAAAATTTATCATAGAATGAACTAGGTACAATGTAACATTTATATTTTAGCACAAAATTATAGGATATTGACATGTCCATTTTGAGGTGATTAAAAATGTATTATTAGTATTATTAATTGTAATCTTGTGAATATGATCAACATACTGTCTGTAAAATAATCTATTTGGTCACCTCTATATCAAATCATTCCAAATTATTTATCATATATACATAAATCTAGTATTATTTCTCTTATTCTTCTTTTTTAGTCAAAATAATATGATCATTCTATATAGTCTAGATATGTTAGTTATTCTTCTAAAACAAAATAATAATCAACTAAAAAGAATATTTGAGACACTCTATATATTTTTGTTTCTTCTTATGTAGTTATTTGTATATTTTATTTATTTTATGAATTTTTACATCACTATCTCTCACTTTGATATATTAAATAAATTAAAATCTATATTCCTTAAAATATTTTTTTTCTACATGAGAGAATTTTTCAATTTTACATAACATTTTAAAACCCATTAATATAATTCTCATTATGAAATACCATGATATTTGATAGGATTCCATTCTCATTCAAATAAATTAATTATTCCTAGATGTATCTCACATTTAAAATCATATTTATTCTCATTCTGATATCCATTTAAATCTCATAAAGGCATAGGATTTATCCCTTATTTCTTGTGATATTAATATATATGTGGTCTTATTTGACACCCAAAAACTATTTACTTATTTATGCATGGTAATTGAAGTGTATCCCTTATATCCATAGTGAAACACTATCTCTGTATATATAATGGCCTCCTTTCTATGACATATGAATACATTAAATGGAAGAATACTATAAATAAACCACATGCACCTTTGTGTCACTATTTATCATCCATAGTGCAACACCCTATATATTTTCTGAAACCCTATCCTCAAAAATATTATTATAGTTAAATCTCATATTCCATGACGTAGCCCCATTTTACCTCGAATTCATTTCCTTTTTTGAATTTATAACATCCCTGATGAATAAAAAACCAATAGTTTGGATATACCATTACCCATAGAGATTCTGAAGTGTGTTGGTCATCCCTACATCATAGCTAGTATAGATTACCATTTCATGGTGTACCCTTCCTTGTATTACACTTAAGAATACAGGGGACTACCTTTACACAATATCGATAATCATATGTAGTACTCTTACATAAGGAATGCAACTTGTTGGTTACTCTTCTATATTCTGTATTTACCATTATACAAGCTCTGATTTACCTTTACATATAACATAATAACTCATGGATAACCTTATAATATCTATTTTTACCCTTATGTGGGATTTGATAATTGCATATGACCCTTAAACATCAAATATAATCTCAGGGATACCCTTACAAAAGATTGTATTTTCAAACCCTTACAGATCCCGAATAAATCTATCCATATAATTCTGTAGCTAATGAGGTAAGTCAAAAAACCTGAGGAACATCATAATAAATTCTATGATCTTATAAACAACAAAATATAAGTAAAATTATAAATATTAAAATCCAATCTATTATTTATTTTATTTTTGAATTCAATCACAAATTCCAAAAGTCATTTCTTAAAATATTGAACAAATTTAGATGAATTTTTTTAACATGGACATCAAAATACATCTTCATTAAAATATAAATTTATATGGTCTTGAATAATTATAAATATATTGTCACTTCTAAAAATAAATTGAATCATTTTTTTGAACTTATTATTGGTTCATCAATCATCCAAATTAAAAATTCACTTCCTCAAAAAAAATGTAATATGTGACCATTGAACATCCAGGGATGTAACTTTTTTAATACTTCAATTGGAACAAAATATTTCATTCCATAAATTTATTGACCTTCTAAGAATATTCTATGGATGTTCCTAAAACATCCATATTTCTTTAACCATCCATAGAGATTCACAATGTAATTCTCAATTTAATGCGTATAGATTCTTGGAGATTCACTTCAATCTTCCAGAAAAAATTCATGAGGACACCAATAAACATACAAGATTTTATTATATAATAAATTCTTATTGACATCCAGTATTGAATATATTAATTACATATTGATAATAAATACCATAAGAACATAAATTAGGATCACCACTTTCCTCCTTGCATTGAAATCTTCATTGATGCATTTCTGGAGGATTTTTCAGATTTTTCACCTATGAGTGAGATCGAGTTTATTATTGAGACTATGATAGGTATAGATCCCATATATAGTTAAAATTATAAGTTGGATTATTCATAACATTGAGATATTAATTTTTATCTTGAGGATTTGGAGGAAAATATATTTATTCACCTAAGTATTTTTCCATGGGGTGATCCTGTATTATTTTTCCAGTAGGTAGATGGATCACTATGCTTATGTACTGATTACCAGAGGTTGTATGTGGAGATGTTTTATAACTATTATCATCTTCAACACATCACTGAATTATTATATCTTTTTAAAATAAAAAATTGTTTCTCTATGATAGATCATATGTTTAGTATACCTCAAAATGAATGTGGTACCTTCTCAATTTCCATATACTACATTTAGGAGTAGGTATGGAATATATGAATATCTTGTTCTTCCACTTAGATTAACTAATGTGTTAGAAATACTCATATACCTAATAAATTGGGTCATTTATCCCGATATGTATTAATTTATAATAACATTAATTGATGATATTTTCCATATACTCATAGACAAGTGAATATCATACTCACCGTTTACAGCTCGTTAAATGTACAATGAAAGAGAATCGACTATATATGTAGTTATTGATGTGTTAAATTAGGACTAGAGTGGTGAACTTCTTAGAGAATATGATATCTCTGGAAGAAATATCATTAATAATATGTAAGGATGAGGTTTTGGTTTAATATGAGTGGACCAATAACATATTTTAGATCTATAGTTTCATGGGTATTGTCGGTTACTAATGGAATATTATCCAAGGCTTCATCCATTTTATTTTTTTGATGATTAATTTGATATAAAATAAGGTGAGGTTTAGGAAGTCATATACTTATGGGATGTTATTTTAGGTGTTTATAGGGAGGAATTTTATAGTTATAATGTTGACCATACCTAAGATGGGTATGTGGTATACATTATACTATGAAGCTTCAAGTTTCAAGACTGTTATGGTTATAATGCAAGGTGGGAAAGTAGTCACTTATGGATGAAGTAAATTATGGTCAGATGAGAAGATCTACCCAAACCCTGAACATGATATTTTCGTGTTCGATACAGCATTGAGAAATTTATATCATTATCTTATAGGTGAGTGGTTTATGTTCTATACAAACAAAAATATCCCCATGAATATATTTTTTAGATAGAATTAAACCATTCATATTTGAGGTATGTCAAAGACCTATGGTATTATAATTTTTATGTGCAAAATAACATCAGAAAGGGAATTTCATGGTTGATTCACTAAGTTTTAATAATCTTTATTTAGGTAGATTATATCTAGGGAATGATTTCGAAATTCTTAACTGAGATGTTCCATTGTGCTCAATAGTATCTGGGAAAATGGAAATATAAATTTCTTACTATTAAATTTTCACTTCTTGAGAGGGTAATGTATAGTAAACTATTTAACAGAGAAATCATGGTGGTGATGGATAATATATTTGGTGGGTGATGCCTTATTATTGTCCAATCAATGAAAATGAGGTTACATATAGATTAATGTGGTAGTCCATATGATCAATTATGAGGAGAAGATGTGGGATTCAATTCCCTTGAGATGTGTGATTAATCTAGGAATAACCATTATTTATCATGACATTTAGTGATAATATTGGTGGATTGAGGTAAATCAGGTCATAATGGATTATTTTTAGGATACTTCCCATGTAAAATGGTGATGGTAAAAATAAATGAACTATAGATCGTCATTAGCTATCAACAATTTTTGAGTGTATGTGGGGTGGTGTGACTATGTATTACATGATGGTATTCTTATTTTCAAGATGTAGTATGGGTTATCATGGACTTGTTAATGAAGGCCATACATTTCTTATCGATCATAGAGACGTGTTCCATCAATGGGTTTGGTATGATAGATGTATGTGATATTACTCCTCTATCTTGGGTTCCTAGAAGAATCATTTTATATTAATATGCGTATTTTACATAGAACTTTTAGATAGGTCTTAAATGGGTTCTTGATACAAAAGTGAGTATGATCATTTGTTACTATCCTAAGACTGAAAAGTAATATATGAAAAATATATTGGTGTTGAAGTATATTTTGTTGTTATAAGTCCTTGATTATTTTGTATTTTGGGAGAACGGTATTGTGTTTGTTGATTTATCTAATAATAAAAGTTTTCCAAAATTTATTTAGATGTAACAAAAAAATTATATATCTTGTAAACACTTTCAATTACCATAGTGTTGGCTAGAGGTTTAGGAGTAAGTTATTATAGGGTATTGTCTCATGTAAGATACATTAAATCATTTTTGGATGATCAATAAATTTTTAGAGACTAATAAGAGTAGTAAATGTAAAAATTAATATCATTGAAACCTTCCAATGAATTTCAAGGTGTTACAAGCTATTTATTTGGGTGTTTTTATTTTTGGGAAACATGAGTATTCAGTGGGAGCGTAATATGGAACTAAGGTTATTGTGGTTCTATGAGATTGTTACGAGGATCATTTCCACGATGTATCAGTTATCACATTTATATTGATAGAATGATATGAATTATGTATTACATGAATCTCGTCTTTAGATATACCATCCCCAACCTTCTATTGTAATCAAATTTGATTAAGTAAAGATAGAGAGGGTTGCATTATTTAAGTAGTGACTAGTTTAAATAGTGGACCAGCGTGAAGAAACTATCCATCTGAAGACATGCCTTTTAGTATGTGTGTTGTAGAAGAATGAGAATGTACAGGAGGAGACATGGGAGTGGTAATTTGAAATATAGGTGTATAAGTCCGGTATTTTTCATCAATATGGCTCAGAGACACTTAAAATTCATCCTAGGGGGTGATTATAAATAGTTGGTTTTTTTTTAAGAAAGGTGAGGCAATGACTCTATATTAAATAAAAAGTAGGAAGTAAGACAAGATGGAGGGGAATGGGGTCATACAAGACCTAAATCCCTCATTCATAAGAAAGCAGTTCAGTAATCAAAACCAATAGGATCATATTCATCATAATCCCATTCAGACTCATCCTCTAATGGACTGAAAATATTACCTTGAACCTTTCTTCTACTTTAGATGGATCTAGTACTCATAGTGGATTTCAAGTGTGAGTAGTCCTTCCTTGGTCTTTCCATCTTCATAGGTGCCGATGATAAACCTTCAACAATCCCCTTGCCTTTATCAGCAGCATCTCGGTATGATTTTTTCTTCGGGGATTCTTCATTATCTGTGTCATTCCAGCTGCCCCCAATATTGTTTAATCTTTACTGCGCATTGAGATCATCAATAAACTTAGATCTTTCAATATCAGATCCACAAGCAACCAAGTCAGTAAAATGAGGATCCAACTCCATCGGCTTATGCTCTTCATGTCCACCAGACCTATAAGGGGCAATCTCATGCCATGTCTGCTCAATAGGCCTATCACCAGATATCTGTATCACCTTAGCCTGGAAATGAGGCTCTTCCAGTTGGTTTTTTACACCTCCAGACTGTAGATCAGCCTACTCCTGCACTTAATTAGCACAAACAGTATTAATCTCATGCATAACCCCTTGATCTTCAATCACATCCAAATGGCCAGCAACATCATCCTTTCTTTCTTGCAGAGCGCTGGAGGATCCTACCTTGCATTGCCTTTTTGTAGCTTTTTGCATACCTGCTGGTTGTGACCCTTGACAGAACAGAAATTAAAAGTATCATTCCTAAAACAGTGTTCCTTTTTGTGTCCAATGGACTGACAGTCCGAGCAAAATGATGGTAACTTCTCATATTTAATTTTCAATTTGATGTCATCCTTTGTAGTGGAAAGCACTACCCGATCAGCCATATCATAATTGAGATCAATTTCAACTAAAACCCTGGCATAATAGCCAGAACAAGACATATCTGTAGTTCTATCCATTTTGATAGGATTTCCCACACCTGAAGCAATATTGAAGAGGATGCGAGGGTGCCAATAAATCCAATTCAGACCCAAAATTTGAATCCATACCTGAACTCTGGAGTTCTTAATGGATAACAGATTGAAAGAGAAGTCTCATTCATGAATGGTAACCAATCCTGGCTTCAGGTTAACGGATCCAATCCCCCAAGCACGGCGTTTGACCTCATTCAGGAAGAGGATATGGAAAAATCCCTTTCCTATCGGGATACATCTGAAATCGGGGAAACCCCAAACCTTGTTGAGTCTTGCCGAAAAATCAGATACCTTCAATGGCTTAGACCCAACTGGAAAAATCAATCGAGCAAGAATCGAAAAGAGGAAAATCTTATACCTATCTGTTATATCATCCTCATTATCTTGAACATGAACGATCTTACCTTTGCGGATAATCCTTTCAGGAGCAAAGTCCTTCAGAGATGCGAAATGCCTCGATTATATATAGTTGGTCGATTTCAATGACTTGAATATTTAAAAGGTGTTACATTATTTAATTATTCTCATATCCTATTTTTTTAGTGATTTTGGGATATTATAGGTGTTGGTGGGGGGCCTAAGGGTCAGTTTAAGAGTTTGATCTATGTTCATGTTATGTTTATACTATATCTAGCTCATTACACTATAACGCATTCTGGTGATCCAATAAAAATATGGGAATTTAATGATAAAATATCTCAGTGGGTTAATGTTTTTGATGTAGTAGAGGATGGGTATGCTATGATATGGGTTCCATAAGATTATCTTGAGGGTTATGAAATATTGAATCCCATTATAAGTGACTGATCATTCCACAATCCATGTGCTTCACCATGAAGGCTATTAACTCCAAAAGGGGACTTGATACGCTGATGGGGGGAAATCCGGGTATTGGTATTCTTTTCAAAATTATTCTGGCCACACAGGATATTGACCACTTTATTACTAGGGTCACATTGTTTGAACTCGAGTGATAGTGATGATTTGATTCTTTTTTTATCTAACTATAACGCTTAGAATTTAATATATGGATGAAAGAAGATGGACACCCGGATTAGTAAATGGTTCACCCTCACTAGGATATATAAAAAGAATAAAAAAATTAATGTTTTTATGTATCAAATAAACTAAGGCTCACTTCCAAATTTTTTTGGGCTAGATGAATTATATGCCCATGATCACTACCATTTTGAGGTTCATGATTAGCTCATTTCTTTCCCAATGGTCACTCCATAAATATATTTCAATGGATCATCTATAGTATAATTTATCACCATCTTTGATTCCTTTTCACACTACTATGGAAGGTATGCACATAGATTATATGGTCTTGTAGGTCCATTCATCTTCATGAATTCATGCATCCTAAACTGTAGGTAGATTTTCAATTGATGTTCTATTTTTTGCATACTTTTAGTGTGTAGAAATTTTTTACGTGGAATGTTTTAGTCCATTCATGAACTAACTTGAATCTTTCATGAAATACATTTCACTTCATGGAGTTAGTACTACCAGGACCACCTCTTATTTCATGGACTGCCCCTCATTCCATAGACTGCCTACACTTCTGGGAACAATATCTTCTTCCATGGTCTATCTTCTCTTCCATATATTATCTCTTCTTCCAGGGACATCCCCAACGTCCATATTCGTTCATCTATGCTTACATGGACCGCCTCTAATTAGAGGATGAATTTTTCTTTGTGGTCTATATTTCCTCACAATACTCCTTTCCATGAATATTTCCTACGATCTAATTCACCATTCGTGGAATCCTTACTCACAGACTCTTTCAGTCTTTACAAGAAGATTATAATAGAAATTTCATTTTCTAATGAAAAAAATATCTTATTGATCATTTTATTTTCTATCCTTATATATGAAAATATATCCCCAACCCTTAAAATACATTTTTTCAGAAACGTTGATTTGGTACAACCTTCACCGCAAACTTTGCTATGTAGTCCAACTATCATATTTTATCCTTTTTTTGGATGATGTATTCTATGAATGAAACCCATTGTGGATCCAAAAATCATTGATTCATTATGAAAACAATAATCCTCCCATGAAATTCATGCGTCCTGTAAACTGCGATCCTATTGCAAACTACAATCCTCTTGTAAACTATTTCTCTATGTGGTCCATGTAGTGCACTTCATGGTCTTCATGGTACTATTCTTCATAAAACCATTATCTAACCTTTTTCATTTGTCATTATTGAACCCTGTTTTTTGGGTTGATAAACTATTCATTACGATCCATGAACTATGAAATCCTTTATGGAAAACAATTCTTTGTAAATAACTCCTGATTTTGAGTCCCAAAAATTTCAGAAACACAGGGAAACTTGGACTCCTTAAAACCCTACATCAAAAAACCAAAAAAATTGATCCATGGTCATCTGGATTTTTCAACAAACATAATCACTCCAAATACAAAAAAATACACGTTGACGGTATTTTTTCTCAATAAAAGGTATATCTATGGTGGAGGAATTACATTACAGTAAAGGGGTGTTTCACTATGAAACCATTCCAACAAGGGATAACATTATCATGAATGGGGATGGATGGAATGTGAAGACTTGGGAATCATTTTTTTTGTTCTAACCAAAAGAAGATTGTTCCATCATGGTTATAGGGGGCAGTCCATATGGGTGACCATGGAAGGTGAATTTCTCCATGAATGGAAGTGGAACACCACAATGTATTCCATTTAGTATTTTATAAGGGAATTAATTGAATTAAATTTAGGGGATTAATAGTAAAACTAACTGAGTTACTATTTATTTAATCAGAAAAATGTATCCTTGCATCCCTATGAACCCCTTTCGTATTCTCGTCTTTTAAAGGCCCGGTTATCTCTATTAATCACTGAATGTAGATCCTGCCTACAACATGAGGCTATTACTAGTAAGGTTATTTATAATATTCAATATATTTATACATTATATTAATATTTCTCAATGAATCAACAATTATTCCTATTTCATATGATTTTTTAGATTTTTCGATTCCATCTATTTGAGACTGGATCTGTTGGTGGTTTGTACTGAGTATGACCGAAATTAACCTATGTAAATGGCCCCATTCTATCTCAAAGGGTTTTACTCTATTTGAATGTATCATATGAAATGCGGGGAACAAAATAATCTTATGTATTCCTTAAATCCAATTTAATATAGTTTATAACGATTTTTATGGAGTGATTGCTACTTGGTATGTAGTGAGTGGGCCTTGTGAGGTGTGTGTTGATGCCAATGGCTTTTAATGACCATACATAATATGAACAGGAATATATAACCATGGTTTTGGACTAAGGGTGTTTCATTGTATACACGTGTGATGTTATTGGTATCGAAATAACATGAATTGGGTTGGTGATCCATTGTTCACCTTATGGTGATTGAAATTGTGGAACCACATCCACATTGTATGGTTATGATAATTTTATATCATCCACAATATAGTGAGATTTTATCGAGTATTGACCACTTATGAAAACTATCCTTATGGGGAATCGTTCACTAGGGGACATAATCTAGTGATATAGCTTCCACCTATGACCCGACACCAGTGGTGGATCAAGAAATGTAGATATAATAATAAGGGAACATCATATACCTATAGGACGGTATTATTGGTTTTTCATCCTCCCATGTGTGTTTCTTAATGCTGCATCATCCATATAGAGACTTTATATGTTGTTTTTTATCAGCCCCTGATTGATATTTCCTTGTGGTTCCTCATCCAATCAATATATGAAATAGTAGTGTATCATATAACTATTCATGGATAGTCATGGTATATCATCCACACAAGATTAATAATTCCTCATTTATTAGGTCTTCAGATTCAACAACGATGTTAGATTAGCGATGGATTATTCACCAGAGTGGAACATAATTGTGATGCATCATTCAACTATCTTACTTGATTATTATATCTCATCCACCGTGATTATTAAATGAGGAGTGATATATTTTTTATCCTCTATGTTTGTTTTGGGTAATAGATATAATATCGCATTTTAGAACTAGTAGAATAGGTATATCCAAACATGGATTAGAAAGATCCATCTATAGTGTGTTAGATTATTTATGTACTATTGTTCACATTAATATAATTTTATATGAAGAATACACAATTTTTACTAGTCATTATAGAGAAACTATTTGTGGTTGTCTTTGAGTTGTACTCATACCTAGTTGTGGCTTCTTGGTACCCAAGAAGACATCATGTTTTGTGACCCATGAATAGGAAACGGTCGTGCTACTATGGATAGCTGAGCTAGTGGAGCTTGGTTAGAGTTTATAGGTTAGGATGATATAAGACTCTAAAGAAGTTTTGGATGTCTCCTTTACTTTTTTTATTTTTTATGGGTGTATATGATCTTCAATTTATTGACATTATTTATTTTTTATCACTTTTATCAAATTTGTAATAGTTAATTTTGAAAAAATATGAGTTAATATTTATGATTATATGAAATTTAACTATGTTGTTTAGCTTCTTCTATGGTTAAATAGTTATAATAGTTTTCATGATATTAATTTTATTGAGTTTTGATCAGTATATGTACTTTATGGTATTGTCTCATCACCTATTAAATATTGACTTGTACTGCTAGTTGTTAGATGACAAAGGTTGAGGAGGTGTGCATGAGGTGTATAACACCAAGTTCAGTCATGAAAGAGGTAAAGCAGACTGGGGACACTGTATTTATCAAATAAATTTCTAAAATAAAAATGTATCTAGATGATATATGATATATTTAGTTAATATAAATTGTTGTCAATTTCACTTATCACCCACCAGATGTTTATTAAAATAATAAATGATCTGTCAAATATTGGTCATGTCATTTTTTCCACATCTGGGTGAAAAGTCCTTAAAAATAATCAAATATCATCCATGTTCTTTAAAAATAAGTATTATTTCATTATCCACATTATGTGACATAATTTACATGCTTTGAGAACCTTTCATCAACTTTAACCCTTTTCACCATAATTGTAATATTTACTAGACATCACGGTGGAGCTATCTTACATAAAAAATCCATTAACTATCATCAAATATCATCATTCTTCCTTTCCTTCAGCTAGAAAATCCACCCATATACTTTTTACCCATTATCAATTTTTCATCATCCCTCACTAATACAAGTGAATGGAAGAAAAATGATAGGCAACAAATCCAACACATTACAATAGTAATTCTTATTAAGAGATAACAATATATATATATATATATTTAAAAATATTTGTTAATGTAAAAAATTAATTTAAAATTGAATTTGGAAAAATATGAAATATCAAATAAATGAACAATAATTAAAATAAAATTAAACTATTAATATTAAAATATAAATTCAGTAATATATATATAATGTTTATGTAATTATTGTTTTTAATAAATATTTTTATGCATAAATAATATTTAATTAATTAAATATAATTGTTAATACATTTCTATTTGTAAATATATTTAAATGTATTTATTTATTTAAAAAAATATATTTAATTAATTTATAATATATTTGAAATATAAAAATATAAATTAGTATAATAATATAATTTGAATTGAAAATGTATTTTTTTTAAATGAAATATATATTGATAATATAAAATTGAAAATTAAATAATAATATGTATATATAAAAATATAAATAAATACAATTGAATATATTAAATATATAAATATAATGTAAGAAAATAATAATTTATTAGTATAGAAATATATATAATATTTGTGTTTCTATATATAAATATAAATAAATATAAATAAATATAAAAATATATATATATACAAACACACATACACACACACACACATATATATATATATAATATGAAGGCTATATATCTATGTGTATTAAGTTGTAAAAATAATATATTATTGTATCATATATATATATCTGTGTGTCTGTGTGTGTGTAAATGATAATATAAATAAATAAATATAAATGAATATATTAATATAATTATATATTAATTGTGATATATAGAGAGTGGTAAAATTTTATATATATATATATATATATATATATATTGGCTATGACTGTAAAGATGAATGTTGCTACCACCACACCCTATCTGGAGTGGTCTTGGATAGACCCCCCAAACTCACATGTCATCATTTTCAATTCAATAATCACTTTCTTAGTGCTAAAAACACTGAAACTAACATATATTTTTAGTGTTTTTAAATTTTAAAATCCATATGTTTTATTCGCCCTTTTAAATACACCAATCATGAAAATATTATTTTTTTCATTGAACAACGAATTACAAATTTATTATAGTAACATGTTTTTTTATTAATTTGATGACAAAACACTGTGTATACTCATTGATATTATACTAGGTTATTTATATATATTATTATTTAAATCTGAAACTCAAGGTTTTTTCTAGTTTGTTTTATAATAATATTTTATGTTAATAGATTTTTTATTTATGTATAATTTATTTTTCAAAAAAATGATTTTCTTCATGTTTGTTTATATATATGTGTATATATATATGCCCAGACACATGTATATAAAATATATACTATATATTAACCTAATATATATAGATATATTGTTGTCCTGGCTATTTTGAAAAATATACACTAAATCTTAATCCAATATGTGCTGAGTGTAACCACATTGTAGTATGGTTATGTGATGGTTTTTATAATAAATAATATAGGATACAATTCAAGTAACATTAATATATTCTCCATTATGTTTCTTAACACATCAGGTGATGATATGTAGATGTTTTATTGATTATTAAAAGAGTTTAACAAAATCATAAATAAATGATAACCATTTGAAATATTATAAAAATTGAATTCTAACAGAATGATATTGGATAACATATAATTTTTTTACTCTAACAGTGTCATTCATTCATTGAAAGGGTAATATATATGATATGTTCAGGGGATTAATTTTCATACACAATGAAGATGACATATTGATGTCGCATATATGAAAAAATCTTCTTCTAATTTTCCTTTTGGAAGTAGGTTACCGAAAAATTTTGACGGAGAAGGGGACATACAAAATTATTATGTTCTTACAGTGGAAAACATATACCTCTGGTTATATAAATCCACTGATTGATGTGGAGGGGTCTCAATGAAATTCACTATTGTGCAGAATTCATCATGGGTAGTGAAGTATTATTTTTTAATATTTTTATTTTCATTTTATTATTTCTTATCTTATTAGATATTTTGGATGGATTTGGTTTTTTAATCTTAATAAATTTATGAAGAGACATCATGGATTTTTTATTTTTTGAGTCTTGGATATTAAAGTTCCTTCATGAAGTGAATTCATTGGGGGATATGATTTTATATGAATTGGTACATAATCAATATTATATTAATCATTACATTGATCATTAGAGAAATCTAAAAATCCAATTTTCTGATGGTGTAGTGGTTAGATAACTAATACATGGAAACCAAATAATGAATTATTTCTTGAGATAATTTTTACATTCGTGTTAAAGGTGGTTTCATGTTATATTCATTTAAAAAATGTTAATGGATGGGTTAGAATATAATTAGACATGAGATTGGATTCAAAGGTGTATAATTTATCATGTTGGATGAAAAGAAGGTGTGAATGTGTTCTCTATTCTCAATTAATTTTTGAAGAAAAACAATAATTTACCTATTTGAAATAATCACGATATTTTTCATCGACATTACACTATGATGTGTTTCTGAGGAATCACCAGGTTCATTCTTGTAAAGGATGGAATCATTTCACTAAGATGTCTTTTCGATATTGGTATGTTGGTGATGAAGATTGGATTCATGTCACAATAGGGTTAGTCACTCCACAACCATAGAGTTCAAAATTCGAAGAGATATGTTGTAGGAAATGTATATGTGTCTAATTTAATATTTATAACCTTCAATACACAATCTGTGTTGGACACACCATAATACGTCTACTAGAAATATGAGGTTATAAGAAATGTCAAAATTCAATCATAGTCATCACACTATGAATGTGGTTGAGGATAATATAATTTTTTTGGATATCATTGAGGATTCTCAATGTGATATAATCAAAATACATTGGATCAAAAAATCAATCTACAATTCAGATCATTACAATATGATGTATGTGAGGTATTTAAAATGTGGTTCTTCACTTTAGAGAATGTATAAATAAATATTGAAAGATTCATACAGACATTCAATAACTCATTCTAGAGATAATTAAGTTGAATATGTGGGGAATAATAAAGATATTAACATGATCTTAACATATTGAAACTTTAGGAGGTAAGTGTAATATTAATGGATTTTTTGATAATTTTCTATATATTAATTATTCTTGGAATTTATGACCTTATTAACACTACATTACTGGAATATTTTGAAGACAATACAATAACATAGATACTGATATCACAATTTTTGGATAACATGTATTTGACACTTAATAAAAACAATATTTTATCATTGTAAATCAATTATTTCATGATAATTTTATCTCACTCTATCTGAATTCATCATTTTATTTCATTGCGGATTCTATTAAATAATTGGGGTATGGAATAATTTTTTTAGTGTTTTTGTTTCCATAGCCACTAACTCAATCCACACTAAATGGTATTATTCTATATACTAGGCCTGCCATATGAAATCAAATAATATTAAATCGGTTTATAGAAGTATTAAGTATTTGAGTGTTGGTCATTATTGATGACATAATTTTTAACCGAGAGATATATGGAAAGCATGAATTTCATCAATAAAAAAGCAGTCTATAAGTTCCATGGGAAAGGATTTCATATACTAATGGATAAAATGATTCAATGTCATCTATTTCATGTCTTGAAAATTAATTATATCAAGATATTTTACTATGATGAACCGCTGAACACCTCGGGGGAGATTAATTAGAGTGAATTCATAATTGTTCTTATATTTTAATGAAATTGGATCTTTTCTTGAGATTATAAAATACACATTAAAACTATTATTATTATTACACGCATGAAAAATTCATTCATAAAAATATAAGTGGGACAAATGTTGGAAATTTTCCTCGTTTACTTATAGTTATATACACCCATGGATTATATAGAAATGTTTTGTTGAAAATCTCAATACTCATCCAATCTTCACGACCACTTCATTTTTATACTCCTTGATTTCAAAGGGGTTATAAATATATTATAAATATATATACCGAAAATATAATAATTTCTATCAAATTTATAACACCTTAAAATTATTGGAGTTTTATAGGAATCCTCAATCAACACTTTCACATATTCAGTGATGTTGATATAACTGTTAACTCCAATGAAACCATGTATACTCAAAATGCCTTCAAAATTATAGATATTAAATAATCCTCAAATAATAACACAATTATCTTCATGATATAAAATATCCTATTTATCCCCTGTGTATATACCTCTATATTCTTATGCAACATGTTCATATATAACCAAAAAAATAGTATTTAAATTTAAAAATTCAATTTTATTACTAATATCTAATTTAAAACCTACCAAAATATTTTTTCCCAGAGATTCATTGCCATAGAAATTATAAAACCATCATGGATTTTCCATATCATCATTTCTTTTGGAATTTACTAGTTTATTGAAATAATTAAATGATATTCTACCTCATATATTGAATATTATTTTAAAAGTTAATTTTCTAAATCATATATAATAATATATTTTTGTATAAATGATTCACATAACATGAAATTCATATAATTATAAATAAATTAATGATTCAAAATCAAAAACATGTAACATTTCCAAGCCTAGTAGTCAAAGAACAACCTCTCCAATCATAATTTAAAATTGATCATAACAAGACCTCACTCTCCTTTCACAATATTTTCAATTCCCGAAACAAAATAATTTAATTTTACATAATAATCCTTCATATGGAGATCTGAAATCTCACATTTTGAATGATTATTTCTCGATCATCTAATAGTTTCCTAACCATCTTCATGGTGTGTCATTTATTTCATGACTTGTAATGTGAAACTCTATATTTTGACTATGTAATATTTTTTATGTTTTACTATATTATTTAATAGTTTTCATAATGAATCATAAAAAAATTACATTTACTCTCATAAAATAGTAAGTACATTATACATTTTTTAAACCCCAAATCCATTCGTAGAACAACTCATGAGGTCACGTTGTGGGAATCCTCCTTGAGTGAGAACTACTAAAAATAAATACCACCCATCATAGCATGGAAAATTTTATCTCCATTTATATCCTTTCAACTAATAAAATTTTAATCCCTATAAAAAAATAGTTGAATAATACATTATATTCATTAGGTAGTGTGGAAGGCCAAACGATCATTGTTTGAATGAATTTCAGGGACTCAGTGTTTTAATTAATAATTTAGAAAGCATGGGTAACTAATGGCATGGTGTAGATATCTGCCTCCTTAATTTAGGTTCAAAAAAAAATTAATTTGAAAGTATTATTCCGAAACATCATTATAAATATAAAATAGATATCAATGTGTTTTGTGCAAAAATATGTTGTACGATATTTTCGATTAATTCAAAGGGAATTTTATTTGAACCTTGAATCGACATTGGTGGGTAAACGATGTCATCATTATCTTTGATTATTTTATTCATCCATATAATCTATTTATAGGAATTATGAAATTAAATATACTCTTATTTTTTAATACTCAGATAAATATAACCCCATTTGTTAATTATCCGTTAAATGTTGTTTATTACAATGTAAAAAAATCCAAAACTTATTAATTATTAATCTTTATCATCACTAGAGAAATTTATATTTAAATAATACGAAATTTTAAAATACTTTTTAGACTTGAAAAAAACCATAAATCATTGTTTGCTAAATATACCTAATTATTCCCATAACATAAATGATGTGTACTATCATATTATATCCAAGGAACCATGATGAAAATCAAGTAACATTGAAAATGGAAGGCCTAATTATAGTAAGACAAAGTGAACTCTTAATAAATATTCTATGTAGATTTGAGTCCAATCCATCACTATTCTCATGATTTCTATGTATAGTTCTTATTTTTATTTATTTAATAACTATCATGCAATTTTGAATTTTTAATTACATCAATGTGTACCTTATATATTTTACCAATGAGATTTATGTTCCTTGTTTTGTATTTGTAACCCTTGAATGTAATTCCATTCCACAATTAATGAAATAAAAAATTTCGAATTAATTAATTGGTAAAACATATCTAATAAATTCTATGTTTTCCTCCAAATATGTTTTTATCCATATAAACCATCACTATTAACCATTCATATTCTTATATTTTCACATAGAGAATATGATCATCCCCACCTCTCATAAATTCTAAAATTTTCAAGAATGTAATAAATCTATTTTACGAATAATATGGTGGATATTTTTGACCATACAAAGCCTTTTTTCAGTACACACAATTTCAAATAATAATTTTCAATTAGAAATTTATTTCTTCATTATATATATACCTTTTCATTTAAATAAATTATTAAAAATGATGTATTTATATCCATATAGAATATAATAAACATTCATTGAAAAATAAACACTAAGAAAATTTTGATAGAATATATCCATTCTACTAATGAAAATATTTCTTCAACATCAATGACTTAATGTTTTATATAAACATCACATACTAGCATCCCTCTATTTTGGACCAGTCAAACATTTTCAGGAATATTTTTTTGAATAACCGTTTGATAGTAAAACAACATGATGTTTAGGTTTATCCATAATCTATATTCCCTGACCCAAAAGGTTCTAAACTGGTGCCCTGATCTGAATTATTACATGACATCAAGATCAACCCCCATATGACATTGATTTCGGACTAGCATCGAGGGTATAATAGGTCACAAGGTGAAACTATACCCTCTTTAACAAATTAATCCATGTATGATAAAATATGAAATAAAGGAAAAAATAAATGTAAACTAGAAAATCTAAATTACTAACCATTTCCCAAATTGGGTGCAACCACAACCAAATATTATAAATGTCATTTCATTATAACCATGGAAAAAGTGAAGAAAATAAAAAATAAACACATAAATCCAAAACCCCAAAATGGATTATGACACAATGTCTAGATTCTCATACATGCACACCATTATCTAAACTCAAATCCCTATCATATTACCTTTCCCCTTGTCCTATATTGTGACCATGAAATATAATCAGGTACCCGATCACTGTCTATCTTGGGTGTGTGTACAACATAGCAGGCCACCAACAACAGTGTCTATAAAATATCATGCATAAAAACATTGGGTGTGAAATTAAAAATAAATGACAAGATAAACAATGAATAACTCGGATTAAATTATTTAATAATAATCACTTTTACCATATAATCATTATATTACAATATTCATCGCTTAATCCATTATCATCACTAAGTTCATTTGAATCACATAAACCACTAAAATCACTTAAAGCATGGTTTTGAAATATAAATCACATTTAGTATGGCCTAAGCTATTCAATTACAGTGAACAAGGGAATAATTAGAGTTCTTTATCTCACAATGTATAATCACTTCATAAAAAATGTTTACTTAACTTAGAGACTCGGTTAAGGTAGTCTCATCGAATGCCACCACTAAGGGTAAATAGACTTGGTCCCCTTCCCTAACCCATGAATTATGGGGTGGATTTTAGTGCCTTAGTTTAACTAGAACAATGGGAATATATCCTCAAGTACAATACCCCAAAACAACAAATCCATGTGAACATGCTTATTTGTCCATTTACTATATATATCATATAACAAACCATAAACTGTCAATACACATAACATATACAGTTTAACTTTAAATAAGAATTTGAATCATAATCAAGTCATAAACCATTAGCTCATTTACCATTTAAGTAGAATTACACATTTAAAGAATTTAACTTTTTATACCTTAACCCATTTAGGATATTCATCAATTCCCATACATTTATCCATTTTACATAATTCACCAATTTACATGCATTATCCCATTCCAATTAACCCCTTTTCAAATTTTCCTCAACAATACATTATTCTATTGCAGAAAAATAGATACAACTACCATTATAGAATATTTTCAATTTGAACAAACATATCAATATATATATCATGGTCTCCATTTAAATAAAAGTGGGCATTAGGATTAGCATTTCAATTTTCCATGTTCAGGAATATTGGAACAACCCATGGGTGGCCCTAAATGGCCTAATGAATATCAAAACATCCCAAGAAGATCATGAATGGTATAATTCATTTTTCATGCAACCAATTTAGAAAATCATAATAAATTCATCAAATGAAAATCAATATGGATGAAATATCAAAACCAAACATGAACAAATCTACAAAAAAACATTATGATATAACATTAAGACCACCTACCTCAAATCCAAATATGAATGAACCCTTGAACATAAAACTAAATCCATATGAAATCACTTATTAAAGAAGAATACACTGGTAATCTAAAAAAATATGGTTTTAGGGATTCAAATGACTAAGACCAAAACCATATTCCCTAATATGGAAAAGATAAGTAAGAGCAGCGTTAGAAATACCCATAACTTCTATCAACAAACAAAATAACTAAAAATGGACTAGAATTGAAGTAGATATACCATTTAGAAGATTAATAATGTTTGGTTCATAATTAGGGATGGAGGATAATGAAAATATGAGAAAAACATGTGGCGAACATAAAATAATGGGGGGTAAATTTGGTAATTTATCACTTTTTATGGGATGCATGATCCGGAATAACATGAACCAACCGTGCACTTACCTTTGTCCAAGAGGGATGCAAGTCACATTTTTACCTTGATATTCCACACATTTGGAAAAATAATTTTCCAACCCTTTGAAATGACTATTTTTATGGTTCCACAATTTAGCCTCACCCCTTGAACTATTTTCACTAATTGCGCACTAACCATGCATCATGCACAGTATGGCATGATTTTCGTTAATTTTGGGTCCCAAAACCTGGGAAAACCCATAACATTTCTCATTCACCAAAAACCATTACATTAAGTAAAATTAATAGATTAAAACAAAATTTAAACAAATAGATACCTCTATGATGATCGAGGTCTCACAACCTCCCCATCTTATATTATATCATCCTCAAGATGCCCCTAAAAGAATCACTGAGATTTTGAAGAATATAGATTAGCCCATTGGGCCTTCATATCTGGATACCTTTCACAAGTTTCTTCTGTTACATTACAATGTTTCAATAAAAAAATTAACAAAGGGTACATTTTTTCCAAAAAGTATTTCCTACAACAAGCCATAAGATGAACCAAAGCCTCCTCAAAGGACAGATCAACCTCAATCTCAATATCCTCAACAAAAATCACATGGGAAGGGCCAGGTTGATATTACTAAAGATGTGACATGTGATTACATTATACATACTATTGTACCACTGAGGAGGATCCAATCATCACATCATTAGCCTAATCATATCCATAACTCATGGACAAAATTTATTGGATCCATGTTACACTATTTTTCAATCACTAATGGGTACCGAACCTTGAAATTACCCAATGAAAAACAGATGTTTTTTCAACCACAATTACATCACATCATTAGTCAATAACTCTATGTTAAATTACCATGTTCTATCCTAGACACCCATCACACAACCCAAAGACAACATTCGTCATATTGTACTCAGCTGATCAGTACTGAAGCTAACGCTTGCTTCCAAACTGAACACCAAGAAAGATTTTAACCCAGCCTGTCCAATATGAAACACTGATCACTACATCAACAAGACACTACATGCTATGGTTTTTCTCACCATAGGCATTATCCCCTAACCAACATAATCTGATAGTTCTCACCACCGTCATCCAAAAAGAATCACTAGTCCCCCAACTAAAAACTTAACAACAAAACCGACATGTTTTCTAACCCACCATCTCATGAATCCAGAAAAACTCCACCAAACAAAGACATCCACAATTTCCATTAAAACTACTTGAGATGAAGTTTCGTACACCATACTTTTGACGAATAAGAATAGCATGACATCCCTCAAAAAAATCTTCATTTCTAAAGTATTATTTCCATAAAAACATCAAACTATATGTGAATCATAACATACCATGTCTGTCCCCATTTTTTAAGACCAAACTGACTGTCTTGTCTGACCACCCCAACAGGCTTCTCTCAAACCACCATATTCCACCATTGACATGATACTCTTGTTACCTTCCCATGGAGCCTACACACCGAATGCATCACTCTATTACATGGCTTACCTATGAGTGTATTTTCCCCCACTTCTGGTTAAAACCCAATGTTCAAGCACCCTCCACTATACACGTCATTATTAAGCCCCACCACACCGATCAAGATTCAAAAAACAAGAACTGATGTTTCTCATAATTTGACTAATAAAAACTCAGTTCTCCCCCAAAATACATTAAACTTTTGAAACAAACTAATAATTATTAACATCAATCGAAAGTGTTTGATACCCCCCCCCCACACCTTCATTCCTTTCCATTGTCGAGTCGAGCCATCCTTATGTGAATCATCTTGGAAACACCCTCCTTCAATGTTGGAATCACACAACCTCACATATCAAAGATGTTTGTACGTCAAAAATCATTCCAAGGAAACTAGACCCACCTATGAGAGTCCATTCCTACTTTTCAATAAATTTATAAAACACATCTTCTATTTCCATGCCAATCAATGATTCTAAGACATGCATATCATATTCTTCCTTGAACAACCTTGAGCAAGAATCCAATGCTTGGATCAATCAACCACAACATCCAAGGTCCTACTGTTCCTTCATAGAGTAACATAAATTTTCTCATCACGGGTTTCTCATTATAATCATGATGCCTCCACATTCACCACACATTATTCACCACACCTCCATGACTGAATTATGTATCCTCCCCCTAAGATTTTGGTTTCTACTCCTTTGTCAAGAAACTCCAACAACCACATACAACAATTCAATCATATGAGAAACCCTCAAAATTTGGATGTTGTCATCTAGACTCTATCAAAACAGCAAAACCAACTACAATGTCTCCACATTCTGGCATCTAAAAAAGGAACCCATGACATTTTTTGACCTTCTATCCAACCCAACATTCTCACTTGTAAATGGTCGATGGTGTACTTATAAAAATTCAACATCACATACATGGAACCTTGAGAGTGACTTCCAAGAGTCCCCACATCCATTCAAATAATTCAAAAATGTTAGGCATAAATCAAGAGATCTCTCAGTGTATCCAAGATAACGTTATGATATTTTACATGATATTCAATAGATACAATACACTGATATTTCATCAATGATCACCGCAAAAACTCTTCATCACTAATACCACCTCCTATTACTGGGACACCTTGGCCTGTTAAAATTTCTATGTTTCCATCCCCACCAATACGTCTTCAACACCCATCCACCACCAATCTTGTTGGGTTTCCAACTCAACTCACTACCCCATTCTCGACTCCCTATGAATTATCTATGAACCAACACTTCCAATGGAACTACTTCCACCATGCCTCTCGAGTTCTTCTAGTACAACCCAAGTGGGAAAAAACCAAAACAATGTGGCCCCCAATGTCATTAAAAACCCAAAGATACCTGGCATAGTAATGCATCCCACTTTGGTTTCACAGAGTGTGAGATGATATTTTCTCAGACCACCTGTTCACCAATCACGAACAACATCGGGCCTTACCAACATGTGCCCACATATGGACTTCATCTGAGGCCACAAGGCTATGCACCTTACATTGACCACACTATTTTCCATACTCTGGACCTCATGAGCCATAAATAACTAGACCCAAAAATATTCCTAAATATTTAACGATGCCTCCATGCCCCTCAATATTACTGAACTAGATTGATTCTCAAAATTCTCATCAAACAACACATTATTTTAAACATGCCTAACTACAAGACCGACCCTCACCCTTTGTGTGAGTATAATTAAAAAGTGTCCGTACATGCCTCAGTTATCCTTTTCTAATTCCTTAAATATACCCATCTAGCAACCTCTACTATTATCCACCACCATTTCATGTTCATAACTATCATTCCCCTTGAAACCAACCTTAAACCAACCTCAAGGCTCTAGTGTTTCCTTCAGATAGAAACTGTGGAATAATCATGCACTTTTTATTGAAACACGATGACACCCACTAGGCATCGATTCCTCTGCTATAGCACCAAACCATGATTTTCATTCCAAGTCACCTAAAAAATAGAGCTTACCACCCTAAAAGTCAAACATTATTTTCCAAAGAATCTAAACTCATTATCACAAATCAATTCGTGCCTCTGAAAACTATTGACTGTACCCCTAATCCCCCTAGGCCAAACCCACACCTATCCAAATAAGAAACATCCCCTTCTGCCGCACACATACAAGCGCACTTACAAAATGGAAAACTACACTCATCTTTCTATCTCATGGGTTGAACAATACCAACTTCCCAAAATAGGGGTAGTGGTAAAAAGTTAATGGGCCCTTTCTTTAGGACATATATATAAAATTTCTAAATATTAACCAATCATTGGTGGATATCCTACCCCTTATAATGAACAAGAAATCTATCATAAAAAATAATGAACTTAATCTAGGTTATACACACATAATAACACAACCACAAAAAATGGTACCACAAACAAATATATCAGTTTCAAAACCAAACACAACCTACTAGATCACAACTCATAACGGTTACCGCATCTATGCTACTAGATGATACCCCTCAACCTCAATGACACAACATAGAAAATGGAACAATAAGGACCACCCCTCAACATGACACATCAAAATCACCATGGTCTTCATCTACGACACTCTCTCTACCAAAACCACCAACATACATGGTTTGTTCACAAAACTGGGGTACCTGCTTCCCGTGGCCCTTTATATTCCAACATTCCTCATGCTCAATATTATGTTACACACACTCCTAAAATCATTATATGGTGTTATAACATGATCTCTATTTCCATATCAAACATTCTCAGCATGAACCTCCCTATGTTAGGTCTCATCATATGCATAAAATAAGCAAATTTTCCATGAAACTGTTCCTCTCCTTGGTCACCATAAATAAATGGGTTCTCATTCATTGCTACTGGTGGAGAATTCTTGGTGATACAACCATGTTTTCAAAATAGCACACATCATCATGGTGTCATTTTTTTTTAATTTAAAACATTGTTATTAGAAAAAATAACATCAAGCTTCCCAAATTTACAAAAATAAAGGATCTCTGCTATCCATAAACATCCCATTTTGAAAATACTATCCCAACAAACATCATCACACCTAGAAAACTACCCTAAACCATCCATATAACAGTTTGTGGTCTATAGTGATAAACTGACTCACAAAACCATTATTAATTTTTATTATACATTCCATTTTAATAGTTCCACTAGCACAATGTAAATATCCCAATGTTAGGTAAATTCCCTTTTTCATATAATTTTACAAAAAATATTTTTAACTAGTTTTAAACAATAATTTAAGTACAATTATTCAACCATTCTTTAATATTATCCCCATTTACACAGTTTCATCATCTTTATTAGGCATGTATTTTTAAAAACATTCATGAATGTAAAATGCATTCTACCATTCATGTCTCACACATCCTCCCCATGCGAGCCTACCACGATGGATGCCACCTTGGTCAGTAGGTGACTATATTGACGCTTGAATGGAAAATAATGTACTACTCCTAATATGATAAAATTATTATTAAATAGCATCATTACACAACAAGTGAATCACAAAAAGGTGAAATATCATTGAACCAAAACAGAACACATTAAAAATAATAATCACACCCTAGGAACAAGGGTTTTCCCTCATAAAAGGGTTAGAGAACCCCAATAAGACTCCCATTTAGGAGGCCCAACACTTCCTAATATACAATATTTCATTCCCAAATAGCAATACTGAGAATATAACATAGATGATACAATATTGTAATGTCCTGAATCCGAAATATAGTAATCTGGTCACCCAAGATGGAAAATCAAATGACATCAAGCACACCCTCGTATACACCAGAGGTTACAGAATAACAGTGAGGGTCATGTAAGTCACGTGCAATGACTATACCCTCTTTACTATAGTAATCCCCAATATATAATATATGAAATAATAGAAAAAATAACAGTAAAATAGAAAACAATCATTATAAACCATTTCCCAAATAGAGTATAACCACAATCAAATAATAAAAATTTCATGTCCTGCTAACCATTAAAAAAGTGAAATAAACCCATAATAAATATTAACATCCAAAACCAATAATGGCTCTTAATTCCATGTATAGTTCATCATCTATGAACAACCCTAGCCCAACTCAAATCTTTATCATAGAACCTTTTCCATTGTCCGTTCCTAATAACATGAAATCTGATCATGTACCCAATGATGGAAAGAGTAGGGTGTGATCACAACCTAGTATTCCAACAACAATATTGTCTATAAATTATCTAGTCTGAATATATAATGAATCAAATTACAAAATAAATGATAAGATAAATCAAGGATAACTAACATTCCATTAGTTAACAATAATCACTTTGACCATTTAATATTTCAATTCTATTATTCATTTCATAATACATTTTAATCATTTTCCCATTTATATCACATAAACCATTTAAATCACTTAAACCATGTGTTAAGAATATAAATAATATTCACTACGTCCTAAGCCAGTCAATTACCATGAATAAGTGAATAAGAAGAGTTCAATATTTCATTAGGGATACATATTTAGATAAAAATATACTTTACACATATCTAGATGCCTCAATCGAGGTAGTCACATCAAATTCAATAATTAGGTGTATAGATCCTAATTCCCCGTCCCTAAAACATGAATAATGGGGTGGGGTTTATAGCCTCAGTGTAACCTGACCCATGTGAATAGATCTTGAAGTCCAATACCCTAAAATACCAATCTATGTGCACATTCTTATTTATCAATTTCAAACATATACAATATGATAATCTATTTATAGTCACTACACATAAAATTTTGAATTCACATTAAAATCAACATATAAATCATCATCAAGCCTTAAGCCATTTTCAAATTTTCTATTTACTTAACACAAACTATTTAACCCATTTTCATTTCTATAACATATCCCATTTCAAATATTCATCAATTCCCATACATTTAAACATTTAAATTATTTCATCAATTAACATCCAATATCCCATTTAATCAATTCAATTACAACTCATGTCATTTGAAACATTCACATTATTCTATTTAAAACATTTTACATTTTCCTAAAAAATCAATAATTCCATTTCCAAAAACAAAAAAAAAACCATTAGTGGATCTTTAAAATTTGAACCAATATGTCAACACATTTATCATGGGATTTGTTTCAATACATTTGGAATTTTGGCTGCATGTTATGGAATATTTTCACACCCATTTGGTGGCCCTAAATAGTCATATCAATATTAATACATCCCATAGGGGTTATAATGGGTCTAAATCATCATTTTGAAAATCATTTTACTAAATACTTATAAAAGAATAAAATTATCAACAATAAGGTAGTAATATCAGAACCACACATGCACAAATCTACATCAACAATATGGGATATAACATATAGAACACTATCCTCAAATCCAAATATGAACACACCCTTGACCATAGCCTTATATATTGACTAAATAACCCTTTTTATTCCTAACCAATGATCTAATAAATAAAGAGGGGTTTATGGCTTCCAAATAAGGATAATAGAACCGAAACCCCTAATATGGAAAAGAGAGGAAGAATGAGTGTTATAATTATGCAAAACATTGACCCTCAACCAACAACACTAAAAATGGTCTTGAATCGAATGAGATCAACCATTGGGTGTTTTGGGAAATTTTGCATGGTCAATAGGGATGAATTGTGAAGAAATTAGAAGAAAATTGGGTTAGAAAGATAAAATATCGAGGGTGTAATTATGTAATTTTTCAATTTTTAATGGATTGCTCATTTTGGCCCCATTGTTTGGAAAACTATGTGCCAATAGTGTGGGTTCCTCTATCAAAGTCTGGTTCACATCAGATGGTTACATGGGATTCGACATGGTTGGAAAAACCATGCACCAACCATGTACAATGTCTCTATTCAATGTTGCATTGTTTGGACTCACCCCTTGTAGAATTTTCACTAACCTTATGTTAACCATTCGACATGAAAAGTATGGCCTGATTCATTTTTCTTTAATATCCAAAACACCAATGAAATCCCTCTAGATTCCTCATACACCCATCAAAAATTATACTAAACCAAAATATGCTATTTAAACCAGACATTAAAAAACATTCATACCTCCATGATGTCCAAGATCTTACACATAATATCTTATGATTGATTATTATGACTCAGATCCAATTCCTCAATCAACTTTTTCACCAATTCTTCTTTCATTATCTGTTCCTTAAATGAATTTAGTTCTATTTATAATAATAAGGTAGTATTCTCCATTCTTTTCACCCTTAGAGTCATTATTGGAGCATATTTGGGTATAATAATATTTTATCAATCAACGAAAACTCTTTTTCTTCTTTTTTGTGTCATATGATGAGTTAATTCTACAACATTTTCTTATACTGATTCGACATTATAATCATCAACAATCGTATTTTTTATTCCCCTAAACCAATGTTTATCAAACCATATTCTTTGAAAACATCCTTAGGAATAATATTTCCAACATTTTATTTGACTTCACAAATAACAATATTCACATAACTACACTAAATAATATTTCTAAACACTTTAGTAAAACAATTAATCGGATTACACTATGATGAGTAACCTAATAATATAACTTCATTTGTTGTATCTTCATATTAACCTTTTATGATATTTATTATGATTAAATAATTTTCTTGTGAATATTCTATGATTATTTAGTGAGGTCTTCATTTTGTAGGGCATTTCGTGTGAAAAATGTTTTTCTTATAGAATATGTAATTCTATATTCTTGGTATACATATCCACTTGTACTGCTACTTTTGAGTAGTGACATATGTTTCAAATTTCTATCAACAATTTATTTAACATTTGGTTTACCATTTTATTTCTTTATTCCACAACCAAATTCTATAAATGAGTTCTCTTTGAAGATACATAATGTTTAATGTAATTCATTTCAAGATAATATTAAACCACATTAGATGTGTATTTAGTTTGATTATATTGCGACATAATCTTCATTGTTATTCGAGTTTCATTTTATGTGATTTTTGAATATCTTTATATATTATAAAACCCTTACCTATTTGATTTTATAAAATTTGAACATCCCATTGTTCTAAAATATCATAAAAATTAGATCAATTAATTATCACTATATTTTAATTTACAATTAATAATACCATATACATCATTTTAGATTAGATTTAAAAAATGAAATTATTTCTTCTTAATTGGTGTATAAAAATTTCAAACCATCTTTCCTCACATACAAGGTCATAAAAATTTGTTGGTCTCTATTAAAGTTAGGCGTATATATTGTAGCTCTAAACATGGAAAAGTTATTAAATTTTTATTAATTAATATTCCCTATCTTAAAATTCCTCAAGATGATTTTTTATTCCACTATTAGAAGAGATGGATTCTCTTTACTATTAAACTAATAAATATTTTATTTTTTTCATGAACCATTGATAAGAGAATTTATTATTATTCCTTTGATATTTCATTCTTTTCTATTGAATTTGACATCCTAGACATAGTCACAACAATATCATACACTCAATAAGATTTGATGAACTCCATCAACATATATAATTTTAGTATTATTGAATTCATCGCTATCAAAACATTTCGTTCCACTTCCTTTAATTGTTTATACTATATGATTTTTAAAATGAAATGTCCTTCAATTATTCCCTTTAAATATTTGAACAGATTAACACTACACATAAAATGTGATAAACACCTACCATATACAATATCAGTTCTAATATTATTTGACACATTAATGAAAATTTGACATAAAATTTTCTCATCTATCTTATTTTTTTCATCTAAGATATTAATAAATTAATTGAGTTGTTTTTTATCACTATATTTTTTTAGTAATCCTATGTAATCATATGAAATTGATTTTCATCAAGATTATGAAAACTATTTTTCAAATAATTTTTTTTCTTCTATCCATTTTGTTTTGACATACATAATAATATTTACATTTTAATTTCTTATCGTATACAACTATATGCCCCTAATTCGATCAATTAAATTAGCACTCAATCTATGAATTTCTATTTTTATATGAAGTATATGTTCCAACTCCACCATAATAGGACTTAATGTGGAAAATAAAACCATAACACTATCAGGTCATTAATTTATATATCCTTTTGTAATCACTACTATACATATGTACATCAATGTTATAACTACTTGGTTGTTGATAAATTTTCTATTTTAGATATTTTTCCTTTAACGAATTTTCCTTGACTATTTACATTGGATGAGTCTATTTTTAATTTACCCACTTTATTAACAAGACAGTTTTCACCGATCGAATTGGGTCATTTAGCACTATGTAATTACTCTATTGTTTTTTCTTCAATTAACCATATATTTCAAAAATTACATTTTGAATTTATTAAACTAATGCTTCTAATTAAAATAATATTTTTTAATACATGATTAATGATTCATTCCCAGGGATATAAATTCCTTCTCATCTATTTTTATTTTCTTATCAATATTTGAAATAGATACTTTAAGATTCTCCATGATATAATTATATTACGTAATATTCAATTTAATTTAAATATTATTTATATTTCACTTGACAATTATTACTTTTTTTCAATACCATATATATATAATCAAAATTATTATTAAATTCAATCACTGTAACATTAAGTTTCCTTGAAGAATCCTCTAATTTCCCTTTACTATTTTATTTTTAGATCAAGGTCCTCAATAAACCTTAAAATTCCACCTAGATCTCTAAATATAATTTTGTTAGAAAATTATCTTCAATTAATTAATTTGATTTTGTGACTATTTTCATCAAAATATCTTCTATATCATATATAATATTTATTTAATACCTTAAAATTTGTCTCCATCAATATCTTATTTCTATTTTCAAACCAAAAAAAGTATATAAAACCTATTTTAACGAGAATGTATTAAAACGAAATCGCTTCTATAGAGAAATTCATTATTTTTTTATTAGTATTCACACTCACCACCCCCTTAATCAAATATATCATAAATCAATTTGTGTTTTTTAAAATATTTCAAAAAAGAAAATAATAAATTTTCAATTTATCAACATATAATCCATAACCACTTTTATATTTTCTTCCACTGGTGATGATAAAAAATCAATCGCATCATATTCACTTTCATCATCCTAAAACACTTCCATATCCAATTATTTGAATAATGATTTCTTATAATAATGTTATTAGGAGTTCTATGAATTGAACCACATTTCATATACAACCTACAAGCTATGTAATTCAATAACATATAATTCTCAAAGGATCATATATTTTATTATTGGAACTATTTTTATTTATATTTTTCATAAACATTTGTTATGTTCTTAACAATATAATAATCTAGGATCTCATTAATTATTAAATTAATTTAAAAAAAATAGTTAAACCATTAAATAAATCATCCAAATTTTCAATGGGACTCATCTTTAGTTCATGAAATCATTTTTTAAAAAGCAGTAAATTTTATTCTTTCTTTTCTATCACCATTAAGTATGTTATAAATTGTAAACCAAACTCTTTTTCATTAGGATAATCCATAACCTCGATATAAATATGATTAAATAATTCTCTCAATAATGAATTTTGATCCTTAGTATTAACATTCAATAAATTGTAATGAATTTTAATCATTTACCTTCATATGGAACCACTTATATATATTCAATATACTTATACAATGTATAAATCGATCATAAAAGACCATAAATGTGATATTATCTTATATTTCATGATATTATAGTTTGACCCCTCAAATTAGGGTGAACTCGTTACATTGCCAATATTCTCCATGATAAAAGATTTCACTCAATAGATTCATGGAAGAACTAGTGGAAATGATACCACTTGTTGTACACTGAGGTCCCATTAAAAACAATGATGGGTGGGGGTAAATTAGTGTGTATGTTAAATTATTCTTATATTTTCATGAAAATGAATATTTATTTAAGATTTTAAAAGAAACCTTTATAATGTAATGGTGATTACAGACATGAAAAAATTAAATAAAATAATGTATGAGGAAATGAGAAAATGATTTTGCATGGTTCACTTTTATTGGGATATATCCATGAATCATAGATTGAAGATGTTTTTATATTACAATTATCCACTACACTATTTTTAGGTGATTTTAACTTTTTGAAAATCTCACTAGCAATCCATGGTCTGTGGCGTTTTTCTCTATTCATATTCCTACTTTGATATTTGTTACAAAGATATAATAAATATATAGGATAAACATATTGGAATTTATATAAAATTAATAACAACGTACAACAATTTATGTTCTCTAAGAAACATCAAAATTCACTTTTATATTTTCAATGACGTTCACCAAAAAATATATCCTGTAATTATGATCATCAATGATAATTGGCATATTCATACTTCTCTTCAGAGTTCCAGATATTCAATGATATTTTTCTATTGATAAAACATTATTCATGATTTTAAATATATTTTTATTCTCAATGTATAACCCTATTTATTCCTATTAAACTTATTTCCATTTATATAGTAACTTTAAAATTTCATATTCTAAATCATAATTAATGTCTTCAAACCTATAATTAAAAACCATCCACTAGATTTTTAACCAATTAATATCCACCATAAAAATTCGAAAACGTAGTTATTAGTTTCTTAAATAATAACCAAAACATCATGATATTTTCATATACATATTTCGAATATTTTTATCTACAATCTATAAATCATAGTGAAATACTCTACCTCTCAGAGTGACTAATTAGTTAAATTTTACCTCTATTGAACATCTATATGATTCATTGAGTGTAACAAGATTTCACGATGTATAATAATATTTGAGTGACAAATATCATAAAGCACTAAACTCAAGTAACTATAGTTTTTCAATGTCCAATATTTATGGAAAAACATCTTTAATCATAAATTAAAATTGATAATTTCATAGGAAACCTCACGTTTCAAGGACAAATCACGTTAGAAAATAGATTCATGGATTTTTACACAAGAATCCTACATGCAATTTTATAAAATATACTAACATAAATAATTATTTACAGGACCATTGAAATGCACCCCCAATATTTTCATGGAATGGCATCTATTTAATGTCAAGTGACATGACACTCTAAATGCTGAATACGTAATTTTATAAAGTCTTTTCAGAAATCTCTTACATTTTTTCAAATAACTACTTTTAAAATTTACATCAACATTGTGAAACAATAAGTGACATCTTAATTTGGGGAAGTCCATTTTTCTACACTGAAACTCTATTCAAGACATGAAAAATATAGTCACATCTTGATCCCACTATTTCTTGATCTATAAGATAAGTTCTCTAGTCATCTAAATATAATTTAATATTATTCACTTGAAGTTATAGAGAATTTTTAATTAATAACAAGTATACATTATCATCATGTTGTACCAATATAGATATAATGTTTTAATTATTCATAAAGATTGAATACCCAATGAATTGATTGATAAGAACAATATTAAAGTTGATGTGAGGGTGTGAAATGTGTCTCTCTTATCCCTATAAGAGAATGGGTTGATACAATTTGTATAATTTATTATAGAGAATAAAATTTAATGAAAAATCATTGATATTTGTGAGGGTATATTAATGTCAGTGTACAAAGATAACAAAAATTTCATTACTAATTTAATGATATATGAATATGTAAAATTATTTAGAAAATTAGTTACTTATTTAGGTGAATAAAATCGTATGATTTAATCAAAATTACGGATAATTTTTTTAGGATTCCAAATTGGTAATGAAATAAATGATAATTAATCAATATATGTTTGATTCTAAAATTTACATTGTTGTACATCAATACAGAAATGAGTGGATAAATAATGATATTAATAATTTCATCATTGCCTATGAGATAAGAAGGTTCCCAACCTTGAGTATAAAATAAAAATTTAAAGAGATTGATAATTTTAACGACATAAAAGTTTATATAATATTTTTTTCAATTTTACCATAAGGAAGAAAGTATTTATTAGGATGTATAATCATGTGTTTTACTTCAGACTATAATATGAATGTTTTTGAACATTTCTGTTTACTAAAGAAGTCCTTTTTAAAACCAACCATCAGAACATAATTTTGAGAGATAGATAACTCATGATTAATGTTTTTTGGAATGGGAGAATTCCTGAGAAGATCCCTAAGTGGATCAAAAAGTTTCCAGAGTTTTGGACCCAAAAAAAATCATGTTTTTAATGACAGTAGAGGGTGCACGGTCTGTGAAACCATGCAGGGACAAAACATTTAACCGTGAAGAACTTTTTAAAAAGGGGAATTTGCTTATCGCATGATAATCACATGATCTCCTAATCCATGCGCTTAGCCCGTATGGGGTTCCACTATGAGGTAGTATAATCTGCACGGTTTGTGCAGGGTTTTGAAAACCGTGCGAGTTAAACCATGCGCGACGCCTAGTTTTTAAATATTAATTTTTTTTAATTTAATTAAATTTATTTAAAACTTAAACCCTAAACTAATCTATCTCCCCTCTCATATGAGACACACCAGCCCAAGGGTCTCTCACCTTTGATGCCTAGAACTCCACCCTCTGCCCCTTTTTATCCTATATTTGTTCAGTTTCTTTTAATTTTCTTGGCTAATCCATCAAGGTGAGTCCTTTTATCCCTTCTCATCCCTTTCCCCGGAGTTGAATCGGCAAATGCATCGTGCCATGAGGTTTGGTCGAACCCTATATTTTTAGGGTTAATCCTGATCTATGTTTTCCCTTATACTCAGGTTGAGAAAAAATTCCCTCGGGACCCTAGGGTTCGTGTTGCTCCAAAGAAGATACACTTCGGTTGGTTTCGGTCCATCGGATTGGTTTCATGGTATGATTTTCACCTCTTATTTTGTTTTTCATATGTTAAATTTTCATATTTTGGTGCTTATGAGTCCCTGACTTGTTGTTTGTAGTGCGTTGAAGTTTTCCATGAGGTTTCTTATTATTTTGGTCTGTCTCCATTGTGGACAGATTAGTTTCACCTGGGGGTAGTGTCCCTTTCCATTTCATCAATTTTATTAATAGATTAATTATGTATCTTATGTCACTTTTGTTATAAAAAAATTCATGCAATAAAGTATTATGTCCAGCGATTGTGAAATTTTAATTTTAGCATGTTCATGATTTGAATGAAAAATGTATTAAATGATTTGCTGATTAATAATATCATGTTTTTATAATGAAACCTCTCCAACTGAGGTGTGTTTCTTTCAAGCTAAATAGTTGTGGTTAGACCTTCCATTCTTGACTTGTTGCATTTATAATTATTATGTATTTATGTCATGTTGAAATACATCATTCTTATGACATGACAATAATGAAATTTGAAACACAAAGTTTACCTTTTTTAAATGATTAAAGGACTGAATAACTATTTGAGTGTTTGGTCATGTTTTTGATTGGAATTAATCATGTAGGTAAATTCCCTTTTAATGGATACATGGATCCATTAAAATTAAAATGAAATTATTTGGTAAATAGAATGAGTTGATTCAAATGAATAGTTAATTATTAATGATTGATCCTCAATACAAGTAACCATGTTGTTTCCAAATGCTTTGAATAGTAATAAAACATTGGGTGACATGTGGGTTCCTAATTAGGAATATCATGATGGACTCAATGAGTTTTCATGCTCATACCTTGGGTGATACTTTGATTCAACTATAGGAATTCCATAGATGGACCCATCTTTCTGAGACAATGATTAGTTCCATGCATGTTGAAACCCTTTCCATCCTATGGGAAGGTAGAGGTCTTGACTATGCCCTTTGAAAACAAATTCATTAATGGTTTTTACTAAATCGTTGCAATGCTTCTTGACCTTTCCAAACTAATGTAAGGAAAGGCTTGAACCAATAAATAAATGGTTACAATTATACACTTACTATCCACACTAATAGAAGGAAATTATTGAACCAATAATTAATGGTTTCCACTCTACATGACATATCCACACTAATGGAAGAAAATAATTTAACCAAATGAAACATTAGATGGATTATTTACAAATAGGAATGTACTGACTCGACATCGCATTGGATTTTGAGAAGAGAATAACTTGGGACTCAGAAACCCCATTCCGATTCAAGGATACAGTTTTAATTGGTTAATATCCACATATAATTTGTATATTTTTTATTACATTGATTCTAGTATACAAATTTTGTGTCCCTTCTTCATACAAGATACATCAGATATACTCCTTGGATTCAGCATTGACTATAGGTGCCATGGATAAACCCATCTCTCCATTTCTTTTCATATCCCCATTTTACATTGGTCTATCACCTTGGACTCGGTAGGCAAATCATTTTAGAATTCCTAGGATTATGCTCCTTGGTTTACACTCTTACCCCATAGCTAGACACAGATACTACTATGTCCACTTTTTGTGAGTTTAAGTCACCTTTTTTTACCCCAGAACTACCTCACTATATAATTTTTTTAGGTTGACTTGTTACATCTTGGAACCCTCACTACTTATATTATCACAAGATTCATTGGATACACTCCATGGGTCCATCATTGACAAGTAGGTGCCATGGTAAAATCCAATTTTTCCCAGTCATTTCTAAGCCCCGTTTATCCTTGGAAAAAACTCTTGGGACTCGGTAAGAAACATACTCACATGTGACTTATAAATGCAGTGGTAAAACTCAGTTAATGAACTAGTTATATCTTCAAACACCAACTAAGGACTGATGCTCGTATGTGGGTATTTTGTTACATTACACTACTTACATTATTTTTTCATGATAGCACCTTGTTTAATTTATATTACACTATCGGTATTGGGTTAGACACCAGTGGTGATGGCCTACTGAGATTTATATCTCACACCCGGCTCGGGCCGCCATTGCGTTGGGGTTCACAAGTATAAATTTTTTGTTCGTAGGCCCTTGGACATTTTTTATTGATGTATTTCTTGTACCAAGAGTTGAAGAAAAGGACTGATCTGAAGCTCAGGATTCCCAAAGTGATTTCTCATTAGGCATTGTTGTCCTTTACTTTTTTGTATTATATTGAAACGAACATTTCATTTTTTTCTACGTTCTGTCATGTATCAATAACCTATCGTGCATTCATCCTTGGAAAAAGCTGGTGATTGCCACTTTTTCCACTCATATGAAATCTGTCTTTCGCTATATTATTATTTCCATTTACTTCATCGATGGTTGGTTGTTATTAACAATATTATACCACTACACAACTTGGATTAGAGGGTATAGTCACACCACTGACACTCCTTACACCCTCGCTTCTAGTCAAAAGCCTCTTCCATATGGGGAGGCATGCTTGAGGTCATGTGGAGACCGGTCCGACCACCGTATTATTGGTGAGCCGGGTAGGTACATTACCAAGTGTATCAGAGAAGCTTTTTTCCTTTTGTATTAATATTTTGGGTTGGTAGATAGGAGACCAGTAATGTTTCGGGACCTGGAAATAGTCATCCTTAGGACTAATTTCCCCATGTACGGGGAACGACCATGTGACTAGGACTGGGATTTCTTTTTATATTTTTTGTTGTTACATTTGATATGATTTCACCTATCCGGATTGGTGTACATTCCACTTCTTATGATTAATGGAATTATGAACACTACCCTTGTCTAGTTGTGGAAGGGATGAAACATGAATGCATCATATTATGCGCATAGAAATTCACATACCATGCATAAATGCCCTGCCATGTAGTTTCATTAGTCAGTTGTCTGCTATATATAATTATGTAACTTATAAATATTCCCTGATTAGGATTATACCTGTTTCGATAATACAGTAACATTCATTATATTCTTACTACTTGTTTTAGTATGCTCTTGTGATTGAATTTCCATGCTTCTATGATTTCAGCTTGTTTCATTGTGTTTGCTGCTTGTAGAGATATGCTAGCTTAATTTGATATATGTAAATGGATGCATGTGATATGTTTTAAGGTTGTGATTACAATGGGAGCCAATTATTATTTGTATGGTGTGTGTATTTTTTATAGATGGGAAAAGGAAACTTGTGTAATTGAACATTTGTAAATGGTTGCAAAATTTAGTTGCTAAATAAGATGGTTTTGACTAAATGGATCCAAATAAAAAACTGTAAAGAGTATGGGCCCTTTGTACGTTGGTAGGTCGCCACCCATATAATTTGGACTATTGTTTTTTGTCTTGTGAAATTCTTAATTGACGTTGGTAATGATTAATGGGAGCCAATTTTCAATCCATAGAGTGTATGATCACTTCCAAAATTAGGAAACGAAAACCCATATAAATGTGATGAAATGGTGTCTTGTGAAATGCATGTAAATGTTAAATATGTTTAGTGTTGATCTGAAATCAAATGGATAGATTTCAAAATGAAACTGGACCCATGTAATTTAGTTGGGGAATGTTCCTAGGAGATGACTCATTTGGGTGTTTAAATATTTAAAATTTGTGCGATTTCTATTGGGGTGAATTATAGAGAACCCCGGTTGGTTAAAATGGTACCCTTATAAGTCACTTTATCTTCTTAAAATGAATTTATTTAGATAATTTTTTATAAAATGATGGAATATCTACTAATGAAAAAATGATTTTAAATGAGAGTTTTATAAAACATGTATGTTTTTTCCTTTGCGCATTAGATAAAAACATATGCCTTGTGATTTGATTCAAAAATGTAGTTTGATGTCTAGATAATAACATTTGAGGATTTAATTATAAAATTCAATTAAATATAAGTGGATTGGAAATGGAACCTATAGTATTTTACACACTTAAAAAATCTCGTGTAAGGGTAGTTCATACTTCTCTTGAGTTTTCATCAAACGGAAGTGTGAGTACTTCCAATAGGTGGTTTATTCTATATCAATAGTGTTATCATAGTATTTTGTGCCTAGTGGATTTTTTTTATGTGACTCGGTGTCAGGTATGAACCATGTTCTTTGTAAGGTTCTAACCCATGGTAGGTAGGGCCCTTAGACATAAATTTCATGCTAGTGTAGAAACTTTTCACTCTCCGGGTGTTGTTTGGGTGCCATTGTTCCTAGTAGGACATTCAGTACTAAGGTGTCACCCTTGTTTGGATGGGTGTTCATGTTCTTATAAATATTATTATTGACTTGAGAATTATGTAATGCTCATTTTTAGAAGGGTATACTTGCCTTAGGCATGGTTGATATCTTGTTGGTCGTTTGACCCTATCTCTTTCTTAGTAGTGGAGTACTAGTTATAGCCTCGTCCAGGTGGATATTCGGATGAGGAAACATGTCTCCGAAATAAATATTCTTGAACTATTGAGTATGGTCATCGGTCATCTCCACGTAGAGTGACATTAGTGTTAAAGAATCAGTTCACTCCAATAAATGGGTTGGTTTTTCACAAATCGCGGGTGTTTTGACCCACCGATCTCATTGTTATAGTCTATCATGCTTTTGAGCAGTTATTTTTTCCTTCATTTTTTTCAAGGAAATTATTAAAGTGGATAGTGTTGTGCTGAAACCGGTCAATGTGCCCTTCCAAGTAGATGGAACACCAACAGTGACAATTGGGAAATTGTCTAGTAGCTTGAATTACCTTGAGGCTTGCAAGTCTTCAACCGTCTCGGTTCATTCTTGGCAGCACAACTATAATCTGGTTTGAGTGATTTAACTTCCTGTTTCTAGGTGTTTTTTGACTGCAAACGGTGTCTTAAGTCCTCTTAGTTTTATCTTAGAAAGATACCAGCATGTCCTCTATCTGGAAATCTTTCTCGATGCACTAAGAGTGCATCGTTCATATGCCATGCTAAATTATAAAAACAGTTGAGCATGTTGGAAGATCTTTACCAGTTTCACATGCTAGAGGGTTATTCTCTTTAAGGAATGTTATTTCCTAAGTGATTCCTCAGTTCCCAAGTAGGAACACCTTGTTCTTAATCTATGACATCAACCATTTATTTTGAATTGCTCTAGCCTCTTAATCCAGATTTCTACGAGATACGTCGTCCAAGTGGCTCGAATCATTCTATCTTCCTTTAGTTCAATGTTTATTGTTGTAAGTGGGCATTTTAAAGAATGTTTCCAGAGGAAGGAAAGTGTAGTCTGAATGTCGGCATTGTCTTCTGAGAAAGATCATTCTTGACTGGATCTGTTAGGTCGATCATAATTCAACTGTATCTTTCACACATAATCTTTCTAGGGCTGTCGTAAGAACATTTAGTGTTATCCCTTAGACAAAAATTCTAGTATTGGAGGTATAGTGGCTTTCAATTGTCCCCTTATTAAATTAATACCTATGGTGGGAAGCACCATCAGTCAAGTTTTACCAAGACTTTGATGTGATCTTGTCTCTATCTAAATAGGATCATGTATGCTTTGTTTCTATGTTTTAGTTTAACTTTAAGCTTTGGCTCAGGTTGTAAAGCCATAAGTGTGAAATGATTAAAGGTGCATCTCGCATTGGTAACACAATGAAACTGTTAGAACGAGACATCCTAACAATTGTAGGTCTAGTGGGGATACATTGTTCTCAAAGCATTCTTGGGGAAAATAAGTTTTTATTGTGGGTAGATTGTAGAATATTGTGTTTTGATCCAGACTAAAATAAAGTGGTTTTTGAACTTTTTTTTACTAAATAGTTCATTTTTAAAACCGAGATTTAAAACATAATTCTGAGAGACAAATCACTTCTATGTGATGTTTTTGGTAACGAGTGAAGGCCTGATAAGTTTCCTGATTGGCTCATGATGTTTTGGGAGATTCAGATCTAAAAATATCATGATTTAAATGACTGAAGATGGAGGACAGTATGCGCATGTTCTGCAAAACCGTGCGGCCCATTGTAGTTAACCTTGAAAGAATATTTAATATGGGTCACTGCACGGGCTGCGCAATATTTCATAAACATGGCACCTAGCCCATGTGGGGTGCATCTTGGATGCAGTACACCCCTAACAATTTTTGCATGGTTTGGAAAACATCATGGGTTAAACAGTGTGTGGCGCCGTGTTTTTAAATATTAAATTTGTTATAATTAAATTAAATTAATACATAAAACCTAAATTACTCCCTCCCCACTATTATATGTGATGCACCATCCCATAGTGACAGACCCTTTTATGCACATACATCCCCTCTTGACCTCCACTTCCTCTTGTTTTTGTCTTGTTTCCTTCAATTTTATTGGCTGATCCATCACAGTGAGTCGACTTATCCCTTCTCATCCCTTTCCTTAGATTCGAATCAGCCTAACCATCATCTTATAGGGTTTGGCTGAACCCAATAATTTTATTGATAATATTGATTTTGGTTTTCCCTTTTTCTAGAGTTCACAATATGAAGATATATGTTGTAGGAAATGTATATGTGTCTAATTTAATATGTATACACTTCAATCCACAATTTGTGTTGGACACAGCATAATACATCTACTAGAAATATGAGGTTATAGGAATGTCAAAATTCAATCACAGTCATCACACTATGATTGTGGTTAAGGATAATATAATTTTTTTTGATATCATTGAGGATTCTCAATGTGATATAATCAAAATACATTGGATCAAAAAATCATTCTGCAATTCAGATCATTACACTATGATGCATGTGATGTATTTAAATTGCGGTACTTCACTTTTGAGAATGTATAAATAAATAGAGAGAGATTCATACAGACGTTCAATAACTCATTCTAGAGATAATTAAGTTGAATTTGTGGGGAATAATAAAGATATTAACATGATCTTAACGTATTGAATCTTTAGGCGGTAAGTGTAATATTAATGGATTTTTTTGATATTTTTCTATATATTAATTATTCTTGGAATTTATGACCTTAATAATGCTACATTACTGAAATATTTTGTAAAAATACAATAACATAGATATTGACATCACAATTTTTGGGTAACAAGTATTAGAGACTTAATAAAAAAAATTATCATTATAAATCACTTATTTAATGATAATTTTAAATCTCTCTATCTGAATTCGTCATTTTATTTCATTGTGGATTCTATTCAATAATTGGGGTATGGAATAATTTTTTTAATTTTTTGTTTCCATAACCACTAACTCAATCCACACTAAATTGTATTATTTTATATACTAGGCCAACCATTTGGAATAAAATAATTTTAAATCAGTTTATAGAATTATTGTGTATTTGAGTTTTGGTCGTTGTTGATGACATATTTTTTTAACCAAGAGATATATGTAAAGTATGAATTTAATCAATAAAAAAGAAGTTTATATGCTCTATGGGAATGGATTTCATATACTAATGGATAAAATTATTCAACTTCATCTATTTCATGTCTTGAAAATTAATTATATCAATATATTTTACCACGATGAACCACTGAACACCTCGGGGGAGATTAATTTGGGTGAATTCATAATTATTATTATATTTTAATGAAATTGGATCTTCTCTTTAGATTATAAAATACACATTAAAACTATAATTATTATTACACGCATGAAAAAACCATTCTTAAAAGTATAAGTGGCATAAACATTGGAATTTTACCTGGTTTACTTATAGTTATATACAGCCACTGATTATATAGCAATGTTGTGTTGAAAATATCAATACTCATCCAATCTTCATGACCACTTCATTTTTATACTCTCTGATTTCAAAGGGGTTATAAATATATTATAAATATATAAGCCAAAAATATAATAATTTCTATCAAATTTATAACACTATAAAATAATTGGGGATTTCTAGGAATCCTCAATCAACACATTCACATATTCAGTAATGTTGATATAAATGTTAACTCTAATGAAACCATGTATACTCAAAATTCCTTCAAAATTATAGATATTAAATAATCCTCAACTAATAACACAATTATCTTCATGATATCAAATATTCTATTTATCCCCTGTGTATATACCTTCATATTCTTATGCAACATGTTCTTATATAACTAAAAAATAGTATTTAAATTTAAAAATTCAATTTCTTTACTAATATCTACTTTAAAATCTACCAAAATATTGTTTCCCAGTGATTCATTACCATAGAAATTATAAAACCATCATGATTTTTCCATATCATCATTTCTTTTGGAATTTTCCAGTTTATTGAAATAATTAAATGATATTCTACCTCATATATTGAGTAATATTTTTAAAGTTAATTTTCTAAAACTTATTGAAGAATATATTTTTGTAAAAATGATTCACTAAATATAACATTAATATTGTTATAAATAAATTAAGAATTCAAAATCAAAAACATATAGCATTTCCAAGCCTATTAGTCATAGAACAACCTCTCCAATCATAATTAAAAATTGATCATAACATGGCCTCACTCTCCTTTCAAAATTTTGTCAATTCCCAAAACAAAATAATTTAATTTTATATAATAATATTTCATATGGAGATCTAAAATCTCACATTTTGAATAATTATTTCTCGATCCTCTAACAGTTTCCTAACCATCTTCGTGGTGTGTCATTTATTTCATGACATGTAATGTGGAACTCTATATTTTGACTATGTAATATGTTTTAGGTTTTACTATATGATTTAATAGTTTTCATAATGAATCATAAGAAAATTACATTTACTCTTATAAAATATTAATTACATTATACATTTTTTAAACCCCACCTCCATTTGTAGAACAACTCCTGAGGTCATGTTGTGGGAATCCTCCTTGAGTGAGCACTACTAAAAATAAATACCACCCATCATAGCGTGGAAAATGATATCTCCATTTATATTCTTTCGACTAATTAAATTTTAATCCCTATGAAAATAGATGAATAAAACATTATATACCTTAGGTAGTGTGGAAGGACAAACCATCATTGTTTGAATGAATTTCATGGACTCCGTGTTTTAATTACTAATTTAGAATGCATGGGTAACTAATGGCATGGTGTAGATATCTGCCTCCTGAATTTAGGTTCCAAAAAATATTTAATTTAAAAGTATTATTCCGAAACATAATTATAAATTGAAAATAGATATCAATGTGTTTTGTGAAAAAAAAATGTTGTACGATATTCTCTATTAATTCAATGGGAATTTTATTTCAACCTTGAATCGACATTGGTGGGTGCACGATATTATCATTATCTTTCATTATTTTATTCATCCATATAATATATTTATAGAAATTAGTAAATTAAATATGCTCTTATTTTTTTATACTCAGATAAATATAACCCCATTTTTTAATTATCCGTCAAATATTGTTTATTCCAATGTAAACAAATCCAAATACTATTTATTATTAATCTATATCATCACTAGAGCAATTTATATTTAAATAATTAGAAAATTTAAAATAATTTTTAGACATGAAGAAAACAATAATTCATTGTTCCCTAAATATTCCTAATTATTTCCATAACAAAAATGATGTGTACTATCATATTATAACCAAGGAACTAGGATGCAAATCATGTAACATTGAAAATGGCAGGCCTAATTATAGTAAGAAAATGAAACTCTTAATAAATATTATATGTAGAGTTGAGTCCAATCCATCACTATTCTCATGATTTCTATGTATACTTCTAATTTATATTTATGTAATAACTATCATGCAATTTTTAATTTTTAATTACATCAATGTTTACCTTATATATTTTACCTATGAGATTTATGTTCCTTATTTTGTATTTGAAACCCTTGAATGTAATTACATTCAACAATTAATGAAATAAAAAAATTTGAATTAATTAATTGATAAAACATATCTAATTAATTCTATATTTTCCTCCAAATATGTTTCCATCCATATAAACCATCACTATTAACCATTCAAATTCTTATATTTTCACATAGAGAATATGATCATCCCCACCCCTCATAAATTCTAAAATTTTCAGGAATGTATAAAATCTATTTTACGAATAATATGGTGGATATTTTTGACCATAAAAATTCTTTTTTTCAGTACAAACAGTTTCAAATAATCATTTTCAATTAGAAATTTATTTCTTCCTCATATATATACCTTTTCATTTAAAGACATTATTAAAAATGATTTATTTACATCCATATAGAAAATAATAAACATTCATTGAAAAATAAACACTAAGAATATTTTGATAGAATATATCCATTATACTAATGAAAATGTTTCTTCAACATCAATGACTTCATGTTTTATATAAACATCACATACTAGCATCCCTCTATTTTGGACCAGTCAAACTTTTTCGGGAATATTTTTTTGAAGACCCGTTTTATAGTAAAAACAACATGATGTTTAGGTTTATCCAAAATCTAAAGTCCCTGGCCCAAAAGGCGCTAAAATGGTGCCCTAATCTGATTTATTACATGACATCAAGAGCAAGCCCCATATGCCATAGATTTTGGACTACCATCGAGGGTATAATAGGTCACACTGGGAGACTATACCCTTTTTAACAAATTAATACATGTATGATAAAATTTGAAATAAAGTAAAAAATAAATGTAACCTAGAAAATCTAAATTACTAACCATTTCCCAAATAGGGTGCAACAACAACCAAATATTATTAATGTCATTTCAGTCTAACTATGACAAAAAGTGAAGAAAATACAAAATAAACACATAAATCCAAAACCCCAAAACGGATCATGATACAAAGTCTAGATTCTCATTCATGCACACCAATATCTAAACTCAAATCCCTAGAATATTACCTTTCCCCTTTTCCTATATTTTGACAACAAAAACTAATCAGGTACCCAATCGATGTCTTTGTTTGGTGTGTGTACAACATAGAAGGCCACTAACAACAGTGTCCATAAAATATCATGTATAAAAACATTGTGTGTGAAATTACAAATAAATGACAAGATAAACAACGAATAACTCAGATTCAATTATTTAATAATAATCACTTTTGCTATATAATCATTATATTCCAATATTCATCGCTTCATCCATTATCATCACTTAGTTTATTTGAATCACATAAACCATTGTAATCACATAAAGCATGGTTTTGAAATTTAAATCATATTCAGTACGGCCTAATCTAGTAAATTACCATGCACAATGGAATAATTATAGTTCCTTATCTCACAGTGTATAATCATTTCATAAAAAAAATGTGTACTTAACATAGAGACTCAGTTAAGGTAGTCTCATTGTATGCCACCACTAAGGGTAAATAGACTTGTTCCCCTTCCCTAACCCATGAATTATGGGGTGGATTTTAGTGCCTTAGTGTAACTATAACTATGGGAAAGATCCTCAAATCCAATTCCCCACAACAACAAATCCATGTGAACATGCTTATTTATCCATTTACTATATATGTCATATAACAAACCATAAACTGTCAAAACACATAACATTTACAATTTAACTTTAAATCAACATCTGAATCATAATCAAGTCATAAACCATTAGCTCATTTACCATTTAAGTAGAATTACCCATTTAAATCATTTACCTTTTTATACCTTAACCCATTTAATATATTCATCAATTCCCATACATTTACCCATTTTACAAAAGTCACCAATTTACATGCATGATCCCATTCCATTTAACCCCTTTTCACATTTTCCTCAACAATCCCTTATTTTGTTGTAGAAAAATAAATACAACTACCATTATAGCATATTTTCAATTTGAATAAAACATATTAATATATATATCATGGTCTCCATTTAAATAAAAGTGGACATTTTGGTATTACATTAAGACCACCTACCTCAAATCCAAATATGAATGAACCCTTGAACATATAATTAAATCCATATACAAGCTCTCATTAAAGAAGAATACAATGGTACTCTAAAAAAAATATGGTTTTAGGGATTCAAATGAATAAGAGCAGAACCAAATTCCCTAATATGGAAAAGAGAAGCAAGAGGAGCGTTAGAAATACCCACAATTTCTATCCACGAAAAAAATAACTAAAAATAGACTAGAATTGATGTAGATATACCTTTTAGAAGATTAATAATGTTTGCTTCATAATTAGGGATGGAGGATAAAGAAAATTTTAGAAAAACATGTGGCGAACATAAAATAATAAGGGTAAATTTGGTAATTTATCACTTTTTAATGGGATGCACGATCTGGAATACAGTGCCCCAACTGTGCACATACCTCTTTCCAAGAGGGATGCAAGTCAAATTGTTCTCTTGATATTCCAAACATTTGGAAAAATCAGGTGCCAACCCTTTGAAATGACTATTTTTATAGTTTCACAATTTGGCCTCACCCCTTGCACCATTTTCACTAATTGTGCACAAACCATGCATCATGCACAGTATGGCATGATTTCCTTTAATTTTGGGTCCCAATCCCTGGGAAAACCCATAAAATTTCTCATTCACCAAAAACCATCGCATTAACTAAAATTAATAGATTTAAAAAAATTAAACAAATACATACCTCTATGATGATCGTGGTCTCACAACCTCCCCACCTTATATTATATCGTCCTCGAGCTACACCTAAAAGAATCACTTTTATTATGAAGAAAATAGATTAGCCCATTGGGCCTGCATATCTGGATACCTTTCACAAGTTTCTTCTGTAACATTACAATTTTTCAATAAAAATTTAACAAAAGGTACAATTTTTTCCAAAAGGATTTCCAACAACAAGCCATAAGAAGAACCAAAGCCTCCTCAAAGGACACATCAACCTCAGTCTCAATATCATTAACAAAAATGACAGGGGAAGGGCCAGGTTGATACTACTAAAGATGTGACACATGATAACATTATACATATTATTGTACCACTGAGGAGGATCCCATCATCACCTCATCAGCCTAATCATTTCCATAACTCATGGAGAAAATTTATTGGAGCCATCTTACACTATTTTTCAATCACTAATGGGTACCCAAGCTTGAAATTACCCAATGAATAACACATGGTTTTCAAACCACAATTACATCCCATCATTAATCAATAACTATATGTTTAATTACTATGTTTTATCCTAGACACCCATCACACAACCAAAAGACAACATTCATCTTAAAGTACTCAGCTGATCAGTACCGAAGCTAACACTTGCTTCCAAACTGAACACCAAGAAGGATTTAAACTGAGCCTATCCAATATGAAACACTAATCAATACATCAACAAGCCACTACATGCTATAGTTTTTTCCCTAATATGCATTATCCCATAACCACCATAATCTGATACTTGTCACCACAGTCATCCAAAAATAATCACTAGTCCCCCAACTAAAAACTTCACAAAAAAACCGACATGTTTCATAACCCACCATCCCATGAATCCAGAAAAACTCCACCAAACAAAGAAATCCATAATTTCCATTAAAACTACTTGAGACGATGTTTTGTACACCATACATTTGATGAAATATAATAGAATGACATCCCTCAAGTTCATCTTCATTTCTAAAGTATTATATACATAAAAACATCAAACTAGATGTGAATCATAACGTACCATGTCGGTCCCCATTTTGAAAGACCAAACTGACTGTCTTATCTGACCACCCCAACGGGCTTCTTTAAAACCACCATATTCCACCATTGACTTGAAACTCTTGTTACCTTCCCATGGAGCCTACACACCAAATGCATCACTCTATTACTTGGATTACCTATGAGGGTAGTTTCCCCCACTTATGGTTAAAACCCACTGTTCAAGCACCCTCCACTATACAAGACATTATTCTGCCCCACCACACCGATCAATATTCACAATAAAAGAACTGATGTTTCTCATAAGTTGACTAATAAAAACTCTGTTCTCCAGGAAAATCCATTACACTTTTGAAACAAACTAATAATTATAAACATCAATCGAAAGTGGTTGATAACCACCCCCCACCTTCATTCTTTTCCATTGTCGAGTCGAGCCATCCTCACCTGAATCATCTTGGAAACACCCTTCTTAAATGTTGGAATCACACTACCTCACATATCAAAGATTCTTTTACGTCAAAAATCATTCCAAGGAAACTGGACCCACCTATGAGAGTCCATTCCTATTTTTCAATGAATTTATAAAACACATATTTTATTTCCATTCCAATCAATGATTCTAACACATGTATATCATTTTCTTCCTTGAACAACCTTGAGAATTAATCCAATGCTTGGATCAATCAACCACCACATCCAAGGCCCTACTGGTCCTTCATAGAGGAACATAAATTTTCTCATCACAGGTTTCTCATTAGAATCATGATGCCACCACATTCACCCCACATTTTTCACCACACCTCCATGACTGAATTATGTATCCTCCCCCTAGGATTTTGGTTTCCACTACTTCGTCAAGCAACTCCAACAACCACAACCAACAATTCAATCATATGAGAAACCCTCAAAATTGGGATGTGGTCATCTAGACTCTATCAAAATAGCAAAACCAACTTCAATGACTCCACATACTGGCATCCGAAAAAAGAACCCATGACATTTTTTGACCTCCTATCCAACCCAACATTCTCACCCATAAATTTTCGATGGTGTACTTATAAGCTTTCAACTTCACATACATGTCACCTTGAGAGTGACCTCCAAGAGTCCCCACATCCATCCAAAATAATTCAAAAAAATTAGGCATAAATCAAGAGATCTCTCAATGTATCCAAGATAATGTTATGATATTTTACATGATATTCAATAGATACAAGTACACTGGTATTTCTTCAATGATCACCGCAAAAACTCTTCATCACAAATCCACCTCCTACTACTGGGACACCTTGACCTGTTAAAAGTTCTATGTTTCCATCCCCGCCAATACGTCTTCAACACCCATCCACCACCAATATTGTTGGGTTTCCAACTCAACTCACCACCACATTATCAACACCCTATGAATTAGCTATGAACCAACACTTCCAATGGAACTACTTCCACCATGCCTCTCGAGTTCTTCTAGTACAACCCATATGGGAAAACGTAAAAAAACAGTGGCCCCCAATGTCATTAAAAAACCAAAGATACCTGACATAGTATTGAATCCCACTTTGGTTTCACAGATTGTGAGATGATCTTTTCTCAGACCACCTATTCACAAATCACGAACTACATCGGGCCTTACCAACATGTGCCCACATATAGACTTCATCTGAGCCATCATGGCTATGAACCTTAATTTAACCACACAATATTCCATACTCTGGACCTCATGAACCATAAATAACTAGACCCAAACATATTACTAAATATTTAGCGATGCCTCCATGCCCCTCGCTATTACTGAACTAGATTGATTCTCAATGTTCTCATTCAACAACACATTATTTTATACAACATTCCTAACTACAAGACCGACCCTCACCCTTTGTGTCAGTAAAATTAAAAAGTGTCCATACATGCCTCAGTTATCCATTTCTAATTCATTTAATTTACCCATCTAGAAACATCTACTATTATCGACCACCATTTCATGTCCATAACTATCATTCCACTTGAATCTAATCTCAAGGCTCTAGTGTTTCCTTGAGAGACAAACTGTGGAATAATCATGCACTTTTTATTGAAACATGATGACACCCACTAGGCATTGATTCATCTGCTATAGCACCAAACCATGCTTTGCATTCCAATTCACATACCAAATAGAGCTTACCACCCTAAATGTCAAACATTATTTTCCCAAGAATCTAAACTCATTTTCACAAATCAATTCGTGCCTCTGAAAACTATTGACAATACCCCTAATCTTGCTAGGCCAAACCCACACCTATCCAAATAAAAAACATCCCCTTATTCCACACACATCCAAGCACACTTAAAAAATGGAATACTACTATCATGTTTCTATCTCATGGGTTGAACAATACCAGCTTCACAAAATAGGTTTAGTGGTAAAAAGTGATTGGGCCCTTTCTTTAGGCCATATATATAAAATTTCAAAAAATTAACCAATAATTGGTTGATATCCGACCCCTTCCAAGGAACGAGAAATCCATCATAAAAAATAATGAACATACTCTCGGTTCCACAGACATAATAACAAAACCACCACAAATGGTACCACAAACAAATATATCAGTTTCAAAACCAAACACAACCTACTATATCACAACTCATAAGGGTTACCACATCTATGCTAGTAGATGATACCCCTCAACCTCAATGACACAACCTAGAAAATGGAACAATAAGGACCACCCCTCAACTTGACACATCAAAATCACCAAGGTCTTCATCTACGACACTCTCTCTTCCCAAACCACCAACATACATGGTTTGTTCACAATACTAGGATATTTGCTTCCCATGTCCCTTTATATTCCAACATGCCTCATTCTCAATATTATATTACACACACTCCTACAATCATTATATGGTGTTAAAACATGATCTCTATTTCCATATCAAACATTCTCAGAATTACCCTCCCTAGGTTAGGTCTCGTCATATGCATAAAATAAGTAAAATTTCTATGAAACTGTTTCTCTCCTTGGTCACCCTAAACAAATGGGTTCTCATTCATTGCTAATGGTGGAGAATTATTGGTGATAAAATCATGTGTACAAAATAGCACACTTCATCATGGTGTCATTTTTTATAATTTAAAACATTGTTATTAGAACACATAACATCAAGCTTCCCAAGTTTTCAAAAATGAAGGATCTCCGCTATCCATAAACATCCCATTTAGAAAAAACTATCCCAACGAACATCATCACACCTAAAACACTACCATAAACCATCCATATAATAGTTTGTGGTCAATAGGGATAAACTGACTCACAAAACCATTATGAATTTGTATTATACATTCCATTTTAATAGTTCCACTTCAACAATGTAAATATCCCTATGTTAGGTAAATTCCCTTTTTCATAGCATGTTACAACAGAAAATTAACTATTTTTAAACATTAATTTAACTAAAATTCATAAACCATTATTTAATATTATCCCAATTTACATCGTTTCATCATCATTATTAGGCATGTTTTTTTAAAAAACTTTCATGAAAGTAAAATGCATTATACCATTCATGTCTCACACATCCTCCCCATGCGAGCCTACCATGATGAATGCCACCTAGGTTAGTAGGTGACTATATTGATGCTTGAGTGCAAAATAATATGCTATTCCAAATATGAGACAATTATTATTAGATAGCATCATTACACAACAAGTGAATCACACAAAGGTGAAATATCATTGAACCATAACAAAACACCCTAAAAATAATAATCCCACCCTAGGAACTGGGGGTTTACCTCATAAAAGGGTCAGATAACCCCATGAGGATTCCCATTTAGGAGGCCCAACACTTCCTAATATACAAAATTTCATTACGAAATAGCAATACCTAGAATATAACTCAGATGATACAACTTTGTGATGTCTCGAATCCGAAATCTAGTAATCTGGTTCCCCAAGATGGGAAATCACATGAACTCAGACACACCTCCATATACACCAGAGGTTACAGAATAACAATGAGGGTCATGTATGTCACGTGCAATGACTATACCCTCTTTACTAGAGTAATCCCCAAAAGATATTATATGAAATAATAGAATCAATAACAGTAACCTAGAAGACATTCATTATAAAACATTTCCCAAATAGAGTAGAACCACAATCAAATAATAAAAATTTCATGTCCTGCTAACCTTTAAAAAAGTGAAGTAATCCCAAAATAAATATTAACATACAAAACCCAAAAATGGGTCCCAACTCCATGTATGGTTCATCATCTATGAACAACCCAAGCCCAACTCAAATCTTTATCATAGACCCTTTTACATTGTCCGTACCTGATAACATGAAATATGATCATATACTCAATGATGGAAAGCATAGGGTGTGATCACAACCTAGTATTCCACCACCAATATTGTCTATAAATTATCTAGTCTAAACATATAATGAATAAAATTACAAAATAAATGATAAGATAAATCGAGGATAACTCACATTCAATTAGTTAACAATAATCACTTTGACCATTTAATATTTCAATTATATTATTCATATCTTAATACATTTTCATCATTTTCCCATTTATATCACATAAACCATTTAAATCACTTAAACCATGTGTTAGGAATTTATATAATTTTCACTACGGCCAAAGCAAGTCAATTACCATGCATAATTGAATAAGACAAGTTCAATATTTCACCAGGGATACATATTTAGATAAAAATATACTTTACACATACCTAGCTACCTCAATCGAGGCAGTCACATCAAATTAAATAATTAGGTGTATAGATCCAAATTCTCCATCCCTAACCCATGAATAATGGGGTGGGGTTTATAGCCTTAGTGTAACCTGGCCCATGTAAATAGATCCTCAAGTCCAATACCCTAAAATACCAATCTATGTGCACATTCTTATTTATCAATTTAAAACATATACAATTTCATAATTTATTTATACTCAATACACATAAAATTTTCAATTCACATTAAAATAAACATATAAATCGTCATCAAGCCTTAAGCCATTTTTAAATTTACTATTTACTTAGCACAAACTATTTAACCCATTTTCCTTTCTATAACATATCCCATTTCAAATATTCATCAATTCCAATACATTTAAACATTTAACTTATTTCATCAATTTACATCTAATATCACATTTATTCAATTCAATTACATCTCAAGTCATTTAAAACATTCACATTATTCTATTTAAAACATTTCAAATTTTCCTAAAAAATCAATAATTCCATTTCCAAAAACCCAAAAAAACCATTAGTGGATATTTACAATTTGAACCAATATGTCAACACATTTATCATGGGATTTATTTCAATATAGTTGGAATTTTGGCTACATGTTATGGAATATTTTCACACCCATTTGGTGGCCCTAAATAGTCATATCAATATTAATACATCCCATAGGGATTATAATGGGTCTAAATCATCATTTTGAAAATCGTTTTACCGAATACTTTTAAAGGAATAAAATCCTCAACAAGAGGGTAATAATATCAGAACCACACATGCACAAATCTACATCAACAATATGGGATATGACTTATAGAACACCATCCTCAAATCCAAAGATGAACACACCGTTGACCATAGCCTTATATATCGACTGAATAACCCTTTTTATTCCAAAAAAATGATCTAATAAATAAAGAGGGGTTTATGGCTTCTAAATAGGGATAATAGAACCGAAACCCCTAATATGGAAAAGAGAGGAAGGATTAGTGTTATAATTACGTGAAACTTTGACCCTCAACCACGAACACTCAAAATGGTCTTGAATCGAATGAGATCAACCATTGGGTGTTTTGGGAAATTTTGGATGGTCAATACGGATGAATTGTGCAGAAATTAGAAGAAAATAGGGTTAGAAAGATAAAATATCATGGGCGTAATTAGGTAATTTTTCATTATTTAATGGATTTCTCATTTTGGCCCCATGGTTTGGAAAACTGTGTGCCAATAGTGTGGCTTCCTCTATCAAAGTTGGGTTCACATCACATGTTTACATGGGATTTTAAATGGTTGTAAAAACCATGCACCTACTGTGAAAAATGTCTCTATCAATGGTTGTATGGTTTGGACTCACCCCTTGTAGAATTTTCACTAACCATATTCTAACCATTCGACAAGAAAAAGATGGCCTGATTCATTTTTCTTTAATATCAAAAACACCAATGAACACCCTCTAGGTTCCTCAAAAACTCATCAAAAATTATACTAAACCAAAATATGTGATTTAAACCAGACATTAAACAAATACATACCTCCATGATGTCCAGGATCTTACACATAATAACCCATGATTGATTATTATGACTCAGATCCAATTCCTCAATCAAGTATTTCACAAATTATTATTTCATTATATGTTCCTCAAATAAATTTAGTTCTATTTATAATAATAAAGTAGTATTTTCCATTCTCTTCACCCTTAGAATCATTTTTGGAGAATATTTGTGTATAATAATATTTTATCAATCACCCTAAATTCTTTTTCTTCTTTTTTTTGTCATATATTGAGTTAATTCTACAAAATTATCTTCTACTGATTCGACATTATTATCATCAACAATCCGATTTTTTATGCCCCTAATCCTATGTGTATCTCACCATATTCTTTGAAAACATACTTAGGAATAACATTTCCCACATTTTCATTGACTTCACACTCAACAATATTCACATAACTACACTAAATAATATTTCTAAAAACTTTAGTAAAACAATTATAAGGGTTACACTATGATGAGTAACCTAATAATATAACTTCATTTGTTGTATCTTCATATTTACTTTTTATGATATTTATTATGAATAAATAATTTTCATGTGAATATTCTATGATTATTTAGCGAGGTCTTCATTTTGTAGGGAATTTCTTGTAGAAAATGATTCGCTTATATAATATGTAATTCTATATTCCAGGTATACATATCCACTTGTTATTAGAGTTTCATTTTATGTGCCTTTTGAATATCTTTTTATGTTATTAAACACTTACCTATTTTATTTTATAAACATTGAACATCCCACTGCTCTAAAATATCAAGAATTTACAATCAATTAATCATCACTATATGTTAATTTACAATTAATAATACTATATACATAATTTTATATTAGATTTAGAAAATGAAATGATTTCTTCTTAATTAGAGTATAAAAAATTCAAACCATCTTCCCTCACATACATGGTCATAAAAATTTGATGGTCTCTATTAATGTTAGGCATATATATTGTAGCTCTAAACATGGAAAAGTTATTAAATTTTTATTGATTAATATTCCCTATCATAAAAATACTCAAGATGATTTGTTATTCCACTATTAAAAGAGATATATTCTCTTTACTATAAAACTAATAAATATATCATTTTTTCATAATCCATTGATAAAATATTTTATTATTATTCCTTTTAAATTTCATCCTTTTTATTGAATTTTACATCCTAGACATTGTCACAAAAATATCATACACTCAATAAGATTTGATGAACTCTATAAACATATATAATTTTAGTATTATTGAATTCATCGCTGATGAAAAATTTCTTGCCACTTCCTTTAATTTTTTATACTCTATGATTTTTAAAATGAAATGATCCTTCAATTATTCACTTTAAATATTTCAACAGATTAACATTACCAATAAAATGTGATAAACACCTACAATATACAATATCGGTTATAATTTTATTTGAATCATTATAGAAAATTTTACATAAAATTTTATCATATATCTTCTTTTTTTTATTCAAAGATATTAATAAATTAATTGAGTTGTTTTTTATCACTGTATTTTTTTAGTAATCATATGTAATCATATGAAATTAATTTTCTTCAAGAGTATGAAAAATATTTTTCAAATAATTTTTTTTCTTGTACCCATTTTCTTTTGACATACATAATAATATTTACATTTTAATTTCTTGTTGTATACCTTTATATGTCCCTAATTAGATCAATTAAATTAGCACCCAACCCATGAATTTTTTTTATACGAAGTATATGTTCCAACTCCACCATAATAGGACTTAATGTGGAAAAAAACATAACATTTACAGGTCATTAATTTATATATCCTTTTTTAATCACCACTATCATATGTACATCAATGTTATAACTACTTGGTTGTTGATAAATTTTCTATTTTAGACATCTTTCTCCTTTAACAAATTTTCCTTGCCTATTTACACTGGATGAGTCTATTTTTAATTTACCCACTTTATTAGAAAGACAATTTTTACCCATCAAATTGGGTCATTTAGCACTATGTAATTACTCTATTGTTTTTTCTTCAATAAACCATATATTTCAAAAATTACAATTAGAATTTATTAAACTAATGCTTCTAATTAAAAAATATTTTTTAATCTATGATTAATATTTCATTCACATGGATATAAATTCCTTCTCATCTATTTTGATTTTCTTATCATTCTTTGAAATAAATACTTTAAGATTCTACATGATATAATTATATTACGTAATATTAAATTTAATTTAGATATTATTTATATTTCACTTGACACTTATTACTTTTTTTCAATAGCATATCTATATGATCAAATTATTCTTAAATTCACTCACTGTAACATTATGTTTCCTTGAAGAATCCTCTAATTTCCCTTTACTATTTAATTTTTAGATCAAGGTCCTAAAAGAACCTTACAATTCCACCTATATCTCTAAATATAATTTGGTTGGAAAATTATTGTCAATTAATTATTTTGATTTTGTGACTATTTTCATCAAAATATCTTCTATATCCTATATAAGATTTTTTTTTAATACCTTAAAATTTATCTTCCTCAATATCTTATTTCTATTTTCAAACCAAAAAAATTATATAAAACCTATTTAAATGAGAATTTATTAAAATTAAATCGCTTCTATAGATAAATTCATTCTTTTTTTGTTAGTATTCACACACACCACCCACTCAATCAAATATATCAAAAATATATTTGGGTTTTTTAAAATATTTCAAAAAATAAAACAATAAATTTTCAATTTATCAACATATAATCCATAACCACTTTTATATTTTCTTCCACTAGTGATGATAAAAAATCAATCGTATCATATTAATTTTCATCATCCTAAAACACTTCCATATCCAATTATTTGAATAATTTTTTTTTATAATAATGTTCTTACGAGTTCTATGAATTGAACCACATTTCATATACAACCTACATGCTATGTAATTAATTAACATATAATTATCAAAGGATCATATATTTTATTATTGGAACTATTTTTATTTATATTTTTTGTAAAATTTTGTTACATTCATAACAATATAATAATCTAGGATATCATTAATTATTTAATTAATTTAAAAAAAATAGTTAAAATATTAAATAAATCATCCAAAATTTCAATGGGACTCATCTTTAGTTCATGAAATCATTTTTTAAAAATAAAAGTAAATTTTCTTCTTTCTTTTATATCACCATTATGTATGTTATAAATTGTATACCAAACTATTTTTCATTAGGATAATCCAAAACCTCGATATAAATATGATTAAATAATTCACTCAATAAAGAATTTTGATCCTTAGTATTAACAATCAATGAATTGTAATGAAGTTTAATCATTTATTGTCTTATGGAACCACTTAAATATATTCAATATTTTTATACATTGTATACATAGATTATAAAAGACCGTAGATGTGATATTATCTTATATTTCAAGATATTATAGTTTCACTCTTTAAATTAGGGTGCAACCGTTACATTGCCAATATTCTCCATGATAAAAGAATTCACTAAATAGATTCATGGAAGAACTAGTGGAAATGATTCCACTTTCAGTACACTGAGGTCCCATTAAAAACAATGATGGGTGGGGGTGAATTAGGGTGTATTTTAAATTATTCTTATATTTTCATGAAAATGAATATTTTTTTATGATTTTAAAAGAAACCTTTATAATGTTATGGTGATTATATACATGAAACAATTAAATAAAATAATGTATGAGGAAATGAGAAAATGATTTTACATGGTTCACTTTTATTGGTATATATCCAAGTATCACAGATTGTAGATGTTTTTATATTACAATTATCTACTACACCATTTTTAGGTGATTTTAACATTTTGAAAATCTCACTAGAAATCCAAGGTCTGTGGCCTTTTTCTATATTCATATTCCTACTTTGATGTTTTTTACAAGGATATAATCAATATATAGGATAAATATATTGGAATTTTAATAAAATTAATAACAACATACAACAATGATTGTTCTCCAAGAAACATCAATATTCACTTTTATATAATCAATGATGTTCACAAAAAAATATATCTTTTAATTCTGATCATCAATGATAATTGCCATATTCATACTTCTCTTCAAAATTCCTGATATTCAATGATATTTTTCTATTGATAAAACATTATTCATGATTTTAAATATATTTTTATTCTCAATGTATAACCCTATTTATTCCTATTAAACTTATTTCCATTTATCTAGTAAATTTAAAATTTCATATTCTAAATCATAATCAACGTCCTCAAACCTATACTTAAAAACCATCCACTAGATTTTTAACCAATTAATATCCACCATAAAAATTTGAAAATGTAGTTATAAAAATCTTTAATAATAACCAAAACATCATTATATTTCCATTTAAATATTTTTAATATTTTTATCTACAATCTATAAATCACAGTGCAATATTCTACCTCTCAGAGTGACTAATTAGTTAATTTTTACCTCTATTCAACATCTATATGATTCATTGAGTGTAACAAGATTTCATGATGTATAAAATTATTTGAGTGATAAATATCACGAAGCACTAAAATCATGTCCCTATAGTTTTTCAATGTCCAATATTTATGGAGAAACCTCCTTAATCATAAATTAAAATTGATAATTTCATAGGAAAACTCACGTTTCATAGACGAATCACATTAGAAAATAGATTCATGGATTTTTACCCAAGAATCCTACATGAAATTTTATAAAATATACTAACATAAATAATTATTTACAAGACCATTGAAATGCACCACAAATATTTTCATGGAATGGCATCTATTTAATGTCAAGTGACATAAAACTCTAAATGCTGAATATGTAATATTATAAATTTCTTTGAGATTTCTCTTACAGTTTTCAAATAACTATTTTTAAAATTTACCTAATATTGTGAAACAATAAGTGACATCTTAATTTTGTAAAATAAATCTATAATAAATGATTGGTTTAATATATAATAGTACATACATCCAAAAATATCCAGTTTGAATGAAAATAATTTTGACCCTTTATGGAATGGACGATGGTTTCATCGTGTGGCTAACATTTCTCCTCAAAAAATATAAATTATAAAACCATAAAATTTTCTAATGACTCTTAATGATTATAATATTACCTTAGGTTTTTATTTAAATTGTTTTTATTTTTGGGGAAGCCCATTTTTCTACACTGAAACTCTATTCAAGACATGAAAAATATAGTCACATCTTGATCCCACTATTTCTTGATCTAGAAGATAAATTCTTTAGTTATCTAAATATAATTATATATTATTCACATGAAGTTATAGAGAATTTTTAATTAATAAAAAGTATAACTTATAATCATGTTGTACCAATATAGATAGAATGTTTTTAATATTCATAAAGATTGTATACCCAATTAATTGATTGATAATCAGAATATTGAAGTTGATGTGAGGGTGTGAAATTTGTCTCTCTTATCCCTATAAGAGAATGAGTTGATACAATTTGTATAATTTATTATATAGAATAAAATTTAATGAAAACTCATTGATATTTGTGAGGGTATAATAATGTCAATATACAAAGATAACAAAAATTTCATTCCTAATTTAATGATATATGAATATGTAAAATTATTTAGAAAATGTGTTTCTTATTAAGGTGAATAAAATCATATGATTTATTCAAAATTAAGGATTATTTTTTGAGGATTACAAAGTTGTAATGAAATAAATGATAATTAATCAATATATGTTGGATTCAAAAATATACATTCTTGTATATCAAGACACAAATGAGTGGATAAATAATGATATTAATAATTTCATCATTTCCTATGAGATAAGAAGGTTCCCAACCTTGAGTATAAAATAAAAATTTAAAGCGATTGATAATTTTAATGACATAATAGTTTATATAATATTTTTTTCCAATTTTACAATAAGGAAGAAAGTATTTATTAGGATGTATAATCATGTGTTTTACTTTGGACTATAATATGAATGTTTTTGAACTTTTCTGTTTACTAAAGAAATCCTTTTTAAAACCAAGCATCAGGACCTAATTTTGAGGGATGGATAACTCATGATTAATGTATTTGGGAATGGGAGAAGGCCTGAGAAGATTCTCAAGTGTATCAAAAAGTTTCGCGAGTTTTGGACCCAAAAAACATAATGTTTTTAATGATAGTAGAGGGTGCACGGTCTGCAAAACCGTGAGGGGACATAACATTTAACCGTGCAGACCTAATTAAAAAGGGGAAGTTGCTTATAGTACGATAATCACATGGTCTCTTAATCCATGCACTTAGCCCGTACGGGATTCCTCTATGAGGTAGTATAATCTGAACGGTTTGCCCATGGTTTTGAAAACCGTGTGAGTTAAACCATGCGCGACACCTAGTTTTTAAATATTAATTTTTTTTAATTTAATTAAATTTATTTAAAACGTAAACCCTAAACTAATATATCTCCCCTCTCATATGAGACACACCATCCCAAGGGGCTCTACCCTATGATGCATAGAACTCCACCCTCAGCCTCTTTTTCTCCTATATTTTTTCAGTTTCCTTTAATTTTCTTGGCTGATCCATTAAGGTGAGTCCTCTTATCCATTCTCATCCCTTTCCTCGGAGATGAATCGGCCAATGCATCGCGCCATGAGGTTTGTCCAAACCCTATCTTTTTAGTGTTAATCTTCATTTACATTTTCCCATATACTCGGGTTGAGAAAAAGTTCTCTTGGGACCCTAGGGTTCATGTTGCGCCAAAGAAGATACGTTTCGGTTGGTTTCGGTCCATCAGATTGGTTTCACGGTATGGTTTTCACCTCTTATTTTGTTTCTCACATGTTAAATTTTCATATTTTGGTGTTTATGAGTCCCTTACATGTTGTTTGTAGTGCGTTGAACCTTTCCATGAGGTTTCAAATTGTTTTCATTTGTCTCCATTGTGGATGGATTAGTTGCACCTGGGGGTAGTGTCCCTTTCCATATCATCAATTTTATTAATAGATTAATTATGTATCTTATGACACTACTGTTATAAAAAAATTCATGAAATGAAGTATTATGTCCAACGATTGTGAAATTTTAATTTTAGCATGTTCATGATTTGAATGCAAAATGTATTAAATGATTTCTTGATTAATAATATCATGTTTTTATAATTAAACCCATCCAATTGAGGTGTGTTTACATCATGCTAAAAAGTTGTGGTTAGAACTTCCATTCTTGACTTGTTTTATATATAATTATTATGTATTGAGGTCGTGTTGAAATACATCATTCTTATGAAATGACCTTAATGAAATTGGAAACACCAAGTTTCCCTTTTTAAAATGATTAAAGGACTGAATAACTATTTAAGTGTTTGGTCATGTTTTGGATTTGAATTACTTGTGTAGGTAAATTCCCTTTTTATGGATACATGGATCCCTTCAAATGATATTGACATGATTTGGTAAATAGAATGAGTTGATTCAAATGAATGGTTAATTAATAATGATTGACCCTCAATACAAGTAAACAAATTGTTTCCAAATGTTTTTAATAGTAATAAAACCTTGGGTGACATGTGGGTTCCCAATTAGGAATTTCATGATGGACTCAAGGAGTCTTCATGCTCATACCTTGGGTGATACTTGGATTCCCATGTAGGAATTCCATAGATAGACCCATCTTCCTAAGACAATGATTAGTTCCATGCCTGTGGAAACCCTTTACATTCTAAGGGAAGGTGTAGGTGTTGACTATGCCCTTTCAAAACAAATTCCTTAATGGTTTTTACTAAATTGTTTCAATGCTTATTGAACTTTCCAAACTTAAGTAAGGCAAGTCTTGAACCAATAAATAAATGGTTTCAATTCTACTAGTACTATCCACACTAATGGAAGAAAAGTATTGAACCAATAATTAATGGTGTCCACTCTACATGACCTATCCACACTAATGGAAGGAAATAATTTAACTAAATGAGACATTAGATGGCTTATTTACAAATAGGAATGGATTGAATCAACCTCACATTGGATTTTGAGAAGTGAATAACTTGGGTCTCAGGAACCCCATTCTGATTCAAGGATACATTTTTCATTGGTTATTACCCACATAGTATTTGGATTTTTTCTATTACATTGATTATAGTATACAACTTTTGTGTTCCTTCTTCATACAGGATACTTCAGATACACTCCTTGGATCCAGCATTGACTGTAGGTGCCTTGGATAAACCCATCGCTCCCTTTCTTTCAATATCCCTATTTTACATTGGTCTATCACCTTGGACATTTTAGGAATATTATTGTAGAATTCCTAGGATTATTCTCCTTGTATTACACTCTTAACCCTTATCTAGACTCAGATACTACTAAGTCTTCTTTCCGTGAGTTTAAGTTACCTTTTTTAAACCTGGAACTACCTAACTATATAATTTTTTTATGTTGACTTGTTACAACTTGGAACCGTCGTTGCTTATATTATCACAAGATTCCTTGGATACACTCTTTGGGTCCATCATTGACAGGTAGGTGCCATGGTAAAATCCCATTATGCCCAGTAATTTCTAAGCCATGTTTAACCTTGGAAGAAACTCTTGGGACTCGGTAAGAAACATACTCACATGTGACTTATAAATACAATGTAAAAACTCAATTAATGAACTAGTTACATCTTCAGACACCAACTAAGGACTGATGCTCATACGTGGTTATTTTTTTATATTGTACTACATAGGTTATTATTTCATGCTAGCACCCTGTTTAATTTATATTACACTATCGGTATTGGGTTAGACACCGGTGGTGATGGCCTATAGAGATTTATATCTCACACCCGACTCAGGCCTCCATTGTGTTGGGGTACACAAGTAGAACTTTTTTGTTCGTAGGGCCTTGGAAATTGTTTATTGATGTATTTATTGTACCAAGAGTTGATGCAAAGGACTGATCGGAAGCTCGGGATTCTCAAAGAGATTGCCAATTAGGCATTGTTTTCCATTACTTTTTTGTATTATACTAAAAAGAATGTTGCATTGTTTTATGTGTTATGTCATGTATCAATAACATATCATGCATTCATCCATGGAAAAATCTGGTGATGGCCACTTCTATCCAGTCATATGAAATCTGTTTTTGGCTACATTATTATTTCCATTTACTACATCGATGGTTGGTTGTTAATTATACTATTATACCACTAAAAAACTTTTATTAGAGGGTATAGTCACCCCAACAACTATCCTTACACCCTCGCTTCTCGTCAGCATCCTCTGGCATATGGGGAGGCATGCTTGAGCTCATGTGGTGACCGTTCTGACCACCGTATTAGTGGTGAGCCGGGTAGGTACATTACCAGGTGTATCATAGAAGCTTTTTTCATTTTGTATTACTATTTTGGGTTGGTAGATAGGAGACCAGGAATGTTTTGGCACTGAAAAATAGTCATCCTTGGGACTAATTTCCCCATGTATGGGGAATGACCGAGTGACTATGGTTGGGTTTTCATTTTATATTTTTCGTTGTTACAATTGATATGATTTCACCTATCCTGATTGGTGTACATTCCACTTCTTATGATTAATGGAGTTATAAACACTACCCTTGGCCTGTTTTGGAAGGGATGAAACATGAATGTATCATATTATGCAGATAGAAATTCACATACCATGCATAAATTCCCTGCCATGTAGTTTCATTAGTCGGTTGTCTGGTATGTATAATTATGTAACTTATAAATATTCCATGATTGGGATTATACCTGTTTAGATAATACACTAACAGTCATTCTATTCTTACTACTTGTTTTACCATGCTTCTATGATTTTATCTTGTTGCATTGTGTTTGCTGCTTGTAGAGACATGCCAGCTTAATTTGATATATGTAAATGGATTCATGTGATATGTTTTATGGTTGTGATTACAACGTGAGCCAATTTTTATTTGTATTATGTGTGGATTTTTTATAGCTGGAAAAAGGTAACTTGTGTAATTGAACATTTCTAAATGTCTGCAAAATCTAGTTGCAAAATTTGATGACATGATGCCTTGTGAAACGCATGTAAATGTTAAATATGTTTAGTGTTGATCTCAAATCAAATGGATAGATTTAAAAATTAAACTAGACCCATGTAAGTTAATTAGGGAATGTTCTTAGGAGATGACCCATTTGGGTGTTTAAATATTAATAATTTGTGTGATTTCTATTGGGGTGCACTATAGAGAACCCAGGTTGGTTAAAATGGTACCCTTATAAGTCACTTTATCTTCTTAAAATGAATTTATTTAGATAATTTTTTAGAAAATGACGGAATATCTACTAATGAAAAATTATTTTAAATAAGAGTTTTATAAAACATGCATGTTTTTCCCTTTGCGCATTGGATAAAATCATATGACTTGTGATTTGATTGAAAAATGGTAGTTCGATGTCTAGATAATAACTTTTGAGGATTTAATTATTAAATTTAATTAAATATAAGTGGATTGGAAATGGAACCTATAGTATTTTCCACACTTTAAGACTCTCATGTAAGGGTAGTTCATACTTCTCTTGAGTTTCCATCAAACGGAAGTATGAGTACTTCCAATAGGTGGTATATTCTATATCAATAGTGTTATCACAGGATTTGTGACTAGTGGATTTTGTTTAATGTGACCTGGTGTCAGTTATGAACCATGTTCTTTGTAAGGGGATAACCCATGGTAGGTATCTCCCTTAGACATAAATTCCATGCTAGTGGAGCAACTTTTCTCTCTCTGGGTTTTGTTTGGGTGCCATTGTTCCTAGTAGGACATTCAGCACTAAGGCGACACCCTTGTTTGGATGGGTTTTCATGTTCTTATTGACATTCTTATGGGATTTATCATTGCATAATGCTCATTTTTAGAAGGGTATACTTCCCTTAGGCATGGTTGATATCTTGTTGGTCGTTTGACCCTGTCTCTTTCTTACTAGTGGGCGACTAGTTATAACATCGTCCAGGTGGATATTCAGATGAGGAAATATGTCTCCGAAATAAATCTTCTAGAACTATTGAGTAAGGTCATCGGTCATCTCCACGTAGAGTGACATGAGTGTTGAAGAATCAGGTCATTCCAATACACGGGTTGATTTTCGCAAATCGTGGGTGTTTTGACCCAATGATCTCATTGTTATAGTCTATCATGCTTTTGAGCGGTAAATTTTTCATTTATTTTATACAAGTACATTCTTAAAGTGGATAGTGTTGTGATGAAACTAATCAATGTTCCCTTCCAAGTAGATGGAACACCAACAGTGACAATTGAGAAATGGTCAAGTAGCTTGAATTCCCTTTAGGCTTGCAAGTCAGAAATCGTGTCGGTTCATTCTTGGCAGCACAACTATGATCAGGTTTGAGTGATTTAACTTCATGTTTCTAGGTTCTGTTTGACTGGGAGCGATGTATTCAATCCTCTTAGTGTGATCTTAGAAAAAAAGAGCATGTCCTCTATCTGGAAATCATCCTCGATGCACTGAGAGAGCATCGTTCAGATGCCACGGTAAATCATAAAATCAGTTGAGCTTGTTGGATGATCGTTACCAGTGTCACACGCTAGAGCGTTGTTCTCTTTAAGGCATGTTATGTCCTAAGTGATTCATCAGTTCCCAAGTAGGAACACCTTGTTTTTAATCAAGGACTCCAAACATTTATTTTGAATCTCTCTAGCAGCTTAGTCCAGATTTCTACGAGATACGTCGGCCAAGTGGCTCGAATCATTCTCTCTTCCTTTAGTTCAATGTTTATTGTTGTAAGTGGAAGTTCTAAATAATGCTTCCAAAGGAAGGAATGTGTAGTCTGAATGTCGGAATTGTCTTCTTAGGAAGATCAATATTGACTAGCTCTGTTAGGTCGACATAATTCCACTGATTCATTCACAAAAAATCATTCTAGGGGTGTCATAAGAACATTTATTATTATCCCTTAGACAAAAATTCTAGTATTGGAGGTATAGTTTCTTTCAATTGTCCCCTTATTAAGTTAATACCTATGGTGGGAAGCACCATCGTTCGAGTTTTACAAAGACTTTTATGTGATCTTGTCCTTATCTAAACAGGCTCATGTATGATTTGTTTCGATGTTTTAGTTTAACTTTGAGCTTTGGCTCGGGTTGTCAAGCCAGATGTGTGAAATGATTAAAGGTGCATCTAGCATTGGTAACACAATGAAACTGTTGGAACGAGACATACTGACAATTATAGGTCTAGAGGGGATACATTGTTCTCAAAGGATTATTGGGTAAAATAAGTTTTTATTGTGGGTAGATTGTAGAATCTTGTGTTTTGATCCAGACTAATATATTGTGGTTTTTGAACTTTTTTGATTACTAAACAGTTCTTTTTTAAAACTGAGATTGAAAACATAATTATGAGAGAAGGATCACTTCTATGTAATGTTTTTGGAAACGAGTGTAGGCCTGATAAGTTTCCTGATTGGATCATGAAGTTTCGGGAGTTTCAGATCTAAAAACATCAATATTTAAATGATTGTAGATGGAGCACAGTTTGTGCAGGGTCTGCGAAACTGTGTGTCCCATTGCAGTTAACCTTGAAACCATATTTAACAAGGGGCACTGCACGGGCTGTGAAATATTTCTTAAACCTGGCACCTAGCCCATGTGGGGTGTGTCTTCGACGCAGTACACCTCTAACAATTTGTGCATGGTTTGGAAAACATCATCGGTTAAACAGTGTGTGATGCTGTGTTTTTAAATTTTAAATTTGTTATAATTAAATTAAATTAATACATAAAACCTAAATTAGTCCCTCCACCATCTTATATGTGATTCTCCAGCCCATGGAGACTGACCCTTCTATGCACATACTTCCCCTCTTGACCTCCACATCCTCTTGTTTTTGTCTTGTTTCCCTTAATTTTATTGGCTGATCCATTGAAGTGAGTCCACATATCCCTTCTCATCCCTTTTCTCGGATTTGAATCAGTCTAACCATCATCTTATAGGGTTTGGGAAAACCCAATCATTTTATTGATAATCTTGATTTTGGTTTTCCCTTTTTCAGGAGTTGAGAAAAATGAATCTTTGGAGAATAGGGTTCCTGTTCCAGCAACTGCTACCAAAGGCAATGCAGTTTTATTGGTTTCGGTCAGTCATATTTGTTTCAGGGTATGAATTTCACCCCCTTTTTTGTTTCTCATTTGTTAAATATGGGGCCTTTGGTGTTTATGAGTCCCCATCTTGTTTCTGGAAGTTAGTTGAGCTTATACATGTGGGTTGTCTTCATTTAAGTTCATCTCAAATGTGTACAACTAGGTTCCACCTTGAGGTAGGGTCCCTTACAAAGGCCTCAATAATTATAAATACATTAATTTAGTTTCTTACTGCACTTTTGTTATTAATTATTTCATGAAATTAATTATTATGTCCAATTCATGCGAAATAAGAATTATATTATGTTCATGGTTTGAATTCTAAATGTGTTTTATTAATTATTAATTAAAAATAACCTATTTTTATAAAAAACCCTCTAATATTTGTGCGCTGCCTTCAACCTAAAAATTAGTCGTCAGAACTTTCCATATTGACTTGTTGTATTTATAATTATAATTATTTGATGTTGTGATGAATTATGGAAAGCTTTGGACATGGCCTTAAGGAAATTAGAGACACAAATATTTCCTTTTTAAAATTTTTAAAGGATCGAAGAACAATTTAAGTGTTTTGTCTTGTTTTGGATTAGAATTACCCATGTAGGTAATTTCGCTTTTAATGGATACATGGATCCATTTTAATGCAATTGACATTTTTTGGAAAATAGAATGAGTTGATTCAAAAGAATGGTAAATTATCAATTATTGACCATCAATACAAATTAACAAATTGTTTCCAAATGTTTTGAATAGTAATATAAACTTGGATGACATGTGGGTTCTGAAGTAGGAATCCCATGATGGGCTCAATGAAATTTCATGATCATTCCTTGGTGATGCATGGATTCCCAGGTTGGAATTCCATGGAAGGGCCTGAGGTCATGAAACACGGTTTGGTTCCAAATCCATGGGAACTGATATAATTCTATGTGACGGTAGCAGTGTGGACCTTTCCCATTGAAAAAATACCTTAATGGTTTTTACTAAATGTTTCAATGTTGTTGGACCTTTCAAAACTAATGGAAGGAAAGTCTTGTACCAATCAATAAATGGTATCAATTATATATGACCTTTCCAAACTTATGTAATGCAATGATTTAACCAAAAATTAATGATTTCGACCCTACATGACCAATACACACTAATAAAAGGAAATACTTGTACCAGATGAATCATTACATGACTTTTTTATCAAATTGGAATGGAGTGACTCGAGCTCGCCTAGGATTTTTAAAGGATAATACATTGGTTCTTAGGAACCCTATTATAATTCATATATATGGTGTTGACAGGTTCATACCCACCTAGAATATGATTCATTTCTATTATGTGGATGCCCAATATACTATTGTTGGGCCCCTTCTTCTTACAGGATACCTCAAATATACTCCATGGATCCAGCATTGACTTGTAGGTTCCATGGGTAAAGCCCATCATTCCTTATATTTTATTATCCTCATTTTACCATGTTTGATCAACATGGACTCATTAGGATAGTTTTTGTGGAATCTCTTGGATTATGCTACTTAAATTACACTCTTACCCCTAACCTGGACTCATATACTATTGTGTTATCTTTCTGTGACTTTATATTACCTTGTTTTTTAACATGGAACTCACTGAATGGATATCTTTTCTAGGTTCCATTGTTATGTATTGGAACATTAATAACTTATTCTATTATTGGAATCCATGGATACACTCTGTGGGTCCATCATTGACAAGTAGGTAACATGGTTAAGGCATATCTTGAATGAACATTTATAAGCCCTATTTTACCTTGGTGAAATCTCATTGACTTGGTAGGTGACTTACTCACATGTGACATACAAATACAGTGGTAAAACTACATTAATGAAGTGTTTAAATGTTCAGACACCAGCTAAGGGTGGAAGTATGTATTTGGATATTTAGTTACATTGTACTACTTACTTTATTTATGCAGGCTTGGGCCCTATTTAATTTATATTACACTGCAGGGATTGGGATAAACACTGGTGGTTCAGGCCTACTGAGATTTATATCTCACACGATACTCGGGCCATCATTGCACTGGGGTACCTGAGTAGACCAAATTTTTTTCGCAAGTCATTGGGACTTGTTTTTTGATATATTGCTCCTTCATGGAGTAGGAGAAAAGGACTGAGCTTGAGCTCAGGATGCTCAATGAGATTTCCCATGTGGATTTTCAATCATTTCCGTATTTTATACTATATGGTAAAGCAAGTTGAAATATTTACTTCTTTCTGTCATGTTTCAATATCATTTCATGCATTCATCTATTGTGTAAACTGGCATTTGACACTTTTGTTTAATTATATTACATATTTTTTTCGTACTTTATTTTTTCCATTTACTACTACTACTGTTGATTGTTATTTACACTTTAATATTGTTGTGCAACTATAATAAAAGGTTATAGTCTCCCCACTAACTATCCTTACACCCTCTCTACTAGTTGGAAGCCTCAAGTGTACGGGGATTCGCGCTTGAGGCCATGTGGCAACTGGTTCGGCCACCATATTAGCGGTGAGCCGGGTCGGGACAGTATATATGATGATTCCATGAATTTCACGGAGTTTTTTTCTCTTTATGAAGGTCATAAATTTGGTAATTGGTACACACAATGAGTAATTCCTTTTAAATATTTCAAATATTGAACTATTGTACATTTTGGGGATTATTTGCCAGATAGGGATCAAGAATTAGAATTAAATCGTTAGAAAAAATGATTATAATGGAGAAAAAAATGGAAAATGGTTATAAAAAAGAAATTGCATCAAAGGGAAAAAATTCTAGCACAAAAATGAATAATAAATTTCTCATAAAACAAGATGCTACATACTATGATGAGTGAAGTGATTAAGAGGATGAGAAATCAAATAATAATGGATATTTAAATTTTATGTCTTAATCAACGTAGTATAATAATCCATCTAGAGAATATGATTCTAGTAGTGAATATGAGTGAAGTTTTATGGAGACATTAGATGAGTTTTAATTAAGGATAGAACACTTTTTCTTCATAAAATAAAATAATTATATTTTGATATATATGAAATAATTGAATATTAATAATAATTCAACAAAAAATGTGGATGAATCAAATTCTAATGATATGACTAGGATAGAAATTGAGTTTCCATGTAAGATGGGTAATCTAAAAGTAATCATTGAAGAGATATGATATATTCTTGAGATTACTAGGACAAACATGATTACATACAATGTAATGTGGAATTACCTTGAAATTAATTATGTTATGTTGATAATTACATAAAAAAACAATCACAAATACATTAAATAATCTTTTAGGGATGTTGGATAAAATTTTAATTATATGAGAGAGTTATTTATTCTACAATTGCTTTTTATTATCCTATGGTTTCTATAACTAATTCTTGGTCACTTGACTGCATAGCCAAAACGGTGATTGGATTTTTATGAAGGGGAATAAAATTATTACGTTTGAAACGATTGAGAATACCCAAACAATAAATTAATATAATACTGATTAAAATCCCATAAACAATGATTTGTGGAGGGAGAATAACTATGACTCTATGGAAAAAGAAAATTCTTTGTGAAAAGGTATGATTCAATGTTTGAGGGATTTAAAATATACAGGAAAATTTCAAAATGAAATGCAAACAAACAAGAATAATTTCATAAAAAATATTTATAATCGAGTAGATTTATTTTTAAAGGAATATGTTAGTTTAGTAGAGCATGTAAAAAAATCCTATGTGTGATGGTATAATTATTCATTCTCAAAATCCAGATAGGTCTTGAATTGAAGGTGAGTCAACATATTATCCCTATAGGCTAGTTAATAAAACATCTAAATGAGATACTTACATATATAAAACATTATTCTACTTGAGGAAACCTGTGAGAGATGTTTTCAACCTGAATTATTACCAAAAAGTGTCTCATAATAATATGAAATATGATTATGAGTAATTATAAATCCAAATCTATCAATAGTATTAGTAATTAAGAAAATTTATTGGTGGTTGAGGTGCTGTAATAAGTTGAGTATGGTAGAAAATAATTGGTACTAGGAATCAATTTTTAATCACACATGATCATTAAAAAACAACATATATATCTAATGTTAATATTAAGGATTTTTTATTTCAAAAATAATCGATTGATAAACATTACAGGAGTTGGAAGCACAAAAATTTTGGAAAATAAGTTTTAATATAATGATTTTCTCTTTATCAATTGGTTTAGACACTATTAATTAAGGGTATATCATCTTTTGGAAAATGTATATACGGTTATATTTAATAATAATGGTTCTGTCAAAATTAAAAAGAAACTATATTGTATATGTGGAAGCATATTTAAAATTTCTAATGATTAAAATAGTTGTGTCTTCAGCGTGAGAGAAGAGAATAAACATTTCCACTAAATACTAATCCATTGTGGTTAAAATAAAATTGTCGATCATATCAAATATAATGTTATGAAAAATATAGCATATATTAATTAGGAACTGTTCAGTACTTGTGACACATGTCATAATGTAAATATGGTGGACATGTTCCATAAGAAGTTTTATATCAAAACCTATAACATCTAGAGTTGATATTGTTATATGTGTGTATTCTAATTAGATTTAAATAAAATAATGTATATATATTTTTTATTACCGTTTTAATGGTTTTACTCACATAATTTATGTTCATTTTATATTTTGTAAATTTTAATCTCATTAAATGTTTTAAAAAATATAGAGGTGTAATAAAAATCAAATAATATGTCCTATAAAAATACATTATTATGATAATAGATATGAATAATATATTGATTATTTTGACGTAAATATTGGGAATAATAGAATAAGGAATGAATACAGTGATATACACATACCCACAAAATAGATAAAAAAGAAGAACTAGTTTTTTCTATGGGCATTGGAAGGACCATGTTATAGAAATTTGATTCATTCAAGTTATATTGGATACAATTCACCATAAAAAAATTTTATATTTTTAGTCGGTACTTATTTAAAATAAATATACAAAATAATTATAATGAGAATTATTTTTAGAATAAACCTAATTTTAAATGATATGAGGTATTTGTGATCCCATGTTACAAGAAAATCAATGGAAAAAATTGGAAATGGTTGATGAGATGACTAATGAGGGGATATTTCTTGGATATATACCCAATGGAAGGAGTAACCTATGATGAATATTTTTAAAAATATTATCAATAACCAAGATTTTATTGTATTGGTGATCATATTTTCATGACACATCAAATTGATTATTCTTTTAATGTTTATTTATAGTTTAGTTTTGACCCTAGGTTATCTCTCAAAGTGAATTTTGGGTATAATGTGACCTTTTATGAAAAAATATAATATGGTTGATTTTGAAAAAAAAATTATAATAAAATTACTTAATTAATGAGGTTAATAGTTGATGTAGGAAGGATGATTTATTATTATTATGAGAGAAGGATTTCATTTCAATTTCAAAACATATCCTGGATAGATTGTTATTCTGAAAATATGAAATGGTTTAATTGAATCCTTTGGTCAATGGTGGACAATATTTTGATTCCCAACTATCATATTAAAAAGAAAAATAAATATCCTACCTTTAAAATAAAAATAGTGTTTTTAATGATTGGATATAATGTATATTAAATTGGTTTCCAAAAAATATTGAAATATTTTGTATGTGTGAGAGAAATAGGATGTTCGGGTTATCTAATCAGAACAAACAAAGATTCCCACATGAAATCTCAACCCAATCTGTGTTGAAAAGAAATTTATTTCACATAGTTATACTATATAAATGAATTCAGAGGAGAAGGGGGCCAGGATAAAAAAATTTGTGAAATATTTCACAAATAAATTACACAAATGAAGAAGAATAATATGTTTTAGAACTCCTTACCATAGGTGTAGGATCCTCGAAATGGTTTTCCACCATTTAACTCATCATCAAGAGGAGGAGGAGGATCAGGTAGAACTCTGCCTTCATCCATGGTTTCCCAATGACTATTGAGAGGTTTGGATATTCTTGAATGAATAAATTACACGTTTGGTTATGAAAAATACTAGATATTTTCCCCATTGTAAAACATTCAAATGGGGTTCCATAGGTTCCAATTCATTCGAAAAAAAGAATGTAGTTCTCAACACCATGATTTTAAAAAACCACATGGACCATGGCTTCGAGTGGAAAAATATTCTTATATCTATTTGTAAAAAATTACAAAGTTGTTTCCACACCTCTTGAATATATACACTAAAAAATATATCCTTTTGGAAAACTAAATTCAAAAAAATATGTATGAAATATTGAACAAAAATTTTGACTCTTGGAATATTCGGTTCCCAACACAGATTAGTTAAATTGGACCCATTAGTGAAAAAAATGGTCTTCAATGTCTTCAGATGTGTTTTATCCCACCAAATTTTCGACCATATCATAAATTTCATCCCAATTAAATGTACTGATTAGTTTCATTGTGCATTTGAGTCTAGATGGGTTCTTGGGATCCTAAGCAGTTTGGTATTCATTGCTTGAACTTCGTTTTGGATCCTCCAACTCACCTCCACCAACAATGAAATCCTAAATCTAGTGAAATTACATTTTTTAACAAAGATATACACAACATAATGGAATAAATAATGAAGATCAATTGGTAATAATAATTGGAATTTATATTATAAAATCTATTTAATATAGTAATGCAAGAGTAAAATAAATATTTTAAATGTCGTGCAATGACACACCAACACCCGAAAATTTCTACTCTTGGGAAACGTCAAATTTCCAAAAAAATATAATGGAGATATTCCAAAAATTAAAAATATTTATCATTAAAAATTAATTCATAATATAAATTGATCAATGAAAAAAACATCACCAAGGAGTTATTCTTAGGGATCATGGAAAAAATGTATCATAAGGAGTTTTTGAAAGAAATTCAAGGAGATGAATGATAAAATTTTGAGAAAATAATTCAATATTCTACAATGTATCTAACTCTCCACATGTTTGTGTGTGACAACCATTTCATGTGATTCTTTCCACTTTCTATCCAGTAAAGATTGGTTATTTTAAATTTTTTTTACATAAGAGATAACATCCACCAAACCTACCCTACATCCACTGAAATGATATTTCAATACCCACTCTATTAATAAGTCTAATAAGTCAAACATTAAAATATCAACCTTGATATCCCCATAGGTTGTACATTTAATCAGTCCACTGATTTATTTAAGTTAAACATGGAGAAAATATCACTTTGATCACTCAAACCTTGTTTGATCTCCTCACAATAGTAATTTTAATAGTTATTTCAATAACAATGGTCAAGGAATAGTGTTTTTTGGCATTCAAAATAAAAAACCAAATCTTTTATATTTTTTGTTTATTTTTTGTTTATTTTTTATTATATGTTTGTTTGGCGTACAAAATTATCATAACATGTACACACACATAGGTCAATCTGGTACTGTAAAAAATAGTATAAGTAAATAATGTATTAAAAAAATTAGTTTTTAATGATATAAAATAATAACCTAACTTATATTTAGCTTCTATAGAGTAATAAAAATTCACACTTCAGTGATGGGTGGAAATTTGTGTAGAGATATTAAGTAAAAATAATTTCTCATAAACCACTCACCAAAGGGTACCAATAATCCTAAATGCATAAACATGATACAAATATTTATATCATTTAAAAATACCCACTTAACTTGAAAACATCTCACCTAAATGTTATATTCACGCTAAAACACACATTTTATTATTGACTTTTCTGATAAAACGACATAAAGTAGAGATATTATTCCTGAATATTTAATAATTACCATGATTAAGTTGGAAGAAAAAAAATAATATTTCATTAAAAAAATGAGGTGGAAATGAGGGAGTAGGGGGAGGTAATTAACAATTCTATTTAATAAGAAAAGAAAATGACGATAGATGACAGAAATTACAAACTAAACAACCAATATAACCTTCCACCACACCTGGTGTATGAATTTTCATCGCTATAATAAAATATTTTGTGAGAAGTAAGGATAAAACATAGAGGGTTTCGATTGTAGGATGATTTTTAAATATGGAGTTCCTTTAGTAGGGAATCTATATTGGCTTTGTGAAAGTGCTTCAATCGCTGCACATTGAGGGTGAAGGATTGTTTTGTTTATTTATTTTGAAAACGAAAAAAACAAAGTGGATAAACATTTGTAATTGTGTCTTGGAAAAACTAGTAGGAAATTATAAGGCCACACCCTTAAACCTTACTTAATCTTGAGTTATTACAAGATTACACATTGAGGATCTTTTCAGGTTTAGAGTTTTAGAGAATTAGATCATGAAACTTGCATTACATTCCACATTTAAACAAAGTGGTTACATAAAAGACAATATTCATTCTTCCCATCAACGAAAACATATTTAAGATAAAACACGGATTCTTTCTTGACACATCCTTGACACTATCATCACATCATATACCTTTCCCTTGACCTGTGAAAAACATTTCAAAAACATCGGATGAGCATAAAAATCTCAATAAGGGTTATAAAAATATGGAAAGGAAACATGAGTTCATATATACATAAGAATGAAATCATACTTTACCAATAAAACATAGGCACTTTAACATACCTCATCAAACCATGAATAAATCATAGAAAGCATAAGACATAAAGGTAACTTGAGGCATTCATAACATTCTTACGTAGGGAGTAACCCTCTTGGTTACGTTTGAAATACCCATCATAGTATATTCCCTAAATCTCTTCGAAGAAACCTTAACGTTTCACTCCTCCGCGTTACCCAATGCATTGGAGAGCTATATCAGGCTCACCCACCCATAGTTTATCACGGAACCACCCGTTCTTCATAACAATTCCCAAGAACCATAACATAATCATTTCACATAAAACATGCATAAAGGAAACATAACATTTCCACATTTCAATCACAAGATATCAATAAAACACATTGATATAAAAAAACATTATAAAAATAATTTTCCATACCAAAATAAAATATAGGTAAAACATGGTATTTATTTTTCTTTTAAAAAGAAGGTATGGCTTGTAGAGGAAGCCAAAACTCAAATAATGGTCACGGCAGCGGAGAAGTCATTCTCGCCGCATACGTATGACAAAAACATTCCCTTTTGTAGTTTTGTAAAACGCTTCGTATAAAAAGATTCCTTTTGGATAAACGTAAAAGTCAAAGGGGTTTATACACCGTATAAAAGAATGTTATGTATAAAACAAAATATGCCTCAATGAAAGGAGATTGAGACGAATTCCCTTACAAAGACGGTATCCTTAGTTTAAGGATAAATCAATTACATAATTATGTGTGACAAACGAATACACCAAATATAAGTGGATATTAAGTGTAAAACAATCATAGGATATTCACACATATTCATAGAATGACATATTCAAGGACTACATTTTTATCCCAAAGAATCAAATTTGGGATAAGAAGTTCCCTTGCAAAAATTTGACAGCCTAACGGCGTCACTACAAAATTCAGAAAATGAGTTGATGAGAGAAAAAAAGGTATCTCATCACATGGACATAAAATTTAAATCAATAAGGATATATAAGGACATATGCCAACATTATAGTATGTGAATTAAAAGACATAACAAAAGAAGTCTTTTAAAAAGAGGAGGGTGAAAGGTTCCCTTACCGACTTGAGTATCTTTCAAAACATACACCCCATGAAAGAAGGAAAATAAATCATTGATGTAAATACTCATAAACAAAATTATATTACAAAAAGGGTAGAATAATGGTCAGTACATACACCACTCAAAGTAAATTGTGGCAAATGTAGCATAAATCTCACGGGAATAAAAGTGAGATGAAAAATCCCTTACGAAAACTCGGCAGCCTAACAGCGCCACTTAAAACTTCCAAAAATGGATTGATGAGATCAAATAGGGTATCTCGTCACATTACAATAAAATGTACATCAAGAGGAATATAAAAGAACATCCCCCATCATAAAAAAGAGGAGATTAAAATAAGTGACATAAAGGAGAGTACTTAAAGAGAAAGAGAGAGGTTTGATCTCTTACGAAAATTCGGCAGCCTAACGACGCCACTCATAACATCCAAAATGGATTGATGAGAGAGAATAGGGTATCTCATCATATGAACATAAAACTTATAGTAAGAGTAATATAAAATAATATCCCAATAACAAGAAATATGATCTTTAAAAGTAATGACATAAAAGAATGTACTTAAAAAGAAAGAGAGGAGTCGGATCCCTTACCTCGGGTCTGACTTGACTCGATCATTCTTTAACGTCCTGAATAAAAAACTTGAGTTAATTTCCACTTTATTAAGAACCTTTTTCTAGTTCATTATTCCTTTTATATCACTTATTTTCATGTTATAAACATTATGTAATCATTTAAATTAATAATGTTTGTTTTGTCGATATTTGGTTCTTAAGTCGAAAGTGGACTTCTTACAATTACATGTTGTTCGTGTGGTCAAAGGTTCTTTATATCCGGAATGACGTTCCTGATTTGGATATCATATATATCATATATATAGAGTATATAAATGTATTTATAATATTACATAATCATTTAGAGGTAAGAAATGAAATGCACCGTTCATGGAGACGGTAAGCCGTACGTACGCATGAACGCTACTTTCATTTCTTTGTCATATTAATGGAATTAAAACTAAATGAGAGGTATGTATATTTTAATTCCAGAATTATATTCATCATTTAGATATATCATTCATCACATATATCCATTATATACATGTACTTATAATAGTACATTACATTTGCGGATAAGAAATGAAATGCACCGTTCATGGAGACGGTAAGTCGTACGTAAGCATGAACGCTACTTTCATTTCTATCTCATACTTTAATGGAAAGAAATAATAATGATATATAGGTATATTATAATTCCAGTATAACATCATATATAATAACATTAAATCCATCCTTTATACATCCCACGTATGGTATTAACGAATCACATCACTTTGAGGGGGCGGTAGTCCGCACATCCTAAAATGAAGATATCGCGTATACCCATAATGGAAGCCATAAAGGTAATCCATAAATGAAAAATACAGAATCTTAAGTAAAACATAAACATATTATATATCATATATAAATATAGTGACATCTTAATGGCCACCTTTGAAGGTGTTATATGAGTGTTGAACAATCATCATTTCGTGAGGCAGAAATTCGTCATCCACGGAAACAGTATGTTCTTTAACCATTAGATGTAGGTGTGTGTAAGTGTAGCTCTAATACTTATTATAACAACATCCTAGTATATTTAAGATACTGGAGTTGTTACAAAAGAAATTAATAAAAAGAGTTTAGGGGGTTGGAGAGGAAAAATAAAACAAAAGGACTCAAGTGAACACATTACCTTAAAATCGGGTAACTCCCTTTGGTTTAAGCTCAAAGGATTACTTGGAAAGACTTCTGCCCAAAGTGAGGCTTCAAGGAGTAAGATAGGGAATTTGAGAGACAAAATGGGCAGGTGTTGGCCCAGCCAAAGGTTTTGGGGGTGTGGGTAAGGAGGTAGAGGTGGGGGCCTTTTATAAGAGGAGAGGAGGGGCACTCTTGGAAAGTAAGCAAATGTTACTTTATTTGAAATTGGTATTCAGATTTAGGAGTTCCCACATTGATGTGTTTCTAGGATAAGGTGATAAGGGTTCGAAATCCACTCATACAATAGATTTTCGACATGTGTAGGTCTTAGATATTACATTATCTTTCCATTTTATTTAAATCGTTAAATAATGAGGTCATCGTTGCATCATCATGATGTCATAAATAATTTCATTTTTGACTCAAGTACCAAATATCGATAAAACGAATGATATTAACATAATTGATTACATAATGTTTATAACATTGTAATAAGTGATATAAATGGAATAATAAACAAGAAAAATGTTCTTAAGAAAGATGAAATTAACTTTAGTTTATTATTTCAGAGACTAAATAACGATCGAGTCAAGTCGCACATGAGGTAAGGGAATTCATCTTAATCTCTTTTCATTGTGGCATATTTTGTTTTAATACATGACATTCTTTTATCCTCTGTATAAAAACCCTTGAATTATCAAGGGAAATATTTTTCGATGAACCGTTTTTCTAAAAGGTAAAAAAAATTATGTTTCTTTTTTACAAAAGATGTGACAATGACCTTTTCTGCTGGCGCGAGTATTATTTGATCTTTGGATTCCTCAACAAGCCGTAATGTTTTTTTAAAATAAAATAAATACCTTATACATGTTTAAATATTTTTGGTATTGAAAATGGTTTTGAAAATGGAATTGTTATGTCAATATATTTATGTGATATATAGTGATTGAAATTTGTAAATGTTTCCTTGCCTTTATATTTGTTGTATGTTATATGATTTTATGTTAGTACTTGTACATTTGACGGGTGGTTATGTTATAAACCAAATGACGGGTGGTGCCGTGAATACCAGGATGGTGGTTAGGTTCTAAACTCCAATGCATTGGCTATGAAAGTCGGCTTTATGGCTATTCAATTTAGTGAGATGGGTGGAAGTCGACTGTATGGTTATTCCATTTAAGTATGTTTATGTCCAAAGTTACCTTTATATGTTATGCATAATTAATATGGGTTTTATGGTAATTTTTTGTTAACAAAAGGGTATGTAATGATCTTTTATACAGTGAAGATTATTTACTACTTCATCAAGGTGAAAAGTATTACTTATGTTAATGAATTCATGGTTTACTTGTTGTTTTGGAAAACTAACTCTTTTATTTTCTTGTGTATCCCTTAATGAGCTTTTTATGCTCATCCCAAGTTTTTAAATGTTTTTCACATGACATAAAGTGGAATAGGGTCAAGGATGGGATCAATGAAAAGTCATGCCGTCTAAAACATGGAACTAGACATGACTATTTTTTTCATGATTTCATGTCTTGTAAAAAATTGGAAACTGAGTAGAAGTGTCTACTTTGTAATATTTTGAAATGTAATTTTTATGGCCTAACTTTGTAAAACTCTAAACCTGAATATATCCTCAACGTGAATTAATCATTTAATTCAATAATATGTAAAGTTTAAGGCCGGGTCCTTATAGTTGGTATCGGATGTCGGTTTATATAACTTTAGGAGTTATGGTATTGTTAAAATAATATCCATAAAGTAATTTATGTTAAAATTGAAATCATATAGCATTTAAATATTTCCATGTTTCATCGCCTAATATATTCCAATGTTAATAATAGTTTTTCATAGAGAAAAAAAACTTTCTTTTTAGGGAGGCATACAGAGGTAAATGATTGTCCAAATCAGCATCCTACAATGGTCAGAATCATAATTGAACATTTTTTTAGGGATGGATCAGTTGAATCAGGTGATAAATGGTGGTTGTGTTCATTGATAATATTTTGGTTTATTAAAAAGCTAAGGACGAACATGAAAGTATTTTATGGGTTCTCTTGCAAACCTTAAAAGAAATGAAACGATTTGGGAAATTCATCAAGTGTGAGTATTGGTTACAACAAATTTCTTTCATTGGTCACATTGTTTCAAAAAAATGGTATAACTGTTGATCCTGCTAAAACAATAGTTGTTAAAGAATTACCATGACCCACAAATTTAACTGAGATTCGTAGTTTCCTTGGTTTGGCAGGTTATCACTGAAAGATTGTTGAAAATTTTGCATGGTTATCTTATCCAATGACTATGTTAACTCGAAAATGTGTTATGTTCATCTAGACAAAAGAATGTGATGATTGTTTTAAAGAATTGAAAAGAAGATTGGTGAATGCTCCAGTTTTAGCACGGACTTCTAGAAATGGTGAGTTTGTTATCTACAGTGATGCTTCTTTGAAAGGACTGGGTTATGTCCTAATACAGAATGATAAATTAATTTATTATGATTCATGTCAGTTGAAACCTCATCAGTTAAATTTCCCTACACATGATTTGGAATTGGCTACTGCTGTTTTTGCTTTAAAAATTTGGAGGCATCATTTGTAAGGAGTAAAATGGGAAATATAATCTAATCAAAAACATTTGAAGTATATATTTACTCAAAAATAATTGAACATGAGATATAAAAGATAGTTAGAATTAATCAAGGATTGTTATTGCATGATGCATTATCATCCAGGAGAAGGAAATAAAGTGGCTGATGCTTTGAGTCGAATCATTAATGTCTTATTAGCGATGAAATGTTTGGAACAAGATCCATTGGTTTTTGATTTGATGAACATTGTCATAGAAGATTTTGGTTCAAGAAATTCTTATGTTTTCTTTCAAGTGTCAGTGAGATCATCTCTATCAGATAGAATAAAAAAAGCGGAGAAGGAAGACAGTGAGTGGCAAGAAAAAAGTAGAGTTGGTTCAGAAGTGTATGTTGCCTAAATTTAACATTGATAATGATTTTTCTTTACGGTTTGGAAAGATATTATGTGTACCTTGTGATTCACTATTGAAGAATGAGTTGTTATGTGAAGCTCATAGTTCTCTGTTTTCAGCTCATCTTGGCAGTACTAAGATGTACACAGATCTTTGAATGTATTACTGGTGGGATAGAATGAAAAAAGATATTGTTGATTTTACTATGAAGTGTTTGACTTGTCAGCAGGTTAAAGAAGAACGATAGTTACCCAAAGGAATGCATTGGCCTTTATCAGTTCCAGATTGGAAATGGGAAAATATATCCATGGACTTCATTGTTGGATTACCAAATACATATCGATGTAATAATGCAATCTGGGTTATAGTTGATCAATTGACTAAATATTCTCATTTCCTTCCTATTCGAGATACATTATCTCTAGATCAACTTGCTCGGTTGTATGTTGAAGAGATAGTCAGGTTGCATGGATTTCCCCTCTCCATAGTATCTGATCATTATCCCAAGTTCACTTATAGCTTTTGGAAAGGCCTTCATAAGTCATTGGGAATTGAAATAAATTTTAGTAAAACTTTTCATCCTCAATCAGATGGACAGTCAGAACAAACAATTCAGACATTGGAAGATATGTTATGTGCTTGTTCGATGGATTATCAGGGATATTGGGACCAACATCTTTCTATGGTTAAATTTTTATATAATAACATCTTTCATTTGATTATTCAGAAGGCTCCATTTGAGGCATTATATGGAAAGCGTTGTCGAACTCTATCTTTTTGAGATGGAGTAGGTGAAATGAAGCTTATGGAACCTGAATTGGTAGAAGAGATGGCATAGAAAGTTTAGTGGATTCATAAGCACATGGGAACAGCACAGAGCAGACAGAAAAGTTATGTAGATAACCGGAGGATGGATCATTATTTTGAGGAAGGTGATCAGGACTTTTTCAATGTTTCCCCATGGAAAAGAGTGATGCATTTTGGTAATAAGGGAAAGTTGAGCCCGAGGTTCATTAGACCCTATGAAATCATGGATAATGTTGGATCAATTGCATACATGGTAGCTTTACCTCCATGTTTATCCTAGGTACACAATGTTTTTCATGTTTTTATGTTGAGAATTTATATGCCAGATCCATCTCATGTTTTGAGCCCAGAGGTAGTTCAGTTGGAAGAGAATCTCTCTTATGAAGAACAACCAGTCCAAATTCTTGACCATAGAGAGAAAGTGTTGCAGAATAAGGTAATTCACCAGGTACTGGTTTTGTGGAAAAACCCTATGGTTGAAGAGACAACTTGGGAATCTGAAAATGCTATGAGGGATAAATACCCCCACTTATTTTAATAAGTGAATAAAATTGCGAGGATGCAATTTCTAAAAGGGGGGAAGGATGTAACATCACAGGTAATTAAAGAATAAGACATATTTCATATTTATTAATATTTTTGAATTAAATATTATATTTACATTAAAGTGGTTGCTATGTTTGATATCAAACCCGATATGCAACAACGGGTTTCTTTGAAATCTTACGTTGCACACTAATAATATAAATATATTATTTTCAATGGTAGTTAACTCCTAGCAGTTGTATTGGAGGGAATGAACATAACTAACTAAAATATGGTTATAAATTATTATTAAATGTATTTACATTTATCCAATAAAAAGTTAGAGGCTTAAAATATGAATGAATATAATTTTAAGCATAATTTACATTTAAATGTCGATTTACAGCCTTTTAATGGAGAACCCTTTTTAAATCTAGTTTTGGTCACATTAATACATTCTATATGACCATATAAAATCCTTCTTTGGAATGGGGAAATCAAAATTTACTTTGTGTAAATTTTTGGAATTTTTCTGATAAAGTTCATTTTTTTAATGAATAGTGAAAAATATTGTATTTTAATTCAAAAGAGCCTTTTATTAGAATTTATTTATATGGTTATATTATATTTTTAATTGTTTTTAAAGCGAAAATAAAATATAATTTTACCATTTAGTCCAATTTTGGTCATTGCAATTAAATTCACTTTGAAATCAGATGCAAACAAGTATCAATCTTTTGATAGTTATTGTTTCTTAAAAACATGCTATTTGTTTTGATAACGGGAATTAATTTTAAATTTAATTAATTCCACTTCAATGTTTAGAATTTGGAAAAATATAAATCATTTTTGAATTCAGAATATCAAATATATCTTAGGCTGAATTTTTGGTATTTTTCTGAAAAAACTCAAATTTTTGATGAATAGTGAAACCACATAGTGGTAGTTAAAAAAATGACTTTTCATTTAAGTTAAATTTTACAACATTTTTGAATTGAATTTATAAAATACAAAATACATTGTTGTTATCAATAAGTAAAATGTGGTTCAATATGTTGAAAATAATTTTTGATGAATAGTAACTTTTGATTTTTATTTACCGCGGTTAAAGTTAAATAGGGTAATTCAAGGTAAAAAGAATATTATATCAATTCAAAATTACCTTAACACGTGTCTAAACCTTATTATTTGTGTCATTAACGACCATGGAAATATATGGGTCGATTTGGGGATCCCATTGATCCACTTGGTTGTGAAAATAACAATTTAGATTAACTAATTTAATGTGAACACCAAATTGACATTAACAAAAATCTTTTAGTAATTAATTTTTATATGGTGTTATATAAGTCCTATTTTAGAATAAAAATATTCTTTGGAAAGATAAAAATATTTCATACATCATGGTATTTTTTTTATAATTTCTAGTAATCGAATAAATTAAATTATATTTGACACAACAATGATGCAGTATTTACCTCATTAATAAATGATTTAAATAAATAATATTATAATGATTAAATTATTATCCAAAACATGTCCAATGATGATTGGATGATTTTATTTCTTATATGAGTCTTCTTATATTTGACATTAAATATTTTTGGACAATTAGAAACCGAATATAATTATATTATAAAATAATATTTTCACACTTTCGTAAAGAGCCCCTCCTCTCCCTTATAAAAAGAGAACACTTATAACCAATTCCTCACACCTATCAAGCCATTTGGATCATCCAATATCTATGAGATTACACTCCCTACATCTATATACTCCTCCTAGAATCCATACATTATGAGGATGGAACTTCAAGAATTCCATTGGTTCAAACCAAAGGGAGTTACCCAAATTAAAGGTAACAGTTTCTCTTAAATTGTTTTCTTTTATTTTACATCTCCTACCCCTAATATATTTTTCATTCAATTATTTTGTAACAACACCAGTATCGTTAACAGATTAGGATGTTTTTATGAAAATTATTCGAAATAAACTTACACAAACCTCCATCTAATGGATGAATAACCTAATGTTTCTGTGGATGGAAAACTAATGCCTCACGAAACAATGATTCTTCAATTACATCTTACTGCCTCTCATGGTGGCCATTATGATGGAACTATATTTATATAAGATATATATTATGTTTATTATTTCCATATGATTCTATACTTCCCAATTATATTAAGACTTTATGGTTTCCATAGTTGGTAAATATGATAATCTCATTTGAGGAAGTGCGGACTACCACCCCCATAAAGTGATTTGACTCATTAATGCCTTTTGTGGGATGTATAAAGGATATTGTTAAGGATATTATTTATGTTATTATAATGGAATTGTAATATACCTATGAATAATTATGTTTTAATTCCATTAAAATAATAAATAGAAATGAAAGTTGTGTTCATGCGTACGTACGGCTTACCGTCTCCATGAACGGTGCATTTCATTTCTTACCTCAAAATGTTATGTACTATTATAAATACATGTATATACTGAATATATATGATATATATGATATATATATAGTTAATATCATTCTGGATATAATGGAATATTGACCACATGGACAACTTGGAAATATAAGGTGTTCATTTTTTACTCAAATACCAAATATCGATAAAAAAGGTTATTAACTTAAATGATTACATAATATTTATAACATGGTAATAAGTGATATAAAAGAAATAATGAACTTGAAAAATGTTCTTAATATAGTAGAAATTAACTTTAGTTTATTATTCAAGAGATTAAATAATGATCGAGTCCAGTGGGACAAGAGGTAAGGGACTTCGTCTCAATATCTTTTCATTGAGGCATATCTTGTTTTAATACATGACATTATTTTATAAGCTGTATAAAAACCCTTGAAATTTAAAAGGGAATATTTTTCTATGGTGTTTTTTACTAAATGGAAAAAAGTATGCTTCTTTTTAACGTAAGCGGTGACAATAACCTTTTACGCCACTGCGAGTATTATTAAATCTTTGGATTCCTCAACAAGCCATAATGTTTTTTTAAAATAAAATAAATACATTATACTCTTTTACATATTTTTGGTATTAAAAATGGTTTTGAAAATGGATTTTTTTAAGTCAATATATTTATGTGATATATTGATATTGAAATGTGGAAATGTTTCCTTTCCTTTATACTTGTTGTACGTTATATTATTTTATATTGGTACATGGACATTTTACGGGTTGTTACATGATAAACCAAATTACGGGTGGTGCCGTGAATGCTAGGATGGGTTGTTGCGTTATGACCTCTAATTCATTGGGTATGTAAGTATGGTTTATGGATATTCCATTTAGTGATATGTGTAGAAGTTGATCATATGGTTATTCTATTTAAGTATGTTTATGTCCCAAGTTACCGTTATATGTTATGTGTTATTTATATGGGTTTTATGGTAATCTTTATGTGACAAAAGTAAATATAATGATCTTTAATTTAGTGAAGATTATTTACTACTTTATAAAGGTGAAAATTATTACTTATGTTAAAATATTCATTGTTTACTTGTTGTTTTGAAAAACTAACTATTTTATTTCTTTCTGTATCCCTTACTAAGATTTTTATGCTCATCCAAAGTTTAAAATGTTTTTCACAGGACATAAAGTGGAATAGGGTCACGGATGTGATCAAGGAATTGTCATTCCATCTAAAACATGCAACTAGACATGACTCTTTTTTTGAAGAGTTCATGTTTTGTAGAAAAAATGGAAATTGAGTAGAAGTGTCAAATTTGTAATATTTTGAAATGTAATAGTTATGGACTAACTCTCTAAAACTATAATCCTGAAAAGATCCTCAATGTGAATTATTAATTTAATTCAATATTATGTATGGTTTAAGATCGGGTCCTTATATTTATTCTTAAAATATGTTTTCTTCTACATGCTTCTTCCAAAATATAAATTCTAATCCATCAAATTTATCCTACTTAAGCATTACCTCTTCCAATGAAATATTATGATACCAAAAACATCCACTGAATAAGAAAATGAGAAAAATATATGTAACATAAAACATTTGGAAGTCGCTATCTATGATTTCATTCAAAAAAATGTTCATTCATTGACCCCACTTGTGTTACTGAATATAGTCGTTCTAAAACAATTATATTCGAGAACATAAAATACAGAATAAGGTTAATATAATTTCTAAATATGTCAATTTAATTGAGAGGTGCATTGGAATGGAGAAACCACTCAACCTAGCCACACATATTTTGAAAATCTTACTTAATCGGAGTAGAAATTTGATAGAGAAGACATAATAAGTGAATGGAAATGAATTAAATAAGGAACATGAGAATTTACATGTTTTACAAAAAATTGTAATTCATATAAAGTAATAACTTTACAAGATTCATATATAAGATATTACAAAAGAATAATTAACTCCAAAGAACAATATAATAGAAGCTTAGGCATAATGCATAACATTCATTGTTTTGTGAAAAAATTACCCCACTACTAATTTATAATAGATAACATTAAATAAAATCAATTTTACAACCATATAAAATTAATTGGGAGAAAACCAATAACATTTAATCTTCATGGGTATCCCTCTACATGGTTAATAGAAATCACCACCTTATCAACTCATTTTGTTGGACAATTAACCATTTCTGATAATCAACATGGTACCCATATATATCATCAGAATTGAATCGTTTGAAACTCCTTTTCTTATATTTTCATCGACATCAGTTACAAGATTATTTAATATATACTCCAAAAATAAAACATGCATCACCCAGAATCACCAATCACCATTGGTTCCTATTTCAAACATCAGGTTCATCATCCACCTTTTATTAGGCACCAGTATGAAGTTACAAAAGTTATTAATTTCTATAAACTATAGTAATTAGCTACCAAATGAATTCTCTAACATGTGCTAACACATTTTTTTACTACATAAATAATTTTTTTTTATTCAACAAATAATATGGTTTATATTGAGTTATGAATTCAATAATAAATGTTTTTTATGAATTATATATATTCTATTTTTATGCTATGTAAGAATTAATATATCTCCATTTATTATTGATGAATTGATAGTTTTACTTTTGGTTGTTCTTATCTATGTCTATAGATCTTAGGCACTTTGTTGAAAAGTTGTCGTTGTATACCATTCACATCATTAAATAACATATTTGGATTTTGGTTTTATATGATTCTATATCATTACGTTAAAGGGTTTTATATACCTTTGGAATGGGATGAGTTTACGATATATGAATATGTAATTATCTTTTATTTTTTTGGTAATTCAAATCAAATATTTTTATTAAGTAATTATAAATTAATTTTTTTGTAATAAATTAATTTAATAAAAGTAATAAAACACTAAATCTAGGAAATAAAAATTGAAATACTAAATGTTAGATTCTATCAAAAGTGATCACTTATCAATACATGTATCATTCATTATGGGTGGCCTTAACCATCTACTGCACAAGAATTAGCGAGTGTAATAAAAGTAGATTATGTTTATCATAGTATTTATGTTCCTATTGGAATATATGAATAATAATTCACATATTAAAATGGTTATGGAGTTTACTAATTAATAATCCAAGAATCACATGTGAAATACTCGACACTACTGGATAATAGATATAGTTAGGGATTTTGTTATGAGATTATTTGTGTATGTTATGATGAAATATGTATTATGAGCCACTAATATATATATATATATATATTGTATGAGGTAATCATTTTATGGGTATTATGTTCAATAAAAGGAATTAATTAATTTTCATAAATTGTGATACTCTCCAAAATAAATGTCTTATTATACATAATGGAATGAAACATGGTCATCATTTTAAGTTCTATTATTTTCTTGACCTATAATTTAATATATTTTTATATATGGTTGAGAAGTGTTATAAAAAAAATTAATTATAAAAACATTTATGTAAATGTTATATAAATCAAATTAAATATTTTTGACTCATGGTTATTGGATACCATATATGGATCACACATTTTTGTTGACATACACAGGCTCATAACAATGTGAGAATTTATAAAAGAAAAAGTACATCTAAAGGTTTAATATAAGGAAAGCATTACATTATTGGAAGTAAATTGTTATAATCTCGATATTCCTATAGAATTTTTTCTAGATGTAGAAAATTAATATTCCATTTTTTCAATAAATGGAAATTGGATTTCAATATTTTGTTAAAAAAATAAGCGATTTTTATTCACGCTCAATAGAAAGTGTTGTTTTATACACATGAAATATATATTTAATGAATTATAAATATAATGAATGGTTTATATATTCTCTAACACGAAAATATTATCTATAATATTCAAGATAAAAATGTAACTATTGATTTTATTAACACGAATATTAGGCATTTTCACATTAGGTATATAAATGGGAATTGTTTCCAAAAAATCCATAGAGATATAATATATGAATAATTTTATTATAAATCATTTGAATATAATGGATCATATTTATTATAAAAACATTACTACCTAAAATCTATCTAATAAGTTGAGAGGGATTGTAAACTATATGTCATTATACGTAGTTATCGATGTAGATGAATGAACACTCCAGAAAGTGGTGGGTAATGGTAATTGATAAACTATATTGATTATTTAAGTCATTATGGTCATGTTATTATAATGTGACATACATTCCATACTTTTTAGAATTTCAATAAGCAAAAAAGTTATGTAAAACAGTAAAATTTTAAAAATTAATACTTTTATATAATCTTAACAAAGTTGATAGCAGCATTAGAACAAAATTTATTTATCATCAGTGAGATTATAGAATATTATAAAAAAAATCATTCTAGAACACCTTACTAAAATTGGGTGCTTATAGGATAAATTATTATTTAATTTTGTTGGTTTGATCAATGACAAGTCAATATGACTGTTCTATATCATTATGAGGATATTCAATGGTTGATACAATTTCCTACTTAACCAAATTCTATATAAGACATTTATAAATTAACAATATGATATCATGGCTAGAAGAAAACAAAAATTATTTTTTAAAGGATTTTGGTTTGGAAATAATATATGAAATTTAACATTAGGAAAATATAGACCTAAATATGGAAAATAAATTTTTCGATATTCAAAAAACACTATGGTTCATTAATTCTATAACCGTAATAAACAAAATGTTATTATGGATCAATATAGTGGTTTCCCTATGAAGGATTACATTTTATGATGTACCAATGGAAGGAACGTTGATCCTAATACTATTTAAAGACTACAAATATTTTTTTGGCTAGTATATAAAGTGATTTAGTTCAACAAGATGTTGTGGAAAAAATTAAAAATGTTTACAAAAAAACCATGTTGGTCTTTTTCGATTCAGAAATAAATATAGATATATGGATTACTTGTTGAAATATAGGTTGAACAAATTTTTATAGATGATAATTCTATTACATAATAAACATTAATTGAGAGTTGTGATTATGATTAATGGTTATAGGACATGATATTTCACATGGAATCCATATACATTAACCATGTTTGGAATTGGTGCATTTACCGATAGAGATAATACAAATATGGGGAAAGTGGGTTTTATATAAGAAAACAGGATGTAATGCTAATGTGTTTGCCTATAAATATATCTCAATTGTAAAATGGTATAAAAAATATTATGTTATTTACTGTAAAGAAAAAAATAAATTTCTAATGATAGCATCCAGTGAGTTATTACCTTCCATAAAATATCATTATGGTTAGGACATATAAAAAATTTATCTTAAAAATTCATTAAATAATATGATTTTATTTGAGGAGAAGAATGTCATATGGACCCAATGTTTTAATATGAAAATTTATTTTTATCATTTATACATGATTCAATGGTTCATTTAATTATTGAAACAATATTATTGGAGTTGAAAAACATTATTCAATTATACCATCGATGAGTTTTTATTCCTAAAAACCATAGATTATTTTAGTTTAGACAATTAAGATTTTGATAGTTCTATATAATTTCAAATGTTTTATGTAGATGAAATATTAATCAACCAAACTGATATCCAATTAATAATTTTTTAAATGTATAGTTGGGAAAATGAATTCATGAAAGAACTTGGTAAAACATCTTATATACAAGGTACGAAGATCTATAAATATAGATATGAAATAATATATAAAATAAATCAAAATACTAATATTAGTAATGTAAACAAGGTTTTTAGAATGAAGAGGTCCAAGAATAGGTATTTATTAGTGTTTTAGTGTACAATTATTTAAAATAATTTACATCCTTATAAACAGATAGAATGGATAAAAATTTATAATATTAATTATTCATCCACCTTAGCATCTATCAAATGCACCATGTTGTGTACATTACTCAATGATTATTATGCCTTTAGGATAACTGGTAGATACCTATCCAATCCATGTTTGAGTCATTATATTTTTATAAAGAAAATAAACAATTACATGAGAGGATCTTGTTATATTATAATTGTTATTGTAGTTGAGGGAAATCTCATTTAAGGATTTTACAGTAATGGAATATATAATACCAATAAGGATGACATGATATCTTCATCTAGTATCATGTTTCGTCCCAATGGTGGAATTAGTATTTATAAGAGTTCCAACGAACTGACCATATAAGTCCGAATAATGGATGTAAAGTACATCACTACATCAAATGTTATTAATGAATATGTTTAGATAAATAATGTCATTATATGAAAAATTATAATTTATAGTTTGTTGGAGTAATTGAGTAATAATATAGTAGAAGTAAAACTATTTCTTAGAAAAAGTAACCTTTACCCAAACAAAGAGTCAAACCGATCCTTCCAAAATATTATCTTTTTGGTGAAATCATTAAGACGGGTGATTTTAATATCCGTTGGGTGGTTTAATAAGATAATTTTGTAGATATACTGAAAAATAAATTAACATAATAAATTCCTTATATCAATGTATATTATTTTTTCATTTGATAAAATAGAGTTTAGAAATAATGGTTTTCATCGTTGTAAATTTATCATGGTTATATAATAATGGTAATCTGTAGTAATCATTTATTCATTTTACATGAATTATAAAATAATAAAACACCATAAATGTCTGACTTTATATTCTATATAATAGATTATCATCATGGATAATTATAGGTTGTAATTAATTAATAATATTAGTTTGATTAAATTATTTTATATGATGAAAAGTATACTCCTAAGATAATAAGTCGAGTATTATTATTTATAGTAACCTATAATATTATATACCATTTAATATCAAAAATTCAATGATATTATTATCATTTAACCATAATAATATATTATCATTCTTACACATTCCTTGAGGTAGTTCAAATACGATGCTGGTTGGGTATACTGACGATTTTGTCATCAATTAAGCTAAAAAAGATAATTTTTTCCACAATTTTGAAATGAATGACATCTAGTATGTCTATTAAATTAGATATAGGAAATACATTGAATTGATTAGTTATGTGATATGTGATGTTCTTAACTGTTTTTACGACCAACATGTGATGGATTAACTGTATCTATTATCACATTTTAGGGAATCAAGAACATAGAGAATATATTATACTTTATTAACATGTTCTATGTCTACTGGTCACTCAAATTCATATACAAATGGATTGTATAATCACGTATACAATATAAAGAGATACAACTTATTATAACATTATTATATAGATATTTGGGTGCATTCAATCAAGATCATAAAATACCCCTTTATTACATGAGTAGAAATGATGTTTTTATATAGGTTTCCCATTTCTTATTATAATATATTAGGGAATTCATAATTTTTGTTAACACTATAAAGTCTTGTAGGGTTACACAATAGGATGTGTAATAAAGATAAATTTTGATTAATATAATTTATTATAATTTTGGATAATAACATCTAATGTAGTTTGGAAGGACTCATAATGTGTTTTGATAATTTTTTTATAAAAAATAAGGAGATTTAATATAACTGGGAGATTATTAATAATCGATATTAAATCCTAAACCATGATTTTAGGTGTGTTAGCACACTGTGGTTTGTGTTATTTGATGGTTTAAGATATTCGTCCATGGTGTTTATGATAAATGATATATAATATTACTTAACCAACCATACTAAAATTATTATCATATTTTAGTGGATTCAGGAAACTTCATGTGATGATTATTAGGTCATTTATTGATAGCTAAAGGTGGTTTAAAGTCACATATAAAAATGAAGAACATTATTAATATTATAATGGTAAATATATATTTGATTTAATATTCATTGTGAATTAAATTCTTTACCTTTTACATAATCTATATTTAATATTTAATTCAATATAATATGTTCGTGGATCTGATTTTTGTACACAATGAATATTAATATTTAAATTCAAATAAATCTCACATTCATCTATTCTAATAATTTTCACTGGATGTTCAACAACACGATTGAAGGAGAAGGGGTTCAACTAAAGAATATGGGGATTCTAACCACTGGTGGATATATTTTGAGGTTGGAATACATTGAATACTACTTAGAGATCTATATAAAACACACTATTATATATAAATCATCATGAATAGTGAGTTTTTCACTATTTTCATCCTTCTATTTTATTATTCTTCCTTAAAGTAGATTATATGGACATGTTGGGTTTATTTATTTCATTTAATTATGAAGTAGTGATATCCTACTAAACCCTCGAGGTTTGACATGATTATTACTTGGAATATTATTTTAATTTGAATAACATTTTGAACCCATTAGTTTTTTAGATTATTTTTTTATTAAATTATGTTGTTTTACAATTTAATTAAGTTACATGGAAACCTTAGAGTGATAATAAGGTTATTTAAAATTTTCCCAAATTAATGGAAAATGTTATTTTTTTAAAATATTAAACAACCTCATATAAAATTTTTAAAGCTATATTGAGTATAGAATATAGTGTTTACCCTTTTGTGACAGTTTTTGGGGAATTAAGGGTGTTTTGATTTTCAAAGTATCAATTTAGTTTATTTTTTAATATAATTATGAAACACATGTCAATGATTTTATTTTAGTGAAAATTTTGTTTTAAATGAAAACATAAATTGATTTTCCATTAATTTATTATTTCTTGGAAAATAATTTTTCATTCGATATAGACATAAAATAGTAGTTTAATTCTTTGACTCCTATGGGGTTTTTATTTAAATAGATAATATCAAATATAATTTTTTTATTTTTGGACATAATATAATAATAATGATTTCTTAGTATACATTGGAGATCTTTTAGTACCCTAATCTATGAAATTCGAGACCCCTCTCTAATTTTTGTATTGGATTATTAATTAATGTTTATAAAATATAATTCATAGTAAAAAAGAGTTTACATTTTTTGGTAATATTATAGAAAATATTATTATTATTATTATGGTGACCCTATAATAATTTATTTTTATTTGGGAAACTATATCAAATAGATTTGGGTTAAAAAAAACAATACCCTGTTATTTTCACTGTATTATCATGTGTGTGCTTAAATTTCAAGAAATAAATTCATATTTATTTTAAACACTATATTTAGTGCGATGAATACAATATATAGAAAACTTATAGGATATATCCTAATAAGGGAAGGTTAGCAAATGATGCTAAAAAAATTTATTTCCTAATTATATTGTATGTAAATTATATGGACTTGTGCAATCATGAATTCTATTAGATACATGATAGAAGTAAATGGATGTAAAAAAATTCATAATTGTCACCATGTGAAGATAATTGCATGATATAGAAAATGAATCATTTTTTGAGATGTGAAAATGATCCATTAGTATGAATAATAATTTATGATATATGCATATAGGATGAAATGTTTATGGATTATCATGAGATGTATAGAATTATTTTATTGGGTATAAAAATTATTTAGATTTCAGGACCATTATAATAAAATTGTTAATTTTATGGGGCCACCCAATCATGAGGTTGGTTAGTGTCCTGGTCTAATAGGCCCTATATGGGTGTGTATTTTCATTTCTTTTATTTTTCCTATAATTAATATCCTTGATTATTATTATTATTATGGTCATTATAAGTTGTTTTAATTAAATTTTATTAATAAAAAAATTGTTCCTTTAATATATCCTTTGACTATTGGTATTTAGGAAACCTAGATCGCATAGTGGATATTGTATTAGGGTTTACAATGAAACTGAATAACACTTTTCCTAAGATACATCTGTATCTATTTTAAAAGACTTTCAAAACTTGTGGTCTAATGATAGATGCCTGAAATCAGTTTCACTTTCATCACATATAGTATTGTGGTGGGTGATCATCGATCAATAATTGCCTTTTTTATTAATAACTAAATGAGCAACAACCCATAATGGAAGAGGTTGTCATGGGGGTCTAAAATGATGCAACCCAAGATCATCCCCTTGCACACAATTATTACACTCCCAGGGAAAAGTTCCCAAATGATAAAACGCAATCAACTGATCTTCCAGACTACCTCCTCGACAAAGTTCATCTTCTGTGATGTTAGGGAGGAATTTTGAAATGAAACAATGATATAAAAAAATGGTTAATTAGGATTCGTTTGATGGAATATACATGACTTAAAACTATTATGGTAGAGAAAGTAGGTTTGGGAAACTAATAAAAACTATATATATAGATAGTTATTTTTCCTATAGTTATATTTTTTAGGAAACACTAAAAAACCCAATATAAAAATTTTCTCATTAGGCTAATTGAGAAATATACATGCAAAAAATATCAAAAGATTGTAGATAGGGAGATTTTAGTGTTTAATGATGAATCATAGTATGGATGACTGTGTTGGTAATGAACATGGTCTGGTGTTTAGGATATGATCATGTAAACTAAGGGGTTATTCATTTAATGATATGTTGTATTTAAACAAACCTATATAATGGTTGATACTATGACCCATGTGGGACTAGTGGAGGAATTTAATTACCCATCCAAATGGATCATTAGGGGTAAGAGGTAGATGATACTAATCATGGCTTGTGTTAAAAACATTTATTTAGATAATCCGTTGTATAATATGGGAAGAAAAATTAAATAATATCATAATAAAACTTGATGGGTGATCGTGAAAAATAACTAATGACCACGTGTCTTGAATAAAGGGTATGTGGGACTTGCAGAAAAGGTAAATAAGACTAGATTATGTGAGTTCCAATGAAGACTCTAGGTAGGATTATGTTCTTTGATTCAAAAATGTTTCTAGAATACTCTAAAGGATACATTATATTCCATCAAGGGATGAATACCTGAAAATTGTTTTGATCTATTTGTGTGAATTATTAACTAAATGTGTTAGTTGAGGAAGATTCCTTCAGCCAGTAGCAGTAGTCAAAGAAAAATTCATTCTCAAACTTTTTAATTTGTAAGAAGTTTTTTCCATTGTTAGGACATACTATATATAGTGTACGATGGTCACATATATTTATAATGAGTCCTTATTTAAATATTATTCTATTTCTCAACTTTGTAATTTTTTTTATTTTTCCCCCCATGGGTTAGAACTAAGTCTAAACAACATATATCCTTTTTTTCTGTTGAATTAATTTTCTGTCATTAGCGTTTCTATGTTTTTATCTGGAATAAATTGTGGTTATGGTGTGCTTTTGGGTTTCTAGGTCTTCCAAAATCATTAGAATCATTTAAAAATGTTAATTTATATTTCAGGATTAATGAAACGTTGTCCCATGCATGAATCTCATGAGGGTACTTCTAGATTTAAACGGATTCAAATTTAAAAAGTTTTATTAAAGATTAGTTGCATAGGTCTATAAATCCAAACCCTAATAGGTGTTTTATAGGTTTATTCATTTTAATTATCCTTCCCTCAATATTAGAGAATAATTTCATTATATTTTTTCAATCTCTCATAATTTTTTCAGATTCAGTGAGATTTCAATATTTAGAGAAGATTGGAGTTGGATGATGGAAATATATGGAATGAGAGGTTTTATGGGATTTATTTAGGATTATAGAAATTAAAAATAGATGATTTCATATTATATATGTATTTATTTATTTTTTTTTGAATGATTTAATTATAGAATATTTTTAAGAAGAGTATTGGGAAATTATTGATAAGAAAGAACTGGGGATTATATAAATTTCACATGCGATTAACATAGACAATAATATCCATGAAGTAATGATGACTTCAATTATTGTAATGAATCATTTTTATATATTATAAAATATAACTAAAATAAAAAAATTATTTTTATTGTGTAGGTTTCCCAATATATGGATGTCAAAAGAAAATCTTATGGATGGGCATGACAATGACATCAAAAAAATTCAGATTTAGTTAAAATCAATAAATGTGAAGATAAATAATTCAAAGTGTGATTTTTTCTGTTACCACTCATAGAATCATGGGATGATATGGTAACCATGATGAAAAATTCTTTTTTTAAGGGCGAATATATGTTTATGGATGTCTTGGATCATCTTCTATGTGAGGAAATTTGACGTAATGATATATGTTCATATGTTAGAAATCTAGTAAGTTGGAAAGGTCATCCCCTTTTGTAGAATGAAAACATCATAAGAAAGGGAATGTGGGGATGATAAGGAGTCAAATTACCTCAAATTAATGTAGTCAAAAATATAGGAATTATATGAAGAAGGTATACATTAAAAAATATTGTAATGTGAAAAGAGTTAATTCCATTTGAATTTATTCAGGAACTGAATATGAAAAAACCAATCCAAAAATATATAAGTAGTATTTTTTGAGTTCAGTTAGTATAATTGTGTCATTGATCAAATAATATATGGATTCTATTTACTCTACATTAAATTTGAAGGGTATGAGTAATTATAATTATATATTATGTGGAATGGAATATATTTTCAGAAATGAAACTCTTAAGATATTGGTACTGGTTAATGTCACCATTCCGACATGGAATGGACGATATTTTGAGTAGTAAGGAGTTAAAAAATATTGTCACTAAAAGAAATTTAGATTTGATAGGAAAACATAATTATACATGTTTCTATACATCAATTATGTGTGGAGTAATTATTGTCACATGTTTTTTCCTAGGAGTTTTAAAAGGAGTGAAAGATAGAACACTACACCAAATAGGAGTTTTATAAGGGGAACTGAGTTGCAGAAATGCTACAATATGATGTGAAAAAAATGATTAGAGATGAAGAAAAGAAGGAAAAATAAAATAAAAAGAATAAGATCATGGGATAAAATTATTTAAATGGTTCAAAAAATCCATATTTCCATTAAGTGGAAAGATCAATTCTCTAATTTGGGATATTAATTATAGGAATATAAAAAACATTATCACACAAAACACTTAGCTCAATTGATTTAATAAAGGGGACGATGCACAATTCCACCAACATTATACTAATTCCACGAGGATACAATGCTTTAACCACCAAAGAACACACTATTATAGTACCATGAAAACCCATGTCTAAGTTGTTATAGTTTTGGTGGAATGAAGTTCATAATGGTTTATTACCACAGTCTCCAAATTCCAATATAATATAGTTCTATGTCGGTGTCTCTTAGTTTGCTGTGAAACAATTAGTCATCATGTCTACAATTTTCAAAATTTGGATTGGGGGACTTCGACCTTCAGACCCCTAGAGTAGGAGAGTGTTTCCCATGTTATCCCTAATGATCTCACCATGTTGTTTTAATCTGGTGTGTATTCTGGGTTGCAAGGATTTGGAACAACTTCAACCAGACATATTTGTATACACCATTCCAACACAATTTATGCGGGAAGAACAACCTCATTATACACAATGTTTTTTCATGAATATAATTGTCACATTAGTGAGAAAATGATGAATTTACTTTATGCTAAATGAATACATAAACTCTTAATGATGGACTATATAATGTTGTAATATTGTATTCATAGGAAGTAGTGGAAGCTGTATCTCCAGAAGAAAGGAAAGGAACCTATGAATAAAAATATAGAGCTCATAGATAAATATTCCTAGAAAATTTCATTGGATTATTATTGTAGAGGGACATTATAATATTTAATATTTTTTTATGAAGTGACACATATGGTTTTCATGTTCTTTGTCAAGTAAAATTCAAATGTTTTTTGAACCATCATTCTATAGAGATATATTTTGAAGAAGGAGTCTAGATATATAATGAAATGATTAAGGTCTAAAAATGGTGAGGAATATATAATTCAAGAGTTATAAATGGTTGTTTATAAAAAATTCAAAAAATTATATAATAATATATCACGAACTCTGAAAAAACTATTCCAAAATGTGGATTTATCAGAAATGGATAGAGTGGGAAACAAGCATGAGGTTTCACATGGGATTCATAAAGTGTATTGGGGAAATTCAATGAATTATGATGCTTATTTATTAAATTGAGGTTCTTCTACTACATCAAAAAAATAGATCTTCTTGAAGCCTAATAGAACAGAAATAACATCAATATTTCCAATATTATGGTTTTCCTATCACTCAACTATATCCTCATTTATTCCATGTAAAGGGGTAATCAATATGTAATGTACTAAGCATGTTTCATTATGAGACATTATGATAAGGAATTTTTATTTTATCAATGCGATAAAAACATATGGAAGGTTATCAAAATATTAAATTATATATTTAATGAGGAGATCATTAAAAAGGTATTAAATTATAGGTTTTTTGGATGAGAAAAGATAACAATTACATGGAATGGATCATATGAATGGAAGTCTATAAGATCCATAGAGATTTTGTAGAATTTATATTTATAAAATTCTAGACTATCTTGAAGAAGATTCAGATGAAAGTCAGATAATTTTCATGTTACCAACTCCATAAATAATGGAATGATTAATAAAAATTTTATATTAGGTTATATATATATGGGGATAACTCTCATTTAAAAATTCATGATTGACAGACTATGTTACATAGATTTGATTGGATTCAGTTCAATGTTATTAGGAATGTAAATGACCGTCATTAATTTCTTCTCACAAACTATGGAGAAATTATAAGTAGAGAAACGGAAAATATTCACAATTTCAAAAAATAGTGGAATTCATCCTTGTCAGATGAAATAGATTCAATAAATGATTCTAATACATGGAAGACGAGCAAATGTCCTTCTAAGAATAGAGTTCTTTATAAAAGCGGGTTTATCAGCTAAAGGAATAAAAATGTGGTGGAAAATTGTACATGTAAATTGTTGTTCTAATGGTATTTCAACAAAATAATGGAACTATTTATTTAAAATTAGCATCTATAGTTTTAAATTATTCAATGATATAGAATTTACTCAAAAATTTATCAATCAACGATGTACATCTTGAGTAGTTACATGCTAAAACCAAATTTATTTTTGATAAATGGAGTACGACATATTTATAGAGTTGTATAAGAGTTTTATAGGGAAATGAAATGTGTATCTAACATATAAAATCAAACATATATTGTATTGGCTCTTATAGGTACCTATAAATTAGATCTAAAAGACACATTACATTATCGAAGAACAATAGATTTTCAAGAGCAATGTAGATTGTTGATGATACTAGAAGGTGAATATTTATGGGAGAATCACCATTTTACTTATCTATGTAAGTGAAAATATTTAATCCACATTGATAAAGGAATGTATTTTGGAGTTTAAGGTTGAATTATATATATTTCGAGATGAATGATCGTGGTCCATTAAAACAAATGATGGGAATATGGATTTTTAGGGTCCTAAATTCTATAATTATTTTCCTATCTTGGTATAACTATATTTAAAAGCTTGTATAATGTTTAGGAATACATTAGGTGATGCCTATGACCACTAATATTTCTAGAAAATTCAACGAGAACAAAGAATAGGAACATAGAATAATATTTGTAGATGTAGAAAAGTTCTTAAGTGTCGGAGAAAGGTCCTAAAAGAAAAAAGTGAAGTCATATTCGGACCCATAGTCCTGGTCTGAAGGGAATGGAGGTGTTGGGCGAAAAATAGGTCGAAGTGCACAGAAAAAATTTGCCCCACATGAAATGTGTCGGGATTCTTAGAGGGTCCCACCACGGGTGCGCAATTCTTTCGCGCCCGCGCCCCGCGTGGTGGATATTTCGTGTCACCGCCTTTATCGCACAATTATTTCGTGCAGCCCAGTTTTTCACAGCCTAGGTTGCCTATAAATAGAAGAAGACCCCCTTCCTTTTCGGGGCTGAATATTTCAAACCACCTCCTGTCTATGTAATCGGCATTCCACGTGCATGCAATATTTCTTTCAGGTAAAGTAGTTTTTCATGCCAAGTCACTCTAGGATCTGCCTTCGCATGAGATCCCCATGGCTTAGACTAAAATCCAACCCCTTTGGGGTCCTTCCGTTGCACGCCATCCACCTTCATTGGCATGCAATGCCTTCCATTTTTTGCAATCCTCATTCTTTGGCATACAATCCCTTATTTTGCACATAATCCCTTCCAGTCGTGCGCAAATCCTCATCCCCCTATTTCATGCAAGCAACACTGGTTTCACGCCAAACCGGGGATGTTTCACACTGGACCCCCTTATTTTGCGCATTCCCCAAGGGTTGCCTACAATTTCCCAACGACCTTCATGTCTGTGCTCCCCGGGTTCCCCCCTTGCGCGAACGCCTGATGCCCTCCTTGTGGGTGCCATTCTTAGGTGTCTTGTACACCCCGGGCATCTGCATAATACATGGTTTTCTCTTGTGAACTTCTAGGCTCATAGGAAGTAACTTCAAATTCCCTGGGAAGATCCTTCCAATTTCGTTGTTTCACCTTATGCTTATTCTCATAGGCAGGCTAATGGCTAATGCTTCTTCGCATATCCATGCTAACTTGGACCCCTCAATGGTTCTCCCAGCGACACCCCCTCACCAAAACCTTGCTGATTCCTTCCCTTCCAAAAGGAGCAGTGGGTACCGTTTATGTATGTCCTAGGGGTGCGGAGCAATCCCACATCATCTGAGATGAAGGATGTTAAACTTCCAAGCACCTCATCCTCAACACATGACGTTAAACTATGACCTGGCCCTGTGCCTCGCATGCAGGGTACCTCAGTGTCGAACATTCTTCACGCCCTCTCGTCTCCACGGGGATGGGATCAATCATCACAGGGGATGATATCCTCCTTATCGAAGTGGAATTTGTCTACGGGGAAGGGAAGCCACCCTGTTGTAAGCCCCTAACCATTCTTATAAGAGGCAGTTCACATGTTCCTCCCCACTCCCTCGGTGCGAATGGAAGCCAAGGGCATTGTGGGGAACCGTGCTCCCTCCTTTCATCCTCAGTCCCCAAGGCCAGTGGAGGATGTGATAGAGAACGGGGCCCCTCCTCTCTTCCTAGGTGCCAAATCCCTCTCTCGCTGCGATTTTTCACCCTCGGGTCTCTATCCTGGAGTATGTCCCGACACCATGGGTTGCTCAATGTGTAATCCCCTCTTTTCTTACCACGTACGAACTCTTCGTGACGTGATCGTCCGGTCTCTGTTTCCTCTTGTTTCTCACAACGAGCATGACTCCTATGAGCTTAGAGTGATCACCGACCATGACACACCATGGGCCGCCTTAGAGCGTAATCCCCAAATTCCCGCGTACCATATGACATTAAACTATATACCCGAACTACGGGGAATTTGATATGTGTTAAGGCATGGTACGTAGGAAGCCTCCACGAGGATCATGCCCCACCACCATGGGTCGTCTCAGAGCGTAATCCCCAACCATCCCGAACTACGGAGACTTTGATATGTGCTAAGGTATGGTACATAGGAATCTTCCATGAGGTTCAAGCCCCACCACCTTGGGTCATCTCAAATCATAAGCCCCATCCATCCCAAACTATGGGAACATTGATCTGTGCTAAGGCATGGTCCATAGGAAGCATCCACCAGGTTCAATCTCGCCAAACCATTGGCACCGACTATCTCTGTGTTGGTGTGCCAAGCCCCATTTCCACCTTAGGCCACCATAGAGTGTAATACCCAATCCACCTGAACCTCAGGTCCCTACTCACGACGGTTCACCAACTCCACCATGGGCCACCTCAGAGCGTAATCCCCAAATGCCCCTATCCCGCATGATATTAAACTGCATTCCATCCCGAACTACGGGGACTTTGATCTGTGATAAGGCATGGTATGTAGGAATTCTCCATGAGGTTCAATCCTAGTATCCGGTCGTTTTGACTCCATTCACATAGGTTCGCCAACACCAGGGGCCGCTTCAGAGTGTAATCCCCTATACTCGTCCTGCATGATTCTAAAATGTATTCGCCATTCGAACTACGCGGAGTTTGATTCCCTACCACGGGGATACGTTGGAAGTCTCTTCGTGACCCGATCCCAAAGCCACCATTAATACCGATTCATACCCATGACGCCACATCCTGGTGGGATCATGCCACTTCACTCCTCATTCGCCACCACAGAATTCAGGAAGCCTCCCATGTGCAGTCCCCAACATCGGTGTTCCCTCCATGGGGTTCTTCAAAATGATCAACTCTAGATAGTGTTCCGATCAGTCTGATCAATCTCTGCTAAACGTTAAACATGAGGTATACCCTATTTCAAACATGGGAAGCTGTGGAAAACCTCAAATAGATGCAAATGGAAAACAATTCCCCGCATTCTATTTGGGATGCCTCTGGCTTTCGCGCCCTCGATAAGCCCTGTGATAAACGAAAGAAGGCAGACATGTCAATCCCTATTATCAAGACATGCCAGTGATTCCCCAATGTGACTACTATCCTAACTGAATGTTTTTGCCCAGATCGGACCCCTTAAAAGGTCCTGACAGAAGCGGCGTAATTAATGGGTGTCCATGAAGAAATGGCACCGGGAAGAGCTTCACGAATTATGTTTTAAATCAATGAGGGAGACCCAGACTAGGTGAAGAGATCCGGGGAGGAATCCACCAAATGAAGAACTGACATCCAATCATCTCATTTTGATCAAGGAGCATACGTCCCTGGATAAAGAGTGGATGCCACCCGCCTTTGGAAAGCAGGATTGTGGGGCAACACAAGCGCATCCTCTGTGTGACGGATCCGCGCGCCCCGGGGAAAGCGTCGGAAACAGAAAATGGTGAACCAGACATGAATCTCCTCTCTTTAACTAGGTGGATAGTATCATTCGGGACATTATTTGATGATCATGTCATATGAACACGTCATCTGGTACCACGTCTAACCAAACAGACCTGACGTGAAACTCGCCAAAAGTTGGGACAATCAGGATGTTGAGAATTCTGTTCTGCGAGGTTGTCCATGTGGATCACTCGTGTGGACCAAGGGAGAAAGAACGATGATGGGGAACTGGTTGTCGATTCCTTTTCCTAGCAGTATTAATGAGTTCATCCCCCTGCTTCAGGAATCAAGTCGTTGCATCCAGAGCTCGATCACATGCCCACTAGCGCAGGGACCGGGGCAATATCGACACAGCTACGATGCACAGTTCTACCTCTTCCATGATGGTCGAGACCTCAAAAACTAACAGGAATCCATGCCCCCTCTCCCCATCAGAGATCATCCAATGAAGGGAAATCAATTAAATTGTACGCAGGTATGAGGAGGATGGGGTCATCCCCACCAGGGATATGCCCCCCCTAGATCTTGACATGGTTGTGCCTCACCATTCACACCACCCCTAAGGGCCGCACAGGGAGCCGCTGCTCCCCACCCCAACATTCAATTGCTTCAGTATCTTGTCCCCAGAGCGCCTCGACAGCTCCCTCCCATACGTTGATGAAGTAGGAGGTATCCGGGCCGACCCGATCAGAGTCCCACTTCAAGGACTCCCAGTGAGGGCCCCCACTAGGACACGACAGCGCCGCCACCCGATTCCCCAAGCTGAGGAGAAGGTATTCCATGCTTCTGCACCTCTAGATCCAGTCCACTTGACCTGACACTAGCATCAGGCATGAGTAGAAGAAGATGCCCATTGTGGGGCATCAATGTCAGCGACTAATGTTTCCCAAGAAACCGTTGGTTCATATTCCCAAATCCCTGCATACGTTGAGCAGGGGCAGCTATAAAACTGACCAGGATCAAGGCACCAACCTCCCCATGTGCAGGTTTGGTCGACTCTCTCGGTCTATGGCAGAGGTGATGGTCACCACGGACCAATCCGTAGTAGTGTCGCCCAGCACGGAGGCTCACTCTGCACCACCACTATGGAAGGTGTGGGCCCTCTCTACTTCAAACATCAGCTTGGAGGTCTTCCCCGTGCCCCTTTCCATAAAATTGAGGGTCTTCCCTATGATAGAAACACTCCATATGGGGGTCTCTCCCAAGCTCACTACACTGGGTACGAGGTCACATCCCCAGTCGCGGATCGTGAGCATGATACATTTCATTTCTGGTCACTCGCCAACATGGAGGTCCTCCCCATGTCCCTGTGATGATCGATGAGGGTCTTACTAACCCTAGAAATATGATAGGTGGAAGGAAACCCCACTTCACCAACTCCCTGTATAGAGGTTGTACCCAGGTCCATTTCAACATTTGTCACATTGCTCCTCGCACCTCGGCTTTTTCGGGAGGGAACTTTCTCCACCCCGACACTAGTATAGCCGAAGGACCCCATATGGAAAATCAGCTCTACTATGAAGAACCATCCTGAGGAAGGAGAGCAGGTCTCTGCCACCGCAAGTGGAATCCTGGGGAAGGCCGGGTAGGAATCAGGCCATTCCCCTTCTTAGACACCGAGGTGGAGTACAATTCAGCGCAAGAGCCCTTCCCTTAGTCCTTCGAGTCAAGGGATGGGTCAGGAACGGGGTGAATCAGCCTCGTGCTCCCGGAATGTGAGATCCACAATATCTCTACTTCCCTCTAAACCTACATCCTGGAGGACAAGACCCTGGCATCTTTCCTGGGGCTGACCAAGAAGTCTCCACCATCGTCTCTGGAAGCACCCTCTACCTCGAAGCTATTTTGGGGGTCAATGACGGAAGATCCGGGGCATAACCCACACTCTGTAGACACTACTTCTATGTCGGGAGTTCTGGTCACCGATCCATCCAATCATGACATGGAGGCCAGGTTGTTACAATCCTCAGGTGACAAACCAATATTCCACAGCCAATCAGCCCGCTCGCCGTATTCTCCTCCGGCCAGCCTGTCATCCCAGCGGCCCGCCTGAGCACCGCTGCTAGTTCATCAACCACCCTCAGTTGACGAGTTGGCCAATCAACGTCCAAGCCATGGATCTGATTCAGGAAACTTTTAGACCATCCTCGCAGTGGGCCACTTCCCTGAGAATTTTTGGCCTGTCGCATGATCAAATTTTGTTACACTAGAATCACTCACCACGGAGGAGTTTAAATGTTTCCACCAGACCCTCTGGGTGACTCTCCTCTGTCTTCGGCACTGGCGGGTGACATATCTCAGGGGCCAAGAGCACCTTGAAGGAATTGTTGAAAAATGTTGTCTAGTTGACCTGGCCACACTCCCTGTGTTCCGACAAACTGAGTCACCTGGCCACCACAGGGCCCTCCAACAACAGTGCGTTCAGAGTTTTCAAGTACTCTGTAGAGTTTTCGAGGAGACTACCCCCCACCTGCAAGTCTGTGGCTGGGGAAGTACACTTCCCTCCACTTCAATACTATTTTTCGGCAGCCTGACTCACTTGGCGGTAGTGAGGGCATGCCCCTTGGAAGAGTGGCGGTCTACATGACCGATTAGACATGAGAGTCGAACGAGCTGGGACTTCTTGATGGTGGTGTCCCCCCTGAGGACGTGCTGCCACTTGACCCATCAGGAGGGATTACTCACCAGTATATGAACCTCTTTGGTCTCCCTCCACCCACTGAAACATTGGTACTGAACCGAAATGTCTTTAAAGGAAAATATCATGTTGGATCTGTCAAGCACTCCAACCCGTCGGCCTTAGTGTAGAAGACAGAAGAAGACCCCGATAAGGCCACATTGCGTCAGCAACTTGTTGAGCAGAATAAGTTAGTTTATGAACATCTGGCTGAATGCATTGTAGAGAAGTGACCTGACTACGGTGATCCTAGGTTGGCCAGCAGGGGCAGGAACAACTTCCCCTCGGTGAGATTCTCCCAAGCAACCCTGATCATGCCGTATTCGCTGGTAGGGCGGAAGCCGGAGCTCACAGAAATAGGGTGCAGTATGTTTCGAAAAACATATTCGAAGGATGCGACCACCAAGGGAACTCTATTCGGGCTCCTCCAGTCACCCCAAAGGTTGCTCCACCAGCCGCTCCACGAGACAATAAGCTCAGCTACCTCATTTAAGAGCCCGAAAATGCGCTCGTTGTTAGGGATACTCGTCAGGACCGGGACTCCCGTCTGGATGATCCGATGGCGGTGCTCATTGCCTGCTTGGAAGCTTTGAAAACGCAACAAGTGGCTATCACACTGGATGGAAATCCATACCCGGCATGGGTGGATGACATGCTGATACCCCCTAGATTCAAAAATCCCACTTTCTCCCCCTTTAATGGGATGGGGTCCTACCGCAGCAGCTACCCCACTTTAACTCAAGGTGTGGGCCTATGTTAGTGACCCCAGCGCAGTATGAGGCCGCCAAGCTCTGTTGAATTATTCAAACGTTGGAGGGGATGGCATTTGTTTGGTAAAACTAGCTCCCCGTTGGATCTGTGACAAGTTGGGAGGGCCTTCCTAGGAATTCCCTTTACCAGTATAACTCTACCACTCAGATGAAGAACATCACAGACCTCTTCAGGTGCTCGAAAAGTCTCGATGAGAGAGTCGCGGACTTCATCGGCCAGTGGAACGGACTTACATACTCTCTTGACATGCCCTTGACTTAGGAGAAATTACTGGCGATGTGCATGGGGAATGTCAAGATGGAACTGGTTCCCTCCCTGATCACTCAGAATTATCCCAAAGGATACCAAGATTTCTCGAATAATGACTAGATCCTCGAAGAAACCCTGCAACATGCTATCCAAGAACACCTAATACCCCCTGTAATTACAGCAAGGAGTGCTGCTAGATCTGAGCCCGCCCCTGTGGCCCAGATAGAGGCCCCCAGGCAGCTAGAATTTCTATCAGTGGAGCCAGCACCACAGCCTCCCAGAGGACCCTTACCGCGGGCACAATTTCCAACCCAGTGGTGCCCTTCCTAGAATCAGCAGGTGTCTCCGCATAACGCATTGCGGCCGCCTATGCCAGACAATCAAGTTCTGCCCCGTCGGCAGGCTCCTCCGGCCCCCCGTTAGGGTCATTCTCCTAGATCCCCATTTCCAGATAGAAGGAATCAGACCTACTCATTCGACGAGTATCATGTCCCCAGCTACTTCCGCAGTGCCTTAGAGTAGTGAATCATACCACTGCCTGAGTGCCGGAAGCCCGAAGAGGAGCATCTCACTGACCATCCCAACTACTTCCGTTACCACTGGATCCTGGTGTACACCATCAAGAAATGTATGTGTTCAAGGACTAGCTCCAAGACCAGATTAATAACAACATAGTTAGGTTGGGGCTATCCTCAGCACAAGTGGCAGGTGAATTTGTGATATTAGATAGCAGTAGCGACGACGGAGGCGAGTGGCAGCAGGTTCCTGACCATGGGTCCTTGAAGTATAACAACTTGATGGCTCACAAGAAGGTTTCCCACACCCATGGAATTATCCGTGCACACCTGAATCATCTGGATCCTTCAGAAGTTGCGGCCACCACTTCTGCATCATCAACTTATCCGGCCTCTTCCCAGAAGAGAAAGCATCAGTGGTGCAAGGAGAAGCAACGTGACCCACCAACGCCGTCATCGTCTCGCACTCTTGATGACATCCTACCCAGGTAGATGGGAATCCCTTCTAGAATCTGCCCAGTAGTGGATGATTCCACAAGGGACAGTTTAAGTTATGCTTCAGTTAACATTGTCGAGTTGGTAAATCCATATATGACTCCCGACAAGGGGGATCACCAGACGAACCACTCCAATGTCCCTAGCTGATGACATCATCGGATGAACCGCGACCATATAGGTTGCTGGGGCACATTAGTTGGAACCTCCACCCAGTCCGGGCATGCCGCTGAGACAAGAAAGTAGGTCCAGCGCAGAACTCAGCCTGCACATCCTCTCCATCTGGTGTCGAAAGGCCCACCTCCGCCACCGTTTGTGCTACTAGATTAGGCAGAGCTGCTTTGGCCGTATCGCGACCAGCCTCGCCCCGCTATAGGCCTATATCAGTTTCCCAGTCCTCATCCTTCTGCTACCTTCCGCGCTTCGACTAGTGTGCAGTGGGATGTCCTCAGTACCAGTCAACCGCCGGTCCAGCCGGTAGTGTGCGCCATCCCTTCCATCAAAGAGCGGCCTCCTGTAAGCATAATTTCATGCCTGGTGTGGATGTATGATGCTATGAAGGTCCTCTCCATCATCTCATCAAGTTTATCTATCCTTGAATCCCTTCGCTTGTTGCTAGATATGCGCAAATCACTCGTCGAGGCTTTAAGAAGCCCCCTCCTATTTGAGACAGAGGTAGCAACTACAGAAGCCTTCAATGCTGAAATAGTTGAGAATGTCGAATGCCAGACCATCATCTCATTATCAGGAGATGGTGAATGATCCCCCGTACAGGGTCACATGCACCCGTTGTATATCACTGGACAATTAAATGACATAGAGGATCGCCGATGTCTCGTTGACACTGGCTTCAGGATCAACTGCATCCTGACGCAGACACTACATATGCTAGGGCTATCTGAGGATGACCAGACTCCCTCCGATTTAAGGCTCCTGGGATATGACATGAAAGAACAAACCCATGCCGGTAAGATCCATATGAAGACACAGTTTGGTAGCTTAGTTTCCAGTACTGAATTTATGGTTGTCTCATAGGATACCGCGTAAAATGCATTGATGGGCTGTCCTTGGCTTAGCCTGCACATGGAGGTACCCTCATCATTTCACCAATGCAACAAGTACTCCATTAATGGTCGAGTAGGTGTACTCCAAGGTGATGCATCTCCTTTCGCCTCTTGTGAAGCCCGCTACATGGATGCTGATTATTAGAAGATCAAGGATAAGCATGTTCATGCATATGAGGTTGAGCATATTATTGATACGACCGACCCTTGGATAGGTTTGAATGACACATATGTCTCCCTGATCCATCAGTTGGAAGCCACAACCCCTGATATGGGGTAGTGTTTTGTCATTTTCAGGACAAGGGGGAATCATGCTCCCAAATCTAGATGGGTTTAGAGGATCACATCATATTTTTATACGAACCAATCTCTAGTGATCCTGGAGCTTCCCACTCCCGTTAGTTATCGAGACAACTGGGTCATGGAAAAGACAGTCTGTAATACTTGTCTGTTTCGCCGGGCAGGGATAAGTCAGCTCCGGACGACACACCACTACTGGTTTAATATTATCATGTATGGAACCTTGGGCCAAAGACTAGATGGGATTGGGTCTATGGACTTCATATCCATGGTCTCAGTAGAACCATAGTACCCCGATGTAATGACCACGACCGCACAAGCGAGTATCATCCTCCCATCAGGGTTTGGTAGCTTAGAAGTAGCCTCCCTTGTGGAGGATCTCTACATAAGTGGAGAAGATGATATAGAGGACGGTCCCCCTGCCTTTGAGGCCGGTGTCTCAGCCATGGTCGACGAGTTGGTACTGGTGAACATTGAGAGCGAGGATGATCCGAGATCCACATTGATCATCTCATCTATGTCTCTCAAGGAGCATCAATGGTACATAGTCTTTCTCAAACAACACCATGATGTATTCGCCTAGAGTTACAATGAGATTCCAGGACTAGATCCTTAGGTAGCTATCCACCACCTCGGTCGTCCGACAAACCATCGCGGTTTCAAGCAGCCTCCCAGAAAGATGCATCCTCCCCACAGTGCCATGGTCGAGGCCGAATTCAACAAGATCATCAAGGCCTACCTCGTCAAGGAGGTCTAGTAACAGAAGTTGCTAGACAATATTGTGCAAGTCAGAAAGAAGAACAGATAGATCAGAGTCTGTATCGACTTTCGAGATCTCAATTGTCACTGTCCGAAGGATGATTTTCCCCTTACAGTGACAGAATTGTTGATCGATGCTACGAAAGGGTTCTAAGCCCTCTCCATAATGGATGGTTACTCTAGATATAATCAAATCTAGATGGACATCGAGGATGAGGAGTCTACCGCCTTCATATCACCCAAGGTTCTTTCTGTTACCAGGTTATGATCTTTGTACTGAAAAATGCAGGTGCCACCTATCAGTAGGCCATTCATCACATATTCAAGCCAATCTTGGGAATGTTGGTGGAATGCTATGTGGATGATCTGGTGGTCAAATCTCGCTAGTTCCATGACCATCTCAAGGACCTTGAGAAAGTGTTCGGTTTCCTCTATTCCTACCACCTGAAGATGATCCCATTGAAGTGAGCCTTCGGGGTCAACTCTGAGATATTTCTTGGCTTTGTTTTCCGATACTGGGGCATCGAGATTGACCTGGAGAGGATCATGGAAATCATCCAGATTCCTCCCCCGGTTAATAATTTGGAGCTCCGAGGTCTCCAAGGCCATGTAGCATACATACACTGATTCATTGTGAATCTGGCTGGCATGTGTAAGACCTTTTCTCGTCTCATGCAGAAGGGCACCACTTATGAGTGGAATGAGGAGTGAAAAACCTCCTTTGAGGAGATTAAGAAATATTTTCTCCATCCCCCTATATTGATGCCACCCATCTCTAGGAAGATGCTAATTCTCTATGTTACTACCCTGGAACGATCCATTGGCTCCCTTCTATCCCAGAAGAACAATAAGGGGACGAAGAACTGACTCTACAGCCTCAGCCGCATGCTCCTCGATACAGAAACTAGATACTCCACCATCGAGAAAAGCTTCCTTGGGCTCGTATTTGCTATGCCGAAACTGCGGCATTACCTGCTGCACCACAAGGTACACGTGGTCTCTTGAGTAGACCCGCTAAAGTATGTTATGAATCTCCCCATGTTGACTGGACAACTAGGATGGTGGGCGGTGATCCTCCATCAGTTGGACATCAGGTTCGTTCCCCAAAAGGATATCAAGGGGAAGGCATTGGAAGACTTCTTAGCTGCCCATCCAAACTCTGAGAACCAGTCCCTCGACAAAGATTTTCCTGATGAGGCAATCCTCTTTGTATACTATGTCGTCCCGTGTTGGAAAATACACTTCGACGGTGCCTCTCGGAGCCCCACCGGTGGGAGACTCAATGATCCTTGGATCAACAGTGTGGGAATGGTTGTCGTCTTCATCACCCCGGCACAAGAGGTTCATCCATCCTTATTCCTGTTGTCAGAAGGATTAACTAACAATGAGGAAGAGTATCAGGCCCTCGTTACTGGTCTCGAGCTGGCCCTTGACATCGATGTGCATTTTCTGCACGTGAAAGGGGATTCTGAGCTGGTCATCAAGCAGGTCCATGGTGACTAGGTTTTCCGGAAGCCAGAGCTTGTACCGTTGTTTGAACGCACTCTCCGACTAATGGACCAGTTCCCCTCTCGGCCATAGATTATCCATGTCCCTCGGTCACAGAACGGTTGAGAATATTCTTTGGCCAGCCTGGTCGCATTGCTTGCAGAGCCCGAGCAGGATGATCTAATTATCCACGTGGCGCAACGGAGTGTCATTGCTCCCGTCACCCCTGAGGATGGTAATGGCCCGCAGGTAAACCATCTTACCTCCAGTGCCTTTACGTCAGGAACCCTAGGTTCTTCAGGAGTATTACTCGATGTAATTGCCGATTGGAAGACACCCTTGGTAGAATACCTCCAACACGGTAATCACCCATTAGACTGGGCTAAGCGTTAGCGAATCCGATGTCGCGCGATGGAGTTTACCATTCAGAGCAGTCCCAGCCTTCCGCATATCCAATATAAACACGGATTTGATGGTGTTCTCATCGGTTTCCATCAAGGAGTTGTGATTCCACAGGTCATGCAAGATCTTCATGCCGGTTCCTATGGTTCCCATCAGGCCGAGCCGATGTTGTCCCACCAGATTTAGAGACTAGGTTATTTTTCACCCTCCATGATCCAGGACTACATTGAGTTCACCAAGAGATTACATGCATTCCAAGTTCATGCTAACATTGTGAATCGGCCACCATAACCACTTCATACTACCAAGTACTCTTAGCCCTTTGTAGTCTGGGGGTTAGATGTCGTGGGACCATACCCACCGGAAATAGCTCGCCAATGCCGGTTCATTATGACTCCTACGGATATCTTTTCCAAGTGGGTAGAGGAAATTCCACTCAAGGAAGTCAAGACACGTTCTATCGTCGAATTCGTGAGTTCCAATATCATCTATCAATTTGGGGTACCTCACGCTACCCCCACCGATGACGGAACCAACATCCATGTAGCAGATCTGATGAAATTGTAAGCCAGGTACAACATTCTCTCCAACCATATCTCCCGCTATCACGCGCAATAAAATGGCCAGATTGAGGCGCTCAATAAAACCCTTTATAACATTATGTAGAAAATGGTTGGTCAGAATAAGAAGAGTTGGTTGGATAAGCTCCCCAAATCCCTATGGTCTTATCAGATGACGATCCATAATTCCACCCAGGTGACCCCATATTCCCCGGTTTACAGAATGGAGGTCGTCCTGCACATCGAGATTCAATTTCCCTCATTGAGCACAACGATCAATGACCAGCAAGCGCCAGATAGAGTGGCTGAAATCCCTCTAGCTGAATTGGATGTGGTGGACAAGAATAGGATTTTTACCTTGCACAATCTCGAAAGGCATCAGAGAAAGATGGCTCGATCTTTCAATAAGAAGGTCCACATCCAGTCTTTCCTGCAAGGCAATTTGGTATTAGTTCTCTGGGCGCCAATGATCCCTAGTAGGAAACATCACAAGTTAGAGACCAAATGGTAAGGACCGTTCATTGTTCATAAGGATTATCCCAATGGAGCATTATCTTGGTTACCATGGATGGTGAGAATATATCTCCCCCCACCAATTACAAGTTCCTCAAGATGTACTTTTCCTGAGCAGCATGATCCCGCATGACCCTAAACTACATTGGGTCGTACACAACCCTAAACTGTATTTAGTCCTCCATTACCATAAACTGGATTGTGGTCTTGCATGACCATAAACTGCATTGAGTCTTACATTTTGGCCTTATTTTGGTCCTTCATGACCTTAAACTGCGTTTGTTCCTACATTCACGGCCCTACGGTCCTGCATGTCGTTATAATGCACCCTCGTCCCACATGATGTTAAACGGAAAGCTAGTCATGCCTTCCTGACCGAGGACCAGCCTCAGGACCCTTGGACTTCTTGGACTCCCGGCCCAATTCATCCTAAAGTGTACGGTGTGATGTGGGATTATGTCCTCATTCACGTCGTGTTGTTCATTGTGCCATACACCCCCCTATGATAGGGTATCTTACCCCTGGGTTCCACCTTCGAGAACTATGTGTGGCTTGATTCACAATCGTATGGGATACGTAGGACCACCTGAACATCTAGATTTCAGGTCCAGCCCATCACTTAAGATATCTCACCGATATCCCGGTCACCTTGGACCCTTGGCATGTCCCTCTCCATGAGGGGGATATATTGGTGTGATACAGGGTTTTTAGTGCCATGTCCCTTCTCCCGGGAATCCGCCAACTCTTGGCCGCCCTCAAATTGAGTCCCTCGACCCATTACAGTGGTATGACAATGTGTTTAGAGTACTCTGGTCTAGCACCAGGAGTTTCAAATTAATCTTAAGCATGTTTCTTCTAATTTCCAAGCTTCATGTTCCCCGTCATTTGGCCCCCCGTTATCTCTCACACCTGATGGTACCCCCAAAAACGCCCTAGATACCATGCCTATGTGCTCTCCTACAATTACAGGCCAATGACCTGAGGGTTTTAGAAAACAAATTGATACAAATACCATGTTGTGGACATGTTCAGCAGTCAATGCTCATTTGTCTGTCCCCATTTCATGCTAACGCGATGGGATGTTGTGTTGCGAACATGGTCAGTTGTAATCCTCCATCGTCATGATAACCCCTTCAGACCTTGAATGTTGGTTGCATGATTCACATTATGTTCCACCCCATCATGTCCATGTGGAATCTCGAAAATCTTGGCACAATCCCTCAGTGCACCTTCACACGTCAAGGGGACAAAGCTGAAATACGGTGTCCTTCGGGGCTCCCATGGTCTGAGCTCTAAGACCATAATCTAAGATCTTCATTAAGGTATATGTCCAGGTCGATCCTCATCCCCATGGGATACATGGGATCACCAGAACATCGTTCTTCTGGGTCCAGCTCAGCTGGGAGCTAGTCTCTCCTGCCCTTTACCCTATGACCCTCACTGGCCTACTGGCCCGAGGCTCTTCTCCCAGAGTCTTTGTCTGTGATGACATGGACCTCACCCACATTCACGTTGGGTAGGTTTTATCGCATCATGCGCATTCCCCCAGGTCCAAGCCATATGACCTTAAACTGTGTTGTTTGGTCCTACCACATGGCCATAATCTATGATGATATCGTCTCGGCCGCACGATGAAAAACCGCACTGCATTGTGATGACCTCATCATAGAGGTCATCACATTGCGTATTGGTCATTTACCATACCATTTTATTGCCTGTATAAGGATTGATTATTGTGGTGATGCCAAGAATTTTGACCCTAGTCCTGTCACTCCAAAAAAGAAAAACCATTCACCTTAAAGGACAAACAAGATACATTAAATGCCGCTTCTTTTGTTGTGAGGGATAGACCCGCATTCCCCTTTCATCCTTTTCATAGGTACCATAACGTGTTGTACCACCCTCCAAGAACAACATATGGATTGATTCTAAACCTCATAAAATATGAAGGGGGGCTCGAGCACTTCCCCATAGTCCCAGCCTAACTTTCATGCTTGGACCCTTTCCCAGAACACTTCCCTAGGGAACACATGGTAAGTAGGGATTATGTCCTCATTAATGTCAGGTTTCATAACCACCTTAGAATGTGACTTCTTCTCTCCTTACCCATCCTTGGTTCGAGTTATATGACCTTAAACTAAGACCCTTTCCAGAACTACGTGCTGTTTGATTCCCATCCTTATGGGATACGTAGGAATTCCCCGGACGAGCCTGAGACATTTCGTCTCGGGTCCAGCCCCAGGGATCACCAAACCCTGTCCCTCCTCACTGTCGGCCCCCTGGCATGACTTATTGGGGACTTGTATAACTGCATCATCTTCCCCAAACAAATTCGGGATGCCCCAAAATGACATTTGGATGCGACAGTTCCATCACTAGAGCGGTCCTGTCTAAAAGTAGGGATGATCCATGGCAAGATTAATGCACCCACCTAACGTGCTTCCACCATGATGGCATAATCTTGGGAGTGTTTTATTCTATTTGAATAAACAACCACTTAACTTTCCACGCTTTGTGTGCCCCTTTATTCGGATCTTCATCCTCTTTCACGTTTGAAGGGACCCCTTAATGGTATGGATGCCCGACCTATGGTCCACCTTCTGTCCTGGGCCAACATTTCGGAAGACTAATCATGTCTGGACAGACCCCCTAATGGTATGGATGCATGACCTCTGGTCCTCTTGCGGCCATGGGTCAACATTCCAGAAGACTGATCATGTCTAGAGGGACCCCTTAACAGTATGGATGCTTGAGATATGGTTCACCTGCTTTCATGTGCCAACGTTCAGGAAGACTGATCGACGATATTTGAGTTAGGCCCCGTGTTATGAACATGGTCAGCGGTCGGCCCTCATTTTTTGTCTCCAATCTAGGATGTTTCAAGGGAGATTTTTTATTTCCAACATGATCAACAGTCATCCTTTATTACTACTCCCTTCCCATTGTGTTCCGAATTTGGGTAATGTGATTCACATTTCTCATTCCCCCATGTTTGGACTGATTCCAATGACCCTGGAATTGCCCCGCTCATGCGCTAGAGTACGTTTAGAAGATTATACATCGATTGGTCTGAGGTCATCTTCCTTTGGATGGTCCTCCCTCTTCTCCTCAGGAATCCGGGATTGACTTTCGAATGCCTGAAGCTTGGTGGAAGCTCCAACAATCAAATGAAGCGATAGTACAATCCTCATTTGTTTCTCACGGCCCACGTGAGCTGAGGGATGGATTGATATTTATTTCGGGACTGTGGTTGAGTGTGATAAACCAATGGTACAAGTATTTTATGTAAAGGGGCATGTAAATAAATATTTCTATACATAAATTTCAAAATAACAGAAAGAAGTAAGGGTGGACAAGTTTCCAAGATTGGCCAAAATAGGACCCTTAAGGTTCGGCTTCTTGAATGGATCCCTCCAATGCCACCACATTTTCACTGGTGGCCCCCAGGGATACCTCCCATCCCCTAATGACCCTTTCGTCATTAGTGGACATAGAGTGCAACTCGCTAACCATGGCCCACGCCCATGCCTGTTCAGCTTGGAGCTCGTTTATCTAGTGACTTGCTTCTATGAGTTGTTCATGTCCATCCTCCAGCTAGGCCCTCAGTTGCTCCATGAGATTAGAGTAGTTCACAATGAATACCTCCTACTACTTCACATGTTCCTCGATGTGTTATCCCTCCTTCTCTGCCATCAAAAAATTCTTGGGTACTCCCCGACTCTTCCTGGCACCGGATGATGACGTCGTGCCAGCTGCTCTCACACATCTTCCCGGCAATGTACTCAAGGAACGTCTAGTGAAGACATTGAGAATCCGCCCCTCCACCACATAGGAAAAGTATCCAGGTGTAGATGGACCACATCCGCTTCAGCCATTCGGCCTAGGGATTATTGAGAAAACGCCGGATACACATCCATCCCTTGCATCGCATCATATGACTCTCCTCGGATGCTTCCGAATATTAATCTTCATTTTATTTGGGATCAGCGGTCCGATAAATAGGGAAGGCTTCCAACAGGGCAACAGCGGGGTCCTACTCAGATATTACTCCAAAGGGAATAGGCTCATCAGCATCAGGGTGACCTTCCTCTCTCCCCTCGGTCCTAGTGGTGCTCGAGTCGATTTCTGACTCTTCCCCCATGGCAGAACCAATGATGAATTTCTCTACTTGTTCACCAATTGCCAGAGCCAACTTAGTTTGGGAGGCATGTTCTGGATGGGGTGGCACATTAACCATTGGCACAATCACAGGTGGTCCAGGATTAGCAACCCGAAAATCCTCCAGCGCCATGATCACTGTATAGACAAGGAGCACCCTGATCAGTTGAGTCCTCTGACATTGAGTACTGGTATCTAGGTAATAAGATTATAGGAACCCAAGGCATCAGCCTCTAGTACTCTGGCCGCCTTGACCAATTGATGCTTCCTCCCCTCATTCAGCTAGAGATGCATGGTCAGCACTCAGGTGGTGCTGAGTAAGATGAGAAAGGTGGTTTAAGGGTTGAAATGGAAAGAGAATACAGGAAAAGAATGATAAGGGTCGAAGCCTACCTCGAGCAGCTCGGTCATATCCATATCGGATCTGATGATCTCGCCACTCTCCCAGAGACTCCCTTGGTGGGATTCCCCTTCCGACCCATCGCCTTCGTGCACCACTTCTCCATCACCATCACCATCCCCTTCTCCTTATGCTCACTCTCCTATTTCGTCTCCCTCTGATTCATCGCTGTCATCTTCCCCCGATGGCATCATTTCCGGATAACGCTTCTGGCCGAGCAGCACCTTCACCAAGAGAGGGGGCTCCACACGCCGACCCCGTTGACGTGTTTATGTGTCCATGGACATCAGGTATGCATGTCGTCGGTGGAAGTCCACTCTATCGGTGACCCAGACAAGCCCGACTTCTAGAAGCTGGATCCCATCCCACACTATCTTCTGTCAGAGGGATTCAGTACTCATTAACTGCCGCATTGTTATCCACGCCGACCACAACATAGGGAAGATGGAATCTTGGGAAGGATGAAGAAAATATCTTTTTTGATTCCTAGGAAGTTCTCTAGATCCTCCATGGGGCCCCCTCCTCTAGGAAATGAGGTTGCGACCACGCCACGTGACGCCCCCGCTGTTGAGGTTCCAGCCTGTGCAGGGCCCATTTCCCTAGTCACTTCTAGTCCACCTCCTCCAGTGGAACCCAACCTTTTCTCTCACCATTGAGGTTCCACAATGGTGACCTTCAGCTGCCAGACTCACATCTGCAAAATCCCTTCATTGTATACTATGGTCCAATGTTCAGCGTACTCAGTTAAGAGGCTACCGTTGACTCTGGTAGAAGGAAAAGTGATGATGTCGCCGGCGTTGTAGGTTGTAAACATTATCCATAGCTGATGAAGAACACAAGGATTCCTCTCCAGACATAAATCTGTTTATACTCTCTTCATCATTCATTGGAGCCATCCGAACTGCCCAAAAAACTTGGATGGCACATAAGGCTCGCATAAAATATTCCCATCGATTTGGGCCACGAGAACCCCACCTTTGATGCTATGGAAGTACTCCTTCTGCTCTTGTGAGCCTTTCCCATCGTCTATCAGCTGACCAGTTATGGTGGGGAATGGTCTGAAGGTGATGTTTTCGTGGTTACTAATCCTGATCTGTACCTCCTCTTCATTGAGCATCATATGCATGACCCTGACAATATTCAGCAGAGGGGGTCGCAGGCCGTAGCCCGGGGGACAGATGGCATTTGAGAAGGTATAGCCACCACAGTGAGTCGCAACCCAACCATGGATGATCTGGAAGAGGTCACATACTCTCCTAGGAGATCCCCCTCTCGAGATGCATCCCAAGATGGCATACGGTCGAGCTAGCACGAGGACCCCTTGGGTGAACCTCTTGTTGACTGCCATGATGCCCACCATCGCAAGAGTCGCCGGACGGACGCCCATCCTTGTGTCCCCTACCGGAAAGATCCACCTGCTCATGAATGTGGCGAGGAATCTGATGTACCAGACATTATGGTCTCGGGACTCATTGATGATGTAGCCCCATGATTAGTATTGCCCTGCCTCCAGGATCCTTTACTAGGATCTGCTATTGCTCCTCTGAACCGCGGATGGACAAAATTTTCCCCGCCCTGGCATCTTGACCTCCAGATCCTTCTCCAGGAACAAGGGGAACCATTTATTATAGGCAATGTCATTGAATAACTCCTTGACCTTTAGCTTCACCTTGGCCAACTCCAGCAGGTTCCACGTCGGTATGGGGGTTCGAGACCTGTCACCCCAGATGTTCATCGGTGGGAGGAACTAGTTGTATCGATGGCCCTCCAAAGGAATGCCTCTGATGCATTGGATGTCCCAGAGACTGATGTCGACTTCCCCGTGGTGAAGATGGAATGTGTTGGTGTCTGGGGACATCCAGGTGAATAGATCCTATCCAAGCTTAGGCTTCTGGTAGATGTGGAACTGTGATTTCCACACCACCTCGAACATACCAATGTACCATAGCTCGAACCCAAACTGGTCGCATGTGTGGCGAACCCAGTACACCCAGGTCCACTCACTGGTGATGTTGCCTCTAGACCGCAGGTCCCAGTCCTGGGCAATGTGCTCGCGTAGAGGGCCAGTGAGCTCTCCGCAATAGGATCACCCCCAACAACGGTCCTAGTCCTGGGATTAAAGAAGTAGACATCCATGTGCTTGGTTTATCTAGCAGGGTGACCGTTATTGGTGATTTTGTTTCAATGAATGTCGTCTTCACGGGTCACCCATTACCGCGATGTGTCAACCTCAAAACCCGGTAGGGGAACCTCCTTGAGAATGCCGAAGTCCCACAGCGGAAGATTATCAGACACGGTGTACTCTTTTTGGGTGGGGTTTAGCATGCTAAAGAGTGTGTGGTTTTTGGAGATGACCCTCTTCAAGCCATAAAACTCTTGATTCACTGCCATATCAGCTCTGCAAGTAGCGGCCTCCCCTCATCTACTCTATGCGCTTCCATCTTCTTCCAACTAAGTGTTTCAGAAGTCTTGCACGAAATCAAGGAGTTTGGCACAAAATCTGGGAGTCTAGCATGTAAAATCAGCTGCTAGGGTGAAATGTCAGAGTATTGTGCGAAAAATCCCATGTTTGCTTGAAAAAGGCCGCTAAATCTCGGTCTAATTACACGTACCCAAGAGGTTTTCGTGAAATATCAGAAAAGATTTAACGCCAGAGAGCTCAATGCTTATCGCGCGTGAAATGTAGTACGGAGAATGGGACCCACTGTGGCTTTTATAGGCTAAGTCGGGGTTCCGCACCCACGTGAAAATAAGATTCCGCACCCGGCCTGGTTTTTCACGCCCCTAGAATTTTTTGCATGCCAGGGGACCATGTGGCCCGACATTTCTGCATTTCCCTCAAAATCTAATAGTTTCTACCACTCGTCGAGCCCATTCCAGGGGGGGGCATTTGTAGATTCCGAAAAGTGATTATGTGCTAGATGTAGTTATGAATGAAATAAGTGAAGTCATATTTGGACTAGTAGGTCCCATAGGTGTTGCGCAAAAAAAAAGGTCGAAGTGCGTGGAAAAAAGTTCCCCACCTGAAAAGTGCAAGGATTCACAAAGAGTCTCGGTGCGGGCACACAATTCGTTCACGCACGTGCCCCTCGCGGTTGATGCAATGCTCCACCGCCTCCATCGTGCAATTATTTTGCGCATCCCAGTATTTCATGACCCCCTGGTTGCCAATAAATAGATGGAGACCCCCTTCTTTTTCGGGGCTGAATAATTTGAACTGCCTCTCGTGTGCGTAATTGGCATTCCGTGCACGCGAAATATGTCTTTTAAGTAAGGTTCTTTTTCGAGCCAAGTCGCCCTGGGAACTGCCTTTGTTAAATATCCCCATGGAGTAGACTAAACTACAGCCCCTTAGAGTTCCTTATGTTGTGAACCATCCTTATTATTTGGAGTGAAATCCCTTCCTTTGCACGCAATCCTCCTTGTTTTGCGCACAATCCCTTCTTTTGCGTGCAATCCCTTCGAGTCACGTGCAAAGCCTCATCCCCATATTCCGCGCAAGCAACACTGGTTTCATGGAAACCCAGGGCCTTTACACACTGGACCCACTTATTTCATGCAATCCCCAACGGGATGCACACAATCTCTTGGCGCACATCACCTCGGGGCTCCCCAGGCATCCCCCCCCCCATGCGTGAACGCCTGACTCCCTCCTTGTGGGTTCAATTCGTAGGTGTCTTGTGCACCCCGGGAATCTACATTATACATGGGTTTCCTGTGAGACATTATAGGCTTTTAAGAAGTAACATCAAAGTCCCTTGGATGATACTTCCCGTTGCGTTGCTTCGCCTTATGATTCTTCTCATAGGCACGCTAATGGCTATTGATTCTTCGCATAGCCACACTAACATGGACCCCTATATGGTTCTCCCCGTGAAACCCCCTCACCACGGCCTTGACGATGCATTACATTCCACAAGGAGAAGAGGGTGCTGGTTATGTAAGTCCTAGGGGTACGGAGCAACCCCATCTCATTCGATCTGTAGGACGTTAATCTACCAGGCACCTCGTCCTCAACACATGACATTAAACTACGACCTGGCCCCATGCCTCGCATGTAGGTTCCCCCTGCCGTGAACATTCTAGACTCGCGCTCATATCCATGGGGATGGGATCACCCCTCACAGTGGATGATATCCTTATTATCGGAGTGGCGTTTGTCCGTAGGGAATTGCAGCCACTCTGGTGTAAGCCTCTATCTGTTCTTACATGAGGCATTACCCCTGTTCCTCCCCTCTCCCCCATCACCAAGGCCTGTCAAGGGTGTGGTGTGGAATGGTGATCCCTCCATTCATCTTTTTTCCCCTAGGCCAGTGAAGGACGTGATAGGGAACATGGCCCCTCCTTTCTTCTTGGGTGCCAAATCCCTCTCTCGCTGTGGTTTTTCACCCTCAGGCCTCCATCCTAGAGTACGTCCTGACACCATGTGTCGCTCAACATGTAAGATCCACTTCGCTTCCCACGAATGAACTCTTCACGACGTGATCGTCAGGTCTCTGCTGCCTCTTGTTTCTCAAACCGAGCATGACTCTTGTAAGCTTAGAGTGAGCACTAACCATGACACACCATGGGCTACCTCAAAGCGTAATCCCCAAACTCCATCACCCCACATGACGTTAAACTTTATACCCAAACTAAGGGGACTTTGATTCGTGCTAATTCATGGTACGTAGGAAGCCTCCAAAAGGTTCAAACCCCACCACCTTGGGTCGTCTCAGAGCGTAAGCCCGAACCATCCTGAAATATGGGGGCTTTGATCCATGCTATGGCACGGTACGTACGAATCCTACACAAGGTTCTAGACCCACCCCCTTGTGTCATCTTAGAGGGTAAGCCCTAAACATCCCAAACTATGGGGATGTTGATCCATGCTAAGGCGTGATACGTAGGAATACTCCATGAGGATCAAGCCTGCCAAACCATTAGCCCCCGCCATCTCCATGTCGGTGTGCCAACCCCCATTTCCATCTTGGGCCGCCTCAGACTGTAAGCCCTGATCCACCTAGACCTGAGGTCCCTATTCAAGATAGTTCACCGACTCCACCTTGGGCCGCCTCAGAGCGTAAGCCCCAATTTCCCCCATCCAACCTGAAGTTAAACCGCATTTTATACCAAATTATGGGGACTTTGATCTGTGCTAAGACATGGTACGTAGAAGGCCTCCACGAGGTTCAAGCCCAAAACCCGATCATTCTGACTCCGTTCACGCCTGTTTTCCAACACCATGGGCCGCCTCATAGTGTAAGCCCACATACCCGTCCTGCATGACTCTAAACTGTATTCGCCACATGAACTATGAGAACTTTGATTCCCTGCCACTTGGATGCGTAGGAAGTCTCTTCGAGACCCAAGCACAAAGCCACCATTCATCCCAATTCTTACACGGGCCGCCACATCCTGGTGGGATCAGGCCACATCACTCATCATTCCCCTCCACATCATTCGGGAAGACACCCACGTGCTGGCCCCAAAATCGGTGTTCCATCCAAGGGGTTCTTCAATCTGAACCACTCTAGCTAGTGTTCTGATCAGTCTGATCTGTCTCCATTGGACGTAAAACATGCGGCATACCCTGTGTCAAACATGGGAATCTAGGGAAAACCTCAGATACATGCCTATGGCATACAATTCCCCACATTCTATGTGGGATGCCTCGGGCTTCCGCGCCCTCGAGAATCCCTATGATAAGGGACAAAAGACAGAAATTCCAATCCCCTGCATCAAGACACGCCAGTGATGCCCCAACTTGACTACTCTCCTAACCAAAGGTTGCAGCCTTGATCGGACCCCTTAGAAGGTCCTGATATAAGCGGTGTAATTAACTAGTGTCCATGAAGATATTTCACCAGGAAGAGCTTCATAAATTACGTTTTAAATATATGAGGGAGACTTGGACTAGGGGACGATCTCTGAGAAGGAATCCACGGAAGGAAGAACCGACATCCCATCATCATGTTTCGATCACAGAGCTGACGTCCTTGAATAAGGAGCAGATGCTGCCCGCCTTTGGAAAGTGGGAAAGTGGGGAAACAATAGCGCATCCTCTGTGTGATGGATGCCCCCCCCCCCCCGACGAAAGCGTCGGAAACAATATTATGAGACTCAGTAGATGGGAAAAGTTCTAATTGAATCAGTTTTTAGAATCTTGATGTCCAATGTGATCTTTATGAGTAAAAAAATTATGCATGCAATGGGATAACATAACAAGTTCATAGATATCCCAAAAATAGAACTCTATGACGTGTTAATGTGGATAATTTTGTATCTCAGAGGTTATAATTATTTTTTACCATATTTCAGGATAGATGAACAATTATATGGTTTTTTGATTTATAGTATTTGTGATATAAAAACACTTCGGGTATAACCACAAGATTTTTGTTTACTTATATAAGAACGAATATGATTTTTATTTCAAAAATTAAACCTATAGTTTCCCTTTAATAAATTGAAGGCTTGGTGTATTTAATGTATTGAAGATGGGATGGATATAATTTTTTTAATGGAGTAGTTAGAGGATCCTATAAGATGGCATGAAGTTGTAATGTTTTATATGATTATTAGAGTGAAATTAACTTGGTTAATTATATGAAATCTCACTACAATAAAAATAATACTCAGTTAAAGTATCACTTCATCTTGATGATGTCGAAGGAATAATTTCCTTTGATCGATAATGTTAATAGAGTTCAAAATTTGGTGGACATATTAATTACGATATTACTATTTGAAAGTATTGGTTAGTGTTGTTCAATAATGGGGCTGAGATGACTAAAATAATGGTGTAGGAATCATGAAATAAATAATTAAACATTTATAGTAGAAGGGCTTTTTAGATCCATATGGATGAATTTGTGAAGATTGTAAAATCATTATCCAGTGAGATATTGTTAGGCACAAATAGTGTAGAATCCATTTTTCTGGTAAACTACTAGTATCTTCGAAAATTTGAAATTCATGAAATCATGAATAGAACTAGAGGAGTAATGGTTCAGTGAAACAAAATATTAGTACTCTATAATAAGGTTCTTGTGTCAAAATCCATTATAGGTACTGATTCTATATGATGAGTGTATGCAATTAATATCAATGTAGGACTAACTCTGTCGATACATATGAGTAACTACGGATTTTTAATTGTAATATCAAATACATCAAAGGGTTGTATAAGAGAAAATATATTTGATTTAGATGTTTCTAAATATAACTAAATGAGTAAACTCGGGTAGTGGATTTTAGTTGGTGAAAATTATCGAAGCTAAATTATCTAAAAAACTAAAAAGACAATAAAATCATCTTCACTATCTCAACCATAATATAATTAGTGTGTGATAGTAACATATACTTATAATAATTAATTATTATTATCATATTATATTACTCTAAATAAAAAATGTTTGTGATCTCCCTACAGGGTATATGATTATGTTCTGACAAAAATAACCATATATGTTGTTCATTTCTTTATTGTTTTACTAATTTCATTCAAAATTTATTATCTAGAGTACATTGGTGTACTGTTGAATGGATATGTTTATTGGTTGTGATATATCAAAGGTAAAATTTATGTGGGATCCTTGTGATTTATGGTGTTTTAGATCATCATTTTGTATTTGGTGTTTTGGAGGGTGATTTTGGATTGAGGAGGTACCAAATCCAAAAAAAGATCCAATACACAATAGGCTCAATAAAGAGATGTGTTTTTATGAAGTTCATAGAGATAATCTTAGTCCACTAGTTAGGTGAGGGTAGTGAACATAGGGTAAGGGTTTGCCTATTTGTGTATGTTGACCCATGTGTGACAACCCTCTAGATGAAACATTATATTTTAACATTCAATGTGGTGTGCCCATGGGGTTCCACATAAAAATATTTTTGACATTATTTAATTAATATAATAGTATTTTTCTAAATACAAATTTTTTTTAAATAATATCCTTTCTTTTTCATTTTCAATAAAGATAAAAATTCCCATGTTTCAGTTTCCAATTATATTAATTTAAAGGGTGATGTGGCATTTTAAATATGACTGTACAAAAAATATATGGAGTTAAAAAAAATCATATATTTTATTTTGAGCATTTATAGAATAATAATGAAAATATTCCCACTTTTGATTCATTTTTAATTCATACAAAAAATATTTAGAATAAAATTTTCAATGTAAACAAGCATCGAGGTAGTTTGGTGGATTTTGGAGGATATGATATGTCTCGAGCTACTGATAAGCCCCAAAATCATGGGTATATAAATTTAAATATATTAGGATAAAAAATTATCCTCGATACATTATTTTTTTAAATACACATTTATTCCAATGTGAGGGATAATTTTTTTGGTATACTAATACATGATCCTTCATTTTGTGTTATCAAATGAGGGATGATTATTTTAAATTTCAAACCAACACAATGTGATTCAGCGTAATAGTTGGAATGTCAGTGTGTGACATGATGTAATTTCATAAATTATGATAATAGTATCTCCACCATTATTTAATTTAGGTGGATAGTATGATACATAGTGTGGTTTACACTAGGTGTGGGTTATATAACTGTCTCCAATACATATTTATGGGATAATTAACTTGTGAAAAAATAGCAGATTGAAATTTCATTCATTTGAGCATATTTTTTTCATTAGGAAATTATCCAGTGAGTGTAATCTATCATTATGTTTCTTCTGTTGATAAGTTGAACTACATTCCTGTTGGATGACATATGATTTGATTTCAATGGACTTGATTGGGATATGTTGATGTGGGGACATGATGAGTTATTATCGTGGGCTATAGATAATGAATAGTTATATTGTGAGTATTTTTATTCTACTTTTAATCCTAATTTTTGGTTCATGTGTTATTTTGAAGGTTTCTTGTTATTTTAGTGAAATAAATATAGTGGAAAACTCCACAGAGATCCATTCCCAGTGTAACACTCACACTAATATGGGGGGTCTCTATGGCCATGAGATTGTATTTGGGTAGACGTATAGAGTATTTTATTCTCTTAATTAACTTATTTATTGATGAGGTATGGGTATTTTATATAAAGAATGGGGTAAGGTACTCAACTTGTCAATTTTATCCTTTTCCGAACACATACCACAATAAGATATATAGAGTTAGATATATTATTGGTTGACATTATAATTGATAGGTTGTGGTTCCCATATACAATATATATGGTAAGGTGCTCCCACAAATTAACTATAATTGAAAGAACACAATCCACCAACATGGGTGGTAGGGGTGTGATACTCCTCCAATTGACAAGTCTTGGGTCCTCCATCAGTGTAGGTAGGTACTCTATCGTATGACGCAAGATGTAAATTGAGCACAATACCACAATAATGTTTTAGTTCCTAAAGAGAGTGCTATTATAATTCGTGATAAATGATTATTAATTATGGTTAAGGGTGTTTGTTTGTTATTAACTAATTTGATGATCTTTTGTTTACCTGATTTTTAACAAGTGGTGTGATATTTCTAGTATGTTTGGGAATGAGATACTTGAATCAGTTTGGATTGTGGTTGAATAATACAAGTTTCTTGACTGAGATACACTCATGTGTAGTACCATTTGATAATTTGAGGATTGGATAGTCTCATTAATGATGTTTTAACTAGATTACCCTTGGGTGGTGTTGAGATATGAGGTCATGACTATTCACTATTGTTTAATATTATTTTATATTTATACATACACATTATATATATTTCTATTACTCATCAATTTTGATTTATTATTATGTCGATGTACTCACCCATGCATGAAAACTTGTACGGATAGGTAGTTATGGATATGTGAATGTTATATTGTTTTTATGAGTATATGATAATGTATTTATTATAGTGTCATTATATATAGGTGGATGATGTAAGTATTTCAAATGGTTCCTTTATAGATGATTTTACATTTATTCATTCGATCACCCATATGGTTTTCATTTGGGTAATAATTTATTCCACGATTGGTAATTTATATTGTATACTTTATATTATATTGAGGATAATGAATTTTTTATTCTTAATTGGGGTAATAGTTTTTATATTCTTGTATATATTTGTTTACATTTGAATTTTATTTATATGTTTCTTTATAAAGGGTTTACGATGTTTTATTTTCATAGGTTTCTTGGGAGGATACCTCCCACATTGTGTGTTCACCCTTATAGTGCAAGTTTTTGATCCATATTCTATTAATTTTGGGCTTAGGGAGGTATCCGTGAATATATATCAAATTTATATGGAGTCATTTCAGGTCTTGTAATTTAAGAGTGGTGTTTGTGTGAATCTAGCTTAGTGATTGAGACTATTGTTCAGAACATGGGGTATTTTTGTATAGCAATAAAGGGATATAGTGAAAATCGTATTTGAGTTTAGTCGATTAGGTTAGGGAACCAAGTTATAGGGTGTGGGAATTGATTCATTCTTATGAAAGGAATTTAATCATTTTTTTACCAACTCAACTATGTATAGAATGACTTACATGGTATATTTAGGTTGGTAGATATATCATATATCATTCTATAAATGATCTATGTATTAATTTTTTGTGATGGGGGGAAATATTAAGTTGAATAATTAAATAATTACAATCATATTTTTCATATATCTATATGTATTAAATTATTACATGATTATAAATTTTGGAATGTTTTTTAATTTATTATTTCACCATATAGAGAATTTTTTATTCAGTTATGACCTACGAATCATCGAGATTGCACCTATTAATGTTCCTCCAGTATATGTTGTTTATATTTTCATAGCACTTATTTATGATGAGTTTCACTTTTTACCATAACTAATATTTTAATAAATATTGATATTGAAATATATCTTTTTGATATGGAATTATATGATTTTTGGTAGTTGATAGTACACTTGTATAATATGATTTATTCAAACCAAATGTGGGGCCTAATTCAATAACATTTTTGATATCCTAGAATACCCTAGTGGGAGTAATAGGGTTCTCTATGTAGAGAATTTTCCAAATACTCACTCTACTAATTAAATTATATATTTAATATATTTAAGATAAAAGAGACAGTGGGATTTATTTTTCTATAGAGTAAAAATATTTCATTAAATGGAAAAATTGAAAATATTAGTAGTTAGTGGGAATGGAAATGAACCAGAGTTTTGATACAAGTTTTCCTTTACTATTCATTTTAATTATTTAATAATTAATTTGATAATCAATAAAATATAAAACATGGATCACCGTCCCCTATATATTTTTTGGGGTAATAGTGCACTTTTGTAATTCTCGATTAGACACAAATTCTCACCTTATCTTATATTAATGAATGATAACCACACATCAATCAAGTATAAAATATCATTATAAATCACTTTAATCATATGATATTTCTACTATTTACCAACACATCACTAATATATTATGACTATATTAATTGAAGGAAAGGTAATATCAATTGGTACGTATTGGAATGTAGGTGTGATAAATGTAATGTAATGGTGTAGAATCACTGAACCGCCATATAAAACACCACTATCCCATTAAAAATTTATTTAAATATTAATAAATGATGAATAATGATTTCACAGCACCATGAAAAGCCTCCCTTTGTAAAAAACCATGAGATTTTAACCCACCATCATGGGAATTATGATTCTCGATGGTGAAAAATATGGAAAAAATTAATTAGAGAATAATAGAAATAAAATATAATTTAAATGAAAATAATGTACTTAAAGGATTTTAAAATATATAGGTAAAAATTATTCCAATCTATATACAACTATATCGATCTACATATGGGTTAGGGATGGTTAATCAAATGGTAACCCTATAAATGAACACTTAATCACATTTAATAATCATTTAAACAACTCTTCGATAAGCATCCAAAAATAGGGATTAAATCCACATGTATTCTAAGAGGGTATTTCTCTAAAAAAATCATTATCGATTATTCCACATCGATTGGTTATTCTCTTCTAATCACTTATCCTTACTATGTCATGAATGAAGGGAACATCATATTAATAAAATTCCAAAACCTGATTTGGACATGAAACATTTATGATGTTTCTTACATGTAAAAACATGGATATTTGACATAATAAATAATTTTTATTCTCTAGTTGGGTGATTTTAGATGAATGTAGGATGTTGAAACTATGATGAGTCAAATGTGTATTATGTTAATGGTCAATGATCCCTTGGTAATGATTCATAAGATGACCATGAATATTGATATTAATTTATATAGTAATCGAATAATTTATAATTGTATGGTGTTACAGAAATTGGTTTTTAAATATTTTGTTTTTTGATGATAGTGAATTATGTATATGAAAGATTTTGAGTTGCATCATAATTATAATCTACATGACCTATTCTAGTTCATAGAGTGAATGCAATGTTTGGAAAGGTTGTGATTCCATTGGGGTTTTAAGACCTTTTTTATAGATTTTATAATTTCCAATGATGGTCAATACAACAGTTCCTATATGTTTGAGGATGCATATCATATTAATTAAGTAGAGAAAAAATGAATAGTGAGATGAGTGTGTTTTACTATTATAGTAAATGGGGAAAATTCCAAAATTAATTTTTAAATTTGGAATATTACGAATTCATTTGAAATAACATGTATGTAATTTCTTCTATTACGTTTGTGGTTCCAAATAGAAGGATGTGTTGACCCTTACCATTGATATAATGGATGGTGTCAATTTGAGCATTTTAATTTTTTAAGAAGACTTTAAATTTTGTTTTGGGTGAGAGTCCAGATTTTGAACATGAATTAGAATAATGTTTAAAAAGTGATGACCTTTTAGAAGAGGTGTTTTAGACTTGTAATAGAGCTCAAAGGCTCGATATAACAATCATGAGATTGGAATAGAGGATCATGACATGGATCTGGGGATGTAATATAATTTTGAAGCACCACAACATGCTCAGTGTAGGTCCAGTGGCCAACTAGTCACCTCCTGAGTGAAATTTTTATTTAGAGAAACCTGATAATTTCTTCTAGGATTCCCCACTCTCCTTCTTATTTATGCTTGTAAGCCCTTGGTGTCCAAGAGCAACCTATACACACCTTCTACCCCCTTCTACAAGAAGTATCGCCCATTATCTTTAGATTCTATGAGTTCCATTACATAAAATTTAGAGCTAGAGGTATGAATATATATCTTCTTCCTACTTTTCATTATTTATTTCATTTTCAATTGGTTCGTTCCTAGTATAATCTAATATTCCATATTTCCAATGAATTTTTATTCATCCTCGTTTTCATATGATTGAATTTGAATTGAATTCCAACTCTCAAATTATATTATTGTCTAATACTGAGGCATGTGGTCCCCCAATTTAATATGTTGAATTACTAATATTTGGGATACATGTGTTGGGTGGTCTCTCATATTTTATAATTACGTTGTATTACTTAATTTAATGTTTTAATTTTTTTATTGGTTATAAATTTACCTATTTAATGAATTAGTTTTGTTTTACCTAGAAAATACTAAATGGTTAAGCCATGTCATAATAGTTCAAAAATGGGTGTTATGTTTCAGAAACATTTATTATGAAATTGAATTTCAAAATCTTCGTCTTGATTAATTAGATTTGACATTTAAAACAGGCCTTTTGTAATGGTGAAATATTTTGTAAATTGATGATTTTTGTTTGTCTTGGAATACATGAAATGGAATGATGTTTTCCATTATTTGAAACTGGATTTGAACTGTAAAAATTCTATTTTGTTGTTATGAAAATTAAATGTTAGTTATTTGGAAAAATGTTGTCTCTTGTTATTGCTCTAAGAAAGGTAAGGTGTAATTGTGTGGTTATTTGGTAAAGTTTTTTGGTAAGACTTGTTTTATGAAAATGTTATGGACATCTTGAATTGTTTTTGTAGGAAGGAATTTTATTGAAAATGGGATTTATAAATTTAATATTCAATTTTAATTATAATTAATCTCATGAGGATTGTTTCATAATAATAATGTTTTGTAATTTTATAAGTTTTATGAAGTGAAAAAACAACGTAGGGGTTGGAATGTTTTCTAAATGGAATGGATCATTAGTCCATTATTATTTTAATTGATTATTTTTAATATGAAAATACTAGGGTTTTAGGTTTTTATAGTAAAATGATTATATTTGTATTATATACTTTTAATGTAATTAATATCTCTTGTTGGTGGTCATTAAACCTTGGGTGAAACCTACCACCAGGTAAATTTTGTTGATCTTATTATACCATTCATGTACCCTACCCCAACTGGGATTTTATTTATGTTTGTTATACCTAGTTTGAGACCATCCTAGTGGTGGGTTTTGATTGTTCTGGATGGACTAGTGTTGAATTTGGCTTTGGGGTGGATTTTTATAGTCTCCAAAGATGGTTATATTACCCTGGGGTACTATATGATTGATCGCGGTTGTGTATATTACCCTGCATATGAGATTGGTCAGAAATATATTCATTAATTGCATAAGGAGACACTAACACAGGACAAAGTATCTATGAAACATTCATAGGCGTCATCATGGATACTTAGTTCAGCTTGTTTATTATCAATCTATATTTTATCGAATAATGTTTTATTTTAAATTGTTTATATTGTGACCAACTACATGAACTCATATAGAAATGGTAATTTTTATGGAAAATATTGGTGGTGGACTTCAAAGTTATACCGATACCCAGCTCAAGCCACTATGGAACTTGGGTACCCAAAAACAGATTATAATTTTGTTAAATGTTATAGGTTTATGGTAATTGACCATTAAATGAGTTTATGTAATCATTTTAGAGTGTAATTTGTGGGACATGGTTGGGTATGACTCAAGAGTAGTTAATATTGATATTTTATATTATATTAATCATGTTTTTTTATTCTTTTATATGATCCATTAGTTGGTGAATATTTCATTCATGTATAACATGCTCATTGTTATTGTATTTTGTTGTCTGGTTTATTTTATTGAAAATTTATATTATTATTTATATTAGTTACATTGAATATGATATACATTTTTTATTATTTTTATTATTATTACTACTCTTATCAGAGTGTATATTATCCCCACAATATCCTCATTGACCCTCATCGTAGTTTTTTAGCATATGTTATATGAGGAGGCACGTTTGGGGCAATGTAGTGACCATCAATCGATTAATGGTTAGTGTCATGAAGAATTGATACAATATAATGTTCCATCAGAGAAAAGTTTTATTTCTTTTTTTTGGGAATGATAGATTGATGATTAGGAATTTTCCAAAGCATAATAATGATATCATTCCTGGTAAAGATCAAACCATGTAAGAGGAAACCCCTAGTTTCTAGGAATATTAGTTACTATTCAAGGATTTATCTTATTATAGTTTTATTTTATTTTAATCATATGTACGTTACATAGATTATGATGTTACATGTTAATTTAAATTACACTCTTGGCCTAGTATGGAAAAAAAATTCGTTCATTCATGCATTATTAATTGTGTATTGGGATTTACATGACATGAAGCATGATACCAAAATGATTTTAAAATGTCAGTTATGTACGTCATATGGTTTATATTATCCCACGGTAATATCCATTTGATTAATATCTACTATGGTTATAAATTATTCTTGAACAATTTGGTATGGTTACTTAATGTGTCAGTAATATCGTATATGGTGTTTTCCCATATAATTGTATAGTGTAATCATATGTGAAAAATATATAGTTTATCCCTAATTATAATGGTATATATAAATGGATTACTAAATGAGTTTATTGGGTAAAACGGTAACAAACAACCATCCTATAATGTGTTTTATTTTATATCGTGTGCATGAAATTCTATTTAAATAAGCCTTTTAAAATTTCATATTTCAAGAAATTATAAATTGTTCTGAAATTTGAACCCTCTAAAATAGTGAAGGATTAATTGGGAATCTTATGGGACCTTGTAATTTAAAAATAATACGAGGCTTATAAATTTTAAATTTTTAAGTGATAGTTTTATAAAGTGGGTTTTTAATGATTTTTTAACATTAGACATTTTCAAATAATTATTTCTTATAAGAAATAAATTTAAATTGTGGGAAAAAGTTACTTTCAGTATTTTGTGGCATTGAGAAATTAATAAAAGGAAAGGAGAATGTGAACCTCTGGTCATGGAATTTGGAACACTTTTATACACTGATAAAACATTATGTATTGGATATAAGGGTTGGTTGGATAAACCCAATTATGTGTTCTTGGGATGCATGTTGAGGTGGACCCTTTGGGGGAAGTTGACCATGGGTGTGTGGAGTGATGACTGTGGTAAGGGTCGATAGGCATAGAGAGAAGACCAAATTTCGAAGAATATTCTTGATATGTGGTGCGTTTCATTTCTAATTCCATACTTTTATATAATTTAGATTTATTTATAGCCTTTCAAATATGTGATAAGTTGTGATGAGTAATGTCGGCCTATCATGCCCTACGATTTATGTATAATTTAGGGGTTGGTGGGATTTTTTAGACTCATTAATATGTGTGGGGACCGTAGATTTGTGTCTTACCATGTCTAATTCCATGTGACTTTGATACATGAGTGATTTTCATCCAATGAAATTTATATTTTGTTATACCATAGTTGATGGATATATGGGAGGACATAGTGACATTTTGGAATTGAGTTAGGATTTATTTCATGAGTCCTTCCCACAAGATACAAGATGGTATCCCCTGAAATGGTTATCCTATAATTTTGAATTAATATTAATATTTAAGGCATGATTATATTCTTTGGATTATGTGATTAGTTCATTTACATTGATATTGAGTGATGATTTGGTTATGTTGAAGAACTCCGAGTGAGAGAGTATAGTGTATAAGATATTTTTAATGGGTAGAATCCTTTGTATTCTGAAAATGATATGTTATGGATGTTATTTTAGTTCATGGTGGTGGAATGGTTAAATTAATTTTAATTATAAAATTAATCCTCGGAGTATGGGTGGTTATACATGAATCAGTGACATGCGCATTGTGCCAAGATTGTACTTTGATATAATCTAACATAGCTCAAGAAACTTGTACTGACATGTGTGGAGAATTTTTTGTTAGATATTTGGGCATGTGATATTGGGTTTTGTGATGGATTAATAACAATATGATGAGTCATTTTCCGTTAATTGGTCACCTCTGAGTGTGTCACCATTGGATCTCGATGAGATCGAGTGATACGAGAGTGAGAAGTTGTAGTTTTCATAGAATCAAGATAATTCTTTGAATGGTATTAAAATTGAACGAAAGAGTGGTTCCAATGGTTGGTATCAATGTTGGATTTAAAGGGAAGGATTAATCAATTACCATTTCATATCATGTTTGGGGTAAGTTTCTAGTTGCTTTGTGAGACTAGGGTGAGATGCTTATTGTTTTGGTATGATGTCGGTTGGTGGGTGGTCATTTACTGGGCCTTGAAACATATTTAGTACATAATTTTAATGATTATTACTGAGGTTCCACAATGATTACTAAATTTGACCTATAAAGGTTTCTGATTAGTGGTTTAAGCTAGTAAACCTAGTATTTATATGATCTAACTCATGGGATCATGACTTCTGGTATTTGATTAGGTGGAATGGGAGAGTGGGATACATTTAATTGTTGTTAACTATGTGTGTTCTAGTAATCATGGTGGCTTCTATGTGGTGTATTTAGATTTTGATTTGTATGAGACGAGGGATAATATCCTCGATGAGGCATTATGGGCATAAATTACCAGTGTTTGATTGGAAACGTTAAATAACACCTGTTTATAAGGGAAGAATTAGTTTGAATTGGAGTGTTGTTACATGGACAATGCATGAAATCATTCATAGTTAGATGTTGAAATTATAGAGGTAATTCATTGGGAAGAGTCGCATAAATGTAACATAGGAAGAGTTGTTGGGGTTGGTGGCCATAGAATAGTGTTGGGAATGTTATATGGTGGTAATCCCAATATAAGTGGTTGGATGGTTTGACCAATGTTTCAATTAAGTTTTTGAATGTGCCAAGGGATGATTTCATGACTATGTTTAGTGAAATACATGGCGTGATCCATGGAGATTTGAACATTAACTAGGAAAAAAAGACAAGAACACTCTATAGTGGAGAGTTTCATAACAGTAGTGGGGATGTGTCCCTCATGCCAGAATGGTTCTTGATTTGCAAGACTGGTCTCTAGATGGTTGTGATGGAATTGTATAATAGTACATACAAGGTTATTATGTAATCTATATTTAATTAAGGAACTGTATAGATATGTTTTTATGTGTTTTTATGGGATTTTTAGGATTCGTCTTGATAATGACATGAAAAGGTGGGATCTAACAAATTTTTGGTGTTATGGAATGCTTGTGCATGGCTGAGAGAATAGTGAACTAGGAAAGTGAATGGTGATATGATAATGGAATAACATAATATGTTGGGATAATGATTTGTGTGTCTTAATTATTAAGGGATAGATATGGTTGTTAATGAATAGGGTTCTAGTAGTTTAATGATGCATCAACAGAGGTAGAAATGTATTCATGAGATAGATCTGGAAGAGGAGGTTTGAATATTGTTTTTGTGCATTGATGGATGTGGTGAGTCTGAAACCATATCGGGTGAGTCATTTTTGATATAGTGGGATGTTTCTGGAGTTAGTTGAGGGCTCATGACTAAATTCTAGTAGGTATATGTTTTTCATGGAAAATATATGTATATCCATTTTGATTTGGAATTGGTGAGGATTATGAGAACTTCTGTTAGACCATTATTATCATGAGTGGTTGGGATAAATGCATTCAATATGAAAACATTGTTTTTTAAGATACGAGAATGGTGTTCATTAAGGAATTTTATCAGCAAGAGGCAGCAGGAATTTGAAATTGTTTTTTGAGATAATTCCTATTATGGGGTGTACTGTGGGCCTAATGATTAACTGTTCTATGTCAGGATAATTTAATGATGTTTTGAGATTATGCAAGCTTCATAATGGTGTTTTGGAATTTATATGATGGATGTGGATCACATAATTCTATGTAAAGGAACAAGATTTTTTATTTTGGTTTTGGAAATTTATTGGGGATTGAGGAATCTAACGTGGCTATTTAATGACAACTAATGACGAAAATAGTTTGCGTGACATTGGTTAATTAACAAATAGACAACTCGAGGAACAAAAGTTATGTGTTGGGGAGTTTTTATTTTTTGGTTTCCTTTTGTGAATTTGAATTTTAATGTATACATTGACTTTTATACAGGGAGAGGGGTTAACTATTGATCCCATATTCAAAATAAGATTTTAAAAAATTAAACAATATGATGGAGGTGTTTTAGATCTAGAATGAGTTTTTAAAGGTGGATTAAGGTGTCATAAGAGTTTAATAGGTACTCGGCACACATAACATAAATTGAATCACAATGTTGTAGCACCACCATCTAGACGGTTGCCAAAAAATATACCACATGCTCTTTCTAGAGACACATATCCACCAAAGAAAAAAGACCATCTCACCATTGGATTCATGGGAATAATCATAAGATCATTAAGTCAATTTATATAACCCATTCCAACATATATTCTTCTTAATCTAGTATTTATATACTTGGGGTCCAAGAACCCCACCATTAGTTCCTTCATTCCCCCATTATAATCTAATAATGATCTATATTGATTTGTATCCATTCAGAGCACCATCACATGAAATTAAGAGAAAGATGTATTAATATACTTCCACTTCCTCCTATTTTTTTATTTCTCTACCTAGTTTTATCTCTATATAATTATCTAATGTTCCCTATTTCTTGGTAATATCTCTTAATATTTATTTTCATCACATTTAAACTAAACCAAAGGATGATACTCAGTGCATGTTATTTTCAAACCATAATGAAGTTTGTCTCAAAATTTAAGACAGAATATTATTTATATATGCGTTGAATGTTTTGGAAACTCTTTCTTATTCTCCAATAATGATCAGGTACATTATTAAATATCTTAAATTTGATTTTATTTGGATATAATATCACATATTTAGGGAACTATAAATGTTATGCATAGAAATTCCTAAAAGGATAGTATAAGATACCATTATTCCAAATGGGGGGGTTAGGTTTTCAAAATGAATTTTTTGATATTAAATTTCCCAATCATCAATTTAATGAAAAAAAATTTACCCTTGAATTAGAACTTTTTTTAATTATGAAGTTGTTGGTAATATAATTATTTTGGGTTTTTATATAATAAATGAAATAGAATTAGGTTTCAAAAAATTATGATTTATTTTGAATTGTGAAAATGGTTTTTTTGTTATGAATGTCAAATGGATATTTGAAGATGAATGTTGTGGCTTCGTAGAGTTTTATGAAATGGAAGGTGGAATTGTGTGGCGTGTCTTGGTTAGGTTTTTTGGTAGGGATTATTTTATGAAAATGGTTATAACGTCATGAATTGTTCTATGGAATGTGATGTGGTTGAAAATGTTTTATAGAAATATTATTTTGATTGTGTATTAGAATGGACGTTTTATTGACTATTTCCTAACAATAATTTTTTGGTAATTGAATAAGTTTTATAAAATAAAAATATCTCTAGGGGTTGGAATTGTTTCAGTAAGAGAATGGAAATTGTTCCCGTGACCATCTAATTGATTATTGGGGATATATAATGATGGATTTTTTGTTTTCATTTTTTTTGAAAATAATAATATGTAAATTATAAACATTTAAATTAAACTAATATATATTATTGGTTATCATTATACATGGGGTTAATATAAACATGGGTGGATTTTATTGTCCTTAATATACCTATGGTTAAACATTATATCATTATTAATTTGGTTATACTCATTATGCATGGGGTTATAAATACACTATATGGATTTTTGTTGTGACCGATAGACCTTGGGTGAATCTGGTCTATGATTTGATTGGTTGGGCTCCAACAATGGGTACATTACAAGTGGGTCTCATTTAATTAAACAAGGAATAATATATTAGTCCAGATAGATGTTTGGTTCAAACGATCATCATAACATGATCAAAGCTACCTAGACACTATCTTATTTTTGTATATATCATTCCCTAGTGACATAATAAATATCAGGTTCCACGTTTGTTTAATTCCATAAAACATAATTATTTAAATGGTGTAATTTAAATAGTTTAGATTGAGTACAACTGCATTCTCATTGCACATAGGCTTGTATTTTTTGGGAAGTTGTTAGTGGTTTTCTAATAAGGTATACTCTTTCCCTACTCATGTCTCCATGAAACATTGGTACTTGAGTAGAGATCATTATCTGTTCATAAGTTATTAGTTTAAGGAAATGTCCTATTTGATGTGGAATTGTTTGTATGCAAGAGTGGAGTTCGAGTGATGGTAACGTGCAGGAATCGTGACCAGTTTTGGATGATCTATTAGTTTAGTTTGATTCTGGTTTTTTTATTATCATATAGGAACTACCCAAGTAGAATCTGTTCTTTCTTTTGTGAAATTTCCATGTTATATCGTTTTGATGTTTCGTTAATTTTACCACCACATTCCTATATTGTATTCACTGGTTAAATGGAATGCGTTATACATTTTATATTATTTTTTCTTCTATTTATTCTCTCATAAAAGGGTATAGTCTCACAAATGTATCCTCATAGAGCAATAATACTTGTTGGAATCCTTGGGAGAATGGGAAGTCAAACATGAGGCCATGTAGGGACCATCAGTCTAGTACCTGTTAGTGGTATGTGTTTGTGGGATTTTGAAATCGACTTAATGGCTTCACACTCACACACATTTCATAGGTCATCCCTAGACACGACCCATCCATACTATAGATCACCTAGTAATGTCCCCATGCCTATGCCAGAAATCAAATCATATATAAATTCCATGGTCTTTGGTTGTTAAACTAGGGATGAGTTTTAATTTATAAATAGATATTCATAAATTTTCATGGAAATGTATGGTCATATTTCTCCTAAAAATAAACATATTACGAAAAAGGTCTAGCCAGAGACAAAGTCTCTGGCCATTTATTAAAATAACCAAAAAGTACAGCAAACGAACACAAGAAACAAGCGCAAACAGTTACAAATCAGAAGCCATACGCATCACCAAATCCATCGCCATCACCCGAGTCAAACGCCTCATCCGCGGTAGCCGATTCCCATTCCGAACTTTCATACTGCTTCAGTATCTTCGCGTACTTTCTTCTGATATTTAACTTCTCTAAACACACCAACTCCTCAGAAGAAATCATACCTCTGCTTTTACTTAACGAGGACCTGGTGGACATTGGCTTTGGCATAGAGGAGTAATCCTTCTGCTGCCTTCTTCTTGGTGAGGCAGACACAGTGCATGGCAACACTTGACAGTTCTAGTCATACTGGGTAGGAGAAGGGTGAGAATAGCAGTCTTCAGAATGTGATTCTTCACGTACCTTCTTCTGAGATTTAACTTCCCTAAACTTATTTTTTAGGAAATTTTTATATCAAGATCAGCAGACACACTAAAAATTATGAATTATTTATTTATTTTATATAATATGATAAATTATTTATTTATAAATAAAAGTTATACGAGAATTATATCAAAATATGGTTGAATCCCTCCCCCATATTTAAAATATTATTTATATATGTTGAATTTCAGTCCAAAGGTATTGTTATTTAGAATTCACTTTATTCCTTGTTAAAGACATCGTCTAATGAATTTTCAATTGTTAAATATTTTATTAAATTTAAATTTAAACAAGAAATTACCTTTTTAATTTCCACTTATTCAAGAATCTAATATCACATAGCTGTTTAAAAAAAATTTATTCATCATAATAAAATTGATTATATAAATTCAATTCTTTCTTGTTAATTTTAGTTCGATATTCACCTTCTCTAATATAATTTTCTAATAATGAAAAACTAATTCATAAAATGTTATTTTTAAAATTAATCTTTATATTTCCTTTTAATGAATTATTAAAAATATATTAAAAATAAATTCACTCCAAATAGATGCAATATTCAATGTATTATTATTATAACAAATTCATGAGTGTAATGTTTGGATAATCAAATATTTGAATATTTTTTCTCTAATTTGGATATTATTTTGTACTCACAGATACTATGATTTTGGAAAAGTTGAGAGACTTTTCCTTATATACCAACAGGTAAAACTATAATAGTTTAAATTAATTTATCTATTTAGTTTTTTAGTAATTAATCTATGTATTACTACATTTTCATAACTGGTGACTCAGTAAAATACATGTTCCTTTAATCTAGATTATGTATATTAAATTTTATTATAAATAAATATTTTTCAATTGATATTAATTATCCAATTTTCATACATGGTAATACATATATTTTAAGGTGAATCATATATCCTAGAGAACTTGAAACTAGTATATTCTCCAGTAGATAGAAAAAAAAATGTTTATTTAAACGAAAATATATAATGAAAATAAAAACTAACATTAAAAATACGTTTAAAATTCCATAAACTATTATTTTAATACCATTATTAAATCCAAAAACATTTATTATGGGAAATGAGAAGGTAGTGGGATATAGAAATATAACAATGTAATTATTTTCTAGTGGTGGAATGAGCCATTACCCTTACATACAAATTCTATATTCAATAAAATAAATCAATGTATGATATTTATTTTATGGAAGAGTAAAATGATAAAGAGGAAGATATATGAGTCTTGTAACATCCCCCAAGAGGTGTGGTGTTTATACTACCTATAACTAGGAAATTTATTGCTAAACCCCAACCTCAAGATGAATAGGGATTGAATGATATTTTTGAGTACACTTGGATAATATGGGGATGCTAAATGGGCGAGGGATGGGGTAAATCAATGTACCCAATTTTCATTTAGTCTTCACATTCTTTCCTATTATCGCTAATTACAATATATAATTTCTTATACTAGTACATCCCATTGTTAAATATAACTATTTCTAATAGAACCACTATTTCCACAACAATTCCAAAAAACATATAAACCAAATATTTTAGTCAACTCAAGGATTTAACTAAATAAAATTGAATATGATATTCTTCCTTAAATTACTATTCTCTAGTAGCTAATTAAACGTGGAAGGTGTATCATGATTTTCAGTAATGTTATATCATTTCACTATCATAATGATCATATTATATTGAATTTAGAGTAATTCATACTATCTTCTTCCTCAATTATAAAATGATCTGTAACATTTTATTATATTCTTGAAGAATTTATTTTCATTGACTCTTTCTTTCATTGATACAATGTTGTATCATACTTCTCAAAATTCTTTTTTAAGTAAATATGAAAAATATAATTTCTCACATTTATCTTCCTTATTTAGTGAATAATATACTAAAATATATCTAATTATATGTAATGAACTCTTTGGGAAGTATGTGAATAACTAGAGTCAACTATCTCAGTGCATATTCAATAACATGATATACTTCCTTGAGAATACTTATCTGATCAAAAATTTCTTCAGTAAACGTCTTTCTTCAACATCCAAAAATATATATGTATATGATAATAATAATAACCCCAAAATTGGTTACTCATTCACAATATATCCTATTCCATATTTTTCTCATGTTTTATTCATCATAAATTCATGTACCCAAATGTAGTTATTCTCTCATTTAATCTATTTAGAATGAACCCCTAATTAACATCACCTTAATTCTATTAATTATTTACTATATAATACCACAAAATTAATCTTCATTAATGATCCATGAATCATAATCCATATAACACAATTATATTAATTAACTAGTCATTTAAATACTAAAATGACATGAGTAATAATTATAGGGACCCCAACTTGTAATTCAAAAACATTACACGAATTGAGATAATTGTTTAATACATTACATTATAATCCCCAATATAACTATAAAGGTTATGTTTTTTTGGTGAAAATATACCAGAAAATAATATTCTTATAATGTTCTCCTCACATTTTACCCTTCTTGACATACTTTACAAAAAAACATTTCTTCATAACCGGGGAAAATGATGGTTATGAAAGAGTGATCTCATATACATAGGGAGGTTAAAATGAAAGATATCAATAAAAGGTCATAAGTAATAATAAGATAAGAATAAGGGTGCGACATCAGTATCAGAACATATAATCTTTATAGCCAATTGATAACGGATAAAAATCATTAATCATTGAATAATTATTTATCATTTTAAAATAAATGAATCAAAATAGGGAGAATTCATTATAAATCAATCATGAACAATATGTTAGTATCTTGATCATTTCATGTATGATTGGAACCACCATAGGAATGAAAAATATTTCATATTTGATGGTTGTTACTAAAACCATCCAATCATAGCTTATCGTGCATCAACACATGTTTCTTATATCATAACGGAGCATGCGTCACCACTTTTTTCTTATAGTGTATTAGGAATTCCTATCTATATCCCATATATGATCATGTACAAAAACACAGATACCAAAATTATATTATTCAATATAAAACAAGGAAAAATGAATTATGGGGATATATAATTCTAGGCCCAACCATCAAATAATGAAGACCATATATATTTGGGCCACAATATCAGAAATGTCCATAATATCATCATATTATAACTCATTAAATGAAAATGGTTTTCATAAATATTTCATTAATTAATCCTAGAAAAACCCATTGAAAATAAACTAGTTTCATTAACATATCATAATTATAATTTATACCATTATGAGAAAGATTAAGGATGGTATCATTAGATCATATCCCTAATAAATAATAATTTTCATCTAAGGAAGTTATAATAAAGAAAATTTCATTAAAAGATCACTAGAATATATCACGATGAAATTATCATTTTAATTTTGAAATAACAAAGTTAAAATAAAAATATTTATATAATATTAAGGAAATAATTTTATTTGAAAATATAAATGGAATCCTGTAAATGAATCCTAAATAAATTGAGAAGTCATGATGGTGATAAATTTTTTTCATACTTTATACGTTAACAGAAATATTCCTTTTAAATTTTCCTTAAAAACACAAAAGTACTTCATTCATAAAATGATAGGATAATTATTTTCATTTTTTAAAATAAAACATAGTTAAAAATGATCTTTAAAAAATTAATTTAGAATAATAATAAAATAAAGACAGTTATAATAAAACATGGCCACTTATGAAAATAATTTCAAACTCAATAGTAAAACTTAATCTATTTTCAAGAATTTTTTTTTGATCTATTGAGTTCTAAAAACGAGGAATATGGAAGAAAAATGCCTATCCTATAGAAATAAACATATTATAAAAAAATAGAGATTATAAAAATGATAAGGGTCATATAACTTATTCATTGAAAATTTAAGCATGAACAATCCAAATTAAAATGCGATTTAAACATAAATCTCGTATCTGTTGTTTTTTTCAAGCTTCAAATATATTAAAAACTATTTATAATAAATATTTATTCCAAATAAATATATTAAATAACCATAATAATATATATCATGCAATATATAATACAATTATAATATTTTATCATCTTTTCATTAACAATTCATTATTGAAACGACTCTTCTATATGATAACATCTTCGTATTTCATGCATATTTAGATTCTAAAGTCCTAATGTCTATACGTTGATAATAGTCAAATTATCTACAAATTATTGGTAATTATCCGAATACAATTTATTTTCAATATATATATATATATATATATATTAAGAGTCATTTATAAAAGATACAATTAGAAAAATTAATTACACCATTTATGGAGATGGTATGTCATACGTATGCATAAAAACTGTTTTCACTTTCTGAAGGAATGAATGAAAGATTGATAAATAATAATTCAACTTTAACGAATCAGTATTGTATATAATATATCATATATATTATTTAAATTTATTATTATTACCATCCATGTAAGATTGATATAAAAAACAAGTCACGTCGCATTGTAGGGGTGGTAGTCTATTTGTTTGTGTGGGTGACATTATCATTTTCCAACAGTTTGAAAGAAAGATATTAATGGTTGTAAAATAATCATAAAAAATTTTATATATTTTAGATAATGAATTAATTTTGTTATAATAGATACGATATATTTAGAGAAGGTATAAGAAGAAATAAAATTGAAGATGGTCGATTAAGGTTTATACCTATTCATTCAGAAACAACTTTTGGATTACACTTTAATCCATAAAACGATGGTATTTTGAAAAGAAAATATTCTCTTTGACATATATAATGAATATAGGATGGTATTAGGGATGATATTTGATGAAATTTAAGGCTAAATCATTATGAATAATAAAATATATGAGGATCCCATTTATAAGTGAGGGGAGGTGAACCCATGAAATTACCTAAAGTATTTAATTAATACAAATTAAATATTATAATAAAGTGTATCCAAATTGAGATATTTAGAATAAATGATGATAATATGTTTTAATACTCTAATAAAATAATATTTAAACAATTTTATTTGATGTTTTAACCACTATCTTTTAGTTTTAACCATAGTTAACCCTTTTGAGAATTACAACAATATCAAATGTTTCATTTATTTACAGGTTATATATATTACCATGTGAGGAAAAGTTACTCAGGAATGGACCATGGATGATATTTTAAACAATATATAAATAAATTTTAAAAATTTATTCTTTTGCAGATATTATTTTACTTTAATAAAATAATAATGGTTATAAAATATCATTAATTATTTTTTTGAAACAAATAATTTAATTTTCCATTGAAAAAAACATAATGTCACGACCCCCTCCCCACAAAGTGTACCCCTCCTGGGCCGGCAATGTGAAAAGGGAGATAATGACCCCCGAGTCCCGCCTCTAGTAGGCCCCGGGTTGGCGACTAGCACCGAGGGTATAATAACGTACAAATGGGAGGCATTACCCTCTAAGAGAACACAAGCAAAAGAGAGAGATAGAATAGACTCCAATCAACTCCAACTCAGAACTGTAATATAAAAAGGAAACCAAGTACATATATGAAATGTCATGCAAAAGTACTACAACTGAAAGGGAAAACTAAAAGTACCCAAAAGAAAGAAAAACGACAGTGACCACAAGCCCGAACAGCTCCTCCTCCAACCGTAAGCTAGTAGTAACCAGCTTGATCTCCAACCTGCTCCAAGTGAACTGAAAAACAGTTTATATGTACATAGGGTGAGTATAACAGTATACTCAGTAGGATCCTCTCCAAGACTCTCGTGCAAAAGTAAAGAAAGCATGCTAAAGCCCAGTGAACAACAAGTGAAACTAACTCGTTATCTAAACAGGTATACTATGTTCCCAACCTCACCATGGCTACTCTCACCAAGTAACGCATACAAGAATATATCATATAGTAAATAATATCAAGGGTACCCCGCTACTAATTCCCCACTAGTTTTCCGCTTTGCCCCAACGACATACGTCCTGTGCATCTCTCTCCAAAGGCTTGCCCGCAGACACCTGGGCTAAGCTCCACAATCTGCACCTCGTTCACCACATAGGCTTGCCCGCAGACACCTGGGCGAAGCACCACACCGTCCTCACAACCAAAGTAACCAGGTAGTTTCCGGGAGCCACCATAACTCGTATAACGTGTATCATACGTCGAGTATTATTCCTCAAGCCATCACAGCCCATACGCCGAGTAAGGATCCTCAAGCCATCACAGCCTATACACGTTACACCTATAGTATTCCATAGGATACTATATCCAGAGTATATGCGTGTGAAATAACCACAAGCCATTACAGCCCTCTACACACATATATGGGTAAAACTAACCATTGTGCCTACCAGTACAAGGATCTACCAAGAGAAGAGAGCGGGGCCAATGGGGGTAGTCAGCCATTCAACCTCCCATCAGAATGTTGGGGAAAACACCCCCCAGGGCTCAGAATCCCCGGGGTGTCAGTTACCCTTACCGACAGGGTGGAGTAGCGTATAGAAACACAAAAATACAGAATATATATAACTCACAACCACACTATGGGCATTACCTAGTCATAGGCACAACTGCAGATAACGTCTCTCAAACTCCAGGCTGCTACTTCTAAGACTAGGTATCCTATAAGCACACAACCATTTGAATAGATTTATTAGATTACTCCATTCTCATTTTATCAATTACATTGTACGTTAATTAATTCTTTAAACATTAATTAACCATGAACAATTTACCACATTAAACTAAATTGGCATCACATTCAAAACTGCTCCTTTTTAGGATTCACATTACTATTAAATTCCATCTTCTCCATCCCCATGGATTATTACCATTTAATCAAACATTCATTACAGAATTACTTTTCCACATTGCCAGGCATTCTAGAAAAACATCCTATGCTTCTAAACACAAAGGAGGCTCAACACGGTGAGTAGATATACTACCCGTAGAGTCTTTGCCGCCTATAGAAAGAGCATAGACCCATCCTCCATCGAGAGGCTAAACACGGAAAGCATGTGGCATACCCCGCGTGTCTTCGCCTCCTTCGGAAAGAGGGTAAGCAAGACCAGCTACCTTGAGCAGTGGGGAAAAGTAAAGCAGATAAGCAACCAAACCAAACCACCAACATCAAACCATCACATTCATCTCATACCATCACCCTTGGTGTCCTCCCCGACACCCATATGCATAAACCGATGCATCTCACCACACTAGGCGTCATTCGCTGCCACAACCACAAGTCTCCATGCCTCCACATATCACAACAGCCATCCAGGCTCACATCACAGCACAAGCAGCAGGAAAACAAACATCACAAAGTGGGCTCTCGGCCCTTTAACAAACAAGAGGGTAACTCAGAACCCTTTTAGAAATTCCCACATAATCTGTTCTCTAATCAATATTGAATTAACAGACTTGTTATTCATAGGTTCCAATCATGGATACCTAATCAGTAAGCTATCACAATTTAAATAACCATGCTTACTTCTCTAATTTGATTATCCTCAAATTAGAACAACTACAACAACGGCAATAACCAGATTAATTTACATGCCTCTTTATCTTTAGCCAATTAATTAACAATTAATTCCGGCTTTACGTTCATTATCAATTTCTATCATGAACGAACAACAAATCAAAGAAAACATAGATATCACTATATCTAGGAAAACATGAGGCAAACCGTTATCACAGTATAAAGCAACAGTATGCGATCAACCAATTCTTTTAATCTGGATCAAGTATTTAATTAGGTCAATTTCATTGTTATCCAAAGAGATAAATCATGCTAATTCTACGATTGCACATATACAATTAGAGGATCCATGAATCCCCTACCTCGAAGAGTTCTTGACGTCCTTTATCCACACAACAGGTCACAGTCCTCTTCTCCTCACGATAGCTGCATCCACCAGAGGATGCCACGGTACGACAGTACCAACCAACCCCAAGAAAACCAATTAGAACCATGGAGATTACATGCTAATATGGAAGGAAGAACAAGAGAAGGTGATCCCCGAAGGAACGATGATAAAACATACCTTATATCGAAGAACGATCGACACAACTTGGTTGCATCAACAGAGCGGAACTGATCTGAGTAACGTTTGATTGTGAAACTCCTACGAGAATGATTGCAAGGTTCTAGCGTCTCGTAGATGAGAACCAGGAGGGAGAACAACGAAGAATGATATCTCGTTCCTTTTTAAAAAAATTAGAGAGGCGACAGTTTAAGATCCGGTTTATTCTCCATTAAAAACGGATCGCATTAACCCACGCGGTTTGACCAAGTAAAAAAAACATCCCGGCCTTAGGAATAATTAATATAGGATTTATGGCCTTTGAATCGGCCTTAATGTCCTTAAAATAAGGTTTTAAAAGTATTTTACGTCAAAGAAAACGTCAAATTTGCGAAGTTGGAAACACTGTTCACATACTCAAAATTTGGCAAAGTATGGAATCGGTAGCTCTTATGGAGTCTAGAAACACTGTTCATTCGTGAAAATTTGGCAAAGTATGGAATCGGTAGCTCTTATGGAGTCTGGAAACACTGTTCATTCGTGAAAATTGGCAAAGTATGGAATCGGTAGCTCTTATGGAGTCTGGAAACACTGTTCATTCGTGAAAATTGGCAAAGTATGGAATCGGTAGCTTTTATGAAGTCTGGAAACACTGTTCACAGAACTAAAAAAATTGGCAAAGGAAAGAAAAGCTCACCGATAGAACCTTACCGATAGAAACACAAGTCTACTGATAGATCATCACTGATAGAAGTCCACCGATAGGACCTCACTGATAGAAACACTGTTCACAGAACTAGAAATTTGGCAAAGTGTTAGCCGAGTTACTGCTGGACTGGGGCTACAAGTATACCGAGCTATCAGTATGTCGTGGCTACCGGTAAACCCAGCTACCGGTAGGATGCGGCTACCGGTAGACCGAGCTACCGGTAATCAGCAGCTACCGGTAGACCGAGCTATCGGTAATCAGCAGCTACCGGTAGACCGAGCTACCGGTAGGCAGCAGCTACCGGTAGACTGAGCTACCGGTAATCAGCAGCTACCGGTAGACCGAGCTACCGGTAGGCAGCAGCTGGGGGATAAGTCACCTTGACCTCCCGGAACACCTCCAACACCAAATTTTCACAAAGTAATGGACCAGGGAGGTCCGGGCCATTACATTAGATACCTCTCAAAACATTCTCGTCCTCGAGAATTAAAAACCAACCCAGAAGAAAAGAGGGGTCCGAACAACCACCCCATAAGATACCTCTCAGGGGAAAACCACCATGAGTTGTTCAAAAGCTGGAACAAAACTACGACATTTGAGAGTATGGAAACAAATAATCCATAACCAAACAATTCAAACATAACATCACATCAAAGGTACATAAATAAAACATGAAAGGTCTAACCAGAGAGGAAACATCATTACATGGAAAGAGTTAAACATTAAACAACTCTGGGTACTGAGCACGTATCTGTGACTCACGCTCCCAGGTACTCTCCTCCATGCCACCGTGTCACCACAGGACACGAACTAAGGGGATAGAACGCCCATGCAACACCTTCTCCTTGTGGTCTTGGATCTCCACAGGTCGCTCCTCGAAGGTTGTATCATCGTCAATATCGATCTCTCCCCAATCGATAACATGAGATTCATCATGAAGATAACGACGGAGCTGCGATACATGGAAAAAATCATGTATCCGACTCATCTGAGGGGGAAGTGCTACTCGATACGCCATAGATCCAACACGAGCTAACACCTCGAAAGGCCCAACAAACCGGGGAGAAAGCTTACTTCCACGACCAAACCTTCGCTGCCCACGACGGGGAGTCACCTTTAGAAACACATGATCCCCAACATTAAACTCTAATGGTCTGTTTCTTTGATCAGCATATGATTTCTGACGATCCTGTGCTGTCTTCATCCTCTCACGAATCACCTGAACCATCTCTGTTGTATTCTGCACTAGTTCTGGTCCGAGAATTGCCGACTCTCTGACCCCAGTCCAGCACAACGGAGAACGGCATGGCCGGCCATACAAGGCTTCAAACGGCGCCATACCGATGGTAGAGTGAAAACTATTATTGTAAGCGAACTCTACCAAGGGTAAGTGCTTCACCCATGAACCTCCAAAATCAAGAACACAAGAGCACAACATGTCTTCAAGAGCCTGGATGGTTCGCTCTGTCTGACCATCTGTTTGAGGATGAAAAGAAGTGCTAAGGCATAATTGAGATCCAAAAGCATGTTGGAGACCTCTCCACACCCTATAGGTAAAACGAGGATCTCGATCAGAAATGATCGTCCTAGGTACTCCATGAAGCCTCACCACCTCCTCCAGATACTGCCTCGACAAAACCTCCACTGAGCTCGACTCCTTGATTGCTATGAAGTGGGACGATTTAGTTAAACGATCCACTACCACCCATATAGCATCATGTCCTCCCGGAGCTCGAGGTAAACCTGTAACAAATTCCATTGAGATGTCCTCCCACTTCCACTGAGGAATCTCTATGTGTTGGAGAAGACCACCAGGAACACGGTGTTTGGCCTTCACCTTCTGGAAGACTAAACATCGAGACACACACTCTGCAACCATACGTTTCAGCCCAGGCCACCAGAACTGACTCCTTAAGGATCGGTACATCTTCGTCACACCAGGATGTACTGCCAAGGGTGAACTATGGAACTCTCGGAGAACCGTCTCGCGCATCGCCAAGGGAACAAAAGCCTGGCATGATACAACACTCGGTGTTGTTCATCCTCCAACCAACCATTAGGGGCCTCCCCACAAACAACTCTGTCTCTCCAAACTTCCACCTCTAAATCACCCAACTGAGACTCTTCCACCTTCTGCATCAGGGATGACTGCACCGTCATCTGGAAAAGACAACCTCTTCCCCCAACTTCTCCCATATCAAGATGCAAAGATGATAGCTCTTCCATCACTCTCCAGGAATCACCAGATTCACGCACAACATCATTACGTGACTTTCGGCTCAGTGCATCAGCAACAACATTTCCCTTCCCAGGTGTATATGATATTTTGAAGTCGTATTCCTGCAAGAACTCCATCCACCGACACTGCCTCAAGTTCAAGTCGTGTTGGGAGAAAACATACCTCAAACTCTTATGATCGGTGAAAACCACAAATTGCTCACCAATGAGGTAATGTCTCCACAACTTCAGAGCAAACACCACGGCTGCCAACTCAAGATCATGGGTGGAATAGTTGCGTTCATGGGGACGCAACTGCCGAGACCCATAAGAAACAACGGACCTCTGCTGCATAAGAACACAGCCTAGCCCCAGATGTGAAGCATCACAGAAAACATCAAACTGGACTCCCTCCATTGGAAGAAAAAAGACTGGAGCACTTACCAACTTCTCCTTTAGATACTTGAAAGATGTCTGACACTGATCAGTCCATATGAACGCTTGATCCTTCCTGGTCAAAGCTGTCAGAGGAGTCGCAACTCGGGATAAATTAGCCACAAACCTCCGATAATAGCCTACGAGACCAAGGAAACTTCACACCTCTGACACGGTCTTGGGGGATGGCCAAGACACCACTGCTTCTATCTTCGAAGGATCCACAGCTACTCCCTGTTGGGACACAACATGTCCCAAGAAACGAACTTCTCGAGCCCAGAACTCACACTTGGACAACTTCCCAAACAATCGATGTTGGCGAAGAACTCCCAAAACGGCTCGTAGATTCTCTGCATGCTCCTCTTCTGATGTGGAGTATACAAGGATTTCGTCGATGAAAACCACAACAAACTTGTCCAGGAATTCACGGAACATAGCATTCATCAACCCCATGAAAACAGCTAGAGCATTTGTCACGCCGAATGGCATTACAACAAACTCATAATGCCCATGACGACAGCGGAAAGCAGTCTTTGGGATATCCTCATCCTTTACACGCATCTGATGATATCCTGACCGCAAGTCGATCTTTGAAAACCAACTTGCACCGTTCAGTTGATCGAATAGGTCATCAATCCGCGGGAGAGGATAGCGGTTCTTTATTTTCACTTTGTTTAAGCGACGATAATCGACGCACAACCGCAAACTGCCATCAGCCTTTTTCAAAAACAAAACTGGTGCACCCCACGGTGACACACTTGGCCGAACAAAACCACACTGCAACAGACCATCGAGCCGAATACGTAGCTCTCGTAACTCAGAAGGGGACATCCTGTACGGAGACATAGAGATAGGAGACGCTCCTGGCTGTAGCTCGATCCCAAACTCGATCTCTCGTTGAGGGGGTAAGGATACAACCTCTTCTGGAAAGACATCAGGGTACTCTTCTACGACCCTAGGAAACGCCAACTGTTGAACCTCTGAAGAACTCAGCATCATCCCAGCCATCATGGATGATAAGGATGAAACTCGTCTATGACTCATCCGAGGATCTCTCTCACCAACAAACACTACTTCCTCTCCGTCTTCATCAAAGAAAACGACCTTATTCCTGTAGCAATCCACAATATCCTGCACCGAATACAACCAATCCATGTCGAGGATGACATCATATGGTTGTATTCGTAAACATAGGAAATCTCCCCAAGAGCGGTGCTGCCCCAACAATAGCTCACAGTCTCTACATACTTCAAACAAGCTAGCTCGACCTCCAACTGGCGTAGTCAACGCCAAGGGCACTGGAAGCCTCTCTACCTCAAGTCCCAAAGTGTGGACAAGGGTAGGGGATATAAAGGAGTGTGTCGCTCCTGAATCAAACAAGGCATACACCAAGGTAGAAAACAAGCAAAGGGTACCTCGGACGACGCCTGGCTCGCCTGGGGCTGGCAACGCTAGAGCATGAAGCTGACCACGACCACTTCCACGGCCTCTCTGACCCTGATGACAACCACCACCACGGCCGCGCTCTGCTCTCTGAGGACGGGGAGCGTCATGGGGCTGTCCTCTACCTGCTCCATCTACCCTCTGGTGATCTAAAGCTGGTGCAACCTGCTGCTGCTGCCTCGGCTGGAACTGCCTCAATGGAGGAACCTGGAGTGGAGCACCTGGTGCACGATGACTGCTCTGAAAAGTCGGGCACTCCCGCTGCTGATGACCACGACCACCACAAGAAAAACAAGCGCCTGATCCCTTGGCATAGGCCTGAGGGTTGCTGCCTCTGGAGAAACGAGATGGGAAGGGCTGGGACCTACCCCCAGGTAAATGGAAACTCTTCTGCCCTGAAAACCGGGAACCCCGGACCACAGCTCTGCTTCGTGAGGAATCATGACGATTCCCCTCTCGTGACGATCCGGTCCTAGTCAAAGTCCTCTCAACAACCTCTGCCCTCGCCAGCACCTCAAGATATGTCTTCAGCATAAATGGGGTGACCTGGCGCTGGATCTCTGGACGCAAAGCCTCCTCGAAATGCCTCGCCCTAGCCTCCTCATCTGGTAACAGGTCTGAAGCATATCGTAGAAGGTTCCTGAAACGGATTCCAAACTATCGAACACTGGAGCTCCCCTGTCGAAGGGTAAGAAGCTCCTCGCGACTGGACGCCTTCGCAGTCGATGAAAGAAACTCGACTCTAAACCTATCTCGAAACTCCTCCCATGAGATCGATGACTCCTCACGATCCCCGAGGAACAAGAACCACCACTGTCTCGCTGCTCCACGCAACATCGTCACAACCAAGGACACCCAGTGTTCCTTCCGAGCACGAATCGAACTGAATCCTATCTCGACCTCCTCCAACCAGTCTTCTGTGACTGCATCTAAAACGGAGCCCTCGTACTTCTGTAGACTCTGGCGCTGAAACTCTCGGAGTGTCTTCCTCCAAGTGTCATCGTCGTCAACCTCTACCCGGCGGCGATCTGCTGGAACAGCCTGCTGGGCACCTTCGGCGCAAACCTGACGAGGACGTCGACCTGGAGCCATACCTGTAAAATAAAAACTGTTAGAGCTCCTAATCCTGGAATATGGAAGACTCAACATTAATTAATTAATTATTTTGTTTTATTAATTTTTTTGGTTACCTATCCCAAGGTCTACCCATTCAAACACAGGCGCAAAGAATAATGATGCATGATCCTTTCCTAGGTCTCTACCCTGCAACCAGTATCACTTTGTTTAGTAGCCATCGTAAACATAAAGGTCCGTGCAACAGATCATAGGGGGCCCTGAACGCCTATGTCTCTGTCGGTCTCCAGTGTTTACCCCACCTGCTAAACATGAATGACACCGTTGCCCTACCATCCCATGCATCCTCACCTGTGCCTAACTCCAAACTCCATCCTATCCCTCAACCAGACCTCTGATACCACTCTGTCACGACCCCCTCCCCACAAAGTGTACCCCTCCTGGGCCGGCAATGTGAAAAGGGAGATAATGACCCCCGAGTCCCGCCTCCAGTAGGCCCCGGGTTGGCGACTAGCACCGAGGGTATAATAACGTACAAATGGGAGGCATTACCCTCTAAGAGAACACAAGCAGAAGAGAGAGATAGAATAGACTCCAATCAACTCCAACTTAGAACTGAAATATAAAAAGGAAACTAAGTAAATATATGAAATGTCATGAAAAAGTACTACAACTGAAAGGGAAAACTAAAAGTACCCAAAAGAAAGAAAAACGGCAGCGACCACAAGCCCGAACAGCTCCTCCTCCAACCGCAAGCTAGTAGTAACCAGCTTGATCTCTAACCTGCTCCAAGTGACCTGAAAAACAGTTTATATGTACATAGGGTGAGTATAACAGTATACTCAGTAGGATCCTCCCCAAGACTCTCGTGCAAAAGTAAAGAAAGAATGCTAAATCCCAGTGAACAACAAGTGAAACTAACTCGTTATCTAAACAGGTATACTATGTTCCCAACCTCACCATGGCTACTCTCACCAAGTAACGCATACAAGAATATAGCATATAGTAAATAATATCAAGGGTACCCCACTACTACTTCCCCACTGGTTTGCCGCTTTGCCCCAACGACATACGTCCTGTGCATCTCTCTCCAAAGGCTTGCCCGCAGACACATGGGCTAAGCTCCACAATCTGCACCTCGTGCACCACATAGGCTTGCCCGCAGACACCTGGGCGAAGCACCACACCGTCCTCACAACCAAAGTAACCAGGTAGTTTCCGGGAGCCACCATAGCTCGTATAACGTGTATCATACGTCGAGTATTATTCCTCAAGCCATCACAGCCCATACGCCGAGTAAGGATCCTCAAGCCATCACAGCCTATACACGTTACACCTATAGTATTCCATAGGATACTATATCCAGAGTATATGCGTGTGAAATAACCACAATCCATTACAGCCCTCTACACACATTTATGGGTAAAACTAACCACTGTGCCTACCAGAACAAGGATCTACCAAGAGAAGAGAGCGGGGCCAAAGGGGGTAGTCAGCCATTCAACCTCCCATCAGAATGTTGGGGAAAACACCCCCCCAGGGCTCAGAATCCCCGGGGTGTCAGTTGCCCTTACCGACAGGGTGGAGTAGCGTATAGAAACACAAAAATAAAGAATATATATAACTCACAACCACACTATGGGCATTACCTAGTCATAGGCACAACTGCAGCTAACGTCTCTCAAACTCCAGGCTGCTACTTCTAAGACTAGGTATCCAATAAGCACACAACCATTTGAAGAGCTTTATTAGATTACTCCATTCTTATTTTATCAATTCCATTGTACGTTAATTAATTCTTTAAACATTAATTAACCATGAACAATTTACCACATTAAAATAAATTGGCATCACATTCAAAACTGCTCCTTTTTAGGATTCACATTACTATTAAATTCCAGCTTCTCCATCCCCGTGGATTATCACCATTTAATCAAACATTCATTACAGAATTACTTTTCCACATTCCCAGGCATTCTAGAAAAACATCCTATGCTTCTAAACACAAAGGAGGCTCAACACGGTGAGTAGATATACTACCCGTCGAGTCTTTGCCGCCTATAGAAAGAGCATAGACCCATCCTCCATCGAGAGGCTAAACACGGAAAGCACGTTGCATACCCCGCGTGTCTTCGCCTCCTTCGGAAAGAGGGTAAGCAAGACCAGCTGCCTTGAGCAGTGGGGAAAAGTAAAGCAGATAAGCAACCAAACCAAACCACCAACATCAAACCATCACATTCATCTCATACCATCACCCTTGGTGTCCTCCCCGACACCCATGTGCATAAACCGATGCATCTCACCACACTAGGCGTCATCCTCTGCCACAACCACAAGTCTCCATGCCTCCACATATCACAACAGTCATCCAGGCTCACATCACAGCACAAGCAGCAGGAAAAAAACATCACAAAGTGGGCTCTCGGCCCTTTAACAAACAAGAGGGTAACTCAGAACCCTTTTAGAAATTCCCACATAATCTGTTCTCTAATCCATATTGAATTAACAGACTTGTTATTCATAGGTTCCAATCATGGATACCTAATCAGTAATCTATCACAATTTAAATAACCATGCTTACTTCCCTAATTTGATTATCTTCAAATTAGAACAACTACAACAACGACAATAACCAGATTAATTTACATGCCTCTTTATCTTTAGCCAATTAATTAACAATTAATTACGGCTTTACGTTCATTATCAATTTCTATCATGAACGAACAACAAATCAAAGAAAACATAGATATCACTATATCTAGGAAAACATGAGGCAAACCATTATCACGGTATAAAGCAACAGTATGTGATCAACCAATTCTTTTAATCCGGTTCAAGTATTTAATTAGGTCAATTTCATTGTGATCCAAAGAGATAAATCATGCTAATTCTACGATTGCACATATACAATTAGAGGATCCATGAATCCCCTACCTCGAAGAGTTCTTGACGTCCTTTATCCACACAACGGGTCACAGTCCTCTTCTCCTCACGATAGCTGCATCCACCAGAGGATGCCACGGTACGACAGTACCAACCAACCCCAAGAAAACCCATTAGAACCATGGAGATTACATGCTAATATGGAAGGAAGAACAAGAGAAGGTGATCCCTGAAGGAATGATGATAAAACATACCTTATATCGAAGAACGATCGACACAACTTGGTTGCATCAACAGAGCGGAACTGATCTGAGTAACGTTTGATTGTGAAACTCCTACGAGAATGATTGCAAGGTTCTAGTGTCTCGTAGATGAGAACCAGGAGGGAGAACAACGAAGAATGATATCTCGTTCCTTTTTAAAAAAAATTAGAGAGGCGACAGTTTAAGATCCGGTTTATTCTCCATTAAAAACGGATCGCATTAACCCACGCGGTTTGACCAAGTAAAAAAAACATCCCGGCCTTAGGAATAATTAATATAGGATTTATGGACTTTGAATCGGCCTTAAAGTCCTTAAAATAAGGTTTTAAAAGTATTTTACGTCAAAGAAAACGTCAAATTTGTGAAGCTGGAAACACTGTTCACATACTCAAAATTTGGCAAAGTATGGAATCGGTAGCTCTTATGGAGTCTGGAAACACTGTTCATTCGTGAAAATTTGGCAAAGTATGGAATCGGTAGCTCTTATGGAGTCTGGAAACACTGTTCATTCGTGAAAATTGGCAAAGTATGGAATCGGTAACTCTTATGAAGTCTGGAAACACTGTTCATTCGTGAAAATTGGCAAAGTATGGAATCGGTAGCTCTTATGAACTCTGGAAACACTGTTCACAGAACTTAAAAAATTGGCAAAGGAAAGAAAAGCTCACCGATAGAACCTTACCGATAGAAACACAAGTCTACTGATAGATCCTCACTAATAGAAGTCCACTGATAGGACCTCACCGATAGAAACACTGTTCACAGAACTAGAAATTTGGAAAAGTGTTAGTCGAGTTACTGCTGGACTACGGCTACAAGTATACCGAGCTATCAGTATGCCGTGGCTACCGGTAAACCCAGCTACCGGTAGGATGCGGCTACCGGTAGACCGAGCTACCGGTAATCAGTAGCTACCGGTAGACCGAGCTACCGGTAGGCAGCAGCTAACGGTAGACTGAGCTACCGGTAATCAGCAGCTACCGGTAGACCGAGCTACCGGTAATCAGCAGCTACCGGTAGACCGAGCTACCGGTAGGCAGCAGCTACCGGTAGACCGAGCTACCGGTAATCAGCAGCTACCGGTAGACCGAGCTACCGGTAGGCAGCAGCTGGGGGATAAGTCACCTTGACCTCCCGGAACACCTCCAACACCACATTTTCACAAAGTAATGGACCAGGGAGGTCCGGGCCATTACACATAACAACCCTGGAATATGAATATACACCTTCAGATCACTCCTAATATTATATATTTATATATAAAATTCATAATAAACTATAAAAAACGCAATAAAATTACTTTAAGAGTTTTTTAATTCATTTACATTAATTTTCCACAACCTGTACAAGCATTGTGTTAGTGTTGATTACGAATTTACCGTAATTATTTCATCATGGAAATTTAAAAATAAATTACTATGAATAAAAAAATTGATTTATATTTCAAATAATAATTCATAAATGAACATAATTTTTAATCGATGTTAAAAAATATTATTGATATTAAAATCATCCGAGTGTCATTTTTTCTATTATTCATTACATAAATATTATAAAGATAATAATATAATATAAATGACAAAAAGGTCATATTTTCAAATATTTTATGATTATAGATAAAATAAAACCATCTAATGAAATAAATGAAAATGTTTAAATGATTTTATGCCTTATCAAATTAGATTTATCCTTAATTAACTCATCTTACCATTACAATGATAACAAAATTTCTAATATTATCAATTTATAATGAAAAAAATAAAATAGACATATTTATCATATTTAAACTACCAAATTCCAATTATTGAATCCAATTTTCAATATAAAAATTTACTATTTTTAATTTCTATTATTACAAAAAAAGAACCAATATATAAAATTCGAACCTCCTATTTCCAAATAACTTATCTTTTTTTCATTATCATATTTTTATAAATATAATAAACTGTTTTAATATTATTTATTAAAAAACAATAAAACCATTTTTAGAAAAATAAATATTTTTACATAAATCGAGATTTATTGTTATTTTATTCATATTAAAGCATTATATGAATAGTAAAACATTTTATTGAATTTATGATATATAACTTTTATTCAAATAATTTACTAATAGTGATTAATTTTATATATTATGATAAAAATACACTGAATGCATAAAAAAAATTCATAACAAAGCTTGTAACAACCTAGATATTTATAGAATAATAATTTTTTATTTCTATTCATATTTCTAAATATGATATTAATATTAGGTTAAATAGTAATCATTTTATGATATAATACACAACACACAACAATGTGTTTCCTTGAAATTTTGTATTCCACACAACATTATGTTATACGGAAAAATAAAATAATAATATTATTATTTTAAATTGTACTGGATGAATAGTCATTGTATGGTCGGGGATGATCATAACTAACTAAATTATGATTAAACATGTTTTCTAAATGTGTATAAATTTATCCAATAAATTTTGGAGGCTTAAAATAAAAATTAATCTGTTTTTAAGCATGAAATACTTTAATATTTCATAAAAATGTAGATTTTCCACCTTTTGATGGTGAACCCTTTAAAATATAGTTATTTCACATTTATATGTTATATTGGAAATAATAAAATTATTCTTTAGAATAGAAACTTCAAAATTTATTTTTGATGAAATTTAGGGATTTTTCTTATAATGTTCATTTTTATAGAATAGTTAAAATACTGTATTTTAATTCAAAACTATCTTTTAATTAAATTTATTTATATAGATAGATTGTTCTCTTAATTGGTATAAAATTTTAATAGTATTATATTTATATCATTTTACCGAATTTTGGTCATTATATTTAATTTCAATTTTAAATTTGACATAAACACTTGTCAATCTTTTGGTAGTTTTTACTTTTTAAAAACAAGATACTTAGTTTTAAGAACTGGAATTAGTTTTAAATTAATTTCTAAAATTTTATTTTTCTGAATTTGGAATAATGGATTCCATATTTGTAATGAGGAGGACAAAATTTTGTAAATAGACACCATTCATTTATAGACATTATGAATAGTAACTTCAGTAAATATTTTAGTTACCATGGTTAAAAGATAAATATTCTAGATAAAGGTAGTAAATAATATTATAATATTAATGAATTACCCTAAACGTGTAATTATCCATTTTTATGAGATATTTGAAATTATTGGCATCTTTGGGTCTTTTTTGGGCCCCCATTGAGCAACTTGGATGTGAAAATGACATTTTATAAAATTAATTTAAAGTAAAGAAAAATGTATTATAGACATGCATCTATTAGTAAAACCTTTTTATATGGGGTTAGATAATTGAAATCTTCAACTATAAATAGTCATTATAAATAGAAAAATATTTCATACATCGTGGTATATTATTTATAAATTTTATACATCTAATAAATATATTTATTTTTGAGACAATGATGATGTAGTGATTACATTATTAATGAATGATTTAAATAAATGAAATTATAAATATTAAAATAAATTTATTTTGAAAAATTTAGGCCATCCACGAATTTTGGGACTGATAGTGACTTGTTATCTATTTATTATTAAATTATAATGAATTAATCATGTTGTAATTGATTTTTAACAAGTCATGATATGAAAAGTATAAAGTTTGAAAAAATGAGATTTTAAAACAAATATTATTTTATTAAATTATAAAATAGTCCTAATAAATAATAATCATCCCTATGACCTAGATACAATTGAATGTTTAATTATCGAACCAATTGTTATTCAATTGACATTTTCTAGTAACTAAATTGACCATATAGTATTAATATACAAGAAGACATGGTAACAGTTAAATTAGTTAATAAGGGTTAATGTTAAATGATAAAGTTAAATTTCAAACTAAAAAATGTCTTAAACCTATTGTGTGAGTGGATTTATAAAAATAAAAATCATATATTTGAATTTAATGAGGTTTGGACGTTTTTAAAATAAATATTTTGTTTATAATAAAATAATCATTCACGACATTCATAATGTACTCGTCCTCCCTCCCATAAAATGCATCATCTCTAACCCCTTACTCATACCTCTCATTTACTTTGGCTTGTCCTTACTATGCTCCAATAAGAACATAATATCACTATCTTCTTCCTAGATACCTTATCTTAAGAAAAATAAAATTCAATAATGTATTTTGGCTCAAATCAATGGGAGTTACCAATTTTAAGAGTTAACACCTTCTCTAAAGTTCATTATCATTATTATACTTCATTACTCCATATTCTATTAATATTAATTTTTTACAAAATAAAAAATATTATAATAAATATACGAGGTTTTTTATGAGATATATTTGAAATAAACTTACACATACCTCTATCTAATGGATTTGGAACATACTATTTCAGTGGATGAAAAACTATTGTGTCACGAAACGATGATTGTTCAATTATCTCCTACTTCTTCTAATGGTGGCCATTATGATGGAAAAATATTTATATGATATATATTATGTTTATATTTTATTTCTTATTCTTTTATTTTTATTTACAACATTACTTTCTGATTTTCATGATGTGTAAACATGATAATTTCATTTGAGGAAGCGCGGACTACCGGCCCCTCAAATTGATACGAATCTTTAATGACATACATAGAATGTATAAAGGATGGAGTTAATAAAATTATTTAAAATATATAAAATATTATATTATAATGGAACTATAATATATCAATTTATCATTAAATTTTCATTCCATTAAATATGAAATAGAAATGAAAGTTGCGTTCACGTGTACATATAGCTTACCGTCTCCATAAACAGTGAATTTCATTTCATATCTCCAAATGTTATAGAATATTATAAATACAGACATAGTTTATATATATATTATATATAAAATAAAAATATTCTAGAGATAATGATCTTTTTACCACTAGGAGAAATTTATATTATTAAAAGATCATTTTTGACTGGAATACCCAATATTGACAGAACGACTGATATTAACTTAAATAATTAGGTAATTTTTTTAAAATGATAATAAGTGATAGAAAAGGAATAATAAACATGAAAATGGTTCTATAGTTTGTTAAAATTTATATAAGCTTATTATTATGTAAATTAAAGAATGAACAACTCATGTCGGCCATGAGGTAAGGGACTTCGTATCAATCTCATTTCATTGAGGCATATTTCGATAATATATACCACAATATTTTAGACGGTGTATTAAAAAACCCTTTGACTATTTCTTTAATTTAATGGTAATCATTTTTATAAATTCTTTTTACTAAACGAAAAATGGTGTGTTTTTAATATATGTGACGACAATGACCTATCTAAAGCCATAATAATTATTTGGATTCCTCAATTAGAATTAATGTTTTTAAAAGGAAAATAAATCATGTATTACATTTTTTATCGTTTTCATATTAAAAATGATTTTTGAAATGGATTGATTATTTAAATATCTTGAGATTAATTATGGTGATTGAAAATGAAAATTTTAAAGTGAAATATTTATATTTTAAATATTTTATGTTTTTTTATTATATAATGCTACATGGACATTTGACATGTAGTTATGTGATAAATCAATGACAAGTGGTTACATGACGAACAAAATGATGGGTGGTTCGGTGATAATATAAGGACGGGTGGTCATGTTATAACCTCCAATTCATCGGGTATCGAAGTCAGCCATATGGATAATCCATTTAGTGATATGTGTGGAAGTCAATCTTATAGTTAATACATTTATGTATGTTTTTGTCCCATGATACATTTATATGTTATATTCTGTTTCCTATGGACTTTATGGAAATATTTTTGTCAACAAAGTGTTAGAAATGTTCTTATATTCAGTGAATAATTTTTTCTACTTCATAATACTGAAAAGTATTACTTTTTGATATAATTTTCATGGTTTACATGTCATTCACGACTAATAGTTTTCATTGATTATTTATCAGTTACTATGCATTTTATTATCATCCAAAATTTTGAAATGATTTTATGATGACATAAAAATGAATAGTGTTAAGGATGGGATCATGGAAAAGACATTCTGTTTAAAACATGTAACTAATCATGTTTTTTTTAATGCATTATTGTATTGTTATAAAATGTATAGTGTGTAGAAGTATCTACTTATAATATTCAATTTTTTATGATTATATTATGACATAATTATCCAATTCTCAAAACCTGAAAATATCCTCAATGTGAATTATTATCTAAATTCCATATTATGTAATTTTTAATGATGGGGCCTTACAGTTTGTATCATAGGTCGGGTTAGATAAATTTAGGTGTTAGGGGGTTATTCAAGCATAACTGAGATAACTATAATGTTTTCATATTATAATGTTTCATAGTTTTTGATAAATTTAATGAGGGTAAGTTAACATGAATATGTATATATCAGGGTTCACCGTCCTCCTAAGATATTATATAATGATTTTACTAATATACTTACTGTAGCCTTTTTTGTTTTAGTAAACGGATAGATCAAGAAGGCACCAATGTAAAAATGGGTGTGAAGAAAACAATGATGATTTTTTGAATAAGAAACCAAATGAAGTGGGATCTACAATGAGAACGCTAGTGGATATTTTCAACCAACTATACAGAGTCTTCATTAACCACCCAAACCTTGGTTATTTGTATAAGTAATCGTATATGGGCGAAAAAATCCCTACATATGTTTAGGTAATAATCATAATGGTATGTGTCATGTATGTGGAAATAAACAACAAGGAGAATTCATCAAAGGTACAGGAAGATTCTAAAGATGTGGGAATGAATGTCATAAAGAAAGACCCTATCATGGATAAAAGAACCATCCAATTGACTCCATGAAAGTGAAAGAATTTCTTTCTGAGGGATCAATTTAATGTTTTAAATGTGGTTTTCATGGTCATTACAAAAATATTTTTCCTACAATGATGCTTTGGTAATGGGATCAGCAGGACAATAAAAATATATGTTTACCAATTACTAATGCCATTCCAATTAAAGATGAAGAAAATGAAGGTGACATATTAATTGTATGGATTGTTTCTTAGTTCATTTTTTGATATTACTGAAATCTTATGAGATTAAGCATTATTTTGTTTGTATGAAAGAATTTTAAATCAATAAAATGTAAAAATATAGATAAACAATAATGAATAATTTTTTATGATTAAAATTATTAAGAATTGAATAGTTATGTTGGATCTCTGGATGATGATATGTTTAAATGAATTAATTATTATATTAAATTGGTAGAATTTTACGATTATGTGTAAATGTGAAGTTTGATATGTGAAATTTTATTCAAGGAAGAATTAACTTTTCATGTGTACACATAATGGATAACCTTAGTGGTTTATCTGATGTTTTGTTTTTCAGGAAAATATGGGGTATTAGTTTTTGGGATGAAAAATTTGTGGTATGAAATAAACATTGAGGATAAAACGTGTTATAGATATTTTTAAGGATTTCATCTCATTTTATTAATGTAATTAGAATTATATGGTTTTTTAAATAGGGAAACATGAAGACCGTATGACAACCCATTGGGTCAGACAAAGTTTTGGGAATCAAACCCACAACCAAGGAGAGAATGAGATTTATTAACTACCATTGGAATATGTTAAGTCCCTGGTTAGTATGACTAATTATTTATACTTAAATGATTTTATGGATCAAGAATAAGTTGATTTTTTGATCTAATGTTTTATCAAATTGATTTCCTTTGCATAGGAAAATGATTTCGGGATTAAATGATCTCAATTATTTTGGAAGACATTATCTCTTTTTTGAACACTATATGCATAAGAAAAATAGAATACTATGGGATTTCATTTTGGATTAATGGTTGATTATTTTTTGGAATAATATATCTTTTTATTTTGGATATATAATGAATTGGGTTATTTAGGGAAATTAGTAACATACCATATAGAATATGTGATTAAGTTAATTACACTTCAGTATTATACTTTAAGATTAGTCAATGTTATATGGAGATAAATGTTATGATTTATTCTGGAAGACTATGTGATTACATTATTGTCAGTTTTGGGGTTCATTCATAATTTAGATTATATTGAAATATTTTTAGGACAATTGTTTATTGAATGATCATCGAAAAACATTTGATACTATTTGTTGAATATTGGAGATTAAGAGTAGTATTTCTTTTAATAAAGGATTATCCTTTTGGGGATTATTTGATCGCGTAAAAAACATTTTAGTTTTGGTTAATTTATAAAGATATACTAAATATATAGTTCTTCTTTTGGGGATTAAGTTATTTTATATACGTTGATTCTAGTGCTTTTTATGTGACCATGTCATCTAGAATACTCATTGTTTGGTGAAAAGATGAGATTGGGGTAGAAATTTAGTAAAGGATGAAAGGCTACATGACAAGTATGCATGTTTCCTTATGTTCTTATTCAATCTTATAAATAAATTTCTCAATGTTATTAAGATGTTATTAAAAAAATTTGTTTGTTTATTTTTCCTACTATGATATCAATGACTATTTAATCCATGGAAAGTTTATGATTTTTTGGTAGTTATCATTCTCATGATCATGTTTTCTATCACACTCCATCAGAAATTGATGGTTTGTTTTCTATGCCATATACATGATATTATACATGGAACCCTAGTATGGGTTATAATGGGTGACCTTGGTAATTCTCTTTGTTTATTTTAAATTAATATTTTTATAGACTGTTTTTCTGATGTGGGGCTTTAAATGAAATTCCCAAACCCAATTTTAAAATTGCAAGGATGCAATATCCAAAATGGGGGAAGGATGTTATTGACCAAGTGTTTAAAAAATAATAATTTTTTCATTTCTATTAATATTTTTGAATAATATATTAATTTTTTGTTATATATGACACGTTGTACGATTACATACTCAACACACAACAACTGGTTACCTTGAATTATTACTTTGCACCGAACATTGAGTTATACTGAAATATAAATTAATGATAATATTATTTTAAAATATAGTGAACACATAGTCGTTTTGTTATCATAATTGCTCATAAATAACTACATTATTATTACACATATTTGTAAAAAAAATTACATTAATCCAATAAATTTTAGAGGCATAAAATATGAATGAATCTATTTTGAGAATGAAATACATTAATTTTTTTGAAAGGTTGATTTATCACCTTTTGAAGGAGAACCCTTTTTAAATAATATTTTTGTCACTTTTATATATTATATTTGTCAAGTAAAACTATCCTTTAGAAGAGGAACATGAAAATTTATTATGGATGAAATTTTGATATTTTTCTGAAAAATATCATTTTTAATGAATTACTAAAAATACTGCATTTTAATTTTAAAAAAATCTTTTCATCTAATTTATTTATATAGTTAGATTTTACTTTTAATTTTTTTAAGAATAATTTGATTATTTTTATATCATTTAATCCAATTTTGGTGATTATATGTAATTTCACTTCGAAATTGGGAATAAACAAATGACAATCTTTTGGTAGTTATTACTTCTTAAAAACACTCTTTTTGGTATGTAGGAAAAATATTAATTTAAAATTAAATTATACAATTTCTATGTTTTGAATTTGAAAAAATGGATTCCATGTTTTTAATCTAGAGTTATAAATTGTGTAAATATGTGCCTTTTATTTTTAGACATTATGAATACTAACATTTTTAAATTTTTTATTTACCATGGTTAAATGGTAAATCTAGTAAATAAGGGTAAAAAATAAAATTATATTTATTTTAAATTTCCTTAACACGTGTTATAATTATATTGGATGAGATATTTCCATCCATGGTCATCCTTCGGTCGATTTTGGGACCCCAAGGATTCATATGGATGTAAAAATTTCATTTTATAAAAATTAATTAAAAGTAAAGAAAATTGTGATGAAAACTAGTATCTTTTACTAAAAAATATTATATGGGGTTATATAAGTGATATCATTGAAATAAAATAGTCACTATAAATATAAAAAAATATTCCCACATTACAGTATTTTATTTATAATTTTAGACATCAAATAAATAAATTTTTTATGAAAAAATAATTATGTTGGGATTTCCTTATTAATGAATGATTTAAATAAACAATATTATAAATATTATAATAAATTTGGGTTGAAACAATTTATTCCATACAATAATGTTGTTGTTGATTTTGACAATTTATATTTGAGTTGATAATGTTTTTTTGAAATAATTATGTTTTAATGGATTTTTAAAAAGTCATGACATGAATAATATAATGATTGACATAAATGAGTTTACAAAACAAATTTAATTTTATTAAATGATATAATATTCTTAATTATATAATATTCAGCCAAATGACTTAGGTATGTTTGAATATGTCATTAATGAACAACTTTTGTATCTATTGTCATTTTATACTAACTATATTAACCATATAATATGAATATAAAAGAAGACATGGAAAAAGTTAAAGTATTTAACTAAGGGTTAAAGCTAAATGATAAAGAATAATTTTAAAACAAAACATGTATAAAACCTATAGATTGAGAGTATCTTGAACAATCATCATATTATATTTTAATTGAATTAGGTTTGGAGTTTTTTAAAATATATATTAAATTTATAATAAAATAATCCTTCAAAACATCCATAAAGTACCCCTCCTCCCACTTATTAAAGGCCACCACCTCTAACCCCTCACTCAGACCTCTGAAGCTCCTTGGATTTTCCAACATCTTATCCAATAATATTCCATCATACCCCTCTTCCGCTTGGATGCCTTACCTTAAGAAAAAGAAAATTGTAGAAATATGTTTGGCTCAAATCAAATGGAGTTACCTATTTTAAAAGGTAGTGTCTTCTTTAAAGTTCATTTCCAATACTATAATTCATCACTCCCTATTCAATTATTTTATTAGTTTACCTAAAAAAATTATCCTCCATATACTTGGTTTTTTATGATGATGATTCTAACTACACTTTCATGAACCTCCATCAAATGGAATTAAATCATACTATTTCTATGGATGCTGAACTAATGCCTCACGAAACGATGAATGATTAATTCTATCCTACCACCTCTCATTGTGGAAATTATGGTGGAACTGTATATATATATGATATATATTATAATAATATTGTCTATATGCATCTCTATTTTTATTTTAAACATCACTTTATTCTTTTCATGATTTGTAAACACGATATTTTCATTTGATGAAGCGCGGACTACCACCCCTCAATGCGATATGATTCATTCATGCCATACATGAAATGTATAAATGATAAAGTTAATGAAATTATGTAACATATAGAATATATGATATTATACTTAAATTATAATATACCTATTTATAATTATTTTTTCATTCCATTAAACATGAAATTGAAATTAAAGTAGCATTCATGCGTACGTACTACTTACCATCTCCATGAAAGGTGGATATTTTTTCTTATCTACAATTGTTATGGAATATCATAAGGACCATATATAATAGATATTATATATATATATATGAATAATATTGTTGTAGATAATTTAATTCTTACCACATTGACACATTGTAATTATTACAAGATCATTTTCGACTCAAGTACACAATATCAACAAAATGACTGTTATTAACTTAAATAATTTTATAATTTTTATAACATTGTAATAAGTGATATAAAAGGACTAATAGACATTAAAAAGGTTCTGATGAAAGTAGAAATTAACTTATGTTTTATATTTTTGATACATATAATAAACGAGTCAGGTCAGACATGAGGTAAGGCACTTCGTTTTAATCTCCATACATTTAGGCATATTTTGATAATATAAACCTCCTTATTTTATAAGGTATATAAGAAAACACTTTGACTTTTAATTTTATTCAAAGGGAATATTTTTTCTATGAAGCGTTTTACTAAATGACAAAAGTTATTTATTTAATGTATACGACGACAGTGACCTGTCTACCAAAGTTACCATTCTTTGGATTCCTCTATACGCATTAATGTTTTTAAAATGAAAAGAAATACCATTTTCCCTTTTTTGGTCATTTCGTATTGAAAATTGTTTTTTTAAATGGATTTATTATTTCAATATAATGAAATGATTTCTTGTTATTGCAAATGAAATGTTATTAGTGTAATATTGATATTTTCACTATTTTTTGTTTTATGATTGTATAATGGTACTTAGACATTTGATGGGTGGTTGCGTGATAAACCAATGACGTATAGTTAAATGATAAACCAAATTATGGGTAGTTTCATTATAAACCAACGATGGGTGGTTATGTTATCACCTCAAATTCATTGGGTATGCAAATCGGCAGTACCGCTATTATATTTAGTGATATGGGTGGATGTTGACCATATGGTTATTAAATTTATGTATATTTATATACCACGATACAGTTATATATTATATTATGCTTTCTAGGAGAATTATAATATTATTTTTTAAAAAAATTTATATAATGTGATTATATTCAGTGAAGTGTTTTTCCTACATCTTAATGATGAAAAGTATTACTTTAAGACAAAATTTTTATGGTTTACACGTTTTTGAAAGACTAAGAGTTTTCTTTCATTATGTATCCCTTAATAAGATTTTTATGATCACCCCATGTTTTGAAAAAAAAATTATAGGACATAATGATGAATTCATTCAATGCTGGGATCATGTAAGATACATGTTGTCTAAAGCATCAAAATAAACATGTTTCATTTAAAGAGTTTTTGTTTTATTTAAAAATGGATTTTCAGTAGAAGTATCTAATTGTAATATTAAAGTTGTTATATTAATGTTATGACCTAATTCTCTAAGTAAAAAAACCTAAAATGATCCTCAATAGGAATTATTAACTTAAATCATGATTATGTAATGTTTAAGGATGGGGCGTTATGAATCCTCTTCTACATTCAAATGATTTTGTTTCTATTTATAATCAACTGGAAACAAATGAATTCATTTCATAAATGTTTTAACAAATTTTTTTATAATTTACTTAGTACTATTCATACCTTCAAATCCAATGGCTATTATATTGCAATTTTCTTAATCTTGGTGTAGTGTGTAAATCCTTTTTACCACATGAATTGAAATTTTTTATAGAGATCTATATCATTAAATATTGAGGTAAAATATTATTCATCTTGATTCATCACATGGATCTTAATAACTAGATTATTATCACATGTTGATTTTTCATTATTTTAAAATGGAATTGTGCATGTTATATCATCATCATGTACTTCCAAAATCCTATACAAGAATATCTAATGCATGACATGTACATTCTAATCCTTTGATGAAAAGATCCTATATTTCACTGACTTTTTTTCTCTCATCCATATTTCTTACATTTACGTAACATTGTAGGAAATTTCCATTATTTCAATTGCACACCACCCAAAATTTAGCTTAATAACAAACTATGTTTAATCTTGAGAATAATTGAATATAGAATCATGATATTCTATAAATATCTTATGTATAGAAGATTATCTTATCATGAGAATATTCCTCTACAATGAAAGTGTCATGGCAGCTCCTCCTATGGTTGAAGAATGTATTATCACCTCCTACCCATTGATAGAACCCCCTACCCTATGGTCGGAAATTTTTACACCATGTTGTCATGGTACCATTTCTTAACTGGTGGTATCAATCCCAACTGGTTATAGCATGCCTATCAATTTGTAGAAAAATCTATGTCCTAATAGTAGTATGAAGATATATTTTTATACTCCAAATCTTGTTACCCATCTGAATGTCATTTTCCCCTTACATGATCCATGAACCATGGAGGTTACACTAATACAAGATGTATATACATCTATTCTAATGTGTTTGATACACTTACATGATGGGTTACCTTTAAGAAATATTTTTACCCTATCATGAGAATTTTAGTACCATTACACAACTTTCCACTACAGTTATGAAATATTAAATCTTTATTAGATAAAATTTAACAACCTGAACTATAACCATATGCAATATCCAGTTACCGTTACATAAAATTCAGTTAATTTTATGTAGGGGGATTTACCGTTATGATGCCTAAATGAAGTCATGACTACCCTTTGGTAGTGCTATGTTTATATTTACAAAACTGTACAGATGTGTGGGCTACACATATATAGCCTTGGCATGAAATTTTAACCTTTATGAATTTCCTTGGAAATCAGAGCTATCCTTATGAATAATTTATTTAAATTTATGAATTTATCATTACCCTTATTCGAGGAGCTGGTTATCCTTACTCAATATTCTTATATCAATATCCAAAGCTTATGTAACATTTACTCATGTCTCTTTAAACTCACAAAAGTTTCTTGTACAATTATGTAAGACTCTATATACTTCTAAATTCAACTTCCAAGACACGTTTCATGTCATCATCAAACTCTCAATAAATTTATACAATACTTATGGTCATTTTATACACCAATAATTATTCAGCATCCATGTTAATTTTTATGTCTATTAATAAAATGGTTTGCGTTACTTTAAACATAATCTTCCAAGGGTATTTTATAGGCTTGAAACAATTTCATGGGATCACATAATCATTATTGAGATTCTACTTATCATAATATTGAAATATGTTTTATAACAAATACTTAATAAACAAAGTAGAATAAAGAATAACCCCTTTTTATTTTCTAGTAAATACCAATGTTGAAATGATATGTCAACATGTTTTGTGCATTTTCTCCCTATTTATTATCAATCATTCATTTTAATTTTCTCCCCCTTTATTGAAAATAAATTCAATGTATTTGGGAAATTGGTATCAATTCATACATAGTATATCTCCATACACAATTCCTCTCTATTCCTACTTGATCCAATATAGATGTAGAAAAAAGAGGGTTTGATCAAGATAATGACATTTTACATTATAAAACTGATTTATACCAAATGAATTGGATACTCACAATCATCTTCAATGAAATTCAATATATATCCAAATATTATAAAAATGATAACATCAAATTTAAATAAAAAATTATCAACACGAATCTTCTGTATTCACATAAATATGTAGATTCATAAATTTAATTAAAAATAATATAATTTAACGAAACCTTTTAACATTCTTCAACCTCTCAATTTATGGTCATATATTTTTTTCCATTTTGTTTTGTAATTTAATTTTTTTATTAAGTTTTTGAGTGTAAATAAATCCTTTTTCGTTATATTTTATTCAATAACCTTCAAGAACAATGATATTTGTATTAAAAAATAATCATTTTATATTTTTCTTCTCTTATAACCCCCTTAGGGTAAACTCTCCTCAAAATATTAATAATGATCAATATTTTCAAGAATTAATTTCAATTTGTTTCAATATTTAGAATAAACAATAATTTATCTTTAACTTTTGGCTACAATATTATAAAATTTCCAAAACTAATCCAAGGATTATCTTCCTCAATACTAGCTCTTCTTGATATATATAGGATCAAACAATGATGGTGTCTTCTTCTTCATTACTATAATGTATTGATATAATTAATTAAATATTAGATTTAACATGGATAGCTTTCCTAACATTCAATTAACTATGTCATAATTAGAAATATATTACATAATTATTAAAGGAATAATGTGGGAATACATTCAGCAAATTGTGAAAAAAAATATTGACAGTTTCTCAACAATGATTTTAAATTTTCTCCAAACTCCATTGTTAAAAATATTATCTTCGGATTTTATTTATGTTTAGGTATCATTATAATGATGATAATGTGTATAAACATCCCTTTTTAATGATTCTATCTTTACTACATATCTCACACATAACTTATTTAACAAAAATTCTGTCATTTGTTGACAACCTTTGATAAAATTAATCTTCATCGTATGGAATATCCTTTAAACCATTTTTAAAAGACATTGATTGTTCTGATTGAAACATTATTTCTCTCTGTAAATTTGATGGCCAAACCCCAAGAATGTATTTGTTTTAAATGGTAGATTACATTGAGATATTTATGGATTCTCATGACTATTCATCACAATAGACGTTTTAGATGTGACACTCCTTCCACTCGTTATTGAATTTCATCAATAAAAATATCATTTATATTTTTTCTATGATCTACTACATTATTCTTAAGCTTCATGGAAGGATTTTTTTTCTGGATTTATTGAATTTGTGTCCCAATGTAGACTATTCACTCTTCAAAACCATCAATGGTCTTTTTTATTATTATTTTTTTACTACATGATCAGATCATCACGCACCAATGTTGTCACCCCAACCTCAACCAACAAAATAAGAATACTTGAGTACATAAAAGTTATTTGATGTATTAAAATTCATGCTATTATTTTCATGTATTTTTATGTTATTTGGATTGATCCACCTTGATATATGATTAGTTTTTATTCATAAATTAAGGGATTTTAAAAATAATACAATTCAACTAGACAAAATATATTGAATCACTGGCATTCTATCACAAACCATCATATTCTTTTAACTTATTCATGGTGTCTATAATATCTATTATAACTAGTCTACTATTTTTTGGTTTTCATCACCAGTTGTTGGAATATTCTAAAGCATCCAACCTCCACCAGTCTTCAATAAACCATGGAGATAGTTGTGGAAATTTATTCATTTATACTCAATCATATTTATAAATAATTTTTATAGAGACATTAAATTTTTATAGTATAAGATTTAAGATAATATTTACATTCTAAAATAGATTGAGTATCTTTATTGACAACTTCTTATGATAGATCATCAAGTGATGTGATGATCTATTTTCTATATGATGGAAGTCATTTGTTAGAAGAATCCCCCAAAGAACATGTTGGTTCAATAGCTTCATACATCTATAACTATTATGTTACAACACGATACTTTTCATGAATAGATAATTTGATTTCTAATATAAGTATCCTCATACTAATTGAATTATTTAAATCTTAAATAAATTCCAATCAATATTCATATTCCTTCCCCATATTATCAAATTCATCGATATGCAATGAACCCTTTTCTTGATGATGGGATTAAAAATATTTGATCCTATTAGAATAAATATACAATTTAGAATTATTAACATCAACTCTATTTTTATGACTTTTTATAACACATAAGTAATCTTCTCAACCACATTAGTGGACTCATCCTTCAAAGAAATTTCATTGAGATAGTCTTCTTCAAATTTGAAGAAACTTCGCATAATAATTATTCACTAATATTCATTAATAGTAACTTGTTTTAATATATTTATAAAAATATAGATAATTCAATTAATGTTTAATCCAACATAACTATCTCTCCATCAGTTTGAGTGATATCATTCTAGATTCCTTCCATAATTTCACAAATTAATCATATTAATTAATTGGAAATTGAATGCATCACATTATTTAATGATTAAATAGAAAATTATATTGACACGTGATAATATTAAATTGACTATTCTTATTTTTGAAATGTTAAAACAGTGTTTCAAAAAACTATAGAATATCATAAATCCATTGATCCTTTTGTGGAATAAATGGTGTTGATACCCTTTATTTTACATCAAATCATAGGTTATTCTTCTTCCAAGATAGATATGATTTCCTTGTTTGGAGTAGATAAAAAATAATCATTACAACACCCAAATATAAATTATAGTAAGTTAAAATTTTATTTTAATAAAACTATAATAAAATTTATATTATAGTATTTTAGGGAACCAAAATTATAATTCTATAGGATGAATATTGGTTTTTAACTTAGGTGGTAAAAATAATGATATAATATATTCTAGAAACTTTCCCTTATAAATAAGATTTTATGAATAATTAGATATGTATTATTTTAATATTCTTAATTTAATTTATAATAATACTCTATAACATATATCATAAAAAATTTGTTGACTATAAATTTGGATTAAATAATTATAAGATCATTTGGAGTTAAAAGGCGTATTCCTTCAAAAATTCATTTTAATTTAAAAAGTTATAATGTGTGTCCTTTATAATTATTTAAAATAATATTTAAAGTCTAATAAATAAACAAAAATGTATAGTTTATATATCTAAATATATTAATTTTAATGAATCTAAATATTATTACTAATCATATATTTAATATATGATTATCTTATAATTGAAAAATGCATTTCCTGAAATATCATTTTCAATATGTTTTATGGGATTATTATTTTTAATTTACCTATGAAATTTACTTGAATTTAATTCAATAAAATGGATTCCATATTTTGAATCAGAATAATTAATATTATTTAATAATTTAAACATAAATCTTGGTCAGTATGAATAGTAAAAATAGTAAAACTAATTTTCACGGTTAAGGTTAAAATAGGTTTACTGGGTGATAATCTAAAAGGTTAAGGGTAAATATGACCACAAAAAATTCTGAAAAATAATTGTTATTATTTCAACCATATGTTTCCCCTTATAATATGATCCATTTTGGATCCATTAGTCTATGAAAGTGAAGTTATATTATTGGAAATCATTGAAAAAATACAATCGTACCACTCACCTCAATTATAAAAGGGAACCTCATGTCCTAACTTACTAAAAACTATATAAATTATTAACTCGACGAAAACCATCTAATTTTTTTTCAATAAAATACTTAGACAAATTATATAAGTTCTAGTCTTATAAAAAGAAAAATTCTAGGGTACTTTAAAAGAGATCGAAATGATGTTTTTCTAGAAAAACTAATTATCTTCAATAAACTCATTCTTTTTATTTATTCTTTTTTCAGCATCATTTAAGTACCAACAATAAAAATTTTATGATATTATTATATAACAATTGGTGTGATTTTATTAGGTTTATGGAATAATATTTACGTGTTACACCCAAATATTTTTTCCAGTATGTTTTTGGATTAAAATAATGTTTTCGATATTTTCCATCTCATTGAATACATAATATACATTTTGTTAATCAAGAAACACTATGTTTGGAATGAGTGACTTGAAAAAAAATCAAGCAAAACATGCCGCTAAGGCTTTACATTCACTATATGTAACACTATTCTTGTCTACTGTAACACACATTATTGAGTTCCTTTGATTGTTTTTGTTACACGCATGACTGAGTTTGACCAAACAAAATATATTACTAATATATTATTTTTTAATATATAGTATGATATAAAATAGCAATTAAATTAGACGTCATGAAAATAATTAAATAAATTAGGATGTTTTAAGTTTTATAATATGAATTCATTAGTAACTAATTAATTATAAATGAAAATATATACCAATTTATTATAAAGGAAATAGTTTTATTTTTATTCACTAAAATTCATTTTGTATTAATATATAATATTAATAAAAAATTTTGAATGATATTAATGAAAAATATATGTTATATATTAAATAATTTTTTTATATCCATCCAATATATTTTATCAGTATACGATAATATCCAACCCAATTTATGCATAAAAATATATTTTATAAAAGGGTGTTTTCCCCATTTAATGGAGAAGCAATATTAAATATAATTTTTTACAATTTTAAAATTTTTATATGAAAAAATAAACTTATTATTTGAAATAATAATATCAATATTAACTTCGGTACAATTTTTTGTAATTTCTGATAGGATTAATTTATTTGATTATTAATAAAAAAATACGGAATTTTAATTGAAAAAATAATTTTCAAAAAAATAATTTATAAAGTTTAATTATATTTTTCATTTTATTAATAGTATAAGTAAGACATATATCATCATTTTACTTGATTTAGTTCATTTTAATAAATTATAAATTGAAATTATATATAAGAATGTTTCAATATTTGGCACGATTTTATCTTTAATAACCTGTTCTCTCACCCCATCAACGTGATTAATTTTAAATTAATTTCTAACAATAATGTGTTTTAAATATGAAAAAATCTATTATATATTTGGAATAACATGTTAAAAATTATGTAAATGGGACCCTTTTAGTTTTGAACATTATGAATAATAATTTTAGTAATATTTTTTATTAGCACAAATGACTGTATATGAGGTAATGAAATGTAAAAACAATATTATAACTAATATAAAATTACCCTAACACTTGTAATAATTTTATTGGATGAATGTGTGACGAAAAAAATGATTTATTGGGATATTTGTATGTCCATTTTGAGCCACATGGAGGATATTAACAATTTTATAGTATTATATTCAATGGAAAGACAATTTTGGAGTCTTTTGTTTTGAACAACAAAAATATTATTATTATGGTGTTATACAATGTATATGTTTGGATATATAAATTATTTTTAAATTTAAAAAGTTTTTATAAATAATTTTTATTTATTTAAATATTTTGCGGATGAAATAATTAAATTAAATTGATAAACAATGTTGATGCACTAATTCTTTAATTAACAGGATATTGAATTTAATTGTATTAAAAATATTAAAATAAACATAATATGATATAATTAACGACCTCAAAAAAATTTATAGATTAATTTGAGATGATATTGATATTTTAAATTATTTTTATTATGATATCATGTTTTTATGATTTTTTAAAAATGCACGTAATGAATACTATCAAAATTGACCTTATTTTTATTTTAAAATAAATAATATTTTATTCAATGAGTTATTTATAAAAATAAAATATCCAAAAAAATGATTGGTATATGTCCTCTAATGTGATAAATGAATCATTTATTGGCATTTTATCATTTAATAGTAACTATATTCATCGATAAGTAATAAAAAAACATTTTGTCACGGTAAGAGTTAAATGGATTAATTAATGGTTAATGCCAAAAGATAAGGGTAATAATTTGACGCAATCATTTATATAATCTATTATTGGATAGGATTTATATCTATAATCATATTATCTTCAACAAAATTAACTTTTGATCCATTTTAAATTAAAAATTGATTTACTATTAATTAAAAATTTTAGGGGATTCCAAGAGTTTTCATCCCCTCCATTATAAAAGAAAACATATCATTCTCTTTTAATCACAAATAAAAATCCATTTGTTGAAAAAAAATCATTCCATTTATCCAACAACCTTTTTTACATTTATTATAGATGCCCGTATTTGGTATAAAAACCAACCAACTTAATCCTTTGGTGAAAATAAAAATAAGATACCAAATAAAGAGGTAATGTTCATTAATAAACGTTTTTATTTTATTTCATCTTCGCAATCCTTCAATTATTTTATTTCCATTTAATATAATATCCTATGTTTCATAAATATAATGGTATGTGGTTATTCTATGTGTTCTTCCTATACTCAAACAGACTTCCATTTTACAGGTAACAGACATACTATTATTGTGTACGACGAACTACCACCACACGAATGGATTTTTTTCATTTTAACTTTACCATATGATCTTTTTTACCATAGTATATTTTAAGAAAATTTTATCGTCGCTCATGCGTACATATGACCTACCATGTCCACAATGTTATGTGATTCATTATTCACCTATGTGTCACTGATAGAAATAAGGATTAATTTTTATGAATATATAAGTTATATATGAATGAAATTTTTTTATTTATGGATAATATATCAGATAATTTCCATTATTTTAACCTGACCATAAAATTGACACAACGTTCATGCGTGTGTAAGACCTACCGTCTCTATAAATGGTGTATTCAATTTCATATATCTATTTTTCAAATGTTATTATAATTTTTTATATACATAATATATATGATAAATAATTAATGTTATATTTACTTGTATTATATAAATCATGATTTCTGTAAGATGATCATGAATGAAAAGTCAAAACATATACGAAAACAAAGTGGTTGTTTCCTAAAATGTAACTTTAACATTGGGATTATTAATAAACAGGTAGTAGAAGGCCATAACTAAATTATAAAATGAATCAAATATATGAATATGGTTATTTTTTTATATAATAAACATATTTTTTTATACATGTGGTTTTAACATTTATTAAGGACATCAAGACTTAATGTAAGAGAATTTAATCCCATCTTATATTTCCATGAGAAACATGCCATATTCACCACATTCTTATTTTTTACGGTGTATATAATATAGTATGTATTGTTATATAATTATATTACATTATTTATTTATATTAAAATATTTAATTGATGTTATCATTTCATGGGGTTCATGATTATAATGTAACTAAAGTAGTAATGGATTTATGGATCACTTTTATTTATGTAAGAAATATGTCTCCAATGCTACATATTTATTGTAAGTTTAATATATAATATCCATGAATGTATTTTATGAAACCTATAAAAAATAATACATTATTTCTGTATCCAAAAATTTTTATTTCTTTCATGGAGAAAATGATTCTTATTGTTTTTATGTGATGAGTATTTATTTCTCTATCTCATTAATATTTGGGATTATTTTATTTCAAATATCCATTGGAGAATATTTATCTTCCTCTTATATGTTTGACAAAAATATTTTGATGAATAATTTCACCATTATCCTATTATTATTTAATATTATTTTTAAAGTTATATTACATTTTACTAAATTGCTAAAAATAAATAATTTTTTTTCTTAATGTGCTATTATTTTTGACGTTTATAGAAAACGTACGAGAAGATTATTTTTACATATACAGAATGAATGTTTTATAATTATATTATTATTCCATAATTCCATGAATTATATGTTACAATTTTATAATTTTATTTTTAAATAAATTTTTTCTATTAAAATTGTGTGAAATTTTATGAAAATAAAATATTTTCAAAGAAAGGATATTTTCCTAAAAATTACAGACATGTAATATCTTAAATTATATAAAGGATTTAATAGGGATATTTTTCGAGGATGGTATCTCTATTATACCAATTGGTGTTTTATTTTTATATTGAATTAATATTTATGAAACTAATTTCCTTCCATGGGTTATGTTATGATTGAATGATGTTTATGAACAAATATATGGAACACAAATATATGGTTTTTATTATGATATGGGTGGGAATTATATCTCTATCCAATTAATAGGGTAATTATAAATGTTTTATGAGATAAAAGGGTATATGGGATGGCATCCCAATCCCAAAACATTGGGGCGCATGGGTGGGCATCCCAAGCTCGTAACATGTTGGTACACAAGAGGGAATACTATGATTGAAGAGGGTAAATGGGTGGTTAAACCAAGCCTAACATGTTACAAAGATCTAGAAAGGAAACCTAGACATATTGTTTTTACATACTTATGTGTATGAAAAAAGTCAATGTCTTATTCCCATTTTATCCTTTGATGGATTATGCTCTTGATTTATTTTTGATTTAGGTCATATGAACTAAAAATCATTATTCCATGATTCGCGGATATGATATTTTATATATACTGTATGAACTTATAATGTCCATGATAAAATTATCATACCCTTATGTTCATGATTTTATTCTTCATTTACTTTATTTTCACCTACTTATCATTTGATATCACCCATTACATATGTTTCAATTACACAGATTATGATAGAAGGGTTTAAAGTTTAATTACTTACGGGGAAGACATTTTCCAGAAACATTGAAGTTAATTGAATATGTTAGAGTATTTTTGTTCCGAGTTTTCAAAGGCACTAAACCTATGATATAAGATATTCACCTTAATTTTATAGAATAATAGATAAATAGGATGTTGGTTAAGCCATAAGAAAGATGCGACTGTACTGAAATCAAGTAAGTATATATTATAATGAACATTATTTTTCCCTAAGGAAAGGATATTTAAATCGAAAAGGTTATCTTAGTACCATTTTTATGGTGAATTAAATGGTTTGTTAGATAATCAAATATTTAAGTATTTTTTATAGTTAAAATTATCCAAACCATTCTCTCTATCACTATCCTTCAAAAATTGATAGTTATATTTCTATTGAATTCCCATGTATTCAATTTCAACCTTTGTTATCCAATGTGGAAACCTAATTATAAATTTATCTTGGTAACTATTATGTTTTCAACTTTCCATTTTAAAAATGAAATTTTAGTAATCATTTTTATGATGTGGGTTTCTATGAAATAATATTTCAAGTATTAATCCTTTAGATACCCCAATGAATTTCAAAGGGGAAATTAATTTTAAGGGGGAATATAATGTATCAAACATATAATTTTTTAATTAATTTAATCATTTTGATATTTTTCATTTCACACAACATTGAATATAGATTTTGTTATATGAAAACAAAATGTTTGGATTGTATTAAACAAAATAACAAGATAATATTTCTCTATACAGAACATTGTATTTTCATGTGGTGTAAAAACATTATTCTTGTCTTGTGCTACAAACAATGTCGAGTTCCTTTGATAGCTGACGTTACACACAAGAAGAAGTTATACCCAACAATAGTATATTATTAAAATATTATTATTTAATATATATTAATATATAACCAAGATGTTAAATTAGAGGTTATGTACAGTATTAAGTAACTTATGAAAAAAATATTTATCAAATGAATTCGTTGGTAACTAATTAATTAGAAATGAAAATATATACCAATTGATTATAATGAAATGTTTATATTTTTATTCTCCCAAGGTCATTTTATCTAAATTAATTAAATTAATTATCATTAGTGAATGATATAAATAAAATAAATATGTTATATATTCAGTCAAATATTTTTTATATTAATCCAATAGATTTTATAGGAAAAAGATCATATCCAATGAGAATCTTATACCTGAAAACCTATATTTTATAAAAGGGTATTTTTATCTCCATTTAATGAAGAACCCATTAAAAATATAATTTTTTATAATTTGAGAATTTTTATAAGAAAAAATAATATCAGTATTTTAAAACAAAGTATCAAAATTGTCTTTGGTTAATTTTTTGGTATATGTTTATAAGATTTACTTTTTGTGGAATAGTGAAAAATAATGAATTTTATTTGAAAATGGAAATCCAAATAATTTATATAATTTATTTATATTTTATATTGGTTTTAAATTTTATTTTTATAAAATTGTTATCATATAACATGATTTAGGTCCTTTGAAAAAAATTTATATTGAATGTATATATTAAAATGATTTACTATTTTACGTGTTTTAACATTAATGTCATGTTTCTCACACCGCCAGTAGGTTTAATTTAAAATTAATTTATCCCAATTAATTAAATTATATATTGAAAAATGGATTCCATAAATTTAATTGAGTGATTAGTATTATTGAAATAAGTCCATTTTATTTTTATGTACACTATGAATAGTAACTTCCGTAAAAAAAATTCCAACCACAATTAAGGGTAAATCGGGTAATGAAAGGTAAAAATAATATTATAACCAATATAAAATTACCATAAAACTAGTCTGAATTTAATTGGATGAGTATTTTCGACACAAATATTCCTTATTAAAAAATTATGTCCTCATGGACCACCTATAAGACTTTTGCACTTTTATAGTATTATATTCAAATGAATGAAATTAATTTCACAATTATGTTTTCATCAAAAAAATATTTTAAATATGATATTTTATAAGGGATATGTTTATTTATAAATAATATTTCGAATGAAAAAATGTTTTTATAAGTCATTTTTATTTATTTATAATTTATAGGAAATATATAATTAAAATAAATGGTGATAGAATGATGATGCGTTAATTTGTTTATTAATGGTAGAATCATATAAATGGTATTAAAAAAATACAAAAAAAATACAATTTGATAAAATTAATATAAAAAAATTATATATTACATTGAGATGTTATTGATATGTTGAATGATTTTTTTAAGATATCATGTTGTCATGGTATTTCTAAAAATTCATGTAATGAGTAGAGTCAAAATTGGTAATGCTGATATTTTAAAATAAATAATATTTTATTAAATGATGTAAACTTGTAAAAAAATGATATTTGTAAAAATAATATTTATAATCCATAAAATTTCATAAATGACTCATTTATGGTAGTTTTGCTAATTTATAGTCACTATAATGAACCATAACTAGTTAAAACATGTGTTATCATGGTAAGAGTTAAATGATTTATTTAAGGGTTAAAGCCAATGTGTAAGGGAAATAAAAGGACATAATCATTTAAAAAATTAAATTTTTATTTTTATCTATACTCATATTATACTCTACATAACAATCTTTTTATCCATTCTAAATTAAATATTAATTTATATTAATTTAATATTTTAGTAGATTACAAGAGTCACATCTCTTATGTTATAAAAGGTAACATATCCATTTATTTTATTCACACCAACAAATCTGATTGGGTTAGCCATCCTTATTAAAACTACCCCCCCAAAATTCATCCCTTAATTCTATAATCAATTGTTTTTTTTAATTATTCCAACTAGAGTATAATTTTTTTCAATTATAAATGAGATTCCAAAATAAGAGGTAAAATTCATCAATGAACATTTATAATTTTATTCATTCTTGAATCCTTAAATTATTTTTATTTCATATTTATATAAGAATAATTATTTTCAATATACTGGTATTTTTTAATATTAATGGTTCAACCTAAACTCTAACACACTTCCATCTCTTGGGTACCAAACTTACAATTCTTGTGTACGATGAACTTCCACCTCCTGAAATGATGATGTTTTTTCCTTTACCACCTATTTTTATTGGGAATATAATGCACACTATAATTTTAAATTATAGATATGATATTTAATATATAATTATACTTATTTAATCATAATATCTTTTATAACTTTTTACCTTATAATATTTTGGTAAATGGATAACGTCTCTTGTGCGTACATATGGCGTACCATATCCACGATGTGGTGTGAGTTGTTATTCACCTGTATTTAATGGATGGTAATATTAATTATTATTAATGAGTATATATGTTATATAAGATTTAATAATTATTCTATAATGATAATATATCATATACTATCTGTTTTGGTAACCCAACATTTAAAAAGAATCAACGTTCATGCATAGGTAGGACCTACCATCTCCATGAACTGTGTACACAATTTCATATATCTATATATTATAGATTATCATAAATGTTCATATACAGAATATGTATGATATATGTGTAATTTATTTACATTCTTTAAATAATTAAATCCTTATTTTAGTTAGAGGATCAAGAATGACCTGTCAAAACACATACGATAAACAAAGTAGTTGTTACCCAAAACATAACTGTAATATAGAAATTTGTAACTAAAATTTAATAGAATTTCATAAGTAAATCATATAAAGTATTGATTATATGAATATATTTATTTGGATAATATATTATAAACTAAAATTGAGTATACATGAGGTTTTAACTTGTGTGAAGGAAATCAAGACATAAGGCAATGGATCTTCATCTTGATTTTTATTTCCGGGAGATACATTCAATATTCCCAACTCCATTATTATATGTGTTTTTCATAATGACATATTATATGTTATATCATAAAATTAAATTATTTATGATTCTAAAATCATTATTTGATGTTTTTATTTCATGGGTTTCATGATTCTAAAGTTACTCAAATAGTAAGGGATGTATGTCTCAGTTTTATTTCTGTTGGACACATGCATTATATAATAATTTTTCCTTCTATGTGGTGTATATACTACCCATGAATTTATATTATGATTATTATAAATAATATTATATTATTTTAATATCCGATTAATTTTATTTATTTCATGGGTCATATGATTCTACAGATTTTAATGTGATGACTATTTCTTTCACAATATCATCATTATTTGTGATTGTTTCGTTCAAAATATACATTAAATAATATTTATCTTCTACATAAATGTTTTCTAAAACTGTATTCAAAAATTATTTTACCCCTATCCTAAGAATATTTAATTTTATATTTATCTATTTTATTATTTTTAATCAATGGATTGAAAAAAATATTTTTTTTGTCATTTTCCAAATGTGGTACCTTATTTGACATTTCATGAAAATGTATGGGATGAATGTTCATTTAAAATATAAAAAATTAATTTATTTTTATTATATCATTAAATCATAATCAATTAAATCTCTCATTACATGATTATAAGGTTATATACAAATATTATATTTTAAAAAAAAATGTGTCATTTTATGAAAAGAAAATGTTTTCAAGGAATGGAAATTTTCTAAAAGAATTATTTACAATTCTTACACCAAATGTCACACTTTTTTAAAGATTCTATTTTCCAAATATGATATATATATTAATCCTATAGTATTTATATTTATGATGAAATTATATTTATGAACCCCATTTATTTCTATGGGTTATCTTATGATTGAATGGTGGTTATGAAGCCCATTTCCTTTCAAGATTTCTGATATGATGAATCATTTATTTTATTATATAAAAGAACTATATTTTTTTAATTATGTGGTAGTGGGACCTATATCTCCCACAAATTCAATTGGGAATGATAAATTTTTTATAAGCTTATAAGGTATAGTATAGGGAATCCCATGCCCGAATTAAGATGTTACACTAGAGGGAATCCCATGCAAGAAACAAGAGAGTACATGGGAGGTAATCTCTGTATCTAAGAAGGTACATTGGTGGATAGACTAATCCCAACATGTTATGATGGTTCTGAAAGGAATTATTGATATATGGTTTTGATATTGTTATTTGTGTGAATAAATTCCATGTCTTATTCCAATGTTATGTTTTCATGGATTATGATATTGATTTCCTTATGATTCTTGTCTGGTGAACTAAAAATAATAATTCAATGATTCTTGTTTGTGATATTTTCCATGTAGTGTATGATTTCTTAATGATCATGATCATGTTTACATACAATTATGTTCTTCATATGAAAATAAATTTCTATTATTTACCTTTACTGATCATTTAAGCTCACTCATTTCTAATGTTTCATTTCCCGAGGTTATAAAGGAAGGTTTTTAAGCAGAATTACTTCATTGTAAGATCATTTTGGGAAACACAAATGATATTTCACTCATTTAGATGAATTTTTTTTGTTTCAAAAGGAACTAATATAATACACTATTTTTTTGAATGTTTTTTGAATGTTTTTATTATTCGAAAAAAGTGATGTAATATCTATGTAAGAAAACATGGGACTATATGTTACCCATATCATTATCTATAAAATGATAAAAAATCACTCATGTGCACGGATGACTATAACCTTGTGAAGAGCTGTAATTTTTTTTCATGAGACAGACATATACAGAGTCATAATAACAGAAATAATGAATATATATATATGATAATTATGACATGATCATAATTATGGAAAATTAATATACCATCCAATTTCTTAACCTTTCACCCATTATGTAAATTTAAACCTTGCTTGTGCATATGTACTAACTGCCATCTCTACAATGTGATGCGATTTTTTTTCCATGTCCAAGATTAAAAAATGACTCTAAAAATGAATCCAATGAGTAAATATGTTATTTATAAAATAAATAGCATTTTTTATATGATAAAACTATATCCTATACACAATAAAAAATCATCCTGGAAAACCATGAATTAGAAAACTAGGTGGTTAACACGTGAAGCAATAGTTATAATAAAATATTGTTATCGAATGTGTGATTATACATTATAAAAGATCATATATGATATTATAAATATCAATATAGTTCTATAAAAATTAAATTACTTGTTTAAATCCATTATATAGGAGGTTTAATAATGATCAACTAAAGGGAATCGTGATGTAATGATATTCTGTCTCAATTTCCACTCTATTGGGACATATTTTTATAATACACCTATCCACTTTTATGTGGTGTATATGCTAACCCTTTGACATATTTAACATAAATAAAAATTTATTAATTATTTTGAATGACTCAATTAATTATTCTAATTTTAATGTGTTTCAATTCAAATGTTACAAAATAGTATAGAACTAATTTTAAAAAATCACTTTCTTATTGGATTTCTTATATTTCAATTGAAGGAATATTATTAGTTATCCTTCATAATATCCATTAAATTTATACCCGCTATATATTAAATTATTTTCAAAATTTTATTCAAAATTTTCAACTATTTTTCACTTGAATCAAGCAATGAAATTATTAGAATAAAATTTGAGGTTATTTCACATTTAATCAAAAATATTTTTCTTCCATAATTTCAAAATTGTTTGTTAAAAGTCCTTTTTATTTTTCAAATGATAAATTTAATGAAATTTATGTTATCTTTTAGATTTTAAGAATATATTCAAGGAATCGTTCAAATGTTTTCTAATGGTTTCCCTTTAATAATTCTTTATAAAAGTCAAAGGGAATGTTCCTTTAATATGTACTACATTAATGGAATTCCCTGCTAACTTGACTCTTTTATGATATTTATATTAATATGTACATTTATAATTTTTTAAAAGGAAAAATCATTTAAGAAAACTTATTATTATATTTCTAGTATTTTATTATATTGTATATAATAATTGAATTTAACATAGTACCTATATTATCTCTAATTATTTTAATTATCATTAACATGATATAAAAACATTCACTTTTATGTAATAATTTAAAATTTCATTTATATTATATATATATATATATATATATCTTTTTTATCAATGATATTATTATTATCAAAATCATATACCATTTTATACATAATCTATCTAATTTAAATATTATTCAATTGTCTGCAGATATATTCATATGTCGTATTCATTACTCAATACTGATATTTTTTATAAGGACAATTTTTTATGAATTGAATTGATCATTTAATATATGTGAAATGAATTTGAAATGAGGTAAATTCTTTGACTCTATTTTAGATATCCCATTAACGCATCAATGGGTCTCATAAGATAATTTTTTTGGCTAAATAAAATATGTTTTAGAGCATAACAACACATTAATTAAACATTATATATGCAAGTTATTGATGATATACAATATATCATGTTTTCTGATACTAGGATGTACAATATTAATCATTTCCTTCATGGATAATTTTGTTATTATTATCCATGAGATTATCAAGTTGATATTAAACATAGTCACATTTTTTTCCATGTTATTAATTAAATCGAATGTGTTTTCAGTTATTTAACTCACTATATTGATTATTCAAATTTTCAATCATGATATATTCCACTATTAAAAAAAATTAATGAGAAATTGGGATCTCCCTTATTTTGATTCATTTCCCAAGGATATGATAATTATTTCTATGAAGGAATTTCAAGGATAAGGTGAATTTTATTTTCTTATGTTTTATATTCAATTCCCTATATACAATAGGTATCTTTGAAGTATATAATTATCAAATACATATAAAATGATATGTCCTTTGGGGTTATGACACTTGAATATATGATAATGTAATCATGTAACCACCAACTATGGGTTATTAGTGTCTAATTTATTATAGTTGGTACAAAAAAATGTTAACAGAATCCTTGAGAACTAGTTATGAGAAACCATATATTAGGGAAAATTATCCTATGATAGACTTTGAGAATATTTCAAAATATGGAATAAAATAAAAATTTTATTGCAAGGTAGAGATTATATGGGTTTCCATGAATTACATCCCAATCATGATAATACAAGTGGAGATGGTTCTTAAACAGATATAACTAGGAACAATTACTCTAAAATGGGAACACTAGTATTTGAAATGATCATCACATAGTTCATGATAATAGGGTTAAATGTTCACCTATATTTACACTCATGGGGGGATATGATTGTGATAATAAAAAAATTTCTATATAAACTATTATTAATGATTTTAAAATATTTCCATTATTTAGAAATATTCCCAAAGAAACTATGTTTATGACAATAATATTAACAATTCATTAAATTTCAATTTATATTAAGTGTTACATCAGATTTAAATTTATATATTTTTATTTAATATTCAAATTTTTATGAGCTCATAAATAATATTAAATTATTTATTAATGGAACCTGTAAGAATGAATGGTATCAAAAATCAGGGTCAATGTATAAATTTCTATCTAGAGTAAGACAGTATTACTACTCTTTGAATTGAGCAGATTAGGGATATATTAGGGAACTTGACCACGATAATGTCTAATAAACATGATCGATTAGAAAAAACAATAATTCTATAAAATTATTTTATATATTGGATCACTTCATTTGAGAATATACTTCATCATTTAGTCGGAATAATAATCAATTGGTAGTTGAGAAAAGTATTATATCCATCAAAAATATATTTCATTCCCTAAGATATAATGAATAAAATATTTTATTGGAAGTATATTATCTCAAGGGTGATGATGATAAATTGTGTTCATTGATCTAGAATAAAATGGTTGAAGATGAAATAAAACATGTAGAATTGAGAGCTTTTAATGAAACATTATTCAATAAATATACCCCTGCAAGATTAATGAATTGAATTGAATAGATTGTTAATAAAATTAAATATAACCACATAAAATTGTGTTTCATAGTTTATGGACAACTTTATATGACTATCCATGTATGATACAGATTCTATATGAAATATATATTCAAATATTTACCATTTATTTTATGGGAATTATACTAGTCTATTAAGGGATATAATTTCCCAAAAAAGTCATTAAATTATGAAATAGCATTATACAAAATAAAAAAATATAAGTTATTTTATATATCCTATATATTAATGGGTATAAAATATAATTCGAGGATTTTAAACCCCAATAAAAATGTACCACATATATAAAGATAATAAAATAATGTAATTTTTGACATATGAAAATTTAATAATGAAACATCCTAGAAAATAATTAGAGGGAATGGATGTTTGTTACAAGTGTGGAGATAATGCTCATGTATATCATGAATGCATGGGGATAAATAATCCTATAATATTTAGAGTTCAAATTAAAATTAATGAGGAATATTTCATACCAATTTCACAAGATTCAAAAAAACTCACCACAATGGTGGAAATGGAGAGAAGGCCCAAAATCAGTGATCACTATGGCTGCTACAGATGTTCCCCAAGATGTGGTGGTAGTTAAATTTATCATATCTTTACATTTAGATAAATATTTATTCAAATTATTATCCTCACACCTTTTCAATTTCTTTTATGTTTTTTGAAAATAGTATATATTTATCTAGAACATTTAGGAAGTGATTATTAGTAAAAACCCTTAGTGTAAATATCATTGTGATAAGAATGTGTCAAAAATTTCTTACTAGGACAAAAAAACATTCCCTATATGTAAAATGTTATATTATTCCTATAGTTGAATTTTATAGAAAACTTATTATAGACTATAATTCATAATATTATAAAATATATATTTCAATGAGAAGAAAATATGATTCATGAAGAAGATGTGAAGTTATTTTTTTAGAGTGGGTAATTAATTATATGGTTCTTCTATAGAAAAAATATGTATGGAAATGGTAACATTTTAATTTAGGCTTTATGTATTTTATAGAAATACATTGATTTGTTTATTGATGAATTACCTGGACATACACTAGAGTGTGATTTCTAGTTTTCCATTTATTTAATCCTTGATATATTCCCTTTATCAGATACACCCTATATAATGGCCTTTTGGAATTAATAGAGTTGAATATACAACTAGTAGAGTGCTTTGATAAGGGTTTTACCCCTAGTGTTTCACCATGTGGAGACCATATTCATTTCATTAATAACAATGATGGATCTAGGAGTCTGTGCATAAATTCCTTGAAAATCAACGCTATTACGATAAATAACAAGTGTCGTCTACTATGCATTGATGACTTATTTGATCGACATCATGAATGTCAATATTTTTCCAAATTTACCTTCACTAAGAGAAAAATAAATTTCATGTTATGAAGGTATATATTTTTAATAAAATAATTCAAATTTTTTTAGGATATTAAAATTTTACAATAATTTCATTTGGATTTAATAATGAACCATCTCTCCTATGGAAAACAATGAATAGTTTATTTAAGGAATATATTGATAATTTAGTTGTGGTATTCATTGATGATATCTTGGTCTATTTTAAAATATATGATTCCAATTAGAATTAGTTACAAATTATTCATGATATTATTATATGAAAAGAGTAATATGAGAAATTTATCAAGTCTTAATACCAGCTTTATAGAATTTCTTTTCTTGTCCATATTGTCTCCATCGATGTTATCACAGTTGATCATAAGAATACAAATGTAGTAAAATAATGTCCTACACCTATGAGCATAAAAAATGTATATAGTGTTATGGGTTTGATGGTTTTCAATTATTATATGGTTCAAAATATTTCCTAATATGCTAACCCATTAACCAAGAATACATGTAAAATATTTAAGATTATAAATTCAATGGATTGTGCCGTTTATTTTGATGAATTTAAGAGGATACTATACTATAATCCATTTTTTATTATACTATCATGAAATGATGGATTTGTGATATATAATGATGCATAAAAGAAAGAACTTGTTTGTTTCACTATGAAAAATGAGAATGTTATTTCCTTTATATCATGCTAGTTAAAGACTAATGAATAGAACAATCCAAATAATGATCTTTAGTTGGAAGCTGTAACTGTTTCATTGAAGACATGAATAAATTTTCTCTATAGTAAAATATGTGAGATATACATTGACCATAAGATGCTAAAATAAATATTTTTATAGAAATATATCAATATAAAGTACTTTTGAGGGCTCAAATATGTATCAATACACTTCCACCTAGGGAAAGAAAATGAGGAATCCAATGCATTGTGAAAGAAAAGTCATGGGGTTTTGGCCCAAATAATTATTGCTAAAGATATAGTGATAATTGATATAGTAAATATTTATATGATAATTAGTATGTAATTGGAAACATCACACATTTTTAAAATTATTTTAAACCATATTTATTATAAAATCTTAAAATTTCACAATATGTGGGTAATAATTTTAAGAAGAAAATTAAATCCATGAATGAAGGGAAATTAAAAGATATATTTTGTGAATATGTTGTTCAAAAATATGAAATGATACTATGTGTTCCATATATACCTAATATAAAAGTGAATTATTTGATGATGATCATAGTTCTAATTTCCTAATACACTATGGTAGAACATAGTTGAATAGAGATTTCAGGGAACATTTTTGATGGGATAACATGAAGTGATAAATTTCTTATTATGTATCATGAATCTTGATTAGTAAATCGACGATATAAGAGAGAGAAAATTATACATGATTTGTAGAACCTATCTCTATTTTTACGTGGATATGAGATTACATTACTATAGAATTATTTTTAAGACTTCTAAATAATTCTAGAAATAATTATGAAAAATATCTTATTTTTGATTACCTAACAAAATATATGTATTTAATTTATATAATAGAATATTAACCCATGGATAACCACTAAAAAATATAGTAATGATGTTTTAATACTTTATGGAAAAATCATATCAATTGTGTCAAATAATGATCTCTAATTTATATTGACATTATGGAAGAGTGTTTAAAATTCCCTTGAAAATTAGAATCATTTGAGCACTACCTTCCATCCTCGAACAGATGGAAAGATTGAAAAGACTATTTAAATGTTTGAAGAAATATTGAAATTATACTCACATAAATTTATAGGTATGAGATATTTTTTTTACCTTTTATATATTTTTCTATTAACTATAGTTACCATTCAAGTATTAAAATGAGTTCATATACAGTATAATATGGAAAGGGATGTCTTAATACTACTTATTGGATTTGATTTAGTGAAAGGAAACATATAATTCTGTATCATGATAAGGAGATAAGTATATTATTAATTACAATTCATAAACCTATTAAAACATATAAATGAATGAAAATAGTTATACATATAAGTGATGGAAAGATTCATAATTTTAGGTTTGATATAAAATTTTCTTGAAAGTACCTAAATTGAAGGGTTTTATAAGGTGCGTTTAGATTGGGAAACTTACCCACAAGAATATAGGAACATTTGGAAATTTGGAAATATTTAAAGAGATGGATTGTTGATTGGAAATTAAACCAATCATCTATGAATTAAATGATTCATCCCATGGATCATTGATAGGTAAGTACATTCCAAACCCAATTCATGTTCTCACCTATAATGAAATAGAATTGGAACATGAACTATCATATTGTGATGTTAAAATCTTGATTCCTGATACTATATTGAATTTATTGAGGAATTAGATGAATTTTCTAGTAAAGGTAACTTGGATAAATCATATAATATGGTATGCAATGTGGAAACCAGATGATGTTATGACAAAGAGAAAACATCATTTGAAAAGAATGTAATATCCATGAAAATTTCACGGATGATAGTTTTATAGAATAGAACAATGTAACACCTAAGAAATATTAATAGTTAAAGAAAATTTTATTTCAATGATAATACAATATAATGTATATTTTAATATATAATTCTACAATAATTATAATTTTATTTGATGATTTTTTTGCAACTTACATGGTCAAAATAAGCCAAAGATAAATTCTAAAAATATTATCATAAAATTAATCTTTTAAGAATAATTGAAAATATACTTTTTAACTATAAAATGTTTTATTTATGATAATATGATGTAGTATTTTTAATTAAAAATTTATTTTCTATAAATTTTATCGAAATAATGATATGATCATATGGAGTTAAAGAGATATTTTTCATAAAGGTACTTTTGTTTAAGAACACATGTGTCTATCCATATTAACTCATTAAAATATGATTTAATGATGAATGGTTTTAATGAAATTTATAGATTATATATCTAACTATATGAATTTAAATCCATATAATGATGATTAATATTCATATAGCTAATATAATATCATCTTATGATTGAAAAATTCATTTGTTGAAAAATCATTTTGACAAGTTTTGTGGGCTTAATTTTAAAAATTAAATTATTTCTCCTTTAAGAATTGGATTTGGTAAAATTTATTCCATATTATGAATCAGAATAATTAATAGTAGTTAATATATTCAAATTAATTTTCTATCATATTTAATAGTAAAAATATTAAAAATTGTAATAACTATTTGTTGTAGATACGTTTAAAATAGGTTCTTCAATGGCTAATTTTAAAATATTTGGAAAAAATTACATAAAAATTAATGAAATCCCATTTTTGGGTATGATTTATTCCTTCTCATTTTATATCTTATAATTTTTTTTGTTTGGGGGCATATGTCAAAAAACATGGTATGAATTATTTGAAATACATTGTAAAATTATAGGTGTGCCACTCACCTCAATTATTAAATGGAATCTCCTACCCTAACATTTTCAGACCATTCATGGTATTTATATTAACCAAACTACAAAAAATATATATAAATTATCCTTAGTAATATTCTATGGGTTATTATCTTCCCAAATTAATAACTCCATTGTCCTTAATAATTGATCATGGTGACGTTTTTCTAAGCGAAGATAATTGTATTCACCAAGCTCTATGTTTTTTCTTCTAATTTTATCGCCATAAAATTCTAATTAGAAATACCAATACAATAATAGTATAGTAAGAATGATACTTTTGTGACATTATCTTTATTGAATAATATTTAACCATCTCATTATTTATCAAATGGGAAAAAACTATCACATGTGTGTACAACAAACTACCATCTCCGGAGCTGATATAATTTGTTTTCCATCACCGAATCACATAGAAAGATATAATGATAAAAATAATTAATATACATATTAATAATGACATGATATTGATTATAAAAATATAATATATCATCCACTTTCTTTTCATTTTCCCCTTAAGGAAATGATGGCATCGCTCTTACGTACATAAAACCTACCATCTACACGAAGCGATGCAATTCATTTTCAATGTAAAAATTTAAATAATGATCCTAAAAATGTATATAATGAGAAAATATGATATTTATATCATCAATATCATTCTGGATATGGTGGAATGTAATCTTATTCAGAATAACAAAAACATTCATTACAAAACATGCAAAAGAAATCTAGGATGTTAACACACAAAACCATAGTAATACTAATAGATTGTTAAGGAATAAGTGATAAGATGTTTTAAAAAAACATATATTATATTAATAATATTATTATGGTTCAGGTATAAATTAATAATATTTGTAAAAAATTATAAAAGAGTATAAATAGTGTTCAAATAAATGGAATCATGATGTAATGATATTTTTCTCAATATCCACTCAATTGGGGAATAATTTGTTATTGTTAATCAATTCACTTTTTTGTGTTGTATATAATTCCCATATTATTTATTTAATATTAATTAGTATTTATTTTTGATCATTATTGTATAAATTAAGTTTTTTTATTTAAAAGTGATATAATTAAAAAGATACCTAATAGGTGAGAATATATTTTACTATCTCACTTTATATTGGGATTACATAAATATTCATTGAAGGAATTATATTATTTTTAAATCAAAAAATAAAATAATTTTATTATCCAATTTATATATAAAAAGTTTTAGAATTTTAATACAAATTTTCTAATCATTATAACTTGAATAAATCAATAAAAATATTTATAAAAATTAATGATTTACTTTCTCATTTAATAAAATAATTTTTTTTATAATGAAAATTGTTTTACAAAAAGTCATTTTTAGTACTAAAATAATTTATTAAAGAAATGGAAATGTATTCATAAACATATAAATTTTTTTTGAATGAAATAAATATATTTTTCTCTAAAAGGCCCATATTTTACTTTATTTACATAATTAAAATTTAATTTTTCTTTAACATATATAGTGTTAATGATCATTCCAACCATAATAATCATTTTTTATATTTATATTATTAATCATTATGTAAATGGTTTTATAAATAAAAATATTTTAGATATATTATTTTAATATTTCTCTAATATTTTATTTTATCCTCCAAAATACGTAAATTAATCACAAAACTATATTATCTCTTATTAATTTTGTGGATGTTAAATTTCTCTTGATGTATTATTTTTCATGGGATCATTGTAACTCCTTAACCCTAGAATCCTGGACCTGATGCATTATTTTTTTATATTGGAATGATTAAAAGTAATAAATTCCTGAAATAATAGCCAGTTTAATAGTTTTGGAAATCTATATACACAGATGAGTATTTTATTAAAAATGAATACACTAATGAAAACAAAATGGTTTTTCCTTAGAGGATAAAATTATTACAATAAGAATATATTTTCATATTTTTCTTACTAGTCTTCTTGGATTCTTCAGGAAATGGAAAAAATAATATTGATCACAAATGATCTATATGGTTAATGTATAGTATATGAAATAATGAATGAATGAGAATAATAATTATAGAAAAGTAAATAACTGATTCACACATACCATGTAATTAAAAAACTATGATTTGTATAAACAATATTCCAAGGTAATAACTAGAAACATGTGACATTAAAATAACTTGAAAAGGAAAAATAAATATGAAATGTAAAGAATCTTAAATACATTCCATTTAGTTAATGAACAGAGAATTAAATTTATACCTATATAATATAAATAATTACATAATCACACAGAATAACAAAAACTAAATATATAAGGATGGAGTCCATAATGATGGATATTTAAAACATATCATTGTGAATCCATTCAAATAAAATAATAAGTTAAATTATTCCTACAAAAAACTAACACTATCACGGATTTATTATAAAAATATAATAAATCGGTAAGGACTCGGCCAAAATCATATCTATTTTGTCCAATGAAACCTATCTGTTCATCAAGGTTCTATTGTGGGCACTGCACAACACATATGAAATCCAATGCATTCCTCAAAGGTATAATCATTTATCTAATAAATATACAATGTTACATAACATAAAATATTAATATTGAATAAATTTATGGGTTTTATAAGTAATTACACATTTTAGGAAAATTAAAAGTAAGGGATTTTATATTGATGAATTGTAATACAATTTAAATATCCATAAAACATTATTGAGGAAAATAATAATTAATCATTCCAAAGTGTCCCATACCACATTGAATCATTTGAATCAATATCTCCATTGTGGAATAAACTTAAATTAAGCTTATAATATAATTATAATAATGAAATTTGTGATATGACATGTCAATTGGCGCTATATACACCATATAGAAGTTAATTAATTCATAATAACAAATAAATCTCAATAGTATGTAGATTGAGATTATATCCCTTATCTTACATTTATTTTCAGGTGATAATCCTTTATCATCATTTATAATGGTTTTTTGAGGGTTACTAAATTATTACGGATCAATATTAAAATTTAGTAAATCATATATTATCATTATATAATATCTTATTACTTTTTCATTAATATTATTTCATTATTTTCATTATTTTGGGTGTTAATTGACTAATTTCTCAAGTAGGTTTTAACTAGTTACATGTTGTGATTATTAATTAGATTATGGATTCATCATTTAAAAAGATGTAAAGCATGATTTCAATATAATATATATTCATAATATTTGTATATATAAAATTTCATAATATTTGTTGATATGAAATTATATGCATTGTTCATGTAGACGGTAGACCATAAGTTTTTGTGGACGATACATTATTTTCTATGTCATATTGAAATAGTCATAAGTAAATGATACATTAGAATATTATCACACTATTATATTATTAATTTCATCCTTTTCACATTATTTTATAAAAAAAATACATTATAAATTCCATGTATTGAGGAGTCAGTAGTCCACACTTCCCCAAATAATGTTATCATGTTTACACAAAATGGAACATATAAACAGATGTGTTATAAAATAATTATACAATCATAAATACATAATAAATATCATATATATCATATATGAATATATTATTTCACAATAATTTCCACCATGAGATGTTGTAATGTAAAAACCAAACAATCAATGTTTCATGAGGCGGTTGTTATCCATACACATAATGGGAAAGTTCATTACTCATTAGATGGAAATGTGTGTAAGTGTAGTTAAAAGCCTTATCATAACAACACATATTTATATTTGGGATACTATTTTTTTATTTAATCATGTAATAAAGATAATTGAATGAATGGAAAGTGAAATAAAACTAAGGATCTTGAGTAAAGATGTTACCTGTTATTTGAGTATCTACTTTTGGTTTGCACTAAATGTATTCCTTGGATTGATTTAAGCCCAGTATGAGTCTTAAATGATTAGGGGTTATTTTTTATGGACAATATGGTATGATCTAGTTTGAGCCAATTTTTCTTGAGAGGTGTGATGAAGTGGGAGGAGAGGATTCCATTTTATTGTGGAGGAGGAGCATCAGTCTTCTAAATAAAAAAATGTATACATTATTAGGAGATATAAAATAACTTTTACGCCTTGAAAATGGGAAAAACTAGATTAAAGGGTTATAATGTTCAATAAAAACCTCCAAAACACAAAAATAATAGAAATTTAATAATTTGGTTCCATAACATATTAGAATCCAAAATTTTATCATTTTGTTTTTTATTAAAGTATCTATTTTTCTATCCTAATTATTTTTAGCATTATAATTAATTAATGTGTAATTTATTATAAACTATAGAGCCACAATATTATAATTCCGGTATATATATTATAACTGAAAAATGTTATGTCGTTTGGAAATTAATACTAAAAAAGCGAATATAATGTACAAGAACACTACATTAATCCAGACCATTCTAACAATAGTTTTACAATCTATCGGCCAATAAGATAATTATAAAACAACAATTTTTCAATTAATATACAATGTTTTTAATATATTGACTCTTTAGAATTACATTTAATAGCATAATTTTTTTATTAATGTTAAATCATTTAATGAAATACCATTTATTGTAAAATAACATTAATTTTAATTTTAACATTCTCTAATTAAAATATATTTAAAAGTATCAAAAAAATATGAGAGTTAAATTTTATTAAGTTAAAATATGCATAAAATTATATATTCATCTAAAAATTTGTAAATAAAAAAATTCAAACAATTTAATTCACTATTAATATTTATAGTATCACTTATTTTTGTTAATTATTTACAAAATAATAAATATTTTGGATTTTCTAAATCATTTTTATTAAATAATTAATATATAAAAATTAATTATAAATTATTATGATTAAAATATACATTTTGTATTTAATAATGATATATGAAATAGAAAATATGTTATTTTTTCCATATCATAGATGTTTTATAAATGTTAAATGTAAGGAAGGTTCATTTTTGGCCATTTTCCCCACATAACATATCAAATAAGTAAATTTCACTAAATATTTTTACAATGACCTATAAAATTAAACCCAATAGCGTATATAGTCTAAATATGGTAAAAAATTGATATTTTATATGTTTCTAGGCAATTTTGGCCCTTATGTTCAGGGTATGGTCCCATATTAATCTTAATTTTACCACAAACGCTATAATTAATTTTAATCACTCTCAAGGATATTTTTGGTCAAAATCCATTTTTATATCATTATGAAACAAAATATAATACTTACTAAAACCATTCATGTCCTTTTTTATAATTATATTCTTAGACGTGACTAAATTATTTTTAACACTAATACAGACACATCAAAGAAAGGAGGTAAAAATGTTAAAATTTTCAATAAGTATTTATATCCAATTTAAAGTTAAAAATTACTATTATAAGCTAAATTTGATAAATATATGTATAAATTATATATTTATACTTCAATAAAAAATTTAAAATATTAATTAATATTAATTATAATTTAAATGAATTGATATTTTTGAACTAAAATGTTGTATTTTTCATTGTTCATAAAAATAATGAATATTTATAGAAAAAAACTAAGCCTAATATAATTTTGAAATTATGAATTGAGAAGTTACTCTTATCTTGAAAATTAATTTTTATAAAATTTTCAAAATTTTGTTTTAAAATATTGTCACCATTAAAAGGATATAAATCTTAGTTTTGCGTGTAAGGAAATCTTACTCAGTGTTGTGTGTAACTTTTGATTAACATAGTGTTATTTATAATCATGCTTGAAAAAGAAATAAATATATTTTTAATTTAAAAAATATAAGGTAATGTGTTTTTATAATTATTTTACATTGAATTTAAATAAAATTTTAATCTTCATTGTGTCATGTATATGATAATTGCCTAAACAATATTCAATTTCTATATATGGTGTTTAATTTAAAAGTTTTTTTATTTATTAAAAAAATATTGATTTTAAAATTCAATAATCTGTACAGATATTTTTTTACAGATAAATTTTGTATGAATTATATTAATCAATCAATATATGATGAATTCCTTAACATGTACTGATTGGTGGGACCCGAATATAGTTATACCATTGATACATCAACAAGTGTCCTGAGACTAATCAGTTGTCCAAATTAAATGGGATTGTTATGAATGCCTACCCATTAATTAGGTGTTATTTGTTCTAGGTCAGGAAGGAATTGATATTGAATCACCTGCATGTGTCTTTGAATAAACATAGGATCATATTAGATTAACATTTAAAATCCCAAACTACACATAAAAAAATTGTGTAGTAAAGGGAAAGTGCGGGGTCGATCGCATGAGGACTATTGGTTGGTCATCATCTAATAAACACCCTTTGAAGGGACTCCTCACTCTTACTCATCAAATTTTATGATTACTAAAACAAGTTATTTTTCTATTTTGAATTATATATTAAATGATGGAATCAATGTCAATTTCTATGATCTTGAAAAATTATAATACGAGATTTAAAATGGAATATTTTTATGTTTTAGGTTTCGAAGTGGTGAAAAGGTCACTAAATAGTTTTGGTCAAACTAATTCGATCTACTAATTTTTCAACAATCCAATGTCCAAGGTATAACGGAAAACCTATGTTCATCATTCTTATCATATATACAAAAAAATATCATTGGATAAGGATCACAGTCCCTATTAACTACAATTTGGTTAGGTTTATTAAATCGAAAATCCCATTGTCACGATCGTGAGAAAGAAAGTGATGAACAATTATTATAAATCAAATTATTATCCAAAGTGTTACAAATATTAAATATAAATATTAACTAGGTTCGTAAACACACCTACTATCAATACATAAACCTAGACTGGTTATCCATGCCAAGAAGTGATGATAAAAAGAATGGGAATATTATGGTTTCATTGCCTAATCAAGAATGTAGTTAAAAATGAGACAATATTATAAAACAAATAAATTTCAAACAATTGTTAGAAATGAATATTTAATTTGAAACTAATATAACATGATGAAATGATAAATAACAAGAAATCTGATTATACAAGAAAATAATAAACAACCACAACCATATTGATAATAATGAAACGATGAAGAACTATGTAGGTGTCTATGAATAATGGCAAGCTGCATTGAAATGGATTTCAAAGAACAAAAGAAAGATTTCTATAGGTTGAAAATGTGAGAGTAGTTATTATAAACTCACATAGATCCAATAAAATAGTGAAAGGAATGAAATTTATTTAAATTAGAATTAAAAATATACAAATTATGGAATAAAAAAATATAAAATTAAAATGTTTGAAGATCCCTATACGTAGAGGGAATTTAAAATACTTATAGACTCAAGAAGTATATGATGTGTAAACAATGAATGTCATCTACTATATTATGTGTATTGAGTCTCAAAATCATCTTGGTATGTCAATATGTTGAATGCCTTGTTTATTAGATCCAATTTTTCCACTGATGAATCGGTTCATATCATTGACTAGGAGAGCCTTTGAAACGTTCACATGATGAAATCATTATATAAAATGTATGAAATTCAATTTTTTTGGGATTCTGATCATTGAAATATTCACATCATGTAACAGATTAACATGTTGTGTGTCATTTCCACATCATGAATATTCTTAATGGTCTTGTACACAGTCTTCCAATCATATTGTGAATGAGGCCTCCATTTTGTGGATGCGATACACAGCATGCAATGCACGTGTTTGGTACTTTTTCAACTTATCTTCATTAATTTCTAGAATTCTGAATTCCAATGAAAAAAATGAAAACCCTGTGAATTATCAAGTTTATCATGAATAAATATTAAATAATTTTATAAAATATGTACACATAACATCAACATATCAAATTACCCTACACTTGAACAATTTATTGTCCTCATAAAAAAAACATGTCAACATGGATTCCAAACAAAATAATTTTTTTTTAAAAATGCGAAACATGAATGAAATAATGAAAAATGAAAGTAAAATTTATTCCTATAGATTCAATTATTTAGAAAAATTCAATCATCCCTCACAGTTCATTTATTTATATACATTTTTTATTCTGTTAATTACACATTCAAAACTGTTTCATCAATTATATAACCATTTTTTAATTTCTGTCACAATTCATTTTCTCTCATCACACATGGTAAGTTGTAACTGGAGTTATTATCATATCCTAAATACATGTTCCTAACCATAGGATTTCATTTCTTCTATAATCTCCTCTTCATAAAGAAAAATATGAAACCAATCATGAGGTCTTAGAAAAAAATTATTCTATGAACTCTTAGGCCTAGGGAAGGTGGGTATAATTTTAAAATTAATATCAAAAGGTGGGTATGATATAAATTAAAATGCATGGTAAATGTAAATAATTCAATGAAGTGGATCCTACATGATTAAATGGGGTCCACCCTCAAATTATATCATAGTGGATCTATGGATATATCAAGTATGAATAAAAAATGTAACCTTTTCTTTTATTTCTTTAATCTTTATTTTTATCTTAATGGTAAGACTAGATATCACATCCATACCCTAAACATTTATGATTCATCATCTGATTCATAGATATTTAAATAGTGATTTTTTACCATCTTAATACACAAACCAATATCGTTTTATATTTCTCTTTCTTATATATATATATATATTTAAAGGAATAATGTACGAATAAAATACCAACAGAAATCATGGATCACATCATGTCTCTTTAGTAAAAATTTAAAAGTAAATTTCATTAATAATGTAATCTTGTGTCCATTTTTTGAATATTCAACCAAATCATTTCAAATGGATAATCAGGATTAATACCAGGAGAATGGTAGGAAGCGACAATCCGATTTAAATGGATCCACTGAAAAAAGGTTATTCATGTGAAGTGTGGCCTAAAAAGGAAATATGCATGGTGGTTCTCAAGAAAATTTTTCTAAAAATATTTCCTAAATAAAATAAAAAATTTATTCATTTACTCATAACCTAAACAATATCTCAATTTAATTTTTTGTAGGTTCACATGACCAAGGTGTCATACATGAAATGTGATAAAAAAAGAATATGAAATATTGGGTACAAATTTCACTAAATAATGGTATTGTACAAAAATAACTAATAATTACCGGAGTTATAAAATCAATAAATAAGTAAATCAAAAAAAATCTAAAAAATTACGAATTTGAATTAAATTAAAATACTCAAAAGTATTTCTAAATATCTAAATAATAATAAAAAATTAATTTCAATAACTTCCAACCTACCTTTGTCTTTTATTTGAATGGGTGTAATGAGTTTTTAAATTTATTTAATGGTTTCTGTTAAAAATGTAACCTAAATAGGTGAATACAAGAAATAATCCATGTGAATCATCAATAAATTTCATCAAATACTCCCCCTAACCTAAAATTAGATAGTGTCCACACTATCCTAAAATGTAGTGTGGTATATATATTAAAAATATAGCACAAAAAAATGGAAATGAAATTTGAAATTGAATTTAGGAAATCAAGGGCTCCTTGTATGAGTGTCATTCCATGTAAAAACTTGATATAAGGAGTTTTAAAATTAGGATACCTGCATAATGTGTTTGATTGAAAAACATAAACTAGTTAAAGCATTATTCCACATGGTTTAAATAGTTATAAATTAGTGAAATGGGTAGGTTAACAAAATGCATTGTATAGAAATATAGACCATTTAAAAAGATGATATGTGAAAACATTGAAGTATTAGGATAGCCTATGAATAATAATTAGACCAAAATGAAAAAAAAAATCATAAGTACACAAAAGAAAATAAAGAAAAGAAAAAAATAGGTGTTTCATCTCATAAATGACTATTAATAATGTCGTCATCTTAGAAAATTTATATTTAGGTGAATTTGAGAGTTACAAAAAACCCTTCATGGAAGGATTCTAGGTAAATTTTTAACATTTTCCTGTTAAATTTTATGGGTGGTTCTTCTAATTTCTGAATCATAATAGTTTTATAATGGAAAACCATAATTTCTATGAAAATACTAATCCATCAGGATTTTAGCTATTCAGGGAATAATTTTATTCTATAATTGAATAACAGAACATTCTCTCTTGGAGTAAATAATTGAAATGTGATTCAATTTTCATGCCACTACATTTTATATCAATTAAAAAAAATTAAATTCTCATTTTCATTCATCCTATTTTTTCCTAGATCTTTTTATTGAAGAATTCTTATCTCTATAGATTTCAAAAAATCCATGTTATTTTATTGCCCAAATATATGAGTGATATAATTCCACTAAAGGATGTAATGTATTTTCCAACAATATTAGAAAAAGAGAAGTAAAAATGATAACTTTAATGACATGTGATAAACCCAATGTGAATCATATAGTTAGACACACAAATCATTTCCACTGGTGTTCTCTATCATCCTGAGGATTTTCATAATTTCCCTATTTGAAACATCAATGTACCCTGTTGTTTGCAGATGGTATGTAATTCAAGTGTTATATAAAATTCCATATTTTTTCTTTCAATCAATTCATAGAAGTATTATTTAAATTAATTTCCAAATAACTAATGAGTAAATAGAGAAATAAAAATCAATGAAAATATATTTTTCACTAAACCATTCATTTCCCCTTATATTATGATTAGGGGCATTAGATTCAACCCATTTTGAGACATAGTCAATTGTAAATATGATTTAAAATTTACTATAATAATTAGTAAATGTTCCCATGAAGTCAAACCCTTTTACATTGATGATCAGAATTAAATGATGGTATTTTAGGGAATTTCATTTCCATTCTCTATAGTCCCTATCTGCTTTCATTGATCACTGTTTTGAAAAACATTCCTTTCATCATGCAGAATTATAGCCTAGATTAGTATACTCTGAATGATTTTATCGATGGTATGTCTAGTTCCATGATTCCCATCTATTGGTGAAATATAAATCATTTCAATACCACATTATTTTTTATCTCCTAGAATGCAAATACAGAGTAATCCATCAACACAATTCTTAAAATATAGCGTTTAATTATATTAGTAATGAGAGATTTCAGCTTACCATATCTCCCTCCATTGATAGGCAATGTTTTTGTCAAGTGATCCCCTATTAATATAAATTGAAATACCCATTATCCATGGTGAATCATTGGTATTTATCATGAGAGGGGTTTCGTCAGAGAAGTCATATTTGATATCAAGATTATCATCATCTATAATGTTGAACAATATGGGTCTTCATAAAGGGTCTGTGATAACATTAGCAGTACCTTTTCTAACCTAGATTATGATATCATTCTATTGATGTAGTTGAATCAATCATATATGATATGGTTTGGACTACTTTTAGTGTAATATATATTTATGTTTTTCATGATCAGTGTATGCAACTACTTTCAATTGTACAAGCTGTGATCGAAAAATTTAAAAAAAATAAAACATTCGTAATTTCACATTCATTAGTAGAAAAATTTACCCAAGCATCATTCACTGTTTGACTGATATAGTAATTGGGAGAAAAGATATTTTTGACTACCTTTCGTCACACAACACCAACAATGAAGTCACTAGTCGTGCACGCCAATTCGAAGTCCTTGGTATAATAGGGTTAAGTTATGAAAGGAGGGGAAAAAATAATATTCTTTTGGGTATGAAAGGACCTTCAAAAATAACTGGCGAATTTAAAAATAATTTTGTTCTATAGTAAGCATGTTAATGAATAGGCTACTTATAGACTATTTTTAATGAATTGGATGCAAAATCATGAATGGCCAAAAAAGATCATTATTACTTTTAATGTTTTTGGATCAGTAAATACATTTATAACATTTATATAAGAGTGATAACATTACATTATGTGTTTTGAGATTTTAGTTTCATGTATTATTCCTCCTTTTACCATTAATGAAAACATGTCTAAGTTTAAAACTAGATATTTTTCTTCACTCCATTGCAAAGCTTCCTCAAAATTGCTCCGCCAAACGTTGAAGGATCCTCCGTATATTGAAAATTAATCAACAAATATTTATAAGAATTCCTATTCCATATCATGGAACATGTGATTCATGATCCATTGAAATTTTTGGTTCATTATAGATAAAAATGATGTATGTAGATAAGCAAAGGTTTGGAAGGGTCATACGAATGTCGTTTTGGAGTGGTAGTCTGGATTGATTGTAATTTGATTGTATCCTAAATAGTCACTCAAAAAATAATATAACTATAGTTATAAATGTTTTTCAATATTTTTATACATGTAGGTAGTGAAAAATTTCCTATTTGTGTTGTGGTATTGAGGTTCCTATACTTGATGCATACCAACCATCCAGTGATTGTTTGTGTAGAGATTAGGGCATTTTCGTCATTTTATAGAATTGTTATTCCTACATTATTTGGAAAGACTTACAGTAGACATTCCCATTCACTACTAGATATTGAAAATATTATTATATAATCTAGTAGTTTCAAAATTTATTTCATAACAATTTATTTCATTGGTGGGGTGTGTCGCCTCTATGGTTGGCATCTGGGATTAACACCTTCTTCTAACAAAAAATTGTTGGTGAAAATTTTTAGGGATGACCCCCTTATGGTTAGACACTCCATAGGATATTAAGTTTTTGCTACTTTAGAAGACACATATCATCTTATGCTCCTATTTTTTGGTCATATCTCTGGTGCTAATTACCACTAGTGCTTCCATAGTCTCAATGAATAAGTGCTTCAGTGTGCTCGACAATAGATTTAATTCCAATGATGGTGGAATATTGAAAGAGGGCATGAATGTTGGGCTAGTGTCCCTTGTATATTGTTGAAATTAGTTTTCATTATCATGCTCAATGTCATCTTATTAATCATGTGTAAATATATCCTTGTCATCGTCAATGGTCTTAATCACATCATTCCCATCAGTACAAAAGATGGACTGATAGTCAAAGGAATCATTTCCTTTCTTAGAAGCCATTGCTAATTCGAAAATGAGTTGTTCGCCTCATTCTATGAATATAAAACATCCATGTATGTTGTCAATTAAATCCATCCAAGTGAATGAAAATGGTCATCCTAAAATGATTGCAACATATCCTTATTCTTCCATGTCCAAAATTAAAAAATCTATAAGAAAGATAAACATTCCAAATTTATCTAAGAAATACTTGAAAAGTCATTGAAGATACTTGCCTTATCATTTATCTAGTTTAAGTTCCCATATTTTCAATTTTAATTATTTTTTCAATATCTTCTTGAATAAACTCATAGGAATGATATTTATGCTTGAACCTAGATCACATTATTTTCCTCTGACGATAGATGAACCAATAGTTACAGGGATTGAGAAACAACTATTGTATCACATCATTTATGGAATCATATAATGAACAATGACATATAATTATAAATTTAGGGATATTAATCATATGTCTCCCATTTTTCTATTTTTGGATAGTATTTCCTTTAATAATTTCTTATAGGTCGGCATTTAGGGTATGGATTTAGTAAATGGGATGTCAATGTGAAATTTACAGAACATTGTTCAATCGTTTTATTTTTTCCCATGATATTACGCCACCTCAATCATTCTAGGATGAATGGGATTTTTACAAATGGGGTCATATATAAACATCTTTCTTCTCAGTATATTTTTTCGTGGTTTTGTAGTTATTTCAGATTCTACACATGTTTTATTAACTTCTTCTTTTTTGTATCATTTTCCTCTTCACTGATGCAGTTTCCTATTTCTCAGTTTCCTCCAACTTTACTCTCTTATACTTTCATGGTTTTTGAAAGTCTTGAATTTTCACACTACTAAGTACCACTATATTTTATTCTTCTCTTAGATAGGTTACATTGTTATCGGTAAATGTGTATAGTAGTCGGTTTGATTAGTTTTTTTAAATTTGAAACAAACGGTGATAATGATTTCACATTGATACCATTTGGTTTTACATATGGATCTCTTTATTTTACATAATTTGGTATTCATTTTTCATGAAATAAGAAAACAGGTTTTGATGATTGTTTTGGATAGGCTGGTCTTATTTTTGTGTCCTTGTTTGAGCTTTTTGATAATGAACCATATGAGCTGGAAGGAAATGTAGATCATTAGGAAAAGGTTGTTTTAGGATGAGGAGATATACTTTTTTGTGGGTACTCAAGTGGTCCATGATTTATTTGTGTCAACTATCCACTCCTCTATTAAATGTATCTTTTGTTTTGTTGCGACAGCTACTGACCCAGCCTTTGTTGGAAGTGTGGTTGTCGATAAAACAAGAGATGTTGGTATTGTAGGTAATATTTATTTTAAATGATAAAATTACAATCATGATATTAGGGTTCCATAATCCTTTTCATATGATTACGGAAACGATTTAGGCATCCAATCATCATTCAAGATTGAACTTCTATTAATAGAGAATGATGGGGTGATGGCAGCTTATGAAATTATATAATTTCATCTTCTTATAATAAACCACAACTTGAGATGTGAGTTTTGTTGACTCTTCCACATGATTAATTACATGTCGAGGACAACCTAAATTTCTTTTACATAGAATACAATTATGTGAAACATCATCTATAATTTCATGAACGACTTCCATTGTACTGATGATTAATCCACCAACAATAGTGATGTCTACTACAGTCTGTGCAGCTGGATGGAGTCCTTGATAAAATTTCTGATTATGAAGCCATAAAATTGAATGTGATGTTGGAATTTTTTAGGTATTCTCTTTGAATCTGTCCCATGATTCATATAATTAGATTCTATCTTATTGGGATATGTTTTGAATTTTATTCAAAACCATTCAAATCTAAATTAGTGGGATGTATTTTCCTATAAGTTTGTATTCAAATTCATCCAAAGTCATGATTGACTCAGGAGCCTGATTTTTAGCCATTCCATAGATTTATCATGCAAGAGTAAAGGGGAAAATATTATTCAAATGTTATCCAAGGATATTCCAAGAATAATAAAGGTATTAAAAACCTCATGAAATTTTGAAATGTTCTCTGGGTGGTATTCTCTTTGATATCTATTGAAATTCCCTATATTTTGTATCATATGTATTAGTCCATATATGATTTAAGATTTTTATATCGGAATACACATGTGAAAAATGTGGGGTGTGCACCACTAATGTAAGATAAACCATAGTTTATAATGGTGTTCTTCTATAGTGTTAGTCACATACATTGATTGGTAGGTGGAACATATTAGCTATTGTGAAAGTTTGGGAATCCAACATCGATACACTCAACTATTTTGATGGGGCTTTGTGTAGTGATTATTCTATTGATCTTAGGATCAAAGATATGTTGTTCTTGTAAATCATGGATTCTTGATTGAATCAAGGGTCCCTACCACATGTACTGGATAAGAAGAAAGAAATGAACAGAGAAATATAGAGGACATAGGTGTTCCAAAAGAGGAAAAATATAAAAAGGAAAAGGGGAAATAATATATGAAATGGGTAGGGGTGAGGTAATTTGGGGATCGATCCAAAGGTCACAGTGTATGAGCAAAAATATTACCTGACAATGATACAATAATTTGACTCTCCCACATGTGTCGTAGAATTCTCCCGACCTGTATCATATTATAATTTATAGTCCCAAGTTACACATAATACAAGGGTGTGGTAATGTGGTAGATTATGTTTAATCCCTTTAGAACTACTGGTAGGTCAAATTCCACTCTAACAAAATCCCTATAAGGTATTCTGTAATTTCACTCTCCTGGTTTCATGTTTACTAATGATAGGTATTATTGAGTTTTTGGAATATATTAAATTAAGGTATCAGGGTAAATTTAAAGGCTCTTGATAAAATATAATCATAGATTTAATATAGAAAATTCCTATTACTTAGGCTTCAAAGTGGTGAAAAGTCCCCAATTGGATTTGGAAAACCCAATCAGATCTACTTATTCTTCAATTATCACATGGAAAGGGTACAACAGACAACATAACTAAATTACCCATGTCTTCTATATAGAATGTATCACATGATATTGTTTATTTTTCTTATCATCTCATGTTAGGTTAGGTTCATTCAATCCCACTTCCCATGGTTATGGTTGTCTAAAATAATGTGATTAAAAATTATTATTAACCTAATTACTAGAGATAGGGTTACCAATTTTCAATCTAAATATTCATTACGTTTGAAAACAACACTGTTGTGGACCCCTATCCCTAGATGTATAATCCATACAAGGTAGTGATGATCAAAAGAAAGGAAATATTAAGTATTATTTCCACTATCATAAAACTATTGAAAAAGATACATTTCAAGATTTTAATAAGTAAGAAAGAACATAAAAAATTGAAATACATACATATATATTTAGAAAATGAATTCACACAATGAAATGGTTGAGAAAATAATTATACTGATCTAAAAAAATTATAATCATTCATGAACTTACTATTAATGATGAAATAATAAATAATCATGCAGGTGTCGATGAAGAATTCAAAGAATCCTACAAATATTTGTCGAATAATGTACGAAATATAGAAACAAGTGAAGATCGAGTTTGGAATGATTATTAACCCAAAAAGATTCAATAAAAACATAACATAGTAAATGAAATATATTTTTGAATGAAAATTGATGAAAAAATAGAAGAAAAATGCGAGAAAAAGTAAAACATGTGATGCTCCCTATATTCAGAGTGTATTGGAAATTTTAATAGGCCATAGAAGTAAATTATATGTAAACCATGCATGTAAGGTAATAGATTAATTGACTTTAGTCGCAATATGTGTACATCCTATATGTTGGTTTCATGCTATGTATTTGGTATCATGTTTCCCATCAAATAATTGGTTTGTATCTTTGATAGGGCTAGGCTTTACAACATTAACATCAGGCAATATCATCACATCATCTATAAAATTTACATTTGGTTGTATACTGATCTTTAAATGTTTCACATTGTGTAATGGATTTACATGATATGTATCATTTATAAATCATTAAATATCATCATGGGTTGGTTTATGTTTATTTAAGAATACATTGAATATGATATATATGTTGTGTTGTGATACATGGAATAAAAAATCCTATTTTTGGAATATTTTCATGATTTATTCATATAATTCAAGAATTACTAATTCATGTGAAAACAATCCAAAATGATGTTCATTATCAAATATATCAATATTAAATATTAAATAAAATAATACAATAGGAATATATAATTTCTCTTATCCAGTATCATTATTTCTAAGATCATGGTGTCTAATATTAAGCACTTCCATCATTGAATATTCCGTTATTATTTCCCATTATATTATTGCATTAATAATATATATGTAAGAATTTTTTCCAGTATGTAATAATTAAATGACATTTTCTTTCAGTTTTTCACCTCTCCATTTTGATTATTTCTTATTTATTCATGATATATTACTCTATATGAAACCCTTACTAAGTATATTTGATTTACAATATTTTTTCTCCTTCCCCATGCTGTATAGATTAATTCATCAAATGAATTTTTAGGATGTAGAGTTTTAGATTCAGTTATGTTTTTAATGTTTTTCAAATGTAAAATGGGTATCTTGTATGTATATGGTTCTCTGAGACTACAAAAATAATACGTCTTTTGGGATTATTACACTTTTATAAATGCCAATGTAATTAATTAATCATTGGATCTAGATTACAATAGCCAAGGTTGTTATATTCTACTTTTAAATATAGAGACAATTTATTTATCCTCTATACCTTTGTTTTCTTGTACATTCACATCATTGTAAAAACTAAATTTTGATCTAAAAAAGATATACCTTTTCCAAAACTAAAATTCTTTATATCACATGAAAACAAACTAGGGATAAAAAACATTGATCAAATCAAAATATGACCTTCCATTAGGTATGATTTATAGATCACTTATTGATCCTTCACAATCCATGAGAGGGGGTATGTGGAACTAATTTTCCCAATCATTGTTGAGATTTTTAGTTTATTTTCTATTAAAACCTCATACAATTGAACCTAGATAGTAGTTAATAGAATGATATCTAATATAAACACTCAATTATCACATACAAATTAAATGTATATAATTAAAGAATAACCAGCCTAAAGAAATTTTAAAAGGGTTGAATTCAATGAGAAATCCTTCTAATTTCTATTATCATCCTGTGATTGTATAATGGATTTTATTATAAATAATATTTAATTCATTATAATTGAAATTTGATTTTTAGAAAACTATTGGGAATATATAAATCACTACCCATATATATTGTTTTTATACCTGTACCAATAGTTCTTCAATGGTGTTGTTTACTCTAACATCAATAGTTCTTCAAGATATCTAATAAACAAATAAACAATATTTTTTATTCATCTTAATAATTTCACCACATCAAATTGATTATGATGAATATTTTTAAGCAAAATAACGTCAATTTCAAATGTAATTTCAATGATATTACATGATTTTTAGTCCACATATATCAGATATCCATCATAATAATTATTTATTTTTTAATAATAAAATACCCCCCTCATTATTTTTCCATAATTATCATTTATTATTGGTAGATATGGTAACAATTATGTACAATTGATTTGATTCAAATCTAGCATTATTTGATATAATGATGTATCAAATTTCTCAAAATTAACCTCCTAAATAGAGAATATTTATATATAATATATATTTTATCATTCTTATTTAGTTTATAACAAAAAACAATTGATATTGTTCTACTTATTTGAATCATTTGGATGTATGGGGAAAACTACGGTCAACACCCTCATTTCTCCTTCAATACCAGTAAATATTTCCACCAGCATCTATATATGATAATAAATATCATCATACAATATCTTTCTTTACCAACCTAATATATATATGTGTGTGTGTGTGTGTGTGATAATAATAATTAACACATTATTGGTTACTCCATCCTGTGATCTCCTCATCCACAGTTTTTCCCACTATTTCTTCAAAATTAATATATATAACCAAAGTTAGACATTCTCTCATTAACTATGGTCATAATGAAACACATATTAACAAATAAACAATTATATATATTATTTTCTATATAATATCTCAAAATTTATATCAATAATTGATTTATGAGTCATGAATCATGTATCATGGATATATTTATTTAACTCTTCATTTAAATGCCCTAAATAATCAGGTAGTCTTCCTCCTAAATCTTCACATTTTTTATTATGACTATGATATTACCTCATTATGATTCATTAAATATATTCAAGTAGAATTGTGCATTGAATATCCTTCATAATTTTCACACAAGACTATTTTCATGAATATCCCATTCATGATATATGTAGTTTATCCTATCAATTAAAATCTATTGGATAAATTTTTAATTTTTTATCTTACTCATATTTAATGTATACACATAACACTACCTGCATGAACTATTATTTTCAACACAACCCATTCAAAAATGACGTTGAATTTCATTCATGTTGATTCTTAAGAAAATCTAGATATAGTATCCCATGATTATATAAATATAATATGCATCGATGCTTCTCTTATCAGCTAAAACTTATTCTACATTTCAAGAGTCATGGTATCTCCTCGTACTATTAGATATAATTGTATCACATTCTACCCAATTGTAGTAACTACCACCCAATGGTATAAAATTCTATTAGCATTTGATGATGTTATAATCTATTAACTTGTGGTATCATACAAAACTAGAAGTATCATAATCATCTGGTGTTAGAAAAATGGCTATTTTTTCAAAATCATGATATATTATCTTTCATCGTATCCAGCTATTGTCACAAAATTATTTTTAACCTTATATTAGTAGTGGATCATAAAAGGTACCATTATGAAATCTCCCTATACCACTAATCCAATGTGTTGGGTGACCTTAGGTGAGGGGTTACCTTTATACAAGATTTTTTACCCTTACAATAGAACGCTATTACCTTTATACTAACATAATCTTCGCATACACAATATTTAGGATCTTTTGGATACATTTATGTATCTTAACTTGTACCCTAACACAAACATATGGCTACCATTATGAAAACTTCAGGGAAATGTATGCATGGTAATTTATTAATATATATGGCATAAGAATTCATGAGTGCCCTTACAAAACTCCATACATACATTTATGCAGCTGTATAAATGTGCTAAAAACACATACACAGCCTCGAACAAACCTTTTTACCTTTACACATCACAAATGAACTTGTATATTCCTTTATGATGACTTAAATTACCTCTATCTATATCACTTTAAAATTACAATAGGCATTGATTACCCTTAAACAATCTTTTTCTACCTTTACAAAGAGATCAATTTCTTTTTACACATGCAACTCAACCCTCACACTAGCTACATGTAGACTTACCCAAGCTTCCATATTATTTTAAATAAAGTTTTAAGACATGCATCATGTCATAATAAATAAAAAATAATGTGATATAATAGATAAGATCATTTTTTACTCAAAAACCTCTTCGTCATCCATGTAAAAATTAATCTTCATAAAGCATCATGGATAGAATTACATTTAGCATAATCATCCAAAATTATTTAATATGCATGAAACTAGTTCTTTGGATATCATCAAATTCAAAAGGATGTTTCTTCACATAATATTTATTTCATTTTTACAACAAATATAAGTTCCATTATGCATACTCAACATGTAAGTACCACAATGATTTATTTTTCCAAATTTCCATTAGTGTACATTTAGATTGAGAAACCCGAATGAATTTAAGAATATATCATTCTATTGATTAAGATAAGGAGATAAAGAATCTAAATGGGGAGGGATAATGGACTATAGGGGATCATTGAATCATAGTCTCAATGAAATTCTTATTGGTGATAAGGACGTTGAGGCTTCACTTCATGCCTTGAGTTTTATTCTTCATAAATAACCCTATATATGGTGGTTCCCTATTAAATACTATATACCATCACCTCGTAAATAGGTTGATTTAGTATGTGGTTATTGAAAATAATGATAAAAAGAAATTGAGTCCATGTAAATAACTACTCCTTTAATTGTATCAAACAAAAAGTCATGTACTTTTTAAGTTCAACTAGAATTAAGTCTTCATGGTTTTAGATGGATTTATTTTTCATTGTGGGTACCACCAGTTGATGTTCGTCATCATAATTATTAGTGAATACAACTGATTATTTGGCTTCCTTTCTAACTTTTCTCAAGAACTCTAGGATGTAGTGGGAGAAATATGTGAGTCTCGATCCAAGGATTTATGAAATAGTTGATTGATATATTCTTTAAAATACATGATGAGCTATCCAAATTAATCGTCGTTGAAATTTCGAAATTGGTCTCCCGTAAAATGTTTTTCAAATTTGATAACTGTTCCACCAAAAAGAAAAGGGTCAGTCAATAATTCCATCTTCATTTTCTTCATCAAATCGAATTAAATTAAATAAATAAAATATTTATAGAGTAGAATATAAGTGATTATATAGGATTTTATGGAATGGATGTATATTGATCCAAGAATGTAGGGGGTCCATTTCAAGGACATTTTAATATCTTTTAGTGTAGACTACTGGGTTGAACAAAGTTGTCTTCAAGGTGTTTTTTGTCAAAAAAATAAATACTATAATTTACTTATTTATGTTTTTTTATTTCAATTTATTGAAATAACGGGAAATGGGATGGGGTATTAGTTTTTTTGTTTAGTTAAAAAATAATATTTTTTGATTTATTGAAACATACAAGATTTCATTGGAAAAAAACAACAATTAATTGACCCAAATGGTTTCCATAACAATAAAATTTATTTTTAAAAAATTATTTTAAATATCCTATAAATACTAATCCTGGATAACCTTCCACTACTAATTTTTTTGGTATTAATTTAGTCATGGGAATATTTTTAAAATACCAAATGAGACCTACTCAACTAGTAAAAATTAGTATTCACAAATTGATCAAGAATATGTTACTATCCTAAAATTATATCCATAATATATCATTTCATTCATGGACTGACCACAATATAATTTATTATGATTTGGGTGAGAGAAGAGGGAGGAATATGGATTTGTGGGGGAATGGAATGAATCTTTGATAAATGTTATGGAATGGTAGAGAATTATTTTACCACCCTATTAACAATAAATTCCACATTCCAACTAAATTAAAACATTAATAAAGAAATAAAGGGGATAAAAAACACTCTAAAAACCACCCTAAATTCCATGCATGTGGATAGTTACCAACCAGTGTCGTAATTATGAGGCATAATCGGTGAAAATGAAGAAAATAAGAAAGGGCGAAGAAGATAAGGGAAAACCACTTTATATGAAACAAATATCTTAAAATACATAAGAATAGTTCTATTAAAAATAAATTTAATCCCCTTTTTCATATATCAATCAAAGTGGGGGATATAAATAGTTAAAAAAAAGAAATAACATGTATATGACTTCATTATATCACTATAATTATTATAACACCTCTTAATGAATCATTCATGTAGTGGATAAACTCAATATAACATAAATGAGTGGTTATTTATTCATGTATATTCATTCTAGATTCCACATTTCATGTTGGTTATTCCCCAATGATCACTTATCTAAACATTAATATGGATGAATGCTATTTTGACCCATTATTGTAACATTTACTACTTTATCCATACACCATGATTAAAAAAATCCATTTATTATGAAATTTCATGCATATAGCCACAATGGACATGGATATAATTAGTGTATTTTGATTTTAATCATAGAAATTTTTAGTCAAATAAATTGGTTGAGGCTACATTATGGAAAATATATCCATATTTGATTCTAGTTGATCCATTAAGAATAGTTTGACTGTTTTTTCTTGGGGATTAATATTTTTTTATATAGTGAATGAATACCATATTATATCATGTGGTTTAATAATTTCAGTTTTAGATACATAATTACTAGACGATAGTTCCTTAGGGATATGATCTATGTTTTGTTCCATCATAAATCTATATTATTATGATGAATAATACATTTAGGGGATAATGATACAATGGGAGATCATATGATAATGTTGGAGTTTCAGGATATTTTGAATTGAGTTTCAATGCCACACTTCTGGTTGGTGGTATATTAAATACATAATGAAATCTTTATCTCACATTGTAAAATATTATAGATAAAAATAGTTTTCGGAGCTCGTTTTAGTTCATAGTAAATGAGGTCAATATTAACATTTATTTTCACTTGGGATCTCCAATGCGTCATAATCTATAATGATCTGAGCCTTCTCTCAGTTGCTAATGTATCAATATAAAAAAATAGATTCCAAATACACCATTTAATTACACAACTCGTCAAACACATGCGACATAGGTCAAAAATTCTTATAGACCAGCCACACCCATACTCACTTGAGATTATACCTAGGATTACATCCACTATACTTTCACATGATTGGTTTGTGAATATTCATTGATAATTCTGGTAGGAGAATTAATTTTTAATAGTAAGTATATAAATTTATATGTAAATACATGTCCATAGTTATCCTATAAAAATACAAATTTTTTAGTTGATCATTAATCAATTTAAACATGAAATATAATTTTATTGTTAATAATATAATTTATTTCCATTTCCTTATAAAGATTAAAAAACATACTATAAAATTAAAAAATGTTTATTTAGTATTTTTAATATGATATATTATTTATAAATAAGGTAACAATAAATTATAATTATATGAATCTATGTATGAATTAGTGAGTTGGATGCATAATAGTTTATATTATACTGAATGATATAGGTATATTTTCACCTGGTGAAAATTTATGCCTTCGTAAGACTTATTTTTATGATAATAGTATTTCATGTATAAAAGATTTCTTATGGAATATAATATTTTTTTCTTTTAGAGATGGATTTAAAAAAGTAGACATTAGCTAGAATGTTTTTGATGAACACGTTTATATCCAGTTAGAAAATAATGCTTATTTATTTGAGGTTATACTATATTTTTAGGAGTTGTTGGTTGGTTATATTTAAATAACTCATTAATTCTAATATGGTTTTATAGAGGTAATTATATTGTAATATCACCTCAAAAACTACATTAAGATTTAATGATGAGAGATTTTGTTTTTGATCATCCAAATAGATTTTGGTAGTGACATGTGATATATTGTTGATGACTCTTGTTTTGCAGTGTATGAAATATTTTGAGATACGTGTTGTGTTATTCTCTAATATTGATTAACATTTACCAACATCAGTATCACCTATATTCAGTAGTTATTGGTAATTTTTTTTGTAAATATGAATATTTTAGTGAAATTGATTGTAATATGTTATTCATTTTGATTTTAGGGGAGTAATTTCCTATTTCATAAATAATCATAGAGAAAATGGTTGAAAATAAATTTCATAAAACTATAACATGGAATGTCCTCTTCATGTTTATATGAGACCCTAATAGGAAATTTTTTTAAATGGGTAGGACTGCTAGTGGAGTAAAATTAGTGTTATGACCATGGAAAATTCATATTTAAATGAAAATACCTTCTCATATATAGATTTCATAGTAGGAAAATGAAAATTACATTGCCTATAAAAAAATCATGATGAAATAACTATTTATCATAATATATAGATTAATCATCTCATCCTTTTAGATATTTTTAATAGGTGGTTGTGAGGTGATCTATAGTTTCATTATTTTATGTGAGATGGTAATTGTTGAAATGATATGGTTAGTTTTTTTCATAATGATATGAAAATGGAATTTTTTAAATGGTAACCCTAAATAGACAGTTGTAGAAGTCCATAACAATATCTAATAGTATGTTATATTTAAAATAAGATCATTAGAATATATTTTACTCCAAATATTAACATGTTCATGATAGATGAATAATAAGTCGTTTGTTTGAACATGGTGTTGGGGATTATTAGACAACTTTTTCTAGCATTGTAACTCTATTTAGAATCAATAGTGACGAAGTCATATAAATCGAAATATTTTCATGAAATAAATTTAATATTCCTCCTTAAAGTGATGGATATTGATTCTCTCCAATATATCAAGAAGATGAATTTAATTAAGCTATCAATGAAACGAATTGAGTGACTTACATACATTTCAATCCATGGTATATTATAGTGTTGTGATGATATACAATGGGATTCTATAATGATTGTGAATCAAACCTTGGTTTTCAAATTATAGGATTGAAGAGAAATCATGATGAGTTTATAAATACAATACATGGATATGTAAAGAAGGTTAGGAAAAAATATGTGATTTTAAATATTTTACATCATTTACTCAGTAAATGATTATATATGATATCTGTTTCGTAGAATGTGTCATATGATCATACATATCCTAGATCATTTTGAGACATATGATCATATAGATGGTTGAATATGATCAAGATATTATTTTTCATCTTATAGCTATAGGAAAACTTCTTGATATTTTAGAGTACTCAACTACTCGTGAGTACAATAACATACTCCCCAATGATAGAGAATATATAGTGGTTCAGATATGGTATTGTAGATTTATGATAACCATTGAGGGAATAATTTTTTAGATATAAGGTTAAACTAATAATTTCTCATTGTTATGGATTGATATATTATAATCAATGATGGGAAGCCTCATTTAGGTTCATTGGAAGAAAAATGACTAATATGTATAAGTGAAGTAGCCAACCCCAATATATTATCATCTTGAATATTTTTTATTGTATATTATTTCACAAGTTATTTATTACAATTCTATATACAAACATAAACATTACATTGTATGGTGTGAGTTAGATGTTGAAAATATATTCTTGCATTCATTAAATAGTTTGTGTTGAGGAGGTACCAAACTATAATGGGGTAATTAACAATGTATGATACACTTTATAAAATATCTTTTAATGTTGTATGAATTTTAGTAATATTCTTGCTAATAAATAAAAAATACACGATCTCAATAGATCCCCTTTATGATAGTGATTTTCTTTATTTTTTCAAAATCTATATCATTAGAGAGACAATAATAACCCTTGTTTTACATGTTAATGAATTCGTATGATCATAATTTTCCTTTTATTGATTCCATTAGTTGTTTTATTTCACATAGTTATTAAAATATTGTTAGGTGTCATTTAATTAATATATATGTGATGTTTGGAGTGAAAATAAAATACATATCATAACTTAGGATTCCCATTATTGATTTTTTTTAATATTATGTATTTTAATCAACTGATAAGGGTTGGGTGAGACAACGACAATTTTAATAGTAGGTACTTATTTTTCTTAAAATATATTTTCAACACTTTTATAGAGTTTGAAATAAATTATTTGAAATTTAGGATGATTACCAAATGTAATATTGGAATACATGGGTGGTGGGTGTAAAAATGACGAGGAATTAGGGAAAATTAGCTTTCTATAGTATAATATATTTTTTAAAAATTATATAATAGTTTCATGCATCATTTAAAAAATTAGATAAATTTTAATAAAAAAATTATATAGGATCCCCATTTTCCCTATTATATTTGATCTCCACCAATGAGTGAACCTGAATAGAAACCCCTCTTCCCTGAATGTTTCCCCTTTGAATCCTAGTTATTATTCAAGGTTAGATTATCAATAATCATCTTATATTTCATTATTTTTACCCAAATCATCCCATAGTGTCATGTGGTTTCAATTATGGTTCATTTATATTATAGGATTTTTTATTTCATGGTGTTTTTATATAATTCTAATTATCGATCTTTTATTTCTTATTTTAATAAAATATATTCACTTGTGTACAGTTGGTGGTTATATTTTCCTTGAACCCTTTAATATAAACCATAATTAATGAATATTTATAAATTATTTATTTATTGGTTTGGAATATATTTTATCTTCTAATTCTATTTTTTAAAGAAATTTTTAGTGTGGCTTGAAAATAGATGTGGTTTTAGGTCGATTAGATATAAATATAATGTTTAAAAAAATTTCACTTGTATTTTATACATAAAATATATAATTATATGTCATTTTATTTTTTATTATTACATGTATTGGATTCAATAAATCTATATTTTATTTTATAAGTGTAAAAAGCCTTTAACATGGGATAATGCATGTGGGACTTCTGATGAATGGGTTTTATTGGGTTTTTGGTATCACATTATCCACGCTTTTGAATTTTTTAAAATATCTATGAATTATGTTATTATTAAGTATATAAATTTGTTATTTTTCATTAAATTTTTGGCATTCTATGAATAGATACTTGAATTTGAATATTTTTGAATTTTCCCAAACAATTTCATATGTTTTAATATTAATAAATCGTGGGTTCTTAGGGTTTAGTGTGTAACATAGATTTATTTGTATAACTAGATACCCCTATATCACTTAATCGTGTAGGATCGACCTAATCATGTTTATATATTCTATATAAGGTGTGTTGGTAGGATTGATTAAAACCATGTATAGTGGTTATATTCAGTTGAATTATATATTTGTCCCTAGGGAGAATTTGTCCATGAAGAATATATTTCTTTTTCGATTCTTTATAAAATAGCAAGAGTGTATTTTTTTTCCTTACATGAATATAAAGACGTTTTATCTATTCATATAATAAAGAAATGGTTTTAAATGAAACTACTTGTTTTTAATATAAATCCATTGAATTGTAAAGAAATTTTATTTTATTCTTCACTATTAAAATCAAGCATGATGATTTGGTATTTATGTGGGGGTGAATAGAATCATTAGAGGTATCATCACACACTTATATTTTAATCATAATTTTAAACAAATTGTAATTATTTTTGATTTGTGTTATCGAATAATCACATATAATTCAATATTAAATTCAAAACCGTGAATTTTCATTTGTGGAGTTAAAATTAATTTATATGTAATTATTTTAGGTCTTTTAATGGTTAATGTTTTCAATGGTATTTAATTTTTAATTTTAATTTTCACATTATGAATGATGTGTTTCAACCAATACTTATAATTTAGTGAAATATTTCATGTGTTTAGAGAAATAATAACCCATCAATTTGGCTAGCCCTCAATTGACTAAGCCCAAGTTACAAGGACATCCCTTCATAGGGCTGGCTGACCAAGGGTGTAATTAGAAGGCAAGCTCAAACCATAGGGGTGAACGAGGGAATAAAACCACACATAGGTGGGACCATGGGTAATCAATCATTTGGTATGGATAGGATGGTCTAAATCCTATGTAAGAGCATATACATGAATTTGTCAAGCCCTCACATATGTGAGAGTAAATCCTCATCAGGATGAAGTGGTTTGTGGTGACGAAGGTCATCCAATGACACTGGATTGACATCATTATGATTTGGTATGAAGATCTTCAATTATAAAAGACCATTCCTATCATCGTTGGATTCAATGAATGATATATATCTAAATGGGTTCTAAAAAAATGACATCATCCAACCTTTCTCGCACCTCTCTCACCCTCAGATACACTCCTCCTCCACACTCTACCAAGATCTACCACTACTACCCCACTTGACTCTCCGTAAACCACTTGAAACCATTTATATTAAAATTTTCTAAGTCATAAGAACTTAATATCAGCCTATAGAATCATTTAATCACCCAAAATTACATAAAAGAACCTCATAGTATAATTCTAATCAACATGATACCATCTTGAAGGCTCCTTAGGCCACTTCGACTGTAGTAGTAAGAAGAGGCCCTCACAGCTCAGCATCGCTGCCACCATGGAACTGCCACATTTTTCCCAAACTGTACACAATTTTATGCACGTGGAGAATGTCACAATTTCCACAACCACTTACCTATAGGATCCGTCTATGTATGTTGTTGTGTGAACATCATCCATTAAAAAATATTAACACTCGATATCCTCATGCGATTTATATCTCTCAATCCTTACTCTCCGAGAATCTGTGAAGGCCAAGGAATAAAAGATTATTTTCCATCACTACCTACAAATAGATTTATGCACCCACTAACAAAGACTCATCACCCAGGTAGTGGAGGCTGGTGAGTTTGACGTTCTGATCTACTATCCATTTCTATTTCTTCTTCCATTTATTTTTTTTATTTTAATTGTAATTTTATTTTACTTCGATAAATATAAATCCATGCATTATTTTTTATTGGAGTGTTCCTCCACACCAATCCTCTTCTACTTTTCTAATTTTCTGTTCTTCCTCTCATTTTTTTATCATTTTGTCTTTTCTTTTTATTTTATTTCCTTATTAATTTTGATTATTATCCCTCTATATCATATTCCTTATTATTATTATTTTTTTGTTTAACTACTTTCTCTCATCCTAAATCTCAATTATTTATATTTTATCCTCTCTCTCTTACTCCTCTTCCAATCTCCATTTTTCATTTTATCTTATTCTAATTCTCCCTCGATTATTTTTTTTTCTTTTTTTTCATTATTTTATAAAAATTTATTCTCTCATTATTTTATTTTATTTTAATTATGTTATTTATCATTACACCATGTGATTAATTACTACATATAATAGTTGGATGACAAGAGGCTTGGATTAGGGGAGGTCATGGGGTTCTTGAATTCGTTGTTAAAATGTATTTTTCTTTTTGTGGTAGATATGAGTGTCATGAATGGGTGTGGTTAATAAAACCCATGACATGAATAACAATCTTTTTGTATTATTTTTTAATATATTTTCTCTCTATCCACTGTTATCTCTTCACACCATGAATGTTAAAATTTCATTTATACAGTTTTGTCCCCAAAAATGTTACATCCCAAACAAATGTTTGTCATCATACATGAATACATGAGGAGGTGGAATTTACATTTATTCATGTAATTAATGGTTATAAAATTTATAAAAAGTATATAGTAATTAATCAAGATATTTCATGAATGAATTATGAAAATAAATTTATACAAATAAATTTGAATAATGATTGAACCCAAAACTGAACTTAATAACATGTTCATTATTCCTAATTTAAATTTTTTATCATTTCATTCTTATTTATGTTTTCATATTTCTATTCATTTCAATATCATATAAAATAATAAAAAAACATTTTCCATTTTTTTATATAATAAATACAAACAATAAACAAGTAATAGTTTAGGTGAAATTGAATAATTGAGTTAATAAACATAGAAGCACTTCAACTAAGAAGAACCTAGTCATCCACTATTCTCCACATGGAAATTAATATTCTTTTATCATTCCATATAAATGGTTGGAATTAAAAACTAGAAATGTCTCTATGGTGCTAATCAGTTTCTTACTTATATATTTCTAATTTCTCATTATATATAATTTTCATTGTTTTCGAAATTAAAATCCAATAAAATAATATTTTCATGATGTATCCAGACTGATAATACTCTACAAAGGACAATTAATAACAAGTTCTAGAATCCATAGTTGATAGAAACTGGTATATGGAAGATAGTTTTTCTACATGGGTTATATAGATCATGGAGATCAAATCCAAATTATCCACAAGGATGAATTAAATGACCTAATTTATTATCCTAAAGAGAATCTCAAGAAACTAGTTATTAAAGGATTGGACAATGAGTTATATGTGTTTTGGGAGTACCTTCCATATTTTTATCCATGAATTGACAAGACAATAATTGATCTATCATATATTTTCCCTCCACTTTTAGAAATGTTACCTTGGAAATAATCTAGGATAAAGTGGCTAAAAAACTAAAATATTATATTAAACAGCTTGAAGATATGGTGGATTAAATGTCATGAATGATTTAATGGATAAATTAATATTATCCAACATCATTAGAGTAACCCAAACACATGCCTCGAGAAAATAAGGAATCACCACTCGTCTTCCATGATTTTTCTATAGAAATATAATTGGTTGATACAATGATTTGGATGTATATACAACCCAGAACTTTTAAGAAAAAACATAAAGATGATTATGATAAGATCTAGTGATTCCATGACGAGGAAAACATTCCTGATGAGATAAATGTGAGGGATCAACAAGATCTCGATGACTTTTGGAATGAGTATATGGTAAAAATTGATCTCCCTGATCCCTAAAAAGTATAATATCCTTCGAATTTTTGTTTTTTACATATAGTGGATGAATCCAAAAATGTAATGGAGTAAGAATAAAATACGGATGATCATTAGATCGTACATTTATCCACTAGGATCAGACATAAAGAGACACTTAACATTATAGAAGTTATTGAAGTAGAACCATCTGAAGGAGGTGATCATTATTTGAATTTTTTATATATTTATTAAAAACGAATTTAGGATCACTCCTAAATTATTTTAATATCCATATTTGGTCAATCATTATTCTTCCATGTAGGATGATGAAGAACCAACACCTTCCCCTATTGAGTAACACATGGATATCCCTAATTTCAATGGACATGCATACATGAAATCCCATGAATAAATACAAGTTTATGAGATGATAACATCAAACCATAGGTTTCACATATCTAATGGTTAAAATTACTTATTATAAATTTAAATTCAATTTTTTTTCAATTAAATATAACTAATTAATTTAAATTTGATCATTCAATTTATACAACCTTTGTTAATCAATCCATGGAAGAAATAGAGGAGGATACACAAGTATAAACCAATAAGGATGATGATTCAGACATCATCTTACAACTCTAAGTATAATTTACATAACCGTGAATGTGGGTTATCTATTATACTATGTACATGGATCATACATCACCATGAAGGAAAATGTTCCATCTCGGAGAATCCAAAAGTGTTGATTCAAGTAAAAAAAGATTCATCCACCAACTGACTTAGGAAAATAAATAGTAATGCCCACTATAAGACATAAAATATTAGATCCCACTATTGGAATCATACCAAGACTTATCACTTTAATATATTTATAGGATATCAATTTTCATTTCCCAATATGAATCACAAATACGTTTAATCTTTTTTACCTTAAATGACATGATCCTAATTCATGATTGAGTAATATAATTTTATAGGTTTGTGGTGGAACATGTAATAAATAAATGGTGACAGAGGAAAGGGGAATAAGTTTAATTTCATAGTTTAGTTCACTTTTAATACTTATATTTTAAACCCTCAACATTTTTTACCACCAACACGATTTGAGATTCAAAATTAAAATTGCATTCCCATTATTGGTTTATTATTTAATTGAATGATATAATATACATGAGTTTCATAGGAATCCTATTATTCCATTTTTTATATTTCAATGAAAATTATATTGAATGTTTAAAATCGATTATTCGATGATTAATTTGAATCATGAATATTAAAATGAAGACTCAGGAATTGAGGGAATTAGTTTATTCATGTTAAGGAAATTTACTAATTATTTTTCATGCTTTGAATTTCTTAAATTCAGGTGAATTTTAATGATATTTTTATTCATGTCTTGAGTTATTTTCCAATTTTATAATTCTCATTCTTAATATTATTTCTATACAATGCACTCCATATTTGTCTTGAGCATATTTATGACATCCCATTACCAAACTGAGAGGTTCTTTTTTAAAATTATATTGGAATTCCAATTTTGATAACTGTATAGGGTTGAGAAGGAATTGAGAGGACAACTATAATGGTGAATTTTTATATATATATATATATATATTTTTTTTTTCTCTAAGAATTAATATGTCATTTCTACATGATATAGGAGGGTTACATGCCATGTAACTATGTTACAGGCCATATATTGATTGTTAGGTACATACCATGAGAAGAGTTCTGACCATGAATTGTGACATGAATTGAGAAGTCTTTAGAAATCGTGAGTTAATTAAACTTTAGTCTTTATTCAAACTAACACATTTTTAGATAGGTATAGAAGTTAAATATTTAATGAATTTTAATGATGTTACACATCATGTAATACCCCAACTATAATTTAAAAATAGGTATCACAAATCATCTCACTCATTTTGTTCCTATTTGGTTTCATCTCTCTCATCCCAATTCCTTCCCTAAAAAGTCTTGGATCCAAAAAACGCATCTAGGTATATTCATTCAATGTTCCACCATAATTATATTTAAGGATCAGATTCCCATATAAGTGATCTCAATGTTCTTCATCCTCTTCTCACTTTCTCCTCCTTTAGGTTCAATATATCATACAGAAATTGATGTTTCTATTCCCCGTGATGATGGATCTTTTTCGTAGGTTTACATTCAAGATATTTTACACCGCCAATGTCATTGTCGGGTTCCATTGTGAGTTTTGAGTTCTGGGAAAAAGGTATGTGATTCTGTCCTTTTTTCCAAATTCATTAACCATAAATATCATGATTTATTTCAATTATTTATTTAAAATCAATGATTGAAATTTTATTTCAATTTGTTTTTATGAAAACAGGATTCGATTGAACTGGGATATTTGAAATAGTTTTTCGAAGGAATTGAAAGACTCCCAATTATGTTGAATTGGTTGTGTTTTCAAATGGATGGAAATGATTTCATTTTATTTTTTGAATTTAATTTTTTAAAAGATGTTGGTAGAAGTATATAAATTTTGAGAATGGATTAAATGGAATTGATATAATACTAATGGATTTAAATTGATAAAAATGAATTTCACTGATTAAAACAAATTTTTGTTTTGAAAATAATATTTTCATTTGAAATGGTGGAATGTGATTTTATTTTATTTAATGAATTTTTTAAATAAATTTCACATCCTTGACTGTGTAAGAGACCATTAACTCTTAAGGTATATTGTGAGTTATTTGGACACACTCTACAATTATAAAATGTTTTAATACATAAATATTGTAGGAAAATCTCTGTTGGGATGGTGGGGAGTCAACTTTGGCTAGTTTCATAAGGGATTGTTTATACACATATTACATTGATCAACTAGAGAGTGTGGGGTCTTATATCCGGGAAATTTTGTAACTATTTAGAATATAACCATGATTTCTAAATTATTTATATTTGTGATATAATTGTATTACAATGTTGTTAAAATTGTTTACCTTCCTTCTAAATTTATTTCAAATTTTTTATATATACTATATTTATTTAAGTCATTGTTTTATAAATATTACATCCCTTTTAGAACATTTTCTTAAATAATTTTCAATCATTTGAACTGTATAGAATTATTTTTTAATATGATTTTATATTAAAAACGTACTTTATTAAATGGAAATAATTTATTTGGTTAATATATTATTGGTATCAGTTATGGAAATTATGGTGAAAACTACTACGAATTTTATCTCACACCAAACATGTACCTTTGGGTGTTTGTAGATTATCTCCATCTAGGTATGAAAAAGGAGAAATGATCCCTTTGTGGAATATCCATCTGTTAAACCTAGAAATTGGTTAGTTTTTTCCTTAGGTACCTAGGTTTTTTTCTCTATTTTTAACTTATGTTTTTGTACATTGATGTTTTTTATACCTTTCCAACATCTGATACTGTACTCATAGTGGAGTATCTTTTTATTATGCATACCATCTTATTTCATTTATTCCATAATGATATATGAAAATGTCACATCCACATTTAGTTTGTATGATACCAGGTGCTAGTCGCAAACCTAGGGGGTTCGAGAATGCCATTTGGGCTATGTCATGGATGGCTCAGTTATCAGGTTAGTAGGATACCCCGGTCGGCTCATGACAAAGTGGTATTAGAGGATGTCCTTGAGATCTTGTCTTGGTGTCAGTATGATTTTTTGAAATCTTGTTGGGACTTAGGAGGTATTTGATAAAATGTTCATGTCTATATCTCAGTTTAATGGACCTTTAATCATCATGGGTGGTTAGGGAATGGTTTCCTATTGTATAGTTCTATTATTTTTCCAATTTTCATTTGGATAGAGTGAAATCCAAATCGTTTATTTTATACAAGTCGATATTATTTTTTCATCAATTCTATATTTTGGAATTATCTAATGTTTTCCTCATTATATATAAATGTTGTGAATCATCTTTACTCAAAGAAGAAGAGTGAATTGGATCCATAAAGAGGCTTATATTAAACCACAATGATATAATCCTCTAGTTGAACCAAATCTAGTTGATGTGATTGTGCACATTTTCCATGATATGGGATATGCACCATCATCAGTTCCCATTCCAGATTCATATGTGGAACCTCAAAAGGCCATACTCAATGTTATTTATCATGATTTACATCATAAAAAGACACCAGATTTCAAAGGATCCACTAACACTCAACATGGTGAGGAATGGTTGGGAAGGATAGAATGTTGGTTTGAGTTCTTGGAGACCCTAGAAGTGATTAAAGAGAAGTTTACCAACATTGTGATGGAGGGACCGAGCAGAAGATAGTGGGAAATGATAGTGGGAAAAAAATCAACATTAAGTCTTAGTGTATAAGGTCTTCCAGGATCATATAATGCACTAGTTCTATCAAGATTAATTGGTGTTGGTCATGGTTATAGAGATTTAAAATCATTAGTGGGACAACTAAGCATGACTGAGTATTGAAATTTATTTTCATAACATCATTAGTTTAATATTTATATTCTATCTAATGTGACTATTAAGCCTCGAAGGGTCTAATTGGGACATAGATAAGATATCTATTCTCAATTTTCTCCCTTAAGATTCCATCTTGTGCTGATGTGTGGGGTATAGTTAAGATATTTGAGATAAACCTAGAGAGAAATCCATGGTCAGTGGGTGTTATTTTTCTCTTTGTGATAGTGTGATTTCCATCTTGTTAAATTGAAAGCGTGATGATTATCAAGGTACTTAATGATGGAAGGGTCATTATATAACTCTTATAGTTCCAGGAGAATGTCTATTAAAATTATATTAATGTGGAGAACTAGGAAATTATATGAGTGTTTTCCCTGAGCCACCCATGAACTGTAGATCCTGTGGATGATCATGGAACTTAGAGAGTTTTCCATACATTTTCTACACCACGTAGTTGTACAAGATCATCATATAATCTTAAAAAATTTGGGAAATTATATGATTTCCATATATATGGGTACAATCCACAGTCATCTAGAATAAAGCTACTTCACACTTTGGAATAGACTCAAGAAGAATCAGACAACTGTCCAATGACTGCGTGAGGTACCATTACAATAGATTCATCATTAGTGACTTCTATATTTGATACTAGTTCATCTCATTCAATTATTTCAATATCTATTATTAATGTTGTAAATAATTTTATGGATATTTAATCTTGTGAAATTTATATTACTACATACATTGGTACAAACATATAGTAGGGTCTTCATTGTCCCACTTTTGTTTTCTCTCAATCATATATTGATCAGGTCTGTAATTTTTGGTGGCATGAAATGAATACTCTTGAATCAGATACAAAATAAATAACATTACTCCAAGCACTAAAATATTAATTTCTAGATTTGAGAAGTGAAATTCATGGGATACATGGTATCAAAACAAGGGATATCATCTTATCTTGAAAAGTTAAGGACTGTTATAACATGGGAGAAACCATGAAATGTGTTTGAGATTCATTGATTCTTGGGCATATCTTGATATTATCTCCGATTTGTGGAGAAATTATCAATGTTGGATTCTTTTATGAATTCTATAACTCAGATGAGAGTGAAATTCACATGGAATGATAAATGATAGAATTATTTGGTTGAGTTGAAACATCATTAAATACTACGTCGAGGTCGAATCTTCTAGACGCGATGTAAGGCTATGTGGTAATATATAATGCATTGAGTTTAGGCAAGGGTTTCCTTCTTATATAAGGTTATCATGTCATTTATTATGGAACATGTTATATTATGCCACACACGAAGAGTTATCTTACCCTTGAACATGATCATGCAGCATTAATGAACAAGATTAAGAGTTGGCATCATTACCATTATGTAGAAAGGGTTCTTGTGTATTCAGAACAACTTTTATTGAGTTATACCTTCCATAAATAATATTTTCATCATTTTCCATAGGAATTGGGTGGAATACATTCTATATTTAATAATTTAAATCACATATACCACAAGGAAATGGAATTTCATTGAAAATTCTTTGATCAGTAAACTTATGACCCAGGAACTGAAATAATATTTAGAAGAGTGTAATTTGATTGATATATTTTCAAAGTTGTATATAAGAGTCTAGGAATCTTGGGTTGTGGTTTATTTATCTAGAATTATGTTATCATTCGATCTTATCAAGTTGAATGTTCAGGATCAACAACATGATGAGGAATTCATTATCATTAGAGTCTTTCTTTATGGTGGGAACATAGTTTCCAATTGTTAGTTTTCCAAAGGGGGATTTCTTTGTTCTCGAAACTGCTTTGTTGTACCATAAGTGGAAAAAATATTTTGAGGGGGGAATATCATAATTACCAGTGGACTATGCATCCAGAAACAACTATGAAGTTCTTGGAAATTAAGAGGATGTTCTTTTGGTCATGCATGATATAGGGAATTTTCGAGTTTGTTCCCACTACTATATGTTCCAATATGTAAAGGAAAAGTACAAAAAACCATATGTTTGGCTCCAATCACATTCATTCCCAACGTGGAAGTGTTATGAAATCTCTATGGACATTGTGGTTCATTTTTCACAAACCTATAGAAATAATAATGCTCTATTAATTGTGATCGACATGCTTACAAATTCTGCTAACTTCGTACCCTTTTGTGAGACAACCAGTGTTGATGAGTCTGTAAATCTCTATGTGAATGTGATTTCACTTATTCATGGAGTTCCATATGATATAGTTATTGATATGCCCCTCGATTCACTTCTCTCTTTTGTAGAGGCCTTCAGGAGGAATTGGGATCCTAGGTCCATATGAGAATATCCTACCATTCGTGGTCAGATCGACATATAAAGAGTGCCATACATTTTCTTGAGGATACACTTCACGGTTTTTTTATCAACTTTAGTGGTTAATGGGATATCATAGGGGGATGGATGAGTTTTCTTATAAAAAAATTGTAAATATTCATCAATGATAATGTCTAGTTTTGAGGTCTTTCATGGTTGTCCTTGTAAATCATAAGTGTTTCGGACATTGATTCATGAGTGTTCCTTGGTTAGACATTGTTGGTGCTAGAGACAACAAAAAATATGCATTTAATTCAGCATATTATTTTTACATCCCCTATCCAATACATGTATTGGATCTGATATTTATCGTAGAACTTTTGAAATATCAGTTGGTGACCACGTGTTCTTGGGAGCTTAACCTCGGTTAGGTTATCAACTACTTTGGAGGCAAGATATGCTTTCTCTACATTTTTGAGACCTTTCATGGTTTTGGAGCATATGGGGAATTATTCATACCATTTAACACTTACACCATATATGAAATTAATAAATAATGTATTTCATGTATTCTAGATTAGAAAGTATCCCTCTAATATATCACATTTTCTATGCCAGAGTGATATTTAGATTGAACCTGATTTATATTTGAATGAGTGGCTAGTAAAGATGGTGGATTTTGAGTCCATGTTAATTAATGGGATGATGATACATTTGGTTCATGTTATATGGAAGCATTTTTCTTTTAATCATGACTAGTGGGACCACGAGGCACTTATGGGGGAGAAGATGAATCATCTTTTCAGAATAGAAGATTCATCACAGATTTTATGAGGATGGAATATTATTATGGTGATGTGTTTTTAACATCCGGTTACTGAACATATAAGTATTTTTTTAGTGTTTAAATGTTTTTTACTTTTCATTAACTGGGTAAGGCTGGGGAGGAATTATGAGGATACCTATAATGGTGAAGTCATATATTTTTTGGAATCTTTTTATTAACTGGTCATTTCTATAAACTGTTGGAGGGTTACACGTCATGTAATTATTGATGGGTACATACCATGAGAATGGGTCATTCTGTTAATGTATACATTATGTGATGAGTCTTTACACTTTTTTTGTTAATTAAATTTCATTTTAAGTCAATGTGACGTGTTTTTTGGGGGTAGCTGTAATTAACTATTTCACAATGTGTAATGGTGTTACACGAAGTGTAATACCCTGACTACTGTATAAAAATAGTTAGCACAACTGATTTCTCTCTTTTGGTTCCTATATGATTTCATTGATCTCATCCCAATTCCATACCCATATGATATTGGGGCCCCCCAACCCTTACGGGTCCATTCATTTAACGTATGATCATCACTGCTCTTGATGAGTGGATTCTGAGGTAAGGTTTCCCCCTTTTATTCATCAAATTAACTCTTTATCCTACTTTGGGATCAATATATCATCTTATAATTGTGGGATATTTGATCCATGATGTTGGATCTTGTTTCTAGGTTGATTTCTGAAGTCTTCTACACCTTTATTTCCATTGACAAGTTCTTTTGCGGGCGTTGAGTTTTGGAAAAAATGTTGGTGATTGCATCATGTTTGGCCAAATTGGTTAAACATAAATTGATTAGTAGGATTCTGTTTTTTGATTTAAATTTAATTTTTTGAAATATTCATCCAATTGGTTTTGATTTAAACCTGATTTCTATGAATTTGGAGATTATAAATTCTTTTGGAAATTAATTGTGGAACCACCCAAATTCCACTGAATTGGGGTGTTTTTTAAAATAAATGAAAATGGTTTCAACTAAGTAGATAAATTTAATTTCTAAAATTTAATTGATGGAATTTTTTGAATTTTCAAAAATGAAAGAAAATGTTTTGTTAGTAACCAAGTGGTATTATATTTTTTAAAATTTTTTTTATTAAAACATGATTTTGTTTAGAATGGAAAATTGTCATTTGAAATCGGGGAATAATTTTTAATTGTATTTTAATTAGAATTAAAATAAATTTCTAATCAATCATTTTTTAAGATAACATGTAGGTCTTATGTATATTTTTAAGTGGAGACACTATTTGATTATACGACGTTGTAAAACATAAAATCAACATATCACTTCCCTAAGGGGATGATGCTGAGTCACATTGGACTAGTGTTAGAGAGATGTGTGTATACACATAGTTCCATTATATCTTAGAGAGTGTGAATTCATATAGCCTAGAACAATCACACCTATTTGGTAGATGACCATGAATTCTCACTTGTTTATATTTGAGATATAAATGTATCTTACTATTTTTAAACAACTTTATAGGTCATCTAACGTTATATAAATCATTATATATATAATTTTCATAATAATTCCTTTTTTATGAAATCATAGTCAATACAAAATCCTTCTATTAAAATTTTTTCATTCATTTAAATTGTATAGTATGATTTGATTTTATATTGTTTAAAATTTCAATCATATTAATTTTAATATTTAATGCATTACATTGGTTTATCTATTATTACAATTTGTTTTGGAATTCTTGGAGAGACCCTACTGGGCTTTTTAGCTCAAACCATACTTGTGCCACTGGGTATTTTTAGATTATCTCTTTCTAGGTTCGAGCAAGGTGAATGGATCTCTTGGTGGTGGATCTATATGTTGAACATTGGATTTGGTGAGTTCTGTCCTTAGCGACATGGGAGATTTTTCTCTATTTTGTACATGGGATATTGTACATTGGTCTTGTTTATTCCTTGTTGGATTTTTATTCATTACCCAAAATGGAGTATCATATTGAAATTCATACTCTCTTTTTTAGTTTTATTCCCCATTATTAGTGGAAAAATTATTCGCACTTCTTTTTAATGATGTCAGGTGCTAGTCATTGAACTGTTGGGATTGGAAACACCATCCATGATATGTTAGAGCCTCTCGGTTTTAGGGTTACTAGGGTACCCAATCAGTATTGTGAAAACATTTCATGAGTGATCATGTGGTATGTCACTGAACTGAAGATGAACATGTACATATCGATGCTATGAGAGTGCAAAAAAACATATAAAATTATTGAGACTTCTTTTAAAAATCCCTTAATCTTGAAACCTACCTTTATATTAATCTTTGTTTATCCAATATAAACCATGAATGAAATTGTTAGTAATGAGAAATGTTTCAATCAATTTTTATCCATTCCATTCCTACTCATAGTATTTGGATGATATTTAAAGGTGAAGTGTGTGGGTAATGAAAATAATAAATAAATGGATGATTTACATTGTAAGGAAAACATGTGGGGGTGCTACATGTTTGTGTTTTACTGGTTCTAGAATAATAATTATTCTCTTTATTGTTTCTCCCCTATCGATAAAAAACTATAAAATGACAATTAGAATAATTCTATTGAAAAAAATTGGTTGTGACTTAGAAGTTTATAAAATCACTATTACTGGACTGAAGATTTTTATCATATGTGGTTTGGCGGTGAATTTGAGCTATATTCTAAGCATAACTTTTGAAAAAATTAAATTGTTATTTGAAAAGGTGAAAAATTTATAAATTAAAAAAAATAAAATTATAGTGGGTTCATTAATCATTCATTATGTTTAATTTGATAATGAGCATTACATTTAGATTTTTGGGAAGTTTGGAGTTGTTACAATTTTAAGCGGAGAATTTCATGAAACTCACTCAAAGTATCATATTATATTCATTAAGAGATAAACCTCATCCATGATCCTTGATTTTAAAACATCAATTATTACCAACCTTAAGACTAAGAGTCATATAAACGTTGACTGACAATCACTCATGATTTTTTGTGTCCTTTTCCTTTACAACATGGTAAAAGGAGTTATGTTACAAGCCTATGGATAAGGATCAAGATCTTATGATATGGGAATAACTCCACTTTAAATGTATCTTGACAGATGATTGAAAATATTACAAAGTGAGGTCAATCATGAATTTTTGTGTTTAGTAGTGATAAATTCTGAACATGAAAGAATTAGAAGAGATGTTTCATCATTTTTCAAAATGGAGAAAGTAAATTGAACAATTTTACTGTCTTTTTGAAAATAGTGAAACTGAATTGATATTTTATGTGAATTCATAAAATATCATGAAACATTGATAATTATTTTATTTTATTACAGTTAAATTTGAATAATGGTAATATTTGTGACCAATATAATTCCATGTTTTTATTTTTTTCATTAGGGAACGAATGGTTTATGTGTGGGGGAATTTGGAACACTTATATTGGATGTATATTTTTAACCAACATCTAATGATTTTTTAACTGGTTCTAGTGAATAATAACATATATTAGAATGAATTATTCAAAAGTGGGAATTTTAATTTTAGGATTTAAAATTAATTTAAATGGTATTAAAGTAGGTGTTACAAATTTTTACATTTTCAATTTTATTTAATTAGAATTTTCAATTTTCACTTTATGAAAAATGTTTTTGAACTTCAAATTATAATTTCATTAACTCTTTTAGTCATTTTGTAAAAAATAACCCATCAGACTGGATGGCCCTCAACTGACCAAGAAAAAGTCACTTATCATTCCCTTCATAAGGATAGTTGACTAATGTCCAAGTGGGAAGATCAACTCAAACCATAAGGGGGCATGAGGGCTTCAGGTAGGTGCACTACTGCATCCATTGGGGATCAATCCCATATGATTCATTGGTTGGTCCATCACCCATAAAAGCACACATGCATGCATTGGTCGTGTACATATTACTGAGGGAGGAAGGTCTCATCGGGATGGGGTGACTCTCTGTGGAGATGGGTACCTTCTAATACCATGTCGACATTAATGCAACTTGGTAGAGAGGAATATTCGTATAAATGAGTGCACCTACCTTGGTTGGATTCCTTGTGGTACATGTTTTTAAAATTTATTTTAACAAAAATTATGTTTTCTCACACTATATGCATCTCTCCCTCCCTCATACACACTACTGTTCCACACTCTATCGATCTCCACCACTATTGTGCCTCTACACTCACCATTCACCATTGAAAACATATCAAAATAAATATTTACGTCTCAAAAAATCATATGATTGGCTCGAACCTTTATCTAAATCACCTTAAAATACCCAAAATACCATATGAGGCCATTTCTGATCACTATGATACCATCTTGAAGGATCCACCTTCCACATTAAAGGTTATAGGAATAGGATTACCCTACTTCTCAATGCATATACTATCATGTAACTAACACAACATTTATTCCCCATACACATTTCTATATAGAAGGATGAGGCCACATACTCTACAAAAACTTCCCAACAGGATATGTCCACACCTGCTTCTGTGTGAACTTCATCCACACAAAAATTATAAACAGTAGTAATCCTCAGGTTTTTGAAATCTCACAATCCTAGGTCATAGGGATGTTATGAAGGCTGAGGAAGACATGATGATTGTCCTTTATATCCTACAAAATGGAAGATTCTCCCACCACTAAAGAGCTGACAACACGATGAAGGAGGATTTCAAGGCTGATGTGCTGAGATATTATCCAATCATTTTTATCATTATTTCCTTCTTCTTTTCATTTTTAATTATTTTTAATTTTAGTATTCTTTAATAAATAAAACCGTTTCAATTTTTTTTATTGAAGAGTTACACCACACAATTATTCTTCTAATATTCCACTTTTCATGTCTTGTTCTTATGTGTTTTATCATTTTTTGTTTTCATTTTATTTTTTTTATTTCTATTATTTTATTATTCTCTATATCACTTTTTTTTATATTTTTTATTTTTATAAATTATACTTATTTCTCTCAAAATCAATATATTTTCATTTGTTTATTCTATATTTATCTATTCATTCTCTCTCATTCTGCATTAGTCATTTTTTATTCCCATTCTACCTAATTTTTTAAAATTTATTATTTTTATTTCATTTCCATTTTTATCTTTTTTCTTCTATATTTCTCTTATTTTGATTTTATTCTATTAATTCCAATTATATTTATTTATATATTTCTACCAATAATGGGTGGCTAACACAAGGTATGGTAAAGTGGAGTTCAAGTTGTTCTTGAATTATTTATCAATTTTTTTTTATATTTGTAGTAGATATGAGTTACAGTCATGTGTTTGGTGGATTTCCCTAATTATATAAAAATAAATCTATTTCAATTATCATTTTATTCTTTGACCATCAATCCATTTGTTATTACTTCACACGATGTAGTTGAGCTGATCAATAGATGTAATGAAATTGATAGAGATGATTCGTAGAAGATGGCACACCCCAAGCCAAGGCATTTCATCCACAACAATTATATGAGGAGGTGGAGTTTATTTTTGTTAAAGTTATTATAGTTTTCACAAGTTATATATAAAAGGATAGTAAATAATCATGATATTTCATTAATATATTATAAAAAAATTAAACAAATAAAAGAAAATAATGATTGAACCAAAAACTAAATCTAATACCATGTTATTTATTCATAATTAAATTCAGTTATTCGTTGCATACTAGTTTACATTTTCATATTTCATTTCATTTCATTAACATATAAAGTAATCAAAAGAAAAAAAATATTTTTCATTTCATTCCTTGAATAACAAATAATTAAAAAATATTTTAGGTGAATTAGGAATTTAGTGAACAAACTGAGAACTTCCTCAAGTGAGATAGCCCCTGTCGGCCACTAGGATTCACTAGAAAAATAATTTTCTTTTTTTATTCCCTATAATAGGCATGAATTCACATACTATATTTTTTAAACTCACTCTAAACATTTAAAATTTAGTGCACAAGTAGAAAATATCTTCCATGGAACTGGTAAGGGGAGGGCTCCTCTTTAATCTAGTACATGATCAGAGTAATTTTTAGGGTATAGAAGATGTGAAATGTAAAAAAATTAAAGTTTATCATGGATATTGAGTATTATATTGTTTAATTTTAATTTATTTTGTAACTCATGTATGTGGCCCTATTAGTATTTTTAATTATTTGGTCCTTAATCTTTATTTACTGTTAATTAGTTTATATGTGAGCATGCATTTTGAGGTATGTAATAATTGTGTTTATTTTTTGAAATATTCATATGGATATTGTTTAAATGTAATATATATATTGAGTGGTATATACTGATTTTATTAATTTATATTTTAATTAAAAAAATATTATATTTTTTAATAGTAATTCAAATATTTGGGAAATAAATGAAGTATTTATAGTTAAAATCCAATGATATTTATTTTTAATATATATAGAAAAAAATCCTTCTATATTCTTATAGTTACCTTTCATTTGTCCCACCCTATAGAAGTGAGAAATACACATTATGATGGTCAATAGTGGATCATTTTATTATCACAGACTGTGTAATAAACATAAAACATATCACAATATATCAGATATATTATAAGACATGTTTTGATGCCTTAATCATAGGTTTCACTCAAGGGTTCCTCAAGCCTAGTTGGATACATGGACTGATGCGCCCCTCCCTTAACTCTAGAGGATTTTAAAAAACAGCGTGTTCCTAAAGTGTGTCCTTTGGTTGACTATTCCATTGTTTCAACAACAGAGAACAAAAAATAAGTAATTGTAGATTAAATATAGGAAGCATATGTAAACATATGACCCCACAAAAACACACACTATAACAACTTTACCAGTATCATATCCTAGCGAAAGTATAATATCAAAGGATAAGAAATAAAATCCAAAATGAATATAATAATTATAGGGTAGAAACTGAATCATATATGATATAATTATAATTCATGTCATGTCTCCAAAAAATAAAAAATAGTTATAAATGGAAGTATGGAATACATTTTATAAAAAAGAATCCAAAAGTTGTGAAAAAACAATCTAGCATCCTGAGCATTATCCTAGTCATCTTCTATGAATGTCAATCCTAATAAGGGAATATGTATCATTTTCAAATTTGGTACACATACACTTTTCAAAAACTAAGTACAAGTAATCTACTCGGCTAATAATACTGACCTAGAGAGGGTGTGGGATAAATCTCAGTAGGGAACCACCAACATCATTATTCCCTTTAGTCCATGAAAATAAACTTAAATGTGGTGCAGGTTTATATATAAGTAAATGATTTCTGTAATGATAATTGATAACTTTTTCATCCTCAACTAGTATTTTATTTGAACATTGGATCATTAAACTAATAAATTTTGGTTCATTTTATATAGATAAGTCCCACGTGGTATAATAGAACTGAAAAATTATCATGATGATAATAATATTTATAATAAAGGACCCTACTAGTAATAAGGAATCCTATAATGATGATAATAATTAAATAGGTTATATGGTAATTATCAAGGCATCCATGGACTCAGGTTTGGAGCTAACTCCAAAATAACCAGAATCCTGGATATAGGGGTTTCAGTGTAATACAAGGGGCATCACCTAAGTCATTCCATGTGAATATTATTTTAATCATTCTTGAGGAAATAATAGAATGTATATATGAGATAATAATGACTAATCCCATTATCGTGAATACATGGATCCATGTGTGTGTTGATATCAAAATGGGTCTAAGGAATGTATCCAAGGAATCCTAATATTCGGATGATATAGAAGGGATCCAACAAAAAAATTCTAGGCATATTATATTTTACAAAGACCATGTTCTATGGTGGGTATCTCCCTTTGAAACCATCTCCATGATTTATAATTTCTTCCTCTAAATGATCAATGAATTACATCAGGAATCCAAGGGTGGATAAAATTGTACCACACATATAAATAATAAAAAATCCATTTTCAGAAGAAACCATAACATTATTCATTATATAAATTAGGAAATTTATTACTAATTCTTCTTAATAAGTCAATAGGTTCATTCAATTCCATTACATGAAAAATATGATAAGCATGAGAAAGACATGAAACCGTTCAAGACTTTAGTCTATTTATCATTAATTAGTATCACTCTTCTACCTTCCATTAATCATGGAATGTTGTTCCATGAACATGAAACAAATTCAATAAATTTAATTTAATTTGGCCATGTGATACATATATTATAATTTTCACTTAAATATTTTAGATTCATTTATTATATTAGAGCAATTACCTTGGAAGGGTCAATTGGAAACAACACAAGATAGCCATTTTCAATTAATTCATTTAGTCAAAACACTTACCATTAATGAGGCCCTGTCAATATCACTCGAATAGTGTCACTTATAGTAATAATGAATCACTGAAGGAAATAATAAGGGAATTCCCTACACAGCGAGAGAGTCGTTGAGGTTATGGTCTCAAATTATTTTAATTAACATATATAACAATGGCTCTCGAATATGGTAATGAATATAATAAGAATATAAAATTAATTAAATTGGAAACACCTAATGATATCAACATGTGAAAAATTAAGATAGTTTTTAAAATTGATTGACATGTGGGATGAGGTGTAGAACACCTACCTTGAACCTAAAGCACTCTCCTCATCTATCAGCATCCATTAATTTGTAATATCTTATAATAACACCGAAGAACCGATCAATGCCATTAAATTGGTCATATGAGCCTACATCAAAAATAGAATCATCGAGAGGAAAAATACAATAAATTACTAAATATGAATATTTTACATACTATGTGGGATCAATCATGACCAATGGGAATCGAATCAGAATTGGATGGAAGAATGGTAAAAAAAGTATAGAAGAGGTCTTTGGGAGATTAATAAAATGTTAAGATGGTATATCATGTCAGCTAGAATGATAAAAATGTAGTTTATGTTATTATATCATGTAATTGAGGGATTTTTATTTCATTTCACCCATGAAAAAGGGGTTGCACGATTGGGCCACATGGTTACCCAAACTGTGAACCAACCGTGCATATGGAACTGCCTCAAGGGTGACCCTACATGGTTATCCTACATGGTATGAGAAACAATGTTCCAATAATTTTTAATGGATCTGATGAAAAATATAGATAAACTATGTTGGTGTGAACTCCAAGCATTTCAATTTTATTTAATATTGTGTCCTCTGAAGTCCCACTATCCATGCCTCACCTGGTTATGGAAACCATGTAGACCGGGTAACCAGGTTTCTACTAATCACGTGGCCTAGTCTTTTTTCCCACTAACCAAGATTCTGAGATCCAAAAAATCACCAGGCACCACAGAAATTATTTTTAGCTTATTATGAATCAATATTATTTCCAAAAAAAATAATTTAACTGAATATAAAGGATTCATACATAATAACAAAAACAATGTTTTTGCAGTATTTACCCTCAAAGGAACACATCATTAAGTTCACCTTCCAAGGGTGGAAATAAATTACCCTTGAATAACTCTATCCATTGAGAATGTATGCTGGCTTCCAACTTCGAATACTCTTGATTTACATGGTCTTATTTCCACCACCCCCTTACTAATGCGACAAACCTACCTCATAGATCCTTTGTACCCTGGTCAATGAGTCATATGAGATAATAATCAAATGAAGCATCAAAATAAAACTCAATGATTAATGTTTCAAAAGTGTGAGATAGATCAACATGATAATAGTGAATCTATGAAACATGGAATATGTTGTGTATTTCATGGTACCTATGATGTAGTAACAACTAATAAGCTATCGACCCAACATTCTCTATAATATAAAAAATCCCAACATAATTATTTGAGAGGTTTCCTTACCACTATATCCATCAATGAAAATATGTGGATGATACCAGTAAAAAAACACCATCAAAGACCTCAAACTCCATAGTTCATCAACAATGATTGATATAAGATTTTTGTTGAGAATAAGTAGTAGATATACACTCTTTGATCAGATAATCCTTCATTGAAGTCGCATTAATGATATGCGCACCTAATTGCACTCCATCTCATACCTCTAACCAGCATAGAAGTGAATGAAATGACCTACCATATAAGATCTCATAAGGATATATCTAAATCGTGTCAGGAAAGATATTATTATAAGAAAACATAAAGATGGGGATAAGCTTCTCCCATGTTCCATTGAAATAATGGATATATTCTAAAATAATATCCTCTAAAAAATATATCATCTGTTCAAATTGGTCATTAGTATGAGGGTGAAATGATGTTCTCAAATTAACCATTGTACCTATTATTCTCTACTAAACCATCTAGAACCATGATGTGAAAAAAAAATACCAATATAAAATGAATTTGTGAGGGAACCCTTTTAGACATATGATCTCCCGATCATGAACACATCATATCCCATCAACAAAGAATGTATCCCTAAGAGGATGAAATTGGGAATCATTCTTTATTCAATCCATTTCTACCAAAACAACATCAATACCATGAGGTGACCTCGGTAAGATGATGAAAAATACCTTACAACATCTTCCCATTTTTATTCTATTACTAGAAGCAGGTATAATAAGCATATAGGTCACTGGTGATCCACCATCTATAGCTGACAGGTGGGAAACCTAGTGATAAAACCCAAGATCTTACATTTCATCCAAGTCCACCACTACTGGTGTCACATATCTCGATACATCTTGAAGATGCATGGATGAACTACCCAAGGAGAAGCATGGGACTCTCACATCAGTTCCTCTTCCATATATATAGGAACGGAGACATTTCCTTTCATATTTTGTGTTTTTTCTTCATCTATAGACCAATCCACAGGTGGTTCCTCCCCATATATACTCTCCTAGAGAACCAAACCTCTAGGATTTAAAAACTATATTCTCTTCACCTTATTAATAAAGGAAGAGGTAATAACCAAATCTGAGAGATAATACATCTCAATATTTTTATGAATCGTTGAAAAACAAATAAAAAATAGGGCTATAAATTTTCATTCATCATTGGTTTGATACACTGATTGTTCCGGAGTTTCATGACATAGAGCACCCACTAAAAAAATTTAATTTATAGGCATATTGGAACAATCAAAGTAATATAATAGAAGGTATTCAAATTTTTTTAAATTATGATATTAAATTAATTTTGTGAAATTTTATATTTTAGGATATTTTGGTCTATATAAACCATAAATCGCTCACACAAAAGATAGTATATCTATAATTTTATGGTATGGGAAACAACTACTAGCTCATGTTCATTGGTTGGGGAGTTCCTATCATCAGGAATCAACTACTGAGTCTTGTACTAAAAAAATCTATCCTCATTCATTATCACTACCTTGAGAGGAATTATTTATGCATCATAAAACATATTATATACTCTACTAATCTCTAGATTAATCTGAATCTGTTCGGATACATGATTTACTTTTATATCCTTATTGAATTTCTTGTCTGCATATGACAACAACATCGACCCCATCTTTTTAAGATCAATAATATGTGATAAAAGGCATTAAAATTCATGTATTAAGTGTCTATAATATCCATAAAACCCTAACAAATTATATATATATATAACATGTTCTTGTGATTCGCCTAAGAAACCACAACACTCACCTTCTCCGGGTCAATGAATACATTTGATTCTGGGATAATATGACCCATGAAGTGAAATTTTATGGCTTAGAAGTGAAAAATATAATTGCTAGAATTTTTTGATGCTCTATTAGAGTACTCAATATAATCTCATGGTGTCCATCATGGTCATTAAAGGTGTTATAATACACCATGATGTCATCCAAAATGACTAAAAAAAGTAATCTAGATAGGGGAGAAAAAACCTATTCATACAATCCATGAAATGGTGGGTCTACTCGTAAGACCATAAAACATAATGAGTTACTCATTGAGACAATGCCAACAATTGAGAGATGTTCACGGTGTGGCTGATGATAGCCCAATCTTAGTTCAATCTTAGAGTAAACCCTAGATCCTTATATCGTGTTAATTATATCATCTATTCGAGGTAATGGATACCGATGAATAATCATAAGAAGGTTAAATCGTCAGTAATCCATGCCTAAATGAAGGGTATCACCCATCATATTGGTGAAAAAATGGGTTAACCCCAAGGAAAATAAAATGGTCAGATAAACCTTTAGTCTTAAGATCCTCCAATTTTCTCTTGACCTCGTGAAACTCAATAAGTTCGATCATGTACGGAGGAATGAACACTAGAGATCGTCCTAGAAGGGGATCGATCATAAACTCCACTTCTCCCTTAGGAGGTAATCTAGATAAATTTTCAGGGAATACATTTTTATAATGATCTACTTTTGGAGGTGATTATATCAAATATATTACATTTTCCCATATGAAGAGAACAGAAATATAGGTAGTCACTCCACGTAGAACATAATGCTCTGGTCCAGTTGTACCATTTTGGACATTCCAATCACCCTTGTGGAGATAACTCCTTCTCACTGGTGATGTCAAAGATACCCTATAATGATAAAAATTCATATAGGTGAGAAAGGGAACCATCTAGTTCATTATAATATTGACATAGAATCCCATAAACTGAATGATAATGAGGTCCCATATAATGTGATTACTACACTCTTAACAGTTAGTCCAAAGTCATAACACCATAGTAATAAAGAATTTTTATGCCAAAACTTTTCATGGAAGATAAAGAGACAAAGGAGTGTGAATCACCTGTGTTTAATAAAGTAGCTACAATAGTTTAGGCCACTAGAATTATACATTACACTTTCGATGGCCATATACTAAGATCCTTGGGTATTAGCTGTAATTCATACAACTATCCTAATACAAGGAATTATGCCATAGTGGTACTACCCTGATCCTAAACAATCTATTAGTATTGATAATCAAAAGTCCATCTACACTAAACATGACCTCCTCCTCATCCAATCCTTCCAGTGTTACTCAAACACCCTTCTTAACATGCTACCAAAGATCATTCCCCAGAAGGTGGAGATGGTAAAAATAATATTCCACTTGTAGTAGATGAAAGGGTATGACCTAATATTTGAAGATGATTCATATTCTCCAATGATTGGATCTCGAGAGGGTATCTATCACACTAAGGATTCTAATTCCATTTTAGTCCAAACTGATGGAATATAATAGATTTTCTAGTAAAGATACTCTAGATACCACTACTCTAATGGGAAACCTTGAGGGAATTATCTTTATACAAAGATTTACTACAACATTGTCTCTTTAATTAACCTGAGTATGAATGGAATACATAATCTCTTCCTCAAAACGTCTAGTATGTGGTTGATCATCACCAGATAAAGGTGGTGAAAAGTGCTATAACTTAGCCAAATGCACAGAATATTCCATGATAGAACTGGAACCCCACATCAGGTGTATGAACTATTTTCATATCTTATCTAACTACATTTGAGGAGAAATTTACTAATAGGAGATAGACTGAAATTCATTCCAGACCATGCTATGATGATGTCCACTTTGGGTAATCACATACCTGTAGTTCTTAGCCAGATCACACTACATATATGTATAAAGTCGAACCCCATGATGGGAGGCTTATTTAGATGCTCTAGTATCTATTAGGTAGCCTCTAACTAAGAATCAACAACCTATAGACCTCTATCCCCTTTGAGGATGGGAGGATTCCATTACTGGAATGCACATTTCATAATAGCCATAGCAGGTCCATGTCATGGAGAACACTGCATAGGCTACATTATATATATGAAACCCTCATGAATCTGAAAATTAATCCATAGATTGGGAATAAAAATTTATTTCTAATGTGGCACTATATGAAGAACCACTGGTGGCCGAGGGCCCACCACCTTTAGAGTCTGACTGTATCCACCGACCTAGCACACAACAGAAAGACATCATGGTGGAATAAAATTCAAAATTCAAAGACCAACTGTATAAATAAGATTTGGTAATAGATAAAAAAACTAGTGGAACAAAAAATTTAGAATGAATCCCCACTCCCCATGGTATTCTACCCTAGCTACCCACATAGGAAGTCATGTATTGATTATTGTTCAATTTTAATTTAGAAGGGTTTCAATATGTTATAGGTCAATAACATTTATCCCCATCATTTACCAGAAAACATTCATTTTATAAGTTAGGATTTACTATTTATGTTGTCATTACTCATATAGATATATAATGTTTTGAGTAAATAAGACCCCCATTACCATTTAATATGGGCTTATAAACCTTATCCATGAAATCAAACACCCATTTAATTTTTATTTAACCCCACATACATCTATTCTCATAATTTAATGTCTAATTTACATTGTAATGACAAATTTAATTAGTCATTCCAAATCCTGATAGACCATAAAATTTTAAAATTGAAACTATTACTCACTCAATCAAAACCAAGAGCATCTTATGTTCCCAATGGTATATAGCTGAAACAGTTAGAATCCATTTATCTAAGATTTCAATATCATCCTATATAGGAAAAAAATTTCTATATTGAGGTAGAAATATTAAATAACCATCCTCTTAACCTTTATGAAATGTTACAATAATAAGAATATCTAATAACCTTGGGTCACTCAACAATCATTGGAAACCCAAATAATGAAATTTGTGAAATGAATCTATATGGAATGTAATATTCATGGCATGTGAATGATAAGTGCCAATAGTAATTCATGATTGATGAATCAATTCCATCATCGGATTAGGACAAGGAGAAAATGATGTCACCAATAATAATAATAATAATAACCACTATATTGAATTTATATCATCAAATGGTGAAAGTATATCAACTATAATATGTTGATAACATAACATAAATTTAATTTAATTTTAGGAAACTATGTATTTACCCCAAACATGGGTTATTAAGGCCCATGATAGGTTTATAACAAAGTTCCACAGAATTCATAATCTATTCTCTATTGTCTAAAAATATTAATTAAATAGTAATTACTCTTCGACCTCTTTCTGATTCCACATAGCTAACTTCCACTCAGAGGTACCCCAAGATCAGTTAAACATAAGCCATCATACGTGCCTACAGATATTCTAGATGATTAGAACTAAAAAGGAGGTCCTATGGTGTGTCCTTAGGGACATTATTCCATCATAACTAGAGTGGATAAAAACAGGTATGTAATAACAGAGAAAATAATAGAAGCATATGTAGACAAAAGGCACAAGGGATAAAAGACACCATAATGAATGGACCAGTAACGGGCCATAGTGGAAGCATGGTATCAATAGATAATCATAAACATATAATTTGAATATAATAACCAAAATATGGAAAAATAATTATATACAAAATGATTATAATATATGCCACATCTCTAAAAAAGGAAAATAGTTTTACATTAAAGAAAGAAATACATTTTATGTTAAATAATCTGAATGATGTCAAAAAAATCCAGCATCTTGAGCACTTGCCCAGTAATCCTCTACAAAGCCCCATCCTATGTAAGTAATAAATATCTGTCATATAAAGCAAGATGATTCCAAGAGTCAACACCTATAGAAATTTAATCTCCATGGGTACCAATGGTGACCTAGATAGTGTGTGTGATAAATATGAGTTGACGACCACTAATAGTTTCTATGGAATCCACTATGTGAATACAAACTAAAAAATTGTAAAGGTATATATAAATTCAATTCAATTCTATAATGATAACTTATACATGCTTTATCAATAGATGTAAAAGTTTCTAAACAGGATATATTTTAATTAACTAATTTATATTCCATTTATGTAGGTATCTCAAGTGATATATAATATCACAATCGCCGACTCGTGAGGATGATAATATTTATAGTAAAGGATCAGAGGAGTAACAATTAATCTTGAGATTATTATAATAATGAAGTAGGATCAATGGTAAAAACCATGACATCCTTGAACTCTGGGGTCAAGACAACTTAGTGAAAACCTAAATCATGTCTAAATGGGTTTCACTGTAATCTAACGATAATATCTCAATTAATTCAATAGTAATATGATTCAAATCACTAATTAGGATGTAATACAAGTCAATAATGGGATAAAAATTAATGGGACCAATGGGGTGAACCCATAGAACAGCATGTCTGAAGACATCAAACTAGATCCAAATATTATATCCAAGGCATCCTATTATCTAGAATATATTGAAGGGATCCTATATCATCATGATAATAATCTTGTAGTAGATGAAGTCCATGTAATAAGGTGGGTATATACCTAGGAATCCAACTCCTTGAATCATAATGGAATCCTCTTAGTACTCAATCCATTCCCTTGGAAATACAAGGATGGATCAAGTTTGAGAACTCTGGAAATGAATAGAATGTCCATATGCAATAGGAACATTATTATTGATTCATTATATAAATTCGGAAATGTAATAATAATTCATATAAATAAGTCAAAAGGTTTATTCCATTCCCTTCCATTCTATGTTGAAATAATAATAACTACATAAAATCATTTATTAGTTTATTTACTTTATCATTAATTAAGATCACCCACTACCTTCCATCAAGCATGTAATGGTGTGATAAGTACATGTGACCAATTAATTCATTTAAATTTAATTTGGAAATGTGACACATATATTATAATTTAAATTTATAATTTAAAATTCATTTATTATATTGAAACACTTAAATTTGAAGTGTCATGTGAAAACTAGACATTTTAGCCATTAGATTTTTAATCATTTAGTCAAAACACTTACCTTTAATTAGGACAAGTCAAGGTCACCCAAATAGAAAAAAAATACTCATATAGAATAATTAAAGGTATAAAGAAGGGCGTACCCTATGATGGCGAATGGTATCGAGGTTATAACCTCAAAATAAAGTGATTAACATCTATATCAATTTCTCTATATTTATAACATGATAATTATAAACACAGATCAAGAATTAAATAGGAAACACCTGATAATGTCATTATGTGCACAACAAAAATAGTCTATATGATAGAAATACTTGAGGGATGAGTGATAGAACACCTTAAATAAACCTATAACACTTTCCTCATCCAATATAAACCTTTATTTCAGACTTGATCATACAAAAACTAAACAAAAAATCAATTCTTTAAAAATATTGCATGTGTTCCCATATCAAAATAATATTTTTGAGAGGAAAAAATAGATAACGACTACTTATTAATATAGTAAATACTAATGAAAATACTATGTGATGAACGAGGATAAAATTTAACAAATGAAAGATGAACATGATAAAAACATTGGAAGCAGGATATAAAATATCCAAAATGGAGAATAAGGGATCTATGTTCCATGGGAATGGGTGAAAGGAAGGATATGTTATGATATTATCTATTTGTGTTAATTTTGGTCATGTTAACAAATAAAAATTTGTTCAAATAGTTGGGACACACATTTTTCCAAACCATGCCCCAAAATTATTCATGGGACCTTCTTAGGGGGGGACCTCGAGTTGTTATTCCACATATATTGATAAACTATGCACCGAATTAGCTTTGTGGTTCCGCTAAAATTATCAGACCAACTACACATGAGAGCACCCCTTTGGGCCCTCCTAAGGCCCACTTTTTATCTCACACATGGTTCGGGAAACCGTGTATACGGGCTCACATGGTTTTTACTATCTATTCGTCATAGTCCTTTCTCCCATATAGGTTTGAGAGCCAAGAACAATACCCAAACCCCCACACTTTTTTTAACTCGTTATGCATCCATATTTTTTCCCAAAAAAATAATTTGAATGAATTTTTATGATAAATACCTAAATGGAAAACCATGTTCTGGTTTATTATAGGAAATGAAGAAAACCAAAAATAGACCATACTGCAAATTTTCATGAAACAGCCTTCATCTTCATCTTCGATAAATTTTGGTCTAATAATGATCACTAGAGAAAAAAAGGATTATTTACTCTATAGGTGGTCCACAAGCCAAAGGATCCATGATAATATCATGAGGGTATTGAAATGAAAAAGGGATTCTAGGGACATAATGTTGTTTAAATATATGTTTAGGACAAATAAATCATCTAAATTATTTTCATGAAATTAATGATCATTAGTAATCTCTAATATATGGATGATTCATTACTACACCAATGATATAACTTATTTTAAATATGAACTGTGTGATGCTCTTCAATGAATGAATTAGAATGGAAATAACATCATAAATTACTACATATTTGAGTGTTCATTACTGAATTATTCTATGAAGGTACACATGCAATGTATTATCCATCTACTGGATTAGTAACTGATGGAAAACCACAAGGGAGAATAAGGTATTGTGAGTTGAAAGAGACCATGAATATTTGTTAATTCGTAGGAAACATAGGTATATTAGCATTATTAAAAACTCAATATATTTATTAAAGATTCATTATTACCAATTTATATATAAGATATATGCACATAGATTTTGTGCACTTTCAACAATATCCCACTAACATTAAAATGTTATGTGAACTATTTTTAAAACATCACAACTATTTTTGAATCCATTAAAATTATCATTTACACCATAATATTTATCATATAAAACCTATTGATATCAATATAATAACTTTTTCCATGAAATAAATTAACCAGTAGAGACAAGTCAATCTTAATATAGTATTGCCCATCCCAACTTTTCTTGATTCTCTATAAAAGACTGGTCATGTCAATGAATACATCACTTTTCATTCATATAGCCTATGCGTGCATCACCTGTACCTAATCCATGTAGATAAAAACATAATATGGGACCCAACTAATAATATTCATGAAATTCTTTGTCCTTATTAAATCAAGGGTCATATATATTCAGTTGTCATATAGGTGGACAAATATCTAATTGGTTGTGCACCATCTGATTAAATTATTAACAACATAACCATCCAACCATGAAATTGCTATTTCGGTTTGAAATAAGAAATAATGTTATCAAAGTATAAAGATTATCATTCTAGTAATCTCTTCAACCTCATGTAATAATGATTGATTACAAGCATAGACACTAATTATATATATTCTATATTCCATACACCGAGAAATATGTAAATAGGTTAATCCAAGTGATAAATATCTACACACTACATATTGATTCCTTTCATCCACCAATGTATAAAACCATTTTTAGTGATTAAAATATTATATTAATTCTAATATTAACATCACATCACAACCCTTAATACTTTTTAATGACCATCAATAAGGAATAACACAACGTTTTACTTTGAGATGATATTATCTGTCGACTATTCAAGTAATGTAAATAGTATAAAACATTAATAATTGATTAATATATATTTCCATTATTATGATAAAATTATTCATTATGAAAACATTACATCAATTCATCTATTATAATATAAAAAGAGACTCTGAATTACCCTCATTATTCAATTGGGATAATGGTTTCCTTAGATGATCTACTACATTGTCATATGAAACCACACAAATGATCCTAACATCACTAAACTCAATAATCTCTCACATAATATTGTATATATGAAGGATGTGTTTGTATCTTTAGTGATACATTGGTAATTTTTTCCTAATATATAGATTTATTATTACCAGAGTAAATCCTAGATTCTCTCTTGAGGTTAAAAATCAATCCAAATTCAATAATGATCCTATTGATAAAAATATATTTATGTACAGTATATGATGAAATGATATATTATACCTTGGTGGTGGTGCCTTTTATGGTATTTTTTTTGGAATTTCTCCAACTGATATATTCACTATTTAGAGAGACCTTGAATCCATATTGATTTTTCATTTCATCTATGTTGGATTAAAAACTAAAATTTTGTTAATCATATACATTGAACTAATATTATTTTCCTATGATCAACAACAAATCATTATTTCCTCTAATGTAGTTGTAAATGTTTTTTAAAAATATACAATTAAAATCACCAAGAATATATTGGTATCCACTAGTAATTATAAGTTAGTATAAAACACCTTGTTAAGTACAAAACATGTAATTCCGGATAGAACCAATTGTGGATGCACTTGGAATTAAATCCATAGTTGTTAAATCATTATAAGGATCTTGAATATTACTATGACTCATACCATTTAACATTGGAAAATAACCCCTGTACATTTCTAAATTATAATCCTATTTATTAATTTTTTAATGATACTCTTATGAATAATCCAAAAAAATATCGTATTTCTATCTCTATATATCTTCATACCCAGTATGTATGAAGCTTTACTCATGTAATTCAATGGGAAGTGTTTACCCAAATCCATATTCATGTATTGAATATATAGGATATGAAATCTGATAAGTATTATTTAATTCATATACAATATCAAAAAAAATCAATCCCCACATTAATTTGATTTGACACACTTGAATCATCAATATTGTTGATAAATCAAATATCATCGATTGAATCATTAAATTGGATATTCCAACTCCAAGAAGCATAATTCAACCAATAAATGGACCATTGGATGTTTTGTACCCTATCTATCTCATTTTTTACATTACAAACATTAAAATGTATTGTATATATGAATATTAGTATCATCCTGAGTGGACTAAAGTCCTTTATTTTTTATTTATTTTTTATAATCCATGTTTCAAGGGTATAAGGGTAGCCCTTATATGTACCATAGGCTTAGTGACACATTACATGGCCCAAAGTTCTTTGATAATTTCATACCAAACAAACTACATGTGACTTCCCCTCCCCATTATATATCTTGACGAAAACCCTCCTGCTTCATAGTGCTGATCTGCTAGCTGTCCCATGAAAAGATGCACAATCCCGATACTGATGGAATGGTCACCCACACTCATTCTTTCAATTTATGTTATCTCAGCTCTAGTGTATGCACCTACTCTAATTACTCATCTAGAGAATTGTTTCTTTGAATCCTATCTACATTCATCTTCATTTTCATGTGTCCTGATGGCCTTGAGGTGGCTTGAAATCCTTGAGGTGGCCATAAGGCCTTGAGGTAGCCTAAAATCCTTACCGGACCAAAGGCCTTGGGTGGCCCGAAGTCCTTGAATGTCCCAAGGAATAAATCGGTGAATCAAATGAATATTTCTTAATACTAAAATACTGAATAATACCTTCTATTGTACATGCTACAATATCTTCTACAATTTCTACTATATTACATTTTATAGTATCAGCTACAGTACCGCACGAAAATATTCCTCTGCCCAGATATTATCTTCGGTCTCTATGATGTATTTGAATAGTCCTCACCAACTATGAAAAGGCTCGTGTGTGTATTTTAGTATATTTTAATATATCATACGATAAATTTAAGAAGATAAATAGAGTAATTTCAGAATAAAATTTACCATTACATTATATGAAAATAGTTCTTTATAGTTAATACCATTAATCTTCATGTAATCTTTTACAACTATGCATGATTTATAAGGATACACTCTACCATACATGTTGGTTTTCTTTTAGAAAACTCACTAACACTCATTGGTTCTCACCCCTTCATGTAGATCCACCATGTTCATCACATGGTTTGTGAACATGGAGCCTATGTTAGATTCCATGCCGCTTAATAATTTCTCAAAATCATAACTCTCAATGTCATTCTAGTAGATGTTTTGTTCATATATTATTTAAATTAACGCATCATCATTTTCTATGATAAATAAAAATCATACAAGCCCTTGATTATTCCTACATAAACATTGAGGTTCTTGTGTAACATTTCATTATTCATCATCCACAAATCATTATGGGACCAACTAAATCTATACATTTAACAAAATACTTTTTTCACAGTCTTGAACTTATCCATGTTCAGATTTCCCCCAACTAACACCATGAATTATGTGTTTTTTCTCAATAAAAACCCAATAACATTCTAAAATTAGTTTATGTTTAGTTTAATTAAAAATAAATCTACCATATTTTACATAATATAATAAAAATTCATTTTAAATATTTGGATACAATATTATTGGAATCCAAGCATCACAAGAAATATTTTCCTCCCCAATTTTTTTAAAATACAAACTGATATGTTTCCCATTATATAGATAATATAGTGTCTTTATAACTACAATAAATGGAAAAAATTTATCAGAGATTTTGCATTAACAAGATTATAAAACCAAAATAATATAAGATGGTAACATTATGTCATTATTTATCATTGCATGTACAAAATTTGTTCATTTCCACTTTGATAAAAAAAAATATTTTGGTGTTCAAAGAGGAGTGAGTCGTGGAACTACTCCACAACCTTTCAAATGATTTTTAATGACTTAACTAAGTACTTACATCTCCAATCCGATCATATAATTTGTATCCATCTTCCCAATTGATTTTTTTCTTCATTCAAAAACACTTTGACTTTTAAAAATTTCATACTTGTGTCTCATCAAAAATAAATATCCATACAACATAAATTTATATGTAATAGTAATAAAGTCCTGAAAAACAACCAATTTATTCATTACACATTTTTCCACATACATCTCTATATATGGGATCCAATAACCCAATATCCATTTCACCTTTTCCAAAAAAAATGTTTTTTATTCATATTTCCCAATAAACAATATTAAATTTTTTAAATTATTTTTAATCAAATAAGCCAAATAATCTACCAATACATAGAATTTTGATGGGTTTATCATTTATATGTTCAAGGAAACAATATTGAATATTGTGATATTATAATTTTCCGTAACCTACTGATTTTTGATATTATAAAAATGATTATTCATATCTATAATGTATAAAAAAATTATTATTTTTCGAATTCCACTAATCATCTCATTCAAATATATAGAATAGCTCATGTTCATACTAGTGGTGGATAATCCATTATTGTTAGAAAATGATATAGAAATCAAATATATTTTTATCATGGGATCATAATAGAAGGTATCAAATTATAGTATTAATCCACATGGTAAATTCTATTCAGAAGTGTGGACAACTGATTGAAAAAAATCATATTCTATTATCGACAAGAATATCAACTGCATCCTTCATTAATTCCCTCCTATCGTAAAGTATATGTTTATCACTATAAATGTGTGACATATAGATTGTATCTAATACCCTTGATTCATATTTATAGAAATTGACCTCAATAATATTCACATTCAGTTGCTCAAAATTCTTTTCCTTGAGAACACTTCTCAACTGTAGATACTTGTCTACAACTATTCTATTTATTAAAACTATAAGGAATATTAATACAATTATCATGTAAAAATAAATAACCTATAACATAGACATATATTGTCACGAACCTAGCCGGGTTGTCATCCGACCCAGCACCCGACCCAGTCCGCAACATGGCCCGAAGGGCGTTCCCGATCCCCACGGGCTGGCAATTACTGTCGGGCATCAAAACAAATCAGTTGGGAATGATTTGGCCCATGAAAAAGATAAATAAACATAAACTAAACAAGTAGATAAATAAGGGAAAATAAACTGAACAACGTGGCACCAGAAAAAGGAATAAACAAAGAAATGTGACATACCTCAGGTGACCCCATGGATCACCATTGTACGACAACCACACTCGCTCCCAAAAGAAATCCAAGACTGAAACCTGCAACTGAAAACTAAATTAGTCATGAACACCAAGATGTTCAGTAGGAAAGCCAAAATATAACCACGTCATATTCCTCCTCCTTTATTAAGAAATCAAACTATGCCAGTTTGAAAATAAGATATAATAAAATAATGTTTTCCTTTCTTTTCAAATTCAAGTAATGAGTTTGCATTTTCAAATAAATCATTTCACTCTTACTAAATTTTCAAAATAGGTTCCAAGCATGCATTACCATTTCAAAATGAAAAGAAACCAGTTTGGAATACAATGTGATTTTTACAAACCAGACACCAGGTATGAACCAAATGAAAAGAAAGTTACATCACAAGTAGCATGTCACAAATGAGCACTATGGGTAATCCATATAGGTAGTTAGAAAAAGTGGGAACCTAGGGACCTCTTACCTTGCTGAAACGTGGCTTAAAAGACAACAACCCTCAGAAAACGTGGCTTAGAAGGCCACGACCCTCAGAAAACGTGGCTTAGAAGACCACGACCCTCAGAAATTCATAGGTTTAGTTAGTGTTGCTGCGTCAATCCTTCTAGAAAAACCAGGACGAACCCATGTCGTGTCATCTAGCGTACTAGTCCTGGTCACCCACCTAGATACCCGAGTTTCTCATTGTGCTCTATTTTAAGTGGTGGTGAGTTTTTCTTTATCATGAAAACATATATGAACATAAAATTTTCTTTATCAAAAGCTCATTCAACCTCTCACCATTGTTCTTCCTCCTTAAGCTCATTCCCCCTCTTTCACGTCACACAATCCATAAACTTCAACTTTATGCACATCATAACACTTTCAACATACAAATAATTTTCTAAAACCAAGGGGGCGTTCCTCAAGAGAGGTTTTTCTTTTCCATAAAACATTCATAAGGTTCCAAACGGGCTTTATTACATAAAGGGAATACTTTTTACAATTTACTGGCCAAAAGACCAAACACCTTTGGAAATACACATTACCAATTCAAAACCACATTAGGAAATCAATTTTTTTTTTTACGAATGGTCACTTAAGACCAATATCATTAAAAATGTATTTCAATTTCCAAAGCAAAGGCATAATAATTTCTAGCAACCATAACCTGATTTCACAGTATCTATATATAGTGTAAATGTAAAACATGTTTTTAAAACAAACAGGCAATTATGAATCTTAAATTAAAGGCATAGGCATAGAGGACCTACCTCAAAATTGCTGTTATCTGTCAATGGCCACTCGAACCGACAATTGGCGCACACAGGCGCATGGCTTTATACATATACATATACACACCCCTAGCTGCACTGCATATATTCCCCGCTCCATGAGAGAATATGTACAAAGAGGACATATATATATATATATATGTATGTCTTACCATATGCATGTACATGTAGGATGCCTCGACACGCGCGGCCCAAAACCAACGAAGCAAGGCCCAACGCACTAAACATATAATTTAATAAAACAACATAAACACTTGAACGATCTACAAAACCTTTCAAAATAACGCATCAAGGGATTGCACCAAAATAAAAACATTCAAAACATCATTTTTAAAACCAAACGCGCCAAGATGAAACACCAAAACACCAACTGAATCCTACACACATTTTAATAGATGAACTGCATAGTTAAAAAAACACTGATAAACAATTCAGAATGGTTTTTCCACAGAAAAGTTTCATACGCAATGCCTAAAAACAGTACCAGCAAAAGAAAACGCACCCAACCCTCAAGCAGAACTAGATTCATAGATTTAATGTCCTTAAATAAATCAATTCCATAAGTCATAAAAAACCATGAATGATGCAACAAAGGACATACCTCAAAAACACCCAAATCCCTTTTATTTTAAAAAAACAAAAGTACACTAAAACCTTTTGAAACATCATTCGCATCACTTACACAAATCTAAATAACCAACTTCATGATTTATAAACTAAAATCAAATAACACAACATGGGTTTTCCTCAAAAACACACCCCATTAGATACAAACATGCTATAAAATTCCAAGGCATGCTGAACTTCTTCAATACTAGTTTCGCTCCAAACGAATCAATCACATAACACCAAATTTATTTAAGAAAGTAAAATAATTCACCAAATAAACACAATTCACACTCATCAAATTAATTAAAGAACATCATAAATTAATTAAACAAGAAAATTAATTCATAAAAAAAATTATATGCGGAAACACTTAACATCAGTGTTGAAACTTCGAATTCCGATGCAAAACTTTGATCGTGCGCCAAACGCACCACACACAACCACAATTTGACCCTAATTTAAGAATTAGAACCAAAAACAACACAATCAAACCAAAATAGCGACCCTGAAAACATAAAACCCCAAAATTAAGATTAATCCACAAAGAAGAAATTGAAGAATCCTCACCCGAAGACCGTGGTGAACCTGCTTCTCTTGTTAGCGGTGGCTAAAAGCGGCCTCGACGGAGCCCGGAGGAACCGAAACAACAAAAATCAATCAAAAAGAGAACCCTAAAACATGTTAGGGTTCATCCAAGAAAAGTGTACCCCATAAAATCAAATAAAAAATCAAAATAAGGGAAGGGGGATGCAGAAGAGGCTCATCGAAGGGATTCGCTCGCCAAAGCAGGAAGAGATTTGATCGCCTAAGTGGAAGAGCGGCGTGCCGGAGCTCCCGATCAGCCCGGTCGAGTGAAAAGGAGAGTGGGGAGGCCGGGTTGCGTGAGCATGGGAGGGGGAAGCCGCCGTAGGAGAGCCTTCACCGAAGGTGGAGGGAGGCGCGCTGGTGGCTTCGGCTGGTAGGGGAGAAGAGGAGCGGGAGAAGGAGGGCAAGGCGGGGTAGCGCGAGCGGGAGAAGGCGGGGGGGGAGCTGTGCGCGACGCACAGGGAGGAAAAATAGTAAAGAAAAAAACAAGAAATGAATATAAAAAATGAAATGAAAATAAATAAATAAGATAGAAAATAAAATAAAAGAAAATACAGTAAAACAAATAAAACCTTAATAAAAAACAATAATAATAAACTTAATAAGGATTTTAATAAACTCCAATAATAATAATAATAATAACTTAATAATAATTATTATAAACTAAACAATAATATTATTATTATTAGTAATCATAATAAAATTTTAATAAATTTAATATGATATTAATAAACTTAATATACTTAACAAAATTAATGGAGAGTTAATAATAATAACTTAATTATAATTACATTATATTAATAAACTTGGTGAGCATAATAATAATAATAATAATAAAATTACCATAATTATAATTATTAGAATACATCATTAAAATCATTTTATTTATCTATCTTGAACATGAGGCAGGCCGCATGGAGACCAGCGCAAAGCCGCACAGCTTTGAAAATGCCTTGCCCATGCACTGGATGTTTTCAAGGGAAAAGAATTCATTCGTCAACAAAATGCAAAAAAAATTAAAACAGGATTGATCCACAGCTTGATAGAAAATTTCAAAGTCTGATAAAATAATAAAATAATATTAATTTAAAAGTTTGGGTGTGACAATTCTCCCCACCACAAAAACTTTCCGCCCCCAGAAAGTCGCCCAGCCGAATAAGGAATCAAACTCGAGTTAGAAACGGGACTAGACCCACAAAAACACGAACTCGGTGTGACTTTTCACTCCACCAGTCACACCAGACCAACTCTGAGGGAAACTGAAAAGAGAAGAACCATCAGGAAATGAGGAGGGTTCTCCCCACTAGAAGAACCCGACTAGCACACCCGACATTGAGACTCTCAGCATGAGTTATCTCTGGAACTTCTAACTTGATCCAAGAGGAAACCTCCACACAGACCAAACCTCGAAGAAGGCACGAAAAGATTCATGGTGGGTCTCCCCACCATTTAAGAACCTCCCAGCTTAAACCAACCAGTATAGACTGACACGAGAACTTCCAACCCAAACCAGAAACCATTGACACATGAGAAACCCCACAGAAGAATTCTACCAAATAACGGACTTAACCATGAATCATCATTTCCACAAGAGATGAGAATCTCCAAAACGAGCATGTAATACAACAAAACAGGTCACATTTGAGGAGGCGTAACTACCAAAATTACAAAATGATGAAATCACCACGCCTTCTTACAACCACAGTGGGGTGATCAAAGAACAAAGACTACAACGAGAAAAAATGACCTTTATGCCTCTTACAGCAAAATAAAACCTTCGAAGATGGGAATGATACAACAGGGAAATTCCGACCGTCCCCATTTCAGCATTGGAGACAAAAATTAGACCAAGGTGCCCCACACCCAATGATTCCTGACTGTGTGAAAAGATTCACTCCGAGACCTGTGGCTGGAGCTCTGATGTCTTGAAGCATCTACTTCCCCACAGTCAGGAGCTAACATCTGTCAGTCAAGACTCTTTCTGACATTGTCGCTAGCAGAACCTCTCTAAGTTCCCCAAACAGCCACACTGGCATCAAGTCTTCAATGGATGTCGATGAGGCGACTTAAAGTACCCAAACCGGCCATAAAAGAAGCGAACAAGAGAGTGGCCCGACAAATAGAAGATGGAATTGACGAGAAAAATTGTCTGATATGGGTTCCTCTGGCTCGCTCTCACAGAATGGGGAACCATCCCAAACACCAAAGGGAGTCGGTCCTTAAACAATATATGAAGACCCCACACAAGAGAAAATTTAACTGATTCTGCGACGTTATCTTTGGAGGAAAGGAAACCAACATCTTGAGATGCCCAACGTAGGCCTTCACTATTCGTTGGCCTTGCTGGACACTCACTAGCCTTGTTGCTTCCCTTACTTTCACTTCCACAAATATAAACCATCAAATGAGAGTGGTCCTAAACACCTTCCAAGACATACCATCATGCAACGACACTCGGATTATCTCCTCCACCAATCCCAAGTTGCACCTTCAAACGAACCTGAACCAACACAGACTCTCTTAGCTATGGGAGTTTCCAATAACCTGAAAATACCAACTATTTCACCAAGAAAGTCTTTTACCTTTGATAGATCATGATCACCACGGAATATGAACAACAACCGAAAAGAATTCAATTCCACCACCACACTAAGAGTCTGGGTAGAACCAACAACTAGAAGAGGCTCACTAGAAACTTATGGGACTTTTCTGGGCAGTATACTCAAAAACAAGAGGCAAAAATCCGAATCAAAACTCATCATAAATCAAAATTCCACACCTCAATCACAAATGAAAGCTAAAACTCAAATCACTATTCCAACCACAATTCAATATGTCAAAACCAAGAATCCACGAAAAATAATACCCAACATGAAAAGAGAACGCTAAACAATTTCTCACTCACTTTTCTAAACATCTGAAAAAACCTTTTTGAAAACTATTTTTCAGCAACCAAAACCACTTAAATATCCACCATTGATATCCCATGAAGTCTCACACATACATATCCATGTGCTAGCTCAAGCACCCATCCACTCACATCACCAATTTCCCCACTTGCCACATGCGCACCTCAATGTATGTGATCACTCATAGGAATACCAAGGGTCAATTCAAGACACTTCTCATTTCCAAAGCAGACCATTAAGCACAAAGCACAAATTCCCAACCAATTGAGAAAGTCACTTATCATTAAAGAAACACATCTCAAAATTACAAAACGTCTTCCATTTCAAAAACCATTTTCCACTCCAACAACCATATTCCCTATTGAAGATACCTTCACAAAAATCCATTTTCATTATTGAGATCTACTCACACCAACCAAAATGAAGGTCCAACATAACTCACATCAAAATTTCCAAAAATAAGGGACTAGTGGCTATGCCAACCCGGAAACATGGCTTAGCAGACCATGCTCTGAGTAGGCATCCACCACAAGAAGTATCTTGAACCATGCACTCGGGCTGTACATGAGTCGCTACTCCATGCAGGCTCATCACGTAACACCACATCCCTTCCCTTTTCATCCCTCATCCACACAGAACAAGCAAAATAAAAACTCAAATCCCATACTACCCTTGGATACTCGAGTCTCGGGACGAGCAAGGGTTCATGACGTCCTTCCCGCACCTACCCCTCGAGTCATGACACACTTAATCACCAAGCTACTTGACACCCCAAATAACAAGGGCCTCATTTGATACCATTTTGTCACGAACCTGGCCGGGTCGTCATCCGACCCAGCACCCGACCCGGTCCGCAACATGGCCCGATGGGCGCTCCCGATCCCCACGGGCTGGCAACTAGTGTCGGGCATCAAAACAAACCAGTTGGGAACGATTTGGCCCATGACAAAGATAAATAAAAATAAACTGAACAAGAAGATAAATAAAGGAAAATAAACTGAAAAACGTGGCAGCAGAAAAAGGAATAAACAAAGAAACGTGACATACCTCAGGTGACCCCATGGATCACCACGGTACGACAACCACACTCTCTCCCAAAAGAGATCCATGACTGAAACCTGCAACTGAAAAGTAAAGTAGGCGTGAGCACCGAGATGCTCAGTAGGAAAGCCAAAATATAACCATGTCCTATGCCTCCGTCTTTATTAAGAAATCCAACTATTCCAGTTTGAAAATAAGATATAATAAAATAATGTTTTCCCTTCTTTTCAAATTCTAGTAATGAGTTTGCATTTTCAAATAAAGCATTTCACTCTTACTACATTTTCAAAATAGGTTCCAAGCATGCATTAACATTTCAAAATGAAAAGAAACCAGTTTGGAATAAAATATGGTTTTTACAAACAAGGCACTAGGTATGAAACAACTGAAAAGAAAGTTACATCACAAGCAGCATGTCACAAATGAGAACTATGGGTAATCCCTATAGGTAGTTAGAACAAGTGGGAACCTATAGACCTCTTACCTCGGAGAAATGTGGCTTAAAAGACCATGACCCTAAGAAAACGTGGCTTACAAGGCCACGACACTCAGAAAATGTGGCTTATAAGACCATGACCCTCAGAAATTCATATGTTTAGTTAGTGTTGTTGCGTCAATCCTGCTAGAAAAACCGGGATGAAACCCTGTCGTGTCATCTAGCGTACTAGTCCTGGTCACCCACCTAGATACCCAGGTTTCCTATTGTTCTCTATTTCAAGTGGTGGTGAGTTTATCTTTATCATGCAAACATATATGAACATTAAATTTTCATTATCAAAAGATCATTCAACCCCTCACCATTGTTCTTCCTCCATAAGTGCATTCCACCTCTTTCACGTCACACAATGCATAAACTTCAAAGTTAGGCACATCATAACACTTTCAACATACAAATCATTTTCTAAAACCAAGGGGGCGTGCCTCAAGAGAGGTTTTTCTTTTCTATAAAACATTCTTAAGGTTCCAAACAGGCTTTATTACATAAAGGGAATACTTTTTACAATTAACTGGCCAAAAGACCAAACACCTTTGGAAATACACATTACCAATTCAAAACCACTTTAGGAAATCAATTTTTTTATGAAAGGTCACTTAATACCGATATCATTAAAAATGCATTTCAGTTTCCAAAGCAAAGGCATAATCATTTCTTGCAACCGTAACCTGATTTCACAGCATGTGTATATAGCGTAAATGTAAAACATATTTTTAAAACAAGAAGGCAATTATGAATCTCAACTTAAAGGCATAGGCATAGAGGTCCAACCTCAAACTTGTCGCTATCTGTCAATGGCCACTCGAACCGACACTTGGCGCACACACACACATGAATTCATACATATATATATACACACCCCTAGCTTCATTTCACATATTCCACGCTGCATGAGGGAATATGTACAAATAGGACATATATATATATATATATATATATGTCTTACCCTATGCATGTACATGTAGGATGCCTCGACATGTGCGGCCCAAAACAAACGAATAAAGGCCCAATGCACTACACATATAATTTAATAAAACAACATAAACACTTGAACAATCTACAAAACATTTCAAAATAACGCATCAAGGGTTCACACCAAAAGAAAAACATTCAAAAAATCATTTTTAAAACCAAACGCGCCAAGATGCAACACCAAAACATCAACTGTAGCCTACACACATTTTAATAGATGAAATGCATAGTAAAAAAACACTGATAAACAATTCAGCATGGGTTTTCCACAGAAAAGATTCATGCGCAACGCCTAAAAACAGTACCAGCAAAAGAAAACGCACCCAACCCTCAAGCATAACTACATTCGCAGCTTTAATGTCCTTAAATAAATCAATTCCAGAAGTCATAAAACAACCATGAATGATGAAACAAATGACATACCTCAAAAACAACCAAATCCCTTTTCTTTTAAAAAAACAAAATCACACTAAAACCTTTCTAAACATCATCCGCATCACTTACACAAATCTAAATAACATACTTCTTGATTTATAAATTGACATAAAATAACACAACATGGGTTTTCCTCAAAAACAAACCCCATTAGATACAAACATGCTATAAAATACCAAGGCATACTGAACTTCTTCAATACTAGTTTCGCTCCAAACGGATCAATCACATAACACCAAATTTATTTAAGAAAGTATAATAATTCTCCAAATAAACAAAATTCGCACTCAAAAAATTAATTAATGAACATCCTAAATTAATTAAACAAGAAAAATAAATCATCAAACAAAACTTATATGCGGAAACACTTACCATCGGTGTCGAAACATCGAATTCTGATGCAAAACTTTGATCATACACCAAAAGCACCACAAGCAACCACAATTTGACCCTAATTCAAGCATTAGAACCAAAAACAACACAATCAAACCAGAATAGCTACCCTAAAAACATATAACCCCAAAATTAAGATTAATCCACATAGAAGAAATTGATGAATCCTCACCCGAAGACCATGGCGAACCCGCTTCTCTTGATAGCGGTGGCTAAAACCGGCCTCGATGGTGCCCGGAGAAACCGAAACAACAAAAATCAATCAAAAAGAGAACCCCAAAACATGTTAGGGTTCGGCCAAGAAAAGTGTACCCCATAAAATCAAATAAAAAATCAAAATAAGGGAAGATGGAGGCAGAAGAGGCTCACCGAAGGGATTCGCACGCCAAAGCAGGAAGAGATTTGATCGCCGGAGTGGAAGAGCGGCGTGCCGGAGCTCCCGATTGGCCAGGTCGTGCGAACAAGAGAGTGGGGAGGTCGGGTTTCGTGACCAGGGGAGGCGGAAGCCACCGCAGGAGAGCCGTCACCGGAGGTAGAGGGAGGCACGTCGGCGGCTTCGGTTGGAGGGGGAGAAGAGGAGCGGGAGAAGGAGGGTAAGGCGGGGTAGCGCGAGCGGGAGAAGGCAGGGGGCGTTGTGCGCGATGCACAGGGAGGAAAAACAGCATGAAAAAAAACAAGAAAAGAAAGGGAAAAAAAGAAAATAAATAAATAAGATAGAAAATAATATAAAAGAAAATACAGTAAAACAAATAAAACCTTAATAAACAATAATAATAATAAACATAATAAGGATTTTAATAAACTCCAATAATAATAATAATAATAACTTAATAATAATTATTATTAACTAAACAATAATAATATTATTATTAGTAATCATAATAAAAATTTTAATAAATTTAATATGATATTAATAAACATAATATACTAAATAAAATTAATGGATAGTTAATAATAATAACTTAATTATAATTACACTATATTAATAAACATGGTGAGCATAATGATAATAAAAATAATAAAATTACCATAATTATAATTATTAAAATACATCATTAAACTCATTTTATTTATCTATCTTGAACATGAGGTAGGTCGCACTGAGACCAGGGAAAAGCTTCCCAGCTTTGCAAATGCCATGCCCATGCACTGGATGTTGTTAAGGGCATAGCATTCATTCGTCAACAAAATGCAAAAAAAATTAAAACAGGCTTGATCCGCAGCTCGATATAAAATTTCAAAGGCTGATAAAATAATAAAATAATATTAATTTAAAAGTTCAGCTGTGACATATATATGTGTGATAATCATGTATTATATCGTTCAATCAATGATTTTTAATGAAATTACTCCCATTAAGAATGATGATCACATGAAACAACTAAAAAATTAACCCATATCCATTGTTAGAAGGGACCATGGATAATATTGGTTAGGAAATAACCTCACTGGATTTTGAAATCACCGAAGAAATTAAACAACTAATGAGAAGATCCTCTTTCTATGTTCACTATTCCTGTGAAAAAAGAGTAAAAAACATATTTTTGACTGAATTTGAGCCACCATCCACCTTTTAGCATGCCAAACTTGTAAAATACACACCAAGGTTCTTTTATTCTATATATTTAGTGAGTGTGTTTGTGTTTCATTGTGTATATATATATATAAATATATATGTTTTATGTCTTATAGACTTGGGAAAACCTGCAAAAAAGGTATTTTTAACACACTTTATATGGTTGAAAACGTTTCTGTACTAGTGTGGGAAATCCACCAGAATGGTATGTCATGGACTTGGTGTAGGGAATTTTTAAACAAATTATGGGCATTATTAGGACTTGACCAATTAATTTTGGTCATTTTGTCGCACATATGACCATAATCATAATGGTATGATAGCTATATGTGGGAAATAAACATTTCAATAGATGAATGTGGCTATAGCCCATGGACATATATTGAATTTACACCTTTATGAATCAAATTTAATTAGTGATAGAAGATAAATATTTCATCATGATTATATGAAATTAATCAAAAAAATAATATATCACTAAATTATAAAAAAACATGTCAATCATATCATATATGATTCTTGTATAGCTAAGTGAATGACACTTTCTCCAAATCCATTATATATATATTTTCTCAAATCTATTCCTCTTGCATCCTATCGATAAAGCTTTCAAAGATTGTTTCACATAAATAAAATTCAATGAACAATTAAAATAACCATTATGGTCACCATAATATATTATTTCCTTAAAAAAGTTAATTCTTAGGAACCTGACCATTTGGGTCAACCATAATAAATAATTGGGGTCAGGATAAGTGTCTCATTTTAATGAATCGAATGACTAGTATTTTAAAGGGTATTATTAAAAGTCATATGAGATTAATATAAATATCAAGTATATTAAAACAACTTTACCTCATTAAATCATTAATGCAACATCCGAACACGAGATCCACATAATTGGTTCTCTGAGCCAGTGGGTCACATGGCCTCATGAATTCCCTTTCATATGCCTAAGGCTGTCGAATAGTAGTGAGGGTACAAAGTGGAATAGTGGGGAGACTATAAACTGATTTCCAAGTGGATCAATAGATATAATAAAAAATTAAACAATAATTATATCATAATGAAACATATGGAACAACAGAAAACAAATTTATAACAACTACAATTAAAATATATAACCATTAAACTATAATATATACCAATATCCCAAATCATATGTCATATTAAATGTTTTCATGGACTGTTGACATACGAAAAAGTAACAAGGGATACATGAGATACACATTTAAAACACAATATTCTAAAATAATAAAATACAAAAATACTTGTCCAATAGGATTATGAGCATATGCTCTGTCCGCTTATTCCATGCTCTGAGTTTTATATAAAATAGATCAAACATAAGTAGAATGGTGACTTCCCTTATCCAAATATGTAGAAAATAATTCTACACAGGTACCAAAGGAGGAACGAGTAGGTTGTGAGTTAAACTCAGTAGCCCTCTACCAATGGTGTCATGAAATAATCAAGCTAGCATACATAGAAAAAAGTGTGTACAAGTTATGAAAATATAAATAATGATGAATAAATAAATACTAGGTGGATCTGGTTCCCTCAGAACACATGGAAGACTCTACCCACTTCAGCATAAGTCAAAATATGATTGATCCATGTACCATATATATAAAAGTAGTAATATATATATTTTTATATTGTATACATGTATATTAACTATGTAGGTGAAAACATAAGGAGATATTTACATTGATACTAGGTGCTATATGAACCCCAGTAATAACTCTGTCATTAAAAACTAGTCTAACAAGATATTTGATCCTAGAATGGAACACTCCATGAATCTATTGATGAATGGTAGTCATATTTCCAGTCAAATAAGATTGTGGGGTCAGTTTTCATTCCCATATCCTGATATAGAGGATCATGGAACATCATTCCCATCTCAAAAGTGAAGGTATAATTGAGTGATTCATCATCTTGAACAACTGATGTAATGGAGTGTTAATATTCAGGCTCAAAAATTCCCTTACCCATTTTCCAATGACCTATATCCATTTTCTAACAATAATAATAACAATGGATTACCTTTTAATTATTATAACCATCAATCCAAATAAAACAAAGGGCATCACAATAATTCAAACCATGTAGATATAAGGGTGCAACAATTGGTTTAGGTTTTCCATCCATTTCTATTCATTTTTATTAATCTATTTAATCATCAAGTAAAAGAAATTCAATTACTTGGTAAAAAGGAGAACTTAAAAGGAACATTGGTCAACTAACCACTTACATAAGTGAAATAAATTCTATTTCCAATAGAATATGAACACATAGGTAGTAATTGTTCATTTAAATAGTTAGGCAACAAAGTAATACTAATTTTGCACAACCAAAGGTGTGGAAATGAACAATTTCAAATACTTATAATTGATTATCATGGGTCTACATTAGTATAATAACAAGATTGAATTTTTATTGGAAGGGATAAAAAATTTAAGGAATATATGTGGAAAAGGAAAGTGTGTGGCACAACAATGAAGTTGTGTATACAACATGACATTTAGGAAAAACAAAAAGACCACCTACCATGGGGTTGTAGATGAATAATCATCAAATATTATCGTTTGATTTGAATTATAATAGAAGAAACAATTAAAATTACATACTCTTTAAAAACAAGGAATTTGAGGTTACACCAAAACACTGAAAGAGACATGAAGATGAATGATAGATGAAATAAATTTGGGTAATGATATAATCAATGAAGATCCAATGATTCCAAAGATGTTAAGATCAATGTTCAGATCTGTTATGTATCTTTATCACTACAAGAGGATGAGGAGGAACTCAAATACGAGGGGTATAGGATACCATTAACTAGAAATAATAAAAGGATGGAGGGATGAATTTTTAACCATTTCAGTAGTAAAGTAGTAAAATCATCCCTCAACACTGGGTTACATAGTTTGTACACATAGTTATCCAAATAATGAACCAATTATTCCCCACCCACTATCTAAAGATAGAACCTACATGGAATTGTTTCATGGTATGGATAACAATTCACACCCAATGTAAATTTCATCTGAAATTTTTCTATGGAAAATTTCATGGTCATGAAACTTGACTGGAACAGTTTCTGAAAAACTGTGTTGTCCCTATTGTACATAAGGTACCTCACATGGTTGATTCACACGGTTAGCCCAACAATGCACTCATAGTGAAAACCAATCTGATTCTATATATTCTTGAACTATCAAGATCTAAACACACCATTGACCCTCTGAACACCTTCCTTAGGCCATAGGGAATGCATACCAAGAAAAAGAATTACTCAAACTAAAAAACAAATGATCTAAACCTTTAATAAAAATCATGTCCATACAACCTCACTCATTAATGAAACGCATCCCCGAGTATAACATTATAGGGTAAAGGGAAGGCATATGAGAGAATATAAATCTAATGGGCTCATATATAATCTTGTCGCTCCCATCTCTCATCTGGAACTCAATAGTGATGACAAAGCACTCATACTAAAGGAACTGGTCATCCTCAATGTGTCTTTATGCTATGATCTAGGATATGCATGATGTACTTCTCCAAAGAAGAATCCATTCAAAATCTAACCTCATTGGGTTTCAAAACATGTTATGGGTTTTAATAGTACCATCAGAGATGTGATACGTGAAAGAAATCATGCATATACCAGTATATATGAGGATTTTCTATCCATTAATCCCCTTGTCAAAAAAAATTTCAAATCTTCAAAGAGTCCAATGACTCGAGGTAAAATCTTACCCTACCTCCAAACATGTCGATAGACCATCAAAGGAAAAAATTGAAATAAAACCCAGTCCCCTAACTCTAACTCAATAGTTATTTGATATCGATTGGTATGTGAATTCTATAAAAAATAATTAACAAATATGCATTTCCTGATAAAATAGTCTTACTTTGATATTTCTTAGATGGGAAGTGGTCAATGAAAATTTTCATCCCCTTACACTAACTAGAATAGATTATACTGATAAGGAAACCATATAAGGTCTCTTAAGGATCCATCTAAATAGTTTCCTAAAAACTGTTATTCTAAGAGAACTCAACTAGGGGTATATTTTTATCCCAAGATCCCTCGATTTTAATGACACATGAACGAAGTATTCCCCTTAACACCTAAATTAGGTTATCTTTTTTTTCATCGATCTAAGGGTGATAGGCTATGATCAAGTGTATCTATCTACCCATTAACTTTTATAACCCCTTATAGAAATGATATGTGAAGAGATAATCACTATCATATATGATAGCTCATGGATATTCATATATATGTTTGATCTCCCTAACGTATATCCTTCATAGGTAATCTATCAAAATGATTTCCTAACTAGGTAAGAAGTGTGCAACCCTTTTCGACTGAAAAATTGAAACTAAAAACTATATATTTTTCATGAGGACATGAAAGAAAACTATTATTGATGTCCATAGGTATAACATTTCATTACAAATTGATATTGGAAAATGACTGTCAGATTCATGCCATTCAATGATGTTTTTCCTTCACCTGCTAACAAGTGGAATAAAAAGTGATAAAGCTTTATATCTCTCATTTCATAGAAATCCACTAATACTAGAGACATAAATATTGATACATCATGGTGGAACTAGGATGTAATACCAAAAATGGGGTATGAAATTCCAACACCAGCTCCTCTCTATTGTCTACTAGGACCCAAACATTCCCATGAGTTTATAAGGCCTCAACCTCATCTGTGGCCCAATTTAAAAGATGAATCATCACTTGAGAGACATTATTCTTGGAGTAAGACATTATGATCTAATATTTTCCTCATATTCAACCATTCCATAAGGTTAATGGTCACTAATAGGGATAAAAGGATTTCCTTCCCATGATCCTCCAGAACATCAATGTGCATCTCTAAAAACAAGTCCATGAGTTTTCCACAAACCACTGGCCTCCTGAACATACTAAATCTGAGCCTTATATCTTAGAGTATCATCTACAACATATTTTTTTCATGGAATATAGGAATTCCATATATCAAATGATTATAGGTATTCAACACATCTTCATAACCAAATATTGAGATTATACTACGTAAATATGTACATGAGCATTTTGTGATTAGTCAATACCAAAATATATATCCTAATGAAAATAATGTCTCCAAAATCATAAAGCATGAACTACACCATCCAACACAAGATTGCGTTTAGGGTAATTATTCTCTTGATGCCTCATCTTATGATATTTTTACACTATGACTTTCATGTCCAGCCTCAGAACTGCTCTTATCCCAATAAATATTGTGTCACAGTAAATAGTATTACTCCTACATGGATCCGAATGAATTTAGATTGTAACTCATGTAAATACATACTTAAACTACTGAAAGTTTTATTCACAAGATGATGAACACAAAACTTATACACCATTCTTAGTCATGACTATACGAGGCGTTTCTACGTGTGAGAAATGATGGATGATGAATCTATAATACCCAAATATCCCCAAGAAACTCTGTAAATAAAATATGTTATTGTAATTCCCCTATGAAACTCTAACACTCACATTATCTATGTATACTAACACTCCATTCTCAATGATTATATGACCCAATAAGTGAACATTATCAATCCAAAAGTCGAAATTTACTTAGTTTATTATAATTTTTGTTCTTTATCAGTGTATTAAAAATGAAATCATGAATCTTGTAATAGTCATTTCAATAATGAGTATACACTATGATATCATCCATATATAATACCATGAATCAATCTAAGAATGGGTGGGAAACTGAATTCATCATATCCCAAAAAACAGGTTGTTCCTTTGTGAGACTGAGGGTAATTACAGGGAACTCGTAAAGAACATATATTCTCTTGAAATCAACATGATGTATGTCTGATGATATTACACATACACGATCATATCTAGACCTTAATCCACTAATTGAAAACACCCTCACTGCTTGAATATGATTGAATAGGTTGTCTATTTGAGGTAATGGGTATTATTTCTTAACATTATGCTGGTTCAACCATCATTAATCCACATAGAGGTTGACTGTATCATCTGCCTTCATGGAAAAAAAGGATGGGTGAAGATCATGGATAATTGTTGGGGAATATAAATCATTTTCCCTCTTGGTCATCAAATAGTTTCTTGAGGTCTATAATCACCATAGGTTCTGTCATGTAATGAGGAATAGACACTAGTGGTGCTCCTATCACTAGAAAAATGGTGAATTACAATAATAGTTTGAGGATCACCAGAAAAGTCATTTGGAGAGATATCCCCAAATAAATCAACTAAAAGATGAAAAATAGAGAGTCATAACCCCTTTTCATACAATAATATGTTAACAATATGATTTTTCACTCTTCCTAGAACATTAATATTAAGTCCATCTCAAGACGCATGAATGTCCCATTCACCATTATGAATTTTTCTATTTCTCTCTATTGATGTAATCATCACCCTACAGTGAAAGAAATATTTATGGTCACTCTAGGGAACTATGATTTCATGGCCAATGAATAATTCATTTCTAGCCATGTTAAGGATGAAAAAATTCCATATGAATAGATATCAACATTTTTAATGGAAAAATTCTTACAATGGAGTATTGTCTCTGATTGGACACCAATTGGGGTATAGAACCTCATAACTCCATAGTAATACTCTATCATGATGGCCAAATCTCCAAAATTATTTTGGATATAAAATAGTCTATCAATACTGCATCATATATGGTAGACACTAAGGTAGAGACTACTAGGATAGCCCCTTGAATATTATAAAGTATAACACTATTATCCTTTGACATAGGTAGTATTTCATGTAATTGGATTGTACAGAGGCCCATTGTCACATCCTGACCGCCCTGAGAAAGTGAACTCTATTGGCACAACAAATCGTTAGTCTAACCACCGTGGCCCTGACCACTACCTCGGCCTGAGAGGCTGATGGTATTCTTTCTACCTTCATGGAGGCATACCAATAGCCCTAATATAAAATTTTGGTAGGTGTATATACCGTATTGTTAGTCACTAATGGATAAATCCTTAAGATGCGTCGAATATTCCTCATCCTGCTATAGCCTCTGCACTACACTAGCACTGACATACATTGTGGTTTTTTGTGTCCCAACTTCTCGTACTGGTGACGTATAATTATTATTTCAGTATGATCCATATATATTTTTTATCCCCTATGGGAATCTTCAAAGTGACTCTTTCCACCACTATAAGAACTCTTATAAGGTCTGGGAGGTAAACATCTAGAGTTTCTATATTTGGATTCCATTAAATGTTTCTTATTAATGGGGGATTGGAAGACTATCTAGGAAATATTCATCAACTGAATGAAATTGAACTATTATCAGATGTTTTATACTATCACACCATTAAATCACCTCGTATTCATATGATCTTCACCGGATAATGTTGGTGTGAAATTATTTTAATTCGTAAAACAATCATAATATTCCATGACAAACATTGCTACCTACTGCAGGTTCATGAATTTTCTAGCCCTAACATTATTCAATGTTTTTACAAAGAAGTAATCATAAAATATCATCTATATGAATTTCCAAATTTTAACATTATGTATGCATACCAATGTAATATAATCCCACCATCGTGTGTCCAGACAATGTAGCATATTGGTAGTGAGGGTGACCATCCATGAGGGATGGATCTCCACCTTCTATAAAGTAGAATGAATGTATTCTAGCCATGACTCTACAAAATGAGGACTACCATCCCCTAAAATGGTGGAAGAATTTGGATAGTATAACTCTCGATTCAAATCTACCATACTTAGGGATGTCTGATAAAAACCTTGCATATTTTTCATTATATGGAAATATTGTTCTCGAAACATTATTTTAGTGCCCATATCAAGATTAATAGGCGGTACTATAGGTGGCACTGTATGAGGTATCACTATAGGCTTAGGTCCTATAACCTCTGGTTCATTTTCACCACCACCTTCTTGGTTTAAAAATTGATTATATTGTTTTGTAACAATTATACCATTCAAAATTCACACCTAAGGCAATTATTTAACTATTAAAAAGATCGCAGATAGAAAACAAGTACATCAACATGGCCTTCCATTATAAAATATTAGACCACTCAACCGGCTCCAAAATCCCCATTTATGTGTATAGGAAAGACCATAAATGGCCATAATAACATAAGTGTCACCCTCAAATACAAATTACTAAGTATGGTTTCAGGTCTACGTCTCATATCAGGTAACTGAAGTACTATTATATGGAGTCTCAATTGAATGGTATAGAGAAAAACCCATTTTATTTGAAATTGGAATCTCATTTAGTGGTTATAATTTTCATTTTACATATTTAAATAATACTTAAATTCATAATATTATATTTATAATATATATTTCACGGTTTCAACAAATAGGTTCTGAACAAAAAACATGGTATAATTGACCGAATAACGTGTCATAAAAAATCATTGTAGAAAACACTATTCAAATTGATGTAGAAACATTAATTAATCCAATTATATTCTCTCTACTAGAACTAAAAGCACCTATCAATATATAATAACCAACAACTAACTATATTCAATAATAAAATTCAAATGAAAAGTAGAGGGGTTATAGAAAAATGTATGGAATACTAGTCCTAATGTTCCTATAATGATACATGCGATGATAATTACATTCCTCAACATAACAAGGAATGAAATTCCCATTAGTAATGTCATCAATAATAATATCACAAACAATATACATAACCCAATTGTTAAATTATATCAACTATAACAAGCATAATCCAATAACATTAACAACACATCCCTGGAAATTTGGGTTTCCCCAAAACATGGGTTAGCTAGTCCTTGGAGAATACTCATTACCAAATTGTATTGCCTCCTAGTCTCCATTCTAATACCAAAATATTAATATCAAAGGAAAATAAATCCATTTGATACAATATTTTGACATACCAAACTGGTTTCCAATTATTTAGTTCCCTAAGAGAGTGGGCCCCATGGACTCAAGTATGTCCCCCCATATTTCAGATGCATCTGACTAGCTGCGAGGGTCCAATGTTGTACATTGGGGAGATTAAAAATTAAAATCAGAGTATTGAAATTGATAATAAATAAATAGTAAATAATTGAAGCATAATTAAACCAGTGGAATAGTGGAAACCAAATGATAAAAATCTAAGAGAGCATAAATAACCATAAAACAAAAAAAATATTCAATGATCTCAAAGCATGAGTCAAATATAATGATGTCATGAAAATATGAGAAAAAGGGAATAAGGGATATGACACATATCAATATAGAAAAATCTATACTAAAATACAAATGACCAAAATACATTTCCACTCGAATACCAAGTATATTCATGGTACTATTCTACAAAGCTATGAGCTATAAGTATAATGGATCAAACATTTATAGAAGGGTGCTTGTCCTTATCCATACCTACACACATGAAGTCTACTGAGGTACCATAGGTTTCATGAGTAGGGTGTCAGATAAAATTAGTAGGCCGAAACCAAATGTGTAATGAAATAATTAATCTAGTGTAAATAGAAACACCAATGTTTAGGTAAAAAGTAAATAAATTATGGTTAATAAATAAATACCAATTGGATAAGGTTCTATTAGGAATCATGGAAGACTCTACCCACTTCATCATAATCCAAAATATGTATGATCCATGTAACATATTTAGAAATATAACTATTAATATATATATATTTATATAATGTAAACATGTACATGAACATAGCATGTGAGTACATAAGTAGGCCTATACATGGATACTATGTGCTACCTTGACCCGGGGAGTAACACATGAATCCATAACTAGTCTAACGAGCTATTAGATCACGCACGGGTATAATCAATTAATAGTATGAGGAATGAAATAAATATTCACCATAATTCATGCTTATTGGGTGATTCATCATGTATAACACCCAATGTAGAGGAACAAGGAATGCCAAGACCATCTCCTATGTAATAATTTAGCAATGTGATACAGCATGCTCAAAACCCGATGTAAGGGATCATGAAATGTCATGCTCAAATGTCCTTTATCAATAATTCAATTAACTATTCCCACATTCTATTGATAATAATATTAATAAATATAATCAGGTATCCCTCATATTAATTTTATTCATCATGCCCAATTCAGTCATGGGCATCACAATAATAATAACCATCTAAATATAAATGTGTATAATATGATGTGGCTATTCCACCCATACATGTTCATTTTATTTAATCCATTTAATCATTAAGGTATGGAAATTAAAATCCACGGTTTAATAAAACAATTATTAGTTACTTTGGTTAACTAAACAATTACATAAAAGAGGGAAATTCCATTTCTAATAGAAGAAAAATACTTAGGTAGTGTTCAGTCATTTAAATAGTTATGTAATATAAGTAAATTAATTTGACACACCCCAAGGGTGGAAATTGTTAAGGATTAAACCCATTAATTAATTATAAATGGTTTATTGGAGTATAACTACATTATTGTATTTATTTATGATGGAAGATAACATTCAAGGGAAATGCATGGAAATAGACTATGTGTGTCACAATGGAGAAGCTATGAAAACATGTCGAAGTTTGTGTAGACCAAATAAACCATCATCCTTCGAGATGTATATATCTCCTCATAACATTTTAGATTCAGAATTTAATTTTAATGGATGAAATAAGAGATATTGAACAACAGTCTAAAAATAAATCATTTGATCTTGTACTATATTAGCACTATATAAAGGAAGATAAAAATGTATGGAAGAATAAATATTAACGAGATTACTGATATGGATACAATTCTTTTCATGTCTTTGTTTCACATTCGGGATGGATAAGTTATCATGATCCCTAAAATAAGAGGAATATGAACCCAAAATAGAGGGGGAGAAGCTCACATCAGATAGAAAAAACTGGAGAAAAGTAGGATTTGAGTAAAAAACATTTTATAGATCATTGGGATGAAAACATGCCCTAGCTGATTATAAAATATTATTATGCCATACGGGAAATTTACCAAGAAAAAGAATGATTCAAACATACTAAAAATCCTTACCTTTTTGAAATTCCAAGTAATTACAATTATCATCTCTTGTTTTACTCCTTTTATATGAATGAATTTTATTATTTAGTTTTTGAAGAGACTATTTTATCAACCAAATGAATTTGTTTACACAACATTAACGTGATAGTCATTACACAACCCATAAATTCTTATTAATAACCCAAATATAGAATCAGATTATATTCATAATTATATGAACTCATCTCAAGATAATGGTATACGTACTTTTTTATATAATGCTATTGAGTTATATAATATTGAAAAATACAATAAAAGTAAGCTTAGAAGGACATATAACAAACCCCTCTCATTTCTGAGCAATGCATGAGACTCTAATCTAGTGGGTATTCTAACCCTACTTCCATATCCCCATGGAGATATTTGTCAAGAGATAATTCAATTCATGATATCAAAAATACATAATATGCAAAAAGAATATTTAATATCTATTCTTAAGCTCATAACTCAAATAAATATTCATCTCAAGGTAAGTGGAAAAGTAAAAATAATATTGTCTAACCTAGTATGTAATTCATGGTTTTATCTAATATAAAAAATTTATTACATAAATAAAATAATAAAATTTATTCACATTCTATAAAAAATTTATAATCATTAATAATATAAAAGAATTCATAAATAAATAAACATTATTTAATTAAATTAACAAACATAGCATTTTTATATTTATATTATTCATGTAAAAAATAATTTATTAAGACAAGAACTAATGATTTATGAATAATTTATGAACTATAATAATTTCTAAATAAATAATAAGTTTATTTTATTTTATAAATAAATATGGCCATCTCTTAGTTAGCATAAACGATTAGCTAACCATCATAAGGGAAAACTAGAAAGATCAATGGATGGTTGGTCAAGAGTGGCATAGGAAGTGAATTATAAACTGGGATAGTAAAACATGTTGTGAATGTGTTGGTTATATGGTAAAGACATCATCTGGGGAGGAAGAAAAGACCTCTATTGTGGGGTGGTACCTATGACAACATATATTTTAAAACACATTTTCATGTTTTATTATATAAAATGAACTTAATAAAACCCCATAAAATTGTGATGAATAATTTATTTTTACAATTAGGTACATAACATAAAATTTTCAATATATTTACGAAAACAATATTTAACAACTCTATAACATGAAATTATATACCATGGATCTTTAAAAACTACATGGGATAACCCGAGGACATACACAAGAAATTAGAGGGCTATAAAGCCTATTTATGGAATAATAAAATCATAACATGATGCCATTAATACAATTGATTGAATAATAATATAAAGTAAACATAAAAGAGTTGAGAATATTAATATTTAACAATTATTCATGATATAACATTATAAAATCAAGAAAACATAACAATGTGGAAACAACATAAAACATGAAATAAGCACAACTCAATGATAAATACCATGACAACGTGACATGGTACAAAATTCCCATAATTTATTAGGTAATATCTGAAATCCAATAAAAATATTCTCTTGACACACTCCCATAAGATAATGTATTGGAGGATGATATAATTTTGGTCCCACCTATTACAATCATATCATGGAAATGAATAATTGTTCGACATTGATCCTACAACATAAATATGTATTTAATTATTTATAATCTTGTTATTAAGGATTTTGTGGTACATAAATGGGATTCAAAAATATATTTATTATAGGAGCATATATTTTAATACAATTTATTGTATGTGGGGATGGGTACTCACTAAATAATTTTATGGCATGAAAAATTGACAGAAAATTTCAGAAGTATAACCACAGATCACAGTGATTTATTTAACAGATTAATGAGAGTGAAAGTGGTATATGATAACATAGAAACCCTAATTATAGAATAATTTATGTTTTATAACATATTTAATGATGAAAATTTGGAAATGAATTGTCATAATATAAATATGGTTCTTGAATAAAGAAGAGAAGGAGATGATCTATTTTCTTCAGAGGGGGGTTGTTAAAGCATGTGAGGTGCTAATTAAGAACATAAAAGCACAATGGGAGCTATATAGAGTGGTAATTGAAGTTAAAATTCATTATATAAGGGTATTATATGAATTTGGATAAAGGGATTGGTGAGTCATTATAGAAAAAGAAATGGTTATTCCTTATTAATTTTTAAAGATAGGTTTTGGACTCTATATGAAAAAGTAAACAAAACTAAAAAATTAACATATGTTTTCCCTTGGATTCTGCCAAATAAAAGAGGATATAAATATTTTTTAAGGTTAAGTACTATAATAATTAAAATAATTTCCTCAGTTATATATAATTGATTCATATTTATAAATAATCTATTTTAAATCCCTAAAATATAATATTAGTTTTGAAGGATTCATTATTGATTTATAAAATAAATTAAATAACTAAATGGTATATTATATTAAAGGGGAAGCATAATATTGTTCATGGATAATATTGATAATAATTTTTATATCACTTTTGGTCTTTTATGATGTTATAATACATAATGTATAATTATATCGTATTTAATTTATACCAAAATTTTTTATTTTGTCAAAAAATTATGAATAATTTACCATTTGATTATTTAAATTTGATGATTTTAAAAATAGTATTTATTTTTTAAAAATAATTATATAAATATGCTAAATAACACTTTTAAATAAAATATCCAAGATTATTGAAAAATATAATTTTTTATAGTAATAGTTTTCTGACCATTATAAATATTAAATTTTACTTTATTAATTTATAATATCAATTATATTTAATAAATATTATTTATTAATAATATTTTTTTAAAATATTATTTATTTTAAAAATTATTCAATGCATCAAAAATAATATCTTCATTGAAACTATAGGTTTTCTAAAAATATAATTTGTGTATCATCGTATCAAAATATAATTTTTATCAATGTTGTTATTTTATAGTTTTATTGTAACAAAATATAAATATAATAATTATATTATTAAAAATAGAAATAATATATTTTTTACTATCAGGGTTTGATACATAGACCGTTATTAAACTAATTAATGCCTTAAGGGTATACTGTCTAATAGTGAGATTTCATGGGGTGGTTTGACAAAAATGGTTTGGGAAAATATCTCAATGAGGTTATAATTCTCCAATAAATTATTTCTATTATTCTTAGTTGTTGAATATTGGCTTCAAATTGGTCATGGGTTGAGCACAATGATGTTGTCTCCCTTAAAATCATTAATAAATTGGATTCATTACATATGATAATATTTTTGGATTCCATCACTTCCTTTGTATGTGTCTAATGGATTTATCAAAAACCTATATATATATATATATATATTAATCATATGATCCTAATATATCTATACTATGAATGGTTATGTTGATAAATTTTATTTGAAATATAATATAATATTACTTATAATAGTCTAAACTAACCAAATTATATCATCTGTTTTCTATAACTATATTAATTAATATTTTATTTATTAATTCACAATGGAATTTCCATTATAAAGAGAGTGGTTGTTACATTCTGCCACCTTCAGAAATTTCACCCTTTAAATTTTCATATCATATAATAAAACAGACGAGGGTGATTCTTTTTTTTATTTTCTCTTCTGGTTCCCATGTCACATCCTCAAAATTATTTTTTTTCACATTAATTGAGTAGGTGATTTTTCATGATTCATAGAATAATTACTATATAATCAAATAACATCATTTAATACTCCTAATATGAAATATCATTAAATAGTGGAACCACCTCTGGATTTAGTACTTGTTATGGGTCAGGTATGTACTTACTCAAGCAGGATGCATTGAACACATAATGTACATGATATTATTTAGGTGAGAGTGCTATTAAATAGGCCACAACATCAATGTGATTAAGGATATAAAAGTGGTCAATGAATTATAGAATAAGGTTTTCATTCTTATGAAATCCACGTGAATTTATTCCATGGTAATATATTAAGGAACACTTTCGATGACATTAAAATAGAGGTCTCATTGGTGAGTGAATGCATAGATTTTCTGTCACAAACCAGATCTGGTCTCCAACAAACCGACACCAAACCTGGCCCTTTCCAAGGCCTAAAGGGAATTACCTATCCCCATGGGCTGGAAAAAGTTCTCGGGTATCATTAATTTAGGTATGCGAATGATTCACCCGAGTATGAAAGCATAACACATTAAAACAATCCATAATATAAATCTGAAAATTTCATGCCAAACATGTCTTAACCAAAAACCAGATCTGAATAAATTGGAATAAATTCCATAAAATAGTTCCAAATACAAATAATTATAACAGAATTACATCCCCATGGACTCCACAAGAGAAGGGGGTCATCACCCGCAAGTCGTCTCCACAACACCGCCCCAGCGATGGAGACTGACACACTGAACCTCCATCACCCTTGGCCTTTCCTTTACCTAAGTAAAAAATAACCAGGTCAACTTACACCCAAGGGGTTTAAGTAGGGTGTGAGCCTAATCCCAATAGGATACCACCCAATTATTTCAATGAGGAAGAAATACAATGTTAAAAAGAAAGCAGTTTTAGTACGCAAAGAAAGATATTGATAAAATCCATGAAATTCAACTTTCAATTGAAAAGAGTTTTCAAGCTAAAATTTTCATAATATTCACACATTTAAATAGACATGTTAGCTACTGTAATGTAATTCCAATAACACCCAAATACAATGGAAAATATCACAAACATGATGAGAATAAAAATTGAGAACACCCCTAGGCACTAGATAGTCTCGGGCCCCATGTACCTCATACCTCAGTGTATGTCAAACACAGTAAAATTTGTTCTCGTGCACGAGCCACTAGTAGGGAACCAACCCATAACATAGTGGTCCCTAATAAAAATCTTCATAGTTTAGTTAGAGTTGTTTTTATCCAAATTCTAGTTGAAACAGGGACAAAATCCATTCGGTCCACTAGTCGTACTAGTACACATCTACCCCACCTAGGTACCCGGGTTTCCCCCTTTGTGCTCAAACAAATTCAGCATGCCACATGCATCCATTTTCATATAAAAACACCAATATTGGTCACTTATAAACAATAAAATATCTATACACACATTATAAAATTTAAAATACACAAAAAAACACTTTGATTTTCCAAAAAACAATTTCACTAAAAATGGCATTGTTTTGCACACAACACTCCCAGAAAACCCCACATTGCACACTATATGCACACCTATAAGTTACCAAAACAGAGACAGAAGCCTTATATATTTCAATTAAAACAAAATATGAATTTTTAGGGCACCCCCATGTGATGCATGAAATGTAATATTTGTAAAACATCCATTTTTAAACAAACATGATACTTAAAGTTCACAAGTTCCACAACACCATTAAAACCAAATTTCGCAGCAACAAACAGAAGGGATAAACTTTAAAAATAGAATTTTAAGCCTTATTACATACCAATAATGTAAAATAAGTAGTGATAGAGTAGCCCAATAATTACCAACAAGAGGATTCCATGAAAACCACCCAATTTCACCTACAATTGGCATTAAGAATTCATTTTCATTACAAAAACCACTAAAACTATTTTTTGCAGATACCATAAAATTAAATGAACATGAAAATGTCATAAAAACATAATGTCATTTCACATATATTTCATACATATGTAATCACCTACCAAATTAGTTAAAACTGTGAATCCTTTGTGCAAAAATCAAATCGCACCACCGCCGCACCAAGAGGGACATCGATCAATCCTAAAACCACAAGAACTGGAAAAGAAAAACCAAGGATAAACCTTAGGTTAGAAACCCTACCTCCTAGTCATTTTGGACTTCAAGGAAGAGGGAATAAAACCTAATAAAAAAATGGAACCCTAATCAATTTGAAAGAGGAATGAAATGGACTCACTTACTTGAAGTATCCCGAATTAATCACTCCAGAAAAAATAGTACCTTGAATTGAAAACAACCAAAATTCATGGGTTGTTTGAAAAGGATTTAGGAGGTCATTTAGGAACTGGAATGGAGGAAAAATTGTAAAATTTGAGACAGTAAAGAAGGGATGAAGTTACCTCATCAATTCTGGCCGATTTGAGACACCCTATGAAGGTAAGACCTATGTCGCGATTGCAACGAGCTCCAAGGAGGGGGAAAAGGAAATGGGAGTGAACTTGTGATTCTAAGGGTCGATAGAGATGTGGAATCACCAAAAAATTCATTATAATGAATAATCTATTAAAACATTAAAGAAACAATTTAAAACTGGAAAATGGGCATTCGGGTTGGCCCAATTCTCAAATAAAAACCCAAATCCCCCATGATTATGGATTTATAAGGATCCAAATTTTAATGTTGGTGTTAATAGGTCAGGGGAGGCCAAGTAGGAATTTTAATGGATACAAATATTTGAATAGTTAATGATTTATAAAAGAAACAAACTTTATTTTAAATCTAGAATTGGGCTAACGGTTTTGCCAAATTCATGAAAACTCACCCATTCCTTCATAAACACTTGGGAAACCCCCAAAACAAAGAATGAATGGAAAATAAATTAAAAATAACTATAAAATATTTTATTTATGTGACAATTCTCCCCACCTTGAAAACCTTCTACCTCAGTAAGTCACAACAAGGTCAAAGAAACAACCAAACCCAACTGAGAAACCAATAGGTACTCCCCTGCCAGGTTTCGCCCCCAAAAGCCAAAACACATCCAGTGATCAATTAAAGAAGGATTACTCCCACTACCAATACTTACACCACATTAATGAAATGATCAATCACATTCATACTTTATCCCAAAAGGAAACTCCTTAAACACTATCCTAACAATACTCAATAATTTCACCCAAACGAACAAAAACTTTGAAAAAGGTTACACTTACCTTACTTTAACTAAACCATTGGGTGCTCTCCAGTCCCAATGTTTACTCAAGGAAGATGTTGGTAGCTATATATCTTTGAACGAGAATATCTACACCAATCCAATACCATGGATAAATCTATATTTTTGGTATGGGGGGACACAAATATGCTCCCCACCATAAGAGACAACCAATAATTTGTTTCTGAGACATAATCTGGACACTAATTGGGGGAGGCCCGAATGGATTCCCTGCTACATAGGATAGAATTCCATTCAAAATTTCTGAAGGAACATACATGAGAATCATAGTGGTTCTCCCCACCATAATAACCAACCATCATAACTGACCAGCATGGTCCGGCATAGAAAAACCCAAAAATTTCATGATTTGGGAAGGTCACATGGTTAGTCTGAACAGTTTGTGATACCGTGAACTAACTGTGGTGAACAATCTTCGAGAATGGCTTCCAGGCACACAGTCACTCTTAATCGTTCACAAACCATGTGCTCAACCTGTGTAGCCAAATTTCCAACCATTATACAAAGACTCAATGAAAACCAAAGGGGGAGGGAATGACATTGGGTGATGACATGGGTACAAGGCCCTCCCCCTATTTCCACCAAACGTGAACAACCGAAGACATATGATGATACTAGAGGTTTAAAGTCTTCATATCGTTCATATTTAGGATTGGAATTTATACAAGGGTTTAAATGACTATGTAATTTCCTCTAAATAGGTAATAGATTATCTCTGATACCTATGGTTGGAGATCAAATGATTGAAGCATCTTCGGCCTCGAAGTAATTCATTAGAAACACACTGAATGAGAATTCTTCTTTCACTGCCACAAGCAACTACACCGCAATCCCAGATAAGTTTTCCAAACATAACACATTATAGACTCACTATAACCTATCCTGATATTTCACTGAAACAAGGTATAATAAGATGCACACACATCACACCTTGTTTCTTCAGGTGAGAAACAATAGAAGTAAAGAACCCCTACACTCACCTTCCTCTAAAATGGAGGATTTTGATGTTTTTCCCAGGGAGACATTCTCCCAACATAACAGGGACTCTCATAGGATTTCACGACTATCACATATATGGTCAATCGAGAACATGACATCATAAGTCATCACTGAACATGACCATTGCGACTGATATAAACAATGCATGGAGAGGGACCTTATACAACATCCCCAAACAACACACATTTCTAGAAAGTGGCCACAATATCCAATCGTGACCATATTTCCCACACCGATGGTTTAACATTAACTCATGCTTCAAAGAATCATTAATGAACCCAAAGGCCCTCTTAGACACCATCGAGACACTCTTCCACACTAACAACCCTAGACCACATCCACCTTCGATGAATCAGGAAACATAAGAAACTAATGTCTCTTTCAACCTTCCACAAGAACTCTCTCGTTATAAGAGGATCTAAAAATCAAATAAATGAATGGGTGTATACTCAATCTATAGATCTCAAGAAAAATATATTACTTATATTGATCAACTATAGGATTTTAAAATAGAGAAACAATCTTGGTTGCACTTCAGTTATTCCTTAACTCTCAATGGGGGCATACCTTATCCAACAAGAGAACCTAATGACCCAAACATATTGTTCCATTGGTCAAAAAGTGCAACAAAACAGATCCAAACACATAAAGGGGTCCATTATAAAGGTGTCCCGAAACATATCTCAGAGGAAACTACCAACATGTCCTTCTACCCATCTTACCGACCAAACACAAACCCAAAACACAGTTCGAACATGAGGGGTTCTTGGACTCAAAACATCCCACAACATCAACATTTTAAACAACACATAATATAAACCATCCCAAACAATTCATCAAGACATCATGTTTTTCTTTAAAAACATTTCTTTGAAAACCAATGGTTCAACGGTTAGCGCATCCACCAATGGTACCCCATGGTCCTTGCACATGCATGTTTCTTTTACCACACTAGGCACCCTCCTCATATCCATCCTGATACTCATCCAATCATGTCATAAACCATCTATATTCCCATATAACCCCATGCATGTGGTTTCTCATGAATATACCAAAGTTTAAAACAAAAATTATTTCCACTTTTCAAAACCAAAACGGTCAACCAACACATCCTTTTTCTCAAAACCGCTAACCAGGAGATCAAAATCCCAACTCACATCTTACAAAACATTTCATAAAGACAAAAAAATTTAGAAATGAACACAATTTCAAGATATTCACATCAATTTTGAAACATCTGATCTCATTAAAACACTAATTGATTGTTTAGAAGGCTCTATTGGAAACACTTTTCAAAACCTACTTCAATATGTTCCTTCTTTCAAAATAGGTGTAAGCACACCATTTTCCATTTCAAAACAATTCTAAAAATTCAGTTCCTCCATTTAATAAACCCACCCATTCCCTCTTTATTTTAAATCATTTCAAAAAAAATATTACACTTCTTAAAACCAAGTCACTTTGAGGCTTGGGGTCCACAGCGAGGGTGTTGAGCTTTAAAGGGGTGGATAATTTAACACCCCAAAAAAAGATAGACTTAAAAGGATAATGTTAATACCCATGTCACGAGGTGCACCTTTATTTTCGGGAGCCTACCTGATTATAAATTCACAGTTTTGAATGATTGGTCTGGAGTAGTAATTAGGATGTGTGGCCTTTTGGAAAGTTTCCCAGGGTGTGTGTGAGTGAAAACAAAACACACTGAAAGAACATGTGTTGGTCTGTGGGGATAGTCATTATTCTGATAAGCAACCCTAGTGAGTAATAGCCTATAGTGTGCTGGGAAGGCAACCATGGTATTACCGGAGACCCATGGGGACAGATGATAAGGTTCATGTCCAGTGGAGGTGGGACGTGAAAGTTTTTGTCGACTTTATTTGGATTTCATATAATGCTGAATGGTTTTAAACATATCAATTATTTCATGGATAAGATCATGTTCCATCATCTCCAAATCTCCAACATCATCACAATATTTTTTAGTTAGACACCTCCTTCCATACATAGCCTCATAAGGTTCCATTTGAATGATAAAATGAAAACTATTGTTTTATGATTACTCCACAACTTGAAGGGGTTGATCCCATAATTGAGGTAAATACATTTAAAGTTATCTCAACATATCCTCCTAAGTGTGAATAGCTATTTAAGAATTAGTGTATGCCTATGGGTGGTAAGAAATGAACATTTTGAACAGAGTATCTAATTCCTTCTAAATGGTTCTACAAAACCTAGATGAAAAACTCATATATAAATCATATACAATAGATACAAGAAATCCAAGCTGTAATACAACATATCGTTTGTATATATTGGAAATTAATTCAAGATATAAATACTACAATATGACAATGATATAAGAAAACATGGTATAGTGATCGACTACAACCCAGATGGCATTTCATTCATTTGGTATCTTAGGGAATTATATAATAAAATCCATGGTTATGTATTCTAATTTATATTTTGGTATGGTTACTTTTTTTATCATTCCAACACAATTTATTTCAATCATCCTTGACATATTATCATATTAAACATCGAGATACAATATATTCAATCCCATTATTATGTTCTCCAACCATAAGTTTTTTTCAAATATTTATTTATCTTAATTTTTTCTAGATGAATAGAGTAGGACGAACTATCTGCATCATTAAGAAGTTCCATATATAGTTTTATTTTTTAATGGACTCATATAAGGGTTCCTACCCATTAAAATACATCTTTATCAATGATAAACTCAATAATATTCACTAAATTTTCAATAGCGCATCATCAACCTTCTAATACTCATTGATCCACTTATGAATAGATGGATGATAAATCATTTTATTAGGGAAGGAATAAATTTTTTTAATTATTCCAATGCCAATCCAGTATATTCCATGGAATATTGGATCCTTTTCAATTCTCATATTGGACAGGGTTGTGGAATCATTTTTACTCATAGCATCTACAACTTTTTCCACCATCCGAGCATGAAAGTGCATTAAAAAATCATAATTATAGATTAGATATAAACACCATCATTAGTGAAAATTGATGTATAGTTAATGTGTAAAAATATTTAGTGGAAAACCACAAAATCAAATTCTATATCTATTTTGTGTAGTTTTTTTTTGATGAATTTTCAATTGAATATATACTTCCTCTATCACCTTTTCATCATTCATGAGTAAATGACTAAAAACCTTTTACAAATCATTATTGTAGATCCAAAATCCTTCCAAAATAGTGGGTTATATAAGCACAAGTGTAGTGATTAACATCTTCTTTAGAACTCTAATGATTTCTTCTCATTTATCATTATAGATAATCTTCACCACCTACAAAGATATCTTGGTTATTGGGATTTAAAATCATGATAAATTTCTCAAAAATCAATAATAGTACCCCACTAATCCAAGAAAACTACTGATTTCCATCACTATGGATTTTATGATACATCCTTAAAATTGCCTTTAGTTTAAAGATATCCCTTTAATAGTGATAACATACCCCATGGATGTTACTTTAATCTTACAAATAATTGCTTAAATTCCCATTTCATGATTATTTTCTTTAAAAAAAGACTTTATAAAAGAATCCAAATGATCTTCATTATACTAATTATTTTGGAGTAGATAAGAATATCAATAGAAAGTAATACTAAAATTTGGAAATGATAATACCTAAGTGAAAAATTAATTTTGTCTATTATGATTATTGGGTCATTATATAGTTCAAATGGAATATAAATGATCTTTTAGTTCCTGTACCTTTTATGAAAATTAGGCTGGAGGACATTGTACTCCTTGAATATTACATGATAGTATCCTCAACAAAGATCCACCTAAGAGAAGTAATAGTCTCCATATAGATGATTTAATAAGATATTAATTCATGTTGGATTATACTTTTCAATTTATCAATAATTTTTTAGTTCATGATAATCAATATAGCGGTACATTGGCCTATCCTTATTTTTGATGAAGAGGAATGGTAAACCACATTGTGAAGAACATGGGAATATAATCCCATTATATGTATTTCCATCTAGTTTCTTCTTCAACTCCTCAAGGATGACCATTTCCTTAGTATCAATCATTTGGTATAGATACACATTGTATCAAAGAAATAATATCCCCACTTTAGATGATCATACTAAATAATATTCATCATTCTCTGTGACTTTTTATAGAATGTGATCATGATTAGTGATATAGTGGGTGATTTCATTATCTCAGAAATTAATGTTGTCTCTATATAAGGATGTCCAAACTATATCTATAATATCCTTGAATTCTACCAAATGAACCATGACACGGTTTTTTAGGTCAATTCATCATAAACATTTTGATAGGGAAGGTGTAATATAAATGGAAATAAACAATTTTCTCATTTGTTGTTTTCACCGATATCTCTATTTGCACAACTTTCTGGTTGTTTTTTTGTAGTTCTACATAACATTTGTAAAATTTAATAATGCATATAACTATAATTAAACAGTGAATGTTCAATCAATGAATTAATAACTAGAATATCAGTAACTAATTCATTTTAAGGATACACCTCAGTAGTTGTGATGTAATAATCTACCATCCTCAACAAGCATTGGATGTTATTATTGATGGTTATAATCAATAACCATTGGATACGTGTTTTGATTCGCATAGTATCCTTATTACTTTTATTTGAAACATTTGACCATCGGCTGAAAATAGACTAATGGATTACATTATACCATAACATTGACGAGTTTCTCCCTTTGAAAAGTACTATTTTGGTCCCTTTTATTCCCAAACCTAAATCATTTCCTGGCCCCTTTAAGTAATTTCATGAATTCAACATATCAGACATTTGAAAATTGTTCTTTTTTAATTTTATTCCCCTATGAAACTTTTCCATATCACAACTATATTTAAAATCCATTCACTGGTTATTATATCTAGACCCACGATACCATTGATATTCTCTTATCTTGAAAGAACCCAATATTTTTCCAATTTTGTTTCAAATAAATTTTATTTTTTAATATTTTTTATTATAAATAACACCAATTCTATCTTCTGCTACATGAAACACTTAGTTTATAATGAATTACACACAACATTGAGTTTTTTTTTCATTATACGAAACACCGTGTTTAAATGATACATGACTTATTATTAAAAATTTGTTATTTAATTTGATTTTTATATAATATTCCATTGGAATGTAGGTTATGAATAAGATTAAATAAATTATAAAAATATATAGTTCAAAAATTCGAATATAATGAATTCTGTTAATAATAATTAATTTTAATTGATTATAAAAACGGTTTAAAAAAGGAATTCATTTTCTGAAAAAACTATATAAATGAGAAAAAATGATTTATACATTAATAAATTTAAAAAATATCTTCAGGTAAATTATTTTAATTAAATTTATATATTAAATATAAAATAAAAAATTTTAGATTAATATTATGTGCTTTCTGGATAATATTTTTGAATAAATATATCTTTATGCTTAAAAAATATATTTCTCTAAAAAGAGGTTTTGTCGCATTTTTCACACCTATTTTTAAACAAATTTATGACACATATAGAAATAAATTAGAACATAATGTTCATTTTTTAAATAATAATGTCAAAATTATATTAGGGTTAGAATTTTATAATATTATAATAATATAAATTTTTTGATGAAAAGTGAAAACTGATGTTGTTTATTATGAATTTTTATATCATTTATCGCTTTAAAATACTAAAAAGTTTTTAAAATTTGGTTTTAAAAAAAATAATTCACGTAAATATATATTAATATGATTTAGGTAATGGAATTATTTTAATATTGAATTTTAAAATAAAAACATATTAAAATTCTAGACATTTTCTCTTTGAAAAACTGCATTATTGTCGCATACATGAGATTAATTTTATATTGAATATTTACACTTTTATGAATGGTATTTGGATAAATGAATTCCATATTTTGAATCAATATAATTTATATTATATAATAATGGAAAAATAATTTTACACCTTAATGAATAGTGAAAACTAGAAAAACTATTTACCGTGGTTAAGGTAAAAATGGGTTTATCAGTGCTTTAACAAAAAATATTGTGATTCCTAATTACCCAAAACATGTAAAAAACTCATTTTATGGACATATATATAACATAAATAATAAATTTTTTAAAATTACCCATTTTAATCCTTATTTATTGTTAAAAACATGGGTACATGTTTATATTTTCAAAAAGACCATATTTTTCACTCACCTCACTTATAAAGGATAAACCCTATCCTCTCCTATTATTACTTAAAAACCCATTTTTTCATCAAATAAAAAACAAAATCACTTCATCAATTCCCTAATCTCATCCATGAAGTTTTATATTTGTAATAAATGCAACATTTGATGTGTGTCTTGTTATAGAGTCTGTTTTAGAAATTGACTATAGTTTACCTGAAATCATTTTCTAAATGGTTTTGATACCAAAATTATTAAGGTGGACTAGAATATTTTACGAATGGGAATGCTTGGTCTTGAAAATTGGGATCATGACACCCTTTGAATTCCTTTAAATAGGATTGACATTCCATCAAAATTGATTTTATAGAAATAGATGGATTTATAAATTGGTTTCCAAATTTTTGTTTCATAAGTAATTTTCAACGAAAAATTGAAATGTAATTTTTTAAAGGGTGTGAAAACTTATTATCTTTTTTATCTCTATATGAAATCCAAATGAAATCATTATATGATGTGTCTGTATAAATGTGGGGGACCCTCTTGAGCCTCTAGTATCTATAGGTATTCCGAATGTGGTTTTTGATCCAATGAGGGGATTATTTTTATTGATGAATCATTATGTATTTAATAATCATAAATATGATTGGATCTGCTTTTTTATGAGTAGGTAGGAGGTGTGATTTTAGTTAATTTCAAATTTTTTTCACATGTTTTATGAGACCATATGTATCAAGGTTTTCCAAGTCATGTCGAGAAATTAGTTACAAAGGATTCTTGGGGATGCGATAGGACGAGCATGTGTGGTGTATGCCTCTCAAAATGACGTAGCTACCCATGAGATTATTTAATGTACACAAATCTCAGCAAAATTTTATGACACTGAATAAAAAATAAATACATTATGTGAAAATGAAAAAAAAAATCTTTATTTAAAAAATATATATGTCACCTAATATTATAGAATTAAAAAAAACAAATTTGGGAGAGGTTAATTTAGGTCACCAAAAATATGTTATAAATTTAACTATAATGTAAAAATAACGAATTATATTAATATTATTATATAATTAACAAATTTTTTAAAATATAAAATTAAACCAGTCACAAGATACTAAAATTATAGTATGAATGATTACCAGTATAAGTTTTAAATATAAATTTAATTTTCATATTAGTATTTAAATAAAGAAACAAAAGGTGAAAAAAATTTCACTTGAAACAAATTTTGACAGAGTTACCTTAGGGTGTTTCACCCAAGATTCATATATCAAATATTTTATTGTATGTGGTTTCTATTGAATCTATATTAGCATGAATATGTATTATTTTTCTTATTATTGTGGAAATAATATCATTTCTAAATTTATTTTTATAAATAAATTTTTTGAAATAAAATTTTAATGTTATTTTTATTTGTTTAAATGATAGGCATGACCATGAAGAAGCATTTAAATAATCTAAGTCAAATCCATGTTTATGTACCCTTGATAAAAAAAATACCTGATGATCCACTGGAATACATCCCTTTATCATATGTGACACCCTCCATCGACCCTTGTCATCATTTAGAACACCCTTTATCTCCCTATTGATACTATCTGGAAGACCCTTCTACTATGTCCCATCAGCATTTGAAACATTGCCTCCAGAATTATAAGGTTCAACACATAGAAACTCGAATGTGTGGGAATAAGTGGTTACTCCAATTTCATCAAGTGGATATTTGATTATGATTATTATATGTATAGAATTTAATAGAAATAAATTTATTTCAATTATTAATAATAATAGCTATTTTTTCATAAAATATGGAAAAATGTTACTAATGAGACAAATGTTAACAGTTTAGATGTATAGAATCTTAATGGATTGGAAATAGTTTACCCATATTATTTATATTGGGTCCGCACAATTGATGTTGTGGGGTTTCTGGGACGTATTATAGTTATGTCGTTGTCTGAGTTGGTTACTCTTCTGATTAAATATTATAATAGGATGAATATCCATTAATCTTGGAAGAATGTTTTCGTGACCCATCTTGTTGGGTCTCGTGTCTCGACACCACATGAACACCTCAAATATGAAAAAGGATGGCGATGAGAACATAGTAGTAATATCACTAACATGGGAGGCATTGAATATGTACATTTAGACTCACACTCACATCTCTGTGCCCACAAAATGTGGAAATTTAAAAAACAAGCAGCAACTAATGCATACATACAATAGTATCCCACTACTAGAGTATGATAGGAATTAAACTAAATTAAATTGGGGTAAATACTATCCCACCACAAAAAAGTCCATAACACGAGTCTAACCTGTATGTAAAAGGTACTTGAACTGCGTTTTGAAAGCCATAGGAACAAACCTCGGTTTTTTGGGTCTCACTACACACTTTATGGTACCAGTATTCCAAGGAATATATCAAATGGTTTAACATCTGTACAAGACATGACACATGTGTACATATCCCAGGTTTGGGTGTGTATAACATTAATTAGTAGGACATCCTTAAACCATGATTAAATAAAAATGTAATGTAATTTCTATTATACATATGTATATGTCTCCAATACATTTAACAAGACTATCTTGATATACTCAATCACAGGGACCCAGTGTAGAGGTAAAACACAACAATAGAATTACATACCAATAATTTCTTCATGATGAATTCACAATCCACTAATCTGATAGAACACACTCTTGAATCTGATAGCACTATTTTCATTTGACTAATACATGAAAATCATCGGGTATTTCAATGAGAATAATATGTTTATAGAACTAAATAGAATATGATACACATATGAGGATCATAGGTAGTTCCATTGGGTGATTCCAAAAACTCAAATCTGGATTAACTTGTTTTGTAGAGGATCGATGCCTGTGTAGTGTTGGCCACATCGATTACATGAATTGCACATAATGCCCAAATATAAATAGAGAATCCCACTTGTGGCCTCTTGGGGGGATTAAAAAACACTATGCATGAAGTATTTAAGATGGTATTGTAGTCTTATGAGATGGAAAAAATTTCCCCCACCATCGTGGAAATGATAAAAGGAAAAATCCCTAATTAAAATTTTCCAAGATACAGAAGAAAATGAAACTATTCAATGTATAAAGTTCTAAAGAACATGTAGTAGGGGAAAATGTCATGTCCCTTGACCCAGGGTACATCCCATGTATAACTCCCTATGTCATTCAAACTGTAACATGTAAAAGAGGAGTACATGGTGTGTAAGGGGGACTACCACCCATCTCCATGTATATTAGGTCCCGCCCATGTACTTCAACTGTGTTCTGGTACATGGTGTCATCATTTGTATTTTTTCATGTGTACAGGTACATGAGGTATCCCATTTACATGGTCCAGGACATGTCACATGGGGGAGTACACACCATTCAAGAAAACATTGTACTCAATAGTGTGTCTATGTATTGCTTGAAGTACATGATGAGATATTCAAGGGGGAAACACGATGTGAAATCAAAGACTAAAAACAATTTCTATCGGGTTCCTCCAAAACCTTTTTCTTCCTCTAACTCAAGCTAGAAAATCTTCCTACTCACATTCCCATGTTATTTGTTCCATGAATCACCAAATATTGGCTAATTTTTCCATTGCATTACTTAATTGATGAGATACGAGCATTCTATCTTCTCAAATGAAAAGATCACCACTATTATTCATTCCATGCTGAAGAATGATAAATCAATAGAAACAATTGTAAATCTATAATGGCCACAACCATTGCATCTCGATCGAGTTATATATTTTATTGATCTATGATTTTGGATCATTGATCCATGAATCGAATGCAAAATGATATATTATTAAAATGAATATTGAACTACGGTGAAGAACTACGTACACCAAGAAGAATGGTGAGTTGGGGGTAGAAAATAACAAACCAAATAAAGAGTGATGAAAATTGATCAATGTTCATTTTGATCAATGTTCATCACATTAATAATTATAAATGAATAAGTAAATTTTTTTAATAACATAGATTCTTATCTCACATTGAACCCTAAACTCATACCCATCTCGCTTAACGATCAATCCATGGGAAAATATATTCATTTATTGTTCTGCGTATATTTTGAGAATAAATAATGGGTAAAAATAAAACCAAAATCATATTCCTTAACTTGATTTTGTTTTTTTGTAATAACAATCTTGGCATAGTTGTCATTGGTGAGATTTGTCTAGATCGATGTGCACTGACCATAGATCCAAGATTTCATCATTATCTGTCTGAAGTATTCTCGAATGTTTTTCTCTCCAATGTCACTAAAATATTACAGGGATTTGAGGCTATCCTTGGATATCTAGAAATATATCTTTTTTAATGATATACTTCACTATAGTAATGATTTAAAATAAAAAATATTTTCTTAAATTATCTTATTAATTTAAGCGCCCATTACAACTTTTGTACAAACATACCATGTCAACCAATATGTAATAGCTCCTTGGGTATTGAATTTATTCTAAACTCAACAGTTCCTTCATATTTTTAATCTTGGAACCCTTTTAGTAGGTCTTATATTTTTTCAGTAAAACTGTGGAGTCGTGCTATTTAATATTTTAATATTTATAAAACAGTTGTTTTTTGAACAATAATCATTATAATCACACACCGTCTAAGTGCCTATATTCAAAATTAATCTATATAATATTATTAAATAATACATAGAAAATATGAGTAATTATATTGTCCCCATCACGGGTCTTTATATTCCTAAAAATCCAAAACCAGGGAAACTCAAAAATATAAAGGTACTGATGACAAATCTGAGCCTCCCACTCCCACAATCTCTCTTAGAGATTCATATTCTACAACCACCCATGAACCAAAGAATCAATTTCCAATGAATTATCTTGTCCTATTGATCCTCAATATCCACTGGATAATCCTCAAAAGTTTTTCCATCCCTAATGTCCTCCTCTCCTAATCGATATCATGTGATTAGTCATGCACATACCATCTCAACCTCGAAACATGGAAGACATCATGTACCCAGTCTAATGGTTGTTGAATAGATAATCATTATTCCACCTCATCAACACTACTAATAATCTTGTAATTGTTGATGAGCCATAGAGATCACTTTTCACCCTGTACAAATCACTATAATCCACATCGAGGTGAATCTCAATGGAACACATTGTCTCCTTCCTCGAACTCCAAAAGGCATGCTCGGCCTATCAATATAAACCTTATTATAGACCAATTCAATCTGCATCTCCTCCTAGGTGATCTTAACCTTCCCAGTTGTAGCTCACACCAACTTTTGAACAACGAGGGTTGAATCTCTTATATCATTCCAGCAAAGTAGTGACCTACCTGGTTGCATATACAAAGCATAAAATGGTTCCATACTATGGACTTAATGGTTAATGTTTCTGTAATAAAATATACAAAATTGGTATGTGATCCTATGAACTATAGCCATAATCAAGCATGCAAGATCACAACATGTCCTCCAGATCGTGAATGGTCAACTCTTTCTGGTCTTCAGTTTGATGATGAAATGTTGTGCTCAATAATAACTTTTTCCAAAACACCTCATGTAATACCCTTCAAAACATGGACGTAAATCAAGAATAATGATCATAAACAACCATTTTTTTAGTGCTATGGAGTCAAAATATATCATGTATATAGAGGCATCTGATGAATTCTACTAAACACAGCTCTATGGTAGCTATGAAGTGGGAAGACTTGATGAGTCAGTGAATGATCACCCAGATAGAATCATGTCCCATTGACTTATGTGGTAATCATGTCCTTGAGACCATAGATATCCAATAACACATATATTATGGATCCTTAAGGTTTTGAAATGAACTGAATTGAACGTACTGCTCAGCCTTCACATGCTTATAAGTAAGCCATCGAGAGACAAACTTGGTGACTCCATTATTCATCCCTGGACACCAAAACTGACATCACAGTTCTTGGAAATTTTTTTCCAGACCCCAATATACCTCCAATGGAGAAATATGAAACTCTCTAAAACCACCTCCCATAATGTCACAGGTATTATCATGCATCTTTTGAAAATTATTCTGGGATCCCCACCTTTTGTTAATCTATTATGTTTATGATCTGTGGATATGTAAGAATGTTGGGTTTTGCAGTTCGAATCCCCAATATGTACAAATTTGGATCGTTGTAATAGTGGATGGGAGAAAACTATTGACCATGGGTAAATCAAACCATCACTACTCACAAATGATAACTGCATCAATACAAATCGATTCAACAAATCCTTCAACAACCTCAAAATAGATCTCTTGGTGAGAGTTTCTGCAAAAATGTTCCACATCCTAATATTATAGAAAATACAAAAGTCCTAGTCTTGGAGGAACTCTATCCATCACCATTCACTCATGTTGAGATCCTTCTAAGAAATGGACAACAAGAGACTCTTATGGTCAAAGAAGACGATAAACTCCTCACCGATCAGGTAGATTCACCACATCTTCAATATAAATACTACAACTACTAACTCTAGATCATGGGTCGCATTGTTCTTATCATGTGGTATCAACTTGCTTGAACCATAGGTAATCACCACTTACCTCTAGATCATGAAAAAAACCATACCAGTTCCAAATGCATTACTGAATACCTCATACTCTACCCCCTCCCCGATGAATATGAATATCAAATCACTTTTCAAACTCTACATCAACTAATTAAATTTCTATTGGCACATATCTATCCACATGAAAGACTACCCCTTTCTATTAAAACCTACATTGGTGATTATATCATTGAGAATAATGCAATAAATATTCAATAATATACTGAAATCCCATAGAATCTTGACATATCTAGAACTCTCATAAGGGGATCTCATGCTATCACTACCTCAACCTTGGAAGGGTCCATTTCTAATAAATCTATTGAGATAAAATTTCACAAAATGTGGACCACCTGAATATATTACTAGCACATTGAGTGATTTCTATAAATATGGTGCTCTAAAACTACATCTAGAACTATCCTTAAGTATCTTACATGCTTCTTCCTGGATGCTAATTACACAATAATATCATCAATGCAGACTACCATAAAACAATATATATAAGGATCAATGTTCTAGTTCCTGAGTTCTATAAACACTAATTGGGTGTTCCACTTTCAAAATGGAATCACCAAATACTCATAGTGTCTGTAACAACATTTATTGTTCATATTTGGTTTCTCCTCATCCCATACTCAATGTTTTTTATCATGATATGAGGTCATCCTTTGAGAAACACCGTTCCACTATCCATTTTTCAAAGATGTCATTGATCATCAATAGTGGATACATGACTTTCATAGTTACCTAGTTCATGTGAATGTAGCCATTACACAACTTCAAGATAACATCTTCCTTATTGGAATAGAAATTTTGGGATTCCCGTGGTTAAACACTGAGTCTCATGAATCCCTTTATTTGAGATTACTCCAGCTTCCCCCTCATCTGACGAAGAATTTGTAGAGCCATATGATATTCTTGTGTTGATATCGGTTTCATCAAGATATGTAGATAAATTCAAGGGTCTATATCATGGTGGGAGGAAAACCTAGAAAATCATCAGGAAATTCATCCTCATTCTCTTCCCCTACTAATGAAAAATGGAAACTCGTTACATTTAATACAAGGGTCAGGCTATCCAATTGATTAGTAATCGGTTTCAACCTCCTATGTTAACTGAGATTACTTCTCACCAAAAAAGAAAAACAATGTTCCATCACTTTGGACACATTGCCCCCTTTTCCTAAACACGGTCAATATGGGAATAAACTATATATTAGAAATCCATAAAAATAATGACATTATATGTCATCGACGATTCTAATAAGATATTCCAATAGAAATTATTGCCTCCATAATTCTTGTCACACTATCAATACAATTATGTGATCTCCAAGTATTCTATAGTCAGAGTATCCAAGAGTAATTGTCGAGTCAATGGTTCAACCAGGATATCTAAATATCGTACAAGATATGTGGTGAGAAATGAATAACTAGATCCTATTTCTATCAGTATTGTATCTAATGTATAAAATTCATAGACTGTAGCTCACATCATTTTTAGAGCCCTTGGGTCATAATCCTCAAACGCCTGTAGTTGTCCCATCCCCTGTCCTCCAGCTCCCAGAGCCTGGCATGGACCACCTAGGGGTGTCTGTAGTAACAAGTCCAAACATCAACCACATTCTTCTTCACTCCCACAACTTCTTCCATATATGATACCCTACATATAATCTTTCTCTATTCATTATCTATATTGTAGTGGATCATCCACAGCCTCACTGTCAGTAGTACGACGGGTCGAACAATCTTAAGTGATATGTCCCCTGCCATCACATGAATTACACAACATATCTCATGTCTGACTGGAACCACCCTTTGATCCATGAACTACATATCCTCTATCCTTGTTACTCCTCTTGAAAAATCTCCCACAAACTGGTCCCTGAGGCTGACATTGGCTCTCTCATACCAAAGACATTACTCTTACTTTTCCACTGCTAACTATAATTAAGTATAAATATTAATCCAAGAAGTTTTCAACCCCCAATGTGAACTCAAGAACCCCATCATAAGACGACATACATATAAGTATATCAATGGATATAACTTCTCAAAGAAGACCTCACTCATACGTATGAGCCTTGAAGAACTAATCTCGAACCATATCCATAAAGTACATCGAGTGGATGGAAAACCATGATGAGTTATCTATAACTAAAATGATTCCCTTATAGAGATTAATGAGCTTCTAGATACACATATCCCACAACAAGACTATTGATAACTATTCTCTGAAAAGTCACACAAACATTTCCCATGATGAATTTTTCTCATCATGAGTCCGGGAACCCAATCACGACCATTGACATATTGGGTCGTGAAGAAGGATCACTGACAATTCCACTATCTAATCGGTTATTGTCTTGACTAGAAACAGAACCCAGGTTACTGCCTCAAGTCATTCTTCAGCCACCTATGGGTTGATCTCACCATGTAACCTAGTGGGTCTCTTTCACTAAATTTAATGATGTGCGGTCGGCCTTCACTCTTCATCTACTGGTACAACGGGTACCTCATGCTGTTTTATAGGTGGTGGTATGGCTGGGGAACCACCTAGAAGTAACATATGAAGAACGTGTCACTATATCAAATCATATTCACAAAGGGGTTCGTCCATGTGATCAAACTATTGAATCCTAGTAGGTATACATCACAAAGGATTATTGAAACAAACAAGACGTAATACTGTCAATGAGATTATCTAGATAGGTGACTAAAAAAGGAATTGGAATCCCCAACCCATTACAATATAAGGCATGCACCATTGTTTCCCCTACAACAAGTGTTCTCAAGTACCATGTTCCAAAATACTTTATTGGAGTCCTACGGTATGTATACATCGGCAAATGCACCAACACTGCAATCTCTATCCTAAAAGATGAACTCAAAACACGTAACATTGCCTTCCAACCAATCTTAAAGACTCCCGATCATAATGTTGAACATACATTCCACCAATACCACTCTATCAGAAGCCATCAAATTGGGTCCCATGTCGCATCTCCCAATGCATACCTCTAATAGGATAGGGGATGAGGACTAGAACCGACTAGTTATATAAAAAACAAGTGTGGAATTTATTATGTACCTGTACACATGCTCACATATTCAGGCCCTCAAATTGATAAAATGTAAAATCCAAAATGAAACAAATTCCTGCATATAACTATATCCGACTACTAGATTTATAAAGTAATTAATATAATTTTAAAAGTGTGAAATATAGTCCCAATACAATGAAGTCCATATCATGAGTCCAACCTCTTTGTAATAGGTCTTTATAATACTATATGAAAGCCATAAGAACACACCTCAATATGTTTGATCTCACTATGAACTATCTGGTATTAGTCTATCTTGGACTCTGTCTAATATTTTATCATCTGCAAAAGACATGAAATTTGTGGTCAAATCTTGTGCATGGGTAATATGAAAATACTTAGTAGGACACCAAAAAACTGTAAAACAATATAAATAAGGAGATTATAGTCATATCTACATCGGTATATGTATCCAACACATTTAATATATATATATATATATACTCAATCAAAGACACACAGAATATAGGTAAGCCACAACCATAGTATACAAGCCCTATAATTTTAGCTCAATGATTTGACAAATCACTCATACAGGATAACAAACTCGTGAATCTGATATCACAAATGATGTTCTTCGGAGAGTTGTTTTTCAATGGGTCTCTCCATGAAAATGATACAATGTATGATCTAAAGATAATAAGATTCATAGAGAAGGATCATAACTATTGTCATGAGGTGATACAAACAACTCGATCTAGATTAAACTGCTATGTATTGGATCAATGCATGTGTAGTGTTGGTCACGTTGATACCAAGAATTCCACCTTGGCGCCGAAGATAAATAAAGGATCCCACGCTGCGCCCATCAGGGAGATTTCAACAACTCCATCTAGGAAGTTATCTTTAAGGGATCATTATCATATGAGTATGAAATGATTCACACCAACCTTTAGGGAATGGATAAGGAGAGAAACCCTAATGAAACTTTACCAAGAGAGGGAGGAGAAATAAATCAATGTAGAAAGGGGTACACGACATGTAGTAAGGGAACATTTCATATTCATTTATCTCAGGAAAACCCCATGTAGAAAAACCCATGTTATCGATATTGTATGGTGTAAAATATGATTTCATGGAATAGAATTGGGACTATAGACCATGTCTCTTTATCTATGGTCCCATTCATGTACTCCAAATTTGTTTAGTACAAGGCCTAATACCATTGATTTGTGCCCACGTACTAGTACCTAGGGTAGCCCGTGTACAAGATCTCGTCCACACCATGTGAATGAGTGCACATCATGTATGAATCACAAGGACTCCACCCCATGTCCATGTACATCCCGAAGTACATACTGAGTTATTTAAGGGGGTTACATGCCATGTAGTCAAGGACTATATGCCACATGTATCATGTTTGTCTAGAACCCTTATTCGTCATCCCACTCATGTCAGAAAATCACCTAGCCTACATTTTGGTGGTTGAATCTCCTTGGAACTCTAGAACCCGGCTTGTTTTTCTAGGCCATAACAGAATCGATGATATTCAGTCCTTCAATCCGAACAAAAAAAATGATTTCCGTCATTCGTTGTTCCACAAATAAGAACATGAAGTCAACACCAACCATTGTACTATTTTCTTACACAGCCACATTCTCACATCCTTCGAGTTGTGGTAAAACTGGATTTATGATTTTTGATTGTTGAACCAAGTTTCAGATGCTATATGATCAATTAATCGATGAAATTCCAAACCATGGGGAATAATGAAGAACACCACAATGTATGGTGAATCAGGGAAGAAATGAAAAAACTAAATCGAGAAGGATGAAAATTGATCAATGTTTGTGTTGATCTTGGTTAATTACCATTATAATTATTAACGAATGAAGAACTAGTTTTAATCACAGCGATTATAATCTACCATTAATCATTGAAACCATACCTATTCTGCATAACGATCATTACTAGGGAAAATCTATACATTGATTAGTCATCATTGCTAGTGAAATTCATGAATGGGAAAAAATAAAATAAAATTCACACATCATACTTCGATTTGAATTGGTTACTAATGATGAACAATGCATGTGTCATCATCGTTGGAGATATCTTCCATGATTGGTGTGCAATGATCGTTAATTAGTTATTTCATCATCGGTCGTCAGAAGGATTATCCATATGTACTCTCTCCAACATCTCTAGAGGATTATAGTTTTATGAGGATAGATAGGGATCTCTGACAATGATACATATTCAAATATCCACCTCTCTACATAAATGATTTTTAATATAAATAAATTTCATAAATTATTTTATTCATTTATGCATCGATGAATACTTTTCCTAAAATTTCCCTTGTCGTAAAATTTTAGGTCATTCTGGGGTAAAGATTCTATTTGGTACTCAACGATGCCCTAATATTTCATATCCAGGAACTCGTTAATAAGTTTTCCCTTTTTTCAAGTAAATCATCTGTGATTTCTATTTAATATTTAAATTTGTTTCATCTATTTATTCGAAGAAAACTAGGACTCAGAATTGAAAATTGTCTCAACAAAAAATCTCGAAATTAATCAATATAATATTTAAATATAATACTCAGAAAATCCAAGTAATAAAAAATGATGTATTTTATTCCCATTTAATGAAAATTTGAATACATAATGGATCTATTTAATTCCATTAGATAATTAAATCCTAATATTTAAAAAATTAATCTCTTCTTACTAATGTTATTTCAATTTTTTTGTTGCTGATCTTATCACATAAAAGTCTATGTTAAACATTTTGGGTATGAGATGAAAATATTTTAAATGAATATTATGAAATTAATTCAATGATACATCATTTAGCACTGAACAATTGTATGATCTGTTACTAGAAGGGGTACCTATAGAGCAGTGGAAGGTGTTTATTAATGTCCATCACAAAGAGAAGCACAATATATTGAAAAATATATTATTAAATTAATATAAGTTTACATATAAGGAGATTAAATTGCATAAATTACTATTAAATTTCATATTATTTATATTACATTGTTTCAAGAAAAAATGTATCAAGCCTGGCTAATCAAATCATCCCCCACACTACTAGTTCCAAGCGTTCCTCAGAAAACAAATCGATTACGGTAATATGTATATTAATTTAAATATTTATAAGATAAAATTATCTATTTTATGTACAAAAATTTATATTTAACTTTGTATGATGTAGCCAAATAATTAATGGCACCATATCTCTTGATTAGAACATTGTTTGTATGTTCATATGAAATCTTATGGGAGTTATGTGAATAGTCATACCAATTATGAAGGGGTATGAATTACATTTTTTAAACAACTTATTCCATTTTTTGATAATATATATTACATTAAATATGAATCATATTTGATTTATTGTTGGTAAAATAACTATGTGATTCCAATCCAGTATAGTCCTTCATGGTCACCCAGGATGATTTAGTTAGCCATTTAATTGAGAAGAAACTTCTTAGTCACATGTGCGAGTTGGGTTCGGGGCCAATACCTTCTGAGGTCTTTGGTAGGATTCTAGGTATTGATGCCATATATAATTATGGATATAGTTACTCCATACCAAGATATTCTCAAAGGCAGTTTAATGAAATTCAAACCATAATTCAGGAATCGGTGATCACAATCCGACAACAGTGAGATTATATAAAATTAAAGGATACAATGGTCATTGATATATGTAGATAATTTGTAAAATTATATCCGAAGATGATTGGATGTATCATTAATTATATTGAGTCATTGTATTTTTTGACTGTGTAGGTATATAACACAACATCATTGTGATTTACTACCCAAAATTTTATTGTTTTTAACTTAAAGTTAAATATATAGAATTATTTAACTTCCAAAAAAAAATCATATAGGTTCTCGTAGGAAGGAGTGAAGACAGAGACAAAGACATTCTCAATCATAGTTTTTTAGGTAGTGAGGAAATATGACAATAGATTTAGTGATGGTGATCATTAAGTAAAATCATTACTAAATAACATAATGAAATGGTTATTAAAAACTAAGTTTGGGTTTCAGGCTGGTGTTTTTATACAACATTGTTTATTTGACATTCCATGGATGCATTAGTTTTCTAAAACTCAACTTTTATTCAATATACACATATATATTCAAAAATTTATGATGTTAAAAATGATTATATTGTACCTATGTTTTACAAACACGGGATAAATTAGTTTTCTTTTGGTTTATATGTTTTACACATATATAAAAATTTTGTGTACAATCTAAAGGTTCGATAAAATGCTAAAAGGCACTTTTTATGCATGTTAATCAAAGTGATGTTTCAATTTTATTTTTTATTCATAAATGATTCTAAAAATACAATGTTTCTATATATAAGATGGTTTCAATGATTTATGGGATTAATTGGTTGGAATTTTATAATCATCAATCCCCAATATTTTTCTTTCTTATTTTCCTATGTTACCAAAATATAGAATTTTTTCATGTTATTTAGTTTATTTTTATGATTTTTTGTTCCGTTAATATAAATTAAAATTTTTTAATAAATGTTATTGAATTCTATTTCATTATATAATATTTCTAATGAAATTTTTATTTCAATTTTTTTTTCAAAGAACGGTTATTATATTTTCAAAAAATGATGGTTAAATATAAATTCTTGTTTAACACTGTGTACCAATGGATTTTAGAATATATGCAATACCCATTGTTTTATCCTAATTTTATTATTCTTTTATAAGTTGTACATATTGTGAAATGAAACAGATTTCTTTATGAGGATAATTTAAAAGTGAAAGGGGGTTCTTATCAAAGGGTTACTGGAGGTGGTATTTGTGATATGATTTAATGTGTTTTTTTGGTATTATGATTTGGATTATATTATGTTTCATCATATATATTATCTAGTTTCATAGAAACCACTGATATATAGGTGGGATACTAAGAATAATTGTCACTATAGTAATTATTAGAGTCCAACTAGTACCCTATTGTGATTGAGATGCTCTTGCTATGGGGAGTTCAACCTAGTAAGGCTAGTTTTGAGAATGTACGAAGTCAATTTTATAGAAACATCATAAATTTTTCATATAATACCACATGAGTATATATAGAGTTGTATCACTAGAACATATGTTATTTCCATATATTTATAAATTTTGACTACTATTCCTTATTTTGGAGTTTTGATTACTTATTTTGTTACATTATTTGTATTGTTATATTACATTCCCATGATTTTCATCATATTGGATATACATTTTGATCACTTTATTTCCTTTTGAATGACCTTTCTTCATTATCATATAAAATTAATTATATTAAATGAATATTTTAATATTATACCTTTATTTATTTCAATTTTACTTGGTTTAATGATTTGATTACTTTTTTGAGTTTTTTTTCTTCTTTGTGGTTTATCATTATCCTACTATTTTTCAAATGGGATTTCATTTATTTGAAATAATAAATTTAGGATTTAATTTTTCCTTTTATTTAGTTTCTCTATATTATATACACTATTTTCGTGTCCATTGATATTTAATATTTATCATATTGGAAATTTATTGATTAGTGTATGCCTTGATTCATTTTTACTTATTGATGAAACTAATTATTTTGAAATGGATGGAAGTATAATGTGAGGATTCAACATACTATGATTTTATCATTCTGATGATTTTTTTAATTTGATATTGGAATTGTTTTTTCTTTTTTGGGGATTTAGTTTTTGATGATACAATTCTTTTAACATCAATGTATAGTTTTAGTTTAAACCACTACAATAAATGATCAAAAACATTTTATAGGTAGTATAAAAAACATCTATATTTACTAAAAAACACAATTATGGTTTAACATTAAACAATAAATTATTAAATTTTGTGGTTATTTAAACTACAAATTTTTTTATACATTTTAAAAGAAAAATAAAACTTAAAAAAATAACCACCGCTAGAAAAATATTTCCTAACAATTCCAAAAATTTGATGCTAAATGTATAAAATTGTTGAAAATTGGTGGATTATTCCAACTATAGTGGTGGTTTTAAAATCATTCATGGAAAAATTTGGCATTATCTTAAACCACCACAAAAAAAACCATTATTATTATCATATTTAATTGTAGTTGATAAGAGGTTATCCCAATCTCGAAACAGGTACACAATTTCTTTTCACAAGAATAACATTTTTTTAATATATTGGTGGGTAGCCTTGGCATATTATTTTTTATGATAATGTATATTCGAAACAACTATGTATTATGCCAATTTTTTCCTTTCATGGACTACCTTAATTGATTCCATTATGATTAATTAGTTTTGATCAATTGAGAATTATTCCATGACTCATATTCATGATCTATGATATAGAGGTTATTTTTTATAAGTTGTTATCAGGTTCTCATACCCATATGTACATGTTATATTTATGTCACCTTATTTACCCTTACTGAGCATTTGAGATCTCACTTTCTTATTTTTCCTTTTGAAAGAATATGCAAAATTGTATTATGAAGGATATGTATAAGTAGGGTTCTTGGTATTATAGGATATGTTTAGTTAACCTTTTCAATCTATGATGGGAAATCATTAGTGAGAGCCCAATGGAAATGTTTATGGATAAGTCAATGGATGAGACCATGTATATTAAAATGTCATGGTATTTTGGTAATGGATACAATGGGTGTTTTCCATGAAATTAAATCTATTTATGGATCCTATAAGTGGATATATCTCAAGAAAAAAGGTACCTAAGTGTAGTATTTCTAAAATGGGTGGATTGATGTGGACTCAATCATCCCCTGGTGCATGAAAATTGGACTTTCTAAAAAATTGGTTCGACACTTTCTAGGTATTTGCTATGGAAAATAAGAAACACTTTATGAACCATATTGAAAGAAATAAATAAATGATGACTGTATTTTCCTTTGATAATCTTAATTTGAAATATAATAAAAATAAAGCATCATGATTTATACATTCAATAAAATATTTTCATTATTATGTAGTTCATCACTATTATTAGTGTTTCACACACAATGTTTTTGGGGTTTGTCAATCACTAGGACTAGATGTAATCTTGTTAATAATGAATGTGATAGAAGCTGAAATGATTTTAATCTAGATCTATCTATTTTTATGGGAGATGTAACAAAAAATATAATTGATATGATCAAAAAAAATTCTAAATTTATGAACATGGATTGATTTCCAAATAATAAAATGATTTAACAACATTCTATTGAGTAATTAATGAGGAATCCCCTACCTTATTTTAGTGGGTCTTTTGATCCACTAGTTTTAGAGAAATATATCCACACCAATGAAAAAAAATACATTCCCTCCTCTAGTGTGTGAATCATGACAGTTTAATTATTTGATATATACCATTTGTAAGGTGAATAAGATAAATATTTTAATCATATCAAGAATACAAGGAAAAATCTTGAAATTAACTACATGTATTGGGAAGAGTTAAGAATTAATTTTTAAATATGAACTTTTCTCTTAATCTACATATTAATACATAGAATTAGTTACATAATGTAAATAAACAGTATGAAGGACCAATTGGTACCTATGATCCAAATTTTATAGTAATTTTTAGGAATAATTTTGGTATTATCTTTCAACCAGAAAATAAGGTTGATCAATGTCTCAATGGATTTAAACCAAACCAATAATGGGTGTCATTCATAATAGACATTAGTAGCTATAAAGAGATTGTAAGATGTGATATCAAGGTGTAAATAGAGGGTGGAGTTATATATAAATATCATGGTTTTGATAAGTATATGAAAATGTAATTAAATATAAAATATAAAACCATGGAGAGAAGAAGATAAACATTCCATTATTCTCAATGCGTGGGAAGATACGTGGGATAAATTTTCTTAAGGTAACTAGTGATTGTTTTATCAGTATAAAAGATTTCTGTTGGGAAATAAAATACTTATGTTATGGGGAGAAGTTAACTAATAATGCAAATATAGATAATTCTTCATAGAATGCACCACCCACACTTTGGTGTATCAAATACAAAATGTATGGGCATTATGTGAATCGATTCCCCATTACAAGGGATAATGATTTTGATAATCCAGAAAAACCCTTAAATATAGAGGGTAAAATGGAATTCTTATCTAATTATGGTGGTTGAAATGAATCATTATAATTAGGTAATTCAAAAACACCACTCCCTAGAAAGGAACTTCAGGTTTGGTTAGGTATTAATAATCCCTATGAAAATATTATTGTTATTCCTTTAGTTATGTTTCATGAACTTTTAAGGACTAAATACATACCTATACATGGATTACATAATAATGTAATGACATTTTATATTCTATCAGTAAAATGTTGAACCTAATTTTCCAATTTAAATGTTTTTTGTACAATATAAGAGATTATTTAAGGAATAATGTTTGAATTATCATTTAAATTCATATAAGTATATAGGTTAGATTAACAATAGATAGATGGATTCTGTCATGGGATTATGAGATTTAGGTTGATAATAAGTTGAAAGTCATTGACACACCTTTTATGGTTTTAGGTGATGGGAGTATATCAATAATAAGTATATTTAATGTGCCATTTATTGCAATAAACCCGTTTGGTTTTGTAAATGATTTAGTGAAAAAGGTATTTGAGGAGAAATTAATGTGTAAATATGTTTATAGGTACTAGTATCTTTTAGGGTTTATCTAATCTTTGATATTTAGGTAATTATGCGATATTTTTTTACCCTTATGAATTATGCACCATTCATTTCTATTGTTAAATATTTTTTGAGGGATACCCTTTCTAGTATATATATTAAAGAAGTAGAACTATTGCAGGAAGTACTAATTTCAATTTTATATGTCCATGTTCTGAAGTGTACCATAATTTTTTGGTGAATTATTTATCATTGACTTGATATAATGTCCAGTTTCATCACTATTTATTGTCCTCAAATAGATGACTAGTTTGAGAGAAAAGTTAAAACCCTAGAATATATAATAACATTTTTTTTCTATGTAATTAAATGATTATAGGGATAAAAACCTTCCGAAAGTTGAGTTTCCTGGAAATGATTGATTTTAATCAAGAATTCAGATGGATCCTTATTAATCCTTTATGGAAAGAATTATAGAACTCCAATGTACTAGATTGATGTTTAATAAATAATACTATTTGGGAATGGGAATTCTCATGAGATGGATGATAAGGTTTGAACCTTTTAGAAACATGAAAGGGAAACATAATATCAACATAAATGTTATTTTAATGATAATCGAAATGATATAGAATATGAAATAGGTGAGAATGTATTTCTTTGAATTTCCCCAGGTTTGAAATTAGGGGAATCTAATCCCTAGATATATCGGTCCATTTGAAATACTTTATCATATCAGGACACTATCTTATTTGTTTGGGGATTACACTGAACCACTATAAGTTTCATGATATGTTCTATGTAACTATCCATAGGAAGTACATATTTAATTAATATGATGTACATATCATATAGTTCATTCCACTAATTCAATATCTTTCATCTAAGGAATAATTGGGTGAGACTAAAGATCATTGAGAAAATGTTCAATGAATCAAGGAAACAAACCAATTAAATGTTTTGTGGTGAAACTACCAATTGGAGTAAGCTATATAGAAACCCAGGTAGTTAATGAGGCATAAGTATCCTCAGTTATTTGTACAAAGGTGATGATTATTGAGGGTGATATTCATTTTATGGTGGTAGAGGGTAACACCCAGATATTATGTGATATATATATTTTTCAAAGAAATTTAATCTTTTTGATATTTTTCATTACTGAAAACTATGATTTTAGCATGTATTACATGAAAAAAAATCTTTATTGTTTTACATTAAACTCTATCTTTATATAACATTAAATTCTATACTGATCTTAAATAAAACAAGGATTATTATAAAGAAATTATATTTTAATGTGATAGTTATCACATATTTCATTGGAATGGATGGTATGACTAGGAATAAATTAAATATGAAAATATATAGTTTAAAAAATTTATATATAACTAATTCTTTGGTGACAAATTATTTAGATATGAAAATAAAAACTATTTAAAAATAATACAAAGTATCTTCTAAAAATTATTTTTATGTGCAGAAATGTGTTTTACATCAATGAGTTTAAACAATTACTTTGGGTAATTCATTTTAATAAAATTTATATATTATATATTAAATTCTACTTTTATCATTCATCATATGTCTATTCTAGATAAGAGATAATAAATAAATCAAATTTTACTCTAAAAACTATATTTTTCCAAAAAAGAGTTTGTTTCTTTTCCTTTTGAGAACATATTTAAAAAAAATTTCCAAATTCTTTTTATTTTTAAAAAGTAAATTTATTTTTTAAAATCATAACTCTAGAATTATATTATGGTTAAATATTTTTTATCTTTTGAGAAATAAACATTTTCAATGAATATTGAAAAATACAGGTGTTTATTAAGAATTGTCATTTCACTTAATGATTTTTAAAAAATAAATTCATTTAAAGTTTTTTTTAATGAAAAAATATGTTAAAAATATGTCTATTAATACTATTTTGTATATTAAAATAATTTTTATATTGAATTTTTGTATAAATATTTTTAAAACATTTGATAATTTTCTATTTGAGAGTTTCTTTCTCATCACATATGTGAAACTAATTTTACATTCAATTAAAATACTTATGTGAATATAATTTAGAAAAATGGATTAAATATTTCTAATAATTATTATTTAAATTATCTAGTAAGGTAAAATTATTTTATTATTGAAAATAATAATAAAAATAGGAAACTTTATTTAACATTATTAAGGTAATAATGGTTTTACTAGGGGTTATACTAAAATGATAAGGGTTAACAATGACCCAAAAAAGTATAATCCCTGTTATATAGAAATATTTCAAGATTATATATTTTAGTATTGTTTATGAACCAATTTGGTTCCATTTTTAATGTGAAATAAGTGTGTACACATTTTTATTTTCACAGATTACTAGTGTTCCACTCACCTCACTTATAAAAAGTCACACATATACTCTCCTATTCACACATAAAAAAACCTTTTGGATTAGACAATTACAACCTAAATATCATAATTAATTATCTAATTATACATAATAATTTTTATATTGATCATAAATTGATATTAGGAATGATTTTGGTGCAAACCAAAAGAGATTGATCAAAGAAGATGCAATGTCCACAATGGGGGTTTTTATTTTAATTCATCATCCAAAACCATAAATTATTAATAAAAAATGATTATATGATAACATATATATCATATGACTCTTATAATAACCCTTACACATGGAATAACCATTTGGTCAACTTCCATGTCTTGAGTACCCAATGCATTACATAGCTATAATGGGGATCACACCTCATATCTTGAGAAATAATGTGTTGAAACTAACATCTATTGATATATAATGGGGATCAACCATTATATCATGAGCAATAATTGTCTCATCCATGGATAAGTAATTTTAATGAAATTTATCATGAATAAAACACTTCATAACTCATTTACACCATTGATCAAAACACATTTACAATTCAAAATACCCTTTTTGGCAACAATTACTCTTAGAATATAAACATTGCAAATAATTAAATAAAATATTATTATTAAAAAAATATAATTGAGAAAATATTTTAATATAACATCATGAAGTCATAATATTACACTCATGTCATAAAATAGAACAATCTCTTTGGATTTCCTAAAGGATACATTTAGATGGATTTTAAGAGGACAATCCATTAAAAATATTGTATCATTAAAGAAAGATTTGTTTAAATGAATAGAATATGAATATATTCTATAAATTCACATTATAAAACATAATATAAACAAATTAAATTTCAAAAGTCATCTTACCAGGAAAAAAACCCTTGAAATTGAGTTTAACCCCAAGAATGGAAATTGGGTTTAGAATTAACTTTCTAAATTTCAGCATGGTATCAGGTGTACATGAGAGGATTATTGAGAGATAAAGGGGTCTATCATCATTATTAAAACATAATGTAAGTATGGGGGAGGTGAAAAAACATACCTCATTCTTAGGAAATAAAAATAAAAGAGAAAAATATAGAGGATACTCTTGAATAAAATTGTGAAAGAGTTGATCACTTACTTCAGATTCGACATCCCTAAAACATGTTCAAACCTCTTGTATAAAGGTTAAAATAATGTTATTAATATCTTATATAAACATATTTATGTTTATAACACCTTTCATGATCATTTTATTGAACCATTCCACCAATTCTATAACATTTTTTTGTTAATTCCATTGTGTTTGGGTGAGTTCTTCGCATGCTTTTGATGATCTATTCATGATAGATATTCTTGTCAATTGAATGTGAGACTATATAAATTTAATGGACTGGTATTTAAATATTTCCAGAACCATAAATTTTACAATTTATCATTTTTAATTCTGAAATTTGGACAACTCATAAGGTAAAACATTTTTTATATTTCTTTAGGTCATTTTGGTGATTTTTTGATCATAATGAACTCATTTTGTTTAATAAATTAATAACATGTATAAAAAATGATTCCAGATACTTATAAAAGATATAATTCATAAGTTGTAATATGGTTAAACCATTAATATAGTTTCATTACTACTCATTAAGGAATTAAAATAAATTTAAATCACATCATCTACTATGTTGGTAAATTGACACATCAGAGACGTAGTTTTCATTTTTTGAATAAGAGGGATAGAATAATAAGGATAATGGTTAATCTTACATAAAAAAGATTAAATCCATAATATGTAAGATACTGTATCATTCATTCCTCATAGATCTGGGGAGGTTATGAAAGAAGAATAATATAAAATTAAATGTAATGAAAAGAAATATAACAAAATATGATATTTACCTCTTATTCTATGATCCATGAGATCCTCCTCATGGCCTTTGGTTTTTTTCTTTTTATGAGACTATAAGATCTTGGATGTGAGGAATAACCTTGGGGATGGAATTTTTCACAACATGTACAATGATCATGACCTATGATGTTTGAGGGGATGATGGGAATTATGGTGTTATTTATAGCAGAGGAGAGGATAGGTTTAACGTTATTTAATCATTAGTTTAATATTACTGTTCAATGGTATGAATAGTATTAATGAATGTGAAAAAATAGAAAATATGGCATGTGATTTCAAACCTTGTTATGTTACATCATCAATGATGTCAAAAATATTGTATTCAACTAATAATTTATATATACGGTATTTTACCATTCTTCAGAATTCATAAAAAAATCAAGTAATTTAAAAATGTCTAAGAAATTTAATCTAACTCTTTATCAACATGTAGAATATAAAAATGAAATCTATTTTTTCAAATTATTTTTTTAAATATTATTAATTTAATTTTTAAATAAAATCAAAATTTACTAAAAAAATTAAAATATTAAAACTATAACACATTTTTAAAAACATGAAAAATTAATCAAGATCTCATTATCTAATAAGAATAATAATAATAGTTTTACTATTAATAATGGTAATATTATTATTTATAAGGGTAGGTTACTATTTATAAGGGTAGGTCATTATTTTCTGAATATTATGTTTGTCTTATCAGTATCCAAATAACTTAATGATCCCAACTGTGTATGTCCTTTTTTTAAAATTAAAATCATAGAAGAAGAAAAATTATGTTTAAAGGCTAGTTATACCTATCTAATTAAAAAAATGATTCATTCATTTCAATCTAATTTCAAAACCATGGGGTGTTAAAATAATTATGTCTGTGTAATGATGGTATATAAATATTCATATAACCACATAATGATATTTAAAGGGTTCTCCCATCACTAAAAAATAATAGGTACGGTATGAGGGAATTGTAACAAAATACCATAACATGAAAAATTGGGAATTAAATGGGATAATATAAAGATGGTTCTTGAATAATTATGCAATATAGATTATACATAACCTTGAGCGGGTGTTTCTTAAAGATTGATTGAAATTTATTAAGTGGTTTTTCCCCTTGGGAGAGATATAGAGTGGTAAGGGAAGATTAAATTCTTTCTCCATGTTTTTTTAGTGGAGAACAATTAGAGGTTATTTTTGGTTATTGTAAAAAAGACATAATAATTCATTATTAATTTACTAACATAGGTATTGGAATCTATATGATAAATTAATCAAAACAAAAAAATATCCCCTAGATTTTTTAGTTGTTTTCCACCAAAGAGGATATGTTTCCATTATTTTATAATTTCATTAAATGAAATAATTAAAATACAAAACATTGGTAATGTCTAAGTGAGTCATGTTTATAAAAGATTCATTTCAAAACATTAAAATATAATATAGCTTTTGGAGGAATTGCTAAGGGTTTATAAAATTAATCAAATAACATAGAAACATTATTTTAGTGGTAAAACAGACTTATGGTCAAGGATAAAATTTAAACTGTTTATTACACCACTTTTGAACTTTTATGTTGTTATAATATATATCGTATAATTATATCGTGATGTTTTACCCAAAAATTTTGTTTTCATGGAAAATTTTGATAAACCGTTAAGTAATTTTTACACGTTGATTTCAAAAATAATATTTATTTTATATAAATAATTATATAAATAATATAATTTACACTTTTATGTATAAAATCCCCATTTATTGGAAAGTATTGCTTTATAATAATTTTTTTCTAACCCATTGAGAAATTAAATTTGACTTCATACAATTATATTTTCATTTATATTTAATAAATTTTATATAATAATGATATGTTATTAAAATATCATTTATCTTAAAACTAATGAATTCATTTAGAATGATTCTTTATTGAGAATATATATTTTTTTTAAAAATATATTATGTTTCGCCATATCAAAATATAGTAGTTACAAAACCAATCATTTAATAATTATGATGTAATGAAAGATAAATATAATATTTATTTTATTGAAAGAAGAATATAAAAAATTATACAATTAGGATCTAGGTACATATCTCTTAATGATACTATATAATTATATAAGGATAAGGTTTGTGATCTTGGAATTTTATTGTAGTGGTTTGAAAAACATGGGTTCAGCTACGATCTCAAGGACCTTGACATTCCCTCGTAAACATTTTCACTCATCTATTATTTATTGAATATTGAATTCGTCTTAGACAAGGGAAATGATATGAATTTTATTTACTTCAAATGCTCTAATAAATGGGCTTCATATAGTATGATCCTCTTATTTGAGGTCATCACTTCTTCGGTCTATGTCAAATTAATTTATTGTAACTCCACATATATAGTAATAATATTATTAACATATAATGAATATAATATCAATTATTATAATTCATTATGTTAATTTAATTTTTATTGGATATAACATATAAAAGTCTAAAATAACCGAAGTAGTGATTATATTTTCTATAAATACATTTCTTATTATTTTATTTATTCATTCAAAAGATAATTTAATTATTAATGGTTCTATTCATTATAGTACCAAATAATATCAATGTGGAGTCTTATCAGATATAGGTTATTGAAAAATTTACTTCATAATGATAAGTCCAATATCAAATGAATTTAAATGGGAAATTTTAATCCCTGAGTGCACTGTATGTCATGGTTCCACCATGTTCTATATCTACATGCCTCGTTTAAGATAATTTTATTTCAAAATGTAATGTGAATAAAATAGTGACATTATATAAACACTAAATATAATTTTAGTTGGAGAAAAAATTAATTTCTATTTCCAAGGATTAATAATTCAATCAATGTTATCAAATAATTCTTGTTGGATTCTGACCTCCTGATAATGTAAACAACATGAAATATCCTTTCGGCAGTAGATAATCATACACCATTACATTATTACATAACGAAACACTAAGTGAAAAAATACCAATTAAGATGAATATATAATGTTAAACATCTATGAATGAACTAATTATATTAATACATTAATGATTATGGGTCCAATAACTCTGATGGTTATCACGAGATCATCCTATAATACTTAGTTGTTAAAGAAAAACCAAAACATCGCACAAATATATCCATGATAGAATCAAATATGATATAAAATGAAAAAATCATATAATACATGAATTTAAAAATAAGTATTAAGAATTTTCAATATCAATAATGTATGGTCTAATGATTATTATAGTATAAAAAACATAGATTTTCTACTCCATTATTAATCAATCGGTTGAAGGATTTATGTATGTATCATGACGATATCAAAACACATATGGGGTTCCAGTGCTCTCACATTATGATAAACAACATTTTTTGTAGAATATATCCTATATAAGATGATGATCAACTGAAATGCCCTATTATTTCATGATCAACACTTAAACTATTGAGATATATCCCTTTATATAGGCAACACTCATTAGTCAAAGATGGCTGAGGGGTGTTGATAGTAATTTCACATATTACTACCCTTTGGAGTGTCAATCCTTTAATTCTTCAATAAAGGTTCACTTTAAATGTATAATCCATCTCATATAATAGTAACTAAAGAAAACCCACATCGGACTACATGATTGTATAGGTTGAATTAGTCCATGTGGCAAGGTTTCATCACATGGGACTAGGATAAATTTCCATCGACATAACCTTAGGCTCATGCTTAAGCATACACCGATACAAAACTATCATTAATATATATTCATCCTATGAAAATAGTTTCAGAGAAAATACAACACTTTATTCTATGTGGTGTTCTGTAGTAGTAGATAGTATAAAACATCTTTTTTATTATGTTACAAAATAGTTTTAATGACCACTTTAAATATGTTTTTTAGGAGATTATGGTATATAAAAGTAAATATATAAAAATTTAATGGAATTTATTTAAAAAAAAATGAACATAATGAATGAGTTACTATCTGGAAAATATTGCAATAATATATTTACCTAGAATTATTATCCTAAAACCATGAAGATAGAAAAACATTAACGATATTTTTATTTTACAGGGCGAATGTTGGATGGTAAATAAGTGAACTACTCATTTCAATATGTTAGTTAAATTTTCATAATATCTTATCACATGACACATTGAAATGGGTCTTTACCCTGATATGATATTGATGGTGTTTTTTTCCTACATGAATTATTATATGTATGTGGTTAATATGGTCATTGTATATTAGATGAATATGGTATGATATATTATAATGTGTAGAATTTTTCATAAGAATGGTGGTGGAAGTGATATATCTAAAAATAATAGAATAAAATGTTAGTTTATTAAGTAGAGAAGTGGATGTGTTGGGAAACTATATTATTTTTATACCTTAGTTCATTCTCAGAATAATCCACCCATATGTTATAAGTGAAGTAATAAAAACATTTGAAGCCCAATTAAATCGAGGTTCCAAAAGTGGGTCATACATTTGGATACATAGATGATATTTATTGGTTATTGAGATTAGACTCTTCAAAATTACTTATGTATAGTTTTTTGGTTCCAAATAGATCGTCATTAGGATATAATGCATCTAAATATTTTTGTTTTATTATTGGCATAAAAAAAAGAAGATATTGTAATGTACATAGAATATTGTGGATAATTATTCCCTCATTATCCTTCATTAAATTTATTTAGTTATTCTATGTTTAGGTGAAGTATTTGATAGATTATGGATGGCTTTATATGCATTTAGAATATGTTTGGGGGGGTAATTTCTTGATAATGATTAGGGAAACATGAAATTTTTCCTATGTAACCATGGGTCTTATTAGAGTGGAATAGTGGGTAGTGAAAAGTTGCAACACAGTTACAGATAAACATGAAACATTAGCTACGTAATAGTGTAACTCATAAATACATAAAATCATTTTTAGTTCATGTATAACAAAAAATATGAAAAACTATTTGGGTTCATTGAAGAGGTAGTGATCCTCACAAAGTTGGCACACATTTTAGTAAACTATGCAACAAAATTGTGTGCATGGTATTAATTAATCCCAAATAATTTATTTTTACCATGATTATTTTTTAAACCCCTCATTATTCCTTATACACAATGATTTTTCAAACATAGGGACTTGGGATAACATTCATGGTGAATCCCTTCCATCTTAAGAGAAATTCTATTGGATCTACAGACATCTGTCCTTAGGATTTCAATGTAATTGAACATTTTTCCTCAGTTATTCTTATTCATAATAGACATTCTATATTATCCTTATTAAATACTATAGATATATTTTTTCATGTTAAAATATATGAATTATATCATGAAGTAATGTGATTCCATCATGATTATCCAGAATAAAGATGTTGAAAATATTAGTTTGTCTTGATAATTCATGGATTCATCATGATCCAATTATTATATCAGGTCTTATTGGGTAGGAATAAAATAATCATATACCATTATATTTTATTCTTTATGGATCGTTACTATTGAATCCTTTTGTTATGATTTGAGGTTTGTTATAGGGATCATTTGTGTGTGATATTTATTATGTTGGAAAACCATGACATTGGAAGTTTATATGCTTAAGGTGAGATATATCTTTCCAGGATACAAAAATTATATAAATTTTAAGCTATGATTAGCTTAGGTGTGTGTTTTTTTCCAATTAGAATACTCTTTATATGAAATTCTTGTGTATTTTTTGTGTGGCCAATGAGACATCTCTTGATATGGAAGGATTGTGGGCATGTGGGTATAACATAACACGTCATTTCATTGGTTTTTGTGTGTGTTTATATTTTCATTTATGTGTATTTTTGGAATGTAAAATTATACTATTTATTATCAAAGTGATGGGTATACCTTTCATGGCATGGTTAAAAACATAGAGGTGTAGCATGTGTGTTGTCATAAATGATTATTACGTATGGGTCATTAAGGAAATATAAAATGTAATGAAGACATTGTGGCATGATCGGTGAGAGTCAGTGTGGTATTATGACCTTCTGGCCTAATCCAAGGCTTGATAGTCTATTCCATGACTAATGATGTCCATATAGACTATTTTTTGATTCATGGAAACATGAAATAACATCCACTATGGAATGGAGTTGATATAGGTAGGTTCAGGGTTCATGGAAATTTGTATTGAACATGATAATCTGATAATTGATTCCTTACTTGTTTATTTAATTTCTTCTAATTTCATACAATCTTTTATGAATTTTACACTAATTTTAAGTATGTTTTAGTAGGGTCATATTGAGTTTATACTGACACCATGAATGGGAATCACGATGCATCCACATACATTATATCATGGGATCCTATCAAAGGAAAAGTGGACTATACAGAGCGGGTACACTAGATGAGTGTGAAAACTGGTCACATTATGAGGGAAATCGGGTCTATTGTTATAATTTCTCCTATTTTATATTATCTTTTTTACCATAGTATAAGTCACCAAATGGGTTGTTTATTTCATTTTAAAGATAGAAATATTGATATAGTGTGGTTTTCTGTCCTTTAGTTCCACTATTTAGACAAATTATTTTATTATTTAATTGATTTTAGTATGTGTTAGTGTGATATATATACTAAGGAAATACCCTCCCCATGTTAGTATTTAGTTAATTGTCACTAGTCAGTATCGTCTTGCATATGGTAAGGCATGCATGAGTTTAGTTGAAACTCTAAAATGGACATGGTGATTTGGGTTAAGGTGTTACAAAATGGTATTATGGGTGATTTTTTCATGAAAATGATATGGTGGTTTATAGAATGGAGATATAAAAATTCTTACTCCGGTATGGGAGATACACATGTGTCTGACTAACTCATGTGTAATAGAACTCAATTTCATATAAGAATGTTAAATTTATATTATTGATTGTGGATTTAATGTTTCATGTTGATCATTAGTATTGATGTAATGTTTTAGTTTATAATATTTGGGTGAGATCTTCAATAATCAGCACACATGTAGTTTCACATTATTTTCACCTAACTTTTTATCATCAATAGAGGTTTAATTAATTTTGTACCATTTATAATCTACTTTCAGTCTTTATGAAATTTATTATTAATAAAATTTAATTATTTCAGTATGAGCATTCTATATCTTATTATATGTACATGACTGTGAATAATGGGAATATAATAGATACTTGGGTCTAGGAATTAGTATATATAAGAAGTCACTCATTATTATTATATGTATCCTCTTAGGATGTGTCTCTAAGATGTGGTAATTAACTATTCACCTATTAAATGACATGGTATTATTAATATATAAGTTGTAAAGGTGTTTTAATGTGTTTTTTATAGTACTTATGATAATTTATCCATAACAACGTCTTGTGGGACAAACAATGGAAGTATTTCAATATCCTTTCATCATGGGAAATACTTACAAAGCACCTATGAACATTCATGAGAATACAAATGAGCATGTTCTCAGAGTCTATCTGGTAGACTAGATAGTGTAACCACTTTAGGTTGGGTTTTTTAACTAGAACCAATTTTGGTTGAAGGATCCCACATGGGTCGGCTGGCTAGGGTTGATTTTTCGTTATATTTATATCTAAAATATCCTAAAACAATCTAGTGCACTGGAGTACCCTTGGATACTGAGGACATGATTTAGATCATCAATAGGTTTTTGATCTAGAATATATTCATGGGGAATGAAGAGTTAAATTGGACGCTTATATGCTATAGTGATGAACTATGAGATGGAGTAGGATGATGAACCAAGATAAGAGGAATGAGGATGTAATATTAAAGAGTTTTATGGATCTATTTTCTACTGGGTTATTTATAGATATGATGAGGATGGATAAATCCAGATATTTATTTTATCATAGATCTCTCGTAGGGAAATGATGACGGGGATAAAGTATTTTACAAATTTTATGGGGTTGATTCATTTTATAATTTTTTCTCTAGGAATGGGGTATTAAAATCCTAAAAGTGAAATATTGGATTAAGATCAATGTTATGGAACCAAGAAACAAACATTTTTATGAACACATACATCAATGCACTTCATAATACGTTTGCAATTGAGATTTTCTTATTGGAGTATAATTAATAAATTATCCTATTTTTTCATAGTGGTTTAACATCTTAGTTCCTGAGAGGGCCAATGGGTTCTCTATTATCAAAGAAAATGTGGAATTCTATAGAAATTTGATAGTGTTGAAAAAGTAATCAGGAGAGTAGAATGGTTTCTTCAACTAACTCTCTCAGAGTAGGTTTTCTCTAATGTTTTAGATATGTCTAGTTTAGGAATGACCTCATATTCTACCCATATACTCCAATGATGTTTTTTTTACTATGGTAAAATTTGACATCTCTATAATTTATCTTTGATCACATCACAATTTGATTTTATAGCAATTTTTATAAGACATAAATTCCAAGGGTGGGACCAAGAGAACCTCAAATAGGGATTTACGAATCTATAAGAAGGTTAGGTAATAGTGCATGTTGGTGGTCTATAAAGTAGTTATCAACTCCACAAGGTTAATGACCCAATTGAAATTTAGATCCTAAGGACAAGGTAATGGATTTGATGTAGGTTGAGTCTACAAAGATGATTATGTTACAGCCAGTGGTGGAGAGATGACTTTGGCAGATTGAGGTATTTTTTTTGTTGCATATATTTCATATAATTACATATTTTATATAAGAGATTACAATTATTTATATCTATTCATTTAATTACTAATTTTGGTTTTTCTATGAATAATATCCACAAATTATTATATGTTGATACTCCTCCCAAAATAAGGGCTGTACATAAAAATATTAGTCTCGAATGTCCTGTAGTAGTAATAAGATATGAACGTATGTGGGATTTCCTAGGTTTGGAGATAACCAGTTTTGAGGGGATCTATAGTCTGGACTTGTTTACCCATTTCTGAGATCATATCGATTATTATATGATATGGGTGAATTTTACCTCTCTTGAGGAATCCTAATTATATCATACATAATATTATGTCAGTTTAGTTGATTATTCATTACATCTAAAAATAATACAGACCCCGAACATTAAAGTATTAGTATCTTTATTGGCTAGATATATAATCATTTTCCTTCATAAAAGATGCTTAACATCACCCGAAAATTTCATCTCTAATGCCACACTTCATAGAAACACAATACATAAGGCCTTTTTTCATTACAAGGGGAGGGAAAAGATATGAAAGGGAGAGATAATATCCTCATTAAGGGTGAACATAGGAGATATAAATAAATAATTAAAGTTAGCCTAAGATAAGAATTTGGTTGTGATAGGATTATCATAACCTAAAAAATTCATACCCAATCTATGAAATAATTATAATCATAAATCATTCAATAACACTTTGTCAAAACAAAATACATAATTCATTAGATTTTAATATAATCAATAATCAATCATGATGCATGATAACATATAATAAAAATACGACATGGGTTTTTCGAATAAAAATAAGAAAATATAATCATTTAATTTTTTAATGATCATTGTTAAGTCAATAAAATATTATTAGGTTTACTCACCAATATATAAATTCCATTGCCGATGTGTACTCTTAGGACTTTCATATTTAATAGAATCCCTTACTAAACTAGTACCACTAACTATTGCAGTTCATATTAACATAAGAGATAATAATATTTTGCCAATGCATTGGTGGTATATAAAATTCCAGTACCATTCCTCACTTAATTAAATCCATACATATCTATACCCCAAGAACATAAAAACCATCATCCTTTTATCAAATTATAACTCATGGAAAAGAAATGAGTTATATAAATAATTCATCATAAATGATTTACCCTATGAGAAAGAAAATTGTTTCACAAAATCATCCATTAATATTCATCATTATAATATATATAGAGTCTAAAAGTGTAAGTAATGATATTACCATATCCCCTATGAAGCATATAAATTATAAGGCCCCAGCCTAAATACATTATATAATCATGAATTAAATGAATAATTCACATTGAGGATCTTTTCTGGTTTAGAGTTTTAGAGATTTAGGACATAACTATTACATCTCAAAGATTACAAAGTAGACACATCTACTCAGTTTCCATTTTTTTCACAAAATAAATATTCTTGAAAAAAAGAGTCATGTATAGTTCCTTGTTCTATACATCACGACATTTCCTTGATTCCATCCTTGACCCTATTCCACTTTAAGTCCTGTGGAAAACATTTCAAAAACTTGGGATGAGCATAATAAATCCCAGTAAAGGATATAAAAATACAGAAAGGAAACATTAGTCCATGTGTACATAAGAATCAATGATAAAATACTTTATGCATAAAACATTAGCATTTAACATACCTCATGAAATCATAATATTTATAAATAACTCATAGAAATCATAAGACATAAAGGTAACTTGAGGCATTCATAACATTCTTATGTTGGGAGTAACCCTCATTGTTACGTTTTGAATACATATCACAGTATATTCCCTAAATCTTTTAGGAGAAACATTCACGTTTACCTCCGTCACATTACCCAATGCATTGGAGAGCTACCTCGGGCTCACCCGCCCTTAGCTTATCATGGAACCACCCGAATTCATAAACAATTCCTAAGAACCATAACATAATCGTATCACATAAAACCATTATAAAGGAAACTTAACATTTCCACATTTCAATCACAAGATATCAATACAACACATTGATATAATCCAAAAATTATCAAAACCATTTTAAATACCAAAATATAAAAGATTATATGGTATTCATTTTCCTTTTTTAAAAACATTATGGATTGTTAAGGAAGCCAAATATTAAATAATACTCGCAGCTGAAAGGTTATTGTCACCACGTATGAAAAAAAAAGAAAAATACTTCTTGTCGTTTAGTAAAACGGTTCGTAGAGAAAAGGCTCACATTGGATGAAATGAAAATTCAAAAGTGTTTTATACACCGTATAAAATAATTTCGTGTATAAATCAAAGGAATCATCAATAAAAGGAGATTGAGACGAAGTCCCTTATAAAGACGGAATCCTTAGATTAAGGATAAATCAATTACATACTTATGTGTGAAAAATAAAGATACACCCAATATAAATGGATATTAAGTGTAAAACAACCATATCCATTCACACATATTCATATAATGACATATCCAAGGAGTAAAAGTTTAACCCAAAGAAGTTAAATTGAGTTAAGAAGTTCCCTTGCAAAAATTTGACCGCATAACAGCGTCACTTTAAATTTCAGAAAATGTTTTGATGAGAGAGAAATTGGTATCTCATCACTTGGACATAAAATTTACATCAATAAAGACATAGATAAACATATACCAACATAATTAAGTGTAAATTAAAAGACATAACAAAAGAATCTTTTTAAAAAGAGGAGGGTGAAAGGTTCCCTTACCGATTTGGGTAACTTTCAAAACGTACACCCCATGAAAGAAGGGTCATACAATGAAGATGTAAATACCCTTAAATTAATGTATATCACACAACTAATACAATTATGGGATAAATTTACACCACATAAAATAAAACTACTGGCAAATGTAGCATGAATCTCACGGGAACACAAAGTGAGATAAAAATCCCTTACGAAAACTTGGCAGTCTAACGGCGCCACTTAAAACATCCAAAAAATAGATTGATGAGATCAAAAAGGGTCTCTAATCATATGAACATAAAATATACAGTAATAGGAATATAAAATAATATCCCCCAACATAGGAAAGAGTATATTAAAATAATTGACATAAAAGAGAGTACTTAAAAAGAAAGAGAGAGGTAGGATCCCTTACCTCAAGTCCGATTTGTCTTGTTCGTTTCTTTATATTAGTGAATAATAAACTTTGGTCAATTTTTAATTTCTTAAGGACCTCCTATAAAGTTTATTATTCAATTCATATCACATATTATAATGTTATTATATTTAGTTAATTATGTGAGTTCATATCATACGTTTTGTCGATGTTTGGTACATGAGTAAAAAAAATAACCTTGATTGAAAATAATTGTCCATGTAGTTATAATTACATCATATCCAGAATAGTATTAATGATTTAAATATCATATATTTTCAGTATATATTCATTTTATACTATTCTATAACATTTGGAGATAAGAAATGAAATGTACCGTTCCTGGAGACGGTAGGCCGTACGTACGCATGAACGCAACATTCATTTATTTGTCATATTAAAGGAATTAAAAATAAATGAGAGATATATATATATATATATATATATTATAATTAAAGTATAATATATATGTTATATAGGTCACATACGTTCATTAATTTCAATCTTTATACATTCCATTAATTGCATGAACAAGTCACATCACTTGAGGGGGCGGTAGTCCACATTTCCTCAGATTAAATTATCGCAATTACACGACATGAGAAGCATAATTATATGATTTAAGCATAAAATATATAAGCATATAGAAAACATAAATACCATATATATCATATATAAATACACTTACATCATAATGTCCACCATGAAATGTGTTAAGAGAAATTGAACAATCATCGTTTCGTGAGGCTGTAATTCGCCACCCACAGAAATAGTATGTTCATTAACCATTAGACGGAGATCTGTGTAAGTGTAGCTAGAATACATTTTATAAAAATATCCTAGTATATTTATGATACTGGTGTTGTTACAAAATAATGGAATAAAAATATTTTAGGGGGTTGGAGAAGAAAAATAAATCAAAAGATCATAAGAGAAGACATTGCCTTTAAATCAGATAACTCCCCGTGGTTGGAACCAAAAGGGTATCTTGAAGAGCTTTCTGACTAAGGTAAGACTTTTAGGATGAAGAGAGTGATATTGGGATCTTATTTGAGTAGAATTTGGCCCAAAAAAAGGGGTTGATAAGTGTGAGAAATGGGTAGGATGTGGGGTCTTTTTATAAGGGAGAGGAGGGGCTCTTTTGGAAATCTTGAAACTATTATTTTATTATAAAATTAAATTCTGTTTCAAAATCCTAAAAAATCATTAAAGTAGAAGATAAGGTGGTCCATGTTCGAAATGAAATCATCCAATAATAATTTTACAAGTGTTGGATATTATTTTAAACATTATTTTCTTGTTTACTTAAATCACTCATTAATAACGTAAACACTGCATCATCATTGTGTCATAAATAATTTTTTTTATGTATAAAAATTATAAAAAAATTACCATGTTGTAGGAAATAATTTTATCTTTCTAATGAGTATTTATATTCACAAATATAACTTATATGACCATATGTAAAAATAGTTTTAGTAAAACAATACATGTTTGTGATATTTTTATTTTTACTTTAAATAAAATGTATTAATGTCATTATCTTACCCAAGTGGCTCCATGGGGTCCCACAAATTGACCGATGGATTGTCTTGGTCGGACATGACTTATCCAATAAGTATAGTACATCTGTCAAGATATTTATATATGTTTATAATATCATTTTTATCTTAAATTACACTAATTACATCTAATCGCGGTTAACAAAACTCAAAAGTTACTATTCACCAAAAATTATTTTAATCCCATTGAACCAAAATTTACTTACTAATGAAAACCATTTATTTCAGATATTTTTAAATTCAATACATAGAAGCGGTAAACTTTCATTTAAATGAAAAATCAGTTTGTTTAACTACAACTTAGTGGTTTCACTATTCATCAAAAATTGAAGTTCTTTAGAAAAATACCAAAAATTCACCCTAAGCTATATTTGATATTCCGAATTCAAAAATTATATATATTTTAAAAAATTAAAAACATACATGTTTCATTAATTAATTTTATAATTAATTCATGTTGTCAAAAAATAGCGTGTTTTTAAGAAACAATATCTATCAAAAGACTGACACTTGTTTATGTCCAATTTCAAAGTGAAATTAATTAAAATTACCACCATTAGATTTAATGGTTAATATATATTATTATTACACATTAAAACAGAATAAATAGATAATATAACAATATAAATAAATTATATTAAAAGGAGGTTTTGAATTAAAATACAACATTTTTCACTATTCATTAAAAATTGAACTTTATCCAAAAAATACCAAAAATTTATACAAAGTATATTTTGATGTCTTGATTCTGAAAAAGTATTTTATTTGGTACAATAGAATGTATAATAATGACCATAAATATATTTAAAGAGGGTTCACCATCAAAAGGAGATAAATTGACCTTTTAGTGAATATTAGAGTATTTATGCTTAAAATTGGATTTATTCACATTTTAAGCCTCTAAAATTTATTAGGTAAATGTAAAAATATTTTACAAACATATATAATCATTTTCTAGTTAGTTATGTTCATTCCCTCCATTACAACGGTTAGGCGTTAACTACCATTTAAAATAATATTATTTTATTATTAGTGTGGAACGTAAGATTTCAAAGAAACGCGTTGTTGCGTATTGGGTACACCATCAAGAAAAGCGTTACCTTAACAGTAATATTAGTATTTTATTCACAAATATTAATAAACATGAAATTGTAATATTCATTATTTACGTGGGATGTTACATCCTTCCCCCCTTTTGGGAATTGCATCTTCACAATTTTTTAAAAAAATAATTGGGCTCAGAAACTTCATTGAAAGCCGCACATCGGAACATGAGTCAATTAAACTGTCACTTTAAATGAAATAAAGGGACGTAAAAAGGTCACCCGAGTTAACCCATACTAGGATTACATGTTGTAAAACCTTGATATGGAAGAAAAAAATGGTCATGTTCTAATAGATATTGATAGAAAACATGTTTAGGAGAAAGTTAACCACTAGAAAATCACAAACTTGTGATGGGTTAAACGGTATTTGATTCCCCAGTAGGAAAAATTAACAGACATCATTTTTGTTTTAAGTTAATTTTCATTGAGGAATTTATTTATGAGATTTACTAAATCATATGGAAACATACTCACTTGTCATGTAGACTTTCATCTTTAACTATATTTCTAACACAAACTCATATTTCTCCAAACAATGAGTATTTCATAATGACTTGTTCATATTAAGAGTGATATAATAAACTTCTATAGAATCACCTAACCCACAAAAGATGATCTATATATTTCCCATGACTTTAAACCTTATCCAAAACCAAAAATTGTTAGTACGAGATTAGATAATACCCCAAAAGGATAATCCATTATAAATAGAAAATAAATTCTTAATCTCCAAAAAATTTCAAACAAAACCCAAACATCATCAAAGACCATTCGATAAACACTTTTCCATAAAATTCTTCAATGTATACCAAACTAAGATTGAAACCCATATCTTTGAAGGATTTAATCACATAGTCTTCCCTAGAAAATCATAACATTTATCTCCAAATAATATCAGCTACTCCTAAAGTCTCATATTCAAAAGTATTTAACCTAATCACATATCCTCCATGATACATTAATCATTTCCATAGATAACACAAAATTAACTTATTCTGGATAAATAAAATAATTTAACTAAAAATAATATGTCAAAATAACCGGGGACATCAAGTAGGATAGTGGTAGGTGATGCGCCCTTGTCGGCCTTCAGTTGTGGGTTTGATTCCTGCAGCCTTTCTGGATGCGATGGGTTGTCACCCATCCTACGGGTTTTCATTTTTATAAAACTCAAAAATAACCCTAACATGTTTTAACCACAATGGTTTCCATATACCTCTCATTTTCATCCAAATTCATTATGATTTCAACATCTTAATTCTTGAAGTATTATTTCACCATCATAAGATAAAATAAAACGGTCCCCAAAATGAAGAACACCATACCTTGATCATGGTGTCCATTTGGTTTCATCATCATCTTGTTCATGTAGGTAGAAGGTCCATGCATCACAAAAATGATTTATATATCTTTCAAAATAATTTTCCACCTTCATCCAAATACATCGTGTGCAACATGGATCATATTGGTGTTCACAGAAAAATAGTTTTGGAAAATAACCTTGTATGACTTATAATTTCAATACATCTGATAAAACATGATTTCTATAAAATAGTCGGACCAAAATTGAGTTGAAAATTTCAATTAGTGGTCCTTTTAAAACACCATAAGTATGTGTTGAGAGACTATTTTTTAAAACCAAATATAAATTGGTTGTGCATGGGTCTCCTTCTTTAACACCTTTTCTAAAATCATAATACGCTTCAAAATCTCGTGATAAGGTAAAATATTTGAAAATTCCATGATAATATTTACCTTTCTTGAAAATATGAGAATATTGTGAAAATAGGATTTTTCTAAATACAACCCATGATCCACGTTGATAACGAGGTATAGTAGAGGTGTTTGATATCTCAAATGACTGCTTTCAATTGAGTTGTATGGTAGAAAAAGTTTCACAATCATCCGAACATGACTTTGCAATAATTATTTCAAGCATGTCATCAGGAAGAGATAAGAATGTAGTTCGAGATCCTCCTCCTTCAATTTCTAACAAACTTTCCATGATCTGAAAAAGTTATAAAACAAGGATTTAACCAAAATAATAAACATAGGGACTAATCATGTGCCTAACAAAAACTCCTAATCCCTAATGTTTTATAAACCGACAGTTGATACAAACTATAAGGTCCCAGCCATAATACATTATATAATCTTGAATTAAATGTATAATTCACATTGAGGATATTTTCAAGTTTAGAGTTTTAGAGAATTAGGACATAACTATTACATCTCAAAGATTACAAATTAGACACGTCTACTCAGTTTCCATTTTTTCTCAAAATAAAAATGCTTGAACAAAAGAGACATGTATAGTTCCATGTTCTAGATAGCACGACATTTCCTTGATTCCATACTTGACCCTACTCCACTTTAAGTCATGTGGAAAACATTTCAAAAACTTGGGATGAGCATAAAAAATATCAGTAAAGGATATAAAAATATGGAAAGGAAACATTAGTCCATGTGTACATAAGAATAAATGAAAACATACTATACTCGTAAAATTTAAGCATTTAACACACCTCATGAAATCATAAAATTTATGAATAACTCATAGAAATCATAATACATATAGGTAACTTGAGGCATTCATAACATTCTTATGTAGGGAGTAACCCTCATGGTTACGTTTGGAATACCTATCACAGTATATTCCCAAAATCTCTTAGGAGAAACATTCACGTTTAACTCTGTCACGTTACCCAATGCATTGGAGAGCTATCTCAGGCTCACCTACCCTAATTTTACCATGTAACCACCCGAATTCATAAAAAATTCCCAAGAACCATAACATAATCGTATCACATAAAACGTGTATAAAGGAAACAAAACATTTCAACATTTCAATCACAAGATATCAATACAACACATTGATATAATCCAAAAATTATCAAAACCATTTTAAATACCAAAATATAAAAGAGTATATGGTATTTATTTTCCTTTTTTAAAAACATTACCTCTTGTTATGGAAGCCAATGATTATATAATACTCTTAGTGGAAAGGTTGTTTTCACCGCATACGAAAAAAAGAAACATACTTCTTATCATTTAGTAAAACGCTTCGTAGATAAAAGGTTCCCATTTAATGAAATGAAAATTAAAAAGGGTTTTGTACACCGTATAAAATAAATTCGTGTATAAATCAAAGGATTCCTCAATAAAAGGATATTTTGACGATGTCCATTATAAAGACGGTATCCTTAGATTAAGTGTGAAAAATAAAGATGAACCCAATATAAGTTGATATTAAGTGTAAAACAACCAGATTCATTCACACATATTCATAGAATGTCATATCCAAGGAGTACTAGTTTAACCCAAATAATTGAAATTGAGTTAAGAAGTTCCCTTGAAAAAATTTGACAGCCTAACTGCATCACTTTAAAATTCAGAAAATGATTTGATGAGAGAGAAAATGGTATCTCATCAATTAGTCATAAAATTTACATCAATAAGGATATATTAGAACAGATCCCAACATAATAAGGTGTAAATTAAAAGACATAACAAAAGATGTCTTTTAAAAAGAGGAGGGTGAAAGGTTCCCTTACCGATTTGGGTAACTTTCGAAACGTACACCCCATGAACGAAGGGTCCTATAGTGAAGATGTAAATACCAATAAATTATTTTAAATCACACTAAGAATACAATTATGGGAATTACATACATCACACAAAAGAAAATAGTGGCAAATGTAGCATGAATCTCATGGGAACACAAAGTGAGATAAAAATCCCTTATGAAAACTCGGCAGCCTAACAACGCCAATTAAAACATCTAAAAAATGGATTGAAGAGATCAAATAGGGTCTCTAATCATATTATTATAAATTATACAGTAATAGGAATATAAAAGAACCTTCCCCAACATAAGAAAAAGGATCTTAAAAGAAACGTCATAAAAGAGAGTACTTAAAAAGAAAGAGAGAGGTAGGATCCCTTACCTCAGGTATGACTTGTCTTGTTCGTTTCATTATATTCTTGAATAATAAACATTGGTAAATTTATAATTTCTTAAGGACCTCCTTTAAAGTTTATTATTCAACTCATATCACATATTATAATGTTACAATAATCAGTTAATTATGTGTCTTCATATCATACGTTTTGTCGATGTTTGGTACATAAGTAAAAAAAATAAACTTGTTTGAAAAGATTTGTCCATGTAGTTATAAGTAAATCATATAAAGAATAGTATTAATGATTTAAATATCATATATATCCAGTATATATTCATTTTATACTATTCCATAACATTTGAAGATAAGAAATGAAATGTACCGTTCATGGAGACGGTTGGTCATACGTACGCATGAACGCTACTTTCATTTCTTTCTCATATTAAAGGAATTAAAAATAAATGATATATATATATATATTGTAATTCCAGTATATTATATATGTTATATAGTTAAAATATGTTCATTAATTTCACTCTTTATACATTCCATGTATTGAATGAATGAGTCACATCACTTGAGGGGGCGGTAGTCCACACTTCTTCAGATGAAATTATCGTAATTACATGACATGAAAATCATAATGATATGATTTAAGAATAAAATATAGAAGCATATAGAAAACATAAATACCATATATATCATATATAAATACAGTGACATCATAATGGCCACCATTAAAGGTGTTAAGATAAATTGAACAATCATCATTTCGTGAGGCTGTAATTCGCCACCCCCAGAAACAGTATGTTCTTTAACCATTAGACTAAGGTGTGTGTGAGTGTATGTATAATAATTTTTATAAAAAAATATTCGTATATTTAATATACTTTTTTTTTACAAAATAAAGGAATAAAAATATTTTAGGGGGTTAGAGAAGAAAAATAAAACAAATGATCATAAGAGAAGAAATTACCTTTAAATTGGGCAACTCCCCTTGGTTTGAACCAAAAGGGTTTCTTGAAGATGTCTATGACTAAGTTAAGGCTTGTATAATTAAGAGAGGGATATTGGGAGCTTATTTTAGTATAGTTTGGCCGATCCAAAGGGATTGAAAAATGTGAGAAATGGGTAGGAAGTGGGGGCTTTTTATATGGGAGAGAATGGGCTCTTTTGGAAATCTTGAAACTATTATTTTATTATAAAATGAAATTCAGTTTCTAAATCTCAAAAAATCATTAAAGAAGAATATAAGGTGGCCCATGTTCTAAATAAAGTCATCCAATAAGAACTGTACAAGTGTTGGATATTATTTTAAACATTATTTTCTTATTTACTTAAATCATTCATTAATGACGTAAACACTGCATCATCATTGTGTAATAAATATTTTTTTTGATGTCTAAAAATTATATAAAAATTACCATCTTGTAGGAAATATTTTTATCTTTACAATGATTATTTATAGTAAAAAATATAACTTCTATAACCACATGTAAATATTGTTTTAGTAAAACAATACATGTTTGTGATATTTTTATTTTTACTTTAAATAAAAGGAATTAATGTCATTATCTTACCCAAGTAGCTTCATGGGGTCCCACAAATTTACCCATGGATTTTCTTGGTCGTAATTGACCTATAAAATATGGTTAGGACATGTGTGAAGATTTTTTTATATGTTTATAATATCATTTTTATCTTAAATTACACTAATTACCTCTAATCGCGGTCAACAAAACTCAAAAGTTACTGTTCACCAAAAAATATTTTAATCCCATTGAACAACATTTTACTTACTAATGAAAACCATGTATGTAAGATTTTTTTAAATTCAATACACTGAAGTAGAAAACTTTCATTTAAATGAAAAATCAGTTTGTTTAACTACCACTTAGAGGTTTAAGTATTTATCAAAAATTGAAGTTCTTCAGAAAAATACCAAAAACTCACCCTAAGCTATATTTGATATTCTGAATTAAAAAATGATTTCTATTTCACAAAATTCAAAACATATCAGTTGTGTTAATTAATTTTATAATTAATTCCCATTGTCAAAACAAATAGCGTGTTTTTAAGAAACAATATCTACCAAAAACTGACACTTATTTATGTCCAATTTCAAAGTGAAATTAATTACAATGACCCCCATTAGATTTATTGGTTAAAATATATTATAATTACACTTTAAAACAAACTAAATAGATATTATTACCATATAAATAAATTATATTAAAAAGAGGTTTTGAATTAAAATACAACATTTTTCACTATTCATTAAAAATTGATCTTTATCGGAAAAATACCAAAAAATTATACAAAGAAAATTTTGATGTCTTCATTATAAATAAGGATTTTATTTGGAAAATATAATGTATAAGAGTGACCAAAACTATATTTAAATAGGGTTCACCATCAAAAGGCGATAAATCAACCTTTTAGTGAATATTATAGTATTTATGCTTAAAATTGGATTTATTATCATTTTAAGCCTCTAACATTTATTGGATAAATGAAAAAATATTTTAAAAACACATATAATCATTTTGTAGTTAGTTTTGTTCATTCCCAACATTACAAAGTGTCACGACCTGCCTTCACCAAAAGGAGGGAAGGGTCACCAGATTCCCAGGCCCTTCCTTCTTTAAGTTGAAGGAGAGATAATGACCCCCGAAACCCGCCTTCAATAGGTCTCGGAGTGGCGACTAGCACCAAGGGTATAGAAATTACACACAAATGGAAGGCATTACCCTTTTTGTTTTATAGGATCGAAAGATAAGAAGATGAAACCCAACAACACCAAGGTAAAAGAAAAGTAAATCCAAAAGTAAACCATTCCCACATGCATGTTCCAAAAGTAAGAGCCACAAAGTACAAAAGGTGACTACAAGGTAAGTACCAAAGAATGAAAAAAACAGCAACTGAAACTTCCCCAAGGGTCTGAGCTAGTATGGTCCCGCGCGATCCCCGAAGTCCTCTTGGAATCTTGAAAGCAGTTTTATATACATAGGGTGAGCATACAAGTACACTCAGTAGGGAAAACCAAAGACTCTCGTACAAAAGTGGGGGAATGTACTAAAGTCCCATGAGAAAAGGAGTAAACCAAACACCTATCAAGGTAAACTATCCACCCAAGCCTCACCAAGGCACACTCCCCAAATAACTCAAGTCAAGTAATATATATATATTAATATCACATCGATGTTTGGGTACCCTGCGCCACTTTCCCACTGGTTATTGAGACATCCTACGCATCGAACCAATCCCGCCATTCTGTCACTACAGTCCCACAGCCTCACCCACCCGCACACACCTGGGCCACAACCACATGAAGTCCCACTGCCAAATCCTGCCCGCAAACACCTGGGCCACAACTATCACAGGTGACCACTCCTGCAAACACCTAGGCTAGAAGAACTACCACCACACCCGAAGACACCCGGGCCTCATCCCGAAGACATTTGGGAAACCACTTTCCACGCACACCTGGCCAACTGTCACACTACCCCGCCAGAAGGTTATTGGGATAATAATGGACCTCAGGCCATCACAGCCTGCCTGAAGATACGTGGCCTATCCGGGATAGGGATCAGAAAAGGTGCTAATAACCATCCATTAAGAATAGTGTTGGGAAAAAAACCCTCCCCCATGAAATGGGGGTGTTCCTCACTAAGTACTCAACTTGGGTGGGGCATGAATAATAAACACAAATCTACAAGTATATATATAGGTAACAAGCACTCACCCAAAGCTAGGTTTTTCTTCAAACAGCATACAGATCACAACAACACTCAAGTCCGAGTCACGACTCTCGCTAACAAAACCCATTTGTCCCATTCTTGTTTCATATTATGTGATAACGTTCAAATAAGTTCATGCACTACTTGGAAACTAACACCGTAAGCATAACCAAGGAAGAGAATCCAGCCAAACGTCAATTTAAACATTCACACTCGGTTCTCTTGTACTGTTACAACAACAAGGAATAAGTGAGATCCCCCGAAGTATTGGAACCAATGACAACCCTGAGACACTGCCCCGTGTCCCCTCCCCAAAAGGGTTTTTCATCAACAGAGGATCCCACACGAATTCGTGATATAAACAAGTAACCACCAGGTCTTAAAACTCACAACCACCGAATCCATATCAACATGGGATCCCATCCCCAATTTCATAACCACCGAGAGCATAAAAAGAACAGGGGATCCCATCCCCTCCCATATCTCCAGCAATCATCCCGTAAAAGAAAAACTACCAAACCACTACTACCAACACAAAGCATGGTCATGCCTATATTTTCAGATTTATAAGATTTAACACACTCTATGATTTCAATTCCATGTGTCTTAACCGGGGGTTATCATAGAAGGGTCGATCCTGCTGCTTCCAATTTACTTAGCCGAATATACGTAATTAACCAATTTACTTTTAATTTCAGGACTTCACAACCATAAACAATCCATTTAAAACATCACCAGGGGTTCATTAATGCATAGAGAAAGACCACCAATGGTCATGAATTTTAGTAGGCGTAAGCCCGCATAATTTAGGAAGAAGGTCATAATATAAAACATTATCAATGATCACAGCCCCCCCCCCCTTCTTTATTTATAGAATCCATTCATTATCTTTATTAGGTCTGGTTTATCCAATTATACAGAAAAAAGCACGCCCACCCTACATGATACACCAAAGGGAGGGGCGATGAAGAAATTCCCTACATTTTGATCGATGATCAACGCTGAGGCCAGGGAAGGAACTTCATGGATAGCGATGCAGGTCTCCTGAACAAAAATCACTTCGTCTATCAATGCTTAGGCTAGGCGCAGAACTCTAAGAATAACGATTCGGTTCGCCCGATGCACCAGAAGTTGTTCGTGAAAATCCGTGATCGAGGAAAGAAGAAACCACGGCTAACCCTTAATTTATAAGAGCCGCGGGCGGTTGAGATAAGAATTCCAAACCGCGTAAAGAGCGGGGGTCTTGGGATGACCACGCGGTGGGGTAGTTACACACGGAGGTCTCTCAGGATTTTTAGGAATTAATTATGGGATTTAAATGGTTTTAAAAGGAGTAAAAGAAATAATTTACGTCGAAACTTACATTGCGGGAGTGGAAAAGTCAGGTACTGGAAAAAGAATGAAAGGCTCGGCGAGGGGACACGGTGCCACCATCACAGTGTCACCCTCACGGTTCCACCCTCACAGTGTCACCCTCACGGTGTCACCCTCATGGTGTAACCCTCATGGTGCCACCGTTTTTGTGGAGCCTCACTTTGGAAAAGTAATGGGACAGGAGGGTCTGGGCCATTACATTAGATACCTCTTAAACGATTCTCGCCCTCAAGAATCAAAACAACCCAAGAAGGAATGAGAGGGTCCGAACAACCACCTCGAAAGATACCTCTTAGAAGTGAACCCATGCTAACTAAAAACACTTCCCTGTCAAGAACCAAGCAGCATACCATGCCAAACTGCCCAGGAATGTGGGTTGGGGAGTCTCCTCCCCCATGTGAAGATATTATCCTCTTTGGGCGGTACTGACTCGCCCGCATAGGTTTAATCGCATCCACATTAATGCGTCTTGATTAGGGGTCGGGTTCACTCCTCCCCCATAGCCAGGGCTTTTCAAACACAATCAGAGGAAAGAAAACCATTACATTTCATAGCCAAAGGACAAAACGTTCTACCACAACAGGTACAACAAGGAAAAAACATAAAAAAAACTCTGGGTACTGGGTACGTATCTGTGATTCCCTCTCCCACATACTCTCCTCAAGCCCACCATGTCTCCACAACACACGAACCAAGGGAATGGTTCTCCCACGAAGCACCTTCTCCTTGCGATCCTCGATCATCACTGGTCTCTCCAAAAAAGTCACATCGTCCTCGATGTCCAGCTCACCCCAATCAAGGACATGTGAATCGTCGTGCATATACCAACGGAGCTGGGACACATGGAAGACATCATGTATCCTTAGTAGTGCCGGTGGTAACGCTAGCTGATAAGCCACTTCGCCGACCCACCGAAACACTTCTAAGGGTCCGATGAACTAGGGAGAAATCTTATTTCCCTTGCCAAACCTCATCTGCCCATGCCGAAGGGAGACCTTCAAGAAAATGTGGTCTCCAACCTCAAACTCCAAGGGCCTCCTCCTAGTATCAGCATACGACTTATGTCGGTCCTGGGCTGCCTTCATCCTTTCCCGTATGAGTTGAACCTTCTCTGTCGTGCTCTGCACCACTTCCGGGCCAAGGATGCCTGCCTCTCCTACTTCGGCCCAACACACAGGTGAACGGCATGGCCTCCCGTACAAATCTTTAAACGGGGTCATGCCAATGGTAGAGTGGTAGCTATTATTGTAGGAAAACTCTACCAGAGGAAAGTATTGAACCCATTATCCTCCTGAGTCTAGAACACATGCACGCAGCATATCCTCCATTGTCTGGATGGTGCGCTCGGTATGCCCATCTGTCTGGGGATGGAAAGTAGTGCTAAGGCGTAGCTGGGTGCCAAAATCATGCTGCAATCTTCTACAGACTCGCGAGGTATACCGTGCATCCCTATTTGAGACTATAGACCTCAGAACTCTATTCAACCACACCACCTCATCCACATACCATCATGCCAAAGTATCCACTACACTTGACTCCCTGATTGCCAGAAAGTGAGCCAATTTCGTCAACCTTTCCACTACCACCCAGATGGCTTCATATCCCCCTTGGACCTTGGGTAGTCCCGTGACGAAATCCATAGAGATTTCATCCCACTTCCACTCGGGGAAATCTAGAGGCTATAGTAGGCCACCTGGAACTCGTTGTTCATCCTTCACTTCCTAACACACTAAGAATTTGGCCAAAAACTCTTCCACTGCTCGCTTAACTCCGGGCCACTAAAACTGCCTCTTCAGTCCCTGGTACATCATGGAAACTCCTAGGTGTACTGCCAGGGGTGAGTTGTGGAACTCACTGAGAACCTTGACACACACCACCTTCGGAAGAAACAACCTTCCTTGGAAAAGCATCCGGTTCTGACCATCCTTTGTCTATCCTTCCGGAGCATTTCCCTGGTCAACTTGGTCACGCATCACTTCGCACTCCAGGTCTCACCACTGAGACTCCTCCACTTGCTGAAACAGAGATGACTGCACTGTCATCTGTTATAGGCAGCCTCTACTGCTATCCATCCTCACCTCCAGGTGTAAAGTAGCCAACTCCTCCGTTGCCTTCCAGGCGCCCGCCGACTCTCGGACCACATCCTTCTGCGTCCTCCTGCTCAAGGCATCGGCCACTACATTTACCTTGCCCTCGGTTTAAGAGAACTCGAAGTCGTAATCCTGGAGGAACTCCCCCCATCTCTGTTGTCGCAGGTTTAGGTTCTGCTAGGAGAAGATATACCTCATGCTTTTGTGATCTGTGAAGACCACAAAGTGTTCTAAGATTAGGTAGTGCCTCCATAACATTAGTGAAAAAACGACCGCTACAAGATCTAGGTCGTGGGTGGCGTAATTACGCTCATGAGGGAGTAGTTGCCTAGACCCATAAGAGATCACCCATTATTTCTACACCAACACACATCCTAGGACCTGTCCTGAAGCATCGCATAACACCTCATAAGCCGCCCCATCTTCCGGTAATCTCAGCACTGGGGCACTGACCAACTTCTCCTTCAGATAGATGAAGGTTGACTCGCACTGCTCGCTCCACACGAAGACCTGGTCTTTATTGGTCAGAGCTGTCGAAGGGGCTGCAACTTGGGAGAAGTTGGGTACGAACCTCTGATAGTAACCTGCCAGCCCTATGAAACTACAGACCTCTGCCACATTCTTGGGTGCTACCCAAGAAACAACTGCCTTAAACTTTATGGGTCCACCACTACCCCCTGCTCGGACACCACGTGCCCGAGGAAGTGCACTTCTCATGTCCCGAACTTGCATTTTGACAGCTTCACAGAGAGATGATGATGTTAGAGGACCTCCAGATCCATCCTCAGGTGATCTACATGGTCCTCCTCTGATCTTGATTAGACCAGGATGTCGTCTATGAACACAACTATGAACCGATCTAGGTACTCCCAGATGATGGAGTTCATAAGCCCCATGAACCCAGCCGGGGCGTTCGTAACACCGAAGGGCATGACTATAAACTTGAAGTGTTCATATCTTCACCTAAACGCCATCTTCGGGATTTCTACCTCCTTCACTCTCAGCTGGTGGTACCCAGATCGCAGGTCAATCTTCGAGAACCATCCTGCCCCTTTCAGCTGGTCGAAAAGATCTTCTATCCTTGGAAGAGGGTAGCGATTCTTGATCGTCACGTGATTCAGACTCTTGTAGTCTATGCACAACCTGATACCACCATCTTCCTCCATTTCAAATAAGACTGGAGCACCCCACGGTGACGCACATGGCCGAACATAACCCATCTTCATCAGATCGTCAATCTGAATCTGCAACTCCCGTAACTATGAAGGTGCTATCTGGTAAGGAACCATCGAGATTGAAAGAGCGCCGGGGTGCAGGTCTATCTCGAACTCGATACCACGTTGAGGCGGTAGAGTTGTCACCTCCTCAGGAAAGATGTCCATAAACTCACAGAAAACCTCTGGAACCTCCACCATCTCATCATCTACTGATTCTACTGACAGCTCGGCTATTAAGGAGAGGAGGGGTTCCTCTCGCCTGCTGCCCTTCTGACCACCCCGCTCATCGGTGAAGGTAACACGTCGGCTGCCCAAGTCTGAGAACACGACCCTTCCTCAGAAACAGTCGATGATGGAACATGCAAAGAATACCCAGTCGATGACTAGGATGACATCGTATGGCTGTATCTGTAGCAGGAGAAGATCCCTAACCGACTTTTGTGGCCCTATCATCAGTCTACATCCTCGACAAACAAACAACAAGTCGGTCTGACCTCCCACTGGTGTGATCAACACCAGTCTAACTGGAATTCTCTCAGCATCTAGACCCAAGGAATGGGCTAGACTAGGTGCAACAAATGAGTGCGAAGCTCCGGTATCGAACAAGGCATAAGCAAGAGTGCTAAACAAACTGATCGTTCCTTGAACAACCTTTGGCCCTGCTGGAACTGCTACCTCTGCGGCGTGTAGCTGTCCACGCCCAGCTCCTCTACCCCTCAGTTGTCGGCCACCTCTCCGACCACGCCCTGTTCGAGGTCCCTGAGGAGCACCCTAAGGTCGGCCCCCTCCTCCCATGTATATCCTCGGAGGAGCGGGAGCTTGCTGTCCCTGCTGTTGTTGATGGAAAGGTATGGCTGGAAGCTGATGTTGGGGTGGGTGCTAGGGCTGTCCACCAATGTCGTACTGCACCCAGTCCGGGCACTGACTCCGGAGATGTCCAGGGCTCCCACAGATGAAGCATCGCGGTCCCGGGCCTGATGGAAAATGGCGAGGACCAGGGGATCGAAACTGAAACTGCTGCGGTCTGCTCCCTACTGGTCGGAGCCTGGAGGGTCCTGATGCTGGAGGCCTGGTGCTGACGGCCTTCCCCTTCGATGGTCCTAGATGGATCCCCTCTCGTGACACTCTTCCTAGAGCATGCATCCTCTCCACCACTTCGGCCTTCTTATGGACCTCCAAGTACGTCAACATGGTAAAGGGGGTAACAGCATACTGTAGGGAGGGTCGGAGCGCCTCCTCCAAACGCCTTGCCCAAGACTCCTCGTTGGCAAAGAGGTCCAGAGGAAAACGTAGGAGGTCCTTGAACTTGATCCATATCTCCCTCACAGACATACTCCCCTATTGGAGGGAGAGTAGCTTCTGTCACTTTCTGCCTTCATCGTCGAGGAGACGAATTCCGCCTGGAACTCCCTCTCAAAATCAGCTCATGCCACCTCAGCCTCTCTCCTCTCCCCCAGGTAAAGGGTCCACCACTGACGCGCCGGTCCCCGCATCTGGATGATGGCCAGAGGAACCCAGTACTCGGTCGGGGCCCAAATCAGGCTGAAGGCTATCACTAGCTCCTCTAGCTAGCCTTCCGTCTTCATGTCAGAGGTGTTGCCCTCGTACTTCTTGAGGGTATGTCTCTGGAAGGCCCAAAGAGTCTTATGCCACTAGTCATCCTCTTCCTCTCGATCAGCTCTCTACCGATCGGCCAAAGTAGTCTCCGGGGCCTCGATCACCTATACCACACGTGGTCGCCTTCCAGGATCAATAGCTGCAAGGTAAAAAAGTAATGACTATGCCCAAGTAGTGAAGAATATCGTTCTTAAAACTTCTTAAAATTTTATTTATTCTTAATTCACAATACATCCCAGGAACACGAGAACACAAGTCATTATGATGCATGTACCTTTACTAGGGTATCTACCCTACAATTAGCGTGGCCTCACATGGTCGTTCGTTAAGTCCAGAGTCCTTGCATCAGATCAAGGGGGGACCTAAAATCCCATGTCCTAGCAGGTCTTCCCTGACCTAATTCAAGCACCAAGGTCACCCAACACTATTTCCTTACCATCCCATGCAATCCTCAGTATGCATAACTCCAGACTTTATCATATCTCTCAACCATCACCTCTGATACCATTCTGTCATGACCCGCCTTCACCAAAAGGAGGGAAGGGTTAGCAGATTGTCAGGCCCTTCCTTCTTTAAGTTGAATGAGATATAATGACCCCCGAAACCCGCCTTCTATAGGTCCCGGAGTGGAGACTAGCACCAAGGGTATAGAAATTACACACAAATGGAAGGAATTACCCTTTTTGTTTTATAGGATCGGGAGATAAGAAGATGAAACCCAACAACACCAAGATAAAAGAAAAGTAAAGCCAAAAGTAAACCATTCCCACATGGATGTTCCAAAAGAAAGATCCACAATGTACAAAAGGTGACTACAAGGTAAGTACCAAAGGAAGAAAAAAATAGCAACTACAACTGCCCCAAAGGTCCGAGCTATTATGGTCCCACGCGATCCCTAATGTCCTCCTGGAAACCTGAAATGAGTTTTATATATGTAGGTTGAGCATACAAGTACACTCAGTAGGGAAAACCAAAGACTCTCTTGCACAAGTGGGGGAATGTACTAAAGTCCTGTGAGAAAAGGAGTAAACCAAACACCTATCATGGTAAACTATCCACCCAAGCCTCACCAAGAAACACTCCCCAAAGAACCCAAGTCAAGTAATATATATATTAAGAGAACATCGATGTTTGGGTACCCCCGCGCCACTTTCCCACTGGTTATTGAGACATCCTACGCATCGAACCAATCCCACCATTCTGTCACCACAGTCCCACTGCCTCACCCGCCTGCACACACCTGGGCCACAACCACACACAGTCCCACTGCCGAATCCCACCAGCAAACACCTGGGCCACAACTGTCACACATGACCACACCTGCAAACACCTAGTCCAGAAGAACTACCACCATGCCCGAAGAAACCTGGGCCTCATCCTGAAGACACATGGGAAACCACCTTCTGCACACACCTATCCAACCATCACACTACCCCTCCCGAAGGTTCTTGGGATAATAATGGACCTCAGGCCATAACAGCCTGCCCGAAGATACTTGGGCTACCTGGGAAAGGGAGCAGAAAAGGATCTAATAACCAGCCACTAAGAATATTGTTGGTAAAAACACCCTCCCCCATGAAATGGGGGTGTTCGGCACTAAGTGATCAGCTTGGGTGGGGCGCGAATAAGAAACAAAAAGTTACAAGTATATATATAGGTAATAAGCACTCACCCAAAGGTAGTTTTTTCTTCAGACAACCTACAGATCACAACAACACTCAAGTCTGAGTCACGACTCTCACCAACCAAACCCATTTGTCCCATTCTTGTTTCATGTTCAGTGATAACGTACAAATAATTTCATGCACTACTGGGAAACTAACACCATAAGCATAACCAAGGATGAGAATCCAGCCAAACATTAATTTAAACATTCACACTCAGTTCTCTTGTAATGTTACAACAACTAGGAATAAGTGATATCCCTCGAAGTACTGGAACCAAAGACAACCCCGAGACACTGCCCTGTGTTCCCTCCCCAAAAATATTTTTCATCAATAGAGGATCCCACCCCAATTCGTGATATAAACAAGTAACCACCGGGTCTTAAAACTCACAACCACCAAATCCATATCAACAGGGGTTCCCATCCCCAATTTCATAACCACAGAGAGCATAAAAAGAACAGTGAATCCCATCCCCTCCCACATCTCCAGCAATCAGCCCGTAAAAGAAAAACAACCAAACCACTACTACCAATAAAAAGCAGGGTCATGCCTGTATTTTCATATTTATAAGATTTAACACACTCCATGATTTCAATTCCATGTGTCTTAACCGGGGGTTATAACAGAAGGGTAGATCCTGGTGCTTCCAATTTACTGAGAAGAATATACGTAATTAAACAATTTACTTTTCACTGTAGGAGTTCACAACCATAAAGAATCCATTTAAAACATCAATAGGTGTTCATTAATGCATAGAGAAAGACCACAAACGGTCATGCTTTTTAGTAGGTGTAAGCCTGTATAATTCAGGAAGAAGGTCATAATATAAAACAGCATCAACGATCACAGCCCCCTTCTTTATTTATAGAATCTGTTCATTATCTTTATTAGTTCTGGTTTATCCAATTCTACAGAAACAAAAGCATGCCCACCTCGCATGATACACCAAAGGTAGAGGCGATGAACAAATTCCTTACATGTTGATCGAAGATCGACGCTGAGGCCGGGGGAGGAACTTCATGGATAGTGATGCAGCTCTCCTAAATGAAAATCGCTTCGTCTATCAATGCTTAGGCCAGGCACGGAACTCTACACATAACGATGAGGCTCACCCGATGCACCCGAAGCTGTTCGTGAAAAGCCGCCATCGAGGAAAGAAGAAACCACGACTAACCCTTAGTTTATAAGATCCACATACGGTTGAGATGAGAATGCCAAACCGCGTAAGGAGCAGGGGTCGTGGGTTGACCACGCGGTTGGGCAGTTACACACGGAGGTCTCTCGGGATTTTTAGGAATTAATTATAGGCTTTAAAAGGTTTTAAAATGAGTAAAAGAAATAATTTACGTCGAAACTTCCGTTGCGGGAGAGGAAAAGTCAGGTACTAGAAAAAGAACGAAAGGCTCGGTGGGGGGACATGGTGCCACCGTCACAGTGTCACCCTCATGGTGCCACTCTCACGGTGTCACCCTCACAGTGTCACCCTCACGCTGCCACCGTCAGGGTGCCACCGTCACGGTTCCACCGTCACGGTTCCACCGTCACGGTTCCACCGTCACGGTTCCACCGTCACGGTGCCACCGTCACGGTTCCACCTTCACGGTGTCACCGTCACGGTGCCACTGTCATGGTGCCACCGTTTTAGTGGAGCCTCACTTTGGAAAAGTAATGGGCCAGGAGGGTCTGGGCCATTACACAACATCTAGGCATTAATTACCATTTAAAACAATTTTATTTTATTATTTGAGTGCAACGTAAGATTTCAAAGAAACTCGTTGTTTCATATTGGGTACGCCATCGAGCTTAGCGTTCCATTTAAAGTAATATTAATATTTTATTCAAAAATATTAATAAATATGAAAAGGTAATATTTTTTATTTACATGGGATGTTACAAAAATCCATAAAGTATTTTTCATAGATGAAAATAACTTTAGATGATAATTTGAATATTTTATAAAGATTATGTAAAATACTATTTTATTTTGGTTTCATTGATAGAAATATCAGAAAATTTATAACTGTTGATTCTTTGAAAATAATAATTGAAAATTTTTAAAAATTATTCCAATAAAAGAATAGTCCTAGTTCTAAGAAAATACATTCATATGGTAACTATTAAAAAAATTTATAATATTTTGTAAAAAATCATAGTTAACTCATTTAGAAATAAATGTAAAAAATATTTTTCGTAATTTAGAAAACATACTAAAATATTGTATAAAATGAATTTAAAAATCATTAGATAATCGGAGATAAATTTCATGAAAATACTTTAACAAAATTGTACATGAAGTAAAAATTTCATCGACTAAAGAGAAAATGAAGTATGTTTTTATAAAAAAAATTCTCAATCATTTTAATTATAAAAAAATGAAAATGTTAATATTACATTAAAATCTTGTAACAACTAGAATAGAATAAAATAGTTTTTTTAAAGTATAGTATAAATAAAATCTCCCAAAATATAATTTTATCTTAGAAAATCCGAAAAATAAATGTTATTGTAATATAAAACCATTCCACATGTCTGATCATGACATGTACACATTCCAACCTCATCGTTTTTTGGGTTCCTACTTTGAAGAGAAACTTAAGGTTTCATGGGTTGATCTTCTTGGTGAAATATAACCTAAAGGTAGGGGATAAGGATGTTGGAATTGTAAATTGGTATATATTTGTTGACATAAAGGGTTAATGAGGTATGTGTAAGAGATGAGAGGATATTACCTTTTAAAAGGTAATAGGGTGGAAGACTTGTAATTAATTGAATTTTTATTATATATTATATATATGACTTAAGTAATGTGGGTAAAAAATGATAAGGATTTTATTATAAAAAAGATAACTCTGAAATTTCATCAACCAATAAAATTAAATTATGGTTTTTATAATACTATATACCTTTTATCATAGGTCATATATTCATTTAACCCTTTTAAAGCATAGTATGGTAGAAATATTTCCACCATGATAAATATTCCTAAAAGGAAAAAATAAATGTGAAATCATCTAAAAATTTGGACCAAATGATTCAAAATATTGAAACCATTTAATCAAATTATATTAAAATGAGTTTTAGAAATTTATTTTAAAATAGTTTCTCAAAAACATTAAAAAAAAGTGAGAAAAATTCATTTTTAAGAATAAAACATAATTTGGCCTCTTTCCCTACCTAGTAATAACCATTAAATGATTATTAAAATAATTTATTGAACATTTTATCTAAATATATTATTAAAATTATTAATTAATAGTAATTAATTTATTTTATTAATATAAAATCACATTATTAATATAATTTCTCTATCAAAATTACATTACTCTAATATAAGCAAATAATGATACTTTTGTTTCATCACACATTTGAGTTCCAATGTAGCATCCTCAAATTTATGGATTTTTGCAAAATTTTGAAGAAGGTGAGTGATCTTTTATTCTATAAAATTCTCTATTCGATCTCGAATAACCATCAATTTTTAATCATAAGCTAGATCACGATCTAGTGGTATGACCCATAAATTATTTACATTTAAATTATCATTATATACTTACTCAGAATAGATACATGTAAATAATTATATACATGATTGATATTAAGTGGAAGATATAATAGATAATAAACTATCTCAATTTGATCAATAATTTAATAGTAATTTATATATCTAGGGCTAAAATCTTCCATATTTAAAAATCTCATAACTATCTCCCATATAGATATTCATAGGAAAACTTTATCACAAACAATAAACTCTAAGTCCAGATGATGATTGTTTGTATAACATTTTGACCAACTATGAGCTTCTGGGATATTCTTCTAAATGAATATCAAATTATCAACCATTTTCCTAAGCATGGTATGGTCCCATTAGAATTTATTGTCAAACAGGATCCCAAGAGATTATATTCATCCACTTCCTCTCATATATAACTTCAAAATAATCTATCCGAATACTATAGAAAAATCTATTCGTGAAATAAAATTTTGAGCAGAAAATGGTTTTTATACCAAACACATTTGAAATCCATAGAACATGATATCCATATATTTTATTGGATTTAAATATTCTTCTCAAACTATCTAAATATATGAGAATAATTTAATGTTATAATATTCAAATATCTATTCATGGTTTGTTAAAAAAATTCTATAAATTCATGGAAATCCTTGGATCTCAATTAGATATTGTATAATGTCATACTATACGATAACTTAAATTTTTTTTCAATCAAAACATCATAATAAAAATAGTACCTCATTATAATTAAATTTAATTACATTGTTATTTTATCAAATGCAACCAAAATTAAATTATATCATTAAGATTTTTTTGGATTCTGATTTTTAAACAGATGGTGACTTCTTCCCATTTATTTATCGGGGTGGTTAATAGTAATATCATCTTCTTAATCATATTTATATTAGACTTACCCTTTTGACATACATGGCTTTGAGATAGATACTCTGTAACATCTCATTTCATTTAATCCTTCAAAAAATACTTTTTATAGCCGTTATATATCATTATCCTTCTAGGATGGATAGAGAGTGATGAAAAATGATCATGATATAACAGACCCTTCATCAATTATCATATTTATGAGAAAAAATAATTATTCTAGAACTTTATCTTTCCATCATATAAATGGTGGTAATCAGCAACATAATTCACATTCCTCTATATTTTTGTTTATTCCTTTTCCACCTCTCTAATCCATGAATGGTTGTATGGTTTGAAATGAATCTTAGAAATATATGATATATACCAATTCTTCATGAATTAAAGATCTATATTATGTAAATACATATGTATTGGATCTCATTCAATCCACATAATGGATAAACTAGCATAGTCCTTCAAACAATGATAATTAGATACCTTTTAAACATTCTTAAATTGAATGGCATTGAGCTGTCTTAAATTTTAATCAACTACAACCATATTAGTTGGTGCATATTTTACTCTATTGGTGTAAATTTATATATAAAAACTTTGTAATCAGAATATTTATCACAGTTTTCACCATCATAAATATGACTATATTTTTTAATTAAAAAATTACCTCTTCAAAATTTAAATCAAGATTCCATTAATTTTTCTCCAGAATTTTTAATTGGTGTGAGGTATAATTTGTCACCATATTAGTAATTAGGAGGTTAGATCGCTTTCCATTCATCGATGCATCAATATTGATCAGAATCCTTTCTCTAATACAGCGTGGTGTTATCACATGTGAACTTATTTACCATCACTTTAGTTCCTTTAAACGTTTCTCACATTAATTTGTCCAAAGGATTTCTTCTCCCTTCTTGTTGAACCCATTTATTGGAATATATTTATAAGATAAATCCACCACAATGCATAAATTGTGTCCAGACAATCAAAAAAACTATGGATCTTGACCATTATAGTTTTTCAATGTCATTAATCCCTAAATTTTATCTTATAATTATTCATTAATATACACTATCTTGTGATTATAGGACCTAGTAATTAGACATTACATTGAAAAATATATTTTCTAAATTTGTTATTAAATTTCTCATTTATTAGGGTTATTAATAGAATCCACACATTATATATATTATATTCCTTACACTCGAAATATCTAATAATTTTATATATAAGCACAACCACAAACAGATCGAGGTAATCTATAAAGACTAAATTCATTAAAACCATTAAAATAGTTGGGGAATTAGTAAGGACAAATAGAATAACTATTAATTCATAATGACTATACCTCACATGAATTTTTTTCTTCTGTATATCCTCATTCATTACCATAAATTGATTATATCCATAATATATTTTAATATTGGAACAGTATTTAGCTATGCAAGTTGATAAAAAAATTCCAAAATATAAGTTAAATGATATTAGTACTTGATAATAACTTTATTTATGGAATGATGTATATTTATTATTTAAAAAGAAAAATTTCACCTTATAATTAAACAAATAATAGAATAATACCTTTTATAGATTATCCTAGAGTTTCTTCTTCAATTCCCACAAAAAAATCAAGATCATTCTATATAGAGTATATGATATATGTGTAACAATGGGAATACATGCTATTGAAAACTCAACATCACTGTAGATAGGAAAACTCTTAAAATATTCAATAATCACATCAATATATTCATGAACGATAGGAATATCATCAATGATGAGTTTCTCCAAAACCAGTTGAGATAAATATCCCACATATAAAGGTTGTAAGACCCATACAATGGAAACAATTTCCATTATATGTTTACATTCATCCTCTAATTTAAAGAAGATCATATATTAATTCAAAATATCCAATTTTACTTACCTTGTATTGAAATTTAAATTTTATATTTATAATGAATGTCAAACCATGCCCAAAATAAAAATAACATCACTAATAGGTATAATCAAAAGATTTGTAGAAAATAATTATCACAAACTTCAATCTATGAGAATATATATAGTTTAGTTGAAATTTTCATAAAATTATTTGTTTTTACTACTCTCTCAATATATAGTATTTTATGTAGTTACGTGAATCCCTTAGAATATTCCTAAAATATAATGGATTCGATAGATCCAAAAATCAAACACAATTTTTTAAATTTTTACAGTTAATGGTAAGTGTATGTTTCACCACTTCATGTTTATGACCCAATTAAGTAGTGTTGATGACATGCATTTCCTATTTTTGTCTTGGATTAAGATGATTATATCATTGATTTCCATCAATAATCTTTATATTCTTGAAGTGGTTGGAATAATGTCTATTATCCTTGTAACTATATAGTTGGAGTGATGGTGGTACATTTGGTTGATATATCTCACTAATATAGTAATTCCTTTCCACATAACATTTGTATCCTTTTACTCAATAGACGTATTTTCCACACTTCAATTTTTTTACAGGAACTAATACAGAAATTACCTCCATGATTCCTTGAATATTTATAACATGAATGTAGATTGATTCCCTTTCTTCCTTGGGTTTTATTTTCAGAGTCTCTTTGATGTTATATGTTTATTATTTTGTTCTCAAAACAATAAGAACAATGAGATTACCCAATATCCATTTTAAATATTGAGATTACATAAATCAATTTCATTGTATCTATCAAATCCTCTTATAACCAGTTTTTTTGATTGACTTTTTATCAAAAAAATAAATAATTATTCATATTTTCATGGAAGATTGATTTTAAAACTAAAAGAATACATTGTTGGTTTAGTGAAATTTTTCTCATATGTTCTTATGGATTCATCATCCATCAAATAATTTTCTATAAATTACCGTTCTATTTTTTTGAATATTTTATGTAAAATACTTATCAAAAAATACATTTATAAAATCAACCAATGTCATGTATTCTATTTCCTCCTCTTCCTTGAATTATAGATAATAGTCAATCATTGATTGGTTTCACCTTCCAAATGACAGAAAACAATATATCCATATCATAATTAAAAAATTATAGAACATAGAATATATTTTCTCTAACATTGATTTATTTCTCAAAAACTAGTTGCTCTGATGAAAATCATAAAGAAAATGGATGTTACCACATAAAGGACTCTATATCACGTTGTCCCTTCATTTATCTATTTGTAGGATTAGTATGATTCATGCTAAAATTATTTATTGAAATAATTCTGTTTTGTCATAGACATAATATTTTACATCCTATCGCTCATTTCAGTTGTTTTCTCATGAGAATGGTTATTTAATTGGCTATCACATTTTTTCACATGATTCCTCTTATTGAAACATATCGACTAAAACAGAAAAAATACTTATTGTGAGTATTAAAAATTAATAATCATTGTAAAAAAATATATTATTATAAAAATCATTCATATAATGTCGTAAATTCATAAAATTTATTTCAAACCATGATATGTTATGTTTATCTCATATTTGTTCATGCTATATTGATTTTCTATCATATTTTTTTGTCATCCATTCAGTTCGTTATAATGTAGTTGTATTTAATATATATTGAAGAATAAAACTATATTAGAGTTATGTTATGGTGTTCCCAACCTTGGAAATGTGTGAATATTGATGTTCCTAATAAATTATGTTCATTTAATTTGTAAATTTTTATGACTATTAGTTTTTCATTGAGAACCAAGGGGGGTTTCATGTTGCTTATAAATAATATTCAGTAATTTTTTTTTATTTATTATTAATAATAACTCATTTGAAATTCACTGGGAACATAAAATATTTTGAATGATTTAAAATATAATGGTGATGAGTGATGAACTGATCCTAATTTTACAATATCGTGTGTTAGTGGATTAAAAATTATTTAAAACAAATAAATAATGACTAAAAAAGTATTTAAGTATAAGGAGTCATTAAAAAATTAAATTTTTGTTTCATGATAAATATATTTTTTGGATTTTAAATTTCATGCTTTGTAATTTCTAGGAATATTTTTGGATTGAACTCATAAAATTATCCAACAAAGATGGAAAAGAAAGGTCAGATCGATCCCACTAATGTGGGTGCATGATCAAGAATGTGGTAGAGATATATAGGTTATCTAGTAATGGAATTATGGAGTATGTGTTTGGAATTATTATGTGGGTTCACATAAGTTTGAACACATAGGTTCATCTATGTAGTGCCTACAGGGAGCATGCAGTAGTAGTAACCTTTCTTCGGGCGGTAACATTATTGTATTATGGATAAAACCCTAGAAACATGATTCTATCTATAGGTGGAATAATATTTTATTATTAACTAGTGTATTATTAATTGTATAGTCAACGTGGGATCACATAACCATGTCACTATTCTTCCATTAAAAAAAATATTGATATGTTAGAGTTGTTTGATTAGAGCTGATATGAAGATCCTCCTTCCACCAAACCAGTATCTTCCTCTTTTAATTATTGGTGGTTTTTTATCATGATTATGTTAGGAATATGTGAAAAATAAATCAGTTACAAACTATTATGAGTAACCCATAATATTAAGGCTAATTTTTTGAGAAAAATAATGAGATCTGTTGCATGAAATTTATATCGTCATTATAAGAAACTATTCAAACTATAAAGATTATATTAAGATGAATCATGAAACTACCATGGAATATTCATGAATCTGAATGCATGATTGAGTTAAAGATGAGGCATGTTATCTATCAAGAATTCACATGAATTATTTCCACATAAGAATAATTTAGTCACACATAAATTGAAAAAACACGATTTTTCATAACGTGTGAAACATGAAAGGACGAGATCTTAAATATTATTAATATCATATATTAACATGCAACTTTAATAAAACATGGAAAATATCTTGAATGATAAAATTAGGTTTAATTTTTTTCTAGAAATATAATGAATCGTTACTGAAAACTATTGGTGAAATATTCTATAGTTATTTCAAAATAGACACTCCACATCTATTTCATGCGAACTAGTTGACATGAAGAAGAAGATTCACACAATCATTTTTCTGAAAGAGATATTAATGAATACCTATTGAATTTTAAATTAAAACCCCCTGATTAACCTTTTCTACCTGAATAATATAAAAAAGTGTCATTCACTTGCTTAATTAAAGAAAACATCCATTGTCATATATTTTTCTATGTGAAGGGAAGAAAATTCACATATATATATACATGAAGGAAAAAATATCTACGTATATTTCTGTGAACATATAAAATTAATGTTTCTAAATTTATTGTGTATGTGAATAAGATTTGGAGACTTTTGTGTATATATATCTTTTCATGATGAATAAACAATGTATTGAAATAGAGAGAGAGAGTTTCATTATTAGGTTTCTATGTAATGAAGAAATAACTCCATTTGATCAATAGCTCCATGATGAAAGGTCAACGCAGTTTCAAATTTGTGTGAAATGAAAATATAGAATCCATGTATTTTCCCATGTGAATAAGAATATTACTTCAAATATATGTCCCTATGAGAATATGGATAGATTTCTTCAAATCTTACATAATATCAAAAATGTTGGTGATGACCTAAATCTATTCTAGTGCACACAAATAGTGAATGAACTAATATTCATTCACATTTTCCATGTTGAAAACTCTTTTAATAGTATGTCAAAAAAATGATGATATTATAAATATTTAATTTATGTGTTATTTATAACATTCTATCCAAATATTTGTAATATTTAAGATGTAATGGTAGCCTAATAGATTTATTAACATAGAATAATGAGATAAATTTTAATAAATTTCTAATGAATAATAATTCTTATACATTGGTGATCACTTCATGAGGAATACGATAATATCTAATAATATTTTTAATAACATAAAATGATTTAATTTTATCTAGTTGGTTAAAGGAATATTAGACACGATCACCTGCTTTACCATTCTTTCTGTGATAACAAAAAAGAAGAATCAAGCATATAAGATTGTATCAATAATAAACAAATGACATTTCTAACCAAATTGGAGGTGAAAATAATTAAAAAATTTGTTTTTCTTTGTGATTTAATGTATTATAAGAATTCTTGTTAACCATATATGAAGATGATAGTTGAACCATTTATTGAATATGTGATATAGGTAAAACCATAGGGATAAGTCATTTGATGTGATAAAAAATGACCCAAAATTGATTTAACACCTCTCAGTATGGTTATCCCAAAGTGATCATTTCAATTGGTATCAATACAGGTCACAATTCATATTGGATTCTATTATTTGAATCTTTTAGAAGATTTTTATTATTTTTTTATCTAATTATATGATGCAGTTAAGACTTGGTGATGAGGTATATATTGAATGCCATATATCTGTTTCATATGTGTAATTGAAATGTACTGAATTCAAACATGGAGGAGTTTTATATAATTCATATTATAATTCTATTTTAGATTATAAAGTAAAGAATATAAATAAAAAAATAAATTTTAAATATGAAAATGAAATCCCTATTATTTAAATAAAAATAATCATCGATTTACTGAAAATATAATTTTTAGAAATATAAGAATAACATGGATGAAAAATATTTGATCGTATAGAATAGCACTAAAGAGAAAAAAAATGTTCTACCCTATATTGTATGTTATATATACTTGAATAGGATCCAACAAACCCCATTATAAAGTTTTTCCAAAATAAATTTCCATGTATTGTTTGGAGTGATCACATTTCAATAGAATTCAATTTTCAATACATTGCTACACTAAATGATATACTGAATAAATATCCTAAATAATATATCAATTTTATTTGTGGCACATTCAACGCTATAAAGGAATAGATCACAAATCTTGAAGAATATTTAGAGAACATTGATAAATATTTTTAATAAATAATGCAATCCAATATCATTATCTCCAAAAAACATAGAGTGAAAGAAAAATAGAATTTTGAACATGAAAAATGTTGCCCCAATTTTGAAAATTTGTGGCTAAATAATCTTCATTAAAATAATAGTTATATTATCGAATTCGAATAAATGTAATATGAATTAAAATATAAATTAATATCATTGATGTGAATAATTTTCAACTATATATAAACGAAAAGTATATCATTGTACATGGAAACATTTTATTGTAGATGAAATATATGAATGATGATGAATTTGAAAATATAAATAAAAAATATAATGATATATTCTAAATAATGGTTCATGAGAAATTAATCATATATATGAAATTATTTGATCTTGAAATGAAATTTGTTTAATTTTTTAAATACTTAAGGAGATTCTATATAATGAGCTAAATGTTATTTATTTCTACTAGAGTTGCTTCCACACAAACTTTTGAGGCGGTTTTTACCATAAAGGGTATCCATTTTGACGAAAGACTCGAGTTATATCACCCAATGATGAATCTAGTTGTGTAAAAATGAAAATGGTAAAATTTATATTAAATTTTAATATTTTTGATAATTCTAGTAATATATATAGTTCATGTATAAAATTTAAAACTATGAAAAAATGTATGACGAAATATAGTGAAGATAAAACAACTTATTTTTTTTGTGAAGAAATATAGGTGAAAATTAATTTTATCCAATAAAGAATCCCATAAGATGGGGGAAGATAAAGTTAATCAATAACTCAAATTTAGATTTGAAGTTATCAAAAATAATTTATCATGATTTGTACGATACTATGGGTGTGGTAAAAATTTTTAGCTCACATATTCTGATTTTTAGTTTAATATGTCAAAAGGCATGAAAAAGATTTTGTATGACGAAGTTGAATATCTCAAGAGTTTATTAATATTTGAATATGAAAATATCATACTTTTTAATGGGGAGGTGTTTCAGGATGGACACATCTATTAATATTTTTTATTCATAAATCCAAATCCAGAAGATATATAAGAAAATATCGCAAAATCAATTTTTTTTAATGTTCCTTGTTGGATAGTGTTAACAAAAAATGTCCATATAATGTTAAAACATACAAAATTAAAGATTCCCTAACTTTAAAGATAGCTAATGAATATTATAGAGTCAGCAAGAAGTGTCTGTTGTCGCATCCAGCAGATAAGAAATGAGTTTCATGGTTAAGAATCATTTCTTTGTCATATTTATCTTTCCAAAAAATAAATGGTTTCCCAATTATTTTTATATATATCGTGTTAATAATTACATATAAGTAATTTAACATGATTTACCTAAATAATTATTTCATTTTAGAATCACTTTTTTGGAAAAAATCGGAACCCAAAAAAAATGTTTTCAAATATAGAAAATATTCAAACGTTATAAGAAATATAAAAGCCATTCTATATAAAATTAAAATTATTAAAATTATTAACACTCAAATGTCTCCATTCAATGGTGGTAACATCAATTTACGGATTTTCATTAATGAGATACTTTATTTTAGAATCCATTTTTACAAATTCTTTACATTCTATTCAAGGATTGTTTTCCCCTAATTAAAACAATACATAAATGTGCAGATCTTTCTATCAATCCAAATTGGTTTTTATTTATTCAAATCAAATCTAAATGTTCTTTCAAACATCGTGTGTGTATCTTTCCTTGATATATTGATCAGGAAGACTCATATATCATTTTTTCATTCAAGTGGATTAGGTGATCTTTGGTGTTATCATATTCAACAACATCTTTTTCTAAATTCACCACATCATAGGCAGATGGGTCCTCTGCTCATGTTTTAGTCACCTCATCAGATACCTGATCCACATGTAAAATAGAATCCTTCCACTTATTTTCTATGTTGTAAATAATTTCATTCAAAATAAATAATGGGTGATTACCTTTTTTGAATACCTAGTAATGGAAGGATAAAAAAATTTGAATAGTTATTCCTTCTACATGTCCTCCACATTTGATAAATAAAGTCATATGAATCCATAAGGGTTATTTTTCAATTTTTTTAAAGAAGATCGAAGGAACTATTCCACGATATATGATTCCTTTGGATTCGAAGACCAGTTTTCAGAATAAGAATCAATAGACACCCCTATATCATCCATCCTACCTTATGGAAGATGATTATCACCATTACCGTCTTCCCCAACAATCCCTCCATAATACAGGGGAGATTCACCTTCACCAAGAACCGAAAAACAATTCGTTGACCCATTATAGAAAACACTATATTAACGAATACCATCTTGATAATGAGGCTTCCTATCCCCACTTATATCATGTACATTTGGAAGAATTACTAGGCTTGACTTGTGCACATAACCCCATCAATCTTCATATCACAATAAATATTCATGATGTGGATTTTCTTTAATAATTACAACAGATGATTCGTTAATAACTATTTTTTATATCATGGCCTCTTGATAAGAATTAAAATAATATCTCAGGACATCTAGAAATGAAACATATTTTCAGGAGTAGTTTATATGAACCTCACACACCCCCTCATCCTTTGTTAATCCTCCAGGGACATACTTGACCATTGATCTAACACATAAGCCAAGCCTGGAATGGGAAAATAAATCTCAAACTGTGGTTCAAAAACTATAATACTCACCACCTTCTAGGAAAATAAAGTAATCCAAAGAACTCAGTGGATCCACTTCATGAACGTTGAATGTTAAACCATCATTCATGTCAGCAACTACTTTCATTGAATCATTAATGGAATTATCATCACCAACTAATAGAATAATAATCCAAGAATATTCAATATACTTCCCATTGAAATCATCCTTGAGTATTGGTCCATACAAATTAAAATAATTCAAAAGCGAAATAGTTATACATCTAAAATGTCGTCGTTGGGATGATTAGCCTTTGATGAAGCAAGAAGAATAGTAATGGGCCCATGACTCATAATTAATTAGTTATTTGATTGTATATTCTCTATCAGTATCAATTCGAACAAAATAAAATGGATTTTTAAAAATGTATAAGTCAACAATAATTTATTGTTTAATAGGATGGAAGATCATTTTTGTTCCAAGTATCTACATCCAAGAAATGACCCACAAGACTTCCTATAATCTTAAAGATAGAATGATTTTTTAAGGAGAGTAGAAAACCTAGAAAACTGACCCAATTCTCTATTGTCTCCTAGTCATGATTAATATGAACATTTAATGACAATCAAAGGAGAAATAAATGGAATTTGTTGACTGATCATGAGCCTTTGAACCACGAGAGGGTCAAATATTATTCAAAAAAATAACATATCATCATTTCTGTAATGCCCCGACCCTAGTTACCCAGAGTCAGTGCCTTAGAACATAACATTTTTATGATCAGAAGAGATAATGTCTTGAAATACAGGTTAGTTTAGTAGCCTTTGATGTACTAGATACATAGATAGTTTGACATTAAATTAAGAAATGGAAAAACAAAAACATTGTGTCCAATTTCAACACACTCATATCCCCAAGCCTATTCATGTCGGTTCATCATAATATATTTCTTCACATCTTGGGAAAAAGAATACAAAAGAAATGGGTGAGTTCAAATGATCATTGAGGATAATAATATAGCAGAATATATCACAAATAATAATAAACATTTAAGGGAATGTATAATACTAAAACAAAATCATTTTAGGATTAAAAATCAACATAATATGGAAAAGATATGCCTAATAATTCTATTTACATATTCACATGAATCTTTAACTAGTCAAATAATCACATGTAATGTACAAATCAAATTTTATAATGATGGAATGAATAATGTCGGGCATCATAACCATATAGTCAATGCCTCATGCTAGGACTAGAAATATGATTTTTTTCAGGGCTTTGTACCAAGACAATAGTTTGTCTCATGAGGCCGACTAATACATCGAGGAGCTATAGTGGGCTCCACCCATCACATATGTTGTCCAATGCAGTCCTCCTATGAAAATATTGAAACATAACATAAATGTTCGTATTAAAACTAGAAAACGAAATTTTAATACATTAACTATTAAGCATAAATGGTATAAAAACAAAAGAACAATAGTCAATCATAACACCGAACCATCAATAAAATATGTAAGATTGTATAATAACAAATCAACTTCAATCAAATATAAAATCCATCAATGGATATTGGAATAGATTAAATCAATACTATTTGAGGGAAATATCCCATTATTTTTTGAAATAAAATAAAAGTAACATAATTATAAAAGAAAACAATTATTTTTTAAATAATCTTATAATCTTTTAAGGAATTATTTGAAGGTGTTATAATGGCAGAAAATAGATGCACCCACTGTATAAGTAAAAAAAATTCTTACCTCTGTTTTACAAAAATGTAGAAAATTACCTTATTTGGAAAATGATGGAAATATTCATTTAAAATAAAATTATATAAAGTCAAAAAATCATATAAATAACAATAAACTATATTCTAGTAAATAGTAAATTTTTTTTGATATATATTTTTAGGAATCACGGATGTGGATGATAAAGAAGGCCTAGTAGATGCTTATATATAAACCACCTCAAATAAGTAAAGAGATTGTAAAATTAAACATACATTGTAATTTTCCTTGGACAAGGGTTCATTAAACTCTTGTATATTAGTTAAATCATTTTTATAAAATTATATAAGAACTACATACCTTAATATGATATCATATATGATCTTCTAATATTTTATTTTTAATAATATTTCATTAGTATAATTGTTTCGGGTGTTAACTGATTCGTTTTAAATCATATGTTTTGTTTCGTAAGTCATGTATTTTATTGATGGGATGTATCTGATTCATATTAATAATGATATTAAATTAATATAAATAATTTTTAATTATAAAATTTAAATTATTATTGGATGGTTACGAAGGGGAAATAAATCGTATCGTGTTCATGGAGACGGTAATCTGTGTGTACACACGAGCGACAATATCATTATTCTGTTGGTAAAATAATATTTAATTGGATGTTATATCATATATACATAATAATTAACATGTTATACATTTTATTAACATCAATGATTCTCATTATTAAATCCATCCAAATAATTAATTGCTTAATAACAAACTACACCACGATGTGGAGACGGTAAGTCATACAAACGCACATATGGTGACATTTTCCTTCATAGTATGGATACGAAAAGGAATATGGTTTTAAACTATTTATAATAAAATGATAGTATGTATAAGGTATTGGATTTATTATTTTGTTATGGAGACAACAATGAAAGTGTAATTTTAAGAATAAAATTACATTTAAAGAGGTGAGGAAATTATTACATATTCTTCGGGTGCTTCCTTTTGATTTGATCGTAGGGGAACCATAAGTTGCCTTTTGGATCAAATAAAATCCTCTAGGATAAATTGAGAATAGTTGGGAGGATAGTGGATTAGGTTTTGGATGATCCAAAAGGCTATGGACGTCTTATTGTGAGAGAAGGGGAAGTACCCTTTCCTAAGAGAGATGAGTGTCACATTAGTAAAATCTTGAAATATTAACTTATTGTACAATCATATTTGGGTTATGATGGCTCAAAAATATTTTATTTCTAGGATAAGGTAGATATGGTTCTATAACCTCTCAACCAATAGTTTTTAGTTTGATTTAGGTCACCATATTAACCTTATCTTTTAGATTTGTCTCTTAGATAATTAGTTTGTCTTTTACCATGTATTCTGGTGTTATTATAATAAATGGTTAATAAACATACTATAAAAATACAAGAGAACCCAAAGTGGTTCATTATTGACATATATAACATTATCTATGTCTTTTGGACAATTATTATATTTTTAGGAATATTATATCATTTAATAATATAGTATTTTTTTAAATACTCATTTATGTCAGTTTTGAAACTATTTGGTATTTAGTTTCTGTGAAAGTAATAATAACTCTATAAATTCAAAAAAAAATTATTTAATCCACACTAAAATATAATATTGACATATAATATTAGTGGAATGCACAAAAAACATCAATTTACATTTATTTTGATACTTATAATATCAATTATTTTAATCTATAATTAATAAGCTAATTACAACATCACCATTGTGTCATAAATAAATTTATTTTTTTAATCTATAAAAATAATAAAAATATACCATTATGTAGGAAGTATTTTAAAATTTCTAATAATTATTTATAGTCAATGTTATATTAAATATACCCCTATTATAAAAATGTTTTTGTAATGAACATTTGAATTTAACACTTTTAACTCATCTTAAATTAAAATATTAATAAATGTCCTAATCTAATAAAAGTGGATGAATTTTGATAATATTTTATTCTTAAGGTTTATTTTGGTCAAAAAACACATATCCAAAAGAATTAGGACATGTGTTAGGGTAATTATAATTTCATTTTTACCCTTAATAACCATATTACTTTTTAACTGTGGTTAATAAAATACAAAAGTCACTATTTAAAAAAAATTATTTTCATCCTATTGAACCACATTTTAGTTACTAACATCAACCATTTCTCTCGGATTTATGAAATAAAATTCAGAAAGGTGGAGAAATTACATTTTATGGAATTTTGCAAATATGCCTTGAAGGTGGGTAAAAGAGGTTATAAAGATCAATAAAATTTTACACATCTAATCATATTATAAAATAACTCCAATGTATAACATTGTACTAATATATGTATTATGTATCTATTAAGACATAAAATAAGTAATTATTTAAATAAAAATTTTATTTTAATCAATAACATAGTTGTTTTAATTATTCATAAAAAACTAGAAGCTTTCAGAAAAAAAATCAATCGAAGCTAATTTTGATATTTAGAATAAAAAAATGAAGTCAATTTTAAAAAAATAATATTTATAAAATTTTAAAAGGTGGGTATTACTATTCATAACGGCTAGTTTGATTAGTCGCAGTGTGCTAGATCTCGATGATGCGTATATTAAAAGCTCTTGAATTATTGAAAGAAAAACATATTGGAGATGTTTGGGGTGTTATATTCTCCCCTCCGTAAAATAATTTAATCCCAGAAATTTCTAGAATATTAGTGCGTAAAAATATTTCATTGGTTCTTCATCATAAGTCCCTTAGGATCCCATGATTCTAATTACATTTTTTGGTTTCTCCCTAAAAATTTAACCAGACGATTCATCTGGTTTCTCATCACTTGTTCTCTATTATCAAGAATCATGATAGGATCTTCACAATAAGACATACCCGGTTCCAGTTCAATTTCCTCATTGGTGAGTACGTGTGTTGGGTCAGGAAAGGATTTTCTCAACAGTGATATGTGGAACACATCATGATATTTAGAGAGACTTGGACACATTTCCAAACAGTATGTCACAAATCCAATTTGTTATAGAATTTCGAAAGGTATGATATACCTGGGACATAATTTACCCTTCTTACGGAATCGTATAACACCCTTCCATTGAGAAACTTTCAAGAAAACATGATCTCATACTCGATATTCCAAATCTTTCCATAGATTATCAACATAGCTCTTTTGCCTTATTTGAGATTCATTGATGTGGGTTTGGATAATATTCGCATTTTCCATTATTTCTTCAACATGTTTTGGGCCGATGAGTTTTCATTCATGGACATCATCCCAACATTTTGGTTTGAATCATATTTTTTATATAACGCTTCATATGGTGCCATATGAATACTTTAATGGAAGTTATTATTATAGAAAAATTATACCAATGGTAAATGTTGATCCCACATACCTTGAATGTCATGTGAGAAAGATCTCAACATGTACTATAATGATTGAATAGTCCATTCTAATTTTCCATCAGTTTGAGGGTGGTAGGTAGTGCTCAAACAATGTTCAGTATCCAGGTCCTCTTAGGGACTTTTCTGGAATCGTGATGTAAAATGGGGATCATGGTCAAAAAAACGATAGGGGTAATCCATGAATACTTACAATATCATTAATATATATTATTGCGAATCATTTAAGTGGTAAATATTCTCTTATAGAAAAAAAGTGTTGACATCGTAAGATGATCAACTTGACCCATATTGAATAATTCTTTCTATGAGTCTTTAGTAGTCCCCAGACAATGTCCATCGTAATATCATCCCATTTCCTTTTAGGTATGGGAAAAGCGTTCATGGATCCAATAGGATGTTTTCTTCCAACATTTACCTATTGAAAAACCATACATCATGTCACATAATTAGAAATCTCCCTCTTCATGTTGTCCAACCAAAAATGTTTCTTCGAATCACTATTCATCTAAGAGATTCTATGGTTTATAGAGAAATTGGAGCTATGAGCATCATCCAACAATTCCATTCTTAGATCATGTATGTCAAGAACCCAATGTCTCTTCCCAAATTTAATAATTCCATTTTCTTATAATAATTCAATAAATCTCATGTCCTTCAGAGCAGTAATTTTCTTTTGAAAATCCTCATCATCGGCCTGAGAAAATATTATCTTTTTTAGTAAAGATTGTTTGGAAACCATTTGAAAAATTAATGATGTGTCACCTTCCATGAATATTCCCATATTCATAATTACTAGATCCATGAATATAGGATCCCTTTAAACTATCATCTTGTTCAAAACACCAAGATACTTTCTTCTCAATGCACTGACCACCTTATTTTCCATAACCAGGGGGTAGTGTATAGTGTAGTCACAATCCTTGAGTAGTTAAATTCATATCCTATGCCTCATGTTGAGTTATTTTTGTGAGAAAATATACTAAAAACTCTTATGATCTATATATATATAACATTTTCACCATATCTATTGTGTCTTCATATCATCAAAGAAAATATTACAACTTCTACCTCAATATTATGAGTGGTTTTGTTTTTCTCGTGAATTTGTACCTTCTGTGAGGCATATGTTGTAACTCTATCATTCTTCATAAGTAAAAAACCGTGTCCTATCTTTTAAGCATCACTATAAATAACAAACCCATAATTCCCAAGTGGTAGAGTTAATATAGGAGAATTTAATAATCTTCTCTTCAAATATTCAAAACATTATTCACAATGTTTCTTCCAAACACATTTAACCCCTTTATGTCCGAGCTTGTTCAATCGGTCAGCCAATAGGGAAAACATCTATAAGAAATGCCAATAATAACATGATAACCCAAAAAAAATATATAACTCAATAATACTCTTTCGTATTAGCCATTATTTTTCTGTTCTTGTATTAGAAGCATCAACCGAGATTCCGTCTTTAGAGATAATATTACAAATAAAATAAACCTCATGAAACATGAATTCATAGTTTCTAAACATCCCATATATTTTATTTCTTCAATGAGTCTTTAGAATAGTGCTCAAGTTATTTTCATGATATTCATAAATATTGGATTAAACCAAGATATCACAAATAAATGCTACAAAAATTTCATCAAGATATTCTTTGAAAACTGTATACATTAGAATAAAATGATGTCTTTAGAAGGTCTTCTTTCATCACTCACAAATGATAATATCTAGATTGAAGGTCAATCATTGAAAAATATTGATATCTATGATGTTTATTGAATAAATTCTCAATGAAATGTAGCGGATACTTGTTCATTATTGTTATAGAATTCATCTCTCTATAGTAAATGTACAAACTCATAGATCCAACTTTTTTCTTAAAAAAGAATAGGGGATCCCCATGGAGAAATACTAGGGTGAAAAAATCAGTTATTAATCAATTATCTAGTGGTTTATTTAGTTACAAGAATTCCACAATGTTCATTATATAAGGGGTCTTAGATATAAGCCTTGAACTAGGAATTAAATCAATGGAAAACTCAATTTCTCTTTCTGGAGGTTGTTAAGGTAAATACTGTATAAACACATCAACTTGTTATTGCACAATAAGTACGTCCTGTATTTGAACAATCCATTCATCACCCATATTTATTTCACTCTCTTAATCCCTAATAATTTAATTTAGTAAAGCTACCGAGGGTGGATCTAGATAAGAATCAAATGGTGAAATTTCAACTCTAAAGATACGGTGTTTATTATCATCATAAAAAAGTGTACCATCCTTCATCTAAAATAAATTTTCTTATTATGGTCTAAAAGACAATCCATACCCCGGATTATGTCAAATTCAATCATGGGTATGATGATGATATCAGTAGTAAAGCACATTTATATGCTCTAATTGGAAATGATTCACAGAACCTAGTTGTAATGGTACTTCCCTTGGTAGTTTTCAGTAACAAATCCCATGTTAAATATAATTATAAATATATAATTTTCATAAAAAACTTGTATGATATGAAACAATCTGATGATCCATAATCAAATAAAGTGTGGAAAAATTTGAGGGAACCATTAAATTACCGTCCACCACATCATTCAGAGCTTCAACCTCAATAGTAGTGATCACATAAACTTGGACATTCACCCTTGTCATTTTATGAGGTTTGTTTCATTGGGGTTAGGGAATTTATTTTAATAATTACCCATTTCTATACCATTTTAGCATTCAAAATTGAAAACCTCTTTCGTCCCTTTGTAATTAGGGGCATGGGGGCATTTTTCACCACACTTGTAACAGAATCCCATTACCTTGATGAAAGAACCTGTTTGTTTCATCCCACATTTACTATAGGATGCAAATTCAACATTTCCCTTATTCCCCTTAATTCCATTTCCAAAGTTTTCAACAGATAAATTATTCTCTGGCTTTACATTAAATTCATTAGACTTATAGAATTACTTTTCGGTCTTGATAGCACATGAGACAATGTCATCATTCGATTAGATGAATTGTGAGGCTAATTATTGAAGGAGAAATGGTTTTTACACATCAATGAATCGATCAATCTTCTCCATGTGTTACATATATAATATGTTCCATGCCTTGATAAACATGTAAAGTTAGCCTTATACATTGCTATATTCTCATCCACCTATTGCCTTAGAATCAGAAATTACCTTTCTTGATCCACTCGATGGTTATGAGGAAAATTATTTTTCTATGAAAAGCTCATTAAACTCCCTCAATTCCAAATTAGATACTTTTTCATCCTCCTTTGTGTATTGAATTAATTTCAACCATTGATATGCATCTCCCATGAGGCGATAAAATACCATGACCTCCTTTTCCCTTTCACTAATCCCAAGCATGAAATTGTTTCTATAAGGAACATATTCATTTCTCAGATATAAATTTATTTGTAGTCCCATTTAATTTTGGTGGTTGTTTCCTCAAAAATTGGTCTAACATTGATCCTCATCATTGGGGATTAGGGACCTCCATACGGTTAATGTTATTATTCATAACCTAAGTGAGTTGTCTTAATATGGATAAAAGTTATTCCACACTAGTTTAATCACTAGATCCACTATAATTATCTTGAGTTGGAGGGAAACACCAAAATGGATTACATGAATTAATACAAAATCCATTCCCCCCACTTGGAACAATTTTTAAACAATGGCATACACTAGATGAGTTTATGAATTGCAATACATAATTCAAAACATGTAAAATTCCTAACATAAATTGATTAGTTTTTTAAAATAATCCACAATTACACAAAATTTCATTGAGAAATTATTAACTCATAAATCCTTCACAATGGTTTTTAAATTAATGGTGAATTATCCTAAGCATATCCCTTAAGAGGGTTGTAATGAAGAGTGCAAAAAGGCATGTTTTCATGTGGTAGGATACCCTTAGTCAAGAAAAAAACTACATGTCGGTGTTTTCACTCCTAGTTACATTTATTCCAGAGCCGCCCCTACCTGCTCTTATCTAGACATGGATGTATTTCTTGGAAAACTGAAAAAATATCTACATTACCAAAATTATAGGAGGTTATTTTATACAAATCTTCAAAGTCTATCTTATGGTAATGTTCTCTAATCAGAGTTTTATATATATAACATCCAAGGATTTTTCTAAAATCCCTCTCATACCAACTGTAATGCCCCAACCCTAGTAACCTAGAGTTAGTGCATTATTACATAACAGTGGCATGATCTGAAGAGATAATGTCTCGTAAGACTAGTTGCTTTTGTATCCTTGGAAGTACAAGATATAGACATAAGCTTTAAATTACATTATGAAATGAAAAAACAACAACATTGTTTCCCCTTGGAACACACTCATATCCCTTATCATATTCCTGCAGGTTAATCGTAATATACATCTTCACATCATAGGAAAAAAACATAAAAAGGCATGAGCTCAGATGCTTAGTAAGGATAACAATAGGGGAAAAACTATCATAAATAAGAAAAAAATTAAAAGAAATTTATAAGACTAAAAAAAGACTTTTAAACACAAACTTCATCATAATATCAAAATGATAAGACAAATAATTCCATTTACTTATTCACATAGATATAAAACTAGTAGAATAATCACATTTAATATCAATAGTAGATTTCATAATGATGGAATGCATAATGATGGACATCATAACCACATAGTAAAGGCCTCATTCCAAGTCTAAAAATAAGATTTTGTCAATACCTTGTGCCAAGGAACTTGTTTGTATAATGACACATAATTATGCATCTAGGAGATATAGTGGGCTCCACCCACCACTTTCCATGTCCAATTAAATCCTCATATGAAATGGGACAAAAATAACATAAACATTCATATTAAATCTAGCATAAGAAATGTTAGTACATTAACCATAGACCATGAATGGTATAAAAACAAAACATCTATAGTCAAACATATCACAAAACCATCAATGCAATATTGATGATTGTATCATAATAAATCCACTGAAAAAAAGTGTAAAATCCATCAAAGGATGTCGACATAGATGAAATAAAAACTATTTGATAGAAATATCTCTTTATATTTTGAAATCATATAAATGTCAGATAATTATAAAATAAAAAATTTATTTGGATATATTTATTTAAATATTTATGTTTATCATCGATGGTGTTATATTAGCATTAAATAGCCTCAATTAATATATAAGTTAAAAAACATTCTTAACATAATTTGTCGAAAAAGTCATAAAGTACCTAGCTTGGAAAATGATGGAATGATTAAATTCCAAAAAATTTATATAAAAAAACAAGGGTATAAATTACCTTAACCCATATTCAATAAAATTGAAAAAAAAATGAAATACATTTTTATGAATCACATATGTGGATGATAAAAAGTCCGAGTAGATACTTACGTATAAACAATCCCGCATAAGTAAAAAGATTGTAAAATTAACCATTAACTTGTACTTTTCCTTGGACGAGGGTGTGTTAACCTTCTATATAATAGTTAAATAATTGTTATTAAATTATACATGAACAACATAAATAAATATGATATCATATATTATCTTCTAATATTGCTTTGTTAATAATATTTCAGCAGTATCATTGTTTCAGCTGTTAACTGATTCATTTTCATCAATATGTTTTGTTATATAAGTTATGTTTGTTTTGGAAAGGATATATTTGGTTCAGATCCGAAATAAAATTATGTTCATATAAATTACTTTTAATCATAAAATGAAATTTATTCTTGAATAGTTATTTTGGGTAATGAAATCTTATCGTGTTCATGGAGACGGTAATCCGTATATACAGGTGAGCGGGAATAACAATCTATTTATTGAAAAAATAGTAAGTAATTGGATGATATATCATATATAATGAATCATTAACATGTTATATTTATTATTAACATAAATTATAATAAATATTATACCCATCCAAATAATGAAGTGTCGAATAGCAAACTACACTACGAAGTGGAGACGGTAAGCTATACATACGCGCGTATGATGACTTTGTCATTCATAGGATATATGGAATAATTAATATGGTTGTAAAATATTTATAATAACATCACAGTTTCTATAAGGTACTGGAGTTATTATTTTGGCCTGGAAACAACATTGAAAGAAGAAGTGGAGGATGAAAAGAATTTTTAAAGAGGTGATGAAATTATTACCTCTTCTTTGGGAGCTTCATTTTGATTTGACCAAAATAGATCCATAGAATGGATTTATGATCAAATTAAGGCCTCTAGATTGAATTTATAGTAGTTGGGAGGGTATTTGTAGAACGGTTGGCCGAGCCAAATGGCTTTGGAGGTGTGATTTTGAGAGAAGAGGAAGTACCCTTTTATAATAGAGGTGATGGTCACTTTAGAAAATGCTTGAAATATTATTTTAATATACGATAATATTCAATTTATAATCACTAAAATATGATTTATTTTTAGGCTAAGTTGTGTATGGGTCAAAAAACACTCAACAAATAGGTTTTAGATAGGTATAGGCCAATATATTATCCTTATCTTTTATATTCAACTCTTAGTTAGATAGTTTAACTTTTTCCTTGTATTCTTGTATTGTTATAATAAATAGTTAGTGAAAATAATATAAAAATCCAAGAGAACCCAAATTGGTTCATTATTGACAGATATAACCTTATCTAAGAATTTTTTTTAAACCATGTATTTCATTGAATATTGTATCATTTAATAATATGGTTTTTCTAAAAATCATTTCTATCAATTTTTACACTATTTGGTATTTTGTATTTGTAAAAGTCAAAAAAAACATTATCACATAGAAAAAAATTATTTAATCAACCCTAACATGTCATATTAGCCTTTTAAATTAGTGTAATGCATCTAAAGTCTCAATTTTCTTTTATTTGGATATTTATAATATCAATTATTTTAATCGTTCAATAATATGGTAATTATTGTATCATCATTTTGTTATAAAAATTTAGTTATATAATTTCTAAATATTATAAATAAATTACCATTATTTAGAAAATATTTTTAGATTTTTAATTAATATTTATAGTCGAATATATCTTATGTATAACCCTATATTAAAAAAGTATTATTTTCTAAAATTTGAAATAAAACTTTTTACACTTTTTTAAATAAACTAATAATAAATGTCCTAATATACTCCAAGTGGATCAAAGAAGATCATATTTTATTACCAAGGTATATTTTGGCCTAAAAACACATATCCAAAAGAATTATGACATGTGTTATGGTAATTATAATTTCATTTTTACCTTTAATTTCCCTATTTACTATTAAATGTGGTGATTAAAATTCAAAAGTAACTATTCACCAAAAATATTTTCATCATATTAAACCATATTTTACTTTCTGATGTCCACTCTCTTTCTCAGATTTTTTAAATTCAATACACAGAATTAGTAAAATTACATTATATGAAAATTTTCAAATGCGCCTAAAAGGTTGGTAAAAGAGGTAAAAATTTAAAAAAATTTATACATGTAATATTATTATAAAAATAATCAAATGAATTACATTGAACTAATATAGGTATTAATTATTTATTTTGACATAAAATAAAATTAAATAATATAAATAATTATTTAAATAAAATGTCAGTTTTAAAAAATAATGTATTGTTTTCACTGTTTATCAAAAATTCAATGTTTTCAGAAAAATACAAAAAATTTACCCTAAGATAATTTTCATATACCTAATCTAATCATGAAGTCCATTTTGAAAAATAAAATTTATAAAATTTCAAAATGTGGGTATTACTATTCATTTTCTAGTTTGATTTATCGTTGTGTGTAAGAACTCGATGTTGCGTACTAGAACTCGATGTTGCGTACATCGCAAGATATTGTATTATTCCAAGAGAATCCTATCGTCGAATCATTGGGTGTTTCAGTTTCACATGATTCTATAAAAACATGAACCATGCGATGAAAAATCCCCCATTGAGAGTCGAAAAATATCTCTATAACATCAATTGATGGCCTTAATCGACCAAATCGAGCATCCAAGGTAAGGTTATAGAAGGAAAAAAACATCAAAATACTCTGTGAGGAAAAATTAGATGTGAAGGGGATCTAATGGAAAAGCAAAAAACATTGGGTTATAGAAAAATACTAGTGATAATGATGATTAATCCTGGGTGGGTGAAGGGAAAAATCCGAGGGAAGAGCTTGTGATAGCAGACCCATCAGAAATGGGAGGGGAAAAAGAAACTAGCAGTGCTGACGAAACCCTTGTTTTTCCGATGGAATTCCATGTGAGATTTATGATTTCAATTGAATGTGACGTCCATATTATGGGGAGAACTAAAATTAATTATATATATTTATATCTACAATCTATAAAATTTATTCAATTACTTATGGTGTTTTCCTTCATGGTTTATTCAATCTTCTAGTATCTTGAAAATTATTTTTTGTAAATGATAAAAGAACAACCTTGATGAATATGACCAAGCTGCCATTATTGATCAGAAAAATGAAGTCAACTTTAGGTATGATATCACAACAACTAGTATACACATTAACTATAATTTAGTTGAAAAACTAATGAAAATATATATATTGATGAATTGAAGGAGGAGATAATCCCTGATGGGGTAACAAAGATATTTCTAGAGGATATCATTTCATTCGAAATCAATATGTACATATGGAAGGTATCTATTTAAGAACACAATTATGAGATATTTAGACCTTATCTTCTATCTGTATTAAAAAAATGAAATGAAATCTGATAATATGAGGTGTGATAATAAATAAATAAATGACAATAATAGAAGAACCCTAATGATTTTAGAAGAAATAATTCTTGAACATTCCTACCTATTATAATTTAGTGTTTTCAATCTGTGTATTGATATTGGTTTAAGAATTTTGGGATGAATTTATCTTGAGAATTAGTTTAAATATACTATTATATAAGGTCAATTTTTTTAAAATTTATTTTCATCGGTTGAATACTGGAAGCCTAAAAAATAATTGAGCGGTCTCGTATGAAGGATACATGTACTGTTATATTAGTTGGTATAACATTCTACATTTATAATTAACTATATTTATGTCTAAATTATACCCTATTATTTTATATACTTATAATATATCATGTATAATTAGAATGTAATAATTGATAGAATATTTATTAAGAATGAAATGATACTAACCTATCATAGGGGATTATTTATTTTTTATGAATAAGGGGGTGGGGGTGAAAATAGATGAAATACAAAATTAATAGATGATATTAATATCCAATTTTAAATGAATTTATTGACAACAAATAAAAAGGGATATATTGATGATACAAAATTGTGTTTTATTTATTTTTAATAAGTGAGTATGTGATGAATCACATCATTTTAATATATTTTAATGAATAATATTATCCTGGAAGTATGTTTTAGTGTTCCAATGATATCATGTGAGATTTGTTGTGACTACATTTAATGAAGATAATAGTTCTATCAATGTAATTGAAGGTTTTAGTTTAATACCAAATAATTTTTGGAAAATATAGTCTTAGTTTTACGAAGACTCATACTAAAAGATTTCAAAGTTCACATATTATATTTTAGAGGAATTAAAATTTATTAGTAATGACTGATGAACAAGTCTTCAATTATTTAAGAATATGTTTTGGTGGATTACAAATTGATGACAAAACAGGAATAATGATTGAATAATTATTGAAGAGTTGAAAGTTTATGAAAAAAATTTAATATATATTTTTTTCATGAGGGATTTCTTGTGTGGTCTTTGAAATTTAATAAGTTGTAATTAGTAAGAATTTTATCCCCATAACTCAAAAAATATGCCATCCAAGTTAACTAAGTAAAGAAAAATTGATCACACTCACGTGAGATTTGGATCAACAAGTCGGAGAGATATCCATTCTATCCAAACATTGTGGAATGAAGATTGATTTCAGAACAATTATGTGGGTGAAAATTGTGTGGTTCATTAAGGTGCTTGAGTATAACACCCAAGGATCTTGCAGAAGCAGTGAACTTTCAATGTTGTGGTAATATAGTGGATATAGGGAGATGACCCATGCTTCATTATTTTTGATGGATAAGTACATAGACATGATTATTAAGGGGAGCGTAACTGAATTGATAGTAAATTTGGGACTATAGAACTAAATCATAGTTTTTCATTTTAGGATATTATAAATATATCATGTCAGTTTGATTAATACACATACTATTATACTCTATATTATGTACTATCACCATCCTATTTAGATTATCGAGCATTACTGGGTATGATTTCTTTAGATAGAAACAAACATAGATCAAGTTATACCCCATCATCCAAATCAAGCATTGATTAATTATAATGATAAAAATGATGACCACTCATTCCAATAATCTTCTCCTGGCACGAATCAAACTATTTTACATCAGGATATTTTTCTAAGAGATAATATGAAGTTTTGGTTTCAATATTCACACATCTAAAAACATGATGATGTTTTATTTGAGACATGTGATCACTGTTTAATGAACATGAGGTTCTTGAATATAAGAAAAATTCTATCACATATAATAAGTTCTTCAACCATTTTCACCCACATGTAAATATTAAAATGTTGGAATATTCAAGAGAACTAAAAGAATGTAGAAGTGCCAATTTTATTTTAAAATAAACATTTTTTGGATGTGGTAATTGATACTGAGAATATCTATAAACGTAGAGACTCAATGCATAAAATGATTGATGAAATATTTGAGAGTTCTTTAAAAATATAGAATCTATATTTCTTTCATGCAGACTAGATAATGGGAAGGTGGAGTTTTCGTCACTCAATTTTACAAAGGATAGATCAACAATGATCAATAGATTCTGTGAATACAAAAAATTATAACCAATCTTGGGCATGAGAAGAACTGAATCCCATGGAACACAATAACTTATGTAAAGAAAACCATCCCCATCATACTTTTTCTATGTTAAGGGAATAATATCTATAATCCTATCAATGCGATGTGAACAAGATCATCATACCTTTCTATGTGAAGGGAAAAATACTATATCAACATATCATGTCTAAAAAAATATAATTAAAAATATTTTTTTTCTTCCATATAATATTTAATGAAAAAACCCATAGAAAGTTAGAGATTGTTATAAAACATCCTATTTTGTTTCTACATGAAGAAGAAGAATGAATTTATAACCAACAGTTTCATAATGAAATGTAATTCACTGATATTTTAGAATAAATCATTTTATAAAATAAATTTTAATAAAATGGATACTATTAATATTTAAACTATATAATAATTTTTATTTTAGCTTAACATATGGTTATATTAAAAAAAATCTCATGTTAGAATTTATTCTTTGATCCGATTTTTATTATGTTTTTTTATTTTAACTAAATATATTATTGATAATATAAAAATTATTTAACTTATAATAATGCATAATAATTTATAAATTGTATTATAATACATTATTTACAAATAAAAATAAGGCTTATGTTATGTAAATTACTGAATTAAAATATAAATAATGATAGTAATATATAATTTGAAATGAAAATATGTTCAACATAAAATAATTATTTAATATTTAAATATATTCATTGAAGAATGTAAATTATATGATTTATGAAAACATATATTGATACTAATTTGGATAATTGTGTATAAATATATTAACACCACAATAATATAATTTATGAATATCGTATTCGATATTGTATATGACATGCAAGACCAATCTCATAAAGGAATATAATATCCCCATAATTTATTATATATTTTCTATTTTCATTTAATTTAATATAGTTTATATCTTTCAATTCACATTGCACTGAGTTTTCTTGTGTCGTATGCACCAAATACATTTTTCAATATCTTGTGTTACACTAATGCCAAAGTTTTACTGAACAATAATAAACTATTAAAATATTATTATATAATATAATATGATATAACCTAGTCCTTTAATTAGAGGTTATTAATATTTTTAACTAACTTATGAAAATATATTTTTACACAAATTTTAAATGAATTCATTGGTTATAAATTATATTATAAATGAATATAATAAAAAACATAATATGAAGGGAATATTTTTATAGAAAACAATTAATATGCTCACAAAGGAACTTTATCATAATAAATTAAATTAATTAAAAATATTTAGTGATATTCATATAATATATATATAATTTAATTATTTTTATATTTTAATGTGTTATTCTAATATATTTGATAGACATATGGTAAGAATAAACCTAATTATATGTACAAAAAACTGATGTTTTTATTAAATAAATTCCATCGCCTTTTAAGGGATAACAAACATTAAATATAACTTTTTGACCATTTATAAATATTGTTCATAGAATTAAAAAGGATATTTTTAAAAATAATTTTAATAATTATCTTTGGGTGAACTTTTTGTATTTTTAGTGATGTTTCAATTTTTAATGTATACTGAAAAATAATGATTTTTAATTCAAAATTTCTTTTTCGTCTAATGTATTTATAATGATAATTTATAAATTTAATTGGTTTTAATGTTTATATCGGTTAATATTTTATAATTTAATCCAATTTAGGTAATTTTAATCGATATTAATTTGAATTTATATAAAAAAACAAAGAATAATTTTGAACCTTATTACTTTAAAAATTCCATTGTCTTCGAGTAAGTGTGATTAAATTTAAATTAATTTCTACAACATCAGTGAGTGTTATTCATAAAAATAGTTTCCTTATTTTTAATAACAGTATTTATAATGTATAATTAGTTAAAATTAGTTTTGTAAATAACTAATATTGAAATTATTTCGAAATTATTACAATGATTAAGGTCAAATTTTGCTTATCAAGGGACCAAAACTGTAAACATAAGGGCCAAACTGAAATAGGCACTTCTAAAATATATATTATATATATACCCTCTACTACTTTTTAATGAATTGTTTCCATTAATTGAGCCACTTGTATAGGAAAAAAACATTCTTGGAATTACCTTTTCTAAAATTTAAATGGGTGTCACTACTCCTCCACTATACAAAAGCACTTAGGACTCCCCCTTCCTTACACATCTCAAGCCAATTTGGCTTCAACAATATGTACCAAATGAGATCTTTCAAATATATCCCATAATATTTTAATCATCACCTTGGTGAAAAATCCATCCATGGAAGCCCATTAGTGAAAACCAAAAGGTGTTACCCAAATAACAGGTAACTGCCTCCCTCAAGCTCTGTAGTTCTATTTCCATTATCCACCCAATCAATTATTTTTATTCCATGATTATATAAAAACCCTAATATCCCAAAAATAATTTTAATTTTTTATATTAATTTTTATACATACAATCACACACACATCTATCTAATGGGTCACAAACATAACATTTTTATATATGGAGAACTATCACCTCACGAATTGATGTTGCCTGTTTTAAATTTTTTCCACTTAGGGTTGGGAAATAAAAATGAAAATATGTTTACATATGTTATATATGGTATTTATAATTTAATTATAATTATTTAATTATTTTATAACACATATCTTTTTGAACTCCATTGTTTTTAATTACGATAACATGATTTGTGGAAGTGTGGATTACGACCCCCTAAAAGTGATGTGACTCATTCTCACTATACATGGAATGCATAAGTAATATATTTAATAATTCTATGTATCATATAGGCCATACATAAGATACTATAAGTAATATATGAATATATATCATTTAATATTAATTTATTTAATACGACAATGAAATGAATGTAGAATTCATGCGTATGTATGACCTACCGTATCAATGAACAAATCATTTAATTTATTATCTAAAAATATTATATATTATTCTAAATACATGTATAATGAATATATATGATATTTAAATCATGATATAAATTTTAGAGATGATTAAACCATGATATTAATGAAAAATAATATGTTGAAGTATTCTAGAAAAACAAGACAATTAACATCGAAAACAAAGAAAATAATGAATGATTATTGAAAAAACTATAATAATATATAATATTAAGATCATATATGGAATCATAAATTTTAACATGTTTATGGAAGAAATTATTAAATTTTTAAAACCATTATAAAAAAATTTAATATATGTTCACCCAAAAAGGAAAACAAAGGTAAGAGATTTAGTCTCAAATAAAATTCCATTTAGAATTAATTGTTGTTATTCCACTAGATTCTTTATACGGTATTTATAACCCACATCGTGTTTTAATATCATGAATACAATTATTCTCATGATATTATATTTTTTGATTTATTTTATTTTATTAATTCTCTCATATTATGATTCAAATGTTTCAATGTGGCATGGGACACATTGGAATCTTCAAGGATTATTCCCCTTCAAAACATTTTTAATGATTATATTTTTCATCAAACATTCTTTTTTGATTATTAATAATCACTTGAAATAATACAAATATTATTTTTTACAAAATTTATTAAATATGATGTACATACTATACTTTTTTATATATAATATCATGAATCATCCCTTATTCATCGTATTTCGTGTTTTAATTTAAATTATTTCATATAAGTGGATTGGAGTTAAATGTTATCAAGTAAAAAATAATATAATAACCTAATTTATTTTAGTTGGTTTATATTACGTTCTCATTGATATTAATAATATATAGATATGTTTATAATTAATTTTAAAATTTATTGATGTATTTCCACTTCTATATGTGTATTTATAGGTGATACACATAATATACCAATTGATTTATTATCACTCCAACATTTTAATCTTTTCAAGGGATTACAATTCAATAACAATTTTTTTGAATTTTTTTCACTTGAATTCATATTAGAATAAATTATTTGTTTATTTTCAATTATACAGTTTCATTTTATTATTTTCTATTTATGCATGAACATTTTCATGTGATATTTCCATTTTCCACTATTTAGTAAGAAATATGTTCTAGAAAAACAATCTATGAAAAGGTAACTTCATTTATCTCTTTAGTAGGGGAAAATATTTTCTTCTAAAAATAATTTTGTAGAAAACATTTTTCAAACATGTTTATTTACCCTTTACAAAATTATTTATGAATGGAATTTTTAAGCTTTACAAAAAAATATGTTTTTAAAAGTGATTCTCAAAGAGATGGGATTTCAAGACAAAAAAGTATATTTTCCTCAAGAATATTTTCCAATTATATATTATTTTATTTATGTTTATAAATGAAAAAACCCTTTATCCTTACTGTACATGGGATATTTTGAATTGATATTATTCTTATTCTTCGTCTAGATGGTTTGTGAATTATTTGGGCATGGATAGTATTCAAATTTAATTATTTGATTCCTTTGTTATCTACCATAAAATATTAATTTTTTTATGATCATTCACGTGGAATTTCCCCTAATCATAAATATCATTTATCATGGATATTTTTGTTTCCAAAAGCATATATCATTATTTGTATTATGTTTACATATAATTTTATATGAATATTTAGGGTAATAATGATACATTTTTATTTTTTAATCCATTTAGATATTTGATAAGGAACATGGTTAAATATATTATTTGATATAATAGGAATAATTTGGAAATTTTTGAAATGAGTGGGGACCATTTTAGATATCCCCTTGATGCATCAGTAGTCTCATTGGACAATTAAGTTAACTAGCCTCCATTGATGTGTTTTTACCCTATAATCTAAAATGTATTGCGAATGGTCTTTCCATCAATGGTTACATGTACCTAGGGAATATAGAGTCCAATAATTAATAACTTCTCTCATTTAGTTTAAGTTATTATTCATCTAAGATATTTTCACTCAACATATATATATATACACATTTAGTTGTTAGTAAATTTATTAAATGGCATTTTTTTTTGTTTCTTAACATTCCATTTTTATTTTTCATAATCTAAGTAATTTAATTTTATGTGATTTCAATTATTACATTTCTATATTATATATTCATTTAGTTTATTGATCTCATGGAATGTGTCTTTAGTTATTACCACTATATATTTATTATTATCTAAAGAAGAAAAAATATGTTGTAATAAGTGTATTCATTTGTAATAAAAGACTCATGTATGTATATTATTAACCAAGACTACTAAATTGATCGTTCCTTCATGATTTGATTTTTTTTAATCATGTTAATGTAATGGTATTAGACACCTACTCTGGGATTTGGGTTCGGTTGCAGCATTAGGTATTACAGGATGTCTCGTAGAATCATTTGAACTCGATGTATGAAAACATATATTAGAGAACATATACCATTGTAAGTCATTGAGTATAAGAATTGAAGATAATCCCATAATTTTGGAGTGGAAATTATTATGTAGGTATTACTAGAAATACGTCCATTTATGGACATGTTAAGTGGATGTGGTTCTATAATAGATGTTCCTAGAGGAGAAAACTCTGACATGGTGTGTTGGGTTAGGCTTGGCATAACAATGTACATTAAAAAAATCCTTATTGTGCACCTCATTTTACCCTCATGGTTGATATGGTTAGGATAATCAAAATTTTCAATACAAACCATTATTTAGGATTAGAATATATAATGAGAATATATAACATGGGTTAAATATACAATGTTTTTTATTGAAGATTGGGTGTCATAATTTATAACTCCTACAAATTTTATAATAGTTATACCATAAAAAAGGAAGGACCTACGATTAAATAAAAACAAAAAAGTATTTTTGAATTGAGGATATATTGAAAACGTTTGATAGAAGGATATTTAGTTATTAAACTTATTCCCTGGACATCCTCCATATTTATTTTGGAAATTATATCAATATGGTTTCAGAAAAGGACAACCTATATACTAGGTGACAACCCATCATGTCTGGAATTTCAGCAGTACAAGAAACCATGACTGATGGAATATAAGATATTCACACCTACCACTGGCCTACATGATTTCATGGTCAATATACCATTATATTAAGATAACCAGTTTTCTGAATAAATCATAATGATGAAAAAATAGTGTAACATTTTTGCAATAGATATTAATGTATAAAACATATATCCTTTGGATATTAGTTATAAACAATTATAATTAATTTTTAAACTTTTATGAGGCTTATGATTCATTAAATTTTTATTTAATGGTTTTAAAAATAAATTTTAATATTAGAATATCAATTTCATGGAGTAAGGGATGAATTATAATTTGATCAAATTACATCCAAATGATTGAATCATTCATATTAAATTAAATTATCTCATGTAAGTACATTTTCATAAATTATTAGGTAGTAATATAATTTCCCAACCTGAGGAAAACATTCATAAAAATTGTATCCTAAAACCTCAATTTTTTTGAACTAATTTTTTTCTAAATCCTAAAAGATTTATGGTTTTGTTGACCTCAACATTATAGTTATCATTAACTCTTTTTATTCATGATTTCACTCACTACCTAAAAATATTTACACATTTCCTAGAAGTATATTTCACTAATTTCCTATAATGTTCTTCTAATTAGAGACCTAGTTATATGTTATTCCATGTTACCATTGTACATAACATTCATTATTTATTAGATGATTTAATATAATCCTTTATCAAGATACATGATTTGAAACATATAAAACATCAAATAATCTATCCCCAAGATCATCTTTGAATAGTGAGTATACAATATAATTATGTTGGGGGATAATATAATACCCTGAAAATCAAAAGTATGAATATTATATTTGATAGTGTGTGTGACAGAGAATAAAAAGAGTGTAAGGGTATATAATATCCAAATAAATCATAATAGATTTATTAATATAAATTAATTAAATATAATTAATTGCATTATATTCATGTGACACTGAGTTATGTATAATCTCATGAAACAAATACTTTCTTAATGGATTTCGATACAGGAAAGAAGGATCTTTACCGTATAATAATATATTATAAAAATAATATTATTTTATATAATAAGATAAAACCTATCTGTAAAATGTTAGGTCATGAATATGGATAACTAAATTGAGAAAATATATGGCTTATACAATTGTTAAATTAATTAATTAGTTACTAATTAATTTGAAATTAATATAAGAACCAATAAAATATAAAGAGAATTCTTTTATAGAAAAAAACATTTACGCTCACATAAAAAATTATATCCCCATAAATTAAATTAATTAATATTTGTGATTTATATTTATTTAATAAATATATTATGTATTCAATATTTTTCTTCGTATTCTTCAAATAAATTCTTTATGAATATGGTAACAATACACCAAATTTTATTCATAAACCCATATTATTTATTAAGGAATATTTGCAACTTTATTATGTGTAAACTATTTTGAAATTATCTTTGGGGTATATAATAAATATTAATTTTAAAAAATAACATTTTATATTAATGTAGAAAATAAGAATTTACTAAGGTAGAGTTTTTTCATTTCCTATGAAGTTTCATTTTTAATGAATAGTGAAAAAATAATGAATTTTAATGGAATATTTTTAGTAATATATTAAAACGGTTAAATTAAAAAAAATTATTGGTTTTAAGGTTTAGTTATGTTAATTTTTTATCATTTAATAAAATTTAGTTCATTTTAATCAATTTCACTTTGAAACGTAATATACAAACAAAGAAAACTTTTGGATGCTTTTAATTAAGAAACCTATATTGTTTGCGTGTCTGAGGGATTACATTGATATTAAAATTTTCTTATTTTGGGTTTTCAATTTGAGAAACTTATTAAAAATGTTTAGTCATAATAATTTATAATTTATAATATGCACAAAATTGTATTTTTCAAATAATAATGGTGAAATATTAAAAATTAATTATAAGGATTAAGGTAAAATTAAGCGTAATAAGTGATTAAACATTAAACATAATGGAAAAATGTCAAAGGATGTTATAAAAATTTGTTTTTATATAAATATTCAGAATATATCCTCCAATTAATAAAATTTAGTACATTATTGGTTCCAATTTAAATGGAAACAAAATGGGTGGAATTCCATTTTCAAAAATTTACAAGTTGCCACTACTCATCCACTATAAAAGTGAACTCAAACATCCCACTTCTTCAAAACAATCACGAAAAATTGGATCTAACATTATCTTCCAATATAGATCCTAAACATACCTCCTATTATCCTTGAATCCTAACCTTGGTTATAATTCCATCAATGGAATCCATTTCGTGCAAACCCAATGACGTTACCCAAATAAGAGGTATCCTCCTCTCTCAAGCTCTTTAGTTTATATTAATTCTCTACAAATTAAAATATCAAAATTAAATTATTATATAAAAATATTATCCTATATATACTCATATATTGTTATATTAATTTTTTAATGTAAAGTTATAGACTCATCCATCAAATGTGACACGAACATAACATTTTTGTATATAAAGAACTACCGCCTCCTGAAAACGATGTTTTGTGTTTCTTCGATACCACCTATTATGGTTAGGAAATATGATGGAACATATGTATAGATATGTTATATATGTTATTTATAATTACTTTATATATTTGTAATTATTTTATAACAAATTCCATTATGCACTTTAATTTGTAAATACGATGACACACTTTTTGGATATGTAGACTACCGCCCCCTCAAAGCGACGTGACTCATTCACACTAACGCAATGTATAAAAGAAAATATTGATATAAATTTGTAACATATATGAAATATATATGTTACTTAAATTATAAAATGAATATATATTATTTAATTTTTAAAATTGTTTATGAAAAAAATGAAACTAACGTTCATCCTTACTTACGGTCTGCCATATCCATTAACGGTGTATTTAAATTTTTTCTAAAATTATTTTATTTTATTATAAATACATATATAATAGATATATATGATATTTGAATAATTTTTGACATTATTGAAATTATGAAACCATGATAGTACCAAAAAATAACATGTCAACATATTTATGAAAATGTAGAAATCTAACATCATAAATAGTGAAAATAATGAATGTTCATTAACAGACAAGTAATAATATATAATAAAAAATACTATATCATATAATAAATAATAATATGGTTCTTGAATAATTTAGTTTCTTTTTTAAAACAATTATAATGCAATTTAATGGATTTATATACAAAAATTAAATCCATGGTAAGAGATTTCATCTCAATCAACATTTCATTGATACTGATTTATTTTTGTGCACCTAGTTTCTTTATATTGTGTATATAATACACATTGAGATGTTATGTCATGAATATAATTATTATCAAGATATTATAAGATTTATTTAATGTTATGAATTCATTTATATTATGATTCAAATGTTTCGAAGTGGTATGGGGATCTTTGGAATGTCTAATGATTATTCAACTCCAAAAAATTTACTAATTAAATTTTGAATCTCACTTCATTTTGTGATTAATAAAATAATATGAAAATAATCACATTTGTTCACCTAATTTCTAATATATGGTTTACATACAACATATATTTCATATAATATCAGTACTTATTCATGATTCATGATATTTTTAGTTTCAATTTGATTTATATCAACTATGGGGATTTGAAATTAATAGTACCAAGTAGAAAAAATTTCATAACGCAATTTATTATAATTGGGTTACATTACTTCATCATTGTAGTTAATATTATAGGATTAAATTTATAATAACATTGAGTATCTATTCAAGTATTTTGTCTTCTATATGTGGATTTACAGTTGATACGTATAATCTACTCATTGATTTATTCTCACTCCAACATTATAATACTTTAAAGGGGTTACATTAAACTCTAATTTTGTTAAGGATTTTCTATAAATGAATTTTAATTAGAGGAATTTATTTTATCATTGTCTATTAAAAACATTAATTTTCTTATGCTCTAGTTATTCTTGACGTTTTTAAGTAATAGTTATATTTTCCCACTCTTTGGTACATAGAATTTTTTGGAAAATGTTTAAAAAAAACCTAACACCATTTCTCCCTTTAGATGAAGAACCCATTTTCTTCTAAAAATCATGATTTTATGAAAATTATTTCATTTTTGTTTTCAAATTTTAGAAATGATTTATAAATTAATTTTCACCCTTTAAAAAAGCCTTTATCCTTACTCCACATGGTATATTGTGAATTGATACCATTCTTATTCTTCTTCTTGATTGTTTATGATTGATTTGGTCATGGATAGTATTCACATTTAATTCATTGATTTGTTAGTTATCTGCCATGAAATATGAAATTTTCTATGATCACTCAACATTGAATTTCCACTAATTATACATATAATTTATCATGGATATTTTTGCTTCCAAAACCATATATCATTATTTTTATGATGTTTACATTGAATTTAATTTGATTATTTGGGGTAATATTGATAAATTTTTATCTTTAAATACATTTAGATATTTGATAAAGAACATGGTTAAATATATTATTTTATATAAGAAGAATATTTTATAAATGTTTGGAATGAGTGGGGACCATGTTTAGATATCCCCTTGATGCATCAATATTCTCATTAGACAATCAAGTTAACTAGCATCCATAGATGTGTTTTTAGACTATAATCTAAAAGGTCTTCTGAAAGATCTTTCCAGCAATGGTAACACTTACCATGGAAATATAGAGTCCAATAATTAATAACCTCTGTCATTTAGTTTTAGTTACTTTTCCTCTATGATATTTTAATTCAAAATGTCTATGGATACATTTAATTGTTAATTCAATTATTAAATGGCATGTGTTTTAGTTTCATGACATTCCGTATTTATTTTTCATAATCTAATTAATGAATTTTATGTGATCCCAATTATTGCATTTCCATATTGTTTATTCATTCTGTTTTTTGATTTCATGGAATGTTTCTTTAGTTATTACCATTCTATATTTATTATTTTCTAAAAAAGAAAAAAGAAGTTGTAATTAGTGTATTAATTTGTAATACAAGACTCATGTATGTATCTTGTTATCCAAGACTACTAAATTGATCGTTCCTTCAAGATTTTATTTTTTGTAATAATGTTAATGTAATGGTATTAGACACCTAATCTGGGATTTGGGTTAGGTTTCCACATTTGGTATTAGAGGATGTCTCGTAGAATCCTTGGAACTAGATGTATGAAAAAATATATTTGAGAACATATAGCATTTTAAGTCATTGAGTATAAGAGTATAAGATCATCCCATAAGTTTGGAGTGGAAATTATTTTGTGGGTCTTACTAGAAATACATCCATTTATAGACATGTCAGGAAAATGTGGTTCTACAATAGATGTTCCTAGGGGATAAAACTCTGACATGGTGTGTTGGGTTTTTCTTGGCATAACAATGTACATGAAAACAATCCTTATTGTGCACCATTTTTTACACTCTTGGTTGATACAGTAATGATAATCAAAAATTTTAATACAAACCATTATTGAGGATTATAGTATATAATGAAAATATATAACATGTGTTAAATATACACTCTTTTTGATTGAACATAGGGTGTCATAATTTATAAATCCAACAAATTTTAAAATGGTTATACCATAAACAATGTAAGGACCTATTATTAAATAAAAAATATGAACTATTTTTGTATTGAGGATATATTGATAACCTTTGTAAGAAGGATATTTAGTTATTAAACTTATTTCATGGATGTCCATCATATTGTTTTGGAAATTATATCATTATGGTTTCAGAAAAGGGAAACCTATATACTGGGTGAAAACCCATCATGTCTGGAATGTCTGTGAGACATGAACCCATGACTGAAGGAATATAATATATTCACGCCTACCACTGTCCTACGTGATATCTTGGTCAATATACCATTATTTTATGATAACCAATTATCTGAATAATTCATAATGATGAAAAAATAGTGTTACATTTTAGCCATAGATATTAATGTATAAAACATATATCATTTTGATATTACTTAGAATCAATTTCAAATAATTTTTAAACTCTTATGAGTCTTATGATACAGTAAATTTTTATTTAATGGTTTTACAAATAAATGTTAATCTTTAGATATCCATTTCATGGAGAAAGGGATTAATTATAATTTTATGAAATTAGATCCAAAATATTGAATAATTTGTATTAAATTTAATTATACTGTGTAAGTAAATTTTCATAAATTCTGAGGTAGTAATATAATTTCCCAATCAATGAAAAACATTCATAATAATTTTATCCTAAAACCTCAATTTTTTTGAACAGATGGTATTTTAAATCCTCAACGATTTATGGTTTTATGGACCTCAACATTATAGTGATCATTCCCTATTTTTATTCATAATTTCACTCACTACCTTAAAATATTTACACATTTCCTCGAAGTATATATCACTAATTTCCAATAATGCTCTTCTAATTAGATACATATTTATATGTTAATCCATGTTGACTTTGTACATATCATTTGTTGTTTTTTAGATGATTTCATATAAACCCTTATCATGATACTAGATTTGAATTACAGAAAACATCAAATAATCTATCCCCAAGTTCATATTTGAATAGAGAGGATGCAATTTAGTTATGGTGGGGGAAAATGTAATACCATGAAAATCAAAAGTATGAATATTATATTTGATAGCATGTGTGAAAGAGAATAAAAAAAGTGTAAGGGTATATAATATACAATGAATTTATAATATATTTATTAATATAAATTAATTAAATATAATTTATAGCTTTATATTCATGTGACACTGAGTTATGAGGTATCTCATGCGTCAAAAAAAATTTCATGGATTTCGATACATGCAAGAAGAATTTTTAGCGTATAATAATATATTATAAAAATATTATTATTTAATATAATAAATAAAACCTATCTGTAAAATTTTAATTAATGAATAAGGATAACTAAATGGAGAAAATATATGGTTCATACAATTGTTAAATTAATTAATTATATACTAATTAATTTTAAATTAATATAATAACCAATAAAATATAAAGAGAATGTTTTTATAGAAAAAAAATTTATGCCCACAGGAACAGTTATATCCCAATAAATTCAATTAATTAATATTAGTGAGTTATATTTATTTAATAAATATATTTTTTATTCAATATTTTATTGGTATTCTTTTAATAGATTATATATGAATATTGTAACAATACACCAAATTTTATGTATAAACCCTATTATTTATTAAAGAATTTTTCCAACCTTATTATATGTAAACTATTTTGAAAACATTTTTGGGGTATTTAATAAATAATAATTATAAAAAAAATTATATTAATTTAGAAAATAAAAATTTACTTATGGTGATTTTTTGGTATTTCATATGAAGATTCATTTTTTAATGAATAGTGAAAAATAATGACTTTTAATGGTATTATTTTAATAATATATTAAATCATTTAAATTATAATTTTTTATTGGTTTTAAATTTTATTTATGTTAATTTTTTATTATTTAATAAAATTTAGTTCATTTGAATCAATTTCACTTTGAAATTGAATATAAAAACATAGGAAAATTTTTTATGGTTTTAATTTAAAAACCTTCATTGTTAGCCTATCAGAGGGACTAAATTTATATTAAAATTTTCCTCTTTTGGGATTTAAATTTGAAAAACTTATTTCATATCTGTAATCATTATAATTTATAATTTATAATATGCTGAAAATGTTTTTTTTCAAAAAATAATTGTGAAATAATAAAAATTAATTGTAAAGATTATGCTTAAATTAAGTTTAATAAGGGATTAAACCTTAAACATAAGGGGAAAATGTCAAAGGAAGTTATAAAAAATCCATTTTATATAAATATTTAGAATATATCATCCCATTAATTAAATTTAGTACTTTATTTGTTCCAATTATTTGGAAAAAACAAGGGTGGAATTCCCTTTTCAAAAACTTACAAGATAACACTCCTCATCCACTATAAAAGTTAACTTAAAAACCTCCCACTTATCCAAAACTATCAAGACACATTGGATCTAACATGATATTCCAAAATAGATAATAAGCATACCTCCTATTATCCTTGAATCCTAACTTTGGTTATCATTCCATCCATGGAATCCCTTTGATGCAAACCAAAAGCTGTTACCCAAATAAGAGGTATCCTCGTCTCTCAAGTTATTTAGTTTATTTTCATTCTCTACAACTAAAAATATCAATATTACATTATTATATAAAAATATTATCCTATATATACTCCTATATTATTATATTAGGGGTTCAATGTACACTTACCGACACATCCTTCAAACGTGAAACGAAGATAACATTTTTGTATATAAATAACTAACGCCTCCCGAAATAGTGTTATTTGTTTCTCCGTTACCATGTCTTATGGTTAGGAAATATGATGGAAAATATGTATAGATATTTTATATCCTTTATTCATAATTACTTCATAATTTTTTAATTATTTTATAACAAATTCTATTACGCACTCTAATTTGTAAATACGATGACACTCTTTTTGGATGTGTAGACAACCGCCCCCTCAAAGCAACGCGACTCAGTCTCACTAACAGAATGTATAAAAGAAAATTTTGATATAAATTTGTAACATATATGAAATATATATGAATCTTAAATTATAATATAAATATATATCATTTAATTTTAACCCTTTTAGTATGACAAATAATTAAACTAACGTTCATCTGTACGTACAGTATGCCATATACATTAACAGTGTATTTAATTTTTTTCTGAAAATATTTTATTTTATTATAAATACATATATACTAGATATATATGATATTTAAATCATTTTTGACATTATTGAAGTTATGAAACCATGATAGTACCAACAAATAACATGTCAACACATTAATGAAAATATAGACAACTAACACCATAAATAGTGAAAATAATGAATTTTCATTCACATACGAGTAATAATATATAATAGAAAGATACTATATCATATCATAAATATTAATATGGTTCTATAAGAATTTAGGTTCTTTTTTAAAACAATTATAATGTAATTTAATGGCTATCTATCCAAAAACTAAATCCATGGTAAGATATTTAATCTCAATTTACATTTCATTGATACTAATTTATTGTTATGCACTGTAAAGAACCGGAAATTTCAAGGAAATTTATTTCTTAAGTACATTGGAATTTTACGAGTCTGCGATTTCCGATGGCACTTGATTTCGAGGACCAGTGTGCCCGGATTCAATTTCTGAAGTTTTGTTCCAGTACGTTCAGTAAACGTATCTGCGAGTTTTTCTATCTTGTGAACCGGTGCTCGGAATTGAAATATGAGGACACCGATGAACTCGCAGTGTCGGTATTCGCTTAAGGGGACCTCAACCGCAGTTCCGTTGTATGCAGGTTGAATGTTAATTTTTGGGGTTTAATAAAAAAGTTAAATAATATTTTTGCGAACAATTTTATTTATCATGTGTTGTTAAATCCTACATGGGGAAGTTATCAGTGGGGACCACACCCAAATAAACCTCTCATTAGAGGATATTTGTAAGGTGGGGCCTACACGATCCTAACCTTATCATCTCCCTATAACTCCCCCTAAACTCCCTTAAACCCCCTTGTTTAATTCTTGACAACTCCCCTCTTTAATTGTTAAACTCTCCACCTTCTACTTGGTCATTAATATGAAAACACCTTGAATTGATTATTTTAAACTCCAAAAATTAATTAATTACTTTGGGTGGATTTGAATCATCTTGAAAATGCATGGCATGTTTATTAAAATAGGGGGAGACTTAATATAATATTGTATTGAAAAATATTTTTGGGTGGAACCTCTTGAGGATTACAAATAAGTGTTCCTCTCCGCGAAGAACGCACCACGACTCGAAGAACAGGGAGCTTCTCCTCTCCACTTTTCTTTCCAACTGGAACAAGATCATGAGGGACACCTTCACCTCTTCTTCTTCCTCTGCATCAAGGGAGAAGACACTACTAGTGAGGGGCGTCTTCTACCACAACATCCGACCACCACGGTGTTCATCTTCCGCGACTACAAAGAACAAGCCTTCATCAAGGTAGGGGTTTGTTTCAATTATAATTTAATAAAATTTTTCTCCATCCTTCGTTAAAACCATGTTTTACCTTTGTCCAATTGATACCGCCTAAAGCAGAGGGCTTGTGCCGAACGAACATGGCCCGATGACCCTCCGGTTGTTCTTGGATACATTGGCGGCGGCAACAAGAGGCGGTGGCAACGAACGGAAGCGTAATCCATGTGCCGACCACTTAAGGGAAGAACAGTGGCCCGCAACCGCGGGCTGCTCGGCTGAAGAAGAAATGGCCAGCTAAAGTTGGCCGGGCCGAAGGAAGACCGCGGTGCCAAAAGGGGCATCGTGCTACGGAAGACCATCGCCCGCGTTTCGCATGCTGTTCGGCGAGCAAACCAGCCAGCAGGCGGTCGGCCAGGCTTAAAAGAACCGCGGAGTAAAGAGGGTTCCATGTAGGAGGAACCGCGGCCCACCCGAGCGGGAGGCTTGTGCAGAGGATGGCCAACCGGATTCTGCCGGCTGGTTTGGGAGGGCGGCGCCGCTTAGTGCCGCTGGTTCGGGAAGCCTCCCCCCCTCGGACCGCTTGGCCACTTCAGGACAAGCCGCGGCCAGCCCGGTCGCGCCGTGTCGTGCCATGTCGGGTCGGTCCGGGCCGTTCCCCCCTCGGGCCGGGCCGCATGATTCATCAGGCCGGTTCGACTCTCTGCCGTGTTGGACCTGCCAAAACTGGGTTGACCCGACCCATCCGCCTACTAGGCTTAACAGGCCAGGCCCATTTTCACTTAAACGTGAATAACTTTTAGTCTGCGCGTCTGATCGACATTCCATCTACGGCATAGGGATCCTTATGATGAGGCAGTAATTTTACAATACTCTATGTGAGTTTTGGACAAATTTGGGATATGGCCGGGTTTGGAACAAGCGTAAATCCAACCGGGCCCCCGGATCAAAAATTCTAATAACTCATCGACCGAACTTCTGATTGACACGCCGTCTGTCGCGTTGGGATCCTTTTGACGAGACGGAACATAGAGATACATCAACTCTAATCTTCGTGACAATTGATGTATCGACCCCTTTGCTCGAGAAGCGGTCCCTCCTGGAATCTAGCGTACTATGTGCGGGAACCCTAGAGCTTGCTACGACTGCAATGACTACTTTACTAGAATCCTTCATGGGTTCGGTGACGATGACTACCATACTGGAATCCTCTGTGTGTTCGACGATGATGATTATTGTTCTTGTATCCTACGTGGGTTCGACAGTTCGTCTACTGTAATTGTATCCAACGTGGATCCGACAATTTGACTATTGTACTTGTATCCTACGTGGGTCTGACAGAGTAGCTAGTCTAGTATCCTACGTGGGTCCCACAACTTAGAGGGACTAGTATCCTACGTGGGTCCGAAAACTTAAATGAATCAGTGACATCATCTGATCATCTTTATCACTTTACGAAAGATGTATACCTGTGTGAGCTGAGTCTTGAATTTCAATAATTACCATCGGTGTGATTGACTTCTTTCCTGTGTGGACTAGGTTTTGCTTGGGCTCGAGAGTTAGAGCTGAACTGGAATTGATGACTTAGGTATATGTATGGGCATGTACCTAAGTAGAGTTGGTTGATACTTGGTGATTATATCTGTTCTTTGTGGTTTATCCTTCATGGATTCTAGGAGACCATCGGGGGTATCAGGGTCCCTACTGACTATTATTATACTCAGTCATACACGAGCTATTCTCGTACTATGTTGTTTTGGATGCAGACGACGGAGAACACTGATCGTGGTAGAGACTTGTGGAACTGGACGGTACTCGTAGGTGGACCACTTGGCATGACCTACATGGGGCGGATGGACGGACCCGAAGTGCCGAGGAGACCATTTGTACCCACCCTTCAGGTGGGATTCCCGAAGGACGACTCAGTGGTTTCTGCATTTTTTTACTCTTGTTGTATTATACCTTTAGTTTTACTGTACTTACTATTGGGCTTGTATTTTCGGCCCCTTTCTTTCCATAACATACATTTGTATACAGTTTTACTTTGTGATTATTTTTTTCACATACTCTATTGTGTTTGTTTACTATATAAAGGAAATGCCTTCCCTTTTTATCGGGAATTACGCCTTTGGTGCTAGTCTCCATCCCCTAGCCTATGGAAGGTGGGCTTGGGGTAGTCGCAGCATGGGCCCTGAGAACAGGTCGTGACAAATTGGTATCAGAGGAGTCGGTTCTACCGAATGACCCAGGACTCTGATCATTCCATTCTATGAAGCAATAGTGTTAAGAGTATTGAGTGTGGTTTTCAGTCTAGGGAGTCCAGTGTTGGTATGGCGGCCGACGTATCCATACACCTGAATCATGATCTCTGATTTCCAACTCAGTGCACGAAAACACTGATTGCATGTGTGTTTCAAAAATTTTCTTTGTGATTACATTATGTCAGCTCACCAGGTATATTTTTTGACCGTGGAAAACCTGTTTCTTTTTAGGATGGAACCACGAAAGCAGCCAACTATGGTTCCGAGTCGCGTACGAGATGGCATCCCACCGAGCGACGAGGCCTCAATGCAGGGACCCGTCATAGCGGAGGTACCAGCAACACCTATACCCGCTGGACCACCAATACCACCATCACCAGTTGCAGAGAGTGCATTCCTCCTGAGTGCGTTGCACAAATTTCAATGATAGAGGCCTATGATGTTTCAAGGTGAGTCAGATTTTCAGACAACCGAGCGCTAGTTGGAGGTTATAGCATGAGTTTTCCACACAGTTGGGACACCCACTGACTTGATGGAATAACTACTTATTAGTCTCTTTCAGGGATAATTTGAGAGGTGTTGGAGCCTGATGCTCCAGTTTTACGATGAGGCGACCCTCACATTGGGAAAATTTGAGGGTATTTTTAGGGTAGAGTTTGTACCATCGACTCTACGCACTGTGCATACTCAAGAGCTGCTGCTCTTACTGCAGAGCTTTCCGACAGTAATCGAGAAATCACCAGCAGGCAGTAGGCAGATGACACGGAGGCACAAGTGGGTTAGATCAACAATTAGATGACCCCAAGATGTGGCATTGGCAGTGCGGGGCACCCGAGGCCGAGGGAGCTCAGAATGGAGGAGGGTCTGTTGTTCATGAAGAGAATGGGGTCACAAAGCGCGTGACTATCCGACTCACCACATAGTTGATCAGCATGTGTTGGAGAGCCACAAAGATAGAGGGAGCAGTGGAAGCTTGAGCAATAGCCAAGCGGTGGACGAGGAAGTGGACAAGGTCCTTTAGTGGATGGTGATCAGAGTCATCGAGCACTACTACCACCACCCTTATAAGGTTATCCTAGAGCTCCGAGAGTAGGTGTATAGGAGTGGAACTAGCTCCAGTCATAGAGGCCATTGTTCATGAGGCTTCTAGCTTTGATGTTTTTGTTGTTTGTAGTTTTTTGGTCTTTGTACTATGATCTGTAGTAATAAAATACACTTGTCCATGTGATTTCTTCTTCCCTACCATTTCGTATGGTTGATACTAAGAGGTTTCGGTTAAAACAGTTGACTTGACCCTCACATTCGAGATTCTTACTGTAGGAGACCTAGGGACCACACACTGCTACAGACAGTGTGACTCGGCCCTTGGAGGCGAGAGTAATAGTTGGATCTCTTGGTAGTAGCGTCGAGGCCTAAGGATGTTGTCCATGGCATGAAATAGTATCATTCATACCAGGATTGACTGTATTAGGAAAAGAATGTGGTTCATCCAGGGGATGAGACCAGATTTCTTTTTTCAGCAAAGGAGAAATCTTAGAATCTATTGTAGGACGTAAGCGAAAAACTGGTGTAGTTGAGTTCTATACAAATGGATAGTCGCACCCAAAGTTCATTGAGGAAATGGTTTACGGTTTACTATAATCTCAATGTCTCAGGTTTGTCTTCTCATAGAAGGACCCGAACATGGGACAGCGGTGATGGCTCGAGTTCCTCCAGGACTATGACTTTGATATAGTCTATACTCCTAGGAAGGGGAATGTTGTAGCTGATGCTCTCAGCATAAGATCAGACATCCAGCTGCTAGGAGAGGCGAATGAGCAGCTATCCATGTTATATATATCTTTTGTGGACATTGTTGGAGCAGCCTTTCATCAGTCTCTCAAAGTCACTCCTCCACTTCTTCAGTGAGTCAAAGAGGCACAACGTGAGGACGTTGACTGTGAGACGTGACGTGCTCAGATATCCATAGGGAAGGTGCCTGATGGATTTTCTGAAGGAGGGGATCACGTCATCCTTTTCAGGGGACGTACTATGGTTCTAGTTTCACTGCAGGAGGACGTGCTGAGGGAGTTTCACACTTCCCCTCTAGCGGTACATCCATGAGTGCCAAAGATGTACCAGGACCTAAAACGACAGAACTGGTTGCCAGGTTGAGGAAGGTTGTAGCAGAGTTTGTTTCATGATGCCTCACATGTCAGCAAGTGAAGGAAGAGCACCAGGTACTGGCAGGCTTGGTACAACCCTTTGAGGTCCCATAGTGGAAGTGGGACGGGATATCCATGGATTTCTTGATGGGGTTTCCACATACATCCAAAGGAAATGACTCTATTTGGGTGATCGAAGACCGACTCACCATGTCAGCCCACTTCCTACCGATCAGAGAGCAGGTCTCAGTAGAGTGCTTGGGATGCCTCTACATTTCGGAGATCGTACGGCTTCATGGTGTGCCATCGACTATCGTTTCTGAATGAGATTCTCGTTTCACTTCCTGACATAGGAAGGGGTTACAGGAGGCTTTTAGAACACAGCTACATCTAAGCACCGCCTTCCATTCTCAGACGGATGGCCAGACTGAGAGGACTATTCAGACTCTCAAGGAAATGCTTCGTGCATGTGTCCTTGACTTCGGTCGCAGGTAGGAGGATCCCCTACTCTTGGTGGAGTTTGCGTACAACAAAAGCTACCACTCCACCATTGGGATGGCACCATACGAGGAACTCTATGGTTGACCTTGCAGATCACCTCTGTGCTGGACTGACCCTGGGGATTCAGCACTTATAGGACCAGAGATGGTTCAGGCTACGATAGAGAATGTCCATATCATCCATGTCCAGATGAAGACTGCACAGAGCAGACAGAAGTCCTATGCTGAGAGGAGACGGAACCACTGGAGTTTGAGGATGGATACCATGTCTTCTTATAGGTCTCACCTTGATGGAGTATATAGAGATTTGGCTGGGGAGGCAAGCTATATCCGCATTTCATCAGACCATTCCAAGTCCTCATCAGAGTAGGTGAGGTGGCTTACCGCCTGGTCCTTCCACGTCAGTTTCACCGAGTGTATGACGTCTTCCACGTATCTCAGCTGAGGAGATACGTACATGATCTGACCCACATCATCGATCATGAGGAGATAGACATCGATGATGGGGCGATGTTTGTGGAGGTCCTGGTGTAGATCGTGGATCGACAGGAGAGGGTTCTACATGGACGGTCGATTTCTCTGGTGTGTATTCATTGGCAGCAGGGGAACCTCCAGGAGAGAACTTGGGAGCGGGAGGCTCAGATGCGATCTCAGTGCCCCCATTTGTTTCCCTAGTGTGTGTTGTATAATTATGAGGATGTAAAGCTCTGAGGTGAGCATAATGTAAAGACCCAGAAATTTAAAATAAAATTTTTTCTTATATACTTTGGAATTTTACGAGTCTGTGGTTTCTGAAGGCACTTGTTTCTGAGGCCCGGTGTGCCCGGAATTAATTTCTGAAGGTTTGTTATGGTACGTTTAGTAAATGTATGTGAGAATTTTTCTATCTTTTGAACTGGTGCACGGAATTGAAATCTGAGGACACCGATGAACTCACAGCGCTGGTATTCGCTTAAGGGGACTTTTACCGCATTTTTTTTTATGCGGGTTGAATGTTAATTTTTGGTGTTTAATAAAATTGTTAAATAATATTGTTGCAAACAATTTTATTTATCACGGGTAGTTAAATACTACATGGGGACGTTATTGGTTGGTCTCGAACACAAATAACCTCTCATGAAATGATATTTGTGGGGTGGGGCCCACATGAGCTTAACCTTTTCATCTCCCCAGAACTCCCCCTAAACTCCCTTAAACCCCCTTTGTCTAATTCCTGACTACTTCCCTCTTTAATTATTAAACTCTCCACCTTCCACTTGGTCATTAATATGACAACACCTTGAATTAATTATATTGAACTCCACAAATAAATTAATTACATTGGGAGGATTTCAATCATTTTGAAAATGCATGGAATGTTTATTAAAATAGGGGGAGCCTTAATATAATATTTTCCTAACAAATATTTTGTGGCAGAACCTCTGGAATATTAGAAAGAAGTGTTCCTCTCCGCGATGAACACTCCACGACCCGAAGAATGGGGAGCTTTTCCTCTCCACTTTTCTTTTCAACCAGAACAAGATCGTGAGGGACGCCTTCACCTCTTCTTCTTACTCCTCGTCAAGGGAGAAGACACCACTAGCGAGGAGCGTCGTCTATGACAACAACTCTTCCTCCAACATTGACAGAATCGATGCCTGTTCTCCGTAACGTCGTCATCTGCGATGCCTTACCAACGCGATGTTTGTCTTCCACGACTACGACGAACAAGCCTTGATCAAGGTAGGGGTTTGTTTCAATTTTAATTGAATAAAATTGTTCTTCGTCCCTCGTTAAAACCATGTTTTACATTTGTCCAATTGATACCGCCTAAAGCGGAGGGTGCGGGCTGAACGAACACATCCCAAAAACACTTCGATTGTTCGTGGATAATTTGGCAGCAGCAACGAGAGGCAGTGGAAACGAACGAATGCGGCGGATATGCACCGGCTGCATGCGGAAGAACCGCGGCCCGCAACCGTCGGCCGCTCGGCTAAAGAAGAACCAGCTGGCTAAAGCTGGTTGGGCCAAAGGAAGACCATGACGTGACATGGCGAGCCACGCTGTGGAAGACCGCGGCCCATGTTCTGCGGGCCGCTCAGCGGGCGAACCAGCCGGCAGGCGGCCGGCTGGGCTGAGAAGTACCACGGGGCCTGGAGGGCACCGCGCTGCAGGAACCGCGACCCACCCGAGCGGGCTGCTTGCACCAGGAAGGCTATCTGGATTCGGATGGCCAGTTTGGCAGGGCGACACCTCTTGGCACTGCCGGTTTGGGAAGCCGGCGGGCCACGTCCCCTCCCCCCCTCGCACCGCCCCTCCAGCTGACCGAGCTGGACCGGGCCTTGCCGGGCCGCGCCGTGCCGCGCCGGGCCGGGCCCGACCGCGCCACGTCGTTCCAGGCCGGGTTGCGCCCCTCTGGCCGGGCCACGTGGTTCATCGGGCCGGTCTGACCCTCTGTCGAGTCAGACCCGCCAAAACTATGTTGACCTGACCCGTCGGCCTATTGGGCTTAATGGATAGGGCCCATTTTCACTTAAACGTGAATAACTTTTAGACCGCGCGTCTGATCGATGCGCCGTCTACGGCACTGGGACCCTTACGACGAGGTGGTCCTTTTTCAATAATCTATGTGAGTTTTGGAAAGCTTTGAAAAATCTCTGGGTTTGGAATGAGCGTATTTCCAACCGAGCCCCCGGAACAAAAATGCTAATAACTCACAGACCGGGCATCCGATTGATGCGCCGTCTGTCACGTTGGCTTCCTTTTGATGAGACGAAACTTCAAGATACATCAACTCTAGAAATCGTGACAATTGATGTATCAAAACCTTTTATCTAGGAGAGGACCCTCCTGGAATCAAGCGTGATGTGTGCGGGAACCCTAGAGCTGGCTGCGACTACAACGACTACCATACTGGATTCCTCTGTAGGTTCGGCGATGACGACTAACTTACTGGAATCCTCTGTGGGTTCTATGTCGATGAATACTGTTCTTATATCCCACGTGGGTCCGACAGTTCAACTACTGTACTTGTATCCTATGTGGGTACGACAGTTGGAATATTGTACTTGTATCTTACGTGGGTCCGACAGTTCGAATTCTGTACTAGTATCCTACGTGGGTCCGACAGAGTGGCTGGTCTAGAATCCTATGTGGGTCCGACACCTTAGCTAGACTAGTGTTCTACGTGGTTCCGATAGCTTAGAAGAATCAGTGACTGCATCTGATCATCTTTATCACTTTACGAAAGTTGTATACCTGTGTGAGATGAGTCTTGACTTTCAATCATTACCATTTGTGTGATTGACTTCTTTTCTATGTGGACTGGGTTGTGCTTTATCTAGAGAGTTAGAGTCGAACTGGAATTGATGGCTTAGGTATTTGTAGGGGCATATACCTAAGTAGAGTTGGTTGATAATTTGTGATTATATCTTTTCTTTGTGGTTTATCCTTCGTGGATTCTGGGAGACCATCGGTGGTTTAAGGGTCCCTACGGAGTGTTATTATACTCACCCTTGCACGTGTTATTCCTGCACTGCATTGTGTTGAATGCAGACGACGGACAACACTGATCGTGGTAGAGACTTGTGGAGCTGGACGGTACCCGGAGGTGGACCACTTGGCGGGACGTACACGGAGCGGACGGACAGACCCGAAGTGCCGAAGAGACCATCTGTACCCACCCTTCAGGTGGGATTCCTAGAGGATGACTCAGTGGTTTCTGATTTATTTTACTGCTGTTGTACTAGACCTTCAGTTGTACTATACTTACTGTTGGGCTTTTATTTCTAGCCCCTTTCTTTCCAGCACATAATTTTGAATACAGTTTTACTTTGGGCTTACATTTTTTGTGTACTCTGTTGTTTTTTTACTATATAAAGGCAATTAATTCCCTTTTTATTGATAATTATGCCTTTGGGGCTAGTCGCCAGCCCTGGGCCTATGGAAGGCGGGCTTGGGGTAGTCACGGCACGAGCCACAAGGACGGGTCATGACATGCACCTGGTTTCTTTATATGGTGTATATACTACACATTGAGATGTTATATAATGAATATAACTATTATGAAGATATTATAAGTTTTATTTAATGTTATGACTTCATTTATATTAAGATTCAAATGTTTTCGAAGTGGTGTGGGGCTCTTTGGAATGTCTAATGATTATTCACCTCCAAAAAATTTAAGTTTTAAATAATGAATCTCATTTCATTTTTTGATTAATAAAATTATATCAAAATAATCACATTATATTTTCACCTAATTTCTAATATAAGGTTTATATACTACCTCATTTTCATATAATATCATTACTCATCCATGATTCATTATATTTTTAGTTTCAATTTAAATTATTTCAACTATGGTGATTTGAGATAAATATTACCAAGTAGAAATAATTTCATAACACAATTTCTTAACATTGTGTTCTATTACATCATCATTTGTAGTTAATATTCTATGATTAAATTTATAATAACATTGAGTATCTATTCTTGTATTTCGTCTTATATATGTGGTTTTATAGTTGATACATATAATCTACTCATTGGTTGATTATCACTCCAACATTACAATACTTTAAAGTGGTTACATTACACTCTATTTATTTTCAGGATTTTTTATAATTGAATTTAAATTATAGGAAATTATGTTATCATTTTCTATTAAAAACATTCATATTATTATATTCTAGTTATTCTTGACGTTTTTATGTAAAAGTTTTATTTTCCCACTCTTTGGTACTTAAAATATTTTGGAAAATGTTTTTAAAAAACCTAACACAATTTATCTCTTCAGATGAAGAACCCATTTTCTTCTAAATAACATATTTTTATGAAAATGTTTCCATTTTGGTTTTAAACTTTTAGAAATTATTTTCAAAATGAATTTTCAACCATTAAAAATGATTTTTTTAAATTGATATTTAATGAGAAGGATTTCAATGGAGTTTTCAAAACAAAAATCATATTTTCCTATAGAAAATTTTCAAAAAAAATATTTTATACTATTTTAATTCATAAATAGAAAAAAACTGTTATCCTTACTCGTCATGGGATATTTTGTCTTGATACTATCCTTATTTTTCTTCTGAATGATTTATGATTGATATGGAAATGGATAGTAATCACATTTATATACTTGATTCCTTTGTTACCCACCTTGAAATATTCATTTTTCAATGATCATTGAACATAGAATTTACATAAATTATCCATATTATTTATAATGGATATGTTAATTTCATAAAGCTTATACCAAGTTTCATGTGGTGTTCACTTTTAAATTTATTTTATAATTTGACGAAATATTGATAAATCTATATATTTTACCCCACATATATATATATATATATATATATATATTTGTAATGGAAGATTTATAAATCAAGTGTTAGATATACGAGGAATGATCTAGACAATAAAGAATTTGGTGGTCCTGGTAATAGATTTCCCCTTAGTGTATTTGTAGTCCAATGGGACAAGTTGGATGGTTGTCTATATTATATAAGTTTATAACAAATATTCTAAAATGTCTGGTGAAAGGTCATGAAGGTTATGGTTTCATGTACAAAGGAAACATGGAGTCCAATAATTATGAATTTCCCTCATTTATTTTCATCTATAGCTCATCAATGGGACTATTTATCGACATATATATCGATGTAGTTAATTTTAAGTTCATTGATTAAATGGAACGAGTTTCCATTTCTTATGTTTCCATTTTTATTTTTCCTTACGTAGTTATTTGAATGGAATTTGATATCATTTATTACACTTATATACATTATATTGAGTCAGTTTATTGATTACATGGATTAGGACTACAATAATTACATTTCCATGTCGATTATTCTCATTTATTAATTATTACATCAGCTATAATTTCACCTTACTAAAAATGTGAGCTCACGCTTATTTTGTTTTCTTTTATATAATAATCTAATAAGTAAAATAAAAATGGAATGAATGGATACTCTAGATAGAATAAAGTTAACCTTAGAAGATTTTTTTTTATAATTATTGTACTCATTAGTAATACAAGACTAAAATATGAATGTGGTTTACCAAGAGTACTAAACTGATCAATCATGTAGGTTTTGATTCCTTGTTATCATTCCAATTTTTTTATATTAGATACCGACTATTGGATTTTTGGGTTTGGTTCAATAAAATTATCATAAAATAATAGTTCAAATTATATTATTATAAATGAAAATGGATGTATATATTTTTTGGAAGTTCAATAATATTTATTTCTGTTCTATGAATTATAAAATATAAGTTTAAATAAATATAAAAAATATCATTGTATGAGTTGAAATAAATAATTATAATAATATATGTTTTAAATTCGATAGTAAAAAATTAGATAAAAATATAAATGATATATAAAATATCATAAGTAAAAAATACCATTATAATTTGTTAGATTTTAATTAGTAAGATAATACAAAAAATTATAAAATATAAACGAAAATATTACTAAAATGGCATAAATATTATTTATAGTTAACTAAAAAGTTCATAATGATTTATTATAAAATTAAATTTAGTAAAAAAAATTCAATAAGCATTGTATATATCTATCTATATAAATATAATAATATTATAAAATTATTATCATATTAAAATTTATGAAAAAAAATTTCTACTACAGAAGTCATAAGGGGTAGCTCAATCTAACTAATTATGGTGGAAGGAGAAACCAAAATGGATAACCATCTTGATCATATCACATGGTGGAAATACTGAAATGCTTGTATGTGGGAAACTATATTGGGAATATATCATCCATAAGAGGGCATATGCAAGTAGTCCTATATCGGATGGGGCATCTTGTGAAGCCTAGTGCATGTATTATGGCTCCAAGAGTGGACAAAGGGTTACTTGCATTGAACTACTAAAGGAACTCAATAGGTTTTCAGTGAGTGTGATACCAAGAATATCCTTGATGTTTCATCAGAGTATCTATGCATCATATCTCAGCCTAAATACATTTTCAAACACTAAGATATGTTTGGTCAGTTTGATGTATGTCGTCTGATCCAATATTTTTCATCTTATTCCACACACACTAATCCTATATTTCCATAAAATTATCCTTCTTCTAGTGATACATGAATCATCATATTCTTTTAATTCATAACTATTGAATGGCCTAGATCACTAACATATTATTTCTCCATTATCATCTTAATCCAAAACCATGCTCATAGCCCCCAGGATACTAAAGTGAAATTTTGAAACCTATGCTTTAATATGTCATTGCATAAACCCATTTGTTAATCAATGAATATCTCCCACTATTTCCCCCTTATCCAACAATTATAAAACAAATTCCCCATTCATGCTAATATTCTAGAATACAACAAATCATTCTATTATGTGACCAAAATCTATTTTACATTGAATGTTTCAATGCCAAAATTACGTGGGGGTGTCGTAATTTTTTTATGAAATATTCATTATAACTCCATGAAGCATAACGAAGAAAATATGAATGAATTATATATTTACAAAAAATGATCATAATATATTTTAAAGAATAAAAATTATGAAATTTCATGTAAGTGGCTCTATCTTCCTACATTGTTTATCAGAAATCACTAATATAATCCCTATGAATGTAACATGCATGGTATTTTGTTTGGTAAGGTCCATGAAAATTGACTTAGAGATATATTTTTAAGGATATATCAATACAAAATCAGTAGAATTTTCAATTTACACTATAATTTATCAAGAACCATTTTCCATGAATGATATATATTTGGAGTATACATTATATTTTATAAAAACCATGAAGTCCAATGAAAAATGAAATTCTATCATGATCCGGAATTCCGATACATGTCTAATTTCATGAAATATAGAAATAATACAAGTTACAAAATAAATCCTTTTATGAAAATAGTAGTGTTGGGAAACTATATATTATTTAGATATCATGACAGACAAGAGTGGGAAATATTTTATTATTAAACCAGAAAAAGGATTTTGTGGTGGTCCTTTTATTTATGATTTAACCATATATTAAAATATATTTTGATACACAAGGAGAATTCTGATATGTATACTTCCCCCTAATATATGTCGTTATTTTATCCTTTTAGAATTATAAAAAATATTAAATTAATGAAGTAGGGATGAGTGTGTCCTTAGGATAACCTCTAAGAATACCTTCAATAGAGAAGTAACATTTACTTATGATTAATGTTGATGAGATATTATTACCTTAAATTTCTAGTTTTATCTATTACATTAATTTATGGTATTTTTAAATATTAAGAGTTCTCTTGAAATTAAATAATTAATCCATTTTCAATACACTATATTTAAAAATATTTTATGGGTTGTTTTCATTTAAAATATTTTTTTATTCCAAAGATAATGTGGCCATTTTAAAATCATTATTTTAATGTTTTCAAATAATTTTTTATTTTTCAATTGAAATAATAAGTTTCATGAAGGAATTTTTTTATAAAAGTTTTTTGACTCCAAGGAACATATTATCAATTTTAAATTTGGTAATTTTATATATATAATATTCTTTTAACATATGTGGGATTCATTCATGATTACATATATTTAATTTCCTAGAGTAATATTCTTCATTGACATTCCATATATGTTATGGGGAAAAATATTTGTTGAAATTTTAATAATTATTTATAATTAGTTCCTATGAACGTTTAGATTATTTCTAATATTTTTGAAGGTATGTAATTTCTTTTATAAATCCTTTATAACAATTACGAGATATGTAATTATGTCCATTGAAAATAAATTAGACTGATATGATGTTTTGAAAAGTTATTTTTAAGGGATTTATAATGGTAAAGGAATGATCTAAAAAACATTTATAAAAAATTTAGTACTTGGATATATAGTATGATAATGAGGAATAGAAATTGAACCCATGATATCAAGTGGAAATTTTCATAATTTTTTGTTTAAATATTCAATATATTATAATCTCTATGTGGATTTCATAATGATTTTTGAGTTTCATTATAGTCCATAATGTGATATTATTTTCAATGGATATATGTTTTCAAATGATATTGTGTTTTCAAAATAGCATGCATTTTAAAAGATTTGAACAATACTTCTTATGGATTTTTATTAACCTAAATGAATATTTACAGAAAATATATTTTATTATATCAAAATATTTATATTTGATATAAAAGTAAAAAATTTAGAAGGCGTTATTACTATCATTAAGGGAAATAAATTTTAGCTTATATTTTAATACCCATTGTTAAGAAATTATTTTTTTGACTCTATGTTTTAAAAATATTTTTACATGTATAGTTTTGAGTAATAGATCAATTAGGAATGGTCTGGTTTAAGACTCTGTACTATTTGAATCCATATAAGAGTCTAGAATTTTTTTATATAATCTGATAAATATCAGTATCTCGTATTCCTAAAAATCCCTTGACTGATAATACCGATGGATTTAATATTGTCATGTGATGATGATTATTTTATCTTTTTGAAAAATTTATATTGAAATTTTAGGCACCAGATCAACAAATGTGTGTCTTGGGATGTCATATTTGGTGTTGGAGGAAAAGTTTAAAAATATATATATATTAAGTTGATTATTTTTTATATTGCATTTAATAATTATAACGATTTTGGAGATAGAAAAATTAAATTTTAAGTGAATTTATATGAAAGTAATATTATAAAGTTTCTATGACTTAAGGAGAGAATCCAAAATAATATAGGGTATCATTGTCTCAGATATTGGAATCAGCAGACTGTATTTTAAAAATAATTTTTTTTCAGAATAATATCTTAATGTTTTTTCAATACAAATTCTCTGTGTCAAAATTAAAGTGGTTATTTTGTTTTATGGATCATTTGGAAGTAAAAAAATTTAGATATAAGTATGATTTTGATTATGTAATTTATTTAATGGTGGAAGTAACACCCTGAGAATTTATCATAAAGTTTTATTTAAAATTAACTTTTATTGAATATCACATTGTATTATTCAGGCTATAACATAATTTTTATTTTTTATATGTATAACATTATTTTTAAAATATTCAAGTTTTAGAAATTAAAATTTTATAAATCATCTATTATGTTTTTTATTTTTAAAAAATAGATTCTTGATAAAACTGTAATTATTTCCTTATAATAATGAATAATAATTAATAATATGTATAACACTATATCATTTAAGGAGAAAAAAATAAATTTTATGTTTTGTAAATTATTGAATTATTATATAAATATTGAGAGGAATATGTCATTTAAATATAATTTATAATGAATAAAATATTATAACATAATAATAAAATATATTCATTGATGAATGAAAATTCAATTATTTATGAAATAATAATTTGATATAAATTGTGAAAGTAGTGTATAAATAAAATTAATTACAAATTTAAAATAAAAATTTAGATTTTGAAATGAGAGAATATATTTTTTTGAAGTTGAATAACATTTATTTTCAGACTATGGTTAAAAAAATACAAGTTAGAAAAATTATACAAAATCTAATTGTGGGATTTAAAATAAATAAATATAATTCAAATTAATGGTATAAGAATATACAATAAAAAATAGTAAAAAATACTAAACTTATATAAAAATTATAACAAGATAATATAATAATGACTTATAAAATTTGTATTATTTGGATAATAGAAAAAGTATAACATATAAATAAATACATTTAATTAGGTATATATATAAAAATATAATTACTAATATATTTTAATTTATTTATTATAAAATTGTATTTAATAATATATATATATATGCACAATATATATCTATATACACATAAAAAGTATCAAATATATATATATATATATGAATTTAAGAAAAACATTACAATTAAAAAAATTAGTGAAAAAATAAATCCACCCACAAAATCCATAAGGGTATGCACAATGTACCTAATTGTGGGAGAAATCTCATTGATCACATGGTGTCAAGGGTGAAATGTATGCAAGTGGTAAATCCAAGTGGGCTCATAAAACCGACATGAGTTTGTAGGTATGTGGGCCTATGTAGGGAGGCGTGGCATGTGCAACCTAGTGTATGTTGGGTGTTTTCAGGAGAGGACCACAGGTTACTCACGTCGATTTTTTTTGAACATCAAATTTTAAGTGTGACTACGATATCAAGTAGTTCTCAAATGAGGTATCATTATAACTAGGAAATGTTGCTCTACTTGAAAACATACGTGGACTATAAGGTTCACAAGATAAGTTTGATATAGGACATCTAATCCAGTTCATTGTTCATCTTATTCCTTGCACACTAATCCAATGATTCCATTAGTTTGTCTATCTTTTTTCTAATGTGTGAATCCTCTACATCCATGTATGTATAACCTTTAGAACACCCATATTGATTTTTTCTTCTTTCTATACAATCATCATCCTTTGGAAATATTTCTATAGTTTATTAGATACTAAAGAAAACTTTGGAATTTTATGCGTGAAGATATATCCCCATACACCACATTTTTAATTAAAGATGTCCTCCTAACCATTTTCACCTCATCTTATATTCATTAATACAATGAACTATTTAGGAAAACATCTTATCTTAGAAAATTTGATTCCATCAAGATTCGAAAATGAGTTTTAATTCTACAGTTGCAACATCAATATTGTCATTGTGCGTTTTTAAGAGATATTCTTCAAAAATCCACGATTCAGGAAAAATATGATATGAATGAGAGATATAAAGAAATATAAATATAATAAAATAATTCAAATATTGTATTTTATGCACATTCATGGTAGAATATATACATTTAAACATCATTTATTAGTGGGAATTAAATCAGTCACCTTGAAAATCATGTGTATTATATTTTATTTCAGTAGAGATATAAATTTATGTCCATATCAATCCAATTTAAATGGAATATTTCCAACATACACAATAAGATATCGAGAACCAATACTCCAACAATGTCATATACTTGGATTATATAGAATATTTCATAAAATCATTGATTTCCTATGAGATACAATTTCTTTTCAAGATCCTGAATTCCTATGAGTATAAAAATAAATGTCTAAATAATACATGGTTTGGAATAAATTCTTGTTAGAAAATAATATAAGTATGAAACTATGCAATATATAGACATCACATCGTATGAGATTAGGAACGATACCATTCATGAAGGAGTGAATGATTCATACACCAAACCACTCATTTATGTATATACTTTATAAGAAAATAAGTTTATAATTACAATGGTAATTATGATATAGTTAATTATAATTTATGTATGCTTCTATGGTTACCATCTTGGATTATAAAAAATATTTATTTGAGAAACTAAGGGTGAATGTGGCCCTATGATTTTATCAAAGAAGACCTTCAATATAGTCCAATAAATTAGATATTTTTGGAAAGAAGTGTTTTATTATGTTTTATGTTTTAAAATTATGCTTTCATAAATTACATTAGAATATCAAAGGTTTAAATCTAATGAGATATCTAGAAATTTGATGAGCAGTCTTTTTTCTATAGATTATACAAGTAACAGTTTTAATTTTGTTAATTTCATTAATGATATTTTATTATTCCAATGTTTAGTGGGTAATTTTAATATATCAATTTTTTTTGTTTTTAATGAAGTATCATTTTATCAAGACAAAAAAAAAATCCTTAAAAGGAAATTTTGTATTAATATATATCTGATTTCTTGTATAATTTTAATAATTTTAAATGTTTTTCTTTTATGTGTAAATGTTATTTTAAATCTCTTGGATGTCATTCATGATTACATGTATGGTATGGCCATGAACTATATTCCTCCTTAACAACACATATATGGTAGGAAAATTAATTTGTAAGTAAAATTTACATTAATTATTTATATGTTTTACCTATGAATGTTTACATTAATTTAATCATTATAAATTTATGTAATTTCTTTAATGAAACCATTATAAAGATTGTTAGATATTTAATTATTTTACTATTTCAAGTTATATAAAATAGATATTAAACTTTGTAATAGTTATTTTTAATGAATTTATAATTATAAAAGAAAACTATACAAAAATACATTATGTAAATATTAAAACATCATTTTTTATTATTATAACAAGGAATTAGGGATAAACCAATAATCTCAAGGAGGAATTTACCTATAGTGATGTTTAGCTCTTCGTTGTTCCTATATTCCGTTTGATTTTCATAAAATTTGATGATAATCATTATATACCATAACGATATATTATTTTCAATGGAATCATGTTTTCGAAGGATAATATGTTTTCAAAATATTTTGTATTTTATAAATTTTGAAAAGTTCATCTATTGGATTTTAGAAAATCTAAATCGATATTTAGGTAAGATATATTTATTATAAAAAATAATTTATATTTTATATTAATGGAAATGTTTTTGAATGATTTTTTATAATAAATTTTCTAAAAGTAAATAGATTTTCACCTCATGGTTTAAAACCCCTTACTAATATATTTTGCGCTCACCCAAAATTTTTAAATTATTTTCCGGGGAATATTGATGAGTATATGATTAATGTAGAATGTTACCATTTATGAGTTTATCATTAGTGAATATGAATAATATTCATATAATATTGTATAAAATTTTATTTTTATTGGGATATATTAATAATACAAATATCTATAATGCAAATATCATCTAAATATATATTTTTTATGTAATTTTTATTTTTTAATATTTTTGAAACAATAATAGAATTTCATAGAACCATACCTAAAAAAGAGGGTATTTGGTTTCTTGAATGAAGTTTCACACTGACTCACATTTTGGTGATGAAAAAATAGAGAATCCATGTCATGAACAAACCTGAGTCGACCTCAAATCGATCACTTGAGTCGGCCCGCAATAAGGACTCAGAGGCATTCCTGGTATTTTTAGGCTACAAATAGTTTTTTTCATTAATGTTAACACATTTTGAAATGATTATATACTATAAAAACTGATTAATAAAACAATAAAGAGACTAAAACATAAACAGAAATACAAAAAATCACCAAAAACTAATAAATACATGAACATATACAGATACCACAATAGCCGAACAAATTATAATTCCAAAAAATGAACCAAATTGGAACCCAACATTGTCTACATGTTACCTCTTGGTCAACATAATCCATAAAAGTAGCCCACTCCAAAGGCATAAATAAATAATATAAGAGCATATAAAACAGATCTTGTCTACTGATGCCAAATGGAAAAATTATAGTGTTTGCATAAAACATCCCATTAGTTAAGAATCATAGAATCCATACATTTCTACCCTTAAAATATTCAAAAAATTATACGCTGAAATAAATTTAGGGAAATTTTTTTAACATTTAAACAATCAGTAATGCTTTCCATTAATCCCACATTGAAAACAAATCATGGTTTTCTATTTAAAAAAACACTCATTTATAAACTCTTTTTGAAAACTGTTTATAAGAACGAAATATAACTAGAATAAATCATAAGATAAGGGTATTTAAAATCTATGTGATATAGTTGGGTATAACCCCCATGACTAAAAACAAATGTAACTACACATGAACAAGCACAAAATTAAAAGCAGAGCAAGTGTCTAAAGTGCCGGAAAATCAAACAGTAACATAGACATGGGTAATCATGTGAGTTTACTAGACATTGAAAGAAGAAATCAATGGTTGTAATTTTTTCAGACCCATATTACAACATATAGTTCACCTTCATAGACAATAGAGAAAGTGGATTCTCCAAACTAGTCTCACTGGTGAAAATTCCCACCTAGATTATCCTCTTTCTTGGGAGTTTCAATCAGTTTAATAGAGACAAAAAAAATCAACCATCAATATGGTGTCAATGAATCCCATTATAAAAATATAAAGGGGAGTGAGGCAGTAATCACATTCTTAGAATTAAACAAAAAACATATATTCCACCGTATATGCCTTGACCACATATCAACATTGACTATGTGATGATCCTGTCATCAGAAGGATGACTATATGGGTTCACATCAGGCATATAACAATTCATAAGATCAAACTATACCTTCACGGAATTTGGGTTTAAAAAATTATAGAAATCAATAAGTACCAAGTGGTACATAACCTTCAAAAATCCAAAACAACTTCTTGTAAAAAAAATTCATTCCAAGTCTATTTCTAAAACAAAGTAGAGAACATTATTTAATATTGAAAGATACCAGACAGTCTTTTAAAATCTTGTAATTTTCAAACTATACTTGATGTTGCCAAATGGGCCATTTATTATAGAACACATCTGAAAACCACCATTTATGTCCATTGCAAACCCAAATAATAATTTAATGTTATGAGTTTCTATAAAACTCTATAGAGAGAAATGGAAAAATAACGGATATAGGAGAGTGTTATTCAATAACGTGGTTAAAAAAATATTTTAATGGAATACTATGTATATGTATGTTTCTATCTATATGAACACCACATGGATATATGGATATTACCACATCCTATGAAATATACATGAACAACCATAAATCTTCCCAAGGTTTCAATTAAAGAATAAAAAATAGCATTAAAATCAATTACAATAACCCACACCAGAGCACTAAGCCATAAAGAGGCATGGAAACCACACCTGAATATCAATTAATATTTTTTTTTCAAATAACCCATCTATGGCCGAAGAAAATCCCAAAGTTCTCAATTTTATTTTAAAAAGGATAACTATTATATTATCAAACACCTTCTATATATATATACATTTAGGAAAAACAATAAAAGCCCATCAAAGACCAATTTTCATCAATATTTCATCATGGAACTACTATAATAAATCAAACCAACACATCAAGAACAAGAGTAAATCGTATAAAAAAATTAATGAATCTTAAACATGATATGGCATGTTTGAAAAATTAAATTAATGGAAACAAATACTTCAATGGAATCCGAAAGCAACAAAAGTCCTATAGAAGGAAGAACGAATCCCAATAGAAAAAAAATACATTATAATATAAAATAAATAAACTGAAAATATCCAACCCTCAACATATGGTCTGGCCATGATGGAACCCAACCATAAATGATGACGAAACCAAGAGTGGGAAAATAAGATATGAGGAAAACACCCAAAAATCGTACTATACATACCTAGAAACCTTGGAAGAGAATAAATAGAGGGAGGGAATAGGGAATAGGGTTTTAGGAAACCTTTCACGCACCCAATAGAGAAATAGTGGAGGATTGTTGAATTGGGGTTAAAACATAAGAGGGAAAAATTAAATAATACAATATTTTAATATTCTGGAAGAGTCACACGGTTTAACGGCATGGTTTAAAAATCCATGCACCCACAGTGCTTGAACTACTTGATGGAATGTACACTAGTATTGGGTTGTCACATATTATATGGTACCTTGTTCCAATCGTTCAATATACACTTTAAAAATGAATAACTCCCTCATAAACTTTTCACATGGTTCCCTTTAACCTTGAGAAAGTAATGCGCTAGGCACTAGACACAACTAAAAACCAACATAATTACTCTATTTCCACACATGGTTTGGGAAATACCATGAATATACCATGTAAAATATTTTTCAAAAAAAAAATTAATTGGGATATGTAGTCATGTCAACTAGCAATATACTTTCTTCGCATACCGTGTACACTAACTGTGTATAGCTGAAAAAAAAACAGAAAATATCAAAATATAAAAAATTATTATTATGAAATCAAACTAATCCTCAACCAAAATAAAAACCACTATGTAATAGATAAAAATAAAATTAATATATAAAATCTAGGAAAAAATTTGACATTTATCCCAACAAAAAAAATATATTCCCTTATAAATTCAACCTTCTAAATGAGGAACAAATCTCGAACTCAAAATAAAATTAGGTCAAATGAAACCACAAGCCACAATGTAACCATTAATATCTACAAGTCACATTCGACCAAAACTATAAGAACACATAATATGGTCCATGTTGGGTCTCTCTACCATTTAAAATTTCACATGGACATATCAACTACCAAACCAAGGGCCCTAATGAATCAATATCAAAACAAACAATAGAGAAAACAATGATTCACAATTTCTACAAGGTACAAATATCCTAAAAATGTGTACAATCCAAAACCAAAAACAGAACCACAATAGTAAAATCATTGATGTTCCATATTGTAAGGAACAACTAACAAAACTACAAAAAAATGAGGACATCAAACCATTCAGAAAAATAGTTACATAAAAAACTGTAAAAGGGAATCATAAACCATCTCAACTAGAATATTGGAGGGAAAATATGTTCCACACATCCCCCTCCCCCCCCCCCCACACATCAAAATGATCATGAATTTGTAAGTGATTCACTCTGGGGATTATTTTTAGAGGCTTGTTGTGTGTTTAAGCAGCTACATACCCACAATTTGGAGTGGATGGAATCTGATAGAGACTTTCTCTTCTAGAAACACTAATTTCAGATCTTATCCTAGTGAGCCAACATCCAAAAATTTTGACAAACTAAGGATGCTGATGGAAGATGACATTGAGTGCCTAAATAGACCACACTGGAAAATCACAAGTGGTTGGGCTGATCAATGAGAAGTATAAACTAATAAGGGAGACCCCACATAAATAGGCTCCCAATGTACAAACTTTTATCCAAATGGATAACCCTCATGATTGATAAGTGAAACAATATTTCCAACTACTACTGATTGTGATCAGGGAACCAACTCATTTAAAAATGGATCAACCACTATCTTCTGGAAAAAATTTCCCTAAATAATATAACTAGATCCTCAATCTCATGGAAATTAATCCAGACGAGGAGAGGTGATTTCAGTGGTTCCATTAATATTATCTCTAGTGAAAAAGAAACAATCTCAACAAAATGACCAATATAGATATTCACTATTCATTGACACTGTTGAACTCCCCGAAGCTCTACCACTTTCCTAACCTTTACCTTCATAGGCATAAATCATTGGGTAAAATATGTCTAAAATACTTCCGAATACATCCCAACATGCAACGAAGATGAGATGATCAACTTCTATTGATCCAAACCCAAACCATCGAATAAACCTAATGTATCATATTCCCTCACAAAATTAAGATCCTTTAAAGGCCTAAAAAAACTTTTTCCTTCCTCTATCAACTTCATAGACTCTAATAGAACATGATCACAATGGAATATGGAAAACAACTCACAAGATATTGACTCATTCACCATTCTAGAAGTATATGTAGGGAAAATTACTAAACGATACATAATAGAAACCATTGGGATCTCTTTGGCTTTCATGCTCTAAATAACACAAAACATAAAACCAAATCAATATCAAACCCGAAATCAACCTAATAAGAACATAAAAACCAAAAACATATTTCATAAATCAAAACATCACATATAAAAACCAATATAATCATTCAAAAATCACTATTTCCATTACAAATTCAAAACCATTTTATTCCCCATTCAACCAGAACATGGTTTCAAATCCAAACTAAACAACCCATCGCCATTTTAAAATAAAATCATTTCCCAAAAACATATTCCTTTCGAAAAATCATTAAAAAACAATTATTTCATTCAAAATCAACTCAAAACAACAAATATCAAACCAAAGCATAACTCACACCAAATATCCTAAAATAATGAAAAATATTCCATGTATAACCTTGCCACATGGTCTAGTCAGCCCTATGTTCATAATGAATTAACCACTAGATTTATCTTGATCCATTCACTAGGGAGAGACATGTTTTTATAATCCATTCATGCTGACAATCTAGAATCGAGTCACTTTCATTATCATTCACCAAATCACAAACCCAAAAGCACCAGTGAAATAAACCCAAAACCAACAAAACATTACTCATGTCCTAAACTACTCATGGTAACTCAAGGAATGGGATGAGAAAGTGCCCATGATGGTTATCCTTCATCGATATCCCAAGCCTGAATAACTGTAACTCTACACTACCTGAAACCCCAAATAACAAGGGGATTCTATGATACCATTACTCCATGAGCCAACCTATGTTATACATGAACTGGACACCTGAGATGGCCCACAAAAAGGCATGATTTAAATTTCCAATCCCCATTTGATATAATCCAATGTTGTTAATCTAATAAAACACAATTGGAAATGATTTTATCACATAAGTGAATGATAAATAAAAAATGGCAGAGAACACATTAAAAAATAGAATTATTTAAAAATCTATAAAAACCAATAAATACATAAACATATGCATATAAAACTACAGTGATAAAAATTTCAAAACAACAGACAAATTCTAACCTAGCATGATCTCAATGTGACCTACTTGTCACCACCATCAATAAAACCATCCTGCTCCATAGGAAAACCTGAATAAAAGAAAATCCTACAAAAAAACTCGGGTCCTACTCCTCCAACGGCCCAAAGGGCTTCCATTTTTTTTTAATTTAAAATACCCCCCCTAATTGGAAGGGGAAAAACCAACAGACTCCATGAACATAAATACATAACATGACCCTAAGATCTTGGAAGATAAAACCAAACTAACACATGAAACTGCCCCTCCCCAGCGTATAATCGTGATGTAGCACTCCACCATTGCAAGGCTGATCGGCAAGCCAGTGTCCTGTGTCAAAGCACATGCCCGATTCGATGGCTGACTCAATACCCTCACAAACATCCAAATCCAAAAATCTCTGCAAGATGAATCGCCATCTCAAGATCCTCCTTGGGGCCTGATCTATATGGTCTAGTCCAACCAGCTTGGACCATCAACACACACCATATAAAATTAAACAATGTACCAAAAACCACTTCCACAACCTACTGCCACAATCCAAAAACCATAAAATAAAATTCAAAAACCAGATATCAACATCCTTCCCTGGAAACGAGTACCTCCCTGCCTCCAAAAATACATAAGAACACTATTGAGCTCACCAGTGTCCGCCGTTGCCAACATGAAATCCATCCACTTCCATGATTACCAATGTCTCCACTATCATCCCCCTCCATTATTGCATCTCCCAAAGCTTCCTGGAAAACCCTGCCGCTCACACAAGCCCAAAAGCTCCGCTGTGCCAAAACAATTGACCGACCTGGAAGGGATGTTGGATCTAGAAGCCAGAGCAATCGGGGGACAGAACCTCCACAACAAGCCAAACCAGAATCCGCAGCGAGGAGAGAACCAAAATCCAAGCACGAAAACAAAGATCCATCACCAAAAGCGCATATCCATACCTGTAGATGGCCGCCGCAAATAACACAAACTAGAACAAACCAAAATCCCTTGCCACCATCGCTCGAGGTGCCCGCAGAACCACCCGAACAACAAAGAAGAGACGCAGCTTCAACCAAATGTCAGCAGCAAAACGCCTCTCGACCCCAGATTCCACCACGCCATAAAGGAAGTCGAGCCCACCGAAGATGCGAGTCTTCGACGCCAAAGAAGCCCGATGATGGCTACAATCCCCAACACCGCCAGGGTACCCGCGAATACCCAAAACCGAAAGGCCGAAACCTAAAGCATGGCAAGAAGCTAAAAACAAACCTCGCTGTCGCCACAGTAGAAGACACACCACGATCTCGTCGCAAAATGGGAAGAAGAGCCACAGACAACCGAGAACCAGATGGAAATGATGGGGAAACCCAACGCCTCGAAGGTTCCCCTTACGAGCTCATAAGGCCTCCCCCTCCCGGAATCTCAGATCTGGGTGAGCCGTACTGGACGCACTGAAGACCACCCGGTCACGCCGGCCAAGCCGAGAGACCCTGAAGGGATGAGCAACTTCGTCGGAAGAATAGGAGAACTCCAATCCACTGCCTCCAAGCCATGAATCAGGAGATACAAGCCTTGCCAAGTGTATACCGTAGCTGCCAAGCCCCACTGAGACGCCGAGCTTGGAAACCGGAAGAACGACGTCGCCCTCTCCAAGCGGAACCCGGAGCATCAACCGCGAATAGACCTGGTTGAAGGGGGAAGGGAATTCGACTGGCAGAGAAACCCTAGGCGTCGTGGGATTGGGAGTGATGCTGCTCCGAGGCTCCTTTCTGGTTCTTTCGAATACCCACTCGGGTCCTACCGATATCGAGTGTTACAGGTAGGATGTGCGGATAAAACAACATTATTAGTAATAACCATATAGTATGTTGATGTACATCCTAGAACTTATTCCATAAATTCTAGTTTAAAATAAATTTTTCGGAAATAGGGTTATTATAATTTACATAATCAACACAGTTGTCTAGAAATCCAACTTCGAAAACAAAACATAGTATTCGATATTAAAAAAATTTATTATTTTTAAAGATAGTTTCAAACCCGACGAAAAGTAAAAACCATAACTACAGTAAATACTAATATTAAGGGATGTCAAACTATGTAAAACATTAGGGTATTGCCCTCAAAATTAGATATAATGTAAACCACACATGAACATGTAGAAAAATACAACCAAACAAGTAACCAAAGTGATGAAAAATGTTAAAGGAACATTCTCATATATAATCATGAGAGTATCCTAAACATCCCAACAATAAATCCACTGATGTAATCGATTCTGACACACATACCAGCATATGATTCTCCTCCATTGTCAATAACCAACTTGGATGCTCTATACTATCCCCACTAGTGGCAATGCCCACCTAGATTATCCAATCTCCAGGGGTTTTTAATCCATATAATAGGGACTATAAAGAAATCATCACTCGACCCTCTAGATGATGTCATAGAATAACTTGATAATAATATAAAGGGGAGTGTATAGGTTATCACACACATTTCATTAATTATATCCCATAGTTTTAGTTTTGCATGCCTTGAACACATCCTGACACTAAGTATGTGATTACCTTCTTATCAGAAGAACAACCATAGAGTTGACCCACATGCATAGAAACCTTCATAGGTTTCAACATGGCCAACCCACATTATGGGTAAAAAACTAATTTCCAAAAATCAAAAATTTTCATCCACTCCTTAACCATCACAAATTCAAAACCACTTCTAATGAAAATAGCTTTCTTTCCACAAACATTTCCAACACCAATGTGAGAGAATTATTTACCCCTAGTATATCCCAAATAGGTATTTCAAGCCATAAAATTTTCAAAAGATACTTCATGGTTTAAAATAGGCCAAGTTTTATTGAACACATGTGAAATTGACTTTTTCTGTCCTTTGGAATCCAAAAATCCATTTAAGGAATACTATGTTTTTTAGAAAACCATTTAGAGGAAAACGAAGAAATAATCAACGATGGAGGAGAGTGTTTTGAAAACCAGGATTCAAAAGAATCATTTGTATGGAATACCCTGTATATATGTGTGCCTATCCATATGCTCACGTCATGCACATGAGGGCATTCACACTTAAAAAAACATATATATATAGAGCTATAACCCTACAAATATTACAATTAATGAATAGAAAGTATCATTACAACTAATCATAATTTCCCACTCAAGATAACTAAACCATAAAGAGGCATCACAACTACACAAAATGATTAAATCACTACAAAACTAGATTACTAAAAACCTAATAAAGAGAAAAATATTCAAAGAAAACAATTTAAATTTAAAATTTATAATTGGAACTTTTTCCCAAACATTGTATAATTATATATATTTTCATAACTAAGAATGTTATTTGAAAAAAAAAATCGTCACATTTATAATATGATAGCTCTATAATAAATCACACTAGCACTTCAAAAAAATGAATAACAAATTTTGTAATCATTTAATACATATCAAGCATCAGTATAAATGTTCAGAAAATAAAATTTATATAATCACCTCCCTCAACAGCTTGTGAATATTTCAAAACACTAGAATAAGGAGGAACTAATACCACGAGGCAAACCAAACACCATAACATCAAATAAATAAACCCAAACTAGCCAATCCTCACCCTATGGTTTATCTAAAATAGAATCCATCCATAAAAAATATGAAACCAAGAGATGGAGAATAGGAGATGATGAAAACACCCTAAAAACATGGACACATACCAAGGAACCTTTGTAGGGAATTAATGGAGGAAGGAGATCCAAGGGAATAGGGGTTTCAGAACCCTTTAATGCACCAAAATTTTGAAATACGGGAGGAGGGTTGAATTGGTGGTATAACATAAGAAGGAAAATATGGAAAGTCTCGATTTTAAGTCTTTGGGAATATCGCATGGTTTTTCCGCTTGGTTTAAAAAACTGTGCTCTAACCATGAACAACCTACTGGAAGTAAGAAACTCCCATATGATATGGTTTCACCATTAGGGAAACTATATGCTAAACATGAAAACTAGCTCTTCTAGAATGATAGGCTCTTTCCCACTCATAGTGTGTTATTCCATTTGGCCTTGTCTGAGCCATTCGTTAGGTCCCAAATACCACAAAAATCCCACATGGTTACTCCATTTCCTCACATATTTTGGAAAAAATCACGCACATGCCTTCCAAGAAAACCTATGAATGAAAAAAATGAACTGGAAAATACCTTCATGTCCATCAGCTACAGAGATTATCCCCAAACTGTACACACTAAAAATGCATAAGGCCAAAAAACCTAATCCATCCAACAAATGTAGAAATTCTAACCAATAACCCAACATGAATATAAAATGAATGTACAAACACCGTGAAATAGATAAAAATAATAGAAACAAAAGAAATATGGTGTGATGCCCCATGATTTATGAACATGACTAAGTGAACAATAATATGTTTTATAATGATGTTTATTGTTTTAAATGGTTGTTTTTATTTTTTTGGTACTAATAAAGGAATCGAAACTAAAGAGATGAAGAACTAGAATAATAAGGAGAACTGGTATACATTAAAATGTTACATTAAAACAAAGTCTCAAACTAACCGAGAACACCATCTACAAGACATAACATGGCCACAGAAAAGCTGCTAAGAACCACAACACGAGTAATCAGATAGTACTCATCTTTTGGGTATGTCTGTGTGAAAAACATAATCCCTAGAACCACAACACACGTACTCAACACCAATGGAATGAGGAGATCCAATCTCCCTGGTTCACGTGTCTTCAAAATGTGAAATGCCCCCTATTTTTATAACGGTCTTTCAAGAAAATATGACCATTATATGACCATTGGGTTTCAATGGATAAAGTCCATCTTTTTATAAAAATTTTGTCTTTATAATGCTCTTATAATTTTATGGTATTTCAATATTTTAATATGTTCAAAAGATTATAATTATATATTTGAGTATCTTAATTTCGAAATAAAATAATATTATTGAAAGTGAATCTATTTTGATTTTTCAAAATCCTGATGATATTTATAAGGTGGAAAACATAGTATTTTAAAATGTGATGAACGTCATGTCTAAAGGGTATCTATAATAATTGAAAATTATATCTTATTGGATCTCTAAAACTATGTATTTTGAATTTGGAAAAACTATTGGTCTTTTAAAAATAATTTTGTGAATCAAATAGTGGAGTATGCTATAAATTAGATTTTTGATTTTAAAAGATATAAGTTCCTAATAAAAGTTTAGTATGTTAATTATGAAATATATATCCTTTAAAAGGGTTATATCAAAATATAAATTATTCTTCATAATCTATAATGGGATTTTCATATTTGAAATATATAAGTTGAAATTATTTTTTAAATTGTATTTATAATCTTAATGTTTTATATTATTAGTATACTATCTAATTTTAATGTTTTTCTGTTATCTAATTAATTTTTTTCACTAATCACGCAATCCAGGACATCTCGTGTTTAATCCCAACCTCGCGCAGCCCTCGTCCGTCCGATCGAAGTCAGGACTAATCCCAGCCATTGTTGTTTTTTTAAAACTATTATTTCATCCCGTTTAACCCGAGCCATCCGATCTCTCCATAGTTAGATCTCGGTCGTTGTTTCATTTTAAATATGTGATTTCTGTCATCTCCTACCTCACGTCGGGGTCCTCCTACCAGCACTGGTTCACCCAAGACGCCACGATCACCTATTTCTCCACTGTTTCTTTTGACCTTTCTACACCCCACCTTCCTAGGACACTATAGGCTCGACCTAACTTCTAGATCGATTTCCAAAAAGTACATTGAATCCTCTATATAAACCCTCTCCCCACGATCTCCCTCTTACTCACGAACGTCTCTCGGTCTCTCCATCTCAACCAGCATGCTTCCTCTGATCCGAGCGTCCTCCATAGCTAGGTAAGGGTGTCCTGTTTACAGGTTTTTTTTCAAACATTATCATTCTCCCCAGTACACATATATATATATACATTAATATATATATATATACGTCTTTTATTTATAGGTATTCACATTCCATGCAAACCATTCTTTTCAAACAGAGGGCATCGAGGGGGTGTTTGCCTTCGTATCTAAAAATATAGGGGGATACCCTCACCTCTTCATAATTTAAACCCCAATACACACACACACTATGTGTACTCAGTTATATGATATGTATATATATATAAACATATATATTTTTAGTATAGGCACTGTTTCTCCCCTCTTTTGAAGACTGGGTGTATGGATTAGGAAATGGTATTTTTTTCCAAAAAATATTTAAGGGTTTTTGTTTCCTTTGATTTTTTTAAATACCCCATATGATACAATATGTGTATATATAATTTTATATATGTTTAGGTATACCCTTTAAACTCTACCAATTTAATGGATTCCAAGGAGATTATTTATGATTATTGTTTAATCAAGTATTTTTATAAGAGTAGTTGTGAATGTTTTTTCTCTTAAGAAAAACCATTATAAAACTTATATATATGTATTTTCGGGTGTTTAAGTATGCACATATATATGTAACCAATCAAAATATATTTATAAGATTTCCATATAATTTAGTATTTTATATTAATAATTATACATATGAAAATGGCCTTTTTAAAATCAATTCCTAACATGTATGACCTTTATGTAAGCTTTATATATACAACTATAAATTTTTTTTAGGTTATGTATTTCAATAAAAATTAGTTTTGTTTTTTAGAGATGAATACTCATTTACGAATGATATTTTTTGAAGCGAACTAGGTCATTGGTTTAAGTGAAACTATGTTATATTTTTAAAAACATAGTTTTTATATATTTATGTGTTTATGGAATCGTACATAATAAGCCCTATTTTCAAATACAATTATTGGGATTTAATTGATGTTTTAACACATGTAAGGTTTTAGAGTTTTCCTATGCCTATATGTGGTTTATATATGAGCATATATTAAGGAGGATGTTTAATTAATTAGTCATTCTGTCATATACCCTCGATGTAATTTATGTTTTAAAAAAATGTGCCTCAGTTTATTTTTTTAAAATTAAAGGACTAAGAGTTCATGGGTTTATGATATCATGTAGTATCCATTTATTACTAGATGTTAAACCTACTTCAGTTTTTATTAGTGGTTAATCTGGTTATGGATGTATATATATATCTATATATTTATAATTATGTAGTTTCTAGAACCCTAATTTCACGTTTTGATCTTTAGAATTAGTGTTTTAAATGCAACCAATACTTGAAGTGTATTTAATAGATTTTTATTTTGGTGTTTTCTAAATTAAATTGTATTTGTGTCAAACATACATTAATTTAAAAAGTGTTAATTATATTAACTTAAAATGTTTTAAATTCATGAGATTAGGTTAAAATTGTTTTAAATTAACATGTCCATATGGTGCTTTACCTAAAGCAGTGAATGTTGTTGACAAATCATGTTATGATTGAATATAATGTCATTTTCATTATCATCATAATGAACAACATGTATCTTTAGTAAGTATTAATTTCCATGGATAAGGTTATTTAATTAATAAGTTATCATGTCATGTGGGAATCCCTAATCATCAATCATTTTATGTGCTATCTTATGTGCAAATAACGTTCACTACTCTATGTATGCCTTCGATTAATTATTTACCTATTTACAATGTTCTATCAAGTATTTTAAGACTAAATGTATAATGGTTTCATTATTTATTATTATACATAATGCATGCATATGACATATCCTGTTAATAAACTAAAAATTAAATTACCCAAAGTGGTATGGGACACCTTGGGTAATATGAAATAAAAATTAAATATTCAGAGTGGTATGGGACACCTTGAATATTAGACCTTATTAACCTGTGAGAAATTTATTGGACAACCGGGATGGGTTCCGGTTAAAAGAAATCCCTCTAGGTTGGGGATAGGTTAAAGTAAGCCCTCCGGGTTGGATACTGGTAAAAGTAAGCTCCATGATGCATCGATAGTTCTCGAGATAGTCAGATTGGGTTTTTACCCCTAGTTCATGGAACAAGGCCTTGACACAGAGACCATGAGTCCTACAGAATACATTTCTTAGTATATGACCAACGAAGTGATTATTCCGACAAGAGGAACATCCTTGGTTATAGAACCATTACCTATGAGTATCAGATTAAAATACACATGGCATATGATGAGGCAATGTTGATGCATGACCAGTTTTCTTTTCCAGATTACAAATGTTGCATTACATTTATCATGTCATGATGTGCATTTTTATATGTTGTAGAGAATGTGCTTATGCGAGACTCTGATGATGGTTACGCCTAATTGTTCATACACACCTTGCTTGTTTATTCCCACAGTACTTAGTAAAACCCATGCCATTTTTATACTAGTATTCTTACCTTGTTTATTAAGTGGTTTTCAGCTTAGTGTTCTATTTCATAAGTATGAAGGTCTTTAACTTTATTATATCAACCTTTGTTTTGTCTTGATGTTTTTCCATTAAGAAAATTATTTATAGTATGGAAAATTATTTTCAAATGTATTTCTCAAAAGTTGGATTTAAGTACTTTAAAAACCCCTTACTGAGTATTTCAATGCTCACCATACATTTTTGATTAAATTTTTTTACAGGTTGATAGAGTCTTTCCAAGTCTTGGGGATTTTTTTGATCTTAGATTTGTAAGGAAGAATTGAAGAGTTTGACTCTGATTCTCTAGGATCTAAACCAAAAAGTTCCTCCTGATGGGTTATGATTCGTAAATTGTTTGTTTTGGTTATATGAAATAAATTACACACCATAACCAGAGCACCGACTCCGGGATATAGGAGGCTGGGGCCTTATAGTTGGTATCAGAGGAATGGTTTTGGAAACCTTGGAAAATTATGACAACACAAAGACATTAATAATGTTTTATTAAGTGGGGCTTGTTCTTAAAATTCTCAGATGGAAATCCAGCGATCCACACCTAGACTCTTGAATCTCCCTACAGAGATCATATAGACTATTGTAGAAAAATCATGCTCAACAAGTTACCAACCTTTTGTTAACATTCAACTAATGTGGAAAACCCTCTATGAAATATCGAAAAGCTCGAATGTCATTCGAATCTTCTAGGGATCAGAAGTTGTGTATAAACAAATGGACAATGCACTGATTGAGAATTATAAAAATAAAGGGAAGTACTACAAGGGAATATTATTGTGTTTCACCATGACTAAGAAATGGTTTTTCTTCATGGACTTCGGAGAAGCTGCAAAGGAGTTGGAATTCCGCGCAGTCTTTATGTACCAAATCCTGTGTTTTAGCATGCTTGGGGACCTCTGTGATTTTGAATCTTTCATCAAATCCATCAAATATGACATGGTTCAAGAGATCATTAGGAACCAAATCCAAATAGATGTCATGGAGCTTGATGTCACTCGTTCCCATCTCTGGAAAACCACCTGTATCAAACGGGAGCTTGGTTTTAACCACGATCCAATTTTCCAAGAATGTATTTGGGAAGATGATACCCATAAGAATTGTTCATCCTTAGTAGTAGAGTTGAATTGTACCTTCTTCCTTTGGTGGTGGAGGTAGTGGGATGTCACCAAGGGTGTCAGGGAAGCCATCTGAATAAGTCAGTGCAAGTACGCCAATCGAATTGCAAGGACACAATTCTTTTAAGTGGGAGATAATGTGACGCCCCATGATTTACGAACTTCACTAAATGAACAATGATATGTTTTATAATGATGTTTCTTGTTTTAAATGGTTGTTTTTTTTATTTTGTACTAATAAAGGAATTGAAATTATAGAGATGAAGATCAAGGAGAATAAGGAAAACTGGTATACATTAAAATGTTTAATTACAAGAAGGACTCAAACTAACCGAGAACACCATGTACAAGACTTAACATGGCCACATCAATGCTACTAAGAACCACAACTTGATTAATCGGAAAGCACTCATCTTCTCGGTCTGTCAGTGTGAAAAACATAATCTCCAGAACCACAACACACGTACTCAGCCCCAATGGATTGAGGAGAGCCATCCTCCCCGATTCAAGTGTCTTGAAAATGTGAAATGCCCCCTGTTTTTATAACGGTCCTTTAAGAAAATATGACTGTTATATGACCATTGGGTTTCCTTGTAAAAAGTGCATCTTTTTATTAAAATTTGGTCTTTATAACGCTCTTATAATTTTATGGTATATCAATATTTAGATATGTACAAAAGTATAGAACTATATCTTCGAGTATCTTAATTTTGAAATAAAAGAATATTCTTGAAAATGAATCTATTTTGATTTTTCAAAATCCTGATGATATCTATATGGTGGAAAACTTGGTATTTTAAAACATGTCAAATGACATGTCTAAAGGGTATCTGTAATAATTGAAAAATATATCTTATTGGATCTCTAAAACTATGTATTTTGAATTGGGGAAAACTATCGGTCTTTTAAAAAGAATTTTGTTATTCAAATAGTGGAGTATATTATAAATTAGATTTTTGATTTTAAAAGATATAAGTTCCTAATAAATGTTTATTATGTTAATTATCAAATATATATCCTTTAAAGGGGTTATATCAAAATATAAAGTAATTTTCATAATCTACAATGGGATTTTCAGATTTGAAAATTATAAGTTAAAATTATTTATTAAATTGTATTTATAATGTTCTTGTTTTATATTATTAGTATACTGTCTAATTTTATAGTTTTTTTTGTTATCTAATAATTTTTTTCTCCAATCATGTGACCTATGAAATCTCACGTTTAATCCCAACCTCGTTCAGCCCTTGTCAATCCGATCGAAGTCGAGAGTAATCCCAACTATTGTAGTTTTTTTAACAACGCTTGTTTCAACCCGTTTAACCCGAGCCATCTAATCTCTCCAATGTTAGATCACATACATCATTTCATTTTGAAACTATGATTTCTATCGTATCCTACCTCATGTCGGGGTCCTGCTACCTGCACTAGTTCACCCAAGACGCCGTAGTCACATCCTTCTCCACTATTTCTTTTTTACCTTTGTGCACCCAACCTTCCTAGGACACCATAGGCTCTACCTAAATTCCGGATGTAGTTTCATTAAGTACACTTAATCCACTATATAAACCCCCTCCCCATGATCTCCCTCTTACTCCCGAACTGCTATCAGTCTCTCCAGCTCAACCAGCAAGCTTCCTCTGATACGAGCGTCCTCCGCAGCCAGGTAAGGGTGTCCTGTTTATGTGTTTTTTTTGAAACCTTCTCATGATCATCGGTACATATATATAACATGAATATATATAAATACGGCTTATATTTAAAGGAATTCACATTCTATTCAAAACATTCTTTTCAAAAAGAGGGCTTCAATGGGGTGTTTTCCTCTGTATATACAATTATAGGGAGATACCCCCACCTCTTACTAATTTAAAACCCAATACACACACATTGTGTGTAATCAGTTATATGATATGTATATATATATAAACATATATATTTATAGTATAGGCATCGTTTCTCCCCTCTTTTGAAGACTGGGAGTATGGATTAGGAAATGGTATTTTTTTCCTAAAAAGATTTATGTGTTTTTGTTTCCTTTGAGTTTTGTTTATATAACCCATATGATACAATATGCATATATATAATTTTTCATCTTTTTAGGTATACCCCTTAAACTCTTCCAGTTTATGGGATTCCAAGGAGATTGTTTATGAATATTTTTTAATCAAGTATTTATATAAGAGTAGTTGTGAAAGGTTTTCCTCTAAAAAAACCATTATAGAACATATATATATGTATTTCTAGGTGTTTAAGTATGAACATATATATGTAACCAATCCAAATATATTTCTAAGATTTCCATATAATTTTACTATATATATATATATATTTTTATTTAGGTTATGTATTTCAATACAAATCAGTTTTGTTTTTTTAGATATGAATACTCATTTATGAATGATATTTTTTTATGTGAACTAGGTATTTGGTTTAAGTGAAACTATGTTATAGTTTTAAAACCATAGTTTTTTATGTTTATGTGTTTATGGTTTCATATATAATAAACAATATTGTCAAATATATTTCTCATGATTTAATTGATGTTTTAACACATGTAAGGTTTTAGTGTTTGCCTAATCCATTATTTGTTTTATATATGATCTTACATTAAGGAGTCGGTTTAATTAATTAGTCATACTATCATATACCCTCGATGTAATTTATGTTTTTAAAAGAATTTGCCTTGACCTATTTTTTAAAATTAAATGAATAAGAGTTCATGGGTTTATGTTATCATGTAGTATCCATTTATTACTTGATGTTAAACCTGTTGTAGTGTTTATTAGTGGTTAATATGGTTATGGTTGTATAAATATCTATATATTTATAATTATGTAGTTTCTAGAACCCTAATTTATAGCATTGATCTTTAGAATTAGTGTTTTAAATGCAACCAATTCTTGAAGGGTATTTAATAGATGTTAATTTTTCTGTTTGCTAAATTAAATTGTATTTGTGTCAAACATACATTAATTTAAAAAGTATTAGTTATATTAACTTAATATGTTTTGAATTCGTGAGATTAGTTTAAAATTGTTTTAAAGTAATATGTCCATATGGTCATTTACCAAAAGCAGTGAATGTTGTTGACAAATCATGATATGTTTGAATCTAATTTCATGTTCATTATCCTCATAATGAATGACATGTATCTTTATTAAGTATTCATTTCCATGGATAAAGTTATTTAATTAAGAATCTATCCTTTCATGTGGAAACCCCTAATCATCTGTCATTTTATGTGCTATCTTATGTATAAAGAACGTTCACTACTCTATGTATGCCTTTGATTAATTATTTCCATGTTTACAATGTTCTATCAATTATTTGAAGACTAAATTTATAATGGTTTCATTATTTATTATTGTACATAATTCATGAATATGACATATCTTGTTAATAAACTAAAAATTAAATTACCAAAAGTGGTATGGGACACCTTGGGTAATATAAAATAAAAATTAAATATTCAGAGTGGTATGGAACACCTTGAATATCAGACCTTATCAACATGTGAGAAATGTGTTGGACAACCGGGATGGAGTTCAGTTAAAAGAAATCCCTCAAGGTTAGGTATTGGTTATAGTAATCCCTCCAGGTTGGAGACTGGTAAAAGTAAGCTCCTTGATGCATCGATAGTTCTCGAGACTGTCAGATTAGGTTATTACCCATAGGTCAGGGCACAAGGCCTTTACATTGAGACCATGATTCCTTCAGAATACATTTCTTATTATATGACCAACCAAGTGATTATTCCGACTAGAGGAACATCCTTGGTTATAGAACCATTACCTATGAGTATCATATTTAAATACACGTGGCATATGATGAGGAAATGTTGATTCATGACCAATTTTCTTTTCCAGAATTTTATTACAAATGTTGCATTAAATTTATCATGTCATGATGTGGATTTTTATATGTTGTATAGAATGTGCTTATGCATGACTCTGATGATGGTTACGCCTAATTGTTATTACAAACCTTGCTTGTTTATTCCCACTTTACATAGTGAAACCCATGCCATTTTTATATTAGCATGCTTACCTTGTTTATTAAGCGGTTTACAACTAAGTGTTCTATTGCATAAGTATGAAGTGATTTAACTGTATTATATCAACATTTGGTTTGTCTTGATGTTTTTCTTTTAAGAAAATTATTTATAGTATGGAAATTTATTTTCAAAGGTAGTTTTCAAAAACTAAATTTATGTACTTTCAAAACCCCTTACTAAGTAGTTCAATGCTCACCCTACATTTTTGAAGAAATTTTTTTACAGTTTGATTGAGTCTTTCCAAGTCTTGAGGATTTTTTTGATCTTAGATTTGTAAGGAAGAAGTGAAGCTGTTGACTCTGATACTCCCTGATCTAAACCAGAATGTTTATCCTGATGAGTTATGATGTGTAAATTGTTTTTTTTGTTTGTATGAAATAAATTACACACCATAACTAGAGGACTGACTCTAGTCTACCAGAGGATGGGTCCTTATAGTTGGTATCAGAGGAATGGTTTAGGAAACCTTGGAAAATTAAGACAATACAAAGTCATTAATAATGTTTTACTATGTGGGGCTTGTTCTTAAAATTATCAGATGGGAAGCTAGTGATCCACTCCTAGACTCTCGAATATCCCTACAGAGATCATAGAGACTATTGTAGCAAAATCCTGCTCAACAAGTTACCCTCCTTTTGTTAACTTACGACTCACGTGAGAAACCCTCTATGAAATATCGAAAATCTCGAATGTCCTTAGAATATTCCGAGGATATTATGTTATGTATAACCAAATAGCCAATGCACTGTTCGAGAATTATAAAAAGAAAGGGAAGTACTACTAGGGAATATTCCAGTGTTTCACCATGAATAAGAAATGGTTGGCCTTCACGGCCTTCGGAGAAGCTACAAAAGAGTTGGACTTCCACGTAGTCTTTATGTACCAAATCCTGTGTTTTAGCATGCTTGGGGACCTCTGCGATTTTGAATCATTCATCGAATCCTTCAAATATGACATTGTTACAGAGATATTTAGAAACCAAATCCAAACAGATGTCGCAGAGCTTGATCTCACTCGTGCCCATCTCTGGAAAGCCACTTGTATCAAACGGGAGCTTGGTTTGAACCACGATCCAATTTTCCAAGAATGTATTTTGGAAGATGAGACGCACGAGCTTTGTTCTGCCTTGGGAGTAGAGTTGAATAGTACCATCTTCCTTAGGCGGTGGAGGTAGAGGGACGTCACCAAGGGTGTTAGGGAAGCCTTGTGAATGAGTCAGTGCAAGTACGCCAATCGAATTGCGAAGATGCAATTCTTTTAAAAGGGTGATAATGTGACACCCCAGGATTTATGAACACGACTAAGGGAATAATGATACGTTTTATAATGATGTTTCTTGTTATAAATGGTTGTTTTTAATTTTTTTGGTACTAATAAAGGAATCGAAACTAAAGAAATAAAGAATATGGAGAATAAATAGAACTGTATACATTAACATGTTACATTACGACAATGACTCAAACTAACCGAGAACACCATGTACAAGACTTAACATGGCCACATCAAGGCTGCTAAGAACCAAAACTCGAGTAATCGGATAGTACTCATCTTTTGGGTCTGTCAGTGTGAAAAACATAATCGCCAGAACCACATCACACGTACTCAGCACCAATGGAATGAGGAGAGCCATCCTCCCTGGTTCAAGTGTCTTGAAAATGTGAAACACCCCCTATTTTTATAACGAACCTTTAAGAAAATATGACCATTATATGACCATTGAGATTCAATGGATAAAGTGAATCTTTTTATAAAAATTTGGTCTTTATAATATTCTTATAATTTTATGGTATTTCAATATTTTAATATGTACAAAAGATTGTAATTATATCTTTGAGTATCTTAATTTTGAAATAAAAGAATATTCTTGAAAAAGAATATAATTTGATTTTTCAAAATCCTAATGATATCTATATGGTGGAAAACTATGTATTTTAAAATGTGTCGAACGTTATGTCTAAAGGGTATCTGTAATAATTGAAAAATATATCTTATTGGATCTCTAAAACTATGTATTTTAAATTGCGGAAAACTATTGGTATTTTAAAAATAATTTTGTGAATCAAATAGTGGAGTATTTTATAAATTGGATTTTTTATTTTAAAAGATATAAGTTCCTAATAAATGTTTAGTATGTTAATTATGAAATATATATCCTTTAAAAATGTTATATCAATTTATAATATATATTTCATAATCTACAATGGGACTTTTAGGTTTGAAAATTATTACGTAAAATTATTTTTTAAATTGTATTTATAGAGTTTATGTTTTATATTATTAGTATACTGTCTAATTTTACTGTTTTTTTTGTTATCTAATTAATTTTTTTCACCAATCATGTGATCTAGGCCATCTCATGTTTAATCCCGACCCCACACAACCCTTGTCTATCCGATCAAAGTCAAGACTAATCCCAGTTGTTGTTGTTTTTTTAAAACACTTGTTTCATCCCGTTTAACCCGAGCCATCCTATCTCTCCACAGTTAGATCCCAGATATCGTTTCATTTTAAAACTATGATTTCTGTCATCTCCTACCTCACGTCGAGGTCCCGCTACCAGCACTGGTTCACCCAAGACGCCACAGTCACCTCCTTCTCCACTGTTTCTTTTGACCTTTGCGCACCCAACCTACCTAGAACACCATTGGTTTGGCCTAAATTCAGGATCGAGTTTCATTAAGTACACTGAATCCCATAAATAAACCCTCTCCCCATGATCTCCCTCTTACTCCAAAACCTCTCTCGGTCTCTCCAGCTCAACCAACAAACTTCCTCTGACACGAGCGTCCTCCGCAGCCAGGTAAGGGTGTCCTGTTTACGGGTTTTTTTCAAACCTTCTCATGATCCTCAGTACATATATATATACGTGAATATATATATATATATATATATATATATATATATATATGTCTTATATTTATAGGTATTCACATTCCTTGCAAACCATTCATTTCAAACAGAGGGCTTCAAGGGGGTGTTTGCCTTCGTATCTACAAATATAGGGGGATACCCCCACCTATTCATAATTTAAAACCCAATACACACACACTGTGTGTACTCAGTTATATGATATGTATATATATATATATATAAATATATATTTTTTTAGTATAGGCACCGTTCTCCCCTCTTTTGAAGACAGGGTGTATGGATAAGGAAATGGTATTTTTTCCTAAAAAGATTTAAGGGTTTTTGATTCCTTTGAGTTTTGTATATATAACCCATATGATACAATATTTATATAAATAATTTTATATATGATTAGGTATACCCCTTAAACTCTAATAGATTAAGGTATTCTAAGGAGATTTTTTATGATAATTTTTTAATCAAGTTTTTATATAAAAGTAGTTTTGAAAGTTTTTTCTCGTAAGAAAAACCATTATATAACTTATATATATTTATTTTCGAGTGTTTAAGTATTCACATATATATGTAACCAATCCAAATATATTTATATGATTTCCATATAATTCAGTATTTTATGTTAAGAATTATACATTTTAAAAGGGTCTTTTTAAAATCAATTTTGAACATGTATGATCTTTATGTAAGCTTTATATATACAACTATATATATATATTTTTAGGTTATGTATTTCAATACAAATAAGTTTTGTTTTTTTAGAGATGAATACTCATTTATGAATGATATTTTTTATGTGAAATAGGTCTTCAGTTTAAGTGAAACTATGTTATAGTTTTAAAACCACAATTTTTATATGTTTATGTGTTTATGGTTTCATATATAATAAACCCTATTTTCATATACAATTCTCAGGATTTAATTGATGTTTTAACACATGTAAGGTTTTAGTGTTTTCCTAAGCCTATATGTGTTTTATATATGAGCATACATTACGAAGCCTGTTTAATTAATTATTCATATTGTCATATACCCTAGATGTAATTTATGTTTTTTAAAGAATGTTCCTCAGCCTAATTTTTTAAATTAAAGGACTAAGAGTTCATGGTTTTATGTTATCATGTAGCATCCATTAATTAATTGATGTTAAACCTGCTTCAATGTTTATTAGTGGTTAATCTAGTTATGGTTGTATATATATATCTACATATTTTTAATTATGTAGTTTATATAACCCTAATTTCAAGTATTGATCTTTAGAATTAGTGTTTTAAATTCAACCAATAATTGAAGGGTATTTAATAGATGTTAATTTTGGTGTTTGCTAAATTAAATTGTAATTGGGTCAAACATACATTAATTTAAAAGGTTTCAATTATATTAACATCATATGTTTTGAATTCGTGAGATTAGGTTAAAATTGTTTTAAAGTAACATGCCCATATGGTCCTTACCTGAAGTAGTGAATGTTGTTGACAAATCAAGTTATGTTTGAATTTAATTTCATGTTCATTATCATCATAATGAGTGATCTGTTTCGTTAGTAAGTATTAATTTCCATGTATAAGGTTGTTTAATTAAGAGGCTATCATTTCATGTGGCAATCCCTAATCATCCGTCATTTTATGTGCTATCTTATGTGCAAAGAATGTTCACTACTCTATGTATGCCTTTGATTAATTATTTACAGGTTTACAGTGTTCTATCATGTATTTGAAGACTAAATTTATAATGGTTTCATTATTTATTATTGTTCAAAATGTATGCAGATGAAATATCTTGTTAATAAACTATTAATTAAATTACACAAAGTGGTATGCGACACCTAGGGTAATATGAAATAAAAATTAAATATTCAGAGTGGTATGGAACACATTGAATATCAGAACTTATTAACATGTGAGAAATGTATTGGACTACCGGGATGGGTTCTGGTTAAAAGAAAGCCCACCAGGTTGGGAACTGGTCATAGTAAGCCCTTCGTGCTGGGGACTAGTAAAAGTATGCTCCTCGATGCATCTATAGTTCTCGAGATAGTAAGATTGGGTTATTACCCCTAGGTCATGGCACAAGGCCTTGACACAGAGACCATGAGTCCTTCATAATAAATTTCTCAGTATATGACCAACCATGTGATTATTCCTACTAGAAGAACATCATTGTTTATAGAACCATTACCTATGAGTATCAGATTAAAATACACATGGCATAGGATGAGGCAATGTTGATGCATGACAAGTTTTCTTTTCCATAATTTTATTACAAATGTTTCATTTAATTTATCATGTCGTGATGTTCATTTTTATATGTTGTAGAGAATGTGATTATGTGCGACTCTAATGATGGTTACGATTAATTGTTTGTACACACCTTGATTGTTTATACAGACTTTACTTAGTAAAACCCATGAAATTTTTATACTAGCATGCTTACATTGTTTATTAAGTGGTTTTCATCTAAGTGTTCTATTTCATACGTATGATGTGCTTTAATTGTATTATATCATCCTTTTTTTCTTTATGTTATTCCTTTAAGAAAATTATTTTTATTATGGAAAAGTATTTTCAAAGGTAGTTTTCAAAAGCTGGATTTATGTACTTTCAAAACCCCTTACTGAGTATTTCAATGCTCACCCTACGTTTTTGTTGAAATTTTGTTACATTTTGATAGAGTATTTCCAGGTCTTGGGGATTTTTTTTGATCATAGCTTTGTAAGGAAGAAGTGAAGCGGTTGACTCTGATTCTCTAGGATCTAAACCAAAATGTTCCTCGTGATGGGTTATGATATACATATTGTTTGTTTCGTTTGTATGAAATAAATTACACACCATAACCCAAGCACCGACTCCGGGCTACCGTTGGCTGGGGCCTTATATATGGGGATGGGGTTTTACAATCCATGTGATATTCGATGTGGAGAAGAAGATTTATCCACACATATTTCATTTTAATAATTCATACAGATATATCATTCTCTTAAACAATAGAATAACATACGATGTAACCTAATACCATTCTAGTGTAAATGAATTGGGACAGAACCAACAATCATTCAAATATACCAAATAGTACATGGATGTGATATGTACATCAACCTACAGTGATGATTTTTAAAAATAATGACCCATACATTACATACATTGTTATTAAATCTGAATTGAAGTATATTTATTACAACATAAAAAACCAAGATATGAATGTGTTGGTATAGTGTCTTTAGAAAATAGGAAACATAGAAAACTGGTCTATAAAACATCTATATTGTCTCCCATTTATTACATCATAACTAGACTTCTTTCTGGAATATCATATTGAATACCCTTTTTTATGGCCCTGGAGAAAGAAACATACAAAATTGTGATCACAAATGCTCAGCAAGTGTAAAAAATGGAAATATCAATCATATCATATTCATAAGAACATTACATTTGAAAATCTTACCCTGATTAAGAGATCATAATATCATGTAGTGGGATAAATCATAGATTTAAAATGTAATCCCAATAATCATAACATAATTCATGAAACAGTGTGGAATACACACATAAGCGTATAAAATCATTTAATATTTTTAGGGCTCTTTTCCAAGACCATCATAGTGGACAAAATCCATTACGGATCTGAGTTGTATCCTCATTCTAGCCTGGTATCACTGAACCAGATTAACTTGACATTCCATCCATGTCTATCTTAGGAGATATAAATATTTACCCAATTCAATGGAGGTATATATAGTTCCCACCAATCTCATAATGAAACCATTCTTATGTGTTCCATAAAAAATCATACATCATAGCATAACCCATTTAATAAAATGAGATTCCTAAAAATCATGTCATCATAATATAATCCATATAATAAAAATGGATATCATAAAAATATTTACATAATAACATAATGAAATCAATTTAATAATAGGGATATAAACATAATCCTATATTATATTAGATGAAAAATAATTTTGATAAAATACATGAACATAGTTCTTGAGGAAAATATCCATTCTTCTTCCAAATCATTTTATTCTCAATATGTCGTAAAATTTTAAAAGAAAATAAGTTATTTGAAAAAATATTGAAACTAATTGAAGAAAACTTCCTAGAATTATTTCATTATGATTTTTTAAATTTCTATTTATGTTGTATAAGTTATAAATACATTCTCCATGTACATTTACAAGAAAAGTAAAAAACGTACCTCGTATGGTAAATAATAGAATGATTCCTTCCATACAATGTAGTAAACGTAAAAAAATGTGTAAAAATGATTATAAACAAACATATAATAATTGTAAAAATTTTATTAATACATTTTTCTAAAACCTGAACATATATGATAAATATATTCCTAGAAAATACTTACGTATAAACAATCTCAGATAAGAATTAGATTGAAAAATTATCCCTTACCTTAGGACTAATATGCATCGTATGTATCTGAACCTCCTGTATAATGATTTAAATAATGTTACAGATTTATTAATGAATCATAATAATTTCAATGATAAAAATTATGATCATATTTTCATCCTTTTGTTACTAATATTTCATTGTTACTTGTTATTCTTTTATTAATAGCTTTATATACTTATGTATGTTTTGTAAGAAAAGTCCTTATTTCTCATTTTAGGTTATAGTTATATCATTTATAGCATAGTATATGTATAATATATATCATATATATTCGTTTATATCATATATATAATCATGATTTAATGAAGATTATGTAGAACGAATCACATTGCACTATGGATACGGTATGCCGTATGTACGCACGACCAATGATATCATTCTCATAATTCTTGAATGGTATTTAATTGGATGGTTTAGAGTATCTCATAATTATTATATTGTTATATTATTAATATATAAGTATTAGTTATACTATTATACCCATCCATGTAAAGTGGTGGTGAAAAATAGATTACACCACGATGTGGAGACAGTAAGTCGTACGTACGCACGTACGGTGATATCATTTTTTTATAGGATGGATAGAAGGTTAGATAAAGTAGTTTAATAATAATAATAACATATAAGTATATGAGTTATACTAAAGTTATTATTTTATAATTAAATAACTAATGAAGATGAAGTATAAGAGGAAATAAAATTGATAGAATCAGCCGAAGAGATTACCACTTACTCGACGTGCCTCCTTTGGATTTCCTCTTGGGAAACTAGAGTTGTTATTTTGATAAGGCCAGAACCTCCAAAATGTCACTAGGGATGTTTATAAGATTAATGGGTAGGGTATGGTAGAGTATTAATTTTCAAAATAGGGTGAAGAAGAAATGGAGGAGGTTCTATTTTATAAGAGAATAGTGTTACAATTTAGGAAACTCTGAAAAATATAAATTTATAATAAAATGAAACCCTACTCCAAAACCTCAAAAGTGTCCCTAGTTCTAAGATGAAATGAGATAGGGTTGTAATCTCATGAACTGATAAATTTTGGAGAACTTATTTTATTGACCCTTATATATTCTATTAATTTTAAATCTTCATAATAAAATTCTAAATATTTAATTGTAATTCATATTTAATTATGTGGTATTAATTGACCATAAATGGGTACATAATGATATGTTCGGCCTTATAATTATTACTTTGCAATGTTTAATTATTTTTATGATTTTTAAATAATTTTGTAAAATGGTATGTTTATAAAATATCAATATTGTCAATTTTGACAACATTCATTTATTAGATATTAAATAAAATTAAAACTTAAGATAAATTTGAAAAAAAATTAAATAATATCTTAACAAGTCATATTCCACTATAAAATAAATGGATAACATTAATTAGATCATATGATACTTATTTTAAAATTTTTAAAACCATTTATTTGATATTTCTATTAATATAATATTTTCTACATCACTATTGTGTTATATTTAATTGTAATTATATAATATTTAAAAATTATAAATAATTTTTTATGACATTGGGAATTATTTTATATTTACAGATACTATAAATAGTCGATTTTTTCTAATACATATCGATATATTAAAATTAATACACTGGTATAAAAAGTAATTGTGACACTTTCCATTTCATTTGTTTTTATTACATTCTGGTCATTTTCATAAGTAAGTGGAAATAATGAGATTAAATTGAAAACAATATAGGGTAAGGGTCTAATTTAATCATCCAATAGGGTTTTTATAAGTGTTAAGGTAATTTTATAACATTAATGTTACCCATAATTACATGAATCATCTTTGACCATTATAATAAAAGTTATTAACAAAGTTAGTATTCATAATAACCAAAAATAAAAGTACCCTATTATTATAATTTGGACCAAATGATACCAAATATTGAATCCCTTTTTAAAAATTCAAAATACAAAAGTTGCATTAATTTATTTAAAATTAATCATGTTGTTGAGAGAACGAGTTTTAAAAGTTAAAACATTGCAAAATATTGAATTTTTTTTACCTATGAATTCAATGTTAAATTAATGATAATGACATAAATTATATTAAATAGTAAAAATATTTTATTTTTATACATTAAAAAAATTCTTTAATATAATTTATCCATATAAATTATCTCAATGAAAAAAGTTTTTTTAAATTAGAATTTTGCTTATTTTTACTATTCATCAAAATATGAATGTTATCAAAAAGTTATCAAAAATTAATCCAATGAAAATTATTATACCCTAATTCAAAATAACATGTTTTTGTTGTCAAATATAAATCATTAATGTGTTAATGACTTAATTTACAATTGGTTCTCCCTTCAATGGTATAAAGAAAATCTTTTTAAAAAAACTACACCAAATATGGTTTTATTCATAAACTATGACTAAAATATCCATTGAATGAATATAAAAAAAATTATTATGTATATAATACACCCACATATAAATATTATTCATTTCATTACCAAAATTAATTTACTATAAAATACAAATGTCTAATTGATTTATATTTTTCAAAACGCATTTTCATAATTTAGTTATAATTATTCCCGCTAACCTAACAGTTAGGCTATAACTGTAATTTTATTTTATGGGAATCTCACAGTTCTTTTAAAATCATGATTGTGTGAAATGAAAGCTAACGAAGTATAAAATTTATTTTAAGAAAATATTTTATAAATACATGTGGGAGTTACATTCTATCCCCTTAAACTGAATTTCTCCCTCGCAATTCGTCACTGGGAAATAAATGGATGAGGATACCTCTCCCTCATCATATCCTCAAGTTCCCATATTTCTTCATGTAATTGGTTGTTCCTACATAATACATTAACCAAGCGAGTGGTATTTCTTCATTGAAATTTTTTCTCTATGATCCAGAATATGTATCAGTTGTTCTTTATATGAACGATCGTGATCTAGCAGAATGACTTCTAATCTTAGTACATGTGAAGGATTAGTTTTTTACTTTATCATGAGGGATACAATGGACACCCCTTGAACATGAGAGAGATATGGTGGAAGTTCCAATCGGTAAGATACCAGCCCAACATGATCTAGAATTTCCAAAGTACTGATACACCTAGGGCTCAACATGCCCTTCTTTCCAAATCTCATTACTCTCTTCTAGGGAGATATTCATAAAAAAACCTTATCACCATCTTCAATCTCTATGTCTTTTCTTCAATTGTCAGCATAACCTTTATGTCGACTCTAAGTAATTATTACATGTTTTTTTATTGATCTGAACTTTTTTGGAATTTCATAAAAATGATAAGGTCCTAATATATTTTTTTCTCAAAATAATTCCTAGAAAGGTGGTGTTTTGTTATTCTTTCCATAGAGGGCTTCATAATGAGCCAACTGAATACTAGATTGAGGATATTAATGTAAGAAAATTCCACAAATGGTAGGTGTTGATCCCAAATACCTTTTAAATACATAGATAAAGCTCTCAACATGTCTTCCAAAGTTTGAATTGTCCTCTCAGAATAACCATCTTTTTGAGGATGATAAGTATCACTGAAACTTAACAATGTATCAAGAGCATGCAGAATACTTCTCCAAAACATCAAGGTAATCCTCATATCCCGTACATAAATAATATGTAGTGGTACTTCATGAAAACATACCATATCCTTACATATATCCAGGATAACTGATCAAGATAGAAATATTCTGTAATAGAAATGATTTATGCCAACATCATAAGGCGTTCAACTATATCCTAGATAGAATTATTGATTTTGAATGTTTTTGGATGATCAATGAAAAATTCCATATTAATGTTTTCCTATTTCCATTCTGGTATGGGTAAGGGTTGTAAAATCCTCTTATACTTCTATCTTTCATCATTTAATTAATGACAAACAAAGCATCAAGATACATATTCAGCGACATCACTTTTCATGTCATCCCACTAGAATTACTCTTTCATGTCCCTGTACATCATTGTGTTCCCAGGGTGAACATAGAATGAAGAACTATGAGCCTCATCCAATATATCATTCTTTAACACTGGTATAGGAGGGAATAAAACCCCATTTTTTGAACCTTATTATTTCGTCACAATCAAAGATGAATTCAATAACATTTATCACCTTATTTTGTAACTCTATATCTTCCTTATGTGCCTATTTAATCATCAAATGTATAGATTGTTAAAATTTCATTATATAAAAAAATGATTCACCCCATTCATTATAATTTAAATATAAATCCTTTGAAAATAACTAAATATTCGATCTTTCATGATTCTCATCACGGATAAGCTGGCATGATCTTGTCGACTTAATGAATTTGCCAACTTATTTTTAGTCTCGTGGTGGTAATGTGTTGAGAAATGGTTTTGTTTAATAAACTCCAACCATCTTCTTTGGTGCATATTTAGCCCCTTTTGTTTGAAAATATACTTTAAACATTTATGATCAGTACAAATATCACAAAATTCACCATAAAGATAATTCCCCCATATATTTAATGCAACGATTACTGTAGCTAACTCCAAATCATGAGTTGGGTAATTTTTCTCATGGATTTTCAACTGTCGTGAGGCAGAAGCTTTCACAATATCAGTTTTCATGAGAACACAACTCATATGCTTCATAGAAGAATCACTATAGATCTCAAACTATTCTCATCTATAAGTCAGTGTCAGCACAAGTGCACTGGATAACCATATTTGTAGCTCTTTTAAATTATCATCACATTCTTCTACCCAAATGAACATAACTCATTTTGATTCAACATGATGAGTGGATTAGATAGTCGTGAAAAATCATTAAAAACATTGATAATATCCATCCAAACCCAGAATACATCGGATCTCAGTTACTATTGTTCGTCTCAACCCTCTTTCATTAACCACTTTTTTTGCTGGATGCACATATATTCTATATTTTGAGATTATGAGACCAAAAAATGAAACATTTTGATGCTGAATTTACACTTGGTAAATTTAGAATAAATATTATCATTTATTAGGGTTTTAAGTAAAATTATCACGTGATCTTCATTTTCTTCCTTGATCATTGAATATATAAGAATATCATCTATAAAGACTACCAAAAACTGTTCAATAAATTCTATAATGTCTTTATTCATTAGTTCCATGAATATAAAAAGGGAATCAGTAAGACCAAAAGGCACCACTATGAAATCATAGTTTCCTAACCATGTACGAAATTTCGTCTTTGGTATATCCTCCTTCTTCACCTTAATTTATGATACCCTAAACAAAGATCAATCTTGGAAAAAATTTGATCTCCCCAAAGTTGGTAAAAAAAATTAATCAATGTGTGGGAGAGGATATTTGATCCTGATAGTTATTTTGTTATATTCTAAATAATCAATACAGAGTCCCATTGATCCAAATTTCTTCTTACCAAATAGAAAAGGTTCTCCCAAATGTGATTCTCTAGGGCATATCAATCCCTTTTCAATATTCTCTTGGAGTTGCTTCTTCAATTACTGCGAATCAATTAGGGCCATTCTAAATGTTTTCATTTAAATAAGCATATATCTCAGTATGAGTTCTATTGAAAACTCAACATCTAGATTTGGTGGATGGACTAGAAATTTCAGGGAAATACATCATCAAACACTCGTAAAATGGGTGTATTCTTAATTGTGAGTTTCTTAGAAACCATTTGAGATAAATAACTATAGTTTTCTTGAATAAAAACACATAAGATGGATGAAATTGTCACTCGAATGTTATATTCATCCATGCATCGATAGATAATCGTAGATTGATCTAGAAAATGAAATGTGACTTCCCTTCATTTGAAATTGTTATGATATCCATATAAAGAATGAAAATTTATGACAATAATCACATTAAATTCCACAATAAGAAGGACCACAAAATTTGCAGGAGGCAAATTCACACAAACATTAATCAGATAAGAATTTTAAACTTTTGATGCGGTTGTTGTTCCATTAAGAGTTTTCAGAACTAACTCAACATCTAATTGTTGACGTAATACAGAGATAACATTATAAAATTCATGAGAATTAAAATACTAGATGGATCCATAATCAAAGAAAACATTTTTTATTTTAGAGTATATGGTATGTGTACCTTTCACCATATCATTATCATACCCCACATCACCAATAGTAATTGTTTGTGACATTCCTTCCCCATGGGACATAAGTGTTTGTGAAATCGATAATCATCAACATCCATTGTATTAGGTCCTTTATTGGCATATTTATACACTTACTTACACTTGTGGCATTTAATTGTAAGAGGTGCATTATGTATTTCCTTTTCTTTGTTCACATTAGTAGTCCTATTTTTCCCATAACATCAGCATTCAATTTCCCAGTGAACCTATTTTCCAAACATTAAACATTTAGTTTTCCCTTTAAGACAATTCCCTCCATGTTTATTTCCCCACATTGAGCATAAGGGAGAACTTATCTTCCTTTCAGTGTGGTCATTATATTTTCCATTGAATTCCATTTTCCTTTTCGTATCAATCCCATATGACTGAAGGGTTACTCCAATCTCCATATCAAAAATAAGAGTACATCAAACAATTTCCCCGTAGCTATTGATGTCCCTTATGGATAATGTCGTTGGAGACATGGTTTTTAGCCACTAAATAATAGATCGTTATTACTCTTAGGTCAGATAATAATTCTGAAATCGTACCTTGGAAGCCTTGAAAAAGTTTTTTCATAGGTACAAATAGATTAATCATGCTTTTAATTCAGTTCACGATACTCCTTCTCCCACATTGTTCGAAGAATACTAGGGGAGTACTTATTGAAAATAATGTTCTTGAACACTTTCCATTTTATAGACACAAATTCATCTCTTGGCCATATATTTTTGATAAGATTCCACCATTGATAATGTTTACCTTCCAAACAATAAACTGATAATATGGCTTTATCTTGTTCATAACATTGTAGGACTAAAAATTTGTTTTTAGTGGTACTGATCCATTGTTCAGCCAAAAATTGATCTGATGACTCACTGAATGATGGTGGACACATCCTCATGAAGGATTAAATAGAATGTTTCAACCTATTTTTCTTTTTTGGAATTCTGTCATGATACACAACTCAAATTATCCATTTGACAATGGCTACAATATTTTTCATTCCAAATCCATATCATTTGTTTGCTCAGGGGGATAATCATTGAATTCCCCCATCGTATTCTGCATTAACATGATTCCTTCGGTTTCCATCCATTAACTAAACCCATGAAGCATGGTGTGAGGAAATATAATTAAAAAAAGGAAAACCACATAATGAAGAATTGATATTTCAAACTTAATCATTTAGTTTTTATCCTAGGTTGTTCATGGTCATTTATAAAAAAACATGTATTGTATTTTATACTTAGAAATATCTTTATAGTTTTTACTAAGGCATTGTCATCCATGTTTCCGTTTGTAAAATATCACTTTCCTCTCATACCATCTATAATGACCCATAATTTATATACATTGTTATTACATTATAATTTATTTATATTTATTACTAAATTTAAAAAAATCATGACATGGCCGTATAGGTATAGTGTTTTTAGAAACTGGGATGTATAAACAACGGGTTCATAAAATATCGACATTGTCTACCATTTATTTTTTCATAGCAGGACTCATTTTTTCCATATAATATTTAATACACATCTTCCTGACCTGAGGAAAAGATATATTCAAAAGTGAGAGCTCAAATACTCATAAAGGGTAATCAAAGGAAATATCAATAATTTAATATTCATAGGTTCATAACATTTGAAAATTTTATCCAACATAAGAAATTATAATATAATTTAATGGTATAAATCATAAAAGAGCAATGTAAACCCGATAATCATAACATAGGACATGAAAAATTGTACCACAAACACATAAGCATTGAAATGCATTTCATATTAGTGAAGAATCATTCCCAAGACCATCATTGCAGAAAAATTACATTACTGAACCGGGTTCTATCCTTATTTCAACCCTATATCACTGAACCAGATTATCATCACCTTCCAGCCATGTATACAACATAAGATATAAATCTTTAACGAATGACTTTGAGGGATATATGTGTCCCACCCATCTCATAATGAAACCATTCTTATGTGTGCCACAAATCTATAAATCATACATCATATCATAACCCATCTAATAAAATGGGATTCTTAATCATCATTGCATCATAATATATTCATATAATATAAATTGACCTCATAAAAATAATTCTGTCATAATGTTATGAAATAAAATTAATTATTGGGATAGAAATATAACCCAATATCATCATAGATGGAATATATTTTTGACAAAACACTTGAACATAGTTCTTGTGAAAAATATCTTTTCTTCTTCAAAACAAATTTATTTTCACAATATTTCATTCAATTTTAAAAGAAAATAAGTTAATTTAAAATTATATTGAAAACATGTAAAGTAATCTGCATTGAAATAATGCTTTATTAAAGTGTAAAAATGCGTTTATGATGTATAAATTAAAATAATCATTCTCCTCGTACGTTTACCAGAAATGTCAAAAGGCACCTTGTATGGTAAACAATAGAAAGATTCCTTCTATACCATGTAGTAAAATTCAAAAATGGGTAAAAATGAATTTAAACATACATAGAAGAATAGTAAACATTTTATGAAAACATTTTTATAAAACATGGACATTGATGATAAATATATCCCCCTAAATACTTATAAATAAACAATCTCATAGAAGAATGAGATTTCAAAATTATCCCTTACCTTAGGTATTATATGATTCATATGTATCCAAACCTCCTGCATAATGATTTAAAGAATTTTATATATTAATCAAAGAGTCATAATAATTTATATGAAAACTTTTATGATCATATTTTCATCTATTTGATAGTAAAAATTCATTGTTACTCGTTATTCGGGTATTAACTGCTTTATGTTCTTATGCATGTTGGGTCGGATAAGTCCGTATTACTATTTTTAGGTTATAGTTATATCAGTTACTAAATGGTATTAGTATAATATGAATCATATATATTCATTCAATTCATTTTTAGATTCATGTTTTAATGGAAATTATGTTGAATGAATCACATCACACCATAGAGACAGTAAGCCATATATATGCACGCACGATGATATCATTCCCATAATTATTGAATGATATTGAATTTGATGTTGTGTAGTATCTCAAAATTAGAATAATGTAATATTATTCATATATAGGTATTATTTTCACCATTATACCCATCCAAGTAAGGCGGCGAGGAAAAACATATTACACCATGGTGTGGAGATGGTAAGCTGTACGTACGCACACACGATGATTTCATTTTTCATAAGTTGGATAGAAGGTGAAAAAGAGTTGTTTCATATGGATAATAACATATTTTTATATGATTTATACTAAAGATATTATTTTATAATTAACCATCTAAATAAGAGGATGTTTAAGAAGAAATGAAATTGAATGAACCGGTAGAAGATATTACCTATTCCTCGATGTGCTTCCTTTGAATTTCCACTTAGGGAACTAGATATTGTCTTTTGAGAAGACCAGAACCTCCGGAATGTTACTAGGTATGTTGTGAAGAGTAATGGACATGTATTTTCTGAGAATGAAGTATCAAAATGGAGTGAAGAGTAGATGGAGGAGGTTCCCTTTTATAAGAGAGTACATGGGCACTTTAGGAGACTCTAAAAAATATAAATTTATAATAAAATATATTCCAGAACAAAAACCATCAAATAGTCCATAATTACAAGATGAGATGAGATAACATTTTAATCTCATGAACAAATAAATTTTGGGCAGCTTATTTTATTGACCCTTAGTTATTCTATTTATGTTTAATTTTGGTAATAAAATTCTAAATATTTAAAGGTAATAATTATTTACTTATGTGGTTTTAATTTTCCATAAATGGATACTTTATGATATTTTTGACCATATAATTATCACTTGTTATTTTTTTTAAAAATTATGTTTTTTAAATAATTTATTAGAATTTTATGTTTATTAAATGTCAATGGTGTCAATTTTGACACTTTTCATTTATTAGACATCAAATAAAATTCACACAAAAGATAAATTCAAACCAAAAATATTTAATACACTCTTAATATGTCATAGTCACCTATAAAATAAATGGAGAACATTAATTCGATCATATATTATTTCTTTAAAACTATTTGATACAATTTATTTGATATTTATAATAATAAAACAATTTCTACATCACTATTTTGTCATCATTAATTGTAATTATTTAATCCCTAAAATTTATTAATAAATTTTAACTATGGTGTTAATTATTTTATCTTTATAGAGGCTATCAATAGTCAATTTTAGCTCCTAGTTATCTATATATTAAAATTAATACACTTATACAAAAATAGACTGTGATACCTTGTTAATATAATTAGTTATTATTACATTCATTTCATTTTTATATGTAATTGGAAATAAAGTTATTCCATTTCAAAAAATAGATGGTAAGGTTCGAATTAAATCATCCAATGGAATTTTAATTGGTGTTATGGTAATTTTGTAATATTATTTTGACCCTTAATTATCAGACTCACCTTTAACCATGTTGAAAATAATAATTACCAAAGTTACGATTCATAATGCCCACAAATAAAAGTATCATGTAATCATAAATTTCACCTTATTTTTAAAAATATGCAATCCATTTTTCAAAATTCAATACAAAAAAAATTTCAGTGATTTATAAAAAAATATTCCCATTGTTGACGAAACGAGTTTTAAATGTTAAAACATTTCAAAAGATTGAAATTTATATACCTATGAATTCAATGTAAAATAAATGATAATGACATAAATTATATTAAATGGTAAAAATATATTCTATTTATACGTTAAAACCATTCAATATTATAATTTATGCATATAAATTATCTCAATGAAAAATAATTAATTATAAGTTACTGTATTTTTAATATTAATCAAAATATTAAATTTATAATAAAAATATATAAAATTTAACCAAAGTAAATTTTCATACCCTAATTCAAAATAAAATGTTTATGTTATTATATAGTATCATTAACCTGCCAAATACTTAGTTTTTAATGGGTTATCCATTCAAATGATTAAAATTAACCTTTTAAAAAAATACAAAAAATAGGGTTTTAGTCAAAACCTTTGACTAAAATATCCATTGAATTAATATAATTTTTTTTAATTAACTATATAATGCATAAATATCTTATTAATTTCATTACCAAGTGTAATTCACTCTAAAATAAAAATATATAATTTAATTATATTTTTTATAATGGATTTTCATTAGTTAGTTATAATTATTCCTGCTAATCTAACGACAGGGCTATAATGATAATTTTTTATCAAGGGTGTCTCATAGTTCATTTAAACTCATGATTGAAAAAAAATAAATCTACTAAAGGATAAAAATTATTTAAAGAAAATATTTCATAAAATCATCTGGGTGTCACATTAAATATGAAACTAAATTGATGTATATAAAAGGGGAATTATACTATATATAAATATTATTGTTTCTATTGTTTTGATACAACAATTTCATTAGTGGGAAGTAGTGGAAACCCAATATGTTATTTCACACATAGGAAGTGGATCAGTGCTTATTGGTTTCTATTAAAGAAGTCCTATTTTACATTATTGATTACTTCAAGGGGAGAAGGAAATTATTCTAAATTATTTTTTTCCAATGTTAAAGCTTTTATTATAACTCATTGGTGCTAGAAAAGTGGGTCCCATTATATCCCTTAACGAATTAATTCATTAGTAATAAAAAAATCATTGTGGGGTGGGATAATAGTCACTGTGCACCATGAAATGGGATCAATGTCTTTTAATTGATAAATATAAAGTCTCACTAAATAATTTTTTATAGGTATGATATGGAATAAATGTCTTTAAATAGAAAATAATTCACCCACACTGATTAACTTCCCCCCATAGTGTAGTCATCCCAATGAAATCCTTACAAAATCACAATTTATTGTTAACAGTATATATATTTAATATACCATTATTCAAAAATGTGTTCCACAAAAATAATGTGAATTAATCAATACATATTGCCCAGGATTCTCTATCCATTGCGCATTCATGGGTCCAATCATCATTAACGGAGTGAAGATCGAGTTGATTCATCACAAGAATTTTTTTGGTTGTATAACACTAGGTAAATTTGTCCCATAACCACATTCACATTCATGATTACAGTAATAAATTCAATTTTTTACAAACAACATAATCTCCACATAACTAAACATCATAAAATTATCATAGATATTGAATTATATCCATTTTTTTCTCCAAAGTTCCCTAATCATAATAAAAAATAATTACTAAAGATTAGATTTATACAAATTGAGTTAATCCATGCATATCATAGATAAATATTACATCATTTTAGATTAATATTAAATATAAATCACAATAATACATTCCCCAAAACCCAAAGAATATTTATTTTGTTGTGAAACTATATATGTAATCATTATATTTAATAAATAATATTAAATATTTCCCAAAAACTTTTCAAATTATAAATTTCATAGACATTATCTACATAAAACCATTATTAATAGCCTGGGTAAAAGAAATATTCCAAAGGGTGAGCTCATATTCTCAATAAGGGTAAGCATTAGAGACATCAATAAACAATCACATGTGAGTATACGATAAATATAAGGGTATTATGATGTAAGAACCTGGGTTTTCTTTGATGCATAGATCGTTTTTTCCATCAATTCCAATTTTAATTGATTTTATATGGACTATTATTAATTCTTTTTGGTGACATTGAGGTCTCTAGAGTGTCTGGGTCTGGTATAGAGCTCAAAACCTATGTTTTGGGTGGAAAGAGGAGGCTGAACGGTTAATGAAACCCATGTGGGTTTGGTCGAATGGTCGTAGGGACAACTCTACAATTTTAGCATTCATGGCAGAGGATTACATATGGTTACCACAAAGTTTGTGAAGTTTTTTGGGGGTAAATGTGTCTTATGCCCAGACTTATATGAATCCATGTAGAGTTTCCACACTGATTTAAAAACCGTGTGCAAAAACTGTCCAACCCGATTTTTTGGTAAAAATACTATTTTACCCCTGATGTGTTTTAAACATTAATACCACAAAAATTCTCAAATCGAACAGTATGGGGTAACATTTTGGAGCCCTTTAGAAGCAAAATCTAGGCTTTGATCTCAGTCTTCACCCAAACTCCATTCTATAAATCGTTTCATTCAACGGATTCGCATCGGCAAGGACTATGTTTTTTAAACCTTTTTTGATTCTTCTAGAAATTGACAGATCTTTATTATTTTAGGATAATATATGCTAATATTTCATTCTTCATATGTTATTTAGATTTAACCTTATCTAGAATGAATCATGACATGATAATGGAAGACCACTTCACTACTAAGCTAAGGTAGGTGGTATGTGATTTTCTTATGGAGTTTGGTGATTTTTAGAGCGATATGCCATTATTTGGAAAACCAGACAATCCAGAGTGGCCATTTTTTTGAGAGGTTATTTTTTTAGATTTAATTATACATTTTATGAATTCATATAGGATCTTTTGGGGTTCATTGGCACTCGTTCCTTGAATCAAGGTCGCCCATGGGTTGCCCCTTTTAAAAAAGCCTTAAATATTCTTTGTATAATTGAATTAAATGTTTAAATGCAAACTGTTATCATTTGTTATTTTTTTTTTGGGTACACCCAAGTTATGTGGTAAAATGAAATTGTTATAATGAGGGTTTATATACCTATATTAATATAATAAAAGGTAATGAAACACGTGGAAGGGTATTCTAAATAATGTTTCATTGGTTTGTTGGTGGGTATACCCATGTGATTTTTTAATGCCTTGTTTTATTTTTTTAAAAGTTTTCTAATGAAATGTTTTATATGGGTGAGTATACTCATATGGTTTGAATTGGTTTAATGATTGGTTTTATTGATTCTTTGGATGGATCTCCATAGATATGAAACGTAGAAGTGGACACATTGTGTAATGTCCTTGAACTCCCCGGTCCATTAACTAGTCAAAATCTAGTGTTCAGGGTGTTCTAAGAAAAAATAGAAGCTCATTCCAGGAGTTCTCAAAATGATCAGTTCTTCCATCGGTAGGATGCATTGGTGGATCAGCGTCGATAGCTCAGCATTAGCGAGTCAAGGAGTTAGTGAGTATATGAACCTATAGGTCAAGGCATCAGTGAGTCAGGGTGTCAGTAGGTGAAGGCATTGGTAGGTCGAGGCTTCGGTGAGTCAGGGAACTAGTAGGATGAGGTGTTTGTAGGTTAAGGTGTTTTTGAGTTAGGGCATCGATAGGTCAAGATGTTCATGAGTCAAGGCGTCAGTAGGTAGAGGCATCAGTAGGTCGAGCCTTGGTATGGTGATAAACAATGAGGGGGATCAATGAGTATTGTCATTAAGTCAATTTCAATGGGTCACATCAGTGACTCATGTTAGTGAGTCAACCATCGGTGACTCACTATTAGCGACACGTGTTAGTAACTCTCCCATTGTTGAGTTATTTCACGTTTTTCCTAGTTTTTCCTCATTCTCACCTCCGACATTTTATCTGACATAAATCCATTTTAAATCCCTACAAGAGAACTTCTAAATGTATTTTAAATGATATTGATTATATAATTAATATACTAATACTTCAGGGACTTTGAAATAGTCAAAAAATGAGGTCTTGACCATGATTAATCATTATAAACATTTGAAATCATTTCCTTCTTTTGATATAGGATGTGACGCTTCTTAATCTGAGATCCTCTCTTCTAGGAATCGTCGTATTTTCTCTTGGGGAACCAAAAACCTTTCTTCCCTGAGTAATCATGCGTCTGTTTTGTTTCAGTCTATTCATTTTTTCCATTGAATCTTTCCTTCTTCTTGCACGACCACCTGTATTGTGTCAATGATGAATTGATTATTGTTTTACATTACACGTAGGGATTCCATTATCTCTCTTTTAAATTTTTATCATGTGGGTTGTCTATACTAAGGCCTTATTGTGAATATGATTTGACCCTATTTAAAAAAAGTAATAAATATAGGTTGGGGAGATGATGATGATGGCTGTGTTATCTTATATGAAATCATTGATCCACGTTGTGAATTGTGAGGGTTGTATTTCCTGTAAAAATTATGGTTGATGTTGGTCTTTGTTTGTGCACCATACTCATGAATACATGGCATTAATCTTATGTCGAATGGTTGTGAATATGAAAACAATATTAATCAGGTATACACTGTTAAATATATTGTTTCCCCATTAATGAACATATTATTTGATCACCCCAAAAAATTGAAATTGTAATTAAAGAATGAGAGTTGTTATATATGAATACCCCTTTCTAGTTGGAGTGGTGTTGTGCTGTGTATGGTTCTATTCGACTGTGTGTTTTGTGTTGGTTGTGTGGTATTGTGTCTGGGAGTGTGGTTGTTATTATGGGGTGGTATGGGTGGTCTAATGGAATATCAAGTTGTGAGATTTGTTGACTGATAAATAGATTAAATTTTTATGAAGTGGGACTATGTGTCGGTCGTGGTTGGGTAGTAGGGCTACAATATCTAATGTTGTTATGTTTATGTTACTAGGTAAGTAGGGTGTGGTGTTTTTATGCTGTGAGGAATCCATGTGTGGTAGTGATGGGGTGTGTTTGGGTTTTCATATTGAGAGGAATGATAAGGTGATATTACATTGAAGAATTATGGGGGCCGTGATTGAATGGGTTTTCAAGAGAGGGTGATGTGCAGTGGGATTTCAAGATTGTTGTGTTGTGTTTTGCTGGATATTGTGTTTTTTTGTGTGCAATAGGTCTACCAAAAAAGATTTAAGAGAGTTAATTTTAATGCAGGATGTTGTTAACATGAATGGGCCTTTCACCAGTGTTTCCAAATACTTTTTTTTAAATGTGTATAGGATATGATGTTACTTGTGGGGTATTGTTTGTGGTAGTTTCTCACACAGGGAAGGAATAACCAGTGAATGCAAATAAATGTCCAAATAATTGAGTGTCGATAGTATTTACATTATATAATTGGGAATTTACGACTATTCGTTAGGATGTGTCTGTTTAGATGTGGAAGTAAGGGTAGTTTGGTGTAGTATGGTAGTTTGTTTTCAAAATTCATTGGTCAGGATTCATGTTTGGTACCTATATATATACATCAAGTTCCTTGGGTTTTCTATACACACCCACACCTTTTTTGAGCATGTCATGTCGAACACCCACAATTTTTTGGGGGAGGGTTTACTTTCCCAAAATCCTTCTAAGAGGATGGATAGATGGTTATGGGATATTCTCTTATCCCACTTCTTGGAATTTGTATCCCATGACTTATCAGGTTGGTTGGGGTGCGATTGTGAGGCCCCAATGATTGTGGGAAAGGTGTGCTTCCCAAGTTTCTTCAAGATGAGATTTGTTGTACTTTATCAATTGACTTTGAGATTTGATGTGTTTGTGGACTAGTTGTTTGTGAGAGGGATTTTGTATATGGACCAGGTGTGTGAGGCCGAGTTATGATTGTGGGGCTTATTGAAGAGAGTTGTAGTGAGAGGACATTCGCCTTTAGGGACGAGCAGTTAACCAGTGTGAAGTGGTGGAGGTTACCCAAATATTCTGGTTCATATTATATTACATTACTTTATTTTCATTGTTTGGTGAATGTTCCTTGGTAAGACCAGTTGAATAGTATACCTTATTAGATTATTTTGAGTTACTTCTATTTTTTTCACATGGTAATTTGCACACTTTTCCCACTTGTACATGAGAGACTTTGACTTTTCTTACTTAGTATACATTGATTCTCACCCTATGCATTTAAAACAGTTTTTTAGTTTCTAGAGAGATTACACAAACTGTGTTAGACAATACTTGTTTGGGTATTGGGACTATTTATGTATCGATTCATAACATGTCTTTTTTGTATTTACATTTGAAACCCTTGTTTTTGAATCAGTTACCTTTTGATACATGCGTGTGGGATTGTTTTGGTAATCTTTAATATATATATATATATATATATATATATATATATCTTGGAGTTGTTTAAGGTTAATACATCTTATCACTTGATCTTGGTTACTATAAAAATGGTATTGCCTCCCTTGTTGTGAGATTTATATTCCCTTTGTGCTCATCCCCACCATGAGGCCTACTAAATGTGGGAATCACGTTCATTATCAATATTTCTCCATTACCAACTCAATAGGGGAACATTTAGAGGGAGGCGGTCATGAATGAATGGTATAATAGGTGATGGTTGAGATAATGGAAGGAGTTTGGAGTTAGAATCAGTGAGGATTTAATGGGATAGTAGGGTAGTAGTGTTTAGATATCAGGGTGCATGACATAGGCAATGGAAGACCAGCTAGGAAATAAGATTCTAAGGCCCCCCATGATATGATATATGGACTATAAGCTTCCAAACAACCAATTGAGGCTACACTGATTACATGGTAGAGACCTTAGGAAAATAATATGAAACAAGTTTAATTGTGTTCGTGATTGTTTCTGGTGTTTCTATGAAAAAATAAATAAAAATGAGTTTAAATAAATCCAAATTAAATTTATTTCTACTCGGGATTAAGGGTTCCCTATTTACCTTTTATCTAGGGAATTCGATTATTATCCACAAGTGGCTCAGGTGGTGGAGGCCCAGAAGGTAGACAATATTTTCTAAAGGAGGGTTGACCTAGTGGGAGAGGATGATCAGTTATATAAGACACTTCATGATTTCTGTCGAAATAATCTAGTAAATAATTAAAGTATAATTTCATATATCACGATATGTAGTTGGATTAAAAAGCTGGTGATAACTTTCAGCTTTATCTTGTAACGGAATGATTAATAGGTTCCATTCGAATTTACTCAAATGAGGGGTGCATCATGTTAGTGGTGGATGTAATACCTGGGGGGAGAAAGTATGGTGATGTTCTTAAAATTAATTTTGAGAATATTTTCCAAGAGAAATTCCTATCTTCGTCCATGAAGGCTGAAAAGTGATAGGAGCTACTCTCCCACCACTGTGGATTTTGTCAGTGTGGGTATTTGGGATCTACTTCAAGAATCTACTTCTCTTTTCTCCAGATATCTTTCTGAATGTGGAGTCTCAGTAAATATGTTTAGAGGATTTACTTCTTCTTTCTCTCTAGTATGCAGTTATTCCCTTCACTTTGCCAACATACAGATATGTCTAGAAGAAGGATGGGCTTGTGAAATGGATTCACTCAGAAGTTGGTTTACCATGACAGTTGAGTCAGATGAGTTCTTCAAATTGGAAAACAATGAATATCAGGTCTCCAGCTTCAAGACCTTCTAGGCTTCGACAAGTAGGGAGACAACCCTAGAAATTTATGTATTGATCTTTTGATCCTCATCCTTTACTTATTGTATTGAGAATGAGGTTATTCACTTGTGAAGGCCAGATGAAACTTTATATTCATTTCCCATTTCGATTTAAGTATTGTGGAGAAGGGTAGGTTCAACACCCGCCACATCATCAGTTGATGGCCAAGCTATTTCAACAATAGTGGCATTAGGTTACTACTCCCTCAAGGAGAGATATAAAAGTATAATCCAAAACACTTGGTGTTCTATAGGGACCTCAACCCGAGCATGGTTGGGGAGGTGGAAAAATGTATAAGGGAAGAGGATCTAGGTGTTTTTAGTTTCACATCGTAGAGGTAGTAGTCATAGAAGGGATGAAGAGTGTTCTAGTTATGATCCTCATGTTTAGTACTCTTTTTTGTTCCATGTTTGATTGAGTAGATTTACATTCCTTTGTTGCACCCAGTCGTCCATATGCTTTGGGACATTACATTGGGAGAAATTCCATGCCCCATGGTTGAGTACACCAGTCAAATGTAAGACCTATCTATTTCATGTTTTTTGGGGAATGATCCAGATGTAGGGGCTGCATAAGTCTAGTGGAGATATCATTCATCAATAGATGTATTCATAGAGTGTTATATATTTCATCAACTATTTGTACTATTTTAAATTTTTTATCTAATTTTTCCGAAGAAGAGTCGTATTTTCAGACATGGGTAGACAATGTGTGGGGTTTGTTGGAGAGTGGAGTTTACTGATGTAAAGTTGTTTTTTATGGACTTTTTCATCCTTTTCATCCATTCTGTTAGTGGAATTGGTGGATGATAATATGGTATGGGTTCCCAGTGTTTATGGGGAATTCTGTGATGTTCTTCTCCAGGAGTTTGTGAATTTACCCCCTCGATGTGATGTTCAGTTTGGGATAGACATGCAGCACAGAGCTTCTCCAATCATGTTGGATCCATATCGGATTACACCTTATGATTTGCGAGAGTTTCATATCAATCTTGTTGATCTATTAATGAAGGGACTTATCTGACCTAGTGTGTCACTGTGGGGTGATCTATTATTTTTAATAAATATGTAAGATGATGGTTTGAGGACTGGTATAGACAACAAGAGGTTGAATCAGATAATGACGAATAATCATTACCCTTTATTGTGGATAGATAATATTTTGACCATATTAGAGTAGAAATATGGTTTTCTATGATTAAATTATGTTCTGGATATTACTAGTTGATGTTAAAGGAGGGGGACATCCTGAATTTTGCTTCACGATGTAGGTATGGGCACTTCGCATTCATTTTTATTTAATTTTTTATTACAAACCCACCAAACATGTTTATAGGGCTTATGAAATCCATATTCGAAGAGTTCATGGTTAGGTTTTTCATTATGTTTATCAATGAAATCTTCATCTACTAACGAATACATGGGGTGTGTACCAAGCATCTCATAATGGTACTGGAGATCCATCAATGGCACCAGCTCTACAAAAAGTTATCCAATTACATATTTTAAACATGGGCGGTACACTTAAATGGGAATGTGGTGTCTCAACAGTGTATAACAGTGCACCCTTCAATGGTATAAGATGTTGTTTCATGGGTATACCCCATTAATGCGGATAGGGTACACAATTTTCTTGGTGCAGAAGGCTATTACGGGTGAGTTGTACCTGATTTATCTCGATTATCAGCTATGTTTATGGAGCTATCTAGAAAGGACTACTCCTTTGTGTGGAGTGTACAGTTTCAAGAAGCCTTGAACTATCTGAAGGGGATGTTGGTCAGTTCTTTAGTGCTGATATTTCTAGAGAAATTATTGATGTTTGAGGTGTTTTGTGATGATTCCCATTTGGGATAGGGGTGTGTGATGATGTAATAGTGAGGAGTGATCTCTTATGGCTCAATAAATCTATGTCCTAATGAACATAACTATTCAATCCCTAATATGTATCTTATAAAGGTTGGGCTTTCACTAATTTTTTGGAAACATTACCTCAATGGGGAGTGGTTTCTGGTCTTCACAGATCACAAGAGACTGAGGTACATCTTTTCCTAGCGAGATCTAAAATTATGATAGAGATGGTAGATAGAGTTTCTCCATGATTAAGATTTTGAGATATCCTACAACTCAAGAAATGGTAATGTTGTTGCGGATTATTTGAGCAGGATGTCACAAAAGGTGGTGTTTTCCGAAGCTGTGGATTTATGGAGAGTGATGGAGGATATGGATTCCTAGAAATTAGATGCAAGAACAGATGGCAGCAAAAGTTGTCTCTATTGAATGACAGTGCAGTCATATTTAATGTAGGAGGTGGAGGAGTCTCAGTATGAATACACTTAGGCAAATAGAGGTTTGGATCATCCAATCTATGGGTTATAGGCCCACCATGCATCCATTTTGAACATCTTTTTAAAAAGAAAATAGTTTCATTGAGGCAATGGTAATGTGTGATCTCATTGACCACGAAGATGCTCCATTTGGATGGTCAGATGATTTTCAAAATTAGATATTATTTCGTGAAAATCATTTAGTTCCAGTGGTGATGTGTGAGGGAGTTCATCCTGAGTATTGTAGATCACCCCAAGCGGTACACTCGGAATATTCCAAGATGTATGATGGCTTAATGGATGATTTTTAGTGGCCTGAGATGATGTGGGTAGTGGGGGAGTTTTTGGAAAGGTGCCTAGTGTTCTAGTAGGTGAAACATTAGTACTATGTTCCTGGAGGGTTTTTTCATCCATTATAAATCCACAAGGGGAAGTGGGATGACACCTCAATGGATTTCATCACAAGATTACCCAGAGCTTAGGGTTGATGGGATTCAATCTGGGTAGTTGTAGAGTAGCTGATGAAATCATCTCACATCATAGTGATTAAGGAATTGAACACAGTGGATGCCTTGGTGATAGGGTATGTGGATGAGGTAGTGTGGTTTCTTGGAGTTTAGAGATACATTGTCTTGGATCATGCCATGGTTTTCACCTCACGAGTCTATAGGGGATTTCATCATGCTTTTGGAACATAGTCATTCCTCAGCACTTATTTCCACAATCAGGAAAATGGGCCGAGAGTGAAGACCATCCAGACATTGGAGGACTTGTTGTGAGCGGGTGGCTTATAATTTGGTGGATCTTGAGAGTGAAATTTTCAGTTTATGAGTTTTCATAGAATAATATACATCACTCTTCCATTGTAATGGCTCTATTCGATGCCTTGTACTGAATATTGTGGTGTATACCTTTGTGCTGGATAGATGTTATAGAGGCGGTTGTTCATGGACATGAAATGATGCAAAGAATAATGAAGAGGGCATGGATTTTCAATGAAAGTATGAAAGTAGAACACTTATGACATATGTTTTATGATGATCGCGGGAGAAGTCCCATGTAGTTTGAAGTTGGGAAGAATGTGTTCTTGACGGTTTCCCCTCAATGTGGTAAGAGGAGGTTTGGATGGGGGAGAAATATTTATCGCATGTTCATCATTCCCATCGAGGTGTTTGGATGACTTAGAAGGGTGGGATATAAGTTGGAATTGACACCACTATTGAAGAGTATCCATGACCTCTTTCATCTATCCCATATTCAACGGTATCTTTATGATGAATCCCATGTCATTTACTGGGGATAGTTGGATGTCGAGGATGACCCAATGTGTGTGGAGAGACTAATGGAGATCCATCATCATTGGTAGAAGTTTCTTTATTTATGTAACATTCCTTTGGTTCTTTATTGTGGAGGCATGGTGGAATAAAATAGAGTACATGGGAGTGAGCGACTCAAATGCATGCCCAGTACCCAAATTTGTTTTTTGTTTTCTTTGGGGATTTTATTTTTCCTATAGTGATTGAACATTGTTTGTTATGAGATGGGTTTATTCGTTGTTCCAAAGGGTTTGGTGAATAACTAACATGTAAAAATGGGGATACATTATTTCTAATAAAGACACATTAATTGAGATGTGATTTAACCCATGTGTGTGAGTCAGTGCCGCAAAGAGCGGATTATTTCACGAAATGGCAGAAGGAATTGCCTAAATCATGTGTCCGGATAGTTGGTTCTTATGTGGGTTTTAATGTTGATTCTTGGGTTAAAAGAGTTGGTTGGAGGTTTTATTTCATTTTTAGGTTTCACTCTAGCATTTGAATAAGACATGGTTGTTTATCCTTGAGAGGTAACTGATGGGATGGTTGTCCATACCCACCACTCTTTTGGGTTAGTCGTTGAATTCATGGGGGAAATAATAGAGTGAGAGGTATCAGATGTAATAGACCAGACCTTCTATGTCCATTTATTTGACAAAATATAGTGTTTTGGGTGTTCTGGGATGAAATAATAGATCATTTCACGAGTTTATCAAAATTCTAGTTTTTTCATCTATAGGACGTGTCGGTGACTCAGTGTGAGTGGCTATGCATCATTGAGTCATCGTTTCGATGAGTCAAGGGGTCTGTACATTAAGGTTTCAGTGATTTTGCGCATCCGTATATCGAGGTGTTGGAAGGTCGAGGTGTCGGTAGGTCAAGAAGTCATTGAGTCATGGCATGGGTGGGATGAGGAGTGAGTAGGTCAGGCGTTGGTAGGATGGGCATCGATGACTTTCGTCAGTGAGTGGAATCAGTTAGTCGATATCAATACGTAATGTAGGAAACTCATGTGAGTGAGCCTTGTATGTGACTCGTTTCAGTGAGTCAGGCATCAGGGACTCACCATTGGTGACTTGTGTTAGTGAGTCACCCATCTGTGAGTCATTTCTAGTTGTTCTCAGGTTTTCCAATTTCACCTCTCTTATGATTTAATTGTAAAAATACATATTAAAGAGTTATTTTAGAATTTATTTTTTTTCAAATTATTTTAATTATATCGCTAAAATCCTGTTGCTCCGAGTACTTTGAAATATTCAAACAACGTGGTATTGGCCACAATCCGACTATAAGGACTTTTGAAACAGTTTCCTTCCATAGATATTGGATCTATCTCTTCCTAATCCAATATTCTATATTACTTGAAACCTTCAATATTCTATTGTTTCACCCAAATACATTCTTCCACGAAGAATTCAACACATTTTTTGTAGTATTTTGTTCAGTTTTTCTCCATGATTCATTCCATCGACTCGTAGAACCCCCTGTTTCGGAACAAAGAATAATTCTTTTTCTTCAACTATTCCATGGAGGTACTCTATCATCACTTTTTAAATTGTTTGCCTTGAAGGGTGGGTATACTGATGTCTTCTTGTGAATAAGTTTGGATCCTTTTTAAATGAATTAATAAATAAGGGGTTGGGAGATGATGATGATTATGGTTGTTCTATTATATCTGTTCTCCTTTTACCATGATATGAATTGTTATGGATGTACAATCATTGAAAATCATGGTCATTGGTGGTATCTATTTTCCCAATGTACTTATGAATATTTATTTTTAATCTATTTTTGAATGACTAAAAACATGAAAACATGATTAATCGTGTATACCTAGTTAAATAATTATATTCCCTAGGAATTAACATATTTTGTGATCTCCAATGAATAATAAAAGTGGAATTAATGAATGAGGGTTGTTAAATCTGAATACACCATGGTCTTTGTGGTGGTTGTCTGTTGTGTATGGATCTGTTTGATAGTGTGCTTTGTACATGTCATGTGGTGTAGTGGATGTGAGTGTGGTTGTGAGTATAGGATGGTATGGGTGGTGTAAAAGAATCTTAGGATGATATATTTGTTGATTTGTAAAATGGATGACCTCTTTATGAAGTGGTATTGTATCTGGGAATTTGTTAGGAAGTGGGGATACATGATCGGGTTGTGTTATGTTAATGTTAATAGGTGTTCTGGGTGTTTTTTTATAGAGGGGTTTTCGAGTGTGGTAGTGATGATGGGTATTAAGGGTTTTCATGTTTAAAGGAAGTAAATTGTGGAATTTAATTTAGTAATTATGATGTAAGTAGTTGAACATGTGTTCATGTGAGGTGAGTGTGCAGTGGGACTACATGAAGGATGGGTTTTGTTTCGCTAGATATGGAATTTTTCTGGTAGCAGGGTTGGTGAGGATGGTTTAGGAGGGATAATTTTGAAGAATTATGGTGATAACCAGTGTGGACCTTTCTCATGGGATTCTATATAAATTTTTAATGTTTTTCTTGGTTATGATGTTACTTGGGGTTTACTGTGCTTAATAGTTTCCTGGGTAGGGATGGAATAACCAATAAATTCATATTAACTTCAAAATAATTTGTTATAAAGTAGATATAATTTATATAATTGGGATGTGACCATTGATAATTCTAATATGTGCATTTTTAGGTGACAACATGAGTTTTTAGTGGGATGGTATTTTTTTTTGAAAACCCAAAGGTTGGGGTGAGTGTTTTGTACCTATATATAAATAAATAAATATATATATATATATTTAGATCATTGTGTCTTCAATATTCACCCCACCCATGTAGATCTCTAACTACGGAACATCCCCATTCTTATAGGGGAAGGTGTCGTTCCCAATGTCTCAATGTTATGATGGATGGCTAGTTATTGGCTTTTATCGGCTCTCTCTTCTATGCATTGATTGCACAAGACACTTCGGGTAGGTTGTGGTGTGGTTGTGAGGCCAATGAGTCTTCAGCTGTGGTGTGCATCCCATGTGTCTTTGGGATAAGATATATTGTAAATTCCCTAGTTTCATCAGGATATGATGTGGTTTTGGAATGGGTGTTTTTGGGTGGGTTGTGGTATGTGGCCCATGTTTGTGTGGGAAGGTTGTGACAGTGGGTCTTCTGGAAGAGTGTGGTAGCATCAGGACATTATCCATTATGGGTAAGATGTTAACATGTTGGATGTGGACTGGGGGTACCAAAATATCGATGTGAATATGATATTACATTTCTTGATTTATGTTATTTGGTGAGTGTTCCTAGTTAAGGTTTGGTGGATAATATACTTGATTAGGTTCCTCAGAGTTTCTATTATTTCTCAATGGGGAATTAGTATGCATCTCTCAATTGTTCACAAGACACTTTGTATTTCCATACTGAGTATACTTGTCTGATCACCATATGTAGATAAATAAATTTTTGGTTACCATGGAGATTACATGGACCGTGATGGACCACACTCTTTTAGACATTGGGATTGTTTCCATGTCATTATTTAGCTTTCCTTTTTGGTATTAACATTAGAGACCTTTGTTTTGTGTCAGGTACATTTTGAAACATTCATGTTGGATGGTTTTCATTTTATATCATATATATCTATATTTTTCATAGAGTTTCATGAGGTTGATATGCCTTATAAACCAATAATGGAAACTATTAAAAGGCTAATTCCTCCAATGATGTGAGATTTATATACCATTATTGACGGTCACCACACCAGGGACAACTAGAGGCGGGTATCAGGGGTCATTATCTCCATTTCTCAAATTCCAGTTCAGGAGGGTCATCTTTTTAGAGATGGATTGTGATACATTGGTTGAGTAAACTCCATTGATCTTGATTCCATGGAATTCCTTGGGCCTTACTACACTGTGGATCCCGATTGCTTGGACTTGGGTAGGATATGTCAGTACGCATGTTCTTAGGACTCCAACCAATTCCTACACCATGTATCCACTAGGATTCTGATGGGACTCAATGATGATTCTCTTTTACTTGTCACCTTGGATCCGACCCTTCACTGTATACACTTCAATATATTAAATATCCATGGTTTTCTAATACACTTCCTTATACATTCTGGCCATGGGTGTTTAATATAGCTGGATGAACAACGAGTTCATGTTACTTGTTAACTTTTGATATAGATACCTTCTTAGGAACTATCAATTTTTTTTCAGGAATCTATGTGAGGATGTTTAGTATTACCTACATCTATAGTCTTATGCCATGGGAATTCACACTTACATTACATATTTAATTATTATTTATAATAGTTTCCATACATATGTTTAGAACTGTATATATATTTTCCTAGAAACCTGTTTGTATGTTTATCTCACACCTCATTGGGGCCTCCTTGGGGACCCAAATAGATTTTATGGTGGTGGGAAAAGATAGGAGTGAGTGCCCTAAAAAGATATTGATTGTTTCTTGGGATTAGGAAGCATGGGACCAAGCAAAAGCTTTCGATGTTATGGAGATACCATTTTGGTATTTTATATTTTTGGATACATGAATTTTATTCTATTTCTATATAATTTTCTTCCTACATTCTAGATACATGTATCATATGTACCATTCGATATGTTAATTTTCTAGATTATATTTTTATTATTGCCTTTCCTTTCTTTTAAAGTGCTTTCTTATCTACTTTATATTCTTACGTTATTGAATATGTTTTACTTCTGCTATAATATAATCTTTTAATGAGTGAATAATGTCCCCACTGACTCACCCAGGCCGACACAGCCAGTCAAAGGCCTACGGTGTTTGGGTAAATTCCCTTAAGCCCATGTAGCCAACTGTGTTAAAGGAACTACTTAGTGGAATCTGGGTTCTGGATGTTAAAAAGTTGTATCAGAGGAGGTTATTCTATTGTTTTATTTAATGTTTGGAGACAATATATAGGGATAACAATGAGTGTGAATTTGGTACTGAGATGTGCTCGGTCATAGGTAGCACATGTTCAGGGAAAAGACAAATTTACCCGAATGATATTTCTAATTCAGTTTTTGACTATTATAGTGGATTTTATTTCACCATTGGATAAAGAAAATGATTTCTGTTCATACTATTGATATGATATGGGTTAAATTTCTATTGTAACTCTATGAGATGAGGGTAATTCATCTCATGCATCCTTTACTAAATAGTTATAAATCCCATGTCATGCATTATTCCATGCCATTTAGGATGCATACCTGACACATGCTGTTGTGATAGGTAATGTGATTGTTTTTTCTACTGTTGTGATTTTCCATGTGATGTATATAGTCAAGTGCCATCATTTTTAAATTAATCAGGTGTACGAACAGATATGTAATGGAAAATAGAGCAGCTTTTAAAATTCAATTATTATAGTGAATATGATGTATATGAATTATATAGACTTCTAATTTGGGTTCATGAGGTGTTATGTTCCCTTGTTAATTCGGAATTGGTGGAACATCAACAATATATTTTGAACAAATAATTGTTAAATGTTAAATGAAAATTTAATGGAAAATGTAGACTTGACCTATAACTAGTTTTGAGTGGGTAAGAGGCATACTATCTACTAGTTTTTTTTTGCGGTGGTTCTTTTTACAGTCCTAGATTTAGTTGAATGGTGTGGGTTATGACATGGTTAAAGGATTGTTTTGATCTATACTACCTGTTTTTTTTGTGACATATTCATATTATTATATTGGAAGGTTTTTTTTGGAATTGTTGAGGCATTCCACCATGACGACCTCTAGTAGGATGACAGTAGGGTGGCAGCCACCACACTCATGAGGCAGGGGGGCCATGTATACAAATTGATCCTCCTATAGTTCCAGTTATGGTACTAGGGTATTTTTCTAATTTAGGTGTTGAGTCAATGATTCATAAAGGATTCTTTCACTATATTCATACATTTAAGGGATCAATGAATCCTACCTCATATATAGATTAGATGGCATGAGTGTTCTGACATCATATTCCTTAATTGTTTTTGGGGGATGATGGTCCACAGGATCTGAAGTTGTGGATTGATACCATGATAGTGATTTTGGATCATATGCGTATGCCTCATAATAGGAGGGTAAATATATCAACATACCTACTATGTGGAGCATAAAATCACTGGTGGGATTTTCAGAACTAGGGTCATAGGCTGGGAGATATGGGTAGGGATAATTTCCAAGCCTTATTTTTTGAATAATTTTACCCTATAACTCATTTGGTATAGTGTATTACTGAATTCATGCAACTAGAGCTAGGTGTGAAGGCGGTTATTGAGTAATAAACATTTTTTTAGACATTAAGACATTTTCATAGATGTACCATACTAATAATATTTATATAGAAAGATTCTTTGAGAATGTTCTCAAACATGCTATAGAATCTCTCGTCAATGTGTTCAGATTGACATCTATTACTATGTTTATGAATCATGAAAGGATTATAGATCAAATCCTATGGGGGATTGGGAGTGTAGTGTAGGTAAGTGAAATTCCATGACCCATTGGATTTACATCATTAGTTAGGAATCATCATTTTGATGCTTCCTGCAAGATGAGTACTAGTCTGGTTGCGAGTACTGGAAACATGGTGTTTTGTCACTAGTGTGGAATGTGAGGCCACATGATGAAGCATTGAGACAATGAGGCAATCTAATAATGTGATTTAAAATGTAAGGGGCACGTGAAGCGATTTTGTCGGACCTTTATTCTAGCTTAGTGTGGTAGGGGTCAGCTCTGACACTAGGTTCGTGATCAGGTTCTTCAGCTCCACGTCCGGATGTGTGTTAGAGCTGTGTCGGTTGGTCAGGGTGAGGTTGTGGTGGTCATGAAATAGGTATCTAGACACTTGTTACTCCGGGATAAGATAGTGTACCTATTTCGGGTAATGAGGTTGTGTTACAGGGTCATGGTGCATTCTGTTTTTTCTGTGAAGCCTTCCCTCGAAGAGAAGGGCACCAGATCATCTATGGTGATATGTAAGTTCTTATCATCCTTTAATATTAAGTCTGATCTTTTTTTGATATAGTTTCATTACATAGCCATGTCTCAACATAGTGGTTAACATCCTAGAGATTGTTGTTTTTCATTGTGAGGGTGGTATGATGTGAGCCACACCATTGAAAAATATAATGAGTGTTGTGTGATAGTTCAAGGAGTTCCCACTTCATGTTTGTGGGTTACACTTAGTCTGAGATCATTATGTACTCAAGATTACAGGGGTTGATGTAATTCTAGAGATAAACTAGCTCACAACTTGTCAAGCTTTTGTTGGCTTTTATCGCCAGAGGGTGACTTTTAAATCACCATAGGGTGTAGCGTATAATCAAAATGGTGAATAGGACACCCATGTGAGCCGATATTGGCCAGATCCTCATGGGTTTGGTGGAATGACAACCGAAATTTCTTGTTTATTTTTGTATGACTAGGGAGTGAGTCATACGGACATTCCTCCAATATTTGATCTCTTTTGTGACATGTTCATGAAAATTTTATGGGTATCCTCCTGAGAGAGAGGTTGAGTTATCCATCGAGAAAGTGCCTAGAGTATCTCCAATATTCATTCCTCTTTAAATCATGGCTACAATGGTGTTGTGTTGGCTTAAGAGTAAACTTTAGGGTTTTGAGGAAAAGGGGTTTATTTGACAAGGTACTTCTTAATGGGGTTTTCTGGTATTTTTATTAAAAAGGATGATGGAACCATTAGGCTATGCAAGGAATATTAGAAGTTGATCCAGTTGATGGTTAAGAACCAGTATCCAATAATGTGGATATATGATCTCTTCAATCAGCTCCGAGGATCTTGGGTAATCTAAAATATTTATTTGAGATACGATTATAATTAGGAACATGTTAGATCATCATACATAAGTTTTACATCCATTCATAGTAGGTATGGTTGGTATGAATATTTTTTTATGTTGTTCGGTATAAAAAACATGACCTATGTCATTTGGGAACATATAAACTTTGTGTTCCAAACTTATCATAATTATTTTTTGTGGTTTACAGGGATTAAATATTGGTGTATTATAACAATTAACAATAACCTTCAAAACATCTTCAGATCATTTTGAATACACTAAGGGAGCATACGTTATATTCTAAAATAACAAAGTTCCACTTCTGGATGGATCAAATTCACAACCTGGGTCACATCATCTTAGTGAAAAGAGTATCAGTGGACCCAGAGAATGTAAGGGAAGTAGTTTCATTAGAGTTTCCCAAGAACATATTTGGGGTGTAATTTTTCTAAGGGCTGGCTAGTTAGTATAATAACGTAAAATAATTCTCATAGTTAGAAGTGTCGTCGATGGTATTGAATAGGACAGGTCTAAAGTATATACCGATCGATTACAATAATATGACCTTTTGAATATAATAGAGAGATTGAAATTAGTGTCGGTAATTTTTTTCAAGAGCCATGTATGAGATAAATTGTGTACTGTAATGCATAATTTGTCGGTCTAGTTGATGTTCTTATGTAGGGGGGATGATTTTTTGCATTCAGGCCTAGACTGTTAAGGCCACATGTGAGGAATTTCCCAATGCATTATCAGGAGTTGGCTGCAGTTATTCATGCATTGAAAAATTGAAGACATTACTTCTTGGGAGATCATTTTCTGGTGTTTATAGAACAAAAAATACTCATGTACATATTTACACAACATGACATGAATATGAGGAAATGATGGTGGGTGGATTACCATTAGTCTTTTGACATTGAGTTATCCTACTTGCATGGATATGGAAATGCAGGGGCTGATGCACTAAGCAGGAGGATTTAAATATAGGTTGTGTAGCATTCCAATACCGAGTGGAAACATACAGAGTTGTTCTCTAATATGCACTTGGAGGTGCATGATAGTTAGGGGCATAAATTCCAAAATCTTTAGTTAATACCTCTACCCAACTAGAAAAAGGGATGAAAGGTAGATATCGGATTTCGAAGGCCTAGTTCTATGGTATATTATAGCAAGTGATGACCCTCCTCTTGATTGGATCATAGGTGAGGATGGGATCCTGCGAGTACATGGTCGCATGTGGGCATGATGCAGGCATGCATCCAAGATTTCAACGGTTTGGGGAGATTCCCATACCCCTTGTTTAGTTATCCTACAAAACAAAATACCATGAAACTATTCATATGGTTCTATATGAGGATTTGTATGGTATACCATTCCAATCACCCCTATGTTGTCCTGAGGTAGGAGAGGAAACTATATAGGGACCTCATCATTTCTTGGAGACTAGATAACATGTCCATTTGATTCGAATGAGGATGTATACAATAATGTATTATCAGAAATATCAAACTGATCAGCATAGATGACCTCTAGAGTTCATGGTTACTGATCAGGCTTTCTTGCATGTTTGTCCATGGTTGGGACACAATAAAATTGGGAGACAGAATATGATTTCATCACAATATGTTAGCTTGTTTGAGATTATAGGAAGGGGTAGGCTGGTAGAATATTAGTTGCAGATCATTGATGTTAATATTCAGTCCCTTATCACACTTTTTATCCGGACGAGGTTGAGTTTTAGGTATATGAGTCCACTACGGAGAACCATATATGAATTTGTCATCATAGTATGAAGGTTATAGGTGGTTTGTCAATTCCATTAGTACGGGTGTTTTGGCTACACACCCTAGTGCAGGATGAGAACTAGGAGAGGGATGCCGATGTATGATCGCAGTGGTCAGAGATGTTCTCAGATACTTTTTCACCACCCTTGGAAGGGAAATATAGTTGAAAATTTCATTATTGGGGAATTTCGTATGAACATGGTTCTTCTTTGTGGTATAGATCATTTGTTTGTCATCAATTCTAGGATTAATTACTTTTATATGGCCTAGGATGAATGCACCTGAGGTCCTAGAGGTCTCTTGGATATCAAGGGCTCATCTGTGTGTTGGAAATAATGTGTTGGTGGAAAGAGGAGGCCACATTGTTTGTAATAAACCATGCAGGTTGGACCGAAAAACTATGTGTTGTGCTCTGAAATTTTTGAATACATGACAGAGCCTTCCTTATAGTTAACACAAGGTTCGTGAAAACCGTGCGGGGTAACCATGTACTATTCCCAGACATACAAATATCCTTGAACGGTTTTCACACAGTTGAAAAAATTATGAATAGAAAATGTACAACCAATTTTTTTTGGTAAATTTACCATTTACCACCGATGTGTTTTTGAACTAAAAAACATTTTTTTCCCATGTATCACAGCAGGGGTCACACCAAGGATCCCTTGGAAGCCTAATCTAGCCTTTAAGACCAGTTCATTGTCTGAAATATGATCTGAACAAGGTTTTTCCCAATAGATCCACATTAGTAATTCCTATTTTCCATTTTAGCATTTATAGATTATTCTTGATATTGGTTTCACTATTTGATTATAGGCTCATATGTCCTAATATTACGTTATTCATCCATTCATAAAATTTATCCTAAAATAGTATGAATCTAGACTCGATACTAGATTAACAGTCTGCAACTGAGTCTAGGTGGGTGGACTATACTTTTCTATTGTATTTTGGTTCATTTTAGAGAGATATTATTTTGTTCTGCCTGCCGTAATTTCTAGTGTGGCCCAATTTTTGTGTGGGTTACTCATAGTAGGTGTATTCAAACCTATTATGAATTCATATTGGAATATCTAGGTGAAATGGGAACCATTTCATGGATTAAGGCCACCCTTGGGGTGCTCCTTTTGAAAAAGCAATATATATTCCATGTGTAATTTAATAAATTTCTTAAATATAAATTATTAGAATTTTTGGACATTTGGTTGGTAGACAAAAGGTATATGGTAAAAGAAAATTTTGATAAAATGGGTTGGTATACCCATACGAAATGAATAAAATATAATTTACCCTATGGATGGGTATGCTAAAAGAAGTGACATCGTTTTCATGGTGGGTATACCCATAAGATTTTATTAAAGCCTTATCTTGTTTTTTTAAACTGTTATCTGATGAAATAGTATAAATCAGTGGGTATACTCTTATGGTTTGAAATGGATGAATGAATGGTTCCTTAGAAGACTCGCCATGGATATTGAACACGGTATTGGATTCCTTGGTTGAGTCACACCATGGGTCAGGATTCTGTAGGATGCCTTCAGAATTCCAACCTTGTGGATCCAGATTTATTAGAATCGTGTAGGTCTTGTTTTTACAAATGTTTCCACGACTATAACCAGTTCCAACACCATGTTTCCATTGGAATTACCATGGGACTCAATGAGGAAGCCCGAGTACATGATACCTTGGATCTATCCCTTCATGGACTACACGTCATTATACGGCTAGTCCATGGGATTCTGATACACATCCTATTATGGTGTGTCTATGGGTTTTTTATATGGATGTATGAATGGAGAGGTCGTGTTACAATTTTACATTGATTATAACTACATTTTTTGGAGATAAAATTTCTTGATGGAAGAATTGATATATTTAATAGTATTAGTTATTTTTGTAGACTTATGATATGGGTATTAACACTTATGTTACTGCTTTACTTATACAAGATAGCATGTTTCATATTATCGTTTTGAATTGTATAGATATTTGGGTGGAAACATACTAGGATGTTTATCTCACACCCTTTTTGGGCCTTCTTGGGTACCCAAAAATATTATATTGTTTTATGAAATGATATGGGAAATCTCTGTAACACATGTTTTTGACTGTTGCTTTGGATAAGGATAGAATGGGACTAAGAAGAGGCATGAAATGACATGGGATACCTTTTTGGAATTTTTTATTTTTGGATAATTTTATTGTATTGTATTTCCATTAATTGTTATAGATACATTATATATACATGTATCATCTATACCATTAGATATGTGTCTTTTTGAGATTATATATGTATTCCTCTCTTGCTCTACCTTTCAATTATTTTATTGTCTACTTTAACTGCATCCTCTATTTAATATACTTGACCTTTGTTGTGGTATACTGTGATAATGAGGGAATAGTAACCCACTAACGCACCCATGCCATCTTTTCTAGTCAGAATCATCTAGTGATGTGGGAGATGTGCTTGAGGCCTTGTAGGTAATCGGTGTCAGGGAACTATTGATTTGCATCTATGTTTGGGTCATTATAGATGACAAGATCAAAACTTCAAAAATTAACAGTCAATCATTAAATATCTTTTAATCTTGAATCATAAAATAATTATTTTTCATAACAAAATACATAAGCAATAAGAGTTTTTAATAATCAAAATACATTCATTTCCCATGAGAATATATCATAAGCATCAGATTTGGATTTTTGGCATACACATAAGCATAGAATGTTATTTTCAATTCCATGTATCACTTCCAAGACTATCATAATGAATGATGTTCACTCCCCAATTCATAATTTACTTATTCAATGTTCATGTACATGAATATCATATTGGATAGAGTCCCTTCCTAAACTAGTTTCACTCCCCATCCTAGTCCATATCACATCCTGAAATGTTAATCTTTTTACATTGATTTAGAGGGATATATAATTATGGATCCGCCAATCAATTAATCAAAACAATATAAATGTGTATCAAATGATTGTAAAAGAATTTTTCATTTCATCATAGAATGACCCACATAAAATTATTTGGTTTTATAAAGACATTATTGAAACAAAATTAACCCATATGAATGAAATGAATTTCATAGAACCATCCTTAAATAATCATCATCATAAAAAATTCAGTCAATGAATGTGGATAGTATAATTTGATCATATCTTGTGTGAAGCATAAAAATCCTTAATGTATATTTACAGAGATGAAAATACATTTATATTTTCATTTTAATATTTCTTTGAAAAAAAAACCGAAATTACTTTTTTCAATTCAATATCATTAAAAATAAATATTATAAAAATAGAGAGAAATTTATTTTATACGAAAATAACCATGGAAATATTTAATGGAATCCTTAAAGGTAAAAATATTCATATGGACAATATAATATGTTCGTGTACTAAATGATAAAATAAATATTTCTTTCACACTCTTTGTAAAAATTCATAAATAAATAGTCCAAATATTTTTATTTCAAATTCCAATTTTAACCATCGAAAATAAACTAAAATGTGATTGAAAATGAATTTAAAAAAAGGGATCATTGAAATAAAAATTCTTTAAAAAATTTGAATATCATTAACATGGAACATAAATTTCATCCCCTAGAGAGTAAATGGGGATATTTTTTCTTAAAAACATTTTCTTGATCAATTTTTGTACCAATATGAAGAAAATGCCTCTATTTCATGAAAATTACGTGAATATAAATTCGAGATCAATTTAAATTTTGTTTGAATTGTAATATATATAATATTTATTTCAATTTATATTTATTATCACTAATCCAAAAAAAATAAATGAGTTTTCAATGTAAACCATTACCTAAAGTCCTATCTCACTTCGTAGGCATTCAAATCTCCTATTCATTAGATATCCTCCTTTCATGTGACTCATAAGGGATCTTGGATTTGACTTTTGGGAAAACCATAACCTAAAGATCATAGATACAGATTTTGGGAGAGTTTTTGAGTAGATTATAGATGAGCTAATGGGATCAAGTGGTATAGATAAGTGGTAAGAGGATTTTCCCATTTATATATCCGGTGAGTGGAAAACTTGTAAATACTTGATTCACTATTATATAATATATGTATTAATCATGTAAATTGAAAAAAAATGAGATTAATTCAAATATAATAGGATAATTTTAAAATAAAATTATCCAATTAAATTAAATGAGTTTTTTTGATATTTCATAACTTATCATCTAGGATAACTCCTTTTTAACCATTTTAACCCATACGGTGTCAATTTTTTTTAAATTTCTAACTATAAGTAATAAAAAAAATTAAACTAACCACAATACTAAATTTCGAATTTTGGATTCCATGTATGGAATCAATTTTATAAAATTAAATTCATATCATTGATATGAATTTATATTAAAACAAGCATTCATAATGCAATGAAAAATATTTTAGAAAAATTCATTTTATGCACAATTTTTTTCATCTCAATACCATTATAATAATAAATATTTATTATATTTGAAATATTTTATTGTCAAATTTATATAAATTCATAACAAAAACCATTCAATAATAACAATTCATTTATATCTTAATTTTAAAACACATCTCACACATGATTTTTTTTAGAAAAGTATCAAATTTTTACATTAAAATTATTTAATTTTTATTTTAAACCAATTAATTAATAATAAATAATTTTTATACATATAAAATAATAATTTTCCCCAGTTTTTTTGCTATATACCTATCCTCTAATTCAAATTCTAGGATATAAATGACATATTTTATAGTAATATTTCTATAGTATATCAGGAATCATTTATGATATTGGTTGAATGTAATGAATGATTCGTAGAACATAAAACTTATTTAGTGAGAAATATATTATAAAATATTTGTGTATTATATAAATTAAGGGAGATGAGTATTTAATAACTTGAGAATGTCATCTTGCAGCATGTTGAGTGGGATAGGACCTCAGTCATATCAGATCCACTACAACTCAAGTTTCATGTAGGATTCTTACATCATATGAGGTGATGCCTCCAATAACTTTCACTCAGGTTGTGACCTTTTCCATGACATATTTATATATAATTTATTAGTAATCCATCACTATATAATAATTAGGTTTGTAATAGAACTTGTGTTTGGTGAAAAACCAATACTAAACCATCCATATTGGATGTCACCAACCATGATAAAGCTGTTGGAAGTGAATCATGAAGATCTTAAGGTGAAGTGGTTCATTCAGCTGAGAAATCCTCCTTGGGGTGATCCTATTATATTTTATAAGAAGGCAGATGATATATTTAGGATATGTGTGGATTAATACAGGCTGAATTAGTTCATAATGATGAACTAGTATCCATTTCATTGGTTAGTTATTTGTTTGATCAATTTAGGATAGACAATTGGTTATATAAAGTAGATCTATGGTCACACTATCACACTCTTTAGGTTGGATATGATAATATAAAAAATATTAAATTGTGTAGTGTAAAATGGGCTATTAGGGAATATTTTGATTCAATTTGGGTGGTTTTATACTATAGGTGTGCTTATGGACCTCATAAACAATAATTCTGACACTTACATGGGTTTAAAAAACATGGTGTTCATTTATGACATCATGGTATATCCAGAGAACTCCAAATTTCATGATAGACATTTTGAGAGCATGTTGAGTTTACATTGATTGAATCATATTTTTTAAATGATTTCAAAGCATCATTTTTTGGATTCAATATGTACGATTTCATGGACATTTTACATTTGAGATATGTATTATTGTTGATCTAGGGAAGGGGTAAAAAATCACATCATTGATGTAACCTAAGAATATATATTAGGTTTAGAGTCTCCTTGTATGATATGGGTACTACATATGGTTCTTACAAGACTTCTTCTAGTTGAGATCACCTATGAATATACGTACCATGAAATGGTAATGTTTGAGTGGACCAAACGTTGTTAGGAGGGCTTCCATAAATTGAATATAAGGTCAAATTATCCACTTATTTTTATTATATCTGAACCATGGATTAGTTATATAGTGAATTGTGATGAGTATAGAGTTAGTTCAGGGGTTTTTCATACTACAGAATTATCAGGTAGTTTCTTATGGGTCCCATGATCTATGATCCCGTTAGTGGAACTACCATACCCATGACATAGATTCAGCTATAAAGGATCATACTATGATTTATTTTTTCCATAAAATCCACAAGACCATATGATATATTTTTGTCTTAATGATTCTTAAATCATTATTAGTGATATGACGTTGATAACATGAAGATGCTTGATTTTTTAGTTGGAATATGCCCATATAAAATATAATTTTCTGCATATTATCTAAGTAAAAAACTGAATGAGGTGGGATCTTTAACATTTTAAGATGAGTGGAAGTTGATGAGTATACTCTATAATTGGTAAGAAGATGAATCCAAGGCATAATAGATAGAATATTTTGCACCAATGATCAAAACATATTCTTTGGATGATTGTATCAAGTAAATTTATTATACTAATCAGTATCATCTAGCGATACATGATTGGTTTATAGGAGATGATATTGTTGTAGGATATTCCTTATATTAGAATTATGTTCTTCAAGTCCATGGTATAGTGGTGGTTTTCACTTCTATAAGTGATTTATTGATGATGGAGACAGAAACCATGATATGTGTGGTGAATAAGAGATTTACTAAAACATACCATGATATATTGTATAATTTCTTATGAATAGGGATGATAATGTACTCAATAGATCATGTATCTTAGTTACTCACATTTCACATGATTAATGAATTACATCAATAATATAATAGTTTACTTTCCCATCATCATATAACTCTACTAAAGTGGGATGAGGTGGTGATGAACTCTATCATGGGGTTTCCCAAGACCCTAATTGGTTATGATGCAATGTGGGTTGTTTGTTATTAGCTATAAATAGAAATTTTATTTTCAAACAAAGAACATCATTCCATGGATTTGTTGGTTAGGTTTTATATTCAAGAGATAGTAAGGATGTATGGAGTACCAACAGGTATAGTGTTGGATCAACATACACATTTTACATCATGAATTTGGAAAGGATTTTAGAAGGTTATGGTGTCATAGCTATATATGAGTATGATAAATCAGACATAAATAGAGGAAAGTATAACAGGAAAATATAGTTTATAGATGATATGCCTAGTGCATATATATTTAATTGGTAGGAATATGGGATGACCCTTTGGATATAGAATAATTTTCATATAATATTAGTTTTCAATCCTTCATTTTGATGGTTTATTTTGGTGATATGTTTTGTTGACCATGTCGTTATTTTCCATGATGGGTTGAATATGTTGAGTCTTTTTTTATCTAGAAATTTTTAGTGTATAAAGAATTTGAGCATGTAAATATAATCATGAAGTGGTTGGTTAATACAATGAGTATAAACTATTATTATGTAGACTGAATATATTGATTTTTGGAGTTCAAATGGGTGACTGATTTCTCTTATTGGTAACACCTCAATCTGTTATCTAGAGACTAAATAATAAGGGGTAAATACCACCACAATTGTTGGGAGTTTCCATGATAGTGAAATGTATTAGTATTGTGGCTTACGCAATAGGTCAACATCAAGAGAATCAAGGTTCACCTGATTTTTTATATCGGTTTCAACTTATTAAGTATGATACAGGTCCTTTAAATTTAATTGATAGATACTTCATTGAGTTATAGGTCGATTAATAATTTGATTAATTTCTAGTGTAGATTATTTATTAGTAAAAAGAACTGTTATGAGGGAAGATAGTGACTCATGTTTTTGTTTTATGGAAGGGCATACATTTTGAATAAGAAACAAGGGAGAAGTAATTATATGTTAATGCTCAGTAGCCTATATTGTTCATAGATAACCCTTGTTGAAATTTCTCACAGATGAGATTCGTTATAATTTGATATTGTATTGACCTTGTACAATCAAGGTGAATTATGTATTTTTTTTTCAAATTTCTTAATTTTTTTATGTTTGATTTGTTTGGTTAATGTATTGTATAGATTTGGTGTACTTTTATACGGGTGTGTAATAATTTGGATGGGGGAAAATTTCAATGCAATTAGGCGGAACTTTGTGTCTTTACATTGTTATCCATGAATACTATTGGAGAGAAGTAGTAGAAAATGTGTATTTTGTGCATTATTATAGATAACTGGGTGACATTCCCTATGTAATTGTTTAATCTATAAATATTTATTATTTGGACAAGGTTTAACAGATAATTTTGAAAAACCATGTGGGTGTCATTAATTGTTAGTGAGAATCTCATTATTTGAATAGAGGTTTGTAAATCAGGTGACTAAAATAGGAAAAAAATTATAAATTAATCTAGAAATTCACATTTTGACATGAAAAAATACTTGAAAATCTCGTTATTCCTTCTAAATGTATAACTATTTAGTATAGGGGCTCTAGTAAACATTTTTAGTGAATTGTATCCCTCTGAAGGGAAATTCCGTTGGATCTAGAGTCATTTTCCTAGGATTTCATGGTAAATGGGTTTTTGTCCTCTATTTATATTTTTCTTATTATATCATATATCTTATCCATGGTAAAGACAATATATATAGACTATCCTGATTGGATCTATGAAATTTGATAAGTTCTAATGTGTTTCCTTAAATATTATTTAGGAATATAATTGTGTAAAGAATGGCTTCTGTTATTAATAGTTGTATTCAGGTAGGTCCATTCATTACAATGGATCTCATTTATCATGTATAAACCAATACTTGGCCACAATATGTTATTATTATTGGTTCTTCTCTCTTTAATCTCTTTTGGTCATTTGGGTCTTTTTCTAGGGATCATTGGTGTGCGAGATTTATTCTAGTGGTGAACCTTGATAATGGTATTTGATGTGATAATGGTAGGAAGATCCTTACCATGATAGAATAATTATATAAATTATACGGATGAAAACATTTCATATATGTATGTGACTCATGTGGCCTCGCTTGATATGACATACTGACACATATGTGTGAGTCCCATGATATGTCTCATGATAGGAAATGATTGTTTGTTTATGTAAAGATCGTGGATTTCCTTTCTATGGGTTTTGTATCTATATATGTGTATGTCACATGGAATTTTACTAGTTGGTATAAATGTGATTAGTGGAACGTTGATGGATTGGATTATCCAATAGAGTGTGGCCATGTACGATTTGAAACATAGTGACTATGGTGTGGGTATTGAATGATTGATGGAAGTCCATGATATCTAACTGGCCTGACTAGTGGAATTGAATGAGTAAATAGATCAGTTCTAATATATTGAATGTATAAAATTTACTCATCATATCATGTAACTGAGGGTAGCTACAATTTTCTAAACACGCAAATATGATTTTGTGTTTTTATGTTGATTATCGAAATCACAACATGGTGACTATGAAAAAAAGTACCCATTTCTATACATTAATGAAATTTTTCATAAAATAAAATAGGAAATATTCTTTTTTAAATTTTAATTTAGTTATGTTAATCATAAATTAATGGTGAAAGAGAAAAACAATCTGAAGAAAAATCATACAAATTTTATCTTCACATTTTGAATTTTTTTTGACTTTTATACTAAAGAATTCTTCAAATATATTCTTGGAATAAATTAATCATATATTCCATATAAATATTATAAGTTTTTTATAGTTTTAGGGATTATATTAATATTTAATATAACTCAAATGGTTAGTATGATGATAATTTAGATATCAAGTTGGAAATTCATTAAGAGCATAGTTTTTATGCTAAATTATCTATGTGATTTTTTTAGATTCATGAAGATAAAAATATTAAAATACATAATTTATAATCATGTCTAATTAGTCCATCATAATATTATTGATACACTTATGTATTGAGAGGATCAAAATAATTTAGTTTTTGATATAAATAATCCCTAGATTTGATGGATATTATAAATAATTTTTTCCAGATTATTATAAATTTTTATCATTAATTATGTGACATATCCTTAAGAAAGTAAATTTCATGTAGAGTGATAAATAAAAAAAAATCTATGAAGTTTAGTAAAAAAATTTTATTCTAACTTTGACCATACAAGATCTTCGAGAAATTCCAATTGATTATATTTATTCCTCAAAATGATTTTCGGTTTTTTTGATAAAAAATAAAAAATGTATTGGATTATAGTACACTCTAGTTTTGAAAAAATGATAAACATTTCATAACCTATGATATTTAATTATTAATGGTAATGTATACTTTAAAATGATGGATGTACTTCCTATTCAATGACAAATTATCTTTGAATATTGATCTAAAATATTTTTCCTAACATATTTTTAAAAAAAGTATATTTCAATATCCGATAGAGGATGATGGTAGAATATCATCATACCTTTTTTTTCCACCTAGATTATGATCCTAGGAAAGGAAATAAATTCTTCACTACTATCATTGGGTAGTTGTAAGTGAATGAAATGTTAGAGTATAAGGATGATTTTAAAAATGACCATGGTCTTTACTAAATGAATGGTTGAGGTTAAAAAAGTGGTGTATTTAAGGATTTTATTATTTGTAAAACCCATACTTTATATAACTGAAAAAATTATTCAAAATAATCTAACCTATCATAAATTTTATAATATTATAAAAATTATTAATAATATAAAGACTAATAGTGATTTTTCGTATTCTCCTAAGGGATCTATTATAATAATGAAGTTTCATTATGTTAATAGTTCATTAAGGTTGGTGGTAATGAAATATTACCACTATTCAATGTGTGAGAGTCATCCAAGTGAAAAATATATATATTATGATATCAAACAAAAATATTTGGGACATGAAATGAAAATGGTTTTTATTTAATACTTTTATCATTACCTCACATAATTTAATGTAAAAGATCGACATAAAAAGTATAAAAGTATGTTTTACACATCATATATCTTTATACAAATGTGGTACGAGGTATCCATGAAAATTTTTACAAGATTACAACAAACACCTTATAGAAAAAAATCAATAAGGGTGATTATTGAAAAAATCACTAAATAATATCATTTAATTCCCACCAAATAATGTCTGAAGATCATGGATCTTGAAAAGTAATACATGAAGTTGTTTATAGAGTTTCATGGAATTTCATTAGCTATTAGTTATTATAGATATCCTTTTTCACATCCGAATTCTATAATTGAATTCATGAGTCCTTGAAAACCCTGATAAATTTTAAAATGAGGTCTCATCCTCAAATTGATGGGTAGAAAAAAGGGTGATTCAAAATTTAGAGGATATTAATAGTGCATATGACCATAATTTTAATGGATCATAAGTGAATCATTTTTCCATAATTAATAATTTGTATAAAAAATATTTTATGTCTTTGATAATTATATATCCTTTAGTAAATTATTTTGATCTTCCAATACAATACACTTAATTTTGGGATAATTTGTGTTATGTTAATTTGATAGGACTGGAAATTTTGTAAAATTAGACTAATAATATTCAGTTTATCAATAAAAGGATGGTAATATACAAATGTTTTTATAAATATTTTATATTTTATGATCAATGATTGATTGAATATTTTGTTTGTAATCATGATTTTCTCATTGTTTTTCCTTAACTAATATTTATTTTATCTCTAATAGGTGACTCAAGATAATGATTTTAATGATATTTTACAAGAGGTAAATAATATATAATTTAAAATCATTATTATTTAATTTTTAATTTCATATATTATTATATTATTATATCAATTATTTTAATGTTATTTTACAAGAGTTAAAAAATATATAATTTTTATAATTTTTAATTTTATTTTCAATAATTTGTATTTTTGGGGATTTGGTCTCACATAATCCATCTTGGTTTGTTTAAAAATATATGTTCAATTAACTGTTATTTGGAATATTAATTGAATATATTTTAATGAATCCATGTTTTTTCTATGAAGTGATATTAGGGTGTTGAGGTTTTTGAATTTTAATAAAGTGTTTCATTGGTTCTATGTTTTAGAACATTATTAAATGGTCAGTCTTAGTAGTTTCTATATATGTAAAGTACCTAATGGTCAGTCCTAGATCTTGCAAACTAGTTGGGTAACCCTAGTGATTCTCGGACTATTTAGGTCGATCAATTGATTAGGATCACACCATTCCTTTTGGTATAGTATAATTGTTTATAATTATATATTTAGTATTTATATATAATTAATCATTGATATAGATGTATTTTTATTTTTCTCTAAAATATGGAGAGTTTTTATTATTTCACTAAATAGATCATGAAAAGGTATTATCTAATCATTTCATAATGATATTGTTATAATTTTACCACTAAAGAATCATATAAATATTAAAAATTAAAAAATAGATTTGATTTTAATATTCATTTTAAAACAAGAAAAATGCGTTTGAAGTTGATTTGGAGGGTATTTAATATTTGGAAGATGACTACACATTTTGTACACATTTCCTATAAATTAAATTATGTATATATGTAGTAGTTTTTTTTACATTTGAAAAGTATTATTATATATCATATTTTATTCAAATTGAAGGCCAAATTATACTTTGTTAAATGAAAGAGGTGGCATGTGAAGGATGATCAATTATTGCAAGGAGATCATGAAACTTTTAGTTTCATTTTTGACACTTTTTGGATTTATGAGCTCAAACATATCCACAATTTTATTTCCATAGACATTTGAATTTATTTAATATTTTTTATTGTATATGTATGACTTAATATTTATGTCTATAATTGATGATCTTATTTGATAGGTTTTGTTAATTATATTTTCTATAATTCTCCTATGATTTGTGTAATATGCTTCGACTTGTCAGGTTTTTATTTTATTTATAACTTGATTATATTATATTGTGGTTAGTCTAATATAAGTCTATGATATTCAATATTTATATTTTAAATATCCATTAATATATTTTAATTTAAATGAGTAAAATATAATTCCAAACATAATTTCTTATTTCTCCAAGAACATATTATTGCCTATGGAGAACATGAATGCACTTTAGGTTGTGTAGATTAAAAAATCAACTGTTAGGATATGATCACATGGTTGGTGTGTTAAAATATATTTATTTTGATAAATGTTCATTAGAAATCCTAAAAAATTAATCAACTAGAAAAAAACCATAGGAACAAAAGAACTATGTGGTCTGGTAATTGTGTTAATGGACTAATAATTATATGTGCTTATTTAATCATGTTCATTTTATTAAACTATATATATATATGATATTTTTACCCACAAAAATTGCAAAATTGTTTGTAAGACATAAAATTAAAATCATATCATATTTAATAAACTCTAATTAATTCTCATATTAATATCACGTTTAAAATAGAATTTAAACAAATTTCTAAAAAATGATCACCAAATCAGCCAAGTCATAGATTTTTAAATTTTATGAATCTTGAAATGAAAATAATTCTTAGATTTTAAATTCATTTAAGGGATATAAAATAATAATTTTTTAAACATTAATAATTTTAATCAAATTAAAACATCTATCCTCAACAAAAAATGTAGAAGTTATATGAGTGTGTTCTAACTGATAATTTCCCCATAAATAGTTCAATCATAGTCCGAGTTTTTTTATAAAAGTAATAGAATCAAAATAAGATTGTTTTATATGAATTTTTCTAATAGAGATGTATATTTTTTAAAGGACTCGTAAAAAAATCTCTAGTGCATTGAATTTAATACTCCCGACTTATGAAATGGTTAATCATTAACTCTAATGTTTCTCCATACACAATAATAGAATTTGATCAAATTAGTGGGTAATGTATTTAAAAAATATAATTTAAAGCAACTAAAATAATGATTATTAACATTGAAAAACAATAAAATATAAAATGTTAAAAACTATCTAAAAATATTTGGTTCCCTCTCAAATAAGCTAATTTTATCATAATCGACCCATTATTGTAATGAAATTATCCATAGTTCAAAGGTGGATGCAGTTACGTAACCTAAAACGTAACATCATAGCCTAGTTTTCCGAGAGAAAATAAAAGTCACACATAGCCCTTGATGTTATCCCCTAATAACCAAAGTCTCAAGAGTAAATAAAAATGACTCAAACATAATATAGGGAAAGATATGGAATTCCAAATCAATGTACATACTCATACCTATAAAAACGTAATAACTGGAACCCATTAATTATATTTATAGATACAACCATATATACATTCATAAATCAACAGAAAATAATATAATATTGTATCATAATAATATAAAAATCCTACCATTGATGACACATCTCCCAATATTATCCACCTTCCAACCCCCTCTAAGACATATCAATAAGGGATGAAATAATCTAAAAACATGAACCATTAAAAATTCATTTATATAAGCATAAATATTCCCATGTTTAGGGTGATTAAAAGATCCATTATAATTTATATAAAAGTTACCATCCATCCTATTTGCATAAAATCCATCCAATATCTAATTTTTTTATAAAACACTCCACAACCCTTGTATTTTTAAGAACCCATGAGATAGAACTTTAACAATAGACAAATTTGAATAAACCACACGAAATTTAAAAATTTAATTCGAAAATGATATATCAATAATAACTAGATTCCAATAAATCATAGTGAAGCTTCAATACTAACAGGTTCTCAAAACCACTCTTCCAACCATTTCTCACAACCAAAAAAATTAACCCCTAGAATATGAGTAAAAATAATTAATTGGAATCACTAACTCATTAGTTGAATTATGACCCCAACAAATCACTATCCCATTACAAAAAATACCCCACAACCGAATACGATTTTACCATAACCTCCCCTCATCCTTACCAACATGGATCCCACACACAATAAGGATTTTAAAACCATACCAGAATAACATTATCGATAATATCCTCACACACAGGTGAATTATTCCCACAACCTAGGTATTGGACCTCACCAAGAAACATAATAAACCTCAACAAAAATACCAAAATCACCTGCAACGCAAAGTAAAAACCAATAATATCATAAAAAATAACCAACTGAGTGCATAATGCAATAATAAAATCAATCCCATGAAAATTAATACATAACCCAACAGTCATTCCATAAACAGTGAAATAAATCTAAAATATAAAAATAAACATCAATAAATCAATAAGCTCAATGAAAACCTTACACCATTTTCCCAAATCTACAAATTATCACAAACACATAAAAAATACTATTTTAATTTCCACCCATGTAATTCACAAAAAAATACCTTTTTCAATATTAAAATTATTACAATAAATAAACATAGTCTAAATCTATAAAATAGTAATACTAAAAACCAATATTTATTCCTATGAATTTTGGATCCCAAAACGTGAGTGGTAATCCACCAATCTCAATTCTATGACCAAGAAAAATCATATAACCAAACCTGAGTTCCTCATTCCTCATAGCTTCCTCCAAAACCTAATAAAATTATCCCCAAAACATGATATGGTGTTTGCAAAATTCATAAAAACACCCAGAGATAAAACTCCCTTCGATCTTATACCAAATGTTCTTAATAATTAAAAATGAATGTGATACATGAAAAATGGATTAATATAACACCAGGAAATCTCTCTCCATATCTAGATCTAAAATGTGGGATTAATTACAAAATTTGGTTTTATAATGAATATTTTGGTTCATTTTTAGAAGATACATGGATTGTATACAAGATCATGGGGATTTTACTTAAACTGTTAATCCCTTTAACTATGAACCCAAGCATATAAAATTGAGTACCCTATCCTAAGAACTATGAACTGATTTTTCAATCCCCGATGGACACCCAAGATTCACCTAAATCATCCCGTAACAGCTATAAACACTTCAAACTTTTCCCAAATTCGTGAAAATATAAATATATTCCCTCAAAACCATATCCTTATAATTCTAACCACCTAAAATGGTTTTAAACCGGGAAATAACTTGGTAAATTAAATACCATTAAACGAACATAAAAAATTAGTATGAATAGATCCCATTATATTAATTTCCATCATTCTAAACATGGTGACCATGATAAGGTGAAACCTTTCTTGTTAGGAATAATAATATTTAATGTTCTCCAAATCATCAAGAGTCACATTTGACAAAGAAAGAGAATAAAATTTTGGGTAACAACCATCTTATCACTAATCAAATGTATAGCATCCCGCCTTTTTATAACATAAACTTTCATTACATTACACAAAACTGAGGATCTTTAAGGTCTAGTGTCTTGGAAACCAGGAACATAATACATGAAAACAACATAAAACATTATTCTTAAACACTTGAAAGGATTCTCCTTAAGTTCATCCTAGGTTCATTACTGCATCTCATAACCTGGGGACATACATCAAAAGAAAGGGTGAGCAGAAGGCCCAGTAAGGGAAACAAGAGGAACATTTTACATGTGAACTTGAGATACTTCAATAAGGACATGAAAAGAACTTTAAGGCATGAGAAAGAAATCATGAGGCATTTCATAATAAAAATAAAATTTTCCATAACTTGAAGATGTGGCTACATCATTTAAAATAGACAATCATGAACATATCACCAAGGTCCATCCCCAAGGTGTCATTTGAAAATTACCAAGGTTATTCACCAAGGTATCGTGAAAATTGTAATCTCTAGTGGTTACATCATTACCCAATGCATTGGAGCTCTATCAGGGCGCACCCTTAAATTTGACTTTATTATCATGTGAGCCACATATATCATCATCAAACATTTCATAAATAACCCACATAGCATAAAATAAATGGGTTTCATTTCATAATCATAACGTTTTAAAAACTACTTTAAAGACATGATCTTTACGTCACTTTAAACCCACGAAAAGGGAAAGTGGGTCTCATGTATGTAAATCCCAGAATTTAAAATGGAAAATTTTGATATATATGTGAATACCCTTGTAGAAATAAGAGCTTTGTGTATTCACTTTATAACATAAAATAATTTTTGAGAAAAGAGAGAGGCATTTTGAGACGAAAATTCTACAGCATAATGGCTATGTTACAAGGTTTTAGAAAACATTGAAAAGAGAGGGGACATGGGTCACCCACTCATTAAATGATCCATAAAAAATTAGGGGGAGAGAATAAGATGGATATATGGACATGGTAATGAAATTTTAAGGACATACCATTTGAAATGAAAAACATGGAAGGAAGACAAAAATTAGATTTCTCTTATGAAAATTCGGCAGCCTAACAGCGTCACTTAAACTTCAATAAAAATGAATTGACAAGATCAAATAGGGTCTCTCATAATATGATCATAAGAGATCAGTATGATAGATATAGAGATCATACCCCAACATAATAAAAAGGAACTTGAAATACTTGACATGAAAATCGAACTTGAAAAATGAGAAGGGTGAAAGAATCCCTTAAAAATTCGGCAGCCTAACGGCATCACTTAAACATTCATAAAATGAAATGTTGAGAGTAAGAGGGGATATCTCATCATATAAGAATGAAAAGGGCAGTAAGAGGAATATAAAAGAACATACTCTCACATAAGAACATGGAGCATAAAAGGAATGACATAAAAGAGATTACATGAAAAGAAAGAGAGGGGTCGGATCCCTTACCTTAAAACGTGACTCTTGAAACTCAAAGGTTTGGACCTTGAGGGCTTGGGGGCACCTTGAGAGGACTCCTTGGAAGGTAAGAATACCAGAACTTTGTTGGGGGAGAGTTGGGAGTGAAAACTAAAGGAGGAAAGGGTGGGTATTTATAGGGAAAGTGAGGGGACACGGCATTAATGGCCAAGGGACACCTCACATGTGCTTTTCTCAAACCCATGTGCTCTCCCTTGGAATTTATCATGGAGTTAGGCCACATGGGGCCCCCAAAACAATAATTCATCACCCTTGGCCGGCCAACCCTTAAAATATCTCATGACATCATCATGACACAGTTATGATGTCATTAAACATACCGAAACCCTAAAACTGTATTTTTACTATTCACTGAAAATTCAACTTTCTCAGAAAAAACCCAAAATTTCACCTTAACCAAATATAAATGATCTGATTTCAAAAATGAAATCCATTTTATAAAAATAATTTTCTAAATATTTTTAATTTAATTTTTAAATAAAAAACACTATTCATCAAAAATTCATTTTTTTCAGAAAAAACCCCAAAAATTACCATAACATAATATCGATGCTCTGAGTTAAAAAATAAAGTCATTTTTATAAAAATAAATTTCTAATTATTTTTAATTAAATTTTTAATTAAAAAACACTATTCATCCGAAAAAACTAATACCTGAATAATAATTTATGAAACCGTTATTTACCCATTTTATTGAATCACATTACTTAATCTAGGTGTCTAAATTATATTAAAACTTTCTTTGAGTGAAATTACTAATCCATTTGGTCACATTACTAATCCTAAGCGTAAAATCACTATTCACTATTTACTATTCATCAAAAATTAAGTTGATCTTATTAGACTCCAAATTCCTTAATGAACACTTTTGCAGAAGACCATTTTTTGAAAATCATTACACATCATTAGTTATTTAGGGTTTACATAAATATTTCAAAATATCCCTTTTTCAAAATTCATCAATAAAATACATTCTAAAATTATCTGGACATTTGAAATTTCACAAACATCACTAAAGGAAGAAATCTCAATTCATTCGTCCCAAAGGATTACACAAAGAATCTAGGGTCTCGTCACATAGCCCCTTATAACACCGGCATAAGACCTAAGTGTAAGGTGTGCTATGGTGAGAGAATCTGAGGGAGGCTCAGATAACATTGCCCTAGTAGTAATATCTACTAACTTGAACTTCTCCCGTAGGCGTTTCCGTTCAAGATTGACACGCTGGAGTTCGGATTGGGCTTGGTCCAAAGCAAAGCCCACAGATGCTACCTCCTTCCCAAGCTCTGATAAGTGGGCTTCATAAGGGTCGAGTCTACTAGATGAAGCCATCGACTCCTCTTTCTGCATTAACCATTAACATCTTATTAAATCAATAAGAGTAAGTTAATATACTACTAAAAAAGATTGGGTCGTTACATTCTTCCCCCCTTAAGAAATTTCGTCCCCGAAATTTACACTTGAGGCCTAGTCGAAAAGGTGAGGGTACTTTTGCTTCATTGTTTCTTCCGGCTCCCAAGTCGCTTCTTCATATTTATGATTCCTCCACAACACTTTCACAAGGTGGGTAGTCTTGTTTCGTAGAACCTTGTCTCTACGGTCCAAGATCTCCACTGGCTGCTCCTCATAAGAGAGGTCATGTTCCAGTTGTACCACCTCTGGGTTCAGTACATGCGAAGGGTCGGGTATGTACTTCCTCAAGAGAGATACATGGAAGACATTGTGAACTTGAGCTAGGTTCGGTGGAAGTGCTAGACGATAGGACACTGCTCCTATGCGATCAAGGATTTCATAGGGGACAATGTACCTAGGGCTGAGGTTCCCTTTCTTCCCAAACCGCATGACTCTCTTCCATGGAGAAATTCGAAGGAAGACTTTGTCACCAACACCAAACTCCAAGTCCCTTCGACGATTGTCAGCATAGCTCTTCTGCCGACTCTGAGCAGCTTTTATGTGTTGTTGGATGGCATGAACCTGTTCCGTCATCTCTTGCACGAGATCAGGCCCAAGAAGCTTCCTCTCACCAGTTTTATCCCAACAAGTAGGAGTTCTACACCGCTTTCCATACAAAGCTTCATAGGGTGCCATCTGAATACTCGCATAGAAGCTGTTGTTATAGGAGAACTCCACTAATGGGAGGTGTTGATCCCATCCACCTTTAAATTCCATTGAGCATAATCTCAACATGTCTTCGAGTGTCTGAATAGTCCTTTTAGATTGGTCATCAGTTTAATGATGATAGGCCGTACTAAAATTCAATTCAGTATTCAGAGCATGCTGAAGACTTCTCCAGAATTTTGATGTGAATCTTGGGTCACGATCAGATACGATGGATAGTGGTACCCCATGCAGCCTTACCACTTCCTTCACGTATATCTTGGCAAGCTGATCCAGAGAGAAATCTTTCCGAATAGAGATAAAATGGGCTGTCTTGGTGAGACGGTCCAAAATAACCCATATCGCATTGTTTCCTTTGGATGTTTTCGGGAGACCAGTTACAAAGTCCATAGTGATATTATCCCACTTCCATACTGGTATGGGTAGCGGTTGTAATACCCCCTTAGGAAGTTGTCGTTCTGCCTTTACTTTCTGACACACCAGGCACCTTGTAGTGTAATCAGTAATCTCCCTCTTCATGTTATCCCACCAATAATGATCACGAAGGTCTCTATACATCTTAGTGCTTCCCGGATGTATAGAGAAAGTAGAGCTATGAGCTTCATCCATCAGTTCTTTCTTTATCTCCGGAATAGATGGGACACATAGTCTTGTATGAAATTTCAATACACCTTCTTGATCAATATTGAAATCAGGGAACTTACCATCCTTTACAGCCTCCAACTTCTCCTACAGCAAAGGATCTTCTTTTTGAGCCTTCTTGATCTTCTCTAGTAATGAAGGTTGAGAAATCATTTGGGATAGGGTTGATGATGTCCCTTTACTTATAATTTCCATGTCCAGTTTTACTAGATCTTTAATCAAGGGATCCCCTAGGATCCTCATTGTTGCCAGAACAACAGGATCTTTCCTACTTAACGCATCCGCGACTTTGTTTTCTCTTCCAGGGTGATAATGAATTGAACAATCATAGTCTTTAATAAGCTCCAACCATCTCCTTTGTCTCATGTTCAATTCTTTCTGTGTGAAAATATACTTTAGACTTTGGTGGTCAGTGTATATATCACATTTCTCCCCATAAAGATAATGCCTCCATATCTTTAGAGCAAAAACAACTGCCGCCAGCTCTAGATCATGCGTAGGATAATTCTACTCATGAATCTTCAACTGTCGAGATGCATAAGCAATTACCTTGTCATTTTTCATGAGGACGCACCCAATCCCTTTCAGAGATTCATCGCTAAAAATAACGAATCCTTCTCCGATAGAGGGTAGTGTTAACACAGGTGTAGTAACCAATCTCTTCTTCAGCTCTTGGAAACTTTCCTCGCATTCCTTTGTCCAGATGAACTTAACCCCTTTTCGAGTCAACTTGGTTAGTGGATTAGAAAGCCATGAAAAGTTTTTCACAAACCTCCTATAATATCCCGCTAAACCAAGGAAACTACGAATCTCAGTTACTGTTGTGGGTTGAGGCCACTCCTCCACAACCATTGTCTTTGAAGGGTCAACCGAGATTCCTTCATTGGTTACGATGTGCCCCAAGAAAGCCACCTGTTGTAACCAAAACTCACACTTGCTGAACTTCCCAAAGAGCCTCTCCTTCCGCAGAGTTTTCAATATAACCCTTAGATGATCTTCATGCTCCTCACGACTTTTTGAATATATCAAAATATCATCAATAAAAACTACCACAAAGTTATCAAGGTAGTCCCTAAAGACTCTATTCATCAAATCCATGAAAATAGTAGGAGAATTAGTCAAGCCGAAGGGCATAACAGTAAACTCATAATGCCCATATCTTGATCGGAAGGCAGTCTTTGGAATATCTTCCTTCTTCACCCTCAGTTGATGATAACCAGATTGAAGGTCAATCTTAGAGAAGAATTGAGCCCCGCGAAGTTGGTCAAATAAATCATCAATTCTTGGAAGAGGAGATCTGTTCTTCACTGTGATCCCGTTCAGTTCTCTATAATCAATGCATAGCCGCATTGATCCATCCTTCTTCTTCACAAAGAGAACTGGTGCTCCCCAAGGAGACACACTCGGTCGGATAAACCCCTTCTCCAACAAGTCTTGGAGTTGTTTCTTTAACTCTTCTAGCTCCACATTTGCCATTCTATACGGAGTCTTTGATATCGGTTGAGACCCAGGTACGAGTTCAATGGAGAACTCTACCTCTCTTTCTGGGGGAGGTCCAAGTAACTCCTTAGGAAATACATCCATGTACTCTTGAAAAATTGGAACATCTTCAATTTGTATTCTCCCTTTCCCTTCTTCCTCATCACCGATTAACTCCATAAAGAAAGCTATAGGAGGTGCTTCTAGATAGGGATCAGTTCGGGATATCTCTCCTCGGAAGATAACTATAGGTCGTTCATTCAAGACTACTGAGATTTCCTTACTTCTGCATTTGATCTTAGCATTATACTTTGAGAGCCAGTCCATCCCTAGTATAATATCGAATTCCATCATGGGAATGACTACTATATTTGCGATAAGATTGTGCTCACCAAAGTAAACACTAGAGTCTCTAAATACTTTTGATGCAAGGATAATCCCACTTGGAGTCTTGACTGACAACTCTACCTCTAGCAGTTCAGGGATTGATTCTATATTCCTTGCAAACTTGGAGGAAATAAAGGAATGCGTAGAACCAGAATCAAATAAAGTACTTGCTAGTTTTGAGAGGACAACAAGAGTACCTGCTACCACATCGTTCGGGACTTCAACTTCAGCTGTTGTGATAGCGAAAGCACGACCTTGTTCCCTTGGCCTCTGCTGAGGTTGATGGTGATTCCCCTCCACCGCCCTCGGATTTGAACATTGATTAGCAAAGTGACCAAGCTGTCCACACTTGAAGCATGTGACTTCGGGTAGGGCCAGAACCATCTTTCCTCTGTCATTAGTGTTGGGAAGTTGAGGCTTCACATCACTACGAAAATTCCGAGAAATATGGTCTTCTTTTCCACACCTATAGCACTTACCACTTCCGATCAAGCAGTTCCCCGAATGCTTCTTTCCACATTTATTGCATGTGGGATGTTGCATATGCTTTCCACCTCTTTCCTGATCAAAACTTCTTCCCAGGCTTGGTTCTTGAGTTCTCTTCTTCTCATTAGATTTGTGAGACCACTGTGTCTCCCCAAACTCTAGTTCAACTTTCATAGCACTTTGAACAATTTCTTCATAGCTATCATAGTCCCTGTTGGCTAGATTCTTCCGCAGATGAGGTCGTATTCCACCAAAGAATATATCAACCTTCCCATTAGGGTCCATGACGAAGCTTGAGGTATAATGGGAAAGCCTTGTGAAGTTCATCTCGTAGGTTCCAACTGATTCATTCTCCTTTTGCTTCAGCTTGAGAAACTCTTTCTCCATTTTCGTTCTCATGGAACGAGGGAAATACTTATTAAAGAATATTCCCCAGAACTCTTCCCACTCCATATCTTCCATCTCTCCTCGTGGCTTTGTGTTTTTGATCAGTGACCACCACTGATCAGCTTCTCCCTTTAGGCGGTAAACAGCAAGGGTGACTTTTTCTTGTTCCGAACAATGAAGTGCAGAAAAGATCTTTTCAATGGAGCTTATCCATTGTTCCGCAACCAATGGGTCAGTAGATCCACTGAATGTTGGTGGTCGTTGACGCATGAATGACTCAACAGAAAGTTGTTCCCTTCATGGTGAGGTCAGCCTCTCAGCTTGATTCAAGTTATTACTCAAAACTTGAGTCAGTTGGTTCATCATTCGCATGAATGTTTCCATTCCGGCTTCCATCGGAGGGCCGTCAGCACATGGTGCATTGCGGTCACCATCGGCATGATTCCTCAAATTTCCCGCCATTTTATAAAATAATAAAACCTTAGTGAGAAACTTATTTCATTAATGGATCTTTTAACTAAGACTTCATGCTTATACAATTACACTTTTCTATAATTCCTTCATAATGATTCATAAAAAGCTTGTGATTAACCAAACATATCCCCCGGGAGTGTCGTAACCAAGAGTGCAGCAAGGCCTGTTATCGTGCACCAGTTCCCGTTCGAGTCTAGCTCAAAGCGGTGTTTTCGGGTTTTACCCCTATGTACATCTGTGCCAGAGCCGCCTCTACCTGCTCGTATCCAGACATGGATGTATTTGTTTGATAAACCACTTACTCAATACTTACCAAAATACCAGGAAGTTTTCCTATATTTAAACTTTTCTATGGGGTTCTTCCTAAAGTTTTTATATCTTAATTTCCACAAATAACTAAACCATCCTTTGATACCAACTATAGCATCCCGCCTTTTTATAATATAAACTTTCATTACATTACACAAAACTGAGGATCTTTAAGGTCTAGTGTCTTGGAAACCAGGAACATAATACATGAAAACAACATAAAACATTCTTCTTAAACACTTGAAAGGCTTCTCCTTAAGTTCATCCTAGGTTCATTACTGCATCTCATAACCTGGGGACATACATCAAAAGAAAGGGTGAGCAGAAGGCCCAGTAAGGGAAACAAGAGGAACATTTTACATGTGAACTTGAGATACTTCAATAAGGACATGAAAAGAACTTTAAGGCATGAGAAAGAAATCATGAGGCATTTCATAATAAAAATAACATTTTCCATAACTTGAAGATGTGTCTACATCATTTAACATAGAAAATCATGAACATATCACCAAGGTCCATCCCCAATGTGTCATTTGAAAATTACCAAGGTATCGTGAAAATTGCAATCTCTAGTGGTTACATCATTACCCAATGCATTGGAGCGCTATCTGGGCGCAACCTTAAATTTGACTTTATTATCATGTGAGCCACATATATCATCATCAAAAATTTCATAAATAACCCACATATCCTAAAATAAATGGGTTTCATTTCATAATCATAACGTTTTAAAAACTGCTTTAAAGACACGATCTTTACGTCACTTTAAACCCACGAAAAGGGAAAGTGGGTCTCATGTATGTAAATCCCAGAATTTAAAATGGAACATTTTGATATATATGTGAATACCCTTGTAGAAATAAGAGCTTTGTGTATTCACTTTATAATATAAAATAATTTTTGAGAAAAGAGAGAGGCATTTTGAGACGAAAATTATGCAGCATAACAGCTATGTTACAAGGTTTTAGAAAACATTGAAAAGAGAGGGGACATGGGTCAACCACTCATAAATGATCCATAAAACAGTAGGGGGAGAGAATAATATGGATATATGGACATGGTAATGAAATTTTAAGGACATACCATTTGAAATGAAAAACATGGAAGGAAGACAAAAATTAGATTTCTCTTATGAAAATTCGGCAGCCTAACGGCGTCACTTAAACTTCAATAAAAATGAATTGACAAGATCAAATAGGGTCTCTCATCATATGATCATAAGAGATCAGTATGATAGATATAGAGATCATACCACAACATAATAAAAAGGAACTTGAAATACTTGACATGAAAATCGAACTTGAAAAATGAGAAGGGTGAAAGAATCCCTTAAAAATTCGGCAGCCTAACGGCATCACTTAAACATTCATAAAATAAAATGATGAGAGTAAGAGGGGATCTCTCATCATATAAGAATGAAAAGTGCAGTAAGAGGAATATAAAGAACATCCTCTCACATAAGAACATGGAGCATAAAAGGAATGACATAAAAGAGATTACATGAAAAGAAAGAGAGGGGTCGGATCCCTTACCTTAAAACGTGACTCTTGAAACTCAAAGGTTTGGACCTTGAGGGCTTGGGGGCACCTTGGGAGGACTCCTTGGAAGGTAATAAAACCAGAACTTTGTTGGGGGAGAGTTGGGAGTGAAAACTAAAGGATGAAAGGGTGGATATTTATAGGGAAAGTGAGGGGACAAGGCATTAATGGCCAAGGGACACCTCACATGTGCTTTTCTCAAACCCATGTGCTCTCCCTTGGCATTTATCATGGAGTTAGGACACATGGGGCCCCCAAAACAATAATTCATCACCCTTGTCCGGCCAACCCTTAAAAGATCTCATGACATCATCATGACACAGTTATGATGTCATTAAACATACCGAAACCCTAAAACTGTATTTTTACTATTCACTGAAAATTCAACTTTCTCAGAAAAAACCCAAAATTTCACCTTAACCAAATATCAATGCTCTGATTTCAAAAATGAAATCCATTTTATAAAAATAATTTTCTAAATATTTTTAATTTAATTTTTAAATAAAAAACACTATTCATCGAAAATTCATTTTTTTCAGAAAAAACCCCAAAAATTACCATAACATAATATCGATGTTCTGAGTTCAAAAATAAAGTCATTTTTATAAAAATAATTTTCTAATTATCTTTAATTAAATTTATAATTAAAAAACACTATTCATCCGAAAAAACTAATACTTGAATAATAATTTATGAAACCGTTATTTAACCATTTTATTGAATCACATTACTTAATCTAGGTGTCTAAATTATATTAAAACTTTCTTTGAGTGAAATTACTAATCCATTTGGTCACATTACTAATCCTAAGCATAAAATCACTATTCACTATTTACTATTCATCAAAAATTAAGTTGATCTTATTAGACTCCAAATTCCTTAATGAACACTTTTGTAGAAGACCATTTTTTGAAAATCATTACGCATCATTAGTTATTTAGGGTTTACATAAATATTTCAAAATATCCCTTTTTCAAAATTCATCAATAAAATACATTCTAAAATTATCTGGAAATTTGAAATTTCACAAACATCACTAAAGGAAGAAATCTCAATTCATTCGTCCCAAAGGATTACACAAAGAAGCTAGGGTCTCGTCACATAGCCCCTTATAACACCGACATAAGACCTAAGTGTAAGGTGTGCTATGGTGAGAGAATCTGAGGGAGGCTCAGATAACATTGCCCTAGTAGTAATCTCTACTAACTTGAACTTCTCCCGTAGGCGTTTCCGTTCAAGCTTGACACGCTAGAGTTCGGATTGGGCTTGGTCCAAAGTGAAGCCCACAGATGCTACCTCCTTCCCAAGCTCTGATAAGTGGGCTTCATAAGGGTCGAGTCTACTGGATGAAGCCATCGACTCCTCTTTCTTCATTAACCATTAGCATCTTATTAAATCAATAAGAGTAAGTTAATATACTAATCAAAAATATTGGGTCGTTACAAAATGTACCAAAATCACCCCAATCTAATTGTTCCATGTTATATACCCACCATATTCATCTCAAAGTATTAAATGAAATATTCAAACAACTCACCATAGGCTATAGAGCCCAACCATGCCCAAATGTGATTTAAGTCTGAAAATTTATCTTTAATACAAAGGGTGGTTCTTAAATACTAAAATAAAAAAAATTAAATTATCTCAATCATAATTTTATATCATGAAAACTTCATACGCACTAAAATCCTAGGAATCCACATGACTTGTTCATTGTAAGAAAAATATCATACCAACGTAGAAACTTTTTACACCAAATTTATTAATTCTTAATTTTTCAAAAATTGGTAGACCAAAAAACTCAATAAGTTAGCCAAACTAAAAACTATAATTTATCATGTAAATTATAGATATCCTGTAATTATCCACTGAAATATCACTATTAATCCTTAATAAATAAATCCAAATCAAGAAGGAATGTTCCCATATCTGGTTCCACCCAAGGTAAAACACATTGGCTTTATTAAACCATATCCATTACATTCTATGTAATTTTAGAATGTGATGAATCATTCTGTAGAATGACCAAATAATAATTTAACCATTCCAAAAACCATCCACGCAAAATAAAAAAAATATTGTAAACATTCAATTAGTAATATAAACAAATCACGAGTATCCCAATCTCATTGTTATACTTCACATTACCCTAGTTCATTAAATCCTAACTCGCAACCTAATTAAGGTTCATTAAATTTGAAAGAATTTTCTATACCCCATTCATTAGATAATTGGATAATAATATATATATATAAACTCATATACAAATTTTATAAAAAAATCATTCAAATTCCCATATACCAGATCAAGTGAACCCTTAATCTAAAAACATATCATTACTAATGGCAACTATAACCTATTTTATAAAAATAATTTTCTTATGAGAATGACGAAAATGAGTATTTAAACATTGATTGATTGATCCAAATACCAAAATAGAACATTAATAAATAAATAGTATTACATATATTAATACATTATAATTCTATAATAGTTTTCAAATTTTCATTAAATATAAAATGGAATGAAACTAATTTATATTCTGTATGATTCATATAGCATTACCTAAATATGACAACAAAAATACAGAACTATTAATCATTATCTTGACATAATAAAATCATAATGAAAGAACATAAAAAGACCCTCCAACTCCATGCAGCTATAATTTTCATCCAACACTACTCAATGTGTTAACACTTCCCGGAAGTACTAACAATAAACCAAAATAAAACTATTGAAAATGGACCAATTTATTTTTACACTAACTATTTACAACCTATGAATAATTCATAGTGAAATAATAAATCCAACCCAGCCCCTTCATTTTCATTGATGTATCAATACTCAATCTATTTTTCTATATCCTCGTATGATCCATCTCAAATGGATTCACAAAAAAATAAATATAATAATTTAAAAATCTCAATTAGTAAATATACAATACCATATTCTATTATTCCCTATATTAATACATAAACATTGAGAAATATCTATCCACCATGGGTTAACTAGATTATCTAATACAAACAACTAAAACAGGAATCATATACATTCATTCACCTCCCACTACTTAATATCATAATTCCATTAAATTAATTTCTAAAATTTATAAACTACTATTAAATATTCAATTACAAATAAAAAAGTTAATCCATATTTATAGAGATATATTTTATTCTCATCCTCATCAACAATTTTGAAAACAAAATTTTAATTAAAAAGATATTCACAATATTTTTAAACATTTTATCAAATAAAAAAATTGGAATCATAAATTTATGAAACCCATTTTAACCCATTTTAAAGGATTTATTTTGAAAATTACCTTGTTATAAAGAAATTTTATTATTTAAACAATCCTATTTACTTGGTGAAAAGAAAACCATTGACCATAACATATTATAACATCATTCTGAATACTATTATATTATTTAGATTCATAAAAATATCAATATCAAAAAACTATTTTGAATAGAGAAATTAATAAATTTTATAAATTTAACCCAAAAACATTAAAATAATTGTTCCCATTCATTAAAACAAATATATATGCTAAATTTTATAGGATCACCATAAAAAAATTTAGCCTTTTAAATATCATCATTTGGTCCAATTAAAATAAAAATTAATCTAAAAATTTCTATTTATTAAAAAAATGTATTTTCATGGCCTTTTTAGAAATCAACATCATACAACTATAAAGAAAAAATCTCCCCATTTTATAAGAAACTAAAATAGGAAAAACATTGATAATAAAAATTTTTCCCCAAAAATACAAAAACAATTTATATTATTTTAAACTACTCTAAAACATAATATTCGATAAAAATTAAAATTTTAAAACATAAAAAACCAATTAAATAATTAATTTGTTTATAAATTACCATTACAAACTCCTAAGGCTAGCCAAACTAAAATATCATTTGAAAATTCACAACCACTTTCCTTTCACAAAACACGTTCAAACCAATATATTTTATCATAGAAATATAATTTTTTTATTATATTAATAACATAAATCAAAACCATTTCTCTAGAACATAAATCTTACATAAAACATAATTTATCATATTTTTACCAAAAAAATAGTTTTTAAATATCTATAAAATGAAACTCAATAGTGTTTTGTAAGAGATTCAATAAAATAATTCACATAGTTCCCTAAGGTGAACAACAAACATTGAGTCAATTTAGTCACCAAAAAATGAACTACATAGCCTTATATATTCATTACATTAAAAATATTTACATTGTTAAACGTGAATACAACTTTATGTAATTAGAGAACAAATCAATGGGAATCCTGAAAAATGGTCATGATAACCTATGGATAAATAAAAACCAATATCAATGATACTAACCACACTACTAGATATTAATAGTAACTAAATCCAAAGTACCAAATGCACTTATCTGGTCTCTTATGTTTTCCCAAAATCATTAAAAAACCTATCATATAAATGAATAAAATTTAATTTTCCAAATTAATTAATTTTCTTTCTTAAAATTTTATTAGTAATTAAATGCCTATTTTTTTTTTCTAATATTGATTTTATTTATACTTAATATAAATAAATATCAAGAAGTAGTCAAACATATTCCCTAGATTCCCTATGATGGTACTATATGATGCATGATATATAAATATAATATCACCCCCTTATGGCCAATCTACCTTACATAGGAAAAAAATATAACAAATAGACTCTATAATAGGAAAGTAAGACAACAAATTGTCAAAATTCTCAATGAAATCAGGTTTCCTAATTGATACATTGATGGTACACTTTTATAGGATGGGTTATGAGTCCAGACACATCCTACATCTAGGCCTAACAGACCCCAAATAAACCAAATGAATACTATTTGTATCATCCTGTCCCATTACAACTCCTCAAACTAAATTACATGGAAAATATAAATGCTACATGGAACTTGGAACCATATCTCCACTACTAAAGGCTTGTATAATATAAAAGTGTCTCACAATTTATATGAGGAATATTATGAAAATATAACACATATAATCTATTACTCCCAGTAAAACTTTAATAAAAAAATAATGAATGTAATGAATACATATAATTCTATATACATGAAAAATATAATACCAACCATAGTTACTTTATATACTATTATAACAACCAATCCATCACAAAAAACATATCCTTATTTGTTATCAACTACCCAACCTTTTCTATTTCTTCTCATCCAAAAACAATGATATATGTATCCTAGAACTTAATTAAAATCATTTTCATAGGTAGTTATATGTATATACAGTGGGTTAGTACAATACCGGATTGGATTTCCCTAAAACTTTCTACGAACCCAATTCATTTGAATGTCAACCCAGACACAATTTATTTTATAAAACATACACCAACCCATATCAGTTTATAAAATTATGTGAACGAACAATATCAATCATTGAGCATGAAAGGAACTATATTATATTTACCAATGTAATAATAAATTTATATATAAATAACTAATATATCCCACAAAACACTATATATGGGTTAATAAAAATACATTACAAACCCCACTAAATCACCAATTATTTACATCCAACTCATAGAACCTCTGGAACATAACCAACAACAAAAAATCAGTATCCCTAACTCATGAGTAGACCAACTACCCCTATACTCCCATTTTCATTACTATAAGGGTCATGATTCCCATGAAGGATTTTAACAAAGCCTCTACACAAAATTATTTATGATGTCCCAATTCCCAATTTAGAGTTTTACACCACATCACCATATCATTACCGATAAGGTCCCCAAACCCAAGTGTGAGTTTTAATGATCCCACGCTTTCTCCCTCAATAGAATATATCAAAAACTATAATAACACTATCCGAATCCAAAGCATATCAATGTATAAACTATAAAAAAACATACCCCATGAACCTAAATAAACAATAAAAATATAAATTCAACTCATGAAACTCAATACACAACACATGAATAACATCAATCATAATAAAATAAATTCAAAAGCTAATTGAAACACTAAAACCAGAGAAACATAATGAAATAATCCAAAATTATATTATAAGTTCCTGTAACTCATTTCAACCCTTACACTATTTTTCCAATTTTACTTTAAATCATCCATGAACCAAATACACTTATTTCATTTCCACCTAATAATATAACAAAAAATCCCCCTCGTACAATAATATAATTACAACCACAAGACATATTATTTTAAATATATAAAACAACATGACTAAAAAAAATTATATTTAAGATCCATTTATTTGGCACAAAATTGAAAGTCCAAAAATCCACCACCGTAACTTATGTGTGATGTAGAAACTTTTCAAAAACAATATATCATCACTCTTAATATATTACTTAATCATTTAACAATAAAATACCAATTAATCAAAAGGTTTTTTCCATTATTCAAAAAACCCTCAAGATAATAACAAAGATTTGGAGAATATCATGATATAATAAGAGGAAATAGTGACATACCATGAATGTTATACAAACTTTTTTTAGATTTAAGGGAGAAAATATAATATGGGAGTTATCTATAAAAATCACCTCAAAATCACCAAAATAAACATATATCAAGATTTAGGGATAAATAGTAGATAAATGAAGGAATTTAGGAATTGAAATCATGTTTTTTGGATATTATTAAAGGATGAACAACCCAATTATATTGTATCTAGGATCAGGTATTGACTATGAAACCCACTCTCTCTAAGAACCGAGGTTCTGTAGACTAATTTCATAGACATAGAACCCTATTATAACCATGAAATTCACTATCCCTAAGAACTATGGATACATGGGACGACTGCACAATCCTAGTAATTCTGTAGTTCTCTAGAGACACCCTAAATTTACCTATGACCTCCGCTAACCAAATCAAAGAATTATCATTTCTCCTAGAAACCTAAAAATATCTCCCAAATATGTAAAAAACATTAAAAATTCTCTTAAAATTGGAAAAACTATCCACATCCATAGATATTCCATTTTCTATAAATCCATTCCCTAACATTGAGATAATAAATATTTTTTCGCATATGATACTTGGTAAATGTAATTTTTAATGTTCTTATAAGGTTTTTTGGAAGATATTTTTTTACCTATGATATAACATATGAGGTCCCATATTCTTTTGAAATTCATATTTTTTCCATTACCTTTTAATGATAAATTGGTATGTATTTGAATATAAATGGTGGTTGGAGAAAAATTCATGGTTTCTCTATTTTCAATAAAATATTTCCCTAATAAAACACCCCTTTATGTTCATCATGATTACATTGAAGAATAGGAAAAAAAATTAAGTGCTTATTGAATATTTCTTAAATATTTATTTCCAATTTATTATTGGAAAAATCCAGAGCATAATTTTATATTTATCTATTTTCTTAAATTTATTCCTCAAATTTTTCAACAATAAATATTACTTCTAGAAAATATATTATTAAAAGAATGATTGAATTTAAATTTCAAATAATTTAATCCTTAAACACTATGAATTCCTTAAAAAAAATCAATAAGACCCATCATCATTCATTCAATGTATTGGGAACATTGGGCTATTATTCTTTCCCATAGCTTATTTGTTTTGAAGATGTCAGTAGACCTAGATTCATAATCATTATAATTAACACTCATAATTATTGATAAATTTATCCTGTATTTTTTCTATACCTTTTAGAACCGATTGAAAATTTTGATTGAATTTTCATTCATTTCATTCCGACCCACTTTATATTATTTTATTAATATAAAAAAATATTTATTATTTTTTTTCAATGCTCAAACCACAATATAATCCACTAACATACAGTAGATCTAATAATAATTTATATAATATGAATTTATTTATAATGTATTATAAATAATAAATCTTACAACAACACAAAAAAATGTAATAAAAAATGTAAAATATTATCAAATGATTATCAAATGATATAAAATGAATTTATTATGACATTTTAATTGTTTTTATGTATTATCATTTTTTAGTTTAGGGTTTTTTATTTCATTATACATTTTTTTTATTAATGTTTTTTTCACTAAATACATCGGAAATCAGGATATTTTTTCACTAAAAAATGTATTTTTATCAGGTATATAGGATACCACTATTATGGTTTTCTTCTTCCAATCTTCTTTTTTTCAGTATATTTTATTAGACCTATAATACGATACACCTGAAAATGGAAACAAAATGTTTTTGATCTCACATTCAAGATCACATGATAAATTTTAGTTCAACAAAACTAGATAGTATGTAGTTGAATCCAAATGGAGATTGACTCAAGTTATAATTAGATTTTATTTATTTTAATAGAAATTGGGAAGAAATATTAATTTCTACATCTATGATCATAATATGATATGAAAAAATATAGTTAAAAAAGAACATAAATAAATAAACTAAACAACCTACTATGAGAGTTTAATTTCATTGGAGGATGTTCTTATTTAAGAGAGCATGTAATTAAATGTTGGACCAAATTTATCAATTAATCCTGAAACTAGTATTTAGAATAAACTACTATATTCCCATTAACCTTATTGAGATACACTAAAATTTCTAAGAAGGTTTCACCCTATAAAATTAATAAAACAACTTTATATAAGATTTATCTATAATAATATATAATGATGAATTTTTACATATCCCCTAGTAGCTTCTCCAATCAATAATTTTTATTTATTCCCTAATGCATGGATTGGGATTCCACCATTTTAATTTCTTCTAATATGAATAATACAACTTATTTTATATGCATCCCCTAGATATTATATTTTTTATATGCTAGTCTAATATGATTCAATGATCACAATGTTGTTATATTATTATATAACATTTCTAACTATGTATTTTAGTGGAGTATTTGTTAAATGTTTACACCTATAGTTCATAAAATACTAGATACACCTGTAAGAATATGATTGATGACTTTTTAGGTAGAAATGTAAATTTTATGACGTAACTACTAAAATTAAAATCATTTAATTTCACTATATAAATTCCAGAACACCTCCTAGTCACTATAGTTATGGGAATTCCATGGGTGTGGCATGTGTAAATAATGGGTCCAACATGTTACTCAACATATAAATTGATCCTATAGACATGTGTATAATCTAATGCCCATATGATAGACCACATGGACTGACCAGAGTCATGACAATACACCCATGGATGTATAATGATTTTTTTCTTTTCAGGTGTGTTTCGAACCATCATTTCAAATCTACACCACAATTAACTCTACCACTGCACTATAATGTCTTTTATATTTATAAATAATACCCAAACACACAAAAAAAAATATATATAATAATTTATAATTATATTTTATTTTTATTATTAAATTATTCATAATTCTATGACGGTTCTTGATGTGACAAGTGAGTAGTCCAATGGAAATAGTTTTTTGAAGATGGTACTATCGAAATGGTAATGTTTCTTGTTTGTTACAGGTGCTATTTTAGGGTTTTTTATCCATGGGAATGCATTTCGAATCATTCAAGTTTTATAGGATGGATTTATAATAAAAACTAATTCTTGTGGGTACACATTATCGGGGAGTGGGCATATATTCAGGGACTCATATTCTCTTGGTTATTTATATGTCTATAGAAACAAGTACCTATTCCTGTGGATATATTGGTTATATGACGTCCCTATATACATAGAAACCTATTTCGGTGGCTACACATGTTTGGGGTGTGGAATTATAGCCCCAAGAACCTATTCCCATGGTTACATATATTAAAGGAGGGGGGTTCTTGCCATGGAAACCTATACCCATGGTTATAGACACATTATCAATTCCTTTTGATAGATAATTGTTTTCAATGGCGGTGCTAAAAATTAACCTATATACAAATTAATATTTAATAATTTATATATAAGACCCTATATCAATGGTAATTTCCTTCCCATGTTTGTATTGTGGATATATGCATTATCATTTCAGCCCATGATTATATACCCACGAATATAGATGTGTTTTATGTTAGTGGTAGTGATCACACTGTCAGAGTATGATTTTTTAAAATAACTATAAAAAATATAGATTCAATAGGTAAATCTTGTTCTAACTACATAGTCAGTCCATAGTTTGGTAATCCTTATATCTGTGTCATGCAATCTACCGAAAACATCAAAAATATTAAACTATCGATGTGACCCAACTCATTTTAATCCCTTTATAAAATATTTTACCCTTATTATCAAAATCATTAAGGACCTCCCATGATTATCCCTGCTCTTACAACGTCATAAAATGATTCCATGTTTGTTATCACCAAATTTAATTAGAAAACCCATCCTTTGTAATTTCATTATACTTAAATAGAACTAATTCTTTTTTATTATTGGTTTATTCTTTCCCATTTTTCTATAGAAACATATTTTGTTTATAAAAATATTTATGCTACTGGTTTTGGTTTATAGGTATTATTTTACCATTTTAGGGACACGTCATCCTAATACTATATTGGTTCACCACGCTTATAAATTATTTCATAAAATTTAGTTAAGAAGTTATATTCACAACCTTTATTTGTGGGATCTTATGTTTCGGGTATTTAAATTTAAATTTTCATCATTTCCTGATTAAAAAAATAATTTTTTTAAATGAATATTTTAATTATGATATAGTGTTTGTATTCATCGTTTTATATGTGTGGTAAACATGGGATTCATAAAATTTTAGTTCTTTTTTGAAAAAAATGTTGTTTATCAAATTATTTCTATAAGGAATGAATTATATGGAATTATTTTCATTTTTATTTTATTTTATGTATTGTGTTATTAATTTCCCAAAATATGTTTTATGTTTGAATTTAGTGATTCCTATTAAATGTTTAAAAAATATTTTAATGAAAAATGTTTGTTTTGTGTTGGTTGATATTTATCGGAAACCTCTTGTGATTGGGTAGGGACCCATGGAAAATTATTCATATTGTTATTTAATTTCCCCTAGAGGATTTTTTCACCCTCCACAACAAAATAATGTTTTCGACCATAGTTAGACATTAGATAAATGAAATTTTATGATATGATTTTCTTAGATATTGTGATGATATTAGGAGGCCTTGAATTTGGTATCCTTATAGTGTTTCTCCATTTATTTTTTATTGTTTAAATGTTTCGTTCATGGAAAAAATTATCTATTTAATAAATAAAATAACATTATCATGTAACAATATTATTTAGGAAAAGTGTAAAATATAAATCAATACATTTAATGTAAAAAAAGATTCTTTGTTTTTTTAGAAAAATAATGTTCATGAAACAATTTGTGCAGTAATTATATGAATGTTATGATCACAATCAATATACACCGAATGATTGTATATAGATCATTTGTTCACTAATTTAGGTTAATCTAAGGTATCAAAAAAAGGTGGTAGATGTGATTGATATATATATATATTTAGATAGTCGGAGGAGACATGGTTGGGAAGATATATCATACCAAACAGAGAAATGAAAAAGATTATATATTTACTTTTGGTTTTTTTAACCATGTTAATAATGAATGTATATTAATCATTAATCTTAACATCCCATACTATTACATTTAGACATCTATATTTACTAGTATATTTTATTTTAATATTGGAATGTTATGGTAATTTTTCATTTTATGTTATTATATGTTATTTACACTTTGTTATGTAATATTACATGAATATTTGAGTGTATGACCCCCAATTTTAGGTTGATGTCATTTAATGTTCTTGTTTAGGACTCATTATTTTGATTATTGGGTGAAACCATTCCCATATAAGGGTTTTTATTCACATGATCTAATTTTTAGCAAGTGGGATTAAAGAATTCACTTGGCTAATGAAACAAATCAAATCTAGTTTCATATTTAGGGGAATCCTAGCTTGGTTCATGAAAAAATTGTAACTTTTTTCGGTTCATTTATCTTATTTTGGGAGTCACGGTACAACAAAAAAAATAGCATTATATCTAAAGAAGATAATAAAAATTAGTTTTCTACAACAATATATGTAATGAACCATGATTTTTCAAGGGATGTTATGAATGTTTCATTATAGTTCTATGATTGTTTAATCCTTCCTTTAGGGGATATTAATATCTCTAGTTGATTACTGATACAAGAACAGTTATTTGATGAATAGGGTATGCGAGATGAAGACCATACACCCGGTTTGATCATATTGGAAAGATGTGATTTTTCAGTGTTTTTATTTTTTAAATCATTTAAATGTTTCATATTGTCCTAATAAATTGCGTATAGTTTATAATATTTATTATTATATAATTTTATGTTTCTTTATCTAAATTTAGTTGTTATTTCAGATAGATTTATATGATCATATTGAGTTGGTGTTACTACTCAATTATATTTAATCTCATTTATTATTTTGTGAAATTGATGATTAAATTTTATACAAATATTTAATCTGTTATTAATGTGAGGTTTTGGGTATCCATAAAAATGAGTGATTTATGATATACCACAATGGATTTATTAGATAAATGATTCTGAGATGAACAAAATATTCCCCTTTTCATGTGATAAATTTATAGTTTCCTTGCTTTTTAGGAATAGTTATATTTCGTGAAAATATAATATATATCAATAGACTGTTTTTAGAATTTTCATTGGAAGTGTTTAATATATTATTTGATATTAATAATATATAATTTAATAAAATTATTAATAAAATATTTTTGTTGAATTTTATATATATTAAGATTTGATTTTCGAATTGGTGAAATTGTAGTTTTTAAAACTATAAATAATCATAATGTGTTGTAAATTTTTTATAAAAATATAAAAAAGTGTAAGGCCCCAGACATAAAAATAAAAAAAAATCCCAAGTAAAATCAAGAATTCACTTTTAATATTATTTTAGGTTTAGAGTTGCATAGATTTAGTTTTTAACTATTACATTATATATCAAATGATTACAAAGTAGGAACATTAAATCTATACAATTTCTTCACAATAAAAAACTCCTTAAATAAAACAAGAATTATTTTCAGGATATAAATCTTCTTGAATTATTCCATTCCCTTACCCTCCCTTATACACCTTGGAAAAAATTTCAAAAATATAGGATGATCCTTAAAATTTCAGTATGGGTAATAAATCAAAGAAAGAAAACATTAGTCCATAAATACATACAAATAATATGAAATCATACTTTTCAATCATAAAATATAATATCTTTATCATACCTCACAAAATCATATGATTTCTGAATAACTCATAGAAATCATAAATCATAAAGGTAACTTGTTGAATTCATATCTTATATACATTATATCTTTTAAAGATACATAGGGATTTATGTTTGGAATACTCTTACAGTATAATCGCAAAATATATTATAATAAACATTAACGTTTAACTTTGCTGCGTTACCCAATTATTTGGAGAGGTATATCATGATCACCCACCCTAGGTTTATCAAGAAACCACCATATAAGTAAACAATTCCCAATAATTATAACACATTAAACAAGTATAAATGAAATATAACATTTTTACATTCTAATAAAAATATAACATTTCAAGATGTTTAAATAATAATTACTTTTTCATAAAAATTTTCTATACCAAAATACATGAAAAATTGTATTCGGTATTTATTTTCTTTTTTTAAATGTTACGGCATGTTAAGGAAGCCAGATATAAAATAATTCTCAAGATGACAGAAAGGTCATTGTAATCACATATATTAAAAATACATTTTTTTGTCATTTAGTAAAATGATTCATAGAAAAAATATTCTATTTGATTGAAATTAAAATATCAAATGGTTTTATACACCATATAAATAGTACATAATTACTTATGTTAATATCATTCATTTTGTCAATATTGGGTATTTGAGTCGAAAATGATCTTGTTATAATTTCAAATTGTCCATATGGAAAAAATTATATTATCCATAGAATAGTATTCATGATTTAAATATCATATATATCTAGTATATTTGTATTTATTATATTACATAACATTTGGATATATTAAAATGAAATGCACTATTCATGGAGACGGCAAGGCGTACGTACACATTAACGTAACTTTAATTTATTTTTCATTCTTAAATAATGGAAAAAAATGATACATAGGTATATTATAATTAAATTAAAATATTTATTTCATATATGTTACATATTTTCATTAATTCCATATTTTATATGTTTCATGAATAGAATGAGTGAGTCATATCACTTTTAGGGGCAGTAGTTCACAGTTCCTCAAATGAATTAATCGTATATATAAAACATGAAAAACATAAAGGAATATTATAAATGATAATTATAGAAAAATAGAGTAAAAATAATTAAAATATATATCATTTTTAATTTCAGTTCCATCATATTGGCCACCATGAGAGGCGATATGAGATTAATGAAAATTCGTCTTTTTTGAGGCATTAGTTATCCTTCCACAGAAACAGTATGTTCGTAAACATTATATGGAGGTGTGTGGAAGTGTTGTTAAAATAATTCTCATAAAAACAACCTATTATATTGATGATACTGGTGTTTTTATATAAACACATAATAAGAAGATAATAAAGAGCAGAGAAGAAAAAATTAATGGAACGATACATGAGAGACGTTAACTCAAATCCGGTAACTTATTTTTTATTTGAGCAAAATGGATCTCTTGAATTGACTTCTTCCTCGTGGAAGGATTCTAGGAGTAGAATAATGATGTTGGGAGCATATATGTATAGATTTTGGACATGCCACGTGGCTTGAGAGCTGTGAGTAATGGGTTAGAGGTGGTGTCCTTTTATAAGAGGGAGGATGGGCACTTTAGGAATGATTGAATCTAGTATATTATTATAAACTTAATTTTGATTAAAAAAGTACCCCATCTAATTTAATTATATTATATGGTGATTATTCTTCAAAATAATCACATAAAATAGGTTTTAGACATGTTTAGGGAATAAAATTAACCTTATCTTTTATCTTTAACCTTTATTTATCTAATTAAACATTTACTAAGTCCCATTGTATATTCATACTATATCATTAATATATTTAGTATAATAATAAAACATAACCAAAAATGGATCATAAATGAAAATTTTAATATCATATATGTTAGTTGGCCAAGTCTTAGATTTTTAGGATTATATTATCATTTAATAAAACAATATTTATTTTAAAAACTACTGTACGTACATTTAAAAACTATTCATATAATGTCTTTTAACAAATATATAACAACTTAAATATTTCAAAAAACCTACATTAATAAAAATATAACAAGTTATAATCATCCATAAAATTTTTTTATGGAGAAAAATGTTTCAAAACAAATTTATTTTAATATTTATAATACAATTTATCAAAATCATCCATTAATAAGGTAATCACTAAATCACCATTCTGTCATAAATAAATTTATTTATTATATGTCTAAAAATAATAAATAAAAGAAATTATGTATTAACTATTATCTTTATAATTAATATTTATAATTGATTATATCACTTATAAAACCTCATATAAAAATTGTTTTACTAAAATATATAGTTTGTGTTTCATTTTACTTATCATTAAATTAATTTTTTTTCAATTTCATTTTCACTTAAAAGTTGATCCATGGGGTCCAAAATCGACCCAATGATTTCCATGGTGGTACATGTATTACCCAATAGGGTTAGGACATGTTATATTATTTTAATATTATTTTTAACCCTTATTTGCCAGATTTACCCTTTAACCATGGTAAATATAATATTTAATGATGTTACATTTCAAAATGTCTTAAAATAAAAGTTACCTATTTACACAGTTTGGAAATCCTGATTATAAATATGGAATCCATATTTACAAATTTTAAAAAACCGATGATTCATAAACTAACTAATAATTAATTCCTGTTGTGAAAACCAAAAAGAGTGTTTTAATAAAGTAAAAACTACCAAAATATTGACATGTGTTTATGTCCAATTTCAATGTGAAATTACTTTCAATGATAAAAATTGGAAAAAGGGAAATATACAATGAAATTAAACATTGAATACAAATTTTATTACAATATATCTTTATAAATAAATTATATTAAAAGGTAGTTTTGAATTAAAATGCCATATTTTTCACTATTTATGAAAAATGATCTTTATCAAAAAAATACTGAAATTTTACCCAAAGAAAATTTTGATATCCCAATTTTGAATAAGAAATTTATTTTTTCAAATGGAGCATATAAAAGTTATAAAAACATTATTTAAAAGGGTTCCCCATTACAAGTAGGTAGAAAATATTTTTAAATATATTTGAGTTTTCCATGCTTACAATTGGATTCATTATTTTTTAAGCCTCTAAAACATATTTTATTAAATTAAATACATTTAACAAACATTTTAAATAATAATGAAGTTAATTATGTTCCTTCCCAGTAATAAAACAACTATTCATTAACTACTATTAAAAATAATAATACTATGATATTATTTATTTGGTATAAATCAATGTTTTGTGAAACATAATATTTAAAAGAAACTAATTGATGACTGTTGAGTACTCTATCAAACAAAGTGTCTATTTAATAATAAATTAACATCTTATTCATAAATATTAATATTTATGTAAATTTTGTATCCTATAAGTACATGGGTCATTACATCCTTCCCCCTTTAGGAAATTGTTTCACCGTAATTTTAAAATTGGTCTTGGAAATTTCATTGAATTTCTGACATTGGAAAAGGATTCAATAAAACTATTTCCTTAAAAGAATGAAATATAAGTAGAAAATGCCACCTTAGATAACACATACTAGGATTCCATGTAGAAAAACATTGATATGGAAGAGAAACTAACATTCATAGATTGATATAAAGTGATACATAACTTGATCACGGAATGTTAACCACCACAATACCTTAAATTTGTGGTTTGGTAAATTTTGGATGATATTAACAAGCGTATTACATTTTTTCTTCAATATCATTTCATAGAGTTGAATAATTTCATTACTACCTAGACTAAGATCATAAGTAAATATACTTTCTTGAAAATAGTGTTTCATCTTTTAATGAAATTTATGCCACAAACTCATCATTTCTCTAAATGATGAGTATTAAAGATGAGTTGGTCACATCTGAAGTGCTAAAATAAAATTCTAGAGAGTCACAAATTCCAAATAAATTGACTATATATTTACCCTATTTTATACATTATACTAAACCAAATTTGTTAGTACGGGAATAGATAATCCCCCAAAAATGAAAATACATTTTTAAAAGAAATACAATGATTAATCTCCAAAATTTGACAAACAATACCCAAAGTTCAACACATACCATTTAATAAAAACAATTCCTAAAAATTATTCAATATAATACTCACTATGACTGAAACCCAAATCTTAGAAGAATTTAATCACATGTTCTTCCATAGTAAATCATAACATTTAACTCTGAAAAACATCGACTACTCTTAAAAAGTCATACTCAATTGTAACTAACAAAAAACATATTCTCTACGATAGGTTAATAATTTCCAGAAGAAACCCAAATCGACATATGTTTACAATAAAATCATAGATTCATCAAAAATAAAATTTCAACAATTAGTCCACTAATGAGATCCCATATTATTCAATTTTCCATAAGTAATTAGTGATACCAAAATAGAAAATGTCTTCCAAAATAATAATTATAACATAATCACCAAATGAATTTCCTATACTAAGGATATCTATTTGATAAAACATAAGTTCCACTGATCAACTTATTATTGATCCATAAAATAACTTAACTATAAAGAATATGTCATAATAATTATGGACTTCATGTAGGACAGTGGCCGGAGATGCACCCTTGTCTCCTTGTGGTTGTGGGTTCTATTAATAGGGCCTTTACGGATGCGTCAATTTTCCACCCATACTATAGGTTTTCCTTTTTTATAATATCATATAATTATTTCAACATTATCAAAAAAAAATATAATTTCTTCAAAAATTAACATTCCATGATTTGTCCTCAAAGGTTGTCTAATACCTTTCATTTTGTATCCCAAAATGTAATGATCACTAATCACCTCAAAAACAAAATATCATATGAACTATTAAGGTTATCCATTATGTCCACACAAGAAAAGGTAATTCATCCTTGAACAAAAGCTTTACATTTCATACATCTAGGTTACAAATATTAGATAAAGTCATCCTGATGTAGTCCCATCGTGAAAAAATAATTTATACAATTAAACATTATAGTATACTAAAATGTATCATAACTCTCGAATCCCTTATATGTTGACTTCATACACATTCAGTGCTCTTTACAATCCAATATCTATGCATTTGCACTTTATTTCTTAATAAATAATTCATACAGATCGAATATCCTCATCATTTATAAATATCAATCCAAAGATGCTTCATTCCCTATGGATAAGAAAATAAATCATACCTTGAATCTAGGTATTATGATCTTCAGGATGTTCCCTTTCTCTTTCGTCATGTTTTCATACATTAAAAAAGAAAACATTCTCTCCCCTTTTGTAAATTCACTTTTTGATATAATTTGAATAGTTGGGATATTTAAATCATATTTAAAAGATAGCATGACCCATAATTTTTTTTATAAATTAGTAGGTATTTTATATCTCAAACAATTTAATTAATGTTATTTTAATACTAGAGAAGCTATCAGAATCATTTGAACACAATTTATCTATAATTGTGATGATCAAATTCTCAAGAAGAGATAAGACATTTGTTCAAGATATCTTTCCTTCCACCTGTAAGATAGATCCTTAATCATCTGAAAATAATTAACTCCTATACATGAAAAAATTATTATTAAAAAAATAATAATCTATAGGGTAAAGATAAAATAAATTCGTTCATATTACTCAAATAAATCACCCTCTTTATATCTTTATTATTTATAATTTTATTAAAACAACCTATTTTCATTAACCCTCCAAAATTTCTCAAAATATATTAACCCTCATGGTTATATATTGTCCTTTACTTATAGCTTGATAGCACCCTAACCTATAAGGTTATCTAAACTGACCTCTGATACCAACTGTAAGGCCCCAACCATAAACAATACCAAATCATGATTTAAGAAAATAATTCACATTGAGGATATTTTCTGGTTTATAGTTTTAGATAATTAGGCCATAACTATTACATTACATCTAAAAATATTACAAAGTAGACACTTCTACCCTATCAAAAAATTTTACAACAAAAAAACTCCTTAAATGATACCAAAATTCATTTACATGATAATAATAATCATGAATTATTTATTCCCTTAACATTCCTTATATCTTGTGAAAATTTATTAAAAAAATGGGATGATCATAAAAAGCTAAGGGTTATAAAACAAGGAAAGAAAACATTAGTTCATAAATATATAAAAATCAAATGAAATCGTTATTTCCATTCATAAAACATAAGCTCTTTATCATACCTCTAAAAATCATAAGATTTATGAATAACACATTGATATCGAAAATGATAAAGGTAACTTGTGGCGTTTATATCATACTTACATTGTATCTTTCAAAGCTACATAGGGAGTTATGTATGGAATATCCATAAAATAATATTCTCTAAATATATTAGGGAAAAAATTAACGTTTACCTCTGTTAAATTACACAATTCATTGGATATCTATCTTATGATCACATGCTGCAGGTTTCCCACGGAACAACTCGTATATGTAAAAAATTCTGAAGAACCATAAAAGATTAATCAATAATAATGGAAAGATAAAATTTCAAAATTCAAAAAAAATATAGATTTTCAAGATACTGATATAATCAATACAGTTTCAAAACCATTTTCAATAAAAAAATAAATGAAAAAGGGTATTTGGTATTTATTTTCTTTTTTTTAATGTTACGTCTTGTTAAGGAATCCAGATATAAAATAATTCTCATTGTGGAGGAAAGGACATAGTCATCGCTTACATTGAAAAGAAACATTATTTTTTTCATTTAGTTAAATTATACATAGAAAAAATATTCTGTTCGAATGAAATGAAATGAAAAGTTGTTTATAAATAATATAAAATAATTTCATGTTTAAATCATAATATTCCTCAGTGAATGGTGATTGAGATGATGTCCCATACATATATCATTTTGTAAATAAAATAGATCAATTACTTGTATTCAATACAATTACATATAAATCAAGTATAAATACTCAGTTGAATATTAAATTTTATATCTCATATAATCAAATAACGACATAATAATGATGTAGATGTTTAACACAATGAATAGAAATTAGGTTAAGATGTTCAATTGCCTCGTCTCCAACTTGACTCAATCCTTCTTCAATTTACTGAATTATAAAATTAAGTTAATTTCTACTTTATTTATGTCCTTTTTAATGTTATTTATTTCTTTTATATCACTTATAACCACATTGTAAAAATTAAATAATTATTTATGTTAATATCTGTTATTTTCTTGATATTAGGTATTTGTGTTGAAATGGAACATGTTATATTTACTAATTTTCCATGTGGTAAAAAGTGCATTATCTTTCAAATAGTATTCATAATTTAAATATCATATACATCCAGTATATTGGTATTTGTAATATTCCAAAAAATTTGGATATAAGAAAATGAAATTGGTTATTCATGGGGATGGTAAGTCGTACGTACTCATGAACGCAACTTTCATTTTTTAATTTTTAAAGGAATGAAAAATAAATGATACATAGGTGAATTAAAATTAAAGTATACTATAAAGGACATATAGGTTAAATAAGTTCATTAATCCAATCATTTATGTGATACATGTATTGAAGGAATGAGTCATATCACTTTGATGAGGCCGTAGGCCGCACTTCTTCAAATGAAATTATCGTATTTATACAACTTGTAAAGAAAAAAGATATGTTAAAAAAGATAATTATAGAATAATGGAGATAAAAGAAATAAAATATATATCATATTTCATTTCATTTCCATCATAATAGAAACCATGACCTTCAGTAGGACGTAATTGATCAATCATTATTTCGTGAGGCACTAGTTTGTCATCCACAGAAATAGTATATTCATAACAAATATATAGAGGTGTATGGAAGAATTGTTTTAATAAATATAATAACAATAAACTAGTGTATTGATGATACTGGTGTTGTTATATGGAAAATGAAGAAGAAGATCATATGTAGTGGAGAAGGAAAAAATATTAGAAAGAAACAGGAGAGAAAATGTTACATCAAATCAGATAACTTCTTTTGATTTGTGGGAAAGGGATCTCTTGAATTGCCTTCTGCTTTGGGGAATTATTCTAGAAGGAATTGAGTAATGTTGGGAGATTATATGGATATATTTTGGAAGAGACAAGTTTTTTGAGGGGAGAGAGTAATGGGTTAGAGGTGTTGTCCTTTTATAAAATTGAGGAGGGGAACTTTAGGAATATTCAATATATTATTTTATTATAAACTGAATATCAATTTCAAATGGTCCCTAAATTTTTTAACTCAAAGATAATGTGAGTATTGTTTCAAATCCTCCAATTAAATGGGTTTTAGACATGTTTAGCGCACAAAATTAACCTTATATTTTAGCTATAACCTTTAGTAAACTAATTAACTTTTACCATGTCCTCTTGTATATTTAGAATATATGGTTTAAATATTTACTATATAATTCCCAGAGACACGAAAATGGATTATTAATGAAAATTCTAATATCATATATTTTAGTTGGTCGATTCTTAAATTTAAAAGATTATCTTATAATTTCATAAAATAGTATTTATTTTAAAAATGGATTTTTGTCAATTTATAAACTATTCATATCATGACATTTAAAAAATAAATAACAACTTTATTATTTATAAAATTCTTTATTAATTCCAATATAATTACTTATACGCATTCGTAAATTTTTTTATTGGCATACAAATATTCAAAATGAAATTATTTTAATATTAATAATAACATTTATTTAAATATCTCATTAATTAGGAAATCACTACTTCACCATTGTGTAATAAATAAGTTTATTTATCGGATGTCTATAAATTATAAATAAAATACCATGATGAATGAAATTGTTTTATCTTTCTTAATGGCTATTTATAGTTAAAATGATCACTTATATAAACCCATATAAATATTGTTTTATTAAATGATATATGTTTATGTTATATTTTCCTTAACATTAAATTAATTTTTAAAAAATGAAATTTTCACATACAAGTGGGTCCAAGGGCTCCCAAAATTGTCCCATGGATGCCCATGGTAAGACATGTATCATCCAATAGGATCAGGACAGGTGTCCATGTAATTTAATATTATTATAATATTATTTTTTTTATCCTTATTTACCATATTTACCCTTAAACCATGGTAAATAAAATGTTTAATGAAGTTACTATTCATAATGCCTAAAAATAAAAGTTGCATATTTAAACAATTTTGACCACATGATTCTAAATATTGAATAATTTTTTTCAAATACAAAAAAATTATGAATCGGAAATTATTTACAATTTTATTTCCGTTGTCAAAACCAAAAATCATGTTTTTATGAAATAAAAAAACTACCAAAATATTGATATGGGTTTATGTCCAATTTCAATGTAAAATTACTTATAAAGACCTAATCTGAATTAAAAGGTAAAAACATAATCCAATTAAACTTTATAACACTTTTAATATACAATATAACTAAATAAATAAATTATATTAAAAGGTAGTTTTGAATTAAAATGTAGTTTTTTTCACTATTCATAAAAAAGGAACATTATTTGAAAAATCCCAAAATTTTACCCAAATTAAATTCTGATTTCTCGATTCTAAATAAGAAGGTAATTTTGTAAAATTGAGCATTTAAAAGTGATAAAACTAGATTGAAAAATGTATCTCCATCAAAAGGTGGTAAATAACTTATTAAAAATATAATATTTTTTCATGCTTAAAATATGATACATTTTATATTAATCATTTAATATTATTGGACAAAAGAAAAAAATTAAAAAACATGTGTAATCATAATGTAGTTAGTCATGTTCTTTCTCGAAAAGAAAATCGCTATTTGTTAACTACCATTTAAAATAATAATATTATTATATTATTTTTCAGAATAACTCAATGTACTGGGCAACATAAGATTTAAAAATAAACCCATTGTTGCATGTTGAATACGTTACCGAAAAATGGGTCCTCTTTAACTTAAAATTAATATCCTATTCTTAATTATTAATAGATATGAAAATGTATTATTCTATAAATACCTCGGTCATTATAAAAATAACTTATATTTATATGTGACTATTTTACTAAATCATTCTTTATTACTATAATTACTTGAAGGGAACATCTGGTGCACTTTATTTGTGAATGTTTACTTTTTTATTGTAGTTATCAATGTATAAGATTATTTATTAGTGAACATATGTAATATTAAGTGGAAATAACATTAAATTAATATTCCCTAAATTAGTTTCATTGATTTTTATAAATTTCATATGTTATAATAATCGACGTAAATACTATAAAATTTGAAGAAATTTTATTTATTAATTTCTTTGGAATTTTATGAGTCTGTGGTTTCTGACGGCACCTGATTCTGAGGCCCGATGTGCCCGGAATCAATTTCAAAAGTTTAGCTCAGGTACGTTCAGTGAACTAACGAGCGGATTTTTCTATCTTTTTAACCAGTGCTCGGAATTGAAATCTGAGGGCACCGATTAACTCGCAACGCCGGTAATTGCTTAAGGGGACCTTTACCGGAGTTGTGTTTGTGCGGGAGGAGATGTTTAAATTTGTGGATTAAATAATAAGTGAATAAAATTGTGGAACAATATTATTTTATATCTTAGGTGGTTATATCCTACATGGGGGAGTTGGGGTGGGACCCACAAGCACCTAACTACCCATGTGAGGATATATGTGAGGTGCGGCCCACACGAGCCCCAACCTTTCACATTCCCTAAACTCTTTAACCCCATTAAACTCCCTTGCATAATATTTACAACTCCCCTCTTATTTATGAGGACTCATCCTCTTCCTCTCCCCCTCTTAATTGATTTCCAACACAAGTTAATAAATGAATTTTAACTCTTCACTTAATTAAATCATGTTGTTTGAATTTCGAAATACTTGTGAGAATTAAATAATAGCTTTGATATTATTTTATTTTCAGAATTTTATGGGTTGAGGTTTTGGTGAGTGCTCTTGAGGAATAGAGAAGGGTGTTCATCTCTCAAAGAAAGAACAACACACTCTTGGATGAAGAATGCCTCCAATGAAGGACTTTATCCCTCAATGAGGAACTCTTTACGATTCAAAGATTGTGTTGTCACCAACGTTGTTTCCTCCTCAAACGCACCCCGACGTCCATGAAATCGTCGACCGATCTCCGCGATGCTGTTCTCCAACGCCATATACCGCGAAGCCCGATGTTCGACATCAATTGCTGAGGTAGGGGTTGTTATGTTCATGTTTTACTACCGTTCATCGATCTTCAATTCTTGAGTTTTGTTGGGCTGCATGATACCATCTTGACGAGGAAGGGCTCAGACCGTACAAAAATGGTCCAACCATTCCCCTCTTTTTTGTTCTTTGTGGACGATGGAGGCGGACTGCGAAGAACCGATTAGCGTCGGGCCAACCATGAGTTGGTCATTAGGGCTAGGTTTCAAGGTCACCGCAAAGCCACGACACCATCTTGCCGTGCGGAGCAGTGTCGGACCACGACCAGGGTGGGCCTCGGGGGAGGGGCGCGGCGCCCGTCGTGCCATGCCGGAGCTATAGGGGGTCGCGGCCGGGGCAGGCCGTGGCAGAGGGGTTCAGCACCGTCGCGCGACGCCAGAGTTTCAAGGGGACGCAGTCGGGGCGGGCCGCGGTGGTGGGGCGCGGCGTCGTCGCACCGTGCCGGTTGAACAAAGCCGCGACAGATTTGGAAGGGGGTCCGGCTGTGCTAGCCGTCGGTTCCATCAAGAGGCAGGACCTGAGGGGTCTCGTGGTTCCCCAAGGGCTAGCCATGCTATTTCAAAGAAACCGAGGGGTGTAACCCCCTCCCCCCCGGACTAGCAGCTAGGGCGGGCCCCACTGGGCAACGCCACCCCGTCTGGTCTGCAAGAAATGCGGCCAACCGCGTGGGCCAAGAGGGCTGAACAGCACCGGCCGTGCCGAGCCACCAGCACCAGGCTAGGCCGCAAGCGCTGGGCTGGGCCGCGCCCAACCGGGTCGGACCGGGCCCAGACCCCCAATTTTCGGACCGTTTTCGGTTAAACGGACATAACATGATTTTTGGACCTTCGATCGACGCACCGTCAGTTGAGTAGGATTCCTCAGATCGAGACGGTCGTTCCAGTAAATTACACTCAAGGTTTCGGCAATGTTTATGTACGGCCGGGTTGGTTCGAACCCAAAACCAACCGGGCCCTCAGAGCGGAAACGGTTATAATTTGAGCTTCGTGCGTCCGATTGATATGCCGTCGACTTTGTTAGATTCCTTTTGATGATACGGTTATTTTGGAATACTTCCCCTGAGGTTTGGACGTAGATGGATTATGGACAGATTGGATTGTACCTGAAATCCAACTGGGCCCCTGGAACGGAAAATCTAATAACTCAGAGACTGGGCGTCTGATTGACGCGCTGTCTATTACGTTGAGACCCCTTTGATGAGGCGGTCCTTTGAGACACTTCTTCATGAAACATTGTGATACTTGGAGTATCGACCAGTAGCTCATGGGGCGGATCCTCCCGAAGATAAGAGTACGGAGTACATAGACCTTATTGATGGCTAAGACCTAATGACTGCTTGTCTGAATCGAGTCAGAGTGACTTGACTAGCCCAGTGGGAAGCACTACTGGGTTTGGGTGTCAGACCCACGACGGGGAGCACTACTGTGTTTGGGTGGCAGACCGGTAGTAATCGATAGAAGGAGTACCTCTGTAGGTTATTAGGCGTAGCACTACTGTGTTGGGGTGGCACACCCATGGTGGGGAGCACTAATGTGCTTGGGTGGTAGACCTACGGTACTCGACAGGAGGAGTACCTCAGCAGTCAAAGGATAGTGAGAAGCACCTCCGAGTTGTGACATGATCACCGTACCCGTTAGGGGAGGATCACTTCAGTAGTTGTGGTTTCGATATCAATAATGAATATCTTGGTTTGAGCTGAGTCAATCACCTTTGAGTTTACCTCATGATTGAGATGGGTCACTTGATAACTTAGGTATATGTATGGGAATATACCTAATTAGTGGTTACCCGTTGATTTCAAAACCTTTGTGTTTCCTCATGATTTAGATGGGTTACATGATAAATTAGGTATAAGTATGGGCTTACACCTTTGTAAAGGTTATATATTGAGATCCTTCTTTGTGGTTATCCTTGTTGGATTTAGTGATAAATTTAGGGTATCGGGGTCCCTACTAAGTATCGTTGTACTCACCCCTGCTCGGGCAATGCCTGCACCTCCTTGTGTTGGATACAGACGATGGACAGAACTGACAGAGACTGAGTGTACGAGGACTGGACGGTACCCAGAGGTGGGCCTCATGACAAGTCAGTACCCGGAGGTGGACCTCATGATGAGTCATTACTCGGAGGTGGACTTCACGATGAGACAATACTTGGAGGAGGTTGGCAGGAGAGAGCATTGAGGAGGCTATATGTACCTACCCTTCAGGTAGGATCCATGGTGGACAACCCTGGAGCTGCTTCTATCTTCTAGCTGTTTGTCTTTTCTGTTGTAGTTTAGTTCAGTTGTAGCTATAATTTTCAGTTGGGTTTATATTCTTGAACATTTACTTTTCAGCACTATCTTTTGTACTTAGTGTATTACTTCCGCTTGTACTCTAGTTGGATGTGTTTATGTTATATAAAGGCAATGCCTTCCTTGTTATCAGGATTTACGCCTTAGGTGCTAGTCACCAGCCCCTGGCCTATGGAAGCCGAGCTTGGGGTAGTCACGACATGGGCCCCGAGGACGGGTCGTGAAAATCGAAATTGTAAATTTATTACCAGTTAATTCTATAATTTCATATGTTTTAATTTTTAAAAACAACTGCATTTTCTTGAATGTTATTTTGGAAAGCATGATTTTTTATTTTAAATCCTAAAAATATATGTTCATTGAATTAATATTCCTTTTTAAATAAATATTCTTGTTAATTGGAATGTTTATTTTTAGTCTAACATTATTTATATTAATAAAATTTTATGATTTAATTTTTTTTTCATAATTTTATTTGTATTAAATTGGGTCGATATGTTTTTAAAATCCATGATTTATTTTATAAATAGAGGAGGTTTTAAAATATACCACATTTTTTTAGTTTATTTATTTTGAAATGTACTTTTATAATTGATTTTATAATGGAAACGCATTTTTTTATGTTGGGGTATGAAAAATAAAGGATGTAACATGTGAAATTTTAAAAAAAATGAAACTCTTTATATTTATCAAATGGTATTTAAAGATAATTAATAATATATCTTTTATGCATGGACCTTTCTATTATTATATAGGTTGTTTTGATAAGTTTTACTTTAGAAAATATGCATAGAACCAAATATACATCACCATTTTAAGGTATTTTTTATTTTAGTTTTTTACTCTAATTGTTATACGTTTTTAAGGATAAGATGGATGATATCACGTTGTGATAATTTCATTAAATTTTCCATAAAATAATTAAAACAGATATATAATTTAGCTTGGTTTTATTTAATTTTAAGGATTTTTTAAAATTATATGAATAAATTTTTTAATAAAAAATTTATTAGTGTTTTTTATAGAATAGAGCTTCTTGCATGTGTGAAAGGATCAATTTGATTATAAAATACTTCAGTTTTAGTTGAAATCTACTTATAATTACTGTTTAAATATTATTTTATTATTTCAATATAGATAAGATATTATTTATAAATTCATGTAGTCATTTGGAGTAATTTGATTATTTATTAAATATCAATTAAAATTTATCATCAGTTTTAGATAAATATTTTTTTAAAGTTGTCAGTAGCCTCATTTTTAATTGATTTTAATAAGATTGTTCTCTTTCAACTAAAAATTATATTTTGGATAAAAATTTACTTATGTTTTTTGTTATCATAATGTAATATTTTATGGTATTAAGATAAATTTTAAAGTTTATTTTATATGTGGTTTCAAAATGAGTACCATCCAATCTAAAAACAATATATGAATATAATATAGGAAACTGACTTAAACCAAATAGTTTTGAAATTTTTATATATCAGTCGCATGTTATAGGTAATAATAATTTCATACATTTTTATGAGAATGATTATTTTTTATATGTTTTACTTATGTGATATTTATTGTTTTAAATTGATTCCATTTTAATTAGACTTATTACACTAAACATCGCTATTTTTACCTAATTATTTGATGATATTGGTTTTTTAGAGTGGGAAATGGACATACATTTAGAAATAGGCCACACTATGTAGGAATTTCTACTGAGTAGTTATATCATGTTACACGTATAATGGAAAAAAATTCCAATTTTGGTTTAATGATTTAATCTCTATTGTTTCCATTTTTCCCTTAAGGTTTTATGGGTTAAGGGAATTTTTGGTCATTGAATATTTGATATATTTATAATATAAAATTCACTGTTTTTATTTATTCCATTAAAAAATTATTTGGTTTGGTTATAAAAGGTGTATTTTTTGGGTATTAATATAGATTTCAATAAATTTTATTGGGTTTATTATTTTTAATGAAATAGAAGATCCTTTTTGTTGGATTCTACCAACCATTCCTATTTTTTGTGTAATTTATTTTTCATTTTAATGGTTTTGTTAACATGATACATTGTGTCTTGAAGAAAATTTTGTTAAAATTTTGTTAGTGTATTTTTAATAAAAATTGTTATATTTTTTTTGAATTTTAATATTTATTTAAAAAAATTAGAAGGAGATTGTTAGAAAGTCATAAGGATGGAATGTTTCCCTAAAGTTGTTATGAAACTTTCTAAAATAGACAAATAATGTATTGTAGTTCATTAAAATATTCCAAAATCAAAAAATAGGTGATGATACTGGATAACGTTCATTAAGGATAATAAAAGTGAAAGTAGAGTTTGGTGAATTGGAAAAAGGTTTTTGAATTGGGTAGATATTTGTTAATCAGATTATTTTTTGAAAAGTAGATGAATTTTTGTAAATGAGATAAACATTATTCAATAATTTGACCATTTATTAACTATAATAACGTTTTTGAATCATATTATTTTTAAATGGATGAAAATTATTAACCATAAAATATTTTTTGAATCAGATAAACGTTTTTGAATCAGATAGTATATTTTGAATTAGAAAAACATTTCTCAATGATTTTTTTTTCAATTTGATGATGCTTTTTTAGATAAATGACCTTTTGTGAATTAGGAAAAACAATTCTCTTGGATGAACTTTGTTAAACTATATTGAATTTTTTGACTCCTATGATCTTTTTGTTTCAGAAAAAATTCTTTTTTTATGAACATTTTTTAATCAGAAGAAATTTTTTTTCAATCTAATCATATTTTGTGAGGTAATCAATTGGATGAAAATTTTCCAATCAGATTAACTTCATTCCACCAGATGAATATTTTAATGGATGAAATACATACAATGATCATAAAGAGTTAATATTATAATGAATTTATATATTTTATGTTACAAAGTTGAATCAAAATTCATTACAAATTTGAAGTTATAATGTTGAACATACTATATATACAATATTCACATTGGAATTTTTAGAATGATAAAATAAAAAATTTGAATTTTTTATTTTATAATGTCTATTAAAATTAACAAAAAATTATTTTGAAAAAGTTATGAAATTAATTATAAATCTAATATAATTTTTCATAATGGAGTTTTTAGAATGATTTAAGAGATTTCATAACACCAACATTAATAATGATTGAAAAACTTCCTCAGAAACCAATTTTTGAAATAGTAAATAAGTTATTTAATATTTAATTTAAGGAAATTCAATGAAATAATCATGAAATTTTATTTATAAAAATCATAAATAATGTTATATAAGTGTTTATAAAAATCTTGTACTGTTGAGTTTAGAAGGAGTCTTGATATTTGAATTTCAGTGAGAGAGAAGATGAATATATTTTCTCTTCTTTAGGATATAGGGAGACCCTATCTAAAGGGTTGAAATGTACAGTCATACATACTATTATTCAGTGACAAAAAGTTTAAATACTAAAGAATTTTTTAAAAAAGATATTTTTCAACAATGTTTTTTTTGAAGAGTTCCAAATATAGAATTTAAATTTGTGGTTCAAAAAAGGTTTCAATTTACAGTAATTTGATAGAAATACTCAGATATACTTTCTATTCATCATATTTTGGAGGAGAAATTTTGATAGGTAAAAAATCATAGTTTTTTTATGAGAGGGATTTCAATGGGTACCACCAAAAGATAATTCACCAAACATAGAAAAGGGGACACTAGAAGAACTTTTTTGATGGATGAAATCAGATGTAATTTCTTAACAATATTTATGGAAGTATAATTAAAAAAGTTTCATATAATTTTTTATTGATATGTTTTTTCATGTAAAAATTTATAAACCAAAGGGAGTCCATGTAATCATACCTATTGGGAGATTGAAAGAGTTTAATGGTAGTTGGCTCAAATTTTTATTCACTTATTGATAATATTTAATTTACATTGACCCATGAGAGTGGACAAGGTAAAGACATTGGTTATCCAAATATCATCAAAACCCTGTAAATATTGTATGCCGTGTTTAATCAATTATATTTAATATTTGTGATTAAGTTAAAATTTTTAAAAGGAAAATGATATCTAATTTTTTTTTGGGATTAAATATAACATTTTTTTTGAAATTTATAAAAAATCAACCACTTATTCAACACCCCCTAGCTCACGAATCCTAAGGAACCAAACAAATTACTAATTATTGATTTTAATTTTATTATTTTATTTAAAATCAATCTACAATCTATTAAATATTATCCATTTCAAGAAATATTATGTAAGTCATTTTTGGATATCTATGTTTAACACCTCGTTAAGAGAATCATTATTATTTATTCAGAAGTTTTAGGATATGTTTGAAATTGAGTTGTTTTATGAATGAATTATTATGAATTATGTGTTCCCATTTGAATATATATATAATTTATTTTTCCTGAGATCATTTTTAATTTATTAATTTTGATTTTTGAAAGTGGATTTTGTGAAAACTAATATTCAATTAGTTATGATGTATAACAAATTCTTATTTAAATTATTTTGTATCGAATATTAAATGTGATATATTGATTATGTAGTTGTTTATAGAGATAATCAATTATTACAAGTTGGTTTTATATTATTTGTTTCTATAGATTTAATAGGTTTATTATTTTACAAGAATGTGATGGTGGTTACTGAGTTTATGATATTTTTAATTTAAAAGATTCATAATATACTAGGAATATCTAGCACTATATTCTTTTTATTGAGAGTATATTATTTGATTCATATTTTTTCAGGTGCATTAAATGATGAGAAATTATGTGGGCTTTCAAAGGATGTAAATTTTTAGGGTGAGAAGAATTATAACACCCATAATTTTTTTTTGATTTTATGCTTTATTTATTGATTGTTATTCTTATTATCTAATTTTATGTACATTTAAAAAAATTGAATTTGGGGAGATGATGGGTGTCGTACATATGACACACGTTCAGTAAAAACCCTATTACCCAACAATGAATATAAATTTAATAAATTGTATTGTTTTTCAAAAATATGGTGCATGGTTTTTCAAACCATGTGTTAAGCTATGAGGTTTCTCTCGGTGAATCTAGTTCCGACAAAACAGACAGAGTAATGTTTGGTAAACCAGGTAGCCAAATCATCAGGCCAGCCTAGACATCCAAAATAATAAATTACCAAAATAACATTTCGTCTATTAATTTCATTCTCTCAAATTTCATCCTCCAAATTAAATGATATAGGTCATCCGCACATCTATCCCTCCTCCTCCCTATTCATTCTTTGATTTGAACTTGGATTTCAACCAATTTATCTATAAAATATCTTGTTATGTTATTCCCTTCTTCTTCCTTAGCTCAAATTCATCCCAATTAATGATTTTTTCTTCTCCATATTTGTTTAATAGACTATGGTTCAAATTTATCAATTTTCATAGAATGGGTATTGTTGTATAGGACTTATTCATTCCTTCTAGTGACCCATCATCCTAATATTACACTATTTACCCCATTTTTAACGATTTTAATTGCATTTATACTATTGGTTTCATGGATAACATTTTTTGACTTAATGTTATTTGAATAATATTTATATTGATGGTTTATACATGTTCTGAATGTAAATAATACTTTTTATGGGAATTTATTAATTATAATTCATTATTATAATTCTTATTTTTATATAGAAAAAAGGGGTTTCTATAAATATTGATTTGTTTTATAAATATATGTTTCTTATAAAATATTTACATTCAAGAAATAATTATATAGAATATGATGCTTATTAATATTTTTTCTTGGATTGGATATTAGTTTTTGAAATCATGTTTCATGTATGATTTTATTGATTCTTGTGAAATAGTTGAGAAAATGTTTAAATGGTAAATTACTTTTTTAAAATGTTTACCTTTCTTATGATATCATTAGTACAAGGGTAGATACCCTAGGGAATGTATTTATATGGATATTAACTTTATAATATAGTATATTTTCCTACCCTAGTGAAGTAATATTGTTATCCATTATTACAATCAAGCTAACAAAAATTATACAGTGGGGTTTTTATTGATATAGTGAGTATTTATGGAAGAATTTCTATTTGTAACTTTATAGTGGTTCTACCTTGATTTCGATTTTAAAAATGTTTAATTTATAGAATTAATTATATATTTAATCATTAATTTTTTTATCATCTTACTTTCTTCTTAATGAAATGTGTAAAAATTTATCTTTATATATTTACATTAAAAATAGTAAATTTTGTTTTTATAACAAGGAATGTTCATGAAAATCATGGTGGGATCCTATAAGGAATGTTGTTATCAAAACCTATATACACCTAGTTGGTTAATATAGTCCTTGTTTTCACTGACTCTATTAAATAAAAGAAACCTATTTGAGGAACTTGATGTTCATGATAGACTTGTTTAGTTTGGTGGAGGTTACATAGCATGGATAATACCACATGTTTCCTATATATGAGGATAATATTGTTTTTTACATTTGGTTTAGTAACATAATGTTTATTATATCATTGTATCAACTATTCGAACTCTCATCTCATCATCTTATTTTTAGACCTCTAGTTTACACTTATATATAATTGGTTAACATTAGGATTCAATGACTATGTGTTAATTTATGTTATTATATTTGAGTGAGATGTATTGTAATATTTCTAATTGGTATATTTGAGTGAATTTTCCATCAATGTATGGATGGGTAATGTCGGGTTATTGTTTAGGACCACTTTATTTTATATTTAGGTGAAAACATTTATAAAGAGTGTTCTAAATTCTCAATCCCTAGTTTCTAGCCTATCGTAATAAGGAACACTATCCAGGTCACTCCACATATTTTCTAAGGTTTCCAGGTTAGGGGAATAATGGTTTGGATCTTGAAACCATATGGGGACTAGGATTCTTAGGGAGTCTTTCTAAGTGTAAAAAATCTATAAAATTTAATCATGGATAGAAATCATAAAACTAACCAATCATCACGATACAAATTACAAAAACAATCACCTGAGATCCACGTTCTATGTGTGTACCTATCTTCTATATTATTCTTCCATTAACTAACATAGGTCAATAATAATGGTGTTTCCATATACCATAATAGGGGATCATGTAGGGAATGAGAAAGACTACTCATTAGGGGGTGTCTACCCCAATACTAATAACATATCATATGGTGTAGTGTATTAAACTAATGATACAATTATATGAGATGAACATATAAGAAATCATGTAGGAAATGATGATTTTTCGACTTAATCATCTATGATAAAAAGTAACTACCTGTTATGGTAGGGTACTTACCTACATACCTTCTTGAAGACATTTATCATTTTCCAGGACATTGGTTTGAGAAATCCCCTATATTATTGAATGAGATTATCTTTGAATTGATCAAACACAAACAAATATTCAACCACAAATATAACCAGATTTATAAAAATAGTTTAGGGTCTGAGCGACCCATCAAAAAATAAATTAGGTAAATATACTTTGGTAACAATTCATCCTTTCCTAGTAAATAGGGGAATGTATAAAAGGTAATTGTGATCTAATCACACATCACACCATCAATCAATATATGTAGTCACAAACTAGAAGTGATCCCAGGTGTGAAAATTTATCACTATAAAGGTAGTAACCATGATGTATCATATATAAAAATATAATTATACCTGAACAACCCTGCATGATTTACAATTAAAATTGAAAACTACTATAATCCTTATAATAAGTAATTCATTTACCGAAACTAATTATGAACTTTAAACATATTTTTGATGTATCCAAAGTAGTGAAATAATGTACAAAAATTAATTATAAACCATATATAAGATGTACGAATGTAATGAAAATTGTAGATGTTCATAAAAAGTACCATTATTATGTTATATCATGTAAACCATGTGATATGAAACCAAAATCTTCAACAACACACTATTTAACCATGTATAGATTTAGTAAAAAAATTATTCGATACCATCATTCATTATTTAGTTTCATTTGTACCAATATTGTTTGCAAGCTATGTGTTCATTAATAATATTGTTATATTGGGAATTCCTTTACAAATATAAATAGAATCATTTGTATCCATAGTAAAATAGGGGTAGGAACATGTTTCTGAACCCAACCATCGATAAAATGTTTCAATTTGTTTATAAGTAGTTTCAATTTGTAAAATAATTATAATATGAAAACTCCATTATTACATTAAATTAATTAGATAAAATCCATTACAACTTATAGAATAAAAGGATAGAAAACTATTTATAATATCTCACAATCCTTATATATATATAGGTGAGCTATTTTACTGTTACTGTAAAAGATTATATGAAAAAAGCTGATTAGAATAGATTGTATGAATTTAACATTGAATTAGGTAACATATACAAATAAAAAAGGTATTTATCAACAAAAGATCAATGGTAGTTATAACTAAGATGAAGAAATGGTATATGAAGTCTTTAGCGACTGGGTCTCATCGACAAAATGTAGGAAAAAATCATGTTACCAAATTTAAAGGGTTATTTTTGTATTAAAAATTAAAATAATAATTTTTTCATTTTTTTTAAAAAATACATCTACTAAACATATAGTTAACTCCCACTAGAGTTCTAATGGTAGAGTAATGTTTGATTTTTAACACACATGATTTCTTATATATCAATGGGAGTCCAAATAGTATTATAATTACTTGTTATAAGTCCCATGCACAAATTCTTTTCCTCAAAATATTTTATGTTCCCTACCTGACCCATTGATGCATCAAAAACCCTGTAAAATATATTAATTTCTACACCTAAGTTAAAATAAATTAATTTAATAACAAATTTAGGTCATGGGCATTACCGCCTCCTCACAATCAATATTTTCCTCCTCTATAGGATTTAATTATCTACTTGAGGAAATAACTGTTGGAATTATCTTTTTAATCTCATCCTCTCACTCATATTTTTTTCCTATAGTTTCACACATTGTCACATTATAAAGAAATAATTAGTGCTATTACCTAAAAATAACCTCTATAATCAATAGATAATGAATATATAATTCATTGGTACAAAGATTAATTTAATCCTACTAAATCATAGGATTTGGGTTGGGGATATGGTTCATCAGTTTGGAAACATGTAATGTATTATGCATATTGCTAAAATTAAGAAGTAGAGATACATGGTACACTACCTATCTAACATGAGTCTGTATTTAGAAGGGACCAACATTACAATGAATTTACCTACCCGTATCTAATATAAATAGATGAACTAGTCTATGAGAAACAAGATGAATGGATTGGTCATAATCCCTAAATTCCATAGGTTAACTTCTCTAATCCATGTATGAATTTCGGAAATATTAAGTAATCAAAAGATACTTCCAAATCAATTTAACATTCTAAATATTTTCATATATTACCCACAGTATAATCATAAATTATAATCTTATCTCTACCTAACACAAGGGATAATTACTTGATATCTATATAGATCATCAAATGGCCACCTCATAATAAAATAATTGAAGCTATAATTTTTGGATAATCCAACCACGGAATTATGGTCATACCATGAGTCACCAAATCATGAATGAAGACTTAAATCATATCCTTCAGGTCATGAATGGAACACATAGTCTTAACATTAATCTATGGGAGAGTAAAAATTTTCTCAATGTGACTAGTTATCCTGGTTCTGATTATATCCATTGATAGTAATGAGATATAGATTTGGAATCCCTAAACATAAATATTCTATAATCCACACTATAAATAATTATATTTATCATAACTTATATTTTTTCAATATTATAACACCCCAGGCTTCCACTGTACGTTTCCCTTTGAATAATCCAATATCTTACATTGTACGCAACTTCGAGATTCTAACACACCACAACCAATCAATGTAGCAGTTATGAATAGTAATACCCACATTTTAAATATTATAAATTTTTCTCTAAAAATGGACTTCATTTTTGGATTCGGAATATCGAATTTATCCAAGGGTGAAATTTTGGTACTTTTCAGATAACTTTTATATTTTGATGAATAGTGAAAATTACCAAATTTTAACTAAAAACAACTTATTTAATCAAAATAATTAATAGGGATAAATTATGAATTTGAGTGGTTTTAAAGTATACTTATAATATATTTTTACCATTTAATACAATGTTGGTCATTGGTCAGAATTTCACAATTAAACAGAACATAAACAAGTGTCAATCTTTTGATATTTATTATATCTTAAAAACACGCTTTTTGTTTTGACAGCGGTAATTAATTTTAAATTAATTTCTGAGACTTATTTGTTTTAAATTTGGAAAAATGGATTCAATATTTTGAATCAGTATGTCCAAATTGTGTAAATGGTAAGTTTTATTTTTAGACATTTTGAATAATTACTTAGGTAAATATTTTATTTACTAAGGTAAAATGGTAAATCCGGTAAATAAGGGTAAGCAATAATATAATAATTATAATAAATTACCCTAAAACGTGTCCTAACCATATTTTTGGATACATGTCTGACCATGGAAATATTTGGGTCGATTTTGGGACCCCATGGAGCCACTTTTATGTGATAAGGACACTTTATATTAATTAAGTTAAAGTAAATACAAAAATGACAAAAGCTTATATCTTTTAGGAAATTTTTTTACATAGGGTTATATATATATTTTTTAGGATTATAAATATTCATTAGAAAGATAAAAAATATTTCCTACATAATTATAGTTTATATATAATTTTTAGAAATTAAATAACATAATTTATTCATGACACAACGATGATGTTATAATTACATTATTAGTGAAATATTAAATTAATTGATATTATAAATACCCAAATAAATATAATTTGAGACTTTTAATGAATTACAAGAGTTTAATTGGTTTATAAGACATTTTAGAGTTTATTAAATGAATTAGGATCTAATTAATGATGCTGTTATGAATTTATAAAAAACAAAATACCCAATAGTGTCAAAATTGACAAAAAAGAGTTTTTAAAACAAATATTATATTATTAATTGAAAATTAATTCCTAAAAATCAAAGGATCGGCCAATGGACTTATATCATTATTTTTGTATCAATAATGGACAAATTTGGGGTCTCTTGGATGTATATAGTATGTTTATTTACTATATAATATAAATGTACAAAGTGAAATGGTAACTGTCAAACTAATTACCTAAGAGTCAAAACTAAAATATAAGGTTAATATAATGACCAAAACCTATCTAAAATATATTGGTTGAAAGGATTTAGACCCATCTCCACCTTATACTTTTAATAATCCACTTTGGATCCATTAGAAATAGAATATGAAATTATTATAAAATAATACTTTAACTTTTTTCTAAAGAGCCCCTCCTCCACCTTATAAAAGGACACCACTTATAACCAATTCTTCACACCATCAAAGCCTTTTGGTTCGGCAAAAACCTGACCAAATATCCTACAAACATCCATCACTTCAACCTAGAGTCTATTGTTTGATCAGAAAGCCATCCTAAGGAGCCATTTTTATCAAATCAAAAGGAAGAACCCGAAGAAGAGGTAATGTCTTCACCACCCTCTTTAAAGTTTCTTTCTTCTTCAACTTCTTCATTCATTGTTATTTCTATTATAAAATAATAACTCCAATATATCCTATATACTATTATGTTATTATAAATATGGTACAACCATATTCAGTATTCTCTCCATCCCTTGAATGACATGTCACCATACGTGCGTACGTACGGCTTACCGTCTCCACGTCGTGGTGTAATTGTTATTCAATACATTTTTATTTGGATGGGTATAGTAATGATGATTTATTGATGTGAATAATAGATATAACATGACAATGATTCTATATATATGATATAATATCCAATTATATATTATTTTAGAATCAAAAGAATGATATTGTCCCTTGTGCGTACGTACAGACTACTGTCTCCAGGAATGCGATGAGATTCATTCCCCATCGTATCCATTCCAGAATAATTTTCATTTTATGGATAAAAATAATGTTTAAACACATAATATCATTCTGTATATGAATATCATAAAACCTATCCATAACAAACACTACGTATGTAACAAAACATATAAAAAAACAAGTAAGTTAACAACCAAAATTATGATAATACTATGATTTTATTAACAAATCAATGTTAAAAGATCATATATGATATCATATTAATATATATGATTATTGTATAATTTAATAAATTTTTTTTCACCATTATACATGGGGTTTAACTACCATCAACCAAGGAAATGTACAAGGTAAGGGGTTTTCATCTCACTCCTTATTCTAGTGAGATTCATGCCATATTTCCACTTTTACCTTTTATGTGGTGTATGTACTGCCCATAATTATATTATTTGTGTAATATGCATTAATTTATGTGTATTTACATATTCAATGTATGAAACCTAATTCATGTGTTTTATGTTTAGTAAGTTACCAAATTTGTAAGGGTCTATTTTACAATCTCTTCATTATCAGAGGTTGTTTATATGTAATTATCTACAGGGAACTCATTATTATCCACATTCATGTTTCTTAAAAATGTATTTCAAAACATTCTTAATATTTTACATAATATGGGTTAAAGTCATTTATAACCGTGTTTGACTTTTATAAGATATTTATAAATGTATCTTTCCGTCGTTTTCCAAACAAGGTCCTTTTTAACCTTTTTGATAGAATTAAGGTACGAATGTCTTCTTTTTAACATATAAGGAGGGTGTGGCTATTTTCCACCGTTATAAAATCATTGAAGCTTCCCTTACATGATTATAAAAATATATTAAAATTAAATTTTTTCTTTAATAATTATGTGACTTTTAAATTATTTAAAAAAAAGAGATATTTCTCTCAAATAGTTTTGATTTCATCTATGTCAACATCCTTTGATAAATTTTACACTTATTTGAAGTTTATTTATTATGATACAAATCTTACATATTCTATTTAAGTTTTTGTAATATTTTTGACTATGGATGAGTTATTTTTATGCCATTAATGGTTTATGATTAATATTTTGGCATTTCATATGCTAGTTTTAATATGAAGGTTTATGTTATATTTCATCCCCTTCTTAAGATGAATGTGTTGGACTAGTAAGTTCCATGTTGGGGACCAGTAAAAGTAAGCCCTCCGGGTTGGGGTCTGGTTATAGCAGACCCTCCGGGTTGGTGTCTGCTCATTAGAGGCACTCTGGTTTGGTGTCTGGTTATTAGAGGCACTCCGGGTTGTAGTCTGGTTACAGAGGCTCTCCGAGATAGAGTCCGGTTATAGTGGCTCTCTTGGATGGGTTCCGGTTACAGTTATCCCATCGGTCTTGGCACGAGTCCTTGACATAGAAATTAAAGTTCGGCATTATGCATTCCATCATTATGAAAGTGGTTAGTGATATAGCATGTTATTATTCAACTATTAGAATATCCATGTGAATAAGTAAATTGCATTATTTAAATTTATTTTTTCCATACTATGATGATGTTCAAGTTTAAAGGGATTTTGTGTTATTTATACATTGTCTTAAATGTTTATGCGTATTTATGAATGTTCCTGCAGTACTTATTACACTTAATAAGAGTTTGAGCTCACCCCTTTCTATGTTTAATTTTTCACAGGATTCCAAGAAGTGTATTGTGATTGATATGCAGGGTTAATCCAAGGGAATAATGGAATTCATAAAGATTATTAATGTTATTTTGTATGTCTTAAAGTGCAATGTGACATTCAAGTATGTAATTTATTTTCTAAGACTACTAAACTGACCGGTCCTCCGGGACTTGATCCCTTGTAATCATGCCAATGTATTCAAATAATGCACCGATACTGGGTAACTGGGGTCGGGGCCTTACAATTGGTATTAGAGGAAGTTTAGGAATAACCTTGGAAGCCATATTTAGATAAACTCTGATTAGAGCACATAGCCCCAATATAGACATTGAGGATTATTATAGAAGAACTTCCTAGAATTTTGGTATTGTAGAGATTTTGTGAGTTTTCTGAGCAATAAATCCCTATCTGGATACGAGAAGGTAGAGGCGGCTTTGGCACAGATGTACCTAGGAGTAAAACCCAAAAACACCACTTTGAGCTAGACTCGAACGAGAACTAGTTCATGACAACGAGCCTTGCTACACTCTTGGTTACGACACTCCTGGGGGATATGATTAGGATAATTCTCATTTTCTTTACAAACCACTATGAAAGGTTTATGAGTATATACCACCTCAAAGAGAAAAAAATGATTATGGATTATATCCATAAATAGTTCAATTTATGTTAAGTGTTTTACAATTATGGGATTATGTATTTTGATTCATAAGCTGATCTAGTTTATTCCATTGTTTAGAAATGGTGCCTAGTGGAAGGAATGGAAACCGTATTAATGCATGCACTCCATGTAGGGATTACCCTCCTGGTTGAGATAATTATAGTGGAGCTGGTGATGGAACCGGTTCTCATCAGCTAATCACCATACTGGGATAACTCACTAAGGTTAGGAATGATAACCTTACCCACATGGAGCACCCCGATCCGCAGTGTGTAGGATCAATGTTATATCGCTTCATAAGGAAACAACTACCAACATTAAATGGGAGTACAAATCCCTTAGTAGCTGAGCAGGGGATAAATTCCTAAGAGAAAATATTCCATGACTTGGGGAGTAGAGAAAGGGAAAAAGTTGTAATGTAAGTTTACCGCCTCACTAGAGATGCTGATCAATGGTGGTCATTGATTCAAAAATTGAAGGATGATGATAAAGTATCAGATATGGAATGGGGGGAGTTCAAAGAGATTTTCTTAGAAAAATACTTTCCTTATGACCATCGATCAGATATGGAAAGGCAATTTCCGAGTCTGAGACATAAGGAGGATGAGAATGTCTCAATTTATGAGGCTAACTTTACAAGGTTTGCGAAGCATGCTGTAGATTATATACGCAACCCAAGAAGTTTGATTGATCGTTTCATTGAGGATTTAAAACCATTTCTTCGTCGAGCATTAGTCTCATAATCTTTCTCAACGTAAGAAGATATAGTCTCATGTGCTATCAAGACAAAAAAGGACTTCTCTAAATCTTATGGAAATAAAGTAAAGCAAGAGAAGAAGAGAATGATGGAGAAAGAGACAGATAAAGGGAAAAATGGAAAGAAGGATTTTCCATTATGTGAAAATTTTTGGAAGAAACACCCTGGTACTTGCCTAAAAGGAATGGGAGTATGTTATAAATGTGGAGAAAATGGGCACCAGACTCGTGATTGCATGGTAATGAAGGAGGCTGTCAATGTTGAATGCTAAAATTGTAGAGAAATGGGAAATTATGAAAATGAAAGTCTTAAGAGTCAAGGAAACTTACCTTAGAAAAGGCCAAGGGATCAAGGCCAAGACTATGTTGTTACTACAGTTGAAGAGGAATAATTAATGTATTTGTGTTTTTGGACTCAAGGATTATATTCTGGTTATTAGAATAAAGTGATATATTTAAGGATTGTACTGTAGTACTTGTTGTTTTCATTATTTTTTTAATATTACTATGGTAATCATATTTTTAGTTTGTGAAAATAATAGAAACAATACTCTATTTGGAGAATCTGATGATGTGATTGATTTTGGAATTCAGATACCTTTTACAGAGAGTCTGGACAGAGGTACTATGGATAACTATAATGTTTTGGAATGGATTATGTTGAACTTTGGATAGTATTGTTCATGGTTAAAACATTTCTCATGATTATTTTTGGAATATTATGATACTATAGTTTTGGGAAATGGACAACCTATAGGTCTGGCGATAACCCATCGCGTCGGACAAAGCTGCGGGAATCGAACATACAACCATAGTGCGACAAGCCTTTATTACATACCAGTAGCCTACAAGAAGTCCATGGTTATTAAAAAATATTTTTTCATTATAAGTATGTGTTAATGATTGGATCCTTATACTATTAGGATAAATATATTATTTTTGAGTTATATTATCTTTTGGAGCGAAAGATGACTTTGTGGTATAAATTATTTGAATGATAAAAACCCTACTTGTCAAGATGTATATATATATTTATCTTATTCTATGAAGAAATTGATTCTTAAGGGAAGGGATATTAAGAACAAAAATGTGCTATCCTAATAACTTATGTTTTGTTGAACTGATGATATTTTTAATCATCATAGATTTATGGCTTTGATGCCCTCAATTGTACACTTTATTTTGATTGATAACCTCAATCACTCCGTATAAATATTTAGGTTTTTCCTCCAATTATGTGTCTCTAATTGCCACCAATGTTCTCCAAATCGATATCATAATTTAGTGGTGACCCTTTCGGTAACATCCCAAGTATGTAAATAATTATGGGTTTTTATATCTATGTCTATTTATAAATTAGATAGTGTTTTAGAGGCTTAAAATGAGAATAAATCAAATCTTAAGAATAGAATTCTCTAATATTTTTAAAAGATTGTTTTACCACCTTTTGATGAAAACACGTTTCTAAATCATAATTTTGATAATTTTATAAGATCTATTTGTAAAAATAAACATATTCCTTAGGATTGGGACATTGATATTTACTTTGGATAAATTTTTGGTATTTTTTTGACAATGTTCATTTTTTAATGAATAGTGAAAAATACTGCATTTTACTTCAAAACTGCTTTTTCATTTAATTTAATTATATTGTTATATTGTCTTTATAATTTCTTTTAAAGTTTAATTAGAATATATTTTTACCATTTAATCCAATGGTGGTCATTATAATTGATTTCACTTTGGAGTTGGGCATAAACAAGTGCCAAACTTATTATAGATATTGTTTAAAAAAATCCGCTATTTGTTTTGACAATGGAAATTATTTTTAAATTAATTATTGAAATTTATGTGCTGGTAATTTGGTAAACTGGATTCCATATTTGGAATCATAAGGTCCAAATTATTTAATTAAGAATCTTCTGTTTTTGGACATTATGAATACTAACGATAGTAATTATCATTAATTATCGTGATTAATTAGTAATCTGGTAGTTAAGGATAATAAAATAATATCATAATAATAATAAATAACCCCAACATCTATCCTAATTCTACTGGTTGGGTCATGGCCGAGAATGGGATGCCCTATTCCAAACTTTGGTACCCCATGGAATCACTTTTGTGTGATAGTGACACTTTATCATTTTATGTTTTTTTTAAAAGGAATGTATATCCAAAGTATGTATTACCCAAGTAAAACAATTTTAGTTTTGTCTACATATATGATCTCTTGGACTATAAATAGTCATTGGAAAGCTAAAAATATTTCCTACATTATAGTACTTTGTTTATAATTTTTAGACATTACAAATTAAATTTTTTATGACACAATGATGATGCGGCGATTACCTCTTTAATGAACGATTTAAATAAAATGAAAAGATAATGTAATATCTAGAACTTAAACTTGTCCAAAACCTATTGGATGAGTATATTTTGAACCCTTATCACCTTATACTCTAAATATATCAATGTTTTACCTTTAAAATCCTAAACACATTTTAATATAAAGTAACATTTCTTGACATTCAAAGAGTTCCCCTCCTCCCTCTTCTAAAAGGCTCCCACCTCTACCTCCTTACCCACACATCTCAAGCCATTGGATCGGAAAAAATCTGCTCATTTTATCTCTAGAAATCCCTCTCTTCATCATATAAGCCCTACCTTAGGTAGTATGCTCTTCAAGAAACCCTTTTGGTTCAAACCAAGAGGAGTTACACGATTTAAAGGTAAAGTCTTCTCTAATTTTCTTTTGTTTTATTTTTCTTATCAAACCCACTAAACTATTTTTATTCCATTCTTTTGTAACAAAAATAGTATCTTCAATATAATAGGATGTTTTTATAAGAATTATTATATCTACACTTACACACACCTCCGTATAATGGTTAATGAACATACTGTTTCTGTGGATGGTGAATTACTGCCTCACGAAACGATGATTGTTCAATATTCTTTTAACAACTTTAATTGTGGACATTAAGATGTCACTATATTTATATATCATATATAATATGTTTATGTTTTCCTTATTCTTATGTATTTTTCATTTATTTCATACTTTATGGTTTCCATTATGGGTGAACATGATATCTTCATTTTAGGAAGAGCGGACTACCACCCCCTCAAAGTGATTTGGTTCGTTAATGCCATATGTGGGACGTATAAGTGATAGAGTTAATGATATAATATATGATATTATACTGGAATTATAATATACCTTTATATAATTATGATTTCACTCCATTAAGTAATAAATAGAAATGAAAGTAGCGTTCATGCGTACGTACATCTTACCTTCTCCATGAACGATGCATTTCATTTCTTAACTATAAATGTAATGTAATATTATAAATTCATGTATATACTGGATATATATTATATATATGATATATACATCAGGAATATAGTTCTTGATATAATGAACCTTTGACCACATGAACAAAATGTAATTATAAGAAGTCCATTTTTGGCTCAAGTACCAAAGATCGACAAAACAACAGTTATTAACTTAAATCATTACATAATGTTCATAACATGATAATAAGTGATATAAAAGGAATAATGAACTTGAAAAAGGTTCTTAAGAAAGTAGAAATTAACTCTAGTTTATTATTTAGAAGATTAATGAACGATCGAGTCAAGTTGGACATGAGGTAAGGGACTTCATCTCAATCTCCTTTCATTGAGGCATATTTTGTTTTATATACAAATTTATTTTATAAGGTGTATAAAAACCTTTGAATTTTTTGTTTATTCAAATAGAATATTTTTGTACAAAGCATTTTACTAAACGACAAAAGGAAGGTTTTTTCTTATGCGGTGAAAACAAATTCTCCGCCACCGTGACCATTATTTGAGTTTCGGCTTCCTCTACAAGCCATAACTTTTTTTTAAAATGAAAAATAAATACCATGGTTTACATTTATTTTATTTTGGTATTGAAAATTGTTTTGATAATGTTTTTATTATATAAATTTGTTGTATTGATATCTTGTGATTGAAATGTGGAAATTTTATGTTTCTTTTATGCATGTTTTACATGATACAATTATGTTATGGTTCTTGGGCATTGTTTATGAAGACGGGTGGTTCCGTGATAAACTAAGGGAGGGTGATCTCGATATAGCTCTCTAATGCATTTGGTAACGCGAAGGGGTTAAAAACTAAGGTTTATCTGAAGATATTTATTGAATATACTGTTATGGGTATTCCAAACGTAACCATGAGGGTTACTCCCTACGTAAGAATGTTATGAATGCCTAAAGTTACCATTATGAATTATGATTTCTATGATTTATTCATGATTTGATGAGGTATGTTAAAGTGCTTATTTTTTATGAGTAAAGTATGATTTCATTAATTCTTATGTATACATGGACTAATATTTTCATTTCTTACTTTCATATCCCTTAATGAGATTTTTATGCTCATCACATGTTTTTGAAAAGTTTTTCACAGGTGAAGGTAATAGTACATGATGTGATGATAGTGTCGAGGAAGTGTCATGAAAGAATCCATGTTTTGTTTTAAATATGTCTCCTTTAATGGGAAAAAGAATACAGTCTTTTATGTAACCTCCTTTTTTAAATGTGGAATGTAATCCATGATTTATGATTTCATTCTCTAAAACACTAAACCTGAAAAGATTCTCGTTGTGTAATCTTGTAATAACTCAAGATTAAGTAATGTTTATGGCTGGGGCCTTATAGTTGGTATCAGAGGGAGGTTTAGACAACTTTAGGAGTTAGAATTCTATTAAATGATTATCCAAAAATATTTTTTTATGGTCAAATTGAAATGATATAGCATTTGAAGATTACCACGTTGCTTCATCTAAGACATGTTTGTTCAGAATTTTTTTCCACAGAGGATAAAAGGAAGCAGTGCTAGGAAGGCATACAGAAGAAAATGACCTTCCGAATTAGCATCCTGAGATGGTCGGAATTGGAACTGAATAGTTTGTTGTAGTAATGGCGTAGTTGTCTCAAGCGATAAATGGTGGGGGCATCCATGCTCAAGATCAGCCAGATCCACCGTAGAGGAATATGTTAGTGGTGTAACATTTCATGAGGCAACATACCCCATCATTCAGAGGATCATCTGACCATGTGCTAGATGAAGGGTGGATTAATGCACTGGAAGAAAATTTTCAATGTCAAGGGGTGTTCAGGCAATCAAAAGGTTAGTCTTGTAATTTACCGTTTGGAGGGTGAAGCAGATCAGTGGTGGTCGATGGTTAAAAATATCAGGGATGCTGATGATAATGATGCTCTTGACTAGGATGAATTCAAAGGTATGTTTCTTGAGAAGTATTTTCCTAAGGCTGTTCGACTTAAGATAGAAACAAAATTCTTGGAAGTGAGGCAAGAGGACAACTCAGTGGCTACTTATAAATAAAGGTTCACTCGATTGGCAAGGTATTCTTCAAATTTTATCCCATACCTTGATAGTAAAATCAAATGTTTTTACTCATGATTAAAGCCAAAATATTTAAGGGATTTAGCTTCTCGCAAGTTCAAGAGTTACAAAAAGCTTGTTCTATGTGCTGAGAAGGTGGAAATGGAGTTTTCCGATGATCAAGTGTTCCATAACAACCAACAGAAGAAGAGACCGAGGTGGTAGGAGAAAGGGAAGAATTATTCAAAAAGGTCTGATGGTAAGAAAACTAAGTTTTCAGTTTGTGATTAATGTGGTATAAGGCATACTGGGGAATGTCTTTTGAATTCTGTAAAGTGCTACCAATGTGGTAAGATGGGACATAAGGATCTTGATTTCACATAAAAAGATCAGGGTGATGGTAATATCAAATTTTATGTACAGTTAGTAAAATGTTTTAAGTGCATTGAGATGGTTCATTATGAAAATGAGTGTCCAACAAAGATCTCGAGTGATGGGAAGCAGTCAGAATACAAGAAAAAAGGAGTGGTGAAATCCTTTGCAACTACTTCAACAGATGTTGGGCTAGCAAATGAAGTGGTACCAGGTACTTTGATTGTTTTCTCATATTATGCCAATGTGTTGTTTGATTCTGGGTCTACACCTTCTTTCATCTCTGAAAACTTTTCTAGTAAATATGGAATTCCATCTCACAAAATGACTCCTGAACTTGTGTCAAAAACACCTCAGGGAAATGTTGAGGAAAAAAGAATTTATAAGAATCATTCTATCCTTATCCGTGGAAAGAACCTACTTAAAAACCATATTGTTTTACATATAGTAGAGTTTGATGTTATCATGGGTATGGATTGGCTCTCTTTTTACCATGCTAAGATTGATTGTAGATCTAAAGATGTTTCCTTTTAGAATGAATTTTAGTTTGTGAACAAGAAGGAACCCTTACTTTTGATAACTTATCAAGAGGATGAGAAACTTGTAAAATATGGAAACAAATGTTACCATGTACATATTGTTGAAAACAAAGGAAATATTCAGATTAATGATGTGCTAGTGGTAAATGAGTATCCTGATGTTTTTCCTGATGAGTTTCCTAGAATAATACCAGATCGAGATGTTGAATTTATTGTTTACTTTGTTCCTGATGCTAAGCCAATTTCAAAACCCCCTTATCGAATGGTTCAAATTTAACTTTTAGAGTTGAAGGAGAAATTGCATGATTTATTAAAGAAAGGTTTCATTCGACCTAGCACATTACCATGGGTGCTATCATCTTATTTGATAAGAAGAAAGATGGTTCTATGAGAATTTGCATTGATTATAGAGCCTTGAATAACATCACTGATAAGAAAAAATATCTTTTTTCTCATATCGATTATTTGTTTTATCAGCTCCAGGGAGCTCACTATTTTTCAACGATTGACCTGAGATCGGGGTACCATCAGTTGAAGGTAAAGGAAGAATATGTTTCGAAGACCACGTTTTGTGCAAGATATGGCCATTATGAATTTGTATTAATGCCTTTTGGGCTAACAAATTCACCTTCTGTATTCATGGACATTATGAATAGAATTTTCCATGAGTTATTGGATAAGTTTGTGATTGTTTTCATTGATGATATTTTGGTGTTTTCTAAAATTAAAGTGAATCATGAAAGTCATTTAAGAGTTATTTTTAAAACCTTAAAAGAAAAGAAATTTTATGGGAAATTCAACAAGTGTGAGTTTTGGTTGAAAAAATTTATTTCCTTGGTCTCATTGTTTCTAAAGATGGAATAATTGTTGATCCTACAAAAACAATGGTTTTTGAATAATGGCCAAGACCCACAAATGTAACTGAGATTCGTAGCTTCCATGGTTTGGCAGGCTATTACCGAAGGGTTGTTAGAAATTTTTCATGGTTATATAATCCAATGACTAAGCTAACTCAGAAGGGTGTTATGTTTATCTAGACAAAAGAATGTGATGATTGTTTTCAGGAATTGAAAAGAAGTTTGGTGAATGCTCTAGTTTTGGCACTACCTTCAAGAAATGGTGAGTTTTTTATCTACAGTGATGCTTCATTGAAAGGACTTGGTTGAATCCTAATGCAGAAGGATCAAGTAATTTCTTATGCTTCACGTTAGTTGAAAACTCATGAGGTAAATTACCCTACACATGATTTGGAATTAGATGATGTTGTTTTCACTTTAAAAATTTGGAGGCAACATTTTTATGGTGTATGTGTGAAATATATACTGATCAAAAATATTTAAAGTATATATTAACTCAGAAAGAATTTAACATGAGATAGAGGAGATGGCTAGAATTAATCAAGGATTATGATTGTAAAATTCATTACCATCCAGGAAAAGAAAATAAAGTGGTTGATGCTTTGAGTCGAAAAAGTAATGCTTCATTAACCATGTTATATTTGGAGAGTGATCCTTTGGTTAAAGATTTGATGAACTTTGGCATAGATGTTGTTGGTGCAGGATGTTATTCTGTTTTGTTTTAGGTATCAGTGAAATCCTCTCTATCAGACAAAATTAAGAAAGAATAGAAGCAAGATAGTGAGTTGAAGAAAAAGGTAGAGCTGGTTAAGAAGGGTAAGTTGCCTGAATTCAACATTGATAATAATTGTGTTTTGAGATTTTGTAAGAGATAGTGTGTTCTCTGTGATTCATATTTGAAGAGATAGTTGTTATGTGAAGCTCATAGTTCTCTGTTTTCAGTTCATCCTGGCAGTACTAAGATGTAAAGTGATCTTCATGAGTACTACTTGTGGGATGGAATGAAAAGAGATATTGCTGATTTTACTGTGAAGTGTTTGACTTTTCAATAGGTTAAAGCAGAGCGGCAGTTACCGAAATGCATGCTTCATCCTTTACCAGTACCAGAGTGGAAATGGGAGAATATATCCATGGACTTCGTTGTGGGATTGCTGAAGACATCACGAGGTAATAATGCAATATGGGTTATTATTGATCGCTTGACTAAATCAGCTCATTTCCATGCTATACGAGATAATTTTTCCCTAGATCAACATTTCTTTTGTATCTTAATGATATAGTCAAGTTACATGGAGTTCCCCTTTCCATTGTATCTGATCATGATCCCAGGTTTACTTCAAACTTTTGGAAAGGCCTTCAGAAGTCGTTGGGTACTGAATTAAATTTTAGTACAACTTTTCATCCTCCATCAGATGGGAAGTTAGAACAGACAATTCAGACTTTGGAGGATATGATATGTGCTTGTTCGATGGATTATCAAGGGTGTTGGGACCAACATATTTCTTTGGTTGAGTTTTCTTATAATAACAGTTTTCATTCCAGTATACAGATGGCACCATTTGAGTCATTATATGGGAAGCGGTGTCGAACTCCAGATTTTTGGTATGAAGTGGGTGAAAGGAAGTTGATGGGACTAGAATTAGTAGAAGAGTTAGAAGAAAAAGTTCAGCTAATACAGAAACACATGATAACAGCTCAGAGCAGGCAGAAAAGTTATGCGGACAACAGGAAGAAGGATCTCTCTTTTGAGTTTGGTGATCATGTCTTCCTCAATGTTTCACCATGGAAAAGTGTGATGCGATTTTGTAAGAAAGGAAAGATTAGTCCACGGTTCATTGGACAATATGAAATTCTGGAGAGAGTTGGATCAGTTTCATACCGAGTGGATTCACCTCCAAGTTTATCTCAGGTACACAATGTTTTTCATGTTTCAATGTTAAGAAAGTACATGGAAGATCCATCTCATGTTTTGAGTCCAGAGGTAGTCAGTTTGAGGAGAACATATCTTATTAGGAACAAACTATACAGATTCTTTAACATAGGGAGAAAGTGTTACAGAATAAGGTGATTCATCAAGTAAAGGTTTTGTGGAAAAACCATATGATTAAAGAGGCAACATGGGAATCAGAAAATGCAATGAGGGATAAATTCCCCCACTTATTCGATAAGTAAATAAATTGTGGGGATGCAATTTTCTAAATGGGGGAAGGATGTAACATCCCATGTATGTAAAAAATTATGGGTCTTCATATCTATGTCGATTTATAAATTAGATAGTGTTTTAGAGGCTTAAAATGAGAATAAGTCCAATCTTAAGCATAGAATTCTCTAATATTTTTAAAAGATTGTTTTACCACCTTTTGATGGAAAACCTTTTTTAAATAAAACATTTGAAAATTTTATAAGCCCTATTTTTCAAAATAAACTTATTCATTAGGATTGAGACATTTATATTTACTTTGGATAAATTTTTGGTATTTTTCTGACAATGTTCATTTTTTAATGAATAATGAAAAATACTGCATTTTACTTCAACACTAATTTTTCATCTAATTTAAATATATGGTTAGATTATCTTTATAATTGATTTTATAGTTTATTTATAATATATTTTTACCATTTAATCCAATTGTGGTCATTAGAATTAATTTCACATTGGAATTGGGCATAAACAAGTGAATAACTTTTCATAGATATTGCTTCAAAAAAAACCCTCCTATTTGTTTTGACAACATGACTTATTTTTAAATTAATTATTGAAATTTCTGTGTTTGGGATTTGGTAAAATGGATTCCATATTTTGAATCAGAATGTAAAAATTATGTAATTAACACTATTTTGTTTTTGGACATTATGAATAGTAACACTGGTAATTATCTTTAATTATCGTGATTAATTAGTAATCAGGTAGTTAAGGATAATAAAATAATATCATAATAATAAAAAATGGCCTCAAAATGTGTTCTAATTCTATGTTTTGTGTCATGGACGACCATGGGAATCCCTTTTCCAAACTTTGGAACCCCATGGAATCACTTTTCGGTGATAGTGACACTTTATCATTTTATGTTTTTTTCAAAGGAATGTATAACCAAAGTATGTATCGCCCCAGTAAAACAATTTTAATTTTGTATAAATAAATGATATCTTGGTCTATAAACACTCATTGTAAATATAAAAATATTTTCTATATCATAGTATTTTGTTTTATAATCTTTAGACTTTAAATATATTAAATTTTTTATGACACCATGATGATGCATTGATTACCTCATTAATGAACGAGTTAAATAAAATGAAAAGATAATGTAATATCTAAGACATGAATTTATCAAAAAACTATTGGATGAGTATATTTCTAACCCTTATAACCTTATCCTCTAAATATATCAATGTGGATCCTTTAAAATCCGAAACGCATTATAATATAAACTAACATTTCTTGACATTCCAAGAGTGCTTCTGCTCCCTTTTATAAAAGGCCCCCAACTCTATCTCCATACCCACACCTCTCAAGACATTGTCTCGGCCAAACTCTGCTCATTTATTCTCTAAACATCCCTCTCTTCATCATAGAAGCCTTACCTTAGGAAGGATTCTCTTCAAGAAACCCTTTTGGTTCAAACCAAAAGGAGTTACCCGATTTAAAGGTAATATCTTCTCTAATGTTCTTTTGTTTTATTTTGATTCTCTAACCCCGTAAACTCTTTTTATTCCTTTATTTTGTAAAAACACAAGTATCTTCAATATACTGGGATGTTTTTTAAGATGTATTCGAGATACAATTACACACACCTCCGTCTAATGGTTAAAGAACATACTGTTTCTGTGGATGGCGAAATACTGCCTCACGAAATGATGATTGTTCAATATTCTATTAACACCATTATAGGTGGCCATTAAGATGTCACTATATTTATATATGATATATAATATGTTTATGTTTTCCTTATGATTCTTTATTTTTAATTTATGGCATACCTTATGGTTTCCATTATGGGTAAACGCGATATCTTCATTTTAGGAAGTGCGGACTACTGCACCCTTAAAGTGATTTGATTCATTAATGCCATATGTGGAACGTATAAGGGATGGAGTTAATGATATTATATATGATATTATAATGGAATTATAATATACCATTATATCATTATGATTTCAATCCATTAAGTAAGAAATATAAATAAAGAAGCGTTCAGGCGTACGTACGACTTACCGTCTCCATGAACGGTGCATTTCATTTCTTACATCTAAATGTTATGTAATATTATAAATGCATGTATATAATGGATATATATGATATATATGATATCTAAATCATTAATATAATTCTGGATATAATGAACCTTTGACCACATGAACAACATGTATTTATAAGAATTCCATTTTTGGCTCAAGTACCAATGATCCAACAAATGACCTTTATTAACTTAAATAATTACATAATGTTCATGACATGGTAATAAGTAATATAAAAGGAATAATTATCTTGAAAAAGGTTCTTAAGAAAGTAGAAATTAAATCTAGTTTATTATTCAGGAGATTAAAGAACGATCGAGTCAAGTCGGACACTAGGTAAGGGACTTCATCTCAATCTCCATTCATTGAGGCATATTTTATTTTTTATAAAACTTTATTTTATACGGTGTATAAACACCATTGACTTTTAATTTTGTTCAAATGTAATATTTTTGTACGAAAATTTTTACTAAACGACAAAAGGAATGTTTTGTCTTATGCTGTGACAAAGACTTCTCCACCGCCATGACCATTATTTGAGTTTCAGTTTCCTCTACAAGACAAATGTTTTTTAAATGAAAAATAAATACCATGTTTTACATTTCATTTATTTTGGTATTGAAAATGGTTTTGATAATGTTTTTATTATATAAATTTGTTGTATTGATATCTTGTGATTGAAATATGGAAATGTTATATTTCCTTTATGCACGTTTTATGTCATATGATTATGTTATGGTTCATGGGCATTGTTTATGAAGACGGGTGGTTCCGTGGTAAAATAATGGCTGTTGAGCCCGATATAGCTCTCCAATGCATTGGGTAACGCGAAGGGGTTAAACTCTAAGGTTTCTCCGAAAAAAATTAGGGAATATACTGTGATGGGTATTCCAAACGAAACCATGAGGGTTACTCCCTATGTATGATTATTTTGAATGCCTCAAGTTACCTTTATGTCTTTTGATTTCGATGATTTATTCATGATTTTATGAGGTGTGTTAAAGTGCTTATGTTTTATGAGTAAAGTATGATTTTAGTAATTTCTATGTATACATGGAATAATGTTTTCATTTCGTACTTTCATATCACTTAATGAGCTTTTTATGCTTATCCCATGTTTTTCAAAAAAAATTCACAGGTCAAGGGAAAGGTGCATGATGTGTTGATAGTGTCGAGGAATTTTCACCAAAGAATCCATGTTTTGTTTTAAATATGTCTCCTTTGATGGAAAAAAATAATACTATCTTTTACGTAACCACCTTGTTTAAATGTAGAATATAATGCATGATTTATTATCTAATTCTCTAAAACTATAAACCTGAAAAGATCCTCAATGTGTTATCTTGTAATAACTCAATATTAAGTAATGTTTAAGGCTGGGGACTTATACATTCATTTATCTTTTCCTCTTATTAAGACTAAATTTTATTAACCCAATTACAGATGTGGGTTTTCCCACAAAGATATTTTCTATTTTCAACATTTTATTTTCGAAAAATAGTTTCAAATTGTGACCACGCAATTTACTTAAGGAGGGGAGAATGTAACACCCAATCTTCCACGGTATGTATCCCTTTTAATAATGCAGTATCTTGCATTTTATGCAACTTCAAGATTCTAACACACCACAACCAATCAATGTAGCCGTTATGAATAGTAATACCCACTTTTTGAAATTTTATAAATTTTAACTCTCAAAATGGAATTCATTTTTGGATTTGAAATATCTATTTTAGCCTTATGTGAAATTTTATTACTTTTCAGATAACTTTTATATTTTGATGAATAGTGAAAATTACTAAATTTTAATTAAAATCAACTTTTTTAATAAATATTATTAATATTGTTAAATTATTAATTTGAGTGGTTTTAAAGTATATTTATAAAGAAAAATTACCATTTAATAAAATTTTGGTAATTGGACATAATTTCATAAATAAACCGGACATAAACAAGTGTCAATCTTTTGATAGTTATTATATCTTAAAAAAGTATTTTTTATTTTGACAGCGGGAATTTATTTGAAATTAATCTCTACCACTTCGGTGTTTTGAATTTGATAAAATGTATTCCCTATTTGTAATCATTATTTCTAAAATGTGTAAATAGGTAACTTTTATTTTTAGACATTTTGAATAATTACTTCGGCAAATATTTTATTTACCATGGTTAAAGGGTAAATCCAGTAAATACAAGTAAAAAAATAATATTATAATAATAATAAATTACACTAAAACGTGTCCTAACATTATTGGTGGATTCATGTACGACCATTAGAATCTTTGGGTCTATTTTGGGACCCCATGGAGCCACTTGTAGATGATAGGGACAGTTTATATTAATTAAGTTAAAGTAAATACAAAAATGAAATAAGATTATATCTTTTAGAAACACAATTTTTACATAAGGTTATATATGTTATATTTTAAATTATAAATATTCATTAGAAAGATAAAATTATTTCCTACATAATGATATTATATTTATAATTTTTAGATATTAAATAATATAATTTATTTATGACATAATGATGATGCAATAATTACCTTATTAGTGAAGTATTAAAATAATTGATATTTTAAATACCAAAATAAATATAATTTGATACTTTTAATGAATTCCACAAAATTAATAGTTTATAGTACATATTAGAGTTGATTAAATGAATTATTATCGAAGTAATAATGCTATTATTAATTTATCAAAAAAAAAACACAAAAGTGTCAACATTGAAAAAAAAAGAGTTTTAAAAAAAATTTATATTATTAATTGATATTTAATTCATAAAAATAAAATGATCGGCCAAATGAATTATATCATTATTGGTGTATCATTAATGGACCACTTTGGGGTCTCTTGGATGTATATTGTATGTTTATTTATTATATAATATAAAACTAAAAAGTGACATTGTAAATGGAAAACTAATTAACTAAGAGATAAATGAAAAAAATAAAGTTAATATAATGACCCAATCAAGTCTAAAATCTATTGGATGAAAGTATTTAAACCCATACCCACCTTAGATATTGAATAATACACTTTTTAGCCATTATAAACCGAATATGAATTTATTATAAAATAATTCTTTAAGTTTTTCCTAAAGAGCCCCTCATCCCCCTTATAAAAGGACACCACTTCTAACAAATTCTTCACACCTTCAAAGCCTTTTGGTTCGGCTAACCCCTACCCAAATATCCTCCCAAAATCCCTGACTTCAACCTAGAGGCCTTATTTTGATCATAAATCCAACCTAAAGAGCCCTTTTGATCAAATCAAAAGGAAAAACCCGAAGAGGAGGTAATGTCTTCACCACCCTCTTTAAAGTTCCATTCTTCTTGAACTTCTTATTTCATTGTTATTTCTATTATAAAAAAATAACTCCTCTATCTCCAATATACTATGATGTTATTATAAACATGGTACAACCATATTCAGTATTACATCCATCCCCTGAATGACATGTCGCCATACGTGCGTACGTACGGCTTACTGTCTCCACGCTGTGGTGTAATTGTTATTCAATACATTATTTTTTGGATGGGTATAATAATGATGATTGATTCATGTGAATAATAAATATAACATGATAATGATTCTGTATATATGATATACTACCCAATTATATATTATTTTAATATCAAAAGAATGATATTGTCGTGCGTGCGTATGTAAGGACTACCCTCTCCACGGACGCAATGAGATTCATTCCCCATCGTATCCATTAAAGAATAATTTTCATTTTATGGTTAAAAATAATTTTTCAAGACTTAATTTCATTCTGTATATGAATATGATACAACCTATCCATAACAAACATGGCTTATGTAACAAAACATACAAAAGATAACGAGTAAGTTAACACCCAAAACGACGATACTACTAAGATTTTATTAAAAAATCATTGTTAAAAGATCATATATGATATATTATTAATATATATGATTATTTTATAATTTAATAAAAATTAGTTCACCATTATATAGGAGTTTATCCTACCATTATCAAAGGAAAAGTACAAGGTAAGGGGTTTTCATCTCACTCCTTATTCTCGTGAGATTCATGCCATATTTCCACTATTACCTTTTGTGTGGTGTATGTACTGCCCATAGTTGTATTGTTTGTGTAATAAACTATAATTTATTTGTATTTTCATATTAAATGTATGATACCTCTTTCATGGGGTGTATTTTTCGTAAGTTACTAAATTGGTAAGGGTTTATTTCACAATCTCTTCATTATCTGAGGTTGTTTATACGTAATTATCTACTGGGACCTATTTATCATCCAAATCCATGTTTCCTAAAAATGTATTTCAAAATATTCTTACTATTTTATAGAATATGGGTTAAATTCATTTATACCCTTGTTTGACTTTTTACAAGAACTTTATAAAGGAATCTTTTTGACGTTTTCCAAATAAGGTCCTTTTTATCCTTTTTGAAAGAATGAAGGTAAGAATGTATTTTTTGTAACTTATAGGGTGGGTGAGGGTATTTTCCACCTTTATAAAATCTTTGAGGCTTCCCTTACAAGATTATAATAATATTTTCAAAGTAAATGTTTTCTTTTATAATTATGTTACTTTTAAAATATTTAAAAAAAGATATTTCTCTCAAATAGTTTTAATTTAATCTATGTCAAAATCCTTTGATAAATTATACACTTGTTTGAAGGTGATTTATTATGATACAAATCTTCCATATTGTATTTATGGTTTTTTAATATGTTTGACTATGTTTGAGTTATTTTTATTCCATTAATGCTTTATGATTAATGTTTTGGAATTTCGTATGCTAGTTTTAATACAAAGGTTTATGTTATATTTCATCATCTACTTACGATAAATATGTTGGACTAGTATGTTCTGGGTTGGGGACCAGTAAAAGTAATCCCTATGTGTTGGGGTCCGGTTATAGAAGACCATCCAGGTTGGTGTTCAGTTATTATAGGCACTCCGGGTTGTTGTCCGGTTATTAGAGGCAATTCAGGTTGGAGTCCGGTTACAGAGTCTCTCTGGGATGGATTCTGGTTACAGAGGCTCTTCGGGTTGGGTTCAAGTTACAATTATCCCATATTTCTTGGCACGAGGCCTTGAAATAGAAATTAATGTTTGGAATTATGCATTCCATCATTATGAAAGTGGATAGTGATATTGCATGTGATTATTCGACTCGTAGAATATCCATGTAAATATGTAAATGAAATTATTTCATTTTATTTTTGCATTACTATGCTAAAGTTCAAGTTTAAAAGGCTTTTGTTTTAGTTATACATTGCCTTAAATGTTTATGCTTATTTATGAATGTTTCCACTGCATTTTGTACCCTTACTGAGCATTTGACCTCACCCCTTTATATGTTTTATTTTTCCCAGGATTCCAAGAAGTGTATAGTGATTGATATATAGGGTTAAGCCAAGGGAATAATGGCGTTCATAAAAATTATTTATGTTGTTTTTTATGTCTAAAGTTCAATATAACATTATGTATGTAATATATTTTCCAAGACTGGTAAACTAATCGGTCCTTCGGGACTTGATCCCTTGTAATCATGCCAATGTATTAAAATAATGCACAGACTCTGGGTTACTGGGGTCGGGGCGTTACAAATATCATCAACTGAATATGCTAGTTTATGCAAAATTCTGTGGTATATCATGGTAAAATTGGAAAAATTTCATAAAATTCATCACGACATTTCAATATTCTCGAAATCCCCTCCAAAAAATCAATAGTGATCTCATCCCACTTATATACTAGTAATCAATGTGGATAAATACAACCATCAAGCCATGGGTGCTTTAGAATTACCTTCTGGATTGTAAATCATCTATTTATAAACCCTTTAATATATATATTTTAGATATATCACAAAAATTATTATCAAATAAAATTATATATTATCATGATTCCAAGACACATAGTCTATCAAGAAGTATGATATTCCTTTATATTAATATCTCATAGAGAAATATTACAGAACGTTTCCAATGGAAATATATAATGGATGTTGATCCTGGAAGAAAATCACCAGGGATCTCCCCACCATCAGACTTTGTTGGAATAATTACACAATCAATATCAGATATCTAGGAGACCCTAAACCACTCCAAAAGATGATATTACCATGTTTTCTACTGTAGAAGCAAGGAATATTACCACATTTTTTCTTTCGAGCCACTGATTTGGTCCCCAAGTCCTTTAAGGCCTTCAGGCCACCCGGGCCTGTGGGTCAGTAAGGCCTTCAGGCCACCTCAAGGAATTCGAGTCACCTTAAGTGTAGATAAAAACTAGACAAGCTACATGGAAAAAGTTTCAGAAGGAGGATGAGCAAAGAGCTTTCACCATAGGGGATTCTAAACAGATTTCAAGAATGAGAGGCTATGACACCTGCCATCAGGACAAGCCTGTGCATGCATGGGAAAGCATATCCGAACAACCATGCAATGGTGGAGAGCTGATTTCACGAGGAAGATGTTGGGGAGGAGAAGTTCCAAGTAGTTAGTCTAGGGTGTATGTAATGTTTTAAGCGCAAGAGAAATTAATTCTTCTAGGGCCTACATGTCATGTAATACTTATGCCTACGGGTTTTGTAAGGGTTCCACCTCAACCCTCAAAGGGAGGATTATCAAAATCAATAAAAAATGAAGGCCTTTGAGCCATTGGAGGCATTAACCTCTATTCTATTTTGGTTCCCAAATTATTTTTAGGATGAATCTCTCATCTAAATACATCTCAAATAATATTTCCCTTATTAGGAAGATATGAAATAAAATTTAAATAACAAGAGGCTTTTCACCCAATGGTGTTTTATGATATTTTAGTTTTACTAGGATAATATTTATTTTTAGATATTGTAGTTCTATATAATATAATGTGTATGAAATATAAGTAGTCTCTCCATTTTTTCAAAGAATGGAAAATAATGAAATATTATAAATCATGAGTATGGTGTCTCTATTTATGAGGATAACGTTTTTTAGAAACATACACCACTACTCACTGATCCTATATAGGGATATATCTAGTACCAAACAAGGAGTCATCATAATAAACCTAAATGAGCAGTCCTCTTAATGAATAATGAATAAGATATGTGGCCAACCAATTATTAAACTCTTGAAAACATTAAAAATATTGTTGTACTTATATAAATTTATCCCCTTTCATGGTTAGAGTGTTCATATGAGAAGAAATATTTGAAAATCATTAAATTAAGATGTGATAATACCAAATAAACCGAGTACTTAAAACATCAATGTAATTATTTGGGACGTTTGAATAAATTACTTAGTTTTCATTTTTAGAATCCATTAATGTATGAGAATTTGATATAATGAGTCTTAGGAATTTTATCACACATATCTATATTGATTCTTTAGATAGAATTGTTTAATAATGACTCATGCACAAGATATGTATACCTTTGTAGAGATATCAAACATTATCATAATTAGGATTAGATTACTTGGGGATATCATCCATGAAAACTACCAAAGAGACGTATATAAATGGGAGAAATATATTATTCATTCATGTTATAATCATAGAAGGATAATTCATCAGCTAAATAATACTAGTTGACATTCAAAATTACCACACCAAATTGGAAAAACCATTAATAGAATAACCTCCAACTTTAATAAAAGCTAATAATGACATGATAACATATTAAATTATTAAAACCTTCTCACACCTTCAATTAATCAACCAAAACATCTATTCTGGGCAAAGGATATAGATTCTTGATCATGACCAAGATTAAATTTTGATTTTTTACACATAGGTGAAGAATCCCATATTCTTTGTTTGTGAATAATAACATAACACCCCAAATATAGTTGCTTAATTGAATTAATCTTATAGCTTTGAGCACCTAAAATCATTTAATTCTCTCAACTCAGTTGAAGCCATATCCTATAGAGGGATCACAATCAACTTACCTTTAATGATTAAGTAAATTATAAAAATCATTTCTCCAATAATAGAAAGACATAATAGTTCTTTAAGAAACACATCAGAATATATTTTAATATTGGGAGGTAAGACTTTTCACTCCCTATATTTTAAAATTTACAATGGGACAATCCATACGTACTATAATAGCTCCACCTATCCCTGATCTGGAACTTCATGTCTAGTCAAGAATTCACACCCCCGTCGAGAGTATAATGAATGACCATAAAAGATAAAAATACCCACTCCTAAATTATAACAATTAATATAAGCTTAGAATTTTTTAACCAATCCATCTCTTATATGATGTCAAAGGTTCACCTAAAAAAATCGGGCGATCGTAGATATGTCAAAATGAAGACACGTCAAAAATCAAAAGATGAAAATAACATGGTCCACTCTATCCTCTTTCCTATATAAATACCAAGGATCATATTGAAAGTCAAATATTCCAATGTTATGCTCAAAAGGTATGGAAGACTTATAATTATTAAATGACTTTCATAAACATATATTATTGATAGAACTTGATAAAGTAGATAAAAAATTAATGGGAAAAATAATAGTATATGTATTGGGTTTAGATTCATCCACTAGTATATCTTTTATATACAAACTAGATTTACCTTCATACATACCCTAAGGTATAAATATCTGACCAAAAAATATAATGTAGCTTATCAACATCGACTACAACATCATTCCTCCTAGGTCAAATCATTTAGAGGGTGGATGACATTATATAGTTGTCTATATAATTGGTTGTTCATGGGATTCCTAATTCTATTAAAAATATTGTCCAACAATGTGAGGTATACCGCAAAATAAGATTCTATAGAGATAGTCATACGATCCATGTGAATGAAACTAGTTTGGATCAAACATACAATTAGTAATTATGTTCTGATTTCATCTATATTGTTGATACATAATGGAGGACCTTTCCATTATAGGTGTTGATGGTGGACCACAAATCATGTTCCCCTAGTGATAACCCCCCACTTTCTCCACAACTTTCCATCAATGTTTATTATATGATGAACTATTTCTTATGGTCTAACCAGATTTTGGGAAAGCCACACATAATCCTCTATTATAAGAAATAACTATCAGAATGGCCTTCTCAACCACTTCCAATAATTTTATAAGGATGAAAAAAATAATTTGGGTTTGTAGATGCACCCAAATCCCCATCGTGAAATTACTTCCTTAAAATTATGAATCACTACTCCGATATAAAGTGATGTAGTGAAGTTATATAAAGGCAGAGGTGCAATTTAAAACAAACATCAAACTTTTCTGAATGTTCATAAATTTATTCTCATTGATAGAGATCATGGGGTCTATAAAAAATATTCACAGAGGACCTCTTATAACACTACCCAAGGGAATCCCTTGTCCATTTTTTCATTATAATAACATTCCAATATTGATGCACCAAACCATCCTACATGAAAGTGGCTAGATGAAATGATTATTTACTAGACATTATAATGCATTCAATAATTTTTTGGAATTTATAAATACATTAATTAGATTCATGTGGAGATACATCACAATAAAACATTATAAGGAAATGAAACTAAAAAGCCCCTCATCATATCTAAGGTCATAGGATCCATTCACAGTTCCCCTTAATTGGTGGCCTAACAAATTTGGGTGAGCACATTCATGACATAAGGGTATACAATTAGATGGGTCAGAATTATATTCTCCTTTTCAAATGGAATGTGTTCTTTTTCTCCTTCCAACTTAACAGGAGGTGTTCGTATAGGAATCATCATAATAACTAAATTAATGAATTTAATTAACACTTTATTCCCAAAATAGATAACCCTATGTATTAACTATATTATTCATGTCAACTAAAACACAATTCCACTGACACATAATTATTAATCCCCTTTAATTAATAATTATTAATATGAATATTGGATCCACATTGGTACTTTAGTGGAATCTACTAGAAGTTTTCTTACGGTCCATTTTCCTCAAGATTGGTCCATCAAACATCTTGTATTATTTATTCGAACTCTTATGGTCCAATTATAGCACCCCAAAATGATTTTGAATTCTAAAAATAGATTTAAAAAAAATCAATGTAATCATCCTACATTCTCAAAAATAAAAATCTTTGATATAGTTTGATCAAAGAAATAGATAAAACCATTTAAATACTTGGTTTGGTTATAAAATATAAATTATAGCTATCATTTGTTAAGAAAATGAATTATTAATCATTTAATAAGTTAATAACCCCTAATAACTTATTATTAATAATAATTATATGGGAAAAAATATTTATTTTAAAATAATAATTATGGTTAAGTGAATAATCAACCAGATAAAAAAATAGTATGTTAAATAAACATAGGGAAGCTCACAATCAAACATGATATCCTACATGTTTCTACAAATAAAAACAAAGTATTATGCCTTTGAATCTATGTGGAGGGACTGAATCCAAGAAAATAATATGATATCTTGGATTATAAAATATGGTCTCCACCATAATTATATTATCTAGGCATGATTATGTGTTATTTCTTGAGTCCTCACAATCCTATCACTAGACTACTCTCATGCCTCGTATTTAAAAACCCATGTCATGGAATCTGATTCAAATTGATAATATTTTTGGCCAAAATAAATTATAAAATTCATTACACTTATCCATATAACATAAAGAACACCTATGTTTAAATAAAATCTATGGAAAATATTTAGGTTTACACATAATGTAATATCCCAACCTTGGGTCCACTGAACCCGTTCCCCGAGCCGATGGGTCAAATGGACTCAATCATGCATCCCTGCATGTTAGAGGTTCTCAACAAGAAGTGAGTGTGCGAAGGTTTTACTATGGAGATAATATAATGTATTATCATAATGGATCAATGGATGTAACCAATAAATAAAAACTAGTAAAGGAATCATAATATAAACCGACACACTCAAAAAATTATGGTAGTATAAATAGATAACTAAATTAGTAAGAAACTAAAGATAATAAATAAATTAATAACAAAAAATATTTTCAAAAGATAGAATAGAAGTGTCAGTACATGATTTATGTCATGCTATAATAAAAAATTAAACAAGAAGACACAAACACACTATAAAGTAGTAAAAAAATAAAAAAACCAAAAAAAACATATTCATAAGAATCATTAGACTAAGACTAATACCCAAATTCTAAACTCCAACTAGGTAACAAAGTCATGAACCTACATTAAGGCCCTTTCCCTTGACAATACATGTAGAATGACATTCCTCTCGAGTACTAGTAGAATTCCATGTAGGTTGGGAAATAAAAACCTCACCAGACAACCACCAATGATATCTACATGTTTTTTAAGTAGTTCTTGTATGCAGACAGTGTTACATTATGACTAGAATAATAAAATAGTTCTAAAATAAATAACCATCCCACTCAGGTTCATAATTAACACCTGGTGGGTCTAGCATGATCAAATCATGGATGGATTATGTGTTTTATTATTTCAATATATATATAGTATATATATAAATATATTGAATCATCATATATGAATCTTGTTTCTACAGACACCTAATAGTTGTATAACTAGAATTCTTGTGCTGGAATGGAATGAGGTGTAACTACAAAATCCATAACTAGTCTAACAAGCCTAAAATATCATTAAATAGGATACATTGTCTACATACAAATTATTGTGAGAGACTTCATGCTACATCACTTGGGATTGAAGGTGACCCGCCGTGAAAACACTCTAATGTAAAACATAGGTTGTAAATCCCATCGTCCATATAATATCACGGGTGAAGGACTCGATTCATAACACCAGATGTAATGGAAAGGGATTCCCCCTAGATCCAAACCCCTTAAAATCATACACAGATTCTTTAAATGCATATTATAATTATAAATGACATAGGGCATTAACTCCAATCCATTTCATTCATATAGATCATATACAGATAAGAGGAAAAATAATCATTATAACAACCTACACACAACATAACCTCTTATTCACATCAATTAAAAAATTTCAATGGCATGGTCATATAGATATAATTAAAAACATGACCCAATTCCTCTCACATATCCATTTTTTCAAATTAAATTTCCCTCAAGGAAATGAAATTCAACATAAACATTAAAAAATACATTATTGAAAGGAATTCATTCATTGTCCTTTGTATTTCATTCCAATTATACCATTTCGTTCAATTGAGATAATTCATATAAATAAGGGTAACCAACAAGAGTAATCCATCCTATATCAAAAACTCTATGCAATATATCCAACCCATTTAGTCCATTATGTCATGAAAATTTCATTTCAAAGTCTCATGTGTCAGGGGAAGCTGTCATGGGAATCATGGAATATACCTACACAAGAAATTACATATACAAGAGGACCAAACACCTAATTCATTCTTTAGGTTCTATTCATTACACATGTATCAAGGTAAATTTTATTTAAAAACTAATCTAGATACAAAATTGAGTTTCGGGCAATTCGATCCCATTAAACAAAATGGAATATTCTAAGTAGAACACCAATGGTGTGAACATGTAATGTTTGTACAATTTATATACCACCAAAAAATACTTAATAAACAAGTTTCTAGATGAAATTTTCAGTTAGAATTATTTTAATTAATATAATAGTGATTCATGGAAAATGACGTCAAATAGAATGACGAAATAATTACAGAACCGCCAAAACTCAAAGGGAAAATAACATTACCACCAACCTTATTTCCTTAAATGTATCCTCTATTAGTATCATCCTCAGATTTGGATTAGTGTGGAAGAGATCTAACAAATAGTCCAATGCCCTAAAAATTGTACAAAATATCCTACACGTAAATAGCACCATGGATGTAAACATAATCATTGATAGGTGTTGAGAGACTATGAGACCATACCGAGATGGGTCAAATGCCTCAACAGATCAAGGAATATATACCAAAGGTGGACATTTTATCAAAGATTATATTAAGGTGTTCATGATATCAAAGAGGAGGACTAACCATGTAATTCCATTTGAGGTAAAACAAGAATATGGAATATGAGTTATATCTTATGTGGGGAAAAATGGACATTTCACCCCACAAAAAATAAAACATCATAATTTAGGCACGTTGTAAGTCAAAACCTATTTAAACCATGCACAATTGTTTATTGATAAGGTCATGCCACATTGTTAGGTACATAGATTGACTATATATATGAAAACTATAGAGAATAGCTCTATCCCATGTTTTCAACTGGGTTCCTAGTTATGCATCATGGGTCACATAGTTTTAGATAGAGTGTGCGGCCTAGTAAATTTTTTCCATTTTAGAGCACTGAGTTCTGAATGAGCCCAATTCAAATTAGTGACCTCTTTAGATTGATTAAAAATCAATATATGTGACTTATTTATGAATTAGTATTTTAAAACTATTGATCCATAATTTTTTTGAAAAGATAGGTAGATACTACCTCCCATCCTTTAAAAATCCCATTCCTTGGTTATCCTTCTAAGGGTAAAGTGTTATCATTGATGAAGAGTTCTGACCACTAAAAATTTATATCATATTAACACTCCCATGTATCTTTCTATATTTGGTTTTAAAGTTATTTCACCCATACAAGGAGATCATACCTGCCTCTGAGTCTATTCACACTCCGATCAACTTGATAAACGGGATAGTCCTCGATGGAAGCATCCATGTTCTTCACAAACTAATTAGGATTAAAAACATGAATCTAGTCTGGATAGTATTAGTGAAGATGAGATAAATTAAATACATCATTAATTGACCAATATCATTGTGAATGTGTGGATTGGTAAGTGACTAGTTCAAAACATTTCACAACCTTGATCGGTCCAACAAACATCATTGAGAGCTTGACATGTATCCAAATATGTCTATTACATGAACTGGGTGATAATCACAATGAATACCAGTCTCTGAACTCATACTCAAAAGGTCATTGACATCTATTTTTATATGAATTTTATCTTGACTGAGCTATCAAAAAAGACTTCCAGATCAACTAGACCAACTCTATACTCTCCTACCTAAGACATGATCTGAGCATAACATTTTCCCTTAAATCTATCCCAAATAGTTGTGAGAAATTAAGACTAACCTATAAGGCTTAATCGGGATCCATCACGATGGTATCTTAAATGATGTTATTATAAGAGAAATCCATGAGGGTAATTTGTTTCTCCCTGGAACCTCCAAAATCATGGACACATGCACAGAGTAGGTCCTCTAAATCATGAATAGTATTCTATATATGTTTATTGTTTTATAGGTAATTTGTCATGATAAAATTTACTTTTTTACACAAGGCTTTCAACAACTACTGTGAAAACTGTGGTTTGAAACGAGCATCTCTATTTGAAATAGACAAATGAGGATCTTGATATAGACTCACACCATCTCTAACATAAAACCTTCATATATCATCTACCGAAAGGGTCTCTCGTAGAGGAAAGAATTTTTTTACCCACAAAAAACAATCAATGATAAACGTTACTATATCATTTCTATGAGGTGAACTAGGAATACTAGACATGAATTCCATCGAAACGTAATCCAATTTGAACTTGAAAATATATAACATCCAAAAAATCTTTTCTAGTGTCTGAGGACCCACCATCAAATATATACATGTAGAACAATGATTGATAAAACTAGATATCTTGTGTTTTAAACTATGTCATCAATACTGGTTTCATAGATCTTGATACATTTTGGTAACACTGAGTTGAAAATCCCATAAAGCGTCATGGAATTCTCAAATTAACACATTTATAATGTCTTCTAGGACCCATATAGACAATTCAACAATATGGTATCATCCCCTTCCAAGGTTATACCTGAAGATATATCATCATATAAATTGATTTCCCTTAGTAAAATTACAATAGGATTAGAGTATTTCCTCATTATCACCCCTTCGATATGATTAGAATTCGATGCTAATGAATATAGAATAGTCTCTCCATGGTCCTCTTTAACATTAACATGAATATCTTATAATAATATAATAATATTTCATTCAACACAAGATTAATTAACTTCCCATGTATGAGTCATTCATATCATAGCCTCGGTTACTAAATTCCACTTTCTTTGAATGTATGCAAGCTCGAAAAAAATGATAGTAGTTACTCAACCCAATAGTGTTGGATGAGATTCAGCTCCCACTATGTTAAGAAGTATTTATGTCATTTTGGATTAGTGAATACCAAAAAATTATCTCCCATTAGGTAGTGTCTCCAATATAGTGGGTCATGAACAATAACATCATGCTTAAGGACGTGTATTGGGTAATTCTTCTTGTGAGTCTGCAACTGATGAGACTAGTACATGATGAATCACTCATCACACATAAAAAAACTCAAATATCGGTACTTGATGAATCATATTATATAGTACAACTCCTTACTGGCTCCATAAGGATCAGTATTGGCACTAATGTGAAATAAAAAATCAACTTATAAAAGTATTATTCATAGTCTTCAGACAATTTTAATTTCACAATATTATTTATCATTCTTGTATGTGGCACTGTAATGAATGAGAAATCATGAAATAAGAATCAATAATAGCCAGAAAGCCCCAAAAACCTCTATATGTTCAAGAAAATCATGGGATAATCCTAGGAAACTATTGATCCCACTATCCCTAAGTCTAATAAAACTTCTGACTCTAAGATAATATTACCCATGAAGTGTAGTTTTTTTCTAAAAGTTGTATTTATTGATCATAGAGTAGAACTTGTACTATCGTAGTGTATACCTCACAATATAATGATGTGTTTTATTTTCATGTCTATTTAATGAATACCCCATATATCCTCAACAATGAAAAAAATATTCAGATATGGGTGGAAAACAAGATTCATAAGAACCCTAATGACTAAAGATGATTTCATGAGTCTGATAGACATAACTAGGTACACGTATATAACTTACATGCTTCTAAATGTTTTGTGTGGTACTTCTAAAGACCTTAAAGGAACCATATGATATTCTGACCACAAATATATCTCTTAAATACATTTTCCTCCTCGTATATGATCTAATAGGTAATCTATTCTAGGTAGTTGATATTGATTCCTTATAATGAGTAGGTTCAAATGATGATAAACCAAATTTTTTTTTGGGATAATGTCGATCGTTTCTGAATAATGAACCTGTGATCCTGCAAGATAAGTGTCAAGGAATATATAAAAATTAGCATATAAATCCTGTAATAATTTATTGAGTTCTAGAAGCTCATTGGGTGCCAGACTATTGGGTGGATTGGTCGTTTGGGTTGTTATTAGGACATGATCAACTGAAAACACTACCTCTCACTTTATAAATAGACTAGTGAAATCATCAGAAAAAAATACCTAAAAAAATCCACTATTGGATGAAAGAATGTGTGTTGTAACCCCTAGTAATCTAGAGAATGATTGGTGATCTGAGGTGTCATATTACCCAGCCTCTGCTTCCTATGTTCTACTCGTGTCTCACTGACATCCTATTCCCAATTATGAACATGATTAGTTACCTCAAATGATGTAAAATTCACCCTCTAAAGATAATAATAAATTTGGTATCAGTTGGGAACTAACCAATCAATCTCAATGATTAAATCATGTCACATCATTTCTAGGACTATAGAGTTCATTGGAAAACATAACTACCTATTTCAAGGGGATAATTTCTACAATGGAAAATTCATTTGAAAAAGATACTAATGGTGTGTATAGAATCATAATTCCATGGAAGTACATGATTATGAGGCATAGAATATTAGTTATTTTCTCAGATATAAATGATTAATATGTGCATGTGTCAAAAAAATTAGAAACTCAGGTGGTGGAAGTAATAATAAAACCTTGAACTATAGAGTGTTTGGTGCTCTGATCATGTGTTGTAGGATGGAAAACATGTTACTAGCTTGTACTGTATCCCTATGTTACTACCTAACTACCCTGTGCGAGTCCACATTGTTGGTGTTGATAATCAAATGTCTAACTACCTCTACCTCAACCACCACCTCGGCATGATTGGTCGGTTCTATTCTGAAAACCATCTTAGTGTGGTCTTGCTATCCCCGCTCCTCACAACATAGTAGGTGAATATCCCCTCTCAATTTGTATTAGAGGGAAATTCCTATAGAAATTATAGTTATGGCCCAACCTTCTACAACCTCTAAACATTACAAGAACTCATGGGACTGTGACTTGAACTTTCCAGGATTTCCAAATGTTTGGTAGATAAGAAAAATCTCCGAATGAGGATCATGATAGTTTCAACATTTGTGAGTAGTCTCAAAACAAAAATTTCTCACAAAATATGAACAAATATATTCCCTTGGTTTCAAACCACCATTACACAAACATTAAACATCCCTCAATTTTTTCTCTATAATTATGGTATGGTTTATGCATTCAGAAACTTCAGTCAACCTAAACACATAGACCTCCAATCATATGGTATAATCAATGAGATACTCAAATATTTTAGTTCTTTTAAGATCTTTTATAGATAGATATGTAGAGAATCACTACAGCTCTGTGAAATGTTAAAATAATTCAATATCTAACATAGTTCTTTAATGAAGGCTTAGAAGCTCTCTAACTCTGTCATCCCTTATATTTTTTTGAATGAAATCACTCTAAAATACTATCTAGAAGTCATCCAGGACCATATCACGAAGTTAATTTTCATGGGTGATGACATCCCACAACTATCTCGATGAGTCTCATGGAATATACACCACATTATTGAACCTATTCTCATAGGAATCTCAAGATGCTCGAATATATATAGTATTTATTTGAACCCATATTTCACAGCAAGAGGTCAGTCATCGCCGGAATAGGTGGGAGGATTCTACTACTAGAATTCACAAATCAACTCTGCTATAACCGGGGTAGGCCATACTACACCTTTCATAAAATATATCATACGCAGAAACCCTTCTGAAAACTAGGTGTCAGCAAGAAGATATAAAATTGTAATAGGAGCTACATGTGGTTCTACAGGGGGAATCACTGGTGGATTAAGGCCCACCACCTCAGGAACATGGTCATCCCCACCTTTTGGGAATAATATAGGATGACGTCCCAGAAGTGTAATGCTACAATTAAAATAGAATGCCTTAGAAAATATTTAATCAATTGAGACGATTAAATTTAATGAACTAGAATAGGTTACAATCCATCCTATAGAAATAAGTATGACTCCCTTACCACCTCAATATCCATGTCTAGATAGTAAAAAAGAAACTATAATGGGCCATGATAATGTAAAATATATACCCCAATACACACCACTAAGGTCATGTTTGGGTCTATGAATCTATGGTTGGTATATAAGATGGATATTTCATATTGGGAATAATACACATTTTGAAATTGTTATTGTTTGAACATATTTAAACATAATTTACATAAATTGTTGAATCAGATGGTTTTCCATTTTATGATCCATATGTATCCATACTCTTCATGAAACAAAACAAGGTATCCACTGGACCCACACCATAACACATTTCCTCCCATGTGACCGATTGTCCATAACTAAATGTTCCATAATTTAATACATGTGTTGTCTTATATAACATATTCATGAAAAACTATATTTGCCTAAGGAATCAACATTAAGTATAATTTTTTTTTCCAACACGTATAGTATGTGTTATACCAAATTATTATAATTAAGTAACTAATAAAATTCAATAGTAAAATGCATTATTAAAATATACAAGACATTAAAAAAATTCATGGACAATAAATCATATAGTTCCTATGATGATTTATGTAATGAATTTCATTAATTTCATTTGGTGACTATAATGAAACCATAATTTCAATAACATCGATATCAATAACATCATAAACCAAGTGTGTCCCTCAATGGTGAAATCATATCAATAATAAATTTTAAAATTAGTACATCAATTATAATTCATGAAACTCGACCTTTATAATAAACATGGGTTCGTGACACCCAAGCATGTCTTAAGAAAAATTTTAAATAGTTACCAATCTAAAATATGTTGTCTCCAAATACCATTTCAATATAAGAAACCCTCTCATATCACTTTGTGACAACCTAAACCAGGGTCCACATAAATTGTTCCTTGAGCCAGTGGGTTACATGGACTCAAGCGTGCCTCCTCATATAGTAGAGGCTACCAACTAGTAACGAGGTTCTAATCGTGGTATGCTGGAGGGAATATACCCTCTTAATAAAAGGTAACATTACAAATAAACAATAAATATACAATTATAGCAGTAGAAATATATAAACATACATAATTAGTAAACTATAGAAGCGTAAACATATAACTAAATAAGTAAGCAATTGTAGATAATTAATAAATGAACAACTGGTAATATCGTCAAAAGACACAATGGTAGTGTCAATAATTGATTCATTTCATGTTTTAATAAAAAAATAAACAAATAGTTAACAAAATTCACTATGTAGTACAAAAAGACAAAAAATAAAAAACCAGATCCATAAGAATTTTGAGCATAATCTTGATCCACTACTCCAAAACTCCTCATAGGTAAAAATGTCAACAACCTATAGTAGGTAACTTTCTCGTATCAATACCTATATAAATATAGTATCCTTGAGTATTAAAGGCATCACGAGTAGGGTGTGAGATAAAATATCAGAATTCCAACACCAACATTGTCTATGTGTAATCCAAGTAGTGCTCGTAATGAGACAATGTTCATATACTAATTGAATTGTAAAACATCACTAAAATAAATAACCAAACCACTCAGGTTCTTATAGGAAACATGGAGGGACTACCTACTTCAACTTGTATCTAGAATATGTGCATTATCTTGTTATTATATATTTTTCAAGTTAAAATATATATAAATATTAGTTGTATATTGTATCTACTTGTATAAATCAAATGTGTGAGGAAGCCTAATGGCCATATACCAAGAATACAAGTGATGGACTGGCCTAGGGAATAACTCAAAATTACATAAATAGTATAGTGATAATAAATTATCATGAAATAGAGAAAATTCCCTATACACCATGAAGAGTGATAGATTTCATTCTACATCACTTGGGATGAAGAGTGTGATGCCATTAAAAAAATATATCCTAGAAATGGAGCGTAAATACCATCACAAATATAGTATCAGTAGCATGAGAGGTAGTTATAAACACCCTATGTAAGGGAGTCTGACTATACCCTAGATGCACATCCCATACCATCATACACAACCTATTTAATTGGGTAATATCATTATATCCTGTGGGGAGAATTACCTCCCATCCATATCCTTCAAATAGTTCATATACATATAAGAGGTATAATCATAATTATATCATAATACCTAAGGCATAAACTCTTATTCACTAAAATTAAACAATTTCAATATCATGGTCACATATACGGAATTTAATACATGATTTAATGCCTCTGACATGTCCCATTTGTGAAATTGAATTCCAATTAAGGCAATGTAATTCAACATAAGAATTAAATATGACATAATAAAAAGTAATGTGTTCAGAATATTTGTTATTTCATTCCAACTAACCCTTTTTATTTGATTAATTCAATTCATTTCAAGAATTATAACAATTTAGAGAAGTAAATCCTACCTAAACCAATCCATTCAATATATCCAACCTATTTAGTTAATTAAGTCATGGAAATTTTATTTCATTGGGTCAAGTGTGAATGGAAGGTGTCTTGGGAAACATGAAATATGCCTTATTTAGAAATTCCATTTACACAAGAACCAAACACCTAATATGTTCTTTGGGTTCAATTTATTAATCTTTATATCATGGGGAATTTCATTTCAAAATAATAGTAGAAGGTAAATTAAGATCCATTTGTTTCTAACTTATTATCAAAAATGGGAAAATCTATGTGGCACACCATGGGGTGACCATATAAGGTTTGTAAAATATTTAAACCACAAAAATGACTCAATAAAAATTTATATAGGTTCAATGGTTAGTGTGACATGATGTAATCAATAAAACATGGGATTCCTAGTAAAGGATGACATATGGAATAATGAAATAATTATGAAAAGTCCAAAACTCAAAGGAAAAATGTGACTACCATCATATTTAATACACTTTTATAGAATTGTTTTGACATTTATCTTTAACCAGATTCGTGTTCATGCGCCCTTGGTTGCACAGTTGCAGACAAATCGTGCGGCCTAGTCGGTTTTCTCCATGTCAGAGCTCTAGGCATCGAATGCAACCGAGACACACCTATAACATATGTGACATGACTAAAGTTCAATATATGGGAAATTTGATGTATTGAAATTGAATAAATAATGATCCATAAATTCATTAAAAATATGGTTTTTTACAAATTACTCATATGGGAAGAATGTTTCCCTTTTTTAAAATGTGCATTAAACAATTAAGGTGCAATCTTACAAGTTACATGCCATGTCCTAGTATCAACTACCCATGTAATATAATGAACTAAAAATATAAGTCGATTATATTTTAGTGAAAAAATATTCTACGCAGCAAAAAAATGAAACAAGAAAAAAAATCTAACTACATATATGATATTCATAATAATTTCATAAATCCATATACACATAAATTTATAGTCTAAATAAATCGAAAGTCCAAAACATTGGGACCTTAGCTATAAACCATCACCAAAAATTAATCAATGAAATCCCTCATTAAACTGATCAATACATGCATCAATAAATAAATAAATAAATATTCACCCATCATCCATGCTATATGTGTGTAAAAATATCATATATCTAGGCACCTTTTCCTTACATTGAAAATGATTAAAATAGACTAAATGAAATTTAGGAGGGGACTATGCATTGTTTGAGTTGGATAACTCATAAGGATATCATGGTCCCACTTTTATTTTATTTCATAAGTAATGGTTTATGATAAGAATTATATAGGTATATAATAACAATAAATCATAAATAATTTAGCATAACATGAATTTTTGACATGATCATAAAACACAATAAGTATCTCTTTACGATGAGAGGATTCATACCTATATACATTATTCAATCCTTACATAAAAATCTATGTCAATGTTTTTGTCTATCCCTTATGTGAGGAAATGAGGGTACCTATGAATATACCACACATATAATCTTATATACCCACACATATGGCTTGATTTGTGTAAATTTAGGGTCTGAAAGACCAATCCTATAATAAATTATCCAAATTCAATCAGGCAATCTTATATCTCCTACCATGGAGTAGATGAATAATTATAATGATCCAGGTTATTGTGATCCCATCCTATAACATCAATCCAAATAGGTAATGATGGCCTATCACCCATCCAAATTGTGTAAAATTTATTCAATTAAGGAATCACCTTTGTACAATCAGATAAATCAATACACACACAACCTAACCTTCCAAACATGATATACTATTTAAATAGTGTAATGAATAACAAAGTCAAAAAAGTAAGGAATTTGACATATCTGATTTATTACTTTCATCATTAATGGTAAATATATAATTTAATTAAATAAATTCTATAAATTTATTATTAACCATAGATATGTATTAATAAAGATAGAAAAAGTATCAATGTGAAGAAAAAGTACATATATTATAATATGTCATAGAATCAAAGTCATATATAGCCAAAATCAATATGAAAACACTCATTGAGCATATAGATATTTTTAAAAAATATTTATTTGGATAACCCCTTTGTTTTCTTTTAGGATCCTCAGCCTTACACTATTGGCATTACAACTCTCTAGGAAAAATAAATGTAGAAATATTATGCTCACCAAAATGAATGAAGATATCCCCATTGGGGTTCTTATAAGAATACTGATTCCATAAAATATCCTAACCTTATAACCTAAAAAATAATGAAATTTTTAGGAACATAAAATGATTTTATAGAAATTGATTCCGAGAAATAAAACCCCATTCAGAACATTGATTTGTTAGGTAAAATGATTCCAAAATATTATTAAAAATGAAATAAAATAATTTGGAAGCTATCATAATATTTAGATTAAGGGAATGGTGTTTTATATTTTCTATAATAAATAATTCTATTAAAAATAGTTAGTAATCGAGTTTATGGATTAAAAATGGAAGGAGTAAATCACCCAAACCAATAAAAGCTCTCCAGAATAAGTATAAAAGACGTAAAAACTTCAGATAAAGGAGGGGGTGATTCGGGTTTTAGGTAGATGTTCCGATGGAATTTTTTTTTAAAAATTGATATTTGGTGTTAAAATGACGATTCATGATTTAAAATCAAAAATCAAATTTTTGTACTTTTATGATAGAAGAAGACTTCAATGGAACCCCAGTGACACTCATTACTCATCTGAGTAAATGTAGAAGTATCTAATAGCCCCATTAAAATTCTGATGGAAACCCATTAAACATCTGTTTTGAGTAATTATAAAAGGAAAAACTCTAATTATGCAACTCATTTACCGAAAATGGTATTTATTCCATCCTTTATATCTTTGGGAATCAAAAACATTCAAAAATATGTTATGAATGACACCCTTACTAGGAAATTATAACCTTATAGGTGGCTTTTTGGTTTACATGTTCTTGGAACCAATTGTAAATAATTTCGTAAATGTTTCCAATAATAAAATATAAGTTATATGTCTATTATTAATTCATTAAATTTTACTATTTTTCATGAAAAAGATTTTAAGGGTTTTTCTTGATTGCAAATGGAACAAAAAACATTCCATGTATTTATCAATGGTTTTTAATGATCTGGTAATTAAGGTTTTTATAACAACTTCAAAATATGTAACCTTAATAAATCAAACTAAAATAATGTAAAATAATAATAATAGAACTATATTAAACCAAAAAATCTATATTAGAACTATACTACGTCGTATGAAATTAATCAAATAGGTCAATAGAAATATATAATTTAACATAATTAAACAATGAAGATCAAAGGTAACAAAACCTAAACCACATAAAGTCAAATAGAACCAAACATAACTATAATAAAATGAAGGCAGTTGACTTACCAAAATTTGACCCAACTAGAACTATGAAAATACCAAAAAAAATTAAACTAGACATATTAAAATGATTGGACCCAATTATTCCTAAATAAACACATTTTCAACTAAACTAAACTGAAAAAACTACGATAAAAAAATAAAAAAATAAAAAAATAAATGTTATCAGCACTATAATAAAATGAACCAATCACAACCAAATAGAAAAAATGGAACCAAAAATAAAAAACTGAATTGAACTAAACTGACCCTAAAAAAAATTCCAAATGGGACGTGAATATATTTAAATGAAATGAACCAACCCATGTAGATCTGAAATAAATTGACCTAACTATACACAAAATAAACCAAGGATATTTAAGTTAAGGTAAATTTAATGATGTTGATCCATATTTACATTATCCAAAAAAAATATAACCAAATGAACCCAATATAAAACAAGAATACCACAAAAAATCAAAACCAAACTGATCTAACCCTCCAACCTCAAACACCTATGCATGAAAAAAACCACATACAATCTAATAAATATGAATTAAACTAAATTTAGTTGTCCAAAAATTTCCTAACCTATATTAGATCATACTAAAATTCACAATTTAATAAGTCAATAAATTTGTATATACATTACTGAGAAAGATATGAATTAAACAAAATAATAGATAATAAAATAAATTAAAATACATAATATAAGTGTGAATTCATGAAGTTTACATGTGTGGAATTGATAAGGATAGTCCACTAAAAATTTTAATTAATAAATTACAGAACATTAGTTTGAATTTATGTATATTTTATTTCCCTAATCCCCTATCAATATCATTATATCATTAATAATAAAACATGTCATCCCCTGTATCATAATTTCCAATTCACTGTTGAATGTTGAAACTAGACCAAGAAATCTTTTAATAACAAAATAAGATTCCATAACAATATTCATCAGTGTTTTAATTTATCTATTTTTTGGATCACCAACATATGTAACCCCCATGTATATTTTTTTAATAAAAAATATGGATTTAACCAACCAATGACCAATGACAGAGATATCCCACAACTTATTCCCCTCACATTATCATAATGGTCATTACCAAAAACAAGAGCTGTAACATCATTACAGGATTCCATTTTTAAGATGGAAGGGTTGTAATCTCACGTTTCATTGAGTTTATGATGCAAATGGAATAGAATAATAGAAGTTTAATATAATTTATTAACACAAAACATTAAATTAATTGACATTCCCCAATGTCTTACACCAACCTATTCATATAACTCTTATCATTTTATTGTAGATTAAGACACATATTCAACCATCTAATAGGATGTCTAACCTAATTTTCCTATATAATAAATTATAAATAAATTTTTAAAAATAATATTACTATAATTGATATATATATATATATTAATAAATCACATATTAGTAATCCATATCATTTTCTGGTGAATCTCATTAATTCAACTTTGTGTGGAATTACATGCTTCTCATGGCTAGCCATATTTCTCGTAAAAAACACAGAAAATTATTATATATAATTTCATTTTATAATATTCTTAAGAAAAATTTATTAATATAATAAAACATAAAAATATACTTAAAATGACTTGTTATGGATTTTAATACATAATTGGCATAGTCAGGGCCCATCGCATTCTGGTTCAACAATGGGTGGGTTATGGTGCATGGATGCATGGAACTTGAGCTGGAAGCATGGAAGATTCAGCCCTTTAAAATCCCCCCCTCGAGGTTGGCTGAGATGCTAAAGAATCTGAAGATACTTCTCAAGGATTAGTTTAGAAAAAAATTTCTAACCTGGACTGTGACATTAAAGTTGTTGAGGGGGAGCTCTGTCGTATATAGATTCAAAATCAACAGCAGTTTGCTACATCTCGAGAGGAAATCCTCGATCATAACTAGAAGGATGAAATACTTATGATCCGAGAAAGGTTGGATAGAAATAAATTGAATGTACGATGGTTAAAATAAAATGTATGAACTCTATATTTTCCAACATACTGAATAAAGAGATGAGAGTCTGAGCGAGGGATAGGGCTATTATTATCAATGGTCATTTATATAAATCTGACAATGAGATTTTTGTGGTAGTTTTGTAATGTTTTAAATGGTTGTATTCTGATGATGGGCATGTCGAAACTCACAAAATGGTGTGGAACATAATCCTAGGCATTGAGGAGCATGATAATCAATAACTTGTTACCCCCCCTCTAAAAGTGGAAATTCGAGGAGAACTTCTCTCTCTCAATGTGGACAGTGCTCCTAGCCCAGATGGATTCACTAACACATTTTTCATATACTACTTGGATGTATTGGAGGATAATATTAATCGATCTATAAATGATTTATTTACTCATTCATACATTATGTATGAAATGAACTCATGTTTCATTGATTTATTGCCTAAGAAGGGTAATTCTCCTGATATCAAGGACATTAGGCCAGTTGCTAATAGAAAAACTATCCATAAGCTCATAAGCAAGAATATCATGAATAGAATTTCCCCATTGGTTGGTTACATGATTAGAATCAATCAATATGGCTTTGTTCCTGGGAGAAATATCTAGGATATTATTTTCACTACTTCAGAAAGCATAAATCTTATGAGAAAAATGATGAAGGAAAGGAAGTTTTTCAATTAAAATTAGCATCTCGAAGGCCTTTGAAACATTAAAATGGTGTTTCCTCATAGATGTCCTCAAAAGGTATGGCTTCTCCAATGATTTCATCAAGATGAAAAATATTTTTCTCTGTTCATCAATAATGTCCATTGTTATCAATGGCTCACCCATAGGATTTGTTCTCTACACCAGGGGTGTGCGGCAAGGTGACCTACTCTCTGGCCTTATTTTATCTATTTCTGAAGACTACCTTAGTTGATGAATCAATGACCTTACTAATATTGGTTTTTACAAGTAAATCAAATCTAGGAGGAATGTCGTTTCCCCATATCATTTGTTATATGTTGATGAAATTCTATTGCTTAGTCAAGCTTCAAAGTGGACCATATCTCTCATTAAGGAAATCTTTGATCATTATGAAGCGGTTTCTGGTCAAGCAATCAGTTGGAACAATTCTTTTATTGTTTTTGGTTATAGAGTAATTATTTGTAAGCAGAATAGGATAATTAAACACACTGGTGTCAAAAAGGGATCTCTGCCCTTATATTATCTAGGGTTCCCCTTATTTGGGGTGTAGGCGAGAAGGCAGAATATGGAAGGAATATCTTCTATCATTGTGAATCTACTTGCTAGTTGGAAAGTGAAGGTGATGTCCATGGATGGGTGGGTATGCCATGTTAAATTAGTGATCTCCTCTAAGTTTGTTTACTCATTTTATCTTTATCGATGGGATTGGGGTCTCATCAAGGATCTACCAAGTACGGTGCAAACCTTCATTTGTTCGGGGTTAGTTCATGAGAATAAAATTGACACTATTTCCTGGAAGGAATGTATCCAGTTGGTTAAATTGGGAGGCCATGGAGTCAAGGATCTCTGGACATTCAATTATGGTTTTAACGGAAAATTCAAATGGGATTTTATTTCTAAGGATCACTCTAGTGACTTTTTAACAAACTGATTTAGAGGAAGGTTGCTTAATGGATATAATTATTATATTTCATCATCTATATTGGAATATCTCATGAAATATTTCATGCAACTCAGTCATGATAGAAAGTGGCTGGTTTGCAGGGATTCCCATCTCAACTACTGGAGTATAACATGGCTCGATAGGCCTCTGTAAGAAAGCATGGTTGTTCTCCCTAGTACAGGTCATTTTTTCCATTATTGATTTTCTTTCCTACGTGAAATGTTCTGGAAGCACTGTTCCATGTCAGGTGGATATGGAAGATCAATGTTATAGTGTTAGGGATTTTGACACGGTAATATGGAGGTATATCCTCAATGGGCAGTTCACTGGCAGGTATTATTATCAGATGATTTCTGGAGGGCCATGTCCTGCACCTTCCTGGCTCTTATAATTTTGAACTACATTTATTCAGCCCTATATATTTCTTATAATTTGGAGAATCTAGAGAAACTGAGTGCCTACTCATGACTAGCTATAGAGGGATAATTTTATGTTTGTGTCTTCCTGTTACCTATGCATCGCTGCCAAAGAGAATTCTCATTATCTTTTTGTGGAATGCATCGATGTTAGGAGGCTATGAGAATTTTTTAGAAGCCTATTAGGCTAGATTTTGGTGAAAATATACAGCTTCAAGATCTTCTAATAGGGTTTTCCAAAGTGCACTGTAGTACAAAGGTTGGGAATCTCCTGCTTATGGCCAATGCATCTCAGATCATGTCCACATGGGATGCTCGCAATACCCTTTTCATTGACGGAAAGCATGTCCCTATTCAGAGTGACAAGGAAGCGATCCATAAGGTGGTTCACGATACTTCAAATATTCAAACATGTACAATGCATAACTTCTTTTCTGAGTTGTATATTTGTAGACATCTTGGAGTCTCCGGGTATCCTTGGATTCCACAGGTTATTAATTACATTCGATGGATAACTCAGATCAGTCCACGACTCTAGTTCAATGTGGATGGTGCCACATCTAGTGCTCTAGGACTATCCGGATGCGGTGTCATTTTTCAGACATTCCGTGGTTTTTTCAAGGGGTTCTTCTACCACTTTACTGACATTGGACTTGCCTACGAGGCTGAATTATGGGTGATAATTCATGTAGTTAGGTATGTTGTGTGATATAATTGGAACATGTTATGGATTGAATTGGACTCTCAGCTTCTGGTTCATGCCTTAGAATCAAGAATGTGAAATGTTCCCTCGAGATTGTTACCTCACTGGTTTGAATGTCTCAACAAGGTAACTAATTTATAGTTGGTAGTCTCACATGCTTATAGGGAAGCAAATAAGGTGGTAGAAGCTTTGTCAAAGCATGCGATTTTGGAGATGGATATGATGTGGTCCTTTATTTCCCCCGATTACTATGTATTAATGCTGTAGGTGCATATGCTAGGTGTCGTTCACTCTCGATTTTGTAATAATCAAATTTTTGTTTGACTCATTTGTATTCTTTGTTTAATAAATCCCTTTGGACTGGTTTCTACCGGGTCATAGGCTTTTGGAGTAATATAACTAACATGAATTATTCTTATTCAATATCAAAATTATCCATTAACTGGTCCCAATGAATTCCCTCAAGGATATCCTCATACATTTATGACACTAATATACATGTTTAATTAAATTTCGTTCAAATTTCACCAAAAAAATTATTTATTCCCTTTGTTTTTTAACATCCATGTAATTGAAATTTCATTAGGTGGAGAAATATTTAGAAATGTCTATAAATAAAATTCAAAAAATTCAAACTATTATTAACATATATAGAATATTTTATATATTATAATAAAATATGAATACATGATTAAGATATTACCATTACAAGAATATTAAAGAAAAAATTCTAACAAGATAATGTAATATTCCTTTAATTAGAATTATAACTTTAGAGTAACTCCACCTCACATTCCTAATTTCAAAGAATATTCCCATAGATTCATGTTCCTTCCCTAATTGGTACCCCATATACATCAAATGTGATGACTATCTATAATTATTAGAAATTAAAAATATAATATATGTGGATTTTTATCTACAGTATGTAACATATTTTATTTATTCAATGTATAAATAAACCAAGTAGTATAAATATTTTACAAACTATTGTAATCAAATTGAAATACGTACTGATAATAGTGACATCTCATTTATTGGTTAACTATAATAGATTGATAATCTGAATGCATGATATCCCAAAATCTACTATGATATTCATACTAATGAATGAATGCATAATAGGATAATATTGTATAGTAACAGAAAATTATACATGGTGTGTGACAATGTTTACACTGTGTAGAATTAGTAGATCTATTGTTCTACACTCCATATGTAATTTAGGTTATTGGATTAGAATGGATGATCAATGAAATTTTTGGAAACATATTAGCATTAGTATATTGTCTCTACATTATTCTTTGTATAATCATAGTAAATGGGGTACAATTGATGTCTAATGACATAGATAATCTACCATCTTATAACCACTTCAAGTAAAAATTTCACAAAAAACAAGTGAACAATGGTTATTCTAAACTTATGATGAAAAAAATAGAGATGTTACATCCTAATAGATTAAATAAATGGAATACAGATAAGAAAGGGGGGATTTCAAGATGGAGGATAATGGTGGGATGGTAAAAAAGGAAGAACATAAAACTGGGGATCCTTCATGTGATCGAGCTTAAGGTAGAGGGGGAAATAAGAGGAAGGGGGTTTGTGTATGAATAATTAGTAGTAATTTAACTTTCAAACCATGACTAAATATTAATTGGTCGTGTTTTGAAATTTTATGACTTCAAAATACATAAATTAACAATGGATTCAAAAAATATTTTTGGAAATCAAATGTTTAACCATTTACATAGGATTTTTTGAAACTACCACTACATAAATACTTATAACTATGTTTTTAAATCTTCAAAGAGAAGAAGTTTTGTGGATGTGAATATATTTTAATATTTAAATAGGAGAGTAATGATTTACATTCCCAATCCTTTTTAACATTTTATTCATTTTATTCGTCTATATTATACCCCAATTCATTATTCCTATCTATATATTTTATATAATATAACTATTAAAAATTATTTTGAAGTTAAATATTCTAATATTATATTTAGAACATGATTATATTTGAATATTTAGATTTATATATTTTTAATTTATACACCATATTTAAAATTCCACTGAATATTAATAAATTGATTTATAAATCATAATCTTATTATGATCATTGTTTCTATGTTTATACTTGATTTTCATTTTTCAAAATAATAATTATTTCTTTTTAAATTGTGAATGTTTTTCTAAAATAAATGTTATCGTATTTATTTTATATATAATTTTATAAATATTTCTTATTTTGGATAGTCTAGTTTTTTATTTATCATTTGTTTATATGATTTTATTTTATTTGAATAGTATTTATAAAATAAATTTATTTCATATTCTGAGAAATAATTCATTAAGTAAATATAAAATGTACTTATATAATTGATATATCATTGTTCCCTTATATGTTTACACCCTTTTTTCTTTTGGATATGGACTGCTTCCAAAAGGAAGGTATTCATTGGAATATGCCAATTAAGATTTGAATTGTGAATCCAAGTAGAGATAATGGGCTATTGGTTTATCCCTTGTTAGTATTTTTCCCTTTTTTATGAATCCCTTGTTGATCCAATACATATTCATGATATCCTTCTAAGTTATAATTCCAGTTTCCTTATTCAGGGAAATGAATAATCATTATTATATATCAATTTAAATATCTATATTTATTAAAGTTATATATACTCTATATACATTTTATAACATTATTTTTCAAATTCATGAAAGTAGGAACTCCAGAATTTACCACCATCATGGGATGTGCTATGTGTTGTCAACATGGGTTTGGGGTCATGAGAAGGGATTCCTACATATCACTATGAAGTGAATAAAAACGTGTATATTTTATTATTAATATATGGGACACATCCTATGTTTTTTAGTCATGATAAAAAGGCTAGTATGTAGAGATTTATTCTAATAAATACCTAAACAATTATTTTCTTTTTTTATCATGATTGAAGTAAAAATCATAAACCTTTTATGGTTATATGATGAGGTCCAATGTTTGTTTTTTATGTGATGATATCACAATGAAGATGGATTATAATTTAAGGTCATATTACTTAGAACAATTATAATAATTTTAACATCATGAGAAATGGAATAAAATGAGATTGAAACCTAGAAATGGATTATGTGGGACCTACTAATGAGCGGTTATTTGGGGCTCACTTTTTTTTAATAACCAATTAATATAATGTGAGGTTTTAGATTACAATTAAAAGGAGGAGGATGCAATTATAAATCATTGATGATACATAAGTATTAGATCATCAGAGAAGACATGGGTGAGGGTTAAACCTAAGAGGGATATTGTGAAATGAATTTATCTTTGTTGGCTTATAAGGATGAAATCATCAATGAGGATGTAGTTAGGGATTAAAACTTTTAAGATTTCCATGGTATAATTCCTATATAGAATTTTATTTTTCAGGTTTCAATTGTGGGGGGAAAAGACCAAATGGGTTATTTGAATTTATTCAACTCAGTTATGTGACATGAATGAAATAAGGTGGCGTAGAGATGCCCTTGTAATTCATAATATAAATAATTCATGAAATAACATATCATAGGTAAAAGATTTTATGTTGTTGTTCTAATTGATAGTTTCTATCATTTGCATTATAATGCCTAGTTTTTTATAATATTGATTATCTATGTGATTAGGTAGTGTTTTAAGAAATCAGATATTTTAAAGGATACTGGTGACATAATATATATATATATATATATATATATATATATATATATATGAGGTCCCCATTATTAAGAAACTACAATTTTACCCAAAATAAAGGATGCGACAAAGTAGGAAACAAAAATCATTTACATGTGGGAGAGGTATTAATAGCTTAAATTTAGAACTTACCTAATATATATCAAACTATTTTATAAAATTAAATCTTTATAATGCAAGAGATTTTATAATAGTGTGAATTTTCTTAAACCTATTTTCAAGGTAAAAAATTCTTCCACCATAATTGAATTGTGTACTAGAGACATTTATAGGACTATTTTATGAAAATTTTCCAAAAATTAGTGGAACCATCACTGAAAATAAATGTCCATAATCACATAAATATTATTATTCAATGTTGAAAATGATATAATGTCCAGAAAAATTAAATTGGACACTTTGAAGGATTCAATTTTACTTGGATATGAAATAAATCATATGTGGTGAAGGATTTAGTCCTACATGGTTACAATTTAAACCTGATATGACTATCAAGCTCTAGCATGACCGGTTTCATGATTGTAACACCATATTAATAAATCTAATGAATTTATGTATTTGGGTGATGTTTTGGATGGTTTGGAATAATTTTGGAATGTTTTTTTATTTATAATTCTTCATGTTTTAAGAACAATTATTGGAAACTCTGAAACACCTACAAGAAACCATACAAGGTGAAATATGAGTTTCTTGTTAGTTGAAATGTATTTCCTGACCATGTATCCACCTATGTGAAACAATGTTCAATTGGGTGGAGGTATTTTTCATGGTTTGCGCTTGGTTTGGCTTACCGTATGGTCATAATATGAACATTGCTTCTTAATGCAGAGATTGGCACACAATTGGAACACTTTTTCTAAACGGTTCACCTAACCATGCATGATTTAAATGGTCGATCAAAAAAATTGGATATCATTCAGTTTTACCCCAAATAAACTCATATTCCTTCTACTTAGACCCTAATTATTTTTTTTCCATACCAAAGGTTATGGAGGTTATCCCCTTTGAGCCTGAACAAATTTGTTGGCAATTATTTGGGAAATAAAGCATAATTTCCTTGGTATGTCATCATTTCTATTAGTTTTTTATTGATCAACAATCATTAACACTCTCAAAATACATGATATACTCATTTAATAATAGATATATTATTTTTGATTCCAATCATGGTGATATATGATTTTGTTGATGTCATCGATAGAGATATAATGTTGGTTTTTACAGATTCAACACGATTTTGTTGATTAATTCTTTTTATTATTTATTTTTGATAATGTTCCCAATGTAGGAGGATTTAATATTGACTCCTCTTATTAGAATTGGAAGTATAGGTAATAAATTAATTATTTGGATAGATAATTTCCGTGAAATTTTGTATAATGATTCATGGAAACCATACTTGCTGACAGTTTGGGGAGTTATGGAAATTTGCTACTTTGGTGGAAAGTGGAAGCAGTAACATGATTTTAAAATGATTATTTTAAAATGGTTGTTTGATTATATTTCATGGAAAATTTCCGTCTATAAAATTAATTTTTCATTTCTATAATTTAAAAAATATTTTTTTGTCAATTTCGGCTGCAATGTTTAATGGTGAGTTGAATTGGATGGGTAATAACATGAAGATCCACAATCAATGGGACGATATTTGGAGGTGATGTTACCCAACCAATTGTAAACACAAAACAAGTTTAATTGAGGGTGTGCGTATGGTTGTGTGAGATATAGTGGGTTATGCCAAGTGATTATTGAGAATCAGTTGAATGAATTGGTTGGTTTCTTTTATAGGAAATTTATTTGAATTGGAAAACTGTTTTTATTTGAAAACTATATTTCTCTGAAATGTTTTTGGATTTGATATATAATTTTTTTAATTGTTTTACATGAATTATTTTATATGAATATCCTTACATGTTCTATACTGGTGGAGTGAGTAGGGAAGTCAATTGTGAAAATCCTAATTTGTTTCATTACTCACCCCTACATTGGAACTTTTGTAGATAATGTTTTTCCAGACATGGGTAAAGGGAATGTATCAAACATCACCAGTGGTTCTTCATGATAATTGTTTTGTATTATGTAGTTTAATCTTGGAGCATGTGGAAGAAGTGTTGATGGTTTCCTTGGAATCATTGTTTTTTTCTTATTCATCCTCTTTTAAAATTATGTTGATATTAGTGTATTCAGGGTACTATGATATAGTATGGATTGATTTAATATAATTTAGTTATATTATATTTTTGAAATGCATAATTTAGTGGTTTCTGGTTATATTATTCATTGGTTGTGGTTATTTTATTTTTAAAGGAATATGTTTTCGCAAACACTTATGAATCCCTTTGAATTTATTGCTAGCCATTTGTGTATTAGGGATAAATATTAAGGAAAAGTGGAAATTCCACCATGACTCAGGACTCTGAGAAAGAGATGAATTATAAAAATGGTATCAGTATTGGTTAGTTCAAATTTTTTAGAAAAAATTGTATCATTCTTGGTCGGTATATCTTTCAATTTTATAAATGGATTTATATTTTATGATCCTTGACTTGAAATGAATATTGGTATTCTATCTTGAAGTTAAAATTAATTTTAGGTTAGTCCTTGATATTTTATAGTAGAAATAAATTATACTGTCATGATATGAAATGTAGGGAATAAAATGATTATACTGAACATAAAGTTACAAGGGAGTGGGTTATAATAGTGTTTTTGAGAAACTTACAAGATTTTAAATCTCAATCGCATGGGTTTATTCAATAAGATAATAATTACATTAATTTTAGAAATGACATTCCACTTGGTCTAAATATTTCATTTTGAGTGATGATTTTTTATTTGGAAAAAATGTGTTTATTTTTTAAAATAATTGATTATTGTCTTCCAAATGTGAGATTTTGAAAATTTAATGATAGTGGTATTATGAAAGATTTTTTATTTTCAAACGCATGATGGAATTTCAAATAATGGTTGAATGTGAAAATTTCTAATTTTGGAAGGAACTATTCTAATAGTAGTGAAGTGGTAAATTTGAAATTGTTAATCCATATATTACTAGAGAGAGGGACTTTTGGAAATTTTGGGTTTTAGTAAATGGAAACCTTTATGCATCGTAGAAACTAATAAGAAGATGTTAATTGGAATTTGGTTTCACCTGACTTATAGGTGAACCAACACCTCATTCAGAGTATAGTTGATGCTTCATAGGTTGCGGAATGAGGGAATAAGATGGTTGGACCAAGGAATATGGATCACTTTCTCTCATTCCAGAATCAAAATCCATCCATATATTGGGATTATTCAAAACCAGAGAAGGCAGAGGTGTGGAAAAATAGTATGAATCGAATATTTGATTTTTAGGCCTACCAATAGTGTTTAATGTCAACCTAGATATGTATTTGTTGGAGGAACATTAATTCCAGTTGTGGGATTTCGCAGTTCAATATAAATTAGAAAAAGGAATTTCATATATGGATTTCAAAGAATAGTTCAGTAAAATAATTCATCCTCGTACATTCTGGTTTTCATGAACAACAGACTTATTTTCAATTAAGAATGATAGCCTCTCATGGACATATTATGTTGATATATTTTTGAATTTAGACCTCTTTTCACTAAATTTTGATGTTAGTTCATCATTTGGGTATGGTTTTTCCTATAATTATCCATTTATGGTAAATAATAGGTATATACTTCCACACATTTACAATCTATTCATCAATTGAAGGGTTCCTAGTGTTACTTTATAATTGACATACAGTTAGGATATCACCAATTGTGGGTTGAAAAGAATGAAATTCTAATGAAAACATTCAATAGTAGGTATGTCCATTATAAGTATGTGGTGATGCCTTTCAGTGTTATGAATCAACCAAAATCCATTATATATTTTATGAATCATATATTCTAGAGTTATCTTGATAATTTTGTGGTTTTGTTCGTTGATAACATATTAGTGTATTCAATGAAAAGGGATTAGCATTAAAAATACTTGAAGACTGTTTTTGGAATCTTGAGGGATTGTTAGTTTCATGTAAAACTATATATTTGTGAATTTTGAATATAATATATATGATTCCATTAACATGTAAACTCAGAAATAGATAATTATATTGATGTAGAAAAGATATAGTTTTTTATCTTGTTCCAACTACCAAAGAGTTTATTTTATATACATATATTTTTAGTCTAGATGGTTATTACTATTTATTTTATCATGATTTCTAACAAATGGATTCACCTATGAGGGATTATGATAATGCAAAATGCTCCATTCAAATAGAAAAAATAATGTCAAAAATATTATCTTGAGCTAAATGTCCGCCTTACAAATGAATCGATATTGATTACTATATAATCAGTATAAGGGTACATGGTGTATTGTGATGACTTGGGATCTAGGTTGGGATATGTTCTCATCTAGGGATATGACGTGGTTGCTTATGGATCTGGGTTTTTAGTGTCTCATGAGAGGAACTATGTAGAAAAATACTTGGATTTACCTATCATATTCGATTCTTTGAAGACTTCGTAGAATTAACACTTTGGTGAAAAATCTACAGTGTTTATGAATAATAAAATAATGAAACTTGTCTTATAACAAAATTTATTTTTATCTGAGATAATGAAAATGGAGGAATTACCACTAAATTTTATACATTGAATTAAATCATACACCTTTTAAGGGAAATTCCATGGAGGAATCATTAAGAAGAAATTTGTATGCTCAGTTGGAAAGTGAATCTTCAAATGAATGACAGTTGATGTAGGTACTTATTAATATGATCTTGGTATGTGAATATTGTGGTGAAGTAATGATTTTCATTACAGTTTTGTTCATTCTTTATTTGGTTTAGTCATTTATGGAGGTAGAAAATTTTGATTCAGAATGCATTTCATGAGGTCAAAACACAATGGTGGGGAGACCATTGAGGGGAAGATGCTAGATGCAACTTTAGTAATGTGGTTTTGATATTGTTCAGTCATTACAATGGCTTATTAAGAACAAATTCTTCATGATTACCTTCATTTGAGAAGGTTTGTACAAGCTAGAATACATAATATGTATATGTCATTAAATGCAAAATTTAGTTGGTTGGAATGAAATTGAATGTGGATGAGTTTTTTTGAGATGATAAACTTATCAGCAGGTTTAGGAAAATCATTAGTGACCAATATTTATGTTATAACCATTACCTATTGTAATTTTTAAATGGGAGAAATAGCCTGGGATTTTTTTACAGGTATCCCTAGGATGGTTCAAAAACAAGAATCCATATGAGTGATAGTGGATTAGCAAAAAAATTCATCCCATTTTATCCCTATTTATAAATATTATATGGTGGAGTACATTCTTGAATTCAAAATCCTAGAAGTGGTAATGATAAATTGCATACTGGTTTCAATAGTATCAGAAAAAGGTCTGAAGTTTACATCTAATTTTTGGAAATCCATACTGAAAGACCTTGGGAGTCAATTGACCATGAGTATGGTTTATCATCATTATATGGATGGTGTAACACCACAAGCTTCCATGGTGAGTTTCCCTTCGAATAATGCAATAGCTTGCATTGTACGCAACTTCGAGATTCTAACACACCGCGACCAATCAAAGTAGCCATTATGAATAGTAATACAAACTTTTTGAAATATTATAAATTTTATCATTCAAAATTGACTTCATTTTTTGGTTTCTGAATATCGAAATTAACTTAGGGTGAAATTTTGGTACATTTTGGATAACATTTTTATTTTTCATGAATAGTGAAAATTGCTAAATTTTAATTAAAAACATATTTTTTAATCCAAATAATTAATATTTATTAATTATGGATTTCAGTGGTTTTAATGTATATTTAGAATATATTTTTACCAATTAATACATGTTGGAAATTGGACATAATTTAACATTTAAACTGGACATAAACAAGTGTCAATCTTTGTAATGTTATTATTTCTTAAAACACGCTTTTTGTATTGACACCAGGAATTGATTTTAAATTAATTTCTGCCACTTTGGTGTTTTGAATTTGGAAAAATGGATTCCATATTTAAAATCAGGATATAAAAATTTTGTAAATATTTAACTCTTATTTTTATACATTTTGAATAATTACTTCGGTAAATATTTTATTTACCATGGTTAAAGGGTAAATCTGGAAAATAAGGGTAATACAATAATATTGTAATAATAATAAATTACCCTAAAACTTGTCCTAACCCTATTGATTCATACATGTCCGACCATTGGAATCATTGGGTCGATTTTCAGACCCCATGGATCCACTTGTAAGTGATTATGACATTTTATATTAAATAAGTTAAAGTTAATAAAAAATTGACATAAGCATATATATTTTAGAAGAACAGTTTTTACATATGGTTATATATGTTATATTTAAAACTATAAATATTAATTAGGAAGATCAAATTATTTCCTACATAATGGTATTTTATTTATAATTTTAAACATTGAATAATTAAATTTATTTATTACACAATAATGTTACAGTATTTTTCTTTATTAATAAAAGAGTCATATAATTGTTATTATAAAACATAAAATGAATATAATTTGAAATTTTTGATGAAATCCACTAATTTTATTGGTTAATATTACATTTTTTGATATCTTAAATTAATTTTATTCTAATTAATAAAGATTTTAAGACTTTAACAAAAATCAATTATTAAATAGTGTCAAAATTGACATAAAGGAGTTTTTAAAACAAATATTATATTATTGATTCATATTCTATTCCTATAAAGTTAATTCTCGGCCAAAAGACTTATATAATGATAGGTGTTTCATTAATGGACTACTTGGTGGTCTCTTAGAAGTATATAGTACTTTTATTAACCATATAATATAAAAGTACAAAGTGACAAGGTAAATGTCAAACTATTTAACTAAGAGTTAAATATAAATGATAATGTTAATATAGTGACCCAAACCTGTCTAAAATATATTTGATGAAAGTATTTCAACCCATACCCACCATATACTTTTAATAATCCACTTTTGTGTCATTATAAACCGAATATGAATTTATTATAAATTAACACGTTAAGTTTATTCTAAAGAGCCCCTCCTCCCCCTTATAAAAGGACACCACTTCCAACCAATTAATCATACCTCCAAAGCCTTTTGGATCAGCCAAAATATGCCCAAATACCTTTTCAACTATCCTCACTTAATCCAAGAGGGCTTACTTTAGTCATAAATCCAACCTATGGAGCCCTTTTGATCCAATCAAAAGGAAGAACCCGAAGAAGAGGTAATGTTTTCACCACCCTTTTTCAAGTTCATTTCTTCTCCAACTTCTTCTTTATTTGTTTTTTCTAGTATAAAAAAATAAATCCAGTATCTTATATATACTATGATGTTATTATAAATAAGGTACAACCATATTCAGTATTCTATCCATCATTTGAATGAAATGTCACTATACGTGCGTATGTACGGCCTACCGTCTCCACGTCGTGGTGTAATTGTTATTCAATACATTATTATTTGGATGGGTATAATAATTATGTTTAATTGATGTAAATAAAAAATATAACATGATAATGATTCTTTGTATATGATATACCATCCAATTATATATTATTTTAATATAAAAATAATGATATTGTCGCTCGTGCGTACGTACGGACTATCGTCTCCACAAACGCGATGAGATTCATTCCCCATCATATCCATGAAATTCTAATTCTCATTTGATGATTACAAATAATGTTTAAGGACTTGATATCATTTTTGATATTTATAAGATACAGCCTATCCCTAACAAACATGGCTTACGTAACAAAACAAATAAAAGAAAACGAGTAAGTTAACACCCGAAATGACGATAATACTAAGATATTATTAAGAAGAAATGTTAAAAGATCATATATGATAACATATAAATGTATATGATTCTTTTATAATTTAATAACAATTTTTTACCATTATACATAAGTTTAACCTACCATAAACCATGGAAAAGAACAAGGTAAGGGTTTATTTCAAATTCCCTTCATTATCCAAGGTTGTTTATAAGTAATTATTTACGAGGACCTCTTTATCATCCACATCCATGTTTCATAAAAATGTATTTCAAAACATTCTTACTATTTTATAGACTATGGTTTAAATTCATTTATACCCGTATTGACCTTTTATAAGATGTTTATAATGTAATCTTTCCGTCGTTTTCCAAACAATGTCCTTTTTATCCTTTTCGACAAAATTAAGGTATGAATTTCTTTTTTAACTTATACAGCAGGTACATCTATTTTCTACCGTTATAAACTCATCGAAGATTCCCTTACAATCTTATATGAACATTTTCAAATTAAATGTTTTATTTTATAATTATGTGACTCTTAAATTATTTCAAAATAGAAAGATATATTACTCAAAAAAAACTTTTGATTTCATCTATGTCAACATCCTTTTATGGATTTTATGTTTATTTGGAGTTGATTTATTATGATAAAAAACATCCAAATTGTACTGAAGGTTTTGTGATATTTTTTATTATGGATGTGCTATTTTTATTCCATTATTGATTTATTGTTAAAGTATTGACATTTCTTATGCTAGTTTTAATACCAATGTTTATCATAGGTTTAAACCTTTTCATAAGAGGAATGTATTGGACTTAGTATGCAACGGGTAGAGCCTGCTATAGCTCCTTGATGCAACGGTAGGTCTCCTGAGAAACTAGATATGGAATTGGCCGAGGCCCTTTCCCAATTTCATTTTTGGTTTTGGCCGAGGCCTTAATCATTTTTTGACGTCTTGGCTGAGGCCTTGAGAAAATGTTTTAGAATGTCCGGCATTATACATTCCCTCCTTATGGAAATAATATTGATGGTTCATGTGGTCATTCGACTAGTAGAATACCCATGATTATGTTTTATTAGGGAATTATTTACTTAGCTCATATTCTTTCCATAAAAGTATTCATGTTTATTATTGGTAAAGACATGTGGTTTAAATTATTTACCATACTTAATATTTATGTCATTTTTCACTATATTACTTACCCTTACTGAGCATTTGAGATCACCCCTTTTCTTATGTTTCATTTTCCCAGGATATGAAGAAGATAGTTGGCAATGACCTATAGGAGTAATATAAGAGGCTTGGATGTTTCTAATGAAATATATTTTTTTTGTATTTCTCTTCAAGCTGTAATGTTGAACTTATGTATGAATCTTGTCTCCAGTAATACTAAACTGATCGGTCATTCGAGATATGATTTCCTTGTGATCATGCCAATGTTATGTAATAATGCATTGAATCTAGGTAACCAGGGTCGGTGTGTTACAGTTGGTATCATAGGAAGTTTAGTACTAACCTTGGAAACAAGTTTAGATAAACTCTAATTAGAGAACTTAGACCTAATATGGAATTTGAGGATTAGTATAGAAGAACATCCTAGAATTTTTGAATTGTGGATTTTTTTTGATTTTTACGAGTAATACATCCCTGTCTGCATACGAGCACGTAGAGGTGGCTCTATAAAAAATGCACCTAGGGGTAAAACCCAAAAGCACCGCTTTGACCTGGACTCGAACGGGAACTGGTGCACGACAATGGGCCTTGCTTCACTCTTTGTTACGACACTCTCGTGGGATATGCTTTGGATATTTAACATTTTCATTACAAATTATTATGAAGGGTTTATGAGTATATAACTCCTCAAAGAAAACATTTTTATAATTATGGATTATATCCATAAACTGTTCAATTTATTTTAAGTGTTTTAGAAGTTTGGAATTATATATTTCGATTCATAAACTAATCTACTTTATTCCATTGTTTAGAAATGGCGCATAATGGAAGGAATGGAAACCGTATCAATGCACACACTCCATGTAGGGATTTCCGTCCTACTCAAGATAATTATAGTGGAGCTACAGATGCAACTGGTGCTGATTAGCTAATCACCATACTTGGACAAATCACTCAGGTTATGAATAATAACCTTACCCGTATAGAGCACCCACATCCAAAACGGGGATGATCAATGATAGATATCTTTATGAGGCAACAACCATCGATATTCAATGGGATTAAAAATCCATTGGTGGCTGAGAAATGGATAAATTCCATAGAGAAAATATTCCATGCCTTGGGGAGTAGTTAAAGGGAAAAAGTTATCAAGGCAGTTTACCGCCTCACTGGAGATACTGATCAATGGTGGTCATTGATTAAAAACATGAAGGAAGATGATGAAGTTTCAAATATGGATCGGAGGGAGATCAAAGATCTCTTTTTAGAAAAATACTTTCCTCGTGACCATCGATCAGATATGGAAAGGCAATTTCTGAGTCTGAGACAAAAGGAGGATGAGAATGTTGCAAAGTACGAGTCTAACTTTACAAGGTTAAAAAGGTATGCTGCAGATTATATATGTAACCCAAGAAGTAATATTGATCGTTTATTTTATGGGTTAAAACCGTTTCTCCGTCGATCATTGGTCTCACAATCTTTCTCATCATATGAATATATTGTCTCATGTGCAATCAAGATAGAAAAGGAATTCTCTAAGTCTTATGACTTTAAATCAAAGTAAGAGAAGAAGAGATTTGCTGAACACTATGGGAAAGGAAATAAGGACACAACTAAGAAGGGAAGAATTTAATTTACACCCTATGATAATTGCGGAAGGAAGCACCCTAGTTCCTGTCAAAAAGGAAAAGGATTATGCTACAAATGTGGAATGAAATGTCATCTAGCTAGTGATTGTAAAGGAAATAAAGATGATACCAATGTTAAATGCTACAATTGTAGACATATGGGACATTATGAAAATGAATTTCCTAATTTTCAGGAAAACATACCTCAGAAAAGGACAAGGGATCAAGGCCAAGCTTATGCAATCACTAATACTGAGGTTGAAGCCCCGAAAGATGTAGTGGCAGGTTATTTAATGGTTTCCTCAAGTTTAGAAAATGCATTATTTGATTCTGGATCATCGCAATGTTTTATATCTTCCCAGTTTTCTAAGAAAATTAGATATTTCCAATTTTATTTAACAAGGGAGTTATCAGTCAAAACTCCTAAGGGAAGTATCATTGTAACAATTTTTTTGTGAATCATTCCACATTAGATCACTTAAATGTTCTCTATCTGCTGATCTCATTGTCATACCCATGATGGAATTTTATATAATCCTCGGTATGGATTGTATTTAGGACCATTATGTGAAGATTTGTTGTAAGAAGAAAGAGGTTATGATTTTTGATGATGATGATAAGGAACACCTTTTCTTTAGAGCAGAATCATCAACACCTAATTCTTATCTAGATCCACCCCCGATAGCTCAAATAAATTCAATTATCGGGGATGAAGTGAATGAAATAATTGTGGGTGATGAAAGGAATGTTAAAATAGAGTATGTACCTATTTTGAGAGAATATGTTGATGTGTTTCCAGAAGATTTACATAGACATACTCCAGAACGAGAAATTATGTATTTCATTGATTTAATTCATGGTTCAAGGACTATATTGAAGTCCCCTTATAGAATGGACACTGTGGAATTAGTTTAACTAAAGAAACATTTACAATAATTGAGTAATAAGGGATTTATTTTCCCCAGTTTTTCTCCATGGGGAGCCCCTGTCCTTTTTTATAAGAGGAAAGATGGATCTATGAGGTTATGTATCGACTACAAGGAAATCAATGATATAACAATAAAGAACAAGTATCCCCTACCTCGCATTGATGATTTATTTGACCAACTGCATGGATCACAATACATTTCAAAGATTGAACTTCGATCTACATACCATGAGTTGTGTGTGAAGAAGGAAGACATTCTGAAGAGAGCATTTCGAACTAGGTATGGGCATTACGAGTTTACAGTTATGCCTTTTGGATTGACTAATGCACCCTCTATATTCATGGATCTAATGAACCGAGTTTTCAAGTAAAATCTTGATGACTTTTTAATGGTATTTATTTATAATATATTGGTATACTCCAAAATATACAAAGATCATGAAAATCACTTGTGCATTATCCTGAATACTCTGAGAAGACATGAATTATATGGGATGATTAGCAAGTGTGAATTATGGATTCAAGAGATTTCTTTTCTTGGACATATTGTCTCTAAGGATGGAATTTTCGTTGATCCTTTTATGACCAAGGAAATCCAATAATTTCTATCACCGATGAGTATAACTGAGGAATGATGTTTTATTGGTTTAGCAGGTTATTATTGACATTTTGTCTAGAATTTCTATTGATTGGCTAACACATTAACAATGCTCACACGTAAAGGGGTTAAATTTGTTTGGACAAAAGAGTGTGAAGAATTTTTTGAAGAACTGAAGAGAATACTAGTCAATGATCCTATATTGACTCTACCATCGGAGAATTATGGGTTTGTTATTTATAGTGATGTATCGATGAAAGGACATGGTTGTGTCCTTATGCAGAATGATAAAGTTGTTGCCTATGCATCATGACAACTAAAAATTCATGAGAAATACTATCCTACCCATGATCTTGAGTTAGTTTCTATAATATTTACCTTGAAGATATGGAGACAATATATTTATGGTGAAAAATGTGAGATTTATACTAATCACAAGAGTTTGAAGTATATTTTTTCACAGAAAGAACTCAAAATGAGGAAAAAAGATGGCTTAAACTACTCAAGGATTATGATTGCATGATACACTACCACTAAGGAAGGAAAATAAGGTGGAAAATTCTTTGATTAGAAAGGATCATTTATTTTTGAACAAGATGAGAGTTGAAAAGGATTCTATATACATGAATATAGTAATGATGGATATGGGAATCACCATGGAAGGTGAAACATCAATGCTTTTTCAAATGGTTTCCAAACCATCTTTACTAGAAAAGACAAAGAGTCCTCAAACCGATGATGAAGTGTTTAAAAAGAATATTAATGCTATGAATGATGGTAGATTGAGTGACTTCGTGTATGAAGATGGAATTTTGAAATTTGGGAGGAGACTTTGTGTTCCCAATATACCTGATCTAAAAAGAGAATTGTTGAATGATTCTCACAGTTCCAGCTTCTCTATACACCCTGGGAGCACCAAAATGTATAGATATTTAAAGGAACATTTATGTTGGGACAACATGAAGAGGGAGATTGTGGAATTTGTGTCAAGATGTATTGTTTGTCAATAAGTGAAATCTGGAAGGAAACAACATGGAGGAGTCATGCAACCTCTTCCCATACCTAAGTGCAAATGGGATAATATCATGATGGACTTTTTCATGGGACTACCAAAGACTCCAAGAAGGAACGATGAAATATGGGTCATTGTTGATCCTCATACCCAGTCCGTGCATTTTCTTGCTATAAGGCAGATTTTCCACTTGAACATATAGAAAGACTATATATTAATTAAGTTGTGAGACTTCATGGAGTACCCCTATCGATTTTTTCTGATCGTGATCCCTGATTTACTTCAAGATTCTGGAAGTGTCTTCAGAAGGCCTTGGATACTATACTTCGTTTAAGCACTGCCTACCACCCTCAAACAGATGGACAATCAGAAAGGACTATTCATACTTTTGAAGATGTGTTGATATCATGCTCACTTGACTTTCAGGGTATGTGGGATCAATATTTACCTCTGGTGGAATTTTCCTATAATAATAGCTTCGATTCAAGTATTCAAATGGCACCATTTGAAGCATTATACGGAAAGAGATTTCACACACTAACCTGTTGGGATGAAGTTGGAGAAAGAAAACTTGTAGACCCAGAACTGGTGGAGGAAACTATGGAAAAGATAAAGGTAATCCAAAACCACATCAAACTAGCTCAAAGTAGGTAGATGAGCTATACCGATAACTGAAGGAAGGATTTGGAATTTCAGGTAGGATATCATGTTTTCGGGAAGGTATCTCCATGGAAGGGAGTTATACATTTCGATAAGAATGGAAAATTGAGTCCTAGGTACATCAGACCATTCAAAATTCTAGAACGAATTGGGGCTGTTTCTTACTGTTTGTCAATGCTGCCAAATCTCTTTAAAGTTCACGATGTGTTCCACGTATCACTATTGTGAAAATAAATGCATGACCCAACGCTTGTACTCACTTATGAGGAATTAGAACTAGAACCTGATCTATCTTATTGCGAAGAGCCCATAGGGATTCTTGATATGAGAGAACAAGTGCTTAGAAATCGGACGACTCGTCTGGTAAAAGTTATATGGAGGAACCGTAAGATGGAAGAGGCAACGTGGGAACCCGAGGAACTTATGATAAAGAATCACCCGAGTCTTTTTATACAGTAATTTTCTAGAAATTTAGATGATGAAATTATTTGACTGAGGGTTGAATGTACCACCCCATACATCCACAGTACGTTTCCCATTGAATAATATAGTAGCATGCATTGTACGCAACTTTGAGATTCTAACACACCACGACCAATAAAAGTATCCGTTATGAATAGTAATAGCTAATTTTTAAAATTTTATAAATTTAATTTATCAAAATTGACTTTATTTTTGGTTTTAGAATATCTAAATTAGATTAGGGTGAAATTTTGGTACTTTTTGGATAACTTTTATATTTTGATGAATAGTGAAAATTACTAAATTTTAATTAAAAACAAATTTTTTAATTGAAATAATTAATAGTGATAAATTCTTAATTTGAGTGGTTTAAAAGAATATTTAGAATATATTTTTACCATATAATACAATGTTGGTCATTGGACAAAATTTCACATTTAAATCAGACATAAACAAGTGTCAATCTTTTGATTGTTATTATTTCTTAAAAATACGCTTTTTTTACAGCGGGAATTAATTTTAAATTAATTTATTGTCACTTCTGTGTTTTGAATTTGGAAAAATGTATTCCATATTTTGAATCAGGATGTCCAAATTGTGTAAATATTTAACTCTTATTTTTAGATATTTTGAATAATTACTTAGGTAAATATTTTATTTACCATGGTTAATGGGTAAATCCGAAAAATAAGGGTAATCATATAATATTATAATAATAATAAATTACCCTAATACAGGTCCTAACCCTATTGGTTGAAACTTTTCCGACCATGGCCATCTTTGGGTCAATTTTGGGATCGCAAGGATCCACTTGTAAGTGATAATGACAATTTATATTAATTAAGTTAAAGAAAATACAAAAATGGCATAAGCATATATCTTTTAGAAAAACAGTTTTTACATAGGGTTATATATGTTATATTTCAACTATAATTATTAATTAGAAAGATAAAAAGATTTTATAAATAATTTTATTTTATTTATAATTTATAGATATTTAATAATTAAATTTATTTATGACACAATAATGAATCATTATTTTACTTATTAATGAAAGATTCAAATAATTGGTATTATAAAAGTTAAAATAAATATAATTTGAAATTATTTATGACATCCACGAATTATATTAGTTAATATTACATGTTATGATTTATTAAATGAATTTTATTATAAGTAATAATGATTTTAAAACTAAAAAAAATCAATTATTAAATAGTGTCAAAAGTCACATAAAAGAGTTTTTAAAACAAATATTATATTATTAATTTATATTCTATTCCTAAAAATCTAATGATCGGCCAAAGGACTTATATAATGATAGGTGTATCATTAATGGACAACTTGGGGGTATCTTGGACGTATATATTTTGTTTATTAACCATATAATATAAAAATAAAAAGTGACATGGTAAATGTCAAACTATTTAACTAAGAGTTAAATATAAACGATAAGGTTAATATATTGACCCAAACCAATCTAAAATATATCAGATGAAGTTATTTAAACCCATCCCCACCGTAGGATTTGAATAATCCACTTTAGAGCCACTATAAACCAAATATGAATTTAATATAAATTATTACTTTAAGTTTTTCCTAAAGAGCACCTCCTCCACCTTATAAAAGGAAACCACTTATACCCAATTGTTTATACCATAAAACACTTTTTTATCGGCCAAAATATTCCCCAATACCCTTTAACTATCCTCCCTTAATCCTAGAGGCCTTCCATTAGTCAGAAAACCAACATATGGAGCCCTTTTGGTCAAATCAAAAGGAAGAACCCGAAAAATAGATAACATTTTCACCACCCTTTTTCAAGTTCCTTTCTTCTTCAACTTCTTCTTTCATTGTTGTTTCCATTCTAAAATAATAACTCCAGTATATTTTACATACTGTGATGTTATTATAAATATGGTACAACCATATTCAGTATTTTATCCATCCTTTTAATGACATGTCACCATACGAGCATACGTACGACCTACCGTCTCCACGTCGTGGTGTAATTGTTATTCAATACATTATTATTTGGATGGGTATAATAATGATGTCTAATAGAAGTAAATAATAAATATAACATGATAATGATTCTTTATATATGATATATCATCCAATTATATATTATTTTAATATCAAAAGAATGATATTGTATCTCGAGCGTACGTACGGACTATCGTCTCCATAAACGCGATGAGATTCATTCCCCATCGTATCCATTCAAGTATAATTCTCATTTGATGATTAAAAATAATGTTTAAGGACTTGATATCATTATAAATATGAATACGATACAACCTATCCTAAAAAAATGGATTATTTAAGAAAATATATAAAATCTAATGATTAAGTAAACACCCGAAACGACGATAATATTAAGATATTATTTACAAAGAAATGTTGAAAGATCATATATGATATCATATAAATGTGTATGATTATTTTATAATTTAATAACAATTATTTCACCATTATACAAGAGGTTAACCTACAATCAACCAATTAAAAGTACATGGTTAATGTTTATTTTACAATCTCCTCATTATCTGACGTTGTTTATAGGTAATTATCTACTAGGACCACTTTATCATCCACACCAATGTTTCATAATAATGTATTTCAAAAAATTATTTCTATTTTATAGACTATGGGTTAAAGTCATTTATACCCTTGTTGACTATTTATAAGATGTTTATAAAGGAATCATTCTGTCATTTTCCAAACAATGTCCATTTTATCCTTTTCGAAAAAATTAATGTAAGAGTGTCTTTTTTAACTAATATGGCGGGCACAACTATTTTCTACCGTTATAAACTCGTCGAAGCTTCCCTTACAAGATTATAAGAGTATTTTAAATGTAAATGTCTTATTTAATAATTATGTGACTCTTAAATGATTTCAAAATAGAAAGAGATATTTCTCTAAAAAGGGTATTTATTTCATCTATGTCAACACCCTTTGATGGATTTTATGTCTATTTGGAGTTGATTTATTATGATACAAAACTTCCATAATGTATTGAAGGTTTTTGGATATGTTTGACTGTAGAAGTGTTATTTTTATACCATTGATTATTTATGGTTAAAATATTGACATTTCTTATGATAGTTTTAATACGAATGTTTATGATATGTTTAAACCTTTTCATATGAGGAATGTATTGGACGTAGTAAGTGATGGGTGGAGCCCGCTACAGCTCCTCGATGCATTGGTAAGTCTTATTAGACAAATAGACGTGGAATTCTCTGGGGACCTTTCCCAATTTGATTTATGGTTTTGGCCGAGGCCTTAATCATTTTTAGAGATCATGGTTGAGCCCTTGACAAAATGTTTCAGAATGTCCAACATTATACATTCTCTCATTATGGTAATAATATTTGATGGATCATGTGGTCATTAGACTGGTAGAATACCCATTATTTTGTTTTATTATGGAATTATTTACTTAGCTCATATTATTTCCATTAAAGTATTCATGTTTATTACTTCTAAAGGAATGTGGTTTCAATTATTTACCATGCTTAATATTTATGTCATTTTCGGTTGTATTACTTACCCTTACTGAGCGTTTGAGCTCAACCATTTTCTTATGTTTCATTTTCCCAGGATATGAAAAGTTATTTAGGAGTGACCTAGAGGCATAATTTAGAAGGCATGGATGTTTCAAATGAAATATATTTGTTTTTTATTTCTCTTCAAGATTTAATGTGGATCTTATGTATAAATCATGTTTCCAAAAATACTAAACTGATGGGTATTTCAATACATGATTTCCTTGTGATCATTCCAATGTTATGTAATAATGCATCGACATTGGGTAACTAGGGTCAGGGCGTTACATATGGTTAACCCAAAAGGATGATACCAATGTTGCAAAACATGTATCAAGATTATGTAATAAATTTTGGTGGCTCTTGTAAATGGTACATACCATTAGTGGAGTTAACATATAATAAATGTTACTAGTCCTGGATATACATGGATCCTTTTAATGAATTGTATAGGAATTGATATCATTATCCCCTGTACTATTTGGAAATAGGTGATTCATCACTTGTTGGGACAAACCTAGTCCAATAGAAAATAAGGAAGATTGAGGTGTTCAAGAAAAGGATAGATATGACTCAAAAAGATATAAATCATATTTCAATCATCGTTGATAGTAATTTCCATTCAAGTTGAGTGATCATTTTTTCTAGAGTCTCGCTCTAAGGCATGGGAATTGATCTTTTCTAATATAGTTCATGTTATCCCCTCACTACATGTTCCCTTATGAAACACATAAATGCATTGGTGAGTTGGAATATCAGTTGGATTTTCACCCATGTTTCAGTATGTTGTATAATGGGTTTCACATATATTCGTTTAAAATTTATCAGCCTGATCATTATAATGTTATTTGAGGGGATCACGTTGACCTATGAAATATGCATTAGTTTTACACGTGCTGTTATATATTAAGGATAAGAAATAAAATTTTTTAGGGGAATAATCATTGTTCTAGTGTGGGGTATGTGGTAATATGGTTGGATTCTAGATGAAACATGGGAACAATAGAAAGGAATGGTTGAGAAATGGCCCAAACCCTTTCACCCGAATATTTGTTTTCCACTTTCTAAGGATGGATATGACAATGGTACAGAGAATTTAAAACTATTAATTTTATGTAAATAATAATTTATTTATTTATTTTATGTATGTAATGTGTTTTTCTAATGTTTGGAAAGGTTTTATAAAACTCGGTAATTTTTTTTTTCAGATTTTCTGAAGTGAACGGTTTGATAATGCTTAGGGGAAACCGTGTAGGTCCTATAATAAACTATGAAAGTTTGGATTGGGACTTAGGGACATGTGTATGGTTTGGAACAAGGTTTGGGAAAACTATATGAACATCCAAAGAGAACCCATGTGAAATGGACTAGATGGATTCTATAGTGTTGTAGTAGAGTTTATCTAATAGTGCATTCCAAATGTTCAATGTTCTTCTTGAGGTAGAGGTTGAAGCATAGTTACCACACAGTTCTCCAAACCATGCGACTAACTGTGCATGGTTTAAATTTAATATTGAAAATGGTGGATCTCATTCAGATTTAACCGAAATAAAATTTCATTACCAGTATTTTGACAATTATTCCATTTTTTGTTCCTCCCAAAGGCAGTGGAGTATCTCCCCTTTGAGTTGGATGCAATCTGTTAGTGAATCATGGTTAGTTGAAGACCGATTCCCTTAGAATCTATTTTGTTTTTGTTTTTTTTCTTATTTCTACATTCCTTCCCTCTCCCTAAATCCTAGATATATTCCATCTGGGATAGATATATGATGTTATATACCTATAATGATGAGATATGGATAGGATGGTGGTATGGAAAGATATCTATGGATTGTTTTGTGATATTAAACCCATTTTTCCAATAAATAATGTCATTAATAATTTTTAAAAAAAAATACCATGGTATGATCATTCACCAGATACTCCTATTATTAGAACTGTAAGGTTTGATTTCAAATTTTTTTGTCATTTTATAAATTGATTATGAAACTATTTTACAATGTTTTATCAAAAAATTCATTGGTGATAGTTTATGGAAATGTAAAAATTGTGGATTTTAGTTGAAATTGAATGTGGTAACATTGTTTTAAAATGATTAATTTAAAATTGTTTTTGGTTTTTTTGAATATAAATTTAATTCCCATTATATTATTGTTTTATTTAAATGTTTGGTAAAATCTTTTGATTGGATAGTTGGTTGGGATGGATAATGGTCGTGATGTACCATCATCAATGGGACGAGTTATAGATGTGAATTTCCAACATTAATGGTAAACACTATGATTGTGTGTTTGAGTTTTTTTATTTGGTTCTTTGAAATAGAATGGTTTAGGTCCATTGATTATTATGAATTGGTCTAATGACTGGTTTGGTTTCTTTCCATTGAAATGGATTTGAATTGGGCAACTATTTTGGTATGTATAATGTTATTCTTAGAATTAGTTCTGGATTTGATATAAAATATTTCCAATTATATTATATAATTAATTTATATAAATGTGACAACATGTTCTACCATAGTGTAATGAGTAGGGAATCCATTCAGTGAAATCCTACTCAATTTCATTACTCACCCATGATTTGGAACATTGGTGGTTTTGTAGATATTTCTAAAATAGACACATGTAAATGGAATGTATCACACTTCATTAATGGTTATTTGTGATAAATTTGTTGTATATTAGAGTTAAATCATGAATCATGTGGTTGAAATGCATTTGATGTCTTTGGAGTCTTTGAGTTTTGTTGGCCTAGTAATCCACTTTTTAGATGAAGTTGATCATAATTTCCTCTTGTTAATCTAATATAGTTTGGTTAGTTTTCATATAATATAGTTATATTACATTGTTGAAATTAATCATTATTTGTTGTTTGGTCATGGTATTTTTTGGTATTGGTTGTTTTATTTTCAAAGGGAAAATATTAACCAAACTGTTATGAATCCCTTTCCATTTTTTTTGCAACCTTTGGCATATTGGGTTGTATCTTAAGGCCAACTGGAAATTACACCATGAATCAAGCTAATGAGAATGGGAGAGATTTTAAGAAATCCCTATCATTGAATTATATACCACCAAGATGATTACCTTCTTACATTTATGTATCAATAATTAATAATCAATTAAAACTCACACGACCATAATGTGATTCCATGACATCTTTATAATGTGACACCTAGACCAAATGAATTTCACGAATCCAAGGATAGTTTCTTCTATGGTACCAAAAAATAAATTATTACAATAGAAATGATTAATTTTTTATTAAACAAATTCCTTCATTATATTAAATTTCAACTTCACCTCTTTTCTTGCATTATGATCATCGTCCAAGTGATAATCATATTTTTATGGAATCAAGAAATTATGATTAGAAATAGATATTATTGAAACAAATTGGCAATAATTTCATGGAAGAAATATTGGACCTATTTATGTCTATGTAGTTGATATAATATCCAAAAGAAAATATATATAGTGGGAGTGGGGCCTAATCAGTAAATTTTAGTCATGTAAATTATTATCACAATGATAGATGAATATCATTATTTATGATCCATAGGTTAATTATTCCATGAATGAATCACTTGATAAGTGATAATGGATGGAAAACCCCATGTATCTCTGATATCTTCCACCAACTCACTTCTCTAGGGTTCCCTCTCCTTGTTCTTTCTTCCTACAAACTTCCCTTTTTTCCTCCAACATGGGTTATCTTGTAATTTTTCTCGGGTTATCTCTCATTGTTGGTATGTTCTGGTTGGTTCTCAGGTCCTATATTGATTTTTGGATTTAGTGATGTTTTGTTGGTTACTCCAAGCTAGATCTTATGTTCTTTGGACATACATTATGTTGCTCCATTCTAGTTTTGACTAGGATCACCAAATTCAGGTAGTTTTTGGGATTCACAGTCAGACAACCATGGATCTTCAATTATACCATTCCTCTTTTATGGTTCTGATACAGTTTCTTATTCAATTTATTTATATTCCTATGTTACGTAGGGTTTAATTTCTAGTTTTGTTTAGTATTTTGTTCCTTTTTTGATGCATCATTTAATATTTTTGGGTTTTTTGTTTTTCAAGGGGCTTGGTCTGATTTGATTTTGGTTGTTTATTGTAGGTGTTGTTCATCATAGTGAAGAATTTGGGGTGTGTTTCTTAGGTGGATAACCAGTTTTGGATTTTTTTCCATTTTGGTGTGGGCTTTAGGAATGTCTCTAATGCCACCAGCATTGTGTTTGTTTGGGACAATGTGAATGGAGAATCAGGGTGTGCTGATCATGTGTCCAGTTCGAGATCTAATGGTCATCGACAATGGTGTTGTGGAAAATTATTAATCATATTTTTTGATTATTTGGTTTAATGTGAGAGATGCGATGGAGTTGGATTTCATCATCATAGACAATACAAGGGATTTTTACATTTGTTTCAGCCTACAATCACCAACATTTTCTCTTCTCTAGATCTATGATTCCCCTACTCTCTCTGAGGTGATGTTTCTCAGAGAAATTCAAGGCTATTTGGGATTTGAGATTGTGTGGCTATATTTGGGAGTAATATGGTGAAGAAATTTTTTTTCTCCATGGGGAGAATGTGTTCAGCTTTATCCTTGATGATGGTGATGGTTTCAAGTGAAGAAATTGTTGGTGAAAGAGTAGGGTGTTCTTGCTAGTGGTCTGGGTATGGTGGTGTGATCCGTTTTAATTTTGAGTATTTGAAATTTATGAGAGGTCTTATAAAATCTGAATTTGTTGTGGGTAGATCTTGTAGTGGAGGAATTTGTATCTTTTGGAGTTGTTTTGGTTCTCACATACCCTACAATAGTTTCAATATAAAAAAAATATGGATTATGGTGATCCCATGATTAATGAATCAATTTGAAAATTAATCTCTCCATTAATATATAACTCAAAAATAATTAAAATACTCTAGTAGCTATATAATTCTTATGAACACATTATAATTTTTTAAACTATCAATGATAAACACATTGGTATAAATTTTTTAATATGGTTCTCTCATTGTATAATTTTTATTTGTGTTGTCTGACTTTTTAAATGTAATCAATTTTATTCTTATTTTTTGTTATGATATCCTTATCATTGTTCGATGTTAATTTTAAAAAAATAAGTTACAAATGAACATAAATATTCACCATCATTCAGATAATGATGATTTATATTATTGAATGTAGTTATTAATAATGTATCTTCTAGAGGAATCTACACTATTAAAATTTTATTTGGATTATTATTTATGATTATATATCATCATACAGGATTCCCCTTTATGGATTTGGATTATTCGAGGGAACACCCAACCCTAAACCCTAAAACTGGAAACCAACCAACTCATTGGAATAACCACATTCGTTTTGACACCTTATTTAATGTTTCTCCATATGGATATTTCAACCAAGAGGAAAATCATTTAGAAGGTTATATTCATTGTGTAAAACCCCTATCTACAGAAACCCATACTCAATGTCTACATTATTTAATATTCATATATAAAAATTGAATAATTTGGGAAGGATAAATTAGTTTGGTAGTGTTTAAGAAATTAATTCTTAAATAACTCCAAAAATACAATGGAATTGTAAAATATATTGCATGAAAATATTTTTTAATCTTTTATATTATTCAAAATATCATTCGTCATATGATTGGAAAATTAATACAAATAATGGTTGCGCTCATATTCTTAATAAGATATAATTATATAAAAATATATCATGAATAAAATGCCCATAATCAATATAGAAAAGAAAATTAATATAAAAATATGCCATTTAATCAATAATTTGTGGTAAAATTGAATACATGCATAATTTAAATGAATTATTCTCATGAATAATAATTACTAAATTATCAATAAAGGAAATGATTAATATTGTATGTCGTGATTTTAGACATCATTATAAATGTGTCATTAAATCCTTACACCATGATAGGATATTTAATTGTTTGGTATATGCCAAAAACCCATTTAATGTAATCAGACTCAATTGCCTCCTTAGAACTGTCTTTAAATCTATGGGATATATAATTCCATGCCCCACTCGACACTACCTATGAAAATCATTCCACATATTTTTAAGGATAAATTTACATTATGAATAATATTACTCATCAAAAATATCCATATTAAAAAAAGAATACAGTATACCAACATTTCTCAAGATAAAAAATAAATTTCAATTAAAAATAACATATGTAGAAATGGTATATGGTTTAGGGAATAATCATATCAATGATAAAATTAATATGGGCATTAAAGGTGAATTTAATGTCTAATGAGTCAATAAAGTGAATTTAGAATGTGAATTACCATAAATAAAATATGAGGTAAAATATTTCCTTTGATTCATAAAAATTAGAGGTTTTAAAATAAATTCATTTCATTTTTATAATAAATGGAAATGGAAGAGAAAAAAATTATAAAAAGATACATATTTTTAATACTATTTTAATCATGTAGAATAAGGTGAAAATGTTAAATGTTTTTGGTGGTGGGAAGAGCAGTTAACACAATATAAGTTAAAATACAATCATTTTTATTATTTTTTAAATAATGTTGAAAATTAACACTTTCAGAAAAAAATTATAAATATTAATTAAATGCCATATAATAATTCATGGATAACATCAAATATATTTTATAAATAATTTTTCGGAATAATAATGATTTTCATGATTTAATTTTTCAAATTATTGATATGGAATGAAAATATACATGCTCAATAAGTAAAATATGATCATTTTTTATTTCTAACATACCTATTGAATGTGTAAATTAAATTGAATCATTAAAATCATGTATAAATTTATATTCGTGTTAAATAAATAAATGTCGAATATATATCCTACATTAAAGTATATGGGTATATATTACCTAATATGCCTCAATTGAGTGGAAATTGAGACGAAATCCCTTACAAAGATCATACCATTGATGTTAAAATTAATAAATGAATTATCTATGAGTAACAAATGAAAATAAACATAAAAAAGATTAAAAATAAAATAAAATAATTTAATTTCATTAAAAATAAAATATTATAATATTAAATAGAATGAAGATGTAATATAACCCAATGAAATGAAATTGAGTTATGAAACCACTTACCACTTAGTAACATTCATTTCTAATACCATCGGATAAAATTAATCGAATTGAAACCTAAAATTCCGTAAATTACAATGGATTGAGGATATAATATTAATAATGTACAATACATACAAAATATTACATATATTGGGTTCATAATTTTAATACATTCCTTGATGAATGGAAATTAAGAGAGAATCTCCAACCTCATATTGAACGTTCCATGCATGTTCTTTATCTTCCATAATAATAAACTTATGAAAATTATTTACTTTTTAAAGAAAATTTTTCATGTTAAATATTAATTTTATTTTACTAATCCCCATGTCATCTTAAATTACTAGTCAATTAATTTCATGTCGAACGCTTCGATAATATTCAGATCATATATCCAAAATGACATTGGTTGGTTTAATATTGTCAAAGAGTTAATTAATTCAACATAAATAGAATGACCATGATGAAGTAATTATCATTTTTGTAAAGAAATAATAACATAAAACCAATCAATAATTTTTTTTGGATAATTTAAGTACGTCACAATCATGAAGATAATAGGTCATACATACGAATGAGTAACATTTTCTTGTTTTTTCATTGATCATGAAGAAAAGAAGATAAACATTATTTTATATTTATAGAATAATAATTTTAGCATAAATACCAAATTATGTGTTTAAATAAACATATATATTCATGTTATGTGATACATTGGTCAAAGAAAAATCATATTGATTTGTGGAGGTGGTAGTCCACACATTTTAATGAACGATGTTATCATTTTTCAAATGAAGTCAATGGTACAAAAATGTCTTATATTATAAATTTACATACTGATTAATATTTCATTAAGAATATATATATATATATATATATATATATATATATATATATATCCATTAAATAAATCATTATAAACATCCTAGGGAGGAAATGATAGAAAATTATTTGCATCGGTTCATGAGGTGGTAATATGACGTTCAAACGAATTAATGTTTCATTTCCTATTTGATAGAATATAATATGGACATAGGTTATAAAATTAAAATAATTACTTATATATATATATTTTATATTTTCATCATTTTATATGTTTTTATGGAGATTGAAGATGAAAAAAATCCTTGGTTAAGAAAAAACCTATTATTCACACAACCTCTTTACAATTACACCTAAATCCTTACAAAAACAGATTTATGAAAAAAACAAGCCACTATATGCGGGGAGGGAATTAAAGAAGTTTTTTGGATATTTATTTTTTAAATCATCAGTTTTGTTTAGTTGTAATAAAAATGGATATGTTGATCCATTTTATAAGTGAGGTGTGGATCATTTTTTTAATTTCTTAAATTATTCAATTAATAGAAAATAATTTTCATATTCATAAGTATCAAAAAGATATAAATGAAATATAAGAATATTATGGATCTAAATGAAGCCATATAATAAAAATTTGACACAATTATTCTATGTTTATTCACTTATATTTTAGTTTTTACCCCAATTAACCCCTTTTATAATTTTTACATTGTTAATTATTTTTCTCTTTAATATTCCATAATTTTACAATAAAATAATAAAATTCCAATACATATAGGAATATTTATATTTTCGAACACATCACATTCATTATAAATATTATAATATTTTAAGTAATTTTAAATAAATAAATGTTATTATATTTATTACAACATATTATTAATATCATTTGTCACATTTTCATTTAATTTGAATTTAAATAATTAATTGAAATGTTGAATTTCTATATAATACTTTATAACATTAAAAATATTAAATACAGATCTATAATGTTATTAAAAAACATTAATATAATCAAATTATATATCATTTAATTTTTTTAATATCGATTGAAGTTTTTTACTATTAATTTAATACAAACAATATTAGTGTTGTGTGAATATTTAAGGTAATTATTTTTACAGCCCAAGAATACAGTGTAGGAAAATTTTATTCGACTACATGTGTGACACCCTACACCAAGTACGTAAGGAAATATAATTTCCCAAGAATTTATAAAATATTTCTATTTTAATTAATTTCAATATATTTTATTTCTTGAAATGCACCTGACACTTAGTTAGGTTTGTTCCCATGAGACATGGACTTTCTTTGATAGATTTCATTACACAGAACACCTGGTTTTACCCATAAATAATATATTATTAAAATATTATTATTTTTTACAACAAGTTATAACTGAGATGTTAAATTAGAAGTTATGTGAAGTATTAACTAACATATAATAATATGTAGTTTACAAAAAATATAAAATTAATTCACTGGTTAAAAATTAGTTATGAATGAATTTAATAACTCATTGATTATAAATGGATTGTTTTTATAGAAATATATTTTTATGCACACAAAGCTATTTTACCCTCATAAATTAATTTAATTAAAATTAGTGAGTTATGTTAATGTGATAAATAAATATTATTCAAAAAAATAGTTTTTATATTCATATAGTATATTTTATAGGAATAAGATAAGAACAAACCGAATTTTACAAATAAAAATATTATATGTCAAGATAAAGATAAGATTTTAAATCATGACATAAATATTATTTTACTGTGGATTTTTGTTACTTTTCACTTCTGTTTAATTATTTAAAAGAATCGTGAAAATAATGAATTTTAATTAAACACTCCATTTTTATTAAATTTATTTTTAAGGATAAATAAAATTTTAAATTATTTTTAAATTATAAAATGATAAATATTTTAGTAATTAATAATATTAATGACGTTTTAATCAATTTCCCTTTGAAATTCAATATAAAAATATTGCAATATTTTGAAAATTTTTTACTTTAAAGACTCACATTGTTGTCTCGTATATGAGATTAATTTTAAGATAATATGTACCAATTATCTAATTGAAATTTAGATAAATGGATTTCATATTTGGAAACCATATAATTTCTAATTACTATTATTTTCAACATAGTTATCACATAAAAAATATTATCGAAAGTTATTAAAATTATTTACATTGATTAAGGGGGAAATTAGTTTAACAAATGACCAAACATTAATGATAAGAGAAAATATGACATATAAAAATGTCTATAATTCATTGTATATATCTATGTATTCATTATACTCACTAAGATCTATGTTCTTCCATTATTGGAGACACTTTCAATGCAAAAAATGTTGGTGGAATTCCCTTTTCCATAATTTACAAAAGTGTCACTCCTCATCCAGTATAAAAATCACTCCTCTCCTCCCACCTAATCACACATCTCAATACATGTTGGATCAAAAAAATATTTATAAAAGTATATCCTAATCAGTATTACCCTAATCCTAGATGCCTCAATTTGGACAAAAACCCACCCAGAGAATCCATTAGGTGTAATCCAAAAGAAGTTACCCAAAGAAGATGTAATATCTTTTCTCAGGATCTTTAGATTTATTTCTATTTTCCACCCCCTCAACACTTTTAATTTAATTATTATATAAAAAAGCCAGTATTATCAAAATAATAACATGTTTTTTGTTATGTTTTTTACATACACCTATTCAAATTTCCATATAATGGGTAACAAACATACCGTTTATGTGTATGGTGAACTACAACCTTATGAAAAAAAGCTTTTATTATTTCATTTACCAACTCTCTTGGTTGGGAATTATGATGGACAAATTTTTTATATATGTTATATATGATATTTATAATTTATTCATAGTCTCTTAATTATCTTATAACACATACTATTATGGACTTTATTTTGTGGAAATAATGTATCACTGTTTGGGGAAGTGTGGGATTCATACTCATCAAAGTGATGTGATTTTTTCACATAATACATGGAATGTGAAAAAGTTGGTTTTAATAATACTATGTAATATATATGACCTATATATTATAAAATAATTATATTATACATAAATATATTTTTATTTTCATTCTTTTAATATGACGATAAAATGAAACTAGAATTCTTGTGTACGTGTGGCCTACCATCTCCATGAACGGTGAATTTAATTTTTTATCTCCCAATATTATAGATTATTATAAATACATATATGATTATTAACAAATGTCTTATTTTATGTATATGATTACATAATGAAATTAAAAATATTAGAAACAATTATCATGTCAAAACACACTCAAAATACTATGCAATTAAAACCAAAAATAATCAAATTAGTTAAAGATTATTATCAAATGGGTAATAAGATATTATAAGATGATAATATATGATATTGTAAATATTAATATGGTTCTTATATAATTTATTAATATTTTTAAATCTATTATAATATATGTTAAAGGACCTCCACCAAAGAATTAAATTCAAGGTATGAGATTTTGTCTCAATTTATATTCCACTGAGAGTTATTTTTTGTTATGCACATAATTTCCATTATATGGTGTATATATTTCAGTTTGACATATAATATCATGAATATCATTATTATTAAGATATTATAAGTTTAATTTAATTTTAATACATTTTTAGATTATTATTCAAATGTTTAAATGTGGTATGGGACACATTGGAAAGTTTAAAGATTATTCTACTCAAAAAATGTTTTTAATGATAATATTTGCAATATCTCTTCAATTTTTGATTGGTAACATTATATTGAAACAATGACAATAAATTCTTGAAAATAATATACAATATAGGGTTTAAATAATTCAACCATTTCACATAATATCCTGATTAATTCATTATTCATGTTATCTTGAGTTTCAATTTTAATTATTTCATCTATGGGGATTTAAGTTAAAAGTTTCCAAGTAAAAAAGAATTTGATAAAACAATTTCATTTAATTGGGTTATATTATATCCTCATATTTTTATTATTATACGATTATATGTATAATGAATTTTACTATATATTTGTGTACTTCTACTCTTATAAGTGGATTTACAACTAATAAACATAATTTACTCATCTATTGATTCTCACTCAAATATTACAATCATTTCGAAGGTTTAAATTAAATTATAATTTTGTTCTATATTTTTTACATTTGAATTTAAATTATGTTAAATTACTTTATTACCTTTTATTAAAACCATTTATTTTATTCTCAACTGATAATTGATGTACTTTTTCAATTTACTTTACAATTTTCTCATTCTTAGGTACTCAAAATGTATTTTAAAAAACTGAACTTTATTCAATCAGATTACCTATTTATAATTGAAAACAATATTTTTTAAATAATGTTTCAAAAATGTTTTCAACCATTATAAATTGATTTATTAAATACATTTTTACCCTTATTTTATTTTATCAAATTATTTAATGGTATCTTCTTTTCACTTTCTAAAAAATGTATTTTTCTATCATTTTTACCATGAAAGGTAAATTTTATTTTTACATTAAATAGAATGAATGTTTTTATGGGATATTATTTTTTAAAATATTACATTGAATGTTTAAAAGATTATATTATAACGAATAAGTTATAATAATTGATTTTCAAATAAAATTATTTTCATATTCAATTTAAAAATAAAATGAATACTTTATTCCAGATTATTTTTAAAGATATTTTTTATAGTATTTATATTAATAAATGGAAACAACCCTATATTTATACTCCACTTGGAATATGTTGTATTGATACCATCCTTGTAATTCCTCTAGATGATTTTTGATTGATTTGGCCATGTATAATATATATTTACACTTTCTCGAATCCATTTTTAGTCCCATTGAAATATTAAATTCCTTATTATCATTGAACATTGAATTTCCCCTAATTATACATATAATTTATCATGGATATAAGTATTTCATAAACCATATACCATTATTCATATGTTGTCTACATTGAAAAGTATTTTATTATATGGGTAAATGTTGATAAATATGAATCTTATATTAAATAATGATATTTGATAAGGAAAATTGTATATTTTATATGGGGATTCATTGGGACATGAAATACATGCGTTGGGGAATATTTAAGGAAAGCCATGAGAGCTGAGGATTAGTTAACAAAAGACCCACAATGCATCAGTAGTCTGACGAGATGAAATTAGTTGGATAAAAACCCTTCGAGTTTATTTCCATGTAGAATAGATGGGTTTTTACCAAAAGATATATTTTTCTAGTTATTTGTATTTCTATGATATTTTCACACTTAATTATCATTTTACTGATTACATGGAATGCATCTTCAATTATAACCTTTCCATTATGAATATTTTCATTAATTCATTATTTCTACTACTATAAAAAAACCATACTATGCATTTTATCTCACTCTTATTATGTTTCATTTCCATAAGAATCCATGAAATATTTGAAGGCTGAGATGAAAGAATATGTCTTGTGGAATAAAGTTATCCTAAAATTATGTTGTAATTAGTATATTTTTTTAACACAAGAATCATGTATGTATCTACTTTACCAAAACTACTGAACTTTTTAATCCATCTAGATTTGATTCCTTGTAATGATTCCCATGTAATGGTATTAGACACCGACTTATGGATTGCTACGGTTAGGTCACTATATATGGTATCATAGGAAGTTTAGTAGAATCCATGAAACTATATTTAAGAAAACATAGATTAGGGAATATATACATATGTTATAATTTTGGGATAACTATATAATAACACCCTAGAATTTGGGTATCGTAGATATTATGTGGTTCTTAATATAAATACATACCTTTCTGAATACTATAAGTGGATGTTTCTCAGGAACATATGTACATATTATTGAAAACACTATCATGGTTTGTTGGGGCTAACACGGTGTAACCTAGTACATGACGACAGACCACACTCAACACCTAGTTTGACACTCCCATGGGATACTCTTAGGATATTTCAAAATTTATTTACATACAACTATTAGGGATTTGAATAGATAATTTCAATGAATGACCTAGGTTAAGGCTTAGACAATTGAATGGCCACTGTTGAAATAAAATGGATGAATTATTTTTGTATTGGTGTCATATTGAACACCTTGGAAAAAAATCTATTTAGTGATTAACCTTATTCAAAGGTTCTACATCATAATTATTTTTTAAATTATATTATTATAGTTTTAGGAAAGGAAAAAATTTATGTCAGGTGACAACCCAAAAAATTGTCAATGTAGTGGGACTTGAACCCATGGATGATGGAAAATAATGATTTGATGCCAACCACTGACCTACACAGTATCCTTGTTAATTTGTCTTGTTTTTAGTTGAACATTTTGACGAATAAATATTAATGATCAACCATTATTGAAAATTTTTAGGTTTAGATATTAATATCTTAACCATTTTGGATTTTGAAAATATTCAAAAAAATAATTAATGTATTTTCACTCTTTTTGGGCCATACAATCCAGAAAATTTTAATTTTAGATATTTAGGGATGAAAGTTATATTTTTTATACTGATTTTATAATGTAATGGATAAATTTGATTTTGAGTGAAGCACAATAAAAAGGTGTAATTTTTCATAAGAAACTAAGACATATCATGTTACTAAATTTCCCTATATTCTAGTGTTTTACAAATAATTTTTAACATGATGAAAAGGATCATGAATTTTTTTTCCCAAATAAAATATTTTTTTAGAACCAATGGTCTTAAAAATAATCACAGATTTATGGAATTGAGGTCCTTAACATTATATATATCATTCACTTGTTATTGATTGATGTCCTCGATCACTCCCTATAAATATTTATGATTTTTTCAATGTATGTATTTCAAATTTCCAATAATTATATCCTACTTATAAGCATAGTTTTATGTTATTCCATGTGACCTTTGTACTTCCCATTTTCTCTTTTCTAGTGGATTTATGACAAACAATTCTCATGAAGAGTGATTTCAAACATAAAAAATATCAAAAAATATATAACCAAAAACAAGTTTCAATTTTGAAGATTAAATTTAATTTTTGAAAGGAGAATGTAACAGCACAAAAATATAATGTAGGAACATCATATTTGATATCATGTATGAAATGAAAAACCAGTCATGTAATGAAAAATAGTATCCTAAGGCTTTATAACATATTTAATATTTAAAATAAATAGAAACTATTTTATATCATGAAATTCACATGAATATAAGTTATATTTTGTCACACGCAACATATATTTTCCTCGATAGATTGTGATACATGAAAGAACTTTTTTTACTGAACAACTCTATATTATTAATACATTAATATTTAATTTAATAAGATATATCCAAACTATTTAATTAGTGGTTATTAATAGTATTAAATAACATATAAAAATATTTAGTTTATAAAAAATATAAAATTAAATCATCGGTTACCAATAAATTAGAAATGAACAGAAGAACCTATTGATTTTAAAGGGAATGTTTTTATAGAAATATTTTTTTATGCTCAAAAAATATGTTTTATAATTGTAAATTAAATTATTTTAAATTAGTGAGTTATATTTATGTAATATAAATATAAATATTATATATTCAATAAAATATTATTTATATTCTTCCAATAGATAATATATGCATAAGACAAGAACATACCTAATTTTACTCATAAAAACCTATATAATTTTACAAATACATTATTACCTAATTTTAATAGAGAACATATTATAAATAATATTTTAAAAAGATTTATATATATTATATGTAGAAATAAAGATAAAAATTGGAATCGAAACATTCAAATTAGGATAGAGTGATTTTGTTTTGTTTTTTAGTGATATTTTTTTAAAATAATAATGAAAAATAATTAATTTTAATTAAAAATGAATTTTGTAGATAATTTTTTTATAATGTAAATAATATTATAATTTTTTTAATTATTAATAACACATAATTTTTTTTATTTAATCCAATTATGGTCATTGAAATCAATTTCAATTTGAAATTGGATATAACAACATAGCGATGTTTTGTAAGTTTTTACATTAAAAACCCGTATTTTGTCCCGTCGGTAGGATTAACCTGAAATTAATTTCTAATAATTACCTAATTGGAATTGGAAAAAATGGATTCCATATTTAAAATAATAACCAATTACATTTTTAATTAATGTCAACATTGTTTTTAATAAAAAACTAGTTAATGCGTTAAAAAAATATTACAATGGTTAAGAGAAATATTAGTTTAACAAGGAAATAAAACATGAAAATAAGATCTGAAAAGACATATAATTTTTTTAAATTTGCTTTTTATATTATTATTTCAACCATATCCTAACATTCATATAATCATCTCCCTTATTTTATCAGTTTTTAATGCAAATAACATAGGGGAAATTCCCTTTTCAAAATTTACAATAGTTTCACTCCACCTCCAATATAAGAAAGGCCTCCTCTCCTCCCACTTCCTCACATATCTCAAGACACCTTGAATCATCTAAAATATACCCATGTAGATCCTCTAAATACCTTACCTAATCCTAGAATCCTATACTAGTGCATAAATCCATCCAATGAAGCCCTTTGGTGAAAACCAATTTGAGTAACCCGAAGAAGATGAAACATCATTAATCAAGCTCTTTAGTATTATTTTCATTCTCTACCCCGTAAAAAATTCAAATTAAATGATTATATAAAAACAACATTAACCTAAAAAGACTTGTATTTTTTTATGTTATGGTTTTACCTACAATACCTCACACTTCCATCTTCTGGGTAACGAACATAACATTTATGTTTACGGAGAAATACATCGTCATGAAACGATGTTGAACATTTTCCTATTCCACCTATATTGGATTAGAATTATTATGAAAACATTATTTATATTTTTTATATATGATATTTATAATTTTTATAAACATATTTAATTATTTAATAATAGATACCATTATTTAATCAATTTTTTTGGAATATAATAACATCGTTTGTGGAAATATGGGTTACAACCCCCTCAAGGCAATGCGATTCATTCAAAATATACATAGAATATATAAAAGATTGTATTAATATACCAATGTAACATATATAACATATATATATATAACTATAATTATTATATATATATTTATAATTTTATTTTCTTTATTTTGATAAGATAATGAAATGAAATTAGCGTCCATGCATACATATGACCTACTGTCTTTATGAACGGAGCATTTCATTTATTATCTCTCAATACTATATATTATTCTAAATACATTTATACTTAATATATTCTATAATTAAATAATATCTTAAAATATTCAGATGATCAAACAATGAATTTTATAATAAGAGCAATAAGTAACAAGTTAAACAAACATGAAATACTATGCAATTAACAACAAAACTAATGAATATATTGAAACATTATCAACAAACTGGAAATAAAATATTATAAAAAGATATTATGTAATATTTAAAATATAAATATGTTTTGGGTATAAATTATTGACACGTTTCAAACCATTATTCATTAATATATAGGGCCTTCACCCAAAAAGGTAATGCATGGTAAGGGTTTTTATCTCAATTTAAATTCCATTGAGACTTATTTATTATTATGAACCTAGATTCTTATATACAAAGTATATATTGACCATTGGCATGTTATATCATAAATATATTTATTATAATGATATTTTATGTCTCATTTAATTTTAGTTCTTCATGAAGAGAATGATTCAAATGTTTTAAAGTGGAATGTGAATCATTATAATGTTTAATGATTATTCTGCAAAAGATCATTTTTAATTATTATCTTTGAAATATCACTTCATTTTGTGATTTTTTATTTATATAGAATCAATATATTTATTTTATTAGGAAAATTTATTATATATGGTGTACATACTTCCACTTTGTCACATAAAATCTCGATCCATTAATTATTCATCATATATTGTGTTTCAATTTGAATAATTTAATCTAAGGGTATTTGAGTGGAAAGTCACCATGTGGAGAATAATTTCATAACAGAATTTATTTTCAATGTGTTATATTACTTCATCATTATCATTAATATAATATGATTATGTGTATAATTAATTTAAATATCTATTTATATATTTCTACTCAAATATGTGGATTTGATGTTTATATATATAATCTACTCATTGATTAGTTCTCACCCCAACATTGTAATATTTTTAATGGTTTACCATACAGTCTCATTTTTTAGGAATGTTAACACATTAATTCCCATAAGATAACATTATTGAACTTCCACAAATTATCTATATCATTTATCAAGGATATGTGTATTTCTTAAACTATATTATATTTCTCATAAAGTATTATATGTAATGTTATTTGATTATATTGGAAAACATTGATAAATTGGTATCCCTTATTTAATATAAATATTTGACCTGTAATATTACCTATTCAATATGAGGAATGAATCATACATTAATAAAATAATTTGGGGAATATTTATGGATATCTCTATGGTTTGGGGACCCGTTAATGGACACCCCACGATGCATCGATTGTCTCAAGATAAAAAATTAGTTTACAACAACCCTATAGTGATTATTTCAAAGTAGAAGAGATGAGTTTCTACCCATAATAATAAATAGTCTTGACAAGAGAACTTGATAGTATAATGGTTCATGCCCCATATATATGTCATAAAATGATTATGAAATGAATTAATATTGATTATGGTATTATTTATCTGTGATGTTGTTTTCCAAAATATTTATGGACACATTTAATTCATAGTATAATGACTAAATATCATATGTTTCATGTTATTTACCTTTCATACTATTTATGCACTTCCTTCTTAGTTTTTTGATTAAAAGGAATGTGTTTTTAGTTATTATCTTTCCATATTTACTTTTACATTAGTTCATTATTACTTTCACTATAATTTTCCCTTACAGAGAATTATATCTTATGTTTATTGTGTATACATTCCACAGTAATCCAAGATGTATATTAATATGTATATAAAACCATATGCTATATGGAATAAAGTAATCCTAAATATTATACTATAATAATTGTATTATTTTTTAATTCAAGAATGATGTTTTTATCTTCTATATGATGTATACGAAACTCCATGATCCTTTTGGATTGGACTCCTTGTAATCATGGAAATGTTATATTGTTTGACAGCATCATAAGGATTTTAGGGGTAGAGTCGCTGCAATTAATTCCTTACTAATATATATATATATATATATAATCATGGAAAAAATAAATTATATTTAAAAAAACCTTTATATCAAATCATAACAGTTATTTATCATTAGGTAAAAAATTTAATATAAAAAACAATGAGGATGAATATTTTTACTTTTCAATAAATAAAATAATAATAGTCAATATCAAATCCCAATTGAAACACATGATCATGTATTCAAATATTAGAGTTTTATGGATAAAATATGTTCATTCAATGAAATTAAGGAACATATTAAGGTTATTTTCAAGACCTTATCATATTAATTTTAAACATATTTACTCAATTTAACATTTTAGTGGTGACAATTATTTTATATGGTAACTATTCAAAATGAAAAAAATATAAAAGAGGAAATATTTAACAAATTAAGATATAAAATATGTGATAGATTGTTTCAATATTTAATTTAAATAATTGGTATTGATTAATTTAAAATCAAAACAAAAAATGATATGAAAAACATTTATTTTTAAAAATATGCATTTTTGTATATAAGTATTTATATACCAAATTAAACCATAAAAAGGAATATAATTAACTTAATTGGATAATAAAAAATTAATATAACTAATTTTAGTTTGAATTAATTGTAAAATATAATTTAACATTGTAAATTCTGGAATGAAAAAGGCGGTTTTCAATCAAAATATGTACTTTCACTATTCATTGAAAAGTAAAACTTTTTATATAAATCCAAAAATATTCATACATGATAATTCAAATATTTTGATTTAGAAAGTTCATTTCATGAAATAAAATATGTTTTTTAAAATTGAATCATTTTAAAATGTTTATTTTCTCACAAAAAAGAAAAAAACATTTTTGAAGGAACCATTTTTTTTAATATAAAATATCAATAATAAAATTTGAGCTTTAATTTTCTAAATAATAATAAATATATTTTTATTGTGTATCAAATTCATATATATTTACATATATATATATATATTAAAATGTAGTTATTCCTATTCATTTCCACCAAATTAACATCTACGTAAAAACATTAAAATTTAGATAATAATATTTTTGGTTCATTAAATCTTGGTGTATTATATTTTTTATTCTATAAAACATATTGTTATTTTTTAAATATCATGGTGTTACATTATATCCCTTTAATATATTTCATCTTCTCAATTTGATCATTTTTTCAATTTCACATTTGAAATTTTCATTGTGGAAAAGCATTAAAAAAATAGTTAATAAAACATATTCTTAAAAAGAGGGAATGGGTAAATAAGACGTTTCTTTATAATTACACATAACTATGTTTCCAAATAATATAATGTATCACATCAGTCCATTTATTCACCCGAACAATTATTAGGTATTTTTAACCATCGGGCCTTTGGTATTCATCCCCATCATCGAAAGACAGTCGACTATTATTGAGGGTGTAATGAGATTATAGTTAGGAGATTATACCCTCTTATGATGGTAATAACAATGGTATATATTTACATAAAATTAAATAATATGAAAAAAAAGTTTGACATGTAACCCACTTTAACATAATCAATAATAGATAGAATGAATAATAACCAACAAGATCAAATTTTCTATTTCAAAAATAAAATACCACAAGATACCATATGTAGAAGAATGCATACTTGTCAGGTCGGGCAAGAAAATAGAAAATTTTATGGTCTCCCATGGCCAACCATTAGTACATATATATAACAAGCATGTTAATACAAATAAGGCTCAAAATAATAAACTCTAGAGAATGAAAGAACATTCATGGTCGCTCATCATCCATACAATGACAAAATTTCTGACATACCACTAATGTACTGGTCTTGAGGTCAGTCCCTTACTTGATCATAGAAGAATAAAATATACTCATGTCCAGAAGGCCCCGCTATGGGTGTGAGAATAATCTCAATATGGTTCCACCTACAAGTTCTTCAATCTCATAACTGATTAAGTAGTTACATCTAAATGTAAAGGAAATGGGACATAAAATTCAATAAAAAATATACATCCATTGTACTCTACATAAAAAAGGAATACATCATATAATTTTTTAATCATTAGAAAAAATATACTTGTGCGGATCCATAGAATAAAAATCATTGAATTATCTGTCAGGAAAACATTATAGGTGAATCCTTAAGTTCAACTTCCGAAATTTCCACTGAGCAACTCAGGCAATGAAACATGTGTTGACATCAGAATAGGAACACCCGAATAATATGTACCTAATCTCTAGGTCCTCTTGTTGAATACTCCCATCAGACTGAAACCTGACTTCCTAGGGCACAACAATATATTTCCTCAAAATAAAAAACATCTTCAGATAAAAAAGATGACATCCTAATGAACAGTGATATTTGGTCACCCAAATAATCCTAGACCAGTGGCCTTAATAAAATGGTGAGCCTCACCCCCCCCCCAAAATTATCAATATCAACACCATCAACTGATGGATCCCCACAATCCATGTGGCTGTCTATGAAAAACATCTTTGATATCACTATTGGTCAACACTATCCAATGCTGAATCTAATGGAGGCCTCTAACCACTAGAGTGGTCAGTACCCCCACATCATTTGATTTATATATGTGTTCACACCACTCCAAAGGTGTGTCAGAAAATCCCAAAGAGTAGAATTCAATAACAATGTACCTAAGACACAACATCCATGCACCTCGTTCCCCTAAAATAATTTTTCACATTTTGATGTTCAACACCATCCAATATCACTTGAGCCACTCTTGTTTCCTGAATAGCTAACTTCCCCAACATGAGGACTAAGACATCCGACCTATTATCAACATCACTGAATGAATTTAGGCCTTTCCCGACATGAAGAACAATTTCACCTTACTAGGATGGTCAACTCCAGATCAATCATCTGGCTGCACCCATCACATTCACCTAGAACCATCATGATCAATATAATACAATAAAATTAATTTAATAAAGAAACACTCCTCGATGAATATTCCCAAGGTCCGAATCCTATTACCTGACTCATTCTATTTGTGGTCATCAGAAGACATTCCTAATGTAAACCGACGTGACTAATTTATTTAATAAAATGTTAGAAACTAAATTATTAGGGCCTCTCATGGACATCCCAATTGCATGATTATGAATGAACCAGTAAAACATGACTGAAATCAAATAGAAATATATACACCCCCTTCTTCATGTTGGTAGATACTTTCTCACCTAGTATGAGACTCTAACATGATCCTATTTAGAAAAAACTAGTGTATTATATTAACACACTAAAAATAGGATAAAATGGCTTGCACTGAATTATCCCATAATATTGAGAGAGAGAGAGAGAAGAAGAAAAGAGATATGTGGATAAAATTCCTTAGTAATAAGATTTCAACACCCCAGATAAATATTGAATCAGTTCCCAAATAATTAATATGGATCAAATCCCATGCGAGGATACAGAAATGAGAGACCCCCTATGTGCAAGGTGGAGGAGAGGAGAAGTGAGGGAGAAATCAAAAATATATTGTTGGAATTATATTAAATTATTCACTTCAGTTGGCCAACAATGTAAGAACCTGGTTCTTAATCATGAGTTACAAGTTTCTTCTTATCCTTTTTCCTTATGTGTTTTTGAAAAAAAGTTTAAATCTGGGGAAAATCCCACATTTGTGGGTACATGTCGTGTACATTTCCACAGGCTCTGTACATTGGCCGTGTGGGATGAGAATACAGGCCGTGTAGGATTGTCGATGAGGAAGGGTGTAAAAACTGACTACATGTCATGTATTTAATATATACACGTCATGTACTAAGTCACCAGGTGAACTGTAAGGCAGTGGGAATAGCCTCACGTGGGAAGATAGTTCATTCCATGTATATAGTAGTACACGTCGTGTAATCAAGTTGGCTGATTAATAGTAAGGCGGTGGAAAGTGTCCGCTAGAGGAAAAGATAAAAAATTGGAAAGTACATGTCGTGTACTTGAGATTACACGCTTTGATGTTATGTTTTTTTGTTATAAACCGGTAGTAGCCTCCTCTTTCAACATAGGAATCTTTGAACGAACCAGGAGTGCGGAAGATGAGGCCGATGCTTGGATGAACTCCTGATCACTCACCGGAACTCTGATTCCTCCACTGTTGATCTCGTTTGAACAACATAGGTGAGATCTTCCTGTTCCTAGATCCTATCCTTACAATTCTTTCCCAAGGGGATGTTATTTAATTTTGAATGGGTGAATGTTTATCCTAGATCTACACTGTTCTTGGTTGTTTCGGGAGGCTTCCTTCTCATATATCGATCAGAGGAGATCGAGGTAGGTGTTCTTGTGTTTAATTCCAACTGTTGAGTGATTTTGTGCACTGTTGTGCTATGCACCCATGTTTGGGGAGTCATATGGCTGAGTCCTTAGCTGTTAAAATATCTAGATTTTCATAGATAATCTAGTGAATGAGTAAAAACTATTGTTTCAGATTGTTGCTTTGATCTGGGGCCACCCTAAGGGTGTGTTCACCTTGTTTAGCAGTTTATCCAAGATACCCCTGGGTATTCCATGATGATAGCATGTTTTGAGTTTTCTTGAGGGGAAATATATTTAACACTTTCTTATGCATTGGGCTCGGCCTGGTTACTTGCTTAGCCTAAGGGCAGTGGTTTGCTTATCTTGAGGGAAGTGTTTTGTTTAGCTTGTGTCCAGTGTTCATTTAGCATGAGGGAAACTTTTCTTATGCCAGTGGGCAGTAGCTTCTGTGACTAAGGGTAGTATCTCGTACGCCTGGGGGAAATAGTCGTTATGCATGTGGGAAGTAACCTGAGGGTTTCATTTCTATTTTCTTGAGAGTAAGTATTTGCATGTATGAGGACAATAGTTACTTTGAATGTCCACTGGGGTGATTTATTATCTTGTTCCACCCAATCTAAAGAACAATCATGGAATTGATAAATAAGTATTAAAATGAGAATTTGACTATTATAGATAGTTACTTTTGAGAACATCCAAGTTTACTACATTTTATTATTTCACACTATTATTGCACATTTTCACTGAATGTTAGGCACGAGGCATTGATGTTTTCTTACTGGGATTTATTTCTCACACCCTGTTTGGGTCATGTCTTCTTCCCAAAAAGATTATATTTTTGTAGGTGTCGATAAGGGAATGGGTCCATATATAGGTACATGATTGTTGTAGAGGAGTAGGAGAACATGGGACTGAGCTTAGGCTTACAATGCTGGTGAGTTCCTGTTGCACTGTTTTGTTTTAATTTTCTATACTTGGTACTTTTTACTGTAGTGTATTTGGTATTTGTGTATCCTATTTTGGCTGCTTTATTTGATTTAGAGACATGTTGCATCATCTTATATAAGATGGCTGATTATCATTTACTTCATTCTCGTTGTGCCTTTCAACAATAAATAGTTTACACCTTCCAATTTTTGTATGTTTATATTTCTCTGTTGCACTACACTTTGAAAAAATGAGGGCATAGTTTCCCCATTATCATACTTAGGCCCTCACTGCAACTCATTAGCCTCTGGCATTTTGGGAAATGATCTTGAGGTCATGTGACCAACAGGTTTCAGGGAACCCGATGTAAGGAACCTAGATCCGGGACATTACATAGTGTTATATAAGTATTTATTTTCTCCTTGAATTACTGTTTGGAGCATATAGTCAAGGATATGATGGAAAAGGTACTTGGTAATAAGCTGTTCCCCGGATTAACTAGCCCGTGTATAGGGAAAAACCAATTTACCTCGAGTGGAAATTTTTCTGGATTTTCAATTTTACAGTTGATTTGATTTCACCATTGGGTGATGCACTTGTGGTGTGCTATTTAACTTTTTATACTGGGTTCTATTTAGTTGCAACCCGATGATATGAGGGTATGCCATCTCATGAATAATTTATGAACATGTTAGAATCACATGTCATGAAAAGTTTCCAAGCCATGCAGGTGCACTAGGAATTACAATTTGTTGTGATAGATGTTCTGTTAGTAAAGGCATGCTATTTTGATAGTTTCCTGGATAAAAATACCTTCTATTTGATAAGTTATTATTGTTTGACTTTTTGTAGAATGAACTCCAAACATTGGTTTATGAGGAGTATGGGCCCTCATTGACAAGAATTTGGGGGATCATTGAATTTGTTACGTTTTTTATAACATGTATAAGATGCCAAGCATTCATTCGCGTGGAGTATAGTCCCTAACGAATCAGAATTTTGCACTTAGGAGTTGGTTTCAGTGTTTTTCTAGGATCTGGAGTAGTTTCTAAGGCTTAATGTATGGAAACACCCAGAATACACACCGTTTAGTTTTGACTACACGCCATGTACTCTTCTATTTGGGATGAAATGAAAAAATTTTAAGTACACACCTGTTACCATAAGTACATGCCATTTAGTTGCTAACTGTGTCTTAGATAATGTAGGTACAACCACGGGATGGGAAAACTCTAGAGGGCACACATTGTGTACCGGTTGTACATGATGTTTCATCTTGACCCTGTGTCCGGCTGTGTAACTAACAATACGGATGTATAAATCTTCGTGTAAACACACCGTGTGAATGCTAAACATGCTGTGTAGTGTGATATTGGTACCCGACCATGTAACTAGCAACACTGGTCGGTGTTTCCTCTTATTGTACATGTCGTTTCCATATAGAACATGCCATGTAGTGTGAGCTGTGTATCCATCAATGTCAATAACAACACGAGTCAATGAATCTCTTCTAGTACACACCGTGAACCTGTGGGACACACTATGTAGTCGTGACCTGTGAGAGACAGTGTACACTTTTCCATGTGGTTGGGAAGATGGGGTGGTGTACATGCCATGTGCAGGTGTATCACATGGTGTTCCTAGGGATGAGACACACCAAGGCCAACATCGGAACACGACCATGTAAGGGCTTATGGGTACAAGCCATGTAGATTATATACATGTTGTGTAGTCTCGTTCAAAAGAGAGTTGTGTGGCATAACCGTGTAAAAGGACTCGTGTAGGAGACGAAAATCCAAGTACACGCCATGTGTGTAGACAACACGCCATGGGTTTGGGGTGCCACATGACCAGTTCTAGAAATGTACATGCCCATGTGAATGACTTAAGGGAGAACACCGTGTAGGGTTTATACACGTCGTGTAGTCTTGTTTTGTAAAACATGATGGTTATTTGTTCCATGTTCCCCTCTTATGTTTCCATCTCTTAGTCCTTGATGATCATAATTTTAGGGGTTTGTTTGACCTTGTAGAGTCATTCTGCCGAGACGACCACAAGTTGATATCCAAGAGAGTAGCAGCGATTATACTTTACCGTTGGTAGGCCATGGGATACTGATGGATCCTATAGCAGAGCCATATGCGGCGCTAGCCATCATACCGGACATAGGTGCAGATGCACAATTCTATGAAGGCTTTATGCGGTTCATGCAGACATTATAGGGAGCACTACCAAATCCCACATCTAGGGTAGAGTTGAAACGTTTTTTCCAGCAGCAGCATCAGCCTATGTTTTCAGTTTATGGTGGGCCACATGCTGCGGAGTCATGGATGGATTCATTGAAGAGTATATTCGAGCATCTTTAGATGCCTCTAGGGAGGAGGGTCAAGCTCGTTAATTACATGCTACATGATTTCGCCAAGAGATGGTGGGATGTTAATAACCAGAATTGGAATCAAAGGTACATGGTGTGGGAAGATTTTTAGGTAGTCTTTTATGAATTTTTCTTTCCTCATATGCTATGGGATGATCGAGCTGGAGAGTTCATTAATCTGCAGCAGGGCGCTATGGCAGTGATGGATTATTCTGCCTGCTTCACCAAGAAACATCCTTTTACACCAGTTCTGGTGGGTGGTGAGGAGTTAAGGGATAGAGTCATTGAAGATGGTATTTTATATGACATCCGAGCAATGGAGAATGTTTTTAGGTTTCCTACATTACATTCTATTATGAACCAGGCACTGATTATTGAGCGGAACCTGCAGGAAGCTAGTGGTGCAGGCCAGGGCGGTTCAGTAACAGTCTCTGGTAATGTTTCTATCGGCAAGAGAAGAGGAAGATTGATTTCTCAAATGGTGGCAGCACTAGCCGGAATATTTCATCATGTATCTAGGTAGTGTGGTACCAGTGTGGTAAATAGGGTCACAATAGACCTCAGTTTCCACGTGACCTAGTTGACTGTCGGGCTTGAGGAATGATGGGTCATCTTTAGCTTTTTTGCAGGTTGTTTTCACTAGTGAATAGTTAGAGGGGTTCTATAAAGACTCTGCATGTAGGAGTAGGGATAGTATCTTCTTACGAGTGAGGGAATTGGAATACGGTAGGACATTCAGGCCGAGCTGGTGGTCGTGACCATGGTAGCCATACACCGGGATCTCAGAGACAGTAGGGTGGGTCAGCTCTTGGTAGTCAGGCTGTGTCGAAGGGTCGCAACACTGGGTAGGAATATACCGTGTACAAGACCCAACAAGAGCAGGATCCCGAACGTTCCACTGTTAGTGGTACTATTCAAGTAACTTCTGTTTTATCTTCTGTACTTTTCGATACGAGAGCTACAAATAGATTTATATATTTTCCCATTGTGGAGAGCCTGGGGTTATATGTTTCTTCTTCTTCTAATATCATGATGCTAGACACTCCATTGGGAATTAGAAATGCTTTTGTGTATCAGTGCAAGGAGTTCCCTCTAGAGGTTGGTGGGTGTCACGTTCTATGGGGCCTCTATGTAATAGAGTTAGAGAGCTATGATGTCATTCTCGGGATGGAATAGTGGGTAACCTTAGTAGCCTTTGTAGATTTATATTGTCGCAGGGTGAGATTCACGTCACCAGAGGGTGAATGGGATGTCCAGGGGAGCCGATCTGGACTTGAGCATCGTGGGTGTGGTGGTTTGACAACAAAGATTGCGAGTTTATATCTGGATGACCAGGGAACTTGTCAGAAGGATTTACCTCTTGTGGTTGATTATTTCATGGACGTCTCCCTGGAATATTTTTTGGGTCTACCTCCCATGAGAGAGATGAATTTCTCTATTGATCTTGTTCTAGGAGTATCACTAGTGTTCATTCCTTATTTTAGGATGGTTACACCAGAGTATCAGGAGCTCAAGAAATAGTTAGAGGAGTTGAAAGACAATGGTTTCATCCAACCCACTACTTCTCCTTGGGGTTCACTTATCCTGTTTATGAAGAAGTCGGACGATACCCTCATCCTCTATGTGGATTATTGGAAGCTGAACTAGTTGACGGTCAAGAATCGATATCCCTTACCGATGATTGATGATATTTTTATCAACTTATAGGAGCACAAGTGTTCTCGATGAATGAAATGAGATCCCGATTCCACCAGTAGCACATTAGACCATCGAACATACCGCTTACAGCCTTTCGAAGAAGATATGGTCTATACGAGTACTTGGTCATGTAGTTCAGACTCTCAAACGAACCACCAATTTTTATGAATATGATGAATTTTATGTTCCAACCATATCTGGATTCTTTTGTTGTAGTCTTCGTGGAAGATATCATGATGTACTCTCACTCTCGACATGACCATGCCACCCATATAGATATCATACTGAGTACACTGAGAGAGTATAATCTATATGCTAATCTCTCAAAGTGCCATTTTTGGATGGACCAGATACACTTCCTGTGTCATATTATCTTAGAGGCCGGAGTGGTAGTAGACCCGGAAAAAGTGAGAGCAGTAGTTTCCTGGGAATAGCCTCAGAACTTTTTTTTAATACATAGTTTCTTTGGGATGGCTGGTTACTACAGCTGCTTTATACAAGACTTCTCCCACTTAGCAACACTGTTGATGGGTTTGACTAAGAAGGGTATAATGTTCGTTTTGTCTGAAGCTTGTGAGACAGCCTTTTAGGAGATGAAGGGAAGGTTGACATGAAAACCAGTCCTCAAACTTCCAGAGTAAGGGAAGAGCTATAATGTTTACTGTGATGCATCAGGAATTGGGCTGGGAGCATTAATAGTGTAGGGCGATCGAGTACTTGCGTAAGGGTCTCAGCAGTTGAGGCCACATGAGAGGAATTACCTGACACGTGATCTCGAGTTGGCTGTAGTTGGGCATGCGTTACGTTGTTAGAGACATTATCTCTTGGGATAAATTTTTGTGGTTTTTATGGACCATAAATTTCTTAAATAGATCGTTACCCAATGTGACTTGAATTTGAGACAGTGAAGGTGGGTTGAATACCTTCAGTCCTTCAACATTAAGCTTACCTATACACCTGGAAAGGGTAATGCCATGGATAATGCACTGAGTTGGAGGACATATATACATGTAGTGCTGGAGGCTAGTGGTGAGTGTTAGCTCATGGATTTGTTTATTTAGATTCATTTGGAGGTGCACGACAGTTAGGGGAAACCCTATCTTTCATCCTTAGCTGTAAATTCTACCCTTCTGAATATAGTGAGGATGAGACAATTTTTACATTCAGAAGGCCTAGTTCTACGGGATTCGGTGGCAAGTGAGGACCCTCCTCCTGGTTCGACGATAGGTGACGATGAGTTATTGTGTATCCATGGATGAGTGTCAGTTCCATGGGATATACGCAATGAGTTGATGCACTAATTTCATGTTTCATCCTGGGATATGCATTCCGGGGTTACCAAAATGTACCGTGACTTGAGACATCAGTATTGGTGGTCGGGTATGAAAAGAGAGGTAGCTAGTTTTGTTACGAGATGTTCCACTTGTCAGCAGGTGAAGGTGGAGAATCAAAGGCCAGCCGGACTATTAGAGCTGTAACACATTCCAGAGTGGAAATGGGATAATGACGTGATGTACATCATGACCGGGATGCAGAGGTCTCCTCGAGGAAATGATGTTATATGGTTTTTTGTGAAAAAACATACCAATGTAGCTTACTTTTTTCCGATCAAGGAGACATTCGGTGTTGACGAGCTCGAGAAGTTGTATATCCGAGAAGTGGAATGACTTAATGGGGTCCCTGGTTCTATCTTTTTAGATAGGGATGCACATTTGACATCTCGTTTTCGGAAGAGTTTTTAGAGGGAATTGGGTATAAAGGAGCTTCAGAACACAGCTTACCACCCTTAGACCGATGGCCAGATAGAGCGTACGATACAGGTTCTAGAGGACTTTCTTTGTGCATCCGTCCTAGAATTTTGGTGCTCTTGGTAGAAGTACATACCCCTGGTTGAGTTTTCCTTTAATAATAGTTTTCAAAAATCTTTTGAGATGGGACCTTACGAGGCTTTATATAGTAGGCAATGCTGATCATCTTTATACTAGTTGGAGGAAGGTGATGCAGCTTTACTGGGACCACATCTCGTGCAGGATACCTTAGAAAAGGTCTAGTTGATTAAAAAGTGGATGGCTGGTACACAATCTCATTAGAAATCTTATTCTGATCGCCGCAGACGACCCTTGGAGTTCGTGGCTGGGGATCATGGTTTCTATCATGTTTCACCAAGGTTGGGAAACATGCGGATCAAGAGATAGGATAAACTTTTACCAAGGTATCTAGGGCCGTTTTAGATTCTATAGAGAGTCGGTCTAGTTTCCTATCAGTTGCAGTTACCACAGAGGTACTGGGCCATGATCAACATCTTCCATGTATCTGAGTTGTGTCATTAACACTCAGATTCATCTAAAATTTTTCATCCCAAGGAGGTTGAATTATAGGTCAATGCATCTTTTTAGAAGAAACTAATTCATATTTTTGATAGGATCACAAATGTTCCCCAAGGTTGGTCAGTTCCTCTCATACGGGTGTTATGGAAGCATGGATGAGTGCAAGATGAAACCTAGGAGCGGGAGATCAACGTACGTGCTTAGTGGCCAGATTTTTTTACATATTTATCTTCACCACCCTTGTAAGGGAAATTATGGGGTGAATTCCTTTAAGGGGGGAAGTTTGTAAGAACTCGATACTTATTCTTGAGGCACGGGTTTCTTAGTTTCCTCTCTCCTTATGTGTATTTTAGAAAATGTGGAAAATGTGTAAAAAATCACAAATTTGTGGGTAAATGACATGTACTTTTTCACTAGACGTGTACTTTGGCCATATGGGATGAGTATATAGGTTGTGTAGGCCTGTCGATGATGAATGGTGTAAAAACAGACTACACGCCATGTACATAGTATTTACACACCGTGTAATCAGTTGGCAGGTGAACAGAAAGGTGGTGGGAATAGCTTCCAATGGGATGATAGTGCACGCCGTGTACTTAGTAGTACATGTCGTGCAATCTAGTTGGCTGATGAACAGTATGGTGGTGGAAAGTGGCCGCCAAAAACTAGTTAAAAAAATGGAAAGTACTCGTCGTGTAATAGAGAGAACACGTCGTGTAGTTATGTTTTTTTGTTATAAACATGATGTAACCTCCTCTTTCAACATATGAATCTTAGAACTAACTAGGAGCATGAGAGATTGGCCGAAGCTTTGAGGATCTCCCGATCGCTCACTAAAACACAGATTCCTCCGCCGTTGATCTCCTTTGAACCGCGTAGGTGAGATCATCCTTCTCCTTGAGCCTATCCATCAAATTATTTTTTTTGGGGAAGTTATTTTCATTTGAACGGGTGAGAGTTTATTCTAGATATATGTTGTTCTTGGTAGTTTTGGGAGGCTTCATTCTCGTATATCGATTAGAGGAGATCGAGGTAGATGGTCTTTTGTTTAATTCCAATTGTTTAGTGGTTTTGTCTACCGTTGTGCAACGTGGCCATGTTCGGTTTGTCGTATGGCTGAGGCCTTTTCTGTTAAGATATCTAGAATTGCATAAATAATCTAGTGAACATGTATAAACTGTTTTTTGGGAACGTTGCTTTGATCTGGGGGCACCCTGAGGGTGTGTTACCCTTGTTTAGCTATTTGGATAGGATACTAGTAGTTATGTCATGATGATAGAATGTGTTTGAGTTTTTGTGATAGGAAACTTATTTAATACTTTCGTATGCATTGGGATTGACTTGTTTACTTACTTAGTCTGAGGGAACTATTTTTCTTTGCCTCAGGGCAGTGTTTTGTTTAGCCCGAGGGCAGTGATCGATTAGCATGAGGGAAACTTTTCTTATGCATGCGGGTAGTATCTTCTTAAGCCTAAGGGAAATATCTCGTATTCCTGAGGGTATTATTCATTATGCCTGTAGGAAGTCACCTTAGGGTTTAGTTTCTTTTTTCCTGAGGGTATAGATTTCCATGTCTTATGACAATAGTTATTTTGAAGGTTCACTGTGGTGATTTCTTATCTTGTACCTTCCAAGCTAAAGCACAAGCATGGAATTGATAAATAATTATTAAAATATAAACGGGACTTTTAGAGATAGTTACATTTGAGTACTACCTAGTTTATTGAATTTTATTATTGCACACTGCTATTGCACATATTCACGGACAGTTGGGAAGAGGCCTTTGTTGGTTGCCTACTAGGATTTATTTCTCACACCCTATTTGTGTCATGTCCTGGGCCCAAAAAGATTATATTACTATAGGTGTCGATAAGGGAAAGGGTCCCTATACATGTACATGATTGTTGTAGAGGAGTAAGAGATCATATAGCTGAGCTTAGGATTTTGATGCTGCTGAGTTCCTGTTGCACTGTTTAGTTTTTCTTTGCTGTACTTGGTACTTTATACTGTATTGTATTTGATTGCAGTGTATCCTGTTTTGGTTGTTTTCATAGATTTATGGACATGTGGCATCATCTTATATATGATTTTTGATTATTCTTTACATCAATGTCTTTTTCCATTTCACCTTTAAATTCTTCACTACTTCCACTTTTCGTATGTTTATATTTTTATGTTGCGCTACACTTTGACAAATAAGGGCATAGTTTCCCCACTATCAGGCCTAGGCCCTCGCTGCAAGTCGGCAGCCTTCAGCATTTGGGGAAATGCGCTTGAGGTCATGTGACCAACTGGGTTCAAGGCACCTGATGTAAGGCACCCAAATCTTGGACGTTACACACATAGTTCGGATAACCATCCTACAATCATGTCGTACCCAATCTCTAGGTACAACCCCTCACATGTTTAGACCACAAGGTTTTATAAAGTAAGAAATATCAATGTGTGATCCTTAGATAAAAAATTCAGAATTCCCCCATGGTCATGGACCCCCTCCGATATAGTTTATCAAACTATGTCCAGTGACCCTGAAAGGACACACTATTTCAATTGGGTGGCCACACATTTTTCCCAAACTGTTATCCAATCTCAACACACCCTCCAAAGATGTTTTTTTTCATCCGATGCACCATAAACCCACTCAAAACACATCTGAAAAAATTCCTTGGGTAAATAGAAATTATAGATTTATGTTCCAAAGATCATGAAAATATTTAGTTTGATCACCAAAATACAAAATTCAAATGGGCTGAGAATTTCAACCAACTCCAAGAACCCATGATCATATATTCTGCCAAACATAACATATCTCATACCAAAGAAATAAAACAAAAGTCGTAAATCACAATGAACATACCCATATAGACCAAAATACATGGGTCTACCTTGGTCATAAAGTCTCATGTCAATTGTCTCATGGTTCTCTTCACTGAAAGAGTATCCTACCCCAAGACACATCCTATCCCAAAACTCAAATAATATTAAGTACCACTGACCATCCATGAACTCAAATGTTCTACCATGATGCAGAATCCATCCTAAACCAAAACATGTGATAAAAATATATTTGTGACACATATGAAACCCTTCATGATTCACACCACATCAAATTTCCACCTCATTTCCATATCACACATGGAACATTTGTGGTCTCATGTCTCATTAGATGCCTAAAATCAATCATGGTGCCCCCAATCTCATATATAACATGAATTATATTGATTCATATATTTCAATACACCTCAATAATCAACACATCCATAAATGATTATTATAATTCCTAGTGACCCACACCTCACATTAATCCTACATCACACCAATACCTATATACCAATGTACCTCAATAAATCATGCTTCGTATCAATGCCCATAGAAAATATTGGTTACTTTAACATCATATATATATATATATAACACCAATATGATTATTCCAACCTAACAACCATCATCTTTTTCGTCCAAAATTACACCTCATGCACAACATACGCAAAAAAACAAGACATTCCATACAAATGGGTACATGAAAATACAAAAATATCATGGTCATTCCCATGACATACCAATAATTATTGTCACCTCACTAGCCTTCTATGAACCTAGAAAATCAAAATCATGCACATGTATTTATGAATAATTCATAAGGCCTACCCACCATGTGGTGCCTCACCAACCACAAGACAAAGGCCCAACTGATGTGTCCCCCCAGTCTCTGCTACACCGTCCATGTGCACATGAATGTTTACTACCGTCTCTAATAACAACCCCGATTATGACCTCAGATTACCCAGTCTTCCCTAATCCAATGATTCTATCAATATGACAAGGCATCCAATAGAACCACTCATGATACCTGACCTGACTCCATAATTAAAACCCTTCGGCACATAATCGCACTTTGTCTTCATGTGACCCAATCACCCGCACTAGACGGACACCATTGATTACCCACTCAAAGGTGGTCTACTCAAGTCTCTACACATAATTCCTTGTTGAGACTCCTCTCAGACTTGTCCCCTACTATCTGAAGCATCCACATTGAAGTAACATGAAGGCTTCACTGGGATCAAATAAGACTAGTTTGTCAAATTTACCTCATATATCTTTGCCTGATTTAGGTAATATGGGAGTGAGGCCCTCTTTATTATGTTATCCTGACCATTATGGCATGCCATAAACCATCCTCAAAATACCTCTCCCACCAGGTATCATCACCAATTATTCCGGGAATGAAATTAGAATATTTTTAAAGTAGTTTCATTTTCATTTATAGACAAGTCTCACTGTTGTACGATTAAGAACACCTAATATCCCTCCACAATAATCAATTCCAAAAATAAATGGTCGAAGAACCTAGACTCAATGTGCTCCCATTCTAGTCCCTCGTGTCTACCTACCTGTTCCTGTATGTCACACCCATGTTTAGCTTCTCCTCTAAAATTTATGATCCTAGATTCACTCTCTAACATAAGGGTGTTTTAAGATGATATTTGTTTTTATCCATAGACTCTATCATATTCTATTCCACATGTGGTCCACCCTCACTAGAAAAAGGCAATGTGCAGTGCAATTGGAACACCTAATTCAAGATCACCGTAGAAGGTAATGATCTATGAGCACTATATAGAATCCATTGAATGACATGATCCAAGATTTCATTATGTTTCTCATCCATACATATCCCAAATGATGTCGAATGCATCAGTTTCTTATACTACACTAACACCGTTACCTAAGCCTATACATATAAATCATGATCCTTCCAAGTCTATAGGGCCTCCTCTAGACACATTGGGGACTCATCTAGTACATGATATTATGGAACCAAGTAGCCTCCCTCTTGATTATCAACATGAATCCATATACATTTCATCACAAGTTAAAATAATACCATGGATATACATCCATAATGATATATATATATATATAAAACCGATAGGGAAATCTTTAACATGCATCTTAATCTTACAACCCTTAGACTCTAATATAACGACCATGTCTCATGACAACTATCCTCTTATCCCCTTACCCACCCATATTATATCTAGGTTTCATATACTTTTACGGCCTCATGTCCCCTCACCTACCGATAATAGATTAAGCATCATATATCTAACTGAGTAAGAGGAGTAAATTTTCCCCAAAGTGGATAATTAGGAAAACACTAGTTAACTTCATTGTTGACATTATAAATAGCCCTCCCTTACAATCATCCCATATTTACCCTATCAGAAGCTGGCCTATATATATATATATATCAAATCACATACAGATCACATTAAAACCACGTGCCTGGGTATTCTGAGTGGAATTCCACAAAAGAAAAGCTAAGCAAGAAAATATAATTTAGCTTCCTTTGTTGACAATTTAAATCACCCAACCCCATTAAGGAAAATATAGGTTCCCAATTATGATAAAAATTAATTTATCATAGGAACACACTCATAAATCAATCACCCTATGTTCTTATCAATTAATTATAATAAAACCCCCTTTTCATATCGAGACAGGGGTCTAAAATCATCTAATTTCATCCCAATAAAGGTTTCAGATATCAAAAAATATAACAATCAAATAAAATTGTACCACTATATGTCTAAATAATATCAACTGTAAAATCACACAGTAGAACTACCATTTCCCACTCATGTAAACTTGATTCTTCCCCCATGCATGGGGCTGCAGGCACACAAACATGAGATCTAAACATAGTCTTGACTAAATTATAGTATCTATTCAATAATAATCCAAATATTAAGACCAATATATTGTTTAAAATAAACATATGATACCATTTTTAGAACCCTAACCTGTTTATTTTCACTCAAACTATTCGCATGGGTGTTTTACCCATAAGACATATGTGTGACTCCCTATATCAAAAATTCTTCCTACTTTTAGTTTTTTTATAAAGATGTTATAGTGGATAGACTATAACCTATGGTTATTGAAAAAGTGATTTTATATATGTATATAAAACAATGGTAGAATACCATAAAACAATCAGACTATTAACATGTCATAGATAATGAAATAACAGACATCAATAATAATAACTATTAACATATTGCATTCCATTTAGTGAATAAAATAATACATGATACCATATATATTGAAGAATGAATTAACATTAGGTAATACAAGAAAATAGATAAATATAGGCTCTCTCGTGGCTGGCCATCAATTCATGCAAACAATAAGAAAGCTGGTAAAAATGAAATCTCAAAAGAATAAATACTAAATAATGTAGCAACTTCCATGTTCCCTTAACATCCATACCATTCATAAAGGTCTTAAATAACCACTATGTTCCATCTCTTAAGCTCGGTCCCTTACCTGATCACATAATCATAAAATCTAAAATTTTCATGAAGGTCCTATGTAGGGTGTCAGATTAATTTCAATAGACCACCACCAATATGAATTCTAACATACATTAGTGAGAATGTAGGTGTTTTTAAATGTAAAAATAATGTCACGTTCATTTCAAAATAATTAATATACATCTATTATTCTAAACACTCACAATGAAAAAATCACCTAATTCATTTATAACGAGTATAAATATGTTTGTTAGGATCATTAGAAAATATATCTTGTATTCCTCTGACGAAAAATGAACCTTGGTGAACCCTTAGGCTTCACCTCCAATAGATCCACTGGGAACCTCATTCCATCAATCATATACCAACCTCCAAATAGAGAAGCAAAAATAATATTTAACTATTTCATACGACCCCTACTCGAAATCCATGATCGACTCAAAGTACAATATCCTAAGGCACAACAATGTATATCCTCAAAATAGTAGACATTATCATCACAACAACCAATGTCTCAATGAATGGTGATATTAATCCTCCCAAATAAACCTAACCCAATGACCACTTTCAAATGTAATGTCTCACCCCCATTCAATGGTCTCAGCACTATCAACTGATGGTTCCCCACTAACCATGTGGCTTTCTATGGAATGTACCTCCAATCTCAAAAATTATCAATACCATCCTAATACACAAATAAAAGTGTTCTTCTACTCACATGAGTGGTCAGTACCACATCATAATATGAGTCCTTTCTATCCGTACACAACTCCAATGGTGAATCATCCAATCATTGTGTCCATTAATCACCAAGAAAGCACCCAAACCACATCATCCTAACACCTTGTTCCTCTATGACCATGTCACTCATCCCAATGATTAACATCATCCAATATCTCAAAGGACACACCCATAGTCCGATGAACTCATTTCCCCAACCTGATGACTTTGTTATTGTCCTATGCTCAACATAACTCCCAGAATTTGACCCTAACCTAACTCGATGAACTATGTCTCCTCATCCTGATGGTCAACACCATCTCAATATTCAGGTTGTGCTCATTACATTTCCAAACAACCATCATAGTCTATATAATATGTATAATATAATTTAATAAATAAACTCCCCCAGTCTAATCTACCTTATTTCATAAGCCTCACATGAGGCTCATACAATTTTTCGTCTACTTAGAGATGACAATAGGAACACAGTATGATCAATTTATTTAATTAATGGGAAATAATTAAATTATTAGGTTTTATGTTGTACAATACAATGGATTGGTAAATAATTCACATCAGAAACAAGATAAAAATAAAAAATATATAGGCACCACTGACCTAATGTTGATATACATTCTAACATCCAGTATCAGCCTCTATCTCTAGTCGGTTTGTATGTAACCAATGTTTTACATAAACACACTAAGAATACGGTAAAATTAATCACATAGATTTAGCACATAGTGGGATGATATAAAATGAGAAAATAAAAAACTGGATCAAATCCCTTACTGATACTTTTCTAACTCACCCAACGGTAATAGAATCAGACCTCAAATATGTATGATGGATTAAAGCATTAGAGAGTAGAATGAAATGTAATACCACATACAAGTGTGGGTGAAAGATATGTGAAATGAGGAGAAATAATAAATAGAAGGTGAGTTATTTATTTAATATTCACCAATTTATTTGGTCAAAATGGTTCGATTAACCATGTGGCAACTGTGTCGAACCCACTATCTTGGTATCACACTATTCACGGTTTTCCTCCATGGTTTTCAAACTATGAACCAACAATGCATGAGACAATAATATAAAACAAAATACTTCCCCGATGACCTTGAACCCCCTCCCTAAATGTAGTTCAAACTATTTCTAGGGAAACTAGAGGTCTGCACAGTTTATAATGGGAGATCAAACTATTTTTTTCAAAACATGTTCATATATCTGTGAACCCAAAATTGATAGGTTTTTATCCACTAAAACACACTAAAACCCCTAAAAATAAACTATTCATGCATAAAATGTCATCTAAAATGAGTCCTTGGGTAAAATTAAATATCATAATGAAGTAGTAAATATCCTGAAAATAGTTTGAATTCCCGTAACGTTAATATATTCAAATGTTTGCCTTCAATATCTTTTTACTATAGTTGATTAGTTACATTTACAATATAGACATGGAACATAAGGAAATATACTAAGATGATATATTTCTATTTAATAAAAACACATTAATCCATTGTAAGTACAAAGATCAATTTCCACTTCATTTCATACCATAAAAATGAATATTCGAAATGATTATTTTTTACCGAATCACTAAAATTTACTTTCAATGGATCGTAAAATATATGAAAGAATGAAAATTAATTCCCCCTATTAAAAGATATTTTTCAAAAAAAATTATCATAGGTTATCCATTAATAAATTATTTTATAAAACCCAAAAATTGAATCCCCAATGTTCATATTAATAAATTTCATAAATACTGAACAATAACATTCCTATGAAATATTTCCAACCAATTTAAATCCTAAAAACCATAAATAATGGATCAAAAAATTATTCCCAGAAAATATAAAGTGGCTCCTAGTGACACATACAAGTTATATGAATACCTTGGTCACATATTACCTTAATACATAAAAATAACATGAATCACCATAAAATATCAATAAAATAATAAATTCTTATAAAAAATAACTCTATCCTTATCACTTATATCCCTTAAACCCACATATTATGTAAACACCATCATGATTTTTTTTCAAATTAAATAATTAATAATTTTCAAGGTGACCATAACTAAATGATTTATTTCATCAGTTTCAATAATTTTTTATCTTAATGAAAATTTATTACTAAAAAACCATGCACAAGTTAATTTTTATCTTTCCCGCAATTATGAGTTTTCCATAAATTATAACCTCATCATTGAATAATGTTTCTAGTTTACTAGTAACATTCAAATTATTCTTTAAAACTCTCAATGAAAATCTATTGTAAAATAATCCTTATATGTTTCATGATTATTTAAACTAAAATATGACTGATTAATGTAGATTCTAAATAAAATGGGAAATCACATTAATAATCCTGTTTTTTCTACAGTTATATCATAAACATCACATTCTCCCCTTGGATTCTTCTATGTATAATCCATTTATAATGAGGGAATCAGTTTGAATAATGCCTCATCTCTTTAATTTTGAACAATGGATAGTAGTGTATTATTTGTACTCACAATACTCATTATCTAGTTTCCCTTATCTCAACACCTATATCAAACTTTCTTTCCCATCATGATTTTTTATGTTGTTTAATTCTATAATTATCACATGATGGAAATTATTACATTAACATCTAATTCATTGATGCATTAAATTATTGGGTACTCAGAAAAAATCATATTCTCTTGATTTCCATTTATGATAAAAGATCTATAAAATTATTTCTCCATCGTAATAAACATTATACTATATCATCATATGATGATATCATATGAGAGAAAGTTTCCCATCATAGACATTGATTATGACCAAAAATATAATTTTCAATATTGGTTTTCCGCTTATATATGTTGTTTGAATCATTCCTATATAATCTTGTGATGTTTGCCTCATATTTCAACACGCATTCTTCTTCATTCTTCTATTATGTTAGATAATTACTCTCGATTTTATCCTACTATTTTCGAGGGAATTATTTCTCAATGTAAATCAATTTAACATTTTTATATTCAATGATTTACATTTCTCAGGCTCTTTAGTGTTCTAGATCAATGATGATAATTAATTATAATATAGTTTTAAAAATAAACTACTAGATTGGTAATTTCATTTTCATTACATCTCAAATCAAGAATTATCATTTTGATAGATATATTTAAACTCTTAACTACTAATGGATTAGTAGTTCTAATAAGAGATGGAGGATTTTGCTATATAAATTGATCCAACATAAGTGAATAACATTACAGAACAATAGGTTATTTCATTGGGGAATTTTTACTTCTCATAACGTTTTTCAACATCACTAATATGTCCATGATCAGATTTGTAACATACTATTACCCACTTTCAGATAATTTCTTTCTTGATTTTCAATTCCAAGATCTTGGGCCTTTCTTGGGACCCTTGAAGATAGAGAGATTTTTTTGGTAAAATGACCTAAAACATATGGATTTATGTTAGTTAGAATTAATGGATCCTATTTATAATCTTATTAATGTAATTTTAGCGTTCTCCCAAAATTTATAGAATGATGGAGTGGTTTTAGAGTTTTCTAATAAAAATTATAATTTTCACAGTATGAAAGGGAAATTCATGATGTGTAATATGATTAAATGTAATGTAATTGATGTAGGGAAGATTTTAAGATTCTTCTACACAACATGAAATAATTACACTTTATGCATTTATTTGAATCCATATATTGATAAAATTATTTTTTCTATAAAAATGTAATGAGTTTTTCGAAAAACACTTGTTTCATGGATTAAATGATGTGATAATGATATACATTCATGGTAATACTAACAAGATTAAATTTTAGTCCATAATTTATGTGATTTATTATATTCTTCATTTACATGATTCATTACTATAAAAAAAGAGGCTATTTAGTGGGATTTTTGAGCCCTCCAAGCCTTCCATATCGTTTCATTGGGTGATTTATTATTGTTCTGTTGGTGGTACATTTCTTCAAAAATAAATCCTTTTGGTTATTCAATTCCATTAATCATGGTAGAATTGTTGTGCGGAGTTATTGGATCCATTAATCAATTCTGATAATTCATTTTATTTTATTCTAGATCTAACATGTGATCTTCCTACAGATGCTGTCATTTTTGTTTTTTTTGGTGCGACATGCAAGTTCCTTGAAGAATGGGTTGTTTTTTTTTCTTTTACAATTATTTATCTTGTGGAATCAATTATTAGTTGTGTGGATTAGTTCTAGGCCTTCTATTTTCGTAATTATGTTCATCCTTAGTGGTTGATACCAGTGTGTTTGATTAAAACCCATGTTTTGTGGTAAGTGGTTAGGTCTCTAGATAGTATCGATAGAACCATATTTCTCTAGTTTAAATAAATAGATTTATAATTGAAATTAATTGTATAATTTATGGGTTTTGTGTGTGTGAAAATTGTTTTTTTATTAAATATGCTTTTACCGTTATTTTCTAAAAAAATTTGAATTTCCAAATAATATTGAAATGTATTAACAAAAATGAATTCAAGGAATGGTTTTGATTAATTGGTTTAGAAGATATAGAACATTTAAATCCTTATGTACATATATGGAAACAAGGGTTATTGGCCTTGTTTGTTGATACTGTTGAGGGGTTCACTCATGGGGTATTCTTCTATTCCAAATTCATGTGGTTATAGGGACTGTAAAATCTTATCAAGATGATCATTTTCTAGTGTATTTCTATACATTCTATATTACATGAAAATATGATGAGGATTCATGCATGTGATAGTCTATGTTGGGGGTATGTGTGTCCTAGATATCCTAAACTATTGGGATACATGGTGTGAAGTTTCATTATCTTTTGTACTGTAATATTTTTGATGCACAACCATGGATTTCATGTGATATTTGATACATGATTTGCATTTATTTAATATATATGTTTTGATATATGTATTTAAAATGAAATGAAACTATTTTAAATTATAATTATTGGAAATTTGGAAACAAAAATTTATTAATGTTTATCAAATTTTTTGATATAAAAATTTTATTCTTTTTGTCATAGAAAATTTTATTTAATGTTGATAATTTTTTATATTATTTTACAAAGGATTTTTTTGAAACACGTTTGACCGATCATACTGAGATAGAAATTACTAACCATGGGTACACTATTAGTGGTGCGTTGACCATTATATGTGATTTGATTTAGGGAATGTAAAGGGCCCATATTGAGGTGTCGAGTTTTCCTATAATATATGTCTATATAGTAGGTGGTGAGATGGTGACATTTCTCCCACACCATCAAATTGATTAGTTGACTTATATTTTAACTATCCATTTAAGAATATATTTTTAATATCGTATGTTCTAACTATTTTTATTTTTATTATCTTACAATTAAATATTTCTTTTATGGAATATATATCTCTTCCACTATTTCTCGATGTTATATATATATATATATTCCATTTTGATTCATCCAGTTGGGAGAAATAACTTCATGTAGTTTTTTTGCGATGATTGGGTTTTAGTCTTCATACCATGGGGATTGGGAATTATCGTATGTTATATGGAAATTCATATAAAATTCATGTTTGAGATGGTATTCAGGTCGGTTTGTCACAATTTGGTATTGGAGGTGGGTTTTCCTCAAGATTCTACTTTGTGGAACGTTTAGTTTCCAAAAGATAGGATGGTCGGGACCTGAGTTCCAAAATGATAATTCCTAGCACATCAAAGGTATGAATGATCCTTAATAGGTGGAGGATTCGATTAATAGGACTAATTAAATAATTGAATACCTATATATAACCAAGTGTATCAATGTGAAGTGTATAGAGTTCAGAAATAAGGTTCCTAGAAGGGGATGGTAGGATTATATCGAAAATGAATATGTTAATTTTGGCCAAGAATGTAAGGGTTTCAGGACTATTCATCCACAAGTTTTTCTAGAGCCATTGATGATGGTGATGTCTCGAGAGTTCCTATCATTGTTGTAGAGGGAGTGTTTTCTGTCAGTATACACCAATCAGATTAATGAGTTGGTTTTTTTCTCAATGGATGTGATGAATGAAAAGCTGAATGCTCAGAAGAAACTTTTGGATTTTCAATCGGATATCAGATCATAGGTATTTTGGCTGACTTATTCAACATTTGAAAATATGGAAAACAAGGTGATGATGGATGAGATGCATATAGTAGGAAATGTTTGTTATTCTTTCCCTTATCTACCATGAATTGGTCTTTTCATTGGCACACACTATTAAAAGAGGAAGTGGTAGTATTATTGGAGTGGTGGAGGTTGTTATCAACAACATTTATCCGCTTTACTTTCATTAAAATATCGTTTTATTCCCATAACATTCTATCAGTATGGAAATGTCAGACATAACTGATGTTATTTCCCTTGACCTGCAATGATGTGAATAGTTTTGGGTGTTATGGTCATCTGAACTATTTCTACCTGGCAATTTATATGCCTCATCGTAGTCACAGTTAACCAGATCCAAAGGCTACTATAGTGAATTTAGATGCTTCAAATAATATATAACTCCATACACATGCCTCAAAAGTGAAGCACTATCATGTAGTATCTGAAATTCTGGTTGGGGTAGATGTGGTTACAGTTACAGTGAGATATACCATCTATGGTGAATATTCAGTAGCAATTTACTTATTTGATATTGATGCATCCCACTCATTTTATCTCTCCATTTTGTTGATTTTCATATAATTAAAATTAATCCCATTACCTTTGTTATGAAGTATGTGACACATCTTAGGAAGTGAAAATTGTAGGTGTTTTAGTGTCCTTGTATTATATAGATAGATGATGTGATGTTAGTCTAGAACATTATTCTTCCTGATTTGGATCAACTTGATATTATCAGTAGGATGGAATGGCTATTTTTCCATAATTCAAGGGTATATTATAATGATTTTAATGTCTAGATTATTACAGTAGATGGGATATAATGGTTGATTTTGGGAGAGTGGTATCTGATGTTTTGTTATATAGGACCATCCCACCCAAATCCCATGAGTTTTATATTTTCTATCATGGTTGATCCCAGTGATATATATTCTGTTGTTGATATTCTTGTTATTTTTTGGGATTTTTTTTATGTTTTACCTATTTAATTCCCTAGTCCTCCTCTAGATATGGAGGTATATTTATTGAATGATATTGTTCTAGGAATGCAACCTATTTTGAAACCCTCTTATCTAATGGAATAAACAATGTTGAAAGTTCACAATATTCAGTTTGATGACATAATGGATAATTTTTTTGTTCTCCCATGCTGTTTTCATGGGAATCCCCTATGATAACATCCATGAATTTAAATGGTTCACTCTGAATGTGTGTGTATTATCTAGATTTGAGCCAGATAATAATTAGGTAAAATTATCATTTTCCCTACGTGGATGAGAATTTTGATTAGTTAAAGGGGGACGATTGAATGTAAAATATTGAACATCAGTCTGGTAATCATGATATTATAGTAAATGTGTCTGATATACTGAAGATGATTTAGAGGAGCTATTATAGAAAATAAAAATATATCATGATTTCATTTATTATTCCTAATGATTCTGCAGTTTATCTGGATTTCATGAATCAGATATTCCATCAGTATCTGATCTCTTTTGTCATAGTTTTCATGGAATATAATTTATTTTATTTAAAATACAAGCATGAGAATGGGAACCCTATTGGTTTTTGTTATTGAAATCCTATGAAATCACTATTTGTATGTAATGCGTTTGAAATGATATTTATGGATCCAAGAATTTAATTTCTTGGGGACTGTGATTTATGAGCATGGATTATCAGTTGATATTGAGAATGGTAAGGAATACTGGTCATGATTTGTGCCAAAACATTTCATTGATATTCGAAGATTCTATGGTTGTGCAAGATACTACTGATTTTTCTTCTAGGATTTCTCAACGTCAGTGTCAACTTTGAATTGTCTTACCATGAAACGAGTTAAATTCATATGGGGTAAAAAGATTATGTCTTCATTCAATTAGCTAAAATGAATTCTGAAATTGGATCCTATTCTGATCTTTCCTCAGACCGGTAAGGGGAATGTACTTTTATGTTATGCTACTAGTGCTAGTTTGGATTGTGTTCATACAATGGATAATCATGTAGTGGATTATATCACCCATGATCTTCGAAAAAATAAGAAAAACTATCCAATTAAATATTTATAATTTCTCAATGATTTTAATATTCTAAAGTATTAGCGATGATATCTTTTTGAGGAGAGGTTCATAGCCTTTTTGACCATAATTGTCTATGATATATATTCTTTCAGAAAGAATTGAATATCACAAATAGTTGGTGGGTGGAATACCTTCATATGTTTGAATTTGATATCACCTACACCATTGGGATGGGGAATGTGGTTTCATACACTCTTATTAAAAAATTATCATCGGATGCTAATTTGGAATGGAAGGAAGAGTGGAACCTTATAGGAATTTGTACTCAGTTTCACCCATATGAATAAGATGTTTCAAGTATGGTTATGACCAGTGATTAATTATCATCATCTATCATTATTATTATTAAACATATTTGGTAGTAGGTTGATGAGTTCAAAGGAATTCAAGAAAACCTATATAGTAGGGATGAAATTTTTTGTTTCTCTCTCTCTATTCTATTAGTGTACTCTATATTGGGGATTATTTTTTCATCTAGGTATCTATGATAAGATTAGTTTATTTTACTGTCATATTTCATTATTTTAAATTCATTCGGGCTATATAAATATATATTATTACAAGAGATGACGATCCTAGAAGGCAGGTATAAAGTGTGACATTGTTGGTTATGTGTCCCACTACTACCCATTCAACAAATGATTAGGACTTTTCAAATATGGTTATGACTAGTGATCAATTATCATCATATCTATATAATTTTGTTCTATAGATTCTGTAGTATGATTTTGATTTTAGAGGAATTTATGAAACCCTATATTGTGGGGAGACCATTTTTGGTTGGTCTCTCTCTTCTGATGGTATACTCTATTTGGGGGATTAGTTTTTCATCCTCGTATATATGAGGAGATTTGTTTTTTTCCTATCATAGTTAATTATGGTAAATATATTTGATCTCTATTTATTTGTATTATGATAATAGACAATGATCCTAAAAATCGGTAATAATATTTGGCATTGTTGATTATATGTCCCACTATTACACATTCAAACAAGATAAGGTAGAGCATCTAAAAACATCTGGGTTTTTCAAAGCCTCTCCCAGTGGAATATTTTGAAATTAATGAGGGGTCCAATGAATTTTTTTTGGATTACCATGGAAACCAAGATTTATGAATCATATATGGGTGTTGAATTATCATTTAAAAATTTCATCCATTTCCATTCTGATTAGGGACATTGTAAAAGTTGATTATCTGGGTAAGATGTATGTGCAAAAGATCATGATGTTACAATGGGTTCCTTATTTTATTGATTTATATATGGATATTAGGGTTAAAACAAGAATCTGGAGAAGTATCCAGGAGGAGATGGGGACTCATGTTAGACTGAGTAAAACAAACCATCAATAGACATGTGATTAGATGGAGAATTCTATTCAGATCCAGGAGGATATGATATGTGAAAGTGCCATTGATTTTATTAGATTGTGGGGTAGACATTACAGACTATTTGGGATTTATGATAACAATATTTAACTATATTGGATTTGAATATCTCATTTTGCGGCTTTCAATGGTCACATGTGTAATTCAAATCATTGATGGGAAGTGATGGTCGACGCATCTTTATTAGGAAAGTGCCTTGTTCAGGACACTTCAGGGAGTATTCAAGATATACGTCAATGTATGGTTACTGTGAAAAGTAGATTGAAATATTATATAGATCAAAAAATTCTCCCTTTGGAGTTTTCCGCAGGTCACCAGGATTTCTTTAATCCTTCTCCTCCTTTGGGTAATCATTGGCCTTGGAAATAAGAAATGTTCTATATGAGATATGTTAAACCATTTGAGGTCATTGAGTAGGTTGGTCAGTTTTCCCATCAGTGATTTAGTTGATAGTAATTCCTGATTTTTTCCATATATCAAAGCTTAGTAAAACCATCATGACCCATATCATGTTGTGGTTTGGTTAGAGACTAAGTTAGATAAAGATGTTTCTACAGTGGAGAATCCATTTCATATCATTGTCTCTAATGTGAAAGACATGCAAGAGAAGTTGAATCCATTGGTTAGAGTGTTGGTGAGGCTTTGAAAATATTATCATGTGGTTGAGGGTAACATGAGTCATTGTTGAGGGAGCTATGGACTCACCTATTTTCTGGACATCATTCTTCCATGTGACATCTCCGGATAAACTTTTTTATAGTGGGGTTATTGTAAAATATCATTTCCCTCCTTCAATAAATTCCCTTATCTTTATTCATATTCCACATTAGTTGGGTGTATATTTAGACTATTTAGGATGGATAGATATTACAGGGTATAATGATCTATTGTTCAAGTATGTTTGTTTCTAGGAATTAATTGATTGTAGGAATACATGTGTTAGTCTTTGTAGGGTTGTTTACACATTTAGAGAATCAATGAGTGGTTTTCATGTTTTTAAAAGAAAACTAGACATTTAATAGTTTTCCGTGGATATTCACATTCTGTAATATGTTTTATAGAGACCTTTTTTTTCTTATAATACATTGGAATATTTAAACAAATATTTAAAGAGCATGGTTATGAGATGTTGTGCAATTCGGTAGCCCGATGTTCCCATAATAAATTATAAAAAAAATAAAAAATATATTTTAATCAATTCCTGTGATGGAAAAGATATATCTTATAAATGGTATCTTGGATCATAAATTTCAGGCCACCGTTGAGTCAAAAACGTGGCATTTACCCTAGGTGGGGATTAAATTTTGTCATTATGAGATGTCATTTAGAAACTTCACCCAGAGATAAAATCGTAAATAAAATAAATAAAATTAATTATTTGATCTTGAATGATAAAAAATATAACATTCATATAGGGTCTCGGATTTGAAATCCAAGATCACCATTGAGTTCGTAATTGGTTGTTTTATAGAAACACAACTTACAATTAGAGGGTATATAGGTTTCATATTTCGTGATTGTTGGCGTGTTATGATTTTTATTCTATAAATAGTAAAATAAATGATTCTGATTATTTTTATCCCCTAATATATCTCTATCTCGCCACCATTCTCTCTCTATCAAATCAATTCTTTCTTAAAATCAAGAAGAGTCATTGGGTGTCAAAGCAGAAGTGAGGCGAACACGTTGGAAACGTCAAGCGGATCAAATCAAGGTAGGATATCATTCCATTGATCCAATTATTGAAGTTCTAATTGAAAATCTACTTTTGGAAAATTGTTTCATCTTTTTTATTATCGTCAATGATGACATCCATAACACGACCACCGATCCTTGCTCAGAACCTATTCAATTTGGGTGTCATTTGTCTTCTCTTTGACATTAACATTGTTTAACATTCTGACGCATCAATCAACCATTAATACATAGATGAGAGGCAGGAACTGGGAAGCTCTCATTAAAGGGATCACTGATATGGTTTCTGGATCACTATTGGGTAAATCTAAGAAGGTCTGCTGGTCCATGGTAGGGACAACCAGAGCACCAACGTCGATGGTGATGCTCTGCAGCTCTATGATGGTTGTGGTATTATTTATTAGGGATCGCTCATGAGAGTCGGTGTATGCGGATGGGGAATAGAGGTCTAGTACCACAGGAGAATAGGGAGGTGGCTGGAGAGGTAGAGGACTAAAATGGAAGAGTTTGTGTGGCAATATGGAATCATAGTCAGGTGAGGGTACTCAGGGGAAGCTGAGATCCAGGAAACCTGATGGGTATCAACTTTGACATGATGTGCGGGTTCCATGGAGTGATAGTGGGCCAGGGATGAAAGACATCATACCCATGAGGGACAATAGACGTGTATTGGTTAGCACAGCAGCAGGCTGGTGGGGCCCGACTAACTACAACGGTTTGGGCATAGGGGGCTGGCTAAGAGGCAGGGTGGCGGCCTGGGGGAGGGGGAAAACCATAGTTGGATGGGGGAAAATATAAATAAAAATAAAAATAAAAATAAATAAAAATAAAAATAAAAATATTATTAATGTGAATACTAAAAATGTTATTAATTGTTTCAGATCCCCTTAACTCATAATTGTGGAGTCTGATTAAGGATCTATTAGTGGTGGGGTTCCCCCATTTATAATAAAGTCATTCTAAGACCATTTTGGAGAATTTACCACAACCCATGAGCATGGCCCATGAAATGCTCATGAGACAGTAGATTTAATATTATTAATAATATTTTACCTGCCATAACCCTTATTTGCGATATCCGATTAATTTGTTGTCACTGTGGATTTGATTCTATGTTTAGGAAAATTGTTTTGGGAATTTGACTTCTGGGTTTTGGGGCTCGGTTAAACAAATCACATGAGTATAAATAATAATAACATAATTAATAATATTTTGAAACATTGTATTCGATCTATCTCCTAAATAGAGAACACATTTTTGTGTCGTCTACGGTTATATAACCCTACATGTGAGACAAGAAATTTTTGGGAATTTTAGATGTTTATGAATTTAGGCTCATTTCATGGATAAAAAAGTGGATAAGTTTAATAATAATAAAATGAGAATTTTTATTTAGGATTCTTGTTTTGCACATGGCACCTACATGAGGTGTATGATTGACATACCATCATTGTTATTGCTTCCCATGTCCTTTGGAGATCATTTTAGGATTAATTTTAGATGTTTAAAATAATGTTGAGTTGTAGGCCTCAAGTGGCCGAGTTTCCATGCGTTATGGTGAAATAACACTTTTCCACTATAGGTCTGTTTGGGGGGATTAAATAGTCAATCCAGCATGTTTTTATCCAATGAATCTATTGGGGTGATAAATTTAGACATACTTAGTATTGTTTAAAATAAAATCGAATGTGGAAAAATTAAATGAATATCAGAAGAACATCATACTCTTATTTTTTAAGAGAACCCATAACATAGTTCAACATTGACTTATGTGAGAGTGGAGAAGATGTATTAAGATATGGAATCAGATGTTTTGGGATGTTAAAGTTGATTTTCAATGAACTTATGTATCTTAACCTTCTAATTAATGATGCACATCGTGCAGTCATCAACCTTTTTTATAGATGTTCCTTGTACAGTAGGAGTACACTAGCATGCCTAGGTGTACTTGTTCACAATTTAGTAACAGAGAATTTCAAGGTACAGGACCCGATGATGAGGTAGGGTCACATGTTGTGTGGGTCCCACATTTTCCTCACACAACTCTATGAATCTTCATCCTCTCTTATTTCTTTATTCATGATTCATATTTCGGTAAGCGAGTAGCCTATCCTGAGTATTTTCATAGGTAGAATGTGATGGTTCCTTCGATAGTGTCATTAGGGATATGATGAGATTTATTAGGGATGTGACACTTATCCCGGTGACATTCGAAGAAGGAAGTGATCAGGCATTGACATATTAGTGCCTTTTGAGAGGTACTATCAAGCAAGGATGGCCACTGTAGTTTTTCAATACATTCTGAGTGGGATCCCCCATCCTGGTAGAGTTTGGTTCCTTGATGACCTATACTATAATCCCCCATTATCATGGGTGTGGGTCCTATATGAATACTATGAGAGTGTAATCCCCATGATGCACCCATGCGTTTCTCCTCTACGACTACAAAAGAGGAATCCCCCTACCGTATTGGGGTGTGGGTCATCTATGACTAATATGAGTGTGAAATCCACGTAACACACCTGGGAGTTGGTAAGAAATGTAAACAAGATTGGAATAAACCTAATGTATGAGGGTGTGGGAACTCTACAATGACAATTAAGATCGAATCCTGTGGACGCACTAGTGTTAGGATCCTCAATGAATAAGAGTGGAATCATTATGTTACATCGTGGTGTGGTTCTTCTACGAAAAAAATTAATGTAGAAACCCACTAATGAAATACGGTTTGGGTAGTATTCTTTGGTATACTCTTTCTGGATGTAGATTAGTAGAGATACGTGCATTGACGTTATGTTGGACTCACGAGTAAAGGGTCACATTCCAGACTAAGATAGGAACATCTGACACAACCTAGAACTATACAGGTGAGAAAGAACTACATGAAGAGTATAATATCAATGTGTGGTGATTGAGACCCATTGAATTATGTGTTCACAACAGACAATATGGTTGATGGGCATCAATGGTGGTTACTTTAAACATTTTAGGCTGCTCTCTTTCATGGGATGATCTCTAATATGGGGATCCCCTTACTTTCTCATTTGGTATTCTTTGACTAAGCATATATATATTCTATTTCCAATACCCACTTCGTGGGTTTTAATTACTCAACATTCCGGAGAGGCGAAGATGCGTGGTGAATTCCACATGATTTTGGTGACTAGCTTTTCATTGTTGGTCGAGTCTACTCTCTTTCTAGTAGTAGAGAAGACTTGATGAGAAGTCCTTATTCTCACCATTTTTAACTCCTTGAATTTTGATAATCTTATATCACTCTCTTTTTTGGTTTACCTACACTCCTTTTACGATAACTGTTCTACCTGCTCCCCCCCTTTATTACACTTTTTTATACTCCCTTGATCCTTTGGGGGATCTTACAAAGTATATTTATAGTCACCATTTTTCAGGAATTTGTTCACACATGGTGTTCCCTTGTAGATGACAGACAGATTGATTGTATCATCATAAGATCTTAGGGATATGAGGTTGTTGGACCATGTGCAATGGTTGTATCATGTAATCCAAGTGCATGACTATCTCAGATGATTTAGTTTTACAACTATTTTTTTTGTTACGGATTTTTTCATAGTTGGCATGTATTTTTACCATTTTTCCATTCTATTTTAAAATTCAATACTTTTACTATTTAGAGATAGATTTATATTTTCTGACTATATAAAGTAGTTTGGTGTTTTCCCCTGTTTCCTCCGAACTTTTTCACTGATTTGGTTTTGTGTGTGTGTGTGTGTGTATAGGTAAATAGGAAAATCCATCCCAGAGTTTTTTGTTCCGTCATATCTTGCCTCCACCACCTTTACTATGTATGTGGGCTTGGGGTAGTTATGGATCAAGCAATAGTATGGGTCAATTCATGAAATAGTGGTACCAGAGGTGATTCGACCAATGAGAAATTGTTTTGATGTTTCCCTAAAAATTTATTAGGTGGGTTTACAAATATAGTGTTGAAGAGTCGTGAGAGTATCTATCAGGGCAGAGTGTCCAATGATGGTACAGATAGCCGATGTATCCATTCAAAAGGATTTTTATTACTTGTTTGATGGCTCACCACCATACGACACTTGTTTCATGAAAAAATGGTATATTCATCATATGGGATTAAGTATTTTGCTGTACTTCTTGAGTCAGCTCCCTATTATTATTTTTGATACATGTATATGCTTATATGACTGTCTAACTCCTTGATAACATTTAATATATCTACATGACAACAGTCATCCATGATACTATCTTGGGTTCGTTAAAATGACCATCTGAGCAATGTGGCTTTAGTTTTGTGTCCATCATGAGATCCCAATCCTGTAGGTGACCAAGTAGAAGCACCTCCACCTATTGAGTAGAAAAAATCCCCAAAATAGTAGGCTGAGGATGTGCATGGGAAAATAACATTTTTTGAGTTATATCACTAGAGATTACTTAGGTTACCTGATTATTTGTATCCACATGAATCTGAGGATTGTTTAGAGTTGGTTGTCCATCTATTCACGAATTTATGGACAATCATGTGTAAAATGGTGGATTTGACAGCTATCCCATTCCATGGAAAAGCGATATGTTTGTGGAGTTTGGTTACTCATATACAAAATGATTCAGTACACTAATTGGATGACATCCAGTATCTTTTCCATGAAGATTACTGCCCCTCCTGGTTATGATTCATCCAAATTAAGAGATCCTTCAGTTTCAGTAGGGAGGGATGAGGGTGGATGGGTATGCAAATAGGTTATAAAACCTTTCATGGTAACCTCTCGACATGATCCATGATGGATACTTCTGAGTATATATGTTTTTAGTAGGGTCTTCGTAGAGTGATCCAGTTCAACGTAGTGCACCTATTCATTCCCCCTAAGCCAGGGGGCTGGAGTGGGAATTAGTGGTAGAGATATTTATTTTATTGGAATGTAAGTTATATAGTTTTGGGAGTGGGAACGCCATAAATGAGACTTCTACTACAGATGGATGATTTCATTTGGTAGGGCCTTTATGTTGGAGGACTTACCATGATATGAATCAGGGACATGGTGTGGGACATCGTATACTGCTGGGACAACCCAGAGAGGGCCAATGTTATCCTTCTGATGGGTGAGGTCACATGGAATGTGACTTCCAATCTAGGTTTGCTGAAAACTCCAGGTAGGTAGTAGGTGTACCACCAAGGATGAGAGATCACCATGAACGGGGATCCCCTATGTGGGTCTATGTTAGACCCTAGGAAGGAAATTCTCATAGAGGAGCATGAGGAGATGGAGGTTAGGGAAAATTTTATGAGGTCCTTCCACCACTGCCTGGTGGTTAATGTTTGGCTTAGGAAGTTGTCGGTTGGGGATGCAGACAACCAAAATCATTAGAGATTTACAATCCCATAGAACATGAGATGATTAAAGGTACACTCTTGGAGTCCTATAATTTTTACAGTAGAAAATTTTAGACCCTATTTTACATACAATTTACTCCATTCTGATTGAATATTTTTTTACTGTGGTGATGCAGGGCATCAGTGAAACCCTATGTCAGTATTATTCGATGTACCTTGGATTACACGAAGAATTGGTGTCCTTCCCCCACTAAGACAAATTTTTGTAATGCGATATAAACTATGAGGGATAGTTAGTGTCACCTGAAGTATATAGAATCGAGGTGTAGTGGATGATTCCCCCTTAATTGTGAGTTTATGGAGGAGATGTGTGGGGATGTGTCAAAGGAGCTCCATAAAATTCTTGTGGAGTTTTTCTACGTAACATCTTTTTCATGGGACGGCACAAGTGGGTATGTAAAAGAGACCATTATGGGAATTACTCACCTTCTATGGGAAGTGATGAAACCGAGGGTAATCCACATGATTTTCATGTCTATCCTCTTGAGATTGGATGAGTTTACTCACTTGTATTATTTATTAGTATAATGAATTCTCAACATCGAGTCTCAATACGGTAGTTATCATGTACAGGTCTTGGTGATGGGGTCACCGTTAACAGAACTATGAAACTCATGATGTGGTACTAGAAGTGGTAGTCTTCTCCCCAAAAATGTAAATAATTTATATTCTAGGAGAGATATTTTTGGTTTGATTGGACCACAAAAGTCTCAGGTCTGTATTCCCCTAGATAGACATGAACCTAAGGTGGAAATTTTGGTTGATCTTTATAATGTACAATGACTTCGAGATATTATATACTCTAATAATGGGAAATTATTTAGCACTTACTATAAAACAAAATTCACAGGTTCTCTATGTGTGATATGTTTCTGAGTAGTTAGATTCCTTATAGCTTACCCAGGTGAAGTAGGAGGGTACAATTTGTCTTTAGTTGATGTTGTTGACTCTTTCTATTCTTTAGCATATAAGAGAGTTTCTATTGTGAGACATCGACTATGAAATCATGCATGACCATATATCCTTATTTGTTTCACTATATGGATATTTTGAAGGAGGTATTCAGTAGAACCTATTCAAGGGAAAAAATGATTATAGTCATGATGTTGGATATCGAGGTTCAACCAGTGAGGAAAACTATCCCCCGAGATTCATCAGGCTGTTCAGGACCATGTATAGGGATGGAGATTATTCACACCTAATTTCCTTACCCCCAATACCTAGAGTGGCTGCACGATGTTCCCATTTGTGTCGTAGATGAGGAGATACACACATTTTTCTATGGACATAATCATAATGAGAAGACCTTATAAGGATGTACCATCATTTGGATCTTGTATTATGCCATCACAGAAACATTTAGGTATGCATGGTAGTGGGAGAGACAGGTTTGAGATCAGTTTCACGAGTTGTTTCCCAAAATTTTATTTTCAGGGATGAAATTAATGATGGGTGGAATGATATAGATTCCTAAATTTTCATTATATGATGTTAAAATATTTCTACATATATTTACAGAGCTAGGCGCTCAGACGATGGGAGATTTCATTCCCCAATGTTCTTGGGAGAAATTATACAAATATTTATAGTATATTTTAAACCATTAACATGATTGAATTGAGAAATATCTTAAATGGTAGATTAGATCATAATTCTTAGGCTATAGTGGAGTCCAAAATGTGGTGTTTAACCAAATGGGGCATAAAATTTGTCGGTGTGGGACTACTATGAGAGAATTCACCTATGGGGAAATTGAAAATAAATAATAATTTTTATTTATTTTATCTTGAATACTGAATCAAATAACATTCAAACTGGGGAATTGGACTGTAAATTTGAGACCACCATTATGTTCTAAATTTAGTGTTTTACCTAAGGTAACCCTAAAACGAGATGGTGTGGTGGTTTTAGATTTCGCTTCCATTGGCAAGATACAATGTTTTTTCTAAAAATTTAAAAATTTGTGATTAAGATTAGTTTTAGCCCATAATCACACTTTCTATGCACCAATATATCTCTCTCTTTCTCTCATTAATTATTCAATAAATAAATAATTATGCTTTGATGGAACAAAGAATATGCAAGGAGAACACGTCGGCAGTGTCGAGGGGATCAAATCGAGGTAGGATTTCATTCCATTGAACCTCTTATTGATGTTTTAAATGAAAATTTGTTCCATGTAAAATTGTTTAATAATTATTATTATCATCATTGATGTCCATAGAAACATTCCCATCGATCTATACTAAGATCATGTTTACATTGGGTGTTCTTTGTATGTTTTTCACAATTACCATTTTTTAATTTTATGACACATTAATTGACCGTCATATCTTCGATCAGAGGTAGGTGATATAAAGTTTTCATCGTGGGGATCACTGATCTAGTTTCGGGTTCTCAACAAGCTAAATTTGAGGAGGTTCAGTGGTCCATGGAAGGCGCCATCAGAGCACTAGTGTTGAAGGTGATGCATGGTGGTTACATGATGGTTTTACTATGAGGTTTTAGTGATCATGCATTCGAGCTAGTGTAGGCCATTGGTGAATGGAGTTCGGTTGTTGGAGACGAGTCGTGAGGTGGAGGACCAAAATAGAGGAGGATGGGTAGTGAGCCAGTGTCGCGGTAATGTGAAGGAACTAAGGGGAGATTGAGATCTGAGGAAACTAGGTGGTTGACACATTTATGTGTTGTATGGTGTCGGTAGAGCGATAACTCGATGAGGCATGCGGATGGTAGACCCAGGAGTGAAAGCGGCCTAGCTCTAATCGGTGTTGTGGCAGGCTGGAGGGGCATAACTACCATTGATGACCCAGGTGGAGGCTGCTGACTAGAAGGTAGGGCATAGGTCCATTGGGGAAGGGGGATAAAGATTATCGGGATATGGAATAATAATAATAATAAGAAGAAATAAAAATAATAATATTTTAAATGATAATATTAATATTAATTTTAATTTTTTTAAACATCCATAACACCTACATGGGGAGTCTGATTACCGTAGTGTCAGTGGAGGTGTGCCCCCATTTAAAATAAAATCATTTATACACTGTTAAAGATAATTTTCCCCAAACCAGAACATGGTCCCATGAAACACATGAGATACATGAGATTCAATATTATTATTAAATCTTTAATAGACCATATCTCCTACGTCTGACATTTGATTGATGTTCCATCATCGTCAATGTGACCCTTATTTAAAAAGATCATTTTAGGACTTTTACTTATTGGTTTTGGGTCTTGGTTAAACTAAAATACTGAGTTCAAATAATAATAATAATATTATTATCATTTAGAAAACGTGAAATGGCCATATTTATTATATAGAGCACCCGTTTTTTGTTCCATCTCTATAAACATAACTCTACTATTGATATGAAACATTTTACTACATTTTAGATGTTTATGAATTCAGACTTGTTTCTTGGTTTTACAAAAATGTATGTTTAGTAATAATAATGTGATTATTATAATCTGTGGTTTTTGGTTTACAAAATTTCCCTTACATGTCGTGTTTGATTGATGTACCATCAGAAGTAGTGTGAACATTTTCTTTGGGTGAACATTTCCAGGATGATATTCATATGTTTCAAATAATGTCGAAATGTGGTCCCCACGTGTCCTAGTAGTCATGAATTACGATGAAATGCATTTATTCTACCATAGGTTTGTTTGGGGAAATTAAATTGTTGATTTTTCCTGTTTATTCTCAAGGATTGAAATGGTGTGATCTGTTTGGTTGAATGAAGTCTTGTTCATGATTTCATTAAATGTGGATACATGAATTTAATATCCATGGAAGATCATTCACTTTTGTTTTTAGATAACCTACAGATCAAGTAATCTTCAACTCTTGTGGAATTAGAGAATATGTATAATGATATGTAGTCAAATAATCTAGGTCGTTGAGGATGCATTTCAGAAAGGTTATATTTTTACCCTTCGAATTAATGACACACATCATGCGCTCGTCAACCTTTTGACTAGATGTTCTATGTACTCTAGGAGTACATTATCACTCCAAGGGGTAATTGAATAAAATTTAGTACCTAAGAATGTCTAGGTACATGGCCTGGCGATGGGGGGTCACACAGTTTATGGGCCCCAGGAACACAGTGCACCACTATATGAATAATCTACATCTGGTATCTAATTATTTTGTACTCTTATTTTAGAATTAGAGTAGCGCATCCTATGTATTTTCCATGTAGAACATGATGGTGCCCTTTGTAGTGGATTTCAAGATATGATGAATGATTTATTGGATGTGATGTATATTCAAGAAATATTCAATGATGGTAGTGATGAGGCGTTGACCAATTATTTATTTTTAAGAAGTATCATCCAACTGGGATGGCTATTGTATTTCCTCAATATATTCCTAGTGGAACCCCTACCAAGTAGGGAATTTATCCTCGATGACCTAGAGTGGAATCCCCCATCGGCATGGGTGTGGTTCCTCAATAAACACTATGAGTGTGGAATCCCCATATCACACAGTGGAGTGTGTCCTCTACAACCACAACAGTGGAATCTCCCTAGTGCATCATGGTGTGGGTCCTCTACCACTACTATGAGAGTGTAATATCCCTAACACACAAGGCTGTGGTTCTTCTATGACAAAAAATGGGATTCCCTCTCCCCCCCGAAACATCAGAGTGAGTGTCCTCTATAATGAAAATTGATGTGGAATCCCCCCGATACACTAAAAAAATGGTCATTGATGAACAAGAGTACAATCCACCTGAAACAAAAGGGTGTGGGTCATCTACATTAATAATAAAAGTATAATACACTATAAATTCTTGGGTTTAGGTCCTATAATTTTGTTTACTCTTTCCTGTTGCAGATTAGAGGCGAGAAATGCTTTGATGTAACATCAGACTCACAGGTAAGAGGGGTGCTTTCTCCACTGAGACACATTGTTGTGATGTGAACTAAAACTATGTGGGTGAGGCAGTCCTACCAAAATAGGATAGTATCAAGGTGTTGTTATTGTGTACCTTTTACTTGTGGATTCAGGGCAGACATAAGGGATGCATGGAAACAATGGTGGTTACAACTAGGAATGTTGGATACTCACTTTATTAAGTTGTGTTGTGATATGGATATCCCCTTAATCTCTCATTAGTGTTTTGTTGACTAAGAATATATATATTATATTTCTAGTAACCAATCTTGAGGTTTTGGTTACTATCCTTCCATGAGTGGCGAAGACGTGCAGGTATGCCACGTGCTTTCCGCGTATAGCTTATCGTTGTTGGACAAGTATTCTACCCTACTATAGGTAGAGAAGAAATGATGAGAGGTTTATCATATCATAATTTTGAGATCTTTATTATTTTATTATCTTAATTTACTCTCTTATGGGACTGAGATTCACTCCATTTATTGTTCCTTTTTCTATCTATTGCGCCCCCATTAGTAAAAATTTTTATACTCTCTTGAGCCTTCGACGCATCCTATTGAATATTTTTATACTAACCCCTTCTTGGGATTTTCCCGCATTTGGTGTGTCATTTCATACAATAGATAATTTGATCATGACTTTAGAGGATCATAGGTATATAGGGTACATGGGCCGATTGTGGTGGTTGTAGCATGTTATCCAGCAGCTGGGATCAATTAAAAGTTTTACAATTCTATTTTATTTGGGTTGTGGAAAATTTCTTGCTGGGAATATAATTTTCACCATTTCACATTCTGCTTTACTTTTATGTAATTCTACTATTTAATGGGTGTTTAATATTTGAGGTTTATATATAGATGTGTTGTACATTTCCCCTTTTCCCCTCCACTACTTCATTGATTCAGTTTTGTGTGTGTACAAGATATTAAGATAATGAATCATCGAGTTTTTTGTGCCTTTGACACTTGTCTCCACCCCTAGCCTATTGAGGCGATATTGGCGTAGTTGCAGCTTGATCCACAATATGGGATGGGTCGTGACATGTTTACCCACCATCAAATGGCTGCAAGAATGATTTCAATATTCTGGTACACATTTTGAATGTAATACACACCATATATTTTTTCATTACATATATTGGTAAAAATCAAATTTTTAATAAAAATTAATAATTTTTTTTTCAAACATAGGTTTCATGGATTTCAGGAAATGTAAATGGATTACATGCTAATTAATCATCATGGGTTACGTTTTAAGGGAATATTACCTGTAATACATTATTTAATTCATCTACATGATTATATTCTCTCGATTTAGAGGCTATCATGGGTGATTCAAGAGACTTATGACCCTTCTAAATCATTCTATTTGATGATTGATCATTTTTTTGTTTGTGGTGTTTTTATCTTGGTAAAAAATATTTCTTCATTATTATTACTATTAATCATGGTAACGTTATTGCCTTGAAATATTGGGACCATTGATCTGTGTTAAAAATTCTGCATGTTTTCTTCTAGACCAATAATGTGATCTACCTCCAGTGGATAATAATTTTGTTGGTTGTAGTGTGTTGTAAATGTTCCTTGAAGTGTGGGGTGTTTCATATTATGTGATGATTGTTCTTATTTTTTAATAAAATTTGAGTTGGGTGGATTGGATCTAGGTCCTCTATGTAACCTTTCAGTTCTTTCTAGTTGGTGGATCCCCATTTAGGAATGTGTGACCCTAGTTTTTATGTATGTGATTTCGACTCTTAACAATGTTTGATGAACATAATTTCACTAGTTTTGATAGATTTTTTAATAAATTAAATGGAAATAATTATTGATTTATTTTTGTGTGTGGGGAAATGTGTTTTGGATAAAATATATTATTTCCCTTGTTTTCGTAAAAGAAAATATATTTTAAAATAACAATGAAATTGATTTTTTAAATGGTTCTCAAAGAATGGTTTTGCTGATTTTTTTTTCAGAATATAGTACACATTGGAAGCATTGGGTACCTAGGATTAGTTAATAGTAATATTCCTCATCCATTGATCCTGCCAGGGGGTTCTCTCATTTTGTGATCCACTACTCCTTAAGAATGTTGTTGTAGGGACTACAAAGGATTGTCGGGAGGTGTAAATTATGGGGTGTTAATCTACTCTCTTGATTTGATGCATATATCGAGAAGCTCAATGTGAAAAATTGTACATATTGTTTGTATGATTATCATAGCTATCTTTACCTGTAGAGATCATTAAAATGAGGTTACATGTTCCTTTCTCTTGTATTGTTTTTATTTCCCTTCCCATGAATTGATGTGATATATGATACATTATTTTCTTTAATTAGATATATCAGATTTGATAAATGATTATAAAATTTACTGAAAAATTATTACGTATATTTATTTGGAAATGTAAAAAAATAGAAATTAAATGTTTAGTCATTAATTTAATATAAAAAATATAAACTTTTTATTTACCCTAATTTTTATTAAATTTGATAATTGTTCTTATTATTGTACAGAAACATGTTTTTGAACACCTATGTGGGATCCTAAAAATCCTATTAGCTCACACCATACAATCCCATTCAGTGGTGTGTATTCATTTGTATATATTTTGATATAGGGAAATGAAAGGCAATGTAGTATGTTGACCAGATTTATTGCCAGCTAATTCCTGGTTATTATTGGTGAGATGGTGGGAGTTTTCCCACACTATCACATGGAGTAGTTAGTCTCCTTTTTTAGTTTTCATTTAATTATTTGTATTATACATTGGGGTTTTATAACTATTTTGTTTGTATAATTTTTATATGTCTTACTTATGTAATGAAATATATGGTTCTCTTTATCTATTTCTCACTGTTATATATATATATATATGTATATATATATTTCATATAGTTTCTTTTGGATGAGATTAATAATTCCATTAGTTTCTTATGTTATGTTCGGGTGCTAGACACCAGCTTGAGGGGATCTGGTACACCATTTGAATATCTTTAAATTTAGGCCTGATATCAATTTTTGATGGTACATAGGTTAGGTTCATCAAATGACCAGTTATAATACTAGTTGTGTTTGTTTTCTCTGTAGGGATATTCCTTCAATGCCTATGGGTGATGATTTTTTTTCATTTGTTAGTTTCCATCACAATGTAATGGAACAAACAAAGTTATCTAAAAATCATCATGAATATGGTTCCACAAAAAAATCCCTATAATTGTAAAATTTATCAAATAAAATAATTTATTATCATAATTCTCATGTTAATTATGTTAATTTAAAATCTAGTTGTCAAGGTTTCAACTAAAATTACACCGATACTAGCTGTAATAACCCCAACTACAGTAACATAGAGCTAGTGTGTAATTTATTATGTTGGGATAGATAAAAGGGATATGATTTACAATTTATTTATAATTTTATTACCATTTAATAACTAGATACTTAAATTATTCAAATAATAAATTATAAATATAAAATCCATAGCATGAAAACATTCATTCATCATTTATATTAATTATAATAATATTATTCATTAATAGGGGAACATAAAAAATAAAATGTGATCTTAGATTCCCATTATGTGTTTCATAGAAAAAAATCAATCATGCATAAATAATATATATACAATATGGCATTGTAATTAACTGAAAGCACATGAAATTTCATCAATAACATGAGAACATAATCCATTTGTGGATAATATCAGTGCAGTCCTCTCATGGATAATAATAACTAAATTATCATGGATGTAAATAATAAATATTAGATTTCATTATTTCAAATATCCTGATATTTATTCCAAAAAAATCCTTGTGATATAATAATTTAATCATTGGCTATTTATACCCTAGAAAACCTTTTTAATGTTATCTTATAGATTTGTAATAGGTTCCTATTAATGCATCAAGGGACTATATAAATCTTCGGCCAACCCATCACTACATGTCCCATGAATTCCAAATATATAAAATGATTGATTTAATTTATATACAATATTACTTGTAAATAAATATTAATATTGAGTAATTAATATATATAAATCAATATTTCATCAGATAATCAAATATATTTTAAATAAAAAAACCTTTTACAGAATTTGTAAATGGGTTAGTAAATAATCATATCCATCATTAATATTATCTGGATATTTAAGGGAAATTTAATTTTCAATGAAAACATGATTGTGAATATAGAATTATTAATACCAAAAAATTATTATGTGAAAAAATATGACATTTAATTCATCATAAATACTAGTTCAAAAATAAATAATTTTATTTTAGAGAATAAAATAAAATAGAATTGGAAAAATTTATCAAAAAATATTTCTTTGTAATACAACTGAAATATTATATAAGAATCAAAAGAGTGTAAAATGGTTATGGTGGAATGGAGGTTTATTAACTCTATATAAGTTAAAAAACATACCATTCCATTTTTTGTGTAAAGAAAGATTAAAATGGAACCTTTAAAGAAATTATTTAAATGATTCCTTTTATATAATATAAAGTGATGAGAATAATTTAAAATATCTATTATAAATTATTATTTTTAAAAAAATTGTTTTCATAAAACAATTTTCTAAAAATATGAATATAGAAAAGATAAACATGATGAAGAAGAGAAATATCATCATGTTTTATTTTAAAAATTAATCTTGAAAGGTTAACTTAAATTGAATAATTAAACAACATGAATTAATATATATTATTTTTAAATACTCAAAGGGGTAATATATAGGACGATTAAAAGTTATTATATACATATTACCAAATATTTATAAAAGGAGTGTAAATTGACACAAAATATTTTAAAAATATCATACCATGGAATTGATAATTATCCAATGGATTTATTATTAATATAAAATTTACAGAAATATAAATCTAGTTTAAATACAATAAAAATCAATATTTATTACACATGTATTCTTATAATATCACATACAATGAAAATGTAATATAACCTGTGAAAATAAATTGAGTTATGAGAAAACGTACCACGTGGTAACATCCAAGTCAAATACACATGGGTGAAATATAATAAATTAGAATATAAAAAAATTTAATTATTAATTATTCAATACATAATATTTAAAATGGGTAATATAGAAACCATATAAAATAATTTAGGTGAATAACATTAATCATTTCCTCAACAATGGGAAATTTAAATGGAATCCCTTACCTCAGGTTCTACGTGTCATGTAGAATTTTTATATTCCTAAAAGCTAAAATAATTTAAATCATTTAAATTCTTATTAAATATTTTCAATTTTATTAGTCTTTTAGTTTTAGTTTTTAAAATTTTATATTCAATGACTACTCATTTAAGTTCATGTCATAAGTTTTGATGATATCTGACTCGTATGTCCAAAATGACATTGGTAGGTTGACTTTGGTGATAGTTTCCATAATTTCATCATATATAGAATAATAATCAAGAAATATTTATCATTTATATAAAAAATTATGCTTTTAAAACAAAACATTATGTACAGTTAGGTTTTATGAATTATGCTACAATCATGGAGATGGTATGCAATACATATGCATGACTAACGTTTTCCATTTTTCCAAGATCATGATTGAAAGAAGATACATATTATTTTATAATTAAATAATCATATTAATATCATAAATAAAATAATATTTATTTATATAAAATTATATATACAATTCAGGTTATGAGGTGAAAAAAGATGAAATCATTTAATGGAGGTGGTAGTCCCAACGTACGCATGAACGTCATTATCATTTTTCAATGAATAGAATTGTAATAAAATATGTGATATTTTTATTTTATTGAAGAAAAAATATATAATTAATAATATATATATATATCTATATTAAATCCATCATCATTAAGGATCATGAGATTTGATGACGGAAAACGATTCACATCGGTTCACAAGGTTGTTTTATATCACAATCACGAATGATAGTTTCATTTCTCATTTAATGGAAGAGGAGATGGATTTTGGTAATTAAATTAACATAATAAAATATAATTATATTGTATATATTGATATTATTATATTTTCATGTCTAATAATATTGTATGGAGGTGGAATAAGATATAAACAACAAATTCTCGGTTAAGAATTGTAACTCTTCTTCAGACAACCTCTTTAGGATTGTACATAAATCATTAATAGATTGGGCTTTTATCAAATAAATGCCTTTATTATTTGTGTAGGGATTTATTTATCTTATTTGGGGTTTTAAATTCATAACCAATTGGTTTCTATAGTGTTTATAGAAGAGGATTCGATGTTCGATTTTATAAGTGAGATGAGGGAAACTTTTATAATTTAATAAATTACTATGTTAATACAATATAATTATCAATTTAAAATGTTTTAAAATTTAAATAATTATATTATAATATGTTTATGGTTCTGAATCCCATCATCCAATAAAAGTTTGATAAGGTTTGGTTATTCTTTTACCCTTATCATTTAGTTTTAACCTCTGTTATCATTTTTGACAATTACAATAGTATCAATTTTTTCTTCACTTTATGGGTCAATAGTATTACTATAAAATGATGAATGACCCATATTTTGACAAATTATTATGTTTCAATAATATACTTTTCATTTGGGAAAATATTATATTTAAAAAATTGTGAATAATTTGTAAAAATATTATTTACTATAAAATATTATTAATTTCATTTCCAAAACTACTCATTTAATTTTACATTAAATTTGTCAAAAATAGAGAAATTTTAATATAATACTTAAAAACGTCCCTAATATGTCATATATAAATATAAAATTTGTGTGATACAATAATTTATTCAAATTATTTCACTATAATTTTTTTAAATAGTTGATATTACTTTTTCCATTAATAAAATAAATAATGTGTTGGTGTTGAGTATGCAATTGAAATAATTATTTCATCACTTAAAATAACAAATAAATTAACATGGTAAAAGAAATATATTTAATATTAATATTTTTAATTTAACACATCCTCTATTCATCCTTATGTTAAAAAAAAAAAGATAATAAAACACAAAGAAAATTTCATTTTTTACTATTCTATAAATAATATAAAGGTAAAAATCATAGCTAAATGTAAAAAGAATTATATTAAAATATTGGTTGAGTATGGATGAAATAGTTTCATCAAAATAAATTTTGGCAATTATATGTGTCATTTAATAATCCTTATCATAATATTTATAGCATTACATAATAGATTTACGCATACTGTGGTGACAATTATTTGCAATATTTTCTATTCATAGTGAAAAAAACTAGAAGGGGGGCTATTTTACATCCATTAACTCATCTTTAAAAATATTTAATCTAGTATTCAATATTAAATTTCTCTATGTGGTAGTTTTAATTTAAAATAAAAACACAAAAATAAATGAAAATCTATTTTTAATTAAAATTCATTTGTGTATATAAAAAGGTTTTTATAAAAATTCAATCAAAAAATTTATTCCAATGAACATAATTGGATTATTAATAATATAATATAACTATTTTTCGTTTTAAATATCAATATTAATAAATTTTTCTTTTATAATATTTGAAAAAAATACACTATTCCATAAAAAGTATTACTTTTCACTATTCATTGAAAATTCAATCATTTTAATAAATCCTCAAAAATTCACCCTAAGATAATTTTCATATAGGAACTTTAAACAAGGAATATAATTTCTCAGATAAATTTTATAAATTTTTCAAAAATTAATTATATTACATTATCACAAAAAATAATAAAATCATTTAAAATACATATCTTTGAAAAATAAAATGAATTTACAAAAAATTGGGGGTTATTTCTTGAGAATTAATTAATAAATTTTTAGGACAAGGACCTTTATTTATATTTCATATAAAATTTATTCATATTCTTACCTGATAATGCAGTGGCTAGGTTATATCCGTCATATTTAGGTAATAATATTTCCTAGTTTGTTTAGGCTTAGAGTTCCATGTTATATATTGTATTGAACATTAAGATATTTTTAAATATTGGATTGTTACACTTTTATATACAATTTTTTAAGAAAAATAAATACCTAGAAACCCTAACACAAAATTTTATAGCTACATATCAATAATGGGACAAGAACTAGCTCATTAAAATCATAAAAGAAAATTTTTTGGGACCTCTACTCGGTAGTAGTCTTCGATATTTATTTTGGTTACAAATCACATAAGTCAATTATTTAAAAAATTAATAATCAAATTGATGGTGTTGGGTGTTTTTGAGGTTGTTTCATTGTCACAATTATTATCCCATCAACACAAGATTTCAATAATTTACTTGAGTAACATATCAAGTATAGGTATGAACATGTTATGCATGATGCATGGAGAAGTTCGGATAATACGATGCTATATATACATGATCACGAGGGATACAATTTTATATGTTATATATGATGAATTCATCCCACTCATTTTTCAATATAATGGAATTGAAAGGCCTCCTCTACTCATAAAATAAATATTTTATTTGGTGTGAGACAAAATAGAAAATGATCTTCACCCATGGGTTGATATCAAATATCAAATATTGGGACAATTATTTATCATGTACAATATTTAAGATCCATAGAAAATAAATCCATAGATATTTTTAATCATTAAAACCCATGATATTCCAAGTCGTTATTGACCAACACCAGAGGAGGGTCAACACACAGTGTTGGGTAGAGAGATTCGTCCCAGAATTAACCCTATAGTTTGATTTGTATTCACACATTACATGTTATTTTGTTGCTAACTCTACAAAGGGTGTGAGATATAAATTAGGATAGTTAACAAGAAATTAATTCTGTTAAAATAATTAGAGACCAAAATAATGATCGACCTGATTGTTTCAATGCTATAGAATTTGTACGTCCATATCATGCATATCTACATGGAGAAGGACCCATTCAAACAAGTTAGGCCCTTCCATGTTCTTTAGGAAAATTTTATAGTACATATTGTTTGTTATAAATAAATAAATAAAATAATAATCCAATATTCTTAGTTTATTTCATATCTTTAGGGAGTCAATGGGGAAAATAAACATTCGCTTAAATAGCGGTATGGGTGAGATATGATGAACTTGTATAATTGATTTTTATTTACATTATATTCTGAACAAAGTAAAATGAACAAAAAAATTGTGACCAAAACCAATGATCAATATATGTTTATGAGAAAACATAGATAATGAATACTAGAAGCTAGGATTAAAATGGAAATCATATTTGATGTGTATTCCCCATGTCCTTCTGGTCGATATTTCTGTTTCACATCGAAGGTGTTCTATCTCACACCTCAAATAATTATAGTTTATAAGAAACCTTTTGTTAAATTAAAATTATATCTAGAAATTTAATAATAGGAAGCATACATATAGTTTGTGTTCCCATTATACAATGATAAAATAAATTGGTCAAACAAATAAACCATGGATTTTATTATATTTTATCAATGATTCTGTTTGGTAGATTTAGTACCTCATGTCAATGGTCTACGTGATAACAAAGATGATTTAGAAGTATAGTAGTTGGAATATATGTTCTGACAACACATAATGGATTTATTAGGGAATCGTTTAGTTACCTAGATTTCCAAGAGATGGTAGAGACACTGTGACACTTCATTTTTGATTGGGGGTTGATCTTATATTACTCAACCATACTGATACTCAGTTTCCAGAATCTTGGAGGAATTTATATTCATATTAACTCAATTCATCACTAATGTATGTTCATGATTCTATTTAGGTAGATGAAGCTAATATGACCGAGTTTTGGTATGTCAAATGGCCCTTCTAAATCTCCTCCAAGAGTCATCCTGATGAAGTGGAAGCTTATTTTAGTGAGATCTATATTATTATATACGCATTTAGATTTCAAACCATTTAATTTAATTGACTAATATATTTGGTAGAGCTTATGTTAGACAATAATGATGATAGTTATGAATAGATTTTATATGTTTAGGTTACTTTGGATGTTTGGGACATGACTTGTGAGGAAGTGGATGATCAGAGAACCATTTAAGTTGATGTAAAATGTGTTCTTATTTTCACATAACATATGTCCATAAAGGATTCTATTTATTATCAGTCAACCTTTATAAGAATATAAAGAGTCCCATCAACCCATTATATATAAATATTTTTCAGTTATAGTTATATTGATTGACCGAATTCTTAATTAGGTAATTTAGACATATAAAAAACATCTCATGCACATATGAAACAATTCATTGTGGTAGTCTCCAAACCTATAGATAAATCCTATTTCATATGCAAGTGGCTTTTCTCATGAAACTACCTTTATAATAAATTAGTATGTGGGATTATGTGAGGTTATAAGATCTCTATCTATTCTTGGGGATAGTCGGTAAATGCAATATTAGAATTAGTTTATCATGTTTCCTTTGAAAATTATACAAGAATATATTATCTTGTTCAAATATTTAACCAAGCTTCATGGGTTTATCAATATTAGTTTCCCATGATCACACAATATTTACACACCTGAATGAGACATTCACTAAAATGATAACTAGAAAATATCAAGAGAGACCAACATTAAATATTAACACGAATGTGATATCCAATGATTCAAATCATTTGATCATAGTCGATGACCACATAGATGTAAAGAACTTGTCCAACTATCTTGAATCATAAGTTTCCCAATTTACTGTATCTTTGAATGAATATGTTCTATAGTGAAATCTATAATTAAATTATCATGAATACTAATCAAAGGAAATTTAATATCTGTAGTCCTTCATGGATTAATTTAAGAATCATTTGGACTATAGAAATCCATCAGCATAATGATTTCATAAAGGGTGTAGTTCTCTTAGAGGTGTACCAAATATACCAAATCCTTATATAGGGAACACCATGTTAAAACCAATCTACTATACATTCTTACGTGGTAATAATGGATGTAAATTTTAACAGCCAAGTGAGTAATGTATGGTACCCACATTTCCCATTATTATCTCATCTTTATTTTTTAAAGTATAACATATTTTGGATATCAATTTTAATCAACCTCTCATAGATCATTGAAGCCTAAGGGGTTGTTGCTTCAGTTTATTAGGAAAAATAAATTAGATGGGGTACTAAAAAATGCATTCTAAAATCAATTGATAAATAATATTACTAAATCCTTTTTGAGTGATTGGGTTAAAAACTTGTTTTAATTTATAAAATGGATTCCAATTCTAACGTATATTATTCCCCACATCAACAATGGATAAAAGATTTGATATAAAGTTAAAACTAGAGTCTAGTTCATATAGCCTGTTAAATGAGATTAGTAGTCAATTACATAACCTCTAAGAATTGTTCACCAATATTGGACAATGCATGTTTGACTATAGTTTAATCCATGCATTTTTAATGGATGTGATTCGAGCCTGGAAGTGAGTGATAAAACTTTAGATGAAGCATTAAACTATTGAGTCAATTTATTGTTCGATATATATTATTACCATAACACTTCACTATTCATCTCATGATAATGTGGTCTAAATTAAGTGGAAACATCATGTCATGAATGGAAGGGCCTTGGTGGAATGACTTTTTAATGAAATTTCCACCATCAATAAAGTGGTAGAGGTGTTTATATAAAAAAGTAATACATTGAGTCTAAATTTTGGATTCCCCTATAATTTATAAATTTAAAAAATATATCACAAATTCTTCTCAATTTCATAATCATTTATGTCCCTTCAGCCAATGATTTATGATAAAATATGAAACTCCAAACTAAAAAAATAACAATAATTTAATTTTCCCAAAAATTTCAATGAAATATATTGGATAAATAATAATCATGATATACTTGAGTAAATGTGGAATTTTAAAAATAATTCTATTATATTCAATTCATGTTCCATCGAATGGATATAAGAAAATAATATATGTGGTAATTATACCATCAAAACATGTATGGAATATTATATTAGAAAAAATATTGAAATGTATTATTTCCATTCAAACATTGAATCTTGAAAAAATATAATAATAAAAGATACATGGTCATTTTACCATCTCAGTTATCTAAATACATTAATCAAGAAACATATGAGATTTTAATGTTAAAATATTATCCAAAACATATTTGCAACACTCATAGTTTTTATGAATAAATGTTTTTGATATAAATTAAATTTTATAGATGAATTTCATTAAATGATACAATAATTTAATATTTAATTCTATGAAACAGAAATTTTATATTTCATTACATTCATCACTAATCTTATCATTCATTAACCATTAATTTCCAACAATACGATGTAATTTTTTTAAAATTACATGGGATAATTTTGAGACCAGCTGCTCAGAATGAACCTGATTTCAAGGACCGGGGATCCCGGAATAGTTGTTTGAACATTATAAGTTACATAAAAAATGTGTTCATGAATTGTTCTGTTATCATCTAAATCGTTTCCTAGAAAAAAACATGAAGGCATCATTGCTTTCAGAATGATGAAAATACCTATGAATCGTCCAAAAAACGACCAACGTGGGTCAAGAGTGAAACATAATATTCTGGCATTTTAAAAATAAAATAAATTGACGCAAAATAAAATAAACATTAATGTTTAATTTATTAATATTTTCCCTACAATAGTACGGGGAAACTATTTTATTTGATAAATGAAATAACATAATATTGATGACTCAGCGTAACAGATTCTCTAAATCGCATTCGCCACATAAATACTTAACAGGTATACAAGGTTATTGGAGGATCCATATTTCTTTTTTGTGGATTCCTTGGAGGAGATTAGTTGGAGAATGAATAGTGGCAACAAGCGACGAATGATTAATGATCAATGAATTTGATTAGACCAAACATATTCGACATGATGAGCGACGAATACATGATTCACCCTTCCTTAGTGATTGTTGAAAAACCATTTAGGGTGTCTATTTAATTAGTTTTCTTTACCTATTTTTTAAACTCTAAAATGAGGATAAGTCATTTGAAAATCATAATTATTCACAAATCATGAGTTCTAAATGTAGGATGGGTTGATTATTGTGGGATATGAAAGGTATATATTTGGGTGATTGTCCCCTTAAAATTTATTTACTTCTAATAGGAAGAAAAAATGCCGAATGAACAAGGCCAATGTCTGTCCCTCAGGTGTTCATAGGGATTTTTCCTAACTTCCTACAATCATTTTCAGCGAAGTTAGTTGCAAAGAGGATTCAATCCCACAACATGCCAAATAATGACTCGATGAATCCGTATGTCCTTCTAATTTGGAAAATAGACCCCCAGAGTGGACCTGGTGGCCCGCAGAAGAGATCATTGGTGCCAGAAATGAAACTGGGCACCAGCTACATGAAGGAGGCAGTGCTTGCCAACAAGCATCTTGCTAGTGACATGGCTCGTGGTATCGTACGCAGGTGGGGATCTGGGCCACGGAAAACGGCCTACAATGAGTGTGAACAGACGCAGCATGATGGGCTATGGTTTAAGTAAACTGTGATGGTGGACACCACAACGAGCATAGGATTGAGGGAGACGTAGTGCACCAGCTCTGTCTCAGTCAGGTCAGGTTAGCCAGATCAGAACAGGCTGAGAAGGATGAGGCTATCCCATTCGGGAAGCCCAGTGGGCCAGACCTGTGGCATAGCCATCCCGGGCCATACCTAGCTAACCGAGCCGGACCCGAGAAAGGTCGGTGGACCCTGGTCCAGGCCCATCAAACCAGGCTGCAGACGGGTCGACTTGGTGGACCCCATGCTAGGTCAGGTCTGGTCGGTCTGGGCCTAGACACATCCAGGCCCTTTTCATCAAAACATCATAACATGTAAACAGTACATTCGATTGGTTAGATGTTTGTGGCGTTTGGATCCTCAGAATTAGGAGGTCCTTTTGAAAAACTACAAGTGAGTTTCAATGTATATTGTGATATGACCTATGTCAGGAATATTAGATTCTCCTAGAAACATGTGTGTTACGAGTGAAAATCTTGCAGCTAGCTATGATGAGTAGCTGAGAATACCATAGTGGCCCGGTAGATGAGGAGTAGTCGATATACCCTCATTATAATGGTAAAAGAGTAGTATCTGAGCCATGAATTGTGTCCATCCATAAAATTAGTAGCTCAGGAGACTTCGGTGGCCATACAGACACACAATTGATGAGAGAACCTTAGTGGCCTAGAAAACGAATAATAACTGAGCAGACCCCAGCGGATTGATAGATGAGTATCTGAGAAGACTAATGTGGTCTGGAAGACGAGTAGTATCTAGGTAGACCTTATTGACCTTGTAGAATAGTAGTACACATGTGGACCTTAGTGGATCAATAGGCGAGTAGACCTCAATGACTAATCTTGAATGAGTCCCATAATAGTACGATATGATCCATTTTTACGACTAATAATATTTATTTCTATACATTAGGATATAAATTTGTATTATGTCTATTGCATTGTGTCCACTTTTGTTTTTCATAATTTCTGCTTTGGGGTCCATAATGAGTATTGTGTTACTCACCCCTGTACGGGCTTCGAACCCACATTTCATGTATTGTGTAGAAAATAGAGGCATTGATGGAGACCTCGGTGGTCTTAGACCTCGTGTTTCCTGGTGAGATCAGGTAGGTGAGGCATAGTCCTATGACTTCTGTCAGCTACTCAACATCTACCCATCATGTAGGTTTTTCTGTGGATGGATTTATAGTGACCTTTTTTACTTTCTGTATTTTTTCTTGTTATCGACGGACTTGTATTATGGCCCCTTTACTTTAATCTGGTATTGTTTTACACACATTGGTAGTCTTTGTTGAATGTGGGATTTCTTTTTCAGAAATGTGGGATTGGGTTGCGAGTGTTCGTGTTTACATGTACTTTGTTAATGACTCGCACTTGTAGGATAATCACTTCAGTTCTTGTATCCATCCCCTAGCCTTCCGGAGGTGGTCTTAGGGTAGTCATGGTGCAGGCCTCAGGGGACAGGTCATAAAAAAATTGTATCAAGTCTGGTCAACCTCGCCTTAGACACGAGAGTCTGTGGTTTTGTTTTGGAAAAAATTGTTAAATTTTTTAGTTCTACTATTAGGATAGGGGGGTCCATTGTTGGTGTGGAGGCCGATGTATCCATACATCAGGACCCTAAATTCTAAATTTCAACTCTGTACATGAAACAAATAGTTACATGGATCATATAAGATTTCGAGTGTTTCTTCATGTTATTCTTCATTCGGTTCACCAGGTATAACCTTCTAATCATGGTTAATCATGATCATTTTCATGATTCTTCCACACATATAGATAGGGGGTTCCATTGTGTCACAATGTGTATGGTACACCCATTAATGTGGTATCAGTAATGGGAAAAGTACTGGAGATGGCCCCACTGGGAGGTGCACCATTGTTTCCACCACCGATTGGTCTGCATTTTCTACCAGTGCTACCAGTAGTGGAATCAATTAGGCTTAGTGACATACATGAGTTCCAGAGGTAGAGAACTCCCAGGTTCAGTGTTGAGATTGAGCCCTAGGTGGCATAAGATTGGCCCGAAGCGGTTAAGAGAGTCATACATATTGTGAGGATGCCACTCGTCCATATGTTTATCTTTTACGCAAGCCATCTATGGGTCCCGATGGGGAGATGGTATAGAATTATGATTCATACAGATGATGAATCAACCCTCACCAACATAGACTTTGAGTTCCACATTATAGATGTTTTTTTCCAGTGACATTTCACTCAGTGCGCATATAGGTTCTACAATGCCTAATGTAAGGTGGCATAACAATAGAGAAGTACTCAATGAGATTTGCTGATCATTCATGCTACAAAACCAACATGGTGTGAGACCAATTTTTCAAGGCATGAGTCTCTCAGAAGATAATTAGCTAAGAGATCAGGGCATCCATGGTATCACATAACATCCCTACTCAGACTGGGGTTATTTTGTGAGACCTACTCATGGAGAGATTCCTCGAAGAATAGGTGCCAACAACATTAGATACAAGTAAACCATAGGAGGAAGAGTCTTTAGCTGTCAGTAGCAGGTAGCATATGTGAGGGCTCAAGAGGGACATGAATGTTTGGGGATAACCTCATGATTCATTCTTGGTCGTAAAATAACCCCATGGTGGAGGGAGTCATCACAGGGTCATTGTGTGATACTCTTTCAGAGGGCGGGGGCATATGGATCATGATTTATCAAATATCCACACATAAAACCAATAGAAAGTTGAGGGATCCCCGTGGAATAGGCATAGGTTCGATTGGGGTGGTAAGTTGTGCATTATATGTGGAAGGGAAGCCGGTAGAGTAGCAGATAGTGGACAAAAGTTCGATGTGCTTCCACCATAACCTCTAGGAGAAAAACCAAGGGCTCTGAAAACTAGTTGATAGGGTCATGGATAGCTATAGGAAATGGAGTCCTATGACAACAACACTTTAGAGATGATTAGACATATGATCTATGTATTATCCATTTTATCTATAGTTATTATATATACATGTTCTATTTGGTCGTTCCTTTCTGCAGACCATGTTTGGGGATCAGAAATTCTAGTGGAGTCATTGGCTCAATAACTTTTGTTAGATAATCCTATAGGAGAGGATTCGATTATTACACACTGGTTCCAGCTAAGTTAGATTACACTAGGTATAGAGGGATTCATTTGGGATCTCCTAGGAGAAGCGTCTAAGACTTAAAACAAAATCCTAGGAAGGGAGTAGTTATCCACCGTTATGCTCAAATCAACTACTTTATATGAAATTTGTGGTGTTTCTATGAGGTTGGGACTAGGTTTTCCTTCACCAGTGAGAAGGAATTTCTGGTAGAATAGGTAAAAAATTCTAGTAGGAGGTTATATCTGACCACTCACATGTTTTATAGCCTCCCCCTTAGTGTGGTGGATGAGAAGATTCCTCACATTCCTATAGTGGTGGATGTGTACAAATAAATATTTCATGAAGATGTTCTGGGATTACTTCGACGTAGATAGGTAGACTTATGAATTGATCTAAACAAATGATAGCACAGATATTCACACAAATATATCATATGTTTCCCTCTGTTCTTCGTGAGATGAGGGTACAGATGGAGGATTTGCATGAGAATGGATTTTTGATACCCAATGTCTCTACATGGGTAGCCCTAGCTTTGTTTACCATAATGGCGAATGGGGGGTTGAGGTGGTGTGTACACTTCTGGTTTCTAAACCAGGTGACCATAAAAAAATTACCCACTGTTGATGATTGATGATCTCTCCAATCAATTGAAGAGAGATAAATGGTTCACGAAGATAGACATCATATTAGGTTATCATCATCTCCGTGTATGTGATGCGGATTTACCATACACAATATTCCGATTTCGGTATAGCCACTAAAAGTTATTAGTGATTCACTTCAACATGACCAATGATATAACAATTTAATTGGGACTCATGAACTTGATCTTAGAGACCTTCCTTGAATATTTTGTTGTGGTCTTCATTGATGAAATCTGGGTGCACTCGGAATCTGAGGAGGAGCATGCTATACACTTACAGATAGTCCTGGATACACTTTGAGAGAACCAGCTTTTTGGGAATCTCAAAAAGCGTTATTTTTTAGGTTCATGAGGTCTACATACTAGGAAAAATCATTTCAGAGGATTGAGTTGCAGTGGATCCAGCAACGATATAAGCAATGTATTCTTGGGATCCACTAAGGTGTGTGAGAGGGGTACATAGTTTGTTGTGATTGATGGGTAATACTAAAGGTTTGTTCCCAAATTTTCCATGGTAGTACCAACCTTATGAGCATTAAAATTTAAGGGAAATCCCTTCAATAGCAAATAGAAATTATTGAAGAGTTCCCAGAAGCTGAGGAAGAAATTGATGAGTGCCCCACAATGAGACTACTAGAGGAGGTAGGTGTGTATGTCATTTTTTGTGGTACATCATGGGCCATACTAAGTTGTGTCCTGATCTTTGAGAATGTTGTGACCACATATGCTTCACAAAAATTGAGGTACAATGAGAAGAACTACGTGACCCTTGACCCAGAACTAGCAGTTGTGGTCTGTTCATTGAATATGTGGCAGTACTACTTGATGTGTGAGCGGTTGACAGTATACACTATCAAAAAAAGTCTAAGGTATATCTTATCCCAAAAGTACGTGAAAAATAGTTATCATTTATGGATATAGTACCTCTTGGACAATGAATTCCTGATATTCTATAGTCTTAGGAGGGGAATGTGGTAGCAAACATGCTCAGTAAGAGATTTCTTTTTTCAGTTGCTGAGTGAGGCATCAGTTCAGTTATCCCTGATGTAGATATCATTCAGGGATGACGATGGAGTATATTATCTCTTTCTAATGACTATAACTCCACCACCCTTACGGTGAGTTTGGTAGGTATAACCTGTGGTTGTTGACAGTGAGGCAAAAAATTCATAGTTATCCTCAGAAAAATATCATAAAGGATATTCGATAGGTGGTGAGAACGTCATCCTTTTCAAGGGAATCCTTTTTGGGCTTGCAGCATCACATGAGTAGGTTTTGAAGGAGTTCCAAACCTCCCCATTGGTAAACATCCAAGAGTGGCGAAGATGTACAAAGACCAATGATCATAATATAGGTGGCTGGGAATGAAGAATGAAGTAGAAGAGTTTGTTTCGCGGTGCCTCAATTATTAGCATGTGAATACAGGGCATCAAGTTCCTATAAGATCGACACATCCACTTGAGGTTCCAGAGTGGTAGTGGGATGGTATCTCGGTGGAAATCATGAACGGTTTACCCATAAAACTAGAGGGCACGATAACATCATGGTGATTGTTGACCGGCTCACAAAGTCTCCCCACTTCCTACCCATCCAGAAGAAGGTTTCAGTAGTAGGATTGGGATGCCCCTACATGATAGAGATTATTCGACACCATGGGATACCATCAATGATAGCCTCATATCTAGAAATGTGCTTTACATCCATGTTGTGGATGGGATTAAAGGAGGTGATCAGGACTCATCATCATTTGAGTAGGTATTTTTACCCCCATTTAGATAGTCAAACACAGAGGACTATCTAGTCCTCATAGGACATTCTTGGTTTTTGTATCATGGGCATTGGGAACAATTGATAGGATCACCATCCACTAGTGGATTTAGATTACAAAAGTAGATAAACTCCACTATAGGTATGAAAATGCTGGAGGTGCTTTATGGGTGACCATGAAGATCACCATTTTGCTGTAGACACCTAGGGCACTCAACACTCATTGGTACTAAGTTTTTATTGGCTACTTCAAAGAGGGTTCATGTCATTGAGGAGTGGATGTGGAAACCAGTGAGCATGCCGAAATATTATGATGAAAAGAGTAAATGGGCCTCAGTATTCAAGGAGGGAGACCATGTATTCTTTGGGAGTTTCCTTGATATGTATTACTGAGATTTTTCTTCAGTGACATGCTATCTCCGAGATTCATAGTCCCATTTCAAGTTTTGATAATAGTTTGTGAGGTATTGTACTACCAATCTCTCACCCATTGATGCACCGTGTGCATAATGTCTTCCACGTATCACAGCTGAGGAGGTAGGTGCATGATTTGTTGCATGTCATTTACTTGGATTAGTTGGACATCACCGATGGGGTGACATTTACGGTGTTCCCAATAAATATTGAATATTTAATGTTCAGGATACTTTGTGGATGGTAGATTCCAAAAGTTCACATTTGATAGAAACCTGGTAATATACATGATAAAACATGGGATTGGGTAGCTCAGATTCTTTCTCAGTACCCCCATATGTTTGTTTATCCCTTATTTTAGATTATGAGGATGAAAATTCATAAAGGTGTCTATAGTGTAATGTTCAAGAATTATATGTAATGTTTTCAAATTATATTGGATTATTTTGAGACCTTGAATTCAGACAGAATTTGATTATGTGGCCCTGTGAGCATTGAATAGTTGTTTCAACTTTTTAAAGTTAATTTAAAAAATTATGCATGCATAGTTTTTATGGATTCAAGACATGTGTTGGGATTTAAAATAAGAGGGAACCATTGCACCTAGAATGATGAAATTACCTAATAATTGACCTAACCTCAACTTGAATTGGTTGATTGAGAGAGTTAATTTCTTGGCATTATAAAAAAATGATGAAAAACAAAAAAAAGTTGAATGTATATTTTATTCCATCATTATTTGCAACATGGCGAGGAAACTATTTAATTTAATAAATGAAACTTCATAATAAAAATGTTGAATCGTTTTCATTGCTTAATTATGTAGTGATGATATGTGGTCATTGGAGGATCCTAATTTCTTTTTCTTGGAAGCCTTAGAGGAGATCATTCGGAAAACTGCGGGAGGAGACAAACAAAGAAAAATGAGGGATCAACGAAAGGTTTTTTTTTACAAAAAATCAACAGATTGATGAGATCCAAATGCATGGTTCACCATTCGCAGTGAGTGATCCAAAAACAAGTATGGTGACTGTTTAGTTTTTTTCTTTCCATATTTATAAAATTCCACAATGAGCGTGAATCATTGAATGAACAGAATGATTCAGGGATAGTGTGTGCTAAATGTGGGTTTGGATGACTATTTTCAGTGTTTGAAGGGTAGATATTTGGTTTATTATCCCCTTACCATTTCTTTTCATCTATCGAGATGAATGAATTTCGAACGGACAATGTCGACATCTAAACATCAAGAGTTCTTGGTAAATTTTTATAGTGCTGTTCGAGCGTTTTCGTAGAAGTGTGTCAAAAGGGGAATTTGATCCTTTGAAAAGAGAATGAATGGACTGACCACTCAAGAGAACCTTGCAGTTTAGAAAATAGACCATTAATTCGGACCCGTTGGCCTGCGGAAGGGACTTCTGGGGTGTCGTAGCAGCAATTTGGCCTACGATATTAGTTGTGGACGATGATCCGGGCTTCATTCCTCCTGGACAGTAGTCGTAGACCATGCAGTGACTGCAAGATGGAGAGAAATTTTATGTGCAAGGTGTGTCTCTGTCAGAGCAGGCTAGACTGCTCATAATGGGACATACAGGAGGATGAAGGCCAATATGTGCTGCCCAGTAGGTTTGACCCACACCCCAGCTGACCTGATCCGTGACAAAAAACTGAGACCCCATTGTACCATCTTTAGTAAAATTATCATAACATGAAAACCATGTATCTGATTGATGTTTTGTTTGCGATGTTGGGACCCTCGCAATAAAGAGAACCTTTTGACATACTAGAAGTTAGTATATGTTAACATTTAGATATGAATTAATGATTTAGGATTAGATTCTCTAGGAATCAAGTGCATTATGAGAGGAAATACAATGGCATACTATGACTAGTAGAAAAGTATACCTCAGTGTCCCAACATATGGGCAGTAGGATAGCGATCCTGAATGGTCTGGTAGATATGAATTAGCTGAGGGGACCTTAGTAGACTGGTATATGAACAATAGCTGAGCGGGCCTTAGTGGCCCGATAGTTGAGTAGTATCCGAGCGAACCTCTGTGGCCCAATAGAAAAGTAGTAGATGAGCCGACCTTAGTGGCCCAGCAGACAAGCAATAGTCGATCAAACCTTAGTGGCCCGAGATATGAGAAATTGTTGAATGAATCTTAGGGGGTAGAAAGATGATCATAACTCACTGAATCATTTTAAATGAGTCCCTCTGTAGTACCATATGAAACATCTTTACAACAAATAATATTTCTCTCTACACATTAGGTTATACCTTTGTGATAATTCCATTAAATTGTGTGAAATTTAGATTTTTTGTCTATCATTGTTGCATAGGGTCCTTACTGAGTATTGTGTAACTCACCCATGTACGAGATTCACTTGCACATGAAACAAAATTTTGCGATCACAATCTTTTTATGAACCATTATGAATGATATATAGAAAATTTAGTTATTATTAATTAATATAATATTCAATCAGGATGTTTAAAAAAAATATTATTATAATGATAATATTCCAAAAAAGAAAAATTGTCTCACTATGTTTTTATTTTGGTCGAAAAAATGGAGTGAAATATGGGGAACCACATAAATGATGAGTTCAATAGAGGATGCATTGACAAACATATAATGGAAAACATGATGGAAAACATATTGTGGATGATGAATCAAGTATCTAAAGTTATGGTTAGTAACATGAATCAAATTGAATGATCATATTCACCTCGAAGGGAATAAAATATTGTTATGTCCATCATGCATCAATGACCACCTTCTTTTAGGAGCTCTACTAACCCATTGATTAATGAATAACTTAATACCTCTATTGAAATGATAATTATTGGTAATCCATTTTTGGAAGCTATAGAATGTCCCCCTAGCATTATGCTACTTAGAAATATATGATTATTAGTGGTGTCTATTGATTGAAAACAAGAATCTATGAAAGGAGATTGAGGTTATGCGTTGGGAAGAGTATAGGGGATTCATTTTAAGTAAATTATTTCTATATTATATGAACAAAATATAGAGGATGAATTATTAAAGATAATGAATATGGAAAATTAATCATTGGGATGAAATGAATTGAACTCTAATAGACATAATAATACACACCTATCTCGATTATGGATCTTATGGGAAAGCTCAATAGATTATTCGGTGGAATCAGAACCCATATATGGTAAATTTGGATAGTCATGACTATGAAATATATTAGTATATAATATAGAGTTCTATGAAAATTAAATTAGTTTTTTGAGAGATTAAATGGTCACATAGGTCAATTGAAAATAATAGAGAAATGTTACCAAGTTAAAGGAAGAACAATGATCATAGAATAAGAGGAAATAAAATTCATCATTGTATGTACAAAAACTATGGGAAGAAACATTTACATAACAACATTATAAGAAGTAGAAGGATCTACAAGTTAAAAATAAATGGGATAATTGTTATAAATTATATTGGTGAGGTGATTACACAACTTCTCATCACTAATGAAAGATGGAAGATAATGCAGGCCCATCATGAAGTTCAATTCATAAAATATGGAGAGCAAGGTCAATTTTCAAATCACTTTCAAAATCAGAATATAATAGAGGGAAACATCCACAAACCTGTTCGTAGACCAAGGGATCATGGTCTGTTATTTAATATCTTTATGTCGAATATAGATGATCCAAATGATGTGTTTGAATTTACACTCATTATTCTATCAGTGATAGCATGTACATTATTTGATTATAGCTCTACCCATTCGTTTATTTCATCCTGGTTTTCAAAGAATATAGAATCTATTCCTTAGATTGTAAGAGAAGAGTTATCATCCACGGCCCATGGAGTGATTATCCGAGAAACAATAGTGTATAGAATGTCTATTATTGACTTTGGATATTGAAATATCATTATAAATCTTGTAGTTATTCACCTGGTAAAATTTAAAACTATAATAGGGATGTATTGGATATTAAAGTAAAATTATTATGTAAAATATTTAAGAAATAAATTTTAGTAGTATTTAATGGGAACCCTACATTTATAATAAATTGGGAGATATCTTGGTCAGATCTTCGTCTTGAAGAACCTTCCTTAGACTTCATTGTAGAGATGATCAGTGAATAGGTAGAAGGAAATTGACGTAAAAAAGATATATATTATCCCCATAATTTTTGAATAAATTGATGTATTTCTTGATGATTTACATAGACCTTCCCCAGAAAGAGAGGTAATGTTGTACATTGATATCATACAAGGGCGCATGTTAATATTTAAGACCCTAGATAGCTTGTAAAAGGAAGAGATATTAGATTTAAAATAAAAATTTGAAATCATTTGGATAAAGGGTTTATTAGACCAGGTGTGTCTCCTATGGGATCACCTATTCTCATTGAAAATAATAACAATAGATAAATATTACTAATAGTTGACTTTAGGAAAATTAATAGGATCGTAGTGAAGAAAAAAATACCCTCTCCAAATGATTTATGATTAATTTAACATGATTTGTGGGGATAAATTTTTCTCCAATATTGAACATCGAATTGGGTATTGTCAGTTGAGTGTGAATAAAGATGTTATTCCAAATACTTCCATTCTAACAAGATATGGTCGTTTTGAGTTTTTTATTCCATTAGACCTAACAAATTCCCCCTCTATATGTATGGATTTGATGAACATAGTCATTAAGAACTACCTTCATAAATTCATCGTAGTTTTTATTGAAAATAATTAGATATATTCCAAATTCATTGAGAAGAATGAGGATCATCTAAGGGTTATATTTGAAACATTGAGGAAGGAGACACATTTGGTAAAATTTAGTTAATGTGACTTCTAGTTATAACAAGTTGTATTTTTAGGTTACATTATAAACTTTAACTGTATCTCAGTTTACCCTACCAAGAAAAATGATATAGAGGAGTGGCATCATCCTACAATAGTAACTAAAATATTAAGATTCCTTAGTTTTGTAGAAAATTATTGGATGTTTGGGAAAAACATTTCGCGACTATATAATTGACAAAAAGTGATAAGTAAAAAATGATCTATGATAAAAAAGACAAAGGAGTGTGAATAATGTTTCCAATAACTAAATAAGATATTGGTAACTGTATATTTGTTATCTTTAACCTATTTTAGTGAAGGATTTTTTATTTATAGAGATGGATCTCTAAAATAAGATGGGTGTTACCTCATGAAAAATTACAATTATATTGCCTATGAATGTCGATAGTTAAATCATCATGATTAGAATTATCCTAAGAAAGACTTAGATTCAGGTGTAGTTATTTTCTTTCTAAAAATAATGTGGCACTATCTGAATAAAGAGAAATGTGATATATACAAATACCACTAAATTTGGAAGTATTTATTAAAATAAATGGAACTGAATATGAGATAAAAGAGATGGTTTCAACTTCTTAATGTCGAAGACTCTTGAATTGATTATCTCCTAGGAATAGAAAAAAAAGTCTTTGATGTATTAAGTATGAAACACTATGTTGTGTTAGTAATGAAGTAAATTCAAGGGGATCAATTGATCATGTACATAGCACTATTGGACATGGGAATCATGAGGTTAGTTGCGTAACTAATCCTATACAAAAAAAATTCTGAATCATCATTACAAGAGAAGAATTATGGATATCAAATAGGATTTCTTTTGATACAAAATAAGATATAGTCTATGAAAAATGGTAAGTTTACTGATTTTGAAATTGATAATACGGTTTCTTGAAATTTCATTAAAGTAAATGTGTCTCATATATCCCATAGATAAAAGCGGTCTTATGGATGAAGCACATTTCTCAATATTATTAATAAATTATAGATACACTAATATGTAGAGGGATATTTATGACCATTATTAGTGGTATAATATGAGAAGATAGATTTCTAACTATACTGGATGATACATGGTTTGTTATAAAGTGATGACATAGTGAAAAATTCATAAAGGGGTATTGCAACCACTACCCATACAAACATGGGAGTGGTAAAATATCACTACAAAATTCCATCACTGGTTTCCCAAGAATATCCAAAGTAAATACATTGATATGGGTTATAGTGGATCGAATGACCAAGAAATCCCATTTCATCACTATTAGTCAATATTTATCCTTTTACCAACATCCAAGATACACATAAATGATGTGGTGAGGCTATATGGGGTACTACATTATATAATTTCATATCATGTTCTGAGGTTCAACTAAAACTTATAAATATACCCTCAACATGCTCTGAATAGTGAATTAAAATTTTGTATTGCATTTCATCATAAAAATGATGGCCAATATAAATGAAATTATAAGAAACATTAATATATACTGAGAGTAATATCAATGGAATTCAAAGGAGGATGTTATCAACACATCCCATTAGTTGAGTCTTAATACAACAATTTCTTCCCCTATAGTATTCGAATGGAACCCTATAAAACTCTACATAGAAAGTAAAATATAAATACTACTTGTTGGGATGAAGTTTGGGATATAGATTTACATGGACCTAATATTTTATAAGATATGTTACAAAGGTTTAAGTCCATTCAATAGCATATAAGGGCTGCTTAGATTCAATATAAGATCTATGATAACAACCATCTAATGGAATTTAATTTTGATGTTGGAGAATGCAAATGATGTGGATATCACCATTGAAGTGAGTAATGCAGTTTGTGAAGAAATTGAATCTTAGACGTAGGTACATTGGACCATTTGAAATAAATGGTCTCATAGGAAAAGTGTCCTATCAGCTATAAATTCAACCAAATCATCATTAACTTCATGATGTATTCCAAGTATCACTCTTGTTGAAGTATATACCTAATCCATCACATGTACATAATCTAGGGGTGTTAAAAATTTACCATGACCATTCTTTCGAGGAGTATTTAGTGGATATATTATAGTGAATTTATGTGTTATAGAGAGAGGATAAGTATGAATAGGTGACTTGGGTACTATAAGAATCAATGAAACATAAGTACACTCGCCTATTATATATAATGAATGAGAGTTGAATTTTTATGGATGAAATTTCTAAAGGGGGCAAGAATGTAATGAACCTGTATATATAAATTTTATTCTATAATTGAATAAATGTGTGTTATATATTATATTATAATATATTATAAACATAAAAAATATATATGAACCACCAAAATTTTATCTCATTAATATTGATCATTAAATTTGTAATATATAAAACAAATTAAAATTCCAATCATGTAAACTAGAAGAAATATAATATAGAATATCTAAAATGGAAGAATATGGCTCCCCAAAATATTCCATTGTCATCCCCCTGACACCCAAATGAATAGAAATGAAAACTAATATTAGAAAACAAATTAAAAGATTAATAAATGAAAATATAACCTTATGAAGAATTATAGTGAATATTGAGTGAAATAATGAAGTACTGTTTTTGAGGTATAAATTGAAATATGGTCATTGGGATATAACCATTGGTCAAATATGACTATAGTGAAATATGATTATTGGTCAACTTGACCATTTAAACACTAACCATGGGTGATAATTTAAACATCAAAATTATTGTTTATAAGTAATATTAACAGTTGGTAATTTCTAAATAATTGATATTCAATGACCTCGACTAGTGGAGTCATGTCGTTAAAATCCCATTACGACCGATCATGGGAGGGAGGTACAATACTTGGGTTTTACCCCTGACCAATACCAGGTCGGGCTTCATCAAGTAAAGAATTAATGAAATGTCCTATGGGATCATTTCAAATTAGTGGAGGTTACCACTCGATCAATGTTAAAAAATCCAGCCCATGAAACTACCACCGTCACACACCATTCCCTTATGGAATACGTGGGTGTGAAAAGGGGTTACTAGTCTTGGATAATTTTATTTAAAGTGAAATTACATTTTATAAATAATGTTTTAATTCCATAAATTCAATTTTAAGAATATATTTTTATGTTAAAATATTTGTTTTTTTGAGTTTAATTTGAAAAATTGATTTCAAGACACAACTAAAACATAATTGTATTTTTTTACAAAACATATAAATTTTTACAAAAAACTATTTTATTAAAATGAATATTTTTTATCAATATAATATTTTAAAATATAATTATATAAATATTAAAGATAAAAAATTTAATGATTTCCTCTAAAAACTTTATAAGTATAAAAAATTTGATTTTTCCTTATAAACTATTATTTTTTAATAATTAAATATTTATATATTAAAAGTCTAAATTCTCATATTTAGATATTTTTTTTGTATAATAAATATAATGTATTAAATTTTTTCACTATATTAGGTTAGGGTGAATTTATGAGAATTTTCTAAAATACATTATTTTTCCATGAACAGTAAAAATCCAGTTTTGGGTTTTCGGTATGATTTATGAAATAATATTTATTTCATAATTTTTAAATAAGTAATTAAAAAACATCTATAACCTAAAATATTTTATTTTGTTAATATTAATTATGTTATTGATTTTGAATAAATTTCAAAACCTATATGTGACTTTCCAAAGTATAAAATGGAATTTTTTTTTGAAAACCATTATATTTGATGATAATTTTACATTAGATGTCCATGGGTGAATTAAAAAATATTGTTCTATTAGAATGGATTAAAATATCCTAAAATGTGAGTCCAATTTTCCAACCCATGAGAAAAACATTTTTAAAGACAATTGATTTTTATTTTAGACAACATAGATTTCAAATCCCGGTATTATGAGGTTATAAAGTAATTCTTCCACTTTGGTTTTACATACCCACCCATTTTTCAATTAACCTTCCCTTCTAGTTAATAAATCCCGAATATTTGAAAAATTACCCTCCCAAAGAGTTCACCCATGGTTTCCTATATCCCCCAATGTTCCATCCCCATGTTTTACGAACAATTTATCAAGGATTGAGAAATATACAATTCTCATTTCTATTCATGTTCCCTTTTTGTAGGATGACTTATATTTTTTAAAATAATTCCTTATTGTATGTTAAATATTGTCCTATTACTATAAGAATAGTATTTTATTAATGGTATATTATTTTACCCTCTCATTTTACCTTTACTTAATCCATTTGTTATACATTTCATGCAGTTGAATTTGATTCTCTCTTTTACTTGAAAAATTCATATTAATTTTAAATTTTCAAAAACCAAAATCTCCGAATTATGCCTGGGTATTCACCAATATGTAAAATGATTTATTAATTTATATTATTTATAAATACATAACCTAAATTCGATTATCATTAGTTAAGAATGATTTAATGATCATTCATTTAATCACTTCTATACTCCATTTTGATAATAAAACTGTTCATTATTTTACACTGGTTGTTAATTAAATGATTTATAATGATATTTTTGATCACCTGAAATAAATTATTATTAATGTTTCACACTAATAGAACTATAATAGACTCGGTAAATAATTTAATCTCATTTGATGACATTTTATATAATACCTTTGTGAATATCCATGGTAATTTTTATTTATGACACCTTAGTGATAAACCTTAGTGGTATGATTTTGAATGTAAAATTTTAATATTGTAACCGCATTTAAATTTTATAATTAATTTTTCATTATTATTATATCATTATAGTTCATTCCTTATATTTATTCCTCATATTCCTATTGATATGCATCATCAACACCTGTTATATGTCTCTCTTACTTATTCCCCTACTTGGCTTCATCCTCTCCCCTTTACATTGATGTATTTCTCCAGGATTTGAGATACAATAAATGTAACATTGGATAAAAACATTAAGATGTATATCTTGTGGATTACATGAATATTTTAAGCTTTCATGTATAATGTCATGAACCAATCTAGAGTTCCATCTAACCCAACTCCCGAAACGATTCATGGAATGGCTTGAAGGGGATTTCTAATCCCCACATGATTGATACTTGTTCATGTGTATCTAAAATTCACAGTGGGAATGATTTTACCCATCGACCTGTCTGAAAATAACCAGTATGTGTAAACATCATTTAACTAATAATAAAAACCAAATGAGGTACAATAACATTATTATTTAATGTTTAATGTAGTAAACAAATCAAAAAGAACTGCAACAGAATGGGAAATATAAAATATCCCAATACCCTCCATGAATCAAGAGGGGCATCAACCTCAACACAACATTGTCAACACTCGTATGAGGCGGGGCACTAGAAACTGAATCACCCATATCCTCCACGACACAACCTTCCTTTACCTTATTCATAAAAATAAATGTATACATACACCCAAAGGAGTATATAGCATGTCAGATAATTCCCACTAGGATCCCACCCAAAAGAATGATTCCATTTTATAACAATAGAAAACAATCAACCTACACATTTCCATTAGATTATTTATTTCATTTATAAGAAAAAATTTGAAAAAAAAATCTAATGAAACACTTCATAAGGAATATTTTTTTACAAATAATCATTCTTTAATTAAAACTATACCCTTGGCCCTTAATATACCGGCATCTATAATAGCGTCACATAATAATGATTCCATAAGAGAGAACCATGGGAATTTTCCTATCAGTAAATTTTTTTTGTGAGATCCTATGAACCTTGTACGTTATTGAACAAAATCGTTTAACTCATCTAGAAACAACATTCCCATGTACGAGACATTTTATTGTATCCCATCACAAAGCTAATTCTATCCATATCATAATCCAACACCAAAAATGTTTCCATGAATGAAAAACTAGAGGGGATCCCATCCCATGTCCTAGTGGTCTCCCATCATATCACATTTTTAGTTAGTGTTGTAGTCGTCAATCATTATCGATGAATCTAGACCATGCCATTTCCCGGTAAACTAGAACACTTGTTTTATTTCACTCCAATATATACTTGATAGTTCTATTGTTCTCAAAATCCATTTCACATATCACATAAATCAACACTTTCACATAAACTTTCCAAGCATCATATTCACAATATAAAATAATTACTATAATATTTTCAGTTTGATCCAATGATAAAAATCCAAATGGAAACAACCATTTTCCAAAAAAAATATATTTCATTTTACATGCACACCAAACCCATTTGGAAATATAATTTTCACCATATTCACAATTTATGGATTCCATTTGCAAACGCAACAAGAATAAAACATATGAAATAAAACCATCTCCATGAAAAATCCCTTTTAAAAATAATATTCAACTTAAATCCATTTTATGACTTCATTCACATCACATTTACAATTCAATGACACAATTAATGAGCATAAAAAATAATCCAACAAGTATAATAACCCCATTTCTCATGGAAAATTCGTTCTGAACTCATTATTTCCATTAAATATATTTGAAAACACATTTATAACCTTTAACACAATTCATATGACATATTCACGAAATACCACATTGTAGTACACATAATACAAGGCCAATTTTCATAAAAAATCCCATTTTTCATCACATGTGCATCTCAAAACATTTTAGAAACATATTTCAAACCACATAAATAGTCCATAGAACAAATTTAATCAACGAAGAAGTATATAAAAAATATCTAATAATGTAAAATCATAGAACCACCTACCTCACTCTTAGAAACATCCAGAAACAATTGTAAAATCACAAATACACCACCACAATCCCCTATCTTGGAATGATTGTACAATAACCATCAATATTTCACAAAAAAAAACAGATCAATCCCTTATTAGGAAAAAATCATGATGGTAAATAAGAACTCAATTAGGGAGAAAACCCTAAAAGAAGGAAGGAATCATGATAAATGAAGCTTATTTGATGATTCAATGATGTTCAATGGCTAAAAACACCCAAATGTTGATCCTCAATGGCCCCAAGAAGAAATGGAGGAATATATCACTACTGTAAATCCTAAATGTGGTGGGTGTGAGTGATTTAGTATTAAAATTGGAAAGGAAATAAAGTAAAATTTTCATTTTTTAATAACCCGGATACGTCACATGGTTAGCCAGTACTGTTTTCCAAACCATCTTGATATTGTGTGTTCTACAGTACCCAAGAGTAAAACACAACATAGGTTTCCCCCATGTTTTGTCAAATCATCTGACAACTATGTAATTTTCACTGTCAAAAATGGATATTTTCCATATGCTTCCCCAAAAGATGGTGCATGGTTTCACCTAACTATGAAAAAGTTTTGTGCCACATAAAATCAATCCCAAAATCATATTTTCTACCAATGAATCTTGAGGAAAAGCAGGGATAAATTTTTGATTGAATATAAATCGAATAATACCTCAAAAAATTACATATGTGACATATTATGTACCTAATTTTCAAGAAACTAAACATTTAATCAGATTTTTTTGTTCTCTGTATTTAAATGTTTTTATAATTAAATGGTGGTATATTATAAGCCCCCTGATTGAAGAGGCCTCTATTTCATTAGTTTCCTTCTAAAATTGGTTCTAACTGAAATACCCATCCATAATTGAGAGGTCATAAGAACTAATTATTGTGTTGATTATCAGTTTTGATATGATTACCTTGTATCTTTCCTCACAGGTAAAATATTAGATAGCTATTTTGAATATTAATCCTTCTTGAAAAATTAATAATTGATTATTATTTTCATTTCAGCCTCCACATTGGTGTCATGGTTCATGTTCATTCTCTTATGTGAATTTGTATATCCACTTTGGTTTTTCTGAAGACCAAAATAATTGGATGGCTCGCGAGGACCCAACATGGTCAATTTTTTGTAATTCAATGAAATTACATCTTTGTGTTTCACCTAGAAATAGATTAGTTACTTATATTCTTACGATGTCCTAGAAGCAATTGTGATTACAATCTGTGGATACTTTTTCACACCCAACTTCACTTATCAATGTTTATGGATGGAATTTAATACACCTTCTTGAAATTATAGTTGGTAATCCTTAATTTATACCTCATTCTATTTATAATTTTTTTCGGTTCATAATATACTAAAACTACTAATTAAATTAGATAATATGAGGGGATGGGGTTACATCCTTCATAATGAAATACTCTTATAGAATGGTTAGGTTTATCTATTGCAGCATGTATAATGAGAATAACAATTAATATTCCTAGACCTCCCCTACTCATTTCACAAAATTCATGTCTAACCAATCTAATCTAATTGTCCTTGTTTTACAAATATCAATCATAATAACATTTCATTATTGGTTATTGTGGGAAATATTTATATGTAAGGGTTTCACAAAATCATTTTCCTCTACTATTGTCAATTATTCAATGGAGAAATAAAATTGATCATCGTATGTGAGGAATTTTATTACTGGTTTTACAGAATTGACCAATAAACCCTTATTAATTCCCAGATATATATTTTCTAATTCAATTTAGTATACAAGAAACATGATATAATTATATTATTCACTCTATGGATTGATAAGAAGATTTTGTAGTCCATTATGGGTTGAAATCTTTGTGGAATCATTCAGTAATTATTGTATTCCCCTCTTGTAATATCTTTTATTTGTGTATGGATATTCATAATAATCGATTAGGGATATATCACTATAAAATACCATGACTTCTCGTTTAATATAGTATTGCATCCACTAATGAAATGAAAAGTGAAATATTTTTTTATATGATGTAGGGATATTTCAATGAATATATAGAAATTAATGGCATGGTGGACCTCTTGAATTCATTCACATAAATAAGATGACAAAATTATGTTATCTATTTAATTATTCATAGTTATATATTCTGAATATTGTGATACCCAATAATTTTTAATTTAGAAGGATTTAATTCAACTTCACTATGGCCTAAATGTTCAAGGGTCATTATCAGGATAAAATTCATTCTGAATATTTGATAAACTAGGGGGTCAATATAAATTGATATGATAGATATATTTAAAATATATAATAAATAATGATATGACATGTATTGTGGTTTATTAATCATATCCAATGAAATAAATGATCATATTTCACATAATGGAACCAGTCTCTACATGGTATATCTCAGATGCAACAACTCAAGCCACAAAATCATGAGGTCATAAAAGGGCCTCAATAATGGATTTCTTTATTTATTATTAATATTGATGGCCAACCATGATTTAATGTATAGATATTAAAATAGAGATATTTTTTTTCAATTTCTTAGTTTTGGACTAAGGGTGTGTGATTCCATTCTTGAGGTTTCCCCCTAGCTTGAGGTTTAGGGGCCAAAACTGACAATGGTGGCAGTTCCATTCCATGACCAAAATTGGTGGTGTTTTTTCTATCCATAGGTTGGGTAACACAAAAATACCCATATATTTTCATTTAAAAATTGATTATTTACACACTAATTGGTATATTAATATGATTATATCAAAATTATCATTAAAAAATTAAATATTAAAGAAATATTCTCCCAATGTTCATTGAAGCACCCATATTCAGGTCCTAACTACATATATATATTTACTGTAAATCACACCTGACTATCAATGTCTATGATAAAATCATTATCCTCAACCCCTATAATATTTTCCAAATTCATTAATATAGAACAAAATGTTTACATGAGTCTTAGTCATTTCATAATGGGTTGGTCGAGTGGATAATGTTGACTGATTCGTATTCTGACTCAACATATGATGAAAATTTCATTTATGAAGATTGTTCACATCCTACTTGTAATGGGGGTGAAAACCCCGGTAGGGTTTGACAATCTTACTCACATTGAATAGATCTAATACATATGTCTTATTCTACGAATTTTGTCTACACCTACTCCTGGATAACTATAATTATAAAAATATCTTCCCAGTATTCATTGGGAGAATTCAGGTCATGGTTGGTAGATTAAGTCATTCCCTGATGATTTTGTGTTTTATATTGATGGATTATATAGTCATTATGTCATTGAAATTATATAAATGACTATCTGGTAAATCATTCAAGTATTCTTATTCAACATATATCGGAGAACTATGGGTATATGGTTCCTATACCATGGATTCTTCCAATATTAAATCCCCAATATTCGTAATCTTGTAGAGATTTTAGTTAATGATTCAACATCAATAGACATAATGACATAAAATCTGATGGAAGGGGAAGCAATCTTGAAGATCATTCATAATGAATTCTCTCAGACTTCTAATCTATACCAATTCTAACACATTATTCTCTAGTGTTGGGTGAATAATCTCAGATTATATTCATATTTAATGGAATAATATTTTTTTCTCATATTACAAATTTCATGAGATTCTTTCATATTTCGATCCTAACATGGGTATTGTTATTTTTTTTAGGATGAAAAACATGAATGTGAGTGGGGTCTTGGGTTTAAGATTACATCTATATTTTATTTATAATAAATATTTTAGTTATTTCATTATGAAAATTTACATCTTTTTTAATAGCTTCAGGTGATATTTTTCATGAGAACATTGAATTAAATCATCATGGAATTATGTTGTGGTTGCAAACTCCCAGAATCCACCAGTGTATTTTATGGGAATTAATGACATATGTAACTCATATTCAATATATTATATTCATATATATAATATATTTAACCTAGGAAGATATATATTTCTTTACTAATTCAGGTTTTTTAATAAATGAGAAATTCATAAACCCTCTAATTTTAACAGTGTTTTTAATTTGTGTGGTCAAGGATAATAATTTTTCACATTGTGGTGATGCTTTAGTGATGGAACTAATATTATAAGTCCTCTTAGATGCTGATACAAATGGTTTTTACATTATTATACTTGTAAAATGATAGTCCTAATTAGATATACATTGTAAAAAGAGTTTTGTTTCCTCATACTAATATGGTATTCCCCGTATGGTTCCAATTGAGACCCACAATTCACAAAGTGTTTCTCTACATATCTAATGCTATATAATATTATGAAATTATGACTCACAATTATTGATGAAGTATTAGTTCATACCACAAACTAAAGATGTAGTTTCATCTTTTGCTACACTAGTGTGCATTTCACATCAATGGATTCAATTCACGTTGAAAGGGACTCGATGGAGTTATGGAGTTGTTTAGTACTGACCTTTGATAGGAAACTCATGTGGAGAAAATAGATAGAACCTGATAATGTCATGCTACGTATTCATATATTTGATAATAATATTGAATCATCCTATAAGAAATTTATAGAAATATTTGAGACTATTTCCATAGTAGAGATAATTACTTTTAATCCATGAACACCATGTTTAGATTAACCAATTTTCTAGGGCCTTGGTTGGTCAGGAGGATGGACTCTACTTTTTTTAATTGAGTAGTTAATTCTAATTAAAATTGGTTCACTAGAGAGATATTATAGACTTCTATTGAGATATTAACAATGTGGGTATATTAGTTTTGATAATTTTATCATTGAGGCACCTCAGCTGCTCTCACATAATGCATCACTATGAAATATTCTCCTTAGTATAATTTGGATCAAAATATTTGGGTGGATGGTGGGCTATGGATGTAGCTATACCATTTCTTCTAACCATAGCTATATCTCAATGAGTCTATGGTATATGAATTATTGTATATGGACCCAAATGTATAATTTTCCTCTGATATTGGGTGTGCGCACCCTCTTCATGAATTTATTTGTGCACCATATGTCAAATAAAACTCTAATAATTCATTATTCTATAACAATCACATAGTCCATGTTATCTTTGTAGAAGATATAAAAAAATATCACTAATATAAATTATATATAGGTAATATAATCCTCATGTGTATTGTTTAGTAAATGGTTTCATAATCATCTAAACATCCATCAAGGGACAGTTTATAAACACCCTTTATTTTTAGTTTTCTTAATCTATTATTTTTACATGTGGAACTTATGATGATTAAAATTCTCTCCTCAATTATCCTTTAAAATGTTTTCTCAAATATAAATCCAAATATATTCCCCTACATGTTACAGTAAATGTACTTATAAAGAAGGTTAGGAATCCTAAAACGTCAATAGAACCAACTAAGGAGGTGCTTCATGTGATGCTTATACATATATGGTAAGGATTAATTTTATCTATTGAGTGTAATGTAGAAATGTCCTCATCCCTATGGGAATGGGTTTCTTCTATGTTATAACAAGGAATTCCTTCACAACCATCATATCCATTTAGTTTTTTATATTATAACGATCTAAATGATATTCATATTCATGGAAAAATATTCTCACTAATAATGTTTATTTAATGATTTTAGGATTATATTTCCTCAATTGGGAGGAATATTTAACCTTAAAGGAAGCTTTATTTTTATGCATATTGAGGTCCCCATCCCATCGATTACTCCTTTTCGAGAATTTAAAAATAGCGGTATATCATTATATAGAACAACTATGATATATAAACCTATGACACGAAATGTAGCATGAAGCAATTATGTTGCAAGATGATTCCACTAGATAACCTTATAGAGTTGTGTTTAGAGTGAAATAAAAAAAATATGTATTCTCCCCACCCTCTAATATGAATTTTAAATGGAGTTTCATTAACTATTTGGTTTAGCGCATTAAAAATGCTGAGGTATGCTTGTTGGATATAATCACATTTTCTCCTAACATATTATTTAATTTAATGAAAAACCAGTAAAATATGGATGTTTATTTTATCCAACACATTGAAATGGTTATATTAATAACCATATGACATATATCACGTATTGAGTTGGATTATAGTTTTCCATTTGTTCTGATAATGTTAAAGTAGACATTATATATTCAACAACATGGAAATATCATACTAAGGACTATACATGATCTTGATCATAACTTGTATTATTTCTTTGGATTGTAATTTCACATGATAATGGAATTATCTTCATCATAAATAGGAAATTTATTGAATATATTTGACCGTATATGATATTTAACTATTATAACATTTAGAGTATTTGTCTCATTTGAACATCCTTAGTCACATACAAAGGTGTGTATTTTTGGTTCGACATAGAATATAATGGTTGATTGAATATCCCATCAACTGGGATGCAGCCTCTTTGATCAATGATAAGGTTATCGGTGTATATATATTAATTTACTATTTTTCCTCATGATATCTGGTAATCATTGGATTAAATTTGAAAATGATAGAAAATTTCTTCCAAGAATATGTGTTGTTATGAGCATGCCCTTCACAATAAGAACCTTGGTGAGAACCCCCAAGGTCAATTATTTAATAACCATAAAACGGTGGTCCTCCATTCTGAATGATTGATTTTTAATATATAGGACCTATATAATATATACTCTAGAGAGTAAATACATAGTTTTTAATATGATTTTCATGGAAGATCCTTCACTATCACTATTTTATCGGGTTCTATTATAAGGAGTACCATCATGTTGGTAGATTGTTTTTTGGATGGATGACCACTTCATCATATACACTAGGGATAACCAAGATTAATTTCCATGGTGAGGGACTATATAGTTATTAATTATACATTAATTGGACATGGGATAGCCTCCTTTTTAGTTATTATTTATACTGAATGGATTATTTCATTAATTGTCATCAGGAGGTGGAACTTCATGATATATCATCACATTATTGGTATAAGGACCACCATGGAAGATACTTTGTAGATGACCCACGGAGATTATTGGATTCATCTGTCCATGGGGAGGAACATTGTGAATAATAATTCAATTTTAATTAGGAGGAGGAAGTTCATGATCTATATGTTCGGTTTTTTATGAGAATCTCAACTACAGGTACTATAGGGAGGATCTAAAAATGCCTTTATTGTGGTGTTATGGGGATAATGATTAACACATATACTGTTGGAAGGAACTATTTTGTGGGCTATATTGGAATCATGGAGAGGAAATCCATGCCCATGATTACATTAACTTTCTTGTGGGTCGTGAATATGTATTTCCTCCCTTTGATCCATTCATCTAGATGGTTATATCCTGGTTATTGATGTTCCAAAAATGATTATAATTGTTTTCTCACAATTTTATGATAAAAAATCATGAGTAGGATCCCTTAAATTTGGATCCACCACCATAGTCGGGATATGTTGAAGGTTCTTTTTAAATGGAAAAAGTAATAGCATTTGGAACCCCATCTATCCATTAGCATCAAACTACCCCCGATAATCCATTTTTATGAATGTATTGGATTGGAAAATTTGGTTTGGGATTCTAAAATAATTATCCTCAACATATTATTTACATTTCAAGTTTTTGTAGTGATAGAGATGAGGGTGATTGGTGGGATTCCTCCTTAGTGGCTCCTAAATATTGATGGAGACATTATTTATAGCTTCCTCTATCTTTTTAATATAAGGGATGTATGTGTTGATTTACTTTAGGGATAGACTATTTTTTTGATTGGATATGGCCAAAAGTGACACTAATATACCAGAAGGCTATCATTGAATAGAAGTACTATAAGAATGAATCTATTGGGGTATCTCATGAGTCACCTAAAAAGGTATGATAGATCTATTGTGATTATATTCATACCTTGGGCAGTCTGCCACCTTATTTTAAAGGTGTTAGATTGAAAATTAATTGAAAATTATTTGGGTACTTGATCATTATACTGCATGTAGAATATGTTGGTTAATTACTAGGTTTTTCATGGAAGCCAAAAGTGTCCATATGTTCCAAAAAATCCTCATAAAGGCAATTGACATGAGGAAATGTATTTATTATTCCATTTTAATGTGATAAGACATTCTCAATGATATAAACCATAAACAAGAAACCCATCATTCATGCATCTCAAACACAAGAGAATTGTCAATTGATATCTGTTATGGGTAATCGAATTTATGTTTTGGTTTAACATTTATGCTCCCCATATGTTTTTTCCGATATTTTATTTGGTTGTAGACATGATTTTAAAAAATATATTATCATTATAAAATTAAAATTATGCATTTAATTGTGAATTGGGGTCAACAAGATGGGGGATTGGATTATACCTAAAGGGATTCTTAATGCCTATTCTATAACTCTCTTATAGATTTAACACATATTCATTTGATCATTACATGTAACAATACATGTTACATTAGTCATGAGAATAACCAACCATTTAGATTAATCGATGTGAACATATTAATATTTCACCGAATATCCATATTATACTTAGTGGTTTATTAAATAATTTATTGAATCCCCACAACTGGTTATTCTAGACATTATCTATATCAATGGATGTGTAGGTGTTGTGGATTTGGGATCAATTCCATTAGAGGGTCATCCAATGTATCCCAATGAAGGGTATCTGAAACTGCATAGTTTTGTTCCACATAACAGAACATTTAATACCATATTAGGTTATTTTATAAGGACCACTATTTTAATAACTAGATATTTTAAAAGACCACTATGTTTTATGGAATATAAAAAATGAAACATTGTTCTTAGACAGACTGTGAAATGGTATTATTTTGAATGTTATAGTACTAAACTAGTAGTTAATATAGATCATAAAAATAGGATTAATAGATTAATAAAATACATATAAAGTGCCCACTTTTTTATTAATTATTAGTAAATAATCACTAAATTTTCAAGGGAGGTAATTTTATTTTCAAAAATATTTTTCTTCAAAAATGTGTTTAACTTTTTTTTACGAGAGAATATTATAATTAATTTATAGATATTATATATTTTTTATTAAATAAAAATGAAAATATTTTTGAATTCATCATGTCAAAATTACCTTATATATACATTTTTTTATTTTTTTTGAAATGTTTGAATTTTCAATGAATAAGGAAAAATATTGATTTTTATTTGAAGATGAAATTTAAATTTAATCAATTTAAAATGTAATATTCTATTTTGAATTATTTTAAAAATATAATTATATCCTTTCTATTAAAAATAATCCATTTATGTTAATGTTAATCAATAAAATAATTAAATCTAGTGTAAAATACATTATTTATACATAAAAATGTAATTTTTAACTGATTTTTGATCCAATTTTGTGGGATTAAATTTCAGTTTAATTATACTGATTCAATTAACTAAATCCTGAAAAAATTATTCTGTATTTGGAATCAGATATTACATATTTTAAAAATAGATCTATTTAAATTTTGGTCATTCTGAATAGTAACCATTGAAAATGTTGGTTAACGCTATAAAGAAAATTTTTGTAAATTACGGTTAAAACTATTTTAATAAGGCATCATAATACACTTCAAAACTTTAGTATAGTTTTATTTTTATAATTCTATTTCATCGATAATCATCCAAAAGTTTAAAATTTGACCTTTTTTACATTTATATTTGATTTTAACTTTATAATATTTTAGTAAAAAATAATGATAAAAATATCACTCTATTATATTTAAGGTCTATAATATTTCTTGATAGGGATATAAAAACCATTTTTCAATCATACATATTTAAATTAAAAATAAAATTATTTTTTATCATGTTGAATTATTTTAAAATTTTAGTGATGAAATTATTCCATTATGTGCGTATATAATGCTCACAATGTGTTTGTACATGTAGTATAAAACTAATGTAAATGATTTCAAAAACTATAAAAGTAAGACTTTATTTGATAATTACAGTTTCCCAAAAAATTTATAGATTAAGAAAATATTAATAATTTATTAATTAATTATAATATTTTTAAATTTTTTATGTTAAATGTATTGTTACAAAATGAAGATAATGATGTATTATAATAAAAAATATTTATAAGATGCTTTAAAATTACATAAAATAAGATATTCATCCAATGCAATTTTATTTGTTTTAATATTTCAACCATGGTATATTTATCTATAACATTTCCTTTTATAGTGTCTTTCTTGGCCCCAAAATAGTAAATGACATATATCTCATTGAAATTATCCCACGATTTAATAGGGGTTAAAATAAATGAATAAGGGTGACCAAAACATGTATAAAATTATTTTATGAGAATATATAGACACATAATCATCTTATATTTAAAATATATCAATTTGGTTATGAAATTCGAAAAGTGTCCCTCCCCTCACTTATAGAATGGAAGCACTTATCCTCACCTTAACACACATGTTTAAAAATCATTTTTAGAAAGTAAGTATCACATTAAAATCCTAAATTACCTTAACACATCCAAGATAATAATTTTTATCATAAAACCAAGATACTAATTCTTTAGGTTTAAACACAACGATGTCATCTAAAGAATAGGTACAGTTCTTAACTGATCATTTTCAATTATTTATTCTTCTTCCACATTAAAATATTAATCAGCCATGATGAAAAAATAAATTCAGAATCATTGATATACTGGGATGTTATTATATTAATTAAATAATATATATCCATCACTTACTCTATTAAATGGGGAATGAAACCTTTTTTCATGTGTACGATGGACTACTACCTCACAAAACAATATTTTTTTTCCATTACCGCATATCACAAGTTATTATAAGGATTTATTTAACATATAGATATTTGAAATTCTTGTAATTTTAGTCATTTTTTAATGATTATATGTCCTCTAATTTTATACCATTAAATCAATAGAAAAATGATAATGTCATTCATGCATATGTATGGTTTACCACATCCAAAAAGAAATATAATTTGTTTTTCATGACCACATAATATGGATACTATATATAATTATATTTAATGAAAAATATATAATTGATGATATAATAATAATTATATAATCATAAAATCATTCTTAATTTATTTTTTACATGTTCTATTAAAAATGGAATCATTACTCACACATACATAAAACCTAACATCCCCATGATATTAATGTAATTTTTTTTCATAATAACCATTAATGGTTAGTTATAAAAGGATAATTAATTTATAAAAATAATATTTATTTATTGAAAACTATTCTGAATTTGATTTAATATTGAAATCTTGGATCTTATTCAACTCACCAATGTCATTTTCCACATTTGAGATCAATATTTCCAAAATGTCTAACATGATATTAATTTTTTAACTAACAAAATAAAACCTAGTTATAAATAAATTAAAACTAATAGTACAATATAAAAATATTCTTAATAGTTTAGTTAATTAACATGAGTTTATTATTTATGAATATAAGTAATGTATGTGATGATTCATACTCGAGGTAAGGGGCACTTTACTTTAAAAATATTATTTTAAATATTTAAGGGTCTAAATTATAAATATTTGACTTATCTATACATATTCATAAAACTATTTTTTTATGTATTTATAAATAAATAAATAACATATTAAAGTAAATATATATACTTTTTTTACTTTCGTTAAATCTTATATAAAATGAATTATTTTCATATATTGTACATAATGTTATCCCCAAAAGGGAAAATGTAATGTTCTATTTTAACTTATATATTTTCTATAGATTTACCAAAACTATAACCATGATTTAATTTTTGTATTCCATTGAATGTTTCATGACTTCTTCAAAGGAAAATCAACTTTTCCTTTTTCTGAGTATTTTAGTAATGAGTTTTAAATGGAAAGCAGATTTTAGTGTCCATAAATGATTTTCATATGGGTAAATAGAATATATTTTTTAATCTTTCATTTGTCCTAATTATGCGATAGTCTTGGGTATTGTATATGATGGAGGGTTCTATATTATTAACATAGGATGGTTGGTTCCATTATAAACTAATTTACATTTGGTTTTTTATAAACAAATGATGGGTGAGGCCATTATAGCTCTCCAATGCATTGGGTATAGGGATAGAATTAAAAAGTTATTTATCATCTAAGATAATATTGTAATATATATGGTAGATTATTCAATTTATAATAGTGATATAGAAATGTTTTCGCAAGATACCCAAATTAATTTTCGACTTATTCCAGTGATTTTTCATGGAAATATTATTATTTCAAAATGTAAACTAATAATATTTAATTTTAAATCAATTATTATATCCATTTGGGTAATAATGTATGTTTATAAGAAAATGTTTTTTCAGGGTAGCTCATTTTTCTATATAAAACCTTATTATTATGATTTTTACTTATATTTTCTTATTAAGTTTATTATTAAAAACATAGTGCAGTATAGCTGATTTCAGGTGTAAGTATGTGTCAAAATCCTACAAGGGTAAGCCCTGAACCATTCACCTGATTCGACCCACGATAATCCCCAAAAGGATTTCACGATCCCCATAGGATAGAAACTAGTGTTGGATATCAGAATAAGATAATTGGGAATGGTTTAGACCTGAAATAAAAGATATATATATATATATATATATGAATAAAAACAATAAAAAATGTCAAAAACCATTAGTGAAAATAAAATATGGTAAACAACCAAACATACCACCAAGTGACATCGTAGGTCACCACTAAACACAGAAGAACACTCGCTGCAAGAGTGACCAAAAATAAGAACCTAAAAATGAAGAGATAGAATAGGTGTGAGCACTGATATGCTCAGTAAGAATGCTAATGTATTGCAATGCCCTATTTTTTACCATTAAAAAGAAACACAATCATTCTAGTTAAAAAATATGACATAGAAAATAATTTTTTTTCTAGTTCATTTAACGATTTTTCATTTTTATGAAAATAATTTCTCTTCCAATACACATTCAAAATAAATTCCAAGAATTCATTATCCATTCAAAATGAATAAAAAGAAATTTAATTTAAAATATGGTGATAATAAATGTGGAATAAAACATTAATCTACTAAAATGAAAAACACAACACAAGAATCAGGTCACCAACATTCACCATGGGAAATACCTATAAATAATTAGATAATGTGAGACCATAGTGTTCTCATTCCTTGATGAAATGTGGAATATTAACCACATTCATTTTCATCCTTGTGAAAGAGCTACTATAGAAGTGAATCATCCAAAATGCAAGTGGCGGTAATCCATCATCATAGATTAGTTAGTGTGGTAATCGTAAATCTTATTAGTGAAACAATGACTATCCACTTCTGTATCACTCGTATACTAGTCCTAGTCTTTCCACGAAGATACCCATGTTTACCATGTACTCTATTTCAAGTGGTGGTGTTTTTTTCAATAAAACATATATGAACATATGAATTTCATTAATAAATACACATCCAACCTCACACCACTGATCTCTCTCCATGAGAGCATCACCCTTTATATGTTACACAACATAGAAAAATCCTCTTCACTAAGAACATGTCACAAATCACACATTTAACATACACATCATGTTTCTAAAACATGGGGGCATGCCTTAAGTGGAGTTTTTCACATCCAAACTTCATTTTCATAGGGACAAACTACCATTATTACTTTACAATGAATAAAATTACTTTATATAACATTCTCACCCAAAACTATCATGTTCTAAATCCATATGAAATTTAAATTAAATAAAAAAGCCTCCCTAATTTTAGAAAACATGAAACCATGCTTAAATAAATGAAACTCATTTAAGAAATGAAATTAAATATTTATCCTTGAATTCACACCAAAGCCGTTAGACAATTTCTTACATAAAAAATCATGGAATCTACCATTTTTAAAAATCATAGAATAAACCTTAATCATTTAAATTATATTTCGCGACTAATATACAAAAACCAAAATTTGGGAAATACCTTCCAGCCACGTAAAACCATTTCAGAAGAAAATTTTAAGAATTTAAAATGGAGAGTATTCTAAAAGAATATTGGGATCATATTTTATGGAAAAATACATAGGTCAAAACATCAATTGAACATAGAAGACAATGAAATGTCCAACACTAGAAATCCTCATCACATTGTTTAGGCAACATATACTATTTAATATAATTTTTTTGAAGCCCTCAAGAAACTAAGGAATTTAATATTAAGGTATAGGAATAGGGGACCTACCTCAAACATGTTTCTCCTTGATGACAGCCATCCGTACTGAACCATCACACAAAAACGCACAAGAATTAATACATATGTATATGCACCTAGTTGAATTGCACATATTCCCCATTCCATGAGGGAATATGTACAAAGTGGAAATATATATATTAATACCTTACCAATGAATGTACATATTGGCGTTCTGGATACCCACAACCTGAAACCATATCAACGTGACATAAAACACTGAATAAAAATTTACCAACCTCTAAAAACACCATAGAAATGTCTCGCACACCCAAAAAAATTGCCGACAAGTCAAATATATCAGTTTATCGAAATAATATTTTAACCAAAGGAATGAGAAAAAACCCTTTCCCAAAAACTATGGTGAATCATGATACCTTAGTTGTGTGAGACCCAACCATACATCTCCTTAAATGGTGATTTCCAGAACATAGACCAATATCACTAGGGTGGCCATTCGAACAACCTTAAAACTGAAGAAAACTGAATACCGGGTCCATCCCTAAGCTAGGGTTTAAGAATAACATAACTTGGGCCAAACCTGGCGAAATAGGAGAGTAAGGGGAGTGGATTCCATTACTATTTGTTGTTTGGACCATGAACCGGTAAAATTATTGTTTATGTCGAAGACAAAGAGGGAGCATGTGAGGAGTTTTTGCGCACGACAGGGGGTGGTCAGTTGTATGGAGTCACACACATGAGTGTCGTGCGGTTAAGGGGATGAGGTCAGGAGTAAGAGGATGAGGAGTGAGAGGTGGGGGTTAGCACCGAATGGTGGTGGTGCTGAGAGGAGGGGGTGACATGCTACTGGGAGGGGGAGGTGGTTGGGTCACCTGGGGGAGAGGGGAAAGGGATGAGGAGGGGAGGGATAATAATAATAATAATAATAATAATCATCATCATCATCATTAAAATAATAAACATAATAAAAATAAAAATAATAATAATCAAAATCTTAATAACAACAACAAGAACAATAATAATAATAATAATTAGAAATTTACTTTTAATATTATTTTCATATTATCATTTATTTAAATTTTGTTTTATTTTGGAACACAAGAAGACCATATTGTTACCTGGGTGAAGCTGCACAATTCACAAACCATGCTCTTCCTTCATTCCACATGCTGCCAAGCCCAAGACACCCATTTCAGAAATAAAAACTAAAAAATTCAACAAGGAGTCACCCCAAAGCATGAAAAATAATATTAAAATCCCTGAAAACAGTATAATAAATAATTTTAATGGACATAGTGTTATAGTAAGAGAATAATATAGATCAAAATTTATTATTTTAATTTCAAACTCTTGTTTATGATTTCATGGTTTTGAAAATTGAGTGAAATGTTTATTCATTCTTTTAAATGTCTTTTATTGAGTTTTTTGTGCTCGTCTCACATATTAAAATATTTTGCATAGTTTTTAAGTGTTAGTAGGAACATTTATGATGATTTAATATGGGAAAAATAAAATATCCATATAGTAGAAATAATTCTCAACTAAAGACATTATTATGGTTATGTTTAAGATTTTTGTAAATCCCTAAAACACTTAATCTAAAATCTTATTTTCTTTTAATTGATTCCTTATTTAGTTTTGATATTTTATGTTTTATATGTTTGAAAGTGTGACAATTTTATAGGTGTCAAAGCCATATTATAGATTTTAATATTTTTAGCACTAGTTTCAGGAGTGTGGATTTAATAATGTTTTTCCAAACTAAGAAATGACTCATCTTTGAAACTTCTCTATGTAAATTATTCTATAAAAACACATTAAAAAATTTAATAAAAAAATAACCAAGAAAAATATGAAAAAACATTAAAAAACATCATCATTGATATAATGGAATAATTCCATATGATAAATAGAGACCTAGCAATGGTCTTCCCACCATTTGAAATGAAATTATCTAAAATAGTGGAATAAGGATTTATCATATTTTAAGTGAATAATATATACAATGAAAATGATAAAATACCTTCCACATACCATGGGAGACTAAAAATAATCTAGTCATCCACATGAAAAGGAAACTACAGTCAAAACATTATGATGAATATAAAATTTAATTCCACCAGACACCAATGTAGAAACACTATTTTGGATTGAATATTTGAAACACAACACCAAGAATGTAAGGGAATATAATATCCTGTATATTTATAATTTTTTTTTATTTTAAATAAAATTAATATATTCAATAGGAATAAATGAACGTGATACTGAGTCATAATGAGACATATGGAACAATGAGTTTCTTTAATACATTGTGTTACATGCAAGACCGAATTTTAGCGAAACAATATTATATTAATAAAATATTATTAATTAATATAACAAGCCATAATATATATGTTATGAATAGTATTAATTAAATTGTGAAAATATATTCATTAAAAAAATAAAGTATGGATTCATTAGCTAAAAATTTTGTAGGAATAAATATAGTAACTAATTGAATATAATGAAAATATGTATATATAAAACAATTTTTATGCTCAAAAAGTTTCTTTATCTTAATAAATTAAATTAAGTAAAATTATTCAGTTATATTAATGTAATATAAATATATATATTATATTAAATATAATATATGTTTTATATTCATCCTATATATTTGATAAGAATAAGATAATAACAAATCCAATTTTATATATAAAAACCTATATTTTATTTAATTCATTTTTATGCCTTTTAAAAGAGAACCTATTTTAAATATAAATTTTTTAAAATTAATATATTATATATATATAAACTTAATATTTGATACTAAAACCTAAATAAATATTATAAGGTACATTTGAGGTATTTTTATGTGAGGATTCATTTTTAATGAATAATGGAAAATCCTAAATTTTAGTGCAAACCTTATTTTTCATCTAATTTATTTATAAGTTAAAATCATATTGTAATTTATCTTATAATATAATTAGATAATATTTTTATAATGTAATCCAATTTATTTCATCCGAATCAATTTCAATTTGATATTTACTATTAAAAATATTTCAAACTTTTGGACGTTTTTACTTCAAAAACCAGCTTTATCAACCCTTCGTAAGGATTAAATATTAATTATTTTCTTCCAATTAGATGATTTTAAATTGTAAAAATGGATTGAATATTTTTATTACTAAAAATTTATAACTGGTAATATGAAAAAATTATTTTTTTACCAAAAATATTAGTGAATTTAATTAATATTAATGACATCGAGTAGATGATGTAAAGCATAATATGAGGCTAAACCAAAAACATAAGGGAAAAAATGACCATGAAACTTGAATAAAATCCATGGAATGGACATATTTAAACCTGATACCTAAAATTATCAATATTTTACCAATATTGGATCAACATTCATTATAAAAAATCTGTATGGAAATCATCTTTCAAATTATTGCAAGAGTGATACTCCTTCTCCACTATAAAAAGGCCTCCTCTCATACCACTTCATCACAAAACTCAAGAACATATTGATAGAAAAATATTTTCCCAATTAGATTATAAATATCCCAACCCTAACCGTATAATCATAACTCTTGGAAAAATGAAATCCAATCAATCTGTATTAGTGAAAACCAAAAGGAGTTAGCCGATTAAGAGGTAATGTCTTTCCTCAACCAGTTTAGTTTCATTTCCATTCAACTGTCCCTCAACTCTATTTATTACATGAATATATAACAATAAAATTTCCTAAATATACTAATATTATTATTTCTAAGGATTCAATATAACCATATGCACACATCCAACTAATGGGTAGTGAATATACTATATACGTGTAAGATGAACTACCGCCTCCCAAAACAAAGATTGTTCATTTTTCCATTACCACCTCTCATTGTTGAAAATATGATGAAAATATATTAATATATGTTGTATATAATATTTATTATTTATTTAAGATTCATTAATTCTTCTACAACACATATATTTACAAATTTCAATTTTGGTAAAAATGATAACATTGATTGTGGAAGTGTGCACAATGTCCCAATGCATTGGGAATCATTCACATGATATACTGAATTTATAGAGGATGACTATAATTTAACATATGATACATAAAAAAATATATATTCCATTAATGAAATAATTTCATTCCTAAAAATAATATATAATAATATATTTATATATATCATTTTCCTTATTACACTCTCACACACTATAATGTGATAATGTCGATCATTGATGTGTAGACTACCACCTCCTCGACACAATGTGATTACTTCTACAACACAATCATTCCACATATATGTATCCATTATTAACTAAAATTATATTAATGGTATAATTATAATTCTATAAATTAATTGTGTTACTCACCTTTTTACCATAAAGATCATTGACAAATGGAAATGCTACTCATGTGTACATAAGACCCACATTCTCCATGTTAGCAACATTGGTTCAATTTTCATAATCATATTTAATGATTGTTTATAAAAGTATAATATATAAATATATATATATATATATATATTATAAATATTTTATTATTATTATTTATATTTTATATAATGACCCCTTTGACCATAATTGAACTACCAATGTTTGTTTTCACATAGAATCTGAATTTCATCAAAACAACTGATGTAAAAAAATTATATAAGATGTTTTATAAAAAATAGTAATAAGTTAAATAAATTTTATGATAAACACGAAATTTTTTCAATAAATTAAATAATTAAAATATGTTTTTTAGGAATATAAATTCACACGAGACAAGTAGGATGCATGGTAAGGGATGTTTGTCTCAGTTTACATTTCCTTGAGACTTATTTGTCATTATGCACTAATTAATTTTTATTTGGTGTATATACTAACATTTGAAATGTTATATAATTAATCTCATTAATATCATAATATTATATGTTTCATTGAATATCATTCTTTCACATTATTATGATTTATATGTTACTAAGTTGTGTGGGAATCTTTTGAATGTTTTATTATCTTTCTCTTAAATACATTTATTATTGATTTTCATTGAAAAAAACTTCCTTTTGTGATTTTTATCATTCTCATGAAATAAGAATTATATTTTTATCATTATAGAGGGAAATTTACTTGAATATCCAGTTTTCGTTGTATGGACAATTTTTTCTTAATCCATATATCATTTTACAGTCATTGTTTACTCAGATTGTTATTTCATTAATATTGGAATTATTTATTAACCCATATATATTATTAAATACATATATTTGTTGATAATGAACATTGATTAATTAATTAAATATATTATTCATTTGATGAAGAATGAATTGGACTATACAACACTAGTGGGTCCCAGTAATAGAAATCCCCTTGATGCATCTGTAGACTCATAAGATGAATGAGTTTTTCAAATTAGAGTAGTTTAAATTTCATTGATAATTTTTCTTGACAATATTAGTTTTTTTGTGCCTCATAAATTACTCCCATAATGAAATCATTTCCTTTATTTAGTTTTATTTATTATTCATCCATGATTTTTTTCATTGAAATGTCTATGGATATATTTCATTTCCAATTAGTTGATTAAATGTAATTTGGTTTAGTTTCTTACATTTCCATAATTATTTTTCATTGTTAAGTTATTTAAATAGAATGTGTGTTCATTTACCTTGAATTATTTATTATTAACTTCGTTTTCATCCTATCGGTTACAAGGCTTTTGTTTTCAGTTAATTATTATTCCATAATTATTATTCTAATCGATTCATTATTTTTTCCTCTATAAAATACGCTTACTGAGAATTTGATCTCACCCTTATTATGTTTTCTTTTCCCCAGGTATCCAAGAAGCATAATGTGAATGATATACACAGATATAATATAGTTAAAAAATTTATCATCAATGTCATTTAGAAAAAAAAATATTTTATTTAGAGCATTAATTTTTAAAACAAGACTCAAGTATATTTCTAGTTTAGCTATACAGAAATACTCTATCTCCTTCAGGGTTTCATTCCAAATAATTATTGCAATGAAAATTATAGTAGAACCTATCTATAGTCTTTCTGGGGTCATTTTTCGTCACAAAAGATACATCACCCACAATTTCCAACAATAATCAATATATCCTCAAGAAATAGATAAAACATTAAAGGATTTAGTAATCTAGTAAAAACTCAATGACATCATAGGAAATAACACATATTACCTCAACCCTCAGTGAATTTTTAAAATCAAACATCGACACTCCAAAGTTCCTCGTTTAATATGAATCTACTCAGTACTAGAAACCAAATTATATACCCATGTCATATTAATGATCATATAGGCTGTGGTAAATGAAATAAGGCCAACACAAAAAGACACCTTAATATTTAAAAATGGCAGACAACCCAACACATAGAGATTTCTCATGGATCCAGATGAAGATCAAACCAAAAATATATAAACAAAAATATTTCAAAAAATAAAAACCATCCAAATCATCATTAATAAGAAGACAATTATGAAAGGTAATAAAATGTGTTTTTAAAAGACAAAAAACATTCCATGTGTTACCCAAAATCATCTATAAGGTAAACATGTATATGAGACGACTCAAAATATCATAGGGGAATATATCCACAAATATGTTAGTGGTCCAAAGATTATATTAAAAACCACAAAAAAACAGATCATCTATAAAGATTTTACAACTATAACTTGCAAATGATCCCAAAAAATTATTGATTTTAAAAACATTACACTTCTATTTGAAAATGTAAATTATCAATATAAATTACTCAAAACTTAAAATATTTTACTATCACGTGGAACTCCATCCATGGTTTCCAAAAATTCTACCCAAATTCCCTTTTCAAAAACATATTTATTTTAAATCCACAAGAAAACCAATTTTTTCAAACATTATTTTATAAAAAATCACAAAAGAGTTTTTAATGTTCATTTTGAAAAACCAAACATTTCGTAAAATACACATTTTGAAAGTAGAAAACATTTGTTAATTACATAAAATGAAACTTATTTGGAAACTCAAATATTGTTATCCAATTAAATAATAAATAATCCCAAAAAAATGTCTTTAACAACAATTTATGGGCATGAAACAAAACTACCCCAATTATCATCAATTCAAATTCATTTACCCACCAAACTAACCTTAGTAAAGAAGTCAATTTTTAAAAAAAGAAACACGTAATATTGGGGCTAATGTAGAACTCTTCATGGCTCAGTTACATGGTCTCGTAATCCATGGAACAACTATACAATAGTTACTAGATTAGTTTCCAAATCAACATAAACAATTCCTTAGTGTTTTCAGACCAAGCAAGCTAAATGTTAAACCTTTTTCACATATCTGATATTCCCATAAACTCATATGATATTCACAAAAATAAATATATTTTTATCAAGAATCTAAATACCATCATAAATTGGTAATTTATTACTAAAAGGAGATCCTCAAGTCCCTACACATAATAAATCCCCAAACTCAAAGATAGCCCTGATAAAAACATATATATATTAAAAAAATAGGAAATTAATAACACTAATTAAAGACGGAATTCCTTTATTTACCTGGTAACTCATATTTCATAAAAAATTATGGTGGGAAATCACCCATTTGGGAACTACCTCTTGAGTCCCAAGATGTTCCTAATATTTTTGTTTAATCATGAATCAATTTAAATAACATTAGTTATTTAAAATAAATTCTAAAAAACATATTCCTCTTTAACAAATCCTCCTATGATAACAATTTTTCATGTACCATACCAGAATACTAATAATATAATACATGACCCTTGCCATGGAAAATGATTTATGCGTGTTCCAGATACCCCTGAAGTAGAAATATGAGCCTATTTATCCATAAAGAAACATTGGTAATAACTACACAAAATTAAATGATAATTATCAACTATTGTAACTAAGTGAAAATAATAATGAACTTATAGAAAATTATTGATGGATATCAAAAAAATCAAACTGGAAAACAGAAAACCATGAAATCTTGATATATTTTATGACTAAACCAAGAAATGAAATGTATAAAAACCCAAATATATAAAACAAAACACATCTACCAAAATCAATCTACTAGTGGTCCTAGACCACACACCACATCCCAGATCTCCTTCCCTTGGCCAATAGAGCACGAACCTAAAATAAAAATATGAATAGAACCACATAATATTGTAGATAATAATGAATACTGTATACACAATGTGATATATGAATTGTATAAGAAAAAAATACATAGTGGAAACCCATCATGGAGTACATTTAATTTCTTCCACCCAAAAAATATGATATTATGCATTAAATACATAAATTTTAATAAAATTTTATTGTTATTAATTAATAATAAGATAATATATTCCACTACATTAATATAGATAAAAATCTATAAATTTGGGCTATTATAAATAAAGGATTTCACCCATTTCATTTCCCATTTGGAATCCATTTAGAAATTTTAACTGAAAACATTCAAAATGATTTCATATAAAATACCCTATTAAGAGAAGTATTAAAACAAATTTCACATGATAAACACAAAAGACCATAATATAAATGTAAGTTAGAACAATATGTCAAATTTAAATACAAGGGTATTTAAAATTCCTTATATTATTAAGAATATATGATAGGAAGGGATTTCAAAAGTGGTAACTCCCTTGGCATGTAATGATCCTATGTCCAAATTCATATATTTAGTATTACATGTAAAGTTATGTGGTTTAATCCAAAATATGACAACGATTCCAAAAAATACAAGATAACAATTATGATTACTGAAAACATGAAATTTTTGTGTATACCATATTCAATGTCTTGTTGATTACAATCAAACCCACTTTCTCAGAGAATGTCCCTCTCCAGAACCCATGTTCTCTAGGGACACACTAGATGGGGTGTCATCCGAAATAGCATAGTATATATATCGATCTCTCATATGGATACTGAAATATACATGGCCAAAAAATGAAGGTAATTAGGAACAAGTATAAAGTATCATACCCACATCAAAAATAATATACACAATGAATATTTCATAGAATATAGAATCCACATATCACCCTCACCCCTAGGCGCACTTATAATTAATATGATGGAGATGGTTCCTCAGAGCCAATATATTTTTACATTATAATACACATTTATTCTTGTTTTTTGAGATATAAATTAACTTTTTATCACATAATTATTGTTCTTCTATGTAATATAGCACGTGATAATTTCATAACATTAACAGTCACACTAAAAGGTGAAAGATGTTCCCCAGTATGATGAGAACCCAAAAGTTCTACAACACTATACCTTAATATATGTTATATAGATAGATGATATCAATTGAGGGGAATAAAAGATATAGGCTATAAAGGATGGATAATAATAGGTATTTTAGGTAACGTCTCAATGTGTATGCCCTTTGTAATGCCTATTATTGATATTATGAGAACGGTACCCGCTATTTGGAAATCCACAATCATTAATATCAATGGATGTTCATATCTATGATGGTGTGTATAGGTACACAGAATTGATCATTATTATTAATGAGAATTATGAGTCTCACTCTGAAATTTATTGACAAAAAATGTGATGATAGATGATGGCGGAGAGATAGGATATGTTTGGTGCATCATGAGTACTATTGCATTAATGAATAATGATGGAAAGGATTTATCCCTTATATTTTTTTCCAAAAAGTTAATCTGTTAGGTCAATTGATTGAAATGATATAGCATAAATAAATCCATGAAAATAGTGATCAATAGGAATGCTCTATATCAGAAATGTCAAAGAATGAGACAATCTAGAAGACAAGATGATGACACTGGCACACAACCTGCTCGATATGAGATATTATGATAAAGGGATTATATTACATAGTAATCATTCATATGAAGTGAAAATTTCATTCAAAATTTAAATTTGTTCTCTATGGGTGCCTTGGAATGTTTCCAGATGCTATCCTTATACTTTAGGCTCCTTCGACTAATGCCATTGAGAAAAAGGCGTAGAGGGTCACACACAAACTATATCCAGAATCTAAATTAAATAATATATTATTATGTATTATATAACTAGTTAAATATATATTATTTTCCAATTACATTTTGTAAATATTCATTCATGGTTCATCATGTATAAATAATTATTTTTTATTTACTAAATATAATATTTATTTATTTATAAGAGAATAATGCAATGATTTTTATTTAATAAATAAATATAAATTATTCATGGCACAATAACTATTGTAGTGGAATGGAAGACCGATTTTAATGAATTTGGGGGAATTGATAATGTTGAATATTATTTAATTAAATAATATTTAATTATACTTTTCATCATAATTGCATGTCAAATACTAATAATAATAATATTATTATTTGACCTGGAGTTTTCAAGGAATAAATAATAACAAAGTAACTTGTGAAATTATTTTATTTTATTCTTATAAATATAAATACTGAAATATATGATATTCTCATTATCTTATTCGGTTCTGCACAACGATTCAAGGAGAATACTCTCAAGCATAGAGAGCTCTATTCTTCAAGAATGCTCCCAATAATAGCAGGTAATCCTCCTCCACCGGATCAAGGAGAACATATTGGAAGCGATTCTTGAGGTGCTCAAGGCGGATGATGAAAGAACATGGATCATCAATGCTACCACCTAGATAATCCTTTGGCAACTTATGGAGATTTCAAGAACACGTGTGGATTGTATGATCATATATATTTCATGTATTATTTTTAAAAATTATATGGAATTAATTTGAGACTAATCTTTGTGATGGAGTTAAATTCTGAGGCACAGAGCTCCCAGAATAATTGTTTGAAAAAAATAAATTTCTAAAAAAACACATTCTTGTGGCTTTATTTAAATAGTGGAAAACATTTTAAATTGGGTCTCGGATCAGAAATCTACGTGCACCATTTTGTTAAGATCTATGACATTACCTTTTGTGATTCCTATCTTTGACCAACATAGGACCACTACAAATGTTATTTTTTGGAAATATTAAAATTAAAAAATAAATATATTTTATATTTTATTTTTAACATTATAATTATGAATTAATGTGTTTTATGTTTTAAAATAACCAGGATCACATGTTTAGGCTCATAACCCTAGAAAACTCCCTGGAATCCTCTAGATATTTTGAGAGGAGCCACCCCATTGGATTACTCTCGACAAATGGTGATGAACGATCAACCCAAGGATCATTGCATAGTAAGGTCAGATGATCTCATAAATTTCTACAATGAACCCACTCTTTGTTCATGATTGAGGTTGGGGTTTATATTTAAAATTCATTCTTTTCACCATTCATTTATTTTGACTATGAACACGGATCAACCACTAAACATGTTCACTCGTGGTTCGATTGTTCATGTAGAAAGGTTTCATGTTGCTGGATTTTTTGGATGATTACATTTATGGATATGATTATCCTTGGTTGTTATCTTGATCCTTATAACAAGAGAAGATCCACACCGTAACAATCAAATGGGGAGCATTGTTTCTATTTGTTGAATGAATTTTTTTCTGCTAACCATGTGTGTTCATCGCATTCCTTGTTGGGTTATGAACAATAGATTGTTTGACATCCATCTAAAAATTCAAAGATCCAAAATAATAGATCTAAAATCATGAAAACCTAGAGGAGGTTTGGTGAAAATTGTGGTGGGTGAATAGAAATTATTCAGCATAACTCATTCTTAAATTTTTCTTCAGATGGATGATCGAAATGTGTTTTTGGGGCCAATCAAACACCCTAAAACTCACTAAATGTTTATGGAATGGATGGGATACCTAAGATCATTATTTTATAGGAAAAATAATGGTGGTATTGAGATTCATAAGAGAAGATGAGGTGTGATGATGAAGAATGTTGTTTCTAGAAAAAAATGACATACATGTCGTGTTCTCCAAAGAACCCAACATGTGGGTCAACTAAGATGTGACTATGGATCCACACTAAAGGAAATGATGACCTGGTGTGTGGCCCATGTCACACGGTGTAATTCCCTGTGTGGGACTCATCATGTATCTCATATGATATACAAACACGGGGTGGAGTGCACGACCGTACTTTAATACACAGAAAGACCAGGCTGGTTATCCGGTTTACCATGTGTACTAGTATGTGGGTTGGAAGAAACAGGTTGAAGTCATGCACATTCATATGACCATCATACAAAGAGAATCCCTGAAATAGTAAAAAATTATGTGTTATCCTTATAACTTCAATGTATATCTATTTCTACAAGGAATGTTTTCTGAAACGAGCTGTTGCACATGGGAAGTACATAAAGTCAATGAACACAACATTTAAAACTCTAACACGCCATGTACTACCTTATACATGGCTCCATCACCTTGTCCACCATACCATGGGCATGTTTCTATTGGTAAAGTGCCCATTTTTCTCATTCCCTCGATGGTTTGGTATCAATTTCATCCACAAAAGTATGATCCCTTCAACATGGCTTTCTGGATAGAGTCAATATCTAACCAAGAGGCCCAGAGTGACATAATATAAAAATTCTTGGAACTATCTAGAGTCATGTATTAATGTGACCAATCCTATAGGAAATTAATACAATACTTAACAGGTGAATCTAGATGAGTGATGGTATACTTTGAGTCCTTGGGAGTGATCCTCATCCATGTATGATGATCTTTTCCTACTCAGGAGTGTGTTCTCATAGAATGAGTTTATATATTCTCTCTTGAGATCTATCAGTGCATCGGTCCATCTCATGACACATTCTGATGAGCAATACCTCATTGATGGATGAAAGAAGTGCTTTTAGACATACTATTGTGTTCTTTGAAATGATTTCTTTGTGGAATTAACATATTGAATCCCTAGTGTTGGCCTTTAGTGATTTTAACAAACCTCTATACTATAGGTTTTTGTTTTAAGTTTATCTAGACGTTTCTATTGTTATATGTTTTGGATACATATACTATGTAGATATGATGGTACCTTTACATTTTGTTTTTATTTTGGGGGTTTTATAGGTCCTATACTGAGAATTGTTATACTCACTCATGCAAGGGAATTTCCCACACACGTTCTGTCTCGTGCAGACGATCTTCCTTTTGATATAGTCCAGGGAAATCCAAGAATATACTAAGATTTGGGAGCTTCCATACAGACTGAGGTGTTCCAACTAATTTGAGCACCGTCCTAGAACCTATTTCTTGTTTTTATGTGTGTCTCTATAGTGTGTAGTCTCTTTCATTTGGTGGGATTGTATTCTCGACTAGTTTACAGTCTGCATATTACATTCCATTGTACTCATTTTCTTTTGTAATAGTGAATGCATGCATTTTTTTTCAGTAGTGTTTTTTTAAATTTCATAATTTTTGGTCATATAGATGTGTGTGTTTGTACGGTTGATTATGCAATGACTAACAAATTAGATATATCCCTACTAGGTGCTAGTAACTATCCCCTAGCCAATTGGAGGCAGGGTTGGTGATTCCAAACACAGGTCCCACTGGGATGTGCCAAGAATGTTTGCTGTCATAGGTGGTTGGTTCCACTTTAGGACCAATAGTATATTAGATTGGTTTGGGAAAATAATGTTAAGTGTCTCAAGTTTTTGTTTTTGGACAGGGACCCTCGTATTGGTGATGTCATTCTACATATCTATACACCAAGACTCAAATAACATTCATTTCAACTCGGTACATGAGAACACAAGTTTCAGGGAATCAAAAAGAATGGTACATGCATCATATAATAATTGGTTTTGGTTTTCATGTCCTTCTGTTTCAGCTTTCCAGACATACTCCTTGACCATGGTACATCATTTTTTCTCAAAGGATTTCTCCACACTTCATACCAGATGGAATTCAGTTTCTTGATCATAAGGATGACCCCCAAAGTGATAAGGCTTCGATTTAGGGGCTAGTTACATAGGTATTACCTCTAGGTGGTGCACCGTATATACCTCCACTAGTGGAGTTGAACATGGTATCTATATTACCATATGATGAGAAGCGTAGGCTGAGCACACTCCATGAGTTGAAAATATATATGTGTCTCATGTTTCAAGGGAATATCGAACCTTAATAACTGAGTACTAGTTTGTGGGGGTGAAAATCGTTTTCTGTATATTGAGGACACCATAAAACCAGATGGTGGTCCTAAGAGTGAGTCTTCTTCTACATTTAGAAGTGTTATGGTGGATTTTTACCATGAAAACACACAAAGGGGAGACTCTTCCATGGATGGAGTTCAAGCTACACTTTAGGGAGGACTTATCTCTAATTACGCTGAGAGATGTGTGTATTTAGGAACTTCTTTAGCTCAAGAAGCACAATTGGGTAGTGGTTGACTATTCATTGAGGTTCACTAACCACAACAGGTAATCGATGGATATTTTCAAGGATTAGTACATAAAATATCTTAAAATTGAGTGAGGTTTATGATAGGACATCTAATCTAGAATTGTGACTCTATAAATTCCAACTTATGATGGAGTGGTCGAGTGATCTATAGTGGTCGAGAGCCTTTTGGTTGAGCAGAGATAGTCAGTGGTAGTCAGAAGTAGGTAGAGAGGTCCATAGACCTCAGTAGCTGGGAGTTGACTTCAGGAAAAGGGATCAGGACACGGGAGACCTTATAGGATTAAACAAGATAGGGGATCTGCATTCCAATGATCTCATGATGAATCCAATCATCACAGGGAGAGAAAATACAACTCATGTGATGATATATGAAATCTCACGAGAGACATTCCATCCAATTGAGTTGCTGAAAGGTACATGATGAATGGACCATTGAGAAAGAGGAAGAGAGTATAGTAAGAAGACTTACCTAGTGGTGGATGTAGAAGAGGTATAGTGAGAGCTAAGGGAGGTGGCATACATTTTGACATACTTCCACCTCCACCATTACGTGGTCAGCACTAGGATCAGGGAGCCAATGGTTAGGGGTTAGGGCAACAACATGTGGTTGAGGTGTATGCTGCATGAACTATAAGGATGATCTAGGGTACCATATCTATCTTTTCAACCTTATCCTTCATACTGATAGACCTAGGTTCTAGTCATTCCTTTCTTACCACATGTATTGTGTGAATCCTTGAGATTTTGGTAGAGTTTTTGAGTTGAACCTTACACTTAGAGACACCTATGATAGGATACTTGATGATCAATAATCATTTAAAATAGTGTGATCTTACCCTATGGGGCAATATTATCTGTTGGAACCTTTTGTTTGCAGTGTTTTAGCCTTACAAAACCATTCTCATTATGTATTAGTTATCTTCGTTCTATGCCCAGATTTACAGCTTTAGGAGAATAGTGAGGTTTTCCCACAATGTTGGGAGGAGGGTTTCCTTTTTTGGTGAAAACCAAACCCATGTAGCATAGAATTGGCTCATTCTTAGGAGGATGTGGCTGATCATTCATCATTGTCAAGCCATAACCTTTGAGCAGCAGATGTTTTGATCTTTGGATTATAATTAATAGTGGTAGAGTACAAGTACATATATCTAAAATATGTTCTAGGACTACCCCCACCCATATATTGACTTCGGCATCGACTTGCATCCCAAGATGACATCAATATCCCCACAGTCGTATATGATGGATCTCATAGTGCTTCACGAGCTGATGGTGTATTTGGTGGATTTTCAAAGGAAGGGATTCTTAAGACCTAGTTTTTCACCCTTTATAGCCCTAGTTTTGTTTTACAAGAAGGCATATGGAATTTTAACGGTGGGTTTTCATTATAAATGTCTAAAATAGGTGATGGTGAAAAACATGTATCCAATTATGAGGATTGATGACCTCTTCGATTAGTTGAGAGGGCCATAGTGGCTCTCAATGGTTGACCATCGATCAGGTTATCATTAGTTTCGAGTACGAGAGGATGATATGTTGATGATGGCTTTCATATTCCACTATGGTCACTAAATGTTTATGGTGATTCCCTTTGACATGATGAAATCCCCCACAATGCTAATGTGACTCATGGAACGAATCTTCTATCCATACATATATCGGTTCTTTGTAGTCTTAATCAATGATATCCTTATGTACTAGATGTTAGATGAGTAGCACATGAGACACATAATGATTGTTCTATGTAATAGCCCAAGATTCCACGGTATGTTTCTGTTTGAATAATTCAATATATTGTGATGTACGCAACATTGAGATTCAGCACACCACAACCAATCTACGTAGCCGTTATGAAGAGAAATACCCACTTTTTGAAATTTTATAAATTTTAATTTTCAAAATGGACATCATTTTTTTATTTGGAATATCCAAATTACATTTGGGTGAATATTTAGTATTTTTCTAAAAACATTCAATTTTTAATGAATAGTTAAAAACACTGCGTTATTGTTTATTACGGAAATTTTAAATAAATAAATAATTATTTAATTTAAATTTTATTTAGTTCAAATTAGATTCATAATAGATTTATATACTCAACTTAATTCATTTGAGTCATTTTATAAAAATATCAAATATATAAAATTTAATCAAACTTTTAAAGTCTTTTACCCACCATATAGGCACATTTTCAAATTTTCATAAAACATAAGATTACCACTTTTGTGAATTGAATTTAAAAAATATAATAGATATAGTTGAAATAAACAAGTAATGTTTGGTAAAATTGTATGAAAATAATTTTTGGTGAAGAGTAAATTTTGAATTTTATTTTCCACGGTTAAAAGTAAAAACAACAATTAAAGGTAAAAAGTTTCTTATAATTACACTAACACATGTCCCAATTCTATTGTATAAGTTTATTTAGGTCAAAATGATGATTAGTAATAATATATTTTCCTTTTGGTCCACATGTAATAGATTATGACATTTATTATATTTTATTTTAAGAAGAGTTAAAAGTGTTAAATTCGAAATTTATTATTAAAATATTGTTAATATAGGGTTTTACAGAAGATAAATTTTACAATAAATATTAATTATAATTATAAAATAATTTACTACATAATTGTATTTTATTTTTAAATTTTATACTTTAAATAGTTAAATTTATTTATGACACTATGATGATGCGATAATTACCTTATTAAGGATAGATTAAAATAATTGATATAATAAATTTTAAAATAAATTTAAATTGAATATTTTGATGCATTCCAATAATTTTTAAGGTTAATATAAAATGTTAGGATTTATTTTATTTACTTTTTTCTAAGTAATCATGTTTTTTGACTTTTAAAAAATCCAACTACTAAATAGTTTCAAAATTAACATAAATGAGTTTTCAAAAAACTTATATATTATTCATTGGTTTAATATGAATAAAAATATATGTTTCAGACAAAGAACTTATGACAGGTTATATACCTTAATAATTAACCAATTTGGGGTTATCTTGGGCATTTATACTATTTTTATTAACCATTTATTATAATAATACAAGAATACATGATTAAAGTTAAACTATTTAACTAAGAGTTAAATATAAAATATAAGGTTAATATGGTGACCTAAAAATATCTAAAACTTTCGGATGAAAGGTTTTCGACCTAGGACCACCTAATAATCAAAATAAATAATTTTTGAGACATTATAAACCTAATATGATTGTATAATAAAATAATATTTTAAAATTTTCATAAACTTACCCTCACCTCTCTTATAAAATGTTACTTCCACTTATCTCCAAATCATACCTCCATATCCATTTGGATCGACCAAACCGTACTAAAATATCCTACCAACTACACTCACTTAATATTGGATGCCTTACATTTATCAGAATCCAACCTATGGGGCCCTTTTAATCAAATGAAAAGGAAGAACCCTTAGAAGTGGTAATAATTTAATCACCCCTTTCAAAGTTATTTTATTCTTCCACTTTCTATTTTGTTATTTCCATACCAGAATTATGAATCCCATACATTATAAATACTATGATGTTATTATAAACATGTTAAAATCCTATTCATTATTCTATCAATCATAGGAATGGAAAAAGTCACCATGTGTTCCTATGTATGGCTTACCGTCTCCATGTCGTGGTGTAGTTTGTTATTAAACACTTCATTTTTTGTATTGGTATAATAATGAGTATAATTGATTTACATAATAAATATAACATGTTAATTATTCTCTATATATGACATACCATCCAATAACATCCTATTTCACCATTAATAGAATAATATTGCCGCTTGTTCATAAGTACGAATTATTGTCTCCATGAACGCGATGAGATTAATTCCCCATTGTAATTATTCAAAAATAGTTTTCATTTTATGATTCAGAATAATTTTTATGAACTTAATATAATTCAGGATATTAATAAAATAAATCCTATCCATAACAAACATGACTTACATAATACAACATATCAAGGAAAATGAATCAATTAACACCTGAAACAATGATACTACTGAAATATTATAAACAAAGACATACTATGATATCATATAAGATATAATATTTATGTAATTGGTTATTTATAATTTAATAACAATTATTCAACTATTATACATGATGTTAAAGTAACCTCATCTAAGAAAAATTTCAATCAAAGGTTTAATTGTACAATCTCTTCATTATCCGATGTTGTTTATACGTGAGTATCTACTAGAACCTTTTTATCATCAATATTTGTGATTCTTAAAAATATATTTCCAAACATTATTATTATTCCCTAGAATATGAGTTATTTTCTTTTATACCCTTTTTTATCTTTCTTAAATTTTTTTAATGGAATCATTCTGTTGTTTTCCATACAAGGTACATTATGACCTTTTCAACAAATTAAGGTATGAATGTTTTTTAAACTTATTAGGTGGGTGCGGAAATTTTCCACAATTGCAACACCTTCAAAGCATCCCTTACAATCTTATAAGAATAATTTCAAAATAAATAATTTCTTTTATAATTATGTGACTTTTAAATTATTTCAAACTAGAAAGATTATTTCTATCAAATATTTATGATTTCATTTATGTCAACATCCTTTGATGGTTTCTACACTTGTTTTAAGTTTATTTTTTATGATACAATCTTCCATATTATGTTGAAGGTTTATGGATATGTTAGAATATGGATGCGTTATTTTTATACAATTCATGGTTTATGGTTAAAGTATTATATTTTTGTATTCTAGTTTTAATAATAATGTTTATGTAATGATTAAACATTTTCATATGAGGAATGCATTGGACATAGTATGCGATTGGTAGAGACTACTATAACTCCTCGGTGCATTGGTAGGTCTCCTGAGACAAAACAGTATCTTGGCACATGGACTTGGAAGAATCTTATCGTAATTATTGTCACGAGGCATAGAAAATTTGATTATGATGCCAGGGATTATGCATTCCATCATTATAAAATTAGCTATTGATATTACTAGTTATTATTTCACTAGTAGAATATATATGTGAATAAGAAAATTACATTATTTGATTTATCTTTCCCATATTATGCTGATGATTTTGTTTAAATGGATTTTGTTTTAGTATTATACATTTTCTTAAATGTTTATAATTAGTTATGATTCTTTCCTCTATATTTTTATCCTTACTGAGAATTTGTGATCAACTATTTCTTATGCTTTATTTTTTCCATGATGCGATGAAGTATATTACGGTAAACATACGGGGATAGGCTAAGGGATATAAGAGTGTTCCAAGGGGACACAAGGTTTTTTATTTCTTGATGTAATGTTAAACTTCTATATGAATCTAGTACGTCCATGGAATGTAAAGTGACTGGTCTTTCTGGAAAAGATTTCTTGTATCATACCAATGTTTTGTAATAATGCACCCACTTTGGGTAACTGGGGTTGGGGCCTTGGAGTTGGTATCCAAGGATGTTTAGTATAAACCTTGGAAACTAAAATTTTAAAAACAATGATTAGGGAACATTACCCTAATATCAAATTTGAGTATTAGAATAGAAGAAAATCCTAGAATTTTGTTAATGTTGATATTTTTTTAATATTAATGTTGTACATCTCTATCTGGTTATGAGTAGGTAGAGGAGGCTATGGAAAACATGTACCTATGACTGAAAAATAAAACAAGGAGTTTCAAGTTTGACCCAGGGAATCTTGGTACACAACAACGGGGATTGCTGCACTCTTGTTTACAATACTCCCATGGGATATTCTTAGGATAATTCACATTTTCATTACAAACACTTAAGAAGGATTTATGAGTAAATATGTCAACAATGAAACCATTTTTATGATTATGATAATAAATTTGTGGATATCATCAATTAATGATGATATTTTCTCATGTTTTTGGATTATAAATTATGATATGATCTAACCAAGTGTATGTCATCATTTTTAAATGGAACCCAGTAGAATGAATGAAATATCTAGCCATACACATGATCCAATGAGTAAGAATGATCTTATATTTCATGGGATTATTCCAAAATTTAAAATAGAAATAGTCCCCCATGTATTATATTCATATGAGTAAATAGTTTCATGTTTTAATAAGATAATTAATGAATTCTCTATGTCCTAAGAATTTGCAGTGATGAAAGAAAAGAATTGGATGGTAGAGTGGAAGACAGATTAATGGAATATGGGAAAGAATGATTTTCCCATATATGATAACTGTGGAAAGAATCACCCTGGGAAGTGTTTGAAAGGAATGGGAGTTTTTTATAAGTGTGAAGAAAAATGACACCTTGTTTGTGATTGAAAGGGTCAGAAAAACGGTTCAAATGTAAAATGTTTCATCTGCAAGGAGTTGGGACACTCCTCGAATAAATTTCCCAATCATCATAGTATACCGAAAATTATTTTATTGGATAATAATCATGTTATGATGCAATCAGAGATAAAGTGGAATTATTAGTCTTCTAAAGATGTTATTAATGAATTTTCTCATTTGGGTATTGTATTAATGATGTACAAGTTATAAGAATTATATAGTATATAAGGATTTTACTCAGTACGTTTAAATTAAGGATTTGAAATTTTATGGTACCAAGTAATGTGACACTTTTCATGTTAATCATTTTGGAAAATATATGGTTGGTGTAAATATTACCTTTAATATGGTTCTGAAACTGAGATAAATATTTCAAAATAAGATATTATTGATTTGGAAAATTTATATTGGATATTCTTGACTACCGTGAAACTAATTAATTGTTTTTTTATTCCATTATTATTGTTCTTTACAACACTTTTGATTTTAAGGAGTATATCCAGTATTCTATAAGAAATAATGGTGAATGAATGTAATATATAAGGTTTTATGGTAATTAAGGATGTTACCATGTGTTATTAGAATAAATGATGAAGTTATTCACGTGATATTTCATGGGAAAAGCGATCTTCAATATGTTTACCTTCCTTATAATATTTTTTAACTTGAATTTAGACAGAAGTATTTTATTATACGTATAAAGGTTTGAATTAATTAAGTTAGAAATTGGATAGTACTGATTATAGTTAAAACATTTCAAAAGATTATATTTGGATTTTTATAAAAAGGAAAACCAGGAGGTCGGGTGATAACACGTCGTGTCCGGAAAGGCCGTGAGACTTGAACCTGCAACCTAAAGGAAACAAGGGGGCATCACCTACCACTGGCCTACGTGATGTCCTGGTTTGTATAATTTATTTTTTTAAATGTTTTGGAAGATAAATTAAAAATACATTTTTAAGCTAATAATATTAGGATAAATAGAATGTTATTGAGTTATATTATCATTTGGAGTGAAATATGAGTTTATCGTAGAAATTAGATAAAGGATGGAACTCAACCTGTCAAGTATTCTTTTTTCCCTTAAACATTAGTGAAAGGATCTTAAAATGAAAAAGTGTTATCCTAATACCTTAGGTTTTTATGAACCAATGATATTTTAAGTCATCATAAATTTATGGATTTTGATGACCATAATTAATCTATATAGGTTTGGTAGAGGATTATTATCCATGTGGATAGAATACTTGTGCCCTGGTATGATAGGGCAGTACTTCCTCTATCTATATTAAGAGTATGGGGGACCCACTCCCATGTGATATTGGGGTGTACCTTCCCCATGGATAGAGAACCATCACCCTGAGAACAAAATGGAGTACTTCTTCTACCCAAACATCGTGTATATATGAAATGGTCCCCTAGTGTGATAGGGGAGCATCTTCTCAATACAAACAAGGACTATGGAGGACCTACACCCAGTTATGAGATAGAAGTACAGTCGTTAGAGATAGAAGTCATGCACACTGGTGTGACAGGGGAGTATCCTCTCTGTATAGAATATCTATGATGATAATAACTTATCACAATCATCACAATGAATTTCAAAAATTATATTCATGCTTGTAAAATAATTCATCGTATCTCAAAATCCACCAAAAAGTATTTCATCAAGCCCTATTCAGAAAAAAAATAATATAGGCTCTTTATGAGCTCAGGTCTGAGTCCAAATGAAAGAGATATGAGGGGAAAAAGATATACATGGACGTAAATGGAATGTATAGGGGTATACATGACATGTTACACACTTCATGACATTTTTATGTCTCCTATGAATATTGGCCAGTGCGAATTACATCGAACATAGTGTGTATAAGGACCACATGACATGTCTCAATGAACCATGGAATGTTTGTGTTCTTTTGGACATGCTCGTGTCTGTCTAGCCATGTCATGTACCTGGCATGTATGTGAAAATTCCCAGGTTTAAGAACAATTCTATATACCTTTCAATTACTTTTTTCGTAGATTTACTTGTCCATGCTTAGGTACTGGAACATGCTTGGGTACCACGTCATGCCTGAGTACCGACACATGCTCAGGGACTAGGTTTTTCCCATATATATGGATGTGATTGTGCCTATGTAATCATTGAATACACATTGTTCCTTTATAATCTAGTCACAAAACATTGGGTGGTCCCATAAGGCACGTGTCACTTATCTCCACTCAGAAACTCTTTCTTCCAAAACCATGGTACTACAAAATGTTTTTTAATCTAGACTATAATATCTCTAGTAAGGTTTTTCACATAATGAAATGTTCTTACATATAGAATCAATTTAATAAATTTCATTCTAGATTTTCAACTTTTTACCACAAAAAATCTTCAAAAATATAGGATAACCATTCCATCCATTAATTTACCATCTTCTGATGGATATAAAATAGAATCTGGTCACTAACACATCCCCCATAACAAGTCATGCATGCATCATGTGTCATTAACATCACCGCATAAGATCCAAAATCAATATATCCATAGTTTATATCCACTATACTATCTAATTCATCATTAAGACTCTAATACTATCAATTTTAACACATACAAGATGAATTTGGGGGATCTATTGTGCTCGAATCCAACCAACAAAAGTCGAATCATGACCTCATTGTCCATTGATTAATAATGTGAAGAACTAATGGGGGAAAGATATAATAAATAATGATATATCATTGTAGTAGAAATATTTTTTATCCATATATCATAAAATTGGTGATTTATAGGGTTTATTTCATGGAATATAAAATAAAAATAAACCAACAATTTTATTTACTAAAATTAATCTCATATGACAGGATGATAAATCATAGATCAAAAATATAATAATAAAACACTTGTACATTAATTTAATCAATATAATAAACTAAAACTGATGATCCCCGCCTCATTTATAGATCAATATCTGGGGAATAACATGTTCACCAGTAATGGGGTTGATCTACTGCATCTATTTTTTGTCCATCCACCTTGATCTAGTCATCTTCCATCCATTGATTCTAATTTTCAAACAAAAAATGATCTAAATATAATCTCAAATATCCTAGAGATATTTAGATAAACATAATGAATTCCCCTAATTAGATATTGAATTAGTAAATGAGGTTATGGGTATTAAATTATGTAACTAATTTATTTAACATAACTACCAACAGTTTCATTATCCAAAAACAGACATTACCCAATTTTAGGTCATGCCTAGGGTAAACACAATATTACAAATTCCATAGTGGAAACTTATAGTTTATTTCAATCTCCATTTAAGAGATATTACATTATTTCTTTAAATATTGACACACATGATATAACTATATTAATTTTTTTATAAAATTATTTTTTGGGCTATCAGTCCTTGAAATCATGTGTCATTGTAGAACCTGGTTCCAAAATTATTCGTTAATATATTTCATAGTCATCAAATTAAAAAATTGAGTTGCTAAATTATCTTTTCATTTGAATATTTTCAATAATGAAATGAAAAAAATAAAAAATGAAGGGATGTTGTGCCCACAACTTTCTATCATTCTCTTAGGATCTCTCCTACATGGTCCCATACTACTACCACAATTAGACCAAGTGAATAGTTCATTCACACATGATCTTATCCCAATAATATTAAATCACCACTTGGTACTCAATGAATGTGGATCCATTCTCGATGTCCATATCACCTATGCCAATAATATTTGTAGGATCATGGACATATATCCTCAACTATAACACATGGAAGACGTATTTTACCTTTCATAACTATAGAGATCGGTCTAGGTTATATGAAACCTCTCTAACCCTATATAATATCTCAAAAATATTAATAAAACACAATGATTTATTACATCACATGAAGATTTATTATAATCCTCATCATGGGGAGAATCTAAAAAAATCATTTTTAGTCAGATCGAACACAAAGGGCCTCTGATGTTGATCTTCATAAGATTTATTTTTGATATGGCTTTTTCTCATCTACTCATGGATCACCTAAATCTTCTCCTTCATCACCTACACCATATATGACCAAAAATATGATGCATAAACAATCTCAGTCCAAAACACGGGTGTCATATAGGGTCTCCCATATATACTTCAAAAGGTTATATGTCAGTAGTAGAATGATAACTATTATTATAAGGAAACATTACCAAAGGTAAGTTATCCTCAAACAGTTGACAAATTCTAAAATTAAATCCCCCATAATATCCTTTAAAACCTAGATAGTGTGCATGGTCTCCTCACCATATGGGGTGAAACGCTTTATACTTATTTTATTGTGCCCAAAATACAACATGAATGACTCTCCACAATTATGATATTAATGGAACCTCCCATTAAAATACAATTGATCATGGAACCGCATGAAGTAGTATGATCTCCCATATATAAAGCTTCTCTGAAATCTCCACCGAACTCTTTTCCCTTATAGGATGGATATTTCCTGACTTGGTGAGTCATTCAATTATCTCGTAGATGAAAACATGGTTTATAACTATATTTGGAATCCCAATCAAAATTTCCATGGATATGTCATTCCATTTCAAATATGGGCACACTAAAATTTTAAATAAACTGTCTAATACCTAGTGATTATCCTTCACATGGTAATATGTGAGACACATAGAGACAAACTCATCCATGATCCACCTCTGGACACACCACCAAAACTATAGTTGATGGTCTCTGTACATCTACCAAACCATGGGATGTACAACCAATAGATAAGTGTGAAAGACCCTCATCACCTCCTCTAAAAAAATGACCAAAAGCAGTATCCATCCCTAGAAAAGGATGATGTGATTCCCTAATTTTGATAATCTAGATAGTGAATATCTGGAGGATATATGGTCACCTTGGAATTCAAAGTAAATTTCCCACATTTGATACTCCCTCGCATGCTAGATATGTGTAGGATTCACCACCATATACTAAATACAATTGTCACCCCTATATACTATCAAGTAATGCTATAATGAATCCAACTACTCAGATGCCTCCACCAGTAGACGTGAATGGTATTTCTTATTAATGGAATATTACACTATATTTTCATTCATAGGATTATAGTCTATCTAAAACTTATAGTCTTAATGGAAATCCAACCATAACATTTTCCTTGGTTTTAGATCTATCTATGTGAATACATTCCTAAGACTCTTATGGGTTGAGTAAACAACAATTTTTTCACCTATAAGATAGTGCCTCCACATCCTTAGAGAGGGGACTACCACAACTAACTCTAGGCCTTCAGTCATGTATTTTTGATTTTGGGTTCACAACTTCCTCGACCAATATGTCTTCAATTCATGCCTCTGCATCAACCCAAATCCAGTTATAGCTATTAATCCATCAAAATAAACTATGTTCTCCATTACCTCTTGTATAAGTCACAAAATAGGAGAAGTAGTCATTATCATTCTCATCTTCTCAAAGGATATACGACACTGCTCATTCCATGTAAATGGATTCCTCTTCCATGATAGGGAATTCAAGGGGGATAAAATCCTATAAAACTATACTAAAAACCACATTTAGTACCTGACCAATGTAAGAAAACTCCACACCTATGACATGCACTAGGGTGGCTCCCAATAATACACTGAATTAATGTTCTCCATGTCCATTCCTAAACCATGACCCAAATTTAAATCCCAAAAAAGTGAACCTCATGGATCCATAATGATCTCTTCATGAGATTACCAAAAGTATGATGCTCCCAGAGCATGTCTAGTAATATACTCAAGTGATAATAATGCTCCTAGTTTTATGTAGATTAGATGAGTGCTTCATTAATGAATAAGAACATAGAAGGCTCAAGTACGACTAAATGATCCATTTCATCAAATCCATAAATATAGATGGTGATTTTTTTAAAACTAAAGGGATCACTAGGAACTCATAATTTCCTTAGTGACATCATATAGCTAGAATAATAATATCAACCTCATGATCCCTAAACAGTTTGTTGTTGTAAGTGAGATAGATCTAGAAGAAACACATTGCTACTTATATATCTACTCAAAGAGGACATAAATCCTTGGAAATGGGTGTTATTATTTATTATTGAATGGATCAGGATATGATAATCAATAAAAAACTATATGTTCTAATTTTCCTCTTTCATTAACAAAAGAGGAGTTGCGTAAGTGGACATATTAGGTCTTATAAAACTATTCTCTTGAAGGTCCTACAAGTACACCATAAACTCTGGGAGCTCGTTAGGGTATACAAGATATTACACAAAATATGTCAAATCGGTCATGTGGATCAATTAGATGCAGAACATAACCTCCCACCTCAAATTTATTCACATATTTTATTTAGAGAATATTTTTATATAATATTAGAAAAATGTAGTAACCTTAATTTCAAAAGATCCTGCTATTCCAAGAAATAAAATCACCAAATGATGGGTGGTGGGTTTTATATTCCTAGTCACAAAACTCACTCTCTCAACCATGATATACCTCTTTCCCAAAATGTAAAATATTATCTTATATTTTTTAAGGCATATCACTCATCTATGATGATATTCAATATAGTTTCAGGACATTGAAAATCATTCCATAACCACGATGACATCATATGGTCTCATAGTGATGAATAATAGGTCCTATTGGAATCATATTTTACCAAGAGATAGATCACACTACAAGTAGATATGAAATATCCCTAAAACATTCCTTACAGGAACCTCAAGCCAAAGTCGTTGGGATAAAGTCCTAAATAAGAGCCATAGATCTTACACCAGAAGTAAGAAGATGAAAGAAAAACTTATACATGTGTGTACTTCTACAAAATTAAAATCATAAAAAACAAAAATCCTACCTATAATAATATTGTGAGCATTCGGGTTATAATACTCCAAAGCATGCATCCTCTCAGGACCCTGATCGCCAACCCCAAAATCCAAATGTTGGATTCGTTGTAGTTGTGGTGGAGGTATCTCATTATGTCTTCAAAAACTAGAGACTTCTCTATATAAAGGTAAGTATTATCCTATATTTGAACCACCTCCCTGGTGGCACACTATCCACGTCTATGATGTATGAAACTATATATTATTTTCACATATGGAAATTTATTTCGGGTTGGTTTGAGTAAAAAGGGTGATTTGGATATTTTATATGTACACATTGTGTAAAAATGAGTACTCTCTCTGTACACCTGAGTACACATTATGTACCCAGTTGTCGTGGGTAGCCATGTTCTAGTCATGTAATAGTCGAGTACATGGCCGTGTAGGGGACCTAGTTCACTACATAAAGCGGGAGCGGGTTGAGGCTTGTACACACTGTGTACATTAAATTATCACGCCATGTTTTGTTCTTTTTCATTGTAATATCAGTGCAGGATTGAGTCTCACATCCCGTAAAAATTTCCTCATCACATGTTTCATATAGGAGCGTGTCATACGCCCTGTGATTTTAGAGCTCCTCCCACTCCCCCATCCGAGCACTAAATGGGATGTCGGTAGGTGCATTGGATTCCCACCGGTGAGTTCCATCTTCCCCTAGAGCCTCTCGTCGTGATTATTCCTCTCTAATGGGTTATCAATTATTGATCATTTTTTGATCCTTTGGAATATATTTGATGTTCAAGGGTAACTATTGGGCTGTCGTTCGAGAGTGTTCATCATACAACATCAAGGTAAGTGATTTGTTCCTTCTTTGGTTGTCTTTGAATTATATATTCTAAAAGTGTCGAATACTGACATCTAGGGTATTTTGTGTTATTGAATTTAAACATGTTTAAGACCTGTTACATTTTCATTGATTTAGATGTGGTAATTGATTATGTTCAAGGTTTTATACCTTTATAATGGGTATGTTTTCCCATTTTTGATAGATTATTGTAATTGGACCTATAAAGAAAATCAGTTTCTTTGATATCCATGCCTACTGTTGTTATGATAGAGTTGTTATTCATTTGAGTTGCATGCGATTTTCATAGTGAATGTATGTCCAATTGGAATTAACTGTGATAACTCCCCTAGGTTGGATCTTTTAATTCATAATTTTTGACATTATTGACCATAGGTATTATCTATGAGAGCTAACGTGCAGTCATTGACCAGTGGGGATAGACTGTGAGAGCAACCCAAAGGGTCATTATTAAATTAATGTTAGACCGTAGGGAATTGATATTGAGAGCTACCATAGGGTCGTTATAATTTATTATTTCTATGCATACCAAGGGGTATTGATTGTGAGAGCTACCTAGGTGATCTTTGTTTTTAATTAGTGTTATATGGGACAAAAGGGTTTTGATTTTGTGAGATTTCTCAAAGAGTCATTATATTTTATTGGATTGATGATATGTTAAACTATAAGGTATTCAACTATGAGAATATTCTGAGAGGATTTATAGTGTATAATTGAATGATTGTAACAAGTCTACTAAGCCAAGGCACAGGCATGGACTCAGCCTTACGTGGTTGTTTAGGTGATATTTTGAGGCGTCTGTTGTTATTAATATATAGTTGGATATATTTAATAGGCTAGAATCTAGTGGTTACATTATTAAATGGATTGAATAATTAATTAATGTACATGAATGTTATTGAATACTATAGGAATGTTTACTTTTGAGTACACACTAGTTTATTGCTTCATTTATGCACATTACATTCTATATATATTCACTGACAGTTACACACAGATTCATTGGTGGATTCCTACCAAGATTAAGCTCAAAAATTGTTTGGGTCATGTGTTTTGACCCAAAAATATTATGTTTTTTCATGCATAGATAAGGGTAAGTGCCCTTCTACTTTAGGTACTTGATAGATGTTGTAGTAGGAGGGAATAAGAGAAGATGATGCTTGATATGATATTGGAGATTATTGTTTTCTATACATTGGATTTAATATTGTAATTATAGCATTGTGACTTGTTTGGATGATTTCCTAGATACTTGTGACATGCATATTTATTTATGTATATGTTATAGTAGTTAATACTATCAGTCATCCACTGTTTACTTTTTGTATGGTATTACTACTTTTGCTTTTTCTTAATATTTGTTATTCCGGTATGTATACTCTCCCAATGGGGGAATAGTTTCCTCACTATTCGTAATTGTCCCTAACTGCATGTCGGGATCCTCTGTCAATTGGGGAAATGTGCTTGATGTCATCTGACCAGCCGGGTTTGGGGATACTTTGGTCGGAACACAGATCTCGGATGTTACAATGTGGTATCAGGGGAGTTTCTTTTCTTTTTTTCATACTATTTTGATCATATAGATAAGGATAGGTAGGGATATCTAGTTGGTAATAATATGTTCCCTAGTGTTGTTGATCTGTTTATAAGGGAAAGCTATGTTACATCAAATACTGCAATTTTTATGGTTTTGGAATAGTTACAGTTGATCTGATTTCACCATTGGGTGATTCACTTGATTTTTGTTTTTATCATTTATATTATTGAGGTTCTATTTCTATTTCAACCAGATGAAATGAGGGTATTTCATCCAATGCATCACATAGGAACTTTTTAATGATCACATGTCATTCATTCTTGTCATGGAATTCAGGGTGCATTAATGATTGCATGATGTTATGCTAGATATTGTGCAATATATGTATTTTGTTGTGATTGATGTCATGATAGAATAACAACAATTTTGATAGGGTATTGTAACATATAACGTTTTATTCATATAGATGCAAAAATTTGATCCTTGAGGTGTTATGGGCCCTCTTGTGTATTGTAACATATAACGTTTTGGGATTGATGTCATCAATATGTGTTTTTTACAATTAAATATTTGTGGGCTTAGGGATGTGTGCAAGTGTATAGGTACATATGAAATACCTCCCATGTTAGTGATATACCTACTCAATGCTAGTCATCAGCTCCTGGCCTATTGGAGGTGGTCTTGGGGAGTCGCGGCACGGGCCCCCTGGGACGGGTTGAGAAAAATTAGACCATTTGATTACGAAAATTTCATGCATGCTTCATGATTAAATTTCTATATGTTTTAGAAAATAATTTTATGATTGATACCTAAAAAACAAAAAAAAGTGTTTTCGTAAAAATGAATTCTTATGTATAAATATTTTACAACAAAATCATGAATAAAAATAATTCCCAAAGCCATTATTGGATTATTATTATTATAATAATTGAACTAATGTTTCTCAGAATAATTTTAAATAAAAACTTATCTTTGTAAATTCCTTTTCAAAAAATTCAATTTTGAATATAAAAATTTATTTTCTACTCTTCATGATAAAATAAAACATTAAAAATGAAGAAATTAACACTAATTTAGTTTTAAAATGATGATTTAATTGTAGAATTTTTTTTCACAAAATAAATCTAATAAAATTAGAAATAATTATATATATTATTTTGTCACTAAAATTAATTAAAATAGTTTTTAAAGAAAATATTTTTTTAAATAATAAAATGACTTCACATAAGAATAAATTTTTATTAGGTATTAACATCATATATAATTTCATAATGTAGTTATTCCAATTCATACCCTCCAATTAAATTTCTATATTATAATGGTAAAGTTTAATTAATAACATTTCATTGTTCATTTAGGCTCGGTGGTGTGTGTTGTATACTCTATTGAAAGTAGTGTTCATAAAATAGTAGTATAATAAATTATTCTCCCCTATTAAATTTTCATCCTAAAAACATTCATTAATATTAACATCTAGAAATATGAGTATGGTTAATCATAATTATATCATTAGGTTCCCATGTTGCTCTCTCTATTTTATAAATTTTCAAACGTACCATTACATGTAATTTCATCTAATTCGTCAACAATTTATATCTAGTGTAAACGATATGGATATGATCTTCATAGTATGATGGACTGGGTTCTAGATCCATTTATATAGAGTTGTTCACATTCCTTATATATGACACATACTATTTTAATAAAGAGATATGGAACACATCATGTACCTTAGAGATGATCGGTGTTATTTCCAATATGTAAGCCACAATCTCAAAAATTTCTAGAATTTAAATTGATCTGATATATCTAGGGAATAACTTTACATTCTTTCATAACCTTATAATGACCTTCTATGGAAATACTTCCTTGAAAACATTATCTCCTATTTAAAAATAAAACTCTTTTCTTATGTTATCAAGAGAATACTTTCTCAAACATTAAGATGCGTTAATATGAGTAAGTGAAGAACCTTTTTGATTTTATTTTAATAATATTTTTATATCTGTAGAAAACTAACCTTTTTGTAAAAAATAATTCCTTATTCCGGCACAGCCCTAGTACATCGTAGTGAGTTTTCATAAGAAATGATATTGTTGATGAATGATTCTATGTCCTAACACAATGGGAGTTAGATATTTTATCTTAATAGAGTTGGTTTCTAGACATAGGTTTTTAGTATGAGTAGAAGAGGATGCAAAATGTGTAAGGAAGAAAGAAGTTGGACATTTTGCATTGATGTTGATCATATCCATCGACAATGGATTCATATCATCATATCTAAAATAACCAAATATAGAAATTTTTGATTTATGTATGTTTTCCATTTACATAATTAGTGAAATAAGGATGTTTCTGAGTTAGAAAGTCTGATGTTTCTAAGAATGTAAGTCATAATTGTTCTAAATATGATTATTTAATATGGAGATTTCATGAGATAGAATATTTTTAAACATTCTATTCAAAAAATAATATTATTTTCTTATCATGAAATTCTCAAAAATAATGAAAACTATTATGATAAATTATTTTGAAAAAATGGAGGACTCAAAAATTTTGTATTAGTTCTAGAAAACCAAACACAGAAGATCAAATCCTAATGTACCAGACTAATAAGCATTTAGATGTTAGAATGTGTAATGCTGATGAAGTATGAATTTTTCAATTTTGTGAAATAGTGTAACAATAGAATATCTTCCATCATAATACGAAAATCCATAGTCATGATATTTCCATCATAATAAGAAAATTCACCATAATGGGATTTCCATCATGATGAAAAAATAAATCAAAATTAGAATTAAATCATAATGAGATTACCATCATTTTGAGGATTCCATCTTAATAACAGTTTTATGGAATCTCAGTTCATCTTATTGAGTTTCAAAAAAGAATGGAAAATTTTAAAGAGCAGGGACAGGTAAGGATAAGGATGTTTTCAGCATAATGAGTTGAGGAGGTTTCAACATACATCGGAAAAGAAAGGATGTTAAAGAAGGATGAATATAGGGAAGAATATATATGAATATTTAAAGTTGTGAAATGTTATATTCAATACAGTGTAAATCTCTTATTTTTCATGAGACGGTTTAAAGAAGCAAAAATAAATTATTAAATGCAAGTGATTTTTTTTGTTTGGAAATTTATACATAAGGTGAATGTATTTATAGTTCTCACCTTTTCCTTTATGGGTTTCTTATAAATAGTTTCGTAGATCATTCATCCATTATAATATTAATGTAATAAGAAAAGGTCAAGTGCTGTAAAAATAAAGTGAGATATTCAATATAGACTGATTTATTAAGAGAATTATGTACCAATGGATGTTTTTTATCGAACTAAGGATTATAAAATTCAGAATTTGATAACTATTTATGTTTTTCATATTGATTTGATCATTTTGAGTATATCAGAATGATAAATATCTGACTGAGCTTTTCTAATATAGTTTTACAAGTGAAGATTGAAAAAATGTATATTGTTTTGAGTTGATCATTTAGATTCAATAATAATGAGTTCATTGAACCAAAGTGCATCATATTCAGGGTCATCGTACTCAAAGAACATGTTTTGTGGAAATTGAACAATGCCTTTTAATTTTTATGAAGAATTTTTCTATAAGAAAATATTTTATATTGATGAGAGTCTGTATAATCAATCTTATTGAGAGATATAAGTTGTGTAACAGGATTTGGAAGAAGTTTTATTCACTTATTTATAATATTGACATTACATAGACACATAATAGTGGAAATTTAAAGAATGTTGGTTCTCATATTGAGAACAAACCAAGAAAATATTATGTTATTTAATTTATTTATGACTTTTAATGTATGGTTATTGACTAAAATATGACAAGGAAATTAATTTTAACAGGTTATAATGGTTATATTTATAAATTATTAGAAACTCATAAAAAGTGAACAACTAATTCATCCCCTCTATCATATGTTCTTAGATCTTTTGGATCTTCAATAGTATCAGAGCAAAGGTTCCCATGTTGGAACATTATCATAGATAATCTAAATTCTGTAAATATTTTAGAATTCCTTGAAATTTATGGAAAAATTTATTATTGTTTGAAAAATATGACGATTCATTATATTAAATCTCTTTTCCTGGAAGAATTTGAGGTTGTTAGAATTGTTTTATATTGATAAATATTACTGATGAATTTTGATGTTATGATAAATATCAAAGTTGATGGAAAATATAGAAATTATATTCTTATTTATTTATCGTAAAATGTTTACATGAAGGTGAAGGGTCTTAAAATCTCAAAGAGTATATAGGATATGATGAAAAGTATTTTCAAAGGGAATAATTATGTGAATTAATCAAATAAGAAAATCTGGAATCGTTTGAATGACGGAATACAGATGAGATTTGAAAAAATAATTAATGACTACGTGAAATTGTTTTCTACATCCTTGAACTCAGTGATATCCTAGATGATTCTATAATTTTTAAGAAACTTATAAGAAACATTTCAGATAGGTTTCATTCTAAAATTTCTTATTTAGAACATAAAGACAATTTATCTCTTGATAAATAAAAAAAATATTTATAGCTAATGAAATGAGGAAATATAAAATTTTTAAAAAGAAAATGAAAGATGAAATGGTTTTGGAATCCATGAGAAAAATGATAATATAAGATGTTGGAGATTTTGATCATTGTGACTCCGATGTTAAATATGAAGATGTACTAAATGAATAAAAAATCATGTCTCTTATATCCAGTAACTATTGTAGAGTAAGAATATAGTATAGTGGTAATCTTCTTCTTGAATTCATTGAGTGTGATGGAATCAGATACATTGCTATGAATTTTTTCATTAAAATGTTGGATAATATCAATATGATTATGATGAAAAAAATTAATAAAAATAGTGTAACAAAAGTCATAAAAAATAATGTAACCAAACAAATATAAAATAAGTTTATAGGTGATACAAAATGTATGACGGGTTAAAATGATGAATCAAACTCACCTAAAAATAATTATTTGAAGATAAAAGTTTATAAAAATATAGAACCTTAATAATAAATGTTGAGAAAATAAATTATTCCTAATACCGTGAAGAAGGTGGTGAAGAATCATATATAGAGTGTCAACTCAGAAAAAAACATATTTCTTGTCTTGAGAAAAATAAAACTCAAAATAAATAAATCGTAGTAATGAATAAGTATTATGAATATGTTTTTGAATGTAGAAATTTTTTCATGAAGCTGGAGGAAGAGTACATTCATAATATCTAAAGTTACAGACATAGAATTTTTAAATAATAAAAAATGGTTGAAGCCTTCTATAAACAATATGGGAGATAAAGAAGAAGTTAGCATGATTCAGTATAAAAAATATCATGTAATAAATTTCCTTGTGTAAGACGAATTAAAAATTTAACAGCACTTTGGAATTTACAGATGACACTTCTCATGTTGCTGAGAAAGATCAAATAAAGAATGGTGTAAAATCTTCACTGATAAAAAATAATGTTTCATCTAATATTTCTAAAATATCAGGCTATAGAAAACATGTTTGAAAAGAATAGGTGAAAAATGGATGTGAGTAACCTATCAAATATACAAATGATGAAAAAACACTTAGAAGGATATGTGGTCGACATCCTATGTATGATATATCAAAAAGAAGATGTCAACCTAAATTAATATTTCTATAGAGAAAGATCATTCTTTTTTAAAACAATGATTTTATAAATAGTGATGGTTTTGTGGAATTTATGGGTACAATGATTATAGTTTTATTCATAACTTGTCACTTATCTATAGAAGGTTTGAACATGGAAAAAACAATAGTGTAATAATTATGAGTAACTTTCCAAACCCTTAGGAAGATAAAAAAATTAAATATTTTAAAAAAAATCCTAACAATCAATTTGAATGTATGGAATATGTTTTTGTAAGATGTGATCAAGTGAGTCATCATGATGAAAGATATATGGCACTCCTTCCATAAAAAGTTTCTATGCATGAAAAGAAAATGAATTTGGAAAATATAATGTTGATGAAAGATCCTTTGTTGTTGACGAAACCTTTAATGAATGTAAAAAAATAAAAAACCATGGATACCACATAGGGTTGTTCTTCAGAGTTGAATAGTGATTTAAAAATCATGAAACTTTTTAATATCCTAATAGAGGTGTTGTTACCCTAGGAAATTTTATTTCCCTAAAAATCAGAGGAATCAGAATGGATCAGATTATAGAAAAAAGATGATATTTAAAGAGGTTGTTTTTATGGACTAAAACATAACAAATATAGTGTAAGGAAACATTGTGATTATGAAAAATATGTAATCTTCAAAAAAAACCTTGTGTTATCAAAAGTGTAAATGAAGGAAAAGATATTACAAAAGTGGAAATAACTAGTGGTAATATCTTTCAAATAGTAGAATTCTATAATTATTATTACTTAGGTACTGAATATGAAAATAAGTTCTGGAATGAAATACTTGGCCATCTTGGGGAGAAAAACATAAACCTAATTTTTATGGTTGATGTTGTCTGAAACATCACAAAATTTAAAATAAGTTATGGATTTGTTTTTTTTTCACTTTTAAAAAGGTAAATATGAATTGAAAATTTACTAATAGAGTTAAAATTAAATCTACCAGACCTCTTGATCATATTCAGTCTGATAATGTGGACTGATGAGACATCGATCAACAAAAGAAGATTTATAAATCATCATTTTATTGAAGATTTCACTTGGATGAAAAAATCATGTTTATTAAACAAAAGTAAGAGGATATTTAGATATATAAATTCACCAAAATATGTTTTTAAAAATAAATGTGGTAGATATTAAAAGTATAGACCAAATAATGGATCATAGTTCACATCTAATAATTTTGAACCTTATCTGAGAAATTAGGGAATAAAACATCAGTATATTGATCTATATACACCACACTAAAAATGGAGTTGTAGAAAAGAAGGAACGATTTTTGTGGAAATGGTAAGAATAATTTTAGTAGAATATAAATGTCCAATGTTCTATTGGAGATATTTTGTTAATACTATTGTACATGTTTATAGTAGATGTTTCTTGGGACTGAAACCAACATGACATCCAATGATGCGTAATATGAAAAAATAGTTATTTAAATACATTAAGGATTTTGGATGCCCCTATTTTCATAAAATAATACATCTAGATATTGGAATGTTTTATGAGAAATATGAGGAACATTTATGGGTTATCCACCCACTATAAAAAGTTACAAATGTTGGAACAAACAGTTATAATGTTTGGCAGATCATTTGCTGTAAAAGTAATAGAAAATCAAAATTACATTACAAACATTGTTGAGAATCATGAGGTTGAAAAACTAGAGATTTAAAATAATAGTGAATGAAACTAAAAAAATATATAAAAATATTTATAATAATAGTGTTATGATGAATGTTCAACTATAAGAGAAACCTTGAAATTTGCTTCCATAAAAAACATGTTGAGTCTAAAATCATTATTGGAAATTAAAAGGCTCTAGTTAAGAACAAAATAAAGTAGAGATTAGAAATTCATACTTCACATATCTCAAAAGAAGTTCAATATTCCTTTTCAGAAGCTATTCAACATAAATAATGGGTGGATGCTATGATTGAATATTTAGAACAGATTGAGAAAAATGAAACATGGTAACTTTTTCCATGCACACTGAATAAAAACATAATCGAAAAAACTGAGTTTACATAAGAAAATTTAAAAAGCATGGAAAAGTTTCAATATAAAATGAAATACATGTATATAAATTCTATGCATAGGTTGAAGTTGAGGATTTTGAAGAAATGTTTTCACTATATTCAAGATTAGATACTATTAGAATGTTTCTATCAGTGGAAGCACATAAAAAATTAAATAGTGGGATGTAAAACCATCTTTCTTAAATGTTGATATTTAGGAAGAAATTAACATTGATTAACCATATGGTTTTTAACATAATAATGTTGAAAAAATGGTTGGTAGATTTATTGAATATTTTTATGTATTTATACAATACCCAAATGGATAGTATACAAAACATGATAATTGTTTATGGATGACTCTTTGTTCTAAAAGAAGAGTCTATAATAACTTATATGTGAAATATGTTGTCTTTGTAAGTATGATTATATATTTTTGTGGATGATATAATTTTTTCTAAAGATATTGAAAATGTTGGTAATACATTTCATTATGATATGAAAAATAATTTTGAGATGTCAATGTTGGGATAACTAACATTCGTTCTTGGATTACAAGTATAATTAAAATAAAATAACATTTCCTTTTCTCAAGAAATTTATTCTAGCGAATTGTTAAATATATTTGACATGATTGATCAAAAAAATTAGTAGTCCTATATCTGTGAGCATAAATATAATTAAAGATGATTCCAATAAAAGTTTGAATCAAAATTATTTTTGGAAGCTTATTGGAATTATAGTTTACCTTATAGAGAAAGGACTAATATTTATTATGTTTTGAATTTTTGTGTCAGGTATCAAATTAATCTGAAATTATCACATATGTAGGTTATAAATATAATTATAAGATATGTTAATGGAATAACATCATATGTTTTTTTATAAAAAAGAAAGTTGGGGATTATGTTTCAAGGAAATATGGATGTCAATTGTGATATAGATTGTAATGATAAAAAAAATACATTATGAGGAAACTTTTTTTGGCTGAATATTGTGTGAGTTGAAATATTATGAAAAAAGACCAGTAAAATTAATCATATTTTAATATAAATATGGTGTAGCTAGTCAGGCTTTTACTCAAATGATGTTGTTGAATGTTCAGTTTGAATTATTAAATGTGAATGTTTCCAAATCATTGAAGATGCTATGTGATAATCAAGGATTAACAGATATTTCTGAAAATCATGTCTAACATTCAAGATAAAAACAAATTGATATAATGTTCTACCTTATAAAACAGGATGATGATGCTAGGGAATTTATGTTGGAATATAACAAAAATAATGTATTAATGTGATGATATATTTACAAAATATATAATAGAAGGGTGATTTGTGTAATTGAGGGTTAAAATTCATGTTTAGTCTCCTCCTATGAATTCTCAAACATCATAAAGAAGAACCCCGACCATGCTTTGGATTATTTTGGAAAAGAGGGAGATAAATTGACAACATTAAAAGTTTTTTACTTATATTCCATAAATGAGTCTGATGCTATAGTTATCATAAAATGGAGAAGAGAAAAAGAAAATTGAGAAAAGTTAAAATTGAGGGGGATTATATAGTAACATGGATGAAAAGGTTTCTTATTACTATGTGACGTATTTCCATAATAACATTACTATGTGTTGTATTTACAATACAACATGTTGAGTTTTCATAAGAAAGATGAATGTTGGGTAATACATCAGAATCCAAACACAAAGGGAGAGAAAATTATTATCCTTATGAATGTTTTTATTCAGAAACATGTTTTTAATATGAGCATCCTTTGACATAAAAGGTGTTTGGAAGTCATAATTTTTATACTCTATAGAGTTTTAGATCAGATCAATCAGTAACAGATTCAAATCATCAGATCCAAAAGAATGGAAGGTATGATTATTTGATTTCTGCAAGTTTTCATTTTCTATAATCAGAGAATGAAAAAATTTTCTATGTCAGAAAGTCATAAGATTCTATGAATTGCTGTTATAATATCAAAGAAAAACTTTTTTGATGAAATTGAAATCATAAGTTTGAATGTTCTCAAAATTTATAATCAAAAAAGTTGTTGATGTTTTGGTCATGATATTCTCACAAGTCATGAAAACTAAAATGATTCAATATTTTGAATAAATGTATAAATCGTAATGTTTTTATTAGTTCTAGAAACCCTATCAGAGAAGATCAAATCCATAAGTAAAAAACTGAAAAGTTTTTAGAAGTCAGAATGTGTAATTTTTTTGAATTTTATTGTTTTTAAAAGTTGATAAATTGAGTCACAATTTAATACATTAAATTGTAATGTGAACATCCATTTTAATTATAAAATAAATTGTAATTCTATTTTCATCATAATTGGGAAATCCATCATAATGGGAAGTATATCATAATGGAAAAATACATAATAATAATAATTATATAATAATTGTAATTCCATAAAAATGAGGATTCCATCATAATAACTCTAGTAAGGAATGTTAGTTCATCTTAATGAGCTAAGGAAAATAATGGTAGTTTGTAATTCGCATAGGAATCCGAATTTGGGGATTTTTTTATCGTAATGATCTAGAGAGGCATAAATATACTGAAGACAGAATTGGAAGTTCAAGAAGGATGATTATTGAGAAGAAGTTATATGAAGACTTGATGTGGTAAAACTTTATATTCAATTTATTTTAAATCACATAGTATTCTTGAGAAGGAATTGGGAATTATTTATTAAAGTTTAAATTATATAGCTTTTTCATTGTACTAGAATTTAATTAATAATGGAATGCTTTCATGTTTCTGATATTTTCCATTATAGGTTTCCTATAATTAATTTTCTAGATAATTCATTCATTATAACTTTAGCATAAGTGGAAAATATGGAGAGATATTGAAATAATGTGAGAAGTTTCATCCAAACTCTGACCTCAAAAGAAGAAAAAACGAATATTTTTTTCTGGTCTGAGAAAAATCCAATTAAGAATTTGAGAATAGTTTAAGTCTTGCATATTTTGTCAATAATATTGAGTCGATCAGACTGGGGATGACCTGATATAGTTTTCTAGAGGAGTTTGATAAATATTTATTGATAAGGGCAATATATTATGGAGATGATAATTTTCAGTCAATCGAGTCTAGTTCATCGGACTAAAGGCCATCGGATTCAGGATCATCATACTCATGAATCATTTGTGTCGAAAATTATAAATCTTATTTTGCTTTTGTTTTCTATTAAATATTTTATAAAAAACCTTGTGAAATTGTGGAAGTCAATAAAATGTTTCTCAAGAGGATATATATGGCGCCTAATGGTTTTTTTTAAAAAGTTGAATTAACTTATTTATAATAGGAAATTTCCAGAGACCCTTCGGAGTGGCTATGGAAAGGATGTAGGTTCTCACTTTGAGGCAGAACCTTGTAAATCTTGTATGCATTACATTATTTCCACCATATTTATGATTTATTGATTACTAAAATATAATCAATAAATTAATATTAACATGTTGTAGGGTTTATGTTTTAATATTATTTTAAAATCATACAAATTGAACATCTATTTCAACCCCCCTTCTCATTGAGTTTTTATCATTTGGAAATTCATTTTGAATATTTTTTTACCATTTTAATTGTCTCATTAATAATAGCTAGACCCACATGTTTTGTTTGACCAAATTCTTTGCAACATTTTGGAGTATATAATACCTTTCCATATAATTTTTTATATGGTTCCATTTTAATACATGAATGGAAATCATTGTATTTGGAAATCCACAGCAAAGGTAAATTTTAATCCAAAAAACCATGAAATCCATATGATGATGACCTCAACATGTATTTTAATGTCTGAATAGTCCTTTAGAATTTTCCATTAGTTTGAGGTTTATATTTTTTAATCCAATAAATCTAACCATCTAGATATTTCTGAAGACTTTTCTATAATTTCAATGTACGTGATGCATCAAAATATGAAACAATAGGGATAGGTGTTCCATAAATTTTTATAGATTCATTATTATATAGACTTATGAGGCTATAATGTGTTAAATATTATCTTATATAAGGGAAATGTGAAGATTTAGTGTAACACACAAGTATTTTATAGTATGTTATCTCTTTAATGTAATTCAATAGTTTGCGCTAAACGAAACACCGAGTTCAGGAGCATCACGAACTATCAAACTAGCCATTTTAAAAAGAAATTATGAATAGAATTAAACACATTTTTAATTTTATATATTTCTTATCTAATATTAAAATTCATCTTTTTTGTTTCTTATACATAAATAAAAGGACATATTCAATTTTTGAAATAAAAGAAGTATTATTGAAAATTTGTAGTTTTTTTGACTTTTAATGGGGAACCCATTTTAAATCTAATATTTTACATGTTTAAATATTATATTTAATGAAATAAAATTATTCCTTAGATTCAGGACATAAAAATATAGTTTGGATAATATTTTTCTTACTTTTTTGATAAAATTCTTATTTTGATGAATAATAAAAAATATTACATTTTAATTAAATTTTTTTTAATCAAAATAATTTTCAATGATAAATTATAAATTTGAGTGGTTTTAAAGTATAATTAGATTATATTTTTATCATTTAATATAATTTAGGTCATTGTAAATAATTTCACATTTAAATTGTACATAAAAACATGTCAATATTTTGATAGTTTTTACTTCTTAAAATCCCACTTTCTGGTGTTGACAAGAGGAAATAATTTAAATTTAATTAGTGAAACATCTATATTTGGAATTTGGTAAAATTTAAATAATTTTTTAATTTGGAATATCAAAAGTATGTTTTGGATATTTTTTGTATTTTTAAGAAAACATTCAATTTTTTATGAATAGTTAAAAACTACGTTGTAGATAAAAACAAACTTTTTTCATTTAAATAATTATTTTTAATAGAAAATTTATCTTAAACTCAATATATATATATATAATAATATATATATATATATATATGAGTCAAATTTAATTCATTTTATTGTTTTTATAATAAGATTCAAGTTAAAAAATATTATTGAACTTTTTTAATGTCTTTTACCCAACTTCTAAGCATATTTGAAAATTTTCATAAATCATAATTGACCACTTCTGTGAATTGGATTTCAAAAATCCCTAATACTAGGTTTTCATCAGTATGTAAAATGTGATTCAATGGGATGAAAATAATTTTTGGTGGATATTAAATATTGATTTTTATTTTCCACGGTTAAAATTAATTAGGATAATTAAAGGTAAAAATGATATTATATTTACCCTAACACATTTCCTAATTATATTTGACTATATTATTTAGACCAAAATAAACCATAGGGAAAATAATATGATCCTATTTTATCCAATTTGATTAGATTAAGACAATTATTATATTTTATTTAATGAAGTCTCAAAAGTGTTCAATTTTAATTTTAATTACTAAAACATTTTTAATATTTGGTTATTCATAAGATAAATTCGACTATATATATTTATTAAAAATCTAAAAATATTTCATATATATAGTAATTTTATATATAACATTTACAAATTAAATAGTTATATTTACTTATGACACAATGATGATGTAGTAATTGCCTTATTAAAAAAGGACTAAAATAATTGATGTAATAAATATTACAATAAATTTAAATTGAGATATTTGATTCATTCCATGAATATCCCTGTTAATATGGCATGTTAGGGTGGATTTAATTTTTTTTTCAATTAATCATTTTTTATGACGTCCAAAAATACCAAATACCAAATACTGTGAAAATTTACATAAATGAGTTTTTCAAAAAAATACTATTTTATTAAATTATATAATAGTCTTAAAAATCTGTGGTTCTTCCAAAGTACTTATATATAGTGATATATATGTCCTTATTATAGAACTTGAGGTTATATTGTCATTTTATTTTATTTTCATTAACCATGTATTCGAATAGTACATGAAGACATTATAATACTTAAACTATTTAACTATGGGATAAATATAAAAGATAAGATTAATATGGTGTTCTAAACATTTCTAAAACCAATTGGTTGAGATTATTTCGACCCATAACCACCTTATCATCAAAATAAATCGATTTGTATGTATTATAAACCGATAATTATTTTATAATAAATTAATATTTCAGGCATTTCCTAAAATGCCTCACAACACTTTTCTAAATGGGCCCCTCCCCTTATCTTAAATTGACTCCTCCAAATCCTTTTGAATTGGCCAAATCCTACTTAAATATCCACCCATGTACTCTCATTTCATCTTATAGGCCTTAATTTGATCATAAATCCAACCTAATGAGTCGTTTTTTTTAAATCAAAAGGAAGAACCCGAAGAAGAGGTAATTATTTCATCACCTCATTCAATGTTCTTTTCTTCTTCTTCCACATCCACTGTATATGTAATTTCGATAATAAAATAATAACTCCAGTACCTTATATATAATTATATGTTATTATAAATATTATAAAACTATATTCATTATTTTATTCATCATATGAATTACAATGTCATCATACGTGCATATGTACTGCTTAATGTCTCCACAACGTTGGGTAGTTTGATATTCAACACTACATTATTTAGATGGGTATTGTAATGTGTATAATTAATTTAAATAATGAATATAACATTGTAATGATTCTTTGTATATAATATAACTTCCAATTAAACCTCATTTTACAATCGATATAATGATATTGTTGCTCGTACGTACGTACGTCTTCCCGTCTCCATGACGCAATGAGATTCATCATCAACGATAACCATTCATGAATTTTTTAAATATATATATAGATTAATTATGAGATATATGAAATAATATTGGATATAGAATAATATATATTTATTTAGATAAATATATTTTGTATACATACATACATACTAAACGATAAGAAAACTGAAATAACGTTCAAGCGTACGTATGGTCTACCGTCTCCATGAATGGTGTTTCCATTTAATATATCTATCTAATATAAAAATATATATTAATAATATATATTAAATATAAAGCATATTTTATATTTTTAAGTATCTAAATCATGATCTATGAGATTTTATCATGAATAACAAGTTAAAATACATACGATAAAGAAAGCGATTATTACCTAAAAGGTTACATGAATAAGGAAATTATTATTATATGGGTAGTATAAAGTCATAAATGAATCATATATGATATCATAAATATTAATCTGTATATTATATAATTTAATAACATTTTATTGTCATTATAAATGAGGTTAAATGTATCCTCGACTAAAGGAAAGTACAAGGTAAGGGTTAATTCCTCAATCTCATAATTATCTAAGATTGTTCATGTAGAAGTATTTACAGTGAAATATTTATAATCCATTTCCATGTTTCAAAAAATATTTTTCAAAAGGATCCTTTTTTATGGGTCTCTTTATCTAAAAAATATTTTAAAATGTTTAATATATGTATTCTTCTAAATCATTCTCATTAATTTCAATGTTATCAAAATAATTTAAAGGATTTATTTATATAGACATGAATGTTTTAAAATGTAAATTTTCATCAAATGTTTCAAAGTGGTATGGGAAAATTTAATTTAAAAATATATTTTAAATTTATTCATTGATATATTATTTGACTTTTAAATGATTTCATGAAAAATGTAAATTTCTCTCAAAGAGTTTTACTATTCATTTTCAACTGTGTCAGATTTTTTTGATAGATAGTATTCTTGATTGAGGTTGATTAATTATAATAAAATATTCAATATTTTATTTAATTGGTTACTATATTTGTATGTGCCATTTTTATTCCATACATGGTTTATCGATAAATATTGACATTTCATGTTCTATTTTTAATTCAAATGATTATGTTATGTTTCACCCTTTTCATATGATGAATGTATTAGGATTAGTAAGTGACAAGATGGGAATATATAGCCCTTCAATATATCAATAGGTCTCATCAAACAAATTATTGTCATTGCACAAGGCCTTGAAAAATCTTTTATTTATAGTATTGGCACGAGGCCTTGACTATATGGTTATGATGTCTTGCATTACACATTCCCTCATTATGAAATTATTTATTACATTTGATTATTCCACTAGTAGATTATCAATGTGCATTTTTATGTGGTAATGTTTGATTTATTCTTCCATATTATGTACATTTCCATGTTTAAAGGGAGGTTGTTTTTATTACACATGTTTCCATAAATGTTTATAGCTTCCAATAAATTTTTTACCTTTAATGAACATATGATCTCACCCATATATATTTTTTGGTTTTACCTGGATTTTAAGAAATGTATTATGATTGATATGAATGGATAAGGTAGAGGAATAATGGATTTCTCTATGTATTTTATTTATGTTGCATTTTTTCTTTGAATGTGTATTGTAACTTTAATGTTTATAATCTATTTTCCAAGATTACTAAACAAATCGTTCCTTCGAGACTTGCTTCCCTATAATCATGACAATTTATTAAAATAATGAACTGACTATGGGTAAATAGGGTTGGGGCATACCCATTGGTATTAGAAGAAGTTTTGAAACAACCGTGTAAATAGATTTATAAAACATAGATTAGGAATCATAACCCTATGATAGAATATACGTATAAGTATAGAATAACCCCATAGAATGTTGATAATGTAGGGATTATGTAGGTTTTCAAATAAATATATCAATGTCTGGATACTACATGTGGAAGTGGATCTAGAACAGATGTACCTAGGTTCGAAAGCTCAAACAAGGAGTTTTGGGATCGACCCAGGGTATCCTAGTAAATGACAACAAGACTTACTATGCACCTAGTTTGACACTCTCATGAGATATGATTAGGATAATTCACATTTTCTTTTCAAACCATTATGAAATATTTATGAGTAAAAATTTCGGAAAATAAACCAATGTATTGATTATGAGATAAGATGTATGTAAATATTCTATTAATTTTGAAATTTTTTCTAGTTTTTCTATTATACATTATGATATTATCCAATCTAGTGTAATTTATCAGATATAAATGACGTCTAGTAGAAGGAATGAGAACTCTAGAAATATCCATGATCCAATGAGTAAGAAGGATCATATCTTTCATAGTATTATTCAAACATTTTGAAAGTAAATAATCTCCCATGTATTCTGATCATATGAATAAATAATATCATGCGTTATTGAGATAAGTAAAGAATTCAATGATTCCTCTGGATTTTATGGAAAATAAGAGAATAATAGGATGGAATAGAAAAAATATGGATAATGGAAATAAGGAAAAGCGGGATTTTCCCACATGTTATAAAATTAGAATAAACCATCTTGTTAATACATTAATGTAATGTGAGTTTGTTATATGTTGGGAGAAAAGGACACCATTTTTATGATGGAAAAGGTATGAAAAAGTTTTCAAATGTACAATGCTTCATCAGCAAGGAGTTGATACATAATTCTAATCGATGTCCAAATCATTAGAGTATACCCCAAATGATGTTATTGGATAATAATCAAGTTTATATACTACAAAAAATAAAGAGTAATTATTTGTGTTCCTATGTTGTTATTAATGAATTGTGTCATTTGAGTATTGTATTAATGATGTTCATGTAATAATAATTTTGGAGTATATAAGGATTTTATTGTAGTACTATTTTATTAATGATATGTGATTGTGTGGTACTATGAAAAGTTACTCAATATCAAGTTATTCATTTTGGAAAATATATGGTTCAGAGAAAGAGAACATTAAAATAGACCGGCTGCTGAGGTAAGGACTGATTTGGGTATATTATATTTGATATTCTTGACTACCTTGGAACAAATTATTTTTTTGTTGGATTTTACAACATTTTTGATTTAATTAGTATATCCGGTATTCCATAAAGAATAAGGGAGCTTGAATTTAATCAATAAGTTTTTATGGTAATTATCGTTTTTACCATGTTTTAATAGAATACATGATGAAGGTATTGACATGTTATTATGTGATAAAATAGATCATTATTTTGCTATGTTGAATTTATTATAAATTTTTGGACTGTGAGTTTGGACACATGTATTTTGGATAAGTTTAATGTTTGGAATTAATTAATATGGACATTAGATAATATTTTTTATGGTTTAAAAATTTCAAATGATTGTTTTTTTATTTTTATAAGAAGGACAATCCTGAGGTCGGGTGACAACCTATCGTGTCCGGAAAGGCTGCGAGACTTGAACATGTAGCTGAAGGGTGAGAAAGGTGAATCAACTACCACTGGACTATGTGATGTCCTAGTTTGTATAATGTAGTTTTTATTAAAATGGTATGATGGAGAAATTGTAAATCATTTTTTTGGAACCCTATAAAATTAGGATACATATAATATTTTTTCGTTCTATTATCTTTTGGAGTGAATGATAAGTTTGTGGTTGAAATTAGTTAAAGGATGGAACTCTACTTTTCAAGTATTGATTATTTTAATAAACATTAAAGAAATGATCATAATACTAAAAATTTGTTATCCTAATACCTTATGTTTATTTGAACAGATTATATTTTAAATAATAATAATAGATTAATGGCTTATGGCCCTCAATTTTCAATTTATTGATCACTTTTTTGTGATTGATCACCCCATTATCTTCTTATAAATATTTAAGTTTTACTTCCAATCATGTTTCTCTAATTTACACAAATTTTATCCTATTAGAAATCATATTTTTTGGAAGACATTTTCATTTCCATTTCCCTCTTATTAAGACTAAATTTTATTAACCCTATTTTCGATGTGGGTATTCCACAATGGTGTTTTCTAGTTTAAACCATTTATTAACAAATAAAAATATCAAGTTGAGAGTATAGATTTTATTAAAATAAGGTTAGAATGTAACGCACCATGATTTCATAGTACATTATCTCTTTAATGTAATTCAATAGCTTGTGCGACACACAACACCGAGTTCAAGTTTATCACGACCTATCAAACTAGCCGTTTAAAAATTAGTTGTGAATAATATTAACTTTATTTTTAATTTTATATATATCCTATATAATAATAACATTCATATTTCATGTTTATTAAACATAATATAAAAACCAATTTAATTTCTCAGATAAATGAAGTATTTTACAAAAAATGCAGTTTTACAACTTTTAATGGAGAATACTTTTAAAATCCAGTATTTGACACTTTTATATATTCAATTTATTGAGAATAAATTCTTCATTATTATAACAACATAATAATTTTTTTGGTTAAATTGTTTGTACATTCCAGATAAATTTCATATTTTGATGAATAGTGAAAAATACTAAATTTTAATTAAAAACAACTTTTTTAATCGAAATAATTTATTGTGATAAATTGTACATTTGAGTGGTTTTAAAGAATCATTATATTATAATTTTATCTTTCAATAAAATTTAATTAACTGGAGGTAAATTCACATTTAAATTTACATAAACACATATCAATCTTTTGATAGTTTTAACTACTTTAAAACACGCTTTTAGGTTTTAATAACAAGAATTAATTTTAATTTAATTAATGAAACATATATGTTTTGAATTTGGTAAAATTATTAAGATTTTTGAATTAGGATATCAATATAATAATTGGGGGAATTTTTGAAATTTTCCTGAAAACATTAATTTTTTTATGAGTAGTGAAAAACACTACGTTGTAGATAAAAACCAACATTTCATTTAAATAATTATTTTCAATTAAAAATTTATCATAAATTAAAAAACAGATACATAATATATATATCAGTATAATGTAATTTATTCGGTAATTTTATAATAATATTAGACATATAAAATTTTATTAATCCTTTTTAACATCTTTTACCCACATTCTTGGCACATTTCCAAATTTGCATGTAACATATTTTTGCCGCTTCTGTGAATTTAATTTTAAAAATAAAATAGAAAATGTTGTCTGCAGTAAGTACAATGTGATTCAATTGGTCGAAAATAATATTTTGTGAATAGTAATATTTTATTTTTATTTTCCATGGTTAAATGTAAATTGGGTATTTAAATGTGAAAATGATATTATCATTTCCCCAACACATGTCCTAATTCTATTGGATTAAACTATTTTGACCAAAATAAACCATAGGAAATAATATATGAGTCTTTTTTATCCAATTGTATTATAATCAGACATTTGTAATATTCTATTTAAAGAAGAGATAGAAGTGTTAAATTAAAATTTTAATAACTAAATAATTTGTAATATAGAGATATACATAAGATAAATTCAACTATAAATATTAATAAAAAAGATAAAAATATTTCCTACATCATGGTAACTAATATATAATTTTTATACATTAATTAATTAAATTTATTTATGACACAATGATGAGGCAGTAATTACCATATTAATGAATGACTTAAATAATTGATGTTCTAAATGTTATGATAACTGTAAATTGAACCATTTGATGCATTAAAAGAATATTATAAGTTAATTTGACACATTAGGGTTTATTTATTGAATTTTGTTTTGAAGAAATCAGGTTTTTAGGACGTTCACAAAAACCAAATACTAAATAGTGTCAAAATGGACGTAAATGTTTTTTTTACAACAAATAATATTTTATTAAATTATTTTTAGTCCTAAAGATAAAACGTTCTTCCAAAGGGCTTATATAATTATATATAAGTCATTATGAAACCACTTGGGGTTTTCTTGGAATTTTATAGTATGTTTATTAACCATGTATTATAATAATACAAGAAGACTTGGTAAATGTTAAACTATTAAACTATTGGTTATATCTGAACGATATGGTTAATATGTTGATATAAACTTGTAGAAAATCTATCGGTTAAGAGGATTAAGACCCATAACCACCTTAGCCTAAAAATAAATCCATTTAAGAGTATTAGAAACTGAAAATAATTATTTAATAAATTAATATTTCATGCTTTTCCTAAAGTGCCCCTCACCTCTCTTATAAAATTGATCCTCCCCTTCTCTAACAATAACAACTCCGAAGGATTTTGGATCAGGCTACCCCTACTCAAATATCCTTCCAACTAACATTACTTAATCCTAGATGGATTAATTTTATCCTAAATCTAACCCTTCGGTTCCCTTTTGTTCAAATCAAAAGGAAGCACCCGAAGAAGAGGTAATTATTTCTTTACCACATTCAATGGTCTTTTATTCTTCTTCTACATCATATTTCATGGTTATTTAAATAATAAAATAGTAACTCCAGTGCCTTCAAAATTTTGATATGTTATGGTAAAGATGATAAAACCTTATTTGTTATTATATCCATCATATGAATTACAATGTCCCCATACGTGCATACGTATGGCTTACCGTCTCCATGGCATGGTGCAATTTTTTATTCAACACTACATTATTTGGATGGGTACAATAATGATAATAATTATTTTAAATAATGAATATTATATAATAATGATTCTTTATATATAATATTCCATCTAATTAAACACCATCATACCATCAATATAATGATATTGTCGCTCGTGCGTACATACGTCTTACCATCTCCATGCCACGATTAGATTCATCTTCAATGATCTCCATTAAATAATTTTTATAAATATATATATTTATTAAGTATGAGATATATAAAACAATATCATTACTAGAATAATATATACTTATGTATATAAATATATTTCGTTTATGTACTTCCATACTATATGATAGGTATACATAAAAAATGTTCATTCGTACGTACGAACTACTATCTCGATGAATGTTGTTTCTATTTAATATATCTACATAATATAAATATTTATATTCCAAATATATATGACATATAAATCATGTTATATATTATTTATATATGTAAATCATAAATTAAGTGATACGATCAAGAATAAAAAGTTAAACCACCTAGGATAAATAAATAGCTTATTACAAAAAATGTTACATTATCATGGAAATTATTATTAAATCTATTTTATAAAGTCATAAATGATTTATATAGGATATCATAAATTTTAATGCTATTTTGGTATGATTTAATAACATACTACGGTCATTATACATGAATTTAAATGTACCCCCGACAAAACGAATATAGAAGGTAATGGTTAATTTATCAATCTCATTATTATTCGAGATTGTTCATGTGTAAGTATTTACTAGGACATATTTATTATCTATGTCCATGTTTCATAAAATATTTTAGAAAAGGATTCCATTCTAATGGACTCTTTTATTAAAACATCAATTTAAATATTTTAAATATATATTATTCTAAATCATTCTCATTAATGTCCATGTTTTCCCAACGGTTTCAAGGATTTTTGTATATGGACTTGAATGTTTTAAAATATTAATTACATTCCAAAGGTTCAATTTGGTATGGGAAACTTTGATTAAAAAATATATTTTAAATTTATTCTTTGATAAATTGTGGGACTTTTAAATGATTTCATAAAAATGTGTATTTCTCCCAATGAGTTTTACTAATCATTTTCAACGATGTCAACATCTATTTCTAGATATTATTCTTGATTGATGTTGATTAATTATAATAAAATATTTCATATTTTATTGAATGAGTTATAATATGTGTATATGTAATTTTTATACAATTAATGGTTTATAGTTAAAGTATTGACATTTCGTATGTTAGTTTTAATATGATTGATTATGTTAGGATTTACCCTATTCATATGAGAAATGCATTGGACTTAGTAAGTGATGAGTGTGGCCCGCTATTGCCCTTGGATGCATCAGTAGGTCTAAGGAGACAAATTACTGGCTTTGAACAATTCTTTGACAAAATATTATTTTGTAGTCTTGGAACGAGGCCTTGACTATGTGGTTATGATTTCTGGCATAATGAATTCCATCATTATAAAATTAGTTATTACCTTTGATTATTCGACTATTTGAATATCCATTATCATGTTTATGAGGTATTGTTTGATTTATTGTTCCCATATTATGTCAAAATTCATGTTTAAAACAAAGTAGATTTCATTACACATCTTCCTTAAATGTTTATATATTCCTTTAAATTATTTACCCTTACTAGGAATATGAGATCATCTTTTCTTATGTTTTGTTTTCCAAGGATTCCAAAAACTATAATATGACTGATATGTAGGGTTAATCTAGGAGAATAATTGTGTTCCCAATGGATTTTTTTTGGGTTTTATGTTTCAATGTGTAATGTAATTATCATGTATGTAATTTGTTTTCCAAGACTGCTAAACTGATCGGTCCTTCGGGACATTGATTCCTTGTAATCATGAAAATGTATTAAAATAATTCAAAAACTCTGGGTAAATTAGTTCAGGGAATTACATTTAGTAATTAGATGAACAATAACCCATATTTAATCATTATTTATAGGATTATTTTGTTATCCAGTGATAAATTCCATTGTAATGTCATCCCATTTCCACATAGAAATAGGTAGAGTTTTCCTCAAACCTCTAGGATGTCTTCTCTCAGGTTTCACAAGTTGAAGACCCAATCATCATGTTACATAAGCCCTAATTTCTAGCATCATATTATTACATAAAAATTGTTCCATTAAATTTTAATTTATCTCGGTGATACCAATGTGTATGGATAAATTTGAGTGATGATAATCATCAAGAAATTCCATATTCATCACATGTATATATGGAAAACATAACCCCTTTATAAATTTCATATTTCCATATTCATATATAAAATATTCTAATTTACCTTCATTCATGGTAGTAATATTATTTTTAAATAACTCATCCCCATTTAGAGAACATTTTATCAATTCCAAATATGATGGTCTGAAAATCTTTTTAAAAAGAATTGATGTTTTCGCATCCATAATAATTAAATTATGTATCATTATTAATCCAGGAACATTGGATTTATCTCAATCCTCATTTTGGCCATAACTCCATGATATTTCCTTATCAATCCTGAAATTATCATATTTAACTTTATTGGGTGGTATTTTATTGAGAAATCATAATCCTTCAGTTTTTTAGCATTCATATTTTATTTATTTTGTTATCTTGCTATAAAAATATGTATTTTATAATCTTGTGATCGGTGTATATCTCACATCTTTAACCACATCGATATTGTATACATATATTCCATGAAAATATTTCAGTTTAAAACTCATGATCATTAGTGGTATAGTTCATATCTCGATGCTTTAATTACCATGATTTATACGAAATAACATTATCTTTATACATAAGGACATAACCGTGTCCCTTATTTGATGCATCAATACATATCACAAATCCATATTTTCTTAATGGTATCGTCAAAGTCGGATCATTCACCAATATTCTCTTCAATTCATCAAAAAATTCTTCACATTCTATTTTCTTTATGATCCAAACATGTAACTCCCCAGTATAATATAGTGGGAACATTATATGCGATAGAGTGTATGACATGCCACACCAAGTGCGTAAGGGAGTATAATATCCCAATAATTTAAAATATATGTACTATTTAAAATAAATAGAATATTTTTTGTATCATGAAATGCAGAAGTCATCGAGTTAGACTGTGTCAAACAAAAAAATTAAATTCTTTGATTTCTTTCATTACGTAGAAGACTGAGTTTTAATTAACAAAAATATATTAATAAAATGTTATTATTTAATTGAATAATATTTTACCTAGCTATTAAATTTTTAGTAATGAATATTATTAAATAACACATAAAAATATGTGTCTTTCTCAAAATATGAAATCAAATATTTGTTTAAAAATAAATTAATAAAATATAATTTTAAATTTAATATAAAGATATTTTTTTATGGAAAACTAATATTATACTCACAATGTTGTTCTATACTTATATATAAAATTAACTAAAATTAGTGAGTGGTGTTATTTTAATATATATAAATATTAAATAAAATATTTTTGATATTAATCTAATAGATTTTATAGAAATAAAGGGAGAGCAAACCAAATTTGACAGATAAAAATCGATATGTTTTTATAAAGTAACATTAATGACCATTTTTTGGTGAACTTATTTTAATTCCAATTTATGGAACATTGATCAATCATATATAACAAAAGAAACATACTATTTGACAAAAAAAATTGAAAATCAGGTTATGGTTATTTTTTGGAATTTTTCAATGAGGTTTCATTTTTTTATTGAATAGTATAAAATACAAAATTTCAATTCAAAACTCTTTTTTCAGATAAATTATTTATAATGTTAAATAATATTTTAAAATTTTTAGATAATTTTTTTATTATTTAATCAAATTTATGAAATTTTAATCAATTTACCTGTAAAATAGGATATAAAAACGTAGCAAATATTTGGATTTCATTATGTAAAAAACTCACATTATAATCCCATCTCTTGGATTAATTTTTAATAAATTTATTCAACTTCTGTTATTTGAAGTTGGAAAAATAGATTTCATATTTTTAATCTTAATAATTTATAATTTCTTATAATTTCAAAATATAATTTGAAAAATAAATATCAGTAAATTTTATTAAATTTAATTATAATGATTAAGAGAAAAATTATGTGAACATGGGATTAAATTACTATGTAAAGAGTCGAAATGAAATAAAACCTTGTCCCAAATACATTGGATATTAATATTTATACACAATAATCAATTTTATTGGATTTTTCCATTATTGGATCTACATTAATGAAAATAATGTTGTTCAAATTCCCTTTTCTAAAATTTACAAGTGTGCCACTCCACCTTCAATATAAAAAACATCCTCTCATACCACTTACTCACACCTCTCATGAAAATTTTTATGGAAAAATATCTTATAAACTATCATATAATAAAACCAATCTTCAAAAATGAATCATAACATTGTCAATGAATCAATCCATAGAATACATTGGGTGAAAAACAAAATTAGTAATCCAATGAAGTGGTAACATCGTTCCTCTTGCTCTTTAGTTTTATTTCTATTCTCCACCCCCTACAGCCTTATGATTTCCTGATTATATAGAAAAAAAATATAATAAATATAGTGAGATATTTTATGTAAATTTTTCTAAAATAACATAGATACTCTTACATTTAATGGGTAACAAACATGTAATTTATTTTTATGGTGAACTACAACCTCACGAAAAGAAGTTATTAATTTTTTCTATTACTGCATTTATTGGATGAGAATTATTATGTAAAATATATTTATATATATTATAAATGATCTTTATAATGTATTTATAGATATTTAACTATTTATAACACACACATTTATGCACTCTGGTTTTTGAGAATATGATAACATCATATGTGGACGTGTGGGATACTTCCCCCTCAAAACGATGTGAGTCGTTCACACTATACATGGAATGTATAAATGATGGTTTTAATATTACTATGTAATATATATGAAATGGATATTATAATTTAATTATATTATTTATATATAATGTTACATTAATTATTTTAAAATTAATATGTAATTAATGTATTATTCATGCATGCATACAACCAATTGTCTCTATGAATGATGCAGTCCATTTCCTATCTGCAAATATTTTTTATTTTTTTAAATAAAAATATAATGATTATATATGATAATTAATTAATAGTTTACATTTTAGGGGTTATGAAAACATGATCCATGTTAGAATAAATATGAGTAATAAGTAAAAATATACTCAAAAGGCATTGTAATGAACACCAAAAATAGTGAATATAGTAAATGATTGGTGAAAACTGTAAATAATATTTTATAAGAAGATAATATATCTTATTATAAATATTAAAATGATTTACATATAATTTATTAACACGTTTAAAACAATTATATATGATGTTAATGGGACATCACCCCAAATGTAAATGCAGGGTAATGGATTTTTACTCAATTTACATACCATTGAATCATATTTGTTGTTGTGCACCTAGTTTCATTTATATGGAGTACATATTTCCATTTAAAAATATATATAATATAACTATTTATTATAATGATATTATATTTTTCAATTATTGTTTTTACTTCATGGATATTATGATTCAAATGTCTCAAATTGATATGGGACACTTTGTAATGTTTAATGATTATTGTCCTCTTTAATGTTTTTAATGATAATCATTGAAATGTCACAAACTTTTGTGATTTTCGAAATTCTTATGAAAAAATAACTTTATAGTTTTTCGCATAATTTATTTTATATGGTGTATATACATAAACAGTTTTTACATAATAACATTATTCATCTCTTCTTTATGATATTTTAAGATTCAATTGTAATTATTTCATATATGGGGATTTGAGTCAATAGTTAACATGTTAAAAACAAATTCATAACACAATTTGTTTTCATTGGGTTATATTAATTCATCATTATCATTAATATTCTATGATTTTATTAATAATGAACCTGACTATCTTTTGATGTATTTCCAATTATATATGGGGATTTATAGTTGATACAAAAATTCTACTCATTCATTGATTCTCATAGAAACATTATATTATTTTCAAGGGTTTACATTACAATATCATTTTGTTCGGAATTATTAAAACATGAATTCCCATTAGATTAATTTATTATATCAATGTTTAGAAAATATGTTAATTTTATTATCTTTTATTTATTCATGGTCTCTTTCAATTAATTGATACATTTTTTCATTCATTGGATCCCCAAATTTTTTAAAATGTTTTTAAGAAAATGTGACTTTATTTAGTCTGAGAACCTGTGTTCTTCTAAACCCCTTTTTTTAGAAATATTTTAAAAAATGTTTTAACCATTCCAAAATGATTTTTAAAGACCAATTTTACCCTTCTTTTCGTTTACCATTGTTTTCAAAGGAACATTGTTGGCTCATTTTGAAAAAGTCATTTTCAAAACCTTTTTTCCATGTAAAAGGAATGATCTTTTTACCTTATATAAAATTTACATATTTACATGTCATAATTTTTTCAAATCAATATTTTCAATTTTATATGATTACTTTTTAATGCTGTTTTAAGAAATTATTTTCAAAGAAATGGGTTTTCAATAAAAATCAAAATAAAAAGTTTAATTTCCAAAATATTTTTTATAATATATTTTTATACTAATTAAATTCATCAATTATAGAAAACTTTTATTTTTTCGCTACATTGGATATGTTTTGTTGGTACCATACTTATTATTCATAGAAATTATTTTTGATTTATTGGGCCAAAGATAGTATTAACATTCACATCCTTGAATCCTTTCTTAGTCACATTGAAATCATCAATTTATTGTGATAGTTGAACATTCCATTTCACATATTTATCCATATAATTTATCATGTATATTTATAATTCATAATTTATTTAACATTTTCCATACAGTTATTACATTCAATGTTATTAAATTATTTGGGGAAATATTGATAAATCCATCTCCTTTATTCAATACAAATATTTGATCAAGAATATTTTATATTTGACATGATGAATGTTTGGGAAATGAATTATATGGGTTAGAGACCATTTAAGAAAATACCTATGGGTTGGGGACCAGTTAATTAAATCTACAAGATGCATTGGTAGTCTCATTAGAAGAAATTAGATGGAAAAAAACCTTTTTAGTTTGTTTCAGGAAGAATACCTACTCATATACTTAATCTTTCTTGAGGATAAATATTGAACTCATCATAGTATATGTGTCAGATATATGACATCCACAAATTAAGAGCTTCCCTCATTTTTATTCAGTTATTATTTATCTATTATATTATTCATCGACATATATATAGATATATTAATTCTCATTTTATTGACTGAATAGATAGTGTTTCTAGTTATTCACCCTTCCATATTATTTATGCACTTACTTCTCCTTTTTTTATTACATGGAATGTATCTTCCGTTATTACAATATTATACTTACTATTTTTCATTGAATAATTATTACTTCCATTGTAATTTACCCTTACTAGGAATTTTAGCTCACCGTTATTAACTTTAATTTCCCTATAAATGAGACAAGTTTACTAAGTGTGATATTAATGAATAGTCTATACGAAATAGTGTTATCCTTGAAAAAATATATGTTGTAAATAGTAAATTAATTTGTAATACAAGACTAATGTATGTATCAAGTTTACCAAGACAAATAAACTCTTTGATCCTTCAGGATTTTATTACTTGTACATGGAAAAATGTAATAGTAGGAGACACCATCTCCAGGTTTGATGTGGTTGGGTATCTATAGTTGGTATTATAGAAATTTAGTACGAGCCTTGGTAACTAGATTTATGAAAACATTGATTAAATAATCCAACCCTAGGGTAGAATCTGGGTATACTTATCGATTAAACCCATAGAATTCTTGTAACATAAAGATTATATGGGTCTTCTTAGGAAAACATCTTTGTTTGTGTACTACAAGTGGGCATGGTTCTGGCATATATGTGACTATGTGTAACAACTCTGACAAGGTGTGTAGGTCCTAACTCGACATTACCTTGTACAAGACAACATGACTTACTATTTAACTAGTTGTACATTCTTAGGGGATAAACATAGGATAATTCACATTTTCTATACAAACCATTGTGAAGTATATGAATTGTAATTGTTAATGAATGGACTAGGTTAATCCTTAGACCACATAAATAACTATTTTGAAACAAAATGGATTAATTATTTATGTATTGGGGTTGTATTGAAAACCATAGTTTAATTGATATTAAGTTATTAAAATTATTTCATGGATGTCCAATATATTTATTTTGGAAATTATATTAGTATGGTTTTAAAAAAGGAAAACCTATATGGTGGGTGAAAACCCATCAAATCATGGAATACCTAGAGGCATTAACCCATAAATAATGGATGATAAGTGTTTAATACCAACTACATACTGAGGCAATGTCCTGACTAATATTTCATTGTTTTTAGTTAAACAATTTGATAAATAAATACTAATGATGAAACAATAGTGAAATGTTTTGAGTATAAAGTCTAATGTATTAAACAATTTTTTTTTGGAAAATAACATGAGAAAAATGTAAATAATTTTTACTTTTTATGGGCCTTATAATCAATTAAATTTTTATTTTAGTACAATAGGGATCAAAGATAATTTTTGGATACCTCTTTTATGATGTATGTGATGAATTCTATTTTAATCAAAGCATAACCAAAATTTCGAATTGATCAAATGAAATTAAATAATGTCATGTATGGAAAATTTCAAATATTCTTATGTCGTGAAAGTGTTTATCAACATAAGGAAAATGATCTTTACAAAAAAAATTCGTAATACCTTGATTTTTGTTGAATATGTGGTCTTCTAAATCATCACATATTTATGCATTTTAGGTCCTCTGTATTCTATTGATCATTCACGAGTTTTTGATTGATGACCTCAATCACTACATATAAATATTTATGTTTTTTTATCAAATTACATATCTCCATTTCCCACTAATCATCTCTTTCTTGGATGATATTTATATATTATTCCATGTGAACTTTGTACATCTCATTCTCTCATTCCTGGATGGTTTGTTATGAAATCTTCTCAAAATGTGGGATTTAAAAATAAGAAATATAAAACAACATATCACCAATAGTAATTTAAAATTTTGAGGACCAAATTTAATTATGGTGGGGAAAATATAATGCCTAGAAATGAATATCAAAAGATTGTATCCAATAGCATGTATGAACACAACACTAAGTCCATAAAGGGAATATAATATAACAATAATATATTATATATTTACTATTTTAAATAAATTAAATATATTTTATAGTTTTCAATTAATGATACACTGAGTTAGCTTGTGTAAGACCCAATAATGTCATTCTTCGATTTCTTCCATTACACACACAACCATGTTTTACCGAATAATAATATATTATTAAAATATCTTTATTTAATAAAATAATATATATCCATTCCATTAAATTAGAAGGTATAAAGAAGATTATGAAAATTATGAAAATTTATTATTTTCTAAAAATATAAAATGAATTCATTGGTTACAAATTAATTATAATGAATAGAATAACTAATTGAATATAAAGTGTATGTTTTTATAAAACCTATTTTATTTCTGAAAAATAAATTTACCCTAATAAATTAAATCAACCAAATTAGTGAGTGATATTAATTTAATATAGATATTATATATTTAATAAATATATTTTTGATATTAATACATTAGATTTGATAGACATAATATAATAAAAAAACAAAATTTACACATAAAAATCGATATTTTTTTATAAAGGTGCTTTTACCTCCTTTTAATGGATAAAATTTTTTTAATTAAATATTATAACATCATTAAATCATATATTTAAAAAAAACATAATCTTTAAAAATGGAAAATAAAAATTACTTTAGGGTTAATTTTGGTATTTTTTATTGAGGTTTACTTTTTTTAATGAATAATGAAAAATACTGAATTTTAATTCAAAAAGATTTTCTATATAATTTATTTTTAAGGATGAATATTATTTTAAATTGGTTTTAATGTTCAATAAGATATTAATTTTACTAATTAATCTAATTTAGTTCTTTTGAATCAATTTCACATTTAAATTAGATATAAAAACATAGTAAATATTTCAATGTTTTTACTTTAAAAATCGGTATGGTCATCATGTATGAGTGGATAATTTTAAATTAATTTATAACACTTACATGACTACAATAAAGATAAATGGATTCCTAATTTTAAATAAAAATAGTTTAAATTTTATAATTATGTAAAATTAGTTTTTGAGAAAAAATATTAGTAAATGTGATCAAAATTAATTACAACCATTAAGAAAAAATTTAGCATAACAAAGGATTAAACCATAAAAATAAGAAGAAAAATGTTGTATAAACATGTCAAAAATCCCTTGATTCCTCATATTTCTACCCCTTTCTACTTTTATCGATTTTTTCCATTATAGGATAACATTAAATTGGAAAAACGTTGGTGGAATTCCATTTTACGAACTCAATAAGAGTGTCACTCCTACTTTGCTATAAAAACTCCTCCTCTTCTCCAAAATCCTCATGCTTATCCATAAACATTTTATCAAATAATATCTTCCCAAATAACTCCATAACGTCCCTACCCTCAACCTATAAGCATCACCTTGGAAAAAATGTCATCCAAGGAAGTGCTTTGTTGTTGACCAAAATAATTTACCCAAAGAAGAGGTAACATCATTCCATAAGATATTTTCATTTATTTCGATTCAAACCCACTAAAATATTCAAATAACATTATTATATAACAAACAATTATCCAAAATATAAGTAAATTTAGTTATATTATCGTTTTAACCTATAGATACACACACTTCCATCTAATGGGTAATGAACTTACGATTTATGTGTATGGAATACTACTTCCTCACAATACTAATATGTTATTTTTTCCATATGGGGGACACTCAAAATTATGGGAGTCTTTTATAAGACGTATAAATATCCTTTGGTGGGTATCTTCTCTATTTGGAAGACGACAGAGTAGATACACAACAACTGAAATTGGATGAATTAAAGAAATAAAAAATATACCTTTATTGTCTATGACTCCATTGCATCATTAAAATGGGTTAGAATCCATTGTACTTAAAACCAGGGGAAAATATGTTTTAACTCTATGCATCCTCCAACGATTAATTTAGAGAGAATAAAAATAAAATTTCTCCCTTTGCCTATAGACGTAGGAAAATATTCCGATCAACTACAATCTATGTATTTTTAATTTTTTCTTTATATTTTGTGTGTTAATCATTTCCAAAAAACACTATTACCCCAAAAAAGAATTATAAAATAGTTTCAATTCAAAATAGTGAAGAGGTCTTGAGGTTTTCCAATGGCCAGAAAATTTATTTTGCTCAGAATTTTGATTGGGACCAAATATGTGAAGATTTTAGCAAGATGCTTCCAATGATTCAAGCAACATAATAACAGTTGTCAAACAAAGTTAGTCGAGATGGTAAACATTTTGGTCAAATCGTGGGTTCAACAATACCCCCTTTCCAATGAAGATGACACTATTCATGACAGTTGAAAATTTTAGGCTACTTTTCCTGGAATTATTTCATTGAGCTATGACAGCACCACATCTATGGTCGGTATAGACCATTGAACTTGTTTTGGTTATATCTCAACAAATAAAAGTACATTTGAAACAATCCAAGAGTTGATTCCCACTATTTTGATTTTTCTGGACACATACGTATGCTTATATTTTCAAAATTCACAATCCATAAATGGGTGAAAATACTAGTAACGTGATTAAACTTACTACATTATATCATTCAATCTGGAAAACCAAAATTTAAGAGACATTATATAATAATTATGTGTGGAAACCAACTGTGAAGAAAACATAGACAGTTGCTGCCTAAGAAGAGGAATCATAAGAAATTGGTCAACATGGTTAGAATACCTCATCTAATAGCCCACCAGTTGATGTAGTGTGGGTAAAACTCAACTAGATGTGTGATTCCAAAATAAAAAAGATGATCGAAAAATTATTTTACATTACATTTCCAAAAATTTCTATGCTTCCATTATACGGAGAAATTTAGAAAAAAAATTATTCATGAACAATGAAACAAAATAAAGAAAACATGGAATGTAATCTTGTCAACATGAAGTACAAATATGAGATTGAAATACCAAAGCATAAGAGTAAGTTTAAAAAGTACTATTGATGAGTTTAATTCTATGAAAATGCTTATTTATGATGAGTTGTAGGCAAAATTAATGTTGAGTTATTTAAAAATATTGGGACACATCATTAATTTTTTTAGTAATGTAACACCAGATGAAACTATCACTATGGAAATGGTGGAAGATAGAATGATAAATGATGATTTCCAAAATTTTTTTTTGGGAAATGCACTTCAATCAAAGGATCTTATCAATTAAAAACAAGGGAAAAAGAAATGGAAGGGACGAAGTAATGGATGAAAACCTCATGAAAAAAGTCTACAAGGGATGAGGAAATCGAAATATCAATCAACATATGACATGAAGTGCTGCCACTATGGAAATTCTAGACACTTCATCGGGGAATATAGAATGTTGAAGGCCTATTAGAGAAATTATGATGGTAAGAAGAAAAAAAATGATGATGCATTTGTGAATGAATAAATCATTATTGTTTAGAAATATAATCAACTCAGTCTAACAAGACAAGACACAACAAGGGTGATTGATTCCAGTTCTTTATAACATGAAAATTAAAGAAGATAGTTCATAAAATATTATTGTTCCGGGATTTTCAAACATGTAATGATGAATAATTATAGTGAATCCAAAAGTACTCGTATTGGATTTTTTTTTATAAATTAATATTATATGCAAAAAATTATAGAAGGATGTGAGGCACATTCTATATATTCTCCTCAATATGATATGTAGTAGAATTTCTAATGATGGGGGATATGTATGTTCCTCCGTTCAGGGGAAATATAATCTTAATAATGTAGCTTGGAACATTAAAAATGAAAAAAATATACATCTCTTTATTTCAAAAATGATATACCATGTGGAGGAGAAGTCAATGAATCCAAAAAAGATATTCCTAGAGAGGTTTGAAATATGGATTTTGGTCATATGATCGAGAGAAGAATCAAAATGCTCTCTAGGAAGGATCTATTACCTATAATAAAAGGTATACATCAAAATACCTGTATTTATTTTATCATGGTAAAACAACATATAATATTCTTTGGTGGATATTTCTAATCTATAAATGTAAATCTTTTTTATATTATTTACTCTAATTTCTACATGATGTGAACTATATCAAAAGGGGGTGGAATTTATTTGGTTACCTTCATATATGATAATTATATAATTGTATGGGCCTTTTAATTGAAAACTAAAAATCAAGTGCATAATTATTTCATGTAGTTTCATGTGAATGTAGAAAGTGAAACATGTAGATAGTTAATGTGTTTGTCATCATAGAATGGAAGAGAGTACCATGTTACATTTAAGGAGTACTATAAGCCTTTCATCAACATTCTAGAAAGATCAATACTAATGATACCATAGCATAAATGTCTTTTAGAGAAGATGAATAAAACAATTTGTGATAGAATAAGATGTATTCCTTCAAATTATATGTTGTCAGACACCTTTTGGGGGGATAAATGAGGTCCATAGATTATCTTATCAAACATTCTCCATCATTTTTACGTATTAATGATGTTACAGAATGTTTCTAGACAATTAATGATGGTTCATATAATCACTTAATATTATTTTGATGTAGGGAATTTTCCACATCCTGAATGTTGAGTGGGTGAAACTAGATTGAAAAGGAAATTAGTGCATCTTTTTGGGATACACTCATAAGGAGTTCAGTTACTGAATTTTGGATCCTATCATTAAAGGGAATGTCATAAGTTGAGATGTGGTGTTTTTTATGATCATATAATTGAATATTTTTGAGAATCAATAAACGGTAGAGTTGTTGTAGTCTGAGGAATTTCTAGTCAGTCTGAAACTAGTCACACCACTATCAGTACTAATTAGTCTGAAAGAGATACATGAAAAAGAAGGTACATAACTAGAAAGAACCATATCTGTATCAGGTGATATGTCTCCATCATATGATATTCCAGATAAGTTTCTCTTCAAAAAAAGTTGAATAGATCCACTAGAGAACATCAACCAAGTCATAGATACTCACAACATGAGTATGTGATGGTCACTTATGGGGGAGAGATAGATAATTATAATAATGAAATCAGGATTAATCTAAAGATGTAATAGAATAAGGACATGAAATATGAGAGGATATCATTGAAAAATAACCTTACATTTGATTTTTAGAGGTACTGTATGGAACGAATGAACTCAGGAACATGTGAGTGTTCATAATGAAAGGGGAAGATGGAAGGACATAATAATGATACTGAGATAGAATGGTTGTAAAGGGATTTGGTAAAAAGAAAGGTATTTAATTTGATGAAATCCTATCTTGTATGGTTGAAATCTCTTCCATCATAGTTATCCATGGAATTTGGGATTATTGGAATTGGAGTTTCACCAATTAGATAAAAAGACTATGTTCTTATATGGTGATCATGATGAGGATATATTCATTGAATAACTAGAGGTATTTTAGGTTAAATATAAAAAAAATCTAGTTTGCTAGCTCAGGAATATTTTATATTGTTTAAAATAAGGACATACGTAATGGTAGAAAAAAATCAACTCATTAATAGAGAAAAATGAGTATCAGAGGTTGGCTGTTGATCACTACATTTCCCTCCTATAGTTTTTGAATGGTGATTTCATTATATTTTTACTTTATGTTGATGATTTGTTGATTATAGGTAGCGATATCACCAAGATTTGTGGGTTGAATAAGGATTTGAATATAACTTTTGAAATGAAGTACTTCAGATACACTACTTAGATTCTTGGTATGATGATTACCCATGATCGGAGGAATCATTTGATTTTTTATATCTCATGGGTGGTACATTTTGAGTATTATTGAGAAATACAATATGAGAAGAGAGAAAACAATTATCACTCCAATTGTGAGTCATTTTAGGCTCACGATAAGTATAATTACATCAAACTAAGGTTGAAAAATAAGATATGGAAAACGATCCTTATCAGTCAATATAGGGATGTCTTATGTATGTCATGGTGTGAGCCAGACCAAATATTTCCCACATTATTGGTTCTGTTTTTATATTCCAATCAAATAAATTATTAAAGAATTGGACATCACTAAATGTATATGGATGTTCTCTATAAACTTCTATATTGTTATATCCATTAAAAAAATATTATTTGGCATCCATCTATATCATCTTATATCATTGATTTTTAGTGATTGAATGAAATATTTGGATAGTTTCATGTCTTCTAATTTGGGAAAAAACTCATCAATTTAAACGCCTTCAATCAATGAGTAACCTTTAGAAACCAGTTGTTCTTTATTTCTTACACATCAACATTTTCATTAAAACATTTTCAAAATATTCACTTTTTTCTGTAACATTATTTTATTTTAAATTGGGTACAATTTCCCATGTTACATTAATCTCAATCAGATCATGCTTTTAATTTATAACAGTAATCCATTCTTGATACTTCACAACTTCTTCAATGTAATTTTTCTCAACATAGTAAAAAATTAATACATGAAACTATATTGGATGTTCCTCTTTTGTGATCTCATTATCCATGATCACAAATGATATTTTAGACCTACAAATAATTTACCTTCCTTGGATGAGATGAACATGATTGACCCTCATTACTTGAAATTTTTGAGTCAGATTGTTCACCCTGAACAACTTGTTCATTATAACTTTTGTAAAAACATTATCATGTTTTATAGTTGTAGGAAATTTATCTTTACATCCTATTTTATCTATAACAAAAAATATCCCATCCTTATAAGAGGATTCAACGATAGGGGGATAAAAGTGGAGGAGTACATGAAAACGTGGGACAAGCTGGCCTATTGGTTCGAAGATATGCTCATGGATGACTCTGATACAATGGTTAGTGATCTTTATTCGAAATTATTTAGGGATAAGGCTTCAAATAGGCTCAAGATTTATTTTAACAGTTCATTTATCTCTTTCGGTACTTGCAACTTGTGTGTTTTTTTATCTGGGTTCTCACTTTGTTCCTTAAATTTGTGAAGAAATAATAAATAGTTAATTATAAAAAAGAAGATTTTAAAACATTTTGATCATAATTTAACAACAATTTCACATCTATAAGATCATCAATATTTTCTATTTCAATGTTATTGCACCTATATATTCTTCCATTTTGAGTATAACCAGTAAAGATACATTAATTTTTATTTGATAAAAAATCCTATTATTTTAACCCTTGAAAATACAGGGACCACCAATCACCATTATATATTTTGAAATTGGGCCCTCTTTGTAACATAAGTCATATAGAGTAATATTAGAGTTTGTATTATATAATTTGGGATGGTGTTCTAAATTCATGATGGATTATTTTATTTTCAAAGTAATATTTTATAATTCAAGTTAAATATTCAACAACATTATCTTTTTTAATTTCATCATGAATTATTCAAATTGTTTCTCAACAGTTATCCTAGAAATATAAAAATATTTAAGAGCCACTAAATAATGTTTCAAAAACCAAATACAAGAAATATGAGTAATGTGATCAATAATGTATTTATAATTCTTATTTATATTTGTTGATTTATTTCTTGTTGGATTATATGTGTTGTAATGGAATTACTTAAAAGGATGAGTTAAATGTATCTCAACCATTTTTTGTACTGTGTTTGTAATCTTCCCATTATGGTATATCATAAAATTCCAATATATTCTTCATGAAAGGTTAGAAACATCAAAAATAATTTCCCCCAATTAATCTTTTTTATATTTATCTACAACATTTGTCCAAGCCTTTTATGCCATAACTATTTTTCTTCCACCAGGTATAGTTAACTGAATCCCTATGCATGGCTATCATGAATAATATTTCTATTTGTTCACTATCCCATATTTACATACATTATAACTTGAATCCTTTTAATAAAAAATCATAGCTTCTACTGAGAATTTTTTTAATTTCTAAAAAAGATGTGAAAAAATTAGAATGTGGTAACCCAATCCATCAATAATCATATCACTTATATATTTTAGTTTATATTTCCCAATGATAGAAGATCTAATGCCTATGATTTTGAGTGACTCATGATTTCCAAAATTCTGTATCTGTAATCATTCACATTTTTTAGTAACATAAAATATCCATTCATATATTAATAAAACATGCTATTCAATTTCCAATATAGATATTCTATTGTAGCTTTGAGGGATATTTCAATATCTATGGCCTTTTCTTTACCTTTGTATTCCATTTACCAAGGATTCTGAGATTTTCCATGTAATGTTATTTGAGATATTAATCCATCAATAAATCCATTAGAAAGATATATGGGTTAATCAAATCATTGAAAAATATTTTCTAGAGGGTTAAATCTATTATTTATTTTCATAATTGTTTTTTAGGATTAAATATTTGAGTGGATTTTCCCCCCCGATCTCTACCAATAGTAGCTCCATGATTCATTAAAGTAGTGATGATTTAACAAATATGTTTTTTGTATTCCAAAAGCCTTTATAGTACTATCAGTATAAATAGATCACATTTTTTTCTATAACCTACATGATGATAAGAAGTGTGAACATATTTTTAATTATTTTTATAAACATAATATTTTTTTCATTTTACTAATCTTCTTACACATAAAAACGTTTTCAGTAATAAAGGTCATTACTTTATACATTAATTATTTAAAAGTTTAATTCTTTTTTACTTTTCAGTTTTTGTAAACATAATTGGGCTTCATTCGTCTCTCCTTCTATTGATCATTTTCAATCTTATTGTTTACCAATGAAGATAATTTGTTTCAGATCCTAATGAGTTTTTCATTTATTAGAAACTCCACAAACATCTATAATTGAGATCTAGAAGTTTTTGATTCCTTTTTCATCTTAACCAAGTTTATATTAAAAAACATCAGGTTAGTTGTCCCTCACTTTTATCTTTTCATTAATTATGAAATTTAGGGTTCTCTCAACAATTAATTTCATTAGGTCGTCAATTTATTTTACCAATATGTATTTTCTCTAACAAGTGATTCATGGTTGATTTCTATTTGAACTTCTTTCAACAGTTTCCGATTCTCATTCTAAAGTACAATGACTTTTTAAATACAAGATATCTATTATAATTTAATAATAAATTGCATCTATGTTTCCTATTTATCTTCTTTTGAGATACCACTTTCTTCACTAGTAAAAAATTTATCGTTTAATATTCTGATGAGTAGCTTCTCAGAAACTTCATCATAATAATTTTCAAATTACATGACAATATCATCATCTTTTTTAAACTTAGACTGATGGTTTCTATTTTCTTATTTTAATAAATTATTATCCTTCATTTTGAATAATATTTGTATTTATCTACCTGATTTTTCATAGATCTTTTTGATATAGCATATTCCTCATCATTATCTCAATCTTCTCTAATCATAGTACAATATACCATGCAGTGTCTAATTAATATATAAATAAATAATTTCAATGGTAACATTCCTTTATACTTACCTATGCCTCTAGTCATCTTTCTAGAAAACAAAGACATGAATTCATCTAATTTTCTTACTTAAATAAGATTTATTGTCTACATTGGTAACTTCTTCCATTGGAAATCTCATATAGTCACCTTGAATAGAATAATTAAAGGAAATTTATTTCTCAAAATATCTTTTATTCATACAATATTTTCTTCTTATAATATTATATTTGATAATAATACTCTGAATATAATTTAATGAATTGTTTTATTTTTTCCTATCTTATAAATATTATACACTTGTAAAACCTTTATAAAAAAGATGTCACATATTATTTTCAACAATATTAATTTCTTTCAACTTCTCACCAAAACATCATATGGTTCTAAAAATATCACCAACTATTCTAAGGAACGCACCAACTAGTTAATCATCTCCAATTTTTATATCATCGTACTATACTCCCCAGATATATAAATTAGCTTTATTGAATTTTTTATTTGATTAATAAATGTTATTGGGATTTTACTAGATACCTCTATACATTACATTTATTTAACCATTATAAATACAATTTTATAGGGGGGATAATGTTTATGATTTTTGGGATTCCAACCATTATTCAGATTTGTTATATATATGATAGTTAATAGATCACCCTCAACAAGAGGAGGTAAAGTATCTGTATTAACTTCAATAGCATCATAAATTATGGATTAAATATAAGGAATCATTATGTCTTCCAGATATGATAATTATTTATATCAATGACATTAATACATATATAATTAATTGTTCACACAAAATCCATAGAAACTTTCCCTAAAAAACCACTTGTTGTCAACAAGTCAATAAATGAACCACTACTCTGATACTAATTATAATGATTAATTAGTTTATTTGTGATCACTATGATGGGTAGGGGTGAGTTAGTGATCATATGTTGTTATTTTTTGATACTTGAGAACAAAACCTATCCTACATTTAATGATAAAGGAATCTATTGGAAAACATACATGTACATAAATATGTACATGGGTATTTAAAATGATCATTGCGCAATATGATGATATATTCTGTGCAATGCTGTGATAATAATATAAGACAACACATCCACTATAAAAAAAATACTTTTTTGGTTACATAAATTAGGGAATATATATCACTTTTATAAAATTATATTATTTTTATTCTTCATTTACTCCATAAATATATTAAATGGAATAAATTTTTTTGAATCAATAAAAGTAAGATTCACTGATAGGATTTGATATGGTTTCATTGTGCTACTTATAATTTCATCACAATTTAATTTTTATAAGAACTTCTTTCCATTAATCTAATTCCTATAAAAAAACTAGAAATTTTTTTTAACTTTCTCAATAAGAAGATATTCATATGATATACTCTATCTGATATCATTGGTCTGGATCCTCTGTCTGACACCAAAAATTCTTTGTTCATACGATCATTTCTCCACTCTATTTCTTCGATACCAGTATATACGTAGGATCGATTAAATAACACTATATAAGGTGCTACTGCATCCAATACATTGACACAATATCTCTTAGTCTCATAATTCAACACCTCTATTATTTACAAATTTACCTAGTAGTAATTACATTACCGACCACCGTTAGCACACATTCCTCCCTTTTTGTAGGATGAATATCTCAAAAAATAAAAGGATCTGCATGAAATAATTTTTTAATTTCTCACATATAAATTTGAATATACTTATCTAATATCTCAATATTTTACAACCCATATGATTCATAAGTTTTATAATCCCACATTAATCTACATAATGTTCCTTATATCTTAGCATCAAATTTTTTGATCTAACTTGACATCTCAGATATAATAAGAAACCTTTATTTAAGATTAATTAAGCATTGAATGAGAAAATAAAAAACATCTTAATTAATATATCTACAAAACTTCATAAAATTCATCAAAACATTATCAACATTTTTGTATTAACATCCTTTTCTGCTAAAAATTTATCTGGAAACTAATCCATAATTATTCTATTTAGTGAAAATATAGTCACTAAACTGGATGAACATATCTGGTGAAACTTTCTTTTGATATTTTTTAATTCCTCTTCTAAAATCCTTTCACCCATATCTCCCATAACAAGTTATCTATCCAATGATCTTAACATGTTTCCTCTGTTCGATAAATTTTTGGGAAAATAATTCCGAATAGAATTTGTCAAACTCAATCTATTTCCTTGGAGTTACTCTATATAATGGACAAAGTCACATTGTTTTCTCATATTAACTTTATTAATTTTAGAAGCTTAATGTTCATATGCTTAAACATCACCACTTTTTATTTTGAACATTGTATAAGTTTTTCCAGTAGACTTCATGCATATGTTTATCCATTAAAAAAATTTCAATCGCTTCCATAACTCTCCTTCTAAAATTATTATATCAAGAAACTCTATTTATAAAATACAATTGGATAAAAATTTGATTACATACCATTTCAAATAATCTCAATCCATTTTTTTCAATATATTGAACTTCATCCATTCACCTTGTTCCATTAAACCAACATCTCGATCCCAAAACATTATTATGGAATGATTTGATTTGTTAAATGATTAATGTTGTAAAAAAAATAAAACACCTAATAAAACCATCTTTTCTATCTACCAACTTTTTCTTCCTAACACATCAAAAACTCTTGGTCCCAACACATTCACAAACATCATTCCTCAATAGTTTATAAAAAGGATTGACATGGAATAGGATCTTACACTCTTATTGAAATTTGTTTAGTTATTGGTTATTATATAAACCACAATGAATATATTTTTATTTATTTACCATATTACCATGCTAAATCTCAATTTCTATATTTAATTCTTTGAATATCTCTAATGATTCTGTATTATACCTCATTAAGAATACATAATTGTAACATCCCATGTAAATGATGAATATGATATATTTAATATTTATTAATATTTGTGAATTAAATATTTATTTTATTTTAAAAGGGTTTCTATGTTCGATAGCGTACCTAATACGCAACAATGAGTTTCTTTGAAATCTTACGTTGCACACTAATAATACAATATTATTATTTTAAATGGAAGTTATCTCCTAACCCTTATATTCGCGGTAATGAAAAAAACTAACTAAAATATTATTATACATGTTTATTAAATGTATTTACATTTATCCAAAAAAATGTTAGAGGCTTAAAATGTGAATAAATCAAATTTTAAGCATAAATAACATTAAATGGTCAATTTACAGTCTTTTAATAAAGATCCCTCTTAAAATGTAGATTTGTTCACATTAATACATTATAACTGACTAAATAAAATTCTTCTTTAGAATGGGGACATCAAAAATTAGTTTTTATTAATTTTTAGATTTTTTCTGATAAAGTTCTTTTTTATTGAATAGAGTAAGATATTGTATTTTAATTCAAAACTAATTTTTAATATAATTTATTTATATGGGTAGATTATGTTTTTAATTTTTTTTAATTTTAATTAAAATATATTTCTATAACTTAATCCAATTTTGGTCATTGGAATAAATTTAACATTGAATTTAGATATAAACAAGTGACAATACTTTGATAGTTTTGGTTTCTAAAAAACATGGTATTTGTTTTAACAACAGAAATTAATTTTAAATTAATTAATTCAACTCCTATGATTAGAATTTGGTAAAATAGACATAATTTTTTAATTTTTAATATCAAATAAATCTTTGGCTGAATTTTTGGTATTTTTCTGAAAAACTACAATTTTTTATGAATAGTGAAACCACTTGGTAGTAGTTAAAAACCGAGTTTTTCATTTAAATGAAATATTACCACTTATGTGAATTCAAGTTCAAAACTCTGACATAAATGGATGTTATTAGTAAGTAAAATTTGGTTCAATAAGATGAATATAATTTTTGGTAAATAGTAACTTTTGACTTTTACTTACCGCGGTTAAAGGTAAATAGGGTATTTCAAGGATAAAAGAATATTATAATAATTAAAAATTATCTTAACACATGTCCAAACCTTATCGTATAATTAATAACCGACCATGGAAATCCGTTGGATCATTTTGTGACCCCATGGAGCCACTTATGAATGATAATGACACTTTAGAAAAATTAATTTAAAGTAAAGGCAAAAATGACATAAACCAACATCTTTTAGTAAATTAAATTTTATATATTGTTATATACGTAATAATTTGACTATAAATATTCATTGGAATGATAATCCTCTTTTCTACATCATGGTATTTTTTTATAATTTTTTAACATCTAATAAATTATAGAATTTATGACATAATAATGAGGTAGTGTTTAGCTCATTAATAAATCATTTAAATAAATAAAATTATAAATATTAAAATAAAATCCAAAACCTATCCAATTCTTATTGCCTGATTTTATTTCGACTATGAGTCATCTTATCTTTGACTCTAATTATTTTTGGAACTTTAGAAACCGAATATCATTATATAATGAAATAATATTTTCACACTTTCCAAAAGAACCCCTCCCCCCTTATAAAAGAAGACCATTTATAACCAATTACTCACACCTCTCAAGCCTTTTGGATTGTCCAAACACTACCTAATTAAGCTTCCTATATCTCTCTATTTAACATTGAATCATTACGATTGGCATAAGAAACTTCAACAAACCATTTTCGTTCAAACCAAAGGGAGTTACCCAAATTAAAGGTAACAGTTTCTCATAACTTCTTTTATTTTTTTTTACTTCTCCAACACCAAAACTCTTTTTATTCCATTATTTTATAACATCAGCAGTATCCTAAATATACTAAGATATTGTTATGATAAGGATTATATCTAAACTTACACATGCCTCTATCTAATGGGTGAATAACATATTGTTTCTCTAGAGGGAAAACTAATGCCTTACGAAACGATGATTGTTTGATTATATCCTACCACCTATCATGGTGGAAATTAAGATGACACTATATTTATATATGATATATATTATGTTTATGTTTTCTTTATACTTATTTATTTTCCATTAATATCATACATTTTTTTCATTAGGTTAAACATGATAATTTCATTTGAGAAAGTGCAGACTACCACCCCCTCAAAGTGATATGGCTCGTTAATCCCATATATCAGATGTATAAAGGATAGAGTTAATGATATTATATTTTATATTATTATATAATTATAATATTACTATGTATCATTATGTTTTTATTATATCAATATGATAAATAGAAATGAAAGTTGCGTTCATATGTATGTACGACATACCATCTCCAATAACGGTGCATTTCATTTCTTACCTACAAATGTTATGTACTATTATAAATAAATATATATACTGAATATATATGATATGTATGATATCCAAATCATTAATATCATTCTGGATAGAATAAAATTTTGACCACATTAGAAACATGGAATTATAAGAAGTCTATTTATTGACTCAAGTACCAAATATCGACAAAACAAACATTATTAATACACAACTTTCTTTTATACGGTGTATAAACCCATTTGACTTTTACTTTTATTCAAAAGTAATCTTTTTCTATGACGCATTTTACTAAACTACAAAAACGAATCTCCTTTTAATGTTAGCGGTGACGACGACCTTTTATGCCACCACGAGTATTATTTGATTTTTATCATCCTCAACAAGCCGTAATGTTTAAAAAAAATTTAAATATCATATATTCTTTTACATATTTTGGTATTTATAATGGTATTGATAAAGTTTTATTTTTTGTTAATATATTTTAATAATATTTTGGGATTGAAATATGGAAATGTTATCATTCCATTATATTGGTTTTATGTGTTATGATTTTATAATGGTACTTGGACATTTGAGGGGTGGTTAAGTGATAAACCAAATTATGGGTGGTGCTGTGATAATCTAGGACATATGGTTACATTTTAACCTCCAATTCATTGGGTATGGAAGTCAGCCATATGGCTACTCCATTTAGTGATATGTGTGGAATTCGACTGTATGTTTATTCCATTTAAGTATGTTTATGTCCCAAGTTACCTTTATATGTTATGTGTTCTTTATATGGGATTTATGGTAGTCATATGGTTATAAAATGGTAAGTAATGCTTTTTTATTCAGTGACGAGTATTAACTACTTCATAAAGGTGAAAAGTATTACTTATGATAAATTATACATGGTTTACTTGATGTTTGAAAAAAAAATGCTTTCCTTTTTTGTGTATCCCTTATTGAGCTTTTTATGCTCATCCCATGTTTTGAAATGTTTTTCAAATGTCTTAAACAAGAATAGGGTCCTAGATGGGATCAAGGAAAATTCCTGATATCTTAATAATGGAACTATACATGACCCTTTTTTCAAGAGTTTGTGTTTTGTGAAAAAAATGGAAATAGAGTAAAAGTTTCAACATTTTAATTTTTGAAAAGAAACGTAATAGTTATGACCTAATTCTCTAAAAATCTAAACCTGAAAAGATCTTCAATGTGAATTATTAAACTAATTCATGATTATGTAATTTTTAAAGGCCAAATCCTTATTGTTGTTATCAAAGGTCAGTTTAGATAACTTTATGAGTTAGAGTATTGTAAAATTAATATCCATAAAGAAATTTATTTTAATATTGATATCATATAGCTTTTACAGATTACCATGTTGCATCACCTAAGATATTTCTATATTTAGAATTGTTTTTTGTAAATGAAATAGGTAAACTCTACCGGGATGTCATAAAGAAGGAAATGAACTTCGAAATCCGCAACCTGATATAGTTAGAATTAGAACTGAATACTTTGTTTCAGTGATGGATCAGTTGACTTAGGATATAAATGGTGGTTGTGTTTATTGATGATATTTTGGTTTATTACAAAATTAAAGAGGAATGTGAAGGTCATTTAAGGGTTTTTTACAAACCATAAAATAATAGAAACTATTTGGGAAATTAGGCATGTTTGAGTTTTGGTTACAAAAAATTGCATTCCATGGTCACATTGTTTAAAAAAATGGCATAACTTTTGGTCATGCCAAAAAAATATGTTGAAAACTGACCAAGACCCTCAAATATATCCATGATCCGTAGTATTCTTGGGTTGACAGGTTATTACTGGATGTTTGTTGGTTTTTTTACATGTTTATATCGTCAAATGACTATGCTAGCTTGAAATGGCATTAAGTTCATTTGGACAAAATATTGTGATTCTTGATTTTAAGAATTGAAAAGAATATTTGTGAATGCTCTAGTTTTGGCACTGCCTTCCAAAAATGGTGAGTTGTTTTTACAATGATGCTTGATTGAAAGTATTTGGATGTTTCCTTATCCAGAATGATTAGGTAATTTCTTATGCTTCACATAAGTTGAAAACTCATGAGTTAAATTACCCTACACATGATTTAGAATCAGCTGTTGTTGTGTTTTTTTAAAATCTGAGGCATCATTTGTATGGAGTAAAATGTGAGGTATATACTGACCAAAAAACATTAAAGTATATATTCAATCAGAAGGAAATTAACATGTGACAGAGGAGATGGCTTGAATTTATCAAGGATTATGATTTCACGATCATTTACCATCCGGGAAAAGTAAATAAAGTGGCTGATGCTTTGAGTCAAAAAATTAATGTCTCATAAACCATGCTACGTTTGGAACAAGATACTTTGGATTTTGATTTGATGAACATTGGAATAGAAGTTGTGGGTGCAAGAAAATATTCTATTCTGTTTCAGGTGTTAGGGAAATCATCTCGATCAGACAAATAAAGCGAGCACAGAAAAAAATAGTGAGTTACAAACAAAGGTATATTTGATTCAGAAAGGTATGTTGAATGATTTTGACATTGATAATGATTGTGTTTTGAGGTTTGGGAAGAGATTATGTGTGCCTTGTGATTCAATGTTGAACAATGAGTTGTTATGTGAAACTCATAGTGCTCCATTTTTAGTTCATCTGGGTATTACAATGATGTACAGAGATATTTGGGAGTATTACTAGTGGGATGGAATAAAAAGAGATATAGCTAATTTTAGTGTGAACTGTTTGACTTATCATTAAGTTAAAGCGTAGTGGTAGTTACCGAAAGGGATTAATCAGTATTTACCAGTGCCAGAGTGGAAGTGGGAAAATATATCCATAGACATTGTTGTGGGATTACCGAATACATCTCGAGGTAATAATGAAATATTGGATAAAGTTGACTGATTGACTAAATCATCTCATTTCCTTCCTATTCTAGATAATTTTTCTCAAGATCAACTATCTCGGATATATGTTAAAGAGATAGACAAGTTTCATGGTGCTCCCCACTCCATTGTACCTAATCGTTATCCCAGGTTTACTTATAACTTTTAGAAAGGCCTTCAGAAGTCATTGGGTACTGAATTAAATATTAGTAAAACGTTTCATCCTCAATCAGATGGGCAATCAGAAAGAACAATTTAGACCATGGAGGATATGATACGTGATTTTTCACTGAATTATCAAAGAATTTGGGACCAACATATTTCTTTGGGTGAATTTTCATATAATAACAGTTTTCATTCTAGTATACAGATGGGTCCATTTGAAGCAATATATGGAAAGCATTGTCGATCTCCATCTTTTTGGGATGAAGTAGGTGAATGGAATCTGATAGGACCAAAATTGGTAGAAGAGATAGCAGAGAAAGTTCAGTTGATTCATAAGCACATGGGAACAGCTCAGATCAGACAAAAATGTTATGTGGATAACCAAGAGTAAGGATCTTTCTTTTGAGGAAGGTTATCACCTCATTTTCCCAAAGTGTCTCCATGGAAAAGTGTGATGTGTTTTGGTAGAAAGGGAAAGGTGTGTCTGAGGTTCATTAGACCTCATGAAATCTGGGAGAAATTGGGATCAGTTGTGTACAAAGTGGCTTTACCTCCATGATTATCCCATGTACACAATGTTTTTCATGTTTCGATGTTGAGAAAGTGTATACCAGATCCATCTCTTGTTTTGAGCCCATAGGTAGCTCAGTTGGAAGAGAGTAGCTTTTATAAATAACTACCAGTCCATATTTTTGAACAAAGATAGAAAGTGTTGTAGAATAAGTTATTTCATAAGGAAATGTTTTGGTGGAAGAATCGTATGGTTGAAGAGGCAACGTGGGAATCTGAAAATGCTATGAGGGATAAATACCCCCACTTATTTTGATATGTGAGTAAAAATTGCGAGGATGAAATTTCCAAAAGGGGGGGGGGGAGGATGTAGCATCCTAGTTAAATGAAGAATAATTTATTTTCATATTTATTAATATTTGTGAATTAAATATTAATTTTACTTTAAAAGGTTTGATAATTTCGACAACATACCTGATACGCCACACGAGTTTCATTGAATTCTTACATTGCACACTAATAATATAATATTATTATTTTTAATGGAAGTTAAATATTAGACATTGTATTGGATTTAATGAACAAATATAACTACAATATTATTATACATCTTTTTTAAATGTATCTAATTTTATCCAATAAAAGTTAGTGGCATAAAATGTGAATGAATGTATTTTTAAGCATAATTTACATTAAATAGTCGATTTAACACCTTTTAAAGGGAAACCCCCTGTAAATGTATTTTTGGTCACTTTAATACATTCTAATTGACCAAATAAAATCCTTCTATAGAATGGGGACATCAAAATTTACTTTGTGTAATTTTCTGGAATTTTTCCGAAAAAGTTCTTTTTTTATGAATAGTTAAAGATATTGTATTTTAATTCAAAACTGCATTTTAATCAAATTTATTTTTATGGATAGATTATCGTTTTAATTGGTTTTAAAGTGTAATTAGAATAAATTTTTACCTTTTAATCCAAAGTTTGTCATTGGAATTAATTTCAATTTGAATTTGGACATAAACAAGTGTGAATCCTTGGATAGTTATTGTTTCTTAAAAAACCCACTTTTTGTTTTAACAACAAGTATTAATTTTAAATTAATTAATGAAAAATCTATGTTTAGAATTCAGTAAAATAGACATAATTTTTTATTTTGGAATATCCAATATAGAATATGCTGCATTTTTGGTATTTTTCTGAAAAGCTTCAATTTTTGTTGAATAGTGAAACCACTTGGTAGTAGTTAAAAAATAGACGTTTTCATTTAAATGAAATTTTCAACATTTTTGAATTTAATTTCAAAAATCCGACATACATGGTTGTTATTAGTGTGTAAAATGTGGTTTAATAAGATGAAAATAGTTTTTGGTGAATTGTAATGTCTGCCTTTTATATATCGCGGTTAAAAGTAAATAGGGTAATTCAAGGTAAAGAGAATATTATAACAATTCAAAAATAACATAACACTTTCTTTGACCTTATTCGAGGAGTAATGACCGACCATGGGCATTCTTGCATCAATTTTGGGACCCCATGGAGCCACTTATGAATGATAATGTCACTATAGATTAATTAATTTAACGTAATGGAAAAAATGACATGAACAAAAATATTTAAGTAAATTAATTTTTATATGGTGTTATATAAGTAATATTTTTTACTATAAATATTAATTGGAAAGATAATAATATTTCATTAATAATATTTTTTTATAATTTTTAAACATATAATAACATAAATTATTTATGACACAATAATGATGTAGTGTTTACCTCATTAATAAATCATTTAAATAAATAAGAATATAAATATTAAAATAAAATCCAAAACCTGTCTAAATCTTATCGTCTGACTTTATTTCGACCCTAATTCATCTTATCTTTAACTCTAATTATTTTTGGATCTTTAGAAATCGAATATCATTATATAATAAAATAATATTTTCACACTTTCCTAAAGTACCCCTCCTCCCCCTTATAAAAGGAGACCATTTCTATCCAATTACTCACACATCTAAAGCCTTTTGGATCATCAAACCTCTACCAAATTAAGCTCCCTACATCCCTCTATTCCACCTAGAAGCCTTACCTTGGGCGTAAGTCACTTCAACTCACCATTTTGGTTCTCACCAAAGGGAGTTACCCAAATTAAAGGTAGCAGTTTCTCTTAACTTAGTTTCATATATTTTCCTTCTCCAACAACTAAAATATTTTTATTACCATATTTTATAACAAAACAAAATCTCCTAAATATACTATGATGTTTTTATTAGAATGATTCGAGCTACACTTACACACACCTCCATCTAATGGGTGAAGATTTTACTATTTTTGTGAATGGAAAACTAACACCTCACGAAACAATTATTGTTCGATTATCTCCTGCTGCCTATCATGGTGAACATTAATATGAAACTATATTTATATATGATATATATTATGTTTATGTTTTCCTTATTATTCTTTATTTTCCATTTATATCATACCATTATTGTAGAGACCCTAATCTTAACGTACATAGACATTACATTACTTTTGCGGAATACATAGTACATAACAAAAACACACACACAAGGACCGTAATAGTTTAGAATCTTTGGAAACCCAGAATATAATCTTATAATCGTGGTGAAAGATCTTCAACATCTCCCATAAAGATCTTATTTTTTAAACCTAAATCCTTTCATTATATCCTGGGGAAAATAAAACATAAAAGGGTGAGCTCAAATGCTCAGTAAGGGTAAACAAAATAAATATCAATCACGTCATATTCATAAGAACATATCTTTTGGAAATCTTAACCTGCAAAAGAGATCATAATTTCATAACATGGGATAAATCATAGTAGTGAAATGTAATCCCAATAATCATAAATTAAAACATTAAACTTTGTAACATACACATGTAATCATAGAGAATAATTTCTTATTAGTCAAGACTCATTGCCAAGACTATCTTAGTGGATAAAGTCCCTTTCTGAACTGAGTTCACTCCTCGTTTCAGTCCTGTTTCACTGAACCGGTATAACCTACCGTTCCGGCCATGTCTATCTCATGAGATATAAAATCTTTACTCAATGCGTTGGAGGGAGATATAGGTCCCACCCATCTCATAATGATACCATTATTATGTATGCCACAAAATCATAAACCATACATCATTGCATAACCCATGTAATAAAAATGGGAATCTTAAACATCGTGACATCATAAAACAACTCATATAAGATAAAGGAATTCATAAAAATAATTACATAACAACATAATAAAATCAATGTAATAATAGGGATAGAACAGAACCTTTTATTATCTTAGATGGAAAATAATTTTGATGAAACACTTGAACTCCATTCTTGAGGAAAATATCCTTTCTACTTAAAAAACACTTTCCTTTATTTAAATGTCATACAATTTTAAACTAAAAGAAGTTGATTAAAAATAAACTTGAAAACTTGTAGAGGAAGCTTCTTGGAAATAATGTTTTAAAAATCCATTCATGCCGTATAAGTTAGAAAAAACATTCTTCTCGTACTTTTGTCGGAAAAGTCAAAAAGTACCTTATATGGTAACCAAAGGAAAGATTCCATTCATACAATGTGGTAAAAAGTAAATAAAGGGTAAAAATGAATTTAAACATCCATCGAAGAATGGTAAACATTTTATGAAAGAATTTTTAGAAAACATGGTCATGGATGATAAACATAACCCCAGTAAATACTTACGTATAAGCAATCTCGGATAAAAATGAGATTGAAAATTTATCCCTTACCTTAGGTTTGATATGCTTAGTACGTATCCGAACCTCCTGTATAATGATTTAAATAATGTCATTGACTTATTACAGAATCATATTCATTGTTATGATATCATATATTGTTCACTTATGACTTTATATTAACCGTTATTTTGTAAATTCCATGTTAAAGAGTGTTTTCGGTAAAATCATTTCATTTGTCGTCCGTGTTTTGACTTATAATTATTCATATGATTACTCAGATCATGATTAAATAATTCCAGAATATAAAATATGATTTATATATAATATATATTCAGAATATACATATATTTAATAGATCAATAAATGGAAAGAAATACACAGTTCATGGAGATGGTAGGTCGTACGTACGCATGAACGTTGTTTTCGTTTCCTCATTGAATTGAATGGAATTAATTGGATGAAATACATATATATATATACATAAATCCAGTATCATTATTATGTCATATATTTCTTGATTACTTATTATATAAACTTTATAATCATTCATGAATGGTTAATCATTGAGAATGAATCTCATCGGGCCGTGGAGATGGTATTCCGTACGTACGCACGAGCGATGATATCGTTCCCATGATCATCGAATTGTATTGGAGTATATATATACTATTTCAGAATTAATATCACTTTACAATAATCATATATAGTCATTATTTACACCATTATACCAATCCAAGTAAGGTGGTGGTGAAAAATAGGTTACACCACGGCGTGGAGACGGTATTCCGTACGTACGCACGCGCGGTGATTTCATTTTCCGTAGGATGTATAGATGGTGAAATAGGGTTGTTTCATACTTATAATAACATATCAGTATCTTAGTTATACTGATGTTATTACTCTATAATGAAACAAACTAATAAGAAGAAGTGGAAGAAGAAATAAAGGTGAAAGAATCGGTAACAGACATTACCTCTTCTTTGAAGCGCCTCTTTGAAGAAATAAAGGTGAAAGAATCGGTAACGGACATTACCTCTTCTTTGAAGCGCCTCTTTGATAACTCCTCTTAGGGCACTAAAATTGGTCTTTGAAGAATACCAAGACCTCTAGGATGTCTCTAGGGAAGTGTAGAGAAGAAATGGGAAGTGTTTTTCCGAGTTTGAAAGCTCAATGTGGTGTGAGGAAGAGAGGGAGGAAGTGCCCTTTTATAAGGGAGGAGAGGGGCACCTTTGGAATAACGAAAAATATTATTTTATTATAAAGTCAAATTAGGTTTTTAATAGTTCCAAATTGAGTTATTTCGAATCTAAGGTGGGTATGGGTCCAAATACTATCATCCAATAGAATTTGAAAAAGTTTAGTTTACTATTTTAACCTTATCATTTAGTTTTAACTTTAAGTTAGATAATTTTACTTTTACCATGTCTTTTTGTGTTCTTACACTATAAGGTTAATAAACTTACTATAACAAGCCAAAAGAACCCCAAGTTGTTTATTATTAATATATATAACCTTATCTAAGTCATTTTGTGGAACCATATATTTTTAGGAATATAATAACAATTAATAATATAATATTTGTTTTAAAAACTATTTTATGTCAATTTTGACACTATTTGGTAATTGATTTTTGTAAAACTCATAACAGAATGATTAGTTCTAAAGAAGTTAATTATATCAACACTAACATGTCATATTAACATATAAATTTTTTTTAATTCATAAAAAGCCTCAAATTACATTTATTTGGGTATTTATAACATCAATTATGTCAATATTTCATTAATAAGATATTTACTGCATCATCATTGTGTCATAAATAAATTAAATTATTTAAAGTCTAATAATTACAAATAAAATATTGTTATGTAGTAATTATTTTTATCTTTATAATGAATATTTATAGTCTAATTTATCTTATGTATAACCCTATATTAAAAATGATTTACTTATTAAACTTTGATTTTAACTATTTTAACCCTTCTTTAAATAAATTTATAATAAATGTCCTAATCTAATCCAAGTGGGCTTAAATGGTCATATTTTATTCCTAAGGTTGTTTTTTGTCGAATTACACTTATCCAATAGAATTAGGACATGTGTTAGGCTAATAATAATATCATTTTTACCATTAATTACCCTATTTACTTTTAATCGTGGTAAAAAAAAGTAAAAAGTTCATATTCACCAAAAATTATTTTCATCTCATTGAACATCATTTTAGTCATTTATATTAACCTTGTCTCTCGGATTTTCGATATTCCACTCACAGAAGCGGTAAAATTATGTTTTATGAAAAATTCAGTTTTTTAACTACCACTTAGTGGTTTCACTATTCATCAAAAAATGAATATTTCCAGAAAAATACCAAAAATTAGGCCTAATCTATATTTGATATTATGAATTCAAAAATGATGTCTATTTTATCAAATTCAAAACATATCAGTTACATTAACTAATTTAAAAAAATAATTCCCGTCGTCAAAACAAATAGCGTGTTTTTAAGAGATAATAACTATCAAAAGATTGACACTAGTTTATATCTGGTTTAAATGTGAAATTACATCCAATGAACAACATTGTATTAAATTGTAAAAATATATTATAAATATACTTTAAAACCACTCAAATTAATAATTTATCAATATTAATTATTTTGATTAAAAAAGTTGTTTTAAATTAAAATTTAGTAATTTTCACCATTCATCAGAATATGAAAGTTATCCGAAACGATCCAAAATTTCACCCTAATCTAATTTCGATATTCTAAATCCAAAAATGAAGTCCATTTTGAAAAATAAAATTTACAAAATTTCAAAAAGTTGTTATTACTATTCATAACGGCTAGTTTTAATAATATTTTAATAGCATATCATTGTTTAGTGAAACTCGGTATTGCGTACAACGCAAGCTATTGAGGAAGGCCGTGATTGCATGTAATGAAAGGCAAGTCATAGATACGTGCTGTGAAAGCTCCTTTTGGTGTAGTGTACAACAAAACACATTAATGAAATTAAAAAGAATATTTTTCATAAAATCTCAGGGTGTTACATTCTACCCCCCTTAAAATGAATTTTTCCCTCGAAATTCGTCGGGGTTATAAATGGTTTACTACTCGAAAGTTTCTTTAATAGAAACCCACATATTAAAAAGGAATACCAAAACCAATCATTAAAAACAAAAGTATGAAACATAACGGTTACCCAAATAAACTAATCACTGGGTTTCAACAAAAGTGAAACTATGGATATGGAAGAGAAATCTAACCACCATGTTCTGATGGAGAGTGGTAGATAACATGGCTATTGAAAAGCCAGCAATCACAAAGACATAAATTTGTGATGATCTAAGGTACCATCTGATTCATCAGATATAAGAGTAGTAGGACATCATTGTTGGTTTTCAAGATCATTTCCCTAAAGTTGATGAAATTGGAATTAGAAGAAATACTTTTGTGATTTTGGTACAGTGTCATCGTTGGTCGTTCATTGGAAAATTTCCACTTCATCTCTTAATGAAATGAAGTTTGATTTGTCATTCGTGAAGTGTTAGCAGATCATGTGATAGAATGTTGGGTCATTCCATCTATCTCAAACAAAAGGTTACAAAAGTTATCAAAAATACATAAGACCATCTACGGTGAGGTTAATCGTATACGATTCCAAAAATGATCTTATACTTCATATATCATACCGCGTAATAAAATAAAACTAGTTTCTACTAATCAGGGACTTCATGTAGGCCACTGGTAGGCGATAAAGGCCAGTTCCACTTCGGTTGTGGGTTCGATTCCCATAGCCTTGTCCGACGCGATGGGATGTCGCCCATCCTGCAGGTTTTCCTTTTTCTAAAACTACATTATAACATCCAATCAATAATATCGAAAAAATTTCTATCCTTAAACAATACTAACTTATGTCCAACATAATCCCTCCCAATCTTTAGGCTTATCCAAAATACTGCTGTCCAATCTCATATTATAGTGAAAATGATTACCAAAGAGTTCATATAACAAGCATGTTAATACCATCGTTGATCCCCGTATATCATGAGATATGTCTTGTTGGTCACATTCCAAACAGTCGAAGGCCTTAATCATGTATTCTCTTAAAAAATGAATACCCATTGAATCTTAGTGAAAACATGAGTGCTGTCAAAAGTAAACTCTTTTCACATACCAAAACCTCAAACCATGATATAACTATTTCCTTATACCAGTCATGAGCTCATGAATACTGTCAAACATTTCATTTTCTCCTTATCCCTTCATTATGTGCATATCATCTTTTTTCCAAAAATATCTCAATCTCTTTACATGGTTACCGGTACCATAAAATTATTGAAAACCACAATAGACCAATACATAAATATTCTAATATTCCACGATACTATATACAACATTATTTTGGAATCCCATTACATAAACACTTAATCATTCCACCACATCGTTTTCATATTCAAAATCGCCAATAGTGATCGCATGTGACTTCCCTTTGTCCTTTTCCTTAAGTGGTTGCTATGTCGATCATCACTAACCCTTGGATTAGGGAATTTATTAGCATAATGCCACATTTCCTTGCACATGAAGCATTGAAGTGTTGGTGGTGTGTTCTCTACATTCATTTCTTTATTCACATCATTAGAAAACCGTTTTCCATTACTTCGACACTCAGCTGCTCGATGACCTTCTTTTCCACACTTAAAACATTTTCTAGTCCCTTTAAGACAATCTCCACCATGCTTCTTTCCACACTTTGAGCATAAGGAAACATTCATCTTCTTTTCACCATTATTATGAGATTTATCCTTGAACTCCATCTTTCGTTTCTTGTCAAAACTACTAGATGGATAAGTAACACCAACTTCCATTTCTACCTTGATAGCACAATGCACAATTTCTTCATAGCTACTGAAGTCTCTTATAGATAATTCCCTTCGAAGAATTTGTTTTAAGCCACTGAAGAATCGATCAACTTTACTTTTAGGTAGGATGATAAAGCTAGATGCATACCTTGCAAGCCTTGTAAAATTCACTTCGTATACACCAACAGATTCATCATCCTTTTGATTTAGTTCAAGAAAATCCTTCTCTATCTTTGTTCGAAGAATACGAGGGAAGTATTTATTGAAAAATAAGTTCTTGAACTCATCCTATTATATGGACTCAATTTCATCTCTTGGCCTCATATTATTGATAAGATTCCACCATTGATCAGCTTCACCTTCCAAACGATATACTGCTAAGATGACTTTATCATGTTCTGAACATTGAAGAACTGAAAATATCTTTTCAGTGGTACTGATCCATTGTTCAGCAACAAGTAGATCAGAAGGCCCACTGAAAGAAGGTGTACGTTGCCTCATGAAGGACTCAATAGAATATTGTTCCCTTCTGTGCTCATTTGGAAGTCCAGAATGATTCATAGCTTGTGTAAGTATATCGATAATATTTTGCACTCCATCTCCAATAACATTTGTTTGTTCGAGAGGACAATCATTGAATTATCCATTGCATTGATCAACACGGTTCCTTCGGGTTCCAGCCATAGTCTAAAACCCAAAAAGAATAGTGTGAGAGGAAAAAATCATGATAGGGAAAACAACATAATAAAGGGGGAGTACCTTCAATATCTAACATCTTAGGTTTAATTCTATGATCGTTAGCGTAATTCTAGTACTATAACCTATACGTATACTTAACCTCAGGGACATCCCAAGACATACCTTAGAAATATCTCTAGGGATCTCACTAAAGTTCTTGCATCCTAGTTTCCAAAGGCTGACTAAACCTTTCCTCTGATACCAACTGTAGAGACCCGAATCTTAACATACATAGACATTACATTACTTTTGTGGAATACTTAGTACATAACAAAAACACACACATAAGGACTATAATATTTTAGTGTCTTTGGAAACTCGGAATATAATCTTCTAATCATGGTGAAAGATCTTCAATATCTCCCATAAAGATACTCTTTTTTTAAACCTAAATCCTTTATTTATATCCTGGGGAAAAAAACATAAAAGGGTGAGCTCAAATGCTCAGTAAGGGTAAACAAAAGAAATATCAATCACGTCATATTCATAAGAACATATCTTTTGGAAATCATAACCTGCAAAAGAGATCATAATTTCATAACATGGGATAAATCATAGTAGTGAAATGTAATCCCAATAATCATAACTTAAAACACGAAACTTTGTGTCATACACACATAATCATAGAGAATCATTTTTTATTAGTCAAGACTCATTTCCAAGACTATCTTAGTGGACAAAGTCCCTTTCTGAATCGAGTTCACTCCTCCTTTCAGTACTGTTTCACTGAACCGGTATAACCTACCGTTCCAGCCATGTTTATCTCATGAGATATAAAATCTTTACCCAATGCATTTTAGGGAGATATAGGCCCCACCCATCTCATAATGATACCATTCTTATGTGTGCCACAAAATCATAAACCATACATCATAGCATAACCCATGTAATAAAAATGGGAATCTTAAACATCATGACATCATAAAACAACTCATATAAGATATTGGAATTCATAAAAAGAATTCCATCACAACATAATCAAATCAATGTAATAATAGGGATATAACATAACCCTTTATTATCTTAGATGGAAAATAATTTTGATAAAACACTTAAACTCCATTCTTGAGGAAAATATCCTTTCTACTTAAAAAACACTTTCCTTTCTTTAAATGTCATACAATTTTAAACTAAAAGAAGATGATTAAAAATAAACTTGAAAACTTGTAAAGGAACCTTCTTGGAAATAATGTTTTAAAAATCCATTGATGCCGTATAAGTTAAAAAAAACATTCTTCTCGTACTTTTGTCGGAAAAGTCAAAAAGTACCTTATATGGTAACCAAAGGAAAGATTCCATTCATACAATGTGGTAAAAAGTAAATAAAGGGTAAAAACGACTTTAAACATCCATGTAAGAATGGTAAACAATTTATGAAAGCAATTTTAGAAAACATGGTCATGGATGATAAATGTAACCCCAGTAAATACTTACGTATAAGCAATCTCGGATAAAAATGAGATTGAAAATTTATCCCTTACCTTAGGTTTGATATGCTTCGTACGTATCCGAACCTCCTGTATAATGATTTAAATAATGTCATTGACTTATTACAGAATCATATTCATTGTTATGATATCATATATGGTTCACTTATTACTTTATATTACCCGTTATTCTGTAAATTCCATGTTAAAGAGTGTTTTGGGTAAAATCGTTTCATTTGTCGTTCGTGTTTTGAATTATAATTATTCATATGATTAAATAGATCATGATTACTTAATCCAGAACATAAAACATGATTTATATATAATATATATTCAGAATATACATATATTTAATAGATCGATAAATGGAAAGAAATACACAGTTCATGGAGACGGCAGACTGTAAGTACGCATGAACGTTGTTTTCGTTTCCTCATTGAATTGAATGGAATTAATTGGATGACATACATATATATATACATAAATACAGTATCATTATTATGTCATATATTTCATTATTAATTATTATATACAATTTATAATCATTCATGAATGGTTAATCATTGAGAATGACTCTCATCGCGTCGTGGAGACGGTATTCCGTATGTACGCATGAGCGATGATATCATTCCCATGATCATGGAATTGCATTGGATTATATATATACTATTTAATAATTAATATTAATTTACAATAATCATATATAGCCATTATTTACAAAATTATACCCATCCAAGTAAGTTGGTGGTGGAAAATAGGTTACACCACGGCGTGGAGATGGTATTCCGTACGTACGCACGCGCGGTGATTTCATTTTACATAGGATGGATAGATGGTGAAATAGGGTTGTTTAATACTTATAATAACATATCAGTATATGAGTTATACTAATGTTATTACTTCATAATGAAACAACCTAAGAAGAAGAAGTGGAAGAAGAAATAAAGGTAAATGAATCGGTAACAGACATTACCTCTTCTTTGAAGCGTCTCTTTGATACCTCCTCTTAGGGCACTAAAATTGGTCTTTGAAGAAGACTAGGACCTCTAGGATGTCTCTAGGGAAGTGGAGAGAAGATATTGTCAGGGGTTGGCCGAGCTTGAAGGCTCAATGTGGTGTGAGGAAGAGAGGGAGGAAGTGTCCTTTTATAAGGGAGGAGAGGGGCACCTTTGGAATAACTAAAAATATTATTTTATTATAAAGTCATATTAGGATTTTAATAGCTCCAAATTGAGTTATTTTGAAGCTAAGGTGGGGATGGGTCGAAATCCTATCATCAAATAGAATTTGTACGAGTTTAGTTTACTATTTTAGCCTAATCATTTAGTTTTATCTTAAAGTTAGATAATTTTACGTTTACCATGTCTTTTTGTCTTCTTACACTATAAGGTTAATAAACGTACTATAACAATCCAAATGAACCCCAAGTTTTTTATTATTAATATATATAACCTTGTCTAAGTAATTTTGCCGAACCATATATTTTTAGTAATATAATAACAATTAATAATATAATATTTGTTTTAAAAACTATTTTATGTCAATTTTGACACTATTTGGTAATTGATTTTTTTAAAATTCATAACAGAATGATTAGTTCGAAAAAAGTTAATTACATCAACACTAACATGTCATATTCACATATAATTTTTTTTGTAATTCATAAAAAGTCTCAAATTAAATTTTTTTGGGTATTTATATCATCAATTATGTCAATATTTCATTAATATGATATTTACTGCATCATCATTGTGTCATAAATAAATTAAATTTTTTAAATTCTAAAAATTAAAAATAAAATATCATTATGTATGAAATCTTTTTAGATTTCTAGTGAATATTTATAGTCGAATTTATCTTATTTATAACACTATATTAAAAATGATTTACTTATTAAAGATTGATTTTAACACTACTGGAAATCGGATCTTTCCCAACACTTATATACACCCTTTCCCAACGGTTCTACCAAACCGTTGGGAAAGGGGGGTCTTTCCCAACGGTTTGGGAGAACCGTTGGGAAAGACCCCCTCAAAACACCCCTTTCCCAACGGTTCTCCCAAACCGTTGGGAAAGACCCCCCTTTCCCAATGGTTCTCCCAAACCGTTGGGAAAGACCCCCCCCCCCCTTTCCCAACGGTTTGGGAGAACCGTTGGGAAAGACACCCTCAAAACACCCCTTTCCCAACGGTTCTCCCAAACCGTTGGGAAAGACCCCCTCAAAACACCCCTTTCCCAACGGTTTGGGAGAACCGTTGGAACCGTTGGGAAAACTCAGCCCAAATTCCAGCATTCACCCCTGGATATTATCACCTATCCCAATGGTTTTGAGAACTGTTGGGATAGATTCTTTGATTTCTTCCAGGTCTACTACCCGAGAACATTATATAAATATAAATTTTAAATAATTATGATAATACATATATATATTTATGAAATTATGTTTATAAAAGTTATGTTAGGTTAGTGGTTAAGGCGTTTAATTATAAACGGGTGGTTGTGGGATCAAATCCCACCACATGTATTTTTTTGAAATACATATACCAACGGTTTTATAACCGTTGGAATAGATTTTCATATTACTTATACCAACGTTTTTGAAAACCGTTGGGATAGGTCTATACCAACGGTTTTCCCAAAACCGTTGGTATAGACCTATCCCAACGGCTTACTTCGCAACGGTTCTCCAAACCGTTGGTATAGGCTATACCGACGGTTTGGAGGCCTATACCAACGGTTTGGAACCGTTGGTATAGGTTAGTATTCTACTAGTGTAACTATTTTAAACCTTCTTTAAATAAATTAATAATAAATGTCCTAATCTAATCCAAGTGGGCTTAAATGGTCATATTTAATTCCTAATGTAGTTTTTGGTCTAATTACACTTATCCAATAGAATTATGACATGTGTTAGGGTAATAATAATATCATTTTTACCTTTAATTACCTTATTTACTTTTAACCGTGGTAAAAAAAGTAAAAAGTTACTATTCACCAAAAATTATTTTCATCTCATTGAAACAAATTTTAGTCCTTGATATTAACCGTGTCTCTCGTATTTTCAAAATTCCACTCATAGAAGCGGTAAAATTAAGTTTTCAGAAAAATTTAGTTTTTTAACTACCACTTAGTGGTTTCACTATTCATCAAAAAATGAAAGTTTCCAGAAAAATACCAAAAATTAGACCTATGCTATGTTTGATATTATGAATTCAAAAATGATTTCTATTTTATCAAATTCAAAACATATTAGTTACATTAATTAATTTAAAAATATAATTCCCGTCGTCAAAACAAATAGCGTGTTTTTAAGAGATAATAACTATCAAAAGATTAACACTAGTTTATATCTGGTTTAAATGTGAAATTACATCCAATTACCAAAATTGTATTAAATTGTAAAAATATATTCTAAATATAATTTAAAACCACTCAAATTAATAATTTATCACTATTAATTATTTTGATTAAAAAAGTTGTTTTTAATTAAAATTTAGTAATTTTCACTATTCATCAGAATATGAAAGTTATCTGAAACGTACCAAAATTTCACCCTAAGCTAATTTCAATATTCCGAATCCAAAAATGAAGTCCATTTTGAAAAATAAAATTTAAAAAATTTCAAAAAGTTGTTATTACTATTCATAACGACTAGTTTTAATAATATTTTAATAGCATATCATTGTTTAGTGAAACTCAGTATTGCGTACGACGCAAGCTATCAAGGAAGGCCCCGAATGTGTGTAATGCAAGGAAAGTCAAGGATGCGTGTTGTGTAAGATCCTTTTGGTGTAGCGTACAACACAAGACATTAATGAAATTAAAAAGAATATTTTTCATAAAATCTCGGGGTGTTACAATTATGGTTTCTATTATGGGAAAATGCGATAATTTCATTTGAGGATGTGCGGACTACTGCCCCCTCAAGGTGATATGACTCATCAATGCCATATGTGGGACGTATAAAGGATGGTGTTAATGATATTATATATTATATTATACTATAATTATAATATAACTTTGAATCATTGAGTTTTAATTCTATTAAAATGCAAAATATGAATGAAAGTATCGTTCATGCGTACGTATAGCTTACCGTCTCCATGAACGGTGAATTTCATTTCTTACCAAAAAATGTTATGTACTATTATAAATACATTTATATATATATATATACTAAATATATATGTTATATATGTTATCCAAATCATGAATATCATTCTGTATATAATTAACTTTTACCACATGAACAACATGTAATTATAAGAAGTCCATTTTTAACCCAAGTACCAAATATCGACAAAATGAACGTTATTAACATAAATGATTACTGAATTTTTATAACATGGTAATAAGTTATATAAAAAGAATAATAAACTCTAAAAAAGTTCATAATATAGTATAAATTTGTTTCATTTAATTATTCTAGAGATTAAAGAATGATCCAGTCAAGTCGAACATGAGGTAAGGGACTTTGTCTCAATCTCCTTTAATTGAAGAATATTTTCATTAATACACAACATTCATTTATACGGTGTATAAAACCCATTGAATTTTAATTTTATTCAAAAGGAATACTTTTCTAGGAATTGTATTACTAAAAGACAAAAAAATGTTCCTTTTAACGTAAGTTCTGACAATGACCTTTTCCGCCACCGCGAGTATTATTTGATGTTTGGATTCCTCAAAAAGACGCGATGTTTTTAAAATAAAATAAATATCATATAACATTTTAAGTATTTTGGTATTGAAAAAGGTTTTGATAAAGGATTATTTTTAGTCAAAAAATTTAAATGATATTTTTTGATTAAAATGTGGAAATGTAATCATTCATTTATATTGGTTTTATGTGTTATGATTTTGTATTGGTACTTGGACATTTGACGGGTGTTTACGTGTTAAACCAAATGACGGGTGGTGTCGTGATAAACCATGATGGGTGGTTACGTTATAACCTCCAATACATTGGGTATGGATGTCGGCCATATGGCTATTCCATTTAGTGATATGTATGGATGTTGACCATATGGTTATTCCTTTTAAGTATGTTTATGTCCCAAGATACATTTATAAGTTACGTGTTCTTTATATGGGTTTTATGGTAATATTTTGGTTACCAAATTGTAACTAATTATCTTTTATTTAGTAAAGAGTATTTACTACTTCATAAAGGTGATATGTATTACCTATGATAATGTTTTCATGGTTTACTTTTTTTTTTAAAAAACTAACAGGTTTCTTTCTTTCTGTATACCTTACTGAGATTTTTATGCTCGTCCATTTTTTTGAAATGTTTTTCATAGAACTTGATGAAGAATAGGTTCAAGGATAGGATCAAGGAAAGGTCATGGTATCTTAAACATGGAACTAGACATGACTCTTTTTGTCAAGAGTTTTTGTTTTTTGTAAATAATTGAAACAGATAAGAAGTTTCTACTTTGTAATTTTTGAGAAGGAATGTAATAGTTATGACCTAATTATCAAAAAATCTAAACCTGAAAAGATCCTAAATGTTAATTATTAACCTAATTCATGATTATTTAATGTTTTAAGGTTAGGTCCTTATAATAATCATATATACGGAATTCTTCATCAAAATAATGAATCAAAATTACCCACTTCTATATTCTACTATAAATTTTCAACACACATCAAATTTCATAATTTTATAATATCAATAGCTATTTTAACATCTCAATAAATGATGTATTTGTCATTTTTTCTTATAAATAAGTGTGCCTTTTTTCATGTGGTTTTAGGTTAAAACAGTCTAAGTAACTATCTGGATAGTGATTGTTTATTCATTTATTTTTTACATGAAAAAGATGATTATTCCACAGTTGGTGTGAAATGAGTCAGGAAAACATGATACATTATCAATTTACAATATTTAGTTTTTTTAATTTAATATATAATTGCTGTTATTTTAATTCTCCATACCATAACATATGTTTTATATATAAAAGAAAAAAAATTACTTATGATCATGAAAATAAAACCATTTTTATCATGGTATGATATATAAATTATTTTTTCATGATAATTAGTACATAATAACAATATTTGAGAACCAAGACCATCATAGTTTTCAATTAAAGGTAGTAGTATCCATTGGATAGAGGTGATATCCTAGCATGATTACCAGCCTAAAATTGCTCCTCTCCAATAAAAATATTTCAAAATATTCCTCGATCCTCAATTTTAATACATATATGAGAACCAATAACCATATAAAGTAATCAATATATATTTTTAAAAATATTTCACTTGATAATGAAAACACATAAATATCCCCCTTGATTTATCAATTGGGGGAAATTCTTTTTCTTGTTTCCCAACATTCTATATAAAAATCTTACCTCATCCTTTTCATTTTTTTGTCTTTAGATATTAATTTTCAAGGAAGGGTGGTTCTTAGTATCCTTATATTTGGTATGACACTTGGTCTAATTTTCCTTGTTCTTTATTTTATTTTTCATTATAATTATAATAGAATTTGGTTTCCCCATGTCTTTATCAGCTTCAAGAATTACATTAAGGAGTTTTGAAATAGTTTCTTATTATTTATCATTTTTAAGTTATAATGAAACTAGATTAACTTTTATGTATTGAGGATAAAATATGATGCATGTAAAACACATCCGGGATCATAAATCCCAATATGTATATGAACATAATGTATCCAATCATCTTTTCAACATGAGGCCCACCTGGTGCCATCTATCAATGCTTGGTTGTAAAATATTCGTTGAACATTTCATTTCTATCTCTTCTGACATTATATTGATTGTGATCCCTATGGTGAGTCATAATTGTATATGCATATATATATAGTCATATTTCTTTAAAATCTCATTGTGAATGGAAGACTACAAAACACATTGGAAATTTGTGGAATCATCCAAATGTTTCATATAGAGATACAATTCTTCATTCATTGGTCACTATTCTAAACACCTTATGAATATGGTTTTCTAGAAAATATATTTCTGTTTCATGGTGTAGTATAAAATTTATACTTATATATAATTCATCGATGTTTGAGCCGATTACAAGGTTATCCTTCTAAATAATGTTTCACAGTGATATTGTAGAAGTTAGGTGTGGTTCAATTTCTACATTAAAAAGTGTTTAATTAATGAAATTTTACTAGATAAAAATATAGATAATAGATTTACTTTAATTTTTTGATTTCCCACTATTTTATAAAAAATATAATATCCATTGCCATTAGTTTTGTAATATCAAATCACAAAAATATCCTAGTGGTAAAGATCCATATATCCCTTCTCAAAACCATGAAATTTGATTGACAAGCTACTTGAATGTAGTTAGGTATTCATTACTTTCCCATAACAACATATTATATCTCATTTATCCATTGAGAAAACTCCCAAATCATAATATACAAGATTAGGATTTCCTCAACATTTTTCCTACTAGTTACTATAATTCTCATGGAGGTGATCAAACATTAATGTATGAATGATTCTGTCAAAAAAAAAAACAGGACATATATTCCCCAATAATTGATATCAGTATATTAAGGGTAGGTTAAAAACATAAAACCATTTTTTGATTTCTATCCATGTATTGTTTGGATTTAATGAATTTAATTTTTTATACTTTTTATGATTATATGTAAAAATCACATTTTATCCTCTCCAATTATTGACTATATTAAGAGGATATTACATAAGGGATTAACCATGTATTAAATAAATTTTTCACATATTATAATATTCATTTAAATTGTGTATTTCAGGATTTTTAATTATTATTATTAATTATTTAAATATTTATTAATAATTAAAAATAAAATAGGCATAAATAAAATAAAAAAATTTGAATTACCTAGAGCGTCTCTAATTATTGGTTTATCTAGATGATGATAAATAAAACATTGAACATTGGGAACTGACTTCTAGAACCAAGAAATGATTTAGTCAAAAAATTCATATAGTGAAACACACATTTCATACATATATATTATGTCCTATGAGATGAATATTCATTATATAACATAACATTCCATGCCAAAATCCTCTAGGCCTTGTATCTTTGGAAACGTGGATACATAAACAACTGGAATATAAATGAAAAATATACCATATCTAATTAAGCTATTCATAACAAGAACCCTTCTTAGACATATCATACATAATAAATTTCGATACAACTGGGGGATTAGAAACATAAGGAAGGGTGTTCTATGATGCTCAGTAAAGGTAAATAAGGGATATACACAAACATAAAATTAGAATAAGGGAATGAATACTTGAGAATAAAATTATAAAACCATACCATACTTATCAAATATCATAAACATGATTCAGGAAATATATCTTGGTAGTTCATAAGAGCGGAATTTTAATGGAATCAAATAATATGATCTATGAGAGAATAACATTGGAATATGACCTAAATTTTTGGCATACACATAAATTTATAAATTCATTTCCTTAGCAGTCAAGGATTAATAAAAAGGATATCATAGTGGAATGAGTTAACTCCATAAACCATTGTAGTATTTAGGTTTCACTCCCTATACTAGCATAAAAATATATTAAAAATTTCATCAAACCATATATTTGAAAATAAAGAGATGGACGAAAAATTATTTTCAAACGAAGAGAGAAATAAGATGGTTTTTTTTAACAACAGTATTTTGGAATATTGAATAAATAAAAGGGATTAATTTTTTTTAAAATACTTAAATTATAAAAACAAAAGGATGATATGAAATTTACAATGTTTATTGAGAGATAGATCATAATATTTCATTATCAATATCATAATTATAAACAATCTCGATAAACAATGAGATTATATATCTAAAATGTTAATAGTATAGTGACCATTGAATCATAATACCTATGAACCTAATTAACTTATATTGAGGTTTAGATACCATAATTTTTATGATAATAATAATAAAATAAATTAGTGGTTAGTATATTCATTACACAAAAGATACAAGTAGTGAATATGACATGTGTCCCATGAAAATAAAAGCGAGATGAAAATCCCTTACCTCCAGTATAAATATTATTTGTGAACATTAGAACCTCTTGTAAAATAAATATAGGGTTATTATACATATAATCCATAACCAAACAAATATATATCATATTATATATTATTTAATTATATCCTTTTCCCCCATTCCTTAATAAATTGTTATTAAAATAATTGTTCGCTGTGATAATTATTTCATCTTTCTTATATGTGATGGTTCAATAATTTTGGTAATTGTACTTTTAGTATGGTAAAATTATATAATAAATTTTATTTCTAATATTAATATCATATATATTTGTTAGATACATATTTATAGTGTTTAATAAAAGTATGTGAAATAAAAAAAAAATTACATCATTATTGGAGATAGTAAGTTATATGTATGCATGATTATTATTTACATTTATAAAAGGAAGAAAAAAAGAAAGTTAAATAATAATTCAACATTAATGAATAATTTTTATATAATATATCATATATATTCATTAACTATATCTGTTTTACCATCAATTTCAAAATAATATGAAAAATATTTGACATCACATTGTAGAGGTGGTAATTAACACACACATAGAAACAACATTATCATTTTCAAAATGATTATAAAGTCTGATGATATATGTGATATTATAAAATTAGACGTATAATTATGTTATAAATATTAAATATATACTTTCAATCCACTTTTTTATCCATAATTGTGAGAAGGTTATGGAAAATGAATTACATCAGTTCTTAAGGTGGAAGTCTATTGTGCACAAGATCAATAGTTTCATTTCACATTTGATGGGAAAGTAGATGGATGTAGGTTATTAATGTAAAATAATATTAGATTATTATTTGGTATTTAATGATTTTATAATATTATAATGGATGTATAACATTTTATATATACATTAAAATAAATAAAATAAAATGCATTTTTAAGAACAATTCCAATTTATCAGGTCACTTCTTTAGATGAGAACAAAATTCATTCTATGGAGGGATTGATAATCAAAATAGAGTCTCTAGTTCACGGGGATTGATTTTTATAAGTAATATTTAATGGATTCTCATAACTAAAATGTTTTTAATGTGTTCATTAGTTATGATTGGATGTTCCATTTTATAATTTAGGTGAGTGGTACACATGTAATGTTTCTATATTTTCAAATAATTACATGTATCTTAAATAGGAAAAAGGATCAAAAAATGGATCATTATAGTACCTTATATGATATATTATATATATATATATTTATTTATAAAATTCAAATTATACAAGTTTTATGTCATGTTCACACTTATCCTTTATGTTTAACTCTAGGTAAACCAGTTTTAACCATAACTCTAGTAAAAAAATTTAAAAGTTTTTTTATTCAATTTGAAAAAACATTTATGTTGAAAATATTATGTAATATTATTTATTTTGACTAAAAATATCTAATAAATTTTACCAATTTCAATTCACCAAATTCGTATAATTTAATTTAAAATTAAACACACAATCACGTTGAAAACTTGGTTTTTTGAAGAATATGATTTCTTAATTAAAAAATGTTTATATATATAAATTATAAATTAAATTAATTCCAATTATATAAATTATATTAATACTAACAATATTTTAATAATTTTACTTTTAAAATCACTTTTAAAAAAATTATCTTTGTAAATCATTAAAAAGACAGTTTTTTATAAAAGTCAGTATTTTTTACTCTTTATCGAAAAATTAATCTTTTTATAAAATTATCACAAATTCCCAACAATATATTTTTTACCAGATTATTTAAAAAGTACTTTAATTTTTTCAATAAAGAAATATAAGGCTATAATAATTTACTTTTAATATAATTATGAAAAATATGTGGAACCTTATTTTTGAAAAAAAAAACAGTTTTATCCTTAAGAATAAATTTATTTTTATCCCATTCATCATAAAAATATTAAATGAAATATAAAATGTTTGATTCAATATATAATATATAAATTTCCTTAAAAACATTAAAAAATAGCATCTAATTTAATTTATTATGATAATAAATCTTTGCCTGCATAAAAATTATTTTTCATGAAAATCATTTATTTCACATTGAAATTATTTTCTATTTTTATTTTTAATAAATTGATTACTAATGAAAATACCTGATACATTTTTAATCCATATAATTTTCATAATTATTTTTTTTCATATTAATACAATTTATTATAATATCGAGATTAAATTTTTCACCATAAAAAATATATTAATTATATAAGATGGTCCATTTAAATTTAGTGTTTCATGTAACACAAGCTATATAAGAAAAAAAATTATTTTTAAAAAATACATTTTATGAAATCTTGGTATCTTACATAATACATCCTTAATTAAATAATTTCTACCTTAAAATCACAATAATTTTATATAGACAATTGAGGATACTTCTACCTCATCATATTATCTAGCTTCCATGTAGCTTTCTCACATTGGTTGTTTCTCTATAAAACATTTACCATTGGAGTGGTATTATTTTGTATCACCTTATCTCTATGATCCATAATTTCCATAATTTCTTTATAAAATTGATCTTACTATTGTGTTATGATCAATGAGTTTAGTACCCAAGGACAATCAGGCATGTTCTTCCTAAGAAGAGATAAACGAAACACATCGTGAACTAGAGAGTGGTTCTATGGTAGCACATATAAATATACTCCCATCCCAACATGAAAAATATTCTCAAATGTGTTAATATACATTGTTATATACTTTCTGTTATTCCTAAATATCATAACTTTCTCTCTTTCAGAAATTTATAGAAACACCAACTCACTAACTTCAAACTCCAGATCTTGCTGATGACTATTAACAAAACATTTACATCAACTTTTTTTATGTTTTTATGTTTGAATGATCTGTTAAAACCATATCTACCATTTCTCATCTATCTTATATCACAATAGTTTTATTTATCCAACTTTATCAACAAATTTGGTGTCATATACTTTATTCCGTAGAGGTCTTCATAGGGAGCCATCTATTTTCTCCATAGAAATCTATTCTTTTAATAAAACTAGATATTAGAATGGTGATAATCCTAACAATGTATTATTTCAATAGAAAAAGATATCAAAATATCTTACTGGGTTTTAATTTTTCACTCTAACTAACCATCAGTATGAGGATGGTATATTGGGAAGAAAATTATCTCCATATCCGGATTCTACTGGAGACTTTTCCAGAACATCATTGTAAACCATTGATCTCTCTCAGATAAAATAGTATATGATACTTGATGCATCCTTAATAATTATTTAATGCATATTCTGGAATTATTCACAAGAGTTAAATATTCTCTAATATAAATTAATTGCGATGAATTTGTAATGCCATTGACAATAAATCAAATAACATTATGTCATATAGACAAATTGGGGAGTCTGATGAAAAAATACAATGTTATGTTTTCCTATTTCCATTATGGTATTGATAATAATTTTAACATCAAATTAGACTTTTCCCTCTCATCCTTAACATACTAAAAAACTGCAAAATTATATATATATTCTATAATATCTATCTTTATATTATCCCACTAGAAAAACTATTTTAGATCTTAATACATATTTTCACATCAATAATTAATATAGAATGAGAACTATGAGACTTATCCAATAACTACATATTTAATCCTATAATAAAAAGAACACATACAAGGTTCTTAAAACTTATTATTTCATTATAAATAAGGTTAATCTCAAGAACAGTTATCTCCTTCTTTTACATCTCTACAACATTTTTTTAGGACACTTTAATCCTCACTTTGATATATGGTTGAATATTTCTTCGATCGAGATAAGATTTATCCCCTCCATTCAAGAAATATAGATAAAAATAATGAAAATCAATTCATATTATATCTTTTTTATCCTTATTATATAAAATATATCATAATCCTTTCTACTCAACGAATCTACCACCTTGTTCAGTTTTCTAGGGTGGTAATATTTTGAGAAGTCATAATATTTAATTAGTAAAGGCCATCTACATTGACACATATTAAAGGCATTATATTTTAATATATACTTTCAAATTCAGTGATCATAATATATATATAATACGTTTCTGCATAAGAAATAATGGATCTATATCTTTAATGAAAAAATTACCATAACTGACAACAAATAATGAGTTCAGTAATATTCTCATGTACCTTCAATTTCTGTGAATCATAAGATATTACCATGTAATGATTCATGAGAATTCATTGAAATAATTTTTTCAGTGCATCAATAAATATCAAAAACCCTTCTCCAATGTAGGGTAATGTAATATCCCATTTGGGGACTAACATTCTCTTTATTTCATTGAATTTTTCATCACATTCATTCAGCCAAAGGAAATTGCATCCATTTTGAGTTAACATGTTTAATGGATTATACAGTCATGACAATGTCACTACAAATTATTGATAATATCTAAAAAAATCCATGAAAACTTTGGATCTCATTCACAATGGTTTCTCTGAGCCAATTTTTTTATAACATCAGCCCTTGATTGATCCTCGTATAAAACTTATATAGAGATTATATGACACAAAAAAGGAACCATTTGGTATCCAAAATTCACTGTTTCTAAATTTTCCATACAATTTATCCTTCCTAGGGTTGTTCAACACAATTCTCATCTGATCTTCATGCGTTTACATTCCATTTGAATATATAAGAATATATTATATATTAAATACATTAATTGATCATTGTAATCTATTAGGACAACATTTATTAAATCCATTATAATAGTTGGTTCATTAGAGAGACCAAAGAGAATCACAATAGAATTATAGGGTCCACACAATTTATGGAATGCTATCATGGGTATATCCACATTCATGAACATCAATTGATGATATCCAAAAAAATTGTCAATCTGAGAAATGTATTAACCTCCATGTTGTTGAATAAACAAGTCATCAATACATGGTAGATGATACATGTTATTTATTATGATATTATTCAGTTCCCAATAATGAACAAATAGTCACATAAATTCATATTTCATCTTAATAAAATAAAATTGTGTGCCCCATGGAGAGACACATGTATAAACAAATTATTTTCCATGATTCTCCTAGAGTTTGTTCTTCAATTATTGGTACACAATCAGATCCATTCAACATGGAGTATTTGAAATATGTGTAACACTATGTATGAGGTCTTTTGAAAAATCAACATCTCATTTGTGTGGAATACTATGAAAGTATTATTTAAGACATCAAAAAACACTCATTCAATAAGAATATCTTTGATTTTGTGTTTATCCCAAACAATATGATATAAACACCCATTTGGAATAACAATCAAGACACATACAATAGATGTGATTTAAAAAAAATGTTCATATTTAGAAACACATCAAAATATTTTCGTAGGTTTCTATGGAATATGAAACATGAATTCCCTTAGAAATCAGTGTGGTATTTATGTTAACAAAGACAACCCCTGCCTAAGATTACTTCAAATTCAACTAGGCGGAGAATAATAAAATTTTCTGGAATCACATTCCTAAAAAATTAAACTAGAGAAGAATCATAGACCTAATCTGTGACCATCATGCTGTAAAGGATTTTTAATACTAAATAAATATCTAATCACTAGGTTGGCCTTGCCATAACAAAAAATAATTCTATGGATATAAATGTGTGGGTAGATCTAGAGTCAAATATGAATTTAGTAGTTCTAGAGTGGATGATAAAAATAACATTCACCATTTCATTTTCATACCCCTCATTAGAAATAGAGATCCCATTTATCACTCAAAATAAAAGGTCGGTGATATCAATCCTCAACAATAACCTTTTGATTTGGGTACTTGTTAGAATAATTTTCAAACTACTTTCATTTACAACAGTATGTTTTGGGTGGTGCATTCTATGTATATTTATATCTATTCATATCATTATCATACTTCTTCCCCTCACTTATATATTCTATTTAAGGATGAATTTATAATCCACACCTAAAACATTGACTAGTCCCCTTAAGACAATTTCAACCTTGTTTCTTTCTATAGTTTAATTAAGGTGGAAATGTCAAATTCTTCTCTCCATGGTAATTAGTGTCCCCTTCGAATTACATCTTCAATTTCATATCTAAATCCTGATATTAATAGATAAAACCCATACCAAATTCCGCCTTGATATAATATCTTTATTTTTATTCATATCTAATAAATTACCTTATGGATAATTCCCTATAGGGGCTTGGTTTTAAACCATTAAAGAATCAATAAACCTTAATTTTATTTTAGATGATAATACTATAAACAGACATCAAAAGTATTGTAAAATTAGATTCATAAGTACAAAATGACTCATCATATTTTTTAATTTTATCAAATAACAACATCAGTATTTTAATATGAATATTATGGGGAAAATACTTATTTGAAAAAATTATCTTTTAAACTAATATCACTATTTGAAGTCAATTTCTTATCGTTTCCTCGTATTATTTATAATAGTATATCATTGATATTATTCTACTTCAAAATGATTGGAAAAAAAATAATTTGACATGAAATGAATATTAGATAATGGAAAACATGTTTCAATGGTACAACTCAATTTCTGGTCAATTAGTGGATCAAAAGAACAACTAAATGAATGTGGATATTTTATCACAATAAACTAAATATAAAATTCTTCCCTCCATTGAATTTATTTAATTTTATCATGATTCATATCCTGGGAAATTTTTGTGATAATAAAAATAACATTTTTTATTCCAACTCTACTAAAATTATATTGATCAGGAGTACAATCAATGATGTTTCCATCAAATCCACTATCAATATTATTCATTTTTATTAGAACCAATTAATAAAACCAAAAATAATTATGTCAGAAATAATAATCATATTGGAAAACCACATAATCATGAAAATTAATTATAGGATTTCTAAATCATTACACCTAATTCTTGATCTACGATACAATTGGAATAACAGAGTCTATTCATGGTCATAATCTATTCAACTATTTAATTATGGTTCATAATGAGTTTATGAATTTATAAATCATATCACCTTAGAGTTCCAAACAAGGTGTGTAGTAGGGAACATTTTCTTACACTACGTTATGATCGAGTCAAAACCCAATGCACGTTTTGATGATTTATTACTACTAGGTATAAAAATTATATATCCACATTTTCTAGTTGTATCTTGATAGGGATGCAATTTCATAGAATCCAATCACACAAAAATTAATAAATATTATAGGAAATTTATCCACAATTTGACTTATACCATGTATTCTTACTAAAGTTTTCTCATTCTAGTTTCCAAAGGATGACTAAAATATTCCGTGATACCAACTATAACAACCCACATTTTAAAAATCTATATATTATATATTATTATATGAACATTCCTTACATTACATAATGATCCATGATAAAATATTATAGGTATAATATCTTTAGCACCATGGATATAAGAATATGTAGTATGAAAATTAAATACATCATCTCCCACTATATTCATCATAGCTATCACCCTTTTTTGGAATATCATAATAAATAACATTTATCAAATCCCAGTGAAAGGATATATAAAAATAGTGAACACTGATGCTTAGAAAGAGTATAAAATGGAGATATGTTTTAAAAAATGACAATAATTGTATTATAATGTAATAATAAGATTTAATAACCATACACTATATATCATAATCATAAAAGAGAGCCACTAAATATATATTGGCCTTTTATAAGGCATGAATCATAAATTAGTAATTAAACATGATCTATAAGAGCATAAAATTTTCATAATATGTAGATTTGTGGCATACACATAAGAATATAAAATTAGTTACATATTAATAAATTATTACATAAATGGTTATCATAGTGGAATGGGTTAACTAACCAAACAATCATATTAATCATGGTTCACTCCCAAGACAATCATAGGGGACAATGTCCCTTACTGAAGTGAGTTAATTCCCCATTCCAATCATGTTTATATAATGTGATATAAATAAATAACTACTGAATTGGAGGGATATAAATTTACTATATCACCCAACACATTATCGAAATCATACAGATATATTCCAAGAGATCATTATACATTTAACATATCTTATCCTGTGAAAATAAATGTGTTTTAAAACAATTTCATCTCTTCATCGCAGCATAGAAAATGAAATATAAAAAGTCCAATAATCCTCTATAAAATATACAAATAGTTAATAATATTGGTATCATTAGATCATACCTATAATAAGAATTATAAATATCAAATTATGTCATCTAAGATGATAAATTATTTTTTAGAAATCACTTGTAACATTAATTCAGGAAAATATCCTTTCCACTTTGAAATATTTTATTTGATATATAATAATTTCTCAAATTTTAAAGAATGTATTTTATTTAAAAAGAACCTTGTAAATTTTTAAATTACTCATCAAATAATTGACTGTTCATGATAATGGAAAATTTTTGTTCATTCCATGTACGTTAAATCAAATATTCCATTAACATTTTAAGATAAAAATTCAATATTAAATTGACAATAATATTACTTTTAAAAAAGTTTTTAAAAAGTAAAACATGTGTAAATATGACATTAAAAAAGAATATGGGAGTATATAAAACATTATTGGAAACATTTATAGAATGCTTATTTTATAAATAACTATGTATAATATAATACATTATTTTATTGATATACATATCATAATATTTCATCATCAGATGCATAATTATAAACAATCTCGACAAACAATGAGATTTTATTAAGAAATTCACATCACTTTGGTAGATTTGGAATCATAAGAAAAATGAATGAATGAAACATAGATGGATATTTATTTCTCATAATTTTCATTAGAATAATCCTAAAGTAAATTCATGGGTAGTATACACACCACAAAAAATAAGTGATGAATATGACATGCGCCACATATAAATAAAAGTGACACAAAAACCCCTCACCTCAGGTCTAAACATACATTATTCAACTTAAAACCTCATTTATAATAAATATAATTTATTATAAATATATTACTTTTCTCTAATCATATATATCATACATTATATTATTTAATAATAACATTTTATCAACTATTCTTTAACATCATTTTTTTAAAATCGCAATTCCGTGTGGTAATTGTTTCGTACATCAAGTATATTTTGGATGCGTAGTTTGGATACATGTATTTGATTATGGTTAAATATTTTAAAAAATAATTATGATATAAATATCATTTATATTTTTATACTCATATTTATATTCATCCATATAATTTTGAAATAGAAAAATGGATTACACCATTCAAGGAGTCTGTAGGACATACATACTCATGAACATTGTTACCATTATTTAACATATAGAATGAGGGAAATTTCAATAATAATTAAAAATTATAGAATCATTCTTATATAATATATATCATATATATTCATTAAAAATATCATTATTATTATCCATGTTAAAATGAAATGAAAATGCATCACATCACTTCATAGAGGTGATAGTCCACACATACATACGTGCGACGTTATATTATTTCAATAGATTCGAATGTAAGTAGTTTGATATGAAATTATAATTAAATAAGTAAAATTATTATATAAATATCTGATAAATACATAAAATACATCATGTTGTCTTTAAAAAGAAGTAGTGATTGAAAATGATTTAAATCTATTTGAAAGGACATAGTCTAATGTACACTGGATCAATAGTTTTGTTTCCCGTTTGATGAAAAAAGATTCGATATAGATTATTAAATTAACATAATACATATAAAAATATTTTATATACTGAATTTTTTATATATTAATGGTTTTATAACATTTCAATGAGTTTTAAGAAAAAATAAAATAAAACCCTCGGTGAAGAATGATAACTCTTCTTCAGAAAACCTCTTTGGGTAAGAACCAAAAGCCTTGTTTTGATGGATTCCTAATCAAAATAAGGAATATAGGTCATGGAGAGGGTTTTAATTAATTTATATTTAAAGTTTTATAATGAACCAAAAAACATTTTATGTTTTAATTTGAGATGAGAGGTGGTTCCCTTTTATAATTGAGACGAGTGGAACATTTATAAATTTTCAAAGCCCTAAAATAATTCCAAGTCAATTTCTTGGAAAAGGCATAAAATGGATCTTTATAAAGCATTATATGATTAAAGGTTGATATGTTTCTATAAAATATGAATTGGGATAGTATTTATGTAATTTTTACCCTTAGAATTTTTACGTTAACCCATGGTAAGCCAATATTATCCTTTACCGTTGTAATTTATTTATCATTTCTATTCATTATGAACAATAATTAATCTGGAATTACTTCAAAATATTAATTAAGATTATTCTAAATATTAAATATATTTATCCAAATTCATTTCATATAATTGGCTGTATTTAATTTATAATTAATCCCTTAATCGATATAGAAAATTGGTTTTAAAAAAAATGTTTTTGTAAGTAAAAAAAATTTTGCATCTAAATTAAACATGAAATTAATTATAATGGAATATTTTGATTATTAATAACATTATTTTTTTAATTTTAATTTTCAACCCATTTAAAAAGGAATTTATCATTTTAAATTTTTTAAACAAACATTTTTTTAGTGAAAATTAATAATTTTCACTATTTATCAGAAAAATTAATCTATTCAGAAAATTAAAAAAATTTCATTGTAATATAATATTGATTTTTTTTAAATATTTATATTACTTTTTTTATAAAAGTTCATATTTATGAATGGAAAATATTATTTTTAAAATATTTTCAAAAAACATAATAATACCACTTAAAAAACAATTTTTAATCTTAAATATTGATTTTTTATTATCCTATTCCTAGAAAAAATAACAAATAAAAGATAAAATATATTATTGACTATAAAATATATAAATTTCATTCAAATAATTCACCAATTGTAACATATTTAATTTGTAAAGATAAAAACAAATTTCACGCATAAAAACCGGTTTTTTTAGAAATAAATTTATTTATCTTTAATATGATTTTTTTTATTTTAATTTCTAATAAATTTATAATAAATGAGTTAATTTTATTTATGTTTAAACCATAATATTTTAATAATTTCATTATTAATATTCATACCATTCAATTTACAATTATGCTAAAACTATCCTGTTATATAATAATAATTTATTTATATATTGCCAAAAATTTAAACTCAGAGATTCGTGTAACACAAGCTATCAAATAAATTAAATTAATTTAAAAAAATATATCACAAAATCATAGAGTTTTACAATTCCAATTTTTCAACATTGTACCTCCTGGAATGGTTTCTCATCGGCTTTGAAGATTAACAACATCCACTTAACGTGTAGATCTACAAATTATATATTCTAACTCAAATGTAAGTGAGAGGAACCAAATTATTAGTTATGGAGGGATTACATAAAGGAAACAATGGGCCAACATTCACATTAAAAATTAGAGGATTGTAATGACTCATTGGACAATATATAATTTAATAAATTATCAAAAAATAATAAAATAATAAATAAAATAAACTATGCACATAAAAAACGCTTGTCTAAGCTCATGGTTACCCATTTACATGAAATGAATACATAAATGTAAAATATAAAACATTTACATCAATTTAGTCTTTATTATTAAATAAAATCTTGGAATAATTTAAAAAATTTAGAAATTTTATTATCTAACGATCATACAAAATATCTGGGATATACCCATCATAAATGAAATATATAAAATAAAAGGACTGAACAAAAAATATAGATAATTACATGTAATTAATTAAGCATTTATTAATTTTGATATCCTTATTACATAATCAATGCATCGAACGTGAATAGAATATTAGTTTCTTATTATCATAATTACTAATTGATTGTGTTATTTAATTATGTTTTTTTCTAGGAGAAAAAATAATGTGTACTAATGAGATACACATCATGTTTTTTGTTTGTTGTGTATCTTGTATAAATTCATTGTGACTCAGTTTGTATCTCAGTTAGATTAAAAAATGTACAAACAAGATACACACCATGTGTTTTGATTTTTATGTTTCTTGGATAAATACCTAGGGACTCAATGTGTATATTGGTCATATTATAAAACACATACTAACAAGATACACATTGTGTGTTCCATTTATCGTGTTTATGCGCAAATCACTAGTTGACATAGACATTCCTTTGGAAATGGTTATTAATGAGTCACATGAAATTAACCTTAACTAAACACCATACATATAATTAATTATTCATGATATTAGTATCACACTATGTTATGTCATGTATTTTACCACACAGTTAGAGATAATTTCACCACGGAACTATGTAGATGATACGATATGTATGCTTGTTATATGCTATGTGGTTTGAAAAAAAGTTTGTGAGGCAACCCCATTCAACACATTATGTCCATTAAATTCTATATGTATCATTACTACTCATTACATCATGTATTCCATGAAACATATATGTGTAGTGAACATGGGAACTTTATGTGTACTCTTACTCACATGCCATGTATCCATGTTTACCATCTTGAATCCTATGTATCTCCTGATTTAATCTTGGATCATTATTCATCTAATATTAATATATTAAATATTATATGAAATATTAAAAAATAGAACTAATTTTCCAAAAAACATTTTTAATAATCTAATAATTAATGAAAAATTACATGAAAAAAACAATGTTACATAATTAATCAATGAATAGTGAATAATTATAATATCTTATGTAACAACTTTGATACCACTTGAATGATCAAGGGAACAATGGAATCAGTTGGACCTATTTCCATCAAATGGTTTTTATCAAGTTCTATAGATTCATCATCGGAACTAGATATAAATTCATTCCCGGAATCCATAAAGACAAAATATTTTCACATATAATTTGTAATAAAATTATTTAATTAATGAATTACCTTCTTATATTCTTTATTCATTAACGAATTGATATAACACATTCTTAATACCAAATAATTTTGTTCCACGTGTTCATTATGAACCTTCTCTCATCACTAAAAAATTCTCATGGAGCTATCATAAATGAATCAATCACCTAACATGATCGATTCTGATCACAAATGAACCCTTCATGAATGAGTATATTTTCACTAGTAGTGGAAGAGAATTTCTTCATGTTCTTTGGAGATTTCAAGGGATGAGAGCTATCTAGAGCCTGAGAGGAATCCATCTAGAACATTTTTCACATAATAAAATAATGTGTCTCTCACATTAATGAAATTCCATAAACGGATTTATAGAGTTTTTAGGGTTAATAAATAAATAATTTCATAATGGGTCTTATTATTTTCTTAATTCTTAGTGAACACCATGTCTAACTAATAATAATAATATATTTTTGACGTGTACTAAACTCATCGATACATTAACTATAATTTTTCATGAAAATTTAAATAAAATTTATTCAAATAATATTTAATATGACAATTATCACTAGACCCTTAAAATCAGTCATCCAATCCTCTTAAATATGTATAGGTCAATGAATAGTGAATATTTAAATAAATATTCCGACATTAATCACCAATATATATATATATATATATATTATAGTAATCCAAAGTAGTGAATAAATATTTTCAAAATATTCGAATAACTAAATTGATAAAAATGTTGTTTACTTCATAATAACCCATAATTATAATATATTTTAATATTCACATAATAATATAATCAATCAAATGGTAAATAAATATTCATTAAATAGTCATCTCACATTTATATTATCTCTTTTAACTGCTAATTGAAAATTCATGTTCAACATAATATAGATAATTATTAAACAATGTATGAGAATAATATTAATAAAACATGTTAATGTCTTATAGAATTTAACTGAGTTTACAAATACACCTTTGGTGTGATCCTTTATATGAATACCCTTATATTTAACACATTGTATTTACTAATTTATTACATAAAGGTACACATAGTAATATCCTAATAGATCATGAATCATATCATGTTTAGGAAATTATGTAGATATAAAATAACCACGATACATGGATAAAAAATCATTTTTTTAATTTATCTTCACTTGATCCTAAAATTAAATTTCTCTTTCAAAAAATGTATGGGATAACCTAGTAACATTCAAAAGATAAGGGTAAGCTAAAAATATCAATAATGTAATAAAAGAAGTATCAAATAAGGTAAAGCAGTATATGTTATTTATGAGGTATATCAAGGAATCATAATAGGTGTGATAATAATAAAATTGAATAATAAGGCATCATATAACATGTTAACATAATGAAAACATGGGAATGGGGTGAAAACATTAAACACATCATCATAAAAATAGGTAATGGCCACCGACCAAGACATCCTAACTTGGTCAAAAAATTCCCATAATGGATTAGGTTTACTTATTAACCCCATACATTACATCTCGTGAGACTAAATCATTAACCAATTCATTGGAGGGATATCTGGTTGCACCGTTCTTAAGATGTATATGTTCATGTTTTTCATATAGATCATTAAACATATGGTCATATTTCAATACATTTTATCACAATATTAAGGAGTTTAGTTTATATATAAGGAATTGAACAATTAATAAGTAATAGGTACACCTATGTGAATACTCTTTAGTGGAAATAAGGATGGATATTCACAAAAAAAACATTTCTCATGGAAGAATCCACATGATAATTCTGAGAGAATAATGAGGGCACGTAAATGTTCATGATAGGGATTAATGAGAGTTAAAGGTGTATATCATCAATTCGAAATAATTTTGGTAGTAAAATGGATGTGTAAATTCACATCACAACATGAAATGTTGAAAAAAAGGCATATTATAAAGATGGTTCTTGAATAAAGAGAAGAAGGATATGATACCTTACATTGAGAAGGTATTTATAAAATCATGGGTGGTGCTTAATAAGAGACTGGGGACAACTTTGGAGGTCTCTATAAAGATAATGAATAATTCATTTATCACTTCAATGGTTTTAGTTAAAGTTAAATGATATGTTGGATGGGTTTACATAGAAAAACAGGGGAGAGTATTTAATTAATTTCCAAACATATGTTTTGGATTATATGTTACCAAGAAATATATAAAATATTACCATGGTTTCTACCAAAGTACAATGATTTTCATTATATTAAAATTTTATTAACTAAAATCATTAATATAATAACACTTTTGATATATAAGTGAGTCAATTTTAATATTAATTTATTTGAAAACCTTATAATTTTATATATGAATTACAAGATTCATTAAGGGTTTATAAAATTAATAAAATAAAATCCAAACACTTTATTTTAAAGGGTAAATTTTTATTTGGTCAGTATTACTGACTTTGGAATATATTATATCACTCTTTTGGTAATTATGATGTCATAATACACATTGTATATTTATAAGGTATTTTATTATGACCTAATAATTATATTATGTCGAATATAAATGAAAAAATCACCGTTGTATAATTTTGACAAACTAATTTAAAAAATAAAATTTATTATATCCAATTAATTTTCTAGGAATGATAATTTTCACTTTTAAATAAAAAATAATCATTAATTGAAAAATAGTATTTATTCAAAATTAATAGTTTTTTGAACCATATAAAAATTATTTTTGTCTTCATAAACATATATTATAATGTGTAATAAATAAAAATTATTTAATAATAAAATTTTATTAGAATATAATTTATTTTTAAATAAATAATGAGATCATTAAAATAAAGTTCCTTGAATAAAATTATACATTCTCCCAAAATATAATATGTTTTTCATCACATCATAATCTAATTTTTATCACACTCATTATGTAATGACCTGTAAATTTCAAGGAATTTATTTTCTTAATTTCTTTGGGATTTTACGAGTACGCAGTTTCTAACGGCACCTGATTCCGAGACCTGGTGTGCCCAGAATAAATTTCTGAAGATTACCTCAGGTACGTTCAGTGAACAAACAAGCGGGTTTTTATATCTTTTGAACCGGTGATCGGAATCAAAATCTGAGGGCACCGATGAAACCGCAGTGTCGTTAATTGTTTAGGAAGACTTTTTCTAGTGTATTAGTTTGCTCAGAAAGAGTTGTTTAAAAAAGCTGTTTAAGTATTAAGTGAAATAAAATTGTGTTACAAATTTTATTTCACATCCAAGTGGTTAAACCCCATGTGTCAGAGTTGGGGTGGGACCCACAAAAAAATTATAACTCCTCCTGGTAGGATATTAGTGAGGTGGGGCCCACATGATCCCCACCCCTTTAAAATTCCCTTAACTCCTCTTCCACATTAATGATGACAACTTAGCACTTCATTTATTATGACAACTTATGATTAATTAAATGAAGTGAATTGAATTTTGAATCATTGATGTTTTGAATTGTTGGAAATGTAAATAAAATAAGGCAACGACTTTATTTTATTTTGGTTGTTTTCATTGTGTGGAGATTTGATAGAGGGAGAGTTCTTGACTTTGAAGAACTTCATCTTCCTCGTTGAAGAATGTGAAGAACATCGGTGCCAATTCTGTCTTCCTTTTTCCCAACGATTGACGAAGCGACTCCATCATTTCGCGGAAACGTCTATGGAATAGTGGAGATTTCCTTTTCTTCATCAAGCGATCAACCTTTGTGAATCGAGGTAGGGTTTGTTTCATCGTTCAAGAATTATTATTTGGCGTTCTTCGTTATATCTTGTACGCTTGTTATCAATATAATGGGAGGAGGTCAGACCACACGAACATGACCGACCCTCCTCCCCCTTTATTGTTGGACTTCGTTGTGGTTTGGAACGGAGGCGGCACGGTGCAACGGCACCTCGTGGGAATGAGGGAACTACGGCTGGTACAGGCCACGACAAAGGAGCGCGGCGCCGCCGCGCCGCCCCGTTGAGGCCGAAAGAGGCCGTAGCCAGAGCCGGGCCACGACCGAGGGGCATGGCCCCGCCACGCCACACTGGAGCACCAAGGTGGGCCGCTGCCGGGGCTGGCCACGGTGGAGTGGCACAGAATCGTCGCGCCATGCCAGTCAGACAAGGGCGGCGGCCTAAGGCCGCGACGGTGTAGAGGATGGTGGCCGGACTCCGCCAGCCGCCGGTGCTCCAGGAGGCGGGACCAGCAGGAACCGTGACGGCTCCGGACGGCCATTACGGCCGGCCGATTCCAGAAGTCTGGGGGTCGTAACCCTCGGCCAGCGCACCTAGGGCGGACCCCATAGGGGTCTGCTGTTTTGGGAAAACAGGGTGGCAGCCCCCCCCCCCCCTTCCTCGTCCGTTTAGCGCACGGGCGCCCGAATAGGGCCAGACCGGCCGCACCGGGCCGGACCACCCGCACCGGTCCAGACCACCCGCACCAGGCCAGACCAACCGCACTGGGTCGGACTCCCATGTCTGGCCGGGCCACACCGTCTGGGCCGGGCCGACCCAGGGGTATCAAGCCGGGTTAGACAGGGCCCGAACCCCCTGATTTCCAGACAGATCCATTCAAACACGCATAACAAGGTCTATGGACCTCTGATCGACGCACCTTCAGTTGCGTAGTGATCCATGGATCAAGTTGGTCGTTTTAGTATATTACACTAATGGCTTCAGAGAAAATTGGGTACATCCGGGTTTGTTCGAACACGAAACCAACTGGGCCCTCGGAGGATAAACACTTATAACTTGAGCTCCGGACATCCGATTCACGTACCGTCAACTTTTTTGGATTCCTCATAGTGAGAAGGTTCTTTTGTATTACTCCGCTCAAGTTTTGGATACAGCTGTAGTACGGTCGGGTTGGTTTTAGCTTAAAAACCAACCGGACCCCTGAGACGAAAAGGCCAATAACTCTCAGACCGGGCGTCCGATTTACAAGCCGTCTGTCGCGTTGAGTTCCTACTGACGAGACATAACTTTTCAATACATCAACACTGGACCTCATGATAGTTTATGTATCGACCCCTTGGCTCGTGGAGCGGACCCTCCTAGAAATGAGCGTGCTGTGTGTGGGAACCCTAGAGCTGGCTTCGACTACGGCGACGATGATGACTGTACTTGGATCCTTCCTGGGTTCGGCAACGATGATGACCATACTGGAATCCTCCATGGGTTCAATGATGATTACTACTGTTCTTGTATCCTATGTGGGTTCTACAGTATTTGACTGTTGTTCTTGTATCCTATGTGGGTCCGGCAGTATTTGACTCTGTACTTGTATCTTATGTGGGTCTGGCAGAGTTGCTGGTCTTGTATCCTTTGTGGGTCCGACAGCTTAGCTGGTCTTGTATCCTATGTGGGTCCGATAGCTTAGATGAGTTAGTGGCTAAATATTATCATCTCTATCGTCTTACGAAGAAGTATACCTGTGTGAGATGAGTCTTAACTTACAGTCATAATCATTGATATGATTGCTGTGCTTTCATGTGTGGATTGGGTTTCACATTTCGGTGTGTATTTGGTTGTGAATTCCTATGTAGAATGGGTTATGTTTTCTTGTGTGGACTGGGTTGTACTTGGGTTCATGTACTAGAGCCGAGCTGGAATTTATGACTTAGGTATATGTATGGGCATATACCTAAGTAGAGTTGGTTGTTACTTTGTGATTGTATCGTTCCATTGTGGATTATCCTCCGTGGATTCTAGGAGACCTACGGGGGTCTTGGGTTCCCTACTGAGTAGTGTATACTACCCCCTCCATGTGTTATGCCCGCACTACATTGTGTTGGATGCAGACGACAGACCGTGCTGATCGAGGTAGGAGCTCGTGGAACTGGACGGTACCTGGAGGTGGATTACAGGACAGGACATACATGGGGCGGACGGCTAGAGCCGAGGAGCGGAGGAGACTATCTGTACCCACCCTTGAGGTGGTATTTCCAGAGGACAACTCAATGTTTCATTTTTACTTTTCTGCCGCCGTACTCTCTTTTCAGTTGTACATTACTTTCAGTTGGGTTTGTATTCTAGCCCATTTACTTTCCAGCACTTACTTTTTTACTCAGTTTACTTAGTGTTTACTTCATCCTGCATACTATATGGTGTTTTTTTTCTTATATAAAGGCAATGCCTTCCCTTATATCGGGATTTTCTCCTTTGGTTCTAGTCTCCAGTCCCTGGCCTATGGAAGGCAGGCTTGCGGTAGTCACGCCACGGTTCCCGAGGACGGGTCGTGACAAATTGGTATCAGAGGTGTTCGGTTCTACCGCATAACTGAAGACACTGATATTTATTCTATGTGAAGCAATAGTGTTAAGGGTGTTGAGTGTGGTTATCAGTCCAGGGAGTCCAGTGTTGGTGCAGCGGCTGACGTATCCATAAACCAGAACCCTGACTTCTGATTTCCGACTCAGTGTACGAAAACATTGATTGCATGAGTATTTCAATGTTTTCTTTGTGATTACTTGTGTCAGGTCACCAGGTATAATGTATTGACCGTGGAACACATATTTATTTTTAGGATGTCCCAACGATGGAAGCTAGCTACGGTTCCGAGCTTTGTGCGAGACGACAACCCACCGAGCGACGAGGCCTCGGTGCAGGGCCCTATTACAGCGGAGGCACCAGCGGTACCTCCACCCTCCGAGCCACCGATGCCACCAATCCCAGAAGCTGAAAGTGCACGTCGCCTGAGTGCACTGTATGAGTTTCAGCATCAGAGACCACCCAGGATCCACGGGGAGACGGACCCTCGGGCATCCGAGGATTGGCTGGAGGCTATTGTATGAGTTTTCAGGTTAGTAGGGACACTAGTAGACCTCATGGTGATCCTTGCAGCGAGTATCCTGCATGCGATAATAGGTAGATGGTGGAGCCTGATGCTCTAGGTGCACGACGAAGCATCTCTCCTTTGGTCGAACTTCGAGATCCTCTTCCACTCTGAGTTTTTTCCAGCCACCCTCCGTGCGGTGCACATTCAAGAGTTACTATAGCTGTGGCAGGGCAGCATGACGGTAGCCCTGTACTCGGCGAGATTTACCGATATCTTGCGCTATTCCATGGACATGGTATGTGACCCATTATTTCGGGCCCGGACCATTGAGAAGGGACTGAGGTATGATATCAGGGCTTCGATGATCTCCATCAGCATTCCGACGCAGGCAGGAGTACTGGAGCGATCCCTTCTTGTAGAGATCTTTCTTGCTGAGCCTACACCAGCATCAAGACCTACCACAGGGCAGCACGTAGCGGAGTCTTCTGCAGGTGGTAGTCGACAGATGTCATAGGGGTCCAAGTGGACCAGACCATCAGGTTGATGACCTCAGGATACTGGATCAGAGGTGAGGGGAACACGACACTGATCTAGCCTTCTGAGGAGCAGATAATGTTATGCATGCGACAGGCAGGGCCACATGTCTCGTGACTGCCCGACCTGCAATGAAGAGGAGCAGTAGACAGTTGAGGGACCACCCAAGAAGAGGCAGAGGTTCGACCGTGGAATTCGGCAGGGAGCAGGCGGACGAGGTAGAGGAGCTACCCGAGCGGCAGGTGGTGGAAGATGCTTCGAGGCTCTACCAGCACCACCAGCAGGAGGTCCACCCTGACCACAGGGAGCTGGCGGACAGAGGTAGGCTCAGATTTAGGCAGTTGAGGCCAATGACCACGGCACACTAGAGATGATTCAAGGTACTATCTGTGTCTACTCCACCGTTGCTGCAGTTCTTATAGACACAGGATCAAGTCATTCTTTCATTGCTGCTGCCCTTGTTCGGAGCCCGGAGATTCCGATGGAGTTGTTGGATCGATCCTTACTGCTAGAGACTCCTATGGGAGCAGAATCGATGACTTCACACTGGTGCCAACAGTGTGAGATTACTATAGGAGGCGAGAGCTTTAGCTGGGATCTTCTTGTAGCGGCTTCGAGGCCTTACGAATTCATCTTGGGAATGGATTGGTTATATACAGTCAATGCTCAGATCGATTTTATTAGGCACAAGGCGCGGTTTATCCGCACCGATGGGAGAAGGTTCAACTTCACCGGTGAGAAGGGAGCCATTGCAGTGCAGGATGGACTCACGCAGAGGAGAGGATAACCGATCACTCATCAGTTGGATAGCCTCATGCTAGGATCAGTTGACGGGCGGAGTCCGAGTTTCGCTGTTGTGGTGGATCAGTATGCAGATGTTTTTCCTGACGACGTTCGAAGACTACCTCCTCGCAGAGAGGTAGACTCATATATTGACCTGTACCCCAGGACAGCCCCAATATCTACTCCAGCATATCAGATGTCTCCCACTGAGCTTCGAGGGCTATGGGTACAGCTATAGGACTTTCCGGGAAAGGGATTCATTCGACCCAGTGTTTTACCCTGGGCTTCCCTGATTTTTTTTCACCAAGAAGGCGAAAAGGAGCTTGAAAGTGTGTGTCGATTAACGTCGCCTGAACCAGGTGACTGTGAAGAATAAGTATACGCTTCCAAGGATTGGAAACCTCTTCGATCAACTCAAGGGAGCACGATGGTTCTCGAAGATAGACCTCAGGTCAACCTATCATCAGCTCATAGTTTGGGACGAGGATGTGCAGAAGACGGCTTTCATGTGTCGGTATAGCCCTTATGAGTTCTTGGTTATGCATTTAGGAATATCCAACACTCCAGTAGTCTTCATGAGTCTCATGAACCAGATCTTACAGCCTTATCTCGATCGATTTGTTGTAGTCTTCATCGATGATATATTGATAAACTCGACTGCTAAGGAGGAGCACGCCTGCCACATTCAGGTTGTAATGGACACACTCAGAGAGCACCAAATTTATGGTATGCTCTCGAAGTGTCAGTTCTAGATACGTGAGGTCCTCTTTTTGGGACACGTCATCTCTGAGGTGGGAGTTACAGTAGATCTTGTGAAGATCGAGGCAGTTCTAGCTTGGGATCCACCCAATAGAGTGATGGAGGTGAGGAGTTTCCTAGGTTTGGCTGGGTACTACCGAAGATTTGTTCCAGACTTCTCCAGAGTTGCAGCACTGCTTACAGCTTTGACGAAGAAGGGGAAACCCTTCATGTGGTCTGAAAGATGTCTGCAAAACTTCCAGGAGCTGAGAAAGAGATTGACCAGTGCACCCATCATGATGCTATTGGAGGAGGGAGTATGGTACGTAGTCTACTGCGATTCATCCTAGAAAGGACTCGGGTGATTCCTGATGCAGGAGCGGGCAATGATCGCCTATGGATCACGAAATTTGAGGCAGCATGAGCAGAACTATGCTACCCATGACTTGGAGTTAGCAGCAGTGGTATTTACTCTGAAGATGTGGCAGCACTATCTAATGGGTGAGTGCTTTACAATCTACTCTAACCACCAGAGTCTTAGGTACATCTTCTCGCAGAATGACCTGAACCTGAGATAGCGGCGATGGCTAGACATCTTCAAGGAATATAACTTTGAGATAGTCTATACTCCTAGATAGGGGAATGTAGTAGCCGATGCTCTTAGCAGGAGGACGATCATTCAGCTTCTTGGATAGGCGACAGAGCATTTAGCTGCTTTTCAGAAATCCTTTGTGGATAGAGATGGGGCACCCATTATTTAGTCTCTCACAGTCACAACTCCACTTCTTGAGTGGGTTAGAGAGGAACAGCATGGGGATATTGACTGTGAGACGTGTTGCGCAAAGATTTCCACATGACATGCACCTGATGGTTTTTCTATAGGAGGAGAGCACATCACCCTTTTCAGAGGACATACCATGGTACCCGTTTCATTACAGGAGTTGGCGCTGAGGGAGTTTCATACCTCCCCTTTGGCGGTACATCCAGTAGTAGCAAATATGTACCAGAATCTCATACAACAACACTGTTGGTCGGGAATGAAGAAGGTTGTGGAAGAGTTCGTTTCTCGATGCCTCACCTTCCAGAAACGGAAGGCGGAGCACTAGGTACCAGCAGGCTTGGTACAGTCCTTGGAGGTTATGGAGTGGTAGTGGGATGGTATATCTATGGATTTTGTGACTGTACTTCCACGTAATTCCAGAGGACATGACTCCATTTGGGTGATCGTCGACCGACTCACCATGTCGGCCCACTTCCTACCCATCAGAGAGCAGGGCTTAGTGGAGAGCTTGAAACACCTCTATGTTCAGGAGATTGCATGGATTCATCGTATGAAATCATCTATCGTCTCTTATCGAGATGATCTCTTTACTAAACGGTTGTGAATGGGGTGGAAGGAGGCTTTTGGGATGCAGCTATTCCTAAGCACCACTTTTCACCCTCAAACAGATGGTCAGACGGAGAGGACCATTCAGAATCTCGAGGACATCCTTCGTGCATGTGTCCTCAACTTTGGTCGTAGCTAGGAAGATCACCTACCCTTGGTGGAGTTTGCATACAACAATAGCTACCACTCCACCATCGGGATGGTACCATACGAGGCATTGTACGATCAAACTTGCAGATCACCACTGTGCTGGACAGACCCTGGGAAGTCAGCACTTGTGGGACCAGAGATGGTCCAAACCATGACAGAGAAGGTCCAGGTCATCTAGGAGCAGATGAGGACAACTCAGAACTAATAGAAGTCTTATTATAATAGGAGGCAGATACCACTAGAGTTCTAGGATGGCTATCATGTTTTCTTACGGGTCTCACCTCGTCGTGGATTATGGAGATTTGGATGGGGCGGGATGTTATCTCCGAGCTTCATTGGACCATTCCAGGTTCCCAGTAGGATAGGTGAGGTGGATTATCACCTGGATATACCACCTCAGTTTCACCAGGTGCACGAAGTCTTCCACGTATCTCATATGAGGAGATAAGTGCATGACCAGATGCATATCATCGACCATGTGGAGCTGGACATTGATGAAGGGGTGACTTTTGCAGAGGTCCTGGTGGAGATCTAGGATTGATAGGAGCGGGTCCAACATGGACGTTCGATACCTCTAGTGCGCATCAGGTGGCAGCATGAGAACCTCCATAAGATCACATTGGAGCGGGAGGCTCAGATGCATGCTCAGTACCCTCATTTTTTCCCTAGTTTCTGATGTCTCTTTACGGGGAAGTTAATCCCTGAGGTGGGAGTGATGTAATGACCCGTAAATTTCAAGGAAAAGTTTTTCTTAATTTCTTTGGGGTTTTATGAGTATGAAGTTTCTGATGGCGCCTAATTCGGAGGCCCGGTGTGCCCGGAATCAATTTCCGAAGTTTAGCTCGGGTACATTCAGTGAACGACCGAGCAGGTTATTCTAACTTTTGAACCAGTGCTCGGAATCAAAATTTGAGGGCACCGATGAAACCGCAGTGCCGTTAATTTTTTAGGAAGACCTTTTCTAGAGTTGTGTTTTCTCGGGAAGTGTTGTTTAAAAAAAGTGGTTTAAGTATTAAGTGAAATAAAATTGCGTTACAAATTTTATTTCACATCCAAGTGGTTAAACCCAATGTGTGAGAGTTTGGGTGGGTCCCACCAAAAATCCTAACTCCTCTTGGTAGGATATTAGTGAGGTGGGGCCCAAATAAGCCCCACCCCTTTAAAATTCCCTAAACTCCTCTTCCACATTAATGATGCAAACTTAGAACTTCATTTATTAGGACAACTTAAGATTAATTAAATGAAGTGAATTCAATTTTGAATATTTGACGTTTTGAATTGTTGGCAAAGTAAATAAAATATGGCAAGGGCCTTATTTTATTTTGGTTGTTTTCGTTGTGTGGAGATTTGAGAGAGGGAGAGTTCTTTACTTTGAATAACTTCATCTTCCTCGTTGAAGAATGAGAAGAACGTTGGCACCAATTCCAGCTTCGTTTTTCCCCATGATTGATGAAGCAACGCCGTCATTCCATGGCAACGTCTACGGAACTGCGGAGCATTCCTTTTATTCATCAAGCATTCAACCTTCGTGAATCGAGGTAGGTGTTGTTTCATCCTTCATGAATTATTATTTGACGTTATTCATTATTTCTTGGACCCCTGTTATCAATATAACGGGAGGTGGTCAGACTGCACGAGCATAGCCAACCCTCCTTCTCCTTTGTATTTGGACATCGTTGAGGTTTGGAATGGAGGTGGCGTGGTGCAACAGCACCTTGTGTGAATGAGGGAACCTAGGCCGGTGCGGGCCACGGTGAAGGAGCGCGGCGCCATCCCACTGCGCCGTTGAGGCGGAAAGAGGCCACGGCCGGAGCTGGGCCACAGTGGAGGGGAAATGCGCTGTCGTGCCGTGCCGGAGCACCATGGAGGGTTGCGGCCGCGGTGGGCCGCTGCAGTGCAGATGAGGGTGGCCGGACTCCGCCGGTCGCCGGTGCTCCAGGAGGCGGGACCAGTAGGTCCCGCGGCGGCTCCAGCTAGCCATTATGGCCGGCCGATTCGGGAAGTCCAGTGGTCATATCCTCTGGTCAGCGCACCTAGGACAAAACCCATAGGGGTCCGCCGATTCAAGAAAATAGGGGGCCAACACCCCGCCCCCCCCCCCCCCCTTCTGCATCCGCACAGTGCGCAGGCGCCCGCCCAGGGCCGGACCGACCGCACTGGGCAGGACCGCCAACGCCGGGCTGGGCCGCCGACGCCGGGCTAGGCCGCGCCCTAACTGGTCGGACCCGGACCTGGTCCAGGTCGCCCCAGTTAGGGCCGACCTGGGGGTATCGTGCCGGGTCAGACCGGGCCCGAACCCCCTGATTTCTGGACAGATCTGTTCAAACGCCCATAACATGGGCTACGAACCTCCGATCGACGCACCGTCAATTGAGTAGAGATCCTTGGATCGAGAGGGAAGTTTCAGTATATTACATTCAAGGTTTCGGTGAACTTTGTTTACGTCCAGGCTGGGTCGAACATGAAACCAACCGGACCCTCGGAGCGAAAACCCTTATAACTTGAGTTTCGGGCATCCGATTCACGTGCCATCGACTTTGTTGGATTCCTCTTAGTGAGGAGATTATTTTGGATTACTCCGCTCGAGGAATGGACGCATCTGAATTACGGTCGGGTTGGTTTTATCTTAAAAACCAACCGGGCCCCTTGGACGAAAAAGCCAGTAACTCTCAGACCGGGAATCCGATTGACGCACTGTCTGCCGCGTTGAGTTCCTATTGACGAGACTGAACATTGTGATACATCAAATCTGAAATTGGTGATAGTTTATGTATCTACCCCTTGGCTCGTGAAGCGGACCCTCCTGGAAACGAGCATGCTGTGTGCAGGAACCCAAGTGTGGGCTGCGACTACGATGACGATGATGACTGTACTTGGATCCTCTGTGGGTTTGGCAGCGACGACGACCATACTGGAATCCTCTGTGGGTTCGATGGCAATGACTATTGTTCTTTTATCCTATGTGGGTCCGATAGTATTTGACTTCTGTTCTTGTATCCTATGTGGGTCCGACAGTATTTGACTCTGTACATGTATCCTATGTGGGTCTGGCAGAGTAGCTGGTCTTGTATCCTTTGTGGGTCTAACAGCATAGCTGGTCTTGTATCCTATGTGGGTCTGACAACTTAGATGAATCAGTGGCTAAATATTATCGTCTCTATCATCTTACGAAGAAGTATACCTGTGTTTTGAGTCTTAACTTACAGTCATAATCATCGATATGATTGTTGTGCTTTCATGTGTGGATTGGGTTGCACTTTCCTGTGTGGATTGTGTTGTGAATTCCTATGTGGGATGGGTTATGTTTTCCTGTGTGGAATAGGTTGTACTTGGGCTTGTGTGCTGGAGCCGAGCATGAATTGATGACTTAGGTATATGTATGAGCATATACCTAAGTAGAGTTGGTTGTTACTTCGTGATTGTATCTTTCCTTTTTAGATTATCCTCCGTGGATTCTGGGAGACCTTCAGGGGTCTCGGGGTCCCTACTGAGTAGTGTATACTCTTCCCTGCACGTGCTATGCCCACACTACATTGTGTTGGATGCAGACGACAGACAATGCTGATCGAGGTAGGAGCTCGTGGAGCTGGACGGTACCTGGAGGTGGATTACTGGACGGGACGTACACGGGGTGGACAGTTGGAGGCAAGGAGCGGAGGAGACTATCTGTACCCACCCTTCAGGTCATATTTCCAGAGGACGGCTCGGTGTTGCAGTTTTACTTTTATTCCACTATACACTCTTTTCAGTTGTACTTTACTTTCTGTTGGGTTTGTATTCTGGCCCCTTTACTTTCTAGCACTTACTATTATACTCAGTTTACTTATTGTTTACTTCACCTTGCATATTCTGTGGTGTTTGTTTTCTTACATAAAGGCAATGCTTTCACATATATCGGGATTTTCGCATTTGGTGCTAGTCGCCAGCCCCTGGCATATGGAAGATGGTCTTGGCGTAGTCACGACATGGGTCCCGAGGACAGGTCCTGACACATTATTTCGTAATTGAAAAAGTAATATTAAAAATGAATATATATAATCACTATTTTATTAAAATAAATAGAATTATTAGTCCTAAGGTCTATATAAAAAGAACATTGTTACACTAGTAAATTTCTGAAGGGAAAGGTTTATCATGGTGAGATTTTCTTTGGGTGGTTCGATGTACATGGTTTAGTCCATGATAACTATAGGCTATAAATTCTACCTTAAATTTTTTTGTTAAAAAATTAGTTGATGAATATTATCTGATGATTTATCAAGGGAAAAATCATGTTACTCTATATTCTCTGTAATCACCAATAAATTTACTATATAGGTAATGATCTTATTGGTTGAGGCCATCAATTCTTTCATATGTAACAATTAAAATTCTTCATAACCCTCAAATATAATAATCTTGATAGTCTACATAAAATGTCTATATTAACAATGGTTATGATTCATTATGGTATTTTAAAATTTATACACCATATAACTATTCATAATAGCCAATGTGGAGTATGAATTTTCTAAAAAATCAGTAATTAATAGGGAATTTAATCTAATCAGGAAGTTAAATTAATTTATAATAGTTAATGTCATTATATACTCTCCCTTTAGAAATTTATCTCTATAAATCATAATTTTATACACTAAAATAGGTATGAGTACACCTATTTCATCACCTCTTATGGTCGCCTTGTCATTTCCACAATCTTATGTTTCAGCTATAACACTTTGACAATGTGAGTTTTATAATTTTGTAGAACTTTTTATGTATGATATAAGATCTTCACCAGTTACTCCTTGCATGAAACATTATTATCTAATGATAACGATTATGGATTTAGTACCAGTGAGAGGTTTGGTATGTAAAATCTCTAGAGGGGTACATATAGAACATCGTGTACATGATATATAATATTTGGGAGTCATAGCTGATTGGACACTAATATGATGGTATCAAGTATCTCATAGGTGGTGATGTATCTAGGAATAAAATTTCCATTTTACCAAACCTAATGAAATTCTTCCATAATGAAATAGAAAGAAATATATTATCTCTGACCTTAAAATCTAGGTCTCATTGAGGATTATTTTTATAGATTTTCTGTTTATTTGTGAATATTTAATATGATGCTAAATATTTTGAACATTCTCTTTCATTTCCCAGATATGATCTGTTTCCATTTTCTCCCACTCTCTATCATCATCCTAGTATGTTGATGTCCAACTCCTCTTACCATAAATAACCTAGAAAGGTTCAATTTGATTACTAGAATGAACACTATTGTAATATGATAACTCCACTAGGGGAAGGTGTTGATCCAAACATATCTGGAAATCCATTGAATATCATTTCAACATATCCTCTATAGTTTTAATGGTACTATCATATTTAACATCCATATATATGTGATAAGTATTTCTTAAGCACATATCTATATTCAATGTTTGATGATGTCTTACCCAAAGCTGTGATGTAAACCTTGAATTCCAATCATATAAAATAGATATGGGAACACCATGAAGTTTTAAAACTTTTGTTATATATATCATGGAGATTTGGTCAAGAGATAAATCTACCTTTATTGAAATAAAACTGCTGAATTTTTAAAGATATCAACTACCAACAATATTTCATTATTTACATAAAATGTATTCAGGAGTCCAATAAAAAATCCATGGTTTCATTCTTCCATTTCCATACTAGAATAATAAACGATTTCATCATACCCTAATACTTATGACACATAAGATTGATTTTTTTTGGAATTCCAATAAAAGAGATAAAAAATATATTATATCCCTATTCATGTTAGCCCATCAGAATTTTATAGATATATATACATATCTGTGATTCCCGGAAGAAAATATAAGGATAATATATGTGTGTCGTGAATAATTTTCCTCTTTTGTTATTGTTTTTATGGTACACATATACATGTTCAGTGGACAATAAATATATATTCAAAAATTTTGTATTGTACAATATTCACTACCTTATTTTTTTGCATCTAATCACCTTTACATGCCTCATTAATCTATCCTAGCATGGATGGTTGGGTATTTATTTGATCATGGTAGGGAGAAGATCCTTTTATTGTACACATATCCATCCTTTTCAAGAAAGATAATATTTTATCTCTTCCAATAATCATCATGGAGAGGGTTTTTGGATTATTTATACATATAAAATCTTCCACAATTTTTTTAATTTCTAGGATAGAAATGCTTTGAACAATCATAATCATTCATCATATCATGCCACCTTTTTGGGGAATATTATGATCCATTTATGTGAATATATAATTTTGGATTTTATTATGTATATATTTTTCACACTTTTATACAATGAGATAATTTCACTATATATTAAATAAGAAGATCATTGTAGCCTATTCTAGAAAATTATATGTGTAGTACTACTCGGGGATATTTAGTTTTGGGGAGGCAGAGGCTATCATGTTTTCATATTTAATGAGCACACAACCAAATTCATTTTTGAATGAATAAATTTAGATCATAAATATATCCCCAATAGTCAGTAAAGTTAGCAATGTTTTAGAGGTTATATTCTTCATTATCTCATTAAAACATTATTCATATTCATTAGTCTAGAAAAACGTGTTTCCATTTTGAGTAATCTTGGTTAGTGGGATTTAAAATCATGATTATATTTCCACAAATTAATTATATTACCAAAATAATATTTGGAAAAATTATATTTCCATTATTTTTGTAGGCTTCATACATACTTCAATTTCAACCATTTTTTGAAGGATCTATAGATATCCATTTCATTGTGATAACAAGTATTAATATAGTTAATTTTTCTAAAAAAACATTTACTGTAATTGAAAAACTAATTTTATTTACTCATGTTATTTAGTCGAGTATTAAAAAACTCCTCATGTTACTCATTAAATATTTAGGTGTTGAGAATATAATCTAGAATGGCTAACACAATTTTTTCAAGGTAATATCTAAATACTCTATTGATCAAATTGATGAAGATCCCTATAGAATTAGTGAGTATAAAATGGAATCGCTATGATCTCACAGTGTATGTACCTTGTATGAAAATTATTATTGGTTATAACATCATTCTTCAACATTACATTATAATATCCTGACCGAATATAATGTTTAGAGAAATAATATTCTCCATGTAGATAATTTAACAATACATCAATCCAAGGTAGATTATACAAATTCTTAACCATGATATAGTTTAGTTCATGATAATAAATTCCGAGTCCTATTGACCCATAGAAATTATTAACAAAGAGGAATGGTTCACCCCATGATGGAAAACATGGTTGTATAAACTATTTTCCCATATTATCCTATATTTCCTTCATTAGATCCGAAGGTTCAACAGAAACATTTATATACATAGCCTATGATATTTGAAAATATCTAGGTGTGATCATAAATGAGAAATCAACATCATGCCTAGGGGAAGAATATAAAATTTATTAGGAAACAAATTACTGAATTCTATTACATTGGTAATGACATCCATGATGATCTTTTCATTAATCTCAATATATTTTGGACATGTGTAGGTCATATATTTTACATTATCCTTTCATTTTATTTAAATCCTTTATTAATGAGGTAATCGCTGCATCATTATGATGTCATAAATAATTTTATTTATTTAATGTATAAAAATTATAAAAATAATATCATGATGTAGGAAATACTTTTATCTTTCCAATGACTATTTATAGTCAAAAATATTACTTGTATAACCCCATGTAAAAATTGTTTTAGTAAAACAACGCATGTTTGTGTCATTTTTACTTTTACATTAAATAAAAAGTTATTTATGTCATTTCCCAACCAAAGTGGCTCCATGGGGTCCCCAAGTTGACCCATAGATTGTATTAGTCGGCCATGACACATCTAATAAGGGTAGGACATGTGTCAAGCTCATATCATATTATTAAAACATTATTTTTACCTTAAACTATACTAATTACCTCTAATCGCGACTAAAAACATAAAAGTTACTATTCACCAAAAAAATTATTTTAATTCCATTGAACCACATTTTACTTCTTAATGACATCCATGTATGTCGGTTTTTGAAATTCAAAACATGGAGCTGGAAAAGTTTCATTTAAATGAAAAATCAGTTTCTTTAACTACCACTTAGTGGTTTCACTATTCATCAAAAATTGATGTTTTTCAGAAAAATACCAAATATTCACCCTAATATATATTTGATATTCTGAACTCCAAAATGATGTCTATTTTCAAAAATTAAAAACATATAAGTTTCATTAATTAATTTAATAATTAATTTCCACTGTCAAAACAAATAGCGCGTTTTTATGAAACAATATCTATTAAAAGACTGACACTAGTTTAAGTCCAATTTCAAATTGAAATTAATTATAATGACCATTATTGGATTAAATGGTAAAAATATATTCTAATTTTACTTTAAAAACAATTCAAAAGATAATCTAATCATATAAATAAATTAGATTAAAAAGAGGTTTTGAATTAAAATACAACATTTTTCACTATTCATAAAAAATGAACTTTATCGGAAAGATACAAAAAATTTACACAATGTAAATTTTGATATCTCGATTCGAAAGAAGAATTTTATTTTTTCAAATATAACACATAAAATTGTCAAAAAGTGGATTTAAAAGAGGTTCACCATCAAAAGGCGGTTAATCGACCTTCTAAAGATTATTAGAATGCTTACGCTTAAAAATTGAATTCATTTACATTTTTAATCCTCTAACATTTATTGTAAAAAGTAAAAATATTTGACAAAAATATATAATCATTTTGTAGTTAGTTCTGTTGATTCCCGCCATTACAACGGCTAGGCGTTAACTACCATTTAATATAATATTATTCTATTATTAGAGTGCAACGTAAGATTTCAAAAGAACTCATTGTTGCGTATTAGGTAAGCCATCAAGCATAGTGTTCCCTTTAAATTAATATTAAAATTTTATTCACAAATATGGCTAAATATAAAAATGTCATATTCTTTATTTACGTGGGGTGTTACACATATGTCCCATTAGATTTCCTGCTCAAACTTCTTTGCTCAGAAAAATCCATCCCACGTATGTCCATAGAGTACCGCAGTGGTCTGTGAAACTCACCGCACACTCATCCATAATCATCCCTACCTACTACATCTCTAGATGCTCCTAGATCTAAACTGAGCGTAGGTATGATGAGTAGTACTCCTCATGGAATAACAGTTGGAGGTCGGTCCATTTGAGTGTCGACTCATCATGCATTGGAGTAATGAGACTCAACAAGTGCATAGCTGCTTCATATAAAAGACTAGCTATCTATGAAACCACATGATCCGTTAGTGTTAGGATGAGTCTGATAAATAGACCGCTGACTCTATAAAATATCCTTATGCCTAAGGATATTGATCTACACAGAACCTTTATGGCCTCTAGTTCTTGTACTCACATTGCATGCTAAGTCACGATGTATCCTCATCCTTCTCTATTGGGATAATATGATTCTCAATAGGCATATGTTCTACTACCAACACACATGGAGGAGAAAGTTCAAGGGATGAACCATGAAATGAGGCATTATTGCCCATCATATTTTCATTAAGATCCAGAATGGGTATCCAAGATGGTTCTTGTCATGGAGGAATCATAATTCTTTAGTCAATACATATGGTGATTATATGACCATATATATATATATATATAAATATAACATGAAGCTGACTCAAGAAGGATAGTCAAAGACTCAATCCTATATAATCCATGTACCATTATTCCCTATAAATAGTATATTGGAATGAAAATTCCACAAGTAGGTATTAATGGTACATGTGAATGTCTAAATCAGCCACCGAAACTATCACTGACCACCTTGGAATGAGAGCTACACTCTAAGCCCCTTAGAAGTAACTACCGACCTATCTGACATCTGTATAAGATACCACATGTTTAGAGAGATCCCATAGAAGGGTGCATATATACATACCCAATAAGATTCCTCGAAATATAATGAGGGATAAGTAAGAGAAATAATAAGAATAAAAATAAAGTAGATAGTAAACAAGATGCAAGATACAATGAATGAGAGTAATTCAACCCAAACACAGAGAAAGTAAACTCGTCCAGAAATAAGGGTGTAAAATTGTGTGACAATTTATTAAACATCCAATATTTTTCCACATGTAATAAGATAATATAATCATCCAACCATTTGAATCAAAACACATCAATCTCATGGCATACCTCATTTGTCATAAAAACCCATTGAAGGAGAGTAACCAAATCCAAAGGTCTGGATAGATATGAATATATATATATATATATATATATATATATATTCAGTCAATAAAATCCCAAATAAGAGAGTAAGGGGATATCCATCTCATAGATCAACCTAGGATAAAGAGTATGCAATAGTTCCAAAGGTCCATTAACAATGTCCAACATCTCACCCGTCTGCTCAGTAGTAATTGTTCATGTCAAACTACATCATATCACTATGTTGTACAGTCAAAGGGTAACAATCTTGAAGTATTATACTCTCTTTCAAGAACATTAAGGGTACTGTTAGGTTTGAACTTGTAATGGAAACATGCATTAGTTCATCTTGGGGCCTCCACTCTAGTTTCAGAAGGATCAACACCCAATCTAATTAGAGGATTCCACAATATAGGAAGAGGACCTATGCCCAAGCTATTTGGGTTGGGGTCCACTATATAGGTTGAGGAATGACACCCTTATGAGGTAGGGTGTTCCAATCTATTCATATAGGACCCGCATCCTACTATATTGGGGGGTTCAACTTAGTAAGAATCTATAGAGGACCCCCACCCATGATGATGTGGGGTTTCGCTCTATAGATCGAGGACCCACACCCAGGTTTAATTAGAGGTCCCAGTCTAGTCAACAAGGACCTAATCACTATCAATTAAGGGGTTCAACTCAGTATGAAGCCATAGATTACATGTACCCATGCAGATGGGTGGTTTCACTCTATTAGAATCCTCTGCTGATACTGGCTAATCACTTCCATCATTGAGTGTCTCCTAAAACATGATTTCTTCCCAAAACCTTTCACATTTTATCTCAATATCCACATCTGATGGAACAATCGTGTACTATATAAAAGAAAATAATTAAATTCATTTTTAGGAAAAAATACGAGTCCAAATTATGGATATATATAACATTGATGTTTCCTCAAAAGAAGAAAAGTATTGAATGTTGTGTGAGAAAACCCGAACAATGTGTGATCCTTCTCCACTGCCTATTTGTGTCCCTGACTAGGATATAGATCTCTATCCATGTTTTGGTATATTCTATGCCAAGGGAATACACGTCATGTATATGTCACCTAGGACTAGGTTGTTTTCCCCTGGCCGTGTTAGTGTACATGGACCCATGATCGTGTACTTTGGTGCAATATGTGTTTCACCACATGGAGTGCTTCATGCATGCCCTGGACATGTCCCTATACATAGATACATGGTCATGAGCCTGGTCATTCACTACCACATGGAGTCCTTCCCATGGGTTTCATTAAATGTATTTTCTACCTAGGTAGGAGGTACATATCATGTACGTTGGATACACACTGTGAAATCCTTAGAGATTTCAAAGACCCAAGCCGCCAGACCCAAGGAGGTTCAGACCGTGTGTTCATAATTTTACATGGTGTGTAGATGGATTTCCAAATTTTCTTAGATCCACAATATGCAGCATAATCCAAGCCATTTTTTCATATATCCTACATCACTTAATATTAAATCATAAAATATAGGTTGGATATATTTTATATGGTTGTCGTTCGCCAGATATCGGATTATGTTGATCCTTGATGGTTTCTTCACTCGACTCGTATGCATATCCCATTCAGTCAATGAAGATTCAGAGACTAATCATCAAAATGATCACAGAAATACCAAATACATCCCAAATGAAACCCAATTTAATTGATACATCTCTATTTTGTGATACTGTTTCAATTTCGGGGGTCTGATTCAGGTCAGTACCCCCCAAAAATGACAAAGTGTGACTGGGGGGTTCAACCAGTGATGAATGTGATGAAAATTAGTGGGAAAGCACCAGAACAACTAGTTAAACTATAATGAATTTGTGGTCTTAGAAAATGATCATGGATGTTCATTCTATGTAAAAAAATATTGAAATTTTGTTTTTCTGGAATATAGTAGCATTCGAATGTTGCAACTAGCACAAATCAATAAAAGATGTATTTTTCCTAAGTATATTTAATAAAAAATTAAATAAATGATAAATGTTTTCTTACTACATGAATACATGATTTCTAATAATCTAAAAAACACACTATACAAGGAACCATGTATTACATTTCATTCACTACATCCTGATCTGCTTTAATTCGGAGATTCTACATCATTTGATTTGATTCCACAATTAAAAAAAAGAAAAAATATATAATTTTCATACGATTTATATAGATAACCATAGATAATTAACCATGAAACTAGCCTTATATAATTTCTTATTAGGTTAAAATGAATTAATTATTTATTTAAAAAAGAAATTAATCCACTTATTGTACCACCAATGTGTTTTTTTAACGCCCCATGATGACTTATTTGAGGTCATGACTAGGGTAAACACCGCATTACAGAATCAACCATTTTATCAGTTTTATAATCAGAGATTCCATTTAATATTGTACTATTTTCATTATGAAATGAAAAATTGTAATTTATAATATATTTAATATTTATATAAAATTAATTCTATGCACATTAGGCCCTAGAATCACATATTTTCTTATTACCTAGTTCTAGAAATATATAAAGAAATATTTCAATGTATTACAAGAAAAAAATTAGGTCTCTATGATAACAGTATTATCTCTATGATATCCTTACATATTAAACATGTTACTCTTATTATATTATAGATAAAGGTTACAAAATTATGGTGATCTCAAATTATTAGTAAGAGCCAGGTATAGTGGATGATATCATAAATCAATACACATAATCAATATAGAAAGGTATATAATTGTAAACAAATTTCATTCAATAAAAATCATGACTATCCTTACAAAATAATGAATAATAAATTTGAAAATGATAACAAAAGAGTACATTATATTTAATAAATAATATGAATATGAAATTCATATAGATAAAATATAATTGTAAAAATATCATGGATAATAAGATAAGGCATAATAAATATTGAAGGATAAATAACTAAAAACACATATAATATACTCATGAAAATTAGAATAAAATGGATCCATAGATATTAAAAATATGAAAATTCCATGAAATATAATAAGTGAATTATTAATTAAGGAAATTCTTAATTATTGGGTATCATGATCTAAGGCATCATGATACCTCTACCTTAAATATAATTCACAAATGATTTTAAATCTATTAGAAACCCCCATTTAATGTTATCTTACTAATTCACATAATGTAAATACTAATGAATCAAGGGGATATATAATTTCAAGAACCACCCTTCACTGTATCTCAATATAATTCCTCATATATTTTATAATCGATTTAATTCATGAACTATGTTCTTTATCATCAGAATATTTATTTTCCAAAAAGAATACATAATTATCAATATATCAACAGATAAATAAATAAATATCAATGTTGAACACAGTATTTAAAAAATATATATATTTCAAAAATACAACATATTCATTATAAATAATATGGATATTTAGGGTAAATCTAATGTCCAATGATGGTAAGAAAGTGAATATTTAAAGGGAATGTTAAAGATAAAAAAATGTGGCGTGGAAGTTAATGTCAATTCTATCCCTGTACAAAATAATCCGAAACCATATTACATATGAATATAGATGACATAAATATAATATAATCCCAATGGAGCATATGTAAAATAATTGATGTTTTCATTTATTAATAGAAATACAATAAAAATATAATTAAAAACATTTATAAGGTAAATTTTATTTTTAATTTATTTTTTTTAAAATTATAAATATATATAAAAATTAATTTTCCATGAATGTTAACTACTAAAAATATATAAAAATACTTATAACATTTCATTGGTTATGATGGCAATATATTCTGTTCTTGAAATATGCAATAAAATAAATATTTCATTCAAATTTTCATAAAAAACCAAACTATTCATGTTTTGAAAAATAATAATAAAGAGTCGTTAAATTTTGTAAAATTAAAAAATGAATAAAATTTGATTTAAAAAATATCCTTTAAAAGGATTAATTTTTTCTGCATGCGATTTCTGAAAACAAGGTATTTGATGAAAACAAATTTCCAATCGATGCATGAAACGAAGTCACTTTTTCTTAATAACATTTAGTCAATTAATTTACATACCAAATAGTATAAAATGGTAACAAGACATGAAAATATCATGAATAACCACAGAATAAGATAAATAAATTATTTTATTAGGATATGGTTAAATAATTTCTCTCAACTAAGTTTCAATAATAAAAAATATTGATAAGAATGAGATTTTGAAATTAACTCATACAACGATCATAAATTTAAATTGAGAATTAATAAATGAATAAATTATGAGTATTGACTATAAATCAACATGAAAAGTTAAAATAAAATATAAAATAATAAAAAATTATTTAACAATCAATCTAATAATTTCAAATATGATGAATAATTTCTAAAAATAATGAAAAATAATTGAGTTATGATATTATTTTCAACTTGGTGACTCTTAATTAAAAAAACCTAGGATGAAATAATAAAAATAGAAAATTAAAATAGCATTATGTATAATTATTCATGATATTTAACTTAAAATGTGCACTATTTATTCCATATAAAATAAATTATGTGAAAAATAATATAATATACCTCAATGAAGGGAAATTGAGAAGAAGTCCCTAACCTCATGATTCTTTTTGGTTGAATTTTGATTAACATAATATATAGTGGTTTTAATGTTATTATTAGCTTATTGAAGAACCATATTAATATTTATAATGTCATATATGATCCCTTTATAACATCTCATAACTCATCAATAATAATTTGTAGTTTTTATTGTTATTTTTGTTAATTTAGATTTTTTTATCATTCCTGGTTAGTCATGAGAGTTCCAGTTCTTACGAATATTATATATTTAAATTGTAAGTAGTAAAAAAATAATAAAATAGTTGTTATATTTTTACTTGAATTTAAATTTTAAAACCAATAATGGAATATGTTTCTGAGAAATTAACAATGTTACAATAATGAAGATAGTAGTCCGTACGTACTCATGAGTAAGGTTTCCATATTCAAATGATCAGCATTGAAAGAATATATGTAATATTTTATCATTATAGGTAGATAAAAATATCATATATATCCTATTATTTAATTAAATATAGATATATATATATCATACATTAAATTTGGAGATGAAAAAAGAGTCACATCACATCGTGAAGGTGGCCGTCCACACATACACAATTGATGTCAAATTTTAGGGAAAGAGAAAAAATAATATATTTTGTTAAAAATGAAAAATAAACCATTAATATCACAATTATTATATTTATATCACAAATATTCATTAACTTTATCTCTATTACCTTCCATGTAAATAATTATTGAAAATAAATCATATCGCATCGAAAGAAGGTAGTCCTCCATACACACAAGAGTCGTTATCGTATCTCATAAAGAATGAAAAGAAAAAAAGGTTTATATTATATTAATAATCCATACGTATAATTGGGTATTAAATATCATATATATTTTTTATATCCATCATCATGCCCAACTATGAGTGATGGTAATGAAAAAATGAATTACATTTGTTCACGAGGCGGTAGACAACAGTTCACATGAATAATGATTTTATAAACCATTTGACTGAAGTGGAGATGGTTTTAGGATATTTAATTGATGTAAAAACATATATTTATATTTAAGATGTTGTTTTAAATATATAATCACGTTTCAATAATAATTTAATGAGTTTGTGAAAGAAATAAAATAAATTTTCATATTGAATAATGTTACCTCTTATTCTCGTAACCATCTTATGGATGCACCAAAGGCCTTCATAGGTTGAATTTATGACCAAATAAAGTCTTATAGTATGATATTATAGAAGTTTAGAAGTTATTTTGGTAGGTTTTTTACAAATAAAACATGTTTGACAGTATTAAGAAAAGAGATTAGTTGGTGGACTTTTAATGGCGAGGTTAGTGACACAATCAAAATTTGTGAAAATAAAATGGTGTACCAACATTTTTTACATGAAAAAAGGTCCAAAATATATTATTATGGATAAATATAAATGATAAGAACTATAAATTTCTATAAAATATATTTTATAAGTTTTTTATTTTATTTTAACGCTTATGTTGTTTAGTTTAATCCCTTGGTAAACTCATTTTTAACTTAACCACATTAAATATTTTTTTTTTCTATTTTCAATAATCATTTTGGTTAAAAAATAAATTAAACTAGTTAGATGAAAAACATTATTCTTATTCTAAATATTAAATCCATTTTTCATAATTCAATTCACATATTTTGAAATTTTAAATTTAAAAATAATCTCATAGATGAAATTAGACGGTGGTTTTTCAAAGAGAAAATGGATAATGGTTTACAATGTTTTTATATAAAAATCCATAAGAAAATGATTTCAATGAAATAAATTATATATATATATATATAATTAAAATAATTTTATTTTAAAAATAATAGAAAATATAATTTATTCTTATAAATAATTTAAATTTAAATTCATTTTTCAATTAAATTTCTATAGTTTTCACTATTCATTGAGAAATGAAATATTTCTTAAAAATACAATAAAAATAATCCAAAGATTATTTTAATAATATGATTTAAAATATTAATTTTATTTATTAAAAATAATCTTTCTACATCTGGTAGAAATTTATTTCTAATTATTTCACAAAGCTTGACTAGACCACCTTTTTGAAAAGTATAGTTTTTTAGAAAACACTTTTTTAGTTAAACGATTCTTATTTTAATCATAAAAAGTAAATAAAAATAATTGTAATAGTTTATTTAGTACTATTAGTATTACCCAATTGAATGGATAGTTTATAATTATATACTGAATTATGGTTCATTATCATTCAGTGTTGTGTGTTTTATAAGCTATCAAAGAGATTAAATTTATAGAAAATATTTTTCACATGTTGTTTAAGATCAATATTTCATGTCAAACATGATATCAAATAAGTTGTTCTTATTTAATAATATTTGTGTTATTACATTCTCTGAAACCTAAATAAATTGTTTCCATATAGTTAAACATGATCCCGGTAATCAAGGGTTTGATATTTGAAAATTATTTTCATAAAAACCAAGATCATAAATAGGGTTTACAAAATTATATTAATAATGTAAAAAGGTATGTATATATGTCATATGGAATAACGGATTACTAAATTTTTAATTATGTGAACATAGGTGGAAACTGAATATATGGACCTGGAATAAAAGCACAAATAATTAACTTTTGGTATAGGTAATTGGTCAGAAGAAATTAAATTATAAATGGAATGTTAAGGACACAAAAACCATAAATATACGGTGATTTAAATGTCCATTTGATTTATCATATCATATTTTAATAGGATAGTTTCATTTTCAAGTCATTTTTCCAAATTTTAGGAAATTATTTAATTATTTAAGAATATATGGAAATATAATTACCCGAAATCCTTCATTTTCATAATTAAAATTTCATACTTTGGTTATGCATCCATCAATTTCTAATTCATCTCTTAGTCCTTCAAATTAATATTTATAAATGATTTTTTATGCATGATGCCAAAAAATACATTTAATGGATTGTAAGATCTATAAAATATTGACATGTCTTTATTTTTTTCATTAAATATTTTCCAATCCTAATATGTTCATCACATGTTAACGAATATAAAACATTAATCAGTTAATCTCCAGAGTAACACAATTTTTAATCATAATTATTTATTTATAAAATAATTGATCTTGAAACATTATCATATTAACAAGGAAATCATGTTGGCCAATGGTTGGCGCTAAACCCATATCTTCATTCTGTTGTGGGTTGAATAGCTATAATCTTTCTAGACATGATGGATCATCACCCAGTATGTAAGTTATCCTTTTCCTAAGTCTATATTAATATATTTCCTATAACATTCTGAATTTTTTTTATGGAAATCCTTAGAATAAAACAATTCAATAAATAACATTTTTTCAAACATTTTTAATACAACATTTTCCCATCCAAAAAGTAAAATAATCTTGTTTTAATATTATTAAAATGTTATTAATGATCAATTTAATCATAAAGTTATTCAATACCTTTCTAAATATTTCTATAAAAATTATGTAAATTTTTTTGAAATAAAATTTTTACTATAACACATACCTAATAAATTGGATGTATTCCAAAAATAGTTTTCCAAAAATATCCTTAATCTCTGAAAACTAACATTTCAAAAAACCTAAATATTAGAGTTTAAGAATTAAAATTAAGATTAAGCATAAAATTTTAACCCGTAATGGTATCCATAAATATTATGTTAATGAAGAAATATATTACATTTAAATATTACATAATCTTTATAAGTTTCTTTATTTTTATAACCAAAATACAAATAGTAAAAAACATCAAAAACATAATTCATGAATCAAAATACATAAATACCTCATTTGTTTTATTTCCACATAGGACATTTCAAAGTATAAGGATTAATAATTCAATGATGCAATTGACTTAGATAATTCCTATGTTTCCCATATCTAAGACATAAAACTATAAATGGATCTATAAGATGGTTTTTTTCCTTCCATCATACATTTAATTATTTTCATGGAATTTATTTAATTTAATCCTTTCTTTTCCACTTATAATTAATTTTCTCATACCATTGAGAAAATTTTCATTCCATTAAGGACTCCATTGGATTAACATAGGTTACAAAATTTCATTATCTATTCAAATCATTCATAATGGGTTATAAATAAAATGTGAATTATCCAAATCATATACCCTAATTGTCACATTCTTTATTTTTCAGATATAATTTATTTCATTTTATTACTTTTACTTTTGGAACAATTTTTTTTTCATGAACTAGGTTGCATTCAATTTAATATTTTATGTACTTATTTTAATACACATGTTTTGGCCTTGACAATATCTAGTGCACTACAGTCGAAGCCACATGCCCTCGTTCGAGTCATCTTGCCAATTCGCCCGTTTAACTGCACGGTCTGCTCAGTGTTCAATGTAGGTATATAATGTGTAATGAATAATGATATTCAAATGAAACAAAAATAATAATTTTAATTATATTTAAGAAATTTCCTTAAGGACAATAATAATAAGACTATTTTCGAATATGATTATTATCACAAATAGTGTTAAGAATTGTAAAATCAATGACGTCATTTTAAATATTTCAATAATAATTATTGTTGTTAATATTAAAGTATGTTAATATCTTTTGTTTTATTTTATTTGGATTCAAAATTTTCCTTCGAGGTGCTGGCCAATTTGGGTTGAATTTGGTGGTTTTTTGATAAATTAGATTTTTTTTGGGGCATGACAACATACGACACACAGGTGAAGCATAATTGTGAAGTCATGTGGCTTCACCAGCAACTCCATGTAACCATTCTGTTGTTCAATTAACCAAATAAAATGAATTAATAATAATGAAATAAAATGAAATGTGACAAAAAAAATGAGAAGTAATTGTTAATTATTTAATAAACAATATTTTTTATGATATTATTGATAATATTATTATTAAAGGATGTTTTTATTATTAGTATTGTTATTTTTATTCTTTATTTTCTTCCTAAAAATATTATTATTGTTATTATTATTATTCTCCTTCTTATTCATTATAATTACCAATTTTATTTTTAGTTCTATATTGTTTTTGTTTTTTTGTTTTGAGTAGGGTTTTTCCCTTAGTGAGCACCACGTTCCTCTCCCATGGATACATCCACATCATGCTGACTCTCTCCACGCCCAGTGCATTGCAGTCCCTACTGCCACACCACTCAGCTCCCCGACCATGCCCATGTGCCGCAGACCTTCTCCTCCTATGCCAGACTACTCCCCGGCCAGGCTTTTCACCTACTCGCCCGCCTCCCAGACCCACCATGTAGCCCCCTATTCCCTCTCCCATTCATGTCTCACTCTCCTCCCCATCCGTAGTCACTAGAAATACCCCTTCATCATGCCCCCTCATCGCCTCCCTGCTAAAGCCCCCATATGTGGTGCTTCTTCTAGTGTTTTTGTTTTCCTACCACTATTCTCCTAGCCCGACGCACCCTCCCCTCTTCCTTTCTTCCTCATGCACCAATCCCATAGCACCCCCCAGCCGACCAGCACTAATCTATCCATCTAACTCACATTGTGCTTCCCCCTTCTCTCCTTGGCCAATCCCTCCTTCTGGAGACCCCCACTTGACTGGTCACCACACTGCACCCCCCTCTTTCGGACCAACATGAACTACACCAGCTCTGCCTTTTGCATTGCACCAGATCCTTCCGGTCAGCCTTCCCCTTACACCGACACCCTGAACTTCCAACCCCACCGGTGCACCCCAATTATTCCTCGGACAGCCTCTCGAACCGTTGCAACGGCCTTCCGCACCCTTCGCTACAAGTTCGGATCACCCTGGTAATCACTTCCTCCTCTTTGCTAGGGTTTTTGGGTTGCGGTCAGTTTAATTTGGATGCGAAGGGTTTGTTATTTTGTTCTTACAACACACACATGTTGTTTGAGCTTCCTCTTGACATGTAGTGTCCTTTGCGCACTAGTTTTGTAGAGTTTCTACCCACCAGTTGTTGGATCCTCATCTAATTTTTATTTGATGAATTAATTTTCATTCAAAATTTTCTTTTATCATATTATTTAATTAATTTTTTGTAGTACTAAGTTGGTTTTCATTTAAATTTTATTTTAATTGGAAAATTTTTAGTAGGTTGTTTGCATTATGTGGGTGTTTTATGATAAGAAATCTATAGTGATTTCTATATTGTAAGGATAGCTTTATTAATTTCTATAAGTGGGGAAAACTGTATTTTTGAAATGGCATCGAGTGAGTTTGGTTGTAAAAGAAATTTTTTTAGTTTAGTGGGTAACGCCAATGGATTATATTAAATTGTTTTATATGATTTAACTTTTGTGTTATTAAATTATTTGTATTGTGAATTTTTTTTACATATGGTGCAAGGTTTTCCATTAAACTATTTTTGTGTTCTATGTCAAACATTAAAATGGTATTTGAGAGCATGTGATGTCGGAATACATTCGAATTTAAAAATTGTTACTATAGTGTGTGTAAAGCCATGTTACATACTTTTACTCTTAGTTTATAATTTTTTTATGATCTATTATATTACGTCACTAGTGAGAAACAAGATTAAAACATGTTTTGGGGTTAATCTTATTTAAAATATGTACTTAAGTGTGTAAGTTGTGGATTGTTTAATGATACGTGACTCTAAGCAACACTAATGGTTTAATTGAGTATGTAACATAAGAAGATTAAGTTTTGAAAATATTTTTGGTCTGTTTATGGTATTAAAAGAGGGTTTGGGTGTGAAAATGTTGATTTAGTGTGTGTAAGTACCATGTTGGGAATTAATGTATAACTATTACATGTGACATAAAATTGAAACTATTTTGAGCACAACGCGAGAAGCATAGTTAGCTAGGAGGGTGGACTAGACTAGTGGGCTAGTGTTCTGAAGGTGACTCGACTCGGTTTCAATCGTAGGACTGAAGAGTGAAAAACTTGCTAAACACATGCTTTTCTGAGGGTTGTGGTCTTCTAAGCCAAATTTTCTGAGGGTAATGGCCTTCTAAACCACGTTTTCCAAGGGTTGTAGTTTCTAAGGCACGTTTCACGGAGACACGAAGATATTAGGACCCACTCTAGCTAACACCCACAAGGCCTCTCCCATATTTGGTGCTCATTGGTTACTTTATGCTCATTAGTGTGACACTTTGGTTATTTTAAAAAACTATGTGTGTGTATAAAATTTAGTATTTCCATTTGAAAATGTTTTCATTAATTCCATTTTCTTTAAAATTGTTCAATAATTATTACTTTTATTTAGTTGATTTTTTAAATGTATTTATAATTTAATAATTATGTGTGGACCCATTTTATTGAGTGACGTCCTTCTGGGATCTTAGCTCACAACCTACATACACCTTTGGGTGTTTGTAGACATTATTCTTTGTGTATTTCAAGTTGAGGAATTGTGCTCAATAATGGTGTTCCGTGTTGTTGATGGTCTTCTCATGCAGGTTAGTGTCTATAGCTTATGAATATTGCACCTTCTATTGTTTCTTGGAGGATTGAGTTAGAGTTTTAATATCTTTTTTGACATTACTTTTTGGATGTTGGATCAAGTAGTAAGTCTTTAAATTTGATTTTTTTGTTCACGGTCCAGTTTGATTACCTATTTCAATTTTAGTTAATTTATCTTGTTAGTTGGTTGGTGTTTACTATTTCGGGTAAATCATTCCCATCTGTTAGTTTTGATATTTCGGCACATGTGATATCCCATGTGGATCGGGAACGCCCTGCATGCCATGTCGCGGACCGGGTCGGACACCGGGTCAGATGGAGACCTAACCTAGTTCGTGACACTAATAGTGTCAAACAATGTGTACAGTAAGGCCTATTTTAATGAACTATGTAATGATTGAGTCGATTCCAATTTCCCCCTTTTTATGTTACCATCTCTAGATAAAAATATTCTAGAACCACATACACTTGTAGTATCTAGAATGAGATGTATTTCAAGGGAAAACACATAATATATACCTTACCTAAACATTATGATGTTTTATTATACATATAATCAAAGTTTATCATAGGGTTATATTTTGTAATATGTTTTTTACTAAATCTAGATCCCATGGTTTCTACCAAATATCCTCTAATACTAACTGTGGTGACCCTGACCTCAATAACTTGTAGTCAATTTGTTACATTATTTCATTGGCTTACGATACTAGAAATCACATCCCAATGGACTTAATAGTTTATTAGTCTTGATAATATACATACTTTCATCATTCAAATATTTCATTTTAAAATATAAATTAAAAAAATATTTTTTTTCCAGTAAAAAAAATTATTCCCTATAACATATCCTTTTATATCAAATGTAGTACACATCAAGGATTCCTAATATAGGTAACAATAAAAGGGTGATCTCAAATGTTCACTAATGGTTTTTTACAAATGAATTTGTCATGAATCAATAATCATAATCAACATGGAATTGTATATTTCAGAACACACATATCATTTAATGAAAACATCAATATCTATATGAGATAATGAATAACCAATTTGTAAATTTAAATAAATAAAAATATTCCATTTAATTAATAAATTGATAAAGATATTCATCCATAGAGAATTTCATTATGAAAATTTCATGTATAATAGGATAAGGTATAATAAATATGCAATGATAAATAATATAAAGTTATGTTATTAAATCTATAAACAGATAATGAAATGAATATAGATATAATAAAATTGTAATAGACTCACGGATAATAATAACTAAATTCATAATTATGTAAATGGATAATTATGGGAATTCAATATCTCAAACATCATGATACTTCTATAGTCAAGACATTTCATAACACTTTTTAAAACATCAGGTGAAAATCCATTTAATGTTGGCTTACTAATTCCTTGCATGAGTCTACCAATGCAACAAGGGGATTTATAAATCAAGGTCCCACCTTTAACTGCATTTACAAATCATTCCTCATATATCATGTAATAAATTTAATTCTTGAAAAATGTTCATCATGTATTCATATTGAGTAAAAAATATAGATTTGTTGACATTTACCTATATAAACAAATTACATTCAATGTTGAAAACATTATCTATAAATGATATATTATTTAATCGGTTAACATACCCATGATAAATAATATTGATATTTTGAGAATATTCAATGTCCAAATATAGTAGGAATGTGAATATTTCAAAGCAATGTTAATAACTATAAGAATGAATTAAAGACGTGAATGTCAAAACCATACTTTCTAAAAATAATCATAAACAATACATATTTAAAATAATTATGGTATTAATAAATAAATTCCAAATAATTTTATATGTAATACTGGGGGATTTTTTAAATTATTAATACAAATAAATTAAAAATATCATTAAAATAACTCTTGATTAAAAGATCATTTTCATTTTGAAAATCAGATTTTGAAACATAAAAAAAATTAAAATAGAATTACATTAAAATAACCTTTGAAACATGGAGAATAATCATTAATTAATTTCATTGTAAATTATGGTTATAAATTCTATTAACTATATATATAACAAATAAAGAGACATTTCAAAATTTTGTTAAAACTCAAACAAGCCTTGTTCTCAAAAATAAATGAATATTAATTTAAAAAGAATTTGTAAAAATTAAAACTGGGTAATAATGTATAAAATAAATCATTTTCAAAAAGATAAAAACATGTGTTGATAATTTTTTTTAAAAAAAGTCTTTTGAAGAAAACAAATTTTCCATCGAAGAGATAAATGATGTTGTGTTTTAATAAAAATATTTACACTATTATATTAAGAATCATAGATTGAAAACATACGATTATTGATTTAAAATATAATGAATTACTGAATGTGAATAAAAGCTATTGGTTTTATTTTGAAATATTTAAGTAATTTATCTCAATTGAAATTCATGAATAAATAATCTCAATTAGAATGAGATTGTTATATAAACTATTACAGTGATCGTAAAATTAATGTGAAAATTAATAAATGATTTGATTATGTTTATAATATATAAATATAAATAAAACATTTAGGAATACTATATAATATAATAAAGTTCATTCCACACTTATTCTTATAATATGAATGATAGTGATGTATTAATATAACCCAATGATAAGTAATTGAGTCATTAAATTATTTTCCAATTTGTTACTATTGTGTAAAAACCCCATGGATTAAATAATTATAATTGAAAGATAAAATATGATCAGTTATGAGTGATTCAAGATATTATATATAAATGGGGAATTTTGGACACCGTATAATACAAATTATGAACACATTATCAAAAAAATGAATCAATGTAAGGAAATTGAGACTAAGTCCCTTACCTCATGCTTAATTTGGATGAATGTAGTTTAGAATCATTTATAGTTGTCATAATCATTTTATTAACATATAAAAGAAGTATATTAATATTCATAGTGTCTTTAATAATCCTATAATATAATTTTGTCAATATATTTCCTGATAATCATCATTATTCTCATTTATTAAGGTGTTAATTACCTTATTTTCTCATTCATGTTTGGTCATTAATGTTCCAATTCATGTGAATATTATATAGTTACATTATATGTAGAATAATAATGAAATAATTGTCATATTTTTACATGAATAATACTTTTAAAACCAATAATCCAAATTTTTTTTTATCAAAAATAAACTATGTTACAATCATGGAGAAGGTAGGCAGACCGTATATACAAGTGAGTGACATTTAAATTTTCCAATGATCATTGTGGAAGCAATATAAGTTATATTTTATATTTATAGAATTGTAATAATATCATAAATATCATATTATTTAATAAAATATAAATATATATATCAAACATGTGGTGTGTTGATGAAAACAGAGCCACATCACTTCATGAATGTGGTAGTCCACACATACATGAATGATGTTATATTGCTTTTGTGTAGGAAATAAAATGATATATAATATATTAAGAATTATAAATACGAATTTAATATAATAATTATTTCATTTATATCACATATATTAATTAAAATTATCTTTATTACCTTCTATTTAATTCTATAGTGAAAATGAATCACATCGTTTCATGAGGCGGTAGTTTGTTGTACACACTAGCGACGTTATCATATCACCTATGGAAAGTGAAATGTTATATTCGATATAATAACTCCAAATGTATAATTAAGTTATATATATATTAAATATATACATTATAACCATCATCATACTGTAACTTGAGAGTTCATAATGGAAAACTGAATGGCATCAGTTCATTAGATGGTAGTCCGCTATACAAACAATTGTTGATTTTGTAAACCATTTTATGGAACTGGAGATGGTAGTTAGAAATTCTCTTTAAATGAATATAAATAAGTACAAGGAATATAATTAGGTTATTATATCATCAGTATTTAATAATAATATAAATATGTTTATAAATAAATAAAAGAAAAACACATTTTTAATAACATTGCCCATTCATTGGGTAACCTCCTAAAGTTTACACCAAAGGCCATCCCTGGTTGGATTTATTCCAAAAATAATTCTAGTTGGATTATAAATGAAATTTGAAATGTGATTTGGGTAATAATTTTCTGACCCATGTGGTTTTAAACATTTGAATAAAAGAGTAGAGTGTGTGGCCTTTTATTAGTGAGGATAGTGTATGAGTTGTAATTTATGAAAAGAAAAATATGTACCCTTGTTTTTCACATAATAAAAGTGGAAAAAATTTATTATTATAGATACATAGAAATTAATATATATATATATATATATATATCTATATAATATATTTTATACATGTTTTTATGTCATATAACCCTTATCATTTTAGTTTAATCCCCATAAAACCCATTTTTACCTTAACGTTGAAAAATAGTTTTTACTGTATTTACTGTAAATTTTGATAAAAAAATTTAATTGAACATATTATATAATATAAATTTTGTCGATTAATAATATTTAATCCATTTATAAAAATTAAATTCATTTAATTTTTATAATTTCTCTTAAAATTAATCTCGTATATGGAATGAAAAAATATGTTTTCCAAGGGAAAGTGATCAAATATTTACAATGTTTTTATATCAAGATTAAATATATAAATGATTAAAATGAAATATTTTGGATTAATATATATTCATATAATATAAATAATTTTACTTTAAAAACAATTTAGTATATAATTAATCATTATAAAAAATTAAAACAAATGAGACTTTTCAATTAAAATTCATAATTTTTCACAATTCATCAAAAAATGAAATATTACAGAGAAACATAAAAATACTTCCTAATATAATTTTTATATTATTATTTAAAAAAATAACATTTTTTAAATAAATTTCATAAATGTGTAAAATTTTAATTTAATAATTTTTTTCATAAAGTATGAGTAAACTGTTTTTAGAAATGTACTATATTTCAGAAAAAAAATTCTTTTTAAATTATTATTATATTATTTTAATTAAAATATTAGAATAATTTTCATATTTTAGTTTGTAATATTTGTATTATCAAATTTAACCTCTATTTTATATTGGTATACTATATTACGTTTCATTTAGAATCGGTATTCTGTGCTCTAGATGCTATCGAATAGATTATATTTATTGAATCCTATTTCGACAGTTGTATAAGATTGGGGATGCGTGAGACATAAAATATAAACTAAAATGTTATTGTTTAATAATAATAGGTTGTTAAAATGATTAATGACCAGGTATATTTATATGGCTAAGATGGTTTCATTCGAACCTAAACAATTACATAGAAGGACCATGAAACCCTTACACCACACTGATGACCCCAACTACAATGGTCTTGTATAGGGAACATACCTTCTATTACTACCAAAAACCACTTTATAAATTTATTATTAATGTGAAAATTCAAAAATACTCCCTATTATGTGGAGGTGAATGATTTATATGATGCTCCAATATTTTCTATTTCATATGAGTCACTATATTGGGATCCCCCCGACCACCGTTATAGTCAACAAATTACTAGACAACCATCATTTGAGTTGGTTGATGCCACTTATACTCAGGAGTACCTAGTCTATGAGTGAAAATAATAATTCAAGGGAAAATACATTATTCCTACTCCATATATAAATAATCTCATACTAACATCATATCATATATAATTATAAACACTATGCGGGGAAATTTTTTCATCATATTGGGATCAAATACCCAATCTCCCATCCAGCATGGTGAGTTTTATCTCCCAACCATTGATTTAATCAAATACACCCATTGATTTCCCCCATATGATTAACTGAATAATCACCTCAAATGACCTCTATTGGGGGAAATACTTACTCCCTATCATGGAGATCCAACTCATGAAACCAACAATTATATTAATGGACATTTCCCCCATGGCATGTAAATGATTTCACTATGGAAGCTCTCAAGCATGAAATAATATTTTAATAAGGTGTATAAATAGTGTATTACCCTCCAAATCATAGAATCATTATCCCTAGTGGGCCTAAGGAATATGATCATCATTCTACCACAACAAAACATAAAAGAAACTACATGATGTTTGAGGATGTCTATTTAAAAACAAAAGGGAATTTAGTCTTAATGACCCTCTACAGTTGCTTTTTTAGGGAATATATTTTCTCCATTTCAAGGGATTTCAATGAAAACATTAATTTTTTCCATTAATATGATTTCCCTAAACCTATATACTAGAGAGGGGATAATATTTAAGGTTATAACAAGCATTTTCGGACAAAAAAATATCAAGAGGGGTTTCACATAGCCAGTATATTTCATCATGAAAAAATATTGGGTCACCATCCTATAAATATATTTTATTGAATCCATATCCATCATAGTAATGCATATAAATGTATCAATGTAGATATTCACAGGTGTTGATGCTCCTACTAAGAGATCTACAATAAGGGAGTCCTTCATTGATCTTTCTTGTTGCTTTATAAAAATAATTTATAGAATCATATAGAGAAGTTTAATTTATATTAATGGTGGTTAGGATTCATCTTTAGGACACAGAAAATGAGTCCCCTTTTGAAAATGGTGAGGTGGATGGTCGGAACCATTTTGAGATCCTAGAAATGGACAATATTCATGTCATGTTTTGGTTATATGCCACTTTTCAGTTTTCCATCTGAGAAAAATAATAAATAATATGTAACATATCTATGAAATTATATATATTCTATGATTAGTAACCAAAATAGTTGGAATTTGGTGCATGGTAGAGGTTTAGATCACCTAAAGATAATATAATTGAAATGATAATTGGTGAACCTCTATGCACTCCATTTATCTCGACCCCCTCATTATGAAACATTCCACTCAGAATTGCATCAATAATGTATAAAATTTATTAGAGAATCATGTCCTATTATCATGTAAGTATCTACCCAATTTTTTATTAGGGGTTGAGGTATGTATGAATATCTTCAGTTTTCTCGAATAAGATATTGAAAAATGTTTTTTAAGACACAATCAAATAGATTTATCCTGGTGTAAATGTATGTGACGTACTACGATATGACCATGGCTTAAAGTAATATAACCTAAAGTCATAATTATAATCCTAAAATTGTGTAATGGGATTCCACATCTCTTAATTATTAAATAGATTCATTCAATAATAGCATATATCTATTAGGACTATATCTATTATCTAACAAAAAATGTTTGTCACCTATTAAGGGATGCACAATTTACACAAATAATCAATGATAATACACTCATTAAATATCATTAGTTCATAGTATAAAAGAATTAGTATACTAGACAAAAGAATATTTTTAGGAATATTTTCATACCTTGATAGAACCATGTATATTAGTCACTCACATCACCAATACTCATCCACCAAAATAGTTCATGTTCACTACAATGGGAGCATACCCACCAATGTTTTTTTTAAATATAAGGACCAAGTTGTGTTTTTGTTATATTTTTTGTCAACAGGTAAATATGTAAAAAGTTGGAAGTTTAAAATAATGAGAAATGGTTTAATTTTTTTTTAAACATATCAGTTTGGACAGAGAAACCTAGAATAGAATGTTATTTTCCAAACATTGAAGATCAAACATTGGTTACAATCAATGAAAATATGATTATTATTTTTTTACATATTTTAAGGTTACTAAATCATTCCCATCTCGTGATTTAAGTTGGAGTGTATATAAGGAAATGAGAATAAATGTTTCCATAGTTTCTATGATTGAGATGTTCCAAATAGAGGTCATTAGACTATGGAACACCAGATGCATTAGTTATCAGAAATCCTAAAATGGGAATATACTGAGGTTAAAATATTTTGATATGTTAGTTATGAAATTAAATTTTATATAAACTATAAGATTATTCATCAGTATTAGAGAGATATTATTCTCTAATGATTAAAATATTAGAAATAGAGTTTTGGTGGAGTCATAAAATCAAACTATGAGAGTTGATGTATATGAAAGTAAAGATTTATTAACACATAAGAATCAACCACACTGATCCAACATGTGATTTTTGACACAAATAAGTTATTTAATAATTATTTTCATCAAACAGTATTTAATTGGATTTATAATGTATTTTAATAGTTATATTTTAATGAGAATGAGATTTAATAATTGAGAAATGACGAAGTTAATACTAAAATAATTGTAGGTGACGTATGTATATAAAAGCTAAAATAATAGATTCATATATATTTTTTTAAATAGAATCATTTAGGTGATAATTTTTTTATTTTCAGTGGGTTAATAGAAACTTTTTATATATATTTTTAAATCGTTATTAGATTCATCAGATAAGACATGACACTGATTCATTTGTTGAAACATTTACATTGAACCATATGATATTGAATATATATTAGACGAATTTTTCTTTTATATAATAAGAACAGATGAAATATTATATTTTAATTGATTAATGAATAATTAGATTGATGAAGAGTGTTTTATAATTGGATTTTTTTGGTTTATCATTTCCATACCGGTGGCTTATAATTTGAGATGTGTTTTGATAATTCAATAATTTTTGAGAAGCCATCATAAGAATTGACAATAGTTTAGTGTTTTGAAGATGAAGCTAAACTGAATTTAATATTTAGATATATAAAAATCATATTTTAAATTAAATAAATCAGACATTATATATTATTGTATGACTATAAAAATATATGGAAGTCCCTTCATACTAATTAACTATTCCCATGTGCAGAAAGCTAATGCTCTGAAATTATTGGGATAGGTCGTGATAAAAAAAATGAATGTTTTATTATGATATTAATTTATTCAAATTGATATCTATCAGAGCATATTTCATTGGATGAAGATCCATCCGAGCAAGATTCAGCAGTGGGAGATCAATCAGATATATCTCTATATCCTTGAAAACATATGTGTTGCGGTTTTATTTTCTACAAAGCTTAACCTGGAATATAAGAAGCAAAACCAGACAAATAAAATATGATGGAGACCATCAGACATAAGTTTCTATACTGAGTTAAATGAACCATCTCTTGTGAAGTATGGTTTTTAGAGATATGTTATGGGTTTTTCTATTGAGAATATTTATATTTTCTAATGATCTAGAAGCAGTTTCAAAAAAAATTATTATGTGAATTATTGATTTTCTTGATGATTTTACACAAGAGAATATGATCAATGTTATTTTTATAGGAACTTAGGAAATTTGTTATGTGGATTAAGAAATAATAAGAATGAAACATGTATCTTAGGGGTATAACTAGTGGTAAAAAATATTGTTTGTTAGGGTGTATAACCATTTGTGGTGAAAGAAGATATAGAAAGTATAGTAGGGTGGTATATTCTGAAATAGAAGAAAAGATATCTACTGGGTTATATAATTGTTTGTCTCTTTTTCCTTTTTATTCTAGGTAGATTTTAGTAATATAATCCATGTTGGGGGAACTAATAAACAAGGAAAATAGTAGGTATTTGAATTGAAACATTATAAAATATCACTTGTTACACATTATTTATATTTTCATCATAATAAAATAGGTGTTGAGATTTATATATTAGTAGAACATAACTCTAAGATGTTTTAATATTTTATGAATTTTTTTCTGAAGAAATATTAAAGGAACAATATTAAAAATAGAAAACTGAGCAGTGATTCACCCCCTCTTGGTGATCATTATTTGACTAGGGAACGTGAATTTGTTTATAGGGGTACCTTTTGAATGTTTCATCTCTAAAAATTGAGAATTTCAATTAAGTGGAAAATATAGGTGTTTTGGATTTTTATGTAATAATAATCATAGTTGGAAAAATATGATGCTAAGCTATGTTCTCTCTCTTGGCCTTGAAGTTATAATGTATAAATAATGTGATTTTCACCAATTAATGATGTTTATATGACATCATTTGATAAGAGTGGTTTTTAAGGTGATGTAAAAGCATTGGATGATATGTTAATGGATCTTACTATAAATGTTTATACAATGATAAAGGTATTTCCAACAGCTAGTAAAATCATGGAAAAGTTGAGATATTTTTAAGAATTAAATGATAATGTTAATGATTCCAAATTAATAATCTATATAAAAAGATTTCAATATATAATTTTTTATCAATAATGTATTTTTGATTAATTTACATGATTTAATAAGATTTTGAGAAACAATAATGGTTTTGGTGAGAATCTAGAAGATTTTACAATTTTAAAGAAATTGAAAAAAATATTTATACATAGACTTTATACTAAAGTTACAGCTTTAAAATATCATGAAGATTTATCTTTGAATGAACATCATATTATCCTTGTGGTATATGAGATAAGAAAAAAATATATTTTTAAGAAAATGCCTGAAAAATAAATGGCCACCAATTACTTGTTAAAAGGTAAGAACAAAGATATATATTTGTAGAAGAATTGAGATATTTAGAATAAGTATTAGAAGAAGATTATTTCAAAACTATTGTTTCCTTGATTTCTAAAATTTATAAGTCGGAAAATTAGAATGGAAATTTTAAAAATTATGTCAAATGATGGAATTATGAAGGGATAGTAAATTTTCCAAAAATATATTAGGATGAAAATAGATGTTTATGAGTTTGTAGAATATGATAAGATGTCTAATAAACAATATTGAAAGAATCATATGGTAAAATTATTTTATGATAATAAGAATAAAAGTTATCTATGTAGAAGAAAATATTTTTATTCCTCATCTAGTTACAAATATCATCAAATAGTATACTTTATTTTTAATGTTATGAATGGATGTCTTTTATAATGTAGTGCTAATGAATTTTAAGAAAGAATATAGCATTAGTGGATTATTAAATAAAATTTGAATAATAAACATGGTAATAAAACTAAACTCAAGAAAAAAATAAAGAGGTTGAAGAAAGATGTTAATGATATAACTTTTGAGAATAGTGATATAACAAGAAATAATGAATAAACATCAATTTTATCACATATAAGAAAATTAAAATATCTAGGATTGAATTAAAACTGAAAGTATTTCAAGGAAAATATGTTTTTGATGAGAATAATGACATGATAGAATCCATGCCTGTTGAAGAATATATGTATATCAAGTTGAAGATAAAAACATATGAGAATATGATAAATATTAAAAATATAGTTTGACTGAGAATGAACAGGATTCATTAAAAACACAGTCAATGATTTTTACACCTCAAAGTTAGATACATAATATAAGATAATAAATTATTATAGTATTTGAGCTAAAGGGTGAAAGAACGAAATTTTGTTAGAAGAAATGTTTAAAAATCATGTTTCTTATTTTCCTAAAAAATGACAATGTACTTCTATTTCTACTGACACTCTTGGTTCAGGAATGATTTTTTGTGAGAAATAATCATCTACTAGTAAATATTTTAATTCATCAAGAATGTTTCACCCTAAGAAATGTGGTCCAATATTATTGAATAAAGAACATTATAAAATTAAGGTGATGTTCTATAACCTTTCCTAAAGTCATTATTAAGATGTCACTATTGGGTTTATCGAATTTATAGACATTACTATTATTCATTTTGGTACAACATGACCCAACTAAGAAATAATTATGAATAAAAGGGGAGTAATGATGAGAAAAAATGATCAAATTTTTAGAAAACATTTGTGGAAATACAAATTAAAATTATTAAGGTGAATAATGTTGAAACCATTACAATAAAATAATAAACATAAGAAATTTGAGTACATTAATAATGTTTAATAATATAAAAATACTAATAAACAAAAGAATATATTCTTAGTTTTTTTACAAATCATGGAGCCTTTCCTAAGAGGATGAAAAAATTTAGAAAAATCTGCAGATGAAATTGGAATAAAAAGGTTCTAGAATATGTAAAATAAGTTGATTAAAAGTTATGAACAGATGGTGGTTTCAATATTTAGATAATATTCATTATATGTGATAAATAAGATAATGGTAAAAAAATTATAACTTTCTTTCCATCCTAGGAGTAAAACATGAAAAAGATGTTCCAAACTCATTATAACAAAAATCTTGTTATAGTTGTAGAGAAGTTTGATGTTTCATGTCAAGATACTACCAATGAGAATAATGCAATTTAAAAATATATAAAGGATTAATATATGGAATAAAAAATATCTACTTAAGAATTCATGATAAAAAATAAAATATCAAGAACAAGACAAGACTCTTAGCCTGGATGTTTCTTCTATAAATCAAATGAGGTTTCTACTTATTCCCAATATAATTTTTTAATTTAACTAAATTGTAAGTAATTAAAGGAGAGTATGGTATGAAGATAAGGTTTTAGTGTATTACTTTTCATTAAAAATAAAGTAACAATGTTATAAAAGAAGATATTTTGGGAAAGTAATCTTTATAAACTTGATCATTTCTAAAATACATGTTGAAATGGGTGTAGGATATTATTATTTTTATAAATATTCTTATATTACCAGAGATATGATAATGTTGAAAGATCATGAAAATGTATGAAATTAAATTTGTCTTCTATAAATCATTAATAACCATGACTAAACACTATTGATTTCTATGTCGATTTTCCACAAATAGATATAGATTTTTAGTTAAAGGATATTAATTATGAAACTAATGTGAAAATATTATTATACAGAATATATTTTTCTAGATTCATGAGTAGATCTTTTCAATTTGAATTTCAATTTGGGGGACAAAAAATAGGGGGATAAGGAAGAAAGAAAATAAAAAACAATTTTTATGTGTAATGATTAGTTTACATATTGATTATGAATATGTTTGAGGTTTTATATGGGCATTAAAAAACATTAAATGGGAGATTGTAAGGAAGTATTTGTGTTTTGGTTATGTGATTTGTCAATAGATCAATATACAGAAGGTAAAAAGTTGAAAATGGGGAGATGTAGTTTAATGGTGTTTGAATGATCCTTCTAGATGCATAACTTTAAGAGAATTTTTCTTCCAATGCATAATATCATGAACATGTGCTAATAAAAGAAAATATAATGATACATTACATATAGGTTAACATTACTAAATCATTAATGTCTCATGATACAAGATGGAGTGTGTGAATGAAAATGAAAATGACTCTTTCTATAGTTTACAACATTGAGGTGTTCTAAACATTGAACATCATTCCAATGATCGATGAATGTAGTAGTTATCAAAATTATGGAAATAGGGATATGTTGAAGTTCAAATAATTTCCAATGTTACTAACTATATTGACCATCTGATTTACCATCGGATACACCACCAGATGATTCATTGACCATAGAGAGACTGGATTCTATAAAGATGAATAATGAAGAAAATTGAAGGTATTGTATCCATTAAGACTGATAATGAATTAGATTAATAGTTTCATCAAAGTCATATGGTCAGACAACTATAGCTGATGTACGATAATATGTAATGGTTTTGAAATAGTATATTTGGAACGACCAATCCAATATACGTTTTCTGAAATTGTTAATTTGTATATTAATTTGTTCCGTCAAAAATTGTTTAATAGGATTGATAAATAAGTTGACAAGATATATCGTATTGATAAAGTGATTAAATTTGTGAGAAATGATGATTTTTCTACAAGAAATGATACAGGTGGCTGAATTCCACATATGGTTCAACAATTTAGTCGATGATTTTCATTTTGTTTGAAGCATTAGGGTGACAAATAAAACTATTTTTCATTATGTTTTAAAGTGAAATTTAGTGGGTTCATTTTAAATTAGGTTGAGATTTATTAGACAAGCTCTGGAACTAATTTAACATATTATCATTTGACACCAATCCATAAGATGTATAAAATTAATCAAAAATATTTTTGTTTATAGAATTATAACTTATGACTTGTTATATTTCAATTCAGTTAAGATGAATAAGATTGATGAACATAGTTTTAGACAAGGATTTTTTTATTATTATTTCTGGATAGATAACTTATAATAAAATAATATTTTTAAAGTTGCATGGTGCTTCAAGAATTCATTCGAAGAATTAAGAAGCATTAAACATGTTAAATATGAAGCTCAAATTAACATAAAATTCTGATTTATTAAAATTTGAGTGAGCATGAAAAACATTTTATCTTACCACCTCTTCTATTATTGGATGACTAATAGTAGATTGAAAAGTAACATCATGCCAAAATACTATTCACATGTGTGGATAATAGATGATCTAGCATTTTTGTGATAGGTTGAGATCCCAACCAATGTTTTTTTCATGTTGAAGATGAGTTAAATAAAGCGAGATACATCAAATAAAGATCCCTTATAGAATGATATATTTGGGAATGATTTAAATGAAAAAGATCAATTTATTAGAGAAGATGTGAGTTACCGGTTGAGTTTATACCCAATTAATTAATTAATATAAGAAGTAGAATCAGGTGGATGAAATAAGATAGAGATCATTGGATAGAGGTTACTAAACTGAGGTTGATCTGAGATAATTTTTAAATGTATGTTTTCATGATGGAATTTCTGGATATTTTTAATGGGAATATTAAATATATTAATATAATGGGAGGAATTTTCCAAACCAAAAATTTTATAATATAATTATTTATGTTATTAAAGATTGTGCACAAGTTATTCTGATACAACTTACATGTGTAGAAATTGATGAACATTCTTATGTGGATTAGGAAATTAGAAGGAAAAAATGTTTTAACTATTGGGTATAAAGAGTTGCGGAAAAATATTTTTTACTGGGATGTATAACTCTATGTAGTTAGAGATTATATAAAAAGGATAGTTGGGTTGGGGGTATTACCAATTATAAAAGAACATTTGTTTACAATGATTAAAAATAGTTTTCTTCTTCTGCATTTTTCATCCAAAAAAAAGATAATAAAATAATCCAGGTCGGGAGGACCAACCAATAGGGAAAGAAGTATAACATTGTGCCTAACCTTGTAAATATATTGTGATACTCATTATTTTTTATTTTTTAATAATAAAAATTATTTTGTGATTCATATTTATGTGGATCATAGCCATTAATGTTTTTTAGTGGTCATTTTATTTTTCTCCATAAATGTTAAGAAATGTAATTATAAAATGAAAAGGTTATCACTAATTCACCCACCATCTAAGTTATCTCAATATGAACAGGGAACATAATTAGCATCATAAAGTGGTTAACCTATGTAATTAAATCCCAGTTACACTCCTTTTATACTAGTATCAGTACCATGAAGGTATTGGAGAGGAAAAAAGTTGAGCGATTCACTATGCCATCTTGACCAATTATTAGGTGATGTACCTAGAATGTCAATAGGAGGAGAAGTGTCATAAAAGTGGGTGATAGATTTCTATGGATATATGAAATAATCAATCAATTTGAACCATTAAATATTTCTATAGTGTATTCTATCATGTATAATTTGTTATATGTCTTGGAAAATGATGTAGTAATTGGGATAAGAGATGGAATTTTCAACTTGAAGATACTCTATAATGGGATAATATGAAAAGTGGAGTTATCACACGACATCAATATAGGTTATGGGCCTTGGGAGCCTGTTGATTATGAATTCACCAACACCCATCCGATCCTTGATAAAGTAAATGGTATTTACACTCCATCAAATGTGACTATGGATATTGATATATGGTTAATAGAGGAAAAAATTACGTCATTTTTTTGGAGCTATAATATTCCATACAACATACTGATGATCTAAATTGGGGTTATCGCCTTGGTCCGTATGGATATCAAGTTCCTTCTGTAGCTCCTTATATTGAATTCCATCAACCTTGGTATATTTTTAAACCATTTGGGCTTGGAGTGGGATGTTCCATCCAGCATTGTTAGTATCAGATAGTCTCTATGGAATATCCTCTAGTAGATCAATATGGTTTCAAACGATGGGTTGTAGAAATCCCACTTCATATGTACTCTTTGCTACATGGGAATGTGTTTATGAATATGTTTCCTAGAGTGAAATTATGAATAATCTTAGGTCCTGTATGGGGGCCTTGGAAAAAACTCATTCACTGATCCATCATTAAGGGAATCCATACAAATAATCTGTGGAACACATCCCTCCTTTACATTATTTTTTAACTAAGAGTTTTACATTAGTAAATTATAATGGTAACCTAGTGTAGAACCTCTCACAATTCTCTTGTTGATGTGTCCAAATGATGGGGATCCCAGAGTAGTAGGAAGCTTCCCATATTCATTTCTTTCTTTAGGTATTGTAATTAATTTCGTTTATTTGGTACAAGAATCTGGAACATGGATTAATTATGAGTAGGGAGGATCTCCATAGATTTTTAATCTATCAGTTAACTCTAAATTATAATGAATGAGTGTTTGTACCCTATCCATATGTAAATATATGGAGAATGGTCATGTAATTGATTTTATTTCCCAATGGAAGGGTCTAATGCACTCACTTGATATTAAAATCCCAAACGAGTGTCTATTAGGATTGTGTATGGAAACTTTTCTGGATGATTCGGTCTCAAATTTTCTATTTTTGATGTATCATGGTGGAAACATATATTTATTCATGACTATGAAAAATCCACTCCTTCCACTTCCCTCTCTTATGTAGAAAACCATATTTCTCGATAAAATCGGTGCGATGCATGTTCCATCCCCTCAACCAATCCATTTATATGTGACCCTGAAAATATACCATATTCAGTATAGACTCAAGTCAATAATGATTCATAAGTATTCTATTTGGGGTAGATAACCACACCCATTAAAAATTAAAAGAAAATTGTCTATTCCTTTAGGCATGAGTATGGTCATAGCTTTTTTATATGTTCTATATAAAATTTCATTCTCAATCTTCAAGTAATTTGGAATTCAAAAAATTCATGATGAGAAACCACCGAAACATCAACCCCTATGATTATTTGTTTGGAAACACCATTCAAGATTGATTTATCATCAAGTATTTTTTCTGAAGATGATAGATCTACGCATAGTGCAATTGGATTTTCTTCAAGTGCATGTGACGTGAACATAATCCACCATCGAGGATGACTAAGGATACATGGATTAGATGTTGGTTTTGATTTGATATTGAATAAATTGAAATAATTGGATAACTCAATAGTGATCTAGTCATCCCCTTGGGATAATTCATGCACAAATTAATTTTTTAGAACCCTCCCTAGACATTTCACCTTTTTTTGTTGCACAAAAATCTCCATAATAGTCAAGAGCTCCAAATATTTATAACTAGGATTTCTAGGTTAATACGAATACCAAACCAATTCCAAATATATTTATCACCCTCATGGATTAAATTACACAAAAATTGGGATGCAATTACATTGAACATCCATTGAAAGAATAATTATTTGACAAGAAATTGCATTTTTCCTCTATAAATTTCATTATAATGGATAGCCATTATAATGAACATAGGGATGGATCATTCATAATAGCTCCTCAGGAATATTGTTTTAACACTTTCATTCTATGAGAATACATTATTTGGAAACATAGGACACTTAATGATTTATAGAAAAAAAATTTGTTTATTATTCTAGGATTAGAAGGAAATTGATTATCTATGTTCAACTAGACTATCCATCCATCGAAGGGACCAGGAAAACAAAATAAATTCCTATTCAGTTTGTTAAATACTTTTTTGAGTCACAATTATCCAACCAGAGGAAGAATTCAATTGTTTTCAACCAAAATTCCTTTCAATATTTAGCAATGAATTTTCACTTTTAGTTAGGTAAAATACCCTTTGGAATAGATGCATGACACTAGAACATAAATATGACATAGGCAAGAACCTCACCAATATCTTAGATTGAATCTAAATCCTTGTTCCACTGTACTTATAAACGGTATTTTGTGAGGCCCTAAAGATCCTTAGAGAGTAAGATACTGGAGTGGTTTCTTCTAAAGTATATCACATTGATGAAAGATACCATGAATAATGTAGACACTTCAACTACCTTTATGGTGGAGGATGTGTGAATGGGCATACATATTTTTCCAGAAAGCCTTATGGTATCTATTTTGGATTAAGCTTAAGTGATAATATTTTTTGGATAAATCATATCCATAACTGATTAACTCACCATCAAGGATATATAGAGTCCAATCTGTGCATTATAACACGAATATTCAGCGATATGGTAAGAGCGAGATAAACACACTCAAGTATATGTTATTGATATCCTTGTTTTATGATTTGGAATATAACACCATGTTTGAGGGAGTCTCACTATACACTAATTTCAATTATTTAATAGGGATTACATGGTTACTCACTCATATGGTCATCCCATTTTCATATCAATTGTGTTTGAAGTACTCCCTCTATGGCCGATTAGGGGTGATCTATGGCAATGAAACACTATTTGATTCATGTTATTTATAAATTATTGTTTTTGGGTAGTACAAAAGGAGTAGAAAGTAGCCTGAAGTCAATATATTTGAACATTATAACTAGATCAATGATATGACAACAATACCATGGAATCCTTGGGATGATAGAATGATCAATTTCTACAACCAATTCACCATATTAGTGTTATGGATCTGGATAATGGGAGACACTTCATTTTAAAATAAACAGAGGTGTTCCCCCAAATAAAATACTTCTCATATAATGGATAAGAGAGTATAAATATAGTGTAATTATATACATATATTCATAGAATATTTCTATCCATTCTTCTAAATTAATGTAATTTTATTTATTTTAGAGGTTAGTGTGGAAAAATTTGTTGTCTACCAAGATGTGATTTTTTGATAAGATTTGTGAACAATGTTGGAAATTGTCATATGTTATAAGGGTCTCACCTTATATAAAAATGTTTTGTGTAGGTCCATTAGATTGGATATTCACATATGAGGATTCTCACCACACCTAGGAAAGTGATTACAATTTTAAACCACTTATGCCAAAGGATTTGAATGCCACCTCAAACCCTCAAGGATTGGATAAGGAGGATCTAGAAGAACCATTATTACCATTTAAGATTTTGTTACCCTATCATAGGTGACCATATATAGGCAGTCATTAGTATAAAGGAATACATTAGTGAAACCTTATTCTGCTCTTTCATTCCTGCTAATAAGAAAGAGTAATCATTCCATTCCCAAGGAAACACCTCAATAATTTTTTTGGGAATTAAATTTATATTATATTTCTTTATCATTATGTCCTCATCAACCATCTAGGTCTTCTTATTAGCCACCATAGATACAAGTGGTGTTAATATATATATACCCCTATCATGTTAATAGGGTCAAGGATGAATAGTAGATAATTATAATTGTGGTTAATGATCCACTAATAATTAAACATTCATTTATTTATCAGATGACCATCAAGGGGAATTAATTAGAAGACTTCATAAAAGAACACCCAACCCAATAGGAGTTTATCTATGATGTTGAGTTTACTTATTAGACCATAATCTATATTATAAATAATTTCTAGGATATGAATTGTACTTTTATGGTGCATATATAATATAAATCTGAAAAAATATAGAAAAACTTAAAATCAATAGGTTGAGCCTTGGATTTTTCATTTTATTTTCCTTGAAGATTCTAATGTTATATTCATTCCTCCTTTTAGAGGGGTTCAAAAATTTTGATATTGAATATCAATTGTACCTTCATATCCATGTTCTATAGATTCACATGAAAGGTGACACTGAGAAAGTCATCAATAAAATCAATGGTTTTATGCTATTAAAAAGGGGGAGTTCAAATTTTTTATCGAGAAAACCCATGGGATAATTGAGTAATTTACATTTTATTTGAGGGTTTTACATTTTCCATGATCACAAAATGATCAATAAAACACTTTATAAATTATTATTTTGTCCCTTCTTTGTCCAAAACAAGATGAAATTTTAATATATGTGGGGAATCAATAAGATGTATCCCTCACCGGCCATGATGGGGAGAAGACATAGTTAAATCATGTCAAAATATATATTCATAGATAGGGTTTCAAAAATAACCCAGGGTGTAAGAAATATATAATTGGATTATTACATTGTTTTAATACCTGTAATGTGGGATGCTACCATTGGTTCAGGTTTTGTGGGAACAATTTTGTAGATGAGTGACAAACTTCATCCACTCTGAAAACCCAAAATCATATAACAAAATATTCAAGGGAACCATTAATTTAATCCTTCTGTATTTTATCATGTTAAAGGAAATTCATCTTGTATAGATGAATCTTGATACTTTCTTCACCTATGGGGAGTGGCCCTCAGTGAGTGGGAGTTGAAGATGGGAAGAGAGCTTATCTGGATCCGATGTCATGTTCGCCCAATGTGTGGGAGAGACATGGACCTCAATGTCAAGATGGGAAGAGTACTTCTGTTGATATTTTGGGTTGAACTACAAGGGATTCTACTGATGTGCCTGAAAGCACTAAATTACAACGTGAGGATGGGAATAGTTGTTCTGTAGAAGATTTAGATATTAAGGTGCCTCAAACTGCTCGAACGATCTGTATCCATGTTTTTATGGATGAGGGTTCTACAATTAATCACTCTTTTGCGTGTTTCAAAGGAGCTATTGATCCTTTAATTCGAATAAAAAGGTGTATTTTACAAAGTAAAGATAATCCTAATGCGGTATAATAATGACTTAAAATGGGTGAGTTCTCAATTATTGCTCGCTTATTTTTGCCTAAAGGTACTCAGCCTCTAAAAATTGATGATCCCAAGGCACATATTTCATCAATTTCGTTTTTTCATCTTTGAAGTGTGTATCGCTAAGATGAGGATATTTCCATATGATCTTCCCTTCAGAAGAGTTGAATGTCCGAGCCTGGGGTTTCGGTTCAATATCAATCAAACCATGGATTATTCAAATGTATAAATTGGAAAAAAATTAATCCCTTTGAGTTTGGTAACTCAACTACTCAAATCTGGGTATTAGTTTATGGTTTAAATTGTATTCTCTGGCATCCTAAAATATTGTATGATATTCCATATCGATCAGTATCCTGATCAAAATTGACAAGGAAACTGAAGTAGCTCGTTTTTGGAACATTGCTAGATTATTGGTTGAGTTAGAACTGTGGTCCACTATTTTTGACAAGGTAATGATTGCAACTGATGATGATATTATTGATTTGAAGATCATTTATTAAAAAATTCCCAAATTCTGTAAGGAATGAAATGTTATTTCCCATGAATAATATACCTGTAGGTGCTCTATAGTTTGTATTTTATGTTCTTTGTGTGGCCATGATGTGAGTAAGTGTCTCAAAAAGAGAAAAACTACTGCTCAAGAAGATGATGTTTTTTCCTCAGTTGTAGGATCATGTTTGTAAAAGTGATGATAGATTGGGAGGGGAACAAAAAAAGAGGTGCATAGTGTTTTTTATGGAATGTGAGACCATCCAAATGCCACCACCTCTAAAAATAAGATGAAATATTGGGCTGATATGTTTTCAGAAGAGATAAATGTTCACTTCGGTGATAATTGTAATAGAGTTAATGGTGAAATATTGCAGCATGATCACTCTTGTTGTCCTTCTAAATATGATGACTTAATGGCTGATCAAGTGGATGAAGAATGAGTCATGTTAGAGGTGGATCACCAGATCTCACAGGAAAGGATGGTTGCATTAGGTAACGGGAAAGGTATAAATATCTCAGAATCTGACTCTATAGTCTTTTTTAAATCCTCAAAACCAGTTGTGGATAGTGAAGGATTTCATCTTATTTCCTACAAGAATAAAAAATCATTGGTTCCCACTCTAGTGGTGGTTGAGAATTCAATTGAAGGTAACATTGTCACTCTATCTAAGTAGTATATAGGCGACATTGAGATGCAGGATTCAACACTGATCTCTCCAAATGTGAAAAAGCACCAAGATATTGTAGAACTGATGGAAGAAGTGACCATTGAGGTAATGGATCATACTTTGACAAGAGACACTTCTCTTGAAAAATGCAGGGAATGAAAAAGGGACAGCTCAGATTCTGAAAGCACTGAGGTAGAGACGCTTTTAAAAAGTCTTCAATCTCTTCCTTCAAGTATGGGGTGATTAGGAGGTTGGGGTTCCATCATTGAAGGGTTGACTGGAATTCCCTTCTGGTTAAAGAAAGGATGCTAAGTGCACGACTACTAAAAAATATCGGTAAGTAGTTACTACTTTGGGTTTTTCCTTTTTTTCCTGTACTCTTATCAGCCACTATCTTTTATAATATTTTAATAAGAGGCTCAGCATCCATATTTCAAAAAAATAATAGTTGATAATTTGAAATATGGTTCCCAAAAGATAAGATTGAATCATTCCCACCATATATAGAGTTTATGATTCATTCCCACATCATGATACATGACTTTTTATAGTTCACCAATAGGATTCACACATTAGAATACCATGATAACTTCATATATTATCCCCTAGATATTAATCACACATTGAATTACACATGACATGTTTTTCTGTGGGGGGATTAATGTAATAGGTCCTTACCCATCATATAAAATGATAAAATTATAGTTTATTCTTATTACAACCAATTTCAATTTGATATGTGTTAAATATTCCCCTCCTGAAGGAGGTCCAAGTAAAAATATATGATTAAGTCCATGAATTACAACCTCATATATATGTTTAAGACACTTTAAACTATTATCACAAAAAAAGGAACCAATTTTCAGTCCTCCAAGATGAAAAGATGAAATTAAATTGTCATATCTAATAAAATCATAAAACCTTATATCACTCACTATATAATAGATATATCAAGGAATTAATAAAGTTATCTCTAATATATTGTAGATGATATTGGATCAAAATAAAAAAATATGGCCTGAAAATCTCTCAACTGAATAACTAGAATATTGAAACAAAAATTATAATTCTACCAAGGAAACCCCTTATTCTATAGTGTATTTAATATGGGTAGTGTTACATATTGAGGTTCATATACACTCCAAATAGTATCTAATATAGAAAAATATAAGTTGAGTGATCATAGTTCATAATGTTATAATTTTAATACCTAGATGAAAATAGGTTACAAACATTGCATTATCATGACGTTTACCAAAATCGAGTTGTTTGAGCATTCGACAATATGGATTACCTTCAGTATTTAATCTAGGGTAAGTTATTGATGTTAATAGGATCTGAATGTTATTAGGAAGAAACCATCAATATTTGGGGACCTTGTGGGAAGGCTCGTTTTCCATCCATAAGTTTTATCCTACAATGTATATTTACTAATTAGAATGGATGGGGAACATCCCTACACTCACTATACAATGGTTTCTCAAAAAATATCTTCTGTAGGACACACATAAACCATCCTCAACACAAAACATTAAATTTAATGGAAATCATCCTTTCCACATACTATAAAAAAACACTAACACAATTATCCCTATATTAAGTTAAACTATACTAAAGTCATCTTCACTTCATGATATTAGAATACATATAAAATTCTTTATCTAATGAATTTACATTTTGTATGACCTTAGTTCTCAATAAATGACAATATAAAATATGATTTATATCATTATATAGTATTTCTGAACTACATAACTACACTATAGTCCTTTCTTAAAAGGATAACCCTTTTATAGTGGTGTTGGTCTCTTACCACAACTTTAACTTTTATTTTAGTTGGTTTCCTACATCACAACCCCCAAGAAAATATTCTGTGGATTGATTTATATTGAACATCACACATAATGATGACTAAATCTATTATCATGGATCCAACTTTATATTTGAAACCCCCACTCCAAGAACATGATATCACTAATTAATGTTGTGTCTTGTTATGTTTTACCCTATTCCAAAATGACATTTCCATCAAAAGATACAAACATGGATAGATTCTTGTTTCATAGGATATGTAGAGACATATGGATCACCTATACCATAACCCTCAAAAAATATATCATTATATCAACTTAGTCTGGAATTCAATTCCCCATATATTAGATTTACCTTTCCTTTTTGAAATAAAGACATCGTTATTCACTAAGGGAATGGTACAAGTTTAATAAAAATAAAAATGAATCTACTCATTCGATAAAAGTTGAATGACCTTATATTCTAGTTAAATCTCCCATTTTTACCACGACATATGAAAACAATGTACACATTCCCAATGACTCTTTCTATAATATACTTAATTCAAGACATATCCTGGTTCTTATGTCTCTTATATGGTTTCAATTTATGTATGTTGAAGAAATACATTACCCTACATGACATCCACTATCATAGGTATGCCCTGTTGACATTCATAATATACAATGTCATAGACCCAAAGCACTTGAACCCATCTTGAGAATACTTCTTTTCTATACTAAGTAACTTTGTTTCCACTAATATTTAATTATAACTTCAATCCTTCACATCTAAATATATTGTCCTTTGATTATGGTGATGAGACAATCAATCCTTTATAAACTCTCTAATACCCATCTTGAGAACACATATTGGAGGAATCATCTTTGTTTTTAATGTGACGAAAATAATTCTTTAAATACATTCATAGGTCATTACTAACTTGTATTACCCAATTATAGACAATATGATTGTGGAATCCAAGTATCAAACACATTATAATTGTTTATCCTCAATGAATTTATCACACAACCCCTTGATACCCACCCTATTATTCACAATTTATATTTTTTTCCACTTTATTATGTTCATGTAGTGTATTAACAACATTGGTTTTGTGATCCCCATGCAGAAATGAATATTGATAGAGTGAATTAATATTTTAGTATCTCATCAAGCACATTGACCTGATTAGATCGAGATCCTTAAAGGTTGCTGATGAAACATTCCACCCTAAATCCATCCAACCCTCTTATTCACCCATAAGTAATAGTAAAAATATTCTTTTACATATTATTTCACACACCTAGGATAACTAAAATAGACTTATAAGTAGTAGATAATTATTTTTTAGTGTGATTATAATGCATTTAAATTTAATTTAGTGAATTTTATCATGTAAAATTTCATAATTTGTAAACTAAATGGGCTACTCCACAAAATGGAGTATCTCTATTAGAAGAAAAATTAAATAATAAAGCACATAATTCATTAATTACCCAATGAAAATCAATCTCTACTTGGTTGATTTCACATACTACCATAACCCTTTCTACTAATATATCTTAGCCAATATATATGGGTATATTATGGTTGGTTTCAAATGGAATTCATCTTACCTACCCATTCATTTCACTACTTGATTTATTATTATTTTTATATAACTAATATACTTATATTTGAGATCTTGGTAGATTAATCCATTGTCCATCAGTAATGTGAGACCCTATAGCTTGATATCATCCTCATATTACCAAATAATATCATTCTGAACCACCATTAGGAATATACAACATGGGACCCATAATAATACTTGGAAAAATTAATTTAAAATAGATTTAACTATTCCTAATCAATAAAGAATTCATGAATCATTGAATAGTGGTATCAATATTCAAACCAACCGATTCATAGGTATACCATCCATTGGAATAAGGTTCTTATCCACCCACAAATATAATATCATATATTATGAGTGATGAGGCCCCAAATGTTCATCCATTCCCACCTCCAAACTACTTGGGTTGTCATGGTGTTATTTTAACACAAGATTTATTCATTCTATATAACATGTTCAAACAAAAGGGCATTTTGAACCCTGCTGATATTCACTATAATTGCCTAGAATTTTTTCACATTGTTATTTCATATTATTAGATAAATAGTCGTTACATAATATTACAATCTACACAAGAATCGTACAGGTTTTTTGTTTTTGGAGACTAGATACTTAATTCTATTATTCAAAAAAATATATTTGATGTATTATGGAAACATCATTCCACATTGAATAATTTTTGGACATAACTTACATAAAACCTTTCTTCATAACCGGGGGAATGAAAAAATAACAAAATGTTATTTTAGATACTTTTTAATATTAAACAGAGTAGATATCAATATGTGATAGTATACAAGAATAAAATAAGAATAATTGTCTGAGAACATGATCATAATATAAAATAATCACACCTTATCAGTCAAAGACCATTAAAAATAAATGATAGAATATGTATTTATCCTAAGAAAAGAAAAAATTCAGAAGGTTGAATAATCATTAATAATAGAACATAATCCATGATAACACATCATGATAATAATACATCTGTTATTTAGAATACACAAAAGGATAGAAATACATATCCTTGGTCTTGGATTATTTGTAATACTATCATAGTGGATTAAGTTCAATTATCATTCCATTGTATCCTCATTCAATGTTCACTTCCAATACTATCATAATGGACAATGTACATTAAAAAATATGTGTTCACATCCCTATAAATTTCTAATTATCTAATGAGATACCCATTACTAGCCAATTAATTGAGGGATATATAATTTTGAGGAAAATTGTCTCATAATTATAATACATTACAATGTGTATAATAAGAACATATAATATTAATTATATCGTAATATCATAACCTATAGAAATGAAATATATTTCCTAAACATTTTATTATAGAATATGCAACACAAAATAAATGGGTTTCATAAAGATAAAATAATTATAATAATAAACTATCCAAATAAAGAACAATGATGTTATTATTGCATCATATCCCTTGTAAATATATCTTAGTAATAAAATATGTTATCTGTGATTAAAATTATCTTTAAAAGATCATTGGAATATTTCTTGATGAAAACAACCTTTTCCTTTTAAAAGAGATTATTAAAAATTAATATTCTTCCAAAGTATTATGAATAAACATTTCTTTGAAAATAAACAAAAAAAATTGTAAATAAATCTTCAAATCATTTTTCCATGATGGTGGTAGATATTGTTCAGTCATTAATAGTTAAAATAAGAATATTAGCCCCACCATTAAAAAAAATACCTTATTCAGAAAGTGAAAATAATATTTTTTTAATTAGTTTAATAATAATAAATAGGTAATAATTGACTAAAAATAACGTATGATTTTCCAAAACATTATTGAAAACATTTTAGAAAACATCGATAATTAAAAAAAAGTATTTATAACTAAAAGTAGAGAAATACAACTTGTTTTTCTTAAATACATTTTATGAACCATTTAGAGTAACAAAGAGTTATTATAACCCTAAAACATTAAAGATATATAAATTAAAATATTTTAATAAAAAATAAATATAATTAACATATAATTATCATATTTTTCTCTATGGAAATTTATTCATAAATATTTATAATTAATATGGGATTGAAACATAAATCCCTTACCACAAGTGTCGTATTTCTTTATACATGTTGGATACTCAAGAATTTTAAATATAAATTTATCATAAATTATTTTTTAAAATATATTAATACATATAAAATACAACATATTATTTATTTATAACATATTATAAAAAAATTATTAATAGTTATTTTTTAAAATAACCGTTACAGGTTATAACAGCTTTGTTTTTCATTCATGTTTGTGTTTAGCAGTCCCGATCATTGTATTTTATTCATGGTTCCACCATATAGATAATTTTAGTCATGTTATAAATATAATACATATTAATTATATACATATGTATAATAATCCATAAAATTTATATATGGAAAAAATATTTACAACATTCATAGAGATCATAGAATGTATGTACGAATAAATGTAGTTTTTATTTTTTAAAGAAAATAAGGAAATAAGGATAAATAATTATTATAATTTTAAAAACGTATAAATTAATAAATATAATATATAAAAATTAAATCAATTATAATAATATACCATGAATAATGGGTATTGAAAACTAATTTAACAGCTACATGGAGGTGGTAGTCCACACGTTTGCACGAGCGATACATTCATTTCACTGTTTGTGGAAAAGCTGCTGGATAATGGTTGTTATAGAACCATAATAAAATTTTACTATATATAGGATAAATATTTTATTGTTTTATAAAAAATAACAAATATTTAAAGTTGTTTGAAGAATAAATAAAATTGATAGAACACTATTATGAGTTATACATCTTTATTGAGAAACTACTTTTGGATAACATGTTAAGCCTTAAAAGGTTTTCATTTTAGAAATAAAATAATATATAGGACATGGGGATGGAATTTCTTAAGGTATTATGGTACGTATAAGGTAATATAGAATTCGTACTAAGTGTAGAGAATATAAGAGTGGTGATACCCTTTTATATGGGATGGAAAGGGGACACATTGAATTGTTTAATAGAATAAATAATATATGTATCATAATCAGTTAAAGTGAAATAAATGGTTCCCAAAGTCAAATATAAGATATGATTGGGTCAAGATAAACTCAACCAATAAAATTTTGGTTATGTATTGGATACATTTTATGACTTATGATTGAGTTTAATCACATTATACCCATTTTAACCAAAACTATGATGACCTAATTTTTTACGATGATAAATTTATTATATGAACAAAATCCTAAGGGAATTTTATTAATATATTCACATTATAGATAATAATTTGAAATAAATCTTATAATATTTATTTTCTATATGTGTTATAAATTTCATTTAATATAATTAAATATAACACAAAATATTTGTTTTTTGGAAAATACATGATTTACTAGTAAAAATAATTTTTCCTTCAAATATAGTAAAAATTTGTTTTCACAAATTTTTTGATTAAATAATAAGATAAAAAAGTATTTTATACATTTTTTGGAATGAAAAACATAAAATGAATCTTCAAAACATTTCAATATAAGTAAATATATTAATATAGTTTTTCAAATTGAATAAAATATTACTTATATTCAAAAAATTCACGGTAGGGTTCACAAAAAGAATAACATTTTAATAGAAATTATTTAACTCCTTAAAAATATTTTGGTATAATATATAATAAAATTGGATAAAGGAATGTTTTAGATAGAATTTAATGTCATATCCCATGGTTTTCGCCTATTTTTACCTTCTTATGAGGAAAACAATACATACTATGTTTACTATTTATAATGACTAATAATTTATTTTAAAATATTAAATTATATTAATTATAATGATTCAAAATATGTAAAAAATTTTAAAAAATTCATTTCCTATTAGTAGAAGAATTTATTTTAAAATTAATCCATCAAAACATGATGAAATGTGATATTCTTGATGAAAATGTCTTCTTAAGTATAAAAATGTTATACCAAAATAATGAATAAATTTTTTTTTCTAAAGACCATAATTATATTAATAATAATATTAATTACATAATTTCTCTTCAAAATCATTTATAAAAATAAAAAATTGTAATTTCTTGAAATAAAAATCCAGTTTTCTATAAATATCTGTATTACTCAATAATCACTATAAAATTAATTTTTTCAGAAAAATCCTACAATTTCACCCTAATTAATTTTGATATAATTATTATAAAAATTGTATCATTATTATCATATAAAATTTATAAAAGTAGTATAAAATAATTAAAATATTTTCCCATAAAAACTTATAAATAACATTTTTTAAGAAATTTTTTTAAGAATAAATTAATAATACTAATACTTGTGTACTAATTTATAAATTAATTTACATTATATAAAATGTTTATGCATATTTTTCCGAATTTGGTTATTTTAATTCAAACAATAATTTTTGATAGAAATGTTATAATGATTGTGTTTATATAATAATGTTTATATCACAGTTCATTCAAACTCGGTGTTGTGTGTAATGAATGTAATCAAAGAGAAAATATTTATTTAAAAATATATATATTATAAAATCTTTGGTTGTTATTGGTGGTCATATATAGGTCCTATGTGACTTAGATTTATTTTAGAGTTATGTATTGTCCCACTAGGTGACCGAAGTGTCGGTGATGAAACAAAAAGAAAACATTTATTGTTTATTGTTATTCATGAGTAACGTTTCTTGATTTTTTTCAATAGTGTTGGAGCTAAGGTCCTCTTTGGAATGGTAAAACTATAATACAATTTCTTTGGTGACATTTCCTTGCCTTTTTCCCTTTCACATCGTTTGGAGTGATTATTTGATCCTCTAAGGTGGTGGGCCATTCAAGTTTGATCTCCTGATGCATTTCCATTAGGGAAGCTATCAGTCTCACCTTTAATTTTGACTAAGACACAAATCTATATTCTACATATATATCTTCTCCCAAGGTAGTGATATTTACCCCATTTGGATCATTTTCTCCCTCTGATAATTTCTCATCAGGGCCTAGAATTTTTATAAATAGGTAGATGTTAGTCCCTATGATGATGATGAGAAAATGTTCAAGAGATGGAAAAAAATAATACCCTCATTTAAAATCAAAATTACCTCACACACTTATTTTATATTGTATACATACTATCCATTCTTAATATTATACATTTCTTAACCAACCTCAGTCTTTCTGGAAGCTATAAAATTGATCATAAAAACCATCAATGGCTTACTCAATGATTAACGGGCCCCTGATACTAGTTGATAAACCTGAAGTCACCGTAGTGTGGATTCATCCTTATTCAATATCACTATTATATAAGAGTCAAGAATATTAGTTCTTATACACCCAATAATTTCAAAATTATAATATATTTTTACTTAGTAATTAATTCTATAGGAAGATCCCCAACATCCATGAGGGTTACACATGTTGTAAATTATATGTGAGTGGTGATTTGAATGATTCTTATGGAAGAAAATATACTTGGACTATTGGTAAGGCTATATTATTTGTAGAGTCTCCATCCATGTGTTAGTCACTCATATCATATGCACCTTCCCTCCTTTATTCCCGTTGAAGGTGGAATTTGAGAAATGTTTTAACTAATGATTCCAATATAAATAGGAAAATATAAGATAGTACATATTTTATTATGAACATGATTGTTATAGGATCTTGGAATTATATTGTCTAACAAGATTTCCCTATTTCCGACACTTTCGTCGGGGCACGTGTGTCCGTCTTGTTTGAGGATGAAAGGTGCTGTTTCATTGCCCTGCATTCCTTCTTTCCAAATGTGGGCAGCCTTTGTGGATTTTTGAAGGAAGTTTGCTCCTTGATCGAAACAGGATGATAGGATGTCGGTTCTCCCTTCCTTGGATTCCACCTCGGAACTCGTCTGCTAGTCATGGTCTCCCTTATAGATTTAGGACGTTGTACGTGAATCTCATTCTCGGTGCCATATATTTGTGGACACTGATTAATTACAACACTTTTTTCAGGACATTTCATTCGGTCATAACATGGTAGAAAACATCATTCAGATTAGATGACAACATTAGGTTTGCCGAGGCATCTCTGGATGCGTGGACATTGGGGAAATTGTATTCTTCCTAATAAAAGGGGATCTCTAGGGTGAAGAACCCAAGGCATTCCATGTCTAATGTGTGGAATCATATACCATAGGCTTGTATCTGAGGTTTTCCTCAGCTTTCCATGTTTTACACACCGTATGATGAAAGTTTAACATCTAGCAGAGACGGTTACGCCGAAGGCGTGTCTTCCGATGTTTTCCTCAGGCATCTCATGTTTATCACAAGGTAGGTCATGAGTTTAACATCTTACGGATACATAATGAGGGTGATAAGAGCATCCCATATAGACTGATCAGATTGATACATCCGTAGGAGGGAAGACATGGAAGGTTAACCAGGTTGATGGATTAGAACACTCGATAAGAGAAAACCTAAGATGGTGTTTCCCATAAAGAGAATATGTCACACCGTGAAGGCTGATGTATACACCACTGAGGCCGGATCATGGAGTGTGCACCCCAGAATGGGGGAACACCAAGTTTTACCATTCACTGGGATTAAACCTCATGGAGGATTCTTATGTACCATGTGTAGATGACAATGATAAAAAACCCATGTAGTTCAAAGGGGTGATGAATCAGGGTGTACACAAAGGATTACCACCCGGAGACATGATGGCGCTTATGCATGAATTGCGGTGCATGTAATACATGGATAAACGAGGAGGTGGATGATATGATCCAACTGGGATGTGGCAGCTTGGGTGAGAATTAGAATTGATGATGGAGATTTGAATGGGGTGGAGGGGGAATTAGATGGGACCATCATGAATGTGGTAGTAGTTTTTGTCTTGAGCCTCAAAGAGACTTCCTACGTATCCTCGTGGCTAGAAATCAATGTCTGCGTAGTTCGGTGGATGATGTGACACCGGAGGAGGCGGCTCGTGAGAATGGACGCATGGATGGGACCCATAGGAAGTAGAAAATCTGGGATAGGGTATGATCTTCCCATAACATGTGGGATCGAGTGATAGATTTGGATGAGACATGGGTGTAGGGCTTGAACCTCATGGAGGCTTCCTATGTGTCCCCATGGCAGGGAATCAAAGATTGCGTAGTTCATGGTGGAGTTTGGTGAACTGACGTGAAGGGGGTCAGAACTAATTGGTGGTCAGATTGAACCTCATTGATGATTCATATGTACCTCTACATGGAAAGGATCAATGTCCATGTAGTTCTGGTGGGTGCAACGTCTTACCACTGATTGGGGGAAACAACGGCTTACCACTGATCAGGGGGAGACAACGGATTACCACTAATTGAGGATCATAGTTTAACGTCAACCAGGAAAGTGGTGAACCGACGTGAAGGAGAACCTGTGGCCCAGATATATGGTGGTATTGAACCTTATGGATGCTTCCAAAGTACCTTGTATTGGAAATGATCAAAGACCACATAGTTCATGTGGTGTGGGAACCGACATAAAGGTGGTTGGAACGACCATGTGTGGGGCTTGAACCTCCGCGAGGATTCCTATGTACCTTTTTTGTCAAGGATCAAAGTCCATATAGTTTAGAATAGGTTTGTTTAACCAACGTGATGATGGTCAGAACCAATGGGGGTGTTGGGATTGCTCTTGAGAGAGACTTCCTAGGTACCTTGCCTTGTTATGGATCAAAGACTCCGTAGATCAGGTGGTGTGTGTGGGACATACACTCTAGGCTACCCAGAGTGGATATCGTGGTCTATTCTTGCACTAAGCCCACGTGAGTCATGCTTGGTGTGGGAAATAGGAGATAGAAAAGACCTTACAAACATGTCATGGAAGATGCGTTTGTGGGAAGAGGAATAGGGGCTTACGCGCTATTGGAAACCCATAGAGGAAACTAGGTCTTACACCTAGAAAACCATTCGGGGGGTCCATGTTATTATGGATATGCAATGAAGAAATTTCCATTAGCTTCCCAAAATAGTGGTCTTCAACCTCAGGAAGGCTTCCTACGTACCTTGCCTTATCAATGATCAAAGACAACATAGTTCAGGTAGGAGTGGGGCTTATACTCTTGGCTGACCGGGTGTTGCTATGAAGTGAAAATGGTGGATGATGCTTATGTATGGATGCTTCATGGGCGCCTCTATAAAGTGGCAATGGTGAATGGGTTTTACACAAAGAAGTTACCCGAGTGCCACTATGGACCGACAATGATGGATGGGGCTTAAACAAGAAGCTACCCATGTACCGCTATGGAGAAGCAATAGAGAATGGGACTAACGTAAGGAAGCTGGCTGGGTGCCACAATGGATCGACAATGGTGGATGGGGATTATGCGAGGATGCTGCTCGGGTGCTACTATGGAGCAACAATGGTGAATGGGGCTTACGCAATGAATCTTCCCTGGTGCCGCTATGGAGTGAAAATGCTGAATGGGGATTACACAAGGAAGCTTTCTGGGTGTTGTTATGAAGTGGAAATGGTGGATGGGGCTTACGCAAAGAAGATGCCAGGGTGCCTCTATGGTGTGGAAATGGTGGATGGGGAATACGCATGGAAGCTTCCCGGGTGTCGTTATGGAGAGGAAATGAAGAATGGGGATTACCTAAGGAAGATTACTGGGTGACTCTTTGAAGCAGAAATGATGGATGGGGCTTCCTCCAGGAAGCTACCCAGGTGTTTCAATATAGCGGAAATGGTAAGTGGGGCTTATGCAACGATGTATCTTGGGTACCGCTATGGAGTGGAAATGGTGCATGGGGCTTACGCAAGGAGGTTTCCCGGGTTCCTCTTTCGAGTAGAAATGGTGGATGAGAATTACACAAGGAAGCTACCTGGGATCCACTGTGGAGCAGGAATAGTGAATTGGACTTACGTATAGAAGCTGCCTAGGTGCTGCTACAGAGCGGCAATGGTGAAAGGGGCTTACGCATGGAAGTTGCCCAGGTGCCTATATAGAGAGGCAATGGAGGATAGGGCTTACACAAAGAAGTTTCCTTGGTTCCACTATGAAGAAACAATTGGTTATGTGGCTTATTCATGGAAGATGCCCGAGTGCCGCTATGGCGTGGCAATAGTGAACAGTGCTTATATAAAGAAGTTGTCCGGGTGCCGCTATGGAGCGACAATGGTGGATAAGGCTTACACGAGGATGTTTCTTGGGTAATTCTTTGGAGCGACAATGGTGAATGGAGATTACGTAAGGAAGCTACCCATAATATCTTCATTGTGTCTGGCCATGAGGGCATCACAACCCACTAGTGGGTTGAGGTATATAATTGGTGTCCACAGTTATGCCATGGTTTACAAGATGGATAATGCCACGGGTGATGAAATCAGTCAAGACAAAGAGGAATGGAATGTGTGAATCACATGCCCAACATTCAGAACACCTTGAGGGTGGCGTGGCGATGAAGGAAAACCATTGACCGTGTTCGAAACACAGCATCCATATCACATTTTCCCGAAATATAGTAAAAAATGAGGGTCTACTGTTGACCATGTTCGAAACAAAAGACCTGACTTAAAGTGCCGTCCAAAGCCTTATATGGAGTTAGACCAGGACGGTAGGTGAGCTGATGCGGCCTGGAACCAGGTCGTTAGGGGTTCCCTTCAGACATGGAAGTGGATGAAGATCCTAATGAAGAACACACAAAGCGTGAGGTGGAGTGATGGAATGTATGAATGGATTCCAACGCTCTTGAAATTATGCCATTGTAATCATGGCCTTAGGAATATCTAGCATAGAGCATACTTCACCTCATGTTTGGAGCAAGAGGCATCTTTTACTTGGAACATAGGGTGTACCACAGTTTATAGTCATGTAGATATTACTATTGGCATCTAATACTTGGAAGAAAATAAAACTCCTATTTTGACCAAGAGGCATCCTATGTTTGTAACATAATGATTACAATAGTTTAAAGTCATGTAGATAGGTCTATTGGCAACTTATTCTTGGAACATAAGGAATTTTTTATATGGATCAAGAGTCATCCTATGTGTGGAACATAAGGATTAATATAGTTTAATGACATGTATATAGGACTATTGGAATCTTATGATTGAAAAAATGGCATCTCTTATTTATAGCAAGATGAATCTTATTTTTGTAACATTAATATTACTACATGTTAAAGTCTTGTAGATAGGACTACTAGGTATCTTATTCTTGGAACATACAACATCTCTTATTTGGATCAAGAGGCATCCTATATTTGGAACATAAGGATAAATACAGTTTAAAGTCATGTAGATTGGACTATTAGGCATAAGCCATGTAACAATGGATGGTGTTGGGACTTACACAATGTGACCCTTTCTAGTTTAACCTAGAATATGAGCCATGTGATAGGGTTTGGAGGAGTTTCCTGATGAATGGTTCGACTCAAGGTACTCGGGGAATTGATGATGATAATCTCAACTCACAACATGGGAATGGAACCAAGAAGAATATGTCGACTCTAGGTGTTTCATGGTGTGCAGAGGAGTCACTCAAATCATGGTATGTCATATGTGGAAAGAGGTTTTGTCCAATATTACACTGTTTGGAACTGGTGTGTGAAATGTTGGGCATCATGGCACTGTTGCACGTAATATGGATGGTTGGCATGCAATAGTGAAGGATCTACGTGCAATAGGAACAGATTGCGTGCAATAGGAGAGGTTTGCGCGTAATAGGGGGTCGTAGGTGAAAATGGGAAGGACATGTGTGCAATATGGGAGGTTGGTGCAAAATAGGGGAGCTGTGCGCTCAATAACGAATGTGTGCGTGCAATTGGATAAGATCTGCACTAGAACGGGGAAATTTGGGCCTAGTGGAAATGTTGCGTGAGAAAATTAATGTTTTGCGTGCAAAACTAAGGAAAAATTGCTCTTTTGGGAACAAAATAGACGTTTTGCACAGAAGAGGGCGGTGTTCCGCATAGGCGCAAAAAATGTGGACTTACGCACTTTAGAGTGACGACCAGCTTTTGGGGACCCCCTTTGGAGTAGGGGGTGTAATTTTATTTGTAGGATAAACCTTGGAATGTGGTGCCCGTAAACTTCCATGTGAACAATTGGTTTTCCACGCAAGGAGGAGCACATAAAATTCCATGTGCGCAATTTGTTTTTCATTCATGCCGATGCACATAATATTCTGGGCACAAATGGATTTCTGTGTAAGGCGGTACACATAAAATTCAGCACACCAAATGGTTTTTCGTGCAAGGCGGGGAACATAAAATTCCACACGCGCAATTGGTTTTCCCCGCTAGACGGTTTGAGGAAAATTCTGTGCGCACAATTGGTTATCCGCGAAAGGTGGTGCGCTTATAATTCCACGCCCGCAATTGGTTTTCCGTGCAAAGTGGTGCGCGGAAAATTACGTGCGCACAATTGGTTTTCTACACAACCTTCCATGGGCACGTGTGCAAAGGGGTGTTTGGACGTCGCATTTGGCACAGAATGGTATTGTGCATGGGGTTGCACACAAAATTACTTTATTGCATGCAATATACTTTTCTTGGGCGCAATATCTCTTTTTTTTCTCACAAGATCCCATTTTTTCACCAAATCTTCCTTATTATGTGCAAAACTCCATACAATGCTCCAAAATAGCCATGGATGGTCATTTTTATTAGCCTGACTTTGAACGGTCCTAACATCTGATCTGTAAGTCTGTTTAGGCTCCACGACCAGTCAATTCAAAGATTGCAGAATGTGTTACACTCCAGAATAATATATGGAAGCATTCAAGAAATTAAATGTACATGTTTTCTGGTGCCAACACTTTCCCAAATCCTCCATAGACATGATATCCTCACTCTTCTAAAGAGTTTTGAATTGATCTATGCCAGTTCCTCATTAGTGTATATTTCCCAACTCATTAGAATTTGTATCTCTAGGTGGACCAACATCCATTAGACAATTATCATATTTCACTCAATTTATCACTATAACCTGATAGATGAACATTCCCTCTAATCCATGGGAGTGAAATAGTGCCTCTAAATCCATGATATAAGCTTTGTATTTCACTAAAGGGACTATGTGGAGAACACTAAAAAACCCGATTACGGATTAGTGAACCTCAGTTTATTAGATATTCTCATATAACATCCTCTTTTTAAAGAGAATCTACATCTCATCCCATTATTTCTAAGCTTGATGGAAGGAAACATTTATTTGTCTCTATATGATAGATCATATTATCTTCTATATATCTATTCAAGTAGAATCATTATGGGTTCATATCCCCTTAAATTTCAATCAAAACCGATCTATAGTTCACCCATCATCCAAAGCTATAACAATCCCAATAGATTCATCGGGATGGTGGTTGGAAGGATATAGATTCTCCGTAGTGCCTCATTCTTAGGTGGGATTCCATTACTATAATCAGTGTGTTACCTTGGTTATGGCCGAGTCTTCACCTTATTTCACATAATATTATGTTATTTACCCTTCCCACAAGATTTAATAATTTATCATAGACCCAAGAACCGTTTAGTTATAGCTCTATCTAAAATATTGGAGAAATATGGATGAGTCATCCACCATGGGAACTATACTCTTAACTTTCATATTTTCCTAGGATAACATCCACCAATGCTTCCAGATGATCGTGAGTTTGAACTAATTGAGAAGTTTGGTGTATAGACCTTGAGTGATCTATTTGTGGTTGTGGAAATTACATACAACATGGAATATAAAATATTGATCAGACTTTATGGATCAATAATTAACTATTGATAACTCTTTACTCATGAGGACCATAAGATAAGACCACTTTTCATTGGATCTACTATTTTTATTAATGATTATTCAACAAGAAGTGTAAAAAAGAATGAAGATGAATATTTTATGGAACCCCATCATGATATTTATTCTAGAGTTCTTGATCGCAATGGTCTATACCCCAAAAATATTTATCAAGGATACTATGAATTTTTTGTGTAATGGATTGATGGGATATGAGAATTCATATTTCCAAAAATATGTGTTGACCCACCCATAAAAAATTAAAAGGGTCCCCATATGCTCAATGTTGATTCCATATTTCTCATATTCCACAGAATATTGTATACTTACATTAGTAATATGAATAAAAGTTGATCCAATGGATGTATTCCAGATTCTCCACCTTTTGGACTGTGGAAGGCCTTACCCCCGTGAGGGAATATCTAATAGAATGCCACCACCCACAAACAAATATTACAAGGAATCATTCTATTCCAATGTTTTGTTCCATATTTACACTCAAAATAATCCCCACTCCATGTATATATTATGTTATATAAAAAATATATTACATTTATTATACCCATCTATATATTTATCTTAAATCCTTTAGATTCACCACTATTCTCCATTTTGGATGCTGCTAGAACATCTTAAATCATGTATAGAAGATTATTTTGATGTATATATAGGTAATTATTCACTACTATTTACTTATAACCAATAATATAAAATTATTTAATATATGGGTATTTTATGAATCACCCCATAAATTTAATGCCAATAAGAATTCATCATACATCTAGCTCAAGATAGGTGTTTATGGGATATTGTTCAGATCCCATAAACTGATCTTGAACTCTCTATGGTGAAAATGAATGGAGATAATAATTTGAAACCACTATATAGAGAACTATTGAATGAGATTTTGGTGGTAGTATTCATGAATATAGGATACTGAAATATATTTTTAGAACCAAACCACATGAAAATGATCAATGAATTATACACAAGTTCATTGGAACCAATAGGCCCACATTCATATATATATGATGTTTACATTTTGGAAAAAATACCATAATAGTTTCCAATATTTTATTCTAACTATTATTATGTTTTATAATTTGATGGAATATTTCGAATTCAATTATTGAAAATCTGTTTCCTCATTATTCATAATTTGAATGGTGTTCTATTTGGTGAATCACAGATCTAGGTTATAGTCCCATACAACATGGAAAATACTGGATATATTTATCAGTACAAATTCATGAAATCTTATTAATAATTACTATTGGTTATTAAAGATTAAATCCAATAGAAACAAACAATTTAGTAGTTCGATACCATATAGTTTTAGTAATTGGGATAATGGTTAATCCCTCATGTCTTTTCTGTGAAGGTTCACTAGAGTATGATATTGTGGATTGACCCTATTTCTAGTACAATCTCTTGGATTCTATTCTCTAATAGTCCTTCATATAGTGACATTAAAAATGGGATACGAAAACATAGAATTAACACAATTGAAGTAGTGGGAATTTTAAAAATTCATTTTCTTTAAATGATTGTCCCCCATAATAAGTATTTTATAAAAAAGTACAAACAATATCAATATCCCTAATGTAATTGTTATTATTAGACACTTGATGGTTTAATGTGAAGATCTTGAAAAATATAGTAATTTTTTTCATAATCCATTCATTAAAGGTTTAATAATATATAAAGAAAACATCAAACCCAATTTTTAAGAAATAAAATGTATTCTTTTAGGACTGTAAATTCAATATATGGGATAATATTGACACTTTAGGTATTTGAGTTGTGAGAAAATGGTGAAAAAATAACACAACAGTAATCCACCCTTAAAATTCAACCATACTCGCCTCTATTGGATGTAGTTTTGAATGGGGAGGAAATTTTTTATGCTAAAATAATTTTTCAATGTAACAGAATAACCTTGGTCTACCTAACATGCCACATAACCTAACAATCCAAAATTCTCGAATGATATTTTAGATCACAATGGGATGAAGAAAATTATAAAGGAATCAAATTCTAACAATATAAGAATGATTTCACCCTTGTAATCCAATAGTACACAATAAGGATTACACTGAAAAATCTAAAATGGTGTAAAATTACTATGAAAATCTATAAAAACAATAAACGTAAATAATAATAAATTCTATCTTAATATAGTGATAAAAAACATAAACAATAACTAAATAACTATATTCACTTCATATTGTGAATGTAACTGGTAAACTGACATCATATAATTCAATGGGATGAATAGATTTAGGGATAGAATAAAAAATACATAAACAACAAATAAATTTAAAAAATGGAGGATTGTAATAAATCTCTCAATGATCTATCTCTCCAAGAACCATGGTCACCACCACCACTATACCACGGAACGATGATGAGTATCTAGTGGAACTACCTCATGAAAAAACTCCATTACCTTTACCTAAATACAATATAACAATGTCTTTATATACAAAATTTAATATATATTGTGTGAATCCTTGAATAATAGTCTAACACTATGAATATACATAATTTCGTCCCCTTTTCAAACCATTAAATATAGTTTGAATTTTTTTTAAATAACATTTTTATTTTATAATATAATAAATGGTAATCCATTTTTTATTTCTTTTGGTTTTTATAAAATTAATCCAAATACTCAAAAAACATGAAAAAGGAAACAAGAAAAAAAATATAACCACAAAAATATGGAACAACCATCATAATATTATCAAAACAAAGTAACAAAACATAACATAAACAATGTGGAAAACAAGAGATCTAACCATCCAGGGTAACTATTACATGGACTCACTCACAGAACTCTAGTTGGCCTAGATGAATATGAAAAATATCCCACAATCTAGTAACTCATATATTCTCATCGATAATGACCCATATCCCACACGAAATCTAATCTCAGAAGAACCCAATGAGGCTTCACAAAACACCCCACAGTTTACCTTGAACAATCCAATCAAACACATTATATATATGTTTTTAATTAACATAAGGATTATAAATCATATAAAACGTCATTAAAAGATCAATATTTTCAATTTTTTCCCTAAAAATCCAATTAAAATAAAAAAACCCCTTTGAATAATCTTATCAAATAGCTAGAAGGTTTCAAATTAATTTTAATGGTAAAATCAAGAGAAACTATCTATTTCTCCAATGAAAATTCAAAAAACACAAAGGGTAAACATAATCAATCCCTAAAAATTATTTTAGTAATAATTTATTTCCTAAAATCAATGGAAAACTAAAATCTCACATTTTTACAAAGGAATGGTCTATTATATTGAGACACCCACCTCAAATGCTATTTAACTATAGTACATTGATAGATATAAAAAGACAAGAAAGAAGAGGAACTTATCATGCCTAAAACTAATATTAATCATTTACCAAGAATTCAATACATACATCATGGTATGATACTGTTTGGAAAAATGAAAAATATGTAATAAAATGGAACTAGAAGAAGTAATATGATGAAATATATGAGGAATTTTGAGTTTACCTAGAACGAAAAAATATATTTCAAGAGAAATAACCAAAGATAAAAAGGAAAGAATAAAAATAGTTGAGAAGATTATAGGTTAACTAAATTAGGAAATTGTATAATGGTTAGTCTTAAATCTAATAGATGAATAAGGTTCATTTTTCATTTTTTTGAAAATTTTACAGACTATAGGGTATGTTCTCATGGATTAGAAAGCAATACATTAACTATACACCCTAACACCTAACCCTAAACAAGGATCTTTGTTTTCCCCTAGATAGAATTTTTTTTGGGAAAACATACCCCAAATATGAAATTGGAATTAAAAAACCATCACCCTGTACAACATAGTTGTGGTGCATGGTTATCTCTTACAATGTATCCCAACCTATTTTATTGTTTTTCACATTCCCTATCCCCATCTATCATAACTCCAATGAAATTGATAAATAAATTAAATGAAAAAATTAAATACATATGGGGAAATCAATGAGTGTCATAGTTCTTCTCACCATTCCACTTTCTACCCCCTCCCCAAACAATTCATAACACTCATCAAATAACAAGTCAGGCCACTACTCTTGCACCATGGTTTCATGTCCCTATGTCATGTGGTTTTTTCTATAACACCACCATAACCCATATAAAAAATTTCTTGATTTACCTCATAGATTTTTGATATGATAATAAATAATTTGGGAAATAATCTCAACCATAATAGTGTTAGTATATAAGTCTACACCCTCCAACTCAACAACAATATATGGGAATTCATGGTAATTCATTTTTTGCGAGACGTGATACAAGTCATGAATCGATTCCAAATAAGATGGTAAATATAGATGATATGACACATTATTGACACTCTCCAAGATATCAACTAGACCAACATATAGACACATCAACATTCCTTTCACTCCCAATTAATAAGTTACAATTCTTGTTGAAACTATAACAATAAAACATCTACAGTGATGAACTAAGAAGAATGATGATAATTATTGACAAAACATTTCTAGAAGCTATTATCCATATCCAATCTTCTAAAAATCAACTGAATCATACTCATTATGTCCTAAATGGTGCTCAATCCTCGTATGGAATTCTTATTCATTTCTTAATAGTAGAGATGGGTCCAACATTACCATCTATAAAAGGAATTGAAGGGGGCCATATTAATAGAGGCAAGATAATGGTTATTATATGAAAATTAAATCAATGATAAATAATTCTAAGATCATGTTGAAAAAAATTATGCATGCCTGAATCATATCATATAGAATATGAAGAGTATATTTAGTTTTTTTATCTACTCAAGGGTAATATGGAATTCTCAATTTCAATCGAAAACACATAACATCATGAAGATTGTTTTACAAATTGGAAGTGAAACATGTGTATTGATAAAAAACAATATCTACAGGAACACTATGAAGCTTTTAAATATCTTAATAAGAGAGGTGTATAACCTCTTTAACTTTCAACAACTCTGTAATAAAATGGAAATGTGATGATTTCATTAAATAGTCAATAATCACCCATATCAAATTATTCCCACTAAAAAAATAAAGAAATATTATAATAATATCCATAGATATATCATCCAGTTACTATACTAAAATGGGATGAATATTTAATAAAGCTATTATATTTTGGATCTCGACCTTGATTCTATGAAATAAATTGTATCAAGATAAAAAAATTAATGTACAACATTAACATGGGACACCAGTATTAGTGTTTCAAATAATAGAACATCCTAGTAACCATGGGTGAATAACTCAACCATAGTGGAGACCAAAACTCATCACCCCATTAATTAATGATTAATAGACTACAAATCACCTTTTTAATGATATATAACTATCTGGATACTAATATAAATCACCTATGGTCTCCCTAATAATAAAATGATTTTTAATTCAAATTAGAATCATGATTTAATACCTCCTCGATCCAAATAACATAATCCTTGTACAAATTAACTCAAACTTTGGTAAAGAACACCCAATAATCCTCCACATCCATTTCTAGATATAACACATTGAACAATATTATCAAAAGCATATCATCTATATTTTCCTTCACCACATGAGTCTAAAACATTGAGATCAAGGAATCAACCACTACATTCAATTTTCTTGAGGAGTGGGCCATGCCATAGACAAATTTATTGAGATACTCATCCCAGTGCCTCTACCTATGATTATGACCCTGATAAAAGAATATATACATTAAAATGTTTTGATCTAAAAATAAGGTAAAAATATCCTCAAATAGATAATATTTCATTTTTAAGGCATGAATCACTTATGCCAACTCATGATTTTGGCTGTGTAGTTCTTCTCATCCGAGAATAATTTAAAAGGGGTATATTCCATAAAAATAACACCCTAAATCATCACACACCCTTTCACTATTTCTAAAGAATCATTATAAATTGAATAATCCATTCCTATGTCTAAAATAGATGAACAAGATCTTATGTCAACCTCACATTCGACTATTAAAAAATCATTGTAACTTCTCATCCTAATAAAATCTAAAACCCTTCACGACAAAAGAGGAGAAATGGGATGCTAATTTAAACTTATGATACAAAATATATTACTATGTCTCACCCATGATATCAATTTTAGGATCTTCAACAGGTCTATAAAAATGCTTGTTTCAGATACCACATGATCCATGAACATCACTTCATATAACCAAACAAGTATTTAGACAGTTTATCATATAATTTATTGTCCTTTAAATTTTTTAATATAATGTTCATAAGTCACTCATGATCTCCCTTAATCATTCAATACACCAATATATCATCAAAAAAACACCACAATATGGTTCAAATATACTAGTGGAAAATATGATTCATCATGTCCATATGAATAATAGGTTAATTAGTGAGGATGAATGGAATAAAAAAGGCATGGAGTTATTATACCTACTTTATAATGTGATGACAGGAATCTCTTCTTCCATCACACTCACCTGGTGGTTTCCCAACCTGAGTTCAATCTTAGAGAACAATCTCCACCATTTGAGATGGCCAAATCAATCATCAATACCAAGCATTGAGTATTTTTTCATAGAATTAACTGCATTGGAATTTCATGTAATCTAAAAAAGATAGTTTCATATATATTCCTTATAAAACAGAACTCGTGCTACTAATGGTGAAACACTAAAGAGTATAAAACCCTTTCTATCAAGATCTTATAGTTAAACCTTCAATACTTTTAAATAAAAAGGGACATTAAATGTTATTGAAAATATATGGGGGTCATCCCCAAGTGTAAATAAAATAGAATTACACACCAAAATTTAGGATGAATAGAGGTAAATCGTCAAGAAAAACATTGAGATAACTTCACACTATCAATGTAATGTTACCATCTATAAATTGTTGAACTCTGTCAATAATAAAACATTCCCATTGGTTAGATAATATGTTATAATTTGGAATAAGGTGTCCCACTCCTCTTGAAATAGGGTCCCACTAACCATGGGAAATATGAGTGTTCCGATTGGGAGAAATGAAAAATAACTTCTATCGATACAAATCAATCTAATATTTTGATATAATCATCAAATCCATTCCAATTATGAGGTTGAAAATATGTTTGTTGATAAAAAAGAAATCCCAAAAAAATAATCATTGAAAATAACCTTGCAACAAAAAGAAAAATTAAAAAATATATATCCACTTTTCCAAAGGTGTGAAATGATCCATTATATTTATCTTCAACATAAATCATAACGACAATGTGTTAATCAAAAATGATGAAATTAAGGACTAAGAATCACCTATGACAAAAATAGATAAAGACAACATGAAGGGGTCCCACCACTTTTGTATGAGATCTTGTAAAAATTAGGTGGAAAATATAAAGTTACACATCTCAGGGTTTTAATGGAAATTAAATATGATTTAAAAATTTTGTTTATAGAATTTGGATTCTCAATGTTTGTGGTCACCCCTGAATGAGGATAGGGTCTTTTTGGTAAAATCCAATGGATGATCCACCTTCCATGTTTTACCAAGATCATTACCTGAACCAAGAGAATGGATAATCATGATAATCAACACAATTATATGTTAATCAATATGAGTTCCATCCTATGGTGTGCAATATATTGATACCTCTATATAAATAACTAGATATTTTATAGGAAATATAATCTATAAAACATAAAACTTGAAATTACATCACTAAATAATTGAACTAAATTTTAAACATGTGTATAACATAGAGATCTGCCATTTTTATTATAAAATGTTATAAAAATATATAAATATTTTTAATATCCAATGGGGTGAAAAAATTAGTTTTTTATGAATTTAATCATTATGAAGGGTTGGATCACCTAGTTTGGAAAACATGAACCAATAGGGAATGTGGAATATTATGGTGGATAGGACTAGACATATGAACACTGTGTGGTTTTCCAAACCATGATCCTAGACTATACTCTTATGATTTTCCCCATTTCAAATATGAATGTCTATATTTCTCAATTATAACCTATAGGATCACCCCAAAACATGTAATATTATAAATAATATAAAAAATTTTAATAATAATTTTCAATTGTCTAGAAAATTCCTAAATACCCATGGTTACATGTGGTTTTTCAAAAAGAGTATTTATCTAGGAAATTCCTATACACTCCACTCGAACCATGATATTCCAACTCTATAATGCATTCATAACCCCAAATACAAGAGGGGATATTTGATAAAATTTTATATCTTACTAGCATTAGACAACATAATATTCCACCTAAAACACCTCATTTTAATCCTTAATGTGAATTCTCAAAATCTATAGGCAGATGATAATATACATGGTATCAAATTCTAAACAACTTTTAACAATTATAACCATACAACCCAATAAAACAAACAATGGATTATACCTGAAAATCAACAATTATTCATTCCTATGTCCAAAATCCATGAACATAAATAAACATGAAAATTAATAAACACCATCAGAGTATATTCTATTATAAACTAAACCAAAAATAATTAACAATAATAACTTCATATGATGAAGGTAACAAATAAAATTTATCATATAATACAATCATCCAAAGTTATTCAATGATGATATTTTCAATATATAAAAAATGAACCAACACCAAAGGATACCTAGAATTCTCTATATAAGAAATATCTTCATAACCCATGCTCACCATTACTACTATAATGGATATGGGCAATGAAATTAAGAGGCACCTCCACAAGACATGAATCCATTTCGTATACCCTTATCCATCATAACTAATTATGATTATCACTAATTGAATATAATGTTTGTGAGGTAATGCATAGTATGATACAACCATGTATCAATATAATATCATTCATGTTTAAAACCATTCAATATAGTTTAAAAAAACTATTTTTCAAATACCATTTTTTTTATTTTTTTAAACAAGAAATGGAAGACCATTTCAGAGTTACTTTTTATTTATAAATGTAACAATATATTCCAAACAAACCTTACAATGTGACCAAAAAATTTATCCATGGAAATAGAGAATAATCATAATCATAGAATCTTATTAATGAAATATATAAATAAAAATAAACCACGTATAGAACATGGACTCTAACCATGTACGGTAGTTGATACTGTGAATAATTCATAAAACACTATAAAACACAGATGAACATTAAAGACAACCAAAATATTTTTATATCACATATTCTCAATAGAAATGACCCTCATGTAGTCTACATATTAATCATGTATAGTAACCATCCCGGTTACCCAACTTAACCTTTGGTTTGCCATGTTAAATCTAATTCATTACACAATCTACAAGAATGTTTTGTAATGATAAGTATTAAAATCATATAAAACAGCATTCACAGTTAAATTATATTTCCCAACATTCCATTGAAATCCATTTAGAATAAAAAAATCCATTGAATAATTTTATTAAACATAAAATCAGCCAAAATTATTTTAATGGTAAAATAAAGGGAAACCACCTATTCTTCCTACAAGACGTAGTGAACCAAAAAGTGTAGACATAATAAAGACATAAATCATGATCTTAATCAAAATTAATCTTGTTAAACCAAATAAAAACTAATAAATAAAGGTATTCTAAATGAAATATCATTTAAATAGAGACACCAACCTCAAATTGGTGTTAAACACATCAATTATGATTGATATCTTAAGAGAAGGACAAATAAAGAACATTAATGAATATAAAAACAGGATAAATAAAATAAAACACATAATAAGTAATGAAATTGTACATGATGGTAAAATAGGGAATGGAATAATTATTTAAATTAAACTGTATTAATAAATATAGGGAAATCTATGATGAATCTTGAGGTTACCTTGATGAATCCACAAGAATCTGAGATAAATCACTGAGGATAAAGGATGAGAAATAAGAAAAGATTGGGTGGAATTTAGGGAATGAAATGGTGAAAATGGATGTTGTTTAGACCTAAATCCTATAGGTTCATAATTTCAATCAATGTTTTAAAGAAAAAAAGGAAAATCAAATAGTTTTGAATACTATTTACGAACTACATGCCCTAATCTAAATGCCTAAAAAATCTAGACCAATTATTTTGATATGGTTTTATAGTTTTTTAAACCATGTTTTATCCTTTAAAAAAATAGAAAACCTCTCTCTCTAAGGCATAATTTGGATACACAATTATCACTAGTTGTGCACTAATTCCTTACCCAAAACCAATTTCAAAATTTTTCTTATTTTCAACCCAAGTCCACAAAATCGTAAATAATTATCAAATAAATTAAATAACAAAATTAAATAAATTCATTTAATTAAATTAATTTCATACTTAAGATTTATCGTGGAGATTAAATGATAAAATGATGTAATTTGGAGTAGAGGTTCATAGTCTCTTGTAAATCATGACATACACTAGATGTTTCTATAGTTATTGTTGAAGGATCCAAATATTCATGAACATTATTAAAATTTCAAGATACTTATTCTAATATAGTCATGTGAGTTAAAATCCTCTAAATATATCTTATATTTCAATTTAAGGAATAATATTTTTTAAAATAATTTCTAATTCCAAAGCATCTCAAAACATTCTTCCCCAAATTCAACAACTTAGGCAACCCAGATTAGATAAATTTTCACATTCTAATATTTGTGGGAAATATTTTATGAATTACATTATGTAACACATTGATTTCAATTGGAAAATAATTTTGACTTATTTTTCAACACCCGTCTAATTAATAACATGTTGTGTGCGTAGTCATAATTCCATATATAATAGGATCATCATGTAAAACATATTTTTTATCATCTTATGTTACACTAATTTAATGTCTTATCCATGAAATATAAGTTCATAAGAGTAAATAAATATTTTAAACTCATTCACATAATCCAATATAATTTTTTAAAACCCTAGTCATGCATTAGAAATATAATATTGTTAACTATTTACCTTTGAATCAGATGTGGGATAGAAAATAGAGGTGTAATCCCCCTTATATCTATTCTCCTTATTAGAAATTTTTATAAAATACCATATATAAAAATGATATTTTTGGGAATCCCAATTTTTAATCCACCAAAAAATTTTACTTTATTGTTCCTTTCATGTCATAATACTCCTTATCACATAGCATCAAATAGCATGAACTTGTCTAGTTCCAAAGCCTGCAATTGTATTCCATGAACAACAAGGGTATTAATTTCAACACATAAGAGACAATGTATTTCTATTTTATATTAAAATCCAACATTAATATTAATACATCACCCCTTGATGGGATTTATTACCCATAATTTGATAATCATCCTTGAAATCACTAACCCATCCTTGAAAAGACTATATTTGTGTCTTCTTTCCATAGAGTTCTATTACTAGACTCTAAAATGTGATTTTAACATCAAGAATATTAACCTAGAGTTTCCCAATGGGATTATATACTATGAGTGTCCCCAATAGACTCTAAATCATGAGTGTCCCAACCTAACTCTATACTATGAGTGTCCTCACTAGACTCTGAACCATGAGTGGCAACACTTAACTGTAAACCATGATTGTCTCCACTATAATATAAACAATAAGGGTCCCTAATTGAAAATAAAATTTTATTGACCCCAGGAGAATCTAAAACATTACATTCTATACTCTAATATAAAAAATGATTTACCCATCTAGACTCTGAACCATGAGTGTCTCTACTAGACTATAAAATATGAGTGTCTTTATTCGAGTCTTAACTATGAGAGTGTATACTAGAATCCTAACAATTATTTTTCCCACTATACATCAATCCTTGAGTTCCCCAATTGGACTCTAAAATATGTTTTTTCATGCTATAATCTTAAATATGAGTGTCCCCAATATAATCTAAACCACGAGTTTCCCTTCTTGACTGTAAGACATGAGATCATTTATATTTAACGTAAAAGATATGTAGTTCTGTCACCTTCGTGGATTTGAAATACATAATTATACCTCTTTATATGATTATTATAATATTCCACCATTACATATAGTGATTGAAATATATATGTATCCAATGATCCCATGGAACTTATACTTATTTATATATGATGTTTACTTAGGTATGGATACAAGTGGTGTAATTTTCCTATTTTGATAATGATGGTTTTAAGATGGGTTTCATATAAATGTATTAAATATATGAATAATTCACAGACTAAAAAATAATCTCCTTTGTGGATTTACCTAATTAACTATTCTCTCATTATGTCATTATCATAATGATGATGGTGATAGGATACCTAGATTTTGAAATTTGGAACATGAGATTATATCATAATAAAAACCATCCATTCTGCATCATAAAAAAAGAAAAATCATAAAAAATCATGGTATCATTGAATTTTATTATAGTTTATCCTATAGTAGTTACCGTTTTAAAAGAAATATTGCACACACTTCATTTTATGACCACTATATCATTATTTTACAAACCCAATCGTACAATTTAACCCATTATATATTTACTTAAGTCGGACAAAAAACAATCATAGTCTATCCAAAGGATTATGATTTTTTCCACACCATATGTTCAAACTGAACCATAATACCTATAAATTTTTTTCCATGTTTACCTAATACAATCATAAACATGCATGAACTTAAATATGAACATTAAACTATTAGTCAAATAGATGACATAAATCTACTTAATCACAACCCAATTAAATTGAGAAGTTTCCACAAATTATTAATGAGAATTAGTGAGACCCTTGATTCATGTTTCCAATAGGTCAATACACAGTGACAAGATCTCTGGGGTACAAATCTATCCAATCAGAGGCATTTCTCTTTGAGGAATGCCCAATAATGATTAAAAATAAAATATTAACCCCAGAACATGAATAATAAGAAATCTATGATCAATTAATATCCTAAATAATATAAAATAAATGAATTTTATACAATATAACAATGCAATAAAACTAACTATGGAGGAAAAACGAATACCCCCTACATGAAGAAGAACCCAAATAACTCATATAACATTGTGCTATATAAAACAGTAATGAAATACTAATATCGTTATATCAATCATGGTTACTAAACTAACTCCACTAGACAACTCATTAAAATAAATTCTATAACCATATATGAAGAAGTTTTCGTGATTATATATGCATACAAAGTAGGTCATCCCCTAAGGATTAATAACCTAGTCAATATCATAAATTCATAATAATAAAATTTGTAAAATAACAATACATAGTCATTTACTCACTACCCATAACCTACAAGGGGAAATATTGTTCAAATATAAACTAGACAGTTATCTTGTCCTCCATCATCTTGAGGTACAATTTAAATGTCTACTCAATGTTTAGCAATTAAAATTTCATTATTCATAAGTATAATTTGTTATAGTATTTCACCCCTATTATCTGCAAAAAAATAAATCCCTAAATAACATGATATGTATACTATAATAAATTCCCTTAAAATGTGTGAGAAACCCCTAAAAACCCACATCCACCGACATTTATAAATACCACTAATGTCAACATCTGATCGCCAACCCTATAGAATAGTAATTCCCCAAAAACATCAATGATATATACAATCAAACAATAAACTAAAATATATACATTCTGTATTTAGTTCATAACACTATGTTAAAAGATGGGTAAAATACCAATATACATATACTATTGGTTTTCTATCCAATTTGAATGTTTTGTTTCACCTAAGAAACCCTCACTCTAGAAGTGGATACATAGAGTGTGGCTTGAATATCACTGAAAAAAATTAAGAAATTACTTTACAATGTAACTCACATGATCTTATGACGATAATTTAGGTACTAACATAAACCATCTATATTTCAACATCCATGTAACTATCATTGAAATTCATATAGACTATACTATTAAATTCTTCAACACACAATCTATATCAACATATTAAATCTAAAACTAATCACAATGTTAACATACCCAATCCAATAATCATAGAGTTACCTTATTCCTATGAAAACATATCTACATTGAGTAAAATGTATAATTACTTATCATGGGTAGTCCATATCATCACACAACATGTATCTGTATGAATTAAATTCTTCCAGTAAAACCAATAATACCACCTAATCTATTCAATGAAACATAATACATTTTTATAATATGATAAAGCAACCTTTCTAAATTTTTGTAATGAATCATTTAATAGTTTCCACCTATCATAAATCCAAATTTTAAATATCAAAATCTTCTCATGATATATAACCATGATATAAGGATATAATCATATTTTTTAGTATATCACAACACAATTACTAAGTTGAGGGAAGTGTTAAAAACTATCATACTATAATTGAAGTTATTTTATAATATAAATAATAACTCTGTAACGTTCTACCCAAGAATGACTACGCCACCTAGAAAAACTTTTTCATGAACTCAAGCGCACTTACCACGCATTATAGGCTAGATATTAGAATAGAGGATCCAATGTTATCTCTTATGGAGTGATTTACACTCTAATATTCCATCACTTCAAAGTAAAAAATTAAAATATTATAAATATAACATTAGAAACCCAATAATAACATGCTCAATAGTATTATTTAATTATACCATAACATCTCATATGTTTCATACATCCAAACAAGACATAAATTTAGAATTGGAGTATCAAAGTGTGAGAAATAAAATTAAAATAATAAATAAATGTACAAGAATCATATTCTATAAGACTCCAAAAATTATCAAAAAATACTCTAAGATATCTCATTCCATAATGTTATAGAAATTTATGACACTTTTATTTACCTATAACAGTTTTAATATAATCTATATATCAGTCACTGGTATAAATACATGTAGTGAGAATAAATTATCAACAAAAACCACTTCATCACTAGGAATCCCTTAGAATTTAATGTGATAATATATAAAGAGTGTTGTTAGATTAAATGTTTTAAAAACATTATTTTTCACATGGAAAATAAATTATATAGAATAAACTAAGATACCAAAGTAGAAAAATTCTTTCTTCAACCAATTTAACTATAACATCAAATATCAGGAACATATTATAATGAATCATAAATTTCATACAGATATATTATATATTTTTAGATGAATATTAAATACATAACATAAAAACCCATTCCAAAATAATATATATTTTTCTTCATTGGAAATTTGGAAACTAAATATCATATATAAGATAGTTACGTCATCTCCCATTATGTTATTAATAACTAGAACCATTCTTATACATATCTTAGTTAAAACATATCTTCATATCATAGGGAAAGGAAACATAAGAAAAGTTCAGATAAAATGATCCATAATGATAAAAATTGGAGTTATCAATGATCACATAAAAGTAACATGATCCCAAGGGTATGAAAACATGATATTAACATTTGAAAATCATACCCATTATATCAAATATCTTAATATTGATTCATTGAGGAAATATCGATAGTTTATATGACATGAATCATAAAAAAATAAAATAACAAGAGAAATGACAGACTACCATTGGGATAAGATATAAGTACTTTGAATAGGAATAAGAATATAAAATCATTTCTTTAGTCGATTTCCATTTCCATGAATATCATTGTGGATTTTGTATAATCGGCATTCAATTTTTTTGTTCTTCAAGGTTCACTCCAATGATTATCATACTGGAAAAAGTACCATAATAAATTACTTTCACTCCCCATCAAAGTAATTATTAACTAATTATATATAAATATTTAATGAATACATTATAGGGATATATAATTCTCATTCCCAACTATCACATTATAATAATAAATATATATATGCAGGACCAGATCATAAAACATTCATCTTCTATCATAACCTACGGAAATAAAATGGGATTCAAAAACATATTGGCATTATAATCATGAAACATCTCGATAAAAAATTAGGACGGTATCTGTAACACCCCGAGCTTCCATGATATTCTTCTCATTCAATAAAGCAATAGCTTGCATTTTACGCAAGTTCGAGATTCTAACACACCGCGACCAATCAATATAGCATTTATGAATAGTAACACCCACTTGTTGAAATTATATATATTTTATATTTAAAAATGGACTTCATTTTTGGATTCAGAATATCAAAATTATCCTAAGTTGAATTTTTGGTATTTTTCTTAGACCTTCAATTTTTTTATGAATTGTGAAAAATTCTTAAAAAATACTTTTTCAATCAAAATAATATATAGTGTTAAGTTATACTATTGAGTGGTTTTAATGTATAATTAGAATATTTTTTTACCCTTTTATCCAATGGTGTTCATTAGAATTAATTCCACTTTGAAATTGGACATAAACAATTGTCAATCCTTTGATATATATTGTTTCTTAAAAACACGCTATTTGTTGTGACCGCGGGAATTAATTAAAAAATTAATTAATGAAAATTATATGTTTGGAAGTTTTTAAAATAGACATCAATTTTGAATTCGGAAAATCAAATATATTAAAGGGTGAAATTTTGGCATTGTTCTGAAAACTTCAATTTTTGATGAATAGTTAAGTGGTAGTTAAAAAACTGATTTTTCGTTTAGATGAAACATTACAAATTCTGTGATTTGATTTTCAAAAATCTAACATACATGGTTTTAATTAGTAATTAAAATGTGGTACAATAGTATTAAAATAATTTTTTGGTAAATAGTAACTTTTAAGTTTAATTAATCGCGATTAAAGGTAATTAGTGAAATTTAAGGTAAAAATGATATTATAAAAACATGAAAATATCATGACACTTTCCCTAAAATTATTGGGTGAGTCATGTCCGATCAAGAAAGTCCATTGGTCAACTTAGGGCCCCCATGGAGCCACTTGGTTAAGAAAATGACATTAATAAGTTTTTATTTAAAGTAAAAATAAAATTGTCACAAACATGTGTTGTTTTACTAAAAAAATTATTACATGGGGTTATATAAGTTAACTATTAGACTATAAATATTAATTGGAAAGCTAAAAATATTTCCTATATCATGATATTTTTTTATAATTTTTAGACATTAAATAAATTAAATTTTTCATGACACTATAATGACGCAGTGATTACCTCATTAATTAACGATTTAAATAAAATGAAATGATATTGTAATGTCTAAGACATAAAGATGTCAAAAAACTATTGGACGAGTATATTTCGAACCCTTATCACCTTATCGTCGAAATATATAATTGTGGGACCTTTGAAATCCTAAAATCATATCATAATAATGTAAACTTTCATGAGTTTCCAAGAGTGCCCTCCTCTCCTCTTATAAAAGGTCCCCACCACTACCACCTTATTCACACCATCAAAGCCATTTGGATCCGCCAAAATATGCCCAAATACTCTCTCATCTTCCCTATATTACTACTAAAAGCATCACATTGGGCTGAAGTATTCCCAAGGAAGCCTTTGGATCAAATCAAAAAGAGTTACCCGATTTTAAGGTAATGTCTTCTCTTATGTTGTTTTGTTTTATTTTTCTTCTCCAACACCCTAATCTCTTATTATTATTTTATTTTGTAACAACACCAGTATATTCAATATACTAGGATGTTGTAATGAGACTGTTTTTATTTACACTTACACACACCTTCGTCAAATGGTTAAAGAACATACTGTTTCTGTGGGTGGCGAATTACTGCCTCATGAAACGATGATTGTTCAATATTCTTTTAACACCTCTCATGGAAGCCATTACGATGACACTATTTTTTATATATGATATATATTATGTTTATGTTTTACTTATGCTTATTTAATTTTCATTTATGGAATACCTTTATGATTTCCATTATAGGTAAACGGGATAATTTCATTTTAGGAAGTGCGGACTACCGCCCCCTCAATGTGATTTGAATCATTAATTCCATATGTGGGATGTATAAAAGATGGAGTAAACGATATTATATATGATATTATACTGGAATTATAATATACCTTTATAAAATTATGATTTCATTCCATTAAATTTGAAATAGAAATGAAAGTAGCGTTAATGCGTACATACGGCTTACCATCTCCATGGACGGTGCATTTAATTTTTTACCTCTAAATGTTACGTAATATTATAAATGCATGTATATACTAGATATATATTATATATATGATATCTACATCAGGAATATATTTCTGGATATAATGGATATTTTTCCACATGAACAACTTGTAATTATAAGAAGTTTATTTTTGATTCAAGTACCAAAGATCGACAAAATGACTGTTATTAACTTAAATAATTACATAATGTTCATAACACAGTAATAAGTGATATATAAGGAATAATGAACATGAAAAAGGTTCCTAAGAAAATAGAAATCAACTCTAGTTTATTATTTAGGATATTAAAGAACGATCGAGTCAAGTCGGACACGAGGTAAGGGAACTTCTTAACCCAACTTCTATTCTTTCAGTTAATCTCCTAATTTCAAATTATGTCATGATATTATTATGTCCTATATTTTATTTGTACTTACTTTATGTGTACTTATATTTAATACACATAATAGATCTATTTTATTTACAAAATTATATTTGTAAGGGAACTTCTTAACCCAATTTCTGTTCTTTGGGTTAATCTCCTACTTTCAAATTATGTCATGATATTATTATGTCCTATCTTGTATGTGTACTTTCTTTATGTGTACTTATATTGAATACACATAATAGATCTATTTTATTTAAAAATAATATTTGTAAGGGACTTCGTCTCAATCTCCTTTCATTGAGGCATATTTGGTTTTATACACAACTTTTATTTATAAGGTGTATAACCCCTTTTACTTTTACATTTACTCAAAAAGAATCTTTTGTATACAAAGTGTTTTACTAAACAAAAAAAGGGAATGTTTTTTTGTCGTACGTATGCAGCGACAACGACTTCTCAACCGCTGTGACCATTATTTGAGTTTTATCTTCCTCTACAAGCCATAGCTTTTTTTTAATGAAAAATAAATACCATGTTTTACAATTCTTTTATTTTGGTATTAAAAATGGTTTTGAAAGTGTTTTTATTATATCAATGTGTTGAATTGATATCTTGTGATTGAAATGTGGAAATTTTATGTTTCCTTTATGCATGTTTTATGTGATTCGATTATGTTATTGTTTATAATATTTTTAAACCTGTTCATATGAGGAATGCATTGGACTTAATAAGTGACGGGTGGAGCCTGCTATATATCCTCGATGCATCGGCATGTATCATTAGGCAATCTAGTGTGTTGGCACAAGGCCTTGAGAAAATCTTATTTGTAGTCTTGGCATGAGGCCTTGGCTACGTGGTTATGATAGTCTAGAATTATGCATTCCATCATTATGAAAGTGGTTATTGATATTTCTTGTGATTATTCAACTAGAAGAATATCCATGTGAATAAGTAAATGGCATTATTTCATTTTACTATTTCCATATTATGCTAAAGTTCATGTTTAAAAGGATTTTTTTAGTTATACATTGCCTTAAATGTTTTTGTTTATTTATGAATGCTTACGCTATATTTTTATCCTATGTGAGCATATGAGCTCACCCCTTTCAATGTTTTAATTTTTCCAGGATGTGATGAAGTATATTATGAATGACCTGCAGGGATAATATGAGGGGATATGAAGACATGATGTTTTTTTTGTTTTACTTTATGATGTAATGTAAGACTTATAAATATATCTAGTGTTTCCAAGACTACTAATCTAATCAGATTTTCGAGACTTGATCATTTGTGATCATGCCAATGTTACACAATAATGCACCGACTTTGGAGAACTTGGGTCGGGGTGTTACAGTATCATTGTATCGTATTCACATGAAATATTATCTAATATCAAAGGATTTTATTAAAAATGTATATTACTTCAAAATATAACTGAGAAAATTTCTTTAAAAAATTATCCTATTCATTTAGAAATCACTAATTTAAAATATATAAATTACCCAAAAATAAAAGAAAATTTTCTTATTAAACAATTATATTGAGAACATGTAAATTAATATTCAATGATTTGATAAGTCAGGACGGAGAAAAATTTAATTCATACCGTGTACGTTATAACAAATATTGTTTTATTTGTTTTTGTAAAAATTTAAAACTACCTCATTTTGAAAATGATAAGAGGGTTACCTTTAAATATTTGGTAAACAAATAATTCATTGATAAAAATACATTAAAAAGAGAGAAAAATTTTAAAATAATTTTTATAAATATTTTTAAAGTACATGGACATGGAAGAAAATGTATTTTCAACCAAAAATAGAAATAAATATTATTTTCCTTAAAAATATTATTTGTAACTCTTGAGTACATAAATAGAATAAAATGGAAGAAAAACATGTATTTAGAAAAATATAGTATAATATAATTCATGATATTTTTGAAATGTATATCATGAAATTTATTTATCAAAAACATCATTATAGCAAACCTTGATATGCAATGTGATTGTATCATAAATACCTTAACTCGAGTTCGAATTGAATCAAAATTTATATAAACTCATGTATACTAAATTAAAATTTGTTATAATTCTATAATATATTCATTTAAATACTTATAATATCCATATAATCCACTTATAATGTTTCAACACCCATTTATTTTAAATTCATTATCAAAATAGATTTTTCCATGTGTTAGCTTCTTCATTTTTCATGAGAATTTCAATTTAGTAGTTTCATTCCTTGTACGTTAATAATTATTTCAAAATATATTTAATTTAAATCATGATATTAATAACATAAACGTATTAATAATATATAAATATATTTATGTATTTTTATTCATTAAATGTAGTGATAAGGAATTGAATTACATCGTTCATGAAAATGGTATGTTTTATGTATGCAAGAAAACTATTTTTACATTTCATAAGATAAAAAAATAATGTAAATATTAATTAACCTTAACAGAAAAATAATTATATCATATATATCATATATATTAGAGAAATATATCCTTATTTCCATCTATGTAAAATAGAAATGAAAAACGAATTACATCGCTTGGTGGAGGAGGTTTTCCACACCCATGCACACATAATGTTATAATTTTCCAAAGGATATAAAGTGAAGGAAGAAATATTGATATTGATAATTGATACTTTCACATACCAAATGAAGTAAAAAGGGTTGAAACTAGTTTTTACACAAAAATAATAAAATTTAATTATATTTAGGATAATTATGTTTTTATTTCACGATGAAAAAGTATATATAGAGGAGGTAGAAGAATAAATAAAAAGAAAGAGGTAGTGTATGATGATTACATCTTCTTCGAAATACCTCCTTTAGATCTATTCTTTAGGATCCTTGGAATGATATTTTTGGAATAAAAACACCTATAATACATGAATACATAAGTTTAAAAATTGATTTTGATAGGTTTTCATCGAGATATATTTCTTAATGTAGTGTACTGATGATAGAGGTGGGGTATCCATTTATAAGTCTTAGATGAGGACATACATGGAATTTCATAAAATATTAAAATTTAATAATATCACACTCACGAAAAATGATTCCAAAAGAAAATATTATAAAATTTGGGATAAGAATAAGTATAAATATGGTAAAAAATTTCGATTTACACAGGTTTAAAATTTTTTTTTCCATATTTATAGTTTTTACCACTATTAAATTCGTTTTATCATTAACCATAGTGAGAATTTCTACTCTTCATTATGAAAAAAAATATTGTGTACTAATTTAAATTTCAAAATTATGATCCAAAATATTTAATCCATTTTATCAAATAGGATTCACATAAGTTGATGAATTTAATTTAAAATTAAACCTTTAAAATTTGACAAAAAGTAGTTTTTTATAATTTTTTCCTTATGTATAAAAATTATTTATAACAAAATACAAAATAAAAGTGTTTTAAATGAAATTAATTTATAGATTTATAATATGAATTAAATAATTTTACTTTTAAAAACATTTAAAAACAATATAATACTTCCTAACTTCATTAAATGAATTAATACTTTACAATAAAAATAATATTTCTCACTATTCATCGATAAATAAGTCTTTTAATAAAATTCCCAAAAATACACTCTAATATAATTTTGACTAGATATTTTAAGAAACTAAGTTCATTTTGTGAAGTAAATTTTCTAATATTGGAATAAATTAATTATATTATTTTCACATATAAATCAATAAAAACCATTATTTAGGTAAAATTTATTTTGAAAGTAGATAATGACTTTATTAGAAAGTATGTAATTATTTATCAACATATTTATGTTATCTAAATACATTAAAAATATATTGTTTAAATGTCGATATTTCAATTAATGCTACTAATATAATGTTTAGTTTATATTTGTATACTATATTATGGTTCATTTAGACTCAAGGTTTCATATATCGTAACATATTAAAGACACTAAATTTATTTAAAGTGAAATATATGATAATTATCATGGTGTTACATTCTACCAACATAAGGTTATATTAAACCTTAAAATTCCATCACATTGTTAGAAACAATTTTGGATATACCTATTTCATCACATACCCATGATACCATTAGCTTCTAAAAAATAAGATTCCTCATGAGAACATTAACCTGGTGACTATAATTTTTTACATAAAGAATTATCTATATATTCAATGACTTATATTAGTTTTAAGTAGTAGAAAACACCTTTATATAATAGTAAAACATTTTAGTTTATTATATGTGATCGATTAGGTATGTAATTAAACCTGATTGATTCACGGAATACATCATGAATCAGTGATTGGTTTGGGTGGAAGCACAAAGTGATTGTATATAATCCCCACTCCATCATGAATCTTGAAGGGGCCCACATAACTAAGACATAGATTTACATTATTTTAACATATCATAACCTTATTCCATATATAAATTCATAAGAATAACTTATCTTGAATATTAAATTTTATATTTAATCAATGATTATTAGCCTAACTGTTCCATTTACTCAAATATTCCGAGATATGCTACTGAATTACTATTAATTTATTTACCATTTCCTCAAATAACACTAGTCCCGATAAATTTGATTCCCCAATTTCATCCTAGATAATTATAGTTCTATACTTATTTTCATAGATGTATTAATAAGTCTCCAAAAAAATTCATGAGTGAAGGCTATTTTTATAATATAAATTAACTTAAGAAAAGTGTTGATACCAAACTCCTTTAAATTCTATAAAAAAGAAATCATAATATACTATAATATTTTATTAGATCTCTAGAATTGGCCATATTTCTAAATATGAGAAGCATTACTGGAACATAAATTTTAATCCATAACAATTTTTGGACTTAAACAAAACATATAGATAGAATTTGGTTCTTGATCATATATAATTGAATGCGGTACTCCATGAAACCTTTCCACATCTGTGATGTATATTCTAGAAAGATGATCAAGAGATAATTATTATCTGATATAAATTAATTATATATAATTCATAAGGGGATTGAATAAAACCCAAAAATCATTATGTCTATTAGATGTCTTGGGGATTCTAATAACAAAATCCAGGGTGATATTTTCCCATTTCCGTTCTGGATTGAGTAATGTTTGTAACACCCCCGAAGAATTTTATCTCCCACCATTAGTTTTTTAGTATACATAGCACTGAAATACATATTCCACAATATATCACTATATTTTTTTTCCAGAAAAAACATGCTTTTAGATCTCTATACATATTCATTCATCTAGAATGAGTATAGAATTATGAACTATGAGCATCATCCAAAGTGAAATTATTCAATGATAATATGGATGAGACAAATAAGTGGTTACCAAACTATATCATTTCATCAAAATCAAGGCTGAATAATGGGATATGTCTCACCTTAATTTTCAGCTCTACATATTTCTTCTACACATGTTTAATATTCACTTTGATGGATGTATAAACACTCATTTGAAAAAGATAATATTTCTCACTTTACATGAATATTTTTGGGCCTATCCTTTGTAAATCAATGAATATGGGATCTTTTTTTTCCTCTTCATAAATAATATAATAGTATCCTCTTGACTTTAAGCATGAATTACTATATTTTTTCCCTAGGGTGGTAATATATCGAGGAATCATAATCTTTAATCAAATCCAACCATATTTTTGAGTGAATATATACTTTACATTTTTATAATCATTTTATATTTAATAAATTTCCTTGAAAATATATTACATCTATATATTTAATAAAATAATATCCACATATAGCTCTATATAATGATTTGAAAGTTTTCTCATGAACCTACAACTTTAATGAGGCATAATTGTTAACCATATAAATTTTCATGAGAAATCATCCATGTACCCTCATTAATTCATAACTATATACCACAAACCCCTATCCATTTTAGGGTAGTGTAGGAATACGTGAGTTGACTAATGTTATCATTAGTTCCATGAAATTATCGTTAGATTCATAAATATAATGGAACATAGATCCATTCTATATAAACATAGTGACTCTATCAGATATCCTTGATAATTTCTCCATAAAGAATTGATAAAATATAGGGAAACTGATAAAACGATTGATTTATGTTACCTTGGTTGTTTGAGGATGATGGTCAATAACATTTATCTTTGATGGATCCACTGATATACCAAATCATTAGATTATTCACCAAATAATAGAACATTTTATAGCTAATATTCACACATGGTAATTTTTTCATACAACTTATCTTTCTTTAAGTTCTTTAGTAAAATCCTAAATTAATCATTATTCTCTTCACTTCTCTTGAAATATATAATATATTTATCCATAATGACTAGAAAATCTGGATTAAGGTCATAATTAATGAATCTAATAATTTAATATATGATTATTTAAGATACATCAGTATGTCCAAATAGAGCAACTAAAAATTCATAGTGTCTCTACCTTGAATGGAATGTTTTCATGGCTATGTATACAATTATACATCTCTACTGATAGTATCTAGATCAAAAATAAATCTAGAAAAAATATTGTTCTCTTCATAATTTATCAAAAAAATCATCAATATATGATATAGGATACTTATTATTGATTTTGATCATATTATGTTCTTTATAGTAAATGTAGAGTTTCATTTTTCCATATTCATTCTTATGAAAAAGAACAGGTTCACCCCACTATGACACACATGAAAGAATGAATCCCTAATCAACAACATCATATATATTTTTTTAATTACTATATGTCAATTTAAGCTATTATCTATGGAGTCTTTAAAATATTGGTAGCACTAGACATTAGTTCTATTGAAAAATCAACATCAAAATTATAGAAATTTCTGTATCTCCATATGCAAGTAACATTGAAAACTCAACAACAAACTTAGTTAAAAGACTAGGAAACTATTCCATTAAGATATAAAGAAATTCTCATACAATAGAAATATCTCTATCTTCTTTTTCCCTAATAAAATGATATAAACAACCATTTGAACTGGAATCAATAACCATACAATGGTTTCAATTGCCAATGAAATTACATATTTTTTTTATACAGATATAAAATTATAGTCTTTTTTGGAATATCTAATGTGAATTCACTTAAATTCAAATTGATGTGGGATTTGTATAAATAAATCCATTCTAATTCCAAAATAACATCAAATTAACCATTAATTTTATTTTCATAAGTATAAATATTGTAAACATAAACATGATATATGACTTTCATTATTATAGGAATTATCCATTAGAATAAGGAATTGACTTATATAATTTATAAAGTCCACACAATTATGATAACTAACTATAAATAGATCCCTAGGAGGAAATTTATTACCATCCGCTAAACTCATCATTATATCTTAGAAATCCATTGCCCTATTCACTTCTTATTTATACATAAAACATATTATTTTACTTTTTGTACATTATAAAAGGTTTAAAATAGGTCATCCAAGATCATAATCTATTCAAACCCTTCATAACAGTTTATAAAAAATTGTGAATTTAACCAATAATATCTATATGAATTGTCCATCCTGATAAACATTAAGGGTGTCTTCACCATGCACCATAATGATGGTTGAGTGATGGTTGAGATATACTCAATAGACTCGTTTGGGGTTATTACCTAGGGTTTCATCTATTCCAAAAACACATCCACCTGTAATAAACTGGTATGTATAACTTTATAGGAATAAAACACTCATTTATTATACATAACATTAGAAATTCACATATAAATAGGATTATCAGAAGGTATTTCTCTAAATATATATCATTCTATTTTTAAAAGGTCACTAAAAAATTATTCGATACTAACTATATCGACTCATAAATATCATATACAAATATCAAATACTAATATATAAATATTCAATAAACAACATAATGATCCATACCAAAATCATATAGGTTTTGTGACATTGAAAACATGGATACATAAATTGATGGTTCATATGATACCTACATGATCTCCCATAATGTTCTATATATATAGAACACTTATTTGTCTTACTATTATTGAAACATTTCTTCATAACATGTTGAATGTAAACATAGGAAAAGCTGAGTATAGATTCACAGTAGGGGTAAACAAGGGAGATATCAATGAATATTTTATGAAAAACATGAGTATAATTGTATGCGAACATGAGATTAACATATGAAAATCATACACAAAATATCATTGATCAAAATATTGAGTAATTATATAATCTATGGTAGTTCATAAGACTTAAATAATTTTGGAATAATATAATAATATCCATTAGATAATAACATTGGCATAAGTGAAAAGGTTTTTGGTTTAAAAATAAGTATATATAATCATTTCATTAGTCATGGATCACATCCAATACTATCATTTTTGATTGAGTCCAATCTTTATTCCTTCTTATCCTTAGTCAAGTTCACTCCCAATACTATTATATTGGACAACATACCATACTAAACAAGGTTTGCCTCTTATTCTAGTCCTTATTATGACACAATAAAACCATCATCATATAATTAATTAGAGCGATATATAATTCTAGGAACACCCATCACATAATCATAATACATTGTTATATGTACCACTTGATCCTAAAGCATTCATCATATATCATAACCAGTCAAAAATAAATAGGATTTGTAAATATCTCATCCTCATAATAATAATCCACCTAGATGAAAAATAATTATGGAATCCTTAGATAACATCCCTAGTAAATAATAATTAACATAAAATCATGCATTATTAAATGAAGATTCCATTAAAATATTATTTTTAATATTTCTTGGGTAAATTCAATTTTCATTTTTAAATATCTTATTTAAAATTTGAAAAGTTTCCAAATATTATGGAAAACATATTATTTAACAATGAACATGGATATTTTTAAATTAATTTTCAAATCATTGTGTGGTTATGATTGTGAAAATTTCAATTTTTTTTATCTGCATTTAAAAAAGACTCCTTTCATATTTTTGTTATAAAGTCTGAAGAAACTTGTTTGTAAAACAACAAGAACATTCCCATTGAATTTTTTATAAAAATTAAACACTGTGTAAAAATTAATTTTAAATATCATACATTGATATTAAAAACATTCTTTAATTTTTTAGAAATCCTAGATATGGAATGAAGATAATTTTCAACTAATGAGAAAAATATTGTTGGATTTCCTTAAAAACATTTTTTCAGGCTGTTGAGAAATTAATGAAGAAAATTTAAATGGAAACATGAAATTTAATAAAATTACTATAATATAAGAAAATTATTTTGATTATGGATAAGTTAATCACGAAATTACATCATCACAAACATAATTATAAATAATATAGATAAACAGTGTGATTGTAATATAATACCCTAACCTAAAGTTTTCCGTTCTCCAAAAGAAATCTATCTTACTTTATAATAAAAATTAATTTATATTACTTATATAAAAGAGTAATTTACCTACTTATAATATAATATATGATATAATTATATTATTTCAACACCCATTTATAAATAATTAATTTTTATAGCATAATTTACGAGTGTTAACTATTTTCTTTTTCATTATAATTTCAGTTTAGTAGTTCTGGTCCTTGTACTTTTGTCATGGTCCCAACATAAATAAATCTACATAATGATATAAATACTATATATCTATATTCATCCATAAAATCTTGAGATAGTAAAATGAATTACACCATTCATAGAGACTGTTGGTCATACTTTCTCATGAAAACTATTTTTACTTTTCGATGGATGGAATGTGTGGAATGAATATACTAATTAAACATTAAAAAATAATTATTATATCAAATATATCATATACATTCATTATATATATCCTTATTACCATCCATGTAAATTGAAAATGAATAAATTATTTCATCACTACAGGGATGTGGTAGTCTATACATATGGATAAGTAACATTATCATTTTGCCACTGATGGGAAGGTAATAAATAATATCTGATATTATAAATATAAAATAATATTTATGTCATAAATATGATATAAAAATAATAAACCAATCATAATAACAATCTATTAAATTAAGAGATGGAAAATAAATTGTATCACTATGTTGAGGTAGTAGTATATATAGACACAATAAAAATACATTCATATCCCATTCAATGGAAATGGAAGATCCCATGTTTTGAACAATTTAAATTTTTTTGAATGATATTTAATTTTTCATAAAGGGGATATAATTTACTTTAAAATGATCACAATAATTAAATTTTATGATTTGTAACTCTTTTAGATGTGGTTTAAGGCTTGTAAGGTGTCTCGGGAGTCCCGTTGTGTTTCAATAATGTCCGGATATAGAAGCTATTTTTTGGAGAAAATGTGGGTGCATTGTAAGGTAATGTTATGCACCACAACCATGAATACCTATAGGAAGGTCACATGGTTTTAAAAATATTTCTTCCGAGATTACATGATCACGAACAATATTATAGAGAAATGCATTGGTGATGTGCATGTATTATGCACGGTTTGACAATATGTGTTCCTAGTAATTAATCATTAGTAGTCTCTTGTATAGTGTAATCCCACCAGCTATGCATGGTTTGTCTAACCATGTGATGATTCGTGTGAGGGGTATTCTACTTAGTTTAGTTTTGATATGTCGTTGGTGCACGGTTAGTATAGTTGTGCATCCAAACCATGCACCCCCCTTAAGATGGGTAAAATAGAAAAACTCCTTTCATTATCTAAAGAAAAAATTTCATTATATCCACCCTTTATGATAAATAACTCCTTAAACCAAGGAAGATCCTCTATTATCATATTAAACATGGTGAGATGTCCCTCATCAGGAATCAGGAATCGAGCGACTTCTGTTGCATTGGATCACCCTAACATGTTTATAAATTCTTGTCATTTATATTATTCAGCTTAGATAATTATGATACGCGATGAGTGAATCCTTCTAATAATTATGTACGAGTTATATATATATTTTATCTTAATGTTCTGTAATTTTATAAAATTCCACCTTTGTGTCGTGCACTGTTATTCCTTTGCAAAAATAATAAATTGTGTACCAGCTTAAGTTTGTTATCTAGACCATGACATCCACCCCTATTTAAACCAATTAAAATATTTGGATATTAGTAGATCAATATGGAGAACCCCATGGGTGTGTCACAATTAATTACCATGAAAAAAATAATGCATATTTATCCAAAATACGAGTTAGTGTGTTTGGACTAGAACATAAAATGATAATTGTTTAAGTGCTAAAATGTGATTGGAATGAATTGAAATAGGGGTTATATACTTACTTGTACCTAGTAAAGTATGATGCATTCCCCTTTATCAGTGGGTTTTGGGATTATATAGTCACCCCTTTATCAGTTGTTTTTAGCGTTGTTAAAGGGTCCCCCTTTATCAGTGCTTTTTTAGTAGAACTAATAAAGGGGGATTTATCCAGGTTTTTTTCCTAGCGCTGATAAAGTGTATATTTCCATATATATATATATTTCATAAAAAATAATATATTGATAAATAAATATATATGTATATTTATATTGATATAAATATAATATATATATATATATATATATATTAAATATGTTGTAGATATGTAAAAATAAGCATTTGGATTTCATATATAAGATATGAAGTAAAAATGACTTATACAATATTTAAAAAAATTATAAATTAGCAATTTTTGGATTATCATTGACTAATAATCATTTAATAACCATTTCAAGACACCCAAAATCCAAAAAAATAATAATAAAAGATCAAAATTATGTTGAAAACGTAACTCAAACATCAACCGAACATAACTTTTGATCAAGGTGTCCATTTGAGCTCAAAAACATCTCAAATCGAAGACTTCAATAATCTCTACATTCTTAAATCCCATGAAAACCTTTGGACACATTATTTGTGTCCAATAAAATAATAGAAGGCCTCCAAAACTAATCTTTTAATCCAGATAACCAAAATTTTTTTACATATGATGGATGTTCAGCCACATTTTAGAGGGTATATTGCCCCTTTTCAAGGGGGAGTGAATTTATTTCCATTTATTGCTTTCATAATCATATTATGGATTTGAAATTTTATCATTATTTATATTTTACTATTTTTTATAAATAAATATATAACATTATACAAATTTTTTTATATAAATCCTCACATAAAAATTTATATTTATAAGTAAATAATTAAAATATATACATATAAATTTTATTTATAAATATATAATCCTTATAAAAATTAAAAAAACTCATATCCATTTTATTTAAAATACAAATATATGAATATTAATATCCATTAATAATGTATACATGTATATATATATATATATTTGTGTGGGTCTGTATTGACAAACTAATATATATTATCTAAATATTCTAAACATATGTATATAAATATTAAAATATAATATTATTAAATATATATAATTATTTATAATTATACTTATATATACACATATAATATATATATAGGTGTGTGTATGTTTGTGTTGTATATATGTATTTCTTTAATTATAAGCACACATAATGAAAGAATATTTTATAAATGCATTAAAGACTGACCTTATAAATATATATTAATATATGAAAAAATATATAAATATATAAATATATATTTATATGTTTATATATATTTTTATACAGATTTCTATATATATTAATATAAGTAAAAATCATATTAATAAAAATCTATATAAGTTAATATAAATATATATTAATACATTAGTTAATATAACTAAATGTATATATATAAATCAATAGATATATTAATAAATGAAGAGAAAGGAAATATGGATGAGTGTTAATTCTTAGGTGGACGGGAAACTTGTCCAGAGTTCAAATCCAAGGGGAGGTAGGTTGCCCACGTGGGTGGAATAAGGCATAGCGCTATTAAATAGTGGGTGGGGTGGCGGCTTGGGCGTGCAGGGTAGGGGGTTGACGGGGGGTTCATGTGCTATTGAGGGGGGGGGGGGGGGGTGGGGTGGGTCAAGATATGTTGAAGCCCCTCCCTGTTTTTTAGGTTTTTTAATTTATTTTTAACATTTATGAGTGCATTAAAACATGATAAAAGTCTTTTTTATCAGTGCTTAAAAATGCTGAAAAAGTGTCCATTATCAATGCTTTTCTGAGTGCTGATAAAAGGGACCCCCTTTTCTTTGATGGGATTAAATTCATTTTTTTAGCACTGATAAAGGCATTTTAGTGATAATATATACATGTTTTTTGGTAGTGATGATATAAAATTTCTTGTATATGATTCAATGTTTTCTGAAATTATATTATTCCTTATGTGACACTTGGATTTCTGATTCAGAATTCCATGGATGGGTTCATTAGTTGAATGAAATTATGTAATACTCGAAATATACATAGATTCCTGACACTGATTTCCTTGGAGGGGCTCATTGGATGAATGAGATTATAATCACTCTGAGTGATTCCTTGATTCTAGATATGGAATTTAGTTGTAAGGCACATAGGTTTTTGAAATTATATTTCCCCATGAGCTATACAAGTATTCATGATACCATATTCATTGGATGGGATTATACGTTAAATGAAATTATAGAAAACCATGGGTGATACTCAGGGTCTGATATGGAAATCCATGGATGGTCTTAGAGGATATATGATGACACGTTATTTGTAATGACTCAAATTTCTCATTTATTGTATGTGGATTTTTATGGAATATTTTCGAGACCATGCATTGACAGAGCATTAGATTCCAAGGTCCGGTGGGACTGATTTTTTTTAAAAATATATTAAATATATTTAATAGCACACACTCACAGATTACCAGACAAATTGGAATAACTTCCAAACATGTGCCTCTATCAGAAATCAGAGGGAATTATTTATTTTATAATGTGGGGTTTATACTGGTTGTGACATAAACATTGTTGGCATGAGTAATTTTTGAAAACATCATCATGGTAGTGAAATTGATTAGAATAATTAAATAAATTATTTTAATTATTTTTTATGATGAATCCAAATAAAATTATTTAAATAGACTATTATGTTAGAATTCTATGGTTAACTGCATATCCATGGAACTGTTAAAGAGCCGCTGGAGAGTCTGTTAGAGGATTTCTCTCAGAAAAACGACGACTAGATCATGGATTTATGATAAATGCATAAAGAATTAAAATAATTATACCAATGACCATGAAACATCACTGTTATTCCTTAGATATTAGTCTAAATCATCATAGATCCGTGTTAATTTTTATTTGTTCACTATTCTTGAATTATATGATGAACATGAACCTATTGACTAATAGATCAATTCATAGATCATGCATATTGTGGGAAGGGATTTATTTCGAGGATTTTATAAAGATAATTTTGTGTTATTGTGGAATATTTGGTTGTATTTTTAATATAAATGATTCATGATCAACATGAACATCAATCGAGGTCCATTTCATTTGATTGTTTTTGAGCTTTTCTCCGTGATTCTCTGTTCATCGCAAGAGTTCGTTGTTTGGACTGTAGTTCAATGTTTACTAATATAATTGACCATTCTTCACATGTTTCCTGGTGTGATGATTCAATATCTTAGATCTAGGATCTAAATGAAATGAAATATCTAAGTTGGTGGAAATGGTATCGTATTAGATGATGTAGATTCCCAATTTTCACATTCTTCATCGTACAACGAATAATGATAAATAATACCATATTCCAAGCGGATCCATAGACTCCAACACATTAATTGGTGACGGAATTACTTGATGAGGATTGATCTATTATTTTATAGTGAAAAAATATCCCAATCGAAGGCTAGCAAAATGGACAAGATGTGTGGAAGAAGATATAGATTTCAGAGACAAAATCCATGCTAAAAAATTTGTAACATAGAGCCACAGACTATTATGTCCCCCATATGTGGTGGCTAAAGTTTCATAGGCACTTCAGTATCACTGTACATGTCACCATTATCACATGAAGTATTTTTCCTCTGTATATAATGGGTGTGTAACTCAAAGGGTACATAGACAAGGGTTGGTGTACACTGTTTAGAACATGCCCTGTACTACCCTACATGGACATAGGTTGGAAAAGTACACAGGCTAAGCGGTGTACTAGCACATCGGTGGAGTAAATAGGGAGTCATCACACCGTTTACTTATATGCATACATAGGCAATGGATTATACACATGTTGTATACACGGTCAAGAAATGGTGTCAATGGATACGGCGTGTAATCCTACTACAAATTGTTTCTCCTTAAATATTGTATTGGATATATTTTTCTTTGTATGTTGGTAATGTATAGTTAGGGTGCATTACCCTTATCCTTTCCCAGAGTGTTGGTATGGAATTATCTCCTACTCCTTGGAATATAATCCCACTGGCTTGAAATATTCTATACGGTTTTTAGAATCCCTCGTTGAGACATTGAGTGATATCCCCTAGTCATATTCATTACCTATGTGTAGTTCATGATATCATCTTGAAAAACACTACACAGGCGTCGATCCTCAGCTAAGAGGGTTATTCCAAATTGAGTATGTGGTATCACCCCATGTCCTTGGGTCTTATCCTCATCTATGTAATGTATCTATTTGGATATTCTGTGTGAAGTTATAATGGAGATACCCAACAAGCATTACCTATTAGACGAATTTCATTAGGGACATCAGACTCAAGAGTGTGTTCCATTAGATAAGTGCTTTGTGGAATCTTCGGGCTGGAAGATTAGGCCTGTTTACAATAGTTTGACATATGATTAGACATTGTGTATTTATTGAGTATATGTAGATTTTATTGTTTCTTATGATATATATATATACATGTATAGAGATGACTTTACTTCCATTGTTGTATACTTTGTGGTTTAGGGATGTCATAATGAGTACTGCTATACTGACCCATGCACGGTCTTTTCCCAAATGTGTCTTGTCTTGCAAAAATAATCAACCTTTGCCAAAATTCATACACGGACCATGACCAGATGGTGTTTAGTGAGAATAGATAGAATGAGATGTCTTCCTACGACATTTTGACCGTAGTCCCTAGTACTTATTTTTAGGTTGGACTTATATATCAGAATCTTTGTGGTGGGATTATATTTGGAACTCTTTCCCTTCCATTACTTTCTCTCGTACTACAGTTGTGGGATTTATATGTATCCATTAATGGATATTTTTGACATATCATTATTTTATATTATTAGATATTTTTGTGTGTGTCGGTACATAAGATAAGGCCTCTCTTTTCAATGATATTCTAACCCGTAGTAGTTGCCAATGCACAACCTATTGGAGGCGAGCTTTAATAGTTGCAGCATGATCCCCTCTCTGATGGTTCATGATAGAGTGGTTGAATAAGAGATTGTTATACCTTAGTACCAGAGATTATGATTTTGGTTTAGGTCCACTGTGTTATGTGTTTCAAATTTAAATTTTCACCCATGGAATCCAGTAATGGTGTGGTGTCTGATGTATCCGTACACTAGAATTATGATCAGCGGCTTTGAGACATGATACATGAGAACATTGGTTGAAAAAAAACAATGGTATATTCCTCATAAAAAATTGATTGGGGGTTTATTTTCTTCTTGAATCGGCTCCAAAATATCTTCATTAACAATGGTACATCTTGTTTACTCCTAGTATTCCTCTTTGATATATGCCAAAAATGATTTAGTGTCTTTATCATGAGGATGATACCCTCAGTGTTGAGGCATCGATATAAGGACTTGTTCACGATATGTTACCTCTAGGTGGGGCACCATATATACCACCACCTATAGTTCAACACGTGGTACCCCTAGTACCAATAGATGAGGGTCATAGGCTGATCATGCTTCATGTCTTTCAGTAGAAGAGGCCCCTCAAGTTAAGAGTTAAGACTAGCCCACATTTGGCTGAGGACATGATTGAGGTAGTCACCAAATTTTTTCATCATGTAATCACACCAACATATTATATGGTGGTCCTGGTAATGATCCTTCTGTATTTCTCAACATGGATATGGTGGGGGTTAGTGAACCAATCATTTGATGAGGTGACTCTTACATGGAACTAGATTGAGAACCTTTTTAGATATTATTTCTCTCCAGATACCCATAGGGATGTACTTATCCAGAATAATTTGTAGCTTCAAAAGGGAAACATGATAGTATTTGATTATTCATCAAGGATTACCAACCTCTCCTAGTACATGGTGGATATGGTTCATGAACATTTCTTAATGTCTCATACCTTAGAGTGCGATTTTTGGTATAAACCTATTGGCTTGTGTCATACTAATATGAATTACCATATATGATGGGGTTCAAGATAATTTTTTGATGGTCGAGGGATTCTTGACTGAGAAGATACAGGAAGTGGTTTCCAATAGTGGGAATGTTGGAGAATAGACCACGGTAGTAGGGAGCTTATGTCTGCATCAGGGTCTTTTGTAACAACCCAAACATTCATTAATGTAAATTTCGCTAGATATAATTAAATTTCTTATTATGTTTATATAAAATGTGAACATCATTGGTGTTATATTTCTGGATTTTAAAATTCCCTTATGAATTGTGACCTTTTCAAATATAGACAATGAATAGTGACCACATGATTAGTACAAATATAGGGATTTAAAAAATCCAATTTACTCGGACAAAGGAAGTGATGGCCTTATCTAGTAGAATTTCCCTGTATGAATCCCATTTGTCAGAGCTTATGATAGGAGGTTGCATCATTGGGATTCACTCTTCACCAATCCCAAGCCAAGCTTGAACCAATTATGCTTGAGCCGAACCGACTACAGGAGAAGTGGAAGTTAATAGATATTACCACTGGAGGGATGTTATCAGATCCACCCCATTAGTTTTTCACCATCACACACCTTACCCATTGGTCTTATGTGGGTTTTATAATGGGTTATGTAACCACACCCAAGCACTATGACTATGTACATTATTCTTGTGTAGAGAATACAAATTATTTTTATTGCAACATTGTAAATAGTTTTTAAGCACAAATACTATTTTTAGAAATCCATTTTGTTGGATTAATGGATTTTTGAATTAAATAATATTTTAATAAAATATTATTATTAAATTACTTTTTATTAAATATAAATTATCGTATAATATTATGAATGCAATTGTAATTTTTATTATGGTTTGAAAGCTATTTTGGTCAAAAACCATGAATTTTTTATAAATGTTTGTTTTCATATTAAAAGTATAAAATACCATATTTAGATACTTATAAGGATAAAATAAATATTATTTTTGGAATCAATATGTCAGAATTATCAAATGGTGAACTTTTCCCAATTTTCTGATACAGTCGAATTTTTGGTTTAAAATTAAATACAGTTTAAATATATTATGTGATTTGTGACATCATAATGAACCGATAGTGATGTAATAAAATAATATAAACATTTTTTCTTCCAATATATGGTTTACCATTAAATTAATGTTATTTTGGGTTTTTTTGTTTATTTTACTGATCTTTATTTGACCCTTCACGACTTATAAAACATTTTGTCTTTATAAATTAGTTTCTTTGAGAGTGTGACTCACCACCACATAAGAATCCCAATTATTTTTAGAATTTCATCCATTGGTTTTATAAAATATTACTTTTCACTCCCCTTTGGCGAAAAGCATGGGAAAACCCATGGGCTGGTTTGTAGTTTTGATTAGTTTAATGTTACGTGTCCCAAACCTAAATAATAATGAATTCTCTCTCCTTTCATATATAATCCAACCCATGATCCAGATTCCTCTTCACTCAAAGCTTTTGTAGTTCTCCAAACCCCTTATCTCTTCTCTCTATAATCCTCCCAAGGTGCCCCAAGCTCCCAATAAGCCTCTCTCAATCCTCTTCCAATCCTTTGGGATTACATCTCCAAGTAAGGGATTTCGTCCTTTCTCATTTTGTCAAATTTTCTTTAAGTTGTTATGACATTTTGTTTTCAATTAAAAATGTTGGGGTATTTTTTTCATATCCCCCATATTTACCTCTTTATGTTTGGATGATGTGAGACCTCTTTCTCTCTCATTGATGCCTCCAATGTACACCCATTTCCATGCCGAAATTCCGTGATGGATTATGTTTGTATTATGCATAAAAAATTCTATTATGTTTGTCAGGACATGTATCTATAGGACCACTAACTGTCCATTTCATGTAAATATTACGAGACACCCCTTTCTCTCTAATCAACCATTTTTATGAGTTCTTATTTCACGCCATTATGCTGCCGAAATTGCACTACGATTTCCAAACCAATGTCATTGTGGAGTGAATATAATAACAATTTTTCAATCAATAGAATTCAAAATTATGCACATTTACATATTGATTTTAAAGATTCATTTATGTATTCCATGTCCCTTTATTGTGGAATCAATTATGATGATTTATTCCATGTTGTATGATCCATGTGGCACACTTATACATGAAATGAAATTATTAAGAATGGTACGCCCTAATAGCGCTCCAATGAATTGGGTAATGTATAGTATAATGATACATCATGTGAACTGGGTGTTCACTAATTCTAATTCAAGTGAAACTAGGGTTTACTCGTGCTTCATGTTCAATGAGGGTTTACTCATGCTCCATGTCCAATGAGCCATGGCTCATACTAAATTCTAGGTTAAGTGTTGCTTCCACATTTCCGTGTTATGATTATCATGCTTTATTAGGCCATTATGTTTATGTTTCTCTTGTGATCCATTGACCTTCCTATTGACTGACATGTATTCTATTTCTCATTTTATTCGTTGTTTATTACCCTATTGTGATTTATATCTCACCCTTTTCTTATACTTGTCATTAGGTAATCCCAGGCAATGCTGAGTACGGGGGAATGTAACGATCATGTAAAGGAATTTTTCAATTAGAAGTTCCATTCTATGTTTTATGTTTTTATGTAATGTTCCTAAGACACAATGAAACTAGACCTTTAGATATTCTGTGTGGTATCATGTGAAGTGTTTATGTAATAAATCATGTTTATATATGTAATAACGAACATGGTTGTCATATCTTTAACATGCAAGGTGTTTTAGGAGGAGTTCATCAGACTGAGGATATGTGGCTCATGTAATATATAATGGGTCCAATAATCCTAGGGTGAGGAAATTATTCTCATTACACAATAAGGGACAACTTTCATGCATTTTCCTAATCCTTTATACTGCAGATAGAGAGACCATTGATGGGATGTCGTGGAAGAGGTAACAGAAGGAGAGTGAAGGTTCTCATGGTGGTGGACATGGTATAGGAGCTAGGAGAGCAGTAGGAGGTGGTTAAGACATTGACATGTTACCAGCACCACCCCAGGTGATCCACACTAGGCATAGGGAGTTGGAGGATAGGGGTGGGGATAGATGTGGTATATTGAATATTATGAATCAGAGTCTCCATGAATAATTCATGTTATTATAATTTCATGTTCAACCTTATTTTCAATACACATTGACACAAATTCTAGACATTCCATTATTCCTATATATCATGTTCTAGACATAGTGAATATGTTTGATCCATTTGATCAACACTTATGATTGGAGACTACTACTGGAGAAGATTCAGAGATCATACACTTTTTTAGATGGCGTGACCAAACTCTTTTAGGTGAGTGTTTTTATTAGGATATAGTTTTAGTGCCAATGAGTCCTTAATACATCATCATAGGTATGTACTAGATATCCAAGGATTATTCTCATGTTGACTATTTCAGGAAGAGTATGTGTTGAATCCACAATGATGGAACCAGGTCCTCATTAGTTTATGAAAAGGAAACCCATATATCCAACGATGTACTGATGTCAAGGAGGGTGCAGTCGATTACCCATTAGTTGGCCAGACAAACCCTTGGTCTGGTGGTTGTTATGATTTTCTAGATTCCAGCTGTGGTTTTTATGAGAGTGTATTCCTTTTTTATGTTTTAGGGTTACCTCCCTACCATGAGATAGAATTTTTCATTAATCTAAACCTCTGGAAGGCATTGATATCTGCACAAACATATTAGATTGCTCACATATTTCTTCTAGAGTTGTGAGTGGATTCAAATCACTTATAGAGGTAGGGATGTATTAAAACTACTGTTTTACCTTAGAAACCCAGTTTTATTCACCGTGAAAGGTGACATTAGGGTGAGGTTTTAAGTGAACTAATGATGATTGATCCAAGTGAAGATGAAGAAAAAGTATCCACTAATAAGGATTGATGACCTATTAGATTAGTTGAGAGAGGGAAAATGGTTCTCAGTGGTTGAACATAGTTCAAGATATCATCACCTATTTGTATGAGATGACGATATACTAAATAAATAATTATGATGCCACTAAAGTCACTATGAGTACTTGGTGATGCTCATTAGAGTGACGAACTCCGTAGTAGTGTTCATGGGACTCGGAAACTGAATGTTCCAACCTTTCATGGACTGGATCATGTTAGTATTGATCTATTATATTCTTGTGTACTCAGTTTTTGAGGAGGAGAATGTGAGACATGTGAGGATATATGTGGATATACTATGAGAGAACATTCTTTATGGAAATATTTCTATGTATCATTTTTTGATCAGGATTTCCACATTTTTGGGCATGTTTTATCATAAGATAGAGCGGATGTGACCCATCCATGGTTGAGGAAATGTTATCTTGAGAGACACTTAAGAGCATGAAAATGTTTCAGAGATTCCAGAGGATTTTATAATATTACCTAAGATTCATATATTATTTCTCCTGAATATTATCCCCCTTGATAGATTTTACCCGTAAGGGGAATCATTTCTTCTGGATGGAAATGTGTTAGTAGGCTTTTCAGTAGTTGAGGTAGATTTTAATGAGTACAACCATATTAATATTTATATAGGAGGGTGTGTAGTATGTAGTATTTTGTGTGTCATTATAATCTTGCATGGTTGGGTTTTAAAAAAGATGATGTCAGTGATTGCCTAGGTTTCATGAATTTTAAGACCCCATGACTAAAACTATGCGCCACATGATCTTGAGTTAGTAGTGGTATTATTCGCAATAAATATGTTGTCATTCTACCTAATGGGAATGCGTTTTATCATCTATTCTGATCACAATATTGTGATGTATATATTCTATAATAAAAATGTTAACATGAGATAGAGTAAATGGATAGAGTTCCTCCATGATTATGACTTCAAAATTTTGTACCCTCCAGGGAAGGGGAATGTGGATGAATATGCACTCAGTGAGATATCTTGTTCATAGATTATGAATGAAAAGTTAGATTAATAGACACCATTCATGTTATCATTTGTAGATGGAGATGAATATGATTAATTCCAATTGATGGTTCTCACCCATCCCATCATACAACGAGTTAGGGAGGAACATCTTGGGGATAATGACTGTGAGGCCTTATGTACTCAGATATCCACTTGACATGATACTGATTGATTTTATGAAGGTTGGGAGAATGATGTTGTTTTAAATGGATGCTTGATGGTACCATTTACGTTGAGATATGAGTTTCTTAGGGAGTTTAATGCATCTATATTGGTGGTACATGCAGGTGCGAAAAACATGTTACAATAACTCCGACGTCAGTTTTGGTGGCCATTTATGAAGAAAGGAGTTGAAGAGTTTGTCTCACGATGCCTTACTTATCCCAAAGTTATGGTCAAGCACCAAATTCAATTCGGTTCAGATAAAACCCATTAGGTTCTATAATGTATGTTGGATGGGATATCCATAGAATTAATGAAGGGATTACCATGTATGTCTATGGGATAATATTACATTTAGTTGTTACTAGACTAACTCAACAAGTCATACATCATCTTAGAAAATTAAGGGAACGGTTAAATAGAGGTCTTGGGATGCCTCTACTTGTAAGAGATATTCATAATCCATGTAGTTTCATTGAAGATCCCTTTTTACTGTGATTCTCACTTCATATCCCAGTTGTGGAAGGGATTACATGTAGATTTTGGGGCTTAGAAATGCTTGAGAACTATGATTCACCCCCAAAATGATAGCCAGACTGAGCAGACCATTCATGTTCTGGAGGGAATGATATGATCTTACATGTTAGACATTGTAATTAGTTAATAGGATCTCCTATCCATAGTAGAGTTTGTGTAATAAACATACCATTTACCATTGGTATGGAACCATTCAAGGACTCGTATAGAGACCGAATATGTCAACAAATTGCTGGACCGACCTGAGCCAGTCAGCACTCAAGGGATAAGAGTTTATTTCACCAAACTGCTTATACGGTGTAGATCATCCATGATTACATGAAGACTATACATATCCATAATATGAATTATTATGATAAAATTCACAGGCCTTTGGTATTAGACGAAAGATACCATGTATTCCTATGGGTTTTAGCACACTGTGGAATTTGATGATTTGGTCTAGGAGGAATGTTATCTTTATGGATCATTGGACATTTCCATAAACTATGTAGAGTTGGTAAGGTGGCCAAACTCTTAGTTCTACCTCCATATATGATTAGGTACCCAACATCTTCAATGTTTCATAGTTGAGGAGGTGCATAAATGACCCATCCCATGATATCGACTTCGGTGAGCTGGAAATTGAAGATGGAGCTACCTTGGTTGAGTACCTAGTAGAGATCAAGGATTAGAGGGAGGGGATCATACTTGGGTGATTGATTATGTTATTTTTTGTTTGATATCAATATAGGAATATTCTAGAGAGAACATTGGATCGAGAGTCTCATTTTCATGCTCAGTGCCCTCATCTCATTGTGTAACCCTTATTTCTGCATTTTGGGTATGTAAATCCCCAAGGTTGGAAAAATGTAATGAATCATATTTTCCACAGATTACTATTGGATATTATATGGATTATTTTTGAGACTAGTAACTGATACATCATGCAATAATGAGGCTCTGTGTGCCTGTAATAAATTTTTAAAATATATTAAATATATTAAATAGCACCCATGCATTATTTACATGAATAAATTGAATAAAATTTAAATAGGTGCATAAATTAAAAATATGTGGGAACTATTGTGTTGAGAATGAGGTTTTTAACCAAGGGATGACTTAACCTTTTTAGGCATGTATTTTTTTGTGAAAAATTCATTGCGTTTTATGAAATGAATATAATAAGTAATTTTTTTTATTTTTTCGTTAATGATGTTATTGGAGAGGGTCTAAATAAAAAATCATGTTTGAATTATAGTGTTATCTGCATAAACCTAGAACCACAGTAGATCCATTAGAGAGTGTGTTAGAGGGGTTTTGATAGGTGATTTCTTAACAGATCATGGATCGAGGATCGACATGAAATGGATTCAAAGGATCTCACCAAAAATCATGACGCAACCCCTCTCCTCATCATCGAACAATCCTAATTCAGATAGGGTGTTGTTTATTTTGATTTCTTACTCATTCCTTATTTCTATTATGAACGTGAACCAATCAATTAATGGATTAATTTTTGGATACTTATTATTTAATATGAGTTTTATGATGTGTCTTTTATTGGGATAGTTTTTGGTTAGTAATAATTATAATATTTTTATTATCATGAAAATGAATTAAGATTGACAGAAACATTGATCGAGGTCCATTCCTCTTGAATTTTTTTCTTTTCTCCCCTAACTCTCAGTTCATGGTGAGAGTTCTTTGATTTTCATTTAGTTCAACATTGACCTAAGTAATTGATTGTTTCATACCCCTTTATTTCTGAAATGACATAGTATCTTAGATATGAGATCAACATGAACTGATGGAGGTTTGAGGGAAGAAGTGATAGCAGATCGGATGATGTAGATACCCAATTTTCACATTCATAATTGTGAAATGAAGAATTTTGAATAATCCGGTTTTCTGAGCCGATCGAAGGAACAACGTGGGTTAATTGTTGATGGAATGGATCAATGAGGCTCAATCTATGATTTTACTGAGAATTAATTACTAGGTAGAAGGAACGAGAAATGGTTCGGTCATAAGGTCCCAAATCTCAATTTATATAAACATCTATGTTACACCGTGTGTAACTCGATGCCACATGTAGTGTAGGCCCCCTACATAGAATATATGGTTTTAGAGGAACATAATTACCACATTGAGTGTGTCCCCTCCCCAAAGACTCAACATGTATCCCAGAGGGTGCACTTACATAGTGTGGAGTACGCAGGTTGGAGCACGCGATGCTATCCAATACACAGACACAGGTTTGATAAGCACATGGGGTAATCCATGTACTTCAACAATGGGTTTTTAGATAGTAATAAATTTCACTATGTACTTATATATAGATGTTTACCTGGTATGAGACACTGGCTATTTACATAGACATGACATCTGATCAAGAGACAAGACTTGTAACTCTATTGTAGGCCAAGTAATTCCTAAATGTTTTATAGGATATTTTGTCCATTTTATTGTGGAAAAATTTAGTTAGGCTGTGTTACCCTTATCCATTCCCCGAGGATTGGTGTCTAATATCCTAATATTTAAGAAAAACAATCCATTTATTATGACTTATTTAATATGGTTTTTAGAATCCATTTAAGAGGCAGAAAGATAGATCATCTATTCATCTTTGTGCCCTTGGGGGAGTTCATGGTATCTTTGTGACCCACACTATGCCGATTTTGATGCTCTAATTAGATGGTTAATCCTGATTGAGCTATTGGTATCGCCCCATGACCTTGGGTGTGACCGTCATCTATGTATCATATCACATTAGACTATCAATACGTTCTTATTATGGTGGTAACTAATGAAAATTTCCTCTGAGTTGGATGTCATCAGTTATATCAGACTCATTATTGTGTTCCCTTGGAGATGTGATTTGTGGAATAAAAGGGCTGAAATATTTGGATGGTATACTAGGGTTATGACGTAGCTTTATAATTTAAGTCTTTATTGAGTATATCTTGATATTCCTGTTATATTTTATGTAGACATATACCAGTGTAGAACAGACTATATTTTCATTGTTATATGATTTTTGGGTTTTGGTAGTCCTAAATAGTATTTTTATGCTCACCACAACATAGTCCCTTCCCGTACGTGTTATGTTTTGTGTAGGTGATTAAAATTTTTACAGATTCCTCGACTACCTAAGACCATTTGTTGCATAGTCTGCCTGAAAATACTGAGGTCTATTCCATTGGCTTTTTGACAGTATCATCATGCACATATTTTTCTATTGGACAATAGATTAAGACTGTCTGTGGATGGATTTAATTTGGCTCAATTTACTTATATTTACTTATTTTTGTACTCTGGTTGTGGGATTTTGATGTATGAACTCATTTTTGTATAATTGTTTTTAAATATCAAAATTTTCTACTCTTGGGGATGTGTGAGCATGTACATTTACATTGTCAATGGCCTCCCATGAATGTGATATGGCTACTTGTATCTTGTTTCCAGCCCCATTCCTATTAGAGAAGGGATTGAGGAGTCACATAATGTGCGCCTCTATGATGGTTCATGATAGTATTATAGAATCTAATTGAAATATCCTCAATTAGAAAATCATAAATTTCATAAAACACATAGAACATTATATGATCATCATTTTTTATGGATTCCTTGGTTTCCCCTTTTTTCGGCAGTGACTACTTTTATACTTGAACTCATTTTCTATCTTCCATGGATATAATTTTCTAGACTAATTTACCTATGATAAGATACAACCGACTAAGGATAAATAATGAATGTTGAGGAGAGTGTACCATGGGGAACCTGATCCTGACATGTAGTATATTTACGTTAAAACTTTATTTTTGATATTCCTGCACAATAACTCATTTTATAAACATGAAATTTATTGAATTAGACAATATTGGTGGTGTCCTGCTATATTTTACTCACACCCTCTTCATGCCATGGTTGGGAACTCGAAAATATATCGTGCATGCATGTTAGAAAAATGTACCGTTCTTATTTAATGATACTCTTTATGGACTAGGACATAACCTGAAGGTGGGGTATGAGTATTCCCTTAGGCCACCTATAGGATTTTAGTATTTTTTTTATTTCAAATCCAAATATATATTTTTCACATATTCTATATCTATTGAGATGTGTTTTAAGGGATAGAATGTTTACGCATGGTTAGATTTTATCAGTATTTACATGTTAATTTTTATGGATACTTCTACTGTTTCATTTCATGTATTCCGATATGTTGTTTATTATTAGTTTCCATGTGTTTATTATAGATCCATATGGTATAGTATCCATAGTGAACCATAATTTTACCATAACTTCTAGTTAAAATCCTCTGTCATGTGAGGAGGAGTCCTTAAGGAACTATCACAAATGGGTCTTGTTATTGTATTGATTGATGTAGTTTGGGATGTGAGAAATTAGTATTAGATTCTATTTTACATAGTTTAACCATTTGGACTAGAAGGATGGATACTGGGAATCTGTTAGAACTCGGTAAAATGATAGTTTTAGGGAATATAAAAACCATGCATGAGGAAAGGAACATGATTCTAGGGATGGGCTTTTTATTCATATTATTCCTTATTATAGTTGATTATTATCTCAGTTTGAGTGATGGATTCTATTTTTTTAATTGTGGATTAATGATATTTACCTCATGTCCTTGTACTAAAATGACAAGTTGTATTCATGTGTCATTATAGGAACCTAAGGACTTATATGTTATGCATAATACATGCCATGTTTATTTCATTGCTTACAATTCCTATTTCACATTATAAGTGCCTAGAATACAATATTTCAAATGTGCTATCATTTCTTTTCATTAAATAAAAGATACAAATTTTAATGATTTCCAATAAAAATAAAATATGTTTTAACTCATATTTTGATAGTGGAACCTTAAATAACCATTAAGGATTTTTTACATCTTGGAGAATTAGTCACCAGATGTTAGTTGATTTAAATGAAATTGATATCAATTGTACCTTATTATCATCTAACTGAAAAATTTTGAATGATATTTCATCTAAATAAATACCTATATAATTATAATATTTATTAAATTTTGATATATAAATGTGATTTATTTTAGTTATATAGTATTTCAATGACAACATATAAAGGAGTATACTTCTATAACATAGATATGAAAGCATTATAAATAAATCCCTATTCATTAATCAACCTGAGTAGGATGGTCATGAAATGTTATAATTATGAGATAAATTTGGTCCAACCCAAGTATGTCGGTCATTGTATGTTATTATTAGGATTTAATTCCATTATGGGTGTTACCAATCATTAATAAGTCAATTTTAATTACATTTCACTTAAATGGGATGCCTGTTGTAAATTTGAATGTGTTGATTCCATTATTTTGTAATGGATTCCTATATAACTTATCCTAGTATAGCTTGTTGGGGACCTCATAGGTCACCATTATTATTACATGCCTTAGTACATAACAGCATGGGGGAATGAATATGATAAATATGGATGAGTATTTAAAGTTTTAGTATCCAATTATATAATGTTTTTATTTATATTCATGGTGTCATATTAATTGGACAATCCTCATTGAATTATTACTAACATGTTCTCTAATTTTGATCTTTATTATTATGTGGCACCAATTAATTGAATTTACATTTACTACCTATAGAGTATTTTCCTCTATAACATTGAAATGGTATTTTATTTAACTGAACCAATTATGAGAACATTTTTCTAAATAAATAAATAAAATAAATAAAATTTCAACAAAACAATCCAAAAATTCCATGGCATTTGCTCTAAATAATTCTCCTAGAGTTGTTTAATATATAAATTTTACTCATTAAAATGTATGATTAGATTTTTTTTATGTTTAAATTAAATATTAAGATGTAAAATGTATTAAATTAAACCTTGATGTGGTATTAATATCTTTGACCCTTGGGTAAGATTTATTTTAAATGTTGTTATGGGAGATATCGTGAAAGGGATCATGGATGTTTCCTGTGAGTCTCAGTTGGCTTCTTTCTGCTAGATTCTTGAACCCAAAGGATAGAAGGTTGATAATAGTAATCTTTTTTTTCTGTGACCATAGTTTAAGGTTGATTCATTAGTTTAAGTGACTGGTTAGCTAAATGGTTGTAGAAAACTCATAGGTAAAAGAACATTTAAATTATTGAGATGGGTTTTTATGAGATAGGTTCTATTTTTGTCATATTTGACTCAGGTATGGATATTATATGCTGAATTGATACCACCGGGGAGTTTTGTTGTGGTATAGTAAGATGCAAATATAGGTAGTGTAATAGTAATTGGACTCCCAGTGAGCGTTATCATCTTAAAATTTTATGATTCAATTATGAACCTCTAGGGAGAAGTCTTCTATGAGGATTCTTCTAGAGGATCATGGCCCTGTAGTTTGATGTATGACAAATAATTACATTATGCCTATGTTGACTATTTTAACCCATGTGGGTTGATGATATTTTTACCTAACATCAGTTTAACCACTTTATATAATTTCTAGGTGCATTAGATAATTTTTAGTTGAGGCCCATATGTGGGACAAGGTTCAGATGAGAGAGATGACAAGGCTTAGTGGATGAAACATGTAGCCATTTTGTGAGACCTAATCTAAAGGGAATGGTGGGATACCTAGATGATATTAAATTTGAATCAAACCCTAGTGGGTTAGTGAAAGATTTACATATTAGGGGGTGACCAATGAGAGGTGTCAGACTAGAATTATAGATTCCTTTATAGGTGAGGATCTTGGTTATACTCAATTTCAGAAAGTGTCTCAAATGGTTTTTAAGAATTTTAATATATCCATGCTGATTTCATCAGGTTTCATGGAATCTCCTCAAGTGCAGTGATATTGAGAATGGATTTGATGGGTAGAACTATTGATGTTCTTATCCTAATTGACTAGTGGTTTTGTGGTTTATGACCTAATTTTGAAACAAAACCATGAGGTGGGAAGTTTATTGATAAATAATTTTATAGGATAAGTTCCAATCATTGGATATGAGTTCCAAGGGATATCTGAGATTATTAATGCTATTAAACTCTATTTTAGGATGATTTTGGCCTTTTTTATGGATGACTCGCTGGAGTGTGATTCAGATCTTACACTAGGTGGTTTGGGAAGTACTCCTACAATGTTTGGAATGATTAATTCACACTAGATACACATTATAACCAGGTTATTTGGATAAATGGTTAGTGGAAAGGTGTGGAATGAAGATTTATGGTTTTATTATGGATTTAAAGGTTATTGAGAAGCTGAGATTTTGGTAAATTAAATGATTCCCATCTAGTGATGTGGGATATTTCTTTTAAATTGGTTGGGATGAGATGGTTGAACCATGTTAATATATGTGAATACATTGTTCGGATATTTGATTTCATGAGTTAGTTAAAAGGAAGCTATAGCCTATTTTTATGTGAGTGTTCCTCAGATAGAGCTATATATTCCTCGTAATGATATATCAGCATACACCTTATTTAAATGCGGCAATTCTCCATAATTTGATATTTTCCTAAGTATGTTGAGAGATAATTAGATATAGGTTGAGCTATATTAAATATTCTTATATGGTTGATGGATAGACTCCTTGGGAGTCATGACTGAGGAGTGTTTTAAATTAATTCACAAGGTGGGGATTATAAGTATTTCCATATGAGGGGGTGACCATTTTTTATGTTTTTATGTTCAATTAATTCTATTGAAAATATTTATAAAAGGTAGGAATGAGTGATGGGGGATATTTGAGTTAATGATCAGTAATGGAATGTTCCATATCCATTCAATTTTTTACTTATAGGGATGGAAGTTTCTAGGGATTTAATGCTTTAAAAGTAACTTTATTAGGAATATGACATGGATTCATCAAAGGAGGGGAGTGGGACATCAATTTTGGTGGGAGTCCCTCATGTGATAAAGGTCATGGAACCATGAGATAAGTAATTGAACGAACATGTTAATATTTTCAATTCCATTGGATAATTGTAAAATATATGGATTAATTTCCTTGTAAATTCGTAGTAATAGATTGAGTAAATACTCGTTGACGTCAATGATTGGACATTAGGCCCAGAATGGCTTGTGATTATCCAACGATGATAGAAAGAGAATACACTATAATTCATATGGTGGCTTGATATGTGGATGGTCAGGATATAGTTAAACCATTTGATGTCACTATAAGCCAGTTGTAGGATTTGGTGAGTGTGATTAAATGATATTGTAGAGTTCCATAGATTAAGGGAAATGGGACCTAGTTTTGAATCTTCAACTATCAAAGAATATTGTTTTAAATCATATTTTACAAGAAGTAGTTCGAAATAAGTTCAATTATTTGGTTGAATTTGTCAGTGTTGAACAAAATCTAGAACACTCTTGGGATAAGGGGGTGTAGTATAAATTTCAGATTTATATTTTCAATGAGATTCCAAGATGAAAAAAAATATTTGGTTTATCTTAATTTTTCCCATTCTATCTGATTAAGAGTTATGTTGAGAGTGACTCATGGACTGTATGGAAATTTTTTGTTGGGAATCCTAATGGTGGTTGTATCATTGCATATAATTACCAATTTAATGCAAGATCTTATGGTGTGAATCACGATATTCTATTTGATAAAAGGGATTATGAGGTGATCACAGATTTTTTTATTTAATTTTAGGTAAGAATCATATTGATATTATATTAGTAGTTAAACATGTTGTATCTGTTTTTAATAGCTCAGGTACCATATATTTAATGTGATGATTGGTGGAATGTTGGGAATTTAGATTTGAAAAATGTATCCTTCAAAAAACAATTACTAACCAAGGAAATTGGGTGATTGTTTTTTATTTCCATAAAGGCTTCACAAGGAGGAAAAAGTTCTATGGTGGGGAGATCATATGTTCTGGTATTTTGAACCAGTTTAGGTTTTCTAAATAATTTTGAATTTTTCAATAGTTGGATTGAAAAAAAAAGAAACAGAGAATAAGAATGAAATTAATATTATTGTAACTATTTAAAATGTGGTTATGAATGGATTTAATAACTAATAGGTGTCTCAAGTGTTCTGTTGAGCATTAGATGAGTGAGATTTTGAAAGCCTTATTTTGGGAAAGAAAAAAGAGAGGTGCATAGTTATCACATGGTTAGATGTAACTATGAACGTCAATTATACAACCTTATTGTGGTGTTACATAGTTTTAAAACCACGCACCTAAGAGTACATGGGTGTGAAAAACCCTATAGAAAACTATAGAGGTGATTTTCATTAATTAAAAATGGTTTTTAAGATTGTGTGCCTAGACATGTGAGGGGGTGTGGGGGTGGATATTGTCACTACATATTTTCACATATTTTTTCTACCCTTGTTCATAGACATGTTAGGGGAAATAAAATTTGGAAGTATGGTGTCAAGGTTGGAATATGGTTTCTCTTACAATGAGACAAAACCATCAGCCCATTTAAAAATTCGTAAATTAGGATTTTTCCTTAAATATTTTATCCCAATGGCTCCTTTGTCTTCCAATTTATTAATGACGCTTCCTCCATACACAGGAGATACACCATTTTCCTCGTAGTAATAGTGATATATCTCTCATCTAGGAAAGGAATTTAATGTTGTCAGTTGTATTGGATCACCCATTGGATTTCTTTTATTCTTCCAAATTCTAACAATCCATCCAAAATCAGAGGATAATATTAGATGAGTAAAGCCACATAATAATTAGGTATGTGTTCTATAGATTTCACCATAAATATTATTCATTTTATAGAATGTTCCATTATATCATATACAAAACATCCTATGTGTTTCTCTTTAATTGTGTGACACCTTATGTATGTTTTATAAACCATAACCTAGAACCCTTTTAAAACCCATTGACATGGTTATATGTTGATATTTCAATGCTTAACACCCCATATGGGGGTCTCATTATATGTTTTTGGTAAATCTTGAGCTTATTTAGCTAGAAAACCACTAAGTGTGTTCGGAATAACTATAGAAATGGGAATTTAGTAAATAATTACAAATCAGTGGGGAAAATTACAATCAAGCAGATAAATTTACTTATCCACATTAATGAATAATATATTCCCTCTAAATAAAAATGGGGGTTCATTGTGATGTAGTATTCTTATATTTAAAAAGCTTTGACGATGTTTCTTATTTAACCAAAAACCATATTATGGTGTGCTATATGATTTTCATTGAAAGAATGGCTATAAGAATTAATCTAGCTCTTGAATGGTTGAAAAACATCACACTGACCATTTTTATTTTAATATAATGGGTTGATATTATTTAAATAATGGTATTTTAAATGATTTAATGAATTGAAACATGAGTAATGTAAATTGTCATGGATATCTCCATATCCAATGTTTTGTTTTTACAAGAAACAAGAATAATTATTTTGTTGGACTTTGTTGATACCTAGATTATTGATTTCGAATTCCCTGGATGGACTCATAGGTTATTTTATATTTTATTAGTCCATGAATGATACATAGATTCTTGAAACAAGATTCCATGGATGAGCTCATAGGCTAAATGATATAATATATTCCATTAGATATAAATAGATTACTGATACAGAATTCCTTGGATATGATCACGTGATGAACAATATTATAAACACCTTGATAAATATCAATATTCCGGATATGTAATTCTCGGTATGGGTTCATAGGTTATTTGAAATTATATTATGCCTTGAGTAATACACGGATTTATAACATGAAATTTCATAAATGGGATAATAAGTTATACGATGATATATTGTGCTCAAATTTTTATTTAATTACCCTCAATTGATAAATATAAAATGTACTAAAACATATAGAACCTTATATGATCATCGTTATATGTGGATGCCTTGGTTCTAGCTTGTGTTCTACATTACTAGCGGTATACATGGAAGCCTGGTTTTATATCCATCTATCTTATTTTCTACTTTATAATCATTATGATTAAATAAATCCAGCCAATGTTGATGTAGGTAGAGTCATTACACATGTCCCATGAGAAATCTAAGCCTGACATGGTTTACATTTAATTTACTACTTAATTATTAATATATATACACAATAATTATTTATATATATATACTTGATTTCATTAGAATACATTGTTGGTGGCCTTCTATTTTTTATTCACACTCTATTTTGGCTTCTATAGGGTACCCAGAAAAATTAATTTGTTGCAGGATGGAACCTAGGATTCTGCTTCAATATTGTTACACATTATAGATTAGGAATTGACATGTAGTAGAGGGAAGGGAATTTCATCATGACACCTTTTGGATATGATTATTTTTATTTATTTATTTCAATTTCATTATATTAATTTTTTTACGTGCCATCTTCTCTTTATCGATTCCCCTGTACTTATGGGCATTGCATATTCAGGGATGGTTGGATAATATTGAAATTTCATGTCTATTATCTTATATATATTGTTCCCATTTCATTACATATCTTCATATACCTTTTTATTGATTTTTATTCATTTATAACCAATACATAGGATATAGTATCCACCCCATACAATAATTTTACCTTGATTACATTTTCGTAGTCTCTAGTGTACTAGAAGGTGCACTTGAGGCCCTTCCACCAACATGTTTGGTTACTATTTTGAGTGAACCATGTCATAATGTGATTGAAATATGGCTTAATACTAGTGGTTACATAACAATAATTACATTATCATATATATTTTGAACATAATTTATTATTTAATGATGATTATCGTAAATGTGGAGGACATAGAAGAAGCAATAAATTGAAACAAGTTGAGAATAATGATTACCCATTCTTGAGTAAGTCTATGTTAGATCCTTTTTATGGACACTTGGAATGTCCTTTTTAGAATAAAAATTGTTATAATTAGTTTATAGGGAATATGAAAATATAATGGGATCAGAATTGGTTACCCTATATGGATCAACATGGTGTAACTAAGAGAAAGGAGGGTTGTCCGTTTATATGTGTGGGGAGAGGACACACATGGAATTTGTTAAAAGATTAAAAGATAATAATTCCATATTGAGGAAAAATACATCCAACTTTCCAAAGGTTAGATGTCGTCATATTATAATGACTATGTATGGTCATATAATAGTATTTGTTCAAGTTTAAATGAATAAAATACCATTATCTATTAGTTTCACCCCTGGAAAACCCATTTTGACTTTAACCACTTTGATTTTTTTATTCTTTTTACAATTTATTAGGACCGCTATTGAAATTTGAAAAATTTATACATCTTTTAAATTATAATTCCAAATTTAGAATCCATTTTATCAAGTTTTCTTCACATAAGTGGAATACTTTAATAATAAATTAAACCCATAAAAGTCGACAGAAAACAGTTTTCTAGAAATATTTCCCTTATGTAAAAAAGATTTTTATTCAAAAATAAAATATTGAATAAATTATAATGACTTTAATTTTTTTATTAAAAAAATAAATGAAGTAATTTTAATTTTAAAATATTTTTTAAAAGAATAATATTTTTATTTTTAAAAATTTGAAAAATGTCAATAAAAATGAGTATTTTTCATCATTCATCATAAAAACAATATTTTCATAAAATTATCACAAAATAACTCTATGGAAAATTTTATATAGTTACTTAAATAATGAAGCTAATTTTTCCAAATAAATTTTATATAATTGTTATAAATATATCTAATTCTAGAAGGCCTTTAGAGATTTATTTATTTTAGTTATTCCTGTATTTAACAAGGTTGAGACGGAACCATTACATGGTTTATTTACCTAGGTAATAAGGCTCATTACATGAATCAATTTCCAAATAACCTAATCACACTTGAGGAACCTCTCCAGTGTGTCTGATTCATGTATAGTTCTTAGTTCCCCACATCACAAGGATGATCAACTAGAATTGCCTCCTAAAAAAATACATGGTGACTTGTACCAATGATGATTTACATAAACTCTAATTCATACCATAAGGTATGATCTAGTGGTGGATTATAAAAGATCTAATTAATATTTTGGGACCTTCTCCCAAGTGTTTAAACATAAAATCTTCGTGGCCCAAAGGCACTATGTCCCTAAATCCTACTTTTCATAACCCAATGGCCATGTGGGTGTGTTTTGAGATATGAAATGCCTACTCCAAATGATAGGAATTATTGGTTTTAATTATTCGAATTATTTATTTTTCTGGAGAAATATAATGCTGGAAATTGGTTTCTTTTGGTTTTGATTTCACTTTGTTAAAAACGTTTTTGGAACATCTTTATATTTGGTAATAATTTTTTTTTGTAAATTGACTTATAAAAGATATTTTATATAATAGGCATAACATTTCTATACTAGTGAATTTATTTGGGATGTCATTGAGTAAAACCTACTATTTTTTATGCTCACCCATACTTTGGAACTTTGGTACTTTTGCCGATTTTATATTCTAGGATAATGGAAAAGGTAATGCTTCCCACGATTTTAACACTACCTTGTGATATGAGGGATTTTTGGTGATTGTGGATATTAATGCATGTAGATGATGGATTCTTGTGGTATTTTTAGATTCTTGAGTTTTGTATCCCTGATTAAATTTGGGATTGTTTTGGCCTTCCAATATGGTACACATGGATATGTTTTTAAGATACACGATGAGGCTTAATGGTATTTCTTTTGTTTATTCATTATTTAGTAAATAGTTTTGCTATAGTTTTTTAGTTTATTTATAAAATGGTAAATCACCCCACAGTTGTATTTGAAACCCTTTGGCATTTATTTCTTGCCTTTGGCACCTTGGGGTTGTCGATTGAGTCCAAATAATTACTTATTGTGCTCTCATACCAATAAGATTGAGTGGTTTATAAAAAATGGTATCAGTCTCATCGTTCCATTGAGGTAAAAATGTTATAAACATGTTCAACTCTTTCCTAACAAGTTGTCATGAAAGTCCTTTTTCTTGGAGTTGGAATTATTTCTTGTCTATTCCTTGGGTTGGAATCTATGAAAGGATTAGAATTTTAAAAACATGGGATTTATTGAATAAAAGGACATAGCTAACCCTTTAATGATAAAATTCATTTTACCAGGGAGTTGGGTATATAAGTGTTTGGAGGCACTTCCAAGATTTTGGAATCTCATTGTCTTGTGTATAGCCACTAATACAAGCGTGAAATGCATTGTAGGTGAATGAATTCCTATTAAGAGGTTATAAATCATTTTGAGTAATGATTCTTGTTGTAAAAATTGTAGATTTTTTATAGTGTTTCATATTGTTTTTCAAATGAATAATATTAAAAAAAGAAGTTCTTACAGTATTTTTAAAATAGTGTAATATTTATAAAGAAAGTAGAATTTTTATTAAAATGGGTGAACATGGAAAAAGGATGTTTTGGAAAATAGTTTTGTGATAATTGATGTGATAGAATTTGAAATAGTAAGACATTAGTTGTTAGAGAGTGAGATTGATGAAGGGTATTTTCTGTTTAGAAAATGTCACATTCTAGGCATCATTGAAACAATCACAAGAAACTATAGATAATGTGGTTGCACCTAAACCACATGTGAACAAAAGCTGGTTCATAGAAGTATATAGTATTTTCCAACTATGGATATGGGGAACTATAGGAATAATCCAAGTCACATGGACCATACCATTTAGTTCATGAAGTAGAATTCACCTAACATCTCGGGCGATGTCGAAACCGAAAAGGAAGAGGTGTGGTTAAGTAGGATGAATCATTTCTTCGATTTCATCAGTACACTAGTGGAGATAAAGGTCAAGCTGGTGATGAATATGCTCGAGGATCCTGCACAATAGTTGTGTGATTTAGCAGTGCAGGATTAATTTGACTAAGGACTTACATGGAATGATTTTGACGATTTTTTTAACAAAAAATAATATCCTCACACATTCGAGATCAAAAAAACTATGGATTTTTTCATCCTAAAGCAATAAATTCTCTCTATGACAAATTATGAATAAAAATTCAGGAATTTAGTATTCTTTTCACCTTAAGATGTGGCATGTGGTCCTTGAAATCATGCAACTTCGAATTGTGGGTATGGTAGGAGATTGAATCAATGATTACTATACTATGTATTATGAATTATACAAAGATGGTGAATAGAGAGACTGTGGATGAACATGATATCTTGCGATCAATAGGAAGAGGTATGATGATACCTACAAGGAATAGCGGGAACTCAAATGCTGGAAAGGAAGTGTTTCATTCACCCATGTACGTCTCTGTGGGAATCAACTATTTTGTTTTTGATGAAAGCAGATGTAACACTTTGGTTTTGTGTGGAATATAATAATATTAACCATGTTATGATAAAAAACAGATCCCCAAATCCATGCATTGATGACCTATTTGATCAATTAAAGGGATCTTAGTGGTTATCCATGATTGAATTGCAATCAAGATATCACCAATTTCGTGTTCGGAAGGAAGATATTCCAAAGACATAATTCAGATGTAGATATGGCTGCTATGAAATTGTATTCTTGTCGTTCAGTCTAAAAAATTCACCATTATTATTAATGGCTTTGATGAATAAGATATTTCTACAATATCTGGATTCTTTTGATTTGGTTTTTCTAGACAAAAACTAGGTGTATTCAAAGACAATAATTAACCACTAGATGCACCTAGGAATAATGTTACAAATCTTGACAGATCATTGTTTGTAATAAAAATTATCAACATGCGATTTTATGATACAATAAGTACATTTTCATGGCAATGTAATTTCTAAAAAGGGCATTTCAGTTTACCTAGAAATGATAAAAGAATTTATCTCTTAGAAACCACTAAATAATTTCTTCATGATATGTAGCTTTCTGGGTCTATCGTGTTACTACCGACACTTTTTTCATGACTTCTCATGAAAATCATCACCAAAAAAATCTCTGAAAAAGAAGAATGGTCCATTCCAATGGATAGAGAAATGCCAAAAAAACGTTCCAGGAGTTGAATTTTCTACTTACATTGGAACCTATAATGATTTTTACAGAATTAGGACATGGGTATGTCATGTATTTTGATGCTTTGGGATAAGGTTTGGTTATTTATCTCTTGAAAGAAGACCATGTGGTTGATTATACATCATGGAATTTGAGACTACATGAGAAGACTTACCTGACACATGACTTGGATTTAGCAACAGCTGTGAATGATTTAATGACCCAGTCTCATTATTTATTTGGTGAGAAATTCACTGTGTTTATGGATCATAAAATCCATCAACACATTTTCTCATAGTGAGATTAGAATTTGAGTAAAATAAGATGTAAACAAATATCTCCAAATGTTTTACATTGATATGATGTATGATCTAGAGAAAGGAAATTCAACGATATATGAATTGAGCATAAATTCATATGCTCCATTGGTGAAATAAGCTTCAGATGAATAGTAGTTGATGTCAGTCCTAGAAAACATGCAAGTGGAATTTAAATTTATCTGTGATGTTGTGGTTTTTTTTAGATACACTTGTTCCTAATTTGGTAAAAATGGTCAAACATAGTCATCTGATACCGATTGGCTGGTTATGAGTTCAAAACACAACAGTGGGGAGGCCATTGAGGTATGGAAACATAATGGGAGTTATGTTTTGTTCTTTAGAGATTGGTTGGTTGTACCTATGTCTTGTAAGAACAACTCCTTCATGTTTACCATTATTCGATATGGGTTGTACATCCAGGTACCCATAAGATGTGTAAAGCATTGAGGGCGCAGTTTTGGTGGAACGACATGAAATAGAAGGTGGTTGAGTTCATAAAGAGGTGCATAGCATGTCAGCATGTTAAAGAAGAACACCAGAGACAAGCAAGAATGTTGCATTCTTTACCAATCCAATTGTTAAAATGGGAGCATATAACAATGGATTTTGTTATAGGTCTTCCATTAACGGTCTAGAAACACTATGACATTTGGGTGATAGTGGAAATTATTACCATGTTGGCACAATTCATTCCAATTCATGATACTCAAATGGTGGGGGATCTATTAAAAAGATATCTATGAGGTTGTAATGGGGAACAATGTTCAATTTTCAATATTATCGAAATGAGATCCAAGGTTCACACCTCATTTCGATAAATCCTTACAACAGGAACTTGGGAATCAATTACTACGGGCACGACATATCATCCTCATATAGATGGGCAGTCTAAGTGAAAAATCAAATAGTTTGGAGACATGTTGTTGTCATGTGTAATAGATTTTGGTGGCTCATGGCAGGAGCATATACCCTTGGTGGGGTTCTCAAACAATAACACCTAACATGCCTCAATAAATATGGATCTGTTCGAAGCATTTTATGGGATTCCTTGTAGTTATCCACTAGTTGGGTCAAAATAGGTGAAACATCACTAGTTGGGATGATCCCTATCTAGGAAAAAACGAATAATATATAATTGATACAAAAGATTATGGAGATGACTCAGATTCATCATAAATCATATGTAGATCATTAAAGAAGACTACTGTCGTTCTTTGTGGGTTCTCATGTCTTCTGAAGGATATCTAAAAGGCTTAAACATCGTCATTTTGAGAAGTAGTGAAATCTATATCCTTGATACAAAGGCCCTTTTGAGAAACTAAAATTCATTAGACAGGTGGAATATTTTTTGGTATTACAACAATGGTTCAGTTCAATGCATTATGTTTTAAATGTATCTTAGTAGAAAAAGTATGAGCCTGATCATGACCATGTGATCTAATTGAATAATGTTGACCTAGAGTCGTATGATTTTCTGATACATATTCCATTAATAATTTGTAATAGTAAATACAATTCCTTTCATGGAAAAGACATTGGTCTAGTGCGGGTTTTTTGGAAGCATTATAAGATTCAAGAAGAGACTTGGGAATGCAAGAGGGAAATTAAAGAGTAGTGGACAAAACACTTTCAGGGTAGCAAATTTTTTCCACATTCTGAGTACAGAAAGAATAATGGTGGGGAGAATGTTGTACCCCCAGTTTCTGGTTTGTAACCCTTAAATGATACTTCTCATATTTATAATGGTCAAGGGCGATGAATGGAAGATTTGGGAGAAAATTGGATGTATTTTGTATGCAAAAAATATGTCTCACAGAGGCACGATGTGGGTCTAGTCATGCAACTAAATGTGCATAATTGGTCATCTTGAGGTAGTGGATCAATCATAGTTGGGGAAAGGTTAGGGAGACCATGTGAGGGTCTACCTTGGATGTAGATAATGGATTGTTAGTATTTGTTTTGTCTAGCCATGCGAACTAACCATGCATATGGATTCAGTGAGATCCTAAAAAAGTAGATATCACATGTTTTTTCCTCTAAGTGGCTCTTTTATGTTCCTATCAATCCATAACTCTGTATTTCTCTTCTCCTACAACCAAAGAATTTTCTTCAATTGATCCGAAGTCGTTCTGAAGGCTTTCCATGGTGAACTAAAGCCGGATTCTTGAGGAATGTGGTCATTCATCATCGTTCATGATCAGTTTCTTAGACCTACTAAGATATATATATATATATATTCTCTTATCATGAGTTCTTATATATATGCTCATTATGGATTGATATATGTGTTTTGATTAATAATTTGATAACATTTGGTCTTGATCTTTCTTGTAGAACATTTCTTAGTTGGGTTCTTGGAGAATCGACCTGATTCTCTTGTGTGTTTTTCGTTCGTTGGGACTTCCGTCAAAACCATTGAGTTTGGAGAATTCATTATTTACTCTACATAGTAAAACATATTTCCATTCTTTAAAATTGAATGTGTGGTGTTTAATTAACTGAGATGTTTTTGTTAAACACTATTTGGAAACCATAAAGAGCGATGGTTGTGAAATCTGGAAAATTGGGTATTTTGAATGAGTTCTTTGGTTTATGGTTTTAAAATGTGGATTTAAAAAACGTGTATTTTTTGGATCGTCGGCACACAAATGGTATTTTATGATTTCAATAAATAGGATGGTTTTATCAAAATTATTGTTTTTTAAATTGGTTGTGCATTGGTTTTTAATAAAAGATTAATTTTATTGAAGTGGGATTTTTGGTAATGAAATTATTTGGCATAAATTGATTTGATTTTAGTTCATGATTAACAAGCCCTTAAAAAGGGATGAATTCCATTGGGTACAATGCATGTGACCCCTGATCAGGGGTGTGTGTCATTTGGACACACGATAATTGGACAAGATAATGCTCATGAATATGAGACTCTCAAACGAATCATGCATGTGTGGGTGTGTTGTGAAAAAATGGAATGTCTATGGATAATGAAAATAACAATTGGTTTTAAAGATTCAAAGTAGTTATTTTTTTAAGAAAAATAACTTTCTAAATATTTGTTTCTTTTGGTTTTTTTCACTTGGTTGCAAAATATTTTGCAAAAAAATATATATTTAGTTATAAACTATTTTTGTACATTGAGTTATATAAACTATTTTATATGATGTGGATAATGTTTCTATCCTAGTAGAGTGAGTATGGAAATTATTGGGGAAATCCTACTGAATTATATACTCTACTCTTCTTTAGAATTTTCGGGATTTTGGAGATTCTATCATCTGAGATAGGGTCAAAGGAAATGTTTCCCACGTTTTTAGAACTAGCTCATGATACATGGGATTTTCGGTTATTTTGAATCATGGATCTTGTGGATCATGGAGTATTATGGTATTTTTAGAGTCTTGAGTTTTTTTTCCAGTATTTCCATTGATACGTTTTTTGTCTTTTTTTTGTGGAAAAAATTCATATAGTTTTATGATACATGATGTTTCTTAGTGGTTCTTTCTTTTGTTCATGAATCATTTAGTAAATGGGTTGGGTATGTTTCTTTGGTTATTTAGTTTATTTGAAAAAGGATAAATAATCCGCCACATGTATTTGAAACCCTTCAGGACTTATTTACATCCATTGGTGCCTTGGTGATGTCACATAAGGCTATGTAATGACTTTTTGTCCTCTCTAGAAAATGAGATTCAGTGGGTCATTACAACACAACTCATGGGTATTAAGGGAATCATTCTTTATCTCAAATAGTAATATTCACATCCATGGATTGTGGCAAGGAATTTTTATTTCTGACACCCTGTGGGTATTTGGAGCATCAGTCTTATCCCATGCCCCATTTATCAATCAATCACTCTTATATCACATATATCATATTAATCTTGGATAATCATCATTAAACTTATTTGTAAACATTATCATCACAGTAGACCATTTCCATTTTTCACATCAATCGTGATTCTTCAAATAAATCACATTGAATAATATGAGAAATACAACATTAAACCATATATAAATTTTTATCATATAATACATTAAACCTTTAAGGATAGAAAAACCAACCATTAATTCTCATTATCAACCAATTTATGATCACATTAATTAACCAAATTTCTATACCCACTAAACATCCAATTACATAATCCCATTATCCCAACAATTTAATATGCTCATTAATAAATGATTTAATTCAATTAGAAAATTTAATTACCTTACAAAGAGTGTTCAGTTTCCAAAAATAAATACATGAAGTTATAATAAAGACTATGGAAATTAGAATTTAGACTACCAACCAACGATCATTGATGAACATTCGCAAACCCAAAAATCTATATGGTGATGATGATCGATCCAGAAAAGTATGACATGGAAGAATTTGGAAAAAACATAAGAACAAGATTCAAATTATTGACATCTATAAAAACCAAGATCTAAACCATCTAAAATGGTGGATAAATTACTTGTCATCATATGTTAAGTAAGATGAGTGAGAGAGAGAAATATAAATGGGGAATAAATAACATACCAATGGAGTGACAATCCTTGGAACACATCTCTAATTTTTTTAATAACGGTGTTTAACGTGGATTGAATTCCACCCGAGAACATCCAAAATTGTACTAATCAATGTGAGGATAAAATATGATGTTTAAAGATAATAAATGGGGGATCGAGTATTTAAAATAAAATTTTCATTGGAATAAATTCCACCAACATGGTTTCCCAGTATTGTGCACATGGATTATGAATACACACACCATAACCATTCACCTCGCCCTAGAGAGTTCATGGTCACACCTAATTGGGTGAAAAGTTTGACAGAACAAGTTCTAACCATTAAGAACCCACCATATCAATGGTGAATGATGTGATGGGGTTCTCAAACAGTTTCAGAAAATAGGTCACCAACCATGAATTTCACAAACACCCTAAAATAACTTCAAAAATCAACCAAAATTAACCCAATACAAGAGTAAACCAATGTATGACTAATAATAAGGTAAATGAGTTCTTGAAAATGGTTCTAATACATTAATAGAATGTTCAAGATCTTATAGTTTCCCCACACTATAATATATCATCCGTGATATTTACTCCAATGTATCTATATGTTTCCCAAGTAAAATGTTCGGGCCACTATTCCTGCATATCTAATTCTCCCCCCATGCTTCCTCATATACATGAACATGATACACACAATATTTGAATAATCCACATGGTCTTTCCTCACAACACCTTCTCACTGTGATCCATAAATAGGTATCATTTTTTCCTCAAAGGACGCTTTACTCTCATGCATAACATCATCAACATCAATCACATGAGAATGGTCAGGGTGATACCATTGATGTTGTGACACATTAAAAGAATAATTCATATAACTCTATCTTTTCTTAACAGAAAATTAGTACACAACCAATCCAATTCTCTCCATGTTTGAAACATGTACCATTTACTGGGAAGAAACATTCCCTACCTCCTAATATTATGGTGATAAAATCTTGGTGACATCTAAAGGAATACACGATTACCCACTATAAAATCTGGGGTCATTGATGTTAATAAACATATGGCTCTGACTACTATAATATGTATCTATATGTTTTTAAATTAGCTGAATCTACAATAATGTCTCGTAAATGAGGCTCAGTCCAACAAATACTATCTAATATATGATCATCTAATAAAAGTATGATCTTTATGTCCTACCATTGAGATCCTCACATAGTTCCATATGAATAGTTTCCTAATAACCATTTTTATAGGTACACTCAATAAGTAATAGGTGAATCTATCAAGACCCACAAAATTCCAGAACACATGCCCATATCATATCCTCCAAAACATATATAACAAATTCCTACATACCATCTATCTATAGGTGGAAATCCATGCCCAATGATATAGACATAGAAAGTTCATCTTATAATACCTAGAATAACCATGAAATTAAATGTAAGTCATGTTATAAAAATTTAATCTAACAAACCCCATGTTGACAAACTCTATCATGTACATTCCAGTCCCCCTATCAATCCATTGATAATGTACCTCAGATGGGAATTACATGAGCTAATTTCTTCAGTAGTTCTAAAACTAAACAAAATTACATCATTTATCCAAGAAATCCTTCAGATACCTATCAAAAAATTCATAGTAACATCCTATGAATTCCATAAAAAAAATAGGAAAATACAGTAGAAACCCACTATGTTATTTATTCTCAAACATAATATTTTCAAAAGTGTAACATGATATCACGAACCCCACAATATATTCTTTCATTCCTGGCCACTAATACTGTAAAAGTTAGTCATAGTACATTGTAGTTAAACATGGATGTACCTCCAAATTCAAGGCATGGAATTCATGTGTCACCTCTTATTTTATACTCATAGGCATAACCACACAATTCTAGACATATATGTTCTCATCCCCATATGTTGTCCAATCTGAAGGTGAGTTTCCACTGTCATGGACTTCCCTCAAGGAAAAACCCCATAGATACTCATATGTCCTCCCTGTAATCCATCTCACAAGTATAGAATCAACATAAAATCTTATTAGGGTCATATAACCCAATCCATCTAAAACAAAAACACTCATCTTAGGCAGGAAATTCATCAAGTTCTACTCAGAACTAGACTTTTGAACTACCAAAGTTCATGTTTTCTTACATAAAGCTTCAATAACATTATTTCCATTCCTAGATGTATATGTCGACTCAATATAAAATGGCTTGATATAGTGAAACAATATCTACTACTGGATATTCAAATATCATTGGGAAAAAATATAAAATTTTATTTTATGATAGATATACCCAATAATATTTTCTCCCAACAGATAATGACTTCAACACTTCAAGGCATAAATCCCTAAAGACATCTCGAGCTCATTCATATAGTAGTTCCACTCATGTGGCCACATCTTATTTGACCAAAATTCCAAAACTATTTCATCCTAACTCAACCCTACTCCATGTATTATCAAAATCACATTATAAAACATGATATACTCCTCACCAGGCTTGGGTAGGATCATGAGGGGTGTGGTAGTCAAACACTTCCTCAAATCCTCTAAATCATTCTCACATGACAGAGACCATTAAAATATAATCCTCTTATTGCTAAATCTGTATTGTTATGTTTTTAATTGGTAAAAGTCTTGGGTGAACCACTGATAGTAACCCTCCAACCACAAAAATCAATGAATATAAAAATCATTATTTGGTTACTCTCAAGAATACAATACATGTTCCTTATTATGGTCCAATAGTGTATATATGAAGCTATATCAGTGTACTCAATTTCATTTGATGATATTAGGAATGATTATCATGATTCCTAGAGTGCTCCCAGATGTAATCTACAAAAAATGAAGAAATGATCTCAGTATGGGTGGAATATTTAGGTCATCGTGTCCTTGTGAATTGGAAAAATATTCGTAATCCCAAACAACCTCATGTCAAACTCATGAAGGCTTTACATACATCTAAAATCATTCCATGCTATATCAGAAATTATAAATCACAATTGATTATTACTTGACCTGAATTTAGTCTTTAGAGAAAACCAAAGTTTTGATAAATTAGTCCAAGAGATCGTCTATACATCAAAGAGGATAACATTTGTTCACTGTAACCCAGGTTAACTTTTTATAATCAACACATTAATGAAAATTCTTATAAACCTTACTATAAAACCATATTGTATAACCCCAAATGTCATATACTCAAATAAATAAATACCAAATCCATGAATAATTCGAGATAAATCTTTAGCTATTGAATTTTTGTTGGTTCCATTATATAAGGTGTAATAGAAACAAATTCATCTATATACATGATCTTAATTGTAAACTCAATATACCTATTATGTGGAATCTCTCATAAGCCCTTAGAAAACACAACTCCGAATAAGTCTACTAGTTTTTTTATACAGGTTCTCTTTCTCTGAAGTACCATATCCACTTCCTCGACCTCCATGACTTGTGTAACTCTATCTTCTAGACTGATATGAGTTTGTTGACCTTATTTCGACAATATGATTCTGTATACTGCCTCCTTAATTAACCACAGTTCTTAGGTTCTTATAGAAACATTGTAGATTTTCTTTACTTCCATAATCATTGATATCTACCAATGGTAGGGGATGACTATAAAAGGGACATGGCCCACCACATTGGTGGAAGAGTACTGGATTAATATCATAGGTAACTCATCCTTCCCCCTAGACACTCTACTTTCCCCTTATCAAGTTAAATTTCTCATAAATATGCTTCTTACCATCAGAATACATAATTCTTGGTAATCTAGATAAAACCAATTATACTTCAATGGATTCCTCCTTCAGGATTCCTTTATATATGATATCCTTATTAACCACCTTAGAAAACATCATCAAAAAATTGATATTAAACTGGTAATTAATCTCACATTTATGCCCATATATAAAAATCATTACAGCAGCCGCCTCACATCCTAAATATTATTGAATATAGTGTATTAAGGGTATAAAGGGAACAACATATTCTATCAATGACATAATCCCCTGGGTCAGCCTCATGAACTCAGCTTCCCTCTCATGTTTGAGAATATTAGTGTAAAAGAGAACCAAGAACATATCTGGAAATTCCATCCACTCCATTTTCTCTTTATTTCTATCACAAGTTTAGATGTACCACTAATTCTTTGTTTGACCATGTAACATATTCCCATCTAGTTTGAATATCTTCTTAGAATGATCATCCAAGTGTTCATGTATCCTATGGATAAACTCAATCCATCACTCATCTATCTCATGTTCACCCTCTTTTGTAGATGTCAGAGGGTGCTAAAATTGGATCCCTCAGGTCATGTCAGACATACTCTTTTGAATCCACCCTATGAATCTATACATAAATAGAATAAAGTTATAAAATTTGTCACTTATATTCAATCTCGACCATTCACCCAAATCTATCGAAGCATCAGGTTCCACTGATGGAGGAACACTTAATACCATTTCCTCTTCTTTTCTTATTAAAAAGTGTCATTATTGAGACATATAATCTAAAATTCCAAACAAACAACTTAGGAAAAAAACATCATTAACACATTTATGTAATATGTATTCAAATAAATCCATAACATGCCACCCTTATTAACCACCCCACTTTTAAAACTGATTATCTATCAGTATCCTCATCCTTCCTTCATCCATGGCACGACAAACAATGGGTAAAAAAAATTCATAATTCAGGTATTTTCATTAAACACCCATTTTTATGCATTTTTTTACAATATTTAGCCTAATTTTTTTTTTTAATTTTAAATTTGGATCTATTTTAATTTAAATAACACATGGATGAAAATAATTTTTAAATAAAACAACTCACCCAAAACCATGCTTTTTCATACATGCCTAAAATGATACATGTCACATTATATCATCAATTCCTAGAATTATGAATGTATATGAAACCTTCATTCCATTCTGGTCCATGAAAACAAATATGAAAAAAGTATCAATACATAACAAGTGAACAAATCGAGCTGATGTAACATCCAACAGTAATAGAACACATCAATAAAAATAATCCCCACCCAGGAAGTTGAATTTTCCCCAAACATGGGTAAGCTACACCCATGAATGATATCATAAGCTAGGCCCATCACGTTATAGTTTTCTTTCTTAATTTCCTAAATATTAATAAAAATAAATTAAAAGAAAACTTATTTAATAATCCTTTTTAACTTCCAAAATCGGGTGCCAAATACAAATACCTCGAGCTTGTAGATCACGAGACCAAAGTTATGCCTCCTCTTATAACAGAGGTTGTTGAATAGTTGAGAGGATAAAATATATAACATGGTAAGAGTATAAAATATTTATCAAAGTAGAAAAACAAGAGAAACATTAAAACAATAACTAAATTATGTAACCAATAACCATGATAATATTGTAATCAATACATGCCAATATTATGTGATGAATAAGAATAAGAAAACAATACCCAAACCAAAAGTAGTAGGTACGTCATGAAATATATGTTTCAGGTGTCAACACGTAAAACCTAATAAAGACACACTAACAACTCACCATGTGGGTATCGATATTATATCTGGTTTCATCATCCATTCCATATCCCAAAAAATCATCTCTCATTGGAATCTTTTCATTGTCCATTCCTCAAAACATAAAGTCATTTTAGGTATCAATATTGATAACCATGTTGGGTGTGAGTACAACTAAGTAGGCCACCAACAATGGAGTCTAAAATAATATCTAGTATATAATAATGTATTCAGTTGTATAAAAAATAATGTATTGTAAAATAATAATGCAAATTTTTTATTTTAATTATTCATAAATAAATCACATAATTTCTTGGGTTCACGATGATACCCAAAACATAAATACCTCCTTTAGCCCATGATATATTCTAGAATATATCAAAATGGAAATGACAAATCATTATAAAATTTGATTCCATTATTCATTTAGTTATAATTTCATATCATTGATTCATCAAAATCAAATCCAATTTCAGTATCAAGGGCCTAATCATAGTTTCTAGAACACAATGGGTATTTGGAGCACGGTACCTTTCAAAAAAACTCATTGGTATTTGTAGTATCAGCACTTGTCCAATAAAATAATAATCACACGCATGGATTATGGACCAAATCATCATGTATGGAACCTAATGGGTATTTGGAGTATAATTCCTTGTCCCACACCAGATTTATCAATAAATCACAAATATATCACCTATATCATTTACAAAATGATTAATCATTATTAACCTTATTATTAAACATTCTCATCACGGTTCCCCATTTCAGTTTATCAAAACAATCCTAGTTATTCCCATAAATCACACGTAATAATATGAACTATTAAACATTAAACCATATATCAAAATTAAATCATATAATCCACTAACCCTTCAGGTTAATTCAACAATCTATTAATTTCCATTATAAAAATAATTCATAATCACACTAATCAATCGATTTAATAATCCCACTAATCGTCAAATTCTATCATCCCATTATCCCACAATTATAATAATCTCATTGACCAATCCATTAATTAAATACATAAATGAATTTTCATAAATTGGAAATTAAAATTGAGAAAACAAAAACATGAAATGACAGCTAATACTAAGGGAATTAGAAATCATACCACCAACCTAAAGATTGTGGATGGATGTTCGACAGCCCAAAAATCCCAAAAATGACGCAGATCGATTCATAACACAACATAATGAATGATTATATGACCAAAAATTTTGGGAAAGATTCAATGAATTAAAATACATAAAATCATAAATCAAAACAATCTATAATAGAGGGAAAATAATTCATCTTTATTCACAATGAGATATGGGAGATTGGGAAAACCAAGTGGTGTTGAAATAACATTCCAAAAGAGGGATGATCCTTCAAATAGATATCAAATTCATCATAAATGGGGTTTGAGGGGGCCTTTAATACACCATGTAGCTTCGGAAAATATACAAAATTGTGTTAGGGTTAAAAAAGGATTTTAGGGATAATAATGGGGGGAATTTTAAATAAGATTTTCTGGGAAATAAAACTCGCACGCACTATTTCCTTGGCTTGGGTACACAGTTTTCCAAACTGTGTTCCATTACCATGTGCCTAATATTATGGGTTTCACAATTAATCCTAATAGGGAACATGTTTTTTCAAAATATATTCCAAACTTTTAAACCATGTTGTCTTAAGGGTACACTATTTTCTAGGATGGGTGTATGGTTTGGGAGGACCGTGTGCCAACTATGCACTGCCCAAACACCCTTTATAGACTTCTAAAATACACCTAAATGAACTTGATATAATACTCAACAAAGTAATGAATAAAATCTGGTAAAAGGGTACCTAGAAATTATCTTGATACATCTCCATAGTGATCTATATCTTTCACCATCTCTCCTTTCCGTGACATTCAATGACCATAATTTCAACTTACTTAAATCATTATTGTGATCCTAGTCAGTATTATTAAATTAATCCACCATTATAGAGAAGGATGTTAAGTGAATGTGTTGGGATGGTAATGAGGCCATCATTGCCTATATAATGTAATGGAGGATATTACCTTATTTAGGATGACATTCACGAAGGTGACAATTGGCCCTTATAATACATCAATATCATTGTAAAGATTTATTAATATATTTTTGTCTTACCTAATTCTCTATATAGTTTTGTGATATATATTTTTTATTTTTGGAGTTTTTTTGTGTCTCATAATTATTATTTTATTTCAAAACCCCATATTCTAATTTGAGGAAACTATTGCAGGAGGTGATACTTTGATCTAATGGTGTCTACACAGTTCATACACAAATCTCCTAATCATGTGAGATCTAAATGAAGGTATGAGACATATTTTTTTGTTTAGGGGGTGTTTGGAATTGTTGTCACATTGGTTGGGTAAACTATTTGACCAAAACATCTTGTTTAGGTTTTTCCTTTCAGTGTAATATATATGGAAACCATAATTATTTCCAAAATGTTATCTTAATCCATGTGACTCACCCAATTTATAAATTTGATGATCATCCTGATTTCCATAAACTTATTTTATATATTCGGGTATAATATCACCTATCATTCAACCCTGAATACCCTAATAAAATACCTCCCTTGGCCCCATATTCCTCAGGTATTTTACCTCAATTGTTTTCCACATTTATTATTTATTATTCATTAAATGATTCAAGAGATACATTCCTCTCCCATTATTCGTTCCTTTTTATTGGTTTTATCTTCTCCCACAAACCGTAATAGACATTTTGAATAAATGTATTGTTTATTGAGAACCTAATCACTGGTCTTTCAACATAAAAGGACTATAGACATCATATAAATTTTTGGTTGAGCTTCATCCATTAAAGGAAACTTATTATATTTGGGATAATATATGGTCTTCTTTAAAAATAATTTACATGAAAAGTCTTTGAATTATTATATTATTATAAAACAATTTATTACCAAATTATATCCATAATTTTTTGACTTTTTGGTTGTTTCTATGTTTTTCTTGAATTCCATCACATGTAGTAACATTATTTTCTATGATTTTATATTTTTAATCATTAATTTTTTGGTTTATGATTGAAAAGTATTTATATATAAATGATACAATGGATATTTTGAAATGAATTTTGAAATGGAATGGGTTTTTGAAACTTTATTGATATATCTAAAACATTGTTTTCAACTAAAGAAAGGGATGGATTCATAAACACCTTTTAATAGAAGATATTTTCGTATAAAAGAGGTCTGACTAATTAAAAAGGATTTTAAATAATGTGTTAGTATTTATATAATTTTTAAATATATTTTGAAAGTAATTTTTTACATTTGAACATTAAAATATGAATGATATGGAATAGAATTCCAATTTAGTTTTTAACGGTCTATTTGAAACCATATAAAATGAGTTGTTTGATGTTATCTGTGACTCTCATTTCTTCCCCATGAATGTGCCTTTGATACACTATTTCCTACTATGGGAGGTATAATATTATTGATGGTTTTATTATATAAAAATGTTCCATTATGTGTGAGGGTGTTGGATGTGAGATTATATTTATTTATTTATTCATTATTTATGCCTATGATGATAATTCCTTTATTTTTCTAAAATATCCACCGGTTTATATATAAAGGAACCCTTAACACTAAGAGATTTTTTTATAATTTTACTAAACTATTTAGATCACATATTGGCTAGTGAGAAATTATATATCGCAATTCCAATATTGTTGGTGTACCTCTTAATAAGTTTATGTGGGAATGTAGGGTAGCTTAACTTATTTTAGGAGAAACATTGGAAGATTGTAGCTCCCATGTAAATTATTTTTGAGGATTATATAAAATTAGAATGTGTGAATTTCGGATTTTTTTCTAGTTCACTATTTGTGATTTATTTTATTAATATTTTACCATATACTGGTTGTATCCCCTTATTAATTTTGATTATATAATACCATTGTATTACTGATATTATAATTAATTAAATTAAATGATAGATTATTTCATTCGACATTATTCCATTATGTGGTTTTTGTTTATATGATTTTATAAAAGTAGAGTTTTCTCTTGATAAAGGATTTCACAAAAAAATTGTTTTTAATGAAATTATATTATATTATAAGGAATATCATCATGTTACCATTTTATGTTCCAGAGTGTTTTATGTAAAGTGAAGGCATTTAATAATTTAAAATAGAAGAATATTTCCACAAATGAAATTTTAGTGGAAATATATGTAACTTTATTTCTCTTATACACACATATAACAATGTTTATTTTCTTTATATAGATCAAAATAGAATTATTTCAATTTCATTTTTAAAGAACTACGTAGAAACTTTGAATACATCATACTATGAATGTTTATCTCATACCCTATATATAGACACCCTAGTGTTTATGAATTTATCATGTTTTCTTTCAAGATAATATATTTTGAACCTTATTGATTCATATTGGGGATTTCAATGGGGGATGTTTCAGGAGGTGATGAGTATAAGAGAGATACATAGAGTTGAAATTTCCACTATTTTGGTTTTATTTACTATATTTTTTGTTAATTTTATGTCATCTGTTTTATCTTGTGGAATTTTTATTTCTATTTTATATTCATTTATTCAAAATTTATATGATTATTATTGTAAAAGTGAGTTTGGAATTTTTTTTGGTTGTACAGTTTTATGTTTTTTATTTTTCTATGACATCATATATTTCTTATGCATACTAGTCTAATGAATAGACATAAATTCAATAATATTAAGAATGTTTATATTGGTTGTTTATTTTTTATTTGAGGGCTAAATTGTTAAAAAGATATTATTCCTTGATGAACATGCAATGTCATCCAGCCCATGGTTATTAAAAACACCCATTAGGCCTTATTTCAGGCTGACCCAGGTGATGTCGTGGGACAAACCATTATATTTTGAGAATAAATAATATTATATAATCATCTTGTTTTTTTGGTGTTTCTTTGTATAATGGGTAATATTATTTTTAGAACTCAAGAGGCAAATCATTTGTAGGTTCTTCAACACCTCATTTCATGATTAAACATGAGGGTTTCAATGTGTAGTCTTGGTTTTGATTATTATTCAAGATTTCATGTTCAGTTTTTCAAAAATGTTTGTTGAGTAGAATTGATGGTATTTGGACCCTAAGGTGGTTTATGAGGTATTTTTTTGATTTATTACGTTTGTGAGGAAAATGTATAAGGAAACATGGTATCATGGTTGGAAAAAATAATTATGTAAACCATTAAAAACCATTGAACATTGTTATGATAACTTCCCAATGGTTGTTTCACGGTTGGCATGTGGTCCACAAAACTATGCGTCCAAACAATCATAAAGAATGTATCCATAAAATATTGTTTTATTGAGGCCCTTTTATATCTTAATTGATAATAATTATGTTTTTTATTGATTTAAAATTATTAAAAGTTTATTTTCAATGAATTAATGACTTTAGGTGGATTTTTGATTTATTTCTTGTATTTCAAGGGTTTATTTGTATTTTAAGGGACTGGTTATGATGGAAAATGGTGTTTTGTGGGGGTTTTTCTTTATAATCCATGTTATGATGGTATGAAGGAGGATCTTTATTTTCATACATTAATTCAACATTTTATTATTTTAAATTAGAAATTTGGGAGAGTGTTTCGAAAAGGAAAATGGTTCTTGTGAAATGGTTTTGAACCCCTTTTGGGAACATGTAATTTCATCCTTCAAAATGAATGTTAAACGGGACATTTTATTTTTCTAAATAGAATGAAAAAAATTTATGCAATGGTGTGATTTAAAAATTGTACATCAGAAATTATTTTTCAAAATAACTTTTCAAGTAATTTTTATTCAAATAATATTTTTTATTTTAATTAATTATGACTATTTTTTACCCCTTGGAGTATATGTGGTTGTGTGACTACAATTAGAGGGATTAAAGAAATGAATTATTAAATTGTGTTTCTTCAATTATACCTCATATAATATGCATGAGTTGTAGTAGAACTTACATCTATATATATAATATTCATCTAGATACTCGTGATCTACATGATTCAGTTCTTCTAGTTGTGGACTCTACCAAGACTCTTAATAGATTTGTGGTACTGAAACCATTCATTCTTTGGGGTCCAATATATGATTTACTTAATTTAAATTATACTATTTTCCTAATTTACCAGGGTTTAGTTTTAGAGATGATGTTGAAGATAATGTTGTGTAAATTTAAAATTCGCTCGATAGTTTTTAGGTCTCAAGGGTGAAGGTTTTCATGATCATATTAAAACGATATAGATGAGAGTAGAATGATACTATTTTTTTTATAACCAATTTATGATAAAATATATTTGGATTATTTATGATTATAATCAATTATTGGTTCTGTCCAAATATGATTAGAGTAGAGAATGACATCAAATTTATGAGCCACCTTAGGGTTAATGGTTTGAGAACGATTAGGAAAATCTCTTTTCAAATTTTACAACATTTTTCTAGAATTAAACAATAAATATTCCTTGAAAGATTGATTCATTGAAGAGGGATTCATCTTCATCATAGATATATTGTGTTTGAATATATCTTAATAACATATATATAGATACTCTAGAATTCCTTGATGATGTAACTTATCCAGAAAGAAGTTGGACACAAACCTTGTGGTCGAATAGGTGAGGTTAATACTTCTCAGATCTGTATTTATTTAAATAAAAATATTTTTTTCACTCATATGTTTTTAGTATTTAGATCCAAGGGTGTTCAATCCCTCATACATGAAATCTCTACTGACTTCTCTTTAATGGGGCCATCTCATCTCTCTCTAGTTATTTTGTTTGTTCATTCAACTGATCAATAAAAATAAATATCATGTTTATGTTAGGGAACATTAATCAAAAAAAATTTGGGTTGATTCTCTATGATTTTATATAATATGAAAAAAAATTAATGAATCATATCTAGTGTGTAGGGTGGTTATGTTTTATATCTTTTAGGAAGATGGTTATTTTAGTGGTATTTCTTAATTATTATTGTTCATGTATACTATAGTCATTAGTATGAGTGATATGAGTGAGATTTTTCATTCAATTAGGATGGAGTACATTTGAATCATGTTTGATTCATCATTAGTGTAATTCAATAAGTGAAGATCTGAGTTATGAGTGTTTTTATTTTTAAAATTCCAATTTAGATATATGATGTTCCATATTAGGGGATAATTATAATTTTGGGTGTAACTTCATTAGTTACTTGTTGATAAGTTTTTTGGTTACAAATTGTCATGGATTTCATGGAAGTTTATTTTTGGTTGGTAATTAATGAATAGTTTTTTATCTAATTCATGGATTGTTAGTGTGATTTGTAGATGAATTTTTATTTCCATTGAGTATTTTATTTGACTGAAATTTATTAGTGGTATGACTACATGTAATTGTTTGTACCTTTTAGCCATCCAATTTAGATGATATATAAATTGTAGGGAGTTCATATTATGTAACCATTTAGGAATTTTTGTTTCACAATAGTTTTTTTGTTTTGGATTTATTGGTTTTCATAGGATTCCTTATAAGGGATTGGAAGAGTTTCAGGTTTTAATTTTAATAAAGAGGGTAGTTAATGATGAAATATATCTTCATGAAGTGAATATTCTTTCAAATCATTGAGTCAATGGAATCATGATTGGATGTTTCTGAAAATTATTTTTCCTTAAATTAACACACATTTGGAATGAATTATTCACGATTTGAATAAATCATAGGAATAGGTATCCTGAAATTTGTAAAATAATTTATATGCATCATGTTTGGGAAATTCATGGCCCAGAAAAAATTAACAACCTGAATTGATGAGATTCATGAATAATCTTATTGTGAATAAATGTTTCTTTTACAGGAATGTGTGGAGTAAATCCTATGTATAAAATTTTGAAACTCTCAAGGTTACCTTTTTCTCCTCATTGGAGTTTATATTATTATAATGTTGATTTTATTTGGAGAGTTTTTGGACAATAATTTTAATAAAAATAAGTTTTCATTAATGATGGTGTGTGGTTCTCTTATTTGGTTGTTTTCCTATAACTATTTTTTGTTTGTCCTATATGATCCAGTGGTTAAGAATGCTTATTTGTGGTAGGGGATCCTCGTTCTGTCTTTATTGACATGTACGTTTGGGGATTTCATGATTTTAAAATATAATGGGTGGATAGTAAGGATCATATTAATTGTGATACTGATGTGAATTATGTATAATTTGTGTCAATTTTGTGAAATAACTTGTTTTTTCAACTTTTCAAATTATTTATAATATAATCGTTCTCTTTTGTTGTAGTTGTTAAAAATCCTAGTTATTGATATTATTTAATATGATTTCATTAAGATAAAAATGAACCAATATTACTGTTGAATGTTTAATCTCGCCCAAAATGAATAAGATGATCATTATATTTGGTTAATGAATCGTCTTCCAATGGAAATCCAAAATTGTGTAATAACACCCAAGCTAATTAATGAGGTAATGTAATTCACGATTTTTTTGACTTTTAAATCTAGCATTGTGAAATATAATACATGATTTTATATATTATTGTGATTATTATGATTCTATTTTGTTTGTGCCGACCCTATTGGAGATGTTACCCTGATAGTGGTGACTGTATTGGGTGTGGAATATGTTTTTCACTGTTTAAATATTTTTTGAAATGTTTTGCAATGATAGAAAATGTAAAAAGATGGTTTTGTATGTTTTTGGTGGTGATATTAGTTGGCATAAATTTCATTATCGTGATATTGGATGTGATATAGGAAACATTTTATATTGTGTGGTTGTGTTTGTTTACTAGTTATAAATAGATTGAATAACATTCTAAAACTAAAAGACATGGGTTGGTAAATGATTAGTACTGAGATAGAATTAAATGAAAGACGTAGATGGAATTATTATGTGGTAATTTAAAAAAAGGGAATAAATTTTAAATGAATGCTCTATGTAATTGTGAATTAAAGCAATTCATAAACTATTGTAAGTGGAAACTAAATAATATCAGAAAATAAAGAACATGTAATTGAATGTTTAAATTATGTGTTTATATATGGTGATTGAGTAGAGTAATGTATTTATTGGACACATTATTATTGGGAGATATCATGAAGTACAATGGTGGTCTTTATGATCATTCTTGTATGGTTGATGTTAACCAATAGGTTGGTCATAATGTTCTAACCATTTATCTTGTATTTTCATGTTTTTTTAATTTGCACCCCATATGAGTGGGAAAACCTTACCAATACCAAATTGTTTTGGTTTCATGGAGTTTTCCCCAACATGAAGGATTTTTGTGAATCAAATGGATGAACACACCCTCCTCCCAAAACCCATTCAATAGTATAGATGATGACATGGGATAGTGTTTGATATCATCCAGTGATGGAATATTTGGGCTGAATATCACCCAGTGATGATATGGGTTGGTGTTGGAGACCACTCACTAATAATGTTTAGGTGTTGGTGATCACCCAGTGATGGGGATGATGTGAAATGTGGTGGGTCATGCGTTGTTGGAGAATGTCAAGAGGATGATGTTATTCACATTAATGATTATAATCACTATGAATATTATCATTGTAATGTACCTTATAATAATATAATTATGTCATATTTAGTTACATTGTATTATATAATGCTCCCCCACCACATGATAGAACAAAATAAATATTATTATATGAATTTAAACAATATTTTTAGTGAATAAATATGTCCATAATAACTGAATATTTCACAACGGGATAAAAAAATTAAAAATATAATAATATTAATATTTAAATATTGATCTACATAAATAGAATAAATACTTACACTCATGAAAAAATTTGTTGAAATGATGAATATTATTAGTAATAAAATATTTATATCAAAAATTAAAATAAATATAGCTCTAATAGAAAAAATACGTAAATGAATAATGAATAAAATTAAGGTATTTATAGAATGTAGGAAAACAATATAACCATTACAAATCTAACCGTTGGAATAGTTATCTAACTGTTGGAATAGAAATATAACCATTATTAATAGTAATCTGTCCATTATAATAGTAAAATCACATATAGAATTTGATAATAATATTTAGTTATCTCATAAAATGAAAATATAATAAATTTACATCCCAATAAAATTAAATAAATGTCCTAATATTGATAAAATAAGTGTTTTTATTTTTTTAAACCAGATATGTTTAAGTTTCATTTTTATGATAGATATAATGATTTAAAACCAAATTTAGTTTCATAAAATGTATTTATAAATTAATAATATGTTTCATTATAATATAATTTTGTAGGACCATAAATAATTTTTTTATGTAATAGAATATTTATCATAATAATAATTATTTTATTTTAAAAAAAAAGGGTTTTATTTAAAAATTAAATATCCCATATTTAAAAGAAATTATTTTCTTATAATTGATTAAATTTTTCTAATTTACACATTGAAAAAATTAGATTTGTTTTTTGGTATATTTCAATAATATTTTACTTTTTAGTGAATATTTAATCCCAATAAAATTCAGTTTTTTACATTATAAGTTAAATACATGATTAATAACAAAAAGGGGTGATGTAAGAGGACATTAGTTTTAACTCAGATGATCTATTTACTATATGCATCCACAATATTAACCACATCATTAGTATTTAGAAAAGATAAAATAACTAATGAATATAATATTCAAAAACACCGATCTCAACAACTATATAAATAACACTCCTAAATACCTATTCGCCTCAATCCTTCTAATATATGGTTATTAGAAAAAAAATAAAATCAATTATCCTATTAATAACCTTTACTTTTCCATGTTCTTATGGTCTCATCAAATACCATTTCAAGGAGCCTTAAGGGATATCCTAATAGGAGACAACCAAAGGACAAGGTAAGATTATTGAATAAACCACCATCAAATTTATTATTCTTATACCACCACCATGTAATCCCCATAAAGATAAAAAAAGTATCATCATTATCATAAATAAATTTATATTTTTTATTATTGTTTAATATACATCCTCTACTGTCAAGTCTATTTTTCCTTAAATGCAAATATTGTTCATAGTATGGTTGGTTCACTTCTTCCATGAAAAGGCATTTCGTTATTCTCCTTCTCCTTCAGGGATGGTCATAAAAATATAATTGATGTTAAATAATAATATAGTATGTATATTATTACCAATTTAATGGTCTATAATGAACTAATAATCTTTAAATTAAATAATATGAATCTAGTTCATGATTTTCAGAACACCATATAAGAAAATTACCCATATAACATAAAATATTTTACAAAATGAATCATCCCAATGTCAAAATTCTTTTGTTATTTAAGTATATTTCAATATAAATATATTAATACCATTTAATTTATCTTTTTTATTTGTACTCCAATTTTACCATAAATTGTGTAATTATCCCCAAGTGATCCGTGCATTGAACCATTAAACGAACGCCCTCAGAACAGGGAAATTAAAATTTATATCACTCTGTAATGGATGTAAATAATCATAAAATATTTATTGTAAATAATTAATATATTTAAAGGTTTATAAATTATGATATTAATAAATATAATTTGATTTTATGTGATAATATGTGCAAGTGCCGAATAAATCTTGAACTCTATGTAAGGGATCTTTCTGAAACACCCCCTCTTCATTGGGTTATTCATTAGAAAATTTATCACTATATTAATTTTATCTAATTAATATATATTATATATTATATATATCTCTTATACATATATATGTGTTTTTAAATTATATTTTTATTCATAGGAATATACATATTCTGAAGGTTCCCTTCTCAATTTAATTTGATAATAAAACCCGAATAAACACAACTGCTCTATTTCTAAAACTATTTTAAAAATACTCTATAATTTTTTTAAAACATACATGGTATTTTAAATTTTTCTTTATATTATGAAAAAAAATTATTTTATTTATAGTTTTATGGAATGTTATATTCTTTTAACCCTCTTTATATATTCATTACCTTTTCACCTAAAACCGTACATAAGTGGTAAATTTCCAATGTTACATGGCATTCCCTTTTTAGGTATTCACTTATGTTAGAAGCCATTTTTCATGATATATGATTATTTTTACCTACGAATATTGGATAACATTATACCACCTTCTCTAATAGAAAAAGTTATCCAACCCTAGCTATTTATGCTAAATGATATGATTATCAAACCCATTTTATTCTATGTTTAATTATTATGCTAATACCCTATGTCTAAATTCTTACATGTCACAAATTTTCCTTTACAAGTTCTAATCAGTTCACTTAAAGAGAAATCCAATTTATTGGGTATTTTTTATTTCTTATGAGATGATATGTATGATGTAGGGAGTAAACAAAATCCATGATGGTACTCTATCCACCATGTGATCTTTTCACAAAAGTTAGTGTTGACTAATGCTTCTGTCAATTTTTATATTTTTACCAAATTCCTATTTTTCATGATATTATGATTTAATTTTCTTTATTTCATAATAATTTTTGATTTTTCATGATCCCTTTCTTCTGTGATATCATTTTATGAATTTTGACTCATATAAGGTTCTTCTTCGTAGTGTTTATTACATTTCTATGATTTATGGCTCACCAACATTTTCATTTATTCCCTAGGTTGTCTTATAAAATTAGATAAGATCAATTAAATATATGTTCTTATTATATATCATGAAATAAATTAATTTTATTTTATTCTTATTTTTATGTATTATGATCCAATTATTCCAAAGATTCTTTTTATTTTTATATTTGGTTTGAAATTATTAGTTATTTATCTTATAAATAATTTAAATATATGTATAAAAGTGGAGGGATATTTTAAATTATAATAAACATGGTCATATAATTTTTGGTGATTATGAAAATAATAGACTAAAAATATCAATGGGGGTTAGTATATATATAGGAAAATATCCTGAAATTTTAGTGAAGTATAGATTGATTGGACTATAATAAATTACATCGTCGTATGGATGTTATATTTTTTGTGGATTTGGATTGTATATACCATGGGGAAATAAAAAAGACTTGGTAATATTATTTATTCACTTGATCATGACCATGTGATCAATAATGAGTGATTGTTACACAACCAGTTCGACACTCTCGATGGATTTATTTTTTCAAACTAACAAAAACATTATGAAAAAAATATAATGTACATAAATAGTTTGATAAGTTTAAAAACATAATTGTAAAATTTGAGTGATTGTTACACAACCAGTTCGACACTCTCGATGGATTTATTTTTTCAAACTGACAAAAACTTTAAGAAAAAAATACAATGTACATAAATAGTTTGATGTGTTTAAAAACATAAGTGTAAAATTACCATGGATAAAAAATTTCAAGTAATAGTGATTTATATGTTATGATATATGTGTCATTTATATGTAATGATTTCTATTTTCATAGTTTCCATTGTATATGTTTTTTAGTTTTAGTATTCTCATCACCATGTTTATTTTTGTTATCGTAGGTGACATCAACCCTAATCAAATAGTAAACTTTGTGATCATTATTCCATCATCAGTTTCAAATTTCCTATATGATTATTTTATAAAAAAATAAATTGTATAATTATATTTTAATATAATAATTCAAACATCACATCAATACATGGGGGTTGAGCAATTTGTGTGAACAAAACTTGCGGAAATTATTGTATCCTAGTTATATAACTCTTCACTAGATATTTCATGTGGAATTTTTCTACTAATTATTATATCTATACATCATTTAGTGATTTATTATATTTTATTGGTAATTAATTGAGTTTACATACATAAATTCAACATAGATTTTAGGGAAGTGTGATTGCTCTTGCCGTCTTGATTCATCCTCTTATTTTTAATAGGTGTAAGGAGGATGATAAATATTCATTGAAAGATTATTCTATATCATTGATATTATTTACTAATGGATAAAAAAATCTAGCTAAAATTATTTAGATACAAAATAGAATCATTCTTGAATAAAATACCATTGTGAGGGACTATAGTAAATTATTCATGAAATAGATTGTTGGATTTCCTCTGATTGAGAGGTTATGTTCCCAATAAAACTTATACCTTGATATCTACCCATATCCTTGAATCCTTATATAATGAAAACCATTATGTTGGTTTATGTGAAAAATAGTTTCAAGATAATATAAATAAGGGGTTTATACTAATGACTATATAAATATACAGTGCACTGATCCTCTTTACAAAGAAGAATAATGGGTAAATGTGTCTCTTCATTGATTTTCATAAACTCATAAAAATCACAATAATGAAATATTATCCCCAACCACAAGTTGATAACTTAATGGATCAACTATATGTTTCCCTATACATTTATAAGTTGGATCTTTTATATAGATATCACTAATTAATTATGAATAAAGATGATGTTCCCAAGACTACCATTGTCACACCCCGACCGCGGATGTCTGTAATTGTTCTCCTTTCTTGGTCCCGATTTAATTTTTCCAGAGATTATTTGCGTTGGCGGTGTCGCGCCGATGCGCGGTCACCGCATCGTTAGCGGTGACCGTACGTTCAGCCCAGGTGACAGTGTGTTCGCCCGGTGTTTTAAATATTATAATTATTATGTTGATATTTTATTATTATTATTACCTTTTAAATTGTGTTATCATTATTGTAGTATTTTTATAAATGTTTATATATGTGTACATATATACATATACATATATATATATGTGTGTATATGTATATATATGTTTTGATGCAGTTATATTAAAGTGTACATGTTATATGTGTATAGATATATATACGTTGTATATACATACGTATATATATGTTTATATATATACGCGGGTGTGCACGCGCACGCACGCGCGCGCGCTTTTATTTTCAAATGTTTTTGATATTTTAAATCTTTTGATTAAAAATAATTATTCTTATAAGTTTTATTATTAACATTACAAGTTCTATCATTATTATCATAAAGTTTCATTATTATTATTATAAAGTTTTATTAATATGATTATTATAAATTTTATTATTATTAAGATTAGTTTTATTCTTTTATTTAGTCCTTTGTTATTATTATTATTGTTATCATTATTATTAATATAGAGTTTTAATATTATTATAACATTTTAATTATAAGGTTTTATTGTTATTATTATACATGTTATTATTATTATTTTTATAATGTTATTATTTTTATTATCATTGTTTATTTTTATCACACACATATATATGTGAACCTAAAACCTACCCTAGCCTAACCCTACCCCTACAGCCGCCACTTTCTTTTTCCCCCTCTTCTCTCTCCCCCGTTGCTCTCCCGCTCAGCCCAGGCGCAGCACCCCTCTCCGGCGCGCTCCCTCTCCGGCGGCCGCCCCTGCTTTCCCTCTTCTGGTTCGGCCGGCCGCGCCGCGCCTGTCCCGGCCTCCTCCGCCTCGCCGGCACACCCTCCTCCAGCCGGCTTTCCTTTTTTTTTTACTTCCTCCCTGTGCCGTCGTCCAGCTCCCCCCTCGGCCAATCCGCCCTGCTCCGGCGAATCGATCCCCACCTCCGGCCTCCGTCCGGCTTACTCCAGTGTCCGCCCCGCCTTGCTTCGCCCCTGCTTCACCCCGGTGCGCCGTCAGCCGCAACACACCCCGCGACCACCTCCTCCTGTCCCGGCCTGCAGACCGCCGGCGCCCTCCCTTCGGCCCCCGCCGGCCCTCCCGGCCGTCCCGACTTCACCCAGCCGCACCCTTCCTTCCTAGCACCGGCTCACACCGCCGCTGCACTCTTCGCCTCGCCCCTGCCGACGCCCCAGCGTCGGACCGCCGCTCCGCCCCCTGCCGGACCGCCGTCCCAGCGACCCCCTGCTCCCTCTCCTCCGCCTCGCTTCATCCCGGCGTCCCGAGGCCGCACCCAGCCGTCCTCACCCCGTCCCGGCTTCGCCGCGCAACACCCCCTCCCACGGTGAGTTTTATTTTTTTTTATTTTTCTTTATTTTGTTTTCATTTTGTTTTATTTTATTCTTTGTTTTTATTTTGTTTTATATATATAATGTTTTAATATTTTTATCATGTTAATAATTTTATAATTATTTTATTATTACTAGTTTATTATTATTATTATATTATTATTATTTAATAATAATATTATTATGTTACCATTATTATTATTATACTATTATTATTTGTATTATTATTATGTTAATACTTATATTATTATTATTATTATTATATTATTATTATTATTATTATTTTTATTGTTATTATTATTGATATTAACATTTCATATTATTATTATTATTATTGTTATGATTACTAACATATTATTAATATTATTATTATTATTATTATTATTACTACTAATATATTTATTATTATTTTAATTATTATCATATTATCTTCATTATTATTATCATGTTATGATATTCTTCTTCTTATTATTATTATGTAATATTATTATATTTTTATTTATTGTTAATATTATTATTATTATGTTTGAGTTATTATTATTACATTAGCAGTATTATATTTAATGTTGTTATTACTATTATATTATTATTGTGCTAAATTATCATTGTTATTTATTTATTCTCTTGGTTATTTTTGTATGTGCTATTTATCTATATATATTTGTTTAATTGCTTATTTGTTTATTAATTAATTGATTAATTAATTTATTCATTTATTTAATTATTTATTTTTCCTTCGTGGCAACTTGGTGTTTATATTTAATTTATATTAATTCTTTTTCTGTCGCGGGTTGAGTGACGTGCACTTTTTCCGCTGTTCAGCGTGCGCAGTTTGTCCGCGAGGATCCGTTCTACTTTCCGTTGAGGTTCCGCCGTCTCCGCGCCTCAGTTTCGAGAGTGTTGGACTTTATCACGTGGCTTCGGACACACGTCGTGTCATCGCACCTTGGTTCCAAGGTCTTTTTACCGTCGCGCTCGGTTTTGAGGTAGGTCTCCCATCACACTCGCCTTTAAATTTAGAATTTATTTATTCCTTGTCTTTTATTAGATTTCAGTAAATTTAAAAGTATTATTGAGTAGTAACTTATAGTGTGGTTTGCTCTGCTTATTTCTAGCATTTCAGTGGAAGTAGTTTTTTCTCGGTTTTAACTGTGTATGTTTTCCTGATGATACTACTAAATGAGTTCATTATGAAATATGAAGATCATGTTGAATTGGGTTCTGAAGCGGTTTTGGTGTGTGTAAAATGGTAGGCGTATTGGTTATGGAAAATGGTGTTTTTCTTTGAACCTCGATTAGAGGAAGTGCCGTGTGACCTTCAAACTCGATTTTTGGAAACATTAAATGTGGTTCTTGGTTGTTGAAAAATGTTTCCCTTGATGCGTGATTAAAATTCTGGATTTCATTTGAGAAATTTTATTCTTTCAAAAAGTGTTTAAAGACCCGTTTGGCTCTTGATAAAAGTGGGGTGCGTTTGGAACCTGGAAAATGATTTCTTACTTGTGACACCAGCGTCTTTCAGGTTTGAGATGCTGATTTGAGTTTCTTAAATAATGTTCTAAGTGCGTTTTTGGTTTTCAATGGTGTGGCGTACGTCATGTCCCTTTGGAAATGTTTTAGTGTTAAATGTTCAAAATGTAAATGTTATGACGGCCCGGTTGGCACTTTAATAAATGTGAAGTGATTATACTTATATTTATATATATATATACGTACTTGTGAGGGCATTTCTACAGGGGGACTTCCCTTCGAGGGTTGTCGTGTAGCGATGTCCGTGTAAGGGGTTGGCAAGTGCGGTGAGATGAGTCACGCGTGCGCGGGTCTCCCACTTACACAGTGTTACAAAAACTACTATGGGTTCCTGGGCGTCTTGTAGATTATCGAGTGACGGTTGCTTGCTAACCCTGATTAGACGGGTTAGTACCCCCTGGAGTTACAGACAGGCCAGGAGGGATGTGCCACTGGTTGGCTGTTAGGGCGGCCAGTTGGTTATTGACTAAGGAGTACCATGCCGGCAGGTAGTCTGAACCCGAGTACGTCCAGGGGTTTTCTAGGGATGTTCAGGATCGCCCATGGTTATTGCTGACAGCTTCTGGTTTACTTTTACTTGCACTTGGCTTTCCTTGCTTGTTTACCTTTGCTTGCACTTGTTTTCCTGCTTGTTTACTTTCAGTCATCCTTCACAGCCTATACTGTTAGACTTTGGGAAAAATGGTTTTCAAATGAAAATGCTCTATTCTCTTTGGGTAAAATTTTGGAAATGTAACACTTTGCTTTCTGGAATGAGTTCAGAATCAATGAAAAGAAATTTGACTTTTGAAAAGGAATAAGGGAAATGGCTCGTGTTTAGTTTTTCAAGTGAAACATTATAAAAGCATACTTTTATACTTTGTAGTTCAAACCTGGAATAGGTAGTTTCTTTATTTACTGGCAGTGCATTGGGATTTGTTGTGGGGCTCACCTACTGAGTACTTTTGTGCTCACGCCTATCTTTTACCTTTTCAGTCGCAGGTCTTCTGTTTTGAGTCGCTCAGTGTTGGAGCGAGGTTGCTCTCTAGTTGGGTGGTGACCTGAGAGGTCACAGGGAGGTACGTGGTTGTGTGGTTTTTATTTCTTTTCCGCTGTTAGTATTTATTTATTCTGTTCTATTTACTTTTGTTTTGGGCTGAAATCGTTCCCAACGATCAAGTCTTAATGCCCGGCACTGGTTGCCATCCCGGGGGGATCGGGAACGCCCCTCGGGACTTGCCACGGACCGGCTCGGGTGACCGGTTCAGGGTCGACCCGGGTTGGTTCGTGACAAAATGGTATCAGAGGGAGGTTCTGTTATTTGGGTTGTCCGGTAGAAGGAGATTAGGACTGTCGGAACTCGAGGGGTAAGTACGGGAAGAGCGTCGCGAACTCTTGCTCGCACTGATCTTCGAGTTACCAGGGGTAGTTCGGGAATTGTGTCCTTGTCTTTTCTGGTTTGTCTTGGATTGAGAGATGACAATGGAGGCAAGCCGATGTTACGTCGTGATTTCACATGGAGTAGTGACCCATGTGGAGCTCGAGTACGTGGTTTGAATTCCTCCTAGTGGTCGACCCTGACTTGGGACATGGCCCACTACCATGTCGCCAGGTTGAGTGTGACTACTAGTCCCTCATTTCAGTGATTGATACAAATTTGGATGTTGTTTCCGTTTTGGTATGTGTGAGTGCGTAGTTGGAAATGAAAAAGGGTTTTTGAAAGTTTAACTGGTTTCTTTTAAAGGACTTTAAATGTATAAAATGGGTTTTGAAACTGAAAACTCTTGTTTTGAAAATCTGTTGTTTGCTTGGAATTGGATAAGAATGATTTGGGTTGAAACCTCGGTTCCTCTTTATGAACGTTTGCACATGTGTGAGAATGCATGGAAAGTGTGTGTTGATGCACGTATGAATGGAATGTGAATAAAGACATGTGCAACGGGTCATGGGAGTACCTGGGTGTGTATTTGAAGTTAAAGGCTTGACTTTGTTTTCTAAATTGGTTTTAAATGGGAAATGGTTTTGGAAAGTTTTGGTTTGAAAGTGGATTGGTTTTTGGAAAGTGATCTTGAGAAAGGGTGGTTTTGAAATCAAAAATGGAAAAGAGAATTTTAAAGGGGAGATTTTGTTTTGGGTTGTGTTGTATTTGTTTGGTCCTTGTGCTGACTGTTTTTGATGAAGGCGCTTTTATTGATGTTGCTTTGGTTTGATGTGGGTTTTGGCCTTGTGTTTTATATGTCGCTCAGGAAATGCCGCCCAGAAAGGTCTTTAAGGATTCGGATATGTCATGCCCAGTTTTTGGTCCTCCTCAGACTTTGCCTGTTCTCCATGGTGATCAGGGTCCGTTAGAGGCAGTGGAATGGCTCGAGGAAGTGGAACGTGTCTTTAGAATATTGGGAACTCCCGATAATGTTAAGGTTCGTGCAATTATGGAGTTGTTTGAGGGTCTAGCTCTGGACCAGTGGAAGATGGTTACCCCACCGTCAACGCAAGGTGAAATGACGTGGGATGTCTTCAGAACCGTTTTCATCCAATGGTTTGTATCTGAGGAAGTGATGCTGGAGAAAAAGAGAGAGCTTGTGCATATTCAGCAAGGCCAACGGACGGTGAAGGCATATGTTGACCATTTTAAGGAACTGATTTCCTTTTCTCCAGATGTAGCGTCGCATGAGCTCATGAAGGCCTCTCTTTTCACTGGAGGTCTTCGTCCAGAGATCAAGGAGCGTGTCCTCCCTTCTAAAGACCTTTGTTTCGAGAAGCTGGTGGGGAAAGCTTTCTTGGCTGAGTTGGTTTCCGGTGTGCGGGTGGCTAATACTTCAGCATCCCCTGTTGTTCGTAAGAGTTCCCCCTCTGGTGAGGAAAAGACGCGAGAGATACCTGTCCTCAATGAGTTATCCCCTTTGGTCCCAGCTTCCAGTTCATCAGATCGTTCGATGGTATGCTTTCAGTGTGGTCGTTTCGGGCATTTAAAGCCGTCTTGTCGCAACCCTCCGAAGACGTGTCATCGCTGTGGTTGTCTGGGTCATCTGCAGAAGTTTTGCAAGAAGCGTCACTTGAAGAGGAAGCTGTGATGAGAGAATGTCAGTACCTGACTGTGAGGCAGAAGATGCTTCAGCCATCAGAGCCCCAGCCACAAGTCTCGGGGTGAAGCTCGCGCACAGTCAGGAGTCCCCAGGGTTGTGAAGCCTTGGTCCAAGTTCTGTCTTCCGTGTTGACGGTGAAGCAATTAGAAACCTCGTCCATACTTGTTTTCCTGCTGCTGAAGTTTCAACAGCGTTGTAAATGCGTAGTTTTTCTATAAAGTGATGATGGACTGGTTCTATGATAATCTAAGCAGACTTGTCGTGTGGAGGTGATATTCTAAATCGTGTGTCCTTCTTAAAAGTGTGTTTGACTCTCGTGTGGGTTGACCTCGTTTTAGTTATGTTGTCGATGTGGCTATGTTTCGTGGACTTCGGTGAATCATATCTCCAATCTGATGTTGGTTAAATGTTTTCCATGGGTTTCCCCCCTAGTGTTGAAGGTAGTTGATTTTGGTCGAGGGTTCAAGGTTTCGACATAGGTGTTGTAGTAATCGTGTTATAAGAGTTGGTTTGAATTGGTGGGAGTTCCCGCGTCGACCCCCCCCTTCCCGGGGTTTTCTTTTTAAATGGTCTTATTTTCAGCACTAGTTAAGTTCTTGTGGTGGGGAGAACCCCTTCGTGTTCTCCCCTCAATCTCGGACCCCAGCTTTCTCTTGAATCGGTCGGGTGTGACCTGTGCTGAGTAAGGTCATCCCCGAGATTCTCAGTTCTCTCTAGTTCCTTTAGTTCCGTTGGGGCATGGACCTAAACCTTGATCGACTTTTGGCCTGGTGACTTTCTGGGGGCAGAAAGTGTCTGTGGTGGGGAGAATTGTCACACCCCGACCGCGGATGTCTGTAATTGTTCTCCTTTCTTGGTCCCGATTTAATTTTTCCAGAGATTATTTGCGTTGGCGGTGTCGCGCCGATGCGCGGTCACCGCATCGTTAGCGGTGACCGTACGTTCAGCCCAGGTGACAGTGTGTTCGCCCGGTGTTTTAAATATTATAATTATTATGTTGATATTTTATTATTATTATTACCTTTTAAATTGTGTTATCATTATTGTAGTATTTTTATAAATGTTTATATATGTGTACATATATACATATACATATATATATATGTGTGTATATGTATATATATGTTTTGATGCAGTTATATTAAAGTGTACATGTTATATGTGTATAGATATATATACGTTGTATATACATACGTATATATATGTTTATATATATACGCGGGTGTGCACGCGCACGCACGCGCGCGCGCTTTTATTTTCAAATGTTTTTGATATTTTAAATCTTTTGATTAAAAATAATTATTCTTATAAGTTTTATTATTAACATTACAAGTTCTATCATTATTATCATAAAGTTTCATTATTATTATTATAAAGTTTTATTAATATGATTATTATAAATTTTATTATTATTAAGATTAGTTTTATTCTTTTATTTAGTCCTTTGTTATTATTATTATTGTTATCATTATTATTAATATAGAGTTTTAATATTATTATAACATTTTAATTATAAGGTTTTATTGTTATTATTATACATGTTATTATTATTATTTTTATAATGTTATTATTTTTATTATCATTGTTTATTTTTATCACACACATATATATGTGAACCTAAAACCTACCCTAGCCTAACCCTACCCCTACAGCCGCCACTTTCTTTTTCCCCCTCTTCTCTCTCCCCCGTTGCTCTCCCGCTCAGCCCAGGCGCAGCACCCCTCTCCGGCGCGCTCCCTCTCCGGCGGCCGCCCCTGCTTTCCCTCTTCTGGTTCGGCCGGCCGCGCCGCGCCTGTCCCGGCCTCCTCCGCCTCGCCGGCACACCCTCCTCCAGCCGGCTTTCCTTTTTTTTTTACTTCCTCCCTGTGCCGTCGTCCAGCTCCCCCCTCGGCCAATCCGCCCTGCTCCGGCGAATCGATCCCCACCTCCGGCCTCCGTCCGGCTTACTCCAGTGTCCGCCCCGCCTTGCTTCGCCCCTGCTTCACCCCGGTGCGCCGTCAGCCGCAACACACCCCGCGACCACCTCCTCCTGTCCCGGCCTGCAGACCGCCGGCGCCCTCCCTTCGGCCCCCGCCGGCCCTCCCGGCCGTCCCGACTTCACCCAGCCGCACCCTTCCTTCCTAGCACCGGCTCACACCGCCGCTGCACTCTTCGCCTCGCCCCTGCCGACGCCCCAGCGTCGGACCGCCGCTCCGCCCCCTGCCGGACCGCCGTCCCAGCGACCCCCTGCTCCCTCTCCTCCGCCTCGCTTCATCCCGGCGTCCCGAGGCCGCACCCAGCCGTCCTCACCCCGTCCCGGCTTCGCCGCGCAACACCCCCTCCCACGGTGAGTTTTATTTTTTTTTATTTTTCTTTATTTTGTTTTCATTTTGTTTTATTTTATTCTTTGTTTTTATTTTGTTTTATATATATAATGTTTTAATATTTTTATCATGTTAATAATTTTATAATTATTTTATTATTACTAGTTTATTATTATTATTATATTATTATTATTTAATAATAATATTATTATGTTACCATTATTATTATTATACTATTATTATTTGTATTATTATTATGTTAATACTTATATTATTATTATTATTATTATATTATTATTATTATTATTATTTTTATTGTTATTATTATTGATATTAACATTTCATATTATTATTATTATTATTGTTATGATTACTAACATATTATTAATATTATTATTATTATTATTATTATTACTACTAATATATTTATTATTATTTTAATTATTATCATATTATCTTCATTATTATTATCATGTTATGATATTCTTCTTCTTATTATTATTATGTAATATTATTATATTTTTATTTATTGTTAATATTATTATTATTATGTTTGAGTTATTATTATTACATTAGCAGTATTATATTTAATGTTGTTATTACTATTATATTATTATTGTGCTAAATTATCATTGTTATTTATTTATTCTCTTGGTTATTTTTGTATGTGCTATTTATCTATATATATTTGTTTAATTGCTTATTTGTTTATTAATTAATTGATTAATTAATTTATTCATTTATTTAATTATTTATTTTTCCTTCGTGGCAACTTGGTGTTTATATTTAATTTATATTAATTCTTTTTCTGTCGCGGGTTGAGTGACGTGCACTTTTTCCGCTGTTCAGCGTGCGCAGTTTGTCCGCGAGGATCCGTTCTACTTTCCGTTGAGGTTCCGCCGTCTCCGCGCCTCAGTTTCGAGAGTGTTGGACTTTATCACGTGGCTTCGGACACACGTCGTGTCATCGCACCTTGGTTCCAAGGTCTTTTTACCGTCGCGCTCGGTTTTGAGGTAGGTCTCCCATCACACTCGCCTTTAAATTTAGAATTTATTTATTCCTTGTCTTTTATTAGATTTCAGTAAATTTAAAAGTATTATTGAGTAGTAACTTATAGTGTGGTTTGCTCTGCTTATTTCTAGCATTTCAGTGGAAGTAGTTTTTTCTCGGTTTTAACTGTGTATGTTTTCCTGATGATACTACTAAATGAGTTCATTATGAAATATGAAGATCATGTTGAATTGGGTTCTGAAGCGGTTTTGGTGTGTGTAAAATGGTAGGCGTATTGGTTATGGAAAATGGTGTTTTTCTTTGAACCTCGATTAGAGGAAGTGCCGTGTGACCTTCAAACTCGATTTTTGGAAACATTAAATGTGGTTCTTGGTTGTTGAAAAATGTTTCCCTTGATGCGTGATTAAAATTCTGGATTTCATTTGAGAAATTTTATTCTTTCAAAAAGTGTTTAAAGACCCGTTTGGCTCTTGATAAAAGTGGGGTGCGTTTGGAACCTGGAAAATGATTTCTTACTTGTGACACCAGCGTCTTTCAGGTTTGAGATGCTGATTTGAGTTTCTTAAATAATGTTCTAAGTGCGTTTTTGGTTTTCAATGGTGTGGCGTACGTCATGTCCCTTTGGAAATGTTTTAGTGTTAAATGTTCAAAATGTAAATGTTATGACGGCCCGGTTGGCACTTTAATAAATGTGAAGTGATTATACTTATATTTATATATATATATACGTACTTGTGAGGGCATTTCTACAGGGGGACTTCCCTTCGAGGGTTGTCGTGTAGCGATGTCCGTGTAAGGGGTTGGCAAGTGCGGTGAGATGAGTCACGCGTGCGCGGGTCTCCCACTTACACAGTGTTACAAAAACTACTATGGGTTCCTGGGCGTCTTGTAGATTATCGAGTGACGGTTGCTTGCTAACCCTGATTAGACGGGTTAGTACCCCCTGGAGTTACAGACAGGCCAGGAGGGATGTGCCACTGGTTGGCTGTTAGGGCGGCCAGTTGGTTATTGACTAAGGAGTACCATGCCGGCAGGTAGTCTGAACCCGAGTACGTCCAGGGGTTTTCTAGGGATGTTCAGGATCGCCCATGGTTATTGCTGACAGCTTCTGGTTTACTTTTACTTGCACTTGGCTTTCCTTGCTTGTTTACCTTTGCTTGCACTTGTTTTCCTGCTTGTTTACTTTCAGTCATCCTTCACAGCCTATACTGTTAGACTTTGGGAAAAATGGTTTTCAAATGAAAATGCTCTATTCTCTTTGGGTAAAATTTTGGAAATGTAACACTTTGCTTTCTGGAATGAGTTCAGAATCAATGAAAAGAAATTTGACTTTTGAAAAGGAATAAGGGAAATGGCTCGTGTTTAGTTTTTCAAGTGAAACATTATAAAAGCATACTTTTATACTTTGTAGTTCAAACCTGGAATAGGTAGTTTCTTTATTTACTGGCAGTGCATTGGGATTTGTTGTGGGGCTCACCTACTGAGTACTTTTGTGCTCACGCCTATCTTTTACCTTTTCAGTCGCAGGTCTTCTGTTTTGAGTCGCTCAGTGTTGGAGCGAGGTTGCTCTCTAGTTGGGTGGTGACCTGAGAGGTCACAGGGAGGTACGTGGTTGTGTGGTTTTTATTTCTTTTCCGCTGTTAGTATTTATTTATTCTGTTCTATTTACTTTTGTTTTGGGCTGAAATCGTTCCCAACGATCAAGTCTTAATGCCCGGCACTGGTTGCCATCCCGGGGGGATCGGGAACGCCCCTCGGGACTTGCCACGGACCGGCTCGGGTGACCGGTTCAGGGTCGACCCGGGTTGGTTCGTGACAACCATTGGAATAGGGGATATACATTATGAGTTCATAATGATTCCCTTCAGACTCGCTAAATATCTAAAAATATTTATTGACATGTTGAATATATTCTTCATAGATTAACTGAAAAAATTGGTTGAAATATTTATAAATGATATTATGAATACTAAAAAATCAAGGTTTATCATGAAGATAATCTAAGTACATTTCTAATGACTTTATGAAAAGTGATGTTATAATGTACAATAAATGTGAGTTATAGACGGTGTAAGTAACATTATTATGAAATCTTATCACCAGAAATGGGACATATAGAGGCAATTCTTAGGGAAAGTAAATTGAGAAATGTTGTAGAACGAAAAATTTAATGGAGATCTGTAGTTTCTATAGACTAGTTGTGTATTGCTGACAATTTTTGAGAAAATTCTCATGATTTTAAAACCCTATAACAAAGATGACACCGATGGGAGTTTGTTTTTAATCAACCCATTATTATGAAGATAACATCAATGAATTGAAAATGAGGCTTAACACTATACAGGAACTTACAATGAACTCATGTAGGTATTTTTTGTATATAGAGATAATTCAATGAAGGGATTTGGATTGTTTATAATTAAAATGTATACAATGATATCCAATGCCTCATGTTAGTTGAAAGATCATGAATTGATCCACCCAACACATTATTTAGAGTTGACTATTGTGATTATGGAACTGAATAATTTGAAGAATCATATCTCTGGGGAGAACTTTGAAATATATATATATATATGTATGGATTATAAGAGTCTAAAATATATATTTATATAGAGGTATCATAATATGTGACATCAATTATGGTCATAACTAATCATAGATTATGGCTACTCAATACACTAATATATGGGGAATGGGAATAGAGTGGAATAATCTCCATGTAGGAAGTACTATAAAACCTTATCACTAATAATAATTGAGGAAGATATAATAATATTTGACTAGTGGACAATAAAAAATGAAATCATAAAGGTAGGAACATTATCATTCAAGTCTATAATTATTTATCAGTTATCCCATCTAGAGAAGATGAAGGATGATAAATGGGATGATATTAAAATCCTAGAGAAGTTGGGAGCTATAAATAAGGTAAATCCTAATATTTAAAAATGATAATTATGGGATTGTAATATTTGGGCCACAACTATGTGTTCCATCAAAAGACGAGATAAAGAAAGAACAATTTAATGATATACATGCTTAACCTTATCTATCCACAACAGAATATTGATGATGTATAAAGAACTTTGATATCTCTATATTGGGTCAGTATGAATAAAGAGATCACGAAATATACATCAGAGTTCCTATTTTTATAATAAGTAATGTAGAAAAGGAAAATTTTCAAGTGGATGATACAACCATTAACCATACCTACATAGAAATAGAAAAATATCACCACATAATTTTCCACTAGTCTTCTGAAGATATACATAAGAAAATAATCCTTTATGGGTTTTTGTGAACTATATCACGAGGACATATCATTGATTTACTATTAAAGAGGACCTCCAATTTGATCAAAATGCAAGGATATACATCATATATTTTTAGGATGATGTATGGAATACCACTATCTATTATATTTGTAAAAGATAAAATAGTTAAGTCCAAGTTTTGTAAAATAATCCAAAATGATGTAAATATTGTGTTTAACTTAAGTATGATTTCAGTGGATGATGGGATTAACATATTTCTTTTGATGAGTTTTCATACAATAATGACGTTCATGAAAGCATCCAAATGGCCCAATATGAATTAATTTAGTGGTTGATATGTATAAAACATATGTTTCAGTATGAATTTGGTGAACACAAGATTATGTAACTCAAAATGGTCAATGAAATGGTAGAAAAGGTCAAAACCATATAGTAACACATAATGAATGCTCAAAGATGGAAAAAGAGTTATGATGTCAACTATCGATTATAATGGGTGATAAATCTGGGTGATAAAGAGTCGTTCTATATATCTCTACATAAAAGTGTCATGAAATTTACGAATAAGTGAATGTTATGTCCTAAGAAAATCAATTTCATTAAGATTCATGATTTCATCAGAGTTGTGCCTTATCGACTAGGACTACCACTAACCATGTATTACATAAATGATGTGTTCCACATGGGAACTAGAGAGACCGATGATGTAGGCGTACACCCATATATATGTAAAATGAAATGTTGAGGGTGAAATTTCTTAAATGTGAGAGAAATTAAAGACCCCTAATTTTATCAATAAAATTTCCATTCGGTGTTATAATAGTTTCATTTATGTAATATTTTATTATATAAGGCAAATGAATGACATCATAGAAACAATATATTTTTATTAAATGAATTTTAACATTACACTTAAAAAAAATTGACCATAAGAATTGAAAACATTGAAATTGGATAAAAAATTAACAAACATGATAATTGTAACATAACAATTAGTGTATGATCGATCCACAAGAATAATAACACTAATGAACAACATGGTAGAAATAAAAAAATTATTATTAAAATAAAAATATTTTAAATAAAAATAATTAATTTTGAGAGAAAATATAAGTTAATAAATAATTAAATTAACATGTGGTACTCATAAAAGGAAAACAACTAATATAACTATTACAAATATGATCATTGAAATAGGAATACAACTTTTGGAATATTATCTTGACCATATGATATAATAACATGACCATTATAATTGATCCTCATCTATATAGGTGTTAAAGAATATTCATTTATCTTATAGAAAAAAATATGGCACATTTACATCATGATTCAAGTAAATAAATGTTTTGAAAAATGATAAAATAAGTGTTTCCATTTTTAGAAATCATACATTTTCATTTGAATTTATATAACTAATATTATGTATTCAAATATTGTTTATTGTCATAAAATATGATTATAAGTCCAAATTATTTTATATTATAATTCTAATATAAATTCAAGAGATTAAAAGTAATCTCTCATGGGGTTTGAAAATTGATCATAATATTAAAAGCGGTATTTTTAAAATAAATAAATATTATATTTTAAAAATAAATTTTTCTATTTAAATTTTTTTTAATAAAATTATTTTATTTTTATATTCTATAGTTTTAAAAATTGATATGATGAATTTTTGTTGTTTTTATAAAATTGTTGATTTTTTTGTTAATAATAAAATAAGGTAAAATACGTTATTTAACATTATAAGTTAAATAAAATATTGATTGCATAAGGGGTTATGTAAGAACCCATTCATTCAAAATAAAAAACACCATTAACTATATATAGTCACATGATTCATCAATATTATTATTTTTGAACAAAAATAACAAACAAATGATAATAATTTTAAAAATAGCCTTATCATCTACTTATAAATACCTCCACACCCCACCTCTTAACTGAATTCCTTATAATAATTGAGTAAAAAATGGTAAATTACCCTATTATTACTCTCCCCCACTTCCTAGTACTGTTTTTCTCTCCAAATACAACTTCATTGAGCCTTTTGTGGTAGCCTAAGAGGAGACAACTAAAGGAAGATGTAAAATTATAAAATAATCCACATCAATTTTTATTCTTCTTCTACCAACCCCCATGTGTTCACCATCATCCTAAACATAGAAAAATTTTCTTTTCCAAATATACTGATATGTTATTATTATTTTGGAATATCCAGATTCAACCGCAAATTCAATTGATTATTATCAAAAACATATGTTACAAATATGGTTGGTTCACTACATCCATGAGAAACACACATCGTTATTCTCCATTATAATCAACGATGGTCATAAAAATATTAATATTTTTAAATAAAATGATAATAAATATATAATAACATATTCCACATTCATTGATGTATTAGTAACTATTTAATTAATTAAAATAAATTATTTTATTATGGTTTACTAAACAACTTAAATGATCTAATTGTATAATATTAGAATTTTTACTAAACAAAATGTCCCTTTGTATGAAAAATATGGATATTTAAAAAAGTTATAATTTATATTGGGAAATTAAATCCGATTCATTTTAAATATTAATTTTATATTCCCAATTAATTATAACTTCAATAATTATCGACACTTAATCCAAAATTGGATCAATAAAACAAAAAAACCTCAATTTAAATTCATATTAAACATTATATATCACTATAGTGGTTTAAAATGAAAATAAAATAATTGTATTAAATAAAAAATATAAGTATCTAGTACTAAATTAGGGAATTAATAAGTCTAATTTTATTATATATGTTGTTAAGTGAATGTGCATAATGATTTTAGAACCCATGGTAATGGACCTCTAGGAACCATCCCATTTTCATTGGGTTATGCTTTCTCACTCACTCCCCAAATTTCTACAACTATTACTCTTATTAATTTAATTTATATTATATATATAAGTGTTAAACTAATATAACTACTTTAATTAATTTTTATAGGATGTGGATATAACTATTTTAATAGTTCCCTTCTCAATTACATTTAATAAGAAACCATGATTAAAGAGAAATTATATATTTTTTTACCCTATTTGAAGCACCACTCCATAAAATGTTCTAAACAATAATTGGACTCTAAAATTAATAATTTTATTATATTATACCATTTTGATTTCATTTTTTTAAGAAAACTAATAGTCATTCCCACCACTTTAAATATTCATTTTTTTTAAAGGTTGGGAAGAAGCCTCATTAATTATTAAAAAAAAGAAAATACCTCTTTTAACTGGGTAGAGGGAGACCCATTACATAGCCCAAAGGCCCGGTGGGCATTTAGCCCATAACATGGCCTGTAGGCCCATTTTTTGGCCCAAACCCATTCTGTAAATAGTACTGCTACAGTACCCGCACTGCTACAATACTGCACAGTACTCGCCACTGCTACAGTACTCTACCGCCGCTACAGTGTCTGCCACTGCTACAGTGCCTGCCGCCGCTACAGTGCGCCGCTGCTACAGTGAACTATAGTACTGCTACAGTACCTGCGCCCAATGGTACCAATCCAACGATACCTATCAATACTTTTTAAAATATTTAGTTAACTCTAACATAATGGTTCGTGATATAAGACTATTTTCACCAATGTAGGTTGATGAATTTTTTAATCCCAGAATTCATGTAAATTTTAATGATATTCCATTTTCTTATACGATAAGACATGATTATACAACCCCTTTATTTCCATGGTAATTTATTATGTTCATGCCTTAGGTATGAATTTATTATGTGGAATACATTTTTATGTACAATTTATGAATGTTGTTCCATGATTTCATTCTAATTAATAGGGGGATGTTTATTAATCATGAGATGATATGTATGGGATTAGGGAGTAACCCTTATCCAAGACAGAACTATATCACCCATGTGTTGTTTTCTTGATATTTACCTTTGAATTATGCTAATTTAAGGTTTTATGTTATTACCTGAACCGTAGGATTCCAAGATATTATTATTTTGTGTTCTTTAGGACATTATCCCATATGATTATTCCTGATAAATTTATTTTATGATTTCGGGCTATTTCATGTAATACATAAGTTATTCTTCTTCATCATGTCTACTATCTTACATTGAATTATAGCTGACTCCTTTATTTTTTGTATTCCCTCGTCTATCTTATGTAGTTTAGGATCTCAAAGGGATTTATTAGCTCATTATCGAGAATAAAATAATGAAATTTATTTTTAGTCTTTTTTTGATTTATTATGATACTAGAAATCCAAATAAAACAGATGTCTGCAAATTTCTGCTGTGTTAAATGTATATTTATGTTAGAACTAATTTAATAATATTTATATAAGGATTTTTTACTATAATGATACCCTACAACCTTGGATTTGAGATTTTATGTTATGATGAGATTGTTATTATGGTTGATTCAAGCACTTAATTCTAAACCATTTGGGAGGATGGGATAGGTAGGGATGCATTCCATCATAGTGATGGATGGATGTGTGATAGGATATTCTTGTATGGGATGGTATAACATGATGTTTTACATTGAGTTGTGAGAGTGTAAAATTAGTTGGTAAGTAGTTACATGGTTCTTTACTTTATATTCATTGATGAAATGTTACTATATTTCATGTGTCATTTGAAAAGTGTTCCATGGTGAGGCTTGGTTTAGTTAATTCACCTATTTATGTTATTACTGATTCTTCTATTTATTCAATGGTTAATTAATATTCTCATTTCACATTTTATGAAGTGACCTTGGGTATGATCCTACTGAGTAAACAAGTTAGGATCACCCAATTTATATAAAACTATATTTTAGGGTTCCAGGGGGATTTTAGGAATTGAGATGTACATTACTATATTTGGTGTTAGAGTAGTTGTTGAGTCACTACTATATTACTTATCTTTTAGAATTTATTTATTAAATTTTTTTAATATTTATTGACATTGTTCAAGTAATATGGGATGGTTTTAATTTAATTTTATGTCACGTGGTGGATTTTCAGGCTGTATATCTATCCTATCTAAATATCCTTATTATTATTGAGGTAAATACATTCAATGTGTGAGATTTTTTTACCCTTGGTTCTAGTCGACAACCTGGGCCCAAATATAGGTGGGACTTAGGGGTCTTTATTTCTCTTACTTCATTTCTGGTCTAATAGGGGGACATTTAGAGAGAGGGGTACGATATTGTAGTATCAATGGATATTGGTTGAGGGATTGACTGTAGTTTTCAGAATTGATCTATGATTATTATATGATTTGGTGAGTAAATGGGGTATTTGATCATTGTAAATAACATAGGACAGTGATATTGGCTTGTAGATGAGATTTTATGGCCCCTATGATCCAATTCATGGAGCCTAGGTTTACCAAATAATAATTTGAGGTGGTCTAATTCACTGGTTATAGACCAATTAAAGGTATATTCATTATGATTGATTATACTCAGATCTTAATTAGGCTATTTTGAGAAATTAAAATAAAATAAATCATAATAAAATTACATAATATGGAACTTAGAGTTTATCATTAATTTTATACCAAAGAACCATGATCACCATCCACATATATCTTAGGGAGTAGTGGTGAAAAAGGATGACCCAATTAATCAATGTAGGAATGAATATATATATGTAGATGATGCATGTAATTGGTACATACATTCCTTTTTGGGGTACATATTTTGAATGTATGAGGGGATAAAATCATGTTTGGAGATTGAGTGATAGTTGGAATTGATAATGATTTCTTTCGGTCTTATTATTCCACAGATGTAGGTTTTCAGGTCATTCGAAGTTATTCTAATGTGGGAAGCTGTAAAGTAGTGTTGGATACTCAATCATGGTGTTATAATAGAGGATTATATATCATGTTTATATTTCTTGAAGGATTTATGTTTGGAATTCTTGTAAATGATAATAAAGGAAACAATGTGATTGGATATGCACTCACTTAAGTAGGTGAGTTTGTGTTTGTAGGATCTTGGGATCTAGTTCCCAAAGCTCATATATTTATATGATTATTTTCAATATCAGGATTCCAATGTGTGATTTCTAGAGGAGGTGAGGTACCTAATTATTATGTACTGAGTTTAGCTATTAATTTTTTTTTTATATTTGATGGCATAGTTGAAGATGGAGGCTATTGATTAGATGAAGTCTCTTTGAGGTGATCCTTTAGAGAGTATCCAGATAGGAACTATGAGGAGTAGGGATTTAGGTATTGGATCATTGTTTTCTTGACTATTGGGGTTCTGACCATCGGGGAACGAACCTTGGTGGACCATTTCACACTAGTCTAGGTATAGTGGCTCTAGATCATCTACAAAGGGAATCCCATCTTATTATTAAATATATTGGGGGATATTGAATCATCTAAGATCGGTGTTCAATATTTTATAGTAAATCAAGACCCTTTTTAGTATCATCGACAATTTCCTCTGAGGAAGTCTCATCTATAGGGACCACTGAAGATTGTTTTGTAGCTGAAGCTATATGGATTTAGTAGGGTAAAATCATGATTCTCCTTTTCCCTAAGATACAAGAAAAAATCATTTTCATGGTGGATGTTAATAAAGAGGTAGATGATATTATTTTGGAATGTTTTCTGTTATTGTAGTTCCTATTCTAAAAGGTAAGAGTTCATCCGAGGTCTGATCAATTTTCTATATACACCTGTTTTCTTCATTTTTAAATTCAGTATACTCTCAAGAAATCATTCCTCATCCCATTCTCAATGATTTTGGATTAGTGGTCGAGAGAATTTTGGTTCCCCTGGTGTTATCCACAGTGTTTGGAGGTCAGACTACTATGTTTGACATGTGCTTGGGATATAGATTGGTGATGAGTAAGAACCTATTAGTGGGAGATTTTTTATTAATATAGACCCGTAAAAAAAATTGTGCCCCATTAATAAAATTGTTGTATTAAATTTTTATCTTCACAATTTTATTTTAGTAGAGAGATTCATTTTCTAATATAGAGGTCCAATGAGCGGCATTCCTTGGTGAGGAAGTTTATCAGATGGGTTGAAGGAATGTAGTGCCTCTTTTATCATAGTTAGTATTAATATCATTGATAAATTGGTAAAAGAATGTTCCATGGATTTTATGAGAGTTTTTTGATGAATTCACATATGATGATCCCCATGATGTGAGGCTGAGTTTGGGATAGAGTAGCAACTAGATGTGTCTTTAATTCCAATGGATCCTTATTAAATGAAGACAATGGTGCTACACATGTTGAGGATTTAATATGGTTATATAATTTATAGGTGTTTTGTCTAACACTTTATATCAAGTAAGGGTTCTCTAGTGTTGATTTCGAGTAGGATGGATGGATATCTGTGGTTTTCTGTGCACTATTAGAGGCCAACTCATGTGACAATCAAGAACGGTTACCCCCTTCTATGGATTGATGAACTGTTATTCTAGATACTGGATCTAGTAGGATTATGATGTTTTTGGTAATATGGATATCCATATATGATTTTTAAGGAATAGGGTATCCTAAAAATGGAATATCGGTATAGGTAGGGACACTTTGAGTTCATATTCATAATTCTTAATGTCACAAAATCACTAGTCATGTTTATGGGGACTATGAAATATGTATTCTTGGAGTTTAGATACTTGTTCATAGTTATGTTATTTAATCATATATTGATCTAATAGTTGTTTGAGGAGGATAATTTTAATTATATTAATTATATTATATATGTTCTTGAACACTATTAACTATGTGGGCATCAATTCATATGGATGTTCCTAATGTGAGAGGTGTATTTTCATGGAAATGTATTGTCTTATTAGGGTGTGTAGATAGTACCATCAACATTTGATGTAATTTATTATTGGGAATCACCAAAAAATAGGGTATATATTCATAGTTTCCTTTTTTCATTATAGTTAATTACAATATGTTTTTGTCTGATGTCTCTTTGATTATAGAGCCACAAATAATTTGGAATATGGTGGACAATACACTCATCTGGAAAAATAATTTCCTTTAATTGTTTGGTTACAAAAATGGGATAATGATTTGTGCCCCAATGCTTCAGTTTCATAAGGAGGGTATGATTTTTTTTAAGATTCTTATTTGATATGCTTGGGGTGACTCATGAAGTATTATAGGGGGTAAAATATTTTGGGTCAAGAACGTTCCATACCCTTGATTGTAACAATTACACCGATGATCTAAAGCTAATGATAGTTGTATTTTCCTTGAAACTATCGTTATTTTACCTCATTAGTGAGAATTTTGTGGTATCCATGGTCCAAAATATCCTTGTATATATCTTCTCTAAGAGGGATCTAAATTTATTCCATATAATATGGATGAAGTTTCTATATGAATATTATTTTTTGATGTCTTATACTATAAGAAATGGGAATGTACTTGATGATTCAGTAAGCTAAAATTCATGATGGGATGTTTGTAGGGTGTATGAGAACTATTAGATAATGATGGAAGACTGTGATAAAATGATTTAGGATGCCAATGTAGTCAGTGGAAGTGGTTGTTTGTATAATTTATACTAGAATCATTATTGATGAATTAGGTTCAGAAGTATCACTAGAGAGACATTGAGGTCGAGGTGACATGATATTGTGTTGACCATGTTGTTAATCTAGTTGAATAGTTAGAGGATGTTAAGAACCCAATGTTATTTTAGGGGATGTTTCTTGTTCCGTTGGTGATTGACAAGGGATTCCTTCACGAGATTCACCAATCAACCCCAGTGAAATATCATGGTATGTCAAACATGTACCATTTCTTAAAGAGGTTATTCTTTTTTCCTTGGGATAAATAAGTAAGTTGTAGTGTTCATGGTATAATAATTGATATGTCATATTATGATGAAATTTGGGAAGAAATTTATTTATATTTCAACACTAGGTTACCCTAGGCTTCGGGGGGATGTGATTTGATTAGGTTGATTGCGGACCGATTGAAAAATTTATCTAATTTTATGGTGATCCAGGAATGGATCACCTTTGGGGTTTTGGTAAGAAAATATTTGGATGATGAGGTTGGGACTTATAGGGTACTGTGGAAAATAATCTCAGGATGAGATTCTCATTTTACCTCATAGTTATTTAGAGTAATATATCATTTCTTTGGATCACAATTATGTATTAAAACTACTTTTCGCCCTCAATTGTATAGAAAATAGAGTTGACCATCCAAAAAATAGTGGATATGTTTTGAGCTACTGTATTATATTTTGTAAAATCATGTGCATGAAACTTATCCTAGTATTATATTCCATATTACAAAAACTATGACACATCAATTGGAATTGCTCGGTTTGAGGAATTCTGTGGGATTCTATTTCAATATTCATTGAGTTGGAATTTGGTTTGGGAATTAATGGTTTTTGGTCTTGATCTAAAATAGAGCATGTCCAGGATGATTCAGGTGGACCAAGAGTGTATGAATATGGATCAAGATCATCATCAGTTTTGTTCCGGGTCATAGGTTAATGCACATATAGTTTACTGTGGGAGACAATGCCTTCTTCCGGGACTCCCCTCAATGGGGTATAAGAGGTTTGGTTGAGGGAGAAATATTTCTCTCTGGTATTTCAGACCTTTTTAAGAATTATAATTCACTAGAATGAGGTAAATCTATTTTAGAATCCATAATTGTTATATAGGATCTACAAACTCTTATACGTGGCCATATTTATCGATTTATTCATGATGAATCCCACATCATTGATTAGAGAGAGGTTGATTTTTAGGACAGTGTCATGTTTTTTCGGTGACTACAAGAATTCTTGAATCATTAAGAGGAAGTTTTTGGTAGATGAAATATCCCCTTAATTCATGTGTTGTGGATGAATACTGGATTAGATGAGAGTATATGAGACTCTATGATGTATTTACATTATCATTACCTTGAGCTGTTTTGATTTTTTACTCTCTTTGTCTTACATTGATAATGCGATGAATGAATCTTACTGATTTATAAAATTTGACTTTTTCCGTGGGGGAATTATCTTTGGATTAAATTATATGAAGAGGGGAAATATTTTCCCAATTGAGGTTCATTATTCACAACACATTTTAAATTAATACATAAAATTCTATTTATCCCATAAAACACTATGTCTTGATGTGGATGTAGGATTTCCTTGATTTGTGTTATTCGATATGTGTTTTTTGACTATTGTGGTGGTTTTTGAAAAGTGTCTTGGGTGGTTGTTTGGGGTTTAACCGAGTCTATTAGAGGTATTTCACTGGGTGGTTGTTCAGACCATACCATTATTCTTTTTAGGAATGTTTTTATTCATGAGGATGTGAATCATTTTAGAGGTATCTAATTTTAGGATTCTGAAAATCTTGTATTATTAATTTTCACGTTTTGGATTTGGTGGTGTTTAATATAGGCTAATGAAGATATCTATGAAGTTTAGAATTATAATTATGCTGTAGAGGTTTTTTAAAGGAGTTAATCCATGTCTATGATGTTAATGGTTATTCATGGACTATAGGTTTTTGATTCATGAATTGATATTATGGAAGCTAATTATATTTCAAATTAACCCACCATGTGAATGAAAAATTCATGGAGATAATTAATTCATGGATATGACACTATAAAATTTGGTAGATAACATATGGGCATCGAATTTTTGGAATGAATTCCCAAAATAAAATTCTTATCTTGAATTGGAATGAATCATGAATACTCACAACCTTACGTGTTTCACACCATGAATGTGTTGATTTCTAGACTATTTATTTTTTATAGAAACCCTGTAGTTATCCTTATTAGAGTCTTGGGGATTCTTAGTGGTGAGATTTTTTTGATTCAGGGAATATTTGGGATGTGATTTTGATTGGCCTATGGTGTTATTCAGGTTCATCCATGGTCTCCTTGTGTGTTTGTTTTATTCTTATTGTTCCTCTCTTTTAATGATGTCTATGGTGGTTTAGAAATATTCTTTTAGATAGGGTATACTCCTTCCCTAATTCTTTTTGTGACAGAATAAGTATTTCATTATTTTTTCATTCAATGGTTGGAAATTAAGTGTTCACATTAAAATTATATTGACTAGTATTAATAAAAATTTATGGGAATTTTATGAAATAACATTTTCTTCATAATTTTTTATATAATTTATAATAAAATACATCTTGATTGTTTCTATTTCTAAAAACTGGGGATGTTAGTATCCATTCTTGTATTGTTTCTAAAATAACTATGAAACCCATTTTGTTTTGGTTATATGATATCACCTAAAATGATATACATAATAACTTATATATGGTCAAATAATATTTTTCCACTTGTAATCTCTATGTGTGTGATAATAATCATTCTATGTAATGAATTAATTTGATTAAACCCATTTTTGAATATGAACTGTGGTGTTTTGAATGTTGTTTTGTGATTCTATTTGTCAGTGTGCTTTTTGTGAATTTGTTATTGTTATTTGGACCCTATTGGAGATTGTAAGATAATGATGGTTACCCAATTTTGTTTTCAATATGTTAGGAAGTGATGTAATTGTTGGTTGAAATAATTTTTAATGAGGGATGATGTGTGGTTATGGAATTGTGTTGTTGTTGTGGTGAGATGTTTTTCATATGTATCATTGTCCTGATTTTTCCTGTGATATGGGTGAGATATTATAGGATATTATTGTTTTAGTTTTCATATTATCTAAATAATGATTTTAAAAAACATAACTAAAATTAAATTGGTTTTTAAATGATTAATCCTGGGATGGAGTTATATATATAAATGGGTTTAAATTGATATGTGGAAATTATCTTAGCAGAAATAAATGATAAATAAATTTTCCATGTTAATGTCAATTAGAAGGAATAATACATGGATGTTTGAGAAATATAATTAATTATATAAAAGTTGGAACCTATAATTGAAAGTTGAAATTACAATTTTATGTGTGGTGGTTCTATGAAGTGGTCAATTTAGTGGTGGAAGTCTTTTTCATCAATATCATGGTATATAATGGAATTATTTTAGAGTAAAATAGTATACTTGATGTTAACCCATTGGTTTTGTGTTGATTATTATCTGTATATACTTTATTTTTATATTGTTTTTATATATAACCCACCCATTTTGGATAACCTTACAAATGCCTAATCATTCTGGGTGCCTGGTCTTTTAAATAACATCCAGGATGGGGGGTGAATCAGACAGTTGGTTTTCCTCCTTCTACATTATTCCTTGAGTAGTAGAGATAATGACATGGGTATTTATTTTAGATCAGACAATAATGATGGATTGGTCTTGGATATCACATAGTAATGATTTTGGATGGTGTTTTAGATAACTCAGTTATGATAATTTTTTGTTGTAAACTGCCCAATGATGATGAGAATGTAATATGTAGTGCGGGTGATGCATAATACGAGGAGGGAACGAGGTTGATTAACTTATCCTCCACTATAACATACTAGGTATTATTTTTTATATAAAATTGTTTTGAAAGATTGATGATAATTGATTCTAATACTAGATTACAGACCCTACAGAAGAGGGGATAGTTAGGTATTCATCCCAACCCACATCTGAGATGGATAGATTTGTGATAGGAATGTTTTGGAAGGTAAGGTAGTATAGGATGTTTTTATTTTGGGCATGAGAGTGAAAATCATTGTTGATGTGGTTGTGGGTGACTTTACTTTAAATTAAATGATTCTATGTCACTATATTGGCTGTGTTATTTATTAAGCATGACATGGTGAGGATTGGTTTGGTCAGTTGACATATTTAGGTGATTTTTGGTTCTCCTCATTATTAATTAGTTCATTGGTATTCAATTTTCACATATGCATTATAATACATTGATACGAACATAACAAGTATATATGTCATTACTAATATATGTATATTCAAACTATTATATATGTATCTAAGAGGATTTAAGATATGGAGCTAGGAAATACTAGCTTGGTTATTAAAGTTGTTATTGAGTAACTACATTATAAATTTTCTTATGTTGTTTTCTTAGATATTTTCATTTGTATATGTTGACATTTTTCATTCATTGTTGGATGGTTTTGAGTTTACTTTTATATTATACACTAATGTTTCTGGATGGTCATTTATCCTATCTCTAGATAATTATTATTATTGTGGGTAATGCAATTCATATGTTATGTTTTTATTCCATTTCTGTTATTCTTCACAGTGGGGCCTACTGTTGGATCGACTCAGGGTTCATTATTTTCCTCCCTTTATTTCTATCAAAGGTGTGTACCATTAAAGAATAAGAGACATGAAACTATATTCCATTGTGTTTCCTAGGTTAGGTTTCTTCTGTTAATAATTTTAATTTCTTTTGGTGATTTCAGATAATATAAAAGGTTGTACTATGAAAATAATAAGCAATCGAATGTGGATAATGATTCCCTCCACATTGTTTTTTCTCTGATTTTATATGTTCTTAATCCCTCTTAACTAGGGTGTTTACAATTTATTGTTCATTATCTTCTTGATTTTTATTTATTACATTATTTGTGAAATGAGTTGCATGGTGGGTATAATTGTAAAAACCATAGTATCACATATGATATTTTTTTTATATTTTTTCACCTTTTGAAGTTTCATTATTTTTTAGTTTTCTAGGTTATACACGATTATCACACTATTTCCAAAAAACAAGGATTATTTTATAGGAATCATGGAGTGGGGATATAGTTATACTCTTTTAGAGTATATATAGTTCACAAGAGGCTATCCAAAAAGTATAGGTCAATGAGGTAATTGTGTGACTTAGTTGTTTGTGTATGGTGTGTCTTTCTTTGTTGGTCCACAAGTAGGAAAAACATTTGAATAAACTATGCAGGTGAGGAAGTTGCATTCAATTGAAAATGTATGATTTATACATGATTTTATTACGAATGTGTCCAGACAATGGGTGTCATATATTCTATAATGTTTTTGAAATTTCTAATTTTACCCACACTATCATTAAGCCTTATGGTCTCTTATTCACCCTCATTCAACCCCAACGACCATAGGCACATGTCCTCATCGATCCACTTTTTATCCATGATTTTTTTGGATTTATTCCATGTTTATGATTGATTCATCATGGTAAGATCATCTAGATCCCATACCCTCCCCACTTATATGTTTTCTCTTCTATTGATCTTCCCCTATAAAACCATGGGATAATGTTTGTTGAATTTAGGGTTTGTGGTGAACCAGATCAGTGAGATTTTGAAATATATAATTTTTATACATAATATTCATCTTAGTTTAGGATTAAACCATGAAAAGAAACATATTACACATGGGATATGATATGTGATTATAGAAATTCCATTACATGATTTATTTTTTTATTATTGTGTTTCATTAAATTCATTACATAGAATATTATAGCAACATATAGTTCCTTTTATGGGTGTTAATATGTCTTTCAAGGATTTCATCACATGAAATAACTGTTTCCTTATAGTTGATATATTTTTTATCTAGTAATTTTTTTAAGAGAAAAATGATTATTTATAAATTCCATAAATATTATTTCAAAATGAATTTGGAAATATAAAGGTTCTTGAGAAAAAATGTGATTTTTCAGATAGTTTATTGTTCAATTATTGAATTGTTGTATTTTTGTAAATTCTTTAAAAAGTGGAAATTATTTATATAATAATAGGTAACGAAGTTAAAAATTTATTCTAAAGTATATTTTTATTTTGAATTATTTCCAATTTTATTTTTAATTTGTGTATTTTTATTTTTACTTTCAATGCTTAGTGATATGGTTTGGTAACCCAAATTAGTCTTCAAAAGAAGATTTAGATCCATCTAAAATAAATTGTTTGAAATTTTTGGAGGCCAACACTATTACCCCATTTGTCTTTCTTCGATAGAATAGTTTCCATTATAAGAGGTTTAGTATTGTTGAATATTTTAGGATATAAAATGGGGTTTTTTCGTTTGAATGTGATGGAAGTTTGATGATATTTTTTATATTCATTATTGATGTATATAATGCTCATTTCTTTATTATTTGGTTAGCTTAACTTAGTAGAATGATAATATAGGTTTTAATGAATCCTTAATAAATAAATAATAATATTCTTAAGTATTTCTTATATGAAAAAACTCGTGCTGATATCTAAAGAAGAACCTCACATGCACTAATTTTCAATTATCACTATTTTTTATCATACTAAATTATTGTAAACTATATTAATAATGGAGAAAGACTTTAAATGAATTTGACACAAAAACACACATATTACATTGACTAATAAAATTTCATTATTGATGAAAAAAATTTAAATAAAAACAATGTTAGAAGAAAGATATCACCTACATAGAAAAGTACATGTGAGATTATTCATTACATTTTAATGAATTGTTTTTAATTTACATAGTTAAAACAGTCAATACCATTTATGTATTCACCCCCACTATAGTTAACATATGAATAGGTAGTATACATAGTACCCCATGTATACATTAACTACCAATTTCCTCAATATGTTATCATCACTAATTTATTTTTAAATCCATAAAATTTTGAGTCAAACAAAAAAATGGATAAAATATTGTTATTGTGAAGATGAAATCAAATAATGGGCGATTATTATAAAAAACTATATCCTACCTCTCATAAAACTTCTTTTAATCTTCAATATTTATTCAATTTAATGAAATAAGACACTGAGAACTCAAAAAACTCAAAGTACATACCAAGAGGTTAATATCCAATTAACACTGCATAACCTTGGAGATAATATGAAATTAGAGAATGAAACCAAAAATTATGAAATAACAGAAGAGAGAGAAATAAAAATATATTAATATTAAAAATTCATAAAATAACACACAATATAACACTCAAATTTCATTTTAATATAGTAATTGTTTTTAAATGGAAGTTGACGAATTAATTTATTGGAAAGAGGATTGGTCAGTTTCCTTATAAATATATCCATTTAAATTGAATTCATGTTTGATGCATTATATAACAGAATAATATAAATAGTTCTTATTTTATTATGTTCTAATATCCATTTTTTAATGTTCGTATTTATGGGACATGATTAGAAAATATTTTATTGATATTATCAAATTAAATATTTTAAGTGAGATTGACTATTTGAATTCATTTTTGACAAATTACCATGAATTTATGCACAATAAATAGATATTTCTCAAGAGTCCATAGATTATGTATGTTTCTATAAAATTATATATAACATTATTCAAACATGGAACTTATTTTGATATGCAGTTTTTTAGATATCGGCCAAACATAATCATTATAACAAAAAATGAACACATTCCATGGTCTTGCTGGTATGATTTATCTGGAACATACATAGTTAGGTTCAGAACTACTCTAGTTCAATATAATGTTACCCATAAATCACATAATTTTAAAAAAGAGAATTTTTAAATTTATATAATTGTAGAAAATATGATCCCATAACTACAAAAGTTAATAGAAATGAAATATTTATTAATTTTAACAATAAAGTGTAAAATATTCCTAAAACAAACAAATATAATAATTTTACCTAAAATAATAAATGATGGAATTAAAATAATGTATTATAATATAAAATATTTGAAAATATGATATTCATAATTCCATCACCCTTAACCATTAAATTCTCGAGAAATATTCTATATCAAGATCCCAAAAATTCCCATGGTATTAATAGACTCACCACATAATTCTCATGCTGTAATTAAATATCATCCCTCTTATATAGGTCTCTAACCCTTAACTCCAAAAACATATCTTAAATTTTCATTAAATTTTTCAATAATCACCATGTCCATATCATATGTACCTTTCTAAAAAATTATTTTTCTATAACTTAGGGATATTTATCTCTTCTCATTCCCAATCACATTCTTGGTCTTCATTATATTGTTAAAATTTTCTTCTCTCAACTCCATGAGACATTTACATTTTTTCAGTATTGAGTTATTTTTATTTTGATCTGTAAGTTATATGTAATTTTTTGAAAAAAATTTATAATTTATTATGAAATAGAGGGTACAAGACTCATAAATATTGTATAATAAACCATTAAAAAAATTATATATACCTCATTAAACCCTGTTAAAATGTGAAACCATGCACTAATTTTGTTAATGAAATAGTCCATGAGTCAAATATGGTATAGAATGATGTATTTTATTCTAATTATCAAATATTAAAATTTATTGAAATTGTTTTATTATATTTTTTATTTAGGATGAGATGAAAATAAAATACAATGAATGAATGATAGTTTATGAAGGTAATCACATTAAATAGTTCAAAAACATTTACATTTTTTTATTTCCCCCTTCTTAATTAGAAATAGAGGATTTGAATAAATTTCAATGAATAATATCTCATAATCATTTCAGTCTCTACATTTTTAGAATAGTGAAAAAACTAACTCTAAGTCACAACTAATTTATTCCCAAATAATACACCCAAAAGATCATTACTACATAATAAAAAAATAAATATCCATGAATAAAATTATTTAGATTAAATAATAGTAAAAAATCATATTTTAATGTTACTTGAACCTATAAAAACTTCATGTATTCTACGGTCTAGTATGGGACGATCAAATGATAATCTGAAAATAAAAATATGGTTCAAAAATAATTTCCACAATATTTTTAAAAAAAATTATATGAAATAAATATATTTTTAAAAAACATGTTTTGAATATAAAAGCATGACTAAAAACACACAATATAATGAGAAACTCAAATAATATATGAACAATGATTTAGAACGTCTCAAGATGGGAAATATATTCATTTCGGATAGTACTAGTGCCCATGGGTTTCTTAATAAAACACACTTCTTGAAATAAGAATATTTGAAATCAAGAAAAAAAAATAATTATCACCAAAAATCTAAATCTTCTAGATATTAATATAAAAATATATTCCAATAATATCAAGATGGTAAGAACATCCAAAATCATTCTATTAATATCAAGATCCTAATGGAACTCCAATAAATAAAATTGAATGGAAAAAATATGGAATTCTCGATTTTAAAATCATGTAAAAGAGAAACTAAACACAAAAACATTCTTAGGATGAATGAAACCCCCAAAATAAATATAACTGCCCATCATTTAAGAAAAATTTAATGAAATGATAAACATTAAAAACTAAATAGAAATATAAATAAAACCTATTTTATTTATAAAAATGGAATATTTGAGTTATGCTCATTGTTGAATATATTTTAAAAATAAATTAAATATATAAAAAACATAACAGATTTCTAAAAATATAAATAAATATAAAGTCATGGATTATAGAAAATAATAAAAAGGAATAAACATAACCTTTTTAACCTTTTGGTTACTTTATTTTTATTTCCCGTATTTAGGAAGTTCTATTTTTAACCCAGAATATGATTGGAAATCCATAGACATAATGAAGGGCTTACCATGTATGTACGTGGGACATGATTATACATAGTTGTTCATAGAATAACTCACCATGTCATACAACTTCTTATAAATTATGGTGAATGGTTAAATGGAGGACTAGGGATGCCACTACTTGTAAGAGATATTCATAATCCATGGAGTTTCTTTGAAGACCCCTTATTAATGTGATGATCGCTCCATATACCAGTTGTGGAAGGGATTACATGTGGATTTTAAGGATTATCTACGCTTAAGAACAATGATTCACCCCCAAACTGATAGCCATATTGAGTGGACCATTCATGTTCTAGAGGGAATGCTACAAGCATGCATGTTAGAATTTTTCCTTAGTTAATAGGATCAAATACTAATAATAGATTTTGTGTAAAAAAATACCATTTAATATTGGTATGGAACCATCCAATGACTTGTATAGTGACAGAATATGTCCCTACATTCTTGGACCGACCTAGCGAGTCAGCACTCAAGGGACAATTGTTTTTTTACCAAACAGCTTATATGGTGCCGATCATCCAAGGGTACATGAAGACTATATATATCCATCATATGTATTATTCGGATAAAAACATAGGCCTTTGGTTTTAGAGTAAATATACTATGTATTCCTATGGGTTTCATCACACTATGGATTTTGATTATTTGGGAGGGGAGGAATGTTATCTCTAAGGATCATTGGAACTTTCTAGAAACTATATAGAGCTAGTAAGGTGGCCTTCCTTATAATTCTACCTCTGTAGTATGATTAGGTACCCAACTTCTTCAATGTTTCATAGTTGAGGAGGTACATGCATAACCCATCACATGATATCAACATGGGTGAGCTGGAAATTGAGGATGGAGATACCTTTGCTGAGTACCTAATATGGATCAAGGATTAGAGGGAGAGGATCATATGTAGGTGATTGATTCAGTTATTTTATGTTCTATTTCAATATAGAAATATTCTGGAGAGGAAATTGGAGCGAGAATCTTCTGTTCATGCTCAGTACCCTCATCTCATTGTGTAGCCCTTATTTTGGCATTTCGGGTATGTAAATCCCCACGGTGGAAAAAATGTAATGAATCATATTTAAATGTATTACTATTGTATATTATATGGATTATATTTGAGACTGGGAACTGATAAAACATGCAATAATGAGGCTCAGTGTGCATGTAATAAATGTTTGTAATATGTTAAATATATTAAATAGCACACATGCATCATTTTGCTAAATAATTTTAATAACATTTAAAGAGGTGCCTAAATTAGAAATATGAGGGAACTATTTTCACGGCCCATCCTCGGGGCCCATGCCGTGACTACCCCAAGACCACCTTTTAATGGTCAGGGGCTAGAGACTAGCACCAAAGGCGTAAATCCCGATAAAAGGGAACACATTGGATTTATAAATGAAAACAAACACCATAGAGTACGCAAAATGAAGTAAACACTAAGTAAACTATATAATAAACGTGATGAAAGTACAAGGGGACAGAAATACAAGCCCGAAATAAAGGTACAACTACAACCGAAAGAAAATTACATCTCAAAGGACAACAACTGAAAGGTGACGAGCCACTCCTGGATCGTCCTTCAGCTTCCTAACTGAAGGGTAGGGACATATCTCCTCCTTTTGCACTCCACGTCCGTCTGTCTCCTCTGGGTACCGAATTGTCGTGAAATCCACCTCCGGGCACTGACTCGACGTGATATCCACCTCCAGACACCGACCCATCGTGAGATCCTCCTCCGGGTACCATCCATCTCTACAAGCCTCAACCACGATCAGTGATGTCCATCGTCTGCAGCCAACACAACGTAGTGCGGGCGAAGCCCATTCAGGGGTGAGTATACGATACTCAGTAGGGACCTCGAGACCCCTGAAGGTCCCCCTGAATCCAAAAAGGATAAACCACAAAGAAAAGATACACTCATGAAGTATCATCCGACACAACTTAGGTATATTCCCATACATATACCTAAGTCATCAAATCCATTTCATCTCTAACTCACGAGCTGAAGTACAATCCAGTCCACTCAGGAGAGTAAAACTTAATCCACATAGGAAAGTACCACCCAATCCACACAGGAAAGCTTAATCCAATCCACACAGGATCTCAAATCAATCACATCGAAGATAATGATTGAATGTCATGACTCAGATCACACATGTATCCATTTAAGAAGAGGGGTGGAGATGATTAGATGTAGCCTCTGAATCATCTCCTCTACTGAACCCACGTAGGATCCTAGTTTAGTAGTCGTCGTTGCTGAACCCACAGAGGATCCAAGTATAGTATTCATCATTGTCGAACCCACGGAGGATCCTAGTATGGTAGTCAAACCCACTGAGGATCCCAGAATAATAGTCGTCCTCATCGAACACACAGAGGATCCTAGTACGGTAGTCTTCCTCATCGAACCCACAGAGGATCCCAACACGGTAGTCGTCCTAGTCGAACCCACAGAGGATCCGAGTACGGTAGTCGTCCTCGTCGAAACCACGAAGGATCCTAGTACGGTAGTCATCCTCGTCGAACCCACAGAGGATCCCAGTATGGTAGTCATTTTCGTCGCAGCCAGCTCTACGGTTTCTGCACACAATATGCTCGTTTCTAAGAGGGTCCCCTACACGAGCCAAGGGGGTCGATAAATCAACTGACAGGAAGTCCAAAGTTGATGTATCCCAAAGTTCTTCCGCATCAAAAGGATCTCAATGTGACAGATGGCGCGTCAATCGGACCCCCGGTCTGAGAGTTATTGGCTTATTCGTCCCAGGGGCCCGGTTAGTTTTTAAGTCAAAACCAACCTAAACATACTCCAACTGTGTCCAAACCACAAGAGGAGTAATCCAAAAGGACCTTCTCAATAAGAGGAATCCAACAAAGTCAATGACACGTCAATCAGATGTCTGGAGCTCATGTTATAAGCGTTTCTGCTCCGAGGGCCCGGTTGGTTTCGTGTTCGAACCAACCCGGTCATACACAAAGTTCTCCGAAACCTTGAGTGTAATATACTGAAACGACTGTCTCGATCCAAGGATCACATCTCAACTGACGGTACGTCGATCGGAGGTCTGTAGCCCATGTTGCGGGCGTTTGAACGAATCTGTCCCTTTTTATGGGGTTTTGGGCTCGGACCAACCCGGCCCGAGACCCCCTAGGTTGGCCCGAACTGGGTCGACCCGACCCGGGTCCGGTTCTAGCCCAAAAGAGTGCGGCCTGGCCCGGCTGGCGCGGCCCAGCCTAGCCGGCGCGGCCCGGCCCAGCGTGGGCGGTCTAAGCTGGTATGGGCGCCGCACGCGACGTGAGAAAGGAAGGGGGGAAGTCGCCACACCCTTCGAACTGAACGACGGACCCCACGAGGTCTGCCCTGCTACGCTGACCGAGGGTTCAATCCCCCGGATTTTCCAGATCAGGCCGGCCATAACAGTCATCCAGTTGTGCCGCGCAGGACCCCACGGTCTCTCCCTCCATGCGCCGGCGGCCGGCAGTTTCGGCCACCCTCCTGGTCTTCCACCACGGCAAAAAGGCTGTGGCTCTTGGTGCTCCAGCAGCCGGGGAGTCCGGACGCCCCTATTGGTGACCGCCGCGGCCTTAGGCCGCGATCCTTGCTCGTCCAACGCAGCACGCCGGCGCCGCGCCCCTCCGCCGTGGCCTGATGATGGCTGCGAGATCTTCTGCTTCGGCGTGGCATGACGGCGCCACGCTTCTTCACCGCAGCACGCTCCGGCCGTGGTTCCCTTGTTCCCTTGCTGTGCGAGGTCACCGTGTTGCCTTCATTCCAAACCACATAATATTCAACAACAAAATGGGGAGGAGGTTCGGCCGTGTTCGTGCGGTCCGACCTCCACCCTTTATCATGAAAATAGGCTGCTTAATTTTTAATGTTGAACGCCAAAATAAAAACGGAATTATATTCAAACCCCTACATCGAAGAAGTCGTCAAATGAGGATCGTCGCAGGAAATTGATGTTGCAGAAGACGACGTCGTGGAACGAGGCTCCGTAAACGTCGTCGGTGCTCGCCTGATGAAGGATACAATGTCCCCCTCTATTTGACGTAGGAAGAGGATCGAAGGTGGGTGTGTCGTCGTTCTCCGGAAAAGGCGTCACTTAACGGATGCGGAGAGGAGAGGAGACAGCATGGCTATCTCCCCTTGCGGTGACGGAGTTCTTCGTCGTAGACTCAATGTTCTTCACGAAGGAGATGAATTTCTTCAATCTTAGAGTATTTTCTTCCCAAAATCTCAACACACAACCTCTAACCCAAATAAAATAAGGAATGCTTATTTTATTAACACATTCCATGCGTTTTTAAAACTTCAATATTTAAACTCAATATTAAATTAATTGAGTGGCATTAAACAGTCAATTTAATTGTGAGAGTTGACATGTCATAAAGAAGGGGAGGTGGGTGTGTTACACATTTATGGGGGGTTTCCAAAATAAAGAGGTAGTTTAGGGAATTTGAGGAGGTAGGGCTCATGTGGGCCCCACCTCACTAGTATCATACCAAGAGTTAAAATTTTAGTGGGTCTCACACAACTCCCTCACATGGGTGGTTATCTCCACCCATCTTCCATCCTTAGGATTTAACGACATAAAAAGAAATAAAAAAAAGTGTTCCACAATTTTATTTTACTCTTCAATTAATCCATTTTTTTAGCAACCCTTCCCAATCAAACACAACTCCAGATAGGGTCTTGTTAAGTAATTATCAGAGTTGCGGTTTCAACGGTGCCCTTAGATTTCGATTCCGAGCACCGGTTCAAAAGAGAGAAAAACCTGCTCGCTCGTTCACTGAACGTACCTAAGCTAAAATTCGTAAATTGATTTCAGGATCACTGGACCTCGGAATAAGGTGCCGTCAGAAGTCACAGACTCGCAAAATTACAAATAAATTATGAAAAAAAATTACTTGAAATTTCTAGGTCTTTACATTACTCCCACTTCAGGGATTTACGTCCCCATAAAGCTATTACACAAACTAGGGAAACAAAAGTGGTACTGAGCACGCAACTGAGCCTCCCACTCACATGTGCTCTCCTAGATGTTCCCGTGATGCTAGTGAAAGTGCACCTGAAGAATCGACCATCCACATAGGACCAGCTCCTATCGATCCTCGTTCTCCACTAGAACCAATGTGAATGTCAGCCCGTCATCGATGTCCAACTCCCAGCGGTCGATGATGTGTGAAGGGACATTTACTTATTTCCTTAGCTGAGATACGAGGATGACATCGTGCACCCAGTGCAACTGAGGTGGAAATTTCAAGTGGTAAACCACCTTGCCTACCCTGTTGAGGACCTGGAAAAGTTTGTTGGACCTCGGAGATAACTCGCAGCCTCAGCTACATCTCTCTAAACCTCGTCGAGGTGAGACCCGTATATGAACGTGGTCACCATCCTCGAACACTAGAGGCCTCAATTTCCTGATTAGAACTGAAACTCAAAACTCCTACAACCATGAGGGTAGGGTTGGCTAACCCAAAAGTGATCGGCTACACCCTCCTATGCACTAGTTTATCATGTGCGACCTGGGGTTTCCTTTTCGCCGACCAAGGAAAACCCATCTCGACGTTTTCCTAATACCGTCAATTTTTGTATGAACTGCGATTGCCCAGTCCATACTCAAACTAACGTCATAAGGCCTCGACGCTGCCACCAAGAGGTTCCAACCAAAACTCTCGCCTCAAGGGTCAGATCACACCGTCGACGTAAGTGTGGCTATCGAGTCTCCTTCCAAAGTTATCTCCAGACGTGAGGGTCAAGTCAACAGCTTAACCTGAAACTCTAGGTCTGGGACAAGATTCATGGAAGGAAGGGATGATTCATATCGATGTCTGTTGTTATGGAAGCTATTAGAAGTCACATTCCGTACATCGAATCATCCTTAGAGCCTTTCGGTCGCACTCCTTGACCGCATGCAGCTACTCTTTCCCAAGCCGTCCAACTCCTCGAGCCTAGCAGGGATTACAAAGGCGGGTGGTTGCAACATGTCAAAATTTTCACCACCCCATGCTGCTCTCCTAGCTCTGCTTCCACATCTGCTGCCTTGAAGATTCATCTGTCTTTTTCACTTCCTTCACATGAAACATTTTACATGCCCAAGTCTCCGAGACTGGCACCATTTTCCTGCTTTCCCATTGCTAACCTTAACTGGCTGCATCCAATAACCAATGAATTATGAACCACAAAGGTTCTCTCTAGCACCATAGTATAAGTAGGAATGAATAGAGAAAGAAGTGATGGATACGATATCCTTTAGACACACCTCACTCAGAAGTCCGAGCCCTGAAGCACCGATCACATCGTAGTGATTGAGTAACATGAATTCTTTGGTATGCCCCGATGAATTCTCAGCTACCGAAAAGTCATCCTTCCGAAGTTGTATAAGCTCTAGAAGACTCTCAACCACCTATTCAAGCCATTCCTCAGCCGCCTTTGAGTCGGTCTTGCCTCATAACTTGAGGAATATCCAGTGCCGAAACATGTAAGGCACTAAGCCTACAAGTGTCCTCTACCGGTACCGCTGGTAGTGTCTGCTGACCAACAGGCAGTGATGTAGCTGGAACACTACCCGAAGTTACTAAATCAGGCATCAGTTCACATAACGAAGCCTCTTCAATATATAGACCAACCTCATGGTCACTCATTGGGAAACACAGGTAGCTAAGCCCACCATACGCTCTGCTAGTGTCTAAACTAGGCGTAGAACACTAGAAATCGACTCCACCCAGTCCACTACTACCTGGGAATCTGCCTCGCCTCGTAACCTCGAAGGCCTCTACTGCTGGAACTCATGAAATGTGCTCTATCAGTGTGCACCGTCCAATAGTAAAACTGGTGGAATCTTCTTCCTAACAGGTGGTGGTGCTGCTGGTACACCACCCGAAGGTGCCAACATCGAAAGAGGGCCATACACAGGAGTCTTGTCCCTCGGTAGGCCGTCATCGAGTACTCTCTCGGAACTCTAGCTGGCTGCCGTCATGGGGACATCTTGAAAAGAGATAGGTGCACCATGGTCAACGATTTATACCTTGTGATCTGAAACAATGCAATCACAAAGAAAACATTGAAACACATGTGCAATCAATGATTTCGGGCTCTAAGTCAGAAATCAGAAGTCAGGGTCCTGGTGTATGGATACGTCGGCCGCCGCACCAACAATGGACACCCTAGACTAATAACCACACTCAAATACCCTTAAAACTATTGCTTCACTAAGAGAAAGATCAGAGTACTGTGTTCTGTGGTAGAACAAAACTCCTCTGATACAAATTTATCATGACCGTCCTCGGGGACCGTGTCGTGACTACCCCATGCCCTCCATTCATAGGACAGGTGCTGGCAAATAGCACCAAAGGTGTAAATCATGATAAAAGGGAAGGCATTGCCTTTATAAAAGAAAACAAACACCACAGAGTACACAAAATGAAGTAAACACTAAGTAAACTGTAAAACAAACGTGATGAAAGTACAAGGGGCCAGAAATACAAGCCCAAAATAAAGGTACAACTACAACTGAAAGAAAAGTAAAACGCAAAGGAAAACAGCTGAAAGGTGACGAGCCGCTCCTGGATCGTCCTCTGGCTTCCTAACTGAAGGGTAGGTACAGATCTCCTCCTCATCACTCCACGTCCATCTGTCTCCTCCGGGTACCGACTCGTCGTGAAATCCACCTCCAGGCATTGACTCGACGTGATATCCACCTCCAGGCACCGACCCATCGTGAGATCCTCCTCTAGGTACCGTATAGATCTACAAGCCTCAACCATGATTAGTGATGTTTGTCGCCTGCAACCAACAAAACATAGTGTGGGCGAAGCCCATGCAGGGGTGAGTATACGATACTCAGTAGGGACCTCGAGACCCCCGAAGGTCCCCCTGAATCCACAAAAGATAAACCAAGAAGAAAATATACACTCACGAAGTATCATCCAACAGTACTTAGGTATATTCCAATACATATAGCTAAGTCATCAAATCCTATTCAGCTCCAACTCACGAGCTCAAGTACAATCCAGTTCACTCAGGAAAGTAAAACTTAATCCACATAGGAAAGTACCACCCAATCAACAATGTAAAGCTTAATCCAATCCACACAGGATATCAAATCAATCACATCGAAGATAATGATTGAATGTCAAGACTCAGCTCACATAGGTATCTATATACGAAGATGTTTGGAGATGATTATATGTAGCCTCTGAATCATCTCCTCTGCCGAACCCATGTAGGATCCAAGTTTAGTAGTCGACTCTGCTGAACCCATGGAGGATCCAAGTATAGTTGTCATATTCGTCAAACCCACGAAGGATCCCAACACGGTAGTCAAACCCACATAGGATCCCAGTACAATAGTCATCCTTGTCCAACCCAAAGAGGATCCCAATATGGTAGTCTTCCTCATCAAACCCAAGGAGTTTCCTAGTATGGTATTCGTCCTTGTCAAACCCACAGAGGATCCTAGTACGGTAGTCGAACTCGTCAAACCCACGGAGGATACTAGTTCGGTAGTCGTCCTTGTTGAACCCACGGAGGATCCCAGTACGGTAGTCTTCTTCGCCGTAGCCAGCTCCAGGGTTTCCGCACACATCATGCTCATTTCCGGGAGGGTCTGCTCCATGAGCCAAGGGGTTCGATACATCAACTGACACGAAGTCCGGAGTTGATGTATCCCAATGCTCCGTCTCGTCAAAAGGATCTCAACGTGATAGATAGTGCGTCAATCAGACGCCCGATCAGAGAGTTATTGGCTTATTCGTCCTAGGGGTCCCGTTGATTTTTAAGTCAAAACCAACCAGACCATGATCCAACTGTGTCTAAACCTCATGCGGAGTAATAAAAAAGGACCGCCTCACTAAGAGGAATCCAACAAAGTAAACGGCACATCAATCGGACATCTGGAGCTCAAGTTATAAGTGTTTCCGCTCTGAAGGCCCGGTTGGTTTCGTGTTCGAACCAACCCGGCCGTACACAGAGTTCTCCGAAACCTTGAGTGTCATATACTTAAATGTCTTTCTCAATCTAAGGATCGCATCGCAACTAATGGTGCATCGATCAGAGGTCTGTATCCCTTATTATGGGCGTTTGAACGAATGTGTCCGTTTTTTGGGGGTTTTGGGCTCGGACCAACCCGGCCTGAGACCCCCTGGGTCGGCCCGAACCCGGTCGACCCGACCCAGGTCCGGGTCCGACCCGGCCTGCGCGGCCCGGACCAGTGCGGGCAGCATGCCTTGGCGCGGGCGTCCCGACCCGCTGTGGCCGGTCCAGCCCAGCGCAGCCATTCCAAGCCGGCACGGGCGATGCGCGCCACGTGAGCGCGGAAGGGGGGAAGCCGCCACCCCCTTCAAACTGAATGGCGGACCCCAAGGGGTACTCCCAGCTGCGCTGACCGGGGGATCAAACCACCAGTTTTTCCAGATCTGGCCAGCCGTAACGGCCGACCAATGGTGCCGCGCGGGACCCCGCAGTCCGGGCCTCTATACGCCGGTGGCCAGCAATTCCGACAGCCCTACTGGTCTTCCTCCACAGCTAAAAGGCGGTAGATCTTGTTGCTCCAGTGTCAAGGGAGTCCGGCCGCCCCTGTTGGTGATCATCGCGGCCTTAGGCCGCTACCCTTGTTCGTCCGGTGCGGCGCGACGGTGCCGCGCCCCTCCGCCGTGGCCCGACATTGGCCGTGCATTCTTTGGCTTCGACGCGGCGCGACGGCGCCGCGCTTCTTCACCGCGGCCTACTCCGGCCCTGATTCCCTCATTCCCTCGCAGTTCAACGGCACCGCATTGCCTTCGTTCCAAATCACATTATATTCATCAACAAAAAGGGGAGGAGGTTCGGCCGTGTTCGTGCGGTCCAACCTCCTCCCGTTATCTTGATAACAGGCAGCTTAATTTTTAAATTTAAACGCCAAAATAAAAACGGACTTAAATTGAAACCCCTACCTCGAAGAAGTCATCTAATGAGGATCGTCGCGAGAAATTGAAGTCGCGGAAGACGGCATCGCAGAACCAGGCTCCGTAAACGTCGCTGGTGCTCTCTCGATGAAGGATATGACGTCCCCCTTTATTTGACACGGGAAGAGGATCGAAGGTGGGTGAATCGTTGTTCTCCAGAAAAGAAGTCACTCACCGGCTGTAGAGAGGAGAGGAGACGGTAGGGAGATCTCCCCTTGCGGTGACAGAGTTCTCCGTCGTAGACTCGACCTTCTTCGCAAAGGAGATGATGTTCTCCAACCTTTGAGTATTTTCTTCCCAAAATCTCAACACACTACCTATAACCCGAATAAAATAAGGAATTCTGATTTTATTAACACATGCCATGCATTTTCAAAACTTCAAAATTCAAACTCAAAATTAAATTAATTGAATGATATTAAACAATCAATTTAATTGTGAGAGTTGATATGTCATAAAGAAGGGGATGTGGGTGTGTTACAAATTTAGGGGGGGTTGCCAAAATAAAGACGGAGTTTAGGGAATTTGAAGAGGTGGGGCTCATGTGGGCCCCACCACAGTGATATCCTACCAAGAGTTAAGATTTCAGTGGGTCCCACACAACTCCCTCACATGGGTGGTTAGATCCACCCAACTTCCATCCGTAGGATTTAACCACTTAAAAAGAAATAAAATAAAAAGTGTTCAATAATTTTTATTTTACTCTTCAATTAATCTATTTTTTTAGCAACCCTGCCCAAGCAAATGCAACTCCAGATAGGATATTCATAAGCAATTATCAACATTTTGGTTTCAACGGTGCCCTGAAATTTTGATTCCGAGCACCAGTTCAAAAGATAGAAAAAACCTGCTCGCTCGTTCACTGAACGTACCCGATCTAAACTTCAGAAATTGATTCCGGGCACACTAGACCTCGAAATCAGGTTCCGTCAGAAGCCACAGACTCGGAATATTCCAAATAAATTAAGAAAAAAAAATTTCCTTTGAAATTTCGGGATCATTGCAAACTTTTATGTTCATAATGTGGTTTTTAATCAAGGGATGACTTAACCTTTTTAGTTAGGGATTTTTTGTGTAAAATTTATTGCGGGTGAGCAAATGCATATAAAAATTAAATAATTTTTTTTTGTTAAAGATGTTATTGGAGAGTCTTTAAATAAACTATTATGTTGTAATTATAGAGTTATCTTCGTAAACCTAGATCCATTTGAGATCCATTAGAGAGTGTGTTGGAGGGTTTCTAATAGGTTAATTCTGAACAGATCATTGATCGATGATCGACATGCAATGGACTCAAAGGATCTCACAAACGATCAAGATGCAACACGTTTCTTCATCATCGAAAAATCCTAATTGAGAGAGGTTATTGTATATTTTGATATATTCCCCATATGTTATTTATATGATTAATGTGAACCAATCAATTAATGGATTGTTTTTTGGATAATACTTATTTAGTATGAGTTTTATGATGTTTCTTTTATTGGGATTGTTTTTGGTTATTGTTGATTATTATATTTTTATTATAATAAAAATAAATTAAGATTGACATAAACCTTGATCGAGGTCCTTTCCTCTAGATTTTGTTTTCTCCACTGACTCTCAGTTCATAGTGGGTGTTATTTGTTTTGCATTTAGTTCGACATTTACCAATGGAATTGATTATTTCACACCCCTTTCTTGTTGAAATTACCTGGTATCATAGATATTAGATTAACATGACCTGATAGAGTTTTGATGGAGGAAGTGGCCACAAATCAGACGATGTAGATACCCAATTTTCACATTCTTCATTGTGAAATGAAGAATAATGAATAATCTAGTTTTTTAGTAGATAAAAGACTAAAATGTGTTAATTGGTGATGGAATGGCTCAATGAGGCTCAATTTTTGATTTTACATAGAAACAATCACTAGTTAAAATTAATGAGAAATGGTTCGGACATAGGGCCCCCGATCTCTGTTTCTTTAAATATATATGCAACACAGTGTGTAACTTGATGCCACTTGTTGTGCCGGCCGCCCTACATGGAATCCATGGTTTCAAAGGAACTTAATTACCACATTGTTTGTGGCCCCTCCCCAAAGACTCAACATGTATCCCAGATGGTACACTTACACATGGTGGAGTCTGCAGTTTGGAGCACGCCATGTTATCCCCTACACAGACCCAGGTTCGATAAGTACATGGTGTAATCCTTGTACTTAAACAAAGGTTTAATACATATGAATAAATTTAACTATGTACTTATAAATAGATGTTGACATGGGTTGAGACTCATTCTATTTACATAGACATGAACTGTGATCAAGATACAAGACTTCTAACCCTATTGTAGGCTGTGTAATTCATAAATGTTGTATTGGATATTTTTTCCATTGTATCGTGGAAAAATTTAGGTTGGGTGTGTTACACTTATCTATTCCCTAGGGATGGGTATGTAGTCTTCTCATATTCCATGAAAAATGATCCCTTTCGTATGACGTCTTGGATAGGGTTTTTAGAATCCTTTTAAGAGGCCCAATGATAGATCGTCTATTCATCTTCCTTCCCTTGGAGGAGTTCATGGTATCTTCGTGACCCACACTATTCCGTTGTGGATCCTCTAATTAGAGAGTTAATCCTGATTGAGTTATTGGTATAGCCCCATGTCCTGGGGTGTGACAGTCATCTATGTATCATATCACTTTAGACCATCAGAATGTACTTCTAATGGTGATAACTAATGAGAATTTACTCTCAGTTGGACATAATCAGTTCAATCAGACTCATGATTGTGTTCTCTCAGACATTTGATTTGGTGAATCAAAGGGCTGGAATATTTGGATGGTGTACTAGGGTTGTGAGATAGATTTATAATTTCAGTATTTAGTGAATATATATTGATATTCTTATTATATTTGATGTAGACACATACCTGTTAAGAACTAAGGGTATTTTCATTGTTGTATGATATTTGTGTTTGGGTTGTCCTGCATAGTATTTTTAAACTCACGCTGACATAGTCCATTCCCATACGTGTTGTGTATAGTGTAGGTGATTAACTTTTTTATAGATTCTTCGACTGACCGAGGCCATATGTTGTATAGTCTATCTGAAAAGACTGTGGTGTGTTCATTCAGCTTTTTGACAGTAGCCCCATGAAATTATTTTTTCGGTTGGACAAAAGATTAATACTCATTGGGGTTGGATTTAATTTGGCTCAATTTACATTTATATACTTTTTTGTACTCTGGTTGTGGGATTTAAATGTAATCATTAATGTTTGTACAATTATTTTTACATCTCAACATTTTCTATGCTTGGAGATATGTGTGCGTGTACATGTACTTTGTCTACGGCCTCAAATGAATGTTATTTGACTACTCGTTTCTAGTTTTTATTCCCTTCCCCATTAGATAAGGGGTTTATTAGTTACATAATGGCCCCCTCTAGGATGGTTCATGATAGTATTATTGAATTATATTTGAATTATCCTCAATTAGTCAATCATAAATTTCATAAAACACATAGAAAATTATATGATCATCATTTTTATGGATACCATGGTTTTACATTTTTTCGGAAATGGCTACTATTATACTTGATCTCCTTGTCAAACATCCATGGATACAATTTTCAATATTAATTTTCATATGATAAGATAAAACCGACTGAGGTTGGAGAATGTATGTTGAGCCGGGTGTCCCATGGGGAACCTGAGGCCGACATGGTGTATATTTACATAAAAACATTATTTTTGTATACATGCACAAATAATCATTTTATAAACATGGAATTTATTGAATTAGACATTATGGGTGGTGTCCTGCTATGTTTTACTCGCACCATCTTCATGCCACGGTTGGGAACTCGAAAATATATCTTATATGCATGTTAGAACAATGTATTGTGCTTATTTAATTTTACTCTTTATGGACTAGGACATAACCTAGATGTGGGGTATGAGTATTCCAATAGGCCACCTACAAGAGTTGGTCCTTTTTTTATTTCTAATCCAATTATATATTTGTCATTTATTGTATATCGGCTGCGATGTGTTTTTAGGGATAACATTTTTACGCATGGTAAGATTTTATCAGTATTTTCATGTTAGTTTTTATGGATACTTCTACTGTTTAATTTCATGTATTCAGATATGTTGTTTATTATTGTTTTAACTATGTTTAGTACATATCCATATGGTATTGTATCCCCACATCACCATTATTTGACCATCACTTATCGTTACCATTCTATCTCATTTGAGGAGGAGTGCTTAAGGCATTGTCGCAAATGGGTCTTGTTATTGTATTGATTGAGGTAGTTTTCAATGTGATAAATTAGTATTAGACTCTATTTTCAATTGTTTAACCTTTTGGACTAGAAATATGGTTACTAGGAATGTGTTAGAACTCAGTAAATAGATCATTTTCGGGAATAGAAAAAACATGCATGAGAGAAGGGGCATGTTTCTAGGGATGGGATTTTTATTCATATTGTTCATTATTAAAGTTGATTATTATTTTAGTTTGAGTGATGGATTAAATTTTTATTCTAATTTTGGATTAATGATATTTACCTCATATCCTAGTACAAAAAGAAACAAGGTGTATTCAGGCATAATTATAGGAACCTAAGGAATTATATGTTATGAATAATACATGCCATGTTTATTTCATTTCTTACAAATCCAGTTTCACATTATAAGTTCACAGTATAAAATACTTTAAATGTGCTATCATTTGTTTTCATTAAATTAAAAATATAGTTTTTAATGTTTTTCCATCAACATAAAATATGTTTCAACTCATATTTTGATGGTGGAACTTTAAATAACCATTAAGGATTTTTTACTTCGTGAAACTTTAGTCATCAAACATTAGTTGATTTAAAAGACATGGATATCAATTGTAAATTATTGTCTTCTAACAAAAAAATTGTGAATGATATTTCATCTAACTAAATAGGTGTAAAAATATAATATTTATAATATTTTTATATAATAATGTGATGTATTTTAGTTAGATAGTGTCCCAATTACAACATATAAAGGAGTACACTTATATAACATAGATATGAAAACATTATGAATTAATCCATATTTATGAATAAACCAGTGTATGATGGTCCTGTCATGTTATAATTAATAGATAAATTTTTCCCAACCCATGTATGTTAGTCATTGTATGTTATTCCTAAGAGATAATTCCACTATGGGTGTTACCAATCATTAATAAATAAATATTAATTACAATTCACTTAAATGGGATGCCAGTTGTAAATTTTAATGTGTTGATTCCATAATTTTGTAATGGATTCCCATATAACTTATCCTAAGCTAGCTTGATAGGGACTTCATAGGTCACCATTATTCTTACATTCCTTAGTACTTATCCCCATGGGGGTATGATTATGATAAATAAGGATGAGTATTTAATGATTTAGTATACACTAATATAGAGTTTTTATTTTTATTCATGGTGTAATATTAATTGGACAATCACTATTAAATTATTATTTACCTATTGTCTAATTTTGATCTTTATTAATATGTGTCACCAATTAATTGATGTTCCATTTACTACTTAAATAGTATTTTCCTCTATAAAATTGTACTAGAATTTTATTTAACATAACCAAATATGAGAACATATGGCTAAATAAATAAATGATTTAAATGAAATTTCAACAATAAAATCCAATAATTATAAGACATTTGTTCTAAATAAATATCCAAGTGTAGTTTTATTTATAAATATTACACATTAAAATGTATGATTTAGACTTTTTAATGTCTAAATTAAATAAAAAGATTTAAAATGTCTTAAATCAAATCATGATGTTGTATTAATATCTTCTACCCTTGGAGAAGAGTTATTTGAAATGATTATATGGGAGATGTCTTGAAAGGGATCATAGATGTTTCTTGTGAGTCTCAATTGGATTCATTCTACTAGATTTTTGAACCCAAGGGATATAAGGTAGATACTATTTATCTTATTGTGTGTGACCATAGTTAAAGTATGATTCCTTAATGCAAGAGACTCGATAGGTCAGTGGTTTTAGAAAACTCATAGGTAATAGAAATTTTAAATTATTGAGATGCGTTTTTATGAGATAGGTTCTATTTTTGACATATTTGACTCAGGTTGGGATATTAGATGGTGACTTGACACCCCCAAGGAAGTCTGTTGTTGTATAGTAAGATGAATATCTAGGTAGTAATATAGTATGTGCACACCCAGTGTGTGTTATCACCTTAAAATTTTAGGACTTAATTATGAACCTCTATGGAGAAGTCTTATATGAGGATTATCTGAGAGAATCCTGGCCATGTAGTCCGATGTATGAAAAATGATTCCATAATGCCTATGTTGACTGGTTTAACCACTCGGGGTTAATGATATTTTTACCTAACATTATTTTAACATCTTTATATAATTTATAGGTGCATTAGATACTATTTATTAGAGGCCCATAAGTGGGACAAGGTTCTCATGTGGTAGACAATAAGGCTCAGTTGATGAACTGAGTGGCCCTTTTGTGACACCTGATCTAAAGAGAATGATGGGATACCTATATGACATTAAATTTGAATCAGACCCTACTGGGTAAACGAATGTTTTATATCTTGGAGTGTAACAACTGAGAGGTGTTGGACTAGATTTATGGATAAATTTATAGGTGGTGGTCTTGGTTATACTAAATTTGAGATAGTTACTGGAATAGTTTTTAGGACTATTAATATATCCGAGGGGATTTATTCAATTTTAAAGAATCTCCTTGTGTTCTTTTCTATCGAGAATGGCTATTATGGGTAGTACCATTTGGGTTCTTACTCTAATTGACTAGTGTTTTTGTGGTTTATGCCATAATTTTTGAAACAAAACCATGAGGTGGGAAGCTCTTTGATAAATCATTTCATATGAGAGGTTCCAAATATTGGATAAGAGTTCCAAGGGATTTCCTAGATTATTAATGCTAGAAATCTATATTTTATGATCATTTTGGCCTTTTGGATGGATGACTCCCTGGAGCATGATTCAGATCTTGCTCTCGGTGTCTTGGTAAGTACTCCTACAATGTTTCACATGATTAATTCACACTAGATACACATTATAACTAGGTTATTTGGATATTTGGTTAGTGTAAAGGTGTGGAATGAAGATTTAATGTCATAGTATGGATCTAAAGTGCATTGACACCCTGAGATTTTGGTAAATTAAAAGATTATCATCCAGTGTTGTAGGATATTTTGGATTAAAAGTGGGTGTGAATAGATGGTTGAACTGTGTTCATACTTGAGAATACATTGTTGGGAGATGTGATGCCATGAGTTAGTTAAAAGGAAACTATATCCTAGTTTGATGTGAGTCTTCCTCAGATGGAGAAATATATTCCTCATAATGAAATATCAGCATCCACGTTATTTAAATGCGACTATTCCCCATGAATTGAAATTGTCCTAAGTATGTTGAGAAAGACTTAGATATAGGTTGATATATATTAAATATACTTATATGGTTGATTGATAGACTCCTTGGGAGTGATGATCGCGGAGTGTTTAAAATAAATTCATTATGCGGGGAGTATAAATATTTCCATATGAGTGATGTGACCATTTTTATGTTTTCGTGTTCAATAAATTCTATAGAATATATTTATGAAATATAGGAATGAGTGATGGTGGATATTTGAGTTAATGATCAGTAATGGGAAGTTCCATATCCATTCAATTTTTTTATGTATATGGATGGATGTTTCAATGGATGTAATGCTTTAAAAGGACCTTTATTTGGAAAATGACATGGAAGCAACAATGGTGGGGAGTGGGACATCAGTTTTTGGTGGGTGTCCCTCATGAGATAAAGGTCATGGAACCTTGAGACAAGTAATTGGAAGAACATTTTAATATTTTCAATTCCATTAGATAATTAAAAAGGAATGACTTAATTTCCAGTAAAATTCAAGGTAAAGGATTGAGTAAAAACTTGTTGATGTCAAAGATTAGACGTCAGGCCCATAGTGGCTTCTGATTGTCCAAAGATACTAGACCGAGAATGCACCGGTATTTATATGGTGGCTTGATATGGGGATGGTCATGATATTGTTAAACCAGTAGATGCACTGTATGTCAGTTTTAGGATTTGGTGAGTGTGGTCAAATGATATTGTTGAGTGCCATAGATTATGGGAACTGGGACCTAGTTTATGAATATTTAACTATTAAATAAGAGTGTTTTTAATCATAGTTTCCAAGAAGTAGTTCGACATGAGTTCCATTTTTTGGTTGAATTTTTTTTGTGATGAACATAATCTAGAACACTATTTGGATATGGGGGTGTGGTTTAAATGTTAGTTGCATATTTTCAATGAAATTCTTGATGGAACAAAAAATATTCAGTTTAACTTAATTTTCCCACTTAAATCAAATTAGGAGTTATTTTGAGAGTGACTCTTGGACTATATAAAATGTTTATATAGGTAATCCTAAAGGTGGTTATATAATTGTATATAATTTTACATTTAATGCTAGAATATAGGGTGCTAATCACTATATTCCATTCGGTTAAAGGGATGATGAGGTGATCACATATTTTTTTATTTCATATTAGGTAAGAATCATATAGATATTATAATATTTGTTACACATGTTGTATCATGTTTTAATACCTTAGGTGTTGTATATTTCATATGATGGTTGGAGGAATGTTGGGAATTTATAATTGAAAAATGGATGCTTCAACAAAAAATTACTAACCAATGTAGTTGGGTGGTATTTTTTTATTTCCATAAAGGCTTCACAATGAGGAGAATGTTCTATGTTGGGGAGATCATATGTTCTGGTATTTTGAACCAGTTGAGGTTTTCTAAATAATTTTTAATTTTTCATTAGTTGGATAGACCAAACAATAAATAGATAATTAGACATACATTTATATAATTGGAACTATTTAAAAAAAATATAGATGGGTTTAATGTCTATTTGGTGTCTCAAGTGTTCTGTAGATCTTTAGGAGAGTTAGGTTTTGAATGAATTGTTTTTAGAATGAATAAAAGGAGGTGCATCATTATCACATGGTTAGCTGTAACTGTGAATGCCATATGTACAACCTTATAGGGTTGGTACATAGTTTTAAAACCATGCACATGAGACTTCATGTGTGTGTAAAAATCTATGGAAAATTATAGAGGTGATTTCAATGAATTGAAAACAATATGTAAAATTGTTTTCCGAGCCATGTGGGGGGGGGGGAGTTGTGGGGGGGGGGGTGGATAATGTCACTACATGTTTTCATATATTTTTTCTACCCTTTTTCATAGACATGTTAGGGTAAATCCAATTTGGACTATGTTGTCTTAAGGTTGGAAGATGGTTTTTCCAATATTTAGTCAAAAACATGGGCCGAATTAAAAGGCCGTAGATTATGATTTTCCCTTCCTTATTTTAACCCAAAGCCTTATTTCTCTTCCAATTTATTAATGATGCTTCGTCCATCCATGGGAGCTACACCATTTTAATCCCATTCATAGTGATATCTCCCTCATATAGGCTAGAAATTATATGTCGTCAGTTGTATTGGATCTCCCATGGGATTTCTTTTATTCTTCCTAATTCTCTCAATCCGACCCAAATCAAAGGCCAATATTAGATGAGTGAAGCCACGTAATAATTAGATATGTGTTCTATGGATTTCACCATAAATTTTCATCTTTTTATAGAATGTTCTATTATATCATATACAAAACATCATATGTGTTTCTCGTAAATTGTGTGACACCTTATGTATGTTTTATAAACCATGACCTAGAAACCTTTTAAAACCCATTGACATGGTTATATGATGATATTTAAATACTAAATACCCCATGTGTGTGTCGCATTATATGATGTTGATAAAACTTGTTCTTATTTAGCCAGAACACCACTAAGTGTGTTCAGTGTCACTATAGAAATGGGAATTTAACAAATAATTACAAATTAGTGGGATGATTTAAAATCAAGAATGTAAATTTACTTATCCACATTAAAGAATAATGTATTCCCTTTGAATAAAAATTCGGTTCATTTAGATGTAGTAATATTATATTTAAATAGATTTGACCATGTTTCTTATTTAACCAACCACCATCCTAAGGTGAGTTATATGATTCTGTTTGAAAAAATGACTATAAGAATTAATCTAACACTTGACTTGTTGAAAAACATCACCTAACCAAATTTTATTATAATGTAATGGGTCGATATTTTTTAATTAATGGTTCTTTAAATGAATTAATTAATTGAAACATGATGAATGTTATGTGGTCTGGAAATCTCCATATCCTATGTTTTGTTTTTATAAGAAAGAAACATAATTATTTTGTAGGACTTGGTTGATACCTACATTATTGATTTTGAATTCCCTATACGGACTCATATGTAATTTTAAATTTTATTATTCCTTTAATTTTACAGAGATTCATGATACAAAATTCCTTGGATGTGATCATAGGATAAATGATATTACATAGTCCAATAGATATACATAGATTATTGATACAGAATGCCTTGGATACGATCACGTGATGAACAATATTATAAACACCTTGATAAATATCAATATTCCAGATATGTAATTCCTGGTATGGGTTCATAGTTTATTAGATATTATATTATGCCTTGAGTAATACAGGGATTACTAACATGAAATGTCTTTAATGGGATCATAAGTTATATGATGACACATTGTGCTCTAATATTCATCAAATTACCCTCAATTGATTAATATTAAATGTCCTAAAACATATAGAACCTTATATGATTTTCATTATATTTGGATGCCTTGGTTCCTCATTGGGTCCTACATTACAAGTGGATTACATGGAAGCCTGGTCTTATATCCATGTTTATTTTGTTCTACATTATAATCATTGTGATCAAATGCATCAAGCCAATGCTTACGTAGGTAGAATCAGTACACATGTCCCATGATAAATATAATCCAGACATGGTTTACATTTAATTTAATACTTAATTATTAATATATATACACAATGATTCATTATATATATACTAGATTTCATTAGAATCCATTGTTGGTGTCCTACTATTTTTTAATTACACCCTATTCTGGCTCCCATAGGTTACCCAGAAAAATCACTTGGTTGTAGGATGGAACCTAGGATTCTTCTTCAATACTGATACACATTATAGATTATGAATTGACATGGGGTTGAGGGATGGGAATTTTTGTAGGGCACCTTTTTTATATGGTTTTATTATTTATTTCAATTAATTTATATTAATTTTTTATGTATCGTCTTCTCTTTATCGACTCCCATGTATTTTTGGGAATTGCATATTCATGCATGGTTGGATATTATTGGAATTTCATGTTTATTATTTTATGTATATGGTTCTTATTTCATTACATAACTTCCAATTCCTTTTAACTAATTTCTCTACATTTATAACCAATATATAGGATATAGTATCCACACCTTACCATCATTTTAAACTCCTTACATTTTGGAAATCTCTGGTGTACTGGCAGGTGTGCTTGACACCCTTCCACCAACATGTTTGGTTACTATTTTGAGTGATCCATGTCAAAATGTGATAGAAATATGGATGAATAGTGGTGGTTTCATAATCATAAAAACATTATCATTTGTTTTTAGAATGTAATATATTATTTAATGATTAATATCATAGATGTGGAGGATGTAGAAGAATAAATAAATTGAAACAGGTTGAGAATAATGATTACCAGTTCTTGAGTAGGGCTACATTAGATACTTTTATTGTCCCTTGAAATGGCCTTTTTAGACAAACAATATCTATAAATAGTTTATAGGGAATTTAAAAATATAATTGGATAGTAATTGGTTAACCTATATTGATCAATGTGGTGTAACTAAGAGAAAGGATGGTTTTCCATTTATATGTGTGGGGATAGGACACACTTGGAATTTTTTAAAAGATTAAAAGATAATAATTCCATACTGAAGAAAAAAACATCACAATGCCCAATGGTTTGATGGTGTCATATTATAATGACTAAATATGGTCATATAATAGTATTTATAGAAGTTTAATTGAATAAAATACCATAATCTCTTAGTTTAACCACTGAAAAACCCATTTTAACATTAACCACTTCTATTTTTTTACTCTTATTACAATTCATTATGACCTCTATTGGAAGCTGAAAAATTTATCCATTTTTTAAATTATAATTCCAAATGTAGAATACATTTTATCATATTTTGTTCATATAAGTATAATAATTTAATAATAAATTAAACCAATAAAAAATGACAGAAAATAGTTTTCAAGAAAAATATTCTCGTAAGTTCAAAAGGTTTTTATTCAAAAATAAAATATAAAATTAAATATAATCACCTTAATTGGTTTATTAATAATATAAATGAAGTAATTTTAATTTTATAATATTTCTTTTAAATAATTTAATTATTATATTCTTTAAAAAAATATAAAATTTTCAATAAAATTTATTATTTTTCATCATTCATCAGAAAACCAATATTTTCATAAAATTATCACAAAATAACTATATGGAAAATTGTAATGGTTTCTTAAATAACGAAGTTAATTTTTCCAAATAAATTTATTAAAATTGTGATAAATATCTCTGATTCTAGAAGGCCTTTAGATATTTATTTATTTTTGTTAATCTTTTATTTAACGTGGTTGAGAAAAAACCCTTAAATGACCTATATTCCTAGGGAATACGGGCCACTACATGAATCAATATCCAAATAACCTAATCACATTTGAGAAACCACTCATGTGTGTCCAATTCATGGATGGTGCTTAGTTCCCCACATCACAAGGATGATCAGCTAGAATTGCCTCCTACAAAGCTACGTGGTGACTTGTACTAATTATGGTTTATATACCCTCTCATTCATAAAATAAGGTATGATCTAGTGGTGGATTCTAAATGCTCTAATAAATCTTTTGGGGCCTTCTCCCATGTGTTCTAACATTAATTCTTCACATCCCGAAGGCCCTATGTCCCTGTATCCTACATTTCATAGCCCAATGTTCCTGTGGACTAAAGGCCTTGAATATACCATAGATCATGTTTCCCATAGGCCCATTTGTTTTGTAAAAAACCAAATTTCGATAAAAAGTATAAAAATACAATTACACACTATAAAACTTATATAGTACCCACACTGTTACAGTTCTTCAATAATATCAATTTAAATTCTCTCCTTCTTAGTTTTGAACCAAGGGACTGATGTTGGATTACAAGTATTCTATACCACTCAGGTAAACCCCCAAATGCTAAATTTTTTATAAATTAATTATATATTTTTATCTTAAAAAAACAATTTCTATTGAATAATGTAATATTAAATAATATATTGACTTCACTAAAATTTGATTACTTATTTTTAAATATTTTTTCATTATCTAAAACCTTTAAACCATTTTATTTAAAATGTGTTCACTATTATTCACTACAATAATTACATGGAAAATTTATAAAAATATACTATATTATATTCATTTAGATTCATTGTTTCATGTATCACAACCTATTAAAATATTAAATTTATTTGAAGATAAGTATATTATAAAATCATTGGATGTTATTAAGATTAAGTTATCCATAAACATTGCTCAATTCATCTCATATTCCAAAAACATGACATATTATGAAACACCAACATAATTCAATTCCAATATAAACTCATGGATTACAATTTAATTTCTTCTTTCTTACTATAATGCTACAATCCTTATAGGTGAAAAAATAGAAGGATCATTTCCTAAAATATAGTTGAAGTGAAACACCTAAAATGGATCTTTAATTTTATCATAACATGTCACAATTCATCCTTTAGTAATACAATATGTATAACTCATTCACATTTAAAATCCATATGTAAACATAATTAAATTCATCCGCATTATTTTAATTTTAAAAAATAATTCTTTTAAGCACAAAACAGATAAAAATTATTAATTTTAAGACACTTTAACCCCTTCTAAATCAATTAATTATTAATTAATCATTCATACATTTAAATAACCCTTTATATAGCCTTAAATTTAATTTCCCTTCAACAAAAATCTAATTATACATTAATATTTTAACAATAAATGTTATTTAAACAGTTATATATTGTTCATGATTATATTATGTATTTAGCACCTTCACACACATATTTTCTTCTGAAAATAAAATTATTATGATAGTTATCTTAAAAGAAAAATATATACAACATCAATAAAATATGACACAACAGTTCTATAAAATTCATAATCTCAGTTTGTGATTTCAAATAGTAATGAACTATATAAACAAATTCAATATAATACAAAAAATATTATTTCAACCCCCAAAATCTTATGAATAATTTAATTATTAATTATTAAATAAAATTAATAATTATAGTTATCATTTTTCCCATCAATATATCACTTTATCAATTTTTTCTTAATTTGAGTGTTTAATAACATTTATAATGTATGAAACTCACTTAAAAAATCATGAAAAGTTTTTCTATTTCTTTTGAACTAATATTCCGTGCCATGTCACTCACCTAAATTATTAAATCACTATAGTAGTTCATAACATAAAAAATAATACAAAATTTATCACCAAATAGTGAATGATGTATCCTGGGACACCCAAAATGGACAATCCATTTCAAAAGATAAGGTTAATTTCCTTCTATAATGCATTGGAGCCATAAATAAATTACATTCTAATTAAGATAGGTAATTAGAAATTGGAAGTAATAAAACTGTACTACATTATCACAAATGAATTGGGTTCCTATGGATCTTACCATGTTGAGGCCAAAAAAACCAAATAATCATGATTACAACTACAAATTAAAGTTAAACCAACATATGAACAAAGAGGGGGAATGCTAGAGATTAAGATGATTGAAAATCATAAAATGATTCCCATATAATAGGAGAATGGACGACATAAAAATAAATGAAAACACATTTACCAATTTAACCTCATTAAAAAATCATATTATGCTACTGGGAACATAATATATTGAAACCAGGAACATGCTGGACAACATAATGAATCCCCAAATTAGATCTTCCATCGGGAACCTAGTAAGTTACACTAGGTACCCAGTGGTTCTTACTCAAGAATTCTAGCATAAACCATTATAAAAACCCAATCCAATACCATTTATTCAACCAAAACAAAAAACCCAACTTAATTGCATTAAAAATAAATCCATAGAGGTGAAATAATAAATAAAAAAACATAACTTGAAACCTATTGTTCATTACAAATTTCACACCATAGGAATTTCATCATTAAGAAACATCATTGATAATCAATAATGAATAAATCCATACATTGAGACATGATTTATACTTCTCAATATCATGTGTCATTTTATATACATCTACGCTTCCAGAAAAAACATAAAAGTGGAATTACACAATTTTGAAAACTCTTATCATAGTGTTCAATAATATAGATCAGTATTCCTATTAAATATGCATCCATATATATCTCCAAAACATCACACTGAAGCACCTCAGAAGGATATTATTTATATTTCCACAATTTAGATAAAAAAACATACCACTTAAAAAAATATACAATAAATATAATTCCATGTGGTAAACAACATCCTCAATATTTTCAAGATTCTGAAATATCCTAATAAACAATGGATCTATCTTTCCTTACATACTGATTCATTGATGTCCCAAATGAAGTAAGATATGAATAAAAATTTAATTTCTCTTATAGTACTCAAGAGGATAAGACAAAAATTAGTATAAGAAATTTAAATACATTAATATGTAATTAATCTTTTCTTTATCATTTATACTTGTTCAAAAAATTTCTACACCATGTTATTCACAATGAAAAAAAATTCTCACTAGAATCTACATAACATAATGGATATTGTCATGACCTCCCAAAAAATATACAAATGTATACCTTCATATAGTTCATTGATAGATCTAATTATATGCAATCTCTACCAGGGACACATAATATTCATGAAATCCTCAATAATCAAGAATTAAGAATGAAGAATATAATCAGGAATCTAAATAGTATACATAAATTTTCTATATGTCTGTCGATGATTAGTGATGATCAACTTTACCTGAGAACCGATAACATTATGTTAGAAATTTTAGAATCAAAATTTGAAGATCATATTATGATCAATTATATTGATAATGAATATCCCATGAAGTCTAATATTATATCTAGTATAAATATTTTTATGGTCCTCAACTATTTGAGTATATTTGATAGAAATAAAATGTGTAACATTTTTCAACCAATTAATAAGGACCAAAATATCATCATTCCATTCTGTTATATTGGTAAACCCATCAAGAAATCCATTGGGAAATCCTCGCATTTCCACTATAGAATGGGTAATGAATAAATCTTACCACATATGAATTTTATGTTTATCTCTAAACCACTGATAGGTGAAGAATCTACAAACAAAAAAAAATCCATGAATTATATCATTTCTATCGACTAAAAGTGTTACTAAAAACGATGGAATGTTTTATTCAAACATGTTTTAACTTCCCATCAATAAGTATGTAATTCCAATCTTATTATGACATAAAAAATAAATCAATCTATTTAAATGTAGGAGGGAATCATTACTAATTGACTACCCAATATTTTCTCCCAACCAAATGATCATTCATGGAAAACATAAAAAATTTATTATAAACATTATTTTACTTAAACCATACCCATCCAAGATGATGTCATTGTCAATGGAACAAAAACAATAAAATATTCATCCTTATATTTATCATGATAAAAATTAGTAAAAATTGCACAACATATCACTCATATTTCAACTCATGTACAACATCCACATGACATTTCTTTCTCAAATAATATACAATAGAATTAGATTTCATAAGATTATATAACATATTAAAATTTAAATAATGAATATTCTCAACCCATACCATATATTATAGATTTATATACCTATAAGAAAATATATACCTCACTGTTTTTTGGTTAATAAATACCCTAAAGTTAGCACGGAACTGATAATTCCTCTAACATTCATCAACATGTATAATTGTAACAAACTCAAGATCATGATTTAGGTAGTTTTAATTTCATGTAGAAATTTATTTATAACCATATTACAACACTCTCCATTTTTACCAACACCCACAAAATCCTCATACTAAAAACATCACAATATACCTCATAACCCATTCCTAATTTTGGTAAGAAAGTAACATGTGTTAATGTTAACCTCTTCATAATGTATTGAAAAATAACCCTCAGTTTATCATCCCACTAAATATTCACTCCATTACTAGTTAATTTTCTCATTATAACTTCAAAAGGATGAAAGTACTAAATAAATCAATGAAAATAACTTATAAGTCCTATAAAAATTCTGATGTCACATTGAATCTTAGGGATCCATAAAAAAACAATCACAAATTTCTCAGGATCCACTGATATCACAAATAATAAAAAATTCTCAATAAACTCCTATTATCATATTCAAGATGTAAACATTGATATCTAATCATAAATATTATGATCTATTTAATTGTTTATGGTAATATAATTATATTCTATATGATTCTGGTATGATTGTGAATAAATTAATGCATCTGAAGTAAATAAAATCATGAATAAATCCAAATAAAGGTGTAAATTCTGATTCATAAAAACCATAGACAAAACATACTCATTTTCAACTCCCAATTCAATCACAAAAATTTATAACAAGCATTTCAATGTTATAATAGTTATCTTAGAAACTTCTTTATCATATGGTCATAAAAATGATATATAGTCAAAGATTTATCTTTGAAAACTAAGGGGATCCTATCATTTGAAAAAAATAATCAATTTTTGGAAAACGATATTGATTCTTATTATTATCCTAATTTAATATTTAATAAAATAATTATAACCAAAATATTCTATATTCTTTATCTGAAAATATCATTAGAGCACCCCACAAAGGAAAATGATGTCTTATAAACCCTTTAGAAACTATATTTTCATACTAAGTCTTTAGCTCTATTATATTTACTAGGGAAATATGATAAAGATGTATAAATATTGGTCTGAAACCTATTTCTAATTTTATAATAAACTATAACTAATCTTCTAGTGAAATCTTAAATAAGATTCATGAAACACATCTGGATACCTATAAACCATAAGTAAAAGGCAACACATATAACAGGCCCACATGATTTATGAAACATTTCTATTAACGGATATGTAATCCAATTTAATAATCCCAAACAATTACCAGATCTATTTGACTAATGATCAAATTATACTAAAAAAATGTAGGATTTTTCATTATATTGATATAATGACACTCATCTTTGGTAGAAATATAGATGTCCCTGAAAATGTGATAGTCAATCAATTATTATAATTATATAAAATCCTTTCATATCTATAATAATTTGATCCAAAATATTAACATATATATTCACATATATTTATTTATATATATAACAACTTAATGGAATTAAAATATATTAATTTGACCCACCATTATTCCAAGTGGGGTATTCATAGATAAAAATATATAAAAATAACAAAAACCATAGCCATATTAGAAATCAAATCTATATTCTTTAAATAATAAAAAAATTAGAAAGAAACAATATGATGGAAAATCTAGAGGTATCAAAAATTCTACATCTATCCATGGGATAATAGTGACCATGATCCATTGGTTCCTACTCAGCAATGAGTAATTGACCATAGCCTAAATCTGGACGCTTCCCCTAGGTAGTTTGGCTCCCTGGTATATATTCACCTAGACGAACCTCTCACCACATGAGTAGACCCCATAGATCACATAGGTATAGAAATCCCTATAGTGAACTAGACCTTAAAAATATTCTTTCATTGAAAATAAATCATGACCACATATCCTATAATATCCATTCTATTAAAACTTATGATATCCTATCACAATAACACAAGAATGATATTAATTTGGTTCACTAGGATAATTTATTAGGTATGGACTCTTTGGACATATTTATAACACACCAATAACCCATTTTATCTGGATTAATGAGAATAAAATGCCTTACCCTAATCATTTGACTACTCACAATCATAATAAAATTTATCAAACAACCTATTATTGAAGCAATCAGATCCACCTGTTCACAAAAAGTACCTATTTAATTCCTTGATATTATTTTTAACTACGATAGATTTATTTATGATCTCTATGAAATTAGTTAAACAAAAGAGGGTATCCTTTAAATTAACCTCTAACTCCATCCAATAATCAAATTAATAAATCATAAAAGTCTCATAGCCCCCAAAAACAAGATCAAATTAATGAATATTCATAAACATAGAGTCATAATAAATAATTAAAATATTCCCTTGCTTTAAATATAGAAACTGTTGTCTAATAAAAATACATAAAATCCTTGTGTAGATAACTTTGAGGAAGAGATCCTAGAAGTAATCCCATCATCACTCATCTGTCCTCTTAGATAGCACCATAACATCCCACTAAAATCGAGATAATTCTATAAGCAATATGACAACAAAGTTTCGTTTTCTTCCCTTTTGAAGAATCAATCAGCTCAAAGACCATATCCATTACCTACAACAACTCCCTAACTCATAAGTCATAGAATATATGAAATAAATTAAAGTATGTGATGAAATGTTTTTTGAATCATATAAGAGACCACGATACCCACTTGAGGTGGTCTCCCATCCATAATATAAGTCACTTTAGGAAGAACCATAGTAATGTTCTTGTCAACTGGAGTCTCGATATCATATATTATAAACACAATCTCTGTTGTCCCTTCCATGTATGTCTCATCAGAATGCTCCTCCCCAATCTCCTCAAGAGGCTAAACAAATCACTTCATATGTTATATAATTCTACAAAAATAAAAATAGAATATAACAATAATCCACATAATTTTCATTAAATTACAACATTATACATCACTTCCAATGCAACACCAAATTATAATTCATCGAATCAAAATAATTACATTACATCATAAAATAAATTCAAAAAAATCAAAAAATTATTTCATAAGAAAGTAATTATTTTGGAAATGTTTTTTAATTTATTAATAATTTTATTATTAAACTCAAATTAAGTCAGCCTTCAATCATATAATCATTAACACTATATTATATCATGAACCTAAATTCCAAAATGATTCATGTGTAACCAGGTACTCACCCTCAGTTGAGTGATTTTTGACCACCATAAACACATTTATAAATACAACAAATAAAAACCCATAATTTCTATGTAACTTGGACATATTATATGAATTTTCTACCTAAAACACAAAAATAAATTCCATAAAATGTCCCAATTCTTAATCTTAGAACTACCTAGTTCCCAGATATCAATACATCCGAAAAGACACAATGATGATACCATTTTGTAATTTCCTCCCCTATCAGGACCTTTTTACTAAAATAAAAATCAACATGTCCCCAAGTACACTTCGGGATCACAATATACCGGAGATTAGCGATGATGGTGTAATGATATCACTTGTGGAGTTATATACCCTCAATTTCTTGTCACTTTAAAATAAAAAAAATAAAAATAAAATAATATATAGTAATAGAAAAATAAATAATAACTTACCCAGTAATTTTCAGTGCATATCACCTAAATTTCTAAATATTTCATACATCCAAAGAAGACATAAAATAAAAACACTAAAATCAATGTATGAGAAATAAAATAACTAAAAAATAATATAATGTGTGAAAATAATTTTCAACAACACTATAAATTCATAAAAAACTACTCCAATGCGTGTTCTAGTATCCTCTTATAACTACAGAGGCCTCATTAACTTTCCCACACCATCACCCATGTAATAAATATGCGTATGGGGTGTATGAATATGTAGAATTAATAAATACTCACTAAAACCCCCTAATGTCCCAGGAATCCGATATATTTGAACATGATCATATTAAATTAGTTTATTTCTTTGATATGATTTATTAATATCAATTTAATATAGAAATAAAGTATTAGGTGTTAACTAAGATACCAAAATACTCTCATACCTTTATATACCAATAGATGTATGTCCTTTGATATAAAATGTGGATCATGGTATCCAAATACATCAATAATATCATCTCATATGATAAACTGAGGGCATATCATATAGCCCTAGCCTAATTTATTCCCTTGACATACCCATGGATCACACATCAATTTTTCTTGTATTAGTCTGATCCCAGTCTCCTAGAAAGAGACAAATTTCATAGAAATATTCACAAAATAATATTTTATATAAAATATGTAAAACCCTAATTTCTTTGTAGAACAATACAATAAAAGTAAATTATTTGTAATCCAAAAAATACAACTCATTTGTATTACATAAACACTTTAAAACATCTTTAAAATCATTCCCACTTTTCTTCTTGAAAATCTTAGTTCATTCATGTATTATTAATTATAAAATTTATATTATAAGGCACATTAAGACACTTGTCATTCAAATAATTATTAATTAACCATTTACCATTTTATATGTTACTATACCACAACTTAAATGAAATTTATAGCAAAAAACATATCATTTCACCACCATGATTATTGATATAAAAGATATCTAGACTTTTATATAGTTAATCAAGTATATTAGATGGGATTAGCTCTTTAGAAAATTTATTTTAAAATAAAAATACCATTATTTCAATAGTTATCCTCAACTAACAATACACACAACATAAATAACAAATTCCATAAATTTATTAATAATTTGTTAAATCAAAATATTAATTTATATAGTATAAAAACACTTTATCACATCAATTTAATATAAAAAAATTAACTTCATTTCTATAATTCAAATATTTGATTTTACAATTAATTATTTTATTAAATTCAAAAGGCACATTATAAATTTCTTTATTATTCTATCACCTTGTTCATGAAATTCTATAATTTTAGCACTGAAAATCATTTATAATGATTTGAACTCACATAAAAATCATTAAAAATAATTCTATTTCATTATAAAAAATTTAATTATCTAATTAACACATGTAAATTATTAAATAATAATATAATTTCAGTATTTATATAAAATCACTCAATTGAACATAGAATTGTTTAAATGGTAACCTATCTCACACATAATGGATAATAGACCCCAATATTGAAGTATTAATTCCTTATAGACTGTAAGGACCCCATATGTAAAGAACTGGAATTTCCATGTAATTTTTTTTTAATTAAATCGAAATTTATTGAGTACGAAAAAATTGACTATGCGTGATTATGAGCCCCAGTGTGCCTGAAATCAATTTCTTATGTTTTGTTCAGGTACGTTCAGTAAATGTATGAGCGGGTTTTCATAACTTTTGAACTGCTGCTCAGAATAGAAATCTGAGGGAACCATTGACCTCACAGCGCCGGTATTTTCTTAAGAAGACTTTCACCTCAATGACAGTGTGACAAAAATAAAGCATAGTTTTTGGGTTCTTTAATGAAATAATTAAATAAAAATAATGTTATGTAGCCTAATTTTTATTTGGTTGGTTAAAGACTTTATGTGGAAGTTGGAGGTGGGGACCACCACACCATAACCTTCCATGAGAGGTTATGGTGGTGGGGGCCACCCGAACCTAACCTCTTCTTCATGTTAATTGTGGTGGGGACCACCTGAGTTTTTAACCCCCTTGAAACTCTTCATTAATGGGAAGAAACCCTCAATATTCCATTATGTGTAGGGAGCCTCTTCAACTTCCCTAACACATAATGTGCCAAAAACACCCCATTAATTAATTGAGCTCATCAATTAAATAATTTAAATGTTTTTGAATTTTGTGCCGAAAATTAAATAATAAATAAACACAATCTATTATTTTGGTTGGCATTTCTCTTTTGGGGGAACTTGGGAGAACAAAGAGAGAATATGGAGAAAAGAACTCACCAACGAAGAACGCCGGCGAGGAGCATCTTCGACATTCTTCCTCTGAACCTCTTTCGACATACGATGTCTTCGACTATGACGAGCCGAATCACAAACTGAAGATCAAGGAAAATGCTGACGTCCATCTTTTCCAATGATCGATCTTCTTTCCTGCAACTCCAAAAATGAATAGTAAACAAAGGTAGGGGTTTAATTTCTTTTAAGTTCAGTGTTCTTCCTTTCGTTCAAAATGAAGAACGATGATGTTTTCCTTTTGTGGATGGGTTGTTGGGCTTCGTTCTTTTGAACCGATTTCCACCACCCTAAACGCAGAGGGTACGGGTCAAACATACATGGTCCGACTCCCTCCATCGATCTGTTTTGTGATTTTCTTCGGCATGGCGACAAAACGACGAGCTGACTAAGGAAACAGGTAACGACCACGTTACCCGCGATGTCCTAAACCTATGCCGCCCTCACGGCACTTAGGCCGAACCGGATCCCGGCCGCCACCGGACTCCCGTATGCCCCTACTGAACCGTGTCGGCCCACGCCTCCCGACTCCCAGCCGCTACCGGCCTCCCGTGTGCCCCGGATGAACCGCGCCAGCCCATGCCTCCTGAATCCCAACCGCGGTCGGCCTCCTGTGTTACCCTGCATAACCGAACAGGCCCACAGCCGCCATCACGATGCCCTAGTTGAATAGTGCCGTTATGCGACCCCCCTCACGGTGCCCCGTCCGAACCGCACTGGCCTCGCTGGCCCGACCCGCACCATCCTCTAGCCTCTGCGTGCTACACACAACCCGTGCGCCCCGCCCCGCTGCTAGCCGAACCGGCCTTGACCATCTGGGAAGAGTCGTCCGATTCGCACCCCTCGCGGCGTTGGCCGAACCAGCCCTGGACTCCCGGGCTGAGTCACTATGTGGCGCCCCACACGTGCCTGGCCGATCCGAGCTCCCGCGAACCTCGCAGTTCCTCCAAGACGAACCGCTTTACACCGACCTGCGACCATTCCGGGCCCTCCCAACTGATCAACTCCCTTACGCTACTCCCATCTCTCACGACCTACTGGGTCGGCCCCGCGGGCTAGACCGAAACCAATGGCTCAGGCCGAGGCAAACCCAAACATGGTCGGCCCAGACTCAGTCGGGCTGAGTCGTTCCGACCGGGTCAAACCAGACACGGGCCTACTATTTACTCGTTACTTTCCTTTGGCCATATCATTGGCAGCAGACATCAATTTGATGAAATATCATCAGAACTGGTATTCTTGGAATGCGGCAATCCCTTTTCATATACCCCGCTAGAGTTGTGGGTATAGTTGAGATACAATCCGGTTGGATCGAGCACGAATCCAACTAGGCCCCCCAGGATTAAAATTCTAATAACTCACAGATCAGGCGTCTGATTGACACGCTGTCAGTTGCATTGAAACCCCTATGACTAGGCGAACCATTATGATACTTCTTCGTTGGACTTTATGGAAGTTGATATATCAACACTTGGCTTGAGGAGTGGTCCCTCATGAAATCAAGCATGCTTTGTGCAGGAACCCTGTGGCTAGCTTCTTTCTGACTATTGTTCCATGATCCGTCATGGGTTCGATAGTTTTGACTACTGTTCCAGGATCCTACATGTGTTCGACAACTCTAAATACTATTCTAGGATCCTATGTGGGTTCGACAGCTCTGACTACTGTTCCAGGATCCTACTTGGGTTTGGCAACTCTGACTACTGTTTGAGGAACTTATGTGGGTTTGATAGCTCTGACTACAGTTCTAGGATCCTACGTGGGTTTGACATTATTGAATACTGTACATGGATACTGCATGGGTTCGACAGAGAAGATGATTCAGTGGCTACATATAATAGTCTCTATCTCCCTACATAAGTTTTATACTTATGTGAGTTGAGTTAGTAACTTTTGTGTTAACTCATGATTGAGATGGATTACTTGATTACTTAGGTATATGTATGGTCATATACCTATGTGGGGTTATCTATTTATTTCACACATTTTGGTTTATCCTTGTTGGATTTTGTGAGACCTTGAGGGTCTCGGGGTCCTTATTGAGAATCGTTATACTCACCCCTACATGGGCTATGCCTGACCACGTTGTGTCGGATGCAAACGACGGACATCGCTGATCAAGGATTAGAGTTTTAGGACAGGATGATACCCAGAGGGGGACCTTATGATGATTCGATACACAGAGGAGACTAATAGATGTAGAGTACTGAGGAGGCTATCTGAACATACTTTTCAGGTGGTAATTCTGAAGGATGACCCAACAACTATTTTTCCTTTCTTTTGTTGTACTTGTACTTACAATTCCTTGTACATTACAGATGGACATGTATTTCCGACCCCTTTACATTTCAACACTGTTTTTTATATAGTTTATCTAGTGTTTTTTTCTAGTAGTGTGTGTTTACAAGTCATAAAGGAAATTATTTCCATGTTTTAGGGAATTACGTATTTGGTGATATTCACCAGCCCCTGGCCTATTGAAGGCGGGCTTGGGGTAGTCACGGCACAGGCCCCGGAGGACGGGTCATGACTAATTGGTATCAGAGGAGTCAGTTCTTCAACAAATCATAGGACTCCGATCTATTCGATGAAGCAATCGTTTTAAGAGTACTGAGTGATGTATTCAGTTCACAGAGTCCAATGTTGGTGTAGCAGCTGACGTATCCATACACCAGGACCCTGACTTCTGATTTCTGAATAATTGCATGAAAACACTGATTGTGTGTGTCTTTTCAATAGTTTTATTTGAGTTAGCTCACCAGGTATAACTTATTGGCCATTGCACACTAGTTTCCTTTCATGATGGACCCACACAGACAGCCAGCCAAGGATTCATACTTTGTACGAGATTGCAGCCCATTGAGCGACGAGGCCTCAGTGTCGGGCCCTATCACAGAGGAGGCACAAGAGGTACCATTACCCGTTGGGCCATCGATGCCATCAGCCCCAGTAGTAGAGAGTGCATGCCGCCTGATCACATTGCATGAGTTCCAATGACAAAGGCCACCCAGGTTCAAAGATGAGACAGACCCGAGCGATGCGGAGGATTGGCTGGAGGATGTAGAGAGAGTCTTAAAACTAGTAGGGACACCAGTAGACCTCATGGTGATCTTTTCCACGTGTATCTTTCAAGCAGAAGAAGGCAGATGGTGGAGCCTGATACTCTGGGTGCATGATGAGGCAACACTTCTCGGGGAAGACTTCAAGAGCTAGTTTCGAGCATAGTTTGTACCAGCCACCCTATGTAAAGTTAGGATCCATGAGCTACTTAATCTGTACCAAGGCAGCATGACAGTGGCACATTACTCAGCGAGGTTCACCGACCTCTCACGCTACTCCACTGATATGGTGTGGTACCCATTCTTCAGGGCCTAGAACTTCGAGCATGGGCTCAGGCGAGAGATCCTGGCTTCGATGATCTCCCTCAGCATCCCGATGTAGGTGGAGGTGTTAGAGAAATATTTTTTAGTGGAGAGTTCCCTTGCTGGGCAGTCACCAGCCTCAAGACCCACCATCAGGCGTCACATAGCGTAGTCTTCTCCAGCTGGCAGTAGATAGATGTCGCAATGATCCAAGCGGACCAGACCATCCCATGGATGACCTGGGGACACAGGTTCGGTTGTGTGAGGCACACGAGGCAGAGCCAGTCATACGAGGAACATGCAGTGTTATGCATGCAACCGGTGGGGTCACATGGATCGAGACTATCTGACCCACTGTGCATATGATCAGCAGATAGTTGAGGGACCTCACTGGCAGAAGAAGAGGTTCTATCGAGGAGATCCATAGGGCGCAGGCGGACGAGGAAGAGGAGCTCATCATGTAGTTGGCAGTTTATGATGTTACGAGGTTTTACCACCACCCCCAGGATGTCCACCCCGACAGCAGGGAGGAGGTGGACATGTGAGAGCTTAGCTGCACGCAGCTGAGGCTTACAATCATGGGGCTCCGGAGATGATTCAAGGTACGATCTGCGTCTACTCCACCTTAGATGCAGTTCTTATAGACAGAGGTGTCAGTCACTCTTTCATTGCCACCACCCTTATTTGGAGCTCAGAGATTCCCACATAGTCATTGACTCGATCCTTACTGCTAAAGACTCCTACGGGTGTAAATTCAATGATTATGTACTGGTACCGGCAGTGTGAGCTTACTCTAGGAGGCGAGAGCTTCGGCTGGGATCTCCTAGTATAGGTGTCGATGCCTTATGACTTCATCATGGGTATGGACTGGTTATCTACATTCCATGCTTAGATTGACTGTATTAGGCTCAAAATGTGGTGTGTATGCCCAGATGGGACCAGGTTTACCTTCACTGGTGAGAATGGAGTCTTTATAGCACATGATAGACTTACCCAAAGCAGGGTGCAGTCGATCACTCATCAGTTGGCTTTCCTTACCCTCAGAGCAGTAGATGTGGAGATTCTGAGCTATCCTTTAGTGGCGGACCAGTTTTCAGATGTTTTCCATGATATTTCCCCAGGTCTACCTCCTCGCAGAGAGGTAGAATTTGACATTGACTTGTACCCAGAGACGACACCAATATCTACTCCAGCGTATCGGATGGCTCCTTTTAAGCTTCGTGAGCTGCGAGTGAAAATGGAGGGCTTATAGGGGAAGTAATACATCCAGCCCAGTGTTTGACACTGGGTAGCCCCGATTCTGTTTTCCAAGAAGGAGTATGGGAGCTTGAGTCTTAGTGTGGACTACCGTCGCCTGAACTAGGTGACCATGGAGAACAAGTCTCCACTCCCAAGGATTGACGACCTCTTTGATCAGTTGAAGGGAGCGCAGTGGTTCTCAAAGATAGTTCTCAGATCAGGATATCAGTAGCTCAGAGTTCGAGATGAGGATGTACAAAAGACAACTTTCATATGTCGGTATAGCCACTATGAGTTATTGGTTATGCCTTTCGGCATAACCAATGCTACGACAGTTTTCATGGGACTCATGAACTGGATTTTCCAGCCATACCTCCATCTATTTGTCGTAGTCTTCATTGAAGACATTATGACCTACTCGACTACTGAGGAGAAGCATGCCTATCATTTACAGGTAGTACTGGACACACTACAAGAGCGCCTGCTTTATGGTATGCTCTCGAAGTGCTAGTTTTGGATATAAGAGGTTCATTTTCTAGGACATGTCATATCATAAGCTGGAGTTACAGTAGATCTAGCGAAGATTGAGGAGATACTTTCTTGGGAGCCACCCAGGAGTGTGATGGATGTACGAAGTTTCCTGGGTTTGGTTGGTTATTACCGGAGTTTCGTACCAGACGTCTCCAGAATTGTAGCACCACTATTAGCCTTGATGAAGAAGGGGAAACCCTTTGTGTGGTCAGAGTGATTCCAACAGATCTTTTATGAGCTTAGGCAGAGTCTGACTAGTGCCCCCATATTGAGGCTTTTAGAGAAGAGCATAGGGTACGTAGTCTACTACGACGCATCAGGGACCAGAGTCAGATGTGTCCTAATGTATGAGCGAGCAGTGATCGCAAATGGTTCTCAGAAGCTGAGACAACATGAGAAGAACTATGATACCCATGACCTAGAGTTAGAATCAGTGGTTTTATCCTTGAAGATGTGGCGACATTGTCTAATGGGTGAACATTTCACTGTGTACTCTGATCACAAGAATATCAAGTATATATTCTCTCAGAAGAATCAGAACTTGATACAGTGACTTTGGTTTGAGTTCTTCCAGGACAATGACTTCGAGATAGTCTATACTCCTGGGAAGGGGAACGTTGTTGTAGATTCCCTCAGCAGGAGGTTTGGTACACAACAGTTAGGTGAATCGATGGAGCAACTAGCCGCTTTGTAGATATCCTTTGTGGATAGATATAGAGCAGCATTCCTACAGTCTCTTATAGTCACACCCCAACATCTTTAGTGATCCAGGGAGGCGCAACATGGGGACACTGAATGTGGAACATGACATGCCCAGATATCCATAGGGCAGGCAGCTGATGGATTTTCTGAAGGTGGGGGGCATGTCATCCCCTTCAGAGGACGTGTCATGGTACCAGTGTCACTTCAAGAGGAAGTGTTGAGGGAGTTCTACACATCCCCTCTAGTGGAACATCCATGAGTGGAGAAGATGTACCAGGATCTCTGACGATAGCATTGGTGGGCAGGAATGAAGAAATCAGTTGCGGAGTTTGTCTTCTAATTCCTCAATTGTCAGCAAGTGAAGGTAGAGCGTCAGGTACCAGCAGGATTGGGTCAGAATTTAGAGGTCCTACAATAGATTTGGGATTGAATATCCATGGAATTCATGATAGGAATTCCATGTACATCCAGGGGTTGAGACTCGATTTGGGTGATCGTCGACCGACTCACCATTTTGGCCCACTTCCTACCAATTAGAGAGCAGGGTTCCGTAGAGAACTTGGGACGCCTCTACGTGGAGGAGATTGTGTGGCTACATGGATTACCTTCGACGATTATCTCCGATCATGATGTTATTTTTTACTTCCCGACTATATAAGGGGTTGTATGAAGCTTTCGGGATGCAGCTTCATTTGAGCACTACCTTCCATCCTTAGATGGATGGTCCGACTAAGTGGATCATTCAGACCCATGTGGACAAGCTCTGTGTAGGTGTCCTCAACTTCAGTTGCAGTTGGGAGGATCACTTACCTTTGGTGGAGTTTGAATACAACAATAGCTATCAATGCACCATTTGGATGACACCTTTTGAGGAATTATACGGGCGACCATGCAGGTCACCTTTTTGTTGGACTGACCCTGGGGACTCAGCACTACTGGGACCATAGATGGTTCATGCTACCATAGAAAAGTTGCAGATCATCTAGAATTGGATGAAGAATGCACAGAGCAGACAGAATTCCTATGCCAATAGGATACGAAGACCTCTAGAGTTCTAGGATGGTGACCATGTCTATATACGGGTCTCGCCATGATGAGGTTTACAGGGATTTGGATGAGGCATCATGTTATCCCCACATTTCATCGGAACTTTTTAGTTCCTCATCAGATTTGTCAAGGTGGCATACTGCTTATCTCTTCCACATTAGTTTCACCGGGTATATGACGTCTTCAACCTATCCCAGCTGAAAAGATACATGCATGACCCTTCTCATATCATCTACCATGGAGAGATGGACGTCGACTATGGGGTGACATTTATGGAGGTTTCAGTGGATATTGAGGATCAACAAGTGTGGGTCGTACATGGATGGTCGACACCTCTAGTGTGAATTCGCTGGCGGCACGAGAACCTCAAGGAGAGCACATGCGAGAGGGAGGCACAGATGCATGCTCAGTACCCCCACTTGTTCCCTTAGTTAGGAGTCGTGGTTTATGGGGACGTAGAGCCCTGGGGTGGGGAGAATGTAAAGACCTAAAATTTCCATGTAATTTTTTAAATAAAATGTTAATTTTTCCAGTTTGTGAAAATTGATGGCCCGTGATTCCAAGGCCCGGTGTTCCCGGAATAACTTTATAATGTTTTTTTCAGGTACGCTCAATAAACGTACGACCCCGTTTTTATAACATTTGTACTGGTTCTCTGAATTGAAATCTGAGGGATCCGTAGATCTCGTAGTGCCGGTATTCTCTTAAGAATACATTCACCTCAACGGAAGTGGGTCGAGAATAAACAATAGTTTTGGGGTTTTTTAGTGAAGTAATTAAATAAAAATAAAGTTGTGTAGCCTAAGTTTCATTTTTTTGGTTTCAGCCTCTTGGTGGACGTTAGAGGTGGGGCCACCACACCTTAACCTCCCATAAAAGGTTATGGTGGTGGGGCTCACCCGAACCTATCCTCCTCTTCATGATAATTTTGGTGGGGACCGCCCAGGGTTTTCACCCCGTGGAAACTCCCCATTGATGGGGAGAAACCCTCAAACATATATTAAGTGTAGGGAGCCATTTCAACTCCCCTATGACTTAATGTGACAAATCCTCCCCATTAATTAATGGAGCACATCAAATAATTAATTTAAACCTTTTTGAAATTTTTTCCAACAATTAAATAATAGATAAACACAATCAAATATTTTGGTTGGAATTTTCCTTTTGGTGGAACTTGGGAGAAGAGAGAGAGATTAGGGAGAAAAGCTCTTGCCAACGTCGAACACGTTCCTCCAATGAAGAATGCCACTAAGGAGCGTCTTCGGATTTCTTCCTTGGATCCTCCTTTGACGTAGAACATCTTCGACTATGATGAGACGACGCACAAACCGATGATAAAGGATAACACTGATGTTCGTCTTTTCTAATGATCCGTCTTCTTTTCCGCAACTCCATCAAAGAACAGCAAAAAAGATAGGGGTTCAATTTATTTTAAGTGTCATGTTCTTCCATTCATTCAAAACGAAGCATGAGGATGTTTTACTTTTTCAGGTGTGTTTTTGTGCTTCGTTCTTATGAACCAATTTCTACCACCCTAAACGTGGAGGGTGACAGCCAAACTAACATGGAAATAATCCCTCTATCAATCTCTTTTTTGATGTTCTTTGGAATGACGGTGAAACGATGAGGCGAAAAAGGAGACACGTAACGATCGCGCAACCTGCGGTCTCATCAACTCGTGCCACCCTTGCGGCACATCGGCCGAAGGATCTCCCAACCGCGATCGGCCTCCCATGCACCCTGTCTGATCCAAACCAGCCTGCACCTCCGGGATCCCGCCCGCCGCTGACCGCCCATGTTCCGCGGCCGAACCGCGCCGACCCGCGCCTCCCAGCTCTTGGACGCTGCCGGCCTCCCATGCACCCCATCTGAATCGTGCCATCCTGTGGCTTCCCTCACAGCACCCCAGACGCACCATATTGGCCCCACCAGCCAGAGCTCCATCGTCCACCACACGCTCTGTGAGCCCCGCGTGCCCTGCCCCACTGCTAGACAAACCGGCCTCAACCATATGTGCTGAGTCGTCCGAGTCGTGCCCCTCGTGGCACTGGACAAAACTGACCCTATCTCCCTATCCAAGCCACCGAGCTGCACCCCAAAAGCTCCTAGCCGAGCTGACCTCCCACGCCCCTCATGGCTCCTCCAGACCGAACTTCCATTAGATCGACCCACGATCGGTACGCTCCCTTGCGACCAGTCCGTGCACTCCGGCTAGTTGCTTCCCTCGAGGCCGACTGGGCCGGGCCCAGTGGGTCGGGCCAATCCCAATCGGTCTGGTCGAGCCAAAACCGAATCGGGTCAGCCCAGACTAAGTCTGGTCGGGGCAGACCGAACCCTGTCCTACTACATAACCTTTACTTTCTTTTGGCCATATCCTTGGCACTGGACGTCTGTTTGACAAGCTGTCTGTGGTGCTGGTATTCCTAGAGCACGATGGTTCCTTTCTGTATACCCCACTAATGTTTTGGGTATAGATGAGATATAGTCAGTTTGGATCGAGCATAAATCCAATAGACCACTGGGACTAAAAGGCTTATAACTCACAGACTGGGAGTTCGATTGACATGCAGTCAGTTACATTGATACCCCTATGACGTGGCAGAAATTTTGGTTACTTATTCTTGGGAATTCATGGGATATGATATATCAACACTTGGGATGAGGAGAGGACCCTCCTTTAATCCAGCGTACCTTGCGCATGAACCCTATGGATGGGTGCTTTATGAATGCTGTTCCAGGATCCTACATGGGTTCGACATCTCGGACTACTATTCCAGGATCCTACATGGGTTCGACAGTTCTGACTACTGTTCCAGGATACTACATGGGTTAGACAGCTCTGACTGTTGTTCCAAGATCCTGCGTGGGTTCGATAGCTTTGACTACTATTCCTGGATTCTACGGGGGTTCGACAGTTTTGATTACTATACCAGGATCCTACATGGGTTCGACAAAAAAGATGATTCAATGGCTACATCTAATCATCTATACCTCTATACATAAGTTGTATACTTGTTTGAGCTGAGCCAATAACTTTTTTCATTGTCTCATGATTGAGATGGATTACTTGATAACTTATGTATATGTATGGGAATATACCTAAGTGGGGTTATATGTTGATTTCATACTTTGTGGTTTATGCAGGTTGAATTTTGTGAGACATTGAGGGTCTTGGTGTCCCTACTGAGTATCGTTATACTCAACCCTACAAGGCTATTCCCGCACCTTGTTGTGTTGGTTGCAGACAACAGACATCGCTGATCGAGGCTGAGAGTATTAGGACTGGACGGTACCCAGATGTGGACCTTACGAAGAGTCAATACACAGAGGAGACTGGAGGACGAGGAGTACTGAGGAGGCTATCTATACTTACTCTTTAGGTGGAAATTCTGTAGAATGACCAAGCTGTTGGTTTTCCTTTCTTTAGTTTTACTTGTGCTACCATTTCCGTGTACTTTACAGTGGGGCTTGTATTTCCAGTCCCTTTACTTTTCAAAAATATATTGTTATACAGTTTACCTAGTGTTTTTTATCTAGTTGTGTGTTTTTATAGGTCATAAAGAAAATTCCGTCCCAGTTTTAGGGAATTACTTCTTTGGTGCTATTCGCCAGCCCAGGTCTGTGGAAGGCGGGCTTGGGGTAGTCATGGCACCAGCCCCGGGGGACGGGTTGGGACACTAAAAATTCATCAAAATATATGCAGAGAGGGCAAATTAGAACGTGACAGTGATAAAAACATTACACCTTTTCACAAAATACTAGTGATCCAGTGTCCTTTACCAGGAAGAATACAATACCACAAATAGATTGTGATTTTGAATAATAACATTGGAAAAATATATACATCAATATTTAGGACGAAATATATATATTACGGTGATGGATGTTTATCAAATTATTCCCTTATTGTAGGAACAATACGAGCATAAATAAAATATAGGGACTATAAAATTACCAATATTACCTAATTAATAAAACTCTAAGAAGTATACCTAATATTCTATTCATACCCATCAGATACCCAGTGTACAACCAATGGACATCCATCTTATACCTAATCCACTATTTACCTTCCATATTACACTATGTACTTTTTGGTTCTAGTAGGAGAATCTATCCATTAAAAACTTTAAAAACTCTATCCCACAACTTTCATTCACCATAACCCCCTCCCCCACAAAACATCAAATAATACAAATTATATCCATAATTATATAAAATATAAAAAAAAAATAGTCCAAAAAACATACCTTCATTACCAAATCATTACAAATTCAAACCCATTCCATGTCTAGGAGGTTTTTATAAAATTATCACAATAAGATAACTGTATTTCACTATCAATTTTAGTGTATCATAATATTAATTATCTCAATTTCATCACAATCATTTCATAGAGAAAAATCATTTCTAAGTATTCATCACTTCTTGTCATCCTCATAATAATTGTCACACTACCCATTATACACTCATTTCAAAATTATATTTCTAAATTTAAACTATATTATATTATCCAAATAACTGATTTATGGAATCACTAAGATATACTAATAAATATGATTATTTTAGACAGTATTTAAATTTTTCTAGTTTGTTTCATCAATCATCTATATTTTCATATATTAAAATTCTTAGATTACCTTATAAATGAACATTGTTTCTCGAAAAAATATCATCTCCATCATTTATGTATATTTTTTTAAATTTCACTATTTATTTGTCAAATTCACACCTTGTGGGTGAAATTTTATCCTATTCTCCAATTATATATATTTGTATAAAATAATAATAATTCCATCTTCATCATCATAAAAAACATACAAAATAATATAAATATAAATATTAAATCAAATTTATATATTAACACACATTTATATATAAATTTTCAGACAAAAAATTAATTAATTTGTTATGTAATTTCATTTAAAAAAATTGCGTATATATAATAATACAAATAAAATTATTTTAAAAGGAGGTTTCTCCATAGTCAATGGATGAAATTCCATATCCAGTGTGATATAATGTTCGATAATTTAAACTTTTATTTTACCCATATAGATAACTACTTACAAGAACCCTATCAATAAAAAAAGACTGATAAAAATTCAAGTTTTATGTAATTATCTGGGTGAGGTCAGATACTATAAGCTATTCATTCAATGCACATAGCTAAATCATTGATAATGAAATTTTTTTAATCATCATAAATCCATAACTCTGAATGATAAACCTAATTGTAGAAACCACCACACAAATATATATTTTTTTACCCTTAATCACCTTATGCCTTAGACATCCTAAACCATCATAAGTGTTTTATCCATAATCGTTACTTGTCTAAAATAATAAACACCATCACATTTACTTCATCAGTCTAGTATACTTCTATATTATTGTAAATCTTCCATAAATTATACACCTCTTACTTAAACATCAATTTATTTTAAAAAATATCCCCTTCTACTACTTCCAAAAATATATTTTTCATGTATTCTTCATCCTTCCATCATTATGTTATAGGGTTACTGAACCACATAAACAATATTCATTGATCAATTTCTTATATAACATATGTAAATCCAAAATTACCTGTTGAGATCCTACATTAGACATCCACATGAACCTATCATATTAAATAACATGATACACTCCCCTTCTATTTTCATCTTAACTCACCCTACATATCTAAAACCACTACTTTCCTAAACTATACCCACTATTTGTGACATCCCAACTCATGTGTCATATAATAGTGCCCTGAGATGATTGGTCACATGAACTCAAGCTCACATCTCCATATAATAGTGCTTATCTACTTATAGAGAGGATAAAATATATAACATATGAATACTATTTTTTCATTATCAAATTATCACAAAAGTTGAAATAAATAATCAACAATGAAATGAGATATCAAATTAGTAGAACATAACCACAATCAAAACAGAGAAATTTTACATGATGAATTGGATCGAGAAAAAAATAAGCAAACCAAAGAAATAGATAATTCAGTCCATATATTTTTAAAGTGTCAATATGAAAAATAAAGATAAAGACATAGAGATAACTCTCCAAGAGGGTCCCGACATCACATCTGGTTCCCTCATCTATACTCCATCACAACTCAACTATCTATTATAAGTATCCAGTTCTTGTCTAGTCTGGAAAACATGAAGTTTATTTGTGTACCTATCAGGAAAACTGAGTATGGTTTTAGTATAACATTTTAGTCCACCACCAACTGCATCTAAAACAATATCATGTCTATAATATCATATGTGTTTGTATAAATAATAAATAAAAGTACAATTAATTAGTTCTCACAATTAATTATTCTTTAATTATCCACATAATTACCATGGATCATGGTGAAATCCAAACCATATTTACCTAATTCATCCCATTCTTGAGTCTGAACCATATATTATAGGGAATAATTTTTCCCTATAACATTGTATTACATTATTATTTTAGTTACTATTTCAAATGATGACTACCTGAAACAGTAGTCCAATTACAATATCATGGGCCTAGATCATTGTGTCAATGACCCCAAGGGTATTTGGAGCATCAATACCAATCACATATTTAGTACCCCAGTTTCTGGTATGTAACCCTTACATTATGATTTTGATGGTTATAATTTTTTTTTGTGAAATGATTGGGAGAGTTTGGAGTACATTGGATGTAGTTTTGAGGAAAAATGGAAGTCGCATTAGCATCGCACGGTTAGTCTAACCGTGTGTCCAAACAGTAATCAATTTTTCCTATTGGGTTTGTGTCTCCAGCATGATTAGAAAAAGGTTTGGGAGACTATCTAAGGATGTCATGTGACGGTCCTCCTAGTATGTTGCTAATGCATGGTTAGCCCACGAGTTGTCTAACCGTGTGAACTAATCATGCAGATGGTTTATGTGAGATCCTTAAAAAGTGTATCTCGCCCGTTTTTTCCTCTAATTGGCTGATTTTTTCTCCTAGGTGGACATAACTCCGGATTTTGATTCTCCTATGGAAAAAAAGATTCTCACATTGATCTGATGGTGATCCGAAGGCTTTCCTTGGTGAATCAAAGCCGGATTCTGGTGGTATGCGATCGTTCTTCATCATTGTTGGTCAGTATTTTAGATCAACATTGTTATACATCTCCTCTCCTCATGATTTATTAGAACTACTCTGGTTAAGGGTTGATCGTGGTGTTTGGATTCCAAATATGATTATATTTTCTCGTGATCTTTCTAGGAGAAGAGATCTAAGGAGGGTTCTTGGAGAATCGACCCAGTTGCCTTATGAATTTTTCGTTCGTTGGGGTTTTTGCTAAAACCACTAAGGTAGGAGATTTATTCCCAAACTCCACTTATTATAACTGATTATTATTATTTCAAATTTATTTTTAGGAATTTAATAGTATGATATGTGGTTATATGACACTTTCTGGAATCCATCTTGAGCGATGGATGACAAATTTAGAAAATTTGGGATCTTGAATGAGTGCTATGGTTCATGGTTTTAAAATGTGGATTTTCTAAAATCGATCATTTCTAGATTTTTGGTACATAAATGGGATTTATTGTTTCATTAAAAGGCAATGTTTTATTAAAATTAAATGTTTCTTGAAATTTTTTGTGCTTTGGTTTACAATAAATGTTCAGTTTTATTGAAGTGGTTTATTTTGGTAATGGAAATATTGGGCTTAAATGGATCCGGTGTGAGTTCATGATTAACAGGTCCCTTTACAAGGAATATGTTCCATTTGGATTACAAGGGATGTGACCCTAGATTGGGGTGGGGGTTTCATTAGGACACAAGGTAACTAGATGAGACACCACTCATGAATATGGAACTGTCAAATGAATCATGCATGCATGGGTGTGTTGTGAGATTTGGAATACCTTTGCGAATTGATAAGAATAATTGGTTTTAATTATTTTAATTATTAATTTTTATAGAGATATAACTTGCTGGAAATTGGTTTATTTTGGTTTTTTTCACTTGGTTAATACAGTTTTTGGAAGTTGTTAAAATTTGGTAATAAAATGTTTTGGTAAATTGAATTATATACTATATTTTATATAGTGTGGATAAATTTTCTATCCTAGTGGAGTTAGTTGGGATGTCATTGAAGAATAAATACTATTTTTATGCTCACCCCTACTTTGGAACTTTGGTACTTTTGCATATTTTATCTTCCAGGACTGGGGTAAAGGTAACGTTTCCCAGGATTTAAACACTATCTTTTGATACTTGGGCTGTTTGGTGATTGTGGATATTAATGTGTGTGGAGGATGGAGTCTTATGGAATTTTTAGATTCTTTAGTTGTTTATCCGATGTTCAATTTTGTATTGTTTTGGTCTTCCCCTATGGTACACATGGATATAGATTTAAGATACACGATGTGGCTTAGTGGTCTTTCTTTCTTTCATTCATTATTTAGTAAATATTTTTTCTACAGTTTTTTAGTTTTTTAGTTTATTTCAAAAATGTTAAATCATCCACCAATTGTATTTGAAACCATTAGGCATTTAGTTCTAGATGTTGGCACCTTGGGGTTGTCTATTAAGTCCATGTAATGACTTGTTGTGCTCTCAAGCCAATAATATTGAGTGGGTCATTAAAAATGCTATCAATTTGGTCTTTCGTTTTAGGTAAAACTTTTATAAACTTGTTCGGTCCTTTCCTAACATGTATTCATCAATGTTCTTGGTCTTGGAGGTTAGATTCTTTCTTTTTCTATTCCTTGGGTTCGAATCATTGAAAGTATTAGAATATTTGGAACCTGGGATGTATATCATTAAAAGACATAGCTAACCCTTTTATGATGATCATCATGTTACAAGGGAGTTGGGTACATAAGTGTTTGGATACACTTCCAGGATTTAGGAATCTCATTTTCATTGGTATAGCCACCGATACGAGCAAGACATGCATTGTAGGTGAATGAATTCCTATTAGGAGGTCATAAATCATTTTGAGTAATGATTCATGTTTCAAAAAAGATTATATTTTTAATATGCTTAAAATTGTTATTCAAATAAATGATATTGAAAAAGGAAGTGCTTATGACATTTTAAAAATAGTGTAATATTAAAAAAGTAAGTTGATTGTTTTTAAAAATGGCGTGAACAGAGAAAAAAGGATGTTTTGGAAAACAGTTTTGTGATAGTTGATGTGATAGAATTTGAAATAATAAGATATAATATACTAGAGAGTAAAATTTATGAAGGTTGTTGTTGGTTTAGAAAATGGCACATGGTAGGCATCATCGAAACCAACACAAGAAGCTACCGAGAATGTGGTTTCACCTAAACAACAGGTGAACCAAGAGATGGTTCAGAGTATTATATAGGATTTTCATGCTTTGGATACAGGGAACAAGTGTAATGTTCCAAGGAACATGTACCATACCATCTAGTTCATGAAGTAGAAATCTCTTAACATTAGGGGTGATGTCGAACCTGAAAAGGCAGATGTGTGGTTGTGTAGGATGAATCATTTCTTCGATTTCATCGGCACATCAATGGAGAAAAAGGTCAAGCTTGTGATGTATATTCTCTGGGATCTTGCATGACTATGGTGGCATTTAGCGGTGCAGGATATATTTGACGAAAGACTTACAAGGTATGGATTCGAAGATTTTTTTTCTAAAACTACTATCCTCACACATTCAAGATCCCCAAAATGACATATTTCTTTATCCTGAGGAAAGAAATTATATCTATCATAGAGTATGAGTATAAATTCAGGAATTTATTATTCTTTTCTCCTGAATATGAGAAATGTGCACCCTTGAAAGCACACATCTTTGAATTGTGGCTATGGTAGGAGATTCGATCAAATATTACAGTTAAATGTATTATGAATTATACAGTGATGGTGAATAGAGAGACATTGGATGAACATGATATCTTATGATCAAAAGGTATATGTATGATGATACCTACAGGGAATAGTGGGAACTCAAATACTGGAAAGCAAGGGTTTCATTCGCCCATGTATGTCTCTATGGGCATCACCTATTTTGTCTGTCATGAAAGCAGATGAAACTCTTTGGTTGTGTGTCGATTATAGTATGATTAACAATGTTATTATAAAAAAAATACTCAAATGCATAAATTGATGACCTATTTTATCAATTAAAGAGATCATAGTGGTTCTCTAAGATTGAATTGTGATCAGGATATCCCCAATTACGTGTTCAGAAGGAAGATATTCCAAAGACATCATTCAGAAGTAGATATGGCCACTGTGAATATGTATTCATGCCTTTAAGTCTAACAAATACCCCAGTAGTCTTCATGGCTTTGATGAATAAGATATTTCAGCAATATATGGATTCTTTTCATTTGGTTTTTGTGGACTAAAACATGATGTATTCAAAGGAAACGACTATCCATGAGATTCATGTAGGAACAATATTACAAATATGGAGATATCATTTTCTGTATGAAACATTATCAAAGTGTGATTTTCTGATACAATTAATACATTTTCATGGTGATGTCATTTCTGAAAACAACATTCCTGTGGACCCTGAAATGATAGAAGAAGTTATCTCATGGAAACCACTGAATAATGACTTCGTGATATGAAGTTTTATTTGTCTACTGCGTAACTACAAACACTTTGTGCATAAATTCTCTTGACGAGAATCAACAATGACATCTCTAACAAAGAATAATGATTCATTCTAGTTGATAGAGTAATGAAAAATGTATTTCCAAGATATGAGTGTTCTACTTACATCAGCACCTCTAATGACTTTTCTAGAATCAGGACATTGGTATGTCATGTATTGTGATGCTTTGGGATCAGGGTTGTGATTTTTTCTCATGAAAGGAGACCATGTGGTTGCTTATAGTTCATAGTAGTTCAGACTGCATGAGAAGGCTTACCCAACACACAGCTTGGATTTAGCGACAGTTGTCCATGATTTAATGACCCAGTCTAATTTTGTATTTTGTGATAAATTCACTGTGTTTACGGATCATAAAATCCATTAACACATTTTCTCATAGTGATATTGGAATATGAGGAAAAGGAGATGGAAATAAAATATCTCCAAATGTTTGACATTGAAATGATATATGCACCAGTGAAAGTAAATTCAATGACAATTTCATTGTGCAGAAATCCATAATCTCTATTGGTGAAAAAAGGATTAGATGAATAGCAGTTGATGTCAGTTCTAGCCAGCATGAAGTGGAATGTGAATATAGAGGTTATATAGTGTTTGTTTTCAGATACACATGTTCCTAATTTGGTAAAAATGGTCAAAAATACACAATCATCTAATGAAGAATGTCTAGTTATGAGTTCAAAACTCATTGGTGGGGAGGCCATTGAGGTATGTAATCATAATGGGAGTTCAGTTTTGTGCTTTAGATATTGGAAGGTGGTACCTATGTCTTGTAAGGAACAACTCCTTCATGATTACCACCATTCGAGATGGGTTGTACATCCAGGTTCCCATATGATGTTTAAGGCTTTGAAGGTGTAGTTTTAGTGAAACGACCTGAAATGGAAGGTGGCTGAGTTCACCAAGAGGTGATTAACATGTCAGCATGTTAAAGAAGAACACCAGAGACAAGGAAGAATGTTGCAGTATTTAATAATACAAATGTGGAAATGGGAACATATAATAATAGATTTTGTTACAGTTCTTCCATGAACGGTCTAGAAACACCGTGAAATTTGGCTGATACATGATCTTCTTACCAATTTGGCCCATTACATTCCAATTCATAAACCTCATATGGTGGAGGATCTATCAAAAATTGATATCTATGATGTGGTAATGAGTAATGACGTTCCATTGTCAATAGTCTCACAAAGAGATCCAAGGATCATGCCTAATTTCGAAAAATCCGTAAAACAAGCACTAGGGACTCAATGACTATGAGCACAACATATCATTCTCATATATATGGGTAGTCTGAGAGGACAATACAATAGTTGGGAGACATGTTGTGGCTTTGGTAATGGATTTTGGTGGCTCATGGGAGGAGCATAAACCCGTGGTGGGGTTCTCAAACAATAACAGATAACAGGCCTCGATAAATATGGATCTGTTCAAAGCATTGTATGGGAGTTCATGTCATTATTCACTATGTTGGGTCGAAATAGGTGAAACATCACTAGATAGCCTATCCCTTTCCAGGAAACACAGAATAAGATCCAATTGATTAGAAATAGTTTGGAGATGACTCAAAGACATCAAAAATAAAATGCAAATCATCGTAGAAGACTATTTTTGTTCTTTGTGGGTGCTCATGTCTTCTAGAGAATATATACAAGGATTGAACATAGCCATTATGGGAGGCAGGGAAATCTATATCCTAGATGCATAGTCCCTTTTGAGAAATTAGAATGCATTGGAGAGGTGGAATATTTGTTGGTATTACCATAATTTTTCAGTTCAGTGCATAATGTGTTCAATTTATCTTTGTTGGAAAAGTATGAGCCTAATCCTAACCATGTGATCAGATGGGATCATATTGACCTAGATCCGTATGATTTGTTGATACATATCCCATTAATAATTCGGCATAGGAAAGAAAATTCCATGCATGAAAATGGAATTTTTCTAGTGCGGGTCTTATGGAAGCATGGTAAGATTCAGTAAGAGACATGGGAACGCGAGAGGGAAATGAAAGAGCAGTGGCAAGAACACTTTCAGGGAAGCAAATGTTTTCGGCTTTCCGAGGACAGGAAGACCAATTGTGGGGAGAATTTAGTTCTTCCAGTTTCTATAATTTAACCCTTAAATGATAATTCTCAGGGTTATAATATTTAAGGGTGATGAATGGCAGAGTGGGAGAACATTGGATGTCATTTTTAGGCAAAAAAGAGGTCGCACAGAGGCACAATGTTTGTCTAACCCTGCAACCAAAATGTGCATAATTGGTCCTCCTGAGGTAGTGGATCAATCATAGTTGGAGAAATGTTAGGGAGACCATGTGAGAGTCTACCTAGGATGTAGATAATATATTTTTAGTATATGGTTTGTCTACCCATGTGAACTAATCATGCAGATATATTATGTGAGGTCCAAAAAAGTAGATCTCACACGTTTTTGCCTCAAAGTGGCTCTTTTATATTCCTATGAATCCCTAACTCTATATTTTTTTCTCCTACAGCCATATAATGTTATTTCATTGATCTGACGGAATTCCAAAGGCTTTCCATGGTGAATCAAAGCCAGATTCTTGAGGAGTGTGATTGTTCATCGTCATTCATGATCGATTTCATAGATCTACATAGATGTATATATCCTTTTCTCTTGAGTTAATATATAAATGCTCATTATGGATTTATATAGGTGTGTGGATTGAAAATATTATTACATTTGGTCTTGAGATTTCTAGGAGAATATTTCTAAGTCGGGTTTTGGAGAATCGGCCCGATTCTCTTGTGTGTTTTTTGTTCGTTGGGATTTTAATCAAAACCTTTGAGTTTTTTGGATTCATTATTGACTCCACTTAGAAAAAAATTCATTTTTTAAATTGTATGTGTGGTTTTTAATTGACTAATATTTGTTTGTTAGACACTATTTGGAATCCTTAATGAGTGATGGTTGTGAAATATAGAAAATTGGGGATTTTTAATGAGTGCTTTGGTTCTTGGCTTTAAAATGTGGATTTAAAAAAGGTGGATTTTTTGGATAGTTAGCACATAAATTGATTTTTATATTTTCAATAAATAGGATGGTTTTACCGAAAGGATTTTTTTTGAAATTGGTTGTGCTTTGGTTTTAATTAAAAGAATAGTTTTATGGATGTCAGTTATTTGGTAATGGAATTATATGGCATAAATTGATTTCTTTTGAGTTCTTGCTTAACAGGCCCTTAACAAGGGATGAGTACCATTGGGTAAAAGGGATGTGAATCCTGATCAGGGGCATCTATCTTTTGGACAAACGGTAATTGGATATGAGATTGCTCATGAGTATGTGACTCTCAAATAAAGCATGCATGTGTCGGTGTGTTGTGAACAATGGAATGGATATGCATAATGATAAGACCAATTAGTTTTAAAGATTTAAAATAGTTATTTTTTCAGAAAAATAACATTCAAAAAATCGTTTCTTTTGTTTTCGTTTCACTTGGTTGCAAACACATTTGAGAACTTGTTTATAATTGGTTATAAATTATTTTTTAAATTGATTATATATACTATTTTATATAATGTGGATAATGTTTCTATCCTATTAGATTGAGTTCTAAATTCATTGGGGAAAACCTACTGAGTTTTATACTCTACCCTGCTTTAGAACATTGGTGATTTTGGAGATGCTATCTTCTGGGATAATGTCAAAGGAGATGTTTCCCATGTTTTTTGCACTAGCTCATGATACTTGGGATTTTTGGTGATTGTGGATCTTGGAGCTTGTGGATCATGGATTATTGTTGTATTTTTAGAGTCTTGAGTTTTTTAACCATTATTTACATTGATAATTGTTTAGTCTTCTGTTGTGGTACACTTTCATATAGTTTTATGATACATGATGTTTCTTAGTGGCCATTATTTTGTTCATGAATACTTTAGAAAATGGTTTGGCTATGTTGTTTTGGTTTTTTAGTTTATTTGAAAAATGAAAAATCATCCCACAATTGTATTTGAAACCCTTCAGGATTTATTGCTAGCCATTGGTGCCTTGGGGATGTCACTTAAAGCCAAGTAATGACTCGTTTTACTCTCAAGCAAATTAGATTGAATGAGTCATTAAAACACAACTCATGGGTATTAATGGAAACATTCCTTCTCTCAAATAGTAATATTCACATCCAATAATCATGGCATGGAATTTTTATTTCTGACACCCCATGGGTATTTGGTGCATCAGTCCTTATCCCATTCCACATTTAACAATCAACCACTCTTATCTCAAATATATCATATTCATCAAGGATAATCATTATTAAACTTATTTTCAAACATTATCATCATAGTATAACATTTAAATTTATCCCATCAATCACGATTCTTCTCATAAATCACATTAAATAATATGATAAATTCAATATTAAACCATATATAAAATTTTATCATATAATACATTAACCCTTTAAGGTTAAAAAACAACCCCTTAATTATCATTATAATTCAATTGATAGTCAAATTAATTAACCAAATTCCTAGACCCACTAATCATCTAATTACATAATCACATTATCTCAACAATATAATATTCTCATTGATAAATTAATTAATTCAATTATAAAATGAAATTTCCCAACATAGAAATTTCAGTTTCAAAAAATATATACATGAAATTTTAATAAAGACTATGTAAATTAGAAATTATACTCCCATCCAACGATCTTTTATGAACATTCACAAAAAAATATATCCGAACGGTGAATAAGATCAATCAAGAAAATAATGACATGGGAGAATTTGAAAAAAAAAACATATGAACAAGATACAATTGATTAACATCCATCAAAACCTGGATCTAAACCATTACAACGGTGGATAAATAACATATCACCATTTGTAAATCATGTTGAGAGAGATAGAGAAATATAAATGGGGAACAAATAACTTACTAATGGAGAGACAATCCTTAGAACACATCTTTAATTTTTTTAATAATTGTGATTGATGAGGATTGAATTCCACCCGAGAACATCCAAAATCTTGGAAATAAATGTGAGGATAAAATATGATGTTTACAGAAAATAACTCGAGGATTGGGTATTTAAAATAAAATTTTCATAGGAATAAATTCCTCCCCCACAGTTTCTTGGTATTGGGCACATGGTTTATGAATACAAGCATTTTAACCATTCACCTCACTATAGGGAGTTCACAATTACTCTTAATAGGGTGAAATGTTTGAAAAAACATGTTCTAACGATTACGAACCCACTATCTCAATGGTGAATGATTTTTTGGGTTTTGCGAACAGTTTCATAAAATAAGGCACCAATCATGAGTTTCCCAAATAAGGTACCATGTATCTCTCTGTTTCCCTTGTAAAATGACTAGTCTACTATTCCAGCATATCTAATTCCCCCTCCAATGCTTCCTCATGGACATGACCGTCATTCCACAATAATTGAATAATTCACATGGTATTTCCTCACAACAAATTATCACTGTGATCCATAAGTAGGTATCAGATTTTCCTCAAAGGACACATTAATATCATGCAAAACATCATCAACATCAATCACATGAGAATGGTCGGGGTGACACAATTGATGTTGTGACACATTAAAAGCATAATGCCTAGCACTATATCTTATTTGAAGAGAAAATTGGTACACCACCAATCCAATTCCCTCCATGTTCGTAAAAGGTACAATAAACTAGGAAACAACATTCCATGCCTCATAATATTATAGTGATTCAATCATGGTGACATCTAACGGAATACACGACTACCCACTATAAAAATAGGGTGTCATCGATTTCAATAATCATACAGATTCTGACTACAAGGATCCATATCTATATGTTTCTGAATTAGCTAAATCTATAATGATATCTCCTACATGAGGCTCAGTCCCAAAAACACTATCTAATATGCAATCATCAAATAAAAATATGATCTTTATGTCCTACCATAGAGACCCTCACATTGTTCCATATGAATATTTTCATAATTACTATTTTTTCAGGTAAACTCAACAAGTAATAGATGACTCCCTAAAGTCCCAACAAATTCCAGAACACATGCCCATATCATATCCTCCAAAACATATACAATATATTCCTACCTAAAATCTATCTATAAGTGTAAATCCATGCACAATGATATCTACATTCTTAGTTCCTCTTATAATACCTAGCATAACCATAAACTTAAATGTCAGTCATGTTATCAAAATTTACTCTAAAGAACCCCATGGTGACAAACTCTATCATGTACAAACAAGTCCCCTAATAAATCCATTGATAATGTATATCAAATGGGAATGAAATGAGCAACATTCTTCAGTAGATCCAAAAATGACCAAAATAATGTCATTCATCCAATAAATATTCCAGATACCTACCAAAAAATCCATAGTAACATCAATTTACTTCCATTTGGAAATAGGAAAAGACTATAGTAATCCACTAGGTCATTTATGATTGAACTTCATCTTTTCAAAAGTGTAACATGAAATCAAGAACCCAAAAATATCTTTTTTCAGGCATAGACACCTATTTCGTAAAAGTAAGTCTTAGAACATTTTGATTAAACATGGATGTACCTCATAATTCATGGAATGAAATTCAGGTTTTAGATCTTATTTCATACTCATAGTCACACCAACACAATTCCTGACATATATGTTCTCATCCTCATCTATTTTCCAATCCGAAGGTGACCCTCCACCATCGAGGAGTTCCCTCAAGTCCAAACACTTTAGATGCTCATATGTCCACCATGTAATCGATCGAAAAAGTGTAGAATCAATAGAAAATCATATTAGGGTCATATCCTCCAATCCATATCAAACGAAAGCACTCATCTTCTACAGAATATTCATCATGTTATACTCATAAATAGAATCCTAAACTACCCATGATCATGTTTTCATACATAAAGAATCAATAACATTATTTCCATTCCTTGATTTATATGTCGAATCAAAATCAAATGACTTGATATAATCAAACCATATCTGCTACTAGATATTAAAATATCAATAAAAAAATCTATTATTATTTTATGATAGATATACCCAAGAATATTTTCTCCCAACGGATAATGTCTTCAACACTTCATGGCATAAATCCCTAAAGACAGCTCGAGCTCATGCATAGAGAAGTTCTGCTCATGTTGCCTCAACTTCTATGACACATATTCCAAAACTAGGTCATCCTACCTCAACCATACTCCATTTATTATCCAAATAACATTATAAAAATTGGTATACTTCTCACCTAGCTTGGGTAGGATCCGGAGCATTGTGGTAGTCAAACCCTTCTTCATATCCTGTAATGCATTCTCACATTATATGTACCATTAATATTTAATCCCATTTTTGGTCAATCCATAATGTTATGTTTATAAGTGGTAAAATTCATGGGTGAACCACTGATAGTAACCCTCCAAATCCAATAAACAATTAATATAATAATCATCAATTGGGTACTCACAAGAATACAACACATGCTCATTATTAGGGTCAACTAGTGTATAGATGTTGTTTTATCAATGTACTCAATTTCATTTGAATATATTGGGAGTGATTGTCATGATTTTTAGAGTACACCAATATATAATCCACAAAAATAAAAAAATGATCTAGGTAAGGGTGGAAAATTCAGTTCATCATGTCCATAAGAATTAGAAACGATTTTTTCATCCCAAACAACATCATGACGAACTCATAAAGGCTTTACCTACATCTAAAATCATTCCTTGGTTTATCAAAAATTATAATTGACAATTTATTATTCTTGACCTGAAGTCAATCTTGGAGAAAACCAAAGATCATAGGAATTGGTAAAAGAGATCATTTATACATCAAAGAGGATAACAGTTCTTCACTATAACCTTGTTTAACTTCTAATAATCAACACATAAATGAAAATTCATATAAACCTTACTATTAAACAAGACCGTATAACCCCAAATGTTATATATTCGGATAAATAAATACCCAATACATCAATAGTTCAAGATGAATCTTTAGCTATTGAATTTCTGTTGGTTCCATTATATAAGGTGTAATAGAAACTAGTTCATCTCTATAAATGTTCTTAATGGTAAAAAAAATATACCTATGAGGTGGAATCTCTAATTAGCCCATAGGAAACACATCCTGGAACTACTCTACTAGTTTTTTTATACAGGTTCTCTTTCTTTGAAGTACCATATCCAATACCTCGACCTCCATGACTAGTATAATTCTATCTTCAAGACTGATATGAGTTTGTTGACCCTCTTCCGACACTATGATTCTGTCTACTTCCTCCTTAATTGACCACCTTTCTTAGGTTCTTGTAGAAGCATTGTAGTTTTCCTTTACTGCCGTAATATTTTTAATCTACCAATGGTAGGGGATGACTATGAAAGGGACATGGCCTACCACATTGGTGGATGATCACTGGAGTAATATCGTGGGTATCTCATTCTTCCCCCAAGACACTCTACTTTCTCCTTATCTAGTTATAGTTATCATAAGGATGCTTCTTACCATCAGAATACATACTTCATGGTAATCTAGATAAAACCAATTATCCCCTATTGGATGCCTCCTTTAGGTTTCCCATAGATATGAGATCTTTATTCACCACCTCAGAAAACATAATCAGCCAACTAATCTTAAATTGGAACTTAATCTCACATTTACGCACATCATTAAAATTATTTATAGAATTCGCCTCACATGCTAAAAATTATTGAATAAAGTGTTATAATGGTATAAAGGGAACATCATATTCCATCACTGACATAATCCCCTAGGTCAGCCTCATGAACTCAGCTTCCCTTCCATGTAAGAGAATCATAGTGTAAAAGAGAACCAAGAACATATCTGTAAATTCCATCCACTACATGTTCTCTTTATTTCCATACTAGGTTTAGATGTTGCTCCAATTCTTAGTTTGGGCATGTAACATATACGCATATAGATTTAATCTCTTCTTTGTATGTTCCTCCATGTGGTCATGCATCATATGGATAAACTCAATCCATAACTCATCAATCTAAATTCCCCACTCTTTCGTAGAAGTCATAGGGTGCTGCAATTGGATCTCCCGTGTCATGTCAGACATACTCTTCTGAATCCACCCTATTCATCTATAAATAAATTGAATAAAGTTATAAAATTTATAATTGATCTTAAATCTAGACCCTTCACCCAAATCTATCACAGTCTCAGGTTCCACTAACGGAGGAACACTTCCTACCATTTCCTCTTTTTGTCCTATCGAAAAGAGTCATTATTGAGGCATATAATTAAAATTCCAAACTCCCAACTTAGGACAATAAAACTTCATTAACACATTTGTGTAATATTTATTCAAGTAAATCCATAACAAGTCACCTCTATTCCCCACCCCACTTTTAAAACTGAGTATCTGTCAGTATCCTCAGCCATCCCACATCCATGGCATGGCTAACAATGGGTAAAACATTTTCATTATTCAAGGATTCTCATTACACACTGAATTTTATGCATTTTTTTTACCATATTTAGAGTAATTTAGTTTTTTTAAAATTCATATTAGGATATATTTTAATTTAAATAACACTAGAATGAAAATAGTTTTTAATTAAAACAACTCACCCAAAACCATGCTTTTTCATACATGAATAAATGATACATGTCACATTAATTCCTCAATGCCTAGAATGATGCATGTATATGAATATTACATTCCATGCTCGTCCATGGAAAATAATATGAAAGAAATATCAATACATAACAAGTGAATCACTCATGTTTAGGTAACATCCAATAGTAATAGAAAACATCAGTAAAAATAATCCCAACCCAGGAAGTTGAATTTTCCCCATACATGGGTTAGCTAAACACTTGAATGATATCCTAACCATGGCCCATATTGTAATAATTTTCTTTCTATCTTTCCCAAATAGTAATAAAAATATATTAAAATAAAAAATATTTAATAAAACTTTTTAACTTCCCAAATCAGGTTCCACTTACGAATGCATCGATCCAGTTGATCACAAGACCTTAGTTATTCCTCTTCTTATAACAGAGTTTGTTGAATAGTTTCAACGATACAATATATAATATTAGAAGAGTATAACATATTTAACAAAGTAGAAAAACAAGGGAAATATTAAAACAATAACAAAATTAGGTAACCAATAACCATGATAGTAATGTAATCAATAGAGGCCAATATTAAACGATGAATCAGAATAAGAAAAAAATAACCAAACCAAAAGTAGTAGGTATGTCATGAAATATATATCTCATCTGTCAATATGTAAAACCTAATAATTACACACTAAGAAATCACCATGTGGGTATCAATATTATAGTTGGTTTCATTATACATGGTATATCTCAACTAAAGCATATATCATTGGGATATTTCCATGGTCAATTCCTCAAAACATAAAGACATTTTAGGTACTAATCAAGATACCCATGTTGGGTGTGAGTACAACTAAGTAGGCCACCAACAATGGAGTCTAAACTAATATCTCTTCTATAATAATGTATAAAGTTTTATAAAAAATAATGTATTTAAAAAAATAAAGAAAATTTTTTCTTTTCATTATTCATTTATTAACCACATAATTTCCTAGGTTCACGATGATACCCAAAACATCAATACCTCTTTCAGTCCATGATGAATTCTGAAATATATCACAATTGGAATCAAAAATCATTATGAAATGTGATTCTATTATTCATATAGTTATAATTTCATATCATTGATACATCAAACTCTAATCCAATTTCATAATCAAGGGCCTAAACACCGTGTATAGAACCCCATGGGTATTTAGAGAATCAATACATATCACAAACCTCATGGGTATTTGGAGTATCAGTGCCTATCCCATGAAATAATATTCACATGCATTGATTAGGGACCAAATATTCATGTATGGAACCTAGTGGGTATTGGGATTATAATTCCTTGTCCTACACCCGATTTATAAATAAATCACACATATATTACATATATCATTAAAAAAAAGTTTAATCATTAGTAACCTTATTTTAAAACAATCTCATCATGGTGCATCATTTAAATTTATCAAAACAATCCTAGTTCTTAACATAAATCATATGTAATAATATAAACTATTAAAAATTAAACCATATATCAAAATTAAATCATATAATCCACTATCCCTTCAAGTTAATCCAACAATACCTTGATTTATATTATCAAAACATTCATAATCACATTAATCAAGAAATTTAATAAACCCACTAATAGTCCCATTATATTATCTCATTATCCCACCAATTTAATAATACCATCGACCAATCAATTAATTAAATTCAAAAATGAATTTTCATAAATTGAAATTAAAATTGAACAAATACATACAAGAAATGAGTATTAATACTAAGGTAATTAGAAATCATACCACCTAGTTAAAGATTGTGGATGGATGTTCGACAACCTAAAAATCCCAAAAATTAAGTAGATTGATTCAGAACACAACATCATGAATGATTTATGACCAAAACCTATAAAAATTATACAATGATTTAAAATCTATAAAATCATAGATCAAAACCAACAATAATGGAGGGTAAATAATACTTCTTTATTCCCAATGAGATATGGGAGATAGGGAAAACCAAGCGATGAATAAATCACTTTCTAATGGAGGGATTATCCTTCAAATAGATATCAAATTCATCATGAATGGGGTTTGAGGAGGCTTGGAATAGACCATGGAGCTTCAAAAAATGTGTGAAATTGTGTTAGGGAAAAATAGGTATTTTAGGGATAATAATTGGGGGAGCGAATTTAAAATAAGATTTCTGGGGGGGGAAACTAGCACGAAGTATTTTCTTTGGCTAGGGTACACAGTTTTCCAAACTATGTGCCTTAACCGTGTGCCTAATATTATGGGTTGAATGATTACTCCTAATCGGGAACGTGGTTTGTCAAAATATATTCCAACCTTTTAAACCCCATAGTCATAAGTGCTCACTATTTTCTAGGATGGGTGTAGGATTTTGGAATAAAGTGTGCCAACTAGGCACTGCCCAAACAACCTTTATAGACTTCTTCAATTCACCTGAATGAACTGAAGATAAAATTCATCAAAGGAATGAAAAAAATATGGAAAAAGGATAACTAGACAATATCCTGATACATCTCCATAATGATCTATATCTTAAACCATATCTCCTTTTCACGTCCATTAATGACCATAATTTTTAATTATATATACCATGATAGAGATCCTAATTTCTATTATTAAATTATTCCACCAATATGGTGGAGGTTGATAAGTTAATGTGTAGGGATGTTAATGACACCATCGTTGGATATATCAAGTAATGCAGGATATTACCTTTGTTGACCTCACATGTTTTGATAATCTGAATTATGCTTTCATATACTTTTATAATATCAATCTAATGTTTTTCTATGTATTAATCTGGTTTCAAGATGATAATAATATTAAAATGATCCCTGAGATATGTTAATCCATGTTTATCCATGCTTATATAAGTTCTGGAGAAATTCTAACCCATTCAGATGTGTTTTGCATAAAACATACATGTGTTATATCTACTGATACAGAGATACCGTTTTTCAGTCTACCGAAAGATAGAGTCATTGATACACAAAGGTCACTGATATAAACAGAGTTACCGGTAAGCAGAAAAAAAGTCTACCGATAGAACATATGAGCTACCGATGCGCATGTCCACCAATAGTTACCAGTAGAGAAAGCCTATTGATATGAGTACTGAATCACAAACAAGAGTTACCGATATGAGTAAGTCTACTGATAGAACCAGTCTACCAAGGTACCGACTGACAAACAGACCAGAAGTCTACCGATAGACAGAAGTCTACTAATAGAGCCAGTTCACAGATAGTTACCGATAAAAGTATAGTCACTGATATATCGAGCTACCGATGGAGAGACATCAACCGATGGAGCAAAAACTACCGATAACAAGAGCTATCGATGGAACTAAAGTCACCGGTATATGAGCTACTGATGCAAGTTCAAAAGAGCTACTGATGGAAGGTTCTGGGACACAAAGTCCACCGTTCACGTCTACCAATAGAACGCTACTAATTCTTGACCAACCATTCAGACCCTATAATCTTCATGCTATTTATTTATGTAGTTAATGGTTACATTTATTGGTTTTAATGCAGTTAACGTTATTTAATGATTTTTGTTGCGTGTCAGGGAACCATACCTAGTACACATGAAAAAGGCGATTATTCTTTTTGGCCGAAGCTGGAATATATAAAGTGATGGAAAGTGAACAATGAAAAGAGAGAGATGAATAACACACTCCTTGAAAGCACTACGGGTGAGGCATCTTACACCAAAATGGCACTAAGAAGACACATGAAGGGTGAAAGAGACAAAAGGCTGAACAACATTCAAATGTGGATCATTTTTCTCTAGTCTACATCCATACTCCAAGAATCCTGGACATACACGAAGAAATTTATTCTAGAGGAGAACACAAGCTACATATTGAGTGAAGAACTACAACAAACATTTCATGCACTCAGGCTGCTAAGCTGGACCAAGAATCAAAGAATAACATGACACTATGTTTTCTGAGAAAAACGAGAGAAGGACTCAGAAGTTTTTCTGATAAACCAAATGAGTCCAAAGCTACACTACAAATCACTAAATATTTTCTAAACTCAATCATACTTTTCTTATCTTAGTGATTCTTTCATTATATTTTGAGCAGTGTGTGTACCCTGTTTATTTTACACACACATTGTCTCCTATGCTAAATTGGAGGATTATTAAATCCTAACTCAAACTTCATAACTCTTTTGTTTCCCACTGTGGATGGTGGTAGAAGTCGAGTAAGACCTGAACAGCTTGTGAACTGTTGTTTGTTTTTCCCATGAAGAACATTGGTAGGGGTCATTGTACCTGGACAGTAGAATACTGTTGTTTACCCCGGATCTAGGGTGTAGATTAATTTATATAAATTGTTGAGAGGACTAAGTCTCGGCTTGAGACTGAACCTCTTGGATAACTTTTTTGTGCTTTTATATTAAGTCTATAAGTACTACATATTTATTTTACATAATCTGCTGTTATTACTTTGGAATACAAAACTATTTTAAATCTACTTTGATAGTTAAATTAGTAAGTGTTTATACATATTGTAAATCAGTAAGTTAGATTCACAAGTTAATTTAATCTTCAAATTAAGTTAACTGAGACCTAGTCAATATTTGAGAAACTAATTGAACCTTTACACTTTGTATAGATTCACTACAGTTTAACTTTTTTTAAAATTGGGGGATTTTAAGAGAAATATTTTTTAACAGAAATTTTAATTGGAACTCAATTCACCCCCCCTCTTGAGTATCCACTCCGACCAACATTTGGTATCAGAGGTTTGTTTTTGTTCAAGGATGTTTGAAATACTCTCTTTTTCAATTGTGATTTTAGTTGCATCTCTAAAGATCTTAAATTTCTATTAGTTCTAAATTCTATCTCTTTAAAACTATTTTCTAAAATCTAGTTATGGATAATAGACTAGAGGGTGCTGCTACTAACCGGTCACCTTTCTTCAATGGCACAAACTATGCCCAGTGGAAACTGAAAATGAAAATTCATTTAGAAAGAATGGGTTTTGATATTTGGACTACTATAGAGTCTCAATAAAAATCTACAGAAACTGGAAGAACAACCTGGGATGTACCTACCAAGACTACTTACAATAAAAATTGTAAAGATATTAATGATCTGTACTATGCTTTAGGAGATGAATAGTTTAATATAATTTCTTCTTGTAAAACTTCCATTGAAATATTGGATACATTGGGTGTTTCTCATGAAGGAACAACCAATGTCAAGGAAATGAGATTGAATACTTATACAAATAAATATGAAAATTTTAAAATGAAAAATGATGTACCTATTTCTGATATGTATCTTAGGTTTAATTAGATAGTCAATACAATGAGTTCACTTGGAAATGTTGTTCAACCTAAGGAACAAATTATGAGGATACAAAGATGTCTGCAAGAACGGTGGAGAGGCACCTCTGTCTCAATCAGAGATTCATGTGACATTGGAGCACTTCCAGTAAAAGATCTTATTAGTAAATTATTGATATATGAGTAAGAACTCAAGGTGAATAAAGAAGAAGATGATGAACCTAAGAGAAAATCTGTAACTTTCATGTCTACTGCCTCTATGAGTAAAGACAAGGAGAAAATGAAAATACGTACTGAGAGTTCAACCAGTGAAGATTCTGATTCAGATAGTGATGCTGAGATGGCTCAAATAGCCAGGAGATTCATGAAGTTTTATAGGAGGAAGAAATTATTCAGGAAATCCAACTAGGAAGGAATGTATGACAGCAAGGGACACTGGAAGAAGTATTGGAAGAAAGTTGACAAGAATGATGAAATAGTATGCTATGAGTGTAAAAGGAAAGGACACATCAAGGCTGATTGTCCAAAGTTAAAAGTCGAGAAGAAATATGATTATAAGGACAAGAGGTAAAAGAAATCTATGAAAGAAACCTAGAGTGCATCTGAAGATAGCACAAGTGAATCTGAAGTTTTTGATTCTGAGAAGAATCATTCCAACATGTGTTTCATGACCAACACATCTGAGGTAACCTTAGATACTCCTATTTTAAATTCTTATTATTCTGAAGATGATGCAGAATCTGATTCTGATTCTGAAAACATGACTAGTAAAGAATTATTTACATACTGTAATATGCTGAAGGAGACATGCAATGAACATGAGGATAAATACAAATCATTCAAGAAACATCATGTTCTCACTACTACTATTAAAACCGAACTTACTTTTGAAAAACAGAAGAATTCTCAATTGTTAAAGGAAAATATAGAACTGAAAATGTGAAATGCGCAACTTAGAAAAGACTTAGAGAAGTTTACAAATGGAAAATACACACTTACTCAAATGTTAACTAAACTAGTTGCACCTAAATACACTACTGGTTTGGGATACCAACCTGGATAGAGACAGTTCACTAAAACTCGATTTATTCCTAAGTCTGGACAAAATTCTTCTTATTCTAGTTCTGGAAATTCATATGCTTCAACCAGTTATTCATATGTTTATAGGTGAAATAAAGTTTATCTTTCAAAATCATTTTATTCTATAAATTATATGAGACCCATAAGTCATATATGGGTACCTAAAGCTTTGATTGATAACCTTTTTTGGACCCAAGAAGATCTGGGTACCAAAATCATTCCCTATCTAAATCTGTTTTTGAAGGAAACATGCTTAAAGAGTACTCACAATAAAGTATAGAACATGGAAAACAGATTTCCAAGACATATATCTGGAGATTATTCATGTTTCAAAAGTTTAATAAAGGTTAATGGAGGACATGTCACCTTTGGTGATAATTCTAAAGGAAAGATCATCGGCCTAGGCCAAATTGGTAACACTGATTCAGTTTTAATTTATAATGTTTTATTTGTTGATGGACTTAAGTATAACCTATTAAGTATTTCTCAATTATGTGATGATGGATCTACTGTGAAGTTTGAAAATGATACCTGTCCTGTTTTTTATTAATTTTTTTTTGTATTTTCTGCTTTAAGAAATGAAAATGTTTATGAAGTTGATTTAAATTCTTTAGCTAAGAAAAATGTTACTTGCCTAAATGCTTTTCATAATGAGTCTTGGATTTGGCACATAAGATTAGGACACTGCAACATCTATTCACTTAGAAAACTGACTAGAAAGAACTTAGTTAGAGACCTACCTAAACATTAATTCCCAAATGACAAAGTTTGTAATCCCTGTAAAAAGAGAAACCCACATAAATTTTCTTTTAAATCAAAGAAAGAAGTGCCGACTTCTCAACCTCTTGAGTCGGTTCACATGGACTTGTTTGGACCATTAAGAGTTTCTAGTTTAAATGGGAATCACTATGTCTATGTTCTAGTAGTTGAATTTTCTTGATATACTTGAGTATACTTCTTAGGTCACAAAAGTGAAGAGTGTTTTATTTTGTTAAATACTCCAAATCTGTTGAAAATCATAGTGGAATTAAGATTAAAACTCTAAGAAGTGATCATGGCCATGAGTTTGAAAATCCTGAATTTGAATCTTATTGCTCACAAAATGGATATAGTCATATCTTTTCTGCTCCTAGATCACCTCAGCATAATGGTGTAGTATAAGGAAGGAATAGAACCCTTCATGAAATAGTTAGAACCATGCTCAATGAATATGGCATGACTATTTACTTTTGGGCTGAAGTTGTGAATACATCTTGTTATATTATTAATAGAGTCTTAATTAGACCAGTTCTTAAGAAGACCCCTTATGAGTTGTAGAATAATAGAAAGCCTAAAGATAGTTACTTTATAGTCGTTGGATGCAATGTTTTTACTCGTAATACAAAGGATAATCTATATAAGTTTGTTTCTAAGAGTGATGAAGGTATTTTTCTTGGTTATTATTTGACTAGAAAAGCCTATACAGTCCTTAATAAAAGAACCAAATGTGTGGAAGAATCTGTTCACATAAAGTTTGATGAAACTAATCCACATGAGCCTAAACCCTCTCTTGAAAATCTTGAAGAAGATTTAAGTGTTCTGAACCTTAATGATAAATCTAAAGAACCTGCTTTAAAAACATCCAGTTCTGGACATATTCCAAAATCTGCTGCTATGAAACCCGAACCTATAGATGAACCTGAAATTTCTAGTCCTACCTTTAGTAGATCAACAAGGGTTCTAAAGAATCATCCTATGGATGATGTTGTTGGTAATCTTGATATAGGGACATAGACTAGAGCTTCTCTAATAAATCAGGTTGAACATCAAGCTTTTCTATTAGAGCTAGAACCTAAAAATATCAATGATGTTATCAACGATGAAGTTTGGGTAATTCTATGCAAGAAGAGTTAAATAAATTTGAAAGAAACAAAGTCTGGGAATTAGTTGACAGAACTATGGACACTTTAACAAAAGGCACAAAATGGGTTTTTAGAAACAATGTTGATGAGTCTGGAAACATAGTTAGTAACAAAGATAGACTAGTTGCACAAGGATATAGTCCGGAAGAAGGAATAGACTATGAGGAAACCTTTTCACTTGTAGCCCGATTAGAATCCATTGGGATCTTTCTTGCATATACTGCTCATCTGAATTTCAAGTTATATCAAATGGATGTCAGAAGTTCTTTTCTAAATGGTTTTATTGTTGAAGATGTTTTTGTTGAACAACCACCTGGATTTATTAATCCTCATTTTCCAAATCAATTTTTAAACTTTCTAAAGCTTTATATTGCTTAAAACAATCTCCAAGAGCTTGGTACGATAGACTTAGTAATTTTCTTATTTCGATAAGTTTTACTAAAGGGATTGCTGATCCAAATATTTTTATTAAAAGAATTTCTAAAGATGTTTTAATAGTTCAAATCTATGTTGATGATATTATTTTTGGATCTTCTAAACATTCTTTATGTACTGATTTTTCAAAAAATATGCAAAATGATTTTTAAATGAGTTTAATGGGAGAGCATATATATTTTCATGGATTTCAAGTGTTTCAAAATGAAAATGTTATTTTTTTAAGTCAAAGTAAATATACAAAGTATCTTTTAAAATGTTTTGGTTTGGATAGTATTAAGGAAAGTGAAACTCCTATGAGTACTATTTGTAAATTGGATGCAGATGAAACTGGGAAACCAGTGGATCAAACCAATTATAGAGGTATGATTGGAAGCTTATTTTACCTTACTTTTAGTCAAACAGATATTATGTTTAGTGCGTGTATGTGTGCAAGATTTGAAGCTAATACAAAAGAATCACATTTACCTGTTGTTAAATGAATTTTTAAGAATCTTATACATACTGTAAAGTTTGGTTTGTTTGACCCAAAAGAAAAACCCTTTGAACTAATGATTTATTCAGATGCTGACTTTACTGGTTTCAAGTTGGATAGAAAGAGAACTTCTTGAACATGTCATTTATTAGGAAAGTCCTTAGTATCTTGTTGTAGTAAGAAGTAGAATTATGTAGCATTATCTACTGCCGAAGTAGAGTAAATTGCTGCTGGTAGTTACTGTGCACAAATTCTGTGGATGAAACACACTGTTTTGGACTATAGATATCACTTTATACACGTGTCAATAAACTATGACAATACTAGTGTAATAAATATCTCGAAGAACCCTGTGTCTCACTCTAGGACCAAACACATTGATGTAAGGAACCACTTCTTGAGAGATCATTACCAAAGAGGTGATATTACTCTTTAGTTTATAGGCACTGAACATCAATTTTCCATCATTTTCACTAAACCTTTGAGTTCAGATAGGTTAAGTTACATTAGACACGAGTTAGGAATGTTTAACCTCAATCAGTATAAATTCTCACCGATGTGAAATTCTCACCGATGTGAAATTCTTACCGATGTGGAATTCTCACCGATGTAACCTCACCGATGTAAATTCTCACCGATGTAAAACCTCACCGATGTAAAATCTCACCGATGTAACCTCACTGATAGAAATTCTCACCGATGTGCGCACTGTTTTAAAACTTCTTTTTTCCACTAGAATCTGAATCGTTTTTACTTTATTTTATTTTTTTTATTTATTTTATAATTCCTAAATGATAAAACTAAAGTCCTAGCTATTTCTTAATCCAACGATCCTCAAACCTTAACCCTCAAACCTTGGCTCCCGAATCCTTAGAGAACACTAAATCCTTCGAACCAGTGATGGAAAAAACCAAACTTCCTACCATCAGAGATGACTCTGCTAAGCCGAAAACAAAGAAGCAAAGGATTGATCAAGAAGAAAGTGGTAGTGGAAGTATTTCTAGAACTAGGTCGGGGAGACGACCAGTGAATCCTCATCTGCAAAATCGAGTTATTAAGATTGAAAAGGAACTATGTGTAGAATGGTTGCTGCCTAGCAGGTCCTTAGTGCTCGATGTTCTTGAAGATCAAAAATTGGTAGAGTGTTTTTCGAACAACAATGGTCCTTACTTTCCAAAACTAGTGAAACAATTTTACGATTTTGTAACCATTGAAGAATCGAAGAATGAAAATCGAGTAACTTCTTTTGTGAGTGGAAAAAAGATGTCGTTATCATATGTTGAATTGGATGAGTGCTTGAAAGTTCCACATGAAGGAGTATTTGGGTATGTCCCGAGATCCATTCCACCTACCAGTGACATTTTCGATTATGAGACTGCTTTGCAAGAGCTGACTTGTGATGGAAGTCAAAGACAAGTAGTTTCTGTAGAAATGGATGGAGAGAATAGGCTGCTATTCAAATTTGTTCAACATTTTTTGATACCAAGGAGAGGAGACTTTTCCAATTTGAGATATCAGGATATCTATCTCTTGCACCTCTTAAGAAATTGTGTAAAGGTTAATCTGTGCAGATTGCTGATGCTCCATATGGAAGATATGATAAGGCCAAAATCAACGACAAATACCCTATTCTTTTCTAAGCTAATCTCTGTGATGGTCAATGTAAAAGGGGTTGTTGTGTCGCAAGATGAGACAATGGTAGTAATGAATAACTTCTGTATCAAAACTATAGTTTGTATGTACATAAAAATAAATTAGAACCCTTGGAGAGGAGAATGGGTCAACGATGACCAGAGGGTGTATGACAATTTTAATCCTATGAATCATCCTTCAAGACAAAAGGATGTGAGGGATCCAGGTCTGGGACCTAATGAAGAGGATCCAGACTTCAATGATGATTCAAAATAGGAAGAGTCCTATGCTGATGAAGGAGGAGACCCTGACATGCCTCCTAGCCCAGCTCCTAGAAATCTGGTTTAACTTATATCAGATAAGGAAGAAGATGCTTTTGAAGCTGTTGAAGAGGCTGCTATACAGATTGAAGAAGATGTTTATGAGAGTGAAGCATCTCTATAAGCTGATTTGAGTGTGAGTCCAGTAATTGGACAATGTTTAGTACCTACTGAGGAAGCAAATGATGTTGAAATACCCTTACCTAATCTAGAAGACCCTCCTGCTACTGCAGTGATGGAATTGATTGTGGAAGAATCTCCTCAGGATGAAAGACCTGCTGAGGATGCTGTTGTGAATGTTGTTGATAATGCAGTTATCCTAATTGAGGATTCACCCATTGAGGGGGAGCATCAATCTAATCTTGGAAGTGTTACAGTGGATGTTGGGTTTAAGGACTGGACAGAAGATCCTGGTTTTGTAATCTATGGTTTAGACTATTCAGATTTAGAAAATGCAGTATCTCACAATAGACTTAAGATTGCTTATGATGTCTATTTTAAGGTATTCCCTGAAGATGTGGTCAGAATGCATGACCTGGATACTTTAAATAAAAACATTAAGGAATGTTTTGTAGAAGAGGTAAAGAAAATGGATGTTTCTATGGTATCTTTAATTCAATCAGTTATGACTGACTCTGTGGTCAGTTTAGCTTCTGAAAGAGCATCTGTAGCAGTTGCACCTGCTGATTTGGTTACCAAGGCTGATATGGATATCTGAAGGGATGAGCTGAAAGAATCTTTTCTTGCCTCAGTTGCTGAGATGAAGCACAGATTTGCTGAAGAAATATTTATGCTGGAAAGATCTTTTGAACTATCTCTTGCCTGTAATTTATAAACTTTTATTGGTGAAATAGTTGAAGATGTTAAAGAATTCCAGGCTCAATTTTCTAGACTTGAAGAAGATCTTGATGCTCTAAAGGAATCTGTTTTTTCTTTAGATTCTTACATGAGCTCAAAATCTCTATCATATATGGACTTAGCTTATGTGAAGAGTGTTGTAAGCCAGATGGTTTCAGTATTTGATGGTTTCAAAACTTCTATGAAAGATCATATTAAAACCCAGGAATCTGATGTTCAAAATCTTATCATTGGATTGACCAAAAGATTCAAAGAGACTATCTTTCTCTGTTGGTTCCCTTGAATCTAAGACTTCGATGGACTTGAATAAAATTCGAGCTATGATTAAAGAAGAGCTTTGTTCTTCCTCAACCAGTGGCTCTATGGACTCATCTGAGCGGAGTAGAGTTGTTCTCTCAACCATAGATTCAGCCAGAGAAATTATGAAGATATTACAAGACTAAATTAGAGATGCCTCTTCCTCTCACAATGAATTGAAAGAAAAGGTGGACTTATATTTCTCAAAAATTTACACAAAGACCCAAATGACCAGTCATTTTAAGCTTTTGATTGAGAATATGAAACTGCCTCCTGTCAATCAAGCCTTTAGAGAGAATGTTAGCAAGCTAAGAGAATTGACTCCAGCTTTGGACAAGTTTATGGAGAAAAAAGATGGCTTCATATCCGTTATAGATAGAGGGGAGGAATAATTATGGATTTTAGAAATCTTTTGCTGCCCTTTCTGCATGTGGATGCTAGTCTTGTAATTTCCCCTCCTGCTTTGCCTGCCCTTTCCTCCACTGCTTCTCCAATTCAGGTGACTTCTGTTTAATCCATTCGAATCCTCACACATATGATCACGTAAAGGACTCCTCAATACAAGCCAGGAACAATGTCCGTTGCTCAGCCTCCTGTGGTCATTTCAGGAATTCCTAAGCCTTCATCAGAATCCTCACCTCCTAAATCCTCTTCTGACCCCAAGGTCCAATCTCACGTTGAGGATGAGGGTTGATCCAGTAGCTGGACTGTTTGATAGGAATCATATATATTTTTTCTTCAATCTTTGTTCATTTTTGCCACATTTAATACAAGTGAATCTCTTCAATTCCTATTTTTCCACTTCTCTTTATTATTTCCCACTTTTTGATTATCACAAATTGGGAGAAATATTTTACAAAGGAGGAGACATACTCTCTATGTATCAAAAGAGGAAGATATCTTCACCTAGAGGGAGAAATATTAATTAATGGGGGTGAAATTTTATCTAAGAGCTATCATGATTTTCACCTCTAATACCTCTGAATTTCATCCTCTTATACCAGTGATTTTTCTCTCATTTTCTGATATTATTTACTTTAGCTCTCTGATGTTCTCTAATACATTTAATTCTATCTCTGATATATCCTCTGATACAATTTTTTTTAAATAAGTTGTGATTATCAAAAAGGGGGATATTGTTGACCTCAACTATTTTGATAATCCCAATTATGCTTTAATATACTTTTATAATCTCAATATAATTTTTTTCTATGTATTAATCTAGTATCAAGATGATAATAATATTAAAATGATCCCTGAGATATTTCAATCTATGTTTATCAATGCTTATATAAGTTCTAGAGTAATTATAACCCATTCAGATGTGTTTTGAATAAAACAGACAAGTGTTATAGCTACTAATACAGAGAAACCGGTACTCCGTCTACCGATAGACAGAGTCACTGATACACTAAGGTCACTGATATAAACAGAGTTACCAATAAGAAGAAACAAAGTCTACTGATAGAACAGATGAGCTACCGATGTGCATGTCCACCAATAGTTACCAGTAGAGAAAGCCTACTGATACGAGTACTGAATCACAATCCAATGTTACCGATATGAGGAAGTATACTGATAGAACCAGTCTACCAAGCTACCGACTAACAAACAGACCAGAAGTCTACCGATAGACAGAAGTCAACTGATAGACCCACTTCACATATAGTTACTGATACAGGTATAGTCACTAATATAGCGAGCTACTGAGGGAGAGACAGCTACCGATGGAGCAACAAATCCTAATAACAAGAGCTACCGATGGAACTAAAGTCACCGGTATATGAGCTACCGATGCAAGTTCAAAAGAGCTACCGATGGAAGGTTCTAAGACACAAAGTCCATCATGCACGTCTACCAATAGAACGCTACTAATGCTTGACCAACCAGTCAAACCCTATACTCCTCACACTATTTATTTATGTAGCTAACCATTACATTTGAAGATTTTAATGCAGTTAATGTTATTTAATGATTTCAGTTTCATATCAGGGAACCATACCTAGTACCCATGAAAAAGGCGATTATTCTTTTCGACCGAAGCCGAAAGCTATAAAGTGATGGAAAGAGAACACTGAAAAGAGAGAGATGAATAACACACTCCTTGAAAGCACTACGGGTGATGCATATTACACAAAAACTGCACTAAGAAGACACACAAAGGGTGAAAGAGAAAAAAAGATGAAAACATTCAAATGTGGAGCATTTTTCTCTTGTCTACATCCATACTCCAAGAATCCTGAACATACACGAAGAAATTTATTCTAGAGGAGAACACAAGCTGCATCTTTAGTGAAGAACTACAACAAACATTTCATGCACTCAGGCTGCTAAGCTGGACCAAGAATAAAAATAAGAACACGACACTTTGTTTTTAGAGAAATATAATAGAAGGACTCAGAAGCTTTTTTGATAAACCAAACGAGTCCAGAGCTATGCTGCTAATCAGTAAAGATTTTATAAAATCAATCATACTTCTCTTATCTTAGTGATTCTATCTTTATATTTTGAGTAGTGTGTGTACCCTGTTTATTTTACACACACACTGTCTCCTATGCTAAACTGGAGGATTCTTAAATCCTAATTCAAACATCATAACTCTTTTGTTTCCCACTGTGGATGGTGGTAGAGGTCGAGTAAGACCTGAATAGCTTGTGAACTGTTTTTTGTTTTTCTCACGAAGAACTGTGGTAGAGGTCTTTGTACCTGGACAGTAGTATACTGTTGTTTACCCCCGATCAAGGGTGTGGATCAATTTATATAAATTGTTGAGAGTAATAAGTCTCAGCTTGAGAATGAACCTCTTGGTTATCCTTGATGTGCTTTTATATTAAGTCTATAAGTACTACATATTTATTTTACATAATCTGCTGCTATTACTTTGAAATACAAAACTATTTTAAAGCTACTTTGATAGTTAAATTAGCAAGTGTTTATACTTATTGTAAATCAGTAAGTTAGTTTCAAAAGTTAATTTAATCATCAAATTATGTTAACTGATACCTAATCAATCTTTGAGAAACTAATTGAACCTTTATAGTTTGTATCGATTCACTACAGTTTAACTTTGTTTTTAAATTGGTGGATTTTAAGAGAAATATTTTTTAATAGAAATTTTAATTTTAACTCAATTCCGCTTCCCTCTTGAGTATCCACTCCGACCAACAACCTTAGTTAGGATGACATTGACGAAGGTGACAATTGGCCCTTATAATACATCATTATCATTGTTTATATTTATTAATATATTTCTGTCTTATCTAATTCTTTATAGAGTTTTTTGATATATATTTTATATATATTAAGTATTTTTTTGTCTCATAATTATGATATTATTTCAAAAAACCATGTTGGCATCTGAGGAAACCATGGAAGGAGGTGATAGTATGATCTAATGGTGTATACACGGTCCATAAAGAGTTCTCCTAATCATGTGAGATCTCAATGAATGTATGAGACATATTATATTTTGTAGGGGGTGTTTGAAATTTTTGGAATATAGGTTGGGTAAACTATTTGACCAAAACATATTTTTCAGTGATTTCCTTTCAGTTTAATATATATGGAGACCACACAGATTTCCAAAATGTGCTACTAAACCATGTAACTCACCCAATTTTTAAATTTTAAGAACATCATAATTTTCCATAATCTAATTTCATGTATTAGGGTATAATATCACCTATCATTCATCCCTGAAGACCCTAATAACATACCTCCCTTGACCCCATCTTCCCCATGTATTTTACCTCAAATTTTCCCATTTTTATTATTTATAATTCATGTAATGATTCAATTGATACATTCCTCTCCTATTATTCATTCCTTTCTATTTTTTTATCTTCACCCAAAAACCATAAAATACATTTTGAATAAATTTATGGTTTACTGAGAACCTAATCACTGGTATTTTGATATAAAATGTTTATAGAAATCATATTAATCTTTACTTGAGTATCATCCATTAAAGGAAACTTATTCTGTTAGGGATAATAGATGATCTTCTTTAAAATTCATTTAACTAACATGTATTTGAATGATTTTTTTTATAAAACAATTTATTACCAAATTATATCCATATACTATAATTGTGTGGTTGTTTCTATGATTTTCATGGATTTCATCACGTGTTGTATAATGATTTTCTATGATTTTATATTTTTAATCATTCAATTTTTTTAATAGTAAAAAGTTTATATATAAATGATATATAAATATTATGAAATGAATTTGGAAATGGAATGGGTTTTTGAAACTCCATTGATATATCGAAAACATTATTTTCAACTAATGAATAGCATGGTTTCATAAGGACCTTTTAATAGAAGAAATTTTTTTATAAAAGAGGTCTTAGTGTTTAAAAAGGGTTTCAAATAATGTGTTAGTATTTAATTAATTTTAAAATATTTTTGTAATGTATGTTTTTACATTTGAACATTCAAATATTAATGATATGACATGGAATCCCATTTTAGTTTTCGAATGTCTATTTGGAACCATATAAAATGAGTTGTTTGATGTTTTCTATGACACTCATTTTTCACCATGAATGTGACTTTGGTAAAATATTTCCTATTATGGGAAGTATAATATTATTGATGCTTTTATTATATAAAAATGTTTGGTTATGTGTGATGGTGTTCAATGTGATATTATATTTATTTTATTCTCATTTTTATGCCTATGATGATAATTCCTTGATTTTTTAAACATAGCCACCTATTTATATATATGGGGACCCTTAACACTAAGAGTTTTTTTAGAATTTTACTATACTATTTATATCACATATTAGCTAGTGACAAATTATAGATCACAATTCCAATGCTGGTGGTGTACCTCTTAGGAAGTCTATGTGGGAAAGTAGGGTAGCTTATCTTATTTTGGGTGAAACGTTGGAAGATTGTAGCTGCCATTTTATTTATTTTCAAGGATTCTATAACATTATAATGTAGTTAATTGCAGATTTTTTCTTATTTACTATTTATATATTCGTTTTTTAATATTCCACCATTATTCTGGTTTTATCCCCTTTTTAATTTTGATTATATAATACCATGGAATAACTGCTATTCTTATTAATGAAATTAAATGATAGATTATTCCATACCACCTTATTGAATGATGTGGTTTTTGTTTGTATGATTTTTTAAAAGTAGAGTTTTCTCTTGATAAAGGTATTCGCAAAAGAAACAATGTTTTTAAGGAAAATATATTATATTATAAAGATTAACATCATGATACCATTTGATGTTCCATAGTGTTTTCATGTAAATTGATGCCTTTTTATAAATTTAAAATGTAATTAGATTCCCAAAAAAAATTTAGTGGAATGATATATTATATGTCTTCTATTATACACACATATATCACTGTTTATTTTCAATATGTAGATCAAAATAGTATTATTTCAATTTCCTTTGTACTAATCTACATAGAAACATCGAATAGATCATACTAAGAATGTTTATCTCATACCCTATATATAGACACCCTCATGTATATGTATTTCTCATGTTTTATTTAAGGAGAATAGATTATTAACCTTATTTATTCATATTGGGTGTTTCAATGGGGGGATGTTTCCAGAGGTGATGAGTAGAAGGGAGATACATGGAGTTGGAATTTTTACTATATTGGTTTTATTTTAATATATTTTTGGTTATTGTACGTCATCTATTTTATCTTGTGGTATTTCAATTTCTATTTTTTCTACCTTTCTATACAATGTATGTGTTTTTTTTTTGTAAAAGTGAGTTTGGAATTTTTTTTGTGTTGTAAAGTGTTTAGTATTTGATCTTTTCTATGACATTATATATTTCATATGTATATTAGACAAATGAATAGACATAAATTCAATAATATTCAGTATGCTTGTATTGTTTTTTTATTTATTATTTGATTTATAAATCGTTAAAAACATATTATTCCTTGATGTAAATGCAATACAATCTAGCCCATGGTTATTAAAAACACCCATTAGGGCTTATTTCAGTCTGATCCAAGTGATGTGGTAGGAAAAACGTGTATATTTTGTGAATAAATAATATTTGATAATCATATTGTTTTTTGGGGTCCTTCTTGGTATAATAAATAATAGTATTTTTAGAACTCAAGAGGTAGATCATGTGTAGGTTCATGATCACCCCATTTCATGATGAAACTTATGTTTCCATGGGTAGTCATGGTTTTGATTATTATTCAAGATTTCATGTTCATTTTTTCATAGATGTTTGTTGAGTTGAATTGATGGTATTTGGAACCAAAGGTGGTTTATGAGGTAATATTTAGATTTATTAAATTTTGGATGAATATGGATAAAGAATCCTGGCTTCATGGTTAGAAAACATAATTTAGTAAATCATTAAGAACCATTGTACATGGTAATGATGACTTCTCATTTGTTGTTTCACGGTTGGCATGATGTCCAAAAAACACTACATCCAAACATTCCATAAGATTGTATCAATAAAATATTTTATTTTTGATGTACTTTTATATCTTAATTGATAATAATTAAGTTTTATATTGATTTAAAAATCATCAAAGTGAATTTTCCATTGAATTAATGACTTTAGGTGTATTTTTTATTGATTTCACGTATTTCAAATGTTGATTTGTATTTTAAGGGACTAGTTATAAAGGAGAATGGTGTTTTGTGGGGTTTTTTCTTTTTAATCCATGTTTTATAGTAATAAGTAGGATCATTTTTTCATTCATTAATTCAAAATTTGATTATATAAAAATAGAAGTTTGGGAGACTATTTTGAAAAAGAAAATGGTTTTGAACCCCTTTTGGGGATATGTTATTTCATCCTTCAAAAGGACTGTAAAATGGGACATTATAGTTGTCTAAATAAAATAACAAAAATTAATGGAATTGTGTGATTTAAAAATTGTACATAAGAAATTATTTTCCAAAATAACTTTTCAAGTGATTTTTATTTAAATACTTTTTTTGTTTTAATTAATTATGACTCATTTTACCCCTTGGATTATATGTGGTTGTGTGAATACAATTAGAGGCATTAAAAGACTAAATTATTAATTTGTGTTCTTAAATTATACCTTATATATTGTACTTGAGTTTAAGTATAAATTACATCTATATATATATTCCTCATGGAGATTCTCATGATCTACAAGATTCAGTTCTTGTATTTTTTGACTCGACCAAGACTCTAAATAGATTGGTGGTAATGACACCATTCCTTCTTTAGGGTCCAATATAGGGTTCACTTAATGTAAATTCTACTATTTTCCAAGGGTTCGAATGTTTAGTTATAGAGATGATGTTTATAGAGAATGTTGTGGGAATATTAAATTACCTGGATACTTTTTAGGTCTCAAGGGTGAAGGTTTTGTGATCATATTGAAAGGATATAGATGAAAGTATATTGATATTATTATTTTATAAGAAATTTATGATAAAAAATATTTGCATAATTTATTATTATTATCATTTATTGGTTCTGTCAAAAGGATATTAAAGTATAGAATGACATCAAATTTATGAGCCACCATTAGGGATAGTGGTTTGTGAAATATTAGGATAATCACTTTTCAAATTTTACATCATTTTTCTAGATCTAAACAATAACGATTACTTAAAATATTGATTCATTTAAGAGGGATTCATCTAGATCATATATATATATAGTGTTTTAATCTATCTTAAGAACATATATACAGATAGTTCAGAAGGCCTTGATGATTTACCTTTTATAGAAAGAAGTTTGACTCAAACCTAGAGGTCGAATGGGTGAGGTTAATTCTTCTCAGATCCGCATTTATTCAAATAATAATATTTTCTCACTCCTATGATTTTAGTATTTGGATCCAAGGATGTTCAATCCCTCATACATGAAATATCTAATTACTTCTCTTTGATGCGTCCATCTCATCCATCTCTTGTTACTTTGTATGTTCATTCCACTAATGAATAAAAATAAATATCATGTTTATGTTAGGGAACGTTAATCCACCATTTTTTGGGTTGTTTCTTGATCATTTTAGATAATATGGAAATGTTTGAATGAATCATATCTATTGTGTAGGGTGGTTCTGTTTTACATCTTATGGGAAGTTGGTTATTTGACTAGTATTTATTAATTAATGTTGTTAATATATGCTATGGTCTTTAGTATGAGTGATATGAGTGAAATTTTTCTTTCAATTAGGATGGAGTCCATTTGAATCAAGATTGATTAATCATTAGTGAAATGTTATAAGTGATGATCTGTGTTATAAGCATTTTTTTCTTAAACCTCAATTTAGAGATATGGTGTTCCATATTAAGGTATAATTATATTTTTGGGTGTAACATCCTTAGTTACTATGTGATAATTTTGTGGTTATACATTTTCTTTGAGTTCATGGAAGTTTATTTTTGGTTGGTAATTCCGTCTTATATTTTTATCTAATTCATTGATGTTTAGTGTGATGGGTAGATGAGTTTCTATTCTATTCAGTATTTTATTGAAGTTAAATTTATTAGTGGTGTGACTTCTTGTAATTGTTTTTCCCTTTAAACCAACCAATTTAGATGATATATAAATTGTATGGAGTTCTTATTATGTAACCATTTAATAAATTCTTCTGAATATTTTTTTTTGGGTTTGGGATTTATCGGTTTTCATAGGATGCTCGATAAGGGATTGGTAGAGCTTGGAGTTTAAATTATTCAATAGAGGTTTTTTCAGGATGTAATATATCTTTATGACGTGAATATTATTTCAAATCCTAGAGTCAATGGATTCATGACTACATGTTTCTGAAAATAATTTTCCATTCAATTAACACACATTTGGAATGAATTATTCATGATTTGAATAAATATGAGGCATAGGAATCCGAGAATTTGGAAAATAATATTTGGGCATCATGATTGGGAAATTCATGGCCCAAACAAAATTAAAAGTCCAAATTTATGAGATTCGTGAATAATCATATTGTGAATAAATCTTAAATGCATGGAATGTGTTGAGTAAATCCTAGGAATAAATTTTGTAAACACTCAACATTACCTCATTCCCCTAATTGGAGTTTGTTATATTGTAATGTTGATTTTATTTGGAGAGAGTTTAGAAGATAATTATAATAACAATAAGGTTTCATTTAGGGGGATATGGGGTTTTCATATATGGTAGTTTTCTTCTAACTATTACTCGTTATTCCAGTTATATGCTCTAGTTAAGAATGCTTCTTTGTGGTAGGGGATCCCCGTTCTATCCTTATTTACAGGTATGTTTGGGGATTTCATGATTTTATAATCTAATGAGTGGATTTTAAGGAATAAATTAACGATGATACTAAGGCAAAGTAAGTATAATTCATGTTAGTGGGGTGAAATAACATGTTTTTTGATCTTTTCAAATTATTTATACTATAATTATTCACTATTGTTGTTTTTGTTAAAAAGCCTAATTGTTGATAGTATTTATTATGTTTTCACTAAGATAAAAATGAACCCATATTAGTGATGATTTTTTATCTCTCCCTAAATGAATAATATGATAATTATTTTTGGTAAATGAATCATCTTCCAATGGAAATCCCAAATTTTGTAATAATACCCCAGCTAATTAATGAGGTAATGTAATTGAAGCCTTTTTTAATTTTAAATCTGGAGTTGTGAAATATATGAAATGATTGTATTTGTTATTGTGATTATTATGAATCTATTTTTTATGTAGGACCTATTAGAGATGTTACCATGATATTGGGGACTGTATTGGGTGCGTAATATGTTTTTCAATGTATAGATTATTAGATGGCATGGTTTGTAATGATTGAAAATGGACAACGATGGTTTTGTATATTATTTTTCGTTATATGGGTTGGCATTCATTTCATTATCGTGATATTGAATGTGATATATGAAACATGTTATATTGTGTGGTTGTGTTTGTTTTCTAGTTAGAAATAGAATGAATAACATTATGAAACTAAAAGTCATGGGTTGAGAAACTATTAGGCATGGGAAAGAATTAAATCAAAGAATTAGATGGAATTATTATGTAGTAATTTAAGTAAATGGAATAAATTTTAAATGAATGTTCTATGTTATTGTGAATTAAATGGATTCATAAATTTGTGTAAGTGGAAACTATATAATTTCAGAAAAGGTGGAACATATAATTGAATGATTAAATTATGTTTTTTTATATGGTGGATGTGTATAGTAATGCATTTATTGGCCACATTATTTGTGAGAGATATCATGAAGTAGAGTTTCAGTTTTTATGATAATTCTAGTATGGTTTATGTTAACTAATAGGTTGGTCATAGTTTTCTAACCATTTATCTTGTATTTTCAAGTTATTTTTATATGCACCCCGTATGAGTGGTAAAACCTTACTAATACCAAATGGTTTTGGGTTCCTAGGGTTTTCCCCAACATGAAGGATTTTGATGAATTAGATGGATGAATACACCCTCTTCCCAGACCCCCTTCAGTAGTACAGATGATGACATGGGTTAGTGTTTAATATAATCATGTGATGGAATATTGGTGTTGAATATCACCCAGTAATGATATGGGTTGGTGTTGGAGACCACACATTATTAATGGTTAAGTGTAGGAGATCACCCAGTGATGAGGATGATGTGATATGTTGCGGGTCATGCGTTGTTGGAGAATGTCATGAGGATGATGTTCTTCACCTTAATGATTATAATCAATGTGAATATTATCATTGGAATATCCCTTCTAATAATATAACTATGTCATATTTAGAAAAAGATTATTATATAATGCTCCCACACCACATGATAGAAAAAATGAAATTTAATTCTATGAACTTTAACAATATATTTAGTGAATAAATATGTCCATAATAATTTAATATTTCATAATGGGATAAAAAATAGAAAACATGATAACAATAATATTTAAATTTTGATCTACATTAATAACTGAAATAGTTGTACTCATGAACGACATGAAAAGTATTAGTAATAAAGTATTTATATCGAAAATTAAATTAAATATATCCCTAATAGAAATTATAAGTGAATGAATAATGAAAGAAATATAAGGTATTTATAGAATGTAGGAAAACAGTATTACCACTACAAATCTAACCTTTGGAATAGTTATCTAGTTGTTGGAGTAGAAAAATAATAATTATTAATAGTAACCTAACTGTTATAAATGTAAAATCACATATGGAATTGGAAAATAATAATTAGTAATCTTATAAAACGAATATATAATATATTTACATCCTGATGGAATTAAATAATTATCCTAATATTGATAAAATATGTTTTTGTATTTTTGTAAACCAGATATGTTTTATTTGCATTTTTAGGATATATATAATGATTTAAAACCAATTTTATTTTCGTAAAATGTATTTATAAATTAATATTATGTTTTATTATAATATTATTTTCCAATACCATAATTAATTTTTCAATGGGATAGAAATTTTACCATAATAAGACATTTCTATTTTTTTTAAAAATAAGGGTTTCATTTAAAAATTAATTATATCATATTTAAAAGAAATTATTTTCTTAGAATTTATTACATTTTTTAAATTTACACATTGAAAAAAATAGATTTATTTATTTGGTATATTTCAATAATATTTTATTTTTTAGTGAATAGTGAATCCCAATAAAATTAGTTTTTGACATTAGAAGTAAAATAATTGATTAATTACATAAAGGGGTGATGTAAGAGACCATTAGTATGAACTCACCTGTTCTATTTACTTTATAAATCCACAATATTAACTAATTCGGTAGTGTTTAGGAAAAATAAAAGAACTAATGAATATAATATTCAAAAACACCTCTCTCATAAAATTATAAATACCGCTCTTAAAAACCTATTCACCTCAATCCTTCTAATAGTTGGTTATTAGAAAAAATAAAATCAATTATCCTCTTAATAACCTCCACTACTTCCATGTTTTTATGGTCTTATCAAATACCATTTCAAGGAGACTTAAGGGATATCCTAAGCAGATACAACCAAAGGACGAGGTAAAATTATCGACTAAACCACATTAAATTTTATTCTTCTTCTACCACCATCATGTGATCCCCATAAAGATAAAAATATTATCATTATTATCATAAATATATTTCTATTTTTTATTATGGTTTAATATCAGTCGGCTACTCTCAAGTAAATCTGTTCTTAAATGAAAATATTGTTCATAGTATGGTTGGTTCACTGCCTCCCTGAAAAGGCATTTCTTTATTCTCCTTCGCCTTCTGGGATGGTCATAAAAATATTATTGTTGTTAAATAAAAATATTGTAAGTATATTATTATGGATGTCATGTTATAGAAGGAATTAATAAGATTAAATTAAATAAAATGAACCCAGTTCATGATTTTCAGAATACCACATTAGCAAATTAACCATATGACGAAAAATACTTTACAAAATGAATCATCCCAATGTCATAAACATTATTATATTTAAGACTATTTCAATATAAATATATTAATAAAATTTAATTTCACTTTTTTATTAGTACTCCAATTTCACCAGAAATTGTATAATTCTCCCCAAGTGATCCGAGCATGGAACCGTGAAACGAACGCCCTCAGAACAGTGAAATTTAAATTTATATCACTATGTAATGGTTGTAAATAATCATAAAATATTTATTGTAAATATTTAATATATTTAAATGTTTATAATTTAAGATATTAAAAAATCTAATTTGATTTTATATGACAATAAGTGCAGGTGCAGAATAAATCTTGAACTCGACGTAAGGGATCTTTCTAAAACACCCCTTTATCTTTGGGTTTTTCTTTCTCTCTCTTCTGAAAAATTTATCACTATATTATTTCTATCTAATTATAATATATTATATATTATATATTATATATACATATATTCATAGTTTAATTCTATTTTTATTCATAGGAATATACATATTTTGAAGGTTCTATTCTCAATTTTATTTGATAATAAAACCTGAATAAATAGAACTGCTCTGTTTCTAACACTGTTATAATAATAATCCATAAAATTTTTTTAAACATACTCAGCATTTAAAATTTCACTTTATATTATGAAAGAAAATTATTTTATTTATATTTTTATGTAATTTTATATGATTTTAACCATATTTATATATTCATTACATTTTCACTAAAAAAACTCCATTAGTGGTAAATTTCTAATGTTACAAGGAATTCCCTTTTCACGTATTCACATATGTTGGAATTATTTTTTCTTGATATATAATTAATTTTAGCTACGAATGTTGGATTGAATTATACCCCTTCTCTAATGCAAAAAAATTATCACAATGTTTCTATTTTTCCTAAAAGACATGATTATGAAACCCATTTTATTCTATGTGTAATTAATATGCTAATACACTATGTCTAAATTCATACATGTCACAGATTTTAATTTACATGTAATAATTGGTTCAGTTAAAGATAAATCCAATCAATTTGGGTATTTTTTTTCTCGTGAGATGATATGTATGATATTATTGAGTAAACAATACCCATTATGGGACTCTATGCACAATGTGATCTTGTCGCAGTAGTTAGTGTTGACTAATGCTTCTGTGATTTTTTATATTTTTTCTAAATTCTTATTTTTCCATGATATTATGATTTAATTTTATTTATTTCATAATAATTTTTGATTATTCATGATCATTTTATTCTATGATACCATGTTTTGAATTTTGACTCGTATGAGGTGCTTCTTCATGGTGTTTATTCCCTTTTCTATGATTTACGTCTCACCAAGTTTTTCATTTATTCCCTAGGTTATCCTATAAAATTAAATAAGATAATTGAAATATATGTTCTGATTATATATCACAAAATAATGAAATTTAATTTTATTCTTATTTTTAGGTATTATGATCCTATTCTTCCAAATATGTTAGGTCATATTATAGTTGGTTTGAAATTATTAGTTACTTATCATATAAATAATTTAAATATTTGTATAAAAGAACTGGGTTATTTTAGATTATACAAATGAAGGTCTTGTAATTTTTGGAGAATATGAATATAATGGGCTAAAAATATCAATGGTTCTTAGTATATATATAGGAAAATATCGTAAAATTTCAGTGAAGTATAGACTGATTGGAGTATAAGAAATTACATCTTCGTATGGATGCTTTAAGTTTATGTGGATATGGAATTGATATACCGTGAGGAAATAAACATTACATGGGAATATTATTTATTAACTTGATTATGACAATGTGATCAATAATGAATCATTGTTCCATAAATAGTTCAACACTCTCGTGGGATATATTTTTTCAAACTAACAAACACTTTATGAAAAAATACAAGGTACATAAATAGATTATAAGTTTGAAAAATTAATTGTAAAATTACCACTGATAAAAAATAAAAATAACAGAGAATTACATGTTATGTTATATGTGTCATTTATATGAAATTTCTTATATTTTCCTAGTTTCCATTGTATATGTTTATTAGATTTAGTACTCTCATCCCCAGGTTTATTTTGGGAATCGTAGGTGACTTCAACCATAATCAAATAGTGGAATGTGTGATCACTATTCCATCATCATTTTCAAATTTCTTATATGATTATTGTATAAAAAACTGATCATATCATGAAATTTTAAAATAACAATTTAAACATCACATCAATACATGGGGGTTGAGAAATCTGTGTGAACAAAACATGCAAAAATTATTGTATCCCTGTTATATAGCTCTTCACCAGTTATTTCTTGTGGAATTTTCCTACTAATAATTCTTTCACTACATCATTTCGTGAATTTTAATATTTTATTGGGAATTAATTGAGTTTAATTATATAAATCCATCATCATTTTTTTAGGGAAGTGTGATTACTCATGATGTCGTGGTTCGTCCTCTTATTTTTAATAAGTGTAAAGAGGATGATAAATATGCTTTGAAATATTATTCTCTAACATTGATATTATTTACTAATGGATAAAAAATATATATCAAATTATTGAGATATAAAAGAGAATAATTCTTGAATAAAATCCCATTGTGATGGACTATACGGATGTATTCATGGAATAGATTATTAGAGTTCCCCCTGATTGAGAGGTTGAGTTCTCAATTAAACCTACACCTGGATATCTACCCATATCCTCGAATCCTTATAGAATGAAAACCATTAAGTAGGTTTATTTGAAAAATAGTTTCAAGATAATATTGATAAGGGGTTTATACTCATTACTACTTATATATAGGGTGTACCAGTCCTCTTTACAAATAAGAATGATGGGTAAATGTGTCTCTTCATTAATTTTTATAAACTCAGAAAAATCACAATAATGAAAATGTATACCTACCACAAGTTTATATCTTACTGGATCAACTAAATGGTTCCATATACATGTCTAAGGTGGATCATTGATATGGATATCAGAAATTAATAGTGAATAAGGAAGATGTTCCCCAGAGTACCATTGGAACAGGGGATAGACATCATGAGTTCATAGTGATTCCCTTCAGACTCACTAATGATATAAAAATATTCATAGACTTATTGAATATATTCTTTATAATTAACATATAACCATTGTTGAAGTATTCATAAATGATATTATGAATACAAAAAAATCATGGATTATCACGAAGATAATATATATACATTTCTAATGACTTTATGAAAAGTGATGTTATAATGTAAAATAAATGTGAGTTATAGACAGAGTAAGTGACATTATTATGAAATTTTATCACCAGAAAAGGGATATATAGAGAAAATTGTTAGAGAATGTAAATTGAGAAATGTTTTAGAACAACATATGTAATGGAGATCTGTAGTTTCTTTAGACAAGTTTTGTATTACTTACAATTTTTTTAGAAAATTCTCATCAATTTAAAACCCTATAACCAAGATGACATGGATGGGGGTAATGTTTTAATCAACCCATTAATGTTAAGATAGCTTCAATAAATTCAAAAAGAGTCTTTTCACTGTACAAGTACTTACAATGACCTCGTGTATGTATTTTTTATTATATATAGAGATGACTCAATGAACGGATTGGGGTTTTTTCAAATAAAAATGTATACAGTGATATCCAAAGCCTCAATTTAGTTGAAAGATCATGAGTAGATCTATCAAACACATTATTTAGAGTTGTCCATTGTGATTGTGGAATTGAATAATTAGAAGATTCATGTCTCTAGGGAGAAGTATGAAATATATATATATATATATATGGATTATAAGAGTCTAAAATATATATTTATATAGAGGGATTATAATATGTGACATCAATGATGGTCATACCGAAACATGGATTATGGCTACTCAATACACTACTATATGGGAAATGGGAATATAGTTGAATAATATCTATATAGAAAGTACTCTACAACCTTATCCCTAATGATAATTAAGAAAGATATAATCATATTAGACTTGTGGAAAATAAACAATGAACAAGGTAGGAACATTATCATTCTGATCTATAATTATTTATCATTAATCCCATCTAGAGAAGATAAAAGATGATTAATGGGATGATAATAAAATTCTAGTGAAGGTGGGAGTTATAAATAAGGTAAATACTAAATGTTAAAAAATGATGAACATGGTATTGTAATATTTGGGTCACAATAATGTGTTTCGTCAAATAACAAGATAAAGAAAGAACTATTTAATAATGTACATATCTTCAACTTATCTATCCACAAAGGGAGTTTTAAGATGTATCATGATATTTGAGATCACTATATTGGGTCAGTATGAATAAGAAAATCATGAAATATACATAAGAGTTCCTATTATTATAATAAATAATTGAGAAATGAAAAAATTATAAGCGGATGATTCAACCATTACACATGCCTACATAGAAATATAAAAATATCACCACATAATTTTTCCTAGTCTTCTAAAGATATACATAGAAAATAATCCAATATGGGTTTTTGTGAACTATATCACAAAGATAGACCATTCCATTACTATTCAAGAGGACTTCCAATTCAATCAACATGCAAGGATATACATCAGATATTATTAGGATGTTTTATGGAATACCACTATCTATTATATCTGACGAAGATAAAATATTTTACTCCTAGTTTTAGAAAAGTATCAAAAATTATCTAAATATTGAGTTTACCTTAATTATGACTTCAATAGATGATGGGATCAATATATTATATTGTATGAGTGCTCATACAATAATTAAATTTACTCAACCAAACAAATGGCCCAATATGAATCCATTTAGTGGTTGATATGTATAAAACCTATGTTTCAGTATGAATTTTGTGAACACAAAATTATGTAACTCAAAATGGAAAAAGAAGTTGTAGAAAATGTCATTAACATGTATTCACGCATCATGTATTCTCAAATTTGACAAAAGAGTTATGATGACATGTCACGACCCGTCTTAGTGGGGCCCACACTGGGACTCCCCAAGCCCGCCTCCAATAGGCCACGGGCTGGTGACTAGCACCAAGTAGGAATATTACTAATCATGGGAGGCATTTCCTAACTACCTGTACACAAGTACACATCTCCAATCCCACAAATTCTGAAATGTAAAAAAACAATAAGGAACAAAATCCATGCATACAACTAAACCCAACCAACATAGTACGATAGAAGGTAAAGTGATGAAAGTAAACTATGCCATAATACAATCCCACCAAAACAAAAGTCTAAAAACTACAAAGTCCAATTTAAAAACAAAAAAGGTACTGGTACTGCTGCTCGTAGCCGTAGGAACGCCTCGGCCTGAAGGGAACTCAGAAATCTCAGCCATGTCTTTGTCCGCCCTAGACACTATCAAAAAGCTTCTTGTCTGCACAAGACACGACACGTGCGAGCAAAGCCTGTGCACAGGTGAGTATAACAATACTCAGTAGAGGACCCTGAAAACCACAAAGAAGTACAAAATGTAAAGGTACTATCTGATATGCACAGTATATGCCTATAGAATATATAGCACAAACCCGGTATAATCCAAACACAAACCCGTAGTCTCGAGACAAGTCATTCAACCGCATACCCCCAACTTGGGGTTCAGTCCAAAGATTCAATGTAGCAATCATTCTAGGGGAATAAACTCCAAGACTCTTATATCACTGATGACGACTTTCTGAGAAGTACTATTCGTCAGGAAACGTCATGAAAGGTAGTTACACTCAATACGAGAGACACACTTCTGAGTGAGAAGGTTACGGTATATAGATGCACTCATTACAGGAGACACACTCTTGAGTGGAAAATATCATGATACACAGATGATGATCACTTCCAGGGCCATGGTGGACACCACAACTCATACAGAATTCACATGTTAGGTAGAGTATCGACGCCCGATGGAGTTGGTCACATCGATGTCAGACTCTACCTAGAGACAATAATGGATAGAGGATCTTCATTTGGTCCTCTCGGATGGATGTCTGACTCTATCAAAGAATGCACTGATGAAGGGATCATACTTCGGTAGATGTAAATGATGCATGACCTTTAGTGGAACGAGGAGAAGGGGCAGTAACCCAAATGAAATATGTCCATGTTACGGTGAAAAAAAGGACAATGTCATTTTCCAAAAAGTACAAAGTGTGTAGAAAAGTTACACGCCATGTTGTCGGACCCTGGGTACTGCCTGTGTATAACCACCCATATCATAAGCCTGGTCGTGTATGAAATTTAGTGCACAACGTGTAGTACAATGTACAATCCATGTACGAGTGACTGGGGTTGGCTCTGTGTATACTAGCAATGTGCCCGTACACGGTCATAAACTCGTATACTCTAACCCATCCAATCGGTACATGGGGTGACCCGCGTTACATGCCTCACTTGGCCGTGTGATGGAGTACATGGTCATGTACTCCATCTCGTGTCCGTGTACCCCCTGGATACATGCCGATTCCTGCGTTGCCGCCCCTGCCATGCGGCGTAGAGAGTACACGACGTGTCGTCTGAAGCCGTTTAGTCCAAACTATGTCTATGTACTTTCCAAAATACACGCTGAGCTTCGGGGAATGTCTAACATGCCGTGTGACCAGGGTCACACACCGTGTGATCCCTCTATGACCCTCGAAACCCTAACCACCACCACCAGTACTACACAGTGGGTTCTTCGGATGTACAAGCTGTGTAGTTTGGAAATTTCTAGAAACAACGCTCTTCACCAGCGCGCCTCTAGTGCTGCACCAATCGTCGATCCAGGTGTCCAATCTCCACGAAACACCAAGGTTTTGGTCACCAAAATTCCACGAAGCTGCTTCCGGTGTTTCTGGACCTCTTATCGGCCCGAAAAACATGCTTTGATCTTCCTGGGAGATGAAAGCTCGATGAACTACCCTTTCCGATCCGGTCCAATTCGTTATTCACCATCATCATCGCACCTACAGAAGGTCGTTGTGGTGCCGATTAATCTATTTTGGATTGTTACATCACAGAACGGATGCGCAAAGATCTATTGTTCATCGCCCGACAAATAATGCGAAGAACGCTTGAAAGAAAAAGGGGAAAAAAATCCAAAGGGAATTGAGGAATGAACCTCCACCATTGTTCATCACGGAATTGATCTTCCCCCGTTAGTTGGCTTAAAGGGGGAAGAATCAAAAAAAAACAAATCAACTTGGATCAATTCCCTGAATCATCCCAATGAAATCCCTCCCGCAAGAATATACAAATCCACTGATCAACTTGTTCATGGTTGATCTGCGTTCGTCGCTTTAAATCAAACTCATGGAAAGGAAAATTCAAATAACAAACCCCTACCTCATTAAGGGATCGATCGCCGACGAAGAGGCCATGAAACCGTTGTCTTCAAGATCCTTAAACCTTGTTGGCACATCGCTTCACAGCTTCGATACGTTGTCATTTGTCGCTGAGAGTTTTCTCTAGAGTTTCTCTCAATCTTTCGCAAACGACCGACATTCGATTATCCCAACAAAAAGGGAAACGTATTTGACATTCAAAAATACGCTGTGGTATTAATGAGTCCACCTTTCCATTCATGAGTCATTATGACGCGCCCTTTAATTATGGAAACAGTTTCCACGTTTCTGTGCTGCAGTGGATGTTTCCATAAAATAAAAATAATCATTTTGAATTTAATTTAATATTTATTTTTACTAAAAACGTATGAAAATTAGCCTTTTTCCCTCAACCCGTGCCGGTAGAGGTTAGACCCATTCATAGGTAAATTCATCGTTCCGAATGCAACGATGCCCTAATATTTTTAATCCAGACATCCGTTTGGAAAATCACACATCCACACACAAGTTTCGACTCGCTTAACTAAAAAAATTCAAACCACCATTCCGGGCTCACTAGGCCTCATAATGATGTGCCATCTTCACGCCCAATCTCTAAATAATTACATATAATAATTAAAAATAATACAAGGAAAATCTGAGACATTAAATTCTCTCCCCCTAGGGGCATTACATCCCTGAAAAGCCATTACAAAGGCTAGTCAAAAAGATGTGGGTACTGGGCTCAGATCTGGGCCTCCCACTCCCACGTGCTCTCCTGAAGATTCTTGTGCTGCCATCGGACATGCATAAATGGAATCAATCATCCACAAAGGATCCTCTCTTGTCGATCCTTGATCTACACCGGTTACTCAGCAAAGGTCAATCCATCCTTGACTTCCAGCTCACCCTTGTTGATGACGTGTGATGGGTCATGCCCTTACCTCCTCAGCTGCGACATGTGGAAGACATCATGGACAGATGCAACTGTGGTGGTAGAGCTAGGCGGTACGCCACATCTATAATTATAAAGATTATCTATAATGGTCTGATTAACCTCAGAGATAGCTTTCCACCACGACCAAATATTTGTAACCATCGTCGTGGTGAGACCCAATGAAAGACGTGGTCTCCCTCTTTGAACTCCAGAGGTCTCCGTCTTCTGTCAGCATAAGACTTCTGCCGACTCTGTGTAGTCTTCATCCACTCCCGGATGATCCTCACCATCTCAATGGTAGCTCGCACCAACTCTAGACGCATGAGTGCTGACTCTTCGGGGTCGGTCCAGCAAAGTGGTGACCGACAAGGTCTCCTATACAAGGCCTCAGACTATGCCATACTAATGGTGGAGTGGTAGATATTGTTCTATGTAGACTCCACCAGTGGTAGGTGGTCCTTTAAACTATGAACAATGTCTATGTAACTAGCTTGCAACATATCCTCCAGAACCTGAATGATCTACTCCATCTGACCATCAGTCGGGTGATAAAACGTTGTGCTCAAGCATAGCTGAGTGCCAAAATCCTCATGAAATTCCTTCCACAACTGGGATGTGAAACTGGAGTCTCGGTACGAGACTATTTTTTAGGGTAATCCATGAAGCCGAACTATATCTTTCATGTAGAGGCGTCCCAAGCTCTTTACTGATCTCTGCTCCCTGATAGCTAGGAAGTGGGTTGACTTGGTGAGTCGGCTAACGATCACTCATATGGAATCATACCCCTTGGACATCCGTGGTAAGCCTTTTATGAAGTCCATCAATATTCTATCCCACTTCCACTCTGGAACTTCCATGGGGTGATCTAATCAGGCTGGAACCTGGTTCTCATCCTTCACCTGCTGGCATGTGAGGCATCGAGAAACAAACTCTGCTACTGCCTTCTTCATGCCCGACCACCAGAATTGTTGTCGAAGATCCTGGTACGTCTTTGATACTCTAGGATACACTGCCAAAAGGGATGTATAAAACTCCCACAGGACCTCCTCCCACAATGCCACCGATACAAAAGTGCATCCACATAAAGAAGTATGTGCCCCCACCTTGCGAATATCCATCAGGAGCATGTCCTGTGGATATCTGAGCATGTAAGGCCACACAGTCGACATCTTCTAGATGCACCTCCCAAACCCATTGTAAGAGTGCAGGGGCGACAACCATCTACTGTAGGTAAGATGTTTCCTCTCCATCAACGAAGGATAACTACAACGCAGCTAACTGCTATGTCACCTAACTCAACAGTAGTGAGCTTGACCTTCTGCAAAGAGCATCATCCACCTTGTTCACCTACCCAGAAGTATAGATGATCTATAAATCGTAATCCTAGAGGAACTCTAGCCAACGCCTCTACCTCAAGTTCAGATCCTTCTGTGAGAAGATGTACTTGAGGCTCTTGTGGTAAGAGTAGACGATAAAATGCTCGACCATAAGGTAGTGTTGCCACATATTCAATGCAAAAACTACCGCTTCCAACTTGAGATCATGGGTCACATAGTTCTTATCATGTGGAGTAAGCTAGAGCGAACCATAAGCAATCACTTCCTGCCTCTGCATCAGGACACAGCCAAGCTCGGTCCCTGATGTGTCGCAGAAAACTATGTACTCGACACCCTCCTCTGACAATCTCAGGACTGGGGCGCTCGTCCAACTCTATCTCAACATCTTGAAAGCCTACTGGCACTTCTCCATCTACATTAACGGTGGCCCCTTCATGCTCAAGGCCTTCATCGGTGCTGATATCTAGGAGAAATCAGGAATTAATCTCCGGTAGTATCCTGCCAACGCAAGGAAGATTTTCACCTCCATTACACTCCGAGGTGGCTCCCATGCTATCACATCCTCAACCTTGGTTGGGTATACAACTACTCTATCTTCTAAGATGACATGTCCCAGTAACTGGAAATCCTGAATCCAGAACTGGAACTTTGAGAGCTTCCCATAGTGCTGGTGCTCCTGAAGTATGTCTATAATCATCCGCAGGTGTCTCGCTTTCTCCTGTTCTGATGCCAAGTAAACAAGGATGTATTCGATGAAGACCACTACGAAACAGTTGAAGTACGACTGAAATATCCGATTCATCAGTCCCATGAACACTACATGGGCATTCTTCACACCAAAAGGCATCACCAGGTACTCATAGTAACCATAGCGGCATACGAAATCTGACTTCGGTATATCCTTGACCCACACTCGTATCTGGTGATAGCCTGATCGAAGGTAAACCTTAAAGAACCACTATGCCACTCTTATCTGATTGAAGAGGTCATTGATCCTTGGTAGTGGATACCTTTTCGTTACTATCACCAGGTTCTAGAACCATTAATCCATGCACAACCTCAGACTCCCTTCTTCCTTCTTGTAAAACATTACTCGGGCTGCCAAGGGTGAAATTCTGGGTCTCATGAAACCCTTTCTCTACAAATCCTCCAACTTCACCCTCAGCTTGCGAAGCTTTACGAGATCCATCCAATATGCTGATGAATAAATCGGTGCCTTCACAGGGTGTAAATTGATGCAGAAGTTGATTTCCCGGCAGGGAGGTAATCTAGGTACATCGTCAGGAAAGACGTCCTAATACTCCGCCACTACTATTGGGAACTGGGAGTTCAAAACATCCACTACTCGGAGGGAAATCCAATCCAAATAATGAGAGATTGGTTACACCATCCAATGCATAAGCCCATTCTGTGTTTCCTGGGTTTCCATTTCTCCAACAAATGAAAACCTCATTCCATCAAGGTAGACACACTTCACTCTTCGACTAAAATAGTAGATTTGTGCATGGACTGAAGAAAACCAATCCTTACTGAGAATGAAATCTTATGGACTCGATGCTACCTCTAAGAGGTTCCAACCAAAAATCTCACCTCCAAGGGTAAGATCACACTATCTTCCAAGGTGTGTGATCTTCGAGTCTCCTCCCGTAGTTGTCTCTAGGCATAAGGATCGAGTCAACAGTTCTATCGGAATCTCGAGGTTTCATACAAGAATTGTGGCTACGAAAGAATGACCGGAACTTGTGTCTATAAGTATGGAAGCTATGGTATAAAAGGCAAAGACCGTACCTCGAATCATCACTGGGGCCCCTGGGTCGTATGCCTCGACCGTGTGTAGCTATCCTCGCCCCTGTCCCCCAGCTCCCTGAGCCTGGTGTGGATCTCTTGGGGGTGGTGGTGGAAGTAAGTCAAAGGGTATACCACCACCCACAGCTCTCCCTGCTCATCTGCCACATTTGTTGCCTGGCAGGTCTGTCTGCTCCACTCTCTACCTCTACCTCGGTGGTTTATCCACAGCTTTCCTGTCACCAGCTCGATGGGTCAGAAAATCTCTTGATAGATGTCCCCTAATGTCTCACGTATAGAATCGATTCTCCCTAGGATGACTGGATCCAGCTTGAGAGCCCTAGACTGTCGATCCTCTATCCTGGGTCCTCCTATGATGTTTCCCACATCCAGATCCATGTGCCTAATGTCGGCTCCCTACTGTTGGGGTCTCTTCACCTGTCTGCCTCCAGCTGACTGTCGTCGGCTATCTCTTCTCCGCCAAGAAACTCTCGATCACCATGGTCTTCTCGAGTACTCCAGTATAAGTTGAAATGCATAGAGGCATGTCACTATCTCATATGTCTCATCATAGACCACGCTTGATGTTCTGAGCTCTGATGTACTAATACCTCACCATATCCATCGAGTACCGGGTGAGGTTCGTGAACCATGATGAATAGTGAGCTTCTGTCAAACTACCCTGCTGTAGCTGAAGAAGCATCGGGAAGCGTACTGATCTCAACGTAATTGGGGAGAAATCCTCCCAAAAGAGTCGCTCAAACTCCATCCATGAAAGAGTCTCCCCGTCATGAGTCCATGTGGTAAGACTCCACCATCATCCCTCCGAACCCTGAAGAAGGATCACTCATAGGATCACCATCTGGTCTACTGGTGTCCTCAATAGTGGGAAAACTCTTGTCACTGTCTCAAGGAAGTCCTTAGCCGCCTGAGGGTCGCGCTCACCTCAGTACCTGAGGGCTATCTATCTCTGGACCTCATGGAACGCGCTCATCCAGCGCTCCTTGTTAGTCGGTACTGTAGGTACCACGAGCTGCTCCACAGGTAGTGGCATATCAGGTGTACCACCTGGTGGCAACACCTGGGGAACTGGTCCCTGTATTGATGCCCTCGTCGCTAAGGGGGTCATCTTCATGATCACACTGCTGAATCTTAGAGGGTATGCATTGCGAAGGAATTCTATAAGGAAACAAGATGTACCATGGTCAATGAGTATATCTGGATAGCTGACACAAAGGACATGGAAAGCACAACCCATTCCTATATGATGCATGTGCCATTATTTTACTTCCCCGCAACATGTGATTCCTTTTACTAGGTCGAAATGCATGTTATCATAGTCCTGGTGTATGGATACGTCGGCCTCTTCTCCAACACTAGTGTCTCTGGCCTGAAATCCAGACATAAAACACATATCACTGTTGCCCCAAACCCATCTCATAGACTCTTGGTCCAAAGGTAGAACTGACAACCACTAATACCACTCTGTCACGACCTGTCCTAGTGGATCCCTCATCGTGACTCCCCATGCCCACATCCAATAGGCCAGGGGCTGGTGACTAGCATCGAGTAGGAATATTACTAATCATGGGAGGCATTTCCTAAGTACCTGTACACACGGAAACATCTCCAAACCCAAAAATACTGAAATGTAAAAAAACACTAAGGAACAAAATGCATGCATACAACTAAACCCAACCAACAAAGTACGATGGAAGGTAATGTACGAAAAGTAAACTGGGCCAGAATACAATCCCACCAAAACAAAAGTCTGAAAACTACAAAGCCCAACCTAAAAACACAAAAGGTACTGGGACTACTGATTGTATCCATAGGAACACCTCATCCTGTATGGAACTAAGAAAGATTTGTCTCGTCAATGTCTGCCCTGGACTCTTTTAAAAGGCTTCTTATCTACAAAAGACACAACACGTGCGGGCAAAGCCTGTGCAGGGGTGAGTATAACAATACTCAGTAGAGGACCGAAAAAACCACAAATAAGTACACAAAGTAAGGGTATAGCTAGCTATTCTTAGTATATGCCTACATAATATATAGCACAATCTAGATATACTCAAAAACTAGACCCGTAGTTTAGAGACAAGTCACCCAACCACATACCCCTAGCTAGGGGTTCAGTTTGAAGATTTCACGTAGCACTTGTTCTGGGAGAACACACTCCACGAGTCTTATAGCTCTCATAACATCCGTCCGAGAAGTACTGTTCAACGGGAAACATCAGGAGATGTAGTTACACACATTACTGGAGACACACTCATGAGTGAGAAGGATATGGTAGATAGAAGCACTCATATTGAGAGAAACACTACTGAGTGGGAAATATCATGATACACAGATGAGGATCATTTCCAATTCCATGGAGGATACCACAACCCATCTAGAATTCACCTGCTAGGCAGTGGATCGACACCCAGTGGGGTTGGTCACATCAATGTCAGACTCTACCAAGGGTCAAGAATGGATAGAAATCTCGATCGGGGCCTGTCAGATGGATTCCTGACTCTATAATAGAATGTCCTGCTGAAGAGATCATACTTATGTAGATGGAAATGATTCCTGAACATTAGGGGATCGATAATAAGGGTCTCTAAACCAACTGAAAGATATCCAAGTTACGGTGAACAAAAGTACCATGGCATTTTCCAAAAATTACTTGGCGTGTACAAAAGTTACACGCCATGTTGCCTGACCACGGGTACTGCCCTTGTACAACGGCTTGTGTTATAAGGTTGTTCATGTAAAAAAATGAGTACACCGAATGTAGTAATATGTACATGCCGTGTCCGAGTGACTGCGGTTGGCCCCATGTTTCCTATCCATGTTCTCGTACGTGGTCATCAACCCGTTTACTCTACCCTGTGTAATCGGTACATGGGGTGACCCGCGTTACTGGCCTCGCATGGCCATGTGATGGAGTACGCGGTCATGTACTCCATCCCGTGTCTGTGTACCCCCTGGATACACACCGAGTCATGCGTAGCAGCCTCTACCATTCTTGGTAGGGAGTACATGTCGTGTATTCTGAAGCTGTTTAGTCCAACCTGTGTTTGTGTACTTCCCAAAATACACACTGAGCTTCGGGGAAAGTCTAACATACCGTGTGACCAGGGTCACATGCCGTGTGACTCCTCTCTAACTCCCAAAACACTAGCTGCCACCACGAGTACTACACAGTGTGTTCTTCGGATGTACACGCCGTGTATTCTGGACATTTCTAGAAATGACGCTCTTCATCGGTGTGCCTCTCGTGGTGCCCCGATTATTGATCTCGGTATTCGATCGCCACAAAACTCTCTTTTTTGGGTCTCCCCAATGCCATGAAGCTTCTTCTAGTGTTTTTAGACCTCTGATCGGCCCCAAAAACGTGCTTTGATATTCCCGCATGAAGAATGCTCGAAGAACGACCCTTTTCCGATCAAGTTCGGTTCTTCGTCTGCCATCATCATCGCACCTCTACAAGGTCGTTGTGGTGTCGATTCTTTAATTTTGGATCATTATGTTATAGAACAGATGCTCAATGATCTATTTTTTATCACCCCATGAAGAACGTGAAGAATGCGCAAAAGAAAACGGGGAAAATGAAATCCAAAGTGAATCGATGAACCAACCACTGTCTTCATTCGTCACTACATTGATCTTCTCCCGTTAGTAGGTTTAAACGGAGAAGAATAAAACAACAACAAATCAACAGGGATCAATTCCCCAAATCATCCCAATGAAATCCCTCATGCAACAACGTACGAATCTGCAGATCTACTCTTTCGTGGTTGATCCGCGTTCGTTGTTTTAAATCAAGAGTGGGGGAAATAAAATTCAAATAACAAACCCCTACCGCAATAAGGGATCGATCACCGACGAAGAGGTCATGCTACTGTCGTAATCAAGATCCTAAAACCTTTTTTGATCAGCGATTCATAGCTTTAATCCGTCGTTATTCATCGTCGATAGTTTTCTCCATAGTTTCTCTCAATCATTCCCCAATGACTGAGGTTCTATTATCCCAATAAAAATGGAAACATATTTTACATTCAAAAATACGCTGCGGTATTAATGAGTCTGACTTGCCATTCTTGATTCATTATGATGTGCCATTTAATTATGGAAATAGCTGCCTCATTGCCGCGCTGCAGCGGATGTTTCTATAAAATAAAAATAAACATTGCAAATTTATTTTTATTTTAATTTTTACTAAAAACATTTTAAAATTAACTTTTTCCCTCTACCAGTGTCTGACACGTTTAGACTCATTCTTAGGTAATGTCTTTGTCCTGGACGCAATAGTGCCCTCATATTTATAATCCGGACATCCTTTTCAAAACTTCCACCGCCACACACATGTGTCGACTCGCTTACCTAAGAAAAAGTTCAATCCACCATTCTAGGCTCTCAGGGCCTCAGAACGATGGGTCATCTTCGCTCCCGGTCTCAAAATAATTCCATATAAAATTTTAAAATAATACATGGAAAATCCGAGAAATTTTATGTCAACTATCGATGATAATTGGTGATTAATCTGGGAGATAAAGTGTCATTCAATATATCTCTATATAAAAGTGTCATGATATTTGGGAGTAAGTGAATGTTATATCCTAGGTACATCAATCGCTTTAAGATTCATGATTTCATCGGATTTGTGCCTTATCGTATAGGACTACCACTAACAATTTATTACGTAAATGATGTGTTAAACATGTCTCTCTCATGGAATTTGAAGCAAAATCCATCATATTAAATGAATTTGAAGGTGGTAAATCAAGTAAATGATCGATATTATCGGGACAAATGATTGAAAATCATGGACCATAGAGACAGTGTTCAACACAATAAGACAACTCACATAGTCAATGTACAACGGAAGAACCATATGTTTGAGGGAGAGACATGGGAACTAGAGAAACGAATGGTGTAGGCATACAGTCATATATAAGTAAAATGAAATGTTGATGGTGAAATTTCTAAAATGTGGATGAATTTAAAGACCCCTAATTTTATCAATGGAATTTCCCTTCTATATTATAATTGTGTCATTTAAGTAATATTATATTATATTAGGCAACTGAACAATGTCATATAACCAATATATTTTTATTAAATGAATTTTATCATTAATCTTATAGAAAAAAAATATGACCATAAGAATTGAAAACATTGAAATTGGATTAAAAATACAGAACAAGATAATTGTATCATAAAAATTTGGGTATCATTGATCAACTAGAATAAAAACACTAATGAACAACATTGTAGAAATTGATAAAAATTAATAATACAATAAAAATAACTAAAATGAAAAAAAAATTAATTTTGAGAGAAAATATAACTTAATAAATAATTAAATTAATATGTGGTATTTATAATAATCCAAGAATTAATATAACTGTTACAAATTTGATCATTGGAATAGTAATGCAACTTCTGGAATAGTATCTTGATCATTATGGATAATAACATGACCATTACAATGGATCATCATCTATGTAAGTGTAAAATAATATTTATTTATCTTGTAGAATAAAAATATAGCACATTTATATCGTGATACAAGTAAATAAATGATTTGATAAATGATCAAATAAGCGTTTCCATTATTAGAAATCATAAATTATTATTTGAATTTTTATAACTAATATTATTTATTCATAGAATGTTAATTGTTATAAAATATGTTTGTAAGTCAATATTTAATTTTTATTATTATTTTAATATAAATTTATGATATTAAAAGTAATCTTTCATGGATTTTGAAAATTGATAATTATACTAAAAGTTGTTTTTTTAAAATAAATAAATATTATATTTTAATTTTTAATTTTTCTAAATAAAATATCCTCATAAAAGTATTTAATTTTTATATTTTATAGTTTTAAAAATTTATATGGTGAATTTTTTGTGTTTTAATGAAATTGTTTAATTTATGGTCAATAATGAAATAAGATAAAAATAAGTTATTTTATAAGTAAAATAAAATATTAATTTCATTAGGGGGGATTTAAGAACCCATTAGTTCTAAATAAAATACACCATTAACTACATATAGTCACATGATTCATCAATATTAGTATTTTTGAACCAAAATAAAAAACTAATGAATATAATTTTAAAAAACACCCTTATCATCTACTAATAAATACCTCCCCACCCCACCCCTTAACTTATGTCATTATAATAATTGAATAAAAAATTTTAAATTTCCCTATTATTACTCTCCCCCTCTTCCCTTGTACTATTTGTCTCTCCAAATACAACATCATTGATCCTTTTGGGGCATCCTAATAGGAGACAATTATAGGGATACGTAAAATTATAAAATAAACCACATCAATTTTTATTCTTCTTCTACCAACCCCCATGTCTTCACCATCCACCTAACCATAGTAACATATGTTTTAATAATATACTGATTTGTTATTATTATGGTGGAATATCCAGATTCAACCCTCAATTCAATTGGTTATTAACAAAAACATTGTTACAAATATGGTTGGTTCAATACGTCTATGAGCAACTCACATAGTTTTTCTCCATTACCATCAATTCTATGGATAAAAATATTTTTATTTTTTAAATAATATAATAATAAATATATAATAACATATTCCACATTCATTGATGAATTAGTAACTATTTAATTAAATGAAATAAATAATTTCATTATGGTTGATTATATAGCTTAAATGATCTAATTATATATGATTAGAATTTTTACAAAACAAAATGACAATTTGAATGACAAATATGGATATATGGGAAAACTATAATTTATACAGGGAAATTAATTCTTTTTAATTTTATTTTTATTTTTATTTTACCAGTTAATTTTAAATTCAATAATTATCGACACCTGATACAACATTGGAACAATGAAACAAAAAACCTCAAAATATTGAAATTAAACATTATATCTCACTATAATATTTTAAAATGAGAATAAAATAATTTTTGTAAATAAAAAATAGATTTATATTGTTCTAAGTTATGTAATTAATAAATCTAATTTTTTTTATATATTTTTAAGTGAATGTGAAAAATGATTTTAGAACCTATGGTAATGGACCTCTAGGAAGAACCACATATTCATTGGGTTATGCTTTCTCACTCACTCACCAATTTTCTATTACTATTATTCTTATTAATGTAATTTATATTCTATATATAATTCTTACCCTTTTATAACTAGTTTAATTAACTTTTATAAGACATTGATACAACTTTTTTAATTGTTCTCTTTTCAATTACATTTGATAAGAAGCCCTGATTAATGAGAAATTCTATTTGTGTTTACCCTGTTTGAAGAACCACTCCATAAAATGTTTTAGACAATAATTGGTCACTAAAATTAATAATTTTATTATATTAAACCATTTTGATTTCATATTTTTATGAAAAGTAATTCTCATTCCCACCACATTAAATATTTTTTATCCTTTTAAATAAAACCACACTTTTGTGGTACCAATCCAAAGTTACCTATCAACAATTTTTAAAATATTTAGACAACTCTATCATAATGGTACATGATATAAGAATATTTTCACCAATGTAGGTTGATGAATTTTTTAATTCCTTAATTCTTGTAAATTGTTATGATATTCCATTTTCTTATGCTATAAGACATGATTATACAACCCCTTTGTTTCCATGGAAAATAAATATTCTTATGACCTAGGATTAAATTAATTATGTGGAATAAATTTTTATTTACATTTTATGATGGGTGTTCTGTGATTTCACTCAAATTAATTGGGTGGTTTTTATTTATCATGAGATGATATGTATGGTATTAGGGAGTAAACCTAATCTAATATGGGACTATGTCACCCATGTGTTGTTGTCTTGACATTTAGCATTGAATTCTGCTAATGTCAGGTTTTATGCTGTTACCAAAATCCTAGGTTTCGAAGATATATTATTTTGGTTCTTTAGGTCATTATCCCATAAGATTATTCCTGCTAATTTTATTTTATGATTTCACGCAATTCCATTTGATACATAAGTTATTATTCTTCATCAGGTCTACTATCTTACATTGAATTATAGCTCATACATTTAATTTATGTATTCCCTAGTCAATCTTATGTAGTTTTAGGATCTCAATGGGAGTTAGGAGCTAATTATAGAGAATAAATAATGATATTTAATTTTATCCTTACTTTGATTTATTATGAACCTAGAATTCCAAATACAATTGGTGTATACATATTTTGGATGTGTTAAATGGATATTTGTGTTAAAAATAATTGAATAATATTTGTATAAGTTTATTTAGAGTATAATGATACCCTACAACCCTGAATTTGAGATTTGAAGTTATGTTGAGATTGTGAAGATGGTTGATTCTAGCACTGAATTCTAAACCTTGTGGGAGGTTGGGATAGGTTGGGATGCATTTCAAACTAGATATCATGGATGTGTGATAGGATATTCTTCTATGAGATGGTATTACATGATGTTTTATATTGAGTTATGAGAGTCTAAAATTAGTTGGTATGTTGTTACAGGGTTCCTTTACATTATATTCTTTGATGAAATGTTACTATATTTCATGTGTTATTTGAAAAGTGTGCCATAGTGAGGCTTGGTATAGTTAATTCACCTTTTTAAGTTCTTATTGATTCTTATGTTTATTAAATGGTGAATTGATATTCTCTTTTCACATTTTTAGAAGTGACCTTGTGTGTGATCCTACTGAGTAAACAAGTTAGGATCACCCAATTTTTGTAAACCTATTTTTTATGGTTCCAAGAGGATTTTAGAAATCAAGATTGACTTTACAATATTGGGTGTTAAAGAAGTTTCTAAGTCACTACAATATTACTTATCTTATAGAATTTATTTATATAAATTTATTCATATTTATTGACATTGTTCAAGTAATAAGGGATGGTTTTAATTAAATGTTATTTCATATGGTGGATTTTCTTGCTGGATATCTATCCTATCAAAATATCCTTATTATTATTGAGGTAAATAATTTCAATGTGTGATATTTTTTTACCCTTGGTTCTATTTGACAACCTGGTCCCAAATATAGGTGGGACTTGGGTGTCGTTATCTCTCTTACTTCATTTCTGGTCTAAGAGGGGTACATATTGAGAGAGGGGTTAGGATATAATAATATCAAAGGATTTTGGTTGAGAGAAAGGATGTAGTTTTGGGAATTTATCAATAAGGATTACATGATTTTGTGAGGAAATGGAGTAGTTTATCTTTGTAAAAAAGGATAGTGATATTGGCTTGGAGATGAGATGTTATGGCCCCTATGATCCAATTCATGGAGCCTAGGATTACCAAATAATAATTTGATGTGGTCCCAATCACAATGAATAGACCAATGAAAGGTATATTCATCATGATTGATTGTTCTTAGATCTGAAATAGTTTATTTCGAGAAATTAAAATAAAATAAATCATAATAAATTTACATTCTATGGAACTTAGGGTTTATCATTAATTTTATACAATAGAACCTTGATCACCATCCACATATATCTTAGGGAGTAGTGGTTCTAAAGGATGACCCAATTAATCAATGTTGGATTGAACTGATAGATGTGGATGAAGCATGTTATAGGTCCTTACATTCCTTTTAGTGGTATATATTTTGAATGTATGAGGGGACAAAATTCGGTTTGGAGATTTGTGCTGGTTGGAAGGGATAATGATTTCTTTCTTTCTAATTATTGTTCAGACTTAGGTTTTCATGTCATTAGAAGCTATTCTGATGTATAAAGCTATAAAGTAGTGTTGGATACTCAATCATGGTGTTATAAAAGAGGATGATGCGTCAGGGGTAAATTTATAGATGGATTTATGTTTGGAATTTTTGTAAATAATAATAAAGTCAACAATGTGATTGGAGATGCACTCGCTTCAGTAGGTGAGTTTTGTTTTGTAGGATATTGGGTTCCATTTCCAGTAGATCATTTATTTTTTCAATTATTTTTAATATAAGGAGTCCAAAGTGTGGATTCTAGAGGAGGTGATGTACCCCGTTATTATGTATTTAGTTACCCTATAAAAAAAATTATATTTGTTTGTGTAGTTGAAAATGAAGGCTATTGATTAGATGAATTCTCTATGAGGTGATCCTTTAGAGAGTGTCATGTTAGGAATTTTAAGGAGTAGGGCTTCAAGTACTGGATCACAGTTGACTTGACTATTGGGGTTCTGACCATTGGGGAACTAACATTGGTTGACCATTTCACACTAGTCTAGGGCAAGTGGCTCCAGATCATCTACAAAGGGCTGCCCATTTTCTTATTAAATATATTGGTGGTTATGGAATCATCTTGGATCAGTGTCCATTATATAAGAAAGGAATATATTTTATAAGAAGTCAAGACCCTTTTTAGTATCATCCAAAATTTCCTCCGAGGAAGTCTCAGCCACAGGGACCACCGATGATTGTTTTGTAGCTGATGGTATATGGAGTTATTAAGGGGGAATATCATGATGCTCCTTTTCCTTAGGATACAAGAAAAAATCATTGTCATGGTGGTTGTTAGTACAGAGGTAGGTGATATGGGTGTGGAATGTTTTAGGTGATTATAGTTCCTATTCCAAAAGGGTAAGAGGTCATTTGAGGTATAATCATTTTTCCATATACCCTAGTTTTTTTCGTTTTTTTAATTCAGGATTCTCGAAAAAATTATTTTCGCATTCCATCCTACATGATTTCAGATTGGTGGTCGAAATACTTTTGGTTCGCCTAGTGTTATCCACAATATTTGGATGTTAGACTACTATGTTTCACATCTTCTTGGGATGTAGACTGGTGATGAGTGAGAGCCTATTAGTGGGATATTTTTTACTAATATATACCCATCCAAAAAATGGTGTCATTTTAATGGAATTTTTCTATTTAAATTTTATATTCATCATTTTATTTCACTAGAGAGATTAATTTTCTAATATAGAGGTCCAATGAGTGGCATTAATTGGCGAGGAAGTTTATCAGATCAGTTAAAGGAATGTAGTTCCTCTTTTATCATAGTTAGTATAACTATCATTGATAAATTGGTAAAATAAAGTTCCTACGATTATTTGATATTTTCTTGATTAATTCACATATGAGGATGTGACACTTACCCTTGATGTGAGGCCGAGTTTTGGATAGAGTAACAAATTGATGTGTATTTAATTCTGATGGATCCTTATTATATAATGCCAATGGTGATACAAAAGTTGAGGCTTTTAGATGATTATATAATTTATAGGTGTTTCATCTAACCCTGTGTATCTAGTAAGGGTTTTCTAGTTTTTATTTCCATTAGGGTGGATGGATGTATGTGGTTGTTTTGTGCACTATTAGAGGCCAAATCATGTGACAATCAAGAACATTTACCCCCTTCTAAGGATTGATGAACTTTTATTCTAGATTCTGGATCATGTAGGAGTATGATGTTTTTTGTAATATGGATACCCAGATATGATTTTTAAGGATTAGGGTATCCTAAATATTGAATATCGGTATAGGTATAGACACATTTAGTACATGTTCATAACGCTCGATGTCACAAAATCACCATTCATGATTATGGGGATTATGAAATATGTGTTCTTTGAGTTCACATAGTTGTTCATACTCACGTTATTTAATGATATATTGATCTAATAGTTGATTGAGGAGGACAATTTCGATTATATAAAATATATCTTATAGGTTCTTGAACACTATAAACCTTGTGGGAATCAATTCATATGGGTGTTCCAGATGTGAGAGGTGTATATTCTTGGAAAAGTGTAGTCTTATTAGGGTGTGTACATAGACCCATCAAAATTTGAGGTAATTTATTCTTTGGAATCCCCAAATAATTGGGTTGATATTCATAGTTTCCATTTTATTATAGTTAATTATAATATTTTGTGTCTGATGTCTCTTTGAATGTAGTTCCACTAATAGGTTTGAATATGAAGGACCATATACTCATCTGGAAAATTATTTCTATGAATTGTTTGGTTACAAAAATTGGATGATGATTAGTGCCCCAATGCTTCAGTTTCGTAAGGATGGTATGATGTTTTATTATGGTGCTTATTTTTTATGCTTAGGGTGCCTCATGAAGTAGTCTAGGTGGTAAAATATTATGGGTCTAGAATGTTACATACCCATGAGTGTTACAATTCCACCCATGATCTGAAGCTAATGATAGTTGTATTTTCGTTGAAAATACAGTTATTTTACCTCATTAGTGAGACTTTTGTGGTTCCCATGGTCCAAAATATCCTAGAATAAATATTCTCTATGTGGGATGAAAATTTATTCCATAGGATATGGATTAAATTTCTATAGTATTGTTATATTTTTATCTCTTATACTGTAAGAAATGGGAATTTAGTTCATGATTTAGTAAGATAAAATTCATGATGAGATGTTTGTAGGGAGTATGGGAACATTTTGAGAATGATGGAAGACCGTGCAAAAATTAATCATGATGCCAGTGTAGTAATTTGCATTGGTTGTTAATATAAGTGAAAATGGAATCATCATTGATGAATTAGGTTGAGGAGTATCACTAGAGAGACATTGAGGTAGAGGTGATGTGAGATTGTGTTGATCGTGTTGTTGATCTAGAGGAATAGTCATAGGATAGTAAGAACCCAATGTTATTTCAGGGGGGTTTCTTGTTCAGTTAGTGATTCAATAGGGATTCCTTCATGATATTCACAAATCACCCCCAGTGAAATATCTCTCCATGCCAAAGATTTATCATGTCCTAAAGTGGCTATTTTGTTTCCTTGGGATAAAGAATTAAGTTGTAGCGTTCATGGTATAATGATTGTTATGTAATCATATGATGAAATGTGGGAGGAAATTTATTTATATTTCATCACTAGGTACCCTAGGCTTCGGGGGGATGTGATATGATTAGGTTGATTATGGACCAAATAAAAAAGTCATCTAATTTTATGGTGATCAAGGAATGGAGCACCATGGGGGTTTTGGTAAGGAAATATTTGGATGATGTGTTTAGGACTCATAGAGTACTGAGGAAAATCATCTTGGAACAAGATTCTAATTTTACCTCATAGTTACTGAGAGTATTATAGGATTCCTTTGAATCAAAATTATGTATTAAAACTACTTTCAACCTCAAATATATGAAAAATAGAGTGGACCATCCAAACACTAGTGGATACATTTTGAGCTTGTTTATAGTATTTTGTAAAATCATGTATATGAAACTTATCCTTGTTTTATTTTCCCTATTACCACAATTATAACACATACATTGGAATGGGTTGTCTTGATGCATTGTGTGGGATTCTATTTCACTAGTTATTAAGTTGGAAAGTGGTTTGGGAATTAATGATTTTTAGTCTTGATCTAAAATAGAGCATGTCCAGGATGATTCATGTGGACCAAGAGTGTATGAATATAGTTCAAGATCATCATATGTTTTTTCCTGATCATAGGATGATGTGCATATAGTTTACGGTTGGAGACCATGTGTTATTCAGGGTTTCCCCGTGGTGGGGTATAAGAGATTTGGTAAAGGGAGAAATATTTCTCCCTGGTGTTTCAAGACTTTTTAACCATTAAACTTCCCTAGAAGGTTGTTAATCTATTTTACAATCCACTATTGTTGTATAAGATCTAAAAACTCTTCTACATGCCCATATTTATTGATTTATTCATGATGAATCCAACAACATTGATTTGGGAAAGGTGGATTTTGAGGACAGTGTCACGTTTTTTAGGTGACTTGTAGAAATATTGAATCATCAAGAGGAAGTTCTATGTGGATGAACTATCACCTTGTTTCATGTGTTGTGGTAGAATAACGGACTAGATGAGAGTATATGAGACTCTAGGATGCAAATACATTCTCATTACCTTGATTTGTTTTGATTTTTTACTTGTTTTGTTTTACATTGATGGTGTAATGAATGAATATTACTAATTTATAAAATGTGACTCTTTCCTTGGTGGAATTTTCACTGGATTCCATTAAATGAAGAGGGGAAATATCTTCCCAATTGAGGTGAATTATTTTGACAACTAATTATAAAATAATAAATAAAATTGTATTCGTCCCATTGAACACTATGTCTTGATGTGAAGGATGGATTTCCTTGATTTGTGTTCTTTGATATGTTTTTTGTGATAGTTTTGGTGATTTTTGTAATGTGGATTGGGTGGTTGTTTGTGATGTAACAGATTCTGTAAGGGGTATTTCAGCGAGTGGTTGTCTACACCCACCCCATTTTCTTTTTAGGAATGGTTTTTATTATTTAGGATGTGAATCATTTTAGAGGTATCTAATTTTACGATTCTAGAATCTTGTATTATTAAATTTAACGTTTTGGATTTGGAGCTGTTCAAAGTAGGCTAAAGAAGAGATTTAGGAAGTTTGGAGTTATAATTATGCTGTAGAGGTTTGTTAAAGGAGTTAGTCCATGTCTATGATGTTAATTGTTATTCATGGATTGGAGACTACTGATTCATGAATTGATATTATAAAAGGGAATTATATTCAAAATTAACCCACTATGTGAAAGGAAAATTATTGGAGATAATACATTCAAGGATATGAAACTATAAAATTTGGTAGATAACATATGGGCATCAAATTTTCAGAATTCATGCCCTGAAAAAAAATTATATCTTGAATTGGAATGAATCATGAATACTCACAACCTTAAGTGTTTCCCGCCATGAATGTGTAGATTTGTAGACTATTTATTTTTTATAGAAAACTAATATTTAACATTATTAGAGTCTTGGGGATTCTTAGTGGTGAAATTTTTTGGATTCAGGCAATATTTTAGATATGATTTATATAGGTCTATCGTGTTATTTAGGTTGATCTGAGGTCTCCTTCTGTGGTTGTTTTATTATTATTGTTCCTTTATTTTAATTTTGTCTGTGGTGGTTTGTAAATCTTCTTTAGGTAGGGTATACTCTTTCTCTACTTCTTTATGTGACAGATTAAGTATTTCATTATTTTGTCATTCAATGGTTGGAATGTAAGTGTTGACATAAAGATGATATTGAAAAATATTAACGAATGATTATTGGAATTGTAATAAATAACATTTTCTTACAAGTTTTGAAATTATTTATAATAAAATCTTGCTCTATTATTTCTATTTATAAAAATTGGGGATGTTGGGATCCATTCTTGTGTCATTTCAGAAATAACTATGAAACCCTTATTGTTTTGGTTATTTGATATCACCTAAAATGATATATATATTAACTTATATATGGTCAAATAATATGTTTCTCATTGTAATCTAGATGTTTGTGATAATAAGCATGCCATGTAATGAATTAATGTGATTAAACACATTTTTGAATATGAAATGTTGTGTTGTGATTGTTATTATGTGATTCTATTTGTCAGTGTGCATTTTTTGAATGTGTTATGGTTAAGTGGACCCTGTTACAGATTGTAAGTTGATGATGGCGACCCAATTTTTTTTTAATATGTTAAGAAGTTAGGTGATGGTTGGTTGAAATAATTTGTAATGAGGAAGGATGTGTGGTTATAGCGTTGTGTTGTTGTTGTGGTGACATGGTTTTCATACGTTTCATTGTCGTGATTTTTCATGTCATTTGGGTGAGATATTATAGGATATGGTTGTTTTAGTTTTCTTATTATCTAAAGATTGATTTGACAAAACAAAACTGTAATTAAATTAGTTTGTAAATGATTAATCTTAGGATGGAGTTAAATATAAAAATGTGTTGAAATTGATATATGGAAATATTCATAAATGACATAAATGGTAAATAAATTTTCCAAGTTAATGTGAATACTATAGATTAATATAATAATGTTTGTGAAAAATAATTAATTATATAAATGGTGGAACCATTAATTGAAAGTTGAAATTTTGATTTTATGTGTGGTGGTTCTCCGGAGTGGTAAATTTAGTGGTGGAAGTGTTTTTAAGGATATCATGATATACAATGTAATTATTATAGAATAAAACAGTATAATTGATTTTAACCCATTGGTTGGGTGTTGATTATTATCTATCTATATTTTAATTTTATACAATTTTTATAAATAACCCACCCATGTTGGATAACCTTAAAAATGCCTAGACATTCTCGGTGACTCGTGTTTTACACAACATCCAGGTTGTTGGTGAATTAGACAGTTGGTTATCCCCCTTCTACACTCATCCATGAGTATTAGAGATAATGAAATGGGTATTATTTTTAGATCATCCAATAATGATGGATTGTTCTTGGATATCACATAGTAATTATTTTGGATGGTGTTTGAGATATCTAAGTTATGATAATTTTTTGTTTTAGACTTCCCAATTATGATGAGAATGTAATATGTAGTGGGGGTGATGCATAATAGGAGGAGGGAATGAGGTTGATTCACATCCACTTCATGATAACATACTAGATATTATTTGTGATCTAAAATTGTGTTGAAAGTTTTATGATAATTGATTTTTATACTTGATTCTAGGCCCTACAAGAAGATGGTATAGGTAGGTATTCATCCAAACCCGCATCTGAGATGGATAGTTTTGTGATAGGATGATTTTGGAAGGGATGGTATTATAGGATGTTTGTATTTTGGGAATGAGAGTAAAAAGCATTGTAGAAGTGGTTGGGTGACTTTACCTTAAATTAATTGATTCTATGTCACAATATTGGATGTTTTATTTAGTTATCATGACATGGAAAGGATGGGTTTGGTCAGTTGACATGTTTAGGCGATTTTTGGTTCTCCTCATTATTAATTAGTTCATTAGTATTCAATTTTAACATGTTAATTATAATAATTGGATACGAACATACCAAGTATATATGTCATTACCAATTTATGTAAATTCAAACTATTATTTATGTATCTAAGAGGATTTAAGATATGGAGCTAGGAAATACTTTCTTGGTTATTAAAGCTATTTGAGTCACCACGTTCTGAATTGTCTTATGTAGTTTACTTAGAGATTTTCATTTGTATGTGTTGACAATTTTCATTCATTGTTGGATGGTTCTGAGTGTACTTTTATATTATACACTAAAGTTTCTTGATTTTTATTAATCCTATATCTAGATAATTATTATTATTGTGGGTAATGTCATCCATATGTGAGGTTTTAATTCCATTGCTCTTATTATTCACATTGGGGCCTATTGTAGGATCGACTCATGGTTCATTATTTCCCTCCCTTTATTTCCATCACAGGTGGGCACCATTAAAGGAAATGAGTCATGAAACTGTATTCCTATGTGTTTCCTAGGTTGGGTTTCTTTTGTTTATAAGTTTAATTTCACTTGGTGATGTCAGATAATATATGAGGTTGTACTACAAAAATACTAAGGAATATAATGTGGATAATGATTCCATCCACATAGTGGTTTCTATGATTTTGTATGTTCCTACAACCTAATATCTAGGGTTTTTAAATTTTATTATTTCATTATCTTCCTGATTTATACTTATTACTTTTTTGGGAAATGAGTTTCATAGTGGGTATAATTGTAAAACATTTGTGTCACATCTGATATTTTTTTAAAATATATTTTTCACGTTTTGTAGTTTCATTATTTGTTAGTTTTCTAGGTGTTACACGATTATAACACTGTTTCAATAAAACTAGGAGTAGTTTATAAGAATCATGGAGTGGGGCTATAATTAATTGATTTTAGAGTATATATAGTTCATATGTGGCTCTCCAAACAATACAGGTCAATGAGGTAATTGTGTGACTTAGTTGGTTGTGTATGGTATGGCTTTCTTGGTAGGTCCACAATTAGGAAAAACATGAGAGAAAACTCTGTAGGCATGAGAGTTACATTCAATTGAAAATTTATGGTTTAAAAATGATTTAATTAACAATGTGGCCAAACCATGGGTTTTACCCAGTATAAAATGTTTTTGAAATTCTTAATTCTACCCTCACTATCATTAAGCCTTAGGTTCTCTTATCCCCCCTCATTCAACCTAAAAAACCGTAGGTACATGTCCTCCTCAATCCTCTTATTCTAGTTGAATTTATTCATTGTATTTATTCCACGTTTAAGATTGATTCATTATGTAATGATCATCTAGATCCCATATTATCACCCCTTATATGTTTTCTCTTGTATTGATCTTCTCCTATAAAACCATGGGGTAATGTTTGTCGAATTTAGGGTTTGTGGTGAACAAGATTAGTGAAATTTTGATATCTATAATTTTTATTCATCATATTCATCTTAGTTTAGGATTAAACCCTGAATAGAGACTTATTACACATGGTATATGGTAGGTGATTCTAGAAATTCCTTTATTTGGTTTATTTTAGTATTCTTGGGTTTCTGTAAATTAATTACATAGAAAATTATTGCTACATATAGTTCCTTTTATGGGTATTGATATGTCTTTCAAGGATTTCATCACTTGAAATAAATGTTTTCTTATATTTTATATACTTTTTATCTTGTAATTTGTTTCAAGAGAACCATGTTTATTTATAAATTCCATAAATATTATTTCAAAATGAATTTCGAAATAAAAAGGTGCTGGGAAATAATGTGATTTTTCAGATAGTTTATTTTTCAATTATTTAATGGATTGATTATTTAAAATTATTTTAAAAATGTACATTATTAATATGAAAATAGTTATCTATGTGAAAATCATATTTTAAATTATATTATTAATTTTAGTTTTTTCAAATTGTATTATTAATTTGTGTTTTTCATTTTAACATTAAATTCTTAGTGATATGGATTGGTGTCCAAACATAGTATTCAATGGATGATTTAGATCCTTATAAAATAAATAGTCTTAATTTTTAGGAGGCCCACACTTTTACCCCATTAGTGTGTATTCGATAAAATAGGTTCCATTACAAGAGGTTTAGTATTATTGAGTATTTAAGATATAAAATGGGGTTATTTCATGTTAATGTGATGGAGGTTCGAGGATATTTTTTTATATTCATTATTGATGAATATTATGATCATTTGTTGATTGTTTGATCAGATTCACTTGGTATAATGATAAGATTTATTTTCATTAATCCATAATAAATAAATAATAATTTTCATTAGTATTTCATATATGAAAAAACTGGGGTTGATATCTTAAGAAGAACCTCACATGCACAAATATTCAATTGTCCCTATTTTGTTATCATACTAAATTATACTGAAGTATAATAATAATGGAGACAGTTTTGAAATGAATTTGACATACAGAAACATATTACATTGACTTATAAAAATGAATTATTGAAGAGTAAAAATTGGAAATAAAAAAAATTTAGAAGAAAGATAACACCTATATGAAAAAATACGTGTGAGATTATTCATTACATTATGATAAATTGTTTTTAATATACATAGTGAAAAAAAGAAATACAATTTAAGTATTCACACCCAATATAGTTAACATATGAATAGGTAGTATACATAATACCCTGGGTATACATTAACTACCCATTCCCTCAATATACTATTATCTCTAATTTATTATTAAATCCATAAAATTTTTATCCAAACCAAAAAATAGATAAAAGATTGTTATAGTGGAGATGAAATAAAATAAGTGGGGCTAATGATAAAAAACAGTATCCTACCTCTCATACAAATTCTCTTAATTTTCATTGTTTATTCAATATAATGAAATAAGTCACTGAAAACTTATAAAACTCAAAGTACTTACCTAGAGGTTCATATAAAATTAACACCCCATATCCATGGAGATAGTATGACCATAGAGGATAAAAAAATATTATGAAATAACAAAAGAGAATGAAATAAAAATATAGTATTATTAAAAATTCATAAAAAACACAGAATATAGACACTAAAATTTCATTTTAATTTGGTAATTGTTTTGAAATGGATGTGGATGAAAAAATTTATTGGCAAGAGGATTGGTCAGTTTCCCTCTAAATATATCCATTGAAATTGGATTAATGTTTGATGCATTACATAACTGAATATTATAAATAGACTTAATTTGAATATGTTCTAATATCCATTTTATAATGTCTGTGTTTATGGTATATGATTGGATAATATTTTATTGATATTATCAAATTAAAAATTTTAGGTGAGGTGAGTTCATTGAATTCATTTTTGATAAATTTACAAGCATTTCTACACGTAAAATGAATTATTCTCAAGGGTCCAAAGTTTATGTATGTGTCTATAAAATTCTATATAACATTATTCATACATGGATATTATTTTGATATGCATTTTTTGAGATATGGGCTAAACATATTCATTATACAAAACAATTCACATATTCCATGGTTCCACTGGTATGATTTATTTGGAATATACATTTTCCAGTTCTACACTACTCTAGTTCAATATAATTTTTCACATAAATCACATAATTTTAAAAAAGAGAATTTTTAAATTTATATAACTGCAGGAAATGTTATCCCATAAAAACCAAATTGAATAGAAATGAAATTTTTATTCACTTCAACAATAAAGTCTAAAATATTCCTAAAACTAAAAAACATAATAATTTTACCTAAAATAAGAATTGAAGGAATTAAAATAATGTATTATAAAATAATATATTTTAAAATATGAAATTCATAATTCCCCCACCTTTAACCATTAAATTCTTGAGAAATCATCTATATCAAGATCCAAAAAAATTCTCATTTTATTAATAGACTCACCACATAATTTTCATGTTTTAATAAAATATCATCCCTCTTATAAAGATCTCAACCCCTTAACTCCAAAAACTAATCCTAAATTTTCCTTAAATTTTGCAATAATCCCCATGTTCATATTACACATACCTTTCTAAAAAATTATTTTTCTATCACTTAGGTCAATTTATCATTTCTCATTCCTAATCACATGTCAGATCTTCATTATTTTGGTAAAATTTTCTTCTCTCAACACGGTGAGACAATATCATTTTTCCAGTATTGAGTTATTTTTATTTTGATCTGTATGCTATTTTTATTTTTTTGAAAAAAATTAATATTTCATTATGAAATATAGAATACAAGACTCATAAATTGAGTAACATAAACAATAAAAAATAGGATGTATACCTCACTTAAACCCTGTTAAAATTTGAAACCCCACACTACTTTTTTTGAATGAAATATGACATGGGTCACATACTGAATAGAATGATGTATTTTATTCTAATTATCCACTTTTTAATTTTTTTGAAATTTTTTATTTTATTTTTTATTTAGGATGGAATGAAAATAAAATACCATGAATGAATGACAGTTTATAAAATTAATCACATTGAACAGATCAAACACATTTTTATTTTTTATTTTCCCCTTATTAATTTGAAATAGGGGATTCAAATATATTTCAATGAATAATATCTCATGCTCATTTTAGTTACTAAATTTTTAGAATAGTGAAAAAAACATAAACTAACTCACAACTAATTTATTCCCAAATAATACACCCAAAAGACCAATACTACACAATAAAAAAATAAATATCCATGAATTAAATTTTTTAGAGTAAATAATAGTAATGAAAAATCATATTGTAATGTTACTTGAACCGATAAGAAACATCATCTATTCTAAGGTCCAGTATGGGTAGATCTAATAATGGTCTGAAAAAAAACTACAGTTCAAAAATAATTTCCTCAAAATTTTTTAAAAAAATATATGAAATAAATATAGTTTAAAGACAAATAATAATATTATTTGAATATAAAAACAAGGCTAAAAATACTCAATATACTGAGAAATTAAAATAATATATGAACAATGTTTTAGAACATCTCACATTGGGCAATATATTCATTTCGGATAATAAAATTGCCCATGGGTTTCCTAATAAAACACACTTATTTAAATAAAAATATTGGAAATAAAGAAACAAAAATACATATCACCAATATTCTAAATCATCTATATATGAAAATAAAAATATTTTTCAATAATACCAAAATGGTAAGAATATCCAAAATCATTCTGTTTCTATCAATATCCGAACTGAACTCCAATAATAATAATAGAAAGCAAAAAATATAGAATTCTTGATTTTCAAATCAAATAAAAAAGAAATTAAACACACAAACATTCTTAAGATGGATGACACCCCCATCATAAATATAACTACCCTTAATTTAAGACAAATTTAATGAAAATATAAACATAAAATACTAAATATAAATATAAATAAAACCAATTTTGTTTTGAAAAGTGGAATATTTGAGTTAAGCTCAGTGTTGATTACATTTTAAAAATAATGTAAATATATGATAAACGTAACAAATTTATAAAAAATATAAATAAATAAAAAGTCATGGATTATAGGAAATAATAAAAAAGAATAATCATACTTTTATCAACTTTTTGGTTACTTTATTTTTATTTCCCCTAGTCAGGATGTTCAATTTTTAACCCAAAATAGGATTGTGGGTAGAGGTTATGTTACATAAAACACAACTTTTTTCCATTCTAGTATGAAATCAATCAATTTTTTTTGTTTTGGACTCCATTGATATATTACATCCTTCTCTTCTATATAACAATATAATATTGTAGGAATAAATGATAATAAAATATTTCCATATAAATAATAATATGAGATTGCAACAGTATCATGGATATTCAAAAAAATCTAATAATCACATGGAATAGCAATAAATAACCTCAAAAAATAAATAATTCATAATTCTATATATCTTACCCATAACATCAAGGCCCCATGTGATGACATCTATCATATATGTGTAACTCTTCGACCATGATCCCAAGATAGGTTTTCTCAGGAGACCCGCACTTGAATCAATGAGATATAACATGCCCCAAAAATTACATACTATGTCCAATGAATTCTTCATAAGAATGTGGTGAAACATAATAAACAAAAATAGTACTTTTGAAAAAAAGTAATATATATAATATTAATAATTACTCCAATAAATAAACATAATCATAAACGATTCATAGTAGTACGGTGAGTGGTAATAAATTGTACATTCTCTGTTCAACTTTTCATAAACCATCATAATAAATTATAAATATGAAATCTATAAAACCTATCTCTAATGGATCATAAAAATAACAAAGGTTTTATGTTGTTGATGAATAAAATACCACTAAAATTTTTCATAAGAAAAATATCATTTTCAATATGAAATTATTTCTTAAAATAAAAGTTGAAAAAATATTGTTCAAATAATTTACTTTTAAAATAACAATTTAAAATTATAATTTAATATTAAGAAAACATTTATTTCTCATGATGGTACAAAATTATATACATGTCATACATGTTAAAATAAAGATTCCTTTAAATTTTTAGATAAAATCCATACCAACCATGTTTAGAAAATAACATGAAGATTACATTCAATTATTTTTTTAAAATATAAAAAATGGGTAAATGTTTATATCATAAATAAAATATAGAATTGAAATGAAAATATGAAAACATCTTTAGAAGATACAAATTTGAATGAAAAGGGATTTTTGACTAAAGAGAGAAATAATGTTGGATTTTCTTATTAATACTATGTTAATCATTTTAATTAATAAGGAGATAAAAATGGTATTATATATTTAATATGTCATAAATAAACATAGGATAATAAAAATAAATGGTATTATTAGAAAATTATCCAATAATTTTTTCTAATGTAAATTCAAGAATAAAGAATCCTGATTAAAATGTGATTGAAACCTGAATCTCTGTACATTTTTTAAATTTTGAATCATGATCCACATGTATGAAATCACATAAAAACAATTAACCACCATGAATATAAATATATTAATTATATAAAATTTTGATAGTGGCAGTATGTACACACTACAAGTGAACTTAGTGTTGAATATGGAATTCGTTTCATGAATGTAAAAGTGTGACGAGAAACCACTAGCTCAGGAATGATTTCCTTCGTACTTGTACATAACTCATGTATAATAAATATATATCTGTTATAAATAAATTTAAAACCCATAATAATAGGTTTTATAACATATATATTTTACAGATATTCCTTTATGAACCATTTATTAACAATTCTATATTAAATTCACATTTCGGATAATAACTAATTTGTTATTCATATATAATTTAATTTGGTAATTTAATTACATTTACATTGATATTGTTACATTATCTAACAAATTTAAAACATTATAAAAATATTACATATTCATATTATATATGTATTCTACGTAAAATATATAAGATAACGATATAAAATAAATTACACTATTCAAAGAGACGGTACTCTTTATGTAATAGTGAATGTTTCTACCATTTCTTATCAAAGTATGAAAATAAATGTAAATAAATATAAATAAAACATTAAAATGTCATTATTATGTTACATATAAAATTTATATTAATAAAATACATTCTTTTTACTATACATGTAAAAATTTAATGAAAAAAATTTCACATCATTATATAGAGGAGGTAGTCCACACGTACACATGAGTGACATAATTATTTTACAAAAGATTATAAGGTAGGGATTTATATGTGACATTATATTTCCAAAATTATTATTAATTTATAAATATCACATATATTACTTAACATTATCTTTACCACCATACATGTAAATTCTGTGAAAAAAATAATAATCAAATCGCTTCATGAGTAGGTAGTCCACTGTATACCCAAGTGACATTATTGTATCCCCCTACATAATGAAGGGTAAGAAGGTAAATGTGATTTAATAATTCCATAAATATTATATAAATATGTCAATCCAACCACTATATCCATTATTGTAAGGTGCTTATGGATAATGAATTACATCAGGTCAGGATGTAGTAGTCATGTATACAGACAATCAACAGTTTCATAATCCAATTGATGGATGTGTGAGTGGATACTGGTTACATGTAACAAACCCAACCCTGGTAGCCTGTAACAGGTAACTTAGGTTTCTAAATTGTCATATATGCATGATTAAAATCCAAAAGTATGGAATGTTTTTGTAGTTTCGGAATAATATATTACATACGTGATGCCCATTTTACTTTAAGAATATAAAATAATACATAATACATAACAAAATATAATAAAATTATTCATTGAAAACTCATTCAAATATATCTTCTTCATAACATGGGTTATGTAAAAAAATAATAGTGAGATAAAATGATCAGAAATGGTAAATTTCACTGGAAACTACAATGACTCAATGAGAATATTCAATATGGCAGGGTAGATAACTGAACTCATATGCCATTAAATTAATAAAATGAGAATGAAATGCATCCATAGATTTTTCCATAGTGAAAAATTTATGGAAAATAATAACCAAATGTTGAAATGAATGAAATGACTAATTTTTGTATGTCATGTGTTAAGCACATACTCCACTACCATCAAAACCCCTTCACAAGACGGTTTAATCTATATGTAAAAACCATTTTAGTTAAAGATTAACTAATTTGTCCCACGATAATACTGATGCAACGTGGGGATATCTATTAATAGGCCCCACTAATGTCTACTAGTACAATTAATTCATTGTATATTGAATAACCAATTTAATTAATAAACAATTTGGATTATCATCAAATATCCATTTTGAGTAATTGATTTGGATTTTACATAATGTCACGAACTTCCTTCACAAAGATGAGGGAATGAAATAGTATATTGCCAAACCCTTCCATACTCAAGTTTAAGGAGCAATAATGACCTATGGGACTCGCCTTCAATAGGTCCTGGAGTGGTGACTTTCCCCAAGGATATATAATAACACGTAATAGAGAAGTCATTACCCTTTTTATTTAGTAGGATCAGGTGAAAATATAGTAAATCCCAAAAAACACAAATGTTGAAAGTAAAATTAAATCCAATACAATCCACTCCCTTATGCATGTTCCAATAATAAATTTCTACAAAGTACATGAAAAACTCCTAAGGGATGTACCAAAACAAAATAAAAACTACAATTTCAATGATCTAGACATTTGAGCAAATACGGTCAGGCACGATCCTCGATGTCCTTTTGGAAACCTGAAAGTAGTTTTATATAAGTAGGGTAAGTAAACATATATACATAGTAGGGAAAACCAAAATCTCTCATGCACAAGTGAGTAGGTATTCTAATGACATGTGAGAAAAAAGAGATAACAAAAGAAACTAGCTAGGAAAGTATCCACCCAACGTCACCAAGTCAGACTCCCAAAATAACACAAGTCATGTAAAGTAATAGTAATAGAACATTGATATTTGGGTACCCCACACCACTTTCCCACTGGTTATTGAAGGCATCATACAGGTCATACCTCTCCCGCCATTCTCACCCCAGTCCCACTACCATACTCCACCACACACTTGGGCTACCAAAACAACACATCCCATAAGAAAACACTTGGGCCCCAACAACCACATGTAACCACACCCACAAACACCTGGGCTAAAACAACAACCACCATGCCTGAAGACACCTGGGCCCCATACCAAAGAATCATGGGAAACAACCTGGCCACACACACATGGGAAAACCACTACAACATCCCCAACCCAAAGAATAAGGGGCTATAATAGACCTCAGGCCATCAAACCCTACCCAAGGTTTATTGGTCCACTCGAGAAAGGGAGGAGAAAAGGTGTTAATAACAATCCACTCATAGGAGTGTTGAGGAAAACACCATCCCCCCTGAAATGGGGGTGGTCGGCACAAAGTTCTCAACATTGGTGGGGCACTAATAAGAAAAATAAGAACTAAATTATACATATAGGTAAAAATGCACTCATCCCATCCTAGGGGTTCCAAAATCAACCCATACACAAACAACCTCATTACAATTCATTCATAAAATACACAACACCCACAATAAAGGCACAACTCACTTCCATAAAACAATTCTCCATTAATCTCATTCTTGTTATCTTTTTCAAGTGATTACATTTTAATAATTCTTTACTACTGTGAAACTAACAGGCATATCCACAAGCCAAGGAAAAAAACAATCCAACTAATTTAGCATTCACACCTAGTTCTGTTATAATTCACTACGTCAAAAGGGATCCTTGAGATCCCTCAAAGTACTAGAACAAAACCAATACTCACCATACGGCCCCACACGACCCTAGTTCCACCAACAAACAACTACACAACAATAGTGGATCCCATCACTATCCATGCCACTCGAAAATAACCAAGCAGAACAACCACACTTTTTACCAAGATAGATCATGGGAGTTTCCAAATATAAACTCACCATTCATTGAATTCCTTCTTTTTCTTTGGGGTTAACATGGGTGATCACCCAGGGATTCTTGTCCATTAGACAGTCATTTAATCTACTGAACCTATGTGATTAACAAATTTCAATGTTACAACAATTCAATCAAAGGATTATCCCAAAATCATAAGTTATTTAGTGTGAAAGGAAGGACCACCAACGAACACAATTTTTGGTGGACCTAATCCCGTATAATTCACAACACATAAAAAAGGATAAAAGAGTACAATAGATTCATCGAACACACCCCTTCATTCTTTAAATGAATGTTTATTATCTTTTTTGTGGTTTTATTTCAACCATCCCCATATGAACATTAGCATACATGCCCTGAATGATACAAAGTTAAGAGAGACGAAGGAATAACCCTACATGCATGATCAAAAATTGAAGTTTTTCTCCATGCTCCATGATATGGGGATGCACCACTTGTAGGGGAAGAACTCTAGGGGCTCTAGGGTGGTAAGGAAATTCTCTAACAATGGAACACCACTAGCGCTGAGATGGGGGAATCCCAATGCACAAAGAAAAGTAAAAGAGACCTACCCCGAAGAAGAATGAATTATCGTTCAATAAAATGGAGCGATCCTGGAGTACAGGATATGAATCTTGAACAGTTTTAAATCGAGATTGTGGTTTCACCTCATGGTTAGATTGTTACACATGATGTAATTAATTATTATTTAATAATTCACATCAGAGAGGTGGCCTTAGTTGCTGCGAGTTAAAGGGTTTACCTTAAATAGAGGAAACACATAACATGCCTGGAATTGGAAAATAAGGGAAAAGGGTGTGGCACTGAGGGAAAAGCCACAATTTTTGGAAATTCAAGGGTTACCCAGCTCTTGGGGGATTTTTTAAATATCAATTATGGGATTTTAATGGATTTTAAATGGATATTTAAAACACTCTTACATTAAAAGGTCAGTTGCTGGAGTTGGACTAGAAGAAGAAACAAATATGTGACTCCATTTGTTGTGACACCATATGCGGCACCCTGGTCACAATGCCACTAAAAGAAGTGCCACCATTTTGGTGTGATACCGTGATGATGCAACCATTATGGTTCCACGGTCATGATTCTACCCTCTCTGTGCCTCCTTAATTAGTGCAACCGTTTTGGTGTCTGACCGTTATGGTTTGACCATTACGGTGCCACCGGTTCAGTGGGACACTGTTATAGGTGCCACTGTTTTGGTGTTCAACCATTATCGGTGCCACCATTTAAGTGGAACCGTTTTATGGGACTGATATTTTGGAAACATAATCGACCCGTAGGGTCCATGCCATTACATTAGATACCTATCAAATTATTCTCACCTTCAAGAATCAAAATAGACCCGACGAAAAGAGAGGGTTCTGAACAACCACCTAAAAATATACCTCTCAAGAGTAAACCTCCTAGTCATCTAGGAACACCTATCCCTCGTGTATCCATATGAACATGTAATGGTCAAACCATGCAGACATATGGATTAGAGAGTCCATTTCTCTATGTCAAGATACTATCCCCTTTGGGTGGCACTGACTTCCCCGCATGGGTATAACCACATCCACTCTGATGTGTCATGATTAGAAACCATTTTAAAGACCCGTAAAATTCAAGGGATATTTTTTTTTCTTCATTTTCTTTGGGATTTTACAAAAACGCGGTTTTTGATAGCACCTGATTCCGAGGCCCGGTGGGCCCAGAATAATCTTCTGAAGTTTAGGTCAGGTACATTCAGTAAACGAACGAGCGGGTTTTCCAAACTTTTGAACCAGTGCTCGGAATCGAATTCCGAGTGCACCGATGGAATCGCAGCACTGGTAATTGCTTAAGAACTCCTTTTCCAGAGTTGCGTTTTATTGGGTGAAGTTATTAATTAATTGGGTTAACTAAAGGATAAAATAAAATACTGTGCAACAGATTTTATTTTTATTCTATGTACAGTTAACCTAAGCTATGTGGTTGGAGTGGGACCCACTAATACCCTAACTCCTAGGAAGTATATTAGTGAGGTGGGGCCCACACGAGCCCCACCCCATTATATCCTTTTACCTTACACATGCATTTAATATGGTAACTCACCCGCACCCCCATTTTTAAATGCCATGTCAACTCTCGCGTTTAATTAATTTTTAAACGCCTCATTAATTGGTCAACCCTCATTAATTAAATCGTGATCTGTTTTTAATTTCAAAACAGTTGGTATGGGAAATGAAATAAGGCAAAGCCTTATTTTATTAAGTGGTTGTTTCATTGTGTGAGAAGAATTGGGAAAGGAATAACTCAAGCATTGAATCTTCAACTTCTTCATTGAAGAACACGAAGAACACGCAGAAAGCACTTTCGCCGACGAAGAACGCCGACCTCCGACGAAGGGCGACGAAGAATGCCGAACCCTCACAGATCAACAACACGACGGCGTGTACCATGACGCCAACCATCCTCCTTCCGTGACACCGACGATCCTCCTTCCGCGACGCTTCTTCCTCGACGTTCCTTTTCCCATGACAATCTTCGATCATAAACCACATGAGGTAGGGGGTTAGGTTTAATAAAATCTATGTGAATTATATCCTCGACATGTGTTTAATTGTCGGATGTCTTGAACCTCTAACGCGGTGGGTGCAGACCAACGGACAAGTCCGAAACCACTGTTTCCTTGTTCCTGGTGTGCAGATCAACGAGCGACGACGATGCAGGCCGAAAAGGAGTTATGAGGACTTCGCAATGAAGGGTCGGTCCCGGGAGGACCGGTGGCGATGATTGCAAGCAAAATGGACCACTGGAGCGCATCCGGTGATCCGTGGAAGACCCCGCCGGCACGCCACGCCGGCACGGCGGCGCCCGGGGCGCCGCCGGGAAGTACCTCCGCGGCCAGCGGCTGGTCCCACGACCGTGTGGGACCAAAGGGGGGGGACGCGATGCTGGGTCACGTCCGCTAGCAAGAAACGACCCCCACGAGGGGGCCGCGGTGACAATCAAGGGGGCAGCCGTCCCCTTTGCGTGGCTGCTCGTCCAGCGCCGAACCGACCCCACTCAGCCCGCGCCGAGCCACCCCGGGCTGGCCCAGCCGCATCGGTACGGGCCGCCCAGGCCGGTCCGGGCCGCTCCCTAATGGGCCGGACCTGGACCCGGTTCGGGCTGACCTAGGGGGGGTTGGGCCGGGTCGGACCGGGCCCAGACCCCCCATTTTCATACCACTTCTGGTCGTTTGCTGTTTCTTGGTCTACGGACCTCCAATTGACGCACCGTCTATTGAGATGCGATCCTTTGATCGAGACGGTCGTTTTGGTATTTTACATTCAATGTTTTGGAGAACTTTCGATATGACCGAGTTGGTTCGAACACGAACCCAACCGGGCCCTCGGAGCGGATACGCTTATAACTTGAGCTCCGGACGTCCGATTGACGTGCCGTGAACTTTTCTTGCTTCCTCTTAGTGAGACGGACCTTTTGTCTTATTCTGATCGAGGTTTGGATGTAGTTGGAGTGCAGTTGGGTTGGTTTTGACTTAAAAACCAACCAGGCCCCTGGAACGAAAATGCCAATAACTCTTAGACTGGACGTCCGATTGACATGTCGTCTATCACATTGAGTTCCTCTTGTCGAGACGGAACTTTGAGATACATCAAATCTGGACTACGTGTCAGATGATTTATTGACCGCTTGGCTCGTGGAGTGGGCCCTCCCAGAACGAGCATTTTGTGTGTGGGAACCCTAGAGCTGTCTGCGACTGTGATAATGAAGACTGCACTGAAATCCTATGTGGGTTCGGCAGCGATGGAGACCGTACTGAAATCCTATGTGGGTTTCACAGTGATGAAGATTGCCCTGAAATCCTATGTGGGTTTGGCAACGATGAAGACCGTACGAAAATTCTATTTGGGTTCGACGGAGATGAAGTCTTCAATGAAATCCTATGTGGGTTCGGCAGCGATGAAGAACATACTGAAATCCTATGTGGGTTCGATGGAGATGAAGACTGCACTGAAATCCAATGTGGGTTCGGCAGCGATTAAAACCGTACTGAAATCCTATGTGGGTTCAACGGCAATGACTACAGTTCTTGTATCCTACGTGGGTCTGGCAGTGTCTGACTCTGTTCTTACTATCCTATGTTGGTCTGGCAGAGTAGCTGGTTTAGCATCCTATGTGGGTCCCAGCTTAGATGAATCAGTGGCTATATCTGATCATCTCTATCACCGAAGTGGTATACCTGAGTGAGATGAGTCTTGACTTCCAATCATTATCTTCTATATGATTGACTTGATTTCCTATTTGGATTGTGTTGGGTTATCCTGTGTGGACGTGATCAAACTTGGGCTCGGATGTTGGAGCCAAACTAGAATTGATTACTAAGGTATATGTATGGGAATATACCTAAGTAGTGTTGAATGTTACTTCTTGATTGTATCTTTCCTTTGTGGATTATCCTTTGTGGATTCTAGGAGACCATCGAGGGTCTCGGGGTCCCTACTGAGTAGTGTATACTCACCCCTCCACGGGCTATGCCCGCACTATGTTGTGTTGGATGTAGACGTCGGACAGCGATGATCGTGGTTGAGGCTTGTGGAGCAAGTCGGTACTTGGAGGTGGACCACTGGGCGGGACGTACCCGAAGCGGACGGCTGGACCCGGGGAGCTGAGGAGGCTATCTGTACCCACCATTCAGGTGGGCCTCCCAGTGGAGGGATCGACGTTGCTGCTTTACTTTCAGTTGCTTTATTTTCCTTTCCAGTTGTACTGTACTTCCAGTTTGGGTTTGTATTCTGGCCCACTTACTTTTCCGAACTACTTTTTATACCCAGTTTTACAAAGTGTTTACTTCTTCTTTCTTACTCTGTGGTGTTTGTTTACTTTATAAATGGAATTCCTTCCCCTTTGTGCCGGGATTTACACCTTGGTGCTAGTGGCCAGCCCCTGGCCTATGGGAGGCAGGCTTGGGGTAGTCACGGCACGGGTCCCAAGGATGGGTTGTGACAAATTGGTATCAGAGGAGTTCGGTTCTACCGCCAAACTCTGGACTCTGATCTTTCTTCTATGTGATGTAATATTGTTAAGGGTATTGAGTGTGGTTATCAGTCCAGGGAGTCCGGTGTTGATGCGGCAGCCTACGTATCCATACACCATGACCCTGACTTCTGATTTCCGACTCAATGCATGAAAACATTCATTGCATGTGTGTTTCAAAAAATTTCATTGTGATTACTTTGTGTCAGCTCACTAGTTATTCTGTTTTGACCATGGCACACCTATTTCTTTTCAGGATGGCCCCATGATGGTAGCCAGCTAGGGTTTCGGGCATTGTGCGAGACAACAGCCCACAGAGCGATGAGGCCTCGGTGTAGGGCCCTTTGACAGCGGAGGCACCGACGATACCTCTACCCGCCAAGCCACCGATGCTACCAGCCCCAGCCGCTGATAGTGCACGTCGCCTTAGTGCACTGCACGAGTTTCAGCGTCAGAGACCACCTAGGTTACGTGGGGAGACGGACCCTCAGGCATCCAAGGATTTGATGGAGGTTGTTGTTTGAGTTTTCATGTTAGTGGGGACACCAGCGGACCTCATGGTGATCCTCACAGCGAGCCTCCTGCACGCGGCAACAGGCAGATGGTGGAGCTTGATGCTCCAGGTGCACGATGAGGCATCACTCCTCTGGACGGACTTTGAGAGACTCTTCCGCTCAGAGTCTTCCCCAGCCACCCTCCGAGCGGTGCACATCCAAGAGCTTCTACAGCTGCGGCAGGGCAGCAATATGGTCGCCTAGTACTCGGCGAGATTTACCGACCTCTCGCGCTATTCGACGGACATGGTACGAGACCCATTCTTTCAGGACCAGACCTTCAAGAAGGGAATGAGGAATGAGATCAGGGCATCGATGATCTCCCTCATCATTCTGACCCAGGCAGGAGTACTGGAGAGAGCTCTTCTCATAGAGAGATTTCTTGCCGAACCTACGCCAGCAGTGAGACCTACCACAGGGCGTCATGTAGTAGAGTCGTCTGCAGCTGGAAGTCGACGGATGAAACAGGGTTCCAGGCAGACCGAACAATCAGGAAGACGACCTCAGGACACTGGCTCAGAAGTGTGGGCACGGGGCGTAGAGCCAGCCTTCTGTGGAGCAGGTAGTGCTACGCATGCGGCGGGCAGGGCCACATGGCACGTGACTTCCAGACCCACCGTGCAGAGGAGCAGTAGATGGTTGAGGGGACACCCAGGCAGAGGTAGAGGTTCGACCGTGGCGGTCCGCCGAGAGCAGTCGGACGAGGCAGGGGAGCTGGCCGAGCAGCAGGTGGTGGAGATGTTTTAAGGCTTTACCACCACCACCACTAGGATGTGCACCCCGACCACAGGGAGCTGGCGGGAAGAGACAGGCTCAGCTTCATGCAACGGAGGCCTACGACCACGGCACACCAGAGATGATTTGAGGTACGATCTCTGTCTACTCCACCCTTTCTGCAATTCTTATAGACATAGGATAAAGTCATTATTTTATTGTCGTTGGCTTGTTCGGAGCTCGGAGATTCTGACTGAGCTGTTGGCTCGATCCTTACGGCTAGAGACTCCTACGAGAGCAGACTCGAAGATTACGCACTTCTGCTGGCAGTGTGAGCTTACTCTAGGAGGTGAGAACATCGGCTGGGATCTTCTTGTAGTGGCGTCAAGGCCTTACGACGTCATCTTGGGCGTGGATTGATTAACTACAGTTCATGCACAGATTGAATGTATTAGGTGCAAGGTGAGGCGTGTACGCACTGACGGGAGCAGGTTCACCTTCACTGGAGAGAAGGGAGCCTTTGTAGCACAGGATGGACTCACGTAGAGGAGAGGATATCCCATCACACATTAGTTGACTATCCTCATCCTAGGAGAAGTTGACCAGCAGAGTCCTAGTTTTCCTGTAGTGGTGGATCAGTATGCGGACGTTTTCCCCGATGACATCCCAGGGCTACCTCCTCTCAGAGAGGTAGACTTCTATATTGACCTGTACCCTGAGACAACCCCGATATCCACTCCAGCATATCAGATGTCCCCCGCTGATCTTCAAGAGCTACGGGTATAGGTGGAGGAGTTACAGAGAAAGGGATTCATCCGACCCAGTGTTTTACCCTGGGCTTCCCCGATATTGTTCGCCAAGAAGGCGGACGAGAGCTTGTGACTTTGTGTTGACAATCGTCGCCTGAACCAGGTGACCGTGAGGAAAAATTATCCTCTACCGAGGATTGATGACCTCTTCGATCAGCTCAGGGGAGCATGGTGGTTCTCAAAGATAGACCTTAGATCAGGTTATCATCAGTTCATAGTTCGAGACGAGGATGTGCAGAAGATGGCCTTCAGATGTTGGTATGGCCACTATGAGTTCTTGGTTATGCCTTTCGGCGTAACCAACGCTCTAGCAGTTTTTATGGGTCTCACGAATAGGATCTTTCAGCCATACCTCGACCGATTTTTTGTGGTCTTCATCGATGACATATTGATATACTGGACCATTGAGGAGGAGCACGCCTACCACTTGCGGGTTGTACTAGACACACTCCTAGAGCACCATCTTTATGGAATGCTCTCGAAGTGTCAGTTCTGGTTACGTGAGGTCCACTTCTTGGGACACGTCATCTCTGACGTGGGAGTCGTGGTGGATCGCGCAATGATTGAGGCAGTGATAGCTTATGAGCCACCCAGGAGCGTGACGTAGGTGCGGAGTTTCTTGGGTCTATCTTGGTACTACCGGGGGTCTGTACTAGACTTCTCCAAAGTTGCAGCACCACTTTCATCTTTGACGAAGAAGGGGAAACCCTTCGTATGGTCAGATAGATGTCAGTAGAGCTTCCAGGAGCTGAGACAGAGGTTGACCAGCATGCCTATCTTGAGGATACCGGAGGAGGGAGTAGGGTACGTAGTCTACTGCGATGCATCAGGGACCAGACTCGGATGTGTCCTGATGAAGGAACGGGTCGTGATCGCTTATGGATCACGTCAGTTGAGGCAGCATGAGCAGAACTACGCTACCAATGACCTGGATTTAGCCGCAGTGGTCTTCGCTCTGAAGATGTGGTGACACTATCTGATGGGCGAGCGCTTTATAGTCTACTCTGACCACTAGAGTCTCAGGTACATCTTCTCGCAGAAGGACCTGAATCTGAGACAACGACGATGGCTCGAGTTCCTCCAGGACTATGACTTTGAGATAGTCTATACTTCTGGGAAAGGGAATGTAGTATCTGATGCTCTCAGCAGGAGGACGGACATCTATCTACTCGGGGAGGCGACGGAGTAGCTAGCCTCTTTGAAGATATTCTTCGTGGATAGAGATGGAGAAACCTTTCTTCAGTCACTCACAATCACTCCTCCACTACTGCAGCGGGTTAGAGAGGCAGAGCGTGAGGACGCTGACTGTGAGATGCGGCGTGTGCAGATATCCTCAGTACTAGCACCTGATGGATTCTCTATAGGAGTAGAGCACAATATCCTTTTTAGAAGACATACCATGGTACCAGTTGCTTTGCAGGAGGTGGCGCTGAGAGAGTTTCACACATCCCCTTTAGTGGTACATCCAGGAATGGCGAAAATGTACCAGGATCTCAGATAACAGCCCTTGTGGTTGGGTATGAAGAATGTTGTGGCAGAGTTCGTTTCTCAATTCCTCACCTGCCAGCAGGTGAAGGCAGAGCACCAGGTACCAGCAGGATTGGTACAACCCTTGGAGGTCCCGGAGTGGATGTGGGATGGGATATCTACGGATTTAGTGACTGGACTTCCACGTACTTCCAGAGGTCACGACTCAATTTGGGTGATTGTCGACCAACTCACCAAGTCTGCAAACTTCTTACCCATCAGAGAGCAGGGCTCAATAGATATCTTGGGATGCCTCTACATTCAGGATATTGTATGGCATCATGGTGTTCCATCATCTATCGTCTACGATTGATATGCTCGCTTTACTTCCCGGCTGTGGAAGGGGTTACAGGAGGCATTCGGGACGCAGCAACGTCTGAGCACCACCTTTCACCCTCAAACGGATGGTCAGATGGAGAGGACCATTCAGACCCTCGAGGATATGCTCCGTGCATGTTTCCTCAACTTTTTTCACATCTGGGAGGACCATCTACCCTTGGTGGAGTTCACGTACAACAACAGCTACCACTCCACCATCGGGATGGCACCATACGAGGCGTTGTACGACCGACCTTGCAGATCACCTCTATGCTGGACAGACCCTGGGGAGTCAGCACTTGTGGGACCAGAGATGGTCCATGCCATGACAGAGAAGGTCCAGGTCATCCATGAGCATATTAGGATAGCTCAAAGCCGGCCGAAGTCTTATGCTGACAGGAGGCGGAGGCCGCTGGAGTTCGATGATGGAAACCACGTCTTCTTGGAGGTCTCACCTCGACATGTATTACGGAGATTTGGTCAAGGAACAAAGTTATCTCCACGCTTCATCGGACCATTACAGGTCCTCAGTAGGATAGGCGATGTGGCTTATCGACTGGCCCTCGCCACCTCATTTGCACCGGGTGCACGACGTCTTCCACGTATCTCAACTGAGGAGATATGAACATAACCCGATGCATATCATCGACCATGGGGAGTTGGACATTGATGATGGTGCGACTTTTTCGGTGGTCCCAGTGGAGATCGAGGATTGACATGAGCGTGTCCTAGGTGGACGGTATATTCCTCTAGTGCGCATCAGGTGGTAGCACAGGAACCTCCAGGAGATCACTTAGGAGCGGGAGGCTCTGATGCGTGCACAATACCCACATTTGTTCCCCTAGTTTATGATGTATCTTTACAGGGATGTAAAGTACTAAGGTGGTAGTAATTTAATGTCCTTTAAAATTCAAGGGAATTTTTTTTTCTCTTAGTTTTCTTTGGGATTTTACATGAACGCATTTTCTGATGGCACTTGATTCCGAGACCCGGTGTGCCCGGAATAATCTTCTGAAGTTTAGCTCGGGTACGTTCAGTTAATGAACAAGCAGGTTTTCCAAACATTTGAACCTGTGATCAGAATCTAATTACGAGGGCACAAATGGAATTGCAACGTCGATAATTTCTTAAGAACACCTTTTCCGGAGTTGTGTTTGCTCAGGTGAAGTTATTAATTAATTATGTTAACTAAAGGATAAAATAAAATACTATGAAACAGATTTTATTTTTATTCTAAGTATAGTTAACCTAAGCTAAGTGTTTGGAGTGGGACCCACTAATACCCTAAATCCTAGGTAGGATATTAGGGAGGTGGGGCCCACACAAGCACCACCCCTTTATTTCCTTTTACCTTCCATGTGCATTTAATATGGTAACTCACCCACACCCCGCTTTTGAAATTCCAAGTCAACTCTCACGTTTAATTAATTTTTAAACGCCTCATTAATTGGTGAACTCTCATTAATTAAATTGTGATCTCTTTTGAATTTCAAAATAGTTGGCATGGGAAATATAATATGGTAAAGCCATATTTTATTAAGTGGTTGTTTTTTTGTGCGAGAAGATTTGGGATAGGAATAACTCAATCCTTGAATCTTCACCTTCTTCATTGAAGAATGCAAAGAATGCGAAGAATGCACCGTCACCGACGAAGAACACCGGCCTCCGACAAAGGGCAACGAAGAATGCCGAACCCTCGGAGATCGACGACACGACGTCAGGTACCGCGATGCCGACGATCCTCCTTCTATGACACTGACGATCCGCCTTCCGCGACATTACTTCTCCCGTGACAGTCATTGATCATCAGCCGCTTGAGGCAGGGGGTTTGGTTTAATTAATCTATGTGAATTATATACTCGATATGTGTTTAATTGTTGGATGTCTTGAACCGCTAACGCAGTGGGTGCGAACCAACGAACAAGTCTGAACCCACAGTTTCGTTGTTGTTGGTGTGAGGATCGACAGGAGACGACGAAGTAGGCCGCAAAGGCATTATGAGGACTTCTTAGTGAAGGGCCGGTCCAGGGAGGACCACTGGCGATGACAGTAGGCAAAACGGACCACCGGAGTGTGTCCAGTGGTCCACGGAAGAACCCACCGGCGGCCGGAGGCGGCGGCTCCCGGCGCGCCGCCGGGACCGAAGGGGGGGGGGAGGTAACGGTGGGTTGCATCCGATGGAAAGGAACGACCCCCACACAGGGGCTGCAGCGGCAATCAAAGGGGCAGTCGCCCCCTTTGCGCGGCCGCTCGGCCAGCGCCGAACCGACCCGTCTCGGCCTGCGCCGAGCCCCCCACGGGCCAGGCCGCCCAGGCCGGGCAGGGCCACGATGGCAGGGTCGGGCCGCACCCACCGGTCCGTGCCGCGTCCTAGTGGGCCGGATCCGAATCCAGTTCGGGCCGACCCAGCGGGGGTTGGGCCGGGTCGGACCGGGCCTTGACCCCCCATTTTCAGACCACTTCCGGAATTTTTCCAGTATCTTGGGATATAGACCTCCGATCGACACACCGTAAGTTGAAATGCGATCCTTGGATCGAGATGGTCGTTTTGGTATATTACACTCAAGGTTTCAGATAACTTTGGGTATGGCCGGGTTGGTTTGAACACGAAACCAACCGGGCCCTCAGAGTGGAAACACTTATAACTTGAGCTCCAGACGTCCAATTGACATGCCGTCGACTTTGTTGGTTTCCGCATAGTGAGGCTGACCTTTTGGATTACACTGATAGAGGTTTGGACATAGTTGGAGTGCGGTCGGGTTGATTTTGAATTAAAAACCAACCGGGCCCCTGGAACGAAAAAGCCAATAACTCTCAGATTGTGCGTCCGATTGACGCGTCGTCTGTAACGTTGAGTTACTCTTGTCGAGACGGAAGTTTGAGATACATCAAATCTAGACTATGTTTCAGTTGATGTATCGACCCCTTGGCTCGTGGAGAGGACCCTCCTGGAACGAGCATGCTGTGTGCGGGAACCCTAGAGCTGGCTGCGACTGTGACGATGAAGACTGCACTGAAATCCTATGTGGGTTCGGTAGCGATGGAGACCGTACTGAAATCCTATGTGGGTTCGACGATGATGAAGACTGCACTGAAATCTTATGTGCGTTCGGCAGCGATGATGACCGTACTGAAATCCTATGTGGGTTCGACGGATATGAAGACTGCATTGAAATCCTATGTGGGTTCGGTAGCGATGAATACCGTACTAAAATCTTATGTGGGTTCGATGGAAATGACTACTGTTCTTGTATCCTACATGGGTCTGGCAGTGTCTGACTCTGTTATAGATATCTTATGTGTGTCTGGTAGAGTATCTGGTTTAGCATCCTACGCGGGTCCGAGCTTAGATGAATCAGTGGTTATATCTGATCATCTCTATCACCGAAGAGGTATACCTGTGTGAGATGAGTCTTGACTTCCAATCATTATCTTCGATATGATTGACTTGCATTCCTATGTGGATTGTGTTGTGTTATCCTGGGTGGACATGATTGAACTTGGGCTCAGATGTTGTAGCCAAACTTGAATTGATGTCTTAGGTATATGTATGGGCATATACCTAAGTATTGTTGGATGTTACTTCTTGATTGTATCTTTCCTTTGTGGATTACCCTTTTTGGATTCTGGGAGACCTTTGGGGGTCTCGGGGTCCTTACTGAGTAGCGTATACTCACCCCTGCACGGGCTATGCCTGCACTACATTGTGTTGGATGCAGATGACGGACAGCACTGATCATGGTTGAGGCTTGTGGAGCAAGTCGGTACCTGGAGGTGGACCACTAGGTGGGACGTACACAGAGCGGACGGCTGGCCCCGAGGACCTGAGGGGGTTATCTGTACCCACCCATTAGGTGGGACATGCAGTGGACGGATCGACGTTGTTGCTTTACTTTCAGTTGTTGTATTTTCCTTTCCAGTTGTACTTTACTTCTAGTTTGAGTTTTTATTCTGGCCCACTTACTTTTCGTCGCTATTTTTTATACCCAGTTTTACTTAGTGTTTACTTCTTCTTGCTTACTCTGTGGTGTTTGATTACTTTATAAAGGCAATTCATTCCCCTTTTTATCGAGATTTACGCCTTGGTGCTAGTCGCCAGCCCCTGGCCTATGGGAGGCGGGTTTGGGGTAGTCATGGCACGGGTCCCGAGGACGGGTCGTGACAACCATGTCCTCTCCTCCCCATAGTCATGACTCTTCACACACATCTAAATTACAAGGGAAACATTCCATTTCATAGTTAACAAGGTCAAAAACAACATAACAAAAATGTATAAAATAGAACTTAACAATACTCAAAACAACTATGGTTACTGAGCGTGCATCTCTGCCTCCCTATCCCAGGTACTCTCCTTAAGGCCACCATGCCTCCAAAACTCATGAACCAAGGGAATTATTCTTCCATGAAGCCGATTTTCCTCACGATCCTCGATCATCACAAGTTTCTCTACAAACATATTATCGTCCTCGATATCTATCATTCCCCAATCAATGACATGTGAATCGTTGTGTAGATACTGATGGAGATGAGATACATAAAATACATCATTCTGTCTCAGTAGCGGTGGTGGTGGAACCAGCTAATATGTTACTTTGCCAACCATTCACAACACCTTGAAGGGTCTGATGAACATGAAATAATGCCTACTCCCCCTCTCGAACATTAATTTCCCACACCAAGGGGAGACCATCAAGAACACATCGTCCCTAATCTCGAACAATAGTGGTATCCTCCTATGGTCAGCATATGAATTCGTCTGGTCCGGAGCCACCTTCATCCTCTCTTGCATATGATGAACCTTCTCCGTCATGTTTTGCACTACCTCCTGGCCGTGAACACCGGCTTCCCCAACTTATGTCTACCAGGAAAGTGAGTGACACGACATCCCATACAAGGCTTTGAAGGGATCCATACCATTGGTTGGTTTATAGCTACTGTTGAAGGAAAACTCATCCAAAGGCAAGTATCATACCCATGATCTCCCAAGGTCCAAAACACAAGCTCGTAGAATATCCTCCAACGTCTAAATGGTGTGCTCTGTCTGCCCATATATCTAGTGGTGGAAAGTAGTGATGAGGCATATTTGGGTTCCAAAATAATGTTTAAAACCATTCTAGACCTGTGAGGTAAACTGGGCATCCTACTCAGAGACTATGGACCTCGTAACTCCATGCAACCGCACCACTTCATCCATGTACCGATGTTCTAGGGAATCCACCGCACTCGACACCTTAATTGCCTTGAAGTGAGTTGGTTTTGTCAGTCGGTGCACCACTACCCTAATTTCATCGCAACCCCCTTGAACTCTGGGTATCCACATGATGAAATCCATCGAGATGTGATCCCTCTTCCACTCACGGACATCTAAAGGGTGTTACAGAACTCCTGGGGCACGGTGTTCAGCCGTCGCCTAGTTACACACAAGGCACTTTTCCACAAAGTCTGCCACATCCCCCGTCACCCCCATGCCACCAAGACAGACCCGTCAAGCCTTGATATATCTTGGAAACTCTGGGGTACCCCGCCAAGGGAGAGTTGTGGAACTCAACAAGAACTATCTTGTGCATTTCCAATGGGACGAAAACCTTCTTGTAAAACATCATTTGATTATTCCCAACTTACGACCATCCTTCAATAGAGTCACCCAAGCTAACATGATCAAACATCAATTCAACCACTATGTACCCCCATTATCACGACCCCACCTACTGCAATAGAGAGGACTTCTGTGTCATCTGGAACAGACAGCCTCAGCCATCCTCAACCCTTGAATCCTGGTGTAGGGCAGTCAACTCCTTCATCGCCATCCATGCATTTTCTGACTCTGGAACTACATACTTCTACAACCTCTGACTCAATTAATAGGCCCCCACATTCCCCATAACTTTAGTGTAAGAGATTTATATGTCGTAGTCTTGAAGAAACACTATCCACCTATGTTGCTGCAAGTTTAGGTCCTGCTGGGAGAAGACATACCTCATGCTCTTCTGATCCAAGAAGACCACAAAGAACTCCCCTATGAGGTTGTGACACCACATATTTATTGCAGACACAACCACTGCGAGCTCCAATTCGTGGGTGACATAGTTACTCTCATGGGGGAATAGCGTCCTAGAGCCATAAGAGATCACCCATGCTTTTGCATCAGCACACACCCAAAGCATTGGCCTAAAGCATCATAGAACACCTCAAACGTCAACCCTTCATCCTGAAGCCTAGGCACTGGGGCACTAAAAATCATCCCCTTTAGATAATTGAAGGATGCCTAACACTATTCACTCCACAAGAGGGTCGGGTCCATTCTGGTCAAGGCAATCATAGGAGAACAACTTGAGAGAAGTCAGGAATGATCCTTCGGTAATAGCCTGCCTGACCCAGGAAACTACAAACCTCTGTCACATTCTTGGGTGATTCACAAGAAACAACTGCCACAACCATTGATGTGTCCACATTTATCCGCATCTCAGACACCACGTGTCCATGAAAGTTCACTTCTCGTGTCCATATCTTACACTTGGACAACTTTCCATAGATATGGTGCTACCGAAGGACCTCTAAAAACATCCTCAGGTGCTCAGTGTGACCCTCCTCTGATCTTGTGTATATCATTATGTCTTCAGTAAAGATGACTACGAAACGGTCTAGATAATCTCAGAAAATGGAGTTCATGATCCCCATGAACATAGATGGTGTGTTTGTAAGGCCAAATAACATGACCATGAACTCACTGTGCCCATATCTACTCCTGAAGGCTGTCTTTGAGATTTCACCCTCCTTCACCCTCAAATGGTGATATCCTGACCACAGGTTGATCTTAGAGAATCATCCTTCCCCCTTCAACTGATAAAAAAGGTCTTCTATCCTTGGGAGTGGGTAATAGTTCTTGACCACTCTCGGATTCAGTCTCCGATAGTCTATGCACAGCCAAAGACCACCATATTCCTTCTTCACGAACAAGATTGGGGAATCCAGTAGTGACACAATTGGTAAAAAAACCCTTTATCATCAGGTTGTCAATCGGAATTCGGAACCCCCGAAACACAGAAGGTTCCATCAGATAGGTTTCCATAGAAATCGGATGGGCCCAGGGTTGCAAGTCTATCCCGAACTCAACATCACATCGAGGTGGTAGAGACACCATTTCTTTAGGGAAGTCTTCCATGAACTCACCGACCATCCCAAATTATTCCCTCATTTCTGAGTCCACTGACATCTTAGCTAACAAGGAAAGAAAGGGCTCCACTCACCGGTTTCCCTCATGGTAATCTCACTCACCAATAAAAGTCACACGTCGACCACCCATATCCGAAACCAATAACCTTATGTGGAAGAATTAGATAAAGGAATACCTAGATAATATCTATTAGATGACTAAAATTAAATCTTATGGCTACATATACTAGAAAATAAGGTCCCCATTAGACTGATGTGGTCCCAACATCAGTAAACATCCTTGGAAAACACAAGACATGTTATTCTGTCCACCGACTGGCGTACTCAAAACCTGGGGTACGGAAATTGTGTCGGTTTCCAGACCCAACTCATGGGATATATTGTGTGTAAAAAAGAAATGTGAAGCTTCTATATAAAAAAAGTTGCTTGAAAGAGTACTAAACAATTTGATCATACCACAAAAAACTTATGGACCTGCTAGAATTGCTGCCTCTACGGCGTGAAACTTCCCACACCCAGCTCCTCTACCCCTTGGTTTTCAGCCACCTCCCTGAACACCCCCTACTCGAGGTCCCTAAGGAGATCCCTATGTTCAGCCTCCTCCTACAACAACTGCTCCTAGAGGAGAAGGATCTCGTAATCCCTACCACAGCTGCTGAAAGGGACTTGCTGGAAATTGTTGCTGCTGAGGTGGGTGTTGATCAAACCCACTCCCAATGAACTTCACTCAATCCGAGAACTGATTCTGAAGGTTCCCACAACTACCAAATATGAATAATATCGGTCTATCCCTGAAATTGAAGGGTGAGGACTAGGAGATTAAAACTGGAACTGCTGGGGCCTACTCCCCACTAGACAACACCTGGAAGGCCCTGACGCTGGAGGCCTACTGCTAACAGCCTCCCCCTTGGACGATCCCAACTGGATCCCTTCTCAAGGAACACCTCCCAGCATGTGCATCCTTTCCACCACTTCAGCCTTCTTCTGGATCTCCATGTACAACAGTAGAGTGAAGGGATTAACAACAAACTAAAGAGTAGGTCAAAGTTCCTCATCTAAACGTATCACTTGAGACTCCTCATCCTGAAAGAGTTATAGAGAAAAGAGAATGAGATCCTTGAACTTGATCCCCAAATATCACACTGATATAGTCCCCGAATGAAGGGAGAGTCAATCTTTCCTATTCTCATTCTTCATTGTGGAAAATAGGAAATTTTCCCGTAACTCCCTCTCAAAGTCAGTCTGCGAAACCTCAGCCTCCCTCTTCTCCCCAAAGAATAGATTCCACCACTGACGAGGTGTTCCCCACATTTGATATAAAACCAGAGGATTCTAGTACTCCGTCAGAGCGTAGATCGAGCTAGATGCTATCACCAGCTCCTCGAGCCAGCTCTCTGTCTCCATGTCTGAGACACTGGCCTCATAATTCTCGAGGTTCTTCCTATGAAATTCGTGAATATTTCTCTGCCACTAGTCATCCTACTCCTCTTGATCACCCCTATGTTGATATATTAAATCATCCTACAATTCCTCGTTCTCCCTCACTACTTGGGGTCGTCGTCCGGGTGCCATAGCATCAAGGTAAACAAGAAATGTATATTCCCGAGTTGTGTAGATGATTGCGTTTATAATTTTTATTTATTTAATTTTTTTTCCAAAATACCAAAGACACATGAGAATAGAAGTCATTATGATGCATCTACCTTTCGTAAGGACTCTTCCCTACAACTGGTGTAGCCTCACATGGTTATTTGGTAGGCCCAGAGTCCTTTCACCGGAACACGGGGGCCCTAAAATCCCATTTCTTAGCTAGCCTTCCCTAGCCTATCTCACACACCAAGATTTCCGAACAATATTTCCCTACCATACCATGAAATCCTCATTTTTCCTAACTCCTAACAACATTCGATGTCTTGACCAACCTCCCTCTGATACCATTCATGTCACGACCCGCCTTCACCAAGATGAGGTAAGGGAAAACATATTGCCAAACCCTTTCTTTCCACATGTTGAACGAGGGATAATGACCCCAAAGACATGCCTTCAATAGGTCCTAGAGTGGTGACTAGCACCATGGGTATAGAATCACACATAATAAAGAAGCCATTGACCTTATAATTTAGTAGGATTAGGAGATAAGATGGAAAATACAAAACAATAACATAGATGGAAGTAAAAATAAATCAAAAACAATTCATTCACATATTCATGTTCCAATAATAATGTTCTACAATGTACAATAAAAACACCATAGGGAAGTACCAAAGGAAAAGAAAAACAGTGATGTCCATGGTCCTGACGTTTGAGTTAATAGGGTATGGCACGATCCTCTACGTCCTCCTGGAAACCTAAAAGCAGTTTTATATACGTAGGTTGAGTATACAGGTACACTTATTAGGGAAATCCAAAAGCTCTTGTGCACATGTGGGGAGGCATTCTAATGACCTGTGATAAAAATAAGATAACCAAAGAACCCTGCAAGGAAACAATCCACCCAACCTCACCAAGGACACTCCCCATATAACATAAGTAATGTAAAGTAATATTAATGGCACATTGATATTTGGGTCCCCCCACACCACCCTCACACTAGTAATAGAAGGTATCATATGCGTCAGACCTCCCCCACCATTCTCACTGTAGTCCCACTACCATACTCCACTGACACACACCTCGGTACCACAACCACACATCTCGCCCGCAAACACATGGGCCAAAATAACCTCATGTAACCATGCCCACAAACACCTGGGCTAGAACAACTACCAACATGCCCGAAGACACCTGGGCCTCATCCCTAAGACACATGGGAAATAACCTTCTCGTACAGACCTGGACCAACCACTATAACATCAATTTCTTGATGAATCAGTAGACATAATGGAAATTTGACTATTTCAGCCTACCCAAAGAGTCATGGGATACGCGTGAAAGGGAGTATAAAATCAGTTAATAACCATCCACTCATAGGAGTGATAGGAAAAACCCCCTCCCCCGTGAAATGGGGGTGTTCATCACAATGTTCTCACCTTATGTGTGGTGCGATTAAAAAAAATAATTAAATTATACATATAGGAAAATAAGCACTCATTCCCTCTTAGGGGTTCTTAAATCATCCAATACACAAACACCATCATTACTATTCATTCAAAAAACGCACAACACCCACAATCAAGGTACAAATCACTCCTGGAAAACAATTCCCCATCGAACCCATTCATGTTATAATATTCAAGTTATTTCATTTAATAAATTATTTACTACCGAGAAACTAACATGCATAGCCACAAGCCAAGGAAAAACAGCCAACAAAAAATTAAGTATTCACAACTGGTTCTATTGTATGTCACAACAACAAAAGGTGTACTTGAGATCCCTCAATGTACTGGAACAAAACCAAGCCTCACCATACAGCCCCACATGTCCCTGGATCCACAAACTAATAACTGGACCACAATAGTGGATCCCATTACCATCCATTTAACCTGAAAAAAACCATGAAGAACAACAACACATATTTCCCAGAAAGAGAATTGGAGTTTTTGAATTTAAACACACCATTCATTGAGTTCCTTCTTTTTCTATTGGGATAACCAATGAGATCACACATGGATTCTTGTCAACTGGACATCCTTTTAATCAACCAAGCTTACCTGATTAACCAATTTCCATATTACAACCATTAAATACCTAGACTATCTAGAAAACAAAAGTTCCTTAGTGCTCAAGGATGGACCAACAACAACCACGATTTTCAGTGGACATAACCCCCTATAATTCACAACACATAAGCAAGGATAAAAGTGTATAAAAGCATCATCGAACACACCCCTTAATTATTTAAAAGCCATTTTATTATCTTTTTTAATGTTTGGTTTCATCCATACCAATAGAAACATTAGCATAACCACCCTTCATGATACACTGTAAGGAATTTTGATGGAAGAACCCCCCTTGGATGATCAACAATTGAAGTTTCTCTTCGCGTTCTATGAACTGTGGATGCATGAGTTGTTTGAGAGGAAATATGAGGGCTCCAAGGGTGGGTAGGAAAGGCCCCAACATCGGTGCACCACTAGCGTCGGGAAGGGGGAATCCAAGTGCACCAAGGAATGGAAAAAAGAGCATCCCCAAAGAGGAAATAATTCTCATGCGATATCCTGGTGTTACAGGATATGAATCTTTAATTTCTTTAATGGAGGATCATAGTTTCACCACATATTTGGATGGTTACACATGATGGAATTAATTATAATTTAATAAATTTCATCGGAGGTGTGTCCATAATGGATATGAGTAAAGGAATAACATTAAACAGAGGAAAACACATAATAGGGGTGAAACTAGAATGTATGGGAAAAGGGTGTGGCACCGACCGAAAAACCACATGCTTTGGTATGTCAATGGTCGCCCGAAACTTGGGTGAATTTTTTATATCATTTAAGGGATTTTAATGGATTTAAACGGGTTATTAAAAACACTCTTACGTTAAATGATATGTAGTGAGAGCGGGACATGAAGAAGAAACAAAGGTGTGACACCATTTGGTGAGACACAGTAAGAGGTTCCATGGTCACGCTGCAGCCATCACGGTGCCACCGTATGCTGTGCCACCATTACAGAGTGCGACCTTGAATGTGTGACCATTATGGTTCCACAGTCACGGTGCCACCCTAAATGTGCCACCTTCATGGTACCACTATAAGTAGTTCCATCATTGCGGTGTGAACCCATGATGGTGCGACCGTTACAGTTCCACCATCATGGTGCCACTGTCATGGTGCCACTGTAATGGTGCCACCGGTTCGGTGGAACATCGAGAGTGGTTCCACCATTTAGGTGTGCAACCATGATCGGTGCCAGCATTTCATTGGAACCATTTGATGGGACCATGATTTTGGAAATTTACTGGACCATGAAGGTCCATGTCATTACACATTATTTCCCCTCTTAAGCATATAAATTCATTGTAAACACTATACGTAAAAATCATATGTGGGTTAGGAAATAATAAAATTATAGAATAAATAAATATCTATAAATCCACATAAAAATATTAAATACCTCATAAGATAATAAAATTATATTTCACAAATTATATTATAATGAAATATTAAATAATGTAAAAGATTTAATTCAATGAAACAAAATTAATTTAAGAAATCCATTACCACTTCATTATAAGTAAAATCAATTTCAACATAAAATTAATAATAATAAAATGAACTGTTGAATAAAATGAATATAAATATATTATTGATTTTAAATATAAACGGTGTATTATATTCACCACAAAAAATAAATAAGTGTGACTATGACATAAGTATCACAAAAGTAAAATTGAAACGAGAAACCTATACAATGTGTTTTCTTTAGTTGAATATGATTTTTCCTCTAGTATAACTGATTAAATCATGTTATTAATTTCTAATAGATTAATAGTAATATTTATTAACTCATATATGATCCTATTATATCATCTTATCGCCATTTTTAAATAAAGGTTCATTATTATCAATGTTTTGTGAGTTATTTTCTTTATTTTCTTATGTAGGTTATGCCTTGAAAGTCACAATTATTATGTACCTGATATAGTTCCATAATTTCCAGAATTATAATAATGTCATTTATACATATATATCATGTTTTTCCATTATATACATTTTTATAATCATTATATAATTTCCAAAATAGAAAATGAATTGTATCTAATCTTCGAGACTATAGGCCATACATAATCACGAGTGAAGGTATCATTCACATAACAGCATATGGGTAAGGAAGTGGATAGAATAATAAATTTTAAAATATAAATATCATTTGTTAATTATCATATATATCCATTTCTATATCCCTATATCTATCCATGTAATGTGTTGATGAAAAATATTAAAACACAATGTGGACAAGGTCAGATATACGTAAGCACACATGGTGCATTTGTTTTTCATAGGATCCAAAACGTGAAATATGGTTCTATAATAATAATAATAATAATAAAATTAATATTATAATATATTTATTATTTTAATTTTGAAACAACATAGTAAATGTAATTAAAAGAACATATGATATAAAATGAGTTAGTAAAAACGATTATCACATCTTTGAATGAATTCCTTTAGAACTATAATGGATATAGTGTTGGACTTTTCGAAAACGAAGACCTACTAATCATGGATAATAATATTAATAAGATAAATGAGTAGGATTTTGTCATTCTATATGGCTCATTGTTGTGTTAAAAACTGAGGGATGAGGTGCCCTTTTAAAGTTGAGGTGAGGGGAATTTATGGGAACTCTCTAAATTTTAAATTGATATTAATTAATTTTCAAATAAAATGTAAAAAAAATGAATTATTAAGAATATAATATGATTATTTTTTGAAATAATATCATTAAATAAATTTTATAAATTTTTTGGTCACATTATTACCCACATATTTTTGGTTTAACCCTTATTAAATGTTTTTAACTCTTATCGTGACAATACATTGAATTTTCAAAAAAAGAAAAAAATAAAAATAAGAAAAAAATATTTTATTACAAATATAATGTATTAGAGTATTCTATTAAATCTGTGAATTACAATAATTATCTCATGTTATATTTATTTTAATATTTTTATTTACATTTATCTAATATTTCCATTAGAAAAATAACTATTACCTCAACATTGTGTAAAAATATAAGGTAATTATTTATTCACCAAAAAATTAAAAAAAATACATGATTAAAATAAATATTTTATATTTTAAAATATTATTTATGATATAAGATATATTCTACATGACCACTTGTAAAAAATGTTATAATTATTAATAACATTAGTATGACAAGTGTGACTTTTCATAAAATAAAATACTATAAGGGAATTTTTGCTTTCTAAATGGATTCAAGAGGTCGTAAATTTGGATCATAGATGATTTTGGTCGAAAATAAATATTCCAATAAAACTCAAACATGTGTTATTGTAGTTTTATAATCATTATCATTCTTATTTTCACACTTAATTACCCGATTTATCTTTAATCGTGGTAAAAAAATTATTATGATTACAATTCATATTGACCAAAATTAAAGGGAACTATTAAATAAATTTTAAAATTTTGAATAAAAATATTTATTCTACCTTTTAAAATTTAAAACATATAATTGGATAAAATTTACTAATACTTAATCTTGTAGATAGGGCTAGAAAATAGTTGTTTAATGTGAAAATGTTTAGAACTTTACTACGATTTTGTATCTAAATTCAATATAAAAATGAGTAAAATCTAATAGATCAGATTAATATATGTATAATTGATCTAAATTTACTTTTAAACAAATTTAAATATATATTTTATCAACGTAAATTAATTATAGGAAAATTCAGGTTTTAATTAAAATATAGCAGTTTTCAATATTGATAAAAAATAAAACTTATCAGAAAAATAAAAAAAATATCCTTAATCTAATTTTTGATTATATACATTAAAAATAAATATTATTTTTTAAAATAATATTTTAAAAGTGTGAAAATTTTGGTATAGAACAATTGTTCCCTCAAAATGCTTAAAAACTACGTTTTAAAAAATATAGTTTTTATGTGTGAATTTTTTTTGTTCGTTTCTTATACCTATAAAATCTATTTTATGAATTTAAAAACGATTTATTGAATATATAATATATAAATAAAATTAAGAAAATTACCTAATACTAATTAAATACTATATTAACAATGACTTGGAAAATTATATATTTTATAAAACAATCAATTCTATTCACTCCCGCCAATTTAACAATCAGTTTATAATGATCATGTAAAAAGAATAATATTTCATTGTATATCAATGTTTTTTTAAACTCAGTGTGGCCTGAAATGTATTCTATCAATTAAATTGAATTTATATATGAAGAAACATACTATAGAATCGTGGGGTGTTGTATTATCCTCTTTAATAAATTACGTCCTCACAATTTTGAACTCACACTCACTAACCGAGGATTGAATTTTCAAAAATCCATTATTGAAAATAGAAATTAAAAAAATAAAAAATAAAAAATTCGTTTTATAAGAGAGAAAATAAATTATTACAGTCACCTAATATTACACATATTATGTTTCTACATTGGAAAACATGGATATGGAAGATAAAAATAACTATCATGTTCTGTTGGAGAGTGTTAGAGGACACTGTCATTATAAATTCAACAATAAAAAACCATTAATATGAGATAGTTTAAAAAAAAGTTCAGTTCTCGTTAATAAAAGAAAATGGATAAATTTTTTCAAAAATCATTTTTATAAAGTTGAGTAATTCATTTACTATGTAGAGTATGAACATAAGGAAATAGACATACTTGTTATGTTTCTATTTATAATAAAAATTTCACCCCTGGTATATTCCTAAATTAATTTTTAATTAATCACTTACATAAATAAATTCATATCCAAAAATTATTTTTTATGACCTCAAGCAATAAAAATCACTTTGAAGAGATCAAATGATCCATAAAACAGTGACACATCTCTATGTCTATCTCTAAATATTTTCAAACTACAATATAATTAGAAACATTTATCCATTATTCATAAATCTCCGTATGGTTAAGTAAAACATTAGTCTCTAAAACCTCATACTAAGTTCAAATTAAAATATTTATTAAATGTTAAACCATTTGACATTTTCAAAATATTGTGATCAAATAGTTTTGAAAGAAGGTCACTGAATTTAAAAAAAATTCTTATCTTAAATCCTACTAAAAATATGAGGTATTTTCACATACCAATCATAATAATACCTTATTCAGGTATCTCTTGAAATGAAGTAATAACCATAATTACTCTAAATACTTATTGAAAACATGCATTCTTCACTATTCGCATATAAAAAACATTATCATATATATTCTTCAAATCCAAAAAAGTTATAAACCCATTCTATGAGAGTATAAACAACATTTTCAACAAATAATTAATATGTTCCCAGGTATTCAACACTATAGAATTGACTTTATCTATGTCAATCATTTTTTATCCTGACATAATTATCACAAACTCAATATCATATTATGGGATATATTTCCCTCGATCATATATATTACAAGAATTTTAAATTTCCACTGAATCATTTTTCTTAGTACAATTCAACACACACAATAAAATTATTGATTAATAGTACTATAGTACAATTATTATATATTTCATAATTCAGTTAACAATGATATAATTTATAAATTACTAAAATAACATAATTATTAAATCCTAACAAAATAACATTAATAATTCCTATTTTTTATATAGTAATAACATAATCTTGATCATGATCCACTATATGCTTCTTAGGTGTATTCCTTTGATTGTTGGGGTATTCATTTTTATAGTTCCTCATATCGATATAGTTGAATCATTGTATGTTGGAAACATTTTTCATACCCTTTTCAAACAAAAATAATAGTGGATTTCTTCTCCACACATATAGAAAAATCCGAATCCTTTTAAGAAATTACCAAGGTGATTCTTTCATCAATTATCACATGTGGGAAAATAATTCTTTCCCTTCTTCCCTTTTTCCATATTTTCCCCAGAAATCTACTTCTTCTCATTCATCCCATTGAATCCACTATACATGGATAATTATTTCTCTTTATTTTTATGACATTAAAATATAACCTCATATGATAAAAATTCATGGGATACAACATCTCATTAAAATAGTTGAAAACGCCCATAAAAGACATTATCATTAGTAATCATATGATCACATGAATTGGTGTGGTTCAAATTATTTCTAATAGGCTAAAACTTCTAAATTATGATATATAATAGATTATATCATGTCATTATGAAAGAAAATGTATAATCTCAAAACTAGTGACACACTTAAAATAAATTGAAAATTTTATGAGTGGTGAATCTAATAATCATAAACATGGTTTCTATTAGATTTTCATCTATACTTATCCTAAAAATATATCATATTGATATGTTCCATAAGTCATGATTTCACAGTTCTAGTTATTGATGTTTATACAAAACATTCAGTGATACAAACTATAACAACCCGGACCCCTGCAGCTTGGAGCCAGTGCCTTACATTATCAAGTTGGTATATATAAAATATTCAAGTCCCAAATAGAAAATATTTTTTTATCATTTTTGGAAAACTCTAATACAAACATGAAACCCATTTTACACTGCAAATAGAAAATAAAAGATAATACCTAATAAATATAACAGATTTCATCCTTGAAAACTCATTCAAAGACCACTTCTTCCAAGCTAGGGGAAAGGAAAAGAAGAATATTGAGATAATATTTTCAATAACTGTTATGTAGATCAGAAACTATCATGAATTGATGAGAATAATCAAAATTCAATTATAGATAATTGTACTCACGTTCTATTTAATCAATAAAATTATAATGAAATTAATCTATAGATTTTTCCATAGTAAAAATATCAGGTATAATAATAACTGAATATTTAATGAAGGAACTGTTTAATTAATGGAGGTCATGTATTTAGAATGTGAACAACTATCATAAAAACAAGTCACTAGATGGTTTAATCTATAAATAAAAACCATTTTAAGGTTATCTTAACTGATTCATCCGAGGATACTACCGATGCATCGATGGTCTATCTATAACTACGCCCCACCCATGTAATCTAATTCAAAGCATTCCTCATATGTCAAAAAATAAATTTAATTAATAAATATTTCCTTATTATCAAATATATTTGTTTAGTAATTGATATGGATTTAATATGATTTCCTAAGTTAATCATATAATTTTTAAATTAGACACCACAGGTAATAATGATATATGATATATGCAATAACAAAATAAATCAATTATGTTCATTTTTTTAAATCCATATAAAAAAAGGTGGAAATAAAAAATTTTAAATTCATTTCATAGATAATCTAAGAAATACATAAGAAATAATGTAATATTTTTAACTCAATTAAATAAATTGAATTAATAAATCAATTACAACTTTCTAATCAGTACATTTCTATGCACCCTAAAACTGTTAACCAAAAAAGGAAATAATTAATAAATTGAATATAAATATATTCTTGATATAATATATGAATGGGGAAGTATATTCACCAAAAATGAAATATGTGGTGAATATGACATCTGTCACTTATAAGTAAAAGTGTGATGAAAAACCCTTACCTTGTACTTTCCATTAGATAAACATTCTTAATCCACATGTATAATTGATTAATGAATGTGATTAATTAATAATAGAACCCAAATAATATTTATTGTTATATATATTATAAAATTATATCATCTAATAACACTTTAGTTTAAAATCTTTTGTTTCCTACCATTGTTTAAGGTGTTAATTGTTTTTCCGATGCATGTTTTTTCTTGTTATTCCTAGATCATATGTACATGATATATATCCTTTGTCACGACCCCCTCCCCACAATGTGTACCCCTCCTAGGCCGGCAATGCGAGAAGAGAGATAATGACCCCCGAGTCCCGCCTCCAGTAGGCCCCGGGTTCGCGACTAGCACCGAGGTTATAATAAACATACAAATGGGAGGCATTACCCTCTAAGAGAACACATGCATAAGAGAGGGATATAATAGAATCCAATCAACTCCAACTCAGAACTGTGAAAGAAATCCTAGTACATATATGAAATGTCATGCAAAAGTACCACAACTGAAAGGGAAAACTAAAAGTCCCTAAAAGAATGTAAAACGGCAGCGGCCACAAGCCCGAACAGCTCCTCCTCCAACCACAAGCTAGTAGTAACCATCTTGATCTCCAACCTGCTAAAAGTGACCTGAAAAATAGTTTATATATTCATAGGGTGAGTATAACAATATACTCAGTAGGATCCTCCCCAATTCTCTCGTGCAACAGTAAAGAAATCATGCTAAATCCTAGTGAACAGCAAGTGAAACTAACTCGTCACATAAACAGGTATACTAAGTTCCCAACCTCACCATGGATACTCTCACAAAGTAACGAATACAATAATATAGCATATAGTAAAGATTATGAAGGGTACCCCGCTATTACTTCCCCACTGGTTTGCTGCTTTGCCCCAACGAAATACGTCCTGTGCATCTCTCTCCAAAGGCTTGCCCGCAGACACCTGGGCTAGCTCCACAATCTGCACCTCGTGCACCACAATGGCTTGCCCGTAGACACCTGGGCGAAGCACCACACTATCCTCACAACCAAAATTAACTGGGTAAGTTTCGGGTTCCACTATATCCCGCATAACGTGTATCATACATCGGGTATTATACCTCAATACATTAGATCCCATACACCGAAAAGGGATCCTCAAGCCATCACCGCCTATACACATTACAAATATAGTAGTCCATAGGATAATATATCCAGAATATATGTCTGTGAAATGAAAACAAGCCATTACGGCCCTCTACACTCATCTATGGGTAAAACTAACCAGTGTGCCTACCAGAAAAAAGATCTACCAAGAGAAGAGAGCGGGGTCAAAGGGGGTAGTCAGCCATTCAACCTCCAATCTGAATGTTGGGGAAAACACCCCCCGCTAGGGCTCCGAATCCCCGGGGTGTCATTTTCCCTTACCGATAGGGTGGAGTAGCGTATCGAAACACAAAAAGTACAGAATATATATATAACTCACATCCACACTATGGGCATTACCTAGTCTTAGATACAACTGCAGCTAACGTCTCTCAGACTCCGGGCTGCTACTTCTAAGACTAGGTGTCCTATAAGCACACAATCATTTGGAGAGTATTATTAGATTACTCCATTCTAATTTTATCAGTTCCACTATACATTAATTAATTATTTAAACATTAATTAACCATGAATAATTTAACATTAAACTTCATTAGCATCACACCCAAAAATCAACTACTCCTTTTAAGATTCACATCACCTTTAAATTCTAGTATCTCTATCCCCATGGATTTTCACCATTTAATCAAACATTAATTACAGAATTACTTTTCCATATTCCCAGGCATTATAGAAAAGCATCATATGCTACAAAACACAAAGGAGGCTCAACACGGTGAGTATATATACTACCCGTCGAGTCTTTGCCACCTATATAAAGAGCATAGACCGATTATCCCTCGAGAGGCTAAACACGGAAAGCACGTGGCATACCCCGTGCGTCTTTGCCTCCTTTGGAAGAAGTGTAATCAAGACCATCTGCCTTGAGCAGTGGGGAAAAGCAAAGCAGATAAACATTCAAAGAATCCACAAGCATCCAGCAACCACATCCATCCCATTCCATCACCCCTGGTGTCCTCCCTGACACCCACATGCATAAACTGATGCATCTCTCCACTCTAGGTGTCATCCACTACCACAACCACAAGGCCTCCATGCCTCCACATATCACAATAGCTATCCAAGCTCACATCACAACACAAACAGTAGGAAAACAACAGTCACAACCATGGGCTCTTGACCCTTTAACGAACAAGAGGGTAACTCAGAACCCATTTTGAAATTCCCACATAATCTGTTCTTTAATCCATATTGAATTAGCAAATTTCTTATTAATAGGTTCCAATTACGAGATACCTAATCAGTAAGCTATCACAATTAAATAACCATGCTTACTTCCCAAATTTGATTATCCTCAAATTAGAACAACTACAACAACGGAAATAACCAGATTAATTTACATACCTCTTTATCTTTAGCCAATTATTTGACAATTAATTCCGGATTTACATTCATTATCAATTTATATCATGAATGAACAATAAATCAAAGAAAACATAGATATCACTCTATCTAGAAAAACATGAGGCAAACCTTTATCATGATATAAAGCAACAACATGCAATCAACCAATTCTTTTAATCAGGTTCAAGTATTTAATTAGGTCAATTTAATTGTGATCCAAAGGACTAAATCATGCTAATTCTAATATTTCACATATACAATTAGAGAATCCATGAATCCCCTACCTAGAAGAGTTCTTGACGTCCTTTATCCACACAACGGGTCAAAATACTCCTCTCATGACAACTGCATCCACCAGAGGATGCCACGGTACGACAGTACCAACCAACATCGAGAAAAACCCATTAGAATCTTGGAAATTACATGGTATAATATGGAAGGGAGAAACAATAGAAGATAAACCCCAAAGGAATGACGATAAAACATACCTTATTGGGATGATTGACCGACACAGTTCAGTTGCATCCGAAACAGAGCAGAACCAATCCAAGGAGTAAAGATTGATTGTGAAACTCCCACGGGAAGGATTGAAAGGTTCTAGCATCCCATAGCTGAGAAAAAATAGGATGAAAAGGGAGAATGATATCTTGTCCCTTTTCAAGATTTAATGGGGCGACGGTTTAAGATCCAGTTAATTCTCCATTAAAAATGGATCGCATTAACCAACGCGGTTTGAACAAGTAAATACATCCCAGCCTTAGGAATAATTAATATATGATTTATGGCCTTTGAATCGGCATTAAGAGTCCTTAAAATAAGGCTTTAAAATGTATTTTATGTCAAAGGAAACGTCAAAAGGGGAAAAACTGTAGGAATCTGGGAACACTGTTCACCCACTGTTACTGTACATGAAACCGATCTGTGAGACCGATCTATGAAACCGATCTCTGAGACCGATCTTTGAATCTGATCTGTCAGACCGATTTGTGAAACCGATCTGTCAGACTGATCTGTGAGACCGATCTGTTAGACCGATCTGTTAGACCGATCTGTGAGACCGATCTGTGAAACCGATCTGTCAGACCGATCTGTGAAACCGATCTGTCAGACCGATCTGTGCGACTGATCTGTGAGACCGATCTGTGAGACCGATCTGTGAAACCGATCTATCAGACCGATCTCTGAAACCGATCTATCAGACCGATCTATGAGATCGATCTGTGAAATGGATCTGTCAGACCGATCTATGAGACTGATCTGTGAAACCAATTTGTCAGACCGATCTGTGAAAACGATCTGTCAGACCAATTTGTGAGACCGATATGTGAGACCGATCTGTGAGACCAATTTGTGAGACCGATCTGTGAAACCGATCTGTGACATCGATCTGTCAGATCGATGTGTGAGACCGATCTGTCATACCGATCTGTGAGACCGATATGTCAGAACGATCTGTGAAACCGATCAGTCAGAAAGATCTGTTAAACCGATCTGTGAGACCGATCTGTCAGACCGATCTGTGAGACCGATCTGTCAGACCGATCTGTCAGACCGATTTGTGAGACCGATCTGTGAGACCGATCCCTAACACTGATCTGTCAGACCGATCTGTGAGACCAATCTATCAGACCGATCTCGGAGACCGAGCTGTGAGACCGATCTGTGGGACCGATCTGTGAGACTGATCTGTTACTGTTCATAAAACAGGAAACATTGTTCACAGAACTGGAAAATTGGAAAAGTGTTGGGGATAAGTCCCCTTGACCTCCCAGAACACCTCCAACACCAAAATTTCACAAAGTAATGGACCGGAGAGGTCTGGTCCATTACATTAGATACCTCTCAAAACATTCTCATCCTTGATAATTAAAACCAACCCAGATGAAAAGAGGGGTCCGAACAACCACCCCATAAGATACCTCTTAGGGGAAAACCACCATGAGTTGTTCGAAAGATGGAACGAAACTACGACATCTGAGAGTAAGGGAACACACAATCCATATCCAAACAATTAAATCATAACATCACATCAAAGGTACATAAATAAAACATGAAAGGTCCAACCACAAAGAAAACATCATCACATGAAAGGAGTTAAACATTAAACAACTCAGGGTACTGGGCACATATCTGTGACTCACGCTCCCATATACTCTCCTCCATGGAACCGTGTCTCCACAAGACACGAACTAAGGGTATAGAATGCCCACGCAACACCTTCTCCTTGGGGTCTTTGATCTCCACAGGTCTCTCCTCAAAGGTTTCATCATCATCAATATCGATCTCTCCCCAATTGATAACATGAGATTCATCATGAAGATAACGACAGAGCTGTGATACATGGTAAACATTATGTATCTGAATCATCTGAGGAGGAAGTGATACTCGATATGCCACAACTCCAACACGAGCTAACACCTTGAAAGGCCCAACAAACCAGGGAGAAATCTTACTTCCACGACCAAACCTTCGCTGCCCACGACGGGGAGTCACCTTCAGAAACACATGATCCCCAACATTGAACTATAAGGGTCTCCTTCTTTGTTCAACATATGATTTCTGACGATCCTGTGCTGTCTTCATCCTCTCACGAATCACCTGAACCATCTCTGTTGTATTCTGCACTAGTTCTAGTCCGAGAATTGCTGACTCTCTGGCCCCAGTCCAGCACAACGGAGAACGGCATGGACGGCCATACAAGGATTCAAACGGCGCCATACCAAGGGTAGAGTGAAAACTATTATTTTAAGAAAACTCTACCAAGGGTAAGTGCTTCATCCATGAACCTCCAAAATCAAGAACACAAGAGCGCATCATGTCTTCAAGAGTCTGGATGGTTCGCTCTGTCTGACCATCCGTTTGAGGATGAAAAGTAGTGTTAAGGCACAGTTGAGAGCCAAAATCATGCTGAAGACCTCTCCACACCCTGGAGGTAAAATTTGGATCTCGATCAGAAATGATCGTCCTAGGAAATCCATGAAGTCTCACCACCACCTCTAGATACTGCCTCGACAAAACCTCCACTGAGCTCGACTCCTTGAGCACTATGAAGCGGGCCGACTTTGTTAAATGATCCACTACCACCCATATAGCATCATGTCCTCCCGAAGCTCGAGGTAAACCTGTAACAAAGTCCATTGAGATGTCCTCCCACTTCCACTGAGGAATCTTTAATTGCTGGAGAAGACCACTAGGAACACGGTGTTCGGCCTTCACCTTTTGGCAGACTAAACATCCAGACACACACTCTGCAACTGTACATTTCAGCCCATGCCCCCAAAACTGACTCCTCAAGGATCGGTACATCTTCGTCACACCAGGATGTATTGCCAAAGGTGAACTATGGAATTCTCGGAGAACCGTCTCACACATCGCCAAGGGAACAAAAAGCCTGACATGATACAACACTCGATGTTGTTCATCCTCCGACCAACCATCAGGGGCCTCACCACAAACAACCCTGTCTCTCCAGACTTCCACCTCTAGATCACCCAAATGAGACTCTTCCACATTCTGCATCAGGGATGACTACACCGTCATCTAGAAAAGACAACCTCTACCCCCAACTTCTCCCATATCAAGATGCAAAGATGATAGCTCTTCCATCACTCTCCAGGAATCACCAGATTCACGCACAACATCATTACGTGACTTTCAGCTTAGTGCATCAGCTACAACATTCCCTTTTCCAGGTGTGTACGATATTTCAAAGTTGTATTCTTGCAAGAACTCCATCCACTGACGCTGCCACATGTTCAAGTCACGTTGGGAGAAAACATACCTGAAACTCTTATGATCGGTGAAAACCACAAAGTGATCACCAATGAGGTAATGTCTCCACTACTTCAGAGCAAACACCATGGCTACCAACTCAAGATCATGGGTGGCATAGTTGCATTCATGGGGACGCAACTGCCGAGAACCATAAGAAACAACTAACCTCTGCTGCATGAGAACACAGCCTAGCCCCAGATTTGATGCATCACAGAAAACAACAAACTGGACTCCCTCCGCTGGAAGACAAAGGACTGTAGCACTTACCAAATTCGTCCTTTAGACACTTGAAAGCTTCTTGACACTGATCAGTCCTTATGAACACTTGATCCTTCTTGGTCAAAGCGGTCATAGGAGTCGCAACTCGGGAGAAATTGGATACAAACCTCCTATAATAGCCTGCGAGACCAAGGAAACTTCGCACCTCGGACATGGTCTTGGGGGCTGCCCAAGACACCACTGCTTCTATCTTTCACGGATCCATAGCTACTCCCTGTTGGGACACAACATTCCCCAAGAAACGAACTTCTCGAGCCTAAAACTCACACTTCGACAACTTTCCAAACAACTGATGTTGGCATAGAATTCCCAAAACGGCTCATACATGCTCTGCATGCTCTTCTTCAGATGTGAAGTACACAAGGATGTCGTCGATGAAAACCAAAACAAACTTGTCCAGGAATTCACGGAACACAGCATTCATCAACCCCATGAAAATAGCTAGAGTATACGTCACGCCGAATGGCATTACAAAAAACTCAAAATGCCCATGACGACAACGTAAATCAGTCTTTGGGATATCCCCATCTTTTATACGCATCTGATGATATCCTGACCGCAAGTCGATCTTCGAGAACCAACTTGCACCCTTCAGTTGATCGAATTGGTCATCAATCCGGGGGAGAGGATAGTGGTTCTTTATTGTCACATTTTTTAATCGACGATAATCGACGCACAACCGCAAACTGCCATCAACCTTTTTCACAAACAAAACTGGTGCACCCCACGGTGACACACTTGTCCAAACAAAACCGCACTGCAACAGACCATCAAGATGTATACGTAGTTCTTGTAACATAGAAGGGGCCATCCTATATGGAGACATAGAGATAGGAGACGCTCCTGGTTGTAGCTCGATCCCAAACTCGATCTCTCATCGAGGGGGTAAGGATACAACCTCTTCTGGAAAGACGTCAGGGTACTCCTCTACGACCCTAGGAAACGCCAACTGTTCAACCTCTGAATAACTCAGCATCATCCCAGCCATCATGGATGATAAGGATGGAACTCGTCTATGACTCATCCGAGGATCTCTCTCACCAACAAACACCACTTTCTCTCCATCTGCATCAAAGAAAACGACCTTCTTCCTGTAGCAATCTACAATAGCCTGCACCAAATACAACCAATCCATGCCGAGTATGACATCATATGGTTGTATTCGTAAACATAAGAAATATTCCCAAGAGCTGTGTTTCCCAAACACTAGCTCACAGTCTCTACATACTTCAAAAAAGTCGGCTCGACCTCCAACTGGCGTGGTCAATGCCAAGGGCACTAGATGCCACTCTACCTCATGTCCCAAAGCATGGACAAGGGTAGGTGATATGAAGGAGTGTGTTGCTCCTGAATCAAACAAGGCATACACCAATGTAGAAAACAAGCAAAGGGTATGTTGAACGACATCTGGCTCACCTGGGGATACCAACGCTAGAGCATGAAGATGACCACGACCTCCTCCACGGCCTCTATGACCCTGATGACAACCACCACCACGGCTGAGCTCTCCACTTTGAGGATGGGGAGAGTCATGGGGCTATTCTCTGGCTGCTCCATCTACCCTCTGGTGATCTAAAGCTGGTGCAACCTGCTGTTGTTGCCTCTGCTGGAACTGCCTCAATGGAGGAACCTAGAGCGGAGCACCCGGTGCATGATGACTGTTCTGAAAGTTCAGGCACTCCCGCTGCTGATGACCACGACCACCACAAGAAAAACAAGCGCCTGAGCCCTTGGCATAGGCCTGCCTGCCTCCGGAGAAACGTGATGGGAAGGGCTGGGACCTACCCCCAGGTGAACTGAAACTCCTCTTCCCTGAAAACTGGGATCCCTGGACCACAGCTTTACATCGTGAGGAATCATGACGATTCTCCTCTCGTGACGATCCGGTCCTATCCAAAGTCCTCTCAACAACCTCTGCCCTCGCCAACACCTCAAGATATGTCTTTAGCATAAATGGGGTGACCTGGCACAGGATCTCTAGACACAAATCCTCCTCGAAATGCCTCGCCCTGGCCTCTTCATCTGCTAACAGGTCTGAAACATATCGTAGAAGGTTCCTGAAATGGATTCCAAACTCTCGAACACTGGAGCTCCCCTGTCGAATGGCAAGAAGCTCCTGGAGACTAGACGCCCTCACAGTCGAAGAAAGAAACTCGACTCTAAACCTGTCTTGAAACTCTTCCCATGAGATCACTAACTCCTCACGATCCTCGAGGAATAAGAACCACCACTGCCTCACTGCTCCACGTAGCATTGTCACAACAAAGGACACCCAGTGTTCCTTCCGAGCACGAATCAAACTGAAGCCTATCTCGACCTCCTCCATCCAGTCTTCTGTAACTGCATCTGAAATGGATCCCTCATATTTCTGTAGACTCTGGTGCTGAAACTCTCGGAGTGTCTTCCTCCAAGTTTCATTGTCGTTAACCTCTACCCGGCGGCGATCTGCTGGAATAGCTTGCTGGGCATATTCTATGCAAACCTGACGAGGACGTCGACCTGAAGCCATACCTATAAAATAACAACTTTTAGAGCTCCTAAGCCTGGAATATGAAAGACTCAATATTAATTAATTAATTGTTTTGTTCTATTAATTTTTAGGTTACCTATCCCAAGGTCTACCCATTCAAACACATGCACAAATAATAATGATGCATGATCCTTTCCTAGGTCTCTACCCTGCAACCAGTATCACTTTGTATAGTAGCCATCGCAAACATAAAGGTCCGTGCAACAGATCATAGGGGGCCCTAAACGCCTATGTCTCTATCGGTCTCTAGTGTTTACCCCACTTGCTAAACATGAATGACACAGTTTCCCTACCATCCCATACATCCTCACTTGTGCCTAACTCCAAACTCTATTCTATCCCTCAACCAGACCTCTGATACCACTATTTCACAACCCCCTCCCCACAAAGTGTACCCCTCCTGGGCCGGTAATGTGACAAGAGAGATAATGACCCCCGAGTCCTGCCTCCAGTAGGCCCTGGGTTGTCGACTAGCACTGAGGGTATAATAAACAAACAAATGGGAGGCATTACCCTCTAAGAGAACACATGCAGAAGAGAGAAACAGAATAGACTACAATCAACTCCAACTCAGAACTAAAAAAGAAATCCAAGTACATATATGAAATGTCATGAAAAAGTACTACAACTGAAAGGGAAAACTGAAAGTACCCAAAAGAATGTAAAATGGCAGCGACCACAAGCCCGAATAGCTCCTCCTTCAACCACAATCTAGTAGTAACCATCTTGATCTTCAACCTACTCCAAGTGACCTGAAAAATAGTTTATATATACATAGGGTGAGTATAATAGTATACTAAGTAGGATGCTCCCCAAGCCTCTCGTGCAACAGTAATGAAAGCATGCTAAAGCCTAGTGAACAACAAGTGAAACTAACTCGTCACCTAAACAGGTATACTAAGTTCCCAACCACCCCATGGCTACTCTCACCAATTACCGAATACAAGAATATAGCATATAGTAAATATTATCAAGGGTAACCCGGTACTACTTCCCCACTGGTTTTCCGCTTTGCCCCAACTACATATGTCATGTGCATCTCTCTCCAAAGGCTTGCCCGTAGACACCTGGGCGAAGCTCCACAATCTGCACCTTGTGCACCACAAAGGCTTTCCCGCAGACACCTGGGCGAAGCACCACACCATCCTCACAACCAAAATCAATAGGGTATGTTCGGGGATCCACCACAGCCCGCATAACGTGTATCATACATCGCGTATTATACCTCAAGCCATTATAGCACATACACCGAATAGGGATCCTCAAGCCATCACAGCATATACATGTTACACCTATAGTAGTCCATAGGATACTATATCTAGAATATATGTGTGTGAAATAAGCACAACCCATTACAGCCCTCTATACTCATATATGGGTAAAACTAACCAGTGTGGCTACCAGCACAAAGATCTACCAAGAGAAGAGAGCGGGTCAAAGGGGGTAGTCATCCATTCAACCTCCCATCAGAATGTTGGGGAAAACACCCCCCAGGGCTCAGAATCCACGGGGTGTCAGTTTCCCTTACCGACAGGGTGGAGTAGCGTATAGAAACACAAAAAGTACAGAATATATATATAACTCACATCCAAACTATGGGCATTACCTAGTCTTAGATACAACTGCAGCTAACGTCTCTCAGACTCCAGGCTACTACTTCTAAGACTAGGTGTCCTATAAGCACACAAACATTCGAAGAGCTTTATTATATTAATCCATTCTCATTTTTTCAGTTCCACTGTACATTAATTAATTCCGTAAACATTAATTAACCATGAATAATTTAACATTAAACTTAATTAGCATCACACCCAAAAATCAACTGCTCCTTTTAATATTCACATCACCTTTAAATTCTAGTATCTTCATCCCCGTGGATTTTCACCATTTAATCAAACATTCATTACATAATTTCTTTTCCATATTCCCAGGCATTCTAGAAAAACATCCTATGCTACTAAACAAAAATGAGGATCAACACGGTGAGTAGATATACTACTCGTCGTGTCTTTGCCGCCTATAGAAAGAGCATAGACCCATTCTACCTTGAGAGGCTAAACACAGAAAGCACGTGGAATATTCCGCGCGTCTTCACCTCCTTTGGGAGAAGGGTAAGCAAGACCAGCTTCCTTGAGTAGTGGGGAAAAGCAAAGTAGATAAAAATTCAAAGAATCCACAAGCATCCAACAACCACATCCATCCCATTCCATCACCCCTGGTGTCCTCCCTAACACCCACATGCATAAACTGATGCATCTCGCCACTCTAGGCATCATCCACTACCACAACCACAAGGCCTCCATGCCTCCACATATCACAACAGCCATCCAGGCTCACATCACAGCACAAATAGCAGGAAAACAATAGTCACAACCTTGGGCTCTTGACCCTTTAACAAACAAGAGGGTAACTCAAAACCCTTTTTGAAATTCCCACACAATCTGTTCTTTAATCCATATTGAATTAACAGATTTGTTATCAGTAGGTTCCAATTACGAGATACCTAATCAGTAAGCTATCACAATTAGATAACCATGCTTACTTCCCTAATTTTATTATCCTCAAATTAGAACAACTACAACAACGACAATGACCAGATTAATTTACATGCCTCTTTATCATTATCCAATTAATTAACAATTAATTCTGTCTTTATGTTCATTATCAATTTGTATCATGAATGAAGAATAAATCAATGAAAACATAGATATCACTCTATCTAGAAAAACATGAGGCAAACCGTTATCACGGTATAAAGCAACAACATGTGATCAACCAATTCTTTTAATCCGGTTTAAGTATTTAATTAGGTCAATTTCATTGCGATCCAAAGGACTAAATCATGCTAATTCTACGATTGCACATATACAATTAGAGAATCCATGAATCCCCTAACTGGAAGAGTTCATGACGTCCTTTATCCACACAACGGGTCAAAATCATCCTCTCACGACAACTGCATCCACCAGAGGATGCCACGGTACGACAGTACCAACCAAGCCAAAGAAAAAACCCATTAGAATCTTGTAAATTACATGGTATAATATGGAAGGGAGAAACAAGAGAAGTTGATCCCCAAAGGAATGACAATAAAACATACCTTATTGGGATGATTGACCGACATAGTTAGGTAGCATCCGAAACAGAGCAGAACCAATCCTAGGAGTAAAGATTGATTGTGAAACTCCTATGGGAAGGATTGAAAGGTTCTAGCATCCTATAGCCTTGAACAAAGAGGATGAAAAAGGGAGAATGATATCTTGTCCCTTTTGAAGATTTAATGGGGCGACAGTTTAAGATCCGGTTAATTCTCCATTAAAAACAGATCACATTAACCCATTCAGTTTGACCTAGTAAATACATCCCGACCTTAGGAATAATTAATATATGATTTATGGCCTTTGAATGAGCATTAAGAGTCCTTAAAATAAATCTTTAAAATGTATTTTATGTCAAAGGAAACGTCAAAAGTGGAAAAACTGTAGGAATCTGGAAACAGTGTTCACCCACTATTAATGTACATGAAACTGATCTGTGAGACCGATCTGTGAAACCGATCTGTGAGACCGATCTGTGAGACTGATCTGTCAGACCGATCTGTGTCACCGATCTGTGAAACCGATCTGTCAGACCGATCTGTGAAACTGATCTGTCAGACCGATCTGTGAGACCTCTCTGTCAGACCGATTTGTGAGACCAATCATGTGAAACCGATCTGTCAGACCGATCTGTGAAACCGATCTATCAGACAGATCTGTGAGACCGATCTATGAAACGGATATGTCAGACCGATCTGTAAGACCAATCTGTGAAACCGATATGTCAGACCGATCTGTGAAACCGATCTGTCAGACCGATCTATGAGACCGATCTGTGAGACTGATTTGTTAGACCGATCTGTGAGACCGATCTGTGACACCGATCTGTGAGACCGATCTGTCAGACCTTTCTGTGAGACTGTTCTTTCAGACCGATCTGTGAGACCGATCTGTGAGACCGATCTATGAGACCGATCTGTCAGACCAATCTGTGACACCGATCTGTCAGACCGATCTATGAAACCAATCTGTGAGACCGATCTGTGAGACTGATCTGTGAGACCGATCTGTCAGAATGATCTGTGAGACCGATCTGTGAGACCGATCTATGAGACTGATCTATCAGACCGATCTGTGAGACCGATCTGTAAGACCGATCTGTGAGAGCGATCTTTGAGACCAATCTGTGAGACCGATCTGTGAGACCGATCTGTCAGACCGATCTGTTAGACTGATCTGTTATTGTTCATCAAACTGGAAACACTGTTCACAGAACTGGAAAATTGGAAAAGTGTTGGGGATAAGTCCCCTTGACCTCCCGGAACACCTCCAACACCAAAATTTCACAAAGTAATGGACCGGAGAGGTCTGGGCCATTACATCCTTCATATATATAATTATATTAATTACATAGATATCATATTTATTTATTATATAAATTTTTTAATCATTATTAAATTATGAAGTAAGAAAATGAATCTCATTTCACCGTGGAGGTGGTAGGCCAAACTTATGCACGAGTGATGATATCATTATGTTAATAGAGAAAGGGTAAGGAATTGGAAGATATATTAAATTTTTTGTCATTCTATAATTATCATATATATCCATTATTTTAATTATTATACACATACATGTAAATTGGTGATGAAAAATAGATTACACCACATAGTGGAGATCTTAAGCCTCACAAACACACACACAATGCTTTCATTTTTAATAGGTTGAATAAACGGTGTGATATTGTTGTCCCATAATCCTAAAAACATCTAATAATATATATTATACTATATTTATTATTTATAATGGACACAAAAAATGACATGTATGTGTAAGAATAAAGTAACTAGAATGAACTTGTAAAATCGATTACCTCTTCTACAACGTACATCCTATAGATATCTTCTTAAAAGATATAGGGTAGATAAAATTTGATCCTAGACAAAAAAAATATTTATAAGGATTTTGAGAAGAGAAATGTGAAGAATTTTGAAAATATATGTGTCTCAATGTGTCATTATGAAGTGAGGGAGGAGGTTTTTTTATAATTGAGGAGAGACGATCTTTTCAAAAAACTCTAAATATTAAATTTTTATAAAATGATTTTCAAATAAAAATTTCTCAAATATTTGTTAGATCAAATAATTGAAAATAATATATAGAAATAAATTCATAACATAGTTTTAATAAATGATTAGGTAACATTCTTATCGTTATTTTTTGGTTTTTACCCTTATTTAATCTCTTTATCTCTTACCACGACAACATGGATTTGTACTATTTGAGGGTTAATATAGTTATGGAAAAAATAATAAACACAAATAAATGTATCATTGATTATATTTTCAACTAAATTACAATTATTTTTCCAAATGTATGATTTTGATGATCATTATATCATATTATAAAATATCATTTATTTAAAATATTTTTAACATTAATTTTGATACTATTAATTATAGTGACTTCTAAAAAATATCTATACGACAAGATAAATTAGAAATCAATATTTTATTGAGTAAGTAAAATTTCTTGATCTTCTATAAAGTTATTTTATGAAATTAACTATCTCAGATTATATTTATTTTTCTATTTTTATTAATATTTATTTGATATTTCTATTATTGTATTAATTATTGTATTAGAATTATGTAATAATTTAACACAATAATTTATTTTTTAATAATTTAAAATACATTTAATATAAATATGTTCTTATAGACACTATTTATTTTTCTGATATATCATCTATATTACCACATAAAAGAAAATGCAATACTTCTAAAAAACATTAATGTGATAAGTTTGATTTTTCATAAGAAAAAATAGTATTGGAGGAATAAATTCATCCATGCATCTACAAGATGTAATTCCCCAACCCTTGTTACCTAGAGTTGGTCTATTATTAAAAAACATTGGCATGATCAGAAGATATCAGGTATAAAATTTACGATTAGTTTAGTATCCTTGGATGTACTCTATACATACATAAGTTTTAAATACTATTATGAAATGGAAAAAAAACATCATTTCCCATTTTAACACACTCATATCCCTTATCCTATTCATATAGATTAATTATAATAAACTTCTTCACATCCTGAAAAAAAAACATAAGAAATGAGGCATCTCAGATGCTCAGTAAGGACAACAATATAGTGGAATCTATCATAAATAAGAATAAACATTTATAGAAATGTATAAGACAAAATAAAAACCCTTTTAAAATTAATCTTCAACATAATATTGAAAAGATACGTCAAATAATTACATTTACTTATTCACATGGATATTCTACTGCTCAAATAATCACATGTCGTAAAAATAGATAATTTCATTATTATAGAATGCATAGTGTCAGACATCATAACCACATAATCAAGGCCTCATGCCAATAATACAATTAAGATTTATTTCAAGGAATTGTTCCAAGACACTATTTTGTCTCATGAGACCTACTGATGCATCGAGGAGCTCTAGCAGGCTCCACCCATCACTTACTATGTCCAATGCATTCCTCATATTAAAATTTTGAAACCTAACATAAAAATTCGTATTAAAAATTGCATATGAAATGTTAATACATTAAACATAAACCATGAATGGTATAAAAACAACACATCCATAGTCAAACATATCACAAAACCTTCAATAAAATATGGAAGACTGTATCATAATAAATTAACTTCATACAAGTGTAAAATCCATTAAAAATTGTTGACATAGATGAAATAAAATGTATTTGAGAGAAATATTACTTTCATTTTTGAAATAATTTTAAAGTCACGTAATTATAAAAGAAAAAAACAATTTTTGAAATATTATTATAGGATTTTAAGGGAAGCTTAAAAGTCTTTATAATGGTGGAAAATAGTTGCACCCTTCATATTAGATTAAAAATCATTCTTACCTTAATTTTTCAAAAAGGTCATAAAGTACCTTGTTTGGAAAACGATGGAAATATTCCTTTAAGAAAAAATATAAAGTCAAAAATGGGTATAAATTACTTTAACCCATATTCTAGGAACTATTAAAAATGTATTGAAATACATTTTGAAAAAACACGGATGTGGATTATAATTAAGTCCCAATAGATATTTATGTATAAACAACCTCATATATGTAAATAGATTGTAAAATTATTCCTTACCTTGTAAATTTCCTTGGATAAAGGTACGTTAACCTCCTGTATAATAGTTAAATAATTTTTGATGAATTATACAAGAACAATATACATAAATATTATGTCATATATTATCTTATAATATTTTATTGTTAATAATATTTCAGTAGTATCATTGTTTAGGGTGTTAACTAATTTGTTTTCAATTATATGTTTTGTTACATAAGTAATGTTGTATATGGATAAGATGTATTTGATTTATATCTAGAATGATATTAACTTCTTAAACATTTTTTTAATAATAAAATTAAAATTATTCTTTAATGGTTATGATGGGTAAACGAATCTTATTGATTTCATGGAGACAATAATCCCTATGTACGCACGAGAACAAATGTCATTCTTTTGATGGTAAAAGCGTATATAATTGGATGGTATATCATATATGAAGAATTATTAACAGGTTATATTTATTATTAAAATAAATTATTGTTATTATTATACCCATCCAAATAATTAAGTGTTGAATAACAAACTACACCATGACAAAGAGACGGCAATCCATACGTATGCACGTATGGTGACTTTGTAATTCAGAGGATAGATAGAATAATGAATATTGTTGTAACATATTTATAATAAAATCATTGTATATATAAGGTACTTGAGTTATTAATTTGTTATGGAAACAAAAATGAAATAGAATGTGGAAGAAGAAAAGAACTTTGAAAGACGTGATAATATGATTACCTCTTCTTCAGGTGATTCCTTTTGATTTGATCAAAAGGGCTCCTTAAGTTAGAATTATAATCAAAGTAATGACCCTAGGTTTATGTGAGGGTAGTTAGGAGTGTATTTGAGTAGGGTATGGCTGAGCCAAATGGCTTTGGAGGAGTGATTTTTAGAAAATGGGAAGTACCCTTGTATAAGAGATGTAAGGGTCACATTAGGAAAAGCAAGAAATATTAATTTATTATACAGTCATATTCGGTTTATAGTAGCTAAAAAAGATTTATTCCTAGGATAAGGTGGGATGGGTCTAAAATATTTCAACCTATAGGTTTTATTTAGGTTAGGACACCATATCGAGCTTTTCTTTTATATTTAACTCTATGTTAAATAGTTTAAAATTTACCATGAATTATTATATTATTATAATAAATGGTTAATTAAAATACTATGAAAATCCAATAGAACCCCAAGTGGTTCATTATTGACATATATAACCTTATCTATGTCCTTAGGATGAATGTTATATTTTTGTGAATATTACAACATTTAATAATATAGTATTTTTTTTGAAAAAAAATTATTTCAATTTTGACACTATTTGGTATTTTGTTTTTGTGAAAGTCATAACAACGTTATCACTTCAAAAAAATATTTAATCAATCCTAACATGTAATATTAAACTATAATTTTTTTTTAAGGTGTCAAAATTCTCAATTTACATTTATTTGGATATATATAATATAAACTATTTTAATCATTTATCAATATGGTAATTACTCGATCATCATTGTGTCATATATATATATATAATTATATAATGTCTAAAATTTATAAATAAAATTCCATTATGTAGGAAATCATTTTATCATTCTATTGAATCTTTATAGTCAAATTTATCGTACATATAGCCTTATATTAATATTGTTTTAGTTAAGAAAATTTGAATTTATCACTTTTAACTCTTCATTAAATAAAAAAGTAATAAATTTCCTAATCAAATCCATGTGGATAAAAGAAGATAATATTTTATTTCTAATGTTGATTTATTTTTTTTGAAAAACACTTATCCAATAAAATTTGGACATGTGTTAGGGTAATTATAATATCATGTCTACCTTTAATTACCCTATTTACTTTTAACCGCGGTAAATAAAATTCAAAATATACTATTCACCGAAAATTATTGTCGTCCTATTAAACCACATTTTACAAGATGATGTCTACCGCGCGTCTTGTATTTTTCAAATTCAATTCATAGATGCTGTAAAATTACGTTTTATGAAAATTTGAAAATATATTTTCTATTATCTATACTAAACATGGATTCTTCTACCTTACGTGTGACCTGAATATGCTGCCACGACACCTTACTAAATGTTATCCTCCCTGCAATTTCAAGATTCCCTCAAACATGTATCATATTCCCCCATGCATCATCGGGGTTTACCTCATATTCTCCCTCCCTCTCCTGAATTACATCCTCGAATCACCTCTTCCCGCTCTACGGTTTCTGCTCCTCTGTCTGAATTCTTTACAGTTTCCACTCCTATACACAAATCCCATATCCCACTCCCTTCCCGATTCTCCCTTAAAAAACGCACTGATCCCATTGGCGATTTAGGGACTACTCATAGCTTCAGTTTCCAATTCCCAGCTTGCCCTCTACTGCCTTCAGATCCTCCATATATGCCGGTTCTGTTAAAGCTTGCTTCACTTTGTCCTCCACTGTGCTTCCTACAAAACCCTATGTGGGATTGTTCTTTGAAAAATACAGTCTTTTATCTAATGAACCATATCAAAATATAGCGTTCGTTTCATCTCCTAGGTTATATCGGACTACTTTAAGGTATCCCTCCTTCCCTATCATTTGTCATCTCATCTAAAGTAAACCACTCGACTGTCTGAATCTTCTTCTGCATTGATTTTGATTCTATGGTTCTAGATCCATAAATTTATTTTAGTTTTTAGAGAATTTTTTTGATATTAATTGGGTATTTATTATGATTTTGTTGCACTATGAAGGATTTAAGATGATTTCCTTAAGTCATTTCACTGGTTTTTTGTGATCAATTTAGTTGGTTGCAGACACTGTTGTTGAAGATTATTATTGGGAATAATTATGGTAAATTCCAGTTAATAGAATGGGTTTTAATGTTTAAATATTTGGAGCCATTAGTCTCATGAAATTTTTTAGTGATATGCAGAGATCGATTCCAGATGAGGAAGTTGCATTGATCTAGAAAACACTTCGAGTAGTAGAATCCGTGTAGGTGCACCAATGGTCATGACTATAAACCCATCTTCAATTTATTAATGGAATTGTGTTTCAATGTATGATATCTTATGTAAAGGAAATGATATTTTTTTTTGTTTTTCTTCTGATGTGTGAATTCTTTTGATTTTAGGAGTTGGGTTCACATTGGAAAACAAGTATTTTTATGGGATGGTATCAGATCAAATGAAATAGGTACCTTGAAATTTAGTTAGGAATATCAATACTTCCTATATATGCTCCTTCGATCTTCCAGACTGAATATTAGTTTGAGATTTTTTTGGTAGAAACCTCTCATCACATTGTTCTTGGTTTTTTGTGTAAATTCATACTGGATTTTTCGATTCAGTTGTCTCCGATGTCTACTTACTAGGATTTTTTCCTTTCTGTGGTAACATATATGTGGACCCTATTGATTTTAGAAGATGGGTTCACATCAAAGAACAAGTTGTTTCATGGGACAATGTTGGTTCAGTTGAAGTTGGTACCTTGAAATCCTTCACTATATTTAGCAATGATAGTTTCTACATCCACATGCAATTATCCTATTAACTATACATTAATTTTTATCATCCTCACATAGTGAAGAAGATAAATAACGATAACTGTATAAGAGATTATAGAATGAATGCCTTCAATTTACAAGCATGGAGGAGGATAAGCATAAGAGACATATAATTTATGGCTCAAGGAGGTTTGATCTTGTGGTTTTTGACAAACTATTTCATTATCTTGATTTGTTTTATGGTCAAGAACTCGTCAATTTTATATTGATTTGAACCCAATGGACACACTTTATGAATGATGTATCACATTTAAGAATGAGACACACTTTACGAAGACTGTTTTCCAGTATGTTATTCTCTAACAGCATTTATCGACTAGAAATCGCGTCGGATGAAACTTGGAACATCCTAAGCGAAGATATTACATATGTCGAATGACAGAGGCTGCACATTCATGGTGGAATTATATACTGTAATAACATATTTATTAGAGGCATACATATATCTTTCTAGAATAAAATATCTTACCATTAAAATATTTATATTACATTGTTTACATTATCATTATAACTATATATGTACCGCCATCTTCCTCCGATTAAAGTATTCACTCTCCCAGTTTTGGAAACATCATTACCGCTACATTGTATTTTAATTCTGTTATTATACCAGTTAACGTTGATAATTTCCATAAATTATTATTTTATAGATTTCAATCACGTGTTCCCTCTCCTATAGACTTGACACTGATTGACTATCAATGGAAACAATATGCTTTGATTGAAATACACAACATTGTCCGCAAGAATGGTAGATAATTGTCATTTTATCCTCCATTGCCCATTCCAAAAACATCAATTGGAACTACACATGATTATTTGATATAAGAAGAACGTAAATACAATAGGGAAGCTCTTCATAATGAGTACTCTACGTTGCATAACATGCTTACTGTTGAACCAAAAAAGGTGATGGATGACATTGTTTCCAAAGTCTCTTCTGTTGGTGGTTTGTTTTTCTAGCATGGGTTTGGAGGAACTGGAAAGACATTTATTTATAGTGTCTTAACATGTTTCATATTCTTATAAGGTAATATTTTTCTTTCTATTGCTTCTAGTGGGATAACTTCATTACTACTACAACAAGGGAGGAAAACTCATTCTAAATTTCAAATTCAGATATCTATCAATGAGTAGTATGTTTGCAATATTCAGCATGGGAGTGATGTCACGGAACTACTTCAATCAACAAAATTGATTATTTGGGATGAATCTCCAATGCTTAATAAACATTGTTTTGAAGCTATTGATCGATCATTGAGAGACATCTTGTCAGTTAAAAAAGAATATTCTTCATATTTTCCCTTCGATAGTGTCACTATAGTTTTGGGTGGATATTTCAGACAAATACTACCAGTAATCCATGGTGGTCAATGAAGTGACATTGTACATGCATCCATAAAGTCCTATTATCTATGGAAATACATTCAGGTTTTAGCATTGACGCAAAACATGATATCGTATTCAAATAATACCAATGATGAATCAACTGAACATCAAGAGTTTTGTAGGTGGACTTTGGATATTGGTGAAGGCCGAATTGGTGATGTCAATGATGATCAAACTGTTATTCAAATTCCATCAATATGTCTTATACAAATTGAATAGTCTCTAATGAGTGCATCTGTTGACTTTGCATACACCAATCTCAGTCAAAACTATGTAAATGTATCTTATTTGAATTGTCATGAAATATTAGCACCAACAGGTGATGTGGTTCTGGAAGTAAATACTACATGTTATCCCTTAATACTTCTGAATGCACAAATTACTATTTCTCAGATTTAGTTTGTAATGCATGTTATGATACAGAGTGGTCAGATAAAGTATACACAACTGACGTTTTAAATGGTATCAATGTCTCTAGGATGCCTACAAAAAAAATTAGTTTGAATTTTGGAGTACCCATCATATTGCTTAGAAATGTAGACCAAGCAAAAGGACTCTATAATGGTACTTGTATGATTGTTACACAACTTAGTGACCACGTCATCGGAGTAGAAATTTTAGGAGGCTGTCACTCCGGATTTCTGGATTTTATTCCAATAATTAATATGACACACTGACAACAAATGGCCTTTCAAATTTCAAATACGTTAGTATCCTTTGAGTATTTCATATGAAATGATTATTGATTAGAGTCGAGGGAAGTATTTGTCTTGTGTTGCTTTGTATCTACGAAATCATGTGTTCTGTCATGGTCAGCTTTATGTTGTCGTCTCTTGGGTCACCTCGCATAGGTGTTTGAAAACATTTATTGATGTTAGACATCTATCTGAATCAGCTTGCACAAAAAACATAGTGCACAAGAAATTTATGATAACCTATCATAGGTATATTTTAATTTTTAATAACTAATACTTAGGTTATAATCCGATGTGGGTATGTACATCTACATTACTTCCTTTTTTGGTGACTATCTTATATTTGAAATTTTAATGCACACTTACAGAGCTTATATCATGGATCGTTCAAAAACTCATTTGACTGACATTACCATTGTTGCTAATGAAATGTTAAAGATACAAGTATGTGTCCCAAATCTTTGGACCATCTCATTAGGCATCTACGACGCAGTATCTATGGATCTAATTCTTTGCGATGAATAGGTTTGTAATATACTCATTATTGCTACAGTATATATCATTATTCCATAAGTGTGTTTTTCTTTACTGGATGTATTAGAAGACCATATTAAATAGAAATGGCATGAAATTTATATTTCTAAAATCTTCTATTGTCTATAGTCAACTCAATATTACAGGATACAAAGTTTCAATGTATGGTTAAAAACTGTCATCTAATCTACAAATTCATACCAATTTTTCATGAAGGAGTATGGTACAATATACAAAACATTCCAATTGCTCTAAATGATGGAAACTACCTATCTACAAGGCATGCTTGCTGACTATTTTTTAATTCAACAACATATGTTCGGCCAACTGATGTTCAATTTCCAATGTTCAGTTTTGAATTGACTCATTTTGATGACATCATTTAGAAAAAGGTTCCAGAACAGCACTTAATAGGTATAGTTTCTTTACAGCTATTACGTTCTTCTTATTTATTAAATAACATAATCTTCACTACGTAGGTAGGTTTTTCTGTTTATAAATAATATATTCGGCATGACCTTCGTACATTTTTCTATTTATAAATATCAAAATCTGTATAAACAAATAATATATTCTGTATAACTAATAATATATTCTGTATTAATAAATAAAATATTATGAATTACATAGTTACATTTTCTAGTTCATAATTAAAAAATTCAGCACTTATGAAGAACATATTATGTCCACTGAATAACATTTTCTGCATTAAAAAATAGTATATTCTGCACTACATTGGTACATTTTCATGTATATAAATAAAAAATCCTTCAGTAATACAGAATGCATGAAATACTATAAAATTCAGTCAATTTGTACAGACATTACATTTTGTCCTCATATTTCCATACAAATGTCTTACTATTTTTCATATGGATTTATACTTACTATAAACTGTTACAGATATTATTGGACATCTTTGTCACTTTTATATGACATAGTCTATCGGCACTTCAAAACAAAAATTACAAATTGTCTTAAAAGATGACAGTTCAGAAAGCTTCTATTATTAATTGTTTTTATGTTCATATTGAAATTAATAATGATGTATCTTTAGTTGATTACAGAGGCCTACAAATTAAATATTCTTTATGTGGAGAGTATGCCACCATAATGACATAATATTTTAAAAACATCACTACATCCTATCCGATACTGATCTCGCAACTATTCAGGGAAAATAGATTAAGTAGTATGTTCTGTTTCAACATATTACCACATTCCTCTGCATTTTCTTTCTGCTCTATAAATTATCGTGACTAGATAATATATTATTTTTTGTCAAATTTCTTCAGCATCTATGATTGTCACAACCATAATTAATGAATCAATGATACTATTCAACCTCAACATTTCAACTGTTCATAATTTCAGAAATAGGTAGAACATTTTTTACTATTACAATTGTGACTGTTATGTTAATGAAAAACAACATCTTCCATGAGTATGCGTAAGACAATTGCTTTAAATTATGTTTGTACTATATTGGATAGGTTTGGGTTGATTACTCCCTCACAGCTTCATAGTACTCCTTCATCATAGTCACATTCTTATACTAGCCCTTTTCCTTGTTGGGACATCAAAAAACAATTTCTGATGTAAAAAAACTTCTGAAGGTACTAATCATACTCTGATTCTGTAGTTTCATTATTTACTCTTCATTCTTATACAACTATGTAATAATTTGCTTAAAATATTAATATCATTTACTCTTTTCTAGATGAAAAAGTTTTTTATTTATGAAACTATAAAAAAATCAAAAGCTTCCATAACTGGTTCTTCGAATCATGACACTATTGCATGAAAAAGGTAGACACTACGGATGTAACCATTTCATGCAAATCCTATAAAATATACCCAAAAGGCACTACACCTAGGTTAGTTTCATTTGTTTCCTTTCATATGTATTATTATAACAAAAATTTACAGTACATTTAATGAAACTATATTGATATTACTAAATAACTTTTCAATCAAATTTTGTGTGCAACTGCTTGTGACAGATCAAAAAGACTCCTTTTCAGTCGTTCTATTCTAAAAGCATGTCAGACAATTTATAAACAAGACAGCTGCTCAATTGAGAGATGCATTGAAAGAGGTCGCATTTGTCACGTATTTTTATTACTAAATTATCACAGACCTAGACATTATATAAACTGACCCTCCGCTTCATTTACAAATTACACTGATGATGAGTTCGGTTTTCCATCAGAGCTACAAGTTTTCAAAAAAAATGTTCTTTTATCAGTAGATGTCACGAATTACAATATTCTCAATCGACAAAATTTTTTAGACCACAACACATACAAAGTTCACTTCTTCACAGATAATTCAAATAAAATCACCAATTTTCATGAAACCTATCTTCAATGTCAGGTAACTGTAAATTCCAAACTCAGACCTTGCATGAATAACCTGATTACTTACCCATAACAGGATGTCTTCTAAATTTTAATATTATGAAATATCATTACAGCTTATGTTCTTCAAATGTCCAGATGACCACTAACCAATACTAGGTAATACTTATTTATACTTTTTCATTAAATTTATTTATACAACTTCTTCCACACTATTGTTATCTTTGTTTCGCACTGGTGCTTTAGGAATAGAACAACACTAACCATTTATATGTCATATGCAATGTTGCGACATTAGTTCTTACATCTTCTACTACATCATCTACTTAGGTTCATATTTATTTCTCCCTTCTATAACTATTATAGTCATTTCTTTATTGGACTATACAATACTCGGATGGAAGCAGTTCTTTGTTGTGACTATAGTTTTGTTTTTTTTTCTTCAGCTTCAGAAATGCATTATTTGACTTATATTTCTGTTGCAGTTGTGAATTTCACTAGCTCAATTCATCATTTCATAGTTCTATTGGACAAATGTTCTAGTTTCTGTTGTACTCAAATATATTTATGTTTATTTCTATAGCTAAATATAGTTCACTAAATGTTCTTTTTTTCGTGTGAATTTCTTCAAGTTTCAAGGCGCATTCTGTTGTGAATTTACTAAGCCAAATACATTTCTATAGATAAATACTTTCTTTGAGTGATTTTTTAGAATGCATGTTTGATATCATTTATACATGGTTATCACTTTAACTTAAAACGTATTAATTAATGTCATTCATTCATGTCGAAAAATATTTTCTTGTATTTTGACACCGATAATGCAGTGCAACAGAAGGTTTTAATGTACCCAGATTCCGGCACATCAGCAATCTCTTAGATTAAGCTGAATTCATGTTTCAAGGATAACTACAACAAAAAAACTGAAGTTAATGATTGACATGCGATGCTTTTATTTGAAGGTATTCAATTATCCTTATAAAATTTTGTTCCTATAATTAATTTCCCCTTCAAAGGTAGAGTGTTTCCACTATTTGAATACATCTATATGTGAATGAAAATTGTAAACTCTGAGTATACACAATTTAAAACTCTAACATTGTGTTGATTCTTTACATTTAAAATTGTTTTATTTGGATAACATCTAGAGATAATGATCATTATTTGATAGCATATTCTTATGATTTTTGTTCTGTGTTCTGTACATTTTTTTAATATCTTTCCTATGTGTTTTGGTTGGAATTAGAAACCAAAAATATTATTTTTATTGTTACAAATATATCTATATCTCAAATTATTCATTTTTTGAGCGATTTCTATTATGATATGAATCATTTTTTGAGCTGTTTCTTCTATGTTCTGTACCTTTTAGCAGCTTGTATCCCATTATCATATACCATTAAATTCAGGTATGGGCACTTCCATAAGGATCTATGGTTGGACATATTAGGTGCAACGTCATGTATGGATTTCCACACAAGGAATAATGAAATATAAATCCCAATTGTGATAGTATTTTTAATGTATAAGAGGAAGAAGCTGGATTAAGAGGAATACATGCTGCTAAATATGCTGAAATGTAATCACAATAAAACAATGCGGGCACTCGATGGTTCAATGTTTGTTGTTTCATAGAGAAAACATTTTGGCACAGATGTCCACTCATAGGGGAGTCTCTTTGTTCACAGAGGTTGCTTCTTTGTATAGGATGGGGTTTCCAATATATCTCTTTTTGAATACATTACATGTGTTGCGCAGGAAAACTCAATTGATGGATGGTCAGCAGATGATAGAGTGGAAGGTAATGCTACTGGGATAGATAAGATCATTTCCTCCTCAACTATTTGTGACACTGTAGTGGAGGCATCTTTGTGTCTGTTGATGTTGTCAATAAACACTGCTGAAAGTGGCACTTATAAATATTCTCAAATGTCTTAGGGATGCATTACATAGATTCCAAGGAGGATATGGAAGCTCTTATATTTCAGAATACAGAACCTCTTCTATATAGAGAGAGTTATATTTATTCCTCAATTTCTATATTTGTTGGTCATATGCATTAAGTATTTCTATAACTACTTTTCATTCATTATGTATTTTATAGAGAAAGATGCTCATTATATAACTTTTATTCCTCAATTTATTTAACTTTTATTCCTTCATTACGCATGTCATTTTTTTCAAATATTTTCAAAATTTATATGAACTATTATGTTTAATAAATAGTATTTTATAGTTAATAACAATAATTATTTTATAGTGTCGTGCGAATGCACGGGCGGAGTACTAGTGTTCCTAGAAGGTGGGTAAAAGATGTTAAAAATACAAATAAAAGTTTATACATCTAATCATATTATAAAATGACTCTAATGAATTAGATTGAACTAATATAGGTATTAAGTTTCTATTTTGACAGAATATAAATTTAAATAAAGAAATCATTATTTTAATAAAATGTCGATTTTGAAATATGATATAGTGTTTTCACTATTCATCAAAAATTAAATGCTTTCAGAAAAATACCAAAAATTCACCCTAAGAATATTTTTTTTATTCTAAATCCATATATGAAGTCCATTTTGAAAAATAAAATTTATAAAATTTCAAAAAGTGGGTATTAAAATTAATAAGGGATGGTTTGATTGGTTGTTCTGTTCTATAACTCGATGTGGTGTACAACACAACAATTGAATGATTAAAAGAGAAATGTATTATGGAAGCGTGGGGTGTTACATTATCCAATCCTTAAAATAATTTCATCCTCGAAATTTCTAAAATATTAGTGCATAAAAAGATTCAAGTGGTTCTTTATCATTTGTTTCTCAGGTTCCCACATTGCCTCTTCCATTTTATGGTTTCTCCATAGAACTATTTCCAGATGAGTCATCCAATTTCTCATCACTTTTTCTCAAGTATCAAGAATCTTGAAAGGATATTCATAATAAGATAGGTCATGTTCCAATTATAATTCTTCATAGGTGAGTATATGCATTGGGTCATGCATGTATTTTCTCAATAGTGATATGTGGAACACATCATGAACTATAGAGAAACATGGAGGCATTTCCAAACGGTATGCTACAACTGAAATTCATTATAGACTATCGAAATGTCTGATGTACCTGGGACTTAATTTTACATTCATACTAAATCATATAACAACCTTCTATAGAGATACCTTCAAGATAAAATGATATCCTTTTGAAATTTGAAATCCTTCCTTCAGTTATCGGCATATCCCTTTTGCCTAATTTGTGATTCTTTGATTTGGGATTGGATAATCTTCACATTTTCTATCGTTTCCTCAAAATTTTCTATTCCTATGAGTTTTCTGTCACAAACAACTTCCCAAAAAGTTGGTGTGTGACATATCTTTTCATATAATGCTTCATATGGTGCCATATGATTACTTTAATGGAAGCTGTTATTATAGTAAAATTATACCATAGGTAAATATTGATCCCATATACCTTGAAAGTCAAGTGAGAAAGATATCAACAAGTCTACTATGTTATGAATAGTTCATTTTGATATTCCATCAGTTTTGAGGGAGGTAGGCTATGCTCAAATGATATTTAGTATCCAGGTACTTTTGAAGACATTTCAAGAATCGTGATGTAAAATGGGGATCATGATCGGAAAAATCGATAGGTGTACACCTTGATGTCATAAAACATATTTAATATATAGTTCTTTTAAATGTTCAAGTTGTAAATCATATCTTCTAGCAATAAAAGGTGTTGACTAGTTATGTCGGTCAATAATGACCCATATTGATCATTCTTTATAGGAGTCTTTGGTATCCCCATGACAATTTCCATCGTAATATCATCCCATTTCCACTCATGTATGGGAAGAGGTTTCATAAATCCTCCTAGATGTTGTCTTCCAACCTTCACCTGTTGAAAAACCATACATCCTGACACATAATGAGTAATTTTCTTCTTCATTTTGTCCCACAAAAATGTTCATTCAAATATCTATACACCATAGTGCAACCATAGTGTATTAAGAAATTGGAGCAATGAGCATCACTCAACAATTCACTTTTTAGATCATGTTTATCAAGAACACAAAGACTCTACCCAAATTTCAAAATTCCAACTTCATATACGAAGTTAATCAATATCCCATCATTCAAAGATTTAATTTACTTTTGAAACACCGTATCATCAGTCTGATAACTTTTAATCCATTCTAGTAATGATGGTTTGGTAACCATTTGAAAAAGTATTGATGTTTCACCTTCTGTGATTATTCCCATATCCATTTTCACTATTTCCATGAACATTGGATCCATTTCAACTCTTATCTTGGTCAAAATTCCACGATCCTTTCTTCTCAAAGCATCATCCCTCTTATTTTCCTTCCCTGGGTGGTAGTGTATAGAGAAATCATAATCCATGAGTTTTTCAAACCATCATCTTTTCCTCAGGTAGAGTTCTATTTGTGAAAAAATATACTTTAAACTCTTTTGATCAATATATATCTCACATTTTTTCACCATATAGATAGTGTCTCCACATCTTCATATCTAATATTACATCTACCAACTAAAGATCATGAGTGGGATAGTTTTTTTCATGAATTTTTAGATGTTGGGATGCATAAGTAATAACTCTATCATTATGTTTAAGGACACAACCATGTCTTTCTTTAAAGCATCCCTATAAATAAAAAACCCATCATTCCCTGATGGTAGAGTCATAATAGGATCATTGACTAATCTTCTCATCAGTTACACAATATATTCTTCACACACTTTTTTCCAAACAAATTTAACCCCTTTATGTGTGAGGTTGTTTAATGGGTTAGCCAATCGTGCAAAATTCTGGACAAAACACCCATAATAACCTGTTAAACCAAACAAACGGTGTACCTCAGTTATAACCATCAGTGTTATCCATTCTTGTATTGCTCCTATATTAGAAGGATCAATAGATATACCGTCATTAGAGACAATAAGGAAAAGAAATGAAATCTTATAAAGCCATATTTCACACTTTCTATATTTCCCATATAATTCCTTTCATCTAAGAGTATCTAGAATTGTGAAGAAGTGATGATTATGATTTTTATAGTTTGGGGTAAACCAAGATATCATCAATAAATATCAGTAAAAAGACATCAAGATTTTACTAGAAAAATCTATTCATTAGATCCATAAAGACATAGGGTGAAATAGTCAGTAAAAAAGGAATTATTGTAAACTTGTAATACCCATACCAGGTTCGACATACTGTCATCAGAATGCCTTCCTTCTTCACACACTACTAGTGACATTCAGATCGAAGTTCAACCTTTGAAAAATATAGAGCTCCATGAGGTTGATCGAATAAATCGTCAATGTTATGTAGATGATTCTTGTTCTTTATTGTTATAGCATTGATCTCTATAAAGTCAATGCACAACCACAAAGATCAATGTTTTTTCTTAACAAAAAAAGAGGCTCCCAATGGAGAAACACTAGGGAGAATAAATCCCCTTTTAATCAATTCCTCTAGTTTTTTCTTTTGTTAAACTAATTCCATAGTGGAAATTATATCAGGGTAATTCAATATGGTCCTTGAACAAGTTATTAAATCAATGGAAAACTTAATTTCTCATTTTGGAGGATGTCAAGATAAATCATCTGGAAACACATCAACATACTATTTCAGAGTAGGCATGTCCTCTATTTGAACATTCCATTACTCACCCATAGTTATTTCACTCTCTTCCTCCCCAATAATTGAATTCAGTAGAGCTACTAGGGGTGGATCTAGATAAGAATCAAATAGTGACGTTTCTTCTATAAATATATGGTATTCCATATCATCATAAAAAATTGAAACCACCTTTTTCTTACAATAAATTTCTACATCATTGTTCAAAATCCAATCCATAGCGAGGATTATATTAAATTCAATCATGTGAATGACGATGATATCAGTATATAAAGCTCATTTATATGCCCTAATATGAACTGATTCACAAAACATTGTAGAAATGATACGTCCATTAATAGTGTTTACTAACAAATACCTTGTTAAATCGTATTGGGAATATCTAATTGTCCTAGAAAACTATGAATATTTGAAACAGTTATATGAATTAGAATCCAATAAATCATTTTTTTAATTTGAGGAAACCATTAATGTACCTTCCACCACATCATTCAAAGCTTCATCCTCTGTAGTAATGATCACATAATCTTGTCTTTTCTCCCTTATCATTTTGAGGTAGTTCTCCTTGGATCTTCGGAAATTAATTTGCCTAATTCACCATTTTTCTACAATTTTAGCATTCATCACTGACATCATCTTTCTTCCCATTGTAATAATGATCTTGGTGGCCTTTTTCATCACACTTGTAACAGACTCCCATTCCGTTTAGAGAAGTACCAGGTAGTTTCATCCCAAATTTACTATAGAACAGAAATTAAACTTCTCCCTTCTTCCCCTTATTTCCATTTCCAGAGTGTTCAGTAGATCTATTCTTCTATTACTTAGCTTTAATGACATAAGACATAGAGAATTCATTTTCAATATTGATAGTACATGATACAATATATTCCTAACATGTGAAGGATTGAGAGACTAATACTGATGGAGAAATGATTTTAACCCATCAAAGAATCAATCAATCTTATTCCTTGGGTTACGTATGTATTCTGTAGCATGACTTCATAACCATGTAAAGATATCCTCATACTTTGGGAAATTCTAATCCTCCTTTTTCCACTGACTCAAAAATTTCCTTTATATATCCGCTCAATAGTCACAAGTAAATTATTTATCTAAGAAAATATCTTTAAAAACCATCTATTCCATATTTTATACTTCTTCATCCTGCTTTGTGTTTTGAATTAATAACCACTATTGATCTGCATCTCTTGTGAGGTGATAAACTACCATGAAAACTTTTTCCTTTTTTATACTTCCCAAATCATGAAATATTTCTCTAAGTAGCTTATAAATTGCTCACCTACAATTATATTCTTAGTCCCATTGAATTTTTGTGGATTTTTCCTCATGAAGTAGTCCAACATTGATCCTCTGCGTTGTGGATCATGGTGCTCCATACGGGTAAGGTTATTATTCATAACCTGAATGAGTTTTCCCAGTATGGTTATAAGTTGTTCAACACATATTGCATCACCACCTCCACTATATTTATCCTAAGTAGGAATGAAATCCCTAAATGGATTACGTACATTGATATGGTTTCCATTCCTTCCACTAGACACCATTTCTAAACAATGTCATATGATAAATTAGTTTATGAATAACAATACACAATTTCAAACTAGTAAAAGACATAACATATATTTAACAGTTTAGGAATATAATCTATAATAACAAAAATGTTCTCCATGATGAGGTATTTAATCACAAATCCTCATTAATGGTTTGTAATAAAATTTGAATTATCCTAATCATATCCCACGTGAGTTTCATTACCAAGTGTACAGTGAGTCCTATTGTCGTTCACCAAGACACCCCAGGTGAATCCCAAAACTCATTGTCGGAGTTTTCACTCCTAGGTATATATGTTCCAGATCCACATCTACTTGCTCATATCTAGATAGGTATGTATTGATTTCAAAACTCAAAAAATCTCTATATGACCAAAATTCTAGGATGTTGTTATTTACTAATCCTCAAGGTTTATCTTATGGTAATGTTCTCTAAAAAGAGTTTTTCTAAATATAGTTTCCATGTTTTGTACAATTCCTCCTCTGATACGAACTATAACACCCCAACCCTACTTACTAAGAGTCGGTCCATTATTAAATAACATTGGCATGATCACAAGAGATCAAGTCTTGAAAGACTGATAAGTTTAGTGTCATTGGAATTACTAGATACATACATAAGTTTTACATTACATTTTGAAATATAAAAACAACAACATTTTGTACCATTTGAACACACTCATATCTCTTAGCCTCTTCCTCAAGGTTAATCGTAATACACTTATTTACATACTGGGAAAAAGAAAACATAAGAAAAGGGTGAGTACCGATGATCAGTATGGATAATAGTATAGCATGAACTATCATAAATAAAAATTAACATTTAAGGTATTGTATAAGACTAAAAAACACTTTTAAACATATAATTCAGCATAATATTGGAATAATAAGTAAAATAATTCCATTTAATTATTAAAAAGTATATTTTACTTGCTGAATAATCCCATGTAATATTAATTGATAATTTCATAATGATGGAATGAATAATGCCGGACATCATAACCACATAGTCCCGGCCTTGTGCCAAGATTACAAACTAGATTTTGTCAAGACCTCGCTTCAAGACACTATTTTTTCTCATGATACCTACCGATTCATTGATGAGCTATCGTGGGCTACACCCATCACATACTATGTCCAATGCATTCCTAATATGAAAATCCTGAAACATACCATAAACATTCTTATTAAAACTAGCATAAAAAATATTAATACTTCAACCATAAAACATGAATTGTGTAAAAACAACACATCCATATTCAAAAATATCACAAAACATTCAACATAATAAGGAAGATTATATGATAATAAATCAAATTCGAACTATTGTAAAATCCATCAATGGATGTGGACATAGATTAAATCAAAACTATTTGGGAAAAATTTCTCATTAAATTTTGAAATATTTTACAAGTCACATAAATATATGAGAAAACATTTATTTTTGAAATATTATTATAAGATTGTATGGGAAGCATATAAGGTGTTATAATGGTGGAAAATTTCTCCACCCACCATATAAGTTTAAAAAAACATTCTTACATTAATTTTCTGAAAAGGTCATAAAGCACCTTATTTGGAAAATGATAGAAATATTCCTTTAAAAATATTATATATAAAGTCAAAAGAGGGTATAAATAAATTTAACCCATATTCTAGGAAATAGTAAAATTGTCTTGAAATACATTTTTAAGAATCACAAATGTGAATGTTAAAGAAGTCCCTCTATATACTTACGTATAAACACCCTTAGATAAGTAAATAAATTGTAAAATTAACCCTTACCTTGAAAATTTCTTTTGTTGAGGGTACGTTAAAATTATATATAATAGTTAAATCATGGTTATAAAATTATACATGAACCACATACATAAATATGTATCATATATGATCTTCTAATATTTCCTTGTTAATAATATTTGAGTAGTATCATTGTTTCAGGTGTTAGATAATTCGTCTTCAATTAAATATTTTCTTATGTAAGCCATGTTTGTTATAGATAGGATGTAATTTATTCATATCCAATATGATATTAAGTTCTTAAAAAGTATTTTTAATCATAAAATGAAAATTATTCTTGAATGGTAATGATGAAAAAATTAATCTTATCACGTTTGTGAATATGGTAAACCGTAGGTGCGCACGAGCGTCAATTTCATATTATTTATGATAATATATTATGTAATTGTATGGTATATAATATATAAAGAATAATTAACATGTCATATTTATTATTAACATCTATTTTACTCATTATTATACCCATCCAAATAATGAAGTGTTCAATAACATACTACACTACAACGTGTAGACGGTAAGTCGTACGTACGCTCATATGGTGACTTTTTAATTCATAGGATGGATACAATAATGAATATGGTTGTACAATATATATAATAAAATAAAACTATTTATAAGCTACTTGAGTTATTATTTTGGTATAGGAACATCAAATAAAGAGGAAGTGGAAGAAGAAAAGAAAATTGAAAGAGGTGATTAAATTATTACATCTTCTTCGGGTGCTTCCTTTTGATTTGATGAAAAGGGCCCCATAGGATTGCTTTAATATCAAATTAATGAATCTAAGATGATGTTAGGGTAGTTGCGATGATATTTGAGTAGGGGTATCCCGAGACAAATGGTATTGGTGGTGTCATTTTTAGAGAAAGAGAAGTACCCTTTTATAAGAGAGGGGAGGGTCCCTTTGGGAAAAGCATGATATAATAATTTATTATACAATCATTTAGAATTTATAATGGCTCCAAAAGAATTTATTTCTAGGATAATATGGGAATGGGTAAAAAATATCTCAACCAATAGGTTTTATATATGTTTAGGTCACTATATTAATGGTATCATTTAGATTTAACTCTAAGTTAAATAGTTTAACTTTTACAATGTATTCTTGTATTATAATAAGAAATGGTTTATAAAAATACTATAAAAAGACAATAGATCTCCAAGTGGTTAATTATTGAAATATCAATCCTTATATATGTCTTTTGGCCTAACCTATGATTTTTAGGAATATCATATCATTTAATAATATAGTATTGGTTTTAAAAACACATTTATGTTAATTTTGACACTATTTGGTATTCTGTTTTTTGAATGTCATAACAAAATTATCACATAAAAAATTATTTAATCGACCCTAATATGTCATATTAACCTAGAAAATAAGTGGAATGCATCAAAAGTCTCAATTTAAATTTATTTGGATATTTATAATATCAATTATTTTAATACTTCATTAATAATGTAATTTTTTCATCATCATTTTGTCATAAACTAATTTAATTATATAATGTCTAAAAATTATAAATAACATACCATTATGTAGATATATTTTTATCTTCATAATGAATATTTGTAGTCTAATATATCTTATGTATAACATGATATTAAAAAAATAATAATGAAAATTTTAATTTAACACTTTAAGGTCTTCATTAAATAAAATATTTATAAACATCAAAATCTAATAGAATTATGAAATACATTAGCATAATTTTTATATCATTTTTACTATTAATTACCTTATTTTCTTTTAACTATGGTAAATAAAATTCAAAAGCTACTATTCATCCAAAATTATTTTCATCTTATTGAACAACATTTAAATTACTGATGTATATTGTGTCTCTCGGATTTTTGAATTTCAATTCCCAAAAGTGGTAAAATTTTGTTTTATGGAAATTTGAAAATTGGCATAGGTGGTGGGTAAAAGACGTTAAAAAGTTCAATAAAAATATATACATCTAATATTATTATAATATGACTCTAATGTATTAAATTGAACTAATAGAGGTATTATGTATCTATTTTTACTTAAAATAAATTTAATTAAAATAATTAATTATTTAAATAAATAGTTAATTTTAAACAATAATGTAGTGTTTTTAAGTATTCATAAAAAATTTAATGTTTTTTAAAAAATACCAAAAATTCACCCTAAGCTAAATTTCGATATTACAAATCAAAAAACGTAGTCCTTTTTTAAAAATAATATATATAAAATTTCAACAAGTGGATATTACTATTCATAATGGCTAGTTTGAATGGTCATGGGGTGATTGAACTCAAAGATGCGTACATATATAACTATTGTACTATTCAAAGAGAAACGTGCCGTAGAATCTTGGGGTGTTACACAGGATGGAATAAATTTATACCATGTATGATTTTGTAATAAATTTAGTCATAAAATAATATTAGGAAAGGTTTTTGGGTAATTTTATAATCCTTATCGAAATTATTATTACTCTTATTTACACAATTTACCTTTAATGGTGGTAATAATAATTATTAAGTTTAATATTAATATTATCCAAAAATAAAATAGAACTATTTAACAAATTTGGACTCTTTGATTCAAAATATGGAATAAAATTTTCAAAATTCCAAACACATAAGTGGTTAAAATAAATTAAATAATAATCATGTAGATGGGTTGAGGAAATGACTGTTTAAAGTGAAAATGTTTAAAATTATACTATGTTTTTATATTAAAATTAAAGATTAAAACAATTTCAATGAAATAAATTGCATTAATAGATAAATAAATGAAATAATTTTAATTTAAATACATTTTCAAATATAATTTTTCAGTAAATATTATCTAGATTAAATGTTACATTTCAATTAAAATTCAATATTTCTCACTATCCATAAAAATGAGAAACTCATCAGAATACATCCAAAAATTCACCATAATATAATTTTTACTTAGTCATTCCAAAATTCAGTTTATTGTTCTAAATTAAACACATGGAAGGGTAAAATTTTAGTCTCAAAAAAAGCAAATCATCAAAAGGTGTTAAAAATACCTCAATAAAAATATAACTTTTTATATTTGAAAATTGATCTATTCTTTTATTACCCATATAAAATATATTTGATGAATGTAAAAAAATTATTTAATACATAATATTAAAATTTAATTAAAATATTTAAATAATACAATTTATTTACAACATTGAAAATTATTTGGCCAATTATATATTTCATTATATAATTAATACTCTTCAAAGCCTCCAATTTAATAGCTACTTTAGAACAATTATCTAAAAGTAATAATATTTAATAGTATATCATTGTTCACATAAAAAGGTGTTGTATGAAACAAAATAGATAAATGAATTTGATTTTATTTAATATCACATATTCCATAAAATATTTTGGTGTTATATTATTAAATTAACATAATAATATAACAATATATTGAAGGTAATGGTGTTTTCATCTTTGCGCTGTTTAAGAATATTTGAAAGAGTTGTAAGAAGAAAATAAATAAAATGATTGTGTAATAAAATTTACACTCATTAATATTAAATATTTAGTTTAATATATTAATAAATATTATAATGAATTCTTAATCAAACTATAGACTCTAAGATGTGGGTGGATGGCCTTTTATAAGTAGCGGATAGAACATTCATCAAATTTTTTAAATGATGAAGTTATAACCATGTTTTCTCCATTCCAAAATCCTAAAAAATGGGGTATTTTGAAATATTATTGGATATAATATGTAAATATGTCCATAAAATGTGTCTTGGACATGTTTATATTGATATTTAACCCTTATATTCATTGTTTAACCCCCCTAGTAAACCATTTTTTACATAATCGTGGTATATAATTTTCTCTATTTTTATTATTCAATATAGTCATAAATGAAGAATAAATTATTATATAACGATAACTATTATTTCATATATTTAATTAAAATTTTCCAAATTCAATTTACGGAAGTTGTTTAATTAATATTAAATAGTTTCAATAGAAATTTTTTTATTCATTGTTCATCAAAAAATAATATTTATTTAAAAAATCACAAAAAATAAAACCAGGATAATTTTTACATGTAGATTTAAAAAATGAAATTTATTTTATAAAACAATCTTTATAATATTTATAAAAAAAATTATTTTAAATTAAGTGCTCAAAGAAAGACTAAACATACTCTTAGAAAAATTTAGTTTTTCATAAAAAAAATTATTTTCCTTTCAATGGAATATATTATATAAATATTAAATAGATTACCATGGAAATTATTTTATATATGTCCAAAAATATACTTTCATAATTTAGATAAAACTATTCATAACCTCTAATTTAATGGAAATGTTATAATGGTCATCTTTAAAAAACAATATTTTAATGTATTATCGTGTTTTGATTAAACCCGACATTGCATGCATTATAAGATATTGAAAAGATTAAATTTATATAAAAATAAATATATCATAAATCCTTGGGATGTTATATTCCATTATAATATTGGTGTCACATTTCATATACACTATCAATCCATATTTCTCACTTTTACAAAGTTGAGGTGTTACATTATTTGCCCATAAATAAACTGCATTCTTCAATTTAATAGTTACCTCAAAAATCAAGTGTTCGACATTTGAAATTAAATTATTGAAATAGTTCATTGTAAAAAGGATTAATACAACTTCATATTGATATGAGATGATGTTAAGTATGAAGGTCATCTATAATAACACATTTTTGGGTGTCATAGTAAAAAGAAATTGGTTAGAAGTGAATATATAGATATGGAATAAAAATAAATATAATTATAGAGAGTAATATACACCACATTTAATTACAAATTTAATGACTAATAGAAATTGTTGGTCCTAAAACCATATATTATTGATGAATGATATTGAAATGTGATTTATAAAATATTAATTTAATAGGAATTATTTTTTATCAAGACCATTTTTCTAAATGATTAGTAATTATTTTACAATCATGGTAGATAAAACCAAAAATTCTACTTAATATATTTTTAAGAATAATATCATCTTTTTTTGGTGTTATAACCAATTTTTTATTCATTTCTTGCTCCTAGAAATTTATATCTAGGTTGATTTTTTATTTCTCAAAGCTCTAAAATTAACATTTAATGGATGAAAATATCTATAAAATAGTAAAAATATATTGCTTATTAAATTAATAAAAAAATTAAAAAAGTTATCCAATAAAATAAATTAATCTATAATAACTCAATCATAATACAAAAAATTCTACTTAATCTAGTTCATAAATGGTTAACCATAAGACTCATCTAAAACAAGTTTGGAAAAAATTTAATGGCCAAAAATTTAGAATAGAGGTCACATAATCATCATTATGTTCCCCAAACAATATATAGTAGATATTTACTGCTAGGTTACATATGTTTTTATACCTTGATCGTGAAAAGTCCTCAATTAAAACATTCATGCTTCCAAAAATAAATAATATCAGGTTATTGAGAATATTTTTTAAATGAAAAAATAAAGTAAACTCCATAAAAATTAACATAAATCATCAATTCACTATCCAATTTCATGGACACAAATCTTTTATCATAAATAAGTATTTTTCATTATTATCTCAACATAGAGGTACTAATAAGGGTTATCTTACCTCAATAATGCATTTTCTAAAAAGATCAACTTTGTACTAAATCATTTTTCTTATTCATTGAAAACATTCAATATATGACTTAAAATAATTAATGAAAACTACTTCCTAACAATCCTTATATGTTTCATAGTTATTATAAAATTAATATCATTGATAAACAGGTTCTTCAAAATAATCCTCTAATAAAAAAAATATTAACATTAATCCTTCCAGTTTGGCAGTATCAATAGATCATTCTTTACTCTGGTATATTTTAATATTTTGCGGAATATTTCCTTGACACATGTGGAATTCATTAACATAGTTCCCTATATTCATTATGTTTATGAAATGAATTTTGAACACTTATTTATTTAACATAAAATCACGCAATTGATATCCTTTCTATCCAATCATGATGAAAAATCCAAACCCCTTCAATACTATAGAAGAGTGTTTCATTCCATTATTATATCATTATGGAAAATCCTTTGTAAGAACCAGGATATACATTTCATGTATGGATAATTATTTTTGGTGTTTTTCAAAAAAACTGGAGAATATGGAAAATTCTTATGTACATGATGTGTACTTTTGAGTACACATAGAGTACCTAGTTACTGCATAAAACTGCATCTTAAGCGTGTAATGATTGAGTCTTGGCCATGTGGGGTGAAGTGGCCAAAATTGAATGTTGTGGGCCAGTTGATGCAAATTTTTGGTGTGTTCATAAACAGTACACAACATGTACTTTTTCATTTAATTGACTAATTAGACCGGGGTCAAGTCACACCCTCATATTTGTTTTCTTCAGGTCGTTCCTCATGAAGGAGCATATAAATTCTCCGATTCTTCTCTAACCAATCGATCCTTTATCCATTCTATGAATAAAAAACCACAGGTTGTGTTGGAATCATCTTGGCGAGTTCTTCATTCTTCTAGAGCCTCTCCTCCCGATTCTACTTCATTTATGAGTTATTCAAGGTTGAATGTTTTTCCCTTTTTATATATCTATAACTTTATTGGATGATCAAGGGCCAATATTCGAGAGCTTTCTTTGTACAAAATTGAGGTAGGTGGATTGTTTTCATTCATTGTTTTTTTAGTTTATTTTCCAAAGTGTCGATAACCCATGTTTCAGGTATGTTGGGTTAAGGAAATTAAAACCTAATTTTTCAGCCTTAGATTTATTATTGGATTAAGGGTTTTTTTGTTGTATAATTTGAATTTTCATGTTTAAGGAACACCCCATTGTTGTGTTTCCTAGTTTGAATGTTTATGTCTATTTTATCTAAGTTTCCTATGAGGCAGACCCTTTTTCTTTTCCTGGCATGATAAGACGGAACTTATTCCCTTTTGCGACTTATTAAATGCTTGTGATCTGCAATGGAATTTTTTTATCAATGTAGTAGTTTAGATTTCATTGGGATGATTGATATCATATAATCATGATTGAATTGCGTAGGGATGTGAGAACCAAGTGTAGTTAGACCACCTGGGGAATTGACGTTGATTTCTTCCTCAGAGTGTCTGATATATTTCATGCTATGATACCATGGTCTGAATTGATGGTGACTGCACCCTTAGAGTTTCTATAGTTTTCATTTTGAGAACACAAGGAGAATTGACATTGAGTGCTTCCCTAGAGAGTCTGTATTTATTATGGAAAGGCCATAGGAGGAATTTATGGTGAGTTATTCCTCACAGTGTCATTTCGATTTTATTGCATTACATAGCTAGAGGGGTCAGACTATGTAATCTACCCAGCAGTATAACATAGATATTGAATGTTTGTAATGAATCTTCCAAGCCGAAGAAGCAGGTTGGATTTGGTTTTATTAGGTAGTCTTCTGAGATACCTATTGTGCTGCTTACTTTATTAAACTATGAATATCACATAATAATTAATATAAATGAAAATTATAGAATTTTTTAATTTGGTGTACTCTTATTTCATTGATACATTTCCATTATTACCTGCTATATATACTCACTGATAGTTAGGCATATATCAAGTGGTGGTTTCCTCCTAGGATTCGTGTGACACCTTATTTTGGTCATGTTTTTGGACCCAAATAGATTATATGGTTGTAGGTGTATTTAAGGGCAAGATCCCTTCTTCCTTAGGTAAATGATTGTTTGGTTGGAGCTTGAGAGTATAAGAATAAAATTAGGCCTACGATGCTGCAAGAGTTTTCCTCTTTTCATTTTACATTAGTTCAGTTGTATTTATAGAATATTATCTTGTTTGGATTATTTCTTAGACATATGTGACAAGAACCATTTATACATTTTATCCAATTTTTATTTACTTCCAGTATTCATTTTTTACTTGTTGTATGGTATATTTCTTCCGTTATATTTTATTATTTGATATTCTATTGTGAATTCTCTTCCAATGATGTCATAGATTCCCCACATTCACATCCAAGGACTTCAATGCCAATCAGAAACCTCTATCATTTTGGAAAATGCGCATAAGGCCATGTGTCCTATCAGGAATGGGGAAACCATCGGCGGCACCCGAATCTAGGAAGTTACATCCTTCTTTCCCTTCCCCCCTTTATCCATTTTTCTCTAAAATATTATTATTTTCATGCATCCCTTAAAATATATAATTATTTGATAATAATTTCTCTATTTTTATAGAATATTATACTTTTCCACATATGATGAGAAGTCATGGGAGACAAGTGATATTTTAAGAACTAAATTTAACCAAATAATGAATGCACCAATATTTCTCTTTATATTATGTTCATAGTCCATAGCATTTTTTTCTAACCATGTAATTTTTTTTCAATACATTGTAATATTTTATTCTTCCTTTTGTTAGGATCATAAATTTTTTATCAATTTCCACTTTTTTCTTATGTGGAAAATATTTCTCCTTGAATATTTCCTTAAAATAGATCCCATCAATGTTCGTTATTTCCTCCTCATCCTTAATGTTGTAAATCCATAAACACCACCTATCTTCATCCCTTGAGAGAAGATAGACATATATGAAAACCTTATCCCATTAATAACTTCACAACATTATAAATATATTCTATAAAACTTTTTCTATATCTAAAATAAAAATGGAATTGTAGTACCATTGATTTACAATGGTTTCTAATGCCTGGAATAGTATAACATTGTTACACTTAAGGGTGGATAAATTTAATTCTTTATATGGGCAAGGTTATTACTCATAACCTCAGTCAGTTTCCCTAATATGGTTAAAATTTTGTTTATTCTAGTGATAACTCTGGCTCTAAATTCATTATCTTTCTCAGAATGGGAATATATATATAAATTGTGTGCATTGAAATGATTATCATTCATTATGTTGGGAATAATTTTGAAACAATCGATTACACTAGATTAGATAATAACATTAAGAATGATAATTTATAATCCAAAAAATGGTGAGGCAGTTATCATAAATTTGATAAGTCATGCCTAGGAAATCTAAAAATTAGAAACATTGTTTCATTGTGAAGTTTTTAAATCCTTTTTTCATAATAATTTACAATGGTTTATAAATAATGTGTGAATTAATACAAACATATTCCCTAAGACTGTTAAAATAGGTTTATAGTAATTCCTATTTTTTTATACCAAGTAATTGTCGAGTCAAACCTTATGTTCCTTTTTCAGGGTTATTACCCCTTGGTACATATGTTCTAGAACCCTGTACAATTGTGAATATAGTTAAGGATGTATTTCTAGGAAAACCATATAACTCTAAATTACCAAAACATTAGTACGTTCTTATAAACTTATCCTTAATAGTCTATTATAGGGTTAAGTTACATAATTTATTCTTTTCAAAGCCTAGTTCCCAAAGTTTCTACAAATACTTCTCTAATAAAAACTGTAAATACACTTACCCAAGAATCCTAGAGGTAGTGGTTAACTTTTTTATATTGTCATAAGATATAGAGAATCATATACAGAATTTAAGAATAGTTTCATAGTATTGGTAAACTAAATACATAATATAAATATAAAATAAAATTTAAAACATAAAATATACAATGTTTTTTATTATGAAATTTATCCACATAGCATATGCATACGTATCAATCAGAAAACATTTCCTCTTATATTGGGGTAAATAAATCATAATAAAGGGTTGAGATAAAATTATATTTAAGGGTATGTGTACATAATATGGTAATAGGAATACAAAATACATAATTAATATGGAATGTTAAATAACAGAAAAATATTCCATGTAATCAATAACATGAATTTGAATAATAATATGGCATTAATAAAAGGTGATCAAAAAATTCCACACAAATAATCACATATGATTTAAACATAACAATGGATATTATAACTAATAGAACAATCACATGGAACATTAATAACTAATCCCATAATGAGGTAATTCATACAATTAAACATCATAATCATAACTTTATGGCCTCATTCAATTGAATATTTCATAAATGGGTAGGGGATCAACCAAAAACAAAAGCTAGATTGTCTGATGAGAGATACTAATGTATCCTGGGGCTATAACAGAACCCAACCAAAAATTACTATGTAAAATTTCTTATTAATATCAGTGGAAAAAACATAATCCAAATAAACCATGGAATTGATAAACAAGTATATAAGTTGTTAAAAATTAACCAAATTAATAAACATAATCATAAACCATTCAAAGTAATAAAGATAATGTTGATAAAGTTGTACATCCTCATTTAAACTAGTCATAAAATAACCGAATAAATAAAATAATGATATCAATACAATATATTCCAAAAGGATTACAAGAATAATAAATGAATTTTGAAATTTATAAATAGAAATTTCATAGAAATCTATTAAAACCATTCTTGGAAAAAATATCCTTTTAACTTAGAAAATATGTTTTTTAAACTAACAGTTCACAAAATATTTGTAAAATATTTTTATTTTAAAATATTAGGTGAACGTTATCATGAATTATTTTATTTTTTAGTGGTTATGATAGTGAAAATTTTCAAACATTCCGTACAAGATAAACCAACAATTATTTTCAAATTATTATTAAAATACAAATATGCATGATTGGAAAATGAAATAAAGATTTCTATCCAAATTTTTAAAAAAATCCAAAAATAGGTAAAACATTCTTTAAAAAATAATTTGAAAAAATTAAAAAAATTAAAACATTTTTAGGAATCATTTTTAGAAAACAATTAATTTGATGAAACCTGATTTTTGACAAAAGATAGAAATAACGTCATATTTTCATAAAAACATTTTCTTAATCATTTTTGAGTTCCAATGTGAGGAAAATTTTACTATTACATGAAAATTTTCCTAAATAACTATAGGAGAGGAAAATTGATGGGGTTTATTAGACAATGGTCAAATAATTTCCTTTAATATAAATTCATTTTTAAAAACTCATGATTAAAATGAGATTAAAATGAAAATATCTTAACCCATAGGTATCTTTTGAATTATAATCCACTAGAAAAGAAAGAAATAAAATATACTAAATTTCTTGAAGAGAAATATAATCATGATATAAAATATAAAATTTTGTTGTATATATATCAAATAAAAGAACTAAGTAGTGAATATTGCATACATCTCATTGATGTAATATTATAGAAAGAAACCCTTACCTCCAGTATGATTTCATTCGTTTTTGTATGTTCCTCATGTACAATTAAAATATACTAGTTCACATGAGTTTCCTAATAAATCAAAATTACATAAATAAAAAAATGGAAATCAAAGAAGTTCAATATATATCAGAAACTACCTAAATCATTGAGAAATTAAAATTAAGTAGTCATCTAAAAATAAAAATATGATCTAAATCTACTGTGGAATTAAATGGAGATATTGGCCATAAAAAACAAAAAAATTTTAAATAGAAAAAATTATTGAGAATTATAAATTAAAAATTATAAAATAATAGAAATACACAGAAATTCATTACTAGGTTTACACTCCCCACATACATAATATTTAATTATGCATTATTTAAGCACAAAATATTAATATGATAAAGGTTTAAAACATAACAATATGGATAAATATAACAAGGTTTATTTAGAAGAGTGGAAAATTTTATTTAAGGTCTTAGTTTTCACAAATTCTTCCATAAATGAATGAATGAAAAAAATATAATTTGTTTTTGAAAATAAAATACATAAAATGAGGAAGATATATTTAATAAAAAAAGGGATATTACTTTTTTGGACCCTTAAATAAGTACTAGATGTTTACTTCCCTGAGTCATGAAGTTCTAGATATCACACAAAATATGATTGTGGGTAAATACTTTTGATTTGAAAAACCAATTTGTTTTCTTTTTTACATATAACTCCTTCAATCAACGAGTAGAGGAATCTACGTATATAGTACTACAATTCTATCTCCATAGTAATATAGTATAAATGTCATGGATGGGATTATAGATAAAATGGGCCCTCCATCTTTTTGACCATTACTTATGTAGGTTCCACATTAATTCCATGATGGACAAGCTCCATGTGTTTTTTTCATAATTTAAATATAAGGGAAATCAAAAAAAATTCAATATTAATGAGATTATAAATTGAGGAATCAAATATATATTTTTCCCTTCATGTAGTGTAGCTTCAAAGTATATTTCTTCATGAAAGGATATTGGAAATTCAATATCAACAGATAGATAATCTTATCCATCTTCTCTTTTAATCCCAATACTTCAAAAGAGTTTTCTTCCTAAATTAGAGAGAGAGTTAGAGATGTGATTATTTTTCATTTTTAATGTATGGGAAATACATATACATTTTCACTTCAATAATGAAATCCCAATACAATTCCATATCATTTTGATCTCCTCAAAGAGAACAATTTTGAGGGTACATTTATTATACATTAATTAGTATGTAAAAGGGTCTACCACACAAGTTTTTTGTTTTAATGTTGGTTAATTAATTATGTTTTTGCATGAGATGTTCTAAATTTATTCTTTTAACATTTATTTTTTTAATAGAAACAAAAAATATATTTCTCAAATGTTATTTTAAAAAAACCATTTAAAACCCTTTAAAAAGTAAGATAAACCAAATTGTTATGTTTTTTAAAATAACTGATATAATTGAATAAATTTTTACATCGGTTATTTAAAATATCATACCTAAAATCGTTTTATGACATAATTTATAAATATTTCCACAAAAATTAATGTTTTCTTGTAATATATAATTTCTACATAAAAATTTTCCAACCAATACTAATTGAAAAATAAGTACAAAATAGATGAAAAACTAGTCAAACATTCGATCAATAAAATTTTTTTATCACAACATTGTTAAATTTTCAAAAAATATAAAATTTGAAATTTAAATCATCAAAATAAATACTAAAAATATAGATAAAATAAAACTGAATTATACTTGTAAAATAATATTCATGTTCTATTCATAAATAAATTATCTTATTTTTATTATGAGGGTGATGGTAATCTATGAGATAAATATCAAAATGATATTATTTAAAAATGTATTCTTAATATAATTACAATTTAAATAAAATTCATGATTACAAATCAATCTAATGTTCTTATAATTTATAATTGTGCATATAATAATTATTTTGTACATAATTCTTAAAATATAAAATCCTCATTCTATTACTCATTATTGATGATGATACTTATAATTTAAAAGAATTTATTAATTTAAAATAATGTTTTTTTATCTTAATTAACGATAGATTATAAATGAAATCTACATTGCACAAACATATTTGAACTCTTCCCCGCATTCCTATTTATTGTTCACAGTTCTTACATTAACTATTTGAAAAATTTTAGTATGATATAATATAAAAAGTTATTATTTTGTATTTTCAATAAAATAAAAAAAACTTGCATCTCTTATATTTCATGAATATTTTCCCACATGCCACCATGTTTGTAGCATAACCAATATGTTTTTTTTCTTTTGATAAAAAAATAATATGAAAAATAATATACAAAAATATAATGTGAGTTGTTATTTAAATAATTAAAATAAAATTTATGATGTATATATTTCATATCTATTATGATAAGGAAACAACCAACACTGAATCACATCATTCTGAAATATTTTTGAAATATATAATGTTATTTATCATCCTCTATTGTATTTGTTAAGAGAAATAAATTATATGTTAATTAATATATTCAATGGTACAATATAATACTATATAAAAAATGTATAAACATAAATAATAAAACAAAAAACGTATTATGTTTTAACAAATTGATATACCTTCATGAAATATGACCATTAACATACATTGAAAAAAGTTTGATCATTTTGATTCCAAACGTATAAGTAGTTACAAGATCCATGATATATCCCTTAAAATCATCAAAACAATATTTTACCAAAGCAATATTAGTTCTCATTAGATTCTCATAAACATCAAACAACATAATTTCATATGTTAATAATATAAAAATTTAGTTAGAAAAATATCCAGAAGATGTCGAGGGGTTGTTGAGATGTTTTTTATTGTTATAAAAAATTCATTAAATTTATTTTATTATAATGATATATATTTTTATTATAAAATGAAAATAAATTTACTAATAATATTATGTAAATTATTTAATCTATACATATACGTGTGTAAGTTATCGATAAAGTCTATATTACTAGAGTAAATAATTTCAAATTCATTTTAAAACCATAGAAACATCATCAGTATAGAATTTTTCTAAAGAATATTATATATATCTTCCTAACTATAACATCTAGTTACCGATTTCAAGTACTACCTATCCACTATTTTGATATTTTCTTTATTGTTCCTTATTTCATGTCATTTCTTGAGGCTTCAAGAACTTTTTTGGAAATGTGGATTTTTTTCCTTAAGAGATTGCACCTTGATCAATTATGAATATGAAATGGAGTTATTTTGGATGGATGTGGACCTCAGGGATCGAGATATCCAGTTTATATTCCACTTCTAAATTTTTAATGGCCACAACATGGACCACTCAGATGTATCACATTGAATATTTGAGCCTCTTCCAAATCTGGACGGGATATGGTATAGAGGAGAGATAATGCATTGATGTGGCTATGGTGCCACAACCATTTTGGTGGTGGATAAGGCTTGTCTTATGATTGTGTCCATATATTTATCCCATGTTAAGAAGAGCTATGAAAAACATGTATGATAAAATTTGGAGGTCGATTGACCGAGGGATGATTACAACATAGTATTATCGGATACACCATTATGTTGGGTGACTATAGTGTTTTCTCCATTATTATGGGATCTTCTACCCTATTTTTTGTAGGCCTATTGCATAAAGTCTTGGGCTATATGGTGAAATTTTGTATTCCATACCTACAGGTCTCGATCCCATTTTATTACAACTAACTATCTATTGAGTGTATTTTACTCCTAGTATTTTGGTGGATCCCAAAATAGGATTTTAACCACCTTAACACATTTCTTATTGGAACTAGGAACCAATATATGTGGTTTATTTCTATCTAATAACTGAAATATTACTGATAAGAAATTCACCTTTTTCTTTTCCCCACTTATTTCAGAGTAATGTATCTATATAGTTAAAATAGATTAGGTAATTTTTTTAATTGATCATGTTTATAGGTAATTTTTTGTTTATCTTCGTTACCTCTGTATTTTCATTGGAATTTACAATGTTTGGTTTTTCATGATCATTTGTACTTATTTGTTGTTATGTATGAATTTTCCATGAAATCAAACCATTTTTCATTATTGATTTGAAATTTATTCTCAATTTAAATCCTTAAAATTTTTAGATTATATGTTTTACTTATAAAGGATTCGATTTATGAAATTACCACCCCCAATTGAATTCCTTAATTTAGTGGATTTTGAGAAAGGTGGATTGAATTGAGAAATGATTTCATGTTCGATCCTTTAGAAAATAGGATTAAATTAAAGGAGATTTTTAATGGCATGAAATTTATGAAAACCATTGATTTGCTTAATGAAGTTTTAATGTTTTGGTCGACCATTAATTTTGGTATTTGAACTATGATTAATGAATTGAATTGAAATGAATTAATTTCACATGATTTGTTTATTTTTCATGCACATGTGATCTTAGGTTATTAGTGGGGGATAATGATAGGCGATACAAGAATCTAAATCCATATAAATTGATTGATGAGGAAAAAAATAACTAAATCAACTTTAATATCATTTCACCGATGATTTTTTAATTGATTCTATCTCAATGTCCCAAGCATATGGACGTGTACAAACATAAACACAGTAAACAGTGATGATTGATCAAGATGTGTGAGGATACTATAGCCTGGAAGAAACTATATATAAGCTTTATGTGCAAGTTTCATGTTTTTTACATTATTTTTATATTGTATTAATTATAGTACAAAATTTATTCATCCACTGATTTAAAAAATGTTCTATAAATATTTTTTTGATATATCTTCATTCTATATTATTTGGATGAATGTTTAATTGAAATAATGAAAAATGATATTCCATGAATTGTTTTTATATTTTTTCAATCATAAATGGTTCATTTTTATTATTAATTCCTATGAATGTTTTTGTGAGCCCCTATAGGGATTTTATATAACACCCTAACATCTCTTTTGGGTGTTTGTATAATTTTTTATGCATGGTACATAAAATGTGGAAGCACCATTTGGAGGTGGATGATGTGCTTAAACATGGAACTTGCTATGGTGGTTGTGACTAGTGGAGATATGTTCATCATGTTCTATAGGGATTATCAAATCTCATCTTCATGATTATTTAACATTTTGATTATATATCCTTTGAGATATCTATTTGTTGAATATAATTTCTCATTGAGAAGGGTTTATAATGTTGACTGTGTTTTGGTATATCTTCCACAATTTTATCATTACTTTTTTGAAAACTAATACCCATTGAGTTCTTGTTGATGTATGGGACTTCTAACCAACCTATGGACATCGAGAATATCCCTCATTCTATGTGAGTACATGCATATATATTAGGGTATTAGGATATCTAGTTTAGTTCATGAAAAAGTTGTATTTATGGGTGTAGGTTGTGCGTAATTCTTTGATGTCGGTATGTAGTTTTTTGATGTCAAAGTTGATAAGAGGATGCATTGGAAGGAAATGAAGGTTATTTTTAAGATATTTCCAAGATAACAGTCATTGGAGTGAGCTTTAAGTCACTATTTATGTTTGAAAAATAATCCACGATTTATAAATTGATATGATTCCGTCATTTCCCAAAATATGATTATTGTTTTTTTTTTAATGAGTTAATGAAATGACCATACTTTCCAATGTTTTAGTGCCTCCTTTTGTTTTTGTGTTGTACCATGAACCAGATATTACATTTGAATAGATTAGTGTATGGAGATAAATATAAAACATGACAGCAGAACTCCCTGGTTGATCAAATCCTTGTTGAGAATGTGGTTCCAACGATCTAAGCTCATGGACTTGTAGCTTCACATTTTATTGTTCATTCTCTAGTAGTGTATCCTCAATGGGTTGAATAAATATATCTATCTCATTCTTTTCATAAATATATACTTCCAAATTTACACTGATCAAATTATTCTTTTTTTGTGGAGGATTGGTCATAAATTATTGTTCTACATTTTGAGTTTTTTGACATTCAGGATTTGATAAAGGTGACCTTTAATCTCGAAGATCCTAAAATGAGGTGGTTGAATTTCATTTTTAACATGGAGAAACATGAATTCATGAGTGGAGATAAGTTATATCCCTTTGAAAAATATAATATATATAATAATGCCTTGGATTTCACATAGTCTACAGAGCTTCTTAGCCTATAATAGGATGATAAGACCATGACACATTATATAAACTATTTTTATGGACATTTTTATTTTTCTATTAAGGTAGTGAAAAATTAAAATTTTATTGAAACAAAAATTCTGATAGGACTCCATTATGATATCCAATATCAGTTTTTCATGATGAAACTCACTTCTTATGATTTTGTTATAGAAAGTGAATTGATCACTAATCTTGAACTAGCTTTTATGTCAGTTTTGACAATTGTTCATCTTACTCCCAGTGACAGTTCTATAGGTCTCATTTTTTTATAAAGAAATAATGATGATTTTCATGGTAGATATCGATAGTAGGAATCATATATAACTTTTTATGTGTCTGTAATAGGATCATTGACATTATTTTAGTTTGTAAAGGTGAATCATTAAAGGTGGGATTTTACGGAGAAACTGAATATTTGTGATACATGCGGTCAATCATGCCACCTACAATTGTTATACAATATCTTTTCCAGCCTGTGTTGTAGAATGAGATCATCATCACCGATAGGTAATACATTTAAATAAAATTACTCAATAACTAATGGGATATAGACATATGTATCCTGAATAAATCATCACCACACAATGGAAGTGTATTCAATTGAATCTAATATGGTTTTGATGATAGTGAGAGTTAACATCACAATAACTTCATCTTTATTGACATCATTCTTCGATACTAGTAAATCTGAATTTTTTAGATTGTCTATTATTTTTAAATTATTGAATATTCATATGGATCTTATTTATTATGTGATGGATATCGTTATTCCACCAAGAAAAATGAGAGTTCAGGGTCTCTAATTCCCTTTATATGTCGTGAAATTATTCGAGATCAATACCACATTATATTTTACGGTTATAAAAATAAAATATATAGGTAATTTTCTAGGTATTTATTGTTTTATTTCCCATAACACATGAATAGATTGATATCTTTGGTTGGTTTCATTTACATCCTTTAATGGGTTGTTCTCTATTTTTTTGGTGAATGGAAATCAAGACTAAGTAGAGTCGGACCAACTTTTATAGAGTTGGGTTGAGTGATATAAGTATTTTATTTTGATCTAGAGTAATAATCATTGATTGTTGATCTTGTTTTCATGTTCATAGAGTTTCTTGATGTTATTTCACCTAATTTTTCTAGGTTTCCACCAATAATGTAAGGAGTGTTCCCTATTGACATGGTCCAACATACCCAACCCATCTTAATTACTTCATATGGTATGGAACAAACTAAATTGAAATTGTAGAAAAGTTTTCTATTTAATAAAGGCTATATATGCTTGAGTGTGTCATCATTTATGATTACTAGTTTTTTTGCATCCAAAACTATTAGGACAATTCACCTTTAATTTTATTACAAAAAATCTTAACTGATTTCTTGAAAATAAAAAATATATCTTTCCTCAAAATGATGATTTTTTTGATTATTTTAAATGGTTGAATTGTTTTTAAGTGGTTAATCATCAACATGATTATCACTAGTTGAAAATTAAATAATATAACAACCTGAAGAACACCATAGAGAGTAGTAATAACTGTTTGGAGTACATTGTTATGCATATTTATCTAACCAATTCTTCTGCAATTGTTATAGAATAATTTTTTAGGATATTCCATGATTATCTAAATTTTTTCTAGAAGTATTTATTCATGACATCATGGTTTACTATAAAATTAAGGCAGAGTATGTGCGTCATCTGACAGTAGTTCTGAAAATTTTGACAAATCACCTTATTTACACACATCTATTAAAATGTAACTTCTAGATTCATAAGATATATTTTTAAGACTTTTGGTCATTGAATATTTATTTCTAGTTAGTCATGAAAAGGTGGGGATTGTTATGATATGGGAACAACCTTAGAACATTATTATGTTTCAGATCATCTTGGTATTATTGTGGTATTACCATCAGTTCGTAAGTGAATTTTCAATGTTATCTTTGTTGATGACCAATCTCACATGGAATGGAGTTATGTTCCTATGGAATTAAAAATTTTATAATTATTTTGATGAGTTTAAATTTCTTTTTTAATTCTCTTATAGTGTTAAATCAACTAGATTTTGGTTAGGTCTATGTGGTCTTCTACAATGCATTTGGATTTTGTGTGTGATATATTATTATATAGGGTCATGACTTGGTGGCCTATAGTTATTTATAGATTATAAAATATTATAATAAGTTTCCAATTCATGACCTTGAACTCATAACTCTGATGTAATTTCCTATGATTTAGCGGCTACAGGTTCATATCTCATATTTTACCTAGCTGGGCCCCAATATGGTGGACATTAGACATTAAGTGTGCCTCCCTGAATACTAGAATCTACCACCTAGTAGAAAGGGCCTAGATGGATCCATAGGTAGATTATTCCCCCATTGACCAGAGAGGATTGTATATTTATATAAAAATAAATCATGTATAAGTAACATTATAATAAACAACATCAATAGATATCATATGAACCATCATAATAAAAATGAAATCTATAAAAATGATAACTGGAAGCTGATTAAAAAAATTATATACAATAATTATCAAGGTAAATTACCTATAAAAAATAAACATGCAAGGGCTATGGGATACATGGATATACATAATTCTAAAAATTATCAAAAAAACCAAAAAAAATTGTTACAACTAGCATCACGAGCATTCTCTCAGTACCCTACTCCCTATTCCATCCCAAATATGGATGTCAATCATCAGAAGTTAGTATATTCCCTTTATATATACATTCATTCATAATGTATTTTTTGGCACTAAAGTTAGGATAAGTAGGGATTGACAAACAATATCAATAGGATGAAACAAATTATGTCTACACCAATCCATTTTTGAAATAAATAAATGAGTAGTGTTCCATAATTAGTAAGTGAAAAATAAAAAAACTAATTAAATACAATTTAGTGGCTTCCACATGGACACTTGCCCAATTTACATTCTCTTCCGTATGTCAGTGAGTCTACACTATGGGGTCCTAAAAAGGCAATGTGAGTAATAATGTATAAGGAGTTTGGATGTCCACTATATTTTTCTTGGAATTGGAGGACATGTCCCAATGTTTCAAAAATAAATTGATCATTTTTTATTTGAGAATTTTTGTTTAGATATTTAATTCAATTTAAAAACTCTTTATAAAATATTGAGAGTCACCCAGAGCCAATCCTAAAAAATTCAATGAGAATATCCAACTTTTTCTCAGGGTTTTCAAAAAAGAACAATTAAATGGAGTCCTTCTAATGGGACCTTAGAATAATCTCCCATGTGTCAATATAGTCCTGGTGTGATAACATCAGGAACTAATATGCAGGTCTGAACCAAGTATCACATGTAGGGGACTGAGTCTCTCTCATAACATGGTACAACCATTGTTCCATCGAGCTCGTCATAGGGGTACCCCTAGGGAATTGATGTCACTATTCTATAGGTAAATACAATAATGTCTGGTGACTATCTTCTAGGCTTTGATAATATCCTTCAAGAATGTTTAAAAAATGTTAACAATTATAATAAGATGCCATGAGATTCTTTCCAAGGGGTCCTTTCATTGGAACCCCTTGTTACACCCTTGACCCTAATGATGAAATAATTTAATCAAAAAAATCAAGTAAAACTTGTCTACCAAGGTCCGTTTCCTGTTGTTTAGGAATTTATAAAATAATTGGCATATTGTTGAAGGAATTTTATTTAGAAAAATTTTATGGAATAAAGGTAAAATGCATAAGAACATAACCAATTAACTTACTCCATCCATTTCATTTATAGAATTAGGTGTGGGCTCTAACTCACGGTTCATCCTTAAATTCGTCTGATTCAATAGGATAAAATCATTAATTATGTGACAACACACATCAAGTGGTGTTATGTCATTTTAGATCAATGGAAAATTAGGCCTCTATGTTGTATGTCTCCCACTGGGGTGACACAAGTCAAGGAGATAAACCCAAGGGGTTGATTCACTTCATTATTGGGTAAAAAATGGTATGAAAAGTATTTCTATATAATTTAATTAGAAATTACTGAGCATCATTGGAGAGGTATTTCTTGTAAAAAAATGAATCATTTTATATAATGAAAAAAAAACAAGGATAAATATCCTAGATGATATTACTTACCCTCAATGATATTCTCTCATCCAACATAATTCATTGATTCAATATTTTTTGAATGAAATTTTAGAAACCCTGAAATTCCATAAAAATTGGAAAATGATATTTCACTAAGATAACACAATAGATGGGATAAATAAATTTAAATTGAATGGGGGGATTTAATGTCCTATAATTATCTTCCTAATGGATCAGTTGGAAGTAGAATTAGAGTCCATATAAAGGATTTGTCTTCATCCATAAGATGTGATGGAGGAGGATGTCATACATAGGAGGAGAATGTTCATCCACTGGAGAAGAAGAAGGAAAATAATGAAAGGAATATACCATTTAATAAGGTTAAAAATTAAATTTCACCCTAAAAATTAGGGGTGCACAACTTCTCTACATGGTTTCCCAAACATTGTGCCAAATATGCACCATGGTCTATATTAAATAGTCACCCACACATTTTGGAACATGTTTTTATCAATGTATGAAAATATAATTAAAAATACACTATAAAAAAACTAAATATTGATTGAATGGAAATCTGATTTGGGCCACAAAGTTACATATATACTATGTGGGCCCTAGATCCATGTTGTGTGCCACCACATTATTTAGGGAAACCATGGGTGATGGGTTTATGATTTCAACGTACTATGAGTCCTAGCTTAAAACATTCAATTATAGGGCCCTACATGTCAAACAAGCTTCAGACACACCAAATTCCCCCTTGAATTCATTAAAAATCATTATTTGGTCAAAAAATGTAATTTAATGAAAAAATGGTATGTACTATTATAAATATCCATGATGTTATAACCTATACCCCTTTATACAGATCATCCATGTGTTTCTCTTCCAATGATTATAATACGTCATCTAGGAAAAGCTCCGGCCATTGGGAATTTACATATTCCTTTTTCTCCCATGTATCATCAAATATGGATCTGTTCTTCCATGTCACCCCAGGCCAGAGGAACTGACCTACCTCGGAGAGCCTTCATACTCTGATCATTGATGTGAGTTTTATTCTCCTTAAAGGGCACTTCTACATATAGATCAATATCATTTAGGTCAAATGAATGAGATAAGTCAGCATGATAACATCGAAAATGATATATGTGAATGATATAGTTCATGTTTGGGAAACTCTGAGGTAACAATAACTGATAAGATATCTGCTTGATTCTCTACACTATCTCAAAATTCCTGATAGATTGATTTTATAACATTCTCTATCTTCAAATTCATCTATGGAGAAATATAGTAAATACACACAAAAGACCATATTTACCACCTCAAATTTCCACGGTCGACGACAAAGATTGATATAAGACGTCTACCTTGACCAAGATATAGCCATACTTTTGTGAACCAGATAGACATACTCTGAAGTAATATAAATGAGATGAGGATGTTATCTCATTGCCTCACCAGCATGTAACTATCACAATGGTAATTATATTTCCTACCATAAAAGGACATATCCAAATCCATCTAAATCATTACCTAAAAGTTTTTTTGTTTAAAAAATAAACTATATGATTATTTTTCCCCTAACCCTATAAAATAATTTTAGTAGGACCCCAACATATCCCCTAACGCTGGTATCATCCACTCAGACTACCCGTCTTTCTATGGTAGATATTCCATTCTCAAGAGTTCCTGTGAACCCAGTGACTTTTATAACCCTTTCCAAAACCATGATGTAAAATAGGAATCTATGTCTAATATGATAGAACAGGGAACACCATGAATGTACACTACCATATGGCATTAGATCCTTTATAGTTCATCAATATAGAATGACTTTTAGATTAACAATATCTATGAAACCTTTCTCACTCAGTCTAAAATCACCCATAATACATCAATCCATTGAAGGGATCATGGAAATCCTTTCATGTAATCTATTATGATGTTGATCGATTTTTACATGGGGATGGATTGAAGTTATAGAAGTCAAGTAGGAAAATGATTCTCTGTCTTTAACTATTGACAAGTAAAGCACCAAGTGATGAATGCTACTAATAAACCTCTTCATACGATAACACCAATACTAATTGAAGATGTATTCATAAATATGGTTAATCCTATGATGAACTTCCCAAATAGACACCTAAATTTATCACTTTACCTCTTTCTATATGTACGATGGAACCCAAAAATGCCGATGGAAGACAAAGGTCTCACATCCATCAACAACCCAACTAGGAGTAGATTACTATCTATAGGATCAAAATAATGATATAGATGATCAATTACATGAGGTAGTGAATTGTATGTTTAAAAAAAATTGTCTTTGACCTTATGGAAAACTATTTTTAACAAAGTTAAACAAGGTAAATTCACAAGACCTCTTTTTCTTCTATTAAATAAACATTCTTAGTTTCAGAAGTGTGGTTCCATAAATGAATCTTAAGAAAAGTCTATAAGGAAACGATTATACCTTAAAGCATATAGAATCTTACTTATCATAGTATTTAAAAATGATAAGAAAGTATAATATGGTTATTCATTCTTCCTTTATCAAAATATAGCTGAAATGAACATGAAGCAAAACAAGTACCAAGTATAAAATCTTTTAACCCAAATATTAAGGTATCCAACAACCTTTGAAAAATGTACCTTGATTAATATTTTCAAGAAAGTCTGTCTTACCCACACCAGGGTAATCCCTCGATTGGAATAACGAAATTTTTCATGCTTTCCCTACAAGACCTTGATCATTAAGGTTGTCGAAACCTCTGTCTTCTTATCCTTGGACGTCCTTGAACATTAATTTATTCGCCCCCTCTGACTTCCTATCCTCAAAAGCCTTCAATTGTACTTATCAACAATCAGAGTTTCACAATACAATATGAACAAGATGTTCATAACCGCCCAAATAATGAGAGTCTCTCCCTCTAGAAATTACTTCAGAATCATTATATCTATAGATTGATGGAATGGAATTGAGCTCATTCAAATGAGATCGGATTTATAAGAACGTCTCTAATGGTAGAATCCCTCCTCCAACGGTCATATTTTTACAAAAATTTTGGAGGGACATATACATGTGTCAGTCAAATAATGGTTAGTTAGGACCCTATTGTATGGAATCGTTTTATAACAAATGTAAATAAAATAATGTTACATACCCAAATCTATTTTTTAAAGTCTAAAAAATAGAATTCAGATTATAATAAAATAATAAATCAATGTTTATTAGACATGGATATTCAGATTTTATTTTATAAAGAATTCGATATTTGAATTCTGTAGATTTTAGAGTTTGAATTTTGTGGTATTTTGAGTTTGAATTATTTAGAATTCCGATCCTATTAACAGAATACACTATATCCCAGGATTTATAAACCTCCGAGAATATAGATGTGTAACAAAATTTTTCTTTAGTAATAAATGAGTTGGATTTCGAGAGACTGTAAAATTAACAATGAAAACATAAGTAAGGATATACATTTCTATATAGAAGGGAAATATTCCTTATAAAAATAATCATTACGGAAAATATAATATTCCTTTAGATAAAGTGTTTGTTATTTTCAAAACATAGAAAAATGAACAATTCACAAGGAAACCTTGTTGACTCAACAATCTCCCCCTTTTTTGAAAGAAAAAACATCCACACGGAAAAAATATAAGGGCATAGAAATTTTTTATGAACATAAAAGAAAAACCTATCTCTCGTAACTTATGAATCATGATAAATATAACTAACTCCCCCTTAGGATTTTCAAAACCCTAAGGATATCATTCATGTCATTTAAAAGAGATTTGTTTTTATTAAAAAATCTTCTATAATAAAACTCCCACTTAGATGGACTCCCTGTTACATAGGGAATTATATTCTTTTCTTAGTATTCATTTTATCATTCATTTCTCCCCCTTTTTGGTTTTCAAAAAGGAATTGAGATAATAGAAGAAAATATGGTACATGAAACATTATTATAATAAAAAAATAATTGAAAAACAACCAAAATTTCCATTATGAATGGAAAAATTTGTACATGAAATGTAATAAAACAAAATATCTGAGTTAAGAAAAAAACATCATCCTTATTTTTCCTTCAGCATAAGATTCTGGAAAATGGTCTTCGACTTTTTATGCTCAATAATATCTTCCCCAAAATGTTTATTTTGTTCATCATGATCATCATTTTTCTTCTCCAAAACATTCATCTTTTCACCCCATGCCATAAGAATTTCTGCCCGAGTCTTAAAAAGTTCTTTCATACTAAACTTTTCTTTAAAATCAATTTTGAGATCTGTTTAGCACTCCAGATTCAAAGAAACTGAATTATGTTTCCCCTTCATATACTTGTCTTCCAACTTCCAAGTTGTTCATTCAAGATTTATATTCTCATCAAAACATGTAGTAAGGGCTTTGATCTTGATATCATTGGTATACAAAACATCCTTGACATTATCATTAAAGTCATCCATGATTCTTAGCACTTCAATGGTCTTATTAGGACACATAGTAAGTTCCTTGAACAACTTCCTGTGTGATGCATATCCGATATAGAATGATTTAATATCACCCTCAAGAGTAAAAAATTTGTCCATAATAATGGAATCAGAATAAGATTTATGATTAAAATAATGTTGAAGCGTCTGACATCTCGATTCAATATTTGGAAGCAACGTAATTATATCAACAAATTTATTTAGAGATTGAACTACAAAATCATGACCAATGGACGATGATTCTGAATCATATTCTCTTGTTGATGAGGATTCTTTCTCTATCTCAATAGCATTTATTTTTTAAGATCCACCAACATGATTCGTAGCCACCCCTTACATTTTAGGTGTATCAGCTACAACTTGCATTCCTTTATCATCTCTTTGAATGATTTATGCTACCATGGGGGATTCATGGTCACTATTTTATAGTTAGACTATCTTATCGGCCTCAGCCTTCTTACTTTTCAACATCTTCCAATAGGTCCTCTAGTTGAACAAAATCATGGTTACTTCTCTCTTTTTTTGATGGTTTGTTTACTTTTTTCAGACCTTCATCACCATTTCATCGAGTATCATGTTTAGACAGTTCATCTCGGGATGTCTGGATTGATAATTTCTTAGAAGAACTCTCCTTATCTTGATATTATAAAGTATTCCTTATCATATCATTTCTATCATCACTTACTTCCTCTTCTGCTCCTTATACTTCATATTCATGTACAAACTCTTCATCTTCATCAGGTTCTAGAATGGACATATTCTTTCCCAGAGTTTCTACAAGTATTGGTTCATTGAAAAAAAAAATTGGTAACTGAATCTACTCAGATGATTTCTTAGTAGCCATGATAATAGATTGAACAATCTCATCTTGAGAAATTTTCTGTTTTTACATCTTCTCTTTTTATGGCTTCTGAAATTTCTCAAAAGCCTTAATCTTTAATTCTTTTCCCACAATAGGATCCAAGAAAAATATTGTCTCTCTTACATTCTTGTTATTCTTATCTTCTCTAAACTTCGCAACAACTTCATTAGGATTGGTCATTTTCATCTTAGATTCTGGGGGTGCATATTGGGTTTCCTGAACTGCATGAGTTTTTTCCATAGCTTCCAGTTCATTCGGATTTCTCTACCTATGACCATTTTCGGAAGCCTAATCCACTTCCGGTTTCTTGGAAAAGTCATGGATTTCACTTTTAGATAATTCATAAAACTTTCTAGACTTGATGTTAAATCCATCCTTCATCCATCTGAGCGTGTCATCACTCAGCAACATAAGATTGAAATTTCGTGGCATAGAATTGCATTTGATTTTGAATGAATCTAGACAATGTACAATAATCGTTGATATAATAAAATGATACATAATGATAGAATATTTTAAAGTCCAATTCTTGATATTCATAATTGTATGCAAGACATACTTCACTAGCTTAATCTTTCTGAGAATTACAAGAAAATCCAAAACATAAATGTCACTCTTCTTCACGGTATCCTTATCCACATTTCCTAGAATGAGAAATCCCAAAACACATATCTCTAGAATCTGAAAATTTGTATAGAGATGATTAATCTTCAGATTATTTAATTTTTTGAAACCAAGGCACTCTAAATTCTTCTCCTTATCAAATGTTCCCGATATATTCGTTATCTTGTTAATGCAGAACTCTGCTTCCCCCTCATATGGGATTAAAATTTTGATGGATTCTATATAGCTGGAAAGGGAATAGGGTTTTCTATGACTCTTAAAAGACTACTTATATCTACCTCCTTCATTAAAAAAATTACTAACTAATAGAACTAAATAAGAAACTCCAGTTAAACCAGATCATGTCCTTTTAGTTTATCTACACACATGCTTTCCCAAACATTCAACTTGATATAATTTGAAATGAGAGAATCATAATTTGAAATGAATATCTAATAAACTAACATTTCTCTATAGATTTTAAATTCATAAATTACATTAGTTGATAACATTTTCTTATTCGGGGAATCGTTCAGATACATTTAGAGTTATGCTGATCAGAAATACATGACAACCCTTAAGTAGAGAGGCAGAGCTTCAGCATGCTAGGGCTTAAAAACTGATGTGGGACAACCATTAGGGGTATTTACAAATATGTTGAGGTGACAGTTCATATTCCTTGTGTGATCCAATAGTTTAAACTGGCTTGATATTATATAATGTCTGAGATGAAAACCAAAAAATATTTTAGAAGACTTCTATCTTTTGAGGTTTTTAAGATAAAACTTCAGATTCAATGAATGTGAATCTGAAAAATTTACTTAAAACAAGAAGAAAACACTAATATTTAAGATTTTATTACAAAAATTTATGTAATGAAACATACCTTACAGATTGCTGGAAAAATTATTATTAATGAGGGGAATTATTCCAGAAGAACATTAGGTTATGGAAGATTTTATTAACTAAATTAAATTATTTGAAATTGAGAAATTTTAGAATATGATAATTTTTTATTATGAAAAATTATTAAGTACGGATATATTTTAATATGAAAATCTTTCACTACGAAAAAATTTGAACTATGAAAAATTTTACTACGAAAAATTTAACAATTAAAAATTAAAACTACAAATAAAATTAACTAAAAAAACTTTTAACTAGAAAAAAATATAGCTACAAAAAAATATTAAGTATGAAATATTTTTTGTACCAAAAATTTAAGTACCAAGAAACTGTTATCCCCTTTTGAAAATGATTTTCATAATGTAAGGAGATATGCTTCGAAAAAAAGATAATATGGAAGATTACCGTACAATTATCATTCTAATCATTTGTTTAATGTATTCAAATCTATCTGATTGGAATGATTTTGAGAAAATATCATAAATTTGTTCTTGTGTTCTGATAAATTGAAGAATGATATCTATTTTTTTTGTGATCCCTATTAAATTGATGCCTAATATTTCTGTGTTTTCCACGAGAGTGATGTGCATGGTTTTTTCTTATGGGAATGGCACTAATTTTATCCCAAAATATTTTTGTTTTTGTAAAATGCATTCTATAGTCTTCGAGTCTGTGTTTCATCCACAACACTTGAGTACAACAACATCCAGCTGCTATATATTCAGCTTCAGTAGTGGAATGTGATACTAAGTGTTGAATTTTTCATGAAAAAAACTAATGATTCTCTTATGACATGAAAATTTCTAGATATACATTTCATATCCCTTCTAAACCCACCAAAGTAAGAATCCATAAAAAAAATTAATAACCAAATCATTTTCAGAAGTATAAAGGAGTCCTAAATCTATGGTTCCCTTTAAATAGAAAAAAAATTACTTTTTATAAAAGGAATTCATTAGGATTATATTGATATCTTGAACATAAGAATACTGAAAACATTAAATCTAGACGACTAATTGTCATGTATAATAAGCATTCTATCATACCACAAAATAATGTTTGATCTACTAGTTTCCCAGCTTCATCATGATCAATAGAATTTTAGGTACTGATTAGATTACATATAATTTTAGTGTTTTCATATCCATACATTTTAAGAAGACCATTAATATAATTATGCTGAGATATATAAGTTCCTTTTGGTTTTTGAGAAATTTTAAAACCTTGGAAAAGTGTTAAATCACCCATAATACTCATTTTAAACACAAATTTTATTAAATTTTCAAAAGAATCTATTGATGAATTCTGAGTTGAGACAAATATAATGTCAGAAACATAAATTTTAACAATAAAAACATATTTCTTATAATTATTTATAAAAAGGGTTGGATCAGCAGTTCCCTTAACATAATTATTTTCTAGAAAAAATTCTGTAAGTGTATCATACGAGTCTCTAGGGGCTTGTTTATGTCCATATAAATCATTGGTAAGTTTGAAAACATGTTCATGATGTTTTGTGTCTTCCATACTAGATTTTTGTTCAACATAATATTCCTCTAGAAAATATATATTAATGAAATCAGATTTTACATCCATATGATAAAATTTAAATTAATGAATGATTCAATGGGTAGTAAAATACAAATAGATTCAACTCTAGCTACCGGACCATAGGTATCTTCATAGTCTATTCCTTCTTGTTGAATATAGAATTTAGAAACTAATCTAGAATTATTTCTATCAATGATATTATTTTAATTAGAGTTTTTTTGAAGACCCATTTTACTTCTATTACAAAAATTTCCTTTTGTATTTCATCCAAGGTCCATATTATGTTCCTTTCGAATTCGTTTAGCTCATCTTTCATGGCCTTTATCCAATCATCATCAGATAAAGCTTCATCACTGGTTTTTGGTTCTAATTGGGAAACGAATTATAGATTTTATACATCAATTCATAAGGAGCATCTAGATATTACATGTTGATTTAAATCACCCCTAATACTATCACTGGGATGATTCTTATGAAAAACATATTTTGGTTTTCTAAATACTTTTTATCAATATATTGTATTCAATATTCTGGGGTAAATGCTTCAGAAATATTTTCGTGAACATTTTCATTATTAGAAGGGTCTTTTATCAATGGCTGATAATCATTTTTTTGCGAACACATCTGAGGACCTATGTTGGGGTTGTTTGAAAATTAAAGAATAAATTTCATCAAATTTAACTTTCACACTTTCTTCAAAACTACAAGTATTTTTATTAAAATATCAATAAGCCTTAGAAGTTGTGGAGTAACCTAGGACAATTACTCCATTAGATTTGGGTGATACTTTATGAAGATTACATTTAGTATTCAGAATTAATAATTTGCAACCAAATACCTTGAATTATAAATGTCTGGGTTTTCTAGAATTCCACAATTCATAAGGGGTTTTGTTAAGAAATGGTCTAATAAAAAATCGATTTATAGTATAACAAGCAGTACTTATAGCTTCAGCCCAAAAGTGTTTAGCTATAGAATATTCACTCAATTTGGTTCTAGTTAACTCTGGAAGAATATAATTTCTTCTTTCAACAGAACCATTTTGTTGACGAGATCTTGGAGTAGAGAAGTTATGAGTAATTCCTTTTTTACTATAGAATGGTTGAAAATATGATTTTTGAAATTCTCATCCATGATCACTATAAATAGTTATCAATGAAAGGTTTTTCTTTTATTTATCAGGGTCTCTAAAAATTTTGAAATAAGAAAAATCTTCAGACTACTTTGTTTGAATATAAACCCATGTAAATCTAGTGTAATCATAAACTAATAAAAATACATAATATTTTCCTCCAATTATTCCTATTTTTGATTGAATGAAAAGATCTATATGCACTAACTATAATTCATTATAATTTTAGATTGCACCGATTGATTTTAAACATGATTTATGTTTCTTTACTAATAGACAAGGATCACAAACTATTGAACAATGAAATCTATGCATTGGTAGTTGCATAACTAGTCTTTTCCTTGAGAGTATAAATAGGTTCTTAAGGTTACAGTGTCCACACCTTATATGACATAACCAAGATTGATCTTCCATTGCACTAAGGAAATGTAGATCTTGGCTCATATGGTCTTTGTAGTTTAGTGTGTTTACATTCTCTTTTCTTTGGGCAGAAAGAATAAACTCTTCCTATGAATTATATACTAATAATTTATCATTACTAATATTCACAAGCTAATCTTCATCACATAATTTACATATGATAATTCTAACACCCCATGCTTCTATGGTACGTTTCTCTTTAAATAATGAAATATATTGTGTTGTACTCAGCATCGAGTTCTAGCACACCACGACCAATCAAACTAGCTGTTATGAACAATTATACACACTTTTAAAAATTTTAAAAATTTTATTTTCAAAAATGGACTTCATTTTTGGATTCAAAATATCAAAATTATCATTGGGTGAATTTTTGGTATTTTTATGAAAACATGTAATTTTTGATAAATAGTGAAAAACAATGTGTTATTGTTTAAAACCAACTTTTTATTCAAAAAATTATTTATTTTATTTTAATTTATTTTAATTCAAAACAGATACATAATGTATATATTAGTTTAATATAATTCATTGGAGTCATTTTATAATAAGATTATATATATATAATTTTATTGATTTTTTATGGACTTTTACGCACCTTCTAGAGAAATTTACAAATTTTCATAAAATGTAATTTTACCGCTTCTATGTATTGAATTTCAAAAATCCAAAAGAAATGGAATAAATAAATACGTAAAATTTATATCATTAAGATGAAAATAATTTTTAGTGAATAGAAACTTTTGAATTTTTTTTACCATAGTTAAAAGTAAATAGGGTAACTAAAGGTTAAAATGATATTAAAATTACTATAACAAATATACTAATTTTATTGGATAAATGTTTTTAGAAAAAAATAAGCATTAGGAATAAAATATTATCCTCTTTGATCCACTTGGATTAGAATTGGACATTTATTAATATTTTAATTAAGGAACAATTAAAAGTGTTAAATTCAAATTTTCATAACTAATTCATTTTTAATGTAAGGTTATAAATTATATAAATTCGACTACAAATATTCATTAGAAATATAAAAATATTTCCTACATAATGGTATTTTATATATAATTTTTAGACATTTAATAATTAAATTTATTTATGACACATTGATGATGCAACAATTACCTTATTAATGAAAGATTAAAATAATTGATATTATAAATATCCGAATGATGGTCAATTGAGTCTTTTGATGCATTACACTAATTTTCAATGTTTATATAATGTGTTAGTGTTTATTAAATAAATTTTTTCGAAGTGAAAAAGTTTTTATTAGTTTAACAAAAACAAAATACCAAATAGTGTCAAAATTGACATTAATGAGTTTTTAAAACAAATAATATTTTATTAAATGATGTAATATTCCTAAAAATATACGGTTCATCTTAGGGAATTAAAAAATGTTATATATCTCAATAATGAATCACTTGGGGTTCTCTTGGATTTTATAGTATGTTTATTAACCATTTATTATAATAATACAAGAATATATAGTAAACGTTAAACTATTTAACTAATAGTTAAATCTAAAATATAATGTTAATATGGTTACCTAAACTAGTCTAAAACCTATTGGATGAGAGGTTTTAGACACATCCCCACCTTATCTTATAAATAATCCTTCTGGAGCCACTATAAAACGAATATGATTTTATAATAAATTAATATTTCAAGCTTTTCCTAAAAGTGGCTCTCACATCTCTTATAAAAGGGTACCTTCTCTTCTCTTAGAATCACACTTACAAAGCCATTTGGATTGGACAAACCGTACTATAATATCTTCCCAAATACCATCACTTCAACCTAGAGGGATTTACATGATCATAAATCCCACATATATAGCCTATTTGGTGAAATCAAAAGGAATCACCCAAAGAAGAGGTAATAATTTCATCACCTCTTTCAAAGTACTTTTCTTATACCACTTTCTCTTTATTTGTTTTTTCCGTACCAAATAATATATCTAGTACCTTTTGCATACATTCTATGATTATAAATATTGCACAACCATATTCATTATTCTATCCCATCTATGAATGAAAAAGTCACGATACGTGCATACGTTTGACTAACCGTCTCCACGTCGTGGTGTTGTTTTTTATTCCCCACTTCATTATTTGGATGCGTATAATAATGAGAATAATTGATGTATATAACAAATATAACATGTTAATGATTATTTATATATGATATAACATCAAATAACATATGATTTCACCATCAATAGAATAGAATTGTTTCCCATGCATTCATACTGATTACCATCTCCACGAACGCGATGAGAATCATTACCCCTCATAATCATTCGAGAATACTTTTTATTTTTGGAAAAAAAATGTTAATGAACTTAATATAATTCTCGATATGAATGAAATACATATTATTCATAACAAACAGGACTTACATAGAAAGACATATAAAGGAAAATTAATCAGTTAACACCCAAAACAGTTATACTACTTAAATATTTTAAACAAAACATTATTTCCAGATCATATATAATATCATATTCATGTATATTGTTCTAGTATAATTTAATGACAATGATTTAACTATTATACAAGATGTTAACATACCCTTAATGAATGAAAAGTACAAGGTAAGGTTAATTTTACAATCTCTTTATTTATCTGAGGTAGTTTTTACGTATGTATCTACTGGGAATTTTTATCATCCTCATCTGTGTTTCTTAAATATTTATTTCAAAATTTTTTTAATATTTACTAGAATATGAGCTAAATTCATTTATACCCTTGCTTTAATTTTTATAATTTTTTTAAGGAATCATTCCATCGTTTTCCGAACAAGTTACTTTATGCCCTTTTCGACAAATTAAGGCAAGAATGATTTTTTATCATATACAGCGGGTGAGGCTAATTTTTTCCTTTCTTACACCTTATTATCATCCCTTACATGCTAATAAAAATATTTTAAAAATAAATTTTCTCTTTTATAATTATATTAATTTTAAATTATTTCAAAATAGAAAGAAATATTTCTCTCAAATAGTTTTGATTTCATCCATGAAAACATACTTTGATAGATTTTACACTGGTTTGAGGTTGATTTATTAGGATAAAATCATTCATATTGTTTTGAACGTTTTGTGATATGTTTGACAATGGATGTGTTATTTTTATACTATTCATGGTTTATGGTTTAATTATTAAAATTTCGTATATTATTTTCAATATGAATGTTCATGTTATGATTCAACCTTTTCAAATGAGAAATGCATTGGACCTAGTATGTGATGGTTCGAGCCTTCTATATCTTCTCGATGCATCGGTAGTTATCACAATACAAAATAGTGTCTTAGAACAAGGCCTTGAAAAAATCATATAGTAGTCTTGGATTAATACCTTGACAATGAGGTTATGATGTCTGGAATTTTGTATTTCACACTTACGAAATTAGCTATGGATATTAAATGTGATTTTTCGACTAGTAGAATATCCATGTGAATAAGTAAATGGCAATATTTGACTTATCATTTTCATATTATTCTGAAATTTAATTTTAAAAGGGTTTTTTAGTCTTATACATTACCTTAAATGTTTATTCTTAATTATGATAGTTTATGTTATATTGTTATCCTTACTGAGCATATGAGCTCACCCCTTTCCTATGTTTTCTATTCCCATGATTTGAAGAATTATATTACTATTGACCAATAGGAACTGGATAAGGGATATGAGTGTGTTCAAAATGGGACAAAATGTTATTTTTTTTCATTTTATAATTTAATGTAAAACATATATATGTATCAAGCACTTCCAAGGCTACTAAACTAATCATTCAATCGAGACATGATCTCTTGTTATCATGCCAATGTTTTATAATAATACATTGACACTAGGTAACTAGGGTAACGATATTACATTTGGTATCATAGGAAGTTTAGTAAAAACATTGGAAGCTAGATTAAAAAAAACTAATTAGAGAACATTACTCTAAGATAGATTTTGAGGATTTCTATTTAAAAACATCGTAGAATTTTGGTAATGTTTAGATTTTGTAAATTTTCCAAGAAATACATCCTTGTCTAGATACGAGCAGGTAGAGGCGGCTCTAGAATAGATGTACCTATCAGTGAAAACTCTAACAAGGAGTTTCAGGCTTGACTCGTTGTATCCTGGTACACGACAACGGGCCTTTCTACACTCTTGGTTATGAAAATCCTAGAGGATATCTATAGTACATTTCACATTTTCATTAAAATCCATTATGAATGATTTCTAAGAAAATTCCTCCTCATAGAAAACCATTTTATGATTATGGTTTATATGCATGAACTATTCAATTTATATTATGTATTTTACTCGTTTGTAAATATGTATTTCAATTCATAATCTAATCTAATGTATTCCATATTTTAGAAATGGAACATAGTGAATGTAATGTAAACTGTATCAACGCACATAGTCTATGTATAGATTTCACTCCTACTAAAGATAATTATAGTGGATATGGTTATGCAACTGGTGGTGAAACACATATAACCATATTGGGACAACTCACTCAGGTTATGACTAATAACCTTACCCATATAGGGAAACCTGATCTAAAATTCAGAGGATCAATGTTAGATCGCATCATGAGGCAACAACAACCAATGTTTAAGGGGAATAAAAATCCAATTGTAGCTGAGCAATGCATAAGTTCCATAGATAAAATATTTTATTCATTGGGAGTAGTGAAAGGGAAAAATTTTTCATAGCAGTTTATCTCTTCATGAGAGATGTAGATAAATGGTGGTTATTAATTCAAAACACAAATGAGGATTAAGAAGTATCAAATATGAAATAGAGGGTGTTTAATGATATTTTATTTAAAAAAAAATTTCCTCATGACAATCCAGAGGATATGGAAATATATTTTTAATTATGAGGCCAAAGGAAGATGAGAATGTAGAAAAGTAAGATGCTAACATTAAAAGGATATCAAGAAATAGAGTAGAGTATATACGTAACCCAAGGAGAAAGATTGATCAATTATTTGATGTGTTAAAACAATTTATCTTCCAAGAATTAGCCTCATAATAATTCTCATCGTACGAAGATATTTTCTCATGTGATATCAACACAGAAAAATAATTCTCTATGTCTCACAATGTTAAAGCAATGAAATAGAAGAAGAGATCTGCAGAACAATTTGGAAATGGAAGTAAGAGGAAGAAGGGAAAATATGGATTTACCTCCTGCAGCAATTATGGGATGAAACACCCTAGTAATTTTCATAAGGGAATGGGAGTCTATTACTAGTGTGGTGAAAAAGGCCACCATGCTTGTGATTTCAAGGGAAAGAAAAAGTATGTGAATGTTAAATGCTAAAATTGATGTTAAATGGGGCATTATGAAAATGAATTTCCTAAGCACCAAGGTAACATACCACTGAAAAAGCTAAAAGAGAAAGGCCAAGATTATGCAATCACTACTGATGAGTTTGAAGCTCCAAATGACATGATTGCAAGTAATTTAATGGTTTACACAAATTTAGACAATGATTTATTTGATTCTGGATCATAACATTGTTTCATATCTTCCCAGTTTTCCAATAAATTTAGATATTTCCAATTTGATTTAACTAGGGAGTTTTCATTCAAAACTCCTAAGGAAATTATAATTGGAACAGTGTTTTCAGAATTAGTTCCCATTAGGGCATATAAACGTGCTTTATATGATGATCTCATCGTCATACCCATGATTGTATTTGATATAATCCTTGGAATGGATTGGATTTCGGACCACGATGAAAAAATATATTGTAATAATAAGGAGGTTAATTTTTTTTTAATGATGATAACGAATACCTTATCATTAGAGGAAAAACTTCACCATTTGATTCTTATCTAGATCCACCCCTAGTATCTCTAATGAATTCAATTATTGGGAGGAAGAGAGTGAAATAAAATTGGGTGAGGAAAGAAATGTTCAAAAATTCGACGTACCTATTGTGAAAGAATATGTGGATTTGTTTCCAGAGTATTTACCTGGACATCCTCCAAAATTGGTAATTGAGTTTTCAATTGATTTAATTCTTGGTTCAAGGCCCATATCGAAGACCAATTAAAAAATGGACATAGTGGAATTAGTGGATCTAAATAAACAACTAGAGGAATTGAGTAATAAAGGATTTATTCTCCCTATTGTTTCTCCTTGTGGAACCCCTATTCTTTTGGGTAAGAAGAAAGATGGATATATGAGGTTCTCTATTGATAACCATGAGATCAATGCTATAACATTAAAGAGCATGTATCCCCTACCTCGCATTAATGATTTATTCGATCAAATTCTAGGAGCTTAATATTTTTCAAAGATTCACCTTTGATCCGTATATCATCAATATGTGTGAAAAATAATGATATTATGAAGACATCATTTAGTACCATGTATGGGCATTATGAGTTTACAGTAATTCCTTTTGGACTGACTAATTCACCCTCTATCTTCATGAACATAATGAATAGTGTTTTTAAAGAATATATTGATAACTTTTTAGTGGTATTTATTGATGATGTCATGGTTTACACCTAAAGACTCTTATAAGAATTGAAATATATGGGATATTTAAAAAGTGTGAATTCTGGCTTTAGGATATTTCTATTATTGGTCATATTGTCTCAAAGCATGGAATCTCTATTGATCCTTCAAAGACAAGAGCAATACCTGAATTGCTAGCACCGACAAGTATGACTAAGTTATGTAGTTTTATTGGTATACCGGGTTGTTATTAATGTTTCATTTATAATTTTTCTTGATTAGAAAACCCAGTAACCAAGCTCACAGTTAATGGGGTTATATGTTTTTGGACAAAATAGTGTGAAGAATGTTTTGAAGAATTGAATAGAAGATGATTCAATGCTCTTACCTTGACTGTACCATCGGGGAATGATGAGTTTGTTATTTATAGTGATGCTTCAATTAAAGGACTTGGTTTTATCCTTATGTAGTATAATGGAGTTATTGCATATACATCATGATAGTTAAAAATTCATCAACAAAACTATCCCACTCAAGATCATAATTTATCATCCATAATCGTTTCATTTAAGATATGGAGACATAATCTATATGGAAAAAAATGTGATATATATACAGATAACATGAGTTTGAAGTATATTTTATCACATAAATAATTATTCATAAATAAAAGATGATGGCTTTAAATACTAAAATATTATGATTTCACTATACACTAACACCGGGGGAAGGAAAATAAGGAGGAATATTCTTTTAGTAGAAAGGATTATGGAGTTTTAAACAATATGAGAGTTGAAAGGGAAACTATTTTCATGGATCTTGTAATGATGGATATGGGAATATTCCTGGAAGGTGAAACCTCTATACTTTTTCAAATAGTTTCCAAACCATATTTACTAAAAAGGATGAAAAGTTTATAGACAGTTGATGATGTGTTTCAAATGAAAATTCAAGTTGTGAGTGATGGTAGATTGATTGAATTCTTATATAAGGATAGAATTTTGAAATTTGGTAAGAGACTTTGGGTTCCTGACATACCTGATTTAAAATAGGAATTGTTGGATAGTGATCCAAGCTCTAATTTCTCTATAAACCATAGTAGCAAAAATATGTATAAGGATTTGAAGGAAAATTTTTGGTGGGACAAAATTAAGAGTGTGATTTATGATTATGTGACAGGATGTATGGTTTTCAACTGATGAATAATGGAAGACCACAATCTATAGGTGTAATCCAACCTACTCCCATAGCTGAGTGAAATTGGGATGACATTACAATGGAATTTTTCATGTGGCTACCAAAGACTCTTAGAAGGAATGATGCAATATTGGACATTGTTGATCGTCATACCAAGTCATCACATTTTCTTACTATAAGAAAAGATTTACCACTTGAAAGTTTATAAAAACTATATATTAATAAATTTTTAAGACTTCATGGAGTACCCAAATTGGTTATTTATAATCGTGATCCCTATATTACTTCATGATTTTGGAATAGTCTTTAGAAGGACCTGGATACTGAACTTCATTTGAGCACTCCCTACCAACTTCATGCTGGAGGAAAATCAGAACAGATTATTCAGACCATAGAAGACATGTTGAGATCATGCACATTTGACTTACATGGTATGTAGGATAAATATTTACCTCTGGTAGAATTTTCCTATAACAATATCTTTCATTCATGTATTCAGATAGCACTATATGAAGAGTAATATAGAATGAGATGTCGCACACCATCTTGTTGGGATGATGTAGGTGAATGAAAATTAGTAGGCCCACAAATTGTTGACGAAACAATGAAAAAGGAAAAGATTATCGAAACCCACATCAAAGCATCTCAATGTATGAAAAATCCCTATACCAATAACTGAAGGAAGGATTTGGAATTTCATGTAGGAGATCATGTTTTCTTGAAGGTATCTCCATAGAAGGGTGTTATACCATTCGGTAAGAAGGTTAAATTAAGTCCCAGGTAAATAAGACCATTAAAAATTCTATAATGAATTGGAGTTGTATCCTACCATTTGGAAATTCCTCCATGTCATTCCAAAGTTCATGATGTGTTCCAAATATCACTGTTGAGAAAATACTTTCCTGACCCAATGCATGTACTCACCTATGAAGAAATAGAACTGGAACCCGATCTGTCTTATTGAGAAGAGCCTATCAAGATTCTTGATACTGGAGAACTAGTACTAAGAAATCAAATGACTCGTTTGTAAATGTTCTTTAGAGAAACCATAAGTCGGAAGAGGCAATGTGGGAACCCATGGAACTTATGATGAAGAACCACCCGAATCTTTTTATGATGTAGTATTCTAGAAATTTTGAGGATGTAATTATTTGAAGGATGTAAGATAGTAACACCCCATGCTACCACTGTACGTTCCTCTTTAAATAATACAATAGGTTGGTTTCTATGCAACTTCAAGTTTGAGGACACCACGACAAATCAAACTGGCAGTTATTAATAGCATTACCCGCTTTGTTAGTGACCCTCACCTCTCTTATAAAAGGGTATTTCCCTTTCTCTTTAAATCACTCCTCCAAATCCATTTGGATAAGACAAACCCTACTCAAATATCTTCCCAACTACCATCACTTTAACCTAGATTCATTACTTTGATCATAAAGACATCTTTATGGGCCCTTTTGACAAATAAAATGGAAGCTTCTAAAGAAGATGTAATAATTTCATCACCTCTTTCAATGTTATTTTATTCTTTAACTTCCTCTATCTTGGTTGTTTCCACACCAAAATAATTACTCCAGTACCTTCAAAAAACTTGTATGATATTTTAAATATGGTAAAACCATATTCATTATTCTACCTATCCTATGAATGACAATGTCACCATACGTGTGTATGTATGGATTACCGTCTCCACGTGGGGGTGTAGTTTTTATTCAACGCTTTAATATATTGATGTGTATAATAATTAATATAATTTATGTAAGTAATAAATATAACATATTGATGATTATTTAAATATGATATACCATCCAATTACATATGATTTCACTATCAATAGAATGGTATTGTTGCTCGTGTATACATATGGATTACCGTCTCCATGAACGCGATGAGATTAATTCCCCATCATAACCATTCAAGAATAATTTTCATTTTATGAATAAAAATAATTTTTATTTACATAATATAATTATGTATATTAATAAAATATATATTATCCATAACAAACATGGCTTATGTAGAAAAACATATATAGTAAAATTAATCAGTTAACACCCAAAACAATGATACTACATAAATATTATTAACAAAACAATATTAGAATACCTTATATAATATCATATTTATGTATATGCTTCTTGTATAATATAATAACAATGATTTAACTATTATACAGGAGTTTAACGTACCATTGACCAAGGAAAACTACAGGGTAAGGGTTAATATTACAATCTCTTTATTTAGCTGAGGATGTTTTTACGTAAATATCTATTGGAAAATATTTATCATCCTCTTCCATGTTTCATAAAGTTGTATTTCAAAACATTTTTAATATATTATACAATATGGGAAAGATTCATTTATAAGATTTTTTTAATTTTTATAAATTATTTTGAAAGGAAACTTTTCATCATTTTCCAATCAAGGTTTTTATAAACATTTTGACAAATTAAGGTAAAAATTATTTTTTAACATATACATCAGGTGTGTCTATTTTCCACCATTATAACACCATTGAAGCTTCCCATACATGATTATAAAAATATTTTCAAAATAAATTTTCTCTTTTATTATTATGGGACATTTAAATGATTTCAATAAGAAAGATATATTTCTCTTAGATATTTTTTATTTCATCTATGTCAACATCCTTTGACTGATTTTACCCTTGTTTAAAGTTGATATATTACGATATAATCATACATATTTTATTGAAGGGTTTGTTGTATTATTGTCTATGGATGTGTTATTATTATACCATTCATGGTATACAATTAATGTATTAACCTTTCCAATGATAGTTTTATTAAGAATGTTTATGTTATGCTTAAAACTTTTTATATGAGGAATGCATTGGATATAGTATGTGATGGGTGGATCAAGCTATAGCTCTTCGATGCATCAGTTGGTCTCATGATAAAAACTAGTTTATTGGCATAAAGAATTGACATAATATTATTGTAGTCTTGGAATGAGGTCTTGACTATGTGGTTATGTTGTCTGACATTATGAATTCCATCATTATGAAATTAGCTATTGATATTACATGTGATTATTCAACTAGGAGAATATTCATGTGGATAAGTAAATGGAATTATAAGACATCTATATTCAATATTATGCTGAATTTCAAGCTTAAAAGGATTTTGTTTTAGTCTTATACATTTCCTTACATGTTTTTTTTTATTTTTTATGATAATTTATACTATATTTTTATACTTACTGAAGATCAGATCTCACACTTTCTTATGTTTTATTTTTTCTATGATTTAATAAATTATATTACAATTAAAATGAATAAAAATGCATATGGGATATTATTTTGATCAAAAGGGGACATAATTTTTTTTTCCATTTCATAATGTAATGTAAAACTTATTTATGTATCTAGTACTTCCAAGGATACTAAAATAATCGGTCTTTTGAGACATGATCTCTTGTGATCATTATAATGTTATGTAATAATGCACAAACTCTGGGTAACTAGGATCGGGGCATTACACTATTGAGGTTGTTCTTAATACCTTTAACAAATAAAACATTTGAAATTAAAGTTCTTTTTAAGAAAACAATTTTACACATACCAATAATTTCTCCCTGAGCATTTTCTATGAATGTTACATTTCCTCCATTCATATGGATAATATTTTTAAGGAAATTATTATTACGAGTAATATGCTGGGAACATACACAATCAAAGAACCTTGTATTTTTTTGGTACTTTCTTATTTTCCTGAAAATAAATCAGTTAGACTTTGGGAATCTAATCATTCTTCTTCTTGAAATTTCAGAATGAAAAATTTTAGGTATCCACATTTAAATAGAAAAATATGATTTATGAAAACCTAAAGATTGAGTTATGTTTAAAAAAAATTTATCACCCAATGTCCAACACACTAACATTTATTTCAAAAAGAATACATTTATGGGACAAATAGTTATTACTAAGAATTGGTTTAGAATGAGTATAACCAAATCCAGAACTATTTCTTAGTGGTTGAATTTGGGAATACATGTTGTCAAAATTTTCCATACATTAGGTAAATCATGATAGTAATTTCATTAAGGAAGATATTTCTTACTTCAGTTTAATAACCATGTTTTTATCCTAAAAACATTGGTTTTTTCACTACAGTTATCCTCAAAAAAAAAATTTCTTAGAAATTACATTTTTAAGATCCTAATAATCTTTATCCTTCTCAGAATTAACATTCTCTAGATTTTTAGAAGTAATTTAAAATCAAAAGTTATCTTGTAATGATAATTAAAATGATCTGATACTTCATTGGGGAAAATATATAATCTATAATTTTCAATATCATGGTTTTTATTGAGTTTAGAATTTTCATTCTTAATAAGTGTATCAAGCCATGACACTTCTTCCAAAAAAGGTAATGTATTATCTTCTGATGAGGAGGACTTATCATTTGATGATTCATAGTATTTATCATCAGTATAATTTGAAATCAAATATAAATTAGTAATATATTTGACATTGTGTACATTATCCATTAGACAATTATTTGCAATGGGTAGTTTGGCTAGTAGAGCAAGATTCTTCTGTTCAATAGACTCATAATCTGAGGATTCATCAAACGAGTTACCTCCACTAGAACTCCATGTATCATTAGCTTTAAAATCATTCATAGCTTTAGCCTTGTAGTAACTCTTTATAATCCTTTCAGAATTATTTTCCTATCTATTTTTTTTCGTAAGCATAGGAGAATCTGGACTTATATGCCCAACTCTTTTTCATTCATAGAAAGTTAATTTTGAGTCATTTTTTCTTTTATTTAATTCTTCTTATATCTATACTGAAATTCATTCATTCCTACTATCTTGTTCATCCTTGAAGTAAGATTAGATAGTTTATTCCTAGAATGTTCAGCTTCACATGATTAAGATAAAACAATGACTATCTTAGACTTGGATCTTTTATACCTTTCCAGATTCATGGATTTAGTAATCGTAATGGCTACAGTTCCATTACCATTCTTCCTCTTACTAATATCCGTATATCTTTTCATTCTTGTCTCATGTTTTATAATATTTCCAAAAAGATCTTCAAAAGTCATTTTAGATTATTTCCTGTTCTCACCAATAAATATATTCCCTTATATTCCCACTCATTAGGAATAATTTCAATAATCGTGTCGACAAGGGTTTTATCATCACTTCCTTTCTCTCCCATAGATTGTAAAATGTTTACTATGGTCATAAATCTTTTATTCACTTTGTAAACTGGTTCTCCTTAAGGAAATAAGAATCCATGATATTCGCCTCTTAATAAAGATCATATGTTTTCTATCACTTTGGAAGTTCCAAAATGAGTAAACTAAAGATTCTTCCAAATACAATTTACTACTTTACAAGAAGAATAGGACAATATATTTTCCTGGTCATGGAACACAACAATGTATTTCATACCTATTAGTTTAATTGATATTCTTACTTTTCTTGGTTGGTGAAGGTTTCTTCTTCCTTACAAATAATTTTGTAATCTTTGGTAAGAATTACAATTTTTTCTACTCCAGTATTAATAGAAAATGTCTCCATAAAATATCTCTAGTATTCATAATCATTACCATCAATTATAAGTGGTCTAGTAGGATTTATATTTTCAATCGAACTGATATTCATTCCTGCTATTCAATAAGAATATTTCGTTCGACACAAAACTTGTTTATAGAAATGATTTGTAAACAAAGATAAAAACCTATAAGAAAAAACATAATCAAGATTATTTAAGCCATAAAATTTAGAACAAGGAAATTTTGAGAAAGAAAACTTATCTATGAATATATTTTTTTCAGATACTACATGTGATACTAGTTGTTGGATTGAAATAATGATATAGATTCTCAATTATAAGAGGATGTGAATTGTTTGTTTAAAAACAATCGTTTTTAAACTTATAAAAAACAATTTTTAACAAATTTAAACAATAAAAATTCACAAGATCTTTTAGTTCTATTAAACAATCATTCTGGGTTCTAGAAATATGGTTCTAGAAATGAATCTTTAGAATGGTTTATAAGGAAATCATTCTACCTTAAAGTGTATAGAATATTACTTATCAAAGTATATAATAGTGATAATAATGTATAAAAAGGATATATGTTCTTCATTTAAAAAAATACAGCGGATATATATCTGAAACAAACAAGTAACATGTATGAAACATTTTAATCCAAAGAGTAGGGTATCCAACATCCATGGATAAACGTCCCTTGATTTATACATTCAAGATTGACTATCTTACCCACACAAGGGTGATCCCTCGGTAGGAATATCGGAATCTGTCTTTCTATCCCCACATGCCCTCGATTTTTAAGGTATTTTGAACCATTAACATTCTATCAGTGGAAGTCCTTGAACATTAAGGTAGTCGGCCCCTCGGACTTCCTATCCCTGGAATCCCTTGATTTTACTTAGCAACAATCAGAGTTGCACATAGAAAAGCAAACAAGATGTTCATAACCACACAAAGAATGAGAGTCTATCCCTTGCTAGAAATTACTTTAAATACATGAATTCTCTAGACTGATGGAACGGAATTGATCTTGTAAAAATGTGCTCATATTTATAGGCACTTCTCTAGTGGTCGGATCTCTCCTCTAAGAGTCATATTTTTCCTTGAATTTCAGAGGGACCTGTATAGGTATCACTCAGAAAACGGTTTGTTAGAAAGATATTTTATGACATCATTTCATAAAAACTGTAAAGGAAATGAAGTTAATTACCCAAATATATTTTTAAGTGTCAACGAAAAAATAGAATTTGGAGTCTAATCAAAGAAGCATTCAATGTTTATAAGACATGGATATTCATATTCTGTTTTTCAATGAATTTGGAATCTGAATTATATAGATTTAAGAGTTTCAATTCTGAGGAATTATTAGTCTAAATTCAGAGGAATTCAGAGTCTGAATTCTGAGGAATATGGAGTCTGAATAATGAGCAATTCAGATCCTTGAAAAAGAATACACTATATCCAAATATTTATAGGATTCTTAAGGTGTTAGATGTGGAACCATAATTTTCCTCAGTCATTAAATGTGTTGGATTTTAGGAGACTATAAAATGGACAATGAAAACATATGTAAGGATAAAAAATTTCTTAGAGAATGGAAACTTTCCTAATTAAATTATTTCTTATGGAAAATATATTTTTTCTTTAGAAAAAGTGATTGTGATTTTCAAAACATAGAGAAATGGAAAAGTCATAAGGAAACCTTATTGAATCAACAATATTGTAGGATAAAAATAATGATGTAGATGCTCAATTACATATGGGGGTGAATTGTATGTTTAAAAACAGTAATTTTTTACCATAAAGAAAATTTTCTTTAACAAAGTTAAAAAATGTATATTCAAAAGAGCTCTTCTAGTTTTATTAAACAATCTTCCTTGCTTCTTGAAATATGGTTCTATAAATTATATTGAAAAAAGATTACAAGAGAAATATTATACTTTAAAGCATATTGAATCTTAATTATTAGAGTATATAAAAGTGTTAACAAAGTATAAGAATGTTATACTTTCTTCTTTTATGAAAATACAGCCGAAATAAACATGAAAAAAACATGTAACAAGTATTAAATATTATAACCCCAATAGTAGGGTATCCAACATCCTTGGATAATGGTCCATTGATTTCTATTTTCATGATATGTTGTCTTACCCACACAAGGGTAAGCACTCGATAGGAATATTGGAATCTTTATTGATATCCCAGCAATCCCTCATTCTTTAACATAGTCAGCCCCTCTGTCTTCCTATCCCTAGAAGTCCTCGAACATTAAGTTTGTCAGAACCACTATAATCATATCCCCGAAATCCCTCGATTTTACTCAGAAACAATCAAAGTCGCATGATGAAATATGAACAAGAAGTTTAGAACCGCACAAATCATGATATTCTATCTCTTTAGAAATTATTTCCTCAACATGAAATCACTAGATTGATGTAACGGTATTGAGCTTCTTCAAATGAGCTCTTATTTATAGGCTATCTTCCAATGGTCGGCTCCATCCTCTAATGGTGATATTTTTCCTTGAATTTTATAGTGGCCAATAAATGTGTAAATAAAACAATGGTTAGATAGAAACATATTGTATGTCATCATTTCATAACAAGTGTAAGGAAAATGATGTTACATAACCCATTCTATTTTTCAGAGTGAAAATAGAATTCTGAGTATAATCAAATAAACATTCAAATTTTAGATGACATGGATATTTGGATTCTATTTTAAAAATAATTCAGAATATGAATACTATAGATCTCAGAGTTTCAATTCTGATGAATTCAGAGTCTGAATTATGAGGAATTCAGAGTGTAAATTATAAGGAATTTAGATTATAAATTCTGAGGAATTCGGAGGCCTAATTGGGAGGAATTCGGATTCGAAATTCCGGGAAATTCAGATCTTGAAAATAGAATACTCTGTATTAGATGATATATAGGACTTTGAGGTTTTATATGTGAAAAAAAATATTCCATAGTAATAAAGTGAGTTGGATTTTAGAGACTATAAAATTAACAATGAAAACATATGTAAGGATAAAAATTTCCTTAGAGAAGGGAAATTTTAATTATGACAACAACTCATAAGAAAAATATATTTTTCCTTGAGATAAAGGGTTTGTGATTTCCAAAACATAGAAAAATGGGGAAGTCATATGGAAACCTTATTGGCTCACCAGTCTCCCCATTTTTGGAAAGAAAAATCATCCTTACGAAAAATAATATAAGGACATAGAATTTTTATTTATGAACAAAAATGAAAAACTTATCTCCCTTTACTTATGAATCATTATGTATATAATTAACTCCCCCTTAGGGTTTTTAAATCCCTACAGATCGTATTCTAGAGTTCATAAAAAAGATTTTTATTTTTCATAGATACGAAAACTTTGTAGTTTAAATCCCCCTTATATAGACTCCCCCATACATGGGGAATTAAATTCATTACTTACTATTCTTTTCATCAATCCTTTATCCCCCTTAGTGATTCTCAAAATGGAATTGAGAGAAAGAAAAAAAATACGGTACCTGAATTATTAGTTCTATAAAACAAAACACATGAAGAGAAACCAAAATTTTCATTATGATGGGAAAAATTTGTTAAAGAAATGTAATAAAAAAAAGATCAGAGTGAAGGAAAAAAATCAACCTTATTTTTTCGGTATAAGATTCATGAAAATGGTATTAAACATTTAAAGATACTTAAGATCTTCCTCAAAACATTTGAGTAGTTCATCCTGATCTTTATTTCTCTTTGGAGAAACATTGTTATTTGCATCCCGAGCCTTTAGAAATTCTACCTGAGTCTTAAAAAGTTCTTCTAGCTTACTGAGATTTTCATCGAACTCAATTATAAGATATATTTCCCACATCAGATTCAAAGAAACTGAATTATGGTTCACATTCAGAACCTTTCCATCCTACTTCGGTGCAATTTGTTTAAGATTGAGATTCTCATAAAAAAATTAGGAAGGTCCTTGATCTTGATATATTCGATATCAAAAGCATCCTTGTAATTATCATGAAATTCATCAATGATTCATAGATTTTAAATTTATTCTTATACCACCTAGTAAGTTCCATGCACGGCTTCATGTGTGCATCATACACAATCTATAAGGATTTAAAATTGGCCTCAAGCCTAAAAAAATTTACCATAAGCATGGAAACAGAATTCGATTTCTAATTAATTGAATTATGAAGCATTTGACATCTCTTATCAATAGTTGGAAAGAAAGGAATTTTATCAACCAATTTCTTCAGAGATTGAACTACAAAATCATGACCCATGGAGGATGATTTTGAATCAGATTCTCTTATTAGCGAGGATTCTCTCTATATTTAAATGGATTTTCTTTTTGAAGATCCATCGACAAAATTCTTATCCACCATTTCTTTTTTAGGTGTATCCTCTAACACCATTTTTCCTTTATCATATTTTATAATGATTTTAGAAGACTTTGGCGATTCATGTTCACTATCTGATAGTTGAACTATCTTATCTTCCTCTTTTTTTTATCATTTTCAGCATCATCCACCAGGCCCATCGGTTGAAAAAAAATCAGGGTTGTTGGTCCCATTTTTTTATTGTTTGTTAACTTCTTCCAAAGATTCATCACCTTTTTCTAGGGTAGCATGTTTATAAGGCTCGGTCTAGGATGTCCAAATTGATAATTTTTCCAAAGTCATATCCTTTTCATGATATTCTTCATCATTCCTTGTCACATCTTATGTATCGTCACTACTTTAATCTTATTCTCCTTCCACATCCTCTTCCTACCCAATCTCTCCATATTCATCAGGATTCGGGAAGGGAATCTTTTTTCTCGGAGTCTCTACTGGTACCGGTTTAATAAGAAATGTTTCTGGAACACAGATCTTCTTAGATTCTTTCTCAATATCCTTGAGAAGAGATTGAACAATCTCTTCTGCAGACATTTTCTACATTTTCTTCTTCTCTTTTTCTTACTTCTCAAATTCCTCAGTAGCCTTAATAAATAATGCTTTTGCCTCAGCATGATCCAAGAAAAATCTAGACTCGCATTACTTATTTTTCTTCTTATCTTCTGTCCACATAGAAATAACTTCATTTGGATAGGTCTTTAGTTTTGTAGATTTTAGAGGTGCTTATTGGGTTTCATGAACTGTAAGAGTTTTTTCTTTAGCTTCATGTTCATTCTGATTTTTCTTTCTTTAACCCTTATTGGAAGTCACATTCACATCCAACTTCTTCGATAAGGAATCTATTTCAATATTAGATAAGTCATAAAACTCTCTGAACATGTTGTTAATACCAACCTTTATCCTTCTGAGCATATCATTACACAATAGAATAACCACAAAATATCTTGTCTTAGAACTGTAGAGTATTGTGAATCAATCTAGAAAATGGTCCATAATCATGGAAATGATAACTGGATACATAATTATCTACGATTTTAGAGTCCAACTCTTGATATTCATAATTGTAAGCTTGACGTACTTCACCAGGTTAATATTTCTAAGATTCACCAGAAAATCCATAACATTAATGTACCTCTTCTTCAAGCTATACTTATCCCATTTTCTTGGAATGGGAAATCCATGAAACCATAACTATAGAATCTGGAAATTTTTAGATAGATGATTAAAATTTGGATTCATCACTTATGTCAAAACAAGGAACTCTGAATCCTTCTCCTTATCAAATATTCCAGATATATCTGGTAGCATTTGGGTATAGAATTCAGCTTCACCCTCATATGGTATTCCAATTATGTTGGATTCCATTCTATAGGAATAGGAATAGGTTTTTCCATAACTCTTAAAAGAAAACTTCTATATTTTTCTTTCTTTAAGAAACCATACAGACTCATAAAATTTTACCAGCAACTCCGGATAAGTTGGATCTTATGATTTTAGATTGGATACACACAAACACTTCCCTCCATTCAACTTGATATTTTTTAAAATAATTGAATCTTATTTTTCAAAGAACATCTGATCAACTAACCTTTTTCTGTAGTTTTTCCATTAAAAAATTTCCTTAGGTGACCACATTTTCTTTTTATGGGGATGATTCCAAACACATTCATAGTTGAGAAGATCAGAAATACGAATTGACACATATGTAGAGAGGAATATTTTTGGCACGATGGGCTTGAAAATCGATGTAGACAACAATTAGGGGGTCATTATATAGACGATGAGGAGATAGTTTATATTCTCTGATTGAACCAACGATTGATTCTTTCTCAATATAATTTTCAAAACATTTAAAAATGGAGAGTTCATGAGGAAACATTTTTGGCTCCAAACTCTCATGTGACATTCCCCCTCAAGAAGTTACCCTGGATATAAGATAACTGCCACATCTAAATCTTTTCCATGATGGAGGATGTTACTATCAAATATACTACAAATAGATTATCATGTTGTTCATGAACCTCAAGTTTCTTATTAGAAAATAAATCCATAAACATCCACTCACTACTAGCCTCCATGATAGATTTTATATGATTCTTCTAGTTCAAGGAATCAGCCATCGAATTTCCCTTCCCCAATGTCTCAGTAATCATAATATCGAAGGGTTGAAGGTATTTTTCCCACCTGAGAATCCTTAGTTTCACGATTCTCTATGTGTAGATGTATTTGATACTTTTATGTTCCTTGTAAACAAGGAATGACTCACCTAAAATATAGTTCCTTAAAAATGTAATTAATGTCTAATGAATGATAGATCATGGTAATTTATGTGATATTTCTTGTGTTTTGGTCTTAGATAGATGGACCCATAGGCTACAACCTAATCACCATACATCAGAACTTCTTTATCTCAATCCATGAAGTGTCACTATAATTATTATAACATCATACTTGATTAGGAAGGATCATGATTCGTGATGAAATGAGTCTTACCATTACAACCTAAAAAGAATTCTCAGAAGATTCGTTCTAGTAGAATTTAAAACTCTTCTTGGTCAATCATGTAAGAGGTGCTAGTAGGCATGATATGTTCTAAATGAATAGCATGTAATATCCATACTACCATAACTAGATTTGTATATCAAATACGTTCTTGGGATTATCTCATTAAAACCATATGATCACCTTCTCTGATATAACTAATACGCATTCCTCACATATGATAGGACCCTTGAAGTTAGCCTTACTAATTGAATATTGGCATTTACTAAGTGTCACATATAGCAGGTTCTCTCTCAGTGTACTCATAAAAATATCAAGATAGTTTTCACTGTCGTATTTAGTGAATGAGTACACTATGATGTCTTTTTTGTAGACCAACAAAAAGGAAAAATCATATTGGTGGAAACCCCATTTCATTATATCTATGAAGATTGTCTGTGTGTTCATCAGACTGAATAGCATGACCACATATTTGTACATATATTACCTACTCAAAAATTTTGTTTTTGCTATGTCTAATTTCATTACTTTCACCTGATGGTATCCTATCCTATAATATATATTGGAGAAAAAAAATTTGTCCTCATATATGGTGAAATATTTCTTTTATCTAATGAATATGATACTAATAATATAGAGTAATATGGATCAGGTGGTGGTAATACACACACAACCTTCGGTTACCATCCGCCTTCTTGGAAGACAGGACTAGTAATCCCCATGGAGATGAGACGGGTAAGATAAATCCCTTATCACCAAGATCTTCAAGAGCCTTCTAAACTTATGAGAGATAAGTATGTTCAATACTATATGGAGGAATTCATACAAGTTCCTTAACTAACACAAGATCAATGGTGAAATTCATCTCTCTCTCTTAGGATATAATCTAGAGAAATCATCATGGGGGACATCCCTGAAATGGTCCACCACAAGAGGGAATTCCACAATCTACATTCCCTGATTACACAGAAAGTGGATGTCCATCTAGGATATCACTCCTTCAAGCATAGTATGCTTGGGTCTAGGTCAATATTACGTGATATCCCATTTACCCTTATATATTCTCATGTTTCCCTTTGGATAGGTGAACGACACTCGATAAATATAAAAACCCAATTGATCCCGATATAACACAATCCAATCCCTACAAATAATGATTTCAAAAAAAGGTCATCTTGAGGATGAAAAAAAACTTATGAAAGTGGTGCCACCTATTTAAAGGGGGAAATCCTTCTAATGACATATTCCTTCATCCCAAACACCAAATAGTTTTTCTTGTTTCATAACACCACAAGATTATTCTATTACTAAGCCCATACTTCCTATGTTTACTGTAGATAGAATTGTGTGTGATGTGCCTGTATAAAAAGGGGATGGAACAATAGTATAAGCTACCAGAATAGTACCTCTAACTGTATATAGAACTAGACTATAATCATCTTTTATAGGTTGTTTTTTTCAATGTTTTCTCTATGTCATGCATCTGTATGTTAGGACACACTATTGTTTCATGGCATTCCCACGTTCCAAAGCTGTGCAGATCTATTGCTTTTTAAGGCCGTTTTCTCATTTATTGAAACATGATGATGGGATGTCGGTTCATCCTTCAAGGGATTCCTCCTCATAATTATTTTCCTAGTCAAGGTCTCCCATAAATAATACGTTGTTGTTTGTGTAACTCTTCCCAGGTGCCATATCATAACATACACTGGTTAATTACACTGATTTTTTCATTACATTCCTTGGCATCATGTCACACAAGAAACCTTTGATCGGGGGAGTTGTTATTTTTGATAGCGATGGGATATATGTATGCAAAAACACTAATTCTTCTATGTTTCATCCCCTTTTTATAGGGCTTCTCGAGGGTGTGGAAGCCTGATGCATCCCACATCGAGTATGGGAAATTATATTTCATAGTCATGTCCTTGAGGTTTTACTCAAAATCCCATTTTTAACATAGTGTATGTTGTGAGTTTAACATCTAGAAGAGATGGATCAGAATGATCAGAGCAGTAATAAGAGTGGATTAGAAGGTTACATCCCCAAGAGGGGGATCCTAAGGGGTTTACATAATGAATGGTTCAAAACATCCCATGAAGAATGACCCAGGGATTCCTAGGTACCTATGATGGGGACGTCAGGGGTTACCATTGGCTGGGATTGAACCTTAGGGAGGTTTCCTACATACCCAATCCCAAGATATAGGGATCAAAACCCAAGTAGTTCGAAGGGTGAGATAAGGAATCAGTGTTCATGTGAAGGAAAACAACCCGAAGGAATCATGGGGATTACACATAGATATCAGACCATCCTAATAGGGTCACTATTCGTTGGATGGTTTTGGATTTTGTGGGGGAATACACATGGTTAGATGCCCAAATGGATGGCATGATTTCACCGGGATTTGGAGTCCAATGTAAGAATCATGATTGATGTGGATGTTGTATCGTAGTATAGAGTGAGTGGGGATGAAACTGATGTCAAGATGACGATGATGCATGTCTTGATCCACATAGAGGCTTCCTACATATCCCCATGGTAGTGAATCAAAATCTACATTGTATGGAGGGGTTATGGGAAACCCGAGGAGGCGTCTTGTGAGAATGGATGCATAGATGGGACCTGGAGGAAGCGGAACCTACGTGTTGGGGCATGGCATTGAAAAAATGCAAAGGATCAAGGTTGAGATACGAATAAGACATGGATGAAGGGATTGAACCTCTAAGAGTCTTCCTACATATCCCTGTGGTAGGGAATCGAAGTCCATGTTTTTCAGGATGGGGCATAGAATCGAGTGTCTGCAGAGGACAGCGACCCGACGACATGTTGTGGTAACGCATTGTTAGCAGCCTGAGAGTCGGTCTGATAACACTAATGGATAGACCAACAATGTGGGTCCCAAAAAGGGGACATTGAAGATTACCATTGTTTGGGGTTAAACCCTAGGGAGGCTTTTTACGTACCATTCCTTGGAGACAGGGTTCAAAACCCATGTAGTTCAAATAGGTTCACCAGAATTTAAGGTTGATACTCTGGGAGGCCTCCTATGTACGATGACTATGATACAAGGATCAAAACGAATGTAGATCAAATTTGTACAGTTCTATGTCTTGTGGGGAAAATGGGGAACTATGTTTAACATCATGAAGGATGTGGGTGAAGCAACGTGAAGTGGTTGGGACTAATGGATGACTGTCTGAAACCTCATGGAGGATTCTTATGTACCATGCCAAGAAGGGGAAAAGATCATAGTCCATGTAGTTTATTTGGTGGGGAATGGGGATTACATACTGAAGGTATACCAGGGAGGATTTCATGGTCGATGGTTACTCTAAGAACATATGAGTCATTCATGGTGTGAGAAAAAAAGAGGAATATAATACTAGACGATAACATTTCAAATGGGGCATCTGCAAGGATTATAGTGGGTCTTACATGTGGCTCACGGCCCGAAGAGTAATCTTAGTTGTACGCTTTGTTAGTGGCCCAGATTGATTGATATTATGACTTATCCTGAGATGGAATCACAATGGTGATAAAGCCTAGAGGGAGTGGGAATGTGTATCGAAGGTACCTATTCCATTCTCTCTTTTGTAATTTGTGCATGATAGAAGATAGGAGAAGAAAGGATGAAACATACCACAAGAATGGATTGGGGATTACACCCAAATGGTTTCCCTCCCCATAATTTTTTTTTCATTCCATGAAAGGAGGATCTCATTCCATGTGAGGATGATATCTCTCTTGTGGAGACCAGTGGGCAAGGAAAATTTCCAAGGAGGGGAACTGAGTGTGTATTTCCTAGTGTGAGGCTATAGGTTAACGTCATCTGCTGAGGAAAATGTTGCTTAGTAGTTCAAAATCCTGAAGCTTGGACGATGAGGATTCACTCATCACCCCTAGGACCTACATAAATGGCACACGTCAACCCTTGGAGAAGGGAAGGCACCAGAAATGTTGTGTGCAGATGGGGTTATGCAATGATCCACTGAGGGGATCACATTAACATGGCTATGAGAAGAAGCAATAGTCATTACCGTGCCTATGAAAAAAATCATAAGGCTCTGTAACATAATACGAAGAATTTACAAAGGGACCCTGAAATCCCATTGCCCATTCCTGGAGGTCCATATGTGAGAGGGGTGTGTAAATCATGAGATATTGGACCGAGGTGCTTTGTGAAGAGGTCAAATTTCATGAAGGATAGATGCTTCATGAAGAGAATGTGCCCTGGGAAGGGATAAGGCTTCTCAATGAGGTTGGGATTCGCAAATAATAGGGTCTTCCCAAATGGGAACCTTCAATAGAGCAGTGCTTTGCCTGAGAAAATGAATATTTATTTGGAGGGAGTTCAGTGAAGGATCTATGTTTTTCAAAACCAAGAGCGCCCTGAAGGGGACCCTTCGTCTATAAAATTCATTGGCCTTTACAAATGGAATCTCCACCATAGGTGGTAACTATAAAGAACATTGAGAGTTACGGCTCACAATGGCGAGGTACCTTTGTTGATCAATCTGATGGGATTCATGATTGTATTTGCGAAACAAGAGCTTAGATGTTGAAAGGGTGGATTCACAATGGTTTAGAAGGTGGTGAGGCTTCTATTTATAGGCATCCACCGTCGGCACAGGTTGTAGAACCCTCTAGAGAGATGAGTTAGTCTAAGTAGATGATCCACTCTGTCTACCTGCTTTGGTCTCGCAATGGGTTTTAGATGTCGTGAAGGGTCCCGTCGAAACGTCCACCACAGAGCAGGCCGAGAAGTACGATGATACCAAAGAGGGGATGCGGGCCGATGTTAGACTCACACCAGTCTGTAATTCCGTGGAGGTATCGCAGAGGTGGCCTCATGGAAATGGCCTGACCATGAATAGATAATAGAAAAGGATCATCTTTGGGATGACTTGAAGGTACTTAGGCCCCTTTGTAGTGTTGATTCACTCTACCTCATCCTAGTGTCCTCTCACTGAGCCGACCAAATTTTTTCAGAGCCAAAAGACGCCCCCTTGGAATTCCATCCAACAAAAAGGGGGTCAAATTCTGAGGGAAATATGTTGAAGATATGTGGAAAATCGAACTTATGGTGTATTGAAAAGTTGGGTCTTGGAAAATGGTGTGAAGCTGCATCATGAAGGATAGTGCACTACCGATTTGCGAAGGGATCCTTGCTAAGATGCATCAATCCATGAGGATGAAGGGCGCTGCAATTAACCCAGACAGGTCACTATAAAGCTGACGCCAATTGTGCCTATATACAGGGGTTTGAAGTAGTTTTTTCACATTTGGATCTTTGTGAATGATGGTGCTTGTGCTCTTTCTCAATGAAATGATCTTCTCTGCTAACACTTTGGAAAACCATAGTTCTTTGGTCTGGTGCTTCGTGAATGTTATTTGGGAAACTGGAGAATCAATATCTATTTCATCTTTTTTGATGTAGGCCAAATCTAACGATGCTTAGTGTTAAAAATTTTGGTGGTGACTGTCTTGGTGAACTATCTTCATGAAGAGTCTCAGTGAACGATTCTTTTCTCACCTTTCATGTCGCATCCAAAATGTCTCCAAGTCCTCGGATCCAATGGCCACTCAGGAGGTTTCTGGAGAAGATCATGCCAATGATACTCAGAGGAAGACCATTTCTGATAACATAAAATTAGGAGAGTACATCCCGAGAGCTTATGATCACAAATCACTGACGGAATGGCTGGAAGAGGTGTAGAAAGAAGATCTGATGTTCAAGTGCATGACATAGTATGGTTTTTGCTTACGGGATGATGTCTCCGTACCCACCACCAGCATGAATGAGCCAACCTACTGGTTTAGGAGAATCCCCATGAAACAACAATGGTACAATGCAGCTGCTGGGCATAACAGAAATGATCATACCCCAGTCACAACACATTGTCTATACCAACATGTCAACATTACCGATGAAAAGGCATTAGAATAGAAGACACACCCACCCATGTACATGACGATCGTCAAGGTCATTATCAAACATCTAGAAAAGGGCTGGATCACATGCTGAGATTTGTGCTATGGTGGAAGCTTCACCGATGAATGTGTCTGGGCCTATTGGACTTGTGCATACTAGGAAGTGTTTGAGAATGTCTTGAGGTGGGTTGGCATGTATGAAGTTGTCTGGGCCTCCAAATTTAGTGTCTCTCTACCAAGGTAATTTATATTGGAATTTTGGAGTCGATGGTCGGTAGATACCAACACTATACATTGGAATGTCAGGGATGATGACATCAGCCATTAAGACCTCAATCAGATATCTAGAATCCCAATCATGGGAGGGATGTTTGATGAGATCTTCCCCACCATGAATGCCTAGGGGGATAGGGAGCAGATATCACCTTTAAAGATTGCCTTGATAAGGATAGTACTAGTCAGATACGAGGATAAACAAAATAACTGAGACATCCACTTTAAACAGGTGTTGGGATATTTCCTGGATTTCCTCCTAGAAGAGGTAACACTACTGGTGAGGCCCCCATATATCCATGAGGATCTCAGGGGGTTAAATAGAGTCTATAATGGCAGATCCAGGAAGACATTTAATGGAATCTTTGGGGATAAAACATCAATACTAAGCAGCAGTTGATAGTTAGTATCATCGGGTTTATCACATAACTAATATGTTGGAGGATATTACCATTTAAAGATTCACACATGGGGTTTTGAACAAGTACATTTATCCTGGTAGCTCAAATGGCTAGTGGGGACCAAATCAACCTGGGTATACCAGTTCATGAAAATTTGTACAATCTATTTCAGCACGTTTGTGAGGGGAAGAGGTTGTTGTAGGTGTCAAGGTTGTTCCACAATTTGTATAGCTGGATCGCGGAACACATTTAGTGCTATGAATATCTTACCCAATTGATCCACCTGGGATACATTTTCAGCTGGAAAATATGACAATTTTGGGGATCACCGCATTGAATCTAGAATCAATTACTATGTTACGTAACATGGGGTGTGCATAACAATTAATCTTCCACCCATTTTTTTCCATCAGGGGAATATACCGATGATGGATCATATACCATAGAAAATAGGTCGTATCTACTATAATTTTGTAGCTTTGTTCTGGTAGAGCGGGTAGATTTTGAACCCATATGTGAACCATATACCCCGCACCAGTCTCCCAACAATTCTGGTGCATACAGAGGCTGACTCCCCATGTGTATATGAATGTGTGCCATGATAATCACTCATGCATGATGGGACAACTTTTTCTAATGTTTATAAGGGTGGATGGAAAGTGGTGGAATGATTTTCCACCGTCAAATGATTCATTCAGACTTGTTCATGAGTATGCTCAGTGTTGGAATGCATACTACCCTGTTGTGATGCTGAAGAGAGTGACTATCTTGATAAGCAAGGTGGTTCGTACACCTCTACACCAAACAGTGACAATGGGGGGGCGTTAAGAGGTGGTTCAAACATACTCCAGGGTAGAGTGGATGTAATAACAAGGGAAGCATTCCATAAATTATAAATCCATGAACCAGTTCATGCTGGAACTGAACTGGGAGAGGTGGGAGTGTCAGGCCTAGTGGTTCCATCTGGGAGGGCCCATGAGGGAGGTGAATCATCTTGTGCCTTTTGTAGTGTCTCCCCTAAAGATCCCTAGAATAAACTACATCCAGTATCGATCCACTCTGATTCTATCTTCCAAAAGGCATGGAATGATTTGGAAAAAAGAAAAATAGTACCTTGACATTAACATCTTGGGAAAAAATTGATCGTGCAAGGATGGTCGATGGGGAATATTTTCCTTGAAAAGGGTAGCTTCACTAAAACTACTTCTGAAGGAAAACTTTTTCTAATGGATCAGGAAGAAGTACTACATTCCCTTGGTGACATTAGATCAATATTGCACCGGGAAAGGGTGATACTAAACATGACTAATCAGGAATAACTAATAGTTGATCATATGGTGGAGTGTTTCCCCTTTCATGGAATTGTAGAAAAATCCAGGGGGGGACAAATTTAATGAGGAATATTTTCAATGTGAAATGGAGGGGACTTCCATGGGAGCCTCTCCAAAAGAAGGCGAGATATCGGCCTTAGGGATAATCTCTTTTGGTAATTTCTCTGAAACATTAAAGGTGTGTATCTACACCAATTAATTTCACTAGATACCTTCCTACCATATATTTCTTTCTCAAATGACACTTATATATGTAGTAGAATCTTCAATCAGTCTCTCTGGCTGAAGAGGAAGAAGGCGTGAGAGGCGCAGAGTACCAACCAATGGGGCCTGCAGTCGGAGAGATTAGAGTTGCATAGTCCAGAGGTGTAGGGGGAGCAGGGGTAGCCTCCTCAGTGTCTTCAGAGCCCACAATCATATATGGAGGTCCACTTCCTAGGCTCCATGTAACAGTAGACAATAAGAAAGATCAAGTGGCTGACTGGGGTATGTCTCATACTTCAAAGTTGAACTTGTTGTCTCATTAGTCAAATTTTCTAATGTGATCCCTACTTGCAAAGTTTCTAGTATGGTTCATATGATTCTAATGAAAATGGTTGGAAGAACTGAGTCATTTCTTCTAAAAGGTGTGTTGATCCCTTTATCATCGAGTGCGCTAGCTGATCAGGCCATAGTTTTGTATGAGCGGCCGGTGGCGGTTGGAGATACTGGTGGTGAAACAAAGTCTATCATTGACTGGGTGGACATCATCAAAGTAGAATACATTGATAAAGACCAACATGAGGAAGGCCCTGTTTCTGAATTCATTAATGCATTTCCCAAATATAAACCTGCCAACCTAGATGGTTAAGACAAGTCTTCATCTGACTAAGAGGATTGCATGATTGTTCGCCATCAGTCATGGAATCTGATCAATTATTTTATCAAGTAGACCCTATAAGTAGAATGGATATGCTTGATGGGGAGGCTTTATTCCCGACTACACGATCTATGTGCTGGAGGAGTAAATACCCAATTCCCTAACATGCATATTCAAGACTACCTTTCAGAGGCGGTTCAGGGGGACGCATGCAACCTCTTTGTTGGTTGGTAGTATAGTATGTTCGTCAACATCTAAAGAATCTAAGGGGATGATCATGAGATCCAAGGGTTGAGGGAACAATTAAATGACAAGTCAACTTTCCTAAATGTTCAATTGGGGATCATATTGTACTTGAAGGCCTAGCTGGAAGAGGCTGGGTAACATATTTGGGGAGCTTCTCAAGAGATGGCCATCACCCATGTCAACGAGGATTGAGCCCAAATAAAGGATGATGGACTATGCCCTGTCACCATTGATGAGGAGTAGGAGCTTAATAGGTGACTGTAGATCATGGACGCCATGAGCTAGATGGTAGCAGAGCTCTGACACTCCATTGAAGAGGCCAACCCATTTATGGGAGTGGCCAACCCCTAGGCACTATAATTTATGAAAACTCATAAACATAATTTCATTAATTTTTTGTTAATATTGGTTTGGTTCATGTAGTCTTTTATCTATTTTAATTGTTGATTTTCCATCACATCTTTGAAATATCATGTGATCAACCCCTAATATCATATGAGTCATGCCTGATATGAGAAACAAGTTATGACCACATCATTATTTGGTTTGAATGTTAGAGTGCCAACCAATATCTTGGAATTCAGGCTAATAATGACCAATTCAGGAAATATGGAAGAAATAGGGTTGTATGACTGGAGAATGATGTTCACAGAAAAGTGAAATTTCCAATTTCCCAATGATATCATGTGCAAGGATTGGGTAACGCCATGGGAATTAGAATTCATCCGAATAAACGGGATTGTAAAGTGTGAATCATGATAACAACAATTTATAACACTATAGGGATGGAATTTCAATGAATTATAATTTTTTACCATGTTTGAAACACAAAATACATATTGTTAGCATGAAATGGGGAAAACAAATGAGTTCTAACCACTGACCATGTCTGAAACACAAGGCCTAAGTGAAAATGCCATCCTTAGTCTTTCAGAATGTTAGCCTAGGACAGTAAGTGAGCCATAGGCCACGTATCTAAACTATTAGGGGGTTCCCTTATATGTTAATGGGAAGAGGATCTAAATAAAGAGGCACAAAATCCGTGGGGGGTGGAGTGATGGGACGTTCGAATGGAGTCCAACACTCTTCGAATTATTCCACCATGATAAAAAAACATTACGTAACTGCACGGTCTGATCAGGTATCAAACTCATTTATAGAAATGATATCTCTTGTGAGAACCTAGTGTGGAATGTGGTTTTACATCATTCAAATGAGGGCAATATACACATAGTTTTACATTGTCCGATGAAGACATAAACAATGAATGGTCCAGAATTGGGGAACAAGACGAGGAAGACCAAATTTGTTGTCTTACAAGAATTTGGATGGATCTGGTAACAAGCCATATAGATGTCACTATGTATCTAGCTAGGTCATGAATCTATCAATGAGTAGTTCTTCAACATAGTGTGGTAAGATTCCCACACTAGTAGAAGAAATCCTATCTAGTGAGGAAGCTGACACATCCTATTATTACAAGGGCATCTAGGACTTTTTTAGGTTTAGGATAGAGTTTAATGTCATGTTCCAAGGCTATAACTTCCCAGAAATGAGATGTGTGGTGAGATATATATTTCAATGTGAATGAGGATCGTAGGAGTCCACACCACACCACTTGTTCCTAGTGTAATTTTTTAGACCATCGACTAGAGTTATCCTAACATGGGGTTAGACCTAAGGGAGAGTGCTCAAGAATTCCTATGTATCCCAAGAGGATGGAAATAAAGAAATACATAGTTCTGAGAGAACAATTTAATGTCATGCAAGACAAAAGACATGTGTGGTTCGGATGTTCTAGTACACATCCTTTCAAAAACAATATGCCCATGTGAGTCATTGTTGATGTGGGAAATGACGATTAGTGAAGGAATTTTCCTAGAATAGGGAGGCACACATTAGGGGAAATGACGTTTTAGTTCTTCTAGGGTGTTGGCCCAAGATGGTAGGTAAACCAGTATGATATGAGACCGGGCTGGAACGGGGGTCCCTTTAGACATTGAATTAGATGGAGATCCTAATAAATGGATCATGAGGCATGGACATGAAACTAGAAAATTTATATGTGAAATTTCACACATTAGGCTCTTTTCGATGATGCATTTGATTACCAAAATGAGACGTGTCAGATAGAGGGAGTCGAATCCCCTTCCATGGAAAAGGGTCATCGGGATGAAAACACTTAGTTTAAGGTCATAGAGTGGACCATTGGGATGGGACTTGGTGTAATGGAATGTGCGAAGGGTGAAAAAGTGGAAAAACCAGATGGGAATGAGGACTAATTTGTCCTTTCATCTTAAGACACATTCCTGGGGAAAACTGCACACAGTTTAAAGTCATGATTATGGGACTAGGGTATGAAGTTTAACGTCATGCCCTTGGATGAGTGGAAGATTCAAAGTATCTAGGGTTGGGCTCGAAGACTAATTGTCTCGGCATTCCTACATATCCCATGAAGACAGAAAACAATCAATACATTGTTCTCACAAAGATCTTAGTTTACGGTCATAGAATTCAAACAAATCTAAGAAGAAACAATGGTGACACATGGTGTGGTTGCTTCAAAACCCGACGTGGATGAGAAAAAATGTAGACAACACCACACCACCTGATTCCTGTGGAAACAATAGGTCGGGGGACCAAAGGTGGAGTTTAGGCTAGGACCTAGGTGAATTTCTTGCGCACTCCTATGTATCCCATGAGGATTGGAATCAAATTATACATAGTTTTGGAGAGATTCATCAAGTTTATCAACATGTGATAATGATGTTTGGAGGATTCAAGGAAGATGCCTGATTGGAAATACATAGAATGGTTATCATAATCCGGATGTGAATGAGAACCCAAGAGGCACTAAACACACCACATGCTTCTGATATAGTTCAGTCCAAGGGGGCCCAAAAGAGGGAAGGATATCAGATAAATGGGTCTGGGCCCAAAGTTGAATTGTCTAGGAATTCTTACTTATCCCTCAAGGATAAAAATAAAGCCACACATAATTCTAGAATATGGCATCATAGGGTACCAATGTATGTGTAAATACTCTTGTGATGGTCTGTCACATGCATCAAAATAAGCGAAATTTGATGGATCTTGTTTGTTCTTTAGTGTGGATGTTTGTTTTTTTTGCGAAAAAACGATCCCAGGACAAACAATCTGGGTTTCACTACCAGAATAAATCCATATTTAGGCCATGAAAAAGGCATGGTGGAGAACTAATACTAAACATGGTGTCCCCTCGAGTGAGGATGACACAATTTAGTGAAATTATTCGTCTTGGAGCCATTACGCTAGTGTCACAGTATAAGGTCGTATGAGAAGGCCAAACCATGAATTTTGACATGGTGCTGCAAATACCAAATAGTTTAATGTCATTTAAGACCAAGATATGGTGGGGATGGACCAAAAGATGAAATTTTTTATCATTCCTATGTATTTCATGAGTTTATGAATTAAGTCATACATAGTTCTAAGAGTGAAGTTTAACGTCATGTGGGATGAAATGCAAGAGAGACTATCTCTTAAAAGGGGAGTACATGGTGCATCTATTACAAACCCAGTGTGAATGAAGACATAAGACCATGTGTACTACACCATTCAGTCCTATAAAATTAAGGTCCAAAAGACTGAAAAAATATATATAATTAGTGGATCCTGAGATGGACCCAAGGAGGAAATGTCTGGTCATTCCTACATACTTAATAAGGATACGAGTCAAGCCATACATAGTTCTGCAATGATTCATGCAGTTTAACATCATGTGATAAGGATTAGGGTAGATCATAGTTCATGGTATTGTGCTCAAACCGAAAGAAGTGAGACTCTTCCATGAGGGAATAAACAATGACCTAATCCCTAAGCCTCCATGACATACGTGTGATTTTGGAAACAAGGGTGGATAATATCTTCGCAAGATGTGGAATGTAGAGGAAGGGGAAACGGAGCAGTGCTTCGAATGACACCAAATCTTGGATTCGTCCTCTTAACAAGTAAATGTGCACAGAGGGATAGAACCAAGAGTTTCAAAATTACACTTGGACATGATGTAGTGGAAAATGGTGTAAATCATGAAACCAATATTTAGGGCTTAATGGAGCTAGTGTAACGATTGAGGATAACTATTAACCATGTTCAAAACACGAAATCAATATCATGTGACCTGAAATGGGAACAAATAAATTTTTTTTCGACTATGGACCATATTCAAAACATGGGTCTTGGCTTAAAATGGTGTTTGAAATCCTTAGGGACTTTGTCCCATGATGGGAGGAGAGCACTAAGGGAAAGCATCCATACCATTGGGGGTCCATTCGAATGTAAAATATGATGAATGTAAAAATACTGGGAAATATAATCTTGGAAATAGATGAAAACATGTCAATTTAGACTCTAACACTCGACATCTTGAATTAGTTTTCCCCAGGGAATGTTGGTGAATTTCCAAAGAGGGTCTAGGGGACGAATTTGAGAGAAGATGACTCACGAGGATGAGTGGAGGACTGGGGGATGGAGATATCTAAAGAGATATGTATGTGTCATGGCTAATAAAAACAAGATGTGAATGAGGACATAAGCACACACCACACCACATACCCCCCTCCCAAAGAACATAGGCCAAGGGGCTATAAGAAAGTGGAAGATTCTATGAAACATGTATGGACCCGAAGAAAAAATTGTATGGGAGTTCCTACGTATCCCATGAAGATGGGAATCAATCCATACATTGTTCTGATGTGGCATGAAATTTAATTTCATTCTTTAAGGATAAAGATATGTGGGGTATGTTGATGAGGAATGTGTATAGCATGGAAAATAACAAGATTTGTATGATGACATAATCCCACATACACCGCACCATTCACAATTCCTAGAAAGAACTCCGACCAAGTTGTTGTGTGAATGAATAAATAAACCCAGGATAAGCCCGATGAATAAATGTTCGGGCGTTCCTACATATTTCATGTGGATGGAAATCAATCCAAACGTAGTCTTGAAAGTGTCATGCAGTTTAATGTCATGTTTCAAGAATGTGATATATCCTCGTCTATGGTCATAGATCTTGGACCGAAGATGCCCATTTTAATGTCATGTGTGTGGGAAAAATGTGCGGCTAGTGTGAATCATTGTGTTTGTCACTTGGGAGACCACAGAATTACAATATGGATTGTCGATAATGGATAAACATGGTCACAACAATGTATCCTTCTCATCTGTTCTGGAAAGGAACAATCAATTGGTCATTGACCGCTGACCTTATTCTCAATACTGGACTTGAGTCAAAATTTCATTCAAAATCTTCATGGACGTTGTCCCAAGACGGTAGGAGAAAACAAAGGCCTAGAATCCATGTCATTCAGGGGCCCTGTTAGATGTGAAAGATGATGAAAACTCAAATGATGGGACATATAAAGCATGGTGGAACTAGTGTAGCTTAACATCTTAAAGAAATCATGATTGATGAGGGAGGGGGTCTCAAGGGGTATCATGGGGCGTAGAAAAGATAGCCCTATGTGGAAGAAGAATTAGTGTCCATACCACACCGCACAATCCTAAGTGAGAACTTGGGAAAAGGGGTAAGAAAGGTTGAGGGACTTGAGTTTGGGCAGCCGACAAAGAGTCCCGGTCAGTTTTCAATTTATCGTCATACGGGATGAGTGCTGAGTAGTTTATCATCCTTCATCTTAGACAGATCACATAGTTTAACATTGTGCAGTGAGGACAGTGGTGTTCATGGATTAAGGTCATATGTCTCTGACCATGATTATGTGACCCTTTATACAGGTATTGCCTTACCAAAAATCCTAATCCCACATGATCAATGCTCAGTGTGGGAAACAAGGAATGAGATAAGGTTCTCCCCAGTATATAAGGGTACTACAATGAAGAAAAGATACTGGGCATGGTCAATCCCAACCAATCCAGCATTCCTTTTCAAGGCACACTGATGTTCGAATTGGTACTAGGAAAACATGAATTAATGAACTAAATATTTGGGTCATATAGAGGTGGTGATAATGATGGAGGATGGCGGTTGAACGTGTTCGAAACACAACATCTAAATCATGTGACGGTTATTTGGAAAAACAAATGAGCATCAACTACTAACCATATTCGCTACACGGGACTTATATCAATGTGTCATTCCAGACCCTCTAGGATGATGGCCCGAAATTTTATGTTTGCTATTTGGCCTAGAATATGTACTATTCAGGGGTCCTTTCATATGCGAATATTGATGGAGACCCAAGTTAAAGTCACAGGTGAAGTGTGAATATGCCTACGTAGATTGACATCATGCGGTAAGGCTGAAAGAGGTGGAGTTCTCCACAGAGGGGAATACAAGGAGAAGTTGTGATAAACCTGATCTGAATGATGGAAAACAAGGCCCAAACAACACTATGTTTTTAGATAAGCATCTGGGAAAAGGGACCCGACCCTAGGGGAGATCATGAAGTTTGGGGCAGGTCCCATGGATGAAATGCCTGGACGTTCCAACGTATCACATGGGAGTTGAAAGCAAGCCATATTTAGTTCATGAGGGAACCATGTACTTTTACATCATATGGTGAATATGTGGGAAATCAATTTTTAGGGTCATAGAGTTCGGGCCATGATGGTATATCTACCACTCATAGGTTAATATAGTGTAGGTTGATAAAGTAGTTCAACGTCATGCAATAGAGGAGCTCTGTAGTTTTACATCCTCCAGCCTGGACAAATCCTGCATTTTAATGTCATGTGGTGAAGATGGAGCATTTTAATGTTATTTGGTACTGGTTATGAAAAATAATTCTTAAGGCATTTAATATTGGTGAGTGGAGTAATACACTCACCGTCCATGGTGAACATGGAGTATTCACCATTTGGGTAAACCATTTGAATGAGATAATGTCATTCCCATTTCGGTTCCATCTTATATGGTTTCATGCCATGTATGATTGATATTCATAGGTCCAATACCTTATAACCTTATAAGAAAGAGAGGATGAGAACAATACTATTGAAATCTCTGGTTATCTTGTTTTGATGCCTCTCTAGATTGTACAGGGTACAAAGCATGTTCTCTATATGCACTTCCAATTCATCCAAACTAATTTCAGCTACCTGGCCTTGTGTCTGAAGATCATATACAGTTGTGTGTAATGATGGAAAATGAATATCGATTGGCCAGACAACCTCTATTATGTTCAATAAGGAATATGGGTTCACATGAGTGGAATTATGAGTCATTGTCCGATTCACCTAGAGTGCATTGGGGAGTTTTTCCAGCCAACTTATCATGTTCTGTCAAACCATCATCTGTAGAATGTTAGAGAGGGTTATGTTGAAAGCCTTGATCTTCCCATTTTATTGTTTAACATAGGGGGATGTATAATTTGAACATATGTTTTACTTATAAAACAACCTCTTTAGTTCGACCACCCAGATGTCGGTGTCATTATCGGTGAGGAAGGTGTGAGGGAATATGAATCTGAAGATGATATTAGAGATAAAAAATTAAATGATATAATGGGACTTGATCTTCTTCTATGGAACTTCCATTGTCCACATGGAAAAGAATTCTGTATCGGTTATGATGAACCTACACTAGAGAGCTATCTCTATAGGATATGGTCCCACGACATCGATTCCACAAACTCAAAATGGCCAAGATTACTTGGTAGTGTAGAGAGGTTATGGCGGTTGATGCTCAAAATTATCATGGATTTGTCATGCATGGAACCTCAGGGAAAAATCAATATAGTCACAGATCAAGGATGGCCAAAAATTCCTAAATATCTTGTTCTGGAGAGAGTGTTTCAGCCCTATCTGACGAGCCCCACTAGAACCGGCATGAATCTCTTACATGACATGAGAAATCTCACCTCTCTGAATGCAACAGAGGATAATCCCATCAAACCCAAATCCATAGAAGATATTCTCCGGACTAGGAATACTTTGGAGGGATAAATACAATTCGTGCTATCAGATTCTCTCACACTTGTCTTGATCTGATGGGATATTACCATGATGGAGATACTCAATAATAGGGATCCTTTAGTGACGAATCGGTTCCAACACTGCGTTATGGGGACATGGGGGTCCTGATGTTGAAGAACTGGCAGTAAGGTGTCTTACCTATGGGCTATCATCATTATATAGAATAACAAGAGAGAAAAATCTTTCATTCACCACATGGATAATCAAATCTTCATAATTATGCTCTGAAAGAGATGTTTCCAAGATGGCCAAGGATTCGGATCAACAATTCTCTGAAAGGGGGACATGAGTTATTTCTTACCAATATAAGAAATGGGCCATCAGCTAGCGGGTTTGTTCTAACAGTGGTACGTGTTCTGACCATCTAAAGATGTAGTCACTAATGATCATCTTGATGAATATTTCGGAGTACCCTTTCACATGTAAATAGGGACTTCCAATCTAGAGGGCTAGCTCGAGACTAGTAATGAGGGTCTCGTTCTCTACCTCATTGTTGGTACATCCTTCCGAGAACACGAATGAATACGGTATAATATCCTGAACCAATGTGATGATGATAATAACTAGTACCTATATATTTATTCTACGATCATTGAGACTTCTACCAGTATGGATTTGGGATGCACCAAAAAATCGATTTTTACAACACTAAAGGGCTTGATATACTGAGGGGATTTCCTCATCTAGAAAATTAAGATCCAGAGAATGGTCCACATGAGTTAGAAGGGTGGAAATAATGTCATCCAATGCCAATCCCATGATATCCTTCTGGGGAGAAAATGTTATTTCAAACTACTGGAGCATCACTACCCACCGCGCTAGACTACCTGTCAACATGGTGTGGTTAAGAATGTACTTCAGCGAACCCACTCAGGACATTAGCTCTATCTCATATTTCTACAAGAAATGTCATAATTTATACACTATGAACACCAACACAAGCCATATCTTCATGATAAATTAATAACAAGTCTCTTTATCCAGGAGTATGCATATGATATTATGTTAACTCTTCTCCTTTCCATAGTTGTTTTTCTGGATAAGAAGTGAACCTAGAGATCATTCTCGAGTGGTCACATAAAAGACCAGTGGCTTTCCGGAAATGGGTTGCATCAGGGATGAAGGCTATAATAGGCAATTTAATATTTCCTCAAAAGTAGTCTGACACTCTAAGTCCCAAATACAATCGACACATTTCTTTATGATAAAAGAAAGGGGCTTACAATTTCCATCCAGATTTGCGATGATCCAGTGTATATAGGCTAACTCGCCCTGAATGGATCGGATCTCCCGGATGTTTCTTAGAGGAGACAACTGAATAATGTCCTTGATCTTATCTGGACTGATCTCGACACCTCTATATCTTACAAATAATCTGAAAAACTTTTCAAAGGTTTTCCTGAAAGATGACTTCAAGGGGTTCATCTTCATATGGCGGGATCAGAGGAATCTGAAAAATTTCTCATGATATTTTAGATGGTCCGGAAAATGGTCATATTTGACCACCACATCATCCTTGTAACATTCCTCCAATTTCCCAAGGATCATCTTGAATATTTCTTTCATGTCACGCTGATATGTGGCACTTGCGTTCTTTATACCAAAGGGAGTTACCTTATAGCAGAAAGTACCTTGTGGTTCCCTGAAGTCTATGAAGTCTTCAACCATGGGGCCCATTAAAATTTAGTTATAAATGGAATATGCACACATGAAGCAGAGGGTCAGGAACCCAGAAGTGACATCAATCAACAATTCTGTCATATGAAGGGGAAAATCAACCTTCGGACAGTGATGGTTGAGATACCGGATGTTGATGTAGACCTTGTTCTTTCCATTATTCTTTCTGAAGGGAAAATTTTTAGCTAACCATTTGGGGTACTGGACATCCATTATGATGTTCACTCTGAGATTATTATTAACCTCGACCTCAACCATGGAACCATTAGAAGGGTTAATCTTTATGGAAGGTTGTTGTAAACCACAATGATTTTCTAGAGGACCGAGGAGGTGGATGGTGGCTTGAGGATCTAGTCCTGGAATATCGTCATAACTCCATAAAATACATCATGGTGATGCTTCAATAAATCCATGTATCATCGTTTCTCTTTGATAATCATCCCATTTCTGATTAATGAGGTTTTTGGATCTATCTTGTTTCTGAGATTCACTTGTACGAATTCATCGACTACGGTGGAGACAACCTCTTTGAAAGTGGGAGGGGAATCCTCAATGTCCTCTTCTTCATTAATAGATGAGGGGTCCTTGGTGGGTGGTGATTCATATGAGTTGATATATCCTGATGGGACACTGGCGCTATCCAGAGCAGCGATGGACACCGCATTAGGGAATTCCTGTACTGCCAAAACGATAACAATAAAAGCTATCGACCCAATATCATCTGGACCTCAAACCAAAGGCCGCAATTGATGATATCATAGAAATTGTGGCATGTTTTCTTGATCCAATTTATCCCATCCTAGAGAAAAATTAATTAATAATGTATTTTCTATTCCATAGGGGGGACATCCTAATGCCATATAGGAGTAGGGGGCTCTGGGATCTCCCATACCTGATTTGTATAGGGATATGAAGTCATCTTCCAACATCCCTTAGACTTTGGAATGTTCTTCCCCATTTTTACATAGACAAATAATTATTTCCTCATGTCTAGAGTCATGGCCTCCAATCAGTGGATTAGAAAAATGTAGGTATCATCCAAGTCTGTCCCCTGGTCGGTAGCTGCCGCATCATGTTCGATCTTGTTATCCTAAAAGTACTTGTCCTTGATCTTGAAGTATTTGGAATCCATATAGTGGTATTAAAAATAGGAATAGGGAGACACATCACCTTGTATCATGCCTACTCAACCATTAAGGTTGTACTTAAGGCATTTTTGATACGACGAAGGGACCACCGCATTCAGGTGGAGCCATGGCCTACCCATCAACGTGTTGTAAGTGGTGTCTTAGGAGACAACCCTGAATTCGGTGTTGGAAACTAGTCTACTGAACATAGTCTTCATGTAAAAATTTCCAATTGGTGTCGATTCCATTTGGTATTAACTTCAATATTTCAGGCCATGTGGACTCATATCGGCCTCGGAAAACCCCATATTTCCGAGTGTCTGGGTCGGGGTAAGGTTGATCCCCGAACTAGTGTCGACAAGAGAGTAAGAAACCTCCACATCATTAAAATGTCTAGTGATGTAAGGTCGGAGGATATTACCCTTTATGAGATAACATTCATATTTTCTATATAAAATGATAATGGCCTCATATAAAGCCTGCTCGACTACCTCAGCATAGAAGGCTACTACGGATGGATCCTCTGTCTCAAAATAGAGGTGTATTCTTAAAGCCTCAGTAAGAGATTCATGAATATTCATTGATAGGAGAAGATCCTAGAGGATAGAGAGCTTCTCAAGAATGTTAGAAAGATTCTCAGGAATATCATTCCTCCGTTCCAAGTATGAAATTCTGCTGATAGGAGGTCTTTTTTTGGTAAGAGGTATGATAGGACCTTCTGGTAGAACCAGCAGTTGACTGGTGTGGGGAATGTCCTGCTACTCACTTGTCAAAATACATGGAGTGACTACTAGATATGTTCTAGATGACTGAGGAAAATCCGCAGTAGAGTGTGGGAGATCGTAGCGTGGTTGTGGCGGATCTTCCATATCATGTTGCACAAACAACTGTGTAGGTGGATATGGTTAACAATATGAGGATGATGCATGTGCTAAGCTCTATGTAGAGCTGGTTGTCTGGTTTTGGTGGTATACACAGTATGGATGTAATCACTGACCAATTTATACTAGAAACTCATATAGTCATGGATCAATCGATTCTAATGTTGTCTCAGGATGTTGGGTGGATTGGTCTGGTGCTCATTTTCATTGGGAACTATGTAGGGTTTTACCATCTCTATATTATTAGCCCAAGCATACTCTTGGTCGTCACTTGAAGAATCCTCCATCTCTGGATGGATTATTTGGGTATTTTTCATCTCTAGGGGAAAGAAATTTCTAAGAGTATGGGATGACGGTGACATCAGTGGGGGAATTTCATTTCACTTGCATCGTCGATGATTTAGCTTCTATGGAGTGTACGACTACGATGTTGACTCAAATGTAGTGTTTATATGTATGGTGGAGATTTCTAAATGTTCGGATCAATTCAAATGTGCACTGATAATACCATGGGAATGAGATACTTCCTTACGAACCATACAGTAAGTATACTGTTGAGACCCTCTTTTAGAAACCTATTTCCACTAACCTGCACTGTCATTGTCTGTGTCAAGCTATATGAATACACATTCCTCTTGTGCTGGTGCTAGAAATATGATAAATAGTTTGTGTTCATCCTAGTCTTAAATCATGTCTTCAACCACAATGCACTACTTGAAGGTGTTCTCTTGGATCCAGTGGTAGGGGAATTAATTAGGTTTATGACTAAGATACGCCTCTCTATGCCTCTTACATTCTAAAAACTATATAATTCCCTTTTCCAATGAACTACGGAAATAACCAATGGCCTAAGCATCATTAAATCAGTAGGTCCAGTTCCATCTATCCTTGAAGGGGGTATATGAGAATGACCCTAATGAGGGACTCGAGGAGCCTTTTGAGGAGGCGGTATCTTTTTATCTCAAATAGGTTTTGGAGGCCTATTACATGGGGGGAGCCTATAGCTTCTGAGGTGGGTGTTGCTAGGCCGGAGGCTGCGCCTATGGTGGTGGACCTCTGCATGGTTGTGGAGGTGGATCACCTGGTAATAACTCAAACTACATGGGGGTTCTATTTTGTGATACTGTGGTAGGATCGGCCTTAGAAGCTCTTCTCACGGGAACTACAAGAGGAAACAGTCTTGCCTACTTGGCCTCCTATAAGGCTTAATATAGAAATTGGGCATTGTCAAAGAAATCTAGTAATCCCCATGGGTATTATGGTATGATGTGAGAGGGGACCAATTCAGTATTCACATTCCACAAGCACATTTTGAGCAGCTTCTCATGAGTCATAGGAATATCCAGGGAATATTTGAGACCTTTCTACCTGGGGACAAAGTCCATGACATGCATTTCATGAATCAGCTTTCCCTTGAATAGGTATACAGTACTCATCTTCATGGTTGTGGAACTAAACTGATAATAGAACTTCCTACAAAGAACCACCCAATCGGCTACTAACCCAACGGGTTTCTAGTAATACAAAATAGATGTCGGCCCTTCCAATATTTTTCCGAAACACCTGTGTTTGGCAGCCACATGCTACGATGGAGTTCCAAGTATGGGTCCACACCTTGACATAAGTGGGCCTGATGCTGTATTGGATCTCCAATACCATTAAAGGGGGGAAAATGTAGGATATCTGAAACCATGGGGTTCTGGAATATTAGGGGCCCATGCCAGATATAGTTTTCCATCAGGTGGAATTGCCATAGATCATGATTCCAAAGTCTCAAGGAGGGAAATGAGTACTTCCATGGGATCATATAGGAGGGGATTCCTATTTTGATGATGATCCATAACCACCAATGCATTTTTATTTTCTTCAACATGATAATTAGGACCAGCAGCTTGTGGAGGGGCTGGTGGGATGACATGTGGGACTACCAGGGGAATAACCTATGAAGTGGTAGGGTGAACAAAATCTAGGTCATGAAGGTTTTCGCAGAGTTCAGCTGATTTTATGATTCATATCACACCCTCATTCCATAAACTATGTTTTCTACCCTATCTATATGGGTGGGATGGTTAATGTCACATAGAGGAAACTCGACGGGGGGAGGGGGTATCTGCCCCTATTGCCCCAGTCGAGGATTATAGTAGTATGTTCTCCATTCCGCAACATGTTAAATGAGAAGGCCGTAGACAAACTTGTTATTATCCATTACATTTTTAAAAAAAAATCCTTTTAGGAAAAAAAATATATATTTTTTACTAAGCTAGTTGGTTCAGAGGGTTTGACGACTCCAAGATTCCCTTTTCCATTATTGGGATTCTGACCGAGGGCTAATGACTCGAAAGGTGGAGGAAGGCCTAGTAAATTTACATGAGGGAGAATATCCCTTCTTAATTGACCTAATAGGTGTGGAACCCCCCAAGTGGTATTTTATATTAAATGATATATACCTCTTTCTCTTCTTTTGATTGGTTGGCCAGGTTAACCATGACTATACTTGAGGGAATAACCTCAATATCGACTGGCATGTTAGGTTAGCGGCTGAAAGAAATGAAATTAAGGGCTACATATTTCCACCAAAAATGGATCTAAATATGGGGGAGGCCTCTTTAATAATTAAGTGTAGCATCATAAATCTATGGATGCATCATTTTTAGAGGGACCTATGGCGATTGGACGACTTAGGGTGTTGGGCCACAGGGAGCGCTGCCTAATCGACCATGCAAAAATGCTGGCTAAAATAATCACAGTGTTCCTGGCTATTGGGGTAAGCCACCCGCCAATAATGGATATGGAAGTGCATCTCATAGTGGGATTGGCCAAAGAAGGTGACCTCCTCCTCGGTAAGAGAACCTGGCCTACTAGAGTTTGTGGTTTCCACTAGCTAGAACATATCTAGGAAATGGTCCACTTTCAAGATGTCCCACAACCTCCTCATCTTAGGCTCATGATCCAGCCCCTGGTTTCCCTATTCATTAACTAGTGGAGGTTGTGGGACTGGTAACGACATTGAAGCGTATCGTTGAGACATTATACTAGCTGATTGAGAATACAACGAGTGAGCTGAAAAACTACCACATCTTGTGTAGTCTTCCGAAGAATGCAATCACTATGCCACCACATCTTGGTAAGACAGACCGGTGACCTATGCTTCCAACATAGAGGATACAGTTACTGAAGGTGTTTCATGCTACAACTCGTCTTCTATTGGTCCCCATAACTACTCTTTGTGTTCTCTAGTTGAGGTAGAAAATTATCTAGATGATGATAGGGAGGATTTCATGGCCATGCCCTGGAATGAAGCAAAATATTTCTCCTCCTAGAGGTATCATTGGAGGGAGGAAAGGATATGGTGGTCCTTGATTTCTAAAAGGATGAGTCATATACTCTTTATTTCAATCCTGACCCCCAACATAGAGGATCGAGGTGAGAGTTTTATTATAAAATAATAATCTACCTTGGAGTGTTAAAATAATACAAGATTAATCATTGTTTCAAACTTCATAGTATTCTTCCTTTGGATTTGAAGACCCACTGTCCTACGCTGAGATGGTTCTTCAAGGCAGGGTAGGTTTCCAATTCGAGGAGGACCTTCAAATGAAAAATTGTTGTGGTAGAGAGGACATCTGACTTGGTGAGTTGTGGTGCGAGAAGCACCTGAATAAATGTAAAATGAAACACATGGAGGGCCTCCATGACCACTAGTAGGAACATGTATGAAATATTCATGGGAAGTGTGGGAGTGGGTAGACCCTCTACTAGAGTTTGTGGGAGCTTGGGAAGTACTTACTTTTTTCATTACCATAGTAGTGGTGGTACAAGGGTGGGCATCATATGGGTAAAATTGAACACAGGTAATAGCTTCACGTTGGATGCCAATGATGTGAGGCAGCCCTCTACTTCTCTGATTTCCAGGATGAGGAGTACCTTTTTGTTGTGGTATGAACATGGGTAATTCCCCATCGCTGATGCTAGATGGGAAAATAAGGATCTTCGCATCGGCGGCCTGTGATAGGGGGAATGGATCCATACCTAGGATCACAGGTGAGAAAGAAACCTCCATATTGGATGTCAGTGCGAGGGGGGTTGCGTGGACTGATGGTGGCATGTGGAGGACCTCCATGCCGATATTGGGAGTAGGGAGGACCTGCGCTCCCATTGGTGGTGGCACGGGGAGCACCGTTGTGCAAGATATCATTGTTATGGGTCGGCTCGATATGGGAACTACCTATGTTAGAGACCAAGAGAGTCAGCCTAACCAACCCATGGGGCGGTTGGAGCCTCGATCTGGGTTTAAAATATATGTTCCCTTGTTCGGTATAAATAGGGATATGATGGTATGTTTCGGTGGTGGAATAGTCCATTATAGTTTTTTATGATGATACCCCCAGGTGGTCATCCTACCTAGTATGCACCCGATGTTGGCGTCTAGATAACCATACTAGGGATGGGGGTGTAGGTGTATAACTACCACGCTCCTTATCATGCAGGATAGGGCGGTGGTCTTAACATGGCCTAGTGGGGGCCCTCCCTAGCTACCCCATGGATGGGATCACGGCTGGTCTAGCCCATACTTCCCTCACCTCATTGGCATATGGGAGTGAGTCTTCAAATTATTCTAGGGAGAGGCTCCCAAATGGTGGTATAATGGAGTGGTCAGAATTCGATCCATGTGTGGCCCTAGGGGTCGTGACGACGAAGCGATGCAAAAGGCTCAAGGTAATTTCGGTCCATATACCGAGTTGGGATGATACCTTCGTCCACATATTGTCAAACATGGTCTTTGATCAACCTCCTCTATATGGGTTCAGATGGTGTGATGTGGTGTGGGACCCAGTATTTGTAGATGTGTAGTCAATCATTGAAGAGAAGGAGCTGTGTGGGATTTACATGTTGCTGTTTCCCCATCCCCTACCTTAGTGGTGAGTGGTGATCGGTTTCATGGCATGGCATATTTGGTCTTGTAGAGCAGGATGATTCAACCATTAGCACTGAAAGGAGGAAAGCGACATCTAGTTCACCAGATCCGTTCCATCTCTAATGATTGGTAAAAAGGATCCACAATTACAATATCACAGACAAGGATTTCCAACATTCAACTTCCCCAATATCTGGTGAGTTTCATGTTAGGACCACTATTTTCATCGTGGTACCTGGAACCATATAGAATGATCTAGTGACATGCCTATCCACAAATGCCTTGCAAAGTACTAATATCATCATTGAGTAGAAGAACTTCACACCAGGTTCACCATTTATTTTTCAGATGCTTTTTCTGGGGCGTGCATCCTCCTGTGAGGTTGTTCTATTTTTTCCACGCATTCCCTCTTTCCAAAGGGAGGTTTCATCTATCTCTTATTTAGGGACATTAGATCCTTCATCAAAACAAGATAATGGGATGTCAGTTCCTCCTTTGGTGGATTCCTCCTTGGAATTCATTTCCTAGTCTAAGACTCCCCTTAATATTAATAGGTTGTTCATGAAACTCATCCCCAGTGCCATTTCCTTATGGACGCTGGTTACTTGCACTTATTCTATCAGGATATTCCAAGGTTTCATGTTAGCGAATTGACCATTTATTGGGGGTGTAGTAACTTTGGACATCCTCGGCATGTACGGACACTAAAACACGGATGCGTCTGGGTTTCTTCTCCTTATGATAGGGCTTCTCGAGGGTGTAGAATCATGAGGAATCCCACGTCGAGTGCTAGGAATTATATGCCATATGCATGTCCCTAATGGTTTCATCATATTCCCGTGTTTAACATAGGGTATGGCATAGGTTTAACATCTAGAAGTGACAGATCAGACTATTCAGAACACTGATAGGAGTGGATCATATGGGTACGTCCCCAAGAGGGAGAACCTAAAGGGTTTACTAGATGTGTGGATCAAAACGTCCAATGAAGAAGGAACTAGGGTTTCTTTGTCCCTATTAGGGGGATTCCAAGGATTAATATTTCCTAGGATTTAAACTTAGGGAGGTTTCCTATGAACCCTGTCCTAAGAGACAGAGATCAAAACCCACACAATTAGAAGGGAAGGACATTGAATTGGGGTGTATGTAAAGGAAAACAACCTGGAATCATATTGGGGGATAAAATGGATACCGGCCCATATCAAGAGGTACACTGTTGGTTAGATGGGCATGGATTGTGTGGGGTTTACACATGGTTAGCTGCCTAAAGTGATGTCATGATTTCACATAGATGTGGTAGCCCGGGTAAGAATCGGTATGGATATGGATAGAGTACCAAAGGATAGAGTGAGTGGGGATGAAACTGTTTTACGATGAAAGTGGTGTTGGGATTTATCCTCAGAAAGGATTCCTACTTATCCTTATGGAAGGTAATCAATGTTCACATAGTTATGAGGGGTGATGGGACAGTTGAGGAGGCAGCCCATGAGAGTGGATGCATGGATGGGACACAATGGATGTTGAACCTCTTGGTTGGGTCATGACCATACCGAAACACAATGGCTCAAGGGCCAAGAATAAGATGAGACATGGATGATGTGCTTGAACCTCAGGAAGGAATCCTATGTATCCCCGTGGAAGAGAATCGAAGTCTATGTAGTTCAGGAAGTGGAATAGAATCGAGGTGTGTGTAGAGGATAGAAACCTGACGACATGCTAGGGTTATGTGGGGTTAGAGGCCCTAGAGTTGGTTTATAGACACTAAGGGATAGACCAAGGATGTGAGTCCCAACAAAGAGGACATTGAATATTACCAGTGTTTGTGGTTGAACCTCAGAGAGGCTTCCTATGTACCCTGCCTAGGAGACATGGATAAAAACCCATGTTTTTCGAATAGGTTGACCCGAGTTTGGGGTTAACCCTCAGAGAGGCTTCCTAGTTACCCTATCTTGTAGACAATGATCACAACTCATGTAGTTCGAATGTATACTTTTTAACATCGTACGGGAAGAATATAAAAGAAATTTTAACATAATGCGGGATTAGGGTGAACAAAAATGAAGTGTTTAGGACTAATGGATGACAGGCTTGAAACTCCAGGAGGCTTCCTATTTACATTCCCTTGAAGGGGAAAATTTCTATATCCATCTTGTTTTCTTATGTGGGGAATGAAGCTTACACACCTATGGCAGCCCATGGAGGATGCTGTGGTCGATGGTTACTCTAAGACCACGTGATTCTGTCTCAGTGTGAGAAACTCAAGGCATCAAAGTCCTAACAATCACGTTGTGAAACGTTCAACCTCAAGGAATAGAGTGGGGCTTACATGTGGCTCACAGCCCAAAGTGGAAACATGGGATTATGCATGGTTAGTGGCCCAATGAGATGGGTATTAAGACTTATCCATGGACGGAGGCCCAACGGCGGAAAATCCCAAATAAAAAAGGGACGGGATAATAAAGGTCCATGTGACCATCTATCCTCTGCCCTTTATGCACAGAAGAAGAAAGGGGGACCAAGGATGCTATCTCCCGCATAAAAATGATAGTGGAGTACTAAAATATGGTATCCCTCCCCCGCGAATAGATGTTTTCCCATGAAAGTAGGATCTCATTCCTTGTGAAGAAGATCTCACTCCCATGGAAAATAGTGGGTGTAGAAAATGTCTGAGGTGAGGCTCCCTATGTATATTGCCTAGGGAAAGGATACATTTTAACATCATGTGATAAGGATGACTGTTCTTGGATGTTTAATGTTATGTTGCTCTGACCATGATGATTCACTCCCCAACACTAGGACATACATAACCGACACACTTTAACCCTTGGTGAAGGTAAGTCTTTGGAAATTCCATGTGTAGACGAGATTATGGAGTAATCCCTTGAGGGGCTCTTCTTTTCGTGGCTAGGAAAAGAAGAAATAGTCGTTAGAGTGCCTATGCAAAAAAGCATAAGGCTTTGTAACACAATATGAAGAACCATCCAAGGTACATTGAAATCACTTTTCATGATTCTGGAGGGCTGTATTGGAAAGGGGTGTGTAAAGCATGAGATCTTGGAAAAATGTGCTTTAGGAAAAGGATGGATTTCACAAAAGATGGATGCTCCAAAAAATGGAGGCCCTCACAAATAGAGAGGTCTTCAAGAAGAGGTTAGGATTCATGAAGAATAGGGTCTTCACCCATGGTTTTCTTTTATTGGAGAGTAAATTCACCTTATCAAATTACTCTTTCTTTGGAGAGAGTTTTTCAAAGGCTTTACACTGCGTGATTCCTCGAGCACCAAAAAGGTGACCCTTCCTCTACGACAGTCATATGCCTACGTGATGGGATTCCCCACCATAGGTGGAGGCCAGAAACATTACAGAGAGGTATGGATTTTTGAGGAAAATTACCTCTGGTGATTCATCTATGGGTTTCTCAATGTTCTGCGCAAAATGGGACCTCAAATATTGAAAGGGAAGAGTCACAGTGGTTTGGAAGGGGGTGAACCTTCTGTTTATAGGACACCACAGCCGACGAGGGTGGAAGAACCTCTCATGGAGATGTGTGATGTGGCATAAATGAGCCATGTTGTCGGCCATTTTTCCCTCAAAAAAGGATCTATATTCTACAAAATGGCCCGTTGAAATGGCCAATGTGGTGCGGGATGCGAAGGCTGATGATGTTCTAGAGGGGATGTGGGACGACATCAGACTAATGCCATGATGTGATTCCCTATAGACTATCATGGAGGGGGCCTTGAAAGAGGGGATATCTATGAATGGATATTCTTGAAGGATATACATTGGGATGGCTTGGAGGGACTTAGGCCTCGTTGGAGAGTTTCTTCACTCTACCGCATCCTTGTGTCCGCTCACTAAGTGGGATGGATTTTTATGGTTCCAGGAGTTGTATAGAATATGAATGGCCTGAACGAAATCTATGATATGATTCTAGATTATTGTGAGTATGTCAACAATGTTGATGATGAATTTTTGACGTATTCCTGCCTCTGCAAAAACATTTAGCTTGACTTGAATGACCTATAGATGGCCAGATTCTACCTAATGAGGAGTCACTAATCTCACACCTTAATTTTGTGATAGTTCATATCCTTTTTCACTATGTATTGGATTAATATATCAGTAGTAATGTTTGAGGTGACCCATCCTTCCGCATGCATGAAACTCGACCGGGTTCATCGTATACTTGGGTGTTTTTTACCTTAGACCGCCACATTGGTGACACACCACATAGTTGTCTGTGCATGCCACTTGGATTTAACATAACCTCTTCGTACACTCAAATTTTTTTAACTATATCTATATAATGAAATACTCTTTCTAGTAGATGAAATACCGTACTTTACATGGAAAAATTCCTTCATGATCTATGTAGTGATGTGGGATAGGTTCACTATCTCAGAACTATTTTTTTGATGAAATATATTCACTTTTGAGTAGATGAAATATCTAATCCCATATTCAGGCCTCCATAGATTAGTCTACTCATCACCGATCAAGGTTGATGGAAATACCTATAATTTGGTGAATCGAGTTGATTATTCCATCACTATCATTTCACCAGTATAAAGGTGCATGAACTCCCAAAAAGGATCAGTTCTCAAGTTCTAATGAATTAATATATCGAAGTAGGCTCTCTAGAAGCCCACACAGAATAGATCCTGCAATCGACCATCTTGAATCAGAATTTCCCACCAATACACAGTGGAATCAAATATCATATTGGTTTTAATCTTGATAATCAAATCTGGAGGGATCCTAATATGCTCGAATATGGGCTTCATGGCCTCCAACCAAGCTTTAACAGTCATATGTACTCCAACCCCTGAGAAGGTGGGAGGAATATGTAGCCAAAACTCATAGGTGATATTTTCCATAGATGGGATAGTTTGGGGTTCACCCTAAATGGACTTCATTAACCTGAAGAATCATTCATTGAACTATACATCATCACCAAGTGGGAGTTTAGTAGGAGGAGCCTTTGGTGGAACTACATAATGTATCATGGCTGGCTAGGGACCGACCACCACAAGAGTATACACATCCCTAATTTTCTAGAATGACACATTGGATTAATGTGGTGTCATAAGTCTACAATTTTAAATCAAACAACATAGATTTAATTTATTACATATAGGGAATGTGTTAAAAAGGGATAGACACAAGACATCCTACTAAAGAAACACGCACCTCTATCTAATCCTTGAGTTTGAACTAAGTAATAAAAACTAGAACCAAAAGTATCATATAAGACATTACATACTTCCCAACATTAATAATGGGTTAGGTTCATGGTATTTTATTAACAATATAAAAGGTGTGTAAATTTTAATGTTTATATTCATTTTGATTCCTTAATGTATTTAAAATCCATTTAAGGGGTTCTATTAGATGAATCAATAAATCTAATTTATATGGTCTCATACACATTAAAAACTAGATGGTGGTGTCCATTTATTTCTAACCATAACACCTTCCAGCTCATTTGACAGATGGTCAATGGACCAACATCCCAAAATTGGCTACTTAAGGTATATGTCATATCCTACACAGGAAAACACTAATAGGTTTAAGAAGATACGTTAAGTTCTAATTGTGTTCTCTCAGTATTATAGGAAATTCGATCTCATTTCAATATTTCACAATAAATCACTAAAATGCATAAAAATAAGGAAAATACAACAATCACATCCTATATAATAAATCCACACATGAATGTTAATATGGAATGGAAAAATACAAATAATTTTAAATCCTATGGTTCCTAGTTTGATGAATGATTCTAATATTCCCCCACTTATTCAGAAAAACACATAAAATCCCTATTTAATAACATCAATATTAATAAAAACAAAAATAATGTGAGTCACCTAGTAGTAAAATCATTGAAATGGTAAAAATATAATAAATCAGTAGATTTACCCATCCATTGAAATTCGGGTTTCCCCTATATGTGGGTTAACGAAAACCAGGCATACGTTCATGACTCAATTTAAATATGATTGTATATTTTATAATTATAAAATAGTAGGAAAAGGAAAAATATCTTTGATACAACTTTGTATCATTCCACCCTGGGTTACACTTAACAGGACCCCAAGGCGGAGGTAACAAAACCGTAAGCATGCCTCCCCGAATTCCAGAGGATGTTGACTAGTAGCGAGGGCCTAGGTTGCATTCATGGGGAGACTATTATATCATCGATTAAAGTGGATTAGAGATATTTATGTATCAATATTATGTATAATTAATAGTATAATCAAAAATATATAAATACCCACAGAACAATTATAGTGAAAAATACAAGATAAGTAAATGATAAGCTGGTGGTGATTAATAAAAGGATAAAAAATAACAATCATGGTATAGTATAAATACAAAAAATTAACAACAAAGGGGTAGAAGATACATTCCTATACTACTAGATGAAAAAATATTTTAAAAGTAAAAAACTACTAGATCTTGTGTTTAGAGCATAGGCTTGGCCCTCAACCCCCAACTCTATCATAAAGTTGAAATTAGAACATATAAAGATGATCAATTACCTTTAATTATACATGTAATCATAAATTCTACTTTCGTACCATAGGTGTCCATATAGGCTGTGAGAAAAAATCTTAATAGGGAACCAACCACATTATCTAGGCCAATCCATTTTTTAAATAAATAAACGACCAGTGTTCATTAATTAATAAGTGAAAAATAGGGATAAATTGTAAAATACATAGGACTGGGATCCACATGGATGAACATCCTATTCACCTGATTCGGCCAAAGCCAATGTGTCTGAACCAATGTGTCTTTCAAAGGAATATTAGGTAAAAATGTTTAAGGAGTTGGACTGTCCCTGTGATTTTTCATGGGATTGGAGAACACATACCTATGTTTCCAAAATAAACAAAGAATCTTTTCTTTGAAAGAATTCATTTATCTTTTTAATTAAATTTAAAGTGTCTTTATAAAATAAATAGAGTCACATTGTTCCTATCTATATTAATTGAATGAGAATTTCCATGTATCACTATAGGGGATTGACGCAAGACCAATGTAATAGATTCATTCTGACGTGACCCAATAATGAAGTCTCGTGTGCCACAATATGAATTTTGTGATAATGTCAAGAACTAACCTCATATTCCATACCTAGTATCTCATATAAGAACTTATGTCTCTATCATGGCATGTTACAACCGCCATACCACTGATCCAATCCAAGGGGTATCCCCTAGGGATTTAGTGTCACTTTTATAGAGGGAAAGGCAATAACACATGGAAATCCCATCAAACGCATGTCTACTATCACCCCTAGTATTTATAAAAAAATGTTTAAAATTCTTACAAGAAATTATAAAATTTTATAAAAGGGGTCCTTACGTTTGATGACCATGTTTCACCCTTTGTGGTAATTTTTAAACCATTTAATCCAACAAATCATGTATAACATGTCGACAGAAGTCCATTTCATTATTCAATAAATTTATATAATAATTGAAATATTATTCATGGAATTAAATTTATTAAAAATTTATTTCACAAAAAAAACATTCATATGTACTTGAACAACTCACATAGTCCATACATATAATTTATGGAATGATTTTTGGGTTCAAACTCATAGTTAGACCATAAATTCAGCCAATACAATAGGCTGAAGAAACTAATTATATGAAAAGAATCCTCAAGGGTTATAATGAAATTTTATACTAAAGGGAAATTATTAATATAAGGTATATCGAAACCATTGGTTTGGATCAATTCAAGGAGATCAACCCAATGGGTTGATTCTACACTAGATTGGGTCATAAATAGTGCAACAAGTCTTTCGATTTATTTCAATTAGAAAAAATAGGCCATTGTTGGAGAGATATGACTTACAGAAGAATGAAACATTTTATATAATGTAATTAAATGAGTAGAAAGAGCCTAAAACACCAACCTTAGAATCCTTGACGTCCAATCATCATATGTTGGCCTTTGATTCAAGATATGTTGAATGAAAACATAAAAACCATCAACTGTACTAAAAATGGTGAAAATGATCTTGCATCAAAATAAAGTAACATGTGGGATGAATAAATTGAAATATAAGGTAGAGGATTTAAGTTCATAAATATATATTCCCAATGAATATGATGATGATTGAATCATGTTCAATATGGAGGAGGTGGCACGTATCATAGGATGAGAGGGAGGATAAGCTTGTATGTGGGAAGACAAGGATTAGTTTCTGGAGAGGAAGGGGCTGTAAATAAATCATTAAAATCTTTTAATCGGAGAAAAAAATTAAATTTCATTCTAAAATTAACGGTGTTCTGTTTGGCTATATGCATGGCCAAATATTGTGGCAAATGTGTGACATGATATTCTCAAAAGGGGAAGACCGCACGGGTAGGCACACAATTTGTCTAACCATGCACAAACAATGAAAAATACACTATAAAAAGTTGAATATGGATAACTTGTATTTCCACCATTGGTCACACGGTTGAAAAAACACTTTGTAGCTCCTAGGTTGCCACTATTTGTGGTCACATAGTTTAGGGAAACCATACAGTCTGGGCTACACAATTTTGACTAGATGGGTGGCCTAATTTACATTTTTCAATTTTAAGTCTCAAATATCTGAACTATCCTCGAGAAGACATGATACCCACATTAAATTCTTATCAATATTTTTTAGGTCAGAAAAAGTGATTTCAACATAAAAAAATGGTACGTACCCTTGGAAAAATCCATGACGTTTATTCACCGTTACCTTTTTAGAGAAATGTTCATCATATATTCTGATTAAAAAACATGAGCAATAACCTCTAAAAAAATATTTGAATATTTATCGATATAAATTACTTATGTACATGAAATATTTTGATTTGAAAATTTCCTATACCCAGGTAAGTGAAATTCTATTAAAGATGACTTTAGGTGAAAAATTATGACATAGGCTATGAAATGATCATCAGAATAGTGGAATTGTAAGGCTCTATTATCTTTCATACACATGGGAGTATAGTAGGATGAGTTCAACATTATTGTAGAAATAATTTCTTGACCTTCCCCCTTATTGAGATGATTCTTCTGGAGGATATCTTGATGATAATTAATTCCATGGATTGAAGGCCTCTTTTTATGATTGGGAAACAATTAGAGAGTGGTCATTTTCTTCTAAGGGTATTATTAATTTTGAAAATGGGTAATTTTTTTATTTTCAAATGAAAAAATATAGAATTATGGATTTACACAATTCATCGTGTTTGGTGATATTTGGAATAATGAAGATTATCTATGATATGAAGTGACAATTTTGGTGTCTATAAATGAGATGATACATTGCAATTTTTTTTCTCACTATTAAAAATCCAACAACTCATGGATGAGCACTGTAATCCATTGGTTTTTCTTTATCCATATCTTATGATGACATTCAAGTGGAACTAGATTTATGTTGATTTCACGGATTTTTTTCCACGTACCCCTTAGAAGAAGAATGGGATATGGGAGGTGGTTAGTTTGATGACCAAATCATCTCACGTAATCCACCTTATTTATATAACCAAAGATGTAATATTTTAAATCATATAAATGCAAGAGATTACTTTATTTCATGTATTTACATATTTTTTAATTCATGATTGGGATTGCATAGTATTTTATAATTTTTAGAGAGGAAATTATAAGGAATTTGGATATAAAGTGAGTTTAAGAATGTGTTATCATCAACATATCGATGTACATACAAAATAATCTATATAGATATTTTAAGTCCTTATTTGTTCTTGTGTTATTGAATTTGGTGGAGCGTGTGATAACAAAATTGGACTAGTTTCATTTTTGAATAACAACACCATTAATCCATATATATGGAACCCTTTCAGGCACTATACATCCAACTCATATGAATTTTATTCATAACATGTTTCCCATTTAATAACATTGAATGTATCTCTTTGATTCATGCCATTTTCTTCCTAGGAGGACTATAATGTTGAACTTGAATTTTCAAGGACTACGAATATTGTTCAAAATTTTTATTATGAGTCTTATTTTATTCATGGGAAGACTATATGTTTCTGTTGAGTTCTATGAGATCAATGTTTTTTGATTCACCTGATACATGGGGGCTTGAGGCATTTATGAGAGAGCAGTGACCTCATCTATTTGATGAAATGTTTTAGTAATAGGATTTTTGGGGAAAATAGAATTTATGTGGGGGGTAGTTTATAATATCCCAATATTAATTTTAGGTACAACATATCCCATATCTTGATCTCATATTTTTTGGTCCATTTTTTGGTTGATTCGTGTTGTTTGTTGTATTTGTTTTTCTAAATTAGGTATTTCCCTTCATTGAATTATTCTATAACATTTAATGGAACAATTTTGGAGTGGTTTTGGCTCTATGATAGCCAATTTCTACACCACTACAAAATCCAAAATGGTTGTGTCAAAGTCCACTATATTTTGATATGGAGATTTTTTTCCTCTACTAAATATAAAATGGGATGCCACATAATGTATAGATGTGTAGTGGAGGTGGATGTGGATGTGGTACCTACGAAATGATTGGTGTATCAAATATGTGGTGTATAGGTTACGCCATAGCCATACTACATGAAAAATAGGACCAAGTAACATCCTGAACTATGGAATCTAGAGTCTTTTTTCTCTATGGTGATTGTGGTGTATCATTATGAGATACACCACTATGTTGGATGACTATGGCCCGGTTTACCTTGTTTTCAGTAGATGTATGCCATTGTTTTTATGGATTCCTTGTTGAATAGTTATTTCTAGGATAATGTATCAATCATGTTTTTATTTTAAATTCTTCCCCCTCAAATCCATTTGACTCCAAGGCTTTTAGAAGCACTCAAGAGATGATTTGGATCCCATTAACCCCTTTGTATTCAGAGCATAGAATCAATAGATGTATTTGATCTATTTATGGTAATGGAAATATATATGGCATAGAATTCCACTTTATACTTTTCTCCCCTTTATTGGAAGTGATTAATAGTCATGTTGATTAGGGATTATAACCATTTATTGATGGATCATGTTTATAGGGAATTACTTATTGATATTTATCACCTACATATCTCTATTGGAATTTCTCATGTTGGGTTATTTTTTATCATTAATTAAGGATGGTGGTTATATATATCTTTTACTATAATTTAAACCTTAAATTATATATTTATTTGGAACTTATTTTAAATATAAATCCATGAAATGTTTATATTTTTTAATTTAATAAAAAAATCAACGATTTTTTAAATTAAAACATTTGTTTCAGATCCTATTAGAAATTGATCATATTTTGAGAACGATGGCTTGATTTTAGAATTGATTTGATGATTAATCATTGGGAAAATGGATTTAAATGAAATTTTATTTTTAAAGGCATGATTTTGAAAAAATACTATGCTTTGGTTTTGAAATTGGAATGCAATGTTGAAAATTTAAATTTTTCATTGGAAATTTTATTGATGAATTGAATTGAAATGAATTGTTTTACCCTGATTGAATGAATGGTTTAAGGACATGTGAACCTAGGTTGTTAAAGAAAGATTATTAAAATCACGCTAGGAATATGACTCCCTTGAAATTGATTTATGATTAAGAATCTTGCTAAACTATATTTAGCATGATTTCCCCATATTGGGTATTGATGGATTTTAACCTGATGTCCTGAGCCTAGGGAAGTGTGTACATAGACTGACCCATGATGATTAACAGATATGTTTCAGGATCCCTTTGTCTAGAAGTAAATAAATGTTGGGATTGTGTATATATTTTTTCATTATATTAGTATACTCCAATTACTATAGAACTACTTTTCTTCGTGTGCATGATTTTTTAAAGTGTTAATTAAACAATGATTTTGATATATATGGATTATATTTTCATTCAAATTGTGTTTAATTAATATTATGTAAATTGATATTTTTATTTCATGTTTTCATTTAAAATAATGAATATATTATGTATTTTTTGGCAGTTGTTATTGAATGATTAGTGAGACCATACATGATTTTTTTTATCTCACACCCTACATGTGCCTTCAAGCATTTTTTTATTTTATTATGATATGTATACGATTATGGAAAGAACCACATGGAGGTGGTGGGTGTACTTGAGCAAGGGAATTGGAGTGATGGTGGGAATCGATTGCAACATGATTCTGATGTTTTTCATATTGATGATGTCACCATTAGAATATATACTCTTATGGATATATGTTTTTTATAGTAAATTTTCCTCGAATAGTGTTTCGTACAATGACTTTTTATTGGTTTATCTTCCATTGTTTTATAATAACTTTATTTTAAAAACATTTCCATGTATTTTTTGTTGATTCCTTGTTCTAGTCACCATACCTTGGGGATATTAAATTCCCCCTTGGATATATCAGAGACAACTATGGAACATGGGTGTTTGGGTATCTAGGTTTTTTCAAGACCCAAACTATTACCCAAATCTAATCTGTATCCATGTGTTAACGTTGTAGAGTATCCAAAATATAATATATTATACCATATTTTACCACCCAAAATATCAAATATATGATTACATTTATGTAAGAAAATTTACTTTTCAACATTCTCCATAAGAAACAATAAACATATGTTGATGGACAATATATTTAGATAAAATATAAATGTTTAAGTATTCCCCTTAAAAGAAAGATATTTAATTATAAAAATGAATATAAGTAACCACTATATGAATTAAATGTATACATAAAAAAGAATACTTTTAATATGAATGAAATTCAATTAGCAGACCTAAAATGTCTAATATGATAATTTATTATTTAGATATTCATTTTTATGAAAATTTACTTTTATGAGACATATATTTACGTTATGAGAAAAATATGATTTATGATAAATTTTTGTTGATATTAATACATTTTAACTCTGATTTCGTTAGTAAATGATATGAAATAAGATTAAAAATATATAATATTTGGAAAAATTATTATCCAATAAAAAAAAATTTCAATTATATTTTATGATTTTATTAAAAATAATTAATTTTATAATTTTATATTAAAAATTATATTTATTTTATAATTACACATATCGAAATTTACTTCCTATGAACTTATTATCTTTTAATTAATGGTTTTTTTGAAAAAAATAGAGTTTTTATAAAACCAGTAATTGTTTTTCCTTTTAAATTATATAAGAATGAACTATAACTTTATTAAATCATTTTATAAAAAAAATATGAATTTAAAAAATATCATTATTAATTTTAAAATTATCTTCAAACATAGAAAACCTATCGAAAACATTTTTTTAAATTATTAAACTATTAGTTTAATATAAAAATAGTTTTTTGTATTTTTTGAATCATTAAACATTCAAGTGAGATTCTAATTAGGATTTCATTATAATTCCCTTATAGATTATTGTTTTTATAAAAAATTATATAAGGTAATTAAAAAATAATCCACTATAATTTTATCTTATATATATATATATATTAAAATCATAGAAGAATTATTTCTCTAAAAAACATTTTACTTGATTATGTGTGTTCAATTTAAATTTAAATTTTCACACTTTTCGGAATTTTATTTTATAAAATTATTTTAAAATTTAAAATTATATGTATAAAATTAGGTAAATTTTCAATCATAATTTTTTCATTAATTTTAATTACTATGTCGTGAAATTAATTACCTAGGTAAATGTATGTTTGTGTTTAAAAACCAATATTAAAACAAAATGTTATGAGTCAATAAATGTATTCTCAATAAGGAGTGTTTGAAGATATTTTAGACCTAGATTTCGTATTTTCTCCCATTTTTTCTATTTTTATGGCCATTTACACTTCAATAGTGTCCATAAATTCATGAAAATGTAATGGTTACTCTCAAAACTACCATTCTCATCACTTATAAAAGGGAAACATCTTCACCACTTCTAGACTCACCTCCCATTCAAAATTTTACATGAAAATTTGAAACTAAAATATCCTTATATCCCAATAAAAAGAATACTCACATGGACACTCATAGTTAACTATTCCCTTTAAATTCACGGATACATTCAACAAAAATTCAACTCCTTGATGTTAAAACTATATAAAACATAATTTTATTCATAAAAATAATATTTAAAATTCATTATAGAAAAAATAATATAATAATATAATTATAATGTATATTCTTTAATTGTATTATATTAGGTTTATAGTCATTATTAAATCATATATGCCATCCATTTAGAGAAATAATCTTTGTTCGTATGTTGTTTAGAATACCTCCTCAGATACGAGAGACATTTTGTTTTCGTTATTTGCCTTACATAAATTAATATGATATTTGTATTAATGTATAAAAAAATATTTATAATATAATTAGGTTTATGGAATGAAAAATTGTGGATATTATTAATTATATTATAAATAACTAATCATTGTTAGTTTATTCTCTTAAAATATACATGTTACATAGATAATATTTTATTCAAATATTGTATGATTTTCATATCCATTAATTTTTTATATAAATCCTTGTAATTAAAATTTATAAATGAAATAAATACAAAATATGATCATTATTCTCATTTCACAATTATATTACAGAAACACCACCTCATAATCATTCATTTAATAAGGGTATATTCGTTTTTAGTTCGGTTTAACCACCGAATTGAAAAATACCATGATATAATATAATGAATGAGTATGGGAAAATAATAAATTTGAAATTATGATTTAAATGTGTAAATGTTGATTTTTTTGTTTCTATAGATGTTATATCTATATTTTAGTTAATTCATTATGAAAACATAGTTTGATCATCAAGAATCACTTATTCATGCTCGTTATCGATTTCAACTCATGGATAAAAACATGAAAACTAATGAACTGTACTTGTAAAATATTATATGACTTAAAAAACCCATATAAATATCGTTAATCGCCTTTTAATTATGGAATTTTGTATATGGATGTACACATACATTTCTACTATGAAACTCATAAAAATGATCAAAACTAAAAACACACGATGTGGAAAATTAAAATAAAGAATGTAGAAAATTAATATATATGAAAATTATTGTCATAATACAGTTATGAATTAATTTATTAATATTTTTATGTTTCCAAAATATATGCTTAATGTTTTTCCATGGAAGCTGGAGTAAGTGATAATAGTTTCTTCTCTAATACATCTTATTGGGTCATGGTTGGTATTATGAACACAATTTATTTTTGTGATGTATTTAATACCAATTGAGATATAATATAATGAATTATGTTTTAATAATTGTAATATAAGTTCAATTATAATCCCCAACTTTATAGGAGTGTTTATTAAATAGTTATTGAAGTCAAAATCATTTTCTTAGTCTTAAATCTAATTCTGTGAGAAAAAATATAATTATTATACATTGTCTCCTAGAATGGTTTATTAAATACAAATGAATATATTTATACCATATAACTTTAGATTCATCCTATTTACTGTCCAAATAAAATTCCCTTATTAATGGGAATATTTATTAATATTTTCCCCTTGAGTAATCCGTTTCTGTAACTCAATTTTCATTCATTGAGTTGTGATTTTTCCCAAGAACTATTTCATAAATGTTTGGAAACGTTTACCATTTTATTGTATTATTTGGTATTATCTAATTGTTTTATAAGGATATAAAGTCCAACGAAATAAACCCTTTGACATAAATTTCTCACTTTCTATGATATTTTCATTTGAAACCATCCACCTGCATTCTCCAATTCGATTATGATATTGTTATTCTTGTATTAAATTCACTATATTCTAATTTTCTTATATGGTGTGAACATCACATTTTACCTAAAACAGATTCGATAATTTTGAAAAACAATTAATGATATTATATTTACATGATCATCTGTATTTAAATTCATTATATTATTATATGAATACATATTGTTTTTGGAAAGGTTGATTATTCATTTTTTTACATTCTCTCATGGTGAATGCATTAGAGATTACCAAGTTATGGTTTGGGCATAACATTTGTTAGCCCTTTGAAGAATCTATTGGTATCATGACCAAAAAATGTTGGTTTTTTGTTTATTCCTAACAAGCATATTTACTCCAACCTTAATCTAGAGTTGGTAAATGGTTTATTTATACTAATTTTGAGGTCTCATTACCTCATTTGGGAGAACGTTTTGTTATTCATGTATCACAAGAGTTAAAGGTATATCCTTTTTAGCTTGATCTGAAATATAGGATTTGAATATGGATAGAGTTTCTTGAAGACTATGATTTTGATATCTCATACACATCAAGAAAGTGAAATTTTATAACTGATGATTTGAGAAGAAAGTCATAGATGGAGGTTGTTTTGGAGTCTTCAAATTCTTGGAGATCGATGGAAGTGTTGGTAGGTATACACTAAGACAAAAAGGAATATGGAAGTAAATGATTTTTTTAAGATGAAAATATAGTATTATCTGATGAAACATGTTGAGGAGTATCATTGGGCAGAATCATGGTCGATTTGATACATGATTGGTTTGTTCATGGTGTGGCCCCGGAAGAAAGGTCAAAATCAAATGTAATTTCAATGAAGGATTTTTTTTAGTATAATTAAATGAGATATTTCATCATGAGTCTCATAAATACCCTTTTCAGGTACACCAATGAGTTTGAATTATGTACCATGGATTAAGGACGCAGTTTTGGAGGCCTAGGAAGAAACAAGTAGTGGCAATGTTTTTGGTAACATGGTTGGTTTTATAGTTGGTAAAATATGATTATCATGTCCTGGTGGTTTGTTGCAGCCCTTGGATGTTCTTGGATGGAAAAGAGATGAAATCTCAATTTATTTCTTTATATGTTAAGCAAGATCTTAGGGAGGTTTTTATTATATTTTGGTGATCCTTAGTTTTTTATGAAATTAGCTCCAATAATGGAGTTCAAGATCCAGGAAAAATTTATTCATTGGCTACGAGGTATGTGGATTAATTATTATAGTTTCATGGAATTTTTATGTCAAATTTCTCATACAGAGACACATGGTTCATTTAGGAGTCTGAAAGGGATTAGAACATTCTTTTGGAACCAAGTTACCCCAAATCATTACTTTACAGGCTTAGATAGATGGGTACACAGATCAAATGATCCAATTGATTTATGATTTTATGTGGGTACATATCATAGACTATTGTGGATCATTGGTATGACACCCTCCATTGGTTGATTTTTCTTATAATAATTTTTTTTACTCTTCCATTGTTTTTTCACTATTTGAGGATTCGAATAGGAGACCAATTTTTATTCATTTTACTGGATGGAGGTTGGGAAGATAGATGTTCATGTCATAAATGTGGTACAAATCATGGAAGAAAATGTTCAACATGTTTTTGAGAGGTTGAAAGCATCGAAGGGCCGATATAAATCATGTTCTGGTCATCGGAGGGGGCTCCTGGAGTTCAATGTTTAGAACCAACTGTTCTTTAAGGGTTCCCCTCGATGTGAGTAGCATAATGTTAGGTAGATTGAGTAAGCTTTCAAGCAGTTACATTAGACCATTTAATGTTTAGGAGAGTATTGGTGAGGTGGAATAGAAGTTGAAGCTACCACAATTGTTAGAGAGGATCCATGATGTCTTCCACATGTCACAACTTTTTTGGTTACTTTATGATGACTCCCATTCCATTGACTGGGGAGAGCTATTTTTAGAGGATTATGCAACATTTTTGGAGTAACAATTAGAGATCTTGGACCATTGAGAGAAGGTTCTCTATGGATGGACCATTCCAATAGACTATGTGTTGTGGAAGCATGGTGGTTTGGGAGAGAATACGTGGGACTGGGACATAAGGATTCATGCCATGTACTCATAGTTTTTATGAGTTTTGTTTTGTAATTATATTTTTGATCCTATTTTATTATGAAATGCACTATATTAAATTTTTTTAAATATGTGGTGTGATTTGTGATGAAACCCTAAAATGTGAAAAATGAGGACTAGATTTCTATTTGAGACACATTAACTGTGATGTGATTAAATCCAGGACGGCAATTTAGTTCCACCTAGAGTAGATTTTATCTTGACATGGATGATGGGATTCCCTGATTCTATTGATCAGGATGTTGTGGTTGTTGTGCTTGTGTGGTGTAATTTTTTGGTCATTTTGGTTGATTATCTATATCGTAGATGGTAGATTTGGTGTTCGTGGATGTGGAGGTTCCCACTATAAATATCAAACAATTGATGTTGGTTTATCATTGATGAGTTTAGTTGATATGGGTGTACCATGTGTAGCGACATCCTTTATAGGTATGTTGAGGATTAGTTGTTTCGAACCATCCTCTATTTTCCATCGGGGATAGCTTTAAATTCTTGAGGGCCAGAATTGTTTGTGAGGTATATGATGTAATGTCATGAACCAGTCCATCCAATTATGTTGTATGAAATCTATTGTTTTCGGAATTTTGTGATGTCAAGGTGACATATTTGGACACTTTCCAAAAAATTCTATGTTTTCACATGTTTCCCATTGCTGCCTCATGAAAATTTCACCTCACCCTAATGGATTCACCCTGGAGGTGCCACCCTTGTCTTGTCACCCTAGATGTGTCTCCCTGGGGGTCTCACGCTGGTGGTGTCACACTAGCAATGTCACTGTGACAATGTCACCATTGCGGGGGTCACCATGGTGGTGTCACCCTTACAGTTTCACAATTTTTGTGTTACCCTGGTAGTGTAACTCTGGCTATGACCCCCATGCGGTGTCACCCTAGAGGTAGCTCATGGAAATGGTTTCTCATGCTGGTGGTCAGTTGCTGGCGTGGTCTTGTTGGAAGTCTCTCGTCCAGCGGTTCCTCGGCCAGTGGTGCCTTTTCTCGTAGTGTCTCACCTGATGGTGTCTGTTAGGAAAACATCCCTCAAGGTAACGTTACATCATTATTGGGTTAGTTGTATTTGTTGAAATTGTGTTCTTCCATAGGTATTTTTCGAGTTCTATATATATTTTGGACCATCATGGTTGAATATCAACCATGTGAAATTAATGGATGATGAGGTGGTGGTACAAAAAGAATCGACACTATGTGGTGTCTTATTCCAGTGTTTTTTCCATATTGATGGGGTAAAAATTTTCATGTTTGTATAGAATTGTGAAATATGTATTTCCTTGAATATATCATCTAAATATGGAAATGGAACTAGTTTTATGAATATGTACTTCATGAATATGGTTTCACAATGGATCAACGTATGCTAACGATGATCACTACGACAATGACAAACATCACAAATGGAAGAGTAAAAGATCATTGCAACGACACTAAGGTTTTGACTACAGCTCTGCAATTATAAGAATATGATAAATAAGGTAGTTCAAAGGAATTAAGGGAAGGCTTTGAGATTACCACAAGAATTGAAAATGGGAAATATCCATAGAACTTCATGAGAAATGGATCATTATGGAGAAAAAAAGGTAGCTATCATAAATGGTGCTGACATGGTGTAGACATGGACAGATGGTTCTATATATTGTGGGAAATGATAATAAATATCCTTATACCCCATTGATAAGAGTATAGAGACTCAAAAAAATATCGTTATTCTCTCTAATAGTGAAGGAGGTTCGTGAATACAATGAGCTTCAAGACGATAAGATAATTCGCAAAGGCTAATTGAGATTTTGAAAGGAAGGAACATCAGGAAGGCTTATTGAGCTTTTTGAAAGAGGTGTGCTTTGATAAGGCTATGTGAGATTCATGAAAATGAAATAGAATTGTGAACGATAATTTGAGCTCAATAAAATAGTGAGCTTCATGAGAAGAGATTTACTCCTCAAAGGCTAGTATGAGTGTCATGAAAGAAGGATCTTCATGAAGCAATGAGTTGTGCGACGGTTTTTCCAAAGGAATATCCTAGTGAACTATGGTAACGTTGTATTCATCTATTTGATGAAAGTTGAACTTCAAAAGTGAATCCCACTACAACTGAGGATGTGGGAATTCATGAATATTAAGGGACCTACAAGTCCATAAACTATGATTGGATCCCTTCCAAGTGTACTGAGTGAAGAAAAAGATGGTAACCCTTCCCACCTATAGTGATATAGAGGAAGAGTCAAATGTAGGGACCCTTGGGAATGCTTTGAACATGCAATATATCTTGTAAAGGCAGTGACCCTGGTCATAGAAGTGATCTAACCCGAACATCATTATTGGTAGTGATCATTACTAAATTTGGTACTATGAGAACTTTTTTTTTCTATGCTCCATGTATGTAACCCATTAAGGTTGATCCATGTATTAATCATTTAATCTTTTTTCTTTCTTTCCTTCATTACTTTCAAATTATCTTCATTAAATAAACACAAAAACAATGAGATCAACATTAAAAACTATGTGAAAACTAAGTGACCCTTATAATAAAAAGGTCAAGATATATTGGGGTCGATACAATTTAAAAACTAATATCCAAAACATGATTAACCCCCCCCCCCCCCAGGGTATCTACACCGCTTTTGGAACTAACAACTGGTATTATACGGTATGTTGATTTTGTCATATATTTTTTCAATGACATAGTTTATTCGATTACTGATGATAAAGATTAAAACTTCTACTATCTTTTTGTTTCATGGGAAAGGGAATATTGTCAAATAATATTCACAAGTCAGGTGATATTCCTCAGAGTGGAAGTGTCTATGGAAAAAGTTTGATTCAGTTGATGGAATCAAGTTGTGAACAAATTAATTATTTCCATAAATCATGTAGTGAACATATACACTTGTTCAATGATGCTGAATTAATGAGTGATGAACCTGTTATTCTAATTCATGTAGGAACTACTTTTGATGAAGAAAATTCATGAAGAACAATAGTAGAAGCATTCCACCAAAAACGGAAATATACAGGAAAATAGCTGATAAAAATAAATCCAATGTTATTCGGATCCAAGCATTGGAAATTGAGGCCAAAAAGCTAAGATGATTAAATTTAAGGCTTATTAATGTGGCTAATGGTCTATGGGAGAAGAATGATTCTAATGATGAAGAACTATAAAATATGTCTACAATGACATAAGAACCAAAATTTTATAAATATGAAGAGAATCAGAAGCCAGTTGAAATTCAATGTTTAAAATCTAGAAATGATGATCTTACTACACACCTGCCTAAACTATTTCAGCAGAACCAAAGGCTATAACAATAGAATTCATGATGTTCTAATCTTTTTTCTTAAAAGAATCTACCATAAAGATGAAAATTGAGATGGTGGATAAGCACACACCAGAGTTGGAAGATGAGATGATTATAGGGATGAATATAAAGAGAGAACATAATGTTCATCTAGAATCAATGGATCATAAGATTAAAAAATTGGAAGAATCTCATGAATCAGTGATGAATGAATTGGATAAATCCAATGCCAATGGAAATCCTAAAATGATGGATACCTTGCACATATTATTTTATTTCTCATCAGTAGGTGATGATAACGTGAAAAGAAAATTTGTTATTTCTGAAGAAAAATATGAACATATTTCCCATCCAAAAGAGAATATGGTTTGGAAAAATCTGTTACTTGATATGATAATCCTTCCCTCATTCATGATAGAGAGAGATATGAGAAAAATAACATAGGTAGGAAAAATCATGTACATGCTGTGGATAGACCTAAAACGGGTTTTAAAGGAAATAATTATAGCATATGATATTTTTTTGTAACAAATGGTCATACGTCAAGAAATTATTTTGAGGAACTGTAATATATTTCATCTTGTGAAGGAAGAAATATTTCAATATCAAAGAATATGTAATAGCCCATTGAAACTTTTTAAAGGAACACATATAATAATAAAGAAACGATCTGATTCTATCATTGTGGAATAGAGGGACACACCATGCGTTTGTGACATGAATACCAAGGAAAAAATGCTAGAAGTAGAAGATAAATAACATTGAATTTGTCAACATCTCAACCAATAAATGATCAAACATGGTATTTGTTTAACGAGAGATCTTTTATATGTTCTGATCATGGAAAATAAACATGATATGGTATCAGGAAGAACACAGTGAAGGAAAAGGGACTCGAGAAAATATCCCAAACACTTGAACTGTACAACAAAAATGACTCTATTGGGAGAAAAAATGAAAAGGTGAAAAATAGGTTTATAGCCTCAGGGGAATCACAAAGAGTTGAATGAATGGTTTATCAATCACATCCTCTCCTATAATCAAAAAAAATTTCAAGGACATAATGTAAAAAACTTGGAAGAAAAAGGGAGGATCTAATCCAATTTTGAGAAATGAGAATGTACATTTAGTGAAGAACCCACCTGTAGCAAGAAACAGTGTGGAGACTCAAATATCTAAAAAAAGAAAAATTAATTAATATTATCTCTAAAATATCACATGCTTCAGAAGTGTACAAGTGAAATAAGGGGAAGTGTTCTCTAATGGAGTAATAATAATGATAATATGGATAGAGAAGAGATTCTCATTGAGGGAAAGAATCATAGGAAATTGAATTTGGGTGAAAACTCAATGAATGAAATTTTTTCTAGGATTATAAACCATAAATTTTGATGAATTCCAATCCCATAGAACCTAAATACCAGAAGAAGACATAGATATTGGTGATGAATATCTAGTCATATGTCCATAAAAACTAAAATTGATTGGGTAGTTGGAAAAACCCCATTAAGAGTACAGTGCTTTGCAAGAATGCATCAAAGGGTTAATCCAATATCTTCAACCAAAATATTCTTCTTAACGATTATATGGAGAATCCTCTCCCATTATGTATACATTTTTTAAACTAGTGTTCATGTGTTTTAGGTTCCATGGAAGATACGATCCAATGGTTAGTGTCATTAAAAGATTCAAAGTGGTGATGTAATGTGGTCTATAATTTCAATCAAATCAAATTCGTCACAAGAGTTGAATAATTAATCTGGAATAATTAATTTAAATGAGTTAATAGAATATGGATACATGGAATTTATATATGTAATTGATCACAATGAACAATGAATATGTTATTAACTATATCACATGGTTCTTACACCTAGTTTTCACTCAGTAGTCTTAGCTGTTTTGTTAATGGCTCTTTGAAAAGTGCCACATGAGAATAAATGATACTGGGGGAGAAGAATATGTGTTGGTATAAATGGTGAGCCTAGAAATAGTAAGTGTTTCACATCATAGGGGGTTCATTATATATCCTAATCAAGATGCAAGATCTTAATGGGATATCAAATATGGAATCTTATGTCATCTGACATCATGAAGACCGATTGTGGGTGAAGTAGAAAAACTCTTGTATTTCATGATAATTTATTTTACTCTAACAGTATGGTATTCACTGATTATATTCAAGAATCCAATAAGATTTGAGAGAATTTCAAAAATCATTCAACATGAAGCTTCAAAATTAGTTGAAAGTAATGGTGTCACAATAGTTGATAATGAAGAGAATCTTTTAGATAATATTGAATAGTCTCGTTATTGAAAAAATAGGGAGGTAAGAAACTCAGAGGGAGTTGATGTCGAAAATAATGATCTATATGAAGATATTGATGATGATTAGGAAAAAGAAACTAGAAAATAATATTGCGGTAAAGCTATGAATGAATAGATTGAGCAATTTGATAAGAATCAGATATGGGATAAAGTTTTGAGGCCAAGAGACTATAATGTCGTGATGAAAAAATGGATCTTTCACAAAAAAACTATGAATATGGTGTTGTGATTCGAAAAAATGAGTTAATCTTTTTTATAGGGTACTCCAAAATTGAGGGTATTTATTTTCATTAAACCTTTCCACATGTTGAAATGATAAATACAATTCTGTTATTATTGTCCATAATAGTGACATGAATGTTATAGGTCTTCCAGATGGATGTCAAGTCAGTATTTTGTAATTGGGTTCTAGAAGAAGAATATAATATTAAGTGGACAAATGTTTTTCTCATTCATAAAGAAGAGAAATGAATTTTTCTATGTAAGAAGGCTTTATATTTATTGAAGCAAGAACTAAGAGCATGATATTCATGGCTAGATCAGGTTTTTTGAAATATATTGGATTTCAGTGTGGTAATGTTTATTAAAAGCTATATGTCAACCATGAAAGTAATGAAATGATGATAGTGTAGGTAACACTAGGGATGAATAGAAATTTAATTTTATGATATAAAAATACCATAGAGGTTTTTTGAAGATTCAAAATGGACAATTTCGTGCAGATGGCGACTTCAATGGCTACCTAGATGAAACAGTCGAGAGACGATGAATTCAAAGCGGTTAGTGTAATAAAATAAAAAAAGATAATTGAGATCCTATTATACATATAAGTGTCATGACTAGATATTTTCTTCCCATGTTCCATGAAATAAGATATCATAGAAATACCATGGAAATTCACATATTTACAGTAAAATTAATACATTGGTATATAAATAAATATTGGGCCGCATTAGAAGATTATAGAAAATAAACATCATGTGGTGAATTTTTTCTTAGAGGATTATACATTTATTGGTTGAGAAATAAAATGAATTTCATTTCATTGAGCACTAGAGAATATGAATATATTGCAACCACTCAAGTGTGCATGCAGTTAATATGGATGAAGCAGTAGCTTTATGATATTGGATTTGAAGTGAAGTATTTGATCTTAATACATTGTGATAATTCATGTTCTATTAATATTATAAAAAACAAATTAAATCATTGAAGTAATAATCACATTGAAAATAAATTTCATTTTATCAAAGAGAAGGTTTAGCATGTGTTTTTGAAGTTGAAGTATGTGTCTACAGAATAATAGGATGTATACATTTTGAAAAAGGCCTTACCTAATGAATCATTTGAGATGCATCGGCATGCTATGAGAGTTCATTCGACACCCCGGTCTTGAAAAAGTGGGGATGTGGGAACGCCTCTCTCCCCAAGGTGTGGTGTATTTTCACCTAATGTATTGATCAATGTTCCTTACTCTGTTTCAGACCACAAAAGAGAGACCATAGGTTCATTGACATGGGGGGATAATGTGTGACTTTTCAATGGAGAGAAATTATGGCTTGAGAATGGCTAAAATATCTTAAGTTAAGAGATAGTGTGCAGATGATAGGTGGAGTAGATAGATACAGAGATAATTTAATAGAAGGGAGTATGAAATCAGAAGATGCTAGAAGGGGCGAATCAAATAAGATATATCATGGAAGCTAAGGATCATGATTAAAGGAGTTGTTTGGTTTCAAAAATTGGGGTCAGGAATGAAGTAATTTATTGAAAAACATTTTATTATACTCTTGTTTCTCACACAGAGCACAGATTATGTGGGATTAGTGTATGTATTGAGAATATCCTTGATCCCTATCTAAATCGCATGAAGTAAATGTTGGTAAAATATTGATGAAGATATAAAGATGTATCATTTTATGAAAGAGATGTCAACAAACCTAAAGGGGGATATTGTTGGGAACTAATTCCCCAAGGTAACATTGCAGCATTTTTGGGTTGGTTGTGTTTGTTGACATGGTATTTTTCTATAGTGAATATTCGAGTTCCAGAGATATTGTTGGTGGGAAAATCTTATAAATAGGCCTCTACCACCTTGAGAAGAGTATAGTAACTAAAAAATCATAATTATCTTGAATCAAAAAATATTTTTATAAAGGTAGTGATCTTCGTGAATGTTATGGAATTCTAACAGGAAAATTGAGCTTTGCAAAAAAATGAAAATTGTGAAGGCTAGTTGAGCATTGAAAAGGTGGTGTGCTTCGTTAATGTTTATTGAGTTTCAAAAAAATGAACAATCTTTGCAAAAAAAATTATTATCTCTACGAAATAATTATCCTTGAGAAAGGTGGTGTACCTTTTAAAGAACAGTTTGAGCTTCACGAAAGAAGGAGCTTTGTGAAGTTGTGATCTTTGCGAAGGATGTTAAAAAGGGATTTCCCAGTTAACTATGGTAATGTTTAATTAATTTATTTGATGAAATTGGAACATCAATAATGAATCCATCTATGCCTACGGATTTGTTAATTAATGAACACTAATGGAATTAATATTCAATAATATATTAGTCGATCTCTTCCAAGAGTAGTGATCAAATGAAGAGGAAGACAATTATCCTTCTCACTAGTAGTGAGATAGAGAAAGAGACCAAGGGATTGATCACTTAGAATGAATTTATAAGACCCTCTATGGTATATAATAGGATCATTTCCATTTTTTGCTCATTACATGTAACTGAGGGAGGGTGATCCATTTAAAAAACATTGTGTCCTGGTGCTTTCTTTCATGTATTACATTCAAAGAATCATCATGAAATAAATAAAGAAATAATAATATCAGAATTAACACTTAACAGAAAACAAACCGAACCTTATAATAAAGTGGTCATGATCTATGGGGTACATAGACATTAGGAAATAATATTCATACCCTGATTCACCCCCCCCCCTCAGAGTATCTATGCCCTTATTGGACCTAATAGCGCCTCACTAGAAATGTTTGGTGGTTCATGTTGATAGTGCCTCATCCAATGAAACATCTTCCAATAGTACCTCACCCATAACATATCATCTTGTGGTTCCTCATGGGTAGTGCATTTTCAAGTGGTGTCTCATGAATAGTGTTTGTAGTTCTTCCATTTTTACCTTTTTGACAACATTCTTTTATGTAAAATTCTTTTAAGGCCCTATTTTAATGGTTTTAAGACTCATTCAAAGCCCGTAAATTGTATCATTAATTACCTAAGGGTCTGAAAACTTTTAATTAGTAAAAATACATTATCTTCCCCTCATTTTCCTTCAATAGAAATTAAATAATGTATTTAAAACCAGGAATCCATTTAAATATTTCCAAAGACAAGATACCCTTGCCACTTATTCTTTGTTCTTGGTTCCTCTTTCTATGGGACGCCCCAAATTCTTCGTTGCATTGGATTCGAGTGAACAGCTATAGGAGTTGGTTCGTGTCTCCTCAAATATTTTATTACTTCATGTGTGCCCTTATTTTTGGTGTGACCGAGCAGTTCCATTAATTATTCTTCCAAGTATTTTTTTCATTCATATTTATTAATTTCGAATCATGTCTGGTGGGAATATGGATGTTTCTATTTGTTTATATAGTTCAATTTTGATTAATAAATACAATTAAACTTATTGAGGATCAATATATTGGGGTTTGGGAAAACTGATGTATTATCTTCCTTTATTATTATTTTTGTTATTTTTAAATGTACGGTCTAATTACCCACTAAAAATCACTATTTTTTGGGATCCTTGTTTATACACTGAATGATTTATAGAATGCAGTTTTTTTATTTCTCATTGGATTCCTATTTATGAACATTGTTAACCATGTACACGGCTAGTAAATGCATGAACCAAGATCATACAGTTCATTTATAAAACATTAATTAACATGGGAATTTATAGAATGGATTTCTTACTAAAAATTAAATATTTTTTCTTTGGTAAATGTGGTGATGTGGTTATGGGAATGCATGTGCACATGGGGTTAGTTATGTTAACAAAGAAATATAGGCACTGTGCGATGATGGACCAGGGCTGTGAAACTAGTTCTGTTGTGATATGTTGATGGGGGTCATTGTGAGTTGGATTTTTTTTTTTTGGCATTTTGCTTTAGGCTGGGTGACACTAAAGAATGATAATAGGGATTCATATGGGTCCTTTAATATTGATAACATATAGAAAGATCCACCCTATTTATAGAGGTCATTGTATGACATCTCTTTAATTTTATGGGTGTTAATTTACCAATCTCTTCATCACTCAGATGACTTTGAATGATTGTCACTATGTTTCTTAATTGCGTGGGTAGTGATGGAATGAATAAATAATTTCTTAGTAGTGTTTGGATGACTTAGGATAGTCTTGTTAATGATATTCAAGTGGTTAACAAAATATTAAAATGGTGGTTCTGTGATTAAGAACTGTTGATTGTAGATAATGAAATGAGTTGGTGTTTAACATAGGGGTAATTTGAAGATAAATTTTGTTATTTGGGTCCTTTCCATATAAAATAATTACTATAGATCCTAATAATTTCGGTTATAGGTTGTATAAAAAGGTGACATTGTTATGAGTAGGTTGTTCTCTTAATAACTTATAGGTTGTGATGTGTCATCTGATACTATACAAATACAATAATATTCATGTAATTTATATATTCACACCACCCACGTTGAGGACTATGTTCCAAAAAGACACAAATTCAAGCGGAGGGTGTATTTCCCGTCATCTCGGAGGGAGGATGGATGGTTATCCACCAGTTATTCCTTATTCCCTTTTCAATGCGATGATTTCCTACGTTTCTTTAGGTAAGTGGTGATGAGATGTGATGTGTTGTGGGGACCATGTGTGTGCAGGCAGGATGTGTTGTGAGGCCCAGGTGTGTGCGAGAGGGGTGTACTGTTGTATGTGCCCCATGTGTGTGTATGTGGAATGGGATGTGGAATGTTTAGAAGAGGTGGGAGCACCAAGATGATTTTATTTTTGGTGTGAGATACGATAATTAGTTGGAAATTGGTGTGAGGTTCCTTATCATCGATGTTATTTTTATTATATTACTTGACATGTATTACATAGTTAGTGTTCTATGGTATGGTTAGGATGGTTATTAAATCAATTTTGGTTTTTTCTTTCTTTTGAAATATTCTCAGAGGAACATTAGTAAGCTTATCCAACTTTTGAAAGCGAGACATTGGGTTCTTTTCTGAGTATAATTTTATTCTCAACATATGTTTATAAGAGTACTTTTATTTTATAGGAGGATCTTGTAGAATGTTCCTGGTGTTACAAGATCAGACCTTCAGACAGTTGTTCTGTCACTACTTTGACTTACTTTTCAGTACAATTTTAAGACAAATGTTCTATATCTGTTCTATTTATACATGCATTGTGGGGTGTTTTTGTATATTTTCATATTATGTATTATTGTTTAAATTTGGATTATTCATCTTATCTCCCGATATTGTATCATAAATAGGGAAATTCAACCCATATTGTGAGATTTTTACACCCATGATGCTAGTGGCTAACCTGGGGCCAACTAGAGGTGGGGCTCATGTGGGGTCATTGTCTCCCTTCATTCATTTACATCCCCTAAGGGGTATCATTGGAGTGAGGCATTCATGAAATGGTACATCTATGACTAGAAAAGATGTATTGTGATCACTATTGGTAATACTGATGTCCATGTAAATTTAAGGATATAATGTAATATGTAATATGATGTTTCACCTCTAATCATGTGATGGTCAAGAATCATAGGCAGACTGGTTTTTTGCATAGTTTTAGCATATCGGGTTGTATGTAGGAATTAGAGACCTTGAACTTTGTTATAGGATTACATATGAAACCTTGAAATAATAATACATTTTAGGTTATCATGGACTAACTTTTTGAGTTATCCCATTTATTTCTTAATAGGGATACTTTATAAATTAATGATATGGGAAGTCTCTATGTGTGGGAGATATTTAAATTAAATTATGTTCCAAGGAGAACCATTTTCAATGGAGAGCCCTGTTTAATGTCATATTTATGCAATGGCCTTCAAAAGATATTGGGATCATGGGTTCTCCTATTATTATCATATCATATATATACTTATATGAAATATAAATAGATGATTCAGATTCTATAGGATATGTTGTGAACTCGTGTTTCAGATTTCATCTGTTCTTGGGAGAAACATCATACATATTGGATGTTTTCTTATAAAATAATAATTCAATAATTGATCAAAATGGATCCCTTTTTGGATTTTAATGGAAGGTCATTGTATTCACCTCTATCCATGTTAGTGGAAGGTGAGTTAGAAATTGCGGGACCTAGTCTCATGTAGGATACATTAGAGAATCTATAGTTGATAAGAAAATGATTAGTGACCACCAAAAGAGGGTAGACATCATACATATTCCATTAAAGATGACATCTGAATATTTATATTTCGCATGGTTTTTCATTAACTATCAATGATGTTGGGAAATTCCATATCATGAATATGGGAATACTATCACCCATATTCTTTGGTTAATTTTAGATGATGGAGAGAATCACTCTAGTGAAATTCCAATTGGATTTCCACAACACTAAAATTACATAAATGATTTGAATAACATTATTGAAATTAATAGATATAATCTTATATCTTCTTACATGATATAATTTGATGGTGTTGAAATTGATGTTGATGCATTCAATTTGGAGCATCAATTCCATATAATTGACAATTGTGATAAGAATCTAGGAGGGGTGACCATTACTCTTGTGTGAGTGCAGTCACATCATAGGAATTTTTAAATGAATAATTAAGAGAAAGAGTCTTATATGTGGGACCGAACGGTTTCCCAGAGAGTTTCTACGTGGTGGCTTGGGAGTTTCTACGTGGTGTCTTGTGAGTTTGTGGGGGTTCATGTGATTGAAGCTATCCAATACTTTTTCAAGGGAGGAGCCATTGGCAGGTGTACCTGTTCTTCTTGAGTTATTTTGCTACCTAAAATTAACGATCCTTCATCTATTGATCATTTTAGGCCCATTTGTTTGTGTAATGTGTCTTACAAAATACTGACTACTTTGCTTTCTATGAGGTTCAATAGGATGATTCCAAAGGTGATCTCCCGGGAGGAACATGGCTTTATCAAGGGAAGGGGTATCCAAGGTGTGATTGGTATTTCAAGGGAAGTAGGGGATGACATTAATAAAAGGGTAATTGGATCCAATATTATTGTACAAGTGGATATGAATAAAGCATATGACAAGCTCAAGTGGAGCATTATTATTCGGGTCATGAGGAAACTCTGCTTTCATGAATGGGTATGCGATTTATGCTTTCGATGTTATTATTCACCATGTCTGTCCATCTCTTTTTTGGATAAAGGATTTGGCTATTTCAAAAGTGTGCGGGGGGTGAGACAAGGTTATCCTCTATCACCCATATTATTTATCATAGCCTAATAGGTCCTCTCTCAGAGTCTGCTCTGTGGAATTGAGGAAAGAAAGACATGTCTGTATCACTCCAAAGCCTCAGATGGTGCATTCTATCATATCATGTTTTTCGATGATATTAATGAATTCTTAAATGGCAGGAGATCTTTTATACTCAAATTTTTGAAGACTATGGAGATCTATGGCAGCCTTAGTGGTCAACACATTAATGTTGGTAAGAGAAGGGCCTTCATTTCTAACAGATGTTCAAGAAGGAGGGCTCATACTATTGGAGACATTCTGGGAATTCATCAAAGCCATTTTCTAATGATGTACCTCAGAGCGCCAATCTATAATGGTCATGTCAAAAAGAACTTTCTCGACGAGATCATCAACAAATTATCGGGAGGATACTCAGCTGAAAAAACAGGTTCCTTTCATTTGTGGGACACATTTCACTCATCAAAAATGTCCTTTCCTCCATACTGATGCATGTCTTATCCATTATAACTCCCCCAAAGGAGTTATAGATTTGCTGGAAAGGCTCATGACCTCGTTTCTTTGGGATGCCAATGCTACGGGCATAGCGCATTGGGTTGCATGGAGCCCTCAAGCGAATCCAGTTGAAGAGGGAGGATTCAACCTTAAAGATGTGTCTTTATCAATGCAGTCAATGCAAGGCTGTCTCGCATGGGAGGTCTTGGAAGGGAAATCTATCTAGGCCAAAATCCTCAGAACAAAATATGGTCATAACCGGGAGGAGTGGGATAGATGAAAACATTCTAGTTTTGGGAAAACCATACTAGGCCATTTGGAAATTCTGCAGGATGCATCCAGTTGGGTTATTGGAAAAGGGGATGTCATCATGTGGATGGAAAACAGGATTAGTGAAAATCTTTATTTCACATGTTGTTCTATCCCGAGAATGATATTGAAGGAGGCGATATGTTTCCCTAGTCTACTTGAATCCATTTTAAGCACGGAGCAGTTTTCCACCTTTAAAGAGATGGTGTTTGCGGAGGAGCCAGATCGGTGCTTTTTCACGGGTTCTCCTTTGGGTCACTTCAGCGGACACGACTACCGGGCAATGTTACATCCAAAGGGAGAGGGTGACGTATGGGACACACGTCTCTAGTGTAGGGAGGTGCCTACTAAAATGAATTTCCTTGTCTGGAGGGTGCACAATCAATCTTTACCAATAGAGGATAATATCCTGAGGAAAGGGATTTCCAAGGCATCCCGCTGGGTCTGCTATTCCAATCCCCAGGTAGAGTCGATCCTCCATTTTTTTTATCAAAATTGAATTTTCCAGTGGCCTTTGGTCTTCCATGGGAACTTGGGGGAATTTCAACACTGCATGCACCACCATGCAGGAATTTATCGTGAGCTGGTTCCTGGTTTCAGAATGAGTCGAAATGGATGTCAAGATTCATAGAATCATTATCATTGCTCAGTTTTGTACATTGTCGGAGGAAAGGAACAAATAAAGGATTGGTACGCACCCTTCTCAAGCTTTTCAACATGGGAGGATGATGTCAATGATCCACGATTTGGGTTCTCTGATCAGAGGCGGACTGCAAACTTCTATTTGTTGCAGACTGCTCAACAAGCCTTTATCCAAAATAGTCCCCCTGGGTTGCTGGATCAAATGGATTACACCTCTGACAGGGTTAAAACCGAATGTTTATGGCTCATTTATGCATGGGAAGATGCGTGGGGGTAGTTTGCTGAGGGATAGATCTTGCTCGGTGCTATTTTCTTTCAGTAGCTTTTATGGTCTGGGGAGCTCCTTGGGTGAGGAAATGAAAGCAATTCACACTGGTGTCACCCTTTTCAGGAATCTGTCGTTGACTTTTTCAGAAGTTGAGTCTGATTATGAGACTATCATTCGGGTGTTAAATGGACAGATGGAGGCCTCATGTGACCTGACATACCTTGTTCGATGTTGCTCCTTGGAAATAGGACATGGATGCACAGTTCGCCACACACTTTGAGAGGCTAACTTTGCTGCAGACTCTCTGTCACGGGGGAGTAGTTTGGAGGATCCTTTTTTGGTGTTTGAGAGTCTGGGATCATTTCCCAAGGATTGTAATAATTTTGTGCAAGGCGACTCACTTAGCATGCATCACTTTAGGCCACTGTGACCCCCCTTTGGTTCATGGTTATTACACCCATATTTGAATAAAAGAGAAATTTTCGATTGAGATATTATATGGTGGTGAGGTTGTTAAATCTCATCTTTTTATAGGTGTGTTCCTTTTTAGGTTTTCAGTTAAAGTTATTCAAGGTTTGTTAAAATAATATTAACATTGGGTTTTGAGAACCATTACAATCCTAATTCATTATTTCAGTCATTTTAGAGGTCTTGGATATTGCTAGTTGATGTATGATGGGAGTGGCCAGTGGTGGTTCATAAGCATAGAGAATCTGTAGAACTATATGATAGCTGGTGCAGTCGACCAACAATCTAGTTGGATATTGGAAGTGAGGGTATCTGATAAGAGACTCCCTAATAATCCAATTCAAACCCACTATATATAATGTGGGGTTCCATTCCACTCATTCTTACAAGAGGACACTAGTTTAGATCCATTGGTTCCCACCCAAAACACAGTGGTGTGAGGATGGGTCTTGTGAGTGAGGGGTTGTGATGTTTTTTTCACCAGAAACACTTTTAATCTCCTATTAACGCCTAATATGACCCTAATATAGGGTTTTTAAAATTTATAGGTTCTTCAAGGATCTCAAGGATTCACTAATACTATTCTTATTCCCCCGAATTCATTCCTCAATCCAAAAAACTTTGAACAGTGTCTTCCTAAAAGAATTATGTTTCTACCATTTTTTAATGTGAATCCTTCTTCTTTCAGACATAATTATATATATTTTTTACTACCAATATGTGATCATTATGTTTCACTTCTATTCAGTTCTCGAACATGGATCTCATCTTCTTTTTTCTTATTGTGGGTGGTCACAACTAACTTTTTTATATTGGTTTCATTATTCTACTATGTGGAATAAGTGATACAACACTGGAACATCCTATATGTAACCTAACCAAATTTGTAACATACTATTTTTATGAAATCCATATAGTTATATATTTCATGGATCCATTTGGTATTACTAGAATTCATATTGAGAATATTAAAATTTCGGGATCTATGCCAACCATTGAAAATTGGTTTTGATAATCATAGATCCCAATAATGAATTGAATGTTAATTGAGAATTGGATTAATATTATAAATTTTATTAACAAGTGAATTAAGGTGTTTTGAGGGATATAGATTCACATGATTTGAAATTAGTTATTTTGAATGTAATTCTCTTTTCAGGATAACATATTGAAATATGGTTATTTGTAATGAAAAGGATAATTAGAATCAATTTACAATAGAAATTGAGTTGTTAAAATTTCATTGCTAATTGGTAACATGGAATTATGAAAATTAATTGATGATAAATTGTATTTTTTAAATTAACCAATATGTCATGTTTGATAAATTCGAATGCATTGACTCTTGTTTTATTTTTTTTGTGAATTTTAAAATCTTCCATAATATGGGAATTCAAATGAGGTATGTTGTCATCTTTGCATGTAAGTTACCCTAGCATGAAAATTCACACTAGATTATATGATATTTTCCCATGAAATGGTCTTACAAAATTAGAACACATAAGTGACTCGAAAAGGAAAATTCCCATAGATCCTTGTATGATATGGTTATGTTTTCCTTTGGCATGGTCTTTTAGCCGAGAAATAAATAAGAATATCTGGAAGGGGTATTCACATAGAGCCTAGTATTACTTGTTCACTTGATGGATGAAGTAAAAATACATTTTTTATTGAGATATGATATGAATGATTTTTTCAAAGTTGGGGAATCCACCAATAATTTAAGTGATACAACCAATGTAATATGATCAATCAATTGGAAAATATAATTTGCATCATGAAAACGTAGGTTTGGGTGACCTAAGGAGTAAATCTAGTGCCTGGGGATTATCAGGCTTACATGATGTTCTATATTAATTTTTGAATTAATTCTCCCTTTTAACCTATTATTTCATATATCATTTATCCATACTATATTTTTTATACAATATGAGTGTTAGTCCAATGAGTTATACTCACATCCTTTTTAGGTATCATTTGGTATTTGAGTAGAATTCATGGATATTGGAAATGAAATGGGCTAGGGGTGAAATGATTGATTAGTTTGTTGATGAAATTCATTAGATAATGGTGATAGAACTTGGTTTGATGATCAGGTTCAAGGCCATTGGTGTATTTTTTTTTGTATGTTCTAGTTGGGTTCATGTATAACTTCAAAATTATATTTAGTTGACATTCTATATGCAGTAAAATGTTTAATTATTTTTATTTTTATTAATATTAATTTACATATATATATATATGGATTGAGTAATTTATGTATGTGTTGGTCGGAGTGGTTACTCAATAGGGGGGGTGAATTGAGTTCCAATTAAAATTTCGGTTTAAAAGCTTTGTCTTAAAAAACACCAAATAAAATGCTGAATTAAACTGTAGTGAATTTATATCAATGTAAAGGTTCTGTTGGGTTCTCAAGGGATTGATTCTTTCCCAGTTAATCAAAATAGAAAGGTTGATTAACTTTTGAAACCAACATACTGATTTACAACTAATATAAACACTTGCGAATTTAATTATCAAAGTGACTTTAAAATTTTTTTGGTTTTAAAGTAATTAGCAAAGGAATAAAAGAATATCTTTGAAAGATATAGCACATCAGATATAACCAAGAGGTTCAGTCTCATGCCGAGACTTAGTCCTCTCAACAATTTGTATAAATTTGATCCACACCCTGGATCGGGGTTCACAACATTTTACAACTATACAGGTCCAAGACCTCTAGCACTGTTATTCGTGGGAAACAGAACAATAGCAACCAGCTGTCTAGGTCACACAAGACCTCTACCACTATCTCAGTGGGAAATAAAAGAAGTAAGAGGTTGAGTGAGGAGTTACAGATCCTCCAGTTAAAGTAGAGGAGATAGTGTGTGTGTGTTAAATGCAGGAGATAACACACACTGCTCGAAATGTGAAATAATGAATCACAGAGCAGAGATGTAGAGTTTAGAAATGGCTCAAGTGATTGCAGTGAATCTTTGGACTCCTTGAGTTTGATCAAGGATGATTCTGAGTCCTCTTCTGGTTTTTGTCTAAAAAACAGAGTGTCGTCTGCTTGGCATCCAGATTCAGAGATAGTGATAAATGTAGTGGATGAAGTTCTTCAATGTCCTCGTGAATGTACAGAACTCTTCTTGAATAAGCCTGAGTGTGTATGAGGTTCTATGTCTTCTACAAATGTCACATCCACCACTCTTTGCACTCATATATGTCTCGTTGTTGTCACACCAGTGTATTTGCACCATCAGGGACTTGTTGTATTTATGGAACGAGGTCTAGTAAAAGAAATGATTTCTTTTTTTAGGGATGAGGTACGGTTCCCTGACATCCAACAACCTTCATTAAATAAATCACAGAGCATTAAAATATTCCTAATATGACCGTTGGTTAGATTAAATAAAGATAAAGAAATTCAAAAAGCTGTTTATGACTATTGATGAGTCAAGTGATCGGTAGGTCATCAGCATCAGCATCGGTGAGACATCTTCAGTGACTCAGATGATCACCATCGGTGTGTCATGATCGGTGACTCATTTGATCTGGATCGGTGTGTTATCTTCAGTGACTCATTTGATCAGCATCGGTGTGTCATCTTTGGTGACTCATTTGATTAGCATCGGTGAGATATCTTCGGTGACTCAGATGATCAGCATTGGTGAGACATCTTCGGTGACTCAGATGATCAGCATCAGTGTTTCATCTTCGGTGACTCATTTTATCAGCATCGGTGAGACATCTTTGGTGACTCAGATGATCATCATCGGTGTTTCATCTTCGTTGAGACCGTTGTCCTTCGATATGGATTGGTGCAACCGTTTTCCTTTGATATGGATCAGTGAGACCGTTGTCTGTTTGATCCCGAGGACATCTAGAATACTTGTAAATCAATAACAAAGAGATAAAAACATTATTCAACCAATATACACAGATTCACTAATATATTGTGATTATGTATATGATAAATCCAACCGGATTAAGTAATTGATGATTTTTGATTATTAAAACAGTAATCATAGGAAGAATTCAACAATCTTCCGAAGGGCTCAACAATCTCGCCCTTTTTGATAATCACAAATCATATCCAAAAATAAAAATAATATATCATCAATAATAAGGCATAATAAGAATAAAAACATAATGAGATATAAATCTCCCACTAAATTTATGCCCTTAAATACTTATGCAAGCATTGCCATAGAAAGGTTCTCCCCCATGGATAAATAAAAAAAATCTCCCCCTGTAGAGATGCATCTCCCCCATATCCCCCATAGATCCATAGATATACAGATTTCTCCCCCTTTGGGATAATAAAAAAGGAGGGAAATAGATAAAGAGAGATTAAAAGAAGGCATTAGAGAGAATAAAAATAAAAGAGAATAAAGTTTATAAAGCATCTTAGTACAATCACAACATGGTTCACCGTATCAACAACAATGTACAACTATTTCTGGGGATGTAACGGGGCTTTTCCTTTGTCAGAAAGATCAATGGTTGGTAAGTTGGAAGGCTTGGAGGCAGGTTGAACTGGACGAATTTGAAAAGGGGGTAAGATGACTCTAGAGGGTGGAGGAGAGGATGCCACTGGGATTTGCTGTGGAGCTGTAGGAGTTGTTTGAGAAGAATGACGAGGAATTGGTCGGAGTTGAGATAGAGCTTGAGCAATGGGGATCTGATTTGGAGCAACATCAGAGACACTGAGAGGGTCAGTAGTAGGAATCACAATGGTGGTGGCTTGTGCATTCAGATAAGGCTTCAAAAGATTTATGAAATTCTGAAAAACTTCTACACCATACTGCATAGCCTTCTCAAAATCATCCTTATTCTCCATGAACCGTTCCAAGGTTGGAGTAAAATCTTGCAACTGTCGAACTTGATTCTTGAAAGCTTGAGTGACTGGAGGTAGTCTCAGATTGTCATCTAACACTTTGAAATTCACGGTCATCTCATGCTTGGTACAAATATTTGAAAAGTAGTGATCAACCTTTTCCTTGATCTCTCTCTGAGCTTTAGTGGAATCTGCTGAATATACTCTTACCATCTTATGAATATGATCACTGTGCTCCTTCATCTTCCACAACGAGTCCAAATCAAGAACTTGTCTAATGGTGGCCAATTCATCATGCACAATCTGCCTTAGAGCCTCTAGCTCACGAGTAGTGATCTTGGTTACTTTGGTTGTACTGGCTTGAGCAACTATCTGAGTTATCTCAGCTTTCAACTTTCTCAGATCAGACTTCTTAAGATGTTAAATCAGATTCCTCAACACTTCCATCATACCAGAGATGGTGGATCTAAATTAGTTGGATAAAGAAACTAAGCCAGATTGTAGATCCTTCATAATCTGATTTAGAGAGGCTATGTGCCTGCCAATAAACTCACCAGTATTAGCTAGGTATGGTTTAATAGAATTTGAAATTTCTTCTCAGACTGTATCTCTCACAGCAGTAAGCAACTCATTTTTGAACTTATCAAAATCAGACTAAGAGATAGTAGAACTAGGTAGATGAGCATCTGCAACATCAACAGCATGAGCAGACCTTCCCTCAACTGGTTGGCTTTCCATAATAACCGTATTAGATTCGGATTCTTCTTCTTCTTCTTCAGAATACTCTAAACCCAAAACAGCAAAACCAGGGTAATCATCCCAGACAACAGCACACATAGTATGTTTCGGTTTATCATAACTTTATTTTCCACTGATTTCAAGAGAATCTCTCTTGCCATTGGCATTTGTTTCTGGTACAGTTTGATGTTTTTCTGTTGGAGGTACATTAAGACCATCCACTGGTCGGTTATCACCATCATCATCATTATCATCATCATCATCATCTCCATTCCCATTTCCATTCTTCACAGAAACTTCACTCTCAGATACTTTAGTGTCACTAACTTCTTCATCACCAAGAACTGGTTCTGATTCAGGTAAGGGTAAAGGTGGACTGGTAGATCCAAAGTCTATTCTTCTCTTAGGGCTCACAGTATCAGGATCACTCCTATCATCAGGAGGTGACGTACTTCCTTCTTCTGTTTCAGCTTCTTCCATCCCTTGTTTACCAGACTCTTCAGTGTCTTTATTCCTTTCAACATCTACTTCTTCCTCATCATCAGAATAAATTGGATCCTCAACTGATTTCAAACCATGGTCTCTCAATAGCTTCGGCCTCTTTCCATGATCAGTGGGATTGTAAGATTCATACAACTTTTCCTCATCAGCAACCCAACATTTCTTCCATGGGTTCCAGTTTATTTTCATTCATTTACAAATTTATTTGTTAACACAAGAAGCACTATCAGATTCGGCTATCTCATCAGCTTCATCAACACATTCCAGATTCTTTAACATAGCAGAGGTCATTTTGGAATAGAACAAGGCAGTGGCTTTCTTAGAATGTTTCACCATTCCAGCTATGTGCACCATTACATATCTACATAAATTGATCTTCTCATGCGTCTTTAGTAAAAACAATAGAAAAACATCCTGGTATCTTACAGAAAAAAATCTCCTTTCCAGGGGAAAATTTGGTGCTGAATAAACTTAAAGAGAAGTCTACATTCACCATCTATCTCTAAGGCTGTGATTCTCCTTGACTCTTTTTTTTAAGTCAAAATCTCTAAAGCTAAATCATAAGAGAAGTATTCAGTGGTTGGAGGAATATTTCCAGCATAATCCTCATACCGACCCTCATGGGGTACATTCAAACATTCATCTCATTGTTTAGACGAAAAAGATATTTGCATTCCTTTCACTACAGAAGACATTCTGGAAGCCTCGACACCATCTAAAGTAACTTGTTGTTTTATATAAAACTCATGCACTAGCTTTGGGTAGTATACACGAGTGTTATCTGAGAACCAGGCTTTCCATCCTTGCGAATCTAAAACTTGTAACAACAATGATTTACTTGTCAAAATCCAGGAGGAGCTGACTTCCTTTTCTACAGCAACAATCCGAGTTTCCAGGTTCAGATTTACTGATCTTTGAGTGGTACTACTCGACTCCCCTCGAGCATGCTTTGAAGGTACAAGACCTTCTGATCCTTTTTTCGGTCTCTTCTCCTTAGCCATTTGATGATTCTGGGTAAAGAAGGAGTTTGAAGGTTCGAAGTAGAGGAGAAGATAGGAAATAAGTTTTGGCAGGAATGAAATGAAAGGTCAACGGTTTGGGGAATGGAAATAGTCACGTATCATTTATTTCTCCATTTAGGGTTCCCATAATAAAGATAAAAGTAGTTAATTAATCACAACAAAATAAAAAGTAATATAATAAATGATCGGTTTCACAGATCGGTTTCACAGATCGGTTTCACAGATAAGTTTCACAGATAAGTTTCGTAGATCAGTTTCACAGATCAGTTTCACACATCAGTTTCACAAATTGGTTTCACAGATCCATTTCACAGATCCGTTTCACAAATCAGTTTCATAGATCAGATTCACAGATCGGTTTCACAGATCAGTTTCACAGATCTCTCATACACAATTCTTGTTTAATAAAATTAATTCTTTCAGAACATAAAGGCTTTGTAAAAATATCAGCTAATTGATGTTCAGAACTAATAAATTCTAGAGAAATATCACCTTTATGATAATGATCTCTTAGAAAGTGATGTCTGATATCAATGTGCTTAGTCCTAGAGTGAGACACAGGGTTCTTAGATATGTTTATCGCACTAGTATTGTCACAGTTAATTGAAACCTGTTTAAAATCAAATCCATAGTCCAATAATGTGTGTTTCATCCACAGAATCTATGCACAGCAACTACCAGTAGCAATATATTTTTCTTTAGTAGTAGACAAGGCAAATGAGTTCTGTTTCTTACTACACCATGATACTAGGGACTTTCCAAGTAAATGACATGATCCAGATGTGCTTTTCCTATCTAACTTACATCTAGCAAAGTCAGCATCTAAATAACTAGTTAGGTCAAATGATTTTCCTTTTGGATAAAACAAACTTAAATTCATTGTATACTTAAGATATTTAAAAATCCTTTTAACATCCAGTAAGTGTGATTATTTAGGATTATCTTGAAATCTAGCACACATACACACACTAAACATGATATCTGGTCGACTAGTAGTAAGATAAAGTAAACTCCCAATCATGCCTCTATAATAGGATTGATCAACTGGATTCCCAGTTTCATCAACATCCAATTTACAGGTAGTACTCATAGGTATATCACTTTCCTTAATACTATCTAAACCAAAATGATTTAATAAATCCTTAGTATATTTACTTTGATTTAGAATAATACCATCTTTAGTTTGAAAGATTTGAAATCCAAGAAAATACTTAAGCTCTCCCATTAAGCTCATTTCAAACTCATTTTTCATAACCTTTGAAAATTCAGTACATAAAGAATTTTTATAAGATCCAAAAATAATATCATCAGCATAGATTTGTACTATTAACACATCTTTTGAAATCCTTTTTATAAAAAATGTGGGATCAACTATTCCTTTTGTAAATCATTTTGAAATAAGAAAGTTTGAAAGTCTTTCATACCAAGCTCTTGGAGATTGTTTTAAACCATATAATGATTTAGAAAGTTTAAAAACATGATTTTGAAAATGAGGATTTGAGAAACCAGGTGGTTGTTCTACAAAAACATTTTAAACAATAAAACCATTAAAAAGGCACTTTTCACATCCATTTGATATAACTTGAAATTAATATGTGATGCATAGGCAAGTAAGATCCTAACAGCCTCTAATCTAGCTACAGGTGCAAAGGTTTCCTCATAGTCAATTCCTTCTTCTTGATTGTAACCTTGTGTAACTAGCCTAGCTTTGTTTCTAATGATGTTTTTAGATTCATCAACTTTGTTTCTAAACACCCATTTTGTGCCTATGTTTATACTGTCCTTAGGTCTTTCTACTAATTTCAAGACTTTTTTTCTTTCAAATTGAATTAATTCCTCTTTCATAGCCATTACCCAAAATTCATCATTGATAGCATCATTGATATTTTTAGGTTCTAACTGTGAAAGAAAAGCTTGATGTTCAACCTGATTTCGTAGAGAAGCTCTAGTCTGTGTTCCTCTATCTAAATTAACTACAACTGTATCTAACAGATGGTTCTTTAGAATCCTAGTTGGTCTAGAAAAGGTACGACTCGAGATTTCAGGTTCATCTACAGGTTGAGGTTCAACAGAAGCAGGTTCTAGGAAATTTCCAGAACTGGATGTTTTAACTACAAGTCCACTGTCTTTATCATTAAGGTTCAAACCAGAGAGATCATCTTCAAGATTTTCAAGAGAGGTATTAGGTTCATGTGGATCAGTTTCATCAAATTTGATGTGAATAGATTCTTCCACACATTTGGTTCTTTTATTGAAAACTCTATAGGATTTATTAGAAGTAGAGTAACCAAGGAAAATTCCTTCATCACTCTTGGATGAAAATTTGTCGAGATTGTCTTTAGTATTAAGAATAAAGACTTTGCAGCCAAAAACATTGAAGTAGTAAACCTTAGGTTTCCTATGGTTCCACAACTCATAAGGGGTCCTCTTAAGAACAGGTCTGATCAAGACTCTATCGATAACATAACAAGCTGTATTTATAGCTTCATCCCAAAAATAAACCGGTAGGTTATACTCATTAAGCATAGTCCTAGAAATATCTTATAGGGTTCTATTTCTCCTTTCTACTACACCATTCTGTTGAGGTGTCCTAGGGGTAGAGAAATTGTGACTGTAGCCACTGTGTGAGCAGTAAGATTCAAACTCATGATTTTCAAACTCACAGCCATGATCACTTCTTAGAGTTTTAATCTTATGTCCACTAAGGTTTTCTACAGACTTGGAAAATTTTACAAAGCAAGAACAATCTTCACTTTTGTGAGCTAGAAAATATACCCAAGTATATCTAGAAAATTCATCTACAAGAACATAGACATAATGATTCCCATTTAAACTAGAAACTCTAGAAGGTGAAAATAAATCCATGTGAACCAACTCAAGAGGTTGAGAATTTGAAACTTCTTTATTTGATTTAAAAGAAACAATATGTTGATTTCCCTTTTGATAGGGATTAAAAACTTTGTCTGCTGGAAATTCAAGTTTGGGTAGGTCTCAAACTAAGTTCTTCCTAGAAATTTTTCTAAGTGAATGCACATTGCAGTGTCCTAATCTTCTGTGCCAAAGCCAATACTCTTTATGAAAAACATTTAAACAACTAATATTTTTCTTAGATAAATAATTTAAATCAACAACATAAAAATTTTCATTTCTTAAAGCAGAAAACACTAAAGAATTTTTAGAATTAAATACATTCCTAGAATCATTTTCAAATTTAACATAAAAACCATCATCACATAACTGAGAAATATATAACAAAATGTATTTAAGTCCATCAACAAATAAAACCTTAGAAATTAATACTGAGTCAGTGTTACCAATCTGGCCTAAGTCGATGATTTTTTCTTTTGAGTTATCACCAAAGGTGAAAAAGCCTCCATCAATCCTGACTAAGCTTTTAAAGCATGAGAAGTCTCCAGACATATGTCTTGAACATCCACTGTCCAAATACCTAGACTTTATACAAGAGATATTTAATAAGGTTCCCTACAAAACAGATTTAGATAGGAAATGATTTTGGTAGCCAGATCTTCTTGGGTCCAGACAGGTTAGCAATCAGAGCTTTTGGTACCCAAATTTGTCTTATGGGTCTCAGGAAAGTTGCAGAATCAACAGAATTTGAGAGATAAACCATATTAGATCCATAACTATGAATATAACTAGTCTAATCATATGATGTTTCAGAACTAGCAACATTCTGTCCAGATTTAGGAATGAATTTAGTTTTGGTAACTTTCCTTTGTCCAGGTTGGTATCCTATACTAGTAGTGTATCTAGGTGTTATTTTCTTACCTAGAATCTGAGTAAGAGTATCTTTACCATTTTTAAATTTCTCTAAGTCTTTCTTGAGTTGCTCATTAGATAATTTCAGTTCAGTGTTTTCTTTAATCAACTGAGCATTCTTTTCTATTTCAATATCAAGATCAGATTTATGTTTAACAGTTAAAGCATACTGTTTCTTTAAACCTTTGTATTTGTCTTTCAGCTCATTACAGGTTTCTTCTAATATATCACAGTATTCAAATAGTTCAGATTTTGACATGTTTTCTGAGTCAGAATCATGTTCAGAATAATATGAATTTGAAGCATGAGTTTCAGATGTTACCTCAGAGGTGTTTGTCATAAAACACATGTTTGCCTTATTTCTGTGTTCAATTTCAGAAACTTCAGATTCAGTGGAGCTATCTTCAGAAGCACTCCAAGTAGCCTTTATGGATTTCTTAAGCCTATTGTCCTTGTATTCATACATCTTCTTGTATTTCATCTTTGGATAGTCTTCTTTTATGTGTCCCTTTCTTTTGCACTCATAGCAGACAACTTCCTCTAATTTGTAAGATTTCTTCCAATCCTTTGTCCAATGTCCCTTGCTATCATACTTACCTTTATAATTTGATTTTATGAAAAAATTCTTCTTCCTATAAAACTTTTTAAACCATCTGGAAATGTGAGCCATCTCAGCATCACTATCAGAAGCACTTTCACTGTCTTCACATCTTGAACTCTCATTTATTGCATAACGCTTCTCCTTATCCTTGTTCTTTGACGTTGAAGTCTTGAAAGCAACTGACTTCCTTCTAGGTTCATCTTCTTCTTCTTTGTTAACCTTGAGTTCCTCTTCATACATCATCAACTTTCCAATTAGTTCCTTGACTGGTAGTTCACGAATATCACATGATTCTCTAATTGAGACAGAAGTTCCCCCTCCATTTTTCAGGTAGACATCTCAGAATTCTCATAATTTGTTCCTTTGATGGAACAATATTTCCCAGAGAAGTAATTGTGTTGACAATTTCATTAAACCTGAGATATATGTCAGAAATGGGTTCATCAGACTTCATATTAAAATTATCATACTTAATAGTATAAGTATTCAATCTCATTTCCTTAACATTAGTTGTTCCCTCATGAGAAATAGCTAAGGTAACCCAAATTTCATAAGCAGTTTTACAAGAAGATATTCTATTAAATTCCTCATCTCCTAAAGCACAGTACAAGGAATTCATAGTTTTGCAATTATTATTGTAGGCAGCCTTAGTAGCTTCATTCCAAGTAGTTCTAAAAGTAGTAGGAATTTTATATTCTGATTCTATAGTAGTCCAAATATCAAATCCCATGCTTTCTAAATGAATTTTCATCTTGATTTTCCACTGAGCATAGTTAGTGCCATTAAAAAATGGTGGTCTATTGGTAGCAACACCTTCAAGTCTATTATCCATGATAGCTTACTTAAAGCAGAGGTTTTAAAGAGATAAAAATTTAGAAATAACAGAAATTTTAAGAACTTTAAAATACAACTAAAATCACAGTTGAAAAACAGAGTACTTTAGAATATATTTAAACAACCTCTGATACCAATTGTTGGTCTGAGTGGATACTCAAGAGGGGGGGGGGGTAATTGAGTTCCAATTAAAATTTCGGTTTTAAAGATTTTTCTTAAAAAACCTCAAATAAAATACTGAATTAAATTGTAGTGAATTTATATCAATGTAAAGGTTCTGTTGGGTTCTCAAGTGATTGATTATTTCCCAGTTAATCAAAACAGAAAGTTTGATTAAATTTTGAAACCAACTTAATGATTTACAACTAATATAAACACTTGCGAATTTAATTATCAAAGTGACTTTAAAATAGTTTTTGTTTTAATGTAATTAGTAGCGGAATAAAAGAATAACATTGAAAGATATATCACAGCAGATATAACCAAGAGGTTCAGTCTCAAGCCGAGATAGAGTCCTCTCAACAATTTGTATAAATTTGATCCACACCCTGGATCGAGGTTAACCATAGTTTACAACTGTCCAGGTCCAAGACCTCTACCATTGTCATTCATGGGAAATAGAACAACATCAACCAGCTGTCCAGGTCACACACGACCTCTACCAATATCTCAGTGGGAAATAAAAGATGTATGAGTTTGAGTGAGGAGTTACAGATCCTCCAGTTAAAGTACATGAGACAGTGTGTGTGTTAAATGCAGGAGATAACACACACTGCTCGAATTGTGAAATAATGAATCACAGAGTAGAGATATAGAGTTTATAAATGGATCTAGTGATTCCAGTGAAGCTTTGGACTCCTTGAGTTTGATCAAAGATGATTCTGAGTCCTCTTCTGGTTTTTGTCTGAAAAACAGAGTGTCGTCTGCTTGGCATCCAGATTCAGAGATAGTAATAAATGTAGTGGATGAAGTTCTTCAATGTCCTCGTGAATGTACATAACTCTTCTTGAGTAAGCTTGAGTGTGTATGATGTTTTGTGTCTTCTACAACTGTCTCATCCACCACTCTTTGCACTCATATATGTCTTGTTGTTGTCACACCAGTGTATTTGCACCAGCAAGGACTTCTTGTATTTATGGCATGAGCTCTAGTAAAAGAAATGATTTCTTTTTGAAGGTATGAGGTACGGTTCCCTGACATCCAACAACCTTCATTAAATAAATAATAGAGCATTAAAATATTCCTAATATGACCGTTGGTTAGATTAAGTAAAGATAAAGAAATTCAAACAACTATTTATGACTTTCGTTGAGTCAAGTGATCGGTAGGTCATCCGCATCAGCATCAGTGAGACATCTTCGGTGAATCAGATGATCAGCATCGGTGTGTCATGATCGGTGACTCATTTGATCTGGATCGGTGTGTCATCTTTGGTGACTCATTTGATCAGCATCGGCGTGTCATCTTCGGTGACTCATTTGATTAGCATCGGTGAGACATCTTCGGTGACTCAGTTGATCAGCATTGGTGAGACATCTTCGGTGACCCAGATGATCAGCATCGGTGTGTCATCTTCAGTGACTCATTTGATCAGCATCGGTGAGACATCTTCGGTGGCTTAGATGATCAGCATCAGTGTGTCATCTTCGGTGAGACCGTTGTCCATCGATATGGATTGGTGTGACCATTGTCCTTTGATATAGAACGCTGAGACCGTTGTCTGTTTGATCCAGAGGACTTCCAGAATACTTGTAAATCAATAACAAAGATATTAAAACACGATCCAACCAATATACACAGATTCACTAAGAGATTGTGATTATTTATATGAGAAATCAAACTGGATTAAGTAATTGATGATTTTTTATTATTAAAATAGCAATCATAAGAAGAATTCAAAAAATATTCCAGAGGGCTCAACAGTATGTTTATCTTCTTATTGATTTATTTATATCATTTATCTTATTTCTTCTACTATTTCATCTTTATACTAGAGGGTATACTCTCCCCGGTGTATTCTTTAAATCCCCACTACTAGTTAGAAGGCTATGAAATATGGGTAGGCGCCTATGAGGTTTCATCATGTGATGGAGAACTAGGCTGGTGATGTTACAAAATTATGTTTATTTTAATATAGTAGTGGGATCATACTCTAAATTTTTTCCCATGGATAGTAATTCCAATATTTCATTTGAACCATCCTATATATTTCCATTAATATTTGAAAACGATCCAATAAAACTATAAAAGATATTATTTTTGAAAAATAATTACATAAACATTAAATTTGATCACATGATATCTCTAATATGGATGCTTAAAAAATATTGATTGTTTCCTCATTGAATTTCAGTCATTTCTATATCATTGTGTCTTTCCAAAAAAATGAAATCATAATTTTTTAGGCACTAGAAATACAAATAGGTTGAAAAATGATTTAGAGAAATATAAGATTTATATGAGTCATTAAATGTATTTTTTAATCTTCTATATGAGTGATCCATACACAAAAACCATCGATGATTTGTTTAAACTATTTTCTTCCTATGTTGTTTTCAATAATATAAAGTTCTTTACTTGAATGTAAGAAAACCTCTACTTTCCTTTAATTATATATCTAGAAAATTTATATATTCTAGGATGTCATATATAATAAAAGCGATCAATTAGTTTAGTATATAATATAAAATTTTATATGAATTATAAACATTGATACCATCCTACAATTAAATTATCAAATCATATATTAATGGTGAAAAATAAACATCTATATCATTTTGAAGCAGTTTTGGTCAAGAAATCATTGATATTATATTGATATATTTCATCTTCATAAAAAACTCAGGTGAGAAGTTGTAACTTACTACCAAAACAAGACATATGTGATATCTAATACTAATTTTTTGATAAATATTCATGTAATCTATGAATAATAAAAGTCATAGATTTCTAACATAATTTTTGTAGGAATAAATTTTCACAACAATTTTCTTTAGTTGTGGAAAATAATTTGAATGCCATAATTTTCAATAATTTATCCATTCATTTTTATGAAATATTATAAATTTTTTCATTATTTTAATTTGTAAATAAATATTATATATGAGGAATTATAGGAATATACATTAATTCTAAATAAAAAATATCAGTTCATGGATTAATAACTAAATAAACCTAAACCTTTTCTTTAGAGTTATATCGTGGTGTACTATATTTTGAAAACACTAATAGACCATCGCATACCATCATATATAACATACATTCTTTGGGGGAAGGAATGTATCTTCTTATACCCCACTACCAATAAGCATGTTTTTCACATTATAATGGATGTATAGAATATTATTTCCTATAGGATTTGTTTCTTTCAACAGGTATAGTAACACGATAAAACTTTTTTCACTCCATATATTTCAATCATTTAAGATGGAAATTATTAAAAATGTAGATTAAACCATAAATTTAATGCAAAATAGATAAATTTTCCATTCTATATGACCATATAGGTGCTCATTAATTTTTTTATTATCAATTATTTCTACTTTAATTTCTTCAAACAATTCATTAATTTGATGAGACTCGTCATCTTGAAAATATCCATAATCATTAGATCATAAATTATTACCAATTTCAATAAATTAACCCAATGTCTTGTAACATAGATTAAAAATATATAAAATAAATGATCATTTAATTTTAGTCCTTATAATATTGATATATTTAAAATTTTAATGATTGGATAAAAAATGATTGTTTAGAATCTTTCGTTCCTAAAATTCAAAGAAAAAATGAAAACCCATTATTGTATTCATCATTTGTTTGATATATTATAATCCATGTTTTATTCATTATCACAAGTAATAAATTTTAATTATTTAATGTTAGTTTCTATATTTTTCAATATAAATTCAAATTTATATTTATATATAAAAATACATAATAACATTAAAAAATTATTTTAAAAAACATTTTAAAAAATATATTATTATTAATATTTATATTAAATATATACATATAAATTTACATTTATTAGTAAAAAAATTATTGGAATCAATTCAATAAAATTAATATTATTATTTATATATTTTCCTAAATGAATAGAAAAATATTTTTAAAAATATGAATGTAGTGGATATAAAAAATAGTTGATATATTGAAAGTGTTATTTTGTATGAAATACTCATAAGGGAAAATATATAATAATAACATAAAATTTTTATGAAATAATATTTATTACATAGATATTTTACATTATAAATAATAGAATTTACCCAAATTATAAAATATGTACATGGAATAAAAAATTGATTATTCATATATATAGATTATAAAAAATTAATTATACAAATATCACACATAGATTATAGTAATAATATGACATATATATTCATTATTAATATAAATTAGTTCAAAAACAGTAATTTGGGACACAAGGATTCCACATTACAACACATAGAAATATTATAGAATATAACATTAATGAAAAATTCAAAAGTAAAATAAAATTTAATATTTAATTAAAAATTAAATATATAAATTTCACCAAAATTTTACTTGATATAAAAAATGAAATCTAAAATTAAAAAGGTAATTCAAAATTTAGTATATTTATTCCATAGTACAATACACTGGCACTAAATTATAATTTTTTTTATCTTTTATCAGTTGATATTAGACTTATTATAATACAGATCTCAAATAATTTTATTCCATATTATAATAAAAAAATTATATTCCAAAATAATATATAATAATTAAAAAATAAATTATTATTGTTATAAAACATAAATTGTAGTTTATATGATGATTAATAAATATAGAGATAACAAATTACAAAATAGAGTAAAATACATTAGATGAAAAGGACAAAAATACAATGTTTTGAAAAAATAATTTAGAGACTGAATATGGAGACTGATTATGATAGGGGAATGAGGTAGGATTATGTTAATTGGTAGCCAAGGAATCAAATAATCAAAGTTTCATTTTTTTATTTTTAATATATAATCAATTTTTTTCAACTGAATGAAATAAACCTAAATGATATGTTCCAAAAAAATTAAAAAACTTTATTGTTTTCCACATCAATTGTTAATAAATAATGTTCAAAATATGTTTTATATATTTTTTAATTAATATCCGAGGTGGAAAATGGATTCCTAAATTGGATTTTCAAAAACTATGAAAAAATTGTGTTTCACAGGTTTTATTAATTCACTTATAAACAAAACTAAATAAAACCCCATTTATAATTCTCATTATAAATGCATCATTTTATATATTGTACATAGTGGTTCTCTACATAAAATAGTTTTAACAAGTTAGAGTCTTGTATCAAAATAATTTCATTTGAAAAAGTTTCATTAATTGCAATGTTTTTAGGAATAAGGTTTGATTCATACCATTTTAAGTCAAAATACGAGCTTCCAATTCTTTTAGGAAAGTGGAATGTATTTCTATTTATTTACTCATTAATTATAAAGTTATGGTAATATTGTGAACATGATTTGATAATATTTCTTACCTATTAAGGTTATATAATGGTTTACAAAGTGGTTGTTTCTATTAATAGTCAATATGATACTATAATTGTTTATAAATTTTTTTTACAGAGGATATTAAATTATGTTATATTTATTTAGTTTTTTTAATTTATTTTTTTCATATATTATTATGAAAAATAGTGTGTTCTAGTGTTTTCACCCCCCCCCCCCCAAGTAGTGGTTTCAAATTGAAAGGATGGATTTTTCTAAAATAACTAATAAATACATTCTAATTACCCTAAATATGATGTAAATTGTAACACAAAGGATGATATCTCACAGAGGCCACTCACACATACTAATTTTCTGGTATTAGTATTTTATTAGAATAATAAAAAATAACATTAATAGTTTTTATGAGGAAATATTTGAGATAAAAATATATATTTGATTTATAATTATAAAAATATTGTACAGTTGAAAACAAAAATGGAAATAAAAAAAGTCAGAAGAATGATACCAGTTTCATGACATAATACATTTGAGTTTCATTATTGAATTTAAAATTAATATAGATAATTTTATTCATTGAAAAATCATTAAACCATTAAATTAATCACCCATAATATGTTTATATTTTGAATATGAAATGTAAAGAAGACCTTGGAGCACATAGACTAGCCATTACCATCTTATAATTTAACCACATCCATCCATTATTCAATCCAAAAACTGGAGAGTCAAATTAGGGGGGTATTGAAATAGTGAAGAAGAAATCAAAGGATATATTACATTGTAAAAATAATGCCACATATATAGTATTATAAAATTTTAATATGTTTTCAAGGATAATTTTTTTTAAGAAATAAAACAACTAGAATTCCAAATTCCCATTGTAATTACATGGAATTAGATCCAATAATAGATTTCCATGAATATAGACATATGTTGGTCATATTAGAGGAAGCAGAAAAGAAAAAAATGAAATAATAGAGATAAAATGAAAACAATTGTATTAAAAAAATCATAAACTACTATAACAGATAAAACCAATAATTGGATTTTGAAAATGGATACTTTTTTTAAAATAAGTGATGGTATAAATTTATAGGCAAGAGGGGTGGATAGTTTCCATATAATCTATAATTCAATGGTTCGGTAATGTTTTCACTATTAAATGATTGAATTTATTATAGTGTAATTCTATAAAGTTTTCTTAATATATCTTTTCTTTCCACCAATAAATTGTTTAATTACTAATGTAATCTATTTTAGTATTAAGTACTCATTATATTCAAATCCTTTAATTTCCCTTTAATTTATCATCATTAAATATCCATAATCATAAGCATACATTGTTTATGATTTTTTATAATACACCTCTTATACATATATATTGAACATTTTCTCTCTTCTGGACTCATAATTTTTGATATATATTCCAAAAATTAAATTTAATCAAAATACACACTAAATCAACGGTCCTAATTGTATGGTACATTTGGGACAAGTATTAATAGATTCAATAATATTTCCAGTAAAATGGAATTTATGACAATATTTATATATTACTAGATGTGAATTTCTTTTTGAATTAGTTTTGAAAATGATATGATATAAATTCAAATTGAATAAAATTTAAAAATTAACCCATTTTCACAATAAATTCCAAAATATTTTTAAAACATAATAATGTGATAATTTTCAATGAAATAAAAAATTTGGAATTTTAAAACTGAGATATACAATAACATATATTAATATATAATTTTTATCATTTATAAATTGGATCCCTAGGCACTAAGAGAGTGATATATATTTTTTCTACACTAGTTAGTTGACACTTAAACTAGTGTCCCCTAGTTGGTAATTGTGCTAGGACTATGTTTATGTCATAAAGGAGGCCAATGTTGGAAATTTTTGTTTCATTTGTTGTTTGGAATGAAACATATGCCATTTTTTTGTCCTATATTACATATTTTCTAGGACTCCCTACTTTCGAAATCTTGTTAGTTTCCTATGATTTTTGGTTCATTGTTTTTTATTTCATTTTATGTGAATCCAACATTATAATATGTATATTCCCTATTTCATTTTTTTTAATTGGTATAATTTTATTTCATCTATTTTTACTGAAGAAATTTGTTTCCATCTTATTTGATACTTCCTTTGTCCGTGGTGTGGTTTTTGATTAAATTATTTAATAATGGTGAATATTTCTATTAAGAAAATATTTGATAATTTCAAAATGGTGGTTAATGAAAATTAATAGTTTTATCAAGAATAATAGTGCTTTACCATTGATTGTTTAAATGTATTTTCTTTTAAAGTTAATATTTTTCCTTAATTTCAAATATAATTAGAGTTTAAAATTATCATTTTTTTAAAAAAAAGTGGTACCCTTTTTTATATAATGCACAATTATGGAGAAGTTTATTTTTTAAATGGAGTTTATACTATCATTATTGAAATTTCATATGTATGGAACTACATAGATCCAATTATAATTTTTATCCCAAACCTTACGCACAAATCCCCATTTCTATATAGTTATTATGTTTCCCTTCAGATTCTTATATTATGCTCTATGTTGATTCATGATGGTTTGTTCTATGGGGAGTGGGGGATGCGTTGTGAGGTGGTGGTATTACATGGGAATAATGGAGTTTATATTTCATTTGTTTAGCTTTTGTAGTTTATTTTTAGATATTCTTTATTATCCATTTCAACCTATTTTATTTTTATTTTATTAAATTTCTTTTATTGATATTTTATTGTAAATTCTATATATTTATTACTTTATATGTGATTTTGGATTTTTTATTTGGTTATTCCATTTTTGTTTTAGTTTTTTTCATTGAATACATAATTCTCTAATTAATTTAAATTTATTTACATATATTTTAATTCCTAATAAGTTTTCACTATTTATTTTATTTATTATTCATGAGATAAATGATTCACAAGATCTTCTAGCTTGATTCTCAATTACTAGTTTCATGTCCATTGGGATCACGAATTACCTAATGTCTCAGTCTATGGTGATTTAGGAACACGATATGTTTAATTAGGTTAGTTATTAATAGTTTCATTTATGTCCATTGAAAAATAATGACCAAAATATATATTATTTTATTTATAATTTTTTGTTCAATTTATGTAGAGATTAACTCAAAAATATCTATAACTAATATATAATGGTTAGCTAGGGTATATAAAATTATATAAACAAGACCGTAAAGTGGGGGATAATATTACCCAAGGGGGACATAATATTGATCCACTCACACTATATATCATCTCCCCTTTACTTGATTGATAAATAAGTAAATAAATGGGAAACCATATATTTATAAAAAAAATTCTATATCAATCCCAAATCCTAACATGAGATTATATCAATAATATGTGAAACAATGATCATCAGTTGAAAAACATATATTTTCAGCATATTAAATATATTTTTCCAATATTTTTTGTGCTTACTACCTCATCACTTGATCACATTTTATTCCACCATGATTTTTTAGTAATTTTATAAATTTATATAAAAAAAATTTATATCACCATTTTGGATATTTCCATACAAAAAGGTAGTTTTATATTCTTGACATAAAATTCCATATAATAATCTAAATTTAATTTTTTGAGAATTCTTTATTTATTGGGATCTATTTCATTTAACATGACAATGTACTAAATCCAAATACATGGGGACATAATGAGTTTTGAAAATTATATAATATTTGGGAAAATAGAATTGGAAAAAATTATGTAAATGTGTCCTAAAAGAGGCTTGAAGAATAAAAAATGGCTTATTCTTGTTGAAAATTAAATATTTCACAATTTTGGATATCTCGGTAAAATACTAGAAAAATATTCAGTCATTTAGGCCATTAGTGAAGGAATTCAAGTATAATGAGATAAATGATAATCCATTCCAAAACATTATACTGTCCTAAATTTCATTGAAAATATTCCAAACGCATCTAATATATCAAATTTTTAGGTCAAACATCCCAACATTATTACAAATCAACCAATGATAGTTTACTATCCAATGTTTCCAAATAAATTAAAGTTTTAAAGACTATATTGGAGTCAAAATTATCCACCCCTACTATAAATTAATAGGTGCCTCCACTTTTATTAATGGGGTTGTAAAATTTCTAAAGATAATATGGATTCTAGTAATATCTAGAGAAATGTCGGTCCAATATCTTTATGGTTTATTTTTGTATTTTCTTATTCCTTATCGTTATATACATATAAACCCTCAATGTGATCAATATAAGGTGTGTATTTTAAATTAATATAAATCTTTATGTCTATAATCTTTTTTAGATTAAAATAAGAAATATAGTTTTATTCTCTTGTTGTTCATTTTTTTTCAATTTTTGGTTTCTATTAAGCTCAAATAAGATTCAAACGACCAAAAATCCTCACCCATTCATGCATAAAATAGATTTTGTGATGATATCTTCTGGTTTGATTTTTATAATACCTTTAATTTTTATAAGTTTTCTTTTAGGATGTGTTGATTGAGTAAATTCATAGGCCGACACTCAATATAGTGCATTTTTTATTATGAGAACATTTTTTGATAGACGCCAACATGGAATGAACATTGATTTCTCTATGTGTCTTTTTGAAATGTTTATATAATTATATTGGATACATATCAATCTATTCAAAACCAATGGTTGTGAAAAAAGATTACATTTCCAATTCAATTATATGAGGTATCCTATTAGAAACTCACATATCTTATTTGATTTAATATTATATATGAGTAGGAATAAATGATTTATTCCACGTTGTTTTAGAGAAGTCGCTATATGGAATAAAGGAACAGTTACCCAAGTTGATCATGAATTATCTATATAACTAATTCCAATTTATTAACATAGTTTGGATTCTTCTCATCATATCCAAAACACTTACATTTTCTTTAGTCTCATTCAATCACATTAAAAGTTTTTTCTATTTCTATCTATAAGTATTTATTTTGAGATAATATATTGTTATTTGTAAGATTATTTTTTCCTCATAAAAACATAATATCTTATCTTCACAAATTTGATAGTGAGATTAAATTTTGGCACTATTACCAGGGAAAAATATTGTTTTTCTATCTCTCTCACCATTTTTTCTTCATTATTTTTTCCTCTTTTTTCCAGTTAAATTATTCCAAATAAAAATTAAATGAATTTTACCATGAAATTAATAATACTATACTCCCAAATAGTAGAGCTTTAAGAGTATGGAAATGAAGTAATATTTAAAAATCCATTATAGATAATCAAGGGGTTTCAAACCATGTTAAGAGTTACACTAATCCATTATTTGAAAAATAGTATAAAATAATATGATATTAAAAGAATTTACCACTACTATTGTAGAGTAATAACCAATATACAACCCATTCTCCATGGAAGAATCCAATATGGAGAATATATCAGGTCTCATCCACCTCCTTTAAAAATTTAAAAGTCTTCTTGGTATGGTTGCTCATAAAAATGTCAGGGACTTTCATATAATATGATCCACTATAAAACCCCAAGGAGGTTATGAGGACCTCACAACATGTAATGCATTCCATTTTCCCCTTGTTGGCATTACCATAGACCGATTATACTATCATCCTATTAAACATTATTGTTCAAATATCCATAAATGTCACTTTATATAGATTGTTATGGGTAACTCTTAAAATGAATCCATTGGAAAATATATTTTGGGAATTTCACATGATTAAAGGAAAAAAATTCAAGAATACTAGGAGAGATTTAAAAAAAATTCTCTAATTTCTTCGATAACCAAATTAGTGAACGAAAATTAATTCAATAATTATATAAGGGGCTTGTCCCCATAGATCTATAAATGATAAAACTATAAATAATTGTTCTTTAATGGACTATAATTATATAACTACACATGGATTTGTAGATAATTTAAATAAATATACATATAAATTCACGAATTAAGTGATAACTAATGCCTGAGGAGTTTGAGGGGAAACATTATTCCCAATAACAAAATATTAATAATAATGTTGATAAAATTAATAATATTTTAGTTAATTTAGATCATGATTGAGGTAATTGAAAATATAATTTTTTTACCTTTTTATTATTCTATTTTTAATGAGAACACCAATTTTTCTGAACAATTAACCCAACTTGAGGGCTCATCACAGTTTGTGAAACTATTATTTGTCCATGTTAATTTTAGCATCCTTCACCCTTAAAGAAATAATAATTCCAGAAAAATCAAATCCTTAGGTGGAAACAAACAAAATATGAAAAAATGAATCTTATAATATCCTATATAAAACATGTATGAACAAGGCCAATGTTTAAACCCTTATTATCATCTACCTACTTGGAATGACCCAATCGTCCCTTGATAATATAAACTTTTCCTTGAGTAATTTGTGAATTAAATTTTATTGTAGAACCTATGGCTCTAAAAAACCTGTCAATCAATAATTTCTAACCTATATACGCATGTGGGATAGTTGGAAAACCCATTAAATGAAATAAATATGGTATGTTGTAGAAAGCTACCACATAAAACTATTATTAGTCTCAGAGTAAGCTGTACAAAATTATGATAACACTTCATATAGGTTATCAAATTTCAAATTTGAATGATTTTTCACTACAATTATTTTTTCCAATTGAAAAATATATTTTTCAATTACTAATATACTAAATTAGATAAATTCATTAAACCAAATTGAAAACATATTATTGAGGATTTCTAAAATTAATCCTTCATCTCCACAATGGTTTTCTAAATCTGAGAGAAAATTTGTCAGTTATAATTGTAAAGAGATCATGGAAAATTTTAAAAATCTAAAAATAAACATTATTTTATTAGATATAGTTAACAAAATTCAATACTATTCCAAATTTATTAGCTAATGTTCTACCCACATGTGGTAACTGAATGGTAAATAGATATTTAAACCTGAGAGGAATGTATTAGACTTCATACAACCAACACTTCACACCAAATGGATGTATCTAGACACGTTTAAAATAACTTTCATTATAAGGGAGTCTTTATTTTCTAATTAAATGATTGATTTTTGTGATTTAATCAATAGTTTATCTCAATATATGTATACTTATTTATAGGATGGGTATCTTCAACCAATAATTATCATTGTTTATCATAACAAATAGATGAAAACATATTGAACAAGAGTGAACAAGGATATCTATTTACATGTAAATAATATTTTCATCCTTATATTATTTTATGTTCTAAAAATGGAAGTAGATTTAGTAAAATTAAATCAACCTCCCATATTTGGAATTCCATTTATTAGAATGATGAATAAAATCATCAATGTTCACAATAGAAGAATTTCTTTACATCATGGGGGAGAATTTTGTGTTTTTATAATTATTTATGAAATGAAAGACCTAGTTGGAGACCAATATTCTATTCCTATATTTTTTATGGATGTTATTACTAATGATACAGAAAAACACATCCATATTTCATTAACCTACATTATAATTCTTCTTCCTCTTCTTAATTCATGGATTTGTTTGGTTACAAATCATATTCTATATTATTTTATGATTTTAGAAAACTGCTATTTTTTTAATTGATTAGTGTGTTCATTTGAGGTATCCATAATCATTAATGATTTTTTGGATCATATTTACATTGATTCTATTTTTTCATAGAATAAACATGAGAAGATAGAAAAATTTTCATTGACATCACTTTCCAAAATTCCTTACACCAATCCTAAAACCTTTTTTGTGGGAATTAAAAACCCATTTCTATAATTTCAAATATGCCTATCATGAAGGAAATTAACAATTTACAAACATTTTTTCCAATATCCTCTCTCTGTCTTAGTAATTAAAACTAGTAGACCTTTCAAGATAGTATAGACATTTGATAAGATGGATATTTCTTAATAATACAAGGATTATACAAACTATTTTTATGCATAATATATTTTATTAAAGCATTGATAAACCTATAATTAATCATCAACACTGGATAAATTATAACCCATTTGAGAATTTTTTTTAATACCTTGTGAATTTCATGGACATTTCCATGGATGATTTTATAGGTTACAGATCATCCATTAATGTGTTTTGATAGCCCTTGGTGCTGTCCTTTTTCATTACATTAAAATGATGTAATATTAAATTATATGAAATACCATTTTATAATAGAGTGGGGGATTATACTTTGTAATTTTATTAATGTGATTGAATTCATTTTTATAATTAAAAAATATAAATAATTTCCTCCCTTATATATAAAAAATGTGTTCATATGTGGTATTATTTCATTGTTCCTTTTGGATTTAATAGACTATTCCTTATAATCCTTAGAAAATTGTATTTCTCTTCTATAGGATTCTTTAAGATGGTTTTGTGTTTATTTTTTATATAAAGATGAATTTAATTCATTAAAACTGAATCTCACATCCCCACCCATCACCCAACATTCAGGTATTAATATCTTATTCTAGTTTATGTGTGAGGTCTATAACATTTTAGTTGGGGAAATATTATCACAAATTGTTAAGAGAGATCCTCATGTCATTTAATATTCTTAATATACCACAGATCCTACATTGAAAAAAGAGTACCATAATGAAATATCTTATTTCCATTATATTCTCCATATCGAATTTTAATTTATATCGACTTATATGAAAATTTATTGTTTTCCCTAATCATGTCACCATTATGAATATCATTATGAAAACTAATGATAATCCCTACCTCATACAATAAATTTAAATCCTATAGGACTTTATAAAGAATATTAAGGAAAATTTATGAGTGGCCAATATGTTAACTTACAATTTATTAGGCTTGACTAAACATTTGATATTTTATGTTCACTCATATATCCCCATTGGTGTGTTCCTCTAGGATATGAAACTTTTTAACATATTTAAAATTACACCATGGTTTATAAATATTATAAAATTTTGTGTATCATATATAGTCACCAATTTTTTTATAATTTCGGAATTTTGTAGTATTAAGAATGAGTTACAATGTCACATTTGGGAAATCCCAGACATGAGGAGGATTTATAGTCACTATAATATTCATTGATGTGTGGCTTAAAATTGTTCACATTTATTTTTCTATTTTTTTGAAATAAGGATTATTGGAGAAGCATTTCCACTCAATTTAAATATCAAAAGGTACTTGATCTTGAATTTATTAGAGAAATATATATATATATATTTCAACTGGTTTTGTGAGTAATGTACACAATTTCAATTCATAAGGAATATCTCTATGTGGAATGAAATACCACCCAAAACCCACAATAATATTTATATATATATAATGTATATATCACCGAATTCAGGGTTTCCATCCCATATTCAATTCGGTTAAAGTATAACCGATTTACTATTTCTTAGGTATCAAAATTTATGTATGGAAATAAATATATGGATGATGAATCTTGAGTGGTTGTTAAATATTTGAGCTATTATATATTTAGTAGGTTTAGATTATTGTGGTTTGTCATTAGTAATGGTTGGAGGGAGTATATCAAAATGTTTTGGGATTTAATTGGGTATCCAATAATATTTATGTTAAAAATGTTTCAATTAAACCACTAAATAATTATAAAATCATATTAAATCAAAATATATAATTAATATAAGTATCAAATTTTAGACTATTTTTTAATGATTGATTAATTGTCCTTTAAGACAATATATTTGAATTACATTAACGTTTGAAATAAATTTACTTCACCAAAACCATATATTAAAACTAATTAATAAAAACTATAAATGTAGTGGTTTTATTTATATTTTATAATAGATTTTGTTTAATTCATAGAAAAAATGACAAAATAAACATTAGAATAAATACAACAGGTTCAGTCTCAAGTCAAGTCCTAATCGTATCCACTTGGTAATTACCTTGTTACAATCAAATTATATATTATAATCTTGATCCGCAACCTATTTCAATTATAAAATAAAAAACATCTTCCAGACTATATATGGAATTATTCCACAATAACTATGGTAATGAAAGAAAAACATGCCACATAAGAACCTCCTTCACAATACATGGGTGGAAAATCTAAAGGGAGTATAGAAGAAATTGAATATCTTCTAATAAAATATACTAGATAGTTTTTGGATTTAATATACAATGAAAATCACACACTACCCATATATTATATAAAATATACATAGATATAACGTAGATGTGAATATAAGATTGAGTTTTACTGTCTGGTGTGCTATTAAGCTCGATTCTACTTGAATATAGATTGAATAATATCTTGAATTGAGACTATTAATATGGATGTAAACAGGGCATCATAAGATCTATTTATTCTGACTATAAAAGATATATTTGATATTCTATATGCTCCACATTCTCATAGTCATGTGTAGGAAGAATGCAATGTGTGATGTTTCAGTAAAGGGATCTCATTAAAGATTTTAATATATTTTTTCTCACATCGCGTGTACATGAATATATTAATATATTTCTATGTATCTAGATATTTAGCTTCATGAGGAATCCTTCTATTTCATTTAGAAATGGAATTCATGAATAATCATTTCTATCATATGCTCCACATACAATATGGATAATAAACATTAATTAACTCATTCAGTGGTTTCAGAATAATAATTAAAACAACTATCAGTAGAAAATTCGATAATATATCTATTAGAAACAATTAATTCAAATTAATATTAACAATGATTGCACTCTTTTGAATGGTGATACAACTCTGGTGGTGTCATGACCTAGTAGAGAGTAAGGATAATGGTGAATCATCTTAGATAATGGTTATTCCAACACTTTCAATATTTCCATCCTAATAGTAGGTATATTGTAATGGTGGGTCAGGAATGGAAGTAGGCCTTTTCAAAAAAAAATCCAACTTATTATACTCAATAGGGATTCCGAACTACTGATGAGTGTTTCCAAAACATATCTAAATTACTCATAATATATTTTGGGTTATTTTTATTGGTGAATGTTTCCAACACTTGGGGAAATTACTCACCAATATTCCGTATATAATAAAATGAAATCAAAAAACATAATCCTCATTAATAACTAAATAAAAAAGGTTTTTGGATCATTAAGACAATTCTGACAACAATATGACCCTTTGGGATGATAAAATATCATGGAATTTTATAAATAATGTAGAATAAATGGTGGTGGTAAATAGATCATCCTAGATCATTGAATAACTATAATTGTATTAAAAATATTTCATGTTGAAAATAGATTGTATCAAAATAATAAATTGAAATACATATGGTATCATAGATAGTTAAATAGGATACATTATACGAGGTAGTAAAAATAAAATGTAATAAAAAAATAGGTATCAATGAAATAAATTAATCACATATTCGATCAAAACAATTACCATTAATGGAGGTATAAGAAATATAATATTACTGATAGAGAATTTAATTATTTGGTACAAAAGAAACAATTGAAAACACAATAAATAATGGTATTAAAGAAAATTAACCATAAAATGAGTAGTAAAATAAATAAATAAATGTTATTGATTCATTTACCCCTTTTCTGATAATAAAAAAGTGATAACAAATTAGTAAATATAAAGAAAAAAATATGAATATTGTGATAATTTCAATTGAATATTTCAAAAAATGTTCAAAAAAATAAAATAAAAATTTATAGAAAGAGTCTCTATCAATGTCTCAAAAGAATTATCTTGATGTTTTCTTGTCGTGGTAGAAGGATCATGTTGAGCCTTTCCCTTCACCTTGTCTGGAAAAGAAGATTCAGCAGAAGGGAAAAAATCAAAAGATAAGGTAATTGTAGGAATGATAGTAAGGAAAACAAGTAGATAAGGAGTCTCTATGATAATGATAGGCTTGAAATGCTGAAATTATTTTTGGGGAGTCAAACATAAAGGATGGAGATGATTAGATAATGGATAATTCAGATTCTTGGTGACACTAGGTCTAAAAAACTCACGATTAGAAACTATAGGGGTTAAAAGAGTAGTATGTTGAATGGAATACTGAGCCACCACTATTGGTTTAGAATCATGAAGAATGGGTTACATCAAATTTATGAAGAACATAATAATATTTACAGCCATGTCACTATAATGTATAAAGTCACTTTTCTATTCAATAAATAGTTTCAGCAATTTGGGTCATCTACTTCAATTGAATGACTTTTTCTTTAATAGCTTCAGTGACAAGAGGCATTTTTCAATTCCCAGTCTGGAACATGGAAGGAGATTTGATTTTGTGCCTCATATGAAACAAATATAGACAACACTCTATTTAATTTTTAGTTGTATATCAATAAGAAATAATATTCTTCTTATAATCATTAACCATCATATGAACACAATCACTATTATGATATATTCTTCTCCAAGTATCCTAAGGTAGGTTAGGTACATCACATGAAGCACCATGATTCCCTTTCATAATCATAGACCTGATCAAATCAATATAAAAAGGAGGAGGCAGAGAAGATGATGGAGAGTCTATGGAAGAAAAACTATCCATCATCTATGAAAATGTATCTAGGAATCTATAAAGGAATCCATCATATTATCTAATGTAGATCTCAATATCTCCATATAATTTTCTAACCTCATTTTTTTACCTCCACTTCATGAATTTGAAGTAAATGTTTTGGCTAGATGTGATAGATCAGAAGACATAACAATTGTCTTTCATCCTTTCCACTAATATTTGTTACCAAGAGAGTTTTATCATTCAATAAAAAACCAAAATCATAGATAAGACTCTCTCTCTAAAGGATTCAATGTTACAATGGTATATAATATATATTGGCACCAGTGAAATGTATGGGGTAGGTAAAAATGATGAAAATCTCTCAAAATTAGGTTCCACTATATTCTAAAATATGGTAGGCACATTAGAAGTAAATGTCTTCAAAATCAACATTATTATCAATTAGATCTACCTTTCATTTGATTGGATCTAGTGATGCTTGCATAGAAAGTCCACCATCCATTAGTGGGTATCTATTTTAATCTGAATCATTGTATTCCATGTCTAATAACCTCGAAAATTAGCCCATTTCACAAGCATTGGGACTATAATGTAGGCAGAATATGTACTGTGATTTTAGAGTGTAAAAACAACCAGTGAATGTTCAAAGACAACATAAACAACCCCTAGATACGCTTTAGATATCTTCACATCAACTATATTTTCAACAAAATCTATATTAGAAAAAGAATTATTAAAAACCATCTCAAAATAAGATGACTATCAAAAATGTTTACTCAGAAACCAACTCCACATCAACTAAATGCACACTATGGTCTCCATCACCAGTCTGTTCAATGGGTTGTCTGACCAGACTTGGTGATTCCTCCCCCTAAACATATGCTTCCTCCTATTATATATTTATTCTATAAGAATCTAAAATTATAATATATCTATATTTTTATCTAGATAATCTAATAAATAAGGAGAAGAGATAAGTTCTGGAGGAATCCCAACAGCCATAGCACCAATGAAGACCCTAGTACCATCGTTGTGAGAACCTCAATCACTCCCATCTCTATCTCCATATCTATTTTCAATATATTATTTTTCCTCACCATCACCTCGTCATTATTATTCATCTTCACCTCTATTTTTACTACTTCCATTTTCCCCAGAATATTTTTATGTGATCATATACTATTATTCATTGGAAAATTTAGTTTCATCTTCCTTACTAACTTTTTTATGAGAGTATCTCGGACAAAGCGAGATCTTGGTGGACTAGGATAACCATATGATATTACCTGAGAGATATTAGGTAGGTCTCGGTTACTACCTTAACCCATTGAGAACTATTTTTCCTCACCACTTGAGGCAGCAACCCCTATTCTTCTTCATTGGAATACTCAACCAATACATTTGTCTCTAAGCGAAGATGCATAAGATTCTCCAGTTTGGATGTGTGATCAACCATGTTAAAATCCTCAAATATCATTTCCACATCATCAATAAATTTTTTCTTGCAGGGGTTCCAACTAATATTCATTCATTTTAAATTTAACCATGTAATGAAATATCCTACACATTTCATCATATTTAATTCACCTTCATTAACCAATTTCTTTCACTCTATCCTAGCTGAAATAAGCATAGGATAAATTATGGAATTCCATCTAGAATTTGTGTTTCCTATATCTAACTTGTGAAACATTATGTATCTGAATAGATTGATCTTCACTCCAGTTTTCCTAAGACCCAAATTATAACAGTATTTATAACTATTTTTAGAGAAATTACATTTTCTCGGTAAAAGATATGTTGGATAAACTAGAGATGTAAGTGAAGTTCACCATCACGATCATTAGAAAATATCCTTCTTAAGATCCCATCTCCAATCATCACTGCCAATGAATGTTCATAAACAAAGGTGGCACTATCATTTGGAACAGTATCTTGATAGTCATTTGAAACTCATTCATGGGGTAATCTCATAAATGTATCCCATTTTCTTGAATAGAAGACTACTTTTCATCCAATTAGCCATCATTTTGTGGGAACCATGACATCTCTTTGATAGAAATGGAGTATGGTTTGAGTTTTTTTATCAATCCAAATTCGGTTGATCAAGGGGTTTGCAAGGAATGTAGTCTTATGATTGACACAAAAATTAATATTGAAGGTGGTAGAGTTTCCAAATGTTTTGAAAATTTTTGAGCCTCAAACTCAAGAGATTGTTTTTTTTCAAATGTAGTTTTTCTGCAATGTCAGAATGGATAATGGGTTTTATGGGTATAGTGTGTGGATCCAGAATTACGGTGGCTCAAAAAGGTGAACCACAGACCATGTTTCAGGAATGTTTCATGTAATGGAAACAGTTTGTAGAACACGTTGGAGGAAGAGTTCTCGGAGTAAATGTGGTACACACAAGGTTGGAAGTTCATGGGATGATTATTGCCTGCCTGCCAATCATTTTTTTTCATTTTCTGAAGCCAGTTTAAGGGAACCGGTACCCCAAACTGGTTTATGGAAAACCGGCAACCGTACAGAACATCCCATCCTCCTACAGAATTCATTGAAAATCAAGATTCAAAAATCAAACCAACCAAGTTCCACCAAGACGCACCCATCATCACGTGCCCCACCTCGATCCACGCACCCATCATCACGTGTCACCCATCATCACGCCTAGAGTCGCACGCTACCTCAAACTGCGAAAACCACGCGCCACCAATCACGCCATCGACGAGACTCGCCGGACCGGCCGGACCAAAACCCGCCGGTGAGCATCACCGATGCCTATCGAACCACCGACCATCCATCCATGCACCACCTTTCACAGGAGGACGCCAGCGGATCCAGCCGCCGCCGTCGACTCCGAAGCTTGAACTTCGCCGTGGTTCGCGAACAACCAGGCCGAGAACATCCATCAACAAAAAGAAAATTCAGCAGAAAAATAAAAGAAATCCAGCAAGCACAATGAAATTTCAGCAGACAATTGGAATCCAACTCGGTAGACATCCAATGCCGGCACGCCTACCTCCACAGAAGGCCAAAACGAAACCTCAGGTACACACCCGCCGCAGAAGGAGACCCCTGGGAGACTCACCGCGGGATGACAATGCGCTACCGAGAAGAACCCAAAATGATCCGGAGAGTATGCCGGTGGAACGGTCTTACACCCTAGATCCGACCAGCAACGCCGCAGAAGCCCGAAGCGCATCGCCATTGGAGGAGCCGCGCAACCACCACAAAGACACCAGAGTCATCGAAGAAGCCAACCACAGGGAGGGAATGTCAACAGGATGAACCCTAACATAGCAATCCCTTCAAACTCGAATGATTACGCCCAAACTAAAGCCTTCATTGCTGAAATAACACAAAAAGAAAAGGAAACAAGGCCTCCCCTCCCCGAGACGCTCCAGATCCGTCATCGGCCTTCAATGGAAACAAGCCTCGACTGCCTGCCGACAGAGACGAACGACATGCCGAGCCAAGCAAGTCACTGAAAGGGAACTCAGGAGGAAAAGGCCGGAGGGGGAAGGGTCGCGGGAATAGAGGAAACCCTAGACGCCATGAAAAAGGTAGGTGACGCCGCTCAGAGGCCTCCACTACTCCTCCACGATATGATTACTCATTTGTGGAAAGGAGGCTGTGATTTTCAAATACACGAAGGGTGTTGTTTGTGAAAAAGATATATATAAATTTTTAGCGATAATGGAGGATTAAATGGTATTATGTGGACCGCATAAAAAATGGTTTGGGGTAGATGCATGGTACGTTGAAAAGGTGGTTCCATGTTGAAGATTGGGTAAGTCTCATATTAACCGATTTTTTGGATCTATTTTTCTATAAACTGAGAAATAATCCCTTCATGTTGTCTTGGAATTGTGATTTAACATAATCTAACTGGAATTCATTTAAAAATTGATGTAGTTCACATAAATTAAACCTATTATAGACATTTATTAAATTCTAAAAGGAATTTGTTGAAGTCCAAAATTGTTCAAAGAAGAAGACACTACATAGAGGAGGAGCAGCTCACGGATGAACAAATCCTCTTAAATAAGTGGAATACGTAGGAAAGTATCGATGATGTGAATGAACTAAGACCATGGTGCTCTTTAAGTACACAGTGAACGTAAGGCGGTATATAGAGAATGGTGGTACGAAAATGAAGGCAGTACAAAAAAGATAATTTGTGGAGGACAAGCGATAGAAGTTCATGAATGCAGTGAATTAGAAGCACACAAGATCAAGATTTAAGTTATTAGGAGAATGCAGTTCATAAAGTTGTTATTCAGTCAAGGTCTATAGAGGTTCTATGCAAAGGGTGTACATAGAGAACACCAATATGTCATGAAAGAAGGCACGTTCATAGAGGACACGTTTGGGAACGACCTGCAGGTGTAATAGTAGATTCCATCTACACAGAAAAACATGACTTCAATAGAGAATTAATCTATATTTAAGGATTAAAGATTTAATACCAATGAATTGAATTGACCTTCATGCCCATAAACTGTGTTCTGATTTTTCACAAACTAGTGTTCAAGGGGGATTCAGTGGAAGTGTTCTAAGGGACATAATTAGATATCCCTAAAATCATGTAACAACAGTGCACCTTATATAGAGTGACTGTGAAAATTTTTTTATAGAATAACTGGGGTATATTAGTGGAAATTGGTATGATCAATGACTTATCGGTGTATGTTCCTTAGACATAGCCCATAGAAGTGCACCATGTAAAATTTTTGTGTCTGTATTTTGCATGTGATTGTTTGTTTTCTACACATTCTGATCAGACGAGTTTAGATGGTTCCTACCAATGTGTGAATAAGTTCCATTAGTTAAAAAGAAAAATACAACATTAAGGTTCACCCCTCTCATCTCAAGGTGCTTCGGGGTCCTTCAATTCTTAAACATTCTTCTTTTTTGGGAAAGTAAACTCAACAATATGATAGAAATGATGCACTCTCCAGTGGTACAATAGGCCTGTCATTAGAGGAAAACTGTTATTACCAACATTGATCTTGAAACACTATGATAAAATGTATATTTAAATTTCAACCATTCAACCTGAATATATTATTCGGGTACAACAATTTTCTTAGTAATCTCTAGGATTACTGTCTCCACAAAAATTGCATGAATCAACTCTCATTTTTCATTATATTAAGGATGTGACTCATTTGAGGATTAAATTTTATCTCTCACCACTCTAACCATGGTGATTGGATAGGAAGTTACAGGAAAAAGGAATGAAAATTTTGATGGTTTGGAGGGATCTTGTCTCAAAAATACATGAGAGTAAGGGGTATGTGAGTGAGGGTTGAAATTTGACAAAGGTTTTATTTATATCATTTAAGAATTTTGGGATGCTTAAAATGAAAACAAAAATAACATCTGAATCAAATTAAAAATTAAATAAATAAATAATTCATAACAAAAAACATTTAATAATGTCTTAAAACAAATGGAGACACATTTTACAATGGAGAGTATTAACCAGCGGTGTGTAAAACACCAACGGTGGGTATAACTCAATGGTTGGTGAAAATAAATGGTGGGTAAAACTCAATTGTGTGTAAAACTCAAATGTGTTTAAAAATCAATAGTGGGTAAAACTCCAATGGTGGGTAAAGCTCAATCAGGGGTAAAAATCAATGGTGGGTAAAATTCTAATGGTGGGTAAAACACAATTGTAGTTAATACAAAATATTGGGTAAAACTATAATGGTTGCTAAAACTCAATTGTCGGTAAAGCTCAAATGTTGTGAAAAACTCAATGATGGTAAACAAATCCAATGGTGTGCCCCAAAAAATATGATTTAACCCAAATTAGTCATGCCTAATTCATTTTCAATGTAGTTCATTCTACTAAAATTAAAAGTATTGGTGAAAATATCAGCAAAAATATGATTAGTCCCAATGTATTCAAGATTTATATAACCCCTTTGAAAATGATCTCTCAAAAAGTGATGTATTATATAAGTGTGTTTCCTTCTAGTGTGATATACCAGATTTGAAAAAACATTATATATCCTATATTGTCACAACTTATTGGTACATGTAGTAATTTATATCCATAGTAAAGCAATGTGTGTTTAGTCAAAAAAATTGTGAAGAACTACTACCTATATCTATGTATTATTCTTCAAAATTAGATAGTGAGACAATTTTTTTCTTACTACACCAATATACTAGAGACATTCCAAAAATATGACATGTTTCAGAGGTTATTTTTTTATCTTAGTTGAAACCATGAAAATATGTATCTAAATATCTGACTATGTCGTATGATTGTCCTATAATATATAAAATTCCTAAATTTGTTGCATATTTTAGGTATTTGAAAAACATTTTTATAGAAACTAAGTGTGACACTTTTTGGTTTTCTTGAAAATGTGCACACATACACGCACTAAACAAAAAGTTTGGTTGACTATCAATTAAGTACAGAAGACTTAAAGTCATAACCATATAACGGGTTTGATCCATAGATTTTCCAGCTTCATCATGATCAAACTAATAGGTTATATTCATACGAGTGTCACTACTCGTATTTCTAACCAAAATGAATGTTATAAAATGTCCTTACTGTATTTCCATTGATTTATAATAATTCCTTCTTTATTTAAAAAAAATATAATAATAAAGAAATAAATTTATTTTTTACATTATTCTCATTTTAAATTCATTTTCTCCATTTTAAAAAATTCATTACATAATGAATTTTTAGAATACCCCAAAATAATATCATCTACATAAATTTGAGCAAAAAACTTCTTTTCAAATTTTTTGTAAATATGGTAGGATTAACTATATATTCTTAAATTCGATTTGATATTTGAAATGATACGATCTTATCATACCAAAATCTCAGATCTTGGTTTAAACCATAAAAATATTTTTGTAACATGAAAACATGATTTTGAAAATTGTTTTTTGGAAATCCAAAGAACTATTCAACAAAAAATCTCTAAAAGTATACCCATTCAAGTATTCACAGTTGAAATCCATTTAATATATTTTTAAATCTAGATGTGCTATATAGTAAAGTAGTATTCTATTGGATTCTTTTTCTATCTTCACTAGAAAATTACTCTTCATAGTCTATAAACTATTCTAGACTATACCCATGTGCAACTAGTCTATCTTATTCCTTAATATTGTGATAGAATTATCATCCATTTTTTAAACATCCATTTAGTGCCTATATTCAGGGTGTCTTTGGGTCTATAAACATATTCACAAACATTAATTCGTTCGAATTGATTATGTTGTAATTTCAAAGATATTTTCCATAATTCATCATTAAATGTATCGTTGGTGTTCTTTGGTTCATCCTTTGATAAGAATGCTTGATGGTCAACCTATTTTATTAGTGAAGATATATTTATTTCACCTAAATTTACGTATCTAGTAACAAAATCTAAAGGATGATATTTAAGAGTCAAAAAAATATATATAAAAGAAATGTATGGTGACCTCTAGGTATACTACTGGTTCCTGTTCTAGAAGTTCCACTCAATTGGATGATTTTTCTGCATGGTTTACAATATAATCAAAAGGTTTTGAATTTATGTTCAAAGTGGATAAATCATTCTCAAGGATTTATAATAGAGTTTTAGGCTTAAATAAATCTGAATAATCAATATTTAAAAAGAATGAATCATCCAATGTATTGGTTATTTTGTTAAAAACCCTATTGAATTTACTAGAAGATGAATAATCATGGGAAATTCTTTCATCACTTTTTGAGGAAAGCATGTTAATATTATTATTATTGAGAAGAATAAATACATTTCAGCCAAAAAAATATTTTAACTAATGTTATACTTTCTATTATTAAAAATTTTATAAGGTGTTTCCCCATGATAGGTCTATTTAAAACTCTAATAATTATATTCCAGGGTGTGTTCACATCCTCTACCAAATACTATATAGGAAATTCATATTCATTAAGTATTTTTCATGTTATCTCGTGAATTTTTCTATTTCTTATTTATATAACTCCATTCATATGAGGGTCCTAATATCTTATAATTTATGACTATATCAATTTTGTGAGAAAAAATATTGAATGTATTAATTTTCAAAAATCACAACCATGGTCACATATTAAATTATTAATTCTTAGTAAACTTATGTTTTCTAAAAATTTAGAATACTTAGTAAAATAAGAACTAACTTAACTTTTGTGAGATAAAAGGAATACCCAATTACAAATAGAAAAATCATATATAATTACATAAGTATATTGATTCATATTTTTACTAGAAACTCAAGATGGTCCAAAAATGTCCATGGGAACCAACTCAAGAGGTTGAGAAGTTGAAACATCATTCTTTAGTTTAAATTATATTTTGTGATGTTTTCTTTTTTGAAAATGTTTAATTACTATTTTACATGAAAATTAATTCACTGTTAGATCCCTGAATAACCCATTCATATTAATATTTCCATGTGAGTGAATTTTATAGTTTCCTAGTATCCAATGCCAAATCTGAGATTCTCTACGAAATGAAATTTAAAAAGAAAAATTTTGTTAAATTTATGATTCCAGATTAATGAAATAAACATTCCTTTGTTTAAATGTAGAAAATACTAAAGAATTTTACGAATTGAAACCATTTCAATAAATTATTTCAAACATCACATGAAAACCATCATCACCTAATTTTGAAATGGTACGTTGATATATTATTTAATCATCAACATAAAGTACCATAGAAATAAAAATTGAGTTATTGTTTCCGATTTCCCAAAGATAATTATTTTCCCTTTAGAATTTTCACCAATGGTGACATGATTTTCATAATCCTTTATCAGGTTCTTAAAGCTCAATTAATCACCATTAATACGTCTAGAACATCCACTATCCGTGTCCCACTATTTTCTATAGAACCTCTTCACAAAATATTCCTAGAAAATAATTTGTATACCAATAGTGATTTTACAAATGAGATTTTCTTAGGTCCCGTGTTGCGAGTAATTATATAATTAGAAAACCATATTTTTATGATAGCTTTCCTATAAAAGGATTGTATGATTTTCAAAATAAAAAACTTATTATGTCCATTTGAATAAAAACATGTAGATAATTTTCTAGAATTTGTTTTAAGGGTAACTATGATCTTAACAATTATTCTATGTCTGGGTTGATAATCTCGAATAGTTATATCATAAAGTGTTATTTGTTTTCCTAGAATTATAGGGATTCTTTCCCTAAAATTTATATATATCTATAAATATTTCTCTTTTTTCTCATTTGAATAAATATTCTTGGTATGATCTCTCAAAAATGTAGCATTTTTTTCTTTTTATACTATATGATGTGTTCTAATACATACAGCTAAAATTATATGTTTCTTTAGTATTTTTATTTCTTATAAATCAGATTAAAGATATCTTCAAGAATAATTCAATATTAAAAAAAGTCTAATCATGATAATTGTTTCCTCTACAATGATATAAATTATATAGATGAGATATAATAGATACCTCATATATTTTTTTCATGAGGCACATATTTTCTTTGTCTGGATTCTCTTCATGAGTTGAGTCCAACTCACTAAAGATATCCTCAATGGCACTCCATGTTGATTTCATGGATTTATTATAATTTTTATCCATTTCCCCAAACTACTTCCTATACATAAATTTATTATTTCCAGTCATAACATGTCATTTTATCTTACAATCATAAAACTAAATATTGTTTTGCATTTTGACCTCTTTTCTAGTCCTTTTTAAAATTTTATATACTATAAAAATTCCCTATTTTATCATAATTTCATTTAAATAATGGTTTCATGAATAATTTATTCTTATTATATAAATTATAAAACCATTTTGTTAGAAGGGCTATTTTAAAATCACTATCAGCTAGTGAATACTCATTACTGGAGCTATCATCTTGAAATTTTTCCTTTTTAATGCAATTATTTTGATGGAAATAGATTTACTTTTTTTTTGTCATCCTTTATATGATTAAATTTTATCTCTTCCTCATACATAAATATCAACCCAAGAAATTCCTTGATATTTAGCTTACTAATACAAAATATTTTCTTATTAAAACAGAAGTCTCTCAATATCTCTGGAAGATATCACAATAGCCACATCATTCGATCATTTCCAAACACTGGATTGACCAAGAATCCCATTGTATTATCTATATCATTTATAATGTCATAGATATCATAAATCATATCTCTAGGATTCATCATAAATTTATCATATTTAATTTTTTAATAATTCAGTATAATTTTTTCACATTAGTTTTTCCTATATGAGAAATATTTAACATATCCTAAATTTTGTAAGCAGTTTTTATAAAAGATATTCTATTAAATTTTCTCATTCCCTAAGGCAAAATAAAGATTTTTCATGTATTTAATGTTATTATTGTATGAATATTTATTATCATTATTCATATTATTCCAAGAAGAATTATGTAACTCATTTTTGTCCTTTATTGTAGTCAAAATTTCAAAATCCTTACTTTCAAAATAATTTTTCATTTTAATTTTTCATTGAGGATAGTTATTTCCATTAATAAAGTGGTATTCTAGTAGTATTAAATTCTTATCTATTATTCATTTTAACAACAAGAATTATAAATGAAATAAATTTAAGATCGTTAAAATAGAACTAAAATCACAGTAGGAAGGATTTCGAAAACCTATGATACCAAATGTTATTCGGAGTGAGGATCTCAAGAGGGGGGGAAATAGATTACCAACTAAAATTTGTATTTATAAAGGATTAAATAAAATTCCATAAATAATTAAATCATACTAGTTAATCAAAATTGAATATCAATATAAGTTTTGATTATTTAAAATATTTCTCAAGGATTGATTAAAAATATTTTAAATCACAATAAAATATTACTTTTCCTTTTCATATTTATTTGTTTAATAAGATAATTATATAAACACTTATTAAGATTGACTATAAATGTAGTGTTTTTTTAGTTTTAATATGATTCAGTTTAAAGTATAGAAATAAAATTAAACAAACAAAACACATAGTAGAATAAATACAATATATTTAGTCTCAAGCCGAGACATAATCCATTCCACATGGAAGACATAAGCTACTAAGAATATTATATGAAATTATCTTAATCCCTATCCTAGCTCAGGTATATAAAAAAAATAAATTATCCAAGGCAAAAAAGGACATATTCTACAACAACTGTGAGAATAAAATATACTTAGGTTACACAAGGACCTCTTCAAGAACACATGAGTAAACAAGTGTAAAAGAAGTATAGAAGATATCATGTACCATAATATTAAATATAGGATACATCATGTGTGTTTAATATAATGAATAAATCATTTAGTAATAAAAATGAAATGTTAATATATAGAGAGATAGAATATACAAGAAGAAAAGATATAGTTTCTCACTATGAGGTTCTCTACATATTGAGTATTCTTCAAATATAACTTGAACAACTGATCAACTCATGTTTCTAAAAAATGATTGAAAAATTGAGCATCATAAGTTTCCTTGTTAATAATTTAGGTGATTAACTTGATGTTCAGTATGATGTACATACTCACAGTCATGTATTGTAATGATACAACATGTATGATCTAAGCATATGTTATTCATTAGAGTTCCTAAATATGGTTTCATCTCAATTTGTGGGAATGTGAATGTATATATATATATATATATATATATATCTTTGTGTTTCTGTCTTTCAACATGTCACCGCATGAGGGAGTTTGATACTTCATTTAACAGTATAATGCTAATGGAATCATCCATATTCTCTACTCCACATACTAGACAGTTCCTTAAATAATTAATTCACACCTACAATGGTGTATGAAGAATCAATAAAATAACACATATTATTAAATTAAATAATATTGATATTTGAAAAAAAAATCAAGTTAATAGAAATAACTATGGAGATTCTTTCTAATGATGATTCAACTCTGGTGCTGAATTGATTCGGGGGTGGGGGTAGGTCAATGATGAGTCACCTTAGTGGTAGGTTATTTCAATATATTTCTATGTTTTTATCTTGAAAGAGGGTATTGTTTGATGGTGGATAAGTTATGGAAGTATGTATTTTCGATAATTTTCCAAATTCTCACCCTAAATAGTGATTTATTTCTGATAGTGATTATTTCCAATATTTGGTCAAAATTCTCACAGCCAATGGTGAGTCATGTCGGATTGTGAGTTGTTCAAAAACATTGCTAAATTTATTTCCAATCAACATTACATAATTAAATTCTATCATAAAACTTAATTCTCTTTAATAAAATAATAAAAATGATTTTTTGATCATTAAAACAAGGGTATTAACAATTAAAAATAGATGTTGTCATTGTTTTATTTAAAAATGAAAAAACCTCTCCATATGCATTGGGATATTCATAAGGTATCCACTATATATCAACCATATACTAATAGAGAAGTTAAAAATTTAAAATTGAGATGTTAATACAATATTGTAACTTTTTTAGAACAAATAATAAATATTGTAGATGATATTTAGATATGGTGTACAATATAATTTTTAAAACCCATAATTGAATTCCATGTTATAGCATTTTTTTTAGAAAAACTCTTTACCACATTTTGATGGTAGATAAACATGCATATTAGGATGTTATATAGCATTATATAAATATATTAGATATAGGGGATCATAAAAAATTATAAATTTTGGTGTCATAATAAATTTAGAATGCTTAATATGATAAATATCATATCTATATAAAGAAAAAAGATTATATTCAAGATGAAATAATTCATCAATAGAAGTTTTGTATCAATTATAAGGTCGTTATATATAATTCTAGGTTCATGATCCTTCCAGGTGAGGTTCGTTCTTACTTACATAGTCCATATACTACTTCAAATGTGTATCCATTTTGTTTAATAATTATTTTCGAGACTATAGTATATGAAGTGTAATATTAAATGAAAAATACATATACACTTCCATGAGGATATTATAAATTATCCAATGATGAAACTATAACTAAATGATTCCACCTGTCATTATAGTAAATATATTTTTCCTTTTCATTAACATTATTTAATTTTATGATTATTTTAAATCTATTATATTGAGGAAAATGTGATTTTTTTGCGCGTGGAATGAAAAACAACATCTTAGGATTTTAGTTATTAAAACATAATTATTATGCTTCCATTTTTTTATGTCTATCATTTCTTTTGATCTAAATGGAATATCAAAAATTATTTTACACAGTTGTGAAAAATTGTGAGGTAAATTTATTGTTTTTTTAAAACATTGGACTTAAACAAGTTTTTATATGATATATTTTCATGAAAATGTTTTTTAAAAAATATATTTGTATTTTAATGAATTTTGAAATCCCATTCCCACTTATAAATTTTCAGATAATACTTTCCAACACACTCTCTGAGGAACTCTATACCAATTTTCTATCTTATTTCTAGTAACGTATATTATTGAGTGAAATCATATTTTTTTTATCTAGAATATGTTTTCTCCTTCATCAAATATTTTTATATTTAATAAATATTCTAGCATGATTTAGGAACTTCTTTATTAAATCCATTATTTATCCACATCGATAATTACCTTAAATTTTTCCTTATTAATCCCCTAGTATCCATGAAATTCTGTTTAGGTTAGCCTCATCACATAATAATTTTCTTAACCTTCCCTCACAGTTTTTTATATTGAATGATTATTGACCAAAATTGGTTTTTTTTAACTGGGTTACTTCATATGGTATATTGGGGTTATGTTACAATTTATGGTAATGTGAGGTGAAGTTATCATTTGGGGGAAATACGAGATGTTTTGTATTTTAATTTCAATTCAGTCATATTATCTTGAAAAAAAAGTAATGGACAATGAAAATTTATCCCTTCACTATATTAATATATATAACTTATAAAATTTTAAAAAAAACAAACGGTCATGAGTTTTATTTCATTCAATTTATTCATTTCTATTTCTATTACACCTGAAAAAAGTAAAAAATATGGAAAAAATTAAATAAATAATCTTTCATTATATTGCATTTTTTATAATTTTTGGGAGTAATTTTCAAAAGGTATTTATGTTGGGTGAATCATTTGAGGGGTAATTTTAGTGGGGAATATATATAATTAGGAATTATTGATCTTTAATTGCTTTTTAAGTGAAATTACTCCTCTGTGTATCACTAATTTTGAAACGATTACCCACCCAACGTATGCACCGAAGAAATCCCTTGAAAATATTCTTGATTGACACATGATTTTTTATTTATTATGTGGATAGATTAGGATTTAATCATGACTATGATATATCATTAATTATTTCTAGATAAGTGTTATTGTTATTTTATTTTACACATGAGAGTTGACTAACATAAATTTCATACGATGTTGGTTTCAATATTTTATACAGATCCATGAATGACGTTGAAAATTTTGAATGAGGAAAAATAAAAATTAATGGATAACAAATTTCATAATGGTGAAATGATGTGTTCAATTTTTAATGAAATATTTATAATTTTATCAATATTGATTTTGGTATGTATTTTTACTCGGATATATACTTTTTTCCACGAAGGAAAATGTATTATTTATGGGGTATCATCATCCATCGAAGAATTATATATTTTATTCCTTCTAAAAATATTTTATAATGGTAATTGGTGACTATTATATAGTAATTTGATTTTTTATCATTAAAAAATTATTTTTATTCATTATATAAATAGATATAAAAATGCAAAATTACACCAAAATTGAAATTTCCTTATAAAAATAATAGTTTATTTATTCAAGGAATTATATTCTATAAGTTAATCATAATTAGATTTTTTTAATATGATTCCATATTTCTTTTTATTATTTTAATTGAATGCAATGAAATACTAGATATAACTATATGGGTCCATAAGGAATCATAAATATTTTTGAGCCTTTACAGTTATATAATTGAAAAAAATTCAGAAAATGATTCATAACCTACAGTACGTGACTCGGAATCAGATTATTATTGTTTATAATAAAAAATATAAAAATAAAACATATCTCTAAAAAATATCAATGCGATATTCAATCATTAATGTCACTAGTTAATGTGTTAATATCTATTGAATTGAATAGTATAAGGACACAACCTTAAACATTACATGATATTTAATTAACTGAATAATTCACATTGAGGATCTTTTCAAGTTTAGAGTTTTAGAGAATTAGGACATAACTAATACATCTCAAAAGATTACGAAGTATACACTTCTACACAGATTCCATTTTTTTCATTAAATAAAAACTCTTGAAAAAATGAGTCATGTATTGTTCCATGGTTTAGACAGCATGACTTTTCCTTGATCCCATCCTTAACCCTATTCATCATTTAGTAATGTGAAAACATTTCAAAACATTGGATGAGCATAAAATGGTCAGTAAGGGTTATAAAACAATGAAAGAAAATATTTTTTCATTAATACATAAGAAAACATAAACTCTTTTACTTACCTCATGAAAACATAATATTTATGAATAACACATAAAAATCATAAATCATAAAGGTAACTTGTGGCATCCATAACATACTTGAAATGTAGCTATCCCAGCTACATAGGGAGTTACTTTGGAATACCCATCATAGTATATTACCTAAATATCAAAGGAGAAACATTCATGTTTACCTCCATCATGTTACCCAATGCATTGGATAGGTATCTCGGGCTCACCCTCCCTAGGTTTATCATGGAACCACCCGTATACATAAAAAATGCCCAAGAATCATAACAGGATCGTAACACATAACATAAGCATAATGGAAAGATAAAATTTCCACATTTCTATAAAAAAATATCATTTCAAGATATTGAAATAAAAAATACATTCTCAAAATCATTTTCAATACCAAAATACGTAAAAAGAGTATATGGTATTTATTTTTCATGTTAAAAACATTATGGCTTGTTAATGAAGCCAATGATCAAATAATACCCATGGCGGTGAAATGGTCGTTGTCACCACTAACATTAAAAAAACATTCCTTTTTGAAATTTAGTAAAATTATTCGTATAAAAATATTCTTGTTGAATGAAATGAAAATTCAAAGGATTTTATACACCGTATAAAATAAAGTCGTGTATAAAACTAAATATGCCTCAATGAAAGGAGATTAAGACGAAGTCCCTTACCTCATGTCCGACTTGACTCGATCGTTCATTAATCTCCTGAATAATAAACTAAATTTAATTTATACATTCTTAATAACCTTTTCAAGTTTATTATTCCTTTTATATCACTTATTACCATGTTATAAATATTATGTAGTCATTCAATTTTATAATGGTCGTTTTGTCGATATTTGGTACTTGAGTAAAAAATGAACACCTTATATTTACATGTTGTCCATGTAGTTAATAGTGCAATATATCTAGAATGATATTCATGATTTAGATATAATATATATCATATATTTCCGGTATATACATGTATTTATAACATTACATAACATTTAGTGGTAAGAAATGAAATGCAATGTTCACGGAGACGGTAAGCCGTACGTATGCATGATCACTACTTTCATTTCTATTTCATATTTTAATTGAATTAAAACATAGTGATAAATCTGTATATTATAATTACAGTATAATATTATATATAATATCATATATTATATCATTAACTCCATACTTTATATGTCCCACATCTGGCATTAACGAGTCATATCACCTTGAGGGGGCGGTAGTCTGCACTTCCTCTAATGAGATTATCGCGTTTAGCCATAATGGAAACCATAAAGGCATGTTATAAATGGAATGCACAGAAGAATAATGGAAAAATAAACATAATATATATCATATATAAATACAGTTCCATCATAATGGCCACCATGAGAGGCGGTAGGTGACAATCGAACAATCATCGTTTCGTGAGGTGTTTGTTTGTCATCCACATAAACATTATGTTCTTCATCCATTAGATGGAGGTGTGTGTATGTGTAGTTCAGATAATTCCCATAAAAACATCCTAGTATATTGATGATACTGGTGTTGTTTCAAAATAATGGAATAAAAATATTTTATGCATTGGAGAAGTAAAAAAAATAAAACAATTTAAGAGAAACAATTACCTTTAATTCGGGCAACTCCCTTTGGTTTTATCGAAATGATTAATCGAAGTTCCTTCTACCGAAGGTAAGGAATTTATGAGGAGGATAGGAATTCAGGGAGATTAATTGGGCAGAGTTTGGACTAGCCAAAAGGCTTGAGAGGTGTGATTTATTGGTTAGAAGTGGCCTCCTTTTATAAGGGAGAGGAGGGGCTCTTTAGGAAAGTGTGAAAACATTATTTTATTATAAACATATCACCAGTTTAAAAAGGACCAAAAAAACATTAAACTCAAATATAAGACGAATAATATTAGAAATAAAATCATCCAATCAGAATTGGATATTTTTTGGATAATATTTTAACCATTATAATCTTATTTATTTGAATCATTTATTAATGTGGTAAATACTGCAACATTATTGTGTCAGAAATAATTTAAATTATTTGATGTCTAAAAATTATAAAAAAATACCATGATGTAGTAAATAGTTTTATAATTCCAGTGAATATTTATAGTCAAAAATATTACTTATATAACACCAAATAAAAATTAATTTACTAAAATATATTTGTTTTTGTCAATTTTGCCTTTCCATTAAATTAATTAATCTAAAGTGTCATTTTCTTTCATAAGTGGCTCCATGGGCTCCCAAAATAGACCCAAAATGACCATGGTCTTCCATTACTCATCAAATAATGTTTGGATAAGTGTTATGGTAATTTTTAATTATTATAATATTCTTTTTACCATTAATTACTCTATTTACCTTTAACCGCGGTAAATAAAAGTCAAAAAGTTACTATTCACCTATAATTATTTTCATCTTATTGAAACACATTTTACTTATTTATAACAACCATGTTTTTTTTAATTTTTTAAACTCAATTCAAAGAAGTGGTAAAATTTCATTTAAATGAAAATGTCAGTTTTTTAACTACTACTAAGTGATTTCACTATTCATCTAAAAATGATGTTTTTCAGAAAAAATACCAATAATTCTTCCTAAGCTATATTTGATATTCCAAATTAAAAAATGATGTCTATTTTTCCAAATTAAAAACATATGAGTGGAATTAATTAATTTTAAAATTAATTCCAGTTGTGAAAACCATTAAGGTGTTTTTAAAAAATAATAACTATCAAAAGATTGTTACTTGATTATGTCCAATTTCAAAGTGAAATTAATTCCAATGACCAACATTGGATTAAACAGTAAAAATATATTCTAATTACACTTTAAAACCAATTAAAAAGATAATATAACCATATAAATAAATTATATTAAATGGTACTTTTGAATTAAAATACTGTATTTTCCACTTTTCATTAAAAAATGAGCTTTATCAGAAATATACAAAAAAATTACCCAAATTAAAATTTGATGTCCCCATTCTATATAAGGATTTTATTTTGTCAATTATAATGTATTAAAGTGTCAAAAACTATATTTAATGAGGGTTCTCCATTAAAAGGTGGTAAATCGACCTTTTACTGTAAATTATACTAAAAAATTGATTCATTCACATTTTAATCCTCAAACTTTTTTATTGGATAAATGTAAATACATTTAACAAAAATGTATTATCATATTGTAGTTATTTTGGTTTATTCTTGCCAATACAATGACTAGGAGTTAACTACCATTTAAAATAATATTATATTATTAGTGTGCAATATAATATTTAAAATAAACTTGTTGTTGCGTATCGGGTTCACAGTCAAACATAGCTACCCCTTTAAAGTAAAATTAATATTTAATTCACAAATATAAATAAATATGAAATATTTCATATTTTTCATTTACTTTGGATGTTACATCCTTCCCCCCTTTTGGAAATTTCTTCCTTGAAATTTTATTCACTTATCAAATAAATGGAGATATTTATCCCTCATAGCATTTTTATATTCCCAAGTTTCCTCTTCAACCATATGGTTTTTCCAAAAAACCTTTACCTGGTAAATTACCTTATTCTGCACCACTTGCTCTCTTCGATCAAGAATCTGAAATGGTTGTTCTTCATAAGAGAGATTCTCTTCCAACTAAATTACCTCTAGGCTCAAAACATGAGATGGATCTGGCATATACATTTTGAACATCGAAACATGAAATTCATTGTGTACCTGGGATAAACATGGAGGTAAAGCCATATTATACACAACTGATCCAACTTTCTACAGAATTTTATATGGTCCAATGAACCTTAGACTCAACTTTACCTTCTTACTAAAACACATCACACTTTTCCATGGAGAAACATTAAGAAATACATGATCACCTACCTCAAAGGAAAGATCCTTCCTCCGGTTATCTGCATAACTTTTCGGTCTATTTTGATCTGTTCTCATGTTCTTCTGAATCAACTGAACATTCTCTGCAATCTCTTCTACCAATTTTGGTCCTTTCATCTTCCTTGCACCTACATCGTCCCAAAAAGATGGCGTTTGACAAAGCTTTCCATAAGATGCCTCAAATGGAGCCATTTGTATACTGGAATGAAAACTGTTATTATATGAAAATTTAACCAAAGAAATATGTTGGTCCCACCTTCCCTGATAATTCATCGAGCAAGCACGTTACATATCCACCAAGGTCGGAATTGTTCATTATCAATGCCCATCTGATTGAGGATGAAAAGCTATACTAAAATTTTATTCAGTACCCAATGACTTCAGAAGGACTTTCCAAAAGTTAGAAGTAAACCTCGGATCATGATCATATACAATGGAGAGGGTAACTCCATGCAACCTGACTATCTCTTTATCATACAATCATGAAAGTTGATCTATAGAAAATGTATCCCGAATAGGAAGTAAATGAGAAGATTTAGTCAATCAATCAATAATAACCCAGATTTCATTATTACCTCAAGATTTCTTCTGTAATCTCATAATGAAGTCTATGGATATATTTTCCCATTTCCACTCTAGCATGGGTAAAGGCTGAAGCATCCCTTTTAGTAATTGTCACTCTACATTAACCTGCTTACAAGTCAAAAACTTCATAGTAAAATCAGCAATATCTCTTTTCATTCCATCCCACCAGTAATACTCCCGAAGACAATTGTATATCTTAGTACTACCAGGATAAACTTAAAATGGGGAACTAGGAGATTCACATAACAACTCATTCTTCAACTATGAATCACAAGGCACACATAATCTCTTTCAAAATCTCAAAATGCAATCATTATCAATGTTAAAATCAGGCCACTTACCCTTCTGAACCAACACTACATTTTTCTACAACTCACCATCTTCTTTCTGTGCTTGCATTATTCTGTCTGAGAGAGATGATTTCACTGACACTTGAAAAGAAACAAAAGAATTTTCTGCACCAACCATTTCTATTCCAAAATTTATGAAATCAAAAACCAAAGGATCTTATTCCAAACAGAACATGGTTAATGAAGCATTACATTTTCGACTGAAAGCATCAGCCACTTTATTTACTTTTCCCAGGTGGTAATGGTTCGTGAAATCATAATAATTTATTAATTCTAGCCATATCCTTTGTCTTGTGTTCAATTCTTTTTGAGTGAATATATACAGTAAGCATTTGTGGTCAGTATATATTTCACATTTTACTCCATACAAATGATGCCTATAGATTTTTAAAACCAAAAAACAACAGCATATAATTCCAAATCATGTGTAGGGTAATTTACCGCATGAGGTTTCAACCGACATGAAGCATAAGCAATTACTCGATCATTCTTCATTAGGAAATAACCCAGTCCTTTCAATAAAGAATCACTGTAGATAATAAACTCACCATTTCTAGATGGCAGTGCCAAAACTGGATCATTCACCAATCTCCCTTTCAATTCCTGAAAAAAATCATCAGATTATTTTGTCCAGATGAACTTAACACCTTTTCAAGTTAACTTATTCATTGGACTAGATAACCATGCAAAAATTTCAACAAAACTCCGATAACAGCCTACCAAACCAAGAAAACTACGAATCTCATTTATATTTGTGGGTTTTCTCCATTCTTCAACAACTTTTGTTTTAGTAGGATCATCTGTTATGCCATTTTTTTGAAACAATGTGACCATGGAGAGAATTTTTTTGTAACCAAAAATCAGACATGCTAAATTTCCCAAACATGTTCTTTACTTTTATGGTTTGCAAGAAAACCCTTAAATGAATTTCTTGTTCCTCCTTACTTTTGGAATAAACAATAATATCATTAATGAACGCAACCAAAAACTTATCTAATAACTCACAGAAAATTCTATTCATAAGATCCATGAATACAAAAGGTGAATTGGTTAAACCAAAAGTCATATCTACAAATTCATAATGGCCATATGTACTACGAAATGCGGTTTTCGGAACTTCTGCTTCGTTTACATTCAACTGATGGTACCCCGACCTCAAATCAATCATCGAAAAATACTGAGCTCCCTGGAGCTGATCAAAAAAAAATCATCGATATGAGGCAAAGGATACTTATTCTTTTGAGAGATGTTATTCAATGCTCTATAATCTATGAAATGTAAAATTAACTATCTTTATCTTTAACAAACAAGATAGGAGCACCCCATGGTGATGTGCTAGGTCAAATGAAACCTTAATCTAATAACTCCTTTAATTGCTTCTTTAACTTTACAAGTTTAATTTTATCCATTCAATAAGGGGGTTTTGAAATTGGATTAGCATCAAGAACTAAGTCAACAGTAAATTCAACTTCCTAATCTGGTATAATACTAAAAAACTCATCAATAAAACCTTCAAGGTACTCATTTACCACTGGCACATCATTAATCTGAGCAGTTCCCTTATTTTCAACAATATGCGCAAAGTAACATTCATTTCCATCAATTACTTATTTCTCAGCTTCCTGATATGTTATCAAAAGAAAGGGTTCATTCTTGTACACAAACAGTAAATCTTTCAGAAAAGAAAACTCTTTAGCTCTGCATTCAATCTTAGCATGATTAACAGACATCCATTCTATTCCCAAAATAACATCAAACTTTACTAGAGGAAAAACAATATGGTTTTCAGGGAGATTTATTCGGCACACAAGGAAAACAATGTTATCATGTTTTCTTTTTGTCTCAAAATTTCCTCCATGTGTTTTTACAATTATATTTGTATTCATATCTTGAGATGGAATTACCAATTTATGAGAAAACATATCAGAAATGAAAGAGTATAGATTCCCTGAATCAAACAACACATTAGCATAATTTGAACAAACAAACAGTGTACTTGATACTACTTCATTTGATGGACCAACATCTGGTGAAGTAGTTGCAAAGGATATCACCCCCCCTTTCCGCTTGTAGTCTGGATAATTTATTTCGGTTTATTTCTTTGTTGGACACTCATTAGCATAAAGACCCATTTCATTACAATTAAAACATATTACTGACTATAAATCATATTTTGTCTTACCATTACCCAGATCTTTTTTAGTGCAATTGTGAGCCTTATGTCCCATTTTACTACATCGGTAGCACTTACAATAATTCAAAAGACATTCCCCATCAGGATTTTTTACCACATTTTTAACAAACTGTAAACCTAATTTTCGTACCATCAGACTTTTTTGAAGTGTTATTCCCTTTCGCTTACCACCTCGACCACTTGTCCTGTTGTTTGTCAAATAATACCTGATCATCGACAAACTCCATTTCTACTGTCTCCACACAACGAACTAGTTTTTCATAACTTTTTAACTCACAAGAAGATAAAGCCCTTCGATTATTTGGCTTTAATCTTGATTAAAAATAGTTGATTTTAATATCAAGATCTCGTATGAAATTTAGAGCATACCTTGCCAGTCGAGTGAATTTTTCTTCATAAGCAACCAATGAGTCATACTTCAACCTCAATTCCAGGAATTTTTTTCCATCCTAAGATGAACCACATTAGGAAAATATTTCTCAAGAAATATACCTTTCAATTCATCCCAATCAAGAGTATCAATATTTTCACTACCCCTGATATTTTTCACCATCGACCACCACTGATCTGTTTCACCTCCAAAACGGTAAACATCAAGATGAACCTTTTGATTTTCTAAAAAACCCATGACATCAAAAATATTTTTCAGTGCTTTAACCCACCCTTCTTCTAGCACCAGATTAGATGATCCTCTGAATTATGGGGGTTATTTCCCCTTGAAATGCTCCACTACTAACATATTCCGATGTGGTTGATCTGGCTGATCTCGTACATGGATACCACCACCATTTATAGCCTGAGTCAATTGTGATATCACTGTAAAAAATTGTTCAGTTCCGATTCCGACCATCTGAAGTTTCTCATTTGGAAGGTTTTCTTCCTTCTGATGTTGTCCCAACATAGCTTCCCTATTTCCTCTACATAAAACCATTCTGAACACAGAAATATATTAGGCGAAGCAACATGGTAATCCGTAAATGCTATATGATTTCAATATTAACATAAATTAATTTATGGATATTAATTTAACAATACCCAAACTTCTAAAGTTATCTAAACTAACCTCTGATACCAACTATAATGGCTCGTACTTAATCATTACATAATATTGAATTAAATTAATAATTCAAATTGGGGATCTTTTCAAGTTTATAGTTTTAGAGAATTAGGACATAAATATTACATCTCATAATATTGCAATGTAGAAACTTCGACACAAATTCCATTTTTGAATAAAATAAAAACTCTTGAAAAAAATAGTCATGTCTTGTTCCAAGTTTTTGAAAACATGAATTTTCCTTGATCCCATCCTTGACCCTATATATCTTTAAGTCCTGTGAAAACATTTCAAAACATGGGATGAGCATAAAAAGCTCATTAAGGGTCATAAACAGCTGTGCATTAATACATACAAAACATAAAATCTTTTACTTACCTCATGAAAACATATTATTTATGAATAACACATATAAATCATAAATCTTAAAGGTAACTTGTGGCATACATAACAAAATTACAATGTAGCTGTCACAACTACACAGGGAGTTAATTTGGAATACCCATAATAGAATATTACCTAAATCTCTTAGGAGAAACATTCACGTTTACATCTGTCACGTTACCTAATGAATTGGAGAGCTATCTCTGGGTCACCCACCTAATTTTTATCATGGAACCACCCGTATATATAAATAATGCCTAGGAACCATAACAAGATCATAACACATAACATAAGCCTAACAGAAAGAAAACATTTCCACATTTCAATAAAAAAAATATCATTTCAAGATATTGAAGAAATATATCCATTCTGAAAATCAATTTCAATACCAAAATATGTAAAAATAGTATATGGTATTTATTTTTCTTCTTAAAAACATTACAACTGGTTAAGGAAGAAAAAGGTCAAATAATACTCACGGCGGCGGAAAGGTCATTGTCACTACTTATGTTAAAAAACATTCCTTTTTGTTGTTTAGTAAAATGCTTCATATAAAAAGATTCCTTTTGAATGAAATGAAAATTCAAAGGGGTTTATACGCCGTATAAAATAATTTCTTCTATAAAACTAAATATGCCTCAATGAAAGGAGATTGAGACGAAGTCCCTTACCTCATGTCCGACTTGACTCGATTATTCTTTGATCTCCTGAATAATAAACTAAAGTTAATTTGTACTCGATTAAGAACATTTTTAAGGATTATTATTCATTTTATATCACTTTTTACCATGTTTTAAACATTATGAAATCATTCAATTTAATAATGGTCGTCTTGTCGATATTTGGTACTTGAGTCAAAAATGAACTCCTTATATTTACAAGTTGTCCATGTGGTTAATAGTACATTATATCCATAATGATATTAATGATTTAGATATCATATATATCATATATATCTAGTATACACATGTATTTATAATAGTACAAAACATTTAGAGGTATGAAATGAAATGCACTATTCATAGAGACGATAAGTCGTACGTGCGCTTGAACTCTACTTTCATTTCTATTTTTTATTTTAATGGAAATAAAACATAATGATACATCGGTATATTATAATTAATGTATAAATACATATATAATATCATATATAATGTCATTAACTTCATCCTTTATACATCCCACACTTGGTATTAATGAGTCATATCACTTTGTGAGGGAGGTAGTCTGCACTTCCTCTAATGAGAATTTCGTGTTTAACCATAATGGAAACAATAAAGGCTTGCTATAAATGGAAATTATAGTAGAATAAAGAAAAAATAAATATAATATATATCACATATAAATACAGTTCTATCATAAGGGCCACCATGAGAGGCGGTAAGAGGTAATCAAACAATCACTATTTCGTGAGGCGTTAGTTTCCCATCCATAGAAACATTATCCTCTCCATCTATTAGATGGATGTGTGCGTAAGTGTAGTTATAATCCTTATCATAATAACATATTATTATAAATAGGATACTGGTGATGTTACAAAATAATGGAATAAAAATAGGTTAGGGATTGGAGAAGTAAAATAAAAGAAAACAATTTAAGAGAAATGGTTACATTTAATTTTGGTAACTTCGTTTGGTTTTATCCAAATGACTTCTTGAAGTGCCTTCTGCTTATGGTAAGGCTTTTAGTATGAGGATAGGGATGTAGGGGGATTAATTTGGCAGATTCTGATGAGCCAAAAGTCTTGAGATGTGTGAGGAATTGGTTATAAGTGGTCTCCTTTTATAAGGGAGAGGAGGGGCTCTTTAGGAAAGTGTGAAAACATTATTTTATTATAACCATATCTTCGGTTTCAAAAGGTCCAAAAAACATAAAAGTCGAAGAAAATATGACTAATATTGTAAATAAAATCATCCAATCATAATTGGACATGTTTTGGATAATATTTTAATCATTATAATCTTATTTATTTAAATCATTTATTAATGAGGTAAATACTACATCATTATTGTGTCATAAATAATTTAAATTATTTGATGTCTTAAAATTATAAAAAAACCATGATGTAGGAAATCTTTTTAGGTTGCCCATGAATATTTATAGTCAAAGGGATTTTTTATATAACACCATATAAAAATTAATTTACTAAAAGATATTTTTTTCGTCATGTTTGCCTTTACATTAAATTAAATAATCTAAAGTGTAATTTTCTTTAATAAGTGGGTCTATGGTGTCCCAAAATAGACCCAAAGATGTAAATGGTCGGTCATTACTCATACAATAAGGTTAGGATAAGTGTTAAGGTAATTTGGAACATTTATAATATTCATTTTACCTTGATTTAACTTATTTACCTTTAACCGTAGTAAATAAAAGTCACAAGTTACTATTCACAAAATATTATTTTCTTCTTATTGAACCAAATTATAGTTTTTGATAACAACCATGTCTCTCAGAGTTTCAAAATTCAATTCACAAAAGTGATAAAATTTTATTTAAATGAAAAAGTCAGGTTTTTTAACTACTACTAAGTGATTTCACTATTCAAAAAAATTTATTTTTTTCTGAACAAATCCTACAATTATAACTAAGCATTATTTGATATTCATAATTAAAAAATGATGTCTATTTTTTCAAATTCAAAACATAAGAGTGTCATTAATTAATTGTAATATTAATTCTCATTCATAAATTTATTAGTGTGTTTTAAAAAAAATAACTATCAAATGATTGACACTTATTTATGTCCAATTTCGAAGTGAAATTAATTCCAATGACCAAAATTGGATTAAACGGAAAAAATATATTCTAATTAAAATTTAAAACCAACAAAATATATAATCTACCCATATAAATAAATTATATTAAATGGGACTTTTGAATTAAAATACAGTATTTTTCACTTTTCATTAAAAAATGAACTTTATCAGAAAAATACCAAAAAATTACCCAAAGTGAAATTTGATGTCCCCATTATATAGAAGGATTTTAATTGGTCAATTAGAATGTATTAAAGTGGCCACATCTTTATTTCATTAGGGGTTTCCATTTAATGTTTGTAAATCCACCTTTTAATGTAAATTATGCTTAAATTTAGATTCATTCCCATTTTAAGCCTCTAACTTTTTTATTGAATTAATGTAAATACATTTAAAAGACATGTATAATCATATTGTTGTTTTTTTCATTCCCGCCAATACAATGACTATGAGTTAACTACCATTTAAAATAATATTATATTATTAGTGTACAACATAATATTTTAAAGAAACATGTTGTTGTGTATTGGGTATGTTATCGAACAAAGCAACCCCTTTAAAGTAAAATTAATATTTAATTCACAAATAATAATAAATATGAAATATTTATTATTCTACCTTTACATGGGATGTTAAAAATATTCATCTACATCCAAAACATTTAACCTTTTATTTTTTATATAAAAATTTCAATACATGTAAATGGACCTAAAATAATTGGTTAAAATTTCTAGTACAACGATAAATAATTCATAGTTGATAAACTTATGAGATTCACCCACATATGGGGTTAAACATTCATTCAAAATTTAAGGACCCAATTAGAGGTATAAGAAAACACCAATATTTATTATTAATATGTTCCTACACATTTAGAAATGTGGTTAAAAACATTTTGAATAAAATAAAGAATCTAGAAAAATCTATTGAATATAGTTCAATGTTTATTGGTTTTGTATTTCTATTTTCAACATCCTTAACACTATGTTCCTTTATACCCTCAAATTAATCAATATAGATAATTTCTACTTATATATTCCAAATTTATGTGTTTCTAATCTTTTTGATATAAATATATGTTCTAGGTGTTTGTTATTTTTTTCAGGAACTTTCATATAAGAATCAAAGGGCCTAAAATTTAGTTGTATTCATTTAGAAAAAATATTATGTGATGATTTGTGATGGTTGGTCTCTTCTTCCACATTTATTTCTGGTGAGTGTTCTTATGGGTTCCATTGGTTCAGGAAAATCAGTTTATACCACTCATGAGAGTGAATTTATTTGTGTAAGATAATTTTACTTATAAAAAATTGAATACCGCATCAATTTCATCACATGTTTCCTTCTAAAATGTAGATAATGAAATGATGAAAAAATCAATGAACTATCAATGTTTTTAGTGAAAAATTCAAGTTCCGAATTCAGTCATAGAAGTTATCCTCTTAGTAGCTCAAATATATTATTGGTTTAAACTTGGTATAAGTCAAGGAATCCATTATCATTCCCAGATCAATTGATGGTGATAATAATTGAGCATTAAGGGACACATACCATGATTGTTAAAAAGCTACCTGAATAGAAAAATCTATTTTTAAACTCAATAATGATTCCTATATTCATATTAACAACATCATTTTATTTAAATATTATTAGTAAACGTTAATTTGGTTCTTTTTAAAACTTCTTGATTTATGAATTTACTGAGAGATGTCAATGAGGTAACTATTAGTTTAAATTTTTCATGTAAAAATAATCTAGTTAGAAGTTTTCGATAGTGATACCAGACAATAATTCCCAATATTTACTATGCCTATGGTTTTTAAATTTATGGCATGATTTATAATATATCGTTATTTTCTATGAAAACTAAAAAATGTTGTGTGTGATGTTAATTAACTAAAATAATGTAATTAACATTTCTAGAATTATAACTCCACTAAGTCATGCTAAAAATTGACACTAAATTTAAAACTATAGTCTAATACCAATTCAATCTGTATGTATTTTTATGAAATTTTTTCCAATATTTAAATTACTATTTGGCCTTATAGGTGAAAATTTACCCTAATTACCTAACGAGATTCATGAACTATCAAACAAAATGTTTGGATATTTATTCCTAGAATGATCTAAAGTATATTTTTATTATTATATAAATTTTAATGTTTTAAAAATATTTGTAAAATGATCATAATGAATATAGTGGTCTTCTATTATTTTAAAATTTTTAACAACTGTTATAAAATTATATTTATCTTATATGAATAAAATATATATATATAAATAAAGTGTTTCATAAAAATAATGATCTAAACTGATTTTTTAAAATTAAAAGTATTTTATTTTGTATAAATTTCATTCAAATTATAAATAATGAGTAAATTTTAATGGAATAAATTCAAAATGTAAAAAATAATTATTTATTCACTCTTGATTTGAAGGAATATAGCAAAAGTTAATCTAACATGTGTTGTGGGAAATTTTATTTAATGTGTTTTTTATATTTAATCTCATTTGGTTTTCTAAAAACATGTTTCAAAAAATCAAAAATGGGTGACAAATTATTTATTTTCATAATAACATAGGATAGTAATATTACATTCATTTTCGAATTCTATATAAAAAATCACTTGGTATTCGAATGTGGTATTTTCAAGAATGATCATATGATTTCTAATATATATATATATATATATATATATATATATATTTGTTATCTAAATAAATATCAATTTTTCCAAAATATTAATATAAAATTTTATTATCATATAATTGTAGAATAATAATTATTAATTCTTTTATGATGTGTTAGAATAAACAAAAAAACTCAGTGTGAAGTGTGACTAGAATGATTAAATTTGAATTTATAAATGTAAACAAAATTTTTGTTTTATAATCAAGAATTAAAATATAAACATAAATAAATGAGGTCAAATTAATATAAAAATTCTAGACAAAATTTTTCGATTCACTTTTATAGAATTTGAAAAAAAATGATTGTGATTCAGACAAGTGGAATTATAGAAATGATCCAATGTAAATTTTTTAATTTATAATTAATTATTAAGATCAATAAATATGTATTATATGATTAAAACCATGAAAAAAATATCTAATGGTAACTAAATATTAAAATAACAATCTTGTCTTCATCTGTGACTTCTAGTGATAAAAAATAATATAGATCATGTCATTCTAAAATGTGATCTTCCTAAAATAGATTAAAGTATTATTTAGTATTATAACAATGTTTTTGTTAAAAAATTGTATCATAGGTTCAAAAACAATATATTGATCGTCTGATGTAAAAAAATTCATATTTACTATTTATTAATTTAAAACTATTTCAAAAATAAACATTACATAAATCTAAGGTTATACATTCCAAAAATTATTTAATGATTTTTTCAAAATTATAACTTTATTATGTTCAATAAAAATTTTATATATGATAAAATATTGTTCAAAATACAAAAATAATTGAAATAATTTATAAAAACAATATTTTATTACCTTTTGATTTGTAGGATCAAATAGTACATCAATATAAATATTTATCTGACCAAAATTATTTAAATTATATTCTTATAATTATTATACTTTGAATTTATATAAACCCATTAAAAATGATTAAAACGAAGAATAAATGGTCATATTAATATAAAAATATAAGACAATAATCGTTTATTCAATTATGACCCTTAAGAACAACCATCTTGTTAATGTAGTGTGAAATATTTCTAAAATAATCCAAAAGTGGTTTTTTGAAATTTTAATTATTTTTATTGTTAAAAATGAATGGTATATATATATATTCATTATATAATTACATTGATTGCTATGAAAATTAAGTAGAAAGACTATAGATTAATTTTAATTATTTTCAAAACAAAACCAAATACATGGTATTCCCTTAGTCTTTTAAGGTATATTTTTATAATTAAATGTTTTTTATGTTTTATAATCATGTTAAATTTGATTAAAACTGAGTATATGAGTTTGGATAATTGTTCTTTTTAAAAAAAATGATCGTTGTTTTATATGTGTCTTATATAAACAAACATCACATCAATCTCATTTACTATTTTCCTATTATGATCCAATATGTATTTTTGATAATTATGAATCTCTTTAAGTGATAAACTCATGTTATAAAATCAGAAAAGGGGGAAATGATTTCAAATCCTGATAAAACATTATGAGAATGATTATCTATAAATATCTGACTTATAATACTTGAAATAACAGCAATCCAGCATGTGAGTTTCCCATAATTTTTTTTCATAAAATTTTAAAATCGTTTTGTTTATTTTCCTACAATAAATGTAACAATATAAAGAGTTTTTGTTAGAATTATTTTTATTTTTTAATGGAAGGCTATTTAATTTTTATAGTATCATTGAATTATGTTATTGATAGAAAGGGTTTAAAAATGAACTTTTTCTAATAATTTTTTTACTCTATAGTTAAAAGATAAATTTCCTCAAATATGAGTCAAAATTAGTTTTGAAAATGAAAATTCCATGATTTTAGTTCTATAAGAATAAATATTATTCATATATATCCCTTAAATCTTAAGAGGCATATTATTGGTATAAATACTATATTCAAAAATATACACCAATTTTTTAAACATAAATATTGTATTATTTTATATTTAAAATATTAGAGTGTATCCATTTTTATGTAAATTGACTGTGGGTTCATTAATTGATCTATTTGGTTTGTTTCAAGTGGTTATTAGCCATATGTTATATGATCGTAACTATATGTATTTATTTTATCTTTGTGATTTCATATATGGAAATTCTAGAATGAAACTGTTGAGATTTTTTATGTTTTGTATGTTTATATTATTTTCACATTATGGTTATAATTGTATAAGATCATTAGATTGAATATATATACAGTTTTTATGAAATTATATCTCTAGGATTGTCATACAATAATAATTTATTTTTTACCTAGCATGATAAGTATAATATCTGGTAATTGTTTGATGATTTCATAATTAAAATCCCTATATAATTTTGGTTATTTTATAGTGTTAAATCATTCCCTTATTTTTTATTATTTATTTAGAAAACATTTTTATCATATGGTGATTTGTAATTTTATTTAGGCCTTTTTTATGAATACATTTTCTTCATAAATGGGTTTTATCATATTTTATGTGCCAATATTATGATACTTTTATGATAAATTTGAAAATATTATTTTATAAAATATAATTTTTTTCAACCATTATTTAAAAATTATCTTAAGAAAAATATTTAGGATTTTTCTAAAAACATTATTTTTGGTGGAATACTGAAAATTTATGATTTCTCAAAAAACTGAGATTTAGTTTTTATTAATAGATGTAATTTATATTTTCAATTTTTTTTATATCAGTTTTAATGTCTAATAACTTTTGATTTTATTGAAAATATTTAAATTAATCATATTGTAATAAATATTATATATGAATTTGGTTTAAAATCATTTTTATGCTAAAAACATGTACTTTCCAAAAAAAAGGATTCTTTTATGTTTAAAACACTTATATTAAAATTAATTTTCAGAAATTATAGAAATTTAATCTTTTAAAATTTATTCAATATTTTTTATTAAAAGATTAAAATTAATTTATATTGTCCATTTTATTTTTTATCAATAATAAAATGTAAATATTGAAAACAATTCTTCATAGTAAACAAAAAAATGGGTAAAATGGTGTTAAGACTGTTTTATATGCTTTCCAAATAAATCCAAAGGCAATAATTTATTTCATAATATTGGTTTCATTTGAATAGAATCATCCTATCTTATAAAATATTTCATTTTGTTCCACTTTCCTTTGAATACTAGATATATATTATTTTATGTTAAGGTTAATTACAAAGTGACACTCTCTCTAATTTGTTATGTTTTCATGATATTAATATTGATAAAAATTACATAGGAATGAATTTATTTTTTAAATTTTATTAATAATAAACTTTATTAATTATATTGAATTATTATTAATTTTCAGTGATGGTATAATTTCCTTTAATCCCAATACAATGCTGACACACCATTTTCCAACGTAGTTGAAAAAAATATTAAATTATTTTAAAAACATTAAAAGAAATATTATATGGATAAATATAGGTAATAAAAAATATTATTGGATATTTATAATGTATATGTGATAGTTAAATATTTTTTATTCAAAATATATTGTTATGATGATGTCTTTAAATTCATATTCTATTAATATTACTGAAGATGACTTTTAATGGTATTTAATGTTTAAAAATTATTTTAATGTGAATAATATTTAAAAAATAATAATTCAAATTGATTATTTATTATAAAAAATATAATTTATAGTCTCTAATTGTTCCACTTGGTATTTTTAAAATTACTTTTATAACCCATAGATAATGAAAACATTGTTACCACAGTTATGGATAAATAGGTTAATAAAGGTGTTAAAATAAATTATTAGGATTACAATGAATCTTACTATTATAAAGGAAAATTATTTATATTAACATTATTCTTATTATAATTTCATATATTTCACACTGAATAAATTTTACATGAGTGAGACACTTGTTATTAATAACTTTTTATGTATTTCCAAGATTGGTTCTCCATCCCACATATAAACAAAGGTCCCCTTCCCATCAATTTTAAATAACATTTGAATCATATATCATAGAAAATATCTTAAAAACATTCCCAAACATCATCCCTATATAATATTGGTTTTTTAATCACTAAAATGACATCTTATAAGGCTTAAGGCGTAAGACAAAGGGGGTTTCCCAATGAAAATATATTACTCTTAACCATGTTTTTTCAGGTGTATTTGTTCTTAATTCTTATTAAAATATTCTATAACCCTGAAGATTTTATAAAATTATTATTTTACATATAATTAATCTTTATTATTTTAAATAAAAAAAATTCAATATCCTTTTCTATCCTATGATAAATTAAAAGTTCATTCACAAATATGTGTTGACTTCCCCCTCCACAAAGAGAAGTGTTTCTTTTTTTCATCACCACATATAATTATGGTTATTATGATAGATATAATGATTGTATTTTATATAAATTAAATAATTAATAATATATAATGATAATTAATTACATAACTTCTTTACCTTTCATCCATTGAAAATTGATAATTTCTCTTGTGCGTACGTGTAGACTACCACCTCCACAAAGCAAAGATTATTTTTGTAACCAATTTTCAATAATGATTATAGAATTATATTTAATGTATAAATATATTAATATATTAATATTAATATTTTATAGATTATGTAACAATTAACCATTTGACCTTGGTCAACCAAATGAGGTTTTGTTTTGGATTTATGAACTGAACACCCCCAAATGTCAAACATGATCTAAATTGATTTAGTAACTATATAAGAAATGGAAATAATATAAATAAAAGGAATTACTACAATGTAATAATAATTAAAAATGTTCATAATAAATTAAATATGTAATATATTTTTATTATAAGTGAGTTACAAATGTACATGGTGATTGAGACTCTTGGTAATCGTCTTTGGTCTTAATTTCCTGTTATTGAGATTTATGTCATCTACATCTCATTATTTTGTGGTGTCTAAAATACTATATCAATATATTTAATATATAAGTTAATTTAATTAATGTTTTTTAAAAATACATTTCATTTTCTCTAATTTATTTAACTTTTGAATCGTAAGATATTAATGTCATAAGGTATTTCCATTTAAACATTATTCTAAATGTTTTAAAGTTTCCTTATTGTTAAATTTCCATCAAATCAATTTTTCCAAAAATATTTCAAAATATTAATTATTTCTAAATTTAATGATATTTAACATCATTTTAAACTAATTTTTAATTTACTTATAGTTTTTATGAAATAATGTTTTTATCATATTCAGTATATTTTAATTTTATGAATTTCTTCAAAAGCCTGAATGAAATGTTTTTAACCTATACGACATGAACATATATTCTAGATGTCATGTTCATTATTAATAATAATGGTTATAATAAATATTTCCATGATTTTTTAAGAAATTTCATAACCTTTGCCTTCATGATATTTAATCGTTTTTTAGATTTTTGAAATAAAAAACATATTTCATCTCATTTTTATGTGAAAATTGAAAATGTTTTTAATGGTATCAAATTAAATTTTTTGGTTTTTTTAAAAAAAATGTAATATTATTAATTTATTTTTATTTTTATATCATTTGATATGGGATTATATTGGAATGTGGTAATGGGGAGTGAACCAGAAACTGTAAGGGGATATGTACAATATCTGACAGGTTGTTCGATTAATTACATCAAAATAATTGGGTCAATAAAAATAGTTAACCAGTGTATTTTAATCTGATATTATTGTTTGTAAATTACATTACCACTATGAAGCAACGAATTAAACATATGTACGTTACTCCTAATTGAATATCATTGAGTTTAAATTTAAATATTTTACTCATATAATGTTACATAGTTAACATATATAACTTACTCCAAAGAGAATACTATAACAATATTATTAGCATAATATATGATGAAAATATGATTCCCCATGATTTATACATGTTTTACCTATTCAATGAAATGTTTTTTGGTGGATAAATTTTGATATAAAAACATAAAAAACAATATTATGGTTTTAATAAATATTTAAGATCTTATAATGTAGGCAGGATTTCATTCAGGGTAAATCATTCATGAATTATGATTTATTCTTTTATTATTTATTGAAAATAAATTTATGAATCCATAGTCTTTCATGTTCATTTGATGATTATTTGAATGGTTATATTTAAATAAAAATATTATAGTGTAAAAATAAAGAGTTCCTTTTATGGTTTCATTTATTTTAAATGTATTAATTGGATTCATTCCTTTTTATATCCCATTCATATATTTTGGTGATCATCCCATTTTTTACATTATCTCAAAAGGCATAATAATTAGTATGATCTAATATGATGTATATATCTAAAAAATTGAAATTATTCTTGAAATAAGAATGTTTATCCAGAATAAATCATGTTTGTGAACATATGAACCATGTTTTTTTGGAACAAATGGTCATTAAATAGATGTGTCCACCTTGTTTGGTAAGGACATGGTATGTAATATATTATCCCAATTATATAAAACCATAAATCAAAACATTCATCAAAATGTACAAAAGTGAAATATTTGTTTTAAATGGTGTAATTATAGCCTATTTATGTTACATGGATTTACTATTTTATACAAATAAATATAATTTTGAGTATTTATTTTTGAGATTATGTTTTTGTAGGAGTATAGAGTAAAAGATTAATAGAATTTATAAATTTTATTTAAATAATATCATTCAATTTTATAATTTATTTATAAAATTCAAAAAGAAAATTATATGAGGAATGTGGTTATTCATAAAGTGTTATTTTTTTAAAAACAATATATTTTATTATGGGGAGTTTTTGTATATTTTCAAAAATAGGTTTTCTTATATTTTAAATGCAATGGGTTAATCAATGTAATTTAAATTGGTTATGTTTTTATATGGTTACAATTAATTATTTGAGGATCATTAATTTTAATGAAATGTTTTTTAATTGGAAAGGAGTTATCCAAAATATATTTTTATAAAAATAAAAATTATGATTTATTGGGTGATAAATAAATCATTATTTTAATATGAATAATTATAAATAAAATTTTAGAGTTCTAAAATTCAATAGTATTTAATTTTTTTGAATATATAGTATCTATTTATATATTGATTTTACATGAATATGTTCATGTTATGAAGAACATATGTCATTTAGTAAATATTACCCTTTATTTATTCTATATATTTGCAATGAAAATATATTTATAATTACTTTTTCACTTAATTTACATTTGACAATTAAGAAATAGTTATATAGTTATTTAGATGAACATTTAATGGATGTGTCAAACATGGTTCATTCACATTAAATGTTTTTGAAAAGTTATGAATTAAATATAAATAGTTCTTAACAACATTAAAATATTTTTTCTAATTAATAAATGTTATGTTATGAATGATGTGAGTCTTGGCGTCGATTTGATGTAGTTTTAAATAGAATTTAAAATGTGGGTATAGCAATTTATATGAAAAAATATATAGTTTGAAATTTTTAAACAATTTTTTCTGGTAAAATTTTTCCCGTATTAGTGATGACTAAAATGGATTTTGATTTAGTTATAAATTTTTCAATTTTGATATTTGTATAACATGGATATGATTGTGATTGTATTTATTTTCAATTTTTTTTAAAGATATCATACATTTCTAGATAATTAATTAATAGATATATATTATGGAAATATACATATTTTTAAATAATTTATCTAGTTCGTGAATTGAGTTTTTGATATTTTAGATCCCTTCATTATAATATATAATTGCATTTATTTTTATATTTATTCGTCTCAAATTATTTTTAATGTTATTATTAAGATAATAATTTTTATTGATGATTCATATTACTATATTTTAAATTTTATTTATATATTCGTATTTTTGATTTAAAAGATATGTGATTATTAGTTTTTTATTATTAATATTTTATACTTAAAATTATATTCAATTTATTATTTCCTAAAAATTAAATTATATTGTGATGAAAATATTATCTTCCCCTCATTCTTGTATGATACACCCTATAGAATTTTCAAATGAAACATTCTCATCCACATTACTCGATGGGAGACAAATCCATATAAATCTAGGCAAGGGCATCCTTATCCATACTTATTCTATCATATAATTCCATTTCTCACAATTATTTTATTTTATTCCAACATTCAATGTATCTTTAATTTTCATTTATTAGATTTAATTATTTCTATATATAGAGGAAAAACTCCAGAGAATTATAGGGATTTCTACCACTATTATTAGGGTAATATTGTATGGATTCACCACACCAATATAGAGTGTGTGTAATTATTATGTATGCCCTGAGGTGAGTAATATTCCTTCTTGATCATTGATAGATTATACATTTTTTATGTGTATACATAAAAAGTTTATTAGTTATGAATATCATTTTATTTTTTAGGGGGTATTGCATTGGTGATGCTCTCCAAATAATGTTAATGGTATTTTCATATTCTAATATTATAGGTGAATCTTTTAATTTTCCATTAATTTGACATAAGAAAATTTCTTGATATTTTTATTAAATATTTTATTAAATTTGTTATATCTATAAACTTATAATATTATTTAATAATAAATATTTTAAGGTTTTATTACGAAGTACATTAATTATTTGATAATTTCATATTTTATTCATGAGTAAACAATAAATGAATATTTTTTACATAAATTGTAATATAAATTTATGTTAAATTATTCAGAATTTATAAAAAAATTACATGTGTATGAAAATATATTATCTATTATTTTTAATGGATTTTGAAGTATATGAAAAAAAATCATGCATGAATGCGTGTTTGAATTGGGGTTAATATGTTATATTGGATTTATATGAATGTGTGACACACTCAAGATTTATCATGTTAATATAATTAATAATTTTTATTGGTAGAGATATGGTGTGGGAGATATGGGATTATATATGGGGTTTATATATATGATCCCAAGGTTAGGCCTAAATCATGTACACTAGTTGTGTTCCCCCAACCGTGATAAGATTTTGATAGTCTGGTGAGTGAGTAGAATGACAATACCACTAATATTGTTGTTCCATTGAGATACATTTATATGATATACTACTTAGTGGCTTGTGGAATTATATAATGATTATATAAATAATGTGTGGACATTAATTATATTAATATTTTAGTCAGGTTCTTTAAGTAATTCATTATTAATATGATAAATGTTTGTTTAAAATATGGTTTGAAGATAGATATTCACAATATATTTCTTTTATTTATAAATTTTTTATTCAATTTCATCTTTGAAAATAGGATGTAAATTAAAATGTATAATTTTTTAGATAATTAAAAAAATTAGGTGCTAACATATAATTGGTTTTTAAAGGAATATTTTAATATGTTTTTTCTTATAGATATTAATTTCATTAATTGTAATTTTTTAATAATTATTTAAAAACTAGTTTTATTATTTTTATTATTGATGAGATTGTATAGAATCTATAATTTTTATATATATTTTATAACATCACCCACTGTATTTACATTAAATGGTGTGTGTGTGTGTGTAGATGAAATATTATTTTATATTTAATGTATGAGTGAAATTATATTTGAATAGAAGATTGGTTTTAGGTGTTTCAAGGATGCAATGTGAAAAGTTACATATGTGTGAAAATTGTATGTCACATGGAGATATTTATATGTATTTACTTTTTTTGTATTATGATGTATGAATTTTACTCACATTACCTACATAAAAACAATTTCTTATCTATTTTGTATTTGTATATTGTTTCCTTCTTAAGTTTGGAATTTTATATATGATGAGATTATCTATTCGTTTTGTTTCCTCTGTTATAGCACCTTTGGTTCCATTAAAAATTAAAATTTAATTTTTCACATTTAATGATAACTCTAATATATATAACTGTATATTCTAATTTCTATATTTAATCCTTGGATTATTTTTAATGGTTTTAATGGGAGATAATTAATTTCCTACATTCTCATTAATAGACTCATTAATTGTACCATCATACGGTTATTATGATCTTGATTTAGGACATAGGGCATATTGACTTAGGTGTCGAGTTGGGATATCTTGGGTGATATTTTATGATATGTTTTATACTAAAGGCATTTTATTATCTGCTTATAAAATTTTATTAAAAATAATATTTTTAATGAAATATAAAACTTGAAATCACTATGTAAAATATAACACAAAATAAAATGATTTTTTAGTAAATAATGGATAAATTGTATGTAATTATGTTGAAAAAATATCAACCACTTTGGTAATGAAAAACATAAAATATATTTTACACAAAACATAGTTTATATAAAAATAACTATTTTTATGAATATAAATATTAATCTATAAATAAATAAAAATTTTGATTAAAACATAAAATATATAAATTTATATGAAAAAAAGATAAATAAAATAATGAAATATTATTTCACAAAAAAATAATTTAAATGATGCATGAAAATAATTATTTCATGATGTAATAAAATATTATAGAATATGTTATTTGTAAAATAGAAAATTTTAAATGATTTTGAAACGAAATGTATTATTACAACTTTGTTAATTGTAAAAAAAGAATATATATATATATATAATAATAATTAATTTATTAAAAATAGTACAAGAAATATAAATAAAGTAACCACAAATATGCTAATAACTATGGACCCCGATGATCGAGGCTAACCATGTTCGATCAGGCCAGAAATATATACAAGACACACATATATATGTACATGTGATCGAATTAGAGAACATATATTTTTATCCATATATAACAAATATATATGTTCTTGGGACACACACACACAAGCAGACACACACATTTTCCATGGAAATTTTTTGAAAATGTAACGTGTTCACACACAAACACACAAATATATATATATATATGTGTGTGTGTGTTCTAGGTGAATTTAAAGTGAATAAATATTAAATATTATAAAAAAATTTACGTATATATTGAAGATGTTATGTGTGAATTATTAACATATTATGTTTTATTAACACTGCTGGGGGAATTTTCCTGGAAGATAATTGAATTTTGCATTGGAAGATGAAATAAAAATTACACATTAAACCCAATGGTAAATAGTCATGATTTATTAAACATATGGGTATATTTACATTTAAATAATAACCATAAAAACATACCACCTGATTTGTAATTATATATAATAATTTTCTCAAAATAAAACTCATTATAATATGAATTTGAAAAAACAAAGATAATAATTGTGTTTTTATTAGAAAATTTAAATAAAATAATATAGAAAAATGTTTTTTAGGATAAATAATGATAGAATATGTGTAATGTATTATATAATAGTAAATATATTACATTTTTATTGCTGAATTTATTTTTGTTAAAATTATATATTTTTCTTTAAAGACATATTATTTTTCAATTAAAATTGAAATGACTTGTTATTTGTCAATGTATGACCATTAAAATATAAAGAAAATGATGTAAATATTACCCAACATGAGTCATATATGTGAAAAACATCAATAAAACATGGTATATGTATGGAATAAATAGGTAACACATGAATTAAATATTGTAAAAACATTGATCATACATGTTCCTTTGAAATTTAGAAATTACATGTTTTATTAAAACATGCTATGCTAACTTATTTTGAATAAAATATGTAACTTCCAATTAGAAATTAAAAAATATGTTTATTGTAGATTTAAATTAGAATATTTTTTACTGAATAACTTAAATTATTATTATTATTATTTCTATTAAATAGAAAAAATATTTTTTTATAAATGTAAAATCAAATAAAATATGTTTTTTTAAATGAGACAAAGGATAAGTCTATTTTAATTGGTAAAGAACACATTCACAATTAATTTAAATAGTGAAAAAACATATTTTATCTGTTTAACTAATTTTTTATAAAAGTGAAGAATGATAGAGGGCATTTTTTTAAAATTATAATATGATATATTTCAATTTTAATTTGTAAAAAACTACAAGTTCCAATTAAAAAAATTAAAAAAATTATTTTTAAAATATGATATCCTAATATTTAGTTAATTAAAATGAGTTATATATTTTAAAAAATAAATATTTTTTTAGTAAAATATTTATATAAATTAAAATATCACTAAAAAATAATAAACAAATATTCACAATATACGTTTTATTTCTTAAAAACTCTTGATCAATTTCTAAAATAAAATATCTAGTCATTTAAATAAAAATTGTTTTTTATGTTTTATATTTTTGGATATAAAAATATTCTTTTATTCTAAAAACATTGAAATAATAAAAAATAAATAAATAAATAGATACTATTAAAATAAGATTTATGTTTTTGAAAATAATTATTTTTTTATCAATTTATTATTCTAATATAGTAACACAAACACATGGAAATAAAACGTTCAATATTTAAATATGATGGTGTATATCTTATAAAAAAATATAGACCCATATGAAATGTATAGTTTTAAAAATAGGATATTTTCTCCAATACAAATTCTAAACATGATATCATCCTATAACATGTTAGTAATTCATAACTAGAATATTACCCAATACAAAATTTTGTATTTTATTATTATTCTATAAATAATTCATGGTTATATTTAATGATAACATTTCTATTTTTAGGATATTAATTTAATTATGTTGATATAATTTTAATTTCCATGATTTTTAAATTATAATTTGGAGAATTTTTGGGAATTTTTATAAATACATTATTTTTTGGTGAATAGTGAAGTGTGAAGATTTTTTATAAATCAATCATTACTTTTATTTCAAGTTATGGATTGGATTTTTTTAACTATCGTAAGATAAATTTTGTTTAAATATATTTTTATTAATTTCATTGGAATCATACTTATGTTTTATTTTTTTAAATGATTATTTTTATGATTAAAATAACATTATAAAAGAATATTGTATAGCACTTTTCATACATACATTAAAATTATTTTATTCTAATTCTATAAATTGAAACATTAAAATTTAATCAAATATTTCTAATCAGGATTCTCAATTTTAATAATGTGTTAAATTTTAGTTTTATTCATTATGAATATTAATCATTATAAAAATATTTTCACCACGATAAAAGGTTAAACACAGTTTAGTAAGATTAAAAACATATGATATGGTTATAAAATATAAAATAAATTATTGTTGGATGAGGGTATTTTTAACCATGTCACCTTATAATCGATATTGATTTTTTATGTATCATTTATCACAGAGTAACAAATTTATAATATTTAATCATTGAGAATAATTATAAGTGTGGAAATCACCTCACTTATAAGTGGGAACCTCATATCCTATATTCTTTGCACAACATAATCCCTCTTTACAGACTAATATTTGAACAAACAATTTCCCAACAACACTCACACTTCTTATTAGTCATTCTTCTAACAAATAGAATGTATCAAAAAGGCTTATGGTATAATCTGATAGTGGTTATGAAATAAATAGGTGTATATTCATACCAAGATATTTTACATTAATTTTTTCTTAAACCTCATACAAATATTCCATAATCTTATTAAAAAATTTAAATAATTATATTTACAAATGTTATATTTTTTATAAGAATGATACATCAACTTTCTATATCATTTATATTCTATAGAAAATTAAAACATCTCTCACGCGTAATAACAACCAACTACCTAGATGTGGTGGTTCCATTAATTTTTCATTAGAAATTTACTTTGGTTGTTATATTTGTGGAACTAGTTAATATTTATTATATTTATTACATTATTATATTTTTTTGTAATATAGTATGTTATATACCTTTATAACCTTTCATCCTTTTGAGAATAATGGCTTCCCTCATGCATTAGTGTGGACTACCACATCCATGAATTGATGTGATTTAATATTCTAATACCACCATGAATGGATGATTCCAAAGATTTATATAATTGAAATAATTTATATTCTATAAATTATTAAAAATACTAAGATTATGAAAAAATTTATTAACAGCCTGAACCGTTGTCAATATATTGAAGTTATTTAGAAAAATTGACAGAGAAACATAAAGTGTTCAATTTTATTGTAAACGATTCAATGTATGAATTATATTTTATTATAAAAAAGTTTAAGATAATTTTTAGGAATGTATTTAATAAATTTAAATTTATTATTCTATAGGATATAACACATTTCCAAAATCATAATTTTGAGGTAAGGTTTTATTCTGAAAACTCACAATTATTTTTGATTGTTTTTTTAATGTCCATCGATTGAAATTTTCATATCAAAATATTTAAAAACCCTTTTATTTTTTTACCATCTTTTAATATAGGAATTTTAAATGTTTTTATAAATTTTTCCAATATTTGTTTTTAATATGATTGGGAAAACATTTATTTTGGAAAAACTGATGTCTTTTCTTCTTTCATTAAAGATATTTTTCTTCCATATACGTTTATAAACCATTTTTCCGGAATATTATTTTATCTGATAAAATGATTATTTAATTTTATTATCAATAATATTTAGCTTTCTTTTCATTTTTTAGAAGGAATATTCTTGTTAATTTTGGAATATGGTTCTTTTTCCATTTTACTAAAGGTGTAAAATGTGTAGTTTTTTTAACATTTTACAAATAAATGAATTATATTTCCATTATAAGAATACTTTTCCTTGTAGCATACACTATATATTTCCATGTTTTTATAAATGATTTAATTTAATTTTTAAGAAATATTTAATTTAAATATTAACAAAATAAAAGTTCATTTTTCACAGATATTTAATTTTTTTGAATATTTTATTTATTTATTTTTATATAATATAGTATCCATTGATAAATATTATGATTTATTAGGGATATAATATAACGATACAATCCACTATTTTACCATTCATGGAATATGATGACTTTTTTAGATAATGGAGGGGTAAAATATTGACATCTCAAATGTTATTTCATCAAAATTAATGTTGATATTTATTATGTGTTGAATTTTTATTCATTTAATTCACATAATGAATTAATTGATGTGAGTAATTGATACGAAAGGACCATTTTAACAGATGATGCTTTGAGTGGTCACATGAGACAAACTATTTTCGGTATTTGGATCACATCTTAACTATTTAGATATGATTTCTTAGCATGGTGACTACATTGTATGAATCAGATGCTTTACATTATGAATAGTATCATTATTGAACTAATAATTTTTATCCATGTGAATATTTATGTTTTATATCATCCATGTATATATTACACTTTTATGTTTTTTATTATACTGAATGTTACATTATTATTAATATAAATTGTATTATTCATTTTTTATTTATTTTAAGATAGATTATATTATAGGGTATCCCTTGATGAGTATATGAGGTCAGTTTATTAATGATTTCATTTCCACAATATACAATAAGAGTTCTATGATTTATTTCATGGATATATTAGAATAAATAATACTATACATTGTAAAATTTTATATTGTTTTTTATATTTGAAACTGTAATGCAAGAATAGTTTATGTTTATATCCTCTTAGAACAATTATACTATTTGATCCATTAGGATTCATTTTATTATATATATTCTCCCAATATGTTAAGATAAATGTCACCACTTGGTTACTGATGTTGAGCTATTATAATTTGTATTAATGTATGTTTAGTATAATGCTTGGAAACAATATTTAGTAAAACATATATAAGTGAACATAACGCAATGATATAATTGAGGAATAAGTTTTGGTATAAGATAATATCTTGAGGTTTTAATAAGGTATATAATTTTTGGTTTCCATGAAATTTTATTCCTAATTTGATATGTGAAATGGGATGCACCTGTGAAACATATTATCCAAGGGTTAAACACTTGAAAACTTTTAGTTGAGTATAAACATGATCATTACTTGATGCATGATAGGGGGGCCTAAGACTTCACACCCATTTTGAAACTGTTGGGAGATATGATTTTATTGAATCAAATGATACTTATAGAATATTATAAAATATTTTATAATATTATTATGATTTTATTTTATTCCCAATTAAACTAAGGATATGATTATTATATTATCTAGGCATACATTTTTAATTTATGTTATGGGTTGCCCTTGATTTATAATTATACATTAAATTTCATAATTCAATGAAATATCCAATGTATCTTATTGTTTAAAAATAGATCACAGTTAAAGGAATGTAAACTACATTAATGCACGTAGTCTATATAGGTATTTCCCTCCTAGGAAATGTAATGGTGTTTGATCTAGAATAGAACAAATTATAACTATATAAGAGAAGGTGAGTTATGTTATGACCAATAGCCCTACTCATTTGATGTATCTTCTTGATCACAAACATGGTGTAATAATTTGGGACCTCTTCATGTGATAGAAAAACCCATCATTAAATGGTACTACGAATGCATTGGTAGCCGGAAAAAGGATCAATTCCATAGAGAAGATATTTATTGAATTGTGAAGTCATGGAAGAGAGAAAGTTATCATGATTGTTTATCATATTGAAAGAGATTCCATTAAATATTGTTTATTGATATAGAACATCGAGGAGTCAAAATAAATAAATATTATGGAATTGAATTCTTTCCAAAGATACACTTCAGAAAACAAATTCCTCATATTAAATGATGTGATATAGAGAGGAAATTCTTAAATCTATAGAAAATAATGGGGGAAATACAAATTAATGTGAAGATAACATTATAGTTTTATAAATTTATTGCATGAAATATTTACATAATCCAAGATGTAAGATTGATTATTTATTTGAAGTGATAAAACATATATTCTTAAGGGACTTCTTCTTTCATACATTTTATATATTTGGAGATATAAAATCAAGTGTAGTGAATTAAGGGAATTAATTATCAATGTATTATGTTTTAAAATAAAAATAAGGAAATAATAGAGTATTTGGGAACTCAAAAATAGAAAACACTAAAAAAGGGGAGAAGGTAAGGGTGAAATTTTCAACTTGTAGTGGTGTGTAATGATTCAACAATTAGTATATGAAGAACTATTCAAATAAATTCAGTCAAAATCAAGGGATGTTTACTCAAAAATGGAAAAGAAAGAAAGGATATTATTATTAAATAAAATTAGTTAGGGATTAATTTCTTATAAATTCATTTCTAGGTACTTAGGTTGTATCCTCCAATTTAACTATTACTTTATTTTATTTTTGATCATCATACTCTTTCATATCATTAATGTTTTCAAATAAAATTTGATATCTTCTGATAACCTAAAAAATGGAGTTTTCGATTATTACTCCCAAAGGAAATCTTATTTAAATAATGATATGTCACTTATTACCTACTATTTGACATAGAGAAAACCTTTCTAAAAAAATTGTGATTATACCTTTGGTTTAATTTGATATAATACATAAAATGGATTTGTTTTCAAATTTTAATGCAGAAAAATTATATCTAATGAAATGAAATTATAATTTTTTATATATAAATATAAATATATATATATATATATATAATTTATTATCTTACATCGGGATACTACATCAACTTAATAATGTCTAGATCCACCTCTATTAACTCTCATTAATCAATTTATTAGGGTAAAATAGAATATACAACATATGGATTGGAATGGTATCCTTATAATATAGGATGTAGATATTTTGAAATAATATATTGTTATATTACTGAAGGAACTACCTTTAAACCCACCAGATCATGAAGTTGGGTTTTCTATCGATGTCATCCGTAATGAAGAATATATATCTAATACTCCAAACTAGATGACCAAAGAAGAATTAGTGGAACAAAATAAAAAACAATTGGATATTTGTGATGAGGGATTTGTATAACCAAGTGTTTCACCATAGAGATCCCATATTTTTTTAGAATAAATTTAGATATATGATTTTGTTCATTTATTACAGTTTATTCATTGTTAATGTTATAATGTGTATGTATCATCTCCCCAAATTGATGATTTTTTATCATCTTCAGGAAGATTACTTTTTTTAAATGACTTATATTTATTTTGGGTATTATTAACTTAGAGTTAATAAATAATTTATTCTGAAGATGAAATTTTGTGTAAGATATAGAAATTTTTAATATAAAGTAATTCTATTTTGATTAACTAAAACACCTTATATTTTCATGGATCTGATGAACTTGGTATTCACTAATTATATTGATAATTTTATTCTGTTATTTATTAAGAATATTAATGTATAGTCTGAAATATGTTTTAATAAATTGAATTATTTGAAAATAAATATTAATTATATTAGAGGAATGAAGTTATAGGGAATGTTTTGTAAATGCGAATTCTGGAACTAAGAATTTTCTTTTCTTCTCTATATTTTCTATATGGATAGATTATTAGTTGATCATTAAAATAATACAGTAAATATAAAATATACAATACAAATTAATATAGTTTAGGTATGTATTTTCCATGTATTAGAATGATATTATCAGTTATTTGTTCAAAAGAAATATATCTATTAGATATCCCATTAAGAAGGTCGACACATAAATAGTTTAATTTCATATGTTTTAATGAATATAAAGAAATTTTAAAATAATTAATGATAAAATTGGACGATGAAAAGATATTGATGTCACCAAATATAAGGGATGAATTTTTTATATATAGTTACACATTAAGAAGGTAATTTAATTATCCTTATATTATATGATAATGTTTTTTCATTGGAGTCAATGTATAGAATGATCCATGAAAAGAATTATCATACAGATAATCATGATATGGATGATATAATCATTGAATTGAAGATATAGAGTAATTACCTATATGGTGAATCATTAGAAATATATATGGATCAATACTTTTTGACATACATAATCTCATAGAATGATCTCAACATGAGGAAAAGGTGATGGTTAGAATTACACAAGGATTATGATTGCTCAATACACTACCAACATGGGAAGGAAACAGTGTAGACCTGTGCAATGAGTATAAAATAACCTAATTTTTTCACTAAAAGGAGGATTAAAAAAATCCTATGTCTTTGTATTAATTAATATTAAATATGGTTTTCATTATTTATTGTGAAATATCAAATTTATTCCAAATGAATTACAAAAAAATCCTTATTGAAAGAGATAAAAATTTACCAACCCATTGATAACAATATTCAAAATAAAAATATAGTCATGACTAATGAAAAGTGGGTAGAAATCATCGCTAAAGGAGATATATTTAAATTTGGAAAGAATTTATGTGTACCAATGGATCCTAATTTTGAATAATAATTAAGAAATTAATTAAGTATCTTAAATTTATATATACACCCTATATAAGACAAAATATATCAGCATTTTACGGATCATTTTGAGTGGGATAATATGAAATGAGAAAAATTATTCCATATATTCTTTTATTTATTTCCTTGAAAAATATACACAACTTATTTCTATATGGGAAGATCTACCTCTTGACCTACAAACATGACAATATATTAGTGAATTTTTTAAATGTCATAGTTCATGTCTTTTTATTTTATCCTATCATAATATTTAATTTATATCAAATTTATATTAGAGTCATTAGATGGATATTAAACTTGATCTATTTTTGAGTACCACTTATCTTACATAATTTTATTGGAAGAATGAAAGTAATATTCATATTCATGGTGATATTTTTAGTCTTCTCCCCATAAACTATCTGGGAAAATTGGATTAGTATCTGGGTCTTCTGTAATTTCAATATTTCAATATATTTTGTTAATGAATTTATGTGGATACGAATGAAAATTTTCACAGAGAGTGGAGCCATACTCTTGATTACTAGGAAAAATTTCATTAAAGGCATCTTGTAGGACCATATCTCATAGAATAGATAATGATGTACAATAAAGACTATTTAGAATCATATCACATAGGATGAATATATATAAAAAGTCTCTATGAATAGCCTATGTAAGGATTTAAATTTTATTCCTGGAAATAATGATTTCTTGGAGGTATATCTAGGGAATGGGTTTTATGTGGTTTGATAAGAAATTAAATCTATATCCTCGGTACATGGGTTCATTTGAATATCTTTTAATACTGGAAGTTGTATATTACCATTGGGAAATTCCACATAACCCCTCTAATGTTAATGATGTGTTAAAAATAACATTATTGAGGACGTTTATACCAGAACCAACACAGGATCTCACCTATATGGAAATATAATATGAACATGATTTATCATAATTTGAAGAGACAATAAATATTATTTACTATAGAGATAATGTGTTTCAAAATTAGGCAACAGGGCTAGTGAAGGATCTTTAGAGAAATCACAAACAAGAAGAGGTGATGTGGGACCTCGAAGAACCTATAATGAAGGATCACCCCACTATTTTTATTAATTGATTATTATAAAACAATTTATGTTGAAATTAATTATGTTGGGGGTTTTATTACTTGATATCATATTATAATATGTAATGATTACATCCCTAGACTATTATCAAATGACTATCGAATTATTGTATCACATTTAAATAAAGTGTTCTTATTTATATATTAAATTCAAATAACTATATTTTATAATATTACTTTTAATAAATTTATATCATTTTTGAATTTATATGGATTAATTTTTCATGTGTTGTGTTTTTGGGATTTACTGAAATTATTAATTTTCGTTTGAATAGTGAAAATGTCATTTTTTTATAAAACTGTAATTTTTATTCAATCCCATTATGTCTTGTATTTTTTATTAATGTAAAATAAGATTCATTATGATTAAAAATAATATAAATATTATTTTAGGAATCATACATATTTTTTATTTTTGTAGAAGATTTTTTAAGTTAGAATTTTTTTTCAAAGAAATTATTTTCATTGTATTTTACACCATAATGTTAGAATTAAAATCTTTATGTCATAAAAATTAAAAATGTAAAAGAAATATTATATAAATTTAAATATCATTTTGAAGTTTATTAAAAATTTCAATTCCATTTATGGGAATGATGAATATTGACCATGATAAATATATTTATCCGTGGTAAATGTGTAAAATGGGTTAAATAAGGATAAAAACAAGTGATAAGGTCATAAAATATCATCTCAATTTGTTTATATGGGATTATTTTGATTCTTAACACCTTTTCATAAATATAAAATCTTCTAGAAGTAAGACACATAAAATATATAGTAGTTAAGAATAATTATAAGTATTCCACTCACCATACCTATAAAAGGGTACTTCCACTCTTATCGTATTCATGCCACATAATCCATTTAGTTCATGAAGATGTTACAAAATACCATCCCAAAATAACTCCCCATGTCCAAAAGTAAATTTTCGCTCTAAATACTACTTCGAGAAGTATTAAGGAGTAATCCAAAGAATGATAATAAAATAAGAGGTATATGTTCTTCTGCTTCCCGTTCGAGTTCCATTATTTTTAAATTCCATCATAATCTTCAATAACTATACTGAATTGATGACATCACTATATTAACCTTACTAATATGGTTTTATGATAATTTTACACTCATTTTTTATCTCATTTCTATGCTTTATTAAATGAAAAGAATATTTATGTCTATGTATGACTTATTGTATCCACATAACGGTGTTGTTCAGTTTTCATCACTATATTACACGTAGGGTTAGAAAATGAAACAAATGAATATTTATGATATTTTTGAAATAATTATTATTATACAAATATTATATATAATATACTCTCTTAACCTTACATCAATTATATATTGATAACTTCTTTTCTGTATATGTGTGGATTACCTCCTCCATGAAGTGTTATGCTTTTTTTATCACCACTAATAATGCATGATTCTAAAACATCATATAATGAAAAAAAATCGTCATATTATTAAAACATTTCTTGTTATAGAACCCTTTCAAATGAAACATTAACCAAAATTAATATATAAATGTAATTTTTGTTAAGTTGACCAAACCACTATATGTCTCAATATTTAGAAAAACAATTCATTAAATAGATGCTATATGTTTATAAATAGACCATAAAATGAAATATTTGTGAAAATGGTTCTTTAATTATTCATTTAATAATCTAAAATTCATTTTAAGGGAAAATGAGGTGTTTGACTAAGAAAATATTGATGGTAAGGTTTTATTCCATTGTCTCATTTTTATTTAGGATTGTTTTTGTTCCAATATCATTTCTTTGGAAATTATAATATCTTATTCTTTTAAAATCATATATTTTTATTTTCCATTTTTATCAATATATTTTAAAATATTTATATCAATTTCTCATCTTTAGAAATTTCCACGATTAAGAAATTTTTTTGTTAAGCGAAACCCACCTTATTTTTTCTTTGGTTGATAAATATTTTCTTATATGCCAATTTTTCCATGATATATTTTCCAGAATATTGTTTTATATGATTAAATTACCATTTGAATTCATTTTCAACAATATTTGACCTTATTATAAATGTAATAAATGTAATCATATTTTTTCATTTTTAATGTGGTTGTTTTGACTTTTTAGAAAATGTGTGAAAGGAATATAGGCTTTAATGCTTACCAAATGAAATAATTTTTTCACCATTATAAAAAATCATTACAATTAATCTAATATTAAAATTAACCATGATTATCTTTAAATAATGTAATTTTCGTAAAATCATTAATATTTTTAATTAAAATTGTTTCAAAAGAAAATGATATTTTTCTCATGTTATCAAAGAAAGTATCAAATGTTCATTTACACATATTTTCATATAAATATACCATAATTAGTGAATAATTTTCTATATTGTGGATATAGTCTAATGATATCATCCACTATATTACTTTTTATGGATTATAATCATATTGTTCTAGTTATTTTCAGGGTGAAATATTAGTATTTCAAATTAATATTTTTTAATATGAATGATTATGTTAATTATGTATTTAATTTTTACTCTTTTCATTCATATGATGAATTAAATGGATCTAGTATGTTATGGGTGAGGACATCTATGTACCATCAATGCATCATTAGGTCTCATGAGATAAACATGATGGGTATTTGGAATAGCCTTACCAATTTATGTTTGATATCCTGTCACGGTGCTTTGATTTTGTTATTACGAAGTATCGCATTATGTATTCAGCAATTATGGAATGAGTTATTACTATAAATGTGGTTATTTATATTGTTATTTTAGCCATGAAAATATTTCAATTTAATTATATTATTTATATGGACTATTTGATTATTGGTTCTATATATCATATTATTAATTCTTTATTTTTCCCATGATATATTTTGTCTAACCCTTTCCCAAAACAATAATTCAATCACACCTTATGTTTTATATTACATAGGTTACCATGAATGGATTTATGAATGATTTAGTAGATACAATATAAGAAATAATATATTTTTCGCTATAGTTTTTTATTTTCTTTCATGTTTTCATATATAATATTATTATCTTATATGTATCTATCCATCAAAGACTTATAAACTATTGAATCATTTAGGATAGAATATCACACATCTTATTCAAAGGATGCAAGATAACTATAATGACCTAGAACCTAGTAGAGTTTACTTGATGTCTTGATTTATTACATTTATATATATACAATGAATCATACCTTGAAGGATTGAAATTTTTAGTAGTTTTGGAAAACTAGAAAAATACCTAATACCCATTTTACATTTTATGTAGAAAATAAATCATAATAAAATTTAAATACATTGCACCATTGAAATAAAATCTGTAAATTAATGTATTTATCATATAAAAATATAAAATAAGCGTGAGATAAAATTATTAATAAGGGTTAAGTACTGAAGAATCTATAGTGAATCAATAAAAATAATAAACATGTAGAGGTAGAATACTAAACACACATTCCATTTTAAAACCATTATTATAATTAAGAGAATTAGAAGAGTCAATTTGACAAGAAAAATAATTGAAAACACATTATATTTTATCTATAAACTGAGAATTAAATGCATCTATAGATATAATAATAGTAAAAATCAAATATAAAATAATAATAACTATATTCTTCATGAATTAAACTATTAATTATTAGAAATCGTGTTTCTCTGTAACAGGATACCAATACCGGCATTCATTATCTATAAGATAGTTTAATACATACTGTGTGAAACCTTATTAGATTTGGCCAACTGATTGATCTCTCTAGACAATCATTGCTTTTAGGGGATTTAAATATATGATCTCTAACATATTTCATGCATTAAAAAATCATTCCTCTGATTTACAATAGTTTATTTAATTCAAAAATGATGTGCCTTATAATAAACTATCCGTATTTAGAAAAGGATATATATTTATCAATATTTCCCCAATTAATCAAATAAAATTAAATGTAAACACCATATGTTAACTGGAACACAATTAAATTAAGATTAACTTATATGGCACATAAATATGGATATTTAATAAAAAAATATTTTATAATGGAAAATTATTATAATAAATTGATTGTTTTATGAGAGAGTTAATAATAACAAAATAAAGTGATATTTAACAATAAATTTTTCCTCTTCGTAATTTTAAGTCAAATACCCTTTAATGAGATAAATAAAATCTAAACATAAAAAAATTAATAATAAGGTATTTAATATTTTAAATATAAAATTAGACATATATAAAACAAATAGAAGAAATTGTGTACCAAACATTATGATATCCCTTAATGAAATAAAAATGATTAAAAACCCCTTACCTTATGAATCCTTTTAGTTGAAAATCATTTCACCTCATAAAATATTAATAATCATTATTTGATATATGATAATTTTATTACATCTAATCACCATTTGTTAATAATCATTCACTACTGGAAAACTAACATATACCAACAGTTTGGAACTGTTGGTATATGCCTCCAAACCGTTGGTATATCCTATACCAACGGTTTTGGAAACCATTGGTATAATTAATATGAAAATCTTTACCAACGGTTGTGGAACCGTTGGTATATGTATTTCAAAAAAAACATTCGCTGGGATTTGATCCCAGCACCCCTAGTTTATTATTGAATGATTTAACCACTAACCTAACATGACTTTTGTGTATATAATTACATAAATATATATATGTATTCTCATAATTATATTAAATTTTGATTTATATAATGTTCTGGGTAAGAAGAAATGATAACAAATCAAAGGATCTATACCAACGGTTGTCAAAACCGTTGGTATAGACCTATACCAACGGTTTTGGCAACCGTTGGTATAGATTTTGAGCCTGGGTTTGATTCTGGGTGAAGGTTGAATGATGGGTGACCTTTCCCAACAGTTTTCCAAAACCATTGGGAAAGGTCCCCACAATGTGGGTTTTCCCAATGGTTTGGCCAAAACCGTTGGGAAAGGTCCCCACAATGTGGGCTTTCCCAACGGTTTGCCCAAACCGTTGGGAAAGGTGGCCTTAAAGTGGGATTTCCCAACGGTTTGGCCAAACCGTTGGGAAAGGGAACCTATACCAACGGTTTTTATGAACCGTTGGTATAGAAGCGTTGGGAAAGGTCAGATTTCCAGTAGTGATTCATGGTTATCATTGTTTCAGGGGTTAGTTTCCTGGTTTTCTTTTCCTAGTTTTGTGACGAAAGGTCCAATTATTTCACATTTTATATTGTTCTATCATATCCAGAATAATTTAAATGTCATAATTATAATATTTTTACCTAAATTATACTTTAAAACCAATTATGACTGTTTTTTAGGGAAATGAATAATGTTACGATTATGGAGATGGTTGGCCATATATATGCATGAGTAACATTTCCATTTTTCACCAACCATTATGAAAAAGTGTTATGAAGTATTTTACCATTCCAGAATGATAATAATATCATATATAACATATTATATACATATATATATATATATATATATAGATCACCCATATGGTTTGGTGGTGATAATTGAGTCACATCGCTTCATAAAGGTCATATACCACATGTACATAAATGATTTTATCATCATTATGTTAGTGAAATGCAAAGAAAAAAATGTAAAATATTGTAGTTATATTATTATAAATATTACATTTATTTCCTAACTATGTAATTTATATTACATATTATCATTTAACTTATTTTTATCACCTTCCATTTGAATCGTTAGAGAAAGCAAAATCACATCGCTTCATAAAGTGGTAGTCCACCGTACACATGAGCGATATTATCATATCTCCTATGGAATGGAAGGTAATATATATATATATATATATATATATGTATAAATGATATGTTAAATCTATATGTATAAATATGTAATAAATTTCATATATATACTTTATATCCAACATTATAACCAATCTATAGAGGAGGAAAGGGAAAAAATGACATTGGATTATAAGGTGGTTGTCATCCACACACACGAACATTGATTTTTTCACCCATATGACAGAAGTAGATATGGATTTAGGTCATGGAATTGTTATAAAATCATCACAATATATGTAATATAATTTTGTATTTATATTACTATTTTTTAATAAAAATTATTGGATGTGGAGTAAAAATTAAAATAAATAAGCTCGTTGAAGAACGTTACCTCTTCATTGGGTATACTCATTATGATTACAATAAAGGATACATAGGTAGGATTTATGACCAAACATAGAATTATTAGATAAGGGTTGGGGATTTGAGATGTTATTTAGCCAGTAATTTTCCGAAACAAAAGTTGTTGGATGGTGAGAATAAAATAGGAGATTGGATGGCCTTTTATAAGTTGGGGATTGGGTATACTAAGTATTTTTGAAAATAATTTGGTGTTACCACATTTTTAATAGGTATAAATAATCCAAAATTTGATATTATAGAAAATTATAGTTGTATTGGTCCAAATATTTCAATAAAACGGTTTTTGGACTTATTTAAAGTCCACCTTTATAGTTAAATTTTTATTTTGACCCCCAGTAATTACATTTTTACATTAACCATACTAATTAATTTAAACTGCATTACCTAATCACATTGGTCAAAAATGAAGTCAATATTATTTTAAATTATAAAATATTTTGATTAAAAATATTTAATTAATTTTCTCTAATTAAATTCAAATAAGTGGAAAATATTAATTTTAAATTGATCCTATAAAAGTGACGAGAAATGGTGTTTTTAAAAAGAAAAAGTCAAATAAATTTACAATTGTTATATACATAAATTCAATATAAAAATAATTTAATTGGGAAAAATTGGAATAATTGATAAAATATTGTACTAGTTTTTTTAAAACCACTTAAAAACACAATTTAACATTATAAATTATAAAAATGAAAATGCAGTTTTAAATTATAATTTAGTATCTTTCACTAGTCATCCACAAAATAAAACATCTCAGAATAATACCAAATATTTACCCATATATAATTTCTATATTACGAATTAAAAATTTATGTTTATTTTTTCATATTGTTCTAAAAGTGGTAGATATTAATTTTAAATTATTTGGGCACAGCCTGAATAAATCTTCTTTTAGAAAAATAATGTTTTTCCAAAAGTATTTTTTTTCTATTATATTTTTCTTATTTGCAATTAAAGTTTTATTAATTTCAAAAAACTTTTTAGGAGAAAGTGAGAAACCAAGAGTGCACGAACCATTACATATCATAGTATCTATACACATCACCACATCCGCCATAAGGTTCTTCTACCGTAGTCGTTGATTCCCACTCAGAACCAGGGTTATAATTCCACCAGAGATTTTCATGTTGATGGTTATGCTTTGGTTGTTCCAATGAACTCGCTTCTGGAAATATCTGGTTGACCACATGATCTTTCCCAAAAGTAAGGACAACCCCTTTTCCCCTCTTAGCGGTGGACCTTGTTTTCATTGGTTTTGGCAGGTAAGAATAATCCTTCCTCGTTTTCCTCCTTGTTGGGGCTGACATAACTTCATCACTCTCGGGTATCCTATGTTTTCCACCTTACACAAAATCACTAAAGGAATGTTTGGCCATGCCGCTCACATTCTCCTTCCCAATTTACCCCTCTTTTCCAATGATTTTCCCAACTTCATTACCCTTGCATCCATCCTTTTCAAGCAGCAGGGGATGCAGGTTAGAGTCAATCGGGGTAAGGCATTGAACCACATTTTCATAGTTTTCTTCCTGTCCCATTAAACTCTCAACCACTGCCTTATGAACGCTGGACTCCTTTTGTCCACTAACAACACTGCAGTCTTGATTTTTACCTAATAGAGGTCCCACCTATTTTTTGTATCTGCATGTAATCCTTGTGACCCCTTCTTTGTTTCTTCTCGATCATACCTTCCTTAAGAACCATAGGAAACCCTGAAACATCCTCATACCCCACACAATATGAACTGTTTCCAACAGGATCGTAGGAAGCCTCATGAGAGAGCGCCTACATATCCAGACAGTCAAAAGAATTATGAGTTTGGACACTCCCATGAAACAATGTTGGATCGACTGCTTGTTGAATGACACCAGAAGAAGAAGCTGCTAGGGGGTCGCTCACCATGCCACCCGTCGAAACCACAACCTCCTATCTAGATAACCTCCCACCTCCAGATTGAGGAAACATCGAGCAAATACCATCATCTCAAATTTCCACTATTTTACCCCTGACCTGACCCCTCAATTCATTCTTGCTCCAATCCATATCCCTGAGCATAGTAGATTCAACTCCCGATTGATTCATTGTGCACTGCATCGTCTTTCTCACCCGGTGAGCCTGATTTCCATCCGCAGCTTTCCTCTCCTGGTCCGTCGACTTCCCCTTGCGTTCACCCCGCCTGCATACGGAACTTGAATGACATATTTTCTCGTAGGAAGAATAGTACTCTACCCAAAGCTCAAATACCACTGGATGCTTGCACCTGACATCCTCGCTAGCTTCAATCCACACAAACTCAACCGGAGATATTGAAACATCCACCTCCACACACATGTGGGGGCTGAACGGATGGAAAACTGCAGTAGTACGAGAATCAATGCAAAGAAATCGTCCAACCAAATTTACTAACATACAAAGAATTGTAGGTTTCTGGAAAGGGAGAGGGAGTTGAAGAAGGCTTACCCAAAGAGGAACCATAGTTTAAGAACGATTCGTATATAAGTCGCAGCTCCACCGAGACAGGTGAAATACGCAACCATCGCACATCCTGGGAGCAAAGGCCAGAGTGCGAACAAGATCTTCTATGGATGAACATCACACCATAATTTGATTTCTATACAACAAACCGATAGTCGACCTATCTTGCATCCCCCAATAATAGAAATTGAACATGTCAAATTCGTCCACTGAAGGTCGCCTATTTCTGAAACTTGCATCCAACGTGAGATTCTGAAGGCACTCCGCTTATGTAAACTCCAAAGCTGAAAGCAGAACCAGGGGCACGCCATCATGGAGTCTAGGGACCTTCAGAGTAAGATTAATCGACGGAAATGATGATAACAAATTAGGGTTGGTGAAAGGCGAGAAAACGTGAGACCGGATACGAGGATGCCGAGGATCTTCCCACCAGGTGTCAACAGACGGCGGAGGGGGGAATGTCGTCGATCCCAATAGGGTTACGCCATCGCCATCGCCTAGAAGGAAAACTGAGAGAGATGGTGTAAATATACTTTAAAACCTTATTTGTATTTTAATTAAGTAAAATATATAAATAAAAAATTATAAACAACATATTTTCATAATTTAGTGAATGTTATTCTTAATTCCAATATCTAGGAGATAACTATAATATTAAATTTTAATATTAAGTGTATATTAATTTTCAGTAAATCGTGGTCTTGCGTGTAATAAAATCTTTCAAATTAACACATTACTACATATATAATAAGCTCTTGATGAAACAAAATTCATTCTAAATGTAATATATTTTAATTTCTTATGGTTTTATATTCTCTTCTATGATAGTTTTTTCATTTCACATACACTAATGAATAAAATGTTATTCTTATAAAATTTTAGGGTGTTGCATTATCCCCACCTTAAATAAATTAAATCCTTTAAATTTAAATGTGATATGGATAATCCAGGGTTTTATATTTAAAAATAACTTTATTGAAAACCCTACATCAAAAAAGGGTTAATAAAACAACCTCTTAATAATTTATAATTTTATGTATAATGGTTATATGTAATTACACATAATTATGTTTTTATGTAGGAGAACATTGGTGATATGTAAAGATATGGAGATGGAGTAAATGAGTGAATAATTATATAGGGTTATTGAGTTCATTGATCATAATAAAGATGATGATAAAATGAATTTTAGGTTCTACAAAACTGTAAATTTGTGCTGATTTAAAAGACCATATGATTTAAAGGATGTGAATGTAATAGGATAACATTTTTGGTCAAAGATCATTTTCAAAAAGTTAATGAATGTTTATATTATATAAGAAAAATTTCATCCTTTTGATGTTATTAGATAAGTTTAAAATTCATCACTTAATTTAGAAAATGAATATCCAAAAATTACTTTTTATGTTCAATGTGATAAAAATCACTTTAAATGGATCATAATACCCTTAAATTAAGTATTGATGTATATAAATAACTAGTTTCCAAAACCTATATGGTTAAAAAAAGAAATCCTATACATATCCTACAATCCACATAATTAACAATACTTGTTCATCATTAATATATATCTTTTTCCAAATCATTTAGTGAAAAATAATGACATGATAATCCAGATTTTGTGTAGGCCACTAGTAAGCGCTAAACCCTTATTGTCCTTTGGTTATGGGTTCATGCCACACTGACTGACCTGATGTGATGGGTTGTCACCCATTTTTTTGTTTGTGAGATTTATAAAACCTTATTAATATAATTCCTATCACATCCACAAAAAAATATTATATTCATCCTTGATATAAAATAAATCATAAAAGAACCCATTTAATATAGTTTTATATAAAACATATTTTTCAAAAAAAACTAAAGAATTATTTGTTTATTATTACAAATCCATTAATGAATATATTTACCCTAAAAGTTATCAATACCATTAAAATTCTGTCTTTGAAATATTAATTAATTATTTATAAAATAATTTTTCTAGTAAAACATATACATTCTATATTTTTCAAAAAAAATATTCATATTCTTAGTAAACTCCCATAGCATAAATCTTAAATGTGAGTGTTTTACAAAATTTAAATATGATCAATCTTAAACTCATTAACCAATTATGGTATCCATAACTCTTATGTTAATGAACACACTTATGATTCTAACAAAATAAAAAAATGTATCATGGTTTTTATAACCAAAATACAACTATTAAAAATACTTTTAAAATTTAATTTTTTTCATCCTAATAGATATATACATGTTTTCTTTTATTTCCACACACATAATTCCCTGTTCTAGGGTTTTTCCTTGAGAATTGGTCATTGACATTGATAATTTCTAGGTTCATCAAATTTTAGAAAAAAACTACTTATGGATCCCCCAGATGGAATTTATTTCCTTACATCATTCCCTTTCATTTTTCCTCATCAATTATATTATATATTTTCTTATTTTCTAAACATAAAACATATTTTCTGTAACTTTGAGACACTTTTATATTATTATATTTCTACATTTCTTATATAATAGTACACGAGCCTTATTTCATTTATGTTCTTCACCACTCGAGCTCTTACAATCCACCATCCTTCTCTTATTTAGTAATTTTTTTAAGCCATATGTTGCTAATCATATTTTTAAATGACTAATTAGGCATAATAAAATTATTGTAACTCTAGAAAACACCCCATTTGTTTTATCATAATAACTACCTATTCAGTCATATTCAATGTTAACATGATCAATTAAATTTTGATCTATTGAATAATTCCAAAATCTAGAGATTGAAAAACAATAATTGTAGTTGGAAAACCATATAATCATTTATAGGGTGTATAAATCAAGACATATTATTTCCAATACAAGACACCTTCTGTTTATCCTAGGCCATTAGATGTCACTCTCTATTCAAATCCATTATAATGGTTTTTACTGAATATGTCAATTATATTAAGCATACCCCCAGGTGTACCAAACTATGTGGTATGTGAGGCCATTAATTGTGCACCAAGTAGATATCATGTCAATCCAAATGTTCCAATTTTATATTTATTACCCCTTGGAAAAACTTTTATATAACAACATCTACTTATATTATCCATAAATGGATGTATTTAAAGGAAAAACCACATAATATCTACATTACCATAACATTATGATGTTCTTCTATACTTATCATAAAAATCCCTCATCTCATTATGATACTTAATATATGTTTTCTAAAATATAGTTCCCAACATTTATATAAATCTTCTTTTGATACCAACTATAATTCACCAACTCTAATATCCTAAAAAACTAATCCACTTTATTACATTAGAATAGAAAAAAGTAAACATATCATGAAGAACCAAAACATTTAGCAGTTTTGGAAAACAATATATATATATATATACAAAATAACTATTTTATATTTGGAAAAGAAAATAATGCATAACAAATTTAAAAACATAGAATCCTTGAAACTCATTCCAATAATTCATCTTCATTTCTTGGATAATGGAAACAAAAAAGGGTGAGATAAAATGATTAGTATTGATTATGTATAGAAGAATTCATCATGAATAAATATTCACAATCAACATGCAAAGGTGGATAACTAAGCACACATTCCATTTAAATAAAATTAATATATTGGTCATATAATTTATAATCAATACAGTAATCTAAATAACTAAAAACATGTGTTATTTATTCATTAACAAGAAAAAAAATATCCATAGATAATATTATTTAAAAATTATAATGTATAATAATAAAAATTAAATTTTCAATGAATTAAATGATTAATTATTAGACTTAATGATTCCCATTAACAAGATACCATTATAATCATGATCAATCTTCAAGGAAGTCTAAATTTTTTTGGGGGAAACCCCAACTAATTTTTCCAATAGATTCATCTCATGAGACTACCAATTCACCAAGGGAAAATATAAAAATGGACTCCAACAGATCTGATTCATATAAAAATTATTAATCAATTATATAATAATCAATTAAATTTATAAATATCATTCCTTTTTATAAAGTATCCATGTTTAGTAAAGTGATCAAATTTATCAATATTTCCCCAATTAATCAAATAACAATATTTATAAACACGATATAGAAAAATGGTACATGGTTTAGTAAATAGTCATATTTATCCCATATGGATATTTATATTTAATGTAAATTTAATTTTCTAGGAAACATTATTATAATAAATTGATTGTTTTAAGATAAAATTATCAATGAAAAAAGAAAATGATATTTCATAAAAACATTACTGCTTTCTAATTTTTGAGTCAAATAACTTGGATGAAATAATTTAAATTGAAACATAAAATTACATGAAGAATGAATTATTCATGATATTATATATCAAATGGGAAGTATACAGCCCATATAAAATAAATCTAGTTCAAAACATTACAATATATCTCAATGAAATGAAATTGAGACCCTGTAACTTACACTATCTTTTAGTTGAACTTTATTAAAACTACAATTTTGTTGTTTTAAACATTTTATTAATTTATTAGAGAACAATATTAATATTTATAATATAAAAAATGATCCTTTAATATAATTTTATCACCATTTGTTAGTATTATTTCATTATTCTCTTTATTTCATGTGTTAATTGCTTTGTTTTCTTATGCATGTTTTCTCATGAATGATCCTATTCTTGAACAATTTATATAGTAATATCTCCCCAATAATAATAAATATGAAATAATTATCATATTTTTACTTAAATTTTATTTTTTATCACAATAGAAAGTGATGATTATGAAAAATGTTGTACGTGACAATCCTGGAGACGGTAGGTCGTAAATATGATCAACTTTTGTTTCAATTATTAATCATTATAGAGAAGTCATAAGTAATATTTTAAATTTATTGATTTATAATAATATAATTTAAACCATTTTATATACTTTTAAATATGATCGATGTTATTTTTTGATGAAATTTGAGTCAAATATCTTTTTGAAGGTTGTAGTACACACATACACAAATGATGTTATTATCTTTACATGAGTGAAAAGGAAATAAATAAAATGATATATATTTTCTATAATGATTTATTATTGAGATATTAATATAATAATTATTTTATATATATAATATATAATCACTACCTTTATATTTATTACCTTTTATGTGAAGTCATAGTGAATGACTCATCGCATCGCTTTGTGAGGTCATAGTCTGCCATACACACGAACAATAATATCATACCTCATATGTAATTAAATGTTATATATATATATATATATGATATAGTGATTCCAAAGGTATAAATGTGTTAAAAATATCATATATATAGTTTATATCTATAACCATACCCAAAATTGATTGTGGGAAATGGAAAGATGAATTATATTGGTTTTGAGAGGTGGTAGACCTCTGTACACACAAACTCTGATTTTATAACCCGTTTGAGGTAAGTGTATGTGGGTTTAGATCATGTATTAACTTTTAGAATATTAATATATATTTGATATATTGATGTTATAATATTATAATAGGATAGTAATAATTAAATGAAGTGAAGAAATATATAAAATAAAGATGCTCATTGAAGAACCTTACCACTTCTTTGTGTATCCTCCTTTTGATTGCACTAAAACCTTCAAACTTTTGATTTATTCCAAAAATAAATATTATATAATGATGGGATGAAATTTGTGAAGTAATTAGGTCTGGTATTGGATGAAATAAAGTGGTTTTAACTGTGATGAAAATTGGATATTGCGTGGCCTTTTTCATAAGTGAGAAAGAGAGTACTCTTGGTATTTTTGAAACAATTTTGTGATACCAGATACTTCATGATTCACAAGGGGCCAAATTTGTACATTCTCAAACCATTGTTTTTTATTGGTCTATATATGTCCATAAAATAGTTATTCTTGGTTATACTCTTTTTTTAAAATTATATTTTTTGTTTAACCACTATGTAAACCCATATTCACCTTAAATGTGGTAATTAAATTTTACAACATTCACTATTTATTAATTAAAAATATTTAAATATAACTTATTAGAAATTATTCTGATTAAAATTAAATAATTATTTTCCAAAATTAATCTCATATAAGAGATTTAATTTCAATTTATAATTAATCTAGTAGATGGGATGAGAAATCATGATTTTAAATCGAAAATGTCCATAATATTATAAAGTTATTATTTCTAAAATCAAATAAAAAATTATTCAGATCACCTAAATTTGAATAATTTACATATAGATGAACTATTTTTAAATTAAATTAAATTTAAAATATAATTTAACATTTTAAATTATTTAAATGAAAAGTCAGTACAAAATTAAAATTCAGTTTTTCACTATTCATAAAAATGAAACTTCTCATAAAATACCAAATATTCACTGTAAGATAATTTATATATTCTTATGTAAAAAATTAATTTTATATTTTTTTATTAATTTTATAAATTTTTACAAAATTATTCTTAAATAATGTTCCCAATCTGTGATTAATTCATCATTTGGAAACATATATTAATTTTGAAAAAAATAATCCTTTTCCCTTTAAATGGTTTTTATTTTATTACTAACAAATTGATGACGATTAAATGTGTCAAAATTATAAATTTTTATAATTTAGTAAATCTTATTTATACCATAAGTTCTAATGGTAATCTATAACTACCATATTAAATTATGATAATAGTACCATATTGTTGTTTAGTAAAACTTGATCTTGCATGTAAGAAAATCTATCAAAGAAAATCATTTTTGCATGTATCAAAACCTTTTGAAGAAATTAAATTCACTATAAATGAAATATATATTTTAAATATCTAGGGTGTTATATTCTATTATAATTTATGTATTGCATGTCACATACACTATTGATTAAAATGATATTATTTTATAATTTTTAGGTGTTACGTTTCCGTTACCTTAAATAAATTGAATCCTAAAAATATAAACATGATCACAGTAAGAAGGGGTTCATATTAGAAAATAACATTATTGAATAACCCACCTCATAAAATGGTTAAAAACATTTTCTTAATAAGAGTTAAAAAGAAGTACAATATTCATATAAAATAAAGCATAACTAGGTTTCTGAGTAGGATAACATCAGTGATAAGTAAAGATATAAGCAGGGAGAAAAAGTGTAAATAATAATAGAGAGTAAATTTGGAAATTGAAAAAAATAAATTGGATAATAAATGTAATGATAGGGGACTAAAAAATAAATCAATTTTTATTTAGAAGATCATCTTATTCATATGATATGATTGTAATATCACAGCATTTTTATCTCATGATCCTTTTGATAATGTTGAGGAATTATTTAATGATCTAAAAATATTAATAACTGTACTAACCTGATATGTTTTTTATAGAACAATTTCATCCTTTCGTTATGATTAGATTAATTTCTATTTTATCACTTACTCCAAAAAATCAATATCCATAAATTAATTTTTTAGGATTGATGTTCTAAATTTCAATTTTAATGGATTATAAAATACTTATAAAAAGTTTGTATATCAATCTATTAGTATTTTCTATTACCAATATTGTTAGCATTATATATAAACGCCATTAATCTCTAACTCGCACCACTAAAAATATTAGTTCATCATTAATTTTTTTTAAATAATTTATCAAAAAATAAGGAAACATTAGTTAGGACTTCACATAAGGTAGTGGTAAGTGCTAAAGCCTTATCATTCTTTTAGCATGCATCCATTCCCCACAACCATTCCATATGGGATTGTTTTTCACCAAGTATATCTTTTGACCATTTTCTAAAACCATATTAAAATATTTCCTATCATGTTCTAAAAAGATCATTGATATACATCCTTGAAATAAAATCATACATTAAATAATAATTTTATAATGGTTTTCAATAAAAAATTTATTTCACCAAAATGTATAATAATATTAATTGATAATTATTTATATGTATTTAATGACAAAATTAACCCAAACATATATCAATATCTTAAAACTTGTGTCTATCAAATGAAATGGATTTATTCTTCAATTTTTTAACTAAAACACATTGTTTCTGTAAATTTCTCCAAAATGTCATTAATATTGGTAGACTTCCACCACTTAAAGCCTAAAAATAGGTTTTTTAGACTATGAGCATATGATCAATATTAAAATAATTAACCCATTATGTTATTAATAACTCTTAAGTTAATGCTGATATATTTAATTCTTACCTAATGAAAATATTTTTCACGATTATTATAACCAACAAACCATTGGTAAAAATTCCTCTAAAATTTATTTTTTGAATATTAATACATAAATATTTATTCCATTTAATTTTAACAAAGTTTCTTCCATGGTCTAGGTATTATCATTTATAATGGTTAAATGACTCAAATAACTCCCATGTTATAAAATTGGAATACAAAAAAATATAAATGGATCCCTTGGATTCCATTTATTTCCTTCCATTATTCTATTGAGTTTCCCTCAGTAATTATTTTATTTATGTATTCATTTTCCACAAAGAAATCAATTTTTTATTACTTTTGACACAATACTAGGTGTCTCTTTCCAAAAATATAACATTATGTAAATTAATCCTTCATTAATCTAAGTACTCCATGACTCTATCTCATAGAAACATCCACCATCCATCATTCACTTTTTTGGTGATTTTGGGAGACTCACAAAGTAAATGATGTTAATCATATTGTGGGAAAACTAATTAGGCATAATCACAATATTTTTCACTCCATTCATAATCCCAATTGTTTTATCATAGTCTCCCCTTTTTCCTTCATATTCAATGTTAACATTATTTATGCAGGTTGCACTTATTTACTAGAACCAAAATGTATTGTGTGAAAAAAATTAATCGTAGTGGAAAATCCGAAAAATAATTTACATGATGTATAAATTGTGGGACTTTATTTTCAATATAATAGACCTTATGTTTAAACTAGGTCATTCAATTTCATCATCCATTAAATTTATTTATAAATATTTTTTCTAGAAAATGTTGATTATATTACGAATTTCTATCCAGAGTGTCAAACCAAGTGTCCATTATGGAATTTTTTTGTACACCAACTAAAAATCAGGTTATTTCTAATGTGACCTATTTGGAGTTATCAGCTATAGGTACATCTTTTTCTGAACCACATCTAAATTTAGTATCCAAAAATGGATGTCTTACTTTAAAAAATTACATAATCACTACATTACCAAAACATTTGAATGTTCTTATATACTTATCCTCAAAGTCTACCATATAATTATGATCCCAAATAAATGTTATCTAAAATATAATTCTCATGGTATCTACTAAAAATCCTTTTAAATGTATTATTGCGCCCTCGACCCTAGTATATTTGCTATATTGTATGATTTATTTCACTTATATAAGCGCAATGAACTGAATCACAAAATACAAGAAATGTTATTAGTTTGAAATATGTAGACACATACATAATACCAATTCTTCATTGGGAAAATAAATCAAAGAATAAAAATGTAAAAAAACAGTATCCTTGAAACTCATTCCATGAATTCATCATCCTATTTGGGTGAAAGGATATTAAATAACGATGTGATCAAATGATCTGTATGTTTTATATACAATGGAAGCAATCATGAATCAATATGAATAATAACATGGGAAAGGTAGGTATCTGAACACACATTCCATTTAAATATCTTTATTCTCATGGTGACAATCATAAAAATACATAGAAAAAAGTAATTAAATAAAAAAAAATTCATTTTATCAATAAAATGGGAATGAAATCAATCCATAGATAATAACAAAGAAAAAATTCAATGATTAATAATAAGAATTTAATTCTCAATTATGTAAATGATTAATTATTGGGCGTAATGTTTTTCAATAACATGATAACTTTACTAAAAATATCTATCATCATGATAGTTTAAAACATACTGGGTGAAAACCTATCTGAATCGTCCAACTAATTTTTCACTCCCTGACCAATTAGATTAATTTATTTAATTATTTTTCTGCCTTTGATTTTTTTGGGGTCCGGGGTGAGTCTTGAAAGATTTTTTCGAGTTTTGATTAAAAAATGTGTGTCTTGTGTTCGACGTCATTAGACGTACATGTGGAGTACAACACCGCACGGCTTCGCCCAAGAAACTTCACGGGATATTCCTTAATTCTATTATTATAAAAATTATATAAATTCATTTATTATTTTTATTATATCATAAAGGTTATGATTATTATTATTATTATTATTATTATCATCATAATCATATTCATCATTATTTTTATTAATAATAATAAAAATAATAATAATAATAATAATAATAATAATAATATTATTATTATTATTATTTTATTTAATTTTATTTTTATTTTCTTTTTATGTATTCTAATTTTTTATTTTTTATTTTCCTCCTTCTTCCACGTGGTTGTCCCATGCGCAGCAAGCCATCCTGACCTCCTCCTCTTCTCCCCCCGCACCCTTCTCCCCACTCATATTATCCCTCCTCAGTGCGGATGTCCACCGCTGCACCTCCCCATCCCGACCCTTGGCCTCCTTCCCTAGACCGTCCATATTGCAACCCTCCGAATAACCCAACTCTCGGCGCCCCGATTCCCTGCACGCCCTCCTCCTCCTTGCCACAACACTCACCCACTGCCATTTCCCTCTAGCTCATTGCACCTAGCCAAGCCGCCACATCTCCCCTACATTCAGTGCCCCTCCATCTTCATATTAGCAGGTCCTAAGATCCTACTCGAGAAAACTAGCTCATGTGACTTCCCCCTGTAGTGTCTCCCTAGAACCAACCTCCCCTTCTACCCCCTACCGGCACCTCGACAATACTTGTTCTCACCAGCTCCCCCTAGCCCTCGCCTCTGGTTGCAGACTCTTACTCTCCCTATGGAATCCCCTCTCTCCGATGCCGCCTCCTACTCCCACCACCTCATATCGTCATTGTTCACCAGCCCTTGCCTGCAGCCCCTGGTAGGCCTACATCCAGCCGCACGGACCCCTTCCGTTGGTCCGACACGACACCCTCTAGTATGGCACTTGCTGGTCGGTGCACCCCCCCTCTAACCTCAGGCGAGGCCTTCCTCCAGCCGGAATCTTCTTTATCCAACCTCCTTCGGCTGTCACTACTTCTTTGGCCTTCCCCCGACAAATCCACACTGTCGGCGTTTCCCCGGCCTACATAGGTTTTCCCGAAATCACCTCTACCAGTGCACCACACCCCTTTCTAGTGTGTTGTACCTTAGTCTAGTATACCCTATTTCCATTTTGATTTGATATAAATATGTATATATATATATATATAAACATGGTTTGATTAGGGGTTTGGTAGTAAATTTTTGTTTTGTGTCAGTTTGATATTTTAAGACCCGCGCGGAACGTTTCGGAGTGAGTATCATCGTTGCGCCTTGTTTCGGAAGTTTTCTTATCATCAAAACTTTGTTTCTAGGTTGATTTGTCATTGTTCTTCGATATTGAGGTAGGATTTCCCTTTTCACTTCATTTTTAATTCAATATTCACATATTTCATTCTTTCCTCACATTGTTTAATTTATAAATATTGAAGTATAATTCTTGGTTTCATTTTTTATCATGAAAAACATGGTTCGGACTTGTTAATAAATATTCTAAATTGGAAATAGTGATTGTGGGTTTCGGTAAATTGTTTCAAGTAGTTTTATATTTAAAATATGTGTGTATTTGGTTTTTATAGTGGGTATAGGTTTTAAAAATAAATGGGTGTTGAGTATTATGGTGCTTTAAAATGTGATGTCGATTAATGGTCATTGGAAACATTTATAAAATAGTGTTCCCTATTTAAATAATTTGGATTTTTTGTCAATGATAAAATTTGATTAATGAAATAAAAATGGTTTAAGGACCATTTGGACACTTTTTGAAAGTTTGTGAAATTTTTTTTATTATGAAATATTCATGTGGATGTCTCTCATTCCATACTTGCATGTGTATAATAAATGGGATGTCCTTACAAAGGAATCCTTGTCATCCATTATTATAATGTCTAATGTTGGACTCTTATTGTTCTTTGATAAATGGTATGAGATCATTCCTTGTAGTGGCTCAGGGTAATGTCTGTTGTGCATTATTTAATATATATATATATATATATATGTGTGTGGGGGGATTGGATGCTCGACAGGAATCGGTTGGCTCACCCCTTTTCTAAATACATGAGAAATGGGAATTTGGAATATTGGGATAATATTATATGAATTATTGATGCACTGGTAGTTTATGGTAGAGACCGGTGGGCTATACTAAGTGGTTATATTTGTTTTATTAGTATGGTATTTTCCCTCGGATTTCCTAAGAAAGGATGGTTGAGCGTATTGGGAGTTTTTATTTCATTGGGTGTGACATGACAATGGGGATGAGGTCTCATGTATTGGTGTCTTCTAGTTTATTCATGATATCCTAGGTTCACTCATGTATATTCAGCTTTTTTTGCTTGCAATAGTTATTATGATGCTTATTTTTTTACCTACATTTCCCTTGTTGTGTGATTTAATTAGTACATTTTTTGTCTAATTTTTTCCTTGGAAGGACTTAAAGTAGTTTTGACTGGGTTTCTAAAAATTGTTTTCAGTTGAATGTGTTTAATCCACTTTGTACAAATTAGAAAATATAAACATCACATTCCCGATCTAAAAATCCATTGACACTAATGAAATGAACCCATATTTGAAAATGGTTAAGGGTAATGGTTCATACATTGCATTTATGTAAAATATTTAGAAAAATATAATTTTATAAATTGTAGTTCAAATTTGAATTTTTTTTTCTTTTATTTTAAAGGTAGTTTATTGGGAATAGATATCAGGCTAACATACTAAGTTTAATACTCACACCTAGAGTTTTTTTTTCTGTTTTTCTGTTTGTGCAGGAAACACCTTGAAGGTACTCACATTGGGCGACGCTTGATCGTTGAGTTGTACAGTGACTCATGGGGTCACACAGAGTTAGTTTGGACATCGATTTCAGTCAACTTTAGTTTACCATATTCATGTTTAGTCATTTTATTTGGTTTATTTATTATGTTATTCTCTTTATTATATCGGATAATTTATTTATTTTTATTGGGAAAAATCATTTCCACAACCTCTGTTGATTCCCTGGAACTTGTCACCAGCTTTGGAGGATCAGGAAAGCCTCTTGGGCCATGTCGTAAACTGGATCGGGTGTTCGTTTCAGGGTCGACCCGGGTTGGTTATTGACAAAATGGTATCAGAGCAAGTCAGCTCTTAGTGTACCTCAATTTGTAGAGATCCCTTTTTTATTTGGGTTGTCATGGTATATTGTGTAGGATTTTTGGTACTCACGGGGTATGTGAAAAAAGACCATCGTGAACTCTGAATCATTCTGATTCTTGAGATTCTTAGGGAAGTTCAGTTTAATTATTTTCATTGGGTTTTTTATGGAGTGTTTTGTTATTGGGATTTGGAAAATGTAGTGGGGATCATATTCCACTTATGCCACATGGCCTGGCAAGTGATGTGAGGCTAGGGGCATGGTCTTAAACGGCTCTCTGTGCTGGTGACCTGTTTGGCATATGGACGCCAACCATATGGTCAAGTCACCCACTAACAGTAGTTCCATGTTGTGTTGTTTTTTGTTTCCTCTGACTTCTGAAATTGTTTTGAATCAGAATAGTTGGTTCTGAAATAAAAAAGTTGGTTTTGAAAAATTATTGTTGAAATGACATGTTTAATTTGTGGATTGTTTTAATGGAAATGGGGTGAATGACATGTTTTTTGGAAAATGGGGTTGTTTTTTTGGCCTTAATGTTCCTATGGGAGCTCACATGCATTGTGGTATGTGGGAATATGATATGGGGGATGGGTGATCGGGGTGGCATGGAAACATGTATGTGATTGAGACTCTAAAGAATACCAATGGAAAGGGTTTAACCTACCATGTTTGATTTAAATTAAATATATATTCAAAAGAAATATTTTTATTTTATTATGGATTGTTTTCTTTTGTTTAGAGATTGTCATATATTACATGTTTGATATTGAGGAAATTATTTATTGAGATGGCCTAGATTGAGATCCTGAATTTTCTTGTCCAGTTATTTCCACCATAAAGCTTCGATGGGTGATCGTAGTGCGGTTGATCAACCTAATCATTTTATGCAAGAGTTTCTAAAGACAGATACACCTCTCTTTTATGGTTTAGCAGACCCATCTGTATTAGATGAGTGGATGCGGAATATTTAAAGGGACTTTTACATAGTTGTGTAGACTGAGTCGTTGAAGCTCTAGTTATCAGCCTTCATGCTTGAAGGTTAACCATGGATGTTGTGGAAGTCAGTGTCGCAAAACAGGCCCCATCACGAGCTTACTTGATAGTTTTTCAAGACATTTTTCATTCTTTTGTATTTCCCTAATTATGAAAGGGTGAGAATGGGGATGGATATGTGTTATTTACAGTTGGGTTAAAGATCTGTGTTGGAATATTTCTAGCGCATTGTGGATCTAGTCCCTTATGATTCGGGGTATTCCACAGATAAATCCCTATAGACTTGACGCTTCGAGGTGGGTCTCCAGCCTGAACTACAGTCATAGGTGTCAGTGTCTAACCTAACATAATTTGTCGTTGTGGTGAGACAAGATTTTCATGTCGAATCCATGATAGTGGAAGTGCTTGAAGTGGTCCTCCCTCATTCAATTCATAAGAGTAGTGGGGAGACATCCAACAAGAATATTAGTAAGTGAATGAAAGTCGATGGAGCAGGTAAGGGAATCAAAAGGCCTCGGGATCTTTCATCAACCACTTCACAGTGAGAGATCCTCATGTGTAATTAGTGCGGAATGTTGGGTCCTACAAAGACATCATGCCTAATTACTCATAATCCCTGTCATGCTTACGGACTTTTAGGTCACATATAATGATTTTTTCGAGCCATATCTAGCATGCATTGTGGGGGAAGTTCTCAAAAGTGATGTGTTGTTGGATTTTGGTTTAATTTTTTTTATGTATGTTTCCTTCCAATGTAAGGTATATCTTATCATTGTAGTGTATTTATGTTGTTTTGGGATTTGACATGTATGGGAATGTCATGGTTCTTTTGAGGAACTCGTGTTTTCAATGCCAGTGTGGAATTCATTTCAAAATTATTTCATTTCCGTTTTAAAATCAAAATTTGTATGTTTTTTGTAGGGATTATCAAAACCCGACTATGAGGTAGATGATGCTTCATCCATCAGAACTCCATCCAAAAGTCCTTGGAGTGAATCCAGTGCTTAGTCAGGAACCCCGAAGAATTTTAAGAAGCTTAGCTGAGGTTGTGACTCAATTGATGCAGTGGGGCAGTGTTAACGTGTCTGTTGTGGTTTCTTAGTCATTGTATTTCTTTTCTTGTCACTTATGAGTGTGATGGATGTATCCGTCATGAAATATTAGTAATTTTTCCTTTTGGGTGCGAGTTTTTGATCAGTGTCCTTTCATGGACAACCCATGTGAATCATTTGCGACATTGGATGGTGTCCACCATTAAGTGGTGGGTCATGAATAGTTTTCTATTTTAGTTTCATTAATCCAGTCATTGGGGCCTCCCTCCCCTCCCATGGGGTGAGGGTTTTGGGTTTGTACAGAATTTTCAGTTCGGCTCATATTCATTTCGATTGGGACTGTGTGGTCTAAGTGTTCTTACTGTGTTTCTTTTAGCATGAGTAAGGCCCGGTTCAGATACCACTTCAATTCGTACGGTGGGGAGTCTGTTCAGGCCTCTTATATGCTTGTAATTTGTTTCAAGAAATAGGGTTTTGTCCTGTTGGTGGCCAGTGGAATGTCCATGTGTTAAGGGGTTTGATCTTGTTGTGTGGAATCATTAGATGTTGATCGACCTTATGCATGGTATCATGGCTTTCTAAGGATGGAAAGCATTATGGTGGGGAGTATTGTCACACCCCGACCCATGATATTAAAATGTTTAATTTTTTTCTACCTTTAAATATTATGGTTGGTGTCAGGGGTGAGTCTCGGATGATGTTTCTGAGTTTTGATAAAAATGGGTGCGTCTTGTGTTCGACGTTGTCGGATGCAAGAGTGGAGCTCGACTTCGTGCGACTTCTCCCATGCAACTACATGGCCTTTTCGTTAATTTTATTATTATTAAAATGATATGACTTCATTTATTATTTTTATCTTATCATTAAGGTTATTATCATTATTATTAATATTAATATTTTTTTTATTTTTAATAATAATAATAATATCAATATTTATTAATAATAATAATAATATTATTATTATTATTACTATTATTATTAATATTAGTATTTAATTATTAATTACTTTTACTTGTATTTTATTTTTATTTTCCCTTTTTTTCTTTTCCTCCCACGTGGGTTTCCTCTATTCAGCGACCCATCTTGACCTCTTGTTCTTCTCCCCACGCACCCTACTCCCACTCTTGTTCTCCCTCATCTGCACAGAATCCTGCCATCGCACCTCCCCATCCCTACCTGCGGCCTCCTTCCATACGCACTCCAGCCTGAAACCCTCCAAAACACCCAGCTCCCAGCACCCTAGTTCCATCCTTGCACTCCTGCCCCTTTTCGTAGCACTCACCCACTGCCATCTCCCTCCGGCTCCTTGTAGCAAGTCGAGCTGCCGCCTCTCCCCTGCATGTGTCTCCCCTCCCTCTTCCCAGTAGTAGTACCTTGGCTCCCGCTTGAGAAAACCGTCCCTGGTCCCTTCCACCTCTAGCACTGCCGTGGACCCGACCTCCCTCTCAACCTCCTACTGACACCTCAACTGTGAATGTCCCTAGTAACCCCCCCTCCCTCGCCTCTGGTCGTAGACCCTTATTCTCCCAGTGGCCTCCCCCCTCGTTGACGCCACATCCTTCTCTGGCTGCCTTGCACCACCACTGTTCAGCAGCCCTCGCCCGCAATACCTGGTCAGCCGGCATCCAGCCACGCGGACTCGTTCTGCTGGTCTGGCGTGACACCCTTCGGTGCAGACCTTACAGTCTAGTGTGATGCCCCCCCCACAAAACCTCTGGCATGGCCTTCCTCTGGCGAGCATCCCCTTTATACAACCTCTTCCGGTGGTCCCTACTTCTCTGGCATTCCCCTGGCCAATCCCCACTATCGGTGTTGCCCAGACCAGCCCGCGTTTTCCCAACGTCGCCTCTGCCAGTGCGCCGCAACCCTTTCTAGTTCATTTTTTCATTCCATTAGTATACTCTCTATCCATTTATATTATATATATATATATATATTTCCATGTTTTGATTTGGGGTTTTGTTAATTATTTGTTGCTTAGCGTCGGTTTGATATTTTAGGACCCGCATGGGGCATTTCCGAGTGAGCGTCATCATCACACCTTTTTTCCAAAGATTCATTGTCATCGTGCCTCGTTCTAAGGCTATGTTGTAATCATTAATGGTCTCGATGTAGAATTTACATTTTTACTACCTTTTTTAATTGTAGATTCCCTTATTTCATGCTTTCTTCACCTTATTTAATTTATAAATATTGATGTATAATTATTGGTTTCATTGTTTAGAATGAAAAAGTTGTTTTGGACTTATTAATAAATATTTTACTTAATAAATAGTTATCGTGGGTTTCATGAAAATGTTTCAAGAAGTTTTATGTTTAAAAGAAGTGTGTATTTGGTTTTCAAAGTGGGTTTTTGTTTTATAAATAAATGGGTGTTGAGTTATAGGTTGTTTAAAAATGTGTTGTCGATTATTGATCATTAAACACTTTTATAAAAATGTGTGCCCTCTTTAAATAATGTAGATTTTTTGTTAATGTTAATTTTCAATTTATGAAAAAAAAATTATGGCCACATTGGCCACTTTTTGAAAATTTGTGAAAATTTTATTATTATGAAAACCTCTTATGGATGTTTCTCAAGCCATACTTGTGTGTGTATAATGGATGGGATATCCTTACTAAGGAATCCTCATGATCAATTATGAGAGTGTCTAATGTTGGAATCTTTATGTTCTTTGATAAATAGTATGAGATCAGTCCTTAGTGTGGCTCCGAGTGATGCCTGTTGTGCATTATTATATTTATATATATGTATATGTATGTGATTGGATTCTCATGTGGCATCGGTTGGCTCACCCCATATCTAAATACTTGATACATGGGAATTTAGAATATTGAGATAATATTCTATGAATGATTGTTGCACTGGAATGTTATAATACTGACTAGTGGCCCATAGTATGTGGATATATTTGGTTCATTACTATGGGATTTTCCCTCGGCCTGTCTGAGAAAGGATAGTCGAGCGTATTATGCATTTTGTTTTCATCATGTGTGACATGTCATTGGGGATGAGGTCTCGTATATTGGATTATTCTAGTTTATTCTGGATCTCCTAGGTTCTACTTCATCTATAAGGCTTTTGTTTCTTACAATAGTGATTATGATTCTTATATGTATACCAACATTGCCCTTACTGAGTGATTTTTTTTGTACATTTTTGGTGTTGTGTTTTCCATGAAAATTCTTAAACTGGTTTTTATTAGGTTTCTAAAATTGGTTTTCAGATGAAAGTGTTTAATCCTATTTGTACAAATATGAAATATATAAACATCACTTTTCCTTTCAAAAAACACATTCACACTGCTGAAATGAACCCAGATTTGAAAATTGTTAAAATCAATGGTTCATACTTTTCTTTTAAGTAAAATATTTAGAAAAACACACTTTATTAAATTTTATTTCATACATGAAATGGTGTTTATTTTATTTTAATGGTAGTGCATTGGGAATAGATATTCAGGTAGCCTACTGAGTTTTAAAAATCACACCTATAGTCCTTTTCTTTTTTTTAGTGTTTGTGAATGCTACACCTTGAATCTGCTTGCCTTGGACAATTCTTGATTGTTTGATCATAGATTCAACCACATGGTCACATGGATTTAGTTCATAAATCGAGTTCGGTCAGCTTTATTTTATCTTATTCTTGGTTAGTTATTTTATTTGGTTTATTTATTCTTCACTGCCCTATATTATTTCTGCAGCATTATTTATTTTTATTGGCATAAATCGTTCCCAAAACCACTGTTGATACCCTAGCACTTGTTTCCAGCCCAGGAGGATCGAGAACGCCTATCAGACCAAGTCGTGGACCAGCTCGTTTATGCATTGTAGGGATATCTACAAATGATACCTAAACCATTTCATGAATTTATAAATAATTACTCATTTATCTATTAATCTATTTAATTCATAGAAAATGTTCCCTATCAAAATGTATCCATATTGAGTAAAGGATTCAATTTTTTCAATATTTCCCAATATAATCGAATAACATTCAGTGTAGAAGTTGTTTAAAAAATGGTATAAATTTTAGGAAATAATCATATATATATCATAGGAATATGGATATTTATTACTAATGTAATCTCTAATGAAAATTGATTACAATAAAGTGGTTGTTTCATGAAAAATCATACAATCATAAAACAAATCAGAATTTCAAATAAATTTTACCACTAATAAAATTTAATGTGAAATGCCATTTAATGAAATTAATCAAATGGAAACATAAAATAACATGAATAATGTATTATTAATGATATTAAATTAAAAATGGTATGTATTTACAACATATAAAATAATTTAGGTGCATAACATTACAAGATGCCTCACTGAAGTGAAATTGTAGTTTCTTACCCTATGCATACATTTTGTTAAATGTTATTTATCCTTCATTATTGTAGATTTAAACACCTTATTAAATTATTATAGAAAAATATTAATAATATAATATATGATCATTTTATTAAATCATGCCACAGTTAATTAATAATCCTTCATTATTCTCATTACTTCATGTGTATATAAACTTGTTTTATAAAGTGTGTTTTATCATGAAAGATCTGGTTCTTAAATATTTTATATAGTTCTATCATCTCCAGAATTCTTTAAAATACATAATTCCCTTATTTTAAAATAAAATTTACTTTTAAAAGAAATAATGAATGATGTTTTTGTAAAATGAAGTATGTTACGATCATGGATACGGTTGAGCATACATTCGCACGAGTAACATTTCATTTTTCAAAAACATTATATACATGTTCTACATAATATTTAACCTTAAAATAATAATGATATTATAATATATACCCCATTATATAGTTATATATAACATCTATTTGGTGTGGTGGTGAATATAGAGCCACAACGCTTCGTGATGTTCGTAGTCCACATGTACACAAATGGTGTTATCATCTTTACATGCGTAAAAAGGAATGAAATAAAATGATATATATTATCATTAAAGAATTTTCAATATTTAATGAATATCATAATTATTTCATTTATATGATATATATATTCATTAAAATTATCTTTATCAATTTTCAGGTGATGCATTAGTTGAAGACAACTCCCATCTCGTTGTGAGACAATAATGTGTCGTACACACGAGTGATATAGTCATATCTCCAATGAAACTGAAGGTAAATATATATATATATATATATTTCATATAGTGACTAAAATTGTATAAATATGTTATAAATATCATATTAATACTCTATTTACTTCATCATACCCAACAACAATAGTTTCAAATGAAAAAGTGAAAGACATAAGTGTATGAGGTTTTAATCCATCGTACACAGAAACAATGATTTAGTAACTCATGTGATGGAAGTTGTGATGGATTTCTTTTATGTCCTTAACATAAAAAATCAACATATATGGACACTAATGATTTTATTATATCATCAGGGTCTAAAACATTAGTATGTGGAGAAATATGTAAAATAAATATGCTCATTCAAGAACGTTACCTATTCTTCATGTACCATCCTTAGGATTGCACGAAATACTTAAAAAGATAGATTTATTCTCCAAATAATAATTATATTTTTTTAGTTTGGATTTTTGAAGTGATTTATCTAGTTCTTGGATGAATTAATACAATTTTTATGTCTAAAGAAAATAATAGAGGGGTGTCCTTTGATAATTTATGGAGATGACACACTTAGTGTTTTTCAAAATAATTGAGTGCTACTAAATTTAACATTTTTCATAAATCCCCAAAATGGACCCTTATAGAAAATTTTAGGTTTATATGTTGAAATATTTCCATTAAATAGTTTTTTTAATATTTTCATTTTTTATTGATACCATTATATCTTTTTTTATTACATCTTATTAAACAAATATTTTCCATAACTATGGTAATTAATATTTAAAACATTTAATAATAAGCATAAATAGAAATTTGTTGAACATATTACACATTCTAATTTTTTTTATAAATATGGAATATATATTTTCAAATTAAATTCACATAAGTGGATGAGTTCAATTTAAAATTAATCTGACAGTTGCATTAGGAAATCATGTTTTTAAGGGAAAATGTCCAAAAGTTTATAATGTTTTATATCTAAATTACAGATCATAAAGTCTCCAAAATAATAAACTAAAATAAATGTTATAAATATTAACTTTTATTAAAATACAACTTATTCATAATATAACTTTACATTATATATTATTTAAATTAAATGGATGTTTTCAATTAAAATTCATTATTTGGCACAATTCAAAAAAATGAACCATATAAGAAAAATCCAAAACAATTAGTCATAGATAGTTTAGATATTAATATTCAATCAATAAATTTTATTTTTTAATATATATTTTCTGAATATCATATGAATTAATTTTTAATTATTTGTGCAATGTGCAAATAATCTTTCATAAGGAAAAATGCATGTTGTCAAGAAAAATTATATAATTTTATTTTAAGTGATACTTATTTTATTACTAATAAATAGATATATAATAAAATAATTAAAATATATATATTCATATTTTATTTTATCCTTTTCATAACCAGTATTCTAACTTCAAGGAGAAAATATCATATTAAATAATAATATTAATAGTATATTATTTTTTGGTAAAACACAGTGTTGTGTGTAAAAAAATCTATCAATGAAACATGTTGTGATATTTATATTAAGATATCATTGAAATTAATTTTTTTGTAATATAAATTAATTTCAATGACTTGTGTTGTTATATTCCTTTGAAATATAATTTTTATATGTCACATACAATATTTAAAACAGTGTAATTATTGTATAATTCCTAGGTTTTAAAATAATGGATTACTGAGGTTATTGGAATTAGGGTGTTACAATATACATATATGCTTGAAAATTATTTATTCCCATGAAAATGTAAAATAATATTTTGATAATAAGAATAATTTTTTAAAAATATAAAAAATATCAACTAAAATGAATTTTGAGTCAATAGTAAATCATATTTCCAATTAAAAAACACATGTTAAGTAACCTACACTTAAAATAATTTATCATTAAAAACCAATCATTTCCATTATTAGAAAAATAAAATAACCAATAAATATAAAATTTTTGACCTCATGGTGCGTGAATATTAAATATTTTATTATTCAGTAAATGGGTAAAAATTATTCTTTTGATTTATATATTCATTATTATAAATATATTTTCTTCATTTTTTATTTTTCTATAAAGATTAATAAACTGATGTTAATTCTAATAATTTTACTTGTTGATCTACGTTATTTTGTTTCTATCATTGCAAGTAAAGGGACATTTGATAATGAATTTCATATAAAAAATTTACCTTTTCTTTGAGTTTAATACAACTCAATCCAAAACATAAATTCTAAATAAAACTAAATTGGTAAATTATAATATGTTTAATGTGACGATATAGGGAACACAATTATTATCATGGAGTTTTATAAATTTGAAGAGGGTATTTTTTTTGTTTCAAATATAATGTGTAAAATAATAATCTTTATATTTTCAAAATTATACTATTACTATACCATTAAACCCTATATTGTAAATTTAGAATTTCTCTAATTATTCGAAAAATATGTGATCTTTGGAATTTTTGGATAATATAATTAATTTTAGAAATTATAAATTAATTATCTTTTCTTTTATTTCAATCATTCAGGAATTTTGATATAATAAATTATTATTAATTTTCTTAATATAACATAGAAATTTATAAGAGGAGAATGTTTCCTTTGATCAATAATTTTAAAGATAGGTTACTATAAAAATACAAATTTGGATTCAAAATGTGCTACAATATGGATGGGTACATTATGAAAGAGGGGATTGATGACAAAGGATGATTTTTCTTTTACACATTGGAAGAACGGATATACCAATGCACATATAACCAATAAATTCTACAATATTCCCCTTCGGTTAATTTCATTGAGTTTCTCAGTGTCAGAGGATGAGAATGCCTAATAAAAAAATACTGACTACTGGAAGATGGTGAATGTAATGTAATTGTGTTTGGTGACTTTAAAATTTATTCTTGATTAATAGATGTAGTTCAAGCATGATTTTAGAGTCCATGTTGAACATATAAATATATAGATAATTATTTAATATATTTTCTTGATATATTTATTCTATGATTCATATAGAAAATGAAAAATAATTTATGTTGCAATTTAGAAATTTGTTATGATTATATAAAAATAATTAACACCCACATATGTATGTATGATTGCATATTTAATTTTAGAATTGGATTGTGATTGATTATATATTTTGAAATTTGTTTTTAAAGAAATTATATATATATATATATATATATATTTATAAATGTTTTCATTGTGGAGTTATAGGTTTCTAAAAGTAAAAAGGAATGAATATTGTGTTTTGATATTGTTCATGAAATAATCATTTGTTTGTGATTATTGGATTTATTTTTTAAAATTAATGAGTGATTTCGAATTTTTTTGATTAGAATATTGTTTAATTATTTAATGTGATGTCAAAAATCATATTATCCAAAATTGAAATGGGTCCATGCCAATGGGAATCGTGGTCCTGATGCCAATGGGAAGACATCCTTATATGGTGATTTTATTTAGAATATGTGACAATAATATACATAGGTGCCATACCAAATTGAAAAATAATTATAAAACTCATATGCGATATAATATCTCATGTATTATCTTACACAAGGTTGGCGCATTACCCATATGGGGTTGTTCTAAAGTAGAAAATTGTTACACCGAATCTGTATGAGTGTCATGCCACCCATTTCTAATTCATTATTCCCATAAATAATATTTCATGGACATTAATTATGAAATATAGGATATCAAATCCTTGATATATACTGGTTTATTAAATATGAAATGGTCAAATTTTATTAAGATGATATGGACGATTTTCATTTTATGGGATATACAATATGTTGAAGAGAATATATAATTTTTATTTTTTGAACGGGGATTATATATAGAGAAGTTGATGTTGTATTATAAGTAGATGTTACATATTCTACATTCTGGAGGAAAGCCATTATTAATTATATATTTGATTATTTATTTTTTATACAGATAAAATATATAAATTTATTAATGACATTTGTTCTCCCATGGAACGTTCATGATATGTATGACTAGATGGAGGGTAATTATTAGAAAATATATATAAATTAATTTTCAGTTTATATTTATTTAAAAATATTGATAATGGGACTTGAAATAACTCATATAGATATTTTTAAATAATTATATATAGTTTCATGAATTTTGGGTGAATTTTGAATCATTTTTGGCTACACAACTAAAAAACATATCACGATGAGTCAGATTATGTTGTGGTGGTGCTAGTTGTTGAAAAAACTAGTGGAGTTATATTGATTTTTTTCAATAAATTATTTGATGAATATATTTTCTGACATGATCATATATATTCTCAATCATAATCTATTAGAATAATTAAATCTATAAAATTTCTCTTCATAATGGGAATATGATATTTATATTTTTGGTAAAAAGATAATTTCATGAGATCAAAGAAAAATAAAAATTGGATGCCATATTTTTATGATTTGATGTAATTTGATATAGGATAATTGATATAGTTATGTTATAACATTAATATAAGTAGGAAAAGTGTTAATTATTTATCTCAATGTTATATTTTTTTACACAATATTTTTTCTTCATGGGGATTTTCTGAGAGATACATGTATGAAGAAAAAAAATTAACTAGAGAAAATATTGTCAAATTATCTAGTTTAAACCTCACTATAGCAAGAAGAATTAGACATCATTATAGTAATTAGACATGAAATTAAAAAGGAAAGAGGTGAAAATTTATGGGAGTATATATTTGGTGGAAATGTTTATTAGAGTTAATATTTTTCAAATGAAACTTTGAAATGGTGTAAAAACATTATGGTTTGTAAAATACAATATAAAAAATAGAAATAAAAAATTATTTAAAAACAAAAAAACAAAAACATTATATAGTTATTTTATTATAATCATATTTTTTTATTTAGAGTCTTTTAACCAGAAAATTTTAAATATGTAATGCTTTTTATTGTTTGACGATATGAGAAATATCATTATGAATAAAAATTTATTGAAGACCAATATACAATGGAATAAAGAGTTTTTCAAAGATACCCATTTAACAAAAATATAACTTATCGAAACTTATTGGCATTCATTGACAAATAAGGATACTGAAAGTAGTGTTTATTAACATGATGATGTTCATGATAATATCTACACTATGAATTAAAATTTACAATTAATTTTTTTAGATCAATGTATTCACCTATAATTTCAAGTGCATTATAACTTTTGAATATAATAGCTCGATTTTAAAATTAAAAGACTATAAATCAAGTGGGTTAATTCATTCACTTTAAACATTGTAACTAACAGTACACATTATTGTATTTATTACATCAACACATCACTATTTTATTCATCTTAAAGAATATCCGTTTGTGGGAAAACCATTTAAATTTTTCTCTCATATTTATTACTGTAAATTTGTAATAATAAAAAGATAAATTATTTACAATAGTCCAATAAATATGGTCCCTGAATGTTCTATTTTAAATTTTCCAATCCAAATGCGCCCCCCATTCATGGTATGTTTTCTAGTTGGTGCAAAAGAAGTTATATGACATGATTGTTATATTTGAATTTTTTTCTATACTCAGTGAATACAGAAGTGATCATGAACCTTAAGGTAGATCAAATAATTCATTGCTATAATTTGAAATTGTAAAATAATCAGATGTGTCACTTTTTATGATCACATGGATGAATATCTAAGTGGTTTTATTATAATTACATATGATCCCTCAATGAAAGGGATCATAATAAACTATATACTATATCAAAGGAACCAAAATTATAGGGGTTACACATTATTATATAGTTTATACAAAACATATTTTCTATAAATTAAAATTAGGGTTGTACATAATGTTGAATGCATCCCTTTTTGCTTCATAAATTCCCTGGTTAAAATCTTGATATTCCCCCAATATATGGGTTTAAGTGACATTATTCTCATATTAGAGGAATGGAGGTTTAAAATGATGGGGGACGATCGACATCGATGGTAGTGGGGGTAGTCTGGTGAGGAGATAGTGGTCTGTTGTGGGTATGGTGTAGAGATAGAAAATTTAGGGGTATAGGGTTTCAGGAAAAGAAAGTGGCATGGCCAAATGGTGGTATATAGTTGGATGGAGATGAGAGATCATGGATATGGGCCTCAATTATGAAGACTAGTATGAGTGATTTTCCATAATAGCAATGGCGTCTCAACTTGGTGTTGGAAGTGGTGGTGCACCATCCATGAAGGTAAGAGACTAAAAATTCCACAAACAATATCAAGCATCATTAAATAGGTATAGATCCATTGGAATTTTTACTAAAGATCCCATATTTATAAGGATATCATATTGAAATAGTGAGAGGGTAGAACATCTTCCATCAGTACCAGGCAGCTTGAATATCTACAAAGGGCGTTGCTAGTTTTGTAGTCAATAAAATATTGGAATCCTATTTATGAAATATATCGACTATAATAGGGAGAGGAGTTTTATGTGTTTTGAGGTCTTGGGGGCTTCTGGTCAAGTACATAGGCCATGTATGTAGGTTGTGTTCCTACATGGCCTATGGGTTATGTAAGGGTCCCCTCATCCCAATTAAAAATGTTATTATCAAAAAATAAATAAATAATTTAAGGGATTCATTCTTTCAGGTAGGATGTTGTGTAAATGCATTAAGTCCATTTGGGTGACATTATTAAATATCTATTGAATAAATTTTATGGTCAAATAGGCCATTAATTATGTTATTTGAAATACATATGATGGATTTAGGGAAGAGAAGATTAAAATTATTTATACATTCTTTGAATAAGTAAATTTTTCTATAAAGGACATTCCTAGACATAGATAAATTTATAATGATATATGAATTTTGAAGAACATATTAAAAATGATGGCTCATAATTTCAATATGATGTGTTTACTATTTAAATAAGGATAACCCCATATTATATGATTGGATGATTTAAAAAAAATACAATTTTATATAATATAAGAATAAATTATGATAATAATTTAACAAAGGAGTCATCATTGTAAATTTATATAAAGTAAATATGGTATTTTATTCTGGTATATTACATGAAAGATATCAAGGCTAAAAAAAGTAACGTCTTTCCTTTCCTTATGTTTCAAAAGGGGATAAGAAATTTTCAATAGAATTATTGTACATTAATTATTAGGATGTGAAAATGATGGGTGACATTCTAAAATACATACATTCAATTTCCATATTGAGGAAGAGGATAAGACCCAAATGAATAAATAATCTAGTGACACAAATGAAAAAGAAAAAATCAAAGAACAATTTCATAAAAAATAATCTATCTTAAAGGAATAATATAACTAAAAGAAACTATAATAAGAGACAAATGAAAAAAATGATAAAAAATAGGTATTAGTTGATATTCTTTAATAATTAAAAAGTAATGTGTTCAAATTAGGGGGTTGAATTTGATGTTTTTGGTGTCATATACCTCATGGTTGAAATGGACGATTCACTTGATGATATTGATTTTTAGAGAGAAAAATGTAAAAGGAGAATTATATGTTATGTGACCATAAGTTTTATATTTAGTAATAATCAAAAGATAAGTATTAGTATAAGAATAAAATTGTAAACCATAAATTTTAAATTATGTATGTCATAGAGAAATTGGTTAAAATATTAAAAATGTATGTGATAAATCATGAATCATTGATTGATGGATGATAATTGTAAATTAGTGGGGTAAAAAATGAGAGTATTAAGATGGGATTCTTGATATAATGTTTATGTTAAATGATCTATAAAGATTTATGATGTCCAAAATAACATTTGGTAGTTGGATAAATCATTCAAGTGAGGAAATGAAGCAAGAAACCAAGAGAAACATCAAATAAACATTGTTATTTTTTATAATAATTATGAATTAATAATGATGTAATAATAGTACTGAATGTGGGTGAAAAATAAAATTCCACTAAGGATAATGTAAGGAGGAAAATGATTACTCGAAGGATAAAAACCAATATTAGAGAGACCTAATGATTAGAGATTCTATATAATAAGTCATACAACAATACTTAAGAAATTATGTTTCATTTATTAGAGAATATAAGACACCATCAAAAAATATATTCTATAGCTTGAAGGATGAAGGGAAAAGTGAAACTATGTTATAAGAGCTATATTTAATAGTCCCATGACATTTTCTAAGGATACTATCATTAGTGTTCATGGTATAGAGACAATTTCATTAATTAATAATAACCAAAAACTTTGGAATGTGTTATGAACTTGAAAAATAGTGAAAAGTGAAAACAGGTAATGTCCTATAGGAAGATGGAAGTTCAGAAAACATTCCTACATTTTAAAGATAAAGGGGGTATAATATATCCCGAGTTAAAATCTGGACTATCAACCATTAACAGATTAAAAATAATACACATGTATTAATAATAAGAGGTATAATGAGGATAAAATGTAATAAATTTGTATAAAAGAAATAAATTGAGTATTTTTTTAATAGTTAGTTTTAAGTTTATAATGTGAAATAAATGTTGATAGGACCATTTATGACAATTGTTTTCATATGTTTCATCATATACAGTCCTTAGAACTAGATAAACTGACATTGAATTATATATTGAATTAAAATTTTCAAAAATAATTTATTATTAATTTAAAATATTAATAACCACATCTTGAAAATTCTTTCAATGTTTATGAATCTGATTAACCTTATTATCATACCATCTTTATTATAATTAATTTTAAGTATAATTCTACTAGATTTATTCTATTCGGAATTATGAATCCCAAAACATCCCCATGGAAACCCCATGTGATGTCATGGAAGAACCAAGTGTATTACATCATTTGTTGTTTATCTTAAAAATAAACCTTCCAGTATTGAAATATTTTATATTAATCTCTTATTATTGAGTGAATGGAGGTGGATGATAGTCTCCCATTCTTGAAGGCATTAATGTTAATTTATCTTTAGGTATTAAATAAAATTCTATTGGTTTTACATTTTGGTGTACAGAAATTCTCCATAGCCCCTAAAAATTATATGATTAGGTTTATATACATAGGGTTTGACAACATATTAATCAAATAGGGGACATGTGATAATTTGTTTTCCTAAATAAATACCTTGTAAAATAATAATAATAATAATAATAAAAAAGAAAAAAAATAGTATTTGTTTTTTTACAAGTAATAATAATAATATATTACATTATATGTGATGAATCATATATATTTAAATATCATTTTTAAATAAATAAAAGAATAATCTTTTAATATCATGAAATAAAATATATCATTTCATTAGACCCCAAACTCGTCCCATCATTCCTCATTGATATTTATTTATAATTGAGTAATAATATTTTTTATAATAAGTTAGTATATATATATTGAACATTCAATAAATAAACAATATTCTACTCATAAACTGGAGGATAATTTTTTTTTCAAATAAATCTCATATATATATTCTAAAGAAAAAAATAACTAGATATTGAATGTATTAAATCCAAAATACTTGAATAATTTTTAAACATGAATCCCAGAATAATACATATTCTACCTATGAAATTAAAACAATAATTTACCTAATATTCTAGACACACATATTGTGTAACTCATAAAGCCTTATTCTTAGCAGTATTAGGTAGATTATCCTAATGTCTAAGATTAGTGTCTAAAAAAATAATCCATAAAGAATTAATATAATTTCATAATCACAACAACCTCATTTTAACTCTTAGTTTTTAGTATAATATATTTGTCTTAATATCTGATCAAGAAGAATTCATACCTATGTGATAAACCAAAAAATCTGATTTATCATTATTTGAATATCTAAAATCAACACATTCCCGATGGACATTTATTTCATTATACTGTTTCATTTCAATCAAAATTCCCCAAGATACCTACTTCTATTAATTATTATAAGATGAATTGTTTCATAACATTTTTAATTAATTACATGTCTCTAATGAAAAACCCAATATATCATGCTTTTCCATAAGAATAAGTCATTAAGGTTATCTTGGATACATTATATGAAATAATTCATGTTGTTTTTTATAAAAAATACCCTCTTTGTAAATTCTGGTCTATGTTTGATTTAAAATCAAATGAAAAATGTATTCCCAAAATAAGTAATCTATATAAAAGTAAATTTTCAGTTTTATTGAGTTATTGAAGCGGGTATTTATCTTGAATTTGAACATGCTAATATAAATTCATTCTTCTCATGAGTAAGATGAATAGGAATGGACTTGGTGACTACATCTGCAATACTAGGAGATTTCATTTGGGATATCACCTGTGCGAAAAGGACAAGACCACTATAGGTGTTTTGTTCAAAATAAGTGTATTGGAATTTTCTTATCAAATATAGGGCAGCCGACTATAGGCTTATAAGATATCATGGTTTTAATGTCCTTGGTTATTGATCATTGGAAATTAAAAAATAATTTTCTAGTTTCATTTTTGGAATGGTTAAGTTTGAAACCATGATTTAGAATGTAAATACTATCATTGGAACACTCATAACTCTTGTTTTTAGATGGGGTTTAAGTCTGAAGGGGTGTATTTGGTGTTCAGATGAGTTTTGAGAGTGTCGAGTCCAAAAAATCCATTTCATGTTATGAAAATAATAGCACGTGGTTGGTTAATGGTATGTACTAATCCTATGGAAAAACAATGTGGCCAGATTTTTTAAGAGACACAATGTGTTTAACTATGCGAGGTCGTGAAAGTAACACTGAAATAATTTTTAATAAATTGCAGGCACATTACACAGTCGGCGCACAACATGTCCAATCATGTTCCTGACCATATGAGGTAGTTAATCCCTTGTAAAATATCAACACATGGGTTGCACATGGTTTTTCAAGCTTAGTTCCTATCCTACATTGTTAGCAACACATAGGCAGTGATCTCTCAATATTAGAGCATGGTTTACCTAACCCTGTAATTGATTAAAAATCTAGAAAGTCCAATTTTACCTTTCCTCATTATTTATATTTCCTTCATTTACATACCTCTTATCCGATGATCTCCAACCACTAAACTCTCCCTTAAGAAATCATCTAGTATTCTATACATCTCCACAATTCAAGCTTGGAATTGCTAACTGTTTGTCACACTGGAATCCTCCCAGTATATCTATAATACCTCTTTTCTACTTTCCTAACTTATCTTTCCATATTGAATTATATTTAAATGGAAGATGATATGACCTATATCAGGGTGTTTTCCTATTATTTATATTTCTATTGTTTTGCATCAAATCAAAAATCGACAAAGGGAAAGTTAATAATCATAAGTACATGGTAGGTTGTATTTTGATTTTCATTTAAATACTATAATATTTTTAAACTACACCATTGTAATGCATGAAAAAATATTCAAGTCTCACACTTAAATAATAAATTAATGATTTAAATTATTTTCCCTAAATTTATATTTTCATTGTTTTTTGAATTGATCAATTGGAGTTTATTCACCTCAACTCGAACCTCCTACTATTTTGGCGTGTCTCTTTAATTCCATGAATTATTAGTTCTTAGACAATTTAGTCACCCATTGTGGGTGTTATTTATAATTTATTATATACAAATACCTTCCAAAGATTTAATCACCATTGAGTTTTCTTGAATTAATGGTCATTTTATAATTTTTTAAATTATATCCAATGAGTTAGTAATTATAATAGGATATGTTTTGTAATTATATTGTCTATGATGTGCCCAATATTCTTTAATAAAAAGGATAAATTAAATAGAGATATTTTTATGGTAGGAGAAATTCTTATGGGAATGGATCACATTAGTTATACCTAATTTGTATCAAATGGAATTATTACATACATGCCATTCCATATTAAATTATGATTTGGTTATATTTCATAAAATAAAATTTTATATTAGGAATCACATGGGTAATGCTATTTAAAATTTTTATGGATGATGACCAAGAACTATGATTAAATACTTATATGAAAAATCTAAATATAATTACACTACTCGTTTGAAATACTCATCTTCTATATTACAAAATTCCTAGGAATGTCTCATAGGTTGTTTGAGATTAAATTTACCATGAGAGATACTAGTTTTTCATTATAGAATACTATGGATTGGATCATCGGTTACTAGAATTATATAACTCATTTAATGGGACATGGATTCAATTTCATGGAACACCTGGGATGGGTGCAATTGCTCGATTGATTTTCTCATGCTTTGAGAAATAAATAGATTTTGATTTTACAAAACAACTTCAATGGGATCGTAGGGACAATGGATATTATAATTGATACTTGTGTTTCCCATTAAAGAACGCCCTAGAAAGGATTATAGAATAAAGACTATAAAATTTCTTTGTAGACAATACTGAGGCTCATTGTTATAGAATTCCATGGGTGGGATATTAAAAAATATAAGTTATATCATTAGAGTTTATTATTCTATAAAACTATCGGTATACCATTATGATGATTAGTTTACAAGGATTTCTTGGCACTGTACCTAGGGTATTTAACTAGATAATGTATTTATATTCAACTGATAATGACATGATATACATTCTTTTTGGATTAAAGACAATAATTTATAGACTATAAGGCTTGTATCTATGGTAGATGAGACTATTTGTTTATTAGGAACCTTACTTTTATGTAGTTGACATGGTCTTACACCTTGGATCATTGGTAGTTCATGTATATATCTATATATTACAATAACACATAATCTCATATATACATATTTCTATCTTTAGAGATATTCTAGCTTAATACATATTAGGTATGGTTGGTCGATGTCCTTGTGGAACATGACCCAAACGTATTTATAATTATATATTAATTTCCTTATTCATATACCTTCACACTATTGTATTTAATATTCACTAGCTTCATATCATTAGACATCATTAGTGGTGGCCTACTTATTTTATGTCACACCCTATGTGCTCTTCTGACTGGTAATCAAACAAAAAACTTGATTTCTTGTTGAATAATTTATATTTTTCGATGTACTATAACCCTTGTACATGGGAGCATGAGACAGAATTACTGAGACGGTTCTTAGGACACTCATGGCGATTTACTTTTGGTCCTTTTTCTATTATTTTACAATTATTCTATCACCTTATACATGTTTACTACTAAATATATTGCAGTATCACATGTAAAATTATGATTATATACAAGGAACTATCTATTATACTCATTATTTGTTTATTTCAGTCATTATTCTCTTACGATGCACTGTTTCTTTTCATCTTCTCCCACTGTTGATTTATTTTATTTACCACTATGATACACTAATCATGAGGGTATAGTCTCCCCCGCAATACTATCGTTGAACCCTCATTGCTACATGGTAGTCTCTAGAATATGAGGAGGTACATTTTAGGCCATGATACTAACTAGCTCGTGGAATTGTTAAAGTGGATACGTGGTTTCTATGTTACAAGTGGAATTAATGATTTTTTTGCTTTCATCTTGTTGATTTGGGATTACAAAATAGATACTGTTAATGTTTTGAGATTTTGTAAATAGTAGATTCTAGGAGTGACCACCCCATTCAAGTAGAAAAGACCATGTATCAAAGGATTTTATTATTATTCGAAGAGTTCTTTATTATAGATGATAATTTTTTGACCTTGTGTGATTTATTTACATTCCACTACTGGATGACTAATGAGACTGAAGGTATCTGGACCCATGGATCAGTATGTAAATTATTTATTTATAAATGCATCAATATAGGCATATACGGATTCCAATTCTTTGCAGATTTCATATCATGTAAGTTGAATTCTTAGAGTGAATGATATTTTTAAAAAATGTTCAGACCAAGTTGAATGAATTTTTTTAGATGATGAATGATGTTGATTTATGGAATTTATTTTATTTTTCTATCATATTAATAATAAACATAAATTGTATGTTCTAGTGATTGGATGAATTTGTTTCAAGCTAAGAAGATCAGATGTAGTTTTCTTATTAGTTTCCATTAATTGATATTTTTTATTCTAAAGATTTTTTTGGGTTAACTTAATTTAATCTCATTTTTTACAAATGAAGTTTTTTAGAATATATTGGGATGTTTGTTTGGCTATATAATTTCTTTAGATTCGTTCAACATAAAATCATATGATTCCTTACATGGACTAATGTTCTTAACATCAAAAGTAGAATGAAAACATGGATGTATGATTTATGATTGAAAGGGGGAGAAATCGTGTTTTTGGAAGATAAGTGAAATACATTTTTATATTTTTTCTATGAAGATAATGTTTTATATAAACAAATCATTAGTTTTAGATGTATTGAATGTAGAGTTATTTTTAAGGCCTAGTTTTTCTAATTTAATGAAGGTAAAAGGATTGTAACAATTTTGATAGGTCAATCCATAGGATTGACCAATGTATTAGAAGAATTGATCCGTCAAATTGGTGAATACATTGATATATCCAAATATAGACACATATCCAGGAGCCATGTTTTTGGTTCAGATAAGACATCATATGTAGTGTTACATCAATGGAAGAACATCAGACTTATAATATTTCATCAAATGGGCCAATGTTTTTTATGTAAAATTATATTATTCTCTAAGACCAATTCATCGGGGGAGATATTGATACGATCCATCAGACAAGCATTGCCAATGATAAGTCATCTATTGTTTTTCTTTCAATACTGAGAGTTTATTATCAATTGATGAATGTGGATGAAAATTGTGACAATTCATTATATGTTTCATTGATTTTTATGAAAATATAGTTGAAAATTTCACTGACCTGAGGACTGCAATTAGACTACCAAGTGATTGAGTATGTTTATCAGAGAGAGTATGTTGGAATAATATGAACAAAAAATTTTGGAAACTAATTTATAAATAAGATACAGTAATCTGGTCAACCAATTTCAGTTTGATCAGAAAATCAATGATTTATACACTTACTTTTTTATCTTTAGTGGTTCCTGACAAAGGGAGGCAGAGTCCAATGTTTTTAATTGGTGATCCATGAGACAAACATTTAATAATAATGTCAATCAAAATATATCTATGCCAGAAAAAAGATTTAGAGTCACCAAACAGCAAAATATTCAAATCATGTATCAGAATCAATAATATTTTTTAATTTGAAGAAGACAGATATTGTGGGTTGATACAACAAGATTCCAGAATTATCTAGATGTTTTGCTAAGAATTGGGAAATGGTCAAAATATTTTTGAATTTTGGAAATAATTAAAAAGCTTTAATTTAGTGATGTGGTAAAAGTATTTTGAGTTGATTCCTTTTCCATTCTTGGAACACCAATATAAAGGAGTGATAATACAATGTATATGACACTATTAAACTACGGGATGGAGTGAGAGTTCTAGTGTTTTGGTTTAAAGAAAAAATTTTATTACAAACACTTCGTAATTGAATAATACTTCATGAAAAAGTTGTTCGTCGGATTTTCTGAATCAGATTGAGAAATCAGACAAACAAATTTGGAAGAATTTTTAAGAGAATCATACTTATTTCTGAGAAATATAATTAAAAATGTTTCTAAACTGATAAATCAGGCTGAATACATGGACATATGATTGAGATTGATTTATTATATGGAGTTTTTTATTTCTAGACAAGTTGTTCCAACCATATGTTTTGTATATAAGTAAAGAAATGTTTTCTGAAGAATAAAAACTTGGATGATCTTTAAGTATCATACTGAACTATTTTGTACCAAATATTGAATGATTCTAAACATGTTACAAAAACATATTTAAATATTTCTTTCTTGAAGAAGAACATGCAATGTTGTATTGATATCTGTTCTACCAATGTTTTAGGGAATTTCATTCATGTTTAATCAATAAAAATGTATTGTATTCTAGTTGATTGATAAGTATTGGATTATTTCTAAACCATTCCAAAGACTAGCTACTATTATTGACTAGTACACCATGTAAATACATGTGTTCCTCTAGATGTGTGAATATTTTTTTTCATAAAAGTGTTAAATATGTAGTAGGTGAGATGTTTATTATATATGAAAGATAAAGTAAAAGAAAATATGTAACTAAATTTCACCTCCACTTTTTAGGGAATACATTGATCAGGTTTATACATTTTATGTTAGTATTAGATGAAAGGTACCCTTCATTTACTACTTTTCTTTTTTTATAATGTTGTGTTATTATGGATAATTTGAATAATGTGAACAGTAAGTGGAATTTAGTTTTATATTGAAAGAGATATCATATTTGGAAAGATATAATTCTTGTTTATCTCTTGTCTCTTGGTTATGTTGTTTTAGAATCCACTACAGATAAATTTCCTCCTCTTATTGATTAAATTTCTCTTACATCTATCGATGAGGAAAATCTAGTGAATGATTGCATGGCTATGAATGATTTACTATCATCACATTCTGAATGTTTTTATTTTATAATGAGGGTAGTTTTAACTAATAAATGTGTTTGGAATATATTGATAATATATATGAAGGGAATATGAATGTGAATAAGTGAAAAAAAAATCAAGAGGTTGAAGTACGAAAATCATAAAATAGACGACTTTGAATATGCTAATAACATCTTTATAAGGGTTAAATATATTGTAATCAACATAAGTTTCCTCGATGAGAAGATGGAATATTATACTATTTTTGAAAATATCTTACTTATTCTTTGTAAAAAGTATGATGCCAATATTTGAACTATAGAAGATAGAGATTCTGATACTCTATATATCGATTACTTAAATGAAAATATTATTAAATATAAAATAATAACAAAAATAGATATGAAAATAAAAGAAAATGTTTATCCTAAAATTTCCATCATAGTTACCAAGTAAATGACAGAAATAAGATTAATCAAGATTATGATGTTGGAAATTATAATTCTGAAAATGCAGTTAGTAACTATTTTGATTAAACATTTTCTTTTTAATTTAAAAATTTAATAAGAGTAATAATATGTTGAAAGGAAATATACTACTAAAATTAAATAGTAGTGCAGATATTTGACATTTTTCTATGTATATTCCTCGAATATAAAATGAAGAAAAAATTGATAAATATTATATAAATTCTAGTATATCCTTTAAGATACTTTTTCAAATTTCGGAATCCCATTCCAAGGTAATATACAAAAAGTTATATAAATCCAAAATGAGAGAATTTTTCCTAAAAAAAGTGAAGATTATGATAGTGAACATGAAGATTAATTAACCAAGAAATCCATTAGATAAAATATTATTGTTGGAACTGTATATTATGAAGGGTCTATTAAATGTTGTTGTTTTGAAGAAGAAGAGACTCAGATAAAATTTTACTAAAAAGTTGAGTAGAATTATTATGTTATAAATATTGTGAGACTTGAAAAAAATCAAGATGTAGAAAAAAGTAAATTTATACACACAATAATATATAATAACTTCTTAAATAGAATCACATGTTTCTAGAATAGAATAGTCACTTAAAGAAATTTCATTCAAATGAATAGGATCATAACGAACATATTTAAGTGAAGACAAAAGAGAAAGAGGAATAGTTGGAACTTATGAATCAATGGTTCTCTAATGATGAGTATGGAGTTAGAAGTATCAATAAAAATATCTATGATGTTGGAAAACATCTATGGAAACTGTGAACCTAATAAAGATAAAAAAGATACCTTTTAAGGTTGAAAATAAAATTGAAGATGAATCTAAAAGAATAATGATGAGAAAAAATGTATATTTTCAAAAATAAAAAACATGAAAATAAGAAGATTATAAAACTAGAAATACTAGATAAAATATGGGTACTACTTCTAATTCAATTAATTTTTGGAAGAAAAAAAAGTTGATGAATTATATTTCATGTGATAATAATAATTTTTGGGAACAACAATGTCCTAATTTCAATGGTAATAATGTTGTTGAAAAATAAGGTTACAAATCCTGATAGTATGGAAGTTATATAATTGTTCTTTTTCAATGGATATTATTGGAGTTATGGTGGATTCTATCACACAGAAAATATATTGTACTTCAATAAATAGTAATACAACTATCCCATGATTAAAAAAATACATAGTTAAGATGGATTCAATTATTTCGATGAAGAGATTACAAGAGATTTCATCTGAAATTTTAAAATAGGTTACAACCTCTTGAAACTATTTTTTCAATATTTGATTAACTTTGAAATATTTACAAAGGATTTCTAATTTATTTAATATAACAAATACAAGTTATAAAAAATTTTAAATGATGAATGTGTAGGAAGAAAAATTAATGGAAGAAGCTCTTTCTATAGAAACCACTCTCTAAGCTACAAAAAGTGAATGACCTAGGATTTTGGATATTGTGTTCTCCTTGAATTTCACAGGATACAATAAAATTTTAAATAATTTGAAATATTGTAATGAAGATATGGTAATGTTTTTAGATATTTAATCACATTGGATCATAGTGATCGTATCTTCTATCATTAGGTATGAAAAGCTAAAATGCATGTGTTCTTTGATTTTTAATTGTATGAAATAAAAATTGTGAAGATTTTCACAAGTATATGATGAATGAAATGATTTTTTTAGAGAAAAATATATTATTTTGAAAATATTAAGGATTAAAATGTTGTTACAAGAGGTCAAAAATCAAGGGAAATCTTGTTTCAAGTTTTTTATATACATAATTTTTATTATCTACGAATGATAGAAGCAAATAAATTATGGAATAAAATTTCGAAGAATATGTTTCATAGGAGTATGAGAATATTAACAATGAGATATAGTTTTAATGATATTCCGGACATCAAAAGAGGAAAATTTCCATGTTCCTTATTTTTTATAATGGTAATATTAAAAAATTTCGCCATAATAAAGTAGAAATTCATTGAACACATCCCTTAGAATTGATACATTCTGATAATTTATGGCCAATCAGTAAAAAGTTAAATTTTAGAGCGAAGTACCTTATTTTACTCTATGATGATTCTTATTTTACTACTTGTATTAATTATTTAAAACATAAATCTTTTTCTATAAATATTTTTAACAGTTCTAGGAGAAGATTAAAAATGAATGTGGATATTCTATGAAGAATATTCAAAATGATTATGGTGGTGAATACAGAAATCAAGAATTCATAGGTTATATTAAAAACATGCAATCTATCATGATTTCAAAGAACCATACACACCACCTGGAAATATTGTTTCTGAAAGATAGAAAAACATTTTGTGGATATGGTATGCATTATATTAATAAAACAAGTAATTTCTCATTAATTATGGAAGAAATTAATGAGTATAGCGCACTATATTTAGAATTCATGTTTCTACAAGAAATGTTCTAACATAAATACTTATGAAATATTACATAATGAAATATCATGTTTGAAACTCTTAAGATCATTAGAATGCGTTTAAATCATAAAGAAAAAGGGTAGAAATCTTTGAAAACATGGATATGATCAGGATGATAAAGGATATAATTGTTTAAAAAAATACAAAGGAATGGGATTTGATTCTATATATGTAAAAGTTATTTAAATAGATAACGAATAATTTTCAAAAATACATATATAAAAGAAATATAAATAGAGTAAAGAGTTTTTTATAAACATGAAAATATTTGAAACAATGATGATATCACACAAATATATGAATAAGACGTCAATAATTATGGTGATGGATATGAAAATATTACATATCATCCAAGGACAGGGAAACACATAGAAGTACAAACCATTATTGGGGACAAAAACAAAGTGTTCAAACAAGATGTAAATCCATGTTAGGTGCACATACTTATTTTTATTCAAATGACGATCCAAAAGATGTTAATAGAAATTTATAGCAACTACAGTAGATTCATGTTATGAATTAAGATTTTGACCAGATTTAGAATAATTATATATATAATATTTAACCCAACGAAAATTATAATTATGTTTGTGGTACATAGGGGGTGTTCCAAAACACGTCGAATGAATATGGTGATGTGAGAAGAAATAAATCATGATTTTTCTACCAATGTTACTCAAATTTATAAGGTTTTTATTTTGATGAGATTTTGATCTATTGGAATGGTTTGAAACAATTATAATATTTTGTGTAATTTTTAAACAATGGGGTTATAAATGTCTTCAATTGGATATTAAATCTTAATTTCTCAATGGAGAAATATAGTGAAGAAGTATCTGTTGAACAATATTTTTTCTTAATGATAAAAAATAAGGAAAATTACATTTTCATGCTGTAGAAATATTTCAAAGGATTAAATAAATAATTGAGAGATTATTATTCCAAATTAACTACCTAATTAAGGAAGTTGATCTTTAAGAGAGTAGGAGTTGGAAATAATCTCTACATCAATAAACATTAATAGATTTACTTCATTGTAATATTGTATGTGGATGATATTATCAATGCATGGAATGATGAAATAACTTTTTAAAATTTTTATAAAGAGATGAATAGTCTTTTTATGATGTCTATGCTCATTGAAATGAAATATTTTCAAGGCTTATAAATATCATAAAATAATAAGTGTATTTTTTTATCACAAGAGTCTGTTTCCAACGAACATATGAGGTATTTTTCCTCAGAATTGAAAAACAATTATCTATACAAATTTTTGTGGGATCTAAGTTTTCTAAATATGGATAAATAATGGAAGTTTCTTCTAATGAATTTCAGGAGAATATTATAAGTTTTTTATGTATGACTTCTTCAGGACCCAATATTTTATAAGGTTACCTTATGTGAAGTATTAAAAAGTAATCATAATGAATCTCATCACTTCGAATAAAAATGATTTATCAAATATATAATTGGAAAAACATTTTTTTATCAAATATGATATATCATGAATAATTAATTTTTTTGGTTATAGAGATAGTGATTGTTCTTGAAGTGCGAATGATTGAATATCTCAATCAGGTAGAGTTTTCTTTTGGGGAGAATAAGTGAGTTAGAAAACTAAAAAGAAGAATTATTTATGTCTTATCATGAATAGACCTCAATATTTTTCTTTAACATATTCTTCAATACACATTATGTATATGAAGACTTAGTTGGAATATTTCATAATGGTAGTAAAGTCACCCCTTCTATAGAGTGGTTATAATCAAAGTGCTATGAATCTCTTATAGAATCTCAAGACGCATTATAATTTAAAATATATTGATATAAAATATCACTTCATCAAATAGAATATATAAAATAATGAACTCAAGTTAGAATGTTCTCATATAAAATAACAAGTTTCTATCAATTTAAAAAAACCTTTACCAAAGAAATAATTTTTCCAACTAATAATAAACATGGGTATTCATCTCTTTTCTCTCCAATGTTGATATATGTTTTTCTATTCCCTCTCTCACATTATCATTAATCATTTTTTTCAAGTGGGAAATTGATGTCTTACAACTCTATCCATCGGTTTAGGATAATCGTTTTAAGGAAGAATGTACATAGGGGGTATTATAGGTAATATATGCTCTCATTATATAATTGTTTGAATTTTTCAAACAGTTTTTCAAAGTTCATGTTGGAATAATTATTTTATAGGGAAAAAGATGTTGTGCATATATGTGGAATGTTTTAAGTTCAAAATGATTTTAATTATGTCATGGATTATGGAAAACATTGTTTTATTGTTAAATAATTATTATTTCCAAAATCTATTTCATTCACATATTATTAGAATTATTGATTACATGATTATAAATTGTGTTATTAATTTTTAATGATTTGTGATGGTTAGTTTACCAGAAAAATCAAAGGGAGTTATTATTTGGACCTATTTGCTAGATATTGTTTTTTCATATGCTGAATAAAGTGATTTTATAAATGTTTTTTATTTTTTTTTCTTACGAAAATATCCATAGATTATATTTTTTTGGATCACAAGAACGTTTTTTGAAATTAAAATATCTGATGTATTTTTTTTAATAATATCTAATAATTTATTTTTTTATTCCAATAATGTTTTCTAGATAAATATGTTTTTCAAACACATTTTTCTAGAATGATGTTTTTCAGAATGCAGTGAGATTTTTTATCAGATAAAAAAATATATTGAGTGGAATTTGACACAAAATTTAAAAATTATTTTATATAAAAAATTTCTCAACATCATATATTGAATAAAAAAATTTGATCTCAATTTTGTAAAAGAAAGGAGGATAAACTGTGTTTAATGAAGAAATGAAAAATTTTCCTTCTAGTTTTTATATAATGTTGTTGTTTACTAGACGTATATCATCATTTTGAGATGAACAAAATGAATATTCTTCTATGAAGATATTTAGTTTTAATGTTCTTGATGAAAGATGTTTTTAGAATTCAAGATTGGCTAATACACCGGACAGATTGATCCATCATATGGGTGCAGAAACCCATCAATAAGATGGGTGAAGACATTGATTTCTAAGATTTTATCATTGTAATGATAAGACATCACATGAAGTCTTCCATCATAGTTTGAACATAATAGTTACCATGTTTAATCGTGTATAACAACATTGTGTATTGACAATTAAAAGAGACTCAAAGGCCTATTTTTGAGGAAAGATGTTAATATGATCCCTCAGAAAAATAGTGACCTCGTTAAGCCACTATATTCTATTCCATCAGTTAGAGTAGTTGTTGAAAAAAATAAGAAAGTGGATACGAAGGTTCTATAAAAATTTAAATGTTTGAATCATGGTTTTGATAAAATAATTAAACAAATTATCAATGTAAGGAAATTAATTATACTACAAATTGAATGAAATGGGATGATTAGAGTGATAATGATAAACTAAAGATAATAGTTTTTCATTGAAACTAATGTCTAAATATGAGTCAACAATGTAGTCAAACATTTTAATTTTGCTATTAGTATCAAATCAATTTTAAAAATATTTATTTTATCATTAATGGGGTGATAGAAAATGAGGTATTGTTTGATATTGGGATGTTTGGATCTACCAGTCATTTGTTCATAAGAAAGACCATGAAAATGTATATAAGGTGTAAAGAAATATTAGAGTCAACAAAAAATAATGAATTGAATCAAGTGATAAAACAAAATAATAATTTAAAATTAAAATAATTCTAATGTTTTGAGAAGATTAATGATTAGTTGATAAGAATATATATGTGTAGAGAAGTGATTGGAAATTGTTAAACAAATATTCAATTATAGAAATAATTCAAAAGTGTAAATTTTTTTAGGGGGGAAATATTTTTAGTTTCTAGGTTTTCCATTTTTAGTGTACCTATATAATGGATTCAATGTACAATATAGTATGAAATTATTCATGTTTTAGAGAGACAGACATAGTGATGGAGTTTTTTCCTAATAGAACTTCTCTTGAAATGTTTCTGAATAAAAGAATTTTTCAAGATGAATTTGTTTCCAGGATTTAATAGATAGACTGAGTAATTAGATTGATAATTTTCGAAGAGGTTTGAATTGAATAAAACATGATTCCAAAAAAGATAATCATACATGTTTCTATACAGAATAATCATATTAAATAATCATATAGAATAATTAGAGTGACTGTTTAGACAATGATTTTATAAAAATTACAATGATGATGTTTTTACCAACATATGGGTTTGACAGTGAAAAATTGTTTCATGAAGAATTACAAAGGTTGAAGTTGTTGAAGCAGTACAGTGACATGTTTAGAACAAAATTTTTATGGTTTGTAAAATTTTTACAAAAACATATTTACAGCTTTCATGCTTAAAGAAGACCATAAACTATTGCATTGATTATAGTGTTACACAATTTTATGGGTATCTCAAATTTTTTTGTATCTATATAACTTTTTTTTCTACATTATTGTGTACTATTGGATTATTTCCAAATAATGAAAAGTACAATATACTCTTACTGAGTAGTGAACCGTGTAAATAACTGTGTTCATGAAGATGTGTGAATATTTTTTTTCAAAAAATTGATTAATAATTAACCAAAAGAAATAGTTTTTATATAATATTAATTGAATAAAATAAAAATATATAACTCATTTACCCCCACCCTAATAGTGATTACATTTAACTTGGTTGGACTTTTTCAATATGTTCCTTGATTGTGTAACAAGATTGTGTTATTATTTTTTAGGATAATTAGTATACTATGTGTAGGTGATTATTTATGATTTATTCATGTATATGATGATGTGTAATGAATTTCCATGATTATATTTAATTATTTCTATGATATACCATTCCTTATGATAGTTATGGTATATGGTTTATTAAATAAATAGTTTCCATCAATCTATATATTTGGTTCCCACATATCTTTTAGGAGGGACTTTATATTACTAATAGATAATGAAATTCTTTATTCATGGGTTTATGGTCACATTGACTAAAAATGAATGGTTACAATGAAAATGGTGGGTCTGTTTTAAATTATAATGTGTATGGGAACATTAGAATTTTATAGTGAATATCCATATAATTGAACAAATATAAATGATGGGTTCTCCTTAAATGAATTATAATTTCAACTTATTATGAAATGTTCTATTTTAATTTAGGAATAGTGATTCATTTGAAGAGACCATTAAATAAATATAAAAGTTATTAAAATATGACTTATAAATGATAAATAATTATGAGTTGTAAGAATGATTTGTCCCAATTATGTCAGTATTTTATCAATATATCTTTGAGTTAGACTTGAAAAGACCCATGTCAATCATTAATGCGGAATTATTCTTATCATATGAACCCACTACGGGTGTATTGAATCTTTAATAAATCATATATTACATGGTTTCATTTTTATAGACTAAGGTTTATATGATGGGACCCTTATAGGTTTCAATATTTTTTATATTATCTAATACATAACCCCATGGTTGTGTCTTTATAAAATTATCATGGTTAATTAACGTTTTAGTATAATAATATACTAGTTATTAATAAATTTATGGTGGAATCTTACTAAGATGACCACCATTTTATTAATAAATAATTATTATCATCTTTTGAGATATACATATATGAAGTTTTAATTAATAAAATTTCCAAGAAAAAACAATGTTTTATTTTTCTGTACATATTGAAATTAAAATTTTATTTAAACCATTTTTGATTTGATAATCCTTATGGATAGATATGATGGAAAAAATGAATTAATGAGATATATTTCTTAATTGTGACTTTTTGTTATCTATATAATATCACTTGAAAGGATTTATAAAATAACATTTCTGTTAGCTTATATATTTAGCAAAAACATTTACCAATAATATTTTCCAACTAACTACTTTTGGATGATCGCAAATCTTTACTGACGTAATAGCTTACATAAAACTGTTATGTGTTGTTCTAAGTATCAACCATTGTGTAAGGTTTAATGTAACATGCTAGGTAAATAATGAATATGAATTTTTTTAATTTATTAATATTTGTGAATAAAATATTAATATTACTTTAATGGGGGTTCTATATTCGATGGCATACCCAATACGCTACAATGAGTTTCTTTGAAATCTTACGTTGTACACTAATAATATATTATTATTATTTTAAATGGTAGTTAATTCCTAGTCGTTGTAAGGGAAGGAATGAACTACACTAACTAGAAAATTATTATATACGTTTGTTAAATATTTTTACATTTATCCAATAAATTTTAGAGGCTTAAAATGCAAATGAATCAAATTTTAAGAATAAATATTCTAATATTCCATAAAAGGTCGATTAACAGCCTTTTGATGGCGAACCTCTTTTTTAAAACTACTATTTGTCAATTTTATATGTTATATTTGACAAAATAAATTCCTTATTTAGAATCTGGACATCAAAATTTACTTTGTGTAATTTTTTTTTATTTTTCCGATAAAGTTTGTTTCTTTGATGAATAGTGAAAATGATGGATTTTACTTCAAAATCCCCTTTTAATCTAAATTATTTATATGGATATATTATATTTTTAATTGTATTTAATTTGTAGTGAAAATATATTTTTACCATTTAAATCAATTTTGGTGTATAGAATTAATTTTACTTTGAAATTGGTCATAAACAAATGTCAATCTTTTGATAGATATTGTTTCTTCAAAACAAGCTATTTGTTTTGACAGCGGGAAATAATTATAAAATTATTTAATGGAAATTATATTTTTTGAATTTGGTAAAATGGAAATCATTTTCTAATTTCTAATATCAAATTTACTTTGGATAAAATTTTTATATTTTTCTAACAAATGATCATTTTTAATGAATAGTGAAAAATACTGCATTTTACCTCAAAACGGATTTTTCATATAATTTAATTATATAGTTATATTTTCCTGATAATTGTTTTTAATGTTTAATTTAATTATGTTTTTATCACTTAACACAATTTTTTTCATTGAATGTAATTTCACTTTTAAATTTGATATAAAAACATGCCAATCTTTTGATAAATTTTACTTCATAAAAACTTGTCTTTGGTTGTGACAATAGGAATTATTTTTATATTAATTACAGAAATTTCTCTATTTGGTATTTGGTAAAATTGATTCCATATTTGGAATCATAAGGTTCAAAGTATTTAATTATGACTCTTTCGTTTTTGGACATTATGAGTAGTAACAACAGCAATTATCTTTAATTACCATGATTAATTAATCGGGTAGTTAAGGTTAATAAAATAATATCATAATAATATAAAATGACCCCAACATGTGTCAAAATCCTCTTTTTTGAGTCATGTCCGACCATGGGATGATTTTTACCAAACATGAGGGCCCATGGAGTCATATGGGTGTGATAGTGACATTTATGACATTATTTTTAAAAAAGAAGAAAAATATTACCAAAGATTTTTATATCCTAAGTAAAACATTATTAATTTCGTTTACATAAATGATATATAAGACTATAAATATTAATTTTAAAGATAAAATGATTTCCTACATCATGGTATTTTTTTAATATTTTTTGGACATTAAATAAATAAATTTAATTATGACCCCATGATGATGTAGTGATTACCTAATTAATGAATGATTTAAATAAAATGAAAATATATGGTAAAATATAAGACATGAACATGTCTAAAACCTATTGTATGGGTGGATTTAGATCTCTTATCATCTTATCCTCAACAAATATCATTTTGGGACCTTTAAAATCCGAAAATAAGTTTATAATAAAGTAACATTTCACGACTTTCCAAAAGTGACCCTCCTCCCTCTTATAAAAGGCCCCCCAACTCTACCCACTTACCCATACCTCTCAAGACCTTGTGTCATCCAACCTATGCTCATATTATCTCTCCATATCCCTTTATTACTCCTAGAAGCCTCACTTTGGGCAGATGTCTTTCCAAGGATGCCTTTGGCTCAAATCCAAAAGAGTTACCCGATTTAGAGGTAATGTCTTCTCTCGAGTTTCTTTCTTTTATTTTCCTTCTTCAGTTACCACTATATTCTTTTTATTTGACCCCATAATAACACCAGTATCCTAAATATACTAGGATTTTGTTATGATAAGGATTATACCTATACTTACACACCCCTCCGTCTAATGGTTTAAGAACATACTGTTTCTGTGGGTGGAAAATTACTGCCTCACAAAACGAGGATTGTTCAATATACTTTTAGCACCTCTCATGGTGGCCATTATGATGGAACTATATTTATATATGATATATATTATATTTATTTCCTCTTAATTCTTCTAAATTTCATATTTAAAACATACTATTATGCTTTACATGTTGTGCAAATGCGATAATTTCATATGGGGAAGTGTGGACCACCGCCCCCTCAAGTGATGAGACTCATTCATGCCAAGAATGGAATTTCTAAATAATATCATTAACAAACTTATGTTACATATATAACATATATATTATACTTTAATTATAATATATCTATGTCTAATTTAGTTTTAGAGTTCATGAATATGACAAAAAAAATGAAAGAACTGTTCATGTGTACGTACATATTACCATCTCCATGAACGGTAGATTTATTTTCTTGTCTACAAACATTATGGAATAATATTAAATTCATATATACATGATATATATGATATTTAAATAATTAACACAATTCTGTAGATGTATTAATTATAATTACATGGACAATTCTCTTCAAACATGTTTATTTTTTACTCATGTACCGGACATCGACAAAACGTATGATATGAACTCACATAATTAAATAATTATTATAACCTAATAATATGTGATATGAATTGAAAAATAAAAATTAATGTAAGTAATTGAGAAATTAAAAATTGACCAAGGTTTATTATTCAAGAATATAACGAATCAAACAATTCAAGTCGGACTTCTTGTAAGGGGATTTCTTATCTCACTCTTAATTCTGTGAGATTTCCACAGTTCACCACCTATTTATTTCATGTGGTGTATTCTGTAATTTAATTTTATATATATTATCATGATTCTATTTATATTCATGTTATAATGTGATTCATTTGGTTCTTATTATATTTTGGACTTATGACTCGATTTATTACAACGAGGTAAGGGGTTTTTATCTCACTTTTTTATTCCCGTGAGAGACATGCTATATTTTCCACTATCTCCTTTGAGTGGTGTATGAACTTACCATTATTATACTATTTGTGTAATATAATTTTTTATGGGTTTTTACATCAACATTGTATAGCCCTACTTTTATGGGGTGTACGTTGCGAAAGTTACCCAAATCAGTAGGGGAACCTTTCAACCTCCTCATTTTAAAAGACTTCATTTTGTTAGGTATTTTAATTTACATATTCATAATTTTGGAATATGTTATTATATATCTTTATTACTGTAAATTTTATGTCCAAGTGATGAGATACCCTTTTTATCTCCCATCAACTCATTTTCTGAATTTTAAAGTTACTTTGTTAGGCTGTCGAATTTCTGTTAGGGAACTTCTTAACTCAATTTCAATTCTTTGTGTTAAACCTCTACTTCTTGATTATGTCATACTGTGAATATGTGTGGATGAAATCTTATTTTTTTACACTTAATATCCACTTATATTGGGTGTATATATATTTTTCACACATAATTATGTATTTGATTTATCCTTAATCTAAGGATACTGTCATTATAAGGAACTTCGTCTCAATCTCCTTTCGTTGAGGCATACTTCAATTTATATACAACATTATTTTATTAGTTGTGTAATACAACATTTTGACTTTTAATTTCATTTAAAAAGAATCTTTTTTACATGAAGTGTTTTACTAAATGGAAAGAGGAATGTTTTTGTCTTACGTATGCGGCGACAATAACTTCTCTGCCGCCATGACCATTATTTGAGTTTCGGATTCCACTATAAGCCATAACTTTTTTAAATGAAAAATAAATACCATGTTTTACTTTTATTTTATGTTTGTATTTAAAATTCTTTTGGTAATTTTTTAATTATATAAATGTGTTGTATTTAAACCTTGTTATTGAAATTTGGAAATGTTATGTTTCTTTTATGCATGTTTTATATGATACAATTATGTTATGGTTCTTGGACATTGTTTATGAATTCAGGTGGTTCCGTGATAAACTAAGGGCGGGTGAGCTCGAGATAGCTCTCCAATGAATTGGGTAACGTGAAGGACTTAAACTCTAAAGTTTATCTGAAGAGATTTTGGGAATATACTATGATGGGTATTATAAAAGTAACCATGAGGGTTACTCCCTACGTAATAATGTTTTGAATTCCTCAAGTTGCCTTTATGTCTTATGATTTCTATGTGTATTTTATAAATCTTATGATTTAATGAGGTATGTTAAAATGATTATGTTTTATGAGTAAAGTAAGATTTTATTGATTCTTATGTATACATGGACTAATGTTTTCATCCTGTATTTTTATATCCCTTACTGACCTTTTTATGCTCATCCCATGTTTTTGAAATGATTTTCACATGACATAAAGTGGAATAGGGTCATGGATGGGATCAAAGAAATTTCATGCTGTCTAAACCATGGAACTATAAATGACTCTTTTGTTCAAGATATTTTATTTTGTGAAAAAATCGAAACTGATGAGATGTGTCAACTTTGTAATCATTGAGATGTAATTGTTATGTCTCCATTCACTAAAACTCTAAACCTGAAAAGCTCCTCAATGTGAATTATTCATTTAATTCATGATTTTGTAATGTTTTAAGGTCGGGTCCTTATAGTTGGTATCAAATGTCAGTTTAAATAACTTTATAGGTTTGGGTATTCTTTATGCATAAGTGACATTACCATAATGGTTAGGATTTTAGAAAGAGTCATAGTTATTTTTATAATGTGAATGATTTTAAGATAACATGAATAAGTATATCATAGTATTTACCCTCCTCATAAGATATTATATGATGATTTTACTGATATACTCACACTGACGTTTTTGGTTTTAGTAAATGGATGGATCTAGAAGAAACCACAGTAACAGTGAATGTGATGGAAACTATGACAGTTTTCTGAATGAGAAACTGAATGATATGAGAGGTGTAATGAGAACCCTTGTGTTGATTCTCATCAATCTATATGGAGTCATGATTGAGCACCTAAACCTTAGTGATTATTATAAGTCATCATATATACATGACAGAAATCCCTACTGAAGTTCAGGTAATAATAATAAGGGTATGAATGTTCAAAAACCTATGTGTGAAAGATGTGGAAAAAAACACATAGGAAAATGATTTAAAGGGACAGAAAAATGCTATAGATTTGGAAATGAAGGCCATAAAGCAAGAACCTTCCATGTAAAAAGGATGCATCTAGTTAACTCTAGGAAAGGGAAAGAAGTTATTTTTGAAGGATCAATTGAATGTTTTAAATGCAGTGTGCATGGTCATTATGCAAAAACATGTCCTACGATGAAGTTTCGAGAATGGGATCACCAAGATCGTACAAATATTTATTTTCCAATACTTAATTCCATTCTGATTGAGGATGAAGAAACTGACAATGACCATTGAATGGTATGGGTTATTTCATAACATATGTTTTCCTATTATTGAATATGAGGATATATGATTCATGATTTTTTTGTAGGAATGAATTATTTTAGAATAAGTTTGAAAGGAATGGTTAATGGATCATGAAGAATGTTGAATGAGAAAGAATTCAACATTTAAGGGATTCAAAAATTATGGTAGATTTTAGTATGGTGAAACTCTTAAAAGTATTGAGTCTCTTTTTATAATGGGATTACATTAGATGACTTTTTATAGTATGTGTAACCCTGATGTTTGATATATAAAAATTTTATTCAAGGAATAATTATCTTTTCTTTTGTGGATATGGTTATAATGAACCATTTTGGTCTATATGATCCTCGAATTTGAGGCAATTACCGGTTAATATATTTTGGGATGCAAAACAGAAGTTATTAGATAACCTCTTTGGTTAAAATATGTTGTGGTTATTTTTGATGAATTTATCACTTTTGGGAAAGTTATCAAATTATGTAGTATTTGAAAAGGGACAATACACAAACCGTGTGACAACCCGTCCCGCCGGACGAAGATATGAGAATCGAACCCACAACCAATGTTTGACTGGTATTTATTGCCTTCGACTGGAATACGTGAAGTCCTTGGTTAGTATGACTAATTCTTTTTAGTTAGATGATATTATGAATCAGGAATAAGTTGATTTTGGGAAATCTATGTAAATGATTAACCTATCATGGATGATATGTGATTAGTTTAATTATATTTCATTATGATAATTTAAGAGTAACTGATGTTATTTGGAGATAAATGTTACAATTTAACATGGAAGACTATGTGATTAAATCCTTCATATATTTGGGTTTCAATATTAGTTTGGATTATGTTGATGATTTTTATGGATAGCTGTTTATTTAATGGTATTTCTTGAACCTTGGGTTCTTTTTGTTGAATTTTAGAGATTAAGAGTAGTATTTATTTTTATAAAGGACTATCCTTTTGGGGATTACGTGATCTTGTACAAAAAATTGGCTTCGGATAAGTTCTAAATCCATGGGAAATATATAGTTCATCTTTTGTGGATTAGGTGATTCTCAAGAAGTTTTTTTAGCACTCTTAATGCGAACAAGTCATCCTAAATACTCATGTCTTGGAGAAAATTTTAATTTGTGTTAGAAATATAGTAAAAGATGAAAGTCTACATGAAAAGTAAGTATGTTTCCATATGTTATAGTTAATATTATAAATAAATTCCTCAATGAAAAGTATCTTAATACCAAAACACTGTATGTTAACTTTTCCTACTGGGGAATCAAATACGGTTTAACCCCTGACAAATTTGTGATTCTTTGGTGGATAACTTTCTCTTAAACATGTTTTCAATCACCTTCCATCAGAACTCAACACTTATTTTCTCCTCTATATCCATGTTTTCATGGAATCCATGTGTGGGTTATCTCGGGTGACCTTTGTAATTTTCATTCTTTATTTTAATGTGATAGTTTAATTTACTCCTTTTCTGATGTGGGGCTTTCAATAAATTTTTCGAGCTCAATTTTAAAATTACGAGGATGCAATTCTCAAAAGGGGGAAGGATGTACATCCTAGGAAAACAATGAATATGAAATTTTCATATTTATTAATATTTTTGAATAAAATATTAATAGTACTTTAAGGTGGATACTATGTTCGATGGCATACCCAATACGCGACAACTAGTTTTTTGAAATCTTATGTTGCACACTAATAATATAATAATATTATTTTAAATGGTATTTAATGCCTAGCCGTTTTATTAGCGATAATGAACAGAACTAACTAAAAAATGATTATATATTTTTGTTAAATATTTTTTCATTTATCCAATAAACGTTAGAGGCTTAAAATGCTAATGAATCCAATTTTAAGAATAAATATTCTAATATTCTTTAAAAGGTCGATTAACCGCCTTTCGATGGAGAACCTTTTTTAAATCTACTATTTGTCAATTTTATATGTTATATTGGACATAATAAAATCCGTCTTTAGAATCGGCACATCAAAATTTACTTTGTGTAAATTTTTGTTATTTTTCCGTTAAAGTTCATTTTTAAATGAATAGTGAAAATGTTTTATTTTAATTCAAAACCTCATTTTAATATAATTTATTTATATAGATACATTATCTTTTTAATTGAGTTTAAATTTTAGTAAAAATATATTTTTCCCATTTAATTCAATGGTGGTCATTGGAATTAATTTCACTTTGAAATTGGACATAAACAAGTGTTAATATTTTGATAGATATTGTTTCTTAAAAACACGCTATTGGTTTTGAATAGGGGAATTAATTATAAAATTAATTAATGCAAATTCTATGATTTGAATTTGGTAAAATGGAAATAATTTTTGAATTTGTAATATAAAATTTACTTTGGATAAAATTTTGGTATTTTTCTGACAAATGTTCATTTTTAATAAATAGTGAAAAATATTGCATTTTACTTTAAAACAGATTTTTCATCTAATTTAATTATATATCTAGATTGACCTTTTAATTGGTTTTAAAGTTTAATTGAATTACGTTTTTATGTCTTAATACAATTATGTTCATTGGAAGTAATTTCACTTCTCCATTGCATGTAAAAATATGTCAATATTTTGATAAATTTTACTTCTTAAAAACCCATCTTCTATTGTGACAACGAGACTTATTTTTAAATTAATTACTGTAATTTCTGTGTTTTGAATTAGGTAAAATGGATTCCATATTTTCAATCATAAGGTCCAAATTATGTAATTATGACTCTTTTGTTTTTGGACATTATGAATAGTAACGACGACAATTATATTTAATTATCATGATTAATTAATCGGGTAGTTAAGCGTAATAAAATAATATCATAATAATATAAAATGACCCCAACATGTGTCTAAATCATCTTTTTTGAGTCATTACCGACCATGGGAATCGTTTTACCAGACTTTAGGTCCCATGGAGTCACATGGGAGTGATAGTTACATTTACAACATTATTTTTAAAAAAGAAGAGAAATATAACAAAGGTTTATATATCCTAAGTAAAAAAAATTTAATATTGTTTACATAATTGATCTCTTAGACTATAAATATTAATTGTAAATCTACAACTTTCTCCCACGTCATGGTATTTTTTTTATAAGTTTTAGACATTAAATAAATAAATTTATTAATGACACCACGACGATGCAATGATTACCTCATTAATGAATGATTTAAATAAAAGGAAAATATAAGGTAAAATATAATACATACACTTGTTAAAAACCTATTGGATGGGTGGATTTAGAACCCTTATCACTTTATCCTCAAAATATATCACGGTGGGACCTTTAAAATTCGAAAATCATTTTATACTAAAGTAACATTTCCAGGATTTCCAAAAGTGACCATCCTCCCTCTTATAAAAGGTTCCCACCTCTACCCCCTTACCCACACCTCAAAATACCTTGGCTCATCCAAAATCTGCTCATATTATCTATAAACAACCCTCTCTTACTCCTAGAAGCCTCACTTTTGGAGGAAGTCTTTCCAAGAAATCCTTTGGCTCAAATCAAAAAGAGTTACCCAATTTAGAGGTTATATCCTCTCTCGAGTTTCTTTCTTTTATTTTCCTTCTTCACTCACCACTGTCTTATTTCTATTTGATACAATAATAATACCAGTATCCTCAATATTCATGGATTTTGTTATGAAAAGTATTATACCTACACTTACACACCCCTCCGTCTAATGGTTAAAAAACATACTGTTTCTGTGGATGTCGAATTACTGCCTCATGAAACGATGATTGTTCAATCTTCTTTTAACACCTCTCCTAGTGGCCATTATGATGGAAATATATTTATATATGATATATATTATATTTTATGTCCTCTAAATGCTTCTCTATTTTATATTTAAAACATACCTTTATGTTTTGCATGTTCTGCAAATGCGATAATTTCAGATGAGGAAGTGTGGACAACCGCCCCAGCAAGTGATGCGACTCGTTCATGCCAAGAATGGAATTTATAAATAATGTAATTAATGAACTTATGTAACCTATATAACATATATATTATACTAGAATTACAATATATCTATGTCTAATTTAGTATTAAATTCCATTAAGATGACAAAAAATGAAAGTAGTGTTCATGCTTACATACGACTAACCGTCTCCATGAACGGTACATTTCATTTCATATCACCAAACATTATATAATATTATTAAATACATATATACTGGATATATATGATATTTAAATCATGAACACCATTACGGAGAAGATTTACTTATAACTACATGGACAATTCTCTTTGAACAAATTCATTTTGACTCATGTACCAATCTTCAACAAAATGTATGATATATACTCACATAATTAACTAATTATTATAACATGATAATATGTGATATGAATTTAATATTAAACTTTAAATGAATTCCTTAATAAATTATAAATTGACCTAGGTTTATTGTGAAGACCTTGAAATTTAATGTAATGACCTGGAAATTTCAAGGAATTTTTTTTCTTAATTTCTTTGGGATTTTATTAGTATGTGGCTTCTGGTGGCACTTGATTCAGAGGCCCGGTGACCCCAGAATCAATTTCTGAATTTTAGCTTGGGTACGTTCAATACATGAACAAATGAGTTTTTCAATATTTTAAACCGGTGCTCGGAAATAAAATCTGAGGGCACCGATGAACTCGCATCGCCAGTAATTACTAATCGTGATCCTTACCGTAGTTGCGTTCTCAATGGAAGAAAAGATATTTATTGGGGGATTATTTGAGAAGTAAATAAAAATTGTCAGAACAATTTTTATTTTATAAGGAGGTTTTTTCCCTCCCCTGGGTAGTTAAGAGTGGGGCCCACAACCACTTAACTACCTATGTGTGGATGTCAGAGAGGTGGGGCCTACACGAGCCCCACCATTTATTTTACTCTAATTTCATTAAGAACCCCTCATTAAATTTTCAAACCACCAATAAATTCCAATATCTCCACATAAATACATTAAATTATGTCAACCCATAATTTAATGAGGATCCTTCCTCTTTCCCCCATTTTTATTTAACTGCCAACCCGTTTAATAAATGGGAACCTTTCCTCTCCCTTCTTTAATTAATTGTCATCACGTTTTATTTAATGCGGTGATTTAATTTGGGGAGAGTTTCTTTGGGTGTGTAACAAAATAATAGTAGGAGCATATTATTTTATGAAGGGGGAGAGCTTTCATTGTGCAAGGAAGAACGCCGGAATCCAATGAAGAACGACGAAGAATGCCGACATCCGACGAAGAACGACGAATAATGACGGTTCCTCGAAGATCGACGACGCACCAACAATTCTCTTTTATGCGACAAGAGAGGAGACGCCGCTTCCACCTTGGTGCACCCCGATGACACCTACGAACCCTTTCCCCATGACGCCGTCTACCGTGATGCGTCTACCGCGATGCTGACATTCTTCTTCAAATATTGAGGTAGGGGAATTTGTATAAATTTCATTATGTAATTTATACCCTCGGCATGGCGTGTAATTGTTGGGTGACGTTTTGAACCACTAATGCAGTGGGTGCGGACTAATGAACATGTCCGAACACACCGCCACTTTGTTCATCATTTGCGGAATATTTGGCGATGACAAAGAAGGACCGAAATGTCGATTGGAGGCCTTTGTAGTGATGTATGGGTCCCAAGGCGACCACAGGAAGAGATTGAAGCAAAATTGGACCACCAGAATTACTTTGGTGGCCCGCGGAAGCCCTCGGCGGGGTGGTGGGGACGGCGGCCGGAGGCGGCGGCTGGCACCGGCTGGCCGCCCGAAGGCGGCGGCGCCCTGTTCGCGGAATGCGGTGGTCGCGCCCCCCGCTCGGCTCGCTGGCCGAGCCAGCGCACCCCCAGGCCAGGTCAGAGCGGGTCGCGTGGACAGGGCCGCGTCGGCTAGGCCGGGCCCCGACCCAGGTCAGGTCACCATGTTCGGGCCGACCCAGGGGGGCTGGACCGGGTCGGACCGGGCCCAACCCCCCCCCCCCCCCACTTCGGACCGTTTCGGTCTTTTCCTTATAACATGAGCTATAGACCTCCGATCGACGCACCGTATGTTGTTTAGGAATCCTTGGATAGAGACGGTCGTTTTGGTATATTACACCTGAGGTTTCAGAAATTTTGTGTATGTTCAGGTTGGTTCGAACTCGAAATCAATCGGGCCCTTGGAGTGGAAACACTTATAACTTAAGAATCGGATGACCGTTTGATGTTCCTTCAACTGCATTGAATTCCTCTTGATGAGACGGTCCTTTTGTCTTACTACGCTTGAGGTTTGGACGCAGCTGTTGTATGGTAGGGTTGGTTTTAGCTTAAAAACCGAACGGGGCCGAGGAGCGGAAAATTTAATAACTCCTAGACCGGGCGTCTGATTGACGCACCGTCTATCGCATTGGGTTTCTTTTGATGAGAAGGAACTTCGGGATACATAAACTCTAGACTTTGTGATAGTTAATGTATTGAATCCCTTGGCTCGAGTAGCGGACCCTCCCAGAATCAAGCATGCTCTGTGCAAGAACCCTAGAGCTGGCTGCGACTGCGGCGATGACGACTGTACTTGGATCCTCCGTGGGTTCTACAGTGAGGATGATTGTACGTGGATCCTCTGTGGGTTCGATAGTGAGGATGATTGTACGTGGACACTCTGTGGGTTCTACATTGAGGATGACTGTACTTGGATCCACCATGGGTTCGGCAACGAGGACGATTGTACGTGGATCCTCCGTGGGTTCGGCAGCGAGGACGATAGTACTTTTATCCTCTGTGGGTTCGGCAGCGAGTACGACTGTACTTGAATCCTCCCTGGGTTCAGCAGTGATGATGACTGTACTGGGATCGTCTGTGGGTCCGACATCTATGACTACTATTCTTGTATCCTATGTTGGTACAATAAGATAACTTATGTACTTGTATCCTGAGTGGTTCTGCCAGAGTAGCTAGTCTTGTATCCTATTCGGTTCTCACAGCATAGCTAGTCTTGTATCTTATGGTGGCCCAACAACATAGACGAATCAGTGACTACATCTGATCATCTCTAATACTATATGAAAGATGTATACATATGTGAGCTGAGTCTTGACTTCAATCATTACCATCGATGTGTTTGACTTTCTTTCCTGTGTGGACTGGGTTCTGCTTTCCTATGTGGACTGGGTTGTGTTTTCCTGTGTAGACTAGGTTGTGTTTGCCTGTGTGGACTGGGTTGTGTTTTCCTATGTGGACTAGTTGTTCTTGGGCTTGAGAGTTGGAAGAGAATTATAATTGGTGATTTAGGTATATGTATGGGAATATACCTAAGTAGAGTCGGTTGATACTTTGTGATTGTATCTTTCCTTTGTGGTTTATCCTTTGTAGATTTTGAGAGACCGTCAGGGGTCTCGGGGTCCCTACTGAGTATCGTATACTCACCCCTGCACGGGCTATGCCCGCACTACATTGTGTTGGATGCAGACGACAGACATCACTGATCGAGGTGGAGGCTTGTGGAGTTGGACGGTACCTGGAGGTGGACCACTTGGTGTGACATACACGCAGTGGATGGACGGACCTGAGGAGATGAGGAGACTATCTATACCCACCCTTCAGGTGGGATTTCTGGAGGACTACTCAGTGTTGCTGTTTTACTTACTACTGTTGTACTGTCCTTTCAGTTGTACTGTACTTTCATTTGGGTTTGTATACTGGCCCATTTACTTTTCAACACTTCCATTGTACCCAGTTTTACTTAGTGCTTACTTCAATTGTGTACTCTGTTGTGTTTTTTTTTACTATATTAAAGGCAATGTATTTCCTTTTTTGGAATTTATGCCTTTGGTGCTAGTCACCAGCCCCTGGCCTGTGGAAGGCAGGCTTGGGTTAGTCACGACATGGGCCCCAAGGATGTGTCGTGACAAATTGGTATTAGAGGATGTCAGTCCTACCGTAGAAATTATGACTCAGATATTTCCTTTCTGTGACGTAATAGTGTTAAGCGTACCAAGTGTGGCTTTCAGTTTAGGGAGTCCAGTGTTGGTGAGGCATCCTATGTATCCATACACTAGGACCCTGACTTCTGATTTCTGACTCAGTGCACGAAAACACTGATTTTGTGTGTGTTTCCAAAAGTTTTCTTTATGTCAGCTCAACCAGGTCAGCTCACCAGGTTAAATCGTTTTACTGTGTTGCATCTGTTCAAGATGTCTCCACGCAGACAGTCAGTTGGAGTTCCGAGAGAGTACTCTATGATGGCCCACGGAGCGATGAGACTCTGGTGTAGGACCCTTTTTCTGGGTTGTCACCCTCGGGTGGTGTACCGGAAGCACCACCACCCATTGGGAAGCAGATTCCGCCAAGCCATACTAGTGAACGGTGCACACCGACAGAGCGCGTCACATGAGTTCCAACAGTAGAGGCCTCTGAGGTTCCATGGCGAGACAGATTCCCAGGTAGTAGTGGACTGGCTGGAGGCAATTTCAAGAGTTCTACACCTAGTTAAGAGACTGGTAGAGCATATGATGATCTTAGCCACTAGTGTTTCCCAATGTGTGACAATGAGGTTGGTACGTATAGTCATGAGGCTTTGGTACGTGGACTGATGCCTATGATAGTACCTTCGGATAGTGTGCCAGCTATATCACTACCTATTGGTCAGCAGTTTCAACCGGTGGTACCAGTAGATGACACATGTTGGCTTAGTGCCTTACAGGTGTTTCAGCATCAAATACCCCTCAGGTTATGAGGTTATCCCAACTCACAGGCAGCTGAGGACTGACTTGAGGAGGTGCTTGAGAGTTCTCTAGGGCTTATATAGCTTCGACAGGACGACAAGTCTGTATCTGAGTAGTCATTGAGGCATACTGATCATTCTTGGAACTTGATGACTACGATACGATCAGTGATTTAGAGCTCGGGCCTCATAGCGAGGTGTGTTTAAAGGACATCTAAGCCAGCACAATTCCATTATGCATTTCAACTTATGTTAGGATGTTAGAGAGAACCTTTGTGGTTGAATGATCTTTGGCTGAGCGGACACATCTAGTGTATGTAAGCGGTAAGAAACAAGAAACTAGTACCAGTCTCAGAGACTTGGTTGCGTAAAATGTTTCAAGAAGAAGAAGTATTAAGGACAAATGAATCTGCTAAGCAGCAGGCGTGGAAGCAGAGTTAGGAGAGCAGCAGGAGGTGGTGTACATTTCGACATGTTACAATCACCTGCCTTTGTAGTCTCCGCTAGGATCAAGGAGCTAGAGGGAAGGGGAAGAGAGTAGCTACATGTAGTCAAGGAGTGCGATCGAAAGGCTCTAGGGATGATTCGAGGAACGATCTGTGTCTACTACTAGCTGCCGTAACAACAAACATTGATACGAATTATCCCTTCCTTCCACGAATCATGTCCCAGACCTATAGTTTCCAGTTAAGCCGTTGACTTGACCCTCACGTCTTGAGATACCTTTGGGAGGAGACTCTATATTCATGCTTATGTCGATAGTTTGATTTTACCCTTGAGGTGAGAGTTTCGATTGGAACATATTGGTGGCATCGTCGAGGCCTTATAATGCTGGTCTGGGTATGGATTGGATCCATAGTTCATACCTAGATTAAATGTATTAGGAAAAAAGGTTGTGGTTTATCTACAACGTTGGGATGGGGTTTCCTCTTGGTTGGCGAAAAGGGAAACCCATGCAGCACATGATAAACTCATGATTCGGAGGGTTGGAGGGGGAGGCAAATCACTCTTATGTCAGGCAACCTCACCCTCGTAGATGCAGGAGTTTTCAGTTTTCAGTTCCAAACAGGAAACATATGCCTCTATAGTTCGACGATGGATACCACGTCTTTTATAGGTCTCACCTCGACGAGGTTTACGGAGATGTGGCTAGAGAGGCATGTTAACTCTGAGGCTCAATGGATCTTTCTAAGTCCTCATCAGGGTAGGCGAGGAGGTTTACCGCTTGACCATTCTACCTCAGTTACACCGACTGCACGATGTCATCCATGTATCTCATCTGAGGAGATGTGTGCACGACCTATCCATCATCATCGACCATGGAGAGCTATACATCGATGAAGAGGAAACATTCACGGGGTTCCAGTAGAGGTTGTGTATCGACAAGAGTGGGTCCTATGAGGATGGTCGATTCCTCTTGTGCACTTTCGCTGGCAGCACAAGAACCTCCAGGAGAGCACATGGGAGTGGAAGGCTCAAATGCGTGCTCAGTACCTCTTTTGTTTCACCTAGTGTGTGTTCAAGCTTTACAGGGACATAAATCCCTAAGGTGGGAGTAATGTAAAGACCCAGAAATTTAATGTAAAGAACCAGAAATTTCAAGGGAATTTTTTTTCTTAATTTCATTGAAATTTTACGAGTCTGTGGCTTATGAAGGTACTTGATTCTGAGTCACTGTGTGCCCGGAATCAATTTATGAATTTTAGCATGGGTACGATCAGTAAAAGAACAAACAAGTTTTTCTATCTTTTGAACCGATTCTCGGAATTAAAATCTGAGGGCACTGATGAACTCACAACACAGGTAATTTGTTAACGTGATCCTTACCGTAGTTGCGTTCGCAATGGAGGAGAAGATATTTATTGGGGGATTATTTAAGAAGTATATAAAAATTTTCAGAACAATTTTTAATTTATAAGGAGGTTTTTCCCTCCCAAGGATAGTTAAGAGTGCGGCCCACAGCCACCTAACTACCCAAGTGTGGATGTTAGAGAGGTGGGGCCCACATGACCCCACCATTTATTTTCCTCTAATCCCATTAAGAACCCCTCATTAAATTGGAAAACCCAAATTAAATGCTAATCTCTCCACCTCAATACATTAAATTATGTCAACCCAAAATTTAATGAGGATCCTTCCTCTTTCCCCCCTTTTTATTTAACTGCCAATGCGTTTAATAAATGGGAACCTTCCCTCTCCCTTCATTAATTAATTGTCATCACGTTTTATTTAATGTGGTGATTTAATTTGTGGAGAGTTTCTTTGGGTGTGTAATAAAATAATAGAAGGAGCCTATTATTTTATGAAGGGGGGGAACATTCGTTGTGCGAGGAAGAATGCCGACCTCCGATGAAGAACGAAGAAGAATACCGGCCTCCGACAAAGAATGATGAAGAACGCCGGTTCCTCGAAGATCGACAAATCGCCACCAATTCTCTTCTCTACGACAAGAGAGGAGACGCCGCTTCCTCCTCGGCACACTCTGACGAAGCCTACGAACCCTTTCCCCGTGCCGCCATCTACCGGGATGCCGATATTCGTCTTCAATTGTTGAGGTAGGGGAATTGGTATAAATTTCATTATGTCATTTTTACACTTGGCATGGCGTTTAATTGTTGGGTGATGTTTTGAACCACTAACGCAGTGGGTGCGGACTAACGAACAAGTCCGAACCCACCACTACATTGTTTTTGATGTGCTGAATATATGGTGATGAAAAAGCAAGAAATAAATGGTGATTGGAGGCCTTCACAGTCATATACGGGTCCCGAGGTGACCTCAGCCATAGACTGGAGAAAAATCGGACCATCGGAATGACTCCGGTGGCCCACAGAAGCCCCCGGCGGCGCCAGCGGCCGGCACCGGCCGACCCCCCAGAGGCGGCGGCGTCCCGGTGCGCCGCCAGAAGAAGCTCGCCATAGCTTCAGCCATGGTGGTGAGGGCTGGATCTCATGGCCGCATGGGATCCAAGGAAGCCGCGGCGCCACCCTGGCGTCGCGTCCGCGGAAAGCGGGTGTCACGCCCCCCACTCGGCTCGCTGGCCGAGCCAGCGCACCCCCCGGCTGGTCTGGGGCAGGTCGCGCAGACTAGGCCATTCCTCGCCCATACGGGTCGGTCCCTGACCCAGTTTAGGTCTACCTGGTTCAGGCCGACCCATGGGAGGTTGGGCCGGGTCGGACCGGGCCCAGACCCCCCACTTCGGACCGTTTTTTGTCTTTTTCCCAAAACGTGAGCTACAGACCTCAGATTGAGGCACCGTTAGTTGCGTTAGAATCCCTTGATTGAGGCGGTCGTTTCGGTATATTACACTCTAGGTTTTGGCAATTTTTGGGTATGGAAGGGTTGGTTAGAACCCGAAACCAACTGGGCTCTTGGAGCGAAAACACTTATAACTTAAGGATCAGACGTCTGTTTAATGTGTCGTCAGCTGCGTTGAATTCCACTTGATGAGATGGTACTTTTGGCTTAATCACCTTGAGTTTTGGATGCAGCTGGAGTAAGTTCGAGTTGGTTTTATCTTAAAAACCAACCGGGCCCCTAGAGCAGAAAAGCTAATAACTCCAAGACCGGGCATTCGATTGACGCACCATCTGTCATGTTGGGTTTCTTTTGACGAGACGGAACTTCGTGATACATCATCTATTGACTTCATAACAGTTTATGTATCGACCACCTTGGATCGAGGAGCTGACCCTCTTGGAATCAAGCGTGCTGTGTGCGGGAACCCTAGAGCTGGCTGCGAGTGCGACGAGGACGACTGTACATGGATCCTCCATGGGTTCTTCAGCGAGGACGACTATACATGGAACCTCCATGGGTTCAGAAGCAAGGAGGACTATACGTGGATCCTCCCTGGGTTCTGCAGCAAGGACGACTGTACTTCGATCCTCTGTGGGTTCGGCAGCGAGGACTGCTGTACGTGGATCCTCCGTGGGTTCGGCAACGAGGGCGACTGTACATGGATCCTCCGTGGGTTACGCAACGAGGACGACTGTTCTTGGATCCTCCGTGGGTTCGGCAGCGATGAAGACTGTACTAGGATCATCTGTGGGTCCGACAGCGATGACTACTATTCTCGTATCCTACATGGGTGCGATAATATGACCTATGTACTTGTATCCTGAGTGGGTCCAGCAGAGTAGCTAGTCTTGTATCCTATGTGAGTCTGACAACTTAGCAAGTATTGTATCCTATATGGGTCCAACAACATAGATGAATCAGTGACTACATCTGATTATCTCTAACGCTATAAAAAAGATGTATACCTGTGTGAGATGAGTCTTGACTTCAATCTTTACCAATAATGTGTTTGACTTGATTTCCTATGTGGACTGAGTTGTGCTTTCCTGTGTGGACTCGGTTGTGTTATTCTGTGTGGAATGGGTTGTGTTTTCCTGTGTGGACTGGGTTGTGTTTTCCTGTGTGGACTGGTTGTGCTTGGGCTCGAGAGTTGGAAGCGAATTGTAATTGATGATTTAGGTATATGTATGGTCATATACCTGAGTAGAGTCAGTTGATACTTCATGATTGTATCTTTCCTTTGAGTTTTATCCTTCGTGGATTCTGGGAGACCTTCGGGGGTCTCGGGGACCCTATTTAGTATCGTATACTCACCCCTGCACGGGATATGCCTGCCCTACGTTGTGTTGGATACATACGACGGACAACACTGATCGAGGTGGAGGATTGTGGAGCTGGACGGTACCTGGAGGTGGACAACTTTGCAGGACGTACAAGCAGCGGACGGCTGGACCGGAGGAGCTGAGGAGACTATCTGTACCCACCCTTCAGGTGAGATTTCCGGAGGACGAATGGGTGTTGCTATTTTACTTACTGCTATTGTACTGTCCTTTCAGTTGTACTGTAATTTTAGTTGGGTTTGTATACTGGCCAATTTACTTTTCATCACTTACCTTGTAACCAGATTTACTTAGTGCATACTCCACTTGTGTACTCTGGTGTGTTTTTGTTTACTATATAAAAGGCAATGGCTTCACTTTTTCGGGATATACGCCTTGGGTGCAAGTCGCCAGCCCCTGACTAATGGAAGTCAGGCTTGGGGTAGTCACGACACAGGCCCTGAGGACGGGTCGTGACATTTATTATTTAGGAATATAAAGAACCTAACAAGACATGTCGGACCTGAGGTAAGGGGATTTCTTATCTCTCTTTTAATTCCCTGAGATTTCCATTGTTCGCCAATTATTTATTGCATGTGGTGTATTGTGTAATTTCATTTGATATATATTATCTTGATTCTATTCATATTCATGGTATTATGTGAATCATTGGGTTCTTATTATCTTTTGTTCATATGACTCGATTTATTACAACGAGGTATGGGGTTTTATATCACTTTTTTATTCTCGTGAGAGTCATGCTATATTTTTCACTATCTCCTTTGATTGGTGTATGTTCTTCACATTATTCTAATATTTTTGTAATATACTTTCATTTATGGGTATTTACATCATTGTTGTATAGACATTCTTTCATGGGGTGTACGTTTCGAAAGTTACCCAAATCGGTAAAGGAACCTTTCACCCTCCTCTTTTTAAAAGGCTTCTTTTTGTTAGGTCTTTTAATTCACATCTATTTAATGTTGGAATATGTTTTTATGTATCCTTATTTCTGTAAATTTTATGTCCAAGTGATGAGAAATCCTTTTTATCTCTCATCAACTCATTTTCTGAATTTTAAAGTGACATCATTAGACTGTCAAATTTCTGTAATGGGACTTCTTAACCCAATTTCAATTCTTTGGGTTAAACCTCTACTTCTTCATTATGTCATACTATGAATATGTATGGATGACCACTGATTGTTTTAAACTTAATATCCACTTATATTGTGTGTATTTATATTTTTCACACATAATTATGTAATTTATTTATCCTTAATCTAAGGATATCATCTTTGTAAGGGACTTTGTCTCAATCTCCTTTCATTGAGGCATACATCAATTTATATATGACCTTCTTTTATTAGTTGTATAATAAACCCTTTTGATTTTTAATTTCATTCAAAAGGAATCTTTTTACATGAAGTGTTTTACTAAACGACAAAAAAGAATATTTTTGTCCTATGTATGCGGATAAAACTACTTCTCCGCCATCGTGACAATTATTTGAGTTTCGGCTTCCTCTACAAGCCATAACATTTTTAAATGAAAAATAAATACCATGTTTTAATTTTCATTTATTATAGTATTTAAAATGGTTTTAATAATGTTTTTATTATATCAATGTGTTTTATTGATATATTAAGATTGAAAGGTTGAAATGTTATGTTTCATTTATGCATGTTTTGTGTGATACGATTATGTTATAGTTCATGGGCATTGTTTATGAAGTCAGGTTGTTCCATGATAAAATAAGGATGGGTGAGCTCGAGATTGCTCTCCAATGCATTGGGTAATGTGAAGGAGTTAATCACTAAGGTTTCTCCAAAGATCTTTAGGGTACATACATTGATGGGTATTCCAAACGTAACCATGAGGGTTACTCCCTACGTAAGAATGTTATGAATTCCTCAAGTCACATTTATGTCTTATGATTTTTATGTGTATTTCACAAATAATATGATTTAATGAGTTAGGTTAAAGTGCTTATGTTTTATGTGTAAAGTATGATTTCATTGATTCTTATGTATACATGGAATAATATTTTTTTCTATATTTTTATATCCCTAACTAAGCTTTTTATGCTCATCCCAAGTTTTTGAAATGTTTTTCACATGACATAAAGTGGAATTGGGTTATGGATGGGATCATGGAAATGTCATGCTATCTAAAACATGTAACTATACATAACTCTTTTGTTCAAGAGTTTTTATTTTGTGAAAAAAATGGAAACTAATTAAATGTGTCTACATTGTAATCATTGAGATGTAATAGTTATGTCATAATGCTCTAAAAATCTAAACCTGAAAAGAACCTCAATGTGAATTATTCATTTAATACATGATATTGAAAATTTTTAAGGTCAGGTCCATATATTTAATCCCAGTGATGCCTTGATAATTTCCTTATAATAGGAATGTAAGCATTTCCTATAGCATTCTTCTTCTATAACGTGAACCTGAATGTTTTGTTATAGGGACCAATATTATTTTCAACATGGCTATAGTTTTAGGATTTTTCCTTTTGTTAAAATGGATGGGGATATCGTAATTATAGTAGCACCCTTAAAACCTCAAACATTGGTTAATTTTGGGATTACTTTTCAAATATTTTGTAAAATTTGAGAACCGTTGTCCCATGTTGGAATCATTGTTTCTATACTGAAACACCAGTGGAAGGGGTGGTCATGTGGTAAATTAACCCTTTATATGTATGGGAGCATCATGTAAATATCATGTTTAATGTGTTATAAAATTCATTGGGTATGGAAAGCCACATATTTCTTCATGTGACCCTTCTTCTTCTTCCCTAGTGATGGATGACTATATATCTTATAATCTAGCTTAACAGTCACATGGGGCCATACTTCTCAAGAATTAAATATTTTATATAATCCATCATGTTTCATTATAAATAAGTCCAATAATCTTATGGATGGTATAAAATGGTGGGTTGTTGTGTTGATGGAATATCAGAGGAGTATGTAATGATATATATAGTTACTGAAAATTGATAAAATTCTAGGGTAAATCGTATGAGTTCGGTGGAAATAATTTGGGCCATGAGTTTCTATGTTTTGACCATGGGTTTTCTCTATTTATGTGAAACCTAGGAATTGAAGGAAATATGACATATCCTGATTATTAGGGTGATTTTTTATAAAAGTATTATGTATTGTGACATGCAGGGCGGTATAGTTCTGGCTTCAATGCCTTATATTAATGACATGCATGAGAATGGATTGGAAGAGCACCACACGTACATATAACGTTAAATTACATAGTGCTATTTTTAGTTGATAAAATTATATCTTATTATAGTTGAAACTAGGTAAAAGCATGTAATCCATGTCCAAAACCCATGGATAGAGGTTGTCGGATCTTGTGTTATTGGATGAGTTCTTTTCCTCTCTAAATGATGACTAGGACTCTCCTAATGTGGGGAGAATCACATTGATCATCAAAAAAAATTTACTTACAATAATATCGAGTTCAAGAGTACAAGAACAAATTAAAATGGTCTGTACAAGTTTTAAATTCACTTGGCCATGGGGAGTTATGTAATTCATCAGTGCTTGCTGGGAAACAAGATGATGAAATGGTTGGTTGTGTATGAAACCCTAGAAGAACCTGTAAGTTGAGGATAGACTATAGTGGGTTTATTTAAAGAATATGGAATGCCTATTTAGTGAGGTTATCAGGTCCATTTAATGTATAAACATTGACAAATGTAGTCGATATCTTTCAAAATAAATCGACATGTAGTGGTTTGACTACTGTTCTTTTCTTTAGTTGGATATGGCTAGTTCAAAAGAATGTCAATAACATCATCATGGATATAACCTGAGTGTATGGGGCCTCATTGGTAAGCATTGATATAATATTTTACTTATATGGGTTTAGATATGTTTTTGACCCTAATCATGATATTTTCCGTTGTACACTTGGAGAGCATAAGTTATTCACCAATCTAAAGAGAAAATTATATTATTATTTTCATGATAAAGAAACTAGTTGTATTTATCTTTGGGATCTTGTATAATAACAAAGGCATGTATTTTTCTATGTGATAATAGGGTTCCCATGTTGGAAGGCCTTGGATGGACTCATGGACACCAACTAATTCTCGAAGTCAATCGCCAGGTGAAATACCACTATAGGGATCTATCAGTGTTGTTGATACATCGACATCTAAAATTTGTACAAAAATCTCATTGGTAAACTCCATATAATGAAATTTCGTGGATGAGAACCTTGGAATCTAATAGTTGGTTCTGAGGATACCTCGTACTGTGTTTGGGATAAAATTTTATGTTTTATGTGTGATGATCATAGGGTGTTGAATCAAGTATGCACTAATGGAAATGCTATGAAATAGTTTCCGATTTTTTTTAAACTAGAGTCATAACTGGAATCCATTTATTAGATTCAACGAATCAGATTGAAGTTACATTGTTGTAAATTAGTTTAAAGGCATGAGGATTGGGGTTTCAGATGCGTTAGATGTTGAACTCGAGTGTTTTAAGAAACTGTATACCATTAGTTGCATGAATTGCATTCCATTTTTTAGTAGTAGGTTGTCAGAGATAAACTACATTATAGAAATCATTGGGATGATAAGAGTGCAGTGAAATGTTCAACCGAGAAATTCCATGTCTCATTGAGGCTCAATTAGGTCGATTGGGAATTGATTGTTTGATCTAGTTTATAAATGTGATAAAGTGAGCCATTAGAATGCTAAGAGAATGGTTAATTAACGATTTTAGTTTGGGGTAGAACCATGAATAGAAAATGGATAATCACATTTGGAACCTATGGTGGGGATATCCATAGGCTAGTTGATATAATTGGCATTGATGTGATTATGTCTCATGATAGATGAGCCCAGGTAAGAATTGTCTCAATGTTTCATGTTTTAAATATGGTCATTGATTCAATGTTCAATGAAGTATATACTATGTGATTTACTATTATTCTTCGAGAACCATTGTATGTTTAAAATTAAAAATGATCATTTTAGTATAAATCTTATGTCCCAAGTATGTATTGTGATGTTTTTTCATTTCACATGGATTCTGGGGGATGAGAAGATATATGGGGGTTATATTCTATAGTCCCGTGTTTTTGAACCATGGATATTATAATTTTATTTTAAATTTTCATTTGGTTGAGGGGTTATGATTTAAAAGAATATTTATTAAGTAAATATTATCATGGGAATATTCAAAAGTTTTTTTAGATGGGATTTATGACAAGAGAGGTTTCCCGAGTGTTTTGATGAGTTTCATGAGCATTGGGCGTTGAACTCAGTGTTTGGAGAATAATACAAAGGAAAAATGTTGCACAAGACTATTAATTTCCATATGAAACAAACATGTGTCCTAGTTTGTTAAGGTAAATGTTTTTTGAGCATTTTGTGGTGGCTAAGAGAACCATATCCAATAAATTTTGGGTTCATCACACTATAGGTGCATGAATTATCTAGCAGTGCATTTATCGATGTCAGAGGGTGAATCAGTTGTACAATATCTCCACATGGGTATTTTGTGGATTATTAAACTATTCACCTTTCCAATATGGTTAGTGAATCTAAGGAAGTGATCCCCCATGCTTGGGTCACAGTTTCAGAAACTGTGTGGTTTATCAATGTGATTGAAATTCTGATGTCCCCAACCTCCATATTCTTTTATTACCTTTTTCATTCCATCATCTCCCATTAACACCATCCAATTGACTCCCCCTTGGCCTCTACTATGAGAATCCATAGTTATTCTCCATCTAATATCAGAATCACACATAATCAATTTCATTGGAATCTCCTTAGTGTGTCTAATATTCCCCCTTCAACTTTTCCTGGTTAGTCTTTCCATATTGACTTCCATATCAAGGTGACTAAATATTAACAATTCTTAATGAATTTGTCTATTATTCCAATTAATCTTCATTCATAATGAATCCAATATCAATAATGGATGTGTGAATCATTTCCTTTATGATGTTGGTGGTCTTGAGAATTTACATCAAAGTCCAGCATGTTTATAAACTACGACATTGGGTGGCGCGCATGGATTTTTTATTTTGTCCCTTAAAATGGGAAATTAAAAATGTAAATGAATATAAATAAATTTAAATTTTAATTATGAATTTCAATGGAATCATTAGATTTTATCCACTTCGACATGAACCATGCCCATTTTTTGATGTGTCTCTTGTATTCCATGAACTATTCTTTCTTAGGAAATTTTATCTCCCTATAGGGTGTTATTCGATATGATTTATTTACAATAAATTTCCTTATATTTAAACACCTTTGAGGGGTGTTTAATAAACAATCATTTATTAGTTGTTTATATTATATTAAATTATTTGGTACTTCAACCATGCCCCACATTATAATAAAACCCACCCAAGTGGTGTACTATATTCTCTTGTAAAGGGGAATTTAAGTAGAGATATTTTAATGGTATATGTTATTCTTATGGGAATATATCACTTTATTAATAATTAGATTATGATAAATATAATGATTACAAACATGGACATCCTTATTAAATTATTCTTGGATTATCTTTTTCATATAAAAATATAATTGATGGAATAAAATGATTTAAGATACTTGAAATTAGAATAGATAAAGACTTTATAATATGAATAAATATTAACATGTACTATTTATAAGGAATTATAAGCACTGTGAGTGATACATAGGTTCCTTCTAAAATAATTCATATGGTCTCAATGGCTGTTTGAGATTGTATATACCATAGGAGATATCTATTTTCTCATTCTGAAATACCATTAATGGTATAATAGGTAACTTGAATTATTTTACACATTAAAAAATGAATTGGTTTCCTTTTTAAAGAATGAATTTGATGGTTTGAATCCCTAAACACATGCTTTCGGGGTCAGCACATATAAATGTTATGAACTTTTTTATAAATGAAACGAAAACCACACAACATTCAAAACATTCCATAACATTTCTGGTCAACATTTTAGAGAATTAGATACATACATTACAATTTTAAAAAATAAGAAAATAAATTAAATAAACAAAAATGTCTTAATGTGCAGTGCCCCCTAAAATAAATATACATCACAATGAAATTATACTAAATTTGTGAAAAAAAATTTAAAAATACGTTGAGCATTTATTTTTCCTAACTAGGAGGTTTTAAATCATCGGTAAATAGTTTTAAAATATTTACTTTACTAGAAATAATACCTTGAAATTGGTTTTAATAACACTAAATAATAATTATAAGTTAATATAATTTTGAAAATCATTTATTTCCCAAAATATTAATATTTTGACATATTTTCTTGTATTTATCCATTTTAAAATAATAATTTTTAATGATTAATTATGATACTCATCCGACCATAATTAAAACTATAAAGAAACTTTTCTATATCTCTAATGGGACAATGTCCCCTTAAACTCATGGGTTCACTCCCTATACAATAACATAACTTAAGATATTCTAGTGCCAACATTAGGAAAACATTATAATGGCCCTACATTTCTCAATCATAACAAAAAAAATTCAAATTAATAAATACATAAATTATTTTCTATTAAAGGAAATAACCATACATACATATTAACACGTTCTAAACATTTTTTTAGATTTTATAAATTCATATTTAGGAAAAATACATGTGTATAACGATCTATTATTATTTATAAATAATAAATAAAACATCATAAAAAAATAATTGTTGGATAAAAATTTCTAGAATATCAATGATAACATTGATGTTGGACATATCAATATTATGAGTAAAATTCATAGATGTGAAAAGAAATTTTTTAATATGAAATGATAACTTTTATTTATAAATCAAACCTTGAATAATAACTTATACAGAAAGCAATGTCTTTTCTTATCATATTCATAATAGAAACAATTTTGGAAAATTAATAATAAAGCATTTCATTTAAAGTCATGGGGAAATTATTTAGATCACTATTTCTCATATATATATATATATATTTATTTATTTATTATGTTCTTTGAAAATAACTATATCATGAGATTTTTTTAAAGGGTTATAAATAAAATCATTGTTTGAAAATAAATTATGGAATTTTTTTCCAACACATAGTCTAAAAAAATTAATGAAATACAAAGAAATATTTATTTATAAAATATAGATATAATTAAGCATATATGTATATATGTATAAATTTGTCAATCAAAACAAAACACTTATAACATAAATTCCGTGAAACTATCTAGTGTAGAAAACGTTTTTAACGGTGGTAGTTTTTTATTTTTTATGTTGGCTTTTGGCCGAAGTTATTAGAAGAGACGTTATAATCTTTTTTTACGCCGGTTATATTAGAACAGATGTAAAAAACACAAATCAAAATCATTTTTCACTTTGGTTGATAAAAACCTGATGTGGAAAACGATTCAAAGTCATGGTTTATGACATCAGTTATTTAATAACTGATGTGGTATATACCCTTTCACATAGGTTATTATATAACTGACATCATAAATCACTCCTTTAAAGCATTTATCATGTCGTTTTTTATAACCGATGTGATAAACCTATCTTCCAAGTGGTTTCCAGCGTCGGTTATATAATTACCGACATGAAAACATATCTACGAAGTTGGTTATAAAATAACTGACGATAAAACATTACATTCAATTTATTATGTCTGTAACACCCCGAGATTTTATGAAAAATATTCTTTTTAATTTCATTAATTTCTTGTGTTGTACGCTACACCAAAAAGAGGTTCCCCAACACGCATCCTTGACTTTCCTTTCATTACACGCAATCACGGCCCTCCTCGATAGCTTGCGTCGTACGCAATACCAATTTTCACTAAACAATGATATGCTATTAAAATATTATTAAAACAAGCCGTTATGAATAGTAATAACCACTTTTTGAAATTTTGTAAATTTTATTTTTCAAAATGGACTTCATTTTTGGATTCGGAATATCTAAATTAGCTAAGGGTGAAATTTTGGTACGTTTCAGATAACTTTCATATTCTGATGAATAGTAAAAATTACTAAATTTTAATTAAAAACAACTTTTTGAATCAAAATAATTAATATTGATCAATTATTAATTTGAGTGGTTTTAAATTATATTAAGAATATATTTTTACAATTTAATACAATGTTGGTCATTGGATGTAATTTCACATTTAAACCAGATATAAACTAGTGTCAATCTTTTGATAGTAATTATCTCTTAAAAACAAGCTATTTGTTTTGACGACGGGAATTATTTTTTTAAATTAGTTAATGTAACTGATATGTTTTGAATTTGATAAAATAGACATCATATGTGAATTCATAATATCAAATATAGTTTAGGCCTAATTTTTGGTATTTTTCTGGAAACATTCATTTTTTGATGAATAGTGATACCACTAAGTGGTAGTTAAAAAACTGAATTTTTCATAAAACATAAATTTACCGCTTTTGTGAGTGGAATTTCGAAAATCCGAGAGACACAGTTAATATCAAGGACTAAAATGTGGTTCAATGAGATGAAAATAAATTTTGGTGAATAGTAATTTTTGACTTTTTTTAACCACGGTTAAAAGTAAATAGGGTAATTAAGGGTAAAAATGATATTATTATTACCCTACCATATGTCCTAATTCTATTGGATAAATCTACTTCGACCAAAAACAACCTTAGGAATAAAATATGACCATTTAAGCCCACTTGGATTAGATTAGGACATTTATTATTAAAGAAGGGTTAAAATAGTTAAAATCAATGTTTAATAAGTAAATCATTTTTAATATAGGGTTATAAATAAGATAAATTCGATTATAAATATTCATTATAAAGATAAAAATATTTCCTACATAATGAAATTTTATTTGTAATTTTTAGACTTTAAATAATTTAATTTATTTATGACACAATGATGATGCAGTAAATATCTTATTAATGAAATATTTACATAATTGATGTTATAAATACCCAAATAAATGTAATTTGAGACTTTTTATGAATTAAAAAAATTTTATATGTTAATATGACATGTTAGTGTTGATTTAATTAACTTTTTTCGAACTAATCATTCTGTTATGATTTTTAAAAAAATCAATTACCAAATAGTGTCAAAATTGACATAAAATAGTTTTTAAAACAAATATTATATTATTAATTGTTATTATATTCCTAAAAATATAAGGTTTGGCCAAATGACTTATATAAGTTTATATATTAATAATAAACATCTTGGGGTTCGTTTGTCTTGTTATAGTAAGTTTATTAACCTTATAGTATAAGAACACAAAAATTCATAGTAAAAGAAAAATTATCTAACATAAAGTTAAAAGTAAATGATAAGGATAAAATAGTAAACTAAACTTGTCCAAATTCTATTGGATGATAGTATTTTGACCCATCCCCACCTTAGCTTCGAAATAACTCAACTTAGAGCTATTAAAAACCGAATTTGTCTTTATAATAAAATAATATTTTTAGTTATTCAAAAGGTGCCCCTCTCCTCCCTTATAAAAGGGCACTTCCTCCCTCTCTTCCTCACACCACATTGAGCCTTCAAGCTCGGCCAACCCCTGCCAATTTCTTCTCTCCACTTCCCTAGAGACATCATAGAGGTCCTGGTCTTCTTTAAAGACCAATTTTAGTGCCCTAAGAGAAGGTATCAAAGAGGCGCTTTAAAGAAGAGGTAATGTCCGTTACCGATTCTTTCACCTTTATTTCTTCTTCCACTTATTCTTCTTAGGTTGTTTCATTATGAAGTAATAACATCAGTATCACTCATATACTGAGATGTTATTATATGTATGAAACAACCCTCTTTCACCATCTATCCATCCTATGGAAAATGAAATCACTGCACGTGCGTACGAATGGAATACCGTCCCCATGCTATGGTGTAACCTATTTTCCACCACCACCTTACTTGGATGGGTATAATGGTGTAAATAATTAATATATATGATTATTGTAAAGTGATATTAATTCTGAAATATTATATATATACTCCAATACAATTCCACAATCATGGGAATGATCTCATCGCTCGTGCGTATGTACGGAATACCGTCTCCACGACGTGATGCGACTCGTTCTACATGATCTTCATTGCATAATGATTATATAAATGACTTGAATGAATTAATATGATATATATATTACCCTAATAACATTCTGTAAATGAGGTATCTATAACCTAAAAAGAAAAATAAGAATTTATTCGACAAAACACGCAAAAGAACAAAAAGTAATAAACACCCGAATAACAAGTAATAATGAAATATTACCAATAAGAAGCTAAGAATATGACCATATATGATATCATAAAAATAATTATGATTCTGGAATCAGTCAAAAACATTATTTAAATCATTATACAGGAGGTTCTGACACTAACTAAGCAAATTGGACCTAAGGTAAGGGAAAATATCACAATCTCATTTTTATCCAAGATTGTTTATACTTTGGTATTTACTAGGGTGTATTTTATCATCCACATCCATGTTTCCACGATATGAAATATTTATATCCTTCTACAATAGTTTATATCCAATTTTACCCTTCGGTGAGTTTTTAGTAAAAGATATGAAAGGAATATTTTGTCGTTTTTTGTACGAGGTACTTTTTGACTTTTCTGACAAAAGTACGAGAAGAAAGTTTTCTTTTAACTTATACGGCATGAATGGATTTTTAAAACATTATTTCCAAGAATATTACCTTACAAGTTTTCAAGTTTATTTTTAATCAACTTCTTTTAGTTTAGAATTTAATGACATCTTAAGAAAGGAAAAGTGTTTTTGAAGTAGAAAGGATATTTTATTCAAAATGGAGTTCAAGTGTTTTATCAAAATTATTTTCCATCTAAGATAATAAAGGGTTATGTTTCTATCCCTATTATTTCATGGATTTGATTATGTTGTGATGGAAATATTTTTATTAATTCCTTTAACTTATATGAATTGTTTTATGATGTCACGATGTTCAAGATTCCCATTTTTATTACATGGGTTATTCTATGATGTATGGTTTATGATTTTGTGGCACACATAAGAATGGTATCATTATGAGATGGGTGGGACCTATATCTCCCTACAATGAATTGGGTAATGATTTTATATCTCATGAGATAGACATGGCTGGAACGGTAGGTTATACCGGTTCAGTGAAACCGGACTGAAACGAGGAGTGAACTCAGTTCAGAAAGGGACTTTGTCCACTAAGATAGTCTTGGCAATGAGTCTTGAATAATAAGAAATGATTCTATATGATTATGTGTGTATGCCACAAAGTTTCATGTTTTAAGTTATGATTATTGGGATTACATTTCACTACTATGATTTATCCCATGTTATGAAATTATGATCTCTTTTGCAGGTTAAGATTTCCAAAAGATATGTTCTTATAAATATGATGTGATTGATATTTCTTTTGTTTACCCTTAGTGAGAATTTCAGCTCACCCTTTTATGTTTTCTTTTCCCCTGGATATAATGAAAGGATTTAGGTTTAAAAATAAGAAGATCTTTATGGGAGATGTTGAAGATATTTCACCACAATTAGAAGATTATATTCCCAGTTTCCAAAGACACTAAACTATTACGCTCCTTGTGTGTGTGTTTTTGTTATGTACTACGTATTCTGAAAAAGTAATGTAATGACTATGTATGTTAAGATTCGGGTCTCTAAAGTTGGTATTAGAGGAAAGGTTTAGTCAACCTTTGGAAATTAGGATGCGAGATCTTTAGTGAGATCCCTAGAGATACTTCTAAGGTATGTCTAGGGATGTCCCTAATGTTAAGTATACGTATAGGTTATAGTACTAGAATTACGCTAACGATCATAGAATTAAACCTAAGATGTTAGATATTGAAGGTACTCCCCCTTTATTATGTTGTTTTCCCTAGCATGATTTTTTCCTCTCACACTATTCTTTTTGGGTTTTAGATGATGGCTGGAACCTGAAGGAACTGTGTTGATCAATGCAATGGACAATGCAATGATTGTCCTCCTGAACAAACAAAGGTTATGGGAGATGGAGTGCAAAATCTTATCGCTATACTTACACAAGCTATGAATCATTTTGGACTTCCAAATGAGCAGAGAAGGGAACAATATTCTATTGAGTCATTCATGAGGCAACGTCCACCTTCTTTCAGTGGGCCTTCTGATCCACTTGTTGCTGAACAATGGATCAGGACCACTGAAAAGATATTTTTAGTTCTTCAATGTTCATAACATGATAAAGTCATCTTAGCAGTATATCATTTGGAAGGTGAAGCTGATCAATGGTGGAATCTTATCAAGAATATGAGGCCAAGAGATGAAATTGAGTCCATGGAATGGGACGAGTTCAAGAACTTATTTTTCAATAAGTATTTCCCTCATATTCTTCGAACAAAGATATAGAAGGAGTTTCTTGAACTAAAGAAAAATTATGATGAATCTATTGGTGTATACGAAGAAAATTTTACAAGGCTTGCAAGGTATTCATCTGGCTTTATCATCGAACCTAAAAGTAAAGTTGATCGATTCTTCAGTGGCTTAAAACCAAATCGTCGAAGGGCATTATCTATAAGAGACTTCAGAAGCTATGAAGAAATTGTGCGTTTTCCTATCAAGGTAGAAATGGAAGTTGGTGTTACTTATCCATCTAGTAGTTTTGATAATAAACTAAAGATGGAGTTCAAGGAGAAGTCTCAGAATAATGGTGAAAAGAAGATGAATGTTTCCTTATGCTCAAAGTGTGGAAAGAAACATAGTGGAGATTGTCTTAAAGGGACTAGAAAATGTTTTAAGTGTGGAAAAGAAGGTCATCGAGTAGCTGAGTGTCGAAGTAATGGAAAAAGGGTTTCTAATGATGTGAATAAAGAAAAGAATGCAGAGAACACACCACCAACACTTCAATGCTTCAAGTGCAAGGAAATGGGGCATTATGCTAATAATTTCCCTAATCCAAGGGTTAGTGATGATCGACATGAGCAACCACTTAAGGAAAAGGAAAAAGGGAAGTCACATACGATCACTATTGGCGATGTTGAATATGAAAACGATGTGGTCGAATGATTAAGTGTTTATTTAATTGGATTCCAAAATAATGTTGTATATAGTATCGTGGAATATTAGAATATTTATGTATTGGTCTATTGTGGTTTTCAATAATTTTATGGTACCGGTAACCATGGAAAGTGATTGAGATATTTTTGGAAAAAAGATGATATGCACATAATGAAGGGATAACGAGAAAATGAAATGTTTGATAGTATTCATGAGCCCATGACTGATGTAAGGAAATAGTTATATCATGGTTTGAGGTTTTGGTATGTGAAAAGAGTTAAATTTTGACAGCACTCATGTTTTCACTAAGATTCAGTGGGTATTCATTTATCAAGAGAATACGTGATTAAGGCCTTCAAATGTTTGGAATGTGACCAACAATACATATCTCATGATATACGGGGATCAACGATGGTATTAACATGCTTGTTATATGAACTCTTTGGTAATCGTTTTCACTATAATATGAGATTGGACAGCAGTATTTTGGATAAGCCTAAAGATTGGTAATGATTATGTTGGACATAAGTTAGTATTGTTTAAGGATAGAACTTTTTTTGATATTATTGATGGGATGTTATAGTAATGTAGTTTTAGAAAAAGGACAACCTACAGGACGGGCGACATCCCATCGCGTCGGACAAGGCTGTGGGAATCGAACCCACAACCAAAGTGCGACTGGCCTTTATCGCCTACCACTGGCCTACAGGAAGTCCCTGGTTAGTAGAAACTAGTTTTATTTTATTACGCGGTATGATATATGAAGTATAAGTTCATTTTTGGAATTGTATACGATTAACCTCACCATAGATGGTCTTATGTATTTTTGATAACTTTTGTAACCTTTTTTTGAGACAGATGGAATGACCCATCATTCTATCACATGATCTGCTAACACTTCACAAATGACAAATCCAACTTCATTTCTTTAAGAGATGAAGTGAAAATTGTCCAAAGAACGACCCACGGTGACACTGTACCAAAATCACAAAAGTATTTCTTCTAATTCCAATTTCATCAACTTTAGGGAAATGATCTTGAAAAACAAAACTGTTGTCCTAGTACTCTTATATCTGATGGATTAGATGGTACCTTAGATCATCACAAATTTATGGCTTTGTGATTGCTAGCTTTTCCATAGCCATGTTCTCTACCACTCTCTATCAGAACATGGTGGTTAGATTTCTCTTCCATACCCATATTTTCACCTATGTGGAAACCCAGTGATTTGTTTATTTGGGTAACCGTTACGTTTCATAATTTTGTTTTTAAAGATTGGTTTTGGTATTCCTTTTTACAATGTGGGTTTCTATTAAAGAAACATTCGATTAGTAAACCATTTATAACCCTGACGAATTTCGAGGGTGAAATTAATTTTAAGGGCGGTAGAATGTAACACCCCGAGATTTTATGAAAAATATTCTTTTTAATTTCATTAATGTCTTGTGTTGTACACTACACAAAAAGGAGCTTACACAACATGCATCCTTTACTTGCCTTGCATTACACACAATCGCGGCCTTCCTCGATAGCTTGCATCGTACACAATACCGAGTTTCACTAAACAATGATATGCTATTAAAATATTATTAAAACTAGCCGTTATGGATAGTAATAACCACTTTTTGAAATTTTGTAAATTTTATTTTTCAAAATGGACTTCATTTTTGGATTCGGAATATCGAAAATAGCTTAGGGTGAAATTTTGGTACGTTTCGGATAACTTTCATATTCTGATGAATAGTGAAAATTACTAAATTTTAATTAAAAAAAACTTTTTTAATCATAATAATTAATAGTGATAAATTATTAATTTGAGTGGTTTTAAATTATATTTAGAATTTATTTTTACAATTTAATACAATGTTGGTCATTGGATGTAATTTCACATTTAAACCTGATATAAACTAGTGTCAATCTTTTGATAGTTATTATCTCTTAAAAACACGCTATTTGTTTTGACGACGGGAATTATTTTTTTAAATTAGTTAATGTAACTGATATGTTTTTAATTTGATAAAATAGACATCATATTTGAATTCAAAGTATCAAATATAGCTTAGGCCTATTTTTTGGTATTTTTCTTGAAACTTTCATTTTTTGATGAATAGTGAAACCACTAAGTGGTAGTTAAAAAACTGAATTTTTCAAAAAACATAAATTTACCGCTTCTGTGAGTGAAATTTCTAAAATCCGAGAGACACTGTTAATATCAAGGACTAAAATGTGGTTCAATGAGATGAAAATAATTTTTGGTGAATAGTAACTTTTTACTTTGTTTTACCACGGTTAAAATTAAATAGGGTAATTAAAGGTAAAAATGATATTATTATTACCCTAACACATATCTTAATTCTATTGGATAAGTGTAATTCGACCAAAAACAACCTTAGAAATAAAATATGACCATTTAAGCCCACTTGAATTAGATTAGGACATTTATTATTAAAGAAGGGTTAAAATAGTTAAAATCAAAGTTTAATAAGTAAATCATTTTTAATATAGGGTTATACATAGGATAAATTCGACTATAAATATTCATTAGAAAGCTAAAAGGATTTCCTACATAATGATATTTTATTTGTAATTTTTAGAATTTAAATAATTTAATTTATTTATGACACAATGATGATGCAGTAAATATCTAATTAGTGAAATATTGACTTAATTGATGTTATAAATACCCAAATAAAAATAATTTGAGACTTTTTGTGAATTACAAAAATTTTATATGTTAATATGACATGTTAGTGTTGATTTAATTAACTTTTTTCGAACTAATAATTCTGTTATCAGTTTTAAAAAAATCAATTACCAAATAGTGTCAAAATTGACATAAAATACTTTTTAAAAAATATATTATATTATTAATTGTTATTATATTCTTAAAAATATAAGGTTCGTCCAAATGACTTAGATAAGGTTATATATATTAATAATAAACAACTTGGGGTTCTTTTGGCTTGTTATAGTAAGTTTATTAACCATATAGTGTAAGAACACAAAAAGACATGGTAATAGTAAAATTATCTAACTTAAAGTTAAAACTAAATGATAAGGTTAAAATAGTAAACTAAACATGTCCAAATTATATTGGATGATAGTATTTCGACCCATTCCAACCTTATCTTCGAAATAACTCAATTTGGAGCTATTAAAATCCGAATTTGACTTTATAATAAAATAATATTTTTAGTTATTCCAAAGGTGCCCCTCTCCTGCCTTATAAAAGGGCACTTCCTCCCTCTCTTCCTCACACCACATTGAGCCTTCATGGTCAGCCAAACCCTTCCAATTTCTTCTCTCCACTTCTCTAAATACATCCTAGAGGTCTTGGTCTTCTTCAAAGACCAATTTTATTTCCCTAAGAGGAGGTATTAAAGAGGCGCTTCAAAGAAGAGGTAATGTCCATTACCAATTCTTTCACCTTTATTTATTCTTCCACTTCTTCTTATTAGGTTGTTTCATTATGAAGTAATAACATCAGTATCACTCATATACTGAGATGTTATTATAAGTATGAAACAACCCTCTTTCACCATCTATCCATCCTACGGAAAATGAAATCACCGCACGTGCGTACGTACAGAATACCGTCTCCACGGCGTGGTGTAACCAATTTTCCACAACCACCATACTTGGATCGGTATAATGGTGTAAATAATGACTATATATTATTATTGTAAACTGATATTAATTCTGAAATAGTATATATATACTCCAATACAATTCCAAAATCATGGGAACGATATCATCGCTCGTGCGTACGTACGGAATACCGTCTCCATGATGTGATGCGACTCGTTCTACATGATCTTCATTGAATAATGATTATATAAATGAATTGAATGAATTAATATGATATATATTACCCTAATACCATTCTGGAAATGAGGTATCTATAACCTAAAATGAAAAATAAGAATTTATTCGACAAAACACGCATAAGAACAAAAAGTAATAAACACCTGAATAACAAGTAATAATGAAATATTACCAATAGGAAGCTAAGAATATGACCATATATGATATCATAAAAATAAATATGATTCTGGAATAAGTCAATAACATTATTTAAATCATTATACCGGAGGTTCGGACACTTACGAAGAAAATTATACTTAAGGTAGGGGAAAATATCACAATCTCATTTTTATCCAAGATTGTTTATACTTTGGTATTTACTGGGGTGTATTTTATCATCCACGTCCATGTTCCCTCAATATGTAATATTTATATCCTTCTACAATAGTTTATATCCAATTTAACCCTTCGGTGAGTTTTTAGTAAAAGATATGAAAGGAATCTGTTGTCGTTTTTCGTACGAGGTACTTTTTGACTTTTCTGACAAAAGTACGAGAAGAATGTTTTCTTTTAAATTATACAGAATGAATGGATTTTTAAAACATTATTTCCAAGAAGCATCCCTTACAAGTTTTCACGTATATTTTTAATCAACTTCTTTTAGTTTAGAATTGAATGACATGTTAAGAAATGAAAAGTGTTTTTGAAGTAGAAATGATATTTTCCACAAGAATGGAGTTCAAGTGTTTTATCAAAATTATTTTCCATCTAAGATAATAAAGGGTTATGTTTCTATCCCTATTATTTCATGGATTTGATTATGTTGTGATGGAAATATTTTTATGAATTCCTTTATCTTATATGAATTGTTCTATGATGTCATGATGTTCAAGATTCCCATTTTCATTACATGGGTTATGCTATGATGTATGGTTTATGATTTTTTCGAATACATAAGAATGGTATCATTAAGAGATGGGTGGGACCTATATCTCCCTCCAATGGATTGGGTAATTATTTTATATCTCATGAGATAGACATGGCTGGAACGGTAGGTTATACCGGTTTAGTGAAACAAGACTGAAACGAGGAGTGAACTCGGTTCAGAAAGGGACATTGTCCACTAAGATAGTCTTGGCAATGAGTCTTGACTAATAAGAAATGATTCTCTGTGATTATGTGTGTATGCCACAAAGTTTCATGTTTTAAGTTATGATTATTGGGATTACATTTCACTACTATGACTTATCCCATGTTATGAAATTATGATCTCTTTTTCAGGTTAAGATTTCCAAAAGATATGTTCTTATGAATATAACGTGATTGATATTTATTTTATTTACCCTTACTAAGTATTTGAGCTCACCCTTTTATGTTTTCTTTTCCCAAGATATAATGAAAGGATTTAGGTTTAAAAAAAGAAGATCTTTATGGGATATGTTGAAGATCTTTCACCACGATTAGAAGATTATATTCCGAGTTTCCAAAGACACTAAACTATTACGGTCCTTGTGTGTGTGTTTTTGTTATGTACTAAGTATTCCGCAAAAGTAATGTAATGTCTATGTACGTTAAGATTCGGATATCTACAACATCAGTTATGAAATAACCGATGTAAAAACAAATTCCCATCAATTTATTACGTCGGTTATTTCATAACCGATGTAAATTTTTTTTTAATAAAAATGAACCATTGCTATGCACATCCAAAATACCTGAAACAGACCAAAAGGTTACCAAAAACAGACCAAAACAGACAAGAACCCCCCCCCCACCCACTGGACAACCCCCATGGCACCCCAGGACACCCCCCCCACACACCCCGAGACTGCCCCCCACCCCTTGGACCGCCCCCACACCCATGGACAACACCCCCCCGGCCCACTTAAACACCCCAACCCATGGACAACACTGTCACACCCCAGGACATCCCTCCCACACCCCTAGAACCCCCCATCCCCTTGACAGTCTCCCACACCCCTACAAACCCACCCCCACCCTCCTAGACACCCCCCCCCACACACACACTCACCTCTGGACAACCCCCACCCCCTGGATAGCCCCCAACACCCCTAGAAAACCCCCCCTGGACAGCCCCCCACACCCCTTGACACCCCCCACCCCACTGAACAACCCCCACCACGCCCCTGGACACCCCGCCCTTCTAGACTGCGCCCCACCCCTGGGGCAGCCCCTCACACCCCAGGACAACCCCCCCCTCGGGACAGACCCCCCACACCCCTGGAAAACCCCCAACCTCTTAACCCCCCCTTCCACCACCTAGACATCACTCCCACACCTCTAGAACCCCCCCCCCCCACCATATGGGACACCCCCACCCAATTGTACATCACTCCCCTAGATAGCCCTCCCACACCCCTAGAACCCCCCCCCCACACCCCTAGACATCCCCCCACTCGTTTGCACATCCCACCCACCCTCCTGGACACCCTCCCACCACACTGGAAAACCCCACCACACCCCTAGAACCCCCCTACCTCACTAGACACCCCAAGACCAAAAACAGACCAAAGCCTGACCAAAACCAAACCAGACCCCCCCCCCCAACCCCATTGGACAGCCCCCACCACACCCCTGTACAACCCCCCCCCCCACACTCTTGGACTACCCGCCAACCCCTGGACACCCCCACACCACTGGACAACCCCCCCGGACAACACTCCCACACCTCTGGACATCCCTCACTCACTCCTAGAACCCACCCACACCCCCACCCTCCTGGAAACCCCCACCCCACTATACAACACTCCCCTAGATAGCCCTCTCACACACCTAGAACCCCACCCCACCCCACTGGACTACCCCCACCCCACTTGGAAATCCCCCCACTCGACTGGACATCACTCCCACCCTCCTCGACTACCTCCCACCCTCCCAAACCACTGGATAGCCCCCACCACACCCCTGGACACCCCCCACCTCACTGGACACCCGCACACTAAAAATAGAACAAAATCCGTCCTAATCCAATCCAGAACCCCCCCACTGGATATCCCCCACCACACCTCTGGACCTCCCAACCCTGGACTACCTCCCCACCCAAGACAGCCCCCCACACCCCTGGAAAACCACCGCACCCTCCTGGACACCCCACCCCCTGGATAACACTCCCTCACCCATGGACAACCCTCCCACACCTCTAAGACCCCCCCCCCCACCCTCCTAGACATCCCCCACCCCACTGGACATCACTCCCCTAGACAGCCCTCCCACACCCCTAGAACCCCCCACCCCACCCCACCCCACTAGACTTCCCCCCACACCTCTAGGAACCCCCAGGACAGCCCCCCCACTCGCTTGGACATCCCTCCCACCCTCCTGGACACCATCCCACCACACTGGACATCCCCCACCACACCTCTGGACACCCCCACCTCACTGGACACCCCCAGACTGAAAACAGACCAAAACACAATGTAACCCAAACAAGACCCCCACCCTCCCACTAGACATCCCCCACCACACCGCTGGACACCCCCCACCCCATGACTGCCGCCACCCCCTGGACAGCCCCTGGACCCTGGTTATACTGGAATCAAAGTGATATAATGAATGATGTTTATAGGGGAATAAAGCATTGGTGAAACATTTTGAGAGCTCAAGCATCTCATGTGAGTGTGATGAGTACCTTCTAGTGGTGTTCAACACCCCGAGTGATGGGGGCACATCCTCTCCCACCCTCCTAGACTGCCCCCCCCCAATCCCCATGGACAACTTGGACAACCCTACCCCACTGGACAACCCTCCCACACCCATATAAAACCCCCTCACCCCACAAGACACCCCCACACCCCTAGACACCCCCTAGACAACCCCCCACTCCCCTTGACAACCCTCCCACCCTCTTGGAATTCCTCCCACCCTTTGGACTGCCCCCACCCCCCACTCTCATGGAAACCCAGGACACCCCCCCACCCCCACCCCACCAGACATCCCTCCCATACCCCTGGATACCCCCCCCCCCACCCCACATGACACCCCCCCACACCCATGGAACCCCTCCCCCCAGACAATAATACATACCAGAAAAACCATCATAAGTAGACCAAAATAAGAAGTAGATAAAAATTAAACATTCACATATATAACATTCAAAACATACAATGTCAACTTAAAAAACTAAATTCAACCTTGACGACTAACAAATACACAATTACAAAGAAAATATTCCAAATTACATTTTACACAACAAACAACTAAAATTCAATATAACCTATAAAATAATTTGACCATTTCACTTGTAAGTGTTTGACTTCTTGAGTAATATTGGGTTTAGGGTCATCAAATAGCTACAATTTAAAAGGATACTAGTTAAGGTGTATAATGAATAAATAAAAATAAATATTATGGAATTTTTTTAAAGGAAATCTTACTAGGTCAAAGTTCACAACTATTCCAGTTGTTGTTATTTCATACATAAATATTAACATATAATATCTGCATTCGATGATGCCTTTTTGTTCATGAATATTCTATTTGAATGAGAGTAAATTCAATACATTATTTTTATGTAATAAATCCAAAATTAAAAATTATAAAATGGATATTTACCTTTAAATTTACATATTTGATGTTAGAAATCTTATTCATTGTGTTTTTTTGAATGTAGACCCATCCCCTATTAAAAAATAATACGAATGGGATAAATTTAAAATTAATTATAATATATAAAACTATTGAGAATTTGAAACATACTTTTCCATAATTTCCTTAAAACTATCCCGCTCATCACCGTGGACAGATCATGTCAAATAAAGTGTTTTCTCCCTTGGGCATAAACCCAAAAAAATCCAATGATCACTGATACAAGAAAATTTAAGGTTAGTGGTTTTTTATGTTAAAAGATAATGTACTCTTTGAGAGATATGTGTTTCAAACCTCTCACAAAAATGCATCATCCATCATTGTGTGGCTATATTCTGGTCAAGTCTTTTAGCAATATAAAGTATTATTTGTTCCTCGTCCAATGCACATGCATTAGGGGAAATCAAATGCGGGTCCATGAATCCATATACATCTATCAGCTCATTCTTCTCACAAATGTTATAATGATACCTAATACAAAAAAGAAATAAGTATACATTTTTAATAAATACAATGTAGGGAAAAGGTGTTAAGACTTACATGGAGAAAAATTTCACCATGTTGATGCCCAACTTATCTCCAGTAACAAGCTCCATGATGTCAGTTTTCACAATCCCCATAGTTATTGCACGTCCACAAACATGATCTTACCTTGGAAACTCATAATGATCTGCCATGAAATTTGAATATCTTGAAAATCTGTCAAGACTACTAGAATCTGTATCTAATGTCATAAACATTTGTCTTTGTTGTTGTGTATATAGTATTTATTTACCTTTAAAGTGTTCCTATAAAAATAAATAGAAAAATATATTAGTTGTAAAATGGTAAAACAGGTTCTATAAAAAAATAAAATAGAAGATGTAACATACATTCCTTTATGGTAATGAGTCGCAGAAGTCTGGATGGCCAAATTAAAAAATGGTCGATGTTATATCCAACTATCGTCACCTCATCTGTAGAAAATGGTACTCGATCTGATCTATCTATAATATCATGTACAGTGACCCTCTTATTCTTTACCTCTAATTGTTGATGATGAATTGTATCTCCTATACAATATTCCTACAAATAGGCAACTATATGATGTTGAGGATCATCAGCATACAACTCGCAATAAGTAGGAAGATACAACGGAGAAGTAGGATAAAAAATGGGGTATGCAGGCTGAGGTGGGGGAGTGGGAGCTACTGGCAGAGGTGGAGGATAAATAATGGGGTTTGCAGGGGGATGTGGAGGAGCGGGAGCTGTAGACAGAAAATTTCTTTGCATGTCTTCATGCATAGACTGTACCGAAGCTCTAATCTTTTCCTCCATCGTCACATTAATATTATGAACTTCATCATCCAAGGATTATATTTTTTATAAACTCCTCCAACGTAAGAAGTTGAAGAACATGACAACACTTTTCTTACTGATACCCTTTCCATATAACCTTGTACATGACCAGGATGTTCGGGCTTTCCCAATGCTGCAGATAAAATATCTTGCCTCCCAGTAGTTATAAATACCCCCTGTGAGCTCTTATCCTCAAGAGAATCATGTATTAATTAATTTAACATTTCTGTAATGATTGAAAATAAATGAAGAAAAGAGTTAACTTAAAAAAATAAAATAGATATCTTACAATCAACATAGCTAAGATTCTCGAATATTTTGAAAGATATTTCCCTTTTTTCCCATCTGAGCTCTCTTAAATTTTTCATGTTCAGATGGAGGGGATGGAGGGGCCACCTCTCTAGAGCTTGAAGACTCAACTCTTAGTTTTTGTAATTTTTCCGCCATCAATTGTTCTTACAATAATTTATAACCTCCCTGAGAAAAACTACGAGGTTATAAATTTTTAGATTGGATCTCCTGATGATATTTCCTTGTTTGCTATAAATTAAGAATAATAAATCATTAACAAAACATTAATACAATTATTTATATAATAAATCATATAAAATATTACATTGCCCTTACCAAAAATGAATCTTTTCTTATAATTTCAACAAAATGTCTCCATGTGTCTTCATATATGAGAGGATATATACGAAATGGATTGTCATGACTCCTATGACCAAAAATGAAATAATATGGGAGGGTTGATTTGAAATCCCTCCATTTCCTGGTATCCATTGATAAGAATTTCTTCTTAAATCATCCAATGTTAGGAATATCAAATGTCATCTGATAAAGAAGAGGTTAAACATATTATATATACTAGAATCATTTCAAAAATATGCAAACAAAAGGAAAAGATCTTACAAAATTTATCTCCCACAACTGAGAGATTAACGCTTTGTCCACACTTCTCGAATAATCATACAAAATTATTACATTTCTCTTACCATGAGTTGATACAATACTCTTAAAATATTTTTCATTTGGACCTCTAGGAATATCATCCTCATCATACTCATTGAGTATCCTATGATCCTACATACGGGCAAGTGATAATTTTGGTAAATGTGTGCACCCACGTTTACCAAATCTTGAACTCTTTGTCGTAATGGGAGCTCATGAGGAAGATTGGGGAACATCAATAGGATCCTGTGAATATTCCTCCCCAGAGGTATGACCAATATACTCATCTTCAGAATCATGTGGTTTATCAACTCATTGATTTTTCATTATCCTTCAAATTAAAAAAACAAATATTAGTTCAAAAATATTTAAATTCAAATATTACAATACTAATGTAAACAAAAAATAGAAAATTTTACTAAGTTACGTAATAGTAAACACGGTTAATATGTTAAACATGTTAAACAATGGTAGAGATGGTAAAGATGGTAAAGATAGTAATGATTGAAAAGATGGTAAACATGGTAAACCTGGAAAACATGGTAAACATGGTAAAGTAATTTTCATTGAACAAAAATAATATATATATAATTTATGTAATGGTGAACATGGAAAAGTAAACTAAACAAAATTAAAAGAAACAAAAACAAAAACTTATTTTCTTTAATACATGTTTTAATGATGAAAAAACTAACAATATCTAACATTTTATGAAAATAATAAATTTAAACAAGAAATAAACAAATGTTACCTGTAATTTTACGAATGTACAAATGGATTGTTTTTCCAAATTCCTTCATCGTGATTGTTCCTTATGGAACAAACCATGTCTTCGACATTCCCATCAATTGGTTCATTTAATCTTTCCATGGAAGTAGGGATCTCACATTAATCAGCATCTTCATCAAGTTCATCCTCACCAATATATTGTTTTTCCCATTTAAAACAACAACCCACTGTGTATCTGATTTATCTACTACATAGAAAATTTGTTCTGCATGTGTTTCCATTATAAAATAATCAGTTGTTTCTTCCAATCTATTCAAATTAACAGCTGTCATTCCAAATTCGTCGTGTCTGACACTGTTTTTAATGATAAACCATTTACAGTAAAAAATAGGAACATTAATTTTAAAGTATTAAACCACCCATATTTCTTCAATCAGTCCATAATATGAACGTGGTGAAGAAATTGGGTTTTTGTCTTTAGCACTCGAAAAGTGAATTGCTTCTGCAAACACCAATACACCACTATTCTGAACATCACATCTGTTTTCTTGATCCATCGTATGAAATTTATAGCCATTAATGTCACAACTGGACAATGTTATCACATTTAATCATGGACCACCCACTACCCATTTTAATGTATCTGATACATTTGATCTACCAAGCAAGATCTTTTTAATCGTTTAAAAATGTTTTGTTGTGATCATTCAAAATCAACATTTCTTTCTTCTTTGGATGACATTGTTTCAACTCATTAATATGCAATGTGATATACAGTTTAGCATCAGCTATGTTATTCAAGATGTATAATTATAACTTCTTCTTTTGTTCAGCTGACAACGATTTGACTTTCAAGCCACGAATCCCCTTTCCCTCATATTAACTCATTCATGGGGAGATGGAGGCAAACCTATGTGCAGCGTCATAGTCATGTAGATCGTACAAAACTCTGAAATCTCTTCAGATATATACTTTTCAATAATGGGGGATTTAAGTCGATAAGGATTCATAACATTCCCCTTCAATATTTTCATATACCTTTAAAAAGGATACATCCAAAAAAGATATAAAGGTCCAAAAATCTTTATTTCTCAAACCTGATGAATCATTAAATGAACCATTATATCAAAAAAATTTGGAGGAAAATACATTTCCAATTGACAAAGTATACATCTTGCATCCTTTTCCAAAATGTTCAAAGCATTCACATCAATCACCTTATTACAAATTGAATTGAAAAAACAACACAACTTCATTATAGTCTTTCTAACACTGATGGGAAATATTCCACGAAATGAAACTGGTATAAGTTGTTACATCATGACGTGAAAATCATGAGATTCAATACCTATCAACTTCGGGCCCTTCAATGAGACAAATATTTTTACATTTCAAGAATAACCTTGAGGCACTTTGATATCATGAATAAAGTCACATAAGCTAATTTTCTCCCTCTTGGATAACGTATGAAAATCCGGGGAAAGAAATGTTCATCTTCCATTAGGAGTGGTAGATAACTCCAAACGTATTCCCATTGATAGTAAGTCTAATCTTGCATTCATCCCCTCTTTTGTATTTACTTTAATATCTAACAATGTTCACATCATATTATCACAGATATTCTTCTCTGCATGCATGACATCAAAATTATGTTTAACTTCATGATATCTCCAATATGGTAGCTCAAAAAATATTGACCTTTTCTTCCAAATATGTCTTTAATTACATTATTTTTGTGTCTTTCCCAATTTCAAATCAATGTTTTTCACACTCTCAAAATACAGATCAAGGGATAATGGAATTGGAGCAATATCAAATTCTGGTGTTCCATTGAATCCCTTTTTTAGTCTTCTATAAGAGTGATCCATAGAAAAAAAACTTTTGATGACACATGTACAATGTTTTCCTCCCATGGTGAAATTGACAATATGAAGTCTGTTGTTCGCAAATTGGATATGACTTATGCCCTTTAACACTATATCCAGACAAATTTCCATATGCTGGGAAGTCATTTATAGTGAACATAAGCACTGTATGTAGTTGAAAATATTCCATTTTATATGAATTATACACCATAATACCATCCTCTCATAAAAGTTTCAAATCATCAATCAATGGGGACAAGAAAATATTATTCTCATTGTCTGGTTTCATCGGACTAGAGATCATTATAATCAACATGAAATATTTGAGCTTCATACAAACTTTCAGAGAGGGGTTGTAAATTACCAATAAAACATGCCATGAACTATGTGTGCTATTGATGGTTTGGTATGGATTCATTCCATCTGTGCACAACCCAAGTTTGAGATTTCTAATTTCATATCCAAATATAGGATACTGCTCATCAATTTTCTTCCATTGTGGACAATCATCTGGATGACGTATTTTTCCCTCACATATCTGCTCATCAGCATGGCATATTAACCTTTTTCATCATGTGAATTAGTAAATAAATGTTATAAATGATAAATTATAGGAAGATATCAAAATAGCTTTGAAGGGATATTTTTAATCTCTACATCAGCCTGTGATTTTTATTTCACCTTATACCGTGATGTCCCACATTTAGGACACTCTAACAGAAATTCATATTCCATCCTATATATCATACACTCATTTGGACAGCCATGTATTTTCTTATATCTCAATCCCATTGGGCATAATATTTTCTTGGCCTTATAATGTGAATCTAGAAGATCGTTATATTTTGGAAGAATGTCTTTCATCAATTTTAGAATCTCTATATAACCATTGTCACTCCATCCATGTTTTTCCTTCAGGTTAATCAATCATAACACCACCGAAAAAACCGTCAAATCTATAAAACCAGGATACAATGGTTTTTCACCATCACCATATAGACGCACAACTGTCATTCCAATCTCAATTTTTTCTTCTACAAAATCACGAATCATTTCTTCAATTCCATCAGAGTTTCCATCTTTCAAATCATCATCATCAGTAGATCTGACATTCCGTCCCATTTCACCATGCCCAATCAAGGGGAGGTAACTCCAATTAAAACCATGACAAATCATATGGTCTTTTATATCTCTACTTTTCAACTTCTTCATATTCAAACATTTCAAGCATGGACTGAAAAAAATGCCACTACATGGAACATTTCGTTTAGAAAATTCCAAAAGGCAGCATCACCTTCCTCATATTCATTTCACATTCTATGTGCTGTAATAAAACTTCGACTTAGTATTACCTATAAAAAATATATAAATTATAATTATTTTTATGAAAATAAAAATATATGTTTACATGAAAAATATCATAATTTAAATTCCAAACAATTATGAAATATAAAAAAATATCTTTGCGTATTTAAAAATATATGCTTGAAAATGATTTTAAAAAGAAAATATACTTACATATAACATTTTTAAATTCAAATTGGACCCTTTCTTCTTATTGTTCACAAAGAATACATCGTGTGGCAACTAGATACCAAATTCACACTTCTGTAAAAAAGAAATATAAAGTATAAATATTAAAATATGTATACATTCACTACTGAAAATTACACAGATCCTAATGATTTGAAACCTTTGGACAGCCCCTACCCCTCTGGACAGCCCCCACCCACTAGACACCACCCCCTCCCCCTTTGACACCACCCCCACACCCTGAACACCCCTACCCCCTTAGACAACACCCCCACCCACTTAGACACCACCCACCCCCTTGCAAACCACCCCCGCCCCATTGGACACCCCATGGACACCACCACCCCATCAGACAGCCCCCCTCCCCTACCCCCTGGACACCACCCCCACCTCCTTGGGCACACCCTGGACCCCCCCCCCCCCCCATCACCACCACCATGGACAACACCCCACCCCCTTGACAGCCCCCACCCCTGCAGACAGCCTCCCCAGGACACCCCTAACCCCCTGGAAACCCCCACCCCCTTGGACACCACCCCCTACACCCTTGGACACCCCCTGGACACCACCACCCCCTTGGATAGCCCCCCGCCCATCTGGACCCCCCCACCCCTCTGGACACCCCGACCCCATGGACAACCCCCACCCCTCTAGACACCCCCACCCCCTTGGAAACCCCCACCCCTCCAAATAACCCTAGAACACATCGATTACTATAAAACCATCAATTTAAAAATGACCAAACATCCCTAATAATAGAAGGAATGACGGAGAAGAATAATTATATGAAGAAGAAAAAAAGAAACAAAGAAGAAAGGAAGAACAACATAGAATATGAAACTTATTTACAGAAATTCCATGGAATCCAAGAAAACCATGGGGCCTCCAATTGTTGATAGAAAATTGGAGAAAATGGAGTAAACCTAATAATCAAATCAAATTTAAAATAAAAACTCAGATGGATAAAATCACAGTGTAAAGTCTATCATCATGGAACAATGGGGACAGGATAACTGCGCCTCTTTGAAAACCACGACATGGTCTCCCCCATAACCCAAAATTTTCTCAAAGTCAATGACTGGTAAAAATATATATAACCAAATAGAATAATATTGCAACACCCCCCATCTTTTCTTAATTCTTTAATCCCTAAAAATCATAGTGGAAACCTCAAAAATATACTATAATAACCCCCTTAGACACCACCCCCACCCCCTTGGACACCACCCACCACCCCTTTAACAATACTAATTAATTATAGCCTAATATCCGTGAAACAATACAATCATCAAGTCATAATCTCACAAACCATGTTTCTATAGTCAATCCTAACTAACACATATCCCCCACCCCCTTAGACACCCCCTAGACACCACCACCCCCTTGGATAGCCCACCCCCCCAAACAAGCCCTTGACAGCTCTCCCACCCTCTTGGACACCCCTTGGACACCACGACCCTCGTGGATATCCCCCCACCCCTCTGGACTTCCCCCACACACTGGAAAGCCCCCAACCCTCAAGACAGCTTCCCCCACACACACCCCTTAGACACCCCACCCCTCCTGGACACCACCCCCACCCCTACCCCCTTGGACACCCTCTGGACAACCCCAACACTCTGGACAGCCCCCCCCCCCCCACCCCCTTGGACAGCCCCCCCCCCCTTCGACACCCACTGTACACCCCCCCACACCCCTGGATTGTCCCCCCAACCTTCATTGACACCCTGGACACCCCCAACCCTCTAGAAAGCCCCCAAACCCTCTAAAAATCCCCCACCCCCTTGAATATCCCCCAAACCCCCCTAAACAACACCCCCACCCCCTTTGGCATCCCCTACACCCCCTTGGACACCCCAACCCCCTTGGACCGCCCCCGCACTCCCTTGGACACCACTCCCACCCCCTTTGACAGCCCCTGGACACCCCCACCCCACTGGACATCCCACCCAACCCCCCTAGAGACCCTTAACCACTTGCACAACCCCCACCCCATTGTAAACTGCCTGTACGCGCACACACACATATGATAGAACACATAAAAGTTATAAACATGAATGATATAACATCCATAGGTTTATTTTACCAGAACATAATTTAGCAAGGTATAGATGAAAAATATGAAACTTACCATGATAGCAAGTACAATGAAAAATAACATCTCAAAAAATTATTTTATGGCATTTTGGAAAATAAAAACTGAAAAGGAGTCGTGTGAGGCTTACTTGAGTATTTTGAGTTGACATGATAGATGTGATGATAATAAATACGAAGAATGATGTTTGAAAGATGAGGCTGGAGGGAACGACTATGATGAATCGTTTCTAGGTTTTCTGAGTGAGAGAGACGAGTCTTAGTTTGCCAGATAGAAGAAAATAGAATGATTGAATACAAGGTGCGATAAATCATTTAAAATATTTATCACATCGGCTATTTAATAACCGAAGTGGTGAACTATTATTTTAATTTTTATAACGTCGTTTATTTAATAACCGACGAAACAAAGAATTTATCATGTCGTTTATAATATAACCGACATGATATATGTCGCTTTATACTGACGTGATAAATTGGTAAGATTAGCCTTATCATGTCAGTTTTTTATAACCTTTTATAACCGTCGTGGTAAAGCACCAAAAATTCCTTTAACACATCAGTTATAAAATAACTGATGCGATAAAGCGCCGAGCTTTCCTTTATCATGTTGGTTATAAAATAATCAACGTGATAAAGCGCGCCAGATTCGATTTTCATGTCGGTTATACAATAACCAACATAAAAAAGCTAATATCGGTATATTTTACATCGGTAATAAAATAACTGACGTAAACCCTTACCAAAATTAAATGAATCAACCACTCTTCTACTTAAGGCTCAGACAAATCAGGAGAAAGAAGAAAGTGTGAACAAGAAATTTCAGTACTCCAGTAGTGTGTAGAACATAAACAAGTTTTGTAGAATGATAGTATCATATATATTATCTTTGAAAATTTTACAGGAAGATAATAGGGGTTCTTTTAAAATATATGATTTTATATAATTCATTACACAACACCCACCCATGGTTTTTAAATTTTAAATATATATTAAGATTCAAAATTATAAGATATTTGAAATGTGGGTGTTGGTTTCAATTAAAAAAATTGACTAAATTATTACATTATTTTATCAATTTCCTTAAATCATATCTCTTCCTTTATTCAACATGCCTTTCACTTTTCTTCTTCTACCATGTTTTTCTAATTTCTATAACTTTGGTATCTATGTCTCTTTTTTGACAAGTTTAACATTATTTTTATATTATATCATTTTATTTTACAATTTCGACTTTTTCTTCTTTATAGCCTCAACAATATTATTACAAATAATTATTTTTTTTATAACCATTTAAAAATAACTTTTTTTATTCATTTTTATTTTATATTGTTATTATAAATAAGTATTATAATTAGTTTTTAATAATCATGTATTATTTTTCTAGAAAACGCATTATTATTATTTTTAGTAACATAAATAAGAAGAGTGTTTTTATAGTAATATTAATATATGTGTTTAAAATTTAAATATTTAATAATAAAAAATAAATATAATTTCTTATATTTAAAAAATAAATTATCTTAATAATAAAAATAATAATTTTCTGAAAAATATTTATTTCCCTTAATAATAATAATAATAATAATAATTTAAATTAGTTAATTTATACAAATGTTAAACATTTAAAAATATAATTCAATTTTTTATTTTAAATTACAATTCATATAAATTTTTTATTAATATTTTTTATAAATAAGTTTATAGTTTATAGAAATGAATTATGTTAAATCATATCAAGTAGTAAAATTAACTAAATAATAAATTATTTATTAAAATCACTTCAACAAAAACTACTAATATTTCATGCAAATAATACATCTAATATTAATATTTAAATAATCTTAACAAAACAATTAATCAAATTATTTATTTATAACACCAATTTTAACTAAAAATGTATCTATAAACACAATATAATTTAAATAAAAAACTTTCATTGAAAATTATTAACATATCCATACATTTAATATCAATACATAATTTTAAATATATAATTTTTTCTTATTTTAAAAACATATAAATATAAAGAATATATTAGTTTATTTTCACCAAACATTTTAAATTACTATATATTAAAATACTATGTAATATGTTATAATTGAGATTGAAACATATTTTTATTACACATGATAATTTAGTTTCATAAATGATTTTATTGAAAATCATTCTTATAAATTATGTTCATCATAACTACATAATTAAAAAATAATTAATATTTGAATACTTTAGAGGTGTTAGATTCTTCCTCCATTAAAAGAATTGTGCACTCCTAATTCGTTCATCAGACTCTATAAAATTATGGACTTTCATCTTCATAATTAGAAACTAGAACTGCTAAACTTATATGCTCTACCGAGAACATATAATCTCTAAAGATGTCCAGATTGTTACTTCAATGCCAACTATGAATCCCCAAACTCACTCATCCGGGTTCATAAAATATATATGATGTCTAATTTTTATAAAATGAACTAAAAAATTACAATACATCGAATATATTTCATTAAAATTTTCATAATATGTTTTAGTGAATTAGATACGTACAATACAACGTAACAAAACCATACAAAATATAATTAAATAAAAAAAATCTTCATGTGTACTACCTGCTCAAATAAGTAAACATCACAACTAAATTCTAATAAACCTGTGAAATATAAAATTTTATCAAATGTTGAGAATTAAATTTTCCCTTTAAAATGTTTTTAAATCAAGGGTAAATAAATTTAAAATATTTCATTATCTAAAAATAATACTTAGAAATTGGATTTCAAAACATTTTAAAATAATAACAATAAGTTAATATAATTCCAAAAACCATCAATTTCCCACAATAATATTTTAAAATAATTAATTAAATTGATCCATTTGAAAATAATAATGTTGTAGGATTTTTTATTTAAGTCATCTTACTATAGGAAAAAACATAAGGCCACTTAGTTATTTCTAGTATGGAATATTGTACCCTTAAGGTCATGGGTTTACTCTCCATATTATGACCTAACATTTGATACTCTAGTGCCAATTTTAAGAAAACATTCTAACGGTACAACCTTTCTCAATCATTATCCGAAATCATTTCAAAATAATACATAACTAAATTATTTTTTAAAAAATATAATAATCTTACATACTTCTTAACATGGAATAAATGTTTTTTGAGAATTTCGAAGATCATATTTAATAGAAATCCATGGTTATACATAGCTATTCTTATTTAAAATTTGTAAATATAACATCATAATAAAATATTTGAATACATGCAAAAAATTAATGGGATATAGATAATAATGTAGATAATGGCCATATCAAAATTATGAGTGATATTCTTTGATGTGAAACGAAATTTTTTCATAAAAAATAATATTTTTTATTTAAAAACCACACCTAAAATGATAAATTATATATAATATAACGACTTCTCTCATCTGATTTATAAAATAACCAATATGAGGACTTTAATAATAGAACAACTCTCTTTATATCATAGAGTTATTATTTAAATCTCTACTACCCAAATATATATATATATATATTAACATATATATATATATAGTTATTTGAAAATAATTATCTAATGCAATCTCATAAAAGGGTTATAAATTAAATCATAGTTTTTAAATAAATTATATTCTTTGTTTTCTAAAAAATATTCTCAATTAAATTAACGAAATTCAGATAACCGGTTATCTAAAAATATCAATATACTTTAGAATATGTATATATATATATATTTGTGTGTTTATAAATTGTACAATTAAAACATAACCCTTACAACATAAATTATTAAAAAAATATGTACACAGACACACACACATATATATACAGGGCCATATATATATATATATTCATAAATCAAACATATATTTATTGATTAAAAGAAAAATCAATCACTTAACTCAATGAAATTAACCAACAACAGTTCTCCTCAAGGAGAAAACACATCATAAGAATGTGGAAAGGGTGCAGAAGATAGTGCAGTACACGAGTAGGGTACAAAACATGAAAACGGTTTTCATAATGAGAGTATAGTACATAATATTTTTAAGATTGTCGAGGTAGCTAGTAGGGGTTCTACTCAAATATATGATTTTATATAATTCATTACAAAACACACACAAATAATTTATTATTTTTAAAAATATATCAATATTCCTAATTATATGAATTTTAAAAAGTCAGAGTTCATGTCAATTAGGCCAAAAATGTTAGTCAATAATTTCATTACATTATCGTTTTTCTTTAAATCGTATCTCTTCTTTTTTATTCAACATATCTTTCAATTTTTTTATTTTATATTGTATAAATATTGTTTTTTGTTTGAGTACCTCACATAACTTTCCCTTCTTTTTATCAAGCTCATATTTATTGTTATATTATATTTTTTATCTCATCATTTCACCTTCTTCTTCATTATCACGTCAGTATTTTTATTACATATAATTATTTTTTATAAACATTTCACCCATCGTTTTTGGAAGTCATTTCTATTATTACATATTATTATTTTTATTATTGTTATTGTTATTGTTATTGTTATTATTAATCGTCACATTTCTTTTTTAGTCCATTTTATAGTTTTTTAATTAATATAAATAATAATTGATTTTTATAAAAAATATTATATTTTTTTAAAACATCAAAATTTAATAAAACAAAAACATAATATATTTCTATATGTTTATAAAATATAATGTCTTAAAAAAATAATAATTCCCCTTAAAAAATATTGTTTCCTCTAAATAATAATAATAATAACAATATTATTATTTTTCAATTTAAGTAACTAATCAAAATTTTAATAATTTTTAATTATAGATGAATTTTTTTTAAATTATAACTCCTATGTTTTAATTATTTAAAAATATTATATGTAAAAACATTTCTAATTTATAAAAAATCAATTATGATAAAACATATGAAGTGATAAAACTAAATAATCAAAATCCATTATTTAATAAAAATATTTAACATATTGTAAAAATATTTAATGCTAATAATATTCCTTATATTAACATTTTTCATATAAAATAATAATATTAATAAAATTACTTACTTGTAACTATATTTTTAAATATAATGGTATTTATAAACAGAATATAATTTATTTAAAAATATTTTTTATTTAGAAATATTAATTTATAAAAAAATATTAAAACATAATATTAAATAAATAATTTTTTATTATTTAAAAAATATACTTATTTATGGAATATATTTGTTTTTTTAATAATGATATAAAAATAGTATATCTAAAATGAAATAAAAATATTTTTCAGTTGAGATAAATACTAGTTTTTATTAAACAATATACTTTAGTTTCATAAATATTTTCATTAAAAAATTTATTTTTAATTTTATTCAAAATAAATAATTAATTAAAATGAATGTACTATTTTAATTCCATGTATTTTTATAGACGGGGTCATAGTATAGATTATTTTCCTTATTCTTTGAGTGATACATAGGTTTCATTTTCAAAAAATACATTGCGTAGGCTCATAAGAAAATTATACGTTATGAGAGACTCTTGTTTTTCCCCATTATGGAACAACTTGGATGTGATCGTAGAATAAATAGGATTACATTACATATTATGTGACATCTAGTTTCCCCATTATGAAATTATATAGATGGAATCACTATACAAACTAATCATTTCATGCACATTTCTTATTACATATGGATACTGGTATATCCTTATGATGATTAGATTACTAAGACACCTTAAATATGAACCACGATTCCTTGAAAAGTAATGGTTATATGTTCCTATTTTTGAGACTACCCATTATTTATATGTGGATTGGAGACACTCATTCATAGATTCCTGGGGCTTGTAACCAATGGTCCTGGGACAATTTTTTACTATCACCCTTAATATTAGGTTTATTTCATGGTCTCATGGTTTGGATCCTCACCGAGGCATATATATCTGCATAAATCTATTATAGACCATATTATATATATGTATATATATTTGCATGCATGTTCATAAATATTAATTATTAGGCTAATTTAGGTATGTCTATCCATGTGTCCATATGAAAACCACCCATGGTTGTGTTCATTTATTTATTTAATGTCTTATTGATATACCTAAAAAGTTTTGTATTTTATATTAACTATCTTCATAGAATTTGACACCATTGGTTTTGGGATATTTAATTTATCTCACACCGTATCTGGGACCCTGATTGGTACTAGAGGAGACCCCTTGAATTCATTTTTAAAATCATAGACCATGATATGTGATATTACATGTGTATATGAGACCATAGGAGAACAAGACTGAGCCAGTGCTCATGATGCTCTTCGAAATTGGATTAACGAATTTTATTATTATTTTTATATATATTGTATCAACTCTTATATCCTTATTGATATAGATATTATAGGATCACATGGATTTGTATGATTGTATAATTTTCTTTGGACAAACTATTAATTATTTTTTATATCAGTCATTATTGTCGTCCACCAAATTAATGGTTTTCTTCTACTTTAAATGTATTTTATTATATATTACACTATGTTTCAAAAATCATGGTTGTATATTATCCCCACTTTACCATCATTATACCCACACTGCTAGTTGGATGTCTCTAGATTATAAGAAGGTCTGCTCGAGGCCGGGTGACCAACCAGCTCGGGGAACCTTTAATGTTGATCTTAGGTCAAGATATTACAATGGTGGACCTATTCAAAAAAAAAAATGATGAAAGTACCCTTTTTCATTGATGATGATTTAGGTTTGTTTTGTTCCACATGATGCAACTAAAATGAAGGAATACAAAACATGATGTGGACAACATATTTTCATGAGGCATATTATCATAGAAAACCCAGTATGAATCATAGGAAGTATCACTATGGATATATAGAAATATGTGGTGGTGTTGTAATGAATAAAATATGGAATCACCAAACATGGTGAAAAATATCTAGGCATGTTACATACCATGTCAAAGAATGATTTAAGAAAATAAAAAATACACTTGATGCAGTTACTTGTGTTTTCATGTAAGATACACCCGTTATTTTTGAAGATGTTTATGGTGTGATCTTATGTTCATAAAAACATGATTTAAGAGAAATTTAAGTGAATGTGTGTCGAATAATAGATTTAAATTTCATTTTATTTATGCATGTTAGATGGACGTAGAAAAAAGATGTAGTGATAAGGGAAATTTAATATCTCATTGGAATGTTAATGTGAATTGTTATCTTCTTTGTTATTAAATGATAAATATAGATGTGTTCTAGGAGTTTAGTTATTCTACAGAGGATTGGGGAAACTTTATTAATGATAGAAATCATATGTTAATTATATTTCTATCACTATTTCTAAATAAAGAAGAAGACAACTTCATGAGAAGAAGTGTGGGAGTAGTTATATTTACGATCATTCATCATAGTGAACTAGGTGGGTTAGAGATATCCCTTAAAACATCAAAATTTTAATGAGGTGAGCTTTTTCTATATTTATGGAATAGAAAAATTTTCATTCATGCATATTGTACTAGCTTAGTGTGGGTGAACCGTGTAAAATTTACTATTTCATTTACTAGTTTATTCCCACTATAGAGAAATAAATGTAGAGATTGAAGTGTTCCTAAAGTTTAGAGAACAAGATAAAAAATCAGAAATCATACTGTAATACCATAATCCACCCATCCTTGGTGGGTATATTAATTTATAAGGGACAAATAAGTTGTATCAAAGTGATGGTTTTATTTTGGTGGTGTTTTCTCTCTCTCTCTCTCTCTCAAAATCAAAGTTATTATTTTGAACCATAACGGAATTTATAACTATAAAGATAATAATATTTATTTAAGGAATATTTGAAAGAAATGGTATTTATGGTAAATTGGAATGGAAATTTATGTGACTATTATATATGATATTAGTATGATAATGGACAATATAGATCTATTAAATAATTATCATTGTGAATGAGATGCGAGTGGAGAGGAAATTAATACCATAATTTTATCATTAAAATCCTATTTACATATAGTTTACTTCTTTTAAAAACACTAAAATTATATGTGAAAAACTTATTATTATTTATTAAAGAGATTCAATATTTTCTTATTCCAAGACAGTGGTTATTTGAAATAAACATGAGGATTATTGATTGAGTCCAAATGAGATGGTCAATACCAATTTTGATTTAATAAATTCACTTGATGATTATATGAATTGTTTTGGGGAAGGATTTCATAAATAAGAAAATTGAAAATATAATCATCGGAGGGATTTCTCAACAGTTTAGTAAAATAAAATTCTAGATTAAAATACTCTGAATGAAATATCACGAGAAATATTCATAACGTAGTCATTTTATATCAAATGTAGAATTAAGTAAATTATTATACTTTTAATGAAAATACTATTGAAGTTGAATGTAAATTTATAAAGGAAAACTCGTTAGATAAATTTTTCAAATAAGAAGAAAATTATGAGATGATTCACATTCTTTACTAAATCAATAAAAGTGGAAAATAAATGTATAATGTATGCATGTACCTTATCATTTCAAATTATGATAAATTACCGATATTGTTTTCAAATGTGCTAATAAATTGAGAAAATATGATTTGAATGCTGTGAAGGGAATTTAATTTTTTCATTATAATTTGTTACTCTTAACTGAAAGCATAAACACTAATAAAAGTAATGTTTAATAAGTTAAATATTTTAAGGATTTCGATGAATACGAACTAGAATTTTTATAATAGAAAACTATAATAATGTGACGGAAAAAATATTTTTAATAATTTTACATAGAATTCCTATGATTTTAAACCCACAAAATGTTATTTTATTATAAATTCCGTCATTTATATGATTTTTTGGAATTTTCCACTTAATTATAAAAAGGAAAAAATTTGGGACTTAATTATTCTATTTTTATTTTTTATTTCTCCGATAACCGATTCTAAATAATGTGAAATTGTCAAATTCCTTTTTAATGATCCCAAGAAATTTGTGATATGTTTCATCCTTCTAGAAAAAAATGTAAATCCATCAATTGGAGGCCCAAAATAATCTCAAAAAAAATCATAGAAAACTTTTCATTAGTATGGAATGTTTTAAATATGTTATTATATCTTGAAGTTGGCTGGTCTAAGGAATCTAAAATTTGACATCGATATGGAAAAAGGATTTATTAGTAACATTCATTAATAATTATATGTGTGAATTGTATGTTTGGAATACAATTAATGCATGTAAAACGAGAGACATTGAATATGGAGATCCATTCTGGAAAGAAATCTTTTTTGGAGTAAAGCGGGCATAACACTCTTTAAACCAGTCCAAATAGGCTAAAATGATGATCATAGATGCATAAGATAATTTGGATGAAATTTGATGTGAGTTTCACATGTGAATCAAAAATTTAATGGTTCTAACATGTTGAACAATTAGAGAGAAAAATATGGCCTACAAAATGTGGGGAGATCCTCATTCTCCAATCACTCCTTTCCATCTCATTTCAGCCGAGGCACCAAGGAGGATGTCCATACCGAAGGCGGAAGGCCACTAAATTCTTTTCTCCCCCCATCAATTGTTTGTTTTCTTAGTTTAGTTTTCTTTTATTTCAAATTTAAATTTTAATTTTAATTTAGTTTAAATTAAACAATTCATTTATATTATTTCAACCCAAATCCTTCCTTCTTCTATTTATATTAATTTTATTCTTTTAAATTATTTTTATATTAATAATAACATTTTTATTATCATTTTTATTATTATTAATATTATTTAATTAAATTTTTATTAAAAATGTGTTATTTTAAAATTAATTTATCCTTTTCTTTCTCCCTCTTCATTTCCAAATATTCTTCCATTTATAGTAATAATAATAATAATATTATTAATTTTAATATTATTTAAAAATTATATATTTTACTTCTTTTCTTATTCATTTTTTATATTTGTCACTCTCTATATTCATCCCCAATTCATATATTTTTCTTATATTCATCAACCATTAATTATTTTATTCTATTTCATATTCTTCCCTTCTACCCACATCACCATTTAATACCTTATTATAAAAAATTAGAGGCAAACACCGAGGCTCTTCCTGAGGGTAGGTCATGGTATTCATGAATTTTCATTAATGTTTAATTTTAACCTTGTAGATAGGATTGAGTATATTTCTTGGGTGAAGAGAATGTATATGATGTGGAGACAACCCCTAATGAAATATAGCTCAATAAATCTCTATTCTTTTATTTAATCTTTTTTCCCTCTCTCTATTTGTTAACTCTTCATACGATAGGATTTAAGATAATCTATGAACAAAACAATATCAATTGAGATGGGGCCTAGAAGATGACAAATTCAAGACCAGGTTTCATTAACAACCTTTATTAAAGGAGGAGGTGGAAATGATATTTATTAGGCATTCAATGTAATTCCACAATTAATAAATAATTAATAATAGTCCAAAAATGATATTTCATGTTTGGATTATTAAATTCAAATCAAACACATGATGGAGAATAATGATTGAACAGAAAACTGAACCCCAAAATCAATTTATTTCTTCTTAACAAATTATATCTTGATTTGCAAGTTATTATAAATTAGAGTATCTATTATTGCATATCATAAACTCAAAAATATTATCATTGTTTTCTTTAAACACTAAAAACTACAAAAAGAGATAGAATATGTGAATTATATTATGTAAGTGACCAAACTAAAAGGATCCTAATATGTGTTGACTCTAGTCAGCCTCTACAATGAACTAAGAAAAATATAATTTCTTTTTACCACACCCTATGACAAGCATGTATCATGATTAAAAAAATCGATGGAATAATTAATATTCATGATAAACTTTAGGAATAAATTGAATAATGTACTAAGGTCCAAAACATAGATGGATAGTAAAGTTATTCATGGACCTAAAATCTTTATAAAGAAAATTCAATAGATATTATAATTAAAATATAATGTATAATATCATAAATATTGAATTGGCAGAATCTTGTGGAAAGAATTTGACATGAAACATATAGATTAAGATAAATACTGAATCATTTATGGTATATAAAAATCACTAAAAACAATGAAAATAGAATTTATGGTCCAGAATAAAATGTTACAAAATTTAAGCATAAGTGTAAGGATCATGATAAATTTGTCACACCGTAAATGGACCAAATTAGATCACAGAATATTTGTTTTATCAAGAATATAATTTTTTTTGATGAATTTACTATGGAAAATATTCCCATTAAGGAAGTAAAAAAGTTTGAAAGAAAAATAGGATGCAATTATGGGAATATATTAATGAAGTGGAAAAATGAGGTAGTTATAAAGCCATATGAAATAATGCCTCATTGAGTAATTTATGATCACATAACTAAATAAATTGATTTATGAGAATTATATTTTGAGATTAAGATGTTAATAATGATTTTTTTTGTGGAGAAATGGGAAACACCAAATCTATGTCCTCTATTACTGAGAGATATCTCCATAAATAATTTTTAAAAAACTACAATTGTCATTTTTTCATATGATTTTCGAGGAATTGTTTTCTATAGTAAAGGTTTTGGGAACATAGTTGTTTATTGTGGATAAAGAGTTAAAAAATGGATCTAAGTGAATATATGATTCATGATAAGTAATAGTAGGAATATTTATCTACCAAATGAATGTACAATATAGATTCATTATATTAAAAGATGAAGAAACCTCCTTTTATCTATAATTAATGAGTTTTCATCAACCATTAATAAATGTGTACTATATAAATTGCATGAATAATATAATGTTATGAAATGATAATGTTACTAAGAATATATTAAAAGAAAAAAAAGTGGTTTTCTTATTATAAATAGTTGATTCACACCTCACATGATTGTAAATGAAGGTGACTTAAAGGGAATAAATTAATGATAAAGATATAGTTGAATGTTATAAAAATGATTGGGGACAAAATATCATTTTATCCTAGAATTATAAAGTTGGTAGTAAATATACTGGGAGATAGTATGTTATCATTATTGAAGTCCTAATACATACTCTTCTTTTCCTCATTAAATTATTTGACATAGGTAATGTTGTGATGTTTAATAATAATGTTTTCACAATTAAAGAAAGTGATGGTTCTATTATTCATCAAGGAAGACATTAAAATCTAATATTTAAATTTTTGGGGAAGTGAATTTTTGTCTGATGTCCTTGGAGGTTGAGAAATAACTATGTCATAATATAAATGGCCATTTATGCCGAAAAAACAATTGTAAATGTGGAGAATCATAATGGATCCAGAGATATCATGATTCTTACTTGTGATTAAACTCAAACTTGTAATAATTTTCAAAATGGATAAATTATAAAAAAAATATTTACAAACCAATGATGTGCAAGTCATCATGATGTCTCTAGCTCATTCATGTGGATTTATATTGTCTAATTACTACTAAACCCATATATTGAAAAATACAATAAATATTTTTTATTTTTTATTTCTGTTTAATGTAAGGGCATCTGATAATATCTCACAAATGTGATTTTTTTAAGTTTATCACAAGATATATGAGTCTAGATAAACTTATGGGTGGTGTAATATCATATTTTTGTGTGGATAATTTTACAAAATTTACCAATGGGATTGTGTAAGAATATCAGAAAAACATTGAATTTATCACCAATTTTAAATGTTTATTACACTATAGTAGAACAATTCTGTTGAAAAAAAACTCAAATCATCCAAAATAAGGATCATAATATTATCATTGAAAAAGACATAGTAGTTAAATATTTGAACGAAGAAGTGAAAGTAGGGTTATTTTTCTCCAAAAAATTCATATTATATTCAAATGAATAAAATTAATATATGAAATATGGTGTGGAATTAAGCCTAAAATTAAATACCTCTTGAAGTTCGGTGGTATGTGCATCACTCAAAATAATGAAATGTATAAAATTTTTGAAACTCATGCGTATTAAATATTTATTCATGGGTAATCATCAAAGAGAATATCCTACCAATTCTATAATAAAAATACTTGAATAGTGATTCAATGTAATGATGTTTTTATAGTAGAAAAATATTATATGGAATTGAAAAATGAATAAACATAAAATTCATGTGAGGAGGTCTCACATGAAAATTATCAAGTTTATGAAGGTGAATAGGATGAATAAGTTGTTGGATAAAGGGGATTTTTGGTTACTCTATTATTTTTTCAGTATTTATTATCTTCTACTTCATTTTTGGTTTTATCTACTTTTGTTATTGTTTTATTATAAATAACAGTACACTCCACTGATGATGAGATTATTGTATACCCACTGTACCATCATTTGACCCTCGCTGCTCATTGAATGCCTTTGGCTTATAGGAAGGAAGGCTTGAGGCCTAGTGACCAACTGGCATAGGGAACTGTTAAAGGTTCTCCCAGGTAATGATATTACAATGTAGAACTAAGAAACAAAACTTATGAAAATACCCAATGTCGTGGTGGAACATTTAAGGAAATTTTATTTCCCATTATTGAACTCGAATGAAGGGAGAGACAACATCGTGGGGATACCACTATGTCATTTGTGGTATTATCTTATAAATCTACCTATAAATCATATGGATTATCAGTATGATATATATCAATCTATGGTGGTGTTTTACTTAATAAAATATGGAGCCAGCATGATGTGCTAAAAAATATCTAGGCAATATACAAAAAGTGTTTTAGACTGATTTAGAATTAACAAAAAGTCACCTGATGTATTTTTTTGTTTTTTTGGAAGATATGATAATTAAATTCAAGAAGTTAATGACATATTTTTAAGGCCCTAAATTAATTAATTTAATGGAATTATGTGAAATAATATATAAGAGTGTATCCAAATGGGATCCAATTTATGGTTGATTGTTGGAATTATAAAATATATATATATAATATAGAAAATTCATATACTACTACAATGTTAGAGTGATTAAATATATCATTTGGAAGTAAACATTAAATATAAATGACTTATAGAAATTTTAATATTCTCTATATTTTTGGAAAAACATTTTAAATGATAAAATCATTACATGAACTATATTTCCATCACAATTGTTTATAGAAACAGAATAAGGACACATTGTGTGGATTAGTGTGTTCCATGTGTATGTGAGTATTTAGATTTCCAATCATTCATTATAGTGAACCGGGAGGGTTACCAAGATAAAAAAACCATGATAACATTAACAAAGTGAGATTTTTTTCATTTTTAGTGAACATACAAAAATTTTAATTCATAATTTTTGGACTATCTTAGTGTTGGTGAACCATGTAAAATTTTACATTTCATATACTGATTTATTCACTCTAGAGAGAAATAAATGGAGTGATTAAAGTTTAATCATGTTTAGAGAAGAAGATCAAAAATCAAGGATCAAACTTCAATACCTAAATTTACCCACCCTCTCAAGGTATATTCCATTATAAGGGGAAAATAAGTTTTATCAAATAAATTGTTTTCTTTGGGTGATGTTCTCTTTATATCTCTCAAAATAAAATTCATTATTTTCAAACATAATGGAAGTTAAAAATATGAAGAAAATAATTTCCATTTGTGGATGATATGTAATAAATATTATTTATCACTATTTTTCATTTACATTTATGTTTCTAATATATATGATATTTTTATGAAAATAGATAATGGAAATCTATTAACTAATGATCCTTATAACTGATATGTAAGTGAAAGTTAAATTAATACCTTAAAAGGTTCTCTCTATAGTCTCATTTATAAAAAGGTAAGCTCTTATAAACCCCTCATATTATATGAGAAAACCTTATTAGTATATATAGAAGTGATTGAATTGTTTGTTATTCCATGTTATAGATTCGATGAAATAAAGATGATTATTTTATAATGAGTCCAAATGAGAGAACCAATGCCTTTTTTAATGAATAACATCAATATATGATTTTATTAGTGGATTTTGGTAAGGATCTTATAAATGAGAAAATTTTGAATAGAATTAGGGTGGATTATTCTGGAGTTTAGTGAAAGGTTTTTGGTTCTAGAATAAAATTATTTAAACAAAATATCTTGAAAAATATTTTATAACACAATCATTTTATTTGGGATAGGGAATGAATCAATGATTAAAGGGTTAAAGAAAATTCTCTTGAAGTATCATCTAAAAATATATAGAATCTCACAATGAAGGATGTTTGGTAACATTAAGAAATTATTGAGATGATATACACTCTTTTCTCAATCTTAAAATTTGGAAAAAAAATTATAATGTTAGAGTTCACTTGCATGATTTAAATGTGGAAAATTGTAGTATCTTGTAGTTAAATGTTCCAATAGATTTAAAAGGTATGATTTGGAAGATGTGAAGGGAAGGAATTTTTTTTTCAAAAGATTTTTTTTTCTCTTGCATATATATTTAAACTCTGATAAATTTTAAGTTCATGATGTCCAAGATTATAAGGATCTCAATGAAAATTATCTAGCCGATATTACAAATGAAAATTATATTAATTATAAAAAATGTTGATGAGAGAGGATATTCATGTTGAACATGAAGCATCATTTGATGAAATTGGTGTTTTGAGGGTCAAGAGGAAGATGTATATTTGATTTGTTCATGACTATAAACTCTATTAAAAAATAGAAATAAATGTCTGAATTATGGTATAATGTATAAAACTATAAATATGGAAATTCAAGATGATCATAAAAAATAAATTGAGTTGAGACTTTTAGATTAAGATAAAGACTAAATCATTTATGGGATATTAAAATCAAAAAAGGAAAATACAAGATGATTCAATAGCTATAATAATTTTTCATTAAATATAAGTATAAGTGTGAGGATCAAGAGAGGATTAATGCACCTAAAACAACGGAAAAAATAAAAGAATATTTCTCTTATTTTGACAAGAAACTTTTTTTGTGGGATTTACTAAGGAATTTAGTCCCATTTCATAAGTAACATATTTGAAATACAATGAGAAATCAATTTTTGAACCATATGCAAGAAGTGGAAAAAAAATTAGTGTAAAAATCATGAATTAACACCTCAAAGGATAATGTATCATCACAACATTGAATAAGGTAATTTTAGTGCATTACATTTTGATAGGAATATGTTTTTAATAAGATGTTCTTGTTGTGAAAAATAGGACACACCCCATATTTTTATCCTTTTATTGAGTGATATATTCATGAATAAGATTAAAAAAATTGAAATTGGAATGTTTATGGGCTCATATGATTTTATTGGATATTGTTTCTATTATGAAGGTATTTGGAAAAATTTTGTCCATTTTGAATGAAGAGTTAAATAAATTGTTCTAATATAATCATTGATGGGTGACAACAAATATTTTGATTATTTACAACCAAACTGATTGTTCAAATTAGAAACATTATATTGAAAGATGGGAAAACTATATTGAAATATAATTAAATAAAATTAATCCACCATCAATAGAGGTAATATCTAAATCTTGGGTGGAGAAGATATAGTTTGAAAATTCTAATGTTCTTTAGAATACATCAAAAGAAATAAACAAGTCATGTTTTCGGATTCTATATAGTGTATTCCCATATAACATCACTAGAAATGAAGGCAACATCAATGGAATAAAAAATAACAAATTTATATATTATTTTTCATTATGTAAAAGATTGGGGTCACAATATCATTATATTTAGGAATAACATTGTTTTTAATAAATATATCAAGATAATATGGGTTCACCTTATTGAGGGCCTCAATTGTAAACTTCATAGTTTCAGTAAATTGTGTTAATTATAAAATTTTGGGGATTTTAATATGAATTTCTTCATAGTTAGAGAAATGCAAGGTTCTATTATTTTTTAACAAAGTGTAAAATAGAATCTTTAACCTTTTAGTGTAAATAATTTGTGTATTCTGTCCAAGGAGGATGAGAAAAAAATGTCAAAAGGATATGTCCATTTAGGCCAAAAACCCATTATAAAATTAAAGAGGTTTACTGGAGATGGAAATACCATGATGATTACTTGTGAGAAATCTCATAACTATGATTCTTGTTAAATTTTAAAAATATAAAAAATATGTACAACCCAATGATATGGATTTTATCATGTTATCTTGATCCCATACATGTTGATGTGTTTTCCCCAATTACCCCTAAACCTATATATATAAAAACACTCTCCGTATTTTTTTTGATTATTTCAATTAAATGTCATGGATTATGATAATATTTCAAAAATGTAATGTTTTTAAGTATACCATATGATATTTCAGTCTAGATAAAATTATGGGTGGGGATAAAAACATATGTTTCTGATAGATAATATTCCAAATTTTAAAAATATAAATGTTGAAGAATATTTGAAAAAAATGATATTCAATGACAATTTTTAATGGTTAGAACACTTTAGTAAAACAAATTTTTTAAAGAATGAATATAATAATCCACAACACGTATCATAATATTCTCATTTTTCAAGAGAGTCTAGATAAATGTTGGAAAGAAGAAGTGCAATTAGTAATTATTAACTCCAATAGAGCTGTATTATTTAACAAATGAATAAAAAACTATATATGAAATATGGTCTGAAATATATTATTCAAATAAATAATTTGTGATGTTAAGAAGTAACTTTTTCAATCTCAATAATGAAAATTATATAATTTTGAATCTCAAGGTAATGAAATACTTTGCCTTCTGTATTCATCAATGAGTAGATACTGTAATGCTTATTATAAAAATATTAAAAATAGATTGAATGAAATGATGTATTTATAGTAAAAATATTAGATGAAAATGAATATTGAATACAAATTAAAATCTAGTTAGATCGTTTCACATTTAAATTATCTAGTATTTGATGTTGAAGGATATGAATAAGTGTTTGGATAAAGGGATGAGTTTCCCAATGTATTAATAATTTTTTAATATTAGTCATTATTATATTCCACTAATTTATTGGTTTTCAAATACTTATGGTATTATTCTATTGTATATAACAATATGATACATGGATCATGATGGTATAATATCCACGAATACGATTGTCATATGCTTTCTTCTTATTGGAAGCCTCTATCTTTTAAGAAGGAACACTTGTAGCCTGGTGATAAACAGGCTCAGGGAACTGTTAAATTTCACCTCATTGAAGATATTACAATGGAAAACCAATTAAAAAGTGTGATTACATTTCCCATTTTCATGTGTAAAATTTCGGAGAATTTTGTTCCCTACAATGGAACTCAAACAAAGGATTATAAAATTGAGTGCAAACCATGCTATGTCATTAGGAAAATTATCTTATATACATCATTATGAATGATACGGAGTATCGATATAGCTGTATAGAAATATGTGGTGTTGTTGTACTAAAAATATTTATAATCCCCAAAATGGGGGGAAAACATCTGTTCAGATAATAAGCTATGTGGGAGGATGATTTAGAAAAACCTGAAGTCACCTGATGCAGTTTATGGTGTTTTTTTGGAAAAAATATTCCTTATTATAAATAAGTTTGTGGTGTGATTTTGGGGCCTTAAATAAAAGAATTAAAAAGTAATAAGTGAAATTATAAATATGGTGGGATTATATGGGATGCAATTTATGGATGTTAAATGCATGTAGAAAACAAAGGTAGATATAGGGGATTTTTCAGATATCAATAGATATTTAGGGTGATTCAATATCTCCTTAGGGATAACAAGTAAGATATAGAAGTGTTCTAGGAGTTTAATTATACTCCATATGTTTGAAAAAACATTATTAAAGAGAAAAATCATATATGGAATATATTTCAATCATCATTGTTTGATGAAGAAGAAGAGCATATCATGAGGTACAATGCATTATATGGTTTATAAGAGTAGTAATATTTCCAATAAATCAATGTAGTAATCCAAGAGGGGTTTTTGAGATCACTAAAAGCATGAAAACATTAAACTAGTTTTCTTATTTTGTTTAGTACATAAACTCATTTTCAGTCATTTTCATTGGACAATCTTAGTGTGTGTCAACCATTTAAAATTACCAATTTCATTTGCTATTTTTTCACAATAGATACAAACAAATAAATATCATTAGGTGTTCCTAAATAATAGAGAAAAATATAAAAAATAAGATCTCATAATATAATACCCTAACTCATCCACCCTCTTAGGGTATATTCCAGGATAAGTGTTCAATAAGTAGTTTTAAAGGGATGGTTTTATTTCGGAAATGTTATCTGTATCTCTCTCTTCTTCATATTAATGGTGATTATTTTTATCCATAATGTAATTTGTAACTATGAGGATAATAATTTTCATGAATGGAGGATCTGTAAGAAATAGTATTTATTATTATTTGTAATGGACATTAATTTTTCTAATATATATGTTATTTGTAAGTGAATAGACAATAAAGATCTATTAAACAATGATGATTTTGAGTGAGATGCGGGTGAAAAGGAAATAAATACCTTCAAAATTTCTCTATACAATCTAATTTATAAAAAAATAATTTCAAAACCTTCAATATTATATGTGAAATCCATATTAATATCTATGAAAGATATTCATTTATTTTTGTTTTCATGTTATAATTTTGATACAATAAATATGAGGATTTTAGAATAATTCCAAATGAGATGGAAGATGCATATTTTAATTAAATAAATTCACTTTATGATTATATGAGTGGTTTTTGTAAGGATCTCATAAATGAAAAGATTGTGTATATAATCATGGGAAAGATTCCTTTATAGTTTTGAGAAATGTTACTGCTTCTATAATAAAATGTTTGGAAAGAAATATCTCAAGAAATAATTGCAACAAACTCATTGTATATAGGATGTAGAAGGAATTCAACGATTCTTTGGGTAAATAAAATTCTCATGGATTATCATGGAAATTAATAAAGGAACACTCACTAGAGGACGTTTTGGATGAATAATAAATTAACATTATGGTGTAAATTATTTCCTCTATCCATAAAAGGGGAAAATAAATATAAAATTTAAGAGGGAAATTCCTTATATCAAATGTGGAAACGTGGGGAATCTTATAGTAAAATGTCCTTGTAGATTACTAAAGCATGTTTTGAAATATGCGAAGGGAAAGAATTTTTCTTTAAATGAATTTTATTTCACTAGCATCAAGATTTAAAATATTCTAAAATTGAAGTCAGAGAGGTCTAAGATTGTACGGATGTCGAAAAATATGAACTAAAAGTTGTTACATGAGGAAACTATGGTGATGAAAAAACAATTATGGTGAAAAATATGATATCTGTGTTGATGATGAGGTATCCATTGATGAAATTGATGTTTTGAGGGCCAATAAAAAGGTGGATAGTGAAGATACTCATTACTCTAAACTCTATATATAAATATTTCAATAGATTTTAGAGGTAAAATATAATGTATAAAACCATAAAAATGGAAATTATAAAGGAACATGCAATGAAATTGGTTCAAAAAATAGATATTAATTGAAATATGGAATCATTTATATAATATAAAAATCACTAAATAATATAAGATAATCTAATAGCTAGAAGAGGATGTCATAAAATTGATGCATAATTGTGTGGTTAAAGGGACGATTCTTACAACTGAAACAATACTAATTATCTTAAAGAATGTTTCCATCATAGCGACTATATTATTTTGGAATTAAATAAGGAATGTATTCCAAGTCCAAAACTAAACAATGTGAAATAAAATGATAAATCAATTGTATACTCTGATGCATAAAGGGAAAAAATGTGGTTGTTATGAAACATCATAAATTAACACCTAAAAGAAATATGTATCATCATGTCACTCAATAATGTTATTTTGTAGCATTCAATTTAGGGAGGAAGATATTAAGAATCAAATGATTTTTATTATTAAAAAATTGGTCACACCTAATATGCATGTCCTATTACTGATATTAATCTACAAGAATTATATTAGAAATATAGGAAACATGGTTTTTTATTTTTAATTAGGATTTTATTATCTATTTCTTATATTGTGATGTTTTTGGGAAAAAAATTATCTATTGTGGATCAGGGGTTAAAAAATTAATCAAAGATAATTTTTAAAGGGTGGTAATAAATAGTTGTAATATTTATCTAATATATTAAATGAAAAAAATAGATTCATTATATTGAACGATAAAGAAAAATATTTTGATATTTAATTAATTAATGTTCATCCCCCATAAAAAGGTGGACTATAAACCTTGGGGGAATAATAGAATGTTTAAAAAAGCTAATTCTACTCATAATACATTGAAACCTCCAAAAAATACAGGATTTTGGATTCGTGATATCAGAATTTCATCCCACGTGATTGGAAATGAAGCCCTCATCAAGGCAATCAAAAATAATAAAGTCAAAAAAATTATTCTGGAAAGTATTATGTTTATAAGATCATTATATCAAGGAATTATCTAATTTGTAGTAAATATAATGAGAGAATATATGCCCTCTTTATTTAAGGTCTCATACATAATATTCAGTGTTAGTCAATTTTGTGACATATGGAATGTTTTATAGTTTAGTAATATTATATTCATAGATAGAGAAACTAATGGTTCAGTTATTCAACAATGAAGATGGAAAAATAATATTTAACTTGTGGGTGAAGTGATTTTTTTCTATGATGTACAAAGAGGATGAAAAAAACTATTTCAAAAATGGTGTGTCCATTTTGGATAACAAACCTTTATAAATCTGGAGAAGATTAATAGAGCTAGATATATCATGATTCTTACTTGTGATGAAACTGAAAAATTGTATTCTTATAAAATTGGAGAAATTATAAAAAATATTTACAAAGCTATGAAGTGGAAAGAGGTCTCGAGATCCAATATCTTGATGTATTTTGGACACTTATTCATTGAGCCATATATAGGAAAATAAAAAATTTATTTATGATTATATTTTAATGGCATGGATTATGATAATATCTCAAAAATATGAAGTGTTTGTCTATATAATAAGATATTCGAGTCTGAATAAATTATGAGTGGGGTCAAAAACATATGTTTTTTATATTTAATGTTAAAGAAATTAAAAACATCAATATTGAATAACATAAAGAAAAACATGGAATTTGAAACAAATTTTAAATAGTGTGAATCTTTAGAGGAATAATGTTTTTAAATAAATAAACAAATCTTCCACAATATGAATCGTAATATATGCATTTCCCAACACATACTAGGGAAATATTGTAAATATGAAGTGAAAATAGTAATATTTTTCTCCTAAAAATCCATATTATTTTCAAATGAATAAAAATCATTATATTAAACATGGAATGGAATGATTCCTACAATTTAACACAATTGGTTGTTTGTAATTAAGTGGATCACTATCAATAGTGAAATGTCATAAAATGATTAATATCAGGATCATGAAATATTTTATCATGGTTATTAATTGAAGAGTATAACCTACCAATTCTATGTTTAATGAATTGGAAAATTGATTGAATGTAATTTTGTTTTTATATTAGAAAAAGTGATTATGACATTTAAACATGAATAAAAATCAAAATATAATGAGGAGGATTCACATGATAATTATCTAATTTTTTAAAATTAATTAAATGAATAAGTGGTTGGGTTAGGGGTAGTTCCAAGGGATATAGATAACTCTCATTGTAGATTTGATGATGAAAAGAACATTGCAATAATATCAGGATAAAAATTACTATCAAGGATGGATGAAATCTCAAAAAACAATATTATGGGAGATTGATCATCCCCCATTAAAAAATGATGAAGGATACACATCAGGTTTCTCACTAATATTAAAAGTAACCAAAATATTTTGAAGAATCTTATTCAGATAAATGTTGGGTTAAATCTATGCTCGGGGATCTTGAACAAATTTAAAATAAAAATGCATGGGAATTTTGTCCAAGATCACATAAAAAATAAGATCTAGAAAAATGGTTATTTTGAAATATGTTTAATGAATATTGAAAGGTCGTAAGGAGGAAAGAATGAGTTTTGTGAAAAGGGTATTAACAAATTAAAGGGATTGATATGGATGAAACATATTCCCCAATGGGGTGACATGAAATAATATTAATAATAATATTATCCACTATGATAAATAAATTAATCAATTTTTACTAAGAAGATGTCAATACATCCTTTAATAATTAGTACATTGATAAAATGGTCTACATCAAGAATCCTCTTGGATTTCTCACTCTGATGATAAAAATTAATATGAAAATTGAGGAAGGACGTATATTGGATAAATTAACCACTAAGAGCATAGTACAAAAGGCTCGACAAATATCTTATGAAGCTTAAATTTCAATAGGGAGGGGTTGATCGAAGACTCTATAACATTAAATTGAAGGAGTACTGGATTGTGGAGCATGTATATGTAGATGATATTATCCATAGATCTTAAAATCAAACCCAATGTAATGAATTTTTAGATATTTTGAGGTGTGATATTGAGATGTCCCTTTTTGGTGAATTATAATTTTTTCATTATCTTTTGGTGATTCAAAGAATCGACGGAATCATCACAAGTGAGGGAAAAATTTCAGATAAATAATTTGAGAATGATAAAAATCCCATATGATTTCCATATATAATTTTCCACTAACTAAAATGGAAATTTTGCTGACAATAATATTTACTATATAATGATTCTATGTTTGTTCTACTTGACTACCACTTAATTTGATATTTCATTTTCCCCTTATTTAGCTAGTTAACACCAATAATTTTGTAATGAAAGTCACATGGGACTATGAAAAGGATACTTCTCCATAAAAAATAAAATTATGGAATAAAATATATTTTACTAAAATTATTTTCAACAGAATTTTTTTAGATATTTAAAAATGATTGGGAGGGTTAGTTTAGTGATAAAAAATGCACTGATGGTTATATTTTCAATCCCCGAAGTTCAAGTATTTCATGCATTAATATGAAATAAATTTTTTTATAATTAAAAACAATAAAGGATAATTATATTGTGACTAAGAAAGCATGAAATAAATTTATTTTTATAAAACCACAACTTTAAGAGGTTTTAATTGGATTCGTATATCTTATTTTAATCAAATATGACAATTAGATTTCAATAATTTTTTTTTCAAAATACCACACATCATTTATGGAAAAAGAATATCGAGATTTAGTAGAATTTTTTAATGGAGGGATTTGGGAAAAAATTTATTATAGTTTGAGTATTTTTTAATAGAATCTCAAGTAACATATATTATGAAAATAGCACTACAAAAGTTTGAATTTGAGAGTAATTTATTGGCTCTTTTATTCTAATAGAAACCATTAATCTAGATGGATCATATAGGAGAATCCAATTGATCAATGGTATTTATATCATGTTTAAGGTATAAAAATATGTTAATTTTCATTAATCTATTTCTTACCCACTAATTAAACATTTTGATTATTTGATCTATTTTGGTTCATTGAAAAAGGAGAATAGATATAACTTTATCTAGAGGATGTTGTGGAAGTAGGTTTGAAAGTTGAGAGTTTATCATATTGACTATGTGGGATATGATATAGTGTTCATGTAATGTATTCATGGTATGTTCTCATTGAGATGTTTCTATTTTCATGATCATTGATTTAAGGGATGTTTTCATGAGTATATTTTCATTAATTTCTAATTAATATACCGAAAATATATCTTATGTTGTATGAGATGTTTATTATAAAATAATTGATTAAAAATCCAATATTTTAATGTTGATGATATTGTGATTAATTATATTGTTATAGAGTTTTTGTATTTGGGAATTTTTAACAAAATAAAATGGAGGATATATTTTAAAAAACAACCCTCTTATGAATTTTTAGGGTTGTGTTTTTCAATAAATCTGATGGAGGATGTTTTCTTTGAAGATAAAGATGTGTTATCAAATGGGTATTTTGTAATTTTTTCTAAAATTATAGAAAAATAACTCAACCATAGATTATATAAAGATATGGTAATGTTATTAAATCCATATTGAGGATCAATATTCCTGGAGTCGTTGACCACACCAACAACAATGGTTGTTTTGATCTGGTAAGTCACATCTGCATAATGGAAAATCCCTATATGGGATTGTTGTTGATCATAGTGTACTGGGAATATACATATGAACCATGTGGTATCCAAAAATGGTATTTTAAGATAAATTTTTGGACGTAAGGAAATAAAATAATTTAATGTTACATATGATTAGAACAACTGTCAAGTTCATTTTGTTTCCCATGACAAAACTCAAATGTTGGAAGACAACATTATGTCATTGGGTGTGGTGTCCTATAAATACCTCTATGAAACAAGGGGATGATATGTGTGGATGTAGTGAAATGTGATGTTTTTATATATTTAATAAAACCTTAAAGACCACTATACCATGATTGAATGTTTATGGGTGAGTTGTAAAACATATTTGAGGATGAGTCGGTAGAAGATGGAAGTTACGCAATATTGTTTTTGGAGTTTTCATAGATGATGTAAACATAAATTTTTGAATGGATAACATATATTTCCATGAAATTATATATCTTTATTTAGTGTAATTTATTAAATTTATATATAATATTATATTTAAAAGTGATCCGTTTTATGGATTACTGCAATATAAAAAAACAGAGGTTGGGCAAAGGGAAATTCTAGATCCCACTGGAAATCATGAGGGTGATTCCAAATATCAATCTAAAATAAAATGTTAATGATAAATGTATTTTAGGATATATGTTTCTCTATAAATTATAGAAACACCTATTTTTTAGAGAAAAATTATATATAGTGTGTATTTCTATCCTATTTGCTTAAATAAGAAAAAGAAAAGATCATTAGGACTGGTGAGTTCCTTGTTGAGGAAGAGTATTGAGCTTTCAAGTTGTTGTCGGTAGTGAATGAAGAGGGTAAGTGAGACTAATGAAAAAATGTAAAAATTATAGTAGAAATATTTTATGGTTTTATATCATAAACACATTTACCATTCAAGCTTAATTGACTGTCACTATATGGCTGAACAAACTAAAATCATTGGATTCATTTACAACATGATTCTCTCTTGAGATAATGTGAGAGGTTGATTGAAGTGTTCCTAATATTAAGAGAAGAAGATTAATAACAAAGGAAAATTATACAATTTCTGGATTCATCTCCCCTATTAGGTTTTATTCCCTTATATTGGACAAATAATATACATCTGTAATATTTTTAAGGCTAAGGACTAATACACACATCCATAGATATGAATATATAATGGAATTTATAACATGTATACCTTGTATTGGTGAATATATATTTATAACCTCATCAACTAGATATTACCATGTGTGGAGCCTCATGAGTATATTCATTTTCTCCTTATGAGAATATATATCATTTTTTTGATAACATCATTTGTTTTATTATAAAGGGTTTCTTCTAAAATATATGAATTGTGTTAAAGAATTTTTTTCCCCGAATTTAAATATTACTATTATTATTTGGAAGCAACTACAACCAATATATGAAATAATACCCTCTAGAAATAATAAAAATGTTTCTCTGTATAAGGGAATTAATCATATGATAATATATATTTTAATATTAAGGTTCTTAAATATTTTGTTAATAAAATGTATAATTTCAAATGGTTATAGAGAAGCAATTCAAACTGACACCAACTTTCTCTTGGGGTAATTGCTATAAAATTGGTTACCTCTCACATTATAAACATTCATCATCTACGTAATTGATATATCTAATTTTCCCTCTATGTTCTAGTTGTCATTATACTTCTTGTGACATACCACTTCTGAGAAAATACCATAAGAGGTCATCCAATTGAAAGTATACATTTTTATTCTATAAAAAATTGACATCTTGGATAATACCAATATCATAAATTGATTTTAATATGATGAATATTTCCTATCATGGTACCCAAAAAAAATCTAGAGGAAACAATTTCTAACCCTCTTGTTAATTTACTTCAGAAGTCACAACATTCTAATTTTATATAGATATAGAAACCACTAATAGTATTAAATTTATTGTTCTTACGAGAATTTACACAATGTGATAATAGATCTAATTTATCATGAATGAATCTTGTTCCATATCACATAGATAACCACTATTCCAACTTTTCCAAATCTCATATACTCACCTATTTTACTTTTTTAGGATGTTAGGATGTCCCAACATCCATCCACTGTATCCCCTGACTCAATTTGTATTTTCCATCTATTAATTATTTATATGAAAAATTTAACCCTCTTTCCTATCTTGATTACATGGTGTGACTTAATAAATTATTGTTATTTGGATCACACTATTTTATAAAAACTAAATACCCATAACCATTGGCTTTAGAATATCTTGTCATAATGATATTATAGAATAATGTATACATATCTACCTTCTCATAACCTTGATGAGGGCCTAGTAAAATTCCTAAAAGATATATTTTTTAGTGGTATTGTCAACTAAAATAACTTATAGTTCCATGATTTATTGTGTTGACTCACAAATCCAGAAACCCTGGACTCAGATTTACTAAACACGTGAATCCATGTTACTCCATGTCTTGATAGATTATGTTCTCTTGATGCAAACATGGTTAAGTTAACATAAAAATTTCCGTATAAATGCCTTAATAATTAACGTATCTGGATGAGGGACCAATGAATGCATAAAACTAGGGTTGATTTCAAACACTTGTATTGTATTTGGATGTCCAACATATTGTTTCCTGAAGTTATATTTTCATATTTATACATCAATATTACTTTTTTATCCTCTTAATGCTTGATAATTTTATATGAATTATACATAATTAATTAATTAAGTTAGATAAAAAAAATTATACATGATAAAAAATTTATTTCATCGTGTCTTTTTTTTAATTTATTTACTATATGTAATGGTTTTTAAACATAAAATAAATCTGGATCACATAAATAAATAAATAACATTGAAATTATAAAAAATAAACATTTCTTATGACATGATATTTAAAGACTAGTATGTTTATTGAGTTGATTAAATTTCTATGGTCCCTATGAAAATAACTACTTGATCTAGTGCATGGATCAATTTATAGTACTCTACCTTTAACCCATGATCCTAAATTCTTGGTTTCACTTCTTCTTTACCTAGATCCATCTCACCTGAAATGGTGTTAAATCCTTTATATATGATTACAAACCTATAGGTGAGGAGAAACTGAGGTTTTTCGTAAACTATGGATGCGAAGGTCTATATATAATAAAGGGATGAGATTCATTAAATATCATAATATTCAATTTAATAAAAAAATATCACCAATCACATGTAATAACTAATTTTTTTTATAAAAACCTAACCCATAGACAGGTCTTTCAATGTCATGATCTCCCAAAACATTAAATGACTAAAAATTTAAACTACCCAAAATTCTTTTCAATTATTTATTTATTATGGTAAATTAATTATATTCCTAATCTAATTATATAATTATTTATTTATTTATCTATGATATCAATCGAAATAGTCTTTGATATTCCTATTTTATGTAATTTTAAATAAATTAATTATAATTTTTAATAAATTAAAAAAACTATGTATTATAGGAGGTAAAATGTGTAGCCTTACATGGGTACTAAATTCCATTTCCATAATCTGACTATTATATGATGTCTAATTTCAGAAGACATGTCATGTGATTAACACTATTTGTGGTTATTTTCATGTGTTGTGTACTCAAATAGAATTTAATCTTATACGGTGTGTAATGGTATACACTATCAGTTGTTCCTTATGTATGGATATGTAGTCGACCTACCATGTCTGATCACATGGAATGCCTAAATATATGTCTCTTGTACTGATGTAAATTCCAATTAATTTAAATACACATACACTACCTATACACACAAATTATTTTTTAATAATAAATTATACAATTTCATTCCACATAACCACCCCAAAATAACTATACATGTAATTATACAAAGAACCATATCACACGATGTGTATAAAAAACTAAAAACAATGTAGTTAAGTTTTTCGAAAATATTTTTTTTTTCATTTCACCAATTTTCGTCACAAGATATCTTTGTCTGATAATATTCCATGTGTGAGTTTTTCCATGTAACACAATGTTTATGACCACCAACTTGGTGTGTAATTTGATATTTAATATCTACAATAAACACATAGATATATAAAGTGTATCTTTCACAAATTATGATATGTAACATAGTGTTTAAAAACATATACATTCCATAAACATAACATGATGTTGGGTTTCTCAAATTTCGTTCAAGACGAGGAATGTATGAACTAAATTCCATGTAATTTGAACACATGGATTTTGATATTTTTAATCGGATAAAATATGTGGGGTAACTTGAAATGTATACCAATGACAAACCATGTTCTCCCAATCAGGTCATTAGCATGATGACATTTAATACTTGGTGTGTAATTAACCCTCATATCGAACCTCAACATGATTTTTGTGATTAATATGACTCTCAAATTTGTGGTTTTCCATAGGTACACAATATATAATTTCTTATTACACAGTATTTATCAATGTCTTCTGTCTTGGATCCTTCGAACCTCCATATGGTATTTTCATGTATTATTCACCTATTCGTGCCCTTTTTAGAGTAATAACAATTTTAAAAGCCGCACTATCTTAAAATTTTCATTAATGAAAAAAATAATGGAAACCAAAACTAATATAAAATTCATAATTGATCAAAAAATTATATAAAATTATAAATTAATTTATAAAAATTCAGATAAAAATTGGAGGTTTAGGTGCATAGTGGAAGCAGTTAGTCTCCTACCCAATTTTTTCAAAGAATTATACATTTTAAATTCTATTAAGTGGATAAAGAGACATTATATTCTTCATAAATAATATATTTTCAAATATAATTTACAATTTATATAATACCAAATTAACCTCAAATTGATAATTCGTTTTTTATTGATGAATTTAGTTGACCATTTTTTCATACATTCATTTTTGTGAATAATCCAATGTAGAATTTCTCTTCTAGTGTACAAATGTTATCCATGAATCATGAAATACATTCATTGGAGCTATGGGTTATAGAACCATGTAAACAAGTGTTGTTCATTGTTTACAAGATACCGAAATATGAATCTTTATTTTCATGATGGATTATATATTTTTCTATCAATAATTGGTAGGAGGTGGAATATTGGTCCAAACATTTGAGGTAATTCTTTAGATTGTATCTATAGGTCATTGAGTGAATTTTCTTTGAAGAATATCATTATGAATATAGTTCACTATACCCTCTATGAATAGTATAATTATGTTAATATATTGAGTGTTATATGTATTAGTAATTTCAAAGAGGCCCTTTAAGAAAATTAACCCAAACAACCCCCATGAAAAATTAAAATAATAATATTATAACTATCATATTCCAGAACATGAACATAATCATAAATAAACTATATATGTTCATTAGGATCATCACTCGACCCATAAATCCTCTTAAAAATTGGTTGATCTTTGAATCATAAAATTTTGTATAAATAAATATTTAACTTTATAATAACTATTCATTAAATAAATAAATATTATTTTCCAAAACTAGAGAATAAGCATTTACTTAACATTAAAATCACACATATGTATTCTATACTAAAATATAAGTAGATATTTCAATTCCATGATCAAAAATAAAATGATAACCATTAAAACCCCATTTATGAATAATATTTATTCATGCATATTAAATTCAATCTAGAATTTAATAGTGAGTTGATGCTAAACTACAATGTAAACATCTAGGATTCATTCTAAGTAAAATTTTGATAGTGGAATAAAGTAAAACATTATCATCATGGATAATATCAATTAAATAATAAATAATGAAATTATGGTTAGAATACCAGCATCCTTACATAATTACTTAATGTTTAATATAATCCATTTTATCAATATCTCATCAATCATGTTTTATAAATATTTCATCAACCGGTATAGATTATATATAGTTTTTTTACACTCTAAAATGATGAAATATATGAACTACATATGAAAAACAATTGATCAGACAATTATATATCTACCAAAGAACCTGAGATATCTTATTCGATTAAATCAGATTAGAAAATTCTCTCTTATCTTATTAAATTAATGTTATCTAATTTTTTCACTTCAAATGTATCCTACTTCTCTGTAAGTATATGTCGTAAAGGTTTTCAATAATATTTAAAATTACTTGATTCATGATATATATAAAAAATATCTACTCTATATACCACTAAAATCACTTATAGATAATAATCCAATGTCACTTATCACCAGTGTTTTTCTATTGTAGAGTATTTATTCAAACATCATCTATTAGATATAATTGAGTGTGAAAAATAATGAGTAAAATCAAAGTATTTGTATGAGTAGGAAACTTATAATAGTCAAAACATAATCTATATCCCATCAGATAATGTCATCTAGTTCATAAGACCTATATGCAAGCATATTTTTATAGAATTTACTGGTTCTAATTATAGTATAAAACCACAATAAAATTTCATTTTGGAAAATACTCATAGGATAATATGACCTTAATATTTCCTAGATGAACACACATGATGTGATGATATATTTATTAATATTTGCTTCATTGAATATTAGGATAGTTAAATGTAATAAGTTTGTTGGTTTTAAGGAACCAACTCCAACATAATTTAATTCATACATAAATGAGAATAAAAAACTAATAAATAATTTCTAGTATTAAAAATTAGCAACATTATTCGAGAAATATTATTTCTGAAAAACCATTGTCTCTAGAAAATATAAAATCAATTGTAATGATATAAACATGATGGTTGTCTTATAGGTGGAAGGAATTATGCATAATATCTTATGTATAACACAATTTTTAAACTCAACACATGTAATTCACTTTAATTTGAATGAATACACAATAAAAGATAAATATTATGCAATATAAATGAAAGGAAATCATAAAAATAAAATTATAAACCTAGGGAGTAGAGAATAGGGAATTTATTTTATTATAACGGAAGATGATGATAGATTATGGCCCAAAATACATGGCCACATTACATAATAACCCTTTCAAAAGTCGGTGAAAAAATGAATCTAGTTAGGATATTACATAAATTTGACCGTACACATGCATGTGGAGTTAATAAAAATGGAAAATTTAATTGAAATACATACAAAATTAATTAGAAAATACTTAAATAGTGTGGCTTATTTTGTTTATATTAATATTTCTGGGATTATTACTGCATGAGATATTGTTTGATGAAGGAAAAATGCAGTCTTCATTGATGATTAAAATAATATGTCAATGTAAATAGTAATTAATCATATAACTAATTTTTTAATTTCATACAAATTATGAAATTTTTTTTAGAAGATCATTAGGAAGAAAAAGTAATCAAAACAATATATTAAAACAAGTATATTAATGTAAAAATTTAAATATGATATAAAAAACCTAGGAAAACACACTATTTTTCATGAGTGAAATATCATTAAAAATATAGAGTTTTTGGAGATGACCAAATGGGTGATAAAGTTATCATTTTAGAATATTATGGGAAAGAACTACTAGAAAGGTTTTTAATGGAAGAATTATTGGCGATGGTCTATATCATGGATTGATCATTTCGATGTCTCTATTTAGTGTGGCCCCCGTATGACATATTTCATGGAAAAATAAGAAACAATGGTATTTTTTTAATATATTGGATTATATATATTATTAAAAATAAATAAATGTACCATCGAATGTTTGAATTTCAAGGGGATAAACGTATAATTCATCTTTATTTTTCAAAGAGAAAATACAATAATTTTTATGAAACAATTTTAAGGGAAATAACTGAATGTTAAGATGTAATAATTGTGGATAAAATGAATATTTTAAAATTAAATATTGATAAAATATGAATGAAATTAATTTCAAATTGATATATTTTTGGGGATTATGTGTGAAAGAAGATTATTTAGAAATTACAGAGGATGATGATGATTCTAATTTAGGTTTATTTTCACTCATATAATCTAGTATAATAGACAAATAAATATAATATTATACGAGAAAAAATATAATTAATGAAAATATTACAGTGATTTTACCATAAGAAATCATCGAATTTTTTATTATGGGTCCAACAAATTTTCATGTGGCTACACAATGATATATTTTGGTAATATTTATGAATGATAAGGTAGTCCAAATCAATAATAATCAAACATGGGATATAATTTAAATGTTGAGAGAAATGATTGATATTGAGACAAAATGGGTGTTCAAATAAAGTGAATGATGAAGGAATAATAAAAAATCATTACTAACTTGTAATAGATACTTCTAGATTGACAAAATTAACCTTTCCTAGTCATTTGATACCTTTGAAAGGTTATCAATAATTCTACTATTTTTTATATATGCTTATAAATAAGCTTCATAGATTTATAGATAGATATTACACCATCATTAATAAATAAATACATTAGAAAAGAAAATTATATCGAAAAAATGGTTGTGTTTATCATTAATAAATATTGAAGAAATATATATATATATATATTGATTTGAAACAAAATCTAGAAAAATAAAAAATCTGATAAAAGGTAATTACCTTAAATATATTAATCTTACGAGGAATAAGTCACACATAAGCCATTTGAATAATAAACCAGAAGGGATTATCCTATGTGGTGGTCAAAATGAGGTACATCATGATTCTTTGGTATAAATTACTATGTTTGAGAAAACTTTTCATCGAATTTTCGTGACAATTGAACAATATTTTGGATTGTCATAGGCCCATGAATTTCTCTATATCTAGAAAAATATGAGATGGATTTCTATGTCAGAAATTATCCCAAATAATGTTTCTGAACATATTTTATCTCTAATTTCAATCATAGGATGCATTGCTTCACTAAATTGTCACCCCAACTATTTCTAAGACCTATTATCCCCCCAATTCCCAATTTTACCTCTAAATATCTCTAAACAAATTGATAAATTTAAAAAATTTATAAATATATTCCACAATTTTAAAACCTAATCAAGCCCATTTATTTTTAACATTATTCAAATAATAATACCTTTCAATCTACCCACCTAAAGTTTTTTCTTAATAAAAAAATTTACAGTACAATCCATATTTTATCCCTTGAAACTGTGTTGACAATAACTCTCCAATCCATAATGATTTTCATCCATAAAAATGTAGCATTTATTCCGAGCCAACGATTCACATCTCTTGGTTATGATGACTATTTTGATACTCCTCACCACCAACAATCCCCATTCACCACCAAAAGGTTTCAAATGGTATAACCCATAACCATGCAATTACACAATAATTTCTAATGTTAATAACACTCATGATTAATAAAGTTATATATAAAATCACCAATATTAAAACACTCTCAATAAAAAATAGTAAGAAGAAATTTTAATGTCAACAACCACATTAAATTAATTATGCATATACCTATAACAAACCCAACCATGTTCATATCATATAATATTATACCTCTCAAAACACATTTGTTATAAACAATCTACCCTAAAATTACTTTTTATGTATAAAATTAAAGCTAATCCCCCAACCAACACCTAAATCCTTTGAAAATAAAGAAAAAACATACTAAAATAACCTATATGTCATATATAGTCTTCCCAATAATCAATCAATTCCCTTACTTCATTCTAGTCAAGTGGAAGATAATAAAACCAATAATGGAACCTCTCAAGTTCTTCAAACCGCAAAATTATACCACTATTTAATTAAGGATGGAAAATTATCTGTTTTTATTTTCAAATTCATTTTTTATATTTGTGAAGTAACCAATCATATTTTTTGGGATATAGATTCAATGCATCCAAAAAAAACTTCAAAATTAAAAAAACCATCCAAGGCTACCTCGATCCATGAGTACCCACAACAACCTAAGTCATATCATATCACCCACTATCACTGTCACGAGACCCATCATAATCATGTCTCCCCTATCATCACCATTTTCATTTTCACCAAACAAGTCTCTGGAGAACATCACCACAGAAATCCCCCGAAAATTATCAAACCACTGACCATATTCCACCAAAACATAAAACCACCATTTCAAAATGATCCCTATAAAATAAAGAATAACCACAATTAACATAACACCATCATGAACAAAACTTATTTTCATCACCATAAAAATGAATGGACCCAAAAAAGGCACAAATTGAAACCTTCATAAAATACCATCAAAGGATCAAAATCCATTTAAATAAACCAACAAACCTCCACCAATTATTTTAGGAGTGAACAAAAAATAAAATACATTTAACAAAAAACAACTTTATTATTGATATTGATTCCTCCTATGAAAAACACTAATGTCAAAGAAGAAGATAACTCTAACATCATCATAGGAGAAACTGAGTCTAATCACATAAATAACACCCTTATCCTCCAAGTAAAAAATTCCATAATATCCTGGTTATCACCGATCGAGGTCCTACTAGGAGAAGACACAAGAAACGTGAGGCCAAAGTTGGGATTTGAACAACTGAGGGCTCCAAATGATGTTAGAACATAACCTATAATTTGAGAAAGAGAATGTGTAACGAACCGTTTTTTTAGAGCGGATAAAATGCGAAGGTTTTTGAACTTTTTCTTTTATCAACGGGTCAGTTTTAAAACCGAGCATCGGAACGAGGTTCCGAGGTCTAGAGCCGTTTTAAGTGGTGATATCAGACTGCGCGCGGTAGGTTTAACCGTGCGGGTTGGCTGTGCAGGGTACCCCCGGGTATCCCGTAGCAGGTGCGCTGGCTGTACACGGTGTTTCTGATGGCGCGGATAAAACCGTGCAGGTTGGGTGCGTTTTTGTTTTTGTTTAAAATTAAAATAAATGAAAATAAAATAAATTAAAAATAAAAAAAACCTAAACTAAACACACCTCCCTTACCCTCACTCAACCCACGACGCACCCCCTCCCTTCTCCCCCGGCGAGCCGCGCGCGACCCCCCCCCCCCCCTCCATGGTGCTTCCTCCTTCCCCGTTCTTCCCGGTTTTTCTTCTCGGCTTCGGTCCGAATCATCAAGGTAAGCTATTCTCTCCCTTATCCTCCCCGTTTCCAGCTTCATTTTGACCTAATCGGCGCCCGGTGAGGTATGGACGAACCCTAGGGCTTTGAGGTGGTCCGGTTTTTTGTGTTGCTCTTGTTCTAGGTCGGCGCGGAAGGTCCGTTGGGACTCCTTGGTGCGCGTTTCGGAAACCGCCGCCAAAGGCGAAGCGGTTCAGGTGGTTTCGGATTGTCGGAATGGTTTCGGGGTGAGGTTTTCACCTTTCCCCATGTTTTTCACTTGTTAAATTTGGGGCTTTTGATGTTTATGAGTCCCTGGTTTGTCGTTGGCAGTGCGTTGAGCTTCGCGGTGTGGTTCGCCTTTGTTTTGGCCTGTCGCCAACCCCCGAGGTAAGGGTTTATTATTTCTGGTTGGTTTTTCCTGGCCTAAATTGGTTTATCGTTGTGTCTTAAGGTTCGTAGTGGTTGTCTTATAGTGCGTTGGAGGTTTCAGTATGTTTTCGGGTTGCCGGAGTTTAGGCGACTCACCTGCGCAGGCATAGGTACATATTTATATGTACGTGGGTTCCCCCGGCGTGCATATATTTGTCCATGGCAGCGAATATACACATGTACGGGGCTATTTGTCCCCATTACATATATAAAAAGTGCCTGTGCAGGTGAGTGGAGACATGCTTATGTGTATAAGCATATGTGTAAGGATCCCCTTATGCACGCTCATGGCCATGCGGAGAGTGTGCATAGGAGCTAGGTGACCTTATACGTATGTGAAATCACATATTCCTCGTGGGGGAGCAGCTGCGATAGCTTTAGTTAGAAAGCGCCAAGAGCCGGAGTGGACGGATGGATCCACCTTGAGGTAGGGTCCCTCTCCTTGCCCTTTAAATTTAAGTAAAGTAATAGTGAGTTTAATATTGCACTTAGTATTTTAATTATACAAGTTTAGTTCCGATTAAATGCTTCTGTGCAAATCGTGTGAATTGCAGGAATAAGATAAAATAGTTTGTTTGGTCACTAAACTAACGATTTAATAATAAAACCCCTATTTCGAGGTGTGCTGCCTTCAATCTAAAAATGTTGCAATAGAATTTCATGATTTCCTTTCCTATTGTTTGGCTTCTTAACTTTGTTAAGTTTTGAATGAGTTTTAAAGAAAATGCTAAATATCACTAAATGAATTGTTTGATAAAGTAATGACATGTTTTCTAATAAAACTCCTCCAATGGAGGTGAGCTGCCTTCAAAATAAACGCGTAGTAGCAGATTTCTTTTTTTTGATTGCTTGCTTAAAAGCCTTATGACACTTTATGCTTGACATTATACTTGATCAATGGCTTGCTCGTACTTGTACCATCTAATGTCATTAATCACCTAACATAGAGGCATGTTGGTGCCATATGCTTTTTTTAACTTCTATTGCTCGTGCAAGTTCCAGAATGTTGAACAATGATAGTTAATTATGAGAATTGATTATAAAAAGTTGAGATCTGATTTGGATAACTAAACGTGAAGGATTAATCATGAAATGAGAATTGCGTCGATTGATTAATTAAGTGATAAATGAATGAGATTTTGTGTCCTAGACATGGCGTTCTAGATCGACTTAAAATCTGGGTTTGGACATGGCGTTCCTCCCCAATGGTTATCCAAGCTTGTGATATAGGGTGTTAGACATGACGATCTACATTGAATGAGATTTTGGGTCCTAGACATGACGTTCTAGATCGACTTAAAATTTGGGTTTTGTACATGGCGTTCCTTCCCAATGGTTATCCAAGATTGTGATATACAAGGTGTTAGACATGGCGATCTACACCAAACGAATGATAATAATAATTTATGAAAAGAATGAGAGATGTGGGTAAAACCCGAGTGAATTGTGATCAAATAAAGAAAGGTAAGAATGAGTGGATTTCCAGTCTGAGTTGAAATGATAAGTGAATAAATATAGTAAGTGATAAAAATGATAAAAAGTGTTTTTATTCTTGAACCAAATTTACTTGTGTTGTTTTAAACAGGTTTTCATCCCAGCTATGGGTCGAAGCAGGTAGTGCCCCCAGGTGTCCTTTCTGGAACCTGGACGGGCGTTTATTGTTTGTATTGTGTCGTTATTGTTCGAAAATACCAGCACTTTGTTTAATTATATTTCATGGTCTAGAGTGGGCTAGACCCCGGTGGTTCCGGCCTACTGAGATATATATATCTCACACCCTACTTGGGCCACCATTGCACTGGGGTACCCGAGTAGATTCCATTTAGTTGTAGGACCCTGTTGTTGCTGTTTCTTGTACTTGGAGTTAGGAGCAAAGGACCGAGTTGGGGCTCGGGATGCTCATGGAGATCGCCCTCAGGGCTGGAGACTTTTGTTCATTTACTTCTGCATTGATGTGTAAGTATGTCGTGTGATTTAATTCTTTCACTGTATCATTAGCATGTCATGCATGCATCTCTTATATAAACTGCCGTTCACCAAATTTATTCAAACCTTATAAATGAAAAATGTTTTCCACTGTTTTCTTATTATTATTTACACTACTTCCGTTGCTGTATTTTTGGCCCCTTTGTTCCACTTTGATAAGAGGTTATAGTCTCCCCCCCTGACTCACCTTACACCCTCTCCGCTAGTTGGCAACCTCTGGCGTAAGGGGAGATGCGCTTGAGGCCGTGTCGCGGGTCGGCTCAGGTGACCTGGGTGTCCGGTTCAGGGTCGACCTGGGTTGGTTCGTGACAAAATGGTATCAAATGAGGTTTCTTTATTTTCATTGCCTTACTGTTTTGTGATTGGTAGACAGGAGATTAGGAATGTGTCTGTGCTTGGGTAATAGCCGTGTCTGGGACTGATCACCCCACGTACGGTAAATGACCAGGTGGCCAGGGCTGGGAATTGATGTTCATGTTGTTTGCTGTTACAGTTGATGTGATTTTACCTTGGGTGAATGTTGTACATTCCGCTGCTTATTTGTTTATGAAGAGGTTTTGAAAACTTTTCATGGCCCTATATGGCCAGAAAATTGCATTGCATGCATCATATTAGACACTTATAGATTCACATGTCATGCATATGTGCCATGCCATGTAGTTTCATTAGTAGGATGCCTACTGATTTTGATTGTGTGCCTTGGAAATATGTCATGTCTGGATTTATTTAGCACGCCTCTTTAGAAAGCATGTTTCGGTGATAACTAACATGTTTGGGTGATAACATGTCATGTTTTCTATCTTTCTTGTGTGTAATGCTCTGTGTTATAGCATGTTTTAGTGATTTCATCTTGTTAGCTTGTTGCCTTGTGTTAGCTGTTTGTAGTGGCTTGTTAGCTTGCTAGTAAAAGCTTGGTTTCTTTGGCTGAATTTGTTGGTTGCGATTACGACGGAGCCAGTTTTCCATTGTAAGGTGTATGGGCGCTTTATAATTGGGAAAAGGGTAAACTGTGGTTTCCAACCTTTAAAAGAGGGCTGCTAAGTTAAAATGTTAAATGAAAAAAAATTGATTTGATAAATGGGAGCCGAATGCCAACGGTAAGGTGTATGGGCGCCTTATCGATTGGTTGGTGGCCACCCATGTGACTAATCCTTGTTAGACCATAGTGTGTTTGAAAATGATTATTAATGTATAACTATTTCGTTTTGATTGACATAGTTTGGTGTGCTTTTAAACATGCTCAACTAGACCCGAGGAGGCCCGTTGGGGCACGTCCTTATGGAATGAGCTGATATGTGGTTGCTTTTGAAGAACTCGAATTGAATAAATGGGACCCTCGGGGTCGCCTCTTTGTTAAAAAGGATTTTAGATGCTAAATTACCTATTTATGCTTGGATAACATTATGTGTTAATTTTTTTTAAAGAGGAAGTTTGTTATAGCTTGTCTGTTTTTCCATGGGGCGTTGTCTGAAAACCAAGTAATTAGTTTTGAAATAGTAATTGTGGGTTGATTAAAATTCGTTAAATGGTTTAAAGGTTGAAAGGAAGTAATGAAGTGGATAAAACGGAAAGGGGGTTTTGAGCCTAGTAATCGTTGTTTTGCGTGACCAAGAGTTAGGGTCGACGTGTGTGCTTCGTAAGAGACTAGCCCGTGCTAGGTAGTACCCTTAGAGCTTGAGATGCCTTGTTTTCGGTGTGAGCTTATGATGTGGTGATCGTAGTTCGAGGAACGCCACCCGTGCGTTAAAGTGTTTCAAAAATAGCGCGCTGGTGAGCGGCTAGTTCTTACGATGACATGGACACCCCTAAGGTGGGTAGTGTCGCATGAGTTTCTGTTTTCATGTCGGTGCTTGCTTGGCTGCACGACTGTGATAAGTTTGGCTGTGTGCGCAATGCTTTAGAAACTCCGTTTGTGCGGGAAGAGTTTTAGCGGTTAAGCTTGGACGTATATGAATGGCTCGGGTGGTATAGGCATCAGAGTTGGTCCGAATGATCTTCTCATCGACCTTGGTTTAATCATAGTGTACTCTGCTAGATGAGACAAGCATGTCCCCCATCTTGACGTCGTCTTGGATACACTAAGATAGTGTCGGTTATACGCCGCGCTAAAGTTTAAATGTTGTTGGTTTGTTTCGTAATCTCTCTCTGGTTGTGTGTGGGATGCACAGTTTCTTGGAGTTACGGTTCGTGCTGAGGCACGATAGTTTTATAATAGTCTTGTGATGGCTTGACTTGCGAATGTCACCAAAGGTCGTGTAAGGACTTCGGTGTACGCGTAGTTGATAACGGAACAGTTTTAAAAGCATGTCGTCAGTTTAAGGGCGAGTGTGAATCTCAGGTCGGCGATGTCTTTCGAGGAAATCTTGCGTGACCAATTTTAGTTGGTTGATCGTGATTCAACTATTTTTATGGGTTGAGGTCCCTATAATGGCCTCAGATGTAAGCTCTGCTTTGATTTTTCAGTTGTAACGTGAGCGTTGGCTCGAGTTGTAAAGGATTAAGTGCAGTTTTCTTAGAAAGTTCTTAAAGGTGCACTGCGCGTTGGAAACGCAATGCGACCGGTTGAATGCAAATTCACGACCCTTGTAGGTCGGGAGATGTTTTTGTTGTTTTCCGCAGGCTTCTCGGGGACGAGAAGTTTTTTTAGGTGGGTAGTTTGTAACGAACCGTTTTTTGTTTTTAGAGCGGATAAAATGCGAAGGTTTTTGAACTTTTTCTTTTATCAACGGGTCGGTTTTAAAACCGAGCTTCGGAACGAGGTTCCGAGGTCTGGAGCCGTTTTAAGTGGTGATATCAGACTATTCGTGGTAGGTTTAACCGTGTGGGTTGGCCGTGAAGGGTACCCCCGGGTATCTCGTAGCAGGCGCGCGGGCTGCACACGGTGTTTCTGACGGTGCGGATAAAACAGTGCGGGTTGGGTGCGTTTTAGTTTTTGTTTAAAATTAAAATAAATGAAAATAAAATAAATTAAAAAAAAAACCTAAACTAAACACACCTCCCTCACCCTCACTCAACCCGCGACGCACCCCCTCCCTTCTCCCCAGGCGAGCCGCGCGCGACCCCCCCCCCCCTCCACGGTGCCGCCTCCTTCCCCGTTCTTCCCGGTTTTTCTTCTCGGCTTCACTCCGAATCATCATGGTAAGATATTCTATCCCTTCTCCTCCCCGTTTCCGGCTTCATTTTGAACTAATCGGCGCCCGGTGAGGTATGGCCGAACCCTAGGGCTTTGAGGTGGTCCATTTTTTCGTCTTGCTCTTGTTCTAGGTCGGCGCGGAAGGTCCGTTGGGACTCCTTGGCGCGCATTCCGGCAACCGACGCCGAAGGCGAAGCGGTTCGGGTGGTTTCGGATTGTTGGAATGGTTTCGGGGTGAGGTTTTCACCTTTCACCTTGTTTTTCACTTGTTAAATTTGGGGCTTTTGATGTTTATGAGTCCCTGGTTTGTCGTTGGCAGTGCGTTGAGCTTCGCGGTGTGGTTCGCCTTCATTTTGGCCTGTCGCCAACCCTCCGAGGTAAGGGTTTATTATTTCTGGTTGGTTTTTCCTAGCCTAAATTGGTTTATCATTGTGTCTTAAGGTTCGTAGTGGTTGTCTTATAGTGCGTTGGAGGTTTCAGTATGTTTTCGGGTTTCTGGAGTTTAGGCGACTCACCTGCGCAGGCATAGGTACGTATTTATATGTACGTGGGTTCCCCCGGCGTGCGTATATTTGTCCATGGCAGCGAATATACACATATACGGGGCTAGTTGTCCCCATTACATATATAAAAAAGTGTCTGTGCAGGTGAGTGGAGACAGGCTTATGTGTATAAGCATATGTGTAAGGATCCCCTTGTGCACGCTCATGGCCATGCAGAGCGTGTGCATAGGGGCTAGGTGTCCTTATACGTATGTGAAATCATGTATGCCTCGTGGGGGAGCAGCTGCAACAGCTTTAGTTAGAAAGCGCCAAGAGCCGGAGTGGACGGATGGATCCACCTTGAGGTAGGGTCCCTCTCCTTGCCCTTTAAATTTAATTAAAGTACTAGTGAGTTTAATATTGCACTTAGTATTTTAATTATGAAAGTTTAGTTCCGATTAAATTCTTCTGTGCAAATCGTGTGAATTGCAGGAATAAGATAAAAGAGTTTGTTTGGTCACTAAACTAACGATTTAATAATAAAACCCCTCTTTCGAGGTGCGCTGCCTTAAATCTAAAAATGTAGCAATATAATATCATGATTTCCTTTCCTATTGTTTGGCTTCTTAACTTTGTTAAGTGTTGAATGAGTTTTAAATAAAATTCTAAATATCACTAAATGAATTGTTTGATAAAGTAATGACATGTTTTCTAAAAAAACTCCTCCAATGGAGGTGAGCTGCCTTCAAAATAAACGTGTAGTAGCATATTTCTTTTTTTTTTATTGCTTGCTTAAAAGCCTTATGATACTTTATGCTTGACATTATACTTGATTAATGGCATGCTCGTACTTGTACCATCTAATGTCATTAATCACCTAACATAGAGGCATGTTGGTGCCATATGCTTTTTTTTACCTTCTATTGCTCGTGCAAGTTCCAGAATGTTGAAAAAGGATAGTTAATTATGAGAATTGATTATAAAAAGTTGAGATCTGATTTGGATAACTAAACGTGAAGGATTGATCATGAAATGATTATTGCGTCGATTGATTAATTAAGTGATAAATGAATGAGATTTTGGGTCCTAGACATGGCGTTCCAGATCGACTTAAAATCTGGGTTTGGACATGGAGTTCCTCCCCAATGGTTATCCAAGCTTGTGATATAGGGTGTTAGACATGACGATCTACACTGAATGAGATTTTGGGTCCTAGACATGACGTTCTAGATCGACTTAAAATTTGGGTTTTGGACATGGCGTTCCTTCCCAATGGTTATCCAAGCTTGTGATATACGGGGTGTTAGACATGTCGATCTACACCGAACGAATGATAATAATAATTTATGAAAAGAATGAGAGATGTGGGTAAAACCCGAGTGAATTGTGATCAAATAATGAAAGGTAAGAATGAGTGGATTTCCAGTCTGAGTAGAAATGATAAGTGAATAAATAGAGTAAGTGAGAAAAATGATAAAAAGTGTTTTTATGCTTGAACCAAATTTACTTGTGTTGTTTTAAACAGGTTTTCATCCCGGCTATGGGCCGAAGCAGGTAGTGCCCCCAGGTGTCCTTTCTGGAACCTGGACGGGCGTTTATTGTTTGCATTGTGTCGTTATTGTTCGAAGATACCAGCACTTTGTTTAATTATATTTTATGGTCTAGAGTGGGCTAGACCCCGGTGGTTCCGGCCTACTGAGATATATATATCTCACACCCTACTTGGGCCACCATTGCACTGGGGTACCCGAGTAGATTCCATTTGGTTTCAGGACCGGGTTGTTGCTGTTTCTTGTACTTGGAGTTAGGAGCAAAGGACCGAGTTGGGGCTCGGGATGCTCATGGAGATCGCCCTCAGGGCTGGAGACTTTTGTTCATTTACTTCTGCATTGATGTGTAAGTATGTCGTGTGATTTAATGCTTTCATTGTATCATTATCATGTCATGCATGCATCTCTTATATAAACTGTCGTTCGCCAAATTTATTCAAACCTTATAAATGAAAAATGTTTTCCGCTGTTTTCTTATTGTTATTTACACTACTTATGTTTCTGTATTTTTGGTCCCATTGTTCCACTTTGATAAGAGGGTATAGTCTCCCCCCCTGAGTCACCTTACACCCTCACCGCTAGTCGGCAACCTCTGGCGTAAGGGGAGATGCGCTTGAGGCCATGTCGCGGGCCGGCTCAGGTGACCTGGGTGTCCGGTTCAGGGTCGACCTGGGTTGGTTCGTGACAGAAAGCCAATTTGAGGCCATGTAGAAAGAGCAATGAAAATCGAACGAAAAATACAAAAACACCAATGTTTCCCCTCTCTATATCCGACCAAGGAAGTTGAAGATTATTGGGACTTCACAGCAAGTTTGAGTGGATATCGGCAACAACAAAAAACAATCACAATGGTACCATCAAAACAAATCTGAGAAAATTACACTAAGAAGAAATGTGCCGCTATGAAAGGCCCCATCCATGGAGCAATGATGATATAGAATTGACGAACTAAAAGATCCCTGAATCAAGGTGATCCAAAGATAGGGAAAGGAAAGGGGAATGCATGGAAAAAATAAGAAGGTGAGTGGGAAGGCACTGAGACCAAAATCCTCCAAATACCCCTCTATCTCCCATGGAATGTCCACACAAAATTTGTCAAATCATTTCACCATTCCATACATATCAATTGTATTCAATACATTAGTATAGTAGACTAAAATATTCTTCACTATTAATATAATAAATCCCATTCCCAAAGAGTAAGATAACACACTGAAATAAGACTATACAAACTTTTCAATTTATGATCCTAGTGTCCCTACCATCACTTGTTGAATTGTCTCCCAGTTGAAATACCACATGAATCCTCAATCTATACGTGGGATGAAATCATCCTATGTATATATTTAGGTACTTATTTTTCTTTTCTCTACATTATGTGATATTATAAAAATGTTAAAATAATTTTTATAGCTCTTTTATATATTCTTGGAGATACATATAAAAATAAATACATAGCTACAATTTGTAGGAATGAATTAACTATCCTATCATTTACACTATGATGAAACCAAAAAAAATTATATTCCAAAATGATATGATATTCAACTCAAAGAAATCCAACACACTTCCAAACAAAATAACCAATATAAATAAGTAATTACCACCAAAATAAAATTTCTAACATTCATGTATAAATAATAATTTAGCATTTCAACATATATTTATAGAACACCATATCCAAAAACCATATTTTTTAAAAAAATTACAAATATTTTTACTGATTTTTAAAAATTAGAAATAAAAAAATCAAATCATCTAGTATATTCCATTGGAAATAAATTTTAGAAAACAAAATAAAAAAAAATACGTTAAACCAAAATAATTTCAGTTCATGTAGAAAAATTTATTTTTTATAGAGTGTATATATATATTTATTTAAGAAATACACCATTTAATAAAATCATTATTTCAAAACTATTTAAAACCAAAATCAAATTTTTGTATACATTTCACCCAAATGTTCTCTTTATGAAATCTAACGTGATATTAACCTCTAATTGAATCCCATATATGAAAATCCATTCCTATATAAATAATTCCGAAATTATACCCCAATTTTTTAAAAAATCCCATTATAAAATCAATTTTAACATTATAAAAATTATAATTTTTCACAAATTCTTTTTCTCAAATTCAATTTTTTAAAAACATGTTATTTAAACCATTTTGGAAGCTGAGAAAAGAAATAATATAATGAATAAAAAAATCTTCAACTTTGAAAAAATACCAAAAACGTTGAAAATAAATTTTCCATTTTCATCCAAGAAATTATTATAAGGAAAAATTTAAACCACTTCTATCAATAAAAATTGATTCCAACCCATATCTATTCGTATTAAAAAATGGGTCAAACAAAAAAATGTTTATGTACATGTCTTTTACATGACCAAAATACCAGAAATCTCACAAATATCATTTAATACACAATTTCCACCCATTTTATAAAACATGTTTACTAAAAAATCACTTCATGTTCACACATATCTTAGTAGTAAACAAATAAATTATTACATATATTTAAACTAGGAATGAAATTTTATTAAAAAGTATAATTGAATTTTTTTATATTTATAATTTATTTTGAATATTATAATATATCATTCAATATTTTTAAAAATATCCACCAGACAAGGAATAATACATTCATAAATTAGACTACCAAAATCAACCTTATTAGTTTAATACCAAATATGAAAATTTACTTCATTCATGTGGTATATATTTTGTTTTTTATGTTCATAGTTCCTTTTTCCATTTTTTGTATTCTTATAATCAATTATAAAAGACTCAATACAAGTAATCATGAGAGTCTTTATTGAAATATTAAATGATATCTAATCTCAAATATATTCCTAAATTTAATAATCCCTAACCATATCCACCATTTATATAAACATTTTAATATCCACGTTATTACCACAAAAAATATTTTTTATACCTTTTTTCCCCACATAATGTAAAGAAACATTACTCATCTAATCATTTCATTGTTAGAATTTAAAAATAATGAAATAACCCATTTATTTTAAAAGTGATATGTTTATTTATAAGAATAAAATTCATCAATCACATGAATTAAAATATATTCCATAAAATCCAAATTACCAAACTATATGATAAATGAGATGAAAATACCATCAAAATATATTGTGGAAAAATAATCTCACTAAAGACAAAAATATACTCATTCTAGAAAAAAATATCTCTTATTCCTATAATTTATTAAAAACTCATGGTTTACTCTATAATGTTTTTATTTTGATGTTTCATAGCATACCACCTGAGTTTCACTGTATCATTTCACCATTAATATGGGAAACTGAGTGAATATAATAGATACCATTGGTGAAAACATAATTTTACCCATCCATAAAAACTTATCCAGAGGTAAATTAGAAAATTAAAAGGCCTTTTTAGTCATCCCCTTAATTCATGTGTTTTGGTAACAAATATATAGTATCAAACACATAACATGTGGGTAAATATATATATTTTACTCACTCAATAATAACCAAATCCATATAAAATATTATATAGTAAATACATGAATGATAACACATACAAACTTATATACTATAATAATAGAAAATGATATCTGATTTGTAAACATTAATCATTCAGATGACCCAAAGTTAAATTCAAAACCTAACATACATGAGTCTCCATAATAAAATCCTTATTACTATATAAAATTAAATCAATCATTGATCGTTTTTTTACAACTCATTCCAAATATCTGTAGATTTTATACCAATATTCATATGAATGGGTGAGTTTAAAAACTTAGTATGGTTTAAATCATTCCTTCCTATGTGCCCCATCTGTGTTTGAATCTAGTACGATACATATGTTTTAAGAAAACACACCATAAACCATTTCATTTTTTATAATAAAATATATCACATATATCATAAGTAACATACCATGTTTTATATATAACACCAAACAACAAACATATACCATCCTCATTTTAATTTTCATCCACTCATTCACCTTCAACCAAGTGGTCAAACACCTTCCAACCATTATAAACTCATTAAAATAATTATAAAATATTTTCAACGTCTTATGTATTTTTAAAACTCATATAAATCAAACTATTTTTTTATCCGCAAAACAGGGACTTACATACATGGAAATTGATGATGAATATTAATAGCATTGTAAAAAGGTAAAATTCCAGTGGGGAATTTTATATTAGAGGTTCTTGCATATCTTTTTTGATTAATAATCATGATTTTATTCCATTAATTAAAATAGAATCCAAATTCATATTTATTAATAAATCATGTACACCACTCATATGGTTTATAACACAACATAAATATATTATAAAAGAATTATTTTCTCCAATTATAATAAAATGTGAGAATTGAAATTATATCAACATAAGAAAAAATATAAAATATCATTCATGAATGAAGTACACAAATTAATGGGATAATTATATTATGGGGAATGAAAACAATGTTTTGGTGAATTTTGTATATGTTTATTTTAAGGATTAAATTATAGATAACATGCCACAGAGTCACTAAATCGGGGTTTTCAAACATCCTTTTGAATCTTGTAATTTAGTAATCTATATTTACATGATGTATTTGAGAAGGATTCTCACTCCCCTGGTTTTTACACTTATAGGATATTGAATTCAACACAATGTTTTCTCCAAATTACATAATAAGTGTTATATGAGTTATTATTCAGCATACTAATATGTAAGAAGTCCTATTTAGGTTTATTGAAAAAGTGGTGTTGGTATATAAAATGATTTTATGGGGGATAAAATGTTAAAGGATGTGAAATATAACTATGATTGAGTAAAATAAAGGGTGAAATCCTCGATAATAAATAATAATTTAGATTATGAAAATAGATGAATCCAGAAGGAAAAAGTTCAATGAATTCCTTGAAGTTAGGGTGTGTTATTTTAATTTTTAATGTAGAAAGTTATGTTATTATTCATGAAACACATATATTTAAATATTGTTTCTCAAAAATAGAATTCCATATTTTATATATTAATAAAAGGAACACATGAAGGAAAGAAATTTCCACTGAAGGTGTGTAAATTGATTTATAATTAAAGGGTGATAATGTTATTTCAATAATTCCAAATGCAAGGTAATTATAAGAAATATAAGAGTCTTTTGGTTTTTATATTCAAAAATGAATTTAAATTCCTATTAGAAGAAAAATATATATAAGGAGAAATTTTTTATGGTGTTTTATAGATTTTAAATGATTAATGTTTGGTTAAATAAAAAAACCATGATCCGAAAAAAATGGTTTATCTTATTGAATATTGATAGCTGTGAGAAATTTATAATTGAAGTCGGTTTAGGGGGAATATGTTTGTGGTTAAAATTCTAATTCAAAGACTATAAAAACAATGGTAAAATGGATAAATTATTTCAACATTTTAAAGAATTTATAGATAATTTTTAACTATGTTCTGATTTCTCCAAAATTTAAGGTGGAAAACATGTTTTGTTTTGTGTCATGGTGAGAATTTTCATTTTACATATATCCTACTAAAAATAGTGTGTTAATTTTGGTAATAGTGAAAATGTTAGATGTTTTAATTTAGAAAATAACCATCAATTTTCTTAGTGAAATTGAACAATAATGGGTATATGAAAAAACTATGGATGTCTTCATCTAGGAAATTCATATTATGGAAATGGTCAAGAAATTAAAATAATTGACATTTGGAGGTAGTAGTTCTTAATATCAATGGTCAAAAAAAGAAACCTTGATGTTTTTAGATGAATATCACGATTCTTAATATCCTAGTTTATATTTTAAAATATATATGTCCTTTGAAATTTAAAATATATTGAAATTATTAGAGGTATTAAAAACTATATTAATGGATTATTTAAAAAAATTCAATGAGGAAACATTTTTGGACTGATGATATGATTGTTTATTACATATTAGAAATAAATTAATTATTATTTCCTCAATTAATATTAATTTATTAATGAATAGAGACTATTTCATAGGCACACACTATTGAAAATAATCAGTATTTTAACTCATTACAATAATTTAAAAATGAAGGAATAAAAATAGGAAATTAATAAACATGATAATGTTTGGGATCATTTCTAAAAAAATAAAAAATTTAAAAAATTTCAATTTAAGTAACCAAATAATTTACATTTAAACAATAGTTCATAATAACATTTTATGTTTGAAGAGATCATTCAAAAAAAAGGTGGTTTAAAAAAATTAGGGATAGTGTATCCATATTAAATATTGGAAAAAAACTACTTCTACTTAGTTTATTTGGTAAATCAGTTGGTCTATGTTTTATACTCCTTAGTTATATGCCATTGTGGGAGTACTATGAAAATTTTCTTATCTCCTATTCTTTATTTCATTGATATTACGAGAGTATGAGGGAATTTTTCCAAATAAAAAATATAATAATATCATTTAATGGGGGGAATATATTGTTAAACCCTTATTCCACCCACCTTAGGGCATATTCCCTAGTGGTTTTAATAGATTTGTGTTATATAATGTGGTTATGATGGTTGAAAATGATGGAAATAATGATGGTGGATTTTTATTGGAATGAAAGTATTTGATTATGATCACACGATATTGATGTGTTAATTATGGAATAACCTTTTATATGAATATGGAAATTTTTCGTAATATTGTTTTATGTTATTTTGTTTAAAAAATATTATATTATATTATATAATTTTTCTGTGGTGATCTAGATATTTCATCTCCCTTATAGCTACCAAGTATAAACTGACATCCATGTTGTATATTACATTGGAAAAAATTTAGGATATTAACATCTATGGTAGAACATTCAATATGGGTGAATTAAAAAACATAAGATAAAAATCCATTCATTATATATTTTTTATAAATCAATAAATTATCGTAATGGAATTATGAACACAAAATGAAAATAATGTATGAAAGTGTAACCTAGATTGAGGGAAAAAATCTCAGGAAATAGTAGGACAAGAAATGAATGGAAAATGAAATTCTTGATATAAATGAAGAAATTCATTTTGATTCTATTTAAACGAAAGAAACTATGTATTTTATATCAGATAAAAATATATAGAATATATATATCGATTATATTGATAGATAATGATAAGTTAAAATTTCACAATCACTCTCTATACTATTCAATGATCTAAAATAATTTTATATTTATATTAATATTTAGACTTTACAAAATAAAATACATAATGAAATTATAATCTATGGATTTATGGAAGAGAGGCTGTAACTATAAAATTGGAAAATAATTTTCAATTCCCACTCCACAATATTTTTATATATTAATATAATTATTATCAATTAAACTTATTGTCATTTAACTAAAAGATGAATGTGGTTCAAATTACTAGATCATAAAATCATTTAGAAAATGGAATTAAAAAAATTATAAATTCATAGAAAATTCCATACCCACAATATTTCATTAATCAGAATATTCTATAAATGAAATTTCTTTTTCCCATGACATCACCGATTAAAATTTTACCATATATGATATATTCACTCATAGAGATATATAATTAAAATGTAGTGGGTTATAAAAATTACAACCTTATAATAATTTGATATGAATTTTAAAATTAAAAATGATAAGGAATAAAGAATTAATATCTATGTAATGAAGGCCCAAATATTACTAATTTCCCATTAAATGATAAAACAAATATGAAAAAATGGATGTGTTTAAATACATAATCTCTTCTTGGATATGAATTTATTAATATCCACTTTCTCTTTGTGTATTGACCAAACCCAAATTAATTCTTATAGTAAGGTCTCCCAAAAAACCTAAATAGATTTTGGAATTGGATCATTGAGACATATAACCATTTTGGTTCTCTTGGATTATCATATGATCATCTCTAATTTATCCATTTTATATTTTTTATATTCCATCATTATATAAAATATTTTTTTATGACCATAACTCTTATAAATAAAATTTCCTTCTTGATTTAATTAAATGACTTATGATATAATATGTTTATAGAAAACACATGAAATTATTTTGTTTTATTATGCCCTTTAGATTTAAATGACTTTTAAGAATCATTAGTACATATAATATAGTAATTGAACTGCGATAAAATTATCCCTATAAATATATGGTTTTAATAAATCCAATTGTTAGAGAGAGGGGTTGTGATGTCCTCAATGAGTAGGATCTTTCCATATGAATTCCATATATCAAATATTAAGAGGGATATAGAATTTATGGGAATTTCCCTTGACCATTCCCAATATTAGATCAAAAAATATAATTACGAGTGAATCAATTAACTAGTGAAGTTCAAGATCATCGAGATCATGACCCAAACCATGTTCGTTGAATAGTCCCATGAAATGCCCACCATCATGCACCTTAATCTTAGAGTGTATGATGGTGTATAAAATGGATATGTATCACAAACCTACAAATATGAAAAATCTGTGTTCATTTTTATATAATAATTAATATATTTTCAACTTATTATTGTTACGTTGTAAAAAAATTCGAATGCAGCAATTTTATTTTTTGTGTCACGACCCGTCCCCTAGGGCCCATGTCGTGACTACCCAAAGCCCGCCTTCCAAAGGCCAGGGGCTGAAGACTAGCACCAGAAGGCGTATTCCCTAAAACCAAGAAGGCCTTGCCTTTATATCCTACAAACACACTCAACCAAGCACATAACAAGATAGGAATGCTAGAAAACTGTAAAGTAAATATTGTTTCTACAGTATGTAAAAGGGGCCAGAATTCAAGCCTAACTGGAAAGTACAAGAAAACTGAAATGTACAAGTAAACTGAAATAGATCTTGTGGACACCCATCAAGGATCCTACATGAAGGATAGGTATAGCTCCCAAATGGTCATATCTGCGGTACGCCTCATCTAATTTACACCTTTGAGCTACCTCCAATCCGGGTACACTTGTCCTTAGTTAGCTCTGTCAGTCATCTACACCAAACACAACATGGTGCGGGCATAGCCTGTGTAGGGGTGAGTATAATGATACTCAGTAGGGACCCCAAGACACTCGAAGGTCTCACAAAACCCACAAAGGACAATCCAAAAAGCATGAAAACATCTGACAACCCTACTTAGGTATATACCCATACTTATACAAAAGTTATCAACTATACCGATCTTATTCATGGGGGAACTCAAGCCCCAATTCCATAGCCAAAGTACAAATGTTCCACGAAGTAAAGTATACCACGAAGGTAACACCACAAAGGTAAGTACCACAAAGGAAACGCCACACAGATGAATACCACAAGGGGTATAACCACAATGGTAAGTACCATGAAGGTAACACCACAAAGGTAAGTAAAACATAGGTAACGCCACACAAGAATAATACCACAAATGTATCACCCCAAAGGTATGTACCAAAAAGGTAACAACGCAAAGGTAATTACCACATATTTAACCCCACATTGAAGAATACCATAACGGTATCACCATGAAGGTAAGATCCACAATGGTACGCCACAGATAATATTACCACAAAGGTAAGGACTCAAATCACACCAGTTATAACATAGGTACAGTAGAAAAGATGATTATATGTAACTACTAAATCATATTACTCTATTAAGAGGCAGACCCACGTAGGATCCTAAATCATCCGACCCATGTAGGATATTAGCACAGCAAACCCATGTTGCATCCTAATAAAGCGGTCCCACATAGGATCCTAGAGTATTCTCACATGGATTCCTAGAGCGGATCCAAGTGAGACACTTGAACATAGACCCACATAGGATCTCAAAGCATAGACGCACATAGGATCCTTTTCTCATGTTACAGCTAGCTACATGGTTCTCGTACTAAGCTCACTTGATTTCGGGAGGGTCTCCTCCTCAAGCCATAGGTCGATACTCCAACTTCCATGAAGTCTCACAGAAAAGTATGCCAAAGGACCTCCATGTGATAGGGGTCTCAACGCAATAGACGGTGCGTGAATCAGACGCCTGGTCTGTAAGTTATTGGCCTTTTAGTCTCGAGGGCCCGATTGGATTCACGTCTGATCCACCCATACATGCACCAAATGTATCAAAAACACAAGTGTGGTATACCAAAAAGAACGTATAGATCCATGGTTTTTGGCACCGTAGACTGTTCGCCAAATGGATGACCGTAGCTCAAGATATTTCCAAAAAAAAAGGGTCAATGTTGGTCTGGGTCGAGTCCGACCCGGTCGGACCGACCCAGCCTAGGACGACCCACCCCGGTTTCGGTTGACCCAGTTTTGGTCGACCCGGTTTGGGTCGACCATGCCCGATCCGGGTCCGGCCCAATTTCAAACCCGACCCTCTTGGTCTGGCCCGGCCCGCTAGGTCCTACCCGTCCCGCTGGGTCCGTCCTGGCACACTGGGCGGCCCGCGGTGCGGTGGCCCGCTGCGGCTCACCGGACAGTCAGCCTCCTCCACATGACGCAATCGTGCGCCGCGCCCCCACCAGCGGCCGGCTCTGCCATCCCCCTTCCCTTTGCGTCCATGGAACAAGGTCGTGGCTCCTACTCCCCCGGCAGCACGAACATGTGATTCCACCTCCCATTCGTGCGGCCAGCCGATGGGTCGCGACCATTCTCCGGCAGCACGGTTGCCCTGTCGTCGTCTTCGCGGCCGGTCGTGGTGTCAGCCGCCGCTCTTGAGTCCAACTGGTTCCAATCTCCAGCACTGATCTCTCTCCTCATCCATTGCGAAGATCACATCATAAAACACAGGGGTTTCACAGGGCATGGGCCATGTTAATTTGTCTCACACCCTCCGCATTAGAGAGACAGTAAGCAGCTCATGGGGAGAGATTCAACATTAATGAAAATTATTGAAGATAATTCAAAATCACACCCCTACCTTGAATGATTATTGACGTCAGTGAGGAGGGAAAGATGGATGTCAGTTCATTTTCATTGAAGATGTTCCTTGTTGGAGAGGGCGTTCTTCGTTGGAGATGGCGTTCTTTGTTGGTGAGAGCGTTCTTCATTAAAGAAAGGTGTTTCTCCAAAGTTCTCCCCTTTTTCCCACACTTACCCCCAATTCCACAAAACTGAAATAGTCAACTTATTAAATTAATTTTTACTAATTTAATTAGAGTTGATTCTTAATTATGTTTATGTTGGTATAATTAAAATAATGGAAAGTGGCACAATTGATTAGGATAGAACCAAGAGTCACCTCCCTCATTAAATAGGGAGTTCAAGGGTCAGGTGGTCCCCACCATTAATTTCAAATTTGGGGGTTTTCTATCTCAGGTGGTCCCCACCACCGATCATTCAAATGGGATGTTTAAAATAAAATAAAAGTTTGTTCTTTAATTTATTTTTAATTCCTTGAAAAACACAAAAACTAACATTCAACCTTGTCCTACTGCAGTCAAGGTGAAAGTCTCCTTAAGCGAATATCGGTGCTGCAAGTTCAACCGTGTCCTCAGATTTCAATTCCAATCACTGGTTCAAAAGCTTCAAAAACCACTCACACGTTTATTGAACGTACCTAAAATATTTTGAGAAATTTATTCTCGGTACACGGGTCCATGGAATCATGTTCCATCAATTTTCACAGACTCGTAAAATTCCCATATAATTAACAGAATACATAGAATTTCCCCAGTATTTACATTCTCCCCACCTCAGTTATTTATTTCCTCGAAATACAAAACACAAACTAAGAAATAACTTGGGGGTACTGAGCACGAATATGAGCATCCCACTCCCATGTGCTCTCATAGAGGTTCCTGTGCTGCCAATGTATGCACACCAAAGTTATTGACTGCCTGTGAAGGACCCGCTCCTGTCGATCCTCAATCTCTACCGGAACCTCTATAAATGTCGCCCCATCATCGATGTTTATATTTCCATTGTCAATGTTGTCTTAATGGTTGTGCACATATCTCCTCAGCTAGGATACATGGAAGATGTCGTGCACCTGGTGTAACTGAGGTGGAAGAGCTATGTGGTAAGCCACCTCGCCAACTCTACCGAGGACCTGAAAGGGTCTGATGAACCTCGGAGATAATTTGTTTCCCCGACCAAATCTCTGCAAACCTCATCGGGGTGAGACCCGTAGAAATATGTGGTCTCCATCCCCGAACAATAGAGTTCTCAGTCTCCTATCATCATAAGACTTATGCCTAATCTGTGCAGTCTTCATCCACTCCTAGATGATCTTAACCTTCTCCATGGTAACCCATACCAAATCTGGTCTCATGAGTGTTGACTCCCCTGGGTCAATCCAGCACAAAGGCGATCTGTAAGGTCAGCCATACAACACCTCAAAAGTTTACATCCCAATGGTGGACTGATAGTTGTTGTTTTATGAAAACTCTAAAAAGGGAAAGTGATCCTCCCTGGTATGACTAAAGTCGAGGATGCAAGCATGTAGCATGTCCTCGATGGTCTAAATGGTCCACTCTGTCTGGCCATCCATCCGAGGATGGAAGGCAGTTCTCAAATGAAGTTATGTCCTGAAAGCCTCCTGCACCACCTTCCAATGCCAGGAATTGAAACTTCAATCATGATCGGAGACAATCGTCGATGGTACTCCATGAAACCACACAATCTTCTGCACATTTAGGCGTCCCAATATCTCTACTAAACCCTAGTCTCTGATCTGTAGGAAGTTGGCCGACTTGGTGAGTCGGTCGATGATCACTTAGATAGAATCATGACCCACGGATATATGAGGTTGTTCTATCATGAAGCCCATGGATATCACATACCACTTACCCTTTGAGACCTCTAAATGATGAACTAAGCCTTCTGGAATGTGATGCTCCGCCTTCACTTGCTGACTAGAGAGGCACCGAGAGTCAAACTATGCTACTAAATTCTTCATTCAAAGCCACCAGTATTTTCGTCAGAGATCTTGGTACATCCTCGCCACTCCTAGATGTACCGCTAAAGGGTACATATGTAACTCCCTCAATAAATCCTCCCGAAGTGACACGGGTTCCATGGTACGTCCTCTAAAGAGGATGAATTGCTCCCCACCTTCATAAAATCCATCAGGTGAATGTCCTGTGGATATCTGAGCACATCGAGCCTCAAAGTCATTGTCCCAACATTGCACCTCCCTGACTCGCTGAAGAAGTGGGGCAGTGACTGTAAGAGAATGAAAAAAAGTTTCACCCTCTCGATCGATAAAGGATATCTACAAAGTAGCCAGCTGCTCTGTCGCCTCCCATAGTATTTGTATATTAGATCTTCTGTTGAGTGCAACTACTACAACATTCCCCTTACTAAAAGTATAGACTATCTTGAAGTCATAGTCCCGGAGGAACTCAAGCAAACACCACTATCTCAGGTTCAGGTCTTTCTGAGAGAAGATATACCTGAGACTCTTGTGATAATAGTAGACTATAAAATGGGTTCCCATGAAGTAATGTTGCCACATCTACAAGGCGATGACCAATGCCACTAACTCCAGGTCATGGGTAGCGTAGTTCTGCTCATGATTTCTCAACTATTGAGAACCAAATGTGATAACTTCTCACTCCTACCTCAGGACACATCTTATCTCAGTCCCTGATGCATCACAGTAGACTTTTTATACAATTCCCTCTTCCGGAATCCTCAAGATGGGGGCACTAGTCATCCACTACCTCAACTATTGAAAACTCTGACGGCATCTCTCTGATCAGACGATGGGTTTCCCATTCTTCGTCATTACTGATAATGGTGTTGCAACTCAGGAGAAATATGGCTCCAGCCTCCTGTAGTATCCAGCCAAACCCAGCTAAATCTGCACCTCTGTCACACTGTTGGGTGGATCCCAACCTAATACCTCCTTAGTCTTCGTTGGATCCACTACAACTCTAGCCTCCGAGATGAGATGTCCCAGAATGTGAACCTCTCAGATCCAAAACTGGCACTTCGAGAGCTTACCCTAAAGATGGTTCTCTCGGAGTGTGTCCAGAACTATCTGCACATGATAGGCATGCTCATCCTTAGTAGGCGAGTAGATCAGAATGTCGTCGATGAAGAATACTACAAATCGCTCAATGTATGGTTGAATGATCATGTTTATGTGTCCCATGAACACTTCTGGAGCATTGGTCATGCCAAACGTCAAGACCAAAAACACATAATGGTTGTATTGACATTTGAATGTCATCTTCTACACATCCTCTTCCCATACTCTGAGTTGGTGATAGCCTGATCTGAGGTGTATCTTCGAGAACCACTATGCCCCCTTCAGCTGATCAAAGAGGTCTTGAATCCTCAGAAGTGGGTACATGTTCTTCACGGTCACCTGGTTCAGGCGTAGATATTCAACACAAAGTCTCAAGCTCCCATCCACCTTCTTGGACATCAAAATCGGGGCTTCCCAATTAGAAACACTAGGTCGGATGAATCTCTTCCTCTACAAGTCCTCTAGCTGTACATGCTGCCCACGAAGCTCCGCAGGAGCCATCCGATACTCTGGTGTAGATATCAGTCTCATCATGGGGTACAAGTCAATGTAAAAGTCGACCTCTCTGTGAGGAGGTAGACCTATAACATCATTAGGGATGATATCTATGTACTGGTCCACCACTACAGGATAACTCATACTCTCCACATCAACCGCTCTGAGGGTAAGTCTAGCCAACTGATGAGTGATTAGGTGCACTCTCCTCCGGGTAAGTCCATCCTAAGCTACAAAGTCTCCCTTCTCACTGGTTAAGGTAAACCTAGTCCTATAATTGAAGACACACCGCAAATTGTACCTAATACAGTCGATCTGGGTGTGCACTTTAGATAACTAGTCCATACCCAAGATGATGTCATAAGGACTTGACGCCACTTCTAGGAGATCCCAACCAAATATCTCTCTTCCTAGAGTATTCTCACACTATCAACACCTGTTTTTAATCATCGAATCCTATCCTGTAGGAGTCTCTAGTCGTAAGGATAGAGCCAACAGCTCTGTCGGAATCTCTGTACTCTGAACAAGGGAAGTGTCTATAGAAGAATGACTGGCACCTGTGTCTATAAGTATTAGAGCTAAGGTGGAGTAGACACATATCGTACCTTATATCATCTCCGGAGTGCCGTGATCATAGGCCTCGGCTTCTTGAAGATAAGATTTCCCATGTCCACCTGCTCCCTGTAGTTTGGGTGGACCACCAGGTGGTGGTGGAGGTAACATCTCGAATCGTCACCCACTGCCCTATGCACGGCCAGCTCCTTTGTCACGTCTGTCTGCTCCCTACGAACCTCCTCGGTCGAGACACTATCTCATCTTGAGAGTTCCTTCGACTGTCTGATGATCAGTCATATGGTGGGTCGAGCAGTCTCACACCATGTGACCCTACCCGCCGCATGCGTAACACTACATGATCCTCGCATGACTGACTCTATCTCTAGTGCCCCGCACAACCGACCCTGAATCCTATGGTCGTCCACCTATAGTTCTGGTCCTCTTGGTCCTATGTGACATCTATCTACTACTATATGTAGAAGACTCTACTATATGACGCCCGGTGGTAGGTCTCGTTACTGGTGACTACCCAGCAAGAAAACTCTCCACTAATAGAGATCTCTCTAACACCCCCTCCTTTGTCGGGATGCTGAGGGAAATCATCAAAACCTTGATCTAATTCTTGAGGCCCTACTCGAAAGACTGGGACCTGAAGAATGGTTCCTGCACCATATCAGTTGAGTAGCATGATAGGTTGGTGACCCTCAGGGTGTACCAATCCACATTCATGATGCCCTGTAACAGATGAAGAAGCCCTTGTATGAACACAGTGTGAAGGGTTGATGGGGCAAGCTCTGCCCAAAACAGGCTCTCAAAGTCTGCCCAGAGATGTGTCACCACGTCGTGAACCTGGAGCATGAATCTCCACAATCATCTTATTGCTGCATGTACAAGACTTCCAACAATGATCACCATGAGATCAGTTGCTGTCCCTACCAGTCGGAAGACTCTAACCACAGCCTCCAACTAATCCTCAGTCGCATGTGGATCTATCTCGCCCTGCAACCTCAGCGGCCTCTGGTGCTAGGACTCGTGGTACGTGTTCAAGCAGCGTGCACCCTATGCTGCTAGGTCTGGTGAAATAGGTGGCCCAAAGGGTAATGGTACTGTTGGTTCCTCCACTTGCACTTCTATAGATACAGGGCCCTGCACCGAGGCCTCGTCCCTCAGGGGGCTATCGACGCGTACTATACCCGGAACCCTAGCTGTATGTCTGAGTGGAGGCAACCTTAAAAGAAATAGGTGTTCCATGGTCAATAATTTATACCTAGTGAGTAGACTCAAAGATTTCATAAAGAAAACCTTTCAAAACATGCGCGCAATCAGTGTTTTCATGCATATAGTCAGAAATCAGAAGTCAGGGTTCTGGTGTATGGATACCTCAGCCGCCACACCAACATTGGATTCCCTAATATAATAACCACACTCACTACACATAACACTATTACCATTAAAAAGGGGCCAGAATACCAGCCCAATTGGGAAGTACAATAATATTTAAAAGTACATGTAAAATGAAACATCTCATGTGGACACCCGGTGAGGATCCCACTTGAAGGGTAGGTAAAGATCATGAATAGTCATCTCTACAGTACGCCTCGTCTAATATCCACCTCCGAACTACCTTCTATCCTAGTACTCTCATCCTCAGTCAGCGTTGTTTGTCTTCTGCACAAAACACAACAAGGTGCGGGCATAGCCCGTGAAGGGGTGAGTATAACAATACTTTGTAGGGACCCTGAGACCCTCGAAGGTCTCACATAACCCAAAAAGGATAATGCAAAAAACTATAAGATATCTGATAACCCAACTTAGGTATTTTCCCAAACATATACCTATGTTATCAAGTATACCCATCTCATTCATGAGGAAACTCAAGGCCCAATTCCTTATCCCAAGTACAAATGTTCCAAGAAGGAAAGAATACCACGAAGGTAATGCCACAAAAAAGAATACCACAAGGGGTATCACCACAAAGGTAAGCGTAGCGAAGGTAACACCACAAAGGTATATACCACATAGGTAATGCCACAGAGAAGAATACCACAAAGGTATCACCGTGAAGGTATGTACCACAAAGGTAACACCACAAAGGTAAGTACCACATAGTTAACGATGCACAGACGAATACCACAAAGTTATCACCATGAAGGTAAGTACTACAAAGGTACGCCACAAAGAAGATTACCATAAAGGTAAAGACTCACCTCACACCAGGTATAACTTTTCAATGGTAGGAAAGATGATTAGATGTAACTACAAAATCGTCTTACTATGTTAAGAGGCAGACCCATGTAGGATTCTAAATCATCAGACTCACATAGGATCCATTTATAGCAAACCCATGTAGGATCCTAGTATAGCAGACCCATGTAGGATCCTAGAGTAGTCTCACGTGGATTCCTAGAGTGGATCCAAGTGAGACTCTCGAACATAGACCCACGTATGATCCCAAAGCACAGACCCACATAGGATCCTTCTCTCATGTTACAGCCAGCTATAGGGTTCCCACACTAATCTCACATAATTTCAGGAGGGTCCACTCCTTAATCCACAGATTGATACTCCAACTTCAAAAATGTCCCACAAAGAAGTATCCCAAAGTACAGCGACGTGATAGGTTTCTAAATGAAAAATACAGTGCGTCAATCGGATGCTCGGTCTACGCGTTATTGGCATTTTAGTCCCGAGGGCCCAGTTAGATTTGTGTCCGATCCAACCCAGATGTACCCTAAAAATTTCCAAAACTCGTGTGGGGTATACCAAAAGGACCACCTCGATTCAAGGATTTTGACGCTACAGATGGTTCGTCAAATGGATGCTCGTAACTCAAGATATGGATGAAAGAATGAAAAGGGTCGACATTGGTCCGGGTCCAGTCCAACCCGATCGGAACGAACTGGCCCGACGTGGACTGACCCTGGTCCATCCATGGGTCGTGAACGGCCCGCTAGGTCTGGACCGGCCCACTAGGTGGCTAGTGGTGTGGCTGCCCACGGTTTGGCGGCCCGCGGTGGGGCGGCCCACCGTGCGGCAGCCCTTGGTGAGGCGGCCTGCGGTGCGGTGGCCCAGCACAACCAGCCTCCTCTGCAGTCCACGGTGTGGCGACCCTTGGTGCCGCATTCCATGGTGAGGTGGCCCACCTCAGCTAGCCGGGTGGCCAGCCTCCTCCACGCGGCGAGGTCGCACGTCGTTCCACCACCGGCGGCCGTCTCTGTCGACCTCCCAACCTTCGTCGCCGCGACACACGGTTGCGGCTCCTACTCGCTCGGCAGCATGGACGCATGCCGCCACCTTCCCTTCACATAGCCATTCAATGGGACATGGCCCTTCTCTGGCGGTGTGGTTGCGCTGCCACTGTCTTCACGACCGGCTATGATGCCGACCACCGCTGCTAAGTCCCACTGGTGCCAATCACTGGCACCGGTCACCGTCCTCCTCTATCGCGAAGATTGCAACATGAAAAACAAAGGTTGTCAAGAGGTCAGGCCATTTTCATTAGGAATGAAACCTCTACATTAGAGTGGGAGGAAGCGGCTCATGGAGAGAGATTCAATTTAAATGAAAATCAACAAAGGTAAATCAAAATCACACACCTACCTCAAAGGTTTGTTGATGTCGGTGAGAGGGGAAAGAAAAACGTCGGTTCGTTGTCATTGAAGACGTTCCACGTTGGACAGGTCGTTCTTTGTTGTAGGTGGAATTCTTCATTAGATAAAGCGTTCTTCATTAAAGAAATGTTTTTCTCCAAAGTACTCCCCTTTTGCAAACAGTTCCCCCCAATTCCACCAAAATTAAATACCCAACTTATTAAATTATGTTTTATTAATTTAATTGGAGTTGGCCATTAATTATGTTGATGTTGACATAATTAAAATAATGGAATGTGGCACAATTAATTATAAGATAACCAAAATCCACCTCCCTCATTAAAGTGGGAGTTCAAGGGTCGGGTGGTCCCCACCATTAATTTCAAATTTTGGGGTTTTCCAGCTCGGGTGGTCCCCACCACCGAGCATTCAAATGAGAGGTTAAAATTAAAATAAAAGTTTTTTCATTAATTTATTTTTAGTTCCCCAAGAAACATGAAAACTACCTTTCACCCTCATCCTACTATGGATGTGGTTAAAGTCTCCTTAAGCGAATATCAGTGTTCTGAGTTCTACGGTGTCCTTAGTTTTCAATTCTGAGAACCGGTTCAAATGTTACAAAAACCCACTCACATGTTTACTGAACATACCTAGAAAAAGTTGAAACATTCATTCCAGGCACATTGTACCTCAGAATCAGGCGCCATCAATTTTTTCAAACTCGTAATATTTCTATATAATTAAAAAAAATTACATGGAATTTTTTATGTCTATACATTTTGTTAATCTTCTAATTCCTTTATAGAAATTTTTTTGATGAATTTATGGATTTTTTAAATAATTAATATTTTATTATGAAATTAATATTACATAATTTTTATAAAATATTAATGATATTATAATTTTATGAAGCCAAATATAATTCTTATAACGGTTCAAAAACTATTATTGTCAAAAACATATATCTTTTTCCATAAATGTGTAGTTTTTTAAAAAGGTAAATTTAACATATTTATAAAATTATTTAGATAAAATGAATATTATTTTGGAAATGAATTTTTTTAAAGTATCCAATAGTTAATTTCTCATAATTTTTTGATATAGATGAATTTTAAGGTAAAAATTAAATATAGTATAAATATACTTTGTGTTCTATGACATCATAATGACCCAAATGTGATTAAATATGTAATATAAATGTAATCCCAGGCCATATATATTTTTTCCCTTAAAATAATTTGATTTCATATTATTTTATTTATTTTTTATATCCATTTTGAAGCCTCCATGACTTATAATATATTTTAAGATATAAAAGTCATTTCTTTAAGTGTATAACCCACCTCCACATCACAAATGAAAATATTTTAATATGTTAGAAAATAGTAAATATAAAACAATTTAATACAATACCTTTTTGAATAAAACATGCGAAAACCCCATGGGGTGGTATGTGGTTTGGATATTTTATTATGTAGAGTCCAAAACCTTATTAATAAATAAATCCACATACTTTCATATATAAACCCACACAATATCCCATTTATCATCACTCAAATTCATTGGAGAACATCTAAACTCATCCATCCACTCCCTAGAGTCCTTTCAAGGATCCGCCAATATCTCAAGAATTCCATCACAAGCCTTTGGAGTCACATATTCAGGTAAGGGAACCTCATCTTCTTCTCTCCTCTTTAATCATTCACTCTTTTATCTTATGTATTTTCATTTAACTTTTATTATGTTGGTATATATTCTTACATATCCCTTTTAATTTCCATTTAATTTATAAATAATGATAACCCCTTTCACTCTCAATTCGTTATCCTGTGAACCTTTATGTACACCGATTACTGAGCTGAAATTCTGTAAGGGATCCTCACATTCTCTTATTTATTCAAGACTCATTCTGAACATAAGATTTATATTTCCATTTCCTTGTATAGGTATATTCAGTTCCATGTCCTTATTGCATCCAATTTGATTTCAAAATGTCGAAATTACCCTTACACTATCATCAAACATTTTTTTGGATTTTTATGTAATGTTGTTATGTTGCCGAAATTTCACCGCAATTTTCCATGACACAAAAATTCTGTATTGAATACCATACCCATTTTTCTATCAATGGTATTATAATTTTGCACATATACTTATTTATTGGGTACTTTTATGTACTTATTCCTCATTACTTGATCAAGGAATAAATTATTATGTTGAATGAATCAATTTTCTATGATCTATTGTCACACTTAAGAATGAGAATGAAATGATTATGAGAGATGCATCCAAATAGCACTCCAATGCATTGAATAATGTTCAGTATCATTATACATCATGTTGGGACAGGGGTATACCGTATTCAATTATAATAATTTTTTACACCTTGAATTATTGGTGGTTTATCCTTGATCTATGTTTATGATGCAGTGTTTTAAGTTGTTTCCTCGTTTCCCATGTGATTATTATCATGATATATCAGGACTTATTATTCATGTTCCTTTTATTCCCCATTGACATGCCTATTGTCTTACATGTGTTATCTTATACATTTTATACCTTTTATATTCCCTTATTAGAATTTATAACTCACCCCATTCTTATATTACTCCCTAGGATATCTCATGCAGTTTTGAGTGTGATCATGTTAAATAAATTTTCAATAAATATGTTATATTACATGATTTATGTTGTAATTTAATGTACCTAATTCTATAAGACACTAGAATTATAAATAATTTTTGTTTTATTATGTGTAATATTATGTAACAAATATTGTATGAACATGAAATAAGATTAATGTTTGTTATAGTTGTTATAAGAGAAAGGTTTAGTTATTTTTGGGATTAGGATGAGATAACTCTAGTAAATGCCTTAGAGATAAGACTATGTATAAGAAAAATCCCAAAATTTTGTTATGAAAGGATAAAATTATTTATCAAGAAAATAAATTCATATTTGGATTATACAAGTGGAAATGGTTTGGGAATAGATGTACATAGGAGTAATAACAATAAAAATGTATCCCAGACCTAAGATGGGGTAACCTAGTACAAGAAAAAATGGGCCTTACCACACACATGATTTGAACATCCCAAGGGGTGTGCTTTGATAAATTCATAAGCTCATTAAAAACCATTATTAAGGGAACAGAAAAGTCACACAAGAATATATGTTAGTAAATAGATTATTGATGGAATATATTGACGCCTATAAATTTATAATTTAAGGAAATAAATATAAATTTTGTAGTTTCCCTTTAATTTCACTTGATTCACATTTATGTGTTCAATAGTTTAAAATTAAACATCTCTAATTCTATATTGGATAATATAGAACCATAATCTAAAATTGAATGGCCAGGTCATCTGACATAGTTCTCTGCCTTCCTTTATATCATCATTGTTTAGTAAAACTATCCAAACACCACCACAAATCCTAAATGTAGATATGTTAGTGAAAATAAAAAATGGGGAAATTATTACATCCCAAGTATATAACTCCTCCCATATCAACTATTTTTGTATGAAATTCCCAGTGAACCTTTTCATACTACCCTATGGTAATTATTATTTAATTATGGGCATGGATTAGTTTTCCCTACATAGAGGCATCATAAATTTCCACGAGAAAGAAATTACACTTCATTTGGATAATATCCCATGATTATATACAAGTGAATGTAGTATGATGAACCTTATATAACATTATCATCTCATGAATGGATATTATTGAACTATGAGAAAGCATATCTAGCACAAATAATTGGGTCTATGGAATGGATAATCCTCAACTATTTTCATATTGTTAGGGAATAGACTGTTGTGTTTCTGAGGAATTATTTTGTTCTTATTTTATTAGGAAGGTTTTGTTTTCAAATTATCCTATGCATGGGGTGCTTCCAATATCCAATAATCTGTTTATGATAGATATTGTGGAACATGAGGACTTAAATAAAAAAACACTGGGGAATCTGGGTAAAGAATTTATACTCCAAAGTGCTTCACAATGGGGTGCACAGGTCCCCTTTGTCATGAACAAGTATGGGTTAATGTGCCCTTTCATTGATTATTTTGTGCTCAAAAAGATCATGATAAAGAACAATTATTATTTTCCATGGATTGATAACTTGTTCGATCTGATATGTGGGAAACAATACTCCTCCGAGATTGATCTACTGTCGGGATATTACTAAGTTAGGGTGAAGATAGAGGATATCCTCAAGATCACTTTTTATAAAAGGTATGATCACTATGAGTTCATAGTGATGCCTTTCTGGCTCACTAATTCTCCAAAAATCTTCATGGACGTGGTGAATAAACTCTTCAAAAATTAACTTAACACATTTTTGGTGGTATTTATAAATGATATTCTAATATACTATAAAATAATGGAGGATCATGTAGAGCTTTTAAAAAATCGTCTAAACACCTTAAGTAATGAGAATATTTATTCCATGAATCAAAACTATGAGTTCTAGTTGAATTAAGTATCATTATTGGGGGGTATCATCATAATAAATGAGATATATTTGTATTCTTCAATGTCAAAAAAAATCTAAAATTGGAAAAGGTAAACATCTATGTGTGTTATCCATATTTTCCATCAGTTAGCAAGGTATTTTCATTTATTAGTGAGAAATTTCTCATGATTATCAAACTATTTAACCATGATAACTTGGATAGAAGTCATGTTTTCCTAGAATTTTTATTGTGAAGAGATCCTCACATGGATAAAAAGGAGTCTTATCACTACCCATGTTCTCACACTACACACATATGTAAAATCTTTTGAGGTATTCAATGATTCATCGAAGAATTGATTAGGTTGTGTGTTAAAATATAATGAAAATATCATGGCCCTTTCATCAATGTAGTTGAAAGGTCACGATAAAAACAATCCCACACATGATCTATAGTTACCAACTGTGATCTTTCCATTGAAAATTTGGTGACATTGTCTCTTTGGAGAGAGGTGTGAGATATATACTGATCACAAGTGCCTAAAATATATATTCACAATGAAATATCTTATTATGTGCTTCTGAATATGGTTAGATCTCATCAATGATTATGACTGCACAATCAGCTACCATCCTAGCAAATAAAAAATAGTTGGATATACTCTAGGTATAATGGATCCAAAAATTTCATCTTCGATAAGAATTGAGAGGGATATGATCTTGTAAAATTTGGAAAGTTTGGATATTGGAATAATAAATGAATGTACATCGTCAATCCTTTTGGAAATTATTTCCCACCCATGTATTCTTAAATGGTTAAATGATGATTAAAATGATTATATGGGAATTCATAAGAATTTGGAACTATATGAAAACATAAATCCTCAGAGTTCAGTATTAGTGAAGATGGAATTATTATATTTGGGAAAATAAAATGTGTTAAATCAAAACATTAGTTAAAATAGTAAATATTGGATAATGCACATAGTTCAACTTTCCCCATTCACCAAGGAAACACAAGGATGTATCTCAATCTATGAGAGCACTATTGGTTGGAAATTATGAAGAAGGAGATCAAAAAATATGCATTAAAGGGCAAGGAATGGCCAAATGTGAAGGCTATAAGGAAGGAGTCTAAGGGGATAATTTAACCATTAACCATACCAAGATGGAAATAAGATAACATCACCATGTACTTTTTCATAGTACTTCTAAATACAACCATGATATAAAATGCTATATGGGTTTCTGTGGATCATCATATAATGATTGCACACTTAATTGATATTTGAGAGTACGTTAAATTGGATCAACTTTCTTTGACATACATTAGATAAGTGATAAGGGGGAATTGAGGGACACTATTTATTGTAACAGATTGAGATACAATATTAACATCCCTGTTTGAGAAATGTCTCCATCAATGTCTAAAAATTGTGTTGAACTTCAGTATTACCTAACATCCTCAAAATGATGGCCAATCCAAGATTACATTTAATACACTACAATACATGTTTCAATAATATTCTATGGAATTCAACGGTAGATGGGACCAACATATTCCTTTAGTCGAGTTCACATAAAACATCAGTTTTCACTCGAGCATCCAACTAGCTCCATATGAATACCATTATGGGTAGACGTACAGAACACCTGCATGTTGGGAAGATTTTTTAGAACAATAACCCTGAGGAATTGAAATGTTTTAGGAAATGGTGGAGGAGGTTAAGACTATTCAAAAAACACATCAAGGATTCTCCAAGTCAACAGAATAGATATGTTAGAATCATTGATGAGACCTTGAGTTCGATGTTAGAGACTGGGTATTCCTCCAAACTTCTCAGTCGAATTAAGTGTTGAGATTTGGGAATAGGGGAAACAATAGTATGAGGAAGGTCGGTCCGTTTGAGATCTGTGTTCTCATCAGATTTTTTGAATATACAACTGGACTCCCACCAAACCTATCTCAACTAAATTATGTATTCCAGGTATCCATCTTAAGGAAACACGTACTAGACCCATCACATGTACTTAATTCATAGGTGGCACCATTGGAGAATTATATTTCCTTTGAGGAAAATCAAGTGATGATATTAGATAATAAATAAAAATTGCAACAATATAAGACAATTCCCATAGTCAAAATGTAGTGGAGACACCACATGTTTGAAGGAGAAACATTAGGATAAAAAGTTCAAACAACTTACATGTGAGAGAAACTGTTTACCAAAGAAGTTCATGAACCTCAAGATCATGACCCAAGCAAATTTTTTTGAATGGACACTTGAGATCCCCACCATCATGCACCTTACTCATAGGTCCATATGATAATGTAGTAAAGGGATATGTAACAATACCCTATAAATAGGAATATGTACATTAGTTTCTAAAGACTAACTTGTATATTTTCATTCTATTCATGATTCCATGTAAATGGGTTCTAAAGTATAAATTTTATTTTTGGTTAATTTTCAAATTCAATTAAGGAATCTATTTTGAGTAATTATTATATTTTTTATATAAATATTATTCATAAAAAATAGTATTATTAGATAATTTTTATCAAATATAAATTATCATTTTATTTTTATGAACTCAAATGTAATTTTATTAAGTGTTTAAAAAATTGTTATTGTCAAAAACATTTCATTTTAAAAAAAATGTTGATTTTTATTATAAAAGTTAAAATTTACATATTTAAAAAATTAATTAGAAAAAATTAACAATATTTTTTGAATCAGGATGTTAAAATTATCCAATGGTGATTTATTCATAATTTTTTATACTGTCGAATCTTTAAAAAAATTTAATTACTATATAAATAAAAATTGTGTTTAGGACATCATAATGATCAAAATATGATGTTGTAAGAAATATAAATGGGATGCATGACCAAATATATGATTTCATCAAAAAATACAATGATTTTATGTTTATTTAATTAATTTTTAAATACATTTTGAATCCTCCATTAATTATAATATATTTTATAATTTTAAAAACATTTCATTAAGAGTGTGACTTGCCTTCACATCACCAATGGTAATTTTATAATAAGATCAGAAAATATAATTATAAAATAAAGTAAACCACTCCATTTTATTGAAACCATTGGACAAAACCATGTTATCGTTTGTTTTTTTGGATATTTAATTATGTAGATTCAAAAACCAAAAAAAAATTAAATCCCCCTCCTTTCATAGATTAACCCATCCAAGACATCATTTCTCTTCACTCAAACACTTTTAATCACATACAAACTCTTTCTTTAACCCCATAGAGACCTTCCAAATATCCCCAATATCTCAATAAGTACATCACAAGCCTTTTGGGTCACCCATTCAAGTGAGGGAACGTCGTCTTCTACTCTCCTCTTTAATGAAGGTCCATTATATGTTATCTCCTTAAAATTTCATTTTATTATGTCATGATATGTTATTCAATATCACCCATACTGTCTATTTTTTTTAAATATGGTATCCCTTTTCACACTCATTTATTTATCATATGAACCATATGTACACATGTTAATATGCTGAAATTATATAAGGGATCCTCATATTCTTTTATTTATTCAAGATTCACTATGAACTAATTCATTATATTTACATTTCCCAATTTTGGGACATGTAATTCCATTTCCATATTACTTACTATTAGATCTCCAAATGATGAGATACCCATTCTTAATTCATGTAATATTTTTATGAATTTTTATGTAATGCCATTATAATACTGAAATTTCACTGGGATTCTCCATGACCAAATAAATAGTGTAATTATTAACAAACCCATTTTTTATATCAACAGTAGTCACCTTTGTGAAAATATGCTAGTTTATTGGGGACCTGTATGTATATATTAAGACATCCTTGATCATGGAATAAATTATTATGATGAATGAATCCATGTTGTATGTTCTATCTTGTTTACATAAGAATGAGAATGAAATTATTATTGTTGGAGTGCCTAGGTAGCACATAAAAGCATTGGGTAATGTTTGGTATCATGATATGTCATGTTGGTATGGGGTTGTACCTGATTCCTTTGCGGTACTTTTCCCACCATGATATCTTGGTGTATTTTTTTCCTATGTTTATGATGTAGTGTTTTAACTTGTTTACAAATTTCCCATGTTATGATTATCATTATATATCATGAATTATTTTAAATATTCCTTTTCTTGCCAACGTATATTCCTATTGTCAAACATGTTTTAAATTATTCATGTTATTCCTTGTCGATTAACATATTTGTATTTATAGATAACCAATTCCTTATGTTTTTTCCAAGATATCCCATGCATTCCTAAGTGAGAGCATGTTAAAGAACTTTTCAATAAAGATGTTGTATTCCATGTATTAAGTTATAATGTAATGTACCAAATTCTAAAAGACACTTGAATTATTGTTCTTTCAAGTTTTTTAAGAGTAATATTATTAAAGAAATCATGTATTAATGTGTAATAAGATAAAGGACATTATATTTTTATCCATTCGGTCTAATATGATGATTTTTCATTATCTACTTTTCAGAAGAATATATGATGATTAATGTGTAAAATGAATATTATGAAATATATTAAATACACTAAATTGTCCCATTATAACAGTTTGGTAGGAGGAGAAAATTGGATAAAATACTTGGATAGAATTATGTATCTATCAGATTCACTAATATTCATGATTTCCTATCCAACCAGTCAATAATGTCCCAATTATAAATAAACAATTTTATGGTCCTATGAAAATGTTAAAATCCTGGATCTGGATGCCGCCCAAAGATGCACTGAACCAGGTTGGTCGCATGACCTCAAGAGCATTTCCCCAAATGCTAGAGGCTATCAACTAGCAGTGATGGACAAGGTGTGATACTGGGGAACCTATTCCTTCATTGGAAGAGTATATATAGTGGGAGAAACAATGTAAAAAATATAAGAATTATTAATACCATACAACAAAAGTAAATAGTATAAGACTAATAGTAATATAAAAACTAGAGATCATATAAATGATGCATGTCACATTTGTCTAGGAAAGTAGCCAAACAAATCACAATTCTTAAAATAAAATATTGAAACCAATGTATAGAAAAGCAGTAAAATTCAACAGTATCGCAATCCTCAGCTTGGTCCCATGATCTCTAGTTCCAACAAAAATCAAGTTCTTAACTAATAAGGTCACTTGACTTTATCTATACCTGCAATCATATAATCAGTTTCGGTCTAAAATCATGACCCAAATAGGGTGTTTGATGAATACCAGTAGGTAACCACAAAAAGTTATGTGCCTAACTATCAGTGAATATATATATATATATATATATATATTGCAGGAAATATGTAGAAATGAATTAATAAACTAGTAAATACTCAAAAGAAAATAATCCTACAGTTTTAAATTACATTCATTTACATTTATCATTCATTACTTGATTCATGTAAATTGTAGGATCAAGCCAACGCTTTGTATAACCTATGTAATAGTAACAATATATGTCTTAAAATACCATATAAACAATCAAGTAAGACCGAGTCTATGATTTGTCTTTGTCTTTGAAGACTCGTCACCGTCATTAAGTTATTAAATAAGGACCCTTTTTGGGAAATTTCTCACAGTCTAATCCCCCTAGTCTAGCATAACAACAATTAATTTTCTAAAGTCACTTTATGTTTCTCTCACAGTCTTACCCCTCTAGTCTAACATGACCATAATAATTTACGAACAACCAGGTAGGAATCTCACTCAGTAAATACCCCTTGGTCAACATAGCATCAATAAATTATAAACGACCACCTGAAAATCTCACACATTCAATAACCATTGGTCAATATAGCATAAATTCAATTAATAATGGCCCTTTGGGTATCTCTCACGGTCTCGCCCATTTTGTCTAACATAACAACAATTTATACATAAACGACCCTACCTCGGGAAGCACTCATAATCAAATTCTCCTTCGTCAAACTTCCGCAATGCATATCACAGGCATCTCAAACAATTAGTAACTCCATCCTAACAACACAAGGCATGGACAACATGGAAATCCTAAAGATCATCCATGACCAAATGGCCATAATAAATACAATAAAGGAAACGCACCCACAGGGTGTCCCATAAACAAGGTATCTAACCTCATGCATATGAAACAACCCTTTATCAATCTACCAACCCATAACATGTAATTAATGGTTTCTAATTTCCAAAACTCAAAACCCTAAATGTGTCTATACACCACTTTTAGCGTATATAATCAATGACACGTAACGAGAGGAACTAACCACCTACCTTGATTTTGTATGATCCATACTCTTAATAATTGGCCCTGGAATCGTCCTAGAATGGTGTAGATCTAAAAAAAGGTGAAAAAAGATCAAACTTGAATAACCAATGAGAGGTGAATAATCATGAAGAAAGGCTCTAGTGGTTTTGATAACTCACTAGTGGGATTCAAACTCACCTAAATGTGGTCTCAATCGGAGCTCAAATGGAGAATCGATAGGGGTTCCAAGTTCACCGGCCCTTCTATCACTCTCATGTTTGAACCAATTGGAGAATTAGACATTTATAATGATGATACACATCCCCAAACTAATTCATAAAATAAATAAACATGGAGTTCTCATTAAATTTACTTGCAATGTAGTTACCTTAATCGGCCCTCACCATAAACGGTCTACCAGGTCACCACCTGTCCATGTACATGGCAATTGCATGACAAGTACACAACTATAAACATTACCCGAGAACATGGAGTGTACTCATAAGTACATGGAATGTAATTAGAAAATTTTCCATTTCTTTCTTTTCCCTAAAAACAAACCCAAATAAATATTCATACCTTTCATGAAGATCGTGTTCTTAGAAACTTCCCCCATTAAAGAAATTTATCCCCGAATTGGCCTTCTATGGGTGGTAAATAATAATCTGTGAAAAAATCTGGACATTGTGATCATATGTTGGTATCCCACTCCCACGACTCATCCTAAACTCACGGATGCAACCATAGCACCTGTACTAGAGGAATAGACCAGCCACAGAGAACCTTTGTGTTGTGATCCACAAAATGAATAGGGTTCTCCTCAATGGATTCATCCACCTATAACTCAACCCCCTTGGTTTTAAAACCATGATATTAGTGTGGAAAGTATCATCGTAGCTAAGAAACATGAAATACATCGTACATATGTAGGTACCTCTATGGTAACTACAATTGATAGTCAATCGGCCCAACAATCTCCAAAATCTCAAATGGTCCAACGTATCTCGGTGAAGCTTCCCTTGTGTCCAAATCATCTTGTGTCCCAACATCAGTGTGACACATAAAAAAACATGATTTCCAACCTCATACTCCAGGGGTTGTCTCGTTCGATCAGCATAAACATTCTGGTGATATTGTGAAGTATCCATCCTCTTTCAAGTCAACTCCACCTAATCAGTGATCTCCAGGACAAGATGAGGCCCCATCACGACTTCCTCTCATGACTTCATCCATCATAGGGGTGATCAGTGTGTCCTACCATACAAATCCTCATAAAGTTTCATCTGAATCATTTCATGAAAACTGTTATTGTAGGAAAACCCCACTAGGTGTATGTGTCTCTCACAAGATCCCCAAAATCCAAGATGCATTCTCAAAGCATGCCCTCTAAAACCTAAATCGTTCACTCGGACTGGCCATCTATCTGAGGATGGTAAGTTGTAATCCAAAGTAACTTTGTACCCAAATCCCACTGTACTCCCTTCTAGAAACAAGAATTAAACTGGGCATCTTTATCTAAAATGATATAGTGTGGGACACCATGTAAATGTATAATCTCTCATATGTACAACCTTCCAAGCTCATCAACACTAATGGTTTCCTTAATTGAAAGGAAGTGTACAACCTTTGAGAGTCTTTCAACCACAACCCATAATACATATTTTCTTCTAGGTGACCTTGGTAAACCTATCATGAAATCCGTTTCAATATCATTCCACTTCCACTCAAGAATGGGTAAATATTGTAATAGCGCTTCTGGTCGCTGATGCTCCGCCTTCACCTACTGACAAGTTGAACATCTCATAACAGTGCCAGCTACATCCCACTTAATACCTGGACACCAATATTGATGGTGTAGATCTTGGTAAATCTTTGTGACACCTGGATGAACTGTCCATACTGAGGCATGAAAATCATTCATCAACTCCTCATGTATGTCTTCTAACACCCATAAGAGTCAATGAAAATGAAAAACCTCATCCCCACCCACTGTCCACCGAGGATTAGGGTCCTCTCATGACACACTCTCTCATATGACAATGCCATTAGAATATGATAGGTTCCACATTAGCACTTGATCTAGTATAATAGAGGTAACAACTATAGAAGAAAGAAATATCTTCCTCTGTTTGTTGTGCACCACCAATGGCATCTTATAGAACAAACCCATGAGGTTCAACTCATTGTTGTCCTCCTTAACATTTTGTTTCTATGTAATGTTATACCTGAGGATTTTGTAGTCATTGTAATCCAAAAAATGCTCTCCAAAAAGAAAGCGCCCCCAACAGTGCAATGTATGAAAAACTACATATAATTCATGATCATGCGTCGAGTAATTCCTCTCATGTAGCCTCAACCACTGAGACCTATACACAACATCTTCTTACCCCATCCAAGGAACTTCTCCCTGCTTGATACCTAATGCATCATAGTATACAATGTTAGTCTTGCTCGGCTCTATAAAAACTAGTATCGGTGCTGAATTCAATTTCTACTTCTACTCTTGAAAGGAAGAATCATAGGTATCTATCCACGAGTACTTCTCACCACTCTATGTATGGCCCGTATGTGGAACTTCTAACCTTGAAAAGTACTAAGTAATGTGTTTGTAGTAACCAGACAGCCCTATAAAACTCCATACCTCAAAGACATTCTTTGGATTCTCCAAGGAACCTACTTCTCTTACATTCCATAGGTCTACTGATTACCCTGTCTCTAAGATAAAATCACCCAATAAGTGAATATGATCCATCCCAAAGATAAACTTTTAGAGCATAATATATAACTGATACACTTTTTTTTACTCAATATGATATCTAGATTGGTGGCATGGTCATGTCAAATGTGAGAGTAAACCAAGATATCATCCACTAAGACTACTACAAAATAATCCATGTATGGATGGAACACTAGGTTCATCAATTCCATGAAAACTACCAGTACATTGGTGAGATTGAACGATATAACCAAATACTCATATAGAACATACCTACTCTAAAATGATGTAAGAGGTATATATGATGATCTAATGTGCAGATGATAATAAACGAATCCCAAATCAATCTTCAAGAACTCCTGGAATCCTTAAAGCTGATAAAAGAAATCATCAATCCATGACAAGGTATATCGGTTCTTGACCATCAACCAGTTCAGCATCCGATAATCCAAATAATGTATGAGTTTGACATCCATCTTCTATTAAAAATGTACATGAGAATCCCAAGGATAAGTTCTAGGACAGATGAAACCCATTTCTTGTAACTCCACGAACTACTTCTTGAGCTCCTGTAACGTTGTTGTAGCCATCCTATAAGTGGAAGGGACACTGGGGCCACTTCCGACACCATCTTAATAGATAAATCTACCTATCGCTCTAGAGGTAAACCTAAAAAAGTCTTCTTGGAAGACATATTTGAAATGATCCATCACGGGAGGAATGTCCATCTGATAAGTACCCTAGCCATCCAGATTTAATGTAGAAATTTGTGAGGAAATTACTCTCAACCCAAGATTATCAGGTCCAGCTCTGCTCATCTGGACATCCCATTATCCCTTTTTTAGAAATCAACTACACTCTACTGATATGAAACTCACCCTACAATGAGAGAAGTCAATAAAGGACTAAAAATATACCAACCAATCCATTCTGAGAATAACATAAAATCATGTCATCTTCACTACATAGAGGTTCCATAAGAAGTGACACCCACTAACCTTAAGAGGGAACTCCTTTCTCCAATATTCACTTGTTGTCGAAATCCCCAAAGGAGTGTCTTGCATCATAACATCATCATATGTAATGATATAGAACCCATGTCTCTCCACAATGGAAACAAATAAAAAATTAGGGGAAGACCATGTATTGAAAAGATAATAAGCTAAAACTGGGGAAACTAAAATTGTACCTCTAACTGCAGAGGGTCTAGGATACTACTCCTTTTGCTTCTGCTCCACTTCAAATGTCTTACCTGTACCGTGACTCGGTGACCCTGCCTAAATACCATGAGTTGATCAACTCTACTATCCCAGAATTCCTATAGTCTGGATAACATGTCCATGACCACCTCCTCATTCTGAATGGCCTGACGAATTCCAGATCCCAGACTGATGAAAAAATGGTGGTCCTGCTTGTGAATGTGGAGTCATAAAAGATCCCCTCCCACTCACTACTAGTGAGAAAATTCTGAAAAAATGTTGAATATGGCTCATCTTACTGCAAGACCGGCACTCGACTGGGTCCCTTGAGAAATTGGGTCTCATATGCCCTCTCCTTCCACACTGGTAGCACACTACATGGCTACCTGAAGAAACATCCTGTGAAATCTTCACGTGGTTCTTCCCACTATCAGTTGAAGGAGTACCATCCCTAGATGAAATTACCCTGGATCACCACGCTACACTCCCCTGGAGTGTGCTCAGTAATCAGTATCTGTTTTAACATAACAATCACTGAAGGTAGCATGAAAACATTCACGTGTGATCATATATCATACCTCAAAACATCCTCAAATTATCTAGATAGTGATAACGCGTCACCTTCTAAAACAGTTGTGAAGCGTTGAAGCTGTTTAATGAGAGAAGAATAATCCATCACCGAAAGAGTGCCCTGTTCCAAATTCAAGAACTCTCGTGATCGATCAGACCTCAACATCTTGGGGTAGAAGTAATCATACAAGGTCCTTTGGATTTCTTCCCAAATCATATCATAATGATGTACCGCATGTGAGATATCATGCCACCACCTATTGGTGGTATCACATAGCATGTATGTCGCGAGCTTCACAGTGCTATATGGAGGCTTCCCTAGTTGCTCAAAGATAGAATGTGTGTCCTCCAACCATGACTATGGAGAATGTGGTCCTCATTCCCATACAAATGTGGGAGGATTATGATATTAGAACACCAACGTCAACTACTCTGTAGTCATGGAAGGATGTGGTGCTCCATGAAAAGTATACATCATCCTCAAAAAGCATTCACAGAACTATGAATTAACACCTACGTCTGGTATAACAGCTGGTTCCAAGTCATACACGGTAGGAGGATTTGCTGGTAATCCCTAACATATCATTTCTAGTGTCTGATCATCACTATGTACCTGGCATACAAAAGGAGGATTCCTCGGTTGAATGAATCTGCATGGCCATCAACACATGTCAGCACAATATTATCAAGGACTATAACATAGAAGTGAAATAATGGAACATGAGAAGTAAACATTCATGTTTTACAAAATATGGTTACACAACATGTAGAACCAATACACGGTGTGTTTTGTTAATCTTTTAACATTGGTGTGTAACTCTGCCAACCTAGTCGTGTAAAACCCCATACACTCAACATGTTCCTGCTAAGACATGACGTGTACTTGAACATTCCCTCCTACCCAAATTCTTTGACTCAACTAGAACTGCATGATTTTCTCCTACTGTAACACTACATGGCATGTTCACAGTAGACACAACATGTACTACATATGTTCCATCCACCCGTGTCATTAGTCACATGGTCGGATACATAGTTGATTACCACATGGAATTTATAAGATATACATGGTGTGTACCACCCGAATTTCATCCACCTGTGTCGTTAGTCACACTAATGGATATAAGGTCTCTTACAGCACAACATATACTCTGATTACATGGTGTGTTCTAAAATTCTTTTATCAACCCCATGTCTATGCTCACATAGTCAGTTATAGGGTTAAAAACTGCACGACATGTACATTTGGTACAAGGAGTGTACTTATGAAAAGTCAATTCTTCTATAACAGAAAAACACTTGGAATGTGTTCATAACACCACATGTCATGTTGTCTAGGTTTTCATATAGTAGGCCTCTGAAACACAACCAGAACCCTTAAAAATATAATTTTTTTCCAAGGCATAACAAATAACAACCCTTTTGAGATCACATACACCACTTCAATCAAGGTTTAGATCTTTATTCATATCATAACATGGAAAATCCAATTAAAGGTCAAGCATGATCCAACAAATTCCAATATAAGAGTCTCCATTATACCTCAGGGACCAAAGCTTGGAATCCAACCAAATGAAACCATAAATTTACCAGTACACTATCAAAATAGTAGGTATTTCTATCACATAATCTATTAAAATAGCATGAATATCTAACACCACATCCATCACAACAACATGAAATCAATAATGCACCCTAAATGGCATGACAATAATTCATGACTTGTGATCTCTTGTAATAGCCTATATGATTCATGATATGTAATACCCTCATCTCATAGGGTTGAAACATAAATAGAACCTCAGTAATATCATGCATAACATCATAATACAAGTGTATCACCCAATGGTGAAATCAAATCAACTGTAATAATTGCAAAACTATTAAATTGAAATATTCAATGTAACTTGGCTATTACCTGTACATAGGTTAGATACTTCCAAGCACAACTTATTACCAAATATCTATTCATTCCTATACCAGTCTATTGAATCCAAATAGTAAGGAAAAGCAGTAAAAAATTCCCTCTAATACTACACTGTGACGTCCCAGATCAAGGTTTTTCCCAATGATGCCTCAAACCCAGTTGGTCACATGACCTCAAGTGTGTTTCCCAAAATGTTAGAGGCGGCCGACTAGTAGCGAGGGCCAAGGTGTGGTATTGAGGAAACTTTTTCCTTATTGGAAGAGTATACACAGTTGAAGGAAAAATGTAAACAATATCAGAATTAGTAATACCATACAATTAAAGTAAAAAGTGGAACAGTAATGGTTTTATAACAACTGAAACAATTATAAATGATTCATGTCGCATGATTCTAGAAAAGTATCCAAACAACTCACAATGTCAGAAATAAAATGCTGAAACCATAGTGCATAAAATTAGTATACTCCAACAGCATCACAAGCCTCATCTTGGTCCCATGCTCTTATTCTTCAATACAAATCAAGTACCTGGTGAAGAATGGTGTTTTCCCTTATATGTACCTGCATTCAAATAATCCATTTGTGTCCAAAACCATGACCCTAATAGGGTGTGAGATAAATCCCAGTAGGGAACCACCTAAATATTTGAGCATATCTATCAGTGAATATATATATATATAGCAGGTGATATGAGAAAATGAAGTAATAAATATGGAAATAATCAAATGTAAACAATCATAAAGTTTTCAATTCCATCTATTTACATTTATCATTCATCAGTTGAATCATTTAAACCTTGAAATGTAGCCTATGATATATATCCCCTAAGTAATAATAACAATAGATGTCTCAGAAGACCATCTAAACAATCTTGTAAGACCGAGTCTAAGCTTCTGCTTTGGCTTGGAAGACTCGTCACCATCATCTAGTTATTCAATAATGAAACTTTTTGGGAAATTTGTCACAGAATAATCCCCCTAGTCTTACATAACAACAATTAATTTAATAAATACCCTCTCAGCAGCTTTCATGGTCTAACCCCTCTGGTCTAACATAGAACTATTCATTTACCACAACTGCCTAGGTAGCTCACATGGTCAATACCCCTTGGTCTACACAGCATCAATAAATTATAAATAAACAGTTGGGCAGCTCATACGGTCAATACCCCATGGTGAAAATAGAATAAATTCAGTAAATTTCAACCTTCTAGGTAGCTCTCACGGTCTAACCCCTCTAGTCATACATAACAACAATTTATACATAAATGACCCTACCTGAGGAATATTTCACAATCAAATTCCCCTTTGTCAAACATCCACATTGTATATCCAAGTAATCTATAAAAATTAGTAACTTCGTCCTAACAATACAAGGCATGTAAAATATTGAAATATGAATAGTCGTCCTTGATCAAACAAACATAATCAATCCAACAAAGGAAACACACCAACAGGGTGTCCCATAAACAAGGTATCTAACCACGCGCATATGCAACTACCCTCTATCAATCTACCAAATAATAAAAGTTAATAAATAGGGTTTAATTCCAAACATTAAATACCGTAGATGTGCGTATACACAACTTTTAGCATTTATAATCAAAATACAATCAACGAACAACACAAACCACCAGCCCTGATGTCGTATGATGAGTACTCTTGAACGTCATCCCTAGAATCATCCAGTAATGGAGTAGATCAACTAAAAGGTAAATAAAATTCAACCTTGAATAACCTGTGAGAGAGGAAGAATCCGGAAGAAAGGATCTAAGGATTTTGAGAACTCAGTGGTGGGATTATAACGCACCTGACAGCATCTCAATCGGTGGTAGGATGGAGAATCGGGAGGAGTTCAGAGTTCGTTGACCCTTCTATCACTCTCTTATATGAATCAAGGGGAGAAGAATAAGTTTTATAGGATGGGACATGACCTCACAGTGATTAATCAAAAAAATATATAATTACCTGATGTTTTCATTAAATTTACATGTTGTGTAGTCACATTAACCGGTCCCACCTTATGCAGTATTCTAGGACACCACATGGCCCTGTACTCAGTCATTACATGGACATTATGTGGTTGTATGCAGTACCCTGGTACAGGGTGTGCACTCATAGGTACAGGGTGTGTCACGACCCGTCCCCGGGGCCCGTGCCGTGACTACCCCAAGCCCGCCTTCCATAGGCCAGGGGCTGGTGACAAGCACCAAAAGGCGTAAATCCCTATAACTGGGAAGGCATTGCCTTCATAAAACGTAAACACACACAACCAGAGTACAAGTGGAAGAGAACAATATGTAAAGTAGTATAACAAAAAGTGGTGCTGAAATTAAGGGGCCGGAAATACAATCCCAACTGTAAAGTACAAGGTAGAATACAAAACAGCTGGAAGGTGACAAGCAGCACCTCGATCATCCCCCACGAATCCTAACTGAAGTGTAGGTAGAGATAGCGCAGCTCCTCAACTCCCTCATCCGTGAACCTCTTTCGGGTACCGACTCGTTGTGAGGTCCACCTCCGGGTACCGTCCAGTCCTCGTACACTCAGCCCCCTTCAGCGCTATCCGTCGTCTGCCTCCAACACAACAGGGTGCAGGCATAGCCAGTGCAGGGGTGAGTATAAAGATACTCAGAAGGGACCCCGAGACCCTCAAGGTCTCACTAAATCCAACAAGGATAAAACACAAAAGAAAGATCTCAACAGATAACCTTTACTTAGGTATATTCCCATACATATACCTATGTTTTCATGTAACCCATCTCAATCATGAGGTAAACACAAAGGTCATTGAATCATCTCAAAACAGAATTTTTATTCATGATATCGAATCCACGGCTGCTGGAGAACTCCTCCTCTGTCGAGTACAGTGATCCTGTCATGACTCTGAGGTTCTACGTACTAACCTTAGACTGATGAGGTACTCCTCCTGTCGAGTACCATGGGTCATCCACATCAAAAGGTAGTGCTCCCCCACCATGGGTCTGCCACCTCACACAGTAGTGCTCCCCCTCATAGCCTACAAGGGTACTCCTCCTGTCGAGTACCACAGGTCTGCCACCTCAGAAATTAGTGCTCCTCCGCCATGGGTCTGCCACCCCAAAATAGTAGTTCTCTCCAATGGGCTATTCTAGTCACTCCGAAACAAATCAAACAAGTAGTCATCTGGTTTCAGACAGCTACTAGGTCTCTGCACTCCGAACGCTCGTCTCTGGGAGGATCCGCTCCACAAGCTACTGGTCGATACACCAAGTATCTAAAAGTCCCATGAAATAATTTCACCAAGGACCACCTCGTTATAGGGGTCTCAACACAACAGACGGCGCGTCAATCGGACGCCCAGTCTGTGAGTTATTAGCCTTTTAGTCCCAGGGGCCCGATTGGTTTCGTGTATAAACCAACCCGACCATCACTCAGCTGTACCAAAACTCAAGTAGAGTATTCAAAAATAATTTTCTCATCAAGAGGAACCAAACTTAGTCGAAGGCACATCGATCAGACATCTGATCCTCATGTTATAAGCGTTTTCGCTCCGAGGGCCCGGTTGGTTTCGAGTTCAAACCAACCCGGCCATACCCAAACTTCATCAAAACATTGAGTGTAATATACCGAAACGACCGTCTCGATCCAACGAATCCTATGCAACTGACGGTGCATCGATCGTTGGTCTGTATATCATGTTATAGTAGTTTAACCAAAAAACGGGTCGAAAAAAGGGGGGTCTGGGCCCGGTCCGACCCGGCCCAACCCACCCCGGGTCGACCCGACTCTGGTCCAAGTCCAGCCCAGTTGGGTGGGGCCCAGGCCGGCTGGTGCAGCCTGGCCTGGTCATGGGGTTACGCAGAGCGGGGGGGGGCGCTAATTAGAACCAGCGGCTGCAGGTGGCGCCGCCCCCGGTCGTTTCGGATCCCGTGCGGCCGCGGGGTTCGTCGCACCGCAGCCACAGCTGTTGTCACGACGGGTTTCCTCCGACGGCACACTAGGGCACCGCTGCCTCCAAGCGGCCGGCCTCTGCCTCCAGTCACTGGTGTCGGCCGCTGCCTCTGGTCTCCAGTACCGGGGCGCCGGCGACCCGCAGAGCCGCGATGTTCCGCGGGCCACTAGAGTCGCTCAAGTGGTCTGTTTTAGCTCTCGTCTGCGCCTACAGTCTTCTTGGGTCTCTCTCTTCACTAATAAATCTTCAAATCATCGTTTCTCTTCCATTAACCCGTCTCCATGCAATATGCGCATCAAGAACAAGTTGGTGGTAGCTCCGGACTTGTTCGTTAGTCTGTACCCATCGCGTTAGTAGTTCGAACAAACACCCAATAGAACAATCTCCCATGCTCGAGGGTATAAATCATGTAAATGTAAATATACAAAAACAACCCCATACCTAGAATATGGTTCGTGGTTGACAAGCATTGTGGATGACGGTGTCGATTCCATCGTCGTCGGAGTGCACCCGAAGAAGAATTGGTGTCTCCTCTCTTGTCGTGGAGAAGAGAAAAGAAGGCACCTCATCGTACTTCATAGATTTGGCGTTCTTCTTCGAAGAGGCATCATTCCTCGTCGGAAGGTTGATGTTCTTCATCAAAGGAGAAACTCTCTTCTTCTTTTATAATATCTCTCTCTCAAATATTTCCCCCAACACAACATGTGCCAAGCTAAATTAAAATAAGGATTCCCCTTATATTAATTTAATTTCCAAGCATTCAAAATTCAAAAAACCTAATTAATTAATTGAAGAGGTTCAATTTATTAATTAAGGTTTGTTTTCAATAGTTATGAGGGAGAGAGAGGAAGTGTAACGGTTAACACAATTTATGAGGAGTTTACACATTAAAGAAGGGGTGTTTAAGGATTTTAGGGGAAGGTGAATGGTTGGGGCTCGTGTGGGCTGCACTTTTCATATATCCACACATGGGTAGTTAGGTGGTTGTGGGTCCCACAATTAACTCCCCTTTATAGGATATAACCACCATAGATATAAATAAAAATGTTATCCACCAATTTTCTTTCTTTCAATCTAATTCCCCCTAAATTAAATCTCAACCCGCTTGAAACGCAACTTCGGTAAAAATATCCTTAAGCAATTACCGGTCCTGCGAGTTCATCGGTGCGCTCAGATTTCAATTCTGATCACCGGTTCAAAAGATAGAAAAACCCGTTCGTTCGTTCACTGAATGTACCCGATCTAAATTTTGGAAATTGATTCTGGGCACATCAGGCCTCGGAATCAAGTGTCGTCAGAATCCACAGACTCATAAAATTCTAAAGAAACTAAGAAAAAAAATTAGCTTGAAATTTCAGTGTCTTTACATTACCCTTACCTCAGGGATTTACATCCCTATAAAGCTACAACACATGCTAGGGAAAAACAAAAGGGGTACCAGGCACACATATGAGCCTCCCACTCCCATGTGCTCACCTGGAGGTTCCCATGCTGCCAGAAAAAGTGCACTAGATGAATCGACCATCCTCATAGGACCCGCTCCTGTCGATCCTCAATCTCTACTGGAACTTCTGTGAAAATCGGCCCTTCATCGATATCTAGCTTCCCATGATCGATGATGTGTGTCAAGTCATGCACGTATCTCATTAGCTGAGATACATGGATGACATCGTGCGGCTGGCGTAACTGAGGTGAAAGGGCCAGCCGGTAATCCATCTCACCTACTTTGCTGAGAACCTGGAAAAGTCAGATGAAATGTGGAGACAACTTTCCGCCTCGGCCAATTCTCCATAGACCTTTTCGAGTTGAGACACGTAAAGAAGATTTGGTTTCCATCCTTGAACTCCAGTGGTCTCTGTCTCCTATCAGTATAGGACTTCTTTCTTCTTTGTGCAGTCTTCATCCACTCCTAGATGATCTGCACCTTCTCCATCATAGCTTGAACCTTCTCTAGTTCTACATGATTTTCTATGATTTCCCCATTTCCGAAAAGATAAATCTGGTCTCTTCCCCGAGATGAACCACATACTTTTCATAATATAGTCAATCCTGATATGAATAGTACTAATTCATTCCATGGAAATCATAGTAAGGCCTAAACACTACTACCAAGAGATCCAACCGTCACTCTCGCCTTTAAGGGTTGAGTCACACTGTTGGCATTAGTGTGTGGTCACTAGGTATCCTCCAATAGGAATCTTGAAAGCGAGGGTCAAGTCAACAATTTTAACCAGAACCACATAGTATTAACCACACAAAAATGAAGGAATGCAACGTCACAAGGACAAGTGTCTTTTATTACTATAGGTCAAAGTAAACAAGAAACATAACAACCACCACAACAACAACAAGGAAGCTTAGACGCATCATGAACAAAGCCCTCCATGCCTAGAACTAGTCCCGATTTCGTCCACCTGCTTCCGGAGTTCCATGGTTTTATGATTTAGCTTCTAGAAGTTGTGATATCCCTTTTTAACCCGCTCCTTGCAGTCGGGGTGGACCTCCGGGTGGTGGTGGTGGAAACACCTTGATGCGTCGTCCACCTCTAACTGCCCGGCCAACTCCTCTTCCTCGTCTGCCTTCACCCTGCAGACTGTCTCGAATGAACCTCTACTCTACCTGGGAGGTCCTTCATAGAAATGCTGATCAACCGAGCGGCGGGTCGGACAGTCACGATCCATGTGACCCTATCCGCCACATGGGTAACACAGCATGACAGGTCTGGCTCTGTCTCTAACCTAGGTTCCTCGTACTCCTGATCCTGAGTCGTGCGGTCGACCACCTTTTGGTATGGTCCTCTTAGACCTCTGCGTTATCTTTCTACTGACATCTGCAGAAGACTCCGATGTATGATGACTAGTGGTGGGTTCCAGTGCTGGAGATTTCTCAGCAAGGAAACTCTCCACTAGGAGGGCTCACTCCAACACCCCTGTCTGCGTTGGGATGTTTTGAGAAACAATGGAAGCTCTAATCTCTCACCTGAGAGCCTGCTCGAATGTCTGGTCCCTAATGAATGGGTCTCGTACCATGTCTATAGATATGCGTGAGAGGTTTATAAACCTTGCCGAGTGCTGTGATACTGTCATGTTTCCCTGCTGCAGATGCAGTAGCTACAGTATCTGCAACGTTCAAAGGGTGGATGGTACAAACTCTTCCTGGAACAGGCTCTTGAAGTCTTCCCATTGGAGTGTCGCCTCATCGTGCATTTGGAGAATCAAGATCCACCATCTCCCTACTACTGCCTTAAAGAGGCTGGCAGTAAGGAACACCATAAATTCTTATGGCGTCCCTAATCGCCTGAAGACTCTCACCATAGCCTCCAGCCAATCCTCAACCGCCTGTGGGTCTATCTCTCCTAGGAACCTAGGTGGCCTCTGGTGTTGGGACTCGTGCAGTGCGATCAAGAGGTGTGCATCGCCTTCTGCAGTGGCTAGTGGCTTCGGTGGCCCAACGGGTGGTAGTACCACTAGTGCTTCCGCTGGTGCCTCAACTGGAAGAGGGCCCTATATTGAGGCCTCATCGCTAAGTGGGCTGTCAGCACGTACAGCTATCGGGGCTCTAGCTGGTCATCCGCAGGGAGGCATCCTAAGAAAACAGATGCGACACGGTCAAAAGACTATTCTTAGTGAGCTGACCTGGTTTGATCTGGCTTAATAGAAACTTTTGAAAACACACATGCAATAAATTTTTTCATGTACTGAGTCGGAAATCAGAAGCTAGGGTCCTGGTGTATGGATACGACGGCTAGCCCCACCAACATTGAACTCCCTAAACTAAAGACCACACTTAGTACCCTTAACACTATTGCTTCATAGAAATAAAATATCAGAGTCCTAATTTTTGCGGTATAACCAACTCCTCTGATACCAATTTTTCACGACGCATCCTCGGGGCCCATGCCGTGACTACCACAAGCCCATCTTCCATAGGCCAGGGGCTGGCGACTAGCACCAAAAGGCGTAAATCCCTATAACTGGGAAGGAATTTCCTTTATATAACGTAAGCACACACAACCAGAGTACAGGCGGAAGAAAACACTATGTAAACCAGTATAACAAAAGTGGTGTTGAAAGTAAGGGGCCAGAAATACAAGACCAATTGTAAAGTAGAAGGTAAAAGGAAAAATAGCTGGAAGGTGAAAAGCAGCTCCTGGACCATCCACCACGGATCCTACCTGAAGGGTAGTTACAGATAGCGCAACTCCTCAACTCCCTCATCTGTCAACCTCCTCCGGGTACCGACTCATCGTGAGGTCCACCTCTGGGAACAGTCCATTCCTCGTACACTCGGCCTCCGTCAGTGTTGTCCGTCATCTACATCCAATACAACAAGGAGCGGGCATAGCCCGTGCAGGGTTGAGTATAAAGATACTCAATAGGGACCCAGAGACCCTCATGGTATCACTAAATCCAAAAAGGATAAACCAGAATGAAAGATCTCAACAGATAACCTTTACTTAGGTATATTCACATACATATACCTATGTTATCTTGTAACCCACCTCAATCATGAGGTAAATACATTGGTCATTGACTCAGCTCAAACCATGATTTTTTTTCACGATACCGAAACCACGGCTATTGGAGAAATCCTCCTCTATCGAGTACAGTGATCCTGTCATGACTCAGAGGTCCTAATCACTAACTTTAGACTTCCAAGGTACTCCTCCTGTCGAGTACCGCGGGTCAGCCGCCTCACAATGTTGTGCTCCCCCACCATGTGTTTGCCTCCTCACACAGTAGTGCTCTCCCTCATAGCCCACAGAGGTACTCCTCCTGTCGAGTACCATGGGTCTGACACCTCACGAATTAGTGCTTCTCCACCATGGTTCTACCACCCCAACACAGTAGTGCTCCCCAATGGGCTACTCTAGTCACTCCGAAACAAATTGGACAAGCAGTCATCAGTTTTCAAACAGCTACTAGGTCTCTGAACTCCGAACGCTCGTCTCTAGGAGGATCTTCTCCATGAGCTACTGGTCAATAATCCATCTATCTCAATGTCCCATGAAGTATTATCACAATGTACCACCTCGTCATAGGGGTCTCAATGCAACAGACGACACGTCAATCGGATACCCGGTCTGTGAGTTATTAGACTTTTAGCCCCGGGGGCCCGGTTGTTTTTGTGTAAGAACCACCCTGACTTTAAATAAACTGTAACAAACCTCAAGTGGAGTATTCCAAAAGAACAGTATGATCAAGAGGAATCCAATGTAGATGATAGCACATCAATCGGACGTCTGGTCCTCAAGTTATAAGTGTTCCTACTCCGAGGGCCTGGTTGGTTTTGAGTTCGAACCATCCCGGCCATACCCAATCATCGCCAAAACCTTGATTGTAATATACCAAAACGACCTTCCTGATCCAAGGAATTCTACACAACTGACGGTGTGTCGATTGGAGGTCTTTAGCTCATGTTATGGTCATTTAACCGAAAATGGTCTGAAAAGGGGGTCTGGGCCCGATCCGACCCGGCCCAACCCACCATGGGTCAGCCCGAACAGGGCGACCCGACTCGGGTTCGGGTCCGGCCCAGTTGGGCGTGGCCCGGCCGGGCGGTTACGCAGAGCGGGGGGGGGGGGGGGGGGGGGTGGCACCCCGCTAATTAGAACCGGCGGTGCCAGTTGGCGCCGCCCCACGGTCGTTCTGAATCCCGCGCGACCGCGCGGTCCGTCGCATCACCGGCGCAACTGTTGGCGCTGCGAGTTTCTACCAGCGGCACGCTGGGGCGCCGCCTCCTCCGGTCACCAGTGACCTGCGCCACCGTGATGTTCCTCGGGCCACTAGAGTCGCTCTGGTGGTCCGTTTTAGCTCACGTCTGCGCCTATGGTCTTCTCGGGTTGCGCTCTTCACTGCGACGACTACAAATCGGTGTTTCCCTTCCATTCACCTATCGCCACAAAATCCACGCATCAAGAACAAGTTAGTGGTGGGTCTAAACTTGTTCGTTAGTCTATACCCACCACGTTAGTAGTTCGAACAAACTCCCAACAGAATAATCTCTCATGCTCGAGGGTATAAATCACGTTAATGTAAATATACAAAAACAACCCCTACCTCGAATACGGTTCGCGGTTGTCAAGTTTTATGGATGAAGGTGTCGATTCCCTCGTCGTCGGAGTGCACCCGAAGAAGAATTGGCGTCTCTTCTCTTGTCATGGAGAAGCGAAAATAGGGTTCGTCATCATCCTTCAAGGATTTGGCATTCTTTGTCGAAGAGGATTCGTTCTACGTCAGAAGGTTGATGTTCTTCAACAAAGGATAAAATCTCTTCTTATTTCACAAGTGCTCTCTCTCAAATATTTCCCCCAACACAACATGTGCCAAACTAAATTAAAATAATGCTTTCCCTTATTTTAGTTAAACTTTCCAAGAATTCAAAATTCAAAACTCGAAATTAATTAATTGAAGAGGACCAATTTATTAATGAAGGTTTGTTGGAGAGAGTAAAGAGGGAGAGAGAGGAAGTCGAAGGGTTAACACAATTTATGAGGAGTTTACAAATTAATGACGTGGCGTTTAAGGATTTTAGGGGAAGGTGAAAGGTTGGGGATTCTGTGGGCCCCTCCTTTCAAATATCCACACATGAGTAGTTAGGTGGTTGTAGGTCCCACCATTAGATCCCCTATATAGATATAACCACCTTAGATATAAATCAAATTGTTCTCCACCAATTTTATTTATTTCAATCTAATTGCCCAAATATTAAATCTCAACCCACTTGAAACGCAACTGCGATAAAGGTCTCCTTTATCCATTAACAGTGATGCGAGTTAATTAGTGAGCTCCGATTTAAATTCCGAGCACCGGTTCAAAAGATAGACAAACATGCTCGTTCGTTCACTGAACGTACCCGAGATAACCTTCAGAAATTTATTCTGGGCACAAAGGGCCTCGGAATCAAGTGCCGGCAGAAGCCACAGACTCGTAAAATTACAATGAAATTAAGAAAAAAATATTACTTGAAATTTCAATGTCATTAGAGGGTGTGTACTCATAAGTACATAGTGTGTACTCATAAGTACATGGTGTGTACATATAATCTCACAATGGTTACTTATAATGTTTCTCATTTCACCGTTTTCCTTAAAAACAACACAAAATAAAGATCCATACCTCAAATGAAGATTTGGGTTCTTGAAAAAATATCCCTTAACGTCTAAAGTGTGATAATAATTAAAAAAACATGATGTGTACTATATAGAACAATATATACATCTAACCCTCATAACAACAATCATATCCCCATGAAATAGTACAAAAAGAAACAAGAATGAATATATACAAAATTATATGAAATAATAATAAAAATTAACTACTCAATACTCAAAAAAATTATAATACCAATGAACCAATTCAAATCCAATTACATTACTAATATTAGTAATTGTTATTCAGTCATTTTTACTACATCAAGTCTAATATAGAAATGATTCATACAACCTACAACACAATCCAAACCCCATCAATATTTTCCACCTGATTCACTAGTAGGATTTGATTCAAATTACATATTATGTATTCCCCAATCACATATCATGCACTCTATAAATATTAAAAACATGTATCCCATGTGTTTTATATAGAAATGTTCCTCAAACCAAATTATTCAATAATATTAAATCAAAGGTAATAACTAAAAAAAATTACAAATTTATTATCAAAATAGTAAACAACCAAATCAAAAATTAATTAATTCCATGAAATAAACCTATAAAAATATTTATTTTAGATTTGTGTAAACCCAATCATCATTCCATAAACACTAGGTAATTCTAACCGAAGTATACACCTGTCTTAATGAAAAACCCCATCATTAATGTGGAATCTTCTATCTATGCATACCCCACAACTATAATTTCATAAGAAAATACTCAATCATGGTTAATATAAATTAAAAAACATAAATTTCATATAATATAAATCAAATAATATAAGAATATATTATCATTAATTTCTAAAAATTTGTGATTTTTATAAAACAATCTCACATGTATAAATTCATCCATTTCTTTTCCATTAACATTAAAAACTCTAAAACAGCCTATCAAGATACACAGATAAAAAGTTATAAGTACTTTTACATAAATTTATAATATTATATTTGAATATAAAAATAAAATTAGACGTAATAGGTCACATAATATTGTGATTGAGAATCCACATAACTCATTAATGATGATAAAGAAAAATAAAATATTATTGACTGAGATCTAGCCTTACCCAAAACTAAATTAATGATAAAACTAGAAAATAAATATATAATATAATGTAAAACAAAAAACTCCAAAATCCTGAATTTAATAAAATTAAATAAAGGCAAAATATTTGATAATATTTATTAAATAGAACCACCAAAAATGTTATTTTCACCCACTATATACACATTTATCATCAATATGAATAATCTACAACATTTGGAAGAATTTCAATCTAGATATTTAAAATTACTTGGACAATATCCCTAAATCAAACCATCTAGTGTGAAATAAATAATAATAAAATGAAAAAGATGATAAAATGTTCATACAATAAATTTATAAGGTGTTTCAAAAGTAATTATCCTAGGAACATAATATAATTTTTTTAAAGATGAGAATCTCTCATGTGGGGGTTGAAATGATGATGATTTTTTGTGTTTTGGACAAGAAATATTCATTTTAAAGCCCTTTTTAACGAATGAAAATTTGAATATAATAATGTCCCATGAAACGATTAAGACCATGAATTTCCATTTGTTTTAAAACCAATTTTATTGTTATGTCTGGTAGTTTATTAGACCACACAATAAATATTACATTTCTACGGGTCTATAAATTGTAGATGTAAGAAACAATTTCAATATCTTTTTAATAATGAATGGGAATATCAATTTCACATAGATATACAATTTTACCCCCAAAACCCACTAAAATCATCTAAATTTAACCAGACACATTCTAATTCATCCAAATAACTTCAAAATGGTTCCAACCTATGGAAAACAAAATTGTTTCCCTTTAATCTCACAAATTAGGACTTATGGTTCTACAACCGTTAAATGTTTTATGTCCTGATAAACTATAAACCTGAAATCCATTGACTAATTCCAAAAAAAATGAAACAACTACACTCCCCATTATTGTTATTTTATTCCATAAAAAGATTGAACATATGTAGAACCAATACATTTCATATCTCATTGTTTCCCCTCGGAATTTCGGGATGACCTCCTTAATGGGAGGTTCAAACATTACGATTGGTTTCTAACGGGTTTGTTCGTAGAACCGGAAACATCCAATGATTCCACATCCATTTGAACCTACTTCCCAAAGGTAGGTGCCCATTAGTTTGTGGACTGATGAGGCTTAGGAATTTTCATTGGTCGAGAGGATGGGAGGTCGGACTCATCACACCTTTTTGAGGGGAATTATTGTCTACTCCGGGACACTCTTTATAGATTTAAGTTATGTTAATGAATCCTTATTTCATTACCAAGTATAAAATGAGTTTTCCTTCATATCTGACAATCAATGATTAAATATGTAGGAAATTTAGAGAATATTTTATATGTATTCAAGGTTATTCATCGATAGAGAATCATCTGTATTTATTAGAGATTCTTGGTCAATGGTATCCTTAGACACATTTATATAGAAGTATCTTGGTCATTATAATGACCATTCTAGTTTTAAAGCCACTCAGTGGGGCACTTGAAGTTTATTGTCATTCAGAAGGACATAGATTATTTCAGAGTTGGGATCAAACCCGCAGATGGGCGACCTACATATCCTTTGTTTTATAAAAGGAATCAAAACCCATGTAGTTCGAGTAAGGGAGTATGATGTTTATGATTGATGGCTCAAAGAAGGATGTCATAATTACTTTTACACTCTAATCTCACGTGAGTCATGCTCAGTGTGAGAAATAAGATGTATTGGTAAAAATCAGACAATTGTGCCATGAAAGATGAAATCATTAGAAATAATGTGGGGATTATGTATGTATGACTACCCAGATAAATGAAGATTAGTATTTACATCAGGGAATAAATCCAGGAACATGGTCCATAAAGGTATATGTGCTTCATGGAGATTTTGAATATTCTAACTTGGGGATTACTCCTGAAAAGAAGTCCAAAATTAGGAGAAAACTTATGATTGGGTTTTACTCCTGAGAAGGAATCCCCAATCAAAAGTAAATTAGGACTAGTTAAGAGAAATTAATATTGGGGCTTACTCTTGAAAAAGGAGGACAGAGTTTAGAGACTTGAAAAGTTAAGGGACTTGGGGCTTACTCTTGAGGAGGATGCCCATTTTTGAGACTCGGGTTTACTCTTGAAAAGGACGCCCAGGTTAAGGGAATTAAGGTTTGGGTCTTACTCCTAAGGAGGATGCCCAGATTTGGGAGCATTATGAATTGGGGCTTACTCTTGAGGAGGATGCCCAAATTAGGGGACTGGGGCATACTCCTAAGGAGGATGCCCAGATTTGAGAATTATGACTGGGGCTTACTCATGAGAAGGAAGCCCAGGTTAGGAGAATTCCGGTTTGGGGATTACTCCTAAAAAGGATTCCCAAATTAGGAGACTGGGGTTTAATCTGGAAAAGGAGGCCCAGATTAATGAGTTCTCTCATCGTAATGGATGAGGTTGAATAAATGAAATCTCAATATTTAGTGACATAAAGATGTGTAAATCACTAGGTTTTGGGAGATATTCCACAAAATTCCTTTCAGATTAGGAAGTAAAATCAAGAAATCATGCCATAAATGACTTTGAAGAGTGTCTTGAAGACTGAATCTTGAATAGGAGAGGTGGAATGGCTTAAGAGGGGTGAAATGGGCAAGAAAGGTACCCAAAAAGGTAGGGGTGAGCTAGTGCTGGTTGGCACGCAGGTACTGCGTGGGCGACCAAGTCCTGGTCGTGCAGGTATACCTGCGTGACACATGGGTACTTGCGCGATGGTTAACAAGTAGGGTAATACTTGAGCGAATCTTGGTTAAATCCTTTAGAATCATCTTGAGGTTCTTCTAGAAGAGGGGAGCACATGTTCTATTGATGGAGTAAGGTGGAACGCAAGTGTGGGCATTTCCCTTAAGGGCTGGCCGCTCAGGCGCGCAAGTGTTGATGAGTTTCAACACTTAGGCCTTCCACCTCCTCTTTAGATCTTCCGTTCGAGGTAAGAAATTACCATAGAAGTGTTTCAGTAGCATTGAGAAGAGACTAGGGCGCCGGGAGCTTAAATCTAAGTTTCTGGAAAAAATCCTCCTCGAATGGGGGGCCCACAAGGTCTATTTATAGGTAGGAGAAGACCCCGGGCGGTTATCCTTTGGGGCGTGCATGTTACTTGTGCAACTATTAGGTGTCGCGCAAGTGGACTTGCACGACAGGTATAGAACTTGCGCGACACATGTGAAATGTTCTCCTTGTTCATCCCTTTGTTGATTTTTGATATTTTCTTCAGAATATGCATCAATGTATGCTAAGTCATTTCCCTTTTCCAATCTTTAGACTTTGTGAAGGAAGGAGCGTCAACAAAAGTCCCCCCTCAGAGTTGGATCCAGAGAAAATAGAGGATTTTAATATGAGGAAATCGAGAATCAAAAAGAAATTGCGACGCACTAGTTAGGGCGCGCAAATGAGCTTTGGGCGCATAGGGTATGGCGCACATGGATACGGCCTATGATCGTGCTGGGTACGGCGCACAGGGTTCTGGCCGCGTCTATAAATAGAGGGCCTCACTTCCGTACAAAGCATCTGGATTTCCGGATTTCAAACCTTCGAGCTCTCGCCGCGCAGGTCCCCTTCGCCGCGCAGGTTGCTCTGTTTTCTGTTACCGGTTGGTGGAGAGATAACAAACATGCATTTAGAGAAATATTTGAAAAAATTACTCTCGCCAAATGGCTCTTTACTTACAATGCTTCATTCTCAAATCCATGTATCCATCTTTCAAGTCTCTTGGATTGAAACAGAGTCACTGTTTGATCAGCATAAAATTTTCTCAAACCGCACTCAAGAACATTCTTTTACAATTGTTCCAAGAAGAGCTAGTATCATTGCATCTCTTATGGTATCTAGTTAAATGAATGAATTCCAGGTGGCTGCTGATGAAGCTCGAGATGTCGTAAATCAAATGAAGAGTTATGTTGAATGCCTCCTATAATTCTTGAAAAAGAGAAGAGACTCCAGTCTATGGATGTCCTTCTATCTCTTGTGCATTAATGAAAAACACTTTCACCTTCAATCATTTGTACCTGCATTATTTTTCTACATGCTTAAGCCAATGCACCTAGTTAGAATAGTTTTATTTTTACTAGGATTAATGTAAATAACCCTACAAACATGAACTTTTTAATTGCTCAATGTTACCTAAATCATACAAAATGAATGTCTAGTGAGCTGGAACTTGACTTTTATTCAGAGTTCCCTTGTCTTTTGCGGGAAGTTTAGAGTCATGCACGTCGGACATAAAGAGGCTAATGTTTAAGGTCGAAATAGCTTTGACCGAGTGAATTAGAATTGACTTAATTCCTTGAAAATTCATCTGAAAACATAGTACCATACTCAAGTATATGGGGGGGGGGGGGGAACATAAACTATTACTTTAAGAATATTTGAATCTGAGGAATGATATGAAAAAGTACTAAAATACATTATAAGAAGTAGTTCCCAAGAATTAAGTTAACATTATTTAACAAACCCGTTAGGGGGTTGAATTATTCAGGGCCACCTAAGGGCATTGGCTGCATAGTCAAATAAATAGTATCTTTTGGCTAACAAGTCTATTATGTAGACTGTTTATGAAAGGCCGCCTATGGGCACGTGTTGCATAGTTAGGAAAAAGAACTCTAAGAAATTTACCTTTCTACTGCTAAAAGCCAGTGAAAGTTTATGAAGATTCAATTCATCCAAAGTATAGAGTTTTCTGTATGGAAAGATTTACTTGAATATGAAGAAGATATTTCCAAACAAGATTATCAAAGAACTATATGGATATTACTCCAACGATGGTCTGACCCAAATGTAGGGAAGGAGAATATAAACTATTGACTTGAATACTTTCAGATCATGAAAAAGGATATGGGACAAATATGTTATGGATGGCTATTTTTGCGGATCCCTACATACTGTTATTTAAGACAAATAAGGACAAAAGAGGCATTCTTCCCATGAATGAAGTTACCACTATCTGAAAAACCCGTTAGGGGGTTGAATTATGCAGGTCCATCTAAGGGAATTGGCTGCATTGTCAAACAAATAGTATCTTTTGGCTAACAAGTCTATTATGTAGACTGTTTATGCAAGGCCACCTATGGGAACGTGCTGCATAGTCAGGCAATAGAACTCTCATAAGATTGACATTTTTGTGACTAGAAGTCATGAAAACGGTTATGAAGATCTGAAAATATTTAAGGTTATGAATATGACACATAAAGATGGGTATTGTCCATTGTATACAGAGTTACACAGATCAATGCTAACCATAATCATGTTGTGGTTGGGTCCTGAATTGAAATGTTGGACTTCACTATGTATCCCATAAGGATGAAAATCAAGCTATACATAGTTCTTAAAATACTTTTTAATGACGTGTGGGGCAAAAAGGATTAGAGATCTTAGTTTAGGGTCATAGAGCTTGGACCATTGTAAGAAATAAACAGTGTGTGTTTTCATGGGGACTTTTCAGCCAGGGGACTGAAAGTGGAATTTGGGGTTAGGCCCAAAGACTTGGGGCTGGATTCGAGGGACGCACAAACGTTCCTACGTATCCCATAAGGGTGGGAATCAAGCCCACGTAGTTCTAGAAATACCCTCTGTACAAATTTGGTCCGTACATGTGAAGGGTGAAAGGGGACTTTAGTACAATGATGGTTTAACCCAAAATAAAATGTTTAGGCATTGACATGTATGCATGCAGTCTTTCAAATGAAACATGATTGAAAAATCAATGTAAATAATGGTTCCCTCTCAGGTGATGGTATCAAAGGATATTTTAGTTTATTGTCATACTGGACAAAAGTGTTGTATAGTTTAACGTCGTATAACAAGGACGAAAGTGAACCAATGTAAAGATATTGATTCTAGGCTTGAACCTTGGGAGGTTGCCTACGTACCCAGCCTGGAAGGAAAGGATCAAATTCTGCATAGTTAAATTAAAGAATGAATTAATGATCAATTTGTTCTTGGGGACAACGACCTAAAAATAAAAAAAATGATGTTGGGACTTACACATGGTTAGTAGCCCGGAGAAAGTGTTATGGTTGAGGTTTGCTCTTAGCTCACGTGAGTTATACTAGGTGAGAGAAACAAGAGGTAATAACAACCTTAATGATGCATAGTTTAATGCCATGTAGGATATAGAAATGAACTATGCAGTTTAAAGTCTTACAATTATGACTGTTGGTGATGCACAGTTTAGTGTCATGTAGCATGGACAAAGTACAGTTTAATGTCATGTAGGACGATATCAAAGGACTTTCTGTACAGTTTAGTGTCATGAAGTTAGGACGATGGAGAGTACACCATTTAATGTTATGTTGGACGTATTGATGATTTTTTTTCATAGTTTAACGTTATGTTGGAAGAAAAAGGATGATACAGTTTAGTGTCATGTTGGACGAACGTGCGAATAGTTTAAGGTCATATGCATGGACTGTTGCTGTATAGTTTAACATCATATAGCAAGGATGATGAAGGGGAAACAGTTTAACGTCTTGTTGGATGTATGTGCAAATAGTTTTGGGAAATATTCTTGAACCGTTGATGATGCAGTTTAAGGTATTGCTGGACCAAGGTGCAGTTTAAGGTCATACTCGACCATTGATTATGTAGTTTAACATCTTTCCGGACGTAGGGGACTTTTATAATGTTTAGCGTCATGCAGTTAGGATGTCACAGTTTAACATCTTTCTGGATGTAAGTGACTTACAAATAGTTTAGGGTCATATGCATGGACCGTTGATGATGCAGTTTAAGGTCATACCAGACCTAGTTGCAATTTAAGGTCATACTGGACCATTTAGGGAAATTTTTCACAGTTTAATGTCGTGTGGGACGAAATTAATACAAATAGTTTAAGGTCATATGTATGGACCGTTTCTGTATAGTTTAACGTCATATAGCAAAGACAATGAAGGGGACACATTTTAACGTTATGTTGGACGTATTGGGGATTTTTTTCACATTTTAACGTCATGTTGGATGAAAAAGGGACGATACAGTTTAGCATCATGTTGGACGAAAGTGCAAATAGTTTAAGGTCATATGCATGGACCGTTACTGTATAGCTTAACATCATGTAGCAAGGACGATGAAGCATTTTGTGTTTATACAAAATATTTCTTCAAAAATCTGGCATTGGTTGGAGTAGTGATGAGTTCTCCATCCATTGAGATTAATGAATAAGATCCATTGGAGTAGACCCTATGTATTGAATAAGGTCCTTCCCATTATGGCTCAAGCTTGGGAGGTTTCTTTCCTAGTATCATTGGAGTTCCGAGAACTAATACCAATTCTCCTTGAGTGAATGAATGAAGATGAACTTTTTTGTTAAAAGCTCGTGCAATTCGATTCTGATAGACTTCCAAGTTGTGAAAAGTGAAAAATATTTTCTCATCTAACCGTTCCAATTCATTCAATCGCTTTTGAGATTGTTCATCTGTAGATGACTGATCACAAATGGCTACTCTGAGCGAGGGTAGATGAATTTCAATTGGCAATACTGCTTCCGTTCCATATACCAATGAACATGGAGTTGACCGAGTTGCAGTGCGGGTGGTAGTCCGATAATCCAATAAAGCATGAAAGAGTTTATCAGGCCATGATTTCGTATCTTTATCCACCATCAATTGCAATATATTTGAAAGAGTCTTGTTGAAGGATTCTATCTGGCCATTGTCCGCTGCATGATACCAAGATGAATGGTTGGATTTGATGTTGTATTCTTGATACAACTTCTTCACCTCGTATGAACAGAAGTTGGTGCCATTGTCCGTCAATATGTAATGAGGGACACCAAATCTGGTAATGATGTTAGACTTGATGAAGCTAACAATGCATTTAGAACTGACTTATTTGAGAGGTATTTCCTCTGCCCATTTGGAAAAGAAGTCAGTAGTAGTAAGAATGTACTTAAATTTCTTGGTCGTAGACGAAGGGTAAGGTCCCACCACATCCATTCCCCATGTGGAAAATGGATATGAATATTTAGCTATATGAAGAAACTATGTAGGTTGATGAATGAATTTGGCATGTACATGGCATGAATGAATCTTCTTTGTGAAATCGACACAATCTTGTATCATTGAAGGCCAAAAGTATCCAAGCCTTCGAATCTGATCAGACAATCTATGTCCAGACTGGTGGGCACCACAGAATCTTGCATGAACTTCTTTCATGACAGCCATTGACTCTTCACCGTCAATGCATCTGAAGAGAACTCCATCAAAACCACGTTTGTAGATAATTTTCTCTAGGTGATCTGGGCTATCATAAACAGTAAAATTGACAACACATCACCAGATTTGTTCTTTCTCAGCTCTATCAAGTGGAAGTGTTCCATTTTGAAGGTATTCCCTGATAGGTGACATCCATCCTATAGTATGACCATATGGTTCCGGAATAGGACTAATTTCATTAATTTCCTCTGTTCTGATTCGAACATAAGGTGAAATTTCTCGATGGTGGGCAATAATGAGGGTTGTCTCGTCCTAATTTGGATCTTCCAGAGCTGTGCCTATATTAGCCAGTGCATCATCTTGAGCATTTTGTGATCTTGGGACATAAGAAAATTTCAGTTCTGAAGGGAATTCCTCCATTAACTCTCTTATGTAATCATAAAAAGGGATTAGTTCTTCTTTTCTGATGGCATAATCCCCATTGACTTGTTTGATTACCAGGGATGAATCACCTTTCACCTTTAAGTGATTCACTTGTGCTTGAAGCACTAATTCCAAGCTTGCAATGAGAGCTTGGTATTCTGCATCATTATTTGTACCACCTTCCCACAATAAGAAAGAATAAGGTAACACTGCCTTTTCTAGAGAAATGAGCACAATTCCTAAGCCAACTTTGTTGAATTTAGGATTTTTCATTTTCTTCCCTGTTGGACTTCTAGAAGAACCATCAAAATACATTTCCCATGCTTGAGGACTTTCATGAATAGATAATACTTCCTCATCAGGGAGTTCAATATCTGAAGATGTGTCTTCCACTGAAGGGTGTTCAACCAGAAAATTATCCAGAGCTTGGCCCTTTATCGCCTTTTGAGACACATACTGAATGTCGAATTGCTGCAAAATAATGGCCCACCTTGCCAGCCGTCCTGTTAGCATTGGATGGCTAAGGATTAATTTGAGCGGGTTATTGCGAGATACCAATTGGACCTAGTGATGTTGCAGGCAGTGTCTCAACTTCTGAACTACAAAGATTAATGCCAGGCAGCACTTCTCAGTACTTGAATACCGGGTTTCTACTTCAAGCATAGTTCGACTGAGAGAGTAGAGGCTGTTTTCATTTCCAGCATCATTCTTTTGAGCAAGAAAGGTACCCAATGATCGCTCTAGAGCTTTCACATAGAGGATAAGTGGTATTCCTTCAACAGGTGGCATGAGTACCGGTGGACTCAAGAGGTATTTCTTGAGAATATCGATTTCTTCTTGACATTCTTCAAACCACTGGTAAGTGACTCCCTTATTCATCAATTTGGTGAAGGGTAAACTTTTTCCTGCCAAATTGGTGATGAATCGCCGAATATAGTCTAAGTGTCCTTGAATTTCTCTTAATTCATTCAAATTTCAAGGAGGTGACATACCAAGGATTGAATTGGTCTTCTCAGGATCGACTTCAATACCACGATGGCGTACAACAAAGACAAGAAATTTTCCTAAGGTTACCCCAAAAGCATATTTTAAGGGGTTCATCTTCAAATTATGTTATCGAAGCTTGTGGAATATGACATCCAAATCAGCCAAGTGATTCGAACTTTGTTTGGATTTAACTACCAAATCTTCTACATAGCATTCAACAAACTTCACTAAGAAGGGTTTGAAGATACGATGCATGGCACGCTGATATGTTGCACCAGCATTCATTAAGCCAAAGGGCATTACCCGGTAGTAAAACACACCCTGAAGGGCTCTGAAGGCTGTGGATTTTGCATCTTCTAGGGCCATTCAGATCTGATTATATCCGGAATATCCATCCATGAAGGAAAGTGCTTCATATCTAGCTATTTCATCAATAAAAAGTTGTGTAATCAGAACTGGGAAATCATCCTTAGGACAATGCCGATTAAGGTCTCCAAAATCGATGAAAACTCTAATTTGTCTGTTCTTCTTCTTTACATGGACAATATTAGCCAACCTCTTGGGATACTGAACATCTCTAACGAAGTTATCTTTGATAAGATTATCCACTTCAACTTCAATTTTGGAAGCATAAGTTGGGTGTGTTCTTCTCGCAGCTTTCTTAAATCCTCTATGTTCTTCTGGTAAACCCAAATGATGAGTAGCAACATCTGGATCAAGCCCGGGAATTTTTGTATAGTTCCAAGAAAATACATCTCTTTTTTTCTTTAGAAAATAAATATACATCTCTTGCTCTTCAAGAGTCATGGTCGCACTGGTTAAAGTGTGTTGTGGATCTTCTTTTGTACCCAGATTTATATATCTAAGTTCATCCACAGTGGTAGAAATACCCTCTTCAAATGTTGTAGGGGAATCTCTGAGATCTTCCTCTTCTTCTTCATCATGTACTATTTCTTCTATTTCTACTTGCATAGTATATGATAAAGCATAATTTTCAGGATCAGAAGAGATGTCAAAATTTGCATATCTTGAAAAGAAGCTTCCATTTCCGACCCGATTGATGATGACTGGTCTTCTTTTGGTAATAAAGAGGACATAATGGATTGAGAATCGACATCATTGTTCACCTCTGATGTTGCTATAGCTTCTTCTGGCCTAATTGGCAAAGTATAGACTTGTTGGATTTTAGCAGATGAAATGAAGACATCAACATTTTTTCCTTCATTACTTCTTGGTGGGTTACCAATTTCTCACATGTTGTCTGGATCGATTGCCGTAACTGACATTATGGATCTTTCCATAGGAGTATCTTGATTTGGTTCTATCATGACAATTTGACTAATAGGAAACACATAATCTGTACTCACATGTGTAAATGGATTTATTGGAATCTTCTCCAACCCATATGGAGCAGTAACTTTGGTAATCTCCTTTGTTGTGGATTTCTCCCTTCCCTTCATGTAATATAATTCCGCCTCAATGTATTGAGAATCACATGTCTTGAACAGGGCCTTATCACCATACAATGTCCCAAATTGACCATCGAAACAATATTTGAGACCTTGATCGTAGGATGAAGGGATAGCTGCATATTGATGTAGCCAAGGTCTTCCAAGAAAGATGTTGAAGGTTGTGTCTTGATCAACATCCATGAAATCTGAATTGGATACAAGATCTTTAAACTGAGTTCTGAGTGTAACTTCACCCAGTGGTTCTTGTTCATTTTTATCATATCCTTGTAACATCATGGTAAAAGGAGATAAATCAGATTCTGTGAGGCCCAATCGATGAAGTGTACAAATGGGCACGAGGTTGACTCTCGAACCATTGTCAATGAAAGCTCTTCGGAAGTCTATGACATTGACCATTACACATAAGTACAAAGGTCTAATATGACCATGCACAACATCATCTTCATCTTCATCAGTAAAAGATATTATTTCATGGAATTCTGCCGGATTATTCTCTATGTGATAGACTTCAGCTGCAACAATTTCAGTTTCAAACTCTTGAGGACTTGACAATGCCTCGATGAGTGCTTCCCGAAGATATTTTGATAGATTCAGAGCAACCAAAATTGATAACATGGCTGGTACTTGGGCCAAGTGTTTCAATACATCATATTTTTGATCTAGAGGTCTGTGTTTCCCAACAGGAATATGTGGTTTAGCAGGTACCTTGGAAGTAGATGTTTTGGAAGTTGATGCATCTTGTATCGGGATAGGAGTTATAAATATACCTAGTTTTGAAAGATTAGACCGATTAGATCCATTTACTTGCTGAGGGGATGAATATGGAACCTTCAACCGGTCATCCAAAATAACTGTTCTAGGACTGAATTTTCTATTGGTAGAAGAACTTTCTTGTTCTTGTTGAGCTCGCTGAAGGGCTCTACCACGAGTTTCTACTGCGTACAGAGTTCTTGTAGGGGTAAAATTGGAATAGTGGCTTCTGAAAGATCCACGTTTTCCCCTGTATCCTGAGCCTCTAGAACGTCCTCTAATTCCCCTATTTGAAACACAGAATTCGGGCTCATCAAAATCAAAACTGCGACTCGCATATGGATCTGTTAATTGAATCATATTAATAGAACCGAAGATTAATTCTTCATCTGATGAAGACTTTTCCTGATTAGCCTGTTTAAGATGTGTCGTTTGGTGGGGCGGTGCACGTGGCTTTGAAGTAGATGGCATGAAGTCCACCAGAGTCAAAGACAACTTAGGATTTGACTCATACTCATCTTCTTCTGATTATTTTTCTTTCTTTGAATCATGTCGTTTCTTTGAGGACTTTCCCTATGACGAAGAGGGTTTTGGTGCAAAATTCATGGCAGAAGACAAGATTGGTTTCTTTAATTGTGTTCAAAAAATAGCATGAGTTCGGTTGATTGTCTTTCTGACCATCCAATCATCATACTTCTTTGCATTTTTTCTTTTGAATTCTTTCCATTCGCCTTCCTCCTCTGGAACTGTAGCAGTAACACATGCTACATGAGATGAAGAGCCTTTCAGATTGACTTGTCCTGAGTCGACGATCTTTTGCAGGAGTTCTTTGAAGACAAAACACTATTGGATGGGATATCCTAACATTTCATGAAAAGGGAAATAATTGGGAAGGTCTTCATCTCGTTTCTTATTTGGCCTCTTGGGAATTGGTAATTGAACCAAATTATTTTCCAGAGCTGAAATGAAATAACTAGGAACATGTTCATTTCACAAAGAGTATGTTTTTCTCTTCAGATCCTCAAATTGTTTTCATCTTTGATCTCTTTGGTCGTCTAGAAAAAACGGCCTTTGTTGTTGGTGCTCATGAGGTGGAGCCCTTCGAGAAGATGAAGGTTTTGAGGTAGAAATAGGTACATGTGCTTGTTTAAGAATAACTATAGCAGTTTCTACTTTACGCATTCTCCTTCCTGTATATGATGGAATTACACAAGATTTAGCCTTAGCCTGTATAAGGGAATATTCAATATGTTGAGCGATTGAAGTAAGGTCTCGAAACCCTCCTGTATGTTCCACAGGGATTAACGGCGTGTGTAATTCATCATGCAAATTTTCCACACATATTGGAAAAAATTCCTCTTGAGGCAGTGCTAAGCTTATGGAATATGTTAATCCCTTCCAGTGAGAAATGAAATCAGAGACCCTTTCATTATCCCTTTGCTTACAGTTTGTATGATCTAAAACTGTTGTCTTTGGTAAAGTTGAGATGAACTGAAGAAGGAATTTTTTGTGAAGATCCTCCCATCTGGTAATTGGCCGGGATTGCAAGCTTGTATACCAGAAAAAAGCTGTTCTTTCCAAGGTTCGCATGAAGAATATGATTTTCACTACTTCTTGCTGCTCGGGAGTTCCAATCATGGGATCGCAACAAGACACATAATGCGTCAAATGTTGTTCAGGATCGCCTGATCCATTAAAAATAGGGAATACAGGGTTCCCAAAACTGGATGGAGGAGAGATTGAATCTACCACTTCAGGGTAAACTTTATTTTCTGGTTGAACTTGCACATGTTTCCCTTCCATAGTATCTAATCGAGCTGTTAATGACTCAATAGTAGTTATTAACTTTTGAGAAACATCTGGTTGAACTTGGAATTGGGTAGGTGCAATGACTAGAGCTTGGACAGATGTGGTAGTTGGTGCTGCAATTGATGGTAGCACTGCCAACTGTTGTTGCACATGACCCATAGGATTAGACCTATGAGGGTGTACTGATAGAGGAGGATATTCTTGAACCCTCTCAGTAGATGTAAAAAATTTCCTTGGCTGACTGACTCCAGCTCACTTTGGAGGAAGACTACCTTGATGTAGCTCTGCATTCAACCTCCATAATTCCTTCATTTCATCCTCCTGTTGTGCAAACCTTTTATCCAGTGAGAGTGATTGGCCTTCTCCATAGGAAGGATATGTATCCTGTTTCTTTCCCATCCCTTTGTTGGATCCATTTCGGAGAGGGGGAAGTGGGTTACTCGAAGGATAACCTAGGTTCTGAGTAATCCTTTTATTTTGTGTATGCACACCTTCTTCATTTGTGTTAGGGAGTACATCTTCTTGAGCAGGAACCTCTTCATCTGATTCCCCTGAGTGAGCCTCATCTGGTGGATCAGCAACAACGACATTGATGGCATTGATTGATGCATAACTCATCGCATCCCTTCTATCTGAATTTTTGTGATATTGTCTTCTTCCATGTCTTGGATGAGACATTGCCTTTTGTTGATTCGATCCCTCAGGAACTTTTTGACGAACCGTAATTTCGAGGGAATCTTCTGATAATTTGGCTCTTCGTTTCACTTGAGACTTATTCCCCAATCGAGAAAAGACGAACTTTCTCTGAGGAGGGGATTGATGATTTGAAAACGTACCCACTCAGATATATAGGGGTTGTTCCTTCTCAACTCCTCGAATCATATTTGTTGATTCCGAGGGTTGGTTTAAAAGAGTCCTCAGTCTGGCGAGCTGGGTGGCTCTTGACATGCTATGTATGAGACTTTATTAAAAGCTCTCCTGATCTTGTGAACCTTAGTCCGGAAATTAGCTGGATGCATTAACCTGTATCCACTTTTATCACCCAGTTCAAAAGACCATTGGATGATTTCAGACACTTCTGTCACTTGGTGACGTGCTTGCTCCAAATGAGAGGCATGTTCAATATTCTCGTTTGCTTGATGCAGGAGTAATTCAACAACTTGTTCTATGTATTCTTGATTTTGAGAGGAACTAGTTGAAGCCAGTTCTTGGGAAAGATTTTTATTATAAACAAAGCCCATTGACTGTGGCCAGCCATGGGCAATAACATTGCATGAGACCATTTTCGGTGACATTTGCTGACTGGAGAGCACTGTGAAATGTAGTGCTCCATGAACACCCCATCCCCTGACACGAATACCATATGGGACATTGGCAATTAATTGATGCAATTTTCTTAGTGCGCCAAGGCATGAATGTTGAAGGGCTCTATGCTGCTTTTCAGCTTTCGGATATCGAGAGACTGATAGAGATGCCAAATCAATCTGACATTGTAACCCTTCTATTATCTTAAGATGATTTAAATATTCATCATAAGATAATAATTCATTTTTCAATTGACATAGTGGTTTCCATATGTTGAGACCAATATCATGAATTCCATCTTCCTTCAACATTTCTGGAATGTCATACTGAAAATCAGCCAGACGCCAAAACATGACTGGAACTTCACCTTTCTCCAGTTGTTTTCTCATGTTCAGCATTTCCTCATTTTCATTTGATAAATATTCTTCTACCTGTTTTGACCAGAGCTAGTGCTTCCTGTTTTCTTATTTGGATTTAACAAGATTGGTAGAGAAATCACTGACTAAACTAGAAGATGCATGTCTTAGGGGTGGTTCGGAGAATGACCTACAACCTGGGCTGTCTTCTGATTGAGAAAGTATTTCAACTGATAGCGATGAACCATCATACATAACTAGTTTCGCATTTGCAAGTTCCTAAAGATAAGAGCGATTTCACGACACTACATTGTCCACTGGAACATTTTCTGGGCAATGTACATCACTACTGCGGAGAGGACTTTCACTACGAAATTCATCATCATGGGGAGGACCACCATAAGGGGTTACAGAAAATGATGAAATGTCTTTCTCCTTGGCCTTCTGACCACACATAGGGTTCATGTGGCTCTCATATGAAGATGAAACTTCGAGATCAACTGAATTTTCATGAAGAAAGACTTCATGAAGAAGTGTCTATTGAAGACCTTCGGAATTAATGTTCCCACTATTGGGAAATGAGGGAGTAGAATCTAGAATTTCAACAGATAAATATCTGAGGGCTTCAAGAACTCCAGCATCGAGCAAGGCCTTGTCACATATTGGCTCTTGATATCCTGAATATGTTGGGCGGGTCTTTTTCAAAGATGCATTCTTACTCACCTTGGAAACCACTTGTTGACGAAAGTGGCTGATCTGAGTAGGTGTATGTGCTTGATCAGGAAATATGGCTAGGTTAGGCTGACGATCTCCACTCAAATCAGGTGTATGTGCCTAACTTGGTTGTCCGTATGATATGGGGGAGTATGCCCCACAACCCTCTTGGACTGGAACATATGTGTGTGTCTATTCCGGAGTGAATTTTTGATGTGTCACTCCACTGGTAGGGATAGATTTATGTGTCTTTCCCTGAGATTCCACTGAAGTTGTTATAATATCCTGGCAGGCATCTAGAATATGAGTAGGGATTTGCTTCTGGTCTTTCACCATTGATAGAATATGATTGGTGACTTCAGCTGCCGGAACTGGAATATACGTCCATTCCAGGCTTGGAGTAGGTGTATGTTACTGCTCATGTCCTCCTTTTCCTGTCAGTGAATCTTGACAGTACTCAAGTGTGGGGCCAGAGAGTTGAGTCTGCCTCCAATTTGTTGTCGGGGCTTTCCGACTAACTTCTCTGAATGCTAACAAGAGAGACTATTAGTAGGCTTGATTAGTACTAGCAGGTGTATGTGCCTACTGATTACACTTCACCGAACGTAGTTGATGAGATCCATCGTATGTAATCAGACGAGCCTGCGGACTAGATGATGATGTATAAACAGGTGTATGTTCCTGCCTATAGTACTCTGCTGGAATTGCTTGGTGGGATTGGCGTGATGCTGCTAGACGAGTATGCTGGATAGCAGAATTAAAACGGGCAGGTGTGTGTGCCTGCTCATTGCTTTCCACCAATTTAGGTTGGTGGACTTCTCTAGAGATGGTAGAGATGAGAACCTGCTCACTCTTAACTGGACTTTGCCTCTGGAGATTCGTCTTGCCTTCTCGAGTTCGAGGAACCTGAGCCGAACGCCTGGAGTTGGTACCCTCATCATGTTTAGGCTGCACTACCGCACGAGTCTGGCGGCGATTTTTGGTGGGAGTCCTCAAGAAGGACTCATGTCTGCTTGAATTAAGGCCCTGAGGGACCTGCTCATTCACCTCCCCAGAATAAGGGAGCAAATGGTGATTGCACTCTGGGGATAACGACCCAAAATGGTTGGAGACGATAGTCAGCACCGCCTGTTTCTTGATCACTGGTTGTCGTTGTCCGGACGACCGGTGTGAGTTGTTCACTTGGAGGGCTTGTCGGGCAGCCTCCATAGTTGGGATGGTATCGTGTTGACGGTACTCCTTAACCAGCGTGTTTGATACCTAGCATTGAAGATGCTGAGTAGGTGATATTGTCCTCAGAGTGGACGATGATCCAGTAGGAGTACCAGCAGTGGCATTTGTAGTAGTAGTATTCATAGGTGTGAACTTGAGAGCAACCATTCTAAAAATGCAAAAGATCTTGGAAAAGAGTGCATGTTTGATATAACAGATGTAATCAAGATAAATTCATCTACTATATCTTTTGGATGAGCACATATGTCAATGATTGTTTTTGTTGGCCCTCTTGTTGAGTTTTAAATAGGGGCCAAACAAATAGGTAAAACATCATTTTATCGTGGTTACGGATTCACGCCGGGTTCACCATTTTTGTTTCCCCTCGGAATTTCAGGATGACCTCCTTGATGGGAGGTTCAAACATTCCGATCTGTTTCTAACGGGTTTGTTCGTAGAACCGAAAACATCCAATGATTTTACATCCATTTGGACCTACTTTCCAAAGGTATGTGCTCATTAGTTTGTGGACTGATGAGGCTTAGTAATTTTCTTTGGTCGAGAGGATGGGAGGTCGGACTCATCACACATTTTTTTGGGGAATTATAGTCTTCTCCGGGACTCTATTTATAGATTTAAGTTATGTTCATGAATCCTTATTACATTACCAAGTATAAAAATGAGTTTTCCTTCAGATCTGACAATCAATGATTAAATATGTAATAAATTTAGAGAATCTTTTATATGTATTCAAGGTTCTTCATCGATAGAGAATCATCTATATTTATTAGAGATTCTTGGTCAATGGTATCCTTCGACACATTTATATAAAAGTCTCTTGGTGATTATGATGACCATGCTGGATTTAAATCCACTCAGTGGGGCACTTGAAGTTTATTTTCATTCAGAAGGACATAGATTATTTCAGAGTTGGGATTGAACCCACAGATGGGCTACCTACGTATCCTTTGTTTTAGAAAAGGAATCAGAACCCATGTAGTTTGAGTAAGGGAGTATGATGTTTATGATTGATGGCTTAAAGAAGGATTTCATAATTACTTTTACACTCTAAGCTCACGTGAGTCATGCTCGCTGTGAGAAACAAGATGTATTGGTAAAAATCACACAATTGTGCCATGAAAGATGTAATCATAAGAAATAATGTGGGTCTTATGTATGTATGACTGCCCAGATAAATGAAGATTAGGATTTACTTCAGGGAATAAATCCAGGAACAAGGTCCATAATGGTATATGTTCTTCATTGAGATTTTGAATATTCTAACTTGGGGCTTACTCCTGAAAAGGAGGCCCAAATTAGGAGAGGACTTATGATTGGGTTTTACTCCTGAGAAGGAATCCCTGATCAAAAGTAAATTAGGACTGGTTAAGAGAAATTAAGACTGGGGCTTACTCCTAAAAAAGGAGGCCTAGGTTAAGAGACATGAAAAATTGAGGGACTTGGGGCTTACTCTTGAGGAGGATTCCCATATTTGAGACTGAGGATTACTATTGAAAAGGAGGCCCAGGTTAAGGGAATTATGGTTTAGGGATTACTCCTAAGGAGGATGCCTAGATTTGGGAGCTTTAAGAATTGGGGCTTACTCTTGAGGAGGATGCCCAAATTAGGGGACTGGGGCTTACTCCTAAGAAGGATGCCTAGATTTGATAATTATGACTGGAGCTTACTCTTGAGAAGGAAGCCTGGGTTAGGAGAATTATGGTTTGGGGCTTACTCTTAAAGAGGATGCCCAAATTAGGGGACTGGGGCTTACTCCTAAAGAGGAGGCCCAGATTAATGAGTTCTCTCATCGTAAATGATGAGGTTGAATGAATGAAATCTCAATCTTTAGTGACATAAAGATGTGTAAATCACTAGGTTTTGAGAGATATTCCACATAATTCCTTTCAGATAAGGAATTAAAATCAAGAAATCATGCCATAAATGACTTTGAAGGGTGTCTTGAAGACTGAATCTTGAATAGGGGAGGTGGAATGGCTTAAGAGGGGTAAAATGGGCAAGAAGGGTACCCAAAAAGGCAGGGGCACACAAGTCCTGGCAGGCGCGCAGGTACTGCGTGGGCGCGCAAGTCCTGGTCGCACAGGTATACCTCCGCGACACATGGGTACTTGCGTGATGGTTAACCAGTAGGGTAATTCTTGAGGGACTCTTGGTTAAAGCCTTTATAATCGTCTTGAGGTTCTTGCAGAAGAGGGGCGCGTAAGTTCTATTGAAGGAGTAAGGCAGCACGCAAGTGTGCCCATTTCCCTTAAGGGCTATCCACTCAGGCGTGCAGGTGTTGATGAGTTTCAACACTTAGGCCTTCCTCATCCTCTTTAGATCTTCCGTTCTAGGTAAGAAATTACCTTAGAAGTGTTTCAGAAGCTTTGATAAGAGACTAGGGATTTGGGATCTTAAATCTGAGTTTTTGGAAAAAAATCCTCCTCGAATGGGGGCCCCACAGGGTCTATTTATAGGTAGGAGAAGACCCCAGACGATTATCCTTTGGGGCGCGCAAGTTACTTGCGTGACCATTAGGCGTCGTTCAAGTGGACTTGCACGACAGGTATAGAACTTGCGCGGCACATGTGAAATGTTCTCCTTGTTCATCCCTTTGTCGATTATTGATGTTTTCTTCAAAAGATGCATCAATGTATGCTAAGTCATTTCCCTTTTCCAATCTTTAGACTCTGCGACGGAAGGAGTGTCAACACTCATATATGAAGGTTGTTTATTCATTCCCATATAATTTCATTACCAAAAAGCCCATAATTTTATACCACTACCATATTTTTTCCAAAAATATTTATGATGGGAAAAAAATTACATTCGATTCTATGATGCATTCCCACCATATTTACAACATCTCACATTTTTATATGGTAAAACCAATTTACTAATAAAATATAAACAAATATCATATCAAATGGTGATACCAAGATTTCATTTTGACAATAAATATAAAAATTATTCCATAATTACAATATATACCCAATTTATATCTACATTATAATATTATTCCATGTAATCCCTTTAGTCTAAAATGATCAAGAAATTGTGAATCTATTTAAAAAAAATAAAACTAATTAGAATAAAATACGATATTCACCCACTTCTCTTTCAAAATACTCATACAATACTCTTCAATTGAATCCTATAGAGTTTAATTAAATTATCATTTGTAATCAATCTACCCAACTATCCATTTTAATATTTTATTTTGGAAACTCGCATAAAAAATTATTTACCCATTAGAAAAACATATCTGATTTTTTTTGTAATTGGATATATCTATAGTCTGCCATTATAATTGTGTAAAAATTATTGACCTACCCATCTGATCATTAATTGAAAATGAAAAATCATAAACCAAAATGACCAATTAACTGTTTAACTAATCAAAAATTTTACTATGAATCTAAAAATAATAATAATTAATACTAAATCATATTTTAAATCTATTTATTGTTCTCAATGATCAAAATTTACTATGTAGAAATTCAACCTTTAAAAATGCTAAATTCAAAACCAAACTATGATTTTTTACATCCCAAAACATTAGTTTCACATAATATATCATTTTGTTTTTTATAGTGATCATAATATATAATCCACACCTAAAAATGAATCTAATAAACATCCCATTACCATTCTAACTATCATATATTTCTAATATCAACGCCCTCTCCAGGAAAATAATACGATTATAAGAATACTTTGAATGTGAGACACCTGATAAAAAATGAATCATAAAAATCCATATTCTATCATGTGCTACCATACTATAAGTAAAGACATATATTTCCAATTAATTTTTTAATATACCAATTGGTTCAAGTTTCATGAATAAATTATACCCAACTCTGTATTTAATGATATTAAATTAACAAAGAAGAAATAATATAATACCAAAAAATATAAAAATTTAGGAAAACTAATATAAAGCATCCTTAAATTATGATGTTTTGTTTCGAAAAATCCGTCAATTCCCCAACATCATGCCAACCGATTGAAATCCAAAACAACAAAAAAGTGAACCACTAGGGTTACTAACATTGTTAAATGATACCATAAATTTATGATTTACACTATATACCAAAAAACACATATAATTAAAAAATATAATTATATTTTTAAAAACAAAAAATAAAAAACAAAATTTATAATAATATATAATGAATAATGGGTTAAACATTCTAGTATATCCTAAACATCCTCTCTAACCACTTGAAATATTAACAATTAATTTTTTAATTTATAACCCTTGTTTATCTATCTACCATTGATTATATATATTAGTAGTATGTTTAATTTCCCTTTAATACATACATGATGAATTAAATTCCTATAGATTAGGAATTTAATCTAATAATGCAATGTGAAAATTCCTTAGTTATGATACTTAAGATCCCACAATTTCCCAATGAGTTATCAAAAAGTATTGATCTCTCATGAATTTACTATATATCCATGTTATTACATCCAAAAATAGATAACTATATGTTCCAATAGAACTCATCTATCCTTGACATCAAATTATATGAGTGGTAAAAATAGTTTTCATACACATCAATCATTACTAGGAGTTACATTATTAAATTTGTAAATCCACATGGTTAATGTGGATGAATTAACTCTTAGCCTAACTATATTGTACAAATAACCCGAAATAATTCTTATAACTATATATAAGTAACGATATAACTCTATTTATGATCATTCCCCTTGCTATAAAATAATATCATCATCATCATATCCACGGAATTATTTCTAAAACATATTTCTATCATAAATTTATGAATAAAAATTAGGAATAAAATAAACATTTTTAACCACTCTTTAAAAAAGAAACATTTCTTTGAAATTATTTCCCCGTATTTACAACGTCTCTATTATTTTACAAAAATAACTTTTATAAAATTATAAAATCCATTTTTACTCATCAATAACACATTATTTTGTAAACCAAATTATAAAAAAATTGTTATGTGTATCCCAACTCATTTAATTGGTTTTAATAAAACATCAATTTTTAATTTTATAAATCTAGAATTAAATTTCAATATTTCTAATAAAAATTCTATTTCAAACCAATTTTGAAACCATGATAACAAATTTCACACATTTACCCCCATGAAATCACCCTGATATGTACTTATTACAAAATTATAGCTAAATTTATATATTTTTTTTAAAAACCATTATAAAACTCATATAAAAGTAAAAAAAATAATTATCCCCAAATACCATTAAATACAAACACATGTTTTTATTTAAAAATTTATCTTCCTGTACAATTTTGGAAAACAATACAAAAGAATAATAAGAAGATTTATATTTTCCCCAAAATCTGTCCATGTGAGTAAAAATAATAAACACACTTTCATATTCCAAAATTACCATATTTCTAATAAATTTATTTAGCTTACCCTAAATTTAATATCAATAGATATAATTTTATAATTACTTTTAGAAAAAATGTTGAAATGGAAGAATATTTATAAAAATGAAATTTTCCTAACCAATAAAACCATGATGTACTAAAAATAATCTCAAAACACTATTTTCTCCGATTTTTAAAAATATGTTCACTAAAATAAATTCAATCACATTTATAATTTTATCCAATAAAACAAAAATAAAAAAATAACCCCCATCAAATGACATATTATATAAAATTATCATTTAATGTATTTTAAAAAAGTATCCATTTTTATAATTCCAAAAAAAAACGTAAACAAATTTTACAATAAAATCCACTAGGAAGAGTAAACAAGTCACATATAGTAGACCACTAGAATGAAAGAAATAATTACATGTAAAAAGAAACTATATACCCTTATCAATGAAGTTATTTGTGAAATTTAGGTTGTTTCATTTATGGTTAATTTTATGGACTTATAATATTATTCCTAAAGACCTTATAGTAGTGATCATTTTTTAGTGAAATCCATAATGATATAAAATCATTGACATAATCCCATATATAAATACCTATAACAAAACCTATAATTATGGTATAAATTTATCTATCCATGTAGTTACACAAGATATGTGTTTTATACCTTTATTGTATCATAACAATATTAAACATTCCATATCTAGGAATTTACTTATCTAAATTTGGTAACATGGAAATACGCTTTACTCAGAATAGTATAATTTGATTTATATAAAAAATAATCATCAATTAAACAAATAAAAAAATATTACATCAAATCAACATCATGGTACTACTTTAAGAATGAAAAAAAAATCACATTTCAGTTCAATGTGGAAAACAAACAACGTTGGAGAAAACTAAAATTAACTGACTAATTCAGAGTCATCCAAAAACACACTATCGCACACCGACCTATACATTCAAAATAATATTGTGTATTATTGACCAATATATAGATCTCTATCTATTAAGGTGTCTTTTTTCCTTTGAATTGGTATTTTCTGGAATGAAAATAATATAACATGGTTGGGGCATGTAGTTTTTTAATCTAAGTGGGAACCATGTGACAGCTTCTAAAATTTTATAAGTCGACATAATGGTTGTTTCATAGTTTTATAAAGCATAAAATTGACCCATATTAGGTGCTTAAGAATCCATATAGAGGGATCAAAATTGATGACTGGTTTTCCAAACAATTATTCATAACTCTGCATAGTTTTTAGATTCATTAAAAGTAGATGCTAACTATTTTTCCTATTTTTTGCCAAAATAACTCATATTCCTTATCATTTGGATTGTTGTACTCTAAGAGGATTCTCCCTCACCCCTACTGTGGTTTATGTAACCTACATGGTGAATATTCATAATCTATTCAACCTTTTGGATTGAATCATCATGGTAGTTTATTTATAACTTATCCCAATTTGTATACCTACTATTTTATCTTGGTTTCTTCTTATTACATGGTTTGAAAGGTCAATTGATCATGTTTCCTTATTTATATGTTTTTTTTTTCAATTTTAGTGTTTTTCTTAGTCACTAATTCAATTCTAGACTTCCTTGAGGTCAATATGTTTTTCCATCATCCAATGTGACAAGTTTTGAGGTTAGTTACCCTATGTATCATCATTTAATTTTAATACTATGAATTATTGGTATTTTAAAAGTTAGTTTTAGATATTAAATAATTTTTAAATGTTATATAAATTAATTGCGATTCTAGGAAAAAAAATTCCTCCCCAATTTTTGATATTATCTTCTGGATTCAGTATTGTATATCCCCTCTCGAATCATGTTTTAAATATTGATTTAAATGACCAGAACAATGGGTGTGGGAATTTTTTCTAAATGCATTAAAATATGTGATTCTGAAAATGAATATGGTTGTTTTGGCCTTTTTTATTTTTCCATAAAAACTTAATTACATGTTTGGTTTCCAAGGATCTTCAATACAGTTTTTAATTATCATCCTTTCTTTATCTATAACATACAAACATATCTATACACACACATAGATATGTATATATATATATATATATATCTATGGGTGTGTGTGTGTTTTTGCCTCATCAATTTTTACATATATGGGAAAAATTTGGCAGTTATATATATTGGGTCAAGGGGTGTTTATTTTTAAATATTGAGGTGAATATGCATCTAATTGAAAAAGGTAGTTTTGGATACGTAAAGGTTGTGGGATAAAATGGGGTTTCCAAATGGTCAAAATTTACTTCCAAATAATAAGGATCTATCACAACATTGAAAATTTGATTTTTATTTTTTCCCTAATTTCAGAAATAGAGTCTCAAAGAATGTGTCTTTTCACAATTGTTTTTGTATTTCATGTTCTAAGGACAGTTACCTTTAAATGTTTCTTTGGAATGTTTTCTAATAAATTCTTAGCATTCACCATCCTGGTAGGTACATTCATTGTGATTCCTAATAGTTGAACACCCCAATATACGTCCAAAAACATAGAGAGAGTATTCATTTGGATGGTGTTAGTGTTGAGATAAGGTCTTGTAATAAATGTTGGAAAGAGTTGATTATGAAAGATGATAAATGTCCTTTGGCCACTTCAAAATTTCAATATAATATTTCAATGTGATCCTAGTAATCATAGTGAGAGTTGATATATGGTTACTATATATTTCTTATTATATGGGATAGATCACGCATGGTAGTGGAATGAATATGATGGGATATGAAACCATTTATTATATTTGAAATCATTCACGATGGTTATAGACAATAGATATCATCAACAAATCTACATATGTTCTCAAAGTGAATTTTATACTTTGGAAACTATTTTGGAAATGATAAAGGGAAAATGGTTTTCCTAAATAATAAATCTATTTATTATTTCAAAATTAAAGTGAATACTTTTCTTTTTATATACGTATTTTTCAACTAGCATGAAAGGGTTTTATTTTTAAAGGTTAATAAAATGAAGTGATTTCACATTGGCTTCCCTACTATGCTTATTAATCATGCATATCTATAATATTTTTCATTTATAAGATTGTCTTGGATTTGGTTAACTTAGGGAGGGGACATGGTTGTGAGGATAGTGGTGATACACGATGTAACACATAGGAATGTGTAGTTATCTACTTTTTTCCACTGTTATTTTTTGTATATTTACCCTATTCATATTTATTTTACTTTTATTTAATGGGATAAATCATTCCCAATATATTTATTCTCCATGAATGAAACTTTTTTCCATCTCAAGATGATCAAGAATTCCTCTTGGGCATTGTTATTGCTCATATCATGTTCTAGGTTTGGGTTTGAGTTCGGCTAGTTCATTATAAAATGATAAAAACATATGATATTTATTGTTATTTGAGGTATTATTGTATTTTGTTGGTTTTATTTTCATAATTTAAGTGGTCCATCATGGGTAGGTTCTTTATCAACACATATTTGGAAGGACTCGTGAATTTCATGGTTAGTTATGGATGTTTGGGTATCAAACAAGGGCTTGTTCTTTTTTGTTTTCATGAGTGGTTCGGTATATATTTAGTATATATTATTGGTTTTTATAATTCATTGGTTTCTTAAGAGACTAAAAATCATTGAGTTAGTTATTTGAAGGACATAGAGGGTGTAAAATTATTGTATGCATTCTATAAAATCATTCACAAACCATGTGACAACCTCTACTAACCATCAGGGAGATTTAAATGGTTGTTTCATAACCTATAAACCCGTGATGCTAAACTGTGTACAATAGTTGTTTCTCTCATGTTTTATAATTTATACTCTTTGATTATTGTGTTGTTCTATTTACTCTCATTATGGGTTTAAGAAAAATGTGTAATGTCTCTATTGATTATAACAATGATACGTGTTATATCAGAATAGGATTTCAAAAAATAAATATCATGGTTTGTTTTGAAAATAATTTTGAATTTATTATGATTATTAATAGTTTTTATGAACATTGGAATATAAAATTGAATTTCAATTTCTCAATGCTTTATTTTATGGAACGATAGTGGATTTAAATAATTCACCTATTTAAAAAATTATTTGAGATGGATTTACCTAGGTTATTCCCTATGAATATCCACATATGTGTATATCTTTGTGAGAATTTCATGATTGTATATATTAGTAAATGAGTATAAGTGAAACTGGTCATGTTTATATATGTAACGATTCATAAATTTCTATTTATAAGAGCATAATTTATTATTTTTGACCTATTTTTCCTTAGTGGGATTCGAAAAAAAGATAAAAGGAATCTCAACACTAAATAAGTGAATGATAGTTTGATGATTCCTTTTAATTTGTAGGTATTTTTGTTATAGGATTTTAGGTTTTTTTATGTTTGGAGTGTTTGTGAAGCGTTGTTTGATTTTGGGTTAATGTTTTGTATTTGATATTGAAAATTATGATTTATGATATTTTTTATTATGTTTTATGCTTCATTGGTTAGACTATTCCCCAGAGAATCTCTTTAAAGACTAGATGGTTTGACTCTTTGGTGTCATTGATAGTTGTATATATAGAGGCTTTTTTTAAAAAATGATGATCATCATTGTTTAGTGGTTTGATATTTGTATGGTCAGTGTGGATGGAGTTTTAAGGAAATTTTGAATTAGTGTTTTTATGAATATCCCCTTTGACAAATATTTAGGATGTACCAATTGATTAATTGATAATCCATTTTGATTTTGTGCATGTATCAATGTAGGTATTGATTATTTTAATGTAATAGTCATGGGTTAATGGTTGGCATGATTGGTTATAGAGATTGTTTTCCTTTGATCGGTTGGGTTCACTAGAGATTAGTGTTCTGAGAGTTGCTCCCAGATTTCCCTCCCTTGACATAAAATATGAAGTCATGTTGATCTTGTCGAGGAGTGTTCATTTATGGAATTCTAAACATTATATAACCTACCTAATCTGATTGTTCATTCCTATATTTTATCTTTCTAGGTGTTAATACTTCAAATACATTGTTTTATATTGTGTTTATGTTTTTTATGTGTATTTTTATGATTTCATTAATATTTTGTGATGGTTTTGAGGATGTTTGGATGTAGATGGTTTCTCTTAGGAGCCTATGTTATTTTTTCCTCTAATTTATTCTATAATATTCCCTTATTTTATATTAACATTTATCTATAGACCAGGTCATAGAATTTATTTATTTTTCGTTCATTAGTTTTCTATCCTTTTTCAAATTTGGTTTTAATGAGATTATATTTTTGGGAAATTCTAAATTTCATTGTCATAGAGTATTGCTGTTTTCCATTCTGTATTTGTTTTATTGAAGAATTTTTTCTTGTTGGGACTAATGAGTTTTTTCAAATTGGAAAACTTTTATTATACCAGATTCATAAAATGGTTGGGAGAAAAAATATGTATAGATATTTCGGTGTATTGGTATTATATCCTTTATGTTCTTATTTTTGTGAATTTTGAGTCCTAGGTTGTAGTGAGATTCTTTGTTTTATCTCCACCTGACCCCGATCATAGAAGTTTGGGTAGATTAAATAATGGGTTGTGAGAAGGATAGTCATTGAAATTTAGAATATTACATGGTAAATTTCATTTTTGTTTACTAAGTTGGGGGTCGGGGTATTCCTTGTTTTGAGGTTTTTTATATATTTGATTCATTGGATTTTGGGGGCATCGTGTCGAGTGGTATCTCACCCTTTCCTGGTGTCCTGTTCAACTAAATATTATTGAACATTATGAGGGTATAAAGTTTCATATTTTGTAGAATTATCTCACCCAACATAAAAATAATAGATTTTTTGTTTATTATTAAGTCTTATATGTTTCCCTCTTCATCTGGGTGGATTTTGCATGAAATTATATGTTTTCGGCCCTAAGAAGAATGTCACATTGTTATGGTGCATGATATGTAAATTTATGGAAAAAAACAATGAAATATTTTTGAATTTTGATATGTACAACTAAATAGTTTGTAGAATGTTTAAAAAACAATGTGGACATCTCATAGGAGGTGCTCCAAGATCCAAATAGAGGGAACACAAGTTTCTAAATTGTGTGTCCTAATAGTGAATAGTTCTTAATTTCATTAAATATGATTTTAACCATTTTTCTCATTTCTATATTACCCCATATCGCCATTCATCCACCTCCATTCGGTTTTATTGACTCTAGGAGTCTTCTACCTAACCTCTTCCTATGTTCCGCTTCCAGCCATGGGGAATCTTCAAGATTTTTCGATGTTTTTGATTGAATAATCATGTCAATATCTTCTTATTTTATTCATATTCTTATAACTTCTATTTTATTTGGGATTATTCTTTTTAATTGGATTGAATGTTCTAATATTCATGCTTCCTTATTTCTAAATTTTGGGATTCTCTTTTTTTAGGGGTTTTTCATGTTCTCTCTTTCCCTTTTAGACCTCATTGAGGTGGATTTTCATTTCCATCATAAAAGGTGGTTGGTTTTGAGGAAAGTCACCCTATGTTCAAGCATTTAATTTGAAAACTATGATTTATTAGTGTAATAAAAATGTGATTACATTATTATATAAAGTGTAGATGTAATATCAAATTGTTTTGATTAATGTAAATGGTTACTTAGTTATTTTCCATGTTTTCTTCATGCATCTATTATCTGATTTTTTATTGTATGATTCTTTCCTGATTTTTTTAAATTATAACTCCCTTGGGTGTAGTATGTTCTTTAAAATGGTATTAAATTAATGTTTTTGAACAAGAATAAGGTTTTTTGCCCAATTTTCTTATTTTACATAAAGTACTGACAACGTGATTAGTTTTCAAAGAGCTCCAAGATGGATTCATATTATCTTTATTATTTTTTCTAATATTTACACACATATACATAAAAAACACAAAAATATATATATAGGTGATATATTCTTGTATATTTGTAAATGTTTGTGAGGAACTGTATAATCAATAGGTAGTTAATAATATATATAGTTGAATATGTGTCTAAGTGTAAAGAATGTTTTTTGAAACTAATGGTTGTGTCTTAAAAAGGGAATTTTCTAAATTATCAATATTGATTACAAAATGTGATGGCCATGTAGGAAATTTAGATATATTATTGGATATCTCCCATGGATTCAGAAAATACCCTTTTAAGGAATAGTGATTTTCTTAGAAATGTTTTCTGTATTTACACTTATAATGTACAGTTGTAACTTTTAATTATTTCCTGGGAAATGATTTCTAAATTAATAGCCTCCTCAGGATCATTAAGTACTACTAAATTTTTTAATCATATATGCAGACCCTTATGGAATTACTCAACCATAGAGAGGGTATTCACCTAGATGGTTTAGGTTTGGGGATTTGGTTTACGCATGCACATTGGCATGAATTGGTTATGGTTGATGTAAACAATAAAATAGAGACCTTAACATTTCTCTATTCTACTTTCATGGGATAGAAGGATTAGTAGTTAGAGTCATGTGAAAATTTCTATATATTCATGAACTGACAGAACAAATACTAAATGGTATGTAATTGACCATGGTGGGGTGTTCTACCATTGAGTCTAATTTAGAGAGGCTGGGATGGTTATAGAATATGGATCACATCAGCAAGACTAAAAATGTTTACAAAATGAGTATGTTTAGGGTCTCCTCACATGGTATCTAGATTTATGTCGTGATATAAATTTTATATGAATTCTAGTTTTCCATATATTTATTATGTTCTTGTAAAATCATTTTCACTATTATGCTCATACTTGAATCTATTTCTCTATCACATATTTATATGAATTCTACGTCCCCTAGTTTTGAGAACATAGAGTTAGGTATTATAGTTCTTACTTTTCACTGAAATTTCTCATCCATCGCATGTTCATTTTTATAAAAAGGTTCTTATAATCACTATCAAACATTGTATGAATTTTTGGAAATGAAGAGGGAAATTTTTTTTCAAAGGAGTCAGCCTATATATTGTTTGAAAATGAATCAAAATCCTTATTTATAAATATAATTATAAAAAAACATCCATAAAAATTAAACATTTTAATGGTGAATCATATGGCATGCCTACTATTTTGGAATCTATACCGATATTATGACAAATACCTATCTATTTCCTTTTCAATTATATGTTGGGCTTGGATTTGGATCTCTCACAGAGTGAGATTTGTTCTGAAGTTGTTGGTGACATGTGAGGTCACTTAAAGGTTTTTTAATTATCTATTTCATTTATTTTGATAGTATTTATCAATTAACTATATTATTATTTAGTTTAACCATTTATCATTATAATGGTTTTTCCTAATTGAGTTATGATCGATGAAAGCCACTAGTTTTTAGATTGAGTGGATCAGGAATGTCTTTTGGGACTTGTTGTAAGAAGGATCGGGTTCTCGGTTTTAGGGTGTCCTGGCTGGTTCATGAAACCCACATTCACTAATTTCTTTTAAAAGTTATTTTTCAACAAAATGATATTGATTAATCATTATTATTGGATACCTTTAATGTTATATCACATCCTTTCTCCTTATATTTCATACCCTAACTAATAAAATCATACCATTTTTAACATCCTTAAACAACCTAACCCTAATCCAAATAATAAAAAAAAATTCACATAACACTATCTTTATATAAACAATATATTAGTAATATACATATAATTCACATTACATATAATAAGAAATTGTATATTCATCCAACTCATAAAAGAACTATCATATCCCTATAAAATAGTATGAAACCGATACATGGATGTAAATGATGAACATATATATAATAATGATACAATTAAAAAACATATTTATTATTCAATAAACCTAAAATAAGTAAAACAAATGAAATAATATCCACTAGTCTCCACATTATAATCCAATATACTTAATCAATTCTAATAAATAAATGATCCACACATCCTCTAACTCAATCTAAATAACATTTTAATGTACATCGAGATGCACATATAGGGGGTGATTATAAAAACATAGTTTAGTTTCCACTACCCTTTTACTTCTTATACAACCAATATATGTGAAAAATTCATGTCATATTTATTTTCTAAAAACATTCCATATCCGTTTCGTTTTGATATTATATAATCAATAATAATAATATAAAATAAATGATTACAATATTTATAAAACACCAAAAAATTTATACATTCATTAGTTCCATGCCAACCACCCACACTCAATTCCAAATAAAGCATGAGTTAACTCTTTTTTATACCATAAAAATTGGGTAGTGTTTACCCATGTCCCACCATGTCATACTAAAAATCCCCCATATTAAAAAAATTTACACAAAAGTTTCATTTTCCACAAATATGAATTCTTTTCCAAATATATAATCAACGTTACCTAGAATAAATTTTCCATAAATTCATATAATAACATTGAAATAACGTTGAAATAAATAATCATAAGATAATATATATTTTTATTTTAAGAAACAACCTATAAACATAGAAAATAATCATTTTCTATTCATTAATATTTATACAGACAAAAACAACATGACATTCGACACAGAAAATAGTATTTAAATCATTGAATTTTTTAAATGAACATAATTTGAAAAAAAAATATTAGATCCAATATAATTTTTAAAATATTACGGATAATTAAAATCTACATACCTTAATAATTTATTTGAAGAAAAAATATTTTTACTTTAATATGATCTATCCATACAAAAAAAGTAATAATTGTTTAAAAAATCATACTAATTTTAGTCCATAATTAGAATCGTTAAACCCCATATTTGATGATAATTGGATAAAATATAATAATTTAATAAGATAAATTAGACCCATCACTAATAATAATTAATATACATAGAAAACTTTTATCCTCTATTAAACAAATACTTAACATTAAGAAAGTATTCCATTTGTGTTCATGGATATTATATAACGAATTACTTATAAATTATTATTGACATGAGATAAACCCAATAAAAAAAATAGTAGAAGAGGGTTCTACCTTAAATCTATGAGACATGGAGATGAACGAATCACCAAATAACCCTTAGAAAATATTTCATTAAGAGGAAACAAATTGTGGAGATTAAAAATACCGAGAACCAGTGAGTTTTAAGTAAATGAACTAGTTTTTAGATCCCTATTCCAAGAATGAATTTTCAACTGTATAATTGAAATAATTATGAATGGGGTTTTATTTACCATTATTCTAAAAAACATAAATTCATTGCCTTATCACAAGGTTTCTAAATCGTCAAAGGTGATATTTTATTTTTCTCTTCCAACCAAGATTAAATGAAAAAATTCAAAATATTATCTCTTGGATCATGATCAAGACTACGAATTCATCCCTTAAATTCAAATTAAAACATTGAACACCTCCAAAACAATTCAAAAGGATGTCAAATTATTCTTCATAGTTTACACAATGGTCCAACCCAAAATACAAAGTTCGTTATCCTCTGATACTAAAATTTTTTTATTTCACAGAATGGGATTATTTTGTAGAATAAAGGACAATATAAATTTCACATCAATTGGTTTTTTATGATAGAAATTTTTTTATTTCATGGTTATGTAAAAAACACATATTTTATTTTATTAATGTCTTTTTAAGAAGAATTCAAAACCATGACTAATTATTTTTCAAAACAATTATGGAAAATATAATAGAAAAAATATATTGGTGAGGATGTATTATATCCTATAATAATTAAATTAATTAAATAATATGATATAAATTTGATAGAAACATATTGTGCATCATTGGAGAAAAGATAACATTGATATGTTATGTCGTTTTACTAAAGAAAAACTATACCATGGTGTTATAAAATTTGTATATTTTTCTAAAATTCATTACAGTGTGAATATTATGAAAAATGAATTGGAAAAGTAGAGTTTCAAGGAGCATTGGTTGAATATTTGAGTTACAACATCTAGATTTACATAATATATTTGAATTTTATCCAAATATCATAATGTTTTTAGATTATAGGTTATCTAATACAACATAACTATTTGTTCAATATACACTAAAATTATTATTTTTGTTTAAAATAAAATATATAATCTTAAATATGGGATCAATGGGTAAATTTATAATGGGGTTGGGATATCAAATGATATATAAGAGGAGAGATAAATAAGAGATAATTTTTAATGGCTTCAAGGAACTACAACAGTCATTAGAAACATGTCTAACAATGTTATTAATAAGTTTTAGAGGATAAATCAGAATACCTAGATGAAAAAAACACTAACATATTCATAAAGAGGATATTTTTCATATATAATTTATCAATAATTCAAAATAATAATTACCATAAAATGATAATTATTTCTTTTCTATTGATATATTTGGTACATACACTCACTGTATGATCACCATTACAGTACAGGTATCCAAACTAGAATTCCACTATAGGCTTGCAAACATGCTCCAAAAAAATATGAATGTCGATACTGGAAATCTTTTATATGGAAGAGTGGAACCAAGTTCCCTTATTCATAAAAAATTGATCATGAATAAAAGAATTTAAATATTGACATAATTCCTCTCAATTTCTCTTATTAATTATAGGGAGGATGAGTTCATAAGAAATATTTTTAGGCTTGTGAGAGCCCTTCTAATAAGATATTTTGTGAAAAATATTCTAACATTTACATAGAAACTATATAAATAATTTTAATATAAAAAGACTAAAAAATTATAAATTCATTATAGGTGTGATGCCCAACCACCCTAAGACATTGATCCATGCAAGGATTGATGATCACCACAAATATTGAGGTGTGGCTCCCAGTATTCACAAGGGTTCTAACTAGTGGTAAAGGACTATGAACACATAGTGGGGAGACTATAACCTATTTTCATAGTGACTATAACAGAGAAACTAAATTAAACAGGTTATATCCAAGTAAACATCACAAATACTGAATGTACTAAAAAATAAATACAAAAATAAATGAAATAATAAATTCACATATTATTTATACCAGATCCCATGTTAGAAGATTGTACACAGGCATCACAGGATAAATAAATAAAATAGGTACAAGATCATATGCTTGATTAGTCCAAGTATTCCCTATTTCCAATATTCGTATATATCCTATCAATCCATCAAAAAGAAACAACCAGCTATCCATAGAAATTAAAATGTCCCTACAATAAAATGAATTTTATGATCTGGTACTGAACTTCAATAAGATACTGAGAAATGTCTGAGAATAACATAGTAAGACAACACCAATGAAATCCATTAAATTACCAGTCTACAAATAATTTCATTTAGAAGTGCAGTAAATAAATAGTTATAATTTGAAAATAGTTTGAATAAAAACTAATAAGACAATGAATAAAGGTTAATGATGACACATGATGTTGGTTGTACCATTTTCTATCTCCGGGTCATGGAACATGATCAACTACAACTAATTCATCTAGATACGGGGTGTCTCAGATCATTTCCTAATGACCACGATAATCATAAATATATATATTTAATATAGGATTTCATCTTTAAATTCCCCAATTTCGTACTGATTCAAAACACTCATCCTTGCTTTCTTAGGGAGTTTGAGCCCTCACCTCAACATTCCACATAATTAGATGTTGCTATAATTCGGGCTCTCATCCGAGAATTATAATATAAATCCTACTGTAATTTATCCATTCCTAAATAAAATTCAAAATATTGGACAAGGTACTCCACCTGACCTTTTAAAATAACATATCATTGATAATTTGATCTCTCATCCCACCATTCCCAATCAGCGTGTATGATATTGAACTTAAGCATTCATCCCAATATTCCCAAAATGTATACATGATGTGAAATACAAGGATAACATCTCAAAACTAAAAATAATTAAGAATAAATATTAACATTTAATTAACTAATAACTTATTTCAATTAAAACTCATTTGGACCGAGGACCTCACAAACAACTATTTTCAGTCCACTTAAATGGTTTTAAACATAACATCAAAGCAATATTTTGATAATTTTATAAAACAATAACTAATTTAATTTCAAAACCTATTTCATTTACCTTTAATTACATATCCCTTGGTACCCACTTAATCACGCTACACCAAAAATCAATTATCAAATTTAACTTTTTTTAAAAAAATTGGGTCTCCCAATACATTTATTTATTAACATACCATTACACTGGATCAAACTCCAAGATTGAAAACAATTATATAAATCCAATATTAAAACTATCTAATAAGAAAATTACTTTAATTCATTAAAAATATAATTTACTCATCTTAAAACCTTAATCCATTTCATATTTTTAATCCCAATCATGGAATTACTCTTGGAATTTCCTTCTCCTAAGGTATTGGGTGTACTAAATGAGCATTTACCAAAGAATAACTCAATTTAAAAATTACTTAATCCAAAATTGACAAAATCATGAAAACCCTATCTTGAGTACAATATATATGAACTCAGAAAACCAGAGAAGAGTATTACTTTAATTTAAAATACCACATTTGTTGGCCTCGTTGATTTAAATTATCTTGTATCAGCCTTTGGTTTGAGTTGAAATGATAGATATATAGAATCTTTAAAAACAAACCTAAAAATTGTGATTTTGTGTCTTCAATTGAGAGAGATATTTATATATAAGTATAGAAAAATATGGGTTCCTAGATGAGTCGTAGTATTGCCAAAATCATTGTGACTTAATAGATGGAAGTAGATACAACCATGATTTTGAGGGGAAACTCTATAGAGGAAAACAAGGGAAGGGATCATGCATATAGAAGGATTATGAGTGAAAATAGATAAGAAAATGGATTATAAAATATTAAAATAAATGCTAAAGTAGTCATTTACCACTTTTAATTGGTTTTTAGTGTGAATAAATGGTTTTTAAAACCGTGTGATAACTATGTGCCGCCCACTATCTAAGAACAACCACATTCTATAGTTATGTCACATAGTAAAAAAAACACATCATGAGATATTTCTCTAATATTTTTTATACATTCATATAGTGTTATTAGACCACCAAAATATTTTATAAACTACTAATTTATGAATTTTAGTCCATATGGTTGAGGTGAGATTTTAACACTTATCTTGCACAAATTGTTCTCATGATGATGAAATTACAAAAACCCCACACTATGATCCCCAACCCCAAAGAAAATCCCAAAACCCCACAACACCTATGTAAAATCATTCTATGTTCAAATTATTTACATCAAGGGTTTATAACACATTTAATTTTTTTTTATGTCCTGTTTCCAAACGGGCCCGTCTACTAAACCAAAAATTAAAAATTCCTCTAAAATTCTTAGAACTCATAGAAAATTGATGCCATAACAACATCACACAATACCACTTATCAACGATATGATTTCTAAATGGAAATAAAACTATACCCTATTACCTATGTTAGAATCAAAGTTAAATTTATAAAACCTATCTTCATTTTGAATGATTGAAACACTTCAAATGCATGTTTCCAACTCAAGGTGCTCTACTCGCACCAAACTAATCCAACAACCCTCATAAAAACTAAACAAACAAAGTGGTTCTCACCTGATACCATCTATACTAAAAAACCAATGGTATCATCATTTTGATATCCACCAGGACAATAATACTCCTACATTAAGATTAAACTTACAACCACCAACCTATAAGCCTTGGCATCTCAACAATCATAAGTTATTTTAAAAAAAATATGCCCCATGTTAAATTAATGTGGATGGATTAATTTTTTACTCACCACACTTGAACATCCTTGAGAAAACCAGTGTAACAATGGTCCCTATACATGTTTCCTAAAACTAACTGAGGATATATTCATAAATTTCATACATGCACAATATAGAAACAAACATGATTTTCATTAAATCTAATTTTATTTCCATAAATACATATGGATAATAAAAAATTATATTCTTGTGGTTTTTTGTTACTCAACATATACATTTTCACACACAAACACATGTGAAATCATCCTCTACTAGCTCACCACAAAAAAACACATAGATCTGATTATTGATGTATTACTAACGTACTTTTCCATAATGCCTCCACATCCGAAAGCATCGTAAGGCCACTCAAAAAGGATCCCTATGATCCCTACCAGACTCCCGATAATATTCCATTATAATATCCCCAAATAAAAAATCCATCGTGAGGACCTTCCTCACCCACCAATGACCCATAGATCCATCCATATCAGATACACTCTAATCCCACCCTAAGTATGAATCCAATTCTCACCCTCAAATAAAAAAATACACTCTATTACCAATTATAACTCACGATAGAATCTATATATGTGACCCATTTGTTCCAAATCAGCATCTTGATACCACCACAAATGTTCCATGGTATTCTCTACACACCCAAAACCATTCCAACATGAGGATCATGGGCTCGTGACTGACACTCCACTCCCCATTATATAAGTCTCTTTATAATCATTTCACCTGAGTTACTCCTTACAATAACAATATGTATTCCATTTATCACTAATTTCAATATTTATAAATCATTGTGTCACCATCAAACAATTAAAAATTGAAAATATTATCTGCATCCCATTCTCATCTTCCAAAAAGGACATCCAAGGTATTTTCCAACACTGAGTCCATAATGAGGAATGAAATCAAAAAACAATTTATGGTTCAATCCCAGCATACATCTTTCCTAATATCCCTCCACAGGTTAATCTAATTATGGTCTTTGTATATGGTCTAAAAAATAATTTCTCTTTCGTCCAATGTTAAAAACATCCATCGACTATAAATTACTCTATTTTTTTCTAACCCAAATGTTGTTATCACCCATCCCAATCCATTAATGATGTCACCTCTCACTATAGGGTCATATAAAACCATAATCAAGAACTCATGCCTCCCTGATCAAAAGATTATCATCAACCCCTAACTGACTAATTTGAAGAGGGACATGTCATCTATGGCACACTGCAACACCATGTCCATTTTCCAAGAACTAGAATGTTTAATGTTCATCATGGAACTACCACCATTAACCCACTCAATCACTTCAAACATGGCGAAATGAATTTTTACATAATATAAATGGTTTACCTTAATGATCCCAATCCAAAAAGGCTCCACACATATCTAAAAAGAAACACCTCCACCTCTCCAAACAGTATAGAGTGCTTAATATCGAGCAACTCCAATTCATGATTGAAATGAAACCACGAATCTATTGAACATTCCTGGCACCTCAATCTCACTAAAAACCCTAGTGTCGCAGTCCCACCCATGACTATCTACCAAACACAATCTATGATACTATGAATATTGAATTACTAGACCTCAGAAAAAACACCCATTCAAGCATCTAGACATTCCCTCTTGTACGTTAGTCCCATAAAACTAAGGGAATCCTCAATTAATTCATCTTTGATCCTGAAATTTATCATCATCTTAGTCAACCAGATGACACCCTATTCTAAATGGAGTTGTTTCATGACCAAAATCCTTTACCCACAATCCATCTACCCTGGACCCATCCAACTAGTGTTAACACTTATTAAACAACTAGTACAGTTTCATAACAACATACACATACATATAAATATTCTACCCATTGAAACCGTCATTAAAACCAAGTCAGAAGTAAACAAGTTTCACTTATTGAAAAGGAATCAAGCGATATGAAATCTTTACCAAAACCTTGAAAATGATACCTATGCATTCATCCTAAACACTAAAACCAAAACTTTTTCTTCATGTTTCTAAGAAATATGATGTATTTCATCATGTCGTACACTTATATTACACCCAAAAAACTATAGATACACATCGATTATCAACAACACTACAAGCCAAAAAATTCATTATAGGGTACCAAATAACTGGTAAGTTCCCAACCCACTCGGGTCGATAAAAAACTACAGTACAAGGCTATATCCCATATCCCCAAGAACACTACCCAAATCTTGGAACAATAGAAACCCTCCAACTATATAATACCCAAAACCCATCAATGTATCACCACATATAATGAAGGCTCTCAAAACAAGGGCACTCTCACAGATAAAACCTATCTTATCATAGGGTTAGTGCAGAACCATGAATAACACGCATCCCCAAATTCCCTAATGGACTAAAAATAATTATCTTAATGTGTTTGAACTATTAAATTTTAAATACTAAAAGATATACACTTTAAATCATTTACCACTCTTCATTTTAAAATTCCCAAACATTATTAAACTAAAAATTCCTTAGTTTTGGATGAAAAAATTCCATTCATAATTTATATTTGAAAGTACCTTATATGTTTCCAAATGTCACTTTATTTGACCAAAAAAATATCTTTAATAAATTATTTATAAATTATATTTATTGAATATTTATTTGAGTTGTTAGTAAGATAGAATTCAACTATAAACTTATATAACAATCTTATAAATGGATGTAGGCAATTAAAATTGTCAACCCCTAAAAATCATATAAATCCATAGGCATATAAAATTACTATGAGGCAGAAATATTAATAAATAAGTAAAATACTAGAAAAAATGAATCCTAAGAAGCATATAGATGATTAATCAATAATTCATGGCTAGCATGATGAACGAACCAACACACCCTCATTTTTTGTTCTAGACCAATAGATAAAAATTCCATAAATCAATAATGTCACCTCCAAGTTAGCCACTCAAGGTGGAAATAAATAAATTATAAAAGTGAAAATGAAAAATTATAGCCCCCATCATTGCAATATTGGTTTTTACCTTGCATGTGAGGATACATGACCCCATGCATGAGCTCAGCACCAAGATATGCTAGTATTATAACCACTTATTCCCATTCCCAAATAATATTACAAAATTAACGAACCACCTATGATACAACTTTGAGTCACCCTTACACTATGAGTCATTGAATCATGAATGGACTGTTGGTTAACACAATATGTTCTGGAACACGTCCTCATATACCTAATGATATCGAATAGGTTTTAGTGACTATAAAAACACCACGTGGGAGAGTATAGCCTATGAATTAATTATAAATAGTAGTATAAATATATTTAAATGGTGACATCCTAGTAAAAATCAAAGCCTAGGAAGGTATCATTAAATAAATAAAATAAAAAATGAAATGGTAAATTCACTTTTAAAAATTAATGGATCCCATGTGGGTTAAACATACATAAGTAGTTAAAAAGAAATAAAAATAAATCATGGAAAATAACCAATCTTCGACGGGTCCTGATTCATTCTTGGTTCTATCATCCATATCTATCCTAGGAAACAAACAATACAAAACAACCATCAGATCCTACTATGAATCTTATCCTTTAAATAAATAATAATGACATCTTAGCCAGTTTCATGCTGCCTTTGAGCACATGTAGATGATTTTACAGACTATAAATATCTATAATAAATCTCTGAGGTAATCTTAACATCCCCCAGTATGGAACAGAATCAAGATTCTTATCCTATTACTCCAATGGAATCTAATAACTCTCCCCATTATTCCCTATAATCATTCATTACGGGAACACATGTGATCATCCTAAAATTCTAATGTAATATTAGAATTAATTAAAAAATTATGCATCTCAAAACATAAATCTATATCATGGTTTTAATCCCCTGCAGGGAATTATTCTTGGAATTTCCATTTATTATGGTTTAAATAATACTAAATGTGAATTTATCTAACGAAAATTTGTAAATAAAATAATTTTAAATAAATAAAAGCAGAACAAATCTAACGTGTCCAATCCATAAATGCACCCAAAAAATTCTATGCATATAGGATAAATTTATGAGACCACATACTCTATCCTCATATGAATATACTCATCCATTGTCCACCTATGGTTTGATATGAAATGATATATATAGATAAAGTATAAAAATTAATTGAAAATAGGGAATTTTTTTCAAATTAGCCTGGAGATATTTAAATGATAATGTAAGACTATAGATGAAGATATATTCTCTTTACACTTATCGGGATCCCCAAAATGTGATAGTTTGAAGTATACATGACCAAGAATTCTACGAGAACTACAATGGAGGAGGTGATATAGATGATAGCACGTAATAATGAGGATATTGAGGGAAAATTGGATGAAAATGGTCTTAATCCTTTTAAAAATTGATAGAAAAGTGGTCATTTTAGAAATATTAATGGGTTCACTATTTAGCCGCAACAGTTTTCAAAGGGCCCACCCCCACTATCTAATATTATCCACCTAGGTATGGCGTATAGTTTTGTAAACCACGTTCCATCAATGGAACCTGCCTCTATATTAATAAATACATTCTCATTGTTTACTAGGACCCACCATAGTGTTTTAAAAACAATTTTACTATGAGTTTTTGGTTTCATGGTCATGGGGAAGGATTAGGGCAAACCATGCACTAATCATTCCCCCTATAATAAAATTCTAAAAAACCTCCCTATAATAATTTAACCCGTAATATACTTATAAGACTTATATACCCATATAAAACATAATTCATTTTCTAAATTGGGTCCTTTGAGGGCTCCCAAACCATCAAATTTCATTCTAATTCCCATCTAAAAATACTTCCATCAACTAAATAAAAAATATGAAATTCCTCCTGAATTACAATAACCCATATAGAACTAAGGTATTATAAAATAAAAATACATATTTTCTAATTTTATGTAAAATGGATTTAAAATTAAAATAATAATAGTATATTGATATTCCATAACATAATTCAACATGTTGATATTAGAATACCATTTATTTTCTAGATAAATCAATATTAATTTAAATAAAATAAAATATTTTATTTCCATTGGGCTCTTAACATGACCATACAATCACCATGATAACTAAATATATATCTAAATAAATAATATAATTTCATTATTCATTTCGTTTATTAATAAATATTATATTCACTAGTTTATAAGTATATATTTAATTTATATTCAAATCATATATATTCTGAACTCAAATTACTGGGGTTTAAATTTATATGATTAATAAAACCAGAATAATAGTTATCTAAAAATTGTATTATTTATTCTTAATATTAAAATCATTTAGAATTTAACTTAGATTACAAATAGACATTATGTGTGATCATCTTGGTCTCTTTCACGGTGGAATTAGGTGAACTCGAATAAAGAAAAATATTAGCATTCAACAATAGATCAATGACATACAGAGAATGATGTTATTTTAAAATTAATAAGAACAACCTTATATGAACATCTAATATGTAATATTTCTATCATTGGGATATATAATCAAGATGATTTCATACATGTTCCATCAGCATACATGTTTGATAAATATTTCTTCAACTACAGAATATGAATTCATTAATATAGCAATGTTTCCATGGACTTAATCCGATAGTTTTATATCAATCAATGTCCCTAATATATATTAATCTATAAATTCAAAGTGTCAAATACTTTTATGACTTATTCAAACAATTTTATATCACTTATGATACAACCAATGTATCCATCATTTATGTGAGTATATATCATCATGGTTTTAATTAATATATTAAATTATATGACTCGTGAAATACATTAATAATCTCACTTATATGAAAAAATACACACATCCATATATTGTAATTCAATGACACATATAACCTGTGAAATTCATAATTATAGGTCTATAGAAAAAAACTCTTATATTATATAATTCCAAGTGTGGACATCATGGGAAGAATATGTATCTTATTATGAGGTTAAGCAACCAACTATGTAAAAATCATATGTGTATAATCAGAAGATTTCATCTAGATCAAAAGATATAAGTTTAGGAATATTATATTACTAAATCTTTATTCTCATTATAGTATATAACTAATCAAACCATTCAATTGAAAAAATATTCCCAGGGAATTCTAACATTATTATTATGTAGAAGAAAATTAGTCATATGATATAATTTTTAAAAATATTCTATTAGTAAATAGTATAATATCATGTGGTTATAGGGAAACAACTCTAACAGACTAATATTTACTATAACATCTTATAAAAAATTTAGTACATTATCACAAATATGATATTCAATCTAATATTGACATATAGAATTATTAAATGGTATTTATATGTTAATTTCCACATAATGTATAGTTACTATGACCCCACCTATATGAGTAATATTAGTAGTGAGGTGAAATTTTTGATATATATACCTCATCTGTTGATGAGACCATGGGTCCATTTCTAGAACGACATCTATAGTATTATCACAATTGAATGTGTCAACATCTATACTGCCGAAAACCGTATAAATATCGTAAAAAAAATTCACATTTATAAAATTATTCATTATTTACCTTATAAGACTCTATAAAACCATTTGGTACAATAAAATAAACAATTACAACCTACATACAACTTTGTGAGCTAATTTATTTTCTGTTAATATAAAACGCATGACATGGTGATGATTTTAGATCATCATAATCTATGTAGAAACTATAACAAAAATATCCTATAAATGGATATTTCTTAATCTGTTCTATAAAATATAAACATGTCCTTTTAACAAATAAGTTACATAAGATATTATTTTTAGATTTACAATAAGGACTAATAAGTTCTTCATGATATTTTATTACCATGCTCCATGATTATACAACATAAATCCTAGTATGTTATATTCCACACATGATAGAATATTTCTTATAAGTGTAATTGATTCTAATCATTGCTTTTAATTCCTCTTGTGTTTGAGGATAAAGTTTCTTATAAAGGAAATTACTATGTGAAATTGGAAAAAAATATCATCTTAGACTATTCTATATTAAATATATTAAATATATTCTCATTGAATTTATCATAACATAGTCTATGTAGCCTATTTTATCTGTCATGAATGATATTGATCTCTATAATTTGAGAAACATTGCTTCAGCCTTTATTGAGAATAATTTATCCAACCACATATGAAAATATAGTGTGACTGGAATTTTATTTCCCATGAGTAATATATTTTCATCCTGGTTTACTATGAGAACAACTGTACACCCAATAAACCTTTTATAGCCATGTGTCTCTATTTTTTCTATATGATACCTAAATGTTTTTAGATTAATAAAAATTAATTTTTTAGGATTCAGATTCTTTATTTTTCCCATAAATGGTTCTATAAAACATAGATATATTATTTATGGTGTTTGGATTCATAAACCCTTCATGATATGTCATATAGACATGTTCCATAAGGATTCATGGAAGGAAATATATTTTAAAATATTTTATGAATAATATCATAATTATTGTAATATACAATTGTATGTATAATTATAATTGATTATATAATATAAACGAATTATAATGATTCATCCTAGTATATTCCTTGAAATTTCATAAACCCTCTATAAATGACTCATGCTTTATTGATAATGAAATTAACATCCATGTATAACTTCTTCTTGGAGGACAATTTACACTCAATTGGATTTAAATTAAATTGAGGATCTATAAAATACAAGACTTGGTTATGGATGGAATAAACCTACTAAACTGGTCACAAATTTCATGTTTGATGGGGGTTTATTACCATCAACTAATAATGTTTTATTTGATACAGTGACTTCAAAATCACATCTACCTTGTTCTTTATCCCCTATAGTTATCCTACATAGTGCATCTATCTCTAAAATATCTTATTATATGGGTCATCATTGAATTTTTTTCAATGATAAATCCTCTTTATCTTGATCATCATCTTCATCAAATTCGATCTTTCTCTCATGATATCATTTGAAAATGTCCAAAATCTCAAGGAATATGGGTTTTTTTTACAACGTAAACTTTTTATCTATTCGATTATATAGATAATTTCCAACTAATTACCTTGGATATCTTATAAATATAGACCTTGTTCCTTAGGCATAAATATTATTTCTAAAGAAAAACCTAAAATACACATCAAATCCACACACTCATACATATTAAAAAACATATTTTCACCAACACCACAGATCATATATTATTCCATTTACTATTATAATTGAAAGTAGATTTAGTATGTTTTATTTAATACATATTGTGTTCCCCTAAAAGGATAATTTGAGAATCCCATCACTCATCATCAATCTCAAAATTTCATGTTAGTTTTTGTTCCCTCATTCACTGAAACCATTACAAAATGGTTCATAATGTGTGATTTGAGATGGTATCTAAAAATATCATAGATATTTCATGAAATATTGGTTAGAAAATTACATATCTCAGTCATTGTATAGTTTTTTATCTTTATACGAATATGATTACATACCTCATTATTGTGTTTTATAAATTTCATTAAGGAATATCACTTATACCACATTATGTAAGCGTATCCATATCAACTAAATACATATAAAAATTATAATGTATGGTTATTTACCGATAGATTCAATAATAAAAGTTTGATACATGATTATATAAAACATTTCAGTAATTTTTATGGCCCATTATCATTTCACATTAAAGGTATCTTTGGTAATTTTTCCATGAAAAAAGTATGAAATATATCCAATTTTATTGTTTACAGGAATCTACCGTCACTTATTTATATATATTTAACTATTACATCACATTTACCTAATCAATACGGTGACTTCAAAACATGTTGTGTATTTACTCATGTAAACATTATTAACTATCCATTTTAAAAACATGGTTTTTATATTCAAGTACATAAATATTGTAATTCAAATGAACTATACTATATAATTTGTTATCATTATAAAATAAGAGATTCTTATTTTCAAACAAATTAATAATTACCTCCATGTTTAAAATATACATGGATATTACATTTTTGGTTTCATCGAGTGCACAAAAAGAATTATTTTTTCTAGAATCATTATTTTCAAAAAATGTGATATGGTAGTATCTAGTAGCCATGGAAATATGTTACTACATTATCAGCTTTCATATCCACCACACATCTAAAAAATATCTAAAATCCAAGTGGTTCTAATATTTACATAAAACATCATGATCCAAAAACTGCATCTAATAACATATTTGTCAAAATGTTGAGGTTAAATTTGATAATGAATTCCCTTTAATAATAATCTCACATAATCAATAAGATGTAGTCATTCATCTATTATTATTCCCTACTATAAGATTAATATTATTCATCCCACTCCTTACTAATTCATTTGGTTCCTTTGACTATAAATTATTCTTAGGTATTTTTTCCTCATATTTCACCTTGTTCACCATATGGACCTATTGTTTTTAATGATTCTTGTAATTATTAACTGTGAATGTTATATTTATAAGGTCTAACATAATCTTATTTATATTAATAATGTTAGCTTTTAAAATAAAAGTAGAAAATCTATGAGAATGTGTTGAAAGAACAAGGTGACTTTATAATTACTTGAGTATCTTGAAACATAGAATTTCTAAATTCTTATTGTAGAAAGTTCTCATGAAAATATAAACATTGGTTATCACCCCTTCTCTAAACATCCAGGTAAATATTTTCATGGAGATAACATACCAAACTAATAATTTTTTTCTCCTCATAAAGGTCATAAACCTAAGACAACAGGGTCTATGTATCATATTATTTGTGATTATTTTGGATCTCATTAGTTATGGGTTATATAATTAGGTGTTATACATCCAATGAATCTCACACATTTTTATCAAAGTCAAAATTAACCACCCCACTTCCATCAATAAAAATCGTAGTAGAATATAGATACTCTTATATATAAAATATTTATTTTTATAATAATATGATTTTCAAGTTCCTTTACCACTCTAATAATCCAGTAATAACATTAATATTTTATTTATCAAAAAATATCATGAGTATAATGTCATAATCATATTAATTTCCATTTCGAAAAAAAAACTACTAATTTATCTTTATTTCATAGTGATATATCATAAATTGATAATTTTTTCCTCATAATTTATTATTCAATACCAATAACCCTAAATAATTGGTTTAGAATAAAATATTATTTATTGATATTCCTATGGAAAGGATTAATATTTATCATCTTATAAACTGTAGAGGGATTATGAAATTACTCTTTTGTATTTAGGTAAGTGGTATTTCAAAAAATATTAACTCATAGTACCTTTATCTATGGAGTGGACTCCTAAATCCTAAATGTGAGATATATACTGATCACAAGAGTTTTAAATATATACTCACACAGAAAGAGATTAATATGAACTAGAGAAGATGGATAGTGCTCTTCAAGGATTTTTACTTTTCAATACATTACCACCCTGGGAAAGAGAACAAGGTGGAAGATGCCCTAAGTCGAAAGGACCCAGCAATTCTATCAATGATGATAATTGAGAAGGATCCAATCTTTTTAGACTCACTGAAGATGGACATGGGAATCAAAAAGAATAGAACATAATCAATACTTTCACAAATTATTTCTCAACCGTCTCTTTTGGAAATGTTAACGGATTCTCAAAAGGATGATGTGGGAATTCAAGAAAAATTCAAACCTATCGAAAAAAGGAAATCCTCAGAGTTGAAGGTTAATGAAGAAGGAATTGTGAGATTTGGGAAAAGACTATGTGTTCCATCAGGTTCGGAGCTGAAGAAGGAACTTTTAGATGATGCACATAGTTGAAATTTCTCTATTCACCCAGGGAGCACAAAGATGTATCGAGATCTCGGAGAAAAAATTGTGTGGGATAATATGAAGAAGGAGATCACTGAATATACATCAAAGTGCCTGGTGTGATAGAAAGTGAAGGAATAGTGGCAGAAGTCTAAGGGGATGATGCAACCATTACCCGTACCAGAATAGAAATGGGAGAACATCACCATGGACTTTGTCACCGGACTTCCATGGACATCCAAAGGGAAAAATGCAATCTGGGTTGTGGTGGATCATCTTACAGAGACTGCACACTTCATTGCTATTCGGGAGGATTTCTCATTGAATCAACTGGCACAGATATGTATCAGGGAAGAGGTAAGGATTCATGGAGTACCACTATTTATTATGTCTGACCGAGATCCAAGATTCACCTCTATGTTTTGGAAGGGTTTTCAAAATGCTCTGAATACTGAACTGAACTTAAGTATGGCCTATCATCCTCAAACTGATGGCCAAACCGAGAGGACTATGCGAACACTTGGGGAAATGTTGAGAGTGTGATCAATGGACTTTAATGGAGGATGGGATCAACATCATCCTCTAGTTGAGTTCTATTATAATAACATTTTCTACTCAAGCATCCAAATGGAACCTTATGATGCCCTGTATGGGAAAAGGTGCAGAACACCGACATGTTGGGATGTGGTCGGTGAACGTAAACTTCTTGGAATAGAATTGGTTGAGGAAATAGTGGAGAATCTGAAAACCATTCAGCAGCATAACAAGGCAGCCTAGAGTCGATAGAAGTGTTTTGCAGATAATCATCGATGAGACCTTCAGTTTATAGTTGGAGACATGGTTTTTCTACGCATATCTTCGTGGAAGAAGGTCATGAGGTTTGGAAAGAATGAAAAGATAAGTCCAAGGTACATCGGCCCCTTCGAGATACTTGATCGTGTCGGGGTTGTAGTCTATCGACTAGAACTTCCACCTACCACGGCCAAAGTACATGATGTCTTTCATGCATCCCGCTTAAGGAAGTACAAACCAGACCCTTCACATGTACTCTCTTCTGAGATGGTGTAGTTGAAGGATGTTCTTTCTTATGAGGAGCAACCAGTGAAGATATTAGATCGTAGAGAAAAAGTTCTACGAAATAAGACAATGCCCCTTGTCAAAGTGTTGTGGTGAAACCACAAGTTTGAAGAAGCGACAAGGGAATTGGATGAAATGATGAAGCATAGTTACCCACATCTGTTTTAGTGTGGGAAAAGGAAATTTTGAGGGTGAAATTTCTTAAGGGTGGAATATTGCAACGACCCCAAAGTTTCATTAATGGAAATCCCTCTTGATCTAATTAAATGTCTCGTTATGTAAAATTTTTATATAAAATGTCAATTTTTTTTGGTTTTATGTTCCGAATTTTGACCGTTGATTTTATATCTGTTGAACAGTGATCACATGATTAGTATAAATATAGGGCTTTAACAAACCAAATTTACTCAGACAAAGTAAGAGATGGACTCATCCAAGAGAATTGCTCTATACGAAGCCCATTTGACAGAGCTCGGCAAAGAGGTGGCTTCTTTGGGTTTTTCTCTTGACCAAGCCCAAGCTGAGCATCATCATGTCAAGCTCTAACAGGACCATCTACTGGAAAAGTTGAAGTTGATAGAGATTACCACTTGAGCGATGTTATCTGAGCCACCCCAAGAGTCTGTCACTATCGCACACCTTACACTTAGGTCTTATGCAGCTGTTTTAAGGGGTTATGTAACAAATCGCTAGTACTATGTTCATGTACCTTATTTTTTGTATATAATAATGAATATACTTTCTTCTCATTATTGATACATTGTAAATAGTTTTTAAAGTACACATAGTGTTTTTAGTTATTATTTAATTAAGAATTATATTTTATTAAATTATGGGATTTTTAATTAAATAATATTTTAATAATATATTATTATTATTATTAAATTAATTAAATATAAATGATCTTATAATTTTATGAATACAATTGTAATTTTTATTAAGGTTTGAATGCCATTTTTTGTCAAAAACCGTGAATTTTCGATAAATGTTTGTTTTTATTTTAAAAGTGAAAATTAACATATTTAGTAATTTATTTAGATAAAATAAATGTTATTTTTGGAATCAGGATGTTGAAATTATCCAACAGTGAATTTTTCATAATTTTTTGAGACTGTCAAATTTTTGGGTAAAAAGTAAATACCGTTTAAAAATATAATGTGTTTTATGACATCATAATGACACAATAGTGATGTAATAAAATACTATAAGCTTTATGTTCGGAAAATATATATTTTACCATTAAAATTGTGTGATTTTGAGTTTTTTTGACTTATTTTACAAAGCATTAATGGACCCCTCAAGACTTATTAAACATCTTGTCTTTTTAAATTATTTTCCATGGGAGTGTGACTCGCCTCCACATAAGCAACCCCATTATTTTAAGAAGTTTGGACTTTGGCCTTATAAAATATTGTTTTACTCTCCCCTTTTCCAAAAACCATGGGCAAAAAACATGAGCTGATTTGTGGTTTGGATTAGTTTAATGTAAGGGGTCCCAAACCATTTAATATAGAATTCACTCACCTTTCCTATATAAACCCACCCAAGATCCCACTTACTCCACACTCAATGCCTTTGGAGTTCGTCCAAACTCTTCCCAACTCTCTCTAGAATCCTCCCAAGCTTCCCCAAGATCCCAAGAAGCCTCTCTGAAGCCTATCTTAAGCCTTTGGAATCACACTTCCAACTAAGGGTTTTTCTTCCTTTCACCTTTTTGTCCAATTTTCTTAATATTGTTATGCCCTTTTAATTTTAATTTTAAATGATGGGGTATGATTTAACCCCTCCCCCATACTGTCCTCTTATTGTTTGAATTATGGGAGACCCCTTTCTCCTCATTAAATTCCTCCCATGTACAACCGTTACTATGCCGAAATTCCGAAAGGAACTTCTCTCTCCTCATTTACATTCAAGAAATACTTTGGTATCATGAATCTAAATTCCATTAATTTTTTTGGTACATTTATCTATATGACCCCCCTTACTTTCCATTTCATGTAGCTATGATGAGACACCCCTTTCTCTCTCATCAACCATTTTTATGAATTCTTATATCACGTAATTACGCTGCCGAAATTGCACCGATATTCTAAGCCAATGACATTGTGTAGTGAATAAGATGACCATTTTTCCATCAAGTGTATTCACCTTCATTCACATTTACTTATTGATTATAATGTTTCATTCCACATTCATTTTTATGGAATAAATGATTATGTTTTATAAATCCACGTTTTGTGATCCATGTGACACACTTATGCATGAAATGAAATGTTATAGAAGGGTGCGCCCTTATAGCACTCCCATGCATTGGGTAAAGTATAATATCCTGATATGTCATGTGAAATGAGTGTTGACTCATGCTAATTCAAGTGCAATGATGGTTTACTCATGCTTCATGTACAATGCGGATTTACTCAAGCTCCATGTGCAATGAGCCTTGGCTTATGCTAATTCCATGTTAAGGGTTGTTGCCATATTTCCATGTTATGATTATCATGATTTATCATGCCTTTATGTTCATGTTTCTCTTATGCTCTATTAATATTCCTATTGTCTAACATGTATTGTACTCATCATGTATTCCATGTTTATTCCCTTGCTGGGCTTTATATCTCACCCCTTTTCTTATGCATGTCCTCACGTAATCCCATGCAATTCTAAGTATGAGGGAATGTAGTGTTCATGTAAAGGATGTTTTCTATAAAGATTATGTATTTCATGTTTTAATTTGTTATGTAATTATCCTAAGCCCTAAAGACACTAGACCTCTCGATCTTCCATGTTGTATCAAGTGACTAGTTTATGTAATAAATCATGTTGAAGTTTGTAATAAAAGTAGGGTTGTCATACTAAAATCCTGAAATCATATTTCTTTTACACAAACCTAAAGATTCATAATTTTATTAAACAAAACATACTATTAATGAATAATTAGTTAAATCAATAAAAAAATTTCATTGTAAATCTATAATAAATGGATGTTTCATGAAAAAGTCTTGACCAATATTTCAATATCATATTTCATAATAAATTAATACACGAATGGAAATATTAACCATAAAATTTTCCTTGTTGGATTTTGTATATATTTATGCCTAAATATTATTTATTTTATCCCTTACATGTTTCCTATTATTATATGAATATTATTTAATTAATTAACCCTGTTTTATGAAAAAATGTACACATAATCCATTTATTTTATTTTATCATTGTACGCTTGTTAATTTATTTACTTTATATGGTCATGTTTAAATATTAAATAAACCATGCATCACATAAATAAATTACTAACCATGACCTTAATAACTCATACTGTAAATAGATATATCATTTTTAATCATTCCTTATTTAACCAGTATATCGTCAAGGTTAGTTTCACCTAGGTTTGGTTTTGAGATTTCTCAACTTTTTTAGACATTATTTGATTACCAATTCTTAATCACACACATTTAGGTGAACCGGGGGTTTAGTATTATTGAAATTAACACAAGAACCATAGTCTTGGACATAATAATGTTGAATGTATCATATGTAGATCGACATATTGAGTTTCCTAAAAATTCATCATAAAAAATAATGTTATACATGAATTCAATTAAAACATAATACATAAAATTTAACACAAGATCATGATCTTCCACAAAATTTAATGACAACATATTAAAACGCCCTATAAGTTATTTCAATTAATTATTTTAAAATATAATTTTATATAATTTTTAATCTATTATATTTTTAAATAAATTATTTTTATGTTATTTATTTACCCAAATAGTCCCATAGGTTTAATTGATCTATAATTTTAAATTATTAACTACACAACATATACTTATGGGAGTAACGAATATACCCTTCCACATTTTATTAAACACATTTTGGAATTATAAGTTTTTCATTATCTATACTATGACCCAACATTGCTTGTGAATAATGTTGCCCATAGTACATTTCATATACTATGTACATACATGTGATGTGTGCATTCATACAATGTAATGATATTACAAAAAAAATCACTTTGGGTTAAGTCATGTAGTCTACATGGAATGTATTAATAAAAAAGGTGTGATTAATATACATTATGTTTACCTCTAATGATACCCATGAAGTACATAGTGTGTATTCCAAAGATACATGTTATTCGTTAATAAAAAATGATGGATTTTTTACTATTTAATGATATCAGACATGTTAAAATTCCCATGGTGTGTGCCTCATGTGTGAACACCCAAACTTAAGGTTTGTAAAACATGATACACACCATATAGTTCTGTTTTTATTTAATTAATTATTTTATACTTCATAGTAACTATCGTGACACTCTTGTCTTAGTGTTTACCATACTTCAGTTGGCCCATGTCATAAATCATGTATGACCAGTTACACGATTTCTAATTCATTATCGGCTAATAATATGAAACTCCAAGGGACTCAATGTGTATCTTGGATATATTACCACAAGTTTTATGACATGTAAAACCAACTACATTCCATGTATTTCCTATATTGATGTGTTTCTGAACACGAAATCAATACACAACGTGTATTAATTACATGAATCATACATTATCCACATGAATGCTTTGATTTTAAACATGTAAAACACTGTGTGGTTACACAACATTTATACCAGCTATGAACTATATACTCCATATCATGTCATGTGATAATTTTCATTTAATAAGTGACATGTAACTATATCATTTTCTAAAAAATTAAAATTCATATCATGATTATAAAATATCCCCTCATATGGAATGGGTAAAGGATGTGCAATTTTCAATCACACCATAGGTTTCCATGTCTTTTTACTAGAATCAAAAACACCTACAGATGAGATCTTTGAGTTTTAATCATTTGTTCGTGAAATATTTTTAATCTTTAGAAAATGATAGATAATTGTGTCTTCAATTTCATATTAAATAATTAAAAATAATTATGGATTCAAATAAGAAAACATTTAAATCAATTAAATAATAATATATTAATATAAAAAAATATGATAATTCTTTGATAATGCTTGAGGTTTCAGTTAATAGAAAATGTTATCAGACCCATTCAAATTTTTTTCTATCAATACATAAATTTAACGAACATAATGGACACAACCCTGTAATATTCATAGATATAATATTATTAAATATAATTTGTAATTAATGTAAAATAATAATTACCTCATCTGAATTAATAATTATTTTATGGAGATAAATTGGGTGTCATTTCTCATATAAGAAGAATCGTTGAGATATATGATTCCAAACTATAATACCAATAGTGGTATCTATATGTACTCCATGAATCTCAAAATGTCCACATTGGAACTTGTTGGTCGGAGTGGATACTCAAGAGGGGGGTGAATTGAGTTACAATTAAAATTTTCTGTTCAAAATAATGTTCATTAAAATCTCCCTATTTCAAAAACAGATTAAACTGTAGTGAATTTATACAGATTATAAATGTTCAATTAGTTTCTCAAAGATTGATTAGTTCTCAGTTAACTTAATCTTATGATTAAATTATCTTTTGAAACTAACTTACTGGTTTATAATATATATAAACACTTGCGAGTTTAACTATCAATGTAGCTTTGAAGACAAATTATATTTCAAAGTAATAGCAGCAAAATATTAAATAAATATGTAGTATGGATATAGTATGTAGCTACAAACACAGAGAATTAAACAAGAGGTTCAGTCTCAAGCCGAGACTTAGTCCTCTCGAAAGTTTATATAAAAATGATCCACACCCTGGATCGGGGTTAACAACAGTGAACACACTGTCCAGGTCACAAGACCTCTACCACAGTTCTGCGTGGGGAAACAAACAACAACTTAGAGCTGTCCAGGTCTCACATGACCTCTACCACTATCCACAACGGGAAATGAAGTGTAAAAAGGTTTGCTGAGGATTTACAGATCCTCCAGTGAAAGTACAAGAGTCAGTGTGTGTGTTTAATACAGCAGATAACACACACTGCTCGAAATGTAAAACAAATGTATCACAGAGCAGAGATGTAGAGTTTAGAAATGGCTCTGGTGATTTCAGTGTAGCTCTGGACTCTTTTGTATTTGGTCAGAATTTATTCTGAGTCCTCTTCACGTTTTTTTTAGAAGAAGAGTGTCGTATGCTTCAGGTTCAAAGGCAGTGAGATGTAGTCGATGAAGTTCTTCAATGTTCTTTTGTATGCACAGAACTCTTCTTGAGTAGGCTTGATTGTGTATGAGGTTCTGTCTTGCTTGTTTCTTCCTCCTCTTTCTTTTCTCTATATTCTTCTTGTGTTCTTCTGTCAACTCAGTTCTTCAGCAGAGTCTTCTTCTCGTATTTATGTCACGTACTTCGGAAGACAGAAAAAGTTTCCTTTCTGCAGGTACGAGGTACGGTTTCCTGACATCCGACAACCTTTATTAATTAATTGACAGAGCATTAAAATATACCTAATATGACCGTTGGTTAGATAAAATAAAGATAAAGATAAAGAAATTCAAACAGTTGTTTATGACTATTGAAGAATCAATTGATCGGTAGGTCATCAGCATTAGTGAGTAATGATCTGTGACTCAGATAATTCAGCATCGGTGAATCAGACTGATCAGCATCGGTCTGTCATCTGATCGGTGAGTCAGTTTGATCAGCATCGGTCTGTCATCTGATCGGTGAGTCATTTTGATCAGCATCGGTCTGTCATCTGATCTGTGAGTCATTTTGCATCGGTGAATCATTTTGCATCGGTGAGACATTTGATCGGTGAGTCATTTTGATCAGCATCAGTCTGTCATCTGATCGGTGAGTCATTTTGATCAGCATCGGTCTGTCATCTGATCGGTGAGTCATTTTGATCAGCATCAGTCTGTCATCTGATCAGTGCTTCTGATGTTTGTTGATATTGGATCGGTGCGACCATTGTCCTTTGATATTGGATCGGTGCTTCCGATGTCTGTTGATATTGGATCGGTGCGACCATTGTCCTTTGATATTGGATCGGTGCTTCTGATGTCTGTTGATATTGGATCGGTGCGACCGTTGTCCTTTGATATTGGATCGGTGCTTCCGATGTTTGTTGATATTGGATCGGTGCGACCGTTGTCCTTTGATATTGGATCGGTGCTTCTGGTGTCTTTTGATATTGGATCGGTGTGACCATTGTACTGTGATATTGGATCGGTGCTTCTGATGTCTGTTGAATCCAGAAGGCTTCCAAAATACTTTGTAAGTCAATAAGCATAGACAAAAACATGATAACAGATTCATTAACAAATTGTAATTAAGTTTATGAGAAATCAAACCAGATTAAGCATTAATGATATGTGATGATTTGTGATTATTAAAACATCAATCATAGATATGAAGTCAACAATCTTCCAGAGGGCTCAACAATCTCCCCCTTTTTGATAATCACAAATCTTTATCGTAAAATATAAATAATATGATATATCATTAATAAAAACATAATGAGAATTAAACCATAATGAGAATAAATATAAAGAGATATATAAATCTCCCCCTTAATTTAAATTTCCCATATATATTATACAGATTTCTCCCCCTGAGATATATACATCTTTTCTCCCCCATATATCTCTCTTCTCCCATATATCATTCGTTTTCTTCTCCCATATATCATTCTTTTTCTTCTCCCCCTTTGGGATAATCAAAAAGGAGGGAAAACATATAAGTGAAAGTGAAAGTAAGAGCAGTCAGCATAGAGTAGAGAGGAAAAGAGAAAAAAAGTGATAAAGTACAGAATATTACAAGCATCACATTGTTCACCCTATCAAAAACAATACACAACTATTTGTTGGGATACAAAGGGGCTTTGACTTTGTCTTTGGGATCAATGGTGGGTATGTTTGAAGGCTTGGAGGCAGGCTGGACTTGGCGAATCTGAAGTGGTGGTAGGACAACTCGGGCAGGTGTAGGAGCAGGTGCCACAGAGAGTTGTTGTTGAGAAACAGGAGCTGGATGAGAAGCTTGCTGAGGGACTGGTCTTAACTGAGATAGAGCTTGAGCAACAGATAGCTGATTTGGAGCTACATCAGAGTCACTGAGAGGTTCAGAAGTAGGAAATACTATTGCAGTGGCCGGTGCATTCAAATAGGGCTTCAAAAGATGAATGAAGTCCTGAATGACTTCTGCCCCATACTTCATAGCTTTTTCAAAATCATCTTTATTCTCCACGAACTGGGCCAAGGAAGGGGTAAAATCTTACAACTGATGAACCTGAGTTTTGAATGCCTGAGTGACTGGAGGTAATTTCAGATTCTCTACCAACACCTTGAAGTTTGCAGCCATTTCATTCTTTGTATAAATCTTGGAAAAGTAATTATCAACATTCTCTTTGTTCTCTTGCAGAGATTTCTTAGCATCTGCTGAATACACCAATGCCATCCTATGGATGTTATCACAGAGCTCTTTCATCTTCCTCAACGATTCTAAATCAAGAATTTGTCTAACAGCAGCTAACTCATCATGTACAACTTCTCTTAGAGCTTCTAGCTCACGGGTAGTGATCTTGGTTACCTTGCCTATACTGGCTTGGCCAACTATGTGAGTTAACTCAGCTTTCAACTTCCTCAGGTCAGACTTGTTGAGATGGTCAATCAAATTTCTCAAAACTTCCATCATACCAGAGATGGTTTATTGGAATTAGCTGGATAGAGATACCAAGCCGGTGTGAAGATCCTTCATAGTCTGATTCAAAAAGGCTATGTGCCTGCCAATAAGTTCACCAGTATTGGCCAGGTCTGGCTTCACAGCATTAGATACTCTTTGTGAGAAGGATTCCAATGAATTTTCAAAAACTTGTAAAGACACTTGAGTAAGAGCATTAGACATTTCTTCTCTAACTGTGGCTCTCACAGCAGTTAGCAATTCAATATTAAACTTATTATGATCAGCTTGAGAGATTCCAGAACCAGGTAAATTAACATTTGTAGGATCAACAGCAGGAATAGACCTTGCTTCTCTTGGGAGGTTCCTCTGCACAGCTGCAGAAGATTCTGGCATTGCTTCTTCTTCTTCAGAATATTCTAAGCCCAACACAGCATTACCAGGGTAGTCATCCCAAACAGCAGCACATAGGGTGTATTTTGGTTTCTCATAGCTTGCTGTTCCACTGATTTTTGGTGAATCAACCTTGTCACTGATATATATTTCTTGTTCTGACTGAGGTGATTCTATTTGATCTTCAGAAAGACCATCTACTGGTCTATTATCACCATCAACAGCAGCCTCAGCATCATCAGCATGTCCATCATCACTCTTCTCAGAAGCTTCACTGTGATATTCTTCAGTATCAGAATCTTCTTCATCACCAAGAATAGGTTCTGATTCTGGTAGGGCTAAGGGTGGACTAGCAGGTCCAAATTCTATTCTTCTCTTGGGACTAGCAGTGTCAAGATCACTCCTATCATCAGGATATGACATACTTCCTTCCTCAGTTGCAGCTTCTTCTTGTTCGTGGGCTTCGCTGGCTTGATCCTTTCTTTCTTCTTGCTCATCATCATCATAATAAACCGGTTCCTCATTTGGTTTCAAGCCAGGGTCTCTCAAATCCTTTGGCCTCTTGCCATGATCTATGGGATTGTAGGCTTCATACAATTTATCTTCATCTACAACCCAGCACTTCTTCAATAGATTCCAATTGATTTTCATCCTCTTGCAGATCTCTTTGTTGAGACAGAAGGTATGATCTGTTTCATCAACTTCATCATCTTTGTCAATACATTCTAGATTCTTGAGCATGGTAGATATCATCTTTGAATAAAACAAGGCAGTGGCTTTATTGGATGGTTTTATCATTCCAGCTATGTGCACCATCACATATCTACACAAATTGATCTTCTCATGTGTTTTCAGAAGAAACATCAGGAACACATCCTGGTACATTACAGCAGCAAAATCTCCTCTCCTAGGGCAAAGTTGGTGCTGAATAAACTTGAAAAGAAGTCTGCATTCACCATCTAATTCTGAAGCTGTGATTCTCCGTGACTCTCTGTTTCCAGTCAGAAGATCTAAAGCTAATTCGTAAGAGAAGTAATCAGATGTTGGAGGAATATTCCCAGCATAATCCTCATACCTACCTTCATGAGGTACATTCAAGCACTCAGCCCACTACTTAGATGAGAAGGATATTTTCTTTCCTTTTACCACAGACGGCATCCTGGAAACCTCCACACCATCTAAAGTGATTTCCAGATTCATATAGAACTCATGTACCAGCTTCGGGTAGTCTATTCGAGAGTTGTCAGAAAACCAGTCTATCCATCCTTGCGATTCAAGAACTTGCAGCAACAGTGACTTACTTGAGAAAAGCCACGCAGAGCTGACTTCTCATTCTACAGCAACAATCCGAGTTTCCAGGTTCGGATTTACTGATCGTTGAGAGGTACTACTCGACTCGCCTCGAGCACGCTTTGAAGGTACATGGCTATCTGGTCCTTTTCTCGGTCTCTTTTCCTTAGCCATTTGAGGATTTTGGGAAGGCAGGAGTTCGAAGGTTCGAAGTAGAGGGGAAGAGAGGTTGAAAGGTTCGGCGGGAAATGAAAGGTCAAAGGTTTAGGGAAGATAAATAGCCGCGTATCATTTATTTTATCATTTAGGGTTCCCATAAAAAGTATAAAAGAAATTTACTAATTAATTACAATATAATAATAAAAAGATCGGTATGATAGATCGGTTGCACAGATCAGTTTCACAGATCAGTTTCACATATCGGTTTCACAGATCAGTTTCACAGATCAGTTTCACATATCAGTTTCACAGATCGATCATACACAACTCTTGTTTAATAAATTTCATTCTTTCAGAGAATAAAGGCTTTGTGAAGATATCAGCTAATTGATGTTCAGAACTAATAAATTTTAAAGAAATATAACCTTTTTGATAATGATCTCTTAGAAAGTGATGTCTGACATCAATGTGCTTAGTTCTAGAGTGAGACACAGGGTTCTTAGATATATTGATTGCACTAGTATTATCACAGTTAATTGAAACATGTTTAAGATCAAATCCATAATCCAATAAAGTGTGTTTCATCCACAGAATTTGTGCACAGTAACTACCAGCAGTTATGTATTCTGCCTCAGCAGTAGACAATGCAACTGAGTTCTGTTTCTTACTACACCATGATACTAGGTATTTTCCAAGCAAATGACATGTTCTATATGTGCTCTTCCTATATAACTTATATCCAGCAAAGTCAGCATCTGAATAGCTAGTTAGGTTAAATGATTGTCCTTTTGGATAAAACAAACCTAAATTTACAGTATACTTAAGATACTTAAAAATACTTTTAACATACAGTAAGTGTGATTCTTTAGGATTAGCTTGAAATCTAGCACACATACATACACTGAACATAATGTCTGGTCGACTAACAGTAAGATAAAGTAAGCTCCCAATCATACCTCTGTAATTGGTTTGATCCACTGGTTTCCCAGCATCATCTGTATCCAATTTATAGGTAGTACTCATAGGTGTATCACTTTCCTTAATACTATCCAATCCAAAACGTTTTAAAAGATCCTTTGTATATTTACTCTGATTTAAAATAATTCCATATTTAGTTTGAAAAATTTGAAAACCAAGAAAATACTTAAGCTCTCCCATTAAGCTCATTTCAAATTCATTTTGCATAATCTTTGAAAAATCAGTACATAAGGAATTTTTAGAAGATCCAAAAATAATATCATCAACATAGATTTGTACTATTAATACATCTTTTGAAATCCTTTTTATAAAAAGTGTGGGATCAGCTACTCCTTTTGTAAATCCTTTTGAGATAAGAATGTTTGAAATCCTTTCATACCAAGATCTTGGAGCTTGTTTTAAACCATATAAAGCTTTAGAAAGTTTAAAAACATGATTTGGAAAATGAGGATTTAAAAAACCAGGTGGTTGTTCTACAAAAACATCTTCAACAATAAAACCATTTAGAAATGCACTTTTGACATCCATTTGATATAGCTTGAAATTCAGATGTGATGCATTGGCAAGTAAGATCCTAATAGCCTCTAATCTAGCTACAGGTGCAAAGGTTTCCTCATAGTCAATTCCTTCTTCTTGATTGTAACCTTGTGCAACTAGCCTAGCTTTATTTCTAATGATGTTTCCAGATTCATCAACTTTGTTTCTAAACACCCATTTTGTGCCTATGGTCAAAATGTCCTTAGATCTTTCTACTAATTTCTAGACATTGTTTCTTTCAAATTGATATAGTTCTTCTTGCATATCCATTACCCAAAATTCATCATTGATAGCATCATTGATATTTTTAGGTTTTAACTGTGAAAGAAAAGCTTGATGTTCAACCTGATTTCTTAGAGAAGCTCTAGTCTGTGTTCCTCTATCTAGATTTCCTACAACAGCATCTAAAGGATGGTTCTTTAGAGTCCTAGATGGTCTTGAAAAGATAGGGCTAGAGATTTCAGATTCATCTACAGATTGAGGTTCAACAGAAGCAGGTTCTGGAGAATTTCCAGAGCTGGATGTTTTAACTATAGGTTCATTGTCTTTATCATTGAGATTCAAACCATAGAGATCATCTTCAAGAGATATTTTAGGTTCATGTGGATCAGTTTCATCAAATTTGATGTGAATAGATTCTTCCACACATTTGGTTCTTTTATTGAAAACTCTATAGGCTTTAATAGATATATAGTAACCTAGGAAAATTCCTTCATCACTCTTGGATACAAATTTGTCAAGATTGTCTTTAGTATTGAGAATGAAGACTTTGCAGCCAAAAACTTTAAAGTAGTTAACCTTAGGTTTCCTATAGTTCCACACCACATAAGGGGTCCTCTTAAGAACTGGTCTGATCAAGACACTATTAATGACATAACAACCTGTATTTACAGCTTCAGCCCAAAAGTAAATAGGCAGTTCATATTCATTGAGCATAGTTCTAGCTATTTCTTGCAGGGTTCTATTCCTTCCCTCTACTACACCATTTTTTTGGGGTGTCCTAGGGGCAGAGAAATTGTGACTATAGACATTGTGTGATCAGTAAGAATCAAACTCATGATTTTCAAACTCACGACCATGATCACTTCTCAGGGTCTTAATCTTGAGTCCACTAAGATTTTCTACAGACTTGGAGTATTTAACAAAGTAAGAACAAGCTTCACTTTTGTGAGCTAGAAAATATACCCAAGTATATCTAGAAAAGTCATCTACAAGAACATAGACATAGTGCTCCCCATTCAAACTAGAAACTCTAGAAGGTCCAAATAAATCCATGTGAACCAACTCGAGAGGTTGAGAAGTTGACACTTCTTTCTTTGATTTAAAAGAAACTTTATGTTTCTTTCCTTTTTGATAGGGATTACAAACTTTGTCTGCTAGAAATTCAAGTTTGGGTAAGTCTCTAACTAAGTTCTTCCTAGAAAGTTTTCTAAGAGAGTATACATTGCAGTGTCCTAATCTTCTGTGCCAAAGCCAAGACTCTTTATGAAAAGCATTTAAACAAGGAATATTATGCTTAGCTAAAGAATCTAAATCAACAACATAAACATTTTCATTTCTTAAAGCAGAAAATACTAAAACATTTTTTGAGTTAAAATCATTTCAAGAATCATTTTTAAATTTCACATAAAAACAATCATCACACAAGTGAGAAATGCTTAACAAGTTATATTTAAGTCCATCGACAAATAAATCTTCAGAAACCAAGATTGAATCAGTGTTACCAATCTGGCCTAAGCCGATGATTTTTCCTTTTGAATTATCACCAAAAGTAACAAAGCCTCCATCAACGTTTACTAATCTTTTGAAACATGAAAAGTCTCCTGACATATGTCTTGAACATCCACTGTCTAAGTACCATATCTTCTTGTGACAGCTCTTCAATCAGGTCTCCTACAAAACAGATTTAGATGGAAGATGATTTTGGTACCCAGATCTTCTTGGGTCCAGACATGTTACCCAATGATACTTTAGGTATCCATATTTTTCTAATGGGTCTCATATAATTTGTAGAATTAACATTCTTTGAAAGATAAACCTTATTAGATCCATAACTATGAATATAACTGGTTGAGTCATATGAAGTTCCAGAATTAACTATCTTCTGTCCAGATTTAGGAATGAATCTAGTTTTGGCAAGTTTTCTTTGTCCAGGTTGGTATCCTATACCAGTAGTATATCTAGGTGCAACTTGCTTTCCTAGCATTTGTGTTAGAGTATTCTTGCCATTTGTGAACTTCTCTAAGTCTTTTCTAAGTTGCTCATTAGACAATTTTTGTTCAGTATTCTCTTTAAGAAACTGAGCATTATTTTCTACTTCTATATCCAGATCACATTTGTGCTTAGCACCTAAGGCATATTGTTTCTTTAAACCTTTATATTTATCTTTAAGCTCATTACAGGTTTCTTCAAGCATATCACAATATTCAAACAGTTCAGATTTAGGCATGATATCACATTCAGAATCATCTCTAGAAAAATATGAATTTGAAGCAGGAGTTTCTGATGTTACCTCAGAAGTGTTTTTCATGAAACACATGTTTGCTCGATTCCTTTCAGAGTCTGAAGATTCAGATTCACTTGTGCTGTCTTCTGAAGCACTCCAAGTAGCCTTCATGGCTTTCTTGTACTTTTTATCCTTGTATTCATACTTCTTTCTGTATTTCATCTTTGGAAATTCTGATTTTATGTGTCCTTTTCTTTTGCATTCATAACAGACAACTTCATCTGATTTATCAGACTTCTTCCAATCCTTTTTCTAGTGTCCTTTGTTATCATACTTGCTTTTATAGTTTGACTGTCTGAAAAACTTCTTCTTCCTATAGAATTTCTTAAATCTTCTAGCAATGTGTGCTATCTCAGCATCACTTTCATAATCATTCTCACTTCCCTCACTGCTTGAACTTTCATTGATTGCTTGAGGTTTTTCCTTATCCTTATTCTTTGAGGTTGTAGTCTTGAAGGAAATAGACTTCCTTTTAGGTTCATCATCTTCTTCTTTGTTTACCTTGAGTTCTTATTCATACATCATCAACTTACCAATTAGTTCCTTGACAGGCAGTTCTCCAATGTCACACGATTCTCTAATGGAGACAGAGGTTCCTCTCCATATTTCAAGTAGACATCTCAGAATTCTCATGATTTGTTCCTTTGCTGGAACATCCTTTCCCAGAGATGTCATTGTGTTGAAAATTTCATTGAACCTGAGATACATATCAGAAATGGGTTCATCAGGCTTCATCTATAAATTATCATACTTAATAGTATAGGTATTCAATCTCATCTCCTTAACATTAGTTGTTCCTTCATGAGAAACAGCTAAGGTATCCCAAATTTCATATGCAGTTTCACATGCAGAAATTCTATTAAATTCCTCATCTCCTAGAGCACAGTACAAGGCATTCATAAATTTACAATTATTATTGTAAGCAGTCTTTGTAGGTTCATCCCATGAAGATCTATCAGTAGTGGGAATTTTGTATTCAGATTCAATAGCAGTCCAAATATCAAAACTCATGCTTTCTAAGTGAATTTTCATTTTAAGTTTCCACTGAGCATAGTTGTTTCCATTAATGAAAGGTGGCCTGTTAGTAGCAGCACCCTCAAGTCTATTATCCATGATATCACAAAAATAATTTTAAAGAGATAAAAATTTAGAACTAACAGAAATTTTAAGAACTTTAAAATACAACTAAAATCACAGTTGAAAAACAGAGTACTTTAGAAAATATTTTCCAACCTCTGATACCAAATGTTGGTCGGAGTGGATACTCAAGAGGGGGGTGAATTGAGTTCTAATTAAAATTTTCTGTTAAAAAAATGTTCATTAAAATCCCTCTATTTCAAAAACAGTTTAAACTGTAGTGAATCTATACAGATTATAAAGGTTCAATTAGTTTCTCAAAGATTGATTTGTTCTCAGTTAACTTAATCTTATGATTAAATTAACTTTTGAAACTAACTTACAAGTTTATAATATATATAAACACTTGAGAGTTTAACTATCAAAGTAGCTTTGAAGAAAAATTATATTTCAAAGTAATAGCAGCGGAATATGAAATAAATATGTAGTATGGATATAGTATGTATCTACAAACACAAGGAATTAACCAAGAGGTTCAGTCTCAAGCCGAGACTTAGTCCTCTCAAAAGTTTATATAAAAATGATCCACACCCTGGATCGGGGTTAACAACAGTGAACACACTGTCCAGGTCACAAGACCTCTACCACAGTTCTGCGTGGGGAAACAAACAACATCTTAGAGCTGTCCAGGTCTCACACGACCTCTACCACTATCCATAGTGGGAAATGAAGTGTAAAAAGGTTTTCTGAGGATTTACAGATCCTCCAGTGAAAGTACAGGAGTCAGTGTGTGTGTTTAATACATCAGATAACACACACTGCTCGAAATGTAAAACAAATGTATCACAGAGCAGAGATGTAGAGTTTAGAAATGGCTCTGGTGATTTCAGTGTAGCTCTGGAATCTTTTGTATTTGGTCAGAATTTATTATGAGTCCTCTTCTCGTTTTTGTTTGAGAAGAAGAGTGTCGTATGCTTCAGGTTAAAAGTAAGTGAGATGTATTCGATGGAGTTCTTCAATGTTCTTTTGTATGCACAGAACTCTTCTTGAGTAGGCTTGATTGTGTATGAGGTTATGTCTTGCTTGTTTCTTCCTCCTCTTTCTTTTCTCTATATTCTTCTTGTGTTCTTCTGTCAACTCAGTTCTTCAGTAGAGTCTTCTTCTCGTATTTATGTCACGTGCTTCGGAAGACATAAAAAGTTTCCTTTCCGCAGGTACGAGGTACGGTTTCCTGACATCCGACAACCTTTATTAATTAATTGACAGAGCATTAAAATATACCTAATATGACCATTGGTTAGATAAAATAAAGATAAAGATAAAGAAATTCAAACAGTTGTTTATGACTATTGAAGAATCAATTGATCGGTAGGTCATCAGCATTAGTGAGTAATGATCGGTGACTCAGATAAATCAGCATCGGTGAATCAGACTGATCAGCATCGGTCTGTCATCTGATTGGTGAGTCAGTTTGATCAGCATCGGTCTGTCATCTGATCGGTGAGTCATTTTGATCAGCATCGGTCTGTCATCTGATCGATGAGTCATTTTGCATCGGTGACTCATTTTCCATCAGTGAGACATTTGATCGGTGAGTCATTTTGATCAGCATCCGTCTGTCATCTGATTGGTGAGTCATTTTGATTAGCATCAGTCTATCATCTGATCGGTGAGTCATTTTGATCAGCCTCAGTCTGTCATCTGATCGGTGCTTCCGATGTTTGTTGATATTGGATCGGTGCGACCGTTGTCCTTTGATATTGGATCGGTGCTTCCAATGTCTGTTGATATTGGATCGGTGCGACCGTTGTCCTTTGATATTGGATCGGTGCTTCCGATGTCTGTTGATATTGGATCGGTGCGACCGTTGTCCTTTGATATTGGATCGGTGCTTCTGATGTTTGTTGATATTGGATCGGTGCGACCGTTGTCCTTTGATATTGGATCGGTGATTCCGATGTCTGTTGATATTGGATCGGTGCGACCGTTGTTCTTTGATATTGGATCGGTGCTTCCAATGTCTGTTGAATCCAGAAGACTTCCAAAATACTTCGTAAGTCAATAAGCATAGACAAAAACATGATAACAGATTCATTAACAAATTGTAATTATGTTTATGAGAAATCAAACCAGATTAATCATTAATGATATGTGATTATTTTTGATTATTAAAACATCAATCATAGATATGAAATCAACAATCTTCCAGAGGGCTCAACAGTACTCTAGTATCCAACATACCGTAACTAAGCACCTTTTTTCCATTCACCATTGATCAAAATAACAAATCACTCTATCTTTAATGGAAATTTATTTAGTTCTCTCATTAATGAGATTGAGGAGGAGGGTCATCTCTCTATGGAATTGGAGGAGTTATTGATATACATATTATCCATGAAAAATTATTCATGAGATGATATTCTATGAAAAACTATTCTAAAATAACCCTTCAGATGATATAAATTATATTATATACTTCGGATGAATCAATTAGTAGTCTCACATAGTCTCGTATCTATTTTTTAAATCTAATTATACCTAATAGAAAATAATAATAATATACTAAAAAAATTTATTTGTTTATTCCCTGACATGTGCTAACTCATGCATATTAAGTCACCATTTATTAAATAAATACATCAATATTTTTTAAAATGATTTTAAATAAAATATATCATATCAATTAGGTCATTATGTTTTTTCATATGTCCTCCTAATCATTTATCAAATGATTAATAAGAAATATTTTTAAATAAATGATTAAATTACATTACATTATTATTCTATAAATTGGTAAATATTATATTAATTAATAATCTAGTAAATTTTTATTTAATATTCATCTCATATATTTTATAATCTTGAATATCCTTTGCTTGAATTTTTTATATCAAGAAAACATGAATAATTATATTTCCAACAATCAAAAATCAAATTTATTTTTATTATTAAATTAAAATATAATTTAACTCAGATTATTATTAAAATTAGTATACAAACCTCTAGAATACTATCATCTTAGTATTAAGAGAACTATACTAACTTCCAATATTATGATTCATCAACACATTAAGGAACATTTAGATAAATAAGGTTTGTTAATACTGACAACCAATTAAAAAGAACACTTAATATTTTTATATAATCATTTTTTTATACCATCAAGTTGTTTAATACTTGTTGCATCAACCTATATTAATGACATAAAATTATTTTAAATTCTGAAATTAACTCATTGAAAAGCTTCCCTCGACATAGACATAATCATATGGTTTTATTTCAACCCATGGGTTGGGGATATATTCTTTCATAAGATCAAAATAGATAAATCCTTTCTTTAATTATTAAATTAATTTCATAAAACCTTTATTACACAAAAAAGTCTACATTTACATATGAATATTTTATTAATGATTTCATCTATACATTAATAAACATGATGAAAGATATACATTGACAATAATCAAATCGTGAATGACCTAAACACACATTTGCAGATAAGAATATTGAATGACATGTATAACAAGTGGAATTAAAAAGGTGGGGGGTTATCCTTGAGACCACCAATTATTTAGATTACCACGTGAAAACTCCGTCATAATAATCCTTTTCCACATATGAACATATAACACATCATAATAAATACATATTCTTTTTCATATCAAAGTATGTTAACCTGTCTATATAAACATTTTTAAGAATATTGTTATAAAAATTCCAGATTCTATTTTTAGTAGAGGAATATATTTTACTCTTTGATGAAAAATATACTTTTAGGAAAATATCACAATAATATTTCATATAATTAAACACCTCTGGTGAAAATATATTTATTAATATTCACATTATTTAAATAATGTAGACAGTTAATTATAGGGATCCAAAACAAATGTGTACCAATGTTGATGAGTTACAAGAGGTGGGAAGATTGAAAATATATATAATAGAGATTTGAAAAGTATAATAAGTTTAGATAATAAGTTTAAAAGTTTAGTCAAAATTTGGGTGGGTCATTTTAATGAAGCATAGAGATGAGGATGTTATTATTTATAAAAACATTCATTTTGCCACTTTTTTCACCAAAAGGGAAAAACTTTTATTATACAATAAATAATATACTCTAAAATAATGGATATATTAACTAAATAAATTCAATAAAATTGATTCATATTTTATGTTCAAGATTATTTAATATTCCGAAAACAATGATTATTAGAAAAATATAAGAGGATATTTGTTGTTATCATTACTAAATAATGTATATTAAAACCTAATAAATAATTCATATTAATAATGATATATAATCTTATAAATATTAATTGAGTTTAATGTATGTTATAACTATTTTTGATGAAGAAAAAAATTTAGGTTTTGTTAGAAAGAATACATCATCATGGTCAATGTGATTTAAGGAAAATAGCTAGAATCCTACTAGTTATCTAATGGGGATTTATCGATAAATTTAATGCCTAACATGATAAAAATAACATTTTGGTTTATCCTTAAATAAATTAAAACATAGAAAACATTTTTTAAAATTTTTATTGGAGGGATACATTTGTGTTTGAAATTTCATATCTAGAGAAAGTAGAAAAATAATTTGAATACCATATTATGTATTGGTATGCAACAATTTCAAATCATAAGCATCGAATGTGTTTATATCCTCAAATAATTGATTAAGGAAACCATATCATCATCAAATAAATTATTTTGTTTTTAATTATTCTTATGTTCTTATTGGTCTTTCATTTAACCATTTGGTTTCTCCAGAGTTTTTAGAGAAAAATGATTTTTTAGGCCAGAATGATGGTGGTGCACGATTGGAGAATGGTTAGGGTAAACTGTGTTACATTATCTATGAAATTATTCAAAATCATTCCTCTTAAATATTTAGAGACACAGGGTATCTACCTAGTTAGAAATCCATGTGAGTTAATAGTGTAGTATGTCTTTCATGGATAGAGAGGAAAACATTATTTCCATATGTTTTTGAAAACCATGCACTCTAACTATGTGACATACTAGGTCATTAAAATGTAGAAAATTAACTTCATTACTTCTTTATATATAACAATAATCAACTCTAATCTATACACTCTAGGATTTTTATCCTTGGGAACTTCCTCCAAAACATCTTGCAGAATTTTAGAATGAATCACTGGGTGGTTTTTGTGTGGATTTGTCAAGGAATCATCAAGGATGAATTGTTTCATATGGTTTATCCTATATTATAGGGGTTATACTCCCTTTTTATTTGGGTTTCCATTTTAATTGGATGTTTGACCTAAGAGGGGTTCGATCATGAGTTTTTGGGTGAAATCATGATGGTTTTTTTATCGTTTTTATAGGGTCTTATTAAGGGGCATTTATTGTTTAGCACTGGATTCCAGAAGTTTCCATGATTGATATAGATGTTTCTAAGATTTTACCATACTATGTGATTTTGGAATTCATTCATTGTTTCATAAATGTGTTCAATATATTATTAGTGTTTTTTTAATTATTTTTTAAAAGTATTTGAGACTTATATGGGAAATGTATTATTATCCAATAGAAATTGGTTTTGTTTCTTCTGTTCGTCATTATAGAGTTTTTTGTTGTATTTTATACCTTGAATGAAAGGTGATAAAAGTGTTTTCAATATAAATTGAGAAGAGAATGTGTTGAATTTTGGCTTCCCAAAATAAATGGTTTTTGTTTGATGTTTCAATCTTCATTATGAAACATAAATATGGTTTTGGAAATATGAAATTGATTTGATTCATGTTATAAAGTATATTTAGTATGTGTGGGGATTTTAAGGGGGTTTCCAAGTGAAATAGTTTTATTTTATATGTATGCTTCTTATTTTGTTTTAAAAAGTATTTTATGAGTTATTTAATTGGAGAGAAATGAATTTAAAAAAGTATTTGGTTTGTTTGTGAATGTTTAATTGGGTTTTTAGGAAATATTTTGTTATCAATGTGATACTTGATAATTATATCATTGTGAATTGTGAAAGAGGTAACATTCTATTCTAATTTTGATGATTGGAATGTGTATGTGAACGTGATGATTTATGTGATATGTTAATTGTAATTTTAGAAAAAAATCAAGGGTATCTAGGTGGGTGGGATAGAACTAGTACACAGGTCAATTAAAAAGTGGTTATGTCCTCATTTATTATAGTAAGATTGATGTAACAAAACTAACTAAACTAGTGATATGATCAAGGACCACTAGACCATGGGATGGGATCACCTCAAGTGGCTCATTAATAGAATCATTATTGGTTTTGTCTTATGATATAAATACCATAAGACATGGGGATTTTATTCCCTATAGTGTCCCATACATAGAAACACTATTGGTTTTTGTTGGAGGATTTTGATCACCGAGGTATTATGTTTATAGATTCCGGCTTTTTCTAGTTACCCATAGCGATTTACCTATGGTGATATCTTGTAATATGATTCTTATGATATGTGATGATAACTATTATTACACAGTTATCCTTTTGTATGATTACTTCCAACAAAATCTTCTTTTGAGAATAGGTTTTCTTTAAAAGAGTTTTCCTGAAAATAATTCCTTCGAAAAGTTCATTGAGAATTTTTTCAATTTTCTTATGAAAATTTGAATATTGATTTATCTTCTAATTTTTTATAATATAATATTTCATTTTTGTGGAATCTTTCTGAGATTTTCCAAACACCCTACATATTACTTTGGGTGTATGTATACTTTAATACTTGTGACCCAAGTAAAGGAATGATGAATCATGATGGTGATGGTAGATCCTATTAGTAGTGTTCCTTGTGTTATAGGTGTTGGTGGAGGTGGAATAAGGGTGATATCCCTCTAGTTTCATGGAGGATTCTGAGTTGTGGTTTATTTGTTTCAATATCTATTATGGTATTTGGGATTTGGTTAATGTTATAAAATGGAGAATCTAAAAAATTTTATATCCATTTTTTTATTGTTACCAGTTATATGATGAATCTTTATTCTTGTTGATTCTTTATTGTTTAATACCTAGGTGAAATCATTCCCAAAATTGTATTATTGTCTTCAATGAACTATTTTCTAGCCCCATGGGGATCATCAATTCCCATCATGACTTTTCTAGGGCAGGGTAGGGTTTCATGTTGAATGGAACCCTGGATTGGTTAATGAAAAAATGGTTTTAGAGATTTGTTCTCTCTTTTTAGGTCCTGTTATTTGGGAAGAGTGTCGATATATAGAATATAGTATTTTTGGGATTGAGGTTCTTGTTGGGAGTTGGCTGTCTGGCTAATAAACTTTCTGATAGGACTCAGGTAGCCCTGAAACATTGGGAAACTAGATTCCCCTCCAAGAGAAATGTACAGGCTATAGACTATAAATGGACACTGGTGTGGAGCTTGAGTGTTTTTATTTTGTCTTCTTAGTGTGTTTTATGTGGTTTAGTTTGATTTAAAAATTGTATGGGAATTTTTATTATTGATTAAATTCTCAAAATGTTATGTTTATTGTTGTATTGTAGCATTTGGATGTTGTTATTTATTATTTTATCAAGATACAACTGTGGATAATTATTGTGCCACCCTATGAAGAGGTAGGAGAGAGTTATACCTCACTAATTGAATAGATATTTGTTAAAGGATTTGTTTGGGTTGTCTGTGATTTGAAACATTGATTCGGATCTGGTCCTAGTCTTATAGGGTAGCCAAAATAGGTGCTGGAAGGGGAAAAGATCTAGAGTTCCTCAAGAATTAGTCTCATTATTTTTGGGGTATCATAGATCCCTAGGAAGATGAGGATTTGATTGAGAAGATTGGGGAGATGTTTTAGTTTCTTGACACTTTTGAACAAGTCATGGTTCAATCTGCTTTGGTTATGTTGGAAGGTCCCAAACAAAAGTGGTGGTACTTAGTGGTGCATGTTGGAAATAATGGGACGATGAGAAGGAAATAATTCAAGGTGTTCCTCAATGTGTCATATTTTCATGAGATTAGGACCTCCTCCAAGTCCCTAGAGTTTTTATAGCTTTATCGAGGGGATCAAGAAATGATTATGTATCCAATCCATTTCACAGAGTTATTTCAGTTCACCCTCGAGGTAGTTTTTAATGAATAGTTAATGGACCAAAAGATCATGACTGGACTATGACTGAAAATCTGATCTTAGGACTTCCTGTTTAAGATGAAGACATATGATGATGATCTTGACAGTTCTATGATGGTGTAAATTGATCATACATGTATTTTTTATTTCATTAGAGAAATTTCAATAGTGGGTAGTGACATTTAGTCTTATAAGAAGAGGAAACATGATGGGAAAGTGGAATGGTGAGGTGGGATTTTAGGTCATCCATCTTGGAAAACAACACATGTGGCTTCAGGTGTCGGGTTAGTTTTGTACCATCAATGTGGGAAGTAAGGGAACATGAGATCAGTGTGTTCATATCCACTGAAGTGTTTCCATCAGTGTAGGATTATTGGGTAGTTAAATTGGTTTTATAATATTGAATCCCATATTAGTGTGGCGTAGGATCATTAACTATCAAATGGAAGTTAGCCAAGTGAGAACTTTATTGGACAATGGGATCTCAATTTAGGGGTCATGGGGGAGGTTATTGATCTTATTTAAGTAATAGTTAGTTTAGGTAAGATATATAGGGAATGGTAATTCGGAGGCTCATGAAGATATGAGGTAGCTTTATGATATGGATCGAGGACTAATATAATCAGCTAGAGGTCCGATGACAATTTGAGGTACAGTTATAACTGATTCATCATTTTCTGTTGTTATTTTTGATACTGGTGCCTCTTTTTATTTTATTTCAATCCATCTTATGAATGTGTTAATTTTTTCAACTGAGAAAATTTCATTTGCAACAGAGTTAGTAATTCCACTCAGTAATAATAAAGAGTAGGGTTTTCGGTGTCTGTCTTGCACACTCACCATTTCATGGGCTGAGTTGGAGTGGGATTTCCTAGTTTTGTAAATGGAACTCTTTGAAATGATTATAAATATGGATTAGATGGTGAAATTTTAAGTGAACATTTTTTTTTTTTTAAATTTTACATATGTTTCGTGGCACCTGGTGGAAGTGCCTAAATTTTATCAAGGAAAATGTGATCCTCAGTCAGGATGTTCTAGACCTATGCTTCTATAATCGATAAATATCATTTTTAGATCGCATCCCTTAAGTTGGAATATGGTGATAGATGATAGACATCTAAGTTACCTCTTATGATGGATGACAATCCAAAAGTATTTGTAGATAATTCTTTGTGCTTACCACTAGATTGGGATGTAGAGTTATCCATTGATTTGGCATAGGGAACACAACCAATATCACATCCCTCGTACCATATGAACCTAAACGTGTTGATGGAATTAAAGGTAAAAATCAATTATTTTTATTACAAAGAATTTATTCTCTCAAATATCTCAACATGGTCCACCCTAGTGTGGTTTTTCATTAAGTGAAATAGAACTATTTGATTTTGTGTCTATTACTGGAAGTTGAAAAAGGTAGAGAACAATACAAATTACCCTTTCCCAATAGTGATGACAATTTAAATTAGCATAAGGGGGAAAGGTGGTTCTCTAAGATTTATTTGTATTCTGGTTATCACAAAGTAAGACTTAGAGAGGCTGAAGTCCGTAAAATAACATAAAAAATAAAGTATAACTGTTTTTAGTCCTTGTTTTATGCCATTTTGATTGAAAAATGATCAATCTGTCTTAATCGTTCTTATGAACAAGGATTCCATTATTATCTCAACTCATTTGGTGTATAATTTGTGTATAATATCCTGGTATATTTCGAGGATGAGAAGGATCTTGATTATCATTTGAGGATTGTACTTGGAATCTATCGGGATCATCATCTCTATGTGATGATTTCTAAGTGTAACTTTTGGATCAGGCGGTGATGTTTCTGGGTCAATTGATCACAGAATGAGGGGTTTTAGTGGACCTCGAGCTGATAAGTGTTGTCATGTCATGGGAAAATCCAAATAATTCTTTTGATATTAGTATCTTTTTGAACCTGGGAGGGTATTACAGGTGGTTTTTTAGGATTTATCTCATATTTTTTCCATGTCTGCACATACCTATAAGGTATAAAGATTCATTAGAGGAAAGAGTGACATGTTTCTTTGGATGAGATTAATAATATATTTAACACTATCCCTATTTAGATATTTCTGGGTTCTAGAAAGGGATATGTGTTGTATTATAGTGCTTCTGGTATGGGTCGTGGATATGTGTGTGAATGGTTAATGAGCATTTGGTGACATATGATTGTTATCATATATAACTACATGAAAATAATTACCCAAAAAATAACCAACAGTTAGAAGAGGTGACACATGCCTTGAAGACATGGAACCATTATCTCTTTAGGGAGACATTTGTGGTTTATTGGAAGCATAAGATTTAGTCTTACATATTCACCTAGAAAGATATGAATTTGAGGTGGCATCATTGGGTTGAGTACCATAAGGGGCTGTCTTTTGATATCATTTTCAATCCATGAAATTCAAATGTGTTTACACATGTGTTATGTAAAAATGTTCCAGTGAAATCATTAAAGGAGTATAGTGATGAGTGTATATTGATGGGTATTTTCCACAATTACATCTCAAGATGAATGATCATAATGGAGGTGTGTTCTTAGCTAGTGTTCCGGAGACACCAACCCGTCTGTAGTTGATACTGAAGAAGCATCAATGTGATGAGTTATTCTAGTGTTTTATATATTTCTTAGATAGTGGGGAGGTGGTTTATGATTTTTTTCTCCTGATGCTGATTTCAGATGTAGATGTTGCTTTATGGTTCTGCATTGATTACAGAAGTTGGGTATCCAAAATAACCACTATTCATAATGGGATGTTCATTATGGTGAAATAAATATTTTTTATGATGTTTGTTGGCTTTTTAGAAGGCCATGTATGAGGTGGGATGTTTTTTACTTTGTATCATAGTGTTATACATGTCAGTATTCTTAATAAGAGAACCAAATGCCATATGGTTAACTTCACATGATACCCATTTCTACTAGGATGTTATATAATAACTCCATATACATTATTATTTCCCTACCTCATACACCTTAGGGATAGAATGCAATTTGGGAAGTGATGGACCATTGAAAAAAATCAATCCAATTCATTCCAATCGGGTATTTAGCCAATGTGGATGTGTTGGGTAGGTTTTATATTCAAGAGATACTAAGGCTTCTGGTGTTCATTAACCAATAGTTTCAGATTGGAACCCTCATTTTATCTAATGATTTTGGGAAGGACTTCAAAAGGGGATGGGGTGATAGTGTATGTTGTGAATGACATGCCATCCATAGAGATATGGTCAGACAGAGCGGGTGAATCATATCATAGAAGACTTGATTTCAGCATGTGTTTTGGATTTCATTGGATCATAGGATAATCATTTAGGATTGGTGGAGTTTTAATAAAATAATATTAACCAGTCATCAATTCAAATGGAACCATTTATGGATATTTATGGTCTGTCATGTTGGTCACTTTGTGTTGGGATGAGGTGGGTGAGACCTTCTTATTGGTGTTGAGCCTTATTGAAGAGATGTTTGATAAAGTTCAGTTGATCGGGTAGTGCTTATAAAGAGTGAATGTATTATGTTTATTGAAGGTACTGATATTTGAGGTTTTCTATAGGTGACCAGGTGTTTCTAATGATGGATCTTTATTTGGGTCACTGTCATTTGGGTATTCTAGGAAAGCTAACACTGAGGTATATCATAACCATTGATATCACTAATATGGTTTTTAATCTGGAATATATGTTTTATTTTACCTCACATTTGTCATCAAGTCATGACTTATTCCATGTCTCTAACATGAAAATATATAATCTTGATTCATCTCATGTGATAAATTGGGAAGAGTTGGGATTGGAGCCATATGTGATGGTGTCTGAGTGACCAGTGCAGATTGTGGATTATCATGATAAAGCAATTCATTAGAAGTTGATACCATTGGTCTAAGTTCATTGAATGTGTGTTGGTGATGAGAATGATACATTGGAGTGGAATTATTTGGTGGAGAAGGTGTAACTATTTGTGTTCGCTTATCAGTCTTTGATTTGACTTTCCAGGGGAATAAAATTTTTATGATTGGGTGAATTGAAAATAAATTATAATTTTTTATGTATTAAATTGTTTATTTTTTTTGGTATGCCATTTATCCCTTTTATTCCCCATTGTTTTTTGGGGAAAAATGAAGTTTTTTGGATCTTTAGTAGGTGGAACATGGTTGGAACATGATTAGGGGAAACTCTGTTCCAATCTCCAGGAAACTGTGTAGCATTATTCATCTTGGACAGTGAGGGAATCATGATTTTTGCAATGTTTGGAATAACTTGTGGGAAAACTGGGAAGAATTTACCTCTTGGATTGAGAGGGATGCACAGTGTCCACACGGTTTTAAAAACCATGGGGTATTAAAGTGAGATCTATACAGATGATTAAAATTTTAAAAATATTTTCTTCCCCTCTTTATATTTAATCCAAAAAAACCTCTAATACAAACCCTATAAGATTTCTAGCCTTTTGAGCTTTCCTCAAACCAAATAGGAACATTTTAGCATCAATATTTGGGTGTTTGTTTGTGGATTTGTCAAGGAATCATCATGTAAGTCTCATTTCCATGAGTTTCACCACCATTATATAGTTCCTTCTCCCTCTTTATGGGGGATTCTTTTACCAAAGGCTGTTTGAACTAATAGGGGTTTGATATTATGTTTAGTTTTAAATCATGATGGTTTTTTGGTTATTCCATTATAGTTTCTTAATGTGGTGTGGTTGTTGTTTTTTATTGTATTTTTGATGTTTTTGAGCAAGATTTTGGTGGTTCCAGGCTTTAACAATATTAGATTATTTTGTTCCTGAATTCATGGTTACATAAATGTGTTCTATGGGTTATTGGTGTTGTTCGAGACATGTTTTAGAAATTTTTCGAGATGAATATGTGATGAAATTTTATTTCCAAAAATAAATTATGTATTGTTTCATGTGTGCTTAATTATTTTGTTTCTTGATTTTATTTTATACCTTCTATGAATGGTGAAAAAAGTATTTTCAAAGGAACTAGACATGATCATGTGTTGAAAGTTTTATTTCTAATGGAAATGGATTTTGATACATGTGGGATTTTTCATTGTAACCTTAAATGTAGTTTTTTGAATTGTTAATGTTAAGTGAGGAATGTTATAAAGTATATTTTGTATGTGTGTGGATTTGAAAGGGGATTTTCCCATGGAATAGGTTGAATTTCATATATTCCATTGTTATTGTTTTTTCAAATGGATTTTATGAGTAGTTAAAGTGATTAGAAATATATTTTAATATGGTTTGGGTGTGTTTATGTTAATATGGAAGTGGTGTTCTTTATAGGAAAATTTTGTTTCCATGTGAGCCTTGATTATTGGATCTATGTGAATTAGGAGAGGGGTAATTATTAATTGTGTTTGTGATGTATGGAATGTGTATGTGAACTTTATGATTTGTGTGATACGTGAAATGGAATTAGATCATAAAGGTAATCATGGGTATCTTCATGGGATAACTATAACTAGTACACTAGTCGATTTTCAAGTGGCTAATGCCTTGTTTCTTTTTGTAGGATTGACACTATGAAAGTAACTAAACATGTGATATGATTAGATACCACTACACCATGGGATGGGGTCACCTCAACTGGATAGTGCACTAGAACACTATTGGTTTTAGCTTATGATATGAATACCACTAGATCATGTTATGAGATACACTCTTTTGGTTCTTTCCCAATAATGTTTTTGGTTTTTCATGGGGTATTTTGATCACTGATGAATGAGGTTCATAGGGTCCCACTTATTCAAGTAACCATTGGGATTTACCTATGGTCCTCTCTAATGATATTATAATTATGAGATGTGGTGATAAAATTTGGTTTAATGTGAACCTTGTGTATGATTAATTTCAATGAATGATTCATATGAGAGATGTTTTCCAATAAAATTGTTTCCTAAAAAGGATTCCTATAAAATGATCATTGAGAATTATTTGAAAGTTCTTATTTAAATGTGAATATTGATTTATCTTCTAATATTATAGCAGAAATTATTGTTTTGGGTGTCATACTACTTAGCTTTGGATCACACCCTACATACACCTTTGGGTGTATGTTGAATTTGTTTTGTTTGACCTAGGTATGAGCTAGATGTATCATGTTGGTGATGGTGGATCTGGTTGACAGTGTTCCACTTTTTCTATGTGTTCATCTAGGTGACTTGAGAATGATGTCCATATCATTAAATGAAGTCTTTTGAGTAGTGGTTTAGTTTTTTTCCTTTCTATTGTGGTATTTTAGATTTGGTTAAAGTTTTAAAATGTTGAATGTAAAAATTATTATCTCGGTTTTTTTATGGTTATCAGTTATGTGATGATTTCTTAATCTTGTAGGTTTTTTATTGTTAAACATGTGGGTGAAGTATTTAGAAAACTATCATTTCTAATATTTAAGAACTAGTTTCCAGCTCATAGGGACTAGGAACACTGTTCGTGCTATGTATCGAGCAAGGTATGGTGTCTGGTTTAAGGGAACTCTTCTTGGTTCATGACATTCATTGTTTTTGGAATGATTGTATTTGTGATTAACACAATTATTTATTGAACATAATGATATAATCATTTATAAAATTCTATAATTAAATGTTTTCTATAAAATATATTCTAAAATGTTCATAGTGAAATTGATCCATAATGGTTGGGAGATGACATTGTGCTTATGTACATTTAGTGAATTCAATTTAAGGAAAAAAGATGAAAATTTAGGATATTTATAATTTCGTGACATTTTTTTAAGAGTATATTATTGAACATATAATTCTTTTCATCTTATAATATAGCACATCAATGTTTGTAAGGTTATTGTTCAAATTTAAAAATCAATATCACTTTTAAAAGCTGACAGATAAATAATTGTCATTGAGATTTTAACTAAATAATAAAATTGTATTTTTATAGTTGTAAACATTAAAAGAATTATACAAAATATATTTTATAATATTATGGATATTAAATACCATGAATATAAGTGAACGTTATTAATTAGAAAAGTAATAGAGAATATTTAGTTTTATATTGTTAGTTAATATAAAAAATAATTATTATTGAAAAACATTGAAATAATTTTTTGAAGAAGGAAGGGGAAGATAATTTTTTCCCACATGATGAAGTTTTAGACCATGGAAAAAGAAACAAAAATGGTGTAACCTTCAATTATTTTTATTTTATAGATTAATTTACTCACCTATAATGGAAAATGGATCATAAAATGGGTAAATAGCATTCAGATTTCAAATGCTAATTGCTTTTAACCAAGTTGGATAGTGTGTTCACAATAAAAATCGAAAAAATTAAATTTACTTATCGATTTGGTATGTAATATATTAAACATTGTACACTCATTGGATAAAACTCATTTTATGTGAACAAAGTTAATGTTATTTTCTTATGGTACTTATTTTTTTATATATGGTAAGTGTCACAAACCAACTGAGGTTAATCAAGATTCAGCTACCTAATTGAGCTTTTGAAATACCTCTAAATAAGTTCTTTATCACCAAAATCTAGAAATTATTTTGAAAGAATCAAACCAAAATATATTAAGAATGATTTTACTCGATGAAAATAGGTAAAATATTTAACTCACACTTAGAATTATTACATGACCAATTCGTATGTTAGAGGGTCACACATATAAAAACAGTAGTTTATCCAATTATAAGAGATAAATCATGTATAAAAATAAATAATAAAATTAAATTTAAAAACAAGTTTACAATCTAAAACCCTTTAGATTTGTTAATTTTATATTAAATTTGAATTTTTTGAAATATAGTGGATTGTTTTTTTAGAAAATAACATTAGATTAAAAAATAATGTTTATTATGTGTTAAGGACAAGTTTTTATATATTATTTTAGTCAAATATTTTCCTTGGGATACTATGATATTTCTTCTGTGCTTCAAAAAAAATTAAGTGTTTTTGGAAGATTCTTCCCTGGGTAAATGGCTTGGTACATGAGGTTTAGGGAAAATAATGCAACAACATAACCATGAGGTGGATTATATTTCTTTTTCAAATGTTCATTGTTCATATGCATATTTATTGAATATTTTATGTCATACCTATTTTATTATAGGTTAAATAGCGTATTTCAGATTTTACTATGGATATGGTAAATTATTTCCACAAAATTACCATGTGAGATTTTTTTGATAGAGAAAATAACAATATTCATGGTTGAAAGACTATTGTATAAAATATGAACCCAACCATGTGAAGGGGTATTCTTATATAGTTTTTGTTATATAGTTATCACATGGTTTTGAAAACAAATAATATCCTTAAAATTATGAGAATATTACTTATCTTATTTAAGATTTAATAACCAACCCCCTCATGTTCTACCATCTTGACATCCCTTACCCACTTCTTTACAATTGATTTCGTCTAGATTTTAGTTATTTTGGGTGTTATATTTTATTGTTGGAGGTTATTATAATCCTCTATTAGACTTTTTTCTTATTTTTCGTTGGTATCTTTTGGTTTTTTATTCCATGGTTTTGGGATTTTTTTATAAATCCACTTAATTATGATGAAATTGTTTAGTTGTATTAGAGATTTCATGTATCCTCAAAAGAGAAAATCAGAATATGTTATCTATGAGGAGATACAATATCTTTTTAAAAATTACTATATCATTTAAATATAATATTAAGTATATAATAATATGATCCATTATATAACTATAAAGGATTAGTGAGTTTGGATACTATATAAATAAACATATTATTTATGTACATTGTTCAACATATCTCATAATTTTCTTCTCAAACGTTATTCTTATGGGAACAATGTACATAAAAAATTTCATTGTAATATGGGAAAAGGAAATAAAAGATTGGCTGATCTCATATTATTAGTAACGATAACTAACCAAAATATCGAGTGATGATTATATAAAATTATAAGCTACACACATGGGTTTTAAATGATTGTCATAACATAAAAAGTTCATATTCAATTTATCAAGGATCATAATCATAATTAATGGAATAAAATTTTAGAATTTGAAATACATGAATAATAAGATTAAGAAATCATCATCAACTCATCATGACAAATGATTTCAAATCATAAGTGTAGAAACAAGTCATAAAAGTGTGTCCCCATCATTGAGAAATAAAATATTTCATATGTTATTGTTAGCTACCAAGAATATGGAATTATATTGGTTCATTAATCTACACATATCTCTTATATAATAATGGATCAGAAATAACCACCCATTTCCAATAGCATAATAGACATCCCTACTTGTTTCCCATGGAAAACCAAGAACTTCAAATAATTTTTCATGAATATCATAAGAGATATAAATAATTACCTAATGTTTTAGAGGGATATATTTTTTTCAGGTAACTAATCACATAATGAATACAATACATATGTGTTCCCTATGATTATAAATCATTCGTTATATCATCATAACATAACCCGTGGAAAGGAAACATGTTTCACAAACATTTCATCATTTTATCCTTGTATAACTCAAATAAAATAAATGGGATTCATAAATACGGTCATAATAATCACATATATATAGGGAGAGAATATGGATGATATAATTATATCATATCCATAGTAAAGAGTTTTTAAAATCAATGCATGTTATAATTGATGAGATTACATTAAAATATCACTAAAATATATTTTTAGGAAAATTAACTTTTCATTTTGAAATTAGTTATTTAAAATAATTTTTTTATAAAATAATAAAGGAAAAAATATCAATGTAAAGATTCATATAAACATTTAATGTATGATTCAAAACATGGTTCTGCATAATAATAGGAAATTCATCTCATGTTATGTATATCAAAATGATGATTCCATTAACATTTTCCGTAAAAATATGAAACAATATAATTCTGAAAAGGATGTGATGATTCATAGAATTTTTTTCTAGAAAATAAAAAATGCATAAAAATAAATTCTAAAAACAATTGGGTAATATTCCTGAAAACTATTTGAAATATTTTTTAAAAATTTGTTATGGAAGAAACACTTTTTCCTTTTGAAAGTGGAGAAATATTAATTGTCTTTCATAACAACATATTTTATATCATTTTGATTTCAAAAAAGAGGAAAATGTAACTAAGACATAAAAATTTCAGAAATAAGTTTAAGAGAATAAAAATAAATTTATTTATTATATAAATACTATATAATTTCCTTAAGAAGAATTGAATTTTAATCAATCATGGTTAAAATTGGATTAAAGAAAAAATCTATTTCCTCAAGCCTTGTCTGTCTTCATAGATGTTGAAACCGACTATATAAAATATATATATTTATTATAAATATATCCAATAAATTTTTCGATATATATCACCATGTATGATTTATTTATAACATATTATCACATTTTTATAAATAATTATTTGTTTTAATCACTTTTTCGTGTGACAGTTACTTCATTTTTCAATCATGATTTAAATCTGCAGTCTGGGTTCTTGTGCTTTGACCATGCTTCAATCACGTACATATTTTTAATCCTGATATAAAAAATTATATATATACATATACATCTAATCATCTATAAAAGGTATATATATAGAAATGGTGTAAACCATTCACGGTGATGATATACCTTTTTTACATTTGAACACAATTATGATAATCTAACAAAAATGAAAGAAAAAACAGAAAATAATATTTTCTCATTAAATAACTATAATGATAATATAAATATCAAATATATATATATATATATATATTAAACAAATTATAAAAATAAACCATGAATTTTCGGATGGAAAATAAATTATATCATTATGTTGGTGTGGAAGTCCATGCGAATGCATTGGTGATAAACTCATTTCCCATTTGATAGAAAAGAGGGTGGATAATGGTGTTTACATAATAATAATAATAATAAAATTTCTGTATATTTAAGAGATTTAAGTTATTATATTATTTTTTGAGAATAAATAAAATTGAAAATACTCAGTTAATAATTATACATCTATTTTGGGAAACCACATTTGTCCTGAAATTTGTGACCTAGATTATGGTATTTTAGAAATACCAAAAGATAGAAGAAATGAATAAGGAATCTTAGAAGTTATTATGTTTGGTATTTTCTAAACTATAATTCTCATAACATTTTTATATGATATGAGAGGTGGTATCCATTTGAAATGATGAGAAAGGACATACATTGAATCATAAAAAAATATTAAATAATATATATGTATTATAATCATGTAAATTTGAATAAAGAAACAAATAGTTATAATATAAGATGATATAAGGTCAAAATGGACTCAAAAAATCTCATTTGGACAATTCTTGGATACATTTTAATCCTTCTCTCTTATTTTAACCACTTTGATATCATTTTGTCCTTAACCGTGATAACTAAAATTTTTAACATGATATCCTAAATATATAAACTAAAATAAATAGGGAATTTCAATTTTTTTTTCTAAATTATGATTCTAAATTTAGAATTTCTTTTATAAGTTTCAATTTATATATGATATAGAAATTACTTTTTTCATAAAATCACAAAATGCATGAAAAACTGTTTTTACGAAAATACCTGATTATTAGAGAAAAATTAATTTCACCTTTAAATAATGTAATAAATTTAGTTACATGAATTATTTTCATTTAATTTTAAAATTAAAAATATTTTTGATATTTTTGATAAATATATAAATTAATTTGTTATACACACTAATACATTAAATTTATGTAGCAAAACGTTGTTTTTAATTTTAATATAAGATAAATTATCTTCAATAAAGTCATTACAGGGTTACCAAATTCGAAATTATATTTCTAAAAAAAATTTACTCCTTAAATTTAAATTTTTTCAGAAAAACAATAAAAAAGGAGAATGTAAAGAGATATAGATTAACTGAATATTTTCCCCATTTTTAAACCAAATTTAAACATCTTTACCAAGGAAAAAATTAATTGACAGTGTTACTCTTAATATTGATAGGAAATTAAGTTAAAAAATTTATATTATAATAATAATTATAATTAAAAACATTTAATCCATTTATCAAATTAAATTAATAGAATAAGAATAATTTAATTTGAAATTAATCTATTAAAATGCAAAAAATTATTTCTAGAAAAAATGCATTCTTAAGTAAAGAAGGTTTTTATACCATATTCTAGTGTAAAATTTTTTCTAATGACAAGAATTAGATTAATAATTATATAATAAATTAAATTTTTCCTTGAAACCATTTTAAAAAAATTATCATTGTGAATTCCTAAAACAATATTAAAATTTTCCATCAAAATTAGTATTTTTCAATATTCATGTTAAAAACAATCCTTTTAGAATATAAAAAAAAATTCACCAAAATATAATTTTTATATTCCAATTTAAAAATTATTATCCTTTTTTCATATAAATTCTCTATATCTTAATGAAATTAATTATATAATTTTCTCACAAATATAAATAGAAACCATTTTTTAAGGAAATATGTCTTTGTGGTATAAATTTATTATCATGAAAATTGATTACTTATTTATCTATTTAATTACATTATATAAAACATTTGCAATCATTTTTCATTATTTTGTTATTAATCTTCATATTGAAAATTTTAATAACTAGGATGTAATGGTAAAGTTCAAATAATATTATTTATATCACATTTTATTAAAAACTTTTTTGTGTGTCAAGAAATCTATCAAAGAATAAAAATTTATTTTAAGATAAATATATCATAAATTTTAAGGGGCATACATTCTATCAGACTTATAAAAATTCTACCCTTGAAATTATATCAATCCAATATAAACAAGAAATTATTCTTCTACTTCATCAAAATCTTAGGTTCACACATATCTACCTTTTATTAATTGTTTCACCATAAAAACATGGACAACATGAGTGACCTTTTATCATAACACATTCTCTCTGTGATCCAGAATCTACATTATGTATTTCTCATCATATATTTATTCTTCCTATAGTATTAACTATAAGTTTAGTATATATTAATAATGACATATGTACTTCCTTAAAAGAGATACTTGTAACACATCATGAACTTGAGATAAATTCGATGTAAGTTCCAAAAGATCAGCTACCATCCTTATACAATGAAGAATTTAAAATGTGTAGATATATATAGGGAAATAATTTCCATTTATTTTAAAAATAATGGACAAATTAAAAGTATATATTTATTGGAATAATTTTTCACCAACTTCAATCTCTAGATCTGATCATTGATTATCACCATAACTTTTCAATCGATTCTGAGAAATCGTTATGTGAAACTGAATGACTCAAAATTTCTATAATATCCTCAATTAGATCAAAACATAATAACATTATTTCTCAATATTCATCCTTTCATGGTTTATTATTATATTTCAATATATATATTCCTTCATTAGGGTCGATTTTAATTATTTATTGAAAGTAATTTTCATTTAAAAAATATGCTTGAGGATGGTGTTGATCCCAATTACCTCTGAAATCTATAATGTGAGCTATAAATACTTCTAGAGTTTTAATGGTCCTATTATATAGAACATATATAGTGATCCTATATTTTAATATACCGATATTTCATCATTTTTATGAATATTCATTAAATTACAAAAACATAAATCTGAGGACCATTAGAGTTTAGTGCCTTTGGAAACATGAAAACCCAAACAAATGGTCCAAAAGTGAGCTGTATCATCTTCCATTATGTTGTTCACAACTAGTACCATGATTAGTGATATTATACATTGCGCATATCTTCATAAGTTGGGTAAAATAAATATATGAAATTGTGAGTTCAAATGATCAGTTAGGGAAAAAAGGCGATACATAAAAAATAAATTAATCAGAAATATTTGAGAACATGATCATTAAATTTGAATCCCATACCCTTCATATCAAAGATACTTATATAGAGTCATGTTTTGAATATTAGTATATAATAAGACATGGTTCATAAGGAAATAAATTAACATGTTCCATGAGATGCAAACATTGACATAAGACATTAAATTTATTGCATACATATAAGAACATAAAATCATTTCAATATTATTCAAAGCTTAAATCCAAGACCATCATATAGTAAAAGTGCTCTAAAAACTGGTTTCACTCCCCATTCCATTCCTATCTAACTAAACTAGTCTCACTCCTTTTTCCAACCTTATATTACTAAACCGAGTTCATTCCCCATTCTAGTCGTTTCTTATTGAGCTGAGTTCTACCCAATTTTAATTCTATCCGATTCTGATATATGAATATTTATCCAATGCATTTGAGGGAGATATAAGTCACACCCATCACATAATTATTACAATATTTATGTGTGATACAATACAATAAAAATTAATCATATCATACCCCATGAAATTAAATAGGTATTACAAACATTTCAGCATATCATAACCTCAATAAAAGAGTCATGTTTCATAATCATTTCATCAATGAATATCCAATTAAAATAAACAGGGTTCATAAGAATTTCTTCATGGTATAACCCATGGAAAAGAAATTGGTTTCTTAAAAATAATGAAAAAAAACATAAACCATTAACATAAAGAGTTGTAATGGTATCCTCAGATTATAGCTGTAGTACGAAATTCGTAACACAAATGGATGTAATATTATATGGAAATGTTTTTTGAAATATCATTAAAAACAATTATTGAGTAAAATATCATTTCATCTTTTAAAAACAACATATTTAAATAATAAATCATTTTTGAAACCTTTTCATATAATATAACTTTTATACACTATAAAATAATTTTTGAAAATAATATAAAACTCATTTAAAAAAAATATATTTTTCAAAATATTTTTACATGAAAATGTGTTCAAAATATTATTTAAAAACATTTTTGAATTTATTTTTAAAACATGGTTTTTGGAAGAAAATATATGTCTACTGAAGAGTGAAATAAAGTTGTGTTTTCTTATGTTTTTTAGTTATCATAAGTAACTAATAATCGAATCATGGAATAATTACATGAGGATATAATTAATAAATTGAGGAGAATATAGTCCATGATAATTCATGGGATATGGATCATAAGATTTTACCTTTGGAATCATATTTTTAATCTATCCTGATAAATGATGATATTATAACATGAAATCATTCCCACTTTGGTAACATTAATTCCTAATCCCCATAATGGAATAAAATATAGTGAAACATAAAAAATATAAAGGATGAATAAATTTAGGATATTACATGTAAAAATATAATTATATATTCCTTGTAAAATAATATGGTTGTATAACATAATGGACGCCTTAGAAAGGGAAAATTGGGAAAAAATCTATAAATTATTCGTTGAATTTTGAAATGTAGACACCATGGAAGTGATAAAACCAAATTGATATATAAACCCAAATATATTTCAGTAGAATTATAATAATATGTATCCATAATTTTTATATACACCACATAAAATAAATATTCCATGAACATGACATGTGTCTAATGGATGTAAAAAGTGAGATGAAAATCCCTTACCATGAGTTTTGACTTCCATCATACTTATTATATATATGTATAATAATAATAAAAAATATAATTTTATTATATATATATTAAAGAAACATATTCAAATATAACATTCCATATATGATCTACTTATGACTACTTATTACTATTTTAATAATAATTACTAGTCAAAGATAGGTATTGTATAATAACCCCTTTTTTACATGTTTTTATTATTTTTATAATCTTTTCCAATTAAATTGATCATGGATCCATAATATAAGTAATTATAACCATGATGTAAATATAAAAATTATTTATTATATATGTATTTATTATAATCAAAAAAAATTAGTGATTATAAATAAAATACATTGTCCATGGAGATGGTAGGTTATGTGTACCGATGAATGTTATTTTTAATTTTATTATTAGGTTGAAAGAAATAATAGTACATGATATATTATCATTCCATGAAACATTTTATGTTGTATATATGACATATCATTATTAAACCCACTATTAATACATTTCTTGTAAATAATGAACGAATCAGATCTCTTCGTGAGGTGGTAGTTCCCTATACACATGAATAATGTTATTGAATTTCAAAAATATGGAAAATTTGAAGGTATGGGTGATATAATAATTATGGAATAATAATAACATTATTATAGTCATATATATAATATATAAACATATGATCCATCATTATTTCCAGGCTCTAGTAGTGGAAATGAAAAAACAAACGTCATCGGTTCACGAGGTGGTAGTCTGTCAAACACAAGAACAATGATTTTGTAATCTATTTGATGGAATTAATGATGTTTTTAGGTAATTTAATTGATGAAAAACATAAGACTATATTTAATTTTTTTATGTTATAATATAAGAATAATATAAAAATAATTTTATTGGGTGGAGGAAGAAATAATAGAAAAATGCTCTTAGATGAATGTTACCCCATCTTTATTTATCCATATTTGGTTTTCACTAAAAGTATACCTTACAAGAATTGACACAAAAAATAAGCATTATAGGATGTGGGTATGGAACATAGTAAGTTTTCTGAGTTGGTATTGAGTTAAACAATTATATGTGAAGTTGTAAAGAAGAGACGAGAGTGGGTGGTCATCTATATGTTTCAGAGAGGACACACATGGTACTTTTAAAGAAAATTGACTTTTCCCATGCTTTTCATATCTTAATAGGTTAAAACATTGACCATTATAGATAATTATATGTTTAACTATCTAAATATAACATAAAATATATTTTATAAATGATTATTGGAAAATTTTACCCTTATATTTTTTGTTTGAACCTGGGTAAACCCATTTTTATATTAACCATTATAAATAATTTTTAATGCATTCAATATTAATTTTGGATCAAAATTTAGCTGTTATTATTATAAATCATATATTTTTATTATTAAAATTATGGAATCCATTTTTACAAATTTCAACCACTAAGGTGTTAAAAATTAATTTAAAATTAATCTGACAAACATGATGAAAATTTTGGGTTTTTAAGAGAAAATTGTGAAATGTTTAAAAAGTCATTATATCCAACTTTAATATTAATTTTCGTAAAATGAATGAAATTGTATAATTATATGTATAATTAAACTAATTTAACATTAAAAAAATTAAAATATAATTGGAATTTATAAATAAATTAATATTAAAGATAGCTTTCAATTTAAATACTATATTTTTCACTATTAATCAAAGAATGAAATATTTTAGAAAAATACAAAAAATTAACCATATTAAAAATTTTACATTATGAATCAAAAAATGGTGTTTACATTATAAAATTCATTTTCAAAATGTTTCAAAAAACTATTTAATCTTTGTTCACAAAATGTAGTAAAAATCAGTTTTTTTAGAAAATATTATTTTCAAAACATTTCAAAATATAACTTAAAATTATGTATTTTTGTCACCAATATGTTTTATTTATATAAACCCATTATATTTAATATTTGATAAATATTAATTAATATTAATATTTCTAGTTTTAACTAATATGTTTATAATGGTCTCATTTAAAAAAATAAATTAATAATATATCATGGTTTTGTAAAAACTCAGTGTTCCGGGTAACAATGTCTAAGATAGTTTTGTGTATAGCACAATATTAACTCAATTTTTTGTATAAAGAAATATAAAATTTGTGTAGTGTGAATGTAAATCCATAAAATTAATTTAATTTCTTTGAAAAATATTTATAAAAACTTGGGTTGTTACATTCTTCAACACTTAAAAGGAATATCTCCATCCAAATTCATCACCCTAGTACAAGAAAAATGAGGACATGTATTCTTTATCATTTATTCATGTTCCCATGCAGATTCCTCAAACAGTTTGTTTCACTACAAAACATTGACCATCTGATTGTTCTTGTTTCATATATCTTTTTACATAAGATCCATAATATCCACCAGTTCTTCCTCATAAGAATGATATTACTCCAGCGGTATGACCTCTGAGTCCAATAAATGTGATGGTTTAGGTAGGTACTTTCCCAAGATATATTCATAGATAAATTAAATTACTTGAGTGATTTCTGATGGAAGAACCAATTATTAACCTACCATGATGATAATATCAATAATTTAAAAGGGACTATAATACATTGGTCTTAGATTCCATTTCTTCTCGAATCTCATATATTTCACGCATATAGAAATTCATAGAATCAGAAACATTAAATTATAGATCATCTTAGTGATTACCAACATAACTTTTTTGCCGACATGAGATTTCTTGATGTGTTGAAAAATGTATTTAGTCTTATTTACCATTCATTTAGCTATCTCTTGTCACAATTATATTATTAATCCAAATTCATTCTACCATGTTAGATATCTAAATTTCTTTCCATTGGTGTCTTTATAAGGTTCAATCTAAATTCATGAGGGAATGTTATTGTTGTATGAAATTTAAACAAGAAGAATGTTTTTATCTCGACCAAGTTTTAAATCCAATGAATAAGATATCAATATACCCTATAGGGTTTGAATTGTTCTTTCAGACTTACCATTTTTTGGGGGTGATACTTTCTGATGAAAATCAATTTTAAATCACGATTTTCCTGAATACTCTTCCAGAACATTGAGTAGAACCAAATATCTTAATCCGATATTAGGGAATTTGGTACCCCATGTAACCTTACATCATAATTTATATCCTGAAAATATTGTCTTGATATAATATTTCTTTTATAGCGATGAAATGTGGTGAAATAATAAGACAATAAACTACCACCCATATTGCATTATTTAACTAAGAGGTTTTGTGGATTCCAAGGACCAAATTGATGGTGATGTTTTCCCATTTTCATTTACGGTATGGGTAACTAAAGCCTCATCCAATTTGTCTTTTTTCATTCATCCTTAAATTATTGACATACTAATAATCAAGTTACAACCACTATAATATCTCTATTAATGCCATCCCACAAGATTTATTCCATCAAATCAAATGGAATTATTTTACTTCTTTTATGAATAGAGAATTATATTCTATGACATTACTATAAAAACTACTTCATCAAGTCTATTATATAAATAATTCATACATTGTTTTTGAACCTTCTCATTCCATTATGATCAATGTTTAAATCGTGAGAAATTATATCCTTCTTTTTTATAAATATAACCTCCTTCTACTCCTCTTTAATCGTTACTTGGATATATGGTTGAGAATTTAATTGAGATTAGTATTATTTTCCCTCTTCCCTAAATATTTCTAGATCCATCCTTTCTAAATCTAAAATTATTCGATTTTTTTTATCCTCATAATGGATAACATAGCATGGGATACTCAACTCAAAACATCTTCCATCTTATTTTCATCCCTAGGGTGGAAATGTATGAAGTAGTCATATTCATTACTTATCTCTAACCATATTCTTGGGTTAATATTCTACTCCTTCTATAAAAATATATACATTATACTTTTATGACAAGTCTATATAGTATACCTTTATCTGTAAGTATAATGCCTCCATATCTTAAATGAAATAACTATGGAAAATAAATCCAGATCATGAGTTGGGAAATTTTTCTCATAAAGTGTCAGTAATCAAGAGAGATAACATATAAATTTTTCATTATATATAAGACCACATCCTAGTCCCTTCTTAGATGTATCAATAAATATTACAAGTGCTTCTCAACTATAGGGTAATGTATGAATATGTGCAGTTATTAACCTTATCTTTAGTTCCTCGAAACATTCCTCACATTCATCTACCTAGAGAGGCTTGAATCCCTTATGAGTTAGCTAGGTCATAGGATTATATATTCATCATAAATTCTCCATACCAATCAAAAATTTCTTTCCAAACTAAGAAAAAAATCCCATTCATTGTGTTTGGTCTGATCTAACCCACAATAAAATCCTTATTTGATGGATGTAATGAGATACCATCTCTTGAGAATATATGACCCAAGAAATGAATCCTTTTGCTACCAAAATTCAAAAAAAATAAAATTTTAATATGTTTTATCCTATATTAGGGTCTTTATAACAATTCTCATATGGCCTTAATGATCTTCCTTTCCATTCATGTAGATAATAGTATCTTCTATAAAGACTACCACAAACAGATCAATGAAATCTATATTGTCTCGTTTCATTCAATCCAAGATGGTAGACTGGGAAGTAGTATGAATGAATGGAATCACTATATATTAATAGATTCCATAACATTTAGTGAATGAAATCTTGGTCGTATCCCCCTTGATGAATCTCAATTGATGATATGAAGAATGAAATTAAAACATGGAAAAGTTTTGATGTCCACTTAATTAATCAAAGAAGACAATAATAAATGGTATAGAAGACTTTTTTACAATTGATATCTTGTTCATCTACCAATAATCAATTCTATGTTTTTATTTTCTATATTTCCTTTTTAAAAAATGTGCAGCCAAAGGTAACACGATTTTCCAAATTAATAACTTTCATGGTTTCCTTGGAGTTGATTATTTAATACCCAAAGCTCATTCGTGGCCATTCTATATTGAGTCTTTCTAATTTTTGTTATACTATGAATGAGTTCTACTAAGAAATTGTCTTAAAATTTTGGTGTAAGGCTATGAAACTCATTTGGAAAGACACCAAAAAATTCTTGAACAATAATAATATCATCAATGTTGAGTTTTTTCCCAAACCATTTGAGATAATGATCGATTATGAAGGGGAATTAAGACACATACAGTGGATTTAATCCCCATCAGAAGTTCATAATTACCATCACATTGATAGGCGATTATAGGTTGGATTTAAATATCAAATGTGACTTCCCATACATGTAAATTGGTTTGGGAATTATGTATAAAAATAAAATACTTTCCTTAAATGGCATCATGCTTAACCCGAGGAAAAATGGAATGATTTATAGGAATCACTTTACTATAAATGTCAACTGAAGAGGAATTAGAAAATTGATATGTGATCATCATACCATTAGTGGATTTCACTAGTATTAAAAAATCTAATCTTTGGGTTAAAATCATGATAACCATAGAAAATTAATTAGATATGAAATAATGTGTAGATACATTGAAAATAATACATTAGATGTATTAGAGTGGATAGTATGTGTACCTTTCTCCACGTAGTTATTTCACCCCTCTTCAAAACCAATTCTCAAATGAGATTCCCCCATATCCCCTATCTTAAGAGGTTTCTATCCTCAATCATCATCATTAATCCTCGAGATTGGGAACTAGTTCTAAATATTACTAGTCTCCATACATTTGAAGTACTGAAGTGTAGGGGAAAATATTTGTAGCATTCCCTCCACCGGCATCATTAGATAACTTATTACCATCACTTTATAAATCATTTTCCTAATGACCACCCCTTATAAACTTGAAACATTTACTCATACCCATAAGTAAATTAACACCATTATTCTTACCTCACATTGAGCATAAAATAATGACCATCTTATTCCGTCTATAGTTTTTATATCTTTCTCTAAAATCCATCTACATTTTATTGATAAGCCCCTGAGATTGTTATGTAACTATAACCTCTATTTCCACAATAATATGTTATCAAATAACATCTTCATATGTGCCAATGTATTTTATGGATAATATCTTGGAGAAACCTAGTTTTAATCAAATGAAGAATTGATCAATCTTACATTCTGGTTGGATGATAATACCATATGTTTGGCTTGAAAGTCCTATAAAATCTCCCTCATATGTACTCTAGATTAATCATTGTTTTTCATTAAATCAAGCAACTCCTTATACATATTTATACTAAGAATACATTTAATATAATTATTGAAAAATATTTTCTTGATATTATACAAATTCATGGATTCAATTTCTTCATCTTACCTTATATTATTGAAAGATTCCACGAGTGATCCAATTGACTTTTCAAATAGTAAAAACCAAAATGATATTTTATGCTTTGAACACTAGATAAAGGAAAATATATTAATAGAGGTACTGATCCATTATTTTGTAACTAGTAGATCAAAAGACTCACTAAAATATGGTTTACATTTCCTAATGACGGAATCAATATAGTATTGTTCCCTGATTTTTTATTTGGAAGTCTAACATGATTCATACCTTGAGATAATGTGTAAAAACAACATTATTTTTTTAATTCTAAAACCCATAACATATAGATTATCATGAATAAAATAATTTCATTTTAGATCTTACATAGCATTATTTTGGTTTCTTCGGGTGCATCCATTGATTATAACAAAAAATAATAGTGTTAGAAACCATAATCATAGTGGGGAACTGCATAACCTTAAAAAATTACTTATAGGATGTGTAAATTACGAGACCCTATTTTTAATATATAATACTTTAGGTTTATCGAAGTTATTTTCTACCAATAATATATTTAAATACTTCTTGATGGTTTATAATGATTTTATAAATTTACAAGGAGTTTTCCATATGAGTATCAAACCAAATGTCCAACAAGTCCTATTCCAGTACAATAGTTCTAAATTCAAAATGTCTCAATATATTTTTTTCTGGGGTTTTTACCACTTTGTACATATTTTATAGAGGCTCATATACTTTTAGTTTCAAGAATGCGATGTATATCTAGGAAACCACTCACTCTATCCTTTACCAAAATTCCATGATATGTTTTATACATTATCTCATTCGTAAACTCTCCATCAACTCATATTTATTGGTATCACTGAGGTTTTATCATCCTATTTTAAAAAATTTAACTAGTCATATCATTTGATATAAACTATAGAAAACGAGGATTTTCATTCATATATGTGACATCATTTTGATTGAATATTAATTACGTTACACAAACACACTCTTAAATATCAGGAAAAATTAGTTATTTTAAAACAAGGAACAACCAAAAAATGGTCTATATGTGAGATACTTATTCTCCTACCACATTCCTCACAAATAGAAACCTTCCTATAAATATCATAAAAAATAAATATTTAATAATATGGGGAAATAAAACATAATTAAGGGTGAGCTCGGATTCTCAGTAATGGTAAAAAAGGGAGAGATAAAAGAATATCATGAACACAAGGGTATGATAACCAAATAATAACATCTGAAAAACATACCCTTCTTATCAAATATCATAATTTTGATTCATGGAATAATTATTGGTAGTTCATTAGTCATGAATCATAAAGTATTAAAATTACATGAGCTATGAGATGATAACATTTCCATAAGGCATTGAATTTCGGGTATATAAAAAATCATTGAAAATAATTTCCATATTATTCAAGGATTACATACAAGACCCTCATAGTGGAGATATTAATTTAATGATTTGGTTCACTCCATTTTCTAGTCCCATCTTATAGAAATATGTTCAATCCCCATTCGAGCCCTATTACTGAACCAAGTTCACTCCCAGTTCAAGTCATGTATTACGAAACCAATTTAACTCAATATTCTAGTCATATCGATCTCATGAGATAGAAATCATTTCCCCATTCATTGGATGTAGATATAGGTCCCACCCACCACATGTTGAATAGAATATTTATGTGTTCTATAAGATCATAAGCCTTAATCATATCATAACCCACGAAATGAAATGGGTATAATAAAAATTCAACCAACTGATAACCTTTGGAAATGATAAATGGTTCATATTAATATCATAATAGAATAATGCATGAAAAAAGTGGATTTTATAATCTTTTCCTCATGTAATAGCGTGTGGAAGAGAAACCTGTTTCATAAACATAAATCCTTCAAAACATAAACTATTTTTGGAAGGAATCTGAATGTAATTATTGGATAACATTGAAAATAAAGATTACGTAACACCAAAGAATGTCATCTTAGAGGGAAAATAATATTTGAATGTCATTTAAGACATTCAATCAATAAAATATCATCTTTTATTTGATTTTTTAAAACATAAAATAATTTCAAAACATTTTTCATTGAAAATAACCATAAAAACATATAAAGGTAGCCTTTAAAATAAATTTTACAAAAAATAGAAATTAAATTATTTTTAAAATATTTTTCCCTTAAAATGTTTTTAATACATCTTTTAAAATAGTTTCTTATTTTCTTTAGAAAATATTGTTTTGGAAGAAAACATATTTCTGAATGAAGAGATAAATAAAGTTAGATTTTATTAAAAACATTTATTAATTATATTATGTACCAATGAGTGAGAGATAGAATCATTACATTGAGATATAATTAACTTCTATTGGAACCATTATGATAATTATTGTGAGATAGATCATAAGATTATTTTCCATCAGAAACATGATCATATGTAATCCTGATAAATAGTGAGAATTTAACCCAAAATCGTTTCCACTTTGGTATCATAAATTCATTAGCTCCATAAAGGTATATAATAAAATGAAATATTAAATATAATGATTATTTATAAAATCCTTATATTACATTTCAAATGGAATTTATAAACATTTTGTCAAAATAACATATGTTTATAAAATAAAGTACATCTCAAAGCAATAAAATTAAGACCAAAATCTGTTACAGATTTTTCACTTGGAAACAGTAAACCCCATAGAAGAGAGATTATAGAATGGATATATAAAACCTAATATTTCTAATTATAAGATTCATAATATAAACTCATGGTTTGTATATACAGAACATAAAATAAATAGGTGGTGAATGCGTCATTTGTCTCATGAAAGTGAAAAGTGAGACAGAAATCCCATACCTGGAGTCCATAATTCCATCATACTCATTCAAATATAATGAATAATAGATATCGGTTTATTATAAATTTATTATTGAGTGATATTAATATATATATATATATATTTTCATTAAACAAGCCGGGTCACAATCTGACCCGCACCCAACCCGGTATACGGTAAGGCCCAAAGGGCGTTATCGATTCCCATGGGCTGGCAAAATTACCTGGGTATCAAACAAGACCAGATTGAATGATTTACCTAAATTTAATCATAGAGAAAATACCCAAAAAAGAAAAAGAAAATACATCTGAAAAATCATCCAAACGACCCCTTAACAACTTTCAAGAAAAATTATTTACAACTTTAGACAAATTACAAATGTACTACAACATAAGGGAAACAAAAATCTATTCAAAAACACCATGGGATGAAAGAATACTAATCCTCAAGCCACCACCACCAAGATCCATACTGAAATACACCAGTGACTCAAACTAAAATCGTTGACGTCTTACCTTAACCTCAAACAAAAGACAATAGAGTCTCCATACACCCAAAGGTATATGTGGGGTGTGAGCCGAAGCCTAGTAGGATGCCACTCTGAAAAATGATTACATGCGTTAAATATTAAATGGGAAATATAATAACATGATTTAAAATTAAGGAAATTCTAGGACAATTTTGTATAAAATAAATTTAATGAAGATGAAATTTGAATGAGTGCAACATAAAATATAAAGCAGTTTCAAATAGTACAATTTTAAATAAAGGGGTTTCATATAATTCCACTTTAAATATATTATATATGATTTTAAAATTTTACAACCCAACCTACTGTATGAAGACATTATGTGAAAAATAATCATTGACCACTAGTCATGGGAATACCCCTAGGTTATACCTTACACTATGACACTAGGTAAATCGTATATCGGTGAAATGTGGAATAGGAACCACAACAATCTGTGTTATCATGCACGAGCCCCTTGTAGGGAACACAACCATAACCTAGTGGTATCCCATCAATTTTTGTTATTTAGTTAGTGTTTCATTCTTAATCTCACTAAGTGAAATCGGGACAGGTTCAGTTTTTTATCACTTACATTCTAGACCTATTACACCCACCATGATACCCGGGATTTCCTCCATGTTCTTTAAAAATCTCCACATGTTATGAAATACCATTTGAATATAAAATAACTATTTCATAATCACAAAAGCACCAAAAAAATACCCAATTTTTTTAACCCTTTTTATAACTCAATAAACCATTTAAATTTTTCGTAAAACCATTTCAACAAGTATAACATGGAATTAAAGAAAAAATCCATTCAAAAATGATCTATTAAGGAAAAATATCGAACAATACCATAAAAACATTATTCTGTATCCCTAAAAGGATTTAGTAAATCAATTCCATATGTAAAAAACCCTGAATTTTGACACATTGAACACGCATGAAAAACACACAATTTCTTGTCAAACATAATCTTTAAAATTTTACACTACATAAATGCTACTAAAAATGGTTTTCACACCACACAAATAATTTAATAAACAATTTGAGTAGTTTCTAAAGTGTTAAAAACAGAATAATATATTTTTCCACTAAAAAGAAAACCATTTTCATTTAAAACACCACTTTAGAACAAAACACACAACAAAATCTTATTAAAACATGATTTACACCACTAATATCATTCAATAAAACATTTTTAAATTTATAAAAATAGATCAAAGAAACACTACCTGGCCTTATGTCAAACACATACCCTATTTATAATTTTATAACCAACCGCACACTAACAGAATACTAAAATGTAATCTTCATCCCTTTTATGATCTAATAAATCAAGTGCAGAAGTCTTAAAACACATACAACTGATATCAAACGGATTTATATACAAAAAACCATTTTTCACACAATAATGTCATATAAAAATAGAACACTTGTTTATCAATTAAAAAATATATTTCCTCACCATAATATGAATGTAATAAAATGTTAATCAAATAAGTCATGAAAAATAACCCATCAAATAATGTTTAAATATAGAACCACTAACATTGAAAGATATGAACCTGAAATCTTGATATAAAACTTCAACTACAGCATGACCACACCACAAGTGAGTGAAAAATAACCCTAATCCACTACATTAATAAAATAAAATCAATAACAAATCCCAGAAAAGAAACCCCATGGATAAGGTAGGGGACTTACCTGTGTGATTTTCACCTGTGGGGAACAAAGAGGGGCTTCCAGCGCGATGTGAGCGAGAAAGGGAGAGGGGCTACATTAATGCATTGGTGCTAGGTCCGTACAAAGGTAACTTGACATGGGAGGGTATGGGTAGTGTGCGTAGTAGGTTTTTGGAGAAGTAGTACAGGGATAGTGCGACATGGGTAGTAGGGTGGTGCGTGATCGACTTATTGGGGGGAGGAGGGGAATGAGTCTGGTTCTTCGGAGTAGTGGAGGAGGAAGTAGTTTCCTTGGTTTTGGGTTAGGGTGCTGCATGATTTTTATAGGGGGATAGAGATTCATGATCTAATAGGAGGAGGAAGAGAGAGAATGAAATAAATAGAGTGAAAAATAAAGAATATAAAATAAAACAAAACCTAAATTAAATCATAAATTAAAAATTAAAAAAAATAATACAAGTAAAAGTAATAATAATAACAATATTAAATAATATTATCATTACTATCATTAAAATAGATCATAAGTAAAATAATATCCAGGATAATAATAACAAAAATCATAAATAAAAATATTATTATTGTTATTATTACCATTATAAATTCATTTTATTTTTTCTCATTTTATTTTGTTTTTTCCATATCATTCATTTAAATAATTAATTAATTAACTATGCATCGTGTATGCTGCTCGCTGATTTGGCGAAGCCAGATGTATTTGACCATGGTTTGCACATGCACCATATAATATAAATCAAAAAATTCTCATTTACTAGCAATGTGAAAAAATTAATTCAGGTCTTACCTGCAACTCGAGAAAACAGTTCAAAGTCATATAAAATTATAAAATAAAATTATTATTGATTTAATTTTGGGATAATTCCCCACACCATGACACATTATTCTTCCATAATGTCCCAAAAGACTTATCAAACCAAAGATTCCATGAAAGACTACAAGAATACTTAAAACAAAATCTCAATCACCAGGAGACCGATCCTTAAAAACACCCCTAACCTAAAACTCAATTGATCTAAAAAATAGAATCACCATAAAAAATAACCAATTAGAAGGAATTCACCTTTAATGCAACTTCATCATGGAACACTCTCACCCCTAACATAGTAATTAGTAGGGCCTGCTCGAGACCACCCAAAGCACATATAAATTGACCCATTACTTGAGATAACAAATTACTATGTTAATGTGTTGGGTGGAGTAGAAGCAATGTATTCCATGACAAGCACACTATGAAAATAAGGGTTTCCACAAGTTTTTCCCCTATTGGTCTCCCCACTATAATTTTATTCTTATCAAATGTAGGTTCTCCAAAACAAAATGACTCACAACCCCCAAAGAAAACTCAAAAAATGGTTTAACCCTCCAAGATCCCCATGTTAAACCAAACTAACACAAGAGGAGATGTTGGTGAGACCCACTGTGGGTCTCCCCACTATTATAGAATTGGCCTAACACAAAAAAATCCAAATGGGTATTTCTAGTTTAATCTGAGTCATACTGACTGAACTCTTCCCTGCGGGCCCACCAACATGGGTCGAAATACATGAAAAAATCCAACTCTAGCCAATACGACCCCACATGGGAGGGTTTTGATAGAGGAATCCCTTATCCACGTGGCGAACTAGATAGGGGCGCATCAATTCCCTAATACATGTGCATCTTCAAAAAATTATATTTTTGACACATAATAGACCCATTGGAAGATAAACTATTCAAATTTCCATTTTCACATAGTGCACCTATTGGATTTACAAGAATATGGGATCTCCAAACCTCTTTAAAACCCTAGAGGGAATCCCACAAATAATGACCACAATAAGGAGACCAGGGATTTTTTTCCTCCGCAATAGAGAAATAATCCTTCAGATACAATACCACTATAATAAAACATAAGCCTCCCCCATATTGACACTACAAACTTAAGTCAGACCAAACCCGTCATGCATCTGATGAGTCTTGATTGTGTCCAAGCTCCACCCGAGGGCATATGGATAGGTCCTTGAGGTCTAAAGTATATACTACCTCATAGTAATAAGCAGAATACCTTTTACTAGAATATCCTCCTCTATAAAATCAACTTATAGACTTTCCATCAAAACCCAAGTGGTCACTCTGTAAACACACCAACTGAGAATCACAACGATCGACTTAGAGTGTCCAACTGATCAATATAGGGATAGGCGATTGAGTGGGCATTCAGACATGCATCACTAACTGATGGAAGGAGAACTCTGTGAATAGGTCCCTTTGGTTCACACTCCTCATCAGATGAGGAACCTTCATTTACCACAATATGAATAAGACCAACAACTATTACGAGCTTTAATTTGTTTTCTCCACACTACCTCTGTGGAATATGAAACTGGCTCATCGAAGGGTCATCACACCGCCTTCACCATCTGTTGACAAGTTAAACATCTACGAGATCAACCACATTCCTTCACATTCAATTCCTTAGGTGTAACCACAGGATGAAGCTAGTCTTGAGGATCACTCAAGGCATCCCCATTCATAAAAAAACGGAACGATCGCCATTTATTGGTCTAATACCCCTCCTAAAAACGTAATAGAGACAACATAAACACACCCAACATTTAGAGTTCCTCAAAAACTGAAGACAATTACAAATTTCCCAAGTAACTCAATGATATTCATCCATCCTCAATGTCTGCAAACTTGTGAAAAAAACTACAAAGAACCCAACTCAACCACACCTCTGAGATCCTGGGCTAAGACAATAACTAAGAGGGACATACTAGAACCCCATGGGCCCTTTATTGGGGGGATATCTGAACAAGAAACACAGAACCATCCTTCCACATGACCAAACACCTCACAAAATAAACATTCACAATTCAATCAAAAATCAAATAATTTCACCTTAAGACATCAATTCATTTTCAAAGAAAAACACCTAGTTGAAAAACAAAGCACTCTATAACAAATCCAAAAATCTATATTGAACCCATCGTATTCACTCAGAACTCAAAAAAAATTTTCCATTCCAAATTCATTTAAATATAAAAATAAATTTTAGAGAAAAACACACATTTTTTATCGGGGCATCTAAGAAAAAATCATCTGCACACTCCTGACATAATCAAAACAGAAAGGAAAATATATTACAATTTCTTATACATTTATCAAAATACACATTTTATGAAACAAGAAGACACCTTAGAAATTAATCACCCACCATTGATACTCCATGATATGTCGCAGATATGATTTTACAAACCACTTAGATTCCCATAAACATGATCCACCAACAATCCATTAAACATGACTACATACACATGTGAGCACCCATAAGAATACAACTAGACAAAGCAAGTCTCTTCCTCTTGTAAAAAAAATTTCTAATATTTTCAAAAATCATTTCCAAAACTATTTCAAAGGTTAAATATGATATTCAAAATACTTCACATTTCAAAAATAACCCACAACAATTTCAAATTACTAAAGATGTTCTTTTGGAAATTTAGTTTCAACAAATCAATCACCAAATTACATAAACATGGTCCAAGGAAAACACACCCAAAAAAATATTTTAAACTCACACGTAGAAAAAAATATGTGTAAACCCAAAGTATGTTTTCCTTTTAATAAACCCCTTTCCACCATCCCAAAACTGAACCAGGACATCACCAAAACTAAAGCACCTAGACAGAGAACAAGAGATCAGGCCTAACCTGGTTACATGTATAAGCAGACCATGCCCCAGGTGAGTGCAACAACTATTAGTTTCTTTAATAGTTCTCTCAAGAATCACATGGGTCACTTCACCATGTGATACCACGCATAGTACGAGTTTTGTACAAATTTCAACCCCCATCCACATTGGCCAAATCCAAAAAATTAAATCCCAAAATACCCTTGGTTACATGAGGATCAGAAGAACCAATAGTTTGCGATGCTCTTTCCACACCTACCACTCGATAACCGAATGTCCTCTATTTAATCTACCTAGTATCTCAAATAACAAGAACAAAACCTCCTATGATACAATTTTTTTCATGAACCATTCCGGGTCACTATCCGACCAAAAACCCTACCTTGTCTACAGCAAGGCCCAAATGGAATTCCCAATCTCCATAGACTGGCACAAGTTCATGGGTATAAAATAAGGAAAGAAGGAACAATTTACCTAAATATAATCATAAAAACAGTCCATCAAAAACTGAAAATTCAATTCTACAAAAATCGGACAAACTCACCCATAACAACTTCCATAAATACATATTTATGACATTAGATTAAACCAAAAAAAAATTTGACATAAAGGAAACAGAACATTATATCTTTACTCATTGTGACAAGAAGAACCACATCATTAATCCACTACCACCATGATCCACACTGAAAGCCAAAAGAGACTCAATCTTCCAACATTGATGTCAAACCTTAACCTAAAACAAAAGACAGCAGAGTCTTCATACGCCGAAAGGTATATGCAGGGTATGAGACAAAGCCCAGTATGACTCCATATGGATAAAATATTGAATGAATTAAACATTAAATAAAAAATAAACATTAAATATTTATAATTGTATAAATTCTTGGAAGAATTAATGAAATTAACTTTAAATCAGAATAAATTTTAATTAGTCCAAAAATACAAAACCATTTAAAAGAATGAAATTTTAAATAAAACAGTTTCAAGTAATTCCACATTAAAGATAAAACACTTTATTTTAATCATTTCAAACCCAACCTACTATATACCTTTGGTAAGTGAGAAATTATCGATGAAAACAACTCACAGAAATACTCATAGGCACTTGTTAACCCTAAAACACTTGGTACATCGTATCTCGGTGAAATGTGGCATAGAAACCACAACGATATATGTTCTCATGCATGAGCTACTTGTAGGAAACATACCCAAAACCCTGTGGCTTCCTATATATTATCATTATTTAGTTAGTTTTATCATCATCAATCTTGTTATGTGAAATTTGGACAAGAAAACTTATGTATCACTAGTATGCTAGTCCTAGTTTACATACCTAGATACACGCGCATCCCTCTTTGTGCACAAACAAGTTCCACGTGTCATAAAATACCATTTTCACATAAAAACAATTTATAAATCACACATTCCCCAAACAGTACCCAACATTTTTTTCACACTTTGTGTGACTTAATAATCCATTTAGAATTTTCATAAAACCATTTGAACAAGTATAACAAGGGTTTACACATAAAATCCTATAAAAAAATATCTTTTACTTCCAAATTTTCAACAATACCATATAAAACAAGATTTATCATCCATAAAAACATTTCATAAATCAATTACATTATTTATATAATAACCTCGACTGATAAAACATGGAACACACACAAAAACAACCAATTTCATGTCAAACGGTAATTTTAATATTAAACACTACATCAGTGATACCAAAAATGGTTTTCTCATCACAAAAATAATTTAATAAACCACTTAAGTTATTTTTAAGTATTAAAAATGATGCAACAAATGTTTTCACTGAAAAATACATCTGGTTTAATTTAAAGTGCCACTTTAGGACCAAACATGCAACACAATCGCATTAAAACATGATATGAACCACTAATATCATTCAATAAATCATTTGAAAATTTATAAAGAGAGGTCAAATAATCACTACATAAAATTACATCAAAAACTCACCCAAATGTTTTTAGAATCAAACACAGACTAATACCATACTAAAATATAATCTATATCCCTTGCTTGATCTAATAAACAAATTTCAAAAGTCATAAAATACAACCAAGTGATATCAAATGGATTTATATCCAAAACACACCCCATATCACACAATCATTCCATATAAAAATACAAAACATTTTAATATCTTCAAAAAACTGCTTTCTCACCAAATAAATGAATCCCATAACATGGTAAAGAAATCAATGAAGCAAAATAACGTTGAAAGTAAAGAACCCCAAATATTTATGTGAAACATCAACTTCACCGTGATGGCACCAAAAGGGAAAAAAATATAACTCTAACTCGTAACATTGAACCAGGAAACTAAATAATAAATCCCAAAAACGAAACATCATGGATAAAAGAGAATACTTACCCGAGTTACATTCACCTATAGTGAAATGAGAGGGGTCTCCGGTGTGATGTGATCCGAAAGTGGTGTGGGGTTGTGCATGTTCTCTACTTCTAGGTCCAAAAAATAAGGATCCAGCTAAGGGAGGTTGCATAGTAGAACACGTAGTAGTTCTGGGTAGAAGCATCGCAGGGGTGGTGTGACACAGGTAGCAGGGCGGCGCACAACTGGATCACTGAGAGGGAGGAGGGGCATCAGTATAGTTCGCCAGAGTATTGGAGGAGGAAGTAGGGCCCTATGTTTTAGGGGAGGTTATTGCATGACATGAAAAGGGTGATGGAGAGGAGTGATCGATGAGGGTGTAGGAAGATAAAGATGGAAATAAAGAGATTGAGAAAAGAAATAAATAAAATAAAATAAAATAAAACCTATATTTAAAATTAACAAACTAGTAATAGTAAATATAATAATAAAAATAAAAATAATTAATATTATCATTTTTATACATAATATGATTCTTAATTAAAATATTTACCAGGATGACAATAATAATAACATTATTAAATAATAATATTATTATTATTATTAAAACCATTTTTAATTCATTTTATTTTTTTAATTTTTTATTTATTTTCCACTTTATCAATTATCATATTAATTAATTAATTTACAATGCACCAGGTAGGATGCATAGTGATTTGGTGAATCCACATGTCTTCCACAGTTCCCTACCCATGCATCGATAACATCAAACAAAAAACCGTCATTTACTCAAAAAGCACAAAAAATCAATTGGGTCCAGCATGCACCTCGACAAAGCATTCCATTGTCTGATAAAATTATAATATAAAAGTACTACAAATGCCTTTGTGTGACATATATCATACCATATATGATCGAATTATTACCTTTAATTACCCATTTATTAATGATTTCATGATAAGTTACTCCTCAAGTAATACCCACTTTTTCCATAATTGATTTTATTTCTTATAATTGTTTTCCTCTTATTTTGATAATAATACCATGATATCGATAATTATTACTATGATATAAATATAAAATAAATTTGGTGTATATTAATTTATAGTAATTCATAATATTTAGTGATTGGAAATGAAATAAGAGGTTCATGTAGATTCTAGACCATAAGTATTCCTGATCTCTGTTTTTCATTTTCTTATCGGGTTGAATGAATGAAGATTAAATCATATAATAGCATTAAATAATAATTTTTACATAATATATATAGTATGGTTTTATCAAAACCATCCCTAATATGTTCCATGAATCACATTAAAGAATCACATCACTTCATGATGCGGTAGTCTTCCGTGCACATTAAGGATGTTATTATATTACCAACAAATAAAAAATATGAAGTTATGGGTGATTTACTAATTTCAGAATAATAATAACATTATAAAACTATTATTTTTTATATATGAACCATATTTTAATAATTATTTCTATCCGTGATAGGTCTTAATGGAAAATATAATAGCATTAGTTAGCGAGGTGGGAGTCCACCATACACACGAACGATAATTTTGGGACCCATTTGAAAGGTGTGGATATGGTTTCAGGTCGTTCCATTAAAAAAGACTTAGTATATTGAATATAACATCCTACAGGGTTTGAAGAAGAAGTTAAATAAAAATACTCGTTGATGAATGTCACCACTACTTCGGGTATCCACCTTAAGATTGCACTAAATCCGTCTTTGGATAGATTTATTAACAAAATTATTATTTTTGGATGAGTTTAGGAATGTTTCAAAGTGATTATACAATGTATTTATTGAACTAAAGATGGTTAATGGTTTAAATATGAAAGGAGAGAATGTGGACTTTTATAAGTGGGGGAGATGATACACTTGAAATTTTTTAAAAGAATTTAGTGGTCCCATGTTTTTAATAAGTCATTAGGGTAAAAATGGACCATTAAAGATATTGTAGTTTTAATGGTCTATAATTGTCTCTGAAATCTTTTTTAGGCTTATATATAGTTTAATTTTACTATTATCTTTTTAGTTTAACCTTCAGTAGACCCATTATTACCATAACAATGATAATTAATTTTTACTACATTGACAATTCATTTTAGTCAAAAATTATTTTAGACTTATTATACAATATAAATTAGTATTTTTTTCCCAATTATATAATCTATTTTTACAACATCAAAGCATTGATTTGGAAAACATTAAATTAAAATTAATCCCGCATACTTTATGAGAATGTGGGTGTTTCATACTAAAATTTATAAAAGTTAAAAAATATATTATATCCAATTTTAGTGTGAAATTTATTTAAATAAAATAAATTGTCTTAATATATGTACAATTGAATTTACTAAAATTAAAAATATGATAAATATAATTTATCCTTATAAATATATTAAATTAGAAGGTTGTTTTCTATTAGAATTCAGTGTTTTTCACTATTGATTAAAAATAAATCATTTTAGAAAAATAAAAAAATAAATACTTTAGTTAATTTTTCCATTATTAATTCAAAAATAAATTTTATTTTATCATATTATATTTTTATATTGTAAAAATTAATTTTATCATTGTTCAAAAAAATAGAAAAAAATAGAAAATATCCTTTCCAAAACATAGAAAGATATTACAGAAAATTACCTATTTTGTAATCAAAATATTTTATTTATATAAACATATTATACATAATATTTTAAAATTAGTAACTACTATTCATGGTTTTAGGTTTAACATATTTTTTTATAAAAGTTACATTAAAACATTGAAATTAATAATATATAATGGTTTTGTTTAAACTTAGTGCCGTGTGTCAGCCATGTAAAGCCACTATTGTGTAAGCACATGATTATATCATTTTTGAATATAACACATGAATAACATGGTTTAGTATTCTATTAAATAAATTAATTAATTTAGTTTATTTAAAAAATAATTCATTAAATCTTGGGGTGTTACAAAATATTTCTGAAGATGATATATTGTATTGAAACATATCTCTATAACCAAAGCTCGATGAATGCTTCTCTAAAACATTGAGGTGGTTCTAAAATTCCAATCAGATACAATATAATGTGGTAATCTATTCAATATTACATCATTTTTAATTTATATCCTAGAACGATCATCAATATAGAAATATTATCTAATGGTGATAATGATTTCTAAATTCAAAAGGTTTTCAAATACAGACCAAATAACATTATTCCCATTATATGTTTTGGGTAGTGTGATGATGATATATATAGTAACTTTTTCCCATTTAATATATTTTATGGTCAATGGTTATAAAATCAAATTAAAAATTTATCTCATAGCCTTACCTTGATGTTATATCAATAATCGAGAGACATTCTCTATAATATCCATTTTATTATTGTCCAACCTAAGTATTATTTCATAATACTATACATATTCTTAAATTTAGATGATTAATGAATGAAACACTATGAGCTTTATTTAATAATTATTTTTTCAATTTTTTCAGACACTTAATCAATTACTTAAAATTATCATTAAATCACAATAATATTTTAAATAAGAAACATTTACAACGTTTTTATATAGTTATACATCTTCCTTATATCCCTATGAATCCTCATATGAATAGATAGTTGAATATTCATCTGAGTAAAATAGGACCTATACCCTTTCCTTAAGATTTAATGTTTAATTTTTTCAATATCCATAATTATTAGATCTCTATAAATCCTCATCATGGAAAACAATAATGGTCATTCTAACATAGAGCATCATCCACTTTGTTCCCCTTTATCAGGTGACAATGCATTGAGTATCAAAAATATGTAGTAAAATGCAACTATCTTATCTGGTGAATATTCAAATATTTATTTTTCAATATATACTTCAAAATTTTATAATCTATATATATATCACACCTTTCACCATAAATATAATTCATCCATATGATCAATGTAAAAAAATTACTACTTTCATCTCTAAATAATGTGCCTTATAATTGTTCTCTGGAATATTATATTGGAGTAGGGAATATTCATTCACCATATCATTCTACATGAGGACTCATAATTGAGATTTTATTTATGCATCATTATAAATTAGAAATACTTCTATAGTACAAGATCATGTGGGTAAAGGTGAACTGACTAACATTCTCTTCAACACATAGGAACCCACATTACATTTGTATATCTTGATGAACATAAACCCTTTATGAGTCAACATAGCTATGGGATTATATTTTTATGATATATCTCTCAAATATAATTAGGGATATCCAATTAAACGAGGAAAAATATAAACCTAATTAACCTTGGTTGGTCTATGTAACAACCTGGACTCTAGTGCCGCCAAGTTGATGAATATTTTATAATGTTAGAATTAATAAAAGGGGTGAAACATGGAAATAATGATCAGTTAAATATATTTTGATAAAAATATACATAAATGATACTCATTTTAAATATAAAAAAACACCTTTTAGATTAATGAAAAATATTTGGCATCCTTTAACTCATTCCAAAAATTCTTCTTTATATCATGGGGAAAGGAAAAAAAATAACGTGAGATAAAATTATCAGTAAGGATTATATACAGTAGATGATATAATTAATCAATATTTAATAATCAATATGTATAGGTAAATAACTAAAAATACATTCCATTTAATCAAATACTTAACTATCATAATTGGATATGCAATAATGAATATAGAAAGGTAAATAACATGAAACACATTCCATTTAATCATATCAATTGAGAATAAAATTTATTCATAGATAATATCATCTGTAATATATCATGGATAATTAAAGCTTAATTATTTATTAAGGAAATTATTAATTTTTTGTCATCATGATCTCATGCATCATGATACGTATACTGTCAATACCTTTCACATGATAATTTAAAACTAATTAGTAGGTATAGACTAGAAACCGTTTAACTAAGTCTAGACAAATATTTTTTGTCATGATACTATAGATGAATCAAGGGTATATCTACAAATGACACCATCCCAAGACTATATATCGAAATAATTCCCCATATATCAAAAAATATATTTCATTCATAGACAATATAGCTTACTATTAAAAATATATATTAAATCAAGAATATTGATTATAATTATTTCCCTAGATAAACAAATAAAATTAAATTTAAAACTTGTATGTAAAAATTTTATATGGTTTATGTAATAATAATATCCCTGTTAATAAAATGGATATTAAAGAGAAATATAATTTCAAATGAAAAATGATTACTTATAAGTTATTTTCTCAGGAGAAAGTTAATAATCACAATATTAAATAATAAATGAGAGGTGACTCTCAATTTATTTAGAATATACAACTTTAAAATAAGTCATTAAAAATTATGAATTTATGTGAAATTTATCAAATTTGTAGTATATAAACCATTTAAAATATAAGAGGTTCATATTAAGAAATTTGTCTGAATGAAATGAATATTAAGAATAAATCTCTTACAAATATCATAACATGGAAGTGATAATTAATCAATGAATCAATAATGTGTGTCAAATGTATACCCAAATAAAAAATTGTAAATAATATAAAATATAGTATAAATTATTTTCACACATAATATTATAATTTCATATACAATGAAGAACTATTATAATCCAAAGAAATAAAATTGAGTTATAAAATTCTTTACCACTTGGTAATTTCCAAGTCAAATTTATTTGGATGAACTATTTCAAATTAAAAAATAAAACACTATTAATTATTCAATTTTCATGATATTACAATAAAAATAGGTAATATATATATAATATAAAATAAATTAGTGTCATAACGTTACAGTATTCCTCAACGTGGGGAAATTGAGATGATGTCCCTTAACACTTAGTAACGTTCATATAAAATCCACATGGTTGAAATAAAAATAATTACAATAAAAAAATTAATTATAATTGATTTATGATATTATATGTAAAATTAATATTCTCAACAATATATAAAATAAATTTAGTTCATAATAATAAATTGTGCCATAGTGAAGGGAAATTGAGACAATGTCCCATACCTGCTGATTCCTTTTGGTTAAACTATCTCTAAAACTTGTGTAATAGTTTTAATCATTTTATTAATTTATAAAAACCATAATCATATCTATAAAATCATATATTATCCTATTATAACATTTTCACCACACAATTATTTAAAATCCTTCATTATTTTTATTGTTTCAAGTGTTAATTACCTTGTTTTCTTATATGGCTTTTCTGAGGATTGTTTTGGTTCTTATACAAAATATATAAATAATATTCTCCAAAATTAAAACAATTTAATAAAAATAATATTTAATTATTAGATAAATTATTTATACAAATTTTTAATGATGTACACGGATGATTATCTACATTGTTTTGTGGAGACGGTAGGTCGTACGTACACATGAGAGACGATATCATTCCTCTAACTGGTGAAAAAGTAATGAATTTTATGATATATTAATATTATATAATTTTAAACATGCAATATATATCTTATATATTCATTAAATATATCTTTTTGACCTTTTATGTAATGCGTAAGTGAAAAATTAATTGCATCACTTTGTGAGGGGGTAGTCTGTCGTGCACACGAGCTACATTAACATATTTTAAACAAACATTTATGTAAGAGTATATATGAGATATTATAATTATGTAAGAATAATTTTATAATATATAATATATTTATATATTTAATATATAATTATATCCAACTATTATTGTTATAGGTTGAAAATTTTGTTAATAATTTCGTGAGGCGATAGTCCGATGTACCCACGATCAACTGTTTTGTTTTCCATTTGATGGATGTGGAGTTGGTTATTAGTTACTATATTAACATAAAACCATATAAGTACATGTTTTATACTGAATTTATTATATATGTATGATTAAATAGTATTTTAGGTATTTGGAGGATTATATAAAATGGAAACGCTTGTTTCAGGACGTCACCTCTATTCGTTGAACATCATTAGGTTTTCACCAAAAGAATTCCAAGGATGGATTTCTTTCAAAAAACCCTTGACTCTAGTATATTGGTATATGAATAATGAATTAATTTTGGTAGTTATTGGATTAATCATGTGTGTTTTTATGTGTTAGTATGGGAGGAGAGGAGGTGACATTTTATAATAGGGAAAGAAGACACGCATGGAATATTTAAAAAAGAATCATTTGTAGCCTATTTTTTACATTACAAATACCTCCAAAATTGGTAATTGTATACCCTTATATATGAAAATGTAAAATTATTACAATTCAATTCGTTTTGACATGTTATAAAGTCAATGTATCACATACCTTTTTATTTTAACCCACAACATATCAGCTTTTACATTAAAACACATTAATTAATGTTTTACCACGTTTACTGTTCATGATAGTTATAAAATAATTTGAACATAATAAATATTTTATGTTATTATTATTAAAAATATTGAATCAATTTTTTAAAATTAAATTCATTTAATTGTATGAAAAAAATTTCAAATTACTCCCACATACATGATGAAAAAGGGTGATTCCAAAGAGAAAATTTTCATATGTATAAAACTTTTTAACATCAATATTCAAAAAAAATTAATTCTACTGACTAAAATTTTATATTTTATATTTTAATTTTAAGTATATTTGAAAATAAAATTTATTTTTGTAAATAATTTAAATGAAAGTGTATTTTTCTATAAAAACCTCATTTTCATTATTCATCAAAAAATAAAACAATTCATGAAAATCCCAAAAATTCATTCTAAGATAATTTTTTTTTATTTATTTGAAAAATGAATAATATTTTATGAAATAAATTTTAAATAATTGGTAATAATTAATTCTAATTTACATGCACAAATCATGATAAAATTTCCTTTTAGAAAAAATCAGTTTTTTTGGAAGACATATCGTTTCATTCAAATGATTTTTAGTATATTTATAATATCATGATATAAATGTTATTTATTTTTTAAATTTATAAAATAATATAATTTTCCTAATTAATATATTAATATTCATACCCATCAATGTAATCGATAATCTAGAATAGTAGTGTTTAAATAATATTTTATTAGAGAATATTCCTTTAAACCTAGTGTTTCATGAATCACAAGATATCAAAGAGATTAAATTTATTTTAATGCAAATTTATCCTATGTTCTCATGGTGTCATAATATTCCTTAAAATATATCCTAGAAATTTTATGGATATAACATTCTAAATAGACATGGATTGTTCTTCTTCAAAACATCCTCTCATTCCAAGTTTGCTTTTTCTACTTTGTGACTTCCCAAAAATACCTTTACCAGTAGTGTTCTCCAATTCCTCTATACATTATCTCTAGTATCAATAATATAAATGAGTTATTCATTCCGATACATATCATGATATAATTCAAATTCAAAAGAGTTGAGATCATGCATTTGGTTTTCCATGTAATTTCATAATAGTGTTATATAGAACACATCATGAACTTTAATATGACTTGGAAAATTGGGAATTGCTAAGACCAAAATTCAATTATTTTGAATATTTAAAAGGATAGAATATACCTATGTCTCCAATTTCACTTCTTACCAAACCTTATATCACCTTTTCATAGATATACATGAATTAAAACATTATCTCCCATTTGGAATTCTAAATACTTCATCAAATTATTGGCATAAATATTTTTTCCTACTTTGAGTTACATCAATATGAGCCTAAATAGCCTTTAACCTTATTTTTGTCTCTGAAAAATGTTCCATGAATACATGTTTTCTTTCACAAACATTAACCCAATTACTTGTAGTATAAAATATTTATCCATATAATGCTTTATATTGATCTATTAGAATAATTTAATGAAAACAATTTTTATTGGAAAATTCTACCAAAAGAAAATAATAATCCCACATAATTATAAAGTACTGTGTGAATTACCTAAACATGACTATAATTATTTGAATAGTGCCTTTGGACTATGAATTATTTTGAAGGTGGTAAACAATGCTCAAATGAATATCATTGTCAAGAGCATTCTAACAACTCTTCAAGAATGTTTATGTAAAGAAGGAATATCAATTCGAACTAATCAAAATTAGTGCACCATGATGTATTAAAACATAATTAATATATATCCTTTCTAATCTCTCAGGAAGTAAATGTTCTCATATATTGGAGAAATGTGTCATTTTTAAGAGATAATAATTAATAAATATTACATTTTCTTTGTTTAGAGTCTTTGGTAGTCTTGGGAAAAAATTGCATAGTAATGTAATTCAATTTTCACATAGGAACATGATGAGATTTAATGAATCCCCTATGATTTTATCTCTCAAAAATATAATATTGAAAAACTAAGACTCTTGATACATTGACTAAAATTCGCAACTTTATGTTATTCAACCAAAAATTATCCCTCAAATCCATATACAACATGGTGATACTAGGGTTTATAGATAACTTCTTTCTACAAGAGTTATCCAATAATTATCTTTTTATATAAGTTATAGATGGAAAGCATAATATTTTCAAAATTTTCATAACACTATATTCAAAATAAAATGGCTAATTTATCATAATTTAAATCTTCATTTTCAATTGAATGTTATCACCATCATATTGGGAAATTTTAATATGTTTTAATTAAGATGATTTAAAAAAAATTAAAGAAGGAGTGATGTATCACCTTAATTAATAATTCTTATATCCATCATTACATGATCAAAGAAAACAATATCTATATCAATCCTCCATTGGGTCAAAACTACATGATCTTTCATAATCAATGTATCCACAACTATATTTTAAATCCATGGGACGTTGTGAATTGAGAAATAAAAAATCATTTAGTAAATTAGGAAATCACATGTTTCTCATATTAATCTATCTATATGAAGATATTTATTTCAGGATTTTTTTATCTAGGAATATCTCATATATTTTTACATTGTGATAATGTATCCATATATTCATATTATAGATGATAGATGCCAACTCAAGAAAATTTGTTGGATAGTATTTCAATTGAGTCTTCAATTTCCTTAATGGATATGCACAACCATTATTATTTCACAATAGGAAATAACCAAGTCCCTTCATTAATGTATTAGTATATATAAAAACCATTCATTTATTGATGGAATATTCAAAATCAGATCATTGAAAAATTTCTTCTTCACAATATAAAAATATTCTTGAAAATCCTTTTTTTAATTTAAATTTACCCCATTTTATGTATTCATGGTTAATAGGATACCCAATTGGGAAATATTCTTAACAAATAAATGATTGTAATAAGAAAACCCAATGAAACTATATATCTTAGTTATTTTTTTGGGGTAGCCCATTCAATGACTACATTTTTCATCACAGGATGAATTGATATTCTATATTTGGAGACAATATGATAACGAAAAATAACCTCTATAAGTATAAAATCATACATAGTAAATTTTAAATTTTAATTGTCCCCTATAAGAGTATCAATAATGATCCACATGTGATTTTCTTAGTATTCATATCATTTAAAATAAACCAAGATATAATCATTGAATTCATTAATATGATCATCAAGATATTCCTTGAAAAAATATGTTTATTAGAACAATAAAAATTTTGGGTAAATTATTAAATCCAATTGGTTTTGATGTAAACACATAATCCACACTTTACTCCGAATTTGTTCTTTGGAATTTATTATTTCATTACTCACAATTTATGGTACGTATAATTAAGGTCAAAATTGGAAAAATATTATGATCCATTATGTTGATTGAATAAGTCATCAATAATACGAAGAGATAATTGTTTTTTAGTAATATAATTTATTTCCCTATAATCGAAGAAAACCTAATAGATATAGATTTCTTGTAAAAAATCAACAGAGGCTCCCGATGGTGAAATAGTAGGAAGAATAAATCCTTTATCAGATAAATCCTCTAGTTGTTTCCTCATGTTTATTAGTTCTATATTGGATATTCTATCGAGAGTATTTGATGTTGTTCTAACATTAGGGATTAAATAAATGGAAAACTCTACTTCTTGATCTGGTGTATTTCTTCTTAATTCCTTAGGAAGTAATCATTGTATTCATATAAAATAGGTACATCTAGAATTTGATAATTATCTTCTAAACCTATAGATTATTTATACTATTAACAAAAAATATCATTCAAAAAAGATACTGGATGTGGATGTAGACACGACTCAAATAATGAAGTCACTTCTCTAAGGCTGCGAAATTCTACATGTTCATCATGAATCATAATTTACATCGTCTTTTAAAAAAATTGAATTATATTTTGAAACATAATATATACTAGGGGTTATATTGAATTTGATCACAGTTTTGATAATAAGGTAGACATGTAATGTATAATTATCTGTCATAATGGGGACTTCCAGACACTTCTATATTATAGAGAGACTATCACAAAAAGTTTTTACGATCAACTACCCCTATAAATTTCATATAAAATATCGAATTTTTGACAAGAAATATGGATGACATTAATTACTGAGGGGATCCAGAATAAAATAAATAATTATTTAAATTTTATGCTATGAATAAAGTATCTACACCCACATAACTGGGTACTTCCATCTCAGTAGTAGTGATCGAAAAATCATGTAATTCTCCCCTTGTGTTATTCCATGGATGATTCCCCGGATTATTGAAGTGTTTTTATCATAGTTCCTAATATACCAATAGATAAAACACTAAAATAATGTCTTTTATTTCATCTATTTTCATATTTTTTCCTAATTTCTCATATCTCCACACTTATAAAAAACTCCCAAGGACTTCAATAATTTCCCTAGATAATTATTTCTATAGGTCTCGTTTGATATAAATTTATTAGTTCTCTTATTCCTCTTCATTAACACATTTAATTTTTAATGGTTAACATTTGACCACATATTTTCTTGATAACCATTAGACATATATGATTATTGGAATTCCTTATCTATTTTTGTGGAATATAAAACTATGACATCGTATAATGAAAAATTATGAGAGACTAGCACCCTTTAAGGGCTTGGATTAATCCCTTCAGAGGATTTTCATGTCTTGTACTCTATGTTTCATATGTAATTTGTAGAATACCATTCTTACATGTTAATGGTATCCTCATAATCAAAAACACATTTTACATCACTTTTATTTAATCTACGGGAATTTATCTTCATTTCAATTTGTTTCTCATGAGGTAAATATTTTTCAAAGAATATATTTTTAAATGATATCCATTCCATTAGTTTTATTTCCTATTATTCTCTATTAATCTAGATCAAAAACTACCATTTACAATTAGCTATATTGAGATAATATAAAACACATTTAACAATTTTCTTTTCATTAAATATCAAGTCCATAAATATCTTCTTGAGATACTTAATCAACTTCTCTATGACCATTTGATTAGTAGTCCCATCAAATAATGGGGGCTCCAATCACATAAAGTGATCCAACATATGATAACCACGATATGGAAAATTTTTCTCTATCTAGGAAATTTTAGTTTTTATAAAATGATTATGTTTCCATAATTATCCATGATCTTATCAGTTACCATACTAGATGTATTAGCACGATCAGTAGGTAAATCTCTATATTAGACATGAGTATTGGTACCCTTTTTCCTTATTGAATCCATTTATAAAAAAATATAGTGGTTTATATCGTAAAATTATTATTATTAAATCACAATGTATAATTCTAAATATGATGTAACACTTTCATATATAGAAAATTTATGCATTGTGAATCTCAAAATAATAAATTTGGGTTCTTGGAAGATATCTTTATTTTCAAATCAATTATAATGGTTTTTAAATAAAATTTTAATTTCAATAATAATATCCCCTAGGAGTGTCAAACAAATTAACCCAAAATTCCCATTTTTCTGTACTAGTTAACACTCGAGCCAAGACCAATGTTCATTTTTTAGTGTTATTACTCATAGCTACAACTGTTGCAAAACTAAGTCCAATTTTTTTATCTGGATAGTAGTTTGTTTCTTGGAAAACCAACATAATCTCTTCTCCTAAAAGAATTAGTATGATCTTATATAGGTATCATCATTTTCAACTATAGGGGTTTGTTCCAAAATATATATTTTCCTTAATCAAGTTCCCAAAATTTCTATTAAACATACTCTCATAAAAATGTTAATGTCCCAGAATCCGGTAACCCAGAGATGATTCCTACCTTATAATATTGGTATATATATAAAGGGTAAAATCACGATAGACTGATTATTTTATAAGTTCTATTGAACCAGATACACAATTATACCAATTTTATATAGGAAAATAATTTTATGATCATATTAATAGAAAATATATTTCCTACTTGAACTCATTTTAATAAATCTTCTTCGTATCCTAGGGAAAGTAAACAAAATATTGGTGGTCCAAAATTATCAGCAACAGTTATATAAAATAGAATCTTTCGTGAGTCAATAATGAATAATCATATGGAAAGACAAATAACTAAACATAAATTACACTTAATCAATAAATTTAATATTATAATTGGATATGTCCTAATAAATTTGAATAGGTAAATAACTGAAAACACATTACATTTAATAACTAACTTGAATATTATAATTGTATTTTTCATAATAAATTTGAAAAGGTAAATAATAGAAAACACATTCCATTTAATCAATAAAATGATAATGAAATACATCCAAAGATAATTTCCTTGAGAAAATACTAGTGATTATAATAAATAAATTCTTGGTGAATTAAATTCTTGATTATATTACATCATGGTCTCAAAAATCATGAATCCTCTACTATCAATATCATTTTAAAGGATGTTTAAAAATGATGGGTAGGTATACACTAGAATCACATTTAACAAAGGCTAGCCAATTGATTTATCTCATGAGACTACTAATGAGGCAAGGGTCTATCTATAACTAACCACATATAATAACTGAAATATAAAATCATTTCTTATATATAAAATATTTAATTTTACACAAGAACAATATTCCTCACCATTAAATGTTTGTATTGAATAAAGAATATGAATTTTCAATATTTCTAAATATAATGAAATGAATTTCCAAGTAATAACTATATGTATAAGTGTTATATGGTTTAGGAAATAATCATATCCATAATATAAATAATATATATATCTGATAAATTTAAATTTCAATAAAAAATTATCTCAAGAAAGTTATTGTCTAAATAGAAAAGAAAGTATCACAAAATTAAATCATAAATTAGAGGTTATGATTCATTCCTCAAGAATATAGGATTTTACAATTAATCATGAATAAATATTTATTATTTTGAAAAACATTAAATGGGTGTTATATACACCAAATTAAATTGAATAGGTGCATGTTAACAAATGTGACATAATGAAATTAAAATTGCGATAGAATCCATTAGAAAGATCATATCATTGAAGTGATAATTAATCAATAAATCATTAATGTTTATCCAATGTATGTCTGTAAAAAATAAGTGTCAACATAGAAAAAGATAGTCATTATTCCGTTCACCAATAATCTTGGTATGATTATGGTAATAAATAAGTAATATAATCCAATGAATAGAAATTGAGTTATGAAATTATTTACCACTTGATAATCTTCATGTCAAGTCCATAGGATGAAATAATTCCAATTAAAACATAAAATAACATGAATTTTTATTTTTTCATTTTATTTCATGAAAATATGTAGTATATAGATCATATAAATGAAATTACCTTAATAACATTATAATATTCCCCAATGAAGGGAATTGAGATGAAGACCCTTACCACTACGTAACATTGAAGTTAAATTAAATTGAATGAAATGATTCAGAATGAAAAATGAAATACCATTAATTAGTATCGATTCATGGTATTACAAGTAAATCGGGTACTATGTAAACCATATAAAATAATTTAGATACATAATAATAAAAGATGACTCAACAAATAGAAATTGTGATGAAGTCCCTTAACTCAAACATAATTTATGTTGAACATTATTTAACCTCATATATAATGGTTTTAATAATTAATTTGATTTATTATAGAACTCTAACCATATTTATAACATCATATATGATCTGATTGTGACATTTTATACCCTTTTTTTAGTAATATTTCATTTTTTTCATTGTTTCTGGTATTAATTCCCTTGTGTCCACAATCATGTTTTTTCATGAATGTTTCAATTCATGAACATAGGATAATAATAATTCATAAAAACAATTATAATATTGTTTTAAATATCTTATTTACAAATTAGATTACTTATTAGAACTATTTTTTACTATTGGGCATTAAAAAAGAGTCACATCACTTTGTAAATACTATTTGTTGTACATAAAGATGAGCGACGATATCGTCCCCTAATGGGAGAATATTTAAGGGAGATTTTAATATATGAATTTTATATAATTTATATCATTTCATACATATCACATATTTTCATTAAATGTTTCCCTATAATATTTCTTGTAAATTGAAAGTGAAAAACGAATCAAATCGCTTTATGAGGTTGTAGTTCACCGTACACACAAGTGACAATATCTTATTTTAAAAAGAATGAAAATTAATAAGTTATGAGTAATATTATAATTAAAATAGTATAAAAATAACATAAATATTATATATATATATACATGCTAAATTCTTAATTATAACCAACCATGATTAGTTTTTATGGAAACTTGTTTAAATCATTTCACAAGGTCGTAGTTCACCGTACACATGATCGACAGTTTTGTTTTCCATTTGATGGAATTGGAGATCAAGATAGATTATTTTCTTCAGAATAATAAAATATATATATAATATTTACTAGTGTTATTATATTATCTTAATTAAAAAATATTTTTATAATTTTAAATAATAAATAAAATGAAAATGCTTATTTAAGGACATTACATATTCTTATGGGATCTTCTTTAGGTTTACACCAAAATACTTCTTAGAATATATTTATGATAAAAATAATTCCTATATGATGTTTATATTGTAATAAGTATGTTATTTGGGTATGTAATCACAAATCCAAATGGGTTTTGAATCGTGGATAGTGGAGGAGGGAGAGTTGACATTTATATTTGTGGGGGGTAGAATAAACATGGTTTATTGGGAAGGAATAAATTACACCCACATTATATGATGATAGAAGCTTAAAATTTGGATTTATCAAACATAATTTGTTATTAGTTCAATATATGTCAATGAAATTGGTTTTGTAAAAATATTTAGGTCAATTAAACTTTTATATTTTTAGTTTAAGCCCTGGTAAATCAGTTTTCACCTTAAATGTAGTAATTATTGTATTAATAATGGTCGAAGATCAAAGTTTTCATGGTATATAATATAATATATTCTAATTCCTAATATGTAATCCATTATCTCAAATTAAATTCATATAAATTTAAGAATCTAATTTATAATTATACCCATATACGTGATGAAAAATGGGGATTCCAGAGAAAATTCTCATAAATATAGAATGTTTTAATATCATAAGTTAATTTAAATTTGATTAAAATAAAATAAATAATATTTAATATAATATAATTTAACTAATATTAATTTAAAAACAATTTAAATTATAATTAATATTTTTAAATATTTGAATGAAAGGGATGTTTTCTATAAAAAAAATATTATTATTCACTATCCATTGAAAAATAAATTATTTTAGAAAAATAAAAAAACATACCAAAATATATTTTTGATATGATGATTTAAAATATGAAGTTAATTTTATCTAATAATGTTTACAAAAGTGGTACAAATAAATTTTAATTTATTTGAAAAGATAATGACTAAACATCCTTTTAAGGAAAATTTAGTTTTTCAGAAAAAAACATATATTTATCATTCAAATGTTATAATTAAATTTATAATAAACAAATTTCCATTTAATCATTTTATTATACATAAAATATACATAATTTTCTTTATTTATTTGGTATAATCCATACCTTCTATCTTATAATCTATTTTGTAATGGTCATGTTTAAATAACATTTTAATATATTGTTTTTGTTTAAAACCAATGTTTCATGAATCATAAACTATCAAATATATTGAATTAATTTAAATGTAAATAAATAATACCTTTTTGTGGGTGTTATAGTCTAGGAATGTTTTTAATAACATTTATCCTTTAAGGATCTAATTAAATACCTCAATTGAGATTTTAGAACCAAAAATGAAATTTTTTGAATCCGAATTTTACACATGGTATATTTAGCATATATCATATCCTTTTTTAATCTATTCATTAAAATTATCGAGTTATATCCATTATCTGAGTAAATATTTATTTATAAAAGAATATAACATATAACTAAAACTAGAAATTGATGAAGGTAATATCTTTATACATTATTTAATAAATTCATTAGGACTATAGGGGGATTAATAATACCAAATGGAATCACTAAAAATTCATAGTGTACATACCACAGATGGTAAGATATATTTTTTTTGTATTTTTATTTTCCCCTAAATTGATTGTATCATGATTGAATATAAATTTGGAAAGAATATTGAGCTTCTTGTTATTGATCAAACAAATCATTGACATGGGTTAGAGGATAATTTCTCTTCATAGTGCTATTGTTACACTCTTAATAATCAATGAAAAGAAACATTGACCCATTTTTATTCTTAAAAAAATGGAAAATATCACCATATGGTGATGTACTAGTGTTAATGAGTCCCTTATCAGGATTCTCTTAGATTTTCTTCTCTAATTACAACAACTCAATGAGGGAACTCAATAAAGAGTTTTTGATAAAGGTATAAAACAAGGTATCATTTCTATTAAAGCCTCAACATTACAATTTTGATTTTGACTAAGAACATAATTTAGAAGGAAATAAACAAAATCATATACATTATTCATCACCAAAATTTTGATTTTATCCCAAACCATATAAGATAAATACAAACCATTTTCTATAATAATAATCCACAAGAAATAATAAATTTCCATTAGAATATAGTATTCATATTGATATAGATTAACGATCATTGGTACATTTTGAATATAAATTATGACATCGTTTATTAGATAATTGGTATGTAAACCATAAAAATAATTCCAATGTATTCCTCAAATCACATAAAATTGAACTAGAGGAAGAATTACTAGATTTTTTCAAAACACATTCCAACAAAATTCAGTTATAGAACAACTATAAAGATGATATTTAAACATCTTACCATTATGAGTTTCCACAAGTAAATAAATATATAATTCTTGATATGGATATTTGATACCTGAAGAATAATTTTTAGATATAAATTATTTTGTTGATATAGAATCAAATAAGAGAGTATATATTCCAGATTGTATGATAAGTGTACCTTTTTGTACATCTTTCCCATAACCCTCTACAACCGTAGTATTTTCAAGATATTTTTCAATATCTTTTAGATTAGTAGGTTTTTAGTGCTGATAAAAAACATAAAATTTCGGAGTCATGCAAAGTTTTCCATAATTCTTCTTCTCCTTTTATATAATGCATTTGAGTGTGGGCAGTTCGTTATTGGTAATCTTCTATTACAACATTTAATTAAATAAACTATTCATTAAAATTTAATATTCATGGGATTTATAACCATAATTTACACATTTAAATCACCTCATGGTTCTATTAAAGAAACATCCATGATGTCTCTCTACAAATTAATGTAATGTATATGGATGAAAATTTTTTATATGATATTATTTATTGCTATTTTTATTAGAAGCTCTCTTCATTTTATTATCAAAACAATGGATATGTTATGAATCTCAAATTTATATTTCATCCATGATATCACATTAATTTATTAATTCAGGGTCAATAAAGTCTATCATAAATAACTTATTTCAAATACGATGATTTAATTAACTAGATTATAAATCAAATTTTCAATCAAGAATAATGATAAAACTAGAAACATACATTGAAATTATTGTAAACTTTCATCCATAATTACCAACAGATTAACCATCCTTATGATCATTCTCTATGAATTTATTATATATTTTTATATTTAGAGTATATGGTATGTACATAGTAAAAGATATCCTATAAAATTAATCCCATTTGAAGGATTTAATTATTAAATTAGAACTTATATTCTTATCAAATTTCCACCATTGATCTAATCCACCATTTAAATAATAAATGATTAATAAAAAAATCATGTAATAAGTACATGAGAGAAGAAAATAGTGTCCCAGTGGTACTCACCAATTTTTCATATACAAGTGGATTTTATTGGCTACTAAAATATGGTTAATATTGCCTCATGAATGACTTAAGCGTATATTTTTATCTCCATTTAACATTTAAAAGATTTAAATTACAAATAGATTGAGATATTTCTGTATAAATAGAAATAAGATTTTTTTATTCTTTATCACATAGGATTTGTTTCTTAGGAGGAAAATCATTGTATTTTCAATCACAATAGACATTGTCATGGTCACTTCAAGCTCCATCCACTGACTAAAAACAAAAATATTAGTGTGAAAAAATAGTCTAAGTGAGAAACCACATATTAATATAAAATAATTTATGGGATGACTTCTTCACAACGCCCTCTTTTTAATCAATATCACCCTATTTTTAAACTGTACTATCCTTGATCACTATCTATTGAAATAATTTAAAATTTTTCATATGTAAAATCTGAGTTTACTCATTCATATCGCCCAGGTGTGTCAAACCATGTGCACATTAAGGGCTCCTTCACCATGCATCAAAATAATATAAAATATGTACCTCAACCCACTCTTTTTAGGATTCCATCCTTTACATGAATATATATCAAAACCACATCAACATATTGTATCCAGATAAATATTTAATTCTATTAAAACAAAATAATCTCAATATCAATAAATCATTTGGATGTTATCTTATAATAAGACATAACCCCATCGTTTTCAAAAAAATCACTAATTAAAATCTATAAAAATTGACTAAACTCCACCTTAATTCCAACTATAGAGACCCAAATTTTTACACATTTATATAGGATCATATTAAATTAATATTAAATCCATAAAATTATGATCCATGATATAACTATAAATCATTTAGTGTCTACAGAGACTAGATGCATAAACATTTTATTTTAATATATTCTTCTTGATCCCCTATAAAATTATTCTCAATTTTTACACTTCTTGAGATACACTACCTACAACCTCTCTTTATAATCCTAGTAAAAGTAACCAAAATAAATGGTGATATCATTTTATTTGTAAGGGTACATAAGCGTGATATCATTATATGATCAAATGAAAGCATAAGAGAAACATAAGTCTATAGTATAATGATCGTTACATAAAAAGTTCATACCCAGTTTATTATGGGTCATAATACTGTGTTATGGAATAATAATATATAATTTAAAATAAGTGAGTCCTAATTGTGAGAAATAAACATAAATTAATCATGAATCATGAGTTCTAATTATAAGAATAAAAATATTTCACAAAAGTGTAACATTTTACTAGGTAATGAAACCATTTAATATGTTAAGGTTAACAATTGAATCAACTAAATAATAGTGGATGAGGTTTCATTAATTATTCCTATTATCAAAATGCCTCATGGATCAACACCTGTTTCCCATAGTGTACTTGGTATACCTATATGTTTTCTATAGTATATCAGTCAAATCAACTCGTTTCCCAAAATTATCCCAAGATATATAATTATTTATCAAATGTATTTCTTTGATATATAAATCAATTCCCACCCATAACATAATTAAATAGATAAATATGTATTACATAAGTGAATAATAAATTTTTCAGGTCATCATAATATAAAATATATAATTGAAAAATGATTTATTATCATTTCATCACTGCGTAACTCTTGGAAAATAAAAATGGTTTCATCAAAATTTGATATTACTTATCATAAACCATCCAAATAAATAATAAAGATATTCTCATTTGATCATATCACTAGAAAAACAAAATTAACTTCAAAGGATGACATCATACATGAAAATAACCTCTAAAATATAACTTGAATATTTCTTTAGTAAAATACCATTTTCATTTTTAAACCACAAATTTAAATAATTGTTTATAAAATACTAATGAAAATAATTTCTATGAAAAAAATGAAAGAAAATTATTAATATAGAAATTTTTTAGTGGTAATTATGATGGGAAATTCCATTCAATCCATTTATATTAAAATGAATATTAAATTCATATATTTAGCGAAAATTTAAAAGAAACTAATTTTTAAAATGACACGAAGATACATTTGAATCTATTTTATAAAAAATCAACAAGTTATAACTAATTAAATAATATTCTATGTAACAAAAATTTAAAATGTTTACACTGAACCCATTTTAATATAAACTATATCATTATAAATACTTCATATTAAAATATAGTTTTTGATAAAAAATAGCATTTCCATTATTCACTATAAAATCAGTCTATTCAAAAAAAATCCCAAAATTTTACCCAATGATTATTCTGAACTGATGATATAAAAATGATATCTATTAATTAGAAATAAGATTTCTACAATTATTTTAAATATATTATAATATTTTTTGAAAAATTTAAAATATTTTTTAGGAAATTGAATTTTCAAAGCATTAAATGATTTTACTAAAAATTTAGTACTTATATATCAATGAATTTGCATTATATAAGATATTTATATGTATTCATTATAATGTTATTATTCCTATTGATACTTCCAATTTTAATGGATATGGTAAAATGACCATGTTTAAAGAATAATATTTATGTCATGGTTCGTTTAAACACTATTTTGCATGTAATGCATGATTTCAAAGAAATAACATTTATTTAAATATAAATATATCCTAAAATATATGTGTGTTACAATTATCATGACATAAAAATGTAATTTTGTTGAAGGGTAACCATTATTTGTATTTTTCATATGGTTTTATATTAATTAAAGTTGAATAAAATATTAATATAACATCTAATGTTTGGGATTTTTCCTGTGATAATGCGGGGAGTGCAATGTAGACCTCCCATGGGCATTTAATTTTTTTCCAGTATAGTGGATGGATCCAGTGAGTTTATATGAAATTATTACTAAATAAATTAAATTGTTAATAGATTAAAAATGGTAATGTGAATAAAATAATTAATTAAAATTTGTTTATAATAAATTATTTTACGTCATAAAATGAGAAAAGTTCTTGGAATATTAATGATATCTTGGATAAAACTCGGTGAGGGTGATTTAGAATGCTTCTAGGGGTAAAAGTATTTGGGAAGGTGGTAGGTGGTACCATGAGAATACATCCATGATTATTTATTTTATTTATATATGTTTAAAATACGGTGTATGGTCTTACCACAATGGGTGATTGAAAACTCTGATTTAAAAAAAATATATAATCAAAAAAAATATCAATAAAATTGATAATGTTACAAGGCCATGATGTACCATTATCACTCGGTTGATGCATAAACCATTGATGGATAAGGGTCAATTTTTTATGTATTCCTTGTGATACTAAAACCCAAAATGGGAAACAAAATAAATGGAATGAACAAGATATCGAATCCCAATTATTACGAACATATTGTAACCACCATGTAGAGGGAATAATGAATTGTGGCTATTGTACTAGAGATAATCCGGAATGAATATTTGGACACCTTAAATCATTTAGGCCAGTTGAGATAAAAGAGGGGTAAGGGTTCTTACCCGAATGAGATGTGATTACCAGGGTGAGTATTCCCCAGGTAGACCTTATATGGTTTGGTTGAATAAGGAACAACCCAGAAATGTATTGGGTTGTGATATGTATTTTAAGTCATCTTCTTGGTGAATTTTGTTGTGGTTTTATTTATGATTCTAGTTGTGATGTGATGTGGATATAGAGATTATGAGGGATTTTATCCCCTCAGAGTGATGAGTATTGACCCAATGGATGTTTTTGACATAAAAGGGCCTAAATTGGGTATATTTTCTAAGATAATACCTAGGGGAATTCTGTGAGTTTTCCAGTGATATGTTAACCCTAGTGAGATGGAATTCATTAGTTTTGGGTAGTTATTATTGCAAGTGTCTCCAAGAACCCGAATAAATAATGTAATATGGAATGTTTGGGTAGGATTATTCTCCCAATAGGTTTTATTGCGATACATGTGATTTCCAAGATAGACCCCTATGATCTAGACTTCATTCCTAAGATACAGTTTCGATTTTGGTTGATATCATCCAACTAATCAAATATAATTTGGTTTAAAATCGATGAATTTTTATCAGAGGATTTAAATGTTAAATTATTTTAGTTCTCTTAAACACAATCTTTATATTAGGATATGTGGTTATATAGTATATATTCTAACATTTTAATACCATATGTTTCCCTATGATATCAGATGCCAAAGATTACAGGATCTTGCCTTTTAGGACTATATGTATACCCTGGATTCTTGGTAACAAACTATTTATATTCCTAATAATATAATATTTTTTATCATGTTCATAAGGGAAGTTTCCATGGTACCTAATATATGGTATTACACTAGATTCTCTAGAAATATCTATTTATCCAAATTCTAAATCTAGTATTTCCCAGGACACATGAGAGTTCATTTATATCTATTACAAACCTGAGGATTAATAGTTGATATTTATTTAAACTTTAACACTCTCGTATTATTTACTAATTTTACAAATAAAATGTCTATACATTTTATTAATTATATATTTATGTGACCACAATGGTGGTACATTATTGACTTATACTCACACCCTTATTTGGTGGCCATGTCACATGGTTACCCCCGAGGAACTCACTTGTTAAATGGTTATTTTGGGAAGAGTCTCAGGATTACATGATCAATTAGGATTTCATAGTTAATGTTAGATTTTTGGATAAGGTTAAGATAATTTTTTATAGTAGAGACACAGGTATTTTTCATTCTTCTTGAATGTGTTATATGTATTTGACTCGACGGGTGTCCGATTAGTTTGTAAGATTTTATACATTCACATTAATGTATTATTGATGGTTATATTTATTTATTCATTGTAATAATAATATTATTTTGTTAGATACTGTTTAAATTATTTGATAGTTATTGTTCACTTTGATAAGGGGGAATAGTCTCCAAATGGTACAACAAAAGGATTCCACTTCCAATTGGAAACATTTGGTGTGTAGAGAGGTGTGTTTGAGGTCCAATTGTCTCTTGGTATAGTAAATGTTCGTATTGAACTCTAATGGTGTATTTGAGTTTATGTGATTAATATCAATCGATATATGAGGGTTTTGTTTTGTCATACTATTTGGGTATATGGATGATATGTAATATATGAATTTTCTAGGGTATGTGATGGATACCAAACAAGTGTATTAAGAACAAATTTTCTAGTAGAAATTCTTGGTTTCTTGTGATATATGGTTTATATTTTTTACATCCAATTTTTTGATAGTATTATTTCAACCTAGTGTGACGCACATGGGTTTTGAGAATTTTGATTTTTGAGTTATTGGATTTTTGTCTCTTAAAACTTTTGTGAGAGGCCAATTAATATATTTTATCCGTTTTCTTATTTATAAGAGGCATGTTTATATTAATCATATTTTGTAATTAGGATTCATTTAAAATTTTCATTACTTACTATTTTTGATAATTTTAATTAAATTTTTTAGTTGTTTAAAATTTCTGAAAAACTATTTTCATTGTTTTCTAATATAGCAAGTAATTTAGTTATACATAACTAAAAGACTACATTTTTATTTTTATTTTAATACAGATGGATATATGGAAGGATTTATCTTAGTAATAACTATAAATTCCCCCATTTAAAGGAATTTTCAATCACCCTGAGTGAGAATATACTAAAAAATGGTGTTTCAGATATGAAACTATTAGGGGTAATTAGTAATTTAGTTCTAGAAAAAAAATTAGTTTCATTATTTAAGGTTTAATTTAAAATCATTATGGTGTTTTTCCATATTTTTTTGGTGATGTAATTATATTTAACGTAACTATCCTACTATGGGATTCTCAACATAGATTACAGTAGCGTGATTCCTATATATTTGTATATTATGAAAGATTAATGTTTTGGTCCTCTAGGGGTGACTCTTATATGTGGATTTCTGGAGAGTACTAACGTAATACTGTTGATTCTTGAGAGGATAGTATCATATAAAGATATGCATTGATAATTGATTCCTTAGTAGGTATATGAATAAGAATTTTATTCATTTTTTTATACATGTGAGACACTAGAGAAGAAATTATTACATCAGTATCATGGTGGTATTATAGAATGGAACAAATAGGTGTTTCGCACGAGTTTTACATGTGAGATATATAAACAATGGGTTATGGGATATATCCTTGTGGTTTCGATATACAACATAGTATTTTGGTGAGATGAGTATTATAGAGGAGATGTACTTTTCACAATTTGATGGTATCCTAAGAGAGGGGTTAGATGGGGACTACGAGTTCCCCTAGATATAGTTATCGTTAATATAATCTTTGGTTTATGAGATGGAAAATTGTAGGTGCTACCATATATTAGATATTATCATGGTGATTCATCGGGATTTTTTTATGATGAGAATGGTGATTATTTATTCATTGTTTCAATTTTATACTTCAAGGGAATGGTCTGATGGATACCTGGACCAATATATTTTGGATTTATTTTTAGAATAATTGTGATGTGTGGTTAGATATAATTTTTTTTATGAATGACCTCTGGGTAAGTAGGTGGTTTTGTGAAAAACCTAAGCATTTTTGTGCTTCCAAATATTGATGAGGAGAACCAAGTGTACCTCTTGATATATGAAATTGATATAATGTGTATCATGGAACATTTTTATGTGTTTGATCATAGTTTTTGTGATTTATAACTCATTATAATATGATTCATATGATGTGGATAGTTTTTAATGGTTCCTACTCCTGTAATATTTTTATGAAATTGAAATAATATGTGATAGTAATGGGTAGTGTCGTGGGTTTGCGATAAGTTAGGGGATATTTGTGAGTTTAGGAATAATGATTTGAGGATATGACATAAAAATAATTTGTATTATATTTTATTGAATGATAAATATCCCTATGTGGTAGGGGAGTCACAGAAATGGGATCGAGTGTGGAGGAACACTCGGTCTATGAGTTTATCCTATATAGGAATTTCCTAGGATACATGAGTGTGACATAAGATGTGTGACACCCATTTTTCAATTGAACGTATTATGGTGGTGATCTAAGAGTGTTATATGGTAATCTATATGGATTGGAGAGCACTGATTAATATTGGAGGGATTGAACCACGTTATAGATCAAAATTGGATGGTTTTTGAAGATGAGGATCACATGAGATGGGTATGGTTAGTGGTTGATGTTTCATTTTCATTCTAGGTTATGATTGAATAGTTATGTCCAGTAATTACCTGTGGTAATGGATGGAGTGTGAACCATGTATGTGTGACCCCATGTTGGTAGGGTTGTGGTTGTGTGTGGCCACTCGTTCGATGGTCAGTGCGGTTCATGGATGTCAGGGAATTTATGAATTTTTTATATCTAGTTCCCTATCAAAAACCTCCATCCTAATTTATATTTTTATTAGGCCGTGTTAAGGATAAATGGGAAACCAATTCTCTCATTCAAGACCACTACGTCCTAAAAGTTCCCACAAAATGATTAAACACAAGAATTAGATTACTTGAATCAGCTACCCTATAAAGTTCCCATTGGAGGGGACAAATCTGTATTTTTGGTTCCCCTCTAATATGCTCTTCAAGGTGAGTAAGCATCCATTCCATTTTCTGGATGAATTCCTCGGAGTTGATTGTGCTCTGATTGAAGGCTCGTCCTAGTATTCGATATTGTTTATCTATCCACTACTCTTGCTTCTTGATGGAATCAACTTGCAACCTTAATCCATAAACTCTTTTGATATCCTTTTCTAAGACATTGTGTCAGACAGATTTTTCAAACATTTCTTCCTTGGAGTGCTGAATCAGTTTCAAACACTCCCTAGGTTCTTCACTTTCCCCCTTCATTAGGGATTTTCTTTCATTGTTCCTTTCCTTATTTTTCTACCTCATCTCCATCTTCTTTGGAATATGGTAGTAATCCTTGTGTCCCTTGTAATTTTTCCATTGGACCACTATAAATTTCCCTGAATCTCAAAATCCTTTTCTCCCTTCTTCCTTCATGGGTTGTGAGGCCCTTTCCAAAGAAAGAGGTCAATTCTATCTACTGAGAGTTGACTATTTTTGTCATAACCTAAATTATCTTCCTCTTGAGTCATGGGGGGTTCAAAAATCTGGTTTTGGATTCAGGTTATATTTTAGGGTGAGTTTATGGGTTGTCAATGAGATTTGTTTGTTATTATCTAGTTCCAATCATGTGTCATATTTCAGGTTTTTTGTTCATGGGTAATATCACAATGAAATGTTTGGTTGGTTGAGGACCCAATCATGGAATTTCAATGATATTTTTTTTACTCTTTGGTGTGGGTGAATTAAATAGTACTAAGATGGCTATGAGTATTTCTGAATACAGATCTAGTGACTGAGATAGTACATTAATTGGTGTGGCTAATCACATTCCAAAATAGATTTTTGGGGGAGGTTTGACAGATAATTTTCCTTTTAAGTGGATGTGTTGAGTTAGAAATTTAATTAGGAACATTATATTGGGTAATAAGTTTCCATTTTTGTAATTATATTGGAACTTTTGAGGAATGGTATGATTATTCCAACTGATTATATGCATGGAGGAGACTCATATAATAATGTTTTGAATCATATATGAGGATTAGTACCATTTTATGACTATTTGTTTCATATGAAATTGGGTGTGGGGAGATGAAAACTACGTCAAGGGGGATAGTGGACCTCAAGAACTGTGTTTTGATAGGAAATGTTCATTATGGGGTGCATTGGGGAAGAAAATTTTTGCCCATGAGAAGTGGACTATGGTCGAGAGTACCATGAGGTAAATGATATATTAGATTAGGAAAAACTAGTTTCGAATAATGTATGGGAACATGTGACAATATAATCGATGTCTTGGGGATTTATAAGAGTGCTGGATCATATTTTAACAATTTGAGAATCCTATTTTCCATTTTATTCCAGGGAAACATATTTGAAAATATGATTTAAAACAATATTTTGTGAGAGGTATTTTATAATTTTGATAGTTCTTAATTTATGGATGAATTATTTTTGAGACATCTCATGGATGATGAGTATTATGTTGATGTGGTTTTAAAACCTTGTAAATTTTTTTTAAAAAAAAATTCTGGAAATATGGTGAATGATTCATTTTTAGAACCTTTATTAATGATAAAATTTCAAGAGATTAAGTGTGATAATGTTGTTTTTTTATATGATTTGGTGTTCTAGAGGTTTCACAATTGATCAGGTGAGCCTCACATGTCTAGGGAAAATATTCCAGAGATTTTGGTAGACATTAACTATCACACCCATCTTTTATAATTTTTTTATTTTATTAAACTTTTTGGACACCAGGTAGTTCGGGTCGAGGGCTGACATGAGTTTTTTTAATTCTTATTTAAAAATGTGTGTTTTGGCCTTGACTGTATCCATCACACCGCGGTTGAAGTCCTGCGGCCTCGCATGGGTCACAGCGCGACCTCACTCGGATCGCCCCATGCCTTGCCAATGTTCAATTATTGAAATAAAATGATTTAGGAATGGTGTCAATAATAAATAATATCAATGTCACTTGAGAATATTATTATTTTTATCTTAGATAATATTTTAATTGAGAACATTTTTTTATTGGTAGCGTTTTATTAGGCTGGTCATTTTATAGTTTATTATCTAGTTAATTATGTTTATTGTGATTATTATTAATATTATTAATGTGTTTATTATTATAATTATTATTTCATTTGACATTTTAATTTGGTTGATATTATCAATTTATGGGGATAATTATAAAATTATTAACTCACCATTATTAATATAATATATATGTATATATTGAATGGCCTAAACTATATATATATATATTTGGTTGTATTTTATTTCTATTTTATTTCTTTTTTTAATTTATTATTTTTATTATTTTATTCTCTCTTCTCTCTTTCTTCCCTTCTTTTCTTTCCCTCCCTCTTCCCCCATCCTCTCTATCTCGTCGCACCCCTAACCCTAAGTCTTGGCTGACTTCAACGCCTCCCACCTGAAACCTCGCCCCGCCTTCCTCCCGCTCGGAGATCAACTCGCACCGATCTCCTCGTATGCACACCCTTCCCGGACCACTATCACATCTTGCGGCGCCTCCCTCCCATGGCTCGCCGTAGTCGAAACAACTCCCTCATGGCCAGCCTGGATATGTCTCACCTCTTTCTCCTGCTCGGAGTCATGCCACACCCCTCCTCTGTTGTTCTTTTTTCCTTTCCCGTCGGAACCTCCCCCTGCTCTTCTGGATCATGCCGCACCCAGCTCGCAGGTGTTGTCCATCGGTCCCCTGGATCCTGTAGCCCCTTATTCCTCTGTTTTTCTTTTTTTTTTCCTCCTTCCCATGAACCCCCCACCCCCTGGTTCACCTCTCCCTCTCTGGATCCCCCTCAGCCTGTCGTAGCCCTCTCCCCTTCTTTACCTCGTTGCATCACACCCCTCTCCCAGGAAACCCTCCGGACCCCCTCCTACTTCCGAGTTCCATCCGGCGGCTGCCCCTCTAGTTTAGCCTCCCCTTAATTTTATTAATTTTAATAATATTATTATTTTTTTTTTCATTTATTACTATTTATTTCTTTCTTTCTTTGAGTTTTTTGTTTTGGATTTTCTTGTGGATATGAGGTCCGATTTTGTGGTTCTAACTTGAAGTTTTTAATTTGAATTCATGACTTTGAGTTCGCACGAGGTTCCTTGAGGTTCAAACAGCGCATGATTGATGTTTCACACTAGAATTTGAAGGTTTCATATCAATTCTCGGGGATTGACTTTGAGGTAGGTGGTTCCATGACATACCATCCTTAGATGATTTAAATTTCTCCTTAATTAAATTTTAATGTGTTCTAATGAAAAATTGTGTGATGTGAAATTTATTTTGGGTGTGATTCGATATTCATATTTGATGAATTTGAATTGTTTTTAAGTAAATGCCAATGTATTCCATGTGCATTGTGTTGTTGAAATATTTAGACGTATTTTGGTTAATTGCTTAAGGGTTTCAAATTGTGTTTTCAAGAACACTTGAGGTGCACGGGTGATTAAATTGAGTTTTTTTAAGAAGATAAACTATTTTGACATGTTGATTTTTATGACGAACCATGAGTATGTTCTAGGGGTGCGAATGGGGTTTTAGAAGGGTTTGGGATGTACAATTTATTTTTAAATGGTTGAGACATCTAAAAATTGTGTGTTTTAAACCAAGGCATGTAGTATGCATGTGTGAGGTTTTATTAATTGAGAAATTGTTTATTTAAGTGGCGTTTGATATTTGAATCTTGGTTGTGATGGTTTTTGGTGTTGTTTGGTAGGTGAGAAATGTGTTTTCAAGTTCTTTGAGGTGTCTGTGTAATTAAATGGATATTTTCAATGAATGTGAGTAACATTGGGGGGTTTTTCCATGTTTCGTACTTGTGGAATTAAATTGGAAATTGGTTAAACAATGGAAAAACATGTTTTGGTTTGTATATGCTGTACTTTTGGTTTTAAAGAGATGTTGCTTTATGAAATCGAGTTCGTCTTTCTTGTTTAAACCTATTCTTTCTAATTTGAAGTGTTTTATAAATTGATAATTGCACTTATTAAATTATATGTGGAGTGAGGGAGTTCTGTTTGAAAGAATTACGTGTGATTTAATTTTTTAAATGGGTTCATACATTCTAAACTTGGAATGTCTCCTGTGAAAACTATTTTTGTGCTATTTAGAAATGTTCTTCAAATTTTTTAAATACTTTCTCAAGTCATGCAAGTGATCCGAACTATGTTATAAAATGGTTTTGGTGTGCGTGTGTTTTTTTATGGTGTTTGGGTATGAAAGTGGTGACTTTTATGTGTAATGTCTTTTTTGGTTCATGATATGGGAGAGAGATATACATTATGTGAATGTGAAACTTGATTGAGCACAAGGGAAAAACCTGGGTATCTAGGTGGGCGGACGAGAACTAGTGCGCTAGTGAGCCGGATGGGTATCATCCCTGTTTCACATAGATGGATTGACGATTAAAATACTAACTAAACATGTGATGACTGAGGGTCATGGCCTACTAAGACATGTTTTCTGAGGGTCGTGGTCTTCTAAGTCACGTTTTTGAGGGTCATGGTTTCTAAGCCACGGTTCACCGAGACACGAGGTTATAGGGTCCCACTCATGCTAGATGATCCTTAGGGGATATACCTATAGTTCTCTACCATCAATGTTGTGGTGCCTTCCATCGACATATGGAGGACCACTTGTGTGTGTGTGTGTGTGTGAGTATATGTGTGTGTGTGCGTGTGTGTGCAGGAGTATGTGTATGTATGCCCTTGATGAATTTTTCTCTTTCCCTTTCAGATCGTGTTTGTGAAATGGGTTCTATTACTATTTTCTTTTAGTTTTTGGCTTGTAAATGTTTTCTTTAAAAAAACATTTTGAAAGTATAATTTTTAATAAGCACATTAAATTTTCTTTTTTATGTTGTGGCATGGAACCTTTTTATTGGGTGACGTCTTACTGGGCCTTTTGCTCACACCCTGTATACACCTTCGGGAGTATGTAGACCTTGTTTCATGTGTATTCTAGGTAGTGCGTCGTGCTCAGTGATGGTGGTTTTGGTTGTTGATGGTCTTCTCGTGCAAGTTTGTGTTGTGGCGTGCGGATACTACACCACCCTTGTCGCTTGGAGGTTTGAGTTAGAGTTTTATCCTCTTTTGTTGTCGTTTATTTTTGGACATTGGTTCTAGTTGTACACCTTTAAATTTGATTTTATTTTAATGGAATGTTTGGTTGTTAATTCCAAATTTCATTGTATTATCTTGTTAGTGTTTGTGTATACTATTTTGGGTAAGCTGTTCCCACAGGTAAATCTTGAATCCCGGGCACTTGTGCCAGCCCATGGGGATCGGGAATGCCCTCCGTGCCTTGCCACGGACCGGGTCGGATGGCGACCCGGCCAAGTTCGTGACAAAATGGTATCAGAGGTGGTTTACTCTCTTGGGTCATTTTCTTTTGGGATAGAGTCACGATAGACTTGTGTTAAGGTTGTCGGGACTCGACAACCTGGCTACGAGTAATGTGCCTAGAATGTACACCTTGTGGCCAGACTCATGTTACCAAAGTATGTTGAGGTTTTTCTGTGTTTTTGGTCCTTGCAGTTAATCTTGTCTAAGGGAAATGAAAAATGTGTATGGTCAGTGGTCCTAGTGAGCTCGCAGGGTCTGGCAAGCCATGCGGAGCTGGGGACGCTATCCTGGAATACCCTCTATGGCAGTGGTGTGATTGGCGTATGGCCGCCAACTATATGTTCCAATCACCTACTGACACTAGTTTTCTCTTGCACTGTTCCTCATTTCATTGTTTTGGAATTATGGGCTTTTGGTTTTTATTTAAAAATTATTTGGTCTTGGAAAATGTTTTGGAAAATGTTTTGAAATAAAGGGCTTTAAAAATGAAATGGTGTGTGAGGTTTGAAATGTGTGGGTTGGATGTTTTGGTTTTGAAAAAAGGATAGGATTGGTTTTGATCCTTGGTGTTATCGCGGGAAACCACATGCATGAGTGTATATGGAATGAGAAATGGTTAATGGCACGAGCGGAAGAGTGCCTGGATGGATATGAGGTGGGTGATGGTGTGACACGGGAACATTCATGTGCGAGGCCCATGGGACACCATTGGTGTTTGTTCAACCCATCGGCATTGGTTACTTCCAAAATGTTCTGTTAAAGGAAAATTTTGTGTTTTAGTAACTGGTGATTGTGTGGTGTGTCCTTGTTTTTTTTTTGAATGGTTGGATGTGAGGAGATTCGAGCCAAGAATCCTTTTTGATTGATTTGTGTCTTGAATTTGAATTCTTGTTGGTCAGTTGGTGTGAAAGCATGTGGTTAATGGTTTATTTTGAAAAGTGATTCAGGAAGCCCTTCCAGTTCTTTCCCCTATACGTTTAGCATTCGCTTGCGACATGTCTTGGCCATTAGACCAGTTCGGTTGGGTCCATGGTTTTCCTTCTTGGCTAATGTACGCCCCAATAAATTGTTAATGTGCAAATGACGTGCAACCACAGATAGTCCGTCGTTGTCCGACCCTCCAGTTGAATAAAGTGGGGACTCTCCATTTTTGGGTGATAGTGCTAAGTCTTTTCCTTTTCCTTTCTATTAAGTGGATCCTCTCGCAGCGGGGTGACATATGCGAGGGGAGTTGAAGAAAGTTTCAGTCTCTTTGAGTTTTCTGATTTTTCGGGTATGAATTTTGACATCGTTGTGTCTGAAGGCCCCCTGGAAGTTGTGAAAGAAATTCTAGTGGGGGGTGGTGAAGGTGATTCAAAGTTATCAGTGCTTACCGATATCTTGAATGGGTTGTAGTTTTTTCATCGGCTGTAAGGGTCATGTTTTCTGACCACTTACTATGTGAGTTCTTTTCTAAGTGAAAAGGTGGGAGCAACCTAGGGTTGTCGGTGCGGGCTGTTGTTTTAAATTACCTTTGGTCCTTCGACGGTTTCGTTTAAGAAAAGGGTCGTGTTAGGCTACTAGTTTGGTAGACCCAGTCGTATGAGGCTGCTATGGTCGTTTGCTGGAATCACGTGTTGTTCAAGACGCGGTTTAAAGTCTTTCTCATCACAATGTTTCTCTCAACAATAATCATTGTGATCGGTGACGATTTATGGTGTCATGTTCTCATTCAGTGTAACAATGGGTGATGCCCGTGTACCATCTAAGCTCTCATTCTGGTGAATGTTCAGTGTGAGAGTAATTAGATGTCATGGTGTGTTGTGTCTATTGGTGTTGCCTCAGGTGCAGTATGATTGCGTTTGACACCAAAAGGAGAAGCTCCTCTCGGGAGTCCTCAATACCTTACTATGTTGCAGGAGATGCTTCAAACATCGGGGCTCCATCCATAGGCCTCGGAGTGAAGCTGGAGTGTGGTCAGGAACCCTGGGAGCGTATGGGACCCTGAATTTATTTCTGTCGTCGATGTTGAAAGTGAAAGCAGTTTTAATTGTTTTTTTGTAATTGTTCCATTCCAAATGAACCGTCTGGTTGCATAATATTTATGTGACTATGTGTAAGCGTGTTCGTCTCGTCGCCTTAAAGTCTTAGGGGTTGCGTCACATCGAATGTGATCGCTTGAGTGGTCCTTATGGGGTATGGTGGGTAAATTGGTCTCAATTTGGAATGGTGCTCGTCCAGGTATGTGAAGATGTTAGTTTGTCTTGGGTTGTGGGTTTGATGCCCGGTAGTTGGGCCCGACCCTCCCTGCCCCTTGTGGTGGGGTGCTTGGTCCCCATCAGAAAATTTCTACTGTTTTTTATCTGCTGTTAGTTCCAATGCCGGGGAGACCCACATCGGATCTCATACAAATATCCCTGGAATGAATCGATGTTGGACTTTTATTTAATGGTGGGGAGTCTGTTCGGACCTCCTGATGTCAATTTTCCGAACCCATCATGGTCGATAGTAGGTTCTTAATGGTGGGGAGTCCGCCCAGGCCTCCTGGTGTCGATTTTCTAGTTTCGTCTCAGGCGTTGGAAAGTTTTTAATGGTGGGGAGCCCCATCGGCTTTCCCATGAAGTGCCATTTAGTTTTGTTCCTAGAGATGGTTCAGTGGTCTGTTATAGAAGTATTATTTGGATGTGGGTTGGTCCTGTTTCTTCGTTCCAGTAAAATGGTGTGTTTTTCGTTCAATGAGGCTTGAGGTGTTTTGGTTTGTGAGGTTGGTTTTTGAAGGTGTGAGAGTTACTTTCCTAGATTAGTCAACTGGAGGTGTTCTTCCTCTTTGGGGTGGGCAACACATATTAGAAAGTCTTTTTACGTGTTTCTTGAGGTTTTCATTTGAGTCTCTTTCTCGGAGCATGAGGCTTTTTCTGATTTTCACTTGTTGGTTGTGGAGATCCTCTTTGAACTTTTCTGGGGTATTAGTTTCTTCTTTGTATCTCAACCCTAGTTGTGCCTTTCCGGGGACGGAATGATTTGTGGTGGGGAGAATTTTCACACCAATCTTTTATAATTTGTTTATTTTATTAAACTTTCTGGACACCGGGTAGTTCATGTCGAGGCCCGGCATAAATGTTTTTGATTCTTATTAAAAAAATGTGTGTTTTGGCCTGGACAGTATCCATCGCACCGCGGTTGAAGTTGTGTGGCCTCGGATGGGTCACCGCGCGACCTCGCTCGGATCACCCCACACCTTTCCAATGTTCAATTATTGAAATAAATTAATTTAGGAATGGTTTCAATAATAAATAATATCAATTTCACTTGAGAATATTATTATTTTTATCTTAGATAATAATTTAATTGAGAACATTTTTTTATACTGTTTTATTAGGCTGGTCATTTTATTGTTTATTATCTAGTTAATTATGTTTATTGTGATTATTATTAATGTTATTAATGTGTTTATTATTATAAATATTATTTCATTTGACATTTTAATTTGGTTGATATTATCAAGTTATGGGGATAATTATAAAATTATTAACTCACCTTTATTATTATAATATATATATATATATATTGAATGGCCTAAAATATATATATATATATATTTTGTTCTATTTTATTTCTATTTTTTTTTTTTTATTTTTTTTATTTTATTCTCTCTTATCTCTTTTCCCCTCTTTTCTTTCCCTCCCTCTTCCTCCCGCCTCTCTATCTCATCGCACCCCTAACCCTAAGACTCGGCTGACTTCAGCACCTCCCACCTGAAACCTCGCCCCGCCTTCCTACCGCTTGGAGATCACCTCGCACCGGCCTCCTCGCACGCGCACAGTTCCTGGACCGTTGTCCCATCTTTTCGTGCCTCCCTCCCATGGCTCTCCGCCGTCGAAACAGTACCCTCCTGGCCAGCCTGGACACGTCGCACCTCCTCCTCTTGCTCAGAGTCACGCTGCACCCATCCTCTATCGTCCTTTTTTCATTTCCCATCGGAAGCCCCCCCCCCCCCTCTTCTGGATCGCGTTGCACCTAACTCACCGGTGTTGTCCATCGGTCCCCTAGATCCCGTATCCCCTTCTTCTTGTGTTTTTCTTTTTATTCTCCTTACCACGAACCCCCGCACCCCCTGGTTCAACTCTCCCTCCTCGGCTCCCCCTCGTCCCGTCGCAGCCCTCTCCCCTTCTTTACCCCGTCGCATAGCACCCCTCTCCCTGTAACCCCATCGGACCCCCTCCTACTTCCGGGTTCCATCCGGCGGTCTCCCCTCCAGTTAAGCCTCCCCTTAATTTTATTAATTTTGTTATTTTTTGTTTTTTTGCATTTATTAATATTTCATTCTATATTTCTTTGAGTTTTGTTGTTTTGAATTTTCAAGCGGATATGAGGTCTGATTTTGTGGTTCAAACTTGATGTTTTTAATTTGAATTCGTGAATTTGAGTTCACACGAGGTTCCTTGCGGTGAAAACAGTGCATGATTGATGTTTCGTGCCATAATTTGAAGGTTTCACATCACTTCTCGGGGTTCGACATTGAGGTATGTGGTTCCATGCCATACCATCCTTAGATGATTTAAATTGCTCCATAATTAAATTATAATGAGTTCTAATGACAAATTTTGTGATGTGAAATTTTATTTTTGGAGTGCTTCGATATTCAAATTTGATGAATTTAAATTATTTTTAAGTAAATGATAATGTATTCCATGTGCATTGTGTTGTTGAAATCTTTAGACGTATTTTGGTTAATTGGTTAAGGTTTTCAAATTTTGTTTTCAAGAAAACTTGAGGTTCAAGGGTGATTAAATTGATTTTTTTAAGAATATAAACTATTTTAAAATTTTGATTTTTATTACGAACCTTGAGTATGTTCTAGGGGTGCAAATGGGATTTTATAAGGGTTTGGGATGTATAGTTGATTTAAAAATGGTTGCGACATCTAAAAATTATGTACATTAAACCAATGCATGTAGTATGCATGTGTGATTTTTTATTAATTGATAAATTGTTTATTTAAGTGGCGTTTGATATGCGAATCAAGGTTGGGAATGTTTTTGGGGTTGTTTGGTAGGTGCGAAATGTGTTTTTATGTTCTCTGAGGTGTCTATGTAATTAAATGGAGATTTTCAATGAATATGAGTCACTTTGTGTGTGTTTTCCGTGTTGTGTACTTTTGGAATTAAATTGGAAATTGTATGAAGAATGGAAAAACATGTTTTGGTTTTTATATGTTGTACTTTTTGTTTTAAAGCGATTTTCCTGTATGAAATCAGTTTCTTCTTTCTTATTCAAACTGTTGCTTTCTAATTTGAAGTGTTTTATAAATTGTTAATTTCACTTATTAAATTATATGTGGAGTGCGGGAGTTCTGTTTGACAGAATTACGTGTGCGTTAAATTTTTAAAGGGGTTCTTACATGAAAAACAGGGCATGTCTCATGTGCAAACTCTTTTTGTGCTATTTAGAAATGTTCTTCAAATTTTTTAAATAGTTTATCAAGTCATTCAAGTGATCCGAACTATGTTATAAAATTGTTTTGGTGTGCGTGTGTTTTTTTTATGGTGTCTGGGTATGAAAGTGGTGACTTGTATGTGTAATGTCTTGTTTGGTCCGGGATATGGGAGTGTGATATACATTATGTGAACATGAAACTTGATTTAGCACAAGGGAAAACCATTGGTATCTAGGTGGGTGGACCAGAACTAGTGCGCTAGTGAGCCGGATGGGTATCGTCCCTATTTCACTTAGCTGGATTGACGATTACAACACTAACTAAACATGTGATGACCAAGGGTCGTGGCCTTCTACTCCACGTTTTCTGAGGGTCATGGTCTTCTAAGCCACGATTTTGAGGGTCGTGGTTTTTAAGACATGTTTCATCGAGACACGAGGTTCTAGGGTCCCACTCGAGCTATATGATCCTTATGGGATTTATGGATAGTGCTCTACCATCAATGTTGGGGTGCCTTCCGTTGGAATATGGAGGACCACATGTGTGTGTGTGTGAGTATATGTGTGTGTGTGTGTGTGTGTGTGTGGGAGTATGTGTATGTATGCCTTTGATGAATTTTTCTCTTTCCCTTTCAGATCGTGTTTGTGAAATGGGTTCTATTAGTTTTTTCTTATAGTTTTTAGATTGTAAATGTTTTCTTCAAAAAAACATCTTGAAAGTATAATTTTTATAAAGAACATTAAATTATCTTTTTGATGTTGTGTCATGGAACCTTTTTATTGGGTAACGTCCACCTGGGACTTTCGCTCACACCATGCATACACCTTCGTGTGTATGTAGACCTTGTTTCTTGTGTATTCCAGGTATTGTGTCATGCTCAGCAATGGTGGTTTTGGTTGGTGGTGGTCTTCTCGTGCAGGTTGGTGTTGTGGTGTGTGGATTCTACAACACCCTTGTCGCATGGAGGTTTGAGTTAGAGTTTTAGTCTCTTTTGTTGTCGTTTATTTTTGGACGTTGATTCTAGTCGTAAACCTTTAAATTTGATTTCAGTTTAATGGTCTATTTGGTTGTCAATTCCTAGTTTCATTGTATTATCGTGTTAGTGTTTGTGTATGCTATTTTGGGTAAACCGTTCCCACTGGTTACTCTTGATACCTGGGAACTTGTGCCAGACGTGGGGATCAGAAATGCCCTTTGGCCCTTGTCGTGGACCGGGTCAGATGGAGACCCGGCCTGGTTCGTGACATTAACTATTGCTAATTATGTATTTTACGCATAGTATAAATTGATTTTTTACCATAAAACCCATTTAATTATAAAAAATATATAACAATACATTGTTTCCTTAGAATAATAGGTACATTATGTATTGAATGGAAACCAAAACATGATATTCTTATTTTATTATCTATAATGAACTTCTAACTCCATTTTAGCTCCAATTACAACTTAAGATAACCTGGGGAATTCATAAAATAACGGGGAGAGGTCAAAATCTCAGTAAAGGAATAAATATGGTAAGGAAACTTATAGTGTGAGTCAAGGGTATAAAATGATATCAACAAAGATACGGTGCTTGAGTAATCACATGGACGAATAATATAAATAACATGGTATCATAAGATCATGGGAGTATAATAAATGTTGAAAAAACATATAACAATACTTAATCATAATCCATGAAAAACATCCAAGAAAAATCACATAGGGGAATGATTCCCATAATGTATTACTTTTTTCCCTATTCCAATATACAACTTCTCTTTAAAAAAAACATTATCCTAATAATCGAAGGGATATCTGGCTTCACCAATCAAAATTTATATAGTCATATATGTGAAACCAAAATTAAATCAATAATAAGGTGTAAACATATGAATTGCTGATATAAATAAATGGTTCACAGAATATTTCCTCTTGTCAGAAAAAAAAGAAGATTTCATAAATAAGTAATTTGATAAATGAACATAAGGGATGTAGTACCGCATAAATGAAAGTGATAATGACTTAATTTTATATGTATGATAAACATATATAAAATTTATAGGTAATTTTGTTTCATCATTGGTTTTCATCATTTATTAAAAACAATTTAACAGATCACATGAAATATTTCTGGATTAAAATACCCACTTATCATTGAAATAACACGTTTAATGTTTAGAAAACATCAACAATATTATAGGAAATGTTTTCTCTAAATATAAAAAATTATTTTTTTATTAAAAAATAAAATAATTGAGCATTCATTATAGCGGGAAATTTTTTTCATGACTTATAAGCTAAGATAAAACATTTCCTCTGTGATTTTTTAAAAAGGGTAAAAAAGTACCAGGATTGAAAAAAAATATTTCATTTAATATATTTTATTGAAAAAAGTAAAATTATGGCAAAATTATCTTTAATAAATAATTATATTATTGAAAAAAATTAATGGAATTTACAGAAAAGTAGATGAGGAATATCATGATTCCATATCAAAAATAAGATACAAGATTGGTATTTCATGAAAACAACATTCTTGTTTTTTATTTATTCAACAAGAGGGGAAATAAAAAAAACATTTAAACAACATTAATTATTAAAGTTGATAAAAGGCTGTTTTTTAATAAAATAATTGTGTATTATTTCCCCTAATGGAACATTAATCATAAACAACCTTCAAATAAAATGAGATTATAACATAAATAATTTTTTTCTTTGGTAACATTTGAATCAAATCCCCTTGATTGAAATAAAGTGAATAGTAACATAAAATTATAGGATAAATGAAGGATTAATGATATAATATTCCCAAGTGGTTGTATATATAGAATATAATATAAACTAGGAGCATTAAATTAAAATAATCCTCAAATAAGTGATCTTGAGATGAAACTTGTTTCCCAGAGTTCAACTCACCATATTCCCACATTATCAATATGAATTTAAAAATATGAAAATAATTTACTTTATTAATAATGTTTGTTATTTTTAATTTTATTTTTATTTTATTTACTATAATGTTTTATTCAATACAAAATCAATTACTTTTATGCCAGATGTTTTGATTACATTCAGCTCATATGTCCACAATCACAATGGTAAGATGAATAAGTTAAATGAGATTATTAATTAATCATATATAGAATAATAATTATGAAAAAAATAAAAAAATATTACATAAAATATACTTTCTATTCCAACCATGAAATATGGTTATGAAAAATAAACAAAGTTAAAATCATGGAGATGGTACGCTATATGTACTCATGAAAAACGTCTCCATTAATAATGATCTTGATAGAGTTATCTTAATTTTTAATATATATATATAGAAAATAATATAAAAAATACAATATTATATCTTTTAATACAGTCATATATACAATCCATGTGATGCAGAATGAAAACAATTGCATTGCTTTGTGGATGTGTTAATCCACAAGTTCACTTGAACGATGTTACCTGATTTTAATGTATGAAAATATAATAAAATTATATTATCCATTAATTATAAATAATTATAAATAGTAAATTAAAATCATATATAAATATTAAATACATTATCATAAATAGAAGTTAGAGGTGATGATGTGGAAAATTGCAACAGTTTATGATGTTGTAGTACGTCGTACAAACGAACAACGGATTCCTTTACCATTTGATGAAGATGAAATGGTTATAGGTTATGATATTTACATAATAAAATATCATTATATTTGATAAATGTATTTTATAATATCATCCTAAATGAATATGACTTGATGTATGTGAAATAAAAAGTAAAAAAAAAATTCTAGGTTAATAATGACACATTTTCTTCGGACAACCGCTTTAGGTGTGCACCAAAATCATTCCATGGAGGGTTTTAAATCATACCCAGGACTATAAGACAATATTAGGGTATTATGGATAGTATTTGGTAATTAATCATTTTAAAAGTCTTTTTAATTGTTAATAAAATTATTGGGGTGGTTCCCATTTATAAGTGAGGAGTGATATTTTTTTAAATACACAAATATTTTCAATTATAGGCTATCACTCATAATAAAAGTTCTTAAAAATAGATAAATGATGTATTTTATAAAATACATGGTTTATCTAGACCACTATAATAAAAAATATTTTTTTTCTTGGTATTACATTTACCTTTATGGTTTCTCATATTTTCTATTTTATGTTTCTCCATGGTAACTAGTTTTATTACCTTGTAAAATTATCATTTAAGAATAAAAATAAAATATGTTCTATTAGATAAATTGGAACCAGTTATTCTGAATAGTAAATAAAATTTATAAAATAAAATTACTATATTTGTGGAAAATCAATTTCATGAAAAAAAAATTTACTTGAAAAACACCATTTTATCCACAAAAACATTAATTAATTTTTTATGTTTTAAATAATGATTAAAAAAGATAATGAAATTGTTAAGAAATATTAATTATTCTGATTAAAAATATAGAATGTTATTTATAAATTAAAATTTATATTAGTGGAAGAATGTAATTTAATATTAAACTCACAGAAAGTGATAAAAAGTTAGTTTTCAATAAAATACATTTTTCAATCAGTAGATAATCTTATATCCACTCTATGACATGAAATCATCATTATATATATTTCAATTAATATAAATATATATATTATCTATAAATTCATTGAGAAATATCGTAATTAGAGGTTATTAAAATTAATTGAAGTTGTTAATATTTATATAAATTTAAATAGTTTGTAAAAATCGTGTTTTTAAGAATAAAAAAAACTTATAAAAAATACTAAATATTTTAGATTCAATTGAAATTAATCTTATTATTCTAATAAAATGTTTCCAAAAAATAATTTAATTCCCAATCCAAATTATAATTTCAAATTATAATTAATTTTTTTATGAATGTAAATGAGATTATATGAAAAAAAGATAATTTCACTATTCTCTAAAAATCAATAATTTTAGAAAAATATTAAAAAATATACCAATAATTGAATAAAGATATTCTAACTAAAATACTAATCTTTATTTTATGAGATTTATTTTATAAATTTTTAATAAATTAAATATAATATCCATTCAAAAAAAATATTTTTTGAAGAAAACTAATTTCTTGAAGAATAAAATGTGTTCATTAAAATGTAGTTCTTATTTTATAAGAATATTATCATTTTTTATTGAGAATTATATTTTTATATATATTATAATGATGTTAATCATATTAATAGCTAACAATTTTACATCTTGGTTACTATGGTCATGTAAAAATAATAATATTTTATGGTTCATTTACGATCAATGTTACATGCCGTATATATTATCATACATAATTTTTCTAAATCATAATGTTTTACATTCTTACGAATTTTAATAAATTTAATAATATCAATTTCATCTTTTCGCAAGTAGAAATTTGTTTTACATATGAATAAACCTTTTTTGAAGGATGTTCTCATAAGAAAATTTTTTATAAAGGTTTCTCTTGAAAAATTGAAAAAGAAATTACAATGGTTATAACATAACAATGATTCCGAAAAGAATAAATTTATATGGAATTGAAAATATGGTCATGGTGAAAGAAAATAATGTTCAAATGAGTATGGATACTGATAGTGATAATTTATAGAAATAATGATAATGATCAAGAGAAATTTAACAAACACAAAACCATAAACAGATGACGTATGAAAATGACTATATAGGCATCAGAAACTATGGAAATGGGATGAATTTTTTATTCCAATTTCTATTTATAATAGTTAAGAAATTACTTTACCATATATACTAATCACATAATTAATAATACTGACATGGAATGTATAATTTATTCCCTTGATCAATTTTCTCAATAATCTAATTTTTTATAGAAATAATGAGTATTCGAGATGAATTTTTTTGACTGAATCATTAAAATAAACATTTAATGGATCAAGTAATCCAAAAAACAATAACAATATTTTCTTCTTATATATATAAATTAAAAAAATCCATAATTGGTAGAAAAAGGTAACATAATCCCCAAAATTAATAATCCTCAATATGGGGAATTACAATATTAATCTCAAAATCGTCAACAATAACACCCATAGAACAACATAAAACAATTAATAAATTACTACCCTTAAAATTATTCAATATATTCTTATCTAATATTGAAACATAAATATTATAATTATTCTATAATAATTTAATCATATATTAATTTAAAAAATTTCTATAACAAAAAAGGGTCAGTCATAAATTAATATACCCAAAATTGTACATTCCCTAACTATATTGTCTCTTTAATATTATAATCACTTCCATGAATTAAAGGAATCACCATAAAACCTTATTAAAATAATATATACAGCTATATGATAATAATTCCTTTAATACTCAAATGAAGCTCTATCTTATGTAACAATATTCAGTTTACATTAATCATATACACTTCCCAAAATAGGGAACATCTTCCAAAATAACATTAATCACTTAATCCAAAAAATAACATTTCAATACCATTTTTATATATATGATAAAACACATGTTTTCAAATTCAAACAACACATAATTATCTAAATTCAAATGACCATATAAACCCTAATGTTTATCATGGCCTTCAACTTATGTCCGTAGAATATAAAATCATTATTCCTCAGATAACTTTTTCCACTAAAATCATCCTTATTATATGGTTTTTATTTCGATAATTGTATCCCTAAGTACTGTGAATTACCTTAGAAATCCATAACAAAAAACATAAAAAAGTGTTTATATGCCTTCAAGGTTGTAATCAACCATAGACATTTTGACCAAAGACAGTTAAGGATTATCTCAAATCACTGTGCCATATTATTGGTTCCTAAAGGTTTTATTATCTCATTATAGTTCAAATGAAAATTGAATTAACCTAATAATTTCTCATATAAGTGTCAAACAATGTTTCCCAAGAAGGAACAAACACGATGCATTATAATAATTGTAAATATATACTAAATCATCTCTTTTCAAGGTTATTACCACTAAATGCATCTCTTTTAAGACCTAAATAACATTTAGTATCTAGACATGTGTGTAGTTCTAAATAGAATCAAAACATATATTCTTTAAAAAAAGTGTAGGATTTTATCATATTATTAGACTAATTCCCATGGTTTTTTATATTATTATATAATCCTAATCTAGAAATATAAATATACATTCCCCCAATACCAAATATATCCACCCGATCCTTTTACACATATTATTGCATGATTGTTAATATAAACATTTTATAATTCAAAACTAATTGTCATGATGCCAAATATCGTTTTATGACTAGATACATTATACATTGAAAGGAAACCAAAACATTAAATCTCTATTTTATTCTATGTAATTATCTCCTAAATATATTTTACCTACAAGAAATTTAGAGGATAAAATAAGGAATAGATAAAATAAAGGGGTGAGCAAAAAATCAATATCGTGGAATAAATATGATAAGTAAAATAAAGTACAAGTCAAAGGTACATCATGATATCATAAAATATAACTATAACGGGTAATCATAGGGAATAAAAACATAGAGAACATATTTTAATCCTATAATTGAAATGTATGAAATTATATGAAACATATAACATGACCTAATCATAAGTCAATTCTAACTACCAAGACAATATCACATGGTGGACAAAGTCCCATTATGGAATAAGTTTACTCCCAAATACCATACATAACCTCACAGGAGACAAAAACTTTAACAAATTCATTAGAATTGTTTCTATGTGACCCAGTTATAACATGTACATGATTATGTGTGCAACAAAAAATAAATCAATCATACTTATGAACATAACAATTACCCATAGAAACAAATGGATTGTATAATCTTGCCTCATGTCATAATCTATAGTGGCTTCAGAAAGAATGAACTTGATAAATTAACAAATAGACTGTATTTCTCTATAATAGGAGGGTATAACAAGATAATTAGATATATAACAGAAATATATAAAGTATTTAGATAAAATATTTAACATAAATTTTTTTATTTGATGATGGAAAAATATTTGAAAATTAAAAGAAATATTTTGTGTGTAAAAAAACATTTTCACATTGAAATAACTTTTTCAAAGCCAAAAAACCAAAATAATATTATCTATTGTTTTTAATAGAGAATAACCAAGGATACTTGTAAAGTAACATTCAAAGAATTTAACAGTCGTGATATTGGGAAATTATGTTCATTCCATATAATTTAAAATAATACATTCTATTTACATTTTGGAAATTAATGTTAAAAATTACCTTGTTTTCAAAAGGACATAAAGATTATTTTTAAACCATTTTTTAATTAAAGATAATTTTTTTTGGAATTATATATAATTATTTATTACATAATAGTAAAAACAGTCTTTAAATAACATTAAGGATATGATAGTCATGGATGAGAAAGATTTTAGATCTAAAAAAAGGTACAAGTTTTGTATTAATTGAAAAAAAGTTATTAATTTTTCATAATTCAATAAGAGAAGAAATGGAAACCAAAAGTATAATATAAATTCATCACTATATGAGAATAAATGTGATGGGTTTTTATAAAATAAAATAATATTATTTTCCCCAAAGTAACCTCGATCATAAACATTATCAGAATGAATAGATATTGTATATTAAAGACTTTACTACTTTGGTATCATTAAAATAAAATAGATGTGGATGAAATATAATTAATTTTAACTCAAAATACCATGAATAACTACAAAATGATGATACAATATTTAAAATGGGTACCATATATACCATATAAACGAAATTAGGGAAATAACATTAAAATATTCCTTGTTAAAGGGGGTATGATATGAAATCTCTTACTTCGAGTTAGAATCATCATGTATGTACATTATTTTTCAGAATAATAAAATATTGTTAATTAATTACTTCATTATGAACCTTTTTAATTTTTTTATTCCTTTTATTTTACTTTTTTATGATTTTATACTCAGTTATAAAATCATTTAGGTTCATGTTAGTTGTTTTGATAACATTCTATTCATATACCCAAAATCAGTTTCATAAGTTAAATAAGGTAAAATTGATTATTAGTTAATATTCTATTGAATACAAATAATTTCATAACTAACATTCTTATTTATAGTTTATAAATTAAAAATTAACCATGTAATTTTGTTATTAATAATGAAGAACTTTATAATCTTGGAGATGGTATGTCGTACCTACGCATGAGAAGCATTTTCAATTTCCAAAAATCATAATTGATATACGTTAAGTTTTATTTAATATTTTAACAATTATAATTATATGGTAAATATAATATATTATATTTAAATAAACTTATATATACCATCCAATTGATGGATTAATAAAAAATTAATCACATCACTTCATGGAGGTGGTTGTCTACACGAGCACATGAACGACACTATAATCATTTGATAAATTTAAAGGTAAGTAAATATATGAAATATTAATTTTAAATAATTATAAATTATTATTTAATATCAGAAATATGAATTAGATAAATAATCATAAACATCCATGAGAGGTTATCATGGAAACAATATTGCAATTGTTTGCAAGACGGTAGTCCACCGTATACACGAATGATGGTTTCATTTCAGATTTGATAAAAGATAATATGTTACTAGGTTATACCATTTACATTATAAAATAAAAATATAAGGTAGAAATTTTTTTAATATATCATCATGATTGAATACACTTTTATTAAATGAAGGAATCAATAAAACAAAAATGAATGGTTAATAATGATACTGGTTCTTTAGACAAACCTCTTTTGGTTTCCACCAAAAAATCATCTTAAGAGGGTGTTATAATAAAAACATGGATTATAGTACCTGAAAATTTGGCTAATAAAGTTATTTTTTAAGTTAATTTTCAAACCAAAAGTATTTTTATTTTTTAAGAAAAGAGAAGAAGATGTGGCCTTTTATATGTGAGGAGTTTTATTTTTTAAATACCCAAATGTATTCAATAATGGGAAATCACTCTCAATAAAAATGCCTCAAAATATGAAAAATGATTTATTTTGAGGAATATAATCTATATAAAAAACTCAACAATTAATTAATAATAATATTTTTAATGTGTTATCACTTTTACCTTTACGGTCACTCACTTTTCCAATTTTTGTTTTTACCGTTGTGACATGTTTTTTACTGAGGAACTTAATCCTGTAAAAATGAAAATAAAAAAAAAGAAATATTAAAGAATATTTAAACAGTGATTATAAATATTAACTAAAATTAATTAAATAAAAATCATATTTTTATAGAAATTAAATTTTAGTACACCCGCATATAACACACAAAGCCTAGTATTAAACATAAATGAAGTAATTGAATTTTTTTGTTTTTATATTCATAATGACCGAAAATTAATTTAAACTAAATAAATAATATTTACTAATATGATTCAAAATTTGGAATAAATTTTATAAAATTATATATATCTATAAATAATTAGAATAATTTAATTTATAATTATTCTTTCAAAATGTGATGAAATTTGGTTTTTCTTGAAAATGCATTTTTCAAGTAATAAATTATATTAAAACTACTCACTATCAATAAATAATAATTATATTAATTTAATTCATCTAAATTGACATATAATTTATAATTTTAATTTATATATTTAATTTATAATATTTATTTTAAATTATTTAAATGGATAAACATTATGCACTTACAAACAATTTGTAGAAAAATGTGTTTTAATCATAAACATTTATATATACCAAAATCATGAAAATTGATAATTAAAATAAATAAAATATTATTAGTTTAAATAAAATGTTTTATAATTAAATTTCATAATAAATAAAAAAAATTAACGTGAATTTTTATTTTGTTTATTTAATGAAATGAAATGATAGCACCTAAAAATTGGTAATTTTCACTATTCAATAACAAATCAATCTGTTCAGAAAGAATCCAAAATATCACACTATTTTAATGTTTATATGATGATTTAAAATTTACATTTAATAGACTAAAATATATTTTTTTTATGATTTCTATAGGTTTTTTAAAATATTTCTTCACAATAACTAATAAAATTCAATTATGTAGAGAAAATATTTTTTGATAAGAATAAAATTTATTAATTAAAAATTGTTTTCTTTTTAGATAATAATTTATAAATACATTTATATTGTGTAATATTATTATATAAATTTTATTAAGTATTGAATACTATTTATAGATTCTATTTTAACATCCTGTTTATAAGATTCATGTTTAAATCATAATATTTCGTGTTTTTAGTCTCCATTTTCTGTGTCATATAAGCTATAGAAAATACATTCCTTTATAAAATGTAGGTGTCTTACAATTACTAGAGTTCATGTTTTGTATCACATGGATTATGGGAAACCATTTTGAACTACGTTCATGAAGAGGTTTCATTTCAATTTTCTAAAGTGCATAGTTGATCTTCCTGTTTAGTGCCTGGTTTTTTTACAACTTTATGGATTCAATAGTAAACCTTATAGGGGGATGGAATGGACATAATACTTGTTGAATTGTTTTAAAATTGTTGAAAAAATCATGTTAAATTTATTACATAGAAATAGTTTTTATTGGAATCATTGGTGTATGGTTAGGTAAACCAAGCAACAAAACCATGTCAAGTGTGTTTTCTTTGACATTTCCGACCAACAGTTTAGCCTAAAGTCTAGAAAATAGTATAGGAAACCAATTTGGATCAATAAAATTTGAAAAATAACACTTTTCTCATGAATTAATTTAGACCCCAACCCCCAATTTTCCTTCCCCCTCACACACAAACGATACAGCATCCATTCCACTCTTATACCCCTTTATTTTTCTATAGATTTGTGAAACATTGGGTATGATTCCGTAGAATTTATGGTGAGATTTGTCACGACCCCCTCCCCACAAAGTTTAACCCTCCTGGGCCAGCAATGTGAGAAGGGAGATAATGACCCCTGAGTCCCATCTTCAGTAGGGCCTGGGTTGGCGACTAGCACCAAGGGTATAGTAACATACAAATGGGAGGCATTACCCTCCAAGAGAACACATGCAGAAGAGAGAGATAAGATAGAGACCAATCAATTCAAACTTAGAACTGGGAATATAAAAGAAAACCATGTTCACAAATGGAATGTCATACAAAAGTATTATAACTAAAAGTGGAAAAACTGCAAGTACCCAAAAGAAGGTAAAACAGTTGCAACCACAGGCCCGAACAGCTCCTGCAACCCCAAGCTAGTAGAAACCAGCATGATATTCAACCTACTCCATGTGAAATGAAAAACAGTTTGTATATATGTAGGGTGAGTATAACATTATACTCAGTAGGATCCTCCACAAAGCCTCTCGTGAAAAAGTAAAGAAAGCATGCTAAAGCACAATGAAGAACAAGTGAAACTAACTTGTCACCTAACAGGTATACTAAGTTCCCAACCTCACATTGGATACTCTAACCAAGTAACGCGTATAAGAATACAACATATAATAAAGAATATCAAGGGTAACTCGCTACTACTTCCCCACTGGTTTTCTACTTTTCCCCAAAGTTGCACGTCCTATGCATCTCTCTTCACAAAGGCTTGCTTGCAGACACCTGGGAAGAGCACCACAATCTGCAACTCATTCACCAAAAAGGAATGCCCGCATACACCTGGGCGAAGCACCACACCATCATCACAACCAATGTAACCAGGTAGTTTTCGGGAGCCACCATAGCTCACGTAACGTGTATCACACGTCGGGTATTATACCTCAAAAAATTAGATCCCATACTCCGAGTAAGGATCCTCAAGACATCATATCATATACATGTTACACCTATAGTAGTCCATAGGATACTATATCTAGAATATGTGTGTGTGAATAACCACAAGCCATTACACCCATCTACACACATATATGGGAAAAACAAGCCGTTGTGGCTAATGGCACAAGTATCTACCATGAGAAGAGAGCGTGGACAAAGGGGGTAGTCATCCATTCATCCTCCCACCAGAATGTTGGGGAAAACACCCACTAGGGCAAAAAATCCCCGGGGTGTCAGTCTTCCTTACTGACAGGGTGGAGTAGCATATAGAAACATAAAAAGTACAGAATATATTATAACTCACAACCACACTAGGGGAATTACCTAGTCTTAGACACAACTGCAGCTAACATCTCTCAGACTCCGGGCTGCTACTTATAAGATTAGGTATCCTATAAGTTCACAACCATTTAAATATCTTTATTATATTTCTTCTTTCCCTTTTTATCAATTCCACTATACGTTAATTAATTCTATAGGCATTAATTAACTATGAACCAATCCATATTAAATTTCATTAGCAACACACCCAAAGTCAACGGTTTCTTCAAAATTATAACTGCGTCATTATGTTTTAGTGACCACCAACCCCATGGGGTAACACAATTTATTTAAACATTCATTAAAGATTTACTTTCCCATATTCCCCGGCATTCTAGGATAGCATCTATGCTACTAAACACAAGGGGGATCAACACGGTGAGTAGATGTACTACCCGTCAAGTCTTTTCCGCCTATAGAAAGAGCGTAGACCAATCCTCCATTGAGAAGATAGACACAGAAAGCACGTGTCATACCCCACGTGTCTTCACCTCCTTCGGAAGAAGGGTAAGAAAGTCAAGCTTCCTTGAGTAGTGGGGAAAAGTAAAGCAGAAAAATAACTAAGAAACAGAAAGAATCCATCACATCCATCCCGATCCATCATCCAATGTGTCCTCCCCAACACCCATATGGGTAAACCGATGCATCTCTCCACTCTAGGAGTCATCCACTGCCACAAAAAAAGTCCTCTAGGCCCCCACATATCATAACACCCCTCTAGGGTCACGTCTCAACACAAGCAGCTGGAAAAAAAACATCACATCAATTGGGCTCTTGGCCCTTTAACAATCAAGAGGGTAACTCAGAACCCATCAAGGAATTATCAAAAAATCAAATCTTTAAACCATCTTAAATTAACATATTTAATTCATAAGTCCCAAATTTGAGAAACCTAACCAGTAAGCTATCACAATTATTATACATTCTTACTACGCCAATTTGATTAACATTAAATTATAACAAGAACCAGATTTGTTTTCATGCCTCTTTATCTTTGGCCAAACAAATATCAATTAGTCCCAGTTTATGTTCTTTACCAATTTCTATCAAGAAAAACAACTAAGCAAAATATTCATAGATATCACACTATCTATCAAAATAAGAGGCAATATCATACGATCGATTCAATTTCTTTATCATGTTCAAAGTATTTATTTGGTCAATTCCATTGTCATCCAATGTGATTATACATTCTTACAATACCATTGCATGTAAAATAAAGATAAGCAACGAATCCCCTACCTCAAGGGTTTTGACTAAAACCACGACGGTCAAAGAACACTCAAGAAACTTAGGTCGATCTCCAAAAACACGCCTTAGATCTCTCCTCCTAGCAAGATCCTAACCAAAGCTCACCATAATTGGCATCCACACACTTAGATCTACCCATAAAAGGCGTAGATCTATGAAAATGAGAGAACAGAAGTAGTAGATCCAAGAGTATCTATTAAACCGAACAAGAACGATCATATAACTCAAGAAACCGGCTTTGATTTTCCATGAGAAGCCTTCGGATTGCCTCCAAAATGATTGGGAAAGGTTATCCTACCTTTGAGGAAGGTTAATCCCGAGTTATGGCTGCTTAGGGTCTTAAACAAACCATTTAGTGAAAAAATGAGTTAGATCCACAATTTTAGGATCTAATTTAAGTGCATGCACGGTTAGTCCACACGGTTTGGAAAACCGTGTGCTAATCGTGCATTAGATTATGCCTCGTCAAACACTCCTCGCATGGCTAGTCTACATGGTTAGACAAACCGAGTTCTAACAGTGCGTTAGCCACTGCCTCTAACACCCACCTCGCATGGTTTGGACAAACCGTGCGCCACCCATTCGAAAGATATTCCCCTTTAGTTTCCCTTAATAGTCTGCCCAAACACACCCCAAGTCGGCTTGATTTCCCAGAACACCTCTACCACAAAATTTTCACAAAGTAATGGACTGGAGAGGTCTGGTCCATTACATAAGATACCTCTCAAAACATTCTCATCCTCGAGAATCCAAAATCCACCTAAAGAGAAAACAAAATAGGGTCTGAACAACCACCCATCAAGATACCTCTCAAAAGTGAGCAAGACACAAAAACAAAAAAGGGACCCATCTCATAAACATGAAAGTTTCATAACCACACAAGTTACAATGATACATGAATAGAGCTAAACATCAAACAACTCTAGGTACTAAGCACGTATCTTTGACTCACATTCCTAGGTACTCTCCTCCAAGCCATTATGTCGCCACAAGACTCAAACAAAAGGAATAGAATGCCCAAACAACACCTTCCCCTTGCGGTCTTGCATCTCCACAGGTCGCTCCTCAATGTTTGCATCATTATCAACATCGATCTCCCACCAATCGATGATTTGAGAGTCGTCATGAAGATAATGACGGAGCTTTGATACCTAGAAAACAACATGTGTTCGACTCATCTGATGGGGAAATTCTACTCTATATGCCACAGATCCAACATGAGCTAACACCTTGAAAGGACCAACAAACCGTGGAGAAATCTTACTTCCACATCCAAAACTTCACTGCCCACGACGGGGTGTCACCTTCAGAAACACATGATCCCCAACATTAAACTCTAAGGGTCTCTTTATTTGATCGGAATATGCTTTCTGACGATCATGCGCTATCTTCATCCTCTCACGAATCACCTGAACCATCTATGTTGTATTCTGCACTAGTTCCTATCCAAGAATTGCTGACTCTCCGACCCCAATCCATAACAATGGATAACGACAAAGTCGTCCATACAAGGCTTCAAACGGCGCCATACTAATAGTGGAGTGAAAACTATTATTGTAAGATAACTCCACCAAGGGTAAGTTCCTCATCTATGAACCTCCAAAATCAATAACACAAGGGCGTAACATTTCCTCAATATTATGGATGGTTCTCTCTGTTTGACCATCCGTTTGAGGATGAAAAGCAGTGCTAAGGCATTGTTGAGAACCGAAAGGATGTTGGAGACCTCTCCACACCCTAGAGGTAAATGAGGATCTCGATCAGAAATGATCATCCTAGGGACTCCATGAAATCTCACCACCTCACCTGGATACTTCCTCGACAAAACATCCACTGATCTTGACTCCTTGATTGCTATAAAGTGGGACGATTTTGTTAAACGATCCACTACCACCCAAATAACATCATGTCCTCCCGAAGCTCAAGGTAACCCTATAACAAATACCATTGAGATGTCCTCCCACTTCCACTGAGGAATCTATAATGGATGAATAAGAACACCTGGAACATGCTGTTTGGCCTTCACCTTCTAGCAGAATAATCATCTAGACAAATACTCCGCAACTGCACACTTTAGCCCCGGCCACCAAAACCGACTCCTCAAGTATCGGTACATACATGTCACGCCAGGATGTACCGCTAAAGGAGAACTTGGGAACTCTCTATGAATTGTATTGCACATCAAAAAAGGAAAAAAATCCTTCCATGGTACAACACTCAGTGTTGTTCATCTTCTAACCAATCATCAGGGGCCTCACCACAAACAACTCGGTCTCTCCAGACATACACCTCTAGATCCCCCAATTGGGACTCTTCCACCTTATGCATCATGGAAGACTGTACCGTCATCTAAAAAAGACATCCTCTACCCCGAACTTCTCCCATATCAAGATGTAATGCTGATAGTTCTTCCATTACTCTCCATGAATCACCATATTCACCCATAACATCACTATGTGACTTCTGGCTCAGTGCATCAGCCACAACATTCCCTTTTCTAGGTGTATACGATATTTAGAAGTCGTATTCCTATAAGAACTCCATCCACTGACACTGTCGTAAGTTCAAGTCACACTGGGAGAAAACATACCTCTAACTCTTATGATCGCTGAAAAACACAAAGCGCTCACCAATGAGGTAATGTCTCCACGACTTCAGAGAAAACACCACTACTGCCAACTCAAGATCATCGGTGGCATAGTTACGTTCATGGGGATGCAACTGCAGAGACCCATAAGAAACAACTGACCTCTGCTGCATGAGGACACAGCCAAACCCAAGATGTGAAGCATCACAGAAAACATCAAACTGAACTCCCTCAGTTTGAAGACAATGTACTGGAGCACTTACTAACTTCCCCTTTAGATACTCAAAAGCTACCTGACACTAATCAGTCCATATGAATTCTTGATCCTTCCTGGTCAAAGATGTCATAAGAGTTGCAACTCATGAGAAATTGGCTACGAACCTCCTGTAGTAGCATGCAAGACCAAGGAAACTTTGCACCTCTGACACTGTCTTGGGTGTTTCCCAAGACACAAATGCTTCTATCTTCGATGGATCCACAGTTACTCCTTGTTGGGACATAACATACCTTAATAAATGGACTTCTCGAACCCAAAAATCACACTTTGAAAACTTCCCAAATAGTTTATGTGGATGAAGGACTTCCAAAACGGTGTGTAGATGCTCTGCATGCTCCTCCTCAGACGTGGAGTACACAAGGATGTCGTCAATGAAAACCAACAAAAACTTGTCCAAGAACTCATGGAACACAATATTCATCAATCCCATGACCACAGCTGGAGAATTCTTCATGAATAATGGAATTACACGAACTCATAATGCTCATGATGACAATGGAAATCAGTATTCGGAATATCCTCATCCTTCACATACATCTCAAGATATCCTGACCTAAAGTCGATCTTTCAGATCCAACTTGGCCCTTTAAGATGTTCGAATAATTCATCAATCCGAATAAAAGGATAGCGATTCTTTATTTTAACTTTGTTTAAGTGACTATAATTGTCACAAAACCACAAACTACTATCAGACTTCTTCACAAACAAAACTGGTTCTCCCCATGGTGACACACTTGGCCAAACAAAACCGCACTGCAATAGACCATGAAGCTATATACGTAGCTCTTGAAACTCATAAGGGGCCATCCTATATTGATACATAGAAATAGGAGATGCTCCTTGCTGTAGATAGATCCCGAACTCGTTCTCTCGTTGAGGGGGTAAGGCTACAACCACTTTTGGAAAGACATCAAGGTAATCCTTTACGACCTGAGGAAACACTAACTAATGAACCTATGAAGAACTCAGCATCATCTCATCCATCATTGATGATAAGGATGGAACTCGCCTATGACCCATACAAGGATCTCTCTCACCAACAAACAACACTTTCTCTCCATCCGCACCAAGGAAAACAACCTTCTTCCTGATGCAATCCACGATAGCCTGCACCGAATACAACCTATCCATGTCGAGGATGACATCATATGGTTTTATTCATAAACATAGGAAATCTCTCCAAGAGCGGTGCTACGCCAAGAATAGCTAACAGTCTTTACATACTTCAAACAAGTCAACTCAACCTCCAACTGACGTAGTCAACGCCAAGGGCACTAGAAGCCTCTCTACCTCAAGTCCCAAATCATGGACAAGGGTAGGTGATATGAAGGAGTGTGTCGCTCCTGAATCAATCAAGGCATACACCAAGGTAGAAAAAAATCAAAGTGTGCCTCGAATGACATCTGGCTCATCTGGTGCATGCAACACTTGAGCATGGAGCTGACCACGACCACCTCCATAGCCTCTCAGACCCAAATGACGACCACCACCATGGTCATGCTCTGCTCTGTGAGGATAGGGAGCATCATGGGGCTTTCCTTTTCATGCCCCATCTACCTTCTGCTGATCTAAAGCTGGTGAAAATGGCTGATGCTGCCTTGGATAGAACTGCCTCAACGGAGGAACCTGAAGCGTAACACCTGCTGCACGATGGCCGCTCTGAAAGTTCAGGCACTCCCGCTACTGATGACCATGACCACCACAAGAAAAGAAAGCTCATGATCCCTTGGCATAGGACTGAGAGTTTCTGCCTCTGGAGAAACAAGACGTGAAGGGCTAAGACCTACCCTCGGCTGAACAAAAACTCTTCTGCCCCGAAAACCGGGAACCACGGACCACTGCTCTACTTCGTGAGGAATCATGATGATTCACCTCTCATGATGATCTGGTCCTGGCCAAATTCCTCTCGACAACCTCTATCCTCTCCAACACCTCAAGATATGTCTTTATCATAAATGGGGTGACCTAGTGTTAGATATCTATGTTGGGCAGAGAAAAAGGGAGATGATGGCAAGAGGGGGGGGGGGGTGAATTGCCTTTTAAAAAAAGATAAACAAATTAAAATCAAAGTTGAAAGTGCAGCGGAAAAAAAAGAGGCAAGACACAAAATTGATAACGGAGTTCGGCTTAAAACCCAAGCCTAAGTCTCCGCTCCCAAACTCAACCGTTGAGAGATTTACTACCACTTTCTTTTCAATGGTTGTAGCAAGAAACCCACTAGCCTTTTTACAGGTGAAGGCTAGCTCACCTATTACAGCTTGCTTTTTAATGGTTTGAGCAAGAAACCCACTAGCCTTTTTACGGGTGAAGGCTAGCTCACCTTTGACTCAAGCCTTTTAAAAGGAAAGGCTTGACTAACCTCTTCACACCTTAAAGGTGGTGTGAAAACCCAAAAGAATGGAGGATGAGAGAAATGGGAGTTTGTAGGCACAAACTCAATTTAAAGCTCAAAATGATAAATAATGAAAAACCGTTATGAGGAGAAGCCTTGGGCGCCAATGATTGATTGGAGTTGATGAAGACTGCTCCCAAGCTTCTATGGTGGTGCTCCTTGGATGAGGAATTGAGTTGGAGAAATTGGAGGTTCCTTGAAGGAGTCCGCCGGAGGTTTGCCAAATGATGAGAAATGTGTCCCGTGGGCATCCGTGGCTTGGATATGGTTCCGGTATTGATCTGTGGCTTCCTAGTCCTTTATTTATAGAGGGGGAACCCTCATATGGCCGTTAGAGGCCTTCGGAGCCGTTGGGAGGCAAGTGGACAGGCTGGTCAAAAGCCCAACGGCTAGTTTGACTGGCTCCACCGGCTGACCGGTACAGGACCACCGGTTGGCCGGTGTGTGCAAAATGGAGGAGGTCTCGGGCTCAGGCTCCACCGGCTGGCCGGTGAGGAGGCCACCGGTTGGCCGGTGCTGAGGCAGTAGCAAACACTGTTTGGTCTGGGTGCCACCGGCTGGCCGGGGCTGAGGCCACCGGTTGGCCGGTGTGGAGGCAGTGGCTGGACTCTCGGTCTGGGATCTACCGGCTGGCCGATGCTGAGGCCACCGGTTGGCCGGTGCTCTGGACAGTGGAGAGCCTTTCTGTCAATGGTCCATCGGCTGGCCAGTGTCATGCCACCGGTTGGCCGGTGGACTGAAAACAGTCCAAGTCAACTCCTTTGCCACTTCTTGCTCCTGAAATCATGCCTAACAACACAAACACTTGAAAACAATATTAGATAAATGAGAGGGTGATTGTGATCATGAAAATTAAACCTCGAGGGGTACGAGAGGTACAACAATCTACCCCTATTTTGATGATCACAATCACTAAAACAAACAAAGTTAAAAGACTGAAATGAGAGGCATGCTTTAAAATATTTTTCCCCCAATCAATCAAGAATTTCTCCCCCTTTGTGATTATCAAAATAGCACGGGGCATAAAACTTGATTGAGGGAAAAAAAGATTTTAAACCAATTGAAATTTTTGAAATTCGAATTGAAAGTTTTGAATCAAAAATTTGAAATGAAAGTGTTGAAAGAAAAATTGAATAACAGTTTGAAATGAAAAATTTGATACCAAGTGTTGAAATTGAAAGTTTGAATCGAAAATTTTGAAATTGAAATCAAAAGGGCTTAAACGATCCTAACTCCCCCTAAATAAAAACAACAAATCACCGGGGAGAGGTTTTTGAAACCGAGACAAATTTTGGCCCGGAGAGACTCGCTAGAAGGGATTTTTCAATCCACACTTGTCTAGTGGCGGGTCTTCTCCTAAAAAATTCATCATTTAAGAAAATAGTTTTGGGCCTACCATACCGGGCGTTTTTGCAATTGCACTCATAGATTAAGTGCCTGGGTTTTTTACAATAATTTCAAAATTTGTTTTGAGAGCTCCCCCTTACAAAAACAGTGGGTGCATGGGAAGAGGAAGCTAGCTTGGAATAGCCAAGCCCTTGGGTGGTTCTAGATACACGTTGGGAACCTAGTAGTTTGGTCAGATTTTGTTCCCCTTGGGTGAACTTGGCTAAGGATTCCCTTAAATCTTTGATTGTTGATTCCATGGAATCAACATCGGGAAAGTTTTGGATTTTGAGGGACAACTCTTCCTTCTCTTTGAGAAGTTGTTCTTTTTCGGAAGAGAGTTTTTTGAAATTCTTTTTTAAGGCGACAAATTTGGAAGAAAGTTCGTGAAAACCTTCCTCCAATTGATCTCTCGCATGTTAGAGATCCTCGTAGGATAAATGATTGAAAGAATTTGAATTTTAAGAACTAGAGGATGAGGAGTCGGAAGAAGTTACCTCATGGAATGCCATTAGGCATTTGTTACCGTTGTCGCTCGAGGATGAGGAGGATGTTGTGGAGCTATCACTCCATGTGGCCTTGAATGTCTTCTTCTTCTCCTTTTGCTTGGCCTTTTTCTTTTTGAGAGGGCAATCGGGCTTGTCATCGCCTTTAGTACCTTCATGGGTTACTTCTAAAAGTTTCCAAATTTCATTAGAAGATGAGCAAGTAGAAATATGATAAAATTCATTACGGTCTAACCCACAATGAAGAGCATTCATGGCTTTTCCATCAAGCTCAAAATTTGCAATGTCTTCGGGGGTCCATTTGGATTCATCGGAAGAAGAAAGTGAATAACCATGCATGAAAATTTTAAAAATAGGATAACCAATGCTTTTAAGAAATGTGGTCATGCGGGTTTACCAAAAAGAATAGTCGGTTCCATCAAAAAATGGAGCACGACCCAAAGAATAGCCTTCGGGGGCGAAAGGGGTTGATGCCATCACAATGGATCTTAAATTTGAAACCGGTTAGGGTATTACTCAAATTTTCCCTCTGATACCAATTGTTGGGCGGAGAAAAAGGGAGATGATGGCAAGAGGGGGGGTGAATTGCCTTTTAAAAAAAGATAAACAAATTAAAATCAAAGTTGAAAGTGCAGCGGAAAAAAAAGAGGCAAGACACAAAATTGATAACGGAGTTCGGCTTAAAACCCAAGCCTACGTCTCCGCTCCCAACTCAACCGTTGAGAGATTTACTACCTCTTTCTTTTCAATGGTTGTAGCAAGAAACCCACTAGCCTTTTTACAGGTGAAGGCTAGCTCACCTATTACAGCTTGCTTTTTAATGGTTTGAGCAAGAAACCCACTAGACTTTTTACAGGTGAAGGCTAGCTCACCTTTGACTCAAGCCTTTTAAAATGAAAGGCTTGACTAATCTCTTCACACCTTAAAGGTGGTGTGAATTCCCAAAATAATGGAGGATGAGAGAAATGGGAGTTTGTAGGCACAAACTCAATTTAAAGCTCAAAATGATAAATAATGAAAAACCGTTATGAGGAGAAGCCTTGGGCGCCAATGATTGATTGGAGTTGATGAAGACTGCTCCCAAGCTTCTATGGTGGTGCTCCTTGGATGAGGAATTGAGTTGGAGCAATTGGAGGTTCCTTGAAGGAGTCCGCCGGAGGTTTGCCAAATGATGAGAAATGTGTCCCGTGGGCATCCGTGGCTTGGATATGGTTCCGGTATCGATCCTTGGCTTCCTAGTCCTTTATTTATAGAGGGGGAACCCTCATATGGCCGTTAGAGGCCTTCGGAGCCGTTGGAAAGGGCTTCGGATCCGTTGGGAGGCAAGTGGACAGGCTGGTCAAAAGCCCAACGGCTAGTTTGACTGGCTCCACCGGCTGACCGGTACAGGGCCACCGGTTGGCCGGTGTGTGCAAAATGGAGGAGGGCTCGGGCTCAAGCTCCACCGGCTGGCCGGTGCTGAGGCCACCGGTTGGCCGGTGTGGAGGCAGTGGCTGGACTCTCGGTCTGGGATCTACCGGCTGGCCGGTGCTGAGGCCACCGGTTGGCCGGTGCTCTGGAGAGTGGAGAGCCTTTCTGTCAATGGTCCATCGGCTGGCCGGTGTCATGCCACCGGTTGGCCGGTGGACTGAAAACAGTCCAAGTTAACTCCTTTGCCACTTCTTGCTCCTGAAATCATGCCTAACAACACAAACACTTGAAAACAATATTAGATAAATGAGAGGGTGATTGTGATCATGAAAATTAAACCCCGAGGGGTACGAGAGGTACAAAAATCTAGACGCAACGCCTCCTCGAAATGCCTCTCCTTTGCCTCCTCAAGATATGTCTTCCGTATAAATGGGGTGACCTTTCTTATTAGGTAAATGTTGAGTTCATAAGATTTTATCCTTTCACATCCATGTTAAAGTGATTAATATGTTTACTAATTTGGTGTAATCTTATTGTTATTATCATTGGTGTTTTTGGTTTATTTATCAGGAATTATAAACTCTAATATGATGTTATAGTCTCCCAAAAATAATATCGTAGAACTCTGATTTTAGTAAGAATCCATAAGTCTAAGGGGAGGTGTTCCTGATGTCTATTGGTGACCCAATCTGGTTATTGTTCATATTTAACCATGGTTGGGATGTTAAAATAATTAAGTATAAAGAATTATGACATTATCTAAAACTAAATAGTTTTTACAAGACTGAAATTAGATTGAAGAAAATAAAGATAAAACAAGTGATGTGTCTTGATACACCTAATTAAAAAAATAAAAAATAAAAATGGAGTACCATAAGAAGTCATCTCTATGTGGTAATAAAAATTATTTGTTTCTTGGAAACTCTACCATACCATGTCTAGAATTCAAATAACTATATAATATATTTATTTAAAACCTATACATAACCAGAAATATGATATGCATGATAATACTATACCTAATTGGAATCTTTAACACACAAAATTAATTATTCTTAATAGTAAATCTCATCCATGATAGTTTTAAAATATAAAAAGAATATAATATTTTCTCATTTTGGTGAAATATGAAATTATAGGACCTAAAAAATAAAACAAATCTTTTCATCATATTTAAGTATCATGCCTTAATAAAAAACAATATTTTCGGCTTTTCATGAAAACATAAAAATGGAATGAAAGGAAAACCGTTATAGATATTAGATTTAAATCACCATAGTAAGTGATAATTAAGGGATATGGTTGTGTTTTAATGAATCATTCAATATCCATAACTTGAAAAAAATGGAACAAAATATATAGAATCATTTATAAAAGAAAATAATAATTATAAAGATAAATTTTAATTGATAATATCATGTTGTTCTTAATATATGAACCTGATATAAAATAAATATATTGAATTTTAGTAAAAATAAACAAAAACATGAAATATAAATACATGAACTGTCCTAAAAATTGTCATATCATTATCTTAATGGGATATACCCTAGGTCAAATAAGTTCCTGGCCCAGGTGGATCCTTTTATAAATAGATATACATACAAAGCATCTCATTCATACCAAGACCATAAGTTAGAGTAGCTTACTAAACATGTGATATCTCTACTAGACGGAGTAACATTATAACTTCGATGTAATATTCTATGTAAAATAGTATCATTCCTTAGTATAGTTGATGTATTAAGTTTTCTTCTTTGAAACCCATGTATTACTAAAAAATATTAATATATTTTAGTAATAAAACATTACATATTACAACACAAAAAAAATAACAATAATACAACCACATTTTTTAACAACCTTAATAGATTCAACCCCTTTTTAACGAGAATAAAAATTTAATAAACATGTCTCCCAAAAAGGAAGATCTGATTCACATAACAAAATATAATTTTCAAATTAGATTTTTTGTTTCAAAATTAAGAGGATGAAATCCTTGGTATACAGAAATGAAGAAACAATTTTTATATGTTCAGAAACATGTATTTGAAAAATAATTAGAAAAAACAAGTCGCTAAATAATTTTTTTGAAAACCAAGTCATTGAAACATCATCGAATAAACTAAAAAAATAAAATAAGAATAATAAACTTTTACAAGATTCCAAAAGATCTCTTATTTTTTAAAACATTTTTTTAAAACATTGGTTTTATTTATTACATTCAATTAATAATTAAAACCCTAACTTTTACCAATAAGGTATGTGGAAAAGAATATAAGTATATTTAAGAAATAATATTATTGAAATGTAAAATAATGTATAATTTATGAACTGGTAAATCAGGAATAAATTTTTATTCCAAATGAGAGTTATGAGAAACAAGGTTTTTATATATGATAAATCAAAAAATGTTAAATTTTGAACTATTATATAATTTCTTGTATGTGTGGGAAACATGAAATAAACCATGGATTTTTGTTCATAATTATATGTAAGGATAAACCTACCTAGATTCATTGAATAAAATATCCTTGGTATTATTCCATCATTAAAAAGAATGAATGGATTTTAGAAGCCCATTTAGAGACATTCAAGAATTATCATTCCAGTAATCGTGAAATTAATGAAAAATCCAAGAGGTAGAGTAGATAGAAACAAGAGTAAATATATATAGGTATATTTATCAAATTATAGGAATAAGGGACCTTATAGGATTTAAATTTTAATTGGGAAAATATAAGAATCTCAAAAGTACTAATAATGGACATAATTAATCATTTTATAACACCATAGATCATTATTGTATTCCTCCTATAACACTTTTATTAATTAATAAACATCTCAAAGAACTTTTTTTATAATTTACATCAATATATAATAAATATCACTCTATAATTGTTTATAATTTGATCATGCATAATATTTTTCTCTATTTTTTAGAATATGTTTGATAATACCCTTCCCAATAAAAATTTATAATTCAACACCCCTAATTAATTAGTTGAGAATTATATCTTATGTATCTATTGTTTAAAATTATTCATTATAGTGATGTCTCTTACATACAAAAAAATTATAAATGTATGAACTCTTATGAATAACTCTAGAAGGAATGTATAATATATTTCTAAAAGTTAGAGAATTTAAATTGCATAGTTTCACATTATGATTCATATCATAATTAGTAAATATATAATGTATTTAATTTAATTGGAAAATAATCCTCTTATTAAAATTCAATATTTCTTATAATTAACAAAAATATACAATATTATTCCAATATGAAATTTTTTCTCATAATCGGAAAACCCAACATGTAAAATATTTTCAATATGTAATATATTTTATAATATGTATGTTTTTTCCTCTAGTCAAAAAAACTATTATGTACTATATTTTATGATCATACTGTATTTCCCATATGTAATAATTTCCCATAGAAAAAAACCATTACATAACATGTATTTTTATACATAATATATTCTTCTTACTATAAGTATTTTCTTAGATAAAATATGTATACATAATATACTTATTCCCACAAAATATATTTTTCACATGTATACTAGTCTATTTACTAGTAAAACCAACACATAATATATTTATAAATATATATTATATTTGTTAAAATTTATTTTCCCCCTTATATGTAAAATAAGTATATATAATATATTTTCACATATGTAATAGAATTTCCTTTTTAAAGAATATAGTATGTAAGATATTTTTGAAACTCCATTATAATCATTAATATTTTTCCTTTATTAAAATTTCCAAAAGTAAAATATCAAACATAGGAGAAATAGTATATAATATATTGAAAAAAACACATGGTTCCTTATATAGAAAAAAAATATCACAAGAAACATAGTAAATATACTAGTAGCCACATCACAACATTATTCCCCTTGGTTATGGAATGATCGTATATATACCCATTACCACCCAATAGTTCTATATACCATAACATTTATTCATCCTTGTATAGTTATAAAACCCCAAGATTGAATTTAATTTGATTCTAAATATCCTACATATATAAACACAACAATCACATTAATAGTATTAAAACATAGAATGTTCACTTGAGATCTGGTCAAAATAAAGTGATAGAGAAAAAAATTAATATATAATACATTTTTACCTATAGATTACACCATGTGTGCTATAAAATATAAGTGAGAAGTGTTTTAACTAATAGTTAAAAATATATCATTGAGATAGATGTGATAAATTTTTATTCCCTGATTTACCCACCTTCAAAATATATGTTCACTAATTGTTCTAATAATAGTTTGTTACATGATAAGGTTTTTTTGGTGAATTTTGGAAGACATAATGATGAATAATTGTGGTGGTAATGATACTGGTGTGTTTTAATGACAAGACAATTATGTGATATATATTAAATAACATTACTCATGAATATTTTAATTTTTGGTTAAATTATATTACTTTAGTTTATTTTTAGATTTATTTTATGTTTTATTCAACCTATTGTTTTGAAAATTTAGTTAACAACCATTTTTTTAATTGTCATGAAGTAAAATAGATTAACTCTAGTATGTAATTTTTTTTGTTGGGTTGAATTTAAAAGAACATACTAAAAACCTAATTTTTAATAACCATGACTAAATTAATAAATTAATTTAAAGAAATTTTTTATGTTTTGTAAAAATTAATGTGTTAAAATAAAAAATATATAGAAGAAAAAATAATCTTTCTAATTTGTGGGAAAATTAGTTTTTCAGAAATAATATTTTTGATATAAATAAATCACTGCCTTCTTATTAAATATGTAACATTAAAATAAAATATCAATTATAAGATAAAAGAATAAATAGTACATACATTAATAGAGAATAATGAGGATGAACATTGAAAACATTTGTTTCACTATTGGAATTTTATGTAATCATTGTATATGTATAATTCATATAAATAATTAGGTAAACATAAGAAAAATTGGTAATCAAATTAAGAATATATCTAGAGGGAAACAATATTTAAAACATTAATTGGTTTTGGGATAAATAATCTTGTCTCACTTATTATATATATATATAACATGTTGTTCTCTAAAAAACATCTTATATTCTAACCGAATGTGATGTGAGGACAATATACCTATTTTGAAACATGCATTTCATACATAAATATTAAATATTATGAGATGAATATTCCAATTGATAATATTATGATCCATGATAGAATAATATATGTTTAGTTTCTTTCAAAACATGTATAAATAAAAAAACTTTTTCATAAATTATCTCATCATCTTCTACTATGATATTCATACCTAAAACCATTCATTGAAATGACCTACTAATTTTTTTTTCATAACATAGAAAATTAAATCACAAGAAAGGGTGATCATGTATAATTTGTATGGGTAAATATGTAGGATATCAATGATCATTTAATAATTATATGAGCATAATGGTATGATAACTACGGATGAATATTTCAAAACCATTACCTACATATCATAGATCAAAATATTGAGTGATGGCATAAATCAGAGTAGGTCATAAGACATGAATCATAAAGAAAAAGAATAACATGGGCCATGAGAGAATAACATTAGAACAACACGTATGTTTTTTGTAGATACATAATAATATAAAATCACTTCTATAGTTGAGGCACACTACCATGAATATATTATTAAATTCGGTTGAATCCCCATTCCAAAATACCCTTAGTGAATGTTCACACCAAATACTATCATAGTGTAAAGTCATGGTTTTTCAATGTAATTTTTTTTTAATTATTTGGGATTATTACGGGTCTGAAAAAATGGACGGTGTGTGATTTCGAGGCCCATTGTGCTCGGAATGAATTTATAAACTTTTTTAAGTTACGTTCATTAAACGTGCAGGTGGGGTTTTCTATCTTTTCCACCGAACCATTTGCGGTCGAAGTGAAGCCTCCCTTACGAGAATCCCAGAACTCTGGATTCAACGGTGTCCTCATATTTTTAATCCATGAATTGGTTCAAAATATAGAAAACTCCACCTATTCATTTATGGAACACACCTTAAAAAATGTTTCAAAATTCATTCTAGGAATACTATGCCTCAAAATCATGCACCACCAATTTTTGAAAACTCGTAATAATTCCAAATAATTAAAAACATTACATGGAAAAATTTGGTCTTTACATTCTCCCCAACTTACATATTTCTGTCCCCGAAAGCCAAAAAATATTCTAAAAAACATATGGGGGGTACTAAACATTAATCTAAGCCTCCCTCTCTATGTTCTCTCCTAGGGGTTCCCATGCTGCTAGGGAATATGCACCAGAGGGATCGATCGTCCATGAAGTACCCACTCATGTCGATATTAAATCTCTACTGGAACCTCCCTAAATGTTGCCCCATCATCAATGTCTAGATTTCTCAAGTCCATAACATGTGATTGATCATTCACGTAGCTACTCAACTGTGACATGTGGAAAACATCATGAAATAGATGAATATATGGGGGAAGAGCTAGGTGATACTCTGACTCGCCAACTCTACTAAGAAGTTGAAAGGGTATGATGAACCTCGAAGATAGATTGTTGCCCCGGCCGAATCTCTGTAAACCTCGTCAAGGTGAGACATGTAGGAAGACATGGTCTCCCTCCTTGATCTCAAATGGTTTCCATCTCTTATTATAATAATACTTTTGTCTTCTCTGTGCAATCTTCATCCACTCTTCGATGATCTGCACCTTCTCAGTGGTAGATCATACCAACTCAGGGCCCATAAGTGTTGGACCCCTAGGTCTGTCCAGCATAGATATGATCTTCATTGTTGAACGTACATGGCTTTAAATAGTTCCACACTGATGGTGGAGTGATATATGTTGTTGTACGTGAACTCCACCAAGGGAAAGTGTTCCTCCCATCTAAGGCGAAAATCTAGGATGCAATCATGAAGCATGTCCTCCAGTGTCTTTATGGTCTGCTTTGTCTGACCATCCATTTGTGGATGAATAGAGGTGCTCAAATGTAGTTGAGTCCCAAGTGCCTCCTTTAATCCCTTCCACAACATGAATGTAAAATATGTGCCACCTTCAGAGATGATCGTTGATGTAAACCCATGACTCTATAAAATTTCATATATGTAGAGGCGTCCCAAGCCCTCTACAAATCCCTGCTCTCGAATGGGTAGGTAGTAGGATGACTTGGTGAGTTGTTCAACGATCACCCAGATGGAATCATTGCCCCTAGATGTATGTGGTATCCCTATAAGGAAATATATTGAAATTATATCAAACTTACACTTTGGTCCCACTAATGGATGCGCTAAGCTTGCTGGAACCTAATGTTTGGCCTTCACTTGCTGACAAGTGAGGCATCGTGAAACAAACTCTGCCACTACTTTATTTATCCATGGACACTAGTTCTGATGCTGGAGGCCCGGGTACATCTTTTCCACACCCAGATATACCACCAGAGAGGACATATGGAACTCCCTCAACACATCCTCTTATAGAACCAATAATACCATGATGAATCCTCTGAAGAGGATGAAGTGATCCCCACATTTACAAAATCAATCAGGTGCATGTCCTAAGGATATCTGAGTACATGGAGCCTCACAGTCAATGTCCCCAAGTTTTTCCTCACGAACATGCTAAATATGTGGGGTGTGACAGTCATAGACTGGACGTAAGCTGCTCCATCTCTATCCACAAAGGATATCTGCAACACGACTAGCTGCTATGTCACCTCACTTAGAAACTATAAACCAGACCTCCTACAGAGTGCGTCTTCTAATATGTTCCCCTTCCTAGGTGTGTAGACTATCTCAAAGTCATATTCATGGACGAACTCTAGACAATGTCGTTATCTCATGTTCATTTCCTTCTATGAGAATATATACATGAGACGCTTTTGATTAGAGTAAATAGTAAACTGTTCACCCATCAAGATGTTTTTCCACATTCTCAATGTGAAGACCACTACTGCAAACTCCAGGTCATGGGTACTGTAGTTATTCTCATGTTGTCTAAACATTCATGAACTATAAGTGATCATTGCTCATTCCTGCTTCAGGACACATCCCAGTAAAATCCATGATGCTTTATAGAATACTACATACCCAACACCCTCTTAAGGTAGCCTCAAGATGGGGGCACTCACCAGTCTCTGCCTCATCTCTTGAAAACCTTGTTGGAATCTCTCTGTACTAATGATGGGTTGTCCATTATTCGTCAACACTGAAAAGGGTGCAGAAACTATAGAAAAGTCAGGTACGAATCTCTAGTAGTACCCAGCCAACCCCAAGAAACACTGCACATCATTCATACTCAGGTGTGGATCCCAAGCTATCAGAACCTCTATCTATACCAGTTCCACTGCAACTCTAGCCTACAAGATAACGTGTCATAGAAAGTAGACCTCCTGTATCCAGAACTGGAACTTCGAGATCTTACCATAAAGATGGTGCTCTTAGAGTGTATCCAAAACTATCTTTAAGTGCACAGCGTGCTCTTCCCCAGATGCTGAGTACACCAAGATGTCATTAATTAATACCACCAAAAAGCGGTTTAGGTATGGCAGAATGATCTTGTTCCTATTGCCCACGAACACAGATGGATCATTGTTCATGCCGAAAGGCATCACCAAGAACTCGTAATGGCTATACCGACATTTGAAAGTTGTCTTTGGTATGTCCTCATCCCATACCCTAAGAAGATGATATCCGGATCTTAGATCTATATTCGAACACAAATATTCAGGAGAAAAAGATAGTTTTTGGAAATTTAAAGGATTAATAAAATAACAATGTTATTTTATTTAATTTTTTCATTGCCTCTAATAGATGAGTGGAGGTGGCAGGATAAGAAAAATACCAATCCTTCAAATGGATTTACTCTTCATTACATGTAACTGCATCATTGGGAATTTGGGAGGTCCATTATGTAAATAAACCTCATAAATTCCTCAGAGCATTACCCACCTCTTCCCCCTATTTATATGGAGTGCGGGGTGGGGTGTTGTCATGGCTTCACCAAGAGATAAAGCTCTGGCAAAGTACCACGACACCAACCACGGGGAGGATGATACCGGTTTCAGCGAGCGGTGACGAGCACCACCAAATCATGAACTGAAATCAACTAAGAATAATGTTTTGTCGATCGTCATTAGAGGACGTCTTATCCAGGTAGGGGGATTGTTTTAAAGTTCGTCTTTATGAGATAACTTGTTGGCCGCCTGATACGATGCTAACGTGGAGGGTGCTGGTCAAACGAACAAGGCCCAAACACTCCGCCACTTTGGTATTTGTTTTGTTTTTTAGACTTATTTTCCAAAAGTGGTGGTAGGATGAAACCAGAGGACATGCAATAGTGATGGTGGCCTGAGAGCCTCATAGGCACTAACGGCACAAAAAACGGACCACCGGAGCACGTCTGGTGGCCCTGGAAGAAACTGTTGGCCAGCCATGTCGGCGGCTGCAGCAGGAGACCCATGGTGACCCGCCATGTGCGGTGGGAAGAGGCATGCCATTTCGTGTTGTGGTGGCTTGAGGTGGCTAGCCCGAGCCATTCTAAAGGGACAACGACAGCTCCTGTAGGGGCCATTGGCGGCAGCAGCCATGGAAAGAAGGCCGTGGAATGAGGGGATGACGTGGTCCGGAACTGTGCCCCATTGGTAGAGTTAGGTCAGCCAAACGGCCGATCGTTTCATGTAGTGGGGTTGTGCCCCACCAGTGGAAGAAATAGCCCTGCAACAGTGGGGCCAGCAGAGAAGGTGGTCCCCCTTCTAGTAGACCAGACCGGATGCGGGCTGGTCGAGCAGGTCGGACACGTGGGCCAGTGTGGGTGGGTCGAGCCCCACCCGGCAGTCTGGGCCAACTGTGGCCAGGAACCGTGAACCAATAAGCCGACCTCCATGGACCCGACCTAGTGAACTGGGCGATCCATTAACGGGCCATACCCTGGGGGTCAGGTAGACCCCAGGAGCTGTTGTGTCGGGCCGGTGAGACCGAGTCGGACCAGGCCCAGAGCCAACCGCCCCTCAAATAAATAAACAATTGTAACTGAAGAACTAGGTGTCTGTTTGACACTCCTTCAGGTGTGTTGGGACCCATTTCGAGAAGAGGACCGATTGGCATATTCTGTTGGGCCCGATCGAGCCAGGCATGGCTGAGGTGTGATCACCCCTCTTTCAAAAAAAGGGATGTAACTAACAGAACAAGCATTTGATCGATGCGCCATCTATGGAATAAGGATCCTTGAGACAAGGCAGTCCTTTCGATATACTCTAAGTGAGTTTTAATGGATTTTGAAATGTGACTCGGGTTGTATCAGACATGAATCCAACTGTTCTCTTTTTACAAATGTACTCATATCTCACAAACCGAGTGTCCAAATGATGCGTCGTCTGTCACATTGGGACCCCTGTGATGGGATGGTCCCTTGGGTATGATTTTTTTTGGAATTAGTATTGGTTAAAATATGATTGATTTCTTGAGGATCGATTCTCCCAGAATAAAGCATGATATGAATGGGAATCCTATGATCGGTTGTCTTTGAAGTAGTGACCATGTGTGGGTCAGCATCATGGAGACCATGTGTGGATCAACATCTAGAGACCCTATGTGAATCCACATCATAGATACCATCTATGGATATGTATCATAGCGAACCTATGTGGATAAGAATCATAGAGGCCCTATGGGGATCGACATCTAGCTACCATGTGTGGATCAGCATCATAGTGACCCTGTGTGGATCACCGTTCTATCGACCCTGTGTAGATCAGCAGAACGCGACCCGATGAGGACTAGCCTTAGAGAGGACCATTGTTGATCCGTGATATATGACCCTATAAGGATCAATAATGGAACAACTCCCTCATGTTTCAGTTGTGGAAACTTCTTAATGGAATAAAATGATATAACTTTAGTCTAAATATCTTTATTCTTGAACTCTGAGTTGTATACCTAGTTTGAACTGTCTTTTTTTCTTTGTGATTCATTATTTAGATCATGCTTGTGATATAACATTCATGGTATTTCTTGGGATGTTTTCCTTTGTAGATTCCTCAGATACCATTGGGGGTCTTGGTGTCCCCTATTGAGTTGTTATACTCACCCCTGCATGGGCTTCGCCCGTACGCGTGTGTCTAGTGTAGACTACTAACACTCCGAGGCATAATTTGGAGGTTCGAGAATTGGTGGAGATTTGGGTGATGGGAGTAGTTGAGATCCTCTCCTTCGACATAAGACATACAGCTACTACCCTCCAGGTAGAGCTCCAGGGCATATGTGATGTCTATTTACTTTCTTTTCAGTTTCTATGGCTTGTATTCTTGCTCACTATTTTTATTTTACTGTTGTACTTGTGGTTATACATTACTATCATGGTTATACCTTAATTTTTTTGGTTGTTTAATTCATATTCCCTTTTAGAGTGTGTAAAGATCTTTAAGTCAATGCCTTCCCTATTCGGGAAAAGCCTTTAGGTTCTAGTCACCAACCCCTAGCCTATGGAAGGCGGGCTTCGGGTAGTCGCGTCTGGGCCCCATGTGACGGGTCATGACATGTATTGTACAACATCCCCTATTTTAAACTAGTTTAGCTTTGTATTATAGTTCTTATTATCCCTTGAGATAGACATATTTTTCTTATTAATTAGTGGGATATATAATTCAAGTCCCATCCATAAAAAATGAAAATGATATATATTTATATTCTAAAATATCATATGAAATTCATCATAAAATGAATATGGAAAGTAAAATAAATTCATAAATATTCCATAATTCCATCATAGTATAACCCATGGAAAATAAATTATTTTCATAAAGGTTTCATCATAACATAATTTACCCATGGGAGATAAAAAAATTTCATAAAAACCTTATTAAATCATCATCATTATACAAAATATAATGAATGATATTTGTTGATATAATTGTATTATATCTATATTAAATCATAATTAAAATTATATGATTTTATCATTGATTAAAAATTCTTTCAAAAGATCACTAAAAACATTATTAAGGAAAATACCATTTTCACATTCAAATCACATGTTTAAAATATAAAATTTTCTCAAATATTATGTAAAAAATTTATTTGAATGTAAACATAGATATTTTTAAATAAATATTCAACTAATTGAGCATTTAGGATACCAGGATACTCTGTTCATGTCATTAACATTTAAATAATGATTCTTTTCACATTTTTTATAAAATAACATAAGTAAACCATTTTGGAAATTTACAAGAAGATTCCTTTTAGTAATTCTTTTATAAATTCAATCATGGATAAAAAATCATTATAAACCAAAGAAAATGTTAAATATATACTTAAATATATTTTTAGAATATATTGATATTTATGAAAAAGTATTTTCTACCACATGGAGAAATAAAATCAGTTTTCCATAAAAAAAATTTCTTTCATTATCTTATTTAATTAAAGAGGGAAAAATAAAATAAAAATGTGATATATCTATAAATAACCAAATAATATATAAATTCATAGGAATATTGAAATATGGGCCATAAAATTTCATAATTAGAAACATAATTATAGACAATCCTATTAAACCCTGAAATTATAGCATAGACCCCTTTACGCATTGGGAAATTTTGAATTATAAGGACCATGAAAGAATAAAATAAAATGAAAAATATAATATTATAAAAATTAGAAAATTCAAAATATAACATGATCAGTGGTGGTTCATGTACTCGTTATAAATAAATATAGGTTTACAATAAATCTTATGTCCAAAATAAGACAATTAAGATGATAAACCCTTACATCATGTTCGACATGCTTCTATGGCACTCTAACATAATGTATAAAAAATTAAAATTTATTGTAATTTTATGAAATAATCATTTATATAATTATAATATCATATATGATATAATTATAACATTTAATTGTCTATTGATAAATAAATCCTTATAAAAACCATTGTTCCTAGGTGTTAACTGCTTCATTTTTCAAGAGAGTTTCATCTCACTAGTTTCAGTACTTGTTCTTTATTCATTATTCCATAATATCTATATTTTTAATCAAGAAATAAATATCATCTATATTAATTGTATATATAGACTCATATAAATAATAAATATATAGAAAAACGAATTACATTATTCATTGAGTTAGTAGGCCTTACATACACATGAATTTTGTTTTTTACATTTCAATAGATGGAAAAATATAATGGTAAATAGTAATTCTCCATTAAGGAATTATTTATATGATATATATCTAATAAATTTATTTAATCTATCATTATAATCATCCATCTAATTAGGAAACAAAAAATTAATCAAATCATTTTTCTGATGTTGTGGGCCACACGTATACACGAGTGACACTATTAGTTCCCAATAGATGATAATATAGGATGGTTGATATTATATTTAAAATATATAAGATTAATTATTTCATAAATATCATATATAAAATTTCTAGCCATCATAATAAACATCCATAAAATATGGTTATGGAATGTTAACTATATCACTATGGGAGGCGGTAGTCCACAAGTATGCACAAACAATACTTTAACATCCAATTTGATGGAAAATAGGGTTATTAATAGTGGTTAGATAATTATTATAAAATTTAAGTATATTTAGATAACTTAATTTATTATTTAATGATATATATCACTAATTTTGAGAATGTAGAAGAAGAAATAATTGAAAGAGGACATATAAGATGATTATTTATTCTTTGAAATTCCTCCCTCATATCATTTCATAAATACGATGGAAATTGTATTTTAATAATAAAAACTCTTATAATTCATGATTATATAATATTTATGATAATATTTTAGGATTTAGTGGATCTATATGTCACAAATATGTTTAACGAAGATAAATGATTGGTTCCCTTTAATAATTGGCGGACAAGAAACACATGGGATTTCATAAAAGATTAAAAAATAAAAAAATTATACCCATGATAATTTCATCAAAGTCACTATATATTAAATGTTAGGATATTAATATATTGAAATATGTCCAAAAATTTTAATTTAGTATTTTTAAATTGAAAAACATTTCCAAATCTCTCAGTTTCACCCCTAGTAACCATACTTAAACATTAACCACAATAGAAAATTTTATTATTGTTTAATACTCAATATGAAAAGAAATTAAGTTGAAATTATTAACACTATTAATTTTTTTAATTAAAAATATGGTTTAAATTTTAATAAATCAAATAAATATATGTGGGATGTTTTAATTTATTATTAAACCTACAAATCACAATGAAAATATATTTTTTCCAAAAAACATTTCTATAAGTATAAATTTTTTAATACCAAAATCCTATGAAAAATTATATTAAAATGAAACTAATTGAATAATTAATAATTTAAATTAACTAGATTAAATTTTAAATAATTTTAGTTAAAAATGAATCTTTTTAAATTCATGATATGAAAAGATTTATTTCAATAAAAAATATTATATTTTAAAATTCATTGGAAAATCAATCATTTCATAAAATTATTTATATATCACCCTAAGATAATTTTTATATGATGGTTTAAAAAATTAAAATTATTATATTCAATGAAAAAAATTCTAATTTGGGTGAAATGAATTTTAACGTAAATATGTAAAACATAATGTAAAATAGTTTTAATAACAAAATTTGTTTTATTGAAAAAAATTACTTATATAATAACTCTGAATATTTATAATTCAAATGTAATTATTTTCTTTATTAAAAATAAAATTAATCAAATGTCACATTATGTATAAATTATCAAAATAATCGTTCTCATAAATCAATTAATTTAATGGAAAGTAGTGAGAGTGTTTTAAAAATCATTATTTTCATTATTCTCTTAAAAATCTCTCATTTCAGACAAATCCCAAAATTTCAATGGTAGTTAATTTTCATGTATTTTTTTATAAAATGATAAATATTTTATAAAATTTAATTTTTTATATTTTTATAAATTATTAATAGTTTCCTTGTAATAGAATCAATAATTTCTTTTTTGAAGAAAATGCACGTTTGAAGCATAAAATGACATCAGTAAAAATTGAAATCATATTTACCGAGAATTAATTCATAAATTTTTATTGAGTATGACCATTATAAATATATTTCACATTTCAGTTAATCTAATTTACACCCACCAATTTAATATCTATATAACATTTAAAAAATATTTTCTTTATAATATATCTCAATTTTCATAAACCATGGTGTCATGTGTTTAAAAATATATTAAGCTTATTATTATACTAAAATAATTTTTTGGGGTGTTACATTATCCACCATAAAAAAATTCCACTCTCGCAATTTTATCTTTGTCAAATATGGTAGAATATTTGAAATCACCTTTACCAAAATCCCACGTCGTACAAAGGGATAATAAATATTCCTTTTAAAAGAGAAATTGTGAAACATAAATGTTACCATAAATTAAAAATAATTGGGTTAGTTTATAAGGTTAACACTGTTGGAAGTTTAAAATATAGAAACATAGGATAAAACCAGTGTTCAAGGACTATTATAGATTGGCAAAAAACATGTTCCATATAATGTTAATGAAAACAAAACCTAAAACAACTGAATTCATTATTTTATATTAATACTGGATTTATTACATAAGGTTACACTTAATAGACAAGAAAATATAAATAATTGTATTTTATTATGAAAATATTTACATTAAATAAAATTTTAAAAATATAAAAACATCACCTTTATTGTGAACTTCCTTAGCATCCTCAGACATAAAGCTGCATTGGATTACCTAGGAACGTACATATGAAATGGTTGAGATATAAATCCAAGTTAGGGAATAAAAACATAATAACATGAATAGAATAATACATGTTATAAAATATTCTTATAAATTGTTCACTAACAGAGTATTAATCATAAACAAGAATAATGAAACTTGATATATCAAGATAATCAAAAAAGAAACCGGGTAATTGTGGGAATAACTTAAAACAAAACATCATAAACAAATCTCAAGGATACCTTCCTGGAAATCATTATGGAAAGTGTAAGATAAATTAATATGGTTGTCCACATGTACCAAAAATATGTTTTAGGAGTCTAAACATGACCAAATGCGTTGGAGTGCGATATAATTCAAGGCTAACCCATTACTTTTGTTTCATTCTAATGATTAAGTGTCCAACATAGATTATACAGCATGCATTCATTCAGCATCATATTTTGTTATATGATAAATTATATTGAAATAAAAAAAAATTATAATTAAAATAATTATAAGTGTGTTAATGTGAACACCCTTGATAGGAAATGGGTATGGTATGCATTACATAATTATTTTGGCAATAAGTGTCACTGTGAAATTTCATCAGCATAACGACATCACATAAAAGTTACTAAAATGGGTTTATGAGGGAGAAATGGGAATAACATCATTTCCAAATCATATTATAAGTAATATTGAAATTTAAATGCATATCTCATCCTATATTAATTGGAAATACAATTCATAAGATAATAATAAAACCTTAATAAATAAGAGAATTTGAGGATCTCTTACTTGAGTGTCCGAATTAAAATTCTACAAATAAGATTAAGGAGAACTTGGGAGAACTTTTGAAGGAATATAGATAAATTAGAGTATAGTAATGAAGTTTTACAAGGATTTTTATTTAATGGAAATGGGACATGAGATCATTTATATAGTAAATGAATGGGGAATTAATTATCATTTCTCAAACATAGTTTTGAACTCTATATAACAAAATAAGAAAAAAAACATAAATTTTTTTTCCCGTGTTTTTTCTAAATTTTAGTGGTTTTAATTATTTTATAAGTACATGGGAGAAAAATAATAAAATAATAACCTTGTTTATGTGGAAGTGAGTCATAATCTTAAGAAAATTATGTTAAAACCTTAAAATATATTTATGGTTAGGGAAGATTCAGGGAGGCTTTATAAAATTTATAAAATTACATAAAATCACATTTTTCTAAATGGAAAAGATATATTTGGTCATGTAATCCTATAATTTAATTAATTAAAATATTTTAGGGTCATTAGGATTCCATAATACAAATAGTATATTTATACCATATGTAATTTTTACCCAGAAATTCAATACTCTCCAAAAATTATGAAAAATTCACCAAAGGTAAATTTAGACATTATAATTCCATGAAATATTATTAAATTTATCTAAATAATTTTATAAATATTTATATTTTTTACTTTAAAAATGATAATACTCATTTTTTTGAGAAAATCCAGTTTTTGTTGATAATTACAGTATTTGAACCCTTATAGAAATTACATTTTTCTTTGAAAAATTATATGATAATTAATATTTGTTAAAAATTATATAAAAATAATAATTTACTAAAATACTATTTGTTTCCAAAATTAATCAATTCATGAAAATAAATTCCTTAATTTTATTTTAATAGAAACCAATAATACTATTTTTTTGTATCAAGATAAAATACATTAATAAATTAGTAACAGTATAAAGAAAATATATTCATTATTCTATAAAAGAATATCCATATGCATATTTAATGTTTATTGATTCATATAAATTTAATACACCGATAAACACACTATCAGTAAGGTCTATGGCATTGATACTTTATGTGATGGTTCTACGTAGATGGTTTTGGTTGTGATCTCAATAAGCTATAGATTCTCTAATAAAATATTTCACTCACTATTATACTGGTAGATCTCAGATTGTTCTTGGATAATGTAAAATCCTATAGATTCTATCTCTTATATTCTACGATAAATTGGCTTCATAGGTTATGATCAATCTGGTTAAGGCTATTAATTCATTTATCTATTACAACTGTATTTGTTTAAACCCTGTATTTATACTAATCAAATGATCACTTTACAGTGACCATATTATCAATGGTAATGTTTTTCAATAGTCTTTTAAATATGATAATATATAATAAAACAAAATTATTATATGTGTTTCCTATAACCATATTACATAATAATACATTTATTTAAAGAATAAGGGGAATTTTATTGATAAAATTTTTGGTCATTACAATCTTCCCCACTTAAGAAATTTTTCAATTCAAATTTTCATTTACATCAATAAAATAGATAATGATTACTTTGTTTCATTACCTCCTTCAGTTTCAATATTTCTTCTTCAAACATGTGGTTTCTCCACATCACTTTCACAAGGTGAGTTGCCCTATTTCATAGAACATTATCTCAATGATCTAATATTTTCAGTGGTAGATCTTAAAAGGAAAATCCATCCTCCAAATGTTCCACCTATGGATTGATTACATGTGAGGGGTCTGGTAAGTAATTAATCAATAAAGATACATGGAATACATCATGTAGTTAATATAGGTTAGGTTTAAGTGCTACTCAATAGGCCACCACTCCGATGCGATCAAGGATATCAAAGAGCCTAATATATCTTGAAATATGATTTCTATTCTTCCCAGTTATCTCCTATTTCATCCATGGTGATATTAGGAGGAATATAATTTATATAACTTTAGAGTCTAGGTCTCTTTGATGATTGTTGTCATAGCCCATAATTGAAATCTGAGTAGCATTGATGTGTTACTGAATGGTCTTAGACTTTTCCATCATTTCACCAACCATTTCAAAACCAAGAAGTTTCTCCCCCAAGTTTATCCTAGCATGCAGGTGTTTTACACCTCTCCCCATAAAGGGATTCATTGGTAGTTATTTGGATACTCGAGTGAAAATTGTTTTTGTATGAGAACTCCACCAATGAAATATATTGGTCCCATCCTCTTCAGAACTCTATAGAAAATTCTCTCAACATGTATTGAAATGCCTAAATAGTCCACTCATCTTGGTGTTTAGATTAAGTATGATATTTTGTACATAATTTCAAATTAGTGTTTATACCATGTTGGTGAATTTTCGACAACATGTATGTGAATCACAGATCTCTATCAGATAAATAGATAGTGGTACTTCATGCAACCATACCACTTCTTTGATTTATATCTGGGAAAGTTGATACAGTGAGAAGTCCCCTTGAATCTCAATGAAATGTGTAGTATTTTTAAGAAGATCCACCACAACCCATATATAATTATTTTCTATCAATATATTTGGGATACCAGTGACATATTCTAGGGTTATGTTTTCCTTTTCCATGTTGGTATATGTAATGGTGTCATTTTACCCTTGAATTTTTTCCTTTCCACCTTCACTTGCTAACATACGAGACATATTAATGTATATTCCATGATATCCTTCATCATATTATTCCACCAATAGTGTACCTGGATATCCTGATACATCTTTATTCTAATAGGATGGATTCAAAAGGTTGAGCTATATGCACCATCCAAAAACACTTTCTTTTACTCATGATTCGATGGTACATATTCTCAACCCAAATCTTACAACATCGTCTTCATTAACATTGAACTCCAAGGATTTTACTTTTCTTATAGATTCTACTATATTCTAAATTACAAAATAATATCATTTATCACCCTTTATGTTTTCCAAAATATATGGTTGATGAATCATTTTTTGAAAGGATTTATGATGTTCCTTCCTTTATGTTTCTAATTTTCGTCCTCTTCAAGTTTAATAGATTGGATCCTTCTCCATTCTCATAAATAAAAATATTTTCTAGATCATTTCCACATGGAGAATATTTCTATTTATTCTCTTTCCCTATATGGTATTGAATTGAAAAATCATAGTCGTTCATCAACTCTAACCATATTCTTTGGCGTATATTCATATCATTCTCTATGACATACCGTTGAGGATTTTTTCAACCGTATATATTTCAAAATTATCCACAATGAGATAAAACTAACATATTTTAAAATATATTATCACAATATCCAACTCTATATCACGTATTGGGTAGTTCTTTTATTAACCTTAAACTACATTAAATCATAGTCTAGGAAATTGTATTTCTTTATTAACAGAAAGCTCAATCAATTATTCAAGGAAACATTGAATACTAAGAAATGTTCTACACTTTTAGGTATTATGAGTACATGGGTAGTGATAGGACTCAATTTGAACTCCTTGAGACTCTCTTCACATTCATCATTTTGAGGAAACATGACACCCTTACAAGGTATCTTGGATAGAGATTTTGGAAAACATGAGAAATATCTCACAAATCAATGATAGAACATAGATAATACATGGAAACTATGGATATATGTCAATGATATTGGCATTGACTATCTTTAATGGATTATATATTTGAAGGGTCTAAAATCATTTTCTTTGTAATGATTTCACTGTGAATGAGACTTCATTCAACTATAACTCATAGTTTTTGTACATTTCAAAAATCTTCTTCTTTTTAGGCCTTTATAAAAGTACTCAGATTCTCTTCATTCCCCCCCTGGTTTTGGATAATATTAGATTATAATATAGGAATAAACCCCGAAATTTGTTGAGGTAATCTATAAATACTTTATTTATATAGTGAATAAAGATTATAGAGGCCATAGGTAGTCTGAATGGGGTTACTATAAACTCATAGTGCCCATACCTGGTATAAAAAGATGTCTTGGGGATATCCACCTGGTAATTTCACAACCACAATATCCAAAATATAGAATAATTGTGCACTATATAGATGATTTAATAAGTCATAAATCTATGGAAGTGGATACTTTTTCTTTATTCTGATCTCATTGAGCTCATTATAATCAATGCAAAGGAACATTGACCCATAATTCATCTTTACAAAGAGGAATGGTGTACCCCATGGTGAAGAAGTAGGGCATATGAATCCTTTATCTGAATTATACTGAAGATGTTTCTTCACCTCCTAAAGTTAAAAAACTTCAATTCTATATTGATTATTGGATATTGGTATAACCCAAGGTATAAGATATATTTAAATCTCAACATCTCAGATAGGAAGAAGATCATACCATTATCTACAAAATACATTAGGGTATTCTATCACAACAGGCATGTCTAAAAGGATGATTCTTACCATATAATCTATCATTTCAAATCTATATTCTTACTCGTAGGGAAATAATATAAATCCTTGAGATGTTAGTTCTAAATAATATTGATTCTAATACATGTACAAGTACATAATAGGTGGTAATTTAATGATATAGAGACTGATTTCCTTATCATTGAAATTTATATTGTCTTTATATAGGGAAATATACTCCATGCATATAATTGAATCAAATTCAATGAAATAAAGTATAATAAGGTTAGAGAGCATATTCAGCATACAAATGTTAATGGGGGGGGAGTTATATAATTTGAATGAAAGAATTCTCACATTGGTAATTTTCGCCAACATCTCAACATCCATTATTTTTAGTGGTGTTTTAATAGTCATACTAAAATTTCATGTTATAAAGGAATTCATATAACCAGAATAAAAAAAATTCTCTATTATTAAATGAATAACTAGTGTACCTAGAACCACATCATGGTTTGGATCTGCCTTAGCAGTTGTGAAAGAAAAATATCTCCCTTTTTTACTTGGATGTTGATGGATGTCTCTAAAAACCCTTGTAATGGTGAATTGGTATGATAAGTTCCCAAGTTCCTTGTAGTTAAAGTAATGAACAATAATTCGAGCATTGACCAAATAATTCCTCTCCTCAAATGCATTAGTGGGTTTATCATATCATAAATCACAATCTAGGTTCCCCTCTTTCCCACGCATAAATATTTTCCACGTCCCTATAAGGAAATATCCTAGGTGCTTCTTTCCACACCTTTTTACAATTGGAATGTTTCTATTTTATGGTACTATTATTATTCTCCCTCGAACAACTATAAATAAACTCTAATTTCTACTTCTTATCATCATGATACACTTGAGATTATATAATCTCCATTTCTACTTTGAGTGCAAATCAATAAATTTCTTTATATCTATCAATGTCACAGATCACTAGGCCTTTCATTGAATAGGTTTTATCCCACTAAAGAAGCAGTCGTCCTTTCATTCAAGGGTAACAAAAAATCTAATGGTGTGTCTTACAAGTCTTGGGATGTTTTCCTCATATGCCTCAATAGTTTCTTCATATCGTTTCTTGATGGTAAGTAAATCCCTTTCCATTTTAAGATTGAGAGTTTGAGGGAAATATTTATCAAAAAACATTTTAAAAAATTCCTTCCACCCCATCCCTTTCATCATTTCCTCAAACATCATATCATTGATCAATGTTCACCAGTGTTTATTTTATCCCTCAATATAATAAAAATCTAGAATAACTTTCATCAGATCAGAACATTGAAGGATGAAAATGACATTATTAAAGGATTTGATCCACTACTCCGTGATTAATCAATCAAATAACCCATTGAAATTTGAGGGAATTTTTCACATAAAGATATCAATTGCAGATTGTTTTCTCTTAGGGGGATTTGGGTTCTCCTCCTTATATAGGATTCTATTCAAAACTGATGTAATTTAAGAGATAATCATTACATATTTAATTATTCCCACCTCCATTGGGTCAAGTATCACATTATGGAAGTCATCAAATTTTTTTCCCACATTGATTATTTATCATATTTTTATATTTCCAACCGTGGAATAGAAAAAATTCAAAATCAAGGATAATTATTTTTGAAATATTAAATAAATAGAATGGAATCCAATGATTTTAAAGATATAACTTATAAATTACATTTATTTCCTCAATATGTTAACTTATAAGATTCAATATATGTTATCCAAGATATATTCCATAACTTGGAAACTTATTATATTTTTTCCTTAATAGTGGTTAATTGTGAGATTATTAATTTACCAAATAATATCACCTAGGATTTTTAACCAGCTATGTTGTAATTCATGTTATCATGCACTTGATCCTAGTCAAGTCTTTTCCAATGTGATGTTTTTGGATTTTACACCTATGTACATCTATGTCATATCCACATCCGTTTTTTTGTATCTTGAAAGGGATGTATTTTCATGAAAAAACACTTACTATATACTTTTGAAAATTTAGTGATGTTTTATTATAATAATTATTATCCATGATGCATTATCTAGAGTTTTCAAATCCTAATATAAAAAATAACTAAACATTACCTTTCATAATAACAATAATAACCATGTTCTTTATTTCACAATAATACATGATATATTACATAAAGTGATACTTTAAAAAACTCGAATGATTTTGAATTATAGTTTCATTATGAAATTGGTACATTAAATGACAATTTAAAATAGGAAAAAATAATCTATATAGAAAAATTCTTGACTTGCTCACAATTAAAAATTTATGGCATAACCTGGAGACATACATAAGAAAGGGTTGATCTATAAATCCCTATATGGGAATAAATATGGAATAACATGAATATAATAATACATGTTAGAAAATATTCATATCAATGGGGTATAAAATGAGTATAATTCATAAACATGATCAATGAGACATGATGTTACATGATAATCAAAAAGGAAACATGGGAAATGTGAAAACAATATAAAACACTACAACATAAACATTGGTAAAGGATAACATCAAAGACATCCTAATTCAAAAAGTCACATAAATGAATAACTTTCACTCCCTATCCCAACATTAGGTCTCATGAGAATATATTTTACCCAATGTATTGGAGAAGTATATTATTTATGGTGCACCTGTCACGTGCATTTCATTATCATGCTTAAGTGTCAAACATAGATCATTCAACATGGATTAATTAATCATATTTTTATATTCAAAAATCAAGGACAATACAATAAATATATTTAATTCCCATGTTAAGAATGTATAATTTTATAAATTTTGACACCCTTGATATAAAATTGGTATTGTATTCACTACAGAATAGTTTTGGCATGGAAAATAATGCTGAAATTTTGGCATCATAACGAAGTCAATTAAAAATTAGTAAAATGGGTTAATGAGAGAGAAAGGGGATATATTCATTTTGAAATAAAATAGGTAGTAATCAGGAAATTTAAAAACCAAACCAATATTAGAAAATGGAAATAGAAGGAATATGATAATAATAAGACATAAATAAAGAATAAAATACTAGGATCGCTTACTTGAGTGTGTGATTCATAATGATTGGGAGGAGATTCTACAGAGATTGGGGGAACCATTTGAACAATTTTGAGATAGGAGGATAAATTAAGAATGTTATACTAGGATTTTTTGTAAAGATAAATGTGTTATTCTATGGGTTTATACTAGAAATTAGTGGGGAATTCATTATCTTTTCTCAAACTTTGGGTTTGGACAATATATAATAAAAAAATCACAAAAATTAATATGGGTTAGACTATTGATTCTTCCAAATGACTGAGGATAAAATTATTTTATATCTTCAATGGATGAATATATAAAAATAATACCATTCATTATGTGGAAGTGATTCATACTACTAAGGAAATGATTTTAAAACCATAAAATATATAAATGATTTAGGAGAATTCATAAAGGATGTATAGAATTAATAAACTAAAAATAAAATGACATTACTTTTATTGGAAAATTTATATTTGGTCATGTATCAAAATTACTGTATTTATTACATTATCTTTGGGTCATAATGATGTCACAATACACATCATATATTTATAAGATATTTAATTTTCACCCAAAAAATCATCTTTCTCAAAAAAATAAGAAAATTAACTATTGGATAATTTTGATGTTATGGATCCAAAAAAAAGTTTCGTTTTATCTAAATTATTTTATAAACCGGCATATTTTAAATTTTAAAATAATAATCAACATTTAATAGAAAAATTTAGGTTTTTTTGACAATAACAGTTTTCAACTCTTATAACAAATTACATTTTACTACATTCAAATTATATTATCATTTAAATTCGATAATTATTTTTTAGTAATAATATTTTATTAAAATAAAATTTATTTAAAAAATACATTAACTCATCAAAATAAATTCCTTAATTGAAACTCATATTAACCAAAAAAACTACTTGCATTTCATTGTATAAAAATAAAAATAATTATTTAAGTAAAAATAGTATGATGAAAATAAATTCAAAATTATATAAAAATAGTGTATATAGTCATATATCTAGGATATTTATATCTTTTCATATAATACATTAGAAAACATCCTAAGTGTAAGGTTCAAAATTAGGAGAATTTTTTGGGGTGGTTCATCGTACATGGTTTGGGCTATGATCTCGATGAGCTTGAAATTGTACCAAAAAAGTTTTCCCTCATGCTAAATTTGGTAGATATTAGCATGGTTTGAGTTAAGGGAGAATCCCAAGGAACTTATTTCCTATGGATTCTCTGATAAATGGGCTTCGTAGGGTATGATTTTTATTGTTGATCCCATCACTTCCTTTGTCTGTGTTAATTGGATTCTTGAAAACCCTAAATTTATACGAATATCTTCCATAAATACAAAAAATGATATATACTTATTGAGTGATAACCTAAATAACTTTGTTATCAAACCACAATCTAATTTTTTTTTCAACAGTACTATCCCTTTTAATTCATCAATGTGAATCATCTATTAATATGTATTAAGAATTATTAATTCAACAGAATACACATATAAATTGCTATCTTCTCTTAATCATGTGTTTTACATAAAATATCATGATACTTTTAAATAAATTTTCATGGTTTTCATTTCCAATAAAAAATTTATTTCAAATCATGAGAAACAAAATACTTTGGAAAAATATTAAGATGTTTCATGATTATTATTACAATAATATAATTGATATAAAAATTATAAAATATAATTCTGAAATACAAATTCCAAAAAACATCACCAATTTGAAGTATATAATTATAATATCATATGTACTTTCTTGGTCTAGGTGTTTACCAATGTATTTGGGAATTGAAAAAAATAATACAAATTTCCCCCATGTATTAGATATTGAACTATAAATATAACCTTATGATGAAATTCATATCACATAATCAAAATATTCATTTTTAGGTAAATTAAATTAAATATATCATTATTTTTCACACATAAATCATCTACTCAATCCCTTGACACATTTACATAGGGGATTCTATACATATACATGACATCTAAGGAACTATATCTTCTTCCCCCCATGGTCTTCAGGAAAATCTATCTTTCTATTATTAGGTGTCTCAAGAAACTCACACATGTTGTGATTAATAATAATATAATGACATATTTTATTAGAAATAATCACATGTTTTATAATCCCATTTACCAATTCATTTGTTTTCTCATGAGTAAAATCATTTTATTTTCTCTCATATTCCATAATTACATGATTCTATATTTTCCAGCCATTTACTAAAACCAAAATGCGTTGGGTCATAAATAATAATCACACTGGGGAAAGAAATAGAAAAAAAATAATTTATAGGATTTATTAGTTATAAAAGTTAAATATTATAAAATAATAACTTTTTAATCTATTTTTTAGGTGACAAACAGCACTGAGCATAAAAAATCTATCAAATGTATTTCTAAAATTTCAATCCCCTTGATAGCAGACGAAACATGAAACCCCGGGTCTAAATGAAAGGTAATGTATTATACCAATATATCCTACCCATTAAATTGGTAGTTATGAATATTACTAACTAAAATATGAAAAATATTTATATATATTGATTATAAATAAAATAAAAATCAATTAAAATAAAAAACAATGGTTTTCTAACATATTATACATTTCTCAAAGGCGGTTTAGTCGTTCTTTGAATATATTACCTAAAAGTAATTTTTAACACTTATAAATTTTTTTTTGAAGAAATAAAATTATTTTTTTAATTAGGATATAAAATCTAGTTTACGGTGAAATTCATGGATTTTTAATATATATTTCATTTTTCAATGTATATGCAATAACTGTGATTTTTTATTAAAAACAACCTTTCTGTTTAAATTATTTAGAAGGATAAATTTTACTATGAATTGGTTTTATTTAGAAATAGTTCAATTAAATATACATTAACATAATTTATGTCATCATAATAATTTTAATATTTACTTTCGATATAAAAACATTGTCATCTTTGGAATATTTTCTCCTTAAAACCGGTCTTTCTCATAATGACCACTAGATTGATATTAAATATTATTTTCCCAGATATAGGGATTGAATTTTGAATAATGGATAAAATAATTGGAATATCATAATATATATTTTCTAATATTCTAAACTTAATATTTTTTTCAAAATTGAGTACTAAAAATAGTAAAAATTGTTTGATGTGGTTAAGGTAAAAATTGGTGTACAAGGGGATAAACTAAAAACATAAGATTGATAATGAAATAAAAATTGTATAAAATATATTTTATGTCCAAATATAGACATTATATTGTATAAGGATATATAATTCACCATTTTTACCATTTTTGGCTTGTAAAAAACTTGGGGAAACAATTTCCTTCAAAAAAATAGATGTGTGCCTCTCACCTCACTTTTAAAAGGTCACACGATCACCTCTTTTATTCCCAAATTAAAACCATTATCGTTCATGAAATAAATTAAAAAATATCTTCCGAAATTCCCTTATATCATCTTATAAGACTTTTTGGGGCATAAATTCATCCTATGAAGTATTTTGGAGCAATCCTAAGAAGGTAAACTAAAGAAGAGGTAATGTTCTTCAATAAAAGTTTTTATTTTATTTCCTCCCCACATCTTTTAATTAAAATTAAAATATACTAATATAATAGACTCATTATCATAAATATAGTGTGTTGTTGTTAGGTAATGTTAATTACATGAAACCATATACACTTCTATCAAATAGGTTACTAAATCATCATTCATGTTTATAGAAGACTACCACCTCGTGAACCAATGTTGTTTATTTTTTCCATTAACACCTCTCATGGTGGGTTATGATAATGTATCAAAAGCGTATATATATGATATTTATAAAAAAATTAAACCTATGCATTCATTATCACATATATATCTTTTTTATTCCCATTCCATAAAAGATACAATAATATCACTCGTGTATATAACATACTACTGCCTCACAAAGTGTTGTGATTCATTTTTAGTGATGCTATGTATGGAAAGTAATAAGGAAAAATATAATGAATATTTATGAAATAAATGAAATAATTATAGTTTTTAGGACATATTTATCATTCATGAAATGTAATATATCATTTTATTTCTTACACAAAAAATGATAACATTGTTCATGAACGTGTGGACTACCACTTTCATGAAGCGAAGTGACTCTCTTTTCATCACCATAAGAAATATATTATATATATATATATTAGTGTATTCAAAGATATAAATTGATATATATGCTATTATTGTCAAATTTTAATGATAAAATATTTCTTATCTTCTTTCTAAAATGATCATTGGAAAATGGAAACGTTACTAATGTGTATGTACGACATATCCTCTCAATGATTGAAAAATAGATAATTTTTCATTACCATATTTCATTATTTATTTAAAAGATAAATTTATGTAAAAATATGATAATTATTTAGTGATTTTTATTCTTTAGATTCTTTAGTTATATAATAACCATAATAAACAAAACATTTATGACAAAACATTTATGAGATTACAATGATAATTACACTAGAAAAAATGTAAATAATGAATTATTATTAACAAATGGGTGATAATGTGTTATAAAACACCATATATGAAATTATAAATTTTAATATGATATTTTAATATCCTAATAATAGGTTTTAGATAACTGTTAATGTTTTTTAATCATGTTTAAACAATAATAAAAACAATATAAGGGCCTTCATCTCAATTTCCCTTCATTGAGGAATATTATATTATTGTGCACCTAATTAGTCATATATGATGCACAGAGTGAATTTTTTTAAATTAAAAATAATTCATAATTCATAATTAATAGGATTAACAGTTAAATTTTTAATTATTTTTTCCAATGTGAATTGACATGAAGGTTAACATGTGGTAATGAATTTCTTATCTAAATTAATTTTCCTTGGGTTATATTACGTCTTCATTTTCCTTTGATGTTACAAGATTATGTGAATATGAAATTTAAATATTTTGGGTTCTATTTACACTTGTTCTATGTGGGTTTCATTTGATACACATAATCTATTCACTGATTAATCCCATTTTCAATGTCAGGAACATTGTAAGTGTTTATTTCACAATCTCATTTTAATCATGATTATTTATTCATGAATTTCTATTGAAGGAAATTATTTGATAATTTAAAAATTAACCTTTTTATTTTTTATTCTCTTATATTTATTAATAATTTTTCTATGTAACAGTATACTTTTACCAATCTTTGGTAATTAAAATAATTTATAAAATGGTTTTAAGAAAATCTGAATAAATTTCTCTCCTCTGTCGTAAAATTATTATCATCAAAAACCATGTTTTTTAAAAATATTTTCAGAAATATTTTTGAACCATATAAAAATGATTTCATAAATAAATTTTTACAATTTTATAATTTTAAAAAATTAGTGGAATTTTCATGTCATTTTTAAAATTATTTACATTTTCCTTTTACTGAAAAAGTGAATAGAATCTTCATTTAACTTTTACACCTTGAATGAAATTTCTAGAAACTGTATCCACTAAAATGTTTTAAATATTCTTTTATAATAAAAAAATATTATTTTCAAATAAAATTATTTTAACCATTTTTTTAAATTGTGTTTTTCAAAATGACATATATATTTTTCTCTTTTTTTTAATGATCCTTTTTATAGTACTTTTTATCATCAATGAAAACAACCCTTTATTTCACATATACTTCAGGAGGTACATGTTATATTAATTCCAAATTTATTCCTCATTTAGATGGTTTATGATTATTTTGACCAATATTAATATTTAATTTCACTTCGTTGAACCATTTTTGAAGTCATTAACTTTTTCCTAAATTAAATATCATCGTATGATCATTGTACATTAAATTTACAATAAATATACTTATTGTTTATGATGGATGTGATTATTTCTTAAATAACGTATCATTTTTTACATATGGGGTTTTACATTGAATTTTATTTGATAGACTTGGGTAATATTGATAAATATGTATAATTTACATAATACATATATTTCATGATAAGTGTAACACCCCAATATTTTATTGTATGACTTTTTTTATTTAACTTCTTTGATAGCTTACCAGCAAAAAAATTGATCAAAATATTTTTATCTTAATATCCTAGATGTTAGTAATAGAAGGAATTAATTATAATAATTAAATTATTAAAATAAATATTACACATGTTTACAAAATTAATTCATGGGTTACTAATTAATTAGAAAAGAAAACCAATTGAACATAAATGATATATTTTTATAAAAACTATTTTTATGCCCACAATGTCAATTTTTATTATTAATTTAAATTAATCAATATTTGAGAAAAATATTAATGAAATTTATATATTATCAATAAATTATTTTTACATTAATCAAAAACTTTTTTAGAGGCATAAGATAATAATAAATCCAATTTTAGACATAAAAGGCTATATTTTTCTAAATTTTGTTTTACTAACTTCTATTGGTGATGTTTTTTTAAATATAAATTTTTACACTTTTATAATTTTTATTTTTAAAAATAAATGTTATTTTTGAATGAGTAGTATCAAAATTTATTGTGGATATACTTTTGGTTTTTTTCTGATAAGTTACCTTATTGATTACTAGTAACGTGACCCTTAGAGTAACAATGTAACCTTTAGGAATATTAATATAGCCATTAGAAAAATAAAATCCACTATTAATGTATAAATAAAACTTATTCATCTTATAAGTGTTAATATGATATAATTATAATATAGCATAAGTAAATAAATATTTTAAAAATTACAACATTTGTGATTGTGTTTTTATAAAACATTAATATTCAATTTCAATTTTATAATTAATCTAATAATTTAAAAAATATATATATTCCTAAAATATATTCATACGTAAATATTTTTTTCTTATTATTAGAAGATAATGTTATGAGACATTAACTAATTTTTCAAAGTGTCTTATAATTAGATATAATTTTAAAATTGGTATTTTCTGAATAATAGAAGATTTTATTTAAAAACTAAACTTATAATATTTATAAAAAATCATAAAATTGAGGTCAATTTTAAATTAAACATTTATAAAAATTTATAGGACATTTTTTCAATTTTTCTAAAATACTTGAATTGTTAGTTAATAGTAAAATACAGTATTTTACGGTATATATACATTATAAGATAAATACTCTATAAATTGAGTCATGAATAATGTAAGAAACATAATATTTACCATATATTAATTATGATAATATATTTTATTATTATTCTCAGTATATTAATAGTCTTGAGAAAATATAATAAGAAAAAGAATAAAATATTCAAAAAGCACCCCTCTCCTTCACTATAAATACCACCCTCACCACCCCTTATCCCCACACCTCTAAAGAATTGATGCTTTTAAAATATATGCCAATTTATTCTCAAAATATCTTATCCCACGTTTTGTTCTTGTAGGTCTCATCAAAAGACCATTTCAAAGTCCCTTATAGAGGTACTCAAGGAGAAGAAGTTCACGCGGTAAAACCCTCTTATTTTTTTCTTTTAATTTCCTTTTTTTCTATTCTTTTATTATTTTACCCTTCCCTCCATATACAAAATTGAAATGATAAATAAATTATGATATACAAAATTGAATTTTATTTTAAAAAGTAAAGAAATCAATAATCAATTCTATTCTCCTCATCCTTTTAGTCTAAAGATGAAAACATCATTTGTGAATGTGTTGATTTATCACCTTCATGGAAAGAGTGTTTTCATTTATGAATTCTGCCATAAAGGCTGGTCATGAAACCATTATTATTGATAAAAAAGATTATAATATATTTTATACCATTTATGTGTTGTTCTTGTACTATTAATTGTACATGAATGTAATTAATGAAATAAAACTAGATTTTGTTTGTCAAGAAGCACCGAAATAATCTAAACAATTATCACTAATGACTTGTGTAATGATTCATCCTCATCCAAAATAAACAAATTAATTATATAACCATATAATAATATGGATGTTAATTCATAAAATATAACCTAAATTCTTAATATATATTCTAATTTCACATGATATTTTGTACATGTAAACAAGTAAACCAACAGTTAAAACCACTAAAACAAACACTCCCAAATGACAAAATTTAATATTATAAATCATTAAAAAGACCATAAATGAATGTAATAAATTATCAAAAATTAAATAAATATATATAAGTTTCAAAATTAATTAATTAATGGATTTAAATTAATTTTTTAGGATGACAAGAACAAGTGCAGATTGCTTTCAGTCATAAGGTAAGGGGTTTCTCATCTTACTTTTATTCCATGAGATATGCCTTATTCAATAGTATTTATTATGTGTGGTGTGTGTATACATCCAATTAATTTATCATATCATTAATTTAATTATTTTAATTGTATTCAACATCATAATTTATGATCATTAATTTAATGGGGGTATATGGTTCGACTTTTTCGAAAGTGTTAAAGTATTCTCCCTAAACATCCATTTTTCATTAGGGCTGTACTTTCTATCTCTTTAACCCAATGTAATTCTTCATTATTTATATATAATTCCACTAATTTATTTTTATATGTTCAAAACTCATATATTAAGATCATTAAACCATTATCTTATGGGATAATTCAAATTTAATAAGGTTACATTCTCAATTGTTTCTGAAAATCAAGCCAGATTAAAGGGAATTTCTCAATTTCTTACCAATTTTCATCAACAATATATAATCTATTTTAAGCCATAATTATTTTAATAAAAAAAAATTTATCCTGAAAAAAATATCTTGGTTACTTTTCAATTTTTTGAAAACAAACATGCCTTCACTCATTATATTGTATTTAATATTTTCCTTAAACCGCACTAAAACGTTTTTTCTTAATGTTTCTTAAATACCATTTTTACATAATTTCACATCAGTGAGAAATCATTTTTTAATGAAATATAATTTCAATTTCCTTACCATTTATTATTTTGGAAATAATTTTTTACAATATGATTTAATGAAAAATAAAAATTATTTTTCAAAATAACACTTCGTTCATTGTAAAAAAGGGTATATGTCTTCATACTTTTTCTCATATGAGATATATTCTGTATTCACCAATTATTAATTATATGTGGTTCCATTACATATCGTGGATATATCAATTCATGAATCTTCTTATTAATATGATAATACATATTTTATTTAGTGTTATTACTTCATAAGGATCAGGATTTAAATGTTTCAATGTGGTATGGGAAACATTGAAATGTTTAATGATTATTTTTCCAAAAAATTTCTCAATGACTTTATTAGAGTAATTTCATTATTATTTTTGATTAAAATATTTCATAGTGGTATAGGATACATTTATTTAAATATATATTTTTATTTGACATATTTGGAAGGCATAAGACATACTAGGTCATAGGAAGGGCCTTATATAGCCCCTTGATGCATAAGTTGGTCTCATTAAAAATAGTAATAGATTTTGACCTAGGCCTTAACCATTCAATTTAATATATCTAGGCCGAGGTCTCGGAGGTATGTCTATAAGGATTGTTATTGTTCATTCCCTAATTTTCATATTAGTAATTGACAAATCATGTAATTATTCGACTAATAGAATATTCCTGGTTATGTCTCATGTGATATTTTATATAGAATTATTTATTCATCTTTTATTCATTTCATATTAAGATCACGATTATGTTTTATTATCATGTGTTTCAATTTTTCACCTACCCTTATAGTAAGTGTTTATGATATATTCCGTTGTATTTAATTCTCTTATTGAGAATATGAGGTAACCCCTTCTTTACGGTTGATTTTTCCCTAGGTTACAAAGATGTATATTATGAATACCTATATGGATAATCTATGAGTTTATGAGTGTTTCCAATGGAGTTTCTCTATTGTTTTCCTTTAAATTTTTTATTTAATGGTCATGTATGTAATATATCCTAAAAACTAAAAAACTAATCGCTCCTTTTGGATTCACGTATTGTATCTATACCTACATATTAATGTAAGGCACCGGCTATGTGCTACTATGGTTGGGGTACATACAATTATTATCAGATTATGTTAAGTAGAAACCATAGATAAAATATTTATAAAACATAGTTTAAGAAACATAACACTAATATATATTTTAAGGATAATAATATAAGAACATCATTGGTATTTGATAAGGTAAGATTATGTGGGTCTTCCTATAAATATATCCATGTTTGGATACTAAAAGTGGATGTAGTTTTGGAACAAATGTACATATGGGTAAATACTCTAACAAGGTATCTCGTGTCTGAGTTGGGGTAACCAGGTACAATAAAATAGGACTTACTATGCACTAGGTTTGGTAATCATGAGGGATATTATTATTTTAATTCACATTCTATTTATATTCTATCATGAAATAATTACAATTAAACATTTCCCTATAAAAATACTATTTCTAACTATGAGATTAGCTACACATAAATTTCAATATTAATGCATTGTATTTTAGGGTTTTTAGGATTATAAATTATGTTTCATAATGTAATGATATAATATAGTGTATTTAGTAGTTAGTGAAAGGAGACTAGCCAAAGCAATGAGAACCACCACAATTCACATAATATAATTAGTAATAATGATCATTTATAGTATGAATTCAAGACAATATTTTTATGGAAACAAGTCTCTCAAATTTTCTCATTATATGAGGATATATTATCATAAGCTAAATATAAATAGAAATAGTATTCTTGGTATTATGGATTCAGATAGATGCATAAGAACATTAATAATACTATTAAAAGTTAAATAAAGTAATGAAGACAAAAAAACGTATTTTCCAACATGTGATAGTTGTGGAATGAATCACCCTAGTACCTGCTAAAAAGAATTATAATTTTCTACTAGTGTGAGAAATAGGACACCATTATTGTGATTTCAAGGTTAAGAAAATGTTTTCCAATTTAACAATATTCAACTAAAATGATATAGGACACTTTTCACATCAATGACTCAAGTGTCAATGGAATATACACCAAAAGATGATAATGGGTTATAGTTAATCTTATTATTCTACCATAGATGTTGAGAAATTATTATTACCACCATGTTTGGAATCAAGAATTATGATATTTGATTATTTTATCAATATTTTATTGGTTATAATATTCAAGATATGTATATGTATTTTACTAAAGTATTTGTTTATTATGGATTTGGAATCATCCAGGTTTTCATTAATATTTTAAGGTGATCATGCTTTTTATATATTTTGTATATTGGTTTATAATCAAAAATTTCTGGGGAAGCTTAAGTTAATTTGATTAAGGAAATTTATTGACCTTACTTATAAATGTGTGTTCATTGAATATGGACATATATGTTTTATACGAGTATTAAGATTAACTACTTGTGGAATAAATCAAGTTAAACATTGGAAATTATTGTTCATTGATATAATATGGCATCCCTCTTGTTTTTGGTATAAATTTAATGGTATAAGTAATGACTAAAGGACCACATGATTTATTAAAAGTACTTCAAGCATGAAAGTTTCATCTTGGTTATCCATTTCCATGTGTAAGGGATAAATTAAAAATATATCAAGGAACAACCAAATGATTATATTATTCTTATTAAATTGAATTTGTTAAAGTAATATTATTACTCAATATCATATCTGTATAGTAAAATAATCCCTAAACTATGGTAAAATGTTTTTAGAATAGAAATATCATTAGTGTACATTTCCTTATATAAATTTAATTTTATTTTAAACAATCAAGTAGTTACATATTTGTAATGGAAAAACATTTAATGATCATGTTCCTTATCACTCTCCATCGTAACATGATGGTAAAATTATTCTTCCATGTCCATATTTTCACTTCTCACTAATTTTATCCTATTTGAATTCCAAAAATTGTAATTACATTCTCATTTTCCTTTACTAATTATTATATAGATATTTTATTAACCCTATTTATGATCTGGGTTTTTCCAAAAATAATTTTCATGTATAAACAATGGATTTTTTATAGTATAATTTTAAATTATGAGGTTGCATTTTATTGAATGAGGGGAAAATGTGACACCCCATGATTTAATAGTATTCCGTTTTTTTAATTTATCTTCTTTGTTATCTTACTGGATTAAAAAATATAATAAATATTATTATAGTTATCTTCTAGATTTTGGTAATGGTTGGAATAAATAATATTACATAAATTATTAAAATATAGATTACATATGTTTGAAAAATTAAATCATTGGTTACTAATTAAATAGAAATAAAACTCAACAAAACATAATGAATTTATTTTTATAATAAATATTTTTATTTCCCCAATGATATTTGATAATAATGAATTAAATTAATCACTATATGTAGAATATTTTAAGGAAGTATCTATATTATCAATCAGATGTTTGTACATCCATCCCAGACATATTTATACACATAAGAAAAGAATAAATCCATGTTTATACATAAAACGATTTATTTTTGTAAGTATAGTTTTACCACTTTTTAAGGGATATGTTATTATGAATATAAATTTTTATAGTTATATAAATTATATTTGAAAAAATAATCAATATTTTTTAATGAGTAATATCAAATTTTATGTTGGATAAATGTTTTTTTAAGTTTTATTTTTGATGAATGGTAATTTGATCATTAGAATAACAATATGACCTTTAGAAATAGTAATATGTCCATTAAAACAATAACCTCTCCAATGTATGTGTAAATAAAATTTATAAATCTTATAAGTGTCAATATTATTCAATTATATTATAGTTTAAGTAAATAAAAGTTTTAAACATAATAAATTATGTGTTAGTATATTTGTAAAATATAAATGTTTATCTAATATTTTATAATTAAATTTATAATTTGAAAGAAATATTATATTAATAAAATTCTCAATAATTTATTATTATTTTTTATGATTATAATATAATTTGATTGGAACTTATCTAATTTTTAAAGTGTCATAAAAGCATTTATTATTTTAAAACTTATATTTTTCAAATAGTTTATTATTTTAATTATAAAGTAAAATTATATTATTTATAAAATTATTTTCATAAAATGAGTTAATTTTTGAATTATCAGTATTGAAAAATTGTTAGGGTGATTTTTTTATATTTTTCTGAAACACTTGAATATTTTTTAATAGTAAAATATGGTAATTTATGGTACTATACATTATAATATAAATACACAATTCCATGAGTCATAAATGATTTATGAAAAATAATATCAAAATAAAATAAATTATATTAAATTTTTTTTATGAAAACTCTCAATATATTACCAGCCTTGGGACAAAATATAAAACAAATGAATTTTTTTTAAAACACCCCTCTCCTCCACTATAAATATCACCCCTCAACACCACATCTCCTCTCAACAGGAAATCACTGAAGCATTTCTGATTTCTACTAATTTTCTCAACCGATACTCTCTCCCATGTTTTAGATTTTCTATTCCCACCAAAAGATAATTTTCTTGTCAATTAAAGAGGTTATTATTGATTATAATTTCAAGAGGTAAAAACCTCTTCCGTATTCTTTTAATATTTTTAAGTACAATTCTTTTCTTATATTATACTCACCTCCCTTCCCAAAGTGATATAATAACTCTAGTTTTTTTATATAATTTAATTTTATTATGTTGAGGTAATAATCAATCATCAATTTTCTAATCCTACTTCCTTTATTCTAAAGATTAAAACATCATTTGTTAGGGTGACGATTTACCGCCTTCATGGATGATGTGTTTTCATTTTTCCGTTTCGCCTTCAAGGATGGTCATGAAACAATTTTTATGGTTAAAAAAGATAATAATATATGTTCTATAGCCTATTTCATTTTAAAGTTCCAAAACTATTTCATGATATTAATTAATTAAACAAAACTAGTTTATTTTTGACAGAAACATCCCAAATAATATAAAAAATTATCCCAAACATCTTTTCTGATGATTAATCTATATCCCAAATATACAAATAAATTATATAACACATTAATATTACGAATGTTCCTTAATAAAATTTAACTTAAATTCTAGATATTTTTTCTCATTTGTAATGTTCTTTGGTATATGTATATAAGTGAACAAATATTTAAAACAAAGGAAACAAAAAATTTCGAATGACAAAATTGAATATTATAACTCAGTAAAAAATCCATAAATAAAAGTATTAAATTATTACAAATAAAATAAATTAGAAAAAGGTTATTAATTTATTGATTATTGTAATAAATTTGATTATCTAGGATGTTATTTACATGTAAAAAATAATTTCAGGCATAAGGTATGGGTTCCACATATCAGTTTTATTTCCATGAGATATTCCATATTCTACTATTTCTTGAGTCTGGTGTATGTATACTTCCAATTTATAAATCGTAGGATGGTTTTTTTATTTTAATGCTGTAAAATTTCTTATTTTATGATCAACAATTGTATGTGTAATATGTTTTGACTGTTTTCAAAGTGTTAAGGGATTCTCCATGAACTTCCATTTTTCATTTGGGTTACGCTTCCCCTATCATTACCCCAATGTAGTTCTTAATTATTTTAATATAATTATTATACATTTTTTATATGCATAGAAATCATAAATACATATCATTTAATATTTTTTTATATGAGAATACATATTTATAAGGATCCTTTCTCAATTCTTCCTTTTAAGAAATCCTGATTAAAGGGAATATCCATATTTCTAACCCATTTTTTAGTGAAATCTATATTCTATATTATGGAATAATTTTTTTTCTAAAATCACCCATTTTATAATCAAAAAATTTATACATTCATTTATATATTTATGAAAAAAATATTTTCTTTCCACATTAAATTCTCGTTGATATTTTCATTAAACTGCACTAAATTGTTTTATTTCTAACGTTTCTTAATATATATTTTTACAAAGATTCAGTTTTGTGGGATTTCATTAATGCCTAAAATATAATTTATTTGTCCTTCCATTTTAGTTTTTGTGATATACATGTTTTAAATATGAATTAATGATAAATAAAAAATAATTTTCAAAATAAATCATATTTAAATTAAAAAAGGGGTTTTCTTGTATTAAATTTACTTATGCGAGATATATGCCATGTTCAACACTTATTCCTTGTATGTAGTGTATATAATATCCTTTGATATATCATATCATGAATATTCTTATTCTTATGATATTATATGATTTATTTAATATTATTATTTCCTAAGGATTGTGTTTTAAATGTTTCTAAGTGGTACGAGACACATTGGAAGGTTTAAAGATTATATTTCTCAAGAATCTGTCAATGGTTTTAGTAGAGTAATTTCATCAATATTTATTATTAAAATAATTAAATATGGTATGGGACACTTTTATTTAATCATGTCATTTTATTTGACATATGAATAAATTGTAGGACTTTTTAAGTGGTGGGATGGGCCTTATATATCCTTTAAATGCATTAGTTAGTCTCATGCGATAAAACAACAATGGATCTTGTCTAAGGACTGAAACATTTTTTTATTTCTCAACTGAGGAATTAATGGAATGTATATGATTTCTCGCATTATGCATTACCGCATTTTGATATTTATAATTGATAAATAAGGTCATTATCTGACTAGTATAATACATATGGTTAACTCTCATGTGATTATTTATATGGAATTATTTTTTCAGCTTTTATTCCTACCATATTAAGATCAGGATTATGTTTTATTTGAATTTTTTTATGTTTTACAAATTTCCTTATAGTTTATTTTTAATGATAGATTTTGTTGTATTACTTACCTTTATAGATCATCTATGATCAACCTTTTCATAAATTTTATTTCTCTCTGTGATTTGAATATGTATATTATGAATGAATTTTAGGGATAATCTCGAATTTTATGGGTGTTTTCTAGATGATTTTCTATGTTTTATTCCTTTCATGTTATGATGTAAAATTCATGTTTATAATTTAGCTTCAAAAACTAATAAACTAATCGGTCCATTCCAATTTTATTCTTGTATATATTCCAATGTATTAATGTAAGGCATGTGCTTTATGCTACTAGGGTATAGGTATTTATAGTTTGTTTCAGTTCATGTTTAGTAGATAGCATGGAAACTATATTTAGAAAACAATGATGTGGGAACATAACCCTAATAGTTACTTTGAAAATATGCATAGAAGAACATCCTAGGATTTTGATAAAGTATATATTATAAGGTTATTCCAAGAAATTCATACATATTGAATAATACAAGTGGATATGGTTCTTGTACAAATGTACATAGGGGTAAAATCACAGACAAGGTGTCTCAGGACTAACTAAGGGTAACCTAGTACAACAGATGGACCTTACTATGCAACTGGTTTGATAATCCATGGGGGATATTCTTATGATAATTCACATTCTCTTTACAATCCATTTTTAAGGATTTAATAGTAAACATGTCCCTAAAGAAACCTCATTTTCTATTATGGGGTTAGTTTCGCATAATTCATAAAATTTATGTCAATTACTTCACTTGTTTTGGGATTATATATTATTTTTCATAATGTTATGATATAATATAGTGTATTATGTTTTTTAGAAATCTATCCTAGTGGAAGGAATTGAAACCACATGAATGAACATATTCTAAAGTGTATAAATGATCATTTCTTTGATGGGATTACTCCCGTAATTCGAAGTAAAAAAATCTCTCAAATGTTTTCATCATATGAGGAGATAGTATCATTCTATAATAATAAAGAGAAATAGATTTCAATATATTATTAATTGATAGGGAAGCGTTATTATTGGATAATAACTAGTAAAAAGTTAGATAATAGAATAAAGAGATTGAATTATTTTCCCACATATTATAGTTGTGGAAAGAAGAACCCTGGTAAATGCTTCATTGGAATGGAATTTTTCTACAAGTGAGAATAGATATTCTACCATTCTTGTCATTTCAATGGTATGAAATTATTTTCAATTTACAATTCTTCATCCTAAGGATATGGGACACTATGCAAATCAACGTATGAAGTGTCAATGGACTATACCCCAAAAGTAGATAACAGATTAATGTAAATGTTAATATACTACCAAAGATGAAGATGAATTATTGTTTTCCTTATGTTTGGATTCAATAATTATGTTATTGTATTATTTTATCAACAACATTGTGGTTATAATATTCTTCAGATATATGATAATTGTATTATAGTACTTATTATATGAGAATTTGGAAGCATAGAGGTTTTCATTATGATATTAATGTGATCATGGTATTCATATATTTTTTAGGTGGGCTTATTAACTACATAATTTGGGGAATTTAATGGTTTGTTTATTTTGGATATTTATTAATCTTCATTCTACATATTTGGTCATTTAATGTGAATAGACATGTTTTAGATTAATCTAAAGATTAACTACTTGGGAAATGGATCAAGTTAAACTTTGGAAATTATTTTTCATTGATAGAATATAGAAACCTTCTTGGTTTTAGTATACATTTATAGGTCTATGGAATGAATTAAGGCCCATAATATTTTTTAAAAGTTCTTCAGGAAAGAAAAATTCAACTTGAACATTCATTTTGGTGTTTATGAGATTAAGTGACAATTTAATAAAGCATAACCAATGAATGAGATTATGATTATGACATAGAAATTAATAAAGTAATGTTTTTTCTCATGTTAATATTTGTATTATAAAATAATCCCTCACCTCTATGAAAGGTTTTCAGAACAATAACATTATCAATTTAATTTTCTTCTAAGAAATCATGCATCTTTTAAAAAATATACAATTTTTGACTTTATGATGGTTAACATTTTAATTTCCATGTTCTCATTAATTCCACATCAGAACATGATGGTTATATTATTATTTCATGTCCATATTTTCGCTTTTCACTAGTATTATTTAATTAGAATGCCAAATTATTTGATGACATTCTCATTTCCATTTCCCTATTATTAAGAAGATATTTTATAAAACATATTTCTTATGTGGTGTTCTTTGAAAAAATAATGTATCAACCCCTTATTTTTTAAGTACAATTTCAAATTATGAGGACCAAATTATAGAAGGAGTGAAGAATGTAACACCCCATGATATTGCAGTATGCCTTTTTTAATTTAACTTATTTAATAGTATAACATATTAAAAAGAAGATTTATATTTTATTACAGTTATCTCCTAGATATTGGTAATTGTATGAATGATGTTTATTAACTAATTTTTGAAAGTATAATGTACACAAGTTTACAAAATAAAATAATTGGTAACCAATTAATTAGAATTGAAAACCAATTGAACATAAATAATATATTTATATAGAAACTTTTTTTATGCCCACAAGAAAATTTTATAATGATAAATTAAATTAATCACTATTTTTTAATATATTAATTAAATTTATATATTATTAATAATATATTTTTATATTCATCAAAAACAATTTTAAAGGCATAAGATAAGAATAAATCCAATTGTATATATAAAAAGGATATATTATTCTAAATGCTATTTTACTACCTTGTAAGGGAGAAATTTTTTTAAATATAAAATTTTACACATTAATAAACTATATTTGAAAAATTAAACAATATTTTTAAAATTTTGATGTCTAAATCGTCATTGAATAAATTTTTGGAATTTTTTTATAAGTTTTTTTATGAATAGTACTGTGACCATTGGAATAAAAATTTTACCATCATGAATTGTAATATATGAATTAGAACACTAAACTCACCTATGAACCCATAAATAAAATTTAGACATCATATAAGTGTTAATATGATATAATTATATTGTAATATCAATAAATAATTGTTTTTAAAATAATAAATTGAGTGTAGGTATTTTTGTAACACATAAATATTTATTTACAATTTTCTAATTAATATAACAATTTAAAGTAAAATTTATTTTCAAAAAAAAGGTTAATAAATTAATGTTTTTTTCTTATGATTTTATGATAATTTTATTAGACTTTAACTAATTTTCCAAAGTGTCTTAAAATCAATTATAATTTTAAAAAATTTATTTTCAGAATAATTGATGATTTATTTTCAAGTTTAATTTATCATATTTATAAATTTATTTTCAAAAAATGTAGCACATTTTTAATTTAACACATTAAAAAATGAATAAGGTTAATGTTTGGGATTTTTTGAAAAACATGAATATTTGGGGAATAGTAAAATAGAGTAATTTTCGTATATATAAAATATATGATCAATACACCATTACATGGGTCGTGTGTTATGGAATCATAATAATCTTGAACATACATTCATTATTATGATATATTTTATGATAATTCTAAAACTATTCAGAGTCTTGATCCAAAATAAAAATAAATAAATAAAATACTCAAAAAACACCCCTCTTCCACTATAAATTCCACCCCTTCTCCTCGGATCCCTAAAGCCTTGAATATTGTCCAATTTATACCAATTACCTCCCAATGACTCTATAACATGTTGTGGTATTATTTTAATTACCTAAATAAGAATTAAATGTTATGTATAGTGTTTCTCAAGGAGAAGTGGTTGAAGAAGTAGAACCCTCTTCCATTTTCTTTAAATTTATTTTGAAGTTCTATTATTTATTTATATTATCCAAAACTACCAATCAAAAAGTGACATGACAAATATATTATGCTTTATATACTATAATTTTATTATGTTTAGTCAATAATTAATCATTAATCCTCTTCTTTTCTTCTTTTTATTCAAAAGATGAAAACATCATCCAAGGAGGTGTTGATTTATTGCCTTTGGGGACAACGTGTTTTGGTTTTTCAATTACTCATTCAAGGATGGATATGAAACTATTTTCATAGTCAAACCAGATTGTTTTATAATTTATACATCCTATTTAATTTCATATAAACATTATTAATACACGATATTAATTAATGAAACAAAACTAATACTTTTCGTCAATACCCACCCAAATAATATAAACACTTATAAAAAATGTCATGACTAATGATTCATCTTCACCCAAAATAACCAAATAAATTATATAACCAATTAATCATATATATTTTCATTAATAACACATAAATTAAATTCTATGTATCTATTCCAATTTCACATGATCTTTCTTACATTAACACAAGTGAACCAATCATGTAAACTGTGGAAAGAAACACTTCCGAATAACGAAATTGAATCTAATAACTCATTTAGAATTCAATAAATGAACAAAATAAATTATATAAATTATGAAAAATGAATAAAAGTTTATATATTAATTAATTAATATATTTATTATATTACCTTGGATGTTAAGTACAAGTTAATAATGCTTTCAGACACAAGGTATTGGTTTTCTCATCTAAATGTTTTTCTATGAGATATGTATTATTCAACACTATTTCATTTTTGTGGTATATTTATACATCATACTGATGTATCATATCATGAATATATTTATTTTAATATTATTAAATGTCTTAATTTATGATCATTAATTTTATGGGGAAAATGGTTCGACTATTTTCAAAGTGTTAAAGGATTTTCCCCGAACATCCATTTTTCTTTTGGGTTATGCTTTCATTTTATTTACCCCAATCCAATTCTTCATTAATGTTATATAATTCATATTAATTATGATTATAAATTCCAACCTCCTATATCTTGATAATTTCATCTCTCTTTTATAGAATTATACATGTTTTATGAGCGTCCTTTCTCAATTATTCATGATAAGAAATCCTGATTAATGGGAACCTCCCAATTTTATACCCATTTCAAACTGCTGTCTATAATATATTTTAATCCATAATTATTTTTTATAAAATATAAAATTTTATCTTGAAAAAATATCATGGTTAATTTCTTGTTTTAGGATAACAAACATTCCATTCCATTTTAAATTCTCTTTACTTTTTTCTATAAACCGTACAAAAATGTTTTATTTCTAAATATTAATAAAAAATAATTTTTTATGAGTTCATATAAATGGGACATCATTTATGCCTGAAATATAATTTCATTTTCCTAAAATTTTCTTTTCTAGGATATTCTTTTTACTTTTTTTATTTTTTGATAAAATAAAATTATTTTTCAAAATAACTCTTCTTCTAATGTAAAAAAGGTTTTTTCTCATCTTACTTCTACTTCTGATACATATATGCCTTATTGGACACTTATTCCTTATATGTGGTCTGTGTATTGAACCTTGATATATCATATCATGTGTCTTGTTATTAATATTATATTCTATGCATTACTTAATGTCATTCCTTCGTAGTGATTATGATTAAAATTTTTCAAATTGGTATGGGACACATTGAAATATTTAATGTTTAATTTTCTAAAGAATTTCTCAATGAATTTATTAGAATAATTTAATCAATATTTATGATTCAAATATCTAAATTCTGTATAGAAAACTTTTATTTAAAGATATATTTTTATTTTACATAAGATTAATTAATAAGAATTAGTAAGTGAGGGGTGGGGCTCACTATAGCCCCACAATATATCAACAGGCCTCATGAGAAAAAAATAGTATTGTGTTTTGGAAGAATACTTAACCATTTATTTTCATAGATATAGGTTGAGGTCTTGAAGATCTATTTATGATGTCTGGAATTGTGTATTCCCTTATTTTGATATTAAGAATTGATAAATCATTTGATTATTCAATAAGGATAATATCCGTAGTTAATCTTCATGTTGTTATTTATTTATAATTACTTATTTATCTTTTATATTTGTGTTATTAATTTCAAGATTATATTTTATTAGCATATGATTAAGTTATTCACTTTTCCTTATTATTTATTATAGCAATTCTTCCACTGTATTTCATACCCTTACTGTGCATCGGATCTCAACCTTTCTTATTTTTCATTTTCCCTCAACATGTGATGATTTATATTATGAATGAATTTTAGGGATAATCTAGGTGTTTTGGGTGGTTTACAATAGAGTTTCCATAATTTTTTCCTCTGATGTTCTATTGTTATGTTCATGTATATAATCTTGATTCCAAAACTTCTAAACTAAGAGGTCCTTTTGGATTCGAGACTTGTATCAATGCCAACGTATTAATGTATGGAACTAGCAACGAGTTACTAGGTTTGAGGTATTTAAAATAGGGAACCATTTATATTAATTAAATAATTTATTTGTTAAATAAGAATTTGTTTAGACCTAAAATTACTAGTTAGGCATAGAATTATATTTCCTCATGATGAAATGATAATTTCATTCAGCGAATCAATAAGCTTGCTACAAATGGGTTTCAGCTTGTAGTTTTAAAATATCATGTGAATGGTTAGGATGATAGATGTATAATGATGTGTGAGATCCTGGAATCTAAAAATTAATAATTTTAGTCATTGAGATTTATTTATTTTAATGCATGAATGTTTACAATGATATTATCCCTGGATGCAGTTCAATATCATTTTATTGATTAAATGTCTTGTGTTTTCAGTAATTTACCATGAAATATTTATTATTAATTGTCTTATTATTGATGATATTTTCATAATGATTTTATATCTAGATACATTTAATTTCATTTTATTGATTAAGTTGAATGTGTTCAGCCCTATCCTTTCAAAATTAATTTTTCATTATCTAATCATGATAGTCAAGTTATTGATTAAATTTTATATGTTTTCAATAATTAACATTTTTATATAGATTAAATGTTTTTTATTCTTGGTTGATTCTATTGTAAAACCCTTACTAAGAATCTAATATCATCATTATTTTGATTCATATATAAAAAATCCATAAAGTGTATTATATTTTATATACAAGGATATTATATAGGGAATAATGATATTCTTTTAAAAAATAAATTGTAGTTTTTGTTTTCAAATGTTATATGGGAATAATTCATGTATCTAGTTTTCCAATAATACTAAAAAATTTATTCCATCCAGATGTGATTCATTTTATGTTACCCTAATATAATAATGCATGACTCCGGACATGAGTTATTGGGGTCGGGGTCGCTATATATATCATCACACCTTATTTTCAATTTATCACACCTAGACTTATCCCTGGTCATTTATGGGAATTATTTAATTAAATATTTTATAATGGTTCATAATGAAAATTTTATTAAACCTAGCAATATCCTTCAGGATTTTCAACCTTAGTTAACTGTGAGGGCGCTCTCAAATTACACAAGAATGGTGTTTGAGATATACTTGACCAACTCTATTTGTGTCAATGAAACATAGAGTCATTTGTTTAAAAACAAAATACCAATGTATTATTTAAATGTGGATGTTTTTATGGGAATACCACACTCTTTTCCTAACCATAAATTTAGAGGTTCACCTATACATAAGATTATCCAAAAGGTTCTCAAAAATAATTTCTCAACCATGTTTCCAAAGGTAACTAAACCTTTCACAAATACTATCTATAGTGACCCATAATTTTCATATATAAATATTACATCATATTATATTAATATTCAATTTCCTAACAATATAATCTACACCATAATCCTATAGGTTCAGTGTATTTGGAAACAAGGATACACAAAAAACTTGTTCATAGAAGAAATATATCATCTCCTACCATGTTCTTCATAACTAGAATCCTACAAAGACATATAATATTTAAAACCAATAATCATAAACTAGTGAAAGGAAATAAATGAATGGGTGAGTTCAGATGAACAATATGTATAAATTACAGTGATATAAATGATAACTCAATCATTACATGATTATAATGGTATGAGAAAACGAGATTCAAATTTTAAAAAAATACCCAACTTGTGTTCCTTCATAATTTCGATTCATGGAAAAGTTCATGGTACTTTATAATATATAAATCATAATGATACCATAGAACATTAAAAATGAGAGCATAAAATTTTCATAAGACATGTTTTTATGGCATACACACAATCATAAAATATAATTAAATAAGGAATGAGAAATGTTAACAATATCTTAGTAGATTGGATTCACACCCCACTTCATTAGAACCTTGGTCAAGGATAACTTCTAAGGTTGTGATAGTGGATGAATGCCCTCACTAAATTAACTTAACTCCCAATTATAGTCCTTAATGTCCCATGAGATATCCATCTTTACCCAATGAAATATAAGGATATATAATCTTGATCCCACCTATCAAATAAGGAAAATTATATATATATATATATGGGGGGGATTTCACAATATAATCAAAAAATAAATAATAAAATAAACTCTATAAGGGAAAAATTTTCATAATTATTACATCATTCCTTAATTGTATAACCTAGGGAAAATAAATTGGTTTTAAAAAGGTTTAATCATAACTTAGGAAACTGATAGTAGAGAAACATGTTTCTTAGAATCATCTTTAAATTAAAGAAATCATAAGACCTAAAATGAATGAATTTAGATGGTAAAATTGGATGATAACCTAAGTAAATAATAAATAACATCAATAGATTTTATCATAAATGAGAAAACCCTTTAAAATTCCCCAAAAATATTTATATAGAAATATAACCTTTTCAATTTGAAATAAATTTTTAAAATCACAAATTTCCAAAATATTATGTATTTTTTATTAGAAAATAACATTGATATATTGTAAATGAACTTACAATTATTGATAATTCATGATGGTATGAAATTCATTTTTTTAATGTCTATTAAAACAATGATTCCCTTTATATTTATAGAAAAATTATAAAATACATCATTCAGAAATCATCAAGAAGATTATATTTAGTTTTTTTTTTCAAATTTAGTCATGGGTAAAAATGACATTAAATAATTTTAAGAAAATATTAAAAAACATTCTCGATATTTTTTTTTGAAAACATTAATATGGAAAAAAATAAAATGAATATAACAATAAAATCATGTTTCCTAAAAAAACATTATTCCAATCCCTAATGTCATTAAAGATAGTACAATGGAAGAAAAAAATGTAATCCACATAAAAAATAAAAACAGAAAAAATTTCCCCATGTTAATGAGAAATAGTTCATAAAATAACATTGTTAGAAACATAATAATAGACAATCCCGATAATAAATAATATTATTACATAAATCCCTTACCACTTTGGTAACATTTGAATCATAAGACCCAGGATAGAATAACATGAAAATAAATATTAATTGTCATGATAAAAAATTATATTCATCATATAAAATGGGAGAACTATATGTATATAAACCTCAAAAAAATATGGGTTTATAACTTAACATATGTCCAAAATAATACTATTATATATGATAAACCTTTACCCATGTTTGACTTTTTTTCAAAGGAAACCCAAACAATTGTATAATAAATTTAAGTTTAATATAATTCTAAAAAATCATTTAAAAACTCATACTATCATATGTGATCCAATTATAGAATTTCACTACACATTTATTATTAATATGATATTAAAATTATCAATTCTAGTGGTTATGGTTTTGTTTTTCATGATATTTTTAGTTTTTTAGTCTTAGTTATTATTCTTTTTCATGGATCTATCGCCTAAAATTTTTTAATCATGATATAAATATTATATATATCTCTCTCTCTGTGTGTGCGTGTGTACTTAATAGATTAGGGGAAAATTTATTCTTTATTGAAATTTTAAAAAGTAATTGACAGAGATAAAACCAATACGGATCCCCAGGAAGAGAACAAATTATTTAACCAACCCGAGAGTAGGTGATTATGTTGTCATGAGGAAGTCATACACCAATACCATGAGGATTATTTACCATTATATGTGTCTATATTGGATCTATTGGCTATTAATATAATCCAAAATCTCATCCCCAACATCAGTTTTCATTATTTCAACCCTAGCAACATCTCTTTTATTCTTGTCATCATCAATGTTGTTAGTACCAAGCATGTAAAATTAATTAAATAAAACTAAATAATTATTAAAAATCAAAATTGGAGATTGTGTGCCTCTAAAATGTTCTCTAATTGAATTAGGGTTGGAAATATCATTTTTCACAATTATTAGAGTTTCAGGGGTGAACAGAACGCTCTTTGCACCCTTGTAGTTACATCTGAAGCATCATGTGTTTTAGGGCCACCATTATCTAGACAAGGGGAAACATTATTAGGTCCAACCATCATAGAAGAAGATACCAACATATGGTTGGGTATATTTATAGGATATTTATAGAAAACATCCCTTTTATAGTTTCCAACCTATAAATTATGGACTTTAGTTTCAAGATTATGAGGAAATTTCTTATGTCTGGTTCTACAGTAGAGCCATTGTCCATTCCTACATTCGGTTTGCAAGATGTATCCATGAAATTTTCCCCAAATTTTTGAATAGGATAAAAACATCTAGTAGTTATATGGAGTTAAAGAGTTGATCCAATATTCATCTCACAAGGATCCTTAACATGGACAACCTTTAGAGTCAAATCAATTGTCATTACCTGATATGCATTTACAAAAGCGCGGGTAAGATCAGAGTGCTCACCTGCACCACTGAAGACTCTATACTTCATCATGGATGCTGAATATTTTGACATGTTAGGACCACATGAAAAAAAACTCACCCACATTTGGAATTGGAGTAGAAAATTTTTCCTTGGTATGATGAAACATATCTTTAGATTTCATTGCGATAGCAGCAACATGCTTGGAATTTCCTTTTCGAAATTTTTTAGAGACTTCAATTTTCCCTTTAAAAAGTATTGCATCAACCTCTACTTGTGAAGTATCATCCATATCCATTTGGTAATCATCCATGTCATCCCTATCATTATCATAATTTCTACTTTTTATTAGGTTGTCTTTATATGAGGTTCCCAGAATAGAAAACTCATTTTCATCATCCAAGTCTACCCAGGATGTCCTGTCATTTACCGGCATTGTAGTGAGATACTCCGAAACAATATAGGTAGAAGACCGATGTTTGGGTCTACCCGTGGTTATCATATTCAATGGAATTTATCCAGAATCATGTTGTTGGGTTTGTAGGGGAGTCTCTTAAATTGTATTAGGCATCATACCCAGGGTATGATTTTGAGTATACTTATTTTTATCATGTGCGGAGACATATTTGGCAGCATTATTATTTTCTTTCTTTTTTAAATGTGAAATATCATAACCCTTTAGTTGAAATCTATCACAAACAAGGTTCCTTGTGAAATTGGACATTGAATGCCCAACTAGACAACAATCCTCACAAAAAAGTTTCATTTTTGGTAGAATATTCTTAAACAAACCTCATCATTGGGAGTATAAAGGCTGCCTTATTAACCATTTAATAACATAAATCAACTTCTTCTATGAATAAAGAGAAATGACAAAACCCACTATTTTATTCACTGTATCCAGATGAATTGGGATGATTATTGTTGAAGAAATTTCAAATAGTATATACGAATGCCACAATTCCCAATTTAATCCACAAATTTTGATCCATACTTGAGAATATGTATCTTTGAATTCATTGAGGTTGAAAACAAAGGTTTATTCATGAACCTGAAGGTTTCTCAGTTATAGGTTAACTAAACCATAGCTCTAGGACCGAACCTTCAAATCTGTAGATGGGAAAATATTATGGAATAACCCTCGACTCAAATATACACACATAAAATAAAAAAACCTAAATCAAAGCTAATCGTGAAATAGTACGGAGTACATATGCATGAAAAATATTTCCACATTTTAATTGATGGAGTTAACGGAAGAAAAATAACAATTCATATATATTTAATTATTATATCATATATATATCCTATATTTTCATTATATCTATCCTTATTTTTACACAAATGGCTCGAAGGCCTTCTTTTTTATTGATTTTTGAAAACCCCCTTTTATGTGATGTGGGGGAACCCTTACACGCCTCGCAGTCTTAGAGATTACATGACTTATAGGTCTTAGTAAATATACAGACTATACTTGGAACTACTCCTCTCCAGCTTCTTCCTCGTGATATCAGCTGTCCACCTTCGCATGGCGTGTTTGGCTAGGCTTCCCATTAAAGAATAGGCAAGTCCCGATGGAAATTCCATACCCTCTTTTTATGGAAAATCTTCTTACCTTATACTTTGGTGAATGTGCCAACTATGAATCCTCATATGGAGTCTGCTCCTTCTAGAGTATACAATATCATTTAAGCACAATTTCAGGTAGCCTGAAGGCCTTGAGGTGTCCCAAAGGCCTTGAAGTGTCCCTAAGGCCTTAAGGTGGCCCGAAATCCTTACTGGATCAAAGGTGTTGGGTGGAATGAATGTCTTAAAGGACCCAAGTCCCAGACTATGACGAAAAAGAACAAATGGATGAATAGTTTCGGCTGCCACAGTATAAATAGTGTCTGCTACAGTACCTACAACAATGCTTCTTCCAATACTACTACAGTAACCTAGAAATTATGTCTCTACCCAGTTTTGAACCTGGGTCACTTTGATGAACTTGTTGAGTCCTCACCAACTAGGCCAAGGCTCATGGGAATTAAATTTATCATTATTTAAATCAATGTATTGCATAAATGGAAAAAAGCATGCCACTTTGGGAAGCTGGTAGTCCACATGTACGTTCGACTAGCATTATAGTTTCCAAGGGGTCAAAACAATAGAGGTTAGATATGATATTATAAATAAAGATTAATAATTATTTAATAAATATCATATATAAAATTTTTACTCATAATAATAACCTTACATGAAATATGGTGATGAAAAATTAATTGTATCGCAACGTAAAGAAGTCAATCCACCAGAATACACGAGTGATAATTTCACTTCAAAATTGATGAATTGGAAGGAGAATAATGATTGTCACATAGTCATGAAAAAAATTTAATATATTTAAGTTTCTTGATTGATTATATTATGATTACTACAAATGATTTATAGTAGGTATAATATTAAATAAATCGAAAGTGGTCAGGTAATATGATTACCACTTCTTTGGTAGGCCACTTTCTGATTTCTTATTAAGGACCCATTGGTGGGACTATTAATAATTAAAATCCTCAAATTAATTTCTAGGGAAGGTTATAATATAATTATTAAGGGTGTAGTTGGGCTATATGGCTCATTAATGTAGTGTAAAGGCAGAAAGGATGGGTGTCATTTTTCCACTATGGAGAGAACAAACATATAATTTTTTAAATTATTAAAATATAACAAAGCCATTACCCTAAGAAATGTTTCAAAATGGCTGGATATTAAAATTTGGGTTAGTATTATGTGTAAAAAAGGTAATAAATTTTTTTACAATTTTTATTGTATATATTATCCTTATAATTTGGTTTACCATTGGTAAACCCGTTTTAACCTTAACTACAGTAAGAATTTTTTTACAGTTTTTAGTATTCATTATGAAGAAATTTAGATGTCTTTATTAAATAATATTTAATATGATGATAATGATCGTGGAATATATTTAATTAAATTCAATTAATATAATTTATATTGTTAAATTTAAAATCAAGTACATAAAACGTGATCAAAAACATTTTTCTTGGAAAAATATTTTATTATGAATATGAGATTTTTATACCAAAATTAAAAAAAATATTAAAATTACCTTAATTTTATATTAAATATATATATTTTAAATAATTTTAATTTCAATTAATTTTAAAACAAAAATAATTTGGGTAAATTCATGTAATGAATGGATTGTTTATAATAAAAAATACCATTTTTAGAATTCATTAAAAATGAATCTTTCCATATAATAATCAATATTTCACTATAAGATAATTTTGAAATGATAATTCTAAAAACCGTTTTTATTTTATGAAATTATTTTTTAAAATATTGAATAAATTAGTTTTAATATAAGTTTTTAAGACACATTGAAAAATAGTTTTTGTTGAAATTGCATTTTCAAGAATAAAAATTATCTTAGGTTAAAATAATCAATATTTATTATTAAAATGTAATTAGTCACACTATTATAAATAAAATAGATTATATATCCCATTAATACAAACTTAAAAATATAATGTTCCATTTATATGATTATATTTATGGAATATAAATGAGATTAGTTAAAAAACATTATTTTTAACTATTCACTCAAAAATCAATCATTTTAAAAAAATACCAAAAATTTCACCAATACTTAATTTCAGTTTTCTGATTCACAATATTAATTTCATTTTATTAAATTTAATTTATAAAAATTATATAAAATAAATATAATTTTCTTGAACAAATTTAATAAAAGTAAATGTTGAAAAATGCCATTTTGTAGCATAAAATGACTTCCCAGAAAAATTAATGCTTATTTATTAATAAATAATCAATAAATTTATTTGTATTTGGAATTTTATACATATTTTAAATAAGTTTCTTAATCATATTCATAATAACCAATAAAATAGAAAGTTCAAATTTAAATAATAACATTTTTATAATATATCTCAATCCACTTAATTATTGGTATCTTATGATACAAAATATACAATGATTATTATTATTTTGAACTAAATTTTTAGGGTGTTAAAATACCCATATCATAAAAACACTACATAGAACAAAATCCCACATCATCATAAATTTATTGAGATATCCTAATAAATTGATTTTATTTAAGAGTAATATTAATATAAGATAATTACATATTCCACTGACTTCGGTGATTAGAATATTAATTAGAGGAAAGTATTTCTCTATATTATTTATTAATTTATGGATAATGGAGAATGAAAATACTATAGGTTATATTTATGATAACCTGGTAGTATTTTATGTGAATTAAACCCATGAAAATGTAATACCCATGGAATGAAGTGCAGGATAGGAAAGGCTAGAAAACAAGATCATTCTATTCAAAATTAATATAGAACCAAAATAATATATATTATGAATTTTGTGCACTTTGTGGGTCTATAATTCTACCATGATAAATATTTTTTTATTCATCCATCTAAAATCTACAAATAAAATTATCTCACCTTAAATCTTTTTATAGAGTATGTAATCTAATAGTCGAGAAATATAGTTTTTGGAGATAAAATGAATTTTGTTCTAATTATTTCCCATTTGATTGATATAGTTGATATGTATTTTTCCAGACCCTTTATCAATTGACCCTATTATTTGATATATATTTCCTTTTATCAACATCTCAGCATGTTAAGATATGATAATTGAATGTGATAGTGTTATTTACCAAATATACTCATTGAGAAATATAACCTAGTCATCCAATTATAGTAGGACTAGATATTAGGATAATATTATTGGATTATATAAATGAATTATATATATTTATTGATATTTTCGTTCTTAATTTATATGTTCTATTCTATTTTTGTAAGTTATTTTTGAATTGTAAATTTTATTTCATTGAAAACATCAAAGTACAACATATCCATCATTTAAATAAATTATTAGTTTTTATTGACACACCACTAATTGGACAATAGGTTATGATATGAATGATAATAAATATTTTATACTATTAGCATATGATTTCATCATATAATACTAAAATATAGAGGGAAATATATTTTTAAAAAATAAATTTCCAATGTTTATTGGAATATTTCATTTTATAAGAATTTAATTATTGCATCAAAAGTATAATGAAATGATCTATGTATTCTTGATGATGGAAACACATTATATAACAAAGATTAAATATAATACACATATGGTACATTGATTACAATTGAGGAATTTAATGACATACTAAAACAAATAAAATAGAAAATATTTAACTCTATTTCATGTTTTAGGGGTACATTTATTTGAATATAGATCAAATTATCTAAGTTAGATATAATAATAAATGAATATGGAATGAATAATAACTCTCAAATTTTTATTATCACTATTCTTCTAGAAAAAATCCTCCATTTATTGAATATAGGTTTAAATCATACTCTCACCATTTACATCTTCTTAAAAGAATGTTAATAGAAATTTAGAAAAAAACTATTAATGAGGAGCCCAATGATTGTGATGATGATTATTGTGTTATTTTGTCTACAAATAATGATGTCAATTTTTGTCAGGATATTCTAAAGAAACTAGTTAATAAAGATATTTAATATTTTAGATAAAGATTTGAGAGATATGTTATTATCTATATTTTTATATACTATGTTATATATGTGATCAACTAATATGATATCAATGAATATTAGGACAATAAGTATTTGTTACATCCATGATAATTCTTCTAAAATAAGAGAATGATGATATTATTTTTCATAGACATGATATATACATGTTCAAGGAAGCAGTTTTTTAAGATGTAATGATTACTAAACTAGACTTAATAAAAATGAATGACTTATGCTGATCTTATTGATAATTGATAAAAACAATTTTTATCTATTAGATACGGATTATTTTTAAAATATGGGTATTGAAAATCATGAAGAGTATATAAGTGAAAGATTAAATCTATATATGATATAAATTAAAGATACATCTTCGTTTTATTTAGTAGATATGCTACATCAATATATGAAAATATACTTTTTTGATGTTGAAGTGACATATTTGGCATTAAATAAAATATTTCATTTACTTGATAATTAAATAAGCATTGTTAATGAAGGGAATTCAAGAAGAAAAAAATGATGAATTATTGTGGTAATGGATATTTGTTTAAATAATCTATAAGATTCATTACATATCTATAATTTAACATTGGAATTTTTTTCTTGAAGTTTATTAAAATATTTCCAAATTTATTTAAATTATTTTGAGATGATTTGAAGTGTTTGATAATGAAAAAAAATAAGATGAGAAGGAAAGAGAAGAATTCAATAAATAATAGATTATATATTTTGATGAAATTAATAAAATAACCTATACTTGAAATTGATATAGATTTTACAGTACCTACATTAGAGTAATCTGATACATCTAAATATATATATGAATAAATCAGTCAAATAGGACCATAAAATTTTAATCCTGCATTAGTCTAGATGGTACTTCAAAAATATAATTTTTTAAATATTTAATTAGATTATATTGGATCGGTAGAAGATCTATGGATCTGTAAGAGTGTATTTGGAAGAAACTAGGGTATGGATAATAAAATAGAGAAAATTAATATTACCAATGAATATTAGAACAAAAATGGAATATTAAATTATAAGATATAGATTCGTTTGAGATTAATTCTATAATTTTCAAAGCTTTATTAGATTAATCCTTAAAGTTATAAAAAGCTGCATAGTATTAACCTATTATGGAAGAGTAATATATAATAATATCTTATAGGAAATTAGAGAAAATCATTGGAATATCTATAGTCATTTAAGATTTAAAAAAAATTTGATGAAACAAAAGATACTTTTATGTTCCATGTAATGCAAAAGAGATTATAATTGAATCATAAGATTAAAAATCAAAATGTAATTTACCAATCATCATGATATAAAAATAAGAATTAATTTTTTTTATTAGGATATGATTTAATCAAGTTATTTTAATGATTATGGAAATGGTTATGCCATTAGAATAATATTTACTCCCCAGTGGTTTACTTAATGTGTTCCTCAAATCATGGAAAAATAATGTGAATAATGTGGAATAATTAAGGGTAAATGAACATAAGATTAAATTAAAAATTAAATGATATGATAATAAAAATTCCATAATATCACTATATATTTTTTCTATGGTTTTCAAATATAAATATATATAAAGCATAAATAGAGATTAAAATCCATATATTTTATTGAAGGTTACGAGATATGTTTTTAAATATAAGGATCATGATGATTTATGTAAGGTCATATATCCTTGAATCCATTCCTTTGTGGGTTTTGGGTGTTGGAGGTTCGTAGGGGAGGAAGCATGGGAATTGGGAATAAATTTTTGTTAGAGAATATTCTAGGACACTAAAGGATATATAGTGATATATGGTGGGTTGCGATGGAATAGAGAGCCTGAAATTGGTGTAGTATCCCAAGAGAAGAATTTAATAGATAATTTAATTTTTTGGAATATCTTTGACATGGATTAGGTTTCAGGATTAGGATAATTTAGAAAAACATAATGGAGAGGTCGGTTGTGATGTAGTTCTATGAGGTATTTTCTGCTGATTTCTTGGTTTGTTCACCATGGGGGGTGGCTATGAAATTTTATCATTCTTAAAATTTGGATTTTAGGGAACTGTTTCATTTTTTTAGACAATAGTATCTCACCACCTTAAATATTATATGTGGCATGGATTGAATACATAGTTCTAAATATTAGATCAGCTATGTTGTGCCTTGAATTATTCCATAGTCCTTCCAATTTTAGACACCATTGGGGCGTAATCAATAGGGATACACCATGGTTTTTTATATATTTTCAATAAATACCAATTCCCCCCCAAAACCACTTTTCTCTGAATGTTTTATATAAATAATTGTAAGCCATGTGAGATTTTTCAAAGAATTTAAATCCCCTTTCAATCAGACTCAATACACATAGTACCATGTTTGATCCCATGTGATTCAAGGTCAGTTCATCCACTCTTCCCAAAGTTTCTACTCCATTAGGTCTTGTTTCGCCCCATTTATTCCTTCTGGTATATATAATTTTATCTTTACAATTATAATAGTGTTTATTTTGAATAATTTTGGGCATTTTTTGTGAGATTCGTGTAGGGATGCAAATTTCATTACTGAAGAGTTTTTCAATGATCCGCATTGTGGTTCTATTCCCATTTGAAGAAATTAAACTTCTTTAGGAAATTCATTTTTTTATTCTCCATTAAATCTCCATAAAATTTTAATGTTTTCATTATTGATATTATTAGGTTTTTTGTGGAATTAACCTTAATAAAGGATGAACCAGATTAATAAAAGGAATGTTTTATAGTTGTGGTGTTCATATGTTCTTCCACCATGATAAAAAGTTGATTATTCCATTAATATATAGTATTATTCTATGTCTATAATTTAATAACATGTTTTTTATACTTGTGTTATCATTTTAAATTAATTACTGTGGTCATGGAACACTAATCTAATAATTATTTTTTGGATAAATAATTATGAATTTATATCAAATAAATACATTCTTTCATATAATTTTATAGAAATCGAATGATGCGTTATTCATGTGAAATTGTTTTTTTCATCCATATATTAAGGTAAATATTTAAATAACATGAATGTAGTAGTGAATTTTGTTGGTAATAACAATAAGGTGTGGTAAATGAGAATGTTTATTCACGTAGTTTGTTAAAACTAGATATACTTCTTAAATGAAATGTTAAGGAAATTAATAACAGGTCATAGATGATTCTTTAGGTTCCCCATAGTCATAACCTATGATAAATGAATATGTTAAATCAATAGAGAATAATAATTGTTTTTGATATAAATAGATTTTTTGTCTGTGTGACCCCATTTTCATATGAAAACAGAATCCATTTTGTATGGGATGGTGTGAGGTTTTTTTTCTTCTCAAGGATACATGCCTTATGTTAATGGATAAGTGAGCCCATTCGAATATAAAGGATAAATAAATAGATTTTAAGGTCTAGTTTCTTTATTAACCATCCTCATGGTTTTGTTCCTTTAATATTTCCATATATGTGATACTTCTTGTGAAATTTGATATGGTCTTATGATGGCTATTGGTTTGATAAGATATTGTTGTAGATTCTTCAGTTTGAGGTAGTATTTGATTCATGTGATAGTGATGTGCATGGTGTCTTGATTGATGGTTTTAGGGATAACCTCAGGTTATATTGAACACTATGTGGTTGGGATTCCCCTTTTTTAAGCTGAGAATCATTCTTATTAATTATGATTAACGATTGGAAGGACACATTGATCTTTTAACCATATTCCATTACCCACTACTTGAGGAAACTTGTGGTTCTAGGTTATTCCTTAGTTTATGGTAGATTAATATTTTTCATAGATTACCAAGATATATGAAATATGACTTACTAATTAATTGTTTCACCTATGGGGTTGGTTCTTACTAGAATGAAAATATTATTAATCATCAGGAACTGTGGGCTCTATTGAATTGTATATGGTGGGAGTAGACATCACTAAAATGGTTACTAAAATTTAAATTTTACAATGTTCAATAATGGATAATGAAATATTTAAAAAATGTTAATTTAAAAAAAATGAAGTAAGGAAATTCATGTTGTCTTAAAATATTGTAATCTTGTTGGATATCTAGCTCTTTGTGGTGGAAGATAGGTGTCCTAGTGATGAAAAATGAAGTAGATTCTAAGAATTTTTCATTTTCCATTATGAGTTAGTGAGCTATATTATATATTATATGTTTAGTGATTTTGTATGCTACCACACCATTTTTGGTAGGGTGGATAAAACCCTATGGACATCAAGAGGGTGTTTCCCCCAATATCTAGGTTGGCGAGGAACATATGGTAAACCACTCCCTTTGGCCTTGATCTCTTCTATTATTATTAACATGTGTTGGCATACCCTGGGTTTACCCATATATGTGTGTAGATAGTTTTAATGTATTTTTGTATATCTCACACATTTTTATTAATAAATAGTATCCAATGTATTACTATATGTATGATGTGTATTGGATAATATGTATTTAAAATAATTACTTCAAAAATGTATTATTTTGCCTTGAGTAATAATACCCAATGTATGTTACAAGAAATTTGGGTTGTGGTGTCTATCTAAAAGTAATCAGTTACTATATGGATATGTGTCTTGGGATGATTATATTATGTGATGTATGAGATTCATGTTGTAATTATTTAGCCTAGGTGTTTTCGTAATGCCTTTTATTTTAGAGATATGGATTAGGATGTAAAAAATTGGGGTAAAGAGGTAAACCACTGGGTAATCATTAGTGGGGTACCTTCATTCGATGTTATTTTATATGAATTATTGTATTAGTTATTAGGTGTGTGATATCCAATGTTAGGCTAGGAAATTATTATACATTTTTAGTTGATGAGTTATATTTTCCTATTATTCCCTAGTATTTATATGTTATTTATCAATTAAACGAGAGGCTACAATGTGGTTATTAATTAGAATACTTATTATTCTCATACAAAATATATAAATGTTGACTTCATGTCAACTAGATAATTACATATATTGGGTTAGATATTAATAGTTTATGGTTGTTTAAGAGATGTTTGGGTTTCATCATAAATGATGATTTTATATTTTTGTACATGTAGTTCCATTTCATTTTTTTCAATTTTATATGGCATTACAATTATGTACAAGGGTTTAATTTTATATGAATGATGGGGAGTTCATTGGGGTAGTTTTCTTAACTCTTTTCCTCGTATTCTCTTAGAGGTAAATGCCTCCCATTTTAAGGTATGATATACCCTTTATGATTATTCCAAACTATGTCCTATTTGTGGTGAAATTTAGGTTATCATCATATCTATACTCTCATTGTCATCCAATGAAGGGTACATTTAGTGGGATGGTGTCGTGAAAAAATGTAATCAAATGGTTCAGGTTAAGCGATATGATGGAGTTAGGATATATGCCCATGTGAGACTGCATGGGTTTGTTGAGAAATAGTGTTATATAAGTTTATCTTGAGACGTAAAAAATGGATACTTGTTGATACATGGGTATGTATTACCCTCTATGATTTTATTGAAAAAACATTATATTAATCGGGCTAAATAATAAATGTGGTACTCGATGTGGTGTAGATACAAAGTAAAGGATCATGAACCATTATTCATTCCTAATTTTTTTGAAATTTATAGAAATTAAAACATAAATAATTTTAATTAATTAATTTAATCGTAAATATTTCATATTCAATGTTTAAAAGTCCCTAATATATTTTTTTCATTTCCATTTATGTCTCTAGCTCAATTTCCTTTTCAGGTTCATGCCTAATAAAATCAATAAAACATTCTAGAAGAACACCATAGAGTAAAAGTAATTAATGAGGACACATGGAGGAGAAAAATTCAGTAGTTTTAAAAATAGATCATGTAGAACCATTAATTATCATTTTTCAGGGAAAGAAGAATGCTTAGAGGATGTTGAAATATGTTTCAGTATCATTTGTTCTTAGAAGGAGTACTATTTTTCAATACATGTAAACAATATTTCATAGAGTATTGAAGAAGTGGTGGATCATGATCGTCAAACGTCTCTAAGAGTCTTTGGTCTCCTTTGAGAAGTTCCCGGACCAGCTCCAAGAAGGGTTTTTTCTTTAATAGTAAATGTGTCTAGTCATGCGTCACTTCTTACCATTTTAAAAGGATGTTAAAATGTGTTTGTGTTTGGAATATATTTTTTGAACCATCAAATATTTGATTCATACCTATTTATAGAATAATATTCTATGGGGAGTTATTTTGAGGAAACTCTTCATCGATATATCTAGCTCCAGGTCACCCCATTAAGGTTGTCGATATAGCCCAAGGTGCCAGTGAGAGAAGTCGTTATTGAGAAGAAATTGTCCAATACCAGATAATTATTATAGGAGAGTCATTAGGATTCCCCACATAGTATATATGTATACCAGTGTCCCTAGTGACTTGTAATTAAGGGGTTTTGGATAGCCAAGAGAAGGTATATTCTCTATTTGTATAATTTCTACATGGGTGGGGGGTCATAGTCATTTTCCTATAGATTAGATATATAATTTTCTTATAGGGGATAAGCTCATATGTGGTGAGTGTAGTCAACCATCTTGATAAGGCATCATACATTAGGTGTTACAATTTATGTTCTTCTAGTATGTCAATTTCAACCAAGACATAAACAACATGATTTTGTGGTATGGGATTAATATGGAATAGATGGGGTGGGAGGATCATAGCCCAGAAATGCATCTCATTCTTAAGGAGTATAGGAAAACTATACAGGAGGTCTTAATTAGGGTAATAGAGGTAATGAAGAAGGGTATTGACAACTATATTCCCAGGTAGTTCTGACATCAGGTAATCCAAACTTCGTTTTACTTACCATTTTCGTTTTCTCTATATGGGTGAATGATTTTTTTTATTCTGGGGCTACACACTTCTTCATATAGTCATCCCAAGTCCATGATTTGTGACATAAGGTTTGTATACTTACAATTACATTCTTTTTTCTATACCATTTTGAGTTTGAGATTATCTTTATTAAATATGTATAAATAATGAGTAAGTGTTGGGTTAGAACCACTCATTAAGAGCATTCATTTTCTTATAGATGTATCCCTAAGTAATCATACTTGATATAGATTGGTTATATTTGGTGTTGGATATTTTATATATCATATGGATATATTTTGTGATATATGATGTTGAAAGTGATTTTTTCATTTTCATTAGAAAGATCATGGTATTGTTTGAAGACATGTTATGTCATTGTCTTTATAGATGGCCAAGAAGATGCTATGCTCATTGGTGGTCCAGATGAATCTGTATCCCAGGGTTGTGGAATATTACACAAATTTTTTTTAGGAGGCCATGGAATTACCTTCTTGATGACAGATTTTTTTTTGGTATAGATATACATCTCAATGATTCTATTATCTCAATGTGTTTGTATATAATGACACCATCTTAGTTGTTATTGAAGTGTGTATAGATATATTTTCTTTTTAAATAGGTTTTGTAGTCAATGTGTGTCACCCAAGGTTGCACCATTTTTCTTCATGAATAAGGATGATGTAATTTTTAATCATTGTATGCATTATCTTCGATTGGGGTAGGTTTTGAAAAATGAATACTATCATTTTCCATGTATTTTTGTTTTATTCAATTAGCTTAATGAATGTAGTTAGTTCTTGAAATTCAATTTGTCGTCTGAATATCGTCGGATATCGGTGAAGTATAAAGATATTCCAAAGTCCAAATTCCAATATATATGGGGAATATGAGTTCATTATGGTTCTATTTTCTATAAATAATTATATCTCCCTATCAATGGTTTTTATTGACATAATGTTTTGAGTGTTCATTGATATATTCGTTCTTGTTTTCTTTGATTAATCCTTGTGTACTCTGAATATGAGTAATAGAATGAAAAACATCTATGGATTATTTTAAGAGTTATTAATCTTTATAAGTTATTATAAAAGTAATGTACATGTGATTTATATTGTTATTTTAGTTAATTTACTAGGATTTGTTGTATCCTAGTTACAATTATATGTGGTTCTTTTAAAAATCAAAGCATTTGTTTCATCGATTGTTCATAAGGTAGTTACATAGGTCCAAATATTTCCTGTTCTCACAGGATATTATAGGAGGATCATAGATAAAAAATCTTGGGTTTTATCCCCTTAGACACCCTTGTTAATAATGCGTTGAGTGTTCTTGTGGAATAATTAGTGTTAGGAAGATTTTTATTACCTGATGTTAAAGTTGGACAGTGACCTCGTTTGTTATTCTCCACTATACGGAGTTCAGTTTGAAGTTTTATATGATTCATCATGTACTAGTTTAGTATTATTAAAATGATAAATAGATCGGTTGATTGTTATGGGACTTGTTATTTATGTATCAATGAGACTATAAATTCCAAACATTATCTTGAGTATGAAACTGTTGAGTTTCATTCGATGTTGTGGTGACACTACACTGTTAGAGAGATTTTTTACCTATCAAAAGATCCTCATGAATATCCCCACCTATCATTAATTTAACATGAAAAAGTGAGGGTATATCTAATTTTTATATGATTATGACTTTAATATTTCACATACACTAAGAATTGGTAATTGTATAACAAATTCACTATGCAGGAAGTAACATTTTGATTTCCTGCATGAATATTGATATTCCTAAATAGTTATGGAAGAGCTATAAGAAATTAAAATTGATGTGGAAGAGGATTGTGGTAGAGGTTTTCTTTTTTAGATTATAGTGAATTAATCTATATTTCAGTTGGTGGTGGGGTCCGAAATGGGGGATTTTGTTGTGGTGCTCTAACGAAACAATTTTGTCTATGGCAATGCTACTAGAGGCTAGTCTGAGGAAGAATATCACCACATTTTGATCAAGGGTTGGGTTTTATCCCTTTCTAGATGCATGAGATGGTTCTACATGAGTTCCATAGCCCAAAATATATGGTACAACAAGGAATTAATATAATGTACCAAAATCTGGGAGGGTAGTTTTGGTGGCCTTGGTTGAGGCATTCAGTTGTAGATTTTGGGTATAGATGATTGTTTTGTTAGTGTAATGAAATGAACATTATTTTTTGGAAAAAATCATTTTATATTCAACATAATTATTTATTATAGACCTAATATGGATTCCCATTAAGGTTATAAATGTTTTTAGGGTGTGTGGGTCTTCTTTGGAGCTTAAAAATTTTTATGGTGGAGAAAAGAACTAGGTGGAATAGTTAGTAAAAGTTGTGTGAACTATCATGAATGGTCTCTCAAAACTATGCAGGCCAGGACCAATGGGTGAGGTAGGGTGCACAGTTTTCCCTTACCATTCTCTAGGTGCCACAAGCATGTGAAAATGATCTATAATTTTCCATAGAGGCATATTGCACGGTTGGCACACAGTTTCTATAGTACCCCCTATTTTGGGTATGTAACCCTTATGTGATGATTTTTATTATTATAAAGTGTAAGGGTGATGAATGGGAGAGTTGGGAGAATTATGGAAGTGTTTTTGGGGAAAATTGGAAGTCGAATGAGCAACGCACGGTTTTTCTAACTGTGCGGCCAAACCATGAACAACGGTCTTCTTGAGGTAGTACCTCCAGCATGGTTAGATCATGGTTTGGGAGTTTGTGCAAGGGGTAGTCATTCAGTTAGGGTCTACTGTACAGTTAGCGCCCGTTTTTCCTTACCATTCGGTCAAACTATTCGAAGAGTTAGAATGAGATCCTTTAAAATAGTATCTAACTCGTTTTTTTTCATAACTCCCTCATTTTTTAGGAAATAAATTCATATATATGGATTTTTATTCTCCTAAGGCCAAATACGGTTCTCCCATCCATCTGAAGGCGATCTAAAGGCATCCCTTGATGAATCAAAGCTGGATTCTTGAGGTATGTCATTTTTCGTCTTTGTTCTTGATCGATTTCATAGATCTACATAGATCTACATCTCCTCATCATATGGTTTTTCAAATCTATGTTCAAAATGGATTGATATAGTTTGGTGGATGCCAATTACTATGAGAGTTGGTCCTCATCTTGCTATGATAAGAGATCTAAGAAGTGTTCTTGGAGAACTGATAGGGTTTTCTTATTCATTCTTAATTCGTTGTGGTTTTCATCAAAACCTTTGAGGTAGGGGGATTCACTCTTGATTTCTCTTAATTGAAATTATTTTCATACTTTGAAATTGAATTTATTGTGCTGAATTTATTATGATTTTGTTGTTGAAAACTTTTTGAAATATTTCGTGAGTGGTGGTTGTGAAATCTAGAAAATTGGGGATTTTAAATGAGTTCTTTGGTTCTTTATTTTAAAACATGGGTATAAAAGTTGGATTTTTCAGGATTGTTGGCACATAAGTGGGATTAGAAGTTTTCAATAAAGGTGAAAGTTTTATTGAAACGAATTATTTATTTGAAATTATTTATTCTTTGGTTTTCAATAAAAGTTTAATTTTATTTATGATTTTTATTTTGGTAAAGTATATATTTGGAATAAATGTTGTTGGTGTGAGTTTATGCTTAATAAGACCTTAATAAGAGACAAGTACCACTGGGGTACAAGGTGCATGACCCTGGATCAGGGGAATGTTTCATTGGGACACAAGGTATTTGGATGAGAGACCGCTCATGACTATGGAATTGTCGAATAAAGCATTCATGTGTGGGTGTGTTGTGAACTATGAAATGTGTATGTCAAAATGATAATAATAATTGGTTTTAATATTTGATTAGTTATATTAGGGAAAAAATTAACTTTCCCTAAATTGGTTTCATTCTGTTTAGTTGTCACTTGGTTGTAAATGGTTTTTGGAACGTGTTCATATTTTGTTATAAATTTTTCTCGGTAAATTAATTTATTTATATTGTTTTATATAATGTTCTTACTATTTTATCCTAGCTTCATGAGTAGGGAAGTCATTGGGGAAAACCTAATGAGTATTATACTCACCCCTACTTTGGAACTTTAGCGATTTTGCATAAGCTGTCTTCTGAGATAGGGGAAAAGGTAACATTTCCCACATTTTTAGCACCACTTCATGATACTTGGGTTTTTCAACGATTTTGAAGCTCAAAGATCGTGGATCATAGAGTCTTGTGGTCTCTTGAGAGTCTTGGGTTCCTACTTCAATGTTTACATTGATACTGGTTTGAACTTCCATTGTTGCACACATTGATGTGGTTTTGGGATACATGATGTTGTTTAGTTGCAATATTTTATTCATGCACCATTTAGTGAATGGTTGGATTTTGGTTATTGGTTTATTTCATAAAGGTTAAATCATCCTCTAGTTGTATTAAAAACCCATAGACATTTATTTTCAGCCTTTGGAATCTTGCGGATGTCTCTTAAGGCCTAGTAATGACTTATTGTACTCTCAAGAAAATAAGAATTAGTGGATCATAACAAATGGTATCAGTCTGGTCCTTCCATTGTGGTGTAAATGGTATCAGCTTGTTTGGTCCTTTTCTAACATGTAGTCATCAATGTTATTGGTCTTGGAGTTGAAATTCCTTCTTGTCTATTCCTTGGCTTGGAATCTTTGGAAGGATTAGGATTTTCAGAACATGAAATGCATAGCATAAAAGGATGTAGACAAACCTTTTATATTGAACTTCATGTTACTATGGAGTTGGGAACATAACTATTTTGGAGACACATCCAGGATTTAAGAATATCATTGTCATGGGTTTATCCAATGAGACTATCATGACATGAATTTTAGTGAATGAATTCCTGCTAAAAGTGCATAAATTTTTTAAAGGAATGATTCATGGTGTGAAAAATTATTGATTTTTGAAATAGTGTGGAATTTATATTCAAATGAAAGATTCTGTAAACAGGAATGCTTATGGTATTTTGAAAATGGTTTAATTTTTAAAAATTATGTTGAATGTTTTCAAACATTGTTGAACATGGAAAAAGATTGCTTTTGGAAAACAATGTTGTGATAGTTGATGTGATATATTTTGAAATTTCAATCCATAAGTTGCAAGAGAGTGAGATTAAAGGATTTTGTTGTTGGTTTAGAAAATGTCCCCCATTAGGCATCGTTAAAACCAACCTGAAAATTCTATGAAGATTATGGTTTCCCTTGAACCACGGGTGAACCAAGATCTAGTGGAGAGTATTGTCCCTGATTTTCAATTTTTGGATGCGAGGAACCGGAGGAATGATCCAGACATGTGGATCATACCATCCAGTTCATGAAAAATAGTCCATCTAACTTCAGGGGTGATGATATGCCTGAGAAGGAACAGGTGTGGCTCAGTAGAATGAATCATATCTGCAAGTTTATTGGCACACTGATGGAGCTATATGTCAAGATGGCGAATTATATGCTTGAGGATCTTGCATGCTAGTGGTGGAATTTAGCGATGCAGGCTAAATTGGATGAAGGCCTTACATGGGATGATTTTGAGGAATTCTTCAACAAACAATTCTATCCTCATAAGTTCAAAATCCCAAAAAAAGATATACTTCATTAGCAGGAAACAAGAGGATATCTATATAATGGAATATACAGATAAATTCATGAATTTAGTGTGATTTTCAGCAGAATTTGTGGCAAGTGTGCCCTGGAAGGCACGAATCCTTGAATCTGGACTATGGTAGGATATTCAATCGAAGATTACAGTGATGTATATTAAGGATTATACAGAGATAGTGAATAGAGAGACAATCGTTTAATGTGATTTCTCGAGATCTATTGGAGGAGGTATGATGATACCTATAGGGAATGGTGGAACTCGAACTCTAGGATAAAGTGGAAAAGGGGCACCTATTTACAAGGTGGGAGTGGAAATCATAATTAGATAGTTGGATCAGTAATCCTTCCTCCATGACCAAAGAAGTATGAATGTTGTTTTCAATGTGGTTCTCTTGACCACATTAAGCGAGAGTGTAAAACACAACTTAGAGCATTCCAAAACTAAAAATATATGGGGAATAATTAGTGGTATTGTCATAGTGCTCCAAGGTCAAGTGCTCGGGACACTTCTTAGGTGTCATAAGTATTATATGCTTTGACAGACCAAGGATAGCAGAATCAGTCTTGGCAGCAGAGTAGATCTAGTCATGGTGATTCTAGAAATACCATGATGCCTGAACCTAGGCCATCTCAGTAAGACAACAAGGAGGATAGTGCATCGATGAAGCAGTTGTATGGAGTTGAACACCTAATTGGTGATGATCAGGCTGGACCATCTATAGTGAGAGGTATGATTCTTTAAAATTCTACCATTGTGAAAGTGCTCTTCGATACAAGTGAATAACATTCTTTAATTTCTTCTTGTGATGTTGATTTTCTATGTTTAAATATAGAAATGTTTCCTTCTATTTTTAAAAATGAAAACTTTTCTTGGTGAAAGCGAATGTCAATCCTTTCTGTGTAGATCATGTTCTATAACTATTGATGGAGCTGAGCTGAAATGGGACTTTTTGATATTGGACATGTATTTCTATGATATAATCTTGGGAGAGCTGATATCACAATGAAGAAGATGGTAGGATGAGTTCCAAGTATAGTCTGTATATTTCCTAAGACCAATGGGTTATGTAATCTCTGAGCCTATGGTCCTTTTAAGGGTTCCCTTTCATCCCTTGATAGGGGGTTATCAAAAATCAAAAAAAAAATTCCTTCAGGACATTCAGTTAAAGTACAGTTGGAGGAGCTAGAAAGCAAGGGTTTCAATCGTCTAAGTACATCTTTGTGGGTAGCACCAGTTTTTTAGTGAAGAAAGCAGATGGAAATCTTCGGTTTTGTGTTGATTTTCGTAAGCTAAACCCCGTTATGATAAAAAACACATATCTACTTCCACATATTGATGACATGTTTGATCAATTAAGGGGAGCTCAGGGGCTCTGTAAGATTTAATTACAATCAAAATACCACCAATTGTATGTTCATAAGGAATATATTCCAAAGACATCTTTCAGAAGTAGATATGGCTACTATGAATATGTATTCATTCCTTTTGGTCTAAATAATTCAATAATGATCTTCATGGACTTGATGAATTGGATATTTCAGCGATATATAGATTATTTTTTGTGATTTTTATAGATGAAATCTTGGTGTATTCAAAGACAATGGATAGCCATGAAGAACCCCTAGAAACAATGTTACAAACATGAGAGATCACCACTTGTTTGAAAAATTATCAATTTGTGATTTTTGGATACAAGAAGTGTGTTTTCTTTGGCCATGTAATTTCTGATAAAAGTGTCTATGTTGATCCTGAAAAGATAAAAGTTTTTATCTCATGGAAATGACTGAAGAATGTCTTTGAGATACGAAGTTTTTTGGGTTTATTTGGCTACTACCGACGCTTGGTGTGTGATTTCTCAAGTCTATCTTATCCAATGACAGCTTTGACAAAGAAAAATTCTCAATTCCAATGGATAGAGGAATGTCAGAAGTCTTTATAGGAACTACAAGTTATTATTACATTTCCAACTATCTTTGAATCAGGATTGGGGTATGTGGTGTACTATGATGCTTCAGGATCTGGGTTAGGTTGTGTTCTCTTGAAAGGAGACCATATGGTTTCCTATGGATCAAGGATGTTGAGGGTGCATGATAAAAATTATCCAACACACAAATTGGAGTTATCTGAATTCATCCAAGATTTGATAACATGGAGACATTATCTCTTCTGTGAGAAATTTACTATGTTCACGGACCACAAAAGCTTGAATCACAATTTATCAAAGTGAGATTTGAATCTGAGGGAAAGGACATGGATGGAGAGTCTCTAGATTTTTGAATTTTCGTTGATATATACACTAGAAAAAGGGAATTCGATCATAGATGTGTTGAGTAGATAGTCATTTTCTTAGGTTGGAAAAGAGGCTTCATATCAATGGTAGTTAATGTCAACCCTAGATGACATGAATGTGGAATGATAAGACTGAGGTGATGTTGTGGTTTTGTTTTCATCTATGCTTATTCAAAATTTGGTAAATATGGTCAAAGAGGCAAAAATATCATATGCAGAATGTCTGGTTAGGAGTTCAAAACTCAATGGTGGGGAGACCATTGAGTGCTGGAAACTTGATGAGCGTTTAATTTTTTGTTTTAAATATCGGATGGTTATACCTATTGCTTGTCAGTAACAATTACTTTATGCTTACCACTATTCAATAAGGGTTTTAAATCCATCTACATAGAAGATTTATGAGGTGTTAAAGGTATAGTTTTGGTAGAGAGGCATGAAAAGGAATGTGGATGAGTTTGTCTCACAATACTTAACATGTCAGCAAGTTAAAGCAGAGCATCGGAGACCTACAAGTATGATGCAGTCTTTACATATCCAAGTGTGGAATTGAGAGCCATTAGAATTGTATTTTCTTACAGGTCTCCCAAGAATGGTCGGGAAACACAATGGTATATTGGTGATAGTGGATCATTATAGCAAGTTCGCCCATTTCATTCGTAACTCGTATAGTGGAAGATCTGTCCAAAGTTTACATTCAAGAAGTGGTAAAGATGCATAGTGTACCAGTGTCAATATACTAAGACAAAGATCTGAGGTTTACATCTCGTTTCTGGAAATCCTTAGAGAAATCCCTTAGGACCTAGTTGACTATGAGTACGGTGTATCATCCTCAGATAGATATTCAGTCAAAGAGTACGATACATATGTCGGAAGACATGATGCGGGCCTGTGTAATGGATTTTGGTAGCTCATGGGAAGATAATATACCCTTGGTGGATTTCTTATATAATAACAGCTATGAGGCCTTGATACATATGTCTCAATTTGACGCACTATATGGGAAGCCTTTTCATTCTCCACAATGTTGGTGGAAACGGGTGAGACTTCACTAGTTGGACCGAGCCTTTTCCTAGAAACAACGGAGAAGATTCTATTGATTAGAAAGATGACTGAGATGGCTCCGATTTCTCAGAAATCATATGCTGATCGCTGTTGAAGTCGTTTGTCATTGATTATGGGTGATCAGGTCTTCTTGAGAATATATTCAAGGCTTGGATGTCATAATTTTGGTATGTTGGGAAAGTTATATCCTAGATACATTATCCCTTTCGATATGTTTGAATGGTTTAGAGAGTTGGAATATTAGTTGGCATAACCACCATGGTTCAGTTCGGTGTATAATGTGTTCCATGTATCTCAGTTGAAAAACTATCAACATGATCCTGACCATGTGATGAGATGGGATCACATTGAACTAGAGCCAGATGCTTCACTGATAGATATCCTATTATGAATTTTGGATAGAAAGGAGAAATTATTCCATGGAAAAATCATTTTTCTAGTTCGGGTTTTATGGTAGCATCGTAAGATTCAAGAAGAGACCTGGGAATGTGAGATGGAGGTGAAAGACCAATGCCCAGAACTCTTTCTGATCAGTGATGTATTTCTACATACTAAGGATAGAATGACCAATGGTGGGGAAAGTTTAGTACCCCTAGTTTTTGGTCTGTAACCCTTACTTGATGCTTTTTATAGTTATAAACTGTAAAGTAGATGAATGGGAGAGTTGGGAGAACATTGGAAGTGTTTTAGGGATAATTAGAAGTCAAACAGGTGGCACATGATTTTTCTAATTGTACAGCAAGACCATGCATAGCGGTCCTCTTGAGGAAGTATCCCCATCATGGCTGGATCATGGTTCGGGGGACCATGCAAGGGGAAGTGGTGCAGGCAATGGCTACTACACCGTTAGAAAACGGTTTTCCTAACCGTGCATGGAGTCAGAATGAGATTCTTAAAAATAGGATCTCACTCATTTGTTTCCCTAAATCCTTCATTTTTTACCAAAACTAACCCTAACATGGGATTTTTCTTCATCTAATGTGAAATAAGGTTCTACCATCAATATAACGGTGATCCAAAGGCTTTCCTTGGTGAATAAAGTCTTTATTCTTGAGGTACGTGATTTTTTTTCTTTATTCTTGACCGGTTTCTTAGATCTACTTCTCCTCCACTCTCTGTTTCTCAAATCTATTCCCATTATTAGTAGATCTAGGTTGTTGTATGCCAATTATGATGAGAATTGGTCTTGATATGTCTATGAGAATAGAATTAAGGATGGATATTGAGGAATTGACCCTATTTTCTTGTGTGGTATTCGTTCGTTGTGGTTTTCGTCCAAACCTTTGAGGTAGGAGGCATCAACCTCGAATCCTCTTAGTATAAATGATATTAATGATTAAAAAATGAATGTATTGTGCTAAATTTATTTTGATTTATGATTTTAACACTTGTTGGAAACCTCCTTGAGTATCGGTTGTGAAATCTGGAAAATTGGGGGTTTTAAATGATTTCTTTGGTTATTATTATAAAAACATGGGTTTAAAAGGGGATTCTTCAGGATTTATGGCACATAAATGGGAGTATGTGTTTTCAATAAAAGGAAAACATTTACTGAAATGAAATGTTTCTTTGAAATTTGTTGTTCTTTGGTATTGAATAGAAGCTCATTTTTATTGATGTGGTTTATTTTGGTAATGGAAATATTTTTCATAAATGGTGTCAGTGTGAGTTCATGCTTAACGGGACCTTAATAAGGGATGAGTACCATTGGGGTACAAGGTGTGTGACCCTAGATTGGGGGCGTGTATCATTGGGAAACAAGTTAGTTCGACAATAGATATCTCGTGAGTATGGAACTGTCAAACAAAGCATTCATGTGTTGGTGTGTTGTGAACTATATAATTGGTATGCCAAAATGATAATAAGAATTGATTTTAAGCTTTGATTAGTTATTTTTCAGGAAATAAAACTTTCTATAACTTGTTTTCATTTAGTTATGTTCTCACCTGGATGTAAATGGTTTTTGGAACTTGGTTATATTTGGATATAAATTGTTTTGGGTAGATTTCATTATAAATAATTTTTTATAGAATGTGTTAACAGTTCTATCCTAGTGGTGTGAGTTGGGAAGTCATTGTGGAAAACCTACAGGGTTATATAATCACCCCTTCATTGGAAGATTTTTTCTTTTGCAGATGCAATCTTCCAAGAAAGGGGAAAAGGTAATGTTTCCCACGTTTTAGCACCATCTCATGATGCATGGGTTGTTTGGTGATTGTAGATCTTGGAGCTCATAGAGTAAGGATTCTTGTGGTCTCTTGATATTCTTCGGTTGTTGATCTTCTGTTTACTTTGATACTGGTTTGGTCTTCCACTATTTCACAATTTTATGTGTTTTGAGATACCTGAAGTTTTTTAGTTACCTTCTTTTTTAATGCATTATTTAGTGAAGGGTCTGATTAAGGTTATTGGTTTTTTGGTTTATTTATTAAAGGGTAAATCATCCCTCACTTGTATTTGAATCCCTTTAGCATTTATTTCTAGCCTTTGGGATCTTGGGGGTGTCTCTTATGGCCTAGTAATGACACGGTGTACTCTCAAGCCAATGATTATTAGCGGGTCATTACACTTTCCCTAAAAATGCTTCATAACCATGTCATTCCCCTTCCAAGGAACTAAACCTAGAACAGTATGTGTACGATTCAGATATATATGTATCAAAATCCGGAGCCACTATTTTTCTTTGTTAAAAGAACAAATTTCCATTATTTTTTCTTACATTTAACCTCATTCATCTGTTGATCATTTTAATAAATAGGATCCCACGTCCCTTAACATTGAGCTCCCAAAATCCTACTTTATAGGTTTTGATCCCAACTCTTTGTCTAAAGTTTGATTTAAGTGTCATTAGTCCAGTTGGATGGGCACTGGTAAGATCATAATTATTTTTGTTCCATTCTCTATTTTTCATTATCTCAGTGTAATTTTCGAGATGTTGTATCATATTCCCATTTTTAGGGTGTTTTTTCATTTTTTAGATTCCTCCCAATCAAGGTTAAACTGAAGTGTGATAGTGGACGATGAGTGTTTTATAAGTATGATGCCAGTTTTATATTAATAAACTATCATATTTTGATGTTTTATAATATGTATTATTCTACCACATTCTTGTTTCACTCTGAATTTCCTAATATTATATCATCCTTAAATTGCTTGAACTATTAAAACCCAAACCCCATTGAGAACAATTATCTTAGAAGGACCAATCCCTTGGCTGAGCCCTTTTCAGGCCTAGATTACATTCAATAATAAATGGAATAACAACCAATTGGGGTGTTTAGTTTTACTTCTAAATGGTGATATCATATTGATATGGAATTAATGTTGTGGAAAATAATGACTAGTTCCTTTAAAGATTATTATTAATGAGTTGAATTGATTAGAGGTGAGTGGAAAGCACATGTCACATAATTAAATAGATAGTGGTTATGAACATTCCATTATTAATTGTAAAATGATTATGAATAATTCATTAGCACATATTAAAGATAATTGATATTAATAATAAGGATTCATGGGCCTAGAGACCCTTTTTAATTATGGAAATTGGGAATGTTGACCCTTATCTAGGATGTATATATAAATGGGCACGACGTCCATCCTTCTTTACACTAAATGGGTGTGAAGACCCTAAATATGTTATATGATATGGGCATAGAAACAATATTTAATGTAGAAATCAGGCTTGATGACCCTTAAGAAAGATATATATATATATAAATGAGCATGAAGTCCCTCATGCTTTACACAAAATGGGAATTAAGACCCTTGAACTTGTTATACAATATAGACATTGTGACCTTTATATAAATATGATTATATACAATCATGGAGACCCTAATATAATTATGATAATATATTGACATGAAGTCCTATGTTGTACCATACATGCATGGAATTACTTATAAATTTGATACTAGGAATGCTTTCTCCTTTTTTTTTATTGTGATACTCAGTATAGTTTCCCTTACTACTGTGATATTAGGAATTGCATCCCTTATTCCATTTTTAGATATATTCTATCACAGGCTGAACTAGGTAGAGTCACCATGGTTTCCTTTCTAGAACCATATATGACCCATTTATATCTTTTATTAATTATTTCATTATTATATCCACAAAATTACTTATTATATACACTGACAGGATATTTATAGATGTCATTGTTGGATGCCTGGTGAGATTTATCCCACACCTTATTTGGTCCACGTATAGTACCCAACAAGACTACATGCTTTCAGGTGTATATAATTGTTAGTTTCCCATTATGGATTGTTTTCCACTTGAATGACTTAGGATGGATCTAGGTTGGAGATGACATGGAATTATATGAGGATGCTTGGATATGATTTTTACTTCTTTTTGTATAAAATGTATAGTATCGATGCATGCTATTTATATCCATTTTTTCTTGGTTTATAGATACATTAAATACTTTAGAATGATTTTTTTTAATTATTTAGTTCTCAGTTGATAGTTTATTATTATTTGATTGTTGATTATATGTTCTTCTACTATAGTGGGTTACTAGTCCAATGATGATAGTGTCTACTTCTGTTGTGCCTTTTGGTTATATTATGGTTCATCTATTTGACAATTATTACATATATTCTATGTATAATGCTAGTAATGAGTTCCTAGTCTTCCACAAACACACCCTACGCCCCCATTTCTCATCAGTATCATCTCTTGTTTGGGAAGATGTGCTTAAGGCCATGTGGCCAACCGGGAACAGGGCTCCATTTAGTGGCAACTGGGTCTAGTATGTCATAATGTGGTATGAGATATTTCTACTCATTATTTATGATTTTGAGATAACAGAAAACAGATTGGGAATGCTATTGGATTTAAAAATCAGTTGTTCCTTTGACTAGCCAAACCATATATAGAGAAAATTTAATTTTCCTCAAATGAAAATAGTTATTTTCTATATTTTTATTATTATAGATAATTTGATTAAACCATTGAGTGATGAAGTTTCCTATACGTGGTAGGCTTAGAGTCACCAATTATAGCTTCACTAGTGGAACCTCTTCATATTCTTGACAGGGGAAATGATTCCGAATTTGAATGATATTTAATGCTGCTTATGTATTCCTTATGGGGAGATCTACACTCATCCCCTTTAATGGAGAGTTAACTCAGGAGTTCCAACAGTAGCATCCACCCATGTTTCCAAGGGACATATTTCCTCATGTTACATAGTTATGGATTAATATTTTAATTTCAATATTAAATCATCTAGAGAACCCCCCTGAGGGGAGAGTTAAACTCACAACTTATATGATTCAAGGACTCTCCAAAACAAAGTGTGATATAATGAATCAGGATGGTCTATATAAGGGAGTGACATGGACAGATTTACAATTAAGCTTCATTGAATATTTCTTTCTTAAGACCAAAGAGATGATAGTTCTAAGGAGTTTAGGAACCTAATATAGGGTTTTATAATATTCATGGACTATTCAGCACATTTTATAGAGCTTCAGTAATTTTTACATGTCTATACTACTGATGAGAAAGAAAAAAGAGAGGAGATTTTAGGATGGTCTCAGCCATCCTCTTTGTTCTTAGGAAACTATTTCTTGGTGGACCACCATATCTAAAATAGATAAAAATACTGTTACCGCTAAGTAGACCTAGAGGGAAGGAGATGGTGTGATCCAAGGTGGTTTAGAACCCAAACCTAGTAGTGGTTCTACTAGTGGTCGGAAGAGATATATTGAGACTAGTCACATGAGAAGTGGTAGCTAGATGACTTCCACAGATAGTTTCACCATATGTCACCAGTTTTCGAAGACATGGAATAAGAAACCCTAGTGTCCCAGAGACCCCACAGAGTGTGGAGGATGTGTAATATTGGGGAATCGATAACAATTCTAAAAGACCATACCATTTGTTTCTAGTGAGAGAGGATCCATGTTGTATCAAACATCAGAAGAATGTTAAGGAGTACCTTTCTTGGTAGAAATCTAGAGTAATATTATCCATAAAAGTAGAGGAGTATGTCATAGACGTGGTAGCCATGATTCAAATATACAGTTCTAGTAGAGAGGAATATCTTCCAATATTTAGGTTGTAAAACATAGACACAAATCATGCCATATATATTCAGTGTATCCTATACCAGAGTAGTGGGACATCAGGCCATATTTTGTTATAGGTATTATTTTAGTGTCTTGTACTATCTTTTCAAGCTTATTAGATATAGTTGAATATAATTCTTTCAAATATATTCATATTTTGGATCATATAATACTTATTTTTGAGTATTATTATGGACTGATATTGCTATATACATGTTTGGGTATATGATCAGGCATTTTAGGCCAATGCAAGGACTTCCCTTTTGAGGTAGGCAACCATCGTATCTTGTGGAAACTCTTCATCAACAAGATGAATGTCTTCAACATCATTCTTGGGTTGGAATAGTTTGTTCATTTTCATTCATATGTGTATTATTATCACCGAAGGGTATCATTTACATAACCAGATAGAGGAACTTATATTCACAGGGGCCAGTTGGTTGTCTAGGCTAGTAGAGCAAGACCAGGACACCATAGGCTGAATGGAGTGACCAGAAAGATTTCTTGTTTTACATGAATGATCATGGACTACCTCAGAGTGAGTTACCTCATATAGTTGATCGATTCACGGATCTATTTCCCGATAAATTTTCTAGAATACCACATTAGAGAGAGGTAGAATTTAATATTTAGATAGTTCATAGGGTCGCAATAGCATCCATTCTGCCTTATAGTGTACATACTACTAATTTTAAGGAACTAAAGCGGAAGGTATATGATTTATTCAAAAATGGTTTTATATGACCCAATACTTCTTCTTGGGGTTCACTATTCCATTATTACAAGAAGGTGGATAGAAATATTAGTATTTTCTAGGATTATCAGAGGTTGAATCTTCACACAGTGAAACAAAGATACCCTTTACCTCATATTGAAGATATATTTGACCAGCTCCATGTAATGAGAGTATTATCGAAGATTGGCCTAAGATTAGTATATCACTAGGATTGAGTCAGAGATACATATACTCCATATACTACATTCCATATTCGATATAGCTTATATGATTATCCTGTGATGTTGTTCAGTATTAATAATGGACCTAAAATATTAATGGATTTGATGAATTTTATTTTCCATCCATATTAGGATTACTTTGTGGTGGTATTTGAAGATGACATCTTGGTGTAGGGACCTACTCAAAGTGACCATGACACTTATCCTGAGATCATTTTGAACTCTATGAGAGAGCACCAGTTATATGATAAGCTCAGTAAATTCCATTTCATGATTGATAAGATTCAATTATTTTGTCACATTATCTAAGGGATAGGAGTTTCAATTTACCTAGATAAGGTTAGATATGTGGTTACTTGGGATAATCCCAATAAGGTACCTCATATATACAGTTTCCTAGGCCTAGTTGTTTACTATTGGTTCTTTATACAATACTCTCCACACCTAGAATCACCTCTTACAAGCTTGACTAATAATGGTGTAATGTTTATATGGTTTGAATCCAATGAGATAACATTTTAGGAGCTAAATGGGAGATTGAATTCAGAAAATATATTGATTTTTCCATAGCTAGGAAGGATAAATACGGCTATTGGGATTAATCTAGAATCAATCTTAGAAAATTTATAATGTAAGAAGGCACTGTCATTACATATGGGTAGCATTAGTCGATTCCTGATGAGTTAAATTACCTAGAACTTGATCTCAAGTTAGCAGTTGTTGTATAAAAATTATGTTGTTGGAGGCTTACCTGTTAGGACAATGATTTTTGGTGCATACCTTAAGTGAATTAGGTATATTTTTACATAGTATGATTTAAATATCAAGAAGTGAAGAAGGGTTAAATATCTACTGTCCTTTGGCTTTTAGATTGCCTATACACCAAAGAATGGAAATTCTATTACTGATGCTCTGAGTATGAGGACTCAAAAATAGGGAATTCAGGAGGCCATTAGTTAATGTAAGCTTGTGGATTTGATTTCTATGATGCATATATTTGTCTAGTATATTCAGGGATACTTTGTTCTTAATTTTCTCTCAGTAACCTCTTCATTTTTGGAGAAGGTGTATATGAAAAAAAATTCAGATCCTGGGGTATTGTTCTTCTAGAGAGTATGGATGGAGAGAACCTACCAATGATTTGGTCTATTGATGATTAATACATTCTCTGTATACATGGGAATATCTTGGTTCCTACAGATATGAGAGAGGATCTAATGTGTCAGTCACATTCTTTTCAATGGGTAGTTCACCCAGGTATCTCCAAGATGTATCATGATATTCCCTAAAATATTGGTGTCTCGGGATAAAGCATCAGATAATAGGTTTTATCACAAGGTGTTCCACCAGTTAGTAGGTGAAGGAGGAACATTAGATACTCACTACCTTGTTACAGATATTACTAGTTCGGGATTGGAAATGGGAGGATGTTGTGATGGAATTTGTCATCATCTTACCAAGGACTCCTCATGGTAGTGACATAGTTTGGGTAGTCATGTATTGACTGGAGAAATTTTACCACATCATTCTTATTTGGGGTAATTTATAAGCTGATGATCTGAGGATATATTATTCCCATGAGACAATATGACTACACTGGGTTCACTCGTATAATCATTTCAGATAGGGGAACTAATTTCACATTCTGGTTTTGGTAGGGAATGTAGAAGGAAATGGGTACATAGATGCTTCTGAGCATGACCTCTCACCCTTAGATTCATGGTAATTTGAAATGGACTACAAAGGTTCTATAATAAATGATCCTAGAAATATTCCTTGATTTCAGAGGATCTTGATTGAATCATATTATTATATTATAGTTCTCATAAAATATCAGTTTTTAGGGGATGATATAGATGGATCGCTATGAGGCCATATACAGTAGTCCACGTCCTTTGCCCCTATACTGGTTAGAGAGAAGATAGGTTGTTCTAATGTGTACTCATCTCATTCAGGATACTATGGAGGAATTTCATTTTATTTGGATGTAGATTTATACTTCTTATTCTAGATAGAAATATTAATTCATTCACCATCGATGGCATCTAGAATTTGATTTTGTGGATCATGTGTTCTTACAGGAATCAGCTAGACATGGGAATAGAGTGATACATAGAAAAGGTAAGGTATCATCATGATTTTTAGGTCCATTTGAGATTTTAGAGAGAGTCAATACTCTAGCCTATTACTTTAAATTACCTAAAAGGTATCATGAAATGAATGACATGTTCCATGTTTCACATCATTTAAAATACCATGCTGACATGTTCAATACTTTTGATCTTGAAGATGATGATCTAGAAGCTTATACTTGTTTGGATTAGTATACTGTGTGAATCATTGATTGGATAATGATGTTGCTACAATTCTTTTATTTACCTTTAGTATGGGATCTATGGAAAGAAAACTAGGTACAAGATGAGGCCTGGGAGAAGTAGGTTGACGTATGTGCTGAATGGATGGATTTGATCTCAAATGATGTTTTTTCATCCTTGGAAGGTGAAATTAGTGATGATTTTTTTAATGGGGGAATCTGTATGAACATGGTCATTATTCATGTTTCTAATGATTTTATTTTTGGTATAATTTGTTATTGATAACATAATATGTATTTCATTTTAGATTATAAATGTGTCGGTGATTTTTTAGGTTAGTTTGGATATCATAACCCCATTCAGTTGAGAAAAGAATTGGGCCACACACTTAGTAGAAATCATGTGACCCATCCCACACAGTATCTCCCATCAGTGCAGGGCTAGAAAAAGGGGTGAGATAGGGAATATGTTTTTCCCTAATGATGTGCCAAGGGACACATGTCTATCAAAAATATCTACTGTTTTTAGCAGAGTCATATCTCATTGTTCTCACATGGTTTACCTAACTGTGTTGCCTAGCTATGTGGACACCTTCCTAGGTAGTGAGCCTATCACGGTTGGTATATGGATTGGCCAACCATGCATCCAAATCCTGAACCTCTATTTTTTGGGGAGAAAAGAAATAAATTCCCTTAGTCAACCTTATGTTTAACCTCCCCACTCATTTTCTCATTCCAGCAAGAAGGACCCATCTTATATTCATTTTGTTTTCCCAAAATCCTATTTTATAGGTTTTGATCATGTCTCTTCATTCATAGTCGAATTCAATTTCTAGTAGTATCATTTGATAGTCATCAATAAGATATTCATCACATGTTACCTATTATCTTTTTTTCTTTCTCTCAACTGGGATATCAAGGTGATGGTTCATATGCCTTATTTTTAAAGTGTTCATCCATTCTCCAGATTTCTTCCAATATTAGACAAACTATAGGACGATACTATATGATGATAGTTTTACCAGTACAGGGTTGTTTTTTTATTAATTATAGCTCATATTTTTATGTTTTATAAAATGTGTTCTTTTTTCATGCACTAGTTTCACCATGAGTTACCTTAAATTATATTTGGCTTAAATTGGATGACTTGTTAGAACCCAAACCACATTGATATTGAATATCTTAAAACGATCCGTCCCATGGGTGATCCCTATTCAGGACTAAATAAAATTTGAGAATAAATGGACAAAGATCATGTTAGAGTGTTTGTTTTTAATTATAAAGGGTGATATCATATTGATATTTAATTAATGTACTATCAAAGCATGGATATTTCCATTGATGATTTTTATTTATTAATTAAATTTATCAGAGGTGGGTGGTGATCCAATTTCACCTAATTAAATGTATAGTGGTAACTCCCTTACAATAATTTATTGTAATTGAATTATGAATAATTCGTTGGCTCAAATTAAACTAAATGGATATTACTACTAAATATTTGTGGACATGAAGTCCATCTAAAATTATGGATTTTGGGCATAATGACCCCCCATAAATGATATATATATATATATATATGGGAACAATGTCCCTCCTACTTTACACTAAGTTTCCATGATGACCATTGGACATGTTATATGATACGAACATAGTTTCACTCTTTAGTTATGAAAATAGTGCATGGTGACACTTTTGGATTATATATATATATATATATAATGAGCATGAAATCACTCCTGCATTATAATAAATGGTTATAAAGACCCTCGAACATGTTATATGATACAGACATAGATAACCTTATATAAATATGATCGAATATAGTTATAGATACCCTGGTGTAATTGAGATATTATATTGGCATGACATCCCTCATGATAATATACTGTCATAACATCCATTGTGATACTATAAAGGTGTGAAATTATATATAAATGTGATACCGGGCATGTTGTCCCCTATGCTACTCTGAAACTGAGCATGTCATCCCTTACTACTATGATTCGGGGCACTGTTACAGTTGTTCTATTTTTAATAATATTCCAGCATGGGTCAAAGCAAGTAGAGTAATCCCAGTTTCATTTTGAAGAAGTAGAGCGACCCATTTATAGATGTTATTACTTATTTAATTATTATATTTTCACACTACCATGTTATATACACATACTATATATTTATGATTTAATTATTTGTTTCCTTTAAAGATTTATCTCAGACCCGGTCTAGGCTAACTATAGTACCTAGAAAGAATAGATGAATATAGGTTTAGATAAGGGGATGTATCTTCTTTTGGATTCTTTAACTCTTACATTACTTAGGATAGATCTAGGGAGTAGATAACTTGGATGTATCTCATAATTCTTATAAAGACTTGAAATTTTTCATATAGCATGTATAATGACACTATCTTCTCTTTGTATCCATTTGTTCCTACATTATAGATACATAAAATACAATATCATCCTTTTTTATATGATTTAGTTTCTAGTTATTAGTTTATTATTATTTCTTTCTTTCTTATATCTTCTTATAATATTATGGGTTACTGGTCCAATGTTTATAGTGTATACTTCTACTGTTCCATCTAGTTATATTGTGATTCCACTATTTGTCTATTATTCCTAATCTACTGTGTTACACTCTAGTAATTAGGGCATAATATCCCTACAGATACACACTATTACTTTTGTAAGAGTCAATACACACTAGTATTAATGGATATCTACCTGAGACCATGCGGCTAACTGGTCTTTGCAAATCATTTAGTGTAAATTGGGTCAAGGATGTCTTAGTTAGAAAATGAAGTTTGAGAACCATGTTCCTAAATATTTATTCAGCAAGTTTTATGATCATAAAAACAATTTTGATTAAATATTGATTTATTTGATTAATGTTTTATCATGATCTTATAGAATATTTTATTCTATATAGGTAATATTATACTATTTGATGGAATCAATCAACTTTGTAGTGGTTAAGCAGTTTTGGTTTACAGAGGATTTATCAAGGAAATATTTGTAGGAGGTTTCAAGAATCCATGATGTCCCAAGGAAGATCATCAATGAATGTGATACTCTTTTTCTATCTATGTTGTGAAGATTAAACCTTAATTAATCTCTCATTTATTCTTTAATAATGATTTTCATTAGAATAAGGATGGTCATATCGATAATAATATCCAAACTCATGAGGGAATGTTTTATTTTCATTTTTCCCAGATTTAGAGTATTGTGGATGAGTCATTTTCCCTTATTTATTTTTCTTAAATCAATAGTTTTCACTCCACCATTGGTGTTGAACTATTTGTTTCTTTTCACAAAAAAAAAATTTTGTTCTCCAATGTGCAAGGTTGATTTAGGATATTTGGTTATTCTATGTATAAAACTAGTACATACAATGACTAAGATGGTTCAAGTTATTTGTGAGAGTAAAAAAGGAAACAAAAGATCATAATAATTCCTATTCTGATCATGGAAATAGAAATATATATTTTTACATTGGGTATCATGTTTTCCTAAAGGATAATCATCATCATGGTCTATGAAGGCTAGATCACGGGTGTATTCTTTTTCCCCTATTTGTTAGAACATTTTAGGTATCAGATTTTGTCATAGCTATGGAATATCAGACAACACATACCGCACAGATTATCATGATAAATGATGTATTCAATGAGTCACATCTTCACCATTACCTCCATGAGGATTCATATATCATCGACTGGGGTGATATCAATGTTGATTTTGATGAGAACTTTGAGGAGTTGTATATGGAGTTCCAAGACATCATTGAGAAGGACTTGTAGAGGAATATTATTCTCTTGGTTTGTGCCTTATGGAAACACAGTGGAATGGAAGTGAGTACTAGATAATAGGAGTTGTATTTATATTCTTATTATCCTATATTTTTTTATATTTATCTCTTATCTTGTAGTGATCCATGTTGTGTTTATTGAACATTATGTGGTTTATAATATGGTTTATTCTTCCTTATATATTATTGGTGAGCATTATCTCATATGTAAGTTATCTTCCATAAGAGATTGTTTATGAGATCATTAATGAGGTTTCATGGTATTCTAGATCCTTACATCCCTTACATTGTGAGTTTTTGGTGATAGAGGTTCCTAGGGGGGAGTAGGTTATTTGGGTTGATATACCTCCAATATAGAATCCTACGGTGTGGAGGGATAAAAATGTACGATGAGGTTTCTTTCTATGGTGTGGAAATATTGGTTGTGGTATAGGTTCCTAGGATATGGATTTTTGATATTGACCCATTTTATTTTATAGATACAATGTGGTGTAAGGATATATCATAGGGTGGTTGAGCACTGTTACTTGGAGAGGCTAGTGGGGATGTTGAGATTCAAGGGGTGTTCTCCAAATTTCTGGGTAGTTTCACTATGGGGGCCTATGATATGGTGTAATATCCTAATATAATAATGGGTTATCTAGTGTTTTGGTATCAGTTATTATATAGTACTTCCACACCTTTTATAGGATCTTCACCATAGTTATTAGGGGTGGGTTTGACTAAGAAGGAAATGAGGTGATCCCTTTCATTACGTTGTAGTCCTTTCTATTAAAGATTGTTATACAATATAGTCAACTTAACATACTCATTGTGTTTTATTTTTCATAACTCATATAAATTCTAAAACCCTCTCTAAACCCATTTCCTTTAATGATTCTCTCTCAAACCCTTCATTCCAATGTGGGATTTTTTATTTCATTTGAATCAACTTTTAATTATATTTGATCTCTAACTTTCCATATTCAATATGTGGTGATTCGAGGTTAGTTAATCATATATCATTTTAGATTCATCTATGTCCAGTCTTCTTTCCACTATTTATTCTTTCCATGTTATTGAATTTTTTCCCCATTATTCTAATACTGTTTCTTTTGAATTTTTTTTCATGGATGTGGGGCGAAGTTTTTGGAAGAATTTATATTTATTTTTAGAAGAGATGATTGGATATCATCATTTTGGATTCATTGTAATTTGAATAAAATTGATGTCATGAGGTTGGGGATTTGTTGCTTCTACTATTTAATTTTGTGCAGTCATAAAATTTTCATTCTTTAACTTCTTTCGGTGTCATTTTAATTAACCCAAATAAGGAATGATTCAGAATCAAAAATGGAATGGTATATGGTTTTTTTGATCATATGTTCTTCCAAAAGGATGATTTTTTCCTATTGTTTTACTATATATTGTGATATATATGGCTATTCATTGGTAGTATACTTTTTATTCTTGGGTTATCATGTTAATTCGATGAAATGAAACAAGATATTCATAAAGATTAATGGTTGGGAATCAGTGATCTCTTTTAAAAGGATCAATACATTTTATTTAGGGGAAATTGAGATTGTTTTCTTGTAAAGGCTTAATTCCTTATGTTTATGGTCTAGTGGTGATATTTTCATCTATAGGCATAATTTTTTCTTTTTAGGTCATAGTTTCCATGTTGACCATGTTTATGGTTTTCCATATTTCATTTTTATCTACATGTAAACCTTGTTATATGATGTAAATTTTTCCTAGGATTGTTGATGATTTGATGATATATCCGCTTGAAGGATCTAGTTTGTGGTATAAACTGACACCTTTGATAGTGATATCCATGGTGGTATTAATAATGGTTTAAAATATGTCATTGAGTTTGATGGAAAAGTTTGAGGCCGGTCTTACCTCTAGTTGTGCATTATATGGGATGCTTGTTTATTTATTATTTTTATCGACTAGAAGGCTAAGTTACATTATTATCTACATCACTTTGTCTACTACTTTAGTCTCTTGGTTGTTCTTGGTTATGAATCTCTGGAAGGTAGATTACAAGGTTTCGAAGATTACATGGAATTATGGAATGGAAAATGAATAATTAATGATTTAAACCATCATGTTGGTCCATGGTTTATTGAAAATGTAAATAATCATGGGAAATCATAGACTTTGTTTTATTATATGTGGAGGGAACAGACTTCACACTTGTGGATAATGAAATTTAAATGGAATGATGTTAAATAATTTATAATTAATTAATTAATGTAATATTAATTGAAAAAAATGAAATAAGTAATTGAATTTAAGTTATCTTAAGTTCTTCTGTACTTATATGAAAGTTATCTCTTATCAGTGTAAGTCAGATGTATGACTGGAGAGAGGTATATTTGAGACTAAGATGAAATTAATTTCTATATTTTTTTGTGATATATATTATGTAATGTATTTATTTTAATTTTTTATGTTACACCAACCATTTTCATAGGGTGGCAGACACCTTATGGACTCTAGGGGTATTTTCCCCAATATCTTTGTTGGTGAGGAATGGATGATTGACATCTCCATATGGCCCCCTTATCTCAACTTCAAAGTAATGTATGTTGATATTCATGGTGGTTAGTTTCCAATATATGTGTATAGAGGGATATAATAAATTTTGGTTATTTCAAACTCATAAATATCTATGGATTGTATCAAGGGGATTACAATAAGTATTGCGTGTATTGGTTGTGATGGAATGAGGTACGTTACTCAGCATGTGAAATGTGATGATTTTATTGAAGTTATATGATTTATGATAAATGAGATATGTGTATTGGTTGATGTTGAAAACTTCTTAGTTACTATGTGGTGATCTATCATGGGATTATGAGATGACGTGATGTATAAGATGCATGTTTTGAAACTTTTTGATAGGTGTTTTAGGATAACTTGTTTTATATACTGATGGATCAAGGTGTATAATATTGGGGATGAGCATTATACTAGTATTGAAGCAGTATCTAGGTACAATCATTTGATATTATATTATATGATCTCTGGAATGAGTTAATAATTTAGATATATCTAAGGGTATGATGGGAACCTATTATACCAATATATATAATTATATGACTTCACTTTTTATTCACTAGGATGTAGTATTCATTATTTATCTTCTATATGATAGGATTCATGGATGATCCTTCCAAATATATATTCTATTTTCTGCCAATGTATATGTAAAATAATTTTTTTGGTCATCATTAGGAGTTTAGATATTAGGTTGAATATTACTATGTCATGGTTGTTTAATAAATGTCTAATATATGTCATAACATCCAAGTTTATATTTTGGATCTTGTAGTTACTTTTACATTTTTTTAGTTTTATAAGAAATTCCAAGTATGTACATGAGATTTATTTTAGAAGTATGAAATATAGTTTATTAGTGTGGTTGTATTATCTCTCTTTCCAAATATCCTCTAAGAGTGTATTTACTCTTATGAGGATAAATGATATACCCTCGGTGATTGTCACCAACCCATCACTTAATAGATGATGGCTTTGGGTGGTCAGCATCTTCTACCTCTCATTTCCAACCCTGTAGTGGTAAATTTGGGGGAGGGGGTCAGCGAGCTTTAGATCATTTGATTTCCATATTCAAATTATAGAATTGATATTATCATGATATATTTTGAGTTTATAAAATGAATAATAAGATAATATAGAAAAATAATCCATAAATTTTCTATATTATAATATTCTATGAATTAATGAAGTAATAACAAAATGGTGATATTGACATTGTTCTTTAACAGAGATGTTGATTTGAAGACTTTTAAGAATAGAAAAAAAGAATAAGAATACCGTTTTGATCAAGTACCACTATAACTAATTATCATATATTTGAGGGTAAATAAATTCTAGTGATGATTATTAAATGTATTACTATTGAAAAAAAAGAATACAATGATTTCTTATATGTTACATGCTAACAATGATTATTTTTATGTTTAGACAAAGATGCATACAAGAATGCTACTTTTTCTAAACATTAATTAGCTTTCAAATACCATTGTTTGAGAAAAAATATCAATTTTTTAATGAATTTATACCCACTATAGAGAGAGGATCTTTTTCAATAATGGGAGATTAGAAAACATTCATAACCATGTAGATTGATGTATAATAAACCTTTCTAGAGATAGTAATGAAATATAGTGCTATAATAATTGGTTAATAATTATACCTTCCAATATGTGTTATCATTTTGATATTAGTGAAAAACCATTGTCTCAATTTTAACCTGAATATATAATGGTAAAATTCACCCACATTGTGTAATAACCTTATAAAATTATCATGTTCGTTGATATGTATATTTTCTATTATGTATAAAATGTGTTTTTGTTTCATCATTCATACATGATCTATTAATCATCACTCGTATAGAAGTTAAAATAAATAAACTAAAAGGTATTTTTTATCAATTAGTTTACACTGATTCACCCAACTCATAGTGTGGCTACATGAGATTATTGTTCACCTCATTTGGTATTAGATAACATGATAATTCCTATAATTGGACCTATTGTTTTTATATGTTTTTTCATTCTTTATAAAATATCTACATATTTAAATAATTTTTTGAGATCCCTTTTGATCAAACATAGTTTCAAGATCATCCAAGACATTAAAAAATACAAAGAAAAGGGATGCTAAGAAAATTAAACAGATCATTCTAGAGGTAAAAGAAAATTATGATTCACAACTATTTGAATATATTAATATTGGTTATTTATTTATCATATCAATTAAGAATTGTCCTTATAAAAAACTAATGGGAACTATGAGGAGTATGTTCTTATTGAATAACATGGTTATATGTACATTGAAATAAATTATTACTAGAAAAATGGATTACATAAATCTATATCATATACATATGATTTGATATAGGATCCATAGGAAATAAAATCTTAGCATGAGATGGATGAATATATTATAGAAATGGCATCAACAATGAAACTAAAAAAGTGAATCAATCTAATCAAAACACCTAAATCCAAAGGGAAAACTTCATCATTGCATAATGAAATATAACACAACCCCAAAAATTGAAAATACATCAAGGATATTAAGAATGAATGGAATTAATGAATTACTTTAATATCCCAAACTCTAGAATCCTAGAGCCAGAAGTTAAATTAAACTATTTTAACAAATATCAAGAGTTCCTGAATGATGAAATATATTAATTGTATCAGAGTACCATACATTTAAATTTATTATATTTCAAAATATATGATACAATGAAAAAAATTTAAATGAACCTGATTAACCCTTCCATCATATCCCTAAAAATTACACATAGCCCTCCTCTAGGTTTCTTTGGGAATTGAAAAAATAACTATGATATCAGATGCTTAGTATGAAGTAACATATTATAGAATCTTATATTAAAAAACATTTAATAAGTGATATGGTAATATTAAATGAAAAAGTTGAGTCCTTCATCAACTGAAATGGAGGGTTTTCTAAATCAATGATAATAAATAAAAACATGGATAACCATAATCATTGATCTCATACTAATGTAATGAAAAATACCAAAAATCAAAACCTTAGTACAAAGGCCTTGATGCAATACTGTTATCCTATTATGGGATGAGGTCAACACCAAAACCCAACCGCATTTGATTCATGAAACCTATCAATGATTCAAATATCTATATTATTCTAGGACCCACCTTTCACCAGATTAAGTTTGATTCATTCACCATAAGAGTCATAAAGTCCATTAATACCATTATTGGAGGAACCTATAACTATATAAAACTTTTCTATATATAAATTTATAAATCCATGCATCAACTACTTTCAAATGCAATTTAATAACATGGATATATAAGAGAACATTCCATAATCATCTTAGAAGTTGTGGGGTATCACTAAAGTAACATGTAATACCAATATCAAAGAAATATAAGGCCATGGTTACCTTTAATTTACTACGATATCCATTTAATATAGTATTTGGGTAGAATATATTTTTGTGGTCGTAGACCATGGAAATAATAGGAATGTTCTTTCATTATGATTAATTCAAAGTGTGTGAATATTCTAAAGAATATCATCCCAGACTGTCTCTCTAGGTGTGAAATCATAAGACAAATCACCAAGAATCTTGGTGATTATTGATTCAATACCCATCAAAAAATATTTATGGTGATTAACCATATTCACATATAAATCAAAAACATATCAACTTTTTTATATCAATATATGGATTTATTATCTAGTAAATTACTCACAGTTTTAGTTTAAAAAACTCGTGATGGTTTTTACTCTACAGAATAGGTAACTATTGATTCAAAATAATATTAGAGTGGGATAAAAATATATATGTATGAATACCTTAAACATAATTGGTTTCATGAAAGTATTAATCTTTGTAAAATTATGTAGTAGAAAATAAAAAAAAATTGAGGTTATAACACAAGTCCCAGAGGATGAAAATTAAGATATAAAAATCCATCTTATGGATTCAGTAAAAATAGAATCATAACCTATTGAAGGAGAGATAGATAGATTAAATTTAATCTTAAAATACCATGAATAACAAAATTTCTAGGTATAATATATCTAATAAGTATTATATTCACCATATAAAATAAATTACGTTCATAATAAAAATATTTCTCAAATAGGTGGATTTGAGATGGGAAACCCATACCTATTTCCCTTAATTACACAAAAATGAATTAAAGTAATCCTAATAATTATATATATATATATATATCTAACATAATAAAAAATATATAATTATCCATTTTCATTCATACTCTCAACAAATATTCATTCTCTAAATGAATTCTCCTGATTTTCCACATCGGTTGTTTATAATTTTGATCATTTATTCTTGAATCATAATAGTAGTGTTCATATTATTTATTTCTAAAAAATTTATCATTAATAAGTAATAAAATTTAATTTCATGTATGTATTAAAATAATTTATGATATCTAAAACCTATTTCAAGTCTATTTTTTCTTTATCCTTCAATATACAATCGATAATAAGAATATTTCAGTGATTTCGGATGACCAGAGTTCATTTTCATAATAAATGAGTTAAATATTAATATATCATATACATAAGTAGAAAAACTATATTAAAACATTTATATCGTCTAATACAAGTAATCATGATCTTTTAGATATTAAAGATAAAAAATCATAGTATAGTTAATATAGGTTGTTATACAAAAAAATGAACATACCATGATTTAAGGATTGATTATGAGGTGGTTTTGATGTAACATCATTATACTAGGAGAATAATGATATATTTACTATTTATTTTTATGATTCATCGTAACAAGTATTAATTGGAATAAAAATTAAGGGATGTAAAAATATAACACATTTTTAATAAACTATTATCCTCTTAGTAAATTTATTTTTAATGATTAAATTAATGATGGTTTTTTGTTAATCATACCATTAATAGGTTCTTTGATGTTTCATAATATAACCTTAGTGACTTCATTAAAATAATATTTATCCTATAATACACTCCTTTGATATGTAATTTTTAAGAGGTGGAGGAAAATGATACACGTTTTTTCACGGTGGTGGTAGTCCGCACAACACATGGAAAACAGTATTTTATTTCATAATGGATATAGTATATAAATAAATATAGATAATACTATTAATATATTAAAATTAAAATCTATAAGTGAAAAAATTAGCATTATATTAGTATTGATAAAATAAATATTAAAGAAGATAATTTAGAAGAAAATAAGTAGTTGATAATAATCATGTTGGGGACTTGAATTTTCCATGAAATTATCCATAATTTTTAAGGGATTTGACTTACATTGAGTTAAAAATTGTTTATTTTAGTGAGATGGGATTCTATAGAGAGTAAAATTTTATAGATTTAATTATAAAGTCTAAATATTGGTGAGTAATAAGTGGTGTGGATGCTACCCCTTTACATGTCAAGAAAATGGATGTTTGGGGAATACCCATTGAATTTTAATAAAATAATTTTATAATTAAATGATAATGGGAATGAACAATTAACCAACCATGTAATTCGGTGATTATTCTTTCATACACTCTCCATCCATCAATTTGCAAATAGGTTTTAATCATATTTTGGCCTCCCTGCTTGTAAAATCCCTTTAACCTTTTTTACTTTCTCCATGGTAATTAGTTTTTTACATAGAATTAATTTCAATGATAGAAATTAAAATTTAAATAATTAAAAAATAGTTTATAAAATATTTTAAAATCATTTATTCATATAAAATCTCTATAAGTAGGAAATGTAAATTTTAATATATAAATACTTAACGGGGTAAAACATTTTTTAAGGAAATAAAATATAAAATAATTAAATTTAAATATATTGTACAAGAATAGTGGATATTTATTATAACAATGTTAATAGAATTATTATAAAATTTTATAGGATATGAGGTATCCATGTCAATAAAAATCCAAATATCCCTTGAAAATTAAATTGCCCAAGGAAAAGACCTTAAATAATTTTTATTTTTAATGTAGCATTTTAGTAAGATATAAAAATGTATTTCATAGGTTTTATTAGTTCAAAAAATATATAAATAAGAATAATTTTTCAATCAAATTATTATTTCATTATATTATATTTTAAATAAATATTATATTCATTCAATTATTTTGATAATATCATAAAAATTATTTGGTTTTTGAAAAAAATATTTTACAACTAAAAATAGAACATTAATAGAATAAAAATAAATTATAATAAAATAATATTAATATTTTCAGTTAATAATGGAGGTATTTTGGAAAATTTTCTGATATACAAATTATATATTAAATGTGTTCATGTATAAGGGATCATTAAGGGGTGCATTGTACGAGACTTTAAGATAGGGTGTTTACCTACTATAGTAGACTCTCAAGTGCCACATTCCCCACCCTTTGAAATAATTTCATTCTCAAAATATGGTTAGGTATCATAGATTTAAAAAATTTGGATACTATTTTCATATATATTCTTTAGTCTCATAGGTTTTCTCTTCTAGTTTGCGACATCCCCATAGGAATTTCCGGAAATGAGTTTTCCAATTGAACAATACTTTCTCTATAGTGTCAATGACCTAGGAAAGATCCTCATTATTTAGAAAGTCATTCCCACAATATATTCCATCATATTTGATCCCATTTGTTGAATTGGGAACGTATTTTATCATAATAAAAATAAGGAATATTTGCGATCCCATGTTCGTATGAGTTGGATGCTTTAGAAAGAATTTGATATTTTATGTATTGGATAGGTCAAATTCTGATAATAGATTAAGAATATAATTTTCATTTTTTTGAATGCATAATTGTTATTTTTTGATACATTTAATGAGTATTTAGAATTTCTTTCATTTTTGGGTGATAATTAGTGTCTTCATGTGACGGTTCAAGAATATTTGAGAATTTTGGCTAGGGAGCACATTTTGGGAACTCGATTAAGGGGAAACTGTATAGAACCCTAGTACATAATGGAAGTTTACATCATTTTGTAAATACAATTGCCATATTTCATGGTTGGTGACTGTTTAATGACAAACACTATGAATAATAATAATAAACTATATGAGTGTTTCATAGGTTTCAAGGCCACAGCATGGTTGGTGCTTGATTTGGTAAAATGTGCAGCTGAACCATGTGAGGTGTAAGGGTTAAAGGTGGGTTAATCCATATTGTGGGTGCCTGGATTCAAAAACAATTCATCCAAAACATATGATCCATTAATGTAAGGATTTAAAAAAATTACTCTTTTAGTTTGAATAGTTAATCCCCCTTTTAGTGAATGAGTATGTTCTACCAAAAATTACATGTATGGTCAGGTTTCAATGACACCTACAACCCAAAAATAATAATTTATTACACTAAATATAAATTTCAACAAAATCTCGAATGTGATAAATATATATTATGTATATTATTATAATCATATCACTTGTTAAAAATATATATCTTTATGAATGATATAAGGTTTTTCTATCAATAATATGACCGAATGATTGGAATTCCTCTCTTAATTAAAGAATATGTTTGGTAACTATAATTTAATGATATATTTAAGAGTAATTAATTCCTTTAAATTCTATTAATCCTTATGCACACATGATACAATGTTTTATGTTCACATTACCAAAATTCTATGTTTTTTTTGGATTCCACCCAACATTAATAAATATTGGAGTTTTCTAAGTTCATTTTGGAATCCCCCCATATATAGTTTATTATCCAGGATGCCTAGACCACTAGGATATAGGTTATTCCAATGGACATTGTGTGGATGCATTTCAACCGATCATTGGATTCTTGAGAAATCCCTGGTGTTCATAATGATCACCTTTATTGATGCCTAGGATACTCCATAAGGCCATTTTTTAACATCATTACTGCATTTCTGAGAGCTGTCGTAGAATATGATACTGAGACAATGATTTATAGATGTTGAGTTTCCATTTTGAATCAGGGGTGTATTATTTTAATACTTCTTAATATTAAACCCCATAGTAATTCATTTTAGTTTATAATTTCTTCATTACCAATGGATTTGGAACTATAAATATATAATTGGACTGGAATAGAAAATTCCAATATGTCTTTTGGGATCCAGTGATTACTCATGTATTAAGTGGTATGCCTAGTATACCCGTGATATAGATTGATTAATTATTTATTTTATTTATAGCTGATACTTATAATCTTAACTTCGATTTAATACAGTATAGTATGGGTGATCTATTAATCTAGAAGGTGTATCCCCCTACAGTGACATGGTTTTATTATATATATTCTAGAACTATTCGATGAAGTTATGGTCAGACCGGGGACACCATTATGCCTTAGGTATGACATTTGTTATTTAAATTATTTTCAATAGTTAATATTATTATTATTCAGTTGAGTAGTTCACATACATGTACACTTATTTTACTAGATATATAAAGGGCCAAATTGGTAATTCCCTATAGATATTTCTCTTTACTCCCTATATGGGCTTCCATTCCACTTTGGTACCTGAGAAGATATCCACCTAGATACAAGTATAGGTTAAGCTGATGATTAAGAGTAATCGAGTGAAATGAACATGATGTGTACATGGAGACATGGATGTGGTACAACTCAATATGTTGTGGAGTAAATATTTTAATTTTCATTACTACAGTTTGTATATGTAACTATCACATAGGGTGGTTAGTGTATCCATAGTGTGGATATTCATGAAATTGCGTCATTTTTTTTTTAATCCATATTTATATTTATTTTTATCACATTCATATTATTTACCTATATGTATGATGTTTCATTGGTTTCCTCTATTTTCATTAACATTTTGGAATTTAATGGATCACTTCTTGTATGATTTGGATTTATTGGAAATGAAAGTTGTTCATTTTCAATATTGACCAATTAAATTGTAATATTTCATTGATGTCAATGTGATAATGACGTTCCAAAGATGATGGAGCTTGGATAAAGTGGTCATGTCTTATATTTGGAATAAATATATATGTTTTTTGATAAATTTTACTTTCAAGGTGATGCATAAATAATTTTTAGGGATTCATTAAATGAATTTGGATATCATTCTTGCAAAAAAATTCTAGTAACTCTGATGATTGATCTGATGATATTAATGTAAAATATTTTGGTTAATAGTGACACAATGTTTTTAACAAAGAAGAATAATGATTTTATTTGAAGAGTTTTTTTTTGGAAACGAATTACATTATAGGAATTAAAGATATCATGAAATATGTTACTATTTCATGAGAAAAATACAAGAACTAACATGGGGAGAATTTATATATTATTTTAAATGAAGTCTTTTTTAAATAGGATAAAGAAAAATATAATTTATCATCAAGAGGAACCATGGAATATATTTATTATTCAATGAGGTATATTGAATTTTATAATGGATATGAAAACCTCTATTTAAAATTATTTAACTATAAACTATGCCTTTAATAAAATTAAGGCCATCTCATAAGCTACTAAAGACACTCAACTAAGAAAACATGTGGGACCGTGAGGTCAACCACACCTAAGGGAGAATCACTCAAAATCCCATGTGAGACATAGGCTGAATAGGTCCCAAAAAAGGTGAATGGGCCAGTCAATAAGTCCTCAAGTGTGAACACCCATAGCAAATCATAAATTTTTCCAGAATCCAACAAGGTGTGAAAATAGATAGTGTAGTTTTTGCGACCTGGGTGTCCGTGATGTGTAGTGAATTAGAGTTCCCACTCCAGTGTCAGCATGAAGATCCAAAAAGAACCGAAGGATTAATATATCACAACTAAACAAAAAATATGATTGATTTGGGTTATATACAAGGTTTCAATATCATCCTATATTAAAATGATGTGGATATAATCCATCAATTCTATCTAACACAATCTAATATTCCAAAAGCCTACACATATTCATCATCAAACTCTATTTTTTGACATAACATGATAGGTCCTTAAGGCCACTAGTTCACATCCACAGGATTTATGTGAGATATGTCCATCAAAAGTTATTTTCCCAAGTGAACAAGACACACAATATCTTCTCAAAGGATCAATATTAGTGAACTCATCAATTTTCATACAAAAACGTGTATGATGATGTTTCCCTGGATGAATGAAAAATGAAGTTGCAGAGGTCATGTAGTGTGTCTAGTCTTCATGGATGAGTTTGAGGGTAGAAAGGTCATGAATTTTTTATTTCCTGGATGTGATATTCACTGAGTGGAAAATTTGTGATCATAGAGAAAGTACACCATGGCATTCGGAATATATTTTGTATGAATTAAAATGCGATATTTTAGGATCCTTTAATGATTCTTTATCATGGATTGTATTTCGAATCTCATATGGATTTTATCATGGAGTAGAGGTAATGAAAAATATATGATCCATTATTATAAAATGAGAGGCACCAATGATGATAAATGAGGTTTCAGACATATATTTCATGAGATATGTCATTTTCATAAAATATATTACAACTCTAGTTTCCCATTACACTAACAATAAGAAAATCCTCTAGCCTTCACAGCTACATGACGTGGGGTACTCCGTTAACAAAAATTGTTATGTGAAGAATATTTTTTCTCATTAATATCACAAATATGATCCAGTTGATATTTAACATGTGTCATACACACTCAGATTACTTGAAGAATAATTGGTTCCATGAAGATTTTTGTGTGTGTGAAGATGAACTATCCCACAAAACTATGAATAATACCTAACTATTTTATTGAGGACGAAATTTCATACCTTGTTGATACACTATTTCCAAAAAATAATATCGACATATAAAACCCGTATGTGAATAAGAATAATATTTCACAAGGTACGCCTTCTTTTTTTAAGATTAAACTATGCCTAAACGATCACAAATAAGAGATAATATACATCACTTATGAAGAATAAGAGATCCCATGACCAAAATTCTTGAAGATATGTGGAGGGGATAGATGACATACGATATTTCCTCTACATGAGATCTAATGCATTATTTATTTTTATAGTGTCCATATAATAGGTCATTATGAATAAAGAAGAAGGTAGAAAACAATGTGTACATATACATATTTGTAATAATTAACAAATGGGACATTAAAAAAGTTAATGAATGTTTTCATGCTTGTGTGAATGTTAATTGACCCAAAAATGGATATTCATTAGAAATTATATAAATATATTAAAATATAGAACATAAACCAAAAAATGTTGACGATTAGGATAGGGTTTCATATGACATGAAACAAGTATTTTTTGCATTAAGTTCATATTATCTAGTCTAGTTGATAATTCAAGAAGTGAAAACTCTAAATTTCTGAAATATTGCTCCTACATGAAATAATACTATCAGTGTGGTGGTATTCAGTTTCATTAAATATTTGATTCACCCTGTATAACAGAAATGAACTGATTCACTCATTTTTTTGATAATTTATATCAATGTAAGTGAATTCGCCACTTGTAAAACATTTCATATTATTGTGTTTTGAAGAATAGAAAATAATTTTGATGCATATAAGGTGATATTAACATCATTATTTCAATAATAAAAACATATTTTTTTATTCTTGAAATATTGGAAGAATGTGATTTAGTACATCCAATTTTGCACTGAAGAAGAAATAAACAAATAGATAAGAAGATTTGGTGATAAAATAGATATTATTAAACCATAATTTATATCAAATCATAACTATGTTATTATTAGTCGACACCATATTCATACTCATGTGACTAAATTTAGATGAATAATAACTGAAAATTTTACTATGTTGTTGTGATGAAGAGAAAGGTTTCATTCATACTAATATTGATGTAACCAAGTGAAGAAGACTGAGTTTTTGTAAGGTCAAGTAATCTCTATGACATCTAATATTAGTATCAATTTTTTTAGTACTTTCATGGTGTTACAGATAACCTTATTAGAAAGGTGGATATTTTCTTCAAAGGTATAGTAAATATCTAGAAAAGTGTTATAAAACATTCATTCAAAATTTACTATAGTGAATTATAAGTGAATGGGTATTTCCATCATGTTGTAACCGCAGTAACAAGAGTACATTATAGTGGTTTTGTTATTTTATCATTTCTATAAAATTTACTTGAATTTTTAATCTCATTATGTAGTTAAAATTGTAAAAAATTATCATGCTGTATATTTTATAGATTTCAAATACTTTAATTAGACATGGAAAACAGAAATAGAATCAAGATCATAACAAGTCAAGAAGGTAAAGATACAAAATGTTATAATTGGATTAAAAATCCCACAAAAATGCTTCACTTACCCTCCCTGTTTAAGGAATATCAAAACTTATTACATTAATGTTTTATTAGAGGGATGGTTAACTTATATTGTATTCTCTATGGTGAATCTATTCTCATTTAAGGTTTTGAGTTTCATTCATGTGTTTTCAATGATGTACAATTTTGGTAAATATTCAGTCATCTATGAGCATAATTTTTTTAAAAAAATGAAGGTAAGAATATGATAAATAAATAGCTAATAATAGATAATAATATATCCTTATTTTATAATAAATATGAAGTATTAGTTTCTCTATTCCTTATAAACAATGAAGATAAATCTAGATTATAATGAAAATATAATGTGGATCATGTTTCCACACAAGAAATCAAAAATATCTCTACCACATGTATTCTAAAGAAATGTGTTTGTTCCATTAAAACGATTATAATGTATATTATAGAAAAAGGGTTAATAATGATTAATCTAAAACTTCTCAAAAAATATTAGTTCATAGAATAAAATATATTTTTTATGTTGTTGCCAAATAAGAAATCTCTCTTATCTTTGGAGTCTCCCAATATATGTAGTAATATATTACCCAGTTAGAAGGAGAAGATCATGTTTTTTAGAATGGATTATAAGGAAAAAATCATGACTGTTTAAATCCCTCCAGACATTTTGTATCCTTTGACAAAAAAATAGGGAACCTGTAATATGTTCCTAAAAATTGATCAATGAAGTTGAATACAAAGAGGATTTAAAGAAGGCTCTTGATTAAATGATCAATGGACCTAAAGGGATATTGAAAATTAATATTTATTTCAATGATTCACAATTTTAAATACATATATAAACATAAGGGAACATTGATCATTGATTTAGAGGAAATTTATGATGCCTAAAGATGAGGATGGAAAAATGGAGAAATAATTTGAGGAGAATATGATTAATATTTAAGATAAAAAAATCATCTTCAATATGTAACATCTTTAATTGGATATTTAGTTTTCTAATCTTAAGAAGACACATATTAAGTCATTGGAAAATTAGAAGATATTTTCTTCTACTACTAAATGTTAATTGGGATATTCTAATAAACAAATACATAGAAGAAGTCATAAGAAGATGATAACATCATTCAATCATCTATAATAAGATATTGGGATGAAAAATATATCATCCATACCATCTTGTAAAAATGACACTAAATCAATTTCCATGAGTAATTTTGGTTGGAAAACAAATACTAAAATATTTTCGATAAAGAAATGTGGTAATAAACCTACTACCATGTAATAGTGGATATTAAATAAATTCTAATGATCGTTCCCCACAATGAACACAACATGTTATGTAATGATCCAAAAACAATTAAAAAAACCATAAAATCATGGTTTCTCTTTCAATATTGGTGTCGTAATAAATTCGATAATTATACATCAGATTGTTGGTATAATAGATTAGATTGAAAATAATATATAAATAATCTCTAAAGGGGGAAAGATGCCAGAGATGAAGAAGAAATATCCAGAGGTCTAGGAAAATATGTATAATTTGAATATATTGGTAAAGTGTGAAGGCAATTGTGGTGTATGTGTAATATCCCAAGAAGGATGAAATTGAAATGGTCCCCTATGTCAGTTGGTTACTAGGAATCAAGTCCACATCCCTATACTTTAGAGGCTTCCAACTAGTAGTGAGGGCCTAGGGAGTGATAGTGGGGGGATAATGTCCTCATATTAGGGTAAGAAAACTTTGTAAATAGCTAAGTATCATTCATGGTAGTAATAAATAGAAATAAAAACATGCTATAATAATAAAATTATTTAAAAATACCCTATAACTATACAATATAATACAACACTCACCACCCACTAGGATTAACATATAGATAAAACAATACAAAAGATAATTAAAATAAATGTATAGGGATCTAATGGTGTCTTTGGGCTAGACCACATACCTGGTCTCTAGACACTATTGAACTATAAGAGATCGACCATAAGAACTCACATGAGTAGCTCCACTCAATAATGCAACTCTGGGTATTAGCCTTATCCACCATGAAACTCAGGTAAAACTAGAAAAGTGGACATATTGTCTACCTGTACACTGAGATGCATGTGTAGGGAGGAGAAATGATTTTAGTCGGCCACCCCAATAATAAACCTATAAATGTTCTTTGATAATATTTTGAAAAATAAATGTTCTCATACTAACTGAAACACAACTAAGATAAAAGTAAAACCAAATATGAAACCATAGTTAAACCCCAGGTCCATAATCTTAGCGAACTTCGCATGTCCGACCATGGATATCCATATCTATATATATATATATACATGTATAGTCCCATACCTATACATATATACATAATTATGAATATTCATTAGTATCTGAAATCAAATAACATGAAATCCAATTTGCAGTCGATCCTTGAGTCCATAATTTCGATCTCCTGGATGTCATGTGCATGAGAATTGAGCTAGACATCGTGCCACTCATGTTGTGTCATAGAAAGTTGATCTCAGAGTTCTTAATCCCAATCGACATATACTTGCTTCAATCAATTTCAGATAGGACTCTGAGAAAGATACATCACCACATGGGGATACTCTTTCTATACATCAAATCACCCATATTCGACTCCAACCACTAAAACAGGGATATGGTATACAGACTCCCAAGCCAATAAATATCACTACAACCAACTTTGACATATTCCATGTAATAAAATGTCATACCCCAAGGTCTAGATCCCTGGTATGACAGCCAAGGAATCGTCATTGGCCTATTCTATTTAATCATAAGTATATCATTCACCACGGCTGCTTCATATAATCATATATCAGACCACAAAGGTACATATACAAGGAACTCATACAAGGTATTCTCGTCAAGTATTAGGAGTTTCTCACTGTAAAATCAGTAAATTCACTAGTTGGATTCCTATTACCATGTCTACAAAACATGTCATATGTGATTTAAAGCAAGCTAAATCCAAGGGGCAGTAAGTCCCAAGTCATCCCATGGAATCAAGACATAAGGAGAATAATCAATCCAGGGCATCCACTACAACACCATGATCTTAGAAGAAATGTCCATGGAATCTATAAAATCATCCAGCCTATGAGTTAGTATAAGGAATTCATATAAAAGGGAATCCAAGTATCAGTCAAGGTGTACAAGTCTACACATAAGGATCAATATCCAGATATAAATAAAGACCTCTAGATATCCCAATTATATATATATATATATATATATCAAAATATAACTACATCCATGCTCAACAATAAAGTCCCAGGTAGTACTTATGGGTATACAAGAAAATATCAGAAATGAAATTCCATAGAGGCCAGATCATGGGTAATCACATCTGGGAATCCTACAAGAAATATATATCTTAGGAAAAAAATCAGGGCATACCAATTGGATGAAAGATTCATCTCATCAGGCTCAATATCCAACAATAAGGAAACCCCTATAGTAAACATAATTATATCATCAATTACCACATCAATAATATAAATACGGAGTGATGGTGGAACAAACACCAAACCCAAGACTACTTCTATGGACCCATAGTCTTACCAATTTTTCACAGGTTCTAAGGAGACACCCAAACACCATCTCTACCAAAACCAGACATACAACTCTGTGTCGGTGAAAACCAAGTCACCCACAGGGTCCCTCATGTAAAACAATGAAGATGAATCATAAATGGGATCCAATAAGGTAAACACAAGTTAAGACATCCTACTTGGGATCCTTATCTATAAAAGGTAAAGGAATAATCCTAAATGGGATCCCAAAACAAGTCCACAAGACTAAGGGATCCAATAAGGGATCCTTGTAATGATACGCATGTACAGGGACCATAAAAGTAATCCCTTGATCAACATATAACAAAATTAATCCCTAAGTGGATCCTCAGTAAACCATTTGAAGGTAGATGCATCCTACATGGGATCCTCTATACCAAAACATAACAAAAGGGATCCTATAGGGTATCCTTCATGAAAATAGGTCTCACAACCTAATAGTCTAGAAGGGAACATCTTTAAAGTGATAAATCATCAAAAAAAGATACAAATGCACCTATCGTGAGATATAACCAATAAATCATCTCAGATAAAGGTCTTCAATAGGTTGGTATGAACACCAATCTTATCATTAACTTCAATTCTGTCCCTCAAGATATGATTGAACTCAATAGCAAGAGGAATGACCTCTCCATTAAATAAAAGCTTGAAAACACTGATTACAGTTCCTCATAAGGCTCTATGGGTTTCACCAAAGCGATCTACCTGGAAAAAACTCAAAATGGACAAATCCCTTGACAAATGTCAACTCCAAGGAATGAAAACAGGAAATATCCCCAAAGGTTTGAAAAGGGGAAGTACATGGAATGTCACCCTTGGTACATGAAGAGTAATCCCAAATACCCACACGGGTATGAAATACCACCAATCGGGGCATGTAAATGCCCCAAGAGCATGGTGTGTATAGAGGATACATGGAATGTACCCAACACAGGGTACCTAGTGATGTACCTTAACTGTCATGGATGTGTACCAGTCTAGGAGGAGTACTTTTACATGGAATTCTACACACAGGGTGTCTGATCGTATACTCCCCATCTCCATGTACCCCTACATGGGTAGCCAGGCCCGGGCACTAAACTACATGGAAATGTTCTAGTAAAAAAATATACACCCCTATATATAGATTATACTCCATAAACTTCATATTCCCTAAATGGGAAGAACACACGACATGTCACACATAACCACACAACCTATCACATGGTTTTCATGAACAAAAAATATTTGGATCACCCAAATCCCTTATTTTCTCCTCCAAATCAATAGATCCAACCACTAAGGGCCACATAAAATCATAATAGAAATTTAAATTTTGAAAATGGAAAATGTATGAGGTTCAATGGGGAAAATATAAATGAACCTACCTTTGGGTAGAAACATTCAATGAATGGCTAGATTTAATGGTCCACGGTTTCCAAACGTCAATCTAATGTGTCAAGGGATTCATGACAGTACCTCCCACCTTTCCTCTCTCCATATCTATCTCTCTATCCCTTCTCTCTCAGTTGAGAAATGTTAGAGGATACCCTCCTAGGAATATGAAAGAATAAAAGTAGGAAGGGAGAAGATAAAAAAGAGGAATATAAAAAAGATATAAAATAAAATAAAAAGAAAAAAAGAAAAGGGGGCATGGGCTGGCCTGATTTCCCGACTCAATTTTATGCCTCACTTAGGTTGAAGTCCCCATTCCAGACTCAACTGAAAAAAATAATCTAAATATTATGCACCCCTCAAATTACATGGCCAAATGAACCATCATGAATAATTTAATAATTGATTTATTAATATTAATATTAAAAATTATTCTAAAATTCTAATGGATCATCTTTCCACCAAACATATATCCTTAGTTAAACACCCAATTCTGAGACCAACGGAGTGGTCAAATATATGATCCAAGATTATCTGCTAGGGAAAAGACTATTTTAATCCCTTATAAGAATCTAAAAACAACAATTTAATGTTCTTCTCCAAATTGTAGTTCTGAAAATAACAGGTCATTTCTATTTCCCCACAATAAATCTTCTCTTCCCCAAGAAGTCTAGTAAAAAGACAAGAATCCATGCTCTAAATAAATGGATCTAAACAACCAACTATCTGGACCGTCCAACAAATAGTTGTACAATACTAAAAAATTTATCTTACATAGATTTCATTTACCTGAAAACCATTTGGGACTCTCTACAATAATAATAGCCTTATCATCATCTCAACAAAAAACACATAGAAAAACAACTGACGAAAACAATGAAGATCAACTAAAAATTAGGGTCTCTTCCCTCAAATGGCCAATGGTGAACTCCCCACCATATGTATTACCATACAACGCACCTAAAGTTAAACATCAATAGGTTTCCTCATCATCTATAAGAAGAAACATTTATAAAGAAAAAAGGAGTCCGACATAGGGCTGACACTCACTTCGCATACTCTATACAAATCAATATATGGAATGATCAAATATAACATGAGTAAAGTAAAATTACACTAAGGGTGTGTACATATCCCTATGATCCATGATCACATCCCCTAAAAACCTTTCCATGATTCTTCCATAGATCAACTATATCAAGGTACCTGATTCCTTTCCCAACGTCACCTCTACAATGGAGGGACATTCCATCAAAACTTCTAGGATCCAATCCCATATAATGTCTTGAAACATACATCCCCAACCTACACATGTACACTAATTGATTTAGATTCAAAAGATACCATGTGAAACCATCATGTATCCTTATCACCTGACTCATACTTCAGTGAGTCATCCAACACAAGGCTGTGATGACCATGCTATATAGAACATTAGTTTTCATGAATCCTGAAGCTTCCTTGGATGTACTCTATAATACTGATAACATCACAAATTCCAAAAAAAAATCCATTAATGACCATCAAATAGTGTCATTCCACACATGACATCTGCCCATACTCTGACTACATTAGCATTAGTGGAAAACACTAGTCAACCAGGCCAGGCACACAAAGATTTCTACTTGTTAAAGACAGTTAAAACAAACACATGCACCGAAGCTAATTATCTATATTTTATGGTATAAACATGAATATACATAAAACTCTACCACCTACCATGCATTTAACTCAAAGGATCATAAAACCAAGCTCACTTCCAAAAAAGGAAACTAAAAATGCTATAAATAGCCTGAATAACTATGAAGTACAATTCAACACCGGTCACCCAATGAGCCCACTATACAAATACAATTGTAAAAAAGAAACTGGAAGAAAAAGTACATATATTTTCAACTATCTCCATGACATACCACACACCTTTCTTCTAGACACTATAAAACTACAACATCATAATCAAAAGAACTCACATGAGTAGCTCTGCTAGATCATGTAACTCTAGGCCTCGTCCATATCCACCATTCATCTTGTTCTCAACATGAAAAACTGACAGAAGGTCTACACGTACACCAAGGTGCATGTGAAGGGGTGAAAAATAATCTCTTTTGGTCACCCTGACAAGAAAATTCTAAATGTGCTTCTATAAGTGTATGAAAAATAAATGTTCGTAACCTGGATAAAACACAGGTAAAATGAATGTAAAAGTAAACATGAAAGCACAATCAAACCTCAGGTCTATAAACCTTGTAAAATAGTAATGTGCCACTAGTGATGTCTATATCTGTATATGTATAAACGTATAGCACCATACCTATAAATATATACATAAATATGAATATTCATTAGTATTTGAAATAAAAAATACATGAAAACCACTCGACTGTCGATCCTTGTGTCTGTAATCCTGGTCACCTAGACTTCCTGTTCAAGGTCACTGAGCTAGAGAGCATGCCACTCACGATATGTAATAAAAATACGATCTACAGGTCTATAATTCAAGTCAATATATACATACATCATACAATGCTGGAAAAGTATTTGAGAAAGCTACAGCACCACAGGGGGATACTCTTCCTACAACTAGGTTCACCCATACTTGCCTCCTATCACTGAATCAAGGGTACCTTATACCGATTGTCAACCATGTAATGATCACTTCAACTATTAATTTTATACACTGAGTTATCCTGTGACAGACTCAAATATCTGGATCAATGATATAGATACCAAGACATCCACATCATCCTACACCATGTGTTCACAATTATTAAATTCATCACAATAGTGTCGTATAATCAAGTGCTAGACCATGAAAGGACGGATCCAAGGAACTCATCCGTGAAATTCATATCGAGTCCATGGAGCATCTTTCTAAAAATTCAGTAAAGGAACTAGTCGGATTCCTAAGAAAATATCAACCTGATGTATGCTACATGAGTCCAACAATGTTGGATCCAAGGGGTAACATGGTCCAATGAATCCTATTAAACCAAGACCCAAGAAGCATACTCAATCAATGTAATGCACTACCGTGTCATGGTCCAAGGATAAACATCCAAGGAATCTAAAAAATCAAGTATCATATGAGTCTATCCATGGAATTCCTACAATAGGCAATCCATGTTTCACTCAAGGAATATAATTCAACATAGGATCAATAGCTTAACACCCAAAAACACCTCTGGACATCCCAAAAATATATATATCATAATTTACATACATTTAGGCTCAATATCCAAGTCCTAGGTAGTACCTCTACGTATAAAAATAAATATAGGAAATAACATGGATCAGAAGCTGGATTCTGGGTAAGCACATCTAGGAATTCCATAAAAAGCATCCCACAAATAACATCTGGATATCCCAAAAGGAAGAATTATTCCTCATGTTTAGGGTCAACAAAAACCAACTTGGAAGAACCTATGTTAAACATCGATGCATCAACAATAACCAAGTCAAATATATAAATAAGGAGGGAGGTTGGATTGAATGCCCAACCCAAAAATAGTACCAAATACCCATGGGATTTTAGGTTGGGTAAGAGTTCTATGGAAATACTGAAACACCATATCTAAGAAAAGAAGACATACAACTCGTGGTCGGTCAAACAATGAAGAACCCATTGGGTCCTTCATGTCAAACACTGAATAGACATCCTACTTAGGTTCCTCAATGTTAAACATGAGCGTAGGAATCCTACATGGGATCCATAACTCTAAAAATAAATGGAGGGATCCTAAATAATATCCTCAAACTAGTCAACAAGACTAAGGCATCCTACACAGGATCCCTAGAATGATTCACAGGAACAAGGATCCTATAAGGGACCTCCTGGATCAGCATATAAGAAAAGGAATCCCTCAAGGGATCCTCTATAACCCTATATAATTTTGTTTCATATTACACAAGATCTTATACGTCAAAAAAATATTATGGATCCTATAGGGGTTCCTCAATGATAATAGTTCTCGTAGCCTCATGGGCCATATGGGAACATGTTACAAATGAGATACCCTCCAAATGAAAGCTACAAAGGCATTTTTCGTGAGAGATAACCAATGGATCATCTCAAATAAAGGTGTCCACTAGGTTGGTCAAAAACCCAACCTATCATTTACATCGGTTCTCTCCCTCAGAAGATGACTAAAATCAAAATCCATAGGAAGAACCTATCCATTTAGATATAGCCTCAAAACACTCATTAAGAGTCCTTTGAATGCTCTATAAGTTTATCAGTGATGATCTTTGTATAAATCCACTCATAATACACTAATCTCAGTTATAATTTTGACTCAGGGGTAGGAAAACACACAAAAAACTCAAAGGGTTGAAAAGTGGTAGTACACAAAATGTCACCCTCAATACATTGCATCTACTCCCAATAGACAACATGTGCATGCAATACCTTTTGCATGGGAATGTAAACACCCCAGGTACATTGCGTATAAGGCTGGTACATACTGTGTAACTAGCACATGGTACCTACCTGTGTCCCTCAACCAATTAATCGTTGTACTTGGATAGACCATGTTCTATTACATGGTGTGCTACCCACACAGGGTCCAATAATGTACTCCCCATGGCCATGTAACACTACACATATAACCAGGCCCAGGTACTCAGCTAAATGGCTGAGTACTAGTACATGGATTATAGAATCTTGTACATGGAATGTACTACATAAACATCAACCTTCCTAAATTATAGGAACACATGAAATGTCACCTTGAACCACATGAAATGAAACCTGGGATTCCCGAATTGAAAACCTTGGGATCACCCATATCCCTTGTTTCCTCACCCAAATCTATAGATCCTGCCACTAAGGGGAATATACAAGAATAATTGGGATTTATATTTTGAAAAATACAAATATATTTATGATATATAGAGAATATATAAATATGCAGTCATTTGGGCAAAAATGGTCGAGGCATGGCTTGATTTGACGCTCCACAGTTGTTGAACATCGATCTAGTGCATCAAGGACTTCGCGATGGTACCTTGCTCACTACCTCTCTCCCTTAATCTCCCTTAACCCTTATCTCTCATTCGAGTGGAATATTAGTAGACACTCCTATGAATAAGTGATAAGAAAAGGATTAAAGGATAATAAATAAAAGAAAAATTAGAAGAAGTTAGAAAATAATGAAAAAGAAAAGAAGTGAAAAGGGGGATCAGGCCGTCCCCAAAACCTATCTCGAGTTTATACCCCACATAGACTAAAATCCCCTTTCCAAACTCAATAGAGGATACATAATCTAAATACGAAGCTCTGTTCAAGGGATACATATAAATGAACCTATGTGAATAATTTAATATATAATTTATTGATATTAATTTTTAATTATTTTTCTACAATTCAAATGGCTCGGTTTTTCACCAAAATTCTATACATTGGTAAAAAGCCTATTCTGGGACCAACAGAGAAGTCATAAAAATTATTTGTGAACATATTCTATTGTAAATGAGTATTTTACTCCATTTTGAGCATTATGAAGAACAATATCAAATTTTTTCAGAAAATAAAGTCTAAAAAAACTAGAATCCTTACAGAATGTGGTTTTTGTGGTCACAGGGCTGGTATAAGTTCATATCAACATGAATCCAATTTTGGTTAGAATAAGAGACAACAAAATATAGAAAATATTATAGAATATTCCTTGGTGATAAATTAGAAGAAAGTTTCTGACATGAATTATCCAACGTATATTTCATATAAAGAAGATGAGAAGTCCTTGGGTTTCAAATCTAAGAAGTTAAAGAAATGTGAATCTAGAATCAATAAAAAAGGTACGTAAATAATAATAATTCATGTGGGAAATTTGAATCAACTAGAAACTTTCCAAATGACATTTCAATAATAATAAAAATTATTAAGAAGGAGGAGGAAAATAAAAAAAAACACAAGCCACGTATAGTGAAAATGTAATATAAAAGATTGAATATTAAGATAAATATTCTCTTTATTTGAGTTTTATCATAGATTTTAATATTTTTAAAAATTTATTTTCAATTATTCAAGAACAAATTTTTTTAAGAATATTAATGTTTCATTTAGAGAAAAAAGTTCTTTTAAAGTTCATGAAAAAAAAATATTCACACACAACGAAATTTAAAAAGTGATAATATTCACACAACCACAATATGAATTTAAGATTATATGTGAAATTTTGAATACTAGGTAAAATGGATAAACATGGTTACGGAAAAAATCTCAACATTATTGTTCACATTGAAGAAGAAAGGAGTGTTACCCTTATTACCTTAACAATTATGTATTGTTTTTGTGATTATAATTTGGGGAGTTGAAGTTGAAGCATGTTATCAGGGGGAGAACCTGAGAATCAATGAGTGATGTCTATTATTGATAACAATGATGAATAATTCACCATTTCTGAATTATTCCTCAATTTGTTTTTTAAAAAATGTTATAGTGTATCAACAATGATAATGTTCCAGACTATTATACCCTATCCTTGAAAAAAGGGTTAAAGATGTTATCATCTTGGTTTCATATTATATTTTTAATCTAGAAGAAGATGTATTTAAGAAGATTATTCATGATGTTATTTTTGATTTTGTTATATCTGGACAGTCATATGTTTAACATCCATTATTTTGTATTATCTACTTATGAACATCTTGAAATCCACTCATGAAGTGATCCAATATTATAAATAAGTAGATAATTGTTTCCCTTAAGTTGGAGTCAAAGGAAGAATGATCAAGTTTCTTCTAGAATCATTATTTCAATTGTTATAAAATATAATTATTATGGAATGTGAATGAATCTCATGTAAAGGTAAAAGGTATTTCTCCTTTAATCTTGGGGTATTTATTTTAAAAAATAATAAACATAATAAAAAGGGGAATTAATTGAACTAATCAATGAAATAAGAAAATGTGCATGTATAGAAACATTCCATGTCCACTTATCCTACATGTTTCACTTGAATGTGTTTTATCTATATTATGAATTATGTGTAGGAGTTTCAAGATTATTTTTCTTAAAAACTTACGTATAAAATATAGAATCATTAGACAATAATGAAAATGAATAACCCTAGATGATTAGTATATGAGTTATCATTATATGAGGAATCATGATCAGTTTGTATGAGACAAATTTGATGTCTAAATCAAATCCCCTTGTTTTCTACACCTATTATAACTCAAGTAAACATAGAGAGAAATAATGGGTGTAACATTTCTTATGAATGTATTAATACAATTTTTTTGGAGATTTGTAATTCTTAACAATAAGGGGTATAAGAAGTGAAATGAATTATTGAAAATTAATTTGTCGAGAGATATTAATGATTAACATATTATCCCATTAATTTTAAATGAACTCTAAATGGTATTTCAAGAAAAATAAAAAGAGGATATTTAAGAGACCACATTTTCATGAGTTGTTTTTTATCAATGAATTTTTTTTATGTAATTTTTGATCTATGAAATAGGAATATTTCATTAATTTCAATATGATAAAGACGTTCTATGGTTGATGGAATTTGGATGAATTTTTCAATTCATGGAATTTGGAGAAATCATAAATGGTTTAAAGACTTAAGGATTCATTGTGACTACTAGATAATTGTTAAAGATTAAATAAATGAAATTTGATGTCCTGATTGAAAAATTGACTTAGTATCTTTGAATATTTATGAGCTGATCATCATGTCAATGTATTTTACCAATAGTGAATAATTGTTCACTACAAAGATGAAGGATGATTTGATGTTGAAGAAGTTATTTGGACAAGAATAGAAGAAGAGGAGTTAAATAAGGCCATAAAATATTTTAATATTTTATGAGAAACATGATAATGTTAACATAAAGATAATTCTAAATCTAAATTTGATAGAGAATTTTTTTAAATAGGATAGTTCCAAATATTTTGTTTCATGAAGAAGAACCATGAAATATATTTATTATTGCATTAGGTTTTTTGAAGTGGATATAGGCTTTGGAATTATATATGTATAATTCTCTAACTATAAAGGATGAAATATATAAATTTGTTTCCAAATCATAAGAATCTTATGCCACAAAACCAAGGGAACATGTGGGACCAGGAGGTTAATAACACCAAGGACATCATCCATGGAAAGCCTCTAGGTGGAAGAGGGTGCATAGTGCCCACATGATGTGGGTGGGCCCATATATAAGGCCCACAGTATAGTGACCGTAACATTTTACACATTTCATTACATTATTTTAAGCATAGTAAAGTATCATATTACAATCCAATAATCATAAAGTCTATTGTATTAGAAGACTAGGCCCATAAAATAGAAAACATGGGTCTAAATATAACATTTCATTATTTAGTCTTCATAAAGAGATCCTAAATTCTATTGGGCTCATATATCTTCATAGGATAACTTGGGAATAACATGAAAAAAATTATGAGCTTAAAAACCTATTAAGGTAATAAACATAATAATAAAGCTTTATCACATGGGTTAGAAGGCATAAAATAATGATATAAAAAGGCATGGAACATATGGAATCATAATATATAAATAAGGGATCAAATTAAAATGAATTCATTGTGATGTGGAAGAAACATAAATCTTGACTTTAGCATGATTCAAGGTTTATTTCACATAGAGGATCACAAGTCATGGTTAATCACAAATATTGTTTCACATGGAATCAGGAGTCAAATCTAACCACCAAGACCCTTTCAAATAACATCTCATGAGACTCAACTATACCCAATGCATTGGAGTGGTATCTGGGTGCACCCTTCATAACATGTTCATTTATTTTCTTTACACATATAGAATCAAACATAATCCATCATCTATAAGAATAAGGGTTACCCATGGTAATAATTGCTTATCATAATCATGTTATAAGGAAAAAATGTGAGTATCATCAAACTGTCCATAAAGGAAAGAAATTATATTATCCATGGAGAATCATAGGGTAGAATATGAATATATCATGTAAAGTGATTTCAATGATGTAATTTCTTGTAAAAAAAGTACTTAAATAACATTGGAATTCAAAAAACAATTATGGTTAACAGAAAATACTAATGAGAATTTAAATTAGAAAAATGAATAATCATTTATATAAATATAGAAGTGAACCAAGAAGGTTTCTATTATAAAAAGGATAATTTTATAAAAATAATGGTGGCTTAAAAATAAGATATTGTCTACTTGAAAATGGTTGATAATTTAGGAAGTTCCCTTAAATGGGTTTCCTAATCGGCGAGTATTGAGGAGAGAAACACTTAAAAACATGTATATCCCCAAAAGGGAATTATTACAGTACATTGATACATGTGTATTTATAATTTAAATAGTATTTATAATATGTTAATAAAAATAATAGATAACTTCAATTTTGTATAAAGAAAGATAGAACAACCCAAAGGAATAATGGAGGTTCCGGTAGAATCCCTTACCTTAAGTCTGATGGTGTCCTTCAATTGATATTAATTTCATGGATAAACAAATTAAATTAATTAATTTTTAATTAAAAAACCTCTTTGTTTTGTAAAAGATTTATTATAACCTTATTAAGTTCAGTTATGACCTTTTTGATGGGTTAAGAGGTTAAATTTCATTGTTCGTTTCTTTAGTTTTCATGATTGGTTTAATTATATACATGTAAGGATAAACATGTAAGGTGAGAATGGTTGACCACAATTGGAGTTATATGTTATTAGTGATAAAATATTATATTACATGGTTATAAAATTAATTTTATTATTTTGAGTGAAGATGAATCGTTATGTAAAATTTTAATGATAACCATTTTGGTTAATTAGAGGTTTTTTATCACATAGAACACATTTTATTTATTAATTAATATCATGTGTAAAAAAGATTACATATCCTTAAACAAGAAATAATTCACATATTATATTCTTTCCAAAACATAAAAAATGAATTCATGACCAGAATTTAAGATGTTAAAAGAAACTGAAAAAACCGACATCCTTTAATGTGATAAAATAAAGCATCTCAGATAGTGTTTTAATTTCTAGTAAAAAAGGAGGGGATGGGAGAGATGGTGATGAATTATTCTATTATCATAAAAACTTAAATTACATGTATGTTAAAATATTTATCATAAAATTTTGATAAAAGGATGTGGGGAATGAAAAATAAAACAATGGAACATGAAAGAAAATAATTGAAAAGAAAAGAGGAATTTACCTATTGAATATATCTTCTTTGAGAACCACTTTAAGGGATAGGATTTGGTATTTTGAAGAGACAAAAAGCTAATGGAAGTTTTATTCGTTCTTAGGGATGTATTTGAGTAGAATTTTTAGTAGGCACAAGGCTTAAGAGGAGTGAAGAGAATAGAGGGTGAGGGTGGGTTTTATAGTAGAGGAGATGAGAGTTTTCCCAATATTTTATTTATTGTTTTATTATATTTCTCTAGACAATAAATAGTATTTATTATTGAGTAGAAATAGTAATATGTGCATGTGATTACGAACCCAAGGTTCTTACATCATCCATGACTCAATAAATATTGTATTTAACATATAATGTATATATACAACAAATTACCATATTTTACTATTCGCCAAAAATTCAAGTATTTCAGAAAAATATTGAAAATTTAACCAAACCATTTTTCAATGTGTAGAAATAAAATATGAAAATAATTTTATGAAAATAATTTCTTAAATATGTGAAATTTAATTTTTTATATAAAATCACAATTTTCTTGAAAAATATATCTTTCAAAATTAATGCTATTTTTCTAACACATTGAAAAAATTAATTAATATCACTTAAAATTATCATATAATCATAAATTATCAAAATAATTATTTATGAATACCTTTTATGAAAATAAATTTTCTTTTAAATTAATAAATTAATCATAAAATTGTAATTAAGTATACATAATGCACAAAAATACCAACACTATAATTATATCATATTGTCACCGATATGATGGAAATATTTTATTTATACTTTCATTGGAAAGGTTACTTATTCATTTGGATGATTTACTATTTATATGGTTTATATTAATATTCATAAGGGTATCATTACTATTCCTAAGAGTTATTTACTATTCACAAGAATTTAATTTTTCTTTCCGGACTCTAACCATCTTACTGATTGCAACCGTGTATATCATATTTTCAAAATTCAAATCATAGATGTGAAAATATTAAAGGTAACATAGTACATAGTAGTTCATTTTATTGTGATTTCAAGTTATTTAACTATATGACATAATTATAATACGGCAATTTCAATTGATTGAACTTTGGGTCGTTACACCCCGAGTGCATGCCTGATGGTGTGCATAGATTGGACCAGAAGATCATTAATATAACATGGATAAACTCTGGGAATAGATGTGGGTTACAAAAATAGTTTCATAGTTCACCAATAATAAAATGAAATGAATATAACACATCCATTTATTCTAATTCAATCTAATGATCCACAGGACTCCAAATCATTATCATTAAACTCCATTCATCTAATTCAAATTAGAGATCCTAGAGGCCACTAAATTCTCCCCACAATATTCATTAAGTGTATTTCCATCACCGATTTTCATTCTAAAACAATAATATTGAAATATCATCTTGATATATCAATACAAATTCATCCCTTTAATTTTATGAAACTAAGATTTTGAAGATGTTTCCTATGTTGAATGATAATTGCAATTAGAGAGGTTTCATAGTCTATCTGATCATCCTGGAAGAGTTTGGGAAATGTATTTTTGATCTCATGTGTATGATACTCACTTAGATAAGAACATTATATCAAAAAAAAATACACCTAGATTTTGAGATTAAATGATTGAAAAATTCAAAGCCTATATTTTTGGTTCTTCAAATGACTTTGTGGAAATGATTATTTTTCATATCTCACATTGATTTTCTCACAGAACAATGATGTTAAAAAGGATATAATTAATTCTTAAAAAAGGATAATCTATAAGGATGATAAATATTATTCCATTCATATATTTCAATAGAGGTTATTTTTTCATGAAATAATATAGCATCTCCTCTTTCCTATTTGTGGAAAAAGTAGAATAATTGTGATACTTTTAGGTTATGTGAAGAGGGGTGTTCTATGAAACATTTTAGTTACAAAAAGATTATATAAACTCATATATGGTGCAATGATGACCCATAATAATTTTTTGTTTCATTTTACACACTCTAATGCATTCATAAGGAATTAGTTCCCCAAAACCTTTTGGGTGCGCAAAGATAAGATGTCATGTGAAATAGTGAAGGATACCTCACTGTGTAACATGATGAAGATAGTAAATATTTTTTGATACAAGGTGTCGGGAACGATTATCCCTGTATAAACATATCACATAAAGAGGAATAATCTTGTGTGAAGAAACCCCTCATTCATGAATCTCTAAGCATGACTGAACTCATGTGACGAAGAGACAGTATGCATCACTTGTGAAGAAGACTAGATCCCATGACAAACCTTTGAAAAGTTATGTGGAGGAGAATATAGAATTATGATATTTACTCTGAATGAGAATTGATTTATTATTTTTTTGGACATTGTGCATATAATAGGGCTATATGAAAAAAAGACAAATGCATTAAATATTGTGTGCATATATGTTTGGGGAATAATAAATAAAAGGGATAACAAACAATGAATGCATGCTTTAATGAATGTGTGAATGTTGATTCACACAAAATGGATATTATTTAGAGTTACCCAAAATATATTCAACAATATCACATTAAACAAAAATAATAATTGATGAATGTGTTTGGTATTATAGTTACATACACAATTCATTATATGAGTTTAGTACGCATGGTCTAGTCAGGTTGATAATTATAGTAGATAAAACTCTAAATTTATAAAAGAGTATTCTTGAATGAAATAATACTAGAAGTGAGGTGGAATTTAGTTTCATTAGATATTGTCTTCACCAAGAATAACATAATTGAACCGATACACTCATTTGTGTATATTTAGAGTAAAAATAATGAGAATTAAAGACTTCTTAAACATTTCATATTATTCTGTGTTGAAGAAGAATAAATAATTTTAATGATTTAATGCTTAGATTAACTTCATTTTTTTAGTTATCAAAAATCAATTTTTGGAATCTAGAATGATTGAAGGAGAGGATTCAGTGAAATAAGTTCTGTACTTAAGAAGAAATAGAGGATATAAAAATATTTTTCTACCCAAATTTATATCATTCAACCATTATTTGGGACAACCATGAATTCTATGATTATTAATATAGAACATGTTCATACTGTTGTGAATAAATTTATAATAATAAGAGGAAAAACTTTTAGTTTTCAATTATAATGAAGAGAAAGGATACTTTATTGATGTTGCACAAGTAACCAATTGAAGAAAAAGTTTTTGGAAGATCAAAAAAAATATGACATATAAAAATTATCTCAATATGTGGAAAAATCCTTGGTGTTATAAAGAACCTTATCAATAAGGGTGGTACTTTCTTCATATGTGGTATAAAGATCCATCAAAGAGATATAAAACATTAACATCCCCTTAGATATAGTGAATTACAAATGAAAGGATATTTACTACTTTCTATAACAAAATTAAAATGATTAATTTCTATTATTTGTGTGGTGGGAGTATTTTATAAAACTTCAAGGGACTAGCTATACTCATTGAGTAGTGAAATTTGTAAAAACATCATTCACTATTATTTATACTTATATATAATTCCACGCAATAGGTAAAATAGAAAGTTAATAAAGATATTTAAAGGGTTAAACGGTAATGTTAAAAAAGTTATAATTGGATTAAAAATTCCCCAAAACCGACTCACCCCCCTCTTAGTGTTAGGAATATCCCAAAATAGTAATTTCAAGGATAATATGACCATAGTTACACCCTAATCACTCATTTATAGTTGTTATCCTTTAGCATATGATGAGTCATTCTTGAGGCCATGTGGAATCCCATACTTGTCACTATTCTTGGAAACTGGAGTAGTGCGTAACAGAAGATGTAATTTTATTTAGAGATATTAGAAGACATACCTAGTTGATAAGATAAAACTCCAATAATTTCTAATATTTTAAATTTATCTAGGTATATATGGGTTAAATTCCCATTTCTGAAAAATCATACAACTCTCTTTTATGGATAAACCTTCAAGAATACATGACCTCCGACATGAAATTCCATGTCTATCTTTTCATTATCATCATAAATATTATGTTTTTTATTTGGACCAAATTAATGTGATTTTATGTAGTATGAAATTTAATAGTCACCTACTCTAAAATAACTTTTCTAGATAGAAATATTTCTATAATTTTATACCAACAAGATGTATTATGACACAACTTCTTTTACAAAGATTCACATGAAACCATTTGTATTATTGAATGGAGGCTATTATTGTAGTAAAATTATACTAATGGTAGATACCAATCACACAAACCTTGAAAGTGATGATAACATGATCTCATCATGTGTTCCAATGTTTGATTAATTCTTTCAGAATATCCATCGGTTTGAGGATGATTGGGGGTGCTTAAATGTAACTCTATGTTTAGATATCTTCAATGTATCTTCCAGAATTTTGATTTAAACTAAGGGATGTGATAAGATATAGTCTTTAGGGGTTACCCATGAATCCTCTTGCTTTCAAAGATATATATATAGAAGAGTAACTCAAGAGGTGGATATTATATTATTAATAAGAAATGTTCATATTTAGTAAGATATTCAATGATGACCCATATAGTATTATTCATTAATGGAGTATTTTGGAGTCTATTCCCAAAGTCTATTATTAGAATATTCTTCTTCAATATATGTATAGTAAGGGGATTCATTCCTCCCTTATGGTTTTTCCATCAATCTTAACCAGTTGGTATACAATGTATTATGACACAAAGTCCACAATTTCCCACTCCATGCATTTCCACCTAATTTTTTTTCATAAAATCATATACATATTTATTCTACCACGGTGTATTAATGAATTTGAGCTATCTGCTTTATATAGTTGTTTGGTATTCTATTATAGTATGGATGGAACACATAACCTCCTCCCAAACATATTCATCCCAACTCTAATGATGATTTCTATCAATTTCCTCTCATTCACTACAATTATATTCCATTGAAATTCCTCATCATCCTATTGGTTTTTCTCTAACCATTTTAGTGAGGATGGTTTAATAATTTCCTGGGAAACTGGTGATGACTCCCCTTCCATATATATCACCATATACATCTTTACTATATCTTTATATATTGTATCCTCATTAATCCTTATCATGTTTTGAACTCCCTGATCCCTCCAACTCAATGAATTATCCACTATTTTTCCTTTATAGTGCATTACTATAATGGTCAATCATAGTACTTGAGTAGTTAAAATCATTTTCATTTCCTCAAGATGAGGTTCTTCTCATAGAATATATTATATAAACTATTGTGGTCCATATATATATATATATAATATTTCATTGCAGAGGTGGTGAATACATATTCCCAATGAAAATATTGTATTTTCTAGTTCATTTTCATTAGTTGGATAGTTATATTCATGGATTTTCAATTACAATATTGCATAGGCTATCACACAATCATTTTGTATAATGTTGAAACCAAGTCAATTCTTCGATGCATGGCTATAAATTAAAAATATTTCATTAATTAATAGTATAATAAATAGTGGTTCATATATCAATCATCGCATTATCTCTTAAAAAGATTCCAAAAATTCTCTTTTCCCTGTGATTTCCACCCCATTATGTGTTATCTTCAATATCTGGTTGGATTACAGGGACATGTTTTGAACAGGACATTGTCAGTAACTTGATAAGACCGAGAAACTTTGGTTCTCATTTATGTTCATAGGTGTATCACATTAATTGAATACATTGTCATAGAAGGGTAAATAGATATCCATTACATGGAGACAATATAGCCATCAAAATAAACATCATTGAACTATAATTTACACATACTGTGCATCCCATATAATTATTTTTTTAGGGACTCCAGAATTATTCATTAGTGATTCTCATGATCTTAATAGATCTTAAATAATATCAAGTTATCATCAATTATAACCACCAAATTTTTATCAACATGCACCATAAATACTCAATTCAATAGATATATGATGTTCAAAGGTTCATTGGTAAATCAAATAGGCATTTCTATAAACTCAAAATGTTCATACCATGTTTGAAATTCTATCTTGGGAATATCATCCATATTTAACTTCAATTGATGAAAAACATAGAGAAGATCAGACATTGAATTGTATTGGGATCCTTTTTGTTGATAAAATAATTCATCAATTTTTGGTAAAGTATTCTTAGACATTAGATTAATTTCATTGATATCCTTATAATTGGATGCATAGTCTCGTAAACCCATTCTTCGTTCCTATAGTGAAACACTAGGGTGTATAAATACTATATCATGAAAAACATTTACATGTTTATTCAACTCTACTAACTCCACTCATAGAATTTTATAAGGAGATATATATATATATATATATTTATATCATCAATAATGAGTTTGATGGAGAAATCAACTTCATGTTCTAGTGGCTAACCATGTTCTTTAAATTGAAAAAAAAATATATGATTTTTTTATACTATGCATACATCCTCTATTCTTAGGATATATTATTCATTGATATATCACCATTGATATTTAAGAATACCCAGAAATTCATTAATTATAGATACTAGGGGAGGATCTTTACATGATTTAGATGATGAGGTCTCCTCTCTATAGATATATGATTCAGCCCCACCTTATTGAATTATAATCTCCTTCACTTGGTATTAAATTTTTTTATTATAATTTTAAACTCAATCAGTATAATGGATTATATAAAATTACACCATATCTATAATAAAACTTTTTTGAAATAGGGTATTCACGTTTAACATAATTGGAACATCCCAGCACATATTAATTGTCATAGGACTTCCACTCAGTGTCTTAACTGATAATTTTCTTACTATGATGATAGATAAATTTCAATTGTTTTTGGAGTACATGGAAGATATAACAGTTTTTCATATTCTCAAATCAATTATAAATTATGTAGCTTTAATTAAATGATCAATTTACCAACCACCACATGATTAGGAACTTCTACTTCAGTGCCGGTAATCACATTAGATTTTATTTTCTCCATTTTACAATTTTTGAGGTAAATTACCTTGACATTTTTTGTATTGGTTTTCATAATGTCCCTTCTCCCTATAGTTAAATCATTGAACCTCAAAAACTTCTCCCTTTACCTTATAATTGAGATATTGGTGTTATTTTTATCTTAACAAATAACAAATTATAGTTTCATTTCATTAATAGCTACGATATTTATTCCCAGTTTTATCACAGAAGGGAAATCCCACAATTGAATTGTTTCCCTTTTCGGCATTTTTATTACTATCATTATCTTATTATTCAATCTTCCAATATATATTAATCATAGAGAACACTTTTTGGGATTAAATTATTCTCGAGGGTATATGATTGTTTAATTAGAAGGACTGAGAGACAAATGCCATCTAATGCCATGACATTAACCCATCAATAAAAATATCTATATATCTTTATTCTCTATGTACATACTCTACTACATGTCTATATATAATTGTAAATTTTACCTCTTATTCAGTAAAATTTCCTCCACATTTTGTTTTATATTGATAAATAACTTTCCCATTTCTGTATGTGCTCATGAGGAAATTAATTTTCAATCAACACATCCTTAAACCATATTTATTCAATTCCCTTGAACTCAACATCCACTTTTTTTTTGGAATTAGTAAACACAATGGTTCACCATATCCTTTTATATGACGGACTTACATGATGATCATTTCCTTTTTACTATATCCCATAATGATTATGATATTATAAAGGTTCATGATCCATTGATCATCTACCAATGTATTTGTAGTTTTACTCAATAAAGGAGGTTGTTGTCACATGAAAGAGTCCAATATAGATATATCATGTCATGGATTAGTAGGTCACTCTATGTGAGTGAGATAATTTATCTTAACTTATGTCATTTTTTCCAATATCGTTAAGAACTAGTTATCCATGATAGATGATTATTTAAATTTTTTAGGGGGAATGTACATGCATTTAATATACATGTTGATATAGTTCCCCTTCATTATGTTGGTGAAAATAATTCTAGAATGGTATACGAATAATTTTATCATTATATTTAATTTTAAAATATAACTACTAAAAAATTTTCTAGATCCTTTGCTAGAAATATTGAGGGATTTTCATAAATTTTTTATATCTTATAGTTTACATCTAAATGTTATCCACAGTGCTTAAATTAAACATCATATAATACCATATATAATATATAGGGCTCCAAAAACCCATATCCATTAATTATTTAACACTATGAGTACAATGTAAAGTATTTATTAATGGATCAAATAGTTTAATATTCTTGTAATAAAAAACGCATACATAAAATACGTTTTAAAATTAAGATACAATATGAACATATTGTATGAACATGATTATCGCTTCCCACATATCTAAAAAAATTATAGATATTCCTCCTCTAGTTTTATTGGGGAAATGCAAAATAGCAGATCCCACCTGAAACTAAGGTGTAACCTACATGAGAATCTTCAAAAAAATGAAAATGGAATTAGTCATATGTAAAGAGTCAATGATCGATGTGAAGATATAATCAACTAAAATTGGGGGCGTATTATATCCATGAAAATAAATTAAATCATAGATAACAATAATAATTGATATAATACAGATGGAACACTTAATTTCATATGTTAAAAACATGCTATCAATGACACATATCCTATTATGGGAATATATATACACCAAAACCCAACATGTTTTGTCTAATGAGAACTATAAATGCATTTAGGTGATATATTATTCAAATCCACACATGTAACTTGATTAAATAAAATTAATTCACCAATAAAGTCATCAAGACCTTTTATACCATTCACTGAGAAATGTCTTATTTAATAAAACTTTGTTATCCATGTATTTAGAAATGTATAAATCAAATAATTCCCCACTCAATAAAATATATTTTATGTCTTGGAGAACAAACCTTATTCGACGTGTATTCTTTGAGGTGTCATCAAAGTTATAGTTTTTACACTTATCAAAGAAATATAGGGTAAATGGTTCAATCAATGTGATGGGTTATCCTTGGAAGACTATATTTTGGATCAATAGATTTAATTAGTAGGAGAAAAAAATAAATAGTAAGAAAATTCCTTCATCATGGTTTTTAATAACCTATTTCTATTCCAAACCATATCTTCTGGGAGTGTATAACCAAGTGTAATGTCTTAGGACCACATCCCATCCATCATGATGATGATTAGTTCCATGGTCAATGAACCCTTTTATTTTTTATTAACCCTTGGTGTATTTAATCAACGATAATATTAACATTCAATAATCCTAACATTTATGTGTTTCATATGAAATTAAACACTCATTCACATTACCAAAATATAGGATGGGATTTCCACCATGGAGTAGGTAACCCTTAAATAAAAATTATAAAAGGGAGGGATGAAAATGTAAAATTTTAAGCCCCTTATATTTCATGAATAAAATGGGAATAAATGATTCACTATAATGTAATCACCTTAAAAACGATAAACAAGTTTTTGTTATAACATGAGCCCATAATTATGACAATTAAGATGGAAAAAACCCCCTTATGGATTTGGTGCAAATTAAATCATAACCTATTATGAGATATGGATTAAAGATGATATTTTTATACATTTAATAATGTAGTTAAATGACATAATATCTTAAATAGGTTGTATATACACCATATAAATAAAATTATGTAAAAAATATAAAATATGACTCAAAGAGATAAATTTATGATGGAAAACCCTTAAATCAAGTCCCAACATCATCAAACATTATCTAAACTTCTATATAGTTAAACTAACTAACATAATTTTTTAATTTTGAACCTTAATCATATACATTTTTCGTATGAACTCTTTATGAACATTCATTACCAACAAGAACTCTCATACATTTCCATATTAAATGTTTACATAATTGATAATTTATATTAGTTTCATAATAGTGGTATTCTTAGTCTTTCATCTAAAAATATTCATCCCTAATACTGGGGGTGACTTATAATAATTTATATTGTTTCTTATATTTTTAAGGATATTTTAGGTATTTATTATAGTTGATGAAATTGATTACAAGTATGTTTTAGTGATTATTGATATTTAGAGTGTGTTTTCCCAATTTAAAAATTAAATAATAACATAAAATATCTAGAAAAAAATTGACCTTTATTTGGAAATAAATATTATTTAATATTATTAATTATGTTTCCATTTTCATTCATGATAAAAATTATTTTTATTATTCAAGTAGGTGTTTATACCGACCCAAACAAGAATATTGCAAAATTTAATGAATGATTATGAGATGGTTTTGTTATAGTATATTTATACCACAATAATAATGATATTATTTAGTTTTCATTATAGTGATACATCATAATTAAAATTATTTATAGAAAATGTAATTGATATGAAAAAATTAATAATTTGAATAAATTGTTAACCTTTGAGTACCATTTGTTTAAAATATTAAATTACTAATGATCATTTATTGATCATACCATTAATATGATTAAAAAATTTAATAAAAACAATAATTATATCATAAAAATAATATTTTTATTCTAATTCTAACCTTATATTCATCATTGTATTCAGTTCAACGAAAAAGAAACACAATACATCGTGGAGTCGGTACTCCACAGAACGAAAGGAAACATATTTTCTTTTTTCTACATGAATGGTGTATATGAATAAATAATGGTAATACCCATGATATAGTAAAATTATAGAATATAAATGATAATGAAATTATTATATTCGTGTTTCTATAAAAAATTTGAATTAATATAAATAATAAGAAAAAAAATGTAGTTGATAATACTCATTAAGGGGACTTTAATTTTCCATTAAAGTCAATTTGAATTTAAAGTGATTAAGCTAACTATGTGTGACCAGATAATTATGTTCATGATATAGGATTATAGGGAGAGTAAAATTTTAGTGTTTCAAGGTGATATTTTAAAGTGAGGTTATTCTTGTAATGGTGCATATGTTACCCTTTTATAAGTGAAGATAAGGGTTGGTTTGTGAATACCTGTTAAATTATAATAATATAATTTTATAATTTATTGATAAAGGGATTTGAAATTGGATCAAAAGTGAAATGGGGTCATATTTTGTCGTTATTAATCTCAAAAATCCATTTGGAAAATTTTTTTTAATCCTTTTGGAATTTCCCCTTATTCAAATATGGAAAATAGTTTTTATATTAAAGTAACAGTTTAAATATTTATAAAAATATTTTCCACTAATTTTAAAAGATAGATGTATACTATAAAATGTAAAATGTTACTAAAAATATATTTTTATTACATAGAGGTTTTTATAAATTTATATTTAATTATAATATATCTATAAAATCATAAAAATTTTAAGATTCATGAAATTCGAGTTTACCAACTAAATATCATCCATTCTGAAACTGATCAAGTATTCATTCTAAATTAATTTTCTTATTATTAGTTCCAAAATGATGTCATTTTATACAATAAAAAATTATAAAATTATTATTTTAAATCAATTCATGAATTAATTAAATTTAAAGGGAATATTTAATTATAGTTCAAGATATAGAGTTTACCTAAAATAATAGAGTCACGAGAGTAATAATTTTATCAATTACTAATGGGAAAAATTCTATCAATAGGATATGTCCTAATATTTACACAAAGGTAATAAATTTTTATGTGACACGGGCTAAATCATGATAAATATCTCCTAAATGATTTTAGGGTATGAAAGTTATTTATATGAGTCTTGTTCATTAAGAGATTATTTCTAGTGGAAGTAATATCATGAAATCATCTACATATATAGATTATGTAGGCACATATAAAAATTTAACTATTGTTCTATATGTTCTAGTTTTTGAATGGTTTTTCCAAGAAAGGTTGATGTTAAAAATAAATATATGATAAAAAACATAGTATAGAATAATTTTTAGAATCCCACCACTACATGAAGTGTAGTTGAGAGAACTAGAAAAAAATTATTCTTCCTTGAAATAACCTCAAAATAAGGTCTGTTGATCCAAAAATTATTGGTATTATTTCTTGATAGATTGTAAATCATCGGATAAAAAACATGATTTATTCGATACTATTAGTGTTATGGAATATTTTTAAGTATGTTAATTTACTATTTGAATAACATATAAATTATTGGAAGAATATAAAGGAATATTCCATGACATAGTAGATATTTATATATTAGTAATTCTTAATTAATTGGGAATACAATAAATAATGTAAATCTATTAATCATGATATCATTTGAAAGTCTTGATAATTTATATAGATGTAGTGATTAGTTTAGTCATAATGGTAATGAATTCTTATATGAATCAAACAATAAGGTACTAAAATTTATCAATGGAAGAAGACCACAAATGATAATAAATGATCACTAAAAGAAACATAATATGTATGTGATGGGGCATGTAAAAAATAGTCATAAAACACAACCAAAAAATAATATTTAGAAATAGTTTATATCAAATAATAAAATCTTCTATAATGGATGGAAATACCACATCAGTGATTATTTCATGAAATCAATAAATATTAGTGTTTATGAAATAAAGATATAATAATAATTGAAAAAATACATGAAAAAAACATGTGTTGGTTGAATTAGAAATAATAATGAATTCAGAGAAAAAGAATAAAAAAATGAGTTTTCTTATCAAGATGATATGAGATTACCTTTTCCACAATTGAATAAAGTTGATGTGATAAAGGATAAAATTCTTACAAATATGATTTATTTCTATAAAATAATTAGTGGAGTAAGAATGAAGGGTTATCTTAAATATTGTGTCAAAATTAAAATAGTTTCATGGATAAAGGTCAACAATAAACTTTTTTTCTCCAATTAATAAGTGAATTAGAAGAAACCATATTTGAATATATTATCGTTTTTTTTTTCTTTTTTTCATTAAATTTTAGGCCATGCATGAATTCATGTGAATAACAGAAAATCTATGAACATTTTACAATAAAATAAGATTACACAATAGATCCCTTTAATTTAGAACATAATGTATCTCTTCATTATTCACAAGTCATTTAAAAAGATCTGTATAGTGATTATTTACAAAAACCCATATTTGATGGTGATTTAATTGAGTTCATCTATTTAATGGGTGGGAATTAAACAAATACACCTGAGAAAATCATTTCATTGGAAGGTTGAATTTTTCGGATGCATTTGGGAGACTACCAATAATGAGGTATTGAGATTATATCACCTTCTCCTTATATAAAAAAATTAAAATTGAGGAGTATATTTTTAAAATTCAATGAATTGGAAAAATAAATATGTATTATAGGAAATTCAATTTTTTGGAATTTGATATAAATGTTTTTTTTGAATGTTTTAAAAAAAATATCTTGAGTAAAGAAGATTATTTGTAATTTGTTTTTAAAAAACCATGGAAGATGATTTTTTTGTTGGTTTCACTTGTTTTGTTTTATACCTCATTATTGATTGAGTTTGTCTCCCTTATTATTAAATTAATAGTTATCACATATACATAGAGTTTATTAATTGACATCCCATCCCCTTATGAAAGGTGATGTCATCCTTAAATCTAGTGAATAAATGTTTCATTCAAGTAAGGGGAGAACATAATTTTTCATCATGATTATAGAGTGAAATGAGTTTGAAAATCCCATACACATGAATAAATATATTTATTTTTAATTAGTGGAAGAAAAAACTGAATATTATCAAGAATATACTACCATTTATTGATCTAATTTATTTATTTTTATAAAAAAATAAATGAAAATAGGGTTTTTGATGAAACTATCCATGGTTCCTTCCAAATAGACACCCAAAATTTTCTGATACAAGGCTTGATGGGAATTACTGATCCCAATGTGATGGAAACAAGTGCATGGGTATCAAAAATACACTTTTAGAATTTTTTCAACTATTTATATTATTATAAAAACAAATAATAATAAGCATCATAATAACTGATAACCACAACCAAAAAAGGTAGAATAATTTTTTGATTCAATGTTTTACAAATATAACCAAAAAGAAAGTACAAACTCAAAAAGGGAACAACCAAAAAAATATACAAACAACCTATGTATAATAATAAGGACACCCACAACTCAAGAAACCACCATCAACAGCTACTATAAGTGGAACACCCGCAACCACATCCACCATCACCGCAACATCACATCTTTCCTTTACCTATGTCATACATAATTATGTCTATATACACCCAAATGTTTTTATATGGTGTGGGGAAAATCCTAGTAGGATTATACCCAAATAAAGTTTTCATGATGTAAAATTAAAAGACAAATCAACATGCGCATTTCCAAAATAATATCTAAAACATTTCAAAGAATACATTTTAAGGAATACATTCTCATGAAACACATTTTTATGGAAACCCTTTTTCCAAAATACACTTTCCAGAAATAAGAAGATACAAAAGGTCAAACAAATCCCTAAAACTATCCCCACATCACATGAGAATCATTTCACAAGAGAACACCATGGGAAACCCCAATTGATATCTTTCAAAAGTGGGACTCTATGAACCTCATACCTTACTTATCAAAATCCTCCAACTAAAAAACAAATATCATCCTCATGCATGAGACAAAAGTTAGGGAGCACATCCCAAGGTCTATTGGTCTCTATTTCACAAGTCAATGCCATCAATGTTCATATTCATGTTCCACTATAGGGGGTCTCATCCCCAAGGTCTAGTGGTCTCTGATCATGTCACATGTTTTCTTATTATTGTATCCTCAATCATGCTAGATGAATCCAGGCCACATTCACTTCTGAGTCAACTTGAATACTAGTTCTAGTTCTCCTACATAGGCATCTAGTATTCACTTTGTGATGATACCCCATTTCACATATCACATATATAACCACATTTATACACACATACCGAGCATCATAAGAATGAAATGAAATCAAAACTTTCACATTTTCACATTATTCCAACGCTAAAAATCCTCATGAAAACCACTATTATCCATAAACAAAACCACTTGATATTTCAAATTCCCACCAAAACCATTTTGAAATACAATTATCACAACTTTCATAATTTATGAAACCCATTTGGAAATGAATCAATAAGAATGCATATGGAATCGAGCCATTTCCATGGGAAAATACCCTTTAAAATTCATACTCACATAAAAATCATTTTATATCATGATTCACATCACTTTTAAATTTCAAAGACAAAATTAAGTTGAAAAAAATAAAACCAACATGAAATAAATCCCATTTCAATTCGAAAATCAACTTTCAACACATTCACACAATTAAATCTCTTTTAAAACGAATTTTAATCATCTTAACCAAGGCATAAAAAATATTCAAGACATACCATAATAAAGAAAATTTGAAACCTGACAATATTCAATTTGAAATACAATTTTCATCACTTGTTCATCTCAAACCTTTTTTAAGATATGTTTTACACCACACAATTAATCCATAAAACATATTTAAAAAATAAATAAAGTAATCTAAACACATCTGCTAATATAAAAGCACTAAACCAACTACCTCACACTTGGAAACATCCAAAAAACAATGAAAACCCACAACTATAACACCACAAGACACTGTAAAGGAAATATCTAAAAAACATCATGAGTTCACCAAAAAAATATCAAACTTTATTTAGGTCAAACAACCTACTGGAAAAAGATAACCCTAGATAGAAGGAAAAAAGAACCCCAAAATAGGGATATATCTAAAGAAATGAGACATGCATAATCATTCCTTTAAGAGAATGGTCCAAAACCATCCAAATATTTATTCTTAAGATGCCAATGTAGGATAAGAATAAACTCCCATGGATGAAAATCCCATATGGGTTGGATGGGACGGGATGATTTGTAGTTAAAATCTAAGAGGAATATGAGTTATTTCCCCATTATTAATGACATGCACGTGACACATAGTTATCTCACATGGTTTTTGAACCAATGAAAAAAATCATGCATCCATTACTATCTAATATGAACATGTTGCACAGTTATCCAACATGATTTTCCAAATAGTGTACCAACCATGCAGTCAACACTATCCAAAATAAATATTTGGCGCATGGTTTCTAGAGAGTGGGTGCATAGTTTCCCCTAATAGTGTGCCAACCATGAGCTACCAACTGTCATGACCAAAATAAAAACTTTTGACCAAATACCTGAAGGGGAACCGCAATGAAAAATACGAGACCAAAAATAAAAAATATATATATTACCTAAATGAAAAATTAGGGATGTGAAAATTATACCCACCATTAAAAAATTCCATCATCATAAAGTCACTCCAAATACTAATTAGAGAAAGAAAAGTATTCTCCACTTCAACCTAATACTTATGATCTCATGTCTTACTCTCATCACTACCATGATAAAAAAACAAATAAGACCAACAGAATAGAATTCACATGGAGCACTTTCTCTGGAGAATCCAAAATCATTATCAAAAATTCAAACAGATACAAATCCATATCAAATTCCAACTCTTCAAAATTCAACCCATGAGATGGATCTCTATTACAGTTTTTAAACTGAGATATATTGAACATATCATGAATTGATGTCAACTCAGTGTAAAATTCTAACCGGTATTCCGCTATGCCATCTATCATAGAAATCTCAAATGGTTTGACACACCTCGGTGTTAGATTCCCTTTCTTACAAAATTGACAGTGACCCAAGAATGGTTCCAATTCCAAAAAGACATGGTCACCCGTATAATAGTATAAATATCATCATGTTTAATTAGTGTAAGATTTTTCATGAATCTACACTATCATCAGGTGCTTTCTAATTATCTTGAATTTATAATAAGTCTCTTATAAAAAGCTCAGTCACAACAAAAAAGGTATAGTCCACCTCATCCCAACACAAAGGGGAACGATACAGCCATTCATAAAGCGCCTCATAGAGATCCATTTGAATTTTGGATTGGTGACTATAATTATACACGAACTACATGAATTTAAAATGGCTATCCCATGAACCTCCAAAATCCAATACACATACCGGATGAATTTCTTCAAAAATATGTTTCACCCACTCTATTTTACTATAAAATTAAATATGGTATGTCATACAAAATGTTACTTGTAACCCCATTGCCTTTTAAAGGACTTCTCAATACCATTAGGTAAAACGGTGGTCCTTGTCTAGAATAAAGTTTATGGAACACCATGAAGCTTCACAACATCCTGCAAATAAAATCGGCCCAACTCATCCCCCTTTGATGAATCCCTCATTAGAACGAAATGAGATTATTGGGTCTTATAGTCATTCATAACCCAAATTGAATACCCCCTAGGGTGTATGAGGTAAGACCAAAATAAAATCCATGGTGATATCATTCCACTTCTAGGTAGGAATGGGTAGTGTATTAAGTAAACTGAAGGACCTTTGATGCTTTACTTTAAACTGCTAACATGTATGACACCAAGATACAAAGTGAGATATGTATTACTGTATACCTGGAAATAAGAACTAACAATACACATCATAAAACATCTTGGAAGTACTAGGGTGAATGACCCCTTGGGACTAGTGTCTAACCCGCATTACCCCCTTGCTCAATGATAATGATACCAAAAGTGTACTTTGCAGCACAGTACACCCTTAAGATACAATGACCAATTACAAGGGATCTCCAAACAATTTAGAAACTAAAAAAATTATTTAATATCTCATAACATGATATATCTTACCGAATCAACATCAAAAGGGACGGTGTTAGCAGATCATTAACCATGAACACACATCCACTACGTTATTTTTACTCTAGGTGAATCTGAGAAAGAATACCCATAAAATACCACTCATTATTGGACTCATTCAATGCCTCCACTAACACTTTTATACTCAAGTCATTAGAAACCACATTAACATTTTATGGGGTATAGACTGTGTCAAAATCGAACCCCTAAAGGCACTCATCCCAAAACATCTACAATAAATTTAAATCCTTCTTGGAGAAAATGTAGGATAAACTCTTATGATCAAAATGATCCATAAACTTCTTCCCAAACAGATTATGATGCCACATATTCAAGGAATGAATCCAAAAATCTAACTCCAAGTCTTGGGTTGGGTATTCTCTTTCCTGATATCAGAGTTTGTGTGAACCATATGCCACCACATGGTCATCCTACATCAGCACAAACCCATGACCCATACCTGAGGCATCATAATAAACCAAATATCCCTAGACATATTCTAGAAAGATCAACATAGGGATTGTAGTTAACTGCCTCTTTAGATCCACAATGGATGTCTGAAACTCTGGGATCCATTAAAAGTTTACCCCTTTCTGGATAATTGTTGTTGTAGATGAATCAGGTCGAGAGAAATCTATAATGACCTTACTTTAATACCCTTCAAGGACCATAAATCTCATCATTTCAAAAACATTATTTAGATGATTCCATGACATAACTACAATAATATTCTCTAGATCCATCAAAACACATCAATACCAGATCACAAGACACATAAATTTCACCTCACTGATACATAAGGTGAACTTAGAAAGCTACACATTGAGATGATGATCCTAAAGGGTTCCCAACACATTTATAAAATACCACTCATGCCCCTCCTGGGTCTTAGAATATACCAATATATAATCCATGAATACCCTAAAAAGTGAATCAAGATAATATTAGAATACCATGTTCCTCAGTGTGATAAAAACCTCTAGAGCATTTATTCTCCCAAAATCATGGCCAAATTCTCAAAATTGCTATACCTACTTTGGAGTTCTGTTTTCAAAACATCCTACTCTCTAACTTGGACTTGGGGATACCCAAAAAGCATTTTACTATTGAAAAATAATCTCTACCCCTTAATATATTCAAAAAGGTCATCAATATAATGAAAATGGTCATTTCTCTTGATCATTACATTATTCAATTTCTGGTAATTACTGCAAAAATAGAGAGATTCATCTTCCCTTTTCATAAATTGAATTATGGACACTGAATGTGATCTACTCAGGTTAATGAAACACTTTAATTCCAAATCTTCCAGCTAGACCATTAATTCCATCAACTCAGTGGGAGCCAAATGTTACAATGGGAGAGATATTAGTTGTTTTCCTAATGCAAAATAAATGGAAAACATTAAATCCATCTCTGGGGGGAAACCCTAGAAATCCAATGGATAATACTATGGGAACTCTACCACCACATTAAGAATTCCACCCTCAAGAGCAGTATCATTGTCCTATAACCTGGGTGGTGATATCTTATTAACAATTTTTCACTATTCAGGGATTATAGTTCTAGAACATCAAGACTGAGGATCCAATCCAACTTAAAAGGATTGGGTACCTCATTCAGGTTCCACAAAACTCACTCACCTCTGATAAAAATTGATGTGTTCATGAAAGTAAATCATCCAGTCCATACCAATGGCCACATCAAAGAGGTCTATTTTCAAAACTAGAAAATCACATTCATCCTCATCCCATGAGATGGTGAGTGAATAAGATGCCCACCTCAAACCCTATAACCTATTCTTACCAAATAGCTTTACAAACTCTATCACATACATAATAATATTGGATGAAAATGTTAACACATCCAAAATATGGGATGAAATAAAAGAAAATTATATAGTAGTATCAAACAAAACAATATCTAAATATGATGATAAAAATGGAACCTTGAACTATCATAGGCCCTTCATCAAATTTTGATGGCACTTATTCCACAAAATAAGGTTTCCTTGTATCATCTCGAACATGATAGTTACCACAGACACACAACTCTTCCCTAAACTGAGTCTTCCAAGACAATGGTCTAGCCATTCATCCACAACCTTAATACTGAGAACCGGTTGTCTTGGATGGTTATGACTAGACTTACATCTCGTTAAATGATATTGATCTTGTGCCACTCTGATATGGATGCACTACCTTGAAGAATTGTCGTAAGTTCCCTATTGGTCTACATCGGTGCCAAGGCATGGGTAGAGATGAACATGCAGATTTCATGTTCCTTTCCTCCCCACACTAATGGAACTTGAATGACAAACATTATAATCCATCGGTGAATACAATAAATAAGGATGACATGTACTACTACCAACCGTATTTCCCTACCCATCTCACCTCTTATTCCTCTTATATTAATTCCACTACCCACTACTGACACTGCACTAGAGAAACTATATATAACCTTAAGATCAATTTCTACTTTCATTGAACAATAAACCACCTCAACATAAGTATTCATCTTAAACAAGAATAACTATGATCAGATCTCTGGATGGAACCCCATCTTTAAATTTTGATCCATTAGCTGATCATTAGAGATGACCTCAGGTGTGTATGGAACTAACTCTGCAAAATGGTTAGCATACTCCATCATGGACTATTGTCCCCAGATAAAATCCAAAAATTCCCAATACATAGGGATAACCAAAATATTTGGAATATACTTCTCATTGAAGAAAAAATAAAATTCCCTCTAACTCGTCTTATCATGCTTCCCATCTCATACTAATTGGCCCACCACATTCAACTGGCACCTTCCAACAATAATTATGAATATTTCACTCTAACTACCTCAGGAGTAATATGTAACTTGAACATCATCTCTATATTTTCAAGATTGTCCTCTACTTCCTAGTTTTTTATGATACATAGAAAATAATGTGAATTTTTCATGAGGAACCCTTAAGATTTTTCCTTTCTATGACATGGTTCATCTTCTCCAATCTGACTAGGACTAATCCCTTCTACATGGACCAATTCTTGAATAGAATGAACTGCTTCTTTCACTAATCTATGATCGATTGGTGAGGGAAAACACTCTTTAATATTTTACCCTAACCACATAATAAGTATCCATAGTGGTATCTTGCTACCAAAAAATCACTATGAAAGACAATCAATAAAACCATAAATAAAAATTCTGAAATTTTCCTCCACTAATAACTAATACCAACACTTTTATAATGAAAAAAAATGAAATCCATCACAATAACAATATTTTCCAAATCACTCACCCCCGTCCATTTTTCAAATACAGTCTGTAGCATGTACATCTCACATGGAGGATAATTCAATCCAAATAACAACATCCCATGGTGACTCAAATCATATCATGAGGTGTGTTATCAAAACACACCACTCACAACCAGAACATTAATCCCAAACAATCCTAGTTCTGTTATATCTAGACGCTTCCCAGAAATAAACATGACCCAAAAAAGAGTGAAACCTCCCCTAATAACATTTTTGGACAAACCAAACTGGGATTCCATCCAACTCGAAACCTGAACCTTTCTGATATATGGTTTTAAAGGTGGTCCCAATCCCCTGGGGCAGGAAACTAGTGACTACGTATCGACAATACACTTTGTAAATTATTTCACTCATTTTGATAATCACAATAACCAATAATAATAACCATCAAAATAACTAATAACCACAACAAAGAGAGGTACAAAAATTTTCAAATTCAGTGTTATACATATTTGAAAAAAACGAAAACTACTAAAACATAAAGGGAACCACAAAACTATCCAAATAAACTCCATGGAAAAGATGGAAATTCCCCCTCTACCAACCACCATCAACACCTACAATAATTGGAGAAGTAGCATTTCGATCCCCCATCTCTGCCACGTCGCATCTTTTCTTTACATGGGTTATATATAACAAAGTCTACATACACCAAAACGTGTATATAGGGTGTTAGCCAATTCCTAGTAGGATGAAACCAAAAGAAATATTCCCTATTATTGCATTAGAATACAAATCAAGATAAAAATTTCCATAAGATTATTTGAAACATTTCTAAGAAAATATTCTGATATAAACCATTTCAAGAAATGAATTTTTTTTATGAAAACACTTTTCATTAATATATTTTATTTAAATGATAATATACGAAATCTGCATTGTATGACGATATCTATCACCCCATAACATGATCATCATTTCAAAAGAGATAACCATAGGGAATCCATATATATAAATAGAAAAATTGGGACTCTATAAACCTCATACCTCGATGAAAAATATCCCTCAACTAAACTACCAACTACTCCCTTGTTAATAGATAACTAGAGTATAACTCATTCCAATGTCTAGTGGTCTCTATATCATAAGGCAATACCAACATTATTCCCATGCATGATCCACTAGAGGGGTTAAAACCCTAAAGGTCTTGAGGTATTCGATCATAACTCATGTTTTCTAAGTGTTTTATAATCCATTATTCTAGATGAATCCTAGCCTTGACCACTTCTGAATCAAATAGCATACTAATTATACTTCCCAACATAGGAACTCAAGATTCCTTTTGTGCTCAAATAAAATTTCACATATCTCACAAATCATCACTTTTACATTCACATACCTAGATTCATAATCACATAATATAAAAACCAATTCCAAATTTCCTCATAGATCCATTGATAAAAATACATATGGAAACTACAATTATCTATAAACAATATAACTTCCAATTTCACAAGTACAGCAAAACCATTTGAAAATACATTTCTCACCACTTGCACAATTTATAAAACCCTTCTGGAAACACAATAAGAGGAAAACATATAAAATATAACCCATTCTATGGTAAAATAATCTTTTAGATTCATACTCACATAAAACTGTTATATAACATTCTTCATATAACTTTTAAAATTCAAAGACACAATTAAGGTTCTCAAAAAAGAATCCAACTTTAAATAAAACTCATTTCTCTATGAAAATCCACTTTCAATACATTTTCACCTTTAAATATCATTTAAAATGAATTTATAAATTTTAACTGAATGAATTAAACATATTCAAGAATTAAAAAAATTAATCACATATGAAATATGACCTATTTCTTTTAGAAATACCATTTTCATCAGTTATGCATGTCAAAAGAAATTTAAAATGTGTTTCTCACCACAAAAATAATCTATAGAACGCATTTAAACAATAACAGTAGAAAAGAACACGCATATAATAACATAATATCATAAAACCACCTACCTCACATGTGGAAACATCCAGAAATTGGTGTGAAACCACAACTGCACCACCACAAGACCTTATAAAGGCATGATTGAACAACAACAATCATGATTTCAACCAAAAACACAAGATCGACCCCTATGTAGGTCAAATAACCCATTAGAAAACATGAAACCAAAAAATAATGAAGACGAACCATAGAAAGAATAAAAAATCAAAGGAAATGAGGCTTACTTGAAGATTCCTTGAAGAATATAGAAAATAACCACCTGAATATTAATGTTAAACAGGTTCATGATGCATTAGGGGAATATTCCCTGTTTGAAATCTCATATAGGGAGGATGGGGTGATTTGGGGTTATAATAAAAGACGTAAAAAGAGTAATTTTCCAATTTATAATGACCCAGACAAGCCACATGGTTATCCCACGTGTTTATAAAAATCATGCAGTAATTGTGCATCCCTCAATATCTATGAGAAAATCTCTACATGGTTAGCCCACATGGTTTCCAAATTGTATGCCTACAATGCAGTCGCCAATGTCTGAAATAAACATTTTCCAAATAGTTTCATGTGTGAGGGTGCATATATTTCCCAAAATATGGTTCAACCATGTTCCACCTGTAGCCAATCCCAATGTCATCATTTTTTCACCAAATGAAACTCAATGGGAAACAAAATGATATATAACCGAACAAAAAATAAACAAAAGAATACTTAAAAAAAATCATAGATGTGATAGGGGTGATCGTAGAGCCCAATGATTATAGTGATTAGGATTCTATTTTTAGTAAGTGAGTAACACTTTCAATATAAATTGGTTCATGATAAATCACTCAATGAATGGAGGTATTTAAGATTTGAGACAAAAGTTGGAGTTCTATGGAATTTTTTGTATTACTATTTTTTATATTCTATTTGTGGTATATTCCTGCATTGGGAAATAATATTGATAAAATAAGTCTATGTTACAAACATGATATTACATGGAACACAATGTTAAGATGTAGATATTTATTTTTGATTTGAAAAATACCAACTCACTATAAAATTTGTTTAGCATGTGAAACTTTTTGAGAAATATATTATATGAATCAAAGATAGAGTATTTCCTTTTTAAAGTCTATTAATATAACTATAAGGCTTAATTTCTTGATGATTTTGATGATTTAAAAATTTAAATATTTAAGAGTATATAAGTGATTGATATAAAGTGGATGTGAGTTAAAGAAAATATTTATCCCTGCATTATTAAATATATAGGCTATAATGGAATAGAAAAAATATATATAGATATGATGTTGAAGGGTTTGAGTTGGATCTAAAATAGTTTTTAATCATATATTATAATTAATTAAGAGTTGTTTTTAAAGATATTTCATATATAAAATCAAAAATATAAGTTAGGTAGGGGAAATAACTTGAAATATATAAGAGTATTTTCTATATAAGTTGTAATTATCCTTATGGATCATTTTCGGATATCTAATGTTTATTTTATGTTTTTATAAAGATATTTAAATAATTTTTGATGAGAAAATCTGGATTACAATTATATAAAATAAATTGAGTTGGATATACATTAAATATGGAAGGTATGGACTACATATTTTGAAGAATTTGATAATGATATTTGATTGTTAGAGTAGTATGGATTTTTTTCTTCTTTTATAAGAGTTACCATGTAATTATAATGTTTTTTATAGATAAATCTATAGATTGGTCTAATGTAATATTATTCATGAGTTAGTCTAGGAGTTATTTTGAAGATAAATTTCCAATTTTTGGAAGCATATAAATATTGAAAAAAACATAACATACCTGATTTCAGATAATTACTTATTTTATTATATCAGTTTAAGATATGAATAGAATGAGTTTTTTTAAGAAGATATATAGTGTTATTAAATTATTTTGAGTTATTTAAATGGGTATATGATTGGTTTATGGATTACTAAACCATGAAACCAAACCATACATGAATTTAAGGAGAACTATTTTTTTATGAAAAAACATCTTCTAATGCACTGATTCCTTCCATCCATTCTTGGGATCTATGAGTTTAGTGAACCCTTGGAATATTTTTATTGTTTTCTTCACTATGTATATCCCTCTCATGGATTTGAACAGTTTCTAAATTATAGATCAAATTTAAGACTCTCATCTCATATTATTCTCTAATGTCAACACATTTTGCTTCAGGAGTAACCCTGTTTAGTGGATTCCATATCAGAATATATTTTTGTATGATGTATTTTGAGGGAGATTATTTTTTGAAAAATTATTTGAAGGTTTTATTCCTGGTGATCTATAAGTGTTTGGGGATTTTTAATCTTGGAAATCATTTTTAGGGTAGTATAGGTTTCCTCAATCCACTGATGTAAATAACTTAATGGATTTTTGTTTTATAATATCAATGATTTTTCTTATTTCTTTAATGATTTTATAAATCTACATAGAATATCCTCTTGGTGTGAAATTGATTTTAGATACATTTTTCATATGAAACACACAAAATGTGTTATAAATTTCATATTTTCTGCTTATTTAAGAAAATGATTTCATTTTGTGGTAAATTGACCATTAACATGATTTAGTGTATGTACATGATTCATTAGGATGGGCCTTATCGGGAAGTACTTTCCAACCAATTCAATTTACCAAAAAACAAATTTTTGGAATAAGTTTGAGTTAGATTAACATGGGTTTGTGTTCATTCATGGTGAATTTGTACACAAACTTGTCAGTTTTGTCATTGAATCCAATGATAACATTAGAGGCATGTTAGACGGTATTTCCAACTGATTACTTGAAAATTGAGGGATATGTTTCCACTCAATTTTTTTTTCATTCATTTTGTACTGCCCTGTTGGGGAATTCATTTGGTTGGGTCATTTCATGAGTGATTGTGGTAATAGAATAGGTGTGTGAGTTGTAATGTGGGTTATTTTCAAAGATAATGTGGTAAAATAAAAGGGGATTTAAGTTTGAGTTACTTTTGAGTTTTTATACATTCCTTTTTATTTTTATAATTATTCTCTATTTATTTATTTATAATATGAGATAACTTATTGTAACACCCCAGGTAAATAAAGAATATGACATTTTCATATTTACCCATATTTGTGAATAAAATATTAATATGACTTTAAAGGGGATGCTATGCTCGATGGCGTACCCAACTCGCAACAACGAGTTTCTTGGGAATCTTACGTTGCACTCTAATAATAAAATAATATTATTTTAAATGGTAGTTAACATGTAGCCGTTGTATTGGCGGGAATGGATAGAAATAACTAAAATATGATTATATATGTTTTTAAATGGTTTTACATTTATCCAATAAAAGATAAAGACTTAAAATACGGAAAGAATTTAATTTTAGGCGTATATGCCCTAGTTTTCACTAAAGGTTCACTTATCGCCTTTTGATGGCGAACCATCATAAAATATAGTTTTTTTCACTCTTATACATTCTATTGGATCAAATATAACTCTCCTTAATAATTGGGACATCAAAATTTACTTTGTGTAAATTTTTGGTATCTTTCCGATAAAGTTCTTTTTTTTAATGAATAGTGTAAAATGTTGTATTTTAATTCAAAAAATCTTTTTAATCCAAATTATATATATGATTAGATTATCTTTTGAATTGGTTTTAAAGTGAAATTAGAATATATTTTTACCATTAAATCCAATATTGGTTGTCGAAATTAATTTCACTTTGAAATCAGACTTAAACTAGTGTCAATCTTTTGATACTTATTGTTTCATAAAAACATGTTATTTGCTCTGACAGCAGGAATTAATTATTAAATTAATTAATTTGACTTATATTTTTTGAATTTTGTAAAATAGACTTCATTTTTTGAATTCGGAATATCAAATATAGTTTAGGGTGAATTTTTGGGATTTTTCTGAAAAACTTCAATTTTTGATGAATAGTGAAACCACTAAGTGGTACTTATAAAAACTGATTTTTCCGTTTAAATGAAATTTTGCCATCTTTGTGTTTTGAATTTCAAAAATCCGACATACATGTTTGTCATTAAGAAGTAAAATGTGGTTAAATGGGATAAAAATAATTTTTTGGTGAATAGTAACTTATTAAGTTTTTAATCACAATTAGAGGTAATTAGTGTAGTTTATGGTAAGAATAATATTTTAATAAAATTAAATGACCTAGAAACATGTCCTAACCTAATTGGATGTGTCATGGCCGACCAAGACAATCCATGGGTCAACTTGGGGACCCCATGGTGCCACTTTGTTTGGGAAATGACATAAATATCTTTTTATTTAATGTTAAAGTAAAAATGACACAAACATGAGATGTTTTACTAAAACAATTTTTACATGGGGTTATACAAGCCATATTTTTTACTATAAATAGTCATTGGAAAGTTAAAAATATTTCCCACATCATAGTATTTGTTTAATAATTTTTATACGTTAAATAATTTAAATTATTTATGACATCATGAGGATGCAGCGATGACATCATTATTTAACGATTTAAATAAAATGGAAAGATAATGTAATATCTAAGACCTACACATGTCCAAAACCTATTGGATAAGTGCATTTCGATCCCTTATCACCATATCCTCGAAATAAACCAATGTGGTATCTTTAAAATCCAAAACTCTTTTGAAAATAAAGTAACATTTTCTAACTTTACTAGAGTGCCCCTCCTCTCCTCTTATAAAAGGCCCCCACCTCTACCTCCTTACCCACACTCCCAAAGCCTTTGGCTCGGCCAACCCCTGGCCATTTTGTCTCTACACTTCCCTATATTACTCCTTGAAGCCTCACTTTGGGCAGAAGTCTTCCCAAGGAATCCTTTGAGCTCAAACTAAAGGGAGTTACCCGATTTTAAGGTAATGTCTTCACTTGAGTCCTTTTGTTTTATTTTGCATCTCCAACCCCCTAAACTCCTTTTATTCATTTCTTTTGTAACAACTCCAGTATCTTAAGTATACTAGGATGTTGTTATAAGAAGGATTCGAGCTACACTTACACACACATACATCTAATGGTTAAAGAACATACTGTTTCCGTGGATGGCGAATTTCTGCCTCCCGAAACGATGATTATTCAACATTCTTTTAACACCTTCAAAGGTGGACATTAAGATGAAACTATACTTATATATGATATATAATATTTTTATGTTTTACTTAATCTTATGTATTTTTAATTTATGGCATACCTTTATTGTTTCCATTATGTGTAAACGTGATATCTTCATTTAAGGAAGTGCGGACTACCGCCCCCTCAATGTGATGTGATTCGTTAATGACATATGTGGTACGTATAAAGGATGGATTTAAAGTTATTATATATGATTTTATACTGGAATTATAATATAACTTTATATCATTATTATTTTCTTTCCATTAAAGTATGAGATAGAAATGAAAGTAGCGTTCATGCGTACGTACGACTTACCGTCTCCATGAACGGTGCATTTCATTTCTTATCCCCACATGTAATGTATTATAATGAGTACATATATATAATGGATATATATGATGTATGTTACATCTAAATTATTAATATAATTCTTGAATTAAAATATACATACCTCTCATATAGTTTTAATTCCATTAATATGACATAGAAATGAAAGTAGCGTTCATGCGTACGTACGGCTTACCGTCTCCATGAACGGTGCATTTCATTTCTTTCCTCTAAATGATTATGTGATATTATAAATACATGTATATGCTGGATATATATGATATATATGATATCCAAATCAGGAATGTCATTCTGGATATAAATAACCATTTACCACATGAACAACTTGTAATTATAAGAAGTCCACTTTCGACTTAAGAACCAAATATCGACAAAACAAACATTATTAACTTAATGATTACATAATGTTTATAACATGGAAATAAGTGATATAAAAGGAATAATAAGCTTTAAAAAGGTTCTTAATCAAGTAGAAATTAACTCAAGTTTATTATTCAGGATGTTAAAGAACGATCGAGTCAATTCAGACCCGAGGTAAGGGATCCTACTCCTCTCTTTCTTTTTAAGTACACACTTTTATGTCATTCCTTTTAAAGCTCATATTTCTTGTTATTGTGATGATATTTTATATTAATATTACTGTAATTTTTATGTTCATGTGATGAGAGACCCTATTCTCTCTCATTAATCCATTTTGGAAGTTTTGAGTGGCGCCGTTAGGCTGCTGAATTTTCGTAAGGGATCCTACTCCTCTCTTTCTTTTTAAGTACACACTTTTATGTCATTCCTTTTAAATCTAATCTTTCTTGTTATTGGGATGATATTTTATATTACTATTACTGTAATTTTTATGTTCATGTTATGAGAGACCCTATTCTCTCTCATCAATCCATTTTGGATGTTTTGAGTGGCGCCGTTAGGCTGCCGACTTTTCGTAAGGGATCCTACTCCTCTCTTTCTTTTTAAGTACACACTTTTATGTCATTCCTTTTAAAGCTCATATTTCTTGTTATTGGGATGATCTTTTATATTACTATTACTGTAATTTTTATGTTCATGTGATGAGAGACCCTATTCTCTCTCATCAATCCATTTTGAAAGTTTTGAGTGGCGCCGTTAGGCTGCCGAATTTTCGTAAGGGATCCTACTCCTCTCTTTCTTTTTAAGTACACGCTATTATGTCATTCCTTTTAAAGATCATCTTTCTTGTTATTGGGATGATCTTTTATATTAATATGACTGTAATTTTTATGTTCATGTGATGAGAGACCCTATTCTCTCTCATCAATCCATTTTGGAAGTTTTGAGTGGCGCCGTTAGGCTGCCGAATTTTCGTAAGGGATCCTACTCCTCTCTTTCTTTTTAAGTACACACTTTTATGTCATTCCTTTTAAAGCTCATATTTACTGTTATTGGGATAATCTTTTATATTAAAATTACTGTAATTTTTATGTTCATGTGATGAGAGACCCTATTCTCTCTCATCAATCCATTTTGGAAGTTTTGAGTGGCGCCGTTAGGCGGCCGAATTTTCGTAAGGGATCCTACTCTCTCTTTCTTTTTAAGTAGTCTCATTTTTGTCACTTCTTTTAAGCTCCTCTTTGTTATGATGGGGGATGTTATTTTATATTCCTCTTTCTGTAAATTCTATTGTAATATGATGAGAGACCCTATTTTATCTCATCAATCTATTTTTGGAAGTTTTAAGTGGCGCTGTTAGGCTGCCGAGTTTTCGTAAGGGATTTTTCATCTCACTTTTATTCCCGTGAGATTTATGCTACATTTGCCACAATTTTCTATGAGTGGTGTATTTACTATCCATTATTCTACTCTTTGTGTAATATACTTTCGTTTATGATTATTTACATCAATGTTGTATTTTCCTTCTTTCACGGGGCGTATGTTTCGAAAGATACCCATGTCGGTAAGGGAACCTTTCACCCTCCTCTTTTTAAAAGACTTATTTTGTAGGTATTTTAATTTACATATTGTTATGTTGGAATATGTTCTCATATATCCTTATTGATGTAAATTGTATGTCCAAGTGATGAGATACCCTTTTTTGATGTGACGTCGTTAGGCTGTCAAGGGAACTTCTTAACCCAATTTCGATTTCTTTGGGTTCAACATGTAGTTATTAAATATGTCATCCTTTGAATATGTGTGAATGACCTTTGATTATTTTACACTTAATATCCACTTATATTTTGTGTATTCGTTTGTCACACATAATTATGTTATTGATTTATCCTTAAACCAAGGATACCGTCTTTGTAAGGGACTTCGTCTCAATCTCCTTTCATTGAGGCAGATTTTGTTTTATACAAAACCTTCTTTTATACGGTGTATAAACCCCTTTCACTTTTACGTTTATTCAAAAGGTATCTTTTTTATACGAAGTGTTTATTAAATGAAAAAAGTGAATGTTTTTGTCGTATGAATGTGACAACAACGACTTCTCCGCCGTGGTGACCATTATTTGAGTTTCGGCTTCCTCTACAAGTCATACCATCTTTTTGAAAGAAAAATAAATACCATGTTTTACTTTTCTTTTATTTTGGTATTGAAAATGGTTTTCATAATGTACTTATATCAATGTGTTGTATTGATATCTTGTTATTGAAAGGTTGAAATGTTATGTTTCCTTTATGCATGTTTTATGTGATAAGATTATGTTATGGTTCTTGGGCATTGTTATGAAGACGGTTGGTTCCGTGATAAACTAAGGGCGGGTGAGCCCGATATAGCTCTCCAATGCATTGGGTAATACAAAGGAGTGAAACTTTAAGGTTTCTCCAAAGAGATTTAGGGAATATACTGTGATGGGTATTCCAAAATGTTACTAAGAGGGTTACTCCCTACGTATGAATGTTATCAATGCCTCAAGTTACCTTTTATGTCTTATGATTTATATAATTTATTCATAATTTTATGAGGTATGTTAAAGTGCCTATGATTTATAGGTAAAGTATGATTTCATTCTTATGTATATATGAACTCATGTTTCCTTTCCATTTTTTTATGACCCTTACTGAGCTTTTTATGATCATCCCAAGTTTTTGAAAATGTTTTTCACAGGTCAAGGGAAAGGTAAATGATGTGATGATAGTGTCAAGGATGTGTCAAGAAAGAATCATTCTTTTATTTTAAATATGTTTCTGTTGATGGGAAAAGTGAATACTGCCTTTTATGTAACCACTTTGTTTAAATGTGGAATGTAATGCAAGTTTGATGATCTAATTATCTAAAACTCTAAACCTGAAAATATCCTCAATGTGTAATCTTGTAATAACTCAAGATTATGTAAGGTTTTAAGGGTGGGGCCTTATAGTTGGTATCCAAGGTCGGTTTAGATAACTTTAGAGGTTAGGGTACTCTTTAAGCATAAGTGACATTATTATAATGGTTATGATTTCAGAAAGAGTCCTAGTTTTAGATAAAGTGAATGAGTAAGTATATCTTAGTGTTTATATTCTTCATTAGTACATGATGGTTTTGTTGATATACTCAAACTGACCCTTTTGGTATTAGTAAATGGATGGATCTAGAAGGCACCAATGTAATGGTGGATGTGAAGGAAACATTGACAGTTTTTTGAGAAAGCAACTGAATGATATGGGAGCTGCAATGAGAACCCTTGTGTTTATCCTAAACCAACTATCAAGGAGTCATGATCAACCACTTGAACCTTGGTATGTTCTGTAATGCATCATGTACGAAATGACCAATCGATGTGGATGTATAGGTAATAATTATAAAGGTAACCATTAGGGTTTATATGCTCCTTACTTTTGAGGTAATTATGGGTTATTATATGTTATGATGGAAAATTAAAGGCATGAGATAAACTTGAGGTTAAAATATGTTATGATTATTTTTGAAGATTTTATCTCGTTTTGGGGAATTTTTTTTAGAGTTATACAGTTTTGGAAAAAGGACAACACGCAGACCGTGTGACTACCCATCGCGTCGGACAAAGCTGCGGGAATCGAACCCACAACCAAAGTGCAACTGGTATTTATCGCCTACCACTGGACTATGTGAAGTCCCTGGTTAGTTTGACTGATTCTTTTTAGTTATATGATTTTATGAATTAAGAGTAAGATGAATTCGGGTTATTTATGAAAATGATTAACCTATCATGGAGGATATGTGATTAGGTTAATTACTTTTCAATACGAGACTTTAGGAGCAACTGATGTTGTTTGGAGATAAATGTTACGATTTAACTTGGAAGACTATGTCACTAAATCCTTCAAATATTTGGGTTTCAATCTTAGATTGGTTTAATTTGAATAATTTTAGGGACAAATTTTTTATCGGATGGTCCTCGTCGAACTTTGGGTTTTGTTGGACAAATTTTGGATATTAAGCATAGATTTTCTTTTTAAAGGGTTATCCTTTTCTGGATTATCTTACCTTGTACTAACCTTTTTGGTTTTGGTTTTGGTTAAAGCCTAAAGACATGGGAAGTATATAGTTCTCTTGGGTGGATTAGGTGATTCTCTAGAAGTTGATTATTGTACTCTTAATGCGAACAAGTCTCCCTAAATACTCGTCTTTTAGAAAAAATATGAGTTTGATTAAGGAATCTAGTAAAAGTTGAAAGTCAACATGATAAGTGATTATGTTTCCTTATGAATAAATTCCTCAATAAAAAGTAACTTAAAACAAAAATGTTGTCTATTAACTTTTCCTACTGGGGAATCAAATATCGTTTAACCCATCACAAGTTTGTGATTTTCTTATGGTTAACTTTATCCTAGACATGTTTACTATCACTCTCCCTCAAGAACAGGACCCTTTGATTTTTCTTCCATGTCCATGTTTTTCTACATGGAATCCTAGTATTGGTTAACTCGGGTGACCTCTGTACTTATCTTCCTTTATTTTAAAGTGTTTGTTTTACCGACTCTTTTTCCGATGTGGGACTTTCAAGGATGTTTCCAAGCTCAATTTTTGAAAATTGCGAGGACGCAATTCCCAAAAGGGGGGAAGGATGTAACACCCCAGGCAAATAAAGAATATGAAATTTTCATATTTACCCATATTTGTGAATAAAATATTAATATGACTTTAAAGGGGACGCTATGCTCGATGGCGTACCCAACTCGCAACAACGAGTTTCATGGGAATCTTACGTTGCACTCTAATAATAAAATAATATTATTTTAAATGCTAGTTAACATGTAGTCGTTGTATTGGCGAGAATGGGTATAAAGAACTAAAATATGATTATATATGTTGTTAAATGGTTTTACATTTATCCAATAAAAGATAAAGGCTTAAAATTCGGAAAGAATTCAATTTTAGGCATATATGCCCTAGTTTTCACTAAAGGTTCACTTATCGCCTTTTGATGGAGAACCGTCATTAAATATAGTTTTATTCACTCTTATACATTCTATTGGACCAAATAAAACTCTTCTTAAGAATTGGGACATCAAAATTTACTTTGTGTAAATTTTTGGTATCTTTCCGATAAAGTTCTTTTTTTAATGAATAGTGTAAAATGTTGTATTTTAATTCAAAACCTCTTTTTAATCTAATTTATTTATATGATTATATTATCTTTTGAATTGGTTTTAAAGTGAAATTATAATATATTTTTTCCATTAAATCCAATAGTGGTCGTTGGAATTAATTTCACTTTGAAATCAGGCTTAAACTAGTGTCAATCTTTTGATACTTATTGTTTTATAAAAACACGCTATTTGCTCTGACAATGGGAATTAATTATTAAATTAATTAATGTGACTTATATGTTTTTAATTTTGTAAAATAGACTTCATTTTTGAATTCAGAATATCAAGTATGGCTTAGGGTGAATTTTTGGGATTTTTCTGAAAAACATCAATTTTTGATGAATAGTGAAACCACTAAGTGGTACTTATAAAAACTAATTTTTCCGTTTAAATGAAATTTTTCCATCTTTGTGTTTTTAATTTAAAAAATCTGACATACATGGTTGTCATTAATAAGTAAAATGTGGTTCAATGGGATAAAAATAATTTTTTGGTGAATAGTAACTTATTAAGTTTTTAAACGCAATTAGAGGTAATTAGTGTAGTTTATGGTAAGAATAATGTTTTAATAAAATGAAATGACCTAGACACATGTTCTACCCTCATTGGATGTGTCAAGGCCGACCAAGACAATCCATGGGTCAACTTGGGGACCCCATGGAGCCACTTTGGTTGGGAAATGACATAAATATCTTTTTATTTAATGTTAAAGTAAAAATGACACAAACATGAAATGTTTTACAAAAACAATTTTTACATGGGGTTATACAAGTAATAGTTTTGACTAAAAATATTCATTTGAAATCTAAACAGATTTCCTACATCATATTATTTTTTTATAATTTTTAGACATTAAATAAATTAAATTATTTATGACATCATGATGATGCAGCGATGACATCATTATTTAACGATTTAAATAAAATGGAAAGATAATGTAATATATAAGACCTAAACATGTCCAAAACTTATTGGATGAGTTGATTTAGAACCCTTGTCACCTTATCCTCGAAATACATCAATGTGGGACCTTTAAAATTCGAAACTCCTCTGAAAATAAAGTAACATTTTGTAACATTACAAGAGTGCCCCTCCTCTCCTCTTATAAAAGGCCCCCACCTCTAGCTCCTTACCCACACTCCCAAAGCCTTTGGCTCGGCCAACCCCAACCCATTGTTTCTCTCCGCTTACCTCTATTACTCTTTGAAGCCTCACTTTGGGCAGAAGTCTTCCCAAGGAAGCATTTGACCTCAAACTAAAGGGAGTTACCCGATTTTAAGGGAATGTCTTCACTTGAGTCCCTTTGTTTTATTTTGCTTCTCCAACCCCCTAAACTCTTTTTATTCATTTCTTTTGAAAAAACTCCAGTTTCTTAAATATACTAGGATGTTGTTATAAGAATGATTCGATCTACACTTACACACACCTACATCTAATGGTTAAAGAACATACTGTTTCCGTGGATGGCGAATTTCTGCCTCTCGAAACAATGATTGTTCAACATTCTTTTAACACCTTCAAAGGTGGCCATTAATATGACACTATACTTATATATGATATATAATATGTTTATGTTTTACTTAATAATCTGTATTTTTCATTTATGGCATACCTTTATGGTTTCCATTATGGGTAAACACGATATCTTCATTTAAGGAAGTGCGGACTACCGCCCCCTCAAAGTGATGTGATTCGTTAATGTCATATGTGGGACGTATAAAGTATGGATTTAAATTTATTATATATGATGTTATACTGGAATTATAATATAACTTTATATCATTATTATTTTCTTTCCATTAAAGTATGAGATAGAAATGAAAGTAGCGTTCATGCGTACGTACGGCTTACCGTCTCCATGAACGGTGCATTTCATTTCTTATCCCCACATGTAATGTATTATAATGAGTACATATATATAATGTATATTTATGATGTATGTTACATCTAAATGATTAATATAATTCTGGAATTAAAATATACATACCTCTCATATAGTTTTAATTCCATTAATGTGACATAGAAATGAAAGTAGCGTTCATGCGTACGTACGGCTTACCGTCTCCATGAACGGTGCATTTCATTTCATTCCTCTAAATGATTATGTGATATTATAAATACATGTATATGCTGGATATATATGATATATATGATATCCAAATCAGGAATTTCATTCTGGATATAAATAACCACTGACCACATGAACAACATGTAATTGTAAGAAGTCCACTTTCGACTTCAGAACCAAATATCGACAAAACAAACATTATTAACTTAATGATTACATAATGTTTATAACATGGAAATAAGTGATATAAAAGGAATAATAAGCTTTAAAAAGGTTCTTAATCAAGTAGCAATTAACTCAAGTTTATTATTTAGGACATTAAAGAATGATCGATTCAAGTCGGACCCGAGGTAAGGGATCCTACTCTCTTTCTTTTTAAGTACACACTTTTAGGTCATTCCTTTTAAAGCTCATCTTTCTTGTTATTGGGATGATCTTTTATATTAATATTACTGTAATTTTTATGTTCATGTGATTAGAGACCCTATTCTCTCTCATCAATCCATTTTCGAAGTTTTGAGTGGCGCCGTTAGGCTGCCGAATTTTCGTAAGGGATCTTACTCCTCTCTTTCTTTTTAAGTACACACTTTTATGGCATTCCTTTTAAATATCATCTTTCTTGTTATTGGGATGATATTTTATATTACTATTACTGTAATTTTTATGTTCATGTGATGAGAGACCCTATTCTCTCTCATAAATCCATTTTGGAAGTTTTGAGTGGCGCCGTTAGGCTGCCGAATTTTCGTAAGGGATCCTACTCCTCTCTTTCTTTTTAAGTACACACTTTTATGTCATTCCTTTTAAAGCACATCTTTCTTGTTATTGGGATGATCTTTTATATTACTATTACTTTAATATTTATGTTCATGTGATGAGAGACCCTATTCTCTCTCATCAATCCATTTTGGAAGTTTTGAGTGGCGCCGTTAGGCTGCCGAATTTTCATAAGGGATCCTACTCCTCTCTTTCTTTTTAAGTACACACTTTTATGCCATTCCTTTTAATGCTAATCTTTCTTGTTATTGGGATGATATTTTATATTACTATTACTTTAATTTTTATGTTCATGTGATGAGAGACCCTATTCTCTCTCATCAATCCATTTTGGAAGTTTTGAGTGGCGCCGTTAGGCTGCCGAATTTTCGTAACGGATCCTACTCCTCTCTTTCTTTTTAAGTACACACTTTTATGTCATTCCTTTTAAAGATCATTTATCATGTTATTGGTATGATATTTTATATTACTATTATTGTAATTTTTATGTTCATGTGGTGAGAGACCCTATTCTCTCTCATCAATCCATTTTGGATGTTTTGAGTGGCGCCGTTAGGCTGCCGAATTTTCGTCAGGGATCCTACTCTCTCTTTCTTTTTAAGTACTCTCCTTTATGTCACTTCTTTTAATCTCCTCTTTGTTATTATGGGGGATGTTATTTTATATTCCTCTTGATGTAAATTTTATTTTAATATGATGAGAGACCCTATTTGATCTCATCAATCCATTTTTGGAAGTTTTAAGTGGCGTCGTTTGGCTGCCGAGTTTTCGTAAGGGATTTTTCATCTCACTTTTATTCCCATGAGATTTATGCTACATTTTCCACAATTTCCTTTGAGTGGTGTATTTACTATCCATTATTCTACTCTTTGTGTAATATAATTTCCTTTATGAGTATTTACATCAATGTTGTATTGTCCTTCTTTCACGGGGCGTATGTTTCGAATGATACCCATGTCGATAAGGGAACCTTTCACCCTCCTCTTTTTAATGGACTTATTTTGTTGGGTCTTTTAATTTACATATTGTTATGTCAGGATATGTTATCATATATCCTTATTGATGTAAATTTTATGTCCAAGTGATGAGATACCCTTTTTTTTATGTGACGCCGTTAGGCTGTCAAGGGAACTTCTTAACCCAATTTCTATTTCTTTGGGTTCAACATGTAGTTATTGAATATGTCATCCTTTGAATATGTGTGAATGGCCTTTGATTATTTTAAACTTAATATCCACTTATATTTGGTGTATTCTTTTTTCACACATAACTATGTTATTGATTTATCCTTAAACCAAGGATACCGTCTTTGTAAGGGACGTCGTCTCAATCTCCTTTCATTGAGGCATATTTTGTTTTATACAAAACCTTTTTTTATACGGTGTATAAACCCCTTTGACTTTTACGTTTATTCAAAAGGGATCTTTTTTATACAAATTGTTTATTAAACGACAAAAGGGAATGTTTTTGTCATACGTATGCGGTGACAACGACTTCTCCACCGCCGTGACCATTATTTGAGTTTCGGCTTCCTCTACAAGCCATACCATCTTTTTAAAAGAAAAATAAATACCATGTTTTACTTTTCTTTTATTTTGGTATTGAAAATGGTTTTCATAATGTACTTATATCAATGTGTTGCATTGATATCTTGTTATTGAAAGGTGGAAATGTTATGTTTCATTTATGCATGTTTTATGTGATAAGATTATGTTATGGTTCTTAGGCATTGTTATAAAGACGGGTGGTTCCATGATAAACTAAGGGCGAGTGAGCCCGATATAGCTCTCCAATGCATTGGGTAACGCGATGGAGTGAAACGTTAAGGTTTCTCCGAAGAGATTTAGGGAATATACTGTGATGGGTATTCCAAAACGTAACCAAGAGGGTTTACTCCCTATGTATGAATGTTATGAATGCCTCAAGTTACCTTTTATGTATTATGATTTATATGATTTATTCATGATTTGATGAGGTATGTTAAAGTTTCTATGATCTATAGGTAAAGTATGATTTCATTCTTATGTATATATGAACTCATGTTTCCTTTCCATTTTTTTATAACCCTTACTGATCTTTTTATGCTCATCCCAAGTTTTTGAAAATGTTTTTCACAGGTCAAGGGAAAGGTACATGATGTGATGATAGTGTCAAGGATGTGTCAAGAAGGAATCCATGTTTTATTTTAAATATGTTTCCGTTGATGGGATGAATGAATACTGTCTTTTATGTAACCACTTTGTTTAAATGTGGAATGTAATGCAAGTTTCATGATATAATTCTCTAAAACTCTAAACCTGAAAAGATCCTCAATGTGTAATCTTGTAATAACTCAAGATTAAGTAATGTTTAAGGCTGGGGCCTTATACATATTTTTATACATATGGTGTTTATAGGAATTATATTTGGATTTACTACTAGGTCATATACACACCCCTCGTATATTCATCCTGATTTATATGTAAATGTTTTTAAAATGATTTAAGTAAGGGTTAAATATTTTACTTTTATAACATAATATATTGGTGTTATGGTCATTTGAAATAGTTTTTGGCTCTTCGAGGTGTCCATGGGGTGTTGATTAGTGTTTATCCTTATTTAGAAATAAAGTTAATCATTTTTTTTATTTAGAGGTTTTAAACATATATTGGATCGTTATGGGTTTCTAAAACAATGAATTTTTTATGTTATATTGATAAATCTATTTTATTTTATCATACATGATATTTATATTATTTTCATTGGAGTTCATCGAGTACCGAGTTTGATATTTAATGGCAAATCATCCCCAATATATGTTATTAACCTTTGAAATTTAATACCAACCTTTGGTGTCCTATGGATTTACCTAATAATTGTATCATTCAGATCATATCATAGGTATTGTGTTAGGATTAGGATGCTATAAATATTATTAGTTTGTTTTATTTCATTAGTCATGAGTATAGGAATAGAAATATGATTTTTGGGATATAAAATATATGGTATTAAAAGGAATATAAAACCTATTTATATATATCATCATGTTATCAAGGTGGTCCATTTAAAAAATTGTTGTTAAATAATTTTAAGAGTGTGTTAACCTCATATTTCCTTAGATAACTAAAGGATGTCGAGTTTCATGCATTAGTAGGTTGATTTGATACTGGGGATTCATCATTCATACCATATTATTTTAGTTATGATTCCAAAAATTTTAAAATTCGAATCATATTTTCATATTAATTTCTTATGATTTAGGATTAAATTTTATGTTTCTATTAAATGGTTTTTAGAGAATAGTGAAAATATGGATTTTTTCAAATTTTATAGCCAATTATTTCTATAATTGATCAATTATTATCACTATCATGTTCTTAAATTACAAAAAAAAAATTTGAATATATTTTTAAATTAAAACTAAAATAAGAAATGTGTAATGTCATATATTCATTGCTTGTTTTTTGGATAAAATCATTTTCTTTTTGTTTCAAAAATTTGAATAATGTTTTTATATTTTCTATTTATATAATAAATATTCATTGAATATACATTTGTTGTAAAATATTTTTGAGTTAAAGTTAGGGAGATTCCCACAAATTTTTGATAAAATAATATTTTGGTTATTTGGTTTTGAAAATGATGAATATGGTATATAATAAACTCATAATTGACATTGGTTGTTGTGTGTTCTAGGTGAATTTGGATGGGGCATTGTTGCAAGGGATTGGGATTCTTAATTCATTTAAGATGGAACATGGTTATGGAATAATAGAGACTTAGATATGTATTAGTTATTCTATATTCAAGACTCATATATTTGGAACCCTTTTTTTAGACTTGGATTCATGTGACAAAATTGGTGGTGTGCATTATTTTATTTCGTTTTGATGACTTCAGTTAATTGGTTTGGGGTTTTTTACATATTTAGTCGATGTCTTTAGTTCTTATTTAATGCGTATAATAATTACATACGAGAGTATGTTCATGTAATGGATGTTTTAGTTACATTGATGGATGATTTTGGAGATAATCTGTTAAAAGAATGATGTATTTTTTGGTTAGTTACTTATGAATTTTACTCTTTCATTTATAACATCCACAAAGATAAACTCTCAGATTCAAGGCCTGAAATATAATCATTATATATCTAGACTTGATAAAGTTAAATGTGTCCTAATTTTAATCATATAAAAAATACATCATAAATCAAAAATATTGGATCACTTATATACCAAAGGGAAATTTTGGTTTGGAGTTTTATAGAATTCTGATAAACACTTACATAAGAATACCCATTTCATCAAGTGATAATTTTTACATCTATACACTTGTTTTTTTATTTCCAAATAATTGTTCATAATGTATTATAATATTATTCACCCATAAAACATGTCTATAAATTTTTCATTTAACATCATTCCTCATTATGTTTGAAAACTGAAAATGTATGTAGGGCTATCCCAAATCTATTTAGGTTAAATATAAGAATAACCAATTCGTTTCCATTGATGATTATAATACAAGGATACGGTTGTGAAGACATAATATATGTGTATGATAATTTTATAAGAGATTTTATACACATAAAAACATATATAACAAAACATGTGACATGGAATCAAACATTTACAAAGGAAAGTGTCATAAGAATCAGTAATCAGGATCCAGGCGATGATATTCATGATCAAAGGAACCATTAATAACCCATTGAATTAAAAAATAAAAGGTGTTGGTATCTTAAAAAATTATTATAATAACCTATTTTCAATCATTTGATAATATAACTAGATCCTAGTTAAGTACATAGGATAATTATCCCTAGATATCTCCCACCTCTATGCCTTTGAAGACATGGAACATTACCAAATCTGTTGGAGAGCTATATTAGGATCACCATCATATACGAAATATAGGTATCAACCATCATATAATATATATTGTTCCCAACCATAATATAATTAATATAAAACTCACTAGTCATGATCAATAATATACACATACCATAAAATAATATAACACATAGAATATTTCAATTTCATCATCAATCTTTTAATAGAATCTTGTTTTCCTTTATAACATAATTTAAACATGGAAAAGAAACTAATTTCATGATAATAAATATAAAAACAATTATCTTTAGACGTAAAAAGAAATATGATATATGGTATCATAATATCAAATTCCTAGTGAAGTAGAGAAATCATTAAAGGATATTGACATAGTTGAAAATACCATTAAAATAACATTTTTTAAAATATGGTAAATTACACCTTTATTTGGATAATATTTTATAAAAAAAATCATAATATTAGGAAATTTATTTTCATTTCAAAATATAAATGGAAATTTATAAAATATTATTCAATGAAATGAAAAGTCATGACAATTTTAAAATACATTGATTTTATAAATGTTTCAAATAAATATATTTTCTCAAACTTTTTAGAATATTTTCAAAAGTGACCCATGTGTAAAAATTTAATGAATTTCCTTTTAAAACCATTTAAAAGAAGGTAAAATTAGATGTAAAATAAATTTTTATGTCATTAATGTCTATAAAATAACATACTAAAATTATGATAAATAAAATGGAGGAATAATTTCATTAATAGACTTTAAAAATGTTAATTTATATATAGGAATGCAGGGTATGGTCATTTAAATAAAAAATTGCACTTGATATCAAGTACATAAAAGGGAAAATAATATATTATCACTATAAAAAAGTGATGATATTATATTTCAATAATTAATATATACACCACATAAACTAATATAGGTGTATTAATAAAAACATTTCTCAATAAAGTATGTTTTATATGAGAAACCCTTGTAACTTGGATAATTCTTGAATAAAAAGGTTATTAAATGATGAAACATGACAAGATTATAAAAAAATAAAGTCTTAAGAAAATGTTTTGACAAAATCATGGGTTAGTAATTACACCATATAAAATAAACCATGGTGTATAACATGAATTATGTCTCAAATAATTGAATTTAGGACCATGAAAAACCATGAAAATTTATAATAGTTGAATCTACATCTCATGAATGATAGAAAATGAAGGTAAATTTTAATATTAATCTAAATTATCCATTCATTATATAATATATAAGTAGTTATCATATACAAATTATAAAAGTAATTACGTTCATAATATAAGACAGGTCTCTATAAAACAATATTTATTTGAATAATCATTTAAAAGATTTTATAATTGATGGCATAATTTAATCAATGAAGTGTTTATGTGTAGAGATAAGAAAAACAAAAAAAATTAAATAAAACATAATAAAATAATATTTCATTTCACATGTAATCTTGGAACAACATGGCCAATGAAGTTGATGTATATCCCAATGAATGGAAATTGAGTTGAGACACCCCTCAGCTCGAGTCCTGATTTGATTTAGAAATTATTTAAATCATAAATAATATAATTTTATTATTTATTAAATTTATTAATAATATTTTATTTATTCATTATATTTTAAATAACCCTTTTATTTAATTTATTACCATGTTTTATTTAGTTACATAATTAATTAACTTTATGTCCGATGTTTTGGGGACGTTCAGTTCATAATCCCAAAACATCATTGAAAATTTTACCCTGATTAAACATTTCATTTTTAAAACATATTCAGAATTATAATCATAAAAATTAAACATTTTATATATTGAAATTTTTTTTACCCATACATGAATTTAATACATGATAAATGAATCACATCACTTTTTAGAGTTGATAATCCAGATGTACCCACCAAAACATTCTAATTTTCAAACAAATAGAAGTGTAATTGAATAGATTTCATATATAAAATATGGAATGATAATAATATCATGAATATAATATATAAAAATTAAATCCATCATTATAAATATAAATGGTAGGATATGATGGAAAATGAAACAAATCACTACATGGAGGTGGTACTCCACACATACACATGCATAATTTTCTTATTCCCTATTTAATGTAAAAGGATATAAAAAAGGATTTAAAATTGAAATAACAAAATTTTAGTTTATAGGGTATAAAAATTCTACTATATCAACATATTTTAAAAATGTTTTATGGAGGTGGAAGATAAAGTAAAATGAAAACGCGCAATTAAGAGAAGAAAATGTTCTTCGGAAAACCAGCTTAGGCTTACACCTTTATCCTTTTTGTTATTTTTTAATATTCTAGATCATGTACGACATTAATATGATGTTTATGAATGTTTTTTAGAAATTATTGAATAATATATTATTCAAAAAAATTGTGAGGAAGAGAGTAGATAATGTTACCTTTTATAAGTGAGGGGAGGGGTGCTATTTGAATTACATAAACTATTCTACTAATATAAAATTATTGTCTTGGAAATGTTTAAATATTGATAATTTTTATGATATTATGGTTTTGAGTATATATATACTAATCTAATAAAATTTATACAAAATCAGGTGTTTTTAACCCTTATCTATTTGTTTTAACCGTCGTTATACTTTTTAGTGTTTACCATGATATTAGTGTTTTTTAAACATTATAGGCCAAGACAGTTACTATAAATGGAAATTGAAAAATAAAGTAAATATTTTGATATTATATTTCATATTCAATTCACTTGTCCAAAGAAAATATTTTTAGGAATTTTAAATCATTAAAGAAAATATTTTTTAACAAAATACAAAAATGTAGTAGTTTTCATGATGATTCAAATAGTTTGATTTTAATGAAATAAGTATATAAATGGAATAAAAACATAAACTTTTAAAAGATATTTCATAAGATATATTTATTTAAAAAATTAATGAGCATAATAATTCAACCAAATTTTATTAATTTTAATTATTGTATAAATCATTTAGTTGATTAGTCTACTTCTTGCACAAGCATGGTGTTGACGTTATGTAAAAAATAAAGGCAATAATTAAATAATAAATGATAAAAAATAATAAAAAAATTTATTCATATTTAAAATAAATATATAGAGGTAATCATAAACTCTTTTTATCTATATGAAATTTTTAAAGATATTAAAACAAAGAGTGTGAATTTTGAATTTGTCCATTAATTAAAAAGTAATAAATATTATAATCAAACAATAGTGTTATTATATTTACATATTTAAGAATATTGGAGTCTTATAGATGAAATAATTTCATTTTTTGTGTGATTTAAAAGTCTTACCCCACATATTTTCTTCTTTTTTACAAAATTTACACTTACTGAGGTGATAAATATTTACTACGGTTACAATTCATAAAGAAAAAAACTAAAGGAGTCATATTTAACATAACTGAACCTATTAATTAAAAATTTTGAATCAACTTCTTAGGATTCAATTACTATAAGTACAAAGAATTATTTCAATATACTTTTTTTAAACACAATGAGAAAAAGGTTTTTTAAGAATTTGATTTATATTTAAAAATAAACATTTCCAAAATCAGGTATAATAATTTTTACTGTATAATTAATTAAATTATAATCATGTTAATATTTGATAAAATTAAAATCATAATTTTTATTTTTAATAAAATGAAATTATTTTTAAAAAAATCATTTTTTTCACTAATTACTGAAAAATAATTCTTTTTAAAAAAAACCTAAAATTTCACCATATCTTTATTTTGAAATTTTGATTTAAAAAATTATTTAAATTTTATCAAATAAAATTTTTAAATCTTTTATGAATTAATTATAATATTTTCTCATAAAATTCAATAAAAATCATTCTTGTAGAAAATTTATTTATGAATCCTAAAATAGGTATTTTGAAAATTGAGTATTTATTTATAATAAATAACTCAAAAAATCATTATATAAAACCAATACAAATATCTTTCATATTAGTGTTATAAATATTTATATCTTTCTATTGAATGGATGGGTTATAATAATCACAATTAATGGATTATATTTTTAGAAAACATCACAATTCCCATAATGCTTGGTAGTGTACGTAAAGAAAGATATTGACAATATTTTTAATTTAAAATAAATTGGGGTGTCAAATTCTACCGCATTAAATAATGTTTTCCTCATAATTTTAACTTTTTATGATTAAAATTTTTTTACCTGTTAAAAGTATCATTAATGATCACTCACATAATAACAAGTAACTATAAAAAAATCATTTGAAAAGATGGAAGGGAAAATATAAATAACATTTTCAATAACATATAACTATGTTACCAAATAGGATATCATTAGTGGGATATAAAATATGGACATGGAAGAAAGATTTATCAGAAAAAAATGATGGATAGTTATAGAAACATTGATATTAATTAAATGAATGGTCATGAGAATAGAAATTACATAAAAACATCAATCAATGTGTTGTTAAAGAGATTCAAAATTCATGAAAAATGGTTGTAATAAAGGAAAAAACTTTTTAGGATCAGTTATCTTCAGGTGAGGGATATAATTACCAATAAGAATGAGAGCATGGGAAATTATACATACATTATTTCCTCACTTCAAAAAATGTGATTTTATCTTTTAAATATGTGTTTCTACCAATTTCCATATTTTTATCATATTTTACTCCAAATTATGAGTATGAATATTTATGATATTTTTTCATACCTGAAGTGTAAAAACCAACTCATAATAGATCAAAAGATCTATAAAAGGATAATAGGTTCTTACAACTGTATTTATAAATTTAGCATAACTAAATTTTTTTCACATTATAAGATAATACTCAAAATTAATAAACCATTATCTAAATAAATAATATAGTTACATCTAAAATTTAATAATAACACCAAAGATTTAACCTCGATCATTCCATAAATAATCCGCCCTATATCCCAATTAACCTCAATAACATAATCATTAAATATTGTTTTATCATCAAAGATTGTAACATAAATTTAATCATACATCTACAAAAGTTAAATAAAATTATTCTTAAATTAAAATCCATGTTAAACTCAAGCATTAAATATACCACAACATAATAAAACTTCTCCCAATATTTCATTAATTGCATTCAATTCCCATTACATAAAGATGTAAAAAGGGATTCAAAAGCCTTAAGAATTATGACCATCCTTAAAAATATAATCCCATGATGATATCAATTTATATTAAGTTATCCTCACATATAAACATTATAATATCTTAACATATATAAACCCTACTATGATACCAATTGTAATATCCCAAAATATGCCCTCCAGATCCAATATTGGGAATATAGTCATCAGATTTATAAATTTGATAACCATACATGTGACCCAATTTTATACATTCAAAAAATAAAACATCAAATCTAAATATTTGATCACATTCATACCAAAAGACTATTCAGTTTAATAGTTTTATAAAATTATGAAACAAAACATTATGTAACAATATCCACGACTTTAACTGACCATTCATAATAATATACTTACATTTACTTATTTCAAAACATGTAGTGAACATCACCCATTAAATTATTAAAAAATTAAACTATTATATATATAATTTATATGAAATAATTCTTTATAAGTTGGAGAAATATTAAACATAAGAAGGGATATCTCAAACTCTAAATAAGGTCAAACATAAGCATTAATAATTAAATATATTTAGGGAGTATAATATGTGTAAAATGGTATGATTAAATAATAATTGTGTATGATAATAACATAAGATAATTCAAACCTATCAAAATGTGGGTCATAAAACATGGGCATGGTATAAATCATTAACAGAGGAAACAATCATAATAGTCAGTAATCATGATCCATGTGATTTCAATATAGATCAAATAATCAAAAAAAATTAGAAAGAATAAATAAAATGTATCATTATCATGGATGATTATTTTCAGGACCCATGTTCACTCATGTTAGAAATAGATAGATCCCATATAAATCTATATCATAAAATCCCCAATTAACTCCACATTCATTCCTTTAATGACATGAAACATTACACAAGGCATTTAAGATCTACATTGGGATCGCCCCTCATATATACTATATTAGGTTCATTAATTGTAGGATAAATTTCTAGGTCAAACCATTTTTATGTTTTATTGGTGTCACCCACTATTAAAAATATTTTTTATGTACCATACATGAATATAATTCATGTAATCATTCGTTATCATTAAATATTTTAACAACTTCTCGCAATAATTTTTTAGTTTATTTAATCAAGGAAAATATATATTTTTCATGATAATATTTTTAAAACAATAATAATAGGTTATATATATATAGAATATGAATTGTATCATAATTTCATATTCATTTTTAATTAGAGGAATCATAAACGTATTCAGACATAAGTGAAAATACCATTAATAGAACATTAATTTTATTTAAAAAAGGGAAAATACACTTTTAATTTGATAATATTTTATAAAAATTACCTGGATATTGGGGAAAATATTTTATTTCAATATATAAAATTGTATCCCAAAACGAAATATTCAAATAAAATAATGTTCATCAGGTTGGAAAATCCTTTCAATTTATAATTGTTAAAAATAATCATTTTACTCATACATTTGTAAAGTGAATCAAAAGAGACCCATGTAAAAGAAACTAAGAAATTTCATATTAAAAAAATTAAAAGTAATTTCAATTATCATGAAATATAACATTATGAAATAATTTTGTTTTTAAAAATTCCATTTTTGTATTAAGATAATGTACATTGATGAATAGTTTTCTTAAAAGTCTTCAAAAACATTAAAACAACATTTTTAAACAAATAACATTTTGGACATCTAAAAATAAAAAAAATATTTAATTGAAAAAAATTTAATGTAAAATTAAATAACATGATATTAAAAAGAGTCATGATTTAATAATTTATGTGTTTTTATATACCTCAAACAAATAAATATAGGTGAAAAAATTAAAAAGCAATATCTCCAATAAGGAATATTGAAATAATAACTCATTGAAACATGGGTAATTATTAAATAAAAATCTAATTAAATGAAGAAGAAAAACATTATTATGAAAAAAACTGTAATTTTTTTGAAATAATATGTTAAAACACATTCATGTTGTAGTAAATACACCACATAAAAAATCATCTTTCATAATACCATGAAAACCATTGAATCATTTATAATAGTTGAATAAATATATCATGAAATAGAGAACTTCAAAAAAACATATAATATCATGTTAGAAGATTCATTCAGGATATGATATCTCAATATGTGGTGTGTAAACAGTAAAAAATGAATTAGGCGTATAATATAACCCATCTCTCAAAGAAATCATATTGAGATGAGTATCATTAAAGTAATCATATCATTGAAGTTAGAATATAATCAATGAAGTGAAAATGTGTAAATTTTTTAAAAAAACATAAAAAAATGGAAATATAAATAATAGAATTAGAGTAAATTTTTCATAAAATATTTTAATAACAAATTAAATCAATTATAAGTATTACCCAATGAATGAAAATTGAATTTTGGAACCTCTATCCTTGGTCCCTAATGCGTTGCATATAATATTTTAATCCAAAATAATAAAATTTTATATCTTATTTACATCCATAAGAACCTTTTTAATGTTCAATATACTAAAATATTTCATTATATTTCATTTATTACATATATTTTATTAAGTTTCCTAATTAGTTAAGTTGACATTGTATATTCTTGCAATATGTGGCTCATAATTGCAAAGATGATATGGAAGGTTGATCATCGTAAATTGAGTCATAGTTCCTCATCTAAATAATAATAATCAATAAATAATTATAATTTGTATACATTTATTTATAATAATACATAAACTTAATACAAGATAAATTAATTACATCACTTTGGGAGGTGGAAATCCATATGCACGCACAAGGGATAATATCATTTTCTAATAGAAATTAGGGTAATGAAATAATTGATATATTATCATTGAAAATTTATAATAATTTAATGAATATAATATTTATATATATTAAATCCATAATTACAAACAACCATTAGAGGTGGTGATGTAAAATGAAGCACATTTCTTCTTTGAGGTGGTAGTCCATATATACGCACATATGACATTTTCATTCACTATTTGTTAGAAAAGGAGATGAGAAAGAGTTGTAACATTTTCATAATATATAAACCAAATGCTTTTATTATATTATTTCATGATTCTTTAACAAAAATATCCAGTAAAACCACTGAATTATCTTATGGCATAAGGTCTTTGGAAAACTAGGTTCATATTACATCAATAGGAATCTAAAACATGACATCCTTATTTTATTCCATATAATGAGATAATAAATCATTTTGAGATCCTAAAACAATGTAGAATAACTATCAGATAATGTAAAATAAATGGGTGAGATAAAAATACAAGAAATATAATAAACATGATAAGTAAAAATAATGTGTGAGTTAAAGGTATAACATGATATCATAAAAGAGAAAGCTCATGAGTAATCACATGGAAACATATGATAAATAACATTTTATCATAAGATCGTAGAAACATATTACATGTGATAGAAACATAAATCATGATAAAAAAATTATTCAAGGATAATTAAATAGATAATATTACATGGTGGGGAAATTATTATAATAGATTTGGTTTACCCTTTAATCCTCCACATAACATCCCATGAGAAAATGATTTACCCCATGGAAAGAAATGTGATGCATTTGAGAAAAGAGATTATGTAAGTATTAACCCATAAAATTAAGGAATAAAAATCAAGGTATATATGTGCAATTAATATATACATAATTTATAAGAGTTACATAACTTTTAATAGAAATAAAATATTAGTTATAAAGAGAATGGTCATAACCCCAAAAGGGTGGTTTTGAGAGATATATTACCTTGAGTTTTAATCATCATGTACATCTTTTTTATTTTAGAATAATAAAAATATAATTATTATTTAATTTAATAAGAAAATTTTTTTCTATCTATTATTTATATTATGTATTATCATGATATATTCAATTACTAAACCATTTTGGTTTATGTGTGACATTTTGGTTTATGTGTGACATTTTGAGGTTATTCGACTAATATTTTTAAAATCACTTTGGTAAGTTTACTAAGGTCAAAGATAGTATAATATCATAATATATAGAATACTAATAATAGAATTATGAATATATTTATCAACCAATTATATTTTTAGAACAAATCATGAAATGTAGTCATGAAAAAAGAACTACCTTACAATCATGGAGAAGGTTGGTCGTACATACTTGTGAGTAACGTTTCCATTTTTCAACGATCATAATTAAAAAAAGGTGTGTGTTATTTTTATTTATGTAATTATAATTATACAATAAATAATATATTATTACATTAAATACACTTATATATAGTATTGAAAAATGAATCACCTCACTTCATAGAGGTGGTAATCCACACGTGCGCGCGAATGATGATTTCATGTTTCAATGAATGGAAAGGCAAGAAAATATATGTCATGTTAATTTTATAATTTTGTAAATATTTTATAAATATACTATAAATAAATTAAATCCATAATTATAAATAGCCATTAGATGTTATTATGGAAAATTAATTACATCAGTTTGCGAGGTGGTAGTCCGATGTATACACGATTGATGTTTTTGTCTCCCATTTGATAGAAGAGGACGTGTGTGTAGGTTACTTAATTAAAATAATTAAATATATTTAAATTGAATATAATTTTGTTATTATATCATCCTATATTTATAATATTTTATGGATTTACATTATGGAAAAAATCCTAAAAAAATCTCGGTTATGAATGATATGTCTTCTACGGAAAACATCTTTTGGTTTACACCAACATCCTTCCTTGGAAGATTTTATAATAAAAGAAACGATTATCTGAAATTTTATGGGATTTGAAGGTGTTATTGTCATAGGTATTGTATTAAAAAAGGATTTTTATGTGTAAATAGAAGAGAAAAGAGTTTCACTTTTATAACTAAGGGGATCATCACACTTTTTTCAATGATTTAAAGTAATGTCAGATAACATTTTGTATAAAATGGATCTATGATAAATAATATTAAATGGTGATAATTATAACATATAAATAATACCAATAAATGGAGTTTCAGTATGTTTTTATTTTATTTTAACCCTTATGCTTTTTGTAATCATGTTTTGACCATAATCATAGTAATTATTTTTTACTATTTTTACTTTTCATTAAGAAAAAAAATTAAGTTGAAATTATTACCTTAAATTAATTATGATAATTTATAATATGGAATAATTTTTTTATAATTCAATTGAAAAATTTGGAGGAATTTTATTTAATAGACTAACATGAATAATGTGTCGAAAAACTGTTTTTCATGAATTACATTTTCCAAGAATTTGATGATCTTATATTAATTATGTGAAAATAAATGATCATGTTATGATTTGAAATTAATATAAATTTATATATAATCAACATATTACATTAAAATATTTTCTTATTAGGGTTTATTTTAATTAATTAAAATTTATAATCATTATGAAATTAAAAAAATTCACAAAAAATTTTTTTAAACATAAAACTAAACGTATTCCAAAATCAAAAAAATTTACTCTTTCTAATGAAAATAATTATATTATTCTTACTAAAAAGGTTCTTATTTCACTTTAAATCAAGATCCAAATATAATGGGACATTTAAATTACTTTATTCAATTAAAATAAATGATAATATTTGAAAAATCATCAATTTTTACTATTCAATCAAAAATTAATCATTTAAAAAATATTAAAAAATATCAACCTTTGTTAAAATGAGAATGATTAATTTGAAAATTAATTATGTTTTCTAAAATATGTTTCATAAAATTTCTATAAATTTAGTTTAATATTTTCACAAGTAATGAATTTAAAATAATATTGAGAAAAATATAGGATTTTGAAGAATAAAATGTGTTTATCAATAATTTAATAAGTAATAAATACATTTATACAGAGTAGGAAATTTATATATATTTCATGAGTTTTTTAAGGTATAATAAGGTCAATAAAATAATGAAAAGTTAATCCATCATTATCTAAATATTTAAAAAAACCAAAATGGATTGCACAAGTTATCAAACATAGATAAGTATAACGCTTTAATCTCTAAAACATAAAAAATAAACCCAAACGATAAAATTAATCCATTATAAGAATACTTAAAATTAATAATCCTCCCAAATGTGTTTGAATAAATTATGAACCTAAGGGGTCATAATATTTGATCATATATTTTTTTAGATCAACTTTATCATTTAACTCTAAACAACATTAAGTAGCTAATAATGTCACATACCAAATAGGGAAATACCTTGATTGTAAATTCTCATAGAATATACCAATAATTATAATAACCATATATCATAAAAAGAAACATATTTTACTCAAAATATTAATAAAATACTTATTCATAAAATAAAATAACATATTATCAAATATATTCTATAAATCCAAAAATGAATTAAACATAAAAAAATATGTTCTGAATCAATTTTTCATTATTTCACTATCTAATTTCGTAGTGACCAATTCCTTCCCATTAACATCATTAATGAAGATCATATATTTCTCATTAATAATCATTATTACCTCTAAATTAGGAACATATTAAGGGTTATATTTCCATTAATCATGTGTTTTCAATAAAATGCCATAGTAAAAATAAATTAATTTAAATGTTCAATGGTTTCATACATAATATGTTTTAAAATCATTAAATAAAATTTTCTCCGAATTTTTTTTATATATTTCATGATTCTTATAACTAAAATATCTTTGATATTAAACTTCTATAATAAAATTGTTAAATCCTGAAACATAAAAACTTCAATACTTTCCCTTATACGATTAGCATAACATGGGCCATTCCTTGTTCTAGGAGTTAACCCATAAATTTTGGTATTGGATCAGATAATTCTCATATCCCAAAAAAATAATACATTGATCTATAAGTTGTATGTTAGGATGAAATTCATATACCTACATCAAACTATTTATTTTTTCATATAAACTTCATTCTATTTTACCTTGTTTTTTCACAAATAAAACATCTTATCATCCCCTAGAGAAATTTCATGGAGTTCTTATTACAAAATAATTTACATGTATGAAAATTAATCTTCCTCTTTACATGGCCTTCATGAAACTCTTTTTTACATACTATGTGTGTCATAAAATTCACCAAAGTTTATATTTTTGACCATATTATTGTATGAATGACTAGAAATAATCATAAATGTAATGAACCAGATCTTTAAGAAATAATTTAATGTTTTTCATTATAGAAATAATATTAATTTTAAAAATAAAACTATATGATTATTATGAAAATCATATATTTTGTTATTTAATTGTTTTATTAGATACTAAGTGATTTATTAAGATCCTATGAGTATTAAATTGATAAAATTAATTCCTAGACATTAATAAAACATCTTATTCAATTCTATACTTTTATATTTTATGTGTTATAGAAAAATTAAATGGAAATATCTATAAAAGTCGACATGAATATTTTTTTCCATTTCCTATATTTTTTCCCAAAATAATTTCATCTAAATGGACTTGTATTGAATATTATATTTCTAAATCATTACAAGAAATTATTCTATCTGGGAATACTTTCAGATTTAATGCATTGAAGTCTATGTGATTTTGTTTACCATAGTGGTAGATATTTGGAATTTGGTACTTTTTGGAATTAATCCACTATGTAATGTTCATCGAATAAAAAATTCTCTTACACTATGTGTGTTAAGGTTTATGGATAAATCACTGATAAAAACATTTCTATCCATGAATATTTACATAATATAGACTTCTTAAATTCGTATAAGATATGGTCCATCATAAATTTAAACTTAAATGTATCACTCATTGCTTGAAATGTGAAAAATAACTTCTTCTAAAATCTATAAAAATTACATTCTAATCCAAGATAATTGAAAAATGTTATGACCAAATTACTCTTAAGGGATCCATCTATTTAGATCCACAACAACAATGACTACAAGGATACTTATCACCCCTAAAAATATGGATCAATCTATAGTTATTTAAATCAAAATTGTAGATATATTTGGTCATAATCTAAAAAAATAAAATATATAAGGAATACAATTTTCGATGAAAAATACAAAAATGAAATTGAAAGGGGGAATCTAGAATACCAAGGATAATTTAAAATCTATTAATAATTATTCTTGATAAATACTTACTTAATAAATAACATAAAAATAAATTTATTATTGATCAATTTTATTCCCTTAATAAGAAAATAAAAAAAATTATTTTTCAACCACAAACATTGGATTTAGTGAGACAAAAATTTGTTGGCCTTATTTGTAGAATTATCATTATTTAAACTCTTAACAGCACCCCTCTTCAAGTATAAATACCCACCCTATCATCCCATTCTCCCACATCCCATTCAATGTTCCCTCATAATATACCACTGATGGAGACATTATCATTTCTCTTTCTCTTCAATGATGAATACTTTTTTCGGTTCGAAGGTTCGTCTCTAAGGAAATAATATCCAGAGAGGTAAGGGTTTCCCTAATCCGCCCTTTAATTTTTAAGTGAAAATCCTTTATATATTGTATTAAAACATATTTTTCATATGAAAAAATACTTTTAATTCCATGTTATTATAATATATTTTATTTATTAAAAATGATATATTAATTAATCTATCACAATATCACCTTTTTCTAATGAATTATAAGGATGAAACTATACCCTAACCATTAAAACGTCATAAAATTTAAGTTATGCATTATGTTTGGTTTTCAAATAAATGGAATCTTTTTTTGATGAAAAGAGTGTGTGTGGGTTAGGAATTGTTGTACCTCGGGGTATTATACCACAAAAGGAAGAATTGGGCTATGAATCGATTGTCATATGGTGAATGACAAAGAGCCTTTCTATATATGTAGATTAACACTCAATTGGGATACACTAGGATGATTTCCATGCTACTTACAAACTATTATAAGGATTTTTCTATAATTTCATTGTTTTACAACCTTGTAAAATTCGTATATCATTTTTTATTCATGGATTTGGTAGAAAAAAAATATTACCATCTAATTATTACATATATATGGGAAAATATTATATGGTATGCCTCATTGAGAAATTATTCAAAGTATATATGTTGTTATTTATATTAACATTAGTCCTTGTAATATTTTAAAATACATTCGAATGGCATATACTATTATGTGAATGGTAAGCCCCAAAAATTTTTATCCTATCAATGCACATGTAGGTCTCATGAGACAATTAATATAGGGTAATGCGATAATCCTTACTATTTTAGTAATATGTCTGGATAGAATGAATTTATGGTATATGAATTATTTTTAAAATTTTGAATTCCCATTTCTATTTGTTAAATAATTATTATCTACAAATTTAATTATTATCATGTTATCTATTGATTTATTTATTCTTTCGGTTTCATTTTGTATAACATGCCCCAGTTTATTTAATCATACCAAAATTTCTTAATTATAATTTCTTTCATTGCACACTAACACATAATTAGAATATAATCCAACCCCTTTATATATTTTTTACTTCTCCATAAGAAACTGAGAAAATTAATACATTTGATAAAAGGGTCGTAAGGAGAATAATAATTTTTTATCCTTTTAGATGATTTATTCTTATTTTTCTAATCTAATATATAAATATGCTATGTAATTGGTTCTTATGAGGATATTAAACTATTGGATCCACTATATTTGTACCATTGTAATGAAAATTTAATCATATATAGGGTACTAGAGTTAGGGTTTTTATAGTGTGTATAAATGTAATGTTTAATAGATTCTTTAGGAACTAGATTTAGAATAATATAGTTAGAAAATAAGAACCATGGGAGAAACCCTTAAGATATTGTAGAATTGTTTCTAGAAATGAAAACCACATTATTTTCCCTGAAATATATATCAATATTCTATTGGAAATAAACTATGCCTAATGGAATTAATAACCATTTCAACAATCAAAATCAATTTACGGATTTCCCTCTAGTGAAATTTAATGTGATTGGTATGGATTGTAGTATATTATCACTATATTAATTCATAAATCCCATGTTATGAAAAATAACATTTCTCAGATAGAGTAACAAATTTATCCCTAGCAGAGTTCCTTAATTTTGGACCACATCATGTTGAAAACCCCAAAATCCATTATTAGGACCAAAAACATTAGTTGAAAAATGGTTCAACACCCTAAAGAAAGTATTCATTACCTTGGTATGTGATGAGAAAGAGAATTTTTTCATCATGGTATATTTCTTAATGGGATATGGTGACCAATGGTTTTTATTGATTTGAAACACCAACAAGGAAGAAAAAATAATTGACATTGACTATTATACTTCTAAATACATATTCTTTGAAATGAGTTTCCATCATGACCAATGAGAGGACAAATAATGGTAATTCATAAATATATGGCAGAAGGACATGGATGTTTTGTATGAGTATGAATATAAAATTATAATTATTGTGTGGAATTCAATAGATAATATGCATAACCTAGGTGAAAATATTGTTTTATTCTTCAATTGGTTTTCACTAAACCTTTGTAAAGAAGTAGTATCCCAAATATATATTCATATGAAAATATAGTGACTAGTGTTATCAATACAAAAAATAAATATTTCAAGTCACCTATTTTCAAAGGGAATCAGATTTATTATAGTGTGGTTGAGCACTATGGTGGTAGATATTTAGAAAAAGATATGATAAGAAGGACAATGATTATACTATGAAATAAATATGGGAATAATTTCCCTTGTACATTCTTGAAGGGGATGGGATAATACTATAATCATAGAGATAAAGTCCGCCATGTTCATGAATTCAAAGGTAATATGGAATCCACCAATTTCCAATGGATTAATTTCAAGTATATGGAAAATTATTTAAATAAATGGCTCACGAACCAAGGGAATCTACCAAAGAAGTGAACAATGATGAAAATTCATGTTTACACCATTACTACTAGGGATGTTAATGATATAAAAAGTATAGAGTATGTTTATTCATAACATAAAAATTAGACAATTCTGTATTTGATTCTTCATCAACACACTCTTATATATCTTCAATCTTTTCTTAGTACATTGGATATTTGACAAGAAACCTAATAAGGGAGTTATCATTTAGAATGCATAATGGAAATATTATTTCAAAGATGATATATCAAGAAATATCCATTTCGATACATGAATAGACACTATTTATGGATTTTAGTATCATAAATTTGGTGGACTCTGAGTAATCATTTTCTTGAATTAGATTTCAAAGTATGATGAAATAATTTATTATCAAGAAAAGAAGGCTGAAACATCTAAGGATGAAATTGTATCCCTTAATTTAAGGGGATACAATTCATTACTAGATACTTATCTTCAACCTCCTCTGATGGAACATCTTTATTAAATCCTCAATGATAATTTACTGAATAAAAATAATTTTTAAATAGTATAAAATGTATCTAATATCATGGAATATAATAATGTATTATAAGAGGATGTTTGATGATATACTCATGAACATGATGTTCAATTCACTATAGATATTATCTTTGTTGTAAAACCCATATCTAAGACTTCATACTAGATGGGTCTAGTAGAGTTAATGGATCCTAATACAAAACAAGAAGACTTAAGTGAAAATGGGTTTATACTCCCTCTTGTTTATCTTTGGGGAGAACCTGTATTACTAGTGAATATGAATGATGGGTCCATGAGATTATTCACTAACTATAGGAGAATAAATAAAAAAATTAGTAAGAATAAGTATCATTTACCTCACATTTATGATCTATTATGTCAACTTCAATAGTCTAATACGTCCTAATGATTGGCCATTGTTCTGGTTATCTTTATTTGAGAGTTAATAAGGTGATATACGAAATATGACATTTCCTACAAGTTAGGGACAATATGATTTCATTGTAATATACTTTAGATTAACTATTTCAATATATACATTTATTGATATACTGTAAAAAATATTTAGTGATCATCATGATAAAATTGTTGTGGTTTTAATCAATGAAATATTAATATAATCAGTGTCCTCTAACTAGCATCCAGATCATCTACAAGTCACCCTTAAGACACAATGGGAAACATAGCATTATGGGAAATTTAGTAATTGTGAATTATGGATTCAACAAGTATATTTTCATAGATATATTGTTTCCAAAGATGGAATAATGGTGTACCCCACTAAGAAAAAATCTATTAGTGAATGGCCAAAACGAATAAATATATATGATATCCATTGATTTCGTATCATAGTTAGTCACAATCAACAATTTTCTGAAATTTTTCCCAATAAGATAATTTTATAATCAAATTGACACATAAATGAGGTTAAATTCACTTAGTCTAAAAATTTTGTATACATATTTTGTGAAGTAAAGAAAAATATAATCATTGCACCTATATTAAATTCACTATTTTGATGAAAATTATTTATTATATATATTATTGTATCAAAAAAATTAATAGGGTTTTTTCACATTTATATTGACAGAGTTGTTGATTATACATCATGAAAATTGAAAATTCACAAGTCAAACTGTCAAACTCATGATCTTGATTAATCAATTATGATATTTTATTTGTGGGCTTCAAGACACTATATATATGGTGAAATAAGTGACATATATATTGATCAAAATAATTTTATGACAATATTCACAAATCAATATATTGACATGGGGTATAAGAGAGGGATAGAATTAATTAAAGATGGTGATTGTGCAATGCACCACTATCTTAGGATTGAAAACAAGTTGGAAGAAACTTTGAGTAAAATGGATCATGGGATCCAATCAATGATGAGGCTATTCAATTGTCTTATATTCAAGGAATTGGTAAATTTGAATATGAAAATTATTAGGGAATTGGAAAATTATTCATTTTATAGCCATCTATATTGGATAAGATAATTACATATGAAATAATGACTTGGTTATTTAGAAGAAAATAAAATCCATCGAAGATGGGAATTTGGCGAGGTTCTCCTATGAAGATAGTGTGTTTGATTTTTGAAGAAGATTATGTGTACCATAAATAACTGAACTAAATTTTGAGTTACTATATGATTCTTATAAATAAACCTTTTATATATAGCATAATAGTAAAATGATGTATAGGTATATAAAGTATGGCTTTTGGTGGGATAACATGATGTGGGAAATTTATTATTATGTTTCTAGAAACTTGGTATGTTAATGAGTTATGAATGATAGTAAATTCACAATTTTTTTACTAACACATTTCCTTATACCAATGATGAAGTCGGATAATATCACAATAGAATTGTTCACTATGATACCTAAAATAACAATGATAAATGACTATATATGGTTTATTATTGATCATCTTAACAAAGTACATTTTTTAACAACAAACAAGGTCATACCCCCTCAATATTCATCTCATATTTATATAAATGAAGTTGTTATACATAATGGTGAACCATTATCAATTTTCTTTGATAGTTATCTTCACTTCACATCTGTATTCTTGAAAATTAATCAAAAGGCATTCTATAATGATGTAATTTTTAGAAACGAAAATCATTCTAAAACTGATGGAATATTGAAAGGACTATATAAACCTTAAAGGATATTTTAAAGTCATTTTAACATGAATGGTTAGAAATATGGTACCAATACTTACCTTTGGTTGAATTTTCATATAATAATTTCTTCCATTCACGCATAAAAATCGGGCCATATAATGCCTTATATGGGAAAATATGTCATAGTCCACCCATTTGGTATGATCTTGGAGAGAGGATTCTAGTCAGTCCATAAATTTTTGAAGAGACGACTGATATGGTGATATCAATTTTAAATCATACCAAAAAATATCAGAGAATATAGAGAATCTATGTTGATAACTGATAGAATTATTTTGAATTCTATGTATGTGGTTATGTCTTCTTTAGGGGGTGAATATAAAAAACATGTCTTTAAAATATATTTAATGATCATCATTCCTAAATAATATAAATTATAAACATAAAATTATATTATTTGAATTAAATGTTTATAATTTATTTCACACATTTTTTTAGGTAAAATGTAATTTATTAGGAACCTATGATTTTTTTATTAATAAAATTAATTCATATCAATTAATAAAAAAATTATTCAATAATATACTATGAAATATTACACATTTTTTGAAAAATAAATTGTTTAATTGGGATAATTATTCTCCAAGAATTGTTTTATTCCATATATTATGATTTTAATCTCATAATTTTATCTTATTTGTACATTTATTGAAGATGTTATGGCCAAATAATTAAATGAAATAATTCTATTTAGATAGACTTCCAAGATTCAATGTACTAAATGTATACACATTTTTAAATAGATTAATTTCATAATTTTTGAATGTGGTATTCTGTGGAATAATTACCAACGTATTACTCCTTCAAAAAAAATTATGTCCTCTAACACGATTTATTTTAAGAGTTATTTTCAAATCATTGATGAAAATATTTCCATCTGAATGTTTCAATATATCTAGTTGCATCAATTCACATATGATTTATGATATTGATAAATTTATAACTGAACTTTTCACTAGATGGATGAATTTACCTAAATATTGTCATCTAAATTTTTTCAACATTTTAGTCTAATACATGAAGAAAGAATGATGTTAGGAATTAATTACTATGGTCGGACCCATAATGTCGGATCTCTATTACTATTGACTTCATTTCCACTGATCTCCCCTAAAAATTTGGATCCATGTTTTTTATTATAAATTTAAAATGATGATGTATTAATGTATAATCCACACATTAATTAAAAAATATCCAGAATAAATTTTATTAATAAAAATACTAAAGTGAAATATATAAGGAAAAATTAGAATTCTAATGCAACTTTCGAATTTATTAATAATTATTATTAATAATAATGTATTTATGATAACAAATAAATTAAATGGGTGATTAATTTATTTTAAAAATATATAATAATTTAAAAATATTAATTTTAAACCAAAAATTCTTAAATTATTGCCACCCAAAATTTATTGGCATTAATTAAAAAATAATCATTATTTGAACCCTTAACACCACCCCTCCTTAAGTATAAATACCCTATACTTATCCCATTCTCCCACACCCAATTTTATATTATATAATTATATAACACCTAATAATACTCTTACATATCTCTCCCTTTATTCAAGGTGAGTTTTTTCAGTCAAATGGTTTGTCTCTAATGTAAGAAGCTTAAGATTGGTAAGGGTTTCCTCAATTCTCACCTTTAATTTTCAATTGAAATACATTTGTTATATTTTCATATTTTTTCCTTTTAATATACATAAATCATTTTATTTCCATGTTATTACAATTAATTTGAATGATTCCAAATTGGATATTACTTACTCCATTTAATTATAGCCTTTTTATAAGATGTTTTAGTGGTCAAACTATCATGTAACCCAAAAACCGTCATATAATTTTTTTGATGTAATGTGTTTTTAGTTTTCCAAGAAATGAATTATATTTTTATATACTATAATTGTGTCATTCTTCAGAACTATTTACCTATGTTTTATAACCCCAAAAAGGGAGCATTGGGAATTGACTTGATCGTTACTTGGTTGTTGAGAACAAGAAATTCTACATACTATGATTGAAAATCCTAGGGGATATACATTGATGACCTAAATTATACATAAAAACATTATTAATTATTTCTATATAATTTCACGGTTATCATGCACTATAAAATTAAAATATCATTATTTTTTCTTTTATTGGGGAGAAAATAATTTCATACCATATAAATATTGCTTCAATATGGGATAATCTCATATGATATTCATCATTGAGAAATTATAGTAAGTATCTATGATTTTGTTTCCATGAAAATAAATCCATGAAATATTTTGGGTATGTGATTGAATTAATTGTACTATTATGTGATGGGTGGGTCCCGTAATTATATAGCCCCTCGGTGCACTTGTATGTCTCATGAGAAAATTAAGATATGTTGTTAGGAGAATACTTAACCTTTATGTAATATTTCATAGCACAAGGCATTGATGATATGTTTATGGTGTCTAACCTTATTCATTTCCATCTCTCTTTGGTCAGTTATTTTTATCCATACATTTATTTACTTTTTCATTTCCTATTGATCTATTTGTGCTTTTAGATTCTTTGGATATGGAATAATTCATTTTATTAATTCCCACTATAATGTATTAATTATATTTGATTCTATAGTATTCTACCCCTTAAGAAGCATTTTAGATCACCCCTTTATATTTCATTCACATAAAACCATGTATTGTACTAGAAATGAAAAAATAGTAACATGGAAAATAATAATGTTTTTATTTTTTTAGATGATGTATTTTTATTTTTCAATGTAATATAAAACTTTTTTATGGGTGTTATTTAATAGAGGCTATTAAATTGTTGGATTGTCATTCTTTTTGCAATTATAATATTATATCCACCATCTCCATGGTACTAGATTTGGTGTTGTTATTATAAATTTTCAACAACAGACACTCATTTCATTTGGTTTCATGTCAGTCAAATTATTCCATTAGTCATCATATTATGAATTAACATGATTCTTTTGGGTCTCAAACATTGAATAAAATAAAAAAAATATTTTTATCTATAATAATAATATTATAATACCTCATAATAATAATAAATAATCATATTTAAGATGTCAAATTAATGAAAACATTTTTTAGTCTAAAAAATTATAGGTTTAGCCATGGTCATTCAAAGTAATTGTCTATTAAAAACCTTCATAATGGATGCAAATAAAAATTTTATTTACCCCAAAAATATTCTTTTTGAGTTTCAAACCTAGTGTTATATAAGGGAACAATAAACGTATATCATAATGATGATGATTATACACTGCCAACTATTTTTTTGGTTTATTACCCTTAGATGAATATTTTCCAAATCAATGTCCACCTATATTATCCATATAAGAATTTTTTAATAGGAAAACCACACTCATTTATTTTATATATCCAAGGATATTATTCTATACAAAATATTATCCTTAGGGTTTTCACTAAAGTTCTCTTATCTTCATTTTTAAAGGAAACTAAACCTTTATATAATACCAAATTTATTGACCCATATATTTCATAGATAAATATAACATATTATTATACGTGTATCAAAATACATTAAACATGGATCCATACTATAATCATATATGATTAGGGTACATGAAAAAATGGTTTCATATCAAACATGTTCATAAGATACTGAAATTATCTCCCACTATGTTGTTCGTAACTAGAAAACTTCCTAAAAATATCATTCATAAAAATTATCTTCATAACCTAGGGAAATAAAATATAAAAAAGGGTGATATTATTCTTAGTATGAGTAAAAATTATAGATATCAGGGATTCATTAAATATAACTTGAGAATAAGGGTATGTAATTATGATATTAACATTAGAAAAAACATGACAACTATGTAACAGGATGAGATTTTATGAATTATTATTTTTTGAATTAATATTTTATTTTTAAAATTTTGATTTTCCAACAGCACTAAATATAGTTTTTATATAAAATAATTATGTTTTTCTTTGATTAAACACAGTACCAAGTTAATGGTACACTACATGAAACATAATGTTTAGCTTGCATTGTATGCAACACCGACTTGGCTTGTGTTACACACAACACTGTGTATCTACGAAACAATGTTTTATTGTTATAATTATTTGAATATGATTGTTATAACATAGTCATAAAAAATAGTTTTATTAATAGTGATAATTAATTTTTAAATATATTAAAACATATTCAAAATAAAACATAAATTTTTTTAAAGTCTTTATATGTTTCAAAATACTTTTTTCATACAAGAATTGCTTTGTATGTCCTTCCATTAAAAATAATAAAATTACTCTTAATAACTTTTAGATATTGAATTTGAGAAAATAAACATAATTTTTGAATTAATATTTTTAAATTTTGATTGGGGTTAGTTTTTGGTATTTTAATAAGAAACATCATTTTTGGAGGAATAGTTAAAAATAGTGAATTTAAATTCAAAACTACTTTTTTCCTAATTTAATTTTATAATTAAATTATATTTATGATGGATTAAAAGTCAACATAAATAAATTATAGATATATTAAACCAAGTTGGGTTATTTTAATGATTTATATATCGAATTTATAGAGAAATTACTAATGAACTTTTCAACATTCTCACTTTAAATGTTTGCTTTCCCGCTACATCCACATGATTATCACTAAACATAATTTTTCTAATTCTATGAATTGAATTTCGAAAAAAACATACATAGTTGTTATAAGTATAATATTTCTTGTATAATAATATAAACCTAATTATTTACCAAAACTATTATTAAAAGTGATTAAAATTAATTACAATGATTTTGGTGAAATTAACCAAAACATGGGACTGAATCTTAATCTTAAGCGTCAAAATGACCTAGAAAATTTTCCAAAGTGTATTTTATAACATATTTTGACTATATCCATTCATGTATAAAATTTTATGAGTTATTGGTATACTATACAATAAAATTACCCTATTTCATGAGTTAAGTAAGTAAAAAAGTCAAAAATGAACATTCCTTACCTTTAAAATTTATAAAACATTGAGATATGTGCGAAGCAACATATTTTTTGTTATAAATTTAATTTTTAAAAATATATTATTTATTTTTATCATAATTATTCGTCATTAATTTTATAAGATGAATTAATTACCTTAAAATCTTAATAAATGATAACTCATAGATTAATTAGTAAATAATTAAATAAAATAAATGATTCTAAAAACGTTAAAAGTTGTGTAAATTTAATGAGTTATTGTGTTAAAAAATTTGAAGATTAATATATCTTGATAAAAATATTTTAACTTAAGATATTTTAATTCCAATATCATTTTTATATATTTTAAATAAAAAATTTATAAATAATGTCAAAATTGACCTTAGTGGTATTTTACAATAAATTCTATTTTATTATAAGATTAAAAATTAATAAAAGTCCAAAATAATTCAAATTTATTTTTAAGTGTAAATAAACATAAAATATTTTCTCTTAATTTACCAACAGATCGGTTATAATGAATATATTGACCCTTAAATATTAGAATCATTGTTAACATGGTTTCGGCTAAAGTAGTGTTTTTTCATGTTACATGCCCTTGTTTTAAATTTAATTACCATCACACAAGAGTTTATTATTCTGTAAATTATATAAACTATATATAATTAATTGTTCCTATGTTTTATAATAAATCACACCATAATTTATTCTTAATGGTTAAATTATATAAGTCAAAAAATTGGTTACTTAAATGAAAAACCAAAATGAAAAATATAAGGAAACAAAATGATTAAGGAACAAAATTATCAAAATGAACTTATTTTTTTGTTTATATTATGTTTGAACATAAATTAAATATAGTCCATTATTTTTTCATTTTTTATCACATGAGGTTAGAGATAACTCCCATTAATGCCTACATTTTAACTTATAAGAATTCCACTCATCCTCCACTAAAAAATAATTCACTCTTCCCCTTCATCACACCTTAAAAACCATATAGTTTAGTACAAGATCTGATTAATTAACTTCCAAAAATCCCAAAAATTGTCTATAAATCCTCCATTTTTCATAAAACCAACCAAGGAATATCTTTTGTGCAATGTAAAAGGTGTTACCCAACAAATAGGTAACATCCTTCCTCAAGCTCCTTTAATTTATTTTTATTCTCCCTAACCTCAAATATTCTTATTCCGTAATTTTATAATAGCAAATTTATCCTAAATATACTGATATATTGTTATTATAAGGGTTATACCATCACTTACAAACACATATATCCAATGAGTAACAAACATACCATTTTTGTGTATGGTGAATTATCGCTTCACAAAGCGATGTTGATTGTTTTCCTTTACCACCTCTCGTGGTTTGGAATTATAATGGAAAAACTATTTTTATATGATATATGTGATATTTAAGATTTATTTATACTTTTTTATTCATTATACAAATTCTACATACATTCTTTCCCTTTTTTGTAAATATGATAACCTTGTTTGTAGAAGTGTGGACTATCATCTCCTCAAAGCGATGAGATTCGTTCAAAAATTACATGGATTGAATTAAGGATGGTTTTAGTAAAATTTATGATATATGTAAAATAATAATTATAATCTAATTATATTATATATATATATATAAATTTATACATATATGTCATTTACCTTTCTCTTTTAATATTAAAATTAAACAAAATCGGTGTTCATGCGTGCGTACTGCTTATCATCTCCATGAATTATGTGCTTCATTTAATTTTTATATATTATATAGATTAGTGTAATAATTTATGTACAGAATATAGATGTTATATAAATAAATATTTACGTTATTTAAATAATTAAATTATGATCTATTTTTTAGGATCAATAATAACAATTCAAAATAGGTAAGATAAACAAAGCGGTTATCACCCCAAACATTACATTAATATTTAATTGTTAAAAAAAGGGTAATATAAAGTCATAAGTGAATATTAATTAGTTTTAGATATAAAAATATGTATCAATGGATGTTTTTTAATAAAATTATATTTATTATATAGGATTTTATAATGTTCACAAAGAATGTCCAGACTTAAAGTAAGAAATTTTCATCTCACTTTTTTATTTACATGAGATACATACCATATTCACTACTTTCCTCTTTCATGTGGGGTATATAATTCCTTATGAAGAGTAATATATTTAAATAAATTTATTATATTATATTAAAATATTTAAATTATATTATTCTGTCATGGGGATCATGATTATAATAGAATTTAATTAGTAAGGGTTTTCTCATCTCACTTTAAATTTCCGTGAGTCATAAGCAATGTTCATCTCATATTTTTAATATATGGTGTATATAATTCCCATGAATGTATTATATGATTATTATAATTAAATTTATGGGTATTTAGTTATCAATTTTATTATAGTTATTTCATGGGGTTTTTCTTTCAAAATTTACGAAATTGGTAATGGAATTTTGTTTAAATTTTCCTTCTTTCAAACAGATGACAAAAATTAAAAAAAAACATGTTTTAAATTTTTTTTCCAAAATTACATTAAAGATTATATATTAACATCATTTTAAAAGAAAAAATATTTTAAAAATGTGTTGTGGTTTTAACATAATCCTTTATTAGTTTTCAAAATGTTTTCCAAAAAATGGATATTGAAATATTTTCAAGCTTTCGTTATATGTTTTGGAAAAGTATTTAGTGGAAAAGTTTTTGAAAATATTTTCAAATGATCCTTTAAAAGTATTAATGTTTTTTCCATAAAATGGCTTTCAAAACATTTCCTGTTTTAAAAAAATCAATGAAAGGCTATTTTCCTAAAGAAATTTTTTAAAAAGATATCTCAAAATTATTTTCCATCTGAAATGAAATCCATTGATGTTGCTCATGCCTTTCTGGAAAAATTATCCAAATTATCCTTTCATATTATTTTCCCGAATGATTTATTTTATTGGTATGATTCTTATGAAAGCTAATTTATCTTTCATAGGATATATTTTAACGAAACTCGTACTTCTTCCATGGGTTATATTCCTATGATAACTATTTCTCTTCAATGGGTTATACAATAATAAATTATTATGACACTTGTTTCCATTCACATGTTATTCTAGGATGAAATTATTATGAACCCTATACATTTTCCATAGTTTATGATGTGATTAATTTTTTGTGATACCCATTTCATTTCATGGATTATGATATGATGTTTTTGGAACCCATCCTTTTTATGGGTCATGATATGATGCAAGTTTTATTATCCCATGTAGCATGTATTTGTGACTTTATTTTATGATGTGTGGGACATATATATCCCTCCAATGAATTGGGTAATAATTTATATCACATGATATAATGTTGGAATTAAACCCAATGTTCTTGATTCACTCTGGGTGATTAGGAAACCCAATCCACTATAGGAAGATAGGAAAACTAGATCCATTACAAGGAATTGGTTGTGACTGGGTATGGTGGTGTGTACTGCTAAATAGGTGTAGTCACCATGATGATGGAATATGGGGAAAATGAATGTAATATACTGACATTTTATAGATTCATTTCAATCATGATTTTATGTCTTTTTTGTTTTTACTTAAGTACATTTTATGGGAGTTATTTCTTGGGGTGATTTGGGTGAAGTCAAAGAAAATCTTGGAAAAAAATATATGCATGGTTGGAACATAGTTTGAAACAGTTGTGTGACTACCTAGGAGAAACCATGTGATAATTGATCTTTGAGGTTGTAGCTTCAGCGCAGTTAGTGCACAATTTTAAAGGTAGGGCAAGGTGTCCTTGTGATGTGACCCCTTGAAGTAGTGGCTAATATACAGTTATCACATGGTTTTTCAAACCGTGCGACTAAACCATGTGTAGTCCAATAGTGAGATCCTAAAATTTTGGATCTCACTCATATTGAACTTTAAATGACTTGTTGCACCTCATATGCATCCCTAAATTGGGATTTTACTTTAATAAAGTTAAACTGAGGTTCTCCTATCAACCTAGAGGGATTCCAAGGCATTAGGAACACCATTATTCATGTTCGAAAACTCGAATTGAGGATCATATCTTCACCTAGTTTGTGGATTTCATCCCAATGATTATCTTATTATTTTTTTATCATTCCTGGAACTTTTCACGGTGATATCCTCTATCTCTATGGATTTAAACCCTTGTGGTGAGATCTAGATCTAGGATTGGGGAACTATATCTAGATTTATGAGATATTGATATCTTTTATCCTTATTTTGGATTAGGGATCTAGATCTGGAACATTTATCAATGCCTTCTTACTTGTCAAATATTGGGGATTTATATTAGGAAAACTTCCATCAACGAATTGAGGATGGTAGTCTAAATCTAATTCCCATAGTCGTGGATTTGATACATATATAAAAACATGTATAATTTATAAGATCCATTAGCAATTTCTTTTCCAATATTGTGGTAATTATATTGACCAATTTATTTATCAAAGATTTTTTGAAATAGGAGTTTAATTGGGGGAAATAATCCTGAGACTATGGGGCTTTCCAGTTAGATAACTAATTTGGGGAAATTTTTTATAAGAGATAAGGGTCGTGATACTGATTATTTATTGGGGAATTAATTATGACATGTTGTTTTGGATAAGTTTAGAAAATTAATTGTGAATTATTTATTTTCTTTGAGATTATGATCTATATGATTAATTGTGGGATTAATTATGAGGGGCTGAGATTTAGAATGAGATAATTAATTTTTTAAAATTAATTATCGGTTACGGTTTGTGATATTGGTTAATTAATTAATGGTATTGAGGAATGTATTTAATTGTTTTGTTAACTAATGGAATTGATTTATATAATTAATTTTTAAATTAATAAAATAATTGATTTGGATAATTAATTAACAAATTAATTATGTGCTTATGAATGGGAAAATTTTCAGTCAAATGTGAAGTAAATATGGTAACTTGGTTATCATACTTTGGAATAAGAGAATGGGAACGTGGTCATTCTAATTTTATGTATAAATGGTAACATGGTCATTATACTTATGTGTAAAGAGAATGGTAACATGGTCATTCCATTGATGGGATATCGTGGTAACAAGGTCATCTTACATATATTTTTGGGATTTTTTAACTTTGGAAATGTGTCTTATAATTGTAAAATTAAATAATGGAAATAATGGAACTATGAGTTATGTCCGCACATTATAATATTCGAACTCCAACATGAGTGTAATCAGCTATTGAGATATCATAGCACCTTAAATACACAAAGATTCAATATGAAGAAGGTATTAACATATGATATTAGCATGTGAAAACTTCAGGCTCTGATATGACATGATGTTAGTATTGAGGTATGGGTATCCTTGAGAACCCTAGAGTTAATGTAGTTATAGAAGAATAAATAAAAATGTGATAAACTATTTATTATTTCAATGTACATATTTCCTTATAGAACTTATGAACTATCTCTTCACTACACTATTTTTAGTCACCGTTGGAGGTGGCTTACTAATTTGTACTCACGCCCTATTTGGGCTTCTTGATCATCACTCGAATTGATTATAATGTTTCATGACTAGATAAGTGAAAAGTCCATGGGATAGGTGGTTGATTGTGTATGGATCTTATAGGAGGAAACCAGACATGGTTTAGAACCCTCTTGAGGATCCCTAGTGTCTTTCTTCGTTAGTTTCATATTAGAAACTTGACACTTTTTTTGATATAATATTTATCCCTTTTAGTTGAGTCTTGTATTATTTGTTTGGAAATATTATGACACGAGTATTTTCTTAGTTATATATGATTCCACATTTGATTATTTATTTCCACTATTGTTTTATTATGATAAATGAGTGTGTAGTATCCCCTTTAATGACTTACCAGACCTTCCCTTCTTATTTCAATCCTCTATCACATGTGGATGTGCACTTTAGGTCATGTGGTGAACCGGCTAATGGCACTATCAAGTGGATCTCGAGGCAGGGTGTTACAAATTGGTATAAGAGGACCGGTTTTCATTCTTCTTATTTTGTGTTACTATTTTTGGGAATGGTATACAGGATACTAGAAAGAGTTGGTTTTTGGTAATGATCTCAAACATAGTACTTTCATACCCATGAGTGATGGAAAACCCATGTACTCAAGGTGGGATTTTTGATATTGTTATTTTCTATTATACAATAATATTATTTCACCTTGGGTGACACACTTGTGGTGTGATGTGATTATTTTTTCTAAGAATTTTTTAGTATTGACTTCTGGCCCAGAATAGAATGATAGTGCATTATGCATGAAACAATCTAGGCAAATAGGTTTATTATGACATGCATCATTTTAGATACGCATGGAAAAATGGGTTATGGTTATGTTGTTAAACTTGAACTGTTTTACTTGTTTTCATATTTAAATGAAAATGGTTCCTAAAATGAATTGAGTAAAATTTTAGGATGATGAAAAGAGATAATAATTAAGGGCCTAAATGAGGAACATGATTATGATTTTATGTTTACCTTGTTAAATAAAACCTATGAGTAAGATATTTAATCATAGTTATAGCATGACATTTTTTACTGAGTGGTGAGGTGGGATAAAAATACTTATTATGTTTATTTCATAATATTTAAATTTTATAAGCTTGTTCTATGAGACCTAAGACATGTGATGGGATTTTTAGAGTGTATGGATCCATGGTTCTTATTGAGGTGATAATTGAGGGGAGTTTCTAAGAATTACTTTCCAGTTAGGGAACATGAGGCACTGATCGTGCCAGCTAATGATAATGGGGAGCTATTTCGGGAGAACAATGCATACATTATGAAATTCATGGAAACTTTCCAAATATAAGTAGTGAGAAGTGTGTATGAGTTAATAAGGGAGGTTCAACTTCATATCCCTCTAAATTTTACTAGAGAATGTGGGCCTGAGGGATCTGAATTCGGGGTTGATTACATAGAAACAATACTTGGAAATTTGGAGACTTCGACTGAGATGAGGGTCAAGTTGGCTGTTTATATTCTATGGGGATCGGTGGAGTGACAGTGGGAAATTAAGGTGGGAACTAGATGGACTGAAAATATGTTATTTAAGGACTTCATGGAGATGTTCTTCGGGCACATTTATCCAGATAGGTTGATAGAAGATAAATCAGTTGAGTTCATGCATCTGGCACAAGGGATAATGTCAATGATGGATTATAATGGACACTACATAGATCATCAATTATTTTCCCCAGCCATTGTAGAAGATTAGGTAGCTATGGTGAAGCATTTTTAGGATGGCATTAAGTGTGAAATTATATCCCAGGTGAATATCTTTAAGATGAATAAGTTTAAATAAGTGGTGGATCAGGCTCTCATAGTTGAAGGGACCCTAAGGGAGCCTTTTATTTCTAGACATGTAGATGTTTATGGATGATCAAGAGGTGAGACATTTGAGAGTAGGAAGATCCATTATGAACCCTTTAGCCAAGGAAGTGGGAAGTATATTCCACAGACATGAGGGTCATTTGGACAAAACATTACTTGGATAATCTGGCATCAATGTGGTATGGTGAGACACTATCTTTGACATTGTTCCCGACCACCGGTAGAGTGACAATATTATAGAAAGATGGGACATCTATAGATATTTTTCAGGTCTCAACGATATACTAGTACTAAAAGAGTATATTGGAATATCCAATGTATGGGAAGAGGATCTTCTACACCATTTTGAGTTGGATGTTTGAGTTCTGTTTTCTGAGGAGGTAGGGATAGTGGACATGGTTCTTCTGGCCAGGAGCTCCCGCATCAGTAGAGTGTTTATACTCAAGGGGGTCAGACAGAATCATGGGGCAGAGGGGAAGTACAGTTACATGTAGTACAGCTTACACATATGGACAGTGAGGATAGACTATCGATAGTGAGAGGTGTTATTCTATTAGCTTCTACTTTAACTAGTGCCTTTATTGATACTGGTGCCTCTCATTCCTCAATATCTATGAAATTTGTTGAGGGTTTGAGCCAGAAAGTGGGGTTTATGATGGAGGTATTTACTATAGATATACCTTTGGGATTGTTATCTAGAGATATCTGTTTATGGAAGTGATGTTCACTAGAGATCAGGGAATATCATTTCCTGTGGGATCTCTATGTTCTTGATATTAAGGGCTTCTATTTGATTATGGGTATGGATTTTCTAGTCACATACTGATCCCAATTCGATTGTTACCATAGGATAGTGAAATTTGTGTCTCTTAAGGGTGACCAATATATTCATCTTGGAGAGTGGGCTATCCAGGAAGTCCGAGAAGGACCAATTACTCATCAAATGAGAGAACTCATAGCCCATGTTTCTAGTCTTTTGTAGGATTATTGGGGTATTAGAAAATATTTTATTCTACTGCTAGTGCAACTATTTTAGGATGTCACTCTTGAAGACTTCTCAGGGCTACCACCTAAAGAGAAGTAGAATTCAATATTCAACTCATGTAGGGGGATCATCCAATGTCTATTCCACCATATATAATGGCACTAACTGATATTTAAGATCTTAACACTCAGTTTGAGGAGTTAGGGGATAAGATATTTATTCATCCATGTATGTCACATTGGGGATCACCTATTCTATTTTCAAAGAATCCTAATGAGAGTTTATGTTTATGTGTCAATTACCAGATTTTGAACAAAATGATTTTGGATAACCGATATCATCTTACACATAACGATGATCTATTTGACCAGTTGAAGGGAGCCTCTGTATTCTCAATTATCATCTTGAGAACGAGGTATCATCATTTGATTATTAGGAATTCGGATAAACCAAGTAATGCTTTAAAAAGATAGTATGGTCTTTATGAGTTTTTATTAATGTTGTTTGGGTTGACAAATGCACCAGCAATGTCTATGGACTTGAAAAATAGGATCTCTAATCAATATCAGGATCAGTTTGGGGGGTGTTTGTGGATGATATCTTGGTGTACTATTAGTATCATTATGATCATTCCCAATATCTTGAAATCATCTTGAGTACACTAAGAAAGAATCGACTATATGTCAAGATATCTAAGTTCCAGTTTTGTATTGACAAAGTACACTTATTATAGAACATCATCTTAGACGAATGTGTGTTAGTGGACCCAAATAAAGTTCAGGAAATGGTTACTTGGGAGCATCCTAGGATTTTTTTTATATTCGAAGCTTCATGGGATTATCTAGATATTATCAAAGATTCATCAAATATTTTCCCCATTTGGAAGCGCCACTTTTTGGGTTGTCTAAAAAGGGAGTAATAATTGAATTGATAGTATATTATGATATAGGTTTTTAGTAGATAAAGAAGCACTTAACATAGGAACAAATTTTAATCCTAATCGAGTCAAGTGAGGAGTATACAGTTTATTGTGACACTTCTGGATTAGACATTGATATTTTCTGATGTAGGGATATTGAGTTGTCGTGTGTGGATCTTGGAGGTTGAGGTGTCAAGAATGGAATTACCCTATGCATGACCTTGATATTGAAGTATTCTGTTATGCTCTTAAGTGTTGGTGACACAATCTTTTGGGAGAAAATTTTACATTTCATACAAATCATAAGATCTTGAAGTATATATTTTGAAATCATGATTTGAATCTTTGACATCAGCGATGGGTTGAGTATATAAAATATTTTGATTTTGAACTATCATATATATATGGGAATAGAAATTGTGTGGTTGATTACTTAAGTAGGAAAACTCATACTCATATGGTTCAGGAGTCGAGTGCATAGTGGTATATGATGACCTTTCTTACTGAAATGCATGTGGTGGTTTAGGAGAGTCAGGAGAAAATAACCTTGGTTTCAGATGCATTGGAGTCTATATTTTTTAAACTAATCAAGGATAGATAGTTTAATACCCTAAATGCATAGTCTTGATATTAATCTTTCAAGGTGGGGAGACATCTTCACACTGGATGATAGATTGGGATGAGATCATCTATGTGAAGAATCAAGTTGTGGTACCTATGAGCATGCGAGAGGAGCTCATGTGGGAATTTCATGCCTAAAGGTGAGAAGTGAATCTATGAGTGACCAAAATGTACCATGAAATACAAAGATAGATTTGGTGGCTCGGCATGAAAAAAGAGATAGTAGGGTTTGTGACAAGATGTTTCACATGTTAGCTGGTGAAGGTAGAGAATCATTGACCTAGAGGATTAATAAAAATGTTGTCAATTCTATAATTGATGATGGATGACGTGACCATGGATTTTGTGGTGGGTCTTCCAAAGACTCTTAGAAAAAATAAGGCTATTTGTTTCATTGTTGATTGATCGACCAAGGTAGTGCATTTCTTTCCTATAAGGGAAACTTTTAAAGTGGAATAGTTGGGATAACTATATGTTGGTGAGATAGTTCATCTACATGGAGTTCCAAAGACTATATTTTCAGATCATGATATACTCTTTATTTCATGCTTCTGGTAGGGCTTGCATAAATCACTTGGCACACAGGATTATTGAGTATGTCTTTCTACCCATAAAAGGATGGAGTGTCGGAACGTACTATACAAGTTCTTGAGGATATGTTACGTGATTTTATCCATGACTTCGAAGGATTATGGGAAAATAAATTGTATTTTTTAGAGTTCTCCTATAACTACAATGATCAAGAATCTATATAGATGGAAGAATATGACGCACTTTATGGTAGGCCATCTATATCAATACTATGCTAGATAGAGACTGGTGAGTCAGAGTTGTTGGGACTGATTCTCATTCTCGAGACATAAAAGTAGGTATACTTAATTTATAAGTGTATCAATATAGCTCAGAGTAGATATAAATTTTATGCTGATAGATGGAGACAACCCCTAGAGTTTATAGAGGTCGATCATGTATTCCTTCGGGTGTTTCCTGTATTGGGTCACTATAGGATATGGAGGCAATGAAAGTTGAAAACTAGGTTTTTTGGACCATTTGAGATAGTAGAGAGAATCAAGGTTGTGGAATATTGATTACCTCTTCCACATAGAAACAGCATTATGCATGATGTTTTTCATGTATCACAACATCAAAGGTATCATCCCAACCCTTCTCATGCGATCGTTGTGGTTGTGGTTGACTTTTAGATAGATTTTCCCTTTGGGGACAATCAGATACGTGTATTAGACCATAGTGAGAATGTGTTGAAGGGGAATACTATGATGATAGTTCTCTTATTATGACAACATGGATATGTACAATAGAAAATATGGTAAATAGAAATAGATATGAGTGATCAATGGCCTGATATTTTCAGCGCAGAATCTTATAAAAGCTTGGAATTGAATCTCAAGGATGAGATATTATATGGTGGGAATTTTATAAGATACAATCCTTTTATGGAGTCACCTTGGGAACATTTTTAGGTACTTATTGTATTTAATCAAGTACTATTGATGGTAGTTATGTCTTGGTGTGTGTTTGGGTGAAATCTATGATAATTTTATAGAAAATAGGTTTTTCATGGTTGGCACACGGTTTGAAAAACCACACGACTACCTAGGAGAAACCAAGTGATCTAAGATATTTGAGGGTATATATTTGGCATGGTTAAAGAATGGTTTTAGAGGTTGTGCGAGGTGGCTATACAATGTGAGCCTCGAAGCTATGGAAAAGGAATGGTTAGCGCACAGTTTGTCAAACTGTGCATGGGCCAACTGTGAGATCCTAAAATTGTGGATCTCACTAATTTTAAACATTTAATGAAATGTTTTAACTCCTATGTTTCCCTAAATAATTATTTTACATTCTTAAAGATTAAGGATGGTTCTCCCATCCACTCTGATGGATTCCAAGGCCTTGTGAACACCATTCATTGAGATTGAAAGCCCAAATTGAGGATCCTCACTTCTCCCGGTAAGTGGATTTCATCTGGAGACTAAGGGGATTCCTGATTATATAATCAATTAAAGGAAATTTGTTATAGGATATAGGTTTCGTAATTTAGAAAAAAAATTGGGGAATTAATTATGAGATGTTGATTTGGTTGTGTTGAGAAATTAATATTGAATTAATTATATTCTTTGGGATTGTGATCTAGATGATTTATTGTGGGATTAATTAGGAAGAGTTGATATTTAGAATGAGAAAAATAATTTTGTTTAATTAATTATTGGATTTGATTTTTGATGTTGGTTAATTAATTAATGAATTAATTAATGGGATTCTAGAATGTATTTAATTCATGTCTAAACTAATGGATTTTGTGAATTTAATTAATTACTGAATTGGTAAGAGAATTGATATGGATAATTAATTGATTAATTAATTTTGTGTTTAAGAATAAGAACATGGTCATTCTAACGTGAAGTACAAATGGTAGCATGGTCATCATATTTATCAGTATGATAATGGGAACATGGTAATTCTAATATGAAATATACATGGTAACATGGTCATTATACTTATGTGTAAAGAGAATGGGAACATGGTCATTCTATTGAGGGGTATGCTTGGTTACATAGTAATCTTACATAGGTGTTTGATATTTTTGTAACTTTAGAAATGTGGAATATAAATGTGAAATTAAATAATGGAAATAATTGAACTCTGAGTTATTCCCTCACATGAGAATATTCAATTTTTGGCATGAGTCCAATCATTTACTTAGATATCACAGCACCTTGAATACATAAAGCTTCAATTAGAAGTAAGAATTAATATATGATATTACCTAGGGAGCCCTTAGAGCTCTGTTATGAGATGAAGTTAGTATTTAGGTATCAGTATCCTTTGGAACCCAATAGTTAATATAGTTAGAGAAGAATAAATGAAAATGTGATAAACTATTTATTAATTAATTTTACTTATATAACCACATGAACTATCTTAGGACTGGACTTGTTTTAGAAACCATTGGTGGGGGCCTACTGAGTTGTACTTACACCCTATTCAAGCTGCCTGGATGATACCCAAATATATTATAATGTTCCAGGACTGCATAAGGGAAAAGGCCCTGGGATAGGTGGCTGATTGGGTATAGAGCTTGGAGGAGGGAACTAGACATGGTTCAAAACCCTCTTGGGGATTCATAGTGTCTTTATTTTTCATTTTTATATTAGACACGTGACACTTATGTTTTTACAGAATGTTTTACCTTTCATTTGAGTCTTTTATTTTTCTATTTTTCTATCTTGTGACAGGAGTATTGTATTTGTTTATATATGCTTCTGTGTTTGTTTGTTTATTTATTATGGTGTATTATTCTGATAAATGAGGTTTTAGTCTCCTCGTGAATGACTTACCACACCCTCGATACTAGTTAGTATCCTATAGAATATAGGGATGTGTGCATGAATTCATGTGGCAAACCATCATGAGACACATTCATGTGGGTCTTAGTGCGGGACGTTACACCTAATCCACTATGGAAAGTTATGGAAACAAGATTCACTAAAAAAGAAATGACTATAACTAGGTATGGTGGTGTGTTCTTATGAATAGGTGTAGTCCCCCTTAATTTCCCTATTACATTAAATAAATTACTATTTCCACATAGGAAATGATATTAAAAGTTTATGTGTATTCTATAATTCCATGTATTACACATATGTTATGATTTCATGGTTTATACACATGTTTCCCTTATGATTCATATCATATGAAATACCAATATTTATGCCATGATTAATGTTTATGAAAATTGAAATGTAGGTTATGATCTTCTAATTTTATGATCACATTTTCATACACTTATTCCCATGTTTATTCATACATATATAACTTGTTTATCCATACTCACCATCTGAGCTCACCCCTTTTTATGTTTCCTTCTACATGTTACGAAAATATATGTTATGTATTATATCTCTAAGAGGATTTATAGTCATGGAGAAACTAGTGGGAGATAATATATCTCAATTATATACTAATGTCTAAATTTCCATTTTTTCTAACTCACATATCTAATACGGTCTTTGCGAGTCAGTTTGTGTAATGATTTAATTATTATGAAAAAATGATGTATTGTCTATGTACATTAATACTGGGTTGTCATAAAGTATATGATATACCATAAACCCAAGTCAAAGAATAAATCTTGGTAGTTCATAACATATTATTTATAAATTAACAAAAGGACATTATCCATGAGTGAATTACATTGGCATAAGTCATATGATTTTGGTATACGCATAATAATCAAAAATCATTTCCTTGGTCAGGAATGAATAAGAAGAATATCTTAGTGGATTTGTTTCACTCCCCATTCCATAATATTCATAGACATGTTTCACTCCCAATACAATAATATTAGATAGATTCCCCTTGTTGACCTAGGATCAATTCCCTTATAGCCATTATTTTCTCATAAGATACCCATCTTTACCCCATGTATTAGAAGGATATATAATTCCAGTCATAAATATTACATTATTAATATCATATATATTTCCAAACCAATATCTTAAAACACTCCACATTTCATGACCTATGGAAATAAAATTACTTTCATAAACATTTTTTCATTACATCATAAAATAACCCATGGAAAAAAATTGGGTTTTATTAAATAATCCTATTAACTTTATTAACCCATGGGAAAGAAATGGGTTAAACAGTATCATCCTTAAATCATCATCATGATTATCAATTTGAGTAATAAAATTGTATGGTATCATTGGATAATATCCCAAGTAAATCATAAGTAACATCAAATAATCTTTTCATTGATGAGAAATTCTCTTAAATGTATACTGAAATATTTTTGTGGAAAATGAATTTATCACATTGAAAGGTCTTATTTAAAATCTAAAAAATTACAAAATAATAAGGAAATAATTTTCCATTAAATAAAATTTGTAATCATAAAATATAAGCTTAAATACATTGAGAGGTCGTGAAATTGGGAAATATAATTCATTCCATGCACTTTAAAATAAATATTCCTTTCACATTCTCCGTTAAAATAAAAACATTACCCCATTTGAAAAATGTAAAGAAGGAAAAATTTATACCATTTTTAATAAATTCAATCAGGGTTAAAAAATAATTTTATAAATCATAGTATAATATTAAACAAATTGTTGGAATAATTTTTAAAAAACATGGATATGTAATAAAATGAATTTTTAACCGCATAGATAAATAAAATTATATTTCCTTAAAAACATTATTTCATTATATTAAGTTATAAAAGGGAATAAAATGAGGGAAAAATAAAATATTTGGGAAAAAATGGGGAATAAAATTCATATGTAACATGGGATATGGTTCATAAAACTTCGTTAGCAAAAACTTAATTATAGAAAATCCCAATAAACAATGAGATTGCAACATTAATCCTTTATTTATTTAGTAACGTTGGAATCATAATCCCCATGAAAAACTAACATCAAATGAAGTATTTAATATCCTAATATTATGAATATTTATTATACAAAAATTATAAAGTAACTTTATATATATTATATAAACTAATAATGATTCATAACAGAACATATGTCTCAAAAAAGACAATTCGAGATGACAAACTCTTACCTCTTGTTTGAATTTCTATTGTAGTGTTCTAAAATCCTATATAATAAATTTAAAGTTATTATAATTAAATTATGGAATAATGTAAATTATTATAATATAATATAAGATCCTATTATAAAATTTCAATACCCATTTATTAATAATTCATTATTAAAACTGTCATTTTCGAGTGTTAAATGTTTCATTTTTCATGAGAGTTTCAGTTGGATGTTCCCATCCTAGTACTTTTTTAATGATTACATCATTTAAAATTTTTTAACATGATAAAAATATTGTATATATTTATTATCTATATATATACATTTATCTATATTTTTAAAAAAAATATATTGATATAAAATTTAATGACACTATTCATGGATATTGTAGGTCGAATATATGTATGCATGTTCTTTTTTATTATTGGAGGATTGAAAAAATGAAAAGTAAATAAAAATTAAAATCTTAAGATTAATTATTATATAAAATATATTCAATATATTCAATAAATTTAACATTATAACATTATATGTAATTCGAAAACAAAAAAGGAATCACATCTCTTCACATATGAGCTTGTCCACACGTGTGCGCGAGTGATGTTATCACTTTCCCATGGATAGGAAGGTAAGAAGATAAATTTTATATTATAAATATAGATGAATATTTTAAAATATATATATAATATTTAAAAATTCAACCAATAATAATAATAATTCATGAAATATAGTTCTGTAAAATGAATTAAATTTCTAAGTGGAGGCGGTAGTCCACACTTTTTCACAAGCAGTACATTAACATCCCATTTGAATGAATTAGTGGTCAATGAGATTGGTTTCACAATTAAAATGTAATTTTTGAATATTTGGAATAATAAATTTATTATTTAATTATAAATATCAATCAATTATAGGAAGTGTAATAATAAATAAACTAAAATAGGTCGGGTGAGATGATTACATCAAATTTGTCAGACCTCCTTTAAATCCTTTCTTTAGGACCCATTGAATGGCACATTAAGAACACCATAACAAATAATTCTTGTATATGGACTTTTATAATAGTATTATTTAGGATATAATAAATATATATGGCTAATGGTAGTGTAATTAAGGGAAAGGATGTTTGTGGTTTTGTAAGTGGGGCTGCGAACAGACATGGAATTTTTTAAAGGGTTATAAAATGATAAATGCATACCAATGAAAACTTATTCAAAATAGAAAAAATATATATGTGGGATATTATGATGTTGAAATATGACCATCCAATTTTATTTATACATCCATAATTGTCAATCATGTCCATATCTCCTAGTTTAATACCTGGTAACCCATTTTATCCTTAACCCAAGTAATAAATTATCAATTTTTTTACTATTTATTATGAAAAATATTAATTTTTCCATATTAAATAATTATAATTATAATGTTTAAAAATATATAATACATTTTTATCAAATTAATACCTTGTAAATTGTATAATTTAACATAAAATTTAACTTTAAAAACATAATAAAATATGGTTTCCCCGAAAAAAAATTATTAACTATATAAGGTTTTTATACAAAAAATCATCATATAATTTTCTCAAATAAAATTAATTGTATAATTAATCATATAAATGAATATATTTTACTTCCAATTTATTTTATAAAAATTAAAATTTGTTATTCTTGAATAAAAAATTCAATTTTCAATAAGAATAATTATTTTTCACTATTTATTGAGAAACACTCATTTCGGAAAATTTCCAAAACATCACTATAAGATAACATAAAAAAGATTATTTCAAAAATCATTTTCATTTTTTAAAATAAATTTTCTTAAATATTAAGAAACTAATATTAATATAAGTACATCAAACACAATGAAAAATGGTTTTTAGAATAAATTTGTTTTTATATATAAAAATTAACTTATAAAAAAATCATGAATTCATATAATTATAATATAATTAATTATATTTTTTATATATAAAATGGATCACATGCCACTTTTAGTTCAAATTAAAAATAAAATGGGGCTATCAAATAACTTTATTTAAAAAAATTAATGAAATTATATGAAAAATTGGAATATTTCGGTATTCTTTTAAAAATAAATCATTTTAGAAAAAACATAAATATTTTACCCTAATATAATATTGATACAATTATTTATTAATTGATAATAATTTTATAAAATATAATTTTACACTATTCAAAAAAACATTTTGATTTTATTGGAAAAAATACAAAATAAGGATCTCTTTTGAAGTGAATTAAAGATTAAAGCATAAAATGATTTCTCCAATAGTTTAATGTTTATTTTCTAAAAATTATTAAATATATTTTTATTAAGTAGGACCATTATAAATATATTTCATAATGTGGTTAACCATGTTTATATTCCCCAATTCAATGTCAGGGTTGTATTTAAATTAGAATATTTTAATAGTATCTATTAATGCACTTGAAGATCTGTCGTGAGTGTTAAGCATGATATTTAGCATATTATTATTTAATAATAAATTTTTAAAGTTTCACATTATAATATGTGTGATTTCAAATTTTATTTTATTTTTAATGATTTTCTCCTTTAGAGCCTTGATATATAAAATGATGCATTATTTGATAAATTATTTATTTAAAAATTTGATTTTATCTTTGTTATCTGGATTCAACATTTGAACTGTGAAGTGGGGAAATGTTTTTATCATTATTTAAATACAATTGTTAAAATAGTTTTATCATGGAATGTTTTACATATGTTAATAATATTAGGATTATTTGATAAAGATTTTATTTGGAACACATGGTTGAGATCCTACTAGGCTTATTTTTCTCACACACTACATACTCTATTAGGGGTATCTAGAAAATTTTATGACTGATAAAGGATATTTAATGGTTTGATACTAAGATAGTAGGATTATTTGGAGTTTGGTAATGTGTAGCTAGTGGTAAGATAATAGAATTTTCCCCATGTTTCATATAGATTTGTTGTCGTTGGTTTGATTTAGTTTTTATTTAGTTTCATCCTTAGAATTTTAAATTTGTTTTAACTTTTTTACATAGTAAAATTTCTACCACTTTTGTTTTTTAGTTATGGAAAATTTCCTTTATTATTTTCTTTATCTACATATATACCATATTTTTATTGTTTTTAGTTTCGAAAAATCATTACCCCCAGTTGTTCTTATATGCACAATTTCAAGTCTCCAACCTGTAAGGATTAGAAATGCCCGTCAACTCTTACTATGATCTAGTTCATATACTAGTTTTACGGGTTTTACTCACTAGGTCGTGACATTTTTAACAAGGAAGAAAAAATAGGTTAGAAAATGAAATTAATCTCTATTATGGAGGTGGTAGTCCAAACCTACATACTTGAAAATCATTCGTTTACTTTAAATGAAATAAAATTATGGAATTTTTTATAATGTAAATATATTTTTAATGTTGTAAATATCATATTAGAAAATTAAAAATCTATTTTAACCATCCATTCCTGGTAGTAATTAAAATGGATCCCATTTCTTATAGATGAAACAACCCTCATGTAACACAACTGACATTTTAATTTTATGAATGGTTAAGAGGAATTTATAAAATGGTTATGAAATAAACAAAAAAAATCATGTATTCCAATGATACTTATGTAATTTTTTCAACATGGTTTGGTTTTATTCATAGGATGTATAATAATAATGAAATTAAATAAAATAGGTGTTGTTGATAATTTTACTTTTTTCCTTAGAATAGATCATTTTAAAGAAGTATATTGTCTTTTAGAAGTGTTATTTTGATACTAAAACAATCTATAGGCCTTGGTTAGAAGTTTCTCAGAGTTATTTGGGATGATTTTGGTTGAATATAAGAGGATACTGTTTTAAGAATCTCTGGAATGTTATGTCTCCATTTTAAGCAATGGAAATAGAATTCTCGATATAATCTAATAGTTAAAGTATGTACTTAGGGGTTGTGTAGATATAATAATGGAATATAATAGATTGGTGGGATGAATATAGTTGAAAAATATTTATACATTAATTCTCACACATGTTTTTATGTATTTTACTCTTATATTTATAACTTTTTCCATTTTTTATTTTTTACCACAATGACTAATTTTTACCTAAGTAATTTACTTTTAATTACTAAATATAAAATAGAACTTATAAAATAAATTTAAGCTAATTATTATAGATATGACATAAATTTTTTTAAATAATGTTTATATTGGAGATAAAAATTCATTTTAATATTAGTGGTTATGATGCACCAAAAACCCATTTTTAGAAAAATAAATGTTGATGAAAAAAATTATATTTATGTTAAAAAAATATTCATTTTATTGATTTCTATCACATTATTTGTTATATTATTAACCAAATAAGAAATATATGGCTTCCAAATTGAAGAAAAATATAAGTATTCCTTTTAAAAACATAATTTATTTAAAACAATGAAAAATATATTATTGTTGGAATCAGGGATTTTTCATGTTTCAAAATTGTAAAGATGGGTTACCTAAATTCAAAATAGTATTTTTTTAGATGAATAATTATAGTAGTTATGTTTTTTTGTCCATGGTAAATTTTTTATATGTTTTAAGTCTTACTAATATTTTGTAATCACCATTATTTGTACAACATTTGAAAAAATTATATATTGATTTTTGATTGCCTAAAAATAAATAATTTCCAAACAAAATATATGATAATTTATTATTATGCACCTAATATGAAATTAGTTATATATAATTTAAATTCTAAAATTTTATAATTTTTCCTTTAAAAGAAAACAAAACATTATAGAGAATATTTCACCCATTGGAACAAAATTTAATGTTTAAATAGTTTTTATTCGTATTTTTTATTAATTACTAATTATATTGGTGTTATTATGTTAATGAGGTCAAAAATATATATTTTATACATAATATATTTATTTAAAATTATTATTATGTATAAAAAAGAAGGATTAAAAACTATATTTCTAGAATAAAATGGTCGTATTAGTTATTTAGCTTCAATAATTGAATTTTATCAATTCATTAATATTAAAAATGGAAAATATTTTTTTTAATGTAAAAAATGTGAAATTATTAAATAAATTATTAAAATAAATATTTAAACTATCATAATATCTACTAACATAACCTTTGAAAATATCAACATAAGACCTATATATAAAATATAATCTGTTGATTGTTCTGGGTGGTCATTCATCTTGTGTGGATCTATTGAAATTTAACTCAAAATTTCACTTTTGATAAATATGATTTCATTCATATCGTATTTTTTATAGTATTGATTGGTATTTTTATAGAGAAATACTTATATATAATTCCACTTTTCTATGTTCATAAAGGAAACCCTCTTAAGGAATACTCATATTTCTTTTCTCAATCACATATAATTTTTACATAGAATTTATGGTGTTGTAACTATCATTTATACCTAATAATTTAATTACATAGTGATGATAGTAAATAATTAAAAAATTTATTCATGATTTCATTTTATATCGGTGTCAGTTGTGGAACATTATTTAAATCATTATTTCTTTAAATAGTTAACATCAAAATCATGGGGTGTTACATTATCCCACTTCAAAAAATTACATCATCCCCTTTATTTTTATAACATCCAAATGAAAAGTGATAAATAGATCTCAAATATGGGAATGAATCCTGATAAACATTCTAGAGGGATATTAACATTATAATCTTTAAAAATATATGATTTTACTAAAAATAGTATTATCCATAATATTGTGTTTTTATCCAACATTTTGAGTTATATACTATTATTATTAAGTAACAAGAACTATATTATATAATTTTCTTATCAAGGGTGTTCATAATCATCCATTTATTTAGATATACCATTATTTGATATAAAATGTTATTTCTATAATATAGTAAATAGTTTTTCCTTTAAATGGAGAGAACATATCCATTTAAAAAATCCAATTAAATTTATCTAAAAGAAGAATAATATGATTTAAAAAAATAGCATCCCTATAAAATTAATCTTAGGGTTCAAAAATAAAAAAGGTACAATTAATTTTATTTAAAATGATACATTCATTCCTCGAGGTGATGATTCTATTTTCATATAATACATAGAATGAGAAAATGAGAAGGTTAAATAAGATACAAATACAGAACATTTCGTTCTTGAGTAGATTATCAATTTCCCTACCACCATATCATTTTCATAACCCCCCTAAATAGTTTTGGTAACTTAATAATTCCCATGTTTTCTTGGTCATAATAATTTCTAATTCCCATCCTCCTTGTTGGCCTAGAGAATGTGGAATTTAACCAAGACAATGACAATGTTTTCAAAATTTTAGAAACTCATCTATTAGTGGTATATTATGATAGTCATTATTTATATACATTACGTTAATTTAACACTTATTTTTTTCTATAACAGTTTATTTATTGATTCCCTCCATTAAAAAATATAATACATCTTCCAATTCATTAAAATAATTCTCTAGGTTCTTCTTCACACATTTTTTACTCATATAAAGTGGAATGGTCATTAATTATTCATAATAACTAACATAACATCCATCAAATTCCATCCTTCACTTAGTACGTGGGTTTGGATCATGAACTATGATAAAACTTTCAATGATATTTTGTGATTTATTGTTGGGTATAATGTTATGATTTGTCATTTTGGAAATTATTTCATCAGGTTTACCATTGGAAAAATGTCAAAATTTTCCATGATACTATACATTATCTTTGTTCCTTTCGGAATTATCTATTTCTGAAATCAATGTAGTGTTAAGATGAGTAATTAATATAACATAATAATTATACTAAATAATATTATGATAAAACCCCCAAAATGTAATGGCCCACTTATTTTCATTGGCTTAAGAATATGATGAATCATTACTTGGACTTAATAGACATCCCCAAGACACCAATGAATGGAAATAAACGTTGAAGGGTTTCAAATGAAAATGGGGGACCACTTACCCTTTAAAAACTAAAACCATTAACCTAGAAATCATAACCAAACAACTCATTATATTTTTCATGAATAAATGAAAGACAAGTCAACCACTTAATTTATATAATAACCACACCAAAGTGTACTAAAACGGAGGAAAAATAACTATCTAAGTAAATAGAGGAAGATAAATAAAAGAAACTCCAATACAACTACAATTCTCTATTCTCTACAATATCTATTCTCCAACATCACCAAATATCAAAAGTATCATGAGGTAGTGATAAATACGTGTGATACTATAGCTTTTCCCATCTCTAAGAAGAAAACATCTAAAAAATCACCAAAGTACCAAAGCATGAATGATTATAAAATTCATTAGGATTTCCCCATTGTCTTCCCTACTCACTCCACTGGGATAGAAAAGTTATCATCATTAATATAAAACCATTTATATAATACAATTCAGAAAAATAGTTTAAAACTGAATATATACAAGTTCAAAAACTCATTACAACCTAGAGTAAACAAGTTATATTTTCAACCAATTTTCCAAAACTGAACTTTTCTATAAAAACAACAAAAAAGGCTTCAAAACCATTTCTCAATATCATTTGCGTGTAACCCTTCCATTTCACATTTTGACACACCCAACCATGCATTATTTGTTTCAACAGTTCCGTACTCATGAGAAGTATCTCATCCAATTACCTTGTGTCCCACTAACAGATTCCCTCGATCCAAAGTCACACACCATGTACCCTAATATTACATGTCCCTTATTCAGTTCCATGCTGAACATGAACTCACACAACCCATATATGAAAAAATCATTCTATTAAACCAATTTAAAAAATTTCAATAAAACAGTTCTTTTATTGAAAACCACTAAACCAACCAACTCCAATCAACCATTTCATTTTAATAAAACCATTCCTATTATTGAAAATACTTTAATAAAATCCAATTACAACAATTCCAAACAAATTCCCTTTTAAAATCATCATTTTAAAATCAATAATCAAAGCACTTTATTAAAGGACACCAATTTTAATGATTTCAAAAATTTACCAAACTGTCACTAAAGAGGGTTTCCAATAATTGATAAATAGATAATTAAAAATCAATTCATCTCATGATATTAAATTTTAAAGCATTAAAGTCATTTATATTAAGATGATTCAATAATGAATCCACCTGCCTTGATGGTTTTTGTGAAAATAGAAAACGGATGAAGAATGCTCACGAAACCGTGTAACAATTCCACGAAACCACCATATATCTCTTCTCCTATAAACTATGATAAAAAAATGTCAATATATTTAGCATAAAAAATACTAGATCTACCAATATGGGTAATAGATCTATGAAACGGATAGGAAAGTATAATTAGATCAACCTATATCTTATAAAATGTGACAAGAACGAATAAGAACGATGGAGTACCTCAAGAATCAGACCTCTAAACACCATGGAAAGTCTTTGGAATAATTAAAATTTACTTTTCATGTGTTCTATAGCCTTCATGAGATAATAATACTAGGTTAGGACCTCGTTGGAGAAAACATTAGTGACATTGGGTCAAAAATGTGTGAGATCCACTTTTTTAGGATCTCACTTTGACGACGTGCAGGGTTTAGTTGCACGGTTAGACAAACCATTCACTAACCATGTGATAGATACTACCTGGGTAGACCCTTGAATGGCCTCTATAACCTTTCACCCACAGTTCTAAAGATAGTTTCCAATATCCAAAACTCTTTATGGTTTCTCCTAGGATTTCTTATGGTTTAGATAAACTCTATGCGTCCCATGTGGATTCCCATTATCCCTAAAACTCTCCAAACTTTCTAAAAACTCTCCCAACCTTCCCCATTAAACATTATATCCATAAAAATATTATGGAAAAGATTACATGCTATAAAATGGGGGTACCACATTCTCCCCACCATTGGTCTTTCCATCCCCAAAAATTATAAAACTAGCCTTGCCCTAAAACATTTCCATCCATTGCTCTTTCATTTCCTTCTTGTATTCTCAAATCTCTTCCTAAATATAACCATGTTCCCATAAAACCTAAACCAGACTCATGATTTTTTTCATGTAGACATTCTCCATCCTATCCATAATCCACACTGGGATATGAACCAACAAAGCATCTGGGTCTAGGTTAACATAATCCCCTCTAATCACATGTTCAACATCAAGCAGATGGTTTTTCAAATGAGTTACATGGAACACATTATGAACTGAACTGAACTGTGGTGGTAATGAAAAATGATATGCTACCTCTCCAACCCATTCTTGTATCTCAAATCGACTAATGTTTCATGGATATATCTTGACATGCTTCCCAGAATGACATTGTCCATGCCTTGGAGATGTCCTATAGAACACATGATCACTCACCGTGAATGAAAATAGTATTTAATGATGATCCTCATATGATTTTAGGTGACTCTGATCTATCTCTATCTATTTCCTGATCAACTAAATATTCTCTGTTGTTTCTTGGACAATGTGCTTCCCACCTAGGTAATTTTCTATTGTTTCCACCCAACAAAGTGGAGAATGACATGGACGCCCTTACAATGCTTCAAAAGTATCCATATGTATTGAGGAATACTGGATATTATTATATGAGAACTCTAATCTGGGTATATTCTCTTCCCATGAACCACTAAAATCCATTATACAAGACAGAAACATGTCTTCCAACATCTGTATCATCTATTCAGATTGTCCATCTGTCTATGGATGATACACCGTACTCATAGTCAAATGAGTTCCATGGGAATTCTGCTAGGATTTTTAGAAATAGGACATGAACCTCAGATATCTATCAGAAACTATTAGAACTGGTATTCCATGTCTTTTTACCACCTCTTGGTTTTATATTTTTGGATAGATCCTCCACTGTATGAGTTTCATCAATAGGGGTGAAATGAGATGACTTCATGAGTAGTTCCTGTATCGCCCATATATAATAGTGTTTCTAAACCATTCATGGGAGACCTTTGACAAAATCCAAGGTTATCTAGTTCCATTTCAACACTATATTTGGTAAATATTGCAACATACATGCTGGTCGTTTATGTTCTTCATTAACTTTTTGACAAGTTAAGCACCTTGAAATGAAATCAGCCACTTTTTGTTTCACACCAATCCACCAAAATTATGTTATCAACGACTTATACATCTTATATATTCCCAGATGTACAGCCCATCCCGAATGGTGGTAAGCATGGAGAAGTTGTGCATGATAATACATAGGTACAACCATCTGCTCTCTGAACCACAGAATCTAACTCTTTTCATGTTTCTATCCCTCAATGGTCACCCCAACATTGAGTTTTAAACTCACAACTAGGATTTTCTATTTAGATATTTTTTCATATTTAACCATAGTTACCAAATCAAGAACCACAGAAACAGAAAAGAAGAAAGCATCATCACCCCAGTATTCATAATCCAATGCATATTAGCTAGGACTAACATAAACTTCCATTCATCTAAGGATTCTTTCACCAACTGAGCATATAACTTTCAACTTAATGCATTATCCATAGAATTACCTTTTCTGGATTCATGCATTAAGTAAAATTCAAAATTTAAAGATACTCCATCCACTATATTTTCCTAAAATTCAAATCTCGCTATGAGAAAATATGTTTCAAGATCTTATAATTTATGAACATAGTAAATTTCTCACCAAAGAGATAGTGATGCCAGATCTACAAATCATGGATGACTACAACTAACTCCAAATAATGTGTTGGGTAATTATTCTGATGAAATGTCAACTTACTTGAACCCTATGAAACCATGTGGTATCCTTTCATGTGGAAACATCCTAATCCAGATCCTCAAGTATCACAGTACACCACGTACCCATGTCATGATTCTGGAAAAACAGCGATAGGTCGAAATGTAATAAGAACTATCAACTCTTGGAAATACATCAACCATTTCTCAATCCATTGGAATAGAGAATAATTCTCTGTCAATGTTTTATTAGCCAAGATAGTCATGATAAGTCACACACAAAGATTTGGTAAAAACTAGCGAGACAAAGAAATCATTGTATCTCAAAGATTTTATTTTTTGATTTCCAAGAGATGACAGATTCTATATTCTCTGTATCTACAGAAACACTATTTTCAGAAATTACATGGCTGAGAAAGTGTACCACATGTATCCAAAAAACACACTTTGACAATTTGGTATGAAAATGATGATATCTCAATATTTTTGACACTATTTTCAATTGATTCTCCTGATCATCCATTATTCTTGAATAAACCAATATTTTATCCACAAACAGCAAAAAAATATAATCTATATATCTATGAATTATATGATTAATTAATTCAATAATCTCTTCTAGTTCATTCGTAAGAACAAAAGTCTTGACTATTTGTTCATAGTGGACATATCTTATTCTACAAATTTATTTTTAGTATATTCCTTATGATCTCACAATTGGTGATATCTTGATTCCATGTAAATTTTAGAGAACCACTGGTCTCCCCTCAATTGATCAAATAGATAATCAATTTGTGGAAGTGGGTATCGATTTTTTGTCTTAACATAGTTAATATTACAATAATCAACACATAGAATTAGTGTTCCATTTTCTTTCTCTATGAACAATACAGGTGTTTCCCATAGAGACGTGATCATCCGATGAAAACCTTTTCTTTATATCTCTTCCAACTGCACTATCAATTCCCTTAACATTATTGGTGTCATCCTGTAATATATAAGGGAAATATGATTGGTCCCCATGAGGAGATCAATCATAAACTCCACTTCCCATATAGGTGGTAACTCTGAGAAGTTATTGGGGAATAAATCTAGAAATTTACCCATATCTAGTGGAATACTGATATCCTTGATCTCTTCTATCGATTCCAAGGTCAACACTACCAATTAGTAATAAGTTTTCCCCATTGGGGGTGCCAACCAGTCTATTGATCCTATCATTAGAACCCATTTTACACTAAATAAATGGTTGATGCCATCCTATGTTGTAAAACTAAACATTTTGTTATAACAAAGGATATTAGCCTTCAACTTTTTCAACTAATCCATAACTAGTATTACATAAAAGACAACCATCTCCAACACTCAAAATTCCCTCTTCATCTCAGCTCCATAAAATGTTATGGAAAATTCTCTACACACAAAGTATCAACATTTTCTTTTACCGAGATGAGTTTGATGTTTTAACACAGAGGGAATCCTCTCATGTTTTAAACATCGAAAATCAACAGCATGAGAAGAAATGAAGGAAGGTGATTCACCAGTATCAAAAAATTGTTTCATAAGGGTATAATTCAATATAATCATACCTCTCACCATAGACGGTACATCCTAATCATCCATAATCACCTGCATAGCTCCAAAAAAATGATTCATTGTTTCACTTTTCTCAATTTTTCCTTGATGATATTTCCCTTGAAGAGGATTCATGGTGATCCTATAATCACCATGGATATATTTGTTCTATAGACAATACTGAGTCTTCTCTCCACTTCCCATCGAAGCATATGATGCTTGCAACACCAGAGAAGTGTCTTGAGAGCTTGTCCTAGAACCACTACAACAATATCACTAGATATACCACATATTCTTATAGGTATGTCATGTGCTTGGTTGTTCCATACACTGTCTCTTTTTTCTAGTGAAGTGAAACACATTGGAAACAACCTTCTTTTCTCATGGGTAATGGAGGAAGGATAAATAATCCATCCATTTGATTCTAATTCCCTCTCCCACATCATAAATAGTTTTCCCTCTTCTGATTTCTCCCAGTATTCAAGTTCCCACCATTTCTCATAGGTATCATCAAACTTCCTCCTCACATAGTTCATGAGATATCACCTTCATCAACTGTATACCTATTCAGAATCTCTGTATAATCCATAATATAGATAACCACAATCTTTGGGAGAATCTTATTCCTTATCCCTAATTTGATGGTGTGTGCCTTCATGGTGGCACTCGTAGTAACTTTAGGTGTGAAGCACACTAAATTCAATAATTTAGCTACATACTCTATGAGAGACAGATTTTCGGAATTTAGGATGAAGAAGTCAATAGTCATCTGGTGTAATAACCCATACCTACTTTTTAGGTATGTTTTTCTTTTTCCTGGAGTTTTTTAGAAAATAAGAGTTTCAGAAGAAAAAAAATTAAGTACGCATCTTGTACTTCATGAGTACACATCGCTTACTCGGTTACCGCGGGTAGCTGTGTGCTGGCCGTGTAGCATCCTTGCACATGGCCATGTGTGATGACCTGGAGGTTGCCTAATGTGGCGTATGGAAACAACAAATACATGCCGTGTACCCCAAAAGTACACACCATGTATTTTGTTTTATTTTTCATTAAACACACCGGGGTCGCGTCTGACGAACAGAACACCCCACCTCTAGGTTTCGTTCGTCCGAGAGTGTTGAGCAGCTGTGGATCTTCGACGCGCCCCCAAGCCTCCATTCGTACTCCAATTTGAACATTGTGGATTGCGTTGGAACCAAATCGGTGAGTTATCTCTTCTAATGGTACCTCATTTCATGATTCCTCTTCTTTTTCAAGTTATTTTTTGTTTAATGTTTTAGATGTTTTCATAGATATACGGAGTCCTAAGGAGATTCAAGCTTCGAGGTTCAAGTATATTCATCTCCTAACCCTGAGGTAGGAGGTTTGTTCCTTTCTATATAAATTCTTTGAGTTATATGTACAAATTATCCCAATACCCATGAATGGGGTATTGCGCGTTTACCGTTTTAGCCTTAATTTTTTCTTGCTTTGCTTGTATGCTTGAGTAGAGGTTATTTATTGTGAATAGGGTGTTTTTTTGTGCTTTGGATGTATTTACCATGCATGTTTTTCCTGTTTTGACCTTTGGGTCTAGTTTTGTTACTTGGTTGTTGTTACTTTCTCATGCATAGTATTTTTGTATGGTGTGATTGTTATTCGGTTATATTGTTGTACTTTAGAATTCTAGCCAATTAGTTCATGAGGTTACCTTGGTTGTTATGAACTTCTATACTTGCTTGACTTACACAGGGCTGTGAGAACCTGGTGTATAGACCATAGAGAGAATTAACGTTGAAGGCTTTTCCAGAGTGTCTTTATAATTACACAATGCAAGACCACATGGGGAATTGATGTTGAGTCCTTCCCTAGAGTGTATGTTGTTCCTCGACATGGGCCACAGGGGGAATTGATGTTGAGTGGTTCCCCAGAGCTCCTTGAGTACCATACGAGACTATTGGGGGAATTGACGGTGAGTGATTCCTTAGAGAGTCTATACTTTAGCTGATCCAGAGGGGTGAGGCTCTGTGTGCATCCCAGAGGGTTTCCTGTAACTTTTCTGTAGGACCAGAGAGGATAGGCTGTGAGTACATCCCATAGGGTTACCAATTGTTATTATCTTCTTTGATTATCTGTTTCTTGAAATTTGGACTGTGGATTGGTTACTACTGTGTGCTTTCCTGTTTACTACTTTATCTACTATCACCTATCGTATACACACTGACTGTTAGGCACAGATCTTATGGTGGTTGCCGTCTGGGATTCATCTCACACCCTATTTGGGCCATGCTTTTGGGCCCAAATAGATTATATTATTGTAGTTATAGACAAGGGAAAGCGTCCTTATACTTCAGGTACATGATTGCATTGGAGCTGGAAAGCATGGGACTAAGCTGAGGATTGAGATGTTGAGGATTTTCTAATATGTTTTTCATTTTTTACTTTGGTTTAGTATTGTATTCCACATTTTTACTTGTTTGGATATTTTTCTAGGCATATATGTATCATGAATCATTTATATATATATATATGCTTCATTTGTTTCTTTGTCAGTATTCCGTTGTATACTGTTGTTGGATATTACTGTTTCCGCTATTGTATATTGTTATCTTCCACTGTGTTACTCTGTCAATGAGGGCATAGTTTCCCCACTATCACACCCAAGGTCCTCACTACTAGTCAGAAGCATCTGGCATTCGGGGTAATGCGCTTGAGGCCATGTGACCAATTGGGTACGGGCCGCCTCTGGGTGCGGAACCGAGACGTTACAAAGTGGTATCAGAGGATTCTCTTCTCTTGACATACTCTTTATAGCCTTTATCCAGGGATAATAAGGAATAGGAACTTGGTAATAAGTTGTTCCCAGGAGTAGCTAACCCGTGTACAGGGAAAATCCAATCTGCCTCGTTTATTGCAATTTCTTCTGGTTTTGAAAGTTTACAGTTGATCCGATTTTACCATTGGGTGATTCACATGTTTTGTGTTGTTACCATTGATGGTATTGAGGTTCTATTCCTGTTTCAACCCGATGAGATGAGGTTATGTCGTCTCTTTCATCATATAGGCACTTGTTAGAAATCACATGTCAAACATTCTTCCCATGCCATCTAGGGTGCATTAGAAAGTGCATGTTATTGTGATAGATGTTGTATCGAATATGGATGATGTTGTGATAGAGGCCTTGATAAAATACCTACTGTTTGATATGGTATTGTTTTGTGTAATGTTTTGTTTAGATGAATGCAAAACTTTGGTTCTTAAGGTGTTATGGGACCTCAAGGACCGGAATTTGGTGGATCATTGCACTGTTTTCTTGTTTTTAACATGTATAAGATACCAGACATTGATTACTGGGGAGTATGGGCCCCCACGGATCAGAATTTGGTACTTTTAGAGTTTGTTTCAGTGTTTTATGGGTTACAGAGTAGTTTCTCGGGCTTACTATCCGGAAAAACCTAGAATACATGCTGTGTAGTTTTGACTACTCGTCATGTGTTCTTCTGTTCAGGAAGAAACATCTTTTCTTATGTACACACCGTGTACATTATGTACATGCCTTGTAGTCTCTGATCGTGTCGAATGCCATGTGGGAAGAGACACGGGATAGGTAAAATCTTGTTAGAACACACCATGTACCAGTTGTGCACGCCATGTAGTGTAATCCTAAGATCCCCGTCGTGTAGCTAACAACCTGGGTCGGTGGATTCTCTTTTTATACACATTGTTTCCACCTTTAACGCACCATGTAGTCTGACCCAGGTACCCGGCCGTGTCATTAACAACATGGGTCAGTGTTATCCTTTCACGTACACACCATTTCTGTTAGGAACATGCCGTGTATTTTAAGCCACGTGTCTGACTGTGTGACTAACAACACGGGCCAGGTGAAGCTTGTCCAGTAAACACTGTGTCTTCCGGGAACACTCTGTGTAGTCTTGTCTTAGGAGAGTCGTGTGGCTTAACCATGTAGAAGTACTCGGGCAGGGTAAGAGCATTCAAGTACACTTCGTGTGTTTTGAGAACACGTCGTGTGTTTGGGGTGTCACACGACCAGTTTAGGTAAAAATACACACCCATGTGAATGACTTCAGGGAATGCACCGTGTAGGTAGTGTACATGATGTGTAGTCTTTTTTTGTAAAACTAGAATTCTTTCTTCCTCTTGTTCCCTTCTTACACTGCTTGTATTCATTACTTGGTAATTATGATCTAAGGTGTCGTTGACCTTGCATAGGCATGCCACCGAGACGTCCTCCAGCTATCCGCCAGTTATAGGGCAGTGATCAGACGTCGGATACGGCTGATCAGCGACTTCCAAAGGATCCTCGTGTTGTTCCAGTCTTGGAACCAGCAGTTATACATGTTACCGGTGTCGATTCACAGTTCATGGAATGCTTCATGAGGATGATGGAGACCTTTCAGGGAGCACCGCCTCTTGCCCCGTCGATGGCTAATTTGACGTGGGCCTTCCAACAGCAGCATCATCCCACTTTCTCAGGGGAAGGAGGAATTCAGGCTGTAGAGTCATGGCTAGAAGCCATGCTGACGATCTTTGAGCATCTGGAGACACCTTCAGATAGGAGGGTGAAGCTTTCAATTTATATGCTTCGGGACTCCGCCAAGAGTTGGTAGGATTTGATCTCACAAGTGGGTCATCAGTAGGTTATGGCTTGGGAGAAGTTCCAGCGCATATTCTATGACTACTTCTATCTGGAGAACTTGAGGGATGATCGAGCCTGGGAGTTCATGAGTCTTGAGTAGGGTACTCTTTCGGTTATTTATTATTCCTCTCGCTTTATCGAGCTTCAACGCTTTACACCCTCCCTTGGGGGAGATGGGTTATTTTTGGAAAGAAATTTTGAGGATGGCCTCAGACAGGACATCCTCTCTCAGGTGAATATTTTCAGGTTGACTTCCATCACTTCCATCATCAACCAGGCACTGATCACGGAGCAGAATCTAAGGGAATCCGGAGTTGTGAGCCAGGGTGTCTCGACATCCAGAGTTAGTGCTTCACCATCTGATAGCCGGAAGTGCCACAAAGAGACTACACAGGGAGATCCGAGTAGGCGGAATGCATCTTCTGGTTGCCAGGTGTAGTGCTACCAGTGCAGGAGAAGTGGGAATATGAGGCTGCATTGCCGGAGAGACCTGGTGGAGTGTCGATATTACAGAAAGATGGGACACCTTCAGTGTTTTTTTCAGGTCTTCTCACCAGCATCCGGTGACCGGGGGATCATATATGACCCTTCATACAGAAGCATCTGCGCTAGTTTCTCACCAGTCTAGGAACAAGAGTTCTTACAGCCGTTCAGGACAAGGTGGAGGTCACGGTCGCGGTAGTCAGTTACTAGGCTACCAGTGATAACATGGTGGATCAGCTCAGAGTAGTCAGGTAGGGTCATAGGGCCGCGGAGCTGTCCAGACTTTTGCAGTGGAGTAGACTCAACTGGAGCAGGATCCTGGACCTTCTACAGTTCGAGGTACGATCCTAGTTGTCTTGGTTTCATCTTCATCCCTTCTCGATACTTATTCCATGCATATAATAATATTTGTCACTATTTTGGACATCCTTGGTCTATGTATATTTTCTTATGTCGATGTTTTGACACTAGACACTCCGTTGGGGACAAGAACATCCAGTGTACGTTAGTGCAAGGAGTTCCTTCTTGAGGTTGGTGGGTATCACTTTCTTTGGGATCTATATGTCCTAGAGATGACAGGCTATGATTTCATTCTCGAAATGGACTAGCTAGTTCCCTTCCAGGAAGTCATTGACTATTATCGTCACAGGGTGAGTTTCATATCACCTAAGGGTAGATCTTTTCTTCATAAGGGTGAGTGGGATGTCCAGGAGAGTAGAGAGGGTCCATAGAATCATGGGTTAGGAGGAGTTATAGCCTAGATTGCTCGTCTATATCTAGATGACCATGAGACTTCACAGATGGACTTTCCTCTATTGGTGGATCGTTTCAGATATGTATTTCCAGAGGACTTTTCAAGTTTTCCCCCAGAGCGCGAGGTGGAATTTTTGATTGAGCTTGTTCCATGAGTGGCACCGGTGTCCATTCCTCCTTATAGGATGGCTACACCAGAGTTACAGGATCTCAAGAAGTAGTTGGAGGAGTTGAAGGCAATAGGTTTTATTCGACCCAGTACTTATCCTTGGGGCTTGCCTATCATGTTTGTGAAGAAGGCAGACATCACCATAAGGCTTTGTGTGGATTATCGGAATCTGAACCAGTTGACGGTCAAGAACTGATATCCCTCTCCTAGTATTTATGATCTCTTTGATCACCATCTAGGAACCCGGGTGTTCTCCAAGATTGACTAGAGGTCTGATTATCATCAGTTGCTCGTTAGACCATCTGATATACCTCTCACAGCCTTCCAGAGCAGGTATATTCTATAGGAGTACTTGGTTATGACGTTTGGTCTCACGAACACTCCTGTAGTTTTCATGGAACTGCTGAACCGAGTGTTCCCTCCATAATTGGACACTTTCATGGTGGACTTCGTAGATGATATCTTGGTATACTCTCACACTCTACACGACCATGCTGCATATCTTGATATCGTTTTGAGTACACTGAGAGAGCATCATTTATATGATAAACTCTCAAAATGCCACTTTTTGATGGAACAGATTCACTTCTTGGGTCATGTTATCTCAGAGACAGGAGTATTAGTCGGCCCATAGAAAGTGGGAGAAGTAGTTTCCTGGGAGTAGCCGAAAAAACTCTTTGAGGTGCAGAGTTTTCTAGGGCTGGATGGATACTATAGACACTTCATACAAGACTTTTCATGCTTAGCATCACCGCTGACTGGTCTGACTAAGAAGAGTGAGATGTTCATGTGGTTAGATTATAGTGACTCATCCTTTCAGGAGATGAAAGGGAGGTTTACTTCCACACCGATACTAGCCTTTCCAGATCCAATAATAAGCTATATCATTTACTATGATGCATCAGTATCGGGCTGGGAGCTATGCTTATGTAGGGAGATGGAGTCGTAGCGTATGGTTCTCGGCAGTTGAGGCCACATGAGAGGTACTACCCAACACACAATCTGGAGTTGGCAGCTATTCTTCATGCCTTACACTGTTGGAGAAATTATCTTCTAGGAGAGAACTTTGTGGTTTTCGCCGACCACAATAGTCTCAATTACATCTTCACTCAGCATGATCTGAATTTGAGATAGCATAGGTGGGTTGAGTACCTACAGTCCACTGACTTTGATCTTGCCTATACGCTTGGGATGGGCAACACAGTGGATGATTCATTGAGCAGGAGGACACAGATGAAGGTAGATTAGAAGGCTAGTAGTGACTTGAAGATTATGGATCTATTCTCTAAGATGCATTTGGAGGTTCACGAAAGTTAGGGGAAGACTTTTCTATCTTCTGTATCTGTTACCTCTACGCTTTTTAATCAAGTTCGAATGAGGCAGCTATTAGATTCTGAAGGCCTGGTCCTAAGGGAGAGTATTTCAGGAGGGAACCCTATTATTGGATGTACTGTAGGAGAGGATGAGAACTTGTGTATCCAGGGACGTGTATGGGTCCCAGTAGATATACGCGAGGATCTGATGTGGGATTTCCATTCCTCAGTTTGGGAACATCGTCCTGCTTCCACCAAGATGTACCGTGATCTACACCATCAGTATTGGTGGCCATGTATAAAGAGGTATGTTGTCAGTTTCTTCGTGAGGTGTTCCACTTGTCAGCAGGTGAAGGCAGAGCATCAGCGACCAGCAGGGCTTTTGCAGCAGTTACTCATTCCCAGGTGGAAGTGGAACGACGTCGTGATGGATTTAATGAAAGGGTTGCTGAGGGAGCCTCACAGGAATGAAGCATTATGGGATGTCATTGACAGGCTTACGAATGTCTCTTACTTGTTTCCAATCAAGGAGACCTTCGTTGTTGATGAGCTAGGATGGTTTTACATCCGTGATATTGTATGTTTGCATGGAGTTCCACACTGTATAGTTTCAGACTGGGATTCTCGTTTTACATCTCGACTTTGGAAGGGACTTCATAAGGTTTTGGGTACGTAGGTACTTTTGAGTACAGCTTACCACCCCCAGACAGATGGCCAGTCCAAACGTACGATTCAGGTGCTTGAGGACATGCTCTGAGCATGCATTCTAGATTTTTGAGGTTCTTGGGAGAAGCATATACCTCTTGTAGAGTTTGCCTACAACAATAGTTTTCAAGAAACTATTCAGATGGCTTTATGAGACTTTGTATGGTAGGTCATTCCGATCACCCTTATGTCAGTTGGATGTAGGAGAGGCAACTTTGTTGGGACCTCTTCTTGTTTAGGAGACCACGGAACAAATAGAGTTGATTCGGAAGAGTATGGCTACTCCGCAGTCTCGATAGAAGTCTTATGTCGATCAGTAGAGACATCCTCTAGAGTACTAGGTTGGGGATAAGGTTTTTATGCATGTCACATCGAGGTTGGGACACTAGAGGATTAAGAGACATGGTAAACTTTCACCGAGGTACGTCGGGTCATTTGAGGTGTTGGAGAGAGTGGGGTCGGTTGCCTATCGGTTGCAGTTACCTCAGAGGTACCGATCTGTGCATGAAGTCTTCCACATTTCTTAGCTTTGACATTACTTTTCAGACCCCTCACATGTTTTCCATCCCAAGGAGGTTGAGATCGAAGTGGATGCGTCATTTGAGGAGCATCCTATCCGGATTGTGGACCGCAGTACAAAGGTTCTCCAAGGCCGGTATGTTCCCTTAGTATGAGTGTTGTGGCAGCACAGGGGGTTGTAGGATGACATTTGGGAGAGGGAGGCCGATGTACGAACGCAGTGGCCAGAACTGTTCGGGGTTTCTTCTTATACTCCGGGTTTTGGAAATTCGAGGATGAATTTCATTAAGGGGGGATGTTTGTAAGAACCTAGACCTTTCTTTAAGGTATTTTTTTCTTTTTTTATAGTGTTTTTGAGAAAAGAGGAGTTTCTGTAAATTTTTCAAGTACACGCCATATACTCGGTTACTGCGGGTATCCATGTGCTAGCCGTGTAGCGGCCTTGCACACGGCCATGTGTAATGACCTGGAGTCCGCCTAATATGGAGTATGGAAACAGAAATTACACGCTGTGTACTTCCAAATTACATGCCATGTATTCTGTTTTTTTCATTAAACACACCGGGGTCGCGTATGACGGACAAAACACACCTCCTCTAGGTTTCATTCATCTGAGAGCACCAACAAGCCATGGATCATCGACGATTCCCCAAGCCTCTGTCCATCCTCCGATTTGAACACCGTTGATTTCCCTAGAATTTCATCGGTGAGTTCTCTCTTCTGCTAGAACCTCGTTTCTTGATTCCACTTCTTTTCCAAGTTATCGTGGGTTGAACATTTTAGACATTTTCTTAGATCTAAGGAGTTATAAGTAGATTTAGGATTTGAGGATCAAGTATATTGATCTCCTAACCCCTAGGTAGGTGGTTTGTTCCTTTCTGTAGAAATTGTTTGTGTTTTATGTGTAAATTCACTCAATACCCATGAACGGGGTATTGCGCGTTTACAGTTTTAGCCCTATTGTTTTCTTACTTTTCTTGTATGCTTGAGTATATGTTATTGATTGTGAATAGGGTGTTTTTCTTTTCTTTGGATGTATTTCAAATTCATTTTTTTCCTATTTTGACCTTTGGGTCTAGTTTGCCTGCTAGGCTGCTTTTACTTTCCCATGCCTAGTATTGTAAGATGGTGTGACTGTTGTTCTGTTATGTTGTTGTGTTGTATAATTCTAGCCAATTATTTCATGAGGTTTACCTTGGCTGTTACACACTAATACAATTTTTTGACTTAAACAGGGCCATGAGAACCTGGTGTATACACCATAGGAAGAATTGACTTTGAGGGCTTCTCCAGAGTGTCTTTATAATTATAGTATGTGAGGCCACAGGGCGAATTGACATTGAGTTCTTCCCCAGAGTGTCTTTAGTTCCTCGATGTGGGCCATAAGGGGAATTGACGTTGAGTTCTTCCCTAGATCACCTATAGTATGATATGAGACTATATGGCTAATTGACGGTGAGTGCTTCCTCGAAGATTCTATACTTTAGATGAACCATAGGGGTGAGACTATGTGTTCTTACCATAGGGTTGCTTGTAACTATTAGGTAGGACCAGAGGGGATAGGCTATGAGTACTTCCCAGAGGGTTACATGTGGTGTTTATCTTCTTTGATTAGCTGTTGCTGGATATTTGGATGGTGGCTAGGTTAATGCTTTGTGCCTTCCTGTTTACTGCTTTCTGTACTATCACATGTAGTATACTCACTAATTTTTTGGCACATATCTTGTGGTAGTTTCCTACTGGGATTCGTCTCACACCCTGTTTGGTCCATTCTTTTGGGCCCAAAAAGAATATATTGTTGCAGGTATAGACAAGGGTAAGTTCCCTTCTACTCCAGGTACTTGATTGCATTAGAGCTGGAGAGCATGGGACCAAGATGAGGCTTGCGATGATGAGGAGTTGCTTATCTGTTTTCCTTTTGTACTTTGGTTTAGTACTGTATTCATCATTATGACTTGTTTGACTATTTTCATAGAAATATATGTATCATGCATCATTTATATATATATGCTCAAGTTGTTTCTTTATCATTATTTCGATGTTTACTATTTTTGGATATTTATTGTTTCCATTATTGTATATTGTTTATCTTATAATGTTTTACTCTACCAATGAAGGCATAGTTTCCCCAATATCACACCCAAATCCCTCGCTACTAGTTAGTAGCCTCTGGAATTCAGGGAAAGGCGCTTGAGGCCACGTGACCAACCGGGTAGGGGGCGCCTCTAGGTGCCTTCCAGAACTGAGACATTACATCTGGATCCGGAATTAGTGAGGATAGAATTATTTGTTATAAAAATTCTAAAAATCTTTTAGAATGAAGTTGTGATCTAGTTTAGCCTACACTGATAGTTCCCACCATTGGTGTGGAATATCCTCGAGCATATAAGTTTTCAATTAAACTTTCAACTCTATTGGTGTTCCAATCAAATACAAGATATGATTCATCCTTTTCAACCACACCTCCTCTTTTGTGGGTTAAGAATCACCTCAGAATATGGGTGGATTATTCTACATGAATTGGAAGGAATAAACCACATTTCTTGGCTCACCACTCTAGTTCCTTATTTCCACGACATTAAATTCTTGTAAGATACTCCAAACCAACTCTTGGATCACTTGTGGTTCAAGTGAAACCACATTCTCATTATCTTTTTCTGATTGTTTTCTACAATGTCTATCAGGTGCCATTTTCTAAACAGACAACAAACTCTGTAAGTCTCACTCTCTAGAAACTGAAGGATTAGCATTTCAAATTTGATCACATAAACTATCACACATTTATTTCTAAAAAAATCAAGTTTATTCATTTTTTAAAAATACATTCTTTATTTTTAAAATTAAACCATTTTCAAAATGCGTTAACCATGCTCATTAAAAATCATACATTTGAAATGAATTGCCGCATTTTCAAAAAAATTCCTCCTCTTCACAAAATCATAAATCATTACTTAATATAAAATATAAAATCCTAGTGGTATGTCCTTACTATACAATTCATTTCATGTTCATATCATTGGCTAAAACCATGACAATGAGATTCCAATATATTATAAGTGTATCCAAACCCCTTGTGTACCAAACTCCGTGGTAACCTAATGTTTAGAATAAAGAGTTCAACTATGTATTTTTATGCTCTACATTTCATGTCCCGACAATGTTACTCCTTTATAATATCACAACCCAAGGAATCAATAATAAATAATTTCAACTCCAAGAACAAGAAAACTAATGACTATATAATCCAAAAGGATAGGAACAAGTCGATACCACTTCTACCAAACAAGTTTTTTGCTTGAACAAACTGATACCATTTGTAATTACACAATTATCCTCATTTTCTTGAGAAGATGATGAATAATTACTTTTCCTTAAGAGACATCCCCAAGATAAAAAAGGAAGGACATAAATGCTGATGGGTTTCAAATGAAAGTGGGGGATGATTTACCCTTTCATAACTAAAACCATTAAACCAGAAACCATAACAAAAAACTGACTATATTATGTATGAATAGATGAATAACAACTCAACCACTTCATTTATATCAAAACCAAACCAAAGTGTACTATAATAGAAAACATGTAACTATCAAAGTAAATAGTGGAAGATAAATACTGGAAACTAAAAAACTACTATAGTACTCCATGCTCCACAAGCTATATTCTCCAACATCACCAAAAAACCCATGTATCACAAGGTGGTGCTAAATACGTGTGATACTTTACCTTTTTCAGTGTCCTGAAAGATAGCATCTAAAAAAGCCCCAATGTTCCAAAGAATGGGTAAGTATAAAACTTAGTAGGCCTTCCCCAATGACTTCCCTATTCACACCACTAGTATTGAAAAGTTAGAAACATTTAAATAAAACCATTTATATAAAACAATTATTCCAAACAGTTTATAACTAAATATAAACAAGTACCAAGAACCATTATAACCCAGATAAAACAAGTTCTATTTTCCACCAATTTTCCAAAAAGTCTCATTTCTAGAAAAACAACCAAGAAATTCATGAAAACCATTTATAAATATCATTTTGGAATAACCCTTCCACTTAACTTTATCACACACTTAACCATACATGCTTCATTTCAACAGTTCTATACTCATGAGCGGTCTCTCATCCAATTGCATTGTATCCTACTTACACATTCCCTTGATCCCGATTCAGGAACCTTGTACCCCAATGGTATATGTCCCTTATTTAGGGGACATTAAACATGAACTCACACAAACCATATATTCCAAAACCATTTAAATAAACCAATTCAAACCATTTAAATAAAATCGTTATTTTATTGAAAACCATCAATCAAACCAATTCAAATAAACAATTTCCTTTTAATAAAATCATTCCTTTTGTTTAAAATGATTTAATAAAATCTAATTAAAATAGTTCTATAATAATCAAGTTTTAAAAATATTCATTTTAAAATCATGTATCAAAGCACTTTATTCAAGGGCACCAATTTTCCAAATTTCCATAATTTATTAAACTGTCACTAAAGAGGGTTTCCAAAAATTTCTAAACAGCCAATTCAAAATCAATTAAACATAAGATATTCAATTTGATGGAATGAAAAATCAGTTGTACTAACATGATTCTAAATTAAATCCACCTACCTTGATGGTTTTTGTGAAAACAAAAAATGGACGAAGAACGCTCACGAAACCAGGTACGAATTACACGAAACTGCTATAGATCTATTCTCATATCAACAACAATACCAAATATCAACATATTTGGAATCCAAAATCTTATATATACCCATAATGGGTGTATATATTATTAATTAAGAGGAGAGTATATGGATTTCTTGTTAGATCTAAGAAAACATGAAAAGATCGAAGAAGAACAATGACATACCTCAAGAATCGGGCTTCTAAACACAAAGGAAAGGCTTAAAAATGATTCCAATTTTCTTGGGACAGTTTCTCCAAACATCAAGAGAGAATAATCCTAGGTTAGGGCCACATAGGAGGATAAATGATACACTTAGATTCAAAAATTTGTGAGATCTAGTTTTTTAGGATGCCACTTTGAACTGGCGCATGGTTTAGTCACACAGTTAGACAAACTATGCACTGCCCATGCATTAGATACTGCCTAGGTAGACCCTTGCATGACCTTCTTGTATGGACTCCATAATTTTTTTCCCATCGTTCTGAAGCTAATTTCCAACATTTCTAACTCTACACAATTTATCCTAGGATTTTGCACTGTTTAGACAAACTGTGTGCATCCAGTGCGCCTTCCCTTTAGCCAAAAAACTCTCCAAACATTCACCAAACTCTCCCAACCATCACACATATACTTTATATTCATGAAAATCATAAATAAAGGGTTATGTGCTAGAAAATGAGGGTACTTAGTAAAATAACTACTCTTTCACACCATCACCAAATCTTTCAGTTCATCTTAAATCTCGCATAGTTTATTCACAATTTCTTTTGGTTGGGTTCTCTTATAATAATTGATCTAATTACTTAAAATAATATATCAATTATAAATTATTGTAAATAGAATGTGTCTGACCAATTTATATTCTCTTTGAGTGTCTTACTAGGTGTGTAATAGTAGGTATACTCATAATCCATCAATTAAATATCAAATTTGAATCAAACACATATTTTTTCGGGGTGATTACCCCTAGGTGAATCTATAACATATCCACTTCAACTTCCTAGTAACTAGATAGGGACTAAATTCCTGGAAAACATACAATATCCACTTTACCGAAACATAGGTACTTTATGTTATAGGTAGACTTATCTTAAGGGTTTTCATTAATGTTCTATTATTATAATCCGCCAAAAAATTGAAGTGATTCGTAAAAACAACTAATATAATACACCAAAATTACTAAACCCTACCATGATACCAATATAAGTGACCGTGACCTACACTCATAGATATGTTTCTAAAAATATATAGTTTCCCAACATTCATTAGTACATACTTTGATGACCAAAGTTAAACATGTCATTATTTTACCACTTTTTTATAATATTAAAATTACATCTCATAAATAATCTCAAAATACTATTGATAATTTTTTTTTTTTTTATAATTATTTGTAAAAGAAACTCATTAAAAAATAATTTTGTACATTTCAATATAATTGAGCAACATTATTTTCTTTTCAAGACTTATTGTAACTCATTTTCATCCTCATAACATTGATTTGAATCTTAAGAAATAGTAAATAAAAAATCCTAAACTAGGGGAAAATAATTAAACATATATCAAGGATTATATCATAATTATATGTGAAAAAATTATTTGAAGGATAAATATATTATTAACAAGTACATTCAATAATATTAGTAATCTATATGTCATGATAGAAGATAATGTAATTCCAAAAGAATATAAATATATCATGGAATAATATTTTGATATAATTATTGAAACATGAAATAAGGGAATAATATCATATGTTTATGGATTAATAAAAAAGTTTAAATAACATAAATCATTACATCATATGCATAATTCAAGTCTTACTTCCAATAATTCATAATAGTGTGTCCTATGCTGACTTCTCATGCACTATATATATATTCTTATGACATAAGAACTTTAGAAATTAAGTTGCAAAATTATATAATTTCAATTCATCCCATAACATAATTAATATCATACATATGTGTGAATAAATATTTCAATAATAATATCATTAAAAACTATAGAAGTTAAAATGATATTTATATTCTTTTCAAATTCTACCCCATAAGGAAAAATTTATAAATTCAGAGATAATCATAACATGTAAACTTGTTGAAACTGAATTACTATCCTATGATATTATTTAACCAAATAGGTAAACACCCATAAATTAAGATGATTAATTATATTTTATTTAAATTTTATAGATAAAGGGTAAAAAAGTTAGTCAATAATTTCCATAATCAATTGATGTATGACTATCCAATTGAACACCCATTAATAAATGAAATGGAACTCAGTTCTTTTATTTTTGAAATTCATATAATAAAAAATAATTTTTTTATATATTGGATGATTATATAAGAAAAAACCAATGATTTATCATTTTTATAATAGAGAGGAATATAGAATCGAATCATGAAAATATTTTTCTTTGAAAAATTTGATAACATCATTTAAAAAGGACGTGATTTTCAATTATATTTTCAAAAATATCCTCTTAAATAATATGATGAGGAAAATTAAAAAAAATATTACATTAAAATAAATCCCAATAATATATCCTTTAAAATAAATAAGTCTTAAGTTAATAAATGTTTATTATAAGTAAAAAATATTATCAAAAAATAAAATTTAAATTTTATTATTTAAAATACATTCATTGAAACCAATATTGACAAAAAATATAATAAAATACTATTTTGAAAATTGTTATGTTTAAAAATGATAATATTATAAGTTAAAACATATAACATTCCAAAAATTTATTTTAAACAAATAATTTTCTCAAAGTTATTATTATCACAAAACATCATGCTTAAAATGAACTGCTATATACTATATGAATATAATTATGTGATAATTATAACATAACCTTTAAGATCATGTAATTTCAGAGTAATGAAAACATTATAGAAAATATGTATATTGTTTTTAATTTATTAAATTTTATTTATAGATTCTTATTATTTTAGAACCATCTTTTTTGTATTGTTATTTTATGCTTCAAGATATATTTTCCTCCATAATGAGTTTTCTTTTATTTTGTGCATTGAAAATATAATTAATTTCAAAATATATATAAATATTACTTCTATGTAATAAATTATTTTATTTTTAGAAATAAAATATTATCTTAGGTTGAGGTTTTTAAATTTTCAATAGATATATATTTATGTGAATTATGAAAAATCTTAATTTTTGTTAAATTATCATTTCTTTCCATTAGATAAATTACTTCAAAATTAACATTATGTTTTTAATTTTATATCAAAGTAACATAAGAATCATTTTTTATAAATTACATTATTAATTACAAAAAATGGGCCCTATAATTAATTTTGTTATAAGTTCATTTTTGAGCATAAAAACAAATATTTCTAGAAACTGTTTTTATTTTCACAATGTGTTCATATCATAATTAATAAAATAAATCATTATGTATTAATAATTTTAGTGAATTTTATATATTATATATTTCATTAAATATTTTAATATTCATCTAATAGTTTTTTAAGTTAGGGAATTGAAGTAAATTCAAGTTTATGCTTAGAATTTTATTTTTCTGACAACTTGATTTCATTGAACTAATTTTAAAGTGAGTTGACACCACATATAAGAAATTAATCTTTTAAAATTTTTAAAGGGTTTTTATTAAGAAGAAATAATACAATTTAATAATAAATACTTAGTTTTAGGTCATAATTAATTGTGAAAATAATAAAATTTTGTTACCATATTTAAAGATAATTCTAGTTTACGAGGGAGTTAAACCAATATATAATGGTAAAAATTAGATGTAATCATTCCAAATTATTGTTAAATGGAGATATTTCAACCATATATTATATTATATTATATTTATTTTCCATTTTTTCCATTTCTTTTAAAATTGAACTTTTATTTTTTAAAACATTTAATTAATTTCTTATGTGTTTATCCCCTCGCTTATAAAAGGGAAACTATACTTCTCACCTATTGACACATTTTTCCCTTATAGATTAACAAATACCTACTCCAAAACCTTCCTAGAATACAAAATTAATAATAAAAATCATACCACTCAATGAATATGTTGTTAGAGAACTGATTAATGAATCCATACATACAGTAAGGGTTCTACATCATAATTTTTAATTATTTGAGACATGATTGATGTTATTAAACTATTTAGGATTATGAGGTCTATATAATAATCCATTTAAATTTTATGTCCCATTTTCTTCATAATTCATGGAATTCAATGTTATAGTTCATATTATTTTATCCAAGGGGAATTGTTTTTATAGTTACCAAACTAGTATGGGTTTATCATCTCAAATTAACTTCTTCAAGATATATGTTATATTATACACCTATATAAAATTATGAGTTATACCTATTACCCATTTAATATTTTATAATATGAATATTCTTATTCTTATTTCATTTAATGATCTATTTATATTTTTTACTTTAATTATATTTAAGAATCAAAAGGTACTAAAGTAGTAAGGGTTTTATGTTACAATCTCACTTTTTTATGAGGATTGTTTATGCTTAATTTTTATATGGCGTAGATATATGATCTATATCTCCATAATCCTTTTCTATTTCTCCTTCATTGGATATTTTTTTAAATATTTTTTCCCTTATATTATTTTCTCTCTTTGTACTCAAATTCCTGAATAAATGCCTTTTTTAAGGAAACCAACATTATTTCCTTATTTATTCAGGAGTCCTTTTAATCCATATCGAACTTTTCATTAAGTTTCTTTCAAGAATATTAATATTTTTTAAAAATTATATTTTTAAAAAAATTACAAATGTTTGAGTTTCTTTATAAATATTTAGAAGTAATTTCCATACTGCATTCCAAAGAAGGTTATTTTTAACAAAGCTGTGAAAAAAAATATTTGTTTTAATGTATACCACATGAATAAATTCTCTCTCTGAAATGACTAATTTTTACTTTTGATTCATACATTAAAATATTGAATTTAAGTTTTCAAATAAAATTGGTTTCCAATTATTTTTCTAATTTTTGTATTTTAAATTAGTTATTAAAAAATGAAAAGTGTATATTCCTAAAAAATTAAAATGATTGTTTTTTATAATTTTCATCTATTATAATAATATATTGTGTCGCTTATTATTTACATTGGATTTGATACAATTTCACTTCCTTTATTAAATATATTTATGGTTTATTATTAGGCTAATGAAATATTTATGTACCACAATTTCTTTTCTATGGGTTAATTTACAATGACACAATAAATGTTATCAAGATCTTCTGGTATACATATTAAATGATTATTATTATGTGATGGGTGGGTCCATTATAGAAATATAAAAAAAATGGTTAAATTTTATTATTATATGAGATAAAAGAGTATATGATAGGTTATCCTAATACTAATATAACATTTGTAGTAGGATATCCTAAGACAGAAATAGGGAATACATGGGGTTATTCAAAGATGGAAATAGGGTACACGATATGTTGACCTAGGCTTGATATAGGTACAATAGTGGTTATAAGAAGCATAAAATATTGTGAATTTATTGGTGGGTAGATTGCATATAATATTTCAATTATTATAACCATTAAACACTTTAATCAACTCTTTTATGAAATGATATTTTCATAATGGTAAGATGTCAGGGATCCTTTTATGGAGACCCTTTCCTTTGACACATATCATTGCATTATTTTAAGCATAATTAACCATTAAATTACAAGACAAGGATCGTAAAGTCTTGTTACTTTGGAAGATTAAGTATAAAATAAAACATCATGAAAACTTATTTTATATCATCTCTATATTGAGATCCTAAATTCCATTAAGCTCATATATCTTCATAAGATTATTATTGTTTCTAGGCACAGCGAACGCATTGTAGTGGAGGGTGATCTATTAAAATATAATTTAATAATTTTTTCCCAGAACTATGAGTGTCGATCTTGGATGTAAAATTTGTAATTAATTTATTTAATATTTGAACAACTGAATACTTAGGTTTATAAATTTTCTTCTTTGATAATTATTGATTATCTAAAAAGGCCCTACCTGATTTCATCCATTGCATTTGTGAGGATACAAGGGTATAATCCCTTTTAAAGTGATCCATATGTGATCCAATGGCCTCAAAACAATATCACTTGTATTTTCAGTACTAGCGTAGAAAATTGAATGGTTTGCGTTGTTCATTATTGATCTCTCATTCTTCAATTTTAAAGAAATTATCTATTGGGTTTATCATTATAGAGATATAGGATTAGGATGAGTCAAGAGAAAAAACATTTGTACACAAATTCTCCATTACTAAACATGAATTTGATTTGAATGAATAAAACAATTGACATAGTAATCTTTTTATAGTGCTGGAATTTTGGTTACAAAATTTATTTTCATAAAAAACATTAAATATAATTATAACCATTAGTGAAATCCCATTTCACATAATATTAATATTATTATTATTATTATTTGGTTCACCAACTTGCTTAAAATGGATAAATAATATTTACTGAATCATAAATAATTATTTTATCACCAGACTTGGTCTTGGTCCGTTTGAAATCCTCTTGCATTTGTCGGACACCAGAATAACGATTTTATTCTCTTATCTAAATATTTTATTCACAAACTCGTAAATATGTATTTATTTAATATTTAATAAAACAAATAAATTTATTTTATTCACAATCTGGTAAATAAATATTTATTTTTATCAAATAGTCAATATAACTTGAATAAAATTATTTCTTAGCCATGAGAATAATATTTATTCCGTTAATTAAATTAAAATAGTATTTAATCGATACCACAAGAAACACATATTGTGTGACCCTAGAGGATTACTTCACATTGAAATTAGGCTGGCATTCCAAAAGTCCAAAATTACTTTCTAGCAATAAGTCAAGGTGCCCAAGAGAAACAACATAAAGTTGTAATAAAGAAAACCACATAAGGATGCTCACTATGTAATACAATCCCTTTATCACAATATCTCATCAAGAAGGTTTCATGGAGATCTCATCAACCTATATGCTCGATAAATCATTCTTTGACTGTTTGAAATGAACTCATCATTATACGATGGCCATGGAATTTAGGGATACGGTTCAATTTTAATCAAAGGGTTAAGATATAAACTTCCCTAAAGATGGATGGTACAAATCCTTACTTGACTTATCCATTAATAACATGTCATTTGTGATGCACCCAATGTACCCTACTTCCAACCAACATATGGTGTGATGATTTTATTTATAAAATCTAAGTCCATGAGTCATGACATGAATTAAAGATAATATTAAAGTTTAATAAACATTAAAAATGCTCATAAAAAAGGATATCCAACGACACAAAAACATGTGGAATTCCAAATAGAAGGTATATTCTCCTAATCTCCCATCTTGGAGATTACCATGTGAGAACTTCCTAAGAAGAATCACCATCTGCTTATGAGTACTCACCCTTGAATTTATATATACTATGTTTCCATTATAGTATTTTATCAAACCATATAACTATATTAAGAATATTTTCATAGCACTTCAATTTTCTTATCATAGTGGGGAGAAACTATGACCTTATAAATGTGAAAAATACTCTAGGAAATTATTACATTAATGTCATGTTGAAAAATGAACAATATATAAAAAGATGTTTAATTTAATATTTAATTCATCAAATACTCATGTAATAATACAACAAAAAGTTGGTTCTTGGACACCAACTCTAACAAACTCTCACATGGACTGGATCCATCTACCTACAACTTTCAGTCCGCAAGAACTCACATGATAATCTAGTTTTTGTTGAGTCAAGGATTTAGTCAATGGGTTTGCCATGTTGTCTTCCATGTAAATACTACTCACTTCAACCTCATGTATCTAAGAAAAAACCATCAAGATATGATATTTCTAATGTATGTTCTTCATCCCCTAATGGGACCATGTCTCTTTTACGAGAGCCACTACTGTAGTATTGTCAAAATAGAGTCTGATGGGAAATTTATTGCTTCGTACCACATCATGCTCTTGGATAAAATTGAGCATCCAAAATGAAACTTTAGCTACCTCATAAGTTATAATATACTCGTAATCTATTTTAGAATCCTCAACCACATTCTATTTTATTCTCTTCTATCTCAGAACGCATCTATTCAAAGTAAAGATGTATATCTTATATGATTTCATGTCATCTTGATCAGTTTGAAAACTAGAATCTACATATACACGGATGATTAGTACCCTATCTCCTCCATAATCCAAGAATATATCATTAGTACACCTCAGATACTTAAGGATAGTCTTGACTACCATCCAATGGAGGTCACCTAGATCATCTTGACATCTTTCTACAACACTTAATATGTAGGTGACATCAAGCCTAGTATATATCATTTCATACATAACTGGCCCAATTATTGATGTGTATGGTATCCTTTTAATTATATTTCATTCCTCAGGGTTCTGAGGACACTTTTTTATGAAAATATAAATTCTATGTGATGTTGGAAACAATCCCTTTTTATATTATTCCTTACTGAATCTCTTCAGTATATTGTCATTGTATGTAATTTGACATAGGACAAGAACCATCTTGGATTTATCCCAATGAATCTTGATCCCAAGAATATATACTACCTCACCCAAGTCTTTTGAGGAAAGAAATTTATTGAACCATGAATTAATATACTGTATGATTGGTATCTCATTTTTTAATAAGTAATATGTCATAAAAATTTACTATTAAGAAGAATAATTCACTCCCACTAAATCATTTATAGACACAAGGATCACATTTATTCTTTCTAATACCAAATTTCATTATTACTTCATCAAAATGAATGTTTCATGACATGGATGATTTATTTATTCCATAAATGTTTTTTTAGGATTTCATATCTTATTGGAATCATTTGGAGTTATAAACACTTCAGTTTGTGTCATGTAGACATCTTCTTGATGGTTCCCATTAAGGAAGGAATTTTTTAAATCAATTTTCCAAATCTCATAGTCATGTAAATCTATAATGGAAAATATTATTCTAATGGATTTCAACATTGTAACTGGGGAAAATTGTTTATTGTAGTCAATACCTTGATGCGGTTTAAACCATTTTACAACCAATCGAGCCATATAGGCACTATCTTTTCCTTTCATGCCCAGTTTCTTCTTGAATACCCATTTTCAACAAATAGTCTTTACATCCTACTAGAAGATCTACCAAAATCAATATTTTTTTATGATACATGTAATCCAATTCAGAAATCATGGATTCATTCCATTTCATAACATTTGTTCCACTTAATTATTCCTTGTAGGTTAAAGGGTCATTATTACCACATAATGATGAGTCACCAATCCTCTAGTAACTATAAAAAATAGATTGTTATAGTTCTATAACCTCTATTGTACTCCTATATAGCACTTGTGTTTCAGGAACACTTTCTTCTTCAATGGGTGTTTGTGGAATCTGATCATATACCTACTATTGGGTTTCTTGAATGTTTATTTCATCGAAGTTTATCATGTTCCCATTATCTCTTTTATAGATGTGATCCCTCTCATGGAATATGGTGTTTCATCCCACTTGAACCTTTTTTTCAAGTTTTCATATCCGTAATATTCACTTATTTCCTTAGGGTATTTTATTAATATAAACTTTCTACCTCAGATTGAAATTTTGTTACATGTAGAGGCCTTAACAAAATCTTCACTTCCCCACACATGTAAAATCAATAACATAGTTTTTCTTCCACTCCAAAATTCGTATGTAATACCATTTATCAATTTATTTTTTTACATGGTTTAGTATTTGTTCCATTTTTTGTAATGAATATCCCCAAATGGATAATGTAAGACTCTCGTAACTCATCATTGAACTCAACATGTCCTACAAGATGTGGTTCCTCCTTTTTCTTACAACATTCCACTAAGGAAACTAAGAAGTAGTGAGTTGGGATATGATCCCAAACTCTCATAAGTAATCAACGAAGTATTGATTAAGATATTATACACCGCATTCTAAGTTATGTTTCTTAATATTCCCACCAATATGGTTCTCAAATTAATCCTTGTATTCCTTAAATTTATCAAAACAATTCTACCAATAACTCATTAAGTTAATATATACATATCTACTAAAATCATCAGTAAAAGTTAGGAAATATGAGTACCCACACCCTGCTTAAATATAAAATAGTCCACACACATCGGTATAAACTAATTCAATAAGCTCTTTATCCTTTTCAACTTTTTGAATAATTGGGGCTTTCTTCATTATTCCTGGTAAACATTCATGACATACACTGAGTGGTTTAAGTTCTAAAGAATATAAATATCCATCTTAATGTAACATTGTCAAGAATATTTCATTTACATGAACTATTAGTTGATTCCAATGTTTGGTGTCATACATTCATGTGATGTAATTCATTATCGTTTTTCATTACATGGTTCATTCAATCAAACAAGTAAATAGAATTATATAAATGGGCCTTATGATAACAAATGTTATTTTTATAAAATAAGAAACATTTATTTTGATATTTTAAAATAAATCCATCCATATGTTTCTTCGATATATAAATAATGGTTTGGTAACTAAAGTCACATAATAACAACCATTTAAAACCAATATCATTCTGGTTACCAATGTGAAGTGGTAGTCTCTGATAGCTACAAAAGCATGTTTATCACATTTGGATTCCCATAGATCTACCTCCCCTTAGTCAATTTTTCTAAATCTATATGGTTCTTATTGTTTTATAAATATTTGAGAACCAAAAGCTATATCTAATTAAAAAAAATTAGAAATTGATAAATTGATCTTGATAAAAAAAACTCACCTAAATCTTCCCCTTCCTTCTTTAGCTGGGTGCAATTTTTCTTCCAACATCCCTTATTAACACATGTGAAATAGGAAACAAAATTTTCCCTTAATTCCCCCTTGATATTTTTCTTCAGGGAAGGCTATGAAGAATCTTTGGGATTAAATCACATTTCATTCCCTTTCTATTTTTTCACTATAAGGACCGAAGTATTTTCAAGCTTCATATCTTTATCTTCTTGGAGAAGAAGGGTAATAAGATCTAATGAAAACATATAAATATTGTTCATACTAAAATTCACAAAAACAAACTAGAAAATCTTTGGGGGAGTGATTTTAGAATGATAAAAGTACCTCGTTCTTCGGGTATCATAAACTATAGAACCTCTATGTGCTAAATTTTTCTGTTTAGCATGACTATGTAAGGCCCAGCTAGGTAACCCACTCCAAGATTCCTTTGAAAATGTGCCTTAGAAATATCAAAAAAATTCTGTCTATATCTCTCCTGTTAAAGACCACAAAGGTTCTCAATCATGCTATACATGTCCATGATTTTGTGATACTTCATGAGTTCACTATACATAGATGAAAGAATTAAACATTGAATGTCGACCGTGTCATTCATATGTTTTTTATAGACTACAAACTCTTCATCAATAGCCTCTTGTGCAGGTGGATCAGCGGTTGGGGATTCCAGTATGTAAGATTTCCGTTCATGGATTAGGAAAACCAAAAGGCAAATAAACCACTCCTGGAGGTTACTTTATGTGAGAATATGTTCTTTATCGAATATTGATTATAGGTATAATGTGGATTAAGAGATTTTTATTTAATTCTAGAATTAAAATACCATATTATTATTACTTTTATTGATTAAAAATTTTCTGAAAAAATAATAAACTAATTTACTTTATTAAATCTCACACTATTTCATCATGCCACAATATCCCTCACCATTAAAATTGAAATTTCTAGGTTCTAGGAAATTTTAGTGTAAAAGATCCCAAATCCACTTATCATAACGTAAAAATGTTGGTCAAGCTATTTTGAAGGTATTTATGTAGGAAACTCTTTTCCAACTGAAGGCTTAAATATCCTTCATCCTTTGATGGGACACCCTATCGAGAAATTCTGACTTATATTTTCTCAACACTTGCCTCAAAATTACTCCATGTTTTCAAAGGGATGTTTCTCTTAATGGAAAATGGTTATGCCAACCCAAAAACATCATTAGAACATCTATTATAAAAGTAAGTGTCCCGAATAGGGTTGGTCAAACACATAGATCTGTTGAGTTTTGTTCCTAGTCATGTAACTGAATGCTTAGTTGGACTTAATATTTGATTGAGGAATTTTATTTTATTATGAACAAACTTTTATCTTGGTTTATCTTTTATATGTCTTGTTTATATTTATGTGGATGTTTAATTAATTAATTAACCATTTTTGGATAAAAAATTTATGCAAAATCAATTTTATTTAAATTCTATCTTTTCATATTAATTCATTTATGTGATCGCAATCTTGCATCAACAAATATAATTTTAATGCATTTGACAGAAAATAATTAATTAATTAAATGACCTGATCATGAGATTATTTAATGGTTTTTTAATTAGTAGACATTAAATTATCCTATGACCTGGGGGAAATGACTCCTTTTGTTGAACTTGGAATGAACTACAACATTCCAAATGTCCTCTAATGTATCACCGAGTTGGAACCATTATGGTTCCCGGATGAATTGTCTCCACACAACATCGGATGATCCATTAATTAAAAATATTTATAACTCACACACAGGTGAGGGGAACTAAATTATTTCTTAAAGGTAATTACATAAATATATTTGGGCACATAGGGAATACATAATCATGGAGAGAGGGATGACTCACATACCATATTTTATTTTAATATTAAATAATTTAAAACCCATGCAATATATTTAATTAAATAAATTCCAACACATACATGGGTCTTGGTCAAACTCATTATGGGTTATACATGCAACAAATATGCCAAAAGTAACTAGATAGAATTAATTTCTTGGTTCGTACTTATAATTAATATGAACATGCTTGTATTAATTAATTAATTAATTAATTAATTCCATTTCATCTTAATGATCATCTTAACTTAGTTGGAGATACCCATAAATTTGGAATTCAAATAAAATAATTGGAAGAACCACTAATTATATGTTAATTATAGAAAATTAATTGATAATTTAAAATTGGTTAAATCTATTATTAATTTGTGAAACACAAAACGGTTTTTTGATTAATAAAATATGGTTTTAATGCTGAAATTTTTCAAATTTAATGTAATTTTAGGTTTTTCCCATTAATGGGAGACTACATGGCATGTGCATCCTACTACGCTCTATGTACCTCAATTGTCATGTAACCATGTCAAACAATTAGGGCATTGGTGTGTTAACTCGGCCAGACTATATGGTGTGTACATACCATCTACACACCTTGTATCTGCTTGCTACCTGCCAAGTTGTCCATGTCAACACATGGTGTGCAATAAAATCACCTTGTGTTTTTAATTTTACATCACATCTAGATAAAATGAACATGGGTATACACTGTGTATTCCAGCCACAAGCCATGTAACCCAGCTTTAGCGGTGATGATTTGGAACATCCCGGTGGATTCTCTAATCATTATTCATTTGTTCATAAATATTAATGAAAATTAAACACTTAACAAACTTGATTAATATGCTGATAACATGTTAATTCAAATCAGATTAAAGAATTAATTTCATGAAATGAAAACCTAACCATCATTTCTTATATATCAAAAATTAAATAAATAAATTTAAATTTAATCATAAGCATTATATGATACCATTTTTTAGTTTCTAATGAATATGATTCATTATGGTGGACAGAAAAATATTAAAATTTATTTTAATAACAGTTTTTGGAAAACAAGATTGATGATCTTGCATGTCAAATTTATAATAAATTTATTTAATATCTGAAGAAAAATGAATACCTTGGAATAGGATATATCTTCATTAAAGATGGTTAATCTTCTGAAAAGGCCATTCTGGATTTCCTTCATTGGGTATGTGAGGATCAAAAGGTAGAAAAACATGCATATTATAATCATATTTGAGAAAACCCACTCAATCTTCTAGTGTTAGGGAAGCGAATTGAATATCTTGTGTTGTTCGTTCTTGACCTTTCATTATTCAGTCTTGAAGAAATTCTCTCTTATGATTCTCATTATTGAGAGGGATCGGGGAGGATGAGTCGATAGAAAATTCATTGTGCAAGACAATTCTCTATTCCCTAACATAGAAATAGTTTCTAATGAATTACATAATAGACAAAACTACTTATTTATAGATCTAGGATTTCATTTTCAAAATTTAATTATATAATAGCCATTAAATATAATTATAAACATTAATGAAATAACATGAGACATAATAATAATATTATTATTATTATTTTTTCATGCACCAACATTCACAAAATGGAAAAATAATATTTACTAGATGATAAATAATTATTTTATCACTAGAAAAAGGATTGGTACATTCAAACTCCTCTTTCATTTATTGAACACCCGAATAAATATTTAATTATATGAAAAAAATAATTTATTCACAAACAAGTAAATAAGTATATATTAAATATTAAATAGAGAAAATAAATTTGTTTTATTCAAAATCTGGTGAATTAATATTTATTTAGTTTAAATGATCATTTAAAATTGAATAAAATTATTCCTCAGCCTTCAGAATAATATTTATTCCATTAATTAAATTCAAATATAATTTAATCAAGACCAATGGAAAAAATTAGTGTGTGACTATGTATGATTATTTTTCATTGGAATTTGGTAGGCTTTATTAAAGTCCAATATTACTATCTAGAAATGGGTCACGGAACCCAAGATAAAGAACATATAGTCATAACGAAGATAACCAAATGTGAATGATCATTATATAATATAATCCCTTTATCATGTTATCTCATCAACCAGGTTTCATAACAGTGTCATTAATCTATATGATCAATACAACATTCTCTAACTATCATAAATAAACTCATTGTAACACCATGGCCATAAAATTTAAGGTGATGGTTCTATTTAAATAAATGGGCCAAGATATCAAATTCCAAAAATATGGAAGGGAAAAATCCTTTATTGACTTATCAATTTATAATATGTCATTCGTGACGTACCCAGCATACCCTACTTCTCACCAATGTATGGAATGATAGATTTTGTTAAAAAATATAAGTGTGTGAGTTGTGACATGAATTAATGATAATATTGATGTCTATGGACCATTACAAACACTCCTAGATGGGAATATTCGATGACACCAAAACATACAAAATTTCTACTGACAGGTTTGTTCTCATAATCTCCCATCATGGAAATTACCAAGTACAAACTTCTTGAGAATAAACCTCATATTATTATGAGTACCCACACCTGATATTATATATACTATGATTACCATTCTACTATTTCATCCTCAAACAAAATGATATTATGAATATTTTCATAGCACTTTGATGTTATCATCACAATAGGGAACTACTATGACCTTTGAAATGAAAAAAATACTGTAGGAAATTATTACATTAATGTCATGGAAAAAAATGAACAATATGTAATAAGATGGTTAATATAATATTTAATATAATAAATATTCATTTTATAAATGTAAAAACATTTGATTCTAGGAAACCAACTCTAATAATTACCTAGGGATTACATGAACAAAAAGGGATGAGCTAAAAAGACTGTAAGGAGATAATAATAGAAATAAAATGTAGAACATGGGCTAGAAGGAATACCATGATGGCATAAAAGGTATGAAACATGAATAAACATAAGGAATAATACCATTTATAACATGTAATATATAATCATGTCATCAAAGGAATGTGGAAAAACATATAACATGACATAAACATGAGTTATGGACACCCGCTAAGACTATATAACATGATATAAAACATACCATAAAGGAAACAGGTTCACTACATGTCCCAACATGAAATCTCATGAGACTAAAAATTACCCATTTAATAGGAGTTCTATCTAGGTGCACCTGACATAACATTTTCATGAATATGGGCATCACGTGAATAATAAATATAAGGGTTACCCATGAAAATAATTGGGTATAATAATCATGTCACAAGGAATAACAAATGAGAATATCATAAATTTTTTTGTGAAATAATGGATTGAAAACATACATAGATAGTAATAAGGTAAAATATGAATGGATAATGATAATTAATGTCTAATTTAAATTAAAACATGTAAAATTTGTGTTTGAGAAACTTTGTAAAAGAATTATTTTATGGTCTTTTCATGAAAATATTAAAGATAATTTAAAGAGGAAATGGTATATTTGTTTCCATAAAATCAAAAAAGAACAATGATATTTTTTCATGACAAAATTAGTTATTTTATTAAAATAATTGTGTCTTAAAAAATATTGTGGTGTGTACTTTGATTTGGGTGAAAAATAAGGACGTTCTCTTGAATCTAGTTTTCTTATCGGGAAAAATTGAAAAAGGAACCTTTCTAAAATATGTATTACCCCATAAAAGAGGGTGATATAATCTAGAAACATGATTTTGGAAAATATAAATATAATTTAGAAGAATTATATAAAAATAAATATGAATTAAACTATGTTATGTTGAGAGAAACATAATTCTAAAGGAAAAAATGGAGGTTTGGGTAGAATCAATTACCTTAGGTCTAAAACAATTTTGTACTTGACACTAATTTTGTGAATAAAAAACTTATACTCATTAATAATTATTTATAAATACATTTCAACATGTAATTGACTAATAATAATTTTATTAAGCTCATTTATGGACATTTGATAAGTTATAGTTCAAATTCACCGTTCGAGAGTGCTCATTTTCTTCGTTTTCATGGTCGGTTCGCTTATTCATGTAAAATAGAAATAGATATCCATAATTGATGTTATAAGTTATTAATGAACATATGAATTGTTAAATTATCTTATATAAAATTTGTATAAGGTCTAATGAACAATCATTAGATAAAAATCTAGTGATAATCATTTGGATTATCTTGGGTTGGTTTTGTTCATTCCAATTTTTTTTTGTTTTATTATTTAACATCATCTGTATATTGTGATTCAAGAACATTAAATAGGATTTAATACATATATAATCTCCTTTTTGAACAATAAAAATGTTTTTATAACCATTCTTGAAGTAGTTAATGGAAAATTAAAATTTGTCATCCATGAAGGCGATAAATTAACACTTCATTACTAACATTTTTATATCTAGAATAAAAGGGAAAGGAGATGGTGGTTTAATGATAGATTATTATATTACCCTAATAGTATTATAGTATAGGTATTTTAAAGGACTTTTAATTCCATTTTTATTAGTAGTGGTGAGGATAGAATAAGAAAATAAAATAACTCCAAACGAAAATAAAAGAAAAGTAGAGAGATATTTACCTCTTTTGATTTTTCCTCCTTGAGAACCTACTTTGGGAAAAGGTTTTGAAATTTTAACGATTCAAAGAGATATAATACATTAGGAATAGGTTTTCTAAGATATTTTAGTATAATTTCGACAAGTATAAAATCATGAGAGGTGTGAGGAGAAGAGGTTTTGAGGGGTGGAATTTATATTTAAGGAGAGGGGCGCTTTCTCATTATTTAATGAATTATTTTATTGTTTTGGGAAATACTGCAAATAGTTTAATAATTATCTCAATGTAAAGTAAAATAATTAATTTATTTTAGATGTTATGGTACATACATAAAATATGAATCAATGAATAGTTTTTTTACATATAATGCATATATAACATACATTATCGTACATTACTAATCACCAAAAATTCATCTATTTTAGAAAAATCAAAAAATTCACAATATCTGTTTTCTAATGTGTAGAATTAATAAATGGAATACATATTATCAATTTTTTAAAATATAAAAATTTTAGCTTTTCATTAAAATTATCATTTACTAAAAAATATAGCTTTTAAAATTATGATTAATTTTTTATCACTTTAAAAAATTAAATAATTTCTAGTAAAATTATCTTATAATCATAAGAAAACAATATATAAATTTATCAATACATTTTATATAAATAAATTTTCTTTTAAATAATTATATTTATTATAAAATTTTAATTAAATATTTATAACTTACAAATATACCAACACTTAATTTATAATATTTATAACATTTATTTACATATACTATGATATAATTATATCACTCTTTCATTTAAAGGATGCCTAAATTTTATTTATAATTTAATGGGTGGGGTTACTATTCTAATGGATAGTTTAATATTCATAAGGTTCGTATTACTATTCTAAAGGTCGCATTATTATTCCTTCGGTAAATGTATCTTAACTTCTATAAATACTTCTTATTTTATTCTTTCTTAATTTATAATTTTTTTTATTGTGTTATTAATGTAATTTATACTATATTAAATAATTATAGGAAGTTATCTTCCATTGATACAAATTTCAGGTCATTACACATGTTCTTTTATTCTATTATGATTAATGTATTATGTTCTACCATGATTTATGATATGAAAAGTTTTTGTTATGTATGAATTACTTGGTATGATTTTCGAATTTTAATCACTTTTTATCACACCCTTATAATAATTTTCTACTTAAAAATGATCATTTATTGATATCTCATTTTTTAAAATTTTCTAATTATTAACCCTCACCCTATAATGTGTTTCTTTTTCACCAAGATATGAAAAACATTTTTATATGTGATACATCTATAAAAGATTATGGTTTTGATGGACTTAGTTGGAGATGGTGTAGATGTTTTATGTATATATTTTTATGTATCTTATTTTCTAAAGACACTAATACTTTACGGTTCTGGAATGAATATAAATGTTGTGTAATAAATATACATATATTATGATGTAATATTTATCTATGTAAATATTGGGTAACAACATTTGTTATAAGAATATGGTTTAGTTATTTTTAAAAACATTTAATTGTAATATGTATTTTGAACCCTTATGATAATCCAAATAATATGATGAAATCCAAATTAATCTAAAGAAACTTGTGTGGTTTTCATTGAAAATACACCCTATTTGGGATACTAGTGAGTTAATGTTATTGTGAAATAGATGCACATAGTTTTAATTAGTCATATTTACCCAATAATATCTACAGATGCATTATGGGTCATAATGTAGTATTCATTTCTTTCCAATGTTTGGAATACAATTGGGTGTATTAAAATTTTCTTGATAAATAATTATGATGTATTTGAATAGATAATGGCCAAGTATGACCTAAGATTAACCTATGGTTTCATAGAGAGAATATAAATTGTCATGATTTATATACCATTTTAACGATTTTTTGGATTATGTGATTACACACTACATTATTTTACACTATACATTTGGTTTTATTTAATAATTATAACTATAAGTAACTATATAAATTTTTAACATAAAAAATAATGTAATAATTTTCCTCAAGAGAATTGAAATGAAATGGGAAATGGAATGTGAAATTTTTTTATTATAGAAATCAGGTTATCTTGATATATGATTAATAATATGAATAGTAATGATTATTTAAATAAACCATATAAGATAAAAGTTAAACTTCACAAATTCCATGGAATAAAGAAGATTCATCTTCCAAAATTTCACAAAAATGGGAAGAAGATCCAAAAGAATAGTATCAATGGAATTAGATGACCATTTTTTTGTGTAAAATAAGGATATATAGTAGTGTATTTTTTGAGAAAAAATTAATAGCCTAATTAATGATATGGATGGGAATAATGATTTCCATTATTTATTATCAATGATTGAATATTTTAAATGTGGAATGTATGAGAATTATGTAAATCCATGTCTTATGAGGAAATCAAGAGAATAGTATCAACACATTTATAAAAGATATGGTTTTAATATAGAGAATGAAGACAGTATAGAAGATATATGAATGTTATGAATTAGTTTAATAATATTTCTTATGGTAAAAGTATGATACATGATTAAATTGAGATTGATGAATGATTCATAGTTTATATTGTATCAAATAAAAAATAATAATTAGTGATATGATAATTCATTTCTAATGTTTTATAAATAATTTTGAATTCCTAATGTTTTAATGTATTGGGTTTAGATAATTAAGATAATTATTACTGAATAATGGTTTTTTTATAAAAGTTATATGGAATTATAATCATAAAAGGATTCTTCTATAGTTGTTTTGTACTATGGATCATCATGTATATATTGAATACAACTAATTACCATGAAAATTGATTGATTGGTTAGGTAATATTACTGAAAACTAAGTGATTTAGGGATTCAAAACCCTAAATATGTTCTAATTGATTAGATGATAATATTTATTTTGGATAATGAGATAATGGATATTGATATAGTAATTTTGATATTATTGGTGACAATAAAATTGATTTTTGATTTAATGAAAGAGTAATTTAAGTTATATTTAAAGAAGTTTATTTTCATAGATTTATGGAATATATTATATATTTTGTGATTTTAATTGAAGAAAATGGAGAGATTCATTTTTTGGAAGTATATATGTTTCATTGAATTTTTTTTGGTGATTCATGTTATTAGCATGTTTTAGGAGATTATATGATCAAGGTATTCACATGTTTGGTATGTTATATTAAAAGCCACTTTCTATTATTTGGGGATCATAGTAAAGCCTATTTTAGAAAGTTTGTGACCTTTTCGATATTTTTTTGGGTTTTTAATACTAGTTATGCATGATTTGAGGAGTTTTAAAATCATAATATTATTGTAGAAAACTAAGTATATCATTGGGTGTTATTATTGTAATATTTTAGAATAATATTTTAAAAGAAAATTTATTCATATTAGTAATCATATCATGTTCAAGATAATTCTTGGTTTCAATAACTGATTAGAGAATAATAAAATAAATTTTAACTTATTTATAAATCTTATCACAAGCCATCTCGGATACCCTGGTAGTTTGATACACGAGTTGGTCCTGACATGGACCAAAAACCATTCTTCATTCCCACAGGATGTTGACTAGCACTAGGAATCTCATAAGGTAATGGTGGGAACAGTCCTACCACACAAGCAATAGAAGAAACAAATACAATTCAGTATGCTCCAAATAATACTACATAGTGATTACAACACCAAAGTCAAACATGAATATAAACCCAAAGTAAAACTATAAATTACAACAAATTGAAAGCTAAAAACCAATTTCCAAATAAGACACATCACTCCAACCCGAGATATCAATAATCACAACCTCTGAGATGTGATTTTTCCTTGCTCAAACATTGAAGTGGGGAATCTATAAATACTTGAAGGCAGGGGTAGGCTATGAGATAAAATCCCAGTTGGGTCTCACCAAGGATTCCATAATAAGATAGAACATTAAATAACCAAATAATGCTTTAAATTTTAAATAAACAAGTATGTAAGTATAAAAGTACATTAAAAAACAAGTTTTACATTTCAATTGATAAAAACATTTCAAACTATGGCTAAATTAATATTTTATATAAAATAGTTTATATAAATTCATAGGTCTTGGGTAAAATAGATTACAGGGAATGTAATATATTAAATTAATAAAAAACAAGTATCATGGTCATCCTCCAATAGCTATGCTAGTTTCAGGTTTTGGGATCCTTAGACACTCTAATTGGTGATCATAGAAATATGTGTACATGCATCCCTTAGTAACTGGTCAAAGAGGACCCATCACTATCCCATCATGTATGTGACCTGATGATCTATGTTTTGTTATAGAATTAAAATTTGATATATTTTTTTCTCAAATAACTCACTAAAATCATACGGAAGAACATGCTCAAACAATCAATAGGGAGAAATTTATCTAAAAAATGATCAGAATAAAATTATCCTACATTCAATGTCAATATTCCAATTTCTATTTAAAACCTAGAATGAGATTCTAATTAATCGATTCTTTTTTCAAGATAATAACTTTCAAGGTTATTATCAAAAAAATCTATTTTTCTAAAATTATAATTTGGAAACGATTTCACGATTTAATTTCAAAATTTCCATCAAATCCCAAAATAATATACCAATTCATTAGAATTGGGGGTTTCCTTGTATTTCGTCAAAAAGGAAATTCAAAACCAAATTAGAATAGAATTGGGTTTTTCATAATATTATTTCAATACATTTAATTTAATTCAAGAAATTTGGGGTTAAATCAATTGGTTAATCTTAAATAGAACAACATACCAAAATAAAGAGATCACATATTACAACACCCCAAATGGAAAACTCCAACAAATAATGTTGAAAATGGAGACCCGAGAATCAATATTAGATTCAACATCCAAAAATAGAGATTAGGTCCCATAACAACATCTAGATCTATAAAATCCTAAGGAGGAGAGAGTAAGAGAGTGAGAGAGAAGGAATATGGAAGGACTCTTACCAGGATGAGACTGACCAACATTCTCTGAGATTCAATTTGAATTTTAAGGTGTAAATGAGAGATAAAATTACATATAGGGATACTCCAAGGAAGAATAAATGGTTCTAGGGTTGAATGGGATAATTGAGATCTTAAACAAGGTGTTTCAATATTTCAAAATAAAATTTTGGAAATAAACATTACCATATGCATAGTTAGTTAGGTAGGTTCACATGGTTAGATGGTCTATGTACCCTAAATGTTTTCCACACGAGTGGGATGAATGATTTATACTAGTTGGGTTCATGGTTTTTCAAATCATGTGTTATCTGTGAAAAACACCAATATTTTTGTTTTTATAGTTTCTATTTGGTGGGAACATGGATTGGGAAGACCGTGCACCAACTGTGCATAGCCTTGATAGTTCTAAAAAAATTCCAAAAATTTCCCTATCAACACCTAAATGAGACCCAACCAAATAATTATGAAAATAGGGTTTAAGGATCACCAGAAAATAGTAACATGATGTTACATCCTCCCCACAATAGAAACATTTTATCACCAGAAATACTATTCAGAAGCTTCTATGTCAAAAAAGATGAGGCCACTACTACCTCATTAGTGCATTTCTCTCCCACATCTCATGAGTATTAGAACAATTATATCTTATCACTCGAACCAAAGGTATCATCCTCCAATGAAGTACCATAGTTTTAGAAGAAAAATTATAGATTGGATTCTTAGTCATGGATAAATCAGGCTCAATATTAAGATCACTCCAAATAAAAACATGAGATGGATCAAAAATATATTATTGTTTCCCTGATACATTAATATTGTTAAGTATTGATAATAGTTTCAGTGGAACTAATAAACTGTAATCCATTTTATCCACTATATCTATAAACTTAAAAGGTCCCAAATACCTATAATAATGTTTCCCTTACCTTTCAATCCATCAAAGAACCTAGCAGGGTTATTCTTTTAAGAACACCCAAACACCAACTAAAATTTTGATAGTTTAAGGAGGGGATCAACATAATATTTATACCATCTCTATGTAATATAAATTATCTGATAAATCAATGTAATTTTTTCAATCATCTCTTAAACCAGGCTTGGTCCAACCAAAGGAACTTTCACTAATCTCTAACCAACATAACAGTGATTCGAAAGGCCAACTATAATAGGCATCAAAATTACCCTTTATTATTATGGACTCATATCTATTGTGATTATAAAACTCAACCAGTCCCTAATGTTCATCCTATGATATACCAAAGTCAATAACATAGGAATGAAGCATATCCCCAAGAAACTGTATAGCACTTTTAATATGTCAATACAACATCAGATGGTATGCCATGCTTAAATGGGCCTAAGATCTTAATGCCCTCTAAAGTCATCTCTAAAAGAGATAAGTAAACCAAGGAACCCTTTAAAATACTATAGTATATGGTACTCTTAGAAAAATAACAACGTCTTTCATATATGTAATTCTAATCTCGTCAACTTTATTGTATCACGAATGGGTATAAAGTGATCTGATTTAGTCATCTGGTTGATCACAATCATTATAAAATTCTTATTTTCCTGGTTATTTGGAAACCCCGTGATAAATTCAATAGAGATCTCATCCCACTTTCAGGTTGGAATTGGAATTGGCTGAAGTAAACCTGAAGGTCTCTAGTACTCATCCTTGGCCTCTTGGTTCATATAACAATGAAAGAAAAAAATCAGCAATGCACAGTCTCATACCTAGAAACTAGGATCTTTGCCTCATATATTGTGACTCTTAATTTTTACACATTAATATAACATTATTTTTTTAGAATACATAATACATTATACAAATATATTCCCAAATATCATATTATTTAAGATCCATTGGAATCATGTAAACATAAAAAAGGTAAAAATGTGAACTACCTTATCTCCCACTAGGTTCTATATGACTATAACCCTTCTTAAACACATAATACAAAATATATATCTTCATATCTTGGGAAAGAAAACATAAAAATCGGTGAAATCAGATGATCAGTATGGGTAAAAGAGAGAGTTTTGTAATAATAAACATGAGAATAAGTTTATGTGACCCTGGACATAATATTAGATGAAAATATCCTTCATTTCAAAGAACATATACATGAATCATGGAATAAAGATTGGCAGTTCATAAGACATGAATCAAAAGGACTCAAGAGCATAATCTATGAATGAATAACATATGAATGAGACATGAAATTTTAGAAGACACAAAAATATTTAATATCATTACCTATAAGTCAAGGCATAGTTTCAAAACATATCAGGGCACTTCTTAGGGACTACACTTACTATTTGGGACCCACTACCATCCCTAGTCGCAATCCTCTATTTGTAAAGGATCAGGTTTCCCCATCTTTGCATAGTGGATTGAGACTCCATATATTCCCATAGTTGATCGGGTTTCCCAATATTCCATAGTTTTTCAAACTATTCAACTAGATTCCCATCATTAACTCATGAGATATAAATCAATACCCAATGCATTAGGGGAATATATAGGTTCTACCCATCTCATAACGAAATCATATATACATGTTCCACAAGATCATAAATAGTTATATCATATCCCATGAAATGAAATGGTTGTTAAAAAAATGTAATCATATATTAAGTTGTTCAAAAAAATATTTTTTTTATAATCATTTCATAAATGTATAAACATTAAATAGAATCAGGTTTCATTAGAATATAACTCATGAAAGAGAAATTGGTTTCATAACCATCATACCATCAAAACATAAACCATTCATAGTTATAAAATGAATGGAATCTTTGAATAATTTCCCCACAAAGGCATGAGTAATACCAACAGATGTTATCTTATATGGAAAATAATTTAAGAATATCTTTTAAAAACATTTCATGAAGAAAATATCATATCTTATTTGAAAAAAATATTTGTAAAACATGAAACATTTTTTAAAACATTTTCCTTTTAAAATATCTTTCAAATTTACAAAGTAAAATTTAAAACCAATAATAATTTATAAAATACCTTTTCCATAAAAATTTGAGCAAAAGATCATTTTAAAAACCATTCTACAAACAGTTTTATGAAACATGTTTTTTGAATAAAACCGGTATCTGACTGAAGAGAGAAATAATTTCATACCTTTTTAAAAGATTTTTCTTAATTATAACAAGTAATAAATTGTGGTAAAATGGTACGAATACATGAAGACATCATGACTAATCCATGGATAATAAAATTCATATGTATTCTTGAAATATGTATCATAATATTTCATAAATGAAATCATAAACATAACAATCCTAATTGTAAATTCCTGACCCAGGGTCCACTTAACTTAGGTCACGAGAAGGTGGGTCACACGGCCTCAAGATCCCATCCTCATACGTGAGGGGCCTCTGACTAACAAAGAGGGTGTAACAGTTGTACAATGGTGATATTATTACCCCTTATCAGAGTGGAACAATATTTACAATAATAAAAAATAAAAATAAGTGTATACAATAAAACAAAATAAATGAAGTGACAATGGAAGAATAAATAACTAAACAACAAACAACAATAATCAAATTCAACTAGGAGTGTCATATACATGAAATTCATGGAATGCTAGTATATAAAAATGGAATAGGGGACATGCATATACATAAACTAAAAAATGAAACAAAATATGTTCCATTATCATCTCAAGTGAATGACTGGTCCTCTACTTCTCAGCTCTATCTATAAGCAATGCATATCAAAAACTTATAGTAGGTTCCTTTTCCATATTAATAACTATAATCATTAAATATTCTCATGTACCATAAAAATCCTAATTCAGGTGTGAGATAAAAATCTCAATATTTCACCACCAATGGTGTCTAGAAGTAATACAAGTAGTGATCGTAACAAAATAATGTGAAGGAATAAAATAATGGTTAAAAAATTTGGAAATAAATAACAATAAACCTAAGGTTCTTATAGGATTCCAAGTGGGTAAATTTACTTCAACTCATGTTTGGTATGTAAGTATGATTAGTTAGTATTTATATAGCAATAAAAAATATATAGTATGGATATATATTGCATACAGTTATATGAACTAAGTATGTGGAGATGTAAGTGGAGATATACCTAGAATAATAATTATTGCTTGGACTGTGGCCTAAATAACACATTCATAACCAGTATAATGATCTTATAGGCTCAATAAACAAGGTATGTGGCCTTAAATATTGTAATAATTGGGAGATTTCATTCCCATCACTTCAGATAGTGAGTGTGGCATCATGTCTACACTCTAATAAGGGACATGGCGTGTAAATCCCAACATCCAACTAGTGTAGATGGTGTGAGACATCACGCTCAGTACCCAATATAAGGGATCATGATATTGTCATCCTCAACAGATCTCTTACCATCACACCACAACCTCTACAAATATGTAAGCACAAACATATATAAATATAATATTTAACATGAGGATATACCTCTCATTTCATGTTCACCAGGCCCATATTATATATAAATATTAAATATTCATTTTTATAATATACCTCATAGTGAAATACATCTCATATTTCCCTATTATTCCTGTTTAATTCCTTTTAATGTAGTACAATATTCAAGGAGCTTTTAATATTGCATGTAATGGACAGTGTAGCCTTGCCACCTATTATAGTTCACTACATTTCATTCATTTAATTATTTCAATTAAAAAACCCAACATTTAATATCCATTCCATATGAATCCAACCCATTAAATTTACCTAGGAATGGTAATTTCATTTATAAGGCTAAAAGGGACTTTTAAAGGTGATATTTCCAATAAAGAAATTTCTTACATGTGAAATTCCATGTCTAGGTTGTCCAAACACAAGGTAGGTACCCTTGGTTCAATTTAATCATTCTCGTTACAAGTGAAATTAAATTTAAAAGCTAATAAAAATTAAAAATAGGAGTCCTAGTCATTTTATTCCATTATCCACAAGGTAAATTTCACATGGAACACCCAAGGGGTGTCCATAAATGAGATCAAAATCCTCCAAAATACCAAACAAGGGTCAAAGCATGTTTATCCTGTTGTCTTTGTCAATATTTTCTAAATAACTCCTTTAAAAATGGTGAGCTTGAAAAATACACTGTGTGGAAAAACGATATAGCTATGAAGCATCAAAAATCAAGGGGAAAATGTTGAGAACTCCTTACTTAAGTTAATAGATTACACCTTGCTCAATATCAAGATCAAATTCAAAGTATATTGGGAGAAATCTAACAAGTGATCCAACACTTGGAAAATAGGTAAAATGATGTTGTACCTAAAATAAAGTGATGCATCCAAAAATAAACTTAGATAAATGGTAAGATACAAGAAGATATTACTAATATGGATCCAATGCTTCCGAAAGATCATGATTTGGAGTCAAGATGAAGAACTTTTCTTAATACTAGATTAAGGGGTTTGAGACCTAAAAGGGAGAAGAAGAAATCCATCCACTGGAGAATGGGATAAAAAGAAATAAAAGGTAATCTTATTAATTCATGGATGAATAAAATGGAATTTTCACCTTCATATTATGGAGTGAATGATTTGGTGGAATGTTATAGCAAAACTATGTGAAAAATGTGCAACAAACACTTCTTAAATAATTTCAGTACACTTTTATGGTGAAACAATATCCTAACTGTGTGAAAACCATGTGAATTTACTTGGTCTAAAACTTGAAGTTCTTCACATGGATATATGACTTGGGAAACATGCTTTCAGAAAAACGGCATGGCCCATAGCTTCCCACTATCTATAGACACACGGTTTATGGAAACTAGGTGGGCTATGATATATAGTTTTTCTTTACCATGCATCATAGATGTGTCTCCCCATTTTAGGGCATTGGACTCTAATCAATCCCGATAATCAGCTAAGACCACCTTGACTTGATTAGGAATCAATTTTATGGTCATTTGGGGGATTTAAATTACTAAATGAATAATATGTACCTTTGTGAAAAGACTAGTGATTACGACCCCCCCCCCCCTCGCCTCCCCCCCTCCATTAATAATGTCCCCCTTGAGTTAGCCTTATGAGGGTAAATAAGCATTATCAGTGAATATTTATAAAAATTGAGTTCATATATCAGCTTCTTACTCCCATGGATCATCATGTACTCGATCTCTCTTTCATATCCTTCATGCCAAATTAAGTGAATTTCTATAGAGTGTATTCATAATCTGATCCACAATATGAATTGGATACTCCTATAAGGAAGAATCTACATCCAATTAAACCACATCAAGATGAAATACGTTTGACGTGACTGGATATCAGAGATGAAGATTATATACATTAAATATTTCATTCATTGACCAGTATCTCTGTGGAAGTGCCAACTGGTAAGCCACTGGTCCGATCTATTTTACAACCTCAACCGGTCCAATAAACCTTGATGAGCACTTACTAAACAATTTAATACATATATTCCCCAACCTAGTTGATAATATTATGAAAAACTAGTTTCTAACACTGAACAAGAGATGTCACTGGTGTCTGATGGTATATGACTACTATATGGATTGATCTATCGTCATTCACTTTCTGATAATCTAGACCTACTCTGTATTCACCTGCATGAGATGTGGCCCAAGTATAACTACATCTTCTACCTCTAGCTAGCACATTTGTGAGATACACTCCCTATCGTATAAGGATTCACAAGTTTCCATCTTGATGGTATCCTAAATGGTGTTATTATAAGCGAAGACACTCTGTAGCACCTGAATAGTATGTTATGTCTTTCCAGTAGTCTTTGGGTGACAAGTCATGCTCAGAAGCACCTATATTCCTAAGACCTTCTATAACCCCTACCAAATTCGTGATGTGAAAAGAAACTCTCTGTCATATATGATATAATGAGGTTCTCCATGAAGATTTAAAACCTTCCTAATGTACATCATCCCTAGCTCATCTATCGATAATGTCTCTCGCATGGGAAAGAAGTGTGTGAATTTTGGAAAGAAATCAATGAAACCCCACACAGTATTGTTTCCATGAGGTGATATGGGAAAACTAGTCACAAAATCTATCTAAACATCGTCCCATTTAAAATCATAAATGGGAAATGTATAAAAAAGCCATGCTCGACACTAATGTTCTTCATTCACCAAAAAATAGGTTGACACCATGTGGGGAAGCTAAAAATATCATGTTTGATACCATGACACCAACACTAGAACCTTAGTTCTTGATAAATATTGGTGACACCACAATGAACTTCCCATGCTTATTTACGGAACTCCTACATCATCTCCTTTCTGATATCTAATGAGAGCTATACATACCCATGAAACTATAAGGTATAAGACCCATCAACAGTCCAATATAAAGATGTATCATCATTTTAAACTCTCTCCCTTAGGACAAGGACTTCAATATCATATATATGTATCATTCTTACCCATTCTATAAGAGTTGAAGTCACTTATAAGACCATGATGATTGTATCATGATGGTCCTCCCAAACCTCAATATGAATATCTAAGAATAAGGCCATTAGTCATCATTCACCATTGGGTTCTTGAACTACCTATGTCTAATTCTTATGAATCATATCATCGTCCATATAATTTCCTTTACCAAGCATATAAGAATGTCAGAAAAAAAACTTTTGTAGGTACTCAACCCATCTGCGTTGTCAATGATTTAGATCTCTCTGTGTTAATATATACATGAGGATTTTGAGATATGTTAATACCAAAAAAATTTATCCAAGTGGATAATGTCTCTAACAGTATATGGAATATAAATAAACCTGAGTTTGAGGTCGTAAGTCAGGTAATTCACCCATGAGGCCTTAAATGATGAAGAATTTACAAGATGACTCACTTGTATTGAATTAGAAAAACTCCAATATTGATACTTGATGCATCAAAATAAACAGTATATCTCCTTCCTAGATCTGGTAGAATAAGTATCATCACTATAGTGAACTGAACCTTCAACACCAGAAAGGCTGGTTCACAAGATTCTGACCATATGATTTTAAACCCCTTCTTTGTTAAGTTCATTAGAGGTGCTACAAGGCATGATAAATCCTAGATGATTCCTTTTTAATATGAAAAAGTCCCCAATAAACTATTAATGTCAATACATTATTGAACTATTCCACGGAAAATACTACACTCACTTTTTCTAAGTCTATTGAAACTCCTGAATCTGAGATGATATGATCCCAAAAATGGACCTTGTTGACCCAGAAGAGGAATTTACCAAGAAGACCATACAAATGATTCTCTATTATTGTATTCAACATGATCTCAATATAGTTGGAATGGTCATTTCTGGAGCATGACTACTGTAAAATTTCATCAATAAAGACTACCAAAAATTAGTCCAGGTATGTGTGGAAAAACGGATTCATAATATTCATTAAGACTATAGGTGCGTTCGTGAATCCAAATGACATAAAAATGTTCTCATAGATAGAGTACCAACATCTGAATGATTTGATAAGTATTTATGAGGACCAAACCTTCACCTAGTGATAGATTGATGTCATATATATCTTTGAAAACACACTCTCTTCTCAGAGCTAATAAAAAAGGGTATTCTATTCAAGCTAGTGGATACCAATTCTTCTCCCTGAGTTGGTTCAATTGATGGTAATTAATGAAGAGCATGAGGGTACCATATTAATTCTTTTCAAAAAGAACTAGTGAACCCCATAGATAAATATTAGGGGCATATAATGTTTCTGATGTAAGATCCCCCAATTTTTTTGAGCTCTAGAAGCACCTTAGTTCATTTCCTATAGGGTGAAATGGTCACTAGTGATTATCCTTAAAATAGCTCAACAGTAAACTCTACCTATCATACCATAGGTAGACTAGATATGTATTCATGAATGATGTCCCTGAATTTGTCTACTACCAAAGGAAAAATAGCGAGTTATCACCCATGTTTATCAAGGAGAAGACTGGTGATTTGAACCATCACATTACCCAGCCTCTACTACTTGGGTTAAGATCTAGTCGTACCAACATCACATTATCAGTTATGCATATTAATAATTCCCTATGGTGATGTAAATGTTACCCTCCCCCAATAGTTATCAATACGAGTTTGATATAGAACTAACCATCCCATCTTGATGATTAAATCAAATATCATCCTATTGAGGATGAAAATATTTCCCAAGAATGTTAAGCACATATCTATAGAGGGCATTCCTTACAATTGTGAATGAAATTTCATTAGATAACCAACAAGGTCTAAAGCATCATAATTCCAATAAAATGTTCTATCTAGGACTAGTATTCCCAAAATAATCTCATATATATAAGATTGAGATGCCCCTGTGTAATACAATGTAGAAACTATAGTAGAGGATACTAGAATAGTATTTCATACACTAGATGGTTTGGAACTCTGCTCCCTTGATGTAGGCTATGATGCATTGAATTAGATTGTATTTTGGCCTTGAGTCACTTCATGACTGCCCTGAAGAATCCTGATCTTCTAGCATAGAGAATCGTAAGCCTGACTTCCACTGCCTCAACCTACATCTTGGCCTGATCGACCAATGGTCTTCCAACTGCCTACCTATCAGGATCATTTGATCCCTGCTCCTGATCAGGGAGTCAGAGTGGATCCTCTCTTTATAGGTTCTAGAGTTAATTTCCTGAAAAATCTATAGATATTCCCATAAGTGGGTAGTGGGTATCCCTTACTCTTTATGATCCAAAAACAACAATAAACATACAATATTAGTAGAACCTATACATGGGTTATCTACGTCCAGGTAAATGGTCAGTTCCAAACTCCTTTATCTTATAGTCTCTAATATAATACATAAATTGTAATAAAAAGAAAAAATTTCCATTTAATACCACTTTTTAGCATCCCAAAATGGGGTCCACTTAACCCATGCCCTGATTAGGTGGGTCACATGTCCCCATGGGCACCTCACTGTATGTCATAGTTTGTCGACAAGATGTGAAGAAGTATAGGTGGTTCAGTTGGTAGACTATACCCTATTATCAAATTATCACATAAAAAACAATAATAAACATACAATATTAGTAGAATCATATACAATTATACATAATAAATAAAGCAATAGAAGAAGAACAAATAACTGAACACCTGATAACAATAGTAAAAAGCCACTAGGTAGTGTCATATACATGGAATACATGGCATGATGATATACAAAAAGGTAATAGGGTAAAGTAATATAAAAAACTAGAAAAAGAATCAAATAGTTCCCTATTATAATCTTGATAAGATTCTATGTTCTCCTCTCTTAAGATCCAACAATAATCATTTCATATCAACAACCTCTAACTAGGCCATTTTCCTTATTTAAACTTAAAATAATTCAATCTTCCAATGTACCAATGTGTCATGTGTAGGGATGGAGATAAAAATAACATTATACCACCCCCAATGGTGTCTATAGGTAATTTAGGTAGTGATCATAATTAAATAGTGTTCATGTATAAAATAGTAGAAAAAAATTATAAAATTACAAACCAGCCTACTCATATTGTTGTAGGTCACCTGGGGGTCCACTTACTTTGGATCATGGCCAGTATGGATTTCTATTTAGTCACTATATAAAAATATATAATTAAATAATATATATTTACAGTATATATATATATTAAATTCTCTTATATTAACCAAGAATGAGTGGATTTAAGTGACCACATACCTGAAATACTAGTTTTTGGAAAGACAAGGGCATAACTCTGACATCCATAACCAGTATAATGAGATAAGAAGATCAATAAATAGGGTGAATGACCTTAAATCTCATAATGAGTTGGATATGTCATTCTTATCACCCAATATAGTGAGTGTTCCAGAACGTCAACGCTCTAACAAGATATGTGGCACGTAAATCCCAATGTCCAAAAAGTGTCAATGGTGTGAGATGTTAGGATCCACAACCGATGCAAGGGAGTGTGATACCATAATCCACAAAAAATCCCTTATTATCATCCATAACCCTTTATAAAGGTGTAATCATATATATATATATATATATAACATTTATCATGAGGCAATACCTCTCATGTCATGTTCACCAAGCCCATAATATATATAAATAAGGAATATTAATGTTTATACTCTACAACATTGGGTAACACCTCTCATACATCCAATTATTCAATTTCAGTTCCACTCAATGAAAAATAATCTTTAAAGAGAATTTAATATAACATGCAATGGATGGGGTGGTCTTGCAACACTTTATAGTTCATTTCCTTTCATTCATTTGATTCATTCAGTTAAGAACAACGCAACATGAAAGAGACATTCTATATGATTCCAACCCATTCATCTTATCTAATAATGGTCATTCCATTTATAATGATCAATGGGTATTTTAAAGATGACATTAACATTAAAGAAATTTCCTATTTGGGAAATTCCACATATAGGTTGTCCAAGTACATGGGTGGTACCCCAAGTTCAATTTAATCATTCTCATTACAAGGTAAATTCAAATTCAAATATGTCTTGAAATCCAAATAGGCATCCTATGCATTTTACTAAATTATCTATAAGGTCAATTTTACATGTAACACCCACTATGTGTCCATAATTGAGATAAAAAACATCTAAAATACCAAACAAGGGACAAGGGTGTGTATATAGGTGAGTTGAGAAATTTTACATCAAGAACTCATTTAAAAAGGTGGATCTCGAAAAAATCCATCTTGAATCACAATTACATAGATATTAATATTCCAAAATCAAGTGGAGTGTGACTAGACCACCTGCCACAATGCCATATATGACTCCTTGACCGTTATCAGCCACAGATTTAGAGTAGGTTGGAAGAAATCTATGAAACGGTCCATTTCCATAAAAATAGGGCAAACAATCTTACAACTAAAAAGTGCAATGGATCTAGAAATAAATATATATTAAAGGTAACATACTGTAAGATCTTACTGAGAAAAATTTGATGCTTTTGATGTATTATTATTTGGAGTCCATATGATGATCTTGTCTAAATTTCAAGATTTAGGTTTTTGGGAGCTCAAATGTCAAAGAATAAATCCATCCAATAGAGAATGATAGAATAAGAAATATTAGTAATGTTTACGAAATCATTAAGGTAAAAATGGACTTTTCACCATCAAAATAGCGGGATCATGGTTTAACCACATATTTTGGACAAACTGGGTGGAAACCATGATTCCCATAATTCTTATGGAATTTCCCTACATGTATAAGGCACATTATTTTCCTATCTATGCGAAAACAATGATAAATCCTACTATAAAATATGTTTAGTTCCTTCCATGGTCGGCCTCCTTGTGTCACATTGTTTTTGATATTCCATGAGGCATAAAGTGTCCCAAATTATATAATTTCATGGTTTAGGGAAATCATGTGGGTTTGGACACATATATTTTACTAACAATGTATCCTAGTCTTTTCATCGCATTTTGTAGAGTAATATATGGTTATAACATGACATGTGTCTCAACGAAGACAAATTGAGACCAAATTACGTTAACAATTTGGTATCTTTTCAAACATAAACACCAAGAAAGAGAGATCATACAATGTTAATTTAAATAAAAATAAATGTATGTATAATAAACATATCATATATTCATGGGTATTAGATGCACCACACAAAATAAACGAGTGGTGAATAAGGTATAAATCTCGTATAAATAAAAGTGAGACTAGAAATCCCATTACCTTATTTCTTATCTCGTCATACTCATTAAAATACAATATAATAAATATATGTTTATTATACGTATAATACATTACCATATTATAATATATATATATATATATAATTCCATATATTATTTTACATATGACTTTATATTACCCTTTTATTAAAAATCATCATTAAGGTTACGTTTCTGGTAATAACTGCTTTGTTTTTTGCATGAGTCTGAATTGGTTATATTTTTGTTCCTCATAATTATATCAAGATTTAAATAATGTATAAAAGGATTTAAAAAACATTTATATTTATTATATACTTATTTATAATAATCTACAGAATATATAAATATAAAATTAAATACAACATTTATGGAGTTGGTAGGTTATACGTACATATGAACATTGTTTCCGATTTATTGTTATATTATATGAAATAATGTAAATGAAATATATATATATAATTAAAGTATCATTATTATTTCATTTATATTATAAATGTTTAGTAAACCCATCCATAATACATCTCTAGTAATGTGTGAACGAATCACCTCGCTTTGAATATATGGAAGTCTGCACATCCACAAACCAAGTAATCGTATTTACACAAAATAAAAAACATGATGGCATGTTTTATATAATAATTAAAAAGGAATATATATATCATAAATTTCATATATATATATATATATATATAATATTAAAAATATATTTTAATTATAATTCCCACCCACGAGAGGTGGTAATGGAAAAATGAACAACATCATCTCAAGAGGTAGTAGTCCGTCGTACACACAAATGGTATGTTTGTTTCCCATTAAATGGAAGTGTGTGTAGGGGTAGGTTGAACAATTTGAATAATAATATATAATTATACTAAGGATATTTATGTTATTATATATGTATGAAATAATAATAGTTTAGGTGTTGGAGAATGAAAATAAAACAATTGGGCTTGTGGAAGGATGTTACCACTTCTTTGGGTTACTCCTCCTGGTTTTCCGCAAAGGGATTTCTCGATTAGATTTATTTCAATAGGGGGGATTATATAATGAATTTAGGTATGCATAGAATATATTGATCATATTTTTTCTAATCTAAATTGATTAATAGGTTTGAATAAGTGGGAGGGTGAGTGCCTTTTTATAGTGGTGCAGGAGCAGATTTCTTGTAAATTTTGGAAGAGATAATTGTACCCACTTTTTTTCCATCTCATGTGGCTCCAATAATTGTCATAATTATATAAAATGGATGATTTGTTCTAAATATTATCATCAAATGATTTTTTCACACGTTTCTAGGTTATTTTGGACCTTAAGATTAAGGTTTCGTCATTTTTTAATCTAATGTTTCTCTTAATCTTTATAATTAATTTTAGTCAATGACATTAATAATTTTGGATAAAAGTAAATTAAAACTATTATAAATTATAAATTATTATTATACAAAATATAGAATCCATTTATCCAAATTATAATTATATAATTGGTAGAAATAAATTTTAAATTAATCCTATAGGTGTGTTGTGACAACAGGTTTTTACGTGAAAACTTTTAAAATTTTGAGATGTTTTTATATCCAATTTTAATGTAAAATTGGTTACTATAAACAAAAATGGATAAATGGGAGTAAAATTTATCTATTTACCTAAAAAGTTAAAATAAAATTTAATTATATAAATAAATTATATGAAAACGTTATTTGAATTAAAATTTAGTATTTTTCATTATTCATCCACAAATGATGTTTTTCAAAAAAAACACCTAAAAATCACCCCATGATAATTTTGATATCATAAATTAACAAATTATGTCTATTTAACAAATTAAATTTCTATAAGTGTCTAAAATTATTTTTATTATCTTTCATAGAAAGAAATAAAAAGCAGTTCATTTTTGAAAATAATATTTTCAAACAAGTAAAGACTTTACAAAAAAATTACGTGTTAAGTATCAAAACATTTTATTTATATAAAACAATTATATATATAATTTAAAAACTAGTTATCACTATTTATATAATTATTTTTAAAGGTTGGTTTAGCTATCTGATTTAAATAATTCTAATAATTAAATTATAATTTGTAGATACTTATAGTTGTGTGTAATGAAAGACAAGTCAATGCTGCATATAGCATAACAAAAACATGTTGTAACATATAATAAAAGATTAAATTGGTGTAGTGCGAATTGAATGACATCAAATAGAAACTAATTTTATTAAAAAGGGTTATAAAAATTAAGGGTGTTACATTCTTCCCCCCATAAAATGTATTACTCCCTCAAAAATGTTCATTCTAATACAAAAACATGAGGATACTTCTTCATTCATATATCCTAAATATCCCATTTACATCCTTATTACTGATGGTTTCTCCAAAAATCATTGTCTAGGTGAGTGGTATTATTTTTTATAACTTTAAATGTATGATTTATAATTTCAAATTGTTGTTCCTCATAATAAATATAGTACTCTAGTAGTATGACCTCTGAATCTAGTACATGTAAAGGGTTGGGTATGTACATCATCAAGAGATATACATGAAACACATAATGTAATTGAGATAGATTTGAAGTAAGTTCTTAGATATAGGCTACCATCTTGAGATGATGAATAATTTCAAAGGAACCAATATACCTATGTATTAGTTTACCTTTCATCCCAATTATCATAACCTTCTTCCATTAAGAAATTCACAAAAATACCTTTTCACTGAATTCAAATTCTATATCACACCATCAGTTATCACCAAAACTGGCCTACCAACATTGAGATTCTTTGATATTTTTTGGAATAGATCCAGCCTTCTCTACAATTTCTTCAGTGGTCTCATGTTCCAATATCATTCTTTCTCCAACTTCTTTCCATCACATTAGATCTCTACATCGTTTTCCTTTGAGGGATTCATATGGAGCCATCTGAATTATTATGTGAAATATATTTTTTTACAAAAACTAAAATAAAGTAAGGTGTTGATACCAATAACCTATGAAATCCAATTAAAAAGATCTCAACATATCCTAGAGGGTTTGAATTGTTCTTTCAGACTGACCATCCATCTGAGGATTATAAGTAGTGCTAAAACTCAATTCTGTATCAAGTTCTTTCTTAAGACATATCAAAAAATTTGAGGTAAAAATATTGTCCCAATAATATTAAATGGAATTTGGTATTCCATGAAACCTTACCACTTCTTTAATGTATATCCTATATTGATGATGTTGATATAATTATTCTCTGATAGTGATGATTTTAGCTAACTTAGTAAGGTGATAAAATTCCACCCATATATTGTTAAACCATTTAGAGGTTTTGGGGAGTCCAATGACAAAATACACAGTGATTTTCCCCCATTTACATTTTTCAATGGGTAATTGATGCATCATCCCCTAATAATTTTGTCTTTCAGCCATAGATTTTTAGAATAACAAGCACTGAGATACAAACTCTATGATATCTAACTTCATTCCATCTCCCCATAAGTATTAATTCAAGTATCAATATATCCTCATACTTCCCAAATAAATAGAGAATGAAGCGATATGAGCTTCCTAAAACATTTTATTCTTTAAATCATATATGGAAGGAACAAATATTCAGTTCCTAAAACTAATCATTCAATCTTAAACAGGATTAATCTTTAGAAAATCTCTAACTATATTTTACAGCTATAGATCTTTCTTCTAAACCTATGTTATCTTCACATGGATATAAGGATGAACATAAAATTGGGAAAGATGATATTTCCCCTTAAATATTTCTATAAAAATCCATTAAAAATAAAAAAATAGTGTATCTTTTTTTATCTTCGTCATGGATAATATGGCATGATCCGTTCAACTTAAAGCAACATCCACCTTGTTCTCTTTCCCACAATGGTAATGTATTGAGCACTTATAATAATTTATTATATCTAACCCTTTTATCTAGCACATGTTCAACTCATTTTGTGTGAATGTATAATTTAGAATTTAATTACGTATAAATATCACACTTTTCTCCATAAATATAATACCTCTATATTTTTAATGAAAACATTTCTGCAACTAACTCGAAATCATGAGTTGGGTAATATTTATCATATATTTTCAACTATCATGGGTCATAAGAGATATTAATTTTATTATGCATATGAAAACATCCCAATCCACTATTAGATTCATCACTATAGATTACATACCCTTCTCCACTATAGGGTAAACTGAGCACATGTGTGCTTACCAACATTCTCATTAGTTCCATAAAATTTTCCTCAAATTCATCCATTCAAAGGAACTTGAAACCCTTTCGAGTTAACTTGATCAGCAGATTATATAGTCATACAACCTTCTCAATAAACCACCATACCAAGATGAAATATGGATATCAGTCACCTTGTTTGGTCTAGTATAACATTCAATAGAATCATTCTTCAATGGATCTACTACTATACGATCTCTTGAGATTATGTGAACCAAAAAAGAAACCTTTTTCTTTCAAAATTCACACATTGTAAATTTTTCATACACCTTATACTTTGTTAGGTTATTTAGTAAAATTATAAAGTGTCCATCATGATATTCCTTTCCCTTTGAGAATATAAGGATATCGTCTATAAAGACAACCAAAGACTTATTGAGGTAATCTATAAATACTCTATTAACCAAATACATTTAGACAATAGTGGAATTAGTAAGAGAAAAAAACATCACTATATATCCATAGTGTCAATACCTTATATATAATTTTATATTTGGAATATCCTCTTTCTTGACCCTATATTGATGGTATCCATAATTAATATCAATCTTGGGAAATTATTTAGTTAATCGCACTTGATCAAAAAATACATCAAGACAGGGAAGAGGATACTTTTTATTGATCACGATATTGTTCAAATACTTATAATCAATGAAGAGTCGCATTGATCCATTTTTATTTTTCACAAATAAAATAATTGAACCCTGCCCTTGTAATGGTTTTCTTGGAGTTTCTTCTTAAATTCCTATAACTCAACTGTGGCCATTTTGTAGGGTTTTTTTGAAATTTATGTGGAATCAGGTATGAGTTCTATAAAAACACAACTTCATGTTTTTTTGGAAGGATAGGAAACTCTTCTGGAAACACATACAAAAATTCGTGAACATAATTCATGTCATTGGTGTCATGTTTCTCCCCTACTATTTGAGACAAACATACATTATAAATGGGAATGAAGACACATTCATTGGATGTAATGTCCATAGGAATTTCTTACATAACATCATATTGATAGATGGTCATTTTTTTAATATCAAAAGTAGCATCCCTTAATTGAAAACTGATTTGGGATTTATGATCATAAAGGCACTCCATTCCTAATAAAACATCAAATTTAACCCAAGGAATGATGGAAATATTTTCTTAAAGCATATTCCCACAAACTTAAACTGAAAACTAATCATAAAATTGAGATGTAATCATCATACCAGTTAGGTATTTCACCACAAATTATATATCTAATAGTTTGGGTAGAATCATAAAACTCTTGTTTGAATCATTAGATATTGTTGAGTGGGTAGATACATAATAAAATAATACATTAGTAGTTTCTAGAATAGATGGTATGTTTACCTTTCACTGTGTTGTTATTTCACCACTAATAAAAAATAGTGATCAAATGATATTTCCCATTGTATCACAGTTTAATAGGTTGTTGACACATATCATTATAAATAACCCTTGGTTCTGGGAACTGTTTAGAATAATGTCCATCCTACTTACACATTAATTACTAAAGTGTGGGATGCTCATTCTCTATAGATTTCCCTCTATTTTCATCATTGGAAAACATATTCCAATTTGTTTGGTTTTCAATTTCCCTACTGACATACCACCTAAACTATAAACATTTATTGTACCTTGTAATACAAATCCCTCCATCTTTATTTTGAAACATATAGCACAAAATAAGTCCCATATTCTTCTCTCTAAGATATTTCTATTTTCCTTTGAACACCATCTATCTTTTCTTTATAAAACCATAAGATTGATACATAACTCTAACCTCCATTTCAAATATGATTTTAAATTCAATATCTACTTATAGAAACTAATGTCTTATATAGACAATTCTTTTTTGAGACTAGGATTTATGACATTGAAGAATCAGTAATCCTTACATTCATGTTGGATGACAATACCATAAGCTAGCCTCACATGTCTTCTGAAAATAGCCTCTTAGGTACCGACAGATTCATCATACTTTTTCTTTAAATCATGGAACTACTTTTCCATATTCATTCAATGAACATGAGGATTGTACTTATTGAAGAATAATCTCTAAAACTCATTCCAATCCATGAATTTAATTTCAACTTTCTTCGTCATATTCTTGATTAGAGTCCACCATTGGTTAGCTTTGCCTTCAAATATTAAACAAATATAATGACATTATAACATTACAAACTCTTTATAATGGAGAATATCTTTTCAATGTTAGTTATTTATTTCTCAAAAAAAAATTATAAATATCCACTGAAAGAAGGGGGAAACTACCTCATAAAGTCCTTGAAAAAATTGTATTCCCTACTTTTCTCATTTGGATGTCCAGCATGCTTCATAGCTTAAGAAATATGGGTGATCATGGATATGAAATTTTTTATTTAAGCTACCATAGTGTTTTGTTTCTCAGGATTACAATCATTACATTGACTTTTTCAATCACCCTTAATAAGGTTCCTTTGGGTTCCACGAATTGAGTAATACCAAAAAAGTATAGAGTAAGAAATAATTTTCATAGTGACGAAACACATAATCATGAAAAATCACTTATTTGATATCTAAATTATGAGACATTATTTAATCTATTACAACATAGTTTCTTCTAAGGTTATTAACTTTAAAAATATTTTTAAATCCTTAAATTTGGTTCCTGAAGAGTTTGTGAATTTCCAAAGAATATCCATGAGAGTATTAAACTAGGTGTGCAGCCTGGCCCATTTTCATGAAATATTTATTGATGGACTCTATCTCAATATTATGTTTTGGGAGGTTTTACCCATACATATATCTGTACTAAATCCACATAAACTTTTATTATCCAAATAGGGATTTATTTCTAGGAAACCAGTCACCTAACTAGCACCCTTCTTATAAACATTATACATAACACATATCTTCATATCCCAAGGAATGGAAACATAAAAATTGGTATCTTGGATGATCAGTAAGGGTAAAAATGGAGATAAATAAGCATAAAAATAGAATAAGGGAATGATAATGTGATCATAACATTTTATGATCATACGCTACATATCAATAATCATAAACATGAATCATGGAATAATGATTTTCTATTCATAAGACATGAATCATAAATTCATCTAGAGCATAATCCTCGAAAGTATAACATGGTAATAATACATGGAATTGTGGAAGACATAAGATCATGTAATATCATTCCTTATTAGTCAAGTTAAATTTTCAAAGCTTATCAAGGAACTTCATGGGGACTACACATACTTGGTAGTACATAGTACCAACCCATGTTGCATACCTTTATTTGTAAGGGATTGGGTTTCCCCATCTTTCCTTAGTGGATTGGATTTCCCTATAATTCCATAGTGGATTGAGTTTCCCCATATAACATAGTGTATCAAGCCCCTCATCTTTATTCCCAACATTATCTCATGAGATATAAATATTTTTCTAATTTCATTTGTGTGATATATAGTTCCCACCCCTCCCATAATGAAATAATTCATACATGTTAAACAAGATCATAAATAGTCATATCATAGCCCATGAAATTAAATGTGTGCAATAAAATTATAATGGTATCTCAACCTATGAAAATATAGGAAGGTTTCATAATCATTTAATCAAAGAATAACCTATGAAAGGATGTATGTTTCATAATTATATATCTCATGAAAGATAAACGGGTTTCATAACCATCATGATATCAAAAAATAAATGATTTATGGAAATAATATGAATGTATACTTTGGATAATTTCTTAAAAAGGCATGAGTAACACCAATAGATGTTATCTTAGATGAAAATTAATTTGGGATTATCTTTTAAAAAAATCATGATGATAATATCCTTTCTTCTTGGAAAAATGGTTTTTAAAACATGTAACATTTTTTAAAACTTTTCCATTTAAAAATAGCTTAACAACATATAAGGGAAGCTTTGAAAATGATAAATACTTTTTAAAATACTTTTTCCTTGAAATTGAGATCAAAATATCATTCTAAAAACATTTTTGAAAACATTGTTTCCAAATAAAACATGCATCCTACATAAGAGAGAAATAAGGTCATATTATCTTGAATTTTTTTATTAATTATAATAAATACCAAAGAGAGAGAAAATTGTACTAATACATGAATACATCATGAATATCCATAGGATAATAAAATTCATGATTTTTTTTAATATGGGTCACATAAATTGATCAATTAAATCATAATCACAAACAATCTCAATAAACAATGAGATTGTTGCAATAAACGGTTACCACTTGGTAACATTGAATCAGACTACCCATGAAAGAAAAGGAAATTAAATAAATCTTATTATATCACGGAAAGAATTTTATTCATGTTATAACATTTCACATGGATGTTTATAGACCTATTAGAATAATATAGGTGCAAAACATGGCATGTGTCTCAAAAAAATCGAGACAAAATTACATTACCAATTTGCTAACTTTTAAAACATAAACCCTATGAAATAGTGACCATAAATTGGATATATAAATTACCATTAATTATATTATAATAATAATATAATATATTCAAGTATACATCAAAAAAATGGGTGGTGAATAAGGTATAAATATCACAAAAATGAAAGTGATATTAGAAATCTCCTTACCTTATATATTGACTCTCGTCGTATTAATTCAAACGTCCTCTATAATTAATATAATTTTATTATAAATAAAACATAGAAACATATTCTTATATATAATACCATATGTGATTTTACATATTACTTTATATTACCTCCTTATTAACAATTTCATGTTAAGTTTATGTTTTGTGTAATAACTACTTTCTTTTTCGAATGTGTCTTAATTTGTTATGTTTTTGGTCCTCAAACTTATATCATGATTTAAAGAATGTGAACCATGATATAAATATCACATATATTAATTAAATAATTATTTATAATAACATATGAAGGATATAAATAGAAAATTAAATGCATTTTTCTTAGAGAGGGTGGGTTGTATGTAAGCATGAATGTTGTTTTTGTTTCCTTATTAGATTGGAAGAACGTAAGTAAATGAAATATATGTATATATATATATATAATATTTATAGTATAATTATTATTTTGTATATATCATATATTTTTAATAAAACCATACATAATACATCCCATGTGATGTGTGAATGAATCTCATCTCTTTCAAGAGGTGGTAGCCCATACATCTACAAATGAAGTTATCATATTTACATAAAATGGAAATCATGAAGGTGTGTTTTATATAATAATTATATAGGTACAAATAAAATGTAAATATAATATATATCATATAAAAATTTAATTTACATCATAATTATCACCAATCATATGTAGTTAAATAAAAACAAACTACATCATCTCGCGAGGCTGTAGTTTTCCATTTACATGAATGTTATGTCTGTTAGAATTTAGATAAAGATGTGTTCAACTATAGGTAGAAAACATAGAATAAAAAATATCTGTATATTTAGGATATTGAGGTTATTATATGTAGAGACCTGAAACTTTACGTACATGGACATTACATTACTTTTGTGGAATATATAGTACATAACAAAAACAGACACACAAGGACCGTAATAGTTTAGTGTCATTAGAAACTTGGAACGTAATCTTCTAATCGTGGTGAAAGATCTTCAACATCTCCCATAAATATCTTCCCCTTTTTTTCTTACCTAAAACCTTTCATTATATCCTGGGGAAAATAAAACATAAAAAGGGTGAGCTCAAATTCTCAGTAAGGGTAAGCATGGTGAAAATAAAACAAACCATATACATTTGAACATATAAACATGTACATAATGTTTAAACATCGAAATCCTGTGCAATGACATAAAACATGGCAGTACAGAAGGCATATATCAAAATAGAACATCAATCATGATAAAATATCTTGTAAATAAAACTTTTAATTGTTGAAAAACATTAATCACATGATATAATTTCCATAGTAGCCCAGGCATTGCTGCCAAGACCATCTTAGTGGACAAAGTCCCTTTTTGAATCGAGTTAACTCCTCGTTCCAGTCCTGTATTACTGAACCAGATTAACTTACCATTCTAGCCATGTCTATATCATGAGAAATATATCTTTACCTAATGCATTGGAGGGAGATATAGGTCCCACCCATCTCGTAATAAAATCATTCTTACTTGTGCCACAAAATAAACACACATCATTCATAATAACCCGATAAATAAAATGGGTTTCATAAACATCATCCCATAATCACATAATCCATATAAAAGAAATGGATATCATTTCATAATAAGAAAATTGAAACCATGTAAATCATTGATAAATTATACTTGAAACATACACATATGAAATAATGTCATCTTAGATGAAAAATGGTTTTGATAAAACACTTGAAATGAATTCTTGAGGAAAATATACTTTCTTCTTCAAAATCATTTTCTTTTCACAAAATGTCATGAAATTTTAAAAGAAAAGTATTTTGTTGAAAATATTCGATAAATATTTCGGAGGAAGATTCATGAAAATAAGTCTTTATAAAACCATAAAAATCCTTTCATGCCGTATAAGTTAAAAATAACATTCTTCTCGTACTTTTGTCAGAAAAGTAAAAAAGTACCTCATAACATAAACAAAAGAAAGATTCCTTACATACCATGTAGTAAAAGACAAAATGGGTAAAAAGTACATTAAAAATACATATAAACACTTTTATAAAACATGGACTTGGATGATAACAATAACCCCAGCAAATACTTATGAATAAACAATCTCGGATAAGAACGAGATTGCAAAGGTTATCCCTTACCTTAGGTCAGATATACTTTGTACGTATCTGAAACTCCTGTATAATGATTTAAATAATGTAATTGACTTATTACAGAATCATATTCATTGTTATTATATAATATATGGTTCAATTATGACATTATATTACCCATTCTTTTGTAAGTTCCATGTTAAAGCATCGTTTTGGGTAAAATCATTTTATTTATCGTACATGTTTGGACTTGTTGTTCTTGATATTATTACTTATATACTGATTTACATAATTCCAGAATGTAAACCATGATTTATATGTAAAATATATTCATCATATACATATATATATGATTGATCGATAAATGGAATGAAATACACCGTTCATGGAGACGGTAGGCCGTACGTATGCATGAACGCTGTTTTCGTTTCCTTATTGAATTGAATGGAATTAAGTAGATTACATAAATATATATACTCATAAATACAGTATTAGTATTATGTCATATATTTCATTATTGCTTATTATATATACTTTATAATCATTCATGAATGGTTAACATGGAGAATGAATCTCATCGCGTCGTGGAGACGGTAGTCCGTACGTACGCACGAGCGATGATATCATTCTCATGATCATGGAATTGTATTGAAGTGTATGTATAATATTTCAGCATCAATATAAATTTTCAATAATCATATATAGTTATTTATTTACACAATTATACCCATCCATGTAAGGTGGTGGTCGAAAAAAGATTACACCACGACGTGGAGACGGTATTCCGTACGTACGCACACGCGGTGATTTTATTTTCCGTAGGATGGTTAGATGGTGATATAGGGTTGTTTCATACTTATAATAACATATCAGTATATGAGTGATACTGATGTTATTACTTCATAATTAAACAACTAAAGAAGAAGAAGTAGAAGAAGATATAAAGTTGAAAGAATCGGTAACTGACATTACCTCTTCTTTGAAGCGCCTCTTCTTAACCTCCTCTTAGGGCACTAAAGATGGTCTTTGAAGAAGACCAGGACCTCTAGGATGTTTCTAGGGAAGTGGAGAATAGAAATTGGCAGGGTTGGGCCGAGCATGAAGTCTCAAAGTGGTGTGTGGAAGAGAGGGAGGAGGTTCCCTTTTATAAGGGAGGAGAGGGGCACCTTTGGAAAACTTAAAATATTATTTTATTATAAAGTCCTATTCGGTTTTTAATAGTTCCAAATTGATTTATTTCGAAGCTAAGGTGGGGATGGGTCTAAATCCTCCATCCAATATAATTTATAAAAGTTTAGGTTTATATTTAAACCTTATCATTTAGATTTAACTTTAAGTTAAATAATTTTACTTTTACCATGTCTTCTTGTTTTCTTACACTATAAGGTTAAAAAACTTAATAAAAAATCCAAACGAACCCCAAGTGGTTTATTATTAATATATATAACTTTATCTAAGTCATTTGGCCGATCCTTAGATTTTTAGGAGTAGAATATAAATTAATAATATAATATTTGTTTTAAAAACTATTTTATGTCAATTTTGACACTATTTGGTAATTGATTTTTTTAAAAATCATAAATGAATTATTAGTTAAAAAAATGTAATTAAATCAATACTAACATGTCATACTAACCTATAAAATTATTGTAATTCATAAAAACTCTCAAATTACATTTATTTGAGTATTTATAACATCAATTATGTCAATATTTCATTAATGAGATAATTACTGCATCATCATTGTGTCATAAATAAATTAAATTATTTAATGTCTAAAAATTGTAAATAAAATAACATTATGTAGGAAATATGTTTAGATTTCTAATGAATATTTATAGTCGAATTTATCTTATGTATAACCCAATATTAAAAATGTTTTATTTATTAAACTTTGATTTAAACTATTTTAACTATTCTTTAAATAAAATAATATTACATGTCCTAATCTAATCCAAGTGGGCCTAAATGGTAAAATTTCATTCCTAAGGTTTTTTCGGTTGAATTACACTTATCCAATAGAATTAGGACATGTTTTGGGGTAATATTAATATCATTTTTACCCTTAATTACCCTATTTACTTTTAACCGTGGTTAATAAAAGTAAAAAGTTACTATTCACCAAAAATTATTTTCGTCTTATTAAACCACTTTTTAGTCCTTGATATTAACCGTGTCTCTCGGATTTTCAAAATTCAATTCACAGAAGTGGTAAATTTTCATTTAAATGAAAAACTCAGTTTTTTTAACTACCACTAAGTGGTTTCACTGTTCATCAAAAATTGAAGTTTTTCAGAAAAATACCAAACATTCAGCCTAAGTATTATTTGATACTCCAAATTCAAAATTGATTTATAATTTTTCAAATTCATAACATAGAAGTGGAATTAATTAATTTTAAAATTAATTCTCATTATCAAAACAAATAGCGTGTTTTTAAGAAACAAAAACTATCAAAAGATTGATACTTGTTTATATCCAATTTAAAAGTGAAATTAATTCCAATGAACAACATTGGAATAAATGGTAAAAATATATTCTAATTACACTTTAAAACCAAAGAAAAATATAATCTAACTATATAAATTATTGCGATGAAAAAAGTTTTTTTAATTAAAATATACCGTGTTTTTACTATTCATTAAAATATGAAAGTTATTAGAATAATATGAAAATTTTATCCAAAGTAAATTTTTATATCCTGATTCCAAAGAAGAATTTTATTTTGTCAAATTTAACTTATAGACGTGTAAAAAACAAGATTTAAGGTGGGTGCGCCATCAAAAGGCGGGAAAATTGCAATTTTTGAAAAATACAAATTTTACACAAAAAATTTATTTTGTTCTCATAACATATTCTAGAAAATGTGTAAGATGAATAATAATGTTATAAAATTAAAAATGTAGTTAATACTATTCATAACGGCTAGTCCATAATAATATTATAAAAATATATTGTTGTTTAGTGAAACTCGATATTGCGTACTACACACGCTATCGAGGTAGGTCGCGATTGCATGTAATGCAAGCCCAGAATAGTGTTGCATATACTGCAAGCTAATGCAGTGTTGCGTATAGTACAAGCTAATCATGGTGTAGTGTATAATAGAAGATCACAGAGATTAAAAATAATATATCTCATAAAATCTTGGGGTGTTACATTATATATGCATGAGATATGAATATTTTTTGTTTTGGATAATGAGTATAAAACAAAAGAGCTTATGGAAGGATTTTACCTATTTTTTGGATAACACCCCTTAGTTTGAACCAAAGGGATTCCATGATTGAATATATTCAAAAAGGGTGGATATTTTAATTAAGGTATAAATCTTTATAAGATATGTGGGAAAATTTGGCAGAGAAAACTTTATTCAGAGTTGGGAATAAGTGGGATGGGTGAGTCCCTTTTAATATTGGATGATGAGTTGTATTCATGTAAATATTTGAAAATGGAATTCTAACCACATTTTTTTTATAAAGAGTGTATATAATAATTTTAAAATTAAGATAAAATGGATAATATTATATATATATATAAATATCCAAAGGATTTTGTGCAAGTGTCTAGGTCATTTGGGGCATTAAGATTAAGGTTTAGTCCTTTGTTAAGCTAATATATCTCTTAATCATTATAAATAATTTTAATCACTTTTCACAAATATTTTTTGTAAAAAATTAATTTGAATTAATTATAAATTATAAATTAGGATAAATTAAAATATGGAATCAACTTTTAAAAAGTATAATCATACAATTTTCTAAAATTAATTAAAAAGCTATCATTTAGATGTGTCACGACAAAGGTTTTTTAAGCTAGAATGTTTAAATGATTAAAAAAATTAAATAAAATTTCAAGGTTGAAATCTTTCCTATAAACTAAATTAGAATAAATTATTTTATCGTTATATAATAAAAATTTAAAAAAATAAAATATTATTCAACTATATAAATAAATTGGATGAAAAAGCATTTTTGAATTAAAATTCAATATTTATCAATATTCATCAACAAATGGTGTTTTTCAAAAACAAATACCTAAAATTAAAAATAATATGATTTTAGCATTATGAATTAAAAATTTATTTTTATTTTAAAAAATTCATTATCAAAATTTTTCTAAAATTAATTTTATTATTGTTCACATAAGGACATAAAAAGTAGTTCATTTGAGAAAATAATATTTTCAAACATATTAATATGTCAACAAAAATTAATTATTTTATTATCAATGTGTTTTATATAAATAATAAATTTTAAATAATATTTATGAAGTATTTATTACTATTATTTTTACTACATTTAATATATAGGTTATAATTATATTGTTTAAATAATTACAATAATAAAATACTTTTTCGTAGAAACTCAGTGTTTCATGTAACGCATGCCATGTAGGTGTTGTGTATAGTGAAAGGTTGAATTTTTCTATCATAGAATGAAATATTATCATGGTGTGCCATAGAATGTATTACATCAAAGAAAAATTAATTTATTTGAAAAAAATGGTCATAAAAACTCAGGGTATTGCAACATATCATAGAAAATATTCATGGTTCCTAGGTGCACTGCCCATTGGGAATTATGGAAATCCCCCATTAAATCATTTCTCACATAGAAATGTACAATGTACCAGTTCTAGAAACATAGAATACCCTCTGTTGAGAACATACATTTATCCACATGCTCCCCACCATAAATGGAGTTCCAAATGCTGTGGAATTTATAATCAAGTTATTATTCGTGAAGAATAGTCACAAGAAGAGTATAGGTCAATTGAACACTAGGAAAAGAAAACCCCAGAAGTCGATTCCTGAACTCCTATATGAATCCATGAGAAAGATATATAATTTTCCACTCTTATGATGATTCTTTCATTTCCTGGCTCGTATGCTTCTTACTCAAATAATCTACAATGACATTCCATTAACCCGGGGTATCAGAGATGTCAATGTCAAAAGACTATAGGTAATCTACCAAATGCCTCTAGAGAATATTTAAATATTTTTTCATAGATATATAACTCAATATATTGTGTTCATAAAAAAAGGTATACCTATCTATTAAAGGTAATGCATCCACATCTTTAGTGTGTGCATCATAATTGCGAGTTCAATGTCATGGGTTGGATAGTTATTCTTATATGTTCTATTCTGATAAGATCCATATTCAATTACATCGTCACTCTCTATAAAAACAAATCCTAAAAATGAACCTAATGTGTCTCAGAATACCACATAGCCCTACTTGGACTCTAGAAGAGCCAACATATATTTAATGGTCAAAATACGTTTCGGAACAACAAAATAATTCTTAAATTTTTCATCCCAATAAAACATTAAACTTATCCAATAAATATTAGTCCTTAGAGAATACAACATTGAGTGTTCCTATAAAAATTGATGATAATTTCAAGATAATCCCAAGAAGGTCTTATTCTCGAATGCATTTCACGGTTACTCCCATGTAATAACAACTTTCACCATTTCAAGATCAATTTAAATAACATGTTCTTATACCAAATATTCAAAGTATGTCACTATATAAATGCAAAAAACACATTTCTATAGATGGGACTAAATTTAGTGATTTCTCAATAATTCCATAACTACTCTAAAATTATACACATGATCCTCCTCAGTTATAGAGTAAGCATGGATTTCATCAATAATGACCACCACAAAAGTATGAAGATACTCAAGGAATATCTTTTTCATTAAATCCGTAAAGGCCATAGGAGAATTGGTTATACCAAATTTCATTATAAGGTACTCATAATATGCATACCTACATCAAAATGAGGTGTTATTAATGTTAGATTATTTTTTATCAAATAGTGATAACTAGATCAAAAATAAATCTCCGAGAATCATTTTACCCTTTCCACTAGTAAAATAGATCATCAATCCATGGAAATAGATAATTTTTATTTACTTTAACCTGATTGAGTTTTCAGTAATCAATAGAAATGTTATCTTACTGATGAAATTTTTTAGAAAATAGAACAGGTTATACCCAAGGTGAAACACTCATGTCTATAAATATATTGTTTTAATGATAAAATAGCTAAGGTTTCAAATATTTCATATTAAATGGTTCCATATAGTAAGAAGTAATGTATATTAGTTTGTTTCCATGCACTATATCAATGGAAAATGAAACCTCCCTTACTGATAGTAATCTAGAGATGTCAGAAGGAAAAATATTGGGAAACTCAACAAAAAATGGAGTGAGATAATCAGTTAATGATTATCATTCCAGATAAAAAGTAAACACTGATATTACTTTCCATAACTCTAGATAAGAAGGTTTATCCCTACTTTACCTCATGTCCCACTCTCCCTAAAAGATAAAAAAACCCCATCATCAAAAGTAATGGAGACCCTATGAAGATAGAAATCAATTCAGGATTTATTAGTAATGGTTAAATACTTCCTCAAAATGATTTCAGGTGGTTCTATGTTGAGAAGGTGAAAATACAAAGAAATATGAATTTTTGAAAAATAGAATAGACATAATGGAAAAATAAGACCATCTTCTCTTTTTGTTCTGAGGGGTGTAGTAATATCTATCACATAAAATAAAATCTCTATATCATGATAAATAAGATTCAAAAAATTTGGTTTAAATGAATGAATGATATGCTCCATTATCAAATAAAGAAGTCACTAATGATGAAACAATAGTGATGATACCTCTTAATGTTTCTGGACTTGTATATGCTTCCTCTAGAGACTCTTCCACTGCATGATGAAGCTTCATTCCCAATTTATATGGTCGGAACCCCTTCATTCATGAAATACATAATTGCATTTTACTAATTTGTAGTGAAACCGATACAATTCCACTATGTGGAGTAAAATATACAATAAGGATCTTTTTTAATTTACCTGAGCGTCTATAGGAACCACATGTATTGGGTACCTTAGTGAAAACCTATTTTGAATGCCATATATTTCCACACTAGTAGAAAATAAAAGGGCCTATTCTAGAAACTACAGGATGTCTATAAGAAACTTACTATCAAGAACCATTAATAGAGTCATCATGATTATTATTTTCTTTAAAGGAACTCACAGAACTACCACTGTGAGAAAATGGAACTCCCATCAACCCGGAATTTACATCTCGGTCCATCTCAACCATCATCTCTATTTAACACCTCATGATAAGATGGAATATTCAAAAATAAAATATGATACTGAATATTATATCCATGTACCATCTTGAATTATTAATTCTACATTATCTCATTTTGCATAATCTAAATTGAAACCCGTATAATCTCAGCAAAGAAATTTTCATATTCAGTAATAGTATTGTTAGCCTGATCAAGTTTAAAAAAAATACCCTTAGAAAAAACTATCAACTCTGGTTATAACTTGTTGGTGAAAATATATTCAATGAATTTCCACTCTAAGTAATAATGATTATTTTTTGTCACCACCATGTCCCACTATATGCTACTAGGTCCCTCTAGTTTGAAGGTGGAACATTTCTCTTTGATTTCATCTAGAATTTCTACATGTCTGAGAGAATATTGATATTTCTCAACCAAACATCATCAAGTTGAGGATCATTAGAACCTTGGAATGCTATCTGATTTTGGAAATTTAATTATTTTTCATTAATTCTAAATTCATCCCTATGAGATTCCATAGCTGGATCCTAGGTAGAAAATGGGTAGGTTTCTATCCCAGAGCATGGGAAACTCACACAACAATATCAACAAGATTTAGTTCCACTAGGGAATTCAATAGGGTTCATCATTAGCCTCCTCCTAGTTCTAATTCACATGACTCATCAGATACATGATGCTAAAAAACATCATCAGATGACATTGAAGATTATATAAATATTGAATAGAACAACACTGAAACCATAGAAATGTGGAATATTAATACCAATAGATAGGTAAAAAATAATTGGATTTCAACTTCACAAATAAAAAATAGGGAACAGACAAGAGATTATTTTCAATACTCATTTCCCAAATCAACTATGGGGACTTACAGTCCATTATTTTGAGATATCCCTAATAAATTAATCAAAACTACCAACTATGTTTGTTACAAATAGTCATAGTGGGGAACATGTCGTGACTCCTTAATCCCACCTCCAATAGGTCAGGGGATGGTGACTAGCACCGAGTAGGAATATCACTGACATGAGAGGCATTGACTATGTACCTGTATTCACACACACATCTCCAATACTAAAAAATGATGACATTTAAAAACCACTAAGAAAACAATTCATTCATACCACTATAACCCACCCAATGGATAATGACAGAAATGTAAAGAAAAGTGAAACTAGTCTAAATAAAAACCCACCAAAAGAAGTATATAACCATAAATCTTACATGTAAGAAAATGTACTCTGATGACTATCTATAGTTGTAGGAACACACCTTATCCCACCTGATCTCATAAATATCTCTCTGGTCCTGGTCTACCTCGGAATCTATCAAAATGTCATTTGTCTACTCAAGAAATGACCTGAGTGGGAAAAACCCATGTAGGGGTGAGAATAAAAATACTCAATAGGACACCCTGAAACAAGAAATCAATAGCCAATGAAAATTACATTCAACTCTACAAGATATATTTCTATATCAGATATAATAATATCCAAATATACTCAAACCAAGACACACAGTCTAGTGGTAATTCACAACTACCACATACCAACACTAAGGATTCAGTTCGAATATTCCACGAAGCACTCATCTGGAAGAACACACTCCGGAGTCGGATTGCACTGATGATGTTTTTCCAAGAAGTAATATTAATCTAGAATCATCATAGGAGAGATACGTTGATAGATCTAAAGAGAATACAATACTACATATGATGATCACAACTAGGTCCATGGGGTGATACCAAAAACTCCACCTGTATTAACCTGTTAAGTAGAGGATCGATTCCCTGTAAAGTTGGTCACGTGAATATTCAAGACTCTGCATAGGGCATGAATAATTAATAGAATATCATAATCCATGGATCTCTGTGGATTCCAACAACTCTCTCCTGGAAGTCCTACTCAATGGATCACAGTCAAAATAGTATGAAATGATTTGAACATATCTTCAGGGAAGCGACCAGGGAATAAACCCTTAAGGAAACCTATCAAAGATATAATCGATAAGAGAATCAAGCCATGATGAATGGTATACATGGAGTGTAGTAGGGACACATTCCTTGTCCCTTGACCCTGAGTACTGCATGTGTATAATCAACAATTTCAAATCCAAACTGTGTCATGTAGAAGATGGGTACACGACCTGTAGAATATTTCACATGTTGTGTCCTTCCATCTAGGGACCACCCGTGTAATCCGGCCATGTGCTAGTACATGGTGTCAACCAGTTTATCTCTCCCCATGTTCAAGTATATGGGGTAGTCCATATACTTGGTCTAGGAAAATTTGTGTGGGGGAGTACATGCCATGTAGGAAACCAATGTACTCCACATTGTGTATTTGTATCACCTAAGATACACACCGAGTCTCAAGGAAGGGCCTACACACCATGTGAAAGGGTTACACACCGTGTGAAATTTAACTATCTCCTGAAATAATATATTCCAATCAGTGGGGGACACACACCGTGTACCCATGGGTTACACATCATTCTCATCAGGATTTTTAAGAATCCCACATTCTTTCTCCTCACACCTCAGTTGATGATCCCAGTCTCATTCAAGTGATATGTTCGCCTAGAAATAATAGATCCAATGTTGTTTCATCACCCTAACACAAAATCGTCATGTTTTAGGTCTTTAATAATCTTGGAAATCCACTTTAAATGAATCTGAATAAAATATTATGAAGAACTATATCTCTCGAATCCCTTCATTTTTTCCATCACCATCATCGTCACACCCCCTTTAGGTCATCCCAATGTTGGATTTTTCAATTTTGGGTCATTTACCCCTGAAACAAAGTCTGAACAATTGATCATCCATAAACCAATGAAGAATAAAGAACACACATAGAAAGATAGAGGGGTACATGGAAAAATAGGAGGAATATTCCTTAATTATTTTTCATTCTAACCTTGATCCATTTCTATAAGAACGATCAATAATCAAAACAATTCTCAAATAATCAAACCCCTATAAATCATGCAATTAAATACCATCCTGTAAGAATGATCAAACCACGGATTAAAATCTTCATTAGTTGGTCTACATTCATCATAGAATCTATGAATAATGATATAAATCCAAAATAATTCATCCTACCTAGGAATTGGATCATTCTCTATTGAAGAACGATTCCTACTAGTGAGATCTGTCAAGAACAGTACTCGTCAATCTTCAATATTCAATTTCGTCATCACCCGTTGAGAGAAATATACAAGGTTTATCTAAAAATATTCTAGGGAATTTTTAGGGTGATCAGACAAACCATTTATCCCTAACTAAAACATTAATTAAAAGAATAAATAACATTTTGTCACTGCATCGATGAAACGGTAAAATAAAATAAATATTAAATTTATTTTATTCATTAAAAACTCCTAAAACTACTTTTCACAGCTAAAACACACTAGTCGATGTTAAGTTGTGCCTAGGGAAAATATAATACTCAAAACACAATGATTCCCTCATATTTCTAATTTGGGAAACCATTTATATGTTATTCCACTTTTTTAGGAAAATTGCAAGTGTGCGATATTTAATATTTTAATATTATTCCAACATTTATTATAGGAACACTGGGGCTTGAAATTTCAAGTCATCTCAACAGATAGTCTCAAAACTAATCTATATAATATTTAAAAATAATTCAAAGAAAATCATTGATATTGAATTCTCCCCACATTGGGGATTTATGTCCTAGAAAATCCAAAATAAAGGCTACTAAAAATGATGAAGGTAATTAGCATGAATTCGAGCCTCTTGCTCCAATGCACTCTCATGGAGATTCACATGATACCACCATACACAAACTAAAAGAATCAATCACCCTCAAAGTATCCTCTTCTAATGATCCTCAATTTCCATTGGTTACTCCATAAAAGTTTCTCCATCATTGATGTCCATCTCGCCTTAGTCATTGATGTGGGATGGGTCATGCACATACCTCCTCACCTACGACAAATGGAAGATGTCGTGTAATCGGTCTGATTGTGGGGGTAGAGATAAGTGGTTTTCTACCTCACTAACTCTACATAGTATCTAAAAATTGTTGATAAACCTTGGAGGTCACTTGATGCCCTGACAAAATCACTATAATCCATGTTGATGTGAAACTCGTAGGAACAGTTTGTCTTCTTCCTCGAACATCAAAGGAATCTAATGTCTATCAGAATAACACTTATGATAGATCTGTTCAGTATTCATTCTCTACTAGATTATCTTCACCTTCTCTATAGTAGCTAACTCCAATTCTCGGCACATGATTGCTGACTATCCTAGGTCATTTCAGCAAAGTGGTGACTAACAGTGTTGCCCATACGAAGCCTTTAACTGAGCCATACCGATGGTGGAATGATATATTTTTTTATATGCAAACTCCACCAAAGTTAGGTGATCCTACCAACTATGGAATAAGTCCAACATTCATGCTCGTATAATATCCTCTTGAACATGAATGGTCTGCTCCATCTATGATTGCTTCTATGAGTGAAATGGTATGCTCAAGCGTAACTTAGTCCCAAATTCCTCCTACAATCTCTTATATAATTGGGATGTAAAATTATAATCATAGTCTGAAATAATATGATATGAATATCCATGTTGTAGAACTATCACCTGATGTTAGAGGAATTTTGAGCTCTCTACTAAACTCTTCTCTCGGATAGCTCGAAAGTGGTCCAACTATGTGAGTTTGTCAACGATCACCCATATGACATCATTTCCACTAAATGTAATTAGTAAAACTATCACTAATCATATCTATATCCCATCCCACATCTATTATGTAACCTTGTGTAGTTGATCTAGACTCATTAGAACCTCATTCTCAGCCTTCACTTACTAAAAAGTAATGCATCGAGAGGAAAAATCTACAACTCACTTCTTCATTCTCAGCCACCAGAACTGAAATTGGAGGTCTTGTCACATCATATCCACACCTAGATGTTCCTACAAAGAGGATGTATGAAACTCCCTTAGAACCTCCACTATCTATGACACTGGTACTACCATGAGTCATCTTAAAAGAAGGATTTGCTCCCAAAAATTTGAATATCCATTAGAAGCATGCCCTGTGGAAATATAATCACATAGATTCTCATAGTAAGTATCCCTGAGTTGTGACTTCTTAACTCACTATAAGTGTGAAGGGGTAACAACCATCATCTAGAGGTAATCCTCTCCGTCTCCATCCATAAAGGATAACTACAACAAGACCAAATGATTTGATTTCTCATTCAACAACTGTGAACTAGATCTCTTGCTGAGAGCATCTTCCACCCCTTTCACCTTCCTAGGATTATAGAAAATCTCAATTTCGCAATCCTAGAGGAACTCTAGACATCACCTAAGTCTCAAGTTAATATCCTTCTAAGATAATATATACTTTAGACTCTTTTGATTGTAGTAGATGACAACCCACTCACCCATCAGGTAGTGTCACCGCATCTTTAATGAGAATATTACCACTACTAACTCAAGATCATGGGTCACATTGTTCTACTAATGTGGTCTAAACTGGGTTGAACCATAAGAAATCACCAATTTCCTCTACATCAAGACATAAACAATACCAGTCTATGATGCATCACATAACACTACATACTCAACACCCTCCTTCAGAAATCTCAATATTGGAGCACTCATCAAACTCTACCTCAACTGATACAAAGCTTTCTGGAACTTCTTTGTTGACACAAAATGAATCTGTTTTCGAGATAAAGTAGTCATCATTGTTGATACCCAAGAGAAATCAGGTATTAATCTGTAATAATATCCTACTATCCCAAGGAATATTCGTACCTCTATCATGATCCTAGGTGGCTCCCATCCTAACACTACCCCACCTTGGGCCGGGTCCACAAACACTCCATCCACTGATATCACATGTCCCAGAATGTGGATCATCTAAATCATGAACATGAACCATGAGTGTTTTCCATAAATTTGGTTCTCTTAGAGTCAGTCTATAAAAATCCTTAAATGTATCGCATGATCCTCCTTGGATTATAAGTAAGAAATGATATCATTGGTGAGGTCTATAATAAATAGGTCCATATAAGATTGAAAGATCTGAATCATGAGTTCCATGAACACTTTTAGGGAATTAGTCACAACAAAGGTTATCAAGAATTTATCATAGTTACCTTCGTGACATTTGTAATTTTTCTTCGGTATATCATCATCACATACTCACAGTTGGTGATATGATTATTGGAGGACAAACATCAAGAACTACCATTCCCCTCTCAACTAAACAAAGAGTTCATCAATTATCAGTAGTGGAAACTTATTCTTCACGGTCACGTAGTTCAAGCACTGTTTGTCCAAAGACAACATCAGGCTCCTGTCTACCCTTTTGGAAACCAAAAATGGGGCCGCCTATGGTGAAACACTAGATCTCTTGAATCCCTTCTTCTACAAGTCCTCCAACTACTCCCCCAGCAAGATAAGCTATGCAGGAGCCATCTAATATACTAGTGCATATATCAAGTTCTTCATATGGTGTAAATCAATAAAGAAGTATATTTCCTAGTAGGGAGGTAATCTTGGAACATATTTAGGAAATATGACCTCATACTCTACCACCACCACAAGAAACTAGATGAACATAACATTTGTTGCACGAAGGGTCAGGCAATCCAACTGATGATTTATCAACTTCACCATCTTATACATGTGTTCTCCTATGAAGCTTAGGTTTCCTAATCATATACAAAGGAAAACATCATTCCATCACTTCAGACACACCACACTCTTCTCCTAAAAAATTCAAACTGGGAATGGACTATAGATGACCAATACATACCAAGAATGACATTGTAAGGAATCAATGTTTCCACCAAGATGTTCCAACTGAAACTCTCACCTCCAAGGGTCAGGTCACACTATCTTCATAGATTTGTGCTCACTAAGTCTACTCTAGTATGTGCCACCAAATTTAAGGGTCAAGATAATGGTTCAACCAAAATCACTCGGTCTCGAACAAGATGTTTGGAAATAAAGGAATCAATAGAACTTGTGTCTTTCAGTACTGTAGGTAAAGTATAAAAAACACAAATCATGCCTCGAATTATTTCTGGATCCTCTAGATTATATTCCTCAACCACAGGTAGTTGTCTATTCCCCTATTCTCCAGATCCTTGAGCCTAGCCTTGATAACCTAGGGGTGGTGTTGGTAACATGTTGAAACATCTACCACCTCCTACATCTATCCTAGCACCTTTTCCACATCCACTTCCCTATGGATTTTCCTGATCCTATCATTGTATCTTCCTTGGTGTTCCACCCATTGCCTCTCATCCACAACATGGAGATTTAGGAAATCTTGAGTGAGATCACCCCTTCTATCACATTAATAGCACCGCCTCTCCCTAGGATAACTAGACCTACATTATGAGCTAAGAACTGTAGATCCTCTATCATGGGACCTCCTCCCCAAACATCTCTCACATATAGGTCCTTTGGACTGATGTTGGCTCCCGGCTATTGAGGTCTCTACATATGCTCATCCACTACCAACTATCACTAGTTGTATATACTTATCCAAGAAGATTTCAACCCCAAAAACTCACTCAACCACCCTAGCATAAGTTAGAATGCATAGTGGGAAGACCCTAGATTGGATATCAATATGTAGACCATAGTCGAATGTCCAAGCCCTGAGGTACTGATCTCTGACCACATACATCAAGTACCTTTAAAGGTTGGTGAACCTGGATGAATAATCATCCACTATCATGAAACCCTACCAGAGTTGAAGAATCTCTTGTATACATATATATCTTAGCATAACTGGTGATAACTCCTCTATAAAGAGGCTCTCAAACTCTATCTACAAAATTATTTCCTTGTTGTGTGTCTGGATAGCCAAACTCCACCATCGTCCTACAGATCCATGTATAAGGCCCAATGCCAGTACTACCATTGGATCTGTTGGTGTCCAGACTAGTCGGAAAACTCTGGTCACCCCCTCAAGCTAGTTTGTATCTTCCTAAAGGTAGGTCTCACATTATAAACTGAGGGTTCCTTGTCTCTATAATTCTTTAAGTGCACTCAGTTTGTGCTCCTCGTCTGCTGGTACTATGGGTACCATGTGCTTCTCCACATGTGGATGTATAGTTGGTTCACCACTTAGTGGTAACACATGGGGAACTGTTCCTTTTATCGAATCCTCTTCACTAAGGGTGTCATCCTCATAATCTATATGATGAATCCTAGATGGTATGCATCTTGGGGGAATCTTATAAGAATCCCAAATGTACCACGGTAAATGTCTATGTCTAGCGATCTCACACAAGAAGGACATGGAACCACAACCCATCCCTATATGATACATGTACCATTAGTTTTCATACAACCAATGTTATCATTTATCAAGTCAAAAATCAGGTTATCATAGTCCTAGGGTATGAATATGTCGGTCGCCCACACCAACACTGGAGTCCCTGTCCTGAAAGAAAAACTCCAAACACTTAATACGGTTTCCCCAAACCAATCTCATAGAATTATGGTCTTATAGTAGAACTGACCAACTCTGATACCACTCTTTCATGTACCATCCTTGTGGGGATCATGTCGTGACTCCCCATGACCACTTCCAATAGTCCATGGGTTGGTGACTAGTACCGAGTAGGAATATCACTAACATGGGAGGAATTTCCTATGTACATATATGCACACAAACATCTCAAGCCCAAGAAATGCTGAAATGTAAAACCCACTAAGAAAACAATGCATTCATACCACTATATCCCAACCAAAAGAGTACAACAATAAAGTAAAGTGACGTGAAACTCAGCCAAATACAAGCCCCCCAAAAGAAGTTGTATCCAAAATTCCAACCTATATGAAATGTTACTGGGACTATTGTCTGTATCTGTAGGAATAGAGCACATCCTTCCTAATCTCACAATTTTCTCTCCGGTCTTAGTCAACCTAGTAATATATGAAAAGGTCTCTCATATACACAATACATTACACATGCAGGAAAATCCATGGAGGGGTGAGTATAACAATACTCAATATGACACCTCGAAACCAAAAATAAATACACAAATGAATGTATAGTCTTATCTACAGAGTATATGTATACATCCCATATAAGAATACATATATACTCAAACCAAGACACACAGTCTAGAGGTAAGTCACAACTACCGCATACCAACACTAGGGATACAGTCTAAAGGTTCCATGAAGCACTCATCTGGGAGAACACACTTTTTAGTCTGATATCCCTAATGACGTCAGTCCAAGAAGCACTATTCATCAAAATCCATTATGAGAAAGATACACTTATAGATCTGAAGAGAATAAGATACCACGTAATAGGATCAAAAACAAGGCCAAAGGGTGATACAAACAACTTCATCTGAATTAACCCGCTATGTTAAGGATCGACGCCCTATAATGTTGGTAATGTTAATACCGAAGACTCTACCTAGGGCATGATTAATGAATTGAGGATCCTTCTCTAGGCCTCTTAATGGATTCTAAAAAGTCTATCTAGGAAGTCTGGATGAAGGGATCATAGTTCTAAGAGTAGGAAATGATTTGTACCCACCTTCCTAGAAGTGATAGTGGATTGAATCGTTATGAAAATCTATCCAAGATATGGTGGACAAGTGAATCAAGACATGTAGAAAGGTAATCATGGTGTGTAGTTGGGTCACACTTTGGGTCCCTTGACCCCGGGTACAACCAATTTACAATAGATCATGTCATTTCAAACTATGTCAGGTAGAATATGGGAACACCTCGTGTAGAAGAAGTCACTCAATGTGTCCTTCCATCTAGGGTCCACCCATGTACTCTGTCCATGTTCTAGTACATGGTTTCAAACCATCTATCTCTCTCTATATACAAATACATGGGATATTTTTTGTGCCAGTACATGGGGTAGTCTGTCTACTTGGTCTATGCCAAGTCGTATGGGGGAGTACATGCCGTGTAGGCTACCCATGTACTCCACCTCATGTCCGTGTATCTTTCAAAATACATGCCAAGTCAGTGGGAAGGGAATAAATTCCATGTGATAGGGTCCCACATTTTGTTACATTTACCTATATCTTTAAACCCTAGTCGTCACTCATTGGGGGCCACATGTCATGTAACCCTAGGTTACACGTCGAGTTCATCAGGATTTTCCAGAATTTGACATTCTTCTTCCTTGCACCTTGAACGATGATCCAGATCTTGTTCCAGTGATCCGTTCGACTCAAAACTCTAGATCCACGGTCATTTAGTAACTTTAACACTGAATCGATGTGTTTCAGGCATTCAATCATCACAAAACCCCACATTAAATAAATCCAATGAAAATTTTCTGAAGAAAAATATCTCAAGAATCACTTCGATTAATCTGTCGCAGTCATTGTCGCACCTCTGTTAGGTTTTCCCAGTGTTGTATCTTCAATTTCATATTTTTCCACCAAGAAACGAAGTCACAATGATCATTAATTCACAAACCAATGAAGAACGAAGAAGACACGTAGAAATAATGGGGTAGAAAATCACATGGAAGAAATAAAATGAATGAACCTCGACTGTTTTTCATTCCGAACTTGATCCATTCCTGTAAGAAATATCAATAATGAAAACTATTCTCATATAATCAAACCCCAATAAATCTCACAATTAAAACCCATCCCATAATAATGATCGAACCACAGGTCAATATGTTCATTGGTTGGTCCACATTCATCGTTAAATCTATTTATAGGGAATAAAATCCAAAAATAACACATCCTACCTAGGAATTGGATCATTCGCTATTGAAAACTGATTGCTGCTAGCGATATCCATCGAGAATGGCACTAGTCGATCTTAAATCCGCAATTCTGACATCGCCCACTGAACTAAGTCTTAAGGGTTTCTCTCTAGAGCCTACAGGGAATTTCTAGGGTTATGATACTAACCCTAGAACCATACCTAAAAAATATCATTAAAGAAGAAGGATCGTTGGGTCAATGAAACAGTAAAATAAAATAAATTTTAAATTTAATTTATTTATTAAAAATTCCTGAAACTACTTTTCACAGTCGTCCCATGCTAGCTGATGTTAGGATGAACCTAAGGTAAACCTACTTATTTAAACATAATGGTTCCCTCTTATTTCTGATCCAGTAACTCATTTAGAAGTTATTCCACTTTTTTAGAAAAACATCATGTGTGTGCAATTTAATATTTAAATAGTATACAAACATTTATTAAGGGAACATCGGGCCATGAAATTTTATGTTGTCTCAGTGCTTGATCTTGAAATTAATCCATATAATATTTAAAAATTATACACAAAAAATCAGGAAATTACAAAGTCCCACAAGATTACTCGACCAAAAACTACCATCAAGGCAAGATGCTTAACCATCACCTCAGATACCACTTTGTAATGAACCAGTCTAGATTCGCTTGTACTATGATACTCGAGCTAGTGTTGGCATGGCATGAAAGGCATTTCTAATCCACATGGGTTGAAAACTATCCCCTCAAATCATACTAGTTAAAGATGGGAATAGTTTCTTCAAACAAATTGTAGAAGAAATAGATAAAATTCATCATGATCAAAAGAAAACTCCATATGGATAATAGTATTGGAGTGAAATGGGGATATAAACCAAATGTGCAACCATAAAGTTCTAGAAAATGAATGAAAAACCCCAATCCCAATAGGATACATCACTCCAAGCCAAGAAATAAACAAAAACCACCTCCAAGTTATTATATTCCCATGATATAATGTGTATGGAGGAAACCATCAATCACCTAGAGGCATAGGAAGGGTGTGAGATAAAATCCCAATAGTGTCTCTCAAAGGATTCTATAATAAGATTCCATATTAACTAACCAAATAAAGATTTCAATTTTTTTAAATAGGAATGGAAGTAAAAAAAATAAAATTCAAAAAAATAATTCTTTAAATTTCAATTAATATAATTTTATTGAAATATGGATTAATAAAAATATTAAATAACATTGTTTATATAAAGACAAAAACAATGAGTAAAGAATTTTACAAGTAAGGGAATATATTAAAATAATAAAAAATCATAATCATGGTCATATTCTAAGTGGTAAGATAGTCCCAGGTTATTGGATACTCACACACTCAAATAAGTGATCAAGAAAACATGTGCACACACGTATACACTGTTCAAATAGGACACATTAACATTCCATCAGGGATGTGACCTTCTCTATTATATTTTTTTAGAGTTGTAAAGTGTCAATAGAGTGTTGTCCCAAATAAATCATTAAATACTTAGTATTCTGCATTATCAGGCAATAAATAATGTTAAATTTATCTCAAAAATATTCAAAATAAATTAACCCATTTTCCCTTTCAATAAGGCAATATCCATTTAAAAAATAAAATGTTTTTTTAATCCATTAATTAATTTTACTGGATAAAACCAACCCAGGTTTTTATCAAAACAATGTAATCCATTTTTATCAAATATAAATTGGAAATCAATTTAAAAAATCAATTTCATAATTTAATTCCACAAACTAATTTCAAAATTTATGTAACCTTCCACAATCACACCCTAATTCATTGGAATTTGGGGTTTTCCCAAAATTTCATTCCAAATATAATTAAATTCAAAATTAAAGGATAATTGGGTTTTTTATAATCCAATTGAATGATATTTTATTTTTATAAATCAATTTATGGTTAAATAAATTAGCTAATCTTAAATGGAACCACCTACCAAAACAAAGAGATCACATCTCCTAATAGTTGCAATAGGAAACCCCAATAAAGAACATCGATAAAAAAGATATGATAATCAATTATAGATTCTTGAACAAGGAAAAAAGATATTATATACTCCAAAAAAACGTAGATATATAAAACCATAAGTAGTATAGATAAAGAGAGTGGCAGAGAAGGAATGGGTAAATAAATCTTATCGGGAAGAGATCAAAGAATGTTCACCAAGACATTATTTGCTTAATAATGGGTTTTGGGGATCCAAAATAACCTTTAGGTAGCCTCCAAAAAATAATAAGTCATTTTTGGGTTTAATGGGATCATTAGAAACATAAAACAGGGTGGTCAAGATTTCAAAATAAATTTTAAGAATTTAAATTTCTCATATGCACAGTTAGCATGGAAAGGAAATACTATTAGAAAAACTATGCACCCAAACCATGTACACCTCTGGTAGGGTGTACCATTTCCACCAGGGGTGCATAGTTTTTCAAACTATTCCATGACCATAAAAACCCTCACTACGTGGGTTTTTTTTGTTTACCTTGGGCATCCCCATGTGTTGGGAAAACTATGTGCCAAACATGCACAACCCAGAATGCTCAAAAAATCCAAAATTTCACCTGATACACTACTAAACGAGACCCAACTATAGCATCAAAAAAATAGTAGTTGAGGAGTACCTGATAATAGAAATATTATTTTAAAGATCATATAAAAAATTTGATGTTTTTTATAGATAAATAGAAATGAAAACTTTATATTGTTCACTCATCATTGAAATATGGGATGATAAGAGGTAAATACTTATAAAAATATGAAACCAAAGGATGAAATTAAATTAGTGATTTTATTTAAATAAATTAATTTAACATTATAGGTAAAATAATTCCTCAGTTATATTTAAATGGTCCTTAATAATTATTTTTTCCATTTTATAGTTATTTCTGATGATTTGATGATCATTTTCATCCCTCGCTAATTTATGGATATGTTGTTATTAAATTTATCATGACTATGTTGTCTTTCAATAACTATTATTTTTTAGAAATTTTACTTATAATCTATTCCCATATTTTAACTTCGCACTATTTTTATCCTTATAGGGGATTCCAATTATTTGTTATTTTATGTAGCCTTAATGTTTCTTACACCTTTAAATTTATGTTTTATAATCAATTTCTTGGTTTGAGTTTTCAAAAAATGAATTTTCAAATATTGAACCCTTTATTTTAGATAAAAAATTATAAATATGCAATTTATTTTAGGGGAGAGATGGTGTAATGTTACACAATGAAAATTTAGTTTAAGTAAATAATATTATTGATAACATGCATAACATAGAACATCGAGAAACATATATACTATAATATACTATAAAAATAGTATTGGGGGAAAGATGGTGTAATTTTAAAAGGTTTTAGGCATAGTCACTCTATCCAAGAAACACTACATTTACAATGTTTAGTGATAGCTCACTGCTTCAATTGGATCACTTATGTTGACTCCCCCTATCTCACTACCTTTTGAGAAGTCTTACTCAGTTTATAGACTTGAAGGTCTCTTTAACATATAGGCATGAATGTCTTTGTCTCTTGTTCATCATGATACATTGCCTACATCAAAATTTGGAATTGATACACATATATTCAATCATTCAACTTGAGTGTAATAACTGAATTCACTATAAACTTATTCTACTTCTCAGCTAGAACCACAAGCACCTATGTGATTATTCAAGCAATGAAGATCAGTTAACAATGAATCATCAAAATCAACTACTTATTATTTTATCTCTATATTTATGCATGATACCATTCATGTAGAAATTAGATGCACTTATATTATTTTTCTTTACACATGTGCAACCAGAATCGTGGTTCGCCTTTTTATATGCCTTCATGTATGCATGTGCTTTCAAGAGTGCATGCATAATCCACTTATTCTTTCTTATGTTAAAACCCTAATGGTTTTATGTCCTTGCATAAAACACATCCTATTTTCTTCTTTCCTTATTCTTCTTTTCATAGCACTTGTGTAACGCCCCGACCCCAGTTACCTAGAGTCTGTTTATTATTACATAACATTGGCATGATCACAAAAGATCATGTCTCAAAAGACTAATTAGTTTATTAGCCTTGGAATCACTAGATACATTCATAAGTCTTACATTACATCACAATGTGAAAAAAACAACAACATAGTCTACATAGTCCACACCCATATCCTCTCAAACTATCCCAACAGGTCAGTTATAAAATACTTCTTCACATCCTGGGAAAAATAAAACATATAAAGGGGTGAGCTCAGATGCTCAGAAAGGATAACTATATAGAGGAAACTACCATAAATAAGCATAAAAATTTAAGTAAATGTATAACTAAAATAAAAACCTTTTAAACTTGAAATTAAGCATTTATGGCAAAGATAAAATGAAATAATTCCATTTACTTATTCACATGGATATTCTACTAGTCGAATAATCGCATGCAATATCAATAAACACTTTCATAATGGTGGAATGCATAATTTCAGACTATCATAACCACATAGTCAAGGCCTTGTGCCAATACTACAAAAAAGATTTTGTCAAGGACTTGTTCCAAGACACTAGTTTGTCTTGTGAGACCTACCGATGCATCGAGGAGCTATATTGGGCTCCACCTGTCACTTATTAAGTCCAATGCATTCCTCATATGAATAGGTTTAAACATAACATAAACATTTGTATTAAAACTAGCATACAAAATGTCAATACTTTCTCCATAAACAATGAATGGTATAAAAATAACACATTCATAGTCAAAAATATCAGGAAAATTTCAATACAATATGGAAGTTTTGTATCATAATAAATCAACTTCAAATAAGCTTAAAATCCATCGAAGGATGTTGACATAGATGAAATCAAAACTATTTTGAGAGAAATATCTCTTTTTTTAAATCATCTCAAAGTCACATAATTATAAAATAAAACATTTACTTTGAAAATACTCTTATTATCTTGTAAGGGAAGCTTCGAAGATTTTATAACGGTAGAAAATAGACGCACCCACCGTATAAGTTAAAAAATACATTCTTACCGTAATTCTGTCGAAAATGTTAAAAAGGACCTTGTTTAGAAAACGACGGAAATATTCCTTTATAAAATTATTATAAAAAGTAAAACAAGGGTAAAAATGACTTTACCCTATATTCTGTAAAATAGTAATAATGTTTTGAAATACATTTTTAAGAAACATGGATGTGGATGATAAAGAGGTCCCATTAGATAATTACGTATAAACAACCTCAGATAATGAAGAGATTGTGAAATAAACTCTTACCTTGTACTCTTCCTTGGTTGAGGGTAGGTTAAACTCATGTATAATGGTGAAATAATTGTTATTAAATTATACAATAATCATATAAATTAATATGATATCATATATGATCTTTTAACATTGCTTTGTTAGTAATATTTTTGTATTATCGTTGTTTCAGGTGTTAACTGATTCATTTTATTTTATATGGATTGTTACATAAGACATGTTTGTTAGGGATAGGTTGTATCTTATTCATATACAGAATGATATAAAGTCTTTAAACATTATTTTTAACCATGAAATGATAATTATTCGTGAATGGATATGATGGGGAATGAATCTCATCGCGTTCGTGGAGACAGTAGTTCGTACGTACGCACGAGCGACAATATCATTCATTTGATATTAAAATAATATATAATTGGGTGGTGTATCTTATATACAGAATAATTGTCATGTTATATTTATTATTTACATGAATTACACATCATTATTATACCCATCCAAATAATAATGTATTGAATAACAATTACACCACAACGTGGAGACAGTAAGTCGTACGTACGCACGTATGGTGACATGTCATTCAAGAGATGGATAGAATATTGAATATGGTTATACCATATTTATAATAACATCACATTATATAATAGATACTTGAGTTTTTATTTTATAATTGAAATAACAAAGAAATAATAAGTTGAAGAAGAAAAGAACTTGAAAGAGGGTGGTGAAAATATTACCTCTTCTTTGGGTTCTTCCTTTTGATTTGATAAAAAGGGCTCTTTAGGTTGGCTTTATGATAAAACTAAGGCATCTAGGTTGAATTTAGGGATGTTGAGAGAATATTTGGGTTGGTTTTGGCCGAACCAAAAGGCTTTGAAGGTGTGAATAATTGTTTAGAATTGGTGTCCTTTTATAAGGGGGAGGAGGGTCTCTTTAGGAAAACTTAATGTATTATTATATAATAAATTCATATTTGGTTTCTAATGTCTCCAAAGTAGATTATTAAAATTATAAGGTGTTTATGGTTCTAAATTCTATCAAAAAATAGATTTCAGACAGTTTTGGGTCATTATATTAACCTTATCTTTTAGTTTTAACTCTTAGCTAATTAGTTTGACACTTACCATGTCGCTTTGTATTTTTATATTATATAGTTAATAAACTTTCTATATACATACAAGAGACCCCCATGTGGTCCATTCATGATACACCTATCATTATATAAGTCCTTTGGACGAAACTTAGATTTTTAGGAATAGAATATCAATTAATAATATAATACTTGTTTTAAAAACTTATTTATGTCAATTTTGACAATATTTAATAATTGATTTTTGTTAAAGTCTTAAGAACATTATTAATTCTAAAAAAATCATTTAAGAAATACTAACTTGTCATATTAAACAATAAAATTATTTTATGGAATAAAAACTTTCAAATTATATTTATTTTAACTTTTATAATATCAATTATTTGATTCTTTTATTAATAAAGAAAATATTGCATCATTATTGTGTCATAAATAAATTTAATTATTAAATGTCTAAAAATGATAAATAAAATACAATTATTTATGAAATATTTTTATCTTTCTAATGAATATTTATATTCAAAAATATAACATATATAACCCTATGTAAAAATATTTGTCTAAAAGATATATGCTTATGTCATTTTTGTATTTACTTGAACTTAATTAATATAAAGTGTCCTTATCACCTACAAGTGGCTCCATGGGGTCCCAAAATAGACACAAAGATGCCCATGTTCGTAAATGTATCAAAAAATATGGATAGGACACGTTTTAGGGTAAATTAATATTATTATAATAATTTTTTTTACCCTTATTTACCTGATTTATCCTTCAACCATGGTAAATAAAATATTTACCGAAGTAATTATTCAAAATGTCTAAAAATAAAAGTTACCTATTTACACAATTTGGGCGTCCTGATTCTAAATATGGAATCCATTTTTTTAAATGCAAAACATAGAAGTGGCAGAAATTAATTTAAAATTAATTCTTGTTAAAACAAAAAACGTGTTTTTAAGAGATAATAATTATCAAAAGATTGACATGTGTTTATGTCCATTTTAAATGTAAAATTATGTTCAATGACCAACATTGTAATAAATGGTAAAAATATATTCTAAATATACCTTAAAACAAATTAAATTCATAATTTATCTCTATTAATTATTTTGATTAAAAAGATGTTTTTAATTAAAATTTAGTAATTTTCACTATTCATCAAAATATAAAAGTTATCCGAAAAGTACCAAAATTTCACCCTAGGCTAATTTAGATATTCCGAATCAAAAAATGAAGTCCATTTTGAGAGATAAAATTTATAAAATTTCAAAAAAGTGGGTATTAATATTCATAACAGCTACTTTGATTGGCCGCGATGTGTTTGAATCTCGAAGTTGCGTACAACACACGCTACAGTATTATTCAAAGAGAATCATACCATGGAAGATGGGATGTTACATTCTACCCTCCTTCAAATAACTTCTTCCCAAAAATTTCTAGAATACTACCACATGAAAAGACTCAGGTGGTTCTTCATCATAAGTTCCTCGGGTTCCCATGTTGCCTCTTCCATATTATGGTTCCTCCATAGAACTTTTACGAGAAGAGTCGTCCGGTTTCTCAGTACTTTCTCTCTTATATCAAGAATCGTGACAGGCTCTTCACAATAAGATAGATCGGGTTCCAGTTCTACTTTATCACAGGTAAGTACATGGATTGGGTCAGGCATGTATTTTCTCAACAGTGATACATGGAACACATCGTGAACTTTGGAGAGACTTGGCGGCATTTCCAAACTGCAAGCTACAGCCCCAATTTATTCTAGAATTTTGAAAGGTCCGTTGTACCTGGGACTCAATTTTCCCTTCTTACTGAAACGTATAACTCCCTTCCATGGAGATACCTTCAAGAAAACACGATCTCATGCCTGAAATTCCAAATCCTTCCATCGGTTATCGGCATAGCTCTTCTTCCTACTTTGAGATTCTTTGATGTGGTTTTGGATTAGCTTTACCTTTTCCACAATTTCCTCCACCAGTTCTGGGCCTACAAGTTTTCTTTCACCAACATCATCCCAACAGGTTGTTGTGCGACATCTCTTTCCGTAAAATGCTTCATATGGTGCCATATGAATACTTGAATGGAAGCTATTGTTATAGGAAAATTCTACCAGAGGTAAATATTGATCCCACATACCATGAAAGTAAAGTGAGCAGGATCTCAACATGTCTTCTAAGGTTTGAATAGTCTATTCTGATTGTCCATCTGTTTGAGGTTGGTAGGCAGTGCTCAAATGAAGTTCAGTATCCAGGGATTTCTAAAGACTTTTCCAGAATCTTGATGTAAAACGGGGATCACGATCCAAAACAATTGATAGGGGTACTCCATGAAGTCTCACAACTTCATTAATATATAGTCTTTCTGGACGTTCACATGGTAAATCGTCCCTTATATCAAGAAAAGGTGCTGACTTGGTAAGATGATCAATAATGACCCATATTGCATCATTCTTTCTAGGAGTCTTTGGTAGTCCCATCACAAAGTCCAGCGTTATATTATCCTATTTCCACTCAAGTATAAGAAGAGGTTGCAATACTCTACTAGGTTGTTGCCTACCAGCTTTCACTTGTTGAAAAACCATACATCTTGACACAAAATCAGTAGTCTCCCTCTTCATGTTGTCCCACCAAAAAATTTCCTTCAAATCCCTATACATTTTGGTGCTCCCAGGGTGTATAGATAAATTTTAACTATGAGCATCATCCAACAATTCACTTTTTAGATCAGTTATATCGGGAACACAATGTCTCTTCCCAAATTTCAAAATTCCATCTTCATACACAAAGTCGCTAAATCTCCCATCATTCACAGATTTAATCTTCTTTCAAAACTCTAAATCATCAGTCTGAGAACTCTTTATCCTTTTTAGTAATGATGGTTTGGAAACTATTGGAAATATTATTGATGTTTCACCTTCTATTGTGATTCCCATATCCATCTTTACTAGATCCATCAAAATAGGATCCCTCTCAACTCTCATCTTGTTCAAAACTCCATGATCTTTTCTACTCAAAACATTTGTAACCTTATTTTCCTTCCCCGGGTGGTAGTGTGTCGTGCAATCATAATCCTTGAGTAGTTTAAGCCATCTATTTTGCCTCATTTTGAGTTCTTTCTGTGAGAAAATATACTTTAAACTCTTGTGATCAGTATAAATCTCACATTTCTCACTATAGAGATAGTGTCTCCATATCTTCAAAGAAAATATCACAGCTGCTAACTTGAGATCATGAGTAGGATAGTTTTGCTAATGAATTTTCAACTATCGTGATGCATAGGCAATAACCCTATCATTATACATAAGGACACAACCAAGTCCTTTCTTCGATGCATCACTATAAATAACGATCCCATCATTCCCTGATGGTATAGTCAATATAGAAGCATTGACTAATCTTCTCTTCAGTACTTCGAAAAATTATTCACAATCTTTTTTCCAAAAAAATTTAACCCCTTTACATGTGAGCATCATTAATGGGTTAGCCAATAGGGAAAAATTCTGTACGAAACGTCGATAATAACCTGCTAAACCAATAAAACTGCGTCCCTCGGTTATACTCATCGGTGTTGGCCATTCTTGGATTGCTCTTGTATTAGAAGGATCAACAGAGATTCCATCCTTAGAGACAATATGCCCAAGAAAATAAATCTCCTAAATCCAGAATTCACACTTGCTAAACTTTTGATATAATTCATGTCTTCTCAGAGTCTTCAATATAATGAGCAAGTTATTTTCATGATATTTGTAGCTTTTGGAGTATACCATGATATCATTAATAAATACCACCAAAAATTCATCAAGATATTCCTTGAAAACTATGTTAATTAGATCTATGAAAACAGAGGGTGCATTAGTCAGCCCAGAAGGCATTACTGTAAACTCATAATGCCCGTATCTGGTTCGAAATAATGTCTTCGGAATGTCTTCCTTCTTCACACACAACTGATGGTATCCAGATCGAAGTTCAATCTTTGAAAATTATTGATCTCTATGCAGTTGGTCAAATAAATCAACAATGCGAGGTAGGGGATACTTATTCTTTATTGTTATAGCATTGATCTCCCTGTAGTCGATACATAACCTCATAGATCCATCTTTCTTCTTAACAAAAAGGATAGGAGCTCCCCATGGAGAAACACTAGGGTGAATAAATACCTTATTACTCAATTCCTCTAGTTGTTTATTTAGTTCCACTAATTCTATAGTGGCTATTCTATAAGGGGTCTTCGATATGGGCCTTGATCCAGGAATTAAATCAATGGAAAACTCAATTTCTCATTCATGAGGATGTCCAGATAAATCTTCCAAAAACACATCTACATATTCTTTCACAATATGTACATCCCCTATTTGAACATTCCTTTCCTCACCCATAGTTATTTCATTCTCTTCCTCCCCGATAATTGAATTTAGTTGAGCTACTAGGGGTGGATCTAGATAAGAATTTGGTAGTGAAGATTCTTCTCTAAAGATAAGGTGTTCCATATCATCATCATCAAAAATCGTTACCTCCTTCTTATTACAATAAATCTTCGCATCATGGTCCGAAATCCTATCCATACCGAGGATTATATCAAACTCCAGCATAGGTATGACGATGATATCAGCATATGAAGAACATTTATATGCTCTAATGAGAACGGATTCACAAAACTTTGTTGTGATGATACATCCCTTAAGAGTTTTAACTGAAAACTCCCTTATTAAATCAAATTTGAAATATCTAATTTTCTTAGAAAACTGGGAAGATATGAAATAATGTGATGATCTGAAATCAAATATTTCATTTTCTAAACTTGAGGAAACCATTAAATTACCCTCCACCATGTATTTCGGAGCTTCTACCTCAACAGTAGTGATTGCATAAGCTTGGCCTTGATCCCTTGGCCTTTTCTATGGTAAGTTTCCCTGACACTTAGGCCATTCATTTTCATAATGTCCCATCTTCCTGCAATTGTATCATTGAACATTGGTAGCTTCTTTCTTCCCCTTACAATCACGAGCTTGGTGGCCTTTTTCACCACACTTGTAACAGACCCCCATTCTTTTTAAGAAATTACCAGGGTGTTTCATCCCACATTTACTACAGGATGGATATTCAACTTTTCCCTTCTTCCCCTTATTTCCATTTCCAGATTGATCAGTAGATCTCTTCTTCTCTTTCTTTGCTTTAAAGTCATAAGACTTAGATAATTCTTTCTATGTCTTGATAGCACATGAGACAATATCTTCATACGACGAGAAGGATTGGGAGACTAATTCTCGATAAATAAATGGTTTTAACCCATCAATGAAATGATCAATCTTACTTTATAGGTTACGTATTTAATCTGCAGTATACCTCGCTAACCTTGTAAAGTTAGCCTCATACTTTGCGACATTCTCTTCCTCCTTTTTCCTCATACTCAGAAATTGCCTTTCCATATCTACTCGATGGTCACGAGGAAAGAATTTTTCTAAGAAAATCTCTTTGAACTCCCTCTATTCCATATTTGATACTTCATCATCTTCTTTTGTGTTTTGAATCAATGACCACCATTGATCAGCATCTCCATTGAGGTGGTAAACTGCCATGATAACTTTTTCCCTTTCACTACTCCCCAAGGCATGGAATATTTTATCTAGGGAATTTCTCCATTTCTCAACTACTAGTGGATTTGTACTCCCATTGAATGGTTGTGGTTGTTGCCTCATGAAGATATCTAACATTAATCCTCCACACTGTGGATCTAGGTGCTTCATACGGGTAAGGTTATTATTCATAACCTGGGTGAGTTGTCTGAGTATGGTGATTAGATGATCAGCACCAATTGCATCACCAACTCCACTATAATTATCTTGAGTAGGAGGTAAATCCTTACATGGAGTGTGTGAATTGATACGGTTTCCATTTCATCCACTAGGTTTAATTTCTAAACAATGACATAAACTAGATCAGTTTATGAATCAAAATACATAATTCCATACTTGTAAAACACTTTACATAAATTTAACTATTTATGGATATAATCCATAATCATAAAAAAAATTCTTTGAGGAAGTATATACTCATAAACCCTTCATAATGATTTGTAAATAAATGAGAATTATCTTAAGTATATCCCTCGGGAGTGTCGTAACCAAGACTGCAGCAAGGCCCGTTGTCATGCACCAGTTCCATTTCAAGTCTAGCTCAAAGCGGTGTTTTCGGGTTTTAACCCTAGGTACATATGTTCCAGAGCCGCCTCTACCTGGTTGTATCCAAACAGGGATGTATTTCTCAGAATACTCACAAAAATCTCTACAATACCAAAATTCTAGGAAGTTCTTCTATACTAATCCTCAAATTCCATCTTAGGTCTACATGCTATAATTGTAGTTTATCTAAATCTAGATTCCAAGGTTTGTACTAAACTTCCTCTAATACCAACTGTAACACCCTGACCCTAGATACCCAGAGTCGGTGTATTATTACATAACATTGGCTTGATCACAAAATATCATGTCTAGAAAGACCAATTAGTTTAGTAGACTTGGAATCACTAGATACATTCATAAGTCTTACATTACATCACAAAGTGAAAAACTCCAACAACATAGTATCCATATTCCACACTCATATCCCCTCAGACTATCCCTACAGGTCAGTCGTAAAATACTTCTTCACATCCTGGGAAAAATAAAACATAGAAAGGGGTGAGCTCAGATGCTCAGAAAGGATAAAAATATAGCAGAAACTTTCATAAATAAGCATAAACATTTAAGTCAATGTATAACTAAAACAAAAGCTTTTTAAACTTCAACTTCAACATTATATAGAAAAGATGAAATGAAATAATTCCATTTAATTATTCACATGGATATTCTAGTAGTAGAATAATCACATGCAATATCAATAACCACTTTCATAATGATGGAATGCCTAATTCCAGACTATCATAACCACATAGTCAAGGCCTTGTGCCAAGACTAAAAATAATATTTTGTCATAGCCTTGTGCCAAGACACTAGTTTGTCTCATGAGACCTATTGATGCATCGAGGAGCTATAGTGGGATCCACCCATCACTTATTAAGTCCAATTAATTCCTCCTATGAATAGGTTTAAACATAACATAAACATTCAAATTAAAACTGGCAAACGAAATGTCAATACTTTCTCCTTAAACCATGAATGGTATAAAAATAACACATCCATAGTCAAACATATCACAAAAACTTCAATACAATATGGATGTTTTGTATCATAATAAATCAACTTCAAATAAGTTTAAAATCCATCAAAGGATTTTGACATAGATGAAATCAAAACTATTTTGAGATAAATATCTCTATTTTTAAATCATTTAAAAGTAACATAATTATAAAAGAAAACATTTACTTTGAGAATATTCTTATAATATTGTAAGGGAAGCTTTGACAATTTTATAATGGCAGAAAATAGCCACACACGCCGTATAATTTAAAAAAATACATTCTTACCTTAATTCTGTCGAAAATGTTAAAAAGGACCTTGTTTGGAAAATGACGGAATGATTCCTTTGTAAACATCTTATAAAAAGTAAAACAAGGGTATAAATGAATTTAACGCGTATTCTGTAAAATAGTAAGAATGGTTTGAAATACATTTTTAAGAAACATGGATGTGGATGATAAAGAGGTCCCAGTAGATAATTACGTATAAACAACCTCGGATAATGAAGAGATTGTGAAATAAACCCTTAACTTATAATTTTCCTTGGTTGAGGGTATGTTAACCTCCTGTATAATGGTGAAATAATTGTTATTAAATTATAAAATAATCGTATACATTAATATGATATCATATATGATCTTTTAACATTGCTTTGTTAGTAATATTTTTGTATTATTGTTGTTTCGGGTGTTAACTGATTTTTTTTCCTTTATATGCTTTGTTATGTAAGCCATTTTTGTTATGGATAGGTTGTATCTTATTCATATCCAAAATGATATTAAGTCTTTAAAAATTATTTTTAACCATCAAATGAATATTAATCTTGAATGGATACGATGGGGAATGAATCTCATCGTGTTCGTGGAGACGGTAGTCCGTACGTACGCACGAGCGACAATACCATTCTTTTTATATTAAAATAATATATAATTGGGTGGTTTATCATATATACAGAATAATTGTCATTATATATTTATTATTTACATGAATTACACGTCATTATTATACTCATCCAAATAATAATGTATTGAATAACAATTACACCACGACGTGGAGACGGTAAGCCGTACGTACACACGTATGGTGACATGTCATTAAAGGGATGGATAACATAATGAATATGGTTGTACCATATTTATAATAACATCACAGTATATAGGAGATACGGGAGTTATTATTTTAGAATTGAAATAAAAAATAAAGAAGAAGTTGAAGAAGAAAGGAACTTGAAAGAGGGTGGTGAAAATATTACCTCTCCTTCGGGTTCTTCCTTTTGATTTGATCAAAAGGGCTACATAAGTTAGCTTTATGATCAAAATAAGGCCTCTGGGTTGAAGTGGGGGAATTTTAGAGAATATTTTGTCAGGTTTGGCCGAACCAAAAGGCTTTGAAGGTGTGAATAATTGTTTACAGGTGGTGTCCTTTTATAAGGGGGAGGAGGGGCTCTTTAGGAAAACATAAAGAATTATTATATAATAAATTCATATTCGGTTTCTAATTCCTCCAAAGTGGATTATTAAAATTATAAGGTGTGGATGGGTAATAATTTCAAAAAATATATTTTATGTAGGTTTGGGTCATTATATTGACCTTATCTTTTAGTTTTAACTCTTAGCTAACTAGTTTGACACTTACCATGTCACTTTGTATTTTTTATATTATATAGTTAATAAACATACTATATACATCCAAGAAACCCCCAAGTTGTCCATTAATGATACACCTATCATTATATAAGTCCTCCGGCCGAAACATTTATTTTTAAGAATATAATATCAATTAATAATATAATACTTGTTTTAAAAACTTATTTATGTCAATTTTGACAATATTTAATAAATGATTTTTTTTAAAGTCTTAACAACTTTATTAATTCGAAAAAAATTCATTTAAGAAATCCTAATATGTAATATTAACCAATAAAATTCTTTTATGTCATCAAAACTATCAAATTATATTTATTTCAACTTTTATAATACCAATTATTTGATTCTTTTATTAATAAGGAAAATACTTCATTATTATTGTGTCATAAATAAATTTAATTATTAAATGTATAAAAATTATAAATAAAATACCATTATGTAGGAAATATTTTTATATTTCTAATTAATCTTTATATTCTAAAATATAACAAATATTACCCTATGTAAAAATTGTTTTTCAAAACGATATATGCTTATGTCATTTTTTGTATTTACATGAACTTAATTAATATAAGGTGTCATTATCACCTACAAGTGGTTCCATGGGGTCCCAAAAACGATCCAAAGATTCCCATGGTCGTACATGTGTCAACCAATATGGTTAGGACACGTTTTAGGGTAAATTAATATTATTATAATATTATTTTTTACCCTTATTTTCCGGATTTACCCTTTAACCATGGTAAATAAAATATTTACCGAAATAATTATTCAGAATGTCTAAAAATAAAAGTTATCTATATAAACAATTCGTACCTCCTGATTCTAAATATGGAATCCATTTTTATAAATATAAAACATAGAAGTGGCAGAAATTAATTTAAAATTAATTCCCGTTGTTAAAACAAAAAAGCGTGTTTTTAAGAGATAATAACTATCAAAAGATTCACACTTGTTTATGTCCAGTTTAAATGTGAAATTATGTCTAATGTCCAAAATTGTATTAAATGGTAAAAATATATTCTAAATATACTTTAAAACCACTTAAATTTAAAATTTATCACTATTAATTATTTTGATTAAAAAAGTTGTTTTTAATTAAAATTTAGTAATTTTCACTATTCAGTAAAATATAAAAGTGATCTGAGAAGTACCAAACATTCACCCTTGGCTAATTTTGATATTCCAAATCCAAAAATGAAGTCCATTTTGAGAGATAAAATTTATAAAATTTCAAAAAAGTGGGTATTACTATTCATAACGGCTACTTTGATTGGTCGTGGTGTGTTAGAATCTCGAAGTTGCGTAAAACACACGCTACTGTATTATTCAAAGAGAATCATACCATGGATCTTGGGATGTTACAACTTGGTTTGGGTGTTTTAGTTTTTATATTATTTTTCCTTCAAATACCATTGATTGAATCCATTGTCCAACTTATTCTTGCATGATCAACGCCTCAGGTTCTTTCAAGAAAATAACATACATGCATGCATGTGCATACGGCCCTCCTTCCTAAAAATTCCTTCTTATTAAAAAGAAAACATTTACAAACAATAGAGTATTTATATGACAACCTAAGTGTGTTCACTATTCTTCTTCTTTCAAGAGATTCATGTGTCTTCCCTACACAAGGGGCATGCATTTCTTCTTCATGGAACCAGGGTGGTCATTGGTCTCCCTCTCCATGAAAGTAGAGAATGATTTTGTCTCTTCACAAAGTATAGTGGGAAAAAAACTAATGCACTGAATTATGGTGGCATGGCCTTTTCAAAGAACAGAAAGGGTTTTAATAAAACCAGTCACATAATTACATTATCCCTTCACACATAGGTTCAGTTCTTCTTCACAAGACACTTAAAGAGTGTATAGCGCTTGTTTAAGGTCTTCAGGAACCTCTCTTAGTAGAGCCTAGAAGGCCTGCAGGTCTTTCTTTCTCATTGAAAAATGATGGAATGAAGAGATGCTACGTTTTCGGAAAACACAAGCTCTTAGAAAAAAGGTAACAACAAATTCTTCTTATCTCAGGACCTCTCCTTTTATTGGAAGGGATCATTAAATTTTTTTCATTTTAAGTACCATGAAATACACTCTTCAAATCACTTCTTTGATTAACTGTGATCCTCAGTTTTGAAGATTTTCAAATTGCAGATGAGATATGTCGAGATTCATAGTGTGTTTCCTTTTCTAATGAGCAAACTACTCCTTGATCTCATGCATATATTCAATATTTCATGTATCTAATTTTTAAATCAAAGATCGAATCCACATGGCCTCGGTAACTCTGTTTACCTCATTCAAGCCTTCCTCATCAAGATATCGCACGCATGCACAACATAAGTTGCATTCATGGCCTCGGTTCGATCAACCAATCTTCATGATGTTAAAATGACAAGGCATTGTGGTCCATACATGGTTCTTCGTCATCGATGGTGGATAGAAGCGGAATCGGTGAGCACTAGAGGAGGAAGATGATGGCGTGGTTTAATTAGAAACTGTGGGAGAATCAGACAGTTTTCATTCAAACTGGTGGGGCACAGAAGCAATGGATGGTCGGGATTAGATGATAGGATGTTTCGGGTCATCAAACAGTCAAGATATATGTGTATTAGATGAATGGTTTGGATTTCCTCTGTGTTTTTTAAATGATGAAAAATAACATGTATCTTTCATCACACGTCGGACTGATGATGTATAAATGTTGTGGTTTATCAATCAACATGCTACAACATTGACTCGGATTACTTCCTCTCCCTCCACGGTACCACCTCGTACCGTGTTATCTATGGGCATGCTCTGCACACACCCTCTGCAAAGGTTTCGGACCAATATATGTATGGTCTTATACACTGGCTAGCATTTCCTCTTGCGTGTTGACCAAGCTAGCCATCCCCTTGGGTGCGTTTGACTCTATCCCCCTTGTTCATTGGGTTGAGGCTCACTGGTCAGCTCATGGGCTGGCCCAATTTTTTAAATAATTTTATAAAAAATACTTTTAAGTATAAAGTGCATGGAAACTTATTATTTCAATCATGCATGGCCACCTTATAAGTCCAAGTCTCTTCTATATCCTCTTTCTCTCTTCTTCATTTTCTTTTTGGTCTATAAACTCCAAATAGCTTCTTCATCCTCAATTCATCATCTTTATTTTTGTAGACAATGTATCACATTTGATACATGCATTGAGAACATAGGATCATTTCACCAATTATCTAATTTAACAATCTCTATTAACTTTAGATTCCTTTTTCATCTCCTTGTTTTTGACTAGTATTGTGAATTTTTTACAAAGATTACAAATTCATACACAAAGTGGTCCCGGCAGTCTCCCCCTTTTTATTTTTTTCAATTCTTCAAAGTTCCCTCTAATTGAATGTGTCAATGTCAAAATGAGAATCTTATCTCTCCCCTTTTCTTTTATTTCAAACTTTCATTTCACTTTCTCTCCCCTTATTGACAAGAATTAAAATGTTCATGGTAGAGAGGGTATCAGTACACTCTTAAGAAATGTGTCATGAATCATTTCACTCTATGTGTACTTGATCTATGCTCTGTGTAGAAGATAAGAGAATTTGATTTAGACAAATAATATTCCCTTTATCCACTGATCATGATACCTCATGAGATGAGAACACATATAATTGTCTTCAAGGGTCTTTCCACTTTCATTCCAAGTTAACGATATTAAATGTGAAATGAAATAATCCACCTGAAACACCTTTTCCAATGACATTGTCTTCAAACAGTCTACCGAGTTATTTAATTTGATATTAATTGAAATAATAACTCTCAAAGATTTTTTATCTGTCTCCCCTTCAAAGGGACACTTCTCAGGTTCTCCCCATGAGAGATTTTTTCGCCTTCAATTCCATGTATTATAAGAAAATATACAATACATAATGATTAATGGGAATAATGTGGATCCTCCTTTCTTCATCAATGTGAAAGGGTAGGTTGAGATGTTCTTATCAACCAAGATGCTCCATTTTCTCCAATCTTAACACTTTCACATTGTATATTCAATTCGATTTGTGGTTGTGCGGATCCTATTATTTCTTCCACTTCTTTGTGTGTGAGTTTTTATACTTCAAGAGCTTTTAAAAAACTTGTATCTCTTGATGAAACTTTTATCTTCTTGAGGAATTATTCTTGAGCTGGAATAAATGCAATGAAATTATTAACAGTGTGACCATCCTTGTTGCACCTCATGAATAGGAATTTATTCACATTATATGAGATCTTTTCATTTCCTTTGTCACTTGCCTTAACATGTGCATATTCCTTTTTTCTTATTCATTCCAAATATTCTAGCCAGATTACCAATATGTCCTTAAAAACTAACGCACATGGATTCTTATAAGTTTTATAATTATTATAATTTCTTATGGATCCATTACCCTTAACCTTCTTCAATTTGGACTCCAAGGACTTCTCCCCTTTGTTTCTTGGAGTCTTCTTCAGAGAATAGTTTTTACAATATTCTTTTGACTTTGTCCCAATGTTGCTTCTTCATTCCTAGTTAGATTTTGTGATCTTCTTTTCTTATCAGCTTTTGGTACCTAATGATATGAACATGAACCAAACATATGAACACTCTCATTGCATACATAATATATGTTACCAAGAATTCCAAATTTATTTGTATTGTATATATTCTTTTGGATATATAGATGTTTCTTCTTCATCTATGGATTACTCCCCCTTGATATAGGCTCTCTCTGTGATTTTTAATTTAAGGGATTGTACCAAAAATCCAATGCACAATGCCCAAACCTATTGCAACACCAAAATTTACCCACAAATCATGACATCTTGATATCTTCTATATAAAGTCATTGGGCCATTTTCATGATTTTTTGTGATTTATTAGGGAAACTATCTTCCACTTTTTTCTTTTTTTCCACCCTATTCATGGTGGTAGATTTGACATCTCCTTTCCTTATACATTTTTATTTTGAATTTCTCTTACAACCTACACTACTTGTAGAAACATATAAAAGAATATGAGTACCAGGTGGTTTGGATGGTACCTTTAATTTCTATTATTCTTGTGATAGATCATTTAATTATGTCACGATCTTCTTATCACATGTTGGGGGTATTTCAAATTTATAATCCTCCAATGAGCATTGCATACTAGCAGGTATTGTTTCCTTCTTCTATGAAGTATAAATATGTTTCATCTCACTATTGGCCAACTAAGCTTCCAAATATAGACATTTCATATAGACGATAACATTCTAATCTTCAATCATAATTATCTTCTCTTCAAAATCATTCTATATTCTTTCAACTTCAACTTCATGAAACTAAAATTTGTATTGTAATAGAAATTCTAGTTCCTTCAATGTCATGGATGTTTCTTCCAAATGAAAAATCTTGACTTGTGTTCTCTTCTTTAGATTAGCTTCAAGTGCATGGACCTTTTCATATAGAGTCTTATTGACTCCCTCTTTATCTTCAACTTATTTGATCTTTTTTGAGGTATTTATTTCATTTTTCCTCTTAGTTTTTTCAAAGGATTCAATTTTTCTGGAGACCATTAAACATTCAAGAACTTATTAATCCAATCCTATTTACATATTTTCTGCTTCTTTTTCTAACTGGGTGATCTCAGCCTACAAACATTGAAAATTTCTACAACAAAGGTAGTTCTTTCTTCATGGATATCATGCAGATAATTTCATAATTTCTCAATTTAATGTTCATTAAGGTAAAAATATTGATAAAAAATCTCCACTTGTGCTAGAATCCTTATTTTTAGTTGAAACCTAATCCACCATCTCTTTAATTTCCAATCCTTAAATTTCTTTATTATTATAAAGGCATAGAGAATAATAAATTACATCTTCTTTTGTTATGAGGGACTTCTTTAACTATCTATTCTCTTTATTTTTCCTATTTTTCATGGTCTTGCTGGATATAAACTTCTTATTAGGGATAATTGAGTCTTCACCAAGACTACACTTCATTTTTAACATTAGGAATGAAAATAAAATCCTATTCTAAATAGAATTACTATAGAGTATCCAACATATATGAACCTTTCATTTTGATACAAATTGAAGGACCCTAGACCAACCTAAGAAGGAGGTGAATCAAGGTATCAATTTTTTCTCTTCTTTGTTATACCTTATTACCATATTGATAGGAACTTGTTTAAACTTATATGATAGATATGTGTATAAATTGAAACATTCACATGCAGAAGAACGACGCACCACATTGACTTGGTTCACCACTAAGGGCCACGTCCAAAGATTATATGCCAACAATTTATTGGTTGTACCTAATTCCACTAATCTTCACTACCTATAGATTAAAATGGTTCAAAAAACAACTACTCTATCCCAAAAACACTACCTTTACAATGTTAAAGGATAGATCACTTCATCCCTCGGATCACTTCTGTTGAATCCCCCTAGCTCACTACCTTTGGAGAACTCTTACTCTGTTTATAGACTTGAAGTTATCTTTAATAGATAGGCATGGTAGATTTTGTCTCTTGTTCATTATGATACATTTCTTACATCAAACTCCCTAATTGATGCATATATATTCAATATACAATATTAGTTGAATAACTGAATGCGCTAAAAACATCTTCTACTTCTTGGCTACAATCACAAGCACTTATATGATTATTCAAGAAATGAAGATCAGTTCACTAGGCATCATCAAAATGAAATTATTATTCTTTCTTTCTCATTTTATGGAAAGAGATCGTGCCGGTAGAATTCAGATTCACTTCTCTTCATATTCTTCTTCTTTACACACATGCAACCACATTCTAGGTTATCCATTTTAAATTACTTCACATATGCATGGGCATGCAAGAGTGCATACACAATACACATATTCTTTCTTGTGTGAAAACCCTAATGGGTGTATGTCTTGGTACACACAAACATACTCTTTTCTTCTTCCCTTCTTCTTCTTTTCTTAGCACTTGGTTCAGGTTTTTTAGGTTTTATATGTCTTATACTTCAAATACAAATGAGTGAATCCACTTTCCAACTTATTCTTACACACTCAAGGCCTCAGGTTCCTATAAGAAAATCACATACGGGCATGCATGTTCATACGGACCCCTTCATTCAAATTACCTCTTCTTCAAAATAAAACCCTTTAAAACAATATAGTATTTATTTCAAAATCTGAGGGTGTTCATTGTTATTCTTCGTGAAAGAGATGCACACATCTTCCTCACATAAGGGACGTGTGGTTCATCTTTGTTGAACAAGGGTGGTCATGGGTCTCTCTCTTTGTGCATGGATTTCATGATTATGTCTCTTCACAAAGTATAGTGGGAGTAAAACTAAAGTGGTGACATGGAATTTATAAAGGACAACGAGGGTTTTTAGAAAACCAGTCGTGTTTCTTTGGTAACCCTTCTTAAGGAGGTGAGGTTCTTCTTCACAAGACACTTAAAGAGTGCATATAACTTGTTGAAGGTCTATGGGAACCTCTCATTGTAGAGCCTCGAAGGTCTGTGGGTCTTTCTTACTCTTTGAGAAATGATGGCATGAAGAGATGCTCCATTTTTTGAAAACATGATCTCTCATGAAGAAGGGAGAATTAACTTCTTCTCAGCTCATAACCTCTATATTTATAGGCAGGGACCACTAAATTTTCATCAATTTAATTCCCACTAAATAAGCTCATCAAAAATATTCTATGAATAACCAAGATCCTCAGTTTTAATGATTTTCAAACTGTGGATGAGATATGACAATATTCTTGGTGTGTTTCCTTTTCGAACATGCGGCCATCTCATTGATTGAAGGCATGTAATCAAGATTTCATGTATCTTTTTTATAAATCCACACTCTACTCCACATTGCCTTGGTAACTCCGTTTTCCTTGGTCAAACTTTATTGTCGATATATCGCATGCATGCACAACATAAGTTTCATGCATGGTCTGAGTTCGATCAACCCATCTTCGGGATGTTAAAATGACAAGGCATGGTGGTCCAAAAGTGGTTATTTATCATCTCTAGGGGATAGAAGCATCACTAGTGAGCACTGGAGGAGGAAGATAATGTCACATTTTAACCATAAACTGTGGTAGTATCAGTTGGGTTTCATTCAAATTGGTGGGGTGTGGATGCAATGGACGGCCAGGATTAGATGATTGGATATCATGGGTGATCAGACGGTCAATAAAGACACAAATGAGATGAACAGATGGGATTTATTTTTCATTTTTTTAACTTTTGAACCATAACCTGTGTCTTTTGTCCCACATAGAACTTGATACATAGAGATACAGTGTTTTATCAATTAACTTGCTCTAGCATAGGCTCAAATTACTTCCTCTCCATCCATGGTACCACCTCGTACCATGTTCTCTGCAGGTGCACTCTATGTCCACCCTCTTTGTGGGTTTCAACCCAATCTCTGCACAGGCCTATACACGGCCCGACCCTTCTTCTTGCATGCTGTCTTGGCAGGATTTCCCTTAGGTGTGGTTGAATCTATCCCTCATGTGCCTTGGGTTGATTCTGTCTAGTCGTCTCATGGGTTGGCCCAATTTTTTAGGTAATCTTATAAAAATATTTCTAATTATAATGTTTGTGGACACTAAGTAGTTCATTGATGCATGGACAGCTCAGAAGTCCAATCCTCTTCCACATCCTCTTTCTCTCTTCATCATTTTCTTTTTGGACTACAGACTCCAAATAAATTCTTCATCCTCAATTCATTATCTTTATTGTTTTATATAATGTATCACCTTTGATAAATTCATTAAGAACTTAGGACTAGTTCAAAAATCATCTAAATTAACAATCTCTATTAACTTTGGATTCCTTCTTCATCCCCTTCACTTTGACTAGTATTGACAACTGTTGATAATAAAACAACTTCATATATAATGTGGTCCCAACAGTCTCCATGATGTTTTGGGGGTGAATTAGGTTTCAAGGTGGATATTTGAGATTAAAAATGGAGATTTTAAAGATGGTATATACGATACTACCTGGGATTTATATACCCAGTTCAGAATCACTAGGTTTCCATTAGCACCATGTGGATAGATAGTGGCATTGGGGAGAATGCCTATATGCATGGTAACACCACTGACTATCCCACTAGCTATCTAGTGGAAAAACTATAACATTTTTTTATAGTTCAATGTCCTCTCTTTTTATAAAACATCTAGACCTCTCTCAACATCTCAAATGAAAAACAAAACACACTAAAAAACCTTTGAAAAGATAAAACAATAGGTTCACACAAATTCAATGGGAAAATAAGATATAAACATGAAAATTGAGGGAAAATAGTAAACAACAAGTGATATATGAATGAACCTTCAGGTATGTTATAATTATACCCAATATAAATTCTTTCTAACCTAGATATCCTATTAAGATGATTGATAGATAAAGTTATGAGTTCATTGATCTCTCATCAATACCTCACATTACCAAATCTCATAAGAATAAGAAATTGTTTCCACATAACACAAACCAAAGGTGTAGACATTCCATGGAAAACCTTCATCTAAAAATCAATAATACAAACGTGGTTCTCAGTCACATACCTATCTAGTTACTTATCAAGGATCTTCTAACGCAAGACATGATATGTGTCTGAAGGATATTTTTTGATATGAAAAAATAGAAATACATCTTGGTTCAATGTCATATAAGGTTTAAAATAGAAATGTAAATCCGCATCCTTAAACATCTCAAGAGCCTCAAATAGTCCCATGTATCTTAGTGACACCTTCCCTAGTTTTCCAAGCATTTGGTGAACCAGCCAAGATGGGACTCTAAAAAAATTAATCTCTAACTATAATTCTAAAGTACATAGTTGAAAATAAATATAATATTTATATTTCCTATGAAAAATCACTAATATCTATCTAATTAATTGGATCTTTACCATCATCTCTTGTAAAAAACTAGGTACCCCAATGGATGCCTCGCCAATATATGAAAAACATAATTGAAATTTAGAAGGATATTTATAAAATTACACAAATAGTGAAATTTTACTAGATGTCTAGTTACAAATATTGTTATAATAACTGAATAGAACCAAATAAAAAACATAATATCTGATAAATTAATTCATAAATTCATAAATCATGTCCTCCATAATTTCTATAGACTGTACCTTATGAACATCTATCTAAGGATTTTATGTAATTCTCCACCTGATATGGGATCTCATCACCTCCTAGAGGCCTCTCCAAAGGAATCATGTGAATTAAGTACACAAATCATAGATAGTATTTGGTCGAACATAATTCAATCTAATAGTATCCCAAACATATTGATTTCTCAATTTCTAAATTTTTTCATATCACAAATTGGAATAAAGTGATTAAATTTGGTTAATATATCCATGAATACCCAAATAATATTATTTCCATGAAAAGTACGTGGTAACTAAACAAAAAAATCGATTTATATATTGTCCCATATTCAAGTCAGCATAGGAAGGGGCTAAAGTAAACAAGAAGCCTTATTATACATGGACTTGCCTTCCGGGTAGATATGACAATGACAAATGAAATTAGTATTGTCCTGTTTTACACATGGACTTATGTATCAATACCTAATATTATAAAACATCTTCATCATTAATGGGGGAACCACCCAATAGTAATGATGAAAATCCCATATTAGATCCTTATTTATAGGTAATGGGATGATATAATGATTTTGAATCAAAAGGATACCCTTGAATGATAGAGAACATTCAATGATGGTATCCTCATAATGAAAAATTTCCCTAATGCCTGTAAACATATCACCAAGATTATTCACATGAAGTATCATCTCAACAATAGAGGATATCAACTAAACTCTATCCAACATAACCTTGGTCTTTCCCCCTAGCTCCCAAATGTATGTGGGTAATGTGGGTTATGATATCACGTTCCTCTAATGATGCCTTCACATCTTGTAATAGTCATTTTTTCTAATGGAAACCGCAACTGTGTTCATGTATCCACTATTATAGGAAATTTCAATGTAAAATGATTACATGTACTCAAATCATCACCTATAATGAAAATTAAAATCTTTCTATAGTAATATATAACTCAATATTTTATAATTATAGTAAATGGTAAACTATTCTAAAAAATGTAATGATTTAAACTATTATGGGAGTGCATCATAGCTATAACTTCATGATTATTTATGGGTTAGTTATTCTCATGAGTAAAGTCATAACAAGAACCATAATCCACTACATGATCACCCTGTATGATAATTCAACCAGTAACATATGTTGATGTATTAAAAAATACAACACTGAGCCATCCAACCTCTGAAATTTTCAACTTTAGAGTTGAAGTTAAAATATGCTTTATGTTGTGGAAAGAAGCCTAAAATTTTCAATCCCATATAAACTTCAATCCATTTAGAGTATTTATTGTAAAATAAGAATCTGTGATATAGAAATATTTATTTAATTAATGATAATACCTCAATATTCCCAAAACTCTTTGAATCACTAATACATTACACTGTTCTTCCCAAGACAAGATATTCGTTACCCTTTTAGGATCTAATTATATACCTCGTTCTAAGAACATGTGCCCCATAAAATCACATATTGAAACCACAATTGGTACACTATTAGAATGGAATAAGGATAGTGATTACTCATTATGTCTAAAATTTCTTTCAGATGAAACATATGATCCTATTCATATTCAGAATAAACCAAGATGTCATCCACAAACCTCACAATGAATGGATTGAGGCATTGGCAGAACCACTTATCCATAAAAAACATAAAAACAATAGAATAATTGGTCAATAAAATTTTAATATCAATATACTCACATTGTTCATACCTGATATTGAAAGTGGTATTAGTTCTATTAGATTCCATAATCCTAAACTAGTGATAACCTGACCAAAGATCAATCTAAGAGAAAAATCACTTATTTCAATTAATCAAAAAATAATTCTAGGGTAACAGATAACTTTTTATTTCCCCAGATCTAATTTATCTTTTAGTAATAAATAATTGAATTGATCCATCATCCATATTAGGGAAGAAGACTGGTTTTTTCCATGGATAAAAAATTGGTTAAATGAATCCGTGAGTGATCATCCCATCTCAATGAGCCTTTAGAATAATCAATTATTCTTGTGATATATAGTAAGAGCGTATGTATATGGGATAAGTACCAAAAACCAAGTTAATAAAAAACTATACCTCCTTCTCTTTTAGTAAGATATAATGTTTGATATAAAAACATCCAAAAACTATATAGGAGGAATATCACCACATGAAGATTTTTTATGTAGTTCAAAAGAAAGAAATTATATCATCATACCTAGCTTCAAAATAGGAAGTCTTTAATGGATTAACCTTTATTACCATTCTCCCTAAAAAAATGATATTCCACATTGAGGGAAGTAAAATAAATTCTTCTTTTTTGCAGTCAATCTAAAATTTGTAAGAAATTAGCTTTTACATCCATAAAATTAAATACAAAAGACTCGTATTAAGAACCTAGAAGTATATAATGTTTTTTATTTTCCAAAAAGATAAGACACAAGAGGGAATTCAGAGGCCATTATTTATCCTTATCCTAAGAGGCATTGAAATTTCCATCACTTAAGCCTTCGTTGTACTTGATGATTCAAAAGTTAAACAGTGAAGGTTAATATTAAAGTAGGAGAGGGACTTGTATAAAATATAAGTCAATAAAGATGAATAATTAAAAATGGAAAATCTTAATATCAGAAGACCTGAATTAGTTTCCACTTGAGACTTTTCCAATATATTAGGAAGCTTAGTTTTTGATCATTATGGATTTATCTTCATTTTTACAAAATAATTTGATTATTCTATAGATCCTATCAGTATTGATTATCCTGTTCCACTATGTAAAGTTGTAAAAACATGAAAAAAAATCTTCAACTAGATTTAGTAACCCTATTAGATTTTGATATTTGGTTCATCAATGCAAAAATGATTTCTGTTACCAATCTCTCAACACTGGAAACAAGTAACTAGGCATTTACCATACAATACATATGGTTTAGAGAAATTATTTTGTTGAGATCCACCACCACATATTTCACTACGAGTCTTATCATGATTTCTCATCCCATTAAATTAAAAACTAAAGCTTCAAACCAGTTGTAGGAGGAACTCTCTTTGACCCTTACTTACTAGGAAATCCATTTTCCACCGTCAAAGTTATAATTGAGCATTAGGATTGGTAGTAGGAATCAGTATAAAGACCATATATCAGATAACTTAATGAATACCCATATGAAACCTATAGACCTTCAACTTTTGATTTGAAACTAACTCATGGGAGAAATATTAAAGATCATAAAAACAATAATCATATAGAGTCATGGTCCTATATCATTGATAAATATTGGGAAACTACATGGACATATCCAAAAACATTTACTATGGATTGTTTTTATCTATGAAAATATCCTCGAATTCATTCTATACCAATCCATCATTCTTATTATTTTCATAAATATCACACCCCACAGTATCTTTATAGGCCCCTCATTCTTTAGGATGACACATATCAACTTAATATATTCTAGAAAATTCATGAACTCAAAGAGTTATTCAATATTTTTAATCAATCCTCTTCCTCATGAGGATCATTCTTACACTAGAACGGTGGAGTTTTCCTATTATGAAACTCCTATTAATGATATCTACTATCTCACCTCTAATTTGTAACCACTATATCCCGAAATGGGGTAAGTGAGACTTACTGGACGAGATCAGATATTGAACAAAATCTATCTTATATAGTGCTATGGTCGACCATAGGGCTTCCCTATTGTGGTTCATCTAAATATCCCTCCCTGAGTCTGATAGTATGTCTTATTGGGGTTATTTTATTTCCAAATATTAACATGTGACAAGGAAACATAAACCCAGATACTCATGGAAACAAATTATATCATTTAGAATTTATCTTGGTAATATAAATACCACATTAGATTTTGGTAAAATTATAGAATCAGATCAAACAACTCTCTAAAGGAAAATTTTCTAAAAAATACCATTGTGATTTAAGGCTCATTATAATGAGAGATATCTAGGAACTCACTCGCATCATACCCCTTAAGTCAAAAAAAAATTAAATATTATTTGTATAGACATCCCAAACTACACATCAAAAAAATTTTAAAAAAAAGACTCAACCTCCCTTAGATAAAAATTTTTGATCAACCAACTAGTTTTTCTTGCTTACTCTATCTTGGAAAAGCTCGAAGTGAATTATAGACTCCCACGGGTTAGAGACTAGGTAATAGGGATAGAAAAAAATAATAGGGAAATATTTCTCCATAATAATATTCTATGAATAGAAAAGTAGTTAAAATAATAAAAAAAATACATATAAAAAAACAACTGTCAAGATAATGATACCATAACAAGATAAGAATATGTTCAAAAACCAGTATATAAAATTGATCCATCACATAACCATTTGCGACATAATCATAAGATCTTCTAGTAATAATTTCATCTCATAATTAATTAGTCATTTTTTACTCCAAATCTCCCTCTAATCAAGAAGACCCACTGCCATTGAGTGGTACTTTCGCTTTTGATGGCCTCGTATAAAAATGTCTACAAATTCCCAAAGAAATTTTTAGGGTGTGAGAAACACTACATCAGTATTATATCTCCAATAACTTCATAAGGTATCTATAACATGTAAAAAAAGTTATTAATAATAAATAAAATATGAAATGTTAATGTTTTATCATTTTATAACAAACCATAATTTTCAAATAAATTCATAGGTAAGTATAAAATAGTGACAAACCCATATTTCCATCAAAATAAGCATAATTTAAAATTTATATCAAAATTAACCTCACTAAATCAACATAAAAAATAAGAATTTATAAGTCATTTTAAATAATATATCTATGGTAACGAATCATGAGGTTAGTTTGTTTAAAGAACAATCTTCAAAACAATATTAGTAAAGTAAAATTCCATGTTTGAATACATCCAAAGATATCAGGCCTAGGGGGAATAGGAATTCATCCCATGGAATAAATCTCATTCCCTCATTATTTTTATTCATACTTTTAATCCTCAATCCTTTTTGAGGTTGAGATAATACATGCCCAGAGTGTATATCCAAGGCCACTAACCTAACTATATAGTATCCCATGTGCTTCTATGATATCAATCATACTTGGGCCTATCATTATTTTCAATCAATATTTAATTTTTTAATTTAATAATTTCTATGATCCCCATATTTATGTTTATGAACATACCATTTCATTTAAAAACCCAATATCAACATTTTTTCATCAAAACCCATGCATTTTAAAATAATTAATTTCATTTCAAACCATAATTAATTTGATTCCCTCTTTTCTGAAGGAAATATCATCTAATGAACTCTTTAAATATTTCATTTAAATTTAGATTTATTTTTAGAAATTATCAATTTAATTGAAAATTCACAAAAAATATGTTCAACAAACACACATACACATAGTATAGTTTAGAAAAAATTATTAAAAAAATAAAATCTAGATTTGAAAATAATTTAGAAATCAAATTTGAAATTAAATCCTCAATTAGAGAGTAAAAAGGGAGAGAATAAATATTGAAGGAATATTAAAAATATAATAACCAAAATAAGTTTTTCATCCATCAACAAAAAAATGTTGTACTACACTTGGAGAAGGAGTAAAATATGGAATTGATAAATCTTATTCAAATCAAGATTACACTTACTAATACAGATTCAATACCTCACCTAACACTTCAATCCAAAATGAACCAAACATAAAAGGGAAAAATTTTCTCAAGAGAGTCTAAAACGTTTTCTATATTGACTTTTTTATGAATGATTAGTGATTTGAATAAAAATAAAGATTATTTGGAAACTAATTATGATCCTAACCCAAATTTATTTTCACGGATGGACATCACCAACTCACTGCTAGATCCCACCTTCTTGATAGTGGAACCATGGGAATTTATTTAGGCATGGGAACCCCAATTTATAGGAAATGGTTCCAAAAAGAACCCAGTCACCATAGACTATTCCCTAGGTTGACTAGAGGACCTCGTGTAGCCTTTAGTTTAAAATTCCAAGTCCAAACTTGTACTAAAACACTCAAACACCTCCCAACACATAAAACTGAACAAAACTCCTAGAACATCGAAAGGATCAAATAATAAGTGGAAAATATGAATATGGGGAAATAAATAGAGTTAAAATAAATATAAGGAGAACAAAAAATGAAATAATAAATCATACTTAAAAGAATATGTTATGTTGTTATAATTGTTTCCACCTCAGTGTAAGATGTATTTGTATTTATCTTCACCTACATCACAATTTCAGTTAGAAATATGTTGGAAGCCTGATGTGTTTATGACTCACCCAAACTATTGAATATAAATAAATCCAAGTCACGTGATATTAAACTACACAATAATTTCCTTACCTCATGTTGTAAAACTAAAAATTATAGTCTTTCCACACAACCTTAAATTTTATAACTCAAACTATTGGGGAATTGATTCAGGTCCGGAAGGAAATGTAGGATACATCACAAAGGCTCAAAAACAACATGACAATACCTCCATATATGTACTCATGGGACCATATTCATAATTAAATTGTACATATCCTTCATTTCCAAATAATATCATTTATAGTCTTGGATTTCCATACTCCTAAGTTCATATTCAATCTTAGACCCGTATTTACATACATTAAGGCCATATTCCATATAAAATATTCTTTCATTGTATCATATTCTAGATAAAACTCATTCCTAGATGGAGGTATATATTCCCACTAGGTATCACCATATTTCATACATTAAGTATTTTTTTTGGAAAAACCATAATCTTCTTGGTGGGCCATACTCTTGAAATAAAAACCAACCACATACCAAATATAGAAATACTCATTGTGAAACAAACCTATACTAATTTGACCCTATTCCATTCATTATTAATAATATAGGTATGTTCATGATTAATTACCACATCACCAACTTTATGTTTCTTTCACTCATTTTTATTTACCACATGATGCTAAATGACAAGGATTTGTCTACATCACATGAATTTTAAAAGAATGTTATATTCCATTAAATGAAACCATGCCATATAATTTTTGATCCCTTAAATAACATTACATATTGATCCCATTTTTAGGGCTTAATCCTATCTCCATTAACACTTATCACATCATTGTATAGAAATAATTACTAGTGCGCCCAAATAATCATCTTATAAGAAATACCTCAGTAATTAATAAAATTAAAAAAAATTTGAAACATATATATGATCACATAGATATATTTTAATGAACAACCATAAGAATAAGGGTAACGAGTCCCACACATGGATTTGGTAAGGATAAACCAATATGTATTAAATGTTTTATAGAGTCCAATGGTAATAAATAATTCCATAAAAATGTGTGATGAGCTAGATATCTCGACTTCTCAACCAATATAAATTCAGAGGTGTGAGTAGTAAATTAAAAGTTACATACATCCATTATAAATATGGTCCATTCTAAATCTGAACAAAAAATAACCATTGGTGTGAATCATATGTCTTATTTTACATAAGAAACAAAAATAGTGAACATGATGTAAATCCTTTAGCAGTGGCATGAATTTTTAAAATGTGATTTGTTTACTTATGATGCTTCAATGATGGGTGTTATTCCTATTTTTTATTATCTTTATATGAATTTAAGAATAATATACCCCTTAATAAAAATTAATATCATTATGATGATATAATACCTATGACTCAACCATCACAATTACTTGAGCCTTGTGAAATAAGGGAACAATTTCTCCAATGAAACCTCCCCAATGGTAGGTTATAAATTAGTTGGTTTGGGAGTACTATTTCAATTGTACTATCCAAACTATATATGTGTAACAAGAGTGAATATAATGAATGAAACCACATAGTTAATCATCTCTACTAAGGGGATAGGAGGAGTAGGTGGAACCCATTGTGCCCTTAAATCACTTTAGGATTCTCTTCCTAGAGTGCATCAACAAGTACCACCCATATCTTATTGAGGCATGAGGCATCTGGGAAAACACTCTCAGATCTATTTCTAAAAACAATTAAATTACAAAATCTCTTCAATACCATTTTATATTACCTAAAATAAACATATATTTTTATTATACATCATTTAAAAAATATAAATATCACATATTATAAATTAAAACACATTCCTATGAATGAAAGGTATAGTGACTTTTATAATCATATACATAAACAACTAATTTTATAATATATTGAATATTTATCTATAATTGAGCCACATTAGACTCAAATATAAACTTCTCAGTAGTAAAACATATATTTATAACCTAGGAAATTGAAACATAATAAATGGATAATATAAAATTCTCAATAAGGAAAATCATTTCAATATGAAATCAAGGGTTATGTCATAGTCATATAAGAAAACATGAGTAGGGATAAATATCTTAGTAAATAGTATATTAAAAATAATAATTTTCCATATGTCATGATTTCAAAATATGTAATATAAAATGATAAAACATATATCAAGGAATAAGTTTGTGATACATGAATATAAAAATAGAATAAGGGAAAGATATCACAAGTTTATGGAATCAAAAATATGTAGAGAATGCACTAATCATGTCATATTAAGCATAAATCAAGGCTTTATACCAATAAAACATAACAAATTGATATATCATATCTTCCCATACACCATACATGGTATCCCAAGAGATGAAAACATTACCCATTACAATGAGAGATATATAACTCTTAGCCCATGCATAACATAAGAAAAATCACAAATCTGTGTGAACCATTATTTCAGTCATGATATCATAAAATCCCATGGAAATTAAAAAATTTCTCATGCCTTTTCAAATCCTATCCTATAAGGAATAATTCATAAATTCATCAAAAATATGAAATTATCACTCATGTAAATCGAATGGGTATCCAATGATATTTTGTATCCTTCTAGAAAAATAAATTTCAATTAATATGATGGATCATATGGTAGTTACACTAAATAGTTAATGGCTCTATTTTCTAGTCTATAATTTACCAAATTAATATTTATTAGGGTATCTAGGTGAGAAACAACTAAAAGAAGAAATAAAACATTTAAAACTCATATAGTAAATAAAATAAAAAAAATAAACTTTATAAGTGGTATATTTTTAGGTAAGGGTGACATAGTGATGGATCGTTTATAATTTATATAGGAAAGAAGAACTGAAATAAGGAATATAATTTACTTTGAAAACTATTCATATAATCCTTTTAAAATTGGAAAGATTTTTTAATTTATTTTCCAAAATAATTTTATTCAAAAAGATAAAGAGAATAAATATTAAAATATTAATTTAAAATTAAAAATAATAATTGAACCTTCAAAATAAATATATACTCAGTAAAAAATGTTTATTAGAATATAAAAATACAGACATAACTAAAATTCCTTATTTTTATATTAAAATAAAATTGGGGAAAACAATATCATCAAAAAGGATAGTAAAAAAATACTTTAAGAAGGTGTATTAAGAAAAATTAAGATAAGAGATTTTAAAACATATTTGGGTTCCCAAATACAAATGGTTAATATTGGAAAAAAGAAAAAATATGTTCATTGAGGAGAAATATCTATTATAAATCATGGGTATTAATCCTATCAATGTCACAATTTCTAGAATGAAATCATCCAATAATGATATCTTATATTAAAAGATTTAGTTTCCACTAATTTTAATAGATACTTTTTAATATGAAATAGAGAAATGTATGATTAAGTTATCTTTGAAAACATATTAATGAAATATTGTAGAAGGACCCAATGGAATGAAAACTAATTAAAAAACCACTTATGAATTTTCTATCTTATAAATAAAATAAATTTAAAGTTATTACATGAGATAGATATCTAAATCCCATATATTTCATGAAATTCATGAAAAAATATATTCAAGGGAAATATTTAGATTATAATATTTTAATAAGAGTTTAACATAAATCATATCTCAATGAAGAAAAATTAATATATGGAAACAGTTAACTTTAATCCCAGTTAGCCGAACATGATTAAAATAGATATAAAAATATATTTCTTAGTCCCATATTTTAGAACATTTTTCATATATAACACCATTTATTTACTTCATTTATAATTATTTATTAAATATATTTTATTCATATTTTTTTCAATATCTGATGATAATAGATCCTATCAATTGTTTAAAACTGGTTTTGTAATTAAATTATTGATTATTTTTAATAGATTAAAAATTAATAATTATTATATAATCATAGTCACTACAATATATGTTTTATAATGTTTTATAATTTTTATGTTTCATTTTATAAGTACATAATTTTGGATTCGTGGAGGCATCAGTCCACATGTACGAACATGTGATGGTACATTTACATCGAATACGAAAAAAATAAGGAATTGATTTATAATTTAATTATTATAATAATGTTTTAAATATATATTTAATCCATTAAATACACCTTTTACTCATCCATTCAATGAAGTTATGAAAATAGATCAATCGCATAAGGAGGTGGTAGTTTTTATGTAACACAAGAGATGATTTTTTATAGCGATTTGTTGAGATGAAGGTAGAAAATATATATCCCATAAATATAATAACAATTTAGAATAATTATGATACATATATAATTCTTTAAATATGGTTATATTATATTTTTTGGAGGTAGAATAATAAATAAAGGAAAAAAGTGAAAGAGGTTTAATTGATAATTCTACCTTAATAATTGGAAGAGATCCTTTGAAAAAAGGATTAAGGCCATGATATGAGGAGTTTTGAGTGGAATATAACCTATATGTATTATTTAAGAGTAATGGGGAATTAATTAGGTAAATTTTTTCGAATATAAATGAAAGGTGTGTATTGATAAGTGGTTTTCTAATGACTCTTTTTATATCTAATAGGAGTGGAAAATTTTTAATAATTTCAAAAGAATATTTAGTATTCAATGTTCATATATATACAATAATGGAAAATAATGGATTATGGGAAGGGGTAAGGTATGAAATTTTTAAAAAATTAATTTTTAAATGTTATTTAACATGTTTATCAGTTATTGGATCTTAGATGGTTCACTTATACAATTTTTTTGTTTTTACAATCGTAAATTATTTTTACCTAATTAATTTAAATTTAATGATTCAAAGTAAGAAAAATGTATTGGTAAAAAATTTGTACCTACTGATTCCAAAAATTAATTAAATTTTTTTAATAAAAATATCTATATTTAAATATTAGTACACAAAATGCATAAAAAATTAGTTCAATCATATTTTATGCATAAAAATTTTGTATGTTGAATATTATTTTTATTTATGTTACATTAATTAGTTTATTATTAACCAAATATGTGTCTTATGTCTTCAAAATAAACCTAAAAAAATTATATATTGTGAAAACATAATTAAAAGTAAAATAAGATTTTTTTTTTATTTTAAATATTTATTATGTTTCAAAATGTTAAACATGAGTTTTATAAAATGAAAATAATATTCTTAGATAAATAATATTAATACTTTAATATGTTTCTATACTTGAATAATTTTTCAGGAGTTCTTAAGTGATACTTACCTGATGGTGTAGCCACAATAAACTACAGTACTAGTAATTAGTGTTTTTTCTATACTATTTCCCAAAAAATAAATTATTTAAAAAAATGAACAAATTTAACCTATTAATATTTTTATATGTCAAAAATGATGTTAATTTTGATAAATATAAATTCTAAAGCTTAATAATTAAAACTCTAAATAAAAACTTTAAAATATAGAAAAAAATGTTTCCATAGAAAAATTTCTTTTGAAAATTTTACCTATTTTAATTCATATTCATTATCAATTAATTATTAGATTAGTTTTAATATATTAGTAATATAAACAATATATTTATATGTAATATATTTTGTGTTTGAAATAATACATATGTAAATCCATTTTAAAAATAAATATATTTATTACATAATATGGTCTTATTGGTTTTTTAACTCTGTTAATTTAATTTTATGAACTAATTAATATTAAAAATGAACATTCATTATCTTCAAATTTAATAATGTGAAAAGATTTATTTCATTAATAATTAAATTTTTATACCATATTAATTTCTACTTGAAAACCCTCTCATGATTCTATGTATGACCTAAGAATAATATATGCTTACTTTCTTATTGTAGGTAGTAGTTTAACTAACATGAATCTGAAGGAAATTTTGAAATGGATTAAATTTTCTCACATATGATAGAAATCATACCATAATTTTCTAAGTTCATATTGGTAATTGTATATATGAAACCCAATTGAATCCACTAAGATTCCAGGTTTAGATAGGTGAGCCTTATAAGTATAAATCATATTACACGATGCCATTTATTCTTATTTCTTAATAGTTTTCAAAATGTGATTACTGAAATTTATAAAAACTAATTTATTGAATATATTATAATATTTAGAAATTAATAATTTTATAAATGATTTAATTTTATTCTAGTATTGTGTGTGTTTAATGATATTATTCATTTAATTTAATTTTTTATAAATAATTAATACTACAATCTCTTGGTGTTACATCCCCCCCCCCCCCAATAAATTATTTACTTATAATTTTAATTATCACATACCAATTAAAATAAATAAAGAAATATAAAATATAGAAATGAATCGGGATATAGATTTTAGAGGGATATCAATCACAAAAACATTGGATACATCACCTTTTATTTATAATAATATTATAAATAAAAATGATTTTTTAACTATATATTTGATATATGAGTAAATAGTAATTTGGTATCAAGGCCCATATTATATAATTATAATCATTGGGGTTTTCATAATTATCCTTTAATTTATATTCAATCATAAATTGATATGAAATTATATTTCCTTATTCTAATAATATTTTTTTATTTAGAAAGAACCAATCCATTTCCAAAAATCACATGAAATTTATATAGATGAAGAATAATATGCTTTTCAAAAAAATCCCATAAAGATAAAATTTTAATTTAAAAATTGTTGAAATTAAAATTTTTATTAAAAAATTAACATGTAGTCATCATAGTGTTGATGTTATGTAATTAATAATCTTAGAATGTATAATATAGTAGGCTAAAAAAAGATACAAAAACAATACTCATATTTATTTAGCGGACGATCAGTTTTCCAAACATCATATCATTTTCAAAACCCATTTATCTTATTATAGTTTCATATATGTTACATTTTTCTCTTGGAAATAGAAATTTCTAATGCCAATCATACTTTTTATCCATTTATTAAGGAATTAACTTGGATAATGACTACGATTACTACATTTTTTACATTGAACTATCAATGGTGCCTTTAGAGAAACATCATTTTCCTCTACTCTCTTAACGTAAATATTCATTTTATTATGTATTTTATTTCTTGATTCCCTTTTCCATAGAAAAACATCATCCATTTATTTTCATAAATTACCTCGGTGATTTCTTCCAAAAAAATCACATAGAAAGTAGATTTTTCCTTCATCATCATCACTAACTAAACATTTATAACAATACATCATTATATTCTTTAGTGTATTTAGAAGCACCACATATTTTAGATTTATAATCATAATTATTTATATCTTGATTTTAATAATAATAATATTTCTCATAACTTATCTTATCTCATTAGGTTTCCCAGTGTGAAAAAAACTGTATTATTTATAACACCCGCCATTAGATTGGTTTCATCAATTATCAACCATTAATACTACCAAAATAGGTTTGACCATAGTAATTAACATCATAATATAATTATAATAAATATATTCTTTAGAAAACTAACCTTAAAATGTATGACACTTCAAAACCATAACTTAGGTTTATGTTCAACCCAAATCACTCCCAATTAATTCCAGTTTTTTAAGTTTTGTTATCTCAAACTATATGACCTAATTGTTTAACATAATATATCCTTCAAGATGGATAATAAATATAATGTTGTTAAAAAAATTATAACCCTTGGGAGAATAAATCCATCTTTGCATCCATAGGCCCACTAATCATTTACCATGTAAAGATCAAGTAGATACTCATACAACCTTTATCAGGGTTCCTATCCCTAGGTATAATTTTCCACAACCCAATCGACTTACCTGTATATGGATGGGGATTTAATTTCTAGAAAAATATGAAATCTCTACATTAGAAAAGCATTATTATTTCATCCTATAATTATTTTGATATTTTTTATTTCCAATAATTATCTTTTATAATAATCCCTAAAAATAACTAAACTAATACCAAAAACTAACTAATCTAATCCAAAAAATAACTAAACCTTTTCTATAATATGGATTGAGGTTTCCCAATCTTGTACCCACAGATCTAGTAGTAATATAAATTCATTAAAATCTATATTTTTTACTAATTGAGGTGATCCAAGCTATACATATCATAATTTTACATCATTTACATAAGTTGAACATTATATCTCACAAATAGTCAAGAAACTCTCATGAATATGAGGTTTAGTGTATTTCCAAACTAGCTGTATAAGAATATTATTTTTATAATACTTGTGACTATTTCTACATAATTGGACCACACAGTACTCCCTTCCAAAATTATCATAATTTATACTCATTTTCATAACATAGGTAACAACAAAATAATGGTGTGATATCATATTATTATTAATTTAAAAAATATATATATATATATAAGGTTTATATCATAAGAATATGAGAATAAATTTGTATGGTATAAATATTTTATTAAAAACAACAATGGACGGGAATATTTTTCCAAATATCATTATAATAGAACCTATATTATCAAATTTAAAAACAAATTACAAGGAATAAGAGTTATAGATAAGCATTAAAAATTTAAATATAGCTATGATTTAATAAGATCAAGGAATAAAAAAATTATTGAAACAACATAAATCATGAAATCATAATCATAACTCAAGACTCACTACCAAGACAACATAACATAGTGTGCTATAAAGACTTGTCATACACCATACATGGTATCTCAGAAGATAATAACATTACCCAATTCATTGGATGAGTATATAATTATGCAACCACCCTTGATAAAAAAAATCATACATATGTTTCCAACAAGATATTATTCATTATATCATGAAAATACATATAAATAAAAAATTATTTCAAAAAAAATTAAATTTTATCCCACAAGGAAACATTATTAAATTTATTGATAATCATAACATGATAACCAAAAAAATTTAATGTGTGTCCAATGTCATAAGTTGAATATCTAAGTAAATAACCTTTAATTAGTATGATAAGTACATGGTATTTACATTATATAAATAATGTGTATATAGTTGGTTCAAAAATTTCCTCATTCAATTGAGGTATAGGTATCTAGATGAATGCCCTTAAATTAGATAATTAATACATATGGAATTAATATAGGAAATTTTTTGAAATAAGTATCATGATTTTAAATAGTTCAAGATAAAGTAAGACAAAATTGATGGATCATTTTTTTGTATAGGAGGCAATAGATTTGAAATCACAAAATGATTTTTATTATATAATATTTTAAAAAACATTTATGAAAAATAATTATTTTAGAGTTTTTTTCAAAAAAAAATTAAAAATATCGAGAGAATAATTATTAAAATATAACATTAAAATAAATCTCAATAATAGGACCTTTAAAATAAATATGTTTAATTCGTAAAAGGTATAATATAAAAAATCATGTGTAAATGAAATTTTGTATTTATAATTCAAAATAAATTTATTGGAAGACACATGTTGAAAAATGACTATTAAAACATATTTTGAAAAGTGGTTTAGTGAAATATTTGAATCAAATGAGATAAAACATATTTGTTTCCCCAAATAGGAAAGGAAAACATTTATAGTAATGTAAAATTTTGACATAGATGAGGCATATATATTAGAAATGAAGGTATTAAATCAAAAAAGGTCATTAAATTTAGTAAGAAATAATTCATCAATGATGTTTCTATTTTAAATATTTAATTTACAATAACGGAAAAATAAAATTACCATTTATATTTTAAATTTTATGATTTTATTAAATTTTGAAATAGTATTCATTAATTATTTCTCAAGAACCTAATGGAAAAAAACTGAGTCAACAAACCACTTATGATTTTGTTATATTTAGAATCAAAAATTCATACTGTTAAAACATTAGATATATTCTTAAATATAATAAACATCATGAAATATATGATATAAATTCATCAAATTGATATATTGACATTAAATAAAGTTAAAAACTGTTCTTTACAAATCCTATCTTAATGAAGTAAATTAAGTTGAAGATACACTTACCATTAATAATGGATTTATAAATGTAATGAAACCTCATATATAAAAAATATAAATTTTTTAATAAAAAAAAATTAACCATATCCATACATTGAAACTTATTTAAACAATATTTTTCATAATTTATCAAAAAATTAATGTTATTTATATTTTGATTTTATAATTTGATGTTATTGGATTCAATTGTTTCATTAATACATGTTTTGTAATGGAAGTCTCTATTATTATTTCTAAACTAAAATAACATCAATCCAATTTAATTATATGTAATTTAGTATATTTTTATAAGTATTTGTGATGTTTTAATTTCATTTAAAAAGTATTTTAGTTATGATTCGTTATGGAAAAGTTGGCGACAAGCTTGTTTCCCTAATTTTTAATCACCAAAAAGGGTGATATGTTAATAATAATTTAATTATTAATATAATATTTAATGAATCATGAAAAACATTATTTTCTCATTAATTCATAATAACACCATTATTTATTTTTTCACTGACATCTATAATATTAATTTATAACATTTTTCTATTGATGGTTAAATAGACCCAAACAAGAACATGCTAAAATCTATGGGTTAGTATGGTTAATAAAGTGACTATATTCGAATAATATAATTATTATAGTAACAAAATTATATTATTTGGTTGTTTTTTCGGTGGTAAATAACATTTTATTTGATTTTTATAAATCAGAAAAGGATAAATGTAAAAAATAAATTCCTCACATTTTTGGATGTGGTTGTCAAAAAGAATGTACTAGTAACATACCATTTATAAAGAAAAAAAGGAAAATAGGGAACAATATATAAAGAATAATAGTAATTTAAATATCATATTAATCCATTAAATTCCCATTTTATCCAAAATTTCATTGCTTTTATGAAAATATATCTCATCTCATGTGGAGGTTGTAGACCACACGTAATACATGAAACATATTTATATTTTGAACGGTTGGGAGGAAGGTATAAATGGTTTTATAAATATAATTATATAATTTTATTATACATATAAAACTAATATAATTATATAAAATATGAGATTTTATATTTGGAGATTGTTTAAGAAGAACAAAAGGAAAAGGTATGAAATACGCATAATTGATAATTTTCATTTACACATTGGAAGTGATCCTTTCAAAAAACATTATTAAGGCTTTGGGATGTAGTAATTTGAGAAGACAAAAAGCATTAGGTTCTCATTATGAGTTATTTTAAATTTATTTGGATATTTTTGGTCATATATAAGAGTAATGATGAGTGAGGAGAATTTTGGGTGATGGTTCCATTTTTATGTAATGGGAGTGGCATTTTTTTAGTAATCTAAATGACATATTCACTATTTAATTTTCAATTGGATCTAATAGTGGACACTAACATATTTTTTTAACCTTTATGGTTGATAAATCCAAAAAAATAAACCACATATATAATCATCTCTAGTTTAGAAGCCCTGTCAAAAAACCTCGTGTTCTATTATGATGATTTATTATTATAAATTTGAATCCATAGTAGTGAAAGGAGAAGTAGATAGGGAGAGTGAAAAAGATAGAGAATCAATCACTATATAAATTAAGAGGTGATGATGGTATAAGGTTAAATAAAGATATATTTTTTAACATGTAATATATCAACCTTCTTAGTGTTGGAGACATCAATTCTTTGTCATAATAGTGAGATGACTTAGACATTCACTGTTGGATCTGGTGCTAATAAGAAATACCAAATAATCTATCTTTGTAACAAGTGAGATATAACAAAAATTAAATATCATTAGTTTATATTATTTATATAAGATTAAGATCACATCTCAAAAATAACTGCACCATCTAATGAACATAAGGATTAGTTTCTTTTTGAACAAGCTATAAAAGAAACTAAATTTATACTACCTGTGAAACATTATCCATAATTTATCTATAGTAGACTCCATTTTATAGTTATCATAAGTTATTATCATCTTTAAAACCTTGGTAATAGAAACTTAATAATGGGGTGATCTAAAATTCTTGGTAATTGAAAAAACAACCAACAATCTCTGAAGAGTGATATCACAATCATGTATCTTTTGAAAAATTTCTTATTAAAAACAGAAACTATAAGAGTTTTCTAAAATTCATTATAAAAAACATGTAATATCAAATAAACAACATGTAACAAGAATTGAAGTTTGAGAAAAGAATGGAATCATTTAATAAGGGATTGATATCATAATTTAATCGAATCATACATATATAAAAACCACATAAATCTTGTCATTATAATTATAAGTCATGGATCACTGTCAAGACAATATAACATAGTGTGCTAGTTTGACTACTCATGCACCATAAATGGTACCTCGGTAGATTAAAACAATACCCAATTCATTATAGGTATATATAATTATATTCCTCACAATATAATAAAAATTATATATGTTTGTGTGTTCCTCATGATTTCAATTATCATATAATTAAAAAAACCATGGAAATAAAAAAATGGTTTCATATCCTTTTCAAATGGTATCCCATAAGGAAACATTCATAAATTCACTGATAATAAAAACATGACAACCTATGTATTTTTAATAGGTATAAAATGAAATTATATAACATTTTAGGTAAATATAAATAAATTATTATGATAAAGTATATTATAATCACACCATTTAGAATGATGGTATATGTTTTTTAATAATTTACCCAATATATCAAGGTATGGGAATCTTAATGGACACCACTTAATAAATGAAATGATATATTTGATACTAGACGAGGAAATGTATAAAAATAAAAATAGTTTTTTATATAGTGTATGACTAGGTAAGACTAAATTATTGTTGAATAATATATATTATAGAGTAGAAAATAGAAGTCAAATCATAGAAATAGATTTCTTAGAAAAAATAACTTAACAAAATTGTAAAAAGGAATTATTTTAAAATTTATTTTAAAAATAATTTTTTAAGCATCATAATATAATAATAAATAAAATATTACTTTATAATAAATCAAAAAAATTAACTAAATATTAAAAAACCAAATGTGTAGTGGAATTGAAACATATGAGGAGAAATAAAACTCGCTATTTGAAATTAAAAATACCTTTTGATAAAAACTAAATAGTTAAAATGGATAAAAAAATCATTTTGAAAATGGTTATGGAGAAGTATGAGGGTAAAATGACATAGGGAATATTTGGGATCTGAAATAAGAAAGGATAACATTAGAGGGAAGAGAAAATATGTACAGGGAAGAGAAAAATACATCAGAAAGGATGGGTTTCAATCCTATAAATATCATAACATTTAGGTAGAAAATAAACAATGAATATATTTTTTATTTAAAGAAATAATTTCCCCTAATTTTAAAAAGTTGTTAGCATGTACAAAATAGAAATGGCATAATTGGGGATCATTAAAAGGAATAGTCATGAATCATCACTCCATCCCAATGTGGAACAAAAACATAGTCACAAAACCTCTTTGGGATTCATTGAATTTCACATTGAACCCCATTAAAGTTATAACATTATGTTTATCTGTATAATTGTTTAATTTAATGAAAATTATGATAAAAACCCTCAATTAAATATTTACATCTACAAATGAATAATTGGTGAATAAAAATCATATGTCAATGAAGAAAAATTGAGATGCATAAATCCTAAAATTTAATCGCCTATTTAAAAAATATTATTCCTACATAAAATATTTTATAAGAATCATTTATAATAATTTATTTAAAATATATTAGGTAGTTACATTTTATTTTTATCTTCTAATGTTATCAGCTTTGATATTTTATTTAGTACTGGTTTCATAATGGTGGTGTCGATTATTGTTTATATATTAAATATTTTTCAATATTATACCATTATATAAACTAGAATAGTTTTTATAAGGATTTAAAAATTTTAATTTCGTTTTAAGTGTATTTTTTATGATTCTTGTGAGAGAACTTGGTGTAGAGATTATTTTTTAATTTATAGAAATAAAAGGGAAGTATATTAATAATAAGTAAATATCAATATGACCTTTTCATTACTATATAAAAATAATTATTTTCTCATTAATGTATAATAACCCAAACAATTACATTTCCATACTCATCAATAATATAAATGTTTAACATTGTTTAAGTGGATGGTTTAATCGACCCTAACAAGATCACGAAATAACCTGTGAGTGAGTGTGGTAAAGAAAGAGAATTTTTTGACTCATATACATATCATAAAATAATAATTATTTTATTTATAATTATTTTATTTTTTATTCCTATTTTATGAGATTTTTATAAGGAATAAAAAAATATAAAATGAATGCAATATGTCAGTTTCATGGAAGTAGTAATATGCACATATGTAGAAGAAATTTTTATCTTTTCATATAATTAAATTAAAATGCAGATATTTTTTATAAATGTAGAACTTAAATTATTTTATAAATATCATATTAATGGATTAAAAACTCATTTTTAACAATCCATTTTAGGTGGTTATGAAAAAAATGACGTTTCATATAGATAAAGTGATGCCCACATAAAACAAGTGACATTTTCATTTTTAGAATTATTTGTTGGATAGTAGAAAATGGTTACATAATAAACTTTATTATAGTTATAATAAAGATGTAATTATTTTTAATAAAATTGATTATATTTATATGAGGTAGAACATGAAATAATGAAATATAAATAAAATATAAGTAATTGAGGATTTGAACTCGCTCCTTATAATATATCCTTTGAAAAAAAGGACAAATTCTATGAGAGGTGATAGTTTTATATGACCAAAAAATTTAGGTTGTGTTAAAGATGTTTTTGGGAGTTATTTTTATAGATTTTGGTTATATATAATAGTCTTTTTATGGGTAGAATATGGGTTTAATTTATCTTTTTATAAGTAAATTAACTCGAATATTTTTAATAATACAAAAGGCAATGTAACTCATCAAGGGTTATGTAGATCTAATAATGAAAAATAATTGAGTGGGGGAGGGTTATGTTTGATGGAGACTCATCCATTCATTTCAAAACATAATTTAACTTGTTTTTAAATATTTTTCTCTAATATTTTTCAATATTAGAATTTTTTGTTCTTATTGTGGAAGATAATTTTTTTATGTAATTTACCTTTAATTCCTTAAAATCATATGAGACTTATAACGTAATTTATACCTAATTATTCCAAATGTTAAATAATTTTTTAAAATAAAAATTATAATTATGATAAAAATTAATTTTAATATTAATTCTTATAATGTGTTAAACCCAATTTTTAAACATTTTATTTTAAGGAGAAAAAATATATTTATAATAACAATAGGATTTTTTTACTGACTGGACATTTTCTGGTTTATTAGTAACCAGATAACAGTTATGTGGCATATTATTCAACCAAAAATATAATTCAACCGTGTGAATATATAATTTAAGTAAATCGATGAAATTTAGTTTTTTTTTGGAATTAATGATTATATATTTTCCAAATATTAACGATAAGTTTTCTAAATACAACAGATTATTTTTAAATGAATAGTTTTTCTCAAATAAATTTTTTTATTCTATGAATAATTTTTTATATGTTTTTAAGCCACTTTGAATACATGACATATCCATAAATGTTATGACACTATTAAAAAGTATATTTTTTTTATTCAACTAAAAGTCAATTATTGAGGAAAAATACAAAAAAATCCTAAGAATTTTTTTTATTATATTCCCAAAAAATGGTTATTTTTGAAAATCAAAATTATAAAATTTTTGAGTTTAAATTTTATTTAAATTGTAAAAATATAGTTGATATTATTTTTATATAAATATATCTATTTAAAATTTGAAAATTTATTATTTTTATTTTAATTTAATTTCTAATTATATTTGTAATAATATATTCTTCTGGTTAACGATAAGTTTTATATATAATATGTTTAGTTTATCATAATAAAACAGATAATAATCCAATTTTTTAAAAAATATTTTTAGCATTAAATGTTATTTTTAGTTATTTAATTACATTAATTTATTTATCAATGTATTAATATTAAAAATGAATTTTATTCATTTAATTTAAAAATGAGAAATTGTTTATTAAATTAACAATTAAATATTTATAATGTCCTAATTTTTACTAACATAAAATCCCAACATCATCATGATATACCTAAGATGAAGATATTATATTCTGTTAGTTATCTATGGTAGTTCAACTTGTATAAAACACATAAAAATACTTGAGATTAAACTTCTCTCATATAAAATATCATTCATACTAAAATTTATAGATTTATGATTGGTATTGAAATAGAGAAAACACTAGTGAAGCAACCTATTTTCTATGTTAATACATTCGATCCTCCTAAGGAAGAATCATACTTCCCGATATAATTGATTTTCCTTTCTATATATTTTTCATTGTGTTGTTACATTCATTTATAGTCTTTATTTTAAAAAATTTATCATAAAAATAAAAAATCAATAAATATACATGATATTTAATTTTATTTAATTGTTCCTTATGAATAAATTTTTAAATCAATGTGTTTATTTTTTTAAAATGAATAAGACAAAAACGCATTACCTAGTCCCCTAGATTCAGGGGTTACTTTATTAAATTGAAACTAAATACTAGAAATCATATCACAATGTATAGAATATTTTAGTGGTCTTAGTAGATTATATATATACTTGTATTTAATAATAATTTTAAAATATAAAACACATTAAAATTTTCCCTTTTATAATATATTTATACCCTCTATAATTTCCCTGTATAACAATCATAAATCACTTCCTAGTATCCTAGGGAATGAAAACATAATAATGGGGTGACCTCTAATGTTTATTATGGGTTTGTGTACAGTGGAATCTATAATGAATACATAATTAATAATCAATATGGGAAGGTAAATAACTAAAAAATATATATTTTTAATTAATAACTCAAACATTATGAATAATATAGAAGAAATAAAAGATAATAAATTTATTCAATATAAATAATATCATAAGCTAGAAACCCATCCATGGATATCATAACCAAAATAATAATAACACGTACATCAATAACTTAATTCAGAATGATAAAATTATTAATAGCAAACATCTGAAACCTACATTTGAGTCCTTGTTTCATGACCTCTAAAATATTTAGGAGTCCTTGTATTGAGGAATCTAAATAAATGGAATATACCTCATCAAAAAATCAATCTAGTTTGACTTATGATACATAAAATTAATTGTTGGATTATATTGGGGTACACTCATCACATACTTATTCCAATTCATTCCTTATATGAAATGGATTAATCATAATAAAAATACACATTTATATTGGAAGAATATCATATAAAATAATAATATTTTCTTCAAAACATAATCTTAAACCGTTAAAGTTATATAAATAATTATATAAAATTAGTAAATTAACAATCAAACATATCATAAACTATAATGGGAAATATTATTCATGGTATCATTACAACATATTCACAATGTTTGATAGGTAAAATTATTGTTTTTGTTATAGATGAATAGAAAGAAAATAAAAACGAAATTGAAACATTCATGAAGAAAATATCATTTTTCCTTTTAAATTAACACTTTAAAAATAAAAATATCAATTATATTAGGGGAAAAAATTCATTAAAAAGGAACTTGTAAACATATAAATGAATCATAGAAACAATAAAGGTGGGTAATTTCATACATGTTGTATAGTTTTAACAAACATTCCTTTCATACAATTAAAAAAAGATAAAAATTTACTTAATAGAAATTACAAGAAGATTCCATTCAAAACGTTTCCTTAAAATTAAAACTGGGGTAATAATTTATTTTCTAATTCATTTTAAAAAATTTAAAAAAAATGAATTGTTTTAGAAAACATGGATATGGAAGAAAAATGATTTTTGACCTAAGAGAGAAATGAAGTTACATTTTTTTAAAATAATTTTCATTGTAATTTGAAGTATAAAAGAGATGAAAATAGATATATTACTTAAAAATATAATTAATAACTATATTATATTATAATAAATTTGTTTTAACATATTAATATCAAATAACACCCCAAATAAAGGCTCTAAAAACAATCCTGAATAATGATGAGATTGTGAATTAAACCCTTACCACTATTGTAAATTTTGAATCGTAAGCCTATTATGGAAACAAAACCAAATAAAAAATTAAAATAAATATAATATAAATATAATATTGACTTGAAATTTCAAATTTCAATTATATAAAACAAACAAAATGAATAAGGGGAGAATAAGGCATAAGTCTCACAGAAGAAAAAGTGAGACGAGAAACCCTTACCTAAAGTCTGATTTTTTATATGTCTTCAATACTACCATATAATTAATATATATTTATTATAAATATATTAAAAACTAATAATCATGTATATAATTCTATATATTATTTACTGAGGACATATCATTCCCCATTTATCAAAAAATACTTGTTAAAGTTGCATTTTGGGTAATAACTGCATGATTTTTTCTGTATGTTTTGGTTTGGTATTTTTGGTATTTTTACATTAATCATGGTTACATCATCTAAAATTTTTTAACCATGATATAAATATAATATATATTAATTATATATTTATTTAGGATAATTCATAAAATTTGGATATAGAAAATGAATTATATTGTTTACAGAGATGATAGGTCGTACACATTGAAGAATGTTGGTTACATTTTCTTGATGGATGGAATTAAAAGATGATAAATAAATATCACAATACTTTAATCATTGTAATTTCATATATATTACACATATTAATTATATTTAACCTTATTACCTTCCATGTAAATCATAAGTGAAAAAATGAATCGCATTGCTTTACGATGCGGTAGTCCACCGTACAGATGATCAGTGTTATTATATTCCCATGGACTGGAATGTAAGAAGATATATGTGATATATTAATGATATAAGTATAATAATCTTATAAAAATATTCTAAATAATATAAATCTATTAATATATCCATAGGTTATGGGCGATGATGAAAAAATAATTACATCAGATTGGGAGGCGGTAGTCTGTCATACACACGATAAATAGTGGTATTCCCCATTAAATGGAATATGAGATGAATACAGGTTATTACATGAATATAATAAAAACAATGTATATTTTATATTATTGTGTTATTATATTGTAATTATTAAGACATGAATGAATTTGTAAAAGACGTAGTAAAAAAAGAATATCATTATTAAAATAATTACCCTCTCTTAGAGGAACCTCTTTTGGATCTCTTCTTAAGGATCAGAGGTTTTGTCTTTTGGGGGGGCCAATAAATATAGAATTTGTATAATAATGTATTGGGGAATTTCATGTGTGTTTATTCAAGAAAATGGGATTATGTGGTGTTAATTATAGAGGGGTGGAAGTTCCCTTTTATTTTTGTGGAGGTGTAATATTTTTGTAAATACCCGAAACTTATTCAATAATAGGAGGTAAATATAACAACAAGTGACTAATAAATTTATAATTAAAGGATTTTATGGATTATATTTTTTCCCTAATCCTCCAAAAAAATAATAATAACACATTTTTTAACCATGTAGATCCTAAACTCCTATGTTTCCTTAATTTACCATTTTAATTTTCATTGCGGTAACAAGAGTTTTTTACCAATTCAATTTATTATTTAAGAATAAAAAATAATTGTTATAATTAGATAATTTATACCCATTGGTCATAAATATGAAAATAAATTTATAAAATAAAAATAATATGTGTTTTTTAAATTAATTTTAACATGATTTCATGCTACGTGGATAACATCGGTTTATGTTTTACCTTGGTAACAAAGTTTTTAATATTTAGGGTTCAACATAATTATTATAAATGGAAAATTAGTACATGAATGGAATTTGCTTGATATTTTTAATTATAAAAAAATAATTTGGGATATGATATGATTTTTATAATTTTTAAATAATTTAATTTAATTTTACTTATTATAAAATGATATTAATGTCATTGTTGACACAATTCATATAATATGAAAAAAAACATCAAGAAAATTTCATATTTATAAAACATTATTTTCAAACATATATATCATGTTATATTTGTCTAAAAAATTCATGGAATATAATAGTTCATTTACTTTATACTGCATTTAATATGTTTATTAACATTTATTTTTTTTCATTAATTGAATAATTACTGCATTGGTGTTCCATAAGTATATAAAGTTATTTTATAATTAATAACACAAATTTATATCATTAAATTAATTCAGTAATCAAACAATTTGGATCAATATTAACTTAAATCTTTATTTTATACTTATTTTAACACAAAATGTTAATATAAAAGCCTGAGTGTGACTTTCTACCATTTTCTTTACTTAAATTAATATATAGGTCACCTTTGTTGAAAGGTGTAAAAAATTATTAAAACAATATTATGGGGATAAGGGTCCAAATATGTCCATAAATTAGTAATTATACATGTTGTATGTCATGTTTAACCCTTATCTTTTTAGTTTAACTATAGGGAAAATTATTTTTAACCTTAATCTTAATAATTAATTTTGACTGTTTTTATTATTAATAAACGAATAAAATTAGGTTTTAATTTTTGTATAATATTATTTATTTTTATTCCAAATATTTAATAATTTTTTTTAAATTACACTCACTGAAGTGAAAAATTTTAATTTTAAATTAACCCCACATATGCAACAAGAAAGTATCATTCCAAAGTGAATCTTCTTAGATGTAATGAATGTTTTGGTGCCAAAATTCCCTATAAAAATTAATTACAATGACCTAAAATTTATTCATTATAATTTAATTTAACTAAAATTACATTTGTATAGATTTAGTTCAAAATTTCAAATTTAAATTCTTTTAAAAAAATAAATGTTTTCAATAAAAAAAGGTATTTGACACTATTCATTGAAAAATTAGTCCTTTCCAAAAATTATAAAATATTATATCTAAGAAAATTTTGACATTATTACTTAAAAAATAAATTTATTTTTTTCTAATATTATTTCTATAGAAGATGTAAAAAATATTTTTCATTTTTTTGCACAAAACACAACAAAAATGTTCTTAGAAAAATATATTTTTTCAGAAAATGTTTATTTTTTTTATGATTATTATTTATTTTTAATAAATGGATAATCATTGATTTTTTTTCATACATATTATAAAAAAATTATTTTCATAATTTAGTTAGTCATATACATATCCTCCCATTTAACGTCAATGTTAAAAAAGTATACTATATTTAATTTCATTTAGATTCGGGGTTGCGTGAAATGCAAGATGTAGAAGAAATTAAATTGTAATAAATATATTTTTAGGTCATTTAAACATGGAGGTTCATGTAACATATTCTATGAAACCCAGTCATATTCTTTTAATGTCATGGTGTGTTACATTCTACCACCTTTAAATAAATTTCTGCCCATGCAATTCCGTTTTGTTCATCATTGTTATAACCATGATTAAAAACCCACATTGTAAAAAGGATTAATAAAACATCATATTCATAATAGTAAAGATAAGTATGAAGGTAATATATAATAAAACATAACTAGGTATCCATGTTGAAAAACATTATTTTGAAGTAAAATATGGATAGGTTGGAAAAGTATAAATACATACGGAGAGTGATATAGAGTATTGATCAAAATAAATTGAATAGTTAAGAGGAAGTAAACACCCATAATTCCATTAATCACTAATTGTATTGAAATTAATTGGACTAAATTTTTATTTTAAAGATCTATTTCCTAAAATTAATTAATTCCATTACTATATATACTAAAAACATATTAAAATATACTTTCAGGTTATATTTTGGTTTCATATGTTCAATTTAATCTTTTAGTTTCACTTAGATCAACACCAACATAATTTCTTATTCCAAGAAGTGAATATACATGATTAATTTTTTTATAACTATGGGAACTAAAATTAACATTTCCTTGATCATAAGATCTATTAAAAAGTGTAAATTAGTTTTGTATATCTCTAAATATTTACTAAAACCTAAATTGTTAGAAAGAGTCACCCAATAAAATATATTAACCAATAAACCTCAATATTAACACACAAAGTTCAAATTAAAACATTTCATAACTATTTATTTATCAAATAATTTTTTAAAAAAATTAATATTAACTCGAACATATTGTAGTCCAGTGGTAAGCATTATACCATTATCACCCTTCTATTATGTGTTTAAACCATGTGGCCTCGCCAAATGTGACTGATTAGATCTTGATATGTGAGTTTTCATTTTTATAAATAATATAAATAATATTAATATTATTTTTTAAAAAATATTATTAATATCCTCAAAAATAACATTTATTTTCGAATCAATTTTCTAGGACCTTAATAAAATTCACTATGAAATTTCTATTCCATCAAGAAAAACTATTATAGTACAATACATATACATTGATTGATTCTTATAAACAAAATAAAATTTCTAAAAAATGATTCTACAACATAATTATTGAATAAAAATACAAAATCACTTTATTTATTTCAATTTAGATGTATTAATGGTATAAGATTATACTTGATCCAATAGATTCTTCAGAGGTAAAGTAACATCATGCTTAGGGCAATCAATTGTGTAATTATTGGTCTCCTTATATTTATAACACTGAGAATTTTAGGATTCACTTCTACCCTTTCATTAATTCACATGATGAAACTTCTCTCCACACATAAACCAAACTCTCTTACCCATCAAGAATGTACCTTGGTGTTTTATTATAAAACTAGACAATATGTGAAAATACTTAAATTCCATCTTCCCCAGATCTATTATTTTTCTGTTATTTTTCTCTTATCTTTTTTCCACACTAATCCATAAGATGTGGATAATTATTTCTCAATATTTAATGGACATGATAATATAAACTCATATGAGGATAATGTGTTGGATAATATTTCCCTTAAAGATTTTTTCTTAATCCCATCAAATAAATGGACAATATTTTTCATTGGATTATGTATGTCATCGAAAAAAATATTTTCTATCATTGTAATGTTGACTCTATACATAAAAACTTTTTCATATTCTTTGATCTTAGAATTAGTTATTGTCTCTCCATATCCGCTCATTTCTATCTAGGAAAATATTTTTCCAAAAGAGTACTTTATAATCTTTCCACTCTATGTTATCTATTTTATCCTCATCCTTAGTGTTTTGATTCAATGACCACAATTTATCCACAACCACTGACATATGATAATGTAAAACAAAAATATTTTCCATTTAATTACTTACCAAATAATTAAATATCTTATATCATGATATTTTCCAACTATAAAATATAAATGGAATTTAAGTCCCATTGATTAATGGATGTTTTTGAAGCATGAATCAGTCTATCATTTTCACAGAATGTGGAAGATTATAAGGGTACACTTTCCAGTCAGTGATATTACTCAAAACCTAAGTTATCTTCTCCAATATGGTTAAAATTTTATTAGTTTCATCTATAGATCCATATCTAACTTCATTATCTTTCCCAATATAGAAATCCCTACATGTAGTATATGGAATAATATGGATATCATTACTTCCTTTGGGTTCCATTTCTAAAAAATAGAATACACTATATTAGATCATAACATTATAAAACATAATGGATAATAAAAAAATATTGAAATACTAATTATAAAGTGAAAATTTTGTGCATGGTAATATCATAATCATAATCATAGTTTCCTTTATAAAGTTGTATAATTTTATAAATATTTTCAAATTATAGATAATGATTTTTGAAGAAAATTTTAATTATCCTAAGTATATCACTTGGATTTTTCAAACTAGGTGCACAATAAATCGCATTTTCATGCACTATAGTTGGTCTCAATAGCCCTTTTTCAGATTTATTACCACTGGATACATTTATTCTAGAACCAATTCTACATATAATATCGATACGTGGATGTATTTATAAGAAAACCCCATATAATCTACCACTTACAGATTCTTTAGAATAAATGTCTAAGAATATTATCAAAGTCAATAGTATTATTATTTTATCCAATATATCTTTTTATAAATTCATTTCTCATTGTTTCTACTAAACATTCTATAATACCACATTTAAAGACCTCAACCATAGTTTCCTAGTGTTAATGGTTACATTATTATACTGACACTAGATACAAGTGATCACATCTCAAAGGAAAAAATAGTTTGGATGTCTTAGTAATCTAGATGCATAATTGAATTGTATAAACATTTAAAAGAATAAAATAAAACAAATTATTTTCTTTAATATCATCTTTTTTCCCATTACTTTTTTCAATCATATCAATCATAAAACATTTCACAACATTCAAGGGGTGAGATATAATGATCCGTAAGAGTATGTATACAATGGAATATATCATAAATACATAAGGAATACTCAATATTGAATGTTAAATAATAGAAACACATTCCATTCAATAGGTAATTTAAAAATAATTTGTATTATGAAAGGGATAAATGGTAATCAAATAATGTTATATAAATAAGCTCATGATCTTGAAACTCATCCATGGAAATAATAATAATTAAAATATTCACAAGGACATCATGAACTGAATTTATAATGATGTAATGGAATTTTCTTGATATCTTAAACATATAATTTAGGCCTTATTCTAGTAAATATGAAATATTGTTTTGGACTTGTTCTAATACACCAATAAAATAGGGTAACACCTCAGCCAACATCGAATCTAGTTTTCCCCATGAGACCTACCAATTCATTGAGGGGATATAATGTCACATCACATCACATACTAAGTCCAATGAATTCCTCATATGATAAGGGTGAAAAATAATCAATATAAACATTCATATTGAAGAAATAGAATAAAAAATGTTAATACTTTTTATAATACATAATAATAAATCACCCAAAGTAGTATAGACAATGTTATCAAAATAGTACATCCCTGAAGAGACTAATGAAAAACCATCTAAAGAAATAGTAAATATGGTATCATTACAACATATTCCAAATGGTTCATATGTAAAATGAGGGTTGTTTACATTGATAATTAGACATACCATAAAATTAACATTAAAATTTTTTTGAGGAAAATATAGTTTTCAATTTGAAAATAACTTTCAAAAACTAAAAAATTTCATAATATTTTAAAAAATAATATTTTAAAATAACCTTATAAAAATTTCATGGTATCTCTAAAACAATTGTGGTGGTTAATTTCCTTAAAACTATTTAGGTTAAGAAAACATTTTATTACCATGTTGTAAAAAGGTTAAAAAGTTCCTTATTCTAAAAACATTAAGATGAATCCTTTAAAACCATTTTGAAAAAATAAATATGGGTAAAATTGCCTTCAGAAAATAATTTTGATAATATTAAATCTTTTTTCAAAATATTTTTTTGAGATCATGGATATGGATGAGAAATTATTTTCCATCAAATAAAAAAATAAAGTCATATTTATTAAATAAAAATTTTCATCCATTTTAAATAAAAAAAGGAGTAAATAGTAATATTACATTAAAAGTTAATTAATAACCATATTATAATAAAATATATTGGGTTTAACATATTAATATCTAATAATTATCCCAATGGTGGATTTAATATAAACTATCCTGAATAATTATGAGATTCTAAAATAATCCGTTTCAATTATGGTAAATTTTAAATGGTAATCCACATGAAAGAAATAAATTCAAATGAAACATTTAGATAACATAAATATTATTTGATTCATGATATATAATATCAATGAGATAGTATATAAAAAAAATGGAATATGTTTTGAATATGTCATATGTCTTACAGAAGTAAAAGTGAGCTGAGAAACCCTTACCTGAAGTCGTATTTCCTTAACATATGTTATAACCTAAAGTACAGTAAATGTAGACTTATAATAAATCTATAGTATAACCTAAATCATATAAATAATACCATAGGTGATGTACTCATTACATATCATTACTTGTTTATTAATATTTCATTTTTAAAATCAAATTTCGAGTAATAACTACTTCACTATTCATATATGTTTTGGTTTAGTATTTTCAATATCTTATACATTGATCAGGGTTAATTATAAAAATATTTTAGAAAAATAAATAAATATATTATATACTCATTATATAATTATTTAGATTAATCCAAAAAAAGTATAGATAGAAAATTTATAACACCATTCATGGAGATGGAAGGTCATACGTACGCATGAATGATTTTCCCATTTTCTCAATAGATATAATGAAATGAAGGGAAATAATATATCACCTTTCCATATTAATTATAATTTCATATATAAAATATATATTCAATAATTTTATTATTTTTTCCTTCAATGTAATATGAATGTGAAAAAATGAATCACATCTCTTTGATAGGAGGTACTTCGTCGTTCATATGACCAATGCTATCATATTATCTCATAATAGAATGTAAAATGTTATATGTTCTGTTATAATTATATAATTGTAATAATTTCATAAAAATCATATATTTAAGTTAAATCCATTATTATATCTAGTCATGAGGTGAGGTAATAGAAAACGATTTACATTGTTTCATGAGGCGGTAGCCCGTCATACACATGATCGATGGGTATGTTTCCAATTTTAAGCAACATGTGATGGAAATAGTTTATTACATAAAAATAATAACATCTTATTATATGGTAGATTAAATTTTTATTAAATTTTAATTATTAATAAGTAATTTATTATTGTAAAAGAATAATAAAAAAGTAACTATTGGTTAAGATGTTTACATTATCTTAGAGAAACCACCTTTAGATGTCTTCTTAAGGAACCTAGGGGTGATATTTTAGTATTAGTGTTATATATGTAATGTTTATAAGTATGTTGTGGAGGGATTTGGTTTGGAAAATTCTAAGATAAATGATTCAATAGGTATTATTAAGTGAGAGGAGAAAGTGCTTTTTTATAATTGGGTTTGAGTAGCATTTTTTTAAATACCTAGGACTATTCAATAATGGGGAGACACACTCATCCCATGTGCCTAAAAAATTAATATTTAAAGGATTATATTGATTATATGGTCAATTCACATCACATCCACACTAAAAAACAAATGTTTTAAATATTTTTTTCTTTAACTTCTATGTTACCATACATTATAATTTTAGTATTCATTATTGTAAGTAGACATTTCTACTTCTATAATTCAACAATTAAGACTAGAAATAAAATTTAATAAATAGATACTTTGTACCCCCTAATTATAAATTATAAAAAATATTTATAAAATTTAAATCATTTATGTGTGGAAAATTAAATTTAATACGATCACATGTAACAAACAAAACTCTATTTTACCCTTTACTATGGTAATGAAGTTCGTTACTATTTAGATGTCAATATAGTTATTATAAAAGTACCATGGGTTTATGAATTGAATATAGATGATATTTTAAATAATATACCAATAACATGAAAAAATATATTATTTGTTGTAAATTTATATCACTTAATAAAATATTATTTATTATAAAGTTACATTAATATCAATTTTTCACTATTTATTTAATTTGACATTAAAGACATCATGAAATAGGTTAAACTAGAATATATTATTTTCATAATATTATATAATGTTATATTTATCTAAATAGATCATTTACTAAAATATATCATTCAATTTATATTTCATTTAATATTTTTAGTGTCAATTATTTTATTTTTCTACTAATTAAATAATTACTATGTTGGTGTTGCTGATGTTTTTAAAGAATTTATATAATTAAAAAGAATAAAACTTAAATTAACTAACTAAAATTAATTTCATTAATCTCAAAATGAACATTATTATTCATTTAAAACTTTCTTATTTTCCCTATGTGAACACATAATTTAAATTTAAATGAAAGAGGCTGACATTTTTTCTTTTTGTTTACATAAATTATTATATAACTCACATTCATTGAAAAGTGTCCCAAAACCCAAAAAAAATACTTCATATTGGTAAAAGGATCTAAATATGGCCATAAAAAGTTATTATACATTTTTTCCATTTTTTCCCTTATCTTTTTAGTTTCACCCATGGTAAACTCATTTTAAAATTTACTGTGGTAATTAATTTTTTCTTTTTTTACTGATCATTAAGTCCAAATTTTTTATCTTATTATATAATATTAATTACTCTTATTCAAAATATTAAATTCATTTTTTAAAATTTCATTCATAGATGTAAAAAATATTAATATAAAATTTAACCCACAAACTTGATGAAAAAGAGGGTTTCCATGGAGAAAGTTCTTATGTGTATAAGAATATTTAATATTAAATTTTAAATGTTATGTTTCTTCCAATGATTTTTTTTAATTATACGAATATTATTGAACTAATTTTACTTTTAATTAAATTTTATATTAAAATGGAACATTTAAATTTTTCAAATAAAATGGGAGTTTTCAATAAAAACCAGTATTTTCAGTATTCATAAAAAACATAATCATTTCGAAAAATTAAAAAAACATATATCTAAGATAATTTTTAGTTTCTCATATCAAGTGTAATATTTATTTTTTAAATTTAATTTTCTAGAAGTTATCAAAATTAATTTTAATATATATTTTTAATGTGTGATGAAACCGACTTTTAGAAAAATGTAGTTTTTAAAAAAATATTTCTTTTCAATTCAGATGATACTTATTTTATTTCTAATCAGTAGATAAAAAATTATTTTATTTATAAATATATAAACCATGTAATTTTCAAATTTTATTTAGTCATATTCATATCTTCTAATTTAACTTCAATGTTATAATGGTGTGCTATAATATGGTTTATATAGACTCAGTGTTGTGTGTGCCACATTATATCATTGAGATTGAATTTAACGAAATATAATTCTTGGGTAATTTAGTCTCAGTGTTTCATGTCTCATATGACATCAAATAACATCTTCTAATTTTAAAACCTTATGGTGTACCAAATTATTTCTAAAATATCAGGTTGTTACACATCCCCCTTAAATAAATTTTACCCTCTCAATTTAAATTATAACTTCCCAATGAAAGTAACTAAGTGAAGCTGAAATACAAACATTACTCAGGATATAATTTCTACACAAGTATCAAAATTATAGTTTTTGGAAAAATTATTTTTCCCCATAATAGGTTTTTCTATAACATTGAGTTTCTCACCAACAAATTGAGGTAATTATCTATTATCATTTGGTATCATGACCAACATGGTATAATTTTATTCTTATTTTTTTCATACTCATATTTGAACTGACCAAAGATAATTATTAAAAAATTATACATTTGCAAAAAAAAGTAATTATTACTTAAAAAATATTTACAAAGAAAATGTCCTTAATTTTTTAGTGTTTTAAATACTAAAAACATAAAAACACTTATTTCACGTTTGTTTTAGAATTTATCCGTAATCTAAATCAAATGTTAGAAATATTGTGAGAAATAATACCCTTAAAATTACAGGTAAAAGGAAACTTAAGTAATGGGTGAGATTATATTCTCACTAAGGTAAAACAAAAACTATAATAATCAAACAACACAAGTGACAATAATATGTGAATACTGGTATAATCAAGATACATAATAAACCACATACAAAAAACATCATTCATAAATCAGGAAATATAGTCTAGAATCAAAAGGGTTTTGAAACATGACTCATTGAATATGAAACATAAAACATGCTATGTATAAAATAATAATAAATGTAATATAATCATAAAAATATGATTTATAATTTTTGAGAACAATGATTCCCACCAACCCATTCCATTAAAAGATTCTGAGTAAAGATAAATGCCATCACACTCACCATTTATGATCCCAACTACTTGTTAAACTGGTCTAATAATATTTTTATTTAATGAGATAAAATCCATTACCCAAAACATTAGAGGGAGATTTATATCTTACCCATCTTATGATACATATATTTTTGTGACAATTGAATCAATCACTTATCATACTACAATGAACCCATGTAAATAAAATGGTATTCATCCAACACATAATAAAGAAGCAGTAGAATGAAAATGGTTTATATATATATTTACATCAGAAAAAAATTCCATCAATATTTATATTTTAATAAACCAATGTAAAATAAATGGATATCCAATACCATTGCATAACATTCTATATAAATACTATTCATTCATGATTTTAAATAATATTTTATTTAAACTGTATCGATAAAGGGAATATGGTTAAGGTAATTATTATCCCTTATCAATTAATGTAAGACAACTTTTTCAACACATATTAAACAAATGAATCAATAATAATTTATTCATAGAAGAAATAAATTAAAATATAGATTACAATTATATATCAAAAATTACTAAGAAACATAAATGAATTAATTTATCATTCCTTCGATAGAGGATATAAATACAAAATATATCTAGATCAATAAGGTGTATGGAACAACTTTTTTAATATCCTTGATTAGGAATAATATATTTCATAGGATATTTACTAAAATGATTTTTAATAGTTTTATAAATAAACTTATGATAGAAGTATTAAATAACTTTGATCCTTAATAAGGAATTTTTAAAAAAGAATTTATAATAGTAAGAGAAAAATAATTTTTTAGGATGAATGAAAAGGTAAAGTGGATGTTTCAAAAAAATAGGTACAGGATGATATGTTAACATGAAATATCAAAATATGTTATTTTAATAAAAAAAATCCATATAGAAAATAATGTGATTTTCGTTAAAAATATTTGAAAAGAATATTAGTATAGTTGAATATTACTTGTATCAATTATTAAACATGTAATGGGATTTCTCAAAAAACATTTGTTTAGTTGTAATCTCCAGGACCCCTCCAGTCCATTACATTGTCAAAATTCAGTGTTTGAGGTGTTTTGGGGAGTCACAGTGACTCATTTCAAGAGTTTTCCCAAAAATCTAGTTTTTGAACGATAGGTTACGTCGGTAGGTAGGGTGTCAGTAGGTCAGATGTCAGTGAGTGGTGTCGGTGAGTTGCATCAGTGGGTGGTGTTGGTGGGTGGAATAAGTGAGTGGAATCGGTGAGTGGAATTGGTGATTGGGGTCGGTGAGTGTCGTCAGTGAGTGGTGACGGTGAGTGGTGATAGTATGTGTCATTGGTTAGTGGTGTCAGTAGGTGGGGTCAGTGAGTCATGTGAGTGGGTTTCATTAGTGGGTCATGTTAGTGACTTGTTCAATGGTGAGTCACCCGATGGGGACTCAACCATCGGTGAATCACTAATCAGTGAGTCATTTCTAGCTTTTCCCAGTTTTTCTAGTTTCACCCCTCTTACATTTCATTTTATGTAAATCTTTTTTAAAACATTGTTTGACCATTTCCAAGCTAGTTTCAAAGTAAATTAATTATATATTTAATATTCTAACCCCCAATATACTTTTAAATAGACAAACCATGTGGTATTGACCATGATATGACTTTAATTTCCCATAAAACTGTTTTTATCCTTTAATCTAGGATATGGACCATCCAGAGACGAGGTCTTATATTCCCTATGTGTTTAATTATTTCATTGGTGTTCCCAGATAATTTCTTCCCCATGGAGTCATGTGTTGTTTCTTGTACTTCAAATCCATGGATACATGCTAGGCCAGGTAAATCCCTTCTTTATCATGTCGTCAATCTGAATTTTCATCTCCTGTAACTCAGAAGTTGTCATCTGATAAAGAGATATCAAAATTAGAGAATCATTGGGTGGTAATTCTATCCCAAACTTAAAATCATGTCAAGGGGGTAGAGTTATAACCTAAATGGAGAATAAATACAAGAATTACCCAACAATGTTGGGAACCTACTTCATCTCAGCGTCCACAGATTCCATTGAAAGCTTTTCCAACAAGGAAATAAGTGGCTCTACATGTCGGTTGTCAATCTGATGACACATATCGCTAATGAAAGCCACATGATGGCGCTCCACATCTGAAAAAAAAAAGGACCCTTCTCTGGAATCATTCGATTATATAATTCATGAAAAACAAGCAGTCGATACTAATGAAAATATTGTATGGATACATATGTAGTAGAAAGAGGTCCTTACTAGACTGATTCAGCCCCAACATCATTCTACGTCCGTAGAAAACATCAAAAAAGTTGGCCTGACCACTGACTAGTGAACCCAACACCAGAGGAATGGAAATCCTCTCTTTTTACAATTCTAGAGAGTGGTCTAGAGCGGGTTTAAAGAATGAGCGAGAAGCTCCCAAATCAAACAAAACACAAGAAAGTGTACTGAAAAAATTGATTGTACCTCGAACAATCTCTGACCCTGTCAGAACTACTGCCTATGTGGCATGTAATAGACCATGGATATATCCTCTATACATTTTCTAAAATAATTCCTCCATGACCATTCCCAGGTCGAGGTCCCATAGGAACACCCTGAGGTTGGACTCCACCTCCTCTGTCTCCCTTCGGTGGAGCAGGAGCCTATTTTCCCTACTGCTGAAAAGGCCAGACCCGAAAATTCTACTTAGGTGGTTGTTTAACCTTCCCACCTCCACTACACTTAGATCTAATGTCCATCAAGAATTGAATCTAAAGGTTCTCACAAACTCCACAGATCAAACATACTTTCCCCAAGCCTATGGGATAGGCACGAGGACTAGAGTGATGATCCGGATGGATAGTCGGAGGTTGGACATAGTCAGATTTTGTTTCATGGGAAGTTGTTTGTTCCAGTGGATTTGTGTGAGGAAGTTCTATGTGAGTTTCATATATCACCCATAGAGGTACACATGGGAGTTTCTAAGATGCATCATGTCTTAAGGATGTAGTTTTGGAGACTCAAAATAAAGTAGGTAGTGGCAGAGTTTGTGGTGAAGTGTATAGTGTTCCAGTAGGTGAAGGCTGAGCACCAAGTACCTATTGGTTTGTTGTAGCCCTTAGATTTTCCCGAATGAATGTCTGATAAAATCTCAATTTATTTCATCACATTATTACTTAAGTATTATGGAGGATATAATGAAATATGTGTAGTGGTGGATTGGCTGAGTAAATCAGCTCACTTCTTAATGATTAAGGATTCGGGCATAATGGATACCTTACCCAAGAGTTATATGGATGAAATGGTGTGAATTCATGGTGTAACAATATCCATTGTATCAAATAGGGATTTAAATTTTACCTCATGATTATAGAGGTATTTCAGAATTCTTGTTTCACTCAATTACACCTCATCACTTCTTTCCACCCTCAGACAGATGGGCAAACATAACGGTCAATCCAGACATTGGAGGACATATTGTTGGCATGTGTCTTGAATTTTGGTAGATATTGGGTATGAAACCTACTCATGGTATATTTTTTCTACTATAATATTTGTCACACTTCCATTTGTATGTAATCATTTAAAACCTTGTAAGAGAGACTGTTTCGTTTACTTTTGGGCTGGATAGAAGTTAGGGAGGCGGATGTTCTTGGTCCAGACGTGTTTCAGAGTACGACCTAGAAGGTATAGATTTTCTATGAAAGGATAAAGGTATATCAAGACCATAATAATTTTTATTTTGACTGTAGGAGGATTCCCTTAGAGTTTTAGGTTGGATACCATGTATTCTTGAAGGTTTCCCCTTGATGTGGGAATCAGAGGATCGGTAGAGGGACAAAGATCTCTCCTAGGTTTATTTAACCCATTGAGGAGTTGGGGTGAGTTGGGGAGGAAAAATACAAGTTATAATTTCCCCAAAAGATATATAGGATTCAAAAATCCTTTCATGTCTCCAAACATCATTGGTATCTTTATGATGACTCCCATTTCATTGACTTGGGAGAGTTGGATATCAAGGATCATGCACCATTTATGGAGCATCCATTAGAGATCCAAGACTATCAGGAGAAGGTGTTTTGTGGATACAAAATTCATTTGGATCATGTGTTGTCGAGATATGGTGGCCTAGAAGAGTAAACTTTGGAGAGATAAGTGATGAATCATTCCTAACACCTGAAGTTGTTTTGAGTTTTTCTTGTGTTTTATTTCTTTGTGATGTAATGCTTGAACCTTGTTTAATATGAGAAAAGTTTCTTCCTTATTGAATAATATATTATGAAATCCTGACATGTTTAAAGGGGATGACCTGATTCCTAATCGAGATGCATTAATTGAGTTGTGATTAGACTTATACAGGTGAGTCAGTGCCTCCCAGAATAGATAGTATCTTGACATGGAGGAAGGAATTCCAGGATTCATGTGTCTAGATAGTGTGGTTCTAGTGCTTGGGTGTGTGTATTATGGTCGGTTGGGGGTAATATATATTGGAAGAGGGGTTCCTGGATATTTATTTTTCACTCTGTATTTTGAACAACCTGGGTTGTTTTATCGTTGGACTTTTGTGATGGTAGCGGTGTTTCAAGTATAACAGAATCCTTGAGATATATCTCACGAGGTGGTTTTTTAGTCCACTCTTTCTTATAGGTATGGTTTTGAATTCTTGAGGGTGAGAATAATTTGAGAGGTATCTGATGTAATGTCTAGGACCCATCTGGTCCATTACTTAATCAAAATTCAGTGTCTGAGGTTTTTAGGGGTTTCATGATGACTCATTTCAAGATTTTACCTAAAATACAGTTTTTTGAACGGTAGGTCATGTCGATAGGAATGGAGTCGGTAGGTAGGGAGTCGGTAGTTCAGGCATCTGTGAGTGAAAAAAGTGAGTGTAATCATTGAGTGGCATCGGTGAGTGGTGTTGGTGAGTAGTGTCGGTGAGTGGCATCAGTGAGTGGCGACGGTAGGTGGGGTCGATTAGTGGTTTTGGTGAGTGGAATCAGTATATGGAGTTAGTGGGTAGTGTGTATGGGTAATATTGGTGACTTGTTCAATGGTGAGTCGCCCAAAAGTGTATCAGTCATTGGTGACTCATGCTTGTGACTCACCCAATGGTGAGTCATTTCCATCTTTTCCTAGTTTTTCCAGTTTCACCCCTCATAGATTTTGTTAAACATAAATCAAGTTTAAAACTTTATTTCACTATTTCTCAAGAATTTTGGAAGGATATTAACAATATATTTAATATCCTAATTCCTCGAAGACATTGAAATGGACAAGACGTGTGGTCTTGACCACGATCTGACATTAACGGCCCTCAAAACTATTTCCTTCCATTGATATAGGCTCTGGACCTTCCAGAGCTGAGGTCTTATCTTCCCTATTTGTTTCAATTTTCCCTTGGTGTTCCTAGAGCCTTTATTCTCCATGGAGTAATGTGTTATGTTGAGGCCTTCAAATCTAGTTTACCTTAGAGTCTTTCCTGCTTCTTGTGCACCCCCTATTTTGGTGTAAGTAAGATTTTTTGATTGTTTGTTCTATGAGGTATGGATCCCTTAGTCTTTCTTTTTTGTGTATCATGCTAGGTGGATAATCTAATGTCCCTTTATGATTATGGTGGAATCACAACCTTTAATTAAGCCAATTATTAATATAATCTTACTTATTATAAAGATAATAATACATGTTATGATATCTAGATTTGTTACATTAGTAATAAATTTGGGGTAGGGAAGACAATGATGATGATCAATTGTTTTATGTTTTATCTTTGATCCATATTGTGATTTGTATGCCTTCTAAAAATCATGGTCATTGGTAGTCTTTCCATGAGCGTAGGTGATGCTTTAAACTTTTTATTTCCCCCCTGTATAACTCTAAAAATATGAAATTGATTATCCATGTATACGTGGTCTAATAAATGGATTCCCCAGGATCAAACATTTTCTGTATAACCAATGGTTTATCAAAGTGAAATTAAAGAACTTGTCTGTTAAATCTGAATACACATTTCCATGTTTAGTGTGACTGTGTTCTGTGTGTGGATCTTTTATATCTTGTGTTTTTTACATGTTGTATGGTCATTCTGTTGAGAGAACGGTAGTATGTGTGGATGGTTTAAGGGTGTAATGTAATCTTAGGTTGAGATATTGATTGGTTATGGGATTCATGGGTAGTGGTTTGGTATCGGGGCTAAAGATTCAGGTTTTTCTATGTTTATGTTACTATGTATAGTGTTTTTATGTAGAGGGGATTCCAAGTATGGTTTTAGTGAGGTGTGTTACATGGTGTAGCTGTAATTTGTGGGTTTGGTTGTTGAGAGAAAGGAAATAGTTAAATTAATTTTAATAATGATAATGACAATGGTTGGATTGGTAGCTAAGTGGGGAGGAAGTGTGAAGTGGAGTGATTTATCATAGTTTTCTTCCTATGATTGGCTGGGTTGTGAGGCTGGTTATGTGTTGTGGTTGTTAGTTTCCAGGGTGGGGATGTAATAATAGGTAAATAATTGGTAACTTAAAGATAATTAGGTTTTAAGTAGTTTTTTCTTATTGAATCCAGAGGTGGCTATCATTATTTCGGATACATGAATTTAGAGGTAGAAGCAAAGGTGTCAGTGTTATTGGGTGTTTTTTTACATGAAAACTCATAGATTGGGATGATTGTTTGGTAACTATATATGTATACTTGTAATTTCTTGTGATTCTATATGCACCCCACCCTAGTTGATAACTATGGAGAAAACACCCCCATTGTTACGGGGGAGGGTGTATTTCCCAAACATCCCACTGGGAGGATGGATAGCTGTCCAACCAATCTTCCCTACACCCTTTTTATGAGGTGATATCCTAAGACTCTTCAGGAAGGATTCTGTTTGTGAGGCCCATGTGTGTGTGAGCAAGTTTTTCATCCCATGTTTCTTCGAGATGAGATGTTTTGTTGTTCCCAGGTGTCTCTTAGATGTGGTGTGGTTTGTGGACATGGTGTATGCAGGCAGTATGAGACGTAGTTGCGAGGCCTAGGTGTGTGTGGGTATAATGTGATGTGGTATGTGGCCTATGTGTTTGAAGGTGGTTTGTGATGTGGTTCTTTCATAATAGGTGGGAGTTCTATGAAGTTCTCAGTTAGGGTGTGAGTGTGGCTAATTAGTGGGAAAGTGGTGCGGGGTACCCTATCATCGATGTGCTTATTATATTAATTTATATGACTTGCGTTATTTAGTAAGTGTACCTCAGTTATATTTAGGAATGATAGTATACCTCATTAGGTGATTTTGGGGTTTGATGTTTTCTCATGGGGGAATTAGTATGATTCTCCACTTGTTTATGAGAGACGTTAGTTTTCCATACTAAGTATACTTGTATGCTCACCCTACATATATAAGAAAAATCAGGATTCCAGGAGGACTATGGGGACTGTGCTGGGTGTTACCATATATGACATTGGGATAGTTGTTGGGTTGTTGTATAGTTTTGTTCTTTTGGTATTTACTTTGGATCTTTTCACTATGTTTATAGCAGTTTAATTTTTAACATGCATGTGGGGTGGATTTTGGCTTCTTTTATATATATGTCTTGGAGTTGTTTTGAGGTTAATACATCTTATATCCAGATAATTATTTCTATAAAAAGGGTAATGCCTCCCATTTTGCGAGATTTTCATACCCTTGTGGTTGGTCCCCACCCTAGGGCCTACTAGAGGTGGTACTTAAGGGCCATTATCTCTCTTTCTCCATTTCCAGCTAATGAGGGGAATCTTTGGAGTGATGGGTTCATGACATAACTATCAATGAAATTTCTTTTTTTAGAATTATTTTTTTGAAAACTATATCGATTTAAAATATTATAAAAAATTAATTTATAAAAATGTTAAGAGAATGAAAATCTCACCATACCTAATAGGAGAATAATTAATTAATATTTATCTTAATATTAAAGACTGTACAAATTCCCCAAACTAATGCTCATATTTGAGAGGTCATGATTTTAAATTTCTCTTCAAAATATTTCCCTTAGGGTTTGAGTGACAATTAAATCAAACCATTAAAGGACATATATCATGAAATTAATGTTTAAATATCATGGATATAGGTTATTCCATGTTATAACATTTCAATTACGATGCATATATACCTATTAATTATTTTCATAATAAAAAATTTGTCTTGATTAAAGGAATTTGATACATGAAACCCTTACTGATTAAGAAACATTCTAATAAAAAACCACTTAAAAGAGATAGATAGAGAGATATTAAAGCTGATTTTAAAATATTTTAGATAAGAATAATAAATCGTATTAAATATTCTATTAGTTATACATATACAATTTAAAATAAATTAGTTTCATAAAAGCACATGTGTCTCAAAGAAAGATGTTTTAAGAGGAAATTATTATAGATTTTAAAAATTTTGAACCAAAAAATCATGTGAATTATATAATGAGATTTAATATTGAATAGAATAAAATATAATAAAATTTTGATATAAAAATTCTAATGGGGAATTATTTACACCATAAAAATGTGAAAATTGTGTATAAAATTAACATGTCACAAAGAAATGAAATTTGGATAGAAACCTTTACTTATATCTAAAATAATTCATCAATTTTTCATAAATTCATGAATAATTTATTTTAATTTAATTTATATATACCCAATAAAATTTTTAATATTTTTTTCATTTGAAATGGTTTTTTTATTATATTTTTTGTAATTATTTTTTATTTGTGTTTCTTCTTACGTTTTTCACTTGGGAAAGTATGGTTAATTTATTTTTGATATATTTGGTTTCTTAACCGTGGTCGAAGGTGTTGTAGAATAGTTTCCTAATATACAGAATTTAAAATTATTATATATTTTTTTAATTAATTTTAGCATAATTTATACATATAAATAGGTTCTCTATGAATGGAGTAAATTTAGAAAAGTTTCATTAATATGTCCTTTTGGGTGGTTAAAATTATGATCGCTATATATTGATAATATATCTTATATAATTTATGATATTATCCCTGATAAATGATATTTTTTAATTAGTAACGCTTTTTATAAAATAAATAAATTTTTATGTTTAAAAATTTTCTTTTATAAGGAGAATAAAAGAGAAACTTCACTTGATAGTGTCAGTAGTCCGTACGTACACATATAAAAGTATCCCATTTTTATTGAATATAATGAATTTTGAAAAGAAAATATATTAGTGTTTTATAATGATTTAAATGTTATTAATATTATATTATAAATTTATATAACCTTTTTTTCCATCCATTAATCATGGTAATAAAAAATTAAAGCTTCGCTTAACGAATGAGTTAATCCACACACATTCTCTAACGATGAGTCTTGGTTTTACTTATAAATGTGTTAGAATAAATAATTTCTTTACATAATCATTATAACATCTCAACACTCTAATGATAATTTGGTTATTGTTATATTATGGTTATGGTTGGTTTATAATTTAAATAATAACAAATAGACATTAAGAAACAGGTGTTCACAACATTGATACTTTGAAAATCATATTGATAAATGCCTTAGGTTTTAGGGAATTAAGATAATTTGTGGTCTAAAATGGTGTTATGTCCTATAATATAGTTCAATTAGATTAAACTTGATTAAGGTTTAATTAAATTTCAAATTTTGAATCTATTATTCAAATGGTGGAATTGATTGTGCTTTTATAAGTGAAGAGCAGGGACAATTACATGGAAAAGAATGTTATGTAAGGGGTAAGAATAGAAATGAATGAAATTTATATGATTTTGTATAATTAAGGTTTCATGACATGTAATGAAGAATTTAAAACCTAAAAAAATATTTCTATAAGGTCTAAAGTCCATGTTAACATAAGTAAATTCGGTCCACCTTATATTTGTCATTTAAAACTTTAGTATTCTTAATTAAATACTAATAATTTAAAATATATTAATAATAAAATTAAAGGTATTCCATTTTTTTTAAATATAGATATGGTTAACCGAAATTTGGGATCCATTTAGCTTATTTTAAGTTATTTCTTTGAGAAAAATATCTTTATATTAAATGAAATAATGTGTAGAAAATGGTTTTTGTAGAAAAAATCTTATGATTCATTAAGAATTATTAGTCTTATATGATATTGATTAAAAATTGAATGAGTGTTAATTTATTGTTATATATATATATTAACATTATATAGTTACATTAATTGAGAATTATATTATTGTATTTTTTAAAAATACAAGATATTTGGAAAAGTATTAATCTTTAAAAAAATTACTATATTATCTGGGTAACAAAAAATTACTTGAAGAAACATAATATTTATCTAAAAAAATAAAGTGGAATTTTGTAGATAATTTGGATCTATTTTTTTAAAATTTAAATCCATTTTGTTGGATTCAATTGATAAAAACTAATTTCAAAATACTAATGTCTAATGTATTAAAAACAATTTTAGATAAAATTTTAATTGTGTTCTAAAATATCAAATATTGGTTTGTAATTCAAAAATTATATTTTAAAATATATAAATTTACATAATATATATATATATAAAGAAAAAAGATTTATTATTTTTATGGTTATGTTATATCAATGTGATGGTATAAAAGCCACAATATTCTCAAAAATTTTATTTTCTGCTATAGACATAATCATCATTTTTTAGAAGAATATAAAAAAATCTGTAGATAATATATTCCTTTTTGAAGAAAAAATGATTTCATTTTTTTCAAATTGAAATTATAAAATTAATAAATTATCTTCTAAATGAAAATAAAATATGTTATTAAAAATGATTTTATTAAAACAATACCTTTTTAAAATTGAAGTGTATGTAATGTTATTTCATATAATATTATGAATTAATTAAATATAGATAAATTATTTTATAAATCAAATTATTATCTATAATGATAAATTTTATTTGTGATCAATATTCTTTTAAAAGGGTAAATTACAAAACCCTTTTTTAAATGGTTCTATGAAAAATAATATTTCTATTATAATATTAATGAAATAAAAATAATAACATGAAAATATATTAATTTATTATTATTATTATTATTTTATAATGATTATTTTATTTATGTAATTATAATATTGAGTGGATCCTTTTAGTCTGGTGTTTCTGTAGTTCGTTATTTCATGTTATGGAATTTAATGAAGATAGAATTAATTTAAGGGAACCAAAATATAGGTTCATTGAATTATACCCCTAAATAAAATTTCATCCTCACAATTTTAATCTTTAACCAATGAAGAAATTACAATAGTACATCCTCAACATATTTATTATTCTAGATGTAACTTCAAATATGACATCTACCTTACTATCATAAGTAAGGTCAAAACAATTATCATTCCTAAAACAACATTTAGTTTTGATACCTGAATAATATATTCTATAGATAATACATTCCCTGAAACCACATAATTTTTCATGTCATAAAACCACACGTAAATTTCATATTCTTCCAATAATTAATTATTTATTTATTCAGTAAATTTTTTTATTTATTAGTTAATTATGTCAAAAACTACAAAATATATACCATAATCTAAAAAATGTAACAAAATTCACAAAAAAAACATGAATTATCATGAAACATAAACATATTAATACGAAATATATTACATTTTTAAAATCACCTGACCCTTTAACATATCATCATCAAACATATACTAAGCCTTAAAAATATATGTCCCTTAGACATATGTTCTTAAATATTTTTTCCTAAAATATTTCACTTAAATAATATAATTTATCAAGGTTATTGATACAATTTTATATATGATTTAAAGCCATTAATGAAAAACTATCAAAGGGTAATCGTTAGATGTTTCACATAGTCCAAAAGAACTTTTAGAATACCATAATATCATCAATATATATCTAATCGCTAATTAAAATAGATAATATAATGTATATTTAATTTACTATAGGATAGAAACCTCATTATCGTATATAATATTAGAAACCAAAATTTTCCAAGATAACTAGAATATACTATGATTAATAAATTTATGTATAGTCACTTATTTTGTTTCAAGAGATTTGTAATTTTGGGTGCATAACTTTCTTATTTTCTTCATAATGATTTTATTTAAACAAAATACTATTAATGAAATGGTTATGATAATATCCTAAAGAGTCACAGTATATACCCATGAAATCTCAGTCATAATATTTCCTCTCTAATGGAAAATTATTTTAAACTGATTTCACCATCATTTCATCTTTATAAATATTGGTCAATCAAATAATTGTCTTGGTTCTACCATGGTTAATTTTAGATGTGTTATCTCATACTTATTAAACTAATCCCATAATGTAATTAGGAAGTAAATTTTTCATAATGGTTTCCAATTTTTTTGTAATCATCCAAATAATATCCTCTATTAGTGTCAAGACATGTGTCCAGTTAGTCATTTTTTTCATTCACTTTGTGGAAAACAAGTTAACATTCATTAAAACCTTGTTTTCGTTATTACCCTTACATAAAACTATTCCAAAGCATGAATCCACTTTTAGTATCCAAAAAAGTATTTTATTTCCATGAAAACCATACAATATCTACATTTCAAATAATTTGGGATATTTACCTTAATATAGACATATCCATTAGAATTATTCCTTGGGGGTTCACTAATTCTATTATATAAAAATCTGAAAAAGATGTAATATTTCCTCAACTAACCTAATGTTTTATCTATGCCTTTGATGTTAGGTTAAAGGATAACATATCATACTAGGATAATATTTTAGACTTGTGAATTTTATTTAACTAATAACATCATAATGTCTAAAATTATCTAAACTCTTCTCTGATAAATACTTAAGCTAACCAACCTATTTATAAATAAATAATAAATTGATAAATTAGTCTAATTATTACATACAAAAATAGTGGGACAACCCAAGGACCTAAAGTTTTAGTGACTTATATACTATAAATATAAAACCCATGTTTCACATGTTGTAAACATTTCTCTATAATATAAATCCACTTTTAGAAATTCCATGAGAAATAATACTCTTAAAATCGTGGGGAAAATGAAAAGTGACAAAGGGGTGATATTAGATGTTTAGTAAGGGAAAAAATAAATGATGACAATAGAATATCATAATTGATCATAAGATAAGAATATGGGTATGATCAGGATACATAAGAAAACACATACCCCATAAATCTTAGTTCTTAAATCATGGCATCTGACTTTACCTCGAACAAGTATAGAAACCTGAGTCAACAAAAATGAATAATAAAACAATATCCACGGAACATATGAAATTTCGGTCCATAACTATAACCATAGTATTTCTAATCTTTTTGAACATAGAAACCTACGAACCCATTAACTCAAAAAATTATGAGTTGAGAGATACACAAACATACTCGCCCTTTATGAACCTAGTTACTTGTTAACTAGTCCACATAACATTTTTATCTCATGAGGTATAATCCATTAACCAATGAATTTGATGGAGATATCGGTCTCATCCATTCCATAATCAATAAAATTTCATTAAACATGAAATCAATCACTTATCACATCATAATTGACCCATGTAAATAAAATTGGATCCATTAAACACATCATAAAGAACACAAGGAATAAAAATGAGTTTCATATATATTATTTTAAGTAAATACACAGTAATTCCATCAACACATATAACTTGATAAACCCATGGAAAATAAATAGTTATCCAATGATGTCTAGTAGATTTATCTGCAAATACAATTCAACCAAAAAGGTAATTCATATGTTATTGTCACCATATATAGGAAGGGAATACATTAAAGAAAATAATATCAACCAATAAAATGATTTATGATATATTTTTTGATGCTATTAAATAAAGTGAAACATGAATAATGTATTCTTATAGGAAATGAATTAGGATAATGATTAGGTTTATAAATATAAAATGATTAATCATAATAAAGGAAGTAAGGGTTAATTATTTAGATATATGGTATTAATATTAATTTTATCTTGTGAAATTAGGTTAATGGTATAATATGATTATTATCCTCTATCAGGCATATGATATACAAAGGGATGTTGATTTAGATGGATTTATTTGGTGTTCTAGAAATAAACTCACATTATAAGTTAGAAATAACCATGAAACTTTGAAATCTTTATAAACAAAATATTTCATAATACTAAAGGAAATAATATCTTTTAGGATGAATGAAAAGGTAGAGAATATGTTTCATATAAAATGAAAAATATGAAAAAAGGGTATATTTACATGAAAATATTAAAAGATTTTATCTTTATAAAAATTGTCCTGTATGGAAATCTTTAAGTGAGTTTTATCTAAAAAAATTGAAAACTAGATAAAGGTACATTAAATTTATATTTACTATTGTTAAATATATATAATGGTATCATCCAAAAATGTGTAGTTTTCCATAAAATTAATTTCCTTTTTTGAAATAGTTTTATTGAAAAATAAATCACTTTAAAAGATTATAAAAAACATGTGAAAACATAACATAGATAAAAAATTATCACCAAGTTCAACATGTGGAAACTCAAATAATTTTTTTATTAGAATGAAATTCTATAAAACTTTCCCATAAGGGTTATCATATTTTAATTTTATCAACTTTAAAAGGTGGTTTGAAGTAAAAAAACATAAAACTTGAGTGAAATTAAAATATTTCACACTCAATGAGGAGATATTAAAATATAACATTAAATAACATTATTTTATGGAATTTTTTAATACAAAATCCCAATTATGTACTGTATATAATTCTTAAAATAAATTAGGATCATAATAATGAACATGACTTGGAGAATGGAACTTGAGATAAAAAACCTTACATGTTAAGAAAATTCATAAAAAATAACCTCTTTAAAGATAGAGATAAATAAAATATTTGAAGTTAACATAACATGTACAAGAATAATAAAATCATAGTAAATATATAATTTTTATTATATACACCATTTAAAATAAATTTGTTGCATAATAGAATGAGTGCCTTGAAGAAGGTTGTTTTGAAATGAAATACTTAAAAAATTTGAAAAAATTGAACCAAACACCATGAAATTTAAAACACGAAGTTGAACATTTAATATCAATAAATATAAGAGTATTATTATATAAAAATTACAAAGATTATTTAAGTAAATTATAAAAACATAAATACAGTGGATAACATAATAATATCTCAATGAATGTAAATTAGGATGACAAAACTTACCAGTGTTAGAATTATTTTTACACATGTAGTTCACATGAAAAATAATTAAATTAAGTTCATTATATATATAATAACATTAATCTTATTTATGTAATTTTATTTGTTCTATTTAGAATTTTTTGGTTCTTATTTTTAATATATTTTTTATAAATATCAGTCACTCGAAGTCGTATGGTTAATTTCTTCATTATAATTTTTATTTGTTGATTGTTTTAAAATTTATGGCAAAATAGTTTCTTAATATCCAAAATTGATTATTTCTATTCACTATAATATTCTACTATCATATTATTTATAAATTTTAATGGGATATCTTTAATTGCTCCCAATTTAGAAAAGTTACATTAATTTGTCACATATCACTATAAAATTTACTATAACCGTTTATTTATAATACTAAATAAGGAATTTATAATATAATTTATATATAGTATTAGTTATATATTGAATAAAACAATTTATACATGAAATAAATATTTAATTCCAATCATGTTTTATGATATAGTAAACCAAAGAGAAGATATATCCCATTGAGGTGGTTATCAATACACACATAGACGATGCGCTTATTTTCATAGAATTGAAATAAATATTAAAATGTAATATCTCATAATTTTTGAATTATTAAATTCTTAAAAATATATTATTATTTTAGTAAATAATCTATTGTAAACATCCATGAATCATGTTGATGAAAAACCGAATACATCACTTCCTATATAGGTGGCAATATGTGCACAATCACTAACGAGGATTTTTTTATCTTATAGGATGAAAAAGAATAAATAATGGTTGAAATATTATTATAATAACATATCAGCACATTAATTATATTGACGTGATAATTATACTATGTTAATGTTTTTATATAAATTAATTGATAAGAAAATACATTAAGGGTGTTGTGTTACCTACGTTGATATAGTAGACATCCTCTTGATAATTGACATTTATTTAAGGGAATTTGGATAAATCATGGTGTTGAGTGGAATTATGGAATTTAAAGGACCTCAAGGATGTTAAATTTTCTCATGGATTCAAGGAAATTTAAAGTTTTGTGTGATATATTGAAGGGTTTTATTTTATCCCCATTTTATAAATAAAAAGGGGGGACTTCTTTATAGATAAGAATATTAAGTAAGGTGGAAGAATAAAATGAAATTAATGTTTGGATATTTAGGTAAATGAATGATATTATTTCATGAATGTATTAATTTAGAACAAAATATTTTTTTCCCTGATGGTCTAATGGTCAGGTTAATTTAAAAAAATTCTATCCACCTTTGAATATCCTTTTAAACATTTATTATTATTAATTAAATTTTATTCATGTCAACTATATTAATACTAAAAATAGAATTATACCCCTATAACCAAATATCATTGTGAAAAATATGATTTTTGGGAACCATTTAGCCATGTTAAATTTATTAATTTGAGAAAATTAACTTTTAAATTAAAATATATAATCAGATGGAGAATTGTATTTATAGAAGAATGAATTTTTATAATTAATTTTTCTTTATCATACTTTTCATTAACTAACATGTAAATAATTTTTAAGTTTTTTTTTATATATTTATTAAAATTATAAGAGAGCCCTAACTAAAAATATAACTATTTCATTTTTTAAAACATGCATCATTTTTAGAAAATTATTATGCTACAAAAAAATAATTTTTTACGTGAGTAACTTATATTTACCCAATGCATCCTAATAATTATCCTTAAAATTAATGTTTTCATTAGTAAATAATATCATCCCACCTATTTTAAATTTTAAATCCGTTAAATTTTATTAAATTTATAATAGAATATTTTAAAATATAAATTTATAATATATAAAAAATAACTTAATAGAAAATATAAATTTTTTTATAAATATAAAATAAAGTTTTATAATTAAAACATGATATTTTAAAATATATAATATTACATAAAATAAATATATTTAGTCAATAAGTATTTTTTTCATTATTTTTAAGTCAGTCTTTTGTCGATGTAAATTTATAAAATCTACAAAATTTTGAAAATTTGAATTTTTCTCTATTCAACTGGAAATCAATTATTTTTTAAAATTAAAAAAACATATCATAAAATAATATTAACATGATTAAATAAAAAATTAATAATTTTCTCAAATTAAAATTAGAAAAAACAAAAGATTATGTTTTAAATTAATATGCAATATATTTTTAAAAAATAATTCTTTTAAAAAAAAGGCTCTTAAAAATTCCCGAATTTTTAATCTGATTTCGAAAAATATTTTTAAATAATTAACTATTGATAAAATTTTTTATAAATATAAATATTAACTATCATGGTATAAATATTACTATTATCAATATTAATTTATTAAAGTAAAATAATAAATCCTTTTTAAAACGTTCATCGATAAACATTATTTATTTTCAAATATTAATAAATGAAAAATAATAACGCTTTAATATTTAATTGATTATTATTTTTTTATTAATGATTGATTTATTCATGTAATTTTAGTATATAATTCGTCATTATTGTCATGGGCTTCATTTTTTTAGCATGGTGTGTGACATAACCAATTAAAGATAGTAATAATATAAAGGATCTAAAATCTTAACTCATTACAATCCTTGTATTGAGAAACTATCATAGTTTGAAGTGAAATGTTATCACCTTATTCCAAAAATAAAATTTTCCCTCTAATTAGAGAGAACCAATCTATTTCCAAAAACCACATTAAATTAAATTTAATGAAGAATAATATAACTTGAATGAGGAACTTCCTCGTAAAATTAAACATATGAAAAATTAATCGAACAACATGGTGTTTTTTATTATTAATCGATCATATAGTCCATCTGTAATTATTTAATGTTTTTAGAAAATAATTTAGTTACAAAAAGAGTGTGTTAAATAAGTTGTAAATACTACAGTAATATTTCTTGGGTCAATGGTGGGTTTTCCCAAATCCACCTCATTTTAAGAATCTACTTTAGTAGTTATGGTTTCATAGACATACCCATGTTCACATGGTCTTAGAAATTTCAAATTCATATCATCCTTGCTAACCATTTTATTGTGTAATTTAATTAGATAATGATCTTGTTTCTTAAATTTGAGAAATGGAATTATTAGTGGTACCTTTGGATGAACATTATTTCCTTCTATTGTGAAAATTTAACTCTTTCTTATTCCTTGAATGTTTGTTTCTTGATTCCCATTTGTACCATAGGTAAAACATTTTATAGTTCCTTTGAGACATTCCCATGGTTGTTTCATCCAAAAAATTTTACTCATAGGATGTTAAATCTACTTTCCTTTATCATCTTTATTTTATAAAAGCCCATGAGATTCCATCATTATCTTCTTTAGTGGGTCTAGAATCTCAAATACATTAACATTGTTAATTATACTTGATAATACATGTTTTTTAATAAGTAAAATAATTATCATACCATATCATGCCCCATTATTTTTTTCATTGGTAAAATATCCCATTTATCTATTATAATCACAATCAACTTGGTTACTTTGGAATTTATCCATTACTAAAACCAATAATGGTATTAATTTGAGTAATTAATATCATAAGAGAATGATCATATATAATCTCCAGAAAAAAATCATATAAATAAATTAGCCTTAAAAAATATCACATTTGATTTTAGGTCATCCTAAATAACTTATAGTTAAACCCAAACTTTATTGGGATATTTTTTATTTTACTCACTGACCTAAATAGTTAAGATAATATATCCTTCACAAGGGATCTCAAATAGAATGTGGTTGACTAATGCATGTCCCTTATGAGTGTCATGTCAGGTGTATAGTCTTAGTCCCACTCAATGTGCACCGAGTGAAGATCATGACGATACAAAACCAACATTTTTCCATGTGATTACTTCTATTTTAATCAGTTATATAGCCACGTAAATTTTATAGTATCCAAATAGGGACTTATGTTCTTTTAACCAACAAAATTAGTACATTAAATAAATGAGAATATTTTGTTTTATACATGGGATTATCTCTATGTTTTTTTAATAAAGTTATGTTATCATAATCCTATAAAAGAACCAATATAATCATGAAAAAAATTGAAAATAATCCTAAAAAATAACTAAAACTGACTCTCATACCAAATAAGGTGACCTAGACCAACACACCTAGATCTGGTGTTAAAAAATGAACTGTAAAATCTTGATTTAGGAAAGTGGGGTGACCCATGTTATACATATATTTATTTTATATCATTTATATAAGATAAAAATTATATCTCATAAATAATCACAAAATCCTATGGTCATGATATTTAAGTTATTTGATAATAATCTATATAAACAACTCATTTTACAATAATTTTAGGCATTTATTCATAATTGTGCAACACTAGAATCATTTGTAGACAAATCATAAGGTATAATCTTTTTTATAACCTAAATAATGGAAACATAATAATAGGTTGAGATATAACACTTATCAAGGGAAAAAATATATCAACTTTTCTTCAATGGTAAAATCATAAGAACATGAGAAAACATGATTTGGGGAGAAATATTTTATTATAAATAACATGAAATACTAAGAGTTGTCAATATGTTATGACACTAGAAAATTTATTCTCATATACAGAAACATGTATCGTGGTATATTAGTGTGACATAAGCCTGAATCATGGAATAATGGAATGACACATTAAGTTTATAAAATCATATATATATATATAATTATATTGAAAAACCATAATCCAAGACATCATAAGAATATCTCAAGGTTAACTAAAAATAAAGCATAATGTCGTGTGTTAGGATGATATCCCTTTTACCAAACATGGTATCTCATGACACAAAAACATGAACAAATTTATTATAGTATTATATAATTTGAGGCCCATCCATAACAGAAGAAATATCATATATACACATGACACATGATTTCAATCAGCATACCATAAATATTGATGGAAAGTATAAATTAGTCTCACATCCTTTTCAAATGGAATCTTATAAGTAAACCTTCATAAATTCACAGATAATCATAACATGGTAACCTATGGAAATAAATTTGTTATTCAGTGATATTATGTAACATTCTAAATCAATATATTTCAATTATTATTATAAATTATTGTGAAAACCCTAGAAATATTAGCAATTGAATAATTTCATTATGTATTAATATTTATCAAATATGTTTCATTTAAACATATTAATTATAAAATTAATAGGAAATTTCTTAGTAAAGAATAATTTATTTATTTTAAAATATAGAGTTTTAATAAGCGCACAGTCTGAGGTCTATATTATAAAATACAAATTTTTACATAATCTATCGCTTATTTCTATGTTTTTGAATTGTCTCATTTTGTTTTTTATTAGTATTAATATTCAATTACTAAAAATTAATTATATATAACTAAATTAATTTCAATGGAATCAAAAAAAATTATTAATAAGGTATAAAAATTTATAATTAAAAATAAATTTATCAAGAAAATTTTTTTTTATCATGTTATATGTTCTAATTTTAAAAGTAATTTTTACCTAATTTAAATATACAATCATGAATTTTTTCCAAATTTTAAATTATAAGGATAAAAATATTTACATCATTCAACCACATTTTTCATTATTAATAGTAAAATTGGTAATAAAATTTAATTAATACAATAAGAGTTATAACTAGTTAAAAGGGTTAAAAAGAAATTGATAACGATTAAAATTACATAAAAACTTATCTAAATACTATTATATGGTCATATTTAGATGATATATCATATCATTTTTCAATATAAGACATTTTTGTGTGTTATGTATTTATTAATACATTATTAAACTTTAATATTTTTTAAAATTTCAACAATGCACACTCCTTCACTTCTAAAAGAACACTGCCTCTCCTCTCATATCCACACCTCAAGAACATCTTAGCATGGAAAATACCAAAACAAATCCATTCCTAAAAGCCTTCACATATATAAGTGGTCCTTTTTTATCATAATACCATCTTATAAAGTCTCTTTATATATACCTAAGTTTGTTTTTTAGAGAAGATGTATAATTCTTAATTGAATTCAATGATTTTATTTCTTATTTTAACTAATTCAAACCGCTCTTAAAATTTTTAACATAACAACCCCATAACTCCCCTTATAATTTAATTCTATTATATTTAATTTATAATCATCATTCATCTAATTATCCATCAAATTGAAAATGAAATGGTCTTTCATCTTTACTTGCGGACTACTGCCTCAAGAGATGATGTATTTGATTTTTCATCTCTGACTCTCATGGATGGTCATAATAATGGATCCAAATGAAATTATATGATAAAAAATTATATAAATTAAATTATATAATATAAAATAAATATTATAATTATTTATTTACTATTAAATTAAAAATAAATACATCACTCTTGTGTATGTGTAGACTACTACATCTTAGACTATTGTACTTTATTTTTCACAACCGCATGTGATGTTTGGTATATATAAGTGAATAAAAGAGAAACAATTATTTTAATAATACGATTATAATTCTAGAAATTTAAAAAAAATTACCTTATTTCCCTCATGTTCTTTAAAAATTTTAATTTTTACTCATGCATATTTATGGACAACTATCTTTATGTTTTATGATGATTAATTTTTTATAGACACCATACTTATTTTGTTCTAAAAGTAAAATTAATTGTAAAAATTAGTAATTATAACATTGCTAATATTTTTTAAATGATATAATAATGATCCATTTTTTTCATAGTCAACCTACCAAAGAAATTTTGGACATATTAACTATATAAATTCAGAATAAATAAAGTAATCTTAATCAAATAAGTGATTTATTATGACATTGAAAAAAGTGACATAAAAGGAATAATATAAAAAATTAACATGAATAATACTGTTAAAAAATTAAAAAATTAAAATAAATTTATTTTTTTGATGTTAAAGAATATACATTATTTGTTAGAATCGTGGTAAGAGATATTCTATTTTAAAATGTAATTATAATTTATTTTAAATATTTAATTCTAATCGTTTTACTCTACGTCCATAATAATTTTTTGCAGAGAAAAATCCCATTAGAAAGGAAGGGTATGAATCTGAACAATTATGTAAATTATTGGGTGAAATCAACAATTATAGGAAAATTTTATCTAAATAATAAATTTACCCTAATTTAAAATTGTATTTAACATATTGAATAGTGAACGAGAAGAATAATGGAATATTAAAAAGAATAATCAAGAATGATATCTCAAGAACTAAATTGAATGAAAATTGAGTTAATAAACCCCTTATAAATCATTATATTTTGAATAGAAACAAATAATGGATGTTCATTAAAAGGATATTTAAATCCATTATATTTTAAGATATGTATGTTAGAATGTATTTTAAGGGAAATATTTACATCAAAAATAGGGAAAATGTGGTGAATAAAAATTTTATCTTCATGAACCAGAATTTACAGTAGAAAAACCTTACCTTTAATCCCACATAGATAAATGTGTTATAACCTCATTTGTAACAATATTAAAATTCTTAACTAAAAAATTTAGAACCTTATTCATACAAATAACCATTCATAAACAAAATTTATAATAATTTATTATAGTTATATTAGTTAGTTATAATTTATTTTTATCATTAGTTGCTATTAGATTTGATAGTTTGTTTAGTACTATTTTCATGATGGTTAAGTCAATTATTTTTTATATTTTCTAATTTTTTCATTGTGATATACTTATAAGTACTAGATTATTTTTTTTATAATTATTTATAATGTTATATTTTATTTCGTAAATATTTTGGTTATGATTAATTCCAAAAATATTGAAGATTGGCTTATTCAAGTAATCTATAACGATCAAAAGGGGTATTATATTAATAATAAGTTAAATATTGATATAAAATTCTAAAATAATAATTTTTTTATTTAATTTATAATAACATAGTTATCTAGGTTTAAATAGTCATTAATGATATAAATTTTTCGGTATTGTTCAATTAAATGGTTAAACTTACCAAAACATGACCAAACCATAATCATTGAATGAGTATGGTTAACAAACTAATTATTTTGGCATAATAAGACCATTATAAAAGAATAGTAATGTTATTTAGTTTTTCTTATAATTTTTAATATTATTTTAATAGATTTTTTTAAATAAGAAAAGAGTGTATGAAAAAAATATGACACTTTCATAGAGGAGGAAGTATTCGCGTACGCTCAGGAGGTATGATCATTTACATAGATTATGAAGAAAAAAGGGAACAGTTTATAATTTTAAAATTATGTTGATATTGAAAATGAAATTGTAATCAATTAAATTCTTCTTCTTAACCATATTTTATTCTATGCTATAAGAATAGATCACATCAGTTCTTGAGATGGTAGAATACACATAGCACAAACTATGTTTTTATACTCTGATTAGTTGTAAAGATGGTAAAAACATTATCCCATAATCATAATATAATTTCATTATAAATATAGTATTAATGTAATTACATAAAAATGGATATATTATATTTAGTGGAGTTAGGGTAATAAATAATTTAAAGAAATTAAAGAGGATTAATTGATATTTTTACCTTACTCCTTGTATAAATTCCTTCGAAAATGTATTATGGCTCTAAGAGGTAGTATTTAGAGAAGAAAATAACCTTATGTATTATTTATTAATTTTATGGGGTTATTTTGTAATTTTATGTTTTAATATAAGGGGCATGGTGTGTGGTGAGAAATGGGGTGGTTATAGATCCGTTTATAAATAAGGAGTGACATTTTTATAATAATATTAAAAATAAAGTCACAATTCAAGAATCAAGGGTGTCAAATAATGGACCTTAACAGAGTGGGGGAAGGAAAAAATCATGCAATATTCAATCATTAATTTTCCAATATATATTTAACAAGTTTTTGAGTATTTTTCTCCTAGATTTTTTACTAGAAACATTCTCAGTTTTTACTGGCCAAAGTGATTATTAGATAATTAAAATCAATAAATAATTTATACTGAATTATTAATAATATGATATCCATTTTTTAAAATAATATTTCTAATGGGTTTAAAAACTAGAGTTAATATTCTCACATATAACATGAAAAATATTATTTTCTGAAAAAAACTTATTTTTAAGCATAAACATAATTTTTATAATAAAATCTTCAATATTATTGATTTAAATGAAATTAAATAGTTTATTATTCATCAAATAAGAGTTATAAAACTTCTTAAAAAGAATATATATTTATACCTTATGAAAACATAATTATATAAAAAATAAAAAAAAATTAATTTTATTAAAATAAAAGACTACTTGGGGTTCAAAATGGTAATCATAGTTTCTCAAAATTCATAATAGAGTTTTTAAATATAGAATTTTACACCTTAGATTTGATTTTTGAAAATTAATAATGTTTTATAATTTCTAAAGTGATACATACCTTATGATATATCAATACACTCTACAATATTAGTAAAAACACTATTAGATTAATATTCATCAAAAAACGCATTTTTTAAATTTAATCACAAAACATCATACTAAGTTAATTTTTTATTATAAACCAAAAATAAATTAAATTTGATCTATTTGAAATTATAAACTTAGATAATTGAAAATTTAAATAAAATCATAAAATTAAAGAGAATACATTTTTAATAGTAAAGTAACTCTTTTAAAATTTATGTATTCTTATTCATAATTCCTATCCATTAAAATTTTTTATTAGTGTTAATATATTTTTCTTATCAAATTTATATATTTTATATACTATATATATATTACAAAACTAAGATTCATAAAAATATATTTTTTAAAAATATATTTCAATCAAAAAATGGTTGTTATTTATATAAGACCTTAGAATAAGATGGCATCTTGTCACTATTGAGGATTATGATTATGATAGCTTGAATTTTATTAAAATATTAATAATTTTAACTACTCTCTTATATGTTTTCCCTTATACCAGAATTTTTGGTGTTCGGGATGGGATTGGTCTAAATAAAACACTTATTATACCCCCACTTTTCTACATTGAAAGAGTTGAGCCTCATAAATAATGAATTTACTATGTAACTTCATCACTTCTATATGATACATTTCTTTTATAGTATAATTACAATAATTTTAACCTTCTAATTTAATGAATATATTATAACATTCGTTAATTAATATTTTTTTAACATTTCTTCTTAGTTCGGTTTTTAGAGTTGAATAGGATATGATTCCTTATATTTATTTTCTTAAATATAATTAATACAAAACATATAGGATGTTACAAGTAATATCCTGAGGTATAATTCAACCTCAATACTTTTTAAGGGTCACTAAAAAGGAATTTTGAGAACTATCACTATTACCAATGTCACACAACATTAATTCTTCAGAAGTCCACTAAGGATACCAACCAGGAGTATCTACTCTAGTCACTCCAACCTGATCTCCTAGAATATATCACTAGAGGAATTGACCCCAAAATCATAGGGAGTAGGCTCATATAACTTTATCTGCTGAAGAATTATTACTGTATAATATAGTTTTAGCTAGCATATAAGACCATATTATTATTTTCGCATAACAAGTATGCAAAAAGACCTTGGTATCCCTTGAGAATCCATGTCTGTATATTCGGATATCCTGTAGGGGTGGGCCCATATTATCATTCCAAAATTCATTTCCTACTAACATACTCTAGTGGTATTTAGAAATGTGTGTCAACATATTCAAGCAATATTCTTAGGGTAATATTTATTATGCACCACACATGAATCCCATTAGAATATCTTGAATACAACTGGTAGGAAATACAGGGTGTGTATCCCCACTCCCATTAAATTAAGATCACATACTATCATTGCAATAAAAGAATTATATCAGAATATCCCAAAACATATAGAAGGTAGGGATCATATCCTTACTCACACTATTCCAAAATGTTATCATGCTCTTATAGCATAAATAGACTAATATCATCAACATAATCCGTTAGTTAATAGAGGAAATCAATATATTCTTCCCCTCTCAATAAGAGTATATCATAAGAATACTATTCGAGCTACTCATGAGAATACACTTATTCCTACTCCTATTTTGGAGGATTATTGAAAAAAATTGGTGAATTTAAAAGAATTCGGTATTCCTCAAATCCTTATTCTCATTGGATATCATCACCTAATTTAATGGCCTCGTTGGGGAAGTCTTATTTTCATGAAAACTTTAAAAGATCTTATATCTTTATTTTGGTACTTCCTCATCAATCAGTACAAACTAATAATCCCCTTAAGTGTTTTGAATGGTATCAATATATCATGATGGATACTAAGATACATAACCACATTCCAACCTTTTATGATGTAACCAAACAACATATTCCACTTGAAAAATGAGAGTTTTGTATGAGAAAAATTTGATTTGAAGGTAGTTGTGTGTAAGAGGAAATATCCTCCCAATTAAGATAATCTATTGGGAAGTGTCACTGAGGGAATCCCAGTGTATATTAGAAGGTTAATATCTTTTTCCTAATCAATTTTGGTATTCTTAAAGACTTAAAGAATCATTTTATTATGGCCTATGAATATTCTCACTTATACTCTATAGAGGAAGCAGATATAGTTTCATAAGTCCTCGGTATAGTATTAACAATATACACTATAGAGGTCCTCATTATATTTTCCAACATGAAGGTCCTCTATGTGGTAATATCATGATCAATCATGGGAGCTCTTCATATGGTGATAGCTATGAAAATATTCCACAAGGATAGAAGACTAATTGGAAATTTTTTTCCCCATCCAACATATCATGCATTATCCATTTTGATGTTCTTCGATATGGATTATATTTCTATAATTTTTTTTAGAAGTAGAAATTGAACCATTATGTTAGTCCTCCCCATGATGGAACTCTTTGTAAAGGTCCTCCCTATAATGACATACCATTTCAGTAGTAAGGACCTCCCCTTATAGAAGCCACTTTGAGAAGGCCTTCAAATTCAGAGGCAATTGAAATGTAGTGGGTCACAACACTAAGCACCTAATCTATAACTGGTGATATCCACTCTAATTAGGAATATGAAATGATTTTATAGTCATCATCTATTCTTATTTTATATTTTTTCCATTAGTCAGGAATATTCCTATTTATCCGACTAAACATAATAAAACAGTTATAAAGTGAATACTCTGGTCAAATCGGGTAGAAGTATCTCTCAGAGTAGAAAAATATAAATCCATGATTATAAGAATAGAAACAAAAAATTATGATAACATACCATTCCTGTATTGGACTATGGACACATCTCAATATGAAAATCCTGAAGCATTGAATAATGAATTCATACACTATCCTAATCAAAATATGTTGATAAATGATCTTAACTAGAAATAAAAATATCCATGTTATATGGAATATTAAGCCTATATGAAGAAACTATGATAAATATTCCAAAAAATAGAATTTTCTAGAATTTTTATTACATTAAACAAGATATTGGGAAATCTTTATAGATATACCTAACATGTATTCCTCAACATATTGAAGAATCTATGTTAGTTGATCATAGTCACTACATCCGATGTATATATCATAATTTGGGGTGTGGATAGATAATTGAATTTCACTTCACTTCCTATTCATCAGAGTCTACCAAGAAGTGTATTATGAAACATCATTTCATTAATAAAATTCCCTAGCTTTATCTCTATATGTAAATTATAGACATTCCAACTGAGTCTCTTTCTTTATAAAGCTTATAAATTGTGAACATGGTGTGATAGATCCTTTGATTAGATCCTTAAAAAAGCCTCTAGAATGATTTATAATACTTTATTAATGGGAAAATAAAAAACCTTGACTTAAGAAATTCTAAAAATAGTTATTATCTCATTATTGGAATATACACTGTATCTAGATAAATATTTGACTAATGCTTGTAAAATAAAAATGTAAGTAGTACTGGTCTCCACAATAATGAGACATGAAAACCTCCTTCCCATAGGGCTTATGGTATTTTTACAACCACTAACTCCCTAAAGATCATCAAATCCTAAAAATTATCTGATATTTTAGGGTGGTTAACCCAAGTCAACTCCATCCCTTATGGGTGGGGAAATTTATATCATAATATCCCCCTCTGAAAATTAGTCTCCTTCAAGCTCAGGGAAATGTGAAAGAAATTATTTTCTTATTTTCTCCGATTTCATAATAGATATCTCTATTTGTGAATAAATTCATAACAATTTCTTTAGACTCTCTCATGGTTACCATCCACAAATCAGTTCTAGGAGGGAATTGGAAGGAGAATGAAAAACCCCATGGGGTCCATAAGATGTAATGGTTTTCCATTAAATGAATGAACAAGTATAATTTTTATTTTTCACTTGATTGATATTCCCAATACAAAAAATATTCTTACCATTCTAATGAGTGTGTTTTTCTAGAAGCATATTGTGATTCAATGAATATTATTAGTGATAAAACATCAAATGACTTAGAACATGATGTTGTGGTAAAATAAATGGTCGGGGATGTATCAATTAAAAACCTAATCCAAACTAAAATTCTTGATGAATCTATTTGTACCAACCACTCGTGAAAATTTCAAAATTTGGGGGTTCCTGAAAATGCTCAGTTACTAACTTCTAGATATGGTTAGACTAAGGAAAAGGGAAGCACTATGACAAAACCCATCCATCACCCCAATAATGTGATCATTATAATGTGGTTGAAAAATTATCTCAATATGAAGAGGAGTTAAAATATTTAAAATTACTCAATTATAAAATACTCAAGGTAAATATTCCTACGGATTCTGACCTCTATGAAGAGCCTCACATTCCTCCATCAAAAAATATCGCTCAAAATAAAGAATCTTCTCTACTGATGATTGTAGAATCCATCCATTCGATCAACTCAATTCCTAATAACTAGTCTATATTGACTATATATTAGGGAATATCATGATTTTATTCTCGTAGGGTATAATTCATATCAATATCATGTGAGATACCATAGGCCAATGCACACCATCTATGAAAAAAACACATGTAACCCAATCATATCATTTAATTCCCATTTCCTCTTCTCCAATTTTTTTCCATAACAATTTCTTGTAAGAACTAACTATATCCATAAAATATTGGAATATGGAATGGTGGTTATGGAAGAACATATATCACAAGTGAAGCTGTATAATAAATCATATCTCTGGTTTGTGGATGAAAATCATCATCCCCCCAATTATTTGGAATATAAATTTAAAACTTTTCAATAGTACTCGAGACATGGAGAGAAACATGAAACATTTTGTATCACAATAAATGACCATGATGGGATCAATTAATAGCAATTAGGTGGAAGAGAAAATAGGGGTCTTCTATTATCGAGAAGGACCCATGTTTAACTAATATACTAGCTTACTAGTTGAGTCTAACAATGATTGGGAATATCTCTATCATTAGATTCCCTTCCAATTAAACTCAATAATGAGAATTAAAATGATCCATATCCAATAGAAATTAAGGTATCATAATAATTAGAGGGTCACGTATTTAAATACCATATATAAATATTTCACCTACTCATTATAAATGTAACTCCTGTTAGAGAATATACTATATATATATATAGAACTACCATGATGATTTTAATACTCTTTTCATCTAACTTAAATATCCTAGTGGATTATATGAATTCACCATGGTGACAGAATGGTTAGAAGAAATATTTTAGAGGAACAAGTTCAATTATTTAACACTATGTTAATATTAAGGAAATATGATTGGAAATTATTAAATAAAGACTATTAAAGTTAGGATAACTTTAATAAAAACACTGATTACCAAGTCCACCCAACATAATTGGGTACATCATCCTATAAAAAAGAAGAACATAAAAATACTTATAATAAAAGGGTAAAAGTATAGAGGCCACTATTATTTAAATACTGATAAAGTAATATTTATTTAGTATTAAAATAGAATTTATTTAGTTTAATTAGTCATAGATGTGGAGAATATTAAGATGAATTTTCCAGATACTTGGAATCCTAATGAATATGGCATTAAAAACCACCCTAAAAACTATCCCTAAACCTAAATGATAGTATAGGCCATCCATAAGTGATTTTTACATATATTCATTCATCAAAAAGATGGTAGAATCTGGAAAAGTTAAATTATGAATGGAACAAGCATAATTGTATTGTGTCTCTTCCATTAAATCATAATAAAAAAGATAATGGGAGTTATTACTGAATAAGGTCACACAAAATATTAATGATTATATGATTAAATAAATGGTTAATATATGACCAGTTATCCCAAGGAAACAACTTAATCTCCCAGTTGTGACCCTGGTTCTATATGTGGTGATTGAGAAGACCCCTAAGGCACCACAGTCATCCAAGAGTCAGTCTTATATAAACCAATGCAATCAGTGCCATAAAATTAAGGTATATGAATTTGAACAAGTTATTATTATGAACCCAATTAAATCAATTTTATATTTAATTTCCCCTTTATTTAGAGGATGGGAATTTCCCTTCTAATCAATCCAATATGAACCATCCCATTAAATGAAATCCTTAGTAGATTATGAATCGTAATACAGAACTACCACTGTAATTGACTTGAAGAATCCATACCTCGATGAAGAAGATGAAAATACACCTGAGTATCCCTCCCTTAATTTGGGTTAATTAGGTAGTGTTTTCTGAGTCTGATGGGGTTGAGGAAGAAAATGTTAATATAGATCATGAAATTTAATTTTTGTACCCATTAAATCTATATATGCAATACATATTTGAAGAAAATAACTATATGTGATCAATAGGATACTGAATATATTCTAGAATTATTGAGGTCTTATTCAAGAATAATCATATTAGAATATTGATTGAGGAATAATAACAATATTGGTCAACATAAAAATTTGGTATGGTCATCTCAACTCAACACCAAAATGAAAAATATTTCCTTGAGTTCTTATAAGAGAGGTAGAGAAAAATACAAATGAATCCATCATCCAATCCACAAACCATGTAGAAGCCTCATGTTGGGAGGTTTTATCCTCAATCTAAACATTATCATTTCATAAAAAAAGCACAAATTTTTAACATGCTTTCAATCCTAGATTAACATTATTTATCCAAATTTCTCAAATATAATCTTGTTAAGTCACTCATAATTGAAATCCAATTTCATTACCGTTGAAGTATATCGTGTAGAGACTGACCATATAAAATTCCATGTAGTCATCTCATTTAAAAATATTGATTGGGAGACCACCATACAATGACATATTATACCCTTGTGAATAACTAGACTTTTAGAAAAAAAATTAAATTCCTTGATATCTCATTGATAATATTTCTATAATCAATCTCTTTCAAGCATGGACTCTCTAATGTTTGGCTTACAATAAATAATATTTAGCATCCTTCACCATAACAATCAAAGGTAATAACATGAATGAGAAAAATATTATAGGCCAGATCAAGTTTAGAGAAAATTTTAGAGACCTCATAACCAAAAATGATATTTTGGTTATTCATCAACACATGAATTTCAATGATCATTTCTGATGAACATGGATACATTCCCATGTGGAATTTCATTCATTATACAATCTATGTTTAAATTACTCCATCAATTGACAATATGGGGTGACATATAGTTGTAGTGCCTATAAAATTCATATGAATATAAATATATATATATATATATATATATATATTGGTCCCAATAAAAGGTAGAGAAAATATATAGGGATTATAGATGTAATCTGAACTACTTACCCTGATAGCCTGGAAATAGCCCATGTCAATGCATTCCCTTAAATCGTGGAATCTATCAAATAAAATTAGTATATCAAGATCTTGGAATTCATATATACATTATTTTCATGAACTAACCCATGTTGAAGTAACCCATCACCAGATATCACTTGGAACAAGGGCTCAAACACTCCTCACTATTTTCTGGAGGTTGATAACTAGCATTGTGGAACTAAAGAGACACAATTGGGAGATAATTCCCTCATATCATAGTGAAATAAAATTATAAATAACCCCCAAAAATACACATCCATAAACATCAAAGTATGAAATATAACTAACTGAAATAAAATCATGATAAAATAAAATAGAATAGAACATACCGTCCTACGATTGTGTATGGTGTATTAGCCAAGGGATTGAAGGTATGTTTATAATGTCCCACATTATTCATTCCCTAATTATGATATTATTATTTGATATTCCATGAGATTATTATACTATTATAATATCTATGGGTATGTTTTATTCTCCTATGATCACTTATATGCCTATATTTATTCAGTTTTTATTCTTGACATGCTATGGTCATGTTTTTGTTTTAATAATAAGTTTTTTTAGTTATCAACCTTTAATTATGGTTTATTTTTATATTTCACCATATTACATACCCTCAATGAGCATCTGAGATCAACCCTTTCTTATATTTTTTCTCTAGGATACAAATATGTATATTATGATTGACTTGTAATGATAATCTAGAAGTTTATAGATGTTTCCAATATTTTTACTATGTTGTACTTCTTTTCAAGTTGTAATATTGAAATTATTCAAGTGTCTTGTTTTCAATTGAAACTAAATTATTCATTCCATCAATATATTATTTCCTTTTTTATTATTTAAATGTAACGATGTAAGGCACCGACTCTGAGAAACTGGGTTCTAGGTCTTTACAGTTGGTATTAGGGGAAGTTTACTAGAAACCAAGTATCTATATTTTGAAAACATAAATTAGGGAAAATAAACCTAAGATAATATTTTAGGATACAAAGAGAACAAAATCCTATAGTTTTATTAAATTAGAGATTATGTGGAACTTACAAGTTATACATCCCTATCTGGATACTACAAGTGGACATATTTCTTTCACATATGTACCTAGGGGTAAAAACTCTAACAAGGGTTCCCATGACTAACTCAGTGAAACCTAGTACACGAAAATAGGCCTTACTATGTACCTGGGTTCTCACTCTTAATGAATATTCTTAGTAAAAGTTTCATTTTATTTACAAACCATTATAAATTATTTAAAATTAAATATTTCCCCAAAGAAACCATGTTTAGGATTTTGAGAATAACTATGCATAAAAAATCAATTTATGTTAAATTGTTTTCTAGTTGGAGAATATAAATTATGATTCATAATCTAATATAGTGTATGCCATTACTTATAAATGGATCCTAGTGGAACGAATTGAAACTATATCATCACACATATCCCATATAGGTATTTACCTCCTATACATGATAATCGTGTTGGTATTGAAGTTGTGACCGGTGGTGAGGAACTTATAACTATACTGGGATAGTTGAATAAGGTTATGAAAACTAACCTTACACATATTGAGCATCCTAAACCAAAACATATAGGATCAATGTTAGACCGATTTATGTGATAACAACCTCCATCATTCAATGGTACTATAAACCCATTTGTAGTGGTGACATGGATAAGTTCCTTAGAAAATATATTTCACACTTTGGGAAGTAATGAAATGGAGAAGGTTTTCATCGAATTTTATCATATATCTAGAGATGCAAATAAATGGTGGTCAATAATTCAAAACACAAAAGAGGATTAAGAAATAATTTATATATAATGGAGGGATGTTAAAGAAAGCTTCAGAGAAAAATATTTTCCTCACAAACAGCAGGTGGATATGGAGACGAAATTCTTGAGTTTGTGAAAGAAAGAAGATAAAAATGGTGCAAAGTACAAATCCAATTTTACAAGTTTAGCACGTCATGATATGGAATATATACATAATACAAGGATCAAGATTGATCAATTATTTGATTATTTAATACAATTCCTACAAATAGAACTAGTCTCCCAAAATTTTATCATCATAAAAAGATATAGTATCATGTGCTATCAAGAAAGAAAAATAATTATCTAAGTCATATGACTTAAAAGTAAGGAAATAGATGAAGTGGGATGATGAGAACTTTGGAAAATTAAATAAGGAAATGAGGATGAAAGGAATATTTGACTTTCCAGCCTACAGTAATTGTGGGAAGAAACACCCAGGTTCTTTTCTGGATGTAATGAGAGTGTGTTATAAGTGTGGATAAAAAAGCCACCAATCCCATGATTGTAAGGGAAATAAATGATCTTCTAATATTAAATTATATAATTTTAATCTATGAGACATTATGTACATGAATGTAACAAATGTCAGGGAAACTTTCCCCAATGAAGGACAAGGGATCAATGATAAGCATATGTAGTCACAACTACTGAGGTTGAAGTTCCTAATGATGTGGTGGCAGGTAATTCAATCATTTCCTCAAAATTATCCAAGGCAATATTTGATTCTAGATAATCGTATTCTTTTATATCTTCTCACATTCCAGGAAATATATTCATTTCCAATTTGATTTAATAAAGGAGTTTTCAGTCAAAACTTCTAAGGGGAGTATCATTGCAACACATATCTGTCAATTAGTACCCTTTATGACACATAAACATGCTTTAGTTGATGACTTTATCGTCATACATATTATTGACTTTGATATAATTCTCATTATAGATTGAATTTCAAATTATGATGCAAAAATATACTACGATAAAAAGGAAGTTACAATTTTTGAGAATGATGTAGAGTCTTTATCTTTAGTGCAGAAACCTCACCATCTGATTCTTATATAGATCCACACCGAGTAGCTATTTTGAATATAATTCATAGGGAGGAAGAGAATAAAATATCTATGGGTGTGTAAAGAAATATTTGAATTGAGGATGTGCCTATTGTGAATAATATTTTGATATATTTCAAAAGATTTACCTAGACATCCTCCAGAATTGGAGGTTGAATTTTCTGTTTATTTAATTCATAGTGCAAGGATTATATCATAAACTTATTATTGAATGGAAAAAGTAGAATTAGTGGAGTTAGAGAAACAACTAGAGGAATTCAGTGATAAAGAATTTATTCTCCCTAGTGTTTCTTCATGGGGATCCCCTGTACTCCTTTTCATGAAAAAAGACGGATCCATGAGGCTATGTATTGAATATAGGGAAATCAATACTATTATGATAAAGAAAAAGTATCATCATCTATTCATTTGTGATTTATTTGATAAAGTTCGTGGATCCCAATATTTTTTGAATATTTCCTTCGATCTAGATATCATAAGTTATGTTTGAGGTAGGAAGATATTTCAAGCACAACATTTGAAATCTGGTATAGGCATTATGATTTTACAGTAACTCCTTTTGGACTAATTAATTCACCCTCTATTTTCATGGATCTAATGAGTTGGGTTTCCAAGGAATGTCATGATTACTTTGTTTTGGTATTTATTAATGATATATCGGTATACTTCAAAAGCTATTAATATCATGATAATCACTTGCGCATTATTCTAAACACTCTTAGAAGAAACAAATTATATGGAAAATTTAGAAAGTGTGAATTATGGATTCAAACATTTTCATTTCATGGTCATATTATCTCTAAGGATGGATTCTTAATTGATCCTATGAATACAATGGTTGTTAAATAATTCCCTAAAACAAGGAATATAAATGAGGTACATAGTCCTAATTGTTTACTCGGTTATTATCGGCATTTAGTTTATAACACCACCCTATTAGTTATCCCATTAACCAAGATTACTCATAATAGGGTTAAGATTGTATGGAAAATAGAATGTGATTTATGTTTTGAAGAATTATAGATTATATGGGTAAATTCTCCGATCCAGAATCTACCATTAGGAAGTGGTGGGTTTTTTAATTTTAGTGATGTATAAAATAAAGGAAATGGATATATCCTTATACAGAATGAAAGATTTATTTCTCATGCATCAAGGCAGTTAAAAACTCATGAAAAAAAAACTATCCAACCCATTATTTTGAGTTAGTATCTATAATCTTTTCATTGATGATATAGAGACACTATCTCTATGGTGAAATATGTGAGATATATATGGATCACAAGAGTTTTAGCTATGTTTTCCTAGAGAAAGAACTCAACATGAGGAAAAGTTGATGGCTTGAGAAACTCAAGGATTATGATTGTTCAATACACTACCCCATATGGATGGAAAATAAGGTAGTTGATTCTTTGAGTAGAAAAGATCATGGAGTTATGAATAAATGAGGGTTGACAATGATCATGTGGATATAGATCTAGAAAATATGGATATAGGAATTATCATGGAAGGTGAAACATCATTACTTTTAAAAAAATCCCACCCATCTTTATTGGAAAGAATTAAATGTTCTCAGTGTCATGATGATAATATTCAAAAGAAAATTAATTTTTTGAGTGAAGGGAAGTTTCCAAACACTATGTGTGAGGATGGAATTCTGAAATTTCGGAAGAGGTTATGTGTTCCCTCAATATCCATGCTAAAAGGGGAGTTATTAGATTATTCACATAGCTCTAATTTCTTTATACACCCTGGTAGAATTAATATGTATAGAGATATAAAGGAAACTTTCTAGTGGGATAATATAAAGTTGGAAATTGTTGATTATCTATCAAGATGTTCTGTCTATCAGTAGGTTATGGATGAAAGAAAACATCATAGAGGTGTCATGAAACCCAGGCCTATTCCTATATGAAAATGGGATTACATCACTATGGATTTTTCCATTTGATTACCAAAAACCCCAAGAAATATTGATAAAATATGGGTGATCTTTTATTGACTTACCAAATCTGAACATTTCAATGCTATAAGGGGGGAAGTTTTACTGGAGTTCAATGTACAACTCTATATTAATGAAGTTTAAAGACTGCATGGAGATCCCCTCTCAATTGTGTCTTATCATGATCCACAATTTACATAAAAATTCTAGAAAATTCTCTAGAAAAATTTGGATTCAGAGATTCATTTGAGTTCTTCTAATCACCCTCACACTGATACGTAGTGATAAAGAAAGATCCAAACATTATAATACTTTTGGATATCATGCTCACTTGACATTCATGGTATGTGCGATCAGTATTTACCTTTGGTGGAGTTTCTACAAAACAATAGTTTACATTCTAGTTTTCAAAATGTAGCATCTTGGATTTTCTATGAATTATTTTTACACATTATATGGATTGTTTTCGAGACCAAGTGATAAGACGAAGTGTGATTCTGATGCCCGGTTTTCTTATAAAAATTATTTAAAAATATTAAAATATTCAATATCACGCGCGTGAAGTTTTCCTGAAAAAAATTGAATAACTCATAAACATGTTCCAAGATTAGAAAGCTGAGGGAACCATTGAGTTCAGAATAGAATATTTACCCTAGGTGTGAATTAATATTGGTTTTTTTTGGGTCGATTATGGAATTTCTCCTCCATCATTTTCAAGGGATAAAATATATTTCGAAAAAAATTATTTTATTTCATCAAGGCGGCTACATGTGTATTTTTAATAAACTATATTTTAGAGATCTAGGGTTAGTCTCATAACCTTAGAATTCTATAGATACATAGAGAAAAACCCTCTAGAGAATCCTCTCAATAAAGATATGGAGGAGCTTTTAGCTGGTGATTGATAAACACCTATCACGATGGATCTCTCTAATTACAGTAACACATCGATCATTCTTCCTCAGCAATTGATCTGAATCGAGGTAGGATGTTTGATTATTTGGATCAATGCCCTGTTATTGATTCAAATGATGAATGTGGACTAATCCCTGAATATATTAGCATGAGGATTGATCACATTTGTAGGATGGTATTGTTTTTAGGTTTATTGGGATTGGATTAATCTGTTCTCTAACAAAAATCCCCCGATCTAGATCGTTGGACAAGAACGCATGGCCAATGATGATTAAAAATTCATTCTTGTGCATTCCTATATCTTTTCATTGCACTTTTTAATAGTGGGATACCCACAATTCCCATCTCGATGTTCCTGGTGGTTCCAAACTTGAGTGGACCACCAGATTCGAGGTAAATCAATAACCGAGGAATAATATATGCAGATCAGGATCCAAGGAGCTCAAATCTACAACCATTTAATTTTTCTGGAATCGGAGGATGTGTGGTGGTATGTGGAAGGGACCGCCTATGTGGTATTAGTGCCCAACATATAAGGAAGAATATGGTGGTAGCAGAGTAGCGTAAAGTGGGTTTGAAGGCAGCAGAACATGTGTGGGTGGAGAACATGGTAGTGGTGGTGGCGAACACGGCGATGTCGGCGGTGATCACAGAGCAATGATGGAAAACACAAAACGGGTTGGTCCAAGAAGTTCAGGTCACATATTTGGGTTGGTTTGGTCTTGTGGGTTAGGCCAGATGAGGTGTACTAGGGTTGGAACCAATTCAGATTTGGGTTAGACCCGGGTCAGATTCGGGTCGGACCCGGGTCGGACCCAGGGCTACTGTGGCAGAGCCCAGTTTCGGTTAACCGTGGAGATTGACCAAGTAAATTGATAGCGGTGGTCCACCGAGGCACCAAAATAGCTCGATATTTTTTGGGTGTAGTGATTGTGTGGTATTTTAACCAACCGTGGCGGTTGACCACAGAAGTAGGTCTGCATGCCCCTACAGGCATGCGGGCAGTTTCGTTCAAACGAGCATAGCTCCTAAACGTAGAATCCAATCAATGAGCTATCTACAGAATTGAGACCCTAAGTATGATATTTTGACTTAGAGACAAATTTTGGGTTTTTAGTTTCGACCTTTATGATTTGAGATCATTACCTTGTTCCTTTCCTTAAGGGTCCAATATGAAATTATATCCATGTCATTGGATTGTAATCCCCTCTAGAAGTTGAGTCTCATATAGAGTATGGTATCCCTCCCTAAGACAAGATTGAAATCCTATATCACCCCTAGTGGAGTTTTTTAATTGTTGTAACCTCCAAGGGAAGGGTATTGGTCATCCTTTCAGTGGGCCTCATCGGTAGGGTCTGTGGTGTCCCCTATGGCTCTGGGCATGATCCCCAATATAGTGGCTTCATCCAAATTGGGTTTGTAATACCCCATGATGGTTCTAGACATGATCCCCTCTCTGTGTATAATAGTCTTCATTAACCAATTTTTTCTCTTTGGGTGGGGTCTAAATGAGCTACACCTCTTCATCAAGTTTCTTCAATGGTATCATGGCTCGAGGAGTATGTTCTCCCAGAACAAGAATGCTTCGAGCAGAATCCTATAGATGATAGTTGGTTATGAGAGCATAATGTTGAAGTTTTTATCCTCATTATATCTTGTATTTTTTATAATTATTATTTATTTTATCTTGTTTTTCATCTTTTACTAAGATGAATATACTTGGTGCTTCATGTTTACAATTTTAAGGGTGTCCTAATTAGTATTTTTATACTCACCTCTACACGAGATTTTCCTACACATATAGTGTCTTATGTATATGGAATCCCTATTGATGGTGTCCTTATTGGACCACGAGTGGGTGGAGCACAGGTGGATCTGGGGGAGCATACATTTGACGTATCCTAACCCATGGAGAAGGTTGGACTCTTAACAATTTTAGTTATAATTATGTACAGACTCTTTATGGTGGTATTATTTTGTTTTCTTTTTACTTTCCAAAACCTTCACTGTCATACTCTATTGTGGGATCATAGATGTATGCATAAATATATGAAATTTTTTTACATTTCAACATTTTTTGTCTTGGAGATATGGGCATGTGTATAGGTATTTTAGGTTAGTGTCTCCCATTTGTGGATTATGACTACTCAATGCTAGTCACTAGCCCTAGCCAATCGGAGGCAGGCTTGGGGTCGTCACATCATGGGCCCCATTGAGATGATTCATGATATATTGGTATCAAAATAGGTTGGTTATAATTTAGTATCAGGAGTTTTTGAGGTTTTTTTGGGACTATAGTGTTAAGTGTTTCAAATTTGTATTTCAAGACGGGGACTCCAGTGTTGGTGCGGCGGCTGATGTATCCATACATCAGGACATTAATTTCATTTCTTTCGACTCAGTATCTGAAAAAATAGGTTATAATGAAAACAATGGTATGTGAATCATATATTAATGGTTGTTTTTTTCATGTCCTTATTGATTTATCTTTCTAGATATACTCTATTTAATGTGGTATATCTTGTTTTATTTCAGGATGCCTCCATGTAGACATCCATCCATGATTCCACTGTGTGATCATGTGGATGATCCACATAGTGATGAGGCATTAGTACAGGGGAATGTACTAGAGATATAACTTCTTAGTGGTTTACTAGCCATACTACCACCCTTCGAGTAGTAGTTACTATCAGCATTACTAGATGAGAATGCATGAAGGTCGAGTGTGTCACACAAGTTTTAATCATATCGACCTCCTAGGATTCATGGTGATCCAGAACTCTTGATTATTGAGGATTAAAAATATGTAGTCAGCCATTTTTTCCACATTGTGAGGATTCCTACCAACCAGATGATAGTCCATGCCACGAGTCTTCTTTAGGGCTTTGTGGGGCGATGGTGGAGCTTGGTTTCTTAGTCACATAATGAGATAACTCTCTCATGAGTATAATTTTAGCATCTCTCTATAAAGTATTTCTATCATGACACATTGTGATCGGTACGTATACAGGATCTACTTTATCTATATCAGGGAAAGATGATTGTGGTAGAGTATTCATCAATGTTTACTTATCTTTCACGCTACTCCTTGGACATGGTATGAGAACAGTTCTTTAGGAATCATACCTTTGAGAAGGGATTAAACGTTGACATTAGGGAATCATTTGTATCCCTTATAATTTCTACTTATGTTGGGGTAATTGTGTGTGCCCTGTTGGTGGATAGTTTTCTAGAAGAGTAGGCACCGGTAGTGGGAGCTAGTAGTGGGAACCAAGTAGCTGAGAACTTGATAGCAGGTGGTTGATGGTGGAAATAGGGATCCATGATGGTCAGGAACTTTAGGAGTCAATCCCAAGACATAGGTTTAGTGGTGTAGGTATACTAGGGTTGCTCAAATTAGCCATGGGATGTGTGGTGTTACTCATGCGGTGGTCAGGGACATCTGGCATGAGATTTCCTGATCCATCATATAGTAGATCAAGAGATGGTTGAGGGACCACCTAGATAGAGACAGATATAGGATCAAGCAGTTCTGTAGGGCGGAGGATGTGTAAGAGGAGTGGGATAGTAGGAGGATGTGGTTGAAATTTAAACATGTTACCACCACCACCCCTAGGGAATTCCATGCTAGGCTTAGGGAGCTCGTGTAAAGGGATTAGGCTAGCTGTAGGTGATGGTGTATTATGACCCTGAGTCTCCATGGATGATACAATGTACGATCTATGTCTTTTCCACCTTAGCTTAAGTTTTTATAGACACGGTTTTGAATCATTCCCTTCTTTCCATGAATCTTGTTTGAGACATAAATATTCCAGTTGAACTATTTTTTTGACCCGTATGCCTAGATACTCCTACTGGATGAGACCTAATGATCACACACTGGTGATGAAAGTCTGACATAACACATGGAGGTGAGATCTTCGATTGGGATCTCTTGTTAGTGGTGTTGAGGCCTTAGAATGTCATTCTTGGTATGTACTGTTTATCCATAGTTTATGCTCTGATTGACTATTTTAGGTGAAGAGTGTGGTGTGTCCATAGTGATGGAACCAAGTTTTCATTTGTTGGTGAAAAGGACACATTGGAAGCACATGATTAACTATCACATAGGAGGGTGCATCCTATTACTTAGTTGTTTATGAGCCTCTCCCTTGGGGTAGTGGATGATACGAGTCCTTAGTTTCCTATAGTGGTGTCGGAGAATGTGTATGTCTTTCCTGAAGATGTTCTAGGTTTACCTCCCCACTGATAGATGGAATTATTCATCAATATTAACCCTAGGATGATAATGATATACACACCTGCATATCAGATGGATCTCATAGATCTTCATGATATAAGGATACCGTTAGAGGACTTGAAGAGGAAAGGCTTCGTGAGACCCAGTTTTTTTTCCTGGGTAGCCCCAGCTTTATTTTCCAATGGTATAGACAGTATATTCATGTTATGTGTGGATTTCTATTTCTTAAACTAGGTGACCATGAAGAACAAGTGTCCACTACCAAGGATCAATGAACTCTTTGATCAGTTCAAATAAGTGTGATTGTTCTTGAATATAATCTCAGATAAGGTTATCACAAGGTTTGAGTATGGGATGAAAATATACCAAAGATGGAATTTAGATGTTATTATGGTCACTATGAGTACTTAGTGATTCTGTTTGGCATGAAGAACACCCCAGAAGTGTTCATGGGACTCATATTCTAGATATTTCAACCTTACATATACCGATTCATGGTGGTTTTCATCTATGACATCCTAGTGTATTCAACATCCAAGGAGTGGAATGTGATACCGTTGATGATGGTCTTGGACACACTCTAAGAGTGTGAACATTACAAGAATCTCTCAAAGTGCACAATTTGTATTCTAGAGGTCTATTTTCTAGGACACGTTATCTGAGAAGCTAGAGTTGTAGTGGATATGACACTAGTTGAGGAAATTCTTGTGTGGGTTCCACCTAAGAGTGTTACCGGGGTGTGGAGTTTACAAGGAATTGAAGGGTACTATAATAGGATTGTACCTAAATTCTCTAGAGTGGCGGAACACTTGATAACTTTTAAATAAAAGGGGAATATTTTTGTGTGGTCATAAAAGTGTCGGTAGTGCTTTTAAAAGCTGGGGATGAGGTTTATGAGTGCTTCCATCCTGAAGTTACTAGAGGATGAAGTCGAATACATGGTGTCCTATAATGAATTTGGGATGGTTCCTAGTTGTGTCCTGATGCATAGGAAAGTAGTGATTGTCTATGGTTCACTCTAGTTGTGACCATATGAGTAGAGTTACATGACTTATGATCTTGAGTATGCTATGGTATAATTTGCATTGAATATGTGGCGACACTACCTAATGGGTGAGTGGTTTATAGTATACTCTGATCACAAGAGTTTTAATTATATATTCTCTCAAAAATACTTGAATTTGATATAGAGGTGATGGCTAGAGTTCATCCATGAATATGACTTTGATATTTTCTATACTCCTAAGAAGGTTAACATCGTGAAATATTCTCTCAGTAGGAGATCCAATTCGTAGTTTATGACCAAGTCATTAGATGAGTTGGCCATGTTTTCGATATAATTTATGGATGGATATAGAGAAACTTACCTAAAATCAATGGTTTTCACCTATCCACTCTTATCGTTATTTAGGGAGGAACAACTTAGAGATACTGATTGTGAGACCCTATGTGTTCAAATGTTTACAGGGAATGATTTTATGGATATTAAAAATGTGGGGAGCACATCGTTCTTTTATTAGGGTGTTGAGTAGTACCAGTGTAATTTCAGGAGTATGTTTTTAGGGATTTTCATACATCCCCTTTGTGGTAGATCCAAGTGTGTTGAAGATGTACTAGGACCATCGAATTCATTTTTGGTGGCCAGGGAAGAGGAAAGGAGTTACAAAGTTTGTTTCTTGATGCCTTACATGTTAGCAAGTAAAGGTTGAGCACCAGGTTCTAGTGAGTTTAGATCAACCCTTTGAGGTGATAGAATAGAAGTGGGATGGGATATTGATGGTCTTTGTGATGGGTTTACCACATACATCCATGGAACATGATGCAATATAGGTGACCACTAACTGACTCACCATGTCAGCCCACTTCCTAGCTATCTGAGGTAAGTTTTCATTAGAGATCTTAGGACAACTCTACGTGAAGAAGATAGTTCAACTCCATTGAGTCCCACAAATGATAGTTTCAAATCATGATGATCACTTTACATACCACTTTTTTAAGGGATTACATGAGGTTTTTAGGATCTATTTATGGTTTATCATAGTATTTCACCCATAGAAGGACAACTAGGTTGAGTGGACCATTCAGGTTCTAGAGGAAATGTTGTGGGATTTCCTAATAGATTTTTTTGTAGTTTGGAGGATCACTAAACACTGGTGGAGTTTTCATACAACAAAATTTATCATTCAACCATTGTTATGGAACCATTTTATTCTTTATATGGGCCACCATGTATGTCTCCAATTTGTTCTGTTGACTGATAAGAGTCATCACTCATGGGGCCAGAGATTTTGTGAGATACTACAGAGAATGTGAAGATTTTCCAAAAGTGGATGAAGACTGTGCAGAGCCATCATAAGGCTTATGTTGATAGGATACATAGGCTATTAGAGTTCGAGAAAGTAGATTGTGTGTTTCTTCAGGTTTCACCTCGATGGGGATTATAGATATTTGGCTAGGGAGGAAATTTATCTCCAAGGTTCATCACCCATTTCCATATATTTCATAAAGTTGGGGAGGTGGCATACCACTTGGATTTACCACTATAGTTATATTGGGTAAACAGTATCTTCCATGTGTCATAGCTGAGTATGTATGTGCATGAACCATCACATGTCATCAATTGGGGAAAGATGGACATTGAGGATGGAAAAAAATTGGTGAATACCTAGTAGAGATCGAGGATCTTCATGGGATGATCCTTTTTGGGTGATCAATTCCTTTGGTTCTTTTCTAGAGGAAACACGGGAATCTCAAATAGAGAATATGGGATTAGGAGGATCATATTCATTTCTAGTACCCCCATCTGTTTGACTATCCCTTGTTATGGCTTTTCAGGGGTGTAAAGAACCAAGGTAGGTATAATGTAACTTCTTATTTTTATTTATTATTTTTAGATATTATTTGGATTATTTTAAATACCAAGTGATGAGACTATGTGTGATTACTAGGTTCGGTGTGACCATCAAAAATGTCTTAACAGTATTAAAATATTAAATAGCATGTGCATGTGGTTTTATTGAAATAGTTAAATAACTCTTAAATACCTGCTCGGATCAAAAATATAAGGGAAACATTGAATTTAAAATGGAAACTTTACCCTAGGCACAACCAAACATTTTTTGACAATGTTTGATTGTGGAAAGTAGTCTTGGTAATTTTAAATTGATAAAAAAAATTGAGAAAAAAATTATTTTATTTCATTGATGTTGTGACAGGTTAATTTTTTAATAAAACGTTTGTTAGAGAACTAGGGTTAGTCTCATAACCTTGTAATTATTCAAAGATGCTGGTAAGAAACCTCTAGAAAATCCTCTTCAGCAAGTGACAGTGGATCTTTGAATAATCTATTGACGAACATTGATCTTGATTGATATTTCCAATGATGATGAAGAAATGATCATTCTTCATTAGAAACTAATCCAATTTGAGGTAGGATATTTTATTATTTAGTTAAATTCATAATTCTCGATTCCTATAATGAACAAGGACTAATCCATGAATAAATTAGGATGTGTATCAATTTTATTTGAGGGATGGGACTGTTTTAATTTTTATAAGTATTGATTTAATATTTTATCTAACCCAATTATTGCGATCTAGATCAATGGGCAATAAATCTTATCCAAAGATGATTAAACATTCATTATTGTTCTTTCAAACATCTGTTCTTTACATACTTCGTCATTGGAACCCCATAGTTCATGTATCAAAGTTAATGTATGGTTCAAAACTCATGTAGAACCTCAAGATTAAAATAAAATTGACAACTAAGACTGGATCTATGTAGATCAGGACCCAATGATCTCGGATCTATAGCCCTTTAATTTTTCGGGCATCGGAGGAGGTGCAGCGGTCTACGTAAGGAACCACTGAGGTGGTGGTGGCGTAGGGTGGCATCGCACGGTGGCAGTAGTGGCGGAGTCTTGTGTGTCAGTTGTGACATTGGAATACCATGTGTGTTTGGTTGAGAATGGTGGTGGAAGATGAGTTGGTAGCGGTGGAGGATGTGGTGGCGGTGTTATTGATCACAGAGTGGTGGTGGTAGATACAGAGTGGGGTGGAATGGGCGGGATGAGTTAGATCGGTGGTTCAGGTTGGGGAGGATGAGGTGGAACTAGGTAGGATCCTATTCAGGCCTAGGTTGGATGTAGGGAAACCGAGGTGGGTATCGGATGCGGTTGAATGTGGCAATTGACCGCGACAATCGACTATTTCACTTGACCATGTTGTCGATGGAGGTCGAGATGCCATGGGGCATAATGATCATGGAGATCAACAATGGTGATTGACCATGGAATTGTTTCAGCTCAAGCTTCCATGGGCATAGAGACCATGCTATAAGCCCACCGATTGTGATGGTCAACCATATCGGTAGGTCCATAGGCCCCTAACAGGCCTACGGGCAGTTTGGTTCAAATGAGTATATCTCATAAATAGAGCATCCAATCGACAATCCATCTATGGAGTTGATAACCTAAGGTAGAGAAGGTCTATTCAAGATAAATGGTGGGTTTTTAGTTTAGACTATTATATTTTGATATATTTTCCTTGGTCGTTTCCTCGAGGGTTTAGTATGGAATTAAATCCACATCACTAGATTTTAATCCCCTATAGTGGTCGAGTCTCAGATAGTGTATGATATCACTCTTTAAGACTATAGTGTGACCCTCTATCACCCCTAGTGGAGTTACAAAATTATAGTATCCTCCAAGATATGGTAGTTGGTCTTATGTCTAGTGGGATGCATCGATAGGGTTCATGGTTCCCCCCAGTGATTCTGGGTATGATCCCCTATGTAGCGGGTTGATCCAAAATAGGTCTGTGGTATCCCCCCAACGGTTCTAGGCATGACCCCCCTCTATATATCATAGTATTACCTAACCAATGAGTTTTATTTGGGTAGGGCCCAAATGATCTATACCTATTTGTTGAGTTTATTCGATGATATCATGCCTCGATGAATAAGTTCTTCTGGAATGAGCGTTCTTTGAATAGAATCATGTGGCTGGAAGATGGTCATGACTTCCTGATGGCATGATGTATCTCCTGGGTATATCTTGGTTTTTGTCTACTTTTTTATCTATTATATGGTGCTAAATATAGTCCTTATAATAATATACATGGTGATTTGTGTTCAGTGTTTTAGGGGTGTCCTATTGAGTATTGTTATACTCACCCCTGCACAAGCTTTACCTTTATCTTTCATGTCTTTTACTAATGATGACCCTATTGATGATGTCCTAGGAGGACCAAGAGCGGGTGGATCATATAAGGAGTTTGGAAGACTTGGGTGTGTTTTAGGAGCATACCTTTGACATATTTCTCACTCTTGTATCTGGTTGGACTCTTCATAGTTTCAGTAAGACTTCTGTATAGACTCTTTATGGTGGGATTGTTTTTTTCCTAGTTTACTTTCCAATACATTCACTGTTGTACTCTTCTGTGGGATCTTATATGTATACATGCATCCTTACATTTGTGTTTAATTTCATCATTTTGTGGCTTGGAGATGTGTGCATGTGTAGAGATAATTTAAGCTAATGCCTCCCATTTGTGAGATATGCCTACACTATGATAATCAAAAACCCATGGCCTAACAGAGGCGGGGTTGGGGTAGTCACGGTATGGGTCCCGCTAGGATGGGTCATGACACAAATGGCACCATATGAAGCATTTTATGGAAGTATATGTCTCCCACGAACTTTTTGGGATGAAGTTGGTAAAAGGAAGCTTGTGGGGCCACATCTTGTAGAGGAAACAACGTCAAAGGTAAAGACTTTTCAAACCCATATCAAATTAGCTCAAAGTAGGAAAAGAGCTATGCTGATAATCTAAAGAAGGATATGGGATTTCATGTGGGAGGTCATGTTTTCTTGAAATTATCTCCATGGAAGGATGTTATAATATTTGGGATGAAAGGGAAACTGAGTCCCAGATACATTGCTCCTTTTTAAATTCAGGAGAGAGTTTGAGTTGTGGCTTATTGTTGGGAAATTCCTCATAGCCATTCTAAGGTACACAATTTGTTACACATCTCCTTGTTAAGTAATTACATCCCAGACCAAACACATATACTCACTTTTGAAGGAATAAAATTGGATCCTAACGTATATTACTGTGAAGAGTCTGGACACTAATGAATAGGTGTTGAGGAATCGGATGACTCGGCCGATAAAGATACCTCAGAAAAATCATAAAATTGAATAGGCGACATGGCAGCATGATTATAATATAATGAAGAACTACCCAAATAATTTTTGTGGGGTAATTATTTAGAAATTTCAAGGATGAAGTTTTTGTAGGAGGAGAGAGTGTAACAACCTGGAACTCTATTAGTGATATTTTCTTTCTTATGTTTATTTCATATAGTATAGATCACATAAAATCACTTAGAGAACATAATAAAAAAGAATAAATGTAGAATGAATAAAATAAGTGGTATTTCTATATTTTAATGAACCTATACCGATGAAATAGAAATATGACCTTAGGAATAGTAATATGAACCTTATAAATTGTAAATCATCCAAATGAATAGTAACCTCACCCACAATTGTATAAACAAAATTCAAGAATATTATAAATTAATGTATTATATAATTAGATCATAGTATAAGTAAATGAATATTTTAAAAAATATTAATTAAGTGTTGGTATTTTTGTGAGTCACAAATATTTATTTATAATTTTATAATTAACAAAAATATTTAAAAGAAAATTCATTTTCATAAAATGTATTCATAAATCAATATTTTGTTGTATTATTATTTTTTTATAATTTTATGAGACCTTATTAAATTTTTGAATGTGTTATAAATTCAATTATAAATTTAAATCTATATTTTTCGAGTAAATGATGGTTTTAATTAAAATTTAAATTTCTTATATTCAAAAATATATTTTCATAAAATGGCTCATTTATGAATTCTAAACATTGAAAAAGTTTAGGGTTAATTTTTAGTATTTTTCAAAAATACTTAATTTTTTTGAATAGTAAAATAATATAATTTACGATAAATGATAAATACACGATTATTGAGTCATAGGTGATGTTTGGATGAAGTAAGAACCATTGGTTAGAACTAAAATACACTTTTTACTATATTTTTTGTCAATAATCAACCCTCTTTCTTGTCTTCATCAAATTAATAAAATAATGAATAAAATAATTAGAAATCACCCCTCTCCTCCACTATAAATACCACCCATTCTCCTCACACCATCTAAGCTTTGGGCATTGTCAAATTTCTGGACAATATTCTCCCCATGAATCTACCCCACGCCCAGAAGCTCTTGATCTAATCAAAAGACCAAAACCAATGCCCATAAAGAGGTTCTCAGGGAGGAGTATTCAAGAGGTAAAATCCTCTTCATTTTTTATTTTAATTTCTTTTCAGGTTATTTTTCATTATTTTTTTCTCCTCACCTCATCTGTAAAAATGATCAAGATAACTCAATTATCATATACATACTATAATGATATCATGTTAATGGAATATCCTTCATCAAACTCTTTTCTCTCTCTCTCTTTTATTTTAAAAATGAAACCATCATCTGTGAGGTTCCAATTTCTAATTTTCATGGATGACGGATTTTTTTCTTCAATTATGGAAATAAAACCATTTTTATATTTAAAATAGACTATAATATATTTATTAAAACTTTTACTATGTTCTCAATGTAATATATTTAAATAATACTAAACGATAAAACAAAATGACTTCGTTATTATCATTAATTTTGGAAATAATGTAAACGATTATCACTAAATGTATTGTCTAACGATTCATCCTCATGCCATATACCAAATAAAATATATAACCATTTAAACTTCTTAATTTTTATTATCATCATATAAATTCAATTCTAGAGAATTATACCCATTCAAAGTGATCTTCCATACTCATATAGATGTATACTGATTGTGAAAACCAAGGAAACGAACACTCCAAAGCAATAAAATTGTGTCTTATTACTCATACAAATGGACATGAATGTATTAAATAAAATTATAATAAATAAAATAAATTTATATAATTTAATTAATTAATTAATTAATGGATTAAATTTTATTATCTAATACATTTAGGTCATGTGAAAAACACATTCAGACATAAGGTAACGGATTCTACCTGAACCTTCATTTTTCCTTCATGTTATTCTTTCGCTATATTTACCCAACATTCATGATTTTTTATTTTTTTAATTATTATATAGTCTATTTATATTTCCTAGAATCATATATCCAAATTATTTAATCTTTCATTTATGGATATTACTTGTTTTTTTAGGGTTCTATTTTCAATTATTGTCGATACGTTAGCCCGATTAAGGGAATGACCGGAATTCATTCCTATTTTCAAGTGCACTATATAATGTATTATAATCCACAATTATTCTTAAAATATCAACCATTTTATTATTTAAAACTTATCTTAGTTCACTTAAGTTTTTATACAAATTCTTTTAAAAAAGAAATAGTTTTTTCAAAATAAAAAATATTTCTCTCAGGAATTCCATGATGATTTTATAAGAGTATTTTAAACTATTTCAATACCATTATTGATTCATATGTCTAATTAGGATTAATATTTTAGGATATAATCCATCATATTTTATTGAATTGTTTACGATTAGTTTGTTTTTGGATGTTCTATCTTGATACCATTCACCATAATACTAAAAATGTTTAGTGATTATGTTTACTGATTGGGGAAAGTTATTTACATTTCATATATTAGTTTCAAGATGAATATATATATTGATCATGTTCCACCCATTTTATATGAGAAATTAATTATATGTAGAAAGAATCAGGTGGTTCCTCCTATAGTCCCTTGGTGCATCACATGGTCTCATGAGACAAACTTGTTTGGGTATGGGCTAACGTCTTACCCAATTATGTATGATTTCTTGACCGAAAACTTAACGGTATGTTTATGATGTCCCACATTATGAATTCCCTCATTATGAGATTAGTATTTGATATTCCATGAGATTATTCAACTAGTATAATTTCCATCATTCTGTATCATTCTCCTATGATCATTATATGGCTTTATTTATTCAGTTTTTATTGTTTCCATATTATGCACCAGTTTTTTTAATTGAAAGTTGTTTTAGTTATACACCTTGCCTTATGGTTCATTTTTTGGTTCCACTATATTAATTACCCTTAATGATCATCTGAACTAATCCCCTTTCTTATGTTTATTTTTCCCGATGATGCAATGATGTATATTATGAATGACTTGGAACGATAATCTTAAATATTATGGGTGTTTCTAATATAGTTACTATGTTGTACATAATTTCAAGTTCTAATGTTGAACATATGTATGTATCTTTTTTTCCAAATATATTAAACCGTTCATTAATTTTGGATATAAATTCCTTTTTATTATGATAATGTATTAAAGTAAGGCACTGCATTTTGTAAATTGGGGTTATGGTATTTATATATATCCTATATGAACCTATAATCAATGAGACACAACCATACCCTCTCCCCATTACATTTACCAAGATGAAAGTCCCTATGTATACTAAACCTCAACCAACCACTTAGTGAAACCCATCCAATGTAGTACTTAGTTCAACCTTCTTAGAACCATCTAAAAGAACTCAAACATAACCTTTTGGAATTCCCTTGACAATTTAATTAACATGCTTAAGTCTATCACCATGGCTCACATCCTATCTCAAATACCATTGGAGGATTCTAAGGTTAAATCTTAATGAAATCCCCCTCATTAAACCTCACAAATTAAAATAATATCTTAAATTTTCTATAAACCCCATGAGGTCATCAATATGTAATTATTCAATAAATAATACATTACATGGACTACTCACAATTCCAATTCCATATCAAGGGTGAAAAACCAGTGAATCACATCACATGAAAGAATAAATGGTCTATACCAATGTTACATGATGTGGATCCATAATAAATCAACTTGGTCTTATACCGTTGACTAAATAATATTGTACTTCTTAAGTACATAGTGTAAACCTTACTTAGATGATTTTTCAACCATAATTGGTTCCTGGATAGGTTCCCATACATGTACCCCACATGAATTCTGGATAAGTGCATAATATAGCCTTTGGAAATGTACTGTATACAAGGTCTGATCATGTAACTTAAAAGAAAATGTTCCCCCATAAGGAGTTTATGGTTGAGTGCCTAACCATAATCTAATTTTTTATACAAGACATTTTCTAAACACACTTTCTATATAATCCTTATCTTTTACCCTACACCCATAAATATGAAACAATTGTCTATTTTATTGAATCACAAGCTGTGTGATTGGGTATTCCTAATATGAAGACTCTAAAAACAGTACAAAACTCCCATTTTTTATTTAAGTCACCCTAAAACAGAAGTCAATTCCTCCCCTAAATCTTATAAAATTCCTTAAAACATTAAAAAAATTATTTTACATGGATCTAAGGCTAAAATAAAAAACACAGATCTCAAGGAATATAATGTCGAAACATCATTCCCAAATCCACAATACCTACCCATTATAGAACATTCATTATATGCTCCACCACCCTAGAACAACCCCCCTCTATTATAACACCCTTATATCATATCCAAATCAAATAGACATAATGGGGAGGATCCATGTATGTAGTTGGATAAAGTATAATGTAATAAAATTAATTGAAAAATAAATATAAAGAAAATTAAAAAAAATGAAAGTGAAAATGGGGGGGCTCAGATTTGGTCCTAACAACATTGATGATTTTAATCCTTGTAAGGGAAAAACACCACATTATATACTTATTTTTATATTTATAATTCCAATATGGATCTTCATTTAGAAAATATAACCATTCGAACAAACAGGAATATTAATATTTTATTAAATAAATATATAAAATTTTGTGAATACATGAACAGTTAATAATTATTAAAAATGACTACTGAAGGGTAAAGACACTATTACGAATAAGTTTTTAAAAATTAATTTGAGATCCTATTATTGAAGAAATTTTCATTTTCCCCTTATATCATCCATGAAAAAAAATTACATCTCTCCACATTTTCTCAAACATTAATGAAATGGTTTCTAAAAAATATTCCATTATAATTCAGAAAACACTAACCACAACCCATTCCCAACACACTTTAGAAAAACCTCTATGTCCAACAATCAAATTAAAAAAAAGATCAAGACCTAAAATGACCTATGGTGCATTCCCCCACCATATTTTTTCCATTATAATAATCCACATGCACCATAAACAAAATGTATATTATGTTTATACAACTGGTTCATAGACCAACCGACGCTTCATACTCCAACATAACCTGAAAGAAAAACTGGACTCATGCTCACAATATCCATGCCATAATGAGTTTAGGCTAACGCACCTAAATGAATGACTATGTACCACAATGTAGGTAAATACTAAAAAACTAGATAACCCTTAAAACCCATCTTCAAATTAAGGAACCTCCCTAATGCCACGACAAACCACAAGACCACCGACCACATGTGCATCTTTTCAAAACCACAAGTGACTGAACATAATCCTACTATGCTACTAGAATATCAAATATAAATAACAGATATATGAATAAAACCAAACATACTCTCTCAAAAATACATGATACCAAGATCCCTACCAGTTATCAAACTAAAATTCCCTAGAAAACCCCATTACTAACTACATAACATCTCAGGTGAACCACAACCTTTGGGAAATTTTACCACAATCCAAAAATCATTGAGGAATCCTTTCCCACATTAGTCCACCACTACAAAAAGGGAACCAAAAGACCGTACAAACCCAATGGAGTCTCTCAGAATCCCATAATGAAGGGCATAAAATTCTATCATAATGGAATGTATCTTTTCAAGACCCGTATGGACTATAATTAGAAGAAAAATTATTTTACTTCAGTTGACTTTAATTCCACCAATAAAATATATAGTATAATTCCGTATAATATTTTTCTACCATATTGAAAAATATAGCCTCTATAATTAGTAAAAAACAACTCCATTTAATAGTAATTATATGCACATAGAATGATACATGTTTACTAGTCACATTTCATTAGTCCAAGTGAAAAAATAAAATAGACTAAAAATCAATAAATGAAAAAATTCACATGTATCACCCAACATGAAATTATGAAAATATTACATAATTTACCGTGAAAAAAAATCCCATATTGTAGTAGCCTTGATGTTTTATCTAAAAATGTGTTAATGAAGCACTTGTCCAATATCCATCAAAATCCCTAATGAATTATCATACTTTATATCTACCATTCCTCAAATAATAGGACAATAAAAGAAATTCTATTATACTATTTTCTCCCAAAAATCCTAGTTCAACCTAACTTATCACCTGGTCCAACTCATAATAAGACCTTATGTGTGCCTCCCCATATTACAGATGCTCCAAACTAGTGGAGAGTGACTAAAGAGATCAATTGTGGTGAATATTCCCTCATATTAGAGTGAAATAATATTATAAATAAACTAATTACATATGCATCCACAAACATCACTATACCCAATATACATAATTTCATCATATCCATTCTATAATTAAACGGAATGCATGATAAAGACTCGCATTAATTATATAGAGAAAAATTGACCGACCAATCAAATAACCACATATACAGGAAAATAGAAAAAATAAAATTCAATACACAAGTCTATAGTTCCATCCCTGAAACATACCTCAAACCCACTCTTCAAATACTATAAAGATTCCTTATCATTATATTTACACTATACACAAGTAGTCCCACACAATCTTGAAACGATGGTTCTTATTCCTATCCAATAGGTAATCAATCATTAACCTAAATTTATAAATAGCTTCTATATGATCACCAAGGTACCCATACAAGGGGTGAGAAATAAATCTCAGTATGCTACTTCAATAGTGTCCCTAACCATTACTACCATCCCAAGTCCATAAAATAGGTAGTATTTATATTTTATTCTAATTATAACTAGAGAAAACATAAAAAACATGTAGTATATAAAATACTGAAATATGTAAATAAATAAAATATATGAACAAAATAAAATAAAAAATAATGAAATTAATGTTCTATGGATCCACATAAGATTTATCATCCCCACTCTGTCCAAATATTGAGGCATTAAAACCTTCTCATCACCATGTTAGAAGAACCATTGAGCACACCTACTAGAGTAAAATGATCTTTAAGGTATCTATAACATCATCTTTAATGAAATAAAAACCATAGGATCCAATCCTTGGTTTACAAAATATCATTTCACCTCTAATATGATATAGGTCTCCAGTACCATGTTATGAATTGTTACAACTAACCTCTATGTCCACAAAACTAGAGAACATATCAAAGTCCCTAATGTCCTCTACAACTGAAAAGAATAAAATCCAGACCCACCATCATTGAATAATACCTGATTACGGTTCCAATTAATCCTAATAATCTCAGGAAAACATATCCAACTGCCTGAGATATTTGAGAACCATGATCTCGATGCCCATAGAAAGAGATGAAAAATAAGTTTGGTGGGGGGGGGGGGGTTAACTCATCTATATCATCAATTAACTACCTAGACCATCTTAAAACTAGATAACTAGAATAGTAAGGAATTCATTTAAACTAGGGGTCAATGCCTAGTCTAAATAATCCCAAAGTCCCCCTCTAAAAAACTATAGTTAATCATTAACATCCTTAAATAAATTTTATATTAGGCTATGAGAACAATGGATAGCATAATTCTTGACCCAACACCAAAAATATTGAACCCTCCTCAATGACCCTCCCAGGGTCAAAAACACACTAAACAACTTTAGTAGTCATGTGACTTTCTACAAGAATGGGACACTAAACTAGGGGAACCATTAACAAAAGAATAACTTTGGGACAATTTTTTTGGAAAATTATCAATTGTCCTATATGGTATTGAACATAACCTCAAAAAACACCTCAACCAAGGATAAAATACTAAACATCACCACACCTATAAGGGAATCCTCAATCGGTGCCTTAACACCCTAATCACGACTTTCATAATGGATCGCATCATAGCTCACTACGCTTGGGGGGATACAAGGAAAAAGCATCAACGGTAACCTCCCACTAAACCTCAAATCATACAAAAGGACTATTTAATGTAGTCTAATTGTAATAATGTCATCACTGTGGACATATATTTGATGAAAATATATTAATTTTATAATTGAAAGTGTAATTAATTATTTTGGGTGAAAATAATTTCAAACACATGTAAGGAAGATGTAAATGGACATTCATTGGGTACATGAAATATTCAAAGAAATAGAATCCATGTATATTTACTTAAACCTAACCTCAAATGTAATTCCCATGTACAAATCATGTAAATTACCAATACAACATGTCACCCACATAGGCTGTCTATCCTAGTGTCTAGTCATATACCATATGATTGGGCTGGCCAAGTTCTCCAAATGGCCACAAGCCATGTACTATACATAGGTCCATGAAGTGTAACTTACATGGAGTTTTTCTCTCACATTAGGTTTCATAATGATTTCCAAATGGAAACCTATGTGGTTCTAAATGATGTTTTTTGAACACCCATTATATTAGGCCTTATCTTCTACCTCACACCATTTAATATAAAACCATGGTTTATATTATCGAATAAAAAACTATGTGATATGATTTTCCCATCACTAAAACCCTACAGACACCTTGAAGAATTTTATTCTAATTTAAAATACCTCATATCATCCCTCATTGGGACACCAAAAACTCATACATGTAAATAAAACAGTAAAAGAATATAGGGATATCCAACTAAAAACAAAACTAAGCTCCTCCTATAGTCTTACAAAGATGAGGTTTTTGACCAATATATATGATATATTCTCACTATACCCTGATGTAATTCCAATCCAACACCCTAGTGAAAGCAACCTCTTTTCTCTCTCCCTTTCATCCTTAGGTGAAAGTTACAAAAACTATGGTGGAATAAATGTTTACATGAAAATAAAAAGTGGAAAGGATAATAATAAAAAGGAAAATGAAAATATATTGAAAATAAAAAGGAAAATATGTATAGGTCCCCACACCATTTCTCGAGATTAGTTAACAAGATAAAAAATAAAATACACCAGATTCTGAACCCAAAAAAAAGTTAAAATTATAATTGAAGCTTGTATTAAGAAGATATCCTCATTCACACAAATTTGATTAATTAACTTTTAAATATTTAAATATTTAAATATTGTATATTCCATAAATACATGAATGTTTCATAATTCCCCCAAACCCCTATCTTTGTATTAAAACTATATTCTAATAACAATTACATGTTCAATAATTGATTTTGAGTTCTTCTAATAAGAGAAATTACCATTTTCTATTTAAAAGACCTTGGAAAAAATTTCAAATTTCACTTGATTTTATCAGCATGTAATACCATCGTTCATTACATTAGAAATCCCATCTTAGAGGATGAAGCATTTGATCACCTAACTACCGTATTCTAGTTAGGAAATGGTTCTCAAAGGGTATCCACCACTGAAAAGAGAATGAATGAAAACCCATCTATAAAGATTAATCTCATTCCATAGAGACTCTATAAGAAGGTTATCCAAAATGATCTCCAACACTAGAAAATTAAGTAAACACCCTTAAAATAAGTGTGTATGGATCCTAGTTTAAGAAGAAGAACTGAGGTTTTGGAATGTTTGCCTCTATCTTCATGATATTAGTCACATCGACCAAATCTAGTTATGTAGAAGTTGGTGTGATTCTATTCACATTGATAATGTCATGGATGATAATTCTTCCTATTTTTATAAATGATATGAGGATGTAATTTCACCACAATGTATATTAAAACAAACCCCCATCTTGTGTATAGAAATTTAAAACTCCCCTATTTCATCCACATGATATTAGAATATTAATACTCCTTCACATAAAGATAGTGGAGAGGATGTCAGGAAAATACAAAATTTCCCCATTAATAATTATTATGAATTATATCCATTGGATTATAAAGAAATATCCTCATCATTAATGGAAGATAAAAAATTTCCCCACCTCATCTTCTAGTCCCAAAAGTATTCCTTCACCACCTATATCCACTAAAATCATTATTGAAGGGGAAGTGGGATAATATGGTTGACGGGAAGAAGAGATCCACAGTGATGCACCTAAAACATTTAAGGAAGGAATATACACAACCATTGTTGATCTCAAAAAAATAAATATCTAAACATATATTGAATTATATCTTACCTTAATATGATTTTTCATGTATCAGAATGAACAAGAGGCATATAACTATTTATTGAATAAACACTGAGATATATTCAAATATAATAACATGTAAATTCTTATATATGATCTTGATGTGGAATCCCAACATTTGGGTCATCTTGATTATCACCATGTATAAAAAATTGTCCATGATAAGGAATCCAATTTATTTTACCAAGGTAGAATCTTAATTTGATGAGATCATCAAAGGAAGCTTCATTTTATAAGTTCAATATCCAATATGGTATTCCATCATCATCCCTATCAATAAGATTAAATATAGTAGAGTAGCATAATTTCCCAAAGGATTAATTCATAGTCCTAATAAAAAATCATTGATGAAATTGCTATTTCTCACTCTTTATTTTTCATGGAGGAATGTCCTATCTATAACCACATTTAGATGGCTCCCAAATATGTGTAGGACATATATTTTAGGGAACCACTAGGGGTGTATTTATTTTAAATAATTCCGATTAGTTTAAAAAATTACGGTTCCCATGATCAATGTTTCATTCAACATATCTTAAAGACCTTTATTGGGAAGACCATGGTTTACTATATAGATGATATAATGGTCAAATCCCAGAAACAATGTGATTATCATGTGGATATTGAGATAATTTTAAACAAAATGTGGAACCACAACCTGAACATAAGTTCCTTGAAATATTATTTAATGGAAACACCCTATAAATTCCTTGTCTTTTTTTTATTCTATCATGGTATCAAAGTCATCCTAGAAAAGTCCATTGTGATCCTCAACATGAAACATAATCAAAATATCCTTGACAAGAGAGTGATTCTATGATGTCTCAAATATATTATACACTTTACTGTAATAATTATAGTAATGTACAAATCCTTCACCAAAATGAGGAGGATTATAGTTACCTATCAATGGGATAATGGTTTTTAGGAATATTTCAATAATATAAATAATATATCTCAAGACCATTGGTACTGATGGTGCTAAAATAAAAAACTAATCATTTTTTGGGATGAAATTTTGGAAAAATCACTTGGTTCTTTTCACACATAGAATAATTATTTTTCATGATGGTTAACCATCTATAAATTGTTTGATATCCAATCCATACTATATAAAAATGTAAAATTGGAATAATTCTAATAATCTCTTGTATCACATACCTACTCAAAATGTACTCTAGGTGATAAAGAACTACATCATGAAGAGGTCTTCTTTATTCATGAAAATTACTAGAATTGGTAGATGTATTACAATATATTTTTAAAAATAAAAACAATAACAAGTATGGAAAAACCAAAACCCAAGAAAATAATTTTTGGAATTTTCCTAATATGTCCAAAAAAGATAGTCCTACCCTATTTGTTTTTATTTTCAGATGGAAAAACTAAAAATGAACTAGAGTACCAATACCTCATTACATGCTTTGAATGGTCTATAGAGATACAAGAAACTTACCTCAACATTAAGAGAAATTATGAGTTGGTAATAAATATGATTAATAATGAATATTCCATTAACAATGATGAATTAGTACCCTTTCTTGACTATATATGATAGAATATTATTGAATTCCCCTTTGAAAAAACATTGTCTCTTGTCCCATTTTAACAAAACACCTAACCATATGATCTAGATAAGACAACCATAATGTTGGATGATCCATGCTAGGCTAAGAAAATCATCATTATACAATCTATTGAGTGGTTTCATAGTTCCTTGTAAATGACCAAGAAGTGATCAATGTGACCCACAACACTCTTTATTATGGATAGTTTATAGCCTATATATATGATATTAACATTGGATGGATCCCCCTATACCCAGCTACCTATAAATAGAAATTATTTTATATAAAAAAGAAAATAAATAGAATAATGAAAAGATGTTGTAAGATTCATAATTTTTTATGGTTCTAATGTTTAGAAATTACTCTAAATAAAATTCATTAAACGATTCCTCCTTAGATTCATTAATGGTAGATATACCCTCACTGTTATCAAAGAAGTCCATGTAGGCTGAAGTGGTTTTGTTCAGTTGTGAACCTATTTTTCCAACCATTTCATAGAAATTATATACATTTGTCCATTAAAGACATAATACTAATTAGAGTTTAATAGAAGATTTCATGATTTATATATACATTCCAAGTTCATCAATCAGCCCTTAGAGTTATTGAAAACTAATATATATTCTATGATAATTTTCATCTGGGGAATAAATTTATTATATCCATATCCTCAATAACATGCATGAAGTACATATTATATCATTTTACTATAAGACTTCATCTACAAGGTTTCTAAGGCTATATCCCTTAAAAAGTAGGGAAATGCTATTTTCTACTTAGAGAAGTTAAATATTATCACCTAATTTGGTGTCCCTCATATAATTTTGAAGAATATGGCTATAATTTCTTCTAATCATGGTTGAAAAGGATGTATTATTAATGTAAAATTATGTTTTTTGACATATCCTACTACCATGAAACAATAATTAGACATTTATAGGATTTCAGTAAGCATACATTTAATATAATTAAGAATATGGTATCTAGAGATAAGAAATCTTGTAAAGATATTCTTCTACATTATTTATGGTATTATATCACCACAGTAAACATTTTTATTCAATGGACCCCTTAATAATCATTATACAGTACAATAGAGGTCCTCCCATCATTTTCTAATGTTCACTTACTTCACATCACTAATTTTAATTTGTTGTCCAAGGATGTGTATTCTCAGATGTGGTTGGATGACTTCAATAATTTTGAAAAGAAGATATTATATACATTACACAATTTATAATTCTATAAAAACTAGATTTCATGATCATTAACTAAAAATATTTTTCTCCATTAATTTCTCTAGGTGGATTTGGTATTAGTTTTCCCAAATCTAATGATACTAGGGAAGAAACTTTCAAATATGGAACCAAAATATGAATCAAATTATTGCATACATAATTTTTACTCCATTTAATCTTATTCATTGATCACAATGGATATATAATTCCTCATTAAAGATATTATATAATATTTCATTAAAAAAATTAAACTTTTATATTAGTTTACTCTCTTCCTCATTAGATGATGATATAATTCATGTACATGTCTTGCCAAATGATTTTAAGTAAGGTGGTAAAATCCTAAGCTATAAGATCTTAATCTATGTGTAATTATCATCCAAGACTCATTAGGTAAAAATAAATAAAACTATTCTTGTAAAATTACATAAAACTGCATTGTACTTATGTTCTAGTAACATGAAATTAATCTACTTGAGAAAATCCCCACCCAAAAATGAAAAATCATGTTTTATGTGTCTAAAATTTCATGGAATATTTCCCTAGTGAAGTATGTAGAATCATAAAATCACAAAATGTTTCTAACACTTATAAACACTCACATTAGCTTAATGTTCATGGCTGACTGCCCTGAAAGACAAGACTATGATGTCTAATGACTACTGGTGGGGAACAACATGGACCACTCATCCAAAGCTTAAAATGTGTAGATAATTCAAATAAATGTGTACTAATTCCCATAAATAAGATCTATATATGTGTAGTAGTTTGTAATTCCCAAAATTCATGTTTTGGGGTATATCAATTCCCCCACCACCATGCAAAAGCCTAATATGAATAAAGAGATACACTAGAACAACTGTGTGTGGATTTATTATTTTCCTCAAAATACATGTAGTGACACATGAAATTCTTATCATTGGACCAAATATAAAAAAACTAAGGAAATACCCTTTTCACCCTTGTGTTAAATCCTCTATAATATTATATTTTCTAAATACTGTTTCACCGAGGTGGAGGCCAATTTTCTTCTCCTACCTGTGAGTCTGATCTTTAAAAAAAGAAGCCTCAAAATAACAAAAAAAAAGTTAAGGGAAATTATTTTCAATGCGTATAATCCAAATTCTAAATGGGTTTCCCAGAATAGATTCATTCCTTGATCTATTGCTGAAAATTCCCCTTATCCTTATTCCATATCAACATAAAAGAGTAATATATATGTACAATGTGTCACTTGATCCCTATTTTTGTAGGATATATAGTTATTACAAGATATCCTATCATAGTTCCACCCAAAAATCCCAATAAAATCTCATTTTTTGTTCGGTTGTTATAGTCATTTAACACTAAGAAAAATTTGTTCCCAATTATGCATGGACTATACATGTGAATAATGAAAAATTATCAAGTCCTTATGACACGACATTAAACTACATGTAACATGGTCCACCTTAATGAATTTAAACTACCTAGAGAAACCTATTATACATGGTTAAATTTCCATACATGATAGAAGGATCCATGTAATTTCTCCCAACATAGGGATATTAACTAAAAAATAATTATAATAGAATGTAACTTTGTAAATATTATATCATACTTTTTAGATATTTCCATACAATATAAGAACTTTGTGCAGCATGATTATTATTATTTCAAGACACACATTGACTAATGAATCACATGTTCTAGATCCATCCATGGTTCATCATCCATTTCCACTCCTTTTATGAGAATTGTAACTACCTGTTCATGGAACATTAAGTAATAAAATTACCCTATCACCCTTTTAAAACATCCTTTTTCATAATAAAAACATTTTTATTTGATGATCTCAGATCAAGATAACCCATTAATGTCTATCGTTAAAGAGTATATTTTAATCCAAATTAATGTTTTTCTTTAATATGAATACACACCCCCAATATGACTATACATATTCTCCCATTAGTAGGCACATCAACCAAAGGTATCTGTAAAATAAGAGGAAGGTATATAATCTTCATATACCATAACAACATCATAACATAACCCATAATTTGAATATTTTCAATAGTAATCCCTTTGGAACCTGTTTTATTTCACTAATTATGATCCTTAAACCTTGATTTCATATTTATGGTGTCACCCCTCTCGATTCAAAATGTTTTATGAAATTCTTAGAACATATTCCACATTTTTATTTTTATCTCACCAATATTGTCTAATAAATATTACCCTAAACTATGTGCACATCCTTAGGATTGGTTCTATATTATAATAGGTTTATTTTTTCATATTTTTTTCTACCAAACACTTTTTATATATTTTTTCACAAAAAAAATGTCTTTTGGATTAAGCTTCTTGAAAATAAACATTATCCCTTATTATTCATGTCCAAAAAAAACTATAAACTATAGATTAAAAAGATTACAAACTTTTTGGGATGGAAAACTAAAATGGAAACCTAATAACTAATTTATGTCTCCACTCACTAGACCTATCACATAAAGGGATTATAAAAAAATTAGAGCATAATATGAAAAGACAAAAAGATTTTATCGATTACCATATGTCCCTATAAAAATCCAATTTATACTTGATAAAACCACTAGTTTATAAAAAAATAAACGTGATGGAATATCCTATCTACTCACCTCTATTATGTGATCCATTCATAGTAAAACAACCTTTAATATGGATTAACCCTTATTCAATGTTCATTTAACCTATAATCCTTCATCATTTCACAAATGTTTGGATCCCCACAAATGTTCTAATAATATCAGTTATGAGCATATTCACCTATAAGGGAAACACATGTCTGGGTATAGATATCCACAATGCCTTTAATATGGATTTTTGAATGTGCCCAAAATATGTCCTATCAACTAAAGGTATCTCCATTCTATATAAAAAGTGACATAATCAGCATACATATACACACCATCATTGTATATCCCCTCAATATAATATTTTTAGCTTTTTTACCTGAAAAGTGTGTCCTATATCAACATCCCTAATCCAAAATTATTGACTTTTTTATTTGAAAAACTCATAATCAAGCTATTCATGTGGATTTTTTACTTGGGATTTTAAAATTTTGTGAATCATTCTCACCTTTAGAAAAATACTCAACTTCTCACACTTTAACTTTCAATCAATAATCTTTTTATTACAATAAACTATGTGACACATTTGATTATGGTTAAGGAAATTAAACTAAATTTTCCCCTTTTGGGAACAATATAATAATATTGATCCCCAAATCATTATTTATTTTTTCAGGTACTTAGTATATAGACTAATTCACTCATTTGATCAAATTATTCTGAAAAAAATATCAACAAACTTTGGATCATGTACAAACAAAGGGAGGAAATCCCTATTTATTTCTCCATATATAATATATATATCATATACACCTATTGTGATCACAAAAACATTCTTTGAAACACTCTTTGAGACTAAATTTCCCCTTGTAGACATCAATAGTCCCTCTAGTTGGGATGATTAATTTATTTTTCCCCGATTATAGTGAAAAAAACCTTACTATATGGTCAAAGATGTATATAACTAAAATAATTCAACTATTCATTCATGAATCGCAACCATATACTATATGCACAAATTCATGAAGATTTCTATATGATTTGAACTTGGAATATTTTATTCCACAAGAGTTTATCTCAAAATATGTTTCTAGATTGGTAATGTCACTTTTGTTTGGTCAAATCTATATATTGTTAAAATAAATCAATATTTAATGAAATCTATGTGACTTTGAGATATAGACATATTTTTTCAAATCATTATGACCATAAACAAAAATAATATTTAATAAAATCTGTTCGACCTAAAATATCAGCTATCTCTATTCTAAACATGATGAACCTAAACTATATGTATGATCCTTTGAGTATTTCAAAATTCACAAATATTCGAACCCTATTCATTCACAGTTTACAATTATTTGGATTCCATATATTTATTATTAATTTTATTTTTTAAAAACATTTTGACATAAAATACTAGCCATGTTGTTCTTACTTGTATCACTATAAAATGCCTTAGGAAAGAGATACATAACACACTAGGTAAAAAATACACAAATATAAACAAGGTTAGAAGTGGAGTATCCATACACTTGGTATATATATAGTAGAATATATGAATAGATGTCCATTTAAATGAAATGTAATAACAATTGTATTGTTGAAAACAAATAATGTTTGATCTAACCTAAATCTGAGTACCTTCTTGGTAATTATATCTTATAAAAGCTTGGGTAAAAATTTAGAGTGATAAAAAAAGGCAAAAATCTTGTGGGATCCACTAGAATATCCTGGAAGACTGATATGTCGTCCATGTCTGTTGGCTCAGGAAAAATTTATAACATTCCTCGATTCTTGGACTATTGTTTTAGATGTTTATGAGAAATTATAGAAAGTGTGAATTTAGGGAGATTTCTTCTTTCTAAACATTGTGACCCTCATTCCAAATCCTCACCTATTTTTTTCATTACATTGAGTCATCCTCACTCTAAAATCCAAATAGACCAACACTAGTGTTAAAGTTATTGTATTTGTGACCATACATGTCTTTGAGAAATTTCCATGAAGAGATCATACATCAAAATAGACTAACTATAGTTTTAAAGATATCATTTTTATGGCCATTCATATACATGATCCATACCCATGAGTAGATCATTAATCCAATTTGAACAACACTAGTGTTATAGTGAAGGTATTTGTGACAATACCCTTCTTTGATTCATGCCAAAGAGAATATCATTTATTAAAATATGAAGATGATAGTATTATGTTGATGGTGTTTGAGAATATACCAATTTGTAGACCACACCTAGGTGGATTTTGTTTAACCAGTAGATTGACTATTGTGTAAATGTAATGAAATTTGGGCATATACCCGTACATTATCCATGAATAAGAGGAGATCATTCATCCAAATGGAACAATTTTAGTGTAATGATGATGTTTTTTTCTATACCCATTCGTGGGCAATTCCCATGGGGAGATCATTTATTCAAATTGACCAAATCTAGTGTTAATGTGATGGTGTTTGTGTATATACTCATTCATGATCCATTTACCATTAGGAAATAGTTTGAATCAATTGATTGAGATTCAGTATTTACTTACCCCATTCCATATTTAATGTTCAATGTGGATCCAACCTCTCTTAACGATGATTTGAAAATTGATTTATGATATTATAATGTGATAATAGAAGTGAAACTGAATACAAAAAATAAAAAAATATTGAGAATAAAGTTTATTACATTCATTTTAAAAAGATTAAGTTGATCGTCCCCACACTAGAATCTCTCTTCATGAATAGAACACATTAAAAATCATCATCTTTGGTTAAGAGATCAATGATTGATATTCAGGAACCATAAATGTTATATTGAATTCTGGATTTCACTATGTACTTGGTTTCTTCATCCAAATGTTGATCTTATACCTTGAAATCCATATTCATTTCCCCGGTCTCAGCTTCACTAATTATCCCGTTATGTTCAAAAAATTTCCTTATAGTAGTGACCAACATCAACTAAATATTTTCTACCCTAGAAGTTATATTTTTATCCATGCACAATTTCTATATTTCCACCTCTACGTGGTGGGAATATTATTTGGAATATGAATATAAAATTCTATTATATTATAATGATAATTCTACCATTATAAGAAGTCGTTGTGACGCCCCCACATAGTCATGTAATCGAACAATTGTCATTAAATTAAAATGGACTAGTAGTTATCCAAATTCACTATAAGAATTCATCATTAACATATGAAGAATGTTATGGACTATTATAGGTATGTATTTTGAAGGGGCCTGAGTGATCCCTAGTCATATATCTTCTTATATGATTTTTTGTGAAACATGTTGCCTATCAAGAGCTTATTGGTGTTTTTTGAAGACACTCTTAGAAGATAAAATTTACTTAGGGATAAACTCAGTTAATGAAATTGAATGTTTTATTTCCTCAGATTTGGTGGGCCTAATAGAAATCCCAACCCCAACATTCCCCAAATTGTGTGTTCAAACATAATTAACATTGTTTCTATGGATAGTGTTACCTGGATAGATAAAAAATAATATGGGGGATATGAATATAAAAAATGTAAAAATAAAAATTTTGTATTCTATAAATAATTACATAATGGTAAGGTATGGATCTCCCTGTATACCCCCACCCAAAGAAAAGGAGTTTTTATAGACTCTCTGTCATCTGGAGTTCTATTGTCATAATTTGGTGGAACCACCACTACCAATGATAACTGGGCCCCAAAAACTATGATAACATCACATTCCCTTGTTACCCTATAATTGGGTGGTGATATCATAGTTTCCCATGTGGCTAAATCCTCATTATCCATTAAGGAGGAGTAAACATTGATAATCAGATCTTTCCAACAACCCTCATGTATGACCTTACGAGACCTAGGGTGATCTAACCTTTTATAAACATTGGAAAGTGATACCACTATTGTAAAACCAAGTAGGATATAAGTATCCTAATTATTTGGTAACTTGAAAATATTCTCCAATGATAAAATTATGTGAGTTAAAAATATCAATCAGTGCTTTATACATGGATGTTTATAAATCAAATATAAAAGAAGAAGACTAATTACCTTCCAAATCCTTTGTGAAATTCTTAAATTTTATATAGATTCATGGGAATTTGTGTCTATAAATAGTTCATACATCACCAAAAAATCATTATAAAATGTAATGGGTATTTCAGAAATATTCAAGTATTATAGATTTGGATGAACATCATAATTTTTTTAGTAATATTATCAAAAACATCCCCTACATTGTCAGTAAGAATTATTATTTTTTTGTATTGAAATTAGGGTTTAAGTCAAATCCTTCTTGAACCTAACCCATTATCACATTAATTTATGTTACATTGGGAGGAATAATAGCCTCTTGATTTTGAATCATGGGTGAATCTTGGTTTTTAGATCCCAGAACAATTTCTACATAAGTCAATGTGTAGCTAAGGATTTATCCATGAAGATAAATGCGTAAAGGCAAACATAAAATCTATCTACCATCCTAAGTTGGTGTTATATTAATAATGAAGTAACATCCTTCCATTCATGGATGTCATAAACTTTAAAACCTATAAAAGTATAGATCATTGGAGGTATCGTATATACCTCTAAATGGTTAAGTATTAGAACCTATTTATTCTATTCTAATGTTGTTGAGTTGGCTCCTCCATCACCCTGAAAACCAAAATAGTTCCTAAGATATTTTTGGAATATCTATTAGTACATAATAAAGATAAAACATGAGATTCAGATACTTCTAACACATATAAGAGTTAAATAAATAAAATGTGAAATAATGAAACAAATGGTAGAATACTATACTCAATTTTTCATATTTTTTACCCCCACCATAGATGACCTTTATCCATTATCATAATCGTCATTTAATTCTCCATGTCACAAGAATTTTTGAAATCCAATTTGAGTGAGGGGTTATATACTATATAGAATTAATAAAGGAATAAATATTTGTTAAAGAAGCTTTGATTTTTTGATACTGTACTTTATAGAAGATAATGAGTGTATCCTTTACTTCCTCATGCCCATTGTGAATAATATCCATCACAATGGGTGAATTAAATAAATTTTCAATGTGTGATACCAATTTACATGAATCCCACTATATATGGGAATATAGATATTGATCGTTGATAGGAATCATAGGTAAGAGAGATTATTTTCTCCATGATGATGGAGTGAATATGTGTTTTACAAGTTTATTTGGTATATGAGAAGATGATAGATCCACAGAGGAGTCATTCTTCTGATGAATTCATTCTCATTATTGTTTCTAATAAATACTCTTACCAAGCACATGTATTTACATTCAATGAAATGATTTATTCACCAATGAAGAAGAATAAAAAAACTCAAAGTGATTCACCAGTTTTTAAAAGATTATGTGGATCTTAAGCTATCTCACACTACCTCTATGCTGACCACAAGATTCTCAGTGTAGACTCTAGACCGCATAATATAATCATATTGTGAAAAAATTATTTATTACCTCATTCGCATTGGTTCCACTATGTGATAATCAAATTTCTTCTAAATTATAAATTTATTGAATCGTGTATAATTAAAATAGAATAGAAAAAGAGAGACATCATATGGTCACCTGTGTATAGCTCTGTTTTGAGACACAACATCATCAAGTGGCCACCTACCCAACACATGTATTATAGGTCATCTCACACCATATAAAAACCTATCTCATATGTTTTAGGAAGGCTGGATCTCCCTCATGAAAGATAACTTTCTATACGGCATCTTACAACAACATTTTGGGATGGAGACCAGTGATGTTTTCCCAAATTCATGTGAAAAATCCTTCAGTAATACCTCATAACTAGTAAAAATCATGACCGTTCATCAACCCCATGACATACCTACCATGAAACACCAATATGGAGACCTTATAGATGGTTTATCCCTATGTAGTTCCTATCTATCGTGTGATTTGTTTGGAATTCAAGCTCCCGTACTAAATCATAACCAAGATACCAAGTAATCATGTATCCCTTACCATGAGACCATCCATTTTGGATGGTAGTTTACCTACCCCTTTCATATAAGTTCCCTAGGATTAAATTTTCAGAATAGACTCCCAAACAAAGGAGTCACAATGGACTTTCATAGAATATGAGGTCTCATAGAAACCAATATTAATTCCTATAATCATTAGCATTGAAAAACTTACGTGAAATTATTTACTCTATAAAGTCTCTTTCTTTAGGGGTTTCTTGTAATTCTAGTGAATTTTCCCTTATCAATGTTGTTTAGAAATACATTCCCTCTTCTACCACATTAAATGGTATCCGCCACTAGAATACCATGCAATGCCCCTTTCACCGCACACCCCAGGCGATACATCCATTCATATCACTATGTGGTATACTCAAATCAAGTTAGACATACCCACATGTCTCCCCTATAGACGTTCATCCCACATGAGGTATCCATGTTTCTCCCAAGATAAATAACATATATACATGGTTTCAATTCATCTCAACCTTTTGAGTTCATACTTACTATGTTATTTATCCTCCCAAACACCTACTAACCATTAATAGAATACTCCACCATTTATTAGATGTGTAAAATAGCCCATATTGTGTTCCTGACACCATAGTCCTACTGATTATTATTTTTTGGGGTTTTCAATGATCCTATGTCTACATTGATCATAAGAAAAACTTAATGCGGTTAAATTGAGACGTCTTCCAACTCTTCCAGACCCATAATATTGGTCTTGTGGTATTCCTATGTACCATTGATTTGATTATTTGTTAAATTAAACCTCCCCCTTTTTTCAATATCTGACTGGGCCGCCCTAATATTTTCATTCACAAATCCCACTGATAATGATGGATATAATAAAAATGTTAGTGGTTAATACTCTCCTGGTTAAGCATCATCATTCTTGATTTTAATTACAATCAATGAGTTCAAGCTTAATTATTTATTTATAAGACCCCTTATGGTTCCCATTAATGATTTTGTGATAATAAATCATCAAATGAGTCTATGAGAAAGATCATTTTTTGTGTAAAATTCATTCTAGTTTCACCAAAAAACTATCATGACTGTAATAATTAATGTGCAATCCCTACTCATCCCTCCTAGATCCCAAGATGCACCAAGGTCCTACTCATAGCTCTTTTCTAAAACATTATCTCTACATTCATTAAATTCACTTTTGGAATTGAAAAATTCTTACCTCCTAATTTTCAACATCACCTATGATACAATGCTCACATAAAAATAACATGTAGAGTTTGAGTAGACATTTTTACCCAATATGAATAATGAAGAAATTTTTATCTTCCTATCCCTCAAGAAAATTCAAATGTTAAGAAATTGATATTTTTTATAAACATTACCCAATATAGTGGTAAAGTGGTGAGAAAAACCCCTTCTTTAGTAGGTGTTGTAATTTAATAAATGATGATAAAAAAAATTGATGACTTGAAAACGTATTTTTGAAGGCCATAAAAGGACTTTTTAAATTATAAAACTACCATCTAGGGTGTATAAATCATATCTAGAGGTTTATTTTTTCACATGAATTTATTTGATTTTTGTAGAAACCAAATAGATTTATAAATCAAAAATTTGGAATTCACAAGACATGAATTTTTTATAAAGGATAATGGGTCCCCGAAAATATTCTTTAAGCATGTCCTATATACATGGATCACTAGCACCACCAGACAACACAAATAATATCAACTTATGCAAGTCAAACATCTATGATACAGATGTCTGTTCCACCTTTGTGTCCATCCATCTCGTATAGGAGTATGATGTGTGGATCACCCCATATTGACCCAACATGATTGATCCATTTTTAAGAACCACCTATGTTTGTGGTATTCACAAATAGTATCCTTTACCCTGGGACCTGATTTGGCCTATAAATAGAAACCTTGGGCTCTTGATTTACATGATTATAATAAAAAGAGTTAGTCCAAATATCTTCTTTCCCAAGTCCTTCTCTCAATCCCATAAAAACCTCTGGTAGCTTTCCAATCATAAAATAATTAGAGGGAAGTAGAATGACATAAGAGATTAATAGTTCATCAATGGTATAAAAACCCATGAATTACATGAGGAATAACTACCACTTGTACAATAAATCTAGGGTAAAAGGAACTTCCTTAGATCAAAACTTGAACATCATCTTTCCAAGGAAAGATGAGGAAATCCTCAGAGATCAGAGAAGAGAATCACCCAGGTGTGGTTTCCTAGGTTGTTTTTACCCCAATAAACCAATTAATGTTTTATTAAATAGCACTTGGGTGAGGTGCCTCTATATTTCCTATGTAACAACTAGCTGAGGTAACTACTAGCTTTCCCAAGTATCACATGGGAAAATTCAAAGCTATGTCTCCCATGTATCACATGGGAAACTACTCTCTTTCTCACCCAGGTATCACCTAGGAGAATAATTGTATGAGACCCCTATAATATCACTAATTCTATAGAAGCCCTTCCTTTTAGACCACCAAATGACAGAGACAAAATTAAAACCTCCACCCATGCTTCTAGATATATATGCTAAGAGCATATGAAAAACCATTGTGGCTTATTGATCATGAATTACCCTATTAAGAGAAGCCCATAATTTATCCTCCCCGGTAGGGAAGGACCATAGAATTTTTATAATAAATAATTCTTGGGATTAATAAGACCTTATACATGGTGGTAGTTATAAGGAAATTCCCATTTTAAATAGTGGTAGGAACCACTTACCTTTCCATTTGATGAGGGACAGTGTTGTATCCTTCCATCCTCCCTAAAAATAATAATTAGGAATCCATACTAGAGTTTTTTCACATCATTTTTATGAGACATATCACTCTTTCCACACTCTCTCCATCATCCACCATAAGATGATGTCGATTTTTAGAAATTATAGATCTTAAACTTCCTCTTATTTCCCACATCAATCTTGACTCATGTGGGCTTAGTGGTCATTAGTGATCATGTCACTGGCATAATCAACTATCATCAATTGGGAATCCTACAAGGTGTAAGAACCAAATTATGTCAGCATTATCTCAAGAATACATATTCCTTATGACACATTCCATTAGGGTTCTAATTTTCTAATGAAGTAATTTTGGACCCCCTACTAGGTGTAGTCCCCAAGATTACCAAACTATGTGGGATTTGAATCACGTACTCATGCTATCCATATGAAGCATTCATGATGATCAATCAAGACACCTTTAATCTATTATATTCCTTATTGGGCCATATTATTAGTAAGTTAAATACCCCAAATATGAGTCTATATTCCTTCTAGTTCATTTCTACCTCATCATCAACTTCCAAAATTCTTAGTGTAGGTCATTTCATTACAGGGTCACATTCCCTACTAGATCAACTAGAAAGGGTTTCATCAACATAAGTCAGACACCATCATTTTTTAGGAATCCTCTACTTATATTTTTGCGCCATATGAAAAAAAACATTGTTGAGAGTTTCTAGATCCAAGAATAAACCATTTGTGTAACCACTAGAGAGGTTGTGTGAAACAAATATGGTGGCTCAATTTGAAATATTTTGCAACCATATTTAACACCCCACAATCAATCATTATTCATCCCAGTCTAGATCAGAAACATGAATGGTGAACCTGAACTAAAACCTTCCATTAACTGAAATAACTATGTTCCCATATGGTAGTCCCCTTTTGTAGCAACATAAAATGTAAGCGGTCTAGACATGGATATTTTTAGAAAATAATATGTAAATGTATTAATAAAATGTGATTTGGCTTTGATGGGTTTGATTGTTTTTGTATTCTATATAAACCGTCAAGAACATTCTCAACAAAACTCTATTCAATCCAATTGAAATCCAAGCATATGAAAAAAAAAACATTTATTTTGATGTCATATACGATGATACCTAATTTACTTAGAGGATACAATCATCGCCTGAGCATCAGAAACTCCATGTATCAAAAAAATGCATTAGGAGTTATACATAAATGGTACCATCCCAACCATGGAGTCTTTACATCAAGACATCCAAGACATGAAGCCCCACCAACTATCTAATAAATTAATACTTGTTTAAAATAATAATATAGTTCCCATTTCCATCTTAAATCATTTTATTAGCCTTTCCATTTATCAAAATAATAAATTCATCCCTTACCATAGGGAGATAGATCAAGAGTTCACATGGGGACTTATCTTGACATCACATGAGTCACCGTGAACGGTTTATACTAGAAATATCCACCATCAACATTATGAAATATAATTTTCTCAACATGATGAGGATTCCACCCCATGGGATCCAACATAGGTCACTCAACCCCATGTTCTAAGGATGCCCCATAGAGGGTTACAATTAATCAACCCCAAAAAGATTCACATCCCTATTCCTACTAAATAATCATTCCAACAAAACATGGTGGGAACTCATGAATAGTAAAATATACATTCTTTATTATATCAATTCTACCAATTGAGTTTAGAAGTTACTACGGAAACCTACCACCACACACTGGCTGTAAATAAGGGGAAGACCCATATCTCTTCCCCAAAACATGATGAATTTTGGTATATCCTAATAATAAATGAATCATATGAGAATGGATACATCCTTCCTCCCACCATGGAAGAATAATATATTCATGTTCTAGCTACAAAAAATCACCCCTTCTATCCTAGAAGTAATGGTGGCTAAGCATTTATTCCTTCCCACATTCAATAACTTTTCCTTGATTAATGATTGCACTGAAATTGTTTATGAGTTAAGAAAAAAAACACCTACAAATTTTATGTGTCTTTCAAAAATGATATGGTGTCCACTTAGGATAATATTCATATTCCTATACTCATCCAAGAGGTATTTCGAAAAACTACCATGATAAGTGGATAACAGATCAGGCACACAGACCTATTCTAATAGGCGAATGTTGGTACACATCATCATCTACTATAGGGAGGTAATTAATCCCATTCAAAACCATAGAATATTGTATGAAAATAGCTAAAATGAAATAGGATACTCTTAGGGTATATCCCATGCTTGAAGGTTGTTTTCCACAGTATTCCACTCTAGTCGCACAAAGGAGTGTCTCAGAAAAAGAATTTTCTCTAATGGAAATATGAAATTAATAAGTAGGAACACAAGCCTGATATTCTCAATGAAGGTGTTAATGAGGGCATGAAACAACTATCAATAGTTTCCCAATAACATATTGAATTATCACGAAATTACAGAAGCATTAGTAACAATTTTGAAAGTCATTCTGATAACTTTTATACCAGAAACATTGGATTTCCTCTCCATATTATCTACCATGAGGTCATACATCATAGTGATTAAGTGATCGGTCATGAAAATCCATATCTTGCTGGGTTCCATGGAAACCCTCCATGTTGTTGGAAGATAAAACAATAATAAGGTACTCATGTTTCCATTTTCTAACCAAATACTCCTCCCTAGGGTATTTATCGCAATATTTCTTCCTATATTCAGATGATAAAAAAATGGAAATCCTCCCAATGATTAAATTCATTATGAAGGTCCCCCCTATAATGATATTTAATTTCAAGAAAATTGTTCCCCCCCTTTTCAAATCCATTTTTAGAAGACCCTCATATTGTGATCCACAAGGTAAGATAAGGCTAGTAATGCTAAATTCCTTATCATTGAAAATTAATATTATTTAAAAATTAGATACCATTATAATGTAACATCAATCCTCCAAACAACTATTGGATCATTCTCCTTCAAAAAAGATAGAGGAGATCCCCACCAATCCCAAAATCCATAATAATGTGGACATGAAATTTCATATATGTATTGATCAGGTATAGGAATATTTCATTGAAGATGAAGAGAGCATAGTTATTATGAAGAGAAAATTGGATATTGATAACATATTAGTCATATTATGTCCATTATCCACCCCTCAATATAGAATTCCATTGATGTTATCAAAAGAATGTGTGAATGAAATTTTCCTGAATATATAGAAAAATATTACCCATTGGAATGTTAAAATATTTCCTTTTGATATATATAAATATCATGTCAGGTAAATGAAAGAAAATATTCATCAAATTGGTTTTCCTACCCTTCTAGAAGCATGAATAATAAAATTGATGAATGGGCGGGTGGGTCTTCAATATTCATGCCGTAATACATTTCAAAATCTATACTAGTTGATTGTTGATACCCTATCAAGATTATGTATCAAGCGATGAGGTGAGCATAAAGAATTTTATTTCACCTTGATCCCCAATTTAAAAATCCCCCCCAAAAGTGACATCATGTAATTTAATTGATCTATGTTATCTCTTTAAAAATGAAATATATTATACTAAAATAGAAATTGGAAGAAATGTGTCATAGAAGTGTCAGTCTTGAAAACAATGATCCATTAAAAAAACTTACGTTAAGCATCTGAAAACATTGAGAATGATTCGTACATAAGGGAAGTTGATCCTCAGGTACAATTATCCGTACATAAGAAAATGGATCATGTAAATATCATACTGTTTACCCAGATTAAACTCACATTATTATGTGTAAGATCAAGAGAGCAGCCATAATAGTTGCTTCTATAGAGATATAGAGATGGCCCCAACCAATATGGATAGGGGATTTTTTTTACCACAATAGTCCCTTTAAAGACTTATAATTCCATATTTATGTAATATATAAGTGGATAATTTGGAATCCTGGCCTTTAGGTATGGGGAAATTTTTACCTCAATATCCTCACAATAGAATTTAGTCTATTCCCATTTAAGAGGAGCATTGTAAGGTGGACTCTCCCAATTTGTCTCATCTCATGAACTAACATCCTCATTGGGGACACATATAATTTTTTTATAATATTCCATATCTATAACCCTTGTCTTATATTTTCTAAGGGAATCCACTAAGGTAAGGATGACTCCAAATAGTTTTCACAATCAAAAAAAATATATCTGTGGTGAAACTGCTCCTAAAGATCCATGATCATTCAAAATCAATTCATAGGGAATTTGATCCTCCTTTTATTATGATACTATTGATACTCATGAAATCCATTATAAATTAGTAAATGTCATTATAAATACCACCGATAATTGTAAAGAACATAAATTTGACACAGAAGAACGTGAGGAGGATGTTTCAATATGAAATATAGTCCACATGGAAGTCATTGAAAAAGGTGTGCGTACTAGAAAGTATAATCTCACTATGAATTTTAGTACTCCCTTAAATTCTCCACTACCACTTCCTCGGTGAGAATCATCTATGGATAAGGGTAAATTTGTGTCTATATATCATTGAACAATGGAATAGGATCAATATCTCACACATAAAGAAATATTTTCTCAGTTTGTAAAGGAGATGAAGGATATGACAATGCTCAATAAATAGTAACTCAGAGGTAGCATCCCTATTATGTAAGTTATTCAAGAATATCCTTATCTTTCCCTCATAGATAATGTCCCATAGAAAGGATATTTCATCATGGAAAAAAAGTAGATCCAGAACATCCGTTCAATGTGGGATAACAACAACGAATGTACAAGGATCTCATGGAAGAGGGATATCAAGAGTCCCCTTCTTTAGGAAGACTACTAAATCTTTTCAAAAACACACCCACAGGCTAGCCCATATAGGTTATCAACTAAAATAATTGGAAGATCCTGAAAAACTAGACAAACCAATTATTCTACAAATTTGATCTCCTTGTTAGTTGTCCATTTCCCTTAGTTTATCAACATTGTTGAGTAAATAAAATAATGATAGGAAGTTGTGGAATTATTACATGCACCAGTACAAGTTGAGATAAATCCTTCTCCTTAGTGTTTGGACACAACGCTTCCCCTTCAAACCATTAAGAATCATATGTTTTTAAAGATCAATGGGTTTATGGGATCTTGGATGCATCTCAAAGACTTTCTATCTATGTGTTGACGGATGACGGGAACCCTCAAGCAGTAAGAGGAATCCAAGTTTAGGTGTTTTGAGAAGGCCTTAGAGGGACTAAACTTATCTGGTTTTTGAGTTTACCAGCCAAATCAATTAATGGTTTTGGAGATCTTCACCAAATATTCTCCTATCATTTCATCTCTACATTACATGAGATGATAATCCCTGACCTCTAAAGTTGTGGGTAGTTATAAAATGGTAGTTTCTTAGAATTTATCTATAGTTGGATGGGATTAACTTACTTCTTGAACCTTGAACATTATCAAGAGGTTTTTTTGAGTCTTTTGATTGACAATATTCATGGAAATATGTGAGAAATAGATATCCTACTAATGTATCTTTCTGGGTTTTGGGATCTTACCATAGTTTCTCAATATTTTGAAAATTATAGTTTTTCAAATCAGTCCCATGACTTGACCAGTATATAAAACATCGATAAAGAGGATAGGTAGAGTGGAAGATGATACTATCACCTTAATTCCACTCTTGAGCCGACCTCTACTCTAAAATCAACATATTCTCATATGGTGCCTCCTCCTAAATGATAATTGAAACAAAAATATCCCTATCATGATGAGATAAAGAATCATACATACTTTGAAGACATGAGGAATAATGTTTATTCCTTCCAATATGAATAGTTTCTAAGATAATTTTTTGTTGCTTTGGAAAATTTGTTGTTAATGTTACTAGAAATAAAGAGGCCAAATCAAGTTGTTTACAATGATCGCCTAAATTATTTCCCATTTCATCACACATTGAGGAGAACCATGAAATTTTTAATTATCTTTAATAATATCCTACATTTTATTGTTGGTTTTGGGTATGTAATGATGGAAAACCCACCATAACAAGTGGCATGTTTTCAGCCTCCACTCTAGTGTAAGAAGGTGAAATAAATGAAGTCACTGATAATTGTAGATATAAGATTGTATATTAAATGAATATAATTGGAATAACTAAAAATCATTCCATCCATTGGGAATAGTTAAATCCACCAGATTCTTTTTTACATAGTAAGGCCATCATTGTCAACATAAAAGTCATCTAAGAGCCGATATTTCATGGAATGGAATAACTGAATAAGAAAAGATCATGTATAGGAGGATGATTCTATACATATTCCAATTCTAGTTTTGACTCTTGGATTCCATTCCTATAATCCTGAGAGTATGTTCACTTTCCCACAAAATGGTATAATGTGAATTTTCCCACTATGATGAATACTCATTAGATGGAAAATTATCTTTAGTTTCATAATTTTATATATTTTATCTACCCCTTTTTGATGATGGCTATATTTACTAATTGGATTTATATATGCATGATCCGTTAACAAGTGATTGAGGCCAGAGAATCCAAGGATGTTAGGGAATAAATAGTTGTTCCAAGACCATATATTCTAGCCACATCCCTCATAGAGATGTTTATACCAACGAAACTCATATAAAATCCCTTAAATGAGTGAAGAAATATCTATAAAATGAACATACATTTAATCAGAGTCTTCTAAAAAATATTATTTTTTAAGACATGTTGGGAGGGAATTAGTACTCTCATCAGTACATATGGGTGGGTAGGCCAATCTTGCCTAATCCAAAAGTGGGAGAAATTCCCAAAATTTCAATTAACACACCTAAATTCTCTATTCCAAGAACTATATCACCTAAAATTATGGTCTGTGTGAATCACCAAGTGGGGGGGCATGACTTATGGTTCAAAAATATGATATCCTAAAACATTTGATTGCAATTCCATCCATGATTATATTTTTGGTGGCCTTTAATTTATAAAAGGATCCCGAAAAGAACTTGTAGAGGCTCTACTGATACCTCAAGAGTTAAAAGTTGAAGGAAATATTGTTTAGGTATATTGTAAAGAGATATACCCCATTTATTTATATCTAGTTATCTCATTCACAAATAAATTATGTATTTTAATATACAAGGACATATCAATAGATTATAGTATTAGGTACACTAGATGACATTTAAATACAATGGTCTTTCACTAATCATTCAATGATAATGGATCGTGATTCAATCTAATTAAAATTTTATTAATACTTTGGTTTGGATAAATAAAATATATCTTGTCCTTATCTTCATTCAAATAGTAGGGTTACAACATAAGAGATCAAAAACCCTCTTGTATGGTCATCCTCATGAAGCAATTTGGGGATGTAGGGTACGATTCTAAATTATTGGTTATTTATAAGTACACACACTTAAACGTCCTACTTGGAAGGCCTTAGTTACACCAACATGTGGTGACCCCATTTTTATATAACCAATTACTTAAATACCATGTCAATATACAAATTTGTATATTATATGGTGAAGAATCCACAATTGAATCCTATGAATCTCAATAAATTGATGAGGTATTTTACCAGGAGGAAGAGAAACAACCCATTAATAATAAAATTTCTTAGGTTAATTCTCCAAATAGTCTAGAAATAATCTCAGTCAAACCATTGATAGAACTCAAGAAATAATAAGTATGTCCCTTCAATTGGATGAAAAATGTGAGTTTAGAATTGAATATGCACTTATCGATCCACATGATATAATTCATGTTATTTCACCCATATAACATTGAAAAAATATCCATTTTTACCATCTATGGTGGATTTTGAGGTGAAAATGACCACTCTATTTCCCAAAAACATTGGAAGACCCTATCATCATCAGCAAAAAATAGGGAATTTATATTACACCACTTGAAACAAGTGTACCTATTCCTCAGAAATATTGAATCTTGGTCTTAACTCATACACTAAAGATTCCACTTCATCACTCATCCATCCTAATATGATCATGAAGGAAGAGGAAGAGGAATAGAAATAGAAATAGAAATATAACCATATAGACACTCCTATAGTATTTGAAGAGGGTGTATCTACCACCATTGATGAACTAAAATTTATAAATAAGGGTAGATACAAGGATTTGTGTTTGAAATTAATCAGTGTTTCCATGTCCCCTGATGAAAAATAGGAATATCCCTCTTTCTTAAAGTAGAAATAATATTATTTCCCTGGGATTCACATATAAATTATAGGTATTGAACCCAATGTGGACACCCACTAGTTGGGTCTACCTATAGATCATTGTGGTTACTAGAAGTATCTAGTTTAATTCATCCAACTCATTAAATAAAACTCAAAGAAAAATTTGATAATCTCATCAAATAAAAATTCATTTATAAATTATAGTACCAGATGTGGCTCTCTAATATTGTACCAGTCAAGATGATGAATTTGAAAATCATAGTTTTTATTGATGTAATGTGTTGACCAGACTTCCACTAAACAATTCCTCCATGATAGTTCATTACAGGGCCTCAAGCACACCTCCCCATACACTATAAGTTGTTCAAATGCATGGCCGATTGTCGCCTATCGACCGGTCAAGGTTCTGGTGCACTGCTAATGTGAATAACAGCACTCGGGTCGAATTCTCAGCTATGATAATTTGTAATAGTCTTTTGTTTTTAGTTGATTGTATTTTTATTGATGGGGTTTGTTTGCAGAGATAAATTGAAATGATTGATTTTTGATTCTTGATTTAACAAATATATGAAGATTTGTGTGAGTTCATTATTGGGGAGTTAAGCTTGGGATATCCTTGAGCCTTGCTTTGTATTGCATTAAATTAACACTCATGTTATAAGTTGATGTTGATTGGAATTCCTAAGTGTTAATACTTTAATCCAAGGATTAACTTAACTTAGGGTTCTAATCTCAATAAAATATTATTTATGGTAGTGTATTTATGGTTCCAATAATATATGGAAACCACTTGTTAAACAAAACATATCATTAATCCATGACATATTTTGTTTAACATACACAATATTAATTTAAAGAATACTCATTGAGCAAAAACTCTCTGTCAATTAACATCCCAGAATTATAACTCACCCTAATGGTAGATTTACTCAGCCATTAGTATTGTTAATAATATTGGTTTAATTTTTATGGTGACGATTTAAAAAGATTAGAAAAAGAAAGGGACAAGAAAAGAGTAGTGTGCCGAACACACACACGAAAGATTTTGAGAATCAAAAATGGAATTTCGATTGAATGAGGAAGCAAAATAAGGGACTGTAATTTAAAATGATTCAAACTATTTTAAGACCATTAATATTATACTATATAAGGTGGAGAATAATAAGAGGTATTTAAGAAGAAACAAGCACTAAAATTTGATTGAAATGAAAACAAAGTTACACAATTACAATTGAAAACAAACATAATCAAACATGAAAGAGAAGTGGAGGAGAGGTCTCTCTTTTTGAAACAAGATCAAATCATATCCTCCTAGAACCTTTTCAAGGCTCTGGTAATGGCAAACCTCCTCCTTAAGTCCTGAAGTTCCAACCTCTTTCAAGGAGAGAAGGGGAGAGTATTTATAGCCCAAGGAGTGGACTGTTTGCATTCTCAATCTGTCCCTCCAATTGCATCACCAATTTGGCTATTCAGACAGCTGAATATTGAGAAATATCCTTCTTAAAAGTTTTATATAATAAAGGTATCCGAATACTCTCAAAATTTGGATTCATTTGTATCTATGTATCAAAAGTTATGGCCAGCCGATTAAACAATTTTAATCTATCCATTCCAATACAATCTTTTTAAAGTCCAAAATGTGAAAGGGTTTTTTAATAATTAGATGCATTAAAAACAGAATTATTTCTTAACCAAGTCATCGGCCTATATCTTCTCTTTCACACTAAAAAATCTCAGCTTTATTGGATGCTTACATCATGAGATATGTCATGAATACTGTACTGATTTTACTTCTCGGCCAGAATGGTGGGTTGGACTTCAAGGAATATTTTGGGCCCCTTGTGTTTGGATTTGGGCCTTGAAATTTTTATCCATGGCGAATTACATTGTCCCCCGAACTATGGTGAAGAATAATGGAATTTGGAGTTCTTTAGTTAGCTCAGTAAATCAATCTTTATGAATAGACCAGTTTATTCACAGATTATTTGGTCTTGTTTGTGTGGACCATATGACCCTTCAAATGGTAGAATTGGCTCATGGTACCTTGTAAATAAATTTTTTATATTTAAATGGGAATCCTAAAAAACAAGAACCAATCAATTTGAATATTCAGGGTGATAGGTATAAATAAAATAGTAAACCTCCCCAATTAGACTACTTTTAAAAATGCTCAAAAATTATACTTAATATTAAAACATTAATATTTCACACAAATTATAAAAATTTCATATAAAATAAGTAAAGGGAGTATATAATAAGTCATGAAAATATTAATAACATCAAATCCCCCTCACTTAGTTTTGTTCAGTCCTCATGTGCAACAAATATAAAAATATGACATAATCATTTTCACTCACCAACAAATATTACAATTTTGTTTTCTTCAATCAGGGGAGGTTTAGACTATTTCACTCATCCATTTTGAAATCCACCAAAAGTTGTTATATAAACAATGTTCCAACACTAATTCATTTCTTCATGCTTAAATTTAGAAATGGAAAATGTGGACACTCAAAACTCACACCTCTCAAGATGATAAAATTAATTTGTGGAGGTTCACTCCTTCACCAACCAAAAGTGAAAATCTTAGAGTTTGAAAGATCTCTCAGCTTCCAATACCTATACAAAGTGAACAAGAATCAAGAGGTCTTTTTAAGGGGTTTTTCTATGGCTATGGGATGGTAGGAATATAATGTCCAAGAGAGAGAAGAAGAGGGTTAAAACACCAACATATAAAAGCAATGCACATTTTTTTTGAAATGAAAAATGGAAGGAAATGAAAATACATATTTAAAAGGGAATTATTGTGTGAATAAAGACACAATAGAGGAAGAAAATTTGTTGGGGATGAGAAGATTAAGTATTTACCAACCACAAAACTTCTCCAAATAAGAATATAATGCAAGTGTTCTTTTTTTATTTTTTTTCTATGTTTTTTCAAAAATTTACCTTGAAACAGATCTCACACTCATATCCCAACCAATGTTTGATCTCCTCACTACACTAATTGTAATATTTATAATAAGATAAAATGTTGAGGAAGAGTGATTTTTGACCTACCCAAGACACAACCCATTTGTTCCATTTTTTTTATTTTTTTCATCATTTTTTTTGAACACTTGTCAATAAAATTTACAAAATTACATAAATGGGAGTACATTAAATTCCCCAAAACACACTTAATGAGAACCTCTCCCCCACAATGAAATGGATGATTTCCCTCAAGCAGATGATAACTCGTTGAAAATCAATAATAGGGTACCCAAACAATGAAATCCATTCCCTCCCACACTTAAATTTAAAAAAAATGCAATGAAAATCCATGTTGATATTGGGTGGGAAAAGGTATTGGGCTTGTAATGTGGCTATCAAAGTAAAGGTTTTCATAGGCTCTAAGGGGCTTTCAAAAGGAGGATTAATGTAAGGTAAATGAGAGGCTATTTGGCTATTGTGATTCTCATGTGGTTCAGAAAATGCCTATATCATATTAATGCACACTAAAGTAGGAAATTCAGCTCGAAGGTCCAAAAACTCAAGACTCGCGAATAGGGGTGAAAACACACATTTTAAAAAGATGGCCATAGGTGGCCATGGCATGAAATAAAATGTTGGTTCTCACAGTTTGGGAAAAGCATTTTTCAAATCAAAAATTGAGCATTCAAAATTTGTTAATTTTGACACAAAATTCTTTATCCAATGTCATGATGAAAATACAAAATTTTTGAGATGAAAACATTCATGTTGACTCCCCAAAAAGGTTGGACAAAATTTCAAAACTCGATGGTGAGTAAGCATGACTCTTGATTTTTTTTGTATTTTTTTTAAGAGATTTTTTTTTTAGGTTTTTATTTTTGTTTTTTATAAAGATACACCCACATAAAAGAGAAAGTGAAAAAGAAAGGTTTTGATTAAGAAAGTGGTAAAAAAAAATTAAAGAGAGAGGAAGAATAATAAAGAGGTAGATAGAGGAATAGATAGAGAGAGAGTTAAAGGGAAAGAGGTTCCCCCTAGTTTGGATTTGGTAGGTCGCCATCTCCATCTAGTGATAGGTTGACTGGATAAGTTGTGGATCTGATGGAAGTCGATGTGGTTCTAGGACCGTGGGAAGTTACCTGAAAAAGAAAATTCATTATTCATCTATTGAAAAACTAAAGAGAAATTAAAATTTCATAAAAGTAAAAGAAAACATGGGTTGCCTCCCAAGAAGCGCTGCATTTATTTGTCTACAGCTAGATAGTTGCAGTGGACTACCCATAGTCTAACGGTGGCCATCATATTTTCTCAACTCCAATGTACTTCCAGAAAAACTTCTCCTCTTGGAGGCCTGATGATTCATTGGATAATTTCTTCCCATCCTTGTTGGTGTGCTTGCAATTCAATGGGGTGGAAAGAGAATATTTCTATCCTCACTTTGGTCTTCACCCTAAGGAATGATGTTATCCACAAATTTCTAGTTTTCTATGCTTGGAAATTGAAGAAGAGGGCTCAATTCTGATTGTTCATTTATGTAAGGATCAGATAACACAAAACCACAGTATGAGATTCTAATTGTTTTTTACTCATTTATTTCATCACTTATCGATGTAGAGTAATGGGGATCAGTGGAGTCATAATACTGAATACAATTTTCAATATCATTTATTTCAATGTTGTTTTCCAAAGAATATTCAATTTCAACCTCACTAGTGATCACTTTATTAATTAGGGAATAAATCTCACAACCTTCAATCCCAATGGGACAAGATAAACACATTTGTTTAGGGTTCAACTCACATATAACAGAATTTTCAGAATCAGGGATAGTAAATGGTGAATGTTGGATAAACTGATCAGAATCAACAAATGAGCATTCCAGTTCATTTTCCTCATTATCATCTATGTTGGAGCATTAGATGTAAGAGGTGAGATGATATTCCAAAGAGTTTTCAAGATTCTTTAGATCAATGGAGTTTTCATTTGTAATGTCAACATTAATTTATCCATTTATGACTTGGTTAATGAGGATGAAATATTCACAAACTCCTCTATTAGTAGAACATGATGAACATGTTGGATTGGGATTCAACACACTCTCAGAGAGACTTTCAGAAGCATGGATAGAGAATACAGATTGATTCTCTAATGGGTATCGCATGGATTTAAAAATATTGAACTTGACCATTTGGTCACCAAATTCCATGGATAAGATTCCAGCATGGACATCAATTTTGGTTTTACATGTCATCAGGAATGGTCTTCCTAGAATCAGAAGATATTTTCAAGAATTTGTCTCACCTTCCATGTCAAGGACATAGAATTCAGCTGGGAATATAAGATCATTGACTCGAACAAGGAAATCCCCAATTATTCCCTTGTAATTTCTTGTGCTTCGATTGGAAAACTGAATGACAACACTCTTTGGATGTAAGGGACCTAGACCAAGGTTGGATAAGATGGATTTGGGAATGACATTAATTGAGGATCCTAGGTCTATGAGTGCATTATCAAAGTTGGAACTTCCAATTTGGCATGGAACCATAAAGGTCCCTGGATCTTTGCACTATATGGGAATAGACTGCTGGGTGGAAACATTTTCAAAGGTCCTAGGTTGACTCTTGTGGGTACACAACTCCTTGATAAACTTGGAATACTTAGGAATTTGTTTTATGGAATCTAAGAGGGGAATTTTGACTTCAACACATCTAAACATGTCGAGCATTTCAGGATCAGGTTCAAAGGACTTCCTTGGTTTAGAAACATCTTGAGTAAAAACAATTGGATTCCTAAGTGGAATTAATGGAGGTGAGGGAATGGTTTCAGGTTCCTTTTCAAGTTTCATTTTCATTTCATTTTCGAGGTCAACATTCAAAGTATGGTTGGAAGACTTATCTTGAGGCATAGAAATTTTCTTTCCTAATCTAAGTGCAATTGCACTTATATTACCCTTGGGGTTGGGTAACGGTTGAGCTAGAAGTTGGGAATAATTGGATGGTTGCTACTGACTAAGGTGGGATACAAGTTGACCAATTTCTGTTTCAATGTTTTTAAGGATGAAACGGGTGAAATATGCATGATCTTCAACTGCACTTTCCCATAGTTTCTTGGAAGAAGAGGCTTGTCCCGAATTGGGATTACCTTGATTTTGGTTCTTGGGAAAGATATTGTATTGGTTTTGGAATTGGGAATGCTCACTAGGATAATGGAATCCAGGAGGAGGATTGTTCCTTTGAGGTTAAGGAAGAAACGGATAAGGTTTTTGGAAGTTACCAACACCTTGACCATATTGAAATTGGTTTGGGTTTTGAGGAGGGATTTGAGGGGGATGAGATATGGGATTTCCATACCTAAGGCATTGGTTATAGGAATAAGAGAAGGGCTCAGAGTGAGGTTGGTTGAAGTTTCTAACAAACTGACCTGATATTTGAGGGTTGGTGTCCCGCTGAGCATATGCTGCATTGAGCTCCATTGGTTCAGATGAATCAGATTGATCCTCTTGAAGTCGTGGACATGTGTCAGTTGGATGAGATGTAGAGTTGTAGATTCCACAGTTTTTGAGAGGTCTAGGAAACATTGATTGCAGAGAATATGTGGTTGGGGATTTGGTAGCCACAGCTAGTTGTCGCACAAGACCTGTAAGTTCACTCATCCACTCGGTCATCTTGTTCGGATCTATGGATTGATTATCTTGGGCTTGTTTTACTTGATCATGTGCTCAAGTATGGAATTGTTTTGTTTTTTCATCCATGTTACTTATGAGATCTTTTGTAGCTGCAAGAGTTTTATCAATAAGAGCACCACCACTTGTGTCATCAATGAGAGTTCTCTCCATATCCAATAACCCCTCATAGAAGTATTGAATCAAGAGTAGGTCAGGAATTTGGTGGTGTGGACAGGTTGCCACAAGCTTTTTGAACCTCTCCCAGTACTCATGGAGTTATTCACTTGGGAATTGACGTATACTGCTTATTTACATTCAGATAGAAGCAGTACGAGAAGCAGGAAAGAATTTCTCTAAGAAGAGTTGTTTCATGTAATTCCATGTGGTTATGGAACCAGGAGGTAGGTAGTAGAGCCATGACTTGGCGGAGTCAGATAGGGAGAAAGGTAATTCTCAGATTTTGAATTGTTCCTCAGAAACCCCTTGAGGTTTCATGGTAGAATGCACTACTTGGAACTATTTAAGGTGGAGATGTGGATCCTCACCGGCTAGTCCGTGGAAATGAGGAAGAAGATGAATCAAACCTGATTTGAGTTCGAAGTCTGCTTCTATGTTTGGATATTGAATACCAAGAGGTTGGTAATTCATATCAGGGGCAGCATGTTCTTTAAGGGTTTATTTCCTAGGATTGTCCATTTCTAATTCAACTGGTTGGACAAGGACTGGTTCTTGAATTATTGGATTATCTCTTATATTTATCCTAAGTTTGTGAAGTGTTCGCTCAATTTTAGGGTCAAACAATTATGAGGGATTGTTTGGAAGGAAACGGGGAATTTAGAGATATTTTTTTAGAAAGAGGAACATGGGTTTTTCTTTGTATATTTTTTTAACTGTATCATTTTTAAGAGGAAGACGGGTTTTTCTTTGTGTTTTTTTTTCAATTTTTTTTAAATTTTGTTTTTTTTTTTGATTTCTTTGACAATAAACAAAAACTAATGACTAATTAAAGCACTATCCCCAGCAACGGATCTATTTGAAACGTTTGGCCGATTGTCACCTATCGACCGGTCAAAGTTCCGGTGCTCTGCTAATGTGTATAATAGCACTCGGGTCCAATCCTCGGCGATGATACTTTGTTATAGTCATTTTCTTTTAGTTGATTGTATTTTGATTGGTGGGGTTTGTTTGTAGAGCTAAATTAAAATGATTTATGGTTGATTCTTGATTTAAAAAATATATGACGATTGGGGTGAGTTCATTATTGGGGAGTTAAGCTTTTGATATCCTTGAGCCTAGCTTTGTATTGCATTAAATTAACACCCATGTCATAAGTTGACGTTGATTGGAATTCCTAAGTGTTAAGACTTTAATTCAAGGATTAAAATAACTTGGGGTTCTAATATCAATAAAAACTTATTTATGGTAGTGTATTTATGGTTCCAATAATCCATGGAAACCACTTTTTAAACAAAACATATCATTAATCCATGACATATTAATTTTAACATATACAATATTAATTTACAGAAAACTCATCGAGAAAAAACTATCAATCAATTAACATCCTCGAATTATAACTCACCCAAATGGTAGATTTAATCATCCATTAGGATTGTTAATAATCTGGGTTTAATGTTTATGGTGATGATTTAAAAAGATTAGAAAAATAAAGGGACAAGAAAATAGTAGTGTGTCGAACACGCACACGAAAGATTTTGAGAATAAAAAATGAAATTTCGATTGAATGAGGAAGAAAAATAAGGGACTGTAATTTAAAATGATTCAAAATATTTTAATACCATTAATATTATACTACATAATTTGGATAATAATAAGAGGTATTGAATAAGAAACAAGCACTAAAATTTGATTGAAATGAAAACAATGTTACACAATTACAATTGAAATAAAACATAAATAAACATGAAAGAGAAGTGGAGGAGAGGTCTCTATTGTTGAAACAAGATCAAAGCATATCCTCCCAGAACCTTTTCAAGGCTCTATTAATTCCAAACCTCCTCCTTAATTGCCGAAGTGCCAACCTCTCTCAAGGAGAGAAGGGGAGATTATTTATATCCCAAGGAGTGGACTGTTTACATTCCCAATCTGTCCCTCCATTTTCATCACCAAGTTGGATATTCATACATCTGAATCTCGAGAAATCTCCTTCTTCAAAGTTGTATATAATAAAGTTTTCCAACTACTCTCAAAATTTTGAGTCATTTGGATCTATTTTTCCAAAGTTAGGTCCGTTTGATTAAACAATTTTAATCTGTCCATTTCAATACAGTCTTTTTGAAGTCCAAAATGTGAAAGGGTTTTTTAATAGGAAGATTCTTTCAAAATGGAATTATTTCTTCACCAATTCGGCCGCCTATATCCCCTATTTCACACTAAAAACTCTCAGATTTATTGGATTCTTACATCTTGAGATATTTCATTAATATTGTACTGATTTTATTTCTCATCTAGAATGGTGGGCTGGACTTCAAGGAATATGTTGGGCCCATTTTATTTGGATTTGGGCCTTGAAATTTTTATCCATGATGCCTTACATTTTCCCCAGAACTATGGTGGAGAATAATAGAATTTGTAATTCTTTATTTATCCTAGTAAATCAATATTCATGAATAGTCCATTTTCTTCACAGATTCTATGGTCTTGTTTGTGAGGACCATATGACCCTTCATATGGAAACATTGGCTCATGGTACCTTCTAAATAAATGTTTTATATTTAACGGGGAATCATAAAAAACAAGAACCAAACAATTTGAATCATCAAGGTGATAGTTATAAATAAATTAGTAAACTACCTCAATTGGACTACTTCTAGAAATGCTCAAAAATTATACTTAGTATTAAAACATTAACATTTCACACAAATTATGCACATTTCATATAAAATAAGTAAAGGGAGTATATAATAAGTCATGAAAATATTAATAACATCAGTTGACGATAAGAAATAAGGGCTTAGGATGTTATATTGGAGATTCTATTCCCTATATTAGAGTAAGAAAACAATGAAAATAGCTAGTAATCATAAAAACGGTAATAAATAGTCTGATGAAGCAATAAATAAACTAAAATATAACATGATGTAATAATATATAAAAATGCAATAAAATATTGAATTGTTATGTCATGTATACAGCACAGGTCACCCATCGGGCTAACCACAATGATACAGGAGTAGAAAATAAACAGAAATAATAGTACAGTGCCCTACTAATAACTCTAATCCATACCACATACCTGGTCTCCAAGACACTATCGAACTGCACTAGCTCAATTATAATAGCCCACTCAAGTATCTATTCTTGATCATTTATCTATGGGATTCATACCTATCCACCATAAAAATGTCCCCAACCTGAAAAGAATATATAAGGTCTACTTGCCCACCAAGTTTCCCATGTAGGGGTAAGAAATAATCTCATTACACCACCTAATTTATGACCCTATAATATACTACCATGAGTGCATGAAAATGAAACACGCATATCTTATTTGAGATACAAATTAAAATAACGAAAATCTAAAATACATAAACCCATAATTGAACCACGAGTCTGTAATCTCGATAAACTGGAATGTGTGATCTTGAATATCCATATTTGTATGGGTATGTATGTAGAGTCTCATACCTATACATATATTCATAAACATGAAAATACATGATTCAGATGAATAATTTAGCCTAAAACCAATCGGTATTCTATCGTAGGGTCCGTAATCTTGATCGGTTGGACATCCCATTCAAGGGAATTGAGTTAGAATTCGTACCACTGATTTTGTGCATCATTTAGTTGATCTATTGGTCTGCAATCCAAATCAATAAATACCCACTTTGACCATCACCAAAAATATCTATAAGAAACCTATGTCACTATATGGGGATACCCATCCTAAACATGGTTTTACCCATACTCACCTCCAATTGTTGTAAAGAAGGATAGAAGGGAAGCATATCCAGAAATTTTGTAGATGGCCAAGATCTTGAATCCATGTTGTTCATGAAATGTAATTCCATTCCAACGTCTTATCCCTAGATCTCCATATGTAGTCGTTCATGACATTAAGACTTGGATAATCCCTATGTGGATCACCCTTAGGCAATATGAAAAAGTAATTCCATCCAGACCCATGTACATGATTGACATCCATTCGAATGAAGAGTATCACTTATGAATCCACCCAAACCTAGGGGGAATCATAGGTGTCACTTGAGGAGAGAATAATCATAAATTGAGAACATGACACGGTAATAATGAAGAGTGCCATGTCCACCATCATGATCTTGAAATTGACTTGGGAGAGCGTAATCATCCCTGTCACTCTAGAGAGCGTAATCATATGTGAATATACACCAAAAATGTAGAATTCCATGTCCAACACCATGATCTGGTTACTGATTAGAGAGAATTTCATCATCCCTATCCCTAGAGAGAGTGTAATCATCCATGATTATAATCATATCAAGCATATCATAATCATCCTAATCATATATCAAATAGAGGCGAGCAAAATAATCCTCATCACTCACGAGAGCGTAATCATCCAAGAATATTCATACTAGGGACATAATGACCACATATCATAGTAATAGGCTCAATATATGGATACCAAGAAGCACATTTGGAAATAAAAATAATTTAATAATAAAAACATATATAGTCTCACTAGAAAGGTCCAAAGTAGTACTAGTGTGTATAAAAATAAATATGAAGTAACATGGAGTAGAAGTCAGATCCCATGAATGAACATCTAGGCATTCCAAAGAGATAGAAAGAAGCCTCGTGTTAGGATCAATAGTCACTAATCGTGATGTTCCCCTAGTAAACATTGTTTCCTCAACAATAAGAAAGTGAAATTATGAACAAAAGAGTGAGGGTGGAAGAACACATAAACCCAACACTACTTTCATAGCCACATGGGATTTAAAGATTGATGGTTCTAAGGTGACACCCTCTTCTATATTTACCCAAAACCAACAAACTAGATTAGGTTTGGTCAACATTGGGGATCCCATTAGGTCCCATATACAACAACACAAAAGAGGAATCTTATTCGAGATCCTCAATAGAAGTGTTAAAGGAGGAATCCTACACTGAATCCTCAAGGAATATGCATAATAAAAGGAATCCTACATGGGAACCTTATTTGTGAAGGTAAAGGATGAATTATACATGGGATCCTCGATGGAAAGTCAATAGATGAATCCTGGAAGGGATCCTTGAATTGGTACATAGGTTGGGGAATCCTACACAAGATGCTGACAATATGGTACAAAGGTGGATTCATACTGTATGGGATCCTTAGAACATAATACAAGTATAGGTTTCTTATAATTGATTCCCTAGGTTATCTTATTGAAAAGAATTCCCATAGGGAATCCTTGGTAATATGAAGAAGATAGAGGAATAATACAAGGAATCTGCTATGTCAAAACAAAATCAGAGGAATCGTACAAGGGATCCTTGAAAAAAATAAGTCTCATAGCTTCATAGGCCATAAAGGAACATCTTGTAAGGGATACATCCTCAAAGGAATGTGAGGAAGGAATTAGTCAAATAGATAGCTCATAGCCCATCTCAGAATAAAGTATCAACTTTGTTGGTCTAAACACCCAACCTATTACACCCCTTTCAAGTCTCTCTTTCAAGAGATGACTGACTTTGATTATTTTAGGATGAACCTATCCATTTAGAAAAAAAAGTAAAAAAATTCCACAAAGGAGTTCTTAAGACACCGCAAGGGTCTTACTATCGTGATCTATACGAAAGGATGCATAGAATTTACTATTCAAGGGTCCAATTATGACTTTTGGTTGAAAAGATATGAAAAATCATCAAAAAAGTGCAAGGGAGGAGTACACATCATGTGTACCCTTATTCACAACCTATACCCTCAATCCCCCCTGGTCGTGTACTTCTTCTTGTACTTGGTGTGTAAATTCCCAATTAAGCAGCATATTGTCCATGTACACGACATGTTCCCTACATGAGGTACCAGGAAAGGTACCAAACATTAACTATCCATGTATATTGTTGTATTGTGTACTTCTACATGGCTTGAAACCCACATGGGGTCTGATTGTGTACTCTATATGGCCATGTTCCCCTGCACGGGCAGCCTAGCCGGTTACTCAGCTAAGCAGTTGAGTCCCACTACACAACATATAAGGCCCATACATGGCATGTACATTCAAAAATTCATTTTCCATAAACCGAATGAACACATGATGTTTTCTTCATGAACCACATGTCGTGTAGATAGGTTTTCCCAAATGGAAAACCTCTGAATCTTCTTGAAACCCCTTGTTTTCTCAAAAAAAAGATATAAATTCAACCACTAGGGGTCCCAAGAAAACAAATAAGGGGATTAAAACCGGAAAATGTTGAAAATATTTTTATTTGAGGAAAACCATAAAAGCTTCCTAGCATTGGGATAAATATTACAATGCTTTACCTGTTTCTATGATCCACAATTTCCACACGACAATCTGGCACATCTTGAGCTCTGCAGTGGTACCCTTCTTCTTGTCCCTCTCATTCTCTCTCCCCCTCTCTCGTTTTTATCACTTCTCCACATAAAGTATGATCCATAGGGGCATCCACAAGAATACATATATGTAAATAAGAAAAGAAAAAGAAAAGGAATATATGAAGAAAAGAAAAAGTAAGAAAAAGAAAAGAAAACGAAAAAGGGGCCCAAGATGGCCCCACTTAAAAACTAGTGATTAGGTTCTACCTAGGAAAAAACTACACTTTTTAGACTTATTAGAGGAAACATAATATTAATCCAAAACTCTATTCATGATATACGGTCGAGCGAACCCACCCAAATAATTTATTATTTAATTTAGTTAAATTTTAAATATAAATTATTCTGCTAAAATTTGAATGGATCAGATTCCCTCCAGACTCCTATCCTAGGGTAAAAACCCTATTTGTAGATCAACAGAGTGGTCAGAAAAATGTTTCCAGAAAATATTCTAGGGTAATAGACCATTTTACACCTTAAAATCATTTAACATAAAAAATATAAATTTTTTCTATAAATTGGAATTTGGAAAAACATGAGACCTTACAATATCCCCACCATAAACCTTCTTGTCCCTAAAAATTCTTGTGGTAATACTAGAATCCATGATCACAACCTAAAAATCTATATGAACAAGATATCTAGACTATCCAACAAACATCCTCATTATGTATACAACCATCTACAACATGGGAGACACTTAACTATGACCAATAATGTACTTCTTACCAAGGAATACCCTTATTGTCATCTCAAAACCGAACTTGGGTCTTAATGGCCAAAAAATTAAAACAAAAAACAAAAAACAAGGGTCACTACACTAAAATAGACAATTATCCACTCCACGCTATATTTCTAACCTTATAATGCTTCTTGATTTCAACTTCAACAAGTTTAATTTACCAAACCAATGAAGTCATTTAAAAGAAAAGAAGATCGATGTAGGTCTGACGCTCCATCTGTATACTCAGGATGATTTCAATATAGATCATGATCATATCTAATGAAGGGTACAATAAGATTCCATTAAAAGTTGTTCACATCTCCCTCTGAGTTTACCTCACATCGAAAAAGGCTAAATTGAATTTAAACAACACCTAACACCACATATCCTAAAAAAGAGTGTCCGGGTCCTACCATGGTAAAATCGTATAATGGAACCTCATTCATTTTTTATGACACGTCTACTATATAGGGAAATTAATCATTTATCTAAAACTCCTAGGAAACCTATCACGAAACATGTCTTTGAAAACATCGGTCCCCGGATCTCACATGGACACTCACTGATCTATGTTTTAAATGGTACCACATGCAACCAGCATGTACCTTTATCACCTAACTCATAATTTAGTGATTCATCCATTACAATGATTGGTTGACCATGATACATAGAATGTTAGTATCATTAATCCAAAAGATCACTTGGAACTCTTCAAAATAGGTCACCTCACCTATGCCATGATTTATCCCATGACCACAATTCACCCATCATTGTTTGACTCATGAGAATCTAACCACCATATATTACATTATAAATAGTGGAAACATTGGCCTATAGTCCTAGGAACCCATAAAATTCCACCTATTGATGCTATTACAGAAACCAAAACACGTTATATGCTTGTAAAAATATAAAGGAATCAATATTCTTATGTCAAATAACCTAAGCACTAACCATGCATCACTCTCAAAATGATCATACAACCAAGGTCACTGCTTGAAAAATAAATTTTTAAACCTTGTCCATCCCCAATCACATAGGTTTCCCTTGAACAAAATAGATGTCAACCTACAAGGGTCCAAGTCATAACTAAGGGTCTCTAGGTCTCCCACCCAGACATACTGATTAAGTCTCACAACTGGGTCCCAAGGTAAAACCAACTATCCCAAAATATCAAACAACTTAAATGAATATAAATATCAAAACCACATAAAAGAGTGAAAAATGAAATCCCAACATGCAAGGGCCAATTCCTCACCCAATATCCTCATAGGGAACTATTCCATGGAGGTCATTATACTAATGAACAAGAGAGACTAAACTAATACTCACTAGGCATCTGTATGCGGTAATAACCCATTGAGGTCTAGTTCATCATAAAATAATAGGTACATATCAGTTTTGAACACAATGACCCATCTAGGTATCAATAAATAGAAGGATACCTCCATAAGTGTATAACATATTTCCATCATGTTCCCTATCCACCTACCGTGGTCACTGAACCTCCTGTGCATCAGGACTGAGTCATCATCCTCGCCACCAAATGCCTCAACATAGAACAACATAATATTCCATCAGAAAGAAATATATTCAAGCTGGCTCAATGGAGAAGGATTCAACCAAAAACGTGTACCTGAAAACACCATTCAGGTTCTGGATAAAACTTCAAACAATTATCCTCTATAATATTTAATAAAAAACACTAGTATAACTATATGATTTGAATCCTATGTAACAAATATAATGCAGGATATGCCTCTTACATTTTCCATCCAAGGGTCAAAATCAGTTACTGGCCTCTTTACAATGGACAAGATCCAAAAATCCATAGTAAATCATGACATCCACACAATATGTTCATCTATCAAGGAAAAAAACATATACATCTATAACATAAAATATCTGAACAATAGTCAAATACCCCTAGAAACCAAGAATTCATACTGGAACAAGTGTTATCGATGCACTAGTCCGAAATCCATTGTAGGTTTTGACACATTTTGAATACTCCTTTCTACCTTATCCCAAATAGTAATTCCATGGAAAATTAAACCTCTAATAGCACATTGTAAGGTCCTGACCCAAATTCCACTAAACAAGTGATCCAATCTTATTTCTTATGAGTCATCAAGTGAACCTCCCCATATTCCAAAGGATGCTAAATAGATGTGATGGCCTAGGTTTTCACCATGAGGAGACTATGAACTCATAATATACTATAACAAAAAAAGAAATAACTTTATACCAAACACATCAGTAATAAACAATGTGCATAAAGAATAAATGAACTGAAATATAACTTTTAATAATAATAAGTGAAAATGATACAAAATCTCAATAAAATATGTCATACATACAACCCTGGTCAACCACTTGGTTGAACATACAGAAATATGAGTATAAAAGAAACTCAAATAAAAGTACATGGATATACTACTAACTCCAAGATAGAACACATACACCATCTCCATGACACTGTCGAATTGCACCCACCTGATCAGAAGAGTCCACTCTAGTAGCTCTTCTTGATCATGAAACATTATGTCTAATCCATATCCACCATGTGTCTATACTCAAGCTAAAAAGTAATCATAAGGTCTACACACACATCTAGGTGTATGTTCTAGGGTGGGAAATGATCTCATTAGGCCACCCCAATGATGATCCTATAAATATGCTTCAATGAGTGTATAAAAATGAAATATTCTCAACCTAGTTGAGATGTAAGAAAATATATCTTTATTTCAAGTGTGGATCTTTGTTTCAGGATATTTTTGAGTAAAAATTAAGCAATGTAAATTTTCTAAGTACATGTTGTGTACTCTCCTGAGTACACGTCGTGCACCCAATTACTACATGCAGTCGTGTACTGGTAGTGTAGGTGACCCGATAGACCACCTAAATCTAAATCTGGTTTATGCTAGTACATGGCATATACATTAAATGAACAGACCATGTATTTTTATTTTTATTTTACTAATCAGAGCAGGGTTTAATGTAATCTCCAGAATGGTCTTCTTCTCCCCTCTACTTGAACAGGAGAGTGACGAACGGCTGAGAAACTTCAATATCCTCTTGTTCCTCCATCTGATCTCTGATTGAGATGACGCTGAGTGTGTTGGATTCCTACTGGTGATTTATCTCTTCCCCTAGAGCCTCTCTTTCTGATTTCTCCTCTCTCGTGATTTATTCAAGGTTTAATGTTATTGACCTTTTTGTAGATATATGATGTTCTAGGCCAATTCAAGGGCTTATGTTTGATATTGTTCATCATACAACATTAAGGTGGGTGGTTTTTTCTTTTATTTGATTTTCTTTAGATTATATATGCTTTGAGTGCTAAATACCCATGTTTGGGTTATTGCGTGTTATGGATTATTAACCCTGTTTAAGACCTGTTATGGTGAGTTTGATTGAGGAAGGGTTATTTATTATGAATAAAGTTCATTACCTTGATTATGGATGTGTTTCCCATATTTGTTTGATTATGGTTGTTTTGTCTAGAAGCATGTTAGGCTTTCTTTGTTTTCATGCCTCGTGTTGTTAGGATGAAGTTACTATTTATTTTTGATATTCATGTGTTTTGTATTGTGAAAGTATGACCAAGGGGAATTGAATATGATAGCTTCCTGAGGTAGGGTCATTTATGTATGAATTGTTGTTAGGTTGACCCCTAGGTATTGACTGTGAGAGTTGTCGAGTGGTCATAGACCAGAGGGGTTGGACTGTGAGAGCTACCTAGAGGGGAATTATTAATTGAATGTCAGACCATAGGGAATTGACTATGAGAGCTTCCATGGGGTCATTATATTTTATTGATTCTATACATACCAATGGGTATTGACTATGGGAGTTACCCAGGTGGTCTTTTATAATTGATTAGTGTTATGTGGGACCAAAGGGTTTAGACTGTGTGAGCTTTCCTAGAGGGTCATTATTGATTATTGAATTAATGAATGTTATACTAGAGGGGTTAAACTATGAGAACCCTCCCATAGGGTTTATTTTGAATTATTGTGACGAGTTTTCCAAGCCAAAGCACAAACTTGGACTTGGTTTTACTGGTTTGTTTAGATGGTATTTTGAGACTTATGTTTGTTATATTATATAGGGGATAAAGATCTTAGGCTAGATTCTAAGATTACATTATTAAATGATTGAATAATTAATAAATGTAAATGAAAGTAATTGAAAAATTGTAGGATTGTTTACTTTTGAGTACTCTTTAGTTTATTTCTTCATTTCAGATTATTACCTATTATATATATTCACTGACTATTAGGCATAGATCTTTTGGTGGTTGCCTACTGGGATTCATCTCACACCCTATTTGGGTCATGCTTTTGGACCCAAACAGATTATATGGTTTCAGGTATATATATGGGAAAGCGCCCTTTTTCTTCAGGTACTTGATTTTTGTTGGAGCTGGAGAGCATGGGACCAAGATGAGGCTTGTGATGCTGTTGGAGTTACTACTTTTCTATACTTTGGTTTTAGTATGGTATTTCTAGAATTGTAACTTGTTTGGATGATTTCCTAGATACATGTGACATGCATCATTTATTTATATATGCTACAGTTTTTTACACTTTCAGTCTTCCATTGTTTACTTCTATTGTATTGTATTACTGCTTCTGTTACTATTACTTTTTGTTATTCCATTGTGTATGATCTTCCAATGAGGGAATAGTTTCCCCATTATTAGACCTTGTCCCTACAGAACTGGGATGTTACAAAGTGGTATAAAAGCATTTTATTTTCTTTGTCTTACTATTTGGAGTCTATAGACAGTGATAGGAAGGAATTGGAAGTTGGTAATAGGTTTTTCCCAATTGTAGTTGACCCGTGTATAGGGAAAAGCCAAGTTACCTCGAATATTACAATTTTTTATAGTTATGTAATTGTTATAGTTGATTTGATTTCACCATTGGGTGATTCAATTGTTTTTTCTATTATCATTGATATTATTAAGGTTCTATTTCTATTGAAACCCGATGATATGAGGGTATTCCATCTCATGCATCATATAGTCACTTTCTAGAGATCACATGTCATGCATTCTTGTCATGCCATTTAGGGTGCATTTCTGGTTCCATGCTATTGTGATAGATGTTGTGCTAGATATGCTTGTTGTTGTGATAGATTCTATGAATGATATTTTGATAGGGTATTAGAATATGTAATGTTTCATTTGGATGGATGCCAAACATTCATCCCTAAGGTGTTATGGGACAAGTTGGATCAGAATTTGGTGGATCATGTTTGAACTTTAATTAATTTTTGTCAGGTTATGAGATGAATATGGATTCCAAACATTGATTTGTAGGAGTATGGTCTCCCATAGGTCATAATTTGTCATTCCTTGGATAAAATTTTGTGTTTTTAAGGGATCTAGAGGAGTTTCAGAGGTCTAATATCCAGATACCGAGACAACATAGTGTGGGGTGTTATGAACACATGTCATGTGTTATTATGTTTTGGAAGAAACAACTTATATTAAGTACATGTTGGGTACTGTATGTCCATGTCGTGTAGTTCTTGACCATGTGACTGAATATGTGAGAAGATACATGGGGTTGAGAATCTTCTGGTAGAACAGGTTGTGTCTAGTTCATACATGGCGTGTGTATAGAACCATATATCTGGTCGTGTTACCAATGACACAGGTGGATAAAATATAGGTTGTACAATACATGTATAGAGAACCATGTATCCAGACATGTGACCAATGACATGGGTGGATGAAGCCTTCAGTATAATACATCGTGTTTGGATTGTATACGCCGTGTAGGGTCGACCGTGTATATGGTCGTGTGACTAACAACACGGGTGGTTAGAACTTAAGTAGTACACATCGTGTCTAGGGTGAAAACATTGTATAGTGTTACCCAGGAGAGAACTATGTAATTATAGTCTTGTAGAAGAACTTGGGTAGGAGGGAAGACTCGGGTACACATCATGTCTTAGGAGGAACATGCTATGTGTATGGGTGTTACATGACTAGGTTTGGAAGAGGTACACGCCATGTTAAAATCTTTAGCGAACATGTCGTGTAGAGTTTATACATGCCGTGTAACCCTATTTTTTGAAACATAAATGATTTCTTCTCATGTTTATTTCTTGAAATTATAAGTTTCTATCCTTGATAATCTTGAACTGAGGTGTGTGCTTGACCTTGCAGAGTCATGCCACCAAGACATCTTCTGGTTGAACGCCAGGTACAGGGCATATATCGGATGCTGAAAATGGTAGATTATGGACTACCAGCAGATCCTCCCATCGTGCTTGTCTTGGAACCAGCTGTTATACCGGATGTAGGTGCTAATTCATAGTTCCGTGAAGGATTTTTGAGGATGTTATATAACTTCCAGGGCACACTACATCCTAATCTGACTATGGAAGAGTTGATGAGGGTGTTCCAGTAGTAGAAGTATCCCATTTTTACAGTGGATGGAGGACCACAGGCTATAGACTCATGGTTGGAGTCCAGGCTTTCTATCGTTGATCATATGGATACACCTCCAGAGTAAAGGGTGAATCTTGCTAGGCATATGCTATGTGATTCTTACAATAAATGGTGGGATGTTATATCACAGTTGGTACATCATCGGGATATGGTTCAGGAAGAGTTCCAGAGGATATCCTATAATTACTTATATTCTGAGACATTGAGGGATGATCGAGCCTGAGAGTTCATGCATTTGGAGAAGGTTGATCTTTCAGTGATGGGGTACTCTTCCCATTTTACATAGCTTTAGCTCTTCGCACCTGTTTTGGAAGGTGACGAGTTATCATTGGCTATGTGATATGAGGATGGTCTTAGGTATAACATAGAATCACATGTTAATGTCTTCAGGATGACTTCAGTGATGGCTATAGTGAACCAGGTGCTGATTACCAAGCGTAATCTAAGGGATTTGGGATCTACGAGCCAGGGATGTTCAGCATCCAGGGCTGGTACTCTGTATTCATATAGTAGAAAGTTCCATAGGGAGTCTTCACATGATGTTTCTTAAGGTAAATATGTAGTATTATAACAGTGTGGGAAGAGTGGGAATACAAGACCACTTTTACCGATTGACCCAGTCGAGTGCCGATTTTGCAGCAAGATGGGACATCTTCAGCATTTTTTGTCATGTGTCCTCACTAGCAATGAGTGATATGGGTTCTGTTATGATTCCACGTTCATGAGCAGGACCTCCATTTTCTCATCAGTTAGAGAACTAGAGTTTTTTAGTCCATTCAGGCTGAGGAGGAGGTTGTGGCTGTTGTAGCCAGTCGGTAGGCTTTTAGGGACAATAGGGTGGATTAGCTCATGGTAGTCAGGTAGGGTCGCAGGTCTGCAGTACTGGTCAGACTTTTGTAGTGGAACAGACCCAACATGAGCGGGATCTTAGAACCTCTATGGTGAGAGGTATGATTTTAGTTTCCTTAGTTTTATCTTTTGCTCTTTTTGATACAGGGTATTCCCATAATTTCGTATCTGTTGTTGTTGTGGAGAGCCTTGGGCTCTGTATATTTACTTCTGAGGATGTTATGATGCTAGACACTCCGTTGGGGATTAAGAAGACTCGTGTATGTCAGTTCAAGGAGTGAACTCTTGATTTTGGTGGGTTTCACATCTTATGGTACCTCTATGTATTAGATATGACATGGTTTGATGTCATTCTTGGAATGGACTGGTTATTCTCTTTCTAGGCCATTTTTGACTACTATAACTGTAGGGTGAGTTTTATTTCACCATATGGTGGGTATTTTCTACACAAGGGTGAATGGGATGTCCAAGCGAGTAGAGCTGGACCCAAGCATCTTGGGTTGGGGGGAATTACATCCCAAATTTCTAGTTTATATCTGGATGACCAGGGGACTTCGCAGATGAACTTTCCTCCAGTGTTGGATTGTTTCATAGGTGTCTTTATAGACAACTTTTCTGGTTTACCTCTATAGTGAGACGTAGATTTCTCTATTAATCTTGTTCTAAGAGAGGTACTAGTGTACATTACTCCTTATAGAATGGATACACTAGAGTTATAGGAGCTCAAGAATCCGTAATAAGAGTTGTAGGGGAAGTGTTTCATTCAACCCAGTAATTCTCCTTGGGGTTCGCCTATCCTTTTTTTGAAAAATATAAATGGTACCCTCAGACTTTGCGTGGATTATCGGAAGCTGAACCAATGATGGTCAAGAACTGATATCCCTTGCCAATTATTTATGATATATTTGATCAACTTCGAGGAGCCTCAGTGTTCTCAAATATTGACTTGAGATATGGTTATCATTAGTTGCACGTTAGACCATTAGATATACCTCTTACAGCCTTTTAGAGTAGGTATGGTCTATACGAGTATTTGGTTATGTCGTTTGGTCTCATGAACTCACTGGAAGTTTTCATGGCATTGATGAACCAAGTGTTCCATCCTTACATGGATTCTTTTGTGGTAGTTTTCATGGATGATATCTTAGTGTTCTCTCACACTCGACATGACCACTCCACCCATCCTGAGGTCATTTTGAGTACATTGAGAGATCATCATTTATATGCTAAGACCTCAAAATTACACTTTTGTAAGGACCATATTCACTTCTTGGGTCATGTTATCTCAGAGACAAGAGTATCAGTAAACCTAGAGAAAGTGAGATTGATAGTTTCATGAGAGCATCTGAAGAATGTCTTTTAGGTATAGAGTTTTTTTGGGCTAGCTAGTTACTATAGGAACTTTATATAAGACTTTTCATACTTAGTAGCATCACTAACGGGCCTGACTAAAAAGGGTGAAAGGTACTTGTGGATAGAATTTTTCAATTCAACTTTTCAAGAGGTGAAAGTGAGATTGACTTTAGCACTGATACTTATTTTTCTGGATCCAAGTAAGAGTTACATCATTTACAGTGATGCATCAGGTATCATGATGGGAATGGTGCTTATACAGGGGGAAGGAGTCATTGCATACGAGTCTCAGAAGTTGAGGCCACATGAGAGGAATTACCAAATGCACGATCTCGAGTTAGTTGCAGTTGTGCATGATTTAGGTTGTTGGAGACATTATCTTTTGGGAGAACATTTTGTGGTATTCACTGAACACAAAATTCTCAAGTATATATTTACTCAACATGATCTGAATTTGAGATAGAGAAGGTGGGTTGATTACCTTCATTCTTTTGACATTGAGATTGACTACATGCCTGGGAAAGGAAACACAATGGTAGATGCATTGAGTAGGAGGAATCAAATACAAGTAGTTCAGGAGGCCAGTAGTGAGTGGTGGCTTATGGATTTGTTCTCTGAGATGAATTTGGAGGTGCACAACAGACAGGGGCATAAATTTCTTTCTTTTGTAGATTTTGCCTCTACTCTACTAGATCGAGTGTGAATAAAGAATCTATCATATTCTGAAGGCCTACTTCTATAAAAGAGTGTTTCGGGATAAGACCCTACTCCTAGGTGGAATGTAGGCGGTGATGAGATCATGTGTTTTCATGGATGTGTATGGGTGTCAGCAGACATATATAAGGAGTTGATGTGAGATTTTCATTCCTCACTTTGGGAAGTTCATCCTAGATTCACCAATATGTATCAAGATATACACTATCAGTATTGGTGGCCAGGTATGAAAAGAGATGTTTCTGGTTTTTTTATAAGATGTTCCACCTTTCAGTAAGTGAATCCAGAGCATCAGTGACCAGCATAGATTTTACAGCAGTTACCCAATCCCGAGTGGAAGTGGAATGATGTCATGATGGATTTCTTGATGGGTTTACCAAGGTTTACTTGAGGGAATGATGCAGTTTGGGTGGTTATCAACAGGATCACGAAGGTTTCACATTTCCTAATGATCAAGGAAACCTTCAGTGTTGATGAGCTTATAAGGTTGTACATCAAAGATATTGTACATTTGTATAGGGTTTTTCACTCTATCATTTCCAATAAGAATGCATGTTTTACTTCTCTTGTCTGGGAGGGACTACAGAGGTCTTTCGATACACATGTACTTCTGAGTATAGCTTACCATCCCCAGACATATGGCCAGTCCGAGTGCATGATTTAGGTGTTGGAGGACATGATTCGAGCATGCGTCTTAGATTTTGGGGATTCTTGGGAGAGAAAAAATTCCCTAGTGTAGTTTTCCTACAATAATAGTTTTCATGTGATGATTCAGATGGAACCTTATAAGGATTTGTATGATAGATCGTGATGATCACCCCTTGGTTGGTTGGAGGCAGGACATGTATCTATGTTGGGACTCGTCTTTTCTAGGAGACCACTGAGCAGGTGGAGTTGATTCGGAAGAGGATCGATACTACACAGTCTCAGCAAAAATCTTATTCTGATCGACGGAGATGACCTCTCGAGTTTGAGGTTAGAAATCAGGTTTTCTTACGTGTAACACTGAGGTTGGGACATAGAAGGATTATGATACATTGGAAGCTTTCAACAAGATACTTCAGTCCATTTGAGGTTTTTAAGAGAGTCAGGCTGACTGTGTAACACCCCAAAGTTTTCTAAAAATAAGTTGAAATGCATGAAACTTTGTTTTAAGTAGATAATTATAACTATCATTTAAACAAAATTTTACTACTTCTATGTTTTGAATTTTGTAAAATGGTCATCTACAATTATGATAAGTAAGTTATTTGGAGTCTGATTAAATCAACTTTTTTTTGTGAATAGTAACATACCCTTATTAATAGTAATATGACCCTACTGAATAGTGATTTTTTTTTATTATTTTATTTTCTTAAGCCTTTAAGATAATGACATCCTAGTTAATTTTTCAATGTGATATAAAAGAAATTATCGAATTGAAATTGTTAATTTTTGAAATAAGTATGATTTTATTTAAAAATTAAATTAACAATATTTAGAAAATTATTTTCAAAAAATGGAGTTAATTTATTAATTCTACATGTCGAAAAATAGTAAGGGTAAGTTTTTGGGATTTTTCTGAAATAGTTGATTTTTCAGTGAATAGTAAAAATACAGTTTTGAATTTCAGTGTGTTTAATAACATCATTAATGATGTAATAATTCTATTAGACTTGTGTAGACTAAAATAAGTTATGAGGTTTCCAAAGTAGATAATACCATGGTCAATCCCATAGTTTTGAAAATACCACTAATGAGGTGTCCCTTGGAAATTAATAAAATATTCCCTCAATTTTTCTATAAATACCAACCCATTCCAAATTCCTCCTCAACAAATATATAGCCTCCTTACCTCCCTAGTAGTCCTCCCAAGGTGTCATCAATCCCCTAAGGTTCCATCCTTCATGTTCTAGTAGTTACTCTACAAGGTAAGATAATTCTCAACTTCTTTCTTTTTTTCCATTCAAGTTCTCCTTTAAGTGGTATAACTTGAAAGTTTCAATACCATATTTTTTTCCTTTTTATTATTTCTCTACTTTTCATTATGATTCATTTCTGGATGGGTGAACCTTGTCCCCTATCTTTTTAAAGTTTTCTAAAACCCTATTGCAAAGTCATTAGGTTGCTGAATTTTTTTAAAGGATTTCACAACTATTCTTTTATTTTGAGTTCCTTTATTTTCTTATTCTTTCCTCATCTCCACTTATCCAAGAGGAATGAAAGATCTAGAAATATTGTATATTCTATATTTTCCCATGTTCATGGAAAATTCATCATCTATAAGGACCGGCCTTAAACCTTACATAGTATTGAATTAAATGAATAATTCACATTGAGGATCTTTTCAGGTTTAAAGTTTTAGAGAATTGGGATATAACTATTACCTCTCAAAAGATTAAAAGTAGACACTTCTACCCAGCATCCATTTTTTTTACAAAACATGAACTCTTGAAAAAAAGAGTCATGTCTAGTTCCATGTTTAAGATAGTAATAATTTTCCTTGATTCCATCCTTGACCCTATTCCACATTATGTCCTGTGAGAAAAATTTCAAAAACATAGGATGAGCATATACAGCTCAGTAAGGGAAACACAAAGAAGAAAAACTGTTAGTTTTTCAAAACAACAAATAAACCATGAATAATTTATCATAAGTAATACTTTTCACCTTTTTTGAAGAATTATATACTCTTCACTGAATAAAGGATCATTACTTATCCTTTTGTAACCAAAAGATTACCATAAAACCCATATAAAGAACACATAACATATAAAGGTAACTTGGGACATAAACATACTTAAATGGAATAACCATACGGTCAACTTCCACACATATCACTAAATGGAATAGCCATACGGCCGACTTCCATACCCAATGCATTGGAGGTTATAAGGTAACCACCTGTCCTGGTATTCACGGAACCACCCGTCATTTGGTTTTTTCACGTAACCACCTGTTAAATGTCCAAGTACCATTATAAAATCATATCACATACAAAAAATATAAAGGAAAGATATCATTTTCACATTTAAATCAAAATATATCACTTAAATTTATTGACATAAAAAATCCATTATCAAAACCATTTTCAATACCAAAATACATAAAATAGTATATGGTATTTATTTTCTTTTAAAAATGTTATGGCTTGCTGAGGAAGCCAAAGATCAAATAATAATCGTGGCGGCAGAAAAGGTCATTTTCACCACTTACGTTAAAAGAAACAATCATTTTTTCATTTCATAAAACGCTTTGTAGAAAAATATTATCTTGGAAAAGTCAAGGGTGTTTATACAGCGTATAAAAGAAAGTCGTGTATTAAAACAAAATATGCCTCAATGAAAGGAGATTGAGACGAAGTCCCTTACCTCGCATCCGACTTGACTCGATCGTTATTTAATCTACTGAATAATAAAATAAATATAATTTCTACTTTATTAAGAACCTTTTTTAAGTTTATAATTCCTTTTATATCACTTATTACCATGTTATAAACATTATGTAATCATTGAAGTTAATAACGTTCGTTTTATCGATATTTGGTACTTGAGTCAAAAATAGACTTCTTATAATTACATGTTTTCCATGTGGTCAATAGTCGATTATTTCCAGAATGATATTATGATTTAAATATCATATATATCATATATATTCAGTATATACATGTATTTATAATAGTACATAACATTTGTAGGTAAGAAATGAAATGCACCGTTCATGGAGACGGTAAGTCGTACGTACGCATGAATGCTACTTTCATTTCTATTTCTTATTTTAATGGAAATAAAACATAAATATACATAGTTATATTATAATTCCAGTATAATATCATATATAATATCATTAACTCTATCCTTTATACATCCCACATAAGGCATTAACGAGTCACATCACCTTAAAGGGGCGATAGTCCGCACTTCCTCAAATGAGATTATCGTATTTACCCACTATGGAAACCATAAAGGATTGATATAATTGGGAATTACAGAAGCATAATTAAATCATAAACATAATATATATCATATATAAATATAGTGTCATCATAATGGCCACCATGAGAGACGGTAAGATGTAATTGAACAATCATCGTTTCGTGAGGTGTTAGTTTTCCATCCACAGAAACATTATGTTCTTAATCCATTAGATGGAGTTCTGTGTAAGTGTAGTTAGAATATTTCTCATAAAAACATCCTAGTATATTGAAGATACTGTTTTTGTTACAAAAAAAATGAAATAAAATAGTTTATGGGTTGGAGAAGTAAAATAAAAGAAAACAATTTAAGAGAAATTGTTATCTTTAATTTGGGTAACTCCCTTTGGTTTGAACCAAAGGAATTATTGAAGTTCTTTATGACTAAGGTAAGGCTTCTAGGAGGAGGATAGGGATGTAGGTAGCTTAATTGGTCAGATTTTGGATGATCCGAGTGGCTTGAGAGGTGTGAGGAATTGGTTAGAAGTGGTCTCTTTTTATAAGGGAGGGGAGGGGCTCTTTAAAAAAGTGTGAAAATATTAATTTATAATATAATTATATTCGTTTTTTAATGGTCCAAAAATCATTAAGGTCGAAGATAAGATGACTCATATTCTAAATAAAATCATCCAATCATAATTGGGCATGTTTTGGATAATAATTTAATCATTATAATCTTATTTATTTAAATCATTTATTAATGAGTGAAATACTGCATCATTATTGTGTCATATATAATTTAATTTATTTCTTGTCTAAAAATTATTAAAAAAATACCATGATGTATTAAATATTTTTATCTTTCCAAATAACATTTATATTTGAAAATAGGACTTATATAATCCCATATAAAAATTAATTACTAAAATATTTTTGTTAATGTCAATTTTTTCTTCACATTAAATTAATTAATCTAAATGGTCATTTTCACTCCCAAGTGACTCAATGGGGTCACAAAATCAACCCAAAGATTCCAATGGTCGTTAATGACTCAAAAAATAAATTTTGGACAAGTGTCAAGGTAATTTTGAATTATTATAATATTCTTTTTAACTTGAATTACCCTATTTGCCTTTAACTGTGATAAATAAAAGTCAAAAGTTACTATTCACCAAAAATTATTTTCATCTTATTGAACCACATTTTACTTCTTTATAACAACCATGTATGTCATATTTTTTTAATTCAATTCACAAAAGTGGTAAAATTTCATTTAAATGAAAAAGTCAGTTTTTTAACAACCACTAAGTGGTTTCACTATTCATCAAAAATTGATGTTTTTCAGAAAAATACCAAAAATTCAGCCTAAGCTATATTTGATATTCCGAATTCAAAAATGATGTCTATTTTTTCAAATTAAAAACATAGAATTGGAATTAATTAATTTTAAAATTAATTCCCATTATCAAAACAAATAGTGTGTTTTGAAGAAACAATAACTATCAAAAGATTGACACTTGTTTATGTCCAATTTCAATGTGAAATTAATTCCAATGACTAACATTAGATTAAATGGTAAAAATATATTTTAATTTCACTTTAAAACCAATTAAAAAGATAATCTAACAATATAAATAAATTAGATTAAAAGGCACTTTTGAATTAAAATACAATATTTTTCACTATTCAATAAAAAATGAACTTTATCGAAAAAATTCTAAAAATTTACACAAAGTAAAATTTGATGTTCCAATTATAAAGAAGGATTTTATTTGGTCAATTATAATGTATTAATGTGACCAAAACTAAATTTAAAAAGGGTTCTCCATTAAAAGGCGATAAATTGTCCTTTTAATGTAAATTATACTTAAAATTAGATTCATACACATTTTAAGCCTCTAAATTTTTATTGGATAATTTAAATACATTTAACAATCATGTATAATCATATTGTAGTTAGTTTAGTTCATTCCCACCAATAAAACGGCTAGGAGTTAACTACCATTTAAAATAATAATATTATATTATTAGTGTGCAGCGTAAGATTCCAAATAAACTCATTATTGCGTATCGGGTATGCTATAGAACATAGAAACCCCTTTAAAGTAAAATTAATATTTAATTCAAAAATATTAATAAATATGAAATATGTCTTATTCTTCATTTACCTGGGATGTTACATCCCTCCCCCTTTTGGAAATTGTGTCCTCGCAATTTTTATTCACTTATCAAAATAAGTGGGGGTATTTATCCCTCATAGCATTTTTAGATTCCCACGTTGCCTCTTCAACCATATGGGTTTTCCAAAAAACCTTTACCTGGTAAATTACCTTATTCCATAACACTTTCTCTCCATGGTCAAGAATCTGGACTGGTTGTTCTTCATAAGAGAGATTCTCTTCCAACTGAACTACCTCTGGGCTCAAAACATGAGATGGATCCGGAATATACTTTCTCAACATCAAAACATGAAAAACATTGTGTACCTGGGAGAAACATGGAGGTAAAGCCACTTTGTATGCAACTAATCCAACTTTATTCAGGATTTCATAAGGTCCAATGAACCTCAGACTCAACTTTCCCTTCTTACCAAAACGTATCACACTTTTCCATTGAGAAACTTTGAGAAAGACATGGCCACCTACCTCAAAATAAAATATCCTTCCTCTGGTTATCTGCATAACTTTTCTGTCTTCTCTAAGTTGTTCTCATGTGCTTCTGAATCAACTGAACTTTATTTTTCATCTCTTATACCAATTCTGATCCCATAAGATTCCTTTCACCTACTTCATCCTAAAAAGCTGGAGTTCAACAACGCTTTCCATATAATTCCTCAAATGGATCCATTTTTATACTACAATGAAAGCTGTTATTATAAGAAAATTCAACCAAAGAAAGATGTTGGTCCCAACTTCCCTGATAATCCATTGAGAAAGCACGTAACATATCCTCCAATGTCTGAATTGTTCATTCTGATTTCCTATCTGATTGAGGATATAAAGATGTACTAAAATTTAATTCAGTACCCAATGACTTCTGAAGGCCTTTCCAAAAGTTAGAAGTGAACCTGGGATCACAATCATATACAATGGAGATGGGAACTCCATGAAACCTGACTATCTCTTTAACATACAACCTAGCAAGTTGATCTAGAGAGAATATATCTCGAATAGGAATGAAATGAGAAGATTTAGTCAATCAATCAACTATAACCCATATTTCATTATTACCTCGAGATGTCTTTGGTAATCCCATAACAAATTCCATGGATATATTTTCCCATTTCCATTCTGGAACTGGTAAAGGTTGAAGCATTCCTTTTGGTAACTGCCGCTCTATTTTAACCTGGTGACAAGTCAAACACTTCACAGTAAAATCAGCAATACCTCTTTTCATTCCATCCCACCAGTAATACTCCCGAAGATCTCTATACATCTTAGTACTGCCAGGATGAACTGAAAACGGAGAACTATGAGCTTCACATAACAACTCATTCTTCAAATTTGAATCACAAGGCACACATAATATCTTTCTAAACCTCAAAACACAATCATTATCAATGTTAAATTCAGGAAACTTTCCCTTCTGAACCAACTCTTCCTTTTTCTGCAACTCATTGCCTTCCTTATGCACTTTCTTTATTCTGTCTGGTAGAGATTATCTCACTGACACCTAAAACAAAATAGAAGAATTTCTTGCACCAATAACTTCTATGCCAAATTTCATCAAATCAAAAACCCAAAGGATCTTGTTCCAAACGTAGCATGGCTAATGAGGAATTACTTTTTCGACTCAAATCATCGGCCACTTTATTTTCTTTTCCTGGATGGTAATGCATCGTGCAATCATAATACTTGATTAATTATAGCCATCTCCTATATCTCATGTTCAATTCTTTTTGAGTGAATATATACTTTAAACTTTTGTGATCAGTATATATTTCACATTTTACTCCATACAAATGATGCCTCTACATTTTTAAAGCAAAAAAAACAACATCTAATTCCAAATCAAGTGTAGGGTAATTTAACTCATGAGGTTTCAACTGACGTGAAGCATAAGCAGTTACCTGATCATTCTACATTAGGACACAACCCAATCCTTTCAATGAAGCATCAATGTAGATAAAAAACTCACTATTTCTGGAAGGCAGTGCCAAAACTGGAGCATTCACTGATCTTTTTTTCAATTCCTGAAAACAATCATCACATTATTTTGTTCAGATGAACTTAACACCTTTTCGAGTTAACTTATTCATTAGACTAGATAACCATGAAAAGTTTTCAACAAGCATTCGTTAATAACCTACCAAACCAAGAAAACTATGAATCTCGGTTATATTTGTCGGTCTTGTCCATTCTTCAACAACCTTTGTTTTAGCAGGATCTACAGTTATGCCATTTTTTGAAACAATGTGACCAAGGAATGAAATTTTTTGTAACCAAAACTCACACTTTCTGAATTTTCCATAAAGTTTCTTTTATTTTAATGTTTGCAAGACAACCCTTAAATTAATTTCATGTTCCTCATTACTTTTGGAATAAACCAAAATATCGTCAATAAACACAACCACAAACTTATCCAAGAACTCACGGAAAATTCTATTCATAAGATCCATGAATATAGCAGGTTCATTAGTTAACCCAAAAGGCATAACTAAAAATTCATAATGGCCATATCTAGTTTGAAACGCGGTCTTCAGAACATCTTCTTATTTTACTTTCAACTGATGGTACCCCGACCTCAAGTCAATCTTTGAAAAATAATGAGCACCCTGGAGCTGATCAAACAAATCATAGATATGAGGAAAAGGATACTTATTCTTAACAGTGATATTATTCAATGCTCTATAATCAATGAAAATTCTCATTGAACCATATTTATTTTTAATAAACAATACAGGATCACCCCATGGTGATGTTCTTGGTTGAATAAAACCTTTATCTAATAACTCCTTCAATTGCTTCTTTAACTCTAAAAGTTCAATTTGAGCCATTCGATAAGGGGGTTTTGAAGTTGTCTTAGCATTAGGAACTAAGTCAACAGTAAATTCAACTTTCCGATCAGGTATAATTCCAGGAAACTCATCAGGAAAAACATCAAGGTACTCATTTACCACTGGCACATCATTAATCTGAATAGTTCATTTATTTTCAACAATTATTGCAAGGTAACATTCATTTCAATCTTTTACTAGTTTTTCAGCTTCCTGATATGTTATCAAAAGAAAAGGCTCATTCTTGTACACAAACTGTAAATCTTTCTAAAAAGAAACCACTTTAGATCTAAAATAAATCTTATATTGTTAAATAGAAATCCAATCCACGCCCAATATAACATCAAACTCTACTAGAGTCAAAACAATAAGTTTTACAGGTAGATTCTTTCTGCACACAAGGATAGGAATGTTCTTATGTTTTCTTTTTGTCTCTACATTTCCTCCAGGTGTTTTTATCGTAAGTTCAGTATTCATATCATGATATGGAAATCCCAATTTACTATAAAACTTCTCAGAAATGAAAGTGTGTGTAGACCCTGAATCAAGCAACACATTTTCATAATCTGAAAAAACAAACAGTATACCTGATACAACTTAATTTGATGTCCCAACATCTGATGAAGTAGTTGAAAAGGATTTCACCACCCCTTTCTTCGTGTAGTCTGACTTCTTTCCCTCAGTTGAGTTCTTCATTGGACACTCATTTTCATAATGACCCATTTCGTTACACTTAAAACATCTTACCGATGGATTTCCTTCTTGTTCATCTTCCTTATAGTTATGAGCAATATGACCAGACTTACCACACCGGAAGCACTTTAAAGTCTTTGATAAACATTCTCCAGGATGATTTTTACCACACTTCTCACAAGATGGATATTTAGTTTTCTTACCTCCAGGCTTCTTTGATGAATTATTCCCATTTTCCTGCCAACTGGACCTATTATTCTGTTGTTTTTCAAAGAACACTTGATCATCGGCAAGCTCCATTTCCACATTCTCCGCACATCGAACAATTTTTTCATAACTTTTGAACTCACGAGAGGCTAAGTCTCTTCTATATCATGGCTTCAGTCTTGATTAAAATTGATTTATCTTACTATCAAGATCTCAGATGAAATTTCGTACATACCTTTCCGATCAAGTGAACTTTGCTTCATAAGCAGCCACTGAGTCATATTCCTGCCTTAATTCTAGGAATTTTTTTCCATCTTAAGACGAATCACCTTAGGAAAATATTTTTCAATAAACATACCTTTGAATTCATCCCAATCAAGAGCATAAATCTCCTCACTATCCCTGATATTTTTCACCATCGACCACCACTGATCATCTTCACCTTCAAAATGGTAAACAACGAGACTGACCTTTTGATGTTCTGAACAACCCATGACATCAAAAATCTTCTCTAGTGCTTTAATCCACCCTTCAGCTATCATAGGTTCAGATGATCCTCTGAATGATGGGGGATGTTGCCTCATGAAATGTTCCACTACTAACATGTGCATTTGGGGTTGATCTGGATGATCTCATGCATGGATACCACCACCATTTATCGCCTGAGTAAATTGTGTCATCACTGCAACAAACTATTCAGTTCTGATTCTGACCATCTCAGGTTGCTGATTTGGAAGGTTGTCTTCCTCCTGATGTCATCCCAACATAGTTTCCTTGTTTCCTCTGCGGAAAACCATTCTAAACACATAAATAACTTAGGCAAAGCAACATGGTAATCTGTAAATGCTATATCATTTCAATATTACCATAAATTAATTTATGGACATTTATTTAACAATACCCTAACTCATAAAGTTATTTAAACCTCTCTCTGATACCAATTATAAGGATCCAGCCTTAAACCTTACATAATATTCAATTAAATGAATAATTAATATTGAGGATCTTTTCAGGTTTAGAGTTTTAGAGAATTAGGACATAACTATTACATATCAAAAGATTACAAAGTAGATACTTCTACCCAGTATACATTTTTTTACAAAACATGAACTCTTGAAAAAAAGAGTCATGTCTAGTTCCATGTTTAAGACAGCAAGAATTTTCCTTGATTCCATCCTTGACCCTATTCCACATTATGTCCTGTGAGAAACATTTCAAAAACATGGGATGAGCATATAAAACTCAGTAAGGGATACACAAAGAAGGAAAACTGTTAGTTTTTCAAAAAAAAAATAAACCATGAATACTTTATCATAAGTAATACTTTTCACCTTTTTTGAAGAAGAAAATACTCTTCACTGAATAAAAGATCATTACTTACCCTTTTGTAACCAAAAGATTACCATAAAACCCATATAAAGAACACATAACATATAAAGGTAACTTGGGACATAAACATACTTAAATGAAATAACCATAAGGTCGACTTCCACACATATCACTATATAAAATAGCCATACGGCCGACTTCCATAACCAATGCATTGGAGGTTATAACGTAACCACCCGTCCTGGTATTCACAGCACCACCCGTCATTTTTTTTATCACATAAACACCCGTCAAATGTCCAAGTACCAATAGAAAATCATATCACATACAACAAATATAAAGGAAAGAAAACATTTCCACATTTCAATCACAATATATCACTTAAATATATTAACATAACAAATCCATTATCAAAACCATTTTCAATACCAAAATACATAAAATAGTATATGGTATTTATTTTCTTTTAAAAACGTTACGGCTTGTTGAGGAAGCCAAAGATCAAATAATACTCGAGGTGGCGGAAAAGTTCGTTGTCACCGCTTACGTTAAAAGAAACAATAATTTTTGTTGTTTCATAAAATGCATTGTAGAAAAAGATTCCCTTTGAAAATTCAAGGGTGTTTATACAGCGTATAAAAGAATGTCATGTATTAAAACAAAATATGCCTCAATGAAAGGAGATTGAGACGAAGTCCCTTACCTCGCGTCCGACATGACTCGATCGTTCTTTAATCTCCTGAATAATAAACTAAAGAAATTTTATACTTTCTTAAGAACCTTTTTCAAGTTTATTATTCCTTTTATATTACTTATTACCATTTTATAAACATTATGTAATCATTTAAGTTAATAACGTTCGTTTTATCAATATTTGGCACTCTAGTCAAAAATGGACTTCTTATAATTACATGTTGTCCATGTGGTAAATAGTCCATTATATATAGAATTATATTTATGATTTAAATATCATATATATCATATATATTTATTATATACATGTATTTATAATATTACATAACATTTGGAGGTAAGAAATGAAATTCATCATTCATGGAGACGGAAAGTCATACGTACGCATGAACGCTACTTTCATTTCTATTTCATATTTTAATAGAAATAAAACATAATGATACATAGGTATATTATAATTCTAGTATAATATCATATATAATATCATTAACTCTATCCCTTAAACATCCCACATAAGGCATTAACGAGTCACATCACTTTAAGGGGGCGGTAGTCCGCACTTCCTCAAATGAAATTATCGTATTTACCCACTATGGAAACCATAAATACTTGATATAATTGGGAAGTACAGAAGAATAAGGAAATCATAAACGTAATATATATCATATATAAATATATTTCCATCATAATGGACACCATGAGAGGCAGTAAGATGTAATTGAACAGTCATCATTTCGTGTGGCGTTAGTTTTCCATCCATAGAAACATTATGTTCTTCATCCATTAGATGGAGTTGTGTGTAAGTTTAGTTCAAATATTTCTCATAAAAACATCCTAGTATATTGAGGATACTGTTGTTGTTACAAAATAAAGGATATAAAAGAGTTTATGAGTAGGAGAAGTAAAATAAAAGAAAACAATTTAAGAGAAACGGTTACCTTTAATTTGGGTAACTCCCTTTGGTTTGAACCAAAGGACTTCTTGAAGTGCCTTATTCCTAAGGTAAGGCTTCTAAGAGGAGTAGAGGGATGTATGGAGATTAATTGGGTAGATTTTGGACGAGCCAAATTGCTTGAGAGGTGTGAGGAATTGGTTAGAAGTGGTCTCCTTTTATAAGGGAGAGGAGGGGCTCTTTAAGAAAGTTTGAAAATATTATTTTATAATATAATGATATTCGGTATCTAATTGTCCAAAAATCATTAAGGTCAAAGATAGGATGACTCATATTTGAAATAAAATCATCCAATCATAATTGGACATGATTGGAAAATAATTTAATCATTATAATCTAATTTATTTAAATCATTTATTAATGAGGTAAATACTGCATCATTATTGTGTCATAAATAAATAAATTTATTTGATGTCTAAAAATTATAAAAAAACATGATGTAGGAAATATTTTTATCTTTACAAATAATATTTATAGTCGAAAATATGACTTATATAATACCATATCAAAATTAATTACTAAAAGATTGTTTTTAATGTCAATTTTGTCTTCATATTAAATTAATTAATCTAAATTGTCATTTTCACTTCAAAGTGGCTCAATGGGGTCCCAAAATCGACCCAATGGTGATCATGGTCGTTAATGACTCAACCAATAAGGTTTGGATAAGTGTTAAAGTAATTTTTAATTATTATAATATTCTTTTTACCTTGAATTACTCTATTTACCTTTAACTGTGGTAAATAAAAGTCAAAAGTTACTATTCACCAAAAATTATTTTCATCTTATTGAACAACATTTTTCTGCTTGATAACAACCATGTATGTCGTATTTTTGAAATTCAATTCACAGAAGTTGTAAATTTCATTTAAATGAAAAAAGTCAGTTTTTTAACTACTACTTAATGGTTTCACTATTCATCAAAATTTGATGTTTTTCAGAAAAATTCCAAAAATTCAACCTAAGATATATTTGATATTTATAATTCAAAAATTATGTTTATTTTTTCAAATTAAAAACATATAATTGGAATTAATTAAATTTAAAATTAATTCCCGTTATCAAAACAAAGAGCGTGTTTTTAAGAAACAATAAAATATCAAAAGATTGATACTTGTTTATGTCCAATTTCAAAGTGAAATTAATTCCAATGACCAACATTGGATTAAATGGTAAAAATATATTTTTATTTCACTTTAAAACCAATTAAAAAGATACTCTAACCATATAAATAAATTAGATTAAAAAGCACTTTTGAATTAAAATACAATATTTTTCACAATTCATTAAAAATGAACTTTATCGGAAAAATTCCAAAAAATTTACACAAAGTAAAATTTAATGTCCCCATTATAAAGAAGGATTTTATTTGGTCAATTATAATGTATTAATGTGACCAAAACGATATTTAAAAAGGGTTCTCGATTAAAAGGTGATAAATCAGCCTTTTAATGTAAATTATGCTTAAAATTAGATTCATTCACATTTTAAGCCTCTAACTTTTTATTGGATAATTTAAATACATTAAAAAATCATGTATAATCATATGGTAGTTAGTTTCATTCATTCCCACAAATACAACAGCTAGGAGTTAACTACCATTTAAAATAATAATATTATATTATTTGTGTGCAACATAAGATTCCAAAGAAACTCATTATTGCGTATCGGGTACGCTATTGAACATAGCGACCCCTTTAAAGTAAAATTAATATTTAATTCACAAATATTAATAAAGATAAAATACGTCTTATTATTTATTTACCTGGGATGTTACATAATCATTCTTCTTCTCCTCTCCCACTTATTCAAGTAAGTAAAACATTGTCCGTGATGTGTTGATTTACCGACATCATAAATGATGTGATTTCAATTTTTTTACATTCTTCAAGTCTATTCATTAAACCATTTTTATGGTAGAACCAGGTTATAATTTATTTATTATATCTTATATAAGTTTCTAGAATCTTTTTTTTACACATGTTATCAATTTATGAAACAAATGAGTTGGTTACGATTGAAGAATCGCCAAAATGACCTAAACAAATATCAATAATGTTTTAACTTATGACTCATACTAATTTAATAATTAAAAATGATAAATGGTATAATTTATGGTTCTAGAAAAATATAAGTACCACTCCATTCCAATTCTTGAGTTTCACTTCCAATCGAAAAGAACATCCATCATGAACCGATTATGGAAATCATGTAAAGAACGCTCCCAAAACAATGGAAGGAACAAAAAACTAACAATTAAAGGGTTAAATTCTGTTATAAAATGATCATATAAGATGTTATAAAGATGAATATGCTTCTATAATATAATAATAATACTCTTTTAAACATTATATAGGTTTAAACTATTTGAAGTAAGACAAACCCAAGGTAAGGGAATTCTTAACCCGATTTTTATTCTTTGGGTTAACACTCTACATCGTTATTTTTGTTGTATTAAAAAATTTTGTGTGATGAATTATGTTTATATTATGTTGATTTATATTTATTTAAAGTGTATATACATATTCCATCCACTCAATTCATTCTCACTTAAATTATATGATATTTATAAGGCGATTTTCTTTCAAAATCCTCTTTTAAAATTCCATTTTACAAAATTCAAAAGAAAAATTTTTATGAAATTATTTATGTTGTATGATTAGGTTCTGGTTCTTGGGAATTTTTTATGATGAAGGGTGGGACCTATATCTCCCTCTAATGCATTGGGTATGTGTAATTTGGAGGTCATTCCTATGGTTACTCCATGTGTAACTGCGATGGTTACACAAATTGTAAGGTAGTCGGGAGGGTGACAATAAGAGTTGGTGTCCTAGAACCAAATGGTATTGATTTTATTACATAGATATTTAATTTATTATTACATATTGTTCATTTTTCTACCTGATTATGATTTAATAATTTCTTATAGTACTTTTTTCATTGATAAGTTCATGGAATTTCCCCGCTATGATGAGAACCTTGAAATGCTATAACAATATTCTTAAATATAGTTCTTGTGGTTGGATGTAATGATATGATGGGACACATATCATGCAGACTGTCAAGTGCGAGTACTCATAAGCATATGGGACTTACTATTATGAAGTTCTCACTTGGTAATCTTCAAGATATGATATTATGAGAACAGACCCACTAGTAGGAATGTTGCATGTTTTGGTGTCATCAGATATATCTATCTGCAAGCATGTGTAATGATCCTTATAATTTAAGATTATCATTAATATGTTTCACAACTTACGCACTTTGATTTATTGATGAAAATTTTCACACAGACAGTTGGCGGGAATTAGGGTACGTTGGTTGCGTCACGAGTGGAATGTTATTAATGGATAAGTCAAGGAAGGATTTGTCCCTTAAATTTATGGAAGTTGATATCTCTACCCCTTGATTAAAATAGAATCGTTGAGCAAAGTTCCATGGCCATGGTGTAATGATGAGATCATTTCAGGTAGTCAAAGAATGATAGTATCAATCATAAAAGTTGATGACACAGTCATGAAACCTGCTTGATGAGATATAGCTACAAAGGGATTATATTACACAGTGAGCATTTATATGTGGATGTTTTCGTTGTGACTTTACGTTCTTTCTCTTGGGTGACTTGACCCATTGCTAGACAGTACTCTTGGACTTTAGGCAAGCCCTCCTAATGCCAACTAGAAACAATCCTAAAGGGTCACACACTTTGTGTTTTTGGTGGTCTCGTTTAAATTCTATTTGAATTTAATTAATAAAATAAATATTATTCTCAAGAATGTAGAATAAATTTATTCAAGTTAAAATGATCGCATAAATTAAATAAAATTTATTTATTTATTTTATTGAATATTTAATAAATATTTATTTACTAGATTGTAAATAAAATATTTATTTAAATGAATAAATTATTTATTTATTTAGTAGGGTGTTCAATAAATAGAAGTGGAGTTCAAGCAGACCAAGGTCGGTCCGGCAGTAAAAAAATTATTTGCAAGATGTTAAATAATTATTTAATTAATTGGCACAAATTAAAATAACTCTACTGTTATTTTGTGATGTGTAATTTTATTTATAATTCCATTTTGTGTAAGTTGGTGCACCATAAATAATAACGCGGTATTTTTATTAAATGAATGGGTTTTCTCTAAGTTCATGAATGTATTTAATTGTTGCTATGCAATTAAATATTGTAACTGAAATTCCATGTATATAAATAGGAAAGTACGCCTATTGTGCCATACACCACACCACACGCCTGGTGAATTGAGAATTGTTGAGCAAAAAAAATTCTCTCTTAAATTATCTTCTCTCCCCTCTCAAAAAATAGAGATGTTCTTCAAGGCTGAAGAACAAGTGATCAAGAACAACCAACACAAGACACTCGATTCGCTGTGCTAGCACCCGGAGAAGGAGCAGTGTCGATCAGAGGCCATCGGAGCACGTGTGGATCACTGCAATAGGTATTCTAGTTTGTATCCTTACAATCTCAGTGAGATAATCCGGAAGGGTCATTCTGGATGATCAACATCATCAATGAAGAAAAATACCAATGATCCTGGTATTATTTTTCTTTATAAAATTAATTAAATTAATTATAAACATGATTGCAAGATCCTCTCTAAAGGTTTTGGGCCTCTTTATTCATTATCTAAATATTTGATTATATTCCATGGAGATTGGATTTCATCATCATATTGATCCCGGAATAATCATTGATCGTGGTAAAAATCAAAATTGCGTGTCATCCCAACTATACTTCTGCTGCGCCCGGAACCATCAAGTGGTACTAGAGTGGTTACATCATAGTTTAAAATTATTTAAATATTTCGTTGATGACTTACACATTTAATAATTTAGTTGATTCATTTCATGTTAATCGTTCTGAAAATCTGAATCTCGAGATCTATTCCTCCTCTTTTGTTTCTCGTTTACCTTACAAAAAAATTCTTTTCTTTTAATTATGATTAAAATAAAATAGAGAATCTCATCTGGAGGTGCCAAAGCATCCTGGTCGTACAACACCAGAACACATGATTTGTATTCATTAGTACACACCATGTAGTCAAGATTAAATGAATCGGACCTGTCTTCCAAACCAAACCGTGTGTTGGAGTATTTCTAAGTCTTAAATGACTCCAGTTGTTGACCCAGAACATGTGGCACAGAGTTTCTGAATTACATGTCATGTGGCCCAATGGACACGGAGTGCAGTCCCTTTAGGTTATGGTTGGACCATGTACCCCATACACGACTTTCCCAGATGGAGACCATGTAACGAGGAACTACACAGCGTGTGGACCATTGGACACACCGTGTACTCCAAAGAATTTTGATGTATACTCACACGTCGTTTCCCCGGGTGTGTACTTCGGACAGACGGTGAAAAATATTACACACCGAGTAGTTGGAACTACACATTGTGTAATCATCCAAATTATGCAGATTTATTAAAATTTATTATTAAATTATAAAAACCTTTGAGATGTGTACCATCGTGTGGGTGTAAAGATGAGTCATAACACGTGATAGGAGTTTTATATATATGTTTTTAATTTAACATCGGTGTAATGTTCATTTCTACTCATTGGGTAGTTATGAATAGGAATTCATCGGGTTTCCTCCAAAGTATAAGTTACGTAAAAAGATAATTTTAAATGGATTTATTAATTTAAAATTATTATGGATGAGAATGTCAAGGAAATTCAGAAAAGGGTTTAAGATAAAAGGATTGATTAATTAAAGATGAAAATTAATTGATTCAAGCGTGATTTATCTTAAACAAGAACGATTAAAAAAATGATTTCTAGTTTTATTTATGCGTAAAAATAGTTTCATGTATGTATGATCATGATCTAGACCAAGACCTTTGTATGTGGATGTTTTCTTTTAATTCATTTATTTCAATAAAATTTGTTGGCATGCAGGCCTGCTTCTCATTAATATATAGGGCATGCGTGCCAAAGCTTTCTTTTATGTAAAACCCCTTTTTACCCCTCACCTACATATGAGTTAAAAAGGTAATATGTAATGGATGGAACTCCCAATCTAGTGGAGGTGGTTCAATCTGGAGACGAGACGAAATCAATCCCAGGAGATATAGAGGTGGATAGGTGGAAGCTGTAAACATGAACCCAAAAGGTTCAAGGTGTTTCTCCCCTAGGTCAGGGTTAGTTTATCAACCTCTAGATAAATTAACCATTATAAAATCTCATGATAATTCAATTTAATTTAATTTATTTCTATCAGTTTCATGGTTTATCATTAGGGATTTGTTGTCACGATCCCATAATTAATGAATTAAACAAGCATGCAAGATGGAACTAAAATAAACCAGACTTATGCGTAAATATTATCAAGACATGGTTAATCACTTAAGTAGGTTCCACTTAAAATTAACAAGCATGTGATAATGATAATACTAAATTCACACATAAGAGATAAAAATACCTCAAATAAAATATTAAGTCAGAATAAGCCATCTGTTACTTGATTAAGGGAAAACTCAATAAAACTATGTGTTTGACCAACCCTTGTTAGGACACTTACTTTTATATAGGAAGCCTTTATGAAAGGTTTCAGGTTGAATTAACCATATTACATCAAGAAGATTAGCCCTTTCTAGACTTGTTGTAATATTGGAGGAAAGAGTTGGGGAAATCCAAATTCATGATTTTAGGATTGGGGAGTCCACTCAACATATCAAGGATTTTCAAGCCCGCAGTTGGAAAAGACCTGCCTACCTAAATACATCCTAATAGCTTGACCAACCCTTGTTGGGGTTATGTAAAGGTTAATATGGATCCTTACCACTAGAATGTCATGGCAACTGGATATTCCAATTTCAATGGTGAGGGCTATTAGGACTTGATAAAATAGTGTGAGACTTAATAAAATTTATTATTTTTTATAAAATGAAATCAAGAAAAGTAATAATGATCTACTCTTTTAATTTTAGAATAAAAATGAAAAACTCATCAACACCACTATCCCTATGATCAATTCTGTATAAATACAACATCCTCAACGGCAGTGACTTCCAAGAATGGTTTAGAAGCCTTCGGGTTATCCTACGCCATGAACGGAAGTGTTACGTGCTAGAGTTAGCATTACCTAATCTGCCTGCCAAAGATGCGAGTGATGAGGATTTCTTGGTCTATGAGAAACATATAAATGATGTGTTCAACATTAAATGTATGATGCTATCATCAATGTCTATTGAGCTTATGAAGTTTTCTGAAAGCATGGATTCTTATAGAATGATCGAGCACCTCTGTGGTCCTTACCAGGAGAGATAAAGACAGGAAAGGTTTGAGAACTATATGGAACTCTTTCAGAGTAATCATTGATAAGGTGCCCGAGCTATTCCTCATGTAGTCTAGCTCATTGGCTGCATTGAGTGCCTAGAGGTTCTAGGGTTTAAACCCCCTGAAGAACTGGTCATCGATCTCATTCTCGCATCACTCCCTCAGAGCTTCTCTAACTTCGTTGTCAATTTCAATTTGAACAACATTGAGAAGTCTCTATTTGATCTTATTATCCTCATTATCCAAGTGGAAAAAGATATGAATCGCAAAAATACTTCTATCCTTATGGTGAATAAGAGGAAAGGGAAGGCGAAGAGCTTCAATCCCAAAGCTTCATCACACCCTTCCAAGAAATGGAATATCAAAGGGGAGGTAAGGGAACATGAGGCTATTTATTTCGCATGTGGCAAGAAGGTCCACTGGAAGAAGAACTGCAGCCGGCCTAAGAAGCAAGGGGAAGCTTCATGTGCATTTTTTATCGAATAAAATCTATCTATTTCTACAAATTGGTATTAGATACAGCTTGTGGTTCTCACATATGTATCCAAATACAGGAACCAAGTATATTCAGGAAGATTGATAGAGGAGAGGTATATATACGAGTAGCCAACAGATCCAGACTTGTTGTTGTAGATATTGGGGAATACCACCTCACATTTCCAACTAGGATGATCTTGGGGTTAAAGGGTTGTTTTATGTGCCTTATGTAACCAAAAACATAATTTCTGTATCCATACTAGATATAGATGGATTTTTTTTCAAGTTTGGAAATGAATGTTGCATCTTTTATAAAGATAGCATTTGTTTTGGTAGGGCACATTTATACAACAGTCTTTATGTGTTGGATTACACAATCCAGTTAATGGAAATTGATGACAAAGATACTTCGCATGACTCATACCACACACAACTTTGGCATCACTGGCTAGGTCATGTAAACGAGAAATGCTTGACAAAGTTACATCAAGATGGATATTTAGATTCTTTTAAACTAAACCCACTTGGTGTATGCCATGCATGTTTACAAGGAAAAATGACCAAAGCACCATTTTGTGGGAAAGGTGAAAGGGCTAAAGAACTTCTTGAATTGGTTCATACCGATGTGTGTGGACCATTTCCAATTAAAGAAAGGGGAGGGTACTCATATATCATAACTTTTATTGATGATTTTAGTAGATATGTATATATCTACTTAATGAGGTATAAGTCGGATTCTTTTTATAAGTTCAAAAAATACAAGAATGAAGTTGAGAACCATCTTGGTAACGAGATTAAGAAACTTCACTCCGACCGAGGTGGAGAATATCTTAATCAAAACTTCATTGATTACTTACGAGAGTTTGGGATCATATCCCAACTCACTCCTACAAACACACCCCAGTGGAATGGAGTGAGAAAAATGAGGAACCACACCCTGTTGGACATGGTGAGATCAATGATGAGTCATGTGAGTCTTCCATTATCCTTTTAGGGATATGCGTTACAAACATTGGCACACATACTAAACTAAGTACCAACTAAATTGATAAATGGTATTCCATATGAGTTCTAGAGTGGAAGAAAATCCATGTTATCGAATTTACATGTGTGGGTTAGCGAAGCGTTTGTTAAGGCCTCTTTGGGTAACAAACTCTCACCCCGAGGCACAAAGTGTGCCTTTATAGGATACCCCAAAGAAAACAAGGGGATATTACCTATACATACCCTTAGATAAAAAGGTTATAGTGGAAAGACATGCCATATTCCTTGAGAGGGAGAACATCTTCAAAAAGAGATATTGGGAATAAGATAGACTTCGATAAAGTCGAGGATCAAGGTATACAAGAGTTGGTACAGGAACATATTCCACAAAGACCCATGGAAGAAGAATCTATTCCAAAGACCCAAGTAATGCGTAGGAGTACAAGTGAGGTTAGAAAACCAAATGGTACAGTTTTCTAGTTACTGTGGATGGTGACTCATTATTAGTTGATAATAATGATCCTATAACCTAAAAGGAAGCAGTAAGTGGCACAAACGTTGCCAACTGGAAAGAAGCCATGAATTCTGAAATGGATTCCATATACCAAAACCAAGTCTAGATTTTGGTTGATCCTCCAGTTGATGTAAATCCTATTGATTGAAAATGGGTATTCAAGAAGAAACTAGACATGGAAGGACAAGTCAGTACCTATAATGCACGACTGGTTACAAAAGGTTTTAAACAACGTTAAGGAATTGACTATGATGAAACTTTCTCACCAGTTGCAATGCTGAAATCCATTAGAATTATACTTCCCATTGTGACTTAACATGGCTATGAGATTTCTAAAATGGATTTCAAAATAGAATTCCTTAATGAGAACCTTTAAGAAGATGTCTACATGGCAGAACCTGAAGGGTTTGTGACTCCAAAGGATTCCAATACGGTATGGAAGTTGCAGAAATCCATTTATGGATTAAAGCAAGCATCTAGGTCATGGAATATTCTTTTTGATGATGCCATAAAAGGATTTGGTTTTATCAAGAATGAATGTGATCCTTGTGTCTACAAATGGTTTAGTGGGAGTGCAGTCATTCTCATAATAGTATATGTTGAGGACATATTACTTATTGGAAACGAGATACCAGTCTTACATTCTGTTGAGGCATTGTTGAATCAATGCTTCTCCATGAAAGACTTGGGCGAGGTAGTATATATTATTGGGATCAAGATACATCGTGATAGATCCAAGATATTGTTGGGCCTAAGTCAATGTACACAAATTGATAAGATACTAAAGATATTCAGTATGGAACAATCCAAGAGGGGATTGTTTCCAGTGGCACATGGCATTCATATTTCCAAGAAAATGTTTCCTTAGACACAAGAGGAAAGAAAGATAATGGAAGGGAATCCATACACATCAGCAATTGGATCAGTAATGTATGCCATGATATGTACTAGGATAGATGTCGCCTACGCATTGAGTGCGGTAGGCAGATATCAAGCTGACCTAGGTGACCGCCATTGGATGGCAGTCAAGACTATACTAAAGTATTTGAGGTGTACTAAGGATATGTTCCTAGTTTATGGAGGATATGAGGAACTAGTCATCAGAGGATATGAAGATGCTTGTTTCCAGGCTGAGCAAGATGACATGAAGTCACAAACAGGATAAATCTTCACTTTGAATGGAGATACAGTGATATGGAAGAGCTCAAAGCAGAGTGTGGTCACAGATTCTACAGTATAGTTGCAGTATATCGCAGCTTCTGTGGTAGATGAAGAAGTAGTTTGGATGTTAAGCTTCATCCAGGAGCTATATTTGATACTTAGCAACAAATGTCCCATCACACTGTACTGTGATAATATTGCAGTGGTGGTTCTCACAAAAGATCCAATGTCACATCAGCGGACGAAGCATATACATCGGAAGTATCATCTCTTGAGAGATTTTTTTCAGAGAGGTGAAGTTGCAGTGAGCAGTATTTCCATGGAAGACAACATGGAGGACCGCTTGACTAAAGCCTTGACTCAGTAGAAACATGACCATCATAAGTCGTAGGTAGTTGGCTCTACTCCAAGTGGGAGTTTGTAAGAGTTGGTGTCCAAGAACCAACTGGTTTTAATTTTATTACATGGATATTTAATGTATTATTACATATTGTTCATTTTTCAACATGATTATAATCTAATAATGTCCTGGATTATTTGTTTCATTGATAAGGTCATGGAAGTTCCCCGCTATGATGAGAACCAAGAAATGCTATAACAATATTCTTAAATATAGTTTTGTGATTGGATGGCATGTTATGATGGGACACATAGCATGAATACCATCAGGTGTGAGTACTCGTAATCAGATGAGACTTCCTCTCATGAAGTTCGTACATGGTAATCTCCAAGATAGAAGATTATGAGAATAGACCTGCTAGTAGAAATTCTACATGTTTTGGTGTCATCGGATATTTCTATATGAGATCATGTGTAATGATCCTTAGACTTTAATATTATCATTAATATGTGTCATGACTAACGCACTTTGATTTACTGACAAGAACCGACATGCAGACAGTTAGTGGGAAGTAGTGTATGTTGGGTGTGTCATGAGTGGCATGGTATTAATGGATAAGTCGAGGAAGGATTTGTCCCATCCATTTATGGAAGTTGATATCTTGGCCCTTTGATTGAAATAGAACTGTCGTGTGAAATTTCATGTCCATGGTGTAATGACAAGTTTATTTCAGGTAGTCAAAGAACGACGTATCAAGCATAAAAGTTGATGACATAGTTATGAAACCTAATTGATGAGATATTGCAACAAAGGGATTATATTACACAGTGATTGTTTGTATCTGGATTTCGTTGTTGCGACTTTATGTTTTTTCTCTTGGGTTCCTTGCCCCGTTTCTAGATAGTACTCTTGGACTTTAGGAAAGCCCGCCTAATGCCAATGAGAAAGAATCCTAGAGGGTTACACATTAAGTGTTTTTGGTGATCTCATTTAAATTCTATTTGAATTTAATTAATGAAATAAATATTATTCTCATGACCGTGGAATAATTTTATTCAAGTTAAAATGATCGCATAAATTAAATAAAATTAATTTATTTATTTTATTGAACATTTAATAAATATTTATTTACTAGTTTGTAAATAAAATATTTATTTAAGAGAATAAATTATTTATTTATTTATTCAGGTGTTCAATAAATGGAAGTGGAGTTCGAGCAGACCGAGGTCGGTCCGTTATTAAAATAATTATTTGCAAGACGGTAAATGATTATTTAACTAGTTGGCACAAATTAAAATAATGCTACTATTATTTTGTGATGCTGAATTTTATTTATAATTCCATTTTGCGCAAGTTGGCGCACCGTAAATAATGATGTGGTATTATTATTAAATGCATGGGTTTTCTTTAAGTTCATGAATGTATTTAATTGTTTCTATGTAATTAAATATTGTAACTAAAATTTCATTTATATAAATAGGAAAGTACGCCTATTGTGCCATACACCGCACAACATGCCTGGTGAATTAAGAATTGTTGAGCCAAACAATTTCTCTCCCAAATCCTATTCTCTCCCCTCTCAAGAAAGAGAGACATTCTTCAAGGCTAAAGATCAAGCGATCAAGAATGACTGACACAAGACACTCGATTCACCATGCTAGAACCCGGAGAACAAGCGATGTTGATCGGAGGCCAACGGAGCACGTGTGGATCACCATTAGAGGGATTCTAGTTTGGATCCTTACAAGTTCAATGAGATAATCTGGAAGGGTCATTCCAGATGATCAACATCATCAACAAATAAAAATACCAAAGATCCAGGTATTATTTTTCTTTATGTAATTAATTAAATTAATTATAAACGTGATGTTCAAGATCCTCTATAATGGTTTCGGGCCTCTTTCTTCATTATCTAAATCTTTGATTATATTCCGTGGATACTGGAATTCATCGTCGTATTGATCCTGGAATAATCATTGGTCATGGTAAAAATCAAAATTGGGTGTCGTCCCAACTACGCTTCCGCTGCACCCGGAACCTTCACTTACAAGTTATAAGGTAGTCCTGAGGGTTACAATATTATATAAGTAATACCAAAATATTACTTTATGGCTCTATTTATGTTATTATGTTTTCTATGGATCTTTTGGAATCTCATGTTTCACAAAGTAAGTTAATATGAGTGACAAGTATGTCATTTGAAAATGATATCACATGTTACAAGTATTCATAGACTAATGTGTTTTTTCCTTATTTTTATATCCCTTACTATGATTTTTGTGCTCATCCCATGTTTTTAAATTATTTTCATAGGTTATAAGGATGTGTAATACAAAAAAGGAATCCAAGTTAAATGTTTGAATAATTGTCAAAGAAATATTATTTTTTTTGAAAAGATTTATATTTTTCAAGAAATGAATACTATTTTTATGGTATCCACTTTTTAATAATGTGTAATGTTATGAATTTATTATGTCCCAATTCTATAAAGCTATAAACTTGAAAATATCCTCAATGTTAAAGGAATTTATATCTTAACTAAATTCAAGATTATGTAATGTAATAAGGTCGAGTCCTTATAGTTGCTATCAGATGATGGTTTAAATAACTTTAGGGGTTGTGATGATTTTAATATATTACCTTAAAAAAAATTTACTCTACGTTAAATTTGAAATAATATATAATTTAAAGATTACCATGTTGCTTCGACTAAGATATGTTTGTTCAGGATGGTTTTCCACAGAAGAAATAGGGAAACTGAAGAAGAGAGGCACTGACAGAACGACATCCTTCCGAATCTGTAGCCCGGAATGGTTGGGATTGGAACTGACTAGTTTTTGATAGTAATGGATCAGTTAATGTAGGAAATAAATTATAGTGGAATCCATTCAAGAGAAAAACCATAGGTACCACAACATAACATGATAATAGTGGAACATTTTATGAGACAACTACCTCATGCTTTCAATGGATCTTATGACCCAGTAGTGGCAGAAGGATGGATTCAATCCCTTGAAAAGATATTCGATGTTATGGGGTGTTCATATAATCAAAAGGTAAGTCTTTCCATTTATCTTTTTGAAGGTAAATCTCATCATTGGTTGCAAATGGTAATAAATATCAAGGATAGAAATGATATTGATGCCTTAGAGTGGGATGAATTTAAAAGTATTTTCCTTGAAAAATATTTTCCTAAGGTGGTGTGACTTAGGATGGAGAATAAATTCCTTGAATTAAAGATAAAGGAGGAATATTTAGTGGTTGTGTATGAAGTGAACTTCACCCTACTATCAAGGTATGCTCCAAATATTATTCTGGATATTGATAGAAAAATCAACTGCTTTTACTCAGGATTGAAGCCAAGGTATCGAAGGGCATTTGCCTCCCATTAATTAAAATGTTATGGGAAACTTGTGTGATGTATTGAGAGGGTAGAGATGGAGTTCTCTGATGGTCATGTTCATTTTGGAAACAATGAGAATAAGAGGTCCATATGGAAAGTGATGAGTAAGAATCAACCAAAGAAATATGATGGTAAGAAAATACAGTTTACTATTTGTGAAAAGTGTGTAAAGAATCACCCTGGGGAATGTCGTACTAAAACTAGGAAGTTTTTTCAATGTGCTAAGTTTGGACATATGGCCCGAGACTGTAATGAAAATGATCCTAAGAATAATCATGATAAGAAAATTGTTAAGTGTTTTAAATGTGGTGAGATGGGTCATTATGAAATTTTATTCCCAAATAGAGATCTGAATGAAGCAAAGAAGCCAGACTATAGGAATAAAGGTGTAGTGAGATATTTTGTGACTAAGTCAGTAGATTTCGGTCCATCCAATGATGTGGTATTAGGTACTCTATTCATTTAATCAGATTTTTCTAAAGTTTTGTTCGATATGGGGTCTACACATTCCTTCATCTCTGAGAAAGTTTCCTATAAATTGAAAATATCACCTCAACAAATGAGACCAGAACTTTTTGTTAAAAAACCAGGGTAAAATATTATAGAAAAAAAGTAATTATAAGAATCATTCTATTACGGTATGTGGAAAGACTTTACCAAAAAACCTTTCTGTTTTACCCTTATTCAAGTTTGATGTTATTCTGGAAATGGATTGGCTTTATATTTATTATACTAATATTGATTGTAGAGCTAAAGAAGTTGTTTTTCAAAAAGAGTTTCAGTTTGTATACAAGAATGAACCCATACAATTGATAACATATCAGGATTCTGAGAAACTATTGAAAGATGGAAATGAAATTTATCTTGCTCATATTTTTGAAAACAAGGAAACTATTCAGATTAATGATGTCCTAGTGGTAAATGAATACCTTGATGTTTTTACTGATGAGTTACCTAGTTTCATACCTGATCGGGAAGTCAAATTCACAATTGACTTAGTTCCTGATGCTAAGACAATTTTAAAACCCCCATATCATATGGATCCAATAGAACTTCTTGAATTGAAAAAATCATTTGAAGGAATTTGTTAATAAAGGATTCATTCATCCTAGAATATCACCCTGGAGAGCTCCTGTTTTGTTCATTAAAAAGAAAGATGGTTCCATGATACATTATGTTGATTTTAGATCTTTGAATAACATCTCTATTAAAAACAAGTATCCTTTCCCTCACATTGATGACTTGTTTGATCAGCTCCAGAGAGCTCAGTATTTTTCCAAGATTGACTTGAGATCAGGACACTATCAGCTAAAGGTAAAAGAGGATGACTACTCGAAAATAGCCTTTCGTACTAGATATGGGAATTATTAATTTTTTTTATGTCATTTGGGTTAACTAATGCACCTACTGTATTAATGGATCTTATGAATAGAATATTTCATGAGTTCTTGGATAAGTTTTTGGTTGTGTTTATTGATGACATTATGGTGTTTTCTAAGAGTAAATAATAGCATGAAAAACATCTAATGGTTGTTTTACATACCTTAAAGGAAAAAAGAAATTGTATGGAAAATTCAGAAAGTTTGATTTTTGGTTACAATAGATTTCTTTTCTTGGGAACATTATAAATAATAATGGAATAATAGTTGATCCTACCAAAAAAAGAGTGGTTGATGAATGTCCAAGACCCAAAAATGTTATAGAGATTCATGGTTTTATTAGATTAGCATGTTATTACTAAAGGTATGTTAAAACTGTTTCACTGTTATCTAGTCCACTAACCAAGTTAATTTGAAAAGGGATTAATTTTATATGGACAGAAAAATGTAATGTTTGTTTTCAGGAAATGAAGAAGAGGTTGGTGAATGCTCCAGTTTTGGCCTTGCCTTCCGGAAATGGTGAGTTTTTTATCTACATAGATGCTTATTTGAAGGGTCTTGGTTGTGTTTTGATGCAGAATGATCAGGTAATTGATTATGCTTCAATAAAACTAAAACTCCATGAGTTAAATTATCCCGCACAAGATTTGGAATTGGCAACTGTGGTTTTTTCTTTGAAAAATTGGAGGCATCATTTATACGGAGCCAAATGTAAAATATTTATTGACCATAAAAGTTTGATGTATATATTCACTCATAAGTAATTAAACATGAGGTAGAGAAGATGTCTTGAACTAATAAAGGATTATGATTTCATGATCAATTACCATCCAGGAAAAGAAAACAAAGTGGCTGATTCCTTGAGTTGAAAACATCATGCATCATTAACCATGTTACGTAAGGAACATGATCCGTTGATTAATGATTTGATGAATTTTGGCTTATAAGTTGTTGTTATAGGGAATACATCTATTTTTCTTCAGGTTTTCATGTATTCATCACTATCAGACATAATTAAGCGACCACAAAAGGAAAGAAGTGAGCTACAGAAAAAATTTAGAATTGGTTAAAATGGGTAAGCTTCTAGAATTTAACCATGATAAATATTGTGTTTTAAGATTTGGAAAAGGGTTGTGTGTGCCTTGTGATTCCCAGTTGATGAAATATTTGTTGTATCAAGATCATATTTCTCTATTTTCAGTTCATCCTGTAAGTAATAAGATGTACAGAGACCTTTGAAAGTATTACTGTTGTGATATAATGAAAAGGGTTATTGCCGAATTTACTGTGAAATGTTTGACTTGTCAATAGGTTAAAGTAGAGTGGTAGTTACTGAAGGGTATGCGTCATCCTTTTCCATTTCAAGTGTGGAAATGGAAAAATATATCCATGGACTTCATGGGGGGACTACCAAAGACTTCTTGAGGTAACAATTTGATTTGGGTTATTTTTGATCGGCTGACAAAATATGTACATTTTCTTTATATTCGAGATACAATGTATTTGGACCAGCTTTCTCGACTGTACATCAATGAGATTTTTAGTTTAAATGGAGTTCCTCTCTCCGTTATATCTGATCAGTATCTCAGGTTCACTTCTAACTTTTTGAAGGGCCTTCAGAAGTCATTGGGTATAGAATTAAATGTTAGTATAGCTTTTCATCCTCAATCAGACAGGAAGACAGAAAAAAAAAATTAGACTTTGGAGGATATGCTTCAAGCTTGTTCAATGGACTACTAAGGAAGTTTAGATCAATATATTTCTTTATTTGAGTTTTCTTATAATAATAGTTTTCATTCTAGTATTCATATGGCACCTTTTGAGGCATTATATGGGAAGTGGTGTCGGAATCCAGTGTTTTGGGATGAAGTTGGTGAAAGAAAGTTGATGGGGATGAAATTAGTAGAAGAAGTGGCTGAGAAAGTGAAGATGATCCAGCAGCACATGAGGATAGATCAAATTAGGCAGAAAAGTTATGTAGATAACAGAAGGAAAGACTTCTCATTCGAGGTAGGTGACCATGTTTTCCTTAAAATCTCTCCTTGAAAAAGTGTGATGTGTTTTGGTAAGAAAGGGAAGCTAATCCCACGGTTAATCGGTCCTTTTAAAATCCTGGTGAAAGTTGTACCAATTTCATATCGAGTATCTTTGCCTTCGAGTTTGTCTTAGGTACACAATGTTTTTCATATTTTGATGTTGAGAAAGTATGTGCCTGATTCAACTCATGTTTTCAGCCCAGAAGTAGTTCAGATGGAACAAAACCTTTCTTATGAAGAGAAATCAGTTTAGATTCTTCATTGAAGGGAACACGTATTGAGGAATAAGGTAATCCACCAAGTAAAGGTTTTTTGGATAAACCACATGGTAGAAGAAGAAACTTGGGAGTCTAAAAATTCTATGAGGGAAAGGTACCCTCAATTGTTTAATATGTAAATAAAATTATGAGGATGAAATTTCAATAAGGTGGGGAGAATGTAACACCCCAAGGTTTTCTAAAAATAAATTGAAATTATTAACACTTTTTTAAGTAGATAATTAAAACTTTCCTTTAAATATAATTTTATTACTTCTATGTTTTGAATTTAAAAAAAATTCATCTACAATTGTGATCAGTAAGTTATTATAAGTTTAATGAAACTAACTTTTTTTGAGTGAATAATAACATACCCTTATGAATAGTAATTTGACCCTAATGAATAGTAAATCTTATTATTATTTTATTTTCTTAAGGCTTTAAGATATTGACATCTTGGTTAATTTTTCAATGTGATATAAAAGCATTTATCGAATTAAAATTGTTAATTTTTAAATTAAGTATTATTTTATTTAAAAATTAAATTAATAATATTTAGATATTATTTTTGAATAATGGATTCCATTTTTTAATTCCACACATTGAAAAATTGTAAGGGTAAATTTTTGTTATTTTTCTAAAACAGTTGATTTTTCAGTGAATAGAAAAAATACAGTTTTGGGTTTCAGTGTCTTTAATGACAACATTAATGATGTAATAATGATTTACCAATTATATTTTAATTGTGTACAGTAAAATAAATTGTGAGTTTTACCAAGTGGCTAATACCTTGGGCAAATACCATGGGCAAGCCCATGGTTGTGCAAATACCACTAACAAGGCGTCCCTTGGAAATTAATGAAATATTCCCTCACTTTTGATATAAATATCAACCCATTCCTTCATTATATTAATTCCAAATTCCTAATCAATGATGATCTGGCCACTTTACCTCCCTATTAGTCCTCCCAAGGTGTCCTCAAGCCCCCAATGTCCCAACCTTCAAGTTCTAGTAGTTACTCTACAAGGTAAGAGAATTTTCAACTCCTTTTTTTTCCATTCTAGTTCTCTTTTATGTGGTATAACTTTCAAGTTTCCATAACATGTTGATATTTCCTTTTTATTATTGCTCTATTATTTATTATGATTCATTTCTGGATGGGTGACCCTTTTCCCCTCTCTTTTTAATGTTTTCTAAAGCCCTGTTGCATAGCTGTTAGGCTGCAAAATTTTTGTAAAGGATTTCTCAACTAATTTTTTATTTTGAGTTCCTTTCTTTTCTTATTAATTCCTCATATCCTATTATACAAGAGGTATTAAATATCAAAAAATCTTATATATTATTTATTTTTTCATGTTCATGAAAAATTCATCACCATTATTCTTATCCTCTCCAACTTATTCGAGGATTTAAAACACCATCCGTGAGGTGTCGATTTACCGACATCATGGACAATGTGATTTTAATTTCATTTACTTTCTTCAATTCTGGTCATGAAACCATTTTTAAGGTTGAACCAAGTTATAATTTATTTATTATATATTATATAAGGTTCTATAATATTCGTGTACGCATGTTATCAATTTATGAAACAAATGAGTTGATTACGATGGAAGAATCGCCAAAATGACCTAAACAAATATCAATAATGTCTTAACATATGAATAATCATCATGTAAGAATTAAAAATGATAAATAGTTTAATTTATGGTTATAGAAATATATAAATACCACTCCATTACAATTCTTTAGTTTCACTTCCAATCGAAAAGAACATCCATCATGGACTGATTATGGAAATCATGTAAAGAATACTCCCAAAACAATGGATAGAACAAAATACTAACAATTAAAGCGTGAAATAGTGTTTTAGAATGATCATATATGATGTTATAAAGATTAATTTGTTTCTTTAATATAATAATAACACTCTTTTAACCATTATACAAGATGTTTAAACAATTTTAAGTAAGACAAACCCGAGGTAAGGGAATTCATAACCTCATTTCCATTCTGGGGTTAACTCTCTACTTAGTTATTTGTGTTGTATTAAAAAAATTTGTGTGATGAATTATGTTTATATTATGTTTCTTTATATGTATTTACAGTTTATATACATATTCCATCCACTCAATTCATTCTCACTTAAAATATATGATATTTATAAGGGGATTTTATTTTAAAATACTATTTTAAAATTCTATTTTACAAAATTCAAAAACAATGTTTTTATGAAATTATTAATGTTGTATGATTATGTTATAGTTCTTGGGAATTTTTTATGATGAAGGGTGGGACTTATATCTCCCTCTAATGCATTGGTTATGTGTAATTTGGAGGTGGGATATATGGTTACTCCATGTGTAACTATGAGGGTTACACAAATTGTAAGGTAGCCATGAGGGTTACAAGTTATAAGGTAGCTATAAGGGTTACAATATTATGTAAGTAATTCCCCCAATATACCATTATGGTTATATTTATGTTATTATGTTTTTTTGGATCTTCTGTAAATCTCATGTTTCACAAATTAGTTTATATGGGTGACAAGTATGTCATTTGAAAATGATTTCACACGTTACAAGTATTCATGGACTAATGTGTTCTTTCCTTCTTTTTATATCCCTTAATGAGATTTTTGTTCTCATCCCATGTTTTTAAATTATTTTCATAGGTTATAAGGATGTGTAATACAGATAATGAATCCAATTTAAATGTTTGAATAATTGTCAAAGAAATCTTGTTTTGTTTGAAAAAATTTATATTTTGAAAGAAATGAATAATGTTTTAATTGTATCCACTATGTAATAATGTGAAATGTTTTGAATGTATTATATCCCAATTATCTAAATCTATCAACTTGAAGAGATAATCAATGTGAAAGGAAGTGATATCTTGACTAAATTCAAGATTATGTAATGTAATTAGGTCAGGTCCTTAAAGATTTCATATCAATGCAGTTACCTTAGAGGTATTGGGATATACACAACGTATTTCATGTTTCTCAGCAACGGTGTTACTTTTCAGACCCACCTCACGTTTTTCAACCCAAGGAGGTTGAGTTGGATGTGGATTAATCCTTTTAGGAGCACCCTATTCGGATTATGGATCTTAGTATGAAGGTTCTCTATGGCCGGTCTGTTCCTCTAGTACGGGTACTATGGCAGTACGGGTGAGTACAGGATAAGACATGAGAGAGAGAGGTTGATGTTCAATCATAGTGGCCAGATTTGTTTGATGTTTCTTCTTCCCCACCCTTGGAAGGGAAATTTAGGGATGAATTACTTTAAGGGGGAAGTTTGTAAGCACCTATATCTTCATTTCAGGTATGTATCTTTGTTTCAGGTTATTTTTTATGAAAAGGGAAGAAATGGAAATTTTATATGTACACGCCATGTACCCAGTTGACGCATGTAGCCATTTATAGGCCATGTAACGGCCAAGTACATGTCCATGTAAGTGACCTAGAAGACCACCTAAAGTGGGATCTGGTTGAGGCTAGTACATGGTGTTTACATTAGATAAACACACCATGTATTTTTCTTTTTATTTGATTAATCAGAGCAGGGTTGCATCTAATATTCATAACACTCTTCTTCTCCCCTTGCCTCGTATAGGAGAGTGAAGAACGGCCGAGAAACTTCAATCTCCTCTCATTCCTCCATCCGAGCTTCGATTGAGACACTTCCGGGTTCATTGGATTCCCACAGGTGTGTTCTCTCTTCTCTGAGAGCCTCTCTTCATGATTTATCATCTATCGTGAGTTACTCAAGGTTGAAATTTTTTGACATTTTTCTATATCCATGATGTTCTAGGCCAATTCAAGGGATGATGTTATAGAGTTTTCATCATACAACATCAAGGTAGGTGGTTTGTTCCTCTATTTTATTGTCTTTGGATTATATCTGCTTCGAGTTCCGAATACCCATGTTTGGGTTATTGCGTTTTGTGGATTATTAACCCTGTTTAAGACCTATTATGGTGATTTTGATTGAGGAAGGGTTATTGATTATGAATAATGTCCATTACCTTGATTATGGATGTGTTTCCCATATTCGTTTGATTATGGTCATTTGGTCTAGAAGCATGTTAGGCTTGCTTTTTTTCCATGCCTTGTGTTTTTAAGATGAAGTTACTATTTATTTTAGATATGAATGTGTTCCTAATTGTGAAAGTATGACCAAGGGTAATTAATTATAACATATTCCCAAGGTATGGTCATTTATGTATGAATTGTTGTTAGGTTTACCCAGAGGTATTGACTGTGAGAGCTGTCGGGTGGTCATGGACCAGAGGGGTTAGACCGTGAGAGCTACCTAGAGGGTCATTATTAAATGAATATTGGACAATAAGTAAATGACTTTGAGAGCTTCTAGGGGGTCATTATATTTTATTGATGTTATTAAGACCAAGGGGTATTGATCGTGAGAGCTACATAGGTGGTCGTTTGTAATTGATTTGTGCAATGTGGGACCAAATGGATTAGATTGTGTGAGCTTTCCCAGATGGTCATTATTACTTATTGAATTGATGATATATTAATCCATAGGGGTTAGACTGTGAGAACCTTCCCATAGGGTTGATTTTTAATTATTGTGACTAGTCTTCCAAGCTAAGGCACAAGCTTGGACTCAGTCTTATGGGTTTTTTTAGATGGTCTTTTGAGATGTCTATTTGTTATATTATATAGGGTGATATAGAGATTAGACTAGATCATAATAATACATTATTCAATGATTTAATAATTAATAAATGTAAATTAATGTAATTGAAAAACTGTAGGATTGTTTCCTAGATACATGTGACATGCACCATTTATTTATATATGTTTCAGTTGTTTACACTATCATTATTCCACTGTTTACTTATGTTGTATGGAATTAATGCTTATGTTACTATTACTATTTGTTATTTCATTGTGTATACTCTTCCAATGAGGTAATAGTTTCCCCATTATAAATCCTTGGCCCTCACTGCTAGTCGGTAGCCTCTGGAATTTGGGGAAATGCACTTGAGGTTATGTGGTTGACCGGGTTCAGGGAACCTTTGGTCGGCACCCAGAATCGAGACATTTCATGAGACACAACTGAAAAATAAGTAATGAAACAAATATCATACTAATGTAAAACCCTAGGTCTATAATCTTAGTCATCTGGGAAAGTGTGATCATAAATATCCATATTTATATGTGTATATTTTTTTAGTCCAATACCAATATATATATACATAAATATAAAAAAAAATGAGTATAATAAATGAATGAAAATAAAACTAATCGGAAGTCGATCCTTGGGACTATAATCCCAATCGAATGGACATCCTATGAAATTTAATAGAGCTAGATGTTGTGGAAATCAAGGCATGTATCATTAATTTTATCTCTCAATCCTCATATTCAATCGAGAAATAACTACTTTGGCATGTACCCAAAATTCCTCTGGGAAATATATATCCCCATAAGGGGAGAATTGTTTTAACCCTGGGTTCACCTATAATCACCTCCAATAATTATAAATAAGGATTCAAGGAAGTTGATTCACACATCCTACAAATGTCCAAGAGTTTGAAAACATGCTTATAATTCTATGTAAATATGGTCCAATGTATAATCCTTAAGTCCTAGTCCATATGACATCATGACATTGTAACATGTATAATCATTAATGGGATCACCCATATGAAATTTGAAAAAAAAAATGATTTCAACTGAACCCAGGTACATTCTCAACACCCATTCACAAGAAAATTTTTATTGGTGCATATACCCGACCCTATGGGGAATCCTAGTCATCCCTCGAGGATAGTGTAATCATCCATCGAGTACAAGTATCATAAACAGTGAGGATATATATTTCCACTACATGGATCTAGAAATTGACTAGGTAGACTGTAATCATCCCAATCACTTGGGAGAGAGTAATCATCCATGATTATATATCAAATATTTGGAACACCTTGTCCAACATTGATATTTAGTAACTGATTCAGGATTGAATAATGATCCCTATCCCTCGGGAGAGATTAATCATCCTTGAGTATCATCGGATCGAGGAGAGTGTAATCATCCTCATCATATATAAAATAGAAGATTAAAGAATAGACCTCATCACTCATGAGATCATAATCATACATGAGTATTCATAATAGGTACATCATGCCCACTTATCATAGTTAAGCTCAAAATATGGTAAGTAGGATGCACCTCTGAGAATCCCAATATACAATAATCAAAAAATATATCTAGGCTCAACAGACAGGTCCTAGGTAGTACCTCTGGGTATACAAATAAATATGAGGTGACATGGCTTAGAATATAGATCCTATAAAAGCACGTCTTGGAATCCCAAAGTGAATTAATGATGCCTCTTATCAAGTTCAATATCCAAAAACCATGAACTAGCTCTCGTAAGAATTGCTAAATCATCAATAAACAAGGGAAATTATAATGACTAGATTAGGGGTTTTTGAATGCCTAAACCCAACACTACTATTATAACCACTAGGTATTTCATGTTTGGTGCGGGTTATAATGTGAGACCCATTACCATCTCGACCAAAACCATTCATACTAGCTCAGGTTCAGAAAACATTAGAGAACATACTCAGGCCCCCATATCACAAGAGAAAATATGTATCCTACTCAAGATCCTTATTAGAAAAGGTTATGGAAGAATCCTACATGAGATCATCATGCTCCATTCATAATAAATTGAATCCTACTTAATATTCTTATATGTGAAGGTTAAGGATTAATCTTATATGATGACAAGTCAATAGAGGGATCCTACAAGGGATCATTAGATATGTATATAAGAAGGGGCATCCTACAGAAGAACCTCGCAACATGGTACGAAGGTGGAGGAATCCTATATATAGAACAATATACTAGTATAGGGTTCCTATAATGGATTTCCTAGTTCAACTTATAAGAAATGATAACCCATATGGGATCCTAGTAATAGTAAGAAGATAAATGAATCCTAGAAGGGATCCTCTAAGTATAAACTTTAATAGAATAATCCTACAAGGTATCCTTAGAAACAACGAGTCTCACAACCTCATAGGCCAAAAGGGAACATCACACAAGGAAGACACCCCCAAAGGAAAGTTATGAAAGAATTAGTCACAATAGAGAGATCATAACCCATCTCAAAAAATGTCTCAACTAGGTTGTTCCAAACACCCATCCTATTACTCTCAATTCATGTATCTCTTTCAAGATATGAATTAATTTGATAACTAGAGGAAGAACATCTCCATTTATAAAAAAGGTCTGAAATGCCACCAAGGATCCCTTCGGTTAGCGTAAGGGTATAACCATCATGATTTATGTGAAAATATACTTATAATGGACTATTAAAGGGTATAATTACAACTCATAGAGAAAAGGACATGAAAAAATCTCAAAATTTTAGTAGGGGAGGAGTAAACATCTTGTGTACCCTAGTACGCGATGTGTACCTTCAAGGCCCCACTTGGGTGTGTACTCCTGCTTGTACATATCATGTAAATGCCCAAGTACATGTCTTGTTGGTCCTATACATAGTGCGAACACTATACATAGTAAATTTTCCAGTACCTCACATGTCCTCTCCATGTTTATGGTTCCTACATGTAATTCTACATGGCATGAAACCCTCATGATGTATGTTTGTGTACTCTACATGGTGATGTGGCCCTATAAGGGAAACATGGTCTAGTACTCATATACACAGCTGAGTCCCAGTACATGGTGTGTAAGGCCCATACATGGAATTTATTTTTGAATATTCATCTTCCCTGAATATAAAGAACACAAGACATGTTTTCCCTAGACAACATGTTGTGTAAATGGTTTTCCTAAATTAAAAACCCCAAAATTATCTTGAAACACCCATTTTCTCAATAAAAGATATAGATTAGACAACTATGGGTCTAAAGGAAGAATAAAATGATATTAAAACTTGAAAATATTTAATATATGAGGAGTTTTGGAAAAAATTAAAAATGTCATACCTTTGCGAAGAATCTAAAAAGATTTGCCTGTTTCCACGGTCCATAGTTGCGCATGATGACTCAGCATGTCCCTATCTCCAAAGAGGTACCCTTCCTTTTATCCCAATACTTTTCTCTCTCCCTATCCAATTTTTCTCTCTCATCCATGAGAAGGAGAAGACATATGGGAATGAATGAGAATCCATAGGAATAAATAAGAAAAGTAAAATTAAGGAAAGAAAAGATGAAAATAAAAGGGGAAAAAAGATAAATAAAAGGTGGTTTGGGCCATCCCCTACACCTAACATGAATTTATGTCCCACTATGGAAAATATCCCCATTCTGGAATTAATGGTGGAGAATAAATCTCAATCAGAAATTCCTAAAATTATATTTACAAATTAATCTTTGAAAATAAATGTATATTTAATTAAAATAAATATTAATCATTAATTATTATGGTAAAATTAAAACTGCTCAAATTTCTATCATACTCATGTTCTAGGATAAGAAACCTATTCTAGGACCAATAGAGTGGTAAAAAATTACATAATATCATATGATAGGGGGAAATACCATTTTACCCCTTACATGAATCCAACACCAGAAATTCAAATTTATTCACAAAATTCACGTCCAGAAAAACACAAGACCTTAAAATTTACATCAGAGATGTCATTATTCACTGGCTAAAAAATGAATTCACAGTTCTAATTTCAGAAATTTTGATTAAATTGATGGTTGGATACCATTCCCTCTTTTTAAAGGATTTCTATTCTAAATATATAAAAAATCCAAATGGACCATAAAGATGAATAATATACTACCTTAAAGGAACACCAAGGAGTATATTTATATTGTTTGATTCCCTTTTTCATAAATAATGTTCTTCCTAAATACCAACACACCACACATTGACTCCTCAAACCCATTTTGGGTATTTCCATCAAGTTATATATTGATGATTTGGTGATAAAATCTAGTTATCATTTTGAATTTATTACTAATTTGAAGATCATTTTCAACATGTTGTGTAATATATGATAAAAATGAACCCCTTGATATTTTCCTTTAGTTTTACCTCATAAATGTTATTTAGATTTTTAGTATGTCATCATGGCATGGAATTCGATCCAAAGAAGTAAAATTTTATCCCTATAATGTTACCTCCTCATAACCAAAATAGTTGAGAGTAATATAAGTATTTATTCCCAATAATCAATGATTTATAAAAAATTATTAGTAGATAGTGTTTTCCATTCATCATGTTAATGAAAAATGGTTCACTTATCAGTTGACATATAACTACAAAGAATAATTTTATAGTTTTAGTAAATATCTCTTAATTACACTAGTTTTGATACCACATATCAAAGAATGAAAAATAATTTATATGTGATAGAATTCGAGAGATATATGGGTTGATTATTTAGAGGAAAAAAATAACACCAGGAATGAAAATATCCTCTATTACCATAGTTGAACAATGCTCGATACTGAGTCTTGTTTTTTTAGATATTGAGAAGAACTGTCTAAATCTAATATTTTCAGTTTAAAAAATATAGGCACTACCTACCAAACCATGAAGACCATTTAATTTATTAAAAATTTTCAATCAAGTGTTTCATCAACCATTCTATGTTGAATTGATGGATGACAAGGTGGAAAGTCATAATTCAATAGATTCATATTTATTACATACCCGTGAATGTTTTAAAAGAGAGTTCATTAGCATATTTTCTCATAGATTATCCCCCTTTATAAGAAATATATATTAATACCTAATATCTAGAAGAATAAATATTCTCATAATAGGAATCCTCCCCAAACATGGGGGATGTATTTTTGGGGGGCCTCCAAAATCCCAATAGGAATGAGGATGAAAGGCCTCATGCTCAAAAAAATAAACATTGGAGTAATTATTATTTCTCCCACAAAATATATCCTACATTATTTATTCCTAGTGTCTAAAGGATTCACAAAAAATTAGTATCTAACCCCATATTACTAGTCTATACCATGTGCTATAAATATTAGTGAACCAAATGAAGGTAAAAGATGATTCAGAGTTGGTAATCAAAATATTATATAGTCTTTATGATATATGAAAATAATAGAGGATCCCCAAACTCATCTATGTTTGAGGATTGATAGAAAAATTCCCATTGGAGACCACATTGATTCATATACTGTGACCACAGAATGCTCAATAATATGAACTAGAAAATGTAGTTTCAACTTTGGAAGATCCAATATAGAAAAAATAGTCATCAACATTTCACATCCAATAATAGTATCACCATTTTTCCAAAGTAACTTTGAATGTATCGATAAACTTAATTACACCCCTAAAACATATAGCTACCTTACTCTTATTACATTACTATTACAACATTTTAATGGTAAACAACTTAAAAACATTACACAATGAGGTTCCAAAGGTTTCGTGTCTTTGAAAAATTAGGACCATACATAACTTTTATAACATAAAACATAATCATTTATTTAATTCATTCTTCTCTAGATTCTTATTTCCTCTAGTGTTATCCTTAGTGAAATTAGTCACCTAAGGATATACATAAAAAATGGATGAGATAAAAGACCAGTATGAGGATAGATAAGAAAATGAAACAATAAAACATGGGGTTAGCATAATCATTATCATCATAATGTAGTCATATGATCTTAATCATAAGAGGAAGCATTAAGAAAATAATTGGAATGTGTAAATGCATAAAAATGAAACATCTTGTCAAAGTAGTCATCTAACACACATAGTTTTGAACAAATATATCATCATGTTCACCCATATTTTACATTAACACATGAGATTAATCACATTACCCAATGAATTGGAGAAATGTATAATTCTGGGTGCACCCATCACATCATAATATTTACATTGTGCTGTATGATTTTGGGCACACCGTTCACATCATAACATTTACATTATCATGCATGCCAAATAGAAAATATATCAATCTTGAACATATAATAACCCATGGAAAGGAATGGGTTGATTTCATAATAATACATTCATAATAATTTGGTTACAAAATGAAAAATATAATAAAATACATGATATAAGACTCGTCAACTATAAGTGAAGGAAACAATCTTGAGAAGTAAAAGGTGTATTTTTTTATAAAGAAGAGTTATTTTGGAAGACATTTAGTTTGTCATAAAATCATGTAAAAAACATGTATATCCCAGAAAAGGTTAGATAATGTTGTAAAAAATATTTTTAAGGAATAACCATACTGAAATTGGGGTGAAAGATGGAGAAACCCAAGGAATGAGAGTTGGGTTTGAGAATTCCCCTTACATTTTGTCCAAAATCTTCCTTCACGATAATATCCTATATAATCCTATTATATTAATTAATTAAAAGATAAAAAACCTTTTATACATGAATATGATTCATTATGGTTTTATTATGTTCATTTATAGGCTGTTGGATGAGTTATATAGTCTAAATTCATTATTTGGGAGTGTTCGTTTTCTTAGTTTTCATGATCAGTTCACTTGTATACATGAATGGAAGTTTGTGTAAGATGCGGATAAACATCCAGAATTGTTATTATATGTTTCTAATGATATTACAGAACTATAAATGATCTTATGAAGGATTTTTTTATATACCATGATGATGATTCATTACATAAAATTTAATGATGATCGTTTTAGTTTAATTTGGTGGTTTTTTTATCGCAAGGAACTTCTTTTGTTTTATAATTTAGTACTATGTGTATAAGTTAGTTCCAGAACATAAAAGGGGTTAAAAAATAAAATTTACAATATTTCTTCATAAATATAATTGTTTTATTAACATCCTTGAAGGTATTTATGGAAAATGAATGTTCATCACCCATGATGTTGGTAAATTGGTACTTCATGGGAGATGATTTCATTTTTAAAATAAGAGAGGGGGGAGTTTAATTTTGGATCTTCCATTAAACTGATATAATTTCAGTATATATAAGGTACTATAATTATAATGAAATTTTAATTAAGGTAGGTGTGGAAATAATAAGAAAATGAATTTAAATTAATAGTAAATTAAAACAAAAGAGTGTGGATTTACCTATTGAATTATCTTCCTTGAGAGCCTATTTAGAAAAGATGTTTTGGTATTTTTATGAGACCAAGAGCTCCTAGATGTGTTTAAGGGGATAGGGAGGATATTTGAAAAGAATATAGTCAAGTATCAAGGACTGTTAGGTGTGAGGAGAAGAGGGTGTGAGTGGTGGTATTTATAGTGGAGGGGAGGGTTGTTTTCTTATTATTTTAATCATCAGTTTTTTATTTTTTTCAAGAGAAGAAATAGTGAAAAGTTTTGTGAATAAAAACCATAATTGGATCATGTGAGTTAGAACTGATAGTTCTTACATTATCTATGACTCAATTAATGTTTATTTTATCTTATAATGTATATATACTATAAATTATTGTATTTTACTATTCACCAAAACTTCAAGTATTTCAGAAAAAATATCATAAATTCACCCTAACCATTTGTGGATGTGTAAAATTCAAAAATGAACTCCATTTTATGAAAATAATTTTTGAAATATGAGTAATTTAATTTTTCATTGAAATCATCATTTACATGGAAAGTACAGATTTTAAAATTATAATTGATTTTGTAACACTTTAAAAAATTACTTAGCTCTCATAAAATTATATTAAAATAATAAGACATAAACATGTTAATATAAGAATTTATTTTATTAAAATATATTTTATTTAAATTATTAATTATAAATTTTAATTTAATAATTATTACCTACAAAAACACCAATCACTTAATTAATAATTTTAAAACATTTCTTTACTTAGTCTATTATACCATTCTTTTATTTATATGATGCCTATATTTTAATTATATTTTCATGGGTGAGTATATTATTCATTTGGTCAATTTACTATTCATAAGGGTCATATTACTATTCATAAGGGTGACATTACTATTCATAAGGGTAGGTTACAATTCACTAAAAATTATGTTCTTCCTATTAGACTTCAAATATCTTACTAATCACAACAGTGTATATCATATTTTAGAAATTCAAATCACGGAAGTGGACAATTGTGTCTAATGAGTAGTCTATAAAATTCACATAGTATTTAGTAGCATGATGTGGAATTTTGTTTCCTAATGTGATTTTATGTGGCATAATTATAAGAATGTAATTTCCATTGATAAAACATTGGGTCGTTAAATTCTTCCCCCATTTTGAAATTTCACCCTCAAAATTTTGTTTTACATAAATAGGTGAGGGTACTTCTCCTTCATCACCACATCTGGTTCCCAAATTTCTTCTTCATACTTATGGTTCCTCCACAACACTTTGACACGGTGGGTTGACTTGTTGTATAGAACATTATCTATCTGGTCCAGAATCTTTATTGGATTCTCCTCAGAAGATAGATCATCCTCTACCTATACCAACTCTGAATTCCATACATGTGAGGGATTTGGAATGTACTTCCTTGGGAATGATACATGGAACACATCATGAACTCGAGCCGTATTAGGTGGAAGTGCTAGTCGATAGGCCATTACTTCTATACCATCAAGGATCTAAAAGAGGATAATGTATCTTAGGCTTAGCTTCCATTTCATTCCAAACTACATGAATCTCTTCCATTGTGATATTCGAAGGAATACTTTATCTCCAATGTAGAACTCAATGTCCCTTTAAGAGTTGTTAGCATAGCTCTTTTACAGACTCTGAGTAGCATTGATATTTTTTTTAATGACTTGAAACTTCTCTGTCATCTCTTTCATAAGATCACATCCAAGTATATTTCTTTTCCAAACTTCATCCCAATAAGTTGGAATTCTACATCACGTTCTATATAGAGCTTTTTATTGAGACATCTGAATACTCGAGTGGAAGCTATTTTTGTATGAGAACTCAAAAAATGGGAGATTCTGATCCCATACCTATTTGAATTCTAAATAATAGACTCTTAAAATACCTTTATGCATCTGAATAGTCCTTTCAGTTTTTCCATCAGTTTGGGGGTGTTAGGTTATGCTGAAATTCAATTTAGTACTCATAGAAAGTTCAAGATTCCTCTATAATTTAGATTTGATCCTAGTATCGTGATCAGAGACAATCGATTTTGGAACCCCATGCATTCTCACCACTTCCTTCACATATATCTTACCTATTTTTTCAAGTGAGAAATCTTCCTAAATAGAAATAAAGTGGGACGTCTTGGTGAGTCAGTCCACCACAACCCATATCGCATTATTTTCTTTGGATGTCTTTAGGAGACCCGTGACAAAGTCCATGGGGACATTCTCCTATTTCCATATGGGTATAGAAAATGGATTCATCATCCCTTTGGTCTTCTTTCACTCTACTTTAACTTACTGACATATCAAACACCTTGAGATATAATCTACAATCTCTTTCTTCATGTTATCCCACCAGAAGTGTTCTCGGTGATCACATTACATCTTGGTGATACCAGGATGGATATAGAATGTGTAGCTATGTTTATTATCCAATAGATCCTTCTTTATCCCAGGTGATGAAGGCACACAAAGACTTATTCCAAACCAAATTACAACATCATCATCGATATAGAACTCATATAGATTCCCTTCCTTTACTGCATTCACCCTCTTTTTCTACTCTAGATCATCCCTTTGGGCCTCCTTAATCGTCTCTTGGATAGATGGTTGGGAAATCATTTGGGAAATGTAGGATGTATTCCCTATCATTGTGATTTCTAAATCCAACCTTTTAATATCCATGAAGATAGGGTCTTTTTCAATCTCAAACATGGATAGAGTAGTATGAGAGTCAACTATGTTATTCGCCTTGCCAAGATGATAGTGGTTAATGTAATCATAGTATTTGATTTGCTCTAACCATCTCCTTTGAATCATGTTGATATCCTTTTGTGTGAATATATAGTTTTGGCTCTCTTGATTGGTACATATGCCACACTTCTCACCATACTGGAAGTGCTTCTATATTTTCAAGGAAAAAACATAGTTTCTAGCACCAGATCATGTTTTGGGTATTTTTTCTCATGGTTATTCAACTGTATTGAGGCATATGTTATCAAATTATCATTTTTCATTAGTAAAAACCCAGGACTTTTTTGGAAACTTCACTATGTATCACAAAAATTTCCCCACTTTTTGTTAATGTGAGTATAGGTGTAGTGATAAGCCTTCTCTTTAGCTCCTTGAAGCATTCCTCGCATTCTTAGATCCATAAATAATTTACCCCTTTCCTTGTTAACATAGTTATCATTCTTGAAAATTGTGAGAAATTTCTCTCAAAATATCAATAGTACCCCGCTAATCTAAGAAAACTTCAGATTTCAGTGTCACTAGAGGGTCTGGTCCATTATTAAATTACCTTTTTTAAGGGTCCATAGAAATTCTCTCAATTGTATTCCATGTCCCAAAAATGTGACTTTTTTGCATACAAAATTCACAATTTCTGAACTTGGAATACAAATTCTCCTTCCTTAATGTCACCAACACATGTCTTAGATGTTCTTCATGTTCCTCCTTTCTCTGGGAGTAGATGAGAATATCAACAATAAACACTACCAAAAAAATTCAAGGAAATGTCTAAAGACTATATTCATGAAATCAATGATGATTTTAGGGGAAATAATAAGTCTGAAGGGAATCACCAAAAAATAATAGTTCCCATAAATTGTACAGATGGAATTATTCTAAATATATTCCTTCTTCACTATTGGCTGATGATATCTGGAATAGAGATCCACCTTTGAGAAGTACTAAGCTTCTCTCAACTGATCAAACAAGTTGTCAAGCCTCAGAAGAGGATACTCAATCTTTATGGTAATCTTATTGAGTTCCTAATATTTGATACACAACAACATTACTCCATCCTTATTCTTGATAAAGGTAACTGATGCACCCCCTCGGTAATGTGCTAGGGTGTATGAACCCTTTATCTAAATTCTCTTGCAGTTGTTTCATTAACTCATCCAGTTCGATAAGAGCCATACTATAGGGAAACATTGTGATAGGAGTGGCTCTAGGTATGAGTTCTATTAATAAATCTTCCCCGCAATCTGGGGGTAGTCCAGGTAAATCTTCATGAAATTAATCATTGTATTCCACCACGATAGGAATTTCCACTAGGTTGACACTTTCCTTTGACTCAACCATTTGAGCTAGATATGCCTCTTCACAGGGATTCAACACCCACACCGTTGAAAGATTTTTCAAAGGAGATTCATGATATTCCTTGAATTTGTAGAGGAACATGGGATGGTTCAGAATAATAAAGTATATTTCCTTTTCCTAACAGTTTATATGTGTCTATATAACAAGATCCAATACATTCCTAATATAGCGTCGAATTCCACCAAAGTAAGTATCACAATATTTGAGGGAATAATATTCCAACATACACCAAAATTAGAAGATTCCAACGCTTAGGTTGAAATGATTTAACCACTAGGTTTTTTTACACATATCTATACTTTAAAGTTTCAAGGCTTTGATTCAATAGTTCTAGAAATATTTTGAGATATAAAGAAATGTGTAGAACCAGAATAAAATAAAAAAATTTCTATTTTTTAGTTAATAGGAAGTATACATTGTATAACTTTATTCTCTTGATCCACTTCCATAGTAGTGATGAAATAAGTCTTCCCATGTTTCTTTGATTTTGGTGGATGAAGATACTAATTACCCTTGAGGTCTTAAGGTTTAGGACACTGGATTTCATAGTGACCTTGCTTCATATATTTGTAGCATTAGACCATGAGTGGTACTCTTCTTTCCTCCATGACATTGTCATTAATTTTCTAGTATTTTCTACATTCATGATCATGGTGGCCTTCTCTACCACACTTGAAGAATTTCCCTATCCCTTTGAGGTATTTCCCATGATGCTTCTTCACAAATTGTTGATATGTGGGCGGTTGAGTTTTCTTTCCACATTTACCATTAGATACTCCATATTGAAACTACATATTTCATTTCTTATCACCATATTCATGGGACCAATCTCCCAAATCCATCTCCACTTTGAGATCACAACGAACAAATTATTCATAACTCTAAAAGTCTCAAATAGCAAGAGCATTTTGAAGGTGTGGTTTTAAACTACTAAAGAATCTATCAATTTTTCTATCATTGTTAATAAAAATCCAAAGCATACCTTTCAAGCCTTGTGAAATTTTCTTCGTAGGTCATGCCAGATTCTCCTTCCTTTTACTTCATCTCTATGAGTTCTCTCTCCATATTTTTTCGAATATTTTGAAGGAAATACTTATTGAGGAACATTATCTTAACATCTTCTCACCCCATCTCTTAAATTTCATCCCTTTTCTTGGTGTTCTTAATCAAAGCCCACCATTTATCAGCCTCTCTATCTAGATGATAAACACCCAGAGTCACCTTCTCGATCTTAGAATAGTGAAGCATAGAAAATATCTTCTCCATCAAGTTGACCCACAATTCTGAAACTAGTGGATCAGAAGATCCATTAAACCTTGGTGGTAGTTTCCGCATAAAACATTCAACATCCAGTTTCTCCCTCTTTGGTGAAGTAGTACATTCAACATTATTTTGGTTTTTGTTCATAACCTAAGACAGCTGGGTAATAATCACCATGAAATTTTGAACACCACCTCCCAAAGCATTAGGGATTTTATTCATAAAATTGCTACAATGTCACTCACACAGGTTTTTGGCCTAGTTTCCCTTGATTCCCACCATTTTCATAAGTCAACATTTCATGAATATATAATTTATTCCTTTTTTAAATTAAGTCTAAATTCATATCTTGTGGGATACATGTTCTTATCATTTTATAAAAACAAAGATTCTTGGGTGATCACTTATACTTTGTCTCGTACTAAGGGGTTTCTCTCTAGTTATCTAATCCTAATTCCCAAATTAACAAGACCACCATCTAATACCAACTATAGTGACCCTAATCTTCTAAAATTACTATTACATAATTTTAATGATAAACAACATAAAAACATTACACAACGAGGATCCAATGGTTTGGTGTCTTGGGAAAAATATGACCATACATAACTTTTACAACATACAACCTAAACCTTTATTTAATTATTTCTTATATAGCTTCTCATTTCCCCTTGTTTTTTCCTTATTACAATTAGTCACTTGATGATATACATCAAAAAGGGGTGAGCTAAAAGCCCAGTAAGAGGATAGATAAGAACATGAAACAACAAAAAATGGGGTGAGCATAATCATTATCATAATAACATAAGAATATGATCATAATCATGAGAGGAAATATAGTATCATGTTCACATATATTTTACATTAACTCGTGAGATTCATCACATTACCAATGCATTGGAGCGCAATATAATTTTCGTCACACCTGTCACATCATAACATTTACATTATCACGCATTCCATAGAGAACATATATCAATATTGATCATATAATAACCCATATAAAGTAATGGGTTCCATTTCACAAGCATACATTCATAAACATTGGGTTCCCAAATGAAAAATGGAATAACATTGTTGATATAATAATTGTCAACCATTAGTGAAGGAAATAATCTTGAGAAGTAAAAGGTGTGTTTTTTGGAAAGAATAGTTCTTTTGAAAAACATTGTGTTTGTCATAAACTCAAGTGGAAAAAATTTCTATCCCTGAAAAGGTAATATAATTATGAATAAATTATTTTTAAGGAATAACCATACTAAAAATTGGGTGAAAGAGGGAGAAACCCAAGGAATGAGAATTGGGTTCGAGAATTCCCTTTTATCTTTTGTCTGAAAGATTCCTTTATGTTAATATCTTGTATAATCACCTTAGATTCATTAATTAACAATTCCATAACCATATATACATGAATATGATTCATTATTGCTTTATTATTTTCTTTTATAGGCCTTTATATGAGTTATATAGTATAAATTCATTGTTCAGCAGTGTTTGTTTTCTTAGTTTTCGTGATTATTTCACTTATATATATGAATGGAAGTTCATGTAAGATGCGGATAAACATCAATAATTGTTATTATATATTTTTAATGATATTATATAATTTAAAATGATCTTATAAAGTATTTGGTTATATACCATGAGGATGATTCATTAGATAAAAGTTAATGATGGTTGTTTTAGGTTAATTTTGGCAGTTTTTTTATCATAATGAACTTGTTTTGATTTATCATATAGTATTATTTGTATAAGTTAGTTCTAGAATGTAAAAGGGGTTAAAAATAAAAAATAAAATCTTTTTTAAATCATTTAATGGTTTTATTAATATCCTTGAATCCATTTATGGAAAATGAAATTTCCTCACCCATGATTTCAGTAAATTGACACTTCACGGGCGATGATTTCATTTTTAAGACAAGAGAGAGGGAGGAGTTTAATGTTTAATATTAAAAATACATGATATAATTATATTATATGTAAGTTACTTTATTTATCATTTTATTTTTATGAATGGAGGTTATGAAATAATATGAAAATAAATTTAAATTGAAAGGAAATTAAAAGAAAAGAGAAAGGATTTACCTCTTGAATTCTCCTCCTTGAGAGCCACTTTAGGGAAAAGTTTTTGGTATTTTGATGGGACCAAGAGCTCTTAGACATGGATAAAGGTATAGGGAGGATATTTAATCATAATTTAGACAAGGTTCAAGTCTTGATAGGCGTGATGATAAGAGGGTGTTAGGGTTGGTATTTATAGTGGATGGGAGGGGTGTTTTCTTATTATTTTAATCATTAGTTTATTATTTTTATCAATACAAGAAATAGTGAAGATTCATGTAACAAAAAATAGTAATTAGATCGTGTGAGTTCAAACCAATGGTTATTAAATTAGAGACGACTCAATGAATAGTTTTTTTAGCTTATAATTTATATATACTATAAATTACTGTCGTATTTTACTATTCACAAAAATAATCAAGTATTTTAGAAAAATATCAAAAATTTACCCAAAAATTTTCTCGATGTATAGAATTAAAAAATGAACTACATTTTAAGAAAATAATTTTCTAAATATTATTAATTTAATTTTTAATTAAAATCATCATTTTCTTGGAAAATATAGATTTTAAAATTATAAATGATTTTGTAACACTTTCAAAAATTACTTAAGATCTCATAAAATTAGCTTAAAATCACAATACATAAAAATATTAACATATGAATTTATTTTATGAAAATAAATTTTTGTTTAAATTTTTAATTATAGTATTGTAGTTAAATAATTATGACATACCAACATACCAATAAGTTAATTAATAATTTTAAAACATTTATTTACTTATTCTATTATACAATTATTTTATTTATAATATGCCTGAATTTTATTTATATTTTCATTGGTGAGGTATCTATTCATTAGGATAGTTTACTATTAATAATCTTCATGTTACTATTCATAAGGGTAACATTACAATTCATAAGGGTGCGTTAATATTCACCAAAAATTAAGATTGTCCTATCAGGATGCAAATATCTTACTAATCACTAACATGTATATCAGATTTTCAAAATTCAAATCACAAAAAATGAAAAATTATTCTTAAAATATAGTCTATAAAAGTCCTATATTATTTAGTAGTATGATGTAGCATTGTGTTTCCTAATGTTATTTTATGTGACATAATTATAAGAAGGAAATTTCCATTGATAAAACATTGGGTTGTTACAAACTAGATAATACTATAAATGGTTAGATAATGATTTTTATTGACTACCTAAAATGTGTGACTCCTTTATTGGACTAATAAATGAAAGAGAAAATCCAATGGTGGGAAAGAAACATTGTTATATATTACATATTAAGTAATCAGAAGCACCTCGATTAATGAGTAAATGATAGAATTCTCCTCGGATGCATTGATAGAGGCCTGAATATTTCCATTGAGAAAGAAATAAATGATTGATGTTTTGGAACCCATCTAATTTGAGCCAAAATTTCTCACAAAATTAGGATTCTTGGGTATATTTACCTTTCAGTGGTGCAAGATTTCTCACAATTCATAATTATGTTTCATTCCTATGAATTTCATGTCAATATCATCTTTCAAACCCCTAAGTGGTTTAATACTTCCAAATACTCCATTCCATTTTCCATATAGGTAATAGATTTTCTAGGGATATACCCTCCTACTACATCAAACTAGTTTAAATATATCTTTATTGGATGTGACTTATTCTCCAAATGGGTTAAGAAAATACTCCTCAATGATGTCGAGATGAATAATATTATCAATTTTTTAAAGTACCACATTGTTACCATATTTTTTACCTAGTAAACTATATTAGTGGAAAACAATGTCAACTTATACTATTCTAAATTGAGAAGTCATTATCAAGAGTATAAAATTGAATCTCACCATTCATCTTAATATCATGTAGTAGAAGATTGATATATAGAGGATTTTAATAAGTCTATATCAAACATAATCTAAAAAATAGTGCACAAGGATAATAAGTCATGGCCATACAAGATTCTTCAAACCTTCTGGTCCTACCATAATACAACTCATACTACTGCATAGGGAACCTTGTATTCACTGCTATACGGGACAAAATTATTTTTCATAATTGAAGTCAAACTACCTTCAATATGTGTTTAAATTTTTGATCTATGGCTGGAAAATGAAAATTTTCAAAAGCGAACGGATTAATTGGAACAACTCACTGAGAATAATCCATGCACCTAACATCACTTGGAGTTTCATAAAAACTGGATAGTGTGAGAATTAAAAAATAATTTTCACCATTATTCATTCTTCTAAGGAGAATTGGTTTTTTTTCTCAGGGATTCGATGATACCTACGAATAAACCTTTTATGCCTAAACCAAAATGGGGAGGGATCTTTTTCATCCATAAGGATTACTTCAATGGAGCATATTCGTTGATTACTATGGATGGATAGTCTACTATGCCCCCCAATGAAAGGCATATCAAGAAGTATTTATTATGGTTGGGTAGACATAACCCATACCGTATGGTGTTAAATTTCATGGGACGGTCCTTTTCACATAACCTTAAGAGGAACAACCCATGTAATCCCAGTCAGTAGACATTAAACTGTAAAAAAATTACTTTGGGAACATTACATTAAAATATATTCTTACCATGTGCACCAAACATTGGATTCCCTTTGTGAATATCTAGAGAGATATTTGTTATGGTCATGGGATGCCTCAAATGAGATGATTTCCCAAACACCAGGGAAAATTCACTATAAAAGTACCACAACATCACTTGTTTTCACTCTATACATGGAAGAACTCTCCTTACCATAAGATGTTAGACTTTATGGAATGGTGATGAGTGAATGAACTCAAAAGTCAAATGTATGTTAATTTCCATGTATTGTTAATGTTTTGGGAAATACCTTATATGCTTAGATCAATATGAGAACTATGTGTTTCTTGATTCTCACTTTGATGAGAAACGTAGTGATTCTTAGCTCCCTCAACCTAGGTACAATAAGAAAAAGGGCCTTATTCCCTATATATGAGTCAGATCAATATAGGGAATCTTTCCCTAGAACAATGTATAGATTACTTCCAATCTGTAAAAGATATATATAAACACATAGACCATTTATCTCAGGCCCAACCATGAGTTTTTAAATGAGGTATTATTTTTTTATCTTGTATTTTACCTTGTGTATTTTACCCATGACAGATTCCTCCTTACTAGATGAAAACTGTAATCAATGATCATTGAAGTTTCATGATGCAAGATCATAAAAGAAAAATAAAATGTTTATTCTTTAATACATTAAACTTCATGATTTACCTTACTTTAATTCATTATTACACTAAGAATTGTTGTGGCATTCGCCTGAGAGAGCCACTATTCCTGATGTCATTCTTTTATTATACCATTATATTATAACTATGTGTGGTGCGATTATCGCATTAATGAGATATGTAATGACACCAAGAACCCTCATCATATTTCCAAACACAAAATAAAACAAAAATACCCCGCACACTACTATATATGAGCTATATATTCATGGGTGAGTCCATTAAATTTTTTCTTTTCACTCATAAACCTATATTAAAAGACAATAGAACAATTAAATATCACTACTCCCTAAATATATTCCATACATGTAGGGGGGTCATTAAACCTAGAACTGAATTTGTATTTATTATAATACCAATGATATATTTTGTGATTCCCATAATCTACATCAAATCCCATCCACAATATGTTAAAAAATTACCCTCACCATATATGGGATAGACCAGTGTTAGGAATCATTTCTAGAATAATGTGTGGCTTGATTACTATTTACATAAGATAGGTAGTGATACCTAAATCTAAAATCATGGTCTGGCCTCATTATGATAATAAATTGAATCCCATAAAATGTGTTCAACCTCAATCCATGAAGAAGAGACCAATACTGGTTACCTTATTCAAAAACTCATTGTTAAGACAAATGTTCCCTTCCTTATGTATGAGTAAAATCTATATTAGTAATATTCCAACCACTCTTAGTCAAACCCATTAAAAATTATACTTTCACACTCAAGAATCTTCATTTCACAAACCACACTTCATTTCTTGGAAAATTTTATCCCCTTTAACCTTCCTTTGAAATCAGTGAAAATGGTTTTCACATTTGGAATACACATTTTATCTTAATATGAATAATATTCCCAATTATGGACATGAATAATACACAAAAATGTGGCCTGTAGACTAGAGGACGCTTTTACCTTAGAATAAGATATGTTTATCTCGGTATTCCCTGAAAAATCAGAGAAACCCACTTTTTAGGAATTATCCACAATAATTATTTACATACATCTCCCATCCACTTTTATCAAATATGAGTAACCTGTTATTATAGTTTAAAATATTCTCCATTCACAACCATAGAATAAAAGAACGTGATTTAGTAGATTACCATGAAATGGAAAATCAAGTGGTATCCATTATGACTAACCATTTATTAGAGTTCGGGTGCAGTGTGGATAACTCCATGAATTCTATTGTTTCATAAATCGAGAATGACTCACATGGGCTTAGGAATATTGATTTATTATTCCAAATTACATGAATAATTCATTACAAAACTAAAATAGACTACTAGTATCACATTACATTAAATTCTATGGATGATCCTGAATGAAATACATTAAAAGGAAAAACATAGGTCAATGATGAACAACCATAAATATTAGCAACCCAACTCTATAAGAACAATGCCTTTAAACTATGTTTTCATATAAGTAAGGCCTTCTACAAAAGCACTGGGAATCACTATACACATCATGTTATCTCTTAAATACTATACATTAAACTATATTGTTCATGTCCCTGTCATATAACAAAAAAACTATACATTGTTTTGTCCCTCTCCCTAGAGGACCACCATTGCAAGTGTTGGTCTCCTACCACACCTATATATTAGAATTATGTGTGTCTTAATTCTCATTATGATGAAATATATAGAGATTATTTAATCCATAATTCTACGATCATATGTAATATAAAAAAAAATGTATTCCCTTATCTTCTATGTGAGAAACCAATATATACAGAAGATTGTAATATGAGATCACTCATTTACGACCCCGTGTTGGGAAAATGTACCCCTTCACTATATTGAAATTATATCTATGTGGGTAATTTCCCATCATTGACAAAGGATGATTTAAATCCCCCCCTCCTTTTATACAGACTAGATTTGTAAAAGAATAAATTTTCTACCCATCCATGGTTATGCTCAATTTAAAATTATCTTCATTATACACCTTGGATACAAATTCTTTTCATAGACCACATATCATGGTCATGGGAAATTGGGATCCTCGTAATCCTTCCTTATCTATCTGTGATAAGAAAACCTGACTCTCAAGGAAAACATTGTATTGACTATTCATAATATTCCCAAATGTGGATCTGTATAATATGTGTCAATGTGGCATGTTGACCAGAGGAGCCTTCATCCTTATAAAAATATCATTTCATATTCATACACCCAGACAACATCATTGAATAAATAGTCTTTTGAACATTGGACACAATTTTTTCTAAAGTAATTTTACAATGATATTTCATCGGATCCCAAAACCCCATGATGATGACTTAAATATTTGATCTTAATATACAAAAAAAATTACATTATTCTTGGCCTATAAATCATTCATGGGTCATCGTCGTGAATACTCATGATCAAATATATTGAACCTAAAAAATTATTTATACCAGTTTGGCTTGAAGGAAACTAAAATTCCAATGGAATGATATGTAGTACTCTCCCAGATGAAAACCCAAAAAAGGGAACCCTAGGAAAAAGTCAATTCTTAGCTCTCTAGATGTTCACCCCACATGATCTATGAAAAATTGATTAATCATAATTGAAAAGTCCAAAATCTCATAAGATGATTTTGGAATGTGTCAAAGTTCCTTACATTTACCTTAGAATCAAAATACTCTCATTATGATTGAATCAAATTCTAGGGGGAATTTTACTAGCATAAAAAAATTCACACTACTCACTTTTCTTCATGACCCATGATATTGTCCTCATATAGAAAACGTATGTAGAGTATGAGTAGAAAAGTGTCTCCATGTATAAAGTAGAATCATGTTGGATTTCCATGTGCCCTAAGACTATCCATACATTGATTCATCTATATTCCTCAAAAACATTACCTATTCTGTTGGTGTATTGGTGAGAAACACACTCATGAAGTTTTCATTATTTTTTTCAATTGTTAATAAAAATATGTTTATAACTAAAAACACATTTTTGGGGGCCCTATGGGAATATTTATTGAATCATAAAAAATTCTTCAAGTGTTTGTACACCATATCCTAAGGTGTATTTGGATTCAAAAGAATATATTTGACTTTTCACAGTCTAGGTGGATTTATAGTTCAAAAAGTATTGTCTATCATAAGTCTAGACTTTTTATATGGGAAATTATGTTTTTGTGAAAGTCCTTTAAGAGTTTTCTAGATATGCGGCTCACTAGCATGACCATTTAACACACAATAGCTCAACATACATGGTATAACCCACCCAAGTCCACCATATGTGATCCATCTATGATATCCACCTACGTGGTGATCCATCTCATGTAGGTGAATCCTATAAATCCCACCCTATATAGAACCAACATGTGAGAATAATATGTGAAAACCACTTATGTGAGTGATTTTTTTTGTAATTTCCTCCTTTACCCATGGTACTAAGTTTTCCTATAAATTGGACCCTTAGACACCACATTTGGGTGACTAGATGATAAAAAGTTAGATCGCATCTCTACTCACCCAAGTTGATCACTCGAGTACTTCAAACCCTTATTTAGGCATACAAGAATAAAAAATAAGAGGGAGTTTTCAAGATTCAAGGGATTAATATTTTCTCAAGGGTATAAAATCACAAAAATTACATGATATAAAACATCCCCTAGTCCAAACATACTAGGTAGAAGGTCCGTTCCTTGGTTAAAAACCTGAGCACCAACTTTTCAAGAGCATAGGAGGAAACACTAAGAGATCAGAGAAGGGTATCTCCCAATTGTGGTTTACCAAGTTGTTATTTTCCCAACATATCATCCCATGATTTCTAAAATAACCCTTGGGTTATGTACCCAAGGTTCTTTCAAGTAACACATGAGTGAAGCACTTCCCTACTCAGCCAGGTATCACATGGTTGAAGTCAAAGATAGATCAACCAGGTATCACCTAGGTGAATTACTCTCAATATCACCTATATTTCACTTTGTTAAAGAAACCACTTATCCATCTCCCATACCACCAATGATAAAGAAATCATTCCCATTGTACTTCCATCCAAATGATAAAAAATTAAAAACTTTCCCAAGGACTCTAGACTGTTTTGGTTAAATCATAGGGCAATCCAACATGTCCACTTGATCATACATTACAATGGTATTGTAATTCAATAATTTAACCTCCCTAGTTGGTGAATATCTTAGAGTGTTCCCAATCATTCATTATTACGGTAACAAGGACCTCTTCTGTGGAGGTAGAGTCAGATATCATCCCATTTCAAACAATTATGGGAACCACATTACTTTACATTTGATGAGGTCTAGTGTTATATCCTCCTATCCGCATCCCTAAAACTAGCAATTGTGTACCCTTCCTAGTCTAAGAAGATAAAATTTATTGTGGGACATCTACAACCATATATACTCTCACTATAATATACCATAATTCAAAATAGATTGTGTGAAATTCTAGATCTTCCACTTCCAATTCCACTTGTTTCTCACATCGAATGCAACATATATGGGTTTAAAGGCCAGTGGTGATGATGTTAATAGAACAAAAAAATAAAATCAATTGGGACTCCTATTTTGGGTAATCCCCAAATCACATCATTTTCCTCTTAAAGTTCTATGTTACCCAAAATACAAACCTTCATAAGTATGTATTCCCAATAGAGTAACTTTGGGACACCAACTAGTTATAATCCCCACCATTACCAAACTACATGGGATTTGATTCATGTACTCATGGGATACATTGGAATTATCTCATAGGTTAAAACCCAATACCTATAGTCGATCATCATCCTTATTGAGCCATATTCTTAGTAAGATGAAGCCCCCACTAAGGATGATATGTTCCTTCTAGGTCCTCTTCACCACATCCTCATCATCATAAATTCCCATTGTATGTCCTCTGTTTACAAAGTCACTTTCCATATTAGATAAATTAGAAATAACCAATCCTGATTAATTCCCACACCATCCTTTTCTTGGAATATTTCTCCTAGATTTCCTCATCACATAAAACTGAACCACATGGTCTAGAACTTGTCACATTATCCTAAAATGTATGTTGTGTCCCATTAAGTTGAACCAAACTCAGTGTGTTATGATTCCATTCACAAGGTTATATTAGAAGACCATTTTATGGGTCATATTTTGATATCAAAACTCTAAATTCCACCCTATATGAAAGTAATCTCAGAAGATCCCAATCATGATGCTTTAAATCAATGCCCATTAATTAATTCACTACTGAGTAAAAAAACAAGATGTAGAACCTATAGTATATATAGATGGATCTCTCAATGGAGATCCTAAGATAAATAAGGATGGTTACATTGATGGAGAATCCTTGATACTTAATGATTCTAACTCTTAAATTTTATGTTATTGATTAAAAATGTGAAGGGTGACCATTTTTATTTTAGGGTTTATAAATGATTACAAATTGTGAATTAAATGTATAAGAGAGTACTATAGGAGGAATAAATTCTTCCCAAAATGGTGTGATGATCCTGACCTCCCATACTCTCAACCAATGTGAATTTCTAATAATCATCAGTAAAATCCCTTAATGACCACATTCCTTTAGAAATTGGTATATAAACCATCATCAATTTGGGAACCATTTGGTGTTTCGCATTACCTGAATAAACCATGATGGAAGAAACCTAAAATGCTATGTAAAATGAATGTAGTGACTCTATGTGATTGATTGTGGAACCATATTCAACCCCCACCACAAAATCAATCATCAGGAATCCCAGTTTTCATTATAAGTAGTCACAAATTTTTTTGGGATCTCTATAAATCCACATGTTCTTAATATATTTTGAAATAACTATTGATAAACCCTTCACCACACTGATTTTCTATTCATACAATGTTAAACTACATGAAAACATATTTACTATAAAGTTAAAAATTGCATGGTATGATCCTGCCACATGAATCTAAATTGTGAAACTTGAACTAAAAGGATTAAATTGCTTTGAAGAATTTTACAAAAGATGTATCCAAAAATATTAGACCCATTATCACTAACCCTTGACAACTATCTTCTTGGTTAAATAGATCTCATGATATCATTTTCATAATTCATCCAAAGGTCATGTGGTCTTTTGTCTTTAAGTCTCTATCAATGGTCGATATTACCTCTAAAATTAACATTTACAACCACTAAGGACATATAAACCATTATTTCATTATGAAACACTCATAATGATTCCAAGTCCTACCTAGAGATCTATATTCTCTCTGGGTATTTCCATAATTCTTTTACAAGTCCATATACCAAATAAAATTGTATTCAGCACAGTAATCCATAATCCTTCTCACCAAACATACCCCATACCTTATAGGGACAGATTCCTTATAAAACTAACCTATAATAATTAGATCATACTCCCTTAGAGGTCAACCAAAAAGTTCCAATCAGGTATAAATCCCAAACAAATCATCTCAGGGTATCTTTTATTAACTCATCCTTTTTATATGATGTTAAACTATATGGATTAATACTTATCAAATTAAAAAAAATGTATGACACGTCATTTTAAGTGGAACAAAGATATGTGAGTTCTGATTCCTTCTACTAGGATACATAGGAAGCCCCATTTAAGGGATTGATTCCAATTATATAGACACATATCACCTATAAAGTGTAAGATACACTCTAGAACACCCAACTATATGATTTAATTCTAAATCATTTGTAATAAATAAAATAAAAAAATGATAGAAAATATATTATACATATATATGTTGAAATCAGTACATGTTAATGTAAAACCCCTAGAATAGGGGTAACTATTTTTTTTATGGGGTTTGTGAAGGATTCAATAATATTTCATTAAATAAATTAAGAGTGTAAGAGTGGTAAATAATCCCCTAAAAAGTTATGATGATCTAGACCTACCAACCTTTAGACAGAATAACATACAAATGTGTCACTGGTAAAATTATCAGTGTCCACATGTGATAGGAAAGCATGTCCTCCCCAAATCAAACAAAAAATAAAACCTCTCACAATGAGAATCTCATTATAGAATTTCAATCATTAAAAGTGATGTAATCATTATAAAGGGAAAATACATGGTACATTCCAAGCAAATGATGGAATTTTATGGATAGTGATGTAATCATAATAAAAGGATGAGTCCTATTTTTCTATATAGATTAATGTGAATAAAATTTTTAAGATCTCAAGAAAATGATGGAAACTACCCAAATAATATAACTAACCAATAGTGTAGAATTATTTATGAAATATGGTGATTCATAAAAGAAGATATTATGATGTTTCCTCACGAAAAATGAATTTGTTGAATGAAATAACTCATGTCAATTAATGGTTTGGGAGATATTTTAATTTATGTTGTATCTTGATCTTGTGGTAGTAATATTTTAATTAATAATATGGAATAATTATTTAAATTTTGAATATATATATATATATATACACACACATATCCAAAGGGTTGAATTTTGGAATTCACATAGAATGTTTTGAACATAAACTGAAGGATATGGTAGGATTTCATCAAGGACTATAATTTCTAAATAAATTATCTCACTAGGAAGGAAGGAATGGTAGATATTACTATATATAGGAAGGATCATGCTATATTATTTAAAATTGGGATTATAGGAGACCCAATACTCAAGTATTGATAAATGATAAACCTTGAAATCATAAGAGGAGTGGATAAATTATATCTTTTCAAAGTAAAAACCTAGTCTATCATACATTTAATGTTAATTGTGGTGTGGAAAGAGGATATAGAGCTATAGATAAAGGTATGGATTATTCCATAATTCAACCATTATAATAAGAAAATTTCAATTTTCAAGAAAATAATATTTGTCATATTAATATAATAATTAAACAATGGGATAATGGATGATGCACATAGCTCATTATTCTCTATCAATCCTAGAATAAAAATATCAATAGATATTTAAATAATAATTTCTGGTGGGGAAAATGAGAGGGATATTGAATAGTATATATATCAATTCTTGGTTTTTCTGGAAGTTTTCGTTGAAAAATTGGAGTCTCATGGGATGATGAAATCATTACCCATACCTATATGAAAATTAGAGGAAATTACCATTGATTTCAGCATATCACATTCTAGGAATTCTAAGGGGAATAGTGTAATTTGGGTTGAAGTTTATCACCTTATAAATTCACCACATTTTGTTTCTATTTGAGGATATTTCACACTCAATAAAGTATCTATGATATATATAGAGGATTTGGTAAGGATGAATGAAGAATAATTATGAAAATTATTGTATTAATATCCATGGATTACATTGATCTTCTAGAGGATTCTACAAACTTGAAAGTGATATAGTGATGATAATTAACACTAATTATCATCATTAGATATATAATTAATTTGAAAGGGCCATTCAAAACTTATAAAAAATTCAGGGACTTACTAAATGGATTTAAAAGGATAATGTGATCAATAATTTCACGTTACAAAGTTCTCAAATAATATTATTTTCAATTATATCATTCAAATAGAAACATACATGGGACTTTATAGGAATATGTTTAGAACTATAACATGTTGTAATGGATTTATAGATCATAATATATTGGCACCTAATACTTCAAAAGAATTTATAGTGAATATTTAAATCATTTGATGGAATATTAACTCCCACAATTTCTACATAATGGATATACTAATAATTAATGAAAAAAATTAATATTGATGTCAGAGAAAAGTTATTTCATAGAATATCACAATGGAATAGAATTATTAAATTTTAGAATAAGGTAAATGTGAGAACTAGATACATTATCCCATTTTAAATTCATAATAATGTATGGAATTTATCCTACCATCTTCAACTTTAAAAGAACCACTCATAATTTAGACGCTTGTTCCATGTATCACTCCTGAGTAGGTATGTAAAAAATCCATAAATGAAATGAACAATGATATTCTGTAGATATAACATTATTACTCTTATAATGAATAGTTTTTTGAACTCTTCTATCATAGAGATAAATTATTATGGAAAAATTCCAAAAAAAAATTAAATATCTCTAAATGAATCATAAGATTGAAAAAGAAAGATGATAACCTTAAGATATTATGAAATAAAATTATTCTAATTTATTCTCACTAGAGTCATGAAATTATTTGTGATACATTCCATTATGGTGGTAGAATATAACACCATACTATTTTAGTGTTCCTTTCCCTTTAAATAAATCTTATATGTTTAATGGAATGTGATACATGAAACACCAAACTAAAATGAATAAATCATTATTTCATTTTGGTAGAATATCATAATACCAAATTTAATATATTACAAGATAACTATGTGAAAAATAATTATAAAATATACAAATATAATTAAACTATGGGTGAATTAATATACTAAAAGGTAGAAATTTTCATCATCATGGTCTTCCATGATGATTATACCACGGATAAAAATAATAAAAAGAACAAAACACTTTAAAAATATTATAAACATCTCATCAATGAAATTATATGATAGAGTAAGTGATTTTAGCGATATATGTATGGATATATATTGAAATATAATATTACCTTCATATATATGGTTATTAGTTTTATGGTCCTTGGAAATATGGAAATTGGATATGTGGTAATATGATATGTTTTCATTCAACATACTTGTATCCAATAGGTACTTTAATGTAGTGTAATTATTTTTACCAAATTACAATGACACAATACAAATATAATAAAAAATTCACAATTTAATTAAAAAGAAAATTTAATTAAAAAAAATTTCCTTATAAAATATACAATTTTATCCCTTACATAATAATAATAATAATAATAATTTTATTATTGAAGGATTATATGATGTGTTTATTCCACCCACATTCTTTCTATGCCCTAGGGCTTTGATAATTATCTAAAATCAAGAAAATAATGGATAAGTTCGAAATATGGATTGAAATTGGGTGTTGGGAAATGTTTCTAGGCCATTTTTCCCTTATTTTTAATGTTTAGTCCTATGGTAAATTCATTTTTCTTATAATCACTGTTATAAATATTGAATTATTTCACTAATAATTTTTTTCAAAAAATTAATTTACATTAACTAAAAATATAATTTGATTTTTTCAAAATATTTAATCCATTTTTTCAAATTAAAATCACAGAAGTTGAAAAAAAAATTAAAATAATCATGTAGACGTGTCGAGAAAACAGGTTTGTTAAAGTAAAAATGTTCAAATTTTTACTATTTTTATATATTTAAATTCAATATAATAATTATTCTAATGAAATAAATTCGATTAATAAATGTATAATTTATATAAGATTAATTTTATACTATTTATTATATAATTTTACACTATACATTTTTTAAATGAAAAGTTAGTTTTCAATTAAAATTCAGTATTTCCCCATTTCATCAAAAAAATGAAACTTCTTAGAAAAATAGAAAAAAATCACCACAATATAATTTTTAAATTTATCATTCAAAAATGAAGTTTAATTTCTGGAAAAAAAATTGCAAAAGTGTCAATATTTTTAAAATAAGTGTGACATTAAAATGCAATAAAACCGCCTTTAGGAAAATATAACTCTTTATGTATAAAATTGGTTTTTTCTTATATTATGAATATAAAATATAATGGATTATTGTTAAAAAAATTTATTGAATATAAAATATATAAATTTCATTAAGATAATTCACTAATATTGATAATTTTAATTTATTATGATAAAATTCCTTTAGACGCCTAAAAATAGTTTATCATAAAAACCTTTATATTATATTAAATTGGTATTTATTTTCATTTATAAATAATTGGTATCCAATTAATTCAACCATATATTTTCATAAGTTTGCAATACTATTTATTACCACTAATTTAATTTCTTAGAGATTTCATTCATATTAAATAATAATATTTATTGTATTTGGTAATACTTGGTCTTACATGTAATGTCTGTCATCGAATGAAGTCATTGTTTCATGTAATGTAAGACATCTCAGTATTGTATTCATTTAAATTTATATAATAGGTTTTTTTAATTTAAAATAGTAATATATCATAAATTATTAAGATGTTATATTCATCTCTACACTTGGTGTTGCGTGTCATACATGCTATCAAATATAAGGTCTTTATTTTAAAATTTCTGGGTTTCACACTCTACCCACCTTATATAAATTGCGTTCTTGAAATATAAACTTGATATCAGTAATTTCGGGTTTGATATTTTGAAATTAAATTGTTTAAAAACAATTATATACATATTTTTAATAAAATATCATCTTAATAAGAGGGAATGAAATGTAAAAGATCATCTGGAATACTCACATAACTAGGTTTCTAAATAAAAGAACAATGGTTGGAAATGAAAACATGGACAAGAAAGTGAATACTAATACTCAAATACTAAGTGATAGTGATAGAGTGAATTTTTAGGATAATTTTAATGACCAAAAATCCATAAAACTATGGTCTGAAATATTTCATTGATATCATGAAAAATGACGATAATAGAGCATTTTTTAGGACCATTTTTCCAATATTGGAGGAGTTATATCAGTCTATAAGAATATAAGAAAATATACATTCATGATGAATTTATATTTCATAAACCCAATATTATCCTTTTTTGTGCCTAGAACTATTTATTCATCGTCACTTAGCACATGTTTCATCATATAGTGATGTAATACATTAATCTCTAAAACCTCATATAAAGATCAAATTAAATCATTTCGTAAATGGATAACCTTTAGTACCTTCCAAACTACCATCATCCAAAACAATATAAGGTCACTAAATTTGAAAATTTAACTTATCATTAATCCAAAAAACATTAAGTATCCCTAAATCATCTCATATCAAACATGTGAATACATTCACCATGTATTCTCTTGAAACACGGTAATAACCTAAATTATCATTTAAATTTATTGAAAAAATGTATGATTTATTTTTTACTTAAGTAAAAAATTTATTAATGGATATATTACTTAAATAAAAAAAATTATAAAATATCCATCAATGATGGAATAAACCACTTTTTCAACAAATCATTAATTAGTTCCAAGGTAGTCATTACTGTCTAATTTACATTATTCATAGAAATCATTTATTTATCCAAGCATCATTATATCAATAAAAGGGAAATATTAATGGTTATATTTCCCTCAATCATGTGTTTTTATAATAATATGAAATTTGTGTTGAATAATTTTTTATATTCATACGTATCATTCAACATACACTTTCAAATCATTAATGAATTAGTATTGAAATATTGTCCTTATATAATTCATAATTATTATAATGATAATAACATCAATAAAATACTTTTACAAGATATCCTAAGGATCCAAATACATAGGAATATTAATTATTCCATTTTAATAGTATTAATAGTATAATCATGACCTTTATCCCTTAGCTTATTCTAAGGTATATTCCATTAATTCTTAGGGTAATAATATTTTTAGTGCCCCATATCATTACATTTGAAACACTTAATATTAGTGTTTTCTTTATCCATTTTCAACTATTCTTCCCCATGACCCTTTTCTCCTCACTTATTAAAAACTCAAAATCCATTCAAGCATTTATAATGGAAATTCTTTGAATAGTTATCACATGTTGTAAAATTATCTATTACTTATTCAATTTATCTATTATTTTATCTTAAATATTCTTCATCTCTTACTTCCCTTTGAATCCATAAGACATGGAGAATTATTTCTCTATATTTATATATAATATTTTTGGATATGCACTCGTTGATCATGTATAGAAATCCTTTACATTACATTTCTTACTATGATTCTGATAACTGTTACCCAAATATTTCTATAAAAACCATACAACATCAAAAGGGAAACTCAGAACTCTTAAATTATAGGTGACCTTTTCCTTTTAGGTTTATAATTTTATAGAATTCAGAAAAACTCTTACATAGACATCTCATATCAACTTAGATTCGTAGGTCATAAAAAATGCATTCCTATTATTTAACCCATCTTCTCTTATTTCACAACAGGTCATCAACTTCATCCTTTTGAAATCCTTTATAGTCATAAATCATTCAACGTAATTATTTAAAACCATGGGAAAGGGAAACATAATATGGGTGATATAAAACACTCAATAATGGTAAACATGATCATTAAGAATTAAATGTCATAAATGAGTATATGATTGGATAATGGTATGATGACATAATCAATGTGCATGAACGAATCATAAAATAACTCATACCCATCAAAACCTAGAAAAAAAATATGAGAAAACATATCATAGTAAACAGTCATTAGAATCAATAATGATGAGACATATGATATAAATCTCAATCAGTAGATACTTTATAATCCTATAAAAAATATATGTATCACAAAATGGTATAATGGGATATAATTATACTTATCATTCTTATAAATGGGTTAACCATGTAGTCTACATCCATACATGTCACTCTTATAAATGGAATGGCCATACAACTGACTTCCATACCCAATACATTGAATTATATCATAGACCCAACCATCCTTGTTCTATCACGAAACCACCATTCATTGGTTTATCATGTAACCACCCCCAAAATTACTAAGTACCATTTCAAAACCATCACTCACAAAATCTTGCATAAACACATTGGAGAAACCAATAACCCCTTTCATCAAATTATTAACTTGTGGAAAAGAAATGGTTTCTATGATAGCCTATATAAAACATGATTAACCCATGAAAAAAAAATGTTTCAATAAAAATAACTTTGAACAATTAATAACCCATGGAAAGGAAATGAGTTCCATAAAATTCTCTTTGAAATATGAATAAACCATGGATAGGAATTCGGTTACATAACAAACTATTTGAAACATGAATAACCATAGAAGGGAAATGGGTTCCATAAAAATATATTTAAAACATAAATAACCCATGAAAATGAAAATTGGTTAAATAATAATATAATTAAAACATAATTAACCCATAGAAAGGAAATGATTTCCATAAAAATCTCTTTTATGAATGAATAACCCAAAGAAATGAAATGGGTTGAATAAAAATATCTTTGAAAAATGATTAATCCATCCCAAAAATAATGAGTATAGTATTGATAAAAAATAACTCTAGTGTATGATATGTAGAAAAAAGGTTTTATTGACTATGATTAATGGAAATTCCCTTAAAGAAACAATAAAAACATTATGAAGGAAAATAATCTTTAAACATTTCAGAGCATTCCATACCACATTGAAGCATTTGAATCATAATCCCATTGAAGGAATAATATTAAAATATTCATATAATATCATTAAATAAACTAAAATCATGATATAACATGTCATAGTGAGGTTTATACACAATATAAAATTAACTATGTGTATAATAAAAATATAGTCTCAATGGGATATAAATTGAGACGAATCCATTAAAAATGTGGTAACATCAGAATCAGAAACCCCAAAAGTAATAATCATAAAATGAAAATTTTAAATTCCATGAATATAAAATAATTCATGATATAATATATCAAAATTGTTAGTATATATACTACAAAAAATAAATAAATGGAGGTCACGATGTATTCCTCACAAAGGTAAAAGTGAGAAAAGAATCCCTTACAAGGATCACATCAATGATGTGAGAATAAATCAATGATATAATTATGTGTGTAAAATATAAATCCATTAAACAAAATTTGATATATGGAATAATTCAATCAGGGTTTATTTTAAACATATTTCTGGTATAACATAACCAATGACATATAATTTTAACCCAATGAATGGAAATTGAGTTAATAATTCCTTACAACTTGAGTAACTTTTGAATCGTGATCCCCATAATATAATAACATAAATTAAATAATTTAATATAATTAAATAAATAAAATTACTGATATAAAATTTTATACGGAGGTATATACACCATAAAAAAGAAACTAGGTGTATAACAATACAATATGCCTCAACAAAATGAAATTGAGAATAAATCTGTTACAGTTATGGTAACATCTGAATCAAAAATCCCAAATGTAATAATCATAAAATATAACCTTTAAATACCATAAATATAAAATAATTCATGATATAATATATAAATTTGGGATGTAGATACAACACACAAAATAAATAATTGGTGGATATGATGTATGCCTCATGAAAGTAGAAGTGAGATAAGAATCCCTTACCTTGAGATTGATTTGTCATGCTTGTCCTCTATCTTTCTGAATAATAAAATGATTTTAATTATATAATGTTCTAATAACCTTTTAAAAGTAAATTATTAATTTTATTTCACATATAAATAGTGTATATATAATTACTTAATCAATTAATTTTAGGTATATTGTTTTTGACCATATTCGATTTATGTGTCAAAAACGACTTTGGTATGTCAACTATGGTCAAAGAGTTAATTATTTAAACATATAACTATTAATATTAATGAAATAATTATAATATTTAGATATCATTTATTCTTTTAAAACCAATCATAAATTATGGTTATGAATAATGAACCAACGTTACAATCATAGACATAGTAGGTTGTGTGTACGCATGACTAACATTCTAATTTTTCCATGATCATTATGGAAATAAGGTATATAAAATTTATCATTATAGAAATATTATTATATCATAAATACCATTTTATTTAATCATATATACTTATATATAAAATTTATGTTATGTAAAGGGAATCACAACGCGTCGAGGAGGCGATAGTCCACACGTCCATGAAGGACGTTGTCAATTTTTTAGCATGTGAAAAGGGTTTTAAATATAATGATATATTATAATTAAAGAAAGGTAATTATTTCATAAATATAATATATATTTCATTTATATCACATATTTTTATTAAACGCATCCTTAATACATTCCATGTAATGGGTAAGCGTATCACATTGCTTTGAGGAGTCGATATTCCACATGCCCACAAATGATGTTATTGTATTTACAAAAAATGGAAATCATAAAAAAAAATTATTATATAAACATTAAAGAATTATTAGGAAAACATAAATATCATAAATATAATATAAAAATATTGTGTCTATCATAATTTCCATCCATGATAGGTGGAAAAGGAAGAATAACTGACATCATTTCGCGAGGTGGTAGTCCACTGTACACATGAACGTCAGTTTGGTTACCCAGTTGTTGGAAGTGTGTGTAGGTGTAGGTAAAAACATTAAAATAAAAAAAACCTCAGAATATTTAGGATACTTATTTTTTTATATAATAATTTAATAATAATAACTAAATGCTTGGAGAAACAAATAAAACACAAATTCATGTTGAAGAATGTTACCACTTTTCGGGTAACTACTTTTGGCTTAACCAATAGGGCTTCCTCGGTTGGATTTATGAAAAAATTGAGGACTCTATAGTGATGGTATGTATTTTTGGAGATTATTTTTTAAGGTTTTGGATGATAAAAATGGCTTTATATGTGTTAAAAATGGTGGAGTTGTACTTCCTTTTTATAGGGGAGGGGTATTGTCATTCTTGTAAATATAAAAAGGTAAACACTATTGAGAGGCCTCCATTACATAATGCTCCTAAAATAATGATTAAATTTTGATAAAATATGTTATCGGTTAAAATATGTTCTAGAAAATGGGTTTTGTAAAATTTTCTAGGACAGATGGCCCCTTAATAGTAATGTTTAACCACTGAGTAAATTCATTTTACATTAATCATTGTTATTAATTTTGATTACATTCACTAATTTTTTTGGTAAAAAATAAGTTGAAATAATTATTAATTATATATTTTTATAATCCCAAATATGGAATCAATTTTTCTAAAAAAATATAAGGGCATGAAATTATTTTAAAATTAATCCAAAAAACAGGACGACGAAGTGGGTTTTTAAAGTTCAAATGTTTAAATGTTTTTTATGTTTTTATATCTAAAAACAATATTAAAATGACTCAAATTACATAAATTGGTATAAATGATATAAAATATATATAATTATACATTAAAACACATTAAAAATAAAATTTAACACAATAAATGATTTATATGAAAATGCAGTTTTCAATTTAAATTCGGTGTCATCACTATTGATCAAAATATGAATGTTCACGGAAAAATACCAAAAATTCACCCAATGAAAATTTTTATATTTCAATCTAAAAATTGAAATTTATTTTTTCAGATAAATATTTTAAAAGTTTCAAAATTTAAATTTAAAATAGGGTCTCCATTAAAATTCGGTAAAACAGTCCTTAAAAATATACATCTTTTTATGCTTAAAATTGACTTATTCTTATTTTAAGCTATCAAAATTATTGTATGAATTTCATAAAATTTTAATAAATTTATAACATATAAATTCTATTAATATATTTATGTAATGGTGATTAATTTAATTTATTAAGATACAATTCCATTCTGGTCATAAAAATGGTTTTCATAAAAACACATTATTTATATTCAGTTGGAATTTATTTTAATTTATAGTTAATTGGTCGCCAATGAATTTATTTTATAAACATGTGTAAGCTATATTTTCATCATTTTTTATTCTAATTCATTTTCACCATTCAAATGGATAGGTTAAAACAATCATAGTAGTATTAATTGTATTTTATTGTCCTATAAAACTCGGGCTTGTGTGTAACATAAGTCTTAAAAGGAACCCGAGGTTACATGAAACACAAGATAAACATGGTATTGCAAGTGATTTAATCTAAAATATGTATTTAATTTAACAAAACCTATTAAATGATTTAAATTAATTTTAAAGAATATATTTCAAAAAATTCGGGGATGTTATATTATATCCCCCTTAAAATTAATACCATCCTATAAATTTATCTTTGTTATCAAATGAATAATATTTTATAATTAATTTATTGAAACCCACATCATGAAAATAGTAAAAAATCCTAATAAAAAGGAAATAAGAAAACATAAAGGTAATCAAAAGTTACACATTACCAAGATTCCACCTAGGGAGAATATATGTTTGAATGGAGTAAAAGAGTAAATAATTATGTAGAGTGATTTAGTTTGTTGATCTCAAACAAGTTAATGATAAATGGAAAGTTAAGGGCCTAAAAATAATTCTGTGATGATAAAAAAGACCGTAGGTTAATCACTGTTTATGGTACTCAGATAATAGATTTCGTTTCAAGAACCTTTTCATAGAGTTAATGAATTATATTACCATCTAGACTAATAGAAAAAACTAAATATATTTACTTGATGAGTAGAAATCCATCCTTTAGTCAATTTTCACAAAAACTTTCATCCTTCTCTCCAACAGATGATTATTCAAGATGAATTTTAACCTCCTTATGTAATAAAATAAACTTTTTAAGACCGCATAACTATAAAATGGATAGTCAAGTTGCTCCTATTATCTTTAAACATTAACCAAAACCCAAATGGTTAGTATATAGTAAGATAGTTCTTAAAATGATTCATCCATTAAATGATACACTAATATTCAAAAATAAATAGTAATACCCAATGTTGAAACTAAATTATTTCATAAATAACTATCCTTAAAATTTAGAAAACATTTCGAGACTATGTTTGAAACCCAAAGATTAGAAGGATTTAATCATATAATATTCCAAGATATGTCAATGATTATTCCTTAATGAAATACCTTGGGTTTCTAGAATAATTATTAGCTTTAAAAAATTATAATTCTAACAATGTCATCGGGTAGACCATTAGTAGTGCATGAAACCTTTACATCATTCGGTCATGGGTTCAAGCCCCACATCCTTGCTAGATGAGATAGGTTGTCACCGAGCATACTAGTTTCCCGTTTTTTATATTTAACCATGAAAACTAATTCCTCCATAAAAAACTTAATTTTTATCATATGGTTTAAAAATAAATCTCCCTAAAAAATGTCTCAAAACAATTCCATTGATAACCTCAATGTTTTTTCTACTTAAAACCCTTAAATGAGTTGTCTAAGATTTTGAACTTGTGATAAATCCTAAGATTATATTCTTATCTAGGTATCCATAACTCTTAATACAACCTAATAGTTAAACATCCTAATTTCAAAATTTATCAAAACTGACCATTGATACGAACTATAATTGTTTAGGACCCGCACTCCCATATCCTGTGATGGAATCCTTAACTTTACATTTCTGATTATGATTCCATTAATTATGACTGAAATTTTTTCCTCAAAAACTTACATCAACAAAAGTAAAATGTGGATCACATGAATTCTAGATCACCTTTTAGGTTTATAGTTTTAGAGAATTTGGAAAAACTCTTACAAAAACAACTCATATCAACTTGTATTGAAAAGTCGTCAAAAATAAATTTATCCCATTTAACTAATATTTTATTATTTCATAATAGGCCATCAACATAATCCTTTTGAAATACTTTATTGACATAAATCATTCAATATAATTCCTTAAAACCTAGGGAAAAGGAAACATAATAATGGTGTTCTCAAATGTTATGTAAGGGTAAAATGAAGAATTAACAATTAAATGTCATCAAATTGTATATGATTGAATAAGGGTATGATGATTTAATAAAAGTGCATGATAGAATCAAAAAAATAACTCCCACCCATCAAAACCATTACCATTAAATATTAACAAAACATAGGAAATGAAAGTTTCATGAGAGTCAATAATCATGATTCATGTGATATCAATCACAATAATTAGAAACAATATAACCTGATACAAAGAAAAGATAACACAAAAAGGTATATTGTTACATAATTATACTTTTAATTATTATAAAATGAATAACCATTAATTCTACTTCCATACATGTCACTATTACAATTGTAATATCTATATGATTGACTTCTATACCCATTGCATTTGAGGGATCTTACAGACCCCCCCCCCCCATCCATGGTCTATCACATAACCACTAGTTATTGGTTTATCAGATAACCACTCGTAAAATGTCCAAGTTCCATTGAAAAATCATCAAACATGAAATCATGCATAAACTAATTGGAGTAAACAATAACACCTTACATAACATTATTTACCCATGGAAACGAAATGGGTTCAATAATAATTTCTTTGAAATGGGATAAAGCTTTTGAAAAGAAATGGTTTCAATAAAAATATCTTTGGAATGTGAATAACTCATGGAAATTAAATGGGTTCCATAAAAATATCATTGAAACATGAATAACTCATGAAAAGGAAATTGTTTCCATAAAAATAACATTGAAACACAAATAACCCATGTAAATTAAATGTTTTACATAGAAATATCATTAAAACATGAATAAACCATGGAAAAGAAATGGGTTCAATAGAAATATATTTGAAACATTATTAACCCAGGGAATGGAAATGGTTTACATAACAACCTCTTTGGAACATAAATAACCTAAGGAAAAGAAATGGGTTCAAAAATAATATCTTTGAAACATGATTAATACAATCAAAAAATAATAAGGATGGTATCAATACAAAATATCCCTAGTAGAGTATATGTAATAACAAGGTATTTTGACAGTTATTAATATAAATTCCCAAAAAATAACATTAAAAAATCATGAGCAAAATAATATTTAAACATTATAGAGAATCTCATTCCCCTTTGAAATATTCGAATCATATCCACATGAATGAATGACATTAAATGAAACATATAATATCATGAAATAAATGAAAAACGTGATACATCATGTCATTGGGAAGTAGAAACACCATATAAAATACATAAGGTACATAATAGCAAATAAGTCTTAATGGATTGTAATTTGAGACAAAACCCCTTACAACTGTGGTAGCATCTAAATCAGAAACCCCAAAAGTAATAATCATAAAATTATAAATCTAATAACATTGAGGGTAAAATAATTCATTATATAAAATATCAAAATGGTCATTAGATGAACCACACAATATAAATAATTGGATATCATTGTGTATGCCTCAAAATGGTAAAGGTAAGCCAAGAATAACATACAAATATTGTATCATTCAGTGACCATAAATTAGTGATCTAATTATTTGTGAAAAATTTAAATCCACACAATAAAGGTGGAAATGCATAATAATACCATCAGAGATCATTTCACAGATATTCTTGGTATAAAATAACCAATGACATAGAATTTTTACCCAATGAATGAATATTGAGTTAAAAATTCCTTACTAATTCGGTAAATTTTGAATAGTGATTCCCATGAAATAATAAGATAAATTAATTATTTGAATATAATGAAATAAATTAATTAATTATATAACATTTTGTAGGTAAGAATATAAATCATATAAAAGAAAATAGATTCATCATAATATTGTCACACCCATGTCCTTAATTTAAGGTACTTATTTATCTTATATTCTTGGCCTAACATTACCCCCTAAGTTTCCCCTAGGTACCCCTTGAATTTGAAGGAGTTTGGACACTTTTTGAGTGTAAAAAAGGGGGATCACAGTTTGGGCACACGGTTTGCTAAATCATGCAAACAAACCATGCAGACTTGTCCAGCTCATTAAAAACATTGTTAAATACCATTTTTTCCCTCCTGAGATCTATCCAAACTTTCCCCTTTCTTCCCCCATTCGACCATTACATCCATTTAATCCTCCCAAGCACCTCAAAACCTCCTTGGAACTCCATTTTAAAGGGGGGTTTGGGGGAGAAACTTCAAACTTCCTCAAGTAAGTGAATCTCTTCCTTAGTTCTCTCCTTTTGCATGGGGTTTCTTCACCTATTATTGATGTTCCTTATGTTTGGTAGGTAGGGTTTTGAACCTATGGTTTGGTCCTAGTTTTCTTGGTCTATTATTTTGGTTTTAGGCTTGATCTAAGTCTCTTGTGGTGCGGTGGTGGTGCGGTCAGATTTTCGCACAAATATTCAAGGTTTTTAACATTTGTGGTATGTTATTACATTGGGAATCAATGTCATATGAGTTATATTTTATGAATTTATATTTTTATCACACTTCTTATTCATTTTCCTTTCTTCGAAATCTGGTTTTGGTGACTTTTGTTAAGCAAATGATTTTTAGGTACTAATTTTATGCTAAATTGGGTGTTTTACATGTCTATTTCATGTTATGCCAATTGGGTTTGTTTTATAACTCATGTAATGGGTTTATATAAATTTTTTAGGTGCTGAAAATTATGTTTTGGTGAATATGGATATGAACATGGTGTTCAAAGTGGGGTTTTTAAGGGATTTTGTGTGAAAGACATTGTTAGATTTTGTGAAGTTGTTTTATTGAAATTATAAAGGTTTTACTGAGTGGTGTAAGTGGTGAAAAGAATGTGTAGATACTGTTTTGAGTTTATTATGACCAGAAATTATGTTTTTATGTGATAATAGCTTTTTGTATCATGAGATAATGGTTTGAGAACAAAGGGGGGAGCCTGGGTACCTAGGAGGGTGGATATGTACTAGTACGCTAGTGATCTGGAAGGGTTTTGTCTGTGTTTCACTGAGAAAAATGGAGAAAGACAACACTAAAAAACTATATTGATAATGATTGGGGACCACTAGGTTATGGGTAAATTCCCTACTAGTGGCTTGTGCATGAGAACGTATTTTTTTATGGTGACATTACACTGAGGTACGAGGTAAATGGGGCCTGAGACTACCTACTGTCTAGGGGGTTTTTGATATTGGTGACCATTGAATCTTGTGAATTTTTCTTTTGAATATGTTGGTTTTTTCTGTAAAATACATTAGCCTACATTTTTTATTTATATTTTCTCATTCATGGAAAGTTTACTTTGAAAAATATTTACATTTAAAAGTTTCATTCTTTAGAAATTATTTCCACTACCTCTTGTTTATCAAAAATGGAATGATTTTTATCTTATATTATTTACTCTACAGAATATCTTGGTGGTATCCTATTGGGATTATTCTCACACCCTACTTACACTCCTTGGGTATAAGTATAATTTTTCATGTTTTACACAAGTAAAGGAAAGGCTTTGTGTGATGGCGGTTCGGGGTGTTAGTTCTCATCCATGGTGAGGCGTTAGAGAGACGGCTTGTGGGCGATGAACCCTTGTTGTGTTGAGTTATTGGGGCTGTTTTCTACTATTTCTTTGTGTCTTTGGACCTCTTTTATTATGTTTGGACCTATTTATTCAGTTCTTTATTTTTTCTTAATCTTGTTTGGTATGAATTTTTCAGATTTGGTTTATCAATTGTTTTTGTTGTTTTATGCATCCATATTCGGGTAAATTGTTCCCAAACCAAAATATATGATACTCTAGAACTTTTTCTAGCCTATGGGGATAGGAAATGACTTTTGGGGCTTGTCACGGACCGGGTTTGGTGTCGGTTTTGATGGAAAGCATATTTGGTTCCAGACAAAATGGTATCATTGGAGGTTATTGTTTTTGGGTTATATTATTATTTTTCAATGAGTTGGTCTAGATAGGAGCTAGGACTATCAGGACTCAGAGTTTTGGTCATGAGTAGGGTGCTTGGACTATACCTCTCTTGGAAGACCTCGATTAACTATGGTACATTGGAATTGTTTGTTTTACTTCACTTCCAGGTGCGACGTGTGGGTTGCAGACTACACGTGGACATTAGGCGTGGGTGGAGTGGTGGTTTATTTTATTTTTGTAATGTTTTTGGCTTCATTATATTTGATGATATTGATATAATTTTTCAGAATTTTTTTACTTATTTTTCTCTTGTGATTGTTGCCTTTTTTTTGCAACATGCCTCCCTATAAAGCTCCCATGCACCCACAGGAGGAAGCCGGAGAGATTTCTTCCACACCGCTTGATCAGAGGATTGTAGAGGTTTTGGTTCAGGATGTCCAAGTTATAGGATATGAAATGAATCCTAATATGGATTCTTTTAGAGAAGATGAGATAGGTCATAAGAATGAAAAGGCCCAGGAGTTCTTGAAAAATAAGCCTCTTACTCTCCAAGGTAGCATAGAACCCCAGGAAGCATAGGAATGGCTCGAAAAGATCAACCGCATGTTCGAGTTCTTGGACACACCTGAGGAGATCACGGTGATGTGTGAAGTGTGCCTATTTTCAATTAGAGTTTACCAAACACAAGTGGTGGGAATTGGTACTTAAAATTGGGAAGAATGAGCAGATGCACTGGGGAGATTTCAAGGATGTCTTCAATGAGCAGTACTTCCCTGAGGTCTTGGAATATTCCAGGTCCTGAGAGTTCATGGATCTTGTTTAGGGGGATCTTTCTGTGATGGATTATGCTAACCGTTTCACTGATATGGTTCGGTATGATCCTGAAATCATCTCTAATGAGAAAGCGAAGGCCTAGAGGTTTGAGAAAGGATTATGACCAGATATATACTCCCAGATTTTCTTGTTTAATCTGAGGACCTATGCTGAGGTGGTTGACTGAGCATGTATGGTGGAGATTGATCAAAAAGTTAGGGATTGTTTCTATGGGTTAGTATTAGTAGTGGGTAGTGGAAGTTATTCAGATAAGAAAAGGAATTTGGGGGAATAGGTGAAAAAAAGATGTGGTAGTTCAGGCCACTCTTCCAGGTAGTTTTCATATGTGGCTTCTGATGCAAGATCGCTCGTGTGCCACCTGTGTGGGAGGCTGAGGCACATCTGACTAGAATTCCCACTTCCTCTAAAGCCTTGTTACCAATGTGGAGGTATGGGTCACTTTCATCACTTTTTTGGGGTGGCACATTCACTTCAGAGTGGGGAAGGATCAATGGATTCAAGAGGAGTTCCAGCATAGTCAGAGTCGTCAAGGATGGGGGATCTTGATTTAGTGGATGTGGTGCTAGGGATGGGTCAAATTTTGGGTAGATCCATTTTAGGCATAGCCACAGACTAATAATCATCCTCAGGCAGAGACCAGACATCTCTATGTGGTGTATCAGGCACCGGAAGGATCAGAGGCAGAACTGTTGATAGTTTGAGGTACCATTTTGATTGCATTTTCTATATCTACTACTCTTTTTGATATGGTTTCCTCTGTTTCATTCATTTCTGCCCATTTTTTGGACACTCTGAATTTTTCAACCGAGTTTTCCTCTTTTGTGATGGAGTTGGTGATGATGTAGGGAATGAAGAAGGAGCAGGGTCTTAGGTGCATGTCATGTGTGCTTTCTATGTCAGGGGGTGAGATAGATTGGGACCTATTGGTCTGAGATATGGAACTTTTTGACATAATAATTGGTATGGATTGGATATTAAACTTTCAGGAGCACATCAAATGTTATAGGAAGTGGGTCAGTTTCATTGCACCTGATGGGAGTCGTTAGGTTTTTCATGGGGATTGGGATCCTTAGTCGAGTCGTGTAGGAACTCCACTCATAGAGTTATGAGATTTTGTTTTTCATTTATCATCACTCATGGTAGACTATGATGGTCATGCTCCTAATGGTGGAATAACTCATGTAGTTTACATGTCCGACCCTGAACTCAGACTTCTATTTATTTTAGTTTATTTTTACTGTTTACTCGGTCCCGCGTCTTTTGGACGAGGTTTAGTTGGGTCCCTGTTTGAACTTTTCTGAAGTTCTTTTTTTTTTGGTCTTGGGCCAGTTTACAGTCACCGCACCGTTAGTGGCGACTGTGCGTTTGGTCCTCGTGATTGTGCAGTGGCGCAATACTCCAAATGAACAATAAATTAAATAATTAAATTTCACCTTAATTATCATTAATTTTGTTCTTAATTTCCTTTGTTGTTACTAGTATTTTTATTATCATTTCGCTATTAATATTATTACTAATATTATTATTTTACCATTAATATTATTATTATTATTATCTTAATTATTGTAATTTTTATTAGTATTATTTTCTAGTTTTATTATTATTATTATTATTATTATTACTACTATTATGAAATTAAAAAAAAAGTTAGAAATCCTAAATCTACCAGGCGCAACCCCCCCCCCCCTTTCCCCCTTGCTGGCCGCGGTCCGCACCCCCCTACCTCGTCACTCCCTCCCTTCGTCACGCCGCTCCCCTCACCTATGCACTGCCTCCCGTTAACCCCTCTCTTGCACCGCCTTCCCACATCGTTGCCTCCCTCTTGCCGGCCTCCTTCCTCCTGCAGGTCGCGCGCCAGCTGCTCACCCCCTCCCTTTCGTCCGCCGACGTGCACCGAAGCCCCAGCTGGCTTTGCCTCGCTCTTTGGGTTCCCTCCACCCAACCTCTCAGTCCGGTGCAGCCCCCCTCCCGGTCTAGTGTGGCCTCTTCCCAATGAAATTTTGGAAAACTTGGCCTCTTCCCAGCGCATTTCCAGCGAACCCAACCCCTATCGTCCGACTATCTTCCAGTGAAAACCCGAATTCCCTTGCGCAAAACCTTCACTCTGCTGGGGCGTGGTCTCGATTCCCCTCACCGTCAAACCACAGTTTTCATCTCATTCTAATTTTGGTGTTTCTTCAATTTCAATGAACATTGACATCTCAGTTTGTGTTTTGCGCTTTTTTCAAAATGTCTAGAGTATGTGATTGATGTATCGAGACCTTTTGGTCATGGTTCGGCATCTGCCGCCAAATGGGAGGCGGATAGACTCTCTTCCCTATGTTGTCGATGTTTCTAGTAAGGTTATCGCACCTACTATTTTGTTTCACATCATTCAATTCAGGGTTGTTTGTTTATGCGAGTCCTATGTACCTCTTTGGTCATGTGTTCATTCTAGTTGTGCTAAAATTTTGGTGTTGGGAGTTGTTGCAGGGCGTTGGGATCAACTACAGGTGCGCACACGCATTTTTTTTCCCAAGTATGAATATATATGTATATATGTACGCCTTCTGAGTGTGTGTTCCCTCATAGCACGGGGAACACATGCATCAGTTTAAAGATTTATATATATATATATATATATATGGAAGTGTGTGCGTGCATGCAAGCGAGGTGTTGCTTGAGTTAGAAAGTTTTGCCTGTAATTCCTTAAGGTAGGCGAATCCATATTTCCCCATTTTAAAATAAGTCCATTTAATGCTTGCATGTTTTTAATAAATTCTTTTACTAGATTGGTATCTTTGAAAAATAATTTTCCAACCTGCTATTAGTGTTTTCTAGTTTTCTTTTGGGCTTGTTAAAAATAGTTTGTTGCATTATATTCAAGTTGTGTAATTAGTCTGATTTGTTAATATAGTCCTTTTTTAACGAACAGTTTGATTTGTTTATGGAATAACTAGTGAACTGTTTGTGTTGCTCTAAGTGTTTTGGAAAAACATGGTTTTAATGGGTTCATTAAGGTTTAACCATTGGGTTCGAAACATGTTTTGTAGTTTAGCATTGTTTCAAAAATGGTTCATAAATGTTTATTGTTTTGGCATGTTTTGGTAAATGCTTGTTTTGGTAAATATATGTTTTGTGAAAGGATATTGGCACGTTTTGGTCCGTCTGACCATGTTTGTAAGAAATGATGTTTATTACTATTTTGAAAACATTCCTAAATGTTTTGGTAAATGGTTGATGAGGTAAACTTAAAGTCATGTTTGGCATTTTAGATTGGCATCTTACAAAAGTTATAATATGTTTGAATTTTAAGAGGCCCGTTTGGCATCTTTGAACATGTTTGTTTGGGAAAACCCCTCTTTGGTTAGGCCCTTTGCCTCATCGATCGATCATGTGATAGGTGGGTCCTCTGCATGGGCCTTCTTTTGAGAATTTTTATGTTTAGGCGTGGGACTAACCTTGAGGTGGTCGGGGTGGTGCCGATTTGTGTCATGTGCTGGATTATATTTATACGGCTTGTTATTTTATAGTGTGGCACACCTCTTTGTGAACATAGCACAGAAACTTAGCATAGCAAGGGGGTTTACTGAGAATGATTGATGCACTAGTTTAGATTATGCACTAGTTAGTGGCCCCATTGCAGGGGAATACTGAGTTATTGCTGCTATGGGGATTGGGCCCCTCGGTTAGGCCATGTAGGGCTATGCCGAGCGTTAGGGTGTTATGACATCATCGATTTAGGGCATTCGTTCAGGATGAGTCACATGTATAGTACGTTCTGGTCTTCCTACGAGTTCCTAGGTTTTCTGTGATCCTTTGATACGAGCACTATTAGTAACATTTCCCTTGTTGTGTGTGGAATCCTACCCTTGAACTTGGTTTCGGTGTTTTCTTGAAAGAGTTTTATGTGTAAAGTTGGTTTTAAAATGAACTTAAAAGTAGTTGTTTTGGAAAAATTTGTGTGAGCCCCTCTTTTTTTTTCTTTTACTTGTTTTTGAATTATAAGGGCAATAGAATTGTGATTGTTAGTTTTTGAAATGTAGTGTAAATATAAAAACGTTATTTTTATAACTGTAGTTCAAACTAGTATATTTGGGCTGTTTAGGAACTGGAAAATGCATGGATTATGTGGTTCACTTTTGGCATTACTACTGAGCATTTTAATGCTCATGCCTAGCATACCTTTTCAGATGCAGGTTTAGCTATTTGGTTCAGGTTCTTGTTTCGTCTACCCGTGCGAGGCAGACTGTTAGTTGTCGGAGGTGACCAAGAGGTCACATGGAGGTATGTGCAGTCTTGTTTTCTTGTCGCAGCTAGTTGTCTTTCTCTTTATTTAGTCTTTATTATTTTATTTGTCTTCCTTTTATGGGATAAATCATTCCCACATGTTTAGTTATGATGCCCGACCCTAGTTTCCAGCCCGTGGGGATCGGGAATGCCCCTCGGGCCATGCTGCGGGCCGGCTCGGGTGATCGGTTCAGGGTCAACCCAGGTTGGTTTGTGACAAAATGTTATCAGAGGGAGGCCCTTATTATTTGGGGTGGCCGGTAGAAGGAGATTAGGACTATAAGGGCTCAGGAGGTAGGTTACGGGTCGGTTCCTGATCACCACCACTCGTGATGAGACCTGGGTTACCAGGGTTAGTCCGGTATTTGAGTCACTTTTCCTTGGTCCTTTCGGATTGTGGGGTGACAATGGAGGTGAATCGGTTCACTTTGTGGCCTCACCTGGGGTGGTGACCCATGTGGAGTCCAAGTGTCCGGTTTAAGGTCCTCTTAGTTTATGCTTTACTTGGGGCATGGCTTACTACCATGTCGCTGGGTCAGACATATGCACTAGTTCCTCATTCTAGTGGGTCATTACTGTTTGTGTTTTGTTTTAGTCTCAGTTGATTTGAGTGTGCGTTAAAAGTGAAATTGGTTTTTTAATGGAAATGTGTTTCTTCCAAATTGTTTTTGAAATTACTAAAGTAAGTTGTTAAAGAGAAGGTGTATCGGTTTGGAAAAACTTGGTATGGGTTTGGATTTGGTAAGAGAAAAAAAAAGGAAGTGTCTGAACCTTGGAACTCTTTATAGAGGGTCACAAGTGTGTGGGTGTGTACGGAGAGTGCGTAGGGGGGACGTTTTTGCAAATTTTATGAGTGAGATTGAATGAACGCACATGTGATGGTTCATAAGGTGCCATAGGTGGGTTTTAAAATTTTTAAAGAAATCACGGTTTTGGAAAAAATGATTTTTTCTTGTGTTTGTGTATGATTAGATTATGGGCCTGTTTTTCCTTGGCTTTTGTTGTTTCTTTGATTGAGTTTTGGCTTGATGAGCGGTTTTGATGGTGTTTTTCATGTTGTTATGAGTATGCTGCCTAGGAAGCCTCCAAAAGTTGTTAATGGGTTATGCCCAGTTCCCAGTTCTCTTTGTGTGTTGCCTGCGTATTGAGGTAATCGAAGTCTGTTAGAGGTAGTTGTATGGTTAGAAAAGATAGCGTGTCTACGGGTTGTTGGGAACTCCCAGGGTAGATTAGGTTCGTATCGTCCTAGAGTTAGTTAAGGGTTCAGCTTTGGACTATTAAAGGTGGGATGTCTCATCATCATTGGAGTTTTGGGTGTGATTAACGGTGGTAGACTTTCGCGAAGGTTCCCCACCTAGCATGAAGTGTGGACCTGTGGAACTTATCTCCAAGAAACCATCCTCGTCGAAACCAGCTCCTAGTTCGTCGGACCGCTCTCTTGTGCACCACCATTATGGCCTGTCTGAACATTCTAAGTCGTCATGTTGCATTCCTTTGAAAACGTATGACCATCGTGATTGTTTAAATCATCAAACGAAAGAAGGATTTAGAGACTAGAAGATGAAAATGCATGACTGTGAGGTAGGAGATGCTTCAGCCATCAAGGCCCAAGCCATAGGTCTCTGGGTGAAGCTCGCGCACAGTCAGGAGTTGTCGAGGGTGTGTGGGACCTCGGATCGAGTAATGTTTTTGGCTTTGGGAGGGAAATATTCAAAGTTTCCTTGTTCTGTTCTTTTCACCATTGTAAGCTCATCATAGTTGTGGTGATGTGAGGAACTTGTTCTACTGCAGTCTAAGTAGTCTTATCTGTTCTCAGTGTGTTTTCAAATAGTTCGGTTTTCCTTGATGGGTGTTGGGCCCGCGAATAAACAGGTCTTTCAAATTTTGAGTTGGGTCTCAATTGTGTTCGTTAGGGGGATGTTTGGTTTCATGAAATTAACGGGTGGTGTTTCGGGGTCCTTTCTGAGTTTGAGCTAGGAATTCCCTAGTCTCTGGTTGTGGTGAGTATTTTATTCGGTCAGTGTGTGAGGGGTTGAGTTAATTCCTTATCCTCAGGTTTTTGGGTCATTTCGTAGCAAGCTTTCCATTTAAGACTTTGGGTGTTGTTCGGTCCATGTGGAGAAATTAACTGTGTTTGGTTTGGGAGTTCCCGCGTTGGCCCCCCTCGGGGGTGGTGTCTTTGGGTTTCAATGTTTTTTTATTAGTGAATTCTCGTGGTGGGAGAATCCTCTCATGCTCTCCCTTCAACCTCGGGCTTCAGTTTTCTCTTGAATTGTTCAGGTGTGACCTGTTGAGAGTATGTTCGTCCTGGGATTCATAGTTTTTCCTCGGTTTTGTCTGGTCATGGACTCCAGTTTTTTCAACTGCTATCTTGGTGACATTTTGGGGGTAGAAAGTGTTTGTGGTGGGGAGAATTGTCACACCCTGACCTCAAACTTCTATTTATTTTATTTTATTTTTAATATTTAATCGGTCCCACGTCTTTTGGACGAGGTTTAGTTGGGTCTGTGTTTGAACTTTTCTGAAGTTCATTTTTTTTGTGGGTCTTGGGCCGGTTTACGGTCACTACACCATTAGCGGTGACTGTGCATTTGGTCCTGGTGATTGGGCAGTGGGGTGATACTCCAAATAAAAAATAAATTAAATAATTAAATTTCACATTAATTATCATTAAGTTTTTTCTTAATTTCTTTTTTTGTTACTAGTATTTTTATTATCATTTCGCTATTAATATTATGACTAATATTATTATTTTACAATTCATATTATTATTATTATTATCTTAATTATTGTAATTTTTATTAGTATTATTTTAGAGTTATATTATATTTATTATTATTATTATTATTAGTATTATTATTACTATTATAAAATGAAAAAAAAGTTAGAAACCCTAAATCTACCCAGCGCTACCCCCCCTCCCCCTTATTGGCCGCGGGCAGCACCCCCCCCCCCCCCCTTCCCCGTCGCTCCCTCCTTTCTCCGCGTTGTTCCCATCACCTCCGCACCGCCTCCTGTTCACCCCTCTCTTGTGTTGCCTGCCCACATCGCCGCCTCCCTCTTACCGGCCTCCCGCCACCTTCAGGTCACACGCCAGCCGCTCACCCCCCCCCCCCCCACCCCCTTCATCCATCGATGCGCATCGAAGCCACAGCTGGCTCCACCTTGCTCTGTGGGTTCCCGCCACCAAACCTCTCAGTTTGGTGCAGCCCCCCTCCCGGTCCAGTGCGGCCTCTTCCCAGCGCGATTCCGGAAAACTCGACCTCTTCCAGGCATGATTCCGGAGAACTTGGCCTCTTCCCGGTGCGATTCTGGTGAACTTGGACTCTTCCCAGGGTGTTATCTGTGAACCCGACCCCTACCATCTGACTATATTCCAGCTCAAGCCCGAATTCCCTTACGCAGCATCTCCGCTCTTCTCGGGCGCAGTCTCGATTCCCCTCGTCGTCAAACCACGGTTTGCATCTCATTCCAATTTTGGTGTTTCTTCAATTTCACTGAACTTTGATATCTCGGTTTGTGTTTCGCGCTTTTTTCAAAATGTCTAGAGTATGCGATTGATTTATTGAGACCCGTTGTCCATGGTCCGACATCCGCCGCCAAAGGCGAGGTGGATGGACTCTCTTCCCTATGTTGCTGATGTTTTCGGTAATATTATCGCACCTAATATTTTGTTTCGCGTCATCTAATTCAGGGTATTTTGTTTATACGAGCCCTGGGTACCTCTTTGGTCATGTGTTGGTTCTAGTTGCTCTGAGATTTGGGTGTTGGGAGTTGTTTCAGGGTGTTGGGATCAACTCTATGTGCGCGGACACATTTTTTTTCCAGGTATGAATATATATGTATATATGTACGCCTTCTGAGTGCGTGTTCCCTCATGGCGCAGGGAACATGTGCATCAGTTTAAAGATGTATATATATATATATATATGGAAGTGCATTCACGCGTGCAAGCGAGGTGTTGCTTGAGTTAGAAAGTTTCGACTGGACTTCCTTGAGGTAGGCGAATCTGTATTTCCCCATTTTTAAAATAAGTCCATTTAATGCTTGCATGTTTTTAATAAATTATTTTACTAGATTAGTATATTTAAAAAATAATTGTCCAACCTGCTATTAGTATTTTCTAGTTTTCTTTTGGGCTTGTTAAAAATAGTTTGTTTCATTATCTTCAAGTTGTGTAATTAGTCTGATTTGTTAATATGGTTCTTTTTTAATGAACTGTTTGATTTCTTTATGGAATTACTAGTGATCTGTTTGTGTTTCTCTAAGTGTTTTGGAAAAATATGGTTTTAATGGGTTCTTTAAGGTTTAACCATTGGGTTCGAAACATGTTTTGGCATTTAGCGTTGTTTCAAAAATGGTTCGTAAATGTTTATTGTTTTAGCATGTTTTGGTAAATGTGTGTTTTGGTAAATGCATGTTTTTGTGAAAGGATATTGGAACGTTTTGGTCCATCTGACCATGTTTGTAAGAAATGATGTTTATTAATGTTTTTAAAACATTCCTAAATGTTTTTTTAAATGGTTGATGAGGTAAACTTGAAAGAATGTTTGGCATTTTAGATTGGATGCTTACAAAAGATTTAATGTGCGTGAATTGTAAGAGGCACGTTTGGCATCTTTGAAATTGTGTGTTTCGGAAAAACCCTCTCTGGTTAGGCCCTTTGCCTCATCTATCGATCATGTGATAGGAGGTTCCTCGGTATGGGCCTCCTTTTGATAATTTATTTGTTAAGGCATGGGACTAACCTTTAGGTGGTCGGGGTGGTGCCTATTTATGTCGCGTGCTAGATTATATTTATATGGCTTGTTATTTTAATGTGTGGCACACCTCTTTGTGAACATAACACGGAAACTTAGCATAGAAAGTGGGTTTACTAAGAATGATTGTTGCACTAGTTTAGATTATGCACTGGCCAGTGGCCCCATAGTAGGAGAATACTGAGTTATTGCTGCTATGGGGATTGGGCCCCTTGGTTAAGACATATAGGGATATGCCGAGCGTTAGGGCGTTACGACGTCATCGAGTTAGGGCATGCCTTCAGGATGAGTCACATGTATAGTATATTCTGGTCTTCCTCCAATTTCTTAGGTTTTTTGTGATCCTTTGATATGACCACTATTAGTACCATTTCCGTTGCTGTGTGTGGAATCATACCCTTGAACTTGGTTTTGGTGTTTTCTTGGAAAATTTTTATGTGTAAAGTTGGTTTTAAAATGAAATTCAATGTAGCTGTTTTGGAAAAAATTGTGTGAGCCCCTCTTTTGTTTTCTTTTAATTGTTTTTGAATTATAAGGGCAATGTAATTGTGATTGTTAGTTTTCAAAATGCAGTGTAAATATGAAAATTTTATTTTTATAACTGCAGTTCAAACTAGTATTTTTGGGCTGTTTTGGAACTGGAAAATGCATGGATTTTGTGGTTCGCTTTTGGCATTCTTACTGAGCATTTTAATGCTCACTCCTATCTTACCTTTTCAGATGAAGGTTCCACTGTTTGGTTAAGGTTCTTGTTCCATCTACCCATGTGAGGCAGACTATTAGTTGTTGGAGGTGACCAAGAGGTCACATGTAGGTATGTGCAGTCTTATTTTCTTGTCGCTGCTAGTTTTCTTTCTCTTTGTTTAGTCATTATTATTTTATTTGTCTTCCTTTTATGGGAAAAATCATTCCCACTTGTTTAGTTATGATGCTCGGCACTAGTTGTCATCCCGTGGGGATCGGGAACACCACTCGGGCCATGCAGCGGGCCGGCTTAGGTGATCGGTTCAGGGTCGGCCCGGGATGGTTCATGAAAAAATGGTATCAGCGGGAGGCCCTTGTTATTTGGGGTATCCGGTAGAAGTATATTAGGACTGTGGGGGCTCAGAAGGTATGTTACGGGTTGGTGCCTGATCACCACCGCTCATGACGAGACCTGAGTTACCAGGGTTAGTCCGGGATTTGAGTCACTTTTCCTTGGTCGTTTTGGATTGAGGGATGACAATGGAGGCAAATCAGTTCACTTTGCGGACTCACATGGGGTGGTGACCCATGTGGAGTCCAAGTGTCCGGTTTAAGGTCCTCTTAGTGTTATGCTTTACTTGGGGCATGGCTCACCACCATGTCACTGGGTCAGACATATGCACTAGTTCCTCATTCCAGTGGGTCATTATTGTTTATGTTTTGTTTTAGTCTCAGTTAATTTGAGTGTGTGTTAAAAGTGAAATTGGTTTTTAAATGAAACAGTGTTTCTTCCAAATTGTTTTTGAAAGTACTAAAGTTGGTTTTTAAAGATAAGGTGTATCGGTTTGGAAAAACATGGTATGGGTTTGGATTTGGTAAGAAAAAAAAGGGAAGTGTCTGAACCTTGGAACTCTTTATGGAGGGTCACACGTGCGTGGGTGTGTACGAAGAGTGCATAGGGGGCACTTGTTTGCAAATGATATGAGCGAGATTTAATGAATGCACATGTGACGGTTCATAAGGTTCTATAGGTGGGTTTTAAATTTTTTTAAGAAATGATGGTTTTGGAAAAAAATATTTTTGCTTGGGTTTGTGTATGATTGGATTATGGCCCTATTTTTCTTTGGCTTGTGTTGTTTCTTTGATTGAGTTTTGTCTTGATGAATGGTTTTGATGGTGTTTTTCATGTTGTTATGAGTATGCCGCCCATGAAGCCTCCAAAAGTTGTTAATGGGTTAGGCCCAGTTCCCAGTTCTCTTTGTGTGTTGCCTGCATATTGAGGTAATTGAAGTCTATTAGAGGCAGTTGTATGGTTCGGAAAGATAGCGTGTCGACAGGTTGTTGGGAACTCCCAGGGTAGTTGAGGTTCGTACCATCCTAGAGTTATTTGAGGGTTCAGCTTTGGACTAGTAAAGGTGGGATGTCTCATCGTCTTTGGAGTTTTGAGTGTGATTAATGGTGGTCGACTTTTGCGAAGGTTCCCCACCTGGCAAGGATTGTAGGTCGGTGGAACTTATCTCCAATAAACCATTCTCATCGGAATCGGCTCCTAGTTCTTCGGACCGCTCTCTTGTGTGCCACTAGTATGGCATTTCCTAACATTCTAAGTCGTCATGTTGCATTACTTTGAAAACGTGTGACCATCGTGATTATTTAAATCATCTAACAGAAGAAAGATTTAGAGACAAGAAGATTAAAATTCCTAACTGTGAGGCATGAGATGCTTCAGCCATCAGGACCCCAGCCACAGGTCTCGGGGTGAAGCTCGCGCACAGTCAAGAGTTGCTGAGGGTGTGTGGGACCTCAGTCTGAGTAATGTTTTTGGCTTTGGGAGGGAAATATCCAATGTTTCTTTATTCTGTTCTTGTCACCATTGTAAGTTCATCATAGTTGTGGTGATGTGATGAACTTGTTCTACAGTATTATAAGTGGTCTTATCTGTTCTCTGTGTGTTTTCAAATCATCTAGTTTTCCTTGAAGGGTGTTGGGCCCATGAATAAACAGGTCGTTCTAATTTTCAGTTGGGTCTCAATTGTGTTCATTAGGGGGGTGTTTGGTTTTGTGAAATTAACAAGTGGTGTTTCGGGGTCCTTTTTGAGTTTGGGGTAGGAATTCCCCAGTATATGGTTACGGTGAGGATTTTATTCGGTCGTTGTGTGAGGGTTTGAGTTAATTCCTTATCATCGGGTTGTTCGGTCATTTTGTTTCAAGCTTTCCGTTTAAGTCTTTGGGTGATGTTCGGTCCATGTGGATAAATTAACTGGGTTCGGTTTGGGAGTCCCCGCGTTGGCCCCCCTCGGGGGTGGTGTGTTCAAGTTTCAAGGTTTTCGTATTAGTGATTTTTTGTGGTGGGGAGAACCCTCTCGTGTTCTCCCCTCAACTTCGGGCTTCAGTTTTATCTTGAATTGGTCGGTTGTGACCTGTTGAGTGTAAGGTCATCCCAGGATTCACAGTTTTTTCTCAGTTTTGTCTGGTCATGGACTCCAGTTTTTTCAACTGTTGGCTTGGTGACTTTCTGGGGGCAGAAAGTGTTTGTGGTGGTGAGAATTGTCACACCCCAACCTTGGACTTCTATTAATTTTATTTTATTTTTACTGTTTACTCGGTCCCGCGTCTTTTGGACGAGGTTTAGTTGGGTCCCTGTTTGAACTTTTCCGAAGTTCATTTTTTTGGGTCTTGGGCCGGTTTACAGTCACTGCACCGTTAGCGGCGACCGTGCATTTGGTCTTGGTGATTGTGCGGTGGCGCAATACTCCAAATAAACAATAAATTAAATAATTAAAATTTACCTTAATTATCATTAAGATTGTTCTTAATTTCCTTTGTTGTTACTAGTATTTTTATTATCATTTTGCTATTAATATTATTACTAATATTATTATTTTACCATTAATATTATTATTATTATCATAATTATTGAAATTTTTATTAGTATTATTTTCTAGTTTTATTATTTTTATTTTTATTATTATTATTAGTATTATTATTACTATTATGTAATGAAAAAAAATTAGAAACCCTAAATCTACCTGGCGCAACACCCCCTTTCCCCCTTGCTGGCCGCGGGCCGCACCCCCCCCCCCCCCTTCCCCGTCACTCCCTCCCTTCGTTGCGCCGCTCCCCTCACCTCTTCACCACCTCCCATTCACCCCTCTATTGCGCCGCCTGCCCACATCGTCGCCTACCTCTTGTCGGCCTCCCACCTCCTTCAGGTCACGCACCAGCCGCTCACCCCCTCCATTTCGTCCTCCAGCGCGCACTGAATCCTCAGCTGGCTCCGCCTCGGTCTGTGGGTTCCCACCGCCCAACCTCTCCGTCTAGCGTAGCCTCCCTCCCGGTCCTATGCGGCCTCTTCCCGGCGTGATTCCGGAGAACTCGACCTCTTCCCGACGCGATTCTGGTGAACTTGGCCTCTTCCCGGTGTGATTCCAACGAACATGGCCTCTTCCCGGCGCGTTTCCAGCGAATGTCACAACCCGTCCTCAGGGCCCGTGTCGTGACTACCCCAAGCCCGCCTTCCATAGGCCAGGGGCTGGTGACTAGCACCAAAGGCATAAATCCTGATATCTAGGAAGGAATTTCCTTTATAAAATATAAATGCATCCAACCAGGGTACAAGAGGAAGTAATACACTAAGTACAAAAGAATGTGCTGAAAAGTAAATAGGCCAGAATACAAAACCAATTGAGAAGTAGAGCTACAACTAAACAAAAGTGCAACATAAAAGACAAACATTTGGAAGATATAAGAAACTCCTGGATCATCAACCTCAGATCCTACCTGAAGGGTAGGTACTGATTGCCTCCCCCACGCTCTCGCCTGCCAACCTCCTCTGAGTACCGTCTCGTTGTGAAGTCCACCTCCGGGTACTGACTTGTCATGAGGTTCACCTCCGGGTATCGCCCAGTCCTCGTACATTCGATCTCTATCAGCGATGTCTGTCATCTGCATCCAACACAACAAGGTGTGATCATAGCCCATGCAGGGGTGAGTATAACAATTCTCAGTAGGGACCCCGAGACCCTCAAGGTCTCACTAAAACCAACAAAGGTCACCACAAAGAAGGATCTCAACAGATAAACCTTACTTAGGTATAAGCCCATACTTATACCTAAGTTATCAAGTAACCCATCTCAATCATGAGGTATCACACAGATATAAAATCAATAGATAACCACTACTTAGGTATATGACCATACATATACCTAAGATATCAAGTGACCCATCTCAATCATGAGGTAAACACAAAGGTCATTGACTCAGCTCAAAGCAGGGTTTTTATTCACGATGACGAAAACATGGCTGCTGGAGAACTCCTCCTCTATCGAGCACAGTAGTCCTGCCATGACTCTGAGGTGCTACTCTCTAACCTTAGACTGCTGAGATACTCTTCATGTCGAGTACCACGGGTCTACCACCTCAAAAAGTAGTGCTCCCCACCATGGGCCGGCCACCTCACACAGTAGTGCTCCCCCTCATAGCCTACAGAGGTACTTATCCTGTCGAGTACCGCGGGTCTGCCACCTCACAAAGTAGTTCTCCTCCACCATGGGTCTACCACCTCACATAGTAGTTCTCCCCACAGGGCTATACTAGTCACTCCGAATCGAATCGGAGAAGCAGTCATCAGATCTCAGCAAGCTACAAGGTCACTGTACTCTGTATGCTCATCTCTAAGAGGATCCGCTCCACAAGCTACTGGTCGACACTCCAAGTGTCACAAAGTCCCATGATGAAATATCTCAAAGAACCACCTCATCATATGGATCTCAACGCAATAGATGGTGCTCCAATCGGACGCTCGATCTGTGAGTTATTATCCTTTTAGTCTTGGGGGCCCGGTTGGTTTTTTGTAAGAACGAAACCGATTGTATCTCAACAGTACCCCGAACTCTCATAGGGTGTACTCAAAGGGACCATTTCTCAATGAGATTACCAACAGTGCTGTGGTTCTTCAAATGGACGTCTGGTCTGAAAGTTATCAGCTTTTCTGTTCCAGGGGCCCAGTTTGAATTCAGGTACAATCCAACTCGGCCATACTTCAACTAGGTTCAAACCTTGGGTGAAGTATACCAAAAATAATTGTCTCGTCAAGAGGAATCCAACAAAGTCGACGGTACGTCAATCGGACGTCTGGAACTCAAGTTATAAGTCTTTCCGCTCCGAGGGCCCGGTTGGTTTCGGGTTCGAACCAGCCCGACCGTACCCAAACTTCACTGAAACCTTGATTTTAATATAACGAAATGTCCGTCTTGATCCAAGGATCCCTAAGAAACTGACGGTGCATCGATCGTAGGTCCGTAGCCCCCCAATATATAAGTGTTTGAATGAACCTGGTCTGAAAATAGGGGGTCTGGGCTAGGTCTGACCCGGCTTATTCCCCCTGGGTCGGCCTGAACTGGGTCTGACCTGATTGTGCGTGGCCCGGCCCGGCTGGCACGGCCCGGCCTGCAGCTGGAACGGCCCGGCCCGGCGGGGTGCAGCCCGGCCCAGCTCGGAAGAAGGTCGTGGCTCGGCGCTGGCCGAGCGAAACACAATGGGAGACACCCCCTTTATACGGAAACGGTGGACCCTGTGGGGTCCGACATAAAATCTGGTCGGGCGGGGTTCTACCCCCCCCCCCCCCCCCCGGTTTTCTAAAACGGAAAGCCGTAATGGCCGTCCTTGGTGTAACTGCAGGACCCCCTCAGGTCCCGCCTCCAGGTGGCGCCAGCGGCCGGCTCAGTCAGCCGCCCATTTGAAGACAACCGCGGCCTTAGCCGCGGCTCTTGTTCGTCTGGCGCCATGCGACGGCGTCGCGCCCCACCGTTGTGGCCCGCCCCGGTTGTGGCCCCTTGAAGCTCCAGCATGGCGCCACGCCCTTCCGCCGCGGTCTTACTTCTACTCCGCGGCCTTCCTCGGCCTTTCTGGCGTGGCGCGACGGTGCCGCGCACCACCACCGCCACTGCAGTCTGCTCCGGTCGTGGTCCCCTTCATCCATGCGCGGTGCAACGGCACCGCGCCACCTTCATCTCAATATTGAACGAAGATCAACAAGAAATGGGGAGGAGTATCGTCCGTTTTTGTGTGCTCTGATCTCCTCCCATTACGACGATAACATTTGGTCAATCATTAACAACAAAAGACGATGATAAAACTTGAATGAAGAAATAACCCTTACCTTGTGTCGTTCGTCGTTCATTGACGATATCGCGAAAGGGAGCGGGCATCGGTTCGTTGACGTCGTCACAAGGTAAGAGGTGAAGGTGACTCAAAGGCCTTCTATCCGGCTCGAGCGTCGTTCGTTGGAGATCTGATGGATGGAGAACCGTTCTTCGCGGAGGTAAAGAGCTCTTTTATTCCTCTAGAGGTGTCCCCCTCAAGATTATTTTCCAACCCCTATTACACAAGCTTTCCCCCATTTTAAATAATTCCAACCATCTCTTCATTAATTATACGAGTAAGCAACTTAAATGGAGGAGTAGAAGGTAGAGAGGTTTCTTAATTAAAGAAGAGTTTACAACATAATTAAAGGGGTGATTAAAAGGGGGGTTTAGGGAGTTGAGAGAGGAGTGAGGAGTTAGGGTCTCGTGTGGGCCCCTCCTCACTAAACCCTCCCACTTTGTAGGATAAATATTTCCCTCCTCAAATAAAAATATTAAACACATATTTTTATTTATTCCTTAAAAAAACCAAAAAATTAACCTCTTCTTCTGTCAAAACACAACTACGACATAGGTCCCCTTAAGAAATTACCAGCGTTGTGAGTTTATTGGTTCCCTCGGATTTCAATTCCAAGCACCAGTTCAAAAGTTAGAAAAACCCGCTCGTTCATTTACTGAATGTACCTGAGCTAAACTTCAAAAAATTATTCCGGGCACACTAGGCCTCGGAATCAGGTACCGTTAGAAACTATGTACCTGTAAAATTCCAAAGAAATTAAGAAAAAAAATTCCTTGAAATTTCCGGGTCATTACATTACTCCCACCTCTGGGCTTTACATCCCCGTAAAGCTACAACACAAACTAGGGAAACTAAAGGAGCTACCGAGCACACATCTGAGCCTCCCGCTCCAATGTGCTCTTCTGGAGGTTCTCGTGCTTCCAACGAAAGAACTCAAGAAGAATTGACTGTCCCTGTAGGACCCGCTCATGTTGATCCTAAACATCTAATGGAACCCCGTGAAAGTCGCCCCATCATCGATGTCCATCTCTCTGTGGTCGATGGTGACGGATAGGTCGTGCACACATCTCCTCAGCTGAGATACGTGGATGACGTCATGCACCTGGTGCATTTGAGGTGGAAAGGCTAGGTGGTAAGCCACCTTACCTACTCTAATGGGGACCTGGAAGGTCCGTTGAACCTCGGAGATTACTTTCCACCTCAGCCACATCTCTATAGACCCCGTCGAGGTGAGACCCGTCTGAAGACGTGGTCGTCACCCTCGAACTCCAGTGGTCTTGTCTCCTATCATCATAGGACTTATGTCTGCTCCGTGCAGTCTTCATCCTCTCTTGGATGATATGCACCTTTTCCGTCATAACCTGAGCCATCTCTGGTTCTACACGAGTTGACTCTATCACTATCCACAAAGGATATATGAAATGTGTTTGGCTGCTTTCTCTCCACTCCTAACAGCTGAATGCCCGATCTTCTACTAAGAGCATCTATTACAACATCCCCCCTCTCGAGGAGTATAAAATATCTCGAAGTCATAGTCCTGGAGGAATTCAATCCATCACCGTTGTCCCAAGTTCATGTCTTTTTGAGAGAAGATAACCCTGAGATTATTGAGATGGAGAGAACCGTAAACCGTTCGATCAACGAACAATGGGTGAGACTAGCCAATTATAAGAACTCATCTCCACCCTTCATTATTTACGTTCTTCAAAACTGCTGAGATTTCTCCTCTGTCAAAAAGAGAAATCTGGTCTCATCCCCTTGATGAACCACGTTCTTTGCCTAATACAGTCAATCCTGACATGAACGGTACTATTTCATGCCATGGACGACGTCTTAAGGTCTCGACGCTACTACCAAGAGATCCAATCGTTAATCTCGCCTCCAAGGGTCGAGTAACACTGTCGGAAGCAGTGTGTGGTCACTGGGTCTCCTCCAGTAGGTATCTCAAAAGTGAGGATCAAGTCAACAGTGTTAAACCAGAGCCTCTTAATATCAACCATAAAAAGTGGATAGAAAAGTAATCGTCACAAAGATAAGTGTCTTTTATTACTACAGCTCGTAGTACAAAGACACAAATCAAACACAACAGCTACAACATGGAAGCTAAAAGAACCAAGAACAAGGGCCTCCATGCCTAGTCCTGCTTCTATCCACCTGCTTCCGGAGCTTCATAGTCATATGTGAAATGGACCGGGGTTTTGGGGTCCATTACTTGGTGAAGATCTGATGTTGGGTATTCTGGGAAAGATATTGAGGCTTCTTGGTGAAGCTTAAGACTAACAGTAGCCTTAGCCTACCGGTAGCTTGGCCAACCGGTAGCTCGGCCTACCGGTAGCTCGGCCTACCGGTAGCCACAGCCTACCCGTAGCTCGGCCTACCGATATCTTGGCCTACCGATAGCCAATGCCTACCGGTAGCTCAGCCTACCGGTAGCTTAGTCTACAGGTAGTCGTAGCCTACCGATAGTCGCGGCTTACTGGTATCTCGGTCTACGGGTAGTCACAGCCTACCAGTAGTCGCGGCCTACCGGTAGCTCAGTATACCGGTAGCCACCACCTACCGGTAGCTGCGGCCTACTGGTAGCTCGGCCTACTGGTAGCTCAGCCTACCGGTAGCCTTGGCTAACCAGTAGACCTAGCCTACTCGTGACCCCCACAGGTTTTTCCAGTAGCGTCTCCTTGCGCAAAATGTTTTTTTAACCCTGTTTTGACCCCCTTAAATCCCATTAATGGTATTTAAATTAAATGTTTGGTAAGATAAACTCCTTAAATGAAAAACCATGCATTTTCGTCATGCCTTTAACAGCGTTTTTAGGATTCCTTGGTTAAGGGGGGGGTGTGTCTGTTTTACCGCTCTGAAGGGCGGGGATCTCTTAAGTTTCGCGTATGGGGTGGCCCAACCACGTGGTCAACCCACGATCCCGCCCCTTACATGGTTTCGAGTTTTTCTCTTTGTATCTTAACTGTCCCGGGCATGCTGTATATCAGCCCTTATCAGCCTTTATAACCTAATGGCTTCTCCCTACATTTCTTTTTCTCAATTACCCTATGCTCGGAATATCCTTCGTCCTGGCGAGTCATACCTCACCCGGCAAAGTTTTCCTTGATCGTGTACCGTGGACCTCCAGCTACTCACACGGGGACTTAACATCAATCCTTGATCAGTCAGGTAGGGTTTTCACCTTCATCTCTCCTTTCTGTGTATCTTGTGGGGTGGGTACGCTACTGCTTCTGTAGAATTGGATGAACCAAACTTTAATGAAGATAATAAACGGAATCTAAAGAATGAAGGGGAGGGGTGTGATCGATTATGCTGCTCTATTTTTCTCCTCTTTCATGATTAATGATTTCTGAATTGTGGGGGCTTACGCCTATTGAAAATCATGGTCGTTGGTGGTCTTTCTCTGTGCACTAATAAACCCTTACCTCTTGTGATGTTTAAATGGCTTTTATTTTGGTTGTGAACCTTTTGTTGTGTAATGGAAATTTTTTAAATACATATATTCGGCTAAATAAATTGAAAGCACCAGGATAAACTCATTTTTGATGATAACCCTGGTTTAAGCCCAGTGGAATTGAATTCATGGAGTGTGTTAAATATTTTAAATCTGAAAATACCTATTGAGTCTGCCTTGTGATGGTAGAATTGGTTTGGTTGTTTCCTCCACGGGCCGAGTATGGGTGACCTTGTAGTTTTCTTGGATAGGGGCTTAGATTGTTGGGGGTGATGTGCGTGAGGATGGGATCCTCTGTTTGTATCACGAATTGGGGTGGGATCCTCTTCTGTTGTGAAACCTACTTATTCATAGTTCTGGGAACATGGGATTGTATCTCACTTTTACCTGCTTTGTTTTAACACTTGGATGGGTCTCACTTGATGTGCTTTTACAAGATAACCGGGTGTGAATGTTTAAATTGATGTTGGTGTACTCTTTCCTTGGCTTGTGCTTTTACTTACTAGTTGCCCAAGTAGGTGAAGAAACTTGTTTAAACATTATTACTGAACATGAAAAACTACTGTAAAAAAGACCTATACCCACAGTTCAAAACTGTGGGTATAGCCCCCAAAACAGTGGGTATAACCTATACCCACGGTTTTGGGAACCGTGGGCTAGAAAGGCGTCGGTATAGGGGTCTCTCCATATACCCATGGTTCTTCTAAATCATGGGTATAGCCTTGTCAAAGGGAGGACCACGTTGCTCCAGCGTGGCACATACCAATCCCCACGGTTTCCAAATCGTGGGGTATTAAAACTCAGAAAAGGGGTGCTGCAGGAATTCGAACCCGCAACACACGAACAGCCTCACTGCCGCGCCTCAGCACAGGACCAACGCAGCTATAATTTTTATTTGTTATATACGCATATATCTAAAAATATATATTAATATAATCCACAGATTTCAAACGGTATGAAAGAAATTCAAATACCGCGCCTGGAAGGATTTGAACCTGCGCCTCACGCAGCAGCGACGGAAGTATCACTTGACCAACTCAGCTAATCGAATTTTATTCACGTTTCCATCTAGTTATTTACTTATATTAATAATACTCGAATATATGAAAAAAAATACTGAGATTCGAACAACGGTCTCTCCTATACGAGGGAAAAACTGAACCAGCAAACCCAGCGAAATCATTTAAGTAAAATCTTCTCTCCCTATAATTATATTAATTTGAAATCATGTTCCCGCCAAAAAAATTTCACTCCCATAGGATTTTTTCCCCCCTCTATAACACGGAAAATCTATACCCACGGTTTTCCAAAATCGTGGGTATAGGTCTTGTAAAAAAAACTCTTATCCCTACAGTTTTTTAAAACCGTGGGCATAGGTCTCCATAACAATCCCTATACCCACAGTTTTATGAAAACCGTGGGTATAGGTCTTCAAAAATAACTTATACCCATGGTTTTTCTGAGCACCATGGGTATAGGGTACCTATACCCACAGTTTTGGAAAACCGTGGGTATAGGTTCTTATACTAACCCTATACCCACAGTTTTTGGAAACGGTGGGTATAGAGGTTTCCTATACCCACGGTTTTGTGCAGAACCGTGGGTATAGACCCATTTTCTAGTAGTGAAAACAAGGATGGGACAAATGGGGATTTGTTTTGGTGTGATTTTTGACTTGGGAATGGGTGTTGTTCTCTTCTCTTACAAATGAATAGTAAGGATAGTGTTCTTTAGGTTGGTTGAAGAAAACCCTAGATTAGGTGAGTGCTTGTTACCTACACATATACTTGTAGTTTTTGTGTTTCTTATTCGTGCCCCACCCAAGTTGAGCACATAGTGCCGAACACCCCCATTTCATGGGGGAGGGTGTTTTTCCCAAAACACCTATGAGTGGTTGGTTGTTAGCTCCTTTTCTGCTCCCTTTCCCGAATAGTCCAAGACTCTACGGGCAGGTTGTGATGGACTGAAGTCCATTATTATCCCAAGAATCTTCGGGCTGTGGAAGTGTGGTGGTTAGCCCAGGTGTGTGCAGGTAGGTGGTTTCCCAAGTATCTTCGGGATGAGGCCCAGGTGTCTTCAGGCGTGGCATTAGTTCTTCTAGCCCAGGTGTCTTCGGACGTGGCAGTGGTTGTTCTGGCCTAGGTGTTTGTAGGCGTGGTTATGTGTGATAGTTGTGGTCCATGTGTCTGTGGTCAGGTTAGTGGTTGTGGCCCAGGTGTTTGTGGGCGAGATGTTTGGTTGTGTCCCAGGTGTGTGTGGGTAGAGTATGGTAGTGGGACTGCGATGAGAATGGTGGGATTGGTTCGATGCGTAGGATGTCTTCAATAACCAGTGGTAAAGTGGCACGGGGTACCCAAACATCGATGTGTTATTACTATATATTACTTGACTTGCGTTATTTGGGGAGTGTGCCTTGGTGAGGCTTGGGTGGTTAGTTCTTTGCTAGGTGCCTGGTTATCTCTTTTCTCACAGTTCATTAGTATGCCTCCCCACTTGTGCATGATATTATTTGGTTTTTCCCAACTGAGTGTGCTTGTATGCTCACCCTACGTATATAAAACTGCTTTTAGGTTTCCATGAGGACTTAGGGGATCATGCTGGACCATACTAGCTCAGACCTTGTGACAGATCATTGCAGTTGCTATTGTTTTTTCTTTTGCTATTTTTTTTTGCCTTGTAGTCTCCTTATACATTGTGGATTTTACTTTTGTAACATGCATTGGGAATGGTTCTGGGCTTTACTTTTACTTTCAGTTTGGTGTTGTGGGATTTAATATCTTATCTCCTAATCCTATTAAAGAAAAAGGGTAATGCCTTCCATTTAGTGTGTGATTTCATGCCCTTGGTGTTGGTCGCCAGTCCGAGACCTATTGAAGGCGGGTTTCAGGGGTCATCATCTCTCCTTCAACTTAAAGAAGGAAGGGTCTGGCAATCTGCTGACCCTTCCCTCCTTTTTGGTGAAGGTGGGTCATGATATAATGGTATCAAAGGGAGGTTAGGTTAAGAGATAGGATGGAGTCTAGAGTTAGGCACAGTGAGGATTGCATTGGACGGTAGGTCAACAGTGTTGGGTGACCTTGTTTCATGAATTAGGCTAGGGAAGACCGGCTAGTACATGGGATTTTAGGGCCCCCTGTGATTCGATGCAAGGACTCTGGACCTACCGAACGACCAAGTGAGGTCACGCTGATTGTAGGGTAGAGACCCTAGGAAAGGTACATGCATCATAAATGACTTGTGTTCTCGTGTTTATGGGGTGTTTTGGGGAATTTGAAATAAATAATAAGTTTAAGGAGTTTTAAGAACAATATTCTGCACTACTTGGGCTTAGGAATTCTTTGTTTACCTTGTAGCTATGGCACCTGGGAGATGACCACGAGTTGTACGGGAGATCGAGGCCCAGGAGTTTGACTTGGCCAATCAGTAGAGGGCTAATCGAGAGGAGGAGGACGACCAGTGGAAGAATATGCATCGATCCTTCCAGCGACAGACCCTTGAGAAGTACGAGGGCAGTACCTCTGACATGAAGATGGAGGGCTGGCTAGAGGATCTGGTGATAGACTTTGGCTTGATACGGGCTCCGACTGTGTACTGGGTTCCTCTGGCCGTCATCCAGATGCGGGGAGCAGCATGTCAGTGGTGGACGCTCTACCTGGGGGAGAGGAGAGAGGCTGAGGTGGCATGGGAAGATTTTGAGAAGGAGTTCTGGGTGGAATTCCTCTCTTTTACAATGAATGCGGAGAGGAGACAGGAGCTACTCTCTCTATAGAATGGGAGTATGTTATTAAGGGAGCTGGGAATCAAGTTCAAGGACCTCTTCCGCTTTGCTTCGGACCTCTTCCTGGATGAGGAGTCTCAGGCGAGACGTTTAGAGGAGGTGCTCCGACCCTCCCTCCAATACAATGTTACCCCCTTCACCTTGCTGACATACTTGGAGGTCCAGAAGAAGGCAGAGGTGGTAGAGAGGATGCACACGCTAGGAGGTGTGTTACGAGAGGGTATTCATCTAGGCCCGTCAAAGGGAAAGGCCGTCATCACCAGACCTCCAGCATCGGTACCCTCTTGGTTCCAACCAGTAGGGAGCAGGCCGCAGTAGTTCCAGTTCTGGTTCCCCGGTCCTTGCCCTTTCCCTTCGGGCCTAGGACTGAGGTTCTTTGTCTGTGGGAGCCATGGACATCTCCAGAATTAGTACCCTAACGGAGTATAGTATAGCGGTGGCGGACAGGCCTAGCACCCGCCTCAGCAGCTGCTTCCACCTAGGCCCTTTCAGCAATAGCAGCAAGGGTAGCGAGCTCACACTCCTTCGAGGGTAGACGTTTCAAGGGGAGGCCGACCTTAGGGTGCTCCTCAGGTTCCTCGACCAGGGCGTGGTCGAGGATTTAGCCGATAGTCGAGAGGCAGAGGAGCTGGGCGTGGATAGTTGTAAGCTGCAGAGGTAGTAGTTCCAGCGGGACCGGAGGTTGTTTGAGGTACGATCAGTTTGTTCAGCACCCTTGCTTATACATTGTTCAATACTGGAGATCCGCACTCCTTTGTTTCACCTGGTCTGGCCCGTGCTCTGGGTCTAGATGCCGAGAGACTTCTAGTGCCCCTGGTGCTGAGCACACTAGTCAGAGTTCAGACCGACTTGTTATATGTTTGTAGAGGATGCAGACTAATGATAGGGCCACATTAGTCGGTCAGGGATCTGCTACTGCTACAGATACAACCATACGATTTCATCCTAGGAATCGACTGGTTGTTCTCTGCGTGTGCCATCATCGTCTATTTCTAAGGAATGGTTGTGTTCTCAGACTTGGGCGGCCGACATGTTACTTTCATCGGTGAGTGGAGCGGTCAGAAGGGCAGCAGGCGAGAGGAACCCCTCCTCTCCTTATTAGCTGAGCTGTCAGTAGAGTCAGTAGATTCTAAGATGGTGGAAGTACCAGGGATCATCAGTGAGTTTATGGACGTCTTCTCTGAGGAGGTGAAGACTCTACCCCCTCGACGTGACGTTGAGTTTGAGATAGACATGCATCCTGGTGCTCATCCAATTTTGATGGCTCCCTACCGATTGGCGCCTTCGGAGCTATGGAAGTTGCGGATTCAGATCGACGATCTGATGAAGAAGGGTTTTGTTCGACTGAGTGCGTCACCATGGGGTGCTACAGTCTTGTTTGCAAATAAGGAAAATGGTGTTCTCAGGTTGTGCATAGACTACAGAAGGCTGAATCAGGTAACGATCAAGAATCACTACCTTCTTCCGAGGATAGACGATCTTTTCGACCAGCTGAAAGGGGCAGGATGGTTCTCAAAGATTGACCTGCGGTCTGGATATCACCAGTTGAGGGTGAAGGAGGGTGACATCCCGAAGACGGCCTTCAGGTGAAGATATGGACACTTCGAGTTTGTAGTCATGCCTTTCGGTGTTACGAATGCCCCGGCTGTGTTCATGGGGCTTATGAACTCTGTCTTTCGGGAGTACCTAGATCGGTTCGTGGTCATGTTCATCGACGACATCCTGATCTTTTCAAGATCTGAGTAGGACCACGTGGAGCATCTGAGGATGGTTTTGGAGGTCCTCTGACAGCACCGGATCTATGGGAAGTTGTCAAAGTGCATGTTATGGATGCGATAAGTGTACTTCCTTGGGCACATAGTGTCCGAACAGGGGGTAGCGGTGGACCCATCAATGGTTGAGGCGGTTTTTTCTTGGGCATCACCCAAGAATGTGGGATAGGTTCGCAGTTTCCTCAGGCTGGCAGGTTACTATCGGATGTTTGTACCCAACTTCTCCCGAGTTGCAGCCCCTTTGACAGCCTTGACCAAGAAGGACCAGGTTTTCATGTGGAGTGAGAAGTGTGAGGCAGCCTTCAACTATTTGATGGAGAAGTTGGTTAGTGCCCCAGTGCTGAGACTACCAGAAGAAGGGGTGGCGTAGAGGTGTTATGTGATGCTTCACAGAAAGGCCTCAGATGTGTGTTGATGCAGCAACAAGGGGGGATCTCTTATGGGTCTAGGCATCTACGCCCTCATGAGAGTAATTATGCCACCCACGATCTGGAACTTGCAGCGGTCGTTTTTGCACTAAAGTTATACCGGCATTACCTCATCGGAGAATGCTTTGTGGTCTTCACGGATCACAAAATCTTGAGGTATGTCTTCTCCCAGTAGGACCTAAACTTACGATAGTGAAGTTGGATGGAGTTCCTCTAGGATTATGACTTTGATATTTCCTACACTTCAGGAAAAGGGAATGTAGCTGCCGATTCTCTGAGCAGGAGGTCGCAGAAGGATGCATTCCGAGAGTCGGCAGATGCCTGGAAAGAAATGGAGGAGTTGGCTGCCTTGCACCTGGATGCGAGGATGGATAGTAGTGGAGGTTTCATGTATCATATGATAGTAGAGTCTTCTCTTTTGCAGAAAGTGTAAGAGTCTTAGTGGGGAGACCCAGAGTGCGAAGTGATGTGCGACCGAATTGACCAGGGTGATGCTCCGGAAGGGTGGACGGAGGATGGTCAGAATTGGATGCTTTTCCGAGGAAAGTTGTTTGTTCCAGAGGCGATGTGTGGAATGGTTCTTAGTGTGTTCCACAACTCACCCTAGCGGTAAACCCAGGAGTTTCCAAGATATACCAGGTTCTGAGGAGATAACTTTGGTGGCCCAGAGTAAAGCGAGCAGTGGCAGAGTTTGTGGCCGAGTGCTTAGTGTGTCAGCAGGTAAAGGCTGAAAACCGTGTTCCAGGTAGGTTGTTGCAACCTTTAAATGTCCCCGAGTGGAAGTGGGATGACATATTGATGGATTTCCTCACGAGACTACCCAAGGTGCAAGGGGGTTGTGACGGCATCTAGGTAGTGGTGGACCGCTTGACGAAGTCGGATCACCTTCTGGCGATTAAGGAGTCGAGTGTAGTGGACACTCTAGCGCGAAAGTATGTGGACGAGGTAGTGTGGATTCATGGAGTTCCGATATCCATAGTCTCGAATACGGATGCATGTTTTACCTCACGAGTCTAGATTGGATTGCAGCATGCTTTTGGCACCCAGCTATATCTTAGGACTGCTTTCCACCCCCAGACAGATGGGCAGACTATAAGGCCCCAGCCTTAAACCTTACTTAATCTTGAGTTATTACAAGATTACACATTGAGGATCTTTTCAGGTTTAGAGTTTTAGAGAATTAGATCATGAAACTTTCATTACATTCCACCTTTAAACAAAGTGGTTACATAAAAGACAGGATTCATTCTTCCCAACAATGGAAACATATTTAAAATAAAACTGGATTCTTTCTTGACACATCCTTGACACTATCATCACATCATGTACCCTTCCCTTGACCTGTGAAAAACATTTCAAAAACTTGGGATGAGCATAAAAAGCTCAGTAAGGGATATAAAAATATGGAAAGGAAACATGAGTACATGTATACATAAGAATGAAATCATACTTTACCCATAAAACATAAGCACTTTAACATACCTCATAAAATCATATGACATAAAGGTAACTTGAGGCATTCATAAAATCCTTACGTAGGGAGTAACCCTATTGGTTACGTTTGGAATACCCATCATAGTATATTACCTAAATCTCTTCGGAGAAACCTTAACGTTTCACTCCTTCGCGTTACCCAATGCATTGGAGAGCTATATCAGGCTCACCCACCCTTAGTTTATCACGGAACCACCCATTTTCATAACAATTCCCAAGAACCATAACATAAATGTATCACATAAAACATGCATAAAGGAAATATAACATTTCCACATTTCAATCACAATATAACATTTTAGGATATTGAAATAATGAATCCATAAAAAAACCATTTTCAAAACCATTTAAAACATTTAATAAAGAGATTTTTGAATCAAAGTGTCCCATACCACCTTGAAGATTTTAACATTTTAAAACAATAATAAATAAATCCTTAAAACCATTTTGAAAACATGGATATTAATAAGAACAAATCATTAAAACATTTAAAGCGATATTTTGGTTAAATGGTTTTTACCAAAATTAGAGACACTTGAATACAACAATTGAGGAATAACATTTAATCAGAAATTTATAATATCATGAGAATAAATGGATTCATGATATAATATTGCAAAGGACAGTATATACACCATATAAGAGTGAATTGGTGCATATCAACAATGAAGTCTCAATAGAGATGTAAAATGTGATGAAATCCCTTATAAAGAAGGTATCCTTAAATTAAGGATAAATCAATCTCAAAATTATGTGTGACAAATATAAATACACCCAATATAATTGGATATTAAGTGTAAAACAATAAGAGGTCATTCACACATATTCAAATGATGACATATTCAATAACTACATGTTGAACCCAAAGAAATCGAAATTGGGTTAAAAAGTTCCCTTGGTAAAATTCGACAGCCTAACGGCGTCACTTCAAAAATTCAGAAAATGAGTTGATGAGAGATAAAAAGGGCATATCATCACTTGGACATAAAATTTACATCAATAAGGATATAAAATAACATATCCCAATATAATATTATGGGAATTAAAAGACATAACAAAAGAAGTCTTTTAAAAAGAGGAGGGTGAAAGGTTCCCTTACCGACTTGGGTAACTTTCGAAAAGTACAACCCATTGAAGAAGTGTCATACAATGAATATGTAAATACCCATAAATGGAATTATATTACAAAAGGATTGTAATAATGGGCAGTACATAAACCACTCAATGGAAATTGTGGCAAATGTAGCATAAATCTCACGTGAATAAAAGTGAGATGAAAAATCTCTTACGAAAACTCGGCAGCCTAACAGCGCCACATAAAACTTCCAAAATGGATTGATGGGAGGAAATAGGGTCTCTCATCATATCAACATAAAGTTTACAGAAATAGGAATACAAAAGAATATCCCCCAACATAACAAAAATGAGAATAAAATAAGTGACATAAATGAGAGTACTTAAAAAGAAAGAGAGAGGTTAGATCTCTTACGAAAACTCGGTAGCCTAACGGCGCCACTCAAAACTTCCAAAATGGATTGATGAGAGGAAATAGGGTCTCTCATCATATTAAAATAATAAGTACAGTAGGATTAATATAAAAGAACATCCCAATCATAATAAATATGAGCTTAAAAGTAATGACATAAAAGAGTGTACTTAAAAAGAAAGAGAGGTGTAGGATCCCTTACCTCGGGTCCGACTTGACTTGATTGTTCTTTAACGTCCTGAATAATAAACTTGAGTTAATCTCTACTTGATTAAGAACATTTTTCAAGTTAATTATTCCTTTTATACCATGTTATGAACATCATGTAATCATTTAAGTTAATAATGTTCATTTTGTCGGTATTTGGTTCTTAAGTCAAAAATAGACTTCTTACACTTACATGTTATTAATTTGGTCAAAGGTTCGTTATATCCAGAATGATATTAATGATTTGGATAACATATATATCATATATATTCATCATATACATGTATTTATAATATTACATCACATTTAGAGGTAAGAAATGAAATGCACCGTTCATGGAGACGGTAAGCTGTACGTACGCATGAACGCTACTTCCATTTCTATTTCATATTTTCTGGAATGGAATCATAATGATATAAGAGTATATTATAATTCCAGTATAATAACATATATAATATCACTAACTTTATCCTTTAAACATCCCACATATGGTATTAACGAATCAAATCACTTTCAGGGGGCGGTAGTCCGCACTTCCTAAAATGAAGATGTCGTGTTTACCCATAATGGAAACAATAATTGTATGCCATAAATGAAAAATACAGAAGCTTAAGGAAAGAATAAACATATTATATATCATATATAAAAATAGTGACATCATAATGGCCACCTTTGAAGGTGTTAAATGAGTATTGAACAATCATCATTTCGGGAGGCAGAATTTCGCCATCCACGGAAACCGTATGTTATTTAAAAATTTGATGTAGTTGTGTGAGAGTTTAGCTTGAATAAATCTTATAACAACATCCTAGTATATTTAAGATACTGTTGTTGTTACAAAAGAAGTAAATAAAAAGATTTTAGGGGGTTGGAGAAGCAAAATAAAACAAATGAACATGAGAGGGATGTGGAGAGAGTAAATGGGCAGGGTATGGCCGAGCCAAAGGCTTGAGGAGTGTGTGAAATGAGGTAGAGGTGGGGGCCTTTTATAAGAGGGGAGGAGGGGCACTTTTGGAAATCATGAAACTATTATTTTATTTTCAAAAGTGTTTCGAATTTATAAGGTCCCACATTGATATATTTAGAATATAAGATGATAAGGCTTCGAAATATTTCCATCCAATAGTTTTTGGACAGGTTTAGGTCTTAGATTTTATATTATCTTTCCATTTTATTTAAATCGTTAAATAATGAGGTCATCGCTGCATCATCATAATGTCATAAATAATTTAATTTATTTAATGTATAAAAATTATAAAACAAATACTATGATGTAGGAAATATTTTTATCTTTCCAATGAATATTTATAGTCAAAAATCTGACTTGTATAACCCCATGTAAAAATTGTTTTATTAAAACATCTCATGTGTGTGTCATTTTTACTTTAACATTAAATAAAAAGGTATTTAGGTCATTTTCCAACCAAAGTGGCTCCATGGGGTCCCCAAGTTGACCCATGTCTTGTCTTGGTCAGCCATGACACATCCAATGAGGTTAGGACATGTTTCATGTTCATTTCATATTATTAAAACATTATTTTTACCTTAAACTACACTAATTACCTCTAATCGCGATTAATGAAAAAAAGTTACTATTCACCAAAAAATTATTTTCATCCCATTGAACCACATTTTACTTCTTAATGACAACCATGTATGTCGGATTTTTGAAATTCAAAACACAAAGATGGCAAAATTTCATTTAAACGGAAAAATCAGTTTTTATAAGTACCACTTAGTGGTTTCACTATTCATCAAAAATTGAAGTTTTTCAGAAAAATCCCAAAAATTCACCCTAAGCTATATTTGATATTCTGAATTCAAAAATGATGTTTATATTACCTAATTCAAAGAATATAAGTGGAATTAATTAATTTAATAATTAACTCCCACTGTCAAAACAAATAGCGTGTTTTTATGAAACAATAAGTATCAAAAGATTGACACTAGTTTAAGTCTGATTTCAAAGTGAAATTAATTCCAACGACCACTATTGGATTTAATGGTAAAAATATATTCTAATTTCACTTTAAAACCAATTCAAAAGATAATCTAATCATATAAATAAATTAGATTAAAAAGAGGTTTTGAATTAAAATACAACATTTTACACTATTCATTAAAAAAAGAACTTTATCGGAAAGATACCAAAAATTTACACAAAGTAAATTTTGATGTCCCGATTCTAAAGAAGAGTTTTATTTGGTCCAAATAGAATGTATAAGAGTGAACAAAACTATATTTAATGACGGTTCTCCATCAAAAGGCGATAAGTGAACCTTTAGTGAAAACTAGGGCATATACGCCTAAAATTGAATTCTTTCCGTATTTTAAGCATTTATCTTTTATTGGATAAATGTAAAAACATTTAAAAACATATATAATAATATTTTATTTATTTCTATCCATTCCCTCCAATACAACGGCTACATGTTAACTGCCATTTAAAATAATATTATTTTATTATTAGAGTGCAACGTAAGATTCCCAAGAAACTCGTTGTTGCGTGTTGGGTACGCCATCGAGAATAGTGTCCCCTTTAAAGTCATATTAATATTTTATTCACAAATATGGATAAATATGAAAATGTCATATTCTTTATTTACCTGGGGTGTTACACAGACAGAGCACACCATCCAGACCTTGGAGGACATGCTACGGACATATATTCTAGACTTTGGGGGATCATGGGTGCGACACTTGCCTCTGGTAGAGTTCGCCTACAATAATATCCATCACTCTACCATTGGCATGGATCCATCTGAAGCTCTATATGGAAGGTTGTGTCTCTCACCCGTGTGTTGGACTGAGGTTGGGGAAGCCGGTGTTCTTGGCTTGGAGGTGGTGCAGAGCACGATAGAGAAGTTTCAGCTTATACGAGAAAGGATGAAGGCGGCACAGGACCGGCAGAAGTCATATGCCGATAATAGGAGGAGACCCTTGGATTTCGAGGTCGGGGACCATGTGTTCTTGAAGGTCTCCCCTCGGCGTGGATAGAGAATGTTCGGCAAGGGAAGTAAGCTTTCTCCTAGGTTCATTGGACCTTTTGAGGTGTTGGGATGAGTTGGTGAGGCGGTGTATCAGCTGGCGCTGCCACCTTAGTTGGAGAAAGTTCACAACGTATTTCACGTCTCCCAGCTTCGTCGATATCTACACGATGACTCCCACGTCATCAACTGGGGAGAGTTAGATGTGGAAGAGGATGCGACCTTCATAGAAAGACCAATCAAGATCGAGGATAGTAAGGAGAAATTGCTTCGTGGATGAACCATCCGCTTGGTTCATGTGTTGTAGAGGCATGGTGACCTGGAAGAGAGCACTTGGGAGCAGGAGGCCCAGTTACGCGTTCAGTACCCAGAGCTGTTTTGACTTCCTTGTTGTTTTGTTCTGATCCTTGAGATATTGTACCTTGTGCTTTAATATATGAAATGCTTGTATTGCTTAGCTATTAGATGACCTATTCCCTGTTCTCTGTGTGTGTGTGTGTACGAATGTGTGATGATGGGAGAACCTGACTGCTAATCAGGATGCATTAATGTGGATGCGATTAAACCCGTGCGGGCGAGTCAGTGCCACCCAAAGCAGATAATATCTTGACATGTAGTACGGGACTCCCTAACTCATGTGTTGGATAGTGTGATCCTTGTGATTTTTCTGAATTTTGTGGTTAATAACTCTTGGGAGGGTATTCCTGGATGTAGGGGGAGGGTTCTGTTCCAGCTTTGGAACAAATCAAGGGTTTTCCCCTGAGAAGTATCTTAAGAGGGTGGTTGTTCGGACCCCACTCTTCTCCTTTCTGGTTTGTTCTTATATTCTCAGGGATGAGAATAGTTTGAGAAGTATCTGATGTAATGGTCCGGGGTTTTGGGGTCCATTACTTGGTGAAAATCTGATGTTGGGTGTTTTGGGAAAGTTATCGAGGCTTCTCGGTGAAGCTTAAGACTAACGGTAGCCTTAGCCTACCGGTAGCATGGCCTACCGGTAGCTCGGACTACCAGTATCTCAGCATACTGGTAGCCACAGCCTAACGGTAGCTCGGCCTACCGGTAGCTCGGTCTACCGGTAGCTACCGCCTACCGGTAGCCGCAGCCTACCGGTAGCTCTGTCTACCGGTAGCCGCCCCATACCGGTAGCCGCCGCCTACCGGTAGCTGTGGCCTACCGGTAGCTCGGCCTATTGGTAGATCAGTCTACCAGTAGCCTCGGCTAACCGGTAGACCTAGCCTACTGGTGACCCCCATGGGTTTTTCTAGTAGCGCCTCCTTGCGCAAAATTTTTTTTTACCCTGTTTTGACCCCCTTAAATACCATTAATGGTATTTAAATTAAATGTTTGGTAAGATACCCTCCTTAAATGAAAAACCATGCATATTCGTCATGCCTTTAACCGCGTTTTTTTGATTCCTTAGTTAAGGGGGTGTGTGTCTATTTTAACCACTCCGAAGGGTGGGGTCTTTTAAGTTGCGCGTATGGGGTGGCCCAACCGTGTGGTCAACCCACGATCCCGCTCCTTACGCAGTTTCGAGTTTTTCTCTCTGTATCTTAACCGTCTCGGGCGTGCTATATCTTAGCCCTTATCAGCCTTTATAACCTAAAGGCTTCTCCCAATGTTTCTTTTTCTCGATTACCCTGCACTCAGAATACCCTTCCTCTTGGCGAGTCGTACCTCACCCAACGGAGTTTTCCTTGATCGTATTCCGTGGACCTCCAGCTACTCACGTGGGGACTTAACGTAGATCCTTGATCAGTCAGGTAGGGGTTTCACCTTTGTCTCTCCTTTCTATGTATCTTGCGGGGTGGGTACACTACTGCTTCTGTAGAATTGGATAAACCAAACTTTAATGAAGATAATAAATGGAATCTAAAGAATGAAGGGGAGGGGTGTGATCGATGATGCTGTTATGTTTTTCTTCTCTTTCATGATTAATGATTTCTGAATTGTGCAGGCTTACGCCTATTGAAAATCATGGTCGTTGGTGGTCTTTCTTTGTGCACTAATAAACCCTTACCTCTTGTGATGTTTAAATGGCTTGTATTTTGGTTGTGAACCTTGTGCTGTGTAAAGGAAATTGGTTAAATACGTATATTAGGCTAAATAAATTGAAAGCACCAAGATCAACTCCTTTTTTATGATAACCCCGGTTTAAGCCCAGTGGAATTGAATTCATGGAGTGTGTTAAATCTTTTAAATCTAAAAATACATGTTGGGTCTGCCTTGTGTTGGTATAATTGGTTTGGTTGTTTCCTTCATGGGCCGAGTACGGGTGACCTTATAGTTTTCTTTTATAGGGGCTTAGATTGCTGGGGGTGATGTAGGTGAGGATGGGATCCTCTGTTTGTATCACGAATTTGGGTGGGATCCTCTTCTGTTGTGAAACCTTCTTATTCATAGTTCTGGGAACTTGGGACTGTATCTCACTTTTACCTGCTTTGGTTCCAACACTTGGAGGGGTCTCACTTGATGTGCTTTTACAATAGATCCGGGTGTGAATGTTTAAATTGTTATTGGGTGTACTCTTTCCTTGGCTTGTGCTTTTGCTTACTAGTTCCCCAAGTAGGTTCAGAAACTTGTTTAAAAATTATTACTGAACATGAAAACAAGGATGGGACAAATGGGGATTTGGTTTGGTGTGAGTTGTGACTTGGTCATGGGTGTTTTTCTCTTCTCTTACGAATGAATAGTAAGGATAGTGTTCTTTATATTGGCTGAATAAAAACCTAGATTGGGTGAGTGCTTGTTACCTATACATTTACTTTTAGTTTTTGTGTTTCTTATTCGCGCCCCACCCAAGTTGATAACTTAGTGCCGAACACCCCCATTTCATGGGGGGTGTTTTTTCCAACACTCCTATGAGTGGCTGGTTGTTAGCTCCCTTTCTTCTCCCTTTCCCGAATAGCCCAAGACTCTACGGGCAGGCTGTGATGGTCTGAAGTCTATTATTAGCCCAAGAATCTTCAGGCAGCGGAAGTGTGGTGGTTGGCCCAGGTGTGTTTGGGAAGGTGGTTTCCCAAGTATCTTCGGGATGAGGCCCAAGCTTCTTCGGGTGTGGCAGTAGTTCTTCTAGCCCAGGTGTCTTCAGGCATGGTAGTGGTTGTTCTGTCCTAGGTGTTTACAGGCATGGTTACGTGTGACAGTTGTGGCCCAGGTGTCTGCGGGCGGGTTAGTGGTTGTAGCCCAGGTGTTTGTGGGCGGGATGTGTGGTTGTGGCCCAGGTGTGTGCCGGCGGGGTATGGTAGTGGGACTGTGATGAGAATGGCCGGATTGGTTCTATGCGTAGGATGTCTTCAATAACCAGTGGGAAAGTGTCACGGGTTACCCAAACATCGATGTGCTATTACTATATATTACTTGACTTGTGTTATTTGGGTAGTGTGCCTTGGTGAGGCTTGGGTGGTTAGTTCCTTGCTAGGTGCCTGGTTATCTATTTTCTCACCGGGCATTAGTATGCCTCCCCACTTTTGCACGAGAGTCTTTGGTTTTTACCTACTGAGTATACTTGTATGCTCACCTTACGTATATAAAACTGCTTTCAGGTTTCTAGGAGGACTTCTGGGATCATGTTGGACTGTACTAGCTTAGACCTTGTGACAGATCATTGCAGTTGATTTTGTTCTTTCTTTTGGTATTTTTTTCCTTGTAGTCTCCTTATACATTGTGGATTTTACTTTTGTAACATGCATTGGGAATGGTTCTTGGATATACATTTACTTTCAGTTTGGTTTTGTGGGATTTACTATCTTATCTCCCGATCCTATTAAAATAAAAAGGGTAATGCCTTCCATTTAGTGTGTGATTTCATGCCGTTGGTGCCGGTTGCCACTCCGGGACCTATTGAAGGCAGGTTTCGGGGGTCATCATCTCTCCTTAAACTTAAAGAATGAAGGGCCTGTAAATCTACTGGACCTTCCCTCTTTTTTGGTGAAGGCGGGTCATGAAAATATGCTTCAGCTGCCTAAAGCTGAGCTCTCCCATATCCAGTCGTTCCCTGTGGTCGGGGTGGTCCTCCGAGTGGTGGTGGTGGAAACACCTCAAAGCGTCGTCCACCTCCATCTGCACGGCCATCTCCTTGCGGTCCATTATGATCGAACCTCTGCCTCTTCCTGGAAGGTCCTTCATCTACCTGCTGATCGTCCGAGTGGCGGGTCGGACAGTCACAATCCATGTGTCCCTATCCGCCGCATGCGTAACACATCATGGTAGGTCTGTCTCTGTCTCTACCCTTGGTGCCTCGCACTACCGATCCTGAGTCCTACGGTCGACCACCTATAGGTCTGGCACTCCTAGACCTCTGCGTCATTTGTCTACTGCCAGTTGCAGAAGACTACGCTGCTAGTCGACTAGTGGTGGGTCCCGCTGCTGGAGTATGCTCAATAAGGAAACTCTCCACTAAGAGGGCCCGCTCCAACACCCCTGCCTAAGTCAGGATACTGAGAGGGATCGTCAAAGCTCTAATCTCGTGCCTCATTCCCTACTCGAAGGTCCGGGCCTGGAAGAACAGGTCTCGTACCATGTCTATAGAGTAGCGCGAGAGGTCTGTGAACCTCACTGAGTACTGAGCTACACTCATGCTACCCTACTGCAGATGAAGTAGCTCATGTATCCGCACCGCTCGAAGGGTGGCTGGTACAAACTCTGCCTGGAACAGGCTCTTGAAGTATACCCATAGAAGTGACGTCTCATTATGCATCTGGAGCATCAGGCTCCACCATCTGCCTACTGTTTCCTGAAGAAGGCTGGCAGCAAAGATCACCATGAAGTCTGCTGGTGTACATACTAGCCAGAAGACTCTCGCCATAGCCTCCAGCCAATCCTCAGCTGCCTGTGGGCCCATCTCTCCCTGAAACCTGGGTGGCCTCTGGCATTGGAACTCGTGCAGCGCGCTCAAGTGGTGTGCATCACCTGCTACTGGGGCTGGTGGCATCGGTGGCCCAATGGGTGGTAGTACTGATGGTGCCTCCACTGGTGCCTCAACTGGATGAGAGCCCTGTACTAAGGTCTCATCGCTCGGTGGCTTGTTATTACGTACAACTCTCGGGGCTCTAGCTGGTCTTCCACGAGGAGGCATCCTAAAAGAAACAGATGTGACACGGTCAAAGACTGTACATGATGATCTGACCTGGTTTGAGCTGACTTAAAGAAAACTTTTGAAAACACATATGCAATCAGTGTTTTCGTTCACTGAGTCGAAAATCAGAATTCAGGGTCCTGGTGTATGGATACGTCGACCGCCCGCACCAACACTAGACTCCCTGAATTGAAAACCACACATAGTACCCTTAATACTATTACTTCATAGAAAAGAAATATCAGAGTTCTAAGTTCTACGGTAGAACCGACATCCTCTGTAACCAATTTATCATGACCCGTCCTCAGGGCTCGTGTCGTGACTACCCCAAGCCCGCCTTCCATAGGCCAGGGGCTGACGACTAGCACCAAAGGCATAAATCTCGATATCTGGGAAGGCATTGCATTTATAAAACATAAACACATCCAACCAGGGTACAAGTAGAAGTAATACACTAAGTACAAAAGAAAGTGCTGAAAAGTAAATGGGCCAGAATACAAACCCAACTGAGAAGTACAGCTACAACCGAATGAAAGTACAATAGAAAAGACAAATAGTTAGAAGATAGAAGCAGCTCCAGGGTCATCCACCTCGGATCCTACCTGAATGGTAGGTACTGATAGCCTCTTCCACGCTCTCGCCGGCCAACCTCCTCCGAGTACCGTCTCTTCGTGAAGTCCACCTCCGGGTACTGACTCGTCGTGACGTCCAGCTCTGGGTACCGCCCAGTCCTCGTACACTCGATCACTATCAGCGTTGTTTGTCATCTGCATCCAACACAATGAGGTGTGGGAATATCCCATGCAGGGGTGAGTATAATTATACTCAGTAGGGACCCCGAGACCCTCAAGGTATCACTAAAACCAACAAAGGTCACCAAAAAGAAGTATCTCAATAGATAACCCTTACTTAGGTATAAGCCCATACTTATACCTAAGTTATCAAGTAACCCATCTCAATCATGAGGTATCACACAGATTTAAAATCAACGGATAAACACTACTTAGGTATATGCCCATACATATACTTAAGTTATCAAGTGAACCATCTCAAACATGAGATAAATACAAAGGTCATTACTCAGCTCAAACTAGGGTTTTTATTCACGATGACAAAAACACGGCTGCTAGAGAACTCCTCCTCTGTCGAGCACAGTAGTCCTACCATGACTCCGAGGTGATACTCTATAACCTTATACTGTTGAGATACTCCTCCTATCGAGTACCGCGGGTCTGCACCTCAAAAAGTAGTTCTCGCCGCCATGGGTCTGCCACCTCACACAGTAGTGCTCCCCCTCACAGCCTACAGAGGTACTTCTCCTGTCGAGTACCGTGGGTCTTCCACCTCACAAATTAGTGCTCCTATGCCATGGTTACACCACCTCACATATTATTTCTCCCTACTGGGCTATACCAGGCACTCCGACTCGAATCGGACAAGCAATCATCAGATCTCAGTCAGCTACAAGGTCACCGTACTCCATATGCTCATCTCCGGGAGGATCCGCTCCACGATCTACTGGTCGACACTCCAAGTGTCACGAATTCCCATGAAGAAATATCTCAAAGAACCGCCTCATCCTAGGGATATCAATGCAATAGACGGCGCGTCTATCGGACGCCCGGTCTGTGAGTTATTAGCCTTTTAGTCACGGTGTCCCGGTTGGTTTCGTGTACGAAACAACCCGACCGTATATCAACTGTACCCTGAAATCTCATAGTGTATACTCAAAGGGACCGTTTCTCAACGAGATTACCAACGGAACTAACGTTTCGTCAAACGGACGTCTGGTCTGAAAGTTATCGGCTTTTCCGTTATAGGGGCCCGGTTGGAATTCAGTCACAATCCAACCCGGCCATACTCTAAATGGGTCCAAACCTCGGGTGAAGTATACCAAAAATAACTGTCTCATCAAGAGGAATCTAAAAAAGTCGATGGTACGTCAATCGGATGTTCGAAGCTCAAGTTATAAGCGTTTTCGCTACGAGGGCCCAGTTGGTTTCGGGTTCGAACCAACCCGACCATACCCAAACTTCATCGAAACCTTCAGTGTAATATACTAATATGACTGTCTCGATACAAGGATCCATACGCAACTGACGGTGAATTGATCGGAGGTCTATAGCCCAAGATATAGGCATTTGAACGAACCTGGTCCGAAAATAGGGGGTTTGGGCCTGGTCTGACCTGACCAAATTCCCCCTGGGTCGGCCCGATTGGGCACGGCCCAGCCTGTGTGGCCTGCAGCTTGGATCGGAAGCCGGTCGTGGCTCAGCCCTGGCCGAGCGTAACACAAGGGGCGCCACCCCCTTTATGCGGAAACGGCGGACCCTGTGGGGTCCGCCCTAAAATATGGTCAGGGGGTTACATCCCCCCAGTTTTCCAAAATGGTCGGCCGTAATGGACGACCTTGGTGTAACCGCGGGACCCCCTTGGGTCCCGCCTCCAGGTGGTGTCGGCGGCTGGCTCAGCCAGCCCCCCCTTTGAAGACCGCGACGACCTAAGGTCGTGGCTCTTGTTCGACTGGCGCGGCGCAACGGCGCCGCGCCCCACCACCGTGGCCCACCCCGGTCACGGCCCCTTGAAGCTTCGGCACGGCGCAACAGCACCGCGCCCCTCCGCCGCAATCTGACTTCTACTCCACGGCCTTCCTCGGCCTTTCCTGCGAGGCGCGACGGCGCCGCGCACCACCACCGCCGTCGCGGTCCACTCCGGTCGTGGTCCCCTTCGTCCCCTCACGGTGCAACAACACCGCGCCGCCTTCGTCTCAATATTCAACAAAGATCAACATAAAATGGGGAGTAGTATCGGCCGTTTTTTTGCAGTCTGATCTCCTCCCGTTACGACGATAACATTCGTCCAATCATTAACAATGAAGGACGATGATAAAACTTGAACGAAGAAATAACCCCTACCTTGTGTCGTTCATCATTCATTGACGATATCGCGAAAGGGATCGGGCATCGGTTCGTTGACGTCATCGCAAGGTAAGAGGTGAAGGTGACTCAAAGGCCTTAGATCCGGCTTGAGCGTCGTTCATTGGAGATCCGAAGGATGGAGAACTATTCTTCATAGAGGGAAAGAGCTCTTTTATTCCTCCAGAGGTTTCCCCCTCAAGATTATTTTTCAAGCCCCTATTACCCAAGCTTTCCCCCATTTTAAAGAATTCCAACCATCTCTTCATTAATTATATGAGTAAGCAACTTAAATGGAGGAGTGGAAAGTAGAGAGGTTTCTTAATTAAAGAAGAGTTTACAACATAATTAAAGGGGTGATTAAAAGGGGGGTTTAGGGAGTTGAGAGGGGAGTGAGGATTTAGGGTCTCGTGTGGGCCCCTCCTCACTAAACCCTCCCACTTTGTAGGATAAAGATTACCCTCCTCAAATAAAAATATTAAACACATATTTTTATTTATTCCTTAAAAACAAACTGAAAAATTAACCTCTTCTTCCGTCAAAACGCAACTACGGCATAGGTCCCCTTAAGCAATTACCAGCATTGTGAGTTTATCGGTGCCCTCGGATTTCAATTCCGAGCACTGGTTCAAAAGTTAGAAAAACTCGCTTGTTTGTTTACTGAACGTACACGAGCTAAACTTCAGAAAATTATTCTGGGCACACCGGGCCTCAGAATCAGGTGTTTTCAGCAACTGCGTACCCATAAAATACCAAAGAAATTAAGAAAAAAAATTCCTTGAAATTTCCGAGTCTTTACAGCGAACCTGACCTCTGTCGTCCGACTATATTACGACGCAAACCCGAATTCCCTTGCGTAACACCTCCTCTCTGCTCAGGCACGGTCTCGGTTCCCCTCACCGTCAAACCACGGTTTACATCTCATTCCAATTTTGGTGTTTCTTCAATTTCACTGAACTTTGACATCTTGGTTTGTGTTTCATGTTTTTTTCAAAATGTCTAGAGTATGCGATTGACGTATCGAGACCCGTTGGTCATGGTCCGGCATCTGCCGCCAAAGGTGAGGTGGATGGACTCTCTTCCCTATGACGCTGATGTTTCTGGTAAGTTTATCGCACCTACTATTTTGTTTTTCATCATCCAATTTAGGGTCGTTTGTTTATGTGAGTCCTAGGTACCTCTTTGGTCATGTGTTGGTTCTAGTTGCGCTGAAATTTGGGTGTTGGGAGTTGTTATAGGGCGTTGGGATTAACTCCAGGTGCACGCACGCATTTTTTTCACGTATGAATATATATGTATATATGTACACCTTCTGAGTGTGTGTTCCCTCATCACGCGAGGAACACGTGCATCAGTTTAAAGATGTATATATATATATATATGAAAGTGCGTGCGCGCGTGCAAGAGAGGTGTTGCTTGAGTTAGAAAGTTTCGACTAGACTTCCTTGAGGTGGGCGAATCCGCATTTCCCCTTTTTAAAATAAGTCAATTAAAGGCTTGCATGTTTTTAATAAATTCTTTTAATAGATTAGTATCTTTGAAAAATAATTGGCCAACCTGCTATTAGTGTTTTCTAGTTTTCTTTTGGGCTTGTTAAAAATAGTTTGTTTCATTATCTTCAAGTTGTGTAACTAGTCTGATTTGTTAATATAGTTCTTTTTTAATGAACTGTTTGATTTGTTTATGGAATTACAAGTGAATTGTTTGTGTTTCTCCAAGTGTTTTGGAAAAACATGGTTTTAATGGGTTATTTAAGGTTTAACCATTGGGTTCAAAACATGTTTTGGTGTTTAGCGTTGTTTCAAAAATGGTTTGTAAATGTTTATTGTTTTGGCATGTTTTGGTAAATGCGTGTTTTGGTAAATGCATGTTTTTGTGAAAGGATATTGGCACGTTTTGGTCCGTCTGACCATGTTTGTAAGAAATAATGTTTATTACTATTTTTAAAACATTCCTAAATGTTTTGGTAAATGGTTGATGAGGTAAACCTAAAGGCCCGTTTGGAATTTTAGGTTGGCTGCTTACAAAAGTTTTAATGTGTGTGAATTGTAAGAGGCTTGTTTGGAATCTTTGAAACTGTGTGTTTGGGAAAACCCCTCTTTGGTTAGGCCCTTTGCCTCATCTTTCGATCATGTGATAGGAGGGTCCTCGTCATGGTCCTCCTTTTGAGAATTTTTATGTTAAGGCATGGGACTAACCTTGAGGTGGTCGGGGTGGTGCCAATTTGTGTCGCGTGCTGGATTATATTTATATGGCTTGTTATTTTAATGTGTGGCACACCTCTTTGTGAACATAGCACGGAAACTTAGCATAGCAAGGGGGTTTATTGAGAACAATTGCTTCACTAGTTTAGATTACGCACTGGCTAGTGCCCCTATAGTAGAGGAATATTGAGTTATTGTTGCTATGGGGATTGGGCCCCTCGGTTAGGCCATGTAGGGCTATGCCGAGCGTTAGGGTGCTATGACATCATCGAGTTAGGGCATGCCTTCCGGATGAGTCACATGTATGGTACGTTCTGGTGATCCTCCGAGTTCTTAGGTTTTTTGTGATCCTTTAATACGAGCACTATTAGTACCATTTCCCTTACTGTGTGTGGAATCATACCCTTGAACTTGGTTTTGGTGTTTTCTTGGAAAATTTTTGTGTGTAAAGTTGGTTTTAAAATGAACTTCAAAGTAGCTATTTTGGAAAAATTTGTGTGAGCCCCTCTTTTGTTTTCTTTTCCTTGTTTTTGAATTATAAGAGAAATGGAATTGTGATTATTAGTTTTTGAAATTCAGTGTAAATATGAAAACCTTATTTTTATAACTGTAGTTCAAACTACTATTTTTGGGTTGTTTTGGAACTAGAAAACACATGGATTCTGTGGTTTACTTTTGGAATTCCTACTGACCATTTTAATGCTCACACCTATCTTAACTTTTCATATGTAGGTTCAGTTGTTTGGTTCGGGTTCTTGTTTCGTCTTCCCGTGAGAGGCAGACTGTTAGTTGTTGGAGGTGACTAAGAGGTCACATGGAGGTATGTGCAGTCTTGTTTTCTTGCCGCTTCTAGTTTTCTTTCTCTTTGTTTAGTCTTTATTATTTTATTTTTCTTCCTTTTATGGGCCAAATCATTCCCACCAGTTTAGTTATGATGACCGACACTAGTTATCAGCCCGTGGGGATCGGGAACGCCCCTCAGGCCATGTCGCGGGCTGGCTCGGGTGACCGGTTCAGGGTCGACCCGGGTTGGTTTGTGACATGACATGTTTCCAGTAGTATTTCCAGATGATTTTTCAGGTTTTCCCCCAGAACAGGATATGGAGTTCTCGATTAATCTGGTGTCAGGGACATAGCCGATATCTCTTCTCTCATATCGCATGGCCGCTACCAAGTTTGGGGAATTAATGATTCTGCTAGAAGTCTTATAATCCAAATTATTCATTCGCCTCATCATCTCTCCTTGGGATGCTTCTATGTTGTTTTCAAAAAAGTCTGATAGATCTCTTTGGTTGTGTATTGTCTACTGGAAGCTGAATAAGGTAACAATCAAGAACAAATAGAATTTTCTCTGAATAGATGACTTGTTTGATCAGTTTAAGGGGTAAAGGTGGTTTTTTAAAATCGACTGGCATTTGTTCTATCATCAACTCAAGGTGAAAGAAGCACATATCCCAAATACAACCTTCTGAAGTAGGTACAGCCACTTCGAGTACTTGGTCATGCCCTTCGGATTGACTAATGCTCCAGTGGTCTTTATGTAACTCATGAATAGGGTGTTCCATCAGTATCTTGATTATTTTGTTGTGGTATTTGTTGATGAAATCGTAGTTTATTTGTGATACAAGGAATGACATGAGCATCACTTGTGGATCATTCTGGGCACCTTGCGAGAGCATCGCCTTTATGAAAAGTTGTCCAAATGCACTTTCTGGATCAGGGAAGTGAAATTTCTGGGGCATGCGATCTCAAATCAGGGGGTTTCGGTGGACCATGAGAAGATTAGTGCAGTTATGTCATGGGATCATCCGAAGAACATGTTTGAGATCAAAAGTTTCCTGAGATTGGATGGTTATTACAGGCGGTTTGTTTGGGATTTCTCTCAGCTTGCTTCACAAATAACCATGCTCACCTGGAAAAGGGTGAAGATTTTATGGGTCCTAGAATGTTAGGAATCCTTTGAGGAGATGAAGAGGAAGTTGACTACTGCCCCGTTCTAATTTTTCTAGAGGTTGGAAAGGGGTATGTGTTGTATTTTGATGCTTCAGGTATGGGTCTTGGGTGTGTGCTTATGCAGGATGATCACATGGTGGCATTTAGATCTCACCAAATCTGACCACATGAAAATAATTACCCAACCCATGACTTGGTGTTAGAAGCTGTGATGCATGCTTTGAAAATTTGGGGTCAGTATCTCATTGGGGAGGAGTTTTTGGTCTACTCTGATCACAAAATCTTGGCCTATATCTTCTCACAGAAGGATCTCAACATGAGGCAGCATCGTTGGATTGAGTACTTGCAGGGGTTCAACTTTTACATTGTCTATACCCTAGGAAAGGGTAACACGGTGGCCGATTCCTTGAGAATAAGAGTCCTAGTGCAGGTTTTGAGGAATTATAGTGATGAGTGGAATTTTATGGCACTCTTTTCTTAGATGCATGTGGAGACGAAGGAGCACAGTGGAGGTACATTCTTGGAGACCATTGAGTTGACTCCTTATATCTTGGAGTTGATTCAGTGAGAACATCTTAGTGATGAGATTTTTTAGTGGTTTAGGTAGTTTCTTCATTGTGTGGAGACGTCTTCTGATTGGTCATCATCTCCTGAGGGCATCTTGTGCTATAAGGGTCATTCAGTAGTTCTGTTATCTCTACAGAAGGTGGTGATGCAAGATAAACACCAGTCTCAATGGGCTGTCCATAAGAGTGCCACCAAGATTTATTATGATGTTCGTCAGTGGTTATGGTGGCTTGGTATGAGATGAGACATTAAATACTTCATTTCAAGATGCTACACATGCCAGCAGGTGAAAGCGGAGCATCAAAGGACCTCCGGTTTACTTCAGTAGTTACCCATTCCTACTTGGAAGTGGGACAAGGTTTCCATAGACATCATTGATGTCTTTCCTCGTACACCTCTAGGTAAGAATTCCATTTGGGTGGTGATTGATCATATGACTAAATCATCCCACATCATTTCGATTAGAGATACAACTAAAGTGGATGAGTTGGGCTGTTTGTATCTTCAGGAGGTGGTAAGGCTCCATGGGGTTCCATCTATAGTTGTCTCATATAGAGACCCTCATTTCAATTCTCAGTTTTTGGAAGGCCTTTAGAAGGTCTTGGGGTCTCGGATTAAGATGATCACGGCATACCATCCTCAAACGGATGGTCAGACAGAGCAGGTGAATCAGATTTTGGAGGACATGCTCTGTGCATGTGTTCTGGACTTTGAAGGTTCCTGTGATAGCCATTTGGGATTGGTTTAGTTTTATTATAATAATATTTACCAATACTCGGTTCGAATAGCTCCTTTTTAGGCTCTCTATGGTCGGCCTTGTCGGTCCCCCTATGTTGGGATGAGGTAGGTGAGACATCACTATTGGGGTCGAGTCTAGTGCAGGAGACGTCTGAGAAGATCAAGTTGATCAGGAAGTGCTTATTGATAGATCAGAGTCTCCATAAATCATATTCTAACGAGAGGTGTTAAGACCTAGAGTATTTTGTGGGTGACAGGGTATTCTTTAAAGTATCCCCTCGTATGGGCCATCGTCGATTGGGAAAGCAAGGGAAACTAACGTCACGGTATGTCTGACCTCTTGAGATCATCGAGTGTATTAGAAAGGTGGAATACAGGTTGGATTTACCTTCTCAGTTTACATCCATCCATGATGTCTTCCATGTCTCTTTGTTGAATAAATACAACCCGGATCCATCCTATGTACTGAATTGGGCGGAGTTGGATATAGAGCATGATTTTTCTGTTTTTGAGTGGTCAGTGCAAATAGAGGACTTCCAAGAAAATGTGTTTCGGGGAAAGTCTATTCCACTAGTTTGGGTTATTTGGTATCATGGTAATGATACACATGAGAAATTGGAGTGGAATTCATGGGTCGAGGAAGAGTACCCATTCCTGTTTTCTGATCAAGCTTTAGGTTGACTTTTCGGGACAAAAAGTTTTCATGGTGGGGAGAATTTTCACACTCATATGCTTCATTTAAGATACTTAATTCTCTTATATTATTGGACTAACTTTCCCCCAATATGTTTTCCCTAGTCCCCCCATGAATTTTTATGGATTTTGGACACTTTTTGAGTGGACAAAAGGGGGTGCACAATTTGGGCGCACGGTTTGCTAAACCATGCTAGAAAACCGTACGGCCTTGTCTAGATCATTAAAAACTTTGTTAAATTCTATTTTTTCCCTGCCATAATTTATCTAAACTCACTCTTTTATTCCCACATTTTACCATTATAGCCATTAAAACCTCTCAAGCACCTCAAACCCTCCTTGGAACTCCATTTTGAAGGGGGATTTAGTGGAGATACTTCAAACTTCCTCAAGTAAGTGAATCTCTTCTTTAGTTCTCTCTTTTTGCATGGGGTTTCTTCTCCTATTCATGAATTAACTTATGCCAAGAAGGTAGGGTTTCTAACCTAGGGTTTGATCGTGGTTTTCTTGGTCTATTATATTGGTTTTAGGCTTGATCTAAGTCTCTTGTGGTGCGGTGGTGGTGCGGTGGTGGTGCGGTTGGATTTTCGCACAAAGATTCAAGTGTTTTAACAGTTGTGGTAGGTGATTCCTTGGGTGATAAATTATAGACGAGTTAGATTTACTGAATTTATGTTTTTATAAAACTTATTATTCATTATCCTTGTTTCAAAATCTGGATTTGGGGATGTTTGTTAAGAAAATTATTTTTAGGTACCAATTTTGTGCTAAATTGGGTGTTTTACATGTCTATTTCATGTTATACCAATTGGGTTTATTTTATACCTCATGTAATGGGTTTATAGAAATTTTTTTTGCGCTTAAAATTATTTTTTGGTGAATATAGATATTCACATGGTGTTCAAGTGTGGGTTTTAAGTTATTTTTGTGTGAAATACAATGTTAGATTTTGTGAAGTTGTTTTATTGAAATTATAAAGGTTTTATTGAGTGGTGTAAGTGGTGAAAAGCATGTGTAACTACTATTTTGAGTTTATTATGACCTGAAATGATGTTTTTATGTGATAATGGCTTTTGGTATCATGAGATAATTGTTTGATCACAAAGGGGGAAGCCTGGGTACCTAGGAGGGAAGATATGTACTAGAATGCTAGTGATCCGGATGGGTTTTGTCCCTATTTCACTTAGAAAAATGGATAATGAAAACACTAAAAAACTATATTGATGATGATTTGGGACCAATAGGTTATGTTTATGTTCCCTACTAGTTTCTCATGCACGAGAACAGATTTTTCTATTGTCACTTTACACCGAGGTATGAGATATATGGGGCCTGAGACTACCTAATGCCTAGGGGTGTTCCCAAGATTGGTGGTCATTGACTCTTGTGTATTTATCTTTCGAATATGCTGATTTTTTATGGAAAATAATTTATCCTACATGTTTTATTGAGATTTTCTCATTCATTGAAAGTTTCCTTTGAAAAATGTTTACATTTAAAAGTATCATTCTTTAGAAACTATTTCCACTACCTCTTGTTTATCAAAAATGGCATGCTTTTTATCTTGTATTGTTTACTCTATGTAATATCTTGGTGGTATCCTATTGGTACTAGACTAAAATTCTATTTACACCCCTTGGTTATAAGTATACTTGGTCATGTTTGACACAGATAAAGGAAAGGCTTTGGGTGATGGTGGTTCAGGGTGTTAGTTCTCATCCATGGTGCGGCATTGTGGATATGGCTTGTAGGTGATGACCCCTTGTCGTGTGAAGTCCTTGGGGTTGTTTTTCTGATATTTATTTTTTTTGGACCTCTTGTACTATGTTTAGACCTATGTATTCAGTTTTGTATTTTTTCTAAATCTTGTTTGGTATGAATTTTTCAAATTCGGTTTATCGATTGTTTTTTATGTTTTATGTATCCATATTCGGGTAAATAATTACCAACCCTAAATATATGATACCCGAGAACTTTTTCCAGACCATGGGGATATGGAACACTCTTTGAGCCTTGTCACGGTCTAGGTTTAGTGCTGGTTTTTATGGCGACCATATTTTGTTGGTGAAAAATACAATATTTCTCAATGAAATGAAATTGAGACAAAATCCATTACAATTGTGGTAACATCTGAATCGAAAACCCCAAATATAATAATCACCAAATAAAGAATTTAAATAATATGATGATAATATAATTCATGATATAATATATCAAAATGGTCTGTATATACACCACACAAAATGAGTATGTATTGATTATGAATTATGTCACACGAAAGTAAAAGTGAGACAACAGTCACATACCTTGAGTTTGATCTACCATGATTGTCCTATATCTACCTATATAATTAATGTATTTTAATTATATACTTGAATAATAACATTTTAAATGTTTATTATAATTTTCATTTCACTTATAAAAAATTTATATACAATTACTTAGTCAATTGATTTTACATCGTGTGTTTTGACCATATTCGGTTTATGTCTCCAAAACTACTTTGGTAGGTCAAATATGGTCAAAGGGTTCAATATTTTAACATATACAGAATTATTTTCATGAAATAATTATCATATTAAAATAATAATAATAATTTTTAAACCAATAATTAATTATGGTTATGAAAAATTAACCAACGTTAGAATCATGGAGACGGTAGGTCCTACATACGCTTGAGTAACATTCTTATTTTTCAAATATCATTATGGAAAGAAGGTAAGTAAGATTTAACTTTATAGAATTATAATTATATAATATATATCATTTTATTTAATCATATATAATTATTTTTCTATAAAAGTAATCACATCATGTCGAGGAGGTGGTTGTCCACATGTTCACAAACGACATTATCACTTTTTTAGTGTGTGAAAATGGTAAAAAAGAAAATGATATATTATACTTATAGAAATGTAATTATTTAATGAATATATTATATATTTAATTTAGATCATATATTTTTATTAAACCCATCCTTAATACATTCCATGTAATATGTGAACATATCACATCACTTTGAGGAGGTGGTAGCCCACACATCCACAAACGATGTTATCATATTTACACAAAATAGGAAGAATGAATGTATGTGTTATATAGAAATTACATAACATTGAAGAAAAAATAAATATAATATATATCATATAAAAATATTGTGTCCATAATAATACCCAACCATGATAGGTGGTAAAGGAAGATTGAATTACATCGTTCCACGAGGCGGTAGTCCACCGTACACAAGGAAAATATTTTCATTACCCACTTGATGGAAGTGTGTGTAGGTGTAGGTAGAACCTTTAAAATAAATAAAATATCAGTATATATGTGTTAATTAAGTTATTATATATTTATATAATAAGAATAGTTGAATTTTTTGAGGTATAAATAAAATAAAAATTCATGTTGAAGAATGTTACCTATTTTTCAAGTAAATCCTTTTGGTTTGCACCAAAGAGTTTCCTTGGTTGGATTTCATCCCAAAGTGAGGAATATATGGTTATGGGAGGTATTTTTGGAGATTATTTATCCAATGTCTTTAGGAAAAAATGATACTTATAGGTGTGATTAAATGGTGGAGTGTTAAGGCCTTTTATAGTGGAGGGGGAGTGGCATTCTTACAAATAAAAAGAAGGTAAACATTATTGAGAGGTCTCCTTTACATCATGTGCCATAAATAATGATACCAATTCCATAAAATATGTGATATGGTAGAATTATGTTATTAAAATGTATTTTGGATAATTTTTTATGTCATTGGTCCCCTTATGATCAAATTTTAAACACTAAGTAATCCCAATTTTTAGTTTAATCACTGTAATTGATTTTAATTAGATTAAATACTATTTCTAGTAAAAAATTTAGTAAAAATTATTAGAAAATATAAATTATTATTAATAAATATATAGAACCTATTTTTTCAAATTAAAATCATATAATTGGATGACATTAATTTAATATTAATCTCGCAGACAGGACGACAATGTGGGTTTTTATAGTGAAAATGTTCAAATGTTGATAATTTTTATATCTAATGTCTCTATGAAAAAAATTAAAATTAAATAAATTGTGTTATATTATATAAAATTTATCTAATTATAAATTAAAACAAATTAAAAAAATTAACACAATAAACTGTTTAGAAGAAAAAGTAGTTTTCAATTAAAATTCAGTGTCTATCACTATTCATCAAAATATGAATGTTCTGAAAAAATAAGAAACATTCACCCAAATTAAACATTGATGTTATGATATAAAAAATAAAGATTATTTTCTCAAATAAAAATTATAAAAGTGTAAAAAATTATATTTAAAATAGGTTCTCCAATAAAAGTAGGCAAAACTCTCATTTAAATATATACAACTTTTTTGCTTAAAATTGTATTAATTAATATCTTAACACTGTAAAAAATTAAAGGATGAATTTAAAAAATATATATATATAGAACATATAAATTTTATTAATATTTTTTATTGTTAGTGAATAATATAATTTATCATGATAAAATGCCATTCTGCACACAAAAATAGGTTTCATAGAAAGCATCCTTTATATTCAATTAGACTTTATTTTCATTTCTAATTAAATGGTATCCAGTGAATTTATTTTAAAAAAAATTAAAACTATATGTTCATGATTTAGTTAATCTAATTCATTCAATCCATTCAAAAGGCTTTGTGATAACAATCATAATAGTATAAATAGTATATTTTTGTCTTGTAAGACTTAGGCTTGTGTGTAACATAAGTCATCAAAGGAACTCGATGTCACGTGCAATGCTAGATAAAATTGGAATTACATGTGATGAAATGTGTACTATGAATTTAATGTAATGAAATCTATTAATAAATTTAAATTTATTTGGAAGAATATATTTCATAAAATTTCAGGATGTTACATGATAGTACATAAAACTATTTCATCTTATGACAAAAAAATGAGTGACTAGTTTCCTTAAGAGACTTGGCTTAAGTAATTCAAAGAAATAGCCAGTCTTGTATTCTATGTTTCATATGAAATCCATAACATACATAGATAAATTTGTAATAGTATCTCCATACATCATATCACTTTATTCCTACTTTTTTAGAGTAAGGAACATTTTATTAATCTCAGTTTTATTCTCATGAGGGAAATATTTTTTCAAAGAATGTCTCCTTAAAGTATTTCCATTACATTAGTTCTATTTAAACTTCCACTATAATATTTTTGATAAATAACCATTATTGGTTAGCATCACCATTTATAAAATAAACTACAAGTGTAACCTTTTTCTTTTTACCACATCTCAATGCCATAAATATCTTCTCCAAAGAATTAATCCATTTCTCAGCAGTTATTGGATCTATTGTAAAACTAAATTATGGGGGCCTCTATCACATAAAGTGATACAACATTAGATAATATAATTTTGGAACAAGTTTATCCATCTGGGAAATGTTATTTTTCATAGCATGATTAATACTTTATAATATATCCATAAGTATCTCAGTTCCAGTTCCAGCTATATCGGCTTCCTCAGTAGGGAAATTTATAAAAAAAAGCCATGAATCTTTATACATTTCTTTCTTATATGTGTCATATCTAAATAATAAAATACACTACTTTAGGAAATAAAATTATTAATTTTAAATCATAATTTATAGTTGTAAATATGTTGTAATGCTTATAATAAGTTAAAAATTTATGCATTTATAATCTTATAATAGTACACTTTGGTTTTCTAGGGGAGACGTATTTACTTTCAAATCCTTAATAATAGTTTTTAAAGAAAATTTGAATTATTATAAGATTATCCCAAGGAGTTTCAACCCAAAAGTGTATTAAGGCATGTTTTTGTGTTCCAGGTTATGCTCGAGTTAAGCCCGATGCGCCGTTTTTTGGTGTTATGACCCCTAGGTACATTATATCATAACCACCTCCACTTATAGAATCTAGAAATGGATGTATTTCAAGGAATAACCACATAATATCTACATTAAAAAATATAAGAATGTTCTTTTATACATATCCTCCAATATTATATTACAGTTATATTTTCTAATCTCTCTTTCCTTAAATTTAATATTAAAGGTTTCTAATAAACTTATTCAGATTCAAACTAAAACCACCATAAACCAAGTAGTTCATAGTTTCAGCTTTACATTATTACAGTGTTATAGATATGATAAAAAAATCCCAAAGGATGTATTAGTTTGCAGTTTTGGAAAACCAAATTGTATACATGACACTGATATTACATTCGAAATAGAAAATAAAACATAATACATAAAAAAGTATAATAAAATATATCCTTGAAAACTCATTAAAATATATATTCTTAATGTATAGAGAAAGAAAGAAAATAATAGTGATATCAAATTCTATTTATGGTTTATGTGTAGTTGATTCTATCATAAATAAATAAGCATAATAAACATGGAAAGTTTGATAAATAAACACGCATTAAATTTAATTAACTAGATAAGGGCTAATAAATATGGCAAGGTAAATAAATGATTAAAATTACATTTAATCAATAAACTTATAATGAAATGCATCCATAGATAATGTTAAAGAAAATATTTCTTGGGTAAATAATAATCATAAATAAATAATCAATGAATGAAATATAAAATTTTTTGATGTCATAAAAATACTTAATTTTTTTATGTCATGTCTTAGGTGCATAAAATCTTATAATATCTAGACCTTTCACAAGATGGTTTAAAACTATAGGTCGAAACCCGTTTAATTTAGACAAATGATTTTTTTATGAAACATATCGATTCATCAAGGGGATATATAAATTATGGGCCCCACCCATCCCTACCAGTCCAATTCATTCATCATATATCAAATAATAGATTTAATTTATGAACACCATTCCTTATAAAATATCTTAATTGAGTGAAGGATACATATTTATTAATATTTCCCTTGCTAATCAAATAACTATAAAAATAAATTTCATATGTAAAAATGATATATGGTTTAGGAAATAATCATATAAATCACCCAAGAATATAGATATTTTAGAGAAATTAAATTTCCAATGAAAATGGATTACAATATAGTTATTGTTTCAAGAGAAAATTAACAATCACAAAAGAATGTGATATTTCACAATAACTTTCATCACTTGTTAATTTTGAAATCAAATAACTTGAGATGAAATGATTCATATTAAAACATAAAATATAAGAATAATGAATTATTCATGATATTAATGTCAAATAGGAATCATATACCCCACATAAAATTGAATTTAAGCATAATAAAAAATTTGTCTTAATAGGATGTAAATCGAGACGAAATCCCTTATATTACACCCCTTTTGGTAGAACTCCCTTTAAAATATTTTGTAATGGTTTTAATCATGTTATTAGATTATAATATAACCATATTAATATTTATAATATCATATATTATCCTTTTATGACATCTTATGACCCGTTTGTTAATCATCTTTCATTATTTTCATTATTCCAGGTGTTAATTTTCCTTTTCTTTTTTAGTATGTTTTGACTTGTTATTTTTTGTTCCTCTTACAAAGATCATGATTTAGTCATCTTCATAATGTAAAAAAATATTTAAATATAATATATATTTATTATTTATTTATTTATTTTAATCGATAAAATTTTATGATAGGAAATGAATTGCAACATTTTTGGATATGGTAGGTCGTACACACATAGAAACATTGTTTCCGTTTTATTTTCATATTGAAAGAAGGAAAAAAATATTATATTTTTTTAATTATACTATCATTATTATATCATATTTACATATATATCACATATTTTTATTAAAACAATCCTTTATATATTCCACCTAAATCATGAACGAATCACATCACTTCACGGGGCAGTTTTGTACCGTACACATGAATGACATTATCATATTCCAAAAAAAGCATGAATGTGTGTGTTATATAATAATTAAAAAAAATAGATACATCATAAATATTATATAAATATTATATAAATATTATATAAATATTATTTCCATCATTGTGGTCAAACTTAAATGGTGGTAATGGAAAATTAAATGACATCGAATAATGAGGCGGTAGTCCGCTGTAGACACAAACAATGATTTTGGAACCATATTGAAGGAAGTTAGTGATTTTTAGGTAATAAACACAAATTAAATTCATATAAGTATATTTTATAAACTTATTATATAATATAAGTATTATATAAAATGAATTTAAGGAGAAGAATAAGTAAATAAAATTAAAATGTTTTTTTTGTGAAATATAACCCCTTTTTCGGTTATCCTCCATAGGTTTGCAATAATGCCTTCATAAGATAGATTTATGTACAATATTTGTCTTCAAATATGATAGTATATACATTGTTTCGTGATATTTAATGGGATTGGATGAACCAATGTTTTTTGAAAGATGTGAAGAAGGGGGGGAAGAGGAGGCCTTTTATAATTGGTGTGAGTGGAAAAATTATCCAACTTATAAAGAGGGAATTCCAACCATGTTATTTACATATAAAGTGGATCCAATAATTAAATTAAATATATACTATAATGGATATAGTATATATATTTCCTTTAAATTGGTTTTTTATAATTTTCAATGTCATTTGGACCATTAATTTTAAAGTTTAGTCCCTTGGTAATCTCATTTTTCTCTTAATCACTATAATTCATTTTAACTTATTTAACTAAAAAATTTGGATAAAATAAATGTTGAAATTATAATAAATTATAAATTTTTTTTGATTTTAAACATTTAATAAATTCTTATAACTTCAAATCATAAAAGTGTAAGAAATTATTTTAAAATAAGTACCAGAGACGTGTCAATAAAATGAGGTTTTAAAATAAATATGTTCAAAAGTTTACTAAGTTTTTATAAATAAATTAAATATAAAAATGCTTATAATGAAATAAATAGGTTTAATATATTTATATATTATCAAGTTTTACTTTAAAACCTTTTCAAAATTCAATTTATCATTACAATTATTTAGATGATAAGTCAGTTTTAAATTAAAATTCATCGTTTTTTGTACTCGTCAAATAATGAAACTTCTAAGAAAAATACCAAGAATTCACCCAAAGTTAACTTTGAAATTATTATTTATGAAATTAATTATATTTTTTAAAATTAAATTTAAAAAAAATCAAACCCATTGTTTTAAAAAAAGTTCACCATTTAATGGTTGAAAAACTTCCTTTAGAAAAATACATCTTTTATGTGTAAGTTTAGATTTTTTATTATATTATGCTAATAATATATATTTGATGAATGTAAAAACATTTTATTAAATATAATATATATATAATTAATATAATTCAATAACTCTAATTTTTTAATTTATTTGCATAAAAAAATTAGAGTTTAAAAATAGTTTTTTATAACAATAATTCCTTTATATTCAATTGATTTTTATTTTCATTTATCATTAATTAGTAACCAATGAATTAAAACACATATTTTAACATTTTATTTAGTCCTATTCATAACCTATAACTTAATATATATGAAATAATTTTCATTTTAAACAATAAAATTAATAGTTTTTGGTAAGACTCAGTCTTACTTGTAATGCAGGTAATCGAAAGAAGTCATTATTGTGTGTAATTCAATCTAACAAAGTATTGCATTAATTTTAATATATATAATAGTTTGAATTTATTTAATATTCTAAATTTATCAGTATGTATTAAGATTTTATATTACTTTTCTTTTTGGTTTTATGATTCACAGACGTTATCAAATACAATGTCCTTATTTTAGAATTTTAGGGTGTTACTATTTTGGAGGAAAATTGAAAATATAATCTTATGGTATTGTTTTCTGATATTCATTTTTAGGTTCAGGACTATCATAGATAGTTCGTAAATGAATTTACATTAGTTACCCCTTCACTTACAGAGAGACTGAAGATGAGGTAGCTTTCATATCTGGAGGGCTTGGCCCTGTGGGAGAGAATTTCAGGTTATGATTTTCCACCTAGTTGGATCATTGATGAGGATGAGATCTTGAACATCCATGGATGTTTCTAGGTTCCTATTCATGTCTGATTGGAGTGGATGTTATAGTCTCATGACTCGATATTGGCAGTACATCTTACACATACCATGATTTATTATTACCTGTTCCACCAATACTAGTGGCAGGGGATGAAAATGGAGATAGGTGTGTTTGTTACTCGATGTTCAACCTATAAATAGGTGAAGAAAGAAAACCAATAGTTAGAAGGTATTTAACACTCATTGACTATTTCAGATTGGAAATTTTATGACATAGCCGTGGATTTCATGATAGAATTTTCTATATCAGCTTAGGGTACTGATGCAGTGTGGCTGATCGTAGACAAGTTTTAGAAGTTCACCCATTTCATTCCTATTCAGGTGTCTTCTTTAGTGGATGATATCATGAGGATATACATTCTTGATATCATACTTCTCTATGTATTTCCACATTCTATCATATCATACAGTGATTCTCACGTCATGTCATAGTTTTGGAAGGGGTTTCATATTCATTGGTGATACTGAGTACATCATATCACCCACAAACCAACAATTATTCTAAATGTATGATACAGGTTTTAGAGGGAATGCTCTAATCATGAATCATTGATTTTGGATGTTCTTGTGGGAAACAATTATATCTCACTGATTTCACTAATAATAACAGTTCCCAAGAGACTATAAAATGTCTCCTAATGAGGCCATATACGGTAGGTCATTCTGTTCACCCTTGTGCTGGCTAGAGGATGGATAGGCAGTGCTACCTGGTGCTCATTTTATTCAAGATACTACAGTGAAAGTTCAATTTATTAGTAAGATGATTTCTAAAACACAGTCTAGATATAATTCATACACTAATCATCACTATCGACTGCTAGTGTTGGGGGTGGGGTGTTAGTTTTTTTAAAAATATTTTCCTAATATAGGGAATAAATGAATTTAGAAACAGGGGAAGATTTTGACACATTTCATCAGGACCTGTGAGATTCTAGAGAGAGTCGGGATGGTAGACTATAGTTTGCAGTTACCTCAGAGGTGTTAGGTCATACACAACATCTTCCATGTATCTCATGTTCACCAATATCATCTAGTTTCGTTTCCTTTTCTTCATCCTGAGGTGGTTGGGTTAGAGTTTAATTCATCCTTTGTGGATCATCCAATCCATCTTGTTGATCAAGGAATGATGGTTCTTTGGGTCTAGTCAGTTCTTCTGGTATGGGTGTTATAGAAGAGACTGTGTTTAGTGAATGACTAGGGAGTGGGAGGATGACATACATCCCAGGTGGCTAGAGTTATTCTCATACAATGCATTACAACCCTTAGAAGGGAAATTTTGTGACGAATTTCTTTATGAGGGCATGATTTTAAGAACCCATTTTGTCTATGAGGTATGTATCATTTATGTTTTGAATAAAATTATTGTTTATCCTTATGTGAGTTACTAATGAGTTCATGGTATTTTTGAGGGTGACCAAGGAATGTGAAGATCCCAGAGATATGGATTTTAGAGAAAACAATTGGGCTTTATAGTTAAGATAAATTGTTTTTCCCAGACCACATGATTTGGTAAAACCATGTAGGGTGTTTTCGTGCACAGTAGAGGGATTCACAGTTTGGAAAAATCATGTGACCCAGGGTGAATACCCATGAAACGCATCTCATACTTAAGGTGAAGGAGTTTCTAACAAGCTACACAAGGTTAGTTAAACCATGCACCTGGCCCATATGAGGGGTGTGATGGGTAGTGATGGGCACACAGTTTGTCAAACCATGTGGCCAAACCATGTGACACATTAAAAGGTATTAGGTGACTATTTTCCTACCTTTTCATTAGAGATTTTAACCCACAATTTTATTTATTTTCTCTAGTGTACAACAACCCCTCCCTTTCACATTGACGGCTCTCCTCTAATCCTAATCATTGTACATGAGATATCCTCTCCATACGGACTCTGATTTAGCCATCGTCTGTCTCATTGGATAACCACTAGTAATATCTTGTTTTCTCTTGTAGCACTAATCATTTATCTTGATATCAATAATGTTATTATGGTATTATCTCATATTCCCTATTCGTAGTTTTTTTTTCTATTTTCTTGATTTCTTCCATTCTAGCTCCAATTTGAGGCCAAAAATAAACAAGGATTTGTGTATCAAGATGAGGTAAGTTTTCTTGTTCTATTCCATCAATGTATTAGTGTTTTTATATTATCCCTTGTATTGTGCACTATATTTTTGAAGAACCATTTATTAAATGGATGAATTCTTAAATTAATTGGGTAGGTTTGGCCTCTATGACCTAGGATAATTATTAATAAATCATTATAGGTTAAGGACCATGAATTGGACCACCCATTTGGGTGTGTTTCTTAAAAGGTTAATAACACTGTGGGTGGCCAATGATTTCATTTTCCTTTTATGGTGTGTTATTTTACCCCTTAGTTATGGGATGATAAATTATATCCTAGACATGGTAAATGAATTAAATAAAATAGGGAATTGGATATCATGTCCCTATGACCTTGGCCATTATTTATCCCTCTCTCCTAGACATTAAATGTTTTAAATTAAAATTTCACAATTGAGGTGAGTGATGGAATTCATTCGAATCTTGTACTTCTAATACTATTCTATATTTTCATTTAACATATGAGGTGAGTTAAATTTTTATTAAATGTGATGGCCAATTGAATTAAAATTGTAGTTAAATGATATTTTATGTCTTTAGGCCCACAAAAAACAAACTCTTCAAGATTAATTAGTTAAATTATAATAATGAGATTACTATTATGAACCATGAGTGAAACATGGGATATCATATGATTACATGGATAAACACAATTGTAAATAGGTTTATTATTTCACGAGTGATTCTTAGACTCCCAATGTGTAATTCATAGGATGAACTCATGGGGTAGAATATTACTATTCCATAACTGATACATGGACTCCATTTGTTGACTACCAATGATAGACTAATAGGGAATTTTATTATGTATTCCATGACTAGAAATTGGGATACCTTGGTGAACTACCATGGAAAAACTCATAGGGTGGTGTTTTTATACCACGCAAAGATAGATACCAAGATTCCCATGAGGAATGCCTATGGTGGTCTTGTAAGGTGATAGGATCATGTTATTACTAGATTGATACCTAGGATCCCAATTAAGAATGCCACATATTTTCCCAGGATGGTTATATTGATGATTAATTAATTATATGATGCATCTTTGATGACAAAGAAAATCCCAAGATTGGATTTAGTCTGAGCCTTACATTATTATGATTGCCTTATTATACGTGTCTTGCTCAAACATGATTCACCGAAGATACTTTGGGAATGATCCAGGTCCTAAGACATCATTATAAATTCAATCATGATTGAGTGATTACTCAGAGATAGTTTGGTTTGGGATGAAGTAGGTAGTAGAGGACATGTGTTCCATTTGAACTATGACCTAGTTGGGTTATTTATTACAACATTTCATTTCCAAATCTTACTATTATCTACATGATATATATTATATATTCATAGAGTGGATGGAATTACACACAATTGTTGATGGATAACTAAGTTTATCTCACACACTACTCGGGGTTCCATTTGTTAACCAGAAATACATCATGGATCTAGGTAGGGGAAATGGAAAATTCTTGATTGTCAATACATGATTTATTATAGCGTGGGAGTGGGGGATCAGAGTACCACGATGTGTCACATGATTCTATCTAGAGATAGTATATTGGTATTTTTAGTTATTTTGGTATACCTGAATATATGTGTTCCTAATTCCATCTCTGACTGCTTCATTTCTTTATAGAATGCTAGAATTCTCATTTTGTATAGGACATTGATGTATGATTACTTTTATATTATTCATTTATCATATATTCATAAAATGTTTATTAATATGATTATACCACACTATTATACTTTGATCATGATGTTATATTCATCATTGTATTCCACTATTGTCCCCTGATGTTTGAAGTTAGCCTTTAGCGTATAGGGAGGTGCTCTTGAGGTCATTTAGCCAAGTGGGTTTGGATACTATTGATTGAACAAGGTCTGGGACATCACATTGTAATTAATAATGATACATTATTAATGTATTAGGATGAATCCTTATGAAATACTAAAATGAAAGTTTTTATGATACATGAAAAATAAATACACACTATAAAAATTAGTATACCCATTATTTTGAATTAGTGATGATGATATTTGCATTAAAATATGAGAACCATTACCCTTAAAATGAGAATTTTTATTTATACATTGATCATAAGATCATGAAATTTAAATTCACAAGGAGTAAAACACACACCAAAGGAGTCATTAAGGTCTAATTAATGATTATGAAAAGTCAAAACATAACTAATTTGGAAGATAAAACAAGGTGGATGATACTCTATGTAGAAATGATCATGTTATGTTATGCAGGATGAGTATTTAAAAAGACCACATACATAAAACAACCTGAGTTTTTATGAATTTTTTTATGAAAAAATTAAATTTATTTTATATCATATATTACAACGAAAAAAGAGTTAGCTTTCATTACACAAAACATTGATTTTCCTAAATTTCTTTCATTACATGCATGGTTGAGTTTTACATATCAAAATATACTATTAAGATTATTATTAAACATATCACATAGAGGTTGGAATGGAGGGTATGATTAGGATTATCTGACCTATGATATTATATTGTTTAAACATATTTTTTAGTTATCTATTTATTAGACATAAAATAAAAATCATTTAAAGGGCAAAAAATGTTTTTTGAAAAACTATATTTTTTCTAAAATACGGGTTAGTCATGCTTCACACACATAATTTAAAATTAGTTTTTACAATGTTTTTGAAATTTTATTTTACAAACTAAACTCCATTTTTTAAATCATAATATGAAAATTATCTTAGGCTGAAATTTTGGGTTATATCTAAAATATTTAATTTTTCGATGAATAATGAAAAACACATAATTTTAATTGAAAATATTATTTTTATTTAAATGATTTAAAATGTTAATTTATATTTTTAGATGGTTTTAATGTAAAATTAGTTCAATATTATATCCTTTAATCTAATTTTGTTCATTGGAGTCATTTTCAAATTTAATATTCATATAAAAACTTTGTAAAAGTTTGAACATTTTCTCTTTAAAACCCTGATTTCTTATTGCATAAGCGAGATTATTTTAAAATTATAATTCTAAAAAAATTTAATTAAATTTAGAAAAATGGTTTTCATATTTGGGATCATATTAATTTATATTATCTAATAAGATCAATATAAAGTTTTAAAAAATTATATAGTAAAGACAAAAAAATTGTTTTCTAGAGATAAGGTAAAAGTGGATTTATAGTGGGGTTAAACAAATATGATAAGTGTAAAAATGACCTCAAAGATTTTTAAAAATCCATATTCTATTACTATTTCCTCCTTAAGATTTATTGTATCGATAATGGATCATTTTGGTGGATTTTTTCATTATAAAAATGTGGGTATTATTGAATATTTTTAAATAAATTACAAATGTGCCACTCACCTCACTTATAAATGGAAAAACATACTTCAATCATACATACATATTAAAACAACATTGATTAACCAATTCATACAAAAATCAATTCCCATCATCTATCCTATTATCCTAGAAGCCTAATCTTATATAAAAAGTAGCCCTAGGAGAGAATTTGGTGAAAACCTAAAGAGCATACCTAAAGAAGAGGTAACGTTTAATAATGAGTGTTTTTGTTATATTTCTTCCTCCACCTCCTTAAATTATTATTATAACATGATGATATAATAACCATATATTATTAAATATATTGATATGTTTTTATGTTAAGGTAATGACCTTAAAAAATTTTCACTTCCATCAAAGGTGTTATGAAATCATTATTTGTGTGTGTGACAGACTACTACCTCACGAACTAATGTCATTCATTTTTCTAGTACCACCTATCATGGTCGAAAATAATTAAGGATATATTGTTTATATATAATATATATTATGTTACTATTATTCTGTAATTATTATATCAAACATACCCTGACTCTCTCTATTTTATGGGAATATGATAACGTTGTTTATATGTACGACGAACTACCACCACGTGAAGCAATGTGATTCATTTAGGATTTACATGGATGGTATTAATGATTGATTTATTGATAAAATTGGATATATATATATATATATCATTAATAAAATTATATAATTGAAAATATCATTTACATTTTTTCTTTCAATTCGATAAGAAAATGGAAACAAGGTTCATGTGTACGTATGACCTATCATCTCTATGATTGATGTATTTCATTTACTATTACCATATTTTATGGATTAAAGTAAATACATATATAAAGAATATATTATATATTTATATCAAGGATAAAATTATAGATATAATTAAATCATTACTAAAGTAAGATTACTAAGAATAAAAAATCAAAATGTACATGAAAAAAAATCGGGTAATACCTAAAATGTGTCTTTAACAAGGAGTTGATAATAAAATGGTAAAAAATATCATAAAAATTATATATGGTATTATATATATATTAATTTTTCTATAATATATTCATAATAAACTTATATCTATTATATCATTGTTTTTAATGTGTGTGATGGAATTCAGGATATAGAGTATGGGATTTATAGTCAGTATTTTATTTCTAGGAGACATATAAAAATTCATCGCTCGATTAATTTATATGGTGTATATACTTAACCTATGAAATTTTATATCATTAATATCTTGATATTCAATTTTTAATTTGGTGTTATTCTTTATTAGGTCTAATGAGTTTAAATATTACTAAAGTGTTAATAGATTTGTGTCTTAAGTTGCCTTCTTTGAGACATATGTTTCTTTATGAACCTATAATATTTTATGAGGTATATATACAGTCCCTTTTACATGTAAAATCGTGAATTTATTTTCCCCCATGATATTTTGAGTTTCATTTTTTTATTCCTTTATGGGAATTATGATTCAAAGTTACCAAATTTGTAAATATTTATTGTTACAATCACATCATTTATTGGGATTATTTACGATTGTGTTTCCAATGAAAAAAATCATCTAATCTATCTCCAAAGGAACACATATATTTTCATTTGATATTATTATGGAATTACAGTAGATGTTTTCCATTACTTTTATTCTTTTTTTCTTATCAATATTTCAAAGTAATGTTTTTAATAAAAATCGACTTTTCATATTAAAACACTTTTACTTCCAAAACAATGTTTTCTAAAAAATTATTTAAAAATGTTTTATATATTTAAAAGTTCTTTTCAAAAAGGAAATTATATTTTCCTAAAAAAATATAATAAGTGATCTCTAAAATCATCATTTATAATCATTCAAGTTTATTTTTATATAAATGGATTTTAAAAACGTTTTTGTTTTCAAAAAATGATTTTCAAAGAAATTTTATGCTCCTCTAGAAATTATTTAAATGATATTTTAAAATAATTTTATATCTATGATGACATTTTTTGATGTTACTTATACTTTAATGGAGATATGAACCCAGAACACCATTATTATTCATTCCCTGAATGGTTCATTATGAAAATATGTTTATGAAACCCTTTTACCTTCCATGGGCTATACCATGATAGAATTCTTATGAATCCCACATATTTTTCATGGGTTATGCTATGATGAAAAGTTTTATGAAACCAATTTTTTCATGGTTTCCGACATGATGAATGTGTTTTGAAGCCCGTTTATTTTCACGGTTTTTGATATGATGAATGTTTTAGGATCTTGTGACATACATAGGTATTATTTTCAATACGTGATGGATGATACCTATATATAACTCCAATTACTAGGGTGAATATGGGTAGATCATGAGTAAAAATGTTACAAATGTATCTGATTTCATGTTTACAATGATATCTATGAACCAGATTACATATTCAATATGTTACGAGTGAATTGGATTACATGTTCACAATATTATGCATGAACCATATTACATGATTACATTATTATGTGTGGACCTCACATTAATGACCATAATGTTATGGGTGGACCTAATTGAATTTCCATAAGTTTATGAGAGAGAATAATATCATGTTGTTAACTTAATTAGGTAACCTGTTTCTATTTACACATTTTTGTAATGTTATAACATGATGTGTATGCCGCTAATCTTGGTATTATGCTGATTTTATTCTCTTATGGATAATTTTAATTGATTACTTAATGATCTATGTCATATAAACTACTAATATTGATTCCATGAATCTGGAATTTTATCATTGATATGTAGGGAGTGGTTTTATAATGTTATATTCATATTCTAATACACTTATGATCATGTTATTCTTATGTATCAAAATCTTTTACACATATTGAGCGTATAAGATCGCACTTTCTTATATTTCCTTTCCCAAAGTTATGAATAAAGGTTTATAAAGGGTATTATTATGAAGATAACTAAAGGATAATATCTTTGTGGGAGACATTGAAGATATTTCACCAAATTTTGAAGATTATGTTCAATGTTTTAAAGGAACTAAACTATTATGATCATCATGCATGTGTTTTTGTAATGTATTTAATATTAATATAGAAATTTGGAATATCTATGTATGAAAATACAGGGTCACTATAGTTTATATCAGATGATTGGTTTAGTTAACCTTTGGAAAATAGGATGAGAAAATTGTAGTGTCATCCCTAGGGAAATGTCTATGTAGAATTCTAAGGTTGAGTCAATGTATTGGAAAATGTCTTAAAATTTCATTAAGGGGTAGAGGGATTGGTGTCGAAGAAATTAAATCACTATCTAGATAATATAAGTGGATTTGATTCTATTATATAGGTACCTAGGTTTAATAACACCGAAAACTGTGCATTGGGCTAGAAAAATCATCAACTCGTGCATGATAATGGACCATACTACATGCCCGGTTTAACACTCTTGGGGGATATTCATTGTAAATCTATAAACTATTTAAAAACATTATGGAAAAATTAAATAAATGGTTAATATGAGTGACCTAGGATAAACATAATGTTTTTTATATTGAAAAGAATATGTTATGATTTAAAATTTATATAATTTATTTTCAAGATTAATTGGATTTATTATATGATTAGTGTTTTGAAAACTATTATTTTTTGTTTTAGTTAATATATAGAACCCAAAAGAACTATGTTAATGTTGAATGTTATATAAAATGAAATGATTTTCCTCCTAAGAAACCAAATTTTATGGGAGATGAAATGAAAAACCTCATTTCTCTGATTGGACAAAATTTTAAATCTATGAATCCTGCTAAAATTACAAATAAGAAAATGAGGGAACAATATCATGTTTATTCCTTCATGAGAAAACACCCATCTTCATTCTACATTTCCACTGGTCCACTAGTTTCTCAAAAAATGATCAATACTTCTGAAACATTATTTTCCATTCTCCAGTGTTCAGAGCATAAAAAAGTCATTTTGGATTTCTACCATTTGGAAGGTGAGGCGGATAAGTGGTGGAGCCTTATTAAGAATATGAGGAAGCGATAAGAAATTTAATCTATAATATGGGATTAGTTTAAATGATTCTTTTTCATTAAGTACTTTCCTCATATTACTTTTAAAAAAATAGATAAGGAATTCCTTGATCTTAAGTATAAGAATGATGAATATTTTGGTACCAATGAGGAAAATATTACAAGACGTGCGAGGTACCATTTGGGTATTTTAATTTAGAAATAAGGTAAGGTTGACTGGTTATCCAGTGTCTCAAAATAAAATATACAAAGGTAATTATCCATATGAAACTTTTGATGCTATGAGGAAATCATTCTATGTGCACTAATATTTTAAATGGAGACTAGAAACCCTCTTGGTTCAAGTAATATGAAATGAAAGATGGGGTTCCATAGAAATTCCAATGATATGTCACATGGAGGGAAGAAAATTTTTCAAACTACCACATTTAAAAACTATTGGAAGGGGCACATGTGTGAGTGCCTTAAAGGAAGTAGAAGCTTTTTAAAGTGTGGGAAGCCTATAAATTGAGTAAAATAAAGTAGAACTGGTGTGTAGATTCCAGATAATGAAATTATTTTAGAGAGAGATTAACCGAATTCTCCACCCACAATACAAATTTTCATGTGCATAGAATTTGTAAATTACGTGAATCAATACCCCAATATAAGGGATATTGTAGATGATAAGACATAAAAAACACTCTATAAAAATGAAAAAGGGAATGTTTATGCAATCATAATAAATGAAGTGATTCGTAATAATTAATGGAACACTTATCATATCATCCTTAATTGGAAATTTCATGTTTGAATTTTATGAATGAGCCATATAAAATATTTATTGTAAAATTTCTTATAACTAGATCCCTCTACAATGATTTTAGAATAATGAAATTAAAATTTGATATTATATCAATACAAGGATGAACCCAAGATTCCAATGAACATTTTTTATATAATATAAGATCATATATAAGGGATAAATGGTGATTTTACTTTTTGAAGGGTTTATGTATCCATGTAATATTAACTTAATATTTATGGATACCATCGTCATTTTATGAGATTAGGTTTGATCACACATTCAAATTCATGGACACCACTTTTGAGGATAAATTTTATATGAGTTTTTTAATATTAAGGATATATTATGAAATATTTAAGGAAATAAAAACATTTTGTTTTTATATGCTTTAGTGAAAATGTTCTTACACATTGTGTACATATGATTAAAGGTATTAAAAAAATTAGGGTCTATCTTATCCTTGATTTTGAGGTAATTGTGGGTATTTTTGATCAACTTACAAATAAATCACACTTTTTCACTCTCATAGAACATTTCTCTCTAGATCATCCTTCATTAATAAAACTTAAGTGGAAAGGTTACATGGAGTATGACATTCAATTTTGTCTGACTATGATCCTGGGTTTACCATGAATTTGTGGAAAAGTATTCAGTAAGGTTTTTATACATAGTTGAGTTTTAGTACTATGTATCCACTTCAAACTAATGGTAAATCTAATATAATAATTCAAAACTTAGATAAGAATCTATGATCTAGTTTAATGGATATCAAAGGTGGTTGGGATCAACACCTTCATCTATGTTGAGTTTCCTGTAATAATATATTTCAATATAGCATTCATATGTATCCATAGGAATCCATTTAGGGAAATAACTTTATAACTCTAATGTACTAGAAAAATGATCTAGAAATAAAGCTCTTGGGACCTGATAAAGATGATGAGATGGAAGAGAATGTAAGAGAAATATAGAAACAAGTAGGGGAAACATAAAGTATATAGAAATGATATGTTGATAATCATAAACATGATATGGATTTTTTTTGTTTTTGATAGGTATTATCTATGAATTACTTTATGGAATAATTAATGGAAAACTAAGTCCTAGGTATATTGGTTAAATAAAAATTAATTTTTCATATCAGAACCAAAAATTATCACTTTTTGATTCATTGAACATCTATTTGGTTCATTATGCATTCCATGTATCTTTTATAAGGAATTAAATACAAGATCTGTAACAACCCGATATTTTATGATAAGTATTATTTTTAATTTATTTTATGTCATGTGTTTTATTCTACAACAAGATTATCTTGTGTTATACGCCACACTGTATTAGCTTGAAGTATACGCGACACTATTCTTAGATTGTGTTACAAACAATTTAAAGTTCGTTTTATAATAGTCATTCTACGCAACATTGAGTGTGTATATATATATATTCAATGTATAAATGAAATATGGTTGGATTCTATTATACGAAACAACAAAGGAGTCTTTCACAACACGCAACCCTGACTTGGCATGCATTACACTCAATCGCGACCTTCCTCGATAGTGTGTCTTGTACGCAATACCAGGTTTCACTAAACGACGATATATTGTTATAATATTATTATGGACTAGCCGTTATGAATAGTATTAACTACATTTTGAATTTTATAACATTATTATTCATATTACACATTTTCTATAACATGGTATAAGAACAAAATAAATTTTTCGGGTAAAATAAGTATTTTTCAAAAAATGCAGTTTTGTCGCCTTTTGATGGTGCACCCACTTTAAATCTAGTTTTTGACATGTTTATAAGTTCAACTTTACAAAATAAAATTATTCTTTGGAATCAGGATATAAAATTTTACCTTGGATAAATTTTTCATATTATTCTGATAACTTTCATATTTTAATGAATAGTAAAAACACGCTATATTTTAATTAAAAACAACTTTTTTCATCGTAATAACTTATGTGGTTAAATTATAGTATTGAATGGTTTTAAAGTATAAATAGAATATATTTTTACCATTTAATATAATTTATGTCATTATCATTGATTTTACATTGAATTCGTAGGTTAAATAAATTCAATCTTTTGCAATGTTTTAAACAAAAACCCATTTTCTTTCGACAACGGGATTAATTTTAATTTAATTTCTGAAACATATGTGTATTGAACTTGTAAAATGGATTCCATATTTGGAATCAGTGGGTCCAAATTGTGTTAATAAGCTACTTTTTATTTTTGGGCTTTATGAATAGTGACTACGGTAAATTTTATTTACCATAGTAAAAGGTAAATCGGGTAATTAAGGGTAAATATAATATTATAAAATTACCCTAACACTTGTCTTAATATAATTGGATGTTTATATTTTTTCCTAAGGAATATTAGGGTCAAAATGGAATCCATTAGAACCCACTTGGAGGTGATTAAGACATTTAGTTTATTTTATTTAATGGAAAGTGAAATATGTCTCACTCAACTTTAATAATTAAAGTATTTTTAATATAAATTTATACAGAATATAAATTCGGTTATAAATACTAATTTGAAAGATAAAATTTTTTCCATTATCATGGTAATTTATTTCTAATTTTTAAGAGTTATTTAATTACCTTATTATCTTATACATTAATGATGCAGAAATTATTTATTTAGTGAAAAATCAATAATATAGTTTTTATTGAAATAGTAATACATATCAAAAGGCCCAAAAATCTGCAAAAAACTTATTATTAGTGTATATATAAACCCTAATAATCCACTGGACTAATTTTTGATCATTTGAATCCGTATTAAGGCGATTATGACACTTATAATAGTTTATTTTAAATGATTCCAAAGTTGTCACTTTTATAATTTAGTAAAGATAACAATTTACATGTTGTTATTTTAAGATGATAAATTCGAGTAAAATTATTATTATAAAATATTTTATATTTATCTTCACCAAAGTATTTTATTTTTAATTTTTATGCAACAAATAAGTATATTAAATAATTATACAAAAATGTTGTACTCATTATTTTATTAAGAGATAAACCAAATAAATGGTTTTAAAAATAATAAAATAAATATTATATGAACTATTTAATGTGATACACTAATTTTATAGATACATATGACCTTTTATGAATCTATTAAAGCTTTTAGTTCGAACATATATTCTATATATATTTTATTTAAATTCAAATAAATGAATAGTGTCAAAATTGACACTATTGTTATTTTATAAAAATAACATATTATAAAATAGTTTAAAAATCACAAATATATTTAAAAATTATAAATTTAAATTTATATGGTCTAACATGTTATAAATATCCAATTATGGACAATTCACAACAAATAAGTAATTATTTGTTATAATTTAAAATTTAGAATTTTATTACCACAAATAAAATAAAATTGATTAAATAAGGATAAATCAAGTTGATATTGTTTAAAATAAATTCCTAACATGTCTAAATTTTATTGGTTGATGATATTACAACCTTATCTAATCTAATCTTTGGATATGAGTCATTTTGGAAGTTTTTAAGTTGGGTTGGGATTTAATATAAACTAATATTTCTTATATTTCCAAAGGTTACCCTCTCCTCCCTTATAAAAGGGCACCTCCTCCCTCTCCTCCTCACACCAATTTGAGCCTTCAAGCTCGGAAAACACCTGCCCATTTCACTTCCCCACTTCCCTAGAAACATCCTAGAGGTACTGGTCTTCTTCAAAGACCATGTTTAGTTCCCTAAGAGGAGGTCTCAAAGTGGCGCTTCAAAAACGAGGTAATGTCCGTTACAGATTCTTTCAACTTTATTTCTTCTTCTACTTCTTCTTCTTTAGTTGTTTCATTATGAAGTAATAACATCAGTATCACTCATATAATAATATTTTATTATAAGTATGAAACAACCCTATTTCACCATCTATCCATCCTACGTAAAATGAAATCACCGTGTGTGCATACGTACGGAATACCGTCTCCACGTCGTGGTGTAATCTATTTTCCACCACCACCTTACTTGGATGGGAATAATGTTGTAAATAATAACTATATATGATTATTTTAAATTGATATTGAAATTGTAATAGTATACATACACTCCTATAAAATTCCACGATCATGGGAACAATATCATCGCTCGTGCGTACGTACGGAATACCGTCTCCACGACGCGATGAGATTCATTCTCAATGATTAACCATTCATAAATGATTATAAAGTATATATAATAAGTAATAATGAAATATATGACATAATAATGATACTGGATTTATGTATATATATATATGTATTTCATCCAATTAATTTCATTCAATTCAATGAGGAAACGAAAACAACGTTCATGCGTACGTACGGCCTACCGTCTCCATGAACAGTGTATTTCTTTCCATTTATCGATATATTATATATATGTATATTCTGAATATATATATAAATCAAGTTTTATATTATGGAATTAATTAATCATGATCTAAGTAATCATATGAATAATTACAAGTCAAAACACGGACGACAAATGAAACGATTTTACCCCAAACGCTCTTTAACATGGAATTTACAAAAGAACGGGTAATATAAAGTCATAAGTGAACCATATATGATATCATAACAATGAATATGATTCTTTAATAAGTCAATGACATTATTTAAATCATTATACAGGAGGTTCGGGTACATATGAATCATATCGGACCTAAGGTAAGGGATAATTTTCAAAATCTCATTTTTATCCGAGATTTCTTATTCGTAAGTATTTAATTGGGTTATTGCTATCATCCATTTCCATGTTTTATAAAAGTGTATTCATGTATGTTTAAAGTCATTTTTACCCATTTTTACTGTTACCCCATGGTATGGAATGAATCTTTCTTTTATTTACCCTACAAGGTACTTTTTGACTTTTCCGACAAAAGTACGAGAAAAATGTTTTTTTAACGTATATGGCATGAAAGTATTTCTACGGTTTTATAAATTCTTATTTTCATGAAGCTTACTCCAAAATATTTCATGACTATTTTCAACAAAACCATTTTCTTTTAAAATTTCATGACATTTTATGAAAAGAAAATGATTTTGAAGAAAAAAAAGGATATTTTCTTTAAGAATTCATTTCACGTGTTTTATCAAAACCATTTTAATCTAAGATGACAGTATTTCACATGTGTATGTTTCAAGTATCATGTATCTATGATTTACATTGTTTCACTTTTCTTATTATGAAATTATATCAATTTATTTTATATGGATTATGTGATGATTGGATGATGTTTATGAAACCCATTTTATTCTTTTGGTTATGATGAATGTTTTAAGTTTATTTTGTGGAATAAGTAAGAATGATTTAATTATGAGATGGGTGGGACCTATATCTCCCTCCAATGCATTGGGTAAAGATTTATATCTCATGAGATAGACATGGCTAGAATGGTAAGTTAATCTGGTTCAGTATTACAGGACTGAAACGAGGAGAGAAATCGATTCAGAAAGGGACTTTGTCCACTAAAATGGTCTTGGCAGAAATGCCTTGGCTACTATGGAAATCATTACATGTGATTAATGGATGCAACAATTACATGTTTTATTCCCATGCTATGTTGTCCTGATTTATATTCCATTATGATCTATGCCTTATGTACTTCCATGTTTTAAGTTGTTGCTCAAGATTTTGATGTTTAAACATTATGTTCATATTTTTAAGTTCAAATGTATATGGTATGTTTTATTTTATCCATGCTTACCCTTACTCAGCATTTGAGCTCACAATTTTTTATGTTTTATTTTCCCCCATGATTAAAAGAAATGTTTTAGGTAAGGAAACAAAAGGTGTAAGATTTTTCTGGGAGATATTGAAGATCTTTCACCACGATTAGAAGATTACATTCCAAGTTTCCAAAGACACTAAACTATTACGGTCCTTGTGTGTCTGTTTTTGTTATGTACTAAGTATTTTGCAAAAGTGATGTAATGTTCATGTACGTCAATATTTGGGTCTCTACAGTTGGTATCAGAGGAAAATGAGGTAGGAATGTATCTGATCCTTGGGAACTCTCACATGTGAGCGTTGGACAAAGCATGGCTCTCTGCCCAAGGGCTTCATGAGGAAATGGATGCCACTGGGGATGGTGGTGTGTCCTACCTAGGGGGTGTAGCTACCCAGGGATTGCCCTAATAGGTATCAATTGTATTCCACTGGAAGTAATTCCAGACCACTATAGTTGGTATCAGAGGAAAGGTTTAGTCAAACTTTGGAAACTAGGATGCGAAAATGTTAGTGAGATCCCTAGAGATATTTCTATGGTATGTCTAGGGATGTCCCTAAGGATAAGTATACGTATAGGATATAGTCCTAGAACTATGGTAACGATCTTAGAATTTAACCTAAGATGTTAGATATTGACGGTACTCCCCCTTTATTATGTTGTTTTCCCTAGCATGATTTTTGCCTCCCACGCTATTCTTTTTGGGTTCTAGAAAATGGCTGGAAAAAGGAAGATTCATGATAATGGAGGATATGACAGACAATGGAATGATATTCTTCATGAGCAACCAAATTAAACGGGATTTGGAAGTCCAAACATCGTTATTATGCCTAATCAGAAATTTCATAATATGATCAATAATCTCAACTTTGGTAAGTTTCCCAACTCAGATAATAAGATAAATATGGAGTTTCATGATGATCATAGAGGAAAGAAAGTTCAATTTCCCTCATGTAATCCATGTGGGAAGAAGCATCAAGGAGAATGTTTCAAAGGAACTGGAAGATGCTTTGGGTGTGGAAAAGAAGGACACAAAGCTAATAATTGTAAAGGAAAAGGTTCAGTTAACACCATGGACAGGGATAATGGTATTGCTAAGACATCAACAACAGTTAAGTGTTTTAAATGTGGAATGTACGGGCATTATGTAAACTAATTCCCTAAGGGAAAATCTCATAAAGAGAATCAGCATGGTGATATGGTTATTATTTATGTGGATGATGATGAAGAGACTACAAATGGTATATGAGATGGAAGAAATATTGAAGCTCAGTGAGTGGTTTAAGAAGGTAGTGTAATGATTGTATGTTTATCAAGAATAATGTATGGTACTATGGAATAAAGAAAAATCTAAGGATTGATACACTGTTTCCTTTTCTTGAGTTTTGAAAGTATATGATGAATGGTACCGATAACCATGAAAGGTTATTCAGATATTTTTGGAAGGAATATGATATGCGGATAAGGAGAAAATAATATTTTTGATAGTATTCATGAGCTCATGATTTATATAAGGACTAAGTGATATCATGGTTTGATTATATAGAATTTTTGGATTTTTGTATGTGGAAAGAGTTAACTTTTGACAGCATTCATGTTTTCACTAAGATTCAATGGGTATTCATTTTTCAATAGAATACACGATTAAGGTATTCACATGTTTGGAATGTTACCAACAAGATATATATTTTATGGGGGATAAATGATGGTATTCAAGTACTTGTTATGTGACCTCTCAAGTAATAATTTTCTTAACAACATGAGATTGGACAGAAGTATTTTCGATAAGCATAATGGTTGGAATGGATTAAGTTGGACATCTGATAGAATTGTTTATGTCCAGAACTTTTTTGATATTATTTATGGAATGTTATAATAGTGTAGTTTAAGAAAAGGTAAAACCTGCCGAACGGGCGACAACCCATCGCATCGGACAAGGCTATGGGAATCGAACCCACAACCGAAGTGCGACTGGCCTTTATCGCATACCACTGGCCTAAAAAAATTCCCTGATTAGTAGAAACTAGTTTTATTTTATTAATTGGTATGATATATGAAGTATAAGTTCATTTTTGGAATCGTATATGACTAACCTCACCATAGATGGACTTATGTATATTTGATAACTTTTGATAACCTTTTGTTTGAAACAGATGGAATGGCCCATAATTCTATCACATGATCTATTAACACTTCACGAATAACAAATTCAAATTCATTTCTTTAAGATATGAAGTGGAAATTGTTCAAAGCACAAACAACAGTGAGATTGTACCAAAATCAAGTAAGTATTTCTTCTAATTCAAAATTTTCAACTTTAGGGAAATGATATTGAAAACCAAAAATGGTGTCCTAGTGATCTTATATCTGATGAATCAGATGGTACCTTAGATCATCACAAATTTATGGCTTTGTGATTGATGGATTTTTCATAGCCATGTTCTCTACCACTCTCCATCAGAACATGGTGGTTATATTTCTCTTCCATATCCATATTTTCACCTATGTTCTCCTATGGGGAAACCCAGTGATTAGTTAATTTGGGTAACCGTTACATTTCATACTTTAGTTTTTAAAGTTAAGTTTTGGTATTTCATTTTACGATGTGTGTTGCAATTAAAGAAACTTTCAAGTAGAAAACCATGTATAACCCCGATGAATTTCGAGGGCGAAATTCATTTAAAGGGGGTAGAATGTAACAACCCGATATTTTATGATAAGTATTATTTTTAATTTATTTGATGTCATGTGTTTTATGCTACAACAATATTATCTTGTTCTATATGCCACACTTTATTAGCTTGAAGTATACGCAACACTATTCTCAGATTGTGTTACACACAATTCCAAGTTCGTTTTATAATAGTCATTCTACGCAACATTGAGTTTATATATATATATATATTCAATGTATAAATGAAATATGGTTGGATTCTGTTATATGAAACAACAAAGGTGTCTTGCACAACAAGCAACCCTGACTTGTCTTGCATTACACTCAATCGCGACCTTCCTCGATAGCGTGTGTTGTACGCAATACCAGGTTTCACTAAACGACGATATATTGTTATAATATTATTATGGACTAGACTTTATGAATAGAATTAACTACATTTTGAATTTTATAACATTATTATTCATCTTACACATTTTCTAGAACATGGTATAAGAACAAAATAAATTTTTCGGGTAAAATAAGTACTTTTCAAAAAATGCAGTTTTGCCGCCTTTTGATGGCGCACCCACTTTAAATCTAGTTTTTGACATGTTTATAAGTTCAATTTTACAAAATAAAATTATTCTTTGGAATCAGGATATAAAATTTTACCTTGGATAAATTTTTCATATTATTCTGATAACTTTCATATTTTAATGAATAGTAAAAACACGCTATATTTTAATTAAAAACAACTTTTTTTATCGTAATAACTTATGTGGTTAAATTATAATATTGAATGGTTTTAAAGTATAAATAGAATATATTTTTACCATTTAATATAATGTATGACATTATCATTGATTTTATATTGAATTCGTAGGTTAAATAAATTCAATATTTTGCAATGTTTTAAACAAAACCCCATTTTCTTTCGACAATGGGATTAATTTAAATTTAATTTCTGCAACTTATGTGTATTGAATTTGGAAAAATGGATTCCATATTTGGAATTAGTGGGTCCAAATTGTGTTAATAAGCTACTTTTTATTTTTTGGCATTATGAATAGTAACTACGGTAAATTTTATTTACCATAGTAAAAAGTAAATCTGGTAATTAAGGGTAAATATAATATTATAAAATTACCCTAACACTTGTCTTAATATAATTGGATGCTTATATTTTGTCCTAAGTCATATTTGGGTCGAAATGGAATCCATTGGAACCCACTTGGAGGTGATTAAGACCTTTAGTTTATTTTATTTAAAGGAAAGTGAAATATGTCTCACTCAACTTTAATAATTAAATTATTTTTAATATAAATTTATACAGAATATAAATTCGTTTATAAATACTCATTTGAAATATAATATGTTTTTCTTTATCATGGTAATTTATTTGTAATTTTTAAGAGTTATTTAATTACCTTATTATCTTATACATTAATGATGCAGAAATTACTTATTTAGTGAAAAATCAATAATATAGTTTTTATTGAAATAGTAATACATATCAAAAGGCCCAAAAATCTTCAAAAAACTTATTATTAGTGTATATATAAACCCTAATAATCCACTGGCCTAATTTTTGATCATTTTTATCCTTATAAAGGCGATTGTGACACTTATAATATTTTATTTTAAATGATTCCAAAGTTGTCACTTTCATAATTTAGTAAAGATAACAATTTACATGTTGTTATTTTAAGAAGATAAATTCGAGTAAAATTATTATTATAAAATATTTGATATTAATATTCATCAAATTATTTTATTTCTAATTTTTATTCAACAAATAAGTATATTAAATAATTATACAAAAATGTTGTACTCATTATTTTATTAAGAGATAAACCAAATAAATGGTTTTAAAAATAATAAAATAAATAATATATGAACTATTTAATGTTCTACACTAATTTTCTAGATACATATGACCTTTTATTAATGTATTAAAGCTTTTAGTTTGAACATATCTTCTATATATATTTTTATTTAAATTCAAATAAATGAATAGTGTCAAAATTGACACTATTGTTATTTTATAAAAATAACATATTATAAAATTGTTTAAAAATCACAAAAATATTTAAAAATTACAAATTTAAATTTATATGGTCTAAAATGTTATAAAGTATCCAATTATGTAAAATTCACAACAAATAAGTAATTATTTGTTATTATTTAAAATTTAGAATGTTATTACCACAAATAAAATTAAATTGATTAAATAAGGATAAATCAAGTTGATAATGTTTAAAATAAATTCCTAAAATGTATAAATTTTATTTGTTGATGATATTACAACCCTATCTCATCTAATATTTGGATATGAGTCATTTTTTAAGTTTTTAAGTTGGGTTGGGATTTAATATAAACTAATATTTCTTATATTTCCAAAGGTGCCCCTCTCCTCCCTTATAAAAGGGAACCTCCTCCCTCTCCTCCTCACACCAATTTGAGCCTTAAAGCTCAGCCAACCCCTACCCATTTCACTTCCCCACTTCACTAGAAACATCCTAGAGGTCCTGGTCTTCTTTAAAGACCAATTTTAGTGCCCTAAGAGGAGGTCTCAAAGAGGCGCTTCAAAGGAGAGGTAATGTCTCTTACCGATTCTTTCAACTTTATTTCTTCTTCTACTTCTTCTTCTTTAGTTGTTTCATTATGAAGTAATAACATCAGTATCACTCATATACTGATATGTTATTATAATTATGAAACAACCCTATTTCACCATCTATCCATCCTACGGAAAACAAAATCACCGTGCGTGCGTACGTACGGAATATCGTCTCCACGTCGTGGTGTAATCTATTTTCCACTACCACCTTACTTGGATGGGTATAATGGTGTAAATAATAACTATATATGATTATTGTAAAGTTATATTGATTCTGTAATAGTATACATACACTCCTATAAAATTCCACGATCATGGGAATGATATCATCGCTCGTGCGTACGTACAGAATACCGTCTCCACGACGCGATGAGATTCATTCTCAATGATTAACCATTCATAAATGATTTTAAAGTATATATAATAAGTAATTATGAAATATATGACATAATAATGATACTGGATTTATGTATATATATATGTATGTCATCCAATTAATTCCATTCAATTCAATGAGGAAACGAAAACAACGTTCATGCGTACGTACGGCCTACCGTCTCCATGAACGGTGTATTTCTTTCCATTTATTGATCTATTTTATATATGTATATTCTGAATATATATATAAATCATGTTTTATATTCTGTAATTAATTAATCATGATCTAAGTAATCATATGAATAATTACAAGTCAAAACACGGACGACAAATGAAACGATTTTACCCAAAACGCTCTTTAACATGGAATTTACAAAAGAACGGGTAATATAAAGTCATAAGTGAACCATATATGATATCATAACAATGAATATGATTCTGTAATAATTAAATGACATTATTTAAATCATTATACAAGAGGTTTGGATACGTATGAAGCATATCGGACCTAAGGTAAGGGATAATTTTGCAAATCTCATTTTTATCCGAGATTGCTTATTCGTAAGTATTTACTTGGGTTATTGCTATCATCCATGTCCATGTTTTATAAAAGTGTATTCATGTATGTTTAAAGTCCTTTTTACCCATTTTGACTGTTACCCCATGGTATGGAAGGAATCTTTCTTTTATTTACCCTACAAGGTACTTTTTTGACTTTCCGACAAAAGTACGAGATGAATGTTTTTTTAACTTATACGGCATGAAAGGATTTCTACGGTTTTATAAAGCATTATTTTCATGAAGCTTCCTCCAAAATATTTCAGGACTATTTTCAACAAAATTCTTTTCTTTTAAAATTGGATGACATTTTGTGAAAAGAAAATGATTTTGAAGAAAAAAGGATATTTTCCTCAAGAATTCATTTCACGTGTTTTATCAAAACCATTTTAATCTAAGATGACATTATTTCACATGTGTATGTTTCAAGTATCATGTATCTATGATTTACATGGTTTCACTTTTCTTATTATGAAATGATATCCATTTATTTTATATGGATTATGTGATGATGGGATGATGTTTATGAAACCCATTTTATTCTTTGGGTTATGATGAATGTTTTAAGTTTATTTTGTGGCACAAGTAAGAATGATTTCATTATGAGATGGGTGGGACCTATATCTACCTCAAATGCATTGGGTAAAGATTTATATCTCATGAGATAGACATGGCTGGAATGGTAAGTTAATTTGGTTCAGTATTACAGGACTGGAATGAGGAGAGAACTCTATTCAGAAAGGGACTTTGTCCACTAAGATGGTCTTGGCAGCAATGCCTTGGCTACTATGGAAATTATTACATATGCTTAATGGATGCAACAATTAAATGTTTTATTCCCATGCTATGTTATCATGATTTATGTTCCATTATGATCTATGCCTTATGTACTTCCATGTTTTAAGTCGTTGCTCAAGATTTTGATGTTTGAACATTATGTTCATGTTTTTAAGTTCAAATGTATATGGTATGTTTTATTTTATCCACGATTAACCTTACTGAGCATTTGAGCTCCCCCTTTTTTATGTTTTATTTTCCCCCAGGATTAAAAGAAAGGTTTTAGGTAAGGAAACAAAAAGTGGAAGATCTTTGTGGGAGATGTTGAAGATCTTTCACCACGATTAGAAGATTACGTTCCAAGTTTCCAAAGACACTAAACTATTACAGTCCTTATGTGTCTGTTTTTGTTATATACTAAGTATTCTGGAAAAGTGATGTAATGTCCATGTACGTCAAGCTTCGGGTCTCTACAGTTGGTATCAGAGGAAAAGGAGGTAGGAATGTATCCGATCCTTGGGAACTCTCACATGTGAGCGTTGGACGAAGCATGGATCTCCGCCCAAGGGCTTCATGGGGAAATGGGTGCCACTGGGGATGGTGGTGTGTCCCGCCCAGGGGGTGTAGTCGCCCATGGAGTGCCCTAATAGGTATCAATTGTAGTCCACTGGAAGTAATTCCATACCGATATAGGATCCATCACATGTACTAAAATTATATTTAATACCTTTGGATTATGGATATTATCATGAGGAACAACTAATGGATATTCAGGATCATAAAAATAGATTTCAACAAAATAAGACCACTCACCTGGTCAAATTTTTATAGAAAAACCAATAGTTTGAGGGAGATATGTGAGAACTTGAGGATATGATGAGGTATAAGTATCCTCATTTTATATTAATGTAATGACCTAAAACCATCTCCACTTCCATAAAATGTATTATGAAATCATCGTTCATGTGTACAGAGGACTACCACCTCACGAATCAATGTCATTCATTTTTCAATTTTCACCTCTCACAATCGTAAATAACTATGGTTGTATTATTTATATATGATATATATTATATAATTATTTTTATTGAATTATTATATAACACATACCTTCTTTATTTCCATTTTGATGGGATATGATAATGTCGCTTATGTGTACGACATACTACCGCCTCACAAAGCGATGTGATTCATTCACACTTTACATGGATGGAATTAATGATGGGTTTAATGAACATATGTTATATTTATGACCTAAAAATGATTATTTAATGTTTATATATCATTTAACATTCTTTCTTTAAATCAACCCCGAAAATGGAAACAGTGTTCAAGCGTACATATGACCTAGAGTCTCTATGAACGGTGTATTTCATTTTCTACCACTAAATTTTATGGAATACTCTGAAAACTTATATAATGAATCTATATTATATTTATATCATGGATAAAATTATAGAGTTAATTAAATCATGGTTACTATAAGGGTAACAATAATAAAAAATCAAAACATATAAAAAATAATATAGGTATTACCCAAAAGGTAACATTAATATATCATTATTAATAAATGGGTAATAAAAGGTCATAAGAAAATAATATATGTTATGATATTTATACATGTTTTTCTTTAATATATAGAGACCCTATCCTTTTAAACATATTTTTACAAGATATTAATCATAATTATCCATTAAAAACAAAATGAGTATCAAAAATCCTAGTGTCTTTGGAAAACGTGGTACATAATTAGAAAACCTGAAACAATAATAAAAAATATATTTATTATTCAGAATAATGAGATTCCAACTCCCTTTGATTTTCTATAAATTCATAGGATTACCTGGGAAATACATAGATAAAAGGGGTGAGTTAAAATTCCTAGCAAGGTAATAAACATGGAAAAGAAACATATCACACGAGTAAAAAGGAATAACATAACATATAATACATGGATCATGAATAATTATATAGATTAATAACATATAGAAAATGGAATCATATGATCATGGTAATATAGAAATGTGGAAAAAAATTCAGGACATAAACACAAGTCAAGGATAATAGCTAAGATGATATCACATGGTTGATAGAACCTTGTAATGGATGTGGTTTACTCCCTAATTCCATACAAAACATCTCATGACAGTAAAAATTACCCCATATGTTGTAGAACTATATTGGATCACCAATAATAACAAATTCATTCATATGGGTTCCATATAAATAAATAAACCATAAGGAATAATCATAAGGGTTAACCAAGAAAACAAATGGTTTTCGTAATCATGTAATAAGGCATAATTAATAAATGTATCCTAATGTTATCCATGGAATAAGGGATTTAAATCATTATTGTATAATAATAAATTAAAATTAATAATAGATTATGAATAATAATTTCTAACTGATCTGAAGTCATTAAAAAGAGTGGTTAGGTAACTTTATAAATGAGCTACTTAACCATGGTTTTAGGGAAAAGAAAAAAAAGTATCCTTAAAGAGGATAATGAAATAATAATTTCCATAAAATAAAAGGAAAATAGTTTTTTATAAAATGAGTGATTTTAGAAAATATTGGGTTCTTAAAACATTTTATGGAGTGTAATTTAAAATGGTTGAGAAACAAAGAAATTCTGATTAATTATGTTTTCTTATCAAGAGGAACATAAAAGGGGACATTTTAATAAATGTATTTTCCAATAAAAAATATATCAATTTTTTTAGATATATATTTTTGGAATATATATATAGAATTTATATGTGAATTATATAAGAATAATGAAGAGATAAATTATATAAAAGGGAGATAAAGCATTACCTAAAGGGAATATAGAGGTTCAGAGAGATCCCTTACCTTATGCCTGAATGCATTCTTCACTATCGATTAATGGAATGGATAATAAAATTATATTAAATAATTACCTAATTAATAATATCTTACAAATATATTTTATTTATTATAAATTATTTATGTTAATTTATGGACATTTTTATGAGTTAAAAAAGTTCAATTTCATCATTCTAAGAGCATTTATTTCATGGATTCCTGATCCATTCACTTGTGTTTAATTATGGATGTTCATGTAAAATGGAAATAAAACTCAAAAAGTGAAATTAAATTGTATTAATACACCTATATAATTTTATATGTACCCATTTATCATTTTTTTTATTTACATGGGTATAGTTCTTTGAGTAAAAATGCTTTCTTTATCTAGTTAATTCATTTAGGTGGTTTTACAGACCATCGTGAAATGGTTTAATATTATTTAATATTATGTATATATATATATGATGGAAAACATTTAATGGGTTATAATACACTTATAAAATTATGATTTAACCATAATAATAGTTTTATTATAATCCATTATGTTGTTAATGGGATACAAAAACCCATTATCCATGGAGATGGTTATCAACCATAATCTAGATGATGATTTCATTTCTTTGAATCAAACGATATGATAAAAGGGATGTATATAAGATATTAAATTATAAATATAAAATTTAATATATATAAATTATTATATATTTATTATGATTTTATGGATGAATAAGGTGGGGGTGGTAGAAGATGAAAAGAAATTAAAAGCTATAGTTTTAGAATGCCACCTATTGAATATCACCCCACTGAAGGACCCATTAAGGAACGTGCAATTGGTCTTTTCATGAGACAAACATAACTTAAAAATATTAATTATTGGTAGGAGAGTTTTTTGTATAGATTTATAATTATTCCTTTATTAGAAGGTGTGATGGGAATAGGTGGTGTGGGGTGGTATTTATAAGGGGTGTAGAGGGGTGTTTTATTATTATATTCATTTGTTTATTTTTCATGATTAAGGATATAAATAGTATTTATTATTGATAATTTATAAATTAAATGGTTTATATTAGTTATAAATAATGGGTCCATGCCTCATCTATGACTCAAAAAAAACATTTATTTTTCTTATAATATTAAATAACTTAAATTATCATACATCATTATTCACCAAAAAATTCAACTAGTTTAAAAATATAAAAAAAATTAACAAAATATTTTATTGATGAGTATATTTAAAAAAATTAATCAATTTTTAAAAAAAATAATTTTCTAATTATGAGGAATTTAATTTTTAAATAAAGTGCACAATTATTTTAAAAAGACGAACTTTAATATTATAATTGATGATATGACACTTTGAAAACTTATTTTTGATCTCATAAAATTATCTGATAAGTATAATAAAACATAATACTAAATTATTAATTCATTTTAGGAACATAAATATTCTTTTTAGTCATTATATTCATTAAAAACTTCATATAAAACAGATACATTTTACAAAAATACCAACACTTAATTTATCATTTTTAAAACATTTATTTACTTGCAACACTATATAAATATATCATATTTTTATTTTATAGGATACCTAAAAACTATTTGACATATCCATTAGAAAGGTTAAATTTATAATAGTCTGATTAATATTCTTAATGGTCGGATTAATATTCCAGCAGTCAGGTTTTTATTCCAATGGTCATAATACAATTCCAATAGTTATATTTATAATGGTCATATGGGTTTAGTAATTCCTTTAATACCTCTTATTGAATTCACTATTCATTAACTTATATTTTCTGACAAGATTATATGTAATTTCATCTTCAAAATGAATATTATATAATTGAAATTATGGTATCTTCTTATAGATTTGTTCATGAATGGAGTCATTCAGGTGGATTAGGCAGATACAAATTATCTTACTATTGTTATCTTATTTTATATTTATTTTCCCACTATCATATTTTTCATTTTATTGCTTTATTTTCTGACTAATTTATCATTATTCATTTATAAGAATATTGTTTTTTTGGTTTTTCTATGTGTTTTATGTGCTTTATATTAAAGGAAATAATTATAAAAAGGGTTGTTACATTCTTCCCACTTATGAAATTTCTCCCAAAAAATCATTTTACATTCTAATGATAAAATTGTTTTTTGTACATATCCTTCACCGCCTTATCTATTTCCCATGTTACCTCATCATATTTATGCTTCCTCCAAAAAAACATTGACCGCATGAGTAGTTTTTTCATAGAATATTATGTATATGGTCCAAGATCTTTACCAGATGGTCCTCATAATAGAGATCATTTTCCACCTATACCACCTATGAATTCAGTACATTTGAGGGATCTGGTATATACTTATTCAAGATATATATGTGGAATAAATCATCTACATGATACACAGGTTTTGGAAGTGCATGTCGATATTCCAGAACTCCAATGTGATTAAGAGTCTCAAAGGGACTAATATACCTAGGACTCATTAATTCCTTTTCCAAAATCTCATAATATTATTTCATGGTGATATAAATGGGATTATATTGTCTCAATCCTCAAAATTTGGGTCCCATTGATGATTTTATTAATATCCCTTCTATCGACATTGGGAATATCTTATGTGATAATGAATGGTATTCACATTTTATACCATTTCATTAACAATTTTGTGTTCTATAATCTTATGTTCACCACATTCATCCATGCATTCATGTGTTCTACATAGTTTCCTATAAAGGGATTCATATGGATCCATTTGGATGATTTATTAGAAACTATTTTTGTAATATAATTCAACGAAATGAATATTTTTGTCCTATCATCCTTTCATGTCCATCAAGTATGATTTCAACATATCTTCAGTGCCTGAATAGCCCACTCAGACTGACCATCAGTTTGGGGGTGATAATCTATACTGAATATCATTTCAATGTTTAGGATATGTTGAATAAATTTCTAAAAAAATTAGGTAAATCTTGGATATCGATAGGATATAATCATTAATAGTACTCCATGTAACCTCACTACTTCTATGATGTATATCCATGAAATTTGTTTGAGTGAGATGTCCTCTCAAATTGAAATAAAGAGAGAAGTCTTTGTACGATGATCCAAAAAAATCCATAGAAAATAATTACATCTAGATGAATTCAAAAGTCCAATGAAAAATTATATGGCGATGTTTTCCCATTTCTATGTATGTATGGGTATTGGTTACATTATCACCATATAAATTTTCCTTTCATCTTTCACTTTATGATATACTAGGAACTTTTATGTATGATCACTGATATCCATCTTCATATTGTCCCACCAATAGTTCTATCAAAGATATCAACACATGTTTATTCTCCCTGGGAAGATGAACAAGGTCGAGGTATGTGAATCATTAAAAATATCCCTATTTATCTCATGATTTTATTGCACACAATTTGATGACCCAAATATTATAACTCCTACATCATCAAAATGATAGAACTCAAGCATGAATTTATCTTATTCTGAGCATTAGAGGATAGAAAATATCTTCTCACTAGAGTTAATTCATTGTTGCATAATGAGGGGATCATAAGATACACTAAAGGTATGATGCCTTTGTTACGTAATGGACTCATCCATGGTGTGATATTTCTTAGGAGGGTGAGAGAATTCCAAGTGATTAATGTTATTATTCCAAACTTGATCCAATTGATCCAATACTTTGATGAAGTTCTAATCCCCTGTTCTCATTATTATTGACATCTCATTAGGACAATCATCACATTTCCTATCACATTGTTTATTAGCTTGGGTTCTTATATTTCATCAAATTTTATTAAAAAAAATTGTGTGGTGGGGATTGAATTTTTTATAATGAGTATATAAAGAGGAAAATATCATAAAAGAGGGAACAAATTAAAAATTAAAAGTATATCCTAATTTAAAATTCCATAGGTTTCAATATAGGTTATAAAAAATGATAGAATAATCCCCATGGTTCTTAATAATATTTTCTAGACCTGATCCAAAATACTAACTAGACCATTCTATAATACCAACTATAGAAACCCTAGCCTTTTAAAAATATTATTACATTATTTAAATCATAATTATACCCTAAATAAAATCTGAGGATCAAAAAGAAAAGTATATTTGGAGGAAAAGTTACATAATTAGAAAATAAGAAAATATAATATAACACATTTTTATTAATATAATAATTAACTCTTAACTCCCTTTATTCCCCAATAAATTTTAAGGATAACCTGGTAAATACATAGACAAAAGGGGTGCTCTAAAAAACCATGTAAGGGAATAAACACTGAAAAGAATCATATCGTGTGGGTAAAAAGGTATATCATAACATAAAATGAATGGATGATGAATAACGATATAGAGGAATAAAATATATAACATGGAATCATGTGATAGTGGAAATATAGGTATTTGGAAGAAACATATATCATGAAATAAGAATTAGTCAAAGATAGCAATGAATATGATATCACATGGTGGACAGAGCCCCATAATGGACTAGGTTTACTCTAATATCACATACACAATGTCTCATGAGACTAAAAATTAGGAAGTTAATTGGAATAAGATCTTCTGACACCCATAATAAAATTTTCATGAATATGTGTTTCACATAAATCAATCAATCATAAGGAATAATCAAAAGGTTTATCAATGGAAATAAATGGGTTTCTTAATCATGTCATTAGGCATAATCAAAGGGAATATCATAATAGTATCCATGAAATAATGGATTTAAATCATTCTTGGATATAAATAATAGGAAATTAATAATATATCATGAGTAAAAATTTCCAACTGACAATAAATAAGAAAAATAGTAGTTGGGTAACTTTAGAAATGTTCCACTTAAGCATAGTTTTAGGGAAGAGAAATGATTATTTAAAGAGGACAAATAAATAATTATTTCCATAAAATAAGAAGTGAACTAAAATAGTTTTTCTTGATAAAATGAGTGATATTAAAAAGTATGGGTTTCATAAAACATTTTATGGAGTTTACTTAAAAATGTAATATAAAAATAGATGTTCACTTTAATTGGATTATATTATCAAGACGAATTGAGAAGGGAACTATTTAAAACATATATTTCGCTATCAAAGAATGATTAATTGGGAAAGATATATAACTTTTTAACATATATAAACAATATTGTATAATTAAATAAGAATAATTAAGATATTAATTGAGGCAAAGGGATATTAATATTTACCCAAAGGAAATATGTAGGTTCAGAGAGATCCCTTTCTTTATGTCTGAATGCATTCTAAAAATGCACTTAATGTACTATATAATCAAATTAGATTAATGAATTAATTAAATAATAATGTCTTAAAAATATATTTGATTTAATATAATTGTATTATTTTTATTTATGTTCATTTTGATGAGTTATAAAGTTCAATTCTGTCATTCCAGGAGCATTTGTTTCATGCTTTCACAGTCGGTTCACTTGTGTATAATTATTTATGTTCTTTTAAAATTAAAATAAAAAACCCAAAGTGAAATGAAATGGTATTAATTTAATTATATAATTTTTAATGGTCCATATATCATTTTTCTTTTACTGATATGGTGTTAGTTCTTTTAGTAAAAACATTATCGTTATGTGGTTAGTTCGTTTAGGTGGTTTTACCGACCATCATGAACTAGTTTAATTTTATTTAATATTATTTATATATATATGATCTATAATATGGAATGAGTGATACTATTCTTATAAAAACATAATTTAAACATTATAAAAGTTTTATGATCATCGTTTAAGGTGGTAATGTAAAACAAAAACTCATTATCCACAAAGACGGCAATGGTTTCATTTAATTGAATAAGAGGAGATGAGAAAACTATTGGATAGAAGATATTCAATTAGAAATATAAAATTACAATATATACATGACATAGGATTAAATATTCATTTATATATTAATGAGGTTAGGAGATGGTAAAATATGAAAAGAAATTAAAAGGGGTAGTTTTAGAATGTCACATATTGAATTTCACCTCTTTGATGGACCCATTAAGGAACATGAAATTGATTTATTAGTTAGACAAGTTCTCCTTGGACGTGAGTAGAGTGGGTAGTAGAGGGTTTGTAGATATTTGGAAATATTAAATGCTTTTAACGTGTGAGGAGCACATGTGGTATTTATAAGTGGAGGAGAGGGGTATTTTTTATTTTTTATATTCATTAGTTTATTATTTTTTTCTGATAGATATAAATAGTATTCATTATTGTTACTATATAAAGTAAATAGTTCATGTGATTTATAAATAATTCATGAATACCTCATAAATGACTGAGTAAATCATGTATTATACCTAAAATTCTAAATATCTTAAATTATCGCATTTCACTATTCACCTAAAATTCAACTATTTTAGAAAAGACCCAATAATTCACCCTTATAATTTTGTGAAATGGAGATTTAAAATATTTACTCTATTTTATTAAAAACCCATTATAAATATGAGAAATTTATTTTCTAAATAAAATACCCATTTATTCATCAACTACAATTTTTAATATTATAATCACTTTAATGACCGTTTGAGAAATAACTTATTGTCTCGTAAAATTATTTTGTAAATATAATAAAACATAATAATAATTTATCAATCCATTTCATGAAGATAAAAATTATTTTAAATCATTATATTCATTATTAAATTAAAAATAAAATAGTAATTTTTTACAAAAATAAAAACACCTAATTTATCATTTTTTAAAAATGTATTTACATGTACCATGATATAAATATGTCATATTTTATTTTTAAAAGTTACCTAAATATTATTTGAAATATACATAGGTGATGTTACTATTCTAATGGCCATATTTCTATTCATAATGGTAAAATTACTATTCCAATGGTCTGGTAACTATTCCAATGGTTAGATTACTATTCCAATGTTCAAAATTATAACAACCATATGGGTTAACTACTTTCTATAATTACCTATTATTCAATTAATTATTAATTTAGTTATATTTTCTCTAAATATTATATATACTATCATCTTTTAAAGTAATATTTTAATATTAACATTATGTTTTATTTCAACATCATTGTTCATGAGTGCAATCATTTTGGTAGATTGAGCATATCAAAATTTTCATATTCTTATTATTTTATTTTATATTTATTTTCCTTCTATAATATATGGAATTATTATTGGTTTATTTGATGAAAAATGTATCATTATAAATTTATGATAATAATATGTTGTTGGTTTCTCTATGTGATGAATGTGCTTTATAATACATGACATAATTATAAAAAGAAAATTTTCATGGATAAAATTATGGGTTATTACATAATAGATGTATACTGAACTTATATTTAATATATATTAATTTTTAATGTGTGTGAAGGAATATCAGACTTAAGGTAAGGTATTTCAAGTGTCCCTTTTATTTCTAGAATAAATATGAAAATTCTCCACTTGTTTCTTTTGTGTGGTATAGATATTAACCCATTGACATGTTATATAATGAATCTACTACTTTTCATGATATTAAATGTTTCATTTGATTTTATTCTTTATTGAGGCTTATGAATGAATAGATTACTAAAGCGGTAATCTATTATTGTCTCAATTATCTTTCTTTGTGACATATGTTATGTTATGAACCTATATTCCTCTACAAGGTATATATATAGCCCCTTTGACATGTAATATAATAAATTTATTGATCTTCATGATATTTTATTATTATTTTCATTTTATTACTTCATGGGGATTATGATTCCATGAAAAAATTGTGGTAATGATTTTATGTTACAATCTCGTCATTTATCAATATTTTTTATGAGTATATTTTTAATGATAAAATATTATGATATATCTCTCATGGAATTAATGAATTTTCTTTTATTCAGGTTATTTTATGAGAATAAATGTTTTTCCTTTTTTTTACTCTCTTTATGTACTCAAAAGTTCAAAAGATTGTTTTTATAAAAAATTTCCTTTTGGTCAAAAAACGTTTTTCTTCCAAAACCATGTTTTCTAAAAATTTATTCAAAATGTTTAAGTTATAAAAACGTTTTTTTTTCAAAATTGAATGGTTATTTTCCTCATGAAATGTTTTAAATGACTTTGAAAATATTCCTTTAAATTTTTCAAGGTTATTTTAAATTAAATGAATTTTAAAAATGGTGAATTTTTTAAAAAATGATTTAAAAAGATAAGTTGTTTTTCTCAAGAAATTATTAAAAAGATATTTACAAATAATTTTCCATCTAAGATGAAATTGGTTGATGTTATCAAAACTTTAATGGAGATATAAACTAAGGATACCACTCTCATTATTTATATGAATGGTTCCTTATGATAAGATGTTTATGAAACATGTTTCTCTTACACATGTTATACATTGAACAAATTTTTATGAATCCTTCTTCTTTTTTAGGGATTATACTATGATGAAATGTTTTGTGAAACTCATTTATTTTCATGGGATATGAAATGATGAATTTTTTATGAATCTCATTTATTTTCATTGGTTATGATATGATTAATGTTTTATAATATTTTGGCACACATATTTATGATTTTTATTATGTAAAGTGTGGGACCATTATCTCCCTCCAATTCATTGGGTAAGGATGAATTACACATGAGTAAATATGTTATTTGTGAACTTGGTTACATGTTCACAATGTTATACCTGAACCTGATTTAATGTTCACAGTGTTATGTGTGAACCTGATTGCATGTTTACAATGTTATTACTGAACCTTATTATATGTTCAAATTATTATGCCTAGACCAATATTTCATGTCTATAATTTAATTCTTGGACCCATTTACATGTCAATATGATTATGTGAGGGTCTTATTTCATGTCCTTAATATAATGAGTGAATATTATTCTATTTACACAAGTTCGCAATATTATTAGCTAATTTTTATGCCAAAAATATATATCTTATTATAATTTTATGCTCTAATGAATCATGTTCTTTTATTCCCATGTCATTCATGTCTCATTAACTACCAATCATTAAGCCATTACTCAGGATTATTATCTTTGATGTGAAGGGTGTGTCTTTAAAATGTTATGATCATGTTATCACACCCTTATTATCATGTTGTTCTTTATTATCTCTTTTATTTAACCTTATTGAGCATCAGAGCTAACCATATTTTTTTTCATTTACCTAATTTTTTAGGAGTGGTTTAATTAGGTTGTTTTTGTAAAGAGTACTAAATGGGAAGATCATTGTGGGAGGTGTTGATGATATTTCGCCCAATTAATATGATTTTATTCCATGTTTCCAAAGTCACTAAACTATTATAGTCCTCAAGAATGCATTCATGTAATGTATTTCATATTCCTCTAAAAATATGTAATATTCATGTATGAATAGCCTAAGTCTCTATAATACTCAGCGATATACAATGAATCAACCATAAATCCATAGGGGGAGGGGATAAATCATATAATTCCCATGTTTGTACTCAACCCTCAATTCATATAAGGATAATATAATTCCATAGTAATGGGGTGGATATACAAAATAAGATAGAGAATATTTTAGAGTTGAACATCGATAAAGAAGGAATAATATAGTTTTGAAATCAAAAATATATGCTATCTGTACAAGAAATGATGATGTATCTTTAGGATAATGCATATAGCTCACCATTCTGTATACATTATTGAGGGAAAAAATTATAAATATCTAAAGTAAACAATTATGGCTTGATAACATGAAGTGGTAAATCATGGTGTCTGTATCTTAATTCATGGTATGTCAGCATTTTAAGGAAGATAAATATAAGCCTAAAGTGATGATGTATCAATTACCCATAACTTTATGGAAATGGGAAAAAATAACCATGTATGTCATCATTGGACTCTCCCTGACATCTAAGGGTCTCAATTAAATATGGGTTGCTATCGATTTCTTTAAAAAGTCAGTAAATTTTATTTTCAAAAGAGAGAATTCCTTACTATATAATATTTCCAAGATATACATTAAATTGGTGGTTATAATTCGTTAATTATCCCTATATATTGTAAATGCTTGAGTACTGAGGTTTAGACCATGATTTAGGAAAATAGTTCAGAATGTTTTGGGGATAAAATAGAATTTTATCACTATTTACTACCCTAAAACAAATGGTCATCATGAGAGAATTATTCAAACTCGATATGATATACTGATATATTTTTCAATGCATTTACAAGGATTATAAGATCAATAGATTCCTCTAATAGAGTTCTCATATAATACACATTTACATTCTAGAATCTAAATGGAAAAATATTATTCTTTGATGGGCAATAGATGAAGGAATCCAACATGATGGGAGGAATGTGGGGAAGGATTTTTTATAAGGCCAACCTCTTCAAATAAATGATTGAGAAGGTCTAAAACATTATATGGCATACAAAAACATTGTAAATTTTAAAATATAGAAATAAAAAAATTGAAGAGATATATAATTTTATGTTGTTGATAAGTTATTTCTATGAATATCTTCATGGAGATAGGATATGACATTTGGGATGAAAGGGAGGTAAAAAACAAGATACATTAGTCCTTTAGAGAAAGTTGATCATGTTGAAGTCATATATTATCACTAGACCACCCTCTTGGCCTATCCAAATTGAACTTTTTCATTAATGGATCATTTATAAGGATGGACATACCTGATCCATCACATTGTACTAAACATAGAATCTACACTACTGGAATACAACCTCACCTACAAAGAACAGCCCAAGGAAATATTTGATCAATGAGATAAGGTTCTTCCAAATTGGACCAATCATTTTTACAATGTTCTATTGATAAATAAAAAGTTTTATGAGGCTATGTGGTATGATAATAATGTGATGGAAAAAAATTACCCTCACTTGTTTCCTTCCAGGTAATGAAATTTTGGGAAAAATTTATTTTAATAGGGTATAATGTAATGACCTAAGTTTTTTCTCCAAAAATAAAAATTGTATTTGACGATTTTCTCCTGATAAAACACTAAAAACATAATAAATATTCAGTTTCATAAGGTAGCCAAAGAATTAGTTGGTATAAACAATAGTAACTGAAATATGAAATATATATAACATATATGTATATAAAAAAAATAAAATATAATTCAACATAAAAATATAACTCAATTAGTAAAACTATTCAAGTAATAGAATATATTTTATGATTTAAATGTATTTTATTAAATATATAGTTTTTAATATTGATATATTTATTATTATTACTAATTTTATATAAATATTTAACATACCAGAAAAATGATTTATATAAAAACTAAATTTTCATGATATTTTCAATTATATTTTAAAGTTTTATTTATCAATTTTAGGTTAATAATTAGAAAAAATTAACTTAATTTTTTGATTTTTTTTGGTGAAATTATCTTAAGATGTATTTTTGAAATTTTGAAAATAATATTTTTTAGTTGAATAGTGAAAAATATTATTTTTAAAAATAAAAAGGATTTATGTAATTATTAGTTTATAAATTTTAATTTGAAATATATGAGACCATTTTCTAAAACTAAATTTATATTTTATAAGATAAATATAAATTTAATTATTATATTTTGAATTTATAAATCAAAATTTGACATTTTAAATTTTAAAGTTTTTTCTAAATTTTTTTAATACATTAAAATTTTAGAATTTTGAAAAAAAAATTATCACTTTTAATAAGTGAAATATAAAAAATATATTTCAAATTTTATTATTATGATTTAAATTTATAACAAGGATAATTTTATGTTTGGGAATAAATGATAAATTGCTTGTGTCAAAAATACTTAACATATTGAAATATAAAAAGGGTAAAGTGAGTAACCTTAGATATGAGAGGATTTACTTGATTAAAACAAGTTTCTATTTGAATTTTGAAGTTTTTGATCAATATTATATCCTCCCCAACCAATTATTTATCAATTTTTGAGACAATTTACTAGGGTGCGTGTAATGTCCCGATTCCGGAAGCCGCCCAGAGGCGCCCCGTACCTAGTTGGTCACATGGACTCTAGCGCATTTTCACAAATGCCAGAGGCTGCCGACTAGTAGTAAAGGCCTTGGGTGTGATAGTGGGAAAACTATGCCATCATTGGCAGAGTAACACAGAAGAAGTAACTCAATAGCAATAGCAGAAGCAGCAAAAGTACCATAACAAAAGTAAACAGCGGAATACTAGAAGTAATAAAAACTGGAGCACATATATAAGATGATGCATGATACATGTGTCTAAAAAAACATCCAAACAAGTCACAATGCTGAATACATTACTAATCCCAAGTAAAAAAGGAAAACAAGTAAACAACTCCTCAGTATCACATGCCATAGCTTGGTCCCATGCTCTCCAGCTCCAAAGCAGTCAAGTGCCTAAAGTAAAATGGCGTGTTCCCTTATCTATACCTGCAACAATATAATATATTTGGGCCCAAAATAATGACCTAAATAGGGTGTGAGACTAAATCCCAGTAGGCAACCACCACGAGATATGTGCCTAATAGTTAGTGAATATATGGTAGGTAATCAGTAAAGAAATCAGTAAACAAGGAAGCACTCAGCAGTAACCAATCCACAGTTTCAAAGAATTTAGTTTCATATATCAAGAAACAGGTAATCAAAGTAGGTAAAAACAAACAGGTAACCCTCTGGGAAGTACTCATGGCTTATCCCCTCTGGTCCTACCTAGTAGAACAATCAAACAGCTAAACAAAAAATGTAACCCTTTGGGAAGTACTCACAACCTATCCCCTCTGTTCCTACCTAGCAGCATAAGCAACCCTCTAGGAAGCACACATAGTCTCACCTTTCTAGTTCATCTCAAGACTAGACTCTCTAAGGAATCACTTGCCGTCAATTCCCCCTATAGTCTCGTATCGGTAACTAAAAGGCACTCTGGGGAAGCACTTACATCACATTCCCATTGTGGCCCACGTCGAGGAACTACAGACACTCTGAGGAATCACTTACATCAATTCCCCATGTGGTCTCACATCGTAAAAGTAAATATACCCTTTTGAAGAGCCCTTATGTTCATTCTCCTTATGGTCTACTACACGAGGTTTTTACGGCCCTGTGTAAGTCAAGAAAGCATAGCAATGCGTATCGACCAAAGTAAACCTCAAGAAATACTTGGATAAACAGTATACAGCATAACAACATTTCAGATATACAAAACACTCCATCTTACAATACTAGGCATGGTAAGTAAACAAGGTAGCCTAACAGGCTAAGAAATACCAAACAGTCCTAAACAACATGCATGGGAAAAACCTTCCAAATCATAGCAATTAACCCTATTCACATCTAATTAACCTCTACACAAGCATACAAGCATAGAAAAAAATTAACAGGGATAAAATAGTAAACAAGAAATACCCCGTTCAAGGGTATTGGGCACTTTTGCACATATAACTCAAATAATTTCAATGGAAAGGCACAAAACACCTACCTCTATGTTGTAGGATCGATATAAGTGAATCTTAAGCCCTGAATCTCCCAAGAACACCATAGATCTATAAAAGCATCTAAAACGTTCAACTGAAGATAACTCTTGAAAGAGGAATAATCGGGAAACGAAGCTCTAGAAGAAGGAAGATATTACTAAGGAGATCCCAACGCAATCAACGGTGATCTATTTTTAGAACGGGTGCTCGATCAGGGTCTTGGGGATGAAACGCGGTCGTAAGGGCTCTCTCAGTCGAAGAAGGCGAAGAAGAAGGTTTTTCTGTCGATAAGACACGACCTCGGTCTGTTTAATGAAAAAAAGAATGTACACGGCATGTACTTTATAAGTACACGGTGGGTAATTTCCTTCACTGACCCCCGAATTAGGTAGTCTCCAGGTCACCACATGCGACCGTGTGCATGGTCGCTACACGGCCAGCACCGGGCTACCCACGGTAACCGAGTACACAGTGTGTACTCATAAATTACACGGCATGTACTTAAGAAAATTCCATAAAAACCCACTTTTTGTCAAAAAAAACTAGAAAAGGAAAACATACCTGAAAAAAAGATCCGGGTTCTTACAAACTTCCCCCCTTATAGAAATTTGTCCCTGAATTTCCCTAGCAAGGCTGTGCAGAAGAAGAATCTTCAAACAGCTCCGGCCACTGTGATTGTACATCAGCATCCCTCTCCCAAGTCTCATCATGTACCCACCCGTTCTGCCATAGCACTCGTACCAGAGGGACAGACTGGCCATGGAGAACCTTTGTACTGCGATCAACAATCCGGATAGGATGATCCTCAAAAGAGGCATCCACCTCTAACACAACCTCCTCGGGTTGAAAAATATGAGATGAGTCTGAGAAGTAACATCAAAGCGGAGAAATGTGGAAGATGTCGTGCATAGCCCGGTACCTCTGAGGTAACTATAACCGATAGGTGACTGGACCAACTCTCTCCAACACATTAAACAGCCCGACATAACTTGGTGAAATCTTACCCTGTCTCCTAATCCTTCGGTGTCCCAACCTCGGTGTGACACGCAGAAAAACCTGATCCCCGACCTCGAACTCTAGAGGTCATCTACGCTGATCAGAATAAGACTTATGTCAAGACTGTGCAGTATCCATCCTCCTCTGAATCAACTCTCTCTGCTATGTGGTATCCTGGACAAGACGAGGTCCCAACAGAGCTGCCTCTCCTGACTCCAGCCAACATAAGGGTGATCGGCATGGCCTACTGTACAAATCCTCAAAAGGTGCCATCTGAATAGTTTCTTGAAAACTATTATTGTATGAAAACTCCACAAGAGGTATGTGCTTATCCCAAGAAACTCCAAAATCCAGGATGCATTCTCAAAGAATGTCCTCAAGCACCTGAATCGTACGCTCGGACTGGCCATCTTTCTGGGGGTGGTAAGTTGTACTCAGAAGCACCTTTGTACCTAAAGCCTTCTGAAGCCCCTGCCAGACCTGAGAAGTAAAAAAGGGCATCCATGTATGAAACAATGGAGTGTGGAACTCTATGAAAACGTAAAATATCTCGGATGTAAAACCATCTGAGCTCATCAACACTGAAAGTCTCCTTGATTGGCAGGAAGTGATCAACTTTCGTGAGTCTGTTAATGACAACTCAAACATCATCATTCCCTCGAGGCAACCTCGACAAACCTGTCATGAATTTCATTGCAACATCATTCCATTTCCACTCAGTAATGGGTAACTGTTGTAAAAGCCCTGTTGGTCACTGATGTTCTGCCTTCACTTGCTGCCAAGTGGAACACCTCATCACGAAACTAGAAACATCTCTCTTCATACTTAGCCACCAATACTGACGGTGTAGATCACAATACATATTTGTGAAACTAGGATGAAATGCCCATACGCACCCATGAAAATGCAAGATCTCATCCCCACCTATGGTACATCTAGGAATAGAGTCCTCTCCTGACATGATTTCCCGTAATACTAGGCCTTCAGAATCTGATAGCTAACTCATTCGCACTCGATTAAGAAGAGTAGAGGTAACAGCTACAGAATAAAGAAACATCTGCCCCTTCCTATCATGAACCTCCAAATGCATCTCAGAGAATATAGCCATAAGCTTCCACTCACTGCTGGCCTCCTAAACTACATGTATCTGAGTCCTCCTGCTCAGCGCATCAGCCACTACGTTGCCTTTTCCAGGCATGTAAGAAAGCTCAAAGTCAACAGACTGAAGGTACTCAACCCACCTTTGCTATCTCAAATTCAAGTCACGCTGAGTGAAGATATACTTCAAACTTTTGTGGTCAGTGAAAACCACAAAATTCTCTCCCAAAAGATAATGTCTCCAACAGTGTAAGGCATGAACAACTGCAGCCAACTCAAAATCATGCATCAGTTAATTCCTCTCATGTGGCCTCAGCTACTGAGACCCATATGCAACAACTCCTTCCCCTTGCATAAGCACTCCTCCAAGCCTGATAACTAATGCATCACAGTACATAGTATAGATCTTTCCTGACTCTAGAAATACTTGTATCGGTGATGAAGTCAACCTCCCTTTCAGCTCATAAAAGGATGAATCACAAGAATCTTACCACAAGAACTTTTCACCCTTCTTAGTTAGACCCTTAAGTGGCACTGATAAGCGTGAAAAGTCATGTATGAAAAGTCTATAGTATCTAGCCATCCCTAGAAAACTTCGCACCTCAAAGATGTTCTTCGGATTCTCCTAGGAAACTACTGCTCTCAATTTCTATGGGTCTACTGATAATCTTATATCTGAGATAACATGACCCGAGAAGTGAATCTGGTCTATCCAAAAGTGGAATTTTGAGAGCATAGCATATAACTAATGCTCTCTCAGTGTACTCAAAACGATCTCAAGATGGGTAGCATGGTCGTGTCAAGTGTGAGAGTACACCAAGATATCATCCATGAAGACCACCATGAAGGAATCCAAGTATGGATGGAACATTGGGTTCATCAGTGCCATGAAAACTGCAGGTGTGTTTGTGAGACCGAACGGAATAACCACATACTTGTATAAACCATACCTACTCTGGAAGGCTATAAGAGGTCAATTAGATGGTATAACATGAAACTGATGGTAACCAGATCTCAAGTAAATCTTTGAGAACACCCAGGCTCCTCAAATATGATCAAAGAGATCATCAATCCTCGGCAAGGTATATCAGTTCTTGACTATCAACTGGTCAACTTCTGATAATCCACACAAAGGCAGAGGGTACTGTCTTCTTTCTTCACAAACAAGATAGGAGAAACCCAATGAGAAGTACTAGGTTGGATGAAACCCTTTCCCGGTAACTCCTACAACTGTTTATTGAGCTCCTGTAACTCTGGTGTTGACATCCTATAAAGAGGAATGGACACCGGTGTCGCCCCTGGCCCAAGCTCAATAGAAAAGTATACCTATCACTCTGGAGGCAAACCTGAAAATTACTCTGGAAAGACGTCCCTGAAACGATCCACCACTGGAGGAAAGTACATCTATGAAGTCCCCTGGTCATCCAGATAAAGACTACCAATTTGGGTTATAACTCCTCCCGGCCCAAGATGCTTGGGTCCTGCTCTACTCGCATGGACATCCCATTCGCCCTTATAAAGAAACGATCCACCCTATGGTCATGTGAAACTCACCCTATGGCGATAGTAATTGACAACTTCCTGGAAGGGAACTAACCAGTCCATTCCGAGAATGACATCATAGCCTATCATCTCTAAGACATAGCAGTCCCATAAGAAGTGACACCCACCAACCCCTAGATGGCACTCCTTACACTATCGCACACAAGCTGTTCTAGTCCCCAATGAAATGTCTAGCGTCAATATATCACCAGAAGAAAAAATACAGATCCCAAGGCTCTCCACAACAGCAATAGATATAAAGCTATGGGAATCCCCTATATCGAAAATACCAGAAGCTAAAACTGAGGCAACTAAGATCGTACCTCAAACTGTTGAAGGTTCAAGGTCCTGCTCCTGCTGGGTATGCTCCACTACAAAATTCCAGCCTGTACCACGGCCCTCTAACCCTACCTGACCACTCTGAGCTGGTCCACCCTGCTATCTCTGAAATCCTGGCAACTGACTACCATGGCTGCGACCTCCACCTTGGCCTGAATGGACGGAAGAACTCTATTTCTCATACTGATGAGAAACTGGGGGCGCTGTTCCTGAACGTGGAGTCATAAAATAACCCCTATCACTAGCTTCTAGTAAGAAGATCTGACAGAAATGCTGAAGATTCAACATATTTCTGCAAGATCAGCACTCCACTGGGTCTCTCGGGTAATGTGGCCTCGTATGCCCGCTCTTCCCGCACTGGTAGCACACCACCTAGCTACCAAAAGAAGTGTCTCGCCTCCTTGGATCACCACGTGAATACCCCCTATGGCACTTCCTGCTGTCAGTAGGAGGGATATTAACTTCGGATGTCGAACCTCCCTGGCTCACAACTCCAAAATCCCTCAAATTGTGCTCCGTGATTAGCGTCTGGTTGACGATATAAGTGATGGAAGTCAGTCTGAAGATGTTCACCTATGATCGGATGTCATTCCTAAGACCATCCTTAAACTTCCTTGCCAATAATAACTCATCACCTCCTGGAATAGGCATGAAGTAGTGTAGCTCTATGAAGCAAGAAGAATACTCCATAAAAAAAGAGTACCCTGCTCCAGACTCATGAACTCTCGGGGTCGATCGGCCCTCAAAGTCTCCAGGTAGAAGTAGTCGTAGAAGGTACACTAGAACTCATCCCACGCCATAACCTGCTAGCATCCCACCTGTAAGATCACATCCCACAACCTCTTGGAGAAATCCTGAATCATATACATAGAGAGCTTCACCCTCCTCTCTGAAGGCATCTCCGGATGCTCGAAGATAGAAATCATGGATTCTAACCATGACTCTGCAGCCTGAGGTCATCCTTCCCCTATAAAGGTGGGAGGATGCTTCTGTTAGAAAACTTGCATTCGTTCTACCATAGAAGGGGTAGAATGCGGTACTCCTTGGAAGGTCTGCATGAACCTCATAAATCCTTCTCAGAACTGTGCATCGGCACCTGTGTCTGGAATGACAGTTGGTTCCAAGAATAGCACAACTGGAGGATCTGCAGGTAGTCCTTGATCAGTCATGTCTGGTGTCTGATCGTTGCCCTGTAACTGGCATACAACTGGAGGACGTCTCGGTAGCATGACTCTGCAGGGTCAACCACACACCTTAGATCAAGATTTTCAAGGACTGAAAACTAGAAGAAAAGGAGGGAACAGGAGAATAAAGCATTCAAGTTTTTCAAAACAAGGACACACAACGTGTATACTTAACTACATGGAATGTTCCTATAATTCATTCACATGGGTGTGTACTTCTTCCAACCCAGGTCGTGTAACACCCCATACACGGTGTGTTGTCCTTACACATGGCTTGTACTTGAATCCTATTCCCCTACTCGAGTTCCCTTACACGGCTAGGCCACACAATTCTCATAGAACAAGAATACATGGCGTGTTAGTTACAGACACGGCGTGTACTAGATGAGCTTCATTGAACCATGTTGTTAGAGACACGATTGGATACACGGCTCACACTACATGGCGTGTTCCAGAGGGACTCAACGTGTACTAGAAAAATTTTGCAGACCCGTGTTGTTAATAACATGGCCAGATTCTAGGGATTACACTACATGGAATGTTTAAGACTGACACGGTGTGAATTAGAAAAGACTCAACTGACCCATGTTGTTATTGACATGGCCGCCTACACAGTTCTACAACACGACGTGTACATCAGGTACACGGACTGTCCTGCCAAGGATTCCAAACCTTGTGTCCCTACCCACACAGTCTGTGACACTATTTGAGACTACACGGAGTGTACATGTGGTACACGGCGTGTACTCAAGAAAAACAGTTTCTTCCCGAACAAAAGAACACATGGAGTGTATTCATCATTACATGCCGTGTATTTTGGGTTTTTCTGGACAGTAAGCCTCAAAAACTACTCTGGAACCCAGAAAAACACTGAAACGAACATTAAAGTTCTAAATTCATATCTATGAGGGCCCATAACACCTCAAGAACCAAAGTTTGGTGTTCATTCAAACAAAACCTTACACAGTCCAATACCCTATCAAATAGAGGGCATTTTTATCAAGGCATCTATCACAAAAACATGCATATCTAGCACAACATCTATCACAATAACATGAAATTGCTAATGCACCCTAAATGGCATGGAAATAATGCATGACATGTGATTTCTAGCAAGTTCCTATATGATGCATGAGATGGAATACCATCATCTCATCGGGATGAAATAGAAATAGAACCTCAATAACATCAACAATAACAGCACAAAACATGTGAATCACCCAACGGTGAAATAAAATCAACTGTAGATTTTCAAAACCAGAAAATTTACAATAACGAGGTAGATTGGCTTTTCCCTATACACGGGTTAGCTACTCCCAGGCACAGTTTATTACCAAGTACCAATTCCATCCTATCCTTGAATATAGGCTCCAAATAGTAAGTCCAGAAGAAATAATTCCTTTGATACCACGTTGTAACGTCCCAGTTCCGGAATCCACCTAGAGGTGCCCCATACCTAGTTGGTCACATGGCCTCAAGCACATTTCCCCGAACACCAGAAGCTTCCAACTAGCAACGAGGGACATGGGTGTGATAGTGGGGAAACTATGCCCTCATTGGCAGAGTAACACAGTGGAAGTAAATCAATAACAATAGAGGAAGCATCAAAAGTACCATAACAAAAGTAAACAGCAGAAGACTAAAAGTAATAACAACTGAAGCATATATATATATAAGATGATGCATGATACATGTGTCTAGGAAAATAGCCAAACAAGTCACAATGATGAATACAGTACTAATCCAAAGTATAAAAGGAAAAAAAGTAAACAACTCCTCAGCATCGTAAGCCATAGCTTGGTCTCATGCTCTCCAGCTCCAAAGTAGTCAAGTACCTGAAGTAGAATGCCTATTGACCTTATCTATACCTAAAACAATATAATTTGTTTAGGCCCAAAAGCATGACCCAAACAGGGTGTGAGACTAAATCCCAGTAGGCAACCACCACGAGATATGTGCCTAATGGTCAGTGAATATATGACAGGTAATCAGTAAAGAAAGCAGTAAACAAGGAAGTACTCAGAAGTAACCAATCCACAATTTCAATGAATTCAGTTTCATATATCAAGAAACAGAAAATCAAAGTAGGTAAACACAAACAGTTAACCATCTAGGAAGTTCTCACGGCCTATCCCCTCTGGTCCGACCTAGCATCAAAAGCAAACTGCTAAACACAAAAGGTAACCCTCTGGGAAGTACTCATGACCTATCTCATCCGGTCCAACCTAGTAGCACAAGCAACCCTCTGGGAAGCATACACAGTCTCCCCCCTCTGGTTCAGCTCTATAATATACTCTTTGAGGAAGCACTCGCCTTCAATTCCTCCTATAGTCTCATATCAGTAACTAAAGGTGCTATGGGGAAGCACTTACGTCACATTCCCCATGTGTCCTGCATCGAGGAACTACATACACTCTGAGGAAGCACTTACATCAATTCCCCCTGTGGTCTTGCATCATAAAAGTAAACAGACACTCTGGAGAATCCCTTACGTCCATTCTCCCTATGGTCTACTACAATAGGTTCTCATGGCCCTATGTAAGTCAAGAAAGCATAGTAGTGTGTATTGTTAAGTCAATAAGGTTTTCCTTATGACTTTTTCCATTACTTCTTGTTTTGAAAATCACAAACACCCTATACTTAAGCAAATCTATATCTTACTTATATAAGGAAAATTTCCTTCTCAAAGGAATTTACCCCTACCATGTTTTCATTGTTCATATCATTATTTTTCTTAAGTATAAAAATCAGATTCATATCAAAAACCTCGGAATCATATAATACTTAGATATGAAGCATTCTGTTTTAGGATCCGAATTCTGGATATGAACTGTAATGAAGTTCCACTCCGAATTCTGGATACGTACTCTAATAAAGTTCCACTCCGAATTCAGGATACGAACTCTAATAAAGTTCTATTCCAAATTATGGATACGAACTCTAACAAAGTTCAACTCCGAAATCTAGACTCCAAACTTTTACTAGTTTGACTCTGAACTTTTATGAGTTAGACTCTGAACTTTTACTAATTCGACTCTAAACTTTTACTAGTTCGAATCCGAACTTTTATGAGTTTGACTCCGAACTTTTACTAGTTCGAATCCAAACTTTTATGAGTTCGACTCTGAATTTATAAAAGTTCAACTCCGAACTATGTAAGTTCAGATTCTGAATTCTAGTGAAACCAGACTCTGAATTTCCTTATAAATTCAGACTCTGGATTTCTACATAATTTAGGTTCCGAATTCCTATAAAACAGAATCCGAATATCTCTTTATTATAGACTCTGAATTCCATTTTTGTTAGACTCCTAACTTTTCTTTTGCTTACATTATGAACTTTTTACTTACACTCTGATTTATTAAGTTTTTTATAAAATGATGTCGTGCTTTCAGTTACACATGTTTTGTTATAAAATGATGTCATTCATTCTGTTTCTAACTAACCGTTGGTTTAGTGACACGTGTGCAGGTCCCTCCGAAATTTAAGGAAAATATGACCATTGGAGGAGGGAGCCGACTGGTGGAGATTCGCCTATAAATAGGAGCTCATTTGAAAAGAAGTGACAACTTTGACACTGATCTTGGACTAAGTTCTGTTGAAGTGATTTCTAGAGAGAGAGGCTCTTATTAACTCTCAAAGCTTTGTGCATAAAGTTTGAACAACTTGTTCAAACTTTTCCTTGTGCAGACTGCTTCGTGCGACTTCGAATGTTGGTGATTACATTCGAGGACTTTCAGGGATAGGAAGACAGAGGTGCCGACTACCTTGAAGTCTGAGGGCTTCCTTGCTGAGGAAGACAGATGTTCCAACTACCTTTAAGTTGATGGCTTGCGGGGATAGCAAGATAGAGACTCTGATCTTCCTATCGAGGGCTTACCCGGGTGTGGGTAAGACAGACTTTCTTGAAAGTATAAATCAAGGGACCATTATCCAAGGTTGTTGGATACCCTTCTCTTTAGGTTAAAAGATCTATATCTTGTTACTTGTTTTTTTTTACAAGTTTTTCCTCTGAATTTTGTATTGTAAGGAAAGTATAACCTTCTTATATTTCCTTACACTTGTACTATAATTCATTTAGATTCTATATGATTTAAGGTAGAATATCATATTGTAATCTTTGGTTAAGTTTCAGTTTCCGGATCCATATTTCCGAAACCAACTTTCCGGATCCATATTTCCGGAACTGGTTTTTTCAGAATCACTTTCCAGTTTTATGCAAGTGTGTAGAACTAGAAGTTTATAACTTCATACCTTGTTCTAATTCACTAATTGGTGTTATAGGTGTTGTGAATTTTCTTAGTTTAACTTTGTTAAACTTAGATCTTTCCTTGTTTAAGGAAATTTTTAAAGTGTACAATTCACCCCCCCCCCCTCTTGTATATTGAGCATCTATATCGTCATTTTGATCCTACAATTGGTATCAGAGCAGGTCTCTGAAATAATTATATTCACATATAAGTTTTTCTTGCTCAGTTTTTCATTGTTCTATATTTTCCTTGCTTAGGAATATACTCCTTGAATCTGAACTTTTTTTATTAACAAGTTTTTGTGTAGAAACATTTTTAAGATGGCTGGAATCAATGTTGGTTCCATCGAAAACTTAAATCCTACATGACCACCAATTTTTTATGGTAATGATTATGAGTATTGGTGAGATCGAATGAAGACATTCGTTATCAATACTAGAGTAGAAAATTTTTTTATGCTTACTAGAGGTTATCAAATACCTGATAAGGAATTTACTTCTTTTACTAACCAAGAGAAGCATGATTATCAACTCAACTATATAGTACGCAACACATTACTTTGTTCAATGAATAGGAATATATATAGCCATAAATTTCTTCTTGTAAAGCAGCTAACTGTATATGGAAGAAACTTGAAGTTACAAATTTTGGTAAATCTAAAGTGATTGAGACTAGAAGAGCTATGCTTAGAGCTGAGTATCATGGTTTTAACTTTCCTTATGGAGAACCCATTTGTAAGGTGGAACAAAGATTTATGACTATCGTGAATAGCTTACAATCTATGGGAGAGAAAGTTCTGGATGATGAAGCTCTTGTTGACAAGATCATTGATATTATGCCCAATGAGTGGGAATCAAAGAGAAATGATATTGATGAGAACAGGAAGGTTACTCAAATCTCCTTAGATGAGCTATTTGGAACTCTTCTTCAACATGAAACAAGGATGAAGAGAGATGCTGACAACATTAAAAAGAATAATGGGAATGGTACTGTTGCTTTTACAACAACATCAAATCACATGAAAGCTAAGACTCCTGAGAGAGTTACTAGATCCAAATATAAGAAGGTTGTTATCCAATCTGAATCTAGTGAGAATGAAGTCTTAGAAAATGAGTTAGCAAATATTTCTCGAAGAATGAACAAGATAGCTGGTCAAAGAAATTTTCAATCCAAGTATAAGAAGAAGGAAAGGAAATATAAGAAAGATTCAGAGGTCACATTCTATGAATGCAAGAGAAGTGGACACATACGACCTGATTTCCCTATGCTTAAAAAGAAAGAAAAGAGAGGAATTCTGAAAGGAACAGGAAAAAGTTTTACAAAGCTAAAGCTAAGAAAAGTCTGAAAGCTATTACTACTTGGAGTGCTAGATGTGGAGACTCTTCAGAAAGTGAATCTTCTGATTATGATTCATCATCTCAGAAGAATATGGGATTTGTTGCTAATACTTCTTTTCCACATACATGTCTTATGGCTAAGGTATGCTCTACCGAGGCTTTAACAAATTTATCTCTTGATAAGAATTACTATTCCAAAAATAGTACTTCTAATGAAGATACCTCATCCTCAGAAAATGAAGAACCTTCATATAGAGAAGTATCTAGATTTTCCAAGTTACTTGAAGAAAAAAAAATTAAAATTTCTAAGAAATTAGATGAGGAAAGTACTAGGGAATAAATTCTTACAAAAGAGATTTTAGATCTTACTGCAAATATTAGAGATAAAGAAGAGCTTTTAGAAAAACTTTCTAAAGACCTTGAGAAAGAAAATTCTTATAAGGAAGACCTTTCTAAAGATCTTAAGAATTCTATTTTAAAGATGAAAATTTTTGAGGAAAAATCTAACTCTAAGTAAATGATTCCTAAGGATAAGAATTTAGTCATTAGACTGAAATCCGAAATTTTTTCTCTTAAGAAGCTCCTTGAAAAATTTACCTCTGGGAAGGAAAATTTTGACATGATGTATTCTCAAATTAAACCTCAAGAAAACACTACTGGAGTAGGTTATACTCACCAAAAAACAATTTTCAAAAACAACTATTCTGTTCCTTCAAAAACCCCTTTTTTCACTAAGTGTCAAAGTGGTGAGCATTGGAAGAAAAAATGTTCTTTGAATAGAGATCAATCTCTTGGGTTTCATAAAGAATATTTTTCCAAACAAATATGGATACCCAAAATTTTGTTATCTAACAATTCCGGATCCAAGCAAGTCTGGATTCCGAAAACCTGACTTTTTCTTATTTTCAGAAAAATAAGGAAAGTACCAACAATAATACATGGTACATGGATAGTGGATGTTCCCGGTATATGACTGGTAACAAAAACAATTTTGAAAAGATTATCAAGACAAAAGGATGAAAAGTAACTTTCAGAGATAATGCTCAGGGAGAAATTATTGGTATAGGTTATATTGTTCTTCTTGGTAAAACTTTTATTTCAAACATTTTTTTTGTTAAGGGCCTTAAGCACAACCTCGTTAGCATAAGTCAATTATGTGATGAAGGATACCTTGTGAATTTTAGGAATGACAAGTGATTAGTACACAATTCCAAGGAAGTGTTTATTCTCTCTTCCAACAGGCAAGAGAATGTTTACACATTAAACTTAGAAGACCTTAGGAGTCAAGACTTACCTTGCCTATGTGAAATGGAAGATCATTATTGGTTATGGAATAGAAGACTAGGTCATTGTAACCTTAGAAACTTATGTAAACTCTCTAAGAAGAAACTAGTTAAGGATCTACCGGAGCTTAGATTTGATTATTCTAAAGTTTGTGATCCTTATAAATATGGAAAGAAACATAAATTTAGTTTTAAATCAATCGGTGAAGTCTCAAAAACTGATGCATTACAGTTGGTGCACATGGATCTTTTTGGTCCAATACAAACCGGAAGCATTGGAGGCAAATACTATGTGTTTGTTCTAGTTGATGATTACACTAGATTTACATGGGTCTATTTTCTAGAAAATAAGTCTGAAGCTTTTTCTTATTTCAAAAGTTTTAGATCCCAAGTTAAAAATGAGAAAAACCTTCCATTGAAAAATATTCATAGTGATCATGGGGGAGAATTTCAAAATTCTGATTTTGAAACTTTTTGTAGTAGAAAAGGTATTACTCACAACTTTTCATCACCTAGAACTCCTCAACAAAATAGTTTAGTTGAATGAAGAAATAGAATTATTCAAGAGATAACTAGAACCATGTTGAGTGAATATTTTATAGCTAGAAATTTCTGGGCTGAAGCTGTAAGTACTGATTGTTATACTATAAATCGAGTTTTGATTAGACCTTTTCTTAATAAAACTCCTTATGAGTTATGGAATGGTAGAAAACCTAGACTTTCTTACTTTAAGGTTTTTGGATGCAAAGTATTCATTCTGAATACTAAATATAACTTACACAAATTTGCACCAAAATATGATGAAGTAATTTTCTTAGGCTACTCCACAACTTCTAAGGCTTATAGAGTTTTCAGCAAAAACACTTGTACTGTTGAAGAAACAGTGCATGTAAAATTCGATGAATCTGATCCCTTTATTTTTAAACCATCCCAACCTATATCCTCAGATGTGTTTTCAAAAACTAATTATCAACCTTTGGTAGAAGATCCTTATGATAATAAAAATGTTCAATAAAATATTTCTGAAACATTTACCCCAGAAGATTTCCAACCTTATGTTGATGAAAAGGTTATTCAAAACCCAAATCAGTTGTTTCTAAAGAATCATCCCAGTGATAGTGTCATTGGTGATGTGAATCAACCTGTAAGGACTAGAAGTTTCTTAAGGAATGAAATAGAACATCTATCATTCCTTTCCCAATTGGAACCAAAAAGCACTGATGAACCTTTAGGTGATGATGATTGGATAAAAGCCATGAAATATGAACTAAATGAATTCTAAAGGAATAAAGTCTGGACCTTGGTTGAAAGACCTAGGGAAACTTCTATTATTGGAGTAAAATGGGTCTTTAGAAATAAGTGTGATGAAAATGGAGTCATTGTTGGAAATAAAGATAGACTAGTTGTTAAAGGCTATAATCAGCAAGAAGTAATAGACTATGAATAAACCTATGCTTTAGTAGCTAGACTTGAATCTATTCGTATCTTACTTGCCTTTGCAGCATTATTCAATTTTAAACTTTTCCAAATGGTTGTGAAATGTGTTTTCCTTAATGGTTATGTTCAAGAGGAAGTTTTTGTTGAACAACCTCTTGGCTTTGAAGACACAAAACATCTTAATCATGTTTTTAGACTTACCAAAGATTTGTATGGTCTTAAACAATCCCCATGAACTTGGTATGATAGAATTACAAGATTTTTGCTTCAAAATAACTATGTTAAGAGAAATACATATCCAACCCTTTTTATAAATAATAAGAAAAATGTTTTGATTGTTCAAATATATGTTGATGACATCATATTTGGTTTAACTTAGAAATCTCTAACTGATTCCTTTGCAAGTCTAATGAAATATGAGTTTGAAATGAGTATGATGAGTGAGTTAACATTTTTCCTTGGTTTTCAAATTTCTCCAAAACTAGAGGGAACTTATATATCTCAACATAAGTATATTAAAGATCTTCTTAAAAATTATGGATTTGATAACACTAAAAGTATTAGTACTCCCATTGGTACCTCAAACACACTTGATCTTGATGATGTTGGGAAACCAGTAGATCAAACATCTTTTAGAGGTATGATAGGAAGCCTACTATACTTGACATCTAGTCATCTAGACTTAATGTTTTCAGTATCCTTATGTGCAAGATATCAATCCAAACCTAAGGAATCTCACTTAAAGGCAGTGAAAAGAATTTTTCGCTACTTAAAGGGAACCATGGATTTAGGGCTCTTTTATACTTCTGGAAATGATTTTGTCTTAAAAAGATTTTTGGATACTAACTTTGGTGGATGTAGAATGGATAGAAAAAGTACATCTGGAACTTTTCATTTCTTAGGAGATTCATTTGTTTTTTGGTCCTGCAAGAAGCAACACTCAGTAGCACTCTCCACTGCTGAAGCTGAATATGTTGCAGCTGGAAGTTGTTGTGCTCAAGTGTTGTGGATGCAACACACACTCACAGACTATGGCTTGAGTTTTACTAAGACTCAAATTTTTTGTGATAACACAAGTTCCATTTCCCTTAGTAAAAACATTGCACATCACTCTCGTGAAAATCACATAGATATTAGGCATCACTTCCTTAGGGATCACACACTTAAAGGAGATATTATTCTTCAGTTTATCAGAACTCAAGATCAACTTGCTGACATTTTCACAAAATCTTTACCCTCTGATAGATTTGAATACATTAAACAGAAGTTAGGAATGATAACCATGAGATAATCCTTCTTCATTAACTTCTTTTTGAACAATTCTCCTTATAGTAATAAAAAAAATTTCATAGGGGGAGTACATTTTCTTGTTAGCCTATTCAAAATATTTGTAGTCTGTTTTTTTAAGCTTTTGTAATCAAAATTTTCATAGTAAGTTTTTTTTAAGATTTTGTAATCAAAATTTTAGTAGTCAGTTTTTCAAACTTTTGTGACTGAAATTTCCGTAATGATGTTTTTTGAACTGAAATTTTCGTAATGGACGGAACTGGAAATTTCGTAATGAGAATTTTCGTACTCGGAATTTTCGTAATGAAAATTTTTCATACTCATACTTTTCGTACTGAGATTTTCATACTCATACTTTTCGTACTGAGATTTTTGTACTCATACTTTTCATACTGGATTTTTGGTACTCAAAGTCTTTTCACACTAAGTTTTTTGTAGTTAGTTTTCCATAGTCAAATTTTTCTTCAAGAAGAATATCACCTATTACGAATAAACTTCCTGGCCAATCCAAAAGTTATGATTTCCTTACTTAAGTTCTCATAGTCATATTTTTCTTGATGGTATTTTCCTATGAGTTTTAAAATTTCTCAGATTCTAGTTTTCTTAAATCTGATTGTTTTTCTTAAAACCTCAAAAGATCATATTCAAGATTTCCTTGCGGGTATGTTTTCAACCGTCAGATCATATCAAAGAGTTTTTCAAACATTAGATGGTTTTTGGTAGCTCAAAGGTCACATCCATCACCTATATAAAGGGAACCCCCAATGGTTCTCCCACATTGATCTTTAAGCTCTTGCGTGTTGAAGTTATGCCTCCCTTCTTAAAGCCTGTTCTGAACCTTCCAAAGTTCTTCATTCCAAATGTCTGCTGAAGCTACTTCTCAGGATATGTCAACTACGAAGACAATATCAAAATGGTTAGTTTACAGGGATAGGTTAGTGCATCCTAATTTCTACATGTATGATTCTCTTATATCTAAGAATATCAGATTGAATGGATGGGAGGTTGTTTGCTTATCAAAGTCAGAGAAACATGATTCGGTTTATACTGATTTTATTGTTGAGTTCTACGAGCCTGTTTCCTTCCTTAAGGAAGATGGTAGAGAGTTATTTTCTTTCAAGTCTTATTGGAAGACTTAAAAATTATCTTACACCAAGGCTGCAAGCTTGGTGGGTTTATCTTATGAAGGTGAAGCTGAGTTTTGTTCACATGAGCTTCCGGATGAGCAAGGAAGTTTTAACAAGGTGAAGGCATTGAAATGCCTTGGACTTAAAGATTCCAAGACTACTAATATTGCTCATATCTCTCCAAATAATCGGATTCTATAACTTTGGGTACAAGGCTTTTTATTACCGAGAAGGGGTGATAAGCATAATCTCAAGAAAAGTGATATATATATCTTAGATTTTTTTGTAAATCTAAGGAAGTTGAATTTGATGAGGAATGTTTTGATTACAGTTAAGAATATTAAATAAGGGAATCTAAAAGCTCATATCATAATGTATCCGGCCTTTCTTTCTAAGCTTATCATCAGATTTCTTGGTTCGTTTAAAGTTACTTGCACTTCCAAGCAAAGAAATTGCAAGGTAATGTTGGTTAGTGATGATACATTAAAGAGGATGAAGATGGGTTTTTCTGATGAATCCGGAGAATTCTACCCTTTATCATAGGAAGAGGCTGAGGTAGCTCGGAAAGATCAACAAACTCCAGAATCATCTAAAAATGCAGGGAAGAAGAGAAAGTTAAATGAAGTGGTGGCTGAATACAAAACTCGGAAAGCTAAGGAAACTCAATCTGCATCACCCAATCCAAAGAAACAAAAAGCCTACCCAGATGAAGTGGCTGCTAAGTGGAGGGAAGATAAGGAGAAGAGAAAATAAGGGGATCCTCAATTCGGATTGGACCCTACTGAGGCTAAGGCCTTAAGAGAAAAAGTTGTGGATGAGTTATAAAAACAAGAAAAAGAGAAAAAGATGAAGAAGAAGATGTCAGTAGAAGAGATTGCTCAATATCTTTTGAAAGAAATAGAGATGGATTCTGAGAAAATTCCCATTCTAGAAACCTTTGATATCCAACCATTACTAGCGACTCCTGAAAAAATACTTCACTCTGGAAACGTCCAAAGGGAAAGAGTTTGTTGAAGAAGTAGAGAAAACAAATGGTGAAGAGGTAGAAGAAGAAGTTGTTGAAGAAGAAGAAGAAGTAGAATACAGAAGTGGTGATCTAGATGACTTGATCAAACAAGTATAAGATTATAAATAAAAGGCTGAATTCTCAAAACTTTTCACTCTGGGAAAGGGAGTTGAGAAAGAAGGTAACAATGATGATGATAAGGAAGACAAAGAGAAAGAGTATGAATTGTCTGAGGAAGAGACCTATGAGAATAATTTTCTTAAGGAAGGAGAAGAAAAGGAGAAAATAGATAAAGAAAAGATTGTTTAGCTATCAGAGAGTGAGGAAGAATCTCTAGATGATCAACCCATTCCAAAATCTGATAAAGGTAAGGAAGTGCTCATGGATACACCAATAAAATATTTTATAAGAAAGAAGGAGGTTGGTGGTTCTTCTAGAAGGAAGCTGGTTCAAACTCAAGAAGAACAATCCCCAAGAAAGTTATCGGATTAGGATTCATCATCACAGGGTCATGACTTTGTTGTTGAATCTTTAAAAAAATTGGTGGACACCATTCCGATATTTCCCACTATAGACTCCATATGCCAGATGCTGCAACATATTCTGAATCAGAAGTCAGAATCCTTATCCATGGTGATGGATAAGTGTATGAAGATTGAGGCCGATCATATAAATTTCATTATCAATTATGATGTTCACAGGAAATCATGTAGAAAAATCACTTTGTGGTCTAAGAAATTTGAAGAAGACTTTATTGAGTTTGATAATTTTCAGAATAAGGTAAAAGATACTTTTGATACAGAGGATTTAAAGATAAAGAATCTTCAGGATAAGCTAATCCTTGAACAAAATTCATGGAATCAACAAGTAAAGGACTTGAATTATAAGGTTAACTCTCTTGCTCAAAATTTTTTAAGGGATAGACATCTCCGGATTGAGCTCCAATAAAGACTTGTCAAGAAAGATGAGTTAGTGAAGATGCAGGAAGAGGCCATGAAGGCTTTGGCAGAGGTGCCGAAATCTCAACAAGAAAGGATCACAGCTTTGGAGAAGCAAGCTAAGGAGGATTAGAAAGATTTAAAGAAACTAAAAACCTTGTTGAGGAAGCTAATCTCGAAGGAAAAGGAAGACAAATAGACAAATCTGATCTTTTGTTGCATTTGTCTTTCCTTGTAAATTTTTTTTCAACTCTAATGAAATTTTGGTTGGTTTTATCTTCTGTTACTATGTACTAATATTTCAGGTACTTTATTATCTTTTCCATTCCCTCAAATTCTTTTTTAAAATCACAAAGGGGGAGAAGGAAAAATAATTCTAAGGAGACAAAGAAAAGTCCTCTGAAACTTAGAATAAACTTTCCTATGTAAGGGAGAGTTTATCTAAGGGGGAGTGTTCATTAAATAATATATCCACATTTATAAGGAAAAGTTCATTCCGAAAATCTAGAATACGATCTTTAGAGTTTCAAAGCCAAAGGGGGAGTTAGTCATATTCACTATCGTCCATAAACAAAGGGAGATAAGCTTTAATTTCAAAGTCTAGAAATTTATTCTAAGCCTTTATATTCTTTTTCGTAAGGTTGTTTGTGCTTTCCAAAAAGGGGGATATTATTAATTCAATAAGGTTTTCCTTATGACTTTTTCCATTCCTTCTTGTTTTGAAAATCACAAACACCCTATACTTAAGAAAATCTATATCTTACTTATATAAGGAAAATTTCCTTCTCAAAGAAATTTATCCCTACCATGTTTTCATTGTTCATATCAATATTTTTCTTAAGTATAAAAATCGGATTCATATCAAAAACCTCGGAATCATATAATACTTAGATATGAATCATTCTGTTTTAGGATCCGAATTCTGGATATGAACTGTAATGAAGTTCCACTCTGAATTCCGGATATGAACTATAATAAAGTTCCACTCCGAATTTAGGATACAAACTCTAATAAAGTTCCATTCCGAATTCTGGATACGATGTCTAACAAAGTTCAACTCTGAAATTTGGACTCCAAACTTTTACTAGTACGACTCCAAACTTTTATGAGTTTGACTCTGAACTTTTACTAGTTCGACTCCGAACATTTATGAGTTCGACTCCGAATTTCTAAAAGTTCAGCTCTGAACTCTGTATGTTCAGATTCTGAATTCTAGTGAAACCAAACTCCGAATTTCCTTAGAAATTCAGACTCCATATTTCTACAGAATTTAGGTTCCTAATTCCTATAAAAGAGAATCCGAATATCTATTTATTATAGACTCTGAATTCCATTTTTGTTAGACTCCGAACTTTTATTTTGATTACATTACGAACTTTTTACTTACACTCTGATTTTTTAAGTTTATTACAAAATGATGTCGTGATTTCAGTTACACATGTTTTGTTATAAAACGATGTCGTCCATTCTGTTTCTAACTTACTGTTGGTTTAGTGACACGTGTGCAGGTCCCTCCGAAATTTAAGGAAACTATTACCGTTGGAGGAGGGAGCTGGTCGTTGGAGCTTCACCTATAAATAGGAGCTCATTTGAAAAGAAGCGACAACTTTGACATTGATCTTGGACTAAGTTTTGTTGAAGTGATTTCTAGAGAGATACGCTCTTATTAAATCTCAATGCTTCATGCAGAAAGTTTGAACAACTTGTTCAAACTTTGCCTTGTGTAGATTGCTTCGTGCGACTCCGAATATTGGCAATTACATTCGAGGTCTTCCGGGTATAGGAAGACAGAGGTGTCGACTACCTTTAAGTTTGAGGGCTTCCTTGCTGAGTAAGACAAAGGTTCCAACTAACTTGAAGTTGATGGCTTGCTGGGATAGCAAGACAGAGACTCCGATCTTCATATCAAATGCTTACCCGGGTGTGGGTAAGACAGACTTTCTTGAAAGTATAAATCAAGGGGCCTTTATCCAAGGTTGTTGGATACCCTTCTCTTTGGGTTAAAAGATCTATATCTTGTTACTTGTTTTTTTACAAGTTTTTCTGCTGAATTTTTTATTGTAAGGAAAGTATAACATTCTTATATTTCCTTACACTTGTACTCTGATTCGTTTAGATTCTATACGCTTTAAGGTAGAATCTCATATTGTAATCTTTGGTTAAGTTTCAATTTCCGGATCCATATTTCTAGAACTAACTTTCCGGATCCATATTTCCGGAACCGGTTTTTTCGGAATCACTTTCTAGTTTTAAGAAAGTGTGTAGAACTAGAAGTTTATAACTTCATACCTTGTTCCAATTCTCCAATTGGTGATAGAGGTGTTGTGAATTTTCTTATTTTAACATTGTTAAACTTAGATCTTTCCTTGTTTAAGGAAATTTTTAAAGTGTACAATTCACCCCCCCCCCTCTTGTATATTGAGCATCTACATCGTTATTTTGATCCTACACATATCGAACAAAGTAAACCTCAAGAACTACTTGGATAAACAGTATACAACATAATAGCATGTCAGATATACAAAACACTCCATCCTAAAATACTAGGCATGGTAAGTAAACAAGGTAGCCTAACAGGCTAAGAAAGACCAAATAGTCATAAACAACATGCATGGGAAAGACCTTCCAAAGAATATCAATTAACCATATTCACATCCAATTAACCTCTACACAAGAATACAAGCATAGCTGGAAATTAACAGGGCTAAAACAGTAAACACGCAATACCCTGTTCAAGGGTATTGAGAACTTTGGAACATATAACTCAAAGACTTTCAACGGAAAGGCAAAAACCACCTACCTCAGTGTTGTAGGATCGATATAAGTGAACCTTAAGCCTTGAATCTCCCAAGAACACCATAGATCTACAAAAATGTCTAAAATTTTCAACCGAAGATAGCTCTCGAAAGAGGAATAATAAGGAAACAAAGCTCTAGAAGAAGGAAGAGCTTACCGAGGCGATCCCAATGCAATCGACAGCGGACGATTCAGAGAACAGGTGCTCGATCAGGGGCTCAAGGAAGAAACGCAGTCATATGGGCACTCTCGGCCGAAGAAGGCGAAGAAGAAGGTGTTTCTGTTGATAAGATGTGACCCCGGCCCATTTAATGAAAAAAAATAAAGTACATAGTGTGTACTTTATAAGTACATGGCGTGTACTTGCCTTCACTGTCCCCTGCATTAGGCGGTCTCCAGGTCACCACACACGGTCGTGGGCATGGCTACTGCACGGCTAGCACCCGGCTACCCACGGTAACCGAGTACACAACATGTACTCATAAAGTACACGGCGTGTACTTAAGAAATTTCCAGAAAAAAACCATTTTTTCTCAAAAACAACCAGAAAAGGAAAACATACATGAAAAGAAGATCAGGGTTCTTACAGTGTGTCTTCCCATTATTTAATATTTCTGGGTATTTACAAAACATCCACTCATCTTCACATATAAAAGTGGAACTCCTATCGTCAAATCACCTCACACCAAACCCTCTTAAGTTCATCATAAACCTACCCAAAATTATCATACACACACTTATATACCTTATTGAGGTTTTCATCTTCTCAATATACCATTCCCAAAGAGGTTAATCCCCTTTACAAAGGAGATAATCCAAGATGTGGGGAATATGTTTCTAAACTCTCTCTCTCTCTTTTATTTATTTTTTTGATTTTCTTCTTCCAAAAAATTAATTTCACCATATTTAAATGATAACATCAGTATAAATAGTATAAATTTATGTTATTATAATGATTTTACAATAATTAAGCACTATCCCATTTTCAAATAGGTAAAAGAAAATGTGAATCATGTATGGTGATAACTACTGTGTCCATGAATAAAAATGATTTGTTTTCCTTCACTTACAAAAATGGACTATTTTAGTTCATGTTTGATGATTATATATGATATATATATTTAGTTATTTTATATTGTTAATATGGTTATATTTTATAGTACATAATTTAACTACTATTATAAGTTAATCCATAAATATCGGTAAATAACCCAAAACTTGTTCATCACCATTTTAATTTTCAAGAAACATTAAAAAAATATCATGTAATAAAAGTATATTATTATATGTATTTTTAAAACATCAATTACATTACCTATAATGTTATTTAAATGAATATATTTTTCAGATAATGTTATATCGACACCAATTTTATGAACCTAGTTCCAAATGATCGAGATTATTGATAGTTGACGTTGGAAAGAAGTTACAACAATATAATTCATGATGAGAAATGTAATTAATGATAAGTATAAATAGAAATGCTACTGAATTATATTTTGAGATATTTAAATAATATTTCTATACTTATTATAAAGTTATTTTATGTGCTTCCACAAAAATCTATAGAAATGGTAAGGGACTTGGTAACTCAAAATCTTTTCTTTCAGCTATATAATTTCTTAATGAATTTTTTTCCATGAATTTACATTATGATTGATGTTATCCATATATTTCTAAGGAAATAGTTTTTTAGATACTAATATATTACCATAGTTTTTTTCATTTATTTAAAAAAAAATTAGTCTTTTAACAATACACTCATAACTATGAATTTTAAAATGGTGATTATAAAATGTTTTTAGAAAGACATTTTCATGAATGTGACTTCAATTTCTTCAAAAAAACAATCCCTAATAGATTTTTGTTTCATGATGGAGATTATATTTTCTCTTATAATTTATTTTAAATTGGTGATGATGTTTTGGAATAAGTTGACTTTAATTTTTAACCCATTTCATGAGATAACATTTCATAATGTGGTGAATTTGTTTTCTCGTTATGTTAGTTATTTTATGATGTGATTCTTATTTTTTTAAGAGGAACAGAAATGTATGGATTATGAGATTGGTGAGACCTATATATCCCTTTAATGAATTTCCTAAAATCTTATACCTCATGAGATAGAAATTTTATGTGAATGGGTTAACGAGTATCTTGGTTCACAAAGGGTGAGTGTGATGGCGTTTATCTCCACGAAAAATTTTACATGTAAAAAAGTTTGCGAGTATATTGGTTCAAAAAGGGTGACTGTGATTTAATTTATATATACTCTCAATTTTACATATGAACAATTTTCAGGTTGTCATGTTCATAATATTAAGAAATCATATATTTATTATTCTGCCACATTCTTTCTTACGCACCATTTTTCAAGTTATATGATTTAGGTTTTATTTTCTCATTCCATGGAAAAAGTGTTTATGTTTGAGATATTATATTCATATTTAATTCTTATGGTAAACAATTATTAATTTATATGATTTAAAATTAGATAATTTTTCTTATTTATGTTTTTACGTATGCTTATAATATAACCATTATGGACTTTGTTATGTTATCACTTAATGGGTGTTTGTTCTCACCCATTCCTAAGATTCCATTCCCATGGATATGAGTAGTAATATTCTTACTAGAATGTATAATAGTGGATTTATTTTATAGAGATATTATCAGGGTGTGTAAAATAAGTGTTTTCGTGTTTATTGTCTCTATGAAACTAGGACATTCGTTCCTCATGTTCTGTGGATATTTATGGGATGTAATAATTAATCAATGGTATAAATTTATTATTTATATATGTTTATCTTGGGTCATGTAATATCCTATAATTTCTATAAATATATATATATGTGTGTGTGTGTGTTAAAATTGTATGGAATTATTTCAAGACCATGCACTTTGACAGCACGTGATTCCGAGGCCCGGTGAGCTTGGAATGGAATTTTGAACTTTTTCAAAGTTCACTTAAGTAATCATGCAAGTGAGTTTTTATAAATTTTTAAATGATGATCGGATCAAAAATTATAGGGAACCGTTGAACTCGGAATTCCAAGATTCTCCTAGAAAAAACATAACTTCGACCCGTAAGGGTCAAACAGAAAAGTTAATTTTCGGAATTTTTTGAAAAATAATAAAATAACTTAAAAAGTTATTTTATTTTTTTCTCACCATTAAGCAGAGGATGACAGAGATGTGGTGAGGCGACGAGGCACATTAAAGTAATCCCCTTAATGGATCATTAATTTTCATCATAATGACACTTTAAGTGAAGCGTAACATCTATGTTATTTCATAAATGAAACATCATAACGACGCAACATCACAGCGTAACAGAAATGCTGTGACATGTTTCCTTTTTATGGAATAATGAGTTGGATAATTGAGTGTTAAACGGGGGATAATTCTCTAATGAACCACCGGTGAGTTTTCTTTCTAAAGAAGAATGATGAACGTCGGTGGAATGTTAACAACTTCGACGTGCCTCAAAGAATGGAGCTGGGAAGCAATGAATGCCTTTGACTTCTTGAACCTTCACCTGCGGACTGCTTCAACATTGAACTGCTTCAAGGTATAGGGTTTGTTTGTTTTTCATTTTCCCCATTCTTCATTTTAAATGACGAACGCGGATCAACCCATGAATACGTTGATCTATGGATCATCTGTTCTTGTGGTAGGGTGATGTTTCTTAGGATTTCTATTTGGGATTGATTTATTGTTGATGTAACATCATCGCCAAACCTTCCCTATTTTAAACATCTAACACGGAGGGCATGGGCCGACACGAACAAGGCCTGACCCCCCTCTGCCTTGTGCGTTCTTGGTTGACGAACGTTCAAAATGGAGTCAAGGAATTTTTTAGGCCACTTCATGGAAGGTGATGCCCCATGGAGGCCGTGGGCACAAGCAGCACGAAGAACGGACCACTATAGTAGACCCGATGGTCCATAGAGTATTCTGTTGGCTCAGGCCGTGGTGTAGCAAAGAGATCCACTGGTTGGGATGGTGGCTGGTGTCGGGTGGATGCTTCCACCTAGCCACGTTGGTGAACACTGGACGTGGAACCACACAACGTCCCATGTGTTGAATCCACGGTCAACCGACCGCGGCTAGGATATGGCCCCATGGAGGACCCATGGGGAGAGTAGGGAGCTGGAAAGGGCCTCCAGCCACATCCTGGCCTTGCGGACCAAGAAGTCCAGTGGGCCGAACCCGCAGCCCAATGGACAAGACCCAGGCTAAGCTGGGTCCGTGTCGGGTTGGAGGACCTGGGTTAGGTTGGTTCGACTAGGACAGACCGGGCTCGGACCCAACCTCCCCTTTTTTAGAAAAAAAAATTAATATCTTTCAAACCGAGTGTCTGATTGATGATACATTTTTGAAGTTGGAACCCTAGGGAAGAGGCGAATCTTTTGACATACTCTATGGAGGCTTTCATGAAAGTTGGAATTCAACGAATGTCTTGGAGATCGGTTCTCATGAGATCAATCATGCTACGTGCAGAAACTTTGTAGTTGGATGAGACCTAAAGACTACTAATGAGCATCCCTATGTGGATCAGATACTATGGCCCAGGTGGAAGCAGCTTCTGTGAGAACCAGTAGGCCCACAGTGGGGAGCGGCTTCTATGTAACCTGGAAGACCCACGATACTCGATAGGAGGAGTACCTCAGTATGGCCATAGGTGGGAAGAAACATCTATGTGACCTGACTTGTTCACGGTGGGGATCAACTTCTGTGTGATCCAACATACCCATGGTAATCATCAGGGATGAGTACCACAGTAGTCTTAAGGTTAGTGGGAAGTGGATTCTTTGTGACCTAACAGGCCCACTGTACTCATTGAGGAGGAGTTCTCCAGCATTCCATGGTGTTCCATGATGTGACTAATGGTTTTACTTTCCTCCTCTAGAATATACCTGTTTGAGCTATATTTCTTCATGATCATGCTTGGTGATCATGCTTGTGGTTTGTTTGAATATTGCTTTGTGGTCTTTTAATTGTATTTTGGGATCCCTACTGAGTACAATATTACTCACCCCTGTACCAGTTTTTCATGCACATGTTGTGTCTAGTGCAGATGATCGACGCCTTGATGGACAACTTGGTGGATCAGGATTCAGTGGTGCCTAGTGAGACCGGGCGGGCAGGGCATACTTCTATGGCTTCCAATAGTTACTATGTACTTACCCATCATGTGGGGTTTCCATTAGACAATTTCCAAAGTTTCTTTTGTACTTTCTGGTTTTCCAGTTAGTCTTTTGTGGGTTTGTATTATAGAACTTTTGACTTTCAGTTGTACTTGTACTCAGTGGTTGTTTAGTGGCATGCTTTTTTACTTTTCTAGATTTGGGATGTGGTAGTGTGTGTGTGTGTGCAGGTACTCAGTAAAATGCCTCCCACTTTTAGGTTGACACCTCCAGCGCTAGTCACCAACCCCTGAACTTCAGAAGCCAGGCTTGGGGTATGTCATGGCATGGGCCCCAGGGGACAGGTCGTGACAAAGTGGTATCAGATGTGGTCGGTTCTACCTCAAAGATCAGGAGTCTGTTGTTTTGTGTTTGGTAAATAGTTCTAAATGTTTCAAGTTTCACTTTTAGATTTGGGGAGTCCAATGTTGGTGCGGCGACCGATATATCCATACACCAAGACCTTGAATTCTTATTTTTGGGTCTATACATGGAAACACCAGTTGCATAAGTGTCACCTAATGATTTTCTTCAATAATAGTCATCTCACCAGGTATAATCTTCTGACAGTGGTACATCTTGATCTTTATCATGATGCTTCCACACAGACATCCATCTCATATTTCTATGCGTTACTGTGTGGATATCCCACCTAGTGATGGGGCGTCAGTTCAGGGACCAGTTCTAGAGATGGCCCCACTGGGTGGTGCACCGGTGTTGCCACCACCTGTTGTTCAGTAGTTACTGTCAGCATTACCAGTAGTGGACTTACGCAGACTCAATGTTTTTCATGATTTTCAGAGACATAGACCTACCATGTTCAAGGGAGAGATAGATCCTCAAGTCATTGAGGACTGGCTGGAGGCTATGACGCAGGTCTTCCGCTTGGTGACAACACCATTTGAATAGATGACGATCTTAGCTACAATCCTTTTTAAGGTCTCGGTAAGGAGATGGTGGAGTCTAACGATTCAAACTCATGATGAGGTGACCCTCTCTTGGGCTAACTCCGATCAACTTTTTCAAGAGGAGTTCTTCCCCATGACCCTGTGCTCGGTGCACATATAGGAGTTGCTTCACCTGCAGTAGGGCATCCTGTCTATGGTTGAGTACTCTACGAGGTTTAAAGACCTCTCTCACTACTCCACAGACATGGTTTGGGACCCTTTCTTCAGGGCTTGGACCATTGAGTAGGGACTCAGATGGGAGATTAGGGAATCCATGGTGTCTCTCAACATCCCCACTCAGGATACAATGTTGGAGCGAGCCCTTCTTGTGGATACCTTCCTAGTAGAGAAGGCATTGATAATTGGAGCCACCAGAAGACATCAGGTATAAGAGTCTTCAGTGGTGAGTAGTAGACAGTAGACACAGCGTCCCAAGCAGGCCAGGTCTTTCAGGGGACAACCCAAGGACTTGGGGTCGGCAGTGCGGGGCTCCTAGAGTAGAGGGAGTCACCAGGGGACCAAGTTGTGCTTCACGTGCAACGGGCAGGGACTCATGGGTCATGATTGCCCGACCAAACACATAGACAATTAGTAGATGGTCTATGGACCTCCAAGGCAGATGAATAGGTTCGAGTGAGGAGGTTCAAAGGGTGGAAGACATGGCAGGGGAGCAGGCCGAGTGATAGGCAGTAGATGGCAGTTCAAGATGCTACCACCACCACCCCTAGGTGGTCCACCATGGGATCAGGGAGAAGATAGATAGAGGCAAGTCCAGCTTCAAGTGATGGAGGCATATAAACATGGAACTCCAGATATGATTAAATATATACTCTGTGTCTTCTCTACCTTAGTTGTAGTTATCATAGACACAGGTGTCAGTCACTCTTTTCTTCCCAGGGACCTCGTTTGAGGCTCAGAGATTCTAGTGGATCTGTTGGATCGATCCTTACTATTAGAGACTTATGTAGAAGGGGATTTGGCGATTACACACTGGTGATGGTAGTGTGATCTTACTCTTGGAGGCAAGATCTTTAGTTGGGATCTCCTAGTAGCAGTGTCAAGGCCTTACGTCATCATCTTGGGTAAGGACTGGTTATCCATAGTCCATGTTCATATTGACTATTTTAGTCAAAAAGTGTGGTGTGTCGATGAGGATGGGACTAGGTTTTCCTTCACTAGTGATAAGGGAACCTTTGTAGCACATGGTGGACTTTCTCTGAGGAGGGTACAACCGATCACTCACCAATTGGCTAGCCCCACCCTCGGTGCGGTGGACGAGAGGAGTCTGAGCTTTCCTGTAGTGGTGGACGAGTATGAGTATGTATTTCCTGGGGATGTTCTGGGACTACCTCCTCACAGGGAGGTAGACTTCTGCATCGACATGTACCCCGAGACAGAATTGATATCCACACTGTTATATCAGACGGCTCTTGTGGAGCTTCGTGAATTGAGGGTACAGTTAGAGGACTTGCAGGAGAATGGTTTCCTAAGGCCTAGTGTTTTATCATGGACAACCCTAGTGTTGTTTTATAAGAAGACAGACGAGAGCTTTAGGCTATGTCTGGACTTCCGGAGCCTGAACCAGGTGACCGTGAAGAACAAGTATCTACTACCAAGGATTGATGTCCTCTTCGACCAGCTGAAGTGAGTGAGGTGGTTCTCAAAGATTTACCTCAAATCAGGCTATCATCAGCTTCAGGTTTGGGATGAGGACATACCAAAGGCAGTCTTCAGATGTTGGTACAGACACTATGAGTTTTTTGTGATGCCTTTTGGCATGACCAATGCCCCAAAAGTGTTCATGTGACTCATAAATAAGATCTTCCATCCATAACTCGATCGTTTCATGGTAGTCTTCAATGATGACATCTTATTGTATTCATCGTTGGAGGAGGAGCATGCTACACGCCTATGGATAGTCCTGAAAACACTCAAAGAGCACCATCTTTATGGTAATATCTCGAAGTGATAGTTCTGGATTTTAGAGTTCCACTTTCTAGGACATATCATCTTAGAGGTTGGAGTTGTAGTGGATCCGGTGAAGATAGAGGCAGTGCTTACTTGGGAGCCACCAAGGAGCGTGACTGAGGTGTGGATTTTCTTGGGGTTGGATGGATATTGCCTGAGTTTTGTGGCTGACTTTTCTAGAGTAGCGTCACCCTTATCAGCCTAGAAATTGAAGGTACATCCCTTCATATAGACGGAGAAGTTCTATTAGAGTTTCAAGGAGCTGTGGTGGAGACTGATGAGTGCCCCTATCTTAAGACTACCAGAAGAGGGTGTTGGGTATGTAGTTTTCTGCGATGAATCATGGTCCAGAATGGGTTGTGTACTGATAAAGGAGCGATATGTGATTGCCTACGGCTCACGGTATTTGAGGCGGCATGATAAGAACTACATGACCCATGACCTGGAGATAGTAGTGGTGGTACTTGTCTTGAAGATTTGGTAGCACTAATTGATGGGTGAATGGTTTACCATCTACTCTAACTACAAGAGTATCAGCTATATCTTCTCATAGAAGGACCTAAACTTGAGACAGTGGCAATGGATGGATTTCCTCCAAGACTATGACTTTGAGATAGTATATAATCCTAGGAAGGGGAATGTGGTGGCAGATGCACTGAGTAAGAGGTTTGACTTAAAGCTGCTGAGTGAGGTGACAGAGCAACTAGTCGTGATGTAGATATCCATCGTGGATAATGATAGAGAGTCATACCTTCAGTCAATTATTTTCACACACCCACTCTTATAGAAATTTAGGGAGGAATATCTTATGTATGTTTATTTTGAGGCCGGACATGCTCAGTTATCCTCAGGACAAGCTCTTGATGGATTTCTGATAGGTGGGGAGCACGTTATCTTTTTTAGAGGACGCACCGTAGTACCAGTGATGTTGTGGGAGGAGGTATTGAGGGAGTTACATACATCACATTTTGTGGTTCATATTGGTGTGGCGAAGATGTATCAAGACCTTTGACATCGGTACTCATGGCTAGGGATGAATAAATTGGTGGCAGAGCTTGTTTCACGATGCCCCACTTATCAGTAAGTGAAGGCTGAGCATCAGGTCCCAGAATTCTTGGCGTAGACACTTGAGGTACCAGAATGGAAGTGGGATGGTATCTACATGTAATTTGTGATAGGGTTACCATGCAGGTCTAGGGGAAACGATCCTATCTGGGTGATCATTGACCGACTCACCAAGTCATCTCACTTCCTACCCATCTGGGAGTAGGGATCAGTAGAGGGCTTGAGGCACCTCTACGTCCAGGAGATAGTATGGATTCATGGGGATCCTTCGACAATTGTCTCAGACCATGATTCATGCTTTACATCCCGATTGTGGAAGGGATTACAGGAGGTGTTTGAGACTCAGCTGTATTTGACCATAACATTTCACCCCCAGACAGATGGTCAGACGAAGAAAACCATACAAATCTTAGAGGACATGATTCAAGCGTGCGTCCTTTATTTTTTTCACGGTTGGGAGGACCACCTACCATTGATGGAGTTTTCATACAACAAAAAGTATCACTCCACCTTTGGCATGGCACCGTTTAAGGCCTTGTATGGGCGGTCATGTAGATCACCTCTATGCTGGAAAGACCCAGGGGAGTTAGCACTCATGGGTCCATAGTTGGTACAGGATATCACTGAGAAGATGTAGATCATCCATGATCATATGATGACTGCAAAAAGTAGGCAGAAATCTTATGCTGATAGGAGACGGAGACCTTTGGTGTTTGAGTAGGGAGACCATGTGTTCCTTTAGGTCTCACCCCAACGAGGATTGCGGAGATTTGGTTGGGGTGGTAAGTTATATATGACATTCATTGGACATTTTTAGATTCTCAATAAATTTGGAAAGGTGGAGTACTTCCTAGCTCTTCCCCCATAGATGCACTAGGTGCACGATGGCTTTCACGTGTAGCATCTGAGGAGGTATGTGCATGATCCATCACATGTCATCGATAAGGGTGAGCTAGACATTGATGATGGGGAGACATTTACGGAGTTCCCAATAGAGATAAAGGATCAACAATAGTAGGTCCTTCATGGATGGTCGATTCCTCTAGTGTGCATTCGGTAGCAGCACAAGAATCTCCAAGAGAGCACACGAGAGTGGGAGGCTCAGATTCATGCTCAGTACCCCCATTTTTTTGGTTAAACTTTTTTTTTGGCTTTCGAGGACGTAAAGACCTAAGGTGGGGAGAATGTAATGTCCCAGAATTTCTATATATATATTTTTTAAATTGTATGGAATTATTTTAGGACCACATTCTTTGAAGTCACGTGATTCCAAGGCCCGGTGATCCTGGAACGGAATTTTGAACTTTTTTTAAGTTCACTTAAGTAAATGTGCAAGTGGGTTTTTCTAACTTTTGAACTGGTGATCAGATCGAAAATATGAGGGCACTGTTGAACTTGGAACATTGAGATTTTCCTAGAAAGGACATAACTTTGACCGGTAAGGGTCAAATGGAAAAGTTAATTTTTGGAATTTTTGGAAAAATAATAAAATAACTTAATAAGTTATTTTATTTATTTTCTCACCATTGAGCAGCAGATGACGACGTTGTGGTGCGGTGATGGGGCGTATTAAAGGAAGCCCGTTAATGGATTGTTAAGGTGCAGTGTAACAATAATTTATGTGAAGTGTAACGATGCAACATCCAAGCATAACAAAAACATTGTGATGTGTTTCCTTTTTGTGGAATAATGTGTTTGATAATTGAGGGTTAAACATAGGACAGTTCTCTGACAAACCATCGGCGAGTTTTCTCTCCAACGAAGAACGATGAACGCCGACAGAATGTTAACAACTTTGATGTTCCTCAAAGAACATAGATGGGAAGCAATGAATGCCTCAGACATCTTGAACCTTCACAGGTGGACCGCTTCAACATCAAATTGTTTCGAGGTAGGGGTTTTTTTGTTTTACGTTTTTCCCATTCTTCGTTTTAAACAATGAACACAGATCAACCCACGAACAGGTTGATTCATGGATCGTCCGTTCTTGTGGGAGGGTGATGTTTAATTCTTGGTATTTTTATTCAAGATTGATTTATTATTGATGTAACATCATACCCAAATCTCCCCCTATATTAAACTTCTAACATAGAGGGTGCGGGTTGACACAGACAAGGCCCGACCCCCCTCTGCCTTGTGTATTCTTGGTCGACGAACGCTCTAAATGGCAGTAAGGCATTTTTTAGGTGATCGAAGGGAAGGAGACACACCACGGAGGTCGTGGGAACAAGCGATAGGAATAACGGACCACCTGTAGTTGGCTGAGACCTAAATAATGTTGATGAGAAACTCTATGTGGGTCAGATACTATGACCTACTGGGATGTGTCTTCTATGAGACCTGGTAGGCCCACGGTTGGGAGCAGCTTCTATGTGACCCAGAAGTCCCATGGTACTTGACAGGAGGAGTAACTCAGTATGGCCATAGGTGGGAAGCGGCTTTTGTGTGACCCAGTATGCCCACGGTGGGGAGCGGCTTTTGTGTGACCCAGCATACCCACGGTACTCATCAGGGATGAGTACCATAACATTCCTAATGTTAGTTGGAAGTGGATTTTGTGTGACCCAGCAAGCCCACTATACTCATTGAGGAGGATTTATCTAGTAGCCCATGGTGTTTGACAATGTGACTAATGGTTATACTTTCCTAATCTAGAATATATCTGGTGTGAGCTGTATTTCTTCATGATAATACTTTGTGATCATGCTTGTGGTTTATTTGTGGATTTCTTTGTGGTATTTCGTTTGTGTTTTGGGTACCCAACTAAGTATATTGTTACTCACCCCTGCTTGGGCTTTTCCTGTACATGTTGTGTCTGGTGCAGATGACTGACGCCTTGACAGAGGACTTGATGGCTCAGGATTCGGTGGTGCCCAGTGACACCGAATGAGAGGTGATTAGTCACTGAAAGTGGCTAATATTCATTGTTAAGATCTTAATATTAATGTATTTAAAAGTTCATAAACATCAATTTTAGTCCAATTCAGAAATTGAACTTCATTTCCCATCATTGTGCAATTCATGCTTAAAATGTCAATTTGGGCCCACTCAATAATTTGCTTGTGAAAATTACAATATTCATCATTTTAATTTGAAATTTTGGGATATGATTGATCACTTTGTTTGGAACATTTTATCTTTTAGGTCCAATGAATGAATCCCAAAGGAAGATGGAGAATTTTGCGCCTGAAGGCAGAAACATGCTGGAAAAAGCATAATGGGCCTAAGGCCCATCAAACAAATGTGGGGCCCAGAAACCAAGCCCAATGAAGCTAAAATTTATAAAGTAGAAAGATAAAAATATGAGGATAATTTTATTCAACTGAAGCCGGAGCTAATTCTGATGTTTTCATGATGATAAAGGGATCTGAAGTTGAGATTTAAATGGTGGACTTGTCATTAATGCACAGAAATCCCTCCCATCATTTCGACCATAACATTCAAACGGCTGAGCCAAATGTCCTGAAATTTTGAGAGCTTCTAGAAGACACATGGACGAAGATATGTTATATTTATGACACCTTCGGATTCGGCCATATGAAGTGTCAAACGCACACGTCAAAATGAAGGACGAATCTGGACAGTTTTCCGGGTCAACTTCGAAACGTCAATTTCCTTTTGATTCTTCACCCTCCTTTTGACTCTCTTAATTGTTGGGGGGTGAATTTATTGTTGGGGGTGGATATAAGGCTCCTAATATGCCTATATAAGGAGCTGGTGGTGAAGGGAATAATCATCTAACATTTTCCTTTGAATCCATGTTTTTCTTTCAATTGTAATTTCCCGCTTTCGTTTTGTAATGGCATCGTCAATTTCTCTAATGTAAGTTTTTCATTCACATTTAGTATTTTAATAAAATTTCTTCTTCTTATTCACTTTTTATTTTCCTTTTATTCACACGTTGATACCGTTGAATCTTAGTGTGAATTTATTCACACCCGCACTTGTGAATTGATCACACAACGGTGGAGTGTTCATTTTGATTAATGTTTTTTTTCTTTCTTCTTCAATCCCGCTTCTTTAAGTCAATTACCCGCTTCAATTGATAGAATAGCATCAATGGAGGGATAACATTTTATGGGTTGATCCTAGGGAGTTGCATGAGTTGTATTGAATGTTATTTGATGTTCTTAAATTCTTAAATTTGTTCTTTATTTTAAGAGTTCATTTCTTTGATTTATCTTTTTCTTTATCTTCACCGAATTTAACGACGACACATTTTGAGTGCTAGTACGATCCAATTCCTTGGAGTGCTCATTTAATTGATCCTCTAAGTGAATTGGTGATTAGCCTTGAAATTGTGTATGGATTAAATCAGAGAATGATATTGAGGAATTATTTCATTTAATGGATACCTCTTGAACCGATGAATAGAAAATCAAATGAAAAACAATTACATCCAATCAAGCCCAAGAGACAACCTAGGATCAACTCACATTAATTAGTTGTTTTAATTCAAGTAATTTTATTTTTTTTGTTCTTTAATTTAAATAAATATTTCTTCAAATCAATCAACACCATAGTTGGCCACTTCATATCCAATCCCGCATCTAATCAAAGTGTCTCAAGGTTTCTTCTTCGGTCCCTGTGGATTCGACCCCTACGTGTACTACATCGACCGCTATTACCAGTAGGGTAAATTTGGGCGCAACCAAATTTTGGCGCCGTTTCCGGGGACCCAAGTAAGTACCTTAGACACTAATCTTCTTTTCTCACCCCAAATTCTCTATTCTCACCCAAATTTCTCTTCTCTTTTCCCCTTTCTGTTCCTGTGTGTCCAATGAATCCCAAAAACAATTTTCAATCAACTCCAATGGATTATCTTCCACAATACCCATTAATATACCAAGGATATAATCATTTGGAAAATCAATATTTTGAATCACCTCACATAGAAAATTTCTTTGACCAATCCTTAATTGAATACACCACACCAGATGAGATGTACAATCAATGGGATGCTGAATGTTTACAAGATCAATTTCCATACCTATCAAGAATGATTGAAAAGATAAATAATGAGGAAGTCCATGATGTACAATCATATATAAACCCTAATCCTGAAAACATTCTTGAACAATTGTGTGAACAAATGGATAAAATGAATTCAGAAGTTTCATCTTTCAGATTAGAATTACAAAGCTTTAAGACTTTTGAGGAACCCGTTCCCACTCAAGATGTTCTTTCCTCATCATTGATAGATGAATCTTTTATCCCAAAAACCTCCCATGAATTGAAAAAAGAACTAACCTTTGGATATGGGATAACTGAACAAGATCAAATAAATGTTGAAGGGTATTTAAATCTGGATGAAATTGATTTCATGAATTCACAAGAGGGAAATTATTCTTCAAGGATTGAATGTCCAGAATATTGCACCAAAAATGATTTTTTAGAATCACCAATCATTGAACCATTGGGAGAGTTAAAAAATATTGAGTCTATACCCACTCCCGACATTCAAAAGGAAAATTTTTGGGAGGAATCAAAATTTCAAAAGGAACCAATTATTTCTAAATTTCATGGAGAAGAAACTGTTTTTTATTCAAATTTCCATTCTTCTTTTGTAAATTTTTATCAACCTGAACTCAAAAATTTTCTCCCTTCTTCCCCACTCTTAAATGTGGATAACCAATACCATGAAATTTCAATTTATTATCCTCTTGAAACTAAAAAATTGGGAATTTTTATTAATGTCTTAGGCAATACTAGATATTCAATTCAATCAATCGTTTCTGATATTACATGGATTTTACCGCTCATTATAGAAAATAGGATTTTACATGAAACAAATTTCAAAAAAATAATCAATCTCAATCTTATTGAAGTGGAAAAAGATGGGTTAATTAAAATGCTGAAAGCTGGAATTGGATAAGTTGGGGGGTAAAAGTCGAGCCAACGACGTTAAACAAAAGCGCTACATGGGAGGCAACCCATGGTTTTCATGTTTTCTAATCATTTTGAATCATTTTCATTTTCATATAATAAATTACCATAAGCTGTTGACCTGTTCTTCTTTTATGAGTAAGGATGGGTATGAAAGGGGAGCTCCATATTCATCCGTGTCACGTGGTGTAATCTCTGAGTAATACCTTACCCAGAAAATATAAAGAAGACAATGTATCATCAGTTTATTTTGTTTTGTTTTATTTTTATGTTTTTATAGGTTTAAAAAAAATAAAAGGACATGTCGTAAACCATAAAGAAAACCCATTCACCATCATCCAAGCCGCTGAGACTCAAATCCAGGATTGAAGGGAGACTATGGCATGCGCTATCATCATCAACCACCAGGTGACTTCATTCCATGATTTTCATTTAAAATTTCTTCTTTGAACTCCTCTCCTACCCCCTTCTATCTTTTCATTTCATTAAACACTGGGGATAGTGTCATTCTAAGTTGGGGGGAGATAAAAAATGATTTTTTTTTTAAAACATGCATGAAAAGAAAAATTCCATTAACCATAAACATGATAACACACATTGCAAACTCTAAAATTGGATATCAAATAAATTTTGCATGCCTTGATTCTGATTTTAAGGCAAGTATAAGTTCATGAGCATAGTTTTTGGAAAGTGCGGTTGTCCGATGTGATTTTTCAATGTTTACAATTTCATCCTCTTAATAAAAATGACACAATGCACGTCTACTGGATCTTGGGTGTAAATTTGAGTTCTTGGGTCCCTTTCAATATAGCATAGGGTTCTGGGGTCACTTTTAGTTTAATTTGAGTATCCAAAAAAAAACAAAAACAAAACAAAACAAAAAAAAACAAAAACAAATTGAAAAAAATAATAATGACCACATAGAGCAATGTTTTGTCCAAATGTGTGGCGTCCGGCACTTGGGGATCGTGACTCCATAGTTGTCTTGCCCAGAGTTAGGCTTTATATCTCTATTGTAGAGCATGAAATTGACAAAATGCGTGGCGTCCGGCACTTGGGGATCGTGACTCCATAGTTTTCTTGCACAGAGTTAGTCTTTTCATATCTATTGTGGTTAAAAAAAATCAAAAAAAAATAAAAAATAAAAATAAAAAAAATGGATACTCATCTTAAGGTTTAATGTGATTCCCACCTAGCACTTCCATTTTTTCCCCTTGAACAATAAAATGGGCCCCATATCTTTTATGATGCACAACACTTTATCATGCTTAATTGGAATTGGATGAAATGTGGCAATGAATTTGAACAAAGGAATGGGCTTGGGCTTGGGATATGCTTATGGACCTAGCTTTTTTTAAATGATTTTGATGGGTTTTCTTAATTTTTTTGGTATGAGATCTTTTGAGTGAGCAATGTGTATTTAAATGTTTCTGGAAAAGGGGATTTGAATTTCATATTTGTAATTTATTTTGCTCGGGACTAGCAAAACTCAAGTTGGGGGTGTGATTAGTCACTGAAAGTGGCTAATATTCATTGTTAAGATCTTAATATTAATTTATTTAAAAGTTCATAAACATCAATTTTAGTCCAATTCAGAAATTGAACTTCATTTCCCATCATTGTGCAATTCATGCTTAAAATGTCAATTTGGGCCCACTCAATAATTTGCTTGTGGAAATTACAATATTCATCATTTTAATTTGCAATTTTTGTATATGATTTATCACTTTGTTTGGAACATTTTATCTTTTAGGTCTAATGAATGAATCCCAAAGGAAGATGGAGAATTTTGCGCCTGAAGGCAGAAACATGCTGGAAAAAGCATAATGGGCCTAAGGCCCATCAAACAAATGTGGGGCCCAGAAACCAAGCCCAATGAAGCTAAAATTTATACAGTAGAAAGATAAAAATATGAGGATCATTTTATTCAACTGAAGCTGGAGCTAATTCTGATGTTTTCATGATGATAAAGGGATCTGAAGTTGAGATTTAAATGGTGGACTTGTCATTAATGCACAGAAATCCGTCCCACCATTTCGACCATAACATTAAAACGGCTGAGCCAAATGTCCTGAAATTTTGAGAGCTTCTAGAAGACACATGGACGAAGATATGTTATATTTATTACACCTTCGGATTCGGCCATATGAAGTGTCAAACGCACACGTCAAAATGGAGGACGAATCTGGACAGTTTTCCAGGTCAACTTCGAAACGTCAATTTCCTTTTGATTCTTCACCCTCCTTTTGACTCTCTTAATTGTTGGGGGGTGAATTTATTGTTGGGGGTGGACATAAGGCTCCTAATATGCCTATATAAGGAGCTGGTGGTGAAGGGAATAATCATCTAACATTTTCCTTTGAATCCGTGTTTTTCTTTCAATTGTAATTTCCCGCTTTCGTTTTGTAATGGCATCGTCAATTTCTCTAATGTAAGTTTTTCATTCACATTTAGTATTTTAATAAAATTTCTTCTTCTTCTTCACTTTTTATTTTCCTTTTATTCACACGTTGATACCGTTGAATCTTAGTGTGAATTTATTCACACCCGCACTTGTGAATTGATCACACAACAGTGGAGTGTTCATTTTGATTAATGTTTTTTTTCTTTCTTCTTCAATCCCGCTTCTTTAAGTCAATTACCCGCTTCAATTGATAGAATAGCATCAATGGAGGGCTAACATTTTATGGGTTGATCCTAGGGAGTTGCATGAGTTGTATTGAATGTTATTTGATGTTCTTAAATTCTTAAATTTGTTCTTTATTTTAAGAGTTCATTTCTTTGATTTATCTTTTTCTTTATCTTCACCGAATTTAACGACGACACATTTTGAGTGCTAGTACGATCCAATTCCTTGGAGTGCTCATTTAATTGATCCTCTAAGTGAATTGGTGATTAGCCTTGAAATTGTGTATGGATTAAATCGGAGAATGATATTGAGGAATTATTTCATTTAATGGATACCTCTTGAACCGATGAATAGAAAATCAAATGAAAAACAAATACATCCAATCAAGCCCAAGAAACAACCTAGGATCAACTCACATTAATTAGTTGTTTTAATTCAAGTAATTTTATTTTTTTGTTCTTTAATTTAAATAAATATTTCTTCAAATCAATCAACACCATAGTTGGCCACTTCATAGCCAATCCCGCATCTAATCAAAGTGTCTCAAGGTTTCTTCTTCGGTCCCTGTGGATTCGACCCCTACGTGTACTACATCGACCGCTATTACCAGTAGGGTAAATTTGGGCGCAACCAAGAGGGGAGTACTACTATGTCTTCCAATAGCTACTTTGTACTTACCCATCAGGTGGGGGTTTCAAACAGATGACTTCTAGAGTTTCTTTCATACTTTCTTATTTTCCAGTTAGTCTTTTGTTGGGTTTGTGTTCTGGCCCTTTTGAATTTCAGTTGTATTTGTACTCGGTGGTTGTTTAGTGGCATGCTTGTTTACTTTTCCAGCTTTGGGATGTGGTTGTGTGTGTGTGTGTATAGGTACTCAGGAAAATGCCTCCCACTTGAAGGTTGATGCCTTCAGTACTAGTCGTCAACCACTAGACATTAGGAGGTGTTCTTGGGGTATGTCATGGCACGAGCCCTGGGGGACAGGTCGTGACAAGTCACCTTACTATAACTAATTATATTCTGATAAAAATAGTTAAGTTGACCCAAAAATTCTCATTATATCTCCCCATAATTATGAGGCACCCTGAACTAGAGTTGATAATCACCTTGATCAATTTTATTTTTCCAAATTAATATGATGAAAAGAAATTAATTACTTAATATTTTCTTTCAAGGATTTTATAATTTATCTTAGTGAATGAAATACATTTTTTATTATTTTATAAAATATTATCTATCTATATGAAATGATTTTTTATATTTTTCTAAATATATTGGGATTATTTTTCAACATTGAATAACAAGTCTCATGGGTAATAGACTATCCATTCAGACTATAAATATCACATTTCAACATGTTGTGTGCCCATAATAAAGCCCTTCCTGAAGTAAATTTATCTTATATCCATATAATTATTACAAAACTGAAACATTTAATTTCCATCACATTAATTTATTCAAAAACCTAATTATTCAATCAACCATATCATTGAAATATGAACTCGGATCTATGCTTTGTTAGTATCTTTGATACCATATAAAAATCCTCATTTTGAAACATATGAAATTTAATAAAAATTTTATATTTTGAATTAAATAATTACACTTTCACTATGATACCTATTAAAGGAATCTAGGGTGAATTAGAATCTTAAAAATACATAATACAAAATATTGGGCACATGTTCATGTCAAAAAAACTAAATCAAAAAAAACCTACCCATATTCCTCATATGGTCATGTGTAAGTAAATATAAACACTATGAACAAAATGAAATTAAAGCATAAATGGTACCTTGTTCGTTTAAAAGTGCTGATTTGATTCACCTATTGTTGGAGTTTTGGGATTAAAGGAACTTGTCTAGGAATCCTTTAGATTTTACACACATGAACCATAGATCATGGATCATCAATATTTGATTATACGGTGTTAACATGGGAAATCGGAGTACTTTACCATTTACCATTGACTGCGTCAAGAACATGGACTCAATGCCTAATCTGAGATCAATTAGTTCTTTTTCTTCTTTTTAGATTCTCTTTCTAATCCTGATAGGAGTGGATATGAGTTTATCACTCTCCAAATTCATCAAAATTATGGATATTACTATTCAAGAGTCTCGAATGACATTTTTTTATAGGTCATACTTTTCAAAATTACACTCTAGTCACTAAAAGTAATAACTTGCATTTTAGACCCACGTTCCACTTATGACATAATTAAACTTGTCATTAAAGACATAAATATTTTATCAGCCACTTTTAACACACTAAAATGTTATATCATAAAATACAAACCATTAAATCATCTCATAAACTTCACAAATGGTTCAATGAACCTTGAACATGTTTTGTTTGATCAAAAAATTATATTTCCCTAAATTAATTTTAATGATAAAAAAACATGTGAATTGGTTGATAAATAAATCAAATATTATTATTATGAAATTTAATAATGTAATTGGATTTTTTTTCTTGAGATCGATCACACATGGAGGTTCACTAACCCCCTCATTTGGGGCCCAATTTTTTTAAACAAATATTTATTTGAATATGTGGAACATAAGGATAAACTTAATGAATGACCCTCTAGGTTCCTTTATTGATAGTAGTAATTTATATTCATAGATAAAGAGAGAAGTCTATAAATACATCATAACCCCTATGAAGATAAAGAATCTGATGGATATAAGAACCTCCCATGAACACACTCTCTGTAATATAATCTATTTTTCTCAGGATATCTCATAAAGAAGGATGCACAAATTATGTCTTCATCATTTAATACTTTATTTATTAATATTCATTAATATATTAACATAACTTCAATTTTCATAGCCATATATTTAATATATTTAATTCTTTATTAGTCAAAATGTCCCATGATATATCTTACTCAACATAGAAGTTAAAAAAATATTTTGATTAGTTGACTAATTACATACTACCGATGACATGTCGAACACAAGCTAACTCACCACAACATCTATTTTGTGTGTTTTCCTTGTAGTAATGTATGAAATCAAATGGATTACATTTAATATGATATAAATTTTAGAGTCAAATACACATGTTTGATAGGAATAATCAATGACACCTGGAACTTGTGGTGTTCCTATTGGTAGTTCATCCCTCATGATCTCCTCTACTTTAGATGACCAATTCTGAACTTCATGAGAATAAGTATCAATTTTTATGAGATCCTAGTATCTGATAGTAATACATTGTCTATTTCCTACTAGTATGACATATTTGGACCATATGAAATTTATATATGATTGCTATCATAATATCTACAGGTTTTTATTATTACTAGGAACTATCATAACCTTTTAATATGACATGTAATATAAAGAAATTAACATGTTAATAGTGTACTTAGAGTTATCAACAATATTATGGTTCGAAAAGAAACATGTACATATATATAAATATTTATAAAAGTAATTATAATCCAAGTAAATATAGGACTTGACTCTAAGGAACGCATTCACAGAAGAATCCACATTCCTATGTCTCATTTATTATGTCATAATTTGTGATGTGTGATTTTTTTTATGATTCTTTATGTTATGTTCATGTACCATGATTATGATGTTAAACCCAAATATTCATATTATGCTCATTATGATCATCAATGTAAAGACCTAGAAAATTATGTATAATTTATTTTAATTATATGGAATTATTAAGAGACTGCGAAAATCGACAACACGTGATTTCGAGGCCTAGAGAGTCTGAAATGGAATTTTGAACTTTTTTTAAGGTACATTCAGGAAACATGTGAGCGGGTTTTTCAATCTTTTGAACCGGTGCTCAGATTGAAAATCTGAGGGCACCGTTGAATTTTTAGTGCCAAGATTCCCTTAGATGAATCTTATATTTGGCTAGCAACGGTCATATGAAAAGGTTAATTTTCGGACTTTTCAAAAATAAAATAAAATAACTCTTTGAGTTATTTTATTATTTTTCTAACCATTGAGCGATGGTTGGCAGGACCGCAGTGTAACAACGACCATTAAATGAGAGTCATTAAATGACTTGTTACCTTGTTTGTGTAACCACACCACTCATGTGTTTAATTGGTTCATTAATTAAGGTTCTTTAATGAACCATAATAATTAACACAACATGGGGATTAATTATTTTATTAATCAAACCGTTGGTAAGAGAATTCACAAACCACGGGAGGAAGATCTAATGAAACGCCGATGACGTCACCCTGCAACGAAGATCAGTGATTGATTGATGACAGTTGGAGAACTCAAACTGGACATCGACGAAAAATGAAGAATGACTTCAAATGTGGATTTATTCATTCATCAACAATGGATTCCACTAAATCCAGGTAGGGGATTTATGTGTTTTATACCACTCTTTTCCTGTTCTTGAATAATATGAAGAACACATATCAACCGACCTACGAGTTGATCCACGATTCATTCTTAATTGTGGGAGGTTGTTGTGGGGTTACACTTTGGGGTTTTCCTTAATCATATAATGATTATTATTCCACCCCTATGATAAAACACTAACATAGAAAGAGTGGGCCAATCCGAACAAGGTTCGGGCCCTACACCGCTCTTGGGTTTTGTGCATTCTTCATGGGCGACTGAGAAACATGGCGAAAAGGTGAATCCAAGGGGCTCGCAGTGAATACAGTGATCTGTAAGGCCCTTAGGTGCAGACAGAATGAAAAATGGACCATCGAAGAATCTCTAGTGGTCTAATAAAGTAGCTATCGGTGCAGCAGCACCGGCGCGGTGGCATCGGCGGCTGACCTGTGCCTGCCGCATAGAGAAGCGGCGCCCGCAGGCTCTGCGGTGACATGTGCTGCAGCCGGATGGCCATAGAGGGTGGAAGGCACAGCACCGACGCACTGCGCGGAAGAGGAGAGGCCCACTCGGGCCACTTGGCTGGACACACATAGCCGGATCATGGTATTCATTTCAGAAGACAGGGCGGCCCCCCGCGGGTGCCGCCAACTAGGAGAAATCAGACACCCATTGTCTGGTTCAGCTTGACTGTCCCGCACCACGTGGGCCAGGTTCTCTAGGCGGGTCGGGTTCTCTAAGCGAGCCGGACCCGCCGGTCGGGTTGGGTCTGCCAGCCGGGCTGGACCCCTACCAGACCCGGACTCGACCAGACCCATTTCACTAAATCTAACGTAACTCGCAAATTGGGTGTCTGATTGACAACGTTGTCTATAGCGTGAGGAACCTTATGATGAGGAGGTACTTTTGAGATACTTCATTTGAGTTTTGGCATAAGTTGGAGTACGGCTGTGTTAGATTGGACTCAAATCCAACCAGACCCTATTTACCTTTTTTGTGTATATCTTATAGACCGGACGTTCGATTGACACACCATCTTTCACATTGTAACCCTTATGACAAGACGTACCTTAGGGTTATTTCTTCATGGGACTTTGTGGTGGTTTAGGTATGACTGATGGTATGAGGTCCAGAATCTCGAGAACTCAAGTGCATCAAGTGAGAGAATCCTATGGCTGGCTGTCAAGTGAAGAGTGACCCTCTGTGGATCGTCATAAGAGAAACCCTTCATGGATTGGTAGTAGTGCAACCCTCCATGGATCTGCAATGGCGCGACCCTTCATGGATTAACATGAGAGCAACCCTCTATGGATCAATAGTAGTGCGACCCTTTTTGGATTAGTAGTAGCACGACCCAACATGGACTAGCCATAGAGAAACCCATCGAGGATCAGCGACAGAGAAACCCTTTGTGGATCGACAATAGATAAACCATTCTCGGTTCAGTAGTTGAGCAACCCCATAGAATAAAATAATCTAGCTTAGGACTAATCATCTTTATTCTTATTCTCTAAATTGTATACCTGGTGTGAGATGTCTTTTACTTTATTCTTTGTGATTGAGATCATGCATTGTGGTTTTTCCCTTTGTGGAATTATAAGAGACCTTTACAGGTCTTGGGTTCCCTACTGGATATTTTTATACACACCCCTGCATGGGTTTTGCCCACACCTTGTTGTGTGTTGTACAGATTATGGACAGCTCGACTGAGAATTGGGGAGCCAAGGCTAGACGGTTCTCATAGGTGATTGATATATGGGGTGAGTGGTAGTGACAACAGACGATGAGCTATACCTACCCTTCAGTTAGGATCCTTGTTGGATGACCTTCAAAGCATGTATTTCCCTTTTTTTGTACTTTATTTTCTGTTGGGTTTTTATATTGGCCCTAATTTACTTTTGGTTCACACTTTTACTATTTGTAGTTCTACTTTGTGGTTTTCTTTTGTTGTGTACCTATTCTATATGTGTAAAAGTTTAAAGGAAATTACTTCCATTTTTTGGGAAATTCCTTTCTGTTGCTAGTCGCCAACCCATGGCCTATGGAAGGTAGTCTTGGGTTAGTCACAGCATGGGCCCTAGGGGGTGGGTCGTGACAAAGTGGTTTCAGAGGCTGTCGGTTCTACCAGAAGAACTAAGAGTCTGTGTTTTCAATAGAGCAATACTGTTAAGTGTCTTGAGTTTAGATTACAGTTCGGGGGGTCCAGTGTTGGTGTGGAGGCCGACGTATCCATCCACTAGGACCCTGAATTCTTATTTCCAACTTGGTAAATGAAAACACTATTTTCATGTGTTTTGGAAATGTTTTTCTTTTGATCTCTTTTGAGTTAGCTTACTAGGTATAACGTATTGACTGTGGCACATCTTTTTCTTTACAGGATGTCACCGCGTAGACAGCCATCCAGGATTCCAATGAGAGATCCCAAGGAAGGTTCAATGAGTGATGAGGATTTGGTGCAGGTCCCTCTTACAGTGATAGCACCTTCATGTGGTGTACCAACAATACCACCACCCGTAGGGTAGCAATTTCCACCAGCCCCACCAGCGGATCATGCATGCCGACTGAGCACATTTCATGAGTTCCAAAGACAGAGGCCTCTAATATTTTGAGGCGAGACAGATCTACGGGAAACTGAGGACTGGATGGAGGTTGTGGCATGATTTTTCTACTTGGTTGAGACACTAGCAGACCAGATGGTGATCCTAGATACTAGTCTCTTTCAGGGCAGAACAAGGAGATGGTGAAGCCTGACGCTCCAAACACAGGAGGAGGTGACTCTCTCTTGGTTAGAATTTGAGATCCTCTTTAGGGTGAAGTTCGTACCAGCAACTCTACGCTCTGTGCATATTTAGGAGCTACTACACTTATAACAGGGCAGCCTGACGGTGTCCCAACACTCGGTGAGATTCACTGACCTCTCTCACTAATCCACTGACACGATACATGGCCCTTTTTTCAAGGCCCAGACCTTTGATCAGGGTATCCTATGAGATATCAAAGCATCGATGATATCTCTCAACATCTCGACGTGGGATAGAGTGCTAGAGCGAGCACTATTGGTGGAGAGCTCCTAGCTGAGCAGACACCGATGATGAGAGCCACCACCGAACGACAGGAGGACGAGTCACTTGTAGTAGGTAGTAGGTAGATGAAGTAGAGGCCCAAGTGGGCCAAGACATCCAGAGGATGACCCCATGATGTAGGGTCGGAGGTGCGAAGCTCACAAGGAATAGGAGGTCAACAGAGGAGCAGACTGTGATACTCGTGCGGCGGGAGGGTCACATGGCTCATGACTACCCGACTCGTTGTACTGATGATCAGCATACAGTTGAGGGACCGCCAAGACAAAGATAGAGGTTTGATCAAGGAGTTCCACAAGGTGGCGGATGTGTCAGAGGAGTAGGCCATGCAGCATGAGGTGGACGAAGGTTTGAGGTACTACCGCCACCACCCTCAAGCGGTCCACCCCAACCACAGGGAACAGGTGGACATGGATGAGCTCATATTCAGGCGACAAAGGCTTATAACCATGGAGGTTTGGAGATGATTCGAGGTACGATCTATGTTTACTCAACCCTAGCTATAGTTCTTATAGACATAGGTTTCAGTCACTCTTTTATTACCACGACTCTCGTTCGAAGCTCAGAGATTTCGGTGGAGTCATTGGCTCAATCCTTATGATTAGAGACTCATAAGGGAGAGGATTCAATGATTACGCACTAGTAACGGTAGTGTGAGCTTACTCTAGGAGGTGAGATCATCAGCTGGGATCTCTTAGTAGCAGCGTCGAGGCCTTAAGATGTCATCTTGGGTATGGACTGGTTATCCACAATCCATGCTCAAATCGACTGTTTTAGGCGCAAAGTGTGGTGTGTCCATGAGGATGGGACCATGTTTTCCTTCATCAGCAAGAAGGGAACCTTTACAACATAGGATGGACTTTATCGAAGAAGGTTGTAGTTGATCACTCATTAGTTGTCCAGCCTTACCCTTAGTGTAGTGGATGAGAGGAGTCTGATCTATAATGTAGTGGTGGACCAGTATTTTGATATCTTTCTTGAGGATGTTTTGGGATTACCTCCTCATAGATAGATTGGATTATACATTGACATGTACCCCTAAATGGCACTAACATCTACACCAGAATATAGGATGGATCCCATGGATCTTCATGAGTTGAGGGTACAGTTGGAGGACTTGCAGAGAAAGGGGTTCGTAAGGCCCAGTGTTTCTCCATGGGCAGCCCCAATTTTGTTCACCAAGAAGGCAGATGGAAGTTTGAGGCTTTGCATGGACCATCGGTGCCTGAACCAGGTGACCATGAAGAACTAGTATCCTATTCTGAGGATTATTGATCTCTTCGATCAGCTGAAGGGATCACGGTGGTTTTCAAAGATAGACCTCAGATCAGGATATCATCAGCTTCGGGTGCGGGATGAGGAGGTATTGAAGATAGCCTTCAGATGTTGGTATGGACACTATGAGTTCTTGGTGATGCCTTTCGGCATGAACAACGCCCCAGCAGTGTTCATGGGACTCATGGACAGGATCTTGAAGCCTTACCTCGATCACTTCGTGGTGGTATTCATTGACGAAATCTTGGTGTACTCGGTATCGGAGGAGGAGCACACCACACATCTAAAGATAGTCCTTGATACACGCTGAGAGCACCAGCTTTATAGAAAGCTCTCGAAGTTCCATTTTTGGATATGGGAGGTCCACTTTCTGTGACACGTTATCTCATAGGCCGGAGTTTTAGTGGATCCGATGAAGATAGAGGCAGTGCTTGCTTGGGAGCCACCCAGGAGTGTGACCGAGGTGCGGAGTTTCCTGGGGTTGGGTGGGTACTACCAGAGATTTGTACTCAAGTTTTCTAGAGTATCAGCACCCTTTTCATCTTTGATAAATAAGGGGAAACCCTTCGTACAGACGAAGAGGTTCCAGTAGAGTTTTCAAGAGCTGAGGCGTAGACTGACGACTGCCCCTATCTCGAGGCTACCAGAAGAGGGTGTTGGGTATGTAGTCTATTGTGATGCATCAGGGACTGGACTGGGGTGTGTCCTAATGCATGAGAAATCGGTGATCGCCTACAGCTCATGAAAGATGAGGCAGCACGAAAGAACTATGCGACTGATGACCTGGAGTTAGAAGTAGTAGTTTTTTTATTAAATATGTGGCGACACTACTTGATGGGTGAACGGTTTACTGTCTACTCTGATAAAAAGAGTCGCAGGTACATATTCTCATAGAAGTACCTAAAACTGAGATAGCGATGATGGCTGGAGTTCCTCCAAGACTATGACTTTGAGATAGTTTATACTCCTGTGAAGGGAAATGTAGTGGCAGATGCACTCAAGAGGAGGTCGGGTCTACATTTGTTGAGTGAGAAGATAGAGAATATAGCCACGTTACCGATATCCTTTGTATATAGGGATGGAGCAGCATACTGCTAGTATATGACAGTCATTCCCCCACTCCTTCAGCAAGTTCAGGAGGCACAGCTTGGGGACATTAATTGTGAGGCCCAACGTGTTCATAGATCCTTAGGCCAGGCTCCTGATAGATTTTCGATAGGTGGGGAGTACATCATCCTTTTTAGAGGATGCACCATGGTACCAGTGACGTTTTGAGAGGAGTTATTGAGGGAGTTCCATACATCCCCTTTAGTGATATATCATGGAGAGGCGAAGATGTACCAGGACCTCTGACGATAGTACTGGTGTCCAGGGATGAAGAAAGAGGTGTCAGAGTTTGTTTCATGATGCCTCACTTGTCAGTAAGTGAAACTTGAGCATTAGGTTCTAATAGTCTTGACTCAGCCACTCAAGGTACCAGAGTGGAAATGGGATGGTATCTCGATGGACTTCATGATGGGGTCACCACGTACGTCCAAGGTCCATGACTCTATCTGGGTGATCATTGACCGACTCCCTAAGTCGGCTCACTTTCTACCCATCCAAGAGCAGGGATCAGTAGAGGGATTGGGACTCCTCTATATTCAGGAGATAGTATAACTTCACAGGGTTCCATCAATGATCGTTTCAGATCATGATGCTTGTTTTACATCCCGGTTGTGGATGGGATTACATGAGGCATTCGAGACTCAACTATGCTTGAGCACCACCTTTCACCCTCATATAGATGTTCAAACAGAGCAGACCATACAAACACTTGAGGACATGCTTTGTGCTTGTATCCTTGATTTTGGCTGCAGTTGGGAGGACCACCTTCCACTGGTGGAGTTCACATACAATAATAACTATCACTCCACCATCAACATGGCACCATTTGAAGCTTTGTATGGGAGACCTTGTAGATCACCTCTATGCTGGAAATACCCAGGGGAATCAACACTTATGGGTCCAAAGGTGGTATGAGCTACCACTGAGAAGGTGCAGGTCATCCAGAAGTGGATGAAGACTGCACAGAGCAGACACAAGTCTTATGCTGATATGAGACAAAGACCCTTGGAGTTTGAGGAGGGATTTCATGTCTTCCTATGAGTCTCACCCCGACGAGGATTACAGAGATTTGGTCAGGGCAGAAAGCTATCTCTGAGGTTCATCAGACCTTTTCAGGTTCTCATTAGGGTTGGTGAGGCAGTGTACTGCCTAGATCTTCCCCCACAGATACATTGGGTGTACGACGATTTCCACGTGTCGTAACTGAGGAGATATGTGCATGATCCATCACACATCATCGACTGGGGCGAGCTGGACATTGACGATGGGCTGAATTTTATGGAGTTCCCGGTGGAGATAGAGGATTGACAGAAGCAAGTCCTTCGTAGATGGTCGATCTCTCTGGTGCGAGTTCAGTGGCAGCACAAGAACCTCTAGGAGAGAACATGGGAGAGGAAGGCTCGGATTCGCTCTCAGTACCCCCATTTGTTTTCTTATCTTTTGTTGTAGATTTTGAGGACATAAATCCCTAAGGTGTGGATAATGTAAAGACCCAGAAATTCTGTATATATTTTTTAATTATATTAAATTATTACGAGACTGTGAAAATCGACAGCACATGATTCCAAGGCTCAGAGAGCCTGGAACATAATTTTGAACTTTTTTTAAGGTACGTTTAGTAAATGTGAGAGAGGGATTTTCTATCTTTTGAACCGGTGATCGGATTGAAAATCTAAGGGTACCGTTGAATTTGTATGTCCGAGATTCACTTAGGAGAAGCTTAACTTCAGTTGGTAAGGGTCGGATGGAAAAGTTGATTTTTGGACTTTTTGAAAAATAATAATAAAATAACTCTTTGAGTTATTTTAATCTTTTTCCAACTGTTGAGAGATAGTGGCCAGGACCATAGTGTAATGATGGTTATTAAATGAGATTTATTTAATGACATGTTACCTTGTTTGTGTAACCACACCACTCGTGTGTTTAATCGGTTCATTAATTAAGGTTCATTAATGAACCATAATAATGAACACAATGTGGGGATTAATTATTTTATTAATCAAACTGTTGGAAAGCGAATTCACAAACCACGAGAGGAAGCTCTGATGAAACGTTGATGATGTCACCCTCTAATAAATCGAACCGGACATCGAAGAACAATGAGGAACAACTTTGAATGATGATTCCTTCCTTCATCCGTAACAGATTCCACCGAATCCAGGTAGGGGATTTATGTGTTTTATATCCCTATTTTCCCATTCTTGAATAATATGAAGAACGCGGATCCACCAACCAATGGGTTGATCCATGATTCATTCTTAATTGTAGGAGGGTGTTTTCGGGTTATACTTTGGGGTTTTCCTTAATCTTATAATGATTATTATTCCACCCCTATGATAAAACACTAACGCAGAGGGCACATGCCAATCTGAACAAGGATCAGACCCTCCATCCCTCTTGGGTTTTGTGTGCTCTTCATGGGATACTGAGCAAAGTAGTGGAAAGGAAAATCCAAGGGGATTTTAGTGAAGGTGGCGACCTAGGAGGGTTTTAGGTGCAGACGGGAAGGAAAACAGACCACCAAAGCATATCCAGTGGCCCGCGGAAGCAGCCGTCGGCGACCAGCGGCGGCAGTAGCCGGCCCGTGCCAGTCGCGTGGAGAAGCGGTGCCCGTAGGCTCCGCGACGGTAGGATCCATAGATGGATATCCATGGTGGGTGGAAGGATATGCACTGATGTTTCGTGCCGGAGAGGAGCGGCCCGCTCGGGGCGCTCGACTAGGAGCACACGACCGACCATTTTGGAAGACAGGGCAGCGCCCTACGGGCGCCCCCAGTTGGTAGAAACTGGATGCCTAGCGTCTGGTTTGGCTCGACCAGCCCGCACCATGTAACGCCCCGACCCCAGCTACACAGAGTCGGTGCATTAATTCGTAACATTGGCATGATCACAAGAAAGATCAATTCTCGAAAGACCGATTGGTTTAGTAGCCTTGGAAACACTAGATATATTAATAAGTTTTACATTACATCATAAAATGAAAAACTACTACAACAACATAATGTTTCCACAGTCCACACTATTAACCCCTCATAAAATCCCTGCAGGTCATTCATAACTTGCTTCTTCACATCCTGGGAAAAATAAAACATAGAAAAGGGGTGAGCTCAAATGCCCAGTAAGGATAACAATATAGCGGAAACATTCATAAATAAGAATAAACATTTAAGGAAATGTATAACTAAAACAAAAGCCTTTTAAATATGAACTTTCAACATGGTATGGCATAAATAAAATGAAATAATTCCATTTACTTATTCACATGGATATTTTACTAATCGAATAATCACATGCAAAAATCAATAACCACTTTCATAATGTTGGAATGCATAATGCCAGACTATCATAACCACATAGCCAAGGCCTCGTGCCAAGACTACAAATAAGATTTTGTCAAGGCCTTGTGCCAAGACACTAGTTTGTCTCATGAGACCTACCGATGCATCGAGGAGCTATAGCGGGCTCCACCCGTCACTTATTAAGTCCAATGCATTCCCATATGAAAAGGTTTAAACATAACATAAACATTCATATTAAAACTAGCATACGAAATGTCAATAATTTCACCATAAACTATGAATGGTATAAAAATAGCACATCCATAGTCAAACATATCACAAAACCTTCAATACAATATAGAAGTTTTGTATCATAATAAATCAACTTCAAATAATCTTAAAATCCATCAAAGGATGTTGACGTAGATGAAATCAAAATTATTTTTAAAGAAATATCTCCTTTTATTTTGAAATCATTTAAGATCCATATAAAATAAAACATTTTCTTTGAAAATATTCTTATAAGCTTGTATGGAAAGCTTTGAAGATTTTATAACGGCGTAAAATAACCGCACCCGCCGTATAAGTTAAAAAAACATTCTTACCTCAATTCTGTCGAAAAGGTTAAAAAGGACCTTGTTTTGAAAATGACGGAAAGATTCCTTTATAAACCACTTATAAAAAGTCAAACAAGGGTATAAATGACTTTAACCCATATTCTTGTAAATAGTAAAAATGTTTTGAAATACATTTTTAAGAAACATGGATGTGGATGATAAAGATATCCCAGTAGATTATTACGTATAAACAACCTCGGATAATGATGAGATTGTGAAATAACCCTTACCAATTTGGTAACTTATGAAACATACAACCCATGAAAGAGGTATCATACAATGAATATGTAAATACACATAAATTAGAGTGTATTACACAAAGAATATAATTATGGGCGGTACATACACCACACAAAAGGTGATGGTGGAAATATGGCATGAATCTCACGGGAATAAGGAGTGAGATGAAAACCCCTTACCATGTTAATCAGCTGAGTCGTATGGCCATAAGATAATAACCACCAAATGCTTTACAGAATAACATGAATATAAAGAGAATCATGATAATATATATCAAATGGCAGTACACAATACACCACTTTCAATAATTTAGTGGCGAACAATGGAAATCTCACGGAATTGAATGTGAGATAAGAAAATCCCTTACCTTGTACTTTTCCTTTTTTGGGGTCGGTTAACCTCCTGTATAATGGTGAAATAATTGTTATTAAATTATAAAAGAATCATATACATTAATATGATATCATATATGATCTTTTAACATTGCTTTATTAATAATATCTTAGTGTTATCGCCGTTTCAGGTGATAATCGATTCGTTCTTCTTAAATGTTTGGTTACGTAAGACATGTTCGTAATGGATAGATTAAATCTTATTCATAATCAGAATGATATTAACATTATTTTTAACCCTAAAATGAGAATAAGACTTGAATGGACACGATGGAGAATGAATCTCATCGCGTTCGTGGAGACGGTAGTCCGTACGTACGCACGAACGCTACTCCCATTTAATTTTTATTTTAAAAGAATCAAATCCAAATGATACATAGGTATATTAATATTCCAGTATAATATAATATTTTATATATGTTACTTATGTTCATTAACACCATCCTTTATACGTTCCATGTGTGGTATGAACGAGTCATATCATTTTAAGGGGGCGGTAGTCCGCACTTCCTCAAATGAAATTATCGTAAGTATATACAACATGAAACGAATAATGGTATGAAATAAAATGGAATTACAGAAGCTTATATATAAATTATATATCATTAATATCATATTTAATTACAGTGCCATCATAATGGCCACCATGAGAGGCGGTAAGATGTATTTGAACAATCATCGTTTCGTGAGGCGTTAGTTTACCATCCACAGAAACATTATGTTCATCATCCATTAGATGGAGTTGTGTGTATGTGTAGTTTGAATCCTTCTTATAACAACATCCTAGTATATTGAGGATACTGGTGTTGTTACAAAAGAAAGTAAATAAAAAGAGTTTGGGGGTTGGAGAAGCAAAATAAATGAAAATAATTTAAGAGAAATCGTTACCTTTAATTTAGGTAACTCACTTTGGTTGGAACCAAAGGACTTCTTGAAATGCTTTCTGCCTAAGGGGAATCTTCAAGGAGGAGGAGAGGGATGTGGGGAGCTTATTTGGGCAGAGTTTGGACGATCCAAGTGGCTTGAGAGGTGTGAGGAATGAGTAGAAGTGGTCTCCTTTTATAAGGGAGAGGAGGGGCTCTTTAGGAAAGAGTGAAAGTATTACTTTATAATATAATTATATTCGGTTTATAATGGTCCAAAAATCATTGAGGTCGAAGTTAAGATGACTCATAATCTAAATAACATCAACCAATAAGAATTGGACAGGTTTTAGATAATATTTTAATCATTATAATCTTATTTATTTAAATGATTTATTAATGAGGTAAACATTGCATCATTATTGTGTCATTAATAATTTACCTTATTTGATGTCTAAAAATTATAAATAAAATATAATTATGTAGGAAATCTTTTTATCTTTCTAATGAATATTTATAATCGAAAATCCAACATGTATAACCCTATGTAAAAATTGTTCTTCTAAAAGATGTAAGCTTATGCCATTTTTATTTTTATTTTAACTTTATTAATATAATGTGTCCCTACCACATACAAGTGGCTCCAAGGGGTCCCCAAATTGACCCAAGGATGCCCATGGTCGGGTAGGTGTACACCAATATGGTTAGGACACGTTTTAGGGTAATTTTGTATTATTATAATATTATTTTTTAACCCTTATTTACCGGATTTACCCTTTAACCATGGTAAATAAAATATTTACCGCAGTAATTATTCAAAATGTGTAAAAATAAAAGTTACCTATTTACACAATTTGAACATCCTGATTCCAAATATGGAATCCATTTTCCTAAATTCAAAACACAGAAGTGGCAGAAATTAATTTAAAATTAATTCCCGCTGTTAAAACAAAAAGCGTGTTTTTAAGAGATAATAACTATCAAAAGATTGACACTTGTTTATGTTCGGTTTAATTGTAAAATTATGTCCAATGACCAACATTATATTAAACGGTAAAAATATATTCTAAATATACTTTAAAACCACTCAAATTCATAATTTATCACTATTAATTATTTTGATTAAAAAAGTTGTTTTAATTAAAATTTAGTAATTTTCACTATTCATCAAAATATGAAAGTTATCCGAAATGTACCAAAATTTCACCTTAGGCTAAATTCGATATTCCGAATCCAAAAATGAAGTCCATTTTCAAATATAAAATATATATAATTTTAAAAAGTAGGTATTACTATTCATAACGGCTAGTTTGATTGGTTGTGGTGTCTGTTAAAACTCAAGGTTGCGTACAACACACGCTACTGTATTATTCAAAGAAAGTGTACCGTGGAAGCTTGGGATGTTTCATTTTAAATTTATGATGTCCCCATTTAGTCAAAAAGTTTAAAATATTGTATTTAAAAAGGGTTCACTATTAAAAGTTGATAAAAGTGCAATACTGAAAATGAATTTGTTCTTGCATTATATCTAAGAAACTCATAATATGGATTCTAAAATTATAAGGATTATATAAAGTTTAAAATTTAGATAATACTATTCATAACCTCTTTTGAATGGCTTTTTTTTTGTAAGTCATGGTGTGATTGAACTCAGTGTTGCGTGTAGTGCAAGTTATTGAATTATTTTGAAGAAATAACACACTATGAAATCTTGGGGTGTTACATTCTCCCCTCCTTCAATAAATTGCGTCCTCGCAATTTGAAATTGTTCTTCGAAAATAAAAGGTTGAAAATAGAAAATATATTTGTGGGAAAACCCACATCGGAAATTGGGTTACTAAAATTTAGTCTTAATATGAGGAAAAGAGAAATGAAAGGGTCACCACCAAATTATGATCTTGATTAGGAGAACATTGGTGGCAATTAGAGACATATAATTGGAGGAAAAACGTAAATATTTATAGGTAGTGATTGAGGTCATCAATCACAAAAAAGTATAAAATTGAGGTCCTTAAACTCATCAATCTATGATGATTTGAAGTACCATCGGTTCAACAAAATATAGGGTATTGGGATAACACATTTTTGACGTTTCAAAATATCTTAGTTGAAATCCCACATCGAAAAATGAATTAATGAGGCCTCTATTTAAAATAAAGAGTGGAAAGTATGAAGATTACCGAAAATAACACATACTAGGGTTCCATGTAGGAAAATATGGATATGGAGGAGAAATCTATCCATCAATTATCTGATGGAGAGTGGTAGAGAACATGGCTATGAAAAGGCCAACAATCCCAAAGCCATAAATTAGTGATGATTTAAGGTACCATCTAGGGAAACATTTTTGTTCTAAGTTCTTTTTATTAATGTTGAGGAATTTATTTATGAGATTGGGTAAGATCATAAGGAGATATGCTTACTTTATAATCATAGTTTTATCCATTAATAAGTTTCTACCACAAACTCATCTTTCACTCTAAAAGATAATAGAATGTAATTTTTTATTTATTTATACTATTCGTACAGGGTTCCAAAATAAATGAATTTATAATTCATCTACCAGATCTTTTAAAAAAACAACATTATTTAATCCAGGACATCTCATGGGCCAGTGGTAGGTGATACACCCTTGTCGCCCTTCAGTTGCGGGTTCAAGTCTTGCAGCCTTGCCGGACGCGACGGGTTGCCGCCCAACCTCCGGGTTTTCCTTTTATGGTAATCCAAAATAATCCAAACTAGAACTATCCAAAATACTTCTGTCCAAACTCACAGTCCAACATTTATAAGAAAGGTAAACATAATATAGATCCTTTTTACCCCGCAATAGCAAATGAATACCTTCATCTTGTATTACCATATTCCTTATTGATTACATTAATGTTCCCTTATTCCATATAGAATGCTGGATATACTTCATTAATCCAAAAATGTTTTAAAACCCAACAATGATGGAATATACAAATCATTAATCAGCTTCAAGGTAGTCAATAATATCCAATATAATTTATCCAAATCAATCATGTATTATTCTAAAATCACTACCTCGGTATCAGAACCATATTATGGTTTATCTTTCTCTCAACCATATATTTTCCAAAAATTTATCCTGCTATTGAGTCACTTTTCTTTGTTCCACACAATCTCAAGTCCTTAATGAAATAGTACTGCAGTAGAATCCTTATATACTCCATAATCATTATAACAAGTACATTGTTGATACAACACTCAATTGACATAATCAACATAAGAACTCTAATCATTCCTCTTCATCTGTGGTAGTATCATAACTTGATTATTATCCAATAGCATCATTTGCGGCATAGTCTGATGACTGGAACATAGGTTCGCGTAGTGTCCAAACTCCTTGCAAATGAAGCATTGTACATTTGAAACCATTTTCTTACCCTTGCAGTCACGTACTTTGTGCCCTTTTTCTCCACACTTATAACAAACTCCCATTCCTTTTAGGCAAGTTCCAGGGTGTTTCTTTCCACAGTTACCACATATGGGAAAATTCTTCTTTTCCCTCTTCCCTTTATCCATATTTCTCTCTTCCATCCTTTTCTTCTCTTGCTTCCCTTCAAAGCCATAGGACTCAGCAAACTCTTTACTTATCTTATCAACACATGATATTATTTCTTCATATGATGATAATACAAGGGAGACTATTTCTCTTATCAATTCTACCTTAAGACCATGAAAGATATGATCCTTCCTTCTCTTTGGATCATGTGCATTTCTGGAGTTCTCATTCCTTCTACCGGGCGCCATTTCTAAACAATGGCATAAACTAGATCAGTTTATGAATCAAAATACATAATCCCATACTTATAAAACACTTAACATAAATTGAACTATTTATGGATATAATCCATAATCATAAGAATGTTTTCTTTAAGAAAGTATATACTCATAAACCCTTCAAAATGATTTGTAATGAAAATGAGAGTTATCCTAAGCATATCCCCCGGGAGTGTCGTAACCAAGAGTGCAGCAAGGCCCGTTGTCGTGCACCAGTTCCCGTTCGAGTCTAGCTCAAAGCGGTGTTTTTGGGTTTTACCCCTAGGTACATCTGTGCCAGAGCCGCCTCTACCTGCTCGTATCCAGACAGGGATGTATTGCTCGGAAAACTCACAAAATCTATACAATACCAAAATTCTAGGAAGTTCTTCTATACTAATCCTCAAAGTTCATCTTAGGTCTACGTGCTCTAATCAGAGTTTATCTAAATCTAGCTTCCAAGGTTTGTACTAAACTTCCTCTGATACCAACTGTAACACCCCGACCCCAGCTACACAGAGTCGGTGCATTAATTCGTAACATTGGCATGATCACAAGAAAGATCAATTCTTGAAAGACCGATTGGTTTAGTATCCTTGGAAACACTAGATATATTCATAAGTTTTACATTACATCATAAAATGAAAAACTACTACAACAACATAATGTTTCCACAGTCCACACTATTAACCCCTCATAAAATTCCTGCAGGTCATTCATAACTTGCTTCTTCACATCCTGGGAAAAATAAAACATAGAAAAGGGGTGAGCTCAAATGCCCAGTAAGGATAACAATATAGCGGAAACATTCATAAATAAGAATAAACATTTAAGGAAATGTATAACTAAAACAAAAGCCTTTTAAATATGAACTTTCAACATGGTATGGCATAAATAAAATGAAATAATTCCATTTACTTATTCACATGGATATTTTACTAATCGAATAATCACATGCAAAAATCAATAACCACTTTCATAATGTTGGAATGCATAATGCCAGACTATCATAACCACATAGCCAAGGCCTCGTGCCAAGACTACAAATAAGATTTTGTCAAGGCCTTGTGCCAAGACACTAGTTTGTCTCATGAGACCTACCGATGCATCGAGGAGCTATAGCGGGCTCCACCCGTCACTTATTAAGTCCAATGCATTCCCATATGAAAAGGTTTAAACATAACATAAACATTCATATTAAAACTAGCATACGAAATGTCAATAATTTCACCATAAACTATGAATGGTATAAAAATAGCACATCCATAGTCAAACATATCACAAAACCTTCAATACAATATAGAAGTTTTGTATCATAATAAATCAACTTCAAATAATCTTAAAATCCATCAAAGGATGTTGACGTAGATGAAATCAAAATTATTTTTAAAGAAATATCTCCTTTTATTTTGAAATCATTTAAGATCCATATAAAATAAAACATTTTCTTTGAAAATATTCTTATAAGCTTGTATGGAAAGCTTTGAAGATTTTATAACGGCGTAAAATAACCGCACCCGCCGTATAAGTTAAAAAAACATTCTTACCTCAATTCTGTCGAAAAGGTTAAAAAGGACCTTGTTTTGAAAATGACAGAAAGATTCCTTTATAAACCACTTATAAAAAGTCAAACAAGGGTATAAATGACTTTAACCCATATTCTTGTAAATAGTAAAAATGTTTTGAAATACATTTTTAAGAAACATGGATGTGGATGATAAAGATATCCCAGTAGATTATTACGTATAAACAACCTCGGATAATGATGAGATTGTGAAATAACCCTTACCAATTTGGTAACTTATGAAACATACAACCCATGAAAGAGGTATCATACAATGAATATGTAAATACACATAAATTAGAGTGTATTACACAAAGAATATAATTATGGGCAGTACATACACCACACAAAAGGTGATGGTGGAAATATGGCATGAATCTCACGGGAATAAGGAGTGAGATGAAAACCCCTTACCACGTTAATCAGCTGAGTCGTATGGCCATAAGATAATAACCACCAAATGATTTACAGAATAACATGAATATAAAGAGAATCATGATAATATATATCAAATGGCAGTACACAATACACCACTTTCAATAATTTAGTGGCGAACAATGGAAATCTCACGGAATTGAATGTGAGATAAGAAAATCCCTTACCTTGTACTTTTCCTTTTTTGGGGTCAGTTAACCTCCTGTATAATGGTGAAATAATTGTTATTAAATTATACAAGAATCATATACATTAATATGATATCATATATGATCTTTTAACATTGCTTTATTAATAATATCTTAGTATTATCGCCGTTTCAGGTGATAATCGATTCGTTCTTCTTAAATGTTTGGTTACGTAAGACATGTTCGTAATGGATAGATTAAATCTTATTCATAATCAGAATGATATTAACATTATTTTTAACCCTAAAATGAGAATAATACTTGAATGGACACGATGGAGAATGAATCTCATCGCGTTCGTGGAGACGGTAGTCCGTACGTACGCACGAACGCTACTCCCATTTAATTTTTATTTTAAAAGAATCAAATCCAAATGATACATAGGTATATTAATATTCCAGTATAATATAATATTTTATATATGTTACTTATGTTCATTAACACCATCCTTTATACGTTCCATGTGTGGTATGAACGAGTCATATCATTTTAAGGGGGCGGTAGTCCGCACTTCCTCAAATGAAATTATCGTAAGTATATACAACATGAAACGAATAATGGTATGAAATAAAATGGAATTACAGAAGCTTATATATAAATTATATATCATTAATATCATATTTAATTACAGTTCCATCATAATGGCCACCATGAGAGGCGGTAAGATGTATTTGAACAATCATCGTTTCGTGAGGCGTTAGTTTACCATCCACAGAAACATTATGTTCATCATCCATTAGATGGAGTTGTGTGTATGTGTAGTTTGAATCCTTCTTATAACAACATCCTAGTATATTTAGGATACTGGTGTTGTTACAAAAGAAAGTAAATAAAAAGAGTTTGGGGGTTGGAGAAGCAAAATAAATGAAAATAATTTAAGAGAAATCGTTACCTTTAATTTAGGTAACTCACTTTGGTTGGAACCAAAGGACTTCTTGAAATGCTTTCTGCCTAAGGGGAATCTTCAAGGAGGAGGAGAGGGATGTGGGGAGCTTATTTGGGCAGAGTTTGGACGAGCAAAGTGGCTTGAGAGGTGTGAGGAATGAGTAGAAGTGGTCTCCTTTTATAAGGGAGAGGAGGGGCTCTTTAGGAAAGAGTGAAAGTATTACTTTATAATATAATTATATTCGGTTTATAATGGTCCAAAAATCATTGAGGTCGAAGTTAAGATGACTCATAATCTAAATAACATCAACCAATAAGAATTGGACAGGTTTTAGATAATATTTTAATCATTATAATCTTATTTATTTAAATGATTTATTAATGAGGTAAACATTGCATCATTATTGTGTCATTAATAATTTACCTTATTTGATGTCTAAAAATTATAAATAAAATATCATTATGTAGGAAATCTTTTTATCTTTCTAATGAATATTTATAATCGAAAATCCAACATGTATAACCCTATGTAAAAATTGTTCTTCTAAAAGATGTAAGCTTATGCCATTTTTATTTTTATTTTAACTTTATTAATATAATGTGTCCCTACCACATACAAGTGGCTCCAAGGGGTCCCCAAATTGACCCAAGGATGCCCATGGTCGGGTAGGTGTCCACCAATATGGTTAGGACACGTTTTAGGGTAATTTTGTATTATTATAATATTATTTTTTAACCCTTATTTACCGGATTTACCCTTTAACCATGGTAAATAAAATATTTACCGCAGTAATTATTCAAAATGTGTAAAAATAAAAGTTACCTATTTACACAATTTGAACATCCTGATTCCAAATATGGAATCCATTTTCCTAAATTCAAAACACAGAAGTGGCAGAAATTAATTTAAAATTAATTCCCGCTGTCAAAACAAAAAGCGTGTTTTTAAGAGATAATAACTATCAAAAGATTGACACTTGTTTATGTTCGGTTTAATTGTAAAATTATGTCCAATGACCAACATTATATTAAACGGTAAAAATATATTCTAAATATACTTTAAAACCACTCAAATTCATAATTTATCACTATTAATTATTTTGATTAAAAAAGTTGTTTTTAATTAAAATTTAGTAATTTTCACTATTCATCAAAATATGAAAGTTATCCGAAATGTACCAAAATTTCACCTTAGGCTAAATTCGATATTGTTGTGTCCTGGGCCCAGGATTGTTGGGCCCCCGCCAGGATTGTTGGCGCCTGTGCCCCGGTAACCAATCCCACATCGGTTGTGGAGGGAGATTGGTGGGTGCTTGAAATTCCCGTGCCTACCTTCCCCTCAGCAACGCGTTTTAAAGCCGTGAGGCCTGGGATAGCAACTGGGCCAGAGCGGACAATATTGCTGGGCCGAGGGATCCGATCCATCAATTGGTATCAGAGGGTGGTTGGTCTCGGGACCGGTGTGGGCTTGGGGGGGGGATGTTGTGTCCTGGGCCCAGGATTGTTGGGCCCCCGCCAGGATTGTTGGCGCCTGTGCCCCGGTAACCAATCCCACATCGGTTGTGGAGGGAGATTGGTGGGTGCTTGAAATTCCCGTGCCTACCTTCCCCTCAGCAACGCGTTTTTCATTTCAAAATATTCAATTCGAATTTTTAATTCAAAAATCTCTTTCAATTGGTTTTTGATTCAAAACTTTCAATTCAAACTGATATTCAAATTTTCATTTCAATTTCAAAAATCTCAATTGATTTTCAAATCTCTTTTTGTTTTTCAAAGTGTTCCCTCAATCAAGTTTTATGCCCCGTGCTATTTTGATAATCACAAAGGGGGAGAAATTTCTTGATTGATTGGGGGAGAATATTTTCTCTCATGCTTAGTATCTATTTTCAATTTTTCATTTAAAGCATGCCTTTCATTTCAGTTTTTACTTTGCTTGATAAGTGATTGTGATCATCAAAATAGGGGGAGATTGTTGTACCCCACACTCTTTGATTTTCATGATCACAATCACTTTAATATGTGTTTAACATTGTGTTTAAGTGTTGTGGATGATAGGCACAAGGTTGCCAAGAAGTTGGCCCAAGAATGGACTTCAAGTGGACTGAAATTCAGTCCACCGGTCAGCCGGTGGCTTGACCACCGGCCAGCCGGTGGCACCCTGACTCAAGGCTGAGCCACTGCCTCCCCACCGGTCGACCGGTGGCTCTGCCACCGGTCGACCTGTGGCATCCAGCCCAAATAGTGCAATCTACTGTCTTTCCACCGGCCAGCCGGTGGATCCTCACCGGTCGACCGGTGGAGCCTGGATCAAGACACTTCTTCTCTACCAAGGCACCGGCTAGCCGGTGGAGATGTACCGGTCAACCGGTGGTGCCTGGAAAAGAAGACTCAGCCACTGTCAAGGCACCGGCCAGCCGGTGGCCCTGCACCGGCCAGCCGGTAGCACTGGTCAAACTAGCCGTTGGCTTTGACCAGTCAACTCCAAAAGCCTCCCAACGGCTCCGAGGCCTTTTCCAACGGCTCCAAAGCCCTCCAACGGATACTTGAAGGTTCCTAGCCTATAAATAAAGGCCTAGGAAGCCCCGGAACAACACACAAGCCACCGGACACATTTTTACATCTTTGGCGAAGCTCCGACGGATTGTTCCAAGGGAACCCAAAGTGCTCCAACAACTTCCACATCCAAGAGCACCTCCATAGAAGCTTGGAAGCGGCCCTCAAACATCATCAATCAATCAAAGGCGCCCAAGGCTTCTCCATTACGGGTTTTATTGTTTATCTCTTTTTGAGCTTTAAAATTGGGTTTGTGCCTACAAACCCCAACTCTTTTCTCATCTCCCCTTCTTTGGGTTCTCACACCACCAATAAGGTGTGAAGAGGTTTTCTCAAGCTTTTCCTTTAAAAGGCTTGTGTCTCGGTGAGCTAGTCTTCACCCGTAAAAAGACTAGTGGGTTCTTGCTAAACCATTAAAAGCAAGTGGGTTCTTGCTAAACCAATAAAAGCAAGCTGTAATAGGTCCTAGTGCTACCTTAAAGCCTAGTGGGTTTCTTGCTAAAACCATTGAAAAGCAAGCGGTAGGAATCTCTCAACGGTTGAGTTGGGAGCGGAGACGTAGGCCGGGTTTTGGCCGAACTCCGTTATCAATTTCTTGTGTGATTGCCTTCTTTATTTCCGCTGCACCTTACTTTGATTTTTAATTTGTCAATCTTTTTTTAAAAGGCAATTCACCCCCCCTCTTGCCATCATTCCCTCCTTGGGGTGTTCTTCCGACCTAACAGATATTCCGAATCCAAAAATGAAGTCCATTTTCAAATATAAAATATATATAATTTTAAAAAGTAGGTATTACTATTCATAACGGCTAGTTTGATTGGTTGTGGTGTCTGTTAAAACTCAAGGTTGCGTACAACACACGCTACTGTATTATTCAAAGAAAGTGTACCGTGGAAGCTTGGGATGTTTCATTTTAAATTTATGATGTCCCCATTTAGTCAAAAAGTTTAAAATATTGTATTTAAAAAGGGTTCACTATTAAAAGTTGATAAAAGTGCAATACTGAAAATGAATTTGTTCTTGCATTATATCTAAGAAACTCATAATATGGATTCTAAAATTATAAGGATTATATAAAGTTTAAAATTTAGATAATACTATTCATAACCTCTTTTGAATGGCTTTTTTTTTGTAAGTCATGGTGTGATTGAACTCAGTGTTGCGTGTAGTGCAAGTTATTGAATTATTTTGAAGAAATAACACACTATGAAATCTTGGGGTGTTACACACCATGTGGCCTAGGTTCTCCAGGCAGTTCGGGTTCACCGACCGTGCCAGATCCCTACCAGACCCGGACCCAACCGATCCTGTTTCACTAAATCTAATGTAACTCAAAAACTGGGTGTTTGATTGACGTGTCATCTACGACATGAGGACCCTTGTGATGAGTCGGTCCTTTTGAGATACTTCACTTGAGTTTTGGAAGAATTTGGAGTATGGAAATGTTGGATCATACTCAAATCCAATCGGTCCCAACTTATCTTTTTGCTTATATCTTACAGATCAGGCGTTCGATTGACGCATCGTCTGTTGCGTTGGAACTCTTACAACAAGACTGTCCTTCAGGTTACTTCTTTGTGGGACTTCGTGGTGGTTGAGGTATGGACAATGGTATGGGAACCAGAATCTCGGAAACTCAAGCGCATCAAGTACGAGAATCCTATGGCTGGCTGTCAATTGAAGAGCAACCCTTCGTGGATCGGCATGAGAGCGACCATCCATAGATCGGCAATAGTGCGACCCTCTGTAGATCAGAAATGGCGTGACCCTTTGTGGATCGACATGGGAGAGACCCTCTGTGGATCGGCAACAGTTCGACCCTATGTGGATCAGCAGTAGTGCGACCCTTTGTGAATCAACAGTAGCTCAACTTGACGTGGACCGACAGTAGATCAACCCATCGAGGATCAGCGGCAAAGAAACCCTTTGTGGATTGACAATAGAGCAATCATTCTCAATTCAGTAGTCGAGCTACCCAACAGAATAAAATGATCTAGCTTAAGACTAATCATATTTATTCCTATTCTCTAATTTGTATACCTGGTGTGATCTATATTTTTCTTTATGCATTGTGATTGAGATAATGCTTTGTGGTTTTTCCTTTATGGAATTCTGGGAGACCTTCAGGGGTCTCAGGGTCCCTACTGGGTATTGTTATACTCACCCTTGCACGGGCTTCGCCCGCACCTTGTTGTGTCTTGTGTAACACCATAATATTTTATGAACTGTTTTTTCTAAATAAATTTAATTTTTATTATATATTGCATTATAAGAATCACTGAGTATAAATGAACTGCAATATATTATGAAAATATTATTATTTAATGTTCCAATTTTAACATAGCTAATAAAATTGATGGTATGAATAGGAAAAACTAAATTATGAAAATTATATGGTTTACACGGGTATACAATAAATTCATGGGTTATCTAATGATTTTACATGAAAATAAAAAAAATCATTTTATTGTAAAATAAATTTTTTTCATGGAAAATTATTTTTTTGCACAAAAAGTTTTTTTATATTGATAAATTTAATCATTAAATAATGATGGATTATTGAAATGGAATTATTTATTTTATATATTCAAGAAAAAAAATTCATTCATCTAATTTTTTTAGGAATTGCATAAGAATAAATCCAATTTTATGCATAAAAATTGTATTTTTATAAAAAGTGGTTTCATCATATTTTGTGCATTTATTTTAAAATTAAAATTTTGACCTCAAGGAGAATATTAAAAAAAAATTGAACTTGGTTTTTGAAATTATAATTCAAAAACTTTTTTACATATTTATTTTTATAATCTTTTGAAAAGTTTAATTTTTCAATGAATAGTGAAAAATAATGTTTTTCTTTAAAAATTATATCTTTGAATAAAGAGTTCACAAAGTTATGTTATTTATAATGGTTTTAAAAGTAATTTTATTTAAATAATTTTAATATTAATCTAATTTATATTATTTTAATTTATTTATTTTTTAATTTAGAAGAAAATTCTTTTTATACTTAAGAAACATTTTTCTTTGTAAAACCGCATTTTCGTCGCAATTGAGGTGTTATTTTTTAATTAAATTAAAAAAATTGAATTTATTTTGAAAAAATGGAATAATTATTTAGAATCAGAATAATTAATATTATTTTATATGGATAACCTAATTTTTGGTCGTAATGAAGAGTAAAAACAATAAAAATTAATTAATGCGGTAAATGTTAAAACAAGTTTACCGGGGGTTAAATTAAAAATATAAGGGTTAAAATGACCTAAAATATTATCTAATTACTATTATATATAAATATTTTGACCTTATATGATATATTGTGTGGGAATGATACTTTTTGGAGACTTTTTTCAATGAAAGTAACATGGATTTTTTTGAAAAACATTGAAAAATTAAAAGTGTGCCACCCACCTCAATTATAATAGGGAACTCCCTATAATATCCTCTTCACGGTTAGAAAAAAATTTGGTTATGAAAATACCAAACAAGAAGTCTCAAAAAATTACCTAATGACATCCAATAGTCCCTTTTTTATTTGGATTCCCTCTAAACAAGGATTTTGGTTCTAACTTATGACGGTTGTCCGCAGAAGAGGTATCTTTCATAATAGAGCGTTTTATTTTATTTATTCTTTGACAAATTTCAAATTTTATATGACTATTTCAATATAATAACATGATTATATCCCATATAGTAATTATTTATTATTTTAATGGAATAAACGTTATCCATATCCTCTTCCATCATATGGGAAATGAAACAGTTGATCGTGTGTACGACAGACATGCACCTTTTGAACTGATATAATCTGTTTTCCGTCATCGCCTCTAACAGATGGACATAATGATACATTAAAATTATATATATGTTATTTATAATATAATTATAATTTTTGAATTATAATTTCTAATATACCTTCTTTTCTTAAAATCCATTTTAAAATTATAACGTCGCACGTGCATACTTGTGGACTACCGCCTCCATGAAGCGATGTGATGTGTTTATCATTTAATTTTAACATGGATGGTAAAAAATATAGATTTAAAAAATATATTATATAAATGGTATATATATTATTATATAAATTTTAATTATTAATTTCCTTTATTTCAAATAATCAATTGAAAAATGGAATCGATGTTCATGCATACGTATGGCTTACAATCACTATGAACAGTGCAATTCATTTTTCAATCCCTAAAATTTGTCATTGATAATAAATTTGTTTATAAATAATATATATGATATTTATATCATGATTATTATTTTAGATATGATTTAAACTTAATCAAATAACAAGGACCATAACTATTGAAATAAAACATACATGAAAAATGACACTATTGTCACCTAGAATAGTGAGTTTAATAAAGAATAGTTATTGAAAGGTTCATAAAGGTTTATAAGTAAATTATATATGGTATGATATATATTATTATTTTTCTATATTCTATTTATAATAAACATATATGTATTATATATGAGGGTTTAATGTGTATGATGAATGTTGAGACTTTAGGTAATGGATTTTCATCTCACTTTTATATTCCTGGGACATATGTCATATTCACCACTTTTTTATATAGTGTGGTGTATATAATATCCATGAATTTATTTTATTATTATCATAATGAATATTATGTTTTATAAATACCCATATAACGTTGTTTCCTTAATGGTTCATATGATTCTAATGTTACCAAAGTGGTAAGGGTTTTATGATAAAATCTCATTATTTATTAATATTGTTTATAATGGTGCTTATGATGAGGAAATCATATGATCTATCTCCCATAAAACTCATGAATATTATTATAACCTATTTATTTTTGGAAATTAAATTTTTTATTTAATTTTCCTCTTTTTTTGTACACAAATTTCTAGAAGAAATTTTTAAGGAAAATCAACATTATTTCCCTCTTTGGTTGAGTAGATTTTTTTACATAGACATGTTTTCTTAAAATGTTTTCAATAATATTTTTAATACTTATGTATTATTGTTTAAAGTAATTATTAACCATTTTCTATGTTTTTACAAAATATTTTAAAAGTAATGTTCTTGTTTTTTGTGTTTACTTCTTATAGAATATGTGAATGGAATCGTTGTTTTAATGTACATGCTTGAATGGCCCGAAGGCCTTATTTTTTATTTTATTATGGATAATCCCCATTTTAAGGGTTGAAGGGGAACCCTTACATGACCCTTAGGCCCAATGCACAAGGCCCGACAAACCCGCAATACAAGACCCGAAGGCCCAGAGGCATACCATGCCCAATACAAGACCCGTAGGCCCAGCCCACTTGAACTGCCCCTCCCCAGCTTTCTGCGTTATTGATCACCTAGCTCCCCACCTTGCATTGCTGATCGTCTAGCATTACCCCGTACAAAGCTGCACGGTGTCTGGTCCCAATGGCGGCAACCATACCCTCTCATTCTTCTAATTTGGTTAGCTCTGTATATGGTGGCTACTACTCTTGTTGCTCTGATCCTCTTCTGGGGTATGTTCTGTGTGAACTGGGCTACTCCATGGTCTACATAGCCTGAAGGCCCTATGGCCCGAAGTCCTTTGATGACCCGAAGGTCCTTGAGACCCGTAGGCCCAAACTGGTGGCCCGAAGGCCCAAATCAGGTGAATAGTTCCGGCTGCTACAGTATCGAACAGTGACTGCTACAGTGCACAGAAATTCACCTCCACCGGTTTTGAATGTGGGTCTCTTGGATGCCATGCAGGAGCCCTTACCACTCGGGTACGAGCTCATTGGATAAAACATGTGTTGCTAACACCTACTCCCAAAGGGGGGCCCCACCATCACTATTCAAGGAAAACCCAGATCAATAATAGATTTTGTCAATTGTTATAGTATTTAGAGTGAACCTTGACTAATATAAAGGTTTGGGGAGTGAACCAATTCCACTATGATATCCTTGGAAATAATCTTCGACTACTATGGAAATTGTTTTTTATGATTATGTGTATTCCAAAAATCTATGCCTTATACCAATGTTATGATCTCATGACTCATGTTTTTTGATTCCATTATGATTCATGTCTTACGATGTGCTATGATTAGTGCGATGACTCAATATATTGAACTATGATGTGAAAGGTATTGTTTCTAAATTCTATTCTCATGTTCTCATACCCTTATTTTCATGTTATGTTAGATTATCTCCTTTGTTTAAACTTACTGAGCATCAGAGATTACCCTTTCTTCTATTTCATTTCCCATAGTTTTGAAGATTGATATTTTGTATGACATGTCTATGAATTGTGTTAGTTATGAAGAACATAGTGGGAGATGATGCATTTTACTTATAAAGCTATTTTTATGTATCCATGTTTCCAAATAAATTATATCTATATGATTCTAGCATGGATCGTAAGGTTATGTAATGAATATTCAACAAGTAAGAAGTGATATATATGTATGAAATGTGTGGGTCACAATAAAAAAGATTATTATGTATGATATATCTTGATGGATATCATCTGTGAAAATTATTTAATGGAGATATTTGGGGATGTTTTTAAAATAAGTTGGTTATTTATTTAATATAAAATGATAGTAAAATTTTATTTTTGTGGTGAAAGTTTTAATATTAAGATGATATATTAATTGATATATGTATTTTTTGTTCCTTTCCTTTGGTATTTGAGTAATTTTTTATTGTATGTTTTTCATTCACAAGATTTGAGAGTTTTAGTATAGAACAATTCAACATAGGTGCCTTTTTTTAAATCCAACAATATTCCTTGATAATTAATGACATGATAATATGATAAAAAGGGGTGGGATAGCCTATGCATGAGACAATCAGTGGGTTATTGGCTTGTGAGAATGACCCTTTTTGAATTTTGAGGTATATATGGTGGTTGTACATTATGAATCATTCACTTTTATGAATGGACAGTGGTATGTTTTCCTCATTTGGATGTTTGGTGGTATTTCATCCACCCATGGAAGTTGTCTTGGTGGTGCATCATCCATTTGGTAACTAAGACTAGTGTAATATCATCCACATAGAGAATGATATATTTTGTACCTTTTATGCCATGAGACTTTAATTAGGGTTATATCATCCACTGAGGTACAATTTATGGTGGTTTATCATTCACCTATAGATTATTATAGGTTATTCCTCATCTACACATAAATTTTTGTGTTGTTAAGGAATTATCCACCTAAAATAAGTATCAGTGTTATATTATCAATCTACATATGTGTATCAGTGGAACATGTATATATCATATGTGCTAATTATTTTTCTATATAATTTAATGTTCTATTCTCCACTAATTTCTATGTAATAAAGGGAAATTGCCTAATTTTTTGTTTTTAGATGCATATTGAAATTGTTAGAAAACAACATAAGTTCATGATTTATTTTTTTTGTTAATTCATATGTTATTAACAAGGATATACATAATTTTCATTTTTTTTTATTTATGAAGCAAGGTCTAGAAGATATGGGGGATAAAAGATAACAAGGGGATGAAGTTCTAGAAGATAAAAGTTTTTAAGGGATAAATTTTAGGAAGAAGAAAAGTATTGAAATTGTTTTTGATATGGATGTCTGAAATTGGATCTCTAATTGAAATGAGGAAATAGAAAATGATCACCGGAATATATAAGATTCTTTTTTAATAATCCCACAAATGTACATTTATCAGCTAAAAAATATGTATAAGTAAGGAAATTTCAAGGATAAAAATATTATAAGTAGGAGTAAGATTGATTGAGGTATGTAAAATTGTATAGAATGTGTAATGGTCACCCTAACAATACGTAGGGGTAACCACTAAAAATGAAAAAAATGGTATCCATGATATTTTATATGATGTGTAAGGTCATAATCCATTATTACTGAGTAGTTGAAGATGATTTACAAGACTCTTTCTAAGTTTCATTGTAATATTTTAAAGTAGGTTTATGGATATTTAAGGGTTAGTGACTTTCTACATAAGGGAAATGAATTGATAACTTGTGATATGTAAAGGTATCTATGTTTGTCTCTAGGGTAAATTTATTTCATGGAAAATGATATATAATAGTTATTCTCTTAGGACAAGTTATATAAAAGTATCTTTTATGTTCTTAGGGGACGAAATAAGGAATGTTTATTGGACTCAAGCTATGATCAATAGAGTGTAAATTCATGTAATCCAATCAAATATTCTTTTACATAGTGGAAATTTCACAATATTTTAATTGAGAAGGATGAAAAAATAAATAATATTCTATGACATTTTAAATTATAAGAGATGCCCATGGATTGATTTCAATGAATGAGGAGATGGAGATAATTTTGGTTGTTGATGACACATATAAAATCTTCATAAATCAAAGAAGGAATATATTTAAAAATTGTATTTCTATTATTCAAAATATTTTTTTCTAATATTGATAAGATAATGATTCAAGAGGTCGATAAGAAGAAAATAGAGACTTTAATATGGTCAACTATGTTCAGATTAGACACAGCTAAAGTTGGATAGCAGAGATTAAAAAATCCCCTTCTGTGACTAGATTCCATTGTTTTCTAATATGAATTCATCTATCTTTTCCATTACAGGTCAAAACTGGTTACTTTTTTGTTATGAGAATATAAAAATTCATATAGTTATATTTTAATTACTCCTTCTCAACCCTTAATGACTATGGTTTCAATTATTGATTGGGGAATAAATATTGGTTTTTCATTAAATGAATGTAATTTGATCCCATTTTCTATGTAAATTTATTGATCAAGGTCTTTCTTAGGAGCATATTAAACCATATTAGTTTTTATTTCCTAAAGATTATTGAGTATTCAGATCACCTTCTAAGGATATATAATATTTATATAGAGGTTTTTTATGAAATTCATGTATGATTCGGTGTGATTTCTATGATTTTGGATTTTTCATTAAAGGGTTCATATAGAAGAAAATTATTTTGATAGAGAAGAAGGTGGTATCCAAATTCCAAGAATAGTTCACAACTTCTATCTTTTAACTATTCAAACACTTTTTTATTTATTATGATTCAATTTTCAATGTAAATATAGTTCTTAAAATCCAGAAAATTCTTAAAAACCTTTCAATAATAATAATATTGAGTGAAAATTTTATCTTATTCTGTATTTTATTTGTGATTGAAGCTGGAGGATTTCAATAACTATAGTTATAAGTGATAAAACAAGAATTGAGATTCCAGAAAAATCATTTTCTTTGCAACTAATTCCATTACCAATGAGGTTTCAATATTTCATAAAGCTATTAGTGTATGTGTATAAATTTATATATTGATATTATTCCCTTAAATGCATAAATGGATATAATATATCATTCTAGGTCAAAGATATTAAGGGACGGGGAAGCGAAGAACCTAGTAGTTGAGTCTGTAAATGTGGATCTACTTGTAACCACCATGCAATTTCTCCGGGATGTTGTGTTCCCACAAAAAGATAGAGGATATTTTTATCTAAAAAATATATGAAAGACCATATCACTATTATGGAATTAGCTACATCGTATAAATATAATAATTAGAACACTGTAGAATACCCTAAGGCACCTACTGGTTTTGAAATAAAATATGATTCATTTATCCACACCCAAAATTCCATGACACCCTGTGAAAGATCCAAAAAACAATCTCCAAGAGTTTAAATATTATTTTATAAACATGAAACCCCCGTGGGTGAATGGGGAATAATTGAATTTTTTATCTTTACTTTTTCTATAGATAGAGTGTCAAAGGAGTGGTTCTACAACTCGCTATCACCTTTACAAAATGTTTGGTGAGATTTTAGTAAAATAAAAGAAATGATTTGATAGTTTATAAAAGAAAAAAAAGAAATGGTTGTGATTTATCTTTTTGTGTTTGGATCAATACTTAGTAAAAGAAAAGAAATGATTTGAATTTCTCTCCATCATGTTTGGTGACAATTTTTAAAGGAAAAGAAAAGAAACTATTTTGATACAAATGACATAAATAACCTTTATTAAAAAATAACACATACACATAAGATTAAGGGGCATACTTGCTCAAGATAAAAAACAACCATATATTAGATCCCCACGGACACCACACCTGTCACCATGTCTGCCCAACATCAACAATTTATGTTAAATGACACAAATAACCTTTTAAAAAATGTATTTCTATTACCTTTTTATAACAAATCAAATAATAATAATTTTGATTTTAATCAATTATTATCTTTCATATCACCAAAATTAGGTAAACATTAAACTACGAACACATGTTAATACAAATTTTAAATTTTTACAAAATTAATTAAAGATAATCAAAATTATTTATATAATTTATTAATTCAAAATTATTAATTTAAGGTAATCAAAATTATTAATTCAAAATTATTAATTCAAAATAATTATTACTTAAAAATAATTACTGATTCAATACAGTTATTAATTCAGAGTTATTAATTCAAAATATTTATTAATTCAAAATTATTTATAAATTATTTATATAAACTATTAATTCAAGATAATCATAATTATCTATAATCAAAATTATCTATAATCAAAATTATTTATAAATTGTTTATGATTATTTATAAACACATAATTAGTTATAATCAAAATTATTTATATACACATTATAAAAAAATTATATTTGATTGTCAGAATTAATTATAAATTATGTTGAATTTAGAAAAAATAATATTAATTATTTATAAATTATGTTATGAATAGGTTGTTTAAGAATAGGGGAGAAATCTGTTTCTCTCCATTTCTGCGGTTTGCATTTCATTTTGACCTCGGCAAACGGGCGAAACGGATTTCAATCGTCCCTTGTATTTTCTATTCCTTCCAAAGGAGCGCTGCCAAACTAGCACTGAGGGCTCGTTTGGCAGCGCCCATTTGGGAGGAAAAGAAACGATGGAAATCTATATCTCCTGTTTAGTGAGCACAAAAGGAAGTAGAGAAACCGCTGGTCGTGGAAATGGGGAGAAACCTGTTTCTCTCCCGATCTGATTTCCTTACATTTCAAATCGTCCCAAAATCGGGACGATTCGGACGGAAATCTGCCCCTCCCTCCAGATATTTTATTGATTTCCCATTTTATACCTCTATTTATATATAAATAGTTGGTTCATGTTTTTTATTTTCTCACGCCCACATCATTCTCTTTCCACCTGATGTTGTCTAGTTACTCTGCGGGTGTAGCTGCCCTCTACTGATATTTGTGGCGTTGTTCTTCATATTTGCGACGTCGTTCTTCTTCATGTTTGTTATCATAATCAGGTGAATAATAGCAATCAATTATTTAATTAAATATTAATATTAATATAATTTGTTGAATATGACATGTCATTTATATTAATATAAGAAATTTATAAAAGAAATATTATATTATTATTCAATATATAATATTAATATTGTAAAGATATTTTTATAAATAATAGTAAATAAAATGAAATACATTATAGAGGAGCAAAATAATTTTTTTATGAAATTTCAGTTATTGATTTTCAATAGGTTGAACTCTATTACTTATTAAATTATCAATTATGTGTTAGATAAATTAATTATCAAAAAACAAAAAAAATTATTATATTGTAATTTTTATGAAATGTTTTAATTAATATATATGTTTATACATGTTAAATGGTGATTAGAATAATAAAAAGTGATATATGAATAGTATAAAATAATGATATTGGATTTATATAGTTTATAACAGATTATACAAATTTATTATTAGGTTATACTATAAAATTTATGATTTATACAAATAAGTAAAAATATTAATAGTTTATATAAATAATTTATAACTAATTTTGAATTAATAAATATTTCGAATTAATAATTTTTGAATTAATGACTGTTTTGAATTAGTAATTATTTTGAATTATTGATTATTTTGAATTAATAATTTTGAATTAATAATTCAGAATTAATAATTCAGAATTTATAATAATTTTGAATTTATAATTTTGATTACCTTGAATTAATAAAATATCTAAATAATTTTGATTATCTCTAATTAATTTTTAAATTTTTTAAAATTTGTATTAATATATGTTCGTAGTTTTATGTTTACCTAATTTTGTTGATATGAAAGATAATGATTGATTAAAATGAAAATTATTGTTTTTTGATTGTTATAAAGGTAATAAAAATATATTTTTTTAAAAGGTTGTTCGTGTCATTTAATATAAATTGTTGATATTAAGCATACATCGTGGTAGGTGCGGTGTCTGTGTGATCTAATATATGATTGTTTTGGATACTAGGCAAGTGTGCTCTTTAATCAAGTGTGTATGTGTTATTTTTTAGCAAAGGTTATTTGTGTCATTTTAACTCAAGCAGTTTCTTTTGTTTTCTTTAAAAAATTGTCACCAAACATGAGGGAGAGAAATGATAATCATTTCTTTTCATTTATTAAATTTCACATCCAAAAAAAATGGAGAGAAATCAAAATCATTTATTTTCTTTTATTTTATTTTATGAATTAGAGAATCATTTATTTTATTTTAGTAAGACATCCAAAAAATTGGGTGAATGACCAAGGTTCTTTATCCGCTGCTGCTGATTTTTTCCTCAAAGAGGTTCCCAAATTATTGTTTCCCGTATCTTCTTCACCCCTCGAGTTGGATCAAGGGACTGGTCTTCGATTCTTCAAGGAGTTCCTTGCTGGTTCTTCTGGTGAGAATGTTTCATTGAGGATCCCGTTCACTCCGGGGATTTATGTTTCTCCTCATTTCTCGGCTGGGGTGTAAGGGTTTCCTTCCATGGATATGTCGATGATAGAGCTGGGGGAGGCCAGATCTTATCACAGATGGTCTCTGGTGTCATGATTCAGTCGAGAGCGGCCAACGATAGCCTTCTGTTGTGCATTCATATCTCTTGGAACCAAAGTTGTCTTGCCGAGGTGTCTTCAATTTCATGGATCACCTTTACTATTCACATCTTCTCGCACAAGGATTTTGTGATGGAACAGTCACACGATGTGAGAGTTTGTAGCCGATAGAGATTTTCTCTCTTCAGATGGTCCTGGGATGTGCACAAAGGGAAGGACTCGAGGTTGGAAGCAGTTTCGGTGAAGCTACCTGGGATATATCTTGCTTTTCTCAATCACTCGATTCTAAAAAGTGTGGGTGACGACTTAGGTTATTTTTGATACGCCGATGTTGAAACTAGAAGCGTTCAGTATTATTTAGTTCCGATATTTTGCTTGGATATGGACAAAGAATAATTTCTTCCAGACCATATTCTCATTCGTGCATGAGAGGGATTCTCTTAGTCGCAGAGCATATTCTTTCATTCGCTCCTCAGGTTCTGTGAGGAATTTCATTTAAAGGGTCATTTAGTTTCTAATTGCACCTGCAGATCTAAGGATAAAGGAAATTCTCATATTTATGGAGACATGTAAGTTGAGGTCTCCATTGATGCAGGTGTCTCTCGGGTTTCTGCAATTATGGGCATCAAGGATGCCAATGTAACTGTTGGTCATGCAGTTTATAATCTAGTTTCAGGATGCCAGAATGAGGATCTTAATTGTGATGTTGGAGAGGTGGTTTCCGGATAAAGTGATAATTCTAAATATGATTTTGTTTCTTTGGATCATATGTATTAAAAGGCATCGGTGGAAGAAAAACATGTTTTTGTGCCTGTTGATTCTAGTGTTGAGAATGTTTCATCTATTTTATCAGCGGATGTCTTGAAGGTGATAACTGATATTCTGACAGATCACTCAGGTCCATGTCATCTTTGTGACTCGAGGGTGGTTGATGCAGGTTTTGATTTTCACATTGAGGAGCATGACTCAAAGGTTCCTTTTTCTTCAAGCGCAACGGTGGTAGATGATGATGCATGATATTATATTGTTGTCGGTGCTGATATTTCTCCCGAAATGTTATTTATAGCTATTCCGAGGGAGATATTTTGTAATCCTTAAGCATTCTGGGGTGGGAGAGTGTAAATAATTCTAAACCGGTTTCAGTTATACCTTAATCACTTTCCAGTCTTATTGAATGTTCTTGAGGATGATGATGGGGCTGCTGATGAGGTGATGGAGCAGGATGCTTTCCTTATAGATCATCAGGACATTGAACTTGAAGGCCGACTCACACTTTACAAGTCCAAAGAGGTCTCTCGGTATTTTCTATCTATTTTTCTCTTTAGAAGGTCGAAGGGATGGAAGGTCAAATTATCATTTTCTTAATGACTTCCATTATCGAGTGTAATGTTAGGGTCTTGGGCGATTGGGCCAAAAGCTCCTTCATGGATTAAGAGGTCTGGAAGGACCAAGTCTCCATCCGGGACATTTTGGAACAAAAGAAAATGGAGGATTCCTTATCAGTATGTTCAAGGAGGCCTGGATTTTAACATTTCATGAATGGGAGCCCATGAAAAACTCATGTTTGGATTTTTTTGGAAGAGAATTTTCATTGTTGGCAAAATGGAAATTCCCCGCAAACACATTACAAATAAGATATCCATGAAAATATGATATCTCTTATTCTCATTTATACATGCCAATTGTGATTTGATGTTGAGAAAAGATTTGTGGCAGCATCTAGTCTCCTTCCAACCAGGTAATCCACCCTATTCTTTGGTGGCAACATTAACACTATTTTTGATAGGTAGGGAAAGAAAGTGTAGATTACTGCTTCAAATCAATGACAGATTTTAATGATTTTTTGTCCTCAGCTAGCGTTATGGATACTGGTTTCCCGGGAGATCCTTTTATATGGTGCAACAATCAAAAATGAAGAGAATGAATCGGTTGTAGGTTGGATAGTTTCTTTTAGAATCTCCCAGGTGTTGACTCAATTCCTCAGTCATTTGTCATTCATATTGAACATGTTCTTTTGAATCATTCCCCTTAGTTTTTCTCATTAAGAGGGAGTATAGAAGGCTTCCTAAAGTTTTATTCTCGCCTATTTTGGTTCATGAGAAGGCATTTCTTCAGATTGTGAAAAACTCATGGGACCAACCTATTAGTGGAAGGGTCTAGGATGGTCTTGTTGACTACTTGAAAAGACATAGAGACGACATGTAGGATTGGATCTCTATGAATCACATAAATTATTTCTCCTTTTATGATATAAAATATGAAATTGGAGGGATGCATGAGAAGTTACAGGAGTGTTTGGATGATGATCTGATTTATTTGATGATGGAGAAACAAAATTCACTTTCTAGGAAGCATGTGGAAATAAAGGGAATTTTATATGAGAAAGAAAGGGATCTCCAGTTAAAGAAAGGGAATAGAAACACATGATACACCTATTCTATCTAGAATGAGAGGATGGCTTTGAGGAAGATTGATATTTTTCTATGGTAGAAGAAATATACATAGGATTTGGATGTGGTTGGCACGATATCTGAAAATCATTTTGAGAATCTTTCAGTGAGGTGATGTTCAGCTGGTGATGAGCTTGTTTAAGGGATCTAAGTGATGAGAGTTTCTGAGAACCATCCTGATGTTGTTTAAGGAACTTGATAATGATCAGATATAGGCTATTCCTGTAAAGACCCAGAAATTCCGTGATTTTTTTTAAATACACGGGAATTTTACGAGTTTGCAGTTTCTGACGGCGCTTGATTCCAAGGTCCGGTGTGCCTGGAATTAAATTCTGAAGTTTTGTTCGGGTACGTTCAGTAAACGTACGTGCAGAATTTTATATCTTTTGAACCGGTGCTCGGAATTGAAATCCGAGGGCACCGTTGAACTTGCAGCACCGATATTCGCTTAAGGAGTCCTTTACCGCAATTGCGTTTCAACGTGAATGAATGTTATTAATTGGGGTTCCTAAATAAATTAGATAAAAATATGTGTGACATATTTTTATTTGAAAGGTAGTTAAAACCTCCAAAGTGAGGTTGGAGATGAGACCCATCACACCCTAACCACCCTTGGGAGGAGGTTTTAGGGTGGGGCCCACCTGAACCCTTTAACTCCTCTAAACCCCCCTTTAAACCCTTGAGCTCCCCATTAACAGGGGAAACTCTTGGACTTCTCATTAATGTGCCAACACTCTCTTATAATTAATTAATTGAGTCCCTTGAAATTCTTGCCAACTCTATTCATTTAATTGAGTGAACCAACTTAATTAATTTGAATTATTTTGAACTCATGCCAAGCATTAAAATATGGGATAAGCTTATTTTATTTTGGGTTGGCATAATCGTTGGAGAGTTTGGATGGAAGAACATCATCCTCTCGACGAAGAACGCTCCTCATCTACGAAGAACGACGATATCGTCTACGATCTTCGACCAAGTCGCAAAAGGAGCCACCTGCGAGGAACGTCGACGACGCTTCATACTCGGACGTTTCCCAACGTCAACGAATCGACGTTTGCCCTCTTTCTGCGACTTCGACAACGTACTTCGAATCGAGGTAGGGGAAATTGGATTATTTTTACGTATGAAATATACCTACGTACTTCGACGTTTATTTTTGGATTGACGGTGGCCAAATTGTTATCACCTAACGCGGAGGGCGCGGACCGAACAAACACGGCCCGACGTTCCTCTGTTGAATCTTGTTTGGTTGACGTCGGAGGCGGAGTCGAAAGGGCGCGGTGCCGTCGCATTGCGCCGGAGAAGAACCACAACAGATGAAGAAGCGCGACGCCGACGCGCTGCGCGGTGGAGCCGAAGGCTGCGGCGGTGGTGGCGCGACGCCGTCGCGTCGCGCGGAGGGCAGCAGGACCGCGACGCTGTCGCGCCGTGCTGGAGGTGCGGAGGCGGCCGGCCGAGCCGACCCCCGTGGAGCGGGACCGCGGAACGACCGGCCGGCCTGCTGGAGGACCGCGGTGCCCGCAGGCGCCGCGTGGAGTAAGACGCGGCCCGCGTCCGCGGGCCCCTCGGCTGGACGAACCGGCCTGCCGCGTGCCGGCCGTGCCGGAGAACCGCGACCCGCAGCATGGGCCGCGTGCGCCAGACCGAACCGGCCGGCTATGGCCGGCCGAGCAGAGGAGGCGGCGACGCCGGGCGAATCGGACGGGCCCGCAGTGCGGGCCGGGTCCGCGGACCAGGCTGGGCCGACCCCCAGCCGGGTCGGGCCCGTTGAGCCGGGTCGGGCCGACCCGCCAGCCCACTGGGCTTGACGGGTCGGGTCTGTCTTCGCTTAAATGCGAATAACACCTATACCGCGCGTCCGATTGACGCGCCGTTTACGGCACTGGGACCCTCGCGACGAGTTGGTCCTTTTGAGATACTCTAAGTGAGTTTCAGACAAATTTGGAAAATGATCGGGATTGGATCGAGCGTAAATCCAATCGGGCCCCTGGAACGGAAATGCCTATAACTCTCAGACCGGGCGTCCGATTGACGCGCCGTTTGTCGCTTTGAGTTCTTTATGATGAGACTGAACTACGTGATACATCAACTCAGAATTTCGTGATAGTTGATGTATCGACACTTGGCTCGAGGAGCGGACCCTCCCGGAATCGAGCGTGCTGTGTGCGGGAACCTTAGGGCTGACTTCGACTGTGATGACTACTGTACCAGAATCCTCCTTGGGTTCAACAGCGATGACTACTGAACCGGAATCCTCCGTGGGTTCGATAGCGATGACTAATGTATCGGGATCCTCTAAGGGTCTGACAGTTCTGACTTCTATTCTTGTATCCTGTGTGGGTCCGACAGAATAGCTGGTCCTGTATCCTGTGTGGGTCCGGCAGAATAGCTGGTCCTATATCCTGTGTGGGTCTGACAACTTAGCTGGTCCTGTATCCTGTGTTGGTTCGACAACTTAGATAAATCAGTAACTAAATCCGATCATCTCTATCACTCTACGAAAGATGTATACCTGTGTGAGCCGAGTCTTGTCTTCCAATCATTATCATCGATGTGATTGACTTTACTTCCTTTGTGGACTGGGTTGTGTTTGAGCTCGAGAGTTGGAGCCAGACTGTGACTGGTTACTTAAGTACATGTATGGGCATATACCTAAGTAGGGTTGGTTGGTACTTCGTGATTGTATCTTTCTATTGTGGTTTATCCTTTGTGGATTCTGGGAGACTTTCGGGGGTCTCGGGGTCCCCTACTGAGTATTGTTATACTCACTCCTGCACGGGCTCTGCCCACACCTTGTTGTGTTCTGTGCAGACGACGAACATCATTGATCGAGGCTGAGAGTGACGGACGAGAGGCTGATCGGAGCTGGACTAGACGAGACGTACTGCAGGGACGAGTTGTTCGAGTTCTGTACCTACCCTTCAGGTAGGATTTCCCGGTGGACGATCTAGGAGTTGTTTTCCCTTTTTACTTGTACTTGTTGTTCAGTTGGGTTTGTATACTGGCCCACTTACTTTCAACACACCTTATTTTTCTATTTTAGTACTTGTTTCCTCTACTGCTTGTGTTCAGACTGTGTGTGTTACAAGTTTAAAGGCAATGCCTTCCCTTTTTATCAGGGATTCGCCTTTGGTGCTAGTCGTCAGCCCCTGGCCTATGGAAGTCAGGCTTGGGGTAGTCACTACACGGGCCCCGAGGACGGGTCGTGACAAATTGGTATCAGAGGAGTCAGTTCTACCGCAAAACTTGGACTCTGATTCTTTTAACAACAATAGTGTTAAGTGTTTTGGGTGTGCTTATCAGTTTAGGGAAACCGGTGTTGGTGCGGCGGCCGACGTATCCATACACTAGGACTCTGACTTCTGATCTCCGACTCAGTGCACAAAAACACTGATTGCGTGTGTGTTTCCTTTGAAAAAGTTTTATTCGTGATTACTTTGCGTCAGCTCATCAGGTATATTGTTTTAATCGTGACACGCCTGTTTATTTTCAGGATGTCCCCACGAAGGCAGCCAGCCAGGGTTCTGAGTTTCGTACGAGATGGTAGCCCACCGAACGACGAGGCCTCGGTGTAGGGTCCTATCACAGCGGAGGTATCAACGATACCACTACCCGCTGGACCACTGATACCACCAGCTCCAGCAGCAGAGAGTGCATGCCGCCTGAGTGCGTTGCACGAGTTTCAGCGCCAGAGGCCACTCAGGTTCTGGGGAGAGACGGACCCACAAACAGCTGAGGATTGGCCGGAGGCTGTCGTGAGAGTTTTCAGATTGGTAGGGACACCAGCCGACCTCATGGTAATCCTTGCCGCGAGTCTCCAGCATGCAGCAGCATGCAGATGGTGGAGCCTGATGCTCCAGGTGCATGACGGGGCATCATTACTCTAGACATACTTCGAGAGTCTCTTTCGCTCAGAGTTTGTTCCAGCCACCCTTCGTGCGGTGCAGATTCAGGAGTTACATCATCTGAAACAGGGCAACAAGACAGTAGCTCAGTACTCAGCGAGGTTCACCGACCTCTCGTGCTACTCCAAAGATATGGTATATGACCCGTTCTTCAGGGTCCAGACCTTCGAGCAGGGGCTCAGGCATGAGATCAGAGCTTCGATGATTCCCGTCAGCATTCCGACGCAGGCGGGGGTGCTGGAGCGAGCCCTTCTAGTGGAGAGTTTTCTCACCGAGCAGTCACCAATAGCGAGACCCACCTTAGGGCGACACGTAGCAGAGTCTTCTGCAGCCGGCAGTAGACAGATGACGCAGAGGTCCAAGCGGACCAGGCCATCAAGTGGGCGACCCCAGGATACAGGTTCGGTTGTGCGGGGCACACGAGACAGAGCCAACTATACGAGGAGCAGACAGTGCTATGCATGCGACGGGCAGGGCCACATGGCTCGTGATTGCCCGACCCGCCATGCAAATGAGCAGCAGACAGTAGAGGGACCTCCCAGGCAGAGGCAGAGGTTCGACCGTGGTGGTTCGCCTGGAGCAGGCGGACGTGGCAGAGGAGCTGACCGAGCTGCGGGTGGTGGATGACGTTTCGAGGCTCTACCACCACCACCACAAGGAGGTCCACCCCGACCACAGGGAGCTGGCAGACAGAGGCGGGCTCAGCTCCAGGCAGTTGAGGCCTATGACCACGACGCACCTGAGATGATTCGAGGTACTATCTGTGTCTACTTCACCCTTACTGTAGTACTTATAGACATATGTGCAAGTCATTCTTTTATTGCCACTTCCCTCGTTTGGAGCTCGGAGATTCCGACGGAGCCGTTGACTCGATCCTTACGACTATAAACTCCTACGGGAGCAGACTCGACGATTACGCACTGGTGCCGGCAGTGTGAGTTTACTCTAGGAGGCGAGAGCTTCGGCTGAGATCTTCTTGTAGCAGCGTAGGCCTTACGATGTCATCTTGGGTATGGACTGATTATCCACAGTTCATGCTCATATTTACTGTATTAGGCGAAAAGTGCGGTGTATCCGCACGGATGGGACCAGGTTCACCTTCACTGGAGAGAAGGGAGCCTTTGCAGCGCATGATTGACTTACATAGAGGAGGGGGCAGCCGATCACACATAAGTTGGCTAGTCTCATCCTCAGAGCAGTTGATGTGCAGAGTCCGAGTTTTCCTATTGTGGTGGATCAGTACGCAGATGTTTTCCCTGACAACGTTCCAAGACTACCTCCTCGCAGAGAGGTAGACATCTACATTGACCTGTACCCCGGGACGACACCGATATCTACTCCAGCATATCGGATGGCTCCCGCCGAGCTTCGTGAGCTGTGGGTATAACTGGAGGACTTGCAGTGGAAGATATTTATCTGACCCAGTGTTTCACCCTGGGTATCTCTAATTTTGTTCGCCAAGAAGGCAGATGGGAGCTTGCAACTGTGTGTCGACTACCGTCGCCTGAATCAGGTGACCGTGAAGAACAAGTACCCACTCCCGAGGATTGACGACCTCTTTGATCAGCTCAAGGGAGCATGATGGTTCTCGAAGATAGACCTCAGGTCAGGCTATCACCAACTCAGAGTTCGAGATGAGGATGTGCAGAAGACGGCCTTCAAGTGTCGGTATGACCACTACGAGTTCTTGGTTATGCTCTTCGGCGTAACCAACGCACCAGCAGTGTTCATGAGTCTCATGAACAGGATCTTCCAGTCTTACCTCGATCGCTTTGTCATAGCCTTTATCGACGACATACTGATCTACTCGACAACTGAGGAGGAGCATGCCTATCATTTGCGGGTAGTACTAGACACACTCAGAGAGCATCGACTTTATGGTAAGCTCTCGAAGTGCCAGTTCTGGATTCGAGATGTTTACTTTCTGGGACACGTCATCTCAGAGGCTGGAGTTGCAGTGGATCCAGCGAAGATCGAGGCAGTACTTGCTTGGGAGCCACCTAGGAGTGTGACGAAGTTACAAAGTTTTCTGGGACTGGCTGTGTACTATCGGAGATTTGTGCCAGACTTCTCCAGAGTTGCAGCACCACTTTCAGCATTGACAAAGAAGGGACAACCCTTCGTGTGGTCAGATAGATGCCAGCAGAGCTTTTAGGAGCTGAGGCAGAGGTTGACCAGTGCGCCTATCTTGAGGCTACCGGAGGAGGGCGTAGGGTACGTAGTTTACTGCGACGCATCAGGGACCCGACTCGGGTTTTTCCTGATGCAGAAGCGAGCATTGATCACGTATGATTCACGGTAGTTGAGACAGCACGAGCAGAACTACACTACCCATGACCTGGAGTTAGCAGCAGTGGTCTTCGTCTTGAAGATGTGGCGACACTATCTGATGGATGAGTGTTTTACACTCTACTCTGACCACCATAGTCTCAGGTACATCTTCTCACAGAAGGACCTGAACCTGAGACAACGACGATGGCTCAAGTTCTTCCAGGACTATGACTTCGAGATAGTTTATACTCCCGGGAAGGGGAACGTTGTAGAAGATGCTCTCAGAAGGAGATCAGACATTCAGCTGCTAGGAGAGGTGACAAAGCAGCTGGCTGCGTTGCAGATATCTTTTGTGGATAGAGATGGAGCATCCTTTCTGAAGTCTCTCACAGTCACTCCTCCACTTTTTCAGCGAGTCAGAGAGGCACATTGTGGGGACATTGACTGTGAGACGCGACGTGCTCAGATATCCTCAGGGCATACACCTGATGAGTTTTCTAAAGGTGGGGAGCACGTCATCCTCTACAGAGGACGTACCATGGTACCAGTTGCACTACAGGAGGAGGTGTTGAGGGAGTTCCACCCTTCCCCTCTAGCGGTACATACAGGAGTGGTGAAAATGTATCAGGACCTCAGACGACAACACCGGTGACTGGGTATGAAGAAGGCGGTAGCAGAGTTTGTCTCGCGATGCCTCACTTGTCAGCAAGTGAAGGTGGAGCACCAGGTTCCAGCAGACTTGGTTCAGCACTTAGAGGTCACAGAGTGGAAGTGGGACGGGATATCCCTGGATTTCATGACGAGACTTCCACGTACATCCAGAGGACACGATTCTATCTGGATGATTGTCGACCGACTCACCAAGTCAGCCCACTTCCTACCGATCAAAGAGCAGAGCTCGGTAGAGAGCTTGAGACGCCTCTACGTACATGAGATCGTACGACTTCATGGTGTGCCATCGACGATCGTCTCCGATCGAGATGCTCGTTTCACTTCCCGGCTATGGAAGGGGTTGCAGGAGGCTTTTGGGACGCAGCTTCGCTTGAGCACCGCCTTCCATCCTCAGACGGATGGCCAGACTGAGAGGACCATTCAGACTCTCGAGGACATGCTCTGTTCATGCGTCCTCGACTTTGGTCGCAGCTGGGAGGATCAGTTTCCCTTGGTAGAGTTTGCGTATAACAATAGCTACCACTCTACCATCGGGATGACACCTTACGAGGCACTGTACGTTCGACCTTGCAGATCGCCTCTGTGCTGGACTGTCCTAGGGGAGTCAGCACTTGTAGGACCAGAGATGGTGCAGACTACGACGGAGAAGGTGCAGATCATCCAGAAGCGGATGAAGACTACACAGAGCAGACAAAAGTCCTATGCTGATCGGAGACGAAGACCATTGGAGTTCGAGGATGGCGACCACATCTTCCTACGGGTCTCACCTCGACGAGGTCTGCGAAGATTTGGCCAAGGCGGCAAGTTGTCTCCGCGATTCATTGGACCATTCCAGGTCTTCAGCAGAGTAGGTGAGGTGGCTTACCGCCCGACCCTTCTACCTCAGTTGCACCGGGTGCACGACATCTTCCACGTATCTCAGCTAAGGAGATACGTGCACGACCCGTCCCTCATCATCGACCATGGGGAGCTGGAAATCGATGACAGAACGACATTCACAGAGGTTTCAGTCGAGATTGGGGATCGACAGGAGCGGGTCCTACGTGGACGATCGATTCCTCTGGTGCGCATTCGCTGGCAGCACGAGAACCTCTAGGAGAGCACATGGGAGCGGGAGGCTCAGATGCGTGCTCAGTACCCCCATTTGTTCCCTTAGTGTGTGTTGTAGCTTACGGGGACGTAAACCTTGAGGTTGGGAGAATTTAAAGACCCGAAAATTCCGTGGATTTTTTTTAAATACACAGGAATTTTACGAGTCTGTAGTTTCTGATGGTGCTTGATTCCGAGGCCCGGTGTGCCCGAAATCAAATTCTGAAGTTTTGTTCGGGTACGTTCAGTAAACGTACGTGCGAGATTTTATTTCTTTTGAATCGGTGCTCGGAATTGAAATCTGAGGGCACCGTTGAACTCACAACGCCAGTATTCGCTTAAGGAGGCCTTTACCGCAGTTGCGTTTCAATGTGAATGGATGTTATTAATTGGGGTTCCTAAATAAATTAGATAAAAATATGTGTGACATATTTTTATTTGAAAGGTAGTTAAAACCTCCAAAGGGAGGTTGGAGGTGGGACCCATCACACCCTAACCACCCTTGGGAGGATGTTTTAGGGTGGGCCCCACCCGAACCCTTTAACTCCTCTAAACCCCCCTTTAAACCGTTGAGCTCCCCATTAATAGGGGAAACTCTTGGACTTCCCATTAATGTGTCAACACTCCCTTGTAATTAATTAATTGAGTCCCTTGAAATTCTTGCCAACTCCATTCATTTAATTAAGTGAACCAACTTAATTAATTTGAATTATTTTGAACGCATGCCAACCATTAAAATAAGGGATAAGCTTATTTTATTTTGGGTTGACATAATCGTTGGAGAGTTTGGTTGGAAGAACATCATCCTCTCGACGAAGAACGCTCCTCATCTCCGAAGAACGACTATACCGTCTACGATCTTCGACCATGCCGCAAGAGAAGGAGCCACACGCGAGGAACGTCGGCGACGCTTCATACTCGAATGTTTCCCGACGTCCGCCCTCTTTCCGCGACTTCGACAACGTACATCGAATCGAGGTAGGAGGAAATTGTATTATTTTTACGTATGAAATATACCCACGTACTTCGACGTTTATTTAGGGATCACCTAACACGGAGGGCGCGGGCCGAACAAACATGACCCGACGTTCCTCCGTTGAATCTTGTTTGGTTGATGTTGGAGGCGGAGTCGAAAGGGCGCGGTGTCGTCGCACCGCGCCGGAGAAGAACTTCAACGGATGAAGAAGCGCGGCGCTGACGCGCCGCGCAGTGGAGCCAAAGGCCGCGACCAGGTCGGGCCGCGACGGTGGTGGCGCGGCGCCGTCGCATTGCACGGAGGGCAGTAGGACTGCGGCACCGTTGCGCCGTGGTGGAGGTGCGGAGGCGGCCGACCGAGCCGGCTGCCTGGAGCGGGACCGCGGGACGACCGGGCGGCCCGCTGGAAGACCGCGACACCGCGTGGAGGACGCGACCTGCGTCCGCAGGCCGCTCGGCTGGACGAACCGACCGGCCGCGTGCCGGTCGGGCTGGAGAACTGCTGCGCCCGCAGGCGCCGCGTGGGAAGAACCGCGGCCCGCAGTGCAGGTCGTGTGCGCCGGACCGAACCGGCCGGCTACGGCCGGCCGAGCAGAGGAGGAGGCGGCGCCGTTTGGCACCGCTAGGCGAACCGGACCGGCCCGCAGCGTGGGCCGGGTCCGCGGGTGGGCCGACCCCCAGCCGGGTCGGACCTGCTGAGCCGGGTCGGGCCGAGCCGCCAGCCCACTGGGCTTGGCGGGCCGGACCCGTCTTCGCTTAAATGCGAATAACACCTAGACCGCGCGTCCGATTGAAGCGCCGTCTGCGGCACTAAGACCCTCACGACGAGGTGTCCCTTTTGATACACTCTAAGTGAGTTTCGTACAAATTTGGAAAACGGCCGGGTTTGGATTGAGCGTAAATCCAACCGAGCCCCTGGAACAGAAATGCCAATAACTCTCAGACCGGGCGTCCGATTGACGTGTCGTCTGTCTCGTTGAGTTCTTTTTGATGAGACAGAACTACATGATACATCAACTCAGAACTTCGTGATAGTTGATGTATCGATACTTGGCTTGAGGAGCGGACCCTCCCGGAATCGAGCGTGCTGTGTGCCGGAACCCTAGGGCTGGCTACGACTGCGATGACTACTGTACCCAAATCCTCCGTGGGTTCGACAACGTTGACTACTGAACCAGAATCCTCTGTGGGTTCGATAGCGATGACTACTGTACCTGGATCCTCTATGGGTCCGACAATTCCGAATTCTGTTCCTGTATCTTGTGTGGGTCTGACAGAATAGCTGGTCCTATATCATGTGTGGGTCTGACAGCTTAGCTGGTCCTGTATCCTGTGTGGGTCTGATAACTTAGATGAATCAGTGACTACATCTGATCATCTCTATCACTCTACGAAAGATGTATACCTGTGTGAGCTGAGTCTTGTCTTTCAATCATTATCATCGATGTGATTGACTTTACTTCCTTTGTGGACTGGGTTGTGTTTGGGCTCGAGAGTTGGAGCCGGACTGTGACTGGTAACTTAGGTATATGTATGGGCATATACCTAAGTAGGGTTGGTTGATACTTCGTGATTGTATCTTTATACTGTGGTTTATCCTTTGTGGATTCTGGGAGACCTTCGAGGGTCTCGGGGTCCCCTACTGAGTATTATTATACTCACCACTGCACGGGCTCCGCCTGCACCTTGTTGTGTTCTGTGCAGACGACGGATAATAGTGATCGAGGCTGAGGGTGACGGACGGGAGGCTGATCGGAGCTAGACTAGACGGGACGTACCGCAGGGACGAGTTGTTCGAGTTATGTAGCTACCCTTCAAGTAGGATTTCCCGGTGGACGATCCAGGAGCTGTTTTCCCTTTTTACTTGTACTTGTTGTTTAGTTGGGTTTGTATACTGGCCCACTTACTTTCAGCACACCTTACTTTTATATTTTTGTACTTGTTGCCTCTACTGCTTGTGTTCAGACTTTGTGTGTTATAGGTTTAAAGACAATGCCTTCCCTTTTTATCAGGGATTCGCCTTTGGTGCTAGTCGCCAGCCCCTGACCTATGGAAGACGGGTTTGGGGTAGTCACGGCACGAGCCCCGAGGATGGGTCGTGACAATTCCAAATGAGAAAAAGATCAGGTAAGTTTTTATTGCTCTTAATGATGAGATTTCACCAAGGATGGATGGTTTTCCTGGGTATTTTTATATTTCTGTTTTGGATATTATATCCTCTCTAGTGAATGAAGCGATGTAATAATTTTTTATAGGGGGTCACATCCCAAGAGTGGTTTGTGCTTCAATGATGGTTCTTATCCATATAGTAAAGGATCCGATGAATATCAATAAATATAGGATCATTTTTTTTGTAATTTTTATTACAAAATTCTTACTTTTGTCTTTAACACGAGGTTGGGTATGGTTCAGCCTCAAATAATATCAAAATAACGACATGTGTTCATCTATGGGTGGAGCCTTCATGGTGCGGTGGCTGTTACAAAAGGGATGATGGATGATATCAATATGAAATCTATTGGTTCTAATATCATGATCACAGTGTACATGTAAAAGGCATAAGATTGGATGGTGTATGGTTTGATATTGAGAGTTATGAGTAGCTTCGGTTTTAGAGGTTGGGAATGTGTCCTTTTGTTTTGGTGTCATGCTTCATTGTGTGTTTTTATTTCTCTTCTAGGATGAAATTTTGCGTTATTCAAATCAGCTTGGGGACTTCATTAGGGGGATCTAGTTTCACTCAGTCTCTTAATTTTTTCCCATGATGATATATCTAGGAACTATAATCATGGGCAATCATGTAGGGAGGTCATTTCTTTTAAGAACAGTTATGGGATAGACATCATTTGTCACCAAATTTTTGATAAATCCATGCATTTATTTCTAAATGGCATGAAGAATTATATTGTGGGCATCATGAAAATTATGAAAATGGATGGTGTTTGGAGTGGAAAAAATCAATCTTTGTTAGAGTAGTCTCTATATACTGAAATCCTACATGAATCATCATGTACGTTATACTCAAGAGAAACCTGGCATCCAAATAAGACACATTCCAATGTTTTATCTTGGCACCCGTATTTCATATGAAAAAAATAGAAAATGTGATATTTGAGGATTTTGTAAGATGTGTGACTGGAAGAATTTATGATTGAAAAAATTAGATGCTCTCATTTCGAGGTAGGATAATGTTAGTTAATAGTGTTCAAATGTCCATACTTATGCATATTCTATTAGTTATATAATATCTACAAGGTACTATTGTAGGGATGTAAAATATTATGAATTATTTTGTCTTGGAATTTAAACCGGAGGGGAGAAGTCATTTGGCCTCATGGAAAATAATTGAATGGAACACAACCGAGGGTGGAGTTAACCTACGAACTGTGGAAATGAAAATGCATGGAATGCAAGGAAAAATGGCATGGGGAATGATTGGAGTAAGATATTTTTGGACCAGGATCATGAAGGATAAGTACAATGAGGAATATAGAATGTGGGATGATATTCCTGGTAAACTATCTAGCATGGAAAGATGCATGGTCAATCATTTTAGCATTTGAAGGATAGTGTTTGTGGGTGGTCAGGAGAGGTGACATGAATTATTGGAAAGATAACTGGGCAGGCCCCCCTTTGTTCTTTCTGGGCTATCCAACCCCAAACATCACTTTTTATCAAGACAATATACATACAAGACTTATCTCGACCTCCATGGATGAGATGAAAAATCTTATATTTGAAAGGATTATTTTACTGGATAGTCTGGAAAGTTTTGCGTACACTATTTCATCCTCGGGAAACTTCAGCTCTCAGGATTTCAGTTAAAATTGTATGGACGAAGGGATACTAATGAATAGGCTACTAAACAATGGTGCACAAAAATCCCAGTGAAACATAACATTCTTATTTGGAGAGTCTGCAAAAGAGAAATTCCCACTAAGTTAAGTATTCAATGGAAAGGAGTGCAACTGGCTTCTCGTTTCATGTGATATGAGATGCCCAACATTGAAATTATTAGGTATTATTTATTGATAGTGAATGATTCATCTTTTCATCGAATCTCATCAGGACGAATCTGGGTATTGATGTTCTGGGTTATGATATGTGTACGATCTTTTCCTCGTTTCGTTGGATCGAGCAGTGATCTGGTGTTTGTTTTTGGGGGAATGACCTGTTCTTCAGTGTGATGGGTTTTATGTGAATCTCGAAACAGACAAATACAAGGTAAGAGATTCTCTTTTTTATTCCATACAGTCCATGTTTTTTCATTGGTAGAAGGGTTGAGTGCCCTTCTTCTTGGGGTAGATGAATTGGTCTATAGTATTGGGCTACACTATAGGGTAGTGATAGGTTTTGAAGGCAGGGACCTCAATCCTCAAGGAAGATGGTTCATGTGGCTACTCCCATGCTGAATGTTGATGGATCATTTATCCAGGTTCTCATGAGGGGAGGAGTCTTGGTTTGTGATAATAGGGGTTAAGTGTAGATCATGTTATCTTCTTATTTTGGGCTGGGTAATTCCATGGAAGCAGAATTTAAAACCAAGCTTAGTGGATTCTCTCTTTACAGGTTGTACAGCATTCAGATTACCTCAATTGATTCATACTCTAAACTCCGTTTCAGCTTCTTGAGTGGCATTGAGAACCTGGTGATAGTGTCATTATTTTCTATGATATAAGCTCTCTTTCAAAAGATTGTAACTTAATTTTTATTGGTGATTCCCAATTGATTCACCATTTTATACCTACATTAGTTAAATTTATTGAATAAAAAATAGTTTTTGTGTGATGTTAAACCCTACATGATTATTGGGAGATTTATTTTTTTACTTGAACTGAAAATCGGATCAGGGAAAAACAATTTTTTTGACAATTTTATGAGGAAAATTTTATTACTGATAGGAGCTTGATAGTTTCTACCTAAGGGGGTTCTTTTCTTGATAAAACCCCACTAGTTCATACTATTCTAATAGCTTAGAACAAGGGGTATCCATACTATTCTAAAAAAATTCCTAATAGCTTAGAACAAGGGGCTCGATTCATGTATAAATACACCATAAGGGCATCCATACTATTCTAAAAACATCTTGAGTGTGATACATAGTGATATTAACACCATGTTGTGGTTCATGATGTTATTCGATAGTTTACCATACCAACACCAATATGATAAACTTCTCGAGACTCAAGTTAGCTACTGAATTTTTTCATCAATTGATAATGTTAGTGACTAGTTCATACAAATGTAAGAGTTCCATAAATCTTGAAATAAATTTTTCCTTGGGAGTCTATTGAAATGAAACAATTAGCTAATTAATTTGTAACCAAATATGGATTAAAACCAAATGTGTTATATATAATCAAATAATTTTTTATACACCATGTAGAATAAGGAAGGGTGTTCCATGGAAAAATAATTTACTTGTAGACTAGACAATCCAAGGATGAAGGATATTCCTAACCTAGGATAAAATTATAGTATGATAAACCCAGTCAGAAATCTTAAGACAACCTCTGAGAAACTATTAACCAATAAAAAATCATTTCAAATAGTTTTTGAACCCAAATCGGTTAAATGGATAAAATAATTAGTAGAATTATATATCAAATGATTGTATTAATTCCTTCAAAAACCAAAGTGAACACCATAGGAAAGAAGAATATTAGATCCATGTAACATAGAACTGCCACTGAGTTAAATTTTTTCTAGGATGTGATTTTTGAACATGATTATTCTAAGGAATATTCCACACTTCCTTCCAGATTTAGATTTCGTTGAACTGTGATGTTCCTTGGTTCAATTGGAAAATTGAGAGGGGGAGTGGGTGAATCAGTGATAACCATTCTATGATTAAATTGATGAACAATCCTCTATGAATAACTAAGGTATCAATGTTCTATTTCATTACTATATCGACCTTTCCCATATGCAATCAAATAGGAATCAACACCTCAAATAGTTATTTTAATAGTGTTTGGTCCCAATGTGTTGTGTACCTACTCTTTTATTTCATAGGGTAGAGTTATAAGACCTTGTATTCCTTTAGTAAAAACATGTGATTACATGTACAATAAATATACTGAATAGATTGAAAATAGAAGAATGTTTTTGAGAGATATATCCATAAATCCCCATCCAAATCTTCAGGATGTATTTATATAGGCTCCGACCAGTTTGAGATATCTTTCAAAAATATACATCCTTCTCCTGATGGGGTATTTTTACTATATCCCGACTCTCTTTAAAGATTCCTTCAAAAGAACACATGATAAGGATTTCAAATGATTATATATTATGATGTATGAGTATGTCATCCATTCTCAATAACATAATGTTCATTATTTTCCATAGTTTCCAACTTCACCAGGAACTTAAATGTTCCAAGAATAACCACCATGAAGTTTTAGATTATTCTTTTTTAATAAATACAAGCTTAAGTAGTGTAACGTCCTGACCCGGGTGCCACACATCGGTTCCCCGGGCCAGACCACCACATAACCTCAGGTGTGCCTCCCCATACACCAGAAGTTGCCGATTATAAGTGAGGTTCTAATATTGATCATGGGGAGACCATACCCTCTTTTATCAGAGTAATAATCCAGTAGGAAATAGGAAACAACAACTGAATAACATATAACTACAAATAGAGATGTACCAGTATCACAAGATGACCGACACTTGAAATACACTTGCAAAACTAAACAGTAAACACGACATGGTAAAGTATGTGCCATGTGTCAAAATGAATCAAATGTAAAGACACTGACAACTCCCCCAACTAGGTCCCGAATCATGTTCGATTCCCTCATCTATGCTCCATTCCATATCAACCATCTAACATAGGGCCTTTGACCTTATCCTATCCAACAAACCTGAACTCTTTTTGGGTATCAATCATGCATCTAGAGTAGGGTCTGAGTACAACTCAGTAAGCCACCACTAATGGTGTCTAAAACAATATCCAGTCAATAATAGTGTATGCAGTTTTATAAAGACTAAAATACATGAATAAGTATATAATTATCACATTATTATATATTCTTTATTTAACCACATAAACCCCTAGGTTCATGAGGACACCCGCACCTCAATACATGTTTTGGCTTGTGTCGGAGTCTAAATCATTTCACATTACCAATTCACAATTCATTAAAAAATGGGCATTCATTATCCTTTTCATTTCAAGTTATAATACGGCTCATTGGAACCATAGTGCAATGACAACAATTTGAGGTTAGGTCATCATGACTAGGACCCTATGGTCTTGGGAAGCAGCAGACCTTGTCCCACACATATTTATCACTATAGTATTTGTATGCAGCAAACCATGTCCCACACACGTGGTCTTTGGAAGCACAAGACGATGTCCCACCCATAATTATCAACAAAATAATTTCTATAGGCTTCAAAATTAGTATACCATGTCCCACACACGTGGGCTTTTGAAGAAGTAGACCATGTCCCACACATATCAAATATATCGCTATATCACATCAATAATTAATAATCAACATGAATCCTCTTATCACAATTAACTATCAAAATATTCCATTAATTAATTCCTAAAGTAATCCATGTTCATTTATTAATCAATAATTAATCAATCACATCAAACTCCTTTAATTAATTCAATAGTCAATTAATCATACATATCCCATTTACTATTTCTTCAATTAATTAATCACATCACTCCCATTAATTATTTAAACAATAAATTAACCCTATAAGGTCCATTAAATAATTCAAAAGTTAATCAATAATTTCACAATACCAGTATCTCATTATTAATTCCATGATTAATTATATAAATCTCTATCTCAATATCTCATAATTAATTCCACAATAAATTATCACCAAGTCCCACAATTTCACAATTCCTTCATTAGTTAATTCACCAGATTAATTACTTCCATTAAGAGTTTGAATTGCTAAAAAACTATAGAAATTATACAATTTTTATACATGTAATCAAAATTACAACTATGGGATTTGAATATTAGACAACCTAGCTCAATTCATTGATGAATGATCACCCAAAGGAAATCCCTTAAAATTAAGCAGCACAACAACGTTGAACGAGATCTAGATCTAAAACCTAAATCAAGATCAAATAAATAATGATCCCTCTAATCTATATCTAGATCAATAATCCAAGATATTGATCCACAACAATGGATATAGGCCTATCCCAAAAATGGAATAACTACCAACAAAATAATTGGAGAATGAGTGAAGGAAGAATGTGAAACCTAGCAGGATAAGATTCTCTTACCGTGAGGGGTGAAGATATTTGATATGAGATTCTAATTAAGAATAATATAGGCTTGGAATCTATACAGGAGGCTCTAAAATCAAAATAAAATAAGCTGGTTTGAGTTTGGGGAAAATAGGTTGAGTTTTAGGGGTTTTGGAGATTTAAAATCTAATTTTCACGTTGAATTAAAATCCGAGCACGATTTCTTGGGAAGGGGTGCACAATTTCCCCTAACCACATGCCTAAACCATGTGCCTCCTTTGTAGGGGTTCTATGATTACTTCTAAGAGCTTGAATGTATTGACAAACTATGTTATAACCATGCAAATCCCCAATATCCAGGGAATCACGGTTTACTGGGCTGGGATGCACAATTTTCTCTAACACTGCGCCAACTGCGCATAGCCCTATTTATTTAAAATTTTCTTAATCTCAACACAAAAAATACCCATGGTAAAACCCAACCAAAGTGTGTTCAAACAAACCAAAATGAATTACCATAAATCAAGCCCAAGTCATCTCCTAAAAAGTTCAAGATATTACTAACTCCCCACCTTATAACAACTCGTTCTCGAGCTGCACTACCAAACATCTTAAAGATTCCGAGCCAAAAATATCAGGCCAAAAAGACCTTATATCTGACTCCCTTTCCCAGGTTTCATCCTACACACTCGCATGTTTCCATAGTACACGAACAATCAATACGGTCTTTCCCTACAACACTTTCTCATTATGATCCAACACACGTATTTGATACCCCTCAAAGGAATCTTGTATCTCAAACATATCACCATCCACCGAGATCACATGAGAAGGGGTAGGGTGATACCTCTGTAGTTGTGAAACATGAAAAATGTCATGCATAATATTGTATTTTTGTGGAAGGGACAATCGGTACGCCACTTTCCCGATTCTCTCCACAAGATGAAATGGTCTAATGAACCTGGGCTCCAACATGCCATGTCTTCATATCCTGTGGTGATCAATCTAGGTGACACCCGAAAAAATACACGACCACCCTCTATAAAATCTAAGAGTCGTCAACATCTATCAGCATACGACTTCTTTCAACTCTAATATATAGCTATACACTCCAAATAACCTGTAATTGTTCCATTGTCTCCTGCACAAGACTCAATCCCAACAATTATGATTCACCTACCTCTATTTAACATAGATTTGATCTGCATGACATACCATAAAGAGCCTCGTATGGTGACACCATTATATTTTCCTAATAACTATTTTTATAGGAAAAATAAACCAAAGCTTAGCTCCTTTACCAAGTTCCTCCAATGTCTAGGAAACATTCTAGAATCATATCCTCAAGTACCTATATCATTCACTCTGACTTCCCATCTATCAGTAGGTGACAATCTGTACTCCATAAAAAATGCGTACCAAGATCCTTCTATAAGACCTTCCATAATATTGAATTAAAGCTCTTGTCATGGTCTGAAACTATAGTAAGTGGCACCCCATGCAGACAGACTATTTCCTGAACATACAAATCTCATAGCTACTCCACTGATAAAATCTCCCATGAAGGTAAGAAATGAGCTACCTTTGTCAAACATTCTACAACCACCCTAATAGAATTATTCTTTTGAGGCATCCTCAGGAGACCCTCCACAAAATACATAGTAACTTCATCCCACTTCCATTCAAGAATGGGAAATTATTGTAGTAAACCTCCAGTTCATTGATTCCTGACCTTCACCTATTGATAGGTGTAACAATGTTTCAAAAACCCTTCTATTTCCTTTTTCATGCCCGACCACCAAAAATATCGACGTAGGTCACAGTACATTTTGGTCACACCTGGATATACCACATATGTCAAGACATGTAATTACTGCATTAACTCATCTCTCATGCTCATAGGCACAAAAAACTCGATCTCTAACATTGATGATTTCATCCACATATATGCTTCAATATGAAGGTGACTCCCCACCTGCAAGGCTATCCCTCAAGGTCAATCATTCTAGATCCTCATACTGCATGTATCTAATCTGGATGAAATGTGTAGACTCCACTAAAACTGGTACGAGGGTCATCTTCTTCTAACTCTCTGGAATAACTACATTTATCTCATCCAACAAACCCATCGTATTCCACTCAGTAGTAGACTCTTGAACTTCCTGAGTCAGAGCATTCATGCTAAAATCTTCATAATCACTATTTCTCTTTCGGGGTGTATATTCTAGAATCAAATCAAATGACTACATACACTAAAATTCTCACCCAATAGATAATTCGACTAATAGTTCAAAGAATAAACCACCGCTACCAACTTGAGGTCATGTGTAGGGTAGTTCCATTCATGCAACCTCAACTACTAAGACCCATACACCAAAAATTGATATCCTTGCATAAACACTGATCCAAGTCCTATCTTAGAAGAATCACAATAAACCGTATGCTCCTCACATGGAATGGGTAGGATCAAGATCGATGACGACGTCAGCTACTTCAACTCCTGGAAATCATCCTCGCATGCTTCCAAACTTTCAAACATTATTCCTTTTTGGCCAAGACAGCAAGCGATGTTTCCAATCGGGAAAATTCATGGATGAACCTCCAATAATATTTTGCTAACCCTAGAAAGATATGGATTTCAGAAGTGTTCTTTGGATGCTCCCAATATACAAATGCCTGTAAATTCTCTGGGTCCAATGACACACCTTCGTTTGAGATGACATGTCCTAATAAGTGTACTAGATTAATCCAAAACCAACATTTATATATCTTGGGGGTATAACGAATTCTCTATAAATGTACTCAATATAATTTCAAGGTGATGGGAATGATCTTCACGAGTCTTATATTATACCAATATTTCATCCAAAAAGACAACCAAAATCTGATCCAGGCACAAATGAAAGATTTTATCCATCAAGGCCATAAATACTGACGGTGCATATTTCAAACCAAAAAACATTATGTCAAACTCATACAGGACATACCTACTTTTGAAAGCAGTCCTCGATATATCAGAAGTTCTAAATATCAGCTAATTATACCTTTAACTCAATTCAATCATGTAAAAGACACAAGATCCCCTAAACTGGTCAAAATGATCATATACACATGGAGGATGATATTGATTCGTCATAGTCAACCGGTTCAACATCCAGTAGTTGACACATAAGCATAGAGTCAGGTCAGCCTTCTTAGAAAATAGCACTAGTGAACTCCAAAGAGATGTAGTCAGTCAAATAAATCCTTTATCCTCTAACACCTCCAGCTGAGACTTGAGATCTTGAATCTCTGTCAATGCCATTCGGTATAGTGGAATTGAAACTGGCTTAGCACCCAATATGAGATCAATTGTGAATTTCACATCTCTCTAGTGGTATCCAATATATGTATTTAGGAAACACATCCTAAAACTGATCCACTATAAGTGGAATGGAATCCCACTTCACACCTTCAACATCCAGTAACAAACTAGCAACATGGGCTATGAGCTCTCCCAGTTTCTGTGCAATTGGACATTTTTGACCGTCCTAGATATCCCTGTAACGTCCCGAGCCGGGTGCCACTCAACGGGTGTCCCGAACCCGGTTCACCACGTGACCTCAAGCGCATTTCCCCAAATACCAGAGGCTGCCGACTTGCAGTGAGGGCCCAGGTCTGATAGTGGAGAAACTATGCCCTCATTTGTCAAAGTGTAGCGCAACAGAATATAATAAAAACATACATCAACAGCAGAAGCAGTAAACCATACACAACTGAAATAAACAACAGCAATGGATATAACCACCAGTATATAGAAAATGATGCTACATGTCTCAAGTTCTAAGAAAATAGCCATAACATGTTATACATCAATACAGTACAACAAAAAGCAGAGTACAACAAAACAAAACAAACAGCTGGCAGCGGCATCGCGAGCCTAGGCTCGGTCCCATGCCCTCCTACTCCACAGCAACAGTCAAGTACCTATATAGTGACTCTTGCCCCTATCCACACCTACAACAATGTAATCTGTTTGGGACGAAAAGCGTGACCCAAACAGGGTGTGAGAAATATATCTCAGTAGGCACCCACCAAAGGCCCGTGCCCAACTGCGTGTAAGCATGCAACAACAGTGTGCAATAGTAAAATGCAATAAAGTAAGCAGTACTGAAAAGTAACTAACTTAACAATTAAATTGCCATTTTATTATTCATTTAATCCATTTAATTCAGTAACATTTTTGTGCTCAATAGCACCAAGCCCTCAGGCCAACCAGTACCATGCCCCCAGGCTAAAGTAGTAAACCACGCCCTCAGGCTTGCCCTAAGGCTATACAGAATCCAACCCGCAGGTATTGACCTCAGGCGTAACAAAAATTTCCCTCAGGCGTAGGAAGTGTCACCCTCAGGCACAAAAGTTAATCCCTCAGGCACGAAAGGTTTCCCTCAGGTGAAATAGTATGTTGCCCTTAGGCTAATACATTCACGCCCTCAGGCTAATACAGTGCAGTGCCCACAGGATAATCACAACAACACTCTCAGGCTAAACAGGTAACCGGGCCATGCCCAACATGTCAAAATGCAGTAAACAAGCAATTCCTCTCAAGGAAATTCTACGATTACTACTTTAAAGGCATACCCTCGGGTATCCTGGCCAAATGGCTAAACAGTGAAACACACCCCCGGGGTGGTTTCGGATCCAAGAAACGATCCCAACCAGCATTTTATTATCACAATTTAATCACCTATGCAATTCTAGGAAATAGCAACAGCCTCAGCCACACGACACCCCAACATGGGTTCGTGGTACGAAAACGCACAAAAACGCACGATAGTTGGAAATTTACACCAAGCCACCTACCTTATACACCAACGAGCATTATACATGAACGTCGATCCAAGAATCGCCCAAGAACGACGTAGATCTGATGAAGAAGAAAACCCATTCAAACGTAAATAACTTTCCCTTAGGAAAGAATTGGTAAGAACGGCTTAAGGAGAAGAAAGGGCTTACCCGCGCGGTTCCAACGAGATCGTCCGAGGCGGTATCGGATTCCAGACGAACACTCGGCGGATCTTCAAAGGTTTGGCCTCCTCCTTTGGCTCCAAAACGGCTCAAATGCCTCCTCTGCCAAATGAGGAGGCTACTGCCTATTTTAAGCCGAAAAAACAAAGTACACGATGTGTACTTCTGAGTAAACGGCGTGTAATTATTTCATTTAACTGTTCCTCTGGCGGCAACACCACACTATTCATTCGTCGACATGAGTACACAACATGTACTCCCAAGTACACGACGTGTACTTTCGCCCAGCTGGTGGCTACACCACCGCCTTACTGTTTAGGCTTGCCGACTGACTACACGGCGTGTAAAGGACCAGTACACGGTGTGTAGTCGGTTCCTACACCCCTCGTTGCCGACATGGCTACACGCCCCGTGTACCCATCCCACACGGCCAAAAGTACACGGCGTGTGGAAAAGTACATGGCGTGTAGTTCCAAAATTTAGGATTTTCCCCGATTTTCCATATTTTCTCAAAAACACTTAAGGAAAAGAGAAAAGAAGAAGACCGTACCTCAAAAATAAGAACCGGGTTCTTACAAAATCCATCCCTTATAGAAATTCATCCCCGAATTGCCCTTCCCAGGGTGGCGAAGATAAAGCTCAGAACTGCTCTGGCCACTGAGCACGTACGTCGGCCTCCTGCTCCCAGGTCTCGTCCTGCACTCTCCCATACTGCCATAGCACCCGTACGAGTGGAACTGACCGGCCTCGGAGAACCTTCGTGCTCCTATCAACGATACGAATCAGATGCTCCACAAAGGACACATCTGCCTCCATCTCAACCTCCTCAGGCTGAAAAATGTGAGACAGGTCTGAATGATAGCGGCGCAACTGAGACACGTGGAAGAAGTCGTGCATGGCTCGGTATCGCTGTGGTAACTACAACCGATAGGCAACCGGCCCGACTCTCTCCAGAATCTTGAATGGCCCCACATGCCTCGGTGAAAGCTTACCCTGTCTCTTGATCCGCTTGTGTCCCAGCCTCGGTGAAACACACAAGAAAACCTGATCCCCGACCATGAACTCCAAAGGTCATCTGCAGCGATTAGCATATGACATCTGTCGAGACTGCGTGGTAGCCATCCGCTTCCGAATCAACTGGACCTGCTCAGATGTCTCCTGCACGAGCTGTGGTCCTAGTAAAGCTGCCTCACCTGCCTCTAACCAGCACAAGGGTGATCGGTATAACCTACCATATAAAGCCTCGTATGGTGCCATCTCAATAGTTTCCTGAAAACTATTGTTATAGGCAAACTCGACTAAGGGTATATGCTTCTCCCAAGAGCCCCCAGAGTCTAGGACGCATGCGTGCTACTTTTCCTCTAGCACCTGTATCATATGCTCTGACTGGCCATCTGTCTGAGGGTGGTATGCTGTGCTCAGAATCACCTGTGTACCCAGTGCCCTTTGAAAACTCTGCCAGAAATGAGACGTAAAGCGGGCGTCCCTATTTGAAATGATAGAATGAGGGACCCCATGAAGACGTACGATCTCTCGGATATACAGCCTCCCGAGATCGTCTACACCGTAGGTCTCCTTGATCGACAAGAAGTGAGCTACCTTCGTGAGTCTGTCCACAACAACCCACACAACGTCATTGCCTTGAGGTGACCTCGACAATCCCGTCACGAAATCCATTGTGACATCATCCCATTTCCACTCTGGAATGGGTAACTGCTGTAACAGCCCAGCTGGTCTCTAATACTCTGCCTTCACCTGCTGATAGGTGGAACATCTCGTAACAAAACCAGCTATCTCTCTCTTCATACCCGACCACCAGTACTGACGCCTCAAGTCACGGTACATCTTGGTAACCTCGGGATTAACTGCCCAAGCCGAAGCATGAAACTCCCGAATCAGCTCCTCGCGTATATCCCCTGAAACCCATACTCGTCCATGGAAATGCAAGACCTCGTCGTCGCCTATTGTCCAACCAGGAGGAGGGTCCTCACTTGCCACCGACTCCCACAGAACTAGGCCTTCCAGATCATATAGCTACCTCATCCTCACTCTATCCAGGAGGGTAGATGTCACAGCTAAAGATGAAAGATAGGTCTTCCCATGACTGTCATGCACCTCTAGATGCATCTCAGAGAACAAAGCCATGAGCTGCCACTCACCACTGGCCTCCTGCACTGCCTGTATCTGAGTCTTCCTGCTCAGTGCATCAGCTACTGCATTACCTTTACCAGGTGTATAGGCAAGCTCAAAATCGAAGGACTGTAGGTACTCAACCCACCTTCTCTGCCTCAGATTTAGGTCACACTGAGTAAAGCTATACTTGAGGCTTTTGTGGTCGGTGAAAACCACAAAATGCTCTCCCAACAGATATTGTCTCCAACAGCGCAACGCATGAAAAACTGCAACCAACTCGAGATCATGCGTCGGGTAATTCCGCTCATGTAGCCTCAACTACCGAGACCCGTACGCAACAATTCAGTCGCCCTGCATCAAAACTGCTCCCAGCCCAATCCCTGATGCATTGCAGTAAACTATATAGCTCCTCCCCTGCTCTAGGAGTATCAGGATCAGTGCTGATTTCAACCTTCCCTTCAGGTCCTGAAAATCTATCTCGCAAGCTTCTGACCAAATGAACTTCACACCCTTCTTAGTCAGTCCCGTCAACGGTGCTGCTAAGAGGGAGAAGTCCTGTATGAAGCATCTGTAGTAACCATCCAACCCTAAGAAACTCCATATCTCAAACACGTTCTTAGGCTGCTCCCAAGAAACTACTGCTCTCACCCTCTCTGGGTCTACTGCAACTCCTGCCTCTGAGATGATATGACCCAAGAAGTGAATCTGGTACATTCAAAAGTGGCACTTCGAGAGCTTAGCATATAGCCGATGCTCTCTCAGTGTACTCAATACGATCTCAAGATGGGTGGCATGGTCGTGTAGAGTGTGAGAGTACACCAAGATGTCGTCCATGAATACTACCACAAAAGAATCAAGATACGGATGAAACACACGATTCATCAGAGCCATGAAAACTACTCGCGCGTTCGTGAGTCCGAACGACATAACCAAGTACTCGTACAGACCATATCTGCTCTGAAAAGCTGTAAGCGGTATATCCGATGGTCTCACGCGTAGCTGATGATATCCCGATCTCAAGTAAATCTTCGAGAACACTCATGCTCCACGAAGCTAATCAAACAGATCATCAATCCTCGGCAAGGGATATCAGTTCTTAACCGTCAACTGGTTCAGCTTCCGATAATCCGCACAATGTCTAAGGGTACCATCCGCCTTCTTCGCAAAAAGGACCGGAGAACCCCAAGGAGAAGTATTGGGTCGGATAAATCCCTTTTCCTGCAACTCCTCTAACTACCTCTTGAGCTCCTGTAGCTTAAGTGTAGCCATCCTATAAGCAGGAATGGACACCGGTGCTGCCCCTGGCACAAGCTCAATAGAGAAATCCACCTCTCGAACCGAAGGTAGACCCGAAAAGTCATCCGGGAAGACATCCCTGAAATGATCAACAACTGGAGGAAAATCTATCTGACAAGTCCCCTGGTCATCCAGATACAAACTCGCAATCTGGGCCGTGACTCCACCTCGCCCGTGATGCTCTGGTCCAGCTCGACTCGCCTGAACATCCCACTCGCCCTTGTATAGAAACTCTCCGCCCTCTGGTGATGTGAAACTCACCCTGCGATGATAGCAGTCTATAAAGGCTCGAAAGGGAACCAACTAGTCCATCCCAAGAATGACATCATAGCTCGTCATCTCCAAGACATAGAGGCCCCATAGAAAGTGACACCCTCCAACCTCAAGGGGGCACTCCTTGCACTGACGCGCACCAACCGTTCTAGTCCCCAACGAAGTGTCTAGCGTCATGATATCAGAATAAGTAGAAACACAGAGCCCAAGGATCTCCACAACAGGTACAAATATGAAACTATGCGTAGAACCCGTATCAAAAAGTACCGAAGATAAGACATAAGCTACTAAAATAATACATCTGACTATAAAAGGTCCGTGATCCTGCTCGTGCTGGGTCTGCTGCACTGTATAAGCCTGCCCAGTGCTGCGGCCCTGCGATACAGCCTGGCTACCCTGAGCTGTCCCGCCCTGTTGCCTCTGAGATCCTGGTGTCTGGCTACCACGGCCACGACCACCATCTCTGCCTACATGCCCCGACGTATTCTAGTTCCCTAACTGGTAAGAAGCCACTAGTCCTGCTCCCGCACACAGAGTCTGCACAGAACCCCTCTCACTAGCCACTGGTAGAAACGCCCTGCAAAAGCGCTACAGATGACCCATCTTTCCGCAAGCTCGACACTCCACTGGGTCTCATGGACATTGCAGTCTCTTGTGCCCCTCTCTGACACACTGGTAGCACCTGATTGGGCCACCTGAAGACGCTTCCTGGATGGTACTGCCACCCTGAGAGAAGTTCATCTGTCTCTTCCTCTTGCCAGTTGAAATAGTAACAGTAACTGGTGCTGAACCGCCCTGGCCCACACCACTAGATTCCCGCAGGTTCCTCTCAGTAATCAGTGCCTGGTTCACAATAGCGTGCACTGAAGGCAACCTGAAAACATTCACCAGCGCTCAGATGTCATACCGAAGACCATCCTCAAAACGTCTGGCTCTCAACGTCTCATCACCCACCAACACGGGTGAAAAACGCTGAATCTCGGTGAAGCGAGCAGAATAGTCCATCACCGACATAGCTCCCTACTGCAGATTCATGAACTCTCGAGCTCTATCTGACCTCAACATCTCGGGAAAGAAGAAGTTATAGAAGACTACATGAAAATCTTCCCACTCCATGTCTCTGTGATGCTATGACTGGGTGGTAACATCCCACCACCTCTTTGCGGAATCACGCAACATTTAAGTCACGAGCTTGACCCTCTGTCCTGGAGGCATCTCAAGATACTCAAAAATAGTCTACATCAATCCTGGCCAAGACTTCACAGCCTGTGGTCCGCCATCCCCTGAAAACGTAGGCGGATGCTACTGCTGGAAGATATGAGTCAGCTCGGCCATAGATGTGGCAGCCTGTGGTGCTCCTTGAAAGGTCTGAATGAACCGCATAATGCCTTCACGAAACTTCGCCTCCATGCCTGTGTCCGATATAACAGCTGGCGCCGCATCTGGCTCTACTGGAGGATCAACTGGTAGCCCATGGCCCACCATCTACGGAGTATAATCATCGCCGCTCTCCTGGAGAACAACTCGCGGTCGTCTAGGCGGCATGACACTACAAGGTCAAAAGCACGCCTCAAATTCCAGATTATTATGACCGAAAAGCGAAGGAACCACAAAGGAAACAAGAGGAAGAAGGCATTCAAAATTTTCAAAACAAGACTACATGGCGTGTACAGTGACTACACGGCGTGTACTTGACTTCTCTTCCCCTGTCCGAGTCCTTACACACAGCTAAGCCACACGGATTCCATCGAACAACAACTACACGACGTGTATAATATCTACACGGCGTGTATGGTGTTATTTTCCAACTGATCGTGTCGTCTGTGACACGACCTACTACTCGGCTTGACAATACACGGCGTGCACAACACCCCATTTCCCAGCCACCCAGCTAACACCACACAGTCTATCCTCAGACAAGACTACACGACATGTACCAAAGGTACATGGCGTGTTCAGAGAGAGGTGACACCGGCCTGTGTTGTTAGTTACACGGACGAGTCCCCAGGTCACACTACATGACGTGTTCATCATTGACACGGCGTGTTCTGTACAGGAGTTCAACGACCCGTGTTGTTAGTTACACGACCGGACTTCGGGTTAACACTACATGGTGTGTACAAAAGCTACATGGCGTTTACAAAAGCTACACGACGTGTTTTACCCAAGCCTTTCCCTACCCCATGTCGCCGCCCACACAGTTTGTGACACGGGAAGAGACTACACGGCGTGTACTCAGGGTACACGGCGTGTACTCAAAAAGTTTATTTTTCTTCCCGAACAGAAGGTCATACATGGCGTGTATAAAAATACTACACGGCGTGTATACTGGGTTTCCAGACAGTATGCCTCAGAAACTTCCCCGAAACCCAGAACATACCGAAAAAAACACCTAAGTGTCAAATTCTGATCTGTGGGGCCCATACTCCCCACGAATCAAAGTTTGACATCTCATATGTGTTATAACCAATAAACAGTCAATGATCCACCAAATTCCGGTCAATGGGGGCCCATACTCCCCAAAAACCAAATTTTGGCATCCATTCTATAACCAAGCTCACACAAAGAATACCCTATTACAAAGCAGGTATTTATCAAGTAGCTATCACAAAAATATGCTTTTCTAACACAACAACTATCACAAAAACATGAAAAATTATAATGCACCTACATGGCATGGAAACTATGCATGGAATGTGATTTCTAGCATGTGCCTATATGATGCATGAGACGGAATACCCTCATCTCATTGGGTTGCAACTAAATAGAACCCACAAATAAATTATAAACATCACAATCCAAGTGTGTCACCCAACGGTGAAAACATATCAACTGTAAAATTTGCAAAAACAAAAGAATTGCAAAATACGAGGTAGACTGGCTTTTCCCTGTACACGGGTTAGCTACACCTGGGCACAACTTATTACCAACTACCGTTCATCCTATCCCTGACTACGACTCCAAATAGCAAGTCAAAGAAAATAACTTGCCTTTAATACCACTTTGTAACGTCCCGAGCCGGGTGCCACTCAACGAGTGTCCCGAACCCGGTTCGCCACGTGACATCAAGCATATTTCCCCAAACGCCAGAGGCTGCCGACTAGCAGCGAGGGCCCAGGTCTGATAGTGGGGAAACTATGCCCTCATTTATCAAAGTGTAGCGTAGCAGAATATTATAAAAACATACATCAATAGCGGAAGCAGTAAACCATACACAACTGAAATAAACAACAACAGTGGATATAACCATCAATATATAGAAAATGATGCTACATGTATCAAGTTCTAAGAAAACAACCATAACATGTTATACATCAATACAATACAGCAAAAAGTAGAGTACAACAAAACAAAGCAAACAGCTGGCAGTGGCATCGTAAGCCTAGGCTCGGTCCCATGCCCTCCTACTCCACAACAACAGTTAAGTACCTGTATAGGGACTCTTGCCTCTATCCACACCTGTAGCAACGTAATCTGTTTGGGCCGAAAAGCGTGACCCAAACAGGGTGTGAGAAATATATCTCAGTAGGCACCCACCAAAGGCCCGTGCCCAACTGCGTGTAAGCATGCAACAACAGTGTGCAATAGTAAAATGCAATAAAGTAAGTAGTACTGAAAAGTAACTAACTTAACAATTAAATTGCCATTTTATTATTCATTTAATCCATTTAATTCAGTAAAATTTTTGTGCTCAACAGCACCAAGCCCTCAGGCCAACAAGTACCGTGCCCCCAGGCTAAAGTAGTAAACCACACCCGTAGGCTTGCCCTCAGGCTATACAGAATCCAACCCACAGGTATTGCCCTCAGGCGTAACAGAAATTTCCCTCAGGTGTAGGAAGTGTTTCCCTCAGGCACAGAAGTAAAGCCCTCAGGCACAAAAGGTTGCCCTCAGGAGAAATAGTATGTTTCCCTCATGCTAATACATTCACGCCCTCGGGCTAATACAATGCAGTGCCCACAGGCTAATGACAACAACGCCCTCAGGCTAAATAGGTAACTAGGACATGCCCAACATGTCAAAATGCAGTAAACAAGCAATTCCTCTCAAGGAAATTCTACGATTACTACTTTAAAGGCATACCCTTGGGTATCCTGGCCAAATGGCTAAACAGTGAAACACACCCCCAGGGTGGTTCCAGATCCAAGAAACGATCCCAACTAGCATTTTATTATCACAATTTAATCACCTATGCAATTCTAGGCATTAAATATAGCAACGACCTCAGCCACACGACACCCCAACACGGGTTCGTGGTATGAAAACACACAAAAACACACAACATTTGGAAATTTACACCAAGCCACCTACCTTATACGCCAACGAGCGTTATACACGAATGCCAATCCAAGAAACTCCCAAGAACAACATAGATCTGACGAAGAAGAAAACCCATTCAAATGTAAATAATTTTCCCTCGGGAAAGCATTGGTAAGAACGGCTTAAGGAGAAGAAAGGGCTTACCCGCACGGTTCCAACGAGATCGTCCGAGGTGGAATCGGATTCCAGACGAACACTCAGCGGATCTTCAAAGGTTCGACCTCCTCCTTTGGCTCCAAAACAACTCAAATGCCTCCTCTGCCAAATGAGGAGGCTACTGCCTATTTTAAGCTAAAAAAACAAAGTACACGGCGTGTACTTCCTTCATTTAACTATTCCTCTGGCGGCACCACCACACTGTTCATCCGTCGACATGAGTACACGACATGTACTCCCGAGTACACGGCATGTACTATCGCCCAGCTGGCGGCTACACCACCGCCTTACTGTTTAGGCCTGCCGACTGACTACATGGCGTGTAAAGGACCACTACACGACGTGTAGTCGGTTCCTACACCCCTCATCGCCAACATGGCTACACGTCCCGTGTACCCATCCCACACGGCCAAAAGTACACGACGTGTGGAAAAGTACACGGCGTGTAGTTCCAAAATTTAGGATTTTCCCCATTTTCCATATTTTCTCAAAAACACTTAAGGAAAAGAGAAAAGAAGAAGCCCGTACCTCAAAAATAAGAACCGGGTTATTACAATCCCATGCTCCAAGGATAATGTAATAGTCACACTTAGGACAATAAAATTCACTCCCCTTTGGTAAAAATCAATGCGGGCATGATATGTGACTAGTCAGTCCATACCTATAATCAGGTCAATGGATGACATGTCAAGAATATTGAGATCCTAGAGAAAAGGGTACTCCCCGATCTCAAGAGAACATACCTTGCACAAATAGGTATATCTAGCCCATACTGTCAATGGTGTATCTATCGTTATAACACCGTTTATGGGACCCACTTCCATTCTCAAACCATTAACGCATTTTACAGCTTTAAATGAATGAGAGGGACCGATATCAAATAAGGCACTAGATAATGTAGAATCTAAAAGAATAGTACCTCTTATTTCCAATGATCCAGCTTCTCTATCCACAAGTGTAGGTCAAAGGATATGTAACTGTAATGCCCCTCTTCACTGTGATGTAGTCTGACTCCCTTGAGCTACGCCACTATGATGATGCAAGTGATATTTCCCATAGGTACCACATCCACTACCTCTACCACCTTGGATAGTAGAACTCTAGCTAATAGACTAATATGGTGCAAGAATATCCCCTCCCCACATCTTGTTTTTTCTAGGTCCTCCGTCACTAACTATCTACCATGGGTTCCTAAAGAACCTCTGTAGATGTCCCATCATTCCATAAATTTATAACTCTATGGGTGGTTGGGGATAATTTTTCTGAAGGTTTCCTATCCCACTATAGTGGTGGAAAACCACATGGGTATGTTCCTATGTAATGAACCCTTCCCCCTAGCTACTATCCTTTCCACTACTTTGGGAGATATTCTCATAATGATGTTTCCTCATTTTAGAAGCCGCACCACTTGACCATGCAGAAGAAACTACCTATCTGCAACTGGAAGCCTCATTTAAGTTCCCCTCATATATGAGTTCCTGATTAAAGCCCTCTAGAAACTTCCTCAGCCTATAGATATTTACTTGGGAATTAATTTCACATTTAATCCCATCATCAAACCTCTTTTCTGTAGTGGCCTCATCTCATACCAATGCTAGAATAAATCACTGCAAATCTGTGAAGCATCCATTATTTTCCATCACAGAAATATTCCCTTGAGTCAATATCATGATTTATTCTACTCTCTCTTATCTCATTGTGTATCTATAAATGTTCTATAGGAACTTCTCTTGAAATTCAATCCATTCCATATCTTCCAGATGTCTCGTCAGATCCTGAATGTCCCACCATCGGTTAACATGACCACATAACATATAATCAGCCAACTTGAATCTATTCTAAAAAGGATTATCAAAGTGATAAAGTATAGAATATATAGACTCAATATAGAACTCATCTCCCTTAGGTCTACGCTCTATCGAAAAAGTTAGAAGGTGCTTCAACTGAAACACCATCTTCAGATCAGACATGATTTTAACAGCCTTCCCTCACTACCTTTCCATGAATTGCATGAAGTGAGTGATGTTCACTCAGAACTACTCACGTACTTCATAAACCAAAATTGTCAGTTCCTCGAGATCCAATGCTAGTGGAGAATCTCTAGCCATATCCTTCCATCAACTACTCAAAAAATTTCTCATGGTGTCATATATCTACAATTCCAAACACACGTCTTAGGACTCATAAAAAAACTTTATCACATTTATGTAAGAGAAAAATCACAACAGGCCTTATCCCCAAACCTCTCCATGAGGTCAATATCGATGCACTATAATTACCCTTAATCAGCTGACACCTAGGACATGGTTAACAAGGGTAAAAACATTAACATTATTCATTTTTATCATTTAGAGACCCATTTATTCTCATATCTCCTCATATTAAAACATTTATAAATTTCACATTAGGCACTATTTTTAATTCAATTTCACAAGAATAGAAAAATAGTTCAAGTTTAACAACTTACCCAAAACCTGTTTTCCTGTGCGTGCCTAAAATGATGCATGTAACAAAATAATTATGAGTTCCTAGAATGTTGCATGTAGTGTCAACTCTCTTTTCCCATCATTCCATGAGTCACAACTTAGAAAATATCAGAAAATCACTAAAACAATAATCACATCACATAACTAGTGCATCACCAAAGGTAAAATAATAGCCAACTGTAACAACACACATCAATAATAGTAATCCCACTATGGGTACTTTGTTCCCCCCATACATTGGTTTTCAACTCCCTTGCATGATATCATGTCCATGACCCGACTCCTTCTAGTCTATAGTCTACCTTTCATAAATTGTCACACAATATAAAAGAAATGGATACCCATTCTAATACAACTTTGTAACATCCCAATCCAGGGGTTGCGCATCGGTGCCCTAAGCTAGACAGTCAGATGACCTCCGGCACACCTCCCTATATGCTAGAGGCTTCCAAATAGTAACAATGGTCTAATATTTTTCATGGGGATACTATACCCTCTTTTATCAGAGTAATACCCCATCAAAAAATAAGAAACAATAACTAAATAAAATATAATAAAAAATAGTACTAGTATAACAAGTTGACCATAACTAAAAATAAAATATCAAAACTAAGTAATAAACATGTCATGCTATAGTACATTCCAAGTATCAAAATTAAACTCAAAAGTAAAGACACTGACAAATCCCCAAGAAGGCTACAAATCATGTATGGTTCCCTCATCCATGCTCTATCCTATATCAGCCATCTAACCCAGGGCCTTTGGCCTTATCATATCATTCAAACATGAAATCTATTTTGGAATTGAACAGGCAGCCTGAGTAGTGTGTGCATACAACTCAATAGGCCACCAACAATAGTTTCTAAGACAACATCCAGTCAATAATAGTGTATGGAGATATATATAGATTAAAATAAAATAATAATTAAAAAGGTATCACATTATTATTTATTATTTATTTAACTACATAAACCCTCAGGTTCTCAAGGACACCCACATATGAACAACTACCTCGGACCGTGCCAGATTCTGAAACATTTCATAATACCAATTAACAATTCATTAAAAAATGGGATTTAATTATCCATTTAATTTATATTTATAATATAGATAATTGGAACCATAGTACAAGGAAAACAATTTGGGTCTAGGCCATCATTCCCAAGACCCTGTTTGGTTGGGAAGGCACAGATCATGTCCCAAAAATATTCACCACTATAGGCTTCAAAAGTAGTTGGCCATGTCCTATACATGTGGGAATTGGAAGCAGCAGACCATGTACCACCAATATTTATTAAACAATTTACCACTATGGTATTTAGAAGTAGTAGACCATGTCCCACACATGTGGGATTTTGAATAAGTAGACCATGTCTCACACATATCACATATATCTCTATATCACATTAATCATGATTAATCTACATTAATCCTCTTATCATAATTAACCATAACAGTCTTCCATTAATTAATTCATAAATTGATTAATCCAATTACATTAATTAATTCAACAATTAGTTAATCAGACCACTTTTCTTTCATTTATTCAATAATCAATTTCTCATACCCATTCCATTAATTAATTCCCTAATTAATTAATCACATAACTCCTGTTAATTAACTCAACAATCAATTTACCATATAAGGTCAATTAATTAATTAAACAGTTAATTAATAATTTTAAAATCCCAATATCTCATAATTAGTTCCATAATTAAGTATATAAATATGAATCTCAATATTTCATAATTAATTCCACAATTAATTATCCCCAAATGCCCTAATTTCATAATTCCTTTATTAATTAATTCACCAAATTAATTAATTCAGTTAAGAGTTTCAATTGATAGAAATATCTAGAAATTCTATAATTTGAAAACACGTAATCAAAATCACAACTATGGTATTTAAATATTAGACCACCAACCCTAATTTATTGAAGAATGACAACCCAACACAAATCCCCTAAAATTGAGCAGTAGAATGCCAATGAATGAGATCCAAATATAAAACCTAAATCAAGATAAAATGAATAAATATTACTATAATATTGATCTAGATATATGATCATAGATCTAGATCCACAACACTAGATCTAGATCGATCCCAAAATAGGAAGAACAACCACCAAAAGAATAGGAGAAAGATGGAAGGAAGAATGAGAAACCAAGCGAGATAGGATTCTCTTATTGAGAGGGGTGTAGATCTTCGATTTGGGCCTCAAATTGTGAACAAAGGAGGTCATCAAGGCTTAGAATCCATTTTGGAGGCTTTGAAATCTAGATAAAACTAGTTGGTACAATTTTGGTTTGACTATGGTGAGTTTTAGGGATTTGGGTGGTTTAAAAACTAATATTAAGGTAGAATTAAAATTAGATCATGGTTTTCTGAGTAGGAGTGCATGGTTTCCCCTAATCATGCACACAATCTCTGTGCCTCTTTTTTAGGGGTTTCATAGTTACTTCTAAAAGGGATCCCAGTTTTCAAAACCATGTGCCAACCACGAAAGTCTACAATATCTAGGGTTGCACAGATTATTATGATGGGATGTATAGTTTTCTCTAACTGTGTGCCAACCATGCACATCCCTCTTTCATTAAATGTTTCTCTACCTTCACTGTAACACAACCCAAGGTAAAACCCAACCAATGTATAATAAATAAAATAAAAATTAACCAACTAAAATCAATGCTGAGTCATATCCAGAGAAGGTTGTGATATTAAAAGAACCCTTCAATTTATCCTCTCTCTCTCTCTCTCTCACACACACACATATGTTATATCTTATGTTTTAGTTTATTAGAATATGGTATCTTAATATTCAGTTTTTAAACTCTTTGACCCAATATATACTATGAGTTTAGATGTTGGTGGAAAAACATCTAGAACCCTTGTAGTTAGTGCTCTCCTTCAACACCACACAATAAATTCATGAAAAATTACACACACAACATCAAAGTGTTAATTTTGGAATTCCATATCACTTATTATTTTCATAATAAAACATAAGAATGACTATTTTCATAAAATGATAATACCTCGAATAAACATCATTCCTAATTATGTTTGTAGAACTATAATATTATGGATGTAGTTCACTATATATACATCATTATTTTCCTTCATACTAACATATAAACACTATGAACATCACAGAATTGGTTGTCTACGACATAAGTTTCATGAAAATAATGTTCATTTCACGGTCATCATGTAATGTAGCATCAAATATGATTATTCATAAATAATGATGTCAATATAAATTCCATGAAAGGAATACTTTTTAGTAAGAAATATGTGAATACAAAGTGATTAATCCTTCTTAAGAAACTTCTTCCACTAAGCACACATAATAATGAAATTAAAAATGATTATTTTTAAGAATATTGATATTTCACTCACCCCTTTAAGATTCCTAGAAATATATATTATAATTCAATCCTTATAAATCTTTTAAAAACATAAATTCATTTATTTTAAAAGGTAATTGGATTTTTTTTGAAATTTTTCAACACCTATGTTTCATAATTTCTCTCAAATTACATGCCACATAAGTTTATTTACATTTTAGTTTGTTTCACCTATTATCTTATATCACACTTAGATTGAATCATGATGAAATTTGAACCATCATCATGAACAAAAAATTAAACTAATAAAATATTATCATCATATCGTTTGTTCAGACTATATTATATTCATTCATCTCAATCATACCATTATTGTATTTAATAATTAAACCTTAATAGTATGTTCTCTCTGTGATTACATGTAATACTTTAATGTAGAATCAATTCATGGGAAACATAATATTTAACTCTATCGTTGGGATACATTCTCAATTCATTTTAACCTCAAGGAAATTCTCAATAGTTAAATCTATTACATGCATTGATATCTCTACCAAATCAAATAGTGGTTGACAATGCATCTAGAACATGTGTTGTGAGGTATCAGTGAGTGAAGTGTGAAATATAGTGGAGTAGTGTGAACTCTCACATGTAAACCCTATAAATTTTGGTATGATGAATCCAAAAATTTTAGATTAATAATTTCATGCACATGTTTTACGTTATTAATAGTGTCGACTTTTCTTGAGTCCTAGATGTATTTTTTCTTTTTGTGACCAATTATTCATTATTTCAGATGTATGATAAATTGTCATTAATCATCTATGGTTCATCCCCATAGTATATCTAATCGTTCTCCTTCACTTCCTATCCCCACAAGAATACTAGGATCACTCATCCCCTTCCATCATTGACCTGTTCTAGTATATTTCTGTTCTGTATTCACCCATGAAAACATTGATTAATATTAGATTTTACCCCACTATGCCATAAAAAAACTTATGTGGTAAGTAAGTTTTGGAATATTTCATGACACATAGAATATAACATTTTTTATTCACCAAAATTTTGGATCAACGTAAAATTTATCTTACATATGGACCAATATTATATGTATGAACTTAAATATAAACATATCAGACATAGAGTTTAATGACACGATCATATAATGTTAGGGCTTGTTTCTTGAACATTTTTTCCCTAAAATTACAAAAAAACATCATATTTCTATTCTCACGTGTGAGTTATGTGTGAGGATAAACTCAACATTTCATCATCAGTTATTGGGATCATCTAAATTTCCCAAACATCAATACACAATATGTTTAATTCTCAATGATATATTGAATAAAAATAGAATAATCATAATTGATATTCACATGGGATCATTAATACCCATATTTCATTTGTTTTTAGTACCACTTGCCTTTATAAATTAAACTCTCTTCATCCATATTAATAGGTAATGTAATATCTAAAAGATAAGGGATGATCGTACTCATCATAACTATATTTAATAATTATAAAAAAAACTTATTATCCTCCTTTTTTCATGGTTAAATGTCAAAATATTATTTGTAGAAGAATGGAATAACATTTACTTCATATAAATGATCCATCAGTTAAACAAAAATAATATTACATAGAATAACCACTTGTAGAAAACAAGATCGATTAACCCAGACCATAAATATATTTATAAATTATCCCATATGTGTTAATAACTCATATTTCTAAATTTTGGGGCCATGAAATGAAATTTATTGAGAAATTTATGAACTAAATTTAACTTTTTTTTATTTTTATATAGATTGTAGATTAACAAAAAATAACTTTGTCATATATCTCACAACATCCCCCCCTCACGAGATGCACTCAATCATCTCTTCAACATGGTAGTTAATGAATTCTATTAAATAAAACTCATATTTATTCATAATATCAAGAAGACCCTTCCATACCCCCTTGATACATTAACATAAATTCCATGAAAATGTGCCTAAAAACATATTTGTGTTTAATGTATAACATCTATGTTCCTTAGTGAATGAAACCAGGTTGAGAGTTTCCTCTAATCCATGATCTTATTTTTGGTTTCCCATTTTAAACTTGAGGAGCTCTTTATGCTTCAACTTATAACTATCTCCACCCATAACATGGTCATCATTCTCTTTTGAAATATCATATTGTGTGGATACTCCATAATCCAATATATAAAAGAACATTTATCTTTAGATTATTGTTTCATATTTATTATATTTTCAAATAGAGTTTGTATTATTAGAAGACAAGTTTCTGGGCTATGAAACAACTTATCATACATCCCAAACAAAATCTCAAGAGTTCCTTGGTTATAAATTTTTCATAAAATCTATTAATTTTTTGAACTTTATTTTCCACCATTATCATAAGAAATATATTGTGATTTCTCCACCATATATTTTTGAGTAGAATTATCTTGAATAGAATAGTTTAGTCTCCTATCTTAGTTATTATTCTTTTTAAATATTGAATCCTAAAATGTAAATCCTATAAGTATTTTAATGTAACCATCAATATGTTTTACTTTTTTGTCTTGGATACCTTAGATTTATTATAAAATATATACTTCATTTTGAGTAAAAATTAATGTTGAATTATTATATAAAAACATATACGCCATAATACTATACCTAGTTCTCAATGAGATACATATTTTCCTTCCATAATTTATCCCATTGATTAATTACAATGTTATGATAGATAAATGTTGTACAGTTTTTTATAGACCATACGCCAAAATGTTTCAGAACAAAAAAAATTCTCTAAAGTTCTCCATTATATTAATTTGAGTGGTCTATTGGTGAAAAACTATTTTATGAATAGGTTTATTTCATCCTATATTTTTCTTATCTTTTAAGGAATATAATTTTCTCAACTCATATTCATTTCTCCTTGATTGTGGGGTAAATATTTCATGATATTCATATAGACATACTATTTTAGTTTTCATAGTAGAATCATCATTTCATGATGGAAGATATTTATCATTATTTTAATAATAAAAAATAAACTTTAAAATCTTTTTGGATGGGATTTCATTGTAGATTTGGAAAATTTATCCAAAACAAACATATTTTGTCAATGTTTTTTTCATTATGTTTGTGGTATAATTATCTTTAAGAATCACGGTCAATGTTTCATTAAATTATTCAATTTTTTGAAGATAGTTTTTCATTAATGTCTTTCAATATCTTGTTTTGTTCTATAATTATTATCTTTAAAATAATGATATTCTTAATAATATCATTCCTCTTCACATCTATTTTTCATTTCTCTTTATCTAAGAGCATGATTCTTTTATTATGCTTACTGTTTATCTCTAAGCATGATATCTGTTATTAACTTAACATGTATTCATTGAATCACTATTTCTTTCCATCATCATTACTTGAAGGGAATCATGTCTCCCAACCTAATCTATGAAGTTTTTATGATTTTTACTGGTACCATAATCTTATAACTCCCTCCATTAGTATGGTCATTTATTTTCTTCCCTAATAATCAAATTTCTTCTAAAAATTCTTGATTATATATTCTTCATTATAATATCACCTTTTCTACTTTTCATAGGTCATATTTTAGAGAAGTTTCATTATCACTCTTACTTAATTAAAATATCTTCTTTGTTCACACAATTACAATGTTCTCAATTCCACAAAAACTAATAATTTAGGAGTAAATATACAATTTTATATGTCTCTTAACGTTTTGATGCTTTTGAGAAATAAATCACAACTTTTTATTATTGAAAAAAAATTCATCTCTATTTTCTGAATATGAAACATGCTGTCCTTCTTTTTCGTGATCCCATCTTATCCCAAGGATTGGAATTAAATTTCTTAATTTTATTTATTTATATACATATTATATTTCATCATCACATAATTTAGGTGTGTCTTAAAAAACATCAAGGGATAAGACTCCTACCCTTTCGAGGGATGATACTGTTATGTCAGTTATATCAGGATATTACTTATAAGTTTTTTTGATAATGATTGAATCTTCCAACATACCACCAAAGGACCAGATGTGATTAAAAATACCATTTAGTTTTGTGAAATAGTCCTCTTTTATATCAAGGTTTTCCATTATTATTATTTCAAATGTGACTCCCAAAACTTTTCATTTGGTTTCATTAATTTTTATATTCCCTTTACACATAATTTTATGATTATCCCACATTTCCTTACTTGAATTGAGTTTTATTACTCTTGTTACACTTTATCAATCATGGATTAAAAATTATCATTTATTTTTTTCTACTATACTTATATATTTTTATTTTTAACATATTTTATGGATGAATCTCTTCCATGACGAGTAAAACTCACCATTACAAAATCAAGAGATTCAACAATTTGTGATAAGAGAGGGAAAAGAATCATATTATTCCATAAATAAAAATTAATTCCACCAAATAGAATAATACCATTAATTTTTACTGAATTTAGGTTTTCTATCTTCAACTTCTCCTAAGGTTTGATCATTTGGAGGGAAACTGGTTAGCTTTATTACAACTTGAATTTCCTAGGTTATGTTATATCACATGGGGGGTTAGAATCAATGATATTATTTATATGATTTATTTATATAATTATCCTCAATAATTGGTTAATATATTAATATTCTCATTCCAAAATATATATCCATTTTCAATATATAATAAAATATAAGAAACCATATAAATATACATTTTTAAGAAGTTCCTTAACTATATTTTTACCTACTCTGTGATATGTTTGGTTCATGTTTTGAGACCAATATATACACTATTGAGAATGTGTGAGTATAAAAACAATAAATATCTAAAAAATCATTAACTTATGTGTACAAATTATAGATACATCCCCTAAAAAACCTAATCTCTCTCTAAATGGATTCTATAAAATCAATCCCACCAAATTGATTTATCTTATAAAAATAATTTTTTGTCTCCTCAGAATTTTTTAATATAGCATCCCAACAATATTTATTATATCTTTATATCAAACCCATTACTATGGATTCAAACACTTCAAACTTTTAGTAAAACAAAATATAATACTTTACCTATAGATTATGCGTTTTAACATCAAGAGATCTCAATATCTTAAAAAACATCAATATATGTAGCATAAGAACAATTACACAGTACATTGGTCATGGTAATGGTGTACCATCTTTAGTAAAATTGATATTCTTATCATATATTATATAAAAATTATATTTTTCATTTTCTTAACTTCATCTAACTTAGGTTTTGATTGTTTTACATTTTGAACAAAATAATACTCAGACATAACAGGTCAATCACTAAACTTATAAAACCCCAAAACATATTATTTTATATCTTTATAGGAAAAAAAATTCATGTAACATTATATAAATTATTACATAAAACTACTTCTCTAATTCCTTATTTCATATTTTATGAATAACACTGAGAAAATAGGACAGTTTTAATGAAAATATAATAACTTTTTTGAGAATCACACAACATTATTCTTGGTGGATTATAATCATGTGGATGTAGTTCATTGGGTGTACATCATGAAATTTATTTATATAAAAAGGATCATTTCACGTTCTTTACTTTACTGATAGTTAATGGGATGAAATTTATGAAAATATAGTTCTCTATATAGTATTCACATAATGATACATAAAAAACAATCCTTCAAAAAAATATAATTTTAATTGAAATAAATATCACACAAGAAATCTTGTTTTATATTCCTTAATAAAATATGAAGAGTTTTATTCTTCTTAGTAATTTCATCTATTAATCATACACACTATAAGGAATATATATGAAAATTTTTATAGAACTCACACCTTAGTGATTATGAGAAATATGGTTAAAAATTCCATCCAACTATGATTCTAAAGAACACAGTTCCATGTATTTGAAAATGCAATTGGATTAAAATATTTCTATATATTCAACATCATATTAAGTGTTAAATATATCTTCTAGTAATTTTGATACTTCATTCCAATATCATATTCTACACTTCATCGATAATAGTAAATTCTCTTAGTGATGACATGTAAACCATTGAAACAACATCTAGTCATAGTACACCCTAATGAATAGTTTCATCTCTAGGAATAATTTTACAAACTTCAAAACCACATAAATATTCCCAAATGTATGATAACTTACTTAGATATAACTCTTCACTATAATTAGTTTTAGTTTCCAGTGCATCTAGAATAATCATAACATAGTAATAATGATAACAACTAAAAATAAGGTGGCATGACATGAACACCATTATATAAAACCCAGAAGAATGGTAAAGATTTATGATTCCTACCCATGATGGATTTATCACTAATAGGTGTAAGGGTGAATTAGTGATATAATTCTTGTAACGAATCGAACCTCTCTGACCCATTCCTTTACTGAAATCTTGTGTTTGAGGTGTTCTGGGAGGTCAAGGTGACTTATCCCCAACATTTTTCCAAATTTTCAATTTTTTGAATAGTTCCATTGGTGAGACCAATGTGAATATTTCCATCGGTGAGACTGATGTGAACAATGCCATCGGTGAGACTTTCTATGAACATTGTTTCTAGGATCATGTATAATGTTTCCAGGTTTGGTAGGTGTGTAGTGTTTCCAGGATTAGTAGGTGTATAGTGTTTCTAGGATCGGTAGGTGTAAAATGTTTCTAGGACTGTGTATAGTGTTTCTAGCTTCCTACAGTTTCTCCCTTTTGACGTTTTCTTTGATGTGAAATGCATTCAAGGCCTTATTTTAAGTGATTTAAGGCCGATTCAAATCCCATAACTCTGATATTAATTTACCTAAGGACCGGGATGCCTTTACTTGGTCAAACTGCATGGTTTAATGCGATCCCATTTTAATGGAAAATCCAACATATCTTAAACCACTGCTCCGTTAAATCTTCTAGAGGGATAAGATATATTCCTCCCTTGTTCTTCCTCTTTTTTCTCTAATGCGAGATTCTCAAACCTTCCCATCCTTCCTGTAGGATTCATGTGATCAAACATTCCTCCTTAGATTGTTTCCCCTTGAAGTTATTCTTGCTATAAGTGCACCCACTGTTTTTGTGCAACCAAGCAGTATCGACCAATATTTGATATAAGGTATGATATATCATCCTTATTTTGGGTTCATCTCATTTTGTTTCTTATTTCCTTGTTATGGCATACTATCTCCATGTTCCTAATGGAATTTTCTTGGGTGTTGGCCGGTGTGTTGGTGTCTTTGCATCCTTGTGTGGATGCAGTCCTCTAAGAGAGGTGACCGTGATCTGTTTTGTTAGTCTGTTCAAATATCATCAGAAACCTTTTGATGTAGGGGATTCATTACTTCTCTATTCTTTTACGTGAAACTATAGAGTTAGAATTTTTTAGCCCACTAGATCACAATGGAATTGACATAATAAATATTTTAACCAGATAAATAAGTTGATATCGATCGTAGGTTATTGCCTCTTGTTTTACTAGATAGTGTGATCTCTATGCTTGCTTTGTTTTGATTTTAATTCTTGATAGAAATTAGAAAAGAATGTAAAGCCTAAATTAGTTGATAATTATTTGGATAAAGATAAAGAGTCATGTAAATGAATATGGTTGTTATTGTTGTAATTTGATGTTAATCAAATTGATACAGTAAGCATGTTTAATCAATTTGTGATAGCTATGATAGCTTTCTGTTTAGATTAAAAATAGTTGGAACCTACAAATAATAAATTAATTAATTACAGATGGATTAAAGAAGCAGATATTTGATAAAAAGATAATGCCTCGTAGGGTTATGAGTTACCCTCTTTCTTATAAAGGCCAGTAGCCTTATGCTTGGAGCTGTGAGAGCTCATTGTGTTTGAAGGTTGGAAGCCTTGTTTAAGGGCCAAGAGCCCAATTGATAAGATGTTTTTTTCCCGATTCTTATGTTGTGATGTGAGCCTGGATGGCTATTGTGATATATGGGGGTAGTAAGGCCTATTGGTTGTGGCAGCAGTTGACGCTTAGAGTGGTGAGATGCACCGGTTTATGCATGTGGGTGGACACTGAAGATGATGAAATGAGTTGTATGTAAATTTTTGGATGCTTGATGAATCTAGTTGGTTTTTTATCTAGTTTACTTTCCCCACTGATCAAGGTAGATGGACTTTCTTACCCTCCTTCCAAAAAGGGGTGAAGACGCGTGGGGTTTGCCACATGCTTTCCGTGTTTATATTCTCGAGAGAGGATGGGTCTACACTTTTTCTATAGGTGGAAAAGACTCTATGGGTATTTCACCTAAACACCATGTTGATCCCCTTGTGTTTAGTATCTTAGAATGTTTTTCTAGAATTCCTAGGAATATGGGAAATTAATAATGTTTTAAATAAATTATTGAATAAATGATGTTAACCCATGGGGTTGGAGCTTTCTAGGACACAATGCTACAGTTGTAATTTAACAGAATAATGGACTTTGGGTGTGATGATAATGAAATGTAATTTGGAATTGATAATGGTTAATTAATGTTTAAAGAATTAATTAACGTAAAGTGAAACTGATAAAAAGGGATGAAGTAATCTAATGTATCTCTTTAAATGACCGTGTGCTTATAGGATACCAAGTCCTAGAAGAAGAAGCTAGGAGTTCGAGAGATGTTAGCTGTAGTTGAGTCTGAGACTAGGTTTTTCCCATAGTGTGGTTGTGAGCTATATTATATCATTTACTTTTTGTGTTTCTTATGTTACTCCACCTCATCAGTTAGAAAAACTGACACCCCAGGGATTCTAAGCCCTGAGGGGGTGTATTTCCCAACATTTCGGTCAGAGGATGGATGGATGACTACACCCTTTGGCCCCACTCTCTTTTCATGGTAGTTACTTTTACTTGTAGGCACAACAGTTAGTTTTCCCCATATATGTGTGTAGAGGGCTATAATGGCGTGTGGTTATTCACACACATATATTCTGGATATAGTTTCGTATGGGACACTATAGGTGTAATGTGTATAGGCTGGGATGGATTTAGGATCCTTACTCGGTGTATGGGCTATAATGACTTGAGGTTTAATACTTGATGTATGATACGTGTTATGGGAGCTGTGGAGCATCCCAAAGACTACATAGTTACTTTGGTTGTGTAGACGTGGTGGTTTTACTACACAAGGTTCATGTTGTGGTGGTTTTCCCAAGTATTTGTGGGCAAGCCTTTTTGGAGAGAGATTCTTAGGATGTGCGGCGTTGGGGAAAAGCAGAAAACCAGTGGGGAAGTAGTAGCAGGGTACACTTGATATTATTTATTATATTATATACTCTTGTATGCAATACTTGGTGAGAGTATCCATGGTGAGGTTGGAAACGTAGTATACCTGTTTAGGTGATGAGTTAGTTTCACTTATTGTTCACTGTGCTTTAGCATTCTTTATTTACTTTTATTCAAGAGTCTTCGAGGAGGATATTACTGAGTATACTGTTATATTAATCCTATGTATATATAAACTATTTTTAGGTCACTTGGAGTAGGTTGGAGATCAGGCTGGTTACTACTAGCTTGGGGTTGCATGAGCTGTTCGGGATTCGTGGTTTCTATCGTTTTTACTTTCCTTTGGTACTTGCAGTTTTTCCTTTCAGTTGTAATAGTTTTTCATGACATTACATATGTGTAATTGAGATTTATTTTATATTATAGTCTAAGTTGGAGTTGGTTGGTGTCTATCTTATCTCTCTCTTTCGCATGTGTTCTCTTAGAGGGTAATGCTCCCATTTGTGTGTTTACTATACCCTCAGTGCTAGTCACCAACCTGGGGCCTACTGGAACTGAGACTCGAGGTCACTATCTCGCTTCTCACATTGCAGACCTAGGAGGGGTACACCTTTTGGGGAGGGGGTCATGACAGGGTGGTATTAGAGGTTTGGTTGAGGTATAGGATGGAGTTTGGTGTTAGGAATAGGTGAGGTTGCACGGGTTGGTAGGGAAATGATGTCAGTCAAGTTTAGCAAGTGATGTAAACACCAGAGACCGGATGAGAAATAGGCGTTTAGGTCCCCCTGTGATCTGATTCACAGACCTTTAAGTTTACAATGGCTACTGAATGAGGTGATACTAGTTATAGGATAGAGACCTAGGAAAGGATCATGAATCATTATTCTTTTTGCCTATGTTTTAATGGGTAGACATTAGGATAGGTTAACCTAAAATGAATAAAAGAAAACAATTAATTAATTAATATTGAGTCTTCTATATTCCAGGTTTAGAAGATCTAACTATTTGTTATTTTATAGGCATGGTTCTGGGTTGACGTCCTCATCAGGTTCATGTAAAAGATGTCCAGTAGGCTGTGCTAAAAAATCATTGAAGGGTATAGGTTGACGATGACTAAACTTGGAGGAGGAAACTCTGAGATTTTTAGCGACAGAGTATAAAGAATTACAAGGGATCCTTTTCAGTTGCTGTCATAGAAGACTGGTTGGAGGAGGTCAAGATAGGATTCAGTTCGATCTGTTCTCGGAAAGAGCACTGGCTATCTTTGGTTGTGACGATGCTGCGTGGATTAGTAAGGAAGTGGTGGTTCTTATTCCTTTTATATTGTGAGGAGTCGGCGATCTCATGTGAGGGGTTCATAGACAAGTTCAGAGTCAAGTTTCTTTCTTCGATCGCAAAGGCGTATAGTCTCCCGGAGCTTCTTACCCTTCTATAGGGGATCTCCAGTGTGTGTGAGTTTGGAATAAATTTCAACAACCTTTTACGATATGCTTCAGACCTATTTCTAGACGAGGAGGCCAGGGAGAGGCATTTTTAGGATGATTTTCATCCATAGATCTAGTGATAGGTCACCCCATTTATGATGAAGACATATCTTGAGGTGCTGGAAAGGGTAGAGGTCATCAAGAGGACATTATCCAGAACTAGATAGCCATGAGTGGGGATTCACCATGATTCCTCAGGAAGTAGAGTTGTGGTGTGGGGTTCTCGGTTTTTAGGGAAGAAGAATTTCTGTTCGGCCGGGGGTAGGTCCCATCCCTTAGCATCTCATTTCTCCAAGGGCGGAGGATATTAGGCCTATTACAAGGGTTCAAGTGCTTGTTTTTTCTTTTGGAGAATGAGGTCATCATCAGCAAGAGTGCCCAACCATTCAGAGCAGTCATCGTGCACTAGGTGTTCCACTCCAGGTTCCTTCATTGAGGTAGTTCCAGCCGAGGCAATAGTAGAAAGTTGCACTAGCTTTGGATCAGTAGAGAGTAGATGGGGCAGATATAGGACTTCCCCATGATGCTCCCCTTCCTCATATAGAAGAGCGCGACTATGGTGGTGGTCATCCTCAAGGTTAGAGAGGCCGTGGAGGAGGTCATGGTCAGATTCATGCTTTAGAATTTCCAGTTCCAGGTGACCTATACATCATTCTAGGTACCCTTTTCTTGTTTTATACTTGGGTGTATTCCTTGTTTGATTCAAGAGAGACACACTCCTTCATATCCCCTACCATTTTCCATGCTTTGGGACTTGAGGTAGAGAGGATTCCAGTGCCCTTGGTGTTTACTACGCCAGTTGGAGGTCGAGCTGACTTGTTTGAAGTATGTAGATACTGTGATCTAGTGCTGGGGAAGCACCAATCTTGGGGAGATTTCCTATGTTTATGGATAAAACTATATAATGTCATCCTTAGCATGGATTGGTTTTATTCGGTTTAGGATATTGTGGATTTATTCATGAGACATGTGGTTTTCTTCGATGCTAATGGATTTCCAACAATGTTTTTTGGCGAGGGAGACCCTCAGATGGGTCAGAGGGGTGTTCCATCATTATCATCCATGATGGATATGATAATGCTGATTTATTCAGAGGTTCAACAGTTGGTATTTCCCAGGTTCATAAAAGAGTACCCTGATGTCTTTCCTAAAGTGGTTGTAGCATTACCCCCTTGATGAGAGATCAGGTTTGGGATCAAGCTATATCCAGAAGCGTATCCTATCTCCATGTATCCATATAGGATAACCCCTTCTGAGTTATGAGAGATATTTATACAGCTTTATGGTCTGTTATAGTGCATTTTTGTTTGGCCAAGTGTGTCACCATGGGGTGCACTAGTTTTGTTCGTAAAGAAGGATGACAACAGTTTGCAGTTGTGTATCGACTATCTTTGCATAAAAAAGGTGACTGTAAAGAATCGCTATCCTCTTCCGTGGATTAATGATTTATTCAATCAACTGAAGGGTGCAAGTTGGTTCTCAAAGATCGAATTGCGGTCAGGATATCATCATATGCGTGTGAAGGATGAGGATATCCTGAAGACTGCTTTCCGTTGTCTTCATGGGCATTACGAGTTCGTTGTAATTCCGTTTGGTGTGAAAAATGATCCAGCTGTGTTCATGGGATTGATGAATGCTGTGTTTCACAAGTTCCTGTATATGTTTGTGGTGGTTTCCATTGATAAAATCCTTGTGTAATACATGTCTAAGGAGGAGCATGCAAAGCATCTTCATGCTATTTTGGGAGTTATTCTTCAACAACGGGAAGTTTTAGAAGTGTGAGTTTTGGGATCGAGAAGTCTGTTTCTTAGGGAATGTTGTGTCCCAGTAGGGAGTATCTGTGGATCCATCAAAGATAGAAGAAGTTGTGTCTTGGGAATCCCACAAAACAGTGGAAGAGGTGCAAAGTTTCCTTGGTCTCGCAAGATACTACAGGAGGTTCGTAGCCTATTTATCTCAGGTTGTGACTCCTCTAATAGCATTGACCAGGAATGATTAGGCGTTCTTGTGGACTGATAAGTGTCATCTAGCTTTCGTGTATCTGAAGGAGAAGTTGGTAAGTGCTCCAATTATTTTTCTTTTAGCAGAGGGAGTTCAATTTTATGTTTTCTACAATGCTTCGCATATGGGGTTAGGCTGTGTTCGGAAGCAGCAGAGATCAGTTGTTTCTTATGGGTCTCAGCTGTTGCGTCCCTATGAATGTAACTATTCCACCCATGATCTTGAGTTGGTAGTCATGGTGTTTGCTCTGAAGTTTTGGAGACATTACCTTGTTGGATAGCACTTTTTGGTTTACACCGATCATAAGATCCCAAGGTATATTTTATCCCAACATGACTTAAACTTGTGAAAATGTCGGTGGATGGAGTTCTTATAGGAATAAAACTTCAAAATATCATATACACCTGAGAAGGGGAATGTTGTAGCTGATGCGCTGAGAGAGAAGTCACTTAGTTATATAGTGTGTGAATCTGGTGATTCTTGTAGAGTAATGGAATAAATTTTAGCATTACATCTTGATATGGGAGAATTTGGGGACACAGGTTGTATTTTTCATATGACGGTGCAGTCATCTCTGGTGCAGTAGGTGGAAGTGTCCCAGTTGGGGGATCTAGAGGTGGGGGTATAGAGAGAATGAGTTGGTTGTGGAGAGGAACCTGATGGTTGGTTTGAGGATGAACAACACCAAGTGTTGTATCATGGAAGGATATTTGTTCCTTTAGCGATGTGTGAGACAGTTCTCAGAGAGTTCCATAGTTTGGATTTAGTGGTGCATCCTGGCATGGAAAAGATGTAATGAGGCTTGAGGAGTCAGGTTTAGTGGCCTGGGATGAAGCATGTAGTTGCAAATTTTGTGTCTCAATGTTTGGTCTTCCAAAAGGTGAAGGCCGAGCACTATGTACCTGGTGGTTTTCTCCAGCCATTAGATATTCCTCAGTGGAAGTGGGAGGACATATCAATAGACTTTTTTACTAGTTTACCTCGAGATATGGAAGGATATGACTCTATTTGGGTGGTAGTGGATCGTTTAACAAAATCATCCCACTTTATAGAGATCAAGGAGTCAAGCTCAGTGGAAGTTTTTTCGAGGTAGTATCTGTAGGATGTGGTGAGACTCCACAGAGTCTCGAGGATGATCATTTATGATCGAGATCCTCATTTTAACTCTAGCATGTGGAGAGGTCTTCAACATGATTTTGGTTATCGAATATTCCTTAGCACTTCTTTTCATCTACAGATAGATGGTAAGACAGATCATACTATCCCAACTCTTGAAGACATGTTGTGCTCTTGTGTCCTAGATTTTTAAGGTTTGTGGATGAGGCACTTACCCTTGGTGGAGTTATCTTACAATAATAGTTTTCACTCCACCGATGGTATGGAACTTCTTGAATCCTTTTATAGCTGACCTTTCCATTCTCCGTTGTGTTGGACTAGGGTTAGAGAGTCAGTAATTCTCGGATTGGAGCTAGTGCAAAATATAACAGAGATAGTTTAGGTGATTCATGAGAGGATGAAGATAGCACATGATCATCAAAAATCATATACCGATAAAAGGAGGAGACGTTTGGAGTTTGATGTTTGGGATAAAATGTTTCTGAAGGTGACCCCTCTTCGTGGGAAGCGATGGTTTGGTCATGAGAGTAAGCTTTATCCCCAGTTTTTTGGACCTTTTGAGGTGTTGGCTCGTATTGGAGCCGTAGTATATCGAGTAGAACTTCCCCCGCAGATGAGCCAAATACACTATGTTTTTCAAGTGTCATAGCACCGTCATTATCTTCATGATGAATCTCACATCATTGATTTGGGAGAGATCAATGTTGATGATGATGCGACCTTCGAGGAGTGGCCTATGGATATCCAATACTGCAAAGAGAAGGTGTTTCATAGGTGTTCTATCCCCTTGGTTCATGTCTTGTGGCAACATAGTAGCGTGGAGGAGAGTACCTAGGAACATGAGTCGCAGATACATGCTCAGTACCCTGATTTTTTTTATGTTTAAATATTTTCATGTAATTTTTTTTGTTTATGATGGGAGGCCATTTGTGTTTATGAGATGTCTTTATTTTGTATATTTCTATGGCTAGCTCTCTTTGAGAGGTATCTTGATGGGTGGTTGTTCATACCCCTTCCTATCTGTGTTGGTTTTGGATTCTCATGGACGAGAATGTTTTGAGAGGTATATGATGTAATGGCTCGGACCTCTCTGTCCAATTACTTTGCTGAAATATGGTGTTTGAGGTGTTATGGGTGGTCAGTGTGACTTATCCTCAACACTTTTCCAAATTTCCAATTCTGTGAACAGTTCCATTGGTGAGACTGATGTGAACAGTTCCATTGGTGAGACCGATGTGAATAGTTCAATAGGTGAGGCTGATGTGAACAGTTCCATCGGTGAGACCGATGTGAACAGTTCCATCGGTGAGACCGATGTGAATAATGCCATCGATGAGAATTTCTATGAATAGTGTTTCCAGGATTGTGTACAGTGTTTCCAGGATCGATATGTGTACAAGGTTTCCAGGATCGGTAGGTGTACAATGTTTCTAGGATCGGTAGGTGTAAAATGTTTCTAGGATAGTGTATAGTGTTTCCATCTTCCTATAGTTTCTCCCCTTTGACGTTTTGTTTGACACAAAACACATTCAAGGCCTTGTTTTAAGGTATTTAAGACCAATTCAAATCCCATAACTCATATATTAATTTTTATAAGGACCTGGATACCATTACTTGGTCAAACCTCATGGTTTATTATGACCCTATTTTACTGTAAAATCCAGCATATCTTAAACCGCTGCTCTATTAAATCTTCTAGAGGGATGAGACATCTTCTTACCTTATTTTTCCTCTTTGTTCTCTGGTGCAATATGCTAGAACCTTTCCTTCCTTCCCATAGGAGTCATGCAATCAAACTTTCCTCCTTATATTTGTTCCCATTGAAGTTATTCTTGCTTCAAGTTAACCCCCTTATTTTTATGCAACCAAGTAGTATCGATCAATCTTTGATATAAGGTATGATCTATCGTCTTTCTTTTGGGTTCATATCCTTCTATTTTCCTTTCCCTGTTATGTCATTCTATCTCCATGTTCTTAATGTACTTTTCTAGGGTGTTGGCCAGTGTGGTGTTGTCTCTGCATCCTCAGGTGGACACAATCCTCTAAGAGAGGTGATCATGATCTGTTTTGTTAGTCTGTTCAAATAGAATTGGAAACCTTTTAAGGTAGGGGATTCATTTGTTCTCTATCCTTTTATGTGAAACTGTAGAGTTAGCATGTTTTACCCCACTGGATCACAATGGAATTGACATAATAAATATTTGAATTGGATAAATAAATTGATATCGATCGTATGTTATTGACTCTTGTTTTTCTAGATAGTGTTATATATATATGCTTGCTTTGTTTATCTTTTAATTCTTGATGGAAATTGGTAAATAACTTAAAGCCAAAATTAATTGATAATTATTTGGATAAAGATAAAGAGGAATATAAATTAATCCATTTCTTGTTGTTGTTTTAATTTGATGTTAATAAAATTGATGCAATAATAATGTTTAATCAATTTGTGATAGCTATAATAGCTTACTGTTTAGGTTACCCATAGTTGGAACCTACAAATAATAAACCGGTTAATTCCAAATAGATTAAAGAACCAGCTGTTTGATAAAAAGATAATGCCTCGTAGGGTTCTTTGTTACCCTCTTGCTTGTAAAGGCCAAGATCCTTATGCTTGGAGCTGGGAGATCTCATTGTGTTTGAAGGTTGGATGCCTTGTTTAAGGGATAAGATCCCAATTGATATTATGTTTTTTTTCCTACTGCTTGTGTCTTGATGTGAGCCTGGATGGCTATTATGATATGTGGGGGCAGGGAGGACCATTGGATGTGGCAGCAGTTGAAACCTAGAGTGGTGAGATGCATCAGTTTATGCATGTGGGTGGACATTGAAGATGATGAAATAGGTTGGATGTGAATGTTTAGATGCTTGACGAATATTGTTGGTTGTTTATATAATTTACTTTCCCCACTGCTCAAAGAAGCTGGTCTTGTTTACCCTCCTTTCAAAAAGGGGAGAAGACGCAGAGGATCTGCCACCTTCATTCCATGTTTAGCTTCTTGAAGGAGGATGGGTCTATGCTCTTGCAATAGGTGGCAAAGACTCAACGGGTAGTTCACTTACTCACCGTGTTGAGCCCCTTGTGTTTAGTAGCTTAGAATATTTTTCTAGAATTCCTGGGAATATGGGAAAGTAATAATGTTGTTAATAAAAAATTGAATAAATGATGTTAACCAATGGGGTTGGAGCTTGCTGAGATGTAATGCTGAGGTTGTAATTTAATGGAATAGTGGACTTTGGGTGTGATGCTAATGAAATGTAATGTGGAATTTATAATGGTTAATTAATGTTTAAAGAATTAATTAATGAAAAGTTCAATTGATAAAAAGGGATAAAGTAATCTATTGTATCTCTTTAAATGATTGTGTGCTTATAGGATACCTAGTCTTAGTAGTGGCAGCCGGGAGCCCGAGAGATGTTAGCTGTAGTTAAGTATGAGACTAGGTTTTGACCATAGTGTGGTTGTGAGATATATTATATCATTTACTTTTTGTGTTTCTATACTCTACTTCACCCTATCAGTTGGGGAAACTAACACCTTAGGGATTCTGATTCCTAGGGGGTGTGGGGGGGGGGGGGGGGGTACTTCCCCCAACATTTCGGTGGGAGGATGGATGAATTACTATACCCTTTAGCTCCACTCTCTTCTCTTGGTAGTTACTTGTATTGGTAGGTAAAATGGTTAGTTTTCCCCATATATGTGTGTAGAGGGCTGTAATGGCTTGTGGTTATTCACACACATATATTATGGATATAGTTTCCTATAGACTACTATAGGTGTAATGTGTATAGGTTGTGATAGCTTGAGGATCTTTACCCAGTGTATGGGATATAGTGGCTTGAGGTTTAATACCCGACATATGATACATGTTATGTGAGATGTGGTGGATCCTGAAAACTACCTGGTTACTCTGGTTGTATAGACATAGTGGTTATACCGCACGAGGTTCATGTTGTGGTGATTCACCTAGGTGTCTATGGGAAATCTTTTTTAGAGAGAGAGGCTTAGGACTTGAGACATTTGGGAAAAGCGGAAAACCTGTGGGGAAGTAGTAGCGATGTACCCTTGATATTATTTTTTATATTATATACTCTTGTATGAGATACTTGGTGAGAGTAGGTATGGTGAGGCTGGGAACGTATTATACCTATTTAGGTGATGATTTAGTTTCACTTGTTGTTCACTATGCTTTAGCATGATTTCTTTACTTTTTCATGAGAGTCTCTGGGGAGGATCCTACTGAGTATATTGTTATACTCACCCTATGTATATATAAACTTTTTTTTAGGTCACTTGGAGAAGGTTGTTGATCAAGCTAGTTACTACTAGCTTGGGGTTGTAGGAGCTATTAGGGCTCTGTGGTTGCATTGTTTCTTTACTTTCCTTTAGTACTTGCATTTTTTCCTTTCAGTTGTAGTAATTTTGCATGAAATGACATATGTGTACTTGGGATTTATTTTATATTGCAGTCTGAATTGGAGTTTGTTGGTGTATGTATTATCTCCCTCTTTCTCATGTGTTCTCTTAGAGGGTAATGCCTCCCATTTGTGTTTTTACTATACCCTCAGTGCTAGTCTCCAACCCGGGGTCTACTGTAGGTGGGACTCGGGGGTCACTATCTCCCTTCTCACATTACCGGCCCAGTAGGGGTACACCTTGTGGGTAGGGGGTTATGAAAATTCTCTTCTAAGTTTAATTTATATAGAAACATATTTCAAATCATGTTAAATATTTACCAGTTTTTTGAAAATAAAACATTCACACATCCAAAGGAACAAAATTATTTACAATGTTCAATACTCAATAAGAGTAGCTATATACATGACATTTTTTAGAAAAAATTCAATACCAACCAATACACTATAAGAAAATCCTTTAGTGTGGATATATAAATTAGGACATAAACTTACACTTGTGTTGCACTATGTTCAATAAAAAATTGAGTGTGATTCATCTAGCATGAATTATGTAATAAAATTTTGTTTTAAAAGTAATTAAACCTTCAATAGTTAGTTCAAAACAATTTAATGTGATGCCTTATCATGTTTCATTTATTTAAACTTTGAAAACAAACTTCTTCACTTTCCTACCTAGTAGCATGCATAAACAACCTTTATGGAATTTATTACGATAACTCAGTCTAATGGACCAGTCTGATTCCACTATCTAATTGCTCAGTCTATAATACAAATAAGAAACAATACCTCATAATAAATTCTAAACTAATTCAAACTTTCCTAAAAAACCTATGTTCGATTCTTTGGTCTGATCTAGTAACCCTATCCACTATCCTTTCTTCTTCTTATTTCTAGAAACATCCTCTGGAAAGCTCTATCAGAAAAATTATTCTCTCCATAAAAACGTTCAATGCTCTCTCCCTAACTTTATACTTTAATAGTACAGGTGTTTGAAATTACAATGTACATCGTTCTATTTATAGGAGATCTAAAAGTGGTTTGGGTGGGAATCTGAAAATGTTTTCCCATATAAAAAAATTTCCCAAAACATTCATTTCATTTCATTTAGACATCATCTTTGACTTTTCATCACTTCTTATCTATTCTCAATTATTCTAGACTCAAATATTATTTCAACATAAACTCTCTTTATAATTTTCTAACCATTATTTAGTATGATATCATTGTCATTCTAATGAAAAAAATGCAAGACTTAAGAATGCTCATTACTGGGACCACATGTAGAAATAATGGATTCTCATACCGATGTTTCATAGCAATCAAAAAACACTTGTTATAAAATTTTAAATCATTATACCTTAAGAATTATTTAACTTCATTAGAATTCAGTTATATTTCCTTAAGAATGATTTAATCTTATAAATATTTAAAAAACCCTTGGAAGCACTTCTGCACTATCTTCAAAACACCTTTGATGAACACTTCCATAAAACTATTCAAACATATATCCTTTTATTATTTTATTTAGAATGATGACCCTACGTCTAATGAAGTCCAAAGTATGATGACTTTATCAATGTTGTAATTTCTCTATTGGATCAATGTGAAGTATTCTATGATTACTTTGGACGTACATTTAAAACACATCAAAGTTATTTTTCCCTTGACCTAATTTAAGAGAACATTCATTTATTTTGTTTTAAGAAAATGGTTGACTAAATTGTTGATCATTTTCCAATTTATAGGTATCTTATTTAAGTTTAGTCTTAATAATTCCAACTTTCTCATTTTATGGTCCCAAAATCTCCCATTTTATTATTCTTCTAAAACTCTTAGAACAATTCAGATATTCCACTAATGAACTAGTAGAACATCGTGTCTGATGGACTAATATTAGCACTTCAAAAACACTTCAATATTACTATCATTTATTCTTCCATAAACTTATACTTTTATCTTGACTTATTCATGAAATTGATAACTTAATAACGGGAATAAAATTTTTTGACTTATAATATAAAGTATTATGACTTCCCAATATTATTATATCTTTCCAATCAGTTATAAAACAGATTGGAAAACCCTTTCCCACTTTCTTAAACAAATATTAGATAAAAATCATATCAGATTAAATATGATTTATGAGAACTCCAACATTAGCAAAGAGTCATCAAATTTTTTATAGAGATATTTAGACTCCAATAAAACTCCTCATAACAATCTAAACATTATTTCTGGACCCAAGATGGGTCTGAAAACCATATTCATCCATAAAAAATATTCATATTTGAAAACTAAAACTAATATACATTCTTATCAAATTTTCATCCAATATTCTTATTATGATGGACTCATTTAACCAATCATCATAACATCCAAATACTGATTACTATTCTATTTTTTTTTCAACTTTTCAATAACTCATTCATTATCCCAATTTATACCGGCTTCTCATACAGTGATTTGATTACTCAATTCACTCTTCTTCAACAACATATTCCTTATTATGATCTATTAAAAAAATTCCAAAAAAAACACAACATGGTCCCAAAAACCTCCCCCTTTCTATTTTTTTCAATACCCATTAATAAAATACTCACTTAATTAAAATTTGTTATGATCCCCTTATTTTTTGTCTTAACCCTCTATATTTCCTCTCCAAATATCTTCTCCTCCTATAATAACTTCTCCCCATTATTGAAAATTAAATTCAATGGGTCTACTCATGACAATTTCTCTTAATCACAAAATCCTGAAACTCTACTTAAGGAGAATATATGCATCACTTGATTTTATTATAAAATATATCTTAATTAAACAACTCTAAATCTATGAAGATAAAACTGAAGTAGAAAATAAGATTGTATAATCAAGGTTATCAATGTTTTCAATAACATAAATTTTATATAATACATTTTCACGCTTCTTTTAGAATTATCATATCTGCAGAAATATGAGAAATTTTGTTTAAGATAAAAGTAACCTTCACCTATCTCTACAAAAAAAATTGAAAAAGTATAAGTTTTTAAAAAATAAAATTTCCACCAAAAATTAGGTTTCATAAAATAAATACATTATTTTAAAATAAAAATAATATAATTATACAACAACTTCCTTATTTCAACTTCTCTAATTCCCTACAGGTTAGTAAAAATGCACAATTATTGTTGGAATAAGGAGGAAACTAAAAGTTTCTTAAAAGAAATAATTTAATTGAGAGTCATCACTCATTTTGACTTATTCTTATTCTTCTTGGATTTTTCATTGGATGATATTCCATACTTCTATTTATTCTCTCCAAATTTTATGGAATGATTCTTTTCATATGTTGAATCTTCTGACGAGGTTATCAAATTATTTTCATATTTATTAACATTTTTATGGAGATTTTGTAAAATATTTTTCATTCCTTCCTTTAGTTCTATAAAAAATAGTCAGAAAACTTTTTAGTAGCATTCAATTTCTCTCATATCTTTTATATCCTCAGTAACTTATATAGTATCCAATGCTGTGAACATGATTCTTAGTAACATTCTAAAATTTCACATTAAAACATTGTTAAACCCCAAAAATTCTTCTATAATGAAAAATATTATTCTTACATAAATATTTCATTATAGAATTATCATAACCATAAAGAGTATAATGTTTTGTTTCACACTAATTTTTTTTATAAAGATCTGAATTCTCTACATTGTTGTTTTTGGCCACATACTTTAATTTCTCAATCTTCTTATTATTAGGAACATTTTATAATTTCTTATCAAACTTTTATTGTAACTTTTGAAAAATATTATTTTATTTTCCCTTCCTATAAATTTAACCAACTTCAAATATAGAGTTTATGAATTTTTTAACTCCTTTCTCACCTTTAGAAAACTTTTTTTTGGATAAGTTACAACTCTTACTCCTTAGCATTCAAGATAAATTCCACATTCCCATTCTGTTTTTTTCCTTATCAAAAAAGTTTTTTGAGACCATCAATCTCTTTGAGTAACAAGAAATTATCTTCATGAAAACTTTCTTGATCATTTTTTATAGGAATTTAATTCTTCAACATATTGATCTCTATTTCACAGTTTATAATATTTCTCTAACATTCTTTCAATTATCTCTATAGATGAAACAATAACTCATTTTCTATTCTGCCGAACTACTCCTTTCATAACTAGAAAATAATTCATCATTAACTATTTCAATAAACATGAATTATTAAAAAAATCAATGAACCTTTTATTTTCTACTTCACTATCATCTTTATAGAAAAATATTGTCTTTTTGGGTTTGGAGTACTTCTTATTCATTCCATTGGAATAAAATTTGTCAATTTTTTTCCCATGATATTCTTGGCCTCATTTCTTCTTTATCACATTCTTATTCATCAGTTTCTTCCTCAATATATCTTGGAGGAAAATTGACAACATAGTGTTCAACAAATCCACAATCATAGAAATTTTAGGGAAGTTTTACTTTATAATTTATTATACCACTTTTTATATTTTTATAAAACAATGATATAATATCAATAAGACTATTACATGCCTCATTTTCATATTTATAGTAAAAAATTTAATCTTATTCAGAAATATTCTTTAACTTTACTTTCTTGTAAGATTTGAAGGACATTTCCTGATCAAATTGTGTTTTACCTTTCATAACGTTCTCCCTTATCATTTCATATGTTATAATAGTACTATGATGGTCATCCAAAGAGAGTGTTTTAGGATCTATATCTTCGAGAGATAAAACTTTTACATAAAACATATAAAGAAGAATTGTCTAGATCTTTTTAAAAAATATTTTATTCTTCCATATTCTTACCAGGGCATCAGATGGTGATATAAATATCATTAAACCTTGTAAATAAGTCACCAATAGATTCATCCTCACCTATATTAAGATATCCATACTTCAGCCTCAAGATTTGTAACTTTACCTTCTTCACTTTTGTACTGCCATCATAAATGTTCTTCAACTTATCCTAGATACCATTATTAGTTACAAATACCATTACTATAGGAAAATAACTTCTATAAAGTGATTAAATTAAACAATTTTTATCTCTTCCACCATTCTAAAGGATTTTATTATCAGTAGTTGAAAGGGGAAAATTCTCAAAATGAGGAGTAAAACCATCTATAAAAAGTACAAAACATTATACCTAAGAGACATAAGATATGAAAACATTATTTCATTCAGATATGTTGGTTCTTATCATTTATGATAGGAATATCCTTAACTTTTACAAAATTTAGATTTTCCCAATCAAATTCTCTTTTTCATAGAGTAAAAAAAATGTAATATTCACTCTAGAACCACTTGATGATTACCACATATGATGGATTTATCACTAAGAGGGGGAGGGGTGAATCAATGATATATTTTACTTATAAGTCTCCTCTCTTTAGGGAAAACCTTAGGATCCGGTCAAATATATTTAATTTTTTTGAAAAAAAACACTCACTCATCCATATGAACATATGTATTTATATAGTTCACTACTCAACAAGAGAAACTAAATCCTTGGAATGGTTTGTAAACTGTATAATACAATAAAATCCAATAGTAAACAATCCCTTATGTTGATAAAATATGTTGGATAAACCCTTATACTTGTGTAGAACTATGTTCAATACAATAGTGAATGTTATTATTATGGAAAAAATTATATAATACCAGTTTTTGTAACAAGTAATGAAACCTTTACTAGTTGGTTCAAAATAATTTATTATGCTTCCTTATCAATGTTCACTTATATGACCTTCAAATTTCACTTATTCACTTTACTACCTAGTAGTAGGTAGAAAAAACATTTTTTAGACATTATTATGAAAACCATGTCTAATGGATCTATCCAAATAATATGTATGATTGTTTAGTCTGTAAAATATATATGAAATAATACCTTAAAAACAATAGAAAACCACTTAAAACATTCCCCAAAAACTTTCATCTGGTTTCTTAGTACGATCTAGTAACTTTATCCACTATTCATTCTTCTTATTCTTATATGTGGAAACTACCTTCGTAAATCTCTCTTCAAAAAATTATTATCTCCTTCAAAATATTCAGTTCTCTCTATAACTTTTCATGTGAATAATATATGTGTTATAAAGTAAAATTTAATTATTTCTATTTGTAGGATAACCTAAAGTGGTTTGGGAGGGAATTTGAAATTGTTTTCCCATATAATAAATTTTCCCAAAAAATGAATTTCATTTAATTTTGACTTCATCTTTGAATCTTTTAGTGCTTCTTATCTCTGTATGAATCTTCTCAAACCTTCTCAAATATTCATATAAGGTCATCATAATTATGTATTTTCTAACCATTATTTAGTTAGATACAATGGTAATTATATTGGAAATAAATGTAATACTGAATACTTATCATTATGATGACCACTTGAAAGAAATATTTCTTTATCATATTTTTTCTTCATACCAACTGAAAAACACTTATTAAAAACACTGAAACCATTCTTCCAAAAACGTTATCATAACTTCTTTAAAATTTAGTAACATTTAAAAAAACATAGTCTCAACTTATAAAGATATCATAAACCCTTTGAAACACTTCAACACCAACTTTAAAACCCCTTTGGAGAACACTTATGCAAAACTATTCCAACAAATATCCTTCTCTTCTTTTCTTCATATTGACGATCCTATGTATGATGATGTACATCTTCTGATGAAATTATGAGTGTAAGACTATTGGTAATGGATAATTCTCTATATTACTTTGACTGATCGGTGTCATGTAATGTATGATAAATTTTGACATACTTGGAAGAAACAACATATTTATTTTTCCCTTGACCCAATCAAAGACAACCATTATTTATTTTGTGTTGTTAAAATATTTGAATAAATTGTTGATATTTATCTGATTATTAGGCCTAGGATTTCATTATGGTCTCATAAAATCCAACATTCTCATTTTTTGGTTCCAACATATCCTATTTACTTATTCCTCAAAACACAAAGAACAATTCCGACCATCCTCCGATGAATCAATGGCACACCATATCTGATGGACTAGTATCATCACTTTAGAAACACTTCAAATGTCTCATCCATTATTTTTCAAGAAACTTATACTTTTATCATGACTACTACATGAATTTGAGAACATAAGGATTTAAATATCATTATCTAATTTACATTGGAATGTATTATGACTTCCTAGTAATCTTATTTCTTTTTAACCAATTCTTCAACATATTGTCAATACTTTTCTCTATTTCATTCAAAAATCATAGATAAAATGTATATTAGATTAATTATGATTTATGAGGACATTAATATAAGAAAAAATCATAAGACTTTGTATGGATACATTCAAACTCTAATAAACCTACTCATTATGATCAAAACTGTCATTCCTAACCCAAGGGGAGTCTAAAAACTAATTTCTTAAACAAACTTTATTTATAATGGAAAACAGAAAATGAAAGAATTTATTATCAAAACATCATCTGATCCTTTGATTACTAATACTGATTTTTTCCAATCTTAAAAACATTCCACTTTTGATAAATATTCCCTGTATTATCAGTATTTTAAAAACCCCTTCATCTTACAGATTTCCATCAACATCTCATCACGAAAGATGTTTACTCACATCAATCATATTCAAAAACATATTCCTAATATTTATCTATTGACATAAAATTAAACCAAGACATAACTTCATCCCAAAAAATATTACTCCATTGACGTTCTATAATTTTTTTGTATGTTTTATATTTTGAATAGTCCATACTCTAGTTGATTCTTCATTTGGTTTTTTACTTCATAAAAAACTTATTCCTTAATTAGTATGTTTGATACATTACCATTGAATTCCCATGGTTCCACCCTGAACTATGAGAAATTATTCTCCTTGTCTTTATAAAACCACCTATTTCCTCAGATTAATCACTCCCTATATATCTGAGATACATTGGTTCTATGGCTCTCTATAAACACCTTATCATGATGTGGTCAATATTAGCTATAACCTTTTGTAGGTATATCCATACACCTATAATTGAACTTTTATGGAATATTCTTTAGTAATGAGAATAAATATTTATGATGTTATAGTTTTCTTTATCAACTAATAATTCTAATTACATTTAAAATAATATCATAAATTCAAACTCATACTAAAACACATAAAACTTTATGTTAGAAAAAATAATCAAATAAGATAAGAACAATCTTATATCTATGTTTCACAAACCACCATCTTCTAAAGACACTTGGAAACTATTGTAGTTAGTTATAAAAATTTAATATCTTCACACTAAATATAAATTCATCATGTATGATTTTTGGTGTAATTTCCAAGAACATATCCATTTATAAAATATAATATAACAACATCATTTAAATTTTCATATATTTTTTCTGATGTGTGTGATTCAACACATTGTTCTATCTTCAATTATTGGGATATTACACATTATCCAAACATCACTATACATTGAATTTACTTATCAATGAAAAATTAAAGTCAAATACACCAGTCATATTTAATAAATACCCGGTATATTGTTATAAATAGCAATAAATTTCAAATATTATAATAATTCATAGCCTACCATGAGAAGCAAACCACTATTAAAACTGTATTTTTCCTAAGAGAACCTATAGAGATTAGAGTTGAATGATATGTTCTTATGGTTATCCAACTTTTTTTAAATATGACCATTAAATTCCCATTACACAACTTGATTACCCTCTATATACTCACATGATGAAAAATAATTTTGATATTGAGTTAGATAACATTATTTTTGAAACATTTAGAAATGTTTAGGTCAATATTCCTTCATTATATATAATGAAAAATTCAAAAAATTCCAAATTCCTGAAAGTTAATTTCTATTATAAGAGGAAGTTTAAGTCTGGAGGTAAAAAGAACCTTGGGGGGGGGGGATGTTTCATCCATGATTCAATATACACTCCCTATAAAGTGAAATTGTCTAAGAATATTAAACTTTCCATTCACTATATGAATGATTGAATTTAAATATCTTATTCCAGGATTAAGATATTCCATAATTGTTAAACCTCTCTCAGTTTCCTCTACATTACTTTATAGATAACTAAAACCTATTGGGATTTTGATCTAAACATCCAAAAAATTATAGGTAAACATGCTAGAGTGAATGAATATATGTTTTTTAGAGTAAAATATTTATTTTACCCTACTCATTTTTTTTAATTTTGGAAATGGATTATTATATGTTAATCACCCATACACCATTAATTCTCAGAATTCCATATCTTAAAACTAAAAAATAAATTATAATTGGTCAATAGGGAACACAATTGAATGAATTTTGGAAAAAATTATTTAATTAACATTTTTAAAACAATGATATATCAAATTAAGGATCACTCTATTCATCATCCATTGAATTGTTTTTAGATTTAACCTACAATTAAGCACTATTTCATGCCTCTCAAAATGATATTTTTCTTATTATTAAAAATAATTTAAATGATAATGATAATGTTTAATTTGAATAGGTGTTAACTAGTAGTGGTTTTATATGTGATATTTTTTAATATAATGAATTGTTTTATTATTCCATTGAACATGCTGGTAACATTTCATATGATGTATCTACTGATTGTTTTTTTGAAGTAGTTTGTAAATCATCTTTTTAAATAACCATTGAAGGATACAAAACTATTAAAAATGTGACTCATTAATCAAATTATCATTTAATTATTAAATATGAAATTATTTCTAAAAATGACTATTTTGAAATTCATAGAGAACACATGTTTATTACTTCTACAAATAAAAAATATTATAGAACAAGGAGAGTCATATGTGATGAGTTAAATATTATTGAGTTTATAAAATCACCTTATCCAAGGGTGTATATCCCACCTAAAATGGAACAAAATTATAATTGAGAATATATAATAGTCATTTTAGAATAAAATTATAATCTTTATATATCATTGATAATGGGATGGATATAGAAAAAAGAAAATTATTTTCTAGGTTTTCTTAAAGAAATCTAGAAAGCCATAGAAAAAACATTAGTTTAATAACATATAATTGGTACTTTCTTTTTCATTAATAAGATATTATTAGATAAGGATTCTATAAATATTATATTATATTAAAGATAAAAAATAGTACAACTTTAGATACTTTTATAAAATAAGTTACAACTATGATGGATGTTTGAATATCTCTTCATCATTTTTTTGATATCCAATGATTCATTATAGTGATGATAATGCCCAAATAGATTGGTTTCCCCATTAAATGATTTAAATTAGAGAAATTTTCCCTCAATTAATTATAATAAATAGAGTTTGGGTGTAAACTATATGAATCCTAATATTTTATCTAAGAAATATCACTCCCTTCTTCCACACCTTAACCAGATTCCTAAGAGACTTGGTGGGTATTCCAACTAAAACAATTTATATGGGTTTCAATGGTATATATTTATAAAAATTGAACTAAAGGATATGTAAATTACACACTTTTTTCTTCCATTTCATACTTTCAATTATAAAATTATTCAATATGGAATATGAAATTCATTAGGAACCATTTAATGGTGTATGCTGAGAATATCTATTGTGTTGTTATAGGAATGTATAAAGGTGTTTAGGGATAATTTAACATATTGTATAGAACCTAATTTTAGGATTATTTTAGTGTTTTATTTCAGTTATTAGAACCATTATTTTCAAATAATATTCTCTTAAATCTATGAAATTGAATTTTATCATTAATAAAGGCATTGGGATATGTATTTTTTTTTCAATGATAAAATAGATGTTAAAAAGTCCAAGGGTGAAGTTATTTCCTCACTATCATACCAAAAAACTGTAAAGTATGCGTGATCCTTCATTATTAATTATTGGTTCTACATGTGTTTTATAAATTTTTTTAATAGTACATGCATACCTTTTTTCATGATTTATGTAAAATATCCCCATATTATCCTTGATGAGAGTTGTCAAGAGGATATTTGGGTTATAAAATATAAGTGATTAACAAGACCCATAATCTGAATACATATTTGTGATTTACATTTTAAATTTATTGATGATTCATCAAATTCATCTCTAGGTGATCTTCTAAGTCAAAGTGTTGAAATGATATATAATATAATCGCTTATTCATTTGAGACTATATTAATCAGAAGCCAATAAGATAACCATTAAGAAAACAATTATATAAATTTTATTTTATTTAGATAAGTTTAAAATCTAATCACTAGGATCCAATGGTATTTTTTCACTAATAAATAATGAATTTTATTTTTGAGTGGGAAACCTAAAGAAAAATAAAGGCAATTCTGATGATTTTTTTTCTCTAGGATTTGTATTATGAAATATAGAAAAAGGGTAGTGATAATTTATTTTAAAACATTTAGAGGTTACCTCCCAATGTTCTAGATAAAAAATTATACAATGTATATATATTAGAGAAACCATCCATAATAAATAACTTCATGATATTTAGAATTTTAGACCATGGATGGCTATTCTCGTTACACATATTCTAATGAAATTCTTTCACGATTTTTAAGAAATAGGATTCCATGTTATTAAGTGAATCTTGGAAGTAAATATGGTATGTTCCCTTCTTGTGGATTCTTAAAAGTGACTAAGTCATTCATTGGTTTATTATTTATTTTTTTATTCAATTAGTGCTAAAATTATATAATGTTTTGAGTTGTGGGGGACAATTTTGACCATTAATGACATCTAAAAAGGTATTAATTGAGTATTATTTTATCTAAAACTTTTAAAATATTTTTTTGAGTTCTATAGAACATATAAATAAAATTATTTTCTAGTTAATATTACCACGATAAATGAGATACCACAAGAAAACCAATTTTTTTATGTGTTTAATGTTTAGGGTATGAATTTCAGTGGAATATTTCCCAATTAATATATATATATATATAAAATCTTCTAGTTAAGGTCTATGTGACCACATGGGTAGATTATTTTCCATATATAACTGATGATGCTAATATTGTTTCTTAGTTTATAATATCCAAACAATTTGGTAGGTTTGGGATTCCCATTTTTATCATATCTAATTAGGGATCCCAATTTTGAAATTAGACTATAAAGGATTTTATGAGGAAATATATAGCACATAATAATATTTTTAAACCTTATTATACTAAAACTAATATAATGGTTAATGTTTCAAATAGTAATATGAAATAAATCTCATTGAAAATTTTTCATACAAATAATAATATTGGATATTAACATTGGATGACGTGATTTAGGCTTAAGAGATTTCTTTTAAAACAAAAATTGTGAAATTAAATTTTATTCTTGTGTATGGAAGAGAGTATCCCATTCCAATAGAGTTGGAAAAAATATATTTTTTTTCAAGATAAATAACACAACCATGTTTTGTGGTGGGAATGAAGGGATATTTTTCTTGAAAAATTTGAATGATATCAGAAAAAATTCCTATTAGAAATATTGATTTACAAATAAAAATAAAAACCATTCTATTTTAAGTAGATTCAAATTAAGTTGTATAGACTCGAACATAAGTGCTACTGTTTGATTACTAAATAAACATCATTATAGTAATATTCTATTTTAATTGGTATGCGAATTTTATTATATCTATTTTTTTTTTTCATTTTATTGTTATACTAATTGAAGACCCATATATTGATGCACCATTTATATTTAATTGGAATGGATTAGATCTATTCTCAGAAATTCTTCAAGTGACTTCAATGGATGAGGTTCTTATTCAAACCATTGAGTACATATTACAAAAATTTGTGTCCTTCTATCTCTTTAGTTTATGGTGTGATTATAATTCCATTTATTAAATTCTTGAATGAAAATATTTTACAATGAGTATATTTTATAAAGCAAGAGTTTGGGGAGGACCATTATTTATTATATTAGGATTATTTATTTTAATAATATATGCCTCTTCTTCAATTTTGTGTGATTTTGAAAATTTTAGGTATATAATATATTTAACTTGTATGTTTGGAATCATTAAAATTTTTTGGAAATAAATTTTCCCATGAAATTTAACATAGAAAATTATAAAATTTTATACCCGAGGTATGAAAAAATCATGAAAAATAACTAATTTTTAAATCGTATTCCATGATATACTGTTCTATTTTAAAAAATTTTTATCTAGGCTTGTAAATAATTTTTACACCCTATATAAAATTCTATAATTACATGAGAGAATATATCCTTGATTCATTAAACAAAATATTCTATGAATTTTTATAAATACATTAGATAATTGAGTAACTAGTATTGAAAATTATTTCTGAATTCTATTTATTGAAAAAATAATTTTTTTGTAAAAAATATATTTTGTTGAATACCATTATATCTAAACGTGGTTAGTACCAACAATAATAAAAACCCTATTATTTATCCATATTATAATAAAAAAATAACTGACTATTTAGCTATGTAAGTAATTTCATGATTAATGTTGAACTCATGTTGTAGGGATGTTGTTTGTGAGATAATTCAAAAATAAAATATAATTCCCAAAAGAAATTTTATGTGTTGATATATGTAGAAAAATCATATAATATATATATTCAATGGAAGTTTTCTTTTAAAAATTGATAAAATAGGTTCACACAAATTTCTAAAGGTCAATAATTGAAATCTTCTAAAAAAAATATATTAAATGAAAAATTTAAAATTGAAAAAAACTAGATGACTGATAGTTCTCCTAAAAGAATTTGAGAGATGAAATATTTATAATGGATAAAGGATTTAATGTGTGAACCCTCTATAAGAATAAATATTTTAACGAGGATAATCAATATTAGAGAGAGTTAGTGATGTTTCCATTATTAAGTATAATTTTTTCTTTTAGAGCCAAAACCTGCACATTTTTCCTTGGAATATTTTAATATTATAACCTACTTACAGTTATCCATGGAATAATAATTAATTTTATATATGATAAACACAAGTAAATTACTCAATATGGGGATATTTAATAACTCATTAAGCATATAATGTCCCTTGTATGAGTTTGGAATGAGAAAAACATAAATTAAATTCATAATTTGTTTGATGAGAGACATATTTTCTTAAAGGGATACCTAAATTAATATGGGTTGATGAAAATAAGTGAAAATAAGTCCAATTTAGATATTAGAGGAATGATATAAATAATTATTTATAGAAATTACTATTTTGAGTGTTTGGTCTATTTAAAAGGTAACTAATGTTGGCTAGTGTTTTTAATTTCTCTTAGGTATTACTATACTTGTTCAATTTTCAAGGAGTCCATAATTTATGTGTGGTGTAATTGATAAATATTATTAATTAATTTTTTATGTATATAATTTAGTTTTTTAATTATGATCACTTTCAAAATAAAAATTAACAATATCACATATTTAGTTATTAGGAGTTACTTAGACATTATTGTAAAACTAGCCAAATTATTGAATAAAATTTAGTTAGTTGTTAATTCATATTTTACTTATAAAGAAAAAATTAATTAATGGGGTTTTCATATTAAATTAATATGCTTCATATGTTATAAGGTCTAGAATATAATAAGTGGTAGAGGGTTTAGAAGTATAATATTATAGTGGTATAAATTTCGAGAAGAAGAATACTCATTTTGAAATAGAAATACTGAATTTTATCGTGACACAAAATTAATAAAAGGGGAAAATATAATCAGAATACATAATAATTTTTTTAATCAAACCTCAAACATAAAATAATCTACCTAAATATATTTCAGTTTCTAGTAAAATCTGGTAAACAATGTTAAGAAGTAAGAGGATGATCGATAGCGAGTTGAATAGGTGTTGTGTATTCATAGAGGTAACCACTCCAATATATAAGGGTCACCTAAATAGATCTAAAATGGTTACCTAGACCTTCCATATGATGCATAATAATCCTAAAATCTTCTTATAGGGGTAAAAAATTATTCATATGATCCTTCTAATAATCCTAATAATCATATACATGTAGTATTTAGGATACCGAACTATTACTGAATTTTTCATATAAGTGATGTGAAGAGTTCTACTGTGATAGTTAAAGGTTACTACCTTTACCACATGGGAAAATTTTATCCAATTCATATGAGATATACGATTCATTACCTTCTAAAAATTGATATGTAGTGTAAATTTACATTGTTTTATTAATAAAATAAGGAAAGTGTAAGGGACATTATTTCATTCATAAGGGTCATGAATTTTACCACCAGTGATATATTTAATTCATGAAAAAGATCCCCTTTATAAAAAATTATATAAAGGAAAAAAATCTCATCATCATGAATTGTGGAGTCACACTATTATGGGGTCTCATTCTACATTCAAAATATTGGAACTGGGTGGAATTCTGACCAACATTCTAAGCCAAAGATAATATTTCATATAATTTTCACTGAGAATAAAGAAAAAAATTATCAATATTTAATGGGAATTTAAATTCCAAATGAAGATCATGATATATTTTAAAATATGAATAAGATGGATAAAAACATGGAAGCCGAAGACACATATAATCATAGTTGATATAAAAGAGGAGAATGTTTTAGAAAAAGTCATTTACATGATTCAAAAGTGGGGGTGGGGGGGGGTTCCATTGGTGATTAGACAATTAATGAAGAGGGAAACAAATAAGAAATATATTTTTCATTCTGCTCAACTATGTATGAATAATCAATTATAATATTGATTTGGTGTGGACACATGAGTCACCATTTTAGTCAAGATTTCTTTGGATTTCATTCTGAATTATTCTAGCATTTCCATTCATAAATTGAAGTAATTGATTTTATGAGAATATGAATATTAATCATGTTTTTTAATATATCTTATTTTAAACATTAATTAATGAGGTTTCAATTATTGATTTTGTAAATATGTTATGTTGAAAAATCAGTGGAAGTTAAGTAATCTAGTTTTCTATTAAAATAAATAATTCATGTTATTGTTCTTGAGCACAATAAATATATATTTTTCTAATTTAATGACAATTAAGAAGTAGTAATATAAATTTTTGTGGAGGTATGAAATTCATACTATATAGTTTTTATAGCATTCCAGAATAATTTTTGGAACTTTTTATGAATTTAGATTGGGAATTAATGAATGTAGATAAAATAAATATCTGTTGATAATGAATGAGAAGGTATAAAAAAATAAAAACTAGTTTAGAACTATATTTTTATGGATTGAAACAATTTTATTTACTGAAGTTATTCTATTATAAATATTTTTTTTTATTAAAACTAATAACCTCCTGAAAAAATATATAAAAATATTAATAATAAGTGATAATTTGATTTTAGTCTACGCCCAATATATTATACGACCTCAGGGATTTCTATCACTACCCTCCAAGGGGATAAAACATTTATATAAATTTAAAAAATATATTTACCTTTTCATATATCATCCATCTGGAGTTAGCGATTACTCATTCACCTTGAGATAACTGATTATCCATTACCATTAGATTATTAATGGATCTTTCATCTTGATAGGTTTTGTTGGTAATTAATCACATTCATTGATTATGAGAAAAATAGTGATATCTTATTCATCCCCAAGCCGTGTCCACATCATGGATATATCATCCCATCTAGACACCGGTCAAAGAAAATATGGCTACATGAGGACTATCTATTGATCATTATTTATTGTGATGGGTTTTTTTTAATTTTCTATTATTTCTAAATTATATATTAATAATTAAATCAAATTTATTAAACTTATTATGGGCATCATCTTGGGTGGCCAACTGAATTATATAACACATTTCCAAGGCTCCCTGGTACTCTGCTCAAACTCATGTTTCATAACCCATTTAAGGTAATGGTACATTCATCCATTGATAGGTGACCAAGAGTAGTTTGGTTTTTATTTGAAAATGAGACTATGAAATGGATTGGGGCCAATTTAATTGACATCCCTAATATTATTTATTTTTTGACCATATTGTATGTAACTTTCTTACATGTGATCTTGTTTACACTTTTGTGACTCATATGAAATATAAAATAACACATTTATTTTTTAATTTTTCCTTAATCTTCAATAGGGTTTTTATTTTCCTGATTATTTTATATTATGAAAGATATTTCTTGATATTTATTTTAATATATTTCTTGTTACTTCACTAACAGTCATACTCATCAACTAAACTAAATGTTATTTCTTTCATTATGTGTCATTTATCAGCAATTGGCAATTATAGTAGAATTACAAGGTATACATATTTAGTTATATAGATATATAGGTGGTGATTATCCCTTCATATACATCATCTAAAAGTGAGATATTTTCTGTTATTTTGAAGAGATATTCTTTTGGATTTCCGGATTTTTGGATGATACCCTATAGCGTCATCATTAGTTTGGGTTAGATTATTTTTGTTTGTGTGAGGTAATATAAACACGGGGAGATATTTTGAGGTTCACCATAAATAAATAGTTGAAAACTCAGGAAGGATGAGTAGTGAACCCCTTAAAATAAAGAAACTAATTACCTATAGATTATAATGTTTATATATGAAAACATTGGATACTATAGAGGGAAGTTTCATATAATGGTGGAGAAACACATGAATATTTTCTTGGAACTCATTCTTGGGTTTTTATCATCGAGATATTATCTTTTTTATGGTATTTTGAGAAATGATATAGTGATAACATCTAGAATTTATATATTATCCTGATTGAGCGAAGGTTGTTGGTGGGGTACATTGAAGATCTATTGTCAAAACATTTCATTAAGCTCCATGTGACCTCTATGAAAAATATAGAGTAAAAATATGTTCTTTATTCCTTTGAAAGTATTATATTTATTAACTAAAATTTATATAATTTTTAAAATAATAATGTTTTCTTTAAACTCCCCGATTCAACCATGAATATATATAAATATTTCTTAATATATTTAAATCTAAATTCATGCTATTTATATTGAATTATGGTAATATAGATGATATATTATGATTTTATATAATGAATGTTTTTAGAATTTGATGGGTAATTTTTGAAATATATACTAGGAGAAGCAACCATTAACATGAATCTCTTATGCGAAAAGTATAATACTCATACCAGTTTAAGATTCCCCCCTTTATACATATAATTTCTAAATCTACATCTTAATTATATCCATTAATTCTTTAAATCTAGGAGTAAGAGACTTAAAATTATCTATGTTTAGAGGAATATATTACTATAGATTAATTCATTAGTATGATTTTATATTCATCTATATCTAAATATCTATAATGATTTTTTTGACCTGTTAATATAATTTTTCAAATATAAATCTTCAGAATAATGAAATTCTGTAAGAATTTTTTATTATTATTACTTATGTCATATGGTATAATTTTATGGTCTTCACCATCTTTTATTGTCAGTTATTTTAATATTTAATTGGGTAGAGTCTAATCATTCAATTTTTTACTAGAATGTGTTGGGTAATTTTATATATCATAATAATTAATTTTCATTAGTAAATTCCACTAAAAGTATTTCTTAATGAAAATTATGATTTCAAGGGAAGTGTAATATGATAAGTGAGTTGTTCTAAATTATTATTCGCACTAAATATTAGAATATTATTTATATAAATACTCAAATAAACCATTAACTATTTTATATGATAAAATAATTGAAAATATTTCCCGGGAATTTAATTTTTTATATAAATGGTAAGACAATAGCTTAGGATTATAGAGATAAGAAAATATTCCATATAGTATTTCTAATATGAATAATTAGTTCCATAAAATATAGTATTATCAATAGGATGAGAAATAGAGTAATCCTACTTAATATAAAAAAGTATAAAGTGTAAATTATTTCTCCCTAGCTACTTTGAGAGAGAAATATATAATACCTTCAGAGTAAGATTTGAAAATAATTTATTTGTGACTAAAAATAACATAGGATACCAACTAGATCAATTATCTGGAATCTTTCAAGTAAGTAAGACCCATGCGAACTACTAAAATAAATTTTTTTCCTAGAAAAGATAGTATATTAACTACATTAAACAAACTATCATGATTGGGGTGAATATATAGAGAAAAAAAAAAATACAAAAACCCTCTATTAATCATGAAACTTATTTTGATAAATCATAGTATATAATTAATTTAAATTATGGAAAGAATAAGTATGATAATATATGGTTAATATAGAAAAAATAGTCATCCAAATTATATAAATAATGTGTGTATATATATTTTTGAAATTAATAAACCCATGTTTTATGAATCTATAATTACTATTGGAATTAATATTTTGATATAATAAAGATTAATATAGAATAAAAGTGTTCATGAATACTATTAAAGATGATGAATGAAATATTGGACATATACTTTAAAATTATTTATGGTTTATAAATTATAGGATTTAATTAAAAAATCAGAAAACCCAAATTAAAAAAAATAATAAAATAAAAACCATTCCAAAAAATATAAGGAATGGAGAATTCATTTTTTTCTAGATAATTAAACTCAACTTCCATATATTTTTATATAAAAATAATATTATCACTAAAACTACATCACTTTAAACCTCAAGAGGTTAGATGATCATATACCAATTTCCATAAAATATTTAGTACAAGTAGTTCCCTCATTATGATAAATGGAAAAAATCCTTTTTTCTAAGGACATAATAAATTAGGGGAACAATAAATGAAAATTAATTATTTTAAAAACTTTTTAAAGTGGATAATTAGTATAATGAATAACGTTATCCATTTTTATTATCTATTGAAATGAATAAAATATAAAATAATGGGGGTTAAAAATTTAGAGGACCTGATGACATTTTTTAAATGAATAAAATATCTAGAAAATATATAGAATATGGAGTAATAAAAAATAAAATAATATCCATAATAAATCTCTTACTATTAAAAAGTGATTAAGAATAAGAATAATGAGATGTTTCAAGATGAACAAGTACGTTTTAGGTATGAGATACTCGATTTTCTAATTATTTTCTATGTATCGACCAATCTCAAATATATTTAGCAAAATATCACTTATTAGGTATTTGAGTGTACATTTAAATCCATTCATTAAAAAATATCGTAACATGTTCCAAAACAACTTATATTATGATTATATCCCATTCAAAAAATTTAATAAAGATAACACAAGTAATGAAAAATTCCAATTTTCCCTTAGATCATATGTTTATATTCTTCATTAACTTCTGATCATGTTAAAATTTGATTGTTTAAGGTGATTACACTTTAGAAAAAAATGCATCCTTTACACATAAATATTTATATGCCAATGATTTGTAGGATCAAATCAAATGATAAAAGACTATGATAATAATTATAGACAATGAAATTTTATCAAACTTCATCATTTCTACTTTTCACTAATTCTTATTTTATGCTAAGTGGATTTTGGATAAAGAGGTTAAATTCTCATAAGTATTTACACCACTTTTTATTCATTAATTAAATACTTTATTATTTTACTTCTTATTTTATCGGTAATATCAAATATTATATTGTGATTGGGGATTTATCTTCGTATTTATGAATTATCCTATTTATTTTTCTACATTGAACATAGACAAGAAGAAATATTAGATAAAGAGATATGTGTCTTATGATCAGTAAAACATTTCATTATAAAGGATTATAGTTTTAATATATAGCATATTATTCAATAGAGTGAGACATATGATAAATTACCAACCCATCGCTTCCTTATAGTATTGTATATTTCTTTTCAGTGATATTTTTTATGTTGACATGTTATAATGATAGTGTATAATATGGTAATGGGATGAGAGTGTCAATATTTGATCTATTCAGTATGTTGGAAAATTGGTCGGTGGGATTTGGTTTATTGGTTTACTTTTTAATATATATATTTAAATTTGTAGGTATTTTGTTTTATTTATATTATATGCATTAGGGAGTGGGTTTGACAGGTGATACATAGATAAGGGAATTGATGGTGAGAATTTTTGTTCCCATGTTTTATTTACTCATTCTAAAATGTATTAGAATAATCCATGCATATTAATAAAATATGTTATCCAAGGTAGACATTAAATGGATTTTATACTCATCATTGATTTATATATTACTCTTTATACTCTATTATATCATGTAGGAAGATATTTTGTGTTATTTTAGTCTGTAAACTTTGTTATGAAGTATTTAATTTATATTAGTTTTATCTATTTAGAGATATTGAGGATCATTTTATCAAGATTGTTTTGAATTTAATGATTTTTCCCACTATATGGTTTTATAACAAAATCCATAAATAATATATTATTTTTATTATTGGTATTATGGTTTATATTTTTTATATGATTGATTTATATTTTATGATGTCTTATTAGTTTCTTATTTAATGAGATAAATTACTTTTAATATAAATTGTTTATTCCATAAATGATAGTCATAATCTCATGGATTATGGAATCTATTTTGTTTTTTTTAAATTTAAACTCTCATAGATGGGTTAGGTTAGTTCATGTTCTAGTTGAGTCATGATAGAGTGAAATCATAGAATTTTTATTATCAGAGTACTCCCCTATGGCCATGATCACCTAAATGAGATTGAAATAGGTAGAGACATGCGATATCTGATAAACCTCCCCATATTCTAGATATTTATAACTAGAAACAGAGTTTTATGGTGTCATAGTGGGGAGATTATAAAGTAATTTAAAAATAATGAAAATATCAATTGAAAAAATAACCATGAAACATAACATAAATAACCTATTAAACATAGAAAACATCTCATCATGTATTAATCGAAATACCATACATGCATTAAATAATCCTTCTATAAAATATCACCCATGTTGGGTCAATATGATATATTATACTAAAAATAAGAGACCACCAAATACTATCTCACTAGGCATAGTGTATTGTCATTATTCAATCTCAAACATCATCCATACAACCACCCTATACTATAACCCATCACTAACCTGCACCAACTTATAACATAAGGTCCCACCCTAACCTGAAATATAAAAAAATGATTCTATACATCCACAAAAATTCCCATGTGGGGAATTAATATTAAACTCATTAGGACACTTATAATATGACCTTAAATATATCCAACATAATTTATGTTCATGCACAACCATAAGTGAAATCCAAGGACCATGCCAACCAATTCTCTCGATACATGGGTGAACTATACGACCATCCTCATCCATTAACCAAACAATATTATCTATTTTCATAATGGGACATTATACCAAAATTATGAACATATAAAATGGATCAAATGACTCACCACTATATTACACCTCATAAAAAAAACCATTTATTTTATATCATCAGATTGTGGAACACCCCTTCTTCACATAATGCCTAAATACACTAAGATATTTGTATTGACATTTCCAAAAAATTTCCCTGAGTATATCAATGTTAAAATATCACCAAAATATATGGATAATATCTATGATATATCCCTCTTATATTGTATGAAAAAAATCAATTACCTTATTGATAATATCTATAAAAGATCCTAGATATAATATTGGGGTTATAACTATTGCTCCCCCATGTGAACTTGACCGAATATCCTATACCCAAATGGCGTGAAACAATAAAAAAAATCCTATTGTGACAAACAAAACAAAAAAATAGACTCATAATAATTGATGAATGATATATCAAAATAATACTATACTAGTAAATTAGATAAAAACACCATGTATTACATTTTATTTAAAAATACAACATAACTGAAGAATACATCAACAAAATATGAAGACATCACATGTTTCATGAAACAATATTATCTAGGTCAACCCCTATAAGGGCTCAGACCATACTATCGCATTTCTTTTCATGATTTGAATGAATAAGGTTCTTAGAGGAATCTAGCAGTAGGTTTAGGTAGAGCATAGGAGATGAAATTTGTTTTTGGAGGAATTCACAACAAGAAGTGTTATTCATAACATGATAGATTAGTCCATGGAATGAATGGATATTCACAGCTGATGTAATGGTTGTTCAAAAGGTGAAACTCACTACAGGAACCATTGTTTCATGAAATTTATGGATGTTGGGTTAGATTCAATGAATATATATTTAAAAACACATGTAATGAATATTTTATTTAAGAAGTGAATTAATCCTAGGTTTATAGAATCTAGGTGATGTGTTTATTTGTGGGTCCTAAAATAAAAAAATTCATAACTTGAATGATCTATTCACGATGTCAATTCACACCTGGAATAACACATATAAATCATATTTTCCCTCAAATTATATTGAATCCCTCATAATTATACATAACCCCATATGACTATAGTTTATCTATTAGTATGTTTTAAATCCATTTCATTTATGATTTATCCATGAATTACAAGGTTCAATCCATTGTGATTAGTGGTTAATTTTTCTATTTATTTTATGGTTTCTTATCTATTCTATTTGATACCTTCATTTATATGTTATAATGCTATGATAGTTTATATATTTTATTTTTATGGAGTTCATTTGATGCGCAATGGAACATTTATGGAATAGAACCCTTAAAAGGGTGTTTATTGATTAAGGGAGAGGTTATCAGAGATCTATGTTTATTATTCCATTATAGTTCATGTAATGTTGAAACCCTTGAGATATTAGATTCATTTATTCTATTGTTTTATGTGAAATTGCTATTTTATCATGATTTATTTCATTAGGTAATGGGGGAATTAATATTGATGATTATTTTATCGGATATACAGAAAGAATATTTCTTGGGTTATAGAGAACACATGTGTTGATTCCATGTTATTATTTGCCTCTAGATTGACTAGTTAGTATGCTTTCATTATGTATGATCCCAAAATTTTTTGTAGATTTATTGTTCTTGTTTTTAGGTACACCATTTAATTTTTTTTGAAATATCTTATTTGGGTTTTTATTTGGGGCTGTCTCAGGTGAAAGTTGAGTATTTTGGAAGAAAAAGGGGATATGCATGGTTCATGAATAGTTAGGGAAAGTTGTAAAGTTTGGCCTAAGAAAAAATGTTCCATATTAGGAGAGATTGGAGGTGGCACACAGTTGGAAGAAAGTTTGTCCAAACAATGCGGTCTCCCTCCCAAAAAGGTGAAACATGAGGAGGTGATATTTTAACTACCGGCGCATGGTTTTTGAAACTATGCACTAAATTAGTAGAAGCCATTCAACCCTAAGTATAGGAGTATAGTTAAGGCCCACCATTTTGAAAACCATGCACCTCATCCCATAAAACTATGTGTGTGGGTTTGTAAGTACTCAAAATATTATTTTAAACTCCCAACCTCTGGTTATTATACCTAAACACCCTTTTTAAGACTAACATGACTTTATTTGATTTTTGAGGCTCTCATAAGGATTCTATGGCTCTTCAAACCACTTTATTGACTAATCAAAGATATTATTAAAGGATCAAATCCTCATTGGTAAGTGATTCCTTCTCTATTTGGTTATATATATATATATATATCTTATCTCTATTTCTAGATTAAGTTGAATGTATTATACTCTATTGGATTTGGGTTTAGATCTAGGTTTTTATGGTCATATTCTATTTGATATTGAAATAAGGTTTTTTTCCTAGATCCCCCACACCATTATAATTTAAATAATTTTGTTTTAATTCGTGATCTTAGTTAGGTTAATGTTCATCAACGACATTGAGGTAGGTGGTATAAATTTCAAATCCAACAGTATCGATTATAATTTTGTGAATGTAGTTGTGCAATTTAAATTTCCACATTGGGAAATTTAATTTTAAATTCAATTAATAAATTAATTTATTTTACCATGTGATAATGAAAATGTTTGATTATGTGATAATGAAATTGGTGAATAATGGGATTTTGAAATTGATTGATCAATGGTTTATAGATTTTTTAGAGATCCACATGGTATGATGATATGTTTGAAACTTTTATACACCCATGGGGTGTTCCGATAATATGAATATGATTTTTTATAAATTATTCTTGGTTGAATAAATGAAATTTTGAAATGGGTTTAATAATGAATTATGTAATAGATATTAAATGTTTGAAAATATATATCTATGATATATAATATATATGAAAGAGTTATGGGACATGTAATGATTCTAAAAATACCAATGGGGTTCCAGACTGCAACTTTAGGCCCCACATATAGTTATGTATATATTTGCTCACTGAGTTCCAAGATAGGGACTTCTGCTCCAAATACCCATGCAGTTTTAGACTACTAATATTGGACCCCATTATATTAACAATATAATTGAAATGAAATGATTAATGAAAAACAATTATCGAATGAAATTAAATATCCCTTTAAGGAAAATTTGGACTCTAGTATGGGTCAAATAAGGTATTGATGGTTTAGGTTTCATCTTGAACCCACCGAATTATGTGGCTTTCTAAAGAATAATTTAATATAAAAATAATTTAATTTAATTTTTTTGTATTTTATTATTTATAAAAACATATACACTATTATAAACTAGATATGGTTTTAGATTCCCTTGGTGGGTCCCTATAATATTGTACGCGTGTCATACTCAATCTTCTTGATTGGTACCTGAATAGACTTCATGTTTTCAAGATTGGATAAGGGCACAATACATATTTTATTTGGATGTGTAGGGATAGAGAATGGATGACGGAAATATAAATGATGTAGGGAACCTATTGGGAGTTGGAAGTGTTTCGTTATTTTTTTAGTTGAAAGTTGACACATTTATGGCATGAAATATCTTCCCATTTGTTTTCGATATTGGTTTCCTATTTTTGTTTATCATGTGATACATGTCTATATTGGTTATGGTATTATTATGGTTATTGGTTATTTATTTACACTAATCTAATTATTTGATAAATAGGGTATATTCTCCTCATGATATATCCATCATAACCTCACTAGTAGATAACATCCTCTAGTGTATGGGGAGAAGTGCCTGAGGTCATATAGAGAACTGACTCGGGGCACTGATATGTGGCACCCTAGTTGGGATGTTTTATTTCACCTTGGGTGATGCACATACTGTGTGTGGTTTTTGTTCTATGTGATTTTATTCATGTCCTAGTATGAAATGGATTTTGAGCACAAATGCATCATTCTAAGAACTCATAATTTATTGTGACATGCATCATTTTAGGCACGCATGGAACATCAAGTTTTGGGTTGAGTTTATTTTAAAAAAATTATTTTATCTGTTGTGTAAGTTTTTTCAAAAACATTATAAGATGATATTAAAAACACTAAATGATGATAAATGTGGTGAATTGAATTTTGTAATGGGTTTTTAATGTGAATCATGATTTATGGAAGTGTTTACCCTATGTTAACCATGAACTAGATGAAATATAGTTGATGGTAGTGATAGTGCCTTAGTTTTTGACCATGTGGTGTGGTATTGGGGATGAGTTTTTATGGATCTATGTGAATCCCTCATATCTAAATGTGTTAAATTATTTTTTATGTATCCTAATATGTGTGTTTTTAATTATAGGGATATGCCTAAATAATGATTCTTTTTTATAGGATGGAATGATGACATGGTTAGAAGTGATCCTTTAGTACTAGAACCTTAGGATCCAATAGTACTGGGTGAGGGAGCTGATGAGAAGTTTCATGAGATAATTTATCACATTATACAATTTGTGAAAATATTACAAGGGTAGGTTGTGAAGAGTATGATGACTTGACATGGGAGTTTTAGTTATAAAACCCTACAACATTAACTATATGGGGTGGAATAGAGGAAGCTAGGTTATGGATTGTACCTATCCAGACAATTCTTGACCATTTAGAATCTCCTATTGAAAAGCGAGTCAAACTGACTGCTTATATGTTGTGTTTCAAGTGAATCGTTAGTGGGATATCTATAATAGAGACAAACAACTGGGGAATGTGGAATGGATGGACTTCTCATATATATTCTTGGAGCACTTTTAACCTAAGACACTTAGGTAAGATAGTGAATCTATGTTTATGAGTTTGAACTAGTGGAGTTTGTATGTGATGAACTTTGTAAGATTATTTTCTGATTTTCAATTATTTATTCCAGCATTAGTGGTAGATAAGGCTATTGTAGTGAAATGTTTTCATAATAGGCTTAAATATGAGATTAATTCCCATGTTAATATCCTTAGGTAATAAAAGTTAGATTAAGTGGTGAGTCATTTTCTCATTTTTGAGTGGAACCTAAAGTAGGATTCCTATGGGATGCTTGTGGTTTCTACCGGATGACAAGGGGATAAAAATTTTGAGAGTTGGAAGTTTCACTTTGAGAACATCAACCAAGGAAATAGAAAACAGGGTGGCCGAAGAGATGGAGCAGTTACTCAAAGCAGTGACTGTATATATTTCCCCCAATGTGTTAGGTCAGGAAATATTTGTAGCCAGTGTCCATGAGCACCAATGAAGTTTTGAGATTATGGAATGATGGGTAACTTGTAAATATATTATAGAAATCCTTAACCTATTAGTATTTCAAAAGTATCTAGGAAGAGCCAAAACATAGGAGGGGGGCTTGTACCATATATCAATTTCATAGTTGGAGTTCTACCAAGCATGTGAGTCATAGAAGTGGATGTGGTACTTTGGGGCCAGGCCACCCGCATCATCAAAGTGTTGCAACTTAGGGAAATCAAACTACATGGTTGGTAAGAGGGGAAATGAAGTCACATGCAGTTTATATTGCACTTTCAAATAATGATGTTGGTCCATAAATAGTTAGATATATTATTCTTATATCTTATACACATTGTAGTACATTATTTGACACATGATCCTCCCATTATTTTATATTTTCAAAACTTGTGAACAATTTGTGTCTAGTAGTGGAGTCCATGAGTGGGGTTATGATGATTGACACACCGTTGGGAGTACAGTCAAGGGACATCTAATTATTCAAGGTGTGATCTATGGATTTTAAGGAGTATCATTTCTATTGGGATCAATACATCCTTAACATTTTGGGTTTTGAATTGATCTTGGGTATGAATTGGTTGGTGTCATACCGAGACCACATTGACTGTTACGAAAGTTGAGTGAATTTTACATCTCTTGAGGGTGACAATTATGTTCATCATGGAGAGTGAGATATCCAAGAAGTCCATGTAGGGCCAGTTCATTAGCAACTAGGGGAGATCACTGCCTAGGTTTCAAGTCTATTATTGAATGATATAGGTGTGAAGAATGATGTATTTCCACTTGTAGTGGACCAGTTCCAATACATATTTACTGAGGAATTATCAGGGCTTCCACCTAAGAGAGATATTGAGTTTATTATTTAGCTCTTTCTTGGAGCTGATCCATGTTTTATTCTACCATATATAATGGCACTAACAAAGAATTGTAGACCTAAGGAAGAACTAGAGTAATTGGTGGATAAGTGATTCATCCATCCGAGTACGCCTCCTTGGGGTTCTTGACTCTTTTTTTTTCAATGAAGGTTGATGGGACCTTGTAGTTCTGTGTTTCTTTCCATATTTTGAACCAAATGTAAGTGAATAATCGGAACCATCATTTGTGTATCGATGATCTCTTTGAATAGTTAATAGGGGATTATATTTTATCAAAGACTAACTTGTGATCGGGGCATCATCACTTAAGATTTAGACCCTCTGATATACCATGGATAGATTTCAGAAGTAGGTATGTCCTATATGCCCGAATGGCCCGAAGGCCTTCATTTTTATTTATTTTTGATAACACCCATTTTAAAGGATGAGGGGGAACCCATACAAGGCCCGTAGTCTCAGAGATTACATGGCTCGTAGGCTTAGGAGATTACATGACCTAAAGGTCTTAGGGAATTCAACCAGACTATCTACAAGGAACTGCCCCTCCCCAGCATATGCATCATGATAGTAGCTCTCCACCTTCGCATGTCCGTCTGGCTGGGCTTCCTGTGCAAGCACAAGATGGTCCCGATGTCATAGCTATACCCTCTCATTCTGACAAATCCATTTATCTCTTTTATGGTGAGTGCACCTACTCTGAATCCTCTTATGGGGCTGCTCCTTTTTGGTAGTGTGTCTGGGGCAACTTCATGTGGCCCGAAGGCCTTGAGGTGGCCCAAAAGCCTTAAAGGTGGCCCGAAATCCCTATGGACCCGAAGGCCTGGGTGGCTCGAAAGCCTTAAGGACTCCAAGCCCAAAATAGTGGCCCAAGGTGAATAGTTCTAGCTGCTACAGTACCGAACAATACCTACTACAGTAACTGCTACAGTGCCTTCTACAGTCGCATAGTGTATAGAATCTTCCACCCATATCTAGATTAGTTTATAGATGTTTTTGAGGATGATATCATAATGTACTCCAAGACTCATGAAGATCATTCCCAACAACTTGAAATTGTTCTGAGTATACAAAGATAGCATCTAATATAGACCAAGCTAACTATGTTTCAATTCTAGACCAACTAAGTACATTTTTTGGGTCTCATCATCTCGTATGATGGTATTTCAGTGGACCCAAGTAATGTGCAGGCTATGGTTTTTTTGGGAATATCCCAAGAATGTTTTATATATCCCTAGATTTTTTGGATTAGTAGGTTATTATCATTTCTCCATCCATTGATTTTCCTGGTTGGTAGCACCACATTCATACATGAACAATAAGGGGATAATGTTTGAGGGGTTTTCCGAATGTGATAATACTTTACAGGATTTGATTAAGTGTTTGAAAACTGAACATATTTGGTTTCTACTCGAGACATGGGAGGATTACACGGTGTTTTGTGATGCATCAAGGATATGACATGGATAATATTTGATATAATGGGATCATGTTACAGAATATGGTTCATAGAAGTTGATTCTGCATGAATTGAATTACCCCACACAATAGCTCAAGTTATCTATAGTCGTTTAAGCAATAAATTATTAGTGGAATTATCTATAAGGGAAAAAGTTTGATATGTATACCGATAACAAGAGTTTAAATTACATAATTTCACAGTGATATTTGAATATATGGAAGTAGATATGGTTTGATTATATGAAGTTTTTTGATTTTGAGTTAGCATATATTTCTGGGAAGGGAAATAGTATTACTCACACTTTGTGAAAAAAAAACTCAAACTCAAGAAGTTCAAGAGTCTAGTTCTGGGTGGAATATAACAACCTTACTGGCTGAGTTGCATATTGTGGCTTAGGTGGGACATGATCAGATGACCATTATATCAGTATTAGTGGATTTTACACTTCTAATCCATATTAGGGAGAGAAAGTATGAGGATCCAGAGTATTTTTTCTTAAGTGAAATCCATGAAGGTTGGGATTCACCTTTATATTGGGCCATATATGAGGATGAGATCATCTATTTTAGGAATCATGTTTTTGTTCCTATTAGTTTTTGAGAATATTTGAAGCAATAGTTTCAAACCTCAATGTGGGCGCTGAATCGTGGTTTACCAAAACATACCATTACCTACATCAACAGTATTGGTGGCTAGGAATGAAAAAGGGGATTGTGGTTTTCTTGAAATGATTCTACAAATATCAAAATGTGATGACTAAGTATCAGTGATTTGGAGGAATGGAATGTTCGAACATAGATTTATTGAACAATTTGAGATTTTTGAGAGAATCAGACCACTGACATACTAATTGTCTCTTTCACAAAGGTATAGTTATATTCACAACGTTTTCATGACTAAAAACATTAGTTGTATCACTCCCAACCATTATCATGTGATCGATGATGAGGATGTTAATCTTGATACTGATTCATCCTTTTAGGATCATCTGATACGTGTTATGGATCAAAATGAGAATGTGATGCATGGAAAGACTGCGTAGATAGTCTAAGTAATGTGGAAATAAGGCTGTTTTCAAGAGGAAACAAGGTAGAGAGAAATAGATATGTGGGCTCAATCTCATGATATTTTTACCTTAAAATCATAGATAATTTTGGGCATGTAGTTCAATGATGAGATATTATAATGTGGGTACATTTTATGATCTTGACCTTTTATGAAGAAGTATCATGCATATTTTTAGGCACTATTTTTCACTTTTTTGTCATATCATGTTTGGGTTTTTCTATCCAGAAGTTTTGGGTAAAATTTGGGGAATTTTGGAAGCTAAAGGATATATGAACGTTTGGAACATGGTTAGGTAAAATCGTTAGGTTTGGATGAAGAAACAATGCATCCTTTTTGGAGAGACATGAGGTAGAAAATTGTTGGTGCATAATTTTTTGAAGACGTGTGGCCTCCCTCCCCAAACCATGAAATGAAAGAAAGAGGGTATTTTCCTGGGTTGTGTACAATTTTTAAAATTGTGCACCCACTTATTAGAAACCGTGAACCCCTAAGGAGAGGCACATAGTTAAGGCACACAGTTTGGAAAACTATGCGCCTCATCCCATGAAACCATGTTTTCATGGTTTTAATAACCCAAAATATTCTTTTAAATTCTAAAACCCCCAATTATAATACCTAAACACACTATTTTATCCAATCATGAGTTCCTTTGACTTTTTAGGATCCTAAAAGGATTCAAATGATCCACATATTCCTTTCTTGATGAATCAATGATCCAATTGACAGATCATATCCTAATTGGTAAGTGATTCCTTATCCGTTTGGATATCTATCTCTACTATACCTCTTAATAGATGAGGAGTAATGTATTATCCTCCATTAGATTTGGGTTTAGATATATATTTTTATGTTTATGTTTTTTTGATCTTGATCTTATGTTTTGGTTCTAGATTTATTGTTTCATTTTTATTTCCATCATTTTGTTTCAATTAGGGATCTCGATTCGAAGAACATCCATCAATGACCTTGAGGTAGGTGGTCTAAATATCAAATCCCATAGTCATGAATATAATTTATTGTATTTAATTGTTCAATTACAATTGAAATATTGAGAAATTTAATTATAAATTAAATTGATTAATTAATTTATTTCCCCATGTGATAACAAAATTGGTTGATTATGTGATAATGAAATTGGTGAATAATTGGATTAAGAAACTGACTGATTAAATGTTTATAGAATTAATAAGGAATAATGGGGTATGATGATATTTTTGAAACTTGTAGCCACCCCTAGGTTGTGCTGATAAGATGAAAATTATGTTTTATAAATTATGTTTGGTTGAATAAATAAGTTTGAGAAATAGTTTGAATAATGAATTATGTAATGGAAAATAAATGGTTGTAAATATGGACCATGTGATATGATATATGTGACTGAGTTTTGGGATAGAGATTACCACCCCAAATACCAACTAGGTTCCAAACTTCTTCTCTTGTCCCCCCTCTCTCTATATATATATTAATGTGATCACTAAGTTGTTGGAAATGGAATGATTTTCCAAATACCCATAGTGTTCTAGGATTCTACTCTTGGAACCCATTGTATGAATTATTTAATTGGAATTAATTAATTAATAAAAACCATTATTGAATGAATTGTGATATCCCTTTAATGATAGTTTAGATTTTGGAATAGGCTAAATCATTTATTGGTTGTTTGGGTGTCTTTGTGAACCTGAAGAATTTGGTGGTTATCTAAAGAATATTTAAAGTGAAGACCATTTAATTTATTTTTTGCATTTTTTTCATTATTAAAACACATACATAATTATAAATTGGATATTATTTTAGACACCATTGGTGGTGGCCTATTTAGTTGTACTCATAGCATACTCGAGCTACCTGATTAGTACCCAAATAAACTTCATGTTGGCAGGATAAGATAAGGGAAAGATCCCTATGTTAGATGGATGAGTTGGGATGGATCGTGGATTAGGGAACTAGCTATGATTTTGGTAAATTCTTGGTATTTATTAGTATGTCATAATTTTTGTTTTGTTTTTGATAGTTGACACATTTATGGAATTCCATATCTATTTCTTTGGTTTGGATATTATTTTATTGTTATCATGTGATATTGGTCAGTATTGGTTATAATATTATTCTATCTATTGGTTATTGTATCTTGGATATTGGTTGTTTATTAATTTTGTTGTTTTTATTTGATAAAGATGGTATAGTTTCCCCATAATATATCCATCAGACCATTGCTGATAGTTAGTAGCCTCTATAATATGGGTTGGTGCACCTGAGGTCACGTATTGAACGGGCTTGAGGTACCAATATGTGGTACCCAGGTCTAGATATTTCACATTGTTTTTCATATGGTTTAGAACTTTTTTATTATTTATAATTGTAAAATGAACATAAAGGTTATAATTATTCTTGATTAGATAGAAAATAGGCATTTTCGTCTATTTTGTTTCCATTAATGTTAATGATTGAAATGGATGTTGGTCTTGAAACATGTCTAAATAATTTTATTATTTGTTTCTAGAAGTTAACATAGGTTTAATGTGGTTATATCCTATTCTAAATGAACTGGTTAATTTAATATTGTAAAAAATTATTCAGTTGTTATGAATAATTTCTTAAGTTTGAACTATCCTGTTTTATTATGAATTTTGGATTCCATTGTTCAAATTACTAGATAAGATATCAAATATTTGTTATTTTCTTGTTACATGAATATTTTATCTAGATTTGGATCCTTTCTATGTGATGTGATGTGACCCTGGGGTGGATAATGGTCTGGCTAGAAATAAATTTCGATGAATGGGGTTGGGGATGACATCGATGTAAAAAATTATGGGATGTATAGTGATATGCATAGTGGTGTTAGGTATGAAATTGAGACGACCAAAGTGGGTTGAAGCTAGGTTTTCTCATTTTTATTATGATTAAATATAGAATGTATTCTCATTAATAATTTTTCAATGTATAACAGAGGGATGAGGTTCTTATTTATGAATTCATTTCCACACTCTTTAATGTAACTAGTTACGATATGACTATTTATTTTTTCTAGTGTCATAGAATGAGTCATAGTGTACCTAGAATTATGGAATGATAATGAATAATAAATGATTTATCCATAAGGATTGAGAGTTTGACTATTGACTTGGTATATCTAGTTTGTAATTAATGTAAGGATGAATATCAAATAGAAATAATTAATTGAATGTATCTTAATATGTTTGTCTATCTATAGAATATTTAGTTATTATCATTGGTAGCCACATGTCTAAGAGGCAATAGCTATAGTTATGTTTAAGGTGAGTTAGTTACCCTTAGTGTGTTTATAAGTAATATTTCTTTATGTTTTGTGATCTCATACACTACCTAGAGCATGATGGTAGGGATACCAACACCCAATGGACTCTAGGTGGGATTTTTTCCCAAACTACTATGTTTGCGAGGAAATATGGATGACTTCCCCCTCTCTCATACATTCTTCCAATGGTACTGTAAAATTATGTTATACATAGAGGTTAGCGTACTATATATGTGGACAGAGTGATTTAATGGCTTGCGATTATTTCACAAAAAATCTATATCTATATTTAATATCCTAACATTAATTATAGGTATTATATTATTGCACTATGATGGTTTGAGTATAGTACATGGTGTACGAGATATAAAGAATACTTGAAACTTATCAGTTACTATTTGGAGGTGGTGGCGATGAGGAGAAAATGTGACACATGAGGTTTTTGTTACTATATTGTTTCTATTGATTCATGTTTCTTTGTTGGATAGATATTAATAAACACATGAGATATTTGGGTGTGAGAAAAAAATAAGGGAATTCTTAGTGGTGTTCCATTTCATTTATGTCTTGTTTTATATTAAATCATTACAATTAAGTGATAATTTTTTAGAGAGAACCATAGTAATTTTTGGATATTTTCCTACATTTTTAGGTGACATTTCATTTCTTATGCTTATTCACATGGATTTTTTATACTTAATTGACTTTTTAATGAGATGTTCGAGGCATGGGGGATCCTAATAAGTATTCTAGTTAATATTAACCTAATATATTTAAACAATTTTATTACTTATAGATATGTTTGGTGTTTACAGTGGATATCACTAGATTCTAGAGTTGTTCATGACCTGTATGGGTTTTGAGGTCACTGCTGAGGATTTCTTTTGGGTACATGTAGTTTTCAATTTCAAATATTTTAGTTTTCAGGATATTACATTAATGTATTATGACATTTTATTTTTTATGAGCATGATTTATTTGGGGATATCATTTTATCTCTCATTAACCATATTCCTCATAGAGGGAAATTACTCTAATTTTTGTGCATGATATACCATTGGTTCTTGTATGCATATCATGGCATATTTTATGTGGTCTTAAAGAGTCATCAATTCTCTTCCATTGTTTTCAGCCTAGGAGGGGTACCTGGGGGGTCAAGGGGTTATGATAGAGTGGTGCCATAACATCTGGTTGAGGAATATTAAAAGAGGACTTGTTGGTAGAGGTGGATATAGACTTTAGTCTGATCTATGCTCAAATGAATAACTGTATTTAATTAGTAGTGATGATATTATATGGGGTATCCTTATAGTAGAGGTTCTTGTTTCTATTAATTTATGAGGAGTTTAATATTTTTTATAGATCTTATAATATCAATTCCATGACTAGATTCATTCATTGACCAAAAGGCTTCTAGTTGTTAGAGTATTCTTACCCTTCAACAGAGGTGTTCCATTATGTGTAAATTATAGATATATTAATTTAATCTTCTACAATATGTTTCAGACCTACTACTAGATGAAGTGTCCTAGGTGAGAAATTTTGTGGTGTATTTTTATCTAAATATCTTATTCTTGGCTATACCATTTATGAAATAAACATTACCTGATACAATGGAGAGAGAATAGGTTTTCGATAGAATATTTGTTAGGACCAAATCATCATGAGAGGGGATTCATTAGGATTCTCTATATACTATAGATATACTCAAGGGTTTACTATATTTTAGAAAAAATGAATTTATGAATGATCAAGGATAGTCCAAATCCACTTCATCTCATTTCACTAAGGGTTTTAACTCCAAGATCCCATCCAAGTGATTAGATATATATTTTTATTTGGGAGGCCATGGTTAATAGTATTTAAAGTGACCAATATTATTTGAGTAGAAAATATGTGATTATTGTTTCATTTCAAGTTCTAAAACTAAAAATGTACCAGTTGAAGAAATAATAGATAGAAAATCCATAAAATAATTAAAATATGGGAGATGAGGTAGTTAGAGGAAATATGCATGATGTTCCTCCTCCTTAGAGAGCAGATAATGACCAAGGAGGTGGTCAGAATCATGTACATAAAAGTTATGTATTAGTTTTTATCCAAATGTATGTTCTATATTTATGGTTTCAGGTAAGATATACATTTTTTGATGTACCATATTATTTCTTTCAACATGTGTGCATGTGTTATTTGATTTAAGAGATATAAAATACACTATCTCACATACGAACTACATTCTATGGAAGTTGATGAGGGGATGTTTTGAGTTCCCATGGAATTGATTATTCTAGTTGGTGTTCGAGCTTGTTTGTGTGAAGTGTTTAGAGAACATGATCTAGTTATAGGGAATAAATTATCTTATAAAGTTATCATATTTTTGTGGATGCAATTATATGTTATTATCCTCATCCTATAATATTTGTATTTAGTGATGACTATTTTAGATTATTTCATAGGGAAAATTGGATTCTATAATGTAGAAGGTGATTTTTACATGTATATTGGAAATATATACAATAAAATTTGTTGGATTATTTTTTGTTCATTGGCTTCATTGATGGATTAGTTGATGTAGGGTTCATTGGATTTTTCGTCAGTAGTGTTTCTAGGGTTTTGGAATAATACCCAAATATATTTTTTGAAGAGGATGTGGAACTACCCCCTTGATGATAGATTTATTTTTTGGATAGGGATACAACCAAAATATTCTTTAATATTAATTTATACATATATAATAGATCAATATGATTTGGGGTATCTAGGATTACATATCAATCATCTCTCTCACTAAGGTTTTATTCAGAAGGGAGTGTCACTTTTGGGTGCTTCAGTTTTTTTTGTCTATAATGGTGATGGTATTATACATATATGTATCGATTATAGTTATTTAAATCAGGTGATAGTGATGAATCTCTACACACTCCTTAGTATTTATGATTTATTCGAATATATAAAGGGATATAGTTATTTCTTGAAAATCAATCTATATCTCGGATGTCATCAGATGATGGAGAATGATAAATATATTCTGTCCACTCATATCCATTGTGTTTATAGAAATTATGAGTTCATTTTAGTTCCATTTAGTTTTATGAATTATATAAATCTTATCATTTATTTATAAATGTAACATTTCAAGAGTTTATTTATCATTTTGGGATGTCTTTCATCAATGACATCCCTATGTACTCTGTGTCTTAATAAGAGCTTTCCGAGCATGCACATTATATTTTGAGGGTTCTTATTCATTAATATATATTTGGTATTCCACCATTGTGTGACTTATTTTATCATGATGTTTATTTCTTGATACATTTCATATCCCATTATAGTGTTTCCATGGATCCTTTAATTTTAAAAGAGTTCATTTCATGGGGATCCCCCAAGAATGTTACAGTGCTGTATATTTTCCTCATTCTTATCAGCTATTATATGAGGCTATTACCCGAATTCAATAACATTGAGATTCCTCTAAATTCCATGACTAGAAAGGTTTAGGTATTCTTTTAAACTAACATATTCCTTGCTTCTTTTGAGTATATAAGGGATAAGTAGGTCAAATCTCCAATTAATCATTTCCTAGAAAATGGAGTTCAATTTTTGTTTTATTATGATTCTTTTTTTTATTTTAATGGGATGTTTTATGATATAGTATAGAGTGGTTGTATGTTATGGGTTTATATAGTTATGAACCCCAAAATTTAATTATTCTAGGAATTATCTTGAGTTGGTGGTAGTTTTGTTGGTCTTAAGGTTTTAGTGATACAACCTTATTAGTGAATTATTTTCCATTTTCCTTAATAACAAGTGAAAAGGTATTTATCCTCTCAGAGTGACCTAGGCACGTGACACAAATAACATATATAATTCTTTGAGAACTAATAATATTAGATTTATTATAAATTGGGAAATGATAATATTGAAAATTATGTGTTGATAAGGTTGTTATGAAGTGGTATTATTCCTGAATAGTTGGATTTTAGGAGACTGATGGAATATATCTCTATAAAAAATCATGATATTATATATTTTGGTCAATGAGTATGCCTCTATAAAATTATGGTGACATATTCCTTTGTGAAGTTGGTGGATCATTCCTATCTGGGGTATTCTAAGGGGGATTTTTGGTAGGAACAAGTTGTATTTGGTGATTCCTATATTGGATTTTATAAGGATGATCAACATCAACTATTGTTTTAGGGAGGATTTTTTTACCATTAGTGATGTAGGAGGTGGATCTACATTTGTTACATAACTGACCAATTATGATATATCCCAACATTAAAATATGTACCATGCTCTGAGAGACTATTTTTGGTGACATGTGTTGAAAAGTTCAGTTGAAGAGTTCTTCTCCCAATGTTTATTATGCCATAAAGTAAAGGATGGATACAATATTCCTTGAGGTTTTCTCTAACTTCTATATATTCATCATTTTATGTGGGACAAAATTTTGAAGGAATTTTTCACTAGTATACCAAGGTATTAGGGAGGATATAATTCTACATGGGTAATTATAGACCATTTTATAAAGTCAACACATTATATAAAGATTTATTTTTATAGGCCAGTGAAGATTTAATTTAGGTAGTATATAGAGTTGGTTGTGAGGATTCATGAACTCTTGAGAATGATCATATATGATCATGATCCTTATTTCACCTATAGCATTTTCATAGATCTTTAGAATTATTTTGTATCTTATTTGTTCCTCAATAATTTATTTATTCCTCATAGAAATAGTTAGATAGAGTAGAATATAAAAACAATTAACAATATGTTTCTGACTTTTGTATTGGATTTTGGAGGTTTGTGGGTGAGGAAAAACCCATTGGTCGAGTTCAATTAGAACAATAATTTGAACTGCACTATAGTTATGAAACCATTTGAAACTATATATAACTAACCATTACATTCATTATTATGTTGGGCTAGGATTAGAGATTTAGTAATTCTCAAACTAGAAATAGTATATATTATGACATAAATGGTGCATGTGATTCATGATGGGAATAAGGCAGAATATGATCACCAAAATTCATATTTTGGCTATAGGAGTAGACATATGTTGTTCAATGTTTGAGATAATTTGTTTTTCATAAAGGTGACCGCTCATTATGGGATTTGAAAGTTTGTTCCTTAGATAAATCATTATCCAAAAATTGTTGGGCCTTTTGAGGTGTTGGCATGTGTTGTAGATTTTATGCACTAGATAAAACTTCCTCTACAGAATTATTTGATTATTGATGTATATAATTTGTTATAGATTTTACTATATCTTCATGATTATACTCAAATCATAGGATGGAGTGAATTTGAAATTTATGATGATTTGAACGTTAAGGAGTATCCCATGGAGATCTAGGACCACCAAGAGAAGTAGTTTTGTAGAAATTCCATTTCATAAGATCATGTTATCTTGTGACATGGTAGCATAGAGGAGAGAACCAAGGAACATGAGTGATAGATACATGCATAGTATCAAGATTTTTTTGTTTTTTTATCAATTATATGATGATATTGAACCTTCTATATCTTGGAAGATATTTCATTTTTTATTATATATTGTTTATGGATTTTCTCATGTTTTAGAGGAATCTATATAGGGAGAGTATTGTGTAGTTTTCCTCCTTGATTATCTAGGTGAGGCAGTTGTGCTCCTGTGACAGTAAGATTAATTGAGAGGTATCTTGTGGGTTTTTTTAAAGAAACCATTTTTTCCTTCACTCCAATTTAGGTGTGGTTTTAATTCATAAGATAAATAATTGTTTTAGGGTCATCTAATATAAGGGCCTAGAACCTTCTAGACGATTCCATTTCATACTTCTGAAGTTTGAAGTATGACAATCCATATCTTTATTACACCGTAATTCATGATTTATTATATAAAGAAATGCATAATACAATCAAATAATATATTTTTCCCTCGTGTATTTAGGAAATTAGATTTATTGAATATTAACTTGAATCAAGAGTATTATAACATTATTTAAAAAAAATTAAAAAAATGCTCTTATATTTCATTGATTCTTCTAATACTCCATGGGAATACCTGAGAATGTACATTAGAAAAGGATGAGATATAAATAATATTAATGTAATAATTAAAGAAAAACATGAAAAAATTAATACATGTACTTCATGAGGCACATAAAGTTGACATAAAATGGATGAGGATCATAAAAACGATAATTAGAGAATGATATACGATGATAAAATAAAGGAAACATAGGAATTTGATTACAACATAAAACATTCCATCATAAGAATATGTCAAGGATAATAACTAATAAATTATTAAATAATTTTTTAAGGAGACCTCCCTTTAACCATACATGTAATCTATTGATTTAAAAACATTACCCAATTCATTGGAGGAAAATATAATTCTAGGACCACCCATCACATTCTTATCATTACATGTGTTGTTGTGACACATATATCATACACTATAAGAATTATTTCCATCAATTTTAATACAGAATTTGAGGAGTTTTGTATTAAATTTATGGATATACCCAATAAATATTGAATATGTGCATCTAGGTGAATACACTTTAGTGGAAATGGGAATGGGTATTCACAATAAAAAAGTTTTACTTACAAAAATATGGGATAATTTCCACAAAAATAATTGGTCTATATAAAGGCTCATAGAAGCATTAAATGAGTGTGAATGGTGTTCTATAATTACTTTGGAATCATGATTTTAATAAAAATATTGTGTAAAAACAGATTACAATATGAAAAATTGGATATAAAAAGTCTTAGTAAGAAGATAGTACTCAAAATAAAAACAAAAAGGAGAGGATCCCTTAACCTGAGAGAGTGTTCAAAATTTTGGTAGAAACTTCTTAATATAATGGTAACACTTTTGGAGGCCTCTAGAGATTAAAAGAAATAATAAATTCATATTTAATGGGTTTTGAGTGAAACTATGTTGGGGTATGGGTGGGTATTTTTAGTAAAATATGGGAGAATTATTTATTAATTTGTAAACATATGTTTTGGAGTAAATATGTTAAAATAATCAAAACGACAAACCCTAACATAGGATTTAACCATTATTTATACCAAATTATATTTTTTTTAATATTTTATACATTCATGAACTGAACTACTTAAAATAAAACCCTTAGTTATACAGAGGTGATTCATATTTATAAACAATTTATTTTTAATCCTTAAAATCTATTATTGGTTTTAGAGGATACAGTTTGGGATTATAAAATTAATCAAATAAATTTAGAAAAAATTATTTAAAAATTGAAATATAATTTTTATCTTTTATATTTTTTGTAGTATTTATTACACCCCTTATGAGATTTTATGATGTCATAATTATATAAAATTTAATTTTTTCTAAAAAATTAAATTATCTTAGAAAATTATGGAAACCAACCATTGGATAAATTACACAAGATGATTTTATAAAATAATATATATTTTAATAATTTCATTTTTTAAATATGATAAATTTTACTTCTAAATAAAAGTTATTATTTACTAAAAAATACTATCTTTTATTATATAACCACATTCCAAACATTATTGAAATTACATTGGACTTAGTTAAATTAATTTATAAATTATATTTAAATAATAATTATATAATAAGAATATTTTATTAAGATATAATTTATTTAAAAAATCATCGAATTTATCAAAAAAAGTGTCTTATTTGAAATTATAGATTTCCCAAAAATTCAATTTTGATTTCTTCTGGTCAAAAGATATTTTTATCAAACTAATTATATAATAATTGATAAATTAATGATAAAAAAGTTAAATATATTCATTATTTTTCTAGTAATAAAATATTAAAAATTTTATTTCTAGGGTCAAGATACAAAAACCCTTATTATACCATTGTACATCATAAGGATATGGTGTGTGATGGTGACCCTTTCTTGGGGTGGTTTGACAAAAACAATTTGGGTCACAATCCTGATAGTATTGAACTTCCCAAATAAATTGTTTTTCTTAGGTTTTAGTTATTATATCTCAACATGGGATTGATCAAGTGTAATGAATAATTATTTCACCACCTTAGAATCTTAATCAAATAGGCTTTATAGGGTAGGATCCTACTGGGTGAGTTCATCACATATCCCATCTCTGTCAATATAACATCATCAAAACCCATAAAATATAGCAATATTAACTATCACTGTACAATGGATATATTACCAATGATTAGGAGTCTTAATAGTATTTTTAATCTGATAGGCGATAACGACCCCAACATAACTGTACTGGTGTATCCATTTTCTATAAAAACATTACATAATAAGAATTTTATTCAATCAAAAGGAAATTAAACTATAAATGTTTGGGTTTTCACATTATTTCTCCAATTAGAAATTTCTCCCTAGAAATTTCATTTTATACACTAAAACAAAAGACTATAATTCTATTTCATTTCCTTCTCTGGTTCCCATGCGACTTCCTCAAATTGTGGTTCCACTACAACAGTTTGACCAAGTGATTTTTCATTTTTCATAAAACATTTTATTGATGATCGAAGAGATTTATTAGATATTCATTATATGAAAGATAATTATATAAGGGTAACACATCTATATTTAGTACATGTGATGTAACCTACCGAATATGGTTACACACACCAGTTCCCCAAGCCAGTCAGTTAACCAATAACCAAACCCAACTAGTATATCATGATGATACAAAAAAAAATCCAAAACTAAATATTATATATTTCATTCCAAGTATGTGTCAATTTTCAATATTTAATTTATGTTATTAATAGTTTCATGACTTATTATACACCCCCTTTACTGATTTTATATGAAATGTGCATAATGTGTGTGAAATATTAATATTATAATACTAAGTATAATTTTTGATCATTTTTAGAAGTAGTCCAATTGATTCAGTTTACTATGTTATTTATAACTCTCACCCTAATGATCCAAATTGTGTGGTTATTGTTATTTAGGATTACTAATTCAATATAAAACATTTCATTAGAAGGGATCATGGGCTAATTCTTCCATTTTAAGGCCCATATAGATTACACAAGTAGGCCTACAAAATCTGTGAAGAAACTGGAATAGCCATGAATATTTAATTACTGGGCTCAATCAGGAAGTCCAAATACTTTTATTCTCCTCCAAAGTTCGTGGGATAATAAAAGGAGTATTGGATAAAAATTTCAAGGCCCAAATCTAAATAAAAGGGGCCCAAATAATGCTTTAAAGTTCAGCCCACCATTCTGGCCAGGAATTAAAATCAGTATAGTATTAATGACATATCTCCTGATCTAGTCATCAAATCAAGCTGAAACTTTTCAGTGTGAAATAGGAGATATAGACGGCTGACTTTTTTGAAGAAAAAAAATTCAGATTTGAAGGCTTATTTCTATTCCAAAATCCATTCACATTTTGGACATCGAAAAAGCATGGATTGAAATGGACAATTTAACTTTGTTTAATAAACCAGCCATAAATTTGACTCCTTAAGTCAAACGAATCCAAATTTTGAGAGAGGTCAGATAACATTATTATATTCAACTTTGAAGAAGGAGATATCTCGAGATTCGGCTGTCTGGATGTCCAAATCATCGAGTCAAGGGGAGAGACAGATTGTGAATGCAAACAGTCCACTTCCTTGGGCTATAAATACACCCCCTCCTCTTCTTGCAAGGGGTTGGCATTTCAGAAGAGAAGAGCATCAATTGGCATGACCGAAGCCTTGAAAAAGTCTTGGTAGGACCTGAAATACTCAAGTTTTCACTTGAGATACCCCTCCTACTCTCTTTGTTTCCTTTCACTTTTGTGTTGTTCTTCGTTTATAATCTTGTAAGTTTGTGTTTTGTAATTCTGTTTTAATGCAAGTTTCTTATTCAATTTCCCTTATTCTAATCCACATTATGTAGATTAATATTAATGTTCTTAAAATAGTTTAAATACAATTGAATCCCCTTCCCTTATTTTTCTTCCTCATTCAATTGAAAATCCATTTTTAATTATCATCATTGTTCGTGTGTCTGTCTTCGATGTACCGTTCTGTTCTAATCCCTTTATTTTTCTTCTCTTGTTAATTCATCATCATAAATATATAAACCAGATTAATATTAATATCAATGGATGAGTAAATATATTATTTGGGTGATTTAAAATTTAGAGATGTTAAGTTATTGAGATTATTTGCTCGATGAATATTCTTTAATTTAACATTATGTATGTTGGACTTAACATGTCATGGATTAATGACTTGTTTTGTTTATCGTCTGGTTTCCATGGTCTATTAGAACCATAAATACACTACTATAAACAAGATATAATTGAGATTAGAACACTAAGTTATGTTAAGGCATGGATTAAAGCCTTAACACTTAGTAATCCCAATCCAAATTATCTTGCGAAGTGGGTGTTAAATTAATTGCAGTATAAAGAAAAGATCCAGGATATCTCAAGATTAACTCCCTAAAGATGAACTCACCCCAATATTTATCAAATTGTTAAATCAAAAACCAATCATTAATCACTTCATTTAATCACTGCAAACAAACCCCCCAATCGTAATACAATCAACTAAAAACAAACGACCATTACAAAGTATCATCGTTGAGGATTCGACCCGAGTGCTGCTATACACATTAGAAGAACACCAGAACCCTGACCGGTCGATAGGAGACAATCAGCCGTGCATTTCAAATGGCGTCGTTGCCGGGGATGGTGCTTTATTTAGTCATTAGTTTTTAGTTATTGTAAAAAAAAACCAAAACAAAAAAACAAAGTTAATTTTTTTTTGAAAAAAACACAATGAAAAACCCATCTTCTCATAAAAATAATAAACAGAAAACAAACAAAGAAAAACCCATCTTCCTTTTTCTTCCAACCTCATTCCGAATTCCCCGTAGCCTCCTAAACAATCCCTCATATTTGTTTGACCCTAAAATTGAGCGAAATCTTTGCCAACTTAGGAGGAACTTAAGAGATAATCAACTCATTCAAGAACCAGTCCTTGTCCAACCAGTTGAATTAGATATGTATAATCTTAGGGAACAAACACTTAAAGAACTCACTGCCCCTGATATAAATTACCAACCTCTTGGTATTGAATATCCAAACACAGTGTCTGACTTTTAACTCAAATCGGGTTTGATTCTTCTTCTCCCACATTTACACGGGCTAGCCGGTGAGGATCCACATCTTCACCTTAAAGAGTTCCAAGTAGTGTGCTCTACCATGTACCCTCAAGGGGTTTTTGAGGAACAAATAAAACTTCAAGCATTTCCTTTGTCCCTAGTTGATACTGCTAATTCATGATTCTACTACCTTCCTCCGGGTTCCATAACCACATGGAATGACCTGAAGCAACTTTTCTTAGAAAAATTCTTTTCTGCTTCTCGTACTGCTTCTATACGAAAGGAAATAAGTGGTATTCACAAATTCCCAAGTGAATCACTCCATGAGTACTGGGAGAGGTTCAAAAAGCTTATTGCAACTTTCCCACACCACCAAATTCCTGACCAACTCTTGATCCAATACTTCTATGAGGGGTTATTGGCTATGGAGAGAACTCTCATTGATGCCGCAAGTGGCCGTGCTCTTGTTGATAAAACTCCTCAAGCAGCAAGAGATCTCATAAGTAACACGGATGAAAACACACAACAATTCCATACTCGATCACATGCTCAAGTAAAAAAAGCCCAAGATAATTAATCAATTGAGAATAACAAGATGACAGAGTGGATGAGTGAACTTACAGGTCTTGTGCGATAACTAGATGTGACAACCAAATCCCCAACCTAGTCTTCTCCACAATCAATGTTTTCTGGACCTGTCAAAAACTGTGGAATCTGCAACTCTTCATCTCATCCAACTGACACATGTCCACAACTTCAAGAGGATCAATATAATTCATCTGGACCAATGGATCTCAATGAAACATATGCTCAGCGGAACACCAACCCTCAACTATCAGGTCAGTTTGTTAGAATCTTCAACCAACCTCACTCTGATCCCTTCTCTTCTTCCTATAACCAGGGCCTGAGGTATGGTAATCCCATATCTCATCCCCCTCAATTACCTCCTCAAAACCCAAACTGGTTTCAATATGGTCAAGGTGTTGATAACTTCCAACAACCTTATCCTTTTATTCCTCAACCTCAAAGGAACAATCCTCCTCCTGGATTTAATTATCCTAGTGATCCTTCCCAATTCCAAAACCAATTCAATCGCTTTCCTAAGAACCAAAATCTAGCTAATACCAATCCGGGACAAGCCTCTTCTTCCAAGAAACCATGGGAATGTGTAGTGGAAGATCTTGCCTCCTTCACCCATTCCAGCCTCAAGAACATTGAAACCCAAATCGGTCAACATGCATCCCACCTTAGTCAGCAGTAACCATCCAATTCTTCCCAACTTCCAGCTCAACCATTACCCAACCCTAAGGGTAATGTAAGAGCAATTGCACTTAGATCAGAAAAGAAACTTTCTATGCCTCAAGATAAGTCCTCCAACCCCCCTTTAAATGTTGACCAAGAAAATGAAAAGAAAAATAAACCTCAAAGGGATCCTGAATCCATTACCTCACCTATTTCTATTCCACATAGGAACCCAATTCCTTTTGCTCAAGTCGTTTCAAATCCAATGAAGTCCTTTGAACCCGATCCTGAAATGCTTGACATGTTTAGACGTGTTGAAGTCAGCATTTCACTCTTAGATTCCATAAAAAAAATTCTTAAGTATGCCAAGTTTCTCAAGGAGTTGTGTACCCACAAGAGGCAACTTAGGACCTTCGAAAATGTTTCCACCCAGCAATATATTCCCATAAAGTGCAAGGATCCAGGGACCTTTACGGTCCCATGCCAAATTGAAAGTTCCAACTTTGATGATGCACTCATAGACCTAGGAGCCTCAATTAATGTCATGCCCAAATATATATTCTCAAACCTTGGTCTAGGTCCCTTACATCCAACCAGTGTTGTCATTCAGTTATCCAATTGAAGTACACCCAGTCCTCAGGGAATAATTGAGGGTTTCCTTTTCTGAGTCAATGATCTCATCTTCCTGGATGATTTATATGTCCTTGACATGGAAGGTGAGACGAACTCTTCTCGATCTCCCCTAATTTTAGGAAGACCATTCCTCATGACTTTGAGAACCAAGATTGATGTCCATTCAGGCATCTTATCCATGGAATTTGGTGACCAACTGGTCAAGTTCAACATTTTCCAAGCCATGCGATACCCATCTGAGGATCACTCTCCATTCTCAATACATGCTTCCAAGGACACTTATAAGAGTCAATAGAACCCCAATCCACCATGTTCTTCATGTTCTAATGACAAAGGATCTTGTGAAATCTCCACCATGATTAACCAAGTCATAAATGGTGAAGTTGATGTGGACCTGTCATTCATAGACTCCATCAATCTAGAGGAACTTGAAAACTCTCTTGAATCCCACATCAACTCTGATCTCTACTGATCCACCTTGAAAAGTATTAAGGAGAATGAATCTGAATCAAATGAAGTCCCTTCCTCCATTATTGAGTTTTCTAACCCACAAATAAAAGATGAGACTGATCTGAAACCTCTTCCAGAACACCTGAAATATGCATTCCTTTTCCATGATCACTCTTATCCTGTCATTATATCTTCTTCACTTATCGAAGCTGAGGAGTTAAAACTTGTTCAGGTGTTAGAGGAAAACAAAAAGGCCCTAGGTTAGACCCTAGATGACATACCAGGAATCAAACCTGCTCTTTGAATGCATCACATCCATCTTGAGGAATCATCCAAACCAATTAGACAACCACAAAGAAGACTCAATCCACTCATCCTTGAGGTAGTTAGGGAAGAGATCACCAAGCTTCTTCAAGATAGTATTATCTACCCAATTTCTGATAGTGAATGGGTTAGTCCAATTCAAGTTGTACCTAAGAAGGGTGGGATAACTTTTGTCACAAACGAACATGGAGAGGTAGTCACAACTCGAGTGAAAAAAATGGCGTGTGTGCATCGACTATAGGAAATTGAATGTTGAAACAAGAAAAGATCACTACCCTCTTTCATTCCTTAATAAAATGTTGGAACGATTAGATGGAAAGTTGAACTATTGCTTTCTTGATGGATACAAAGGCTACTTCCAAATCCCAATCGCACCTCAGGACCAAGAAAACACTACTTTCACATGCCCCTTTGGAATATATGAATATAGAAGAATGCCTTTTGGACTTTGCATTGATCCTGCAACATTCCATAGGTGTATAATGAGTATCTTTTCCGAATTCATTGAACACTGCATGGAAGTCTTCATGGATGACTTCACCATTTATGGTGAGTCATTTGAATCTTGTTTGAATTCACTCTCTTTAGTCCTCCAAAAGTGTGTCAAGTGTAACCTTGTGTTAAATTTTTAAAAATGTCACTTCATGGTTGAAAATGGTATTGTTCTAGGGAAAATAGTTTCAAAAGATGGTATTGAAGTCGATCCTACCAAAATTGAAGTGATCTAATCACTTCCTCAACCCAATTGTGTTCAAGAAATCCGTTCATTTCTCAGTCATGGTGGTTTCTATAGGAGATTCATCCATAACTTTACTAAAATTTCCCTCCCACTCACTCAGTTGCTCCAAAATGATGTCACTTTCCATTTCGATGAGGTTTTCAAGAGAGCCTTCATTTAAATCAAAACTGCTCTTACATCCGCCCCAATAATCCAACCCTCAGATTGGTCCTTACCCTTTGAGTTGATGTGTGATTCTTCCGATAGAGCCGTTGGGGATGTTCTTGGTGAAAGAAGAGAAAAGATTCATCATACCATCTATTATGCCTCAAAAACATTGAACGAAACTCAATCTCACTACACTATCACTGAAAGAGAACTTTTAGCAGTTGTTTTTTCCTTAGATTAATTCCGGCCCTATCTCTGCTATAAAGTTCTTACTCAAGAAAAGTGATTCCAAACTGAGGATAATAAGATGGATCCTAATGATCTAAGATTTTGACCTTGAAATAAAAGATAGACCAGGAAAAGAAAACCCTATAGCTGATAAATTGAATAGAATTTCTAATTATTCTCATTCTAAAATCATCGATCATGAATTCCCCACTGATCACCTTTCATCTCTCACTCCAAAAATACCATGGTATGCCCCAATTGTAAATTAATTTGTTTCTAGTGTTTTTCCTAATTTTTGTTTTCAAAAGAACAGAAAATGAAGTTGAAAAGTGATTCAAAACACTATTTTTTGGAAGAAAATAAATTTTGGAAAACTGGGGCAGACATGGTAATTAGGAGATGTGTTGATAAAGATGAACATTCCTCTATTTTTGAATTCTGTCACTCAATGCCTAGTGGTGGCCACTTTGGACAACAAAGGACCTTCTGAAAGGTCCTTGACTCTGGATTCTTCTGGCCTTCACTCTTCAAGGACTCACATGAGTTCTGTCAGTCATGTCCTACTTGTCAAAAGTTTGGAAAAATTTTCAAGAGAAATGAAATGCCCCAAAAGGCTTTAATTTTCTGTGAGATCTTCGATGTTTGGGGCATTGATTTCATGGGACCATTTCCCCCTTCCAATGGATTATCATAAATCCTTCTTGCAGTTGATTATGTTTCTAGGTGGGTCGAGGCCAAACCCACTAGAAAGGATGATTCACATAATGTTAGTGAGTTCCTAAAGACACACATATTCCATAGATTTGACATGCCTCGTGCCTTGGTAAGTGACTTAAGAACCCATTTTTGTAATAAAACCGTGGAATCACTTTTGAAAAATAATGGTGTTGTACATAAAAATTCAACTACATATCACCCCCAAACAAATGGCATGGCTGAAATTTCTAATAGAGAAGTGAAAAGAGTGCTTGAGATAATTGTAAAACCCACCAGAAAAGACTGGCCTGAAAGACTTGATGAAGCACTTTGGGATTATCGAATTGCATATAAAACACCCATTGGGATGTCTCCTTTTAGGATAGTTTTTGGTAAATCATGTCATTTTCTAGTTGAAATCCAACATAAGTCATTTTGGGTAGTGAAAAATTGTAATTTTGATCTTGAAAAATCTGGTGAAGAAATATTGTTGCAATTGGCTGAACTAGAGGAGCTTCGACTTGATTCTTATGTGAATTCTATTATCTACAAAGACAAATCCAATGCACTCCATGATAAACACATCCTGAGAAAGGTATTTCATGAAGGTGAAAAGGTAATGCTCTTCAATTCTCAATTTTGTCTTCACCCAGGTAAGCTTAATTATCGTTGGGAAGGTCCTTTTGTTATTACTGATGTTTACCCATTTGGTGTAGTGCAAGTACAAGACCCCTCTTCCAAAAGGACATTCACGGTTAATGGAAATCAGTTAAAGTATCACCGTGAAAGGACACACATCCTAAGAACCACCTCAACTTCCATCGGATCCCCAACTTCTGTAGTTGACCCACCACTAGATGGAGATGGTAACCCACCAAATCCAAATTAGGGGGCACCTCTTTCCCATTAACTCTCTCTCTATCTCTCTCTCTCTTTCTTCTTCTTGCTCCCTCATTCTAATTTTTTTACCACCTTCCTCATCAAACTTTTTTTTATTTACTCTTTATCTTTTGTGTGGGTGTGTCTTTATAAAAAAAACTAATAAAGAACTAAAAAACTAAAAAAACAAAAAAAATAATAATTTAAGAAACAATATGAAAAATCAAGAGTAATGCTTACTCACCCTCCAATTTTCAAATTTTTTCTAACCATTTTGGGGAGTCAAAGACATGTTTTCATATAAAAAATTTTGTATTTTCATCATGACTTTGGATAAAGAATTTTGTGTCAAAACCAACAAATTTTTAATGCTCAATTTTTTTATTTGGAAAATGATTTCCCCAACTGTGAGAACCAACATAAGATTTCATGCCAAGTCTACCTATGGCCATATTTTCAAAATGAGTGTTTTTTCACCTCTATTTGTGAAGCTTGAGATTGTAGACCTTCGAGCTGAATTTCTTACTTTAGTGTGCATTAATATGATAGAGGCATTTTTCTGAACCACATGAGAATTATAATATCCAAATAGCCTCCCATTAACCATACATTAATCCTTCTTTTAAAAGCCCCTTCAAGCCTATGAAAACCTTTTCCTTGATAGCCACATTACAATCCCAATACCTTTTCCCACCCAATATCAACATGGATTTTTATTGCATAATTTTTTGAAATTTAAGTGTGGGGGGAATGGATTTCATTGTTTCGGTACCCTATTATTGATTTTCAACGAGTTATCATCTGCTTGAGGGAAATCTTCCATTTCAGTATGGGGGAGAGGTTTTAATTCAGTGTGTTTTAGGTAATGTAATGTACTTTAATTTATGTAATTTTGTAAATGTTATTGAAAAGTGTTAAAAAAAATCAAAAAAAAAAAATAAAAAAAAAATCAAAAAAAGAAAAGAAAAAAAGAGAACAAAAAAATTGGGTTGTTTCTTCGGTAGGTCAAAAATAACTCTTCCACAACCTTTGATCTTTTTATAAATATTACAATTAGTGTTGTGAGGAGATCAAACATGGGTTGAGATTTGAGTGTGAGATCTATTTCAAGGTCAAATTTTGAAAAAACAAAGAAAAAAAGGAAAAGAAAAAAAATAACACTTTCATTATATTATTATTGGGAGAAGTTTTGTGTTTTGTAAATATTACATCTTCTCATTACCTTAATATTTTCTTCCTCTATTGTGTCTTTATTCACACAATCATTCCCTTGTAAATATGTGTTTTCATTTCCTTCAATGTTTTATTTCAAAAAAATGTGCATTGCTTTTTCTATGTTGGTGTTTTAACCCTCTTCTTCTCGCTCTTAGAAATTATATTCCTACCATACCATAGCCATAGAAAAACACATTAAAATACCTCTTGATTCTTGTGAACTATGGATAGGTATTGGAATCTGAGAGATCTTTCAAACTCTAGGATTTTCACTTTTGGTTGGAGAAAGAGTTAACCTTTACAAATGAATTTTATCATCTTGAGAGGTGTGAGTTTTGAGTTTCCACATTTTCAATCTCTAAATTTGAGTATGAAAAAATGAATTAGTTTTGGAACATTGTTTCTGTAACAAATTGTGGTGGAATTTAAAATGGATGAGTGAAATAATCTAAACCTCCCCTGATTGGAGAAAATAAAATTTTAATATTTTTTGGTGAGTGAAAATGATTTTGTCATGTTTTTATATTTGTTTCACACGAGGACATGCACAAAACTATGTGTGGGGGAGTTGATGTTATTAATATTTTCATGACTTATTATATAACCCCTTTACTGATTTTATATGAAATGTGCATAATGTGTGTGAAATATTAATATTTTAATACTAAGTATAATTTTTGAGCATTTTTAGAAGTAGTCCAATTGAGTCAGTTTTCAATTTTATTTATAACTCTCACCCTACGGATCAAAATTGTGTGGTTCTTGTTTTTTAGAATTCCTAATTCAATATAAAACATTTAATTAGAAGAGATCATGGGATAATTCTTCCATTTTAAGGCCCATATGGACCACACAAGGAGGCCTACAGAATCTATGAAGAAATTGGACCATCCATGAAGATTTAATTGATGGGCACAATTAGGAAGTCCAAATTCTTTTATTCTTATCTAAATTTAGGGGAATAATGAAATGAGTATTGGATAAAAATTTCAAGTCCCAACTCTAAATAAAAGTGGCCCAACTAATGCTTTGAATTCCAGCCAACCATTCTAGTCGGGAATTAAAATCAGTATAGTATTAGTGACATATCTCCTGATATAGTCATCAAATCAAGATGAGATTTTTCAGTGTGAAATAGGGGATACAGGAAGCTGGCTTTTTTGAAGATATAATTCAGATTTGATGGCATATTACTATTCCAAAATCCATTCACATTTTTGCCATCGAAAAATCATGGATTCAAATGGACAGTTTAACTTTGTTTAATCAACCGGCCATAACTTTGTCTCCTTAAGTCATAATCACTCCAAATTTGAGAGAGATCATCCAATATTATAATATTCAACTTAGAAGAAGGAGATATATCTATATTCGGCTGTCTGGATGTCCAAATCATCTAGTCAAGTAGAGGGAGAGATTGGGAATGCAAACAGTCCATTTCCTTGGGCTATAAATATATCCCCCTCCTCTCCTTGTAAGGGTTTGACATTTATGAAGAGAGGGGCATCAATTGGCACGACTTAAGACTTGAAAAAGTCTTGGTAGGGCATGAAATACTCATGTTTTCACTTGAGATACCCTTCCTCCTCTTTTTTTCTCCTTTCACTTTTGTGTTGTTCTTCGTTTATAATCTTGTAAGTTTGTGTTTTGTAATTCTATTTTAATGCAAGTTTATTATTCAATTTCTCTTATTCTCATCCACATTATGTAGATTAATATTAATTTTCTTAAAATAGTTTAAATACTGTTGAATCCCCTTCCCTTATTTTTCTTCATCATTCAATCGAAAATCCATTTTTAATTATCATCATTTTTCGTGTGTGTGTGCTCGATGTACCTCTCTTTTCTAATCCATTTCTTTTTCTTCTCTTGTTAATTCATAATCATAAATATATAAACCAAATTAATATTAATATCAATGTCTGAGTGAATATATTATTGGGGTGAGTCAAAATTTAGAGATGTTAAGTGATTGAGAGTATTTTCTCGATGAATATTATTTAATTTAACATTATGTATGTTGGACTTAACATGTCACAGACTAATGAATTGTTTTGTTTAGTGTCTGGTTTCCATGGTTTATTGTAACCATAAATACACTACCATAAACAAGTTCTGATTGAGATTAGAACACTACGTTAAGTTAAGGCTTAGATTAAAGCCTTAACACTTAGTAATTCCAATCAAAATTATCTTGCGAAGTGGGTGTTAAATTAACTGAAGTATAAAGAAAAGCTCCAGGATATCACAAGCTTAACTCCCTAAAGATGAACTCAACCCAATATTTATCAAATTGTTAAATCAAAAACCAATCATTAATCACTTCATTTAATCTCTTCAAACAAAGCCCCCAATCAGAATACAATCAACTAAAAAAATGACCATTACAAAGTATCATCGTCGAGGATTCGACCCGAGTGATGCTATACACATTACAAGAGCACCAGAAACTTGACCGGTCGATAGGAGACAATCGGCTGTGAATTTAAAATGGCTCTGTTGTCGGGGATGGTGCTTTATTTTGTCAATAATTTTTTGTTATTGTAAAAAAAAACCAAAACAAAAAATCAAAGTTAAAAAATTTTTGAAAAAAAAAAACAAAATGAAAAACCCATCTTCTCATAAAAATCATAAACAGAAAACAAACAAAGAAAAACCCATCTTCCTTTTTCTTCCAACCTCATTCCTAATTCCCCATAGCCTCCTAAACAATCACTCATATTTGTTTGACCCTGAAATTGAGCGAACTCTTCTCCAACATATGAGAAACTTAAGAGATAATCAACTCATTCAAGAACCAGTACTTGTCCAACCAGTTGAATTAGATTTGTATAATCTTAGGGAACAAAGACTTAATGAAATCGCTGCCCCTGATATAAATTACCAACCTCTTGGTATTGAATATCCAAACATAGTGGCTTAATTTGAACTCAAATTGGGTTTGATTCATCTTCTCCCACATTTCCATGGGCTAGTCGGTGAGGATCCACATCTCCACCTTAAAGAGTTCCAAGTAGTGTGCTCTACCATGAAGGCTCAAGGGGTTTCTGAGGAACAAATAAAACTCTGAGCATTCCCTTTCTCCCTAGATGATACTCCTAAGTCATGGTTTTACTACCTTCCTCTGGGTTCCAAAACCACATGGAATGACATGAAGCGACTTTTCTTAGAAAAATTCTTTTCTGCTTCTCGTACTGCTTCTATCCGAAAAGAAATAAGTGGTATTCGTAAATTCCCAAGTGATTCACTCCATGAGTACTGGGAGAGGTTAAAAAAGTTTGTTGCAACCTACCCACACCACCAAATTCCTGACCAAATCTTGATCCAATACTTCTATTAGGGGTTATTGGCTATGGAGAGAACTCTCATTGATGCCGCAAGTGGCCGTGATCTTGTTGATAAAACTCATGCAGCAGCAAGAGATCTCATAAGTAACATGGCTGAAAACACACAACAATTCCATACTCGATCACATGATCAAGTCAAAAAAGCCCATGATAATCAATCAATTGAGCCAAACAAGATGACCGAGTGGATGAGTGAACTTACAGGTCTTGTGAGACAACTAGCTGTGGCTACCAAATCCCCAACCTAGTCTTCTCCACAATCAATGTTTCCTGGACCTGTCAAAAACTGTGGAATCTGCAACTCTTCATCTCATCCAACTGATACATGTCCAAAACTTCAATAGGATCGATCTGATTCATCTGGACTAATGGAGCTCAATGCAGCATATGCTCAGCGGAACACCAACCCTCAACTATCTGGTCAGTTTGTTAGAAACTTCTACCAACCTCACTCTGTGCCCTTCTCTTCTTCCTATAACTAGGGCATGAGGTATGGTAATCCCATATCTCATCCCCCTCAATTACCTCCTCAAAACCCAAACTAGTTTCTATATGGGCAAGGTATTGGTAACTTCCAACAACCTTATCCTTTTATTCTTCAACCTCAAAGGAACAATTCTCCTCTTGGATTCCATTATCCTAGTGAGCCTTCTCAATTCCAAAACCAATACAATTGCTTTCCCAAGAACCAAAATCTAGGTAATACCAATCTGGGACAAGCCTATTCTTCCAAGAAACCAGGGGAAAGTGTAGTAGAAGATCTTGCCTCCTTCACCCATTACAGCTTCAAGAAAATTGAAACCCAAATCGGTCAACTTGCATCCCACCTTAGTCAGCAGAAACCATCCAATTCTTCCCAACTTTCAGCTCAACCATTTCCCAACCCCAAGGGTAATGTAAGTGCAATTGCACTTAGATCATAAAATCAACTTTCTATGCCTCAAGATAAGTCCTCCAACCCCCCTTTAAAAGTTGACCTAGAAAATGAAAAGAAAAGGAAACCTGAAAAGGATCCTGAATCCATTCCCTCACCTCTTTCTATTCCACATAGGAACCCAATTCCTTTTCCTCAAGCCGTTTCTAAGCCAAAAAAGACCTTTGAACCCGATCCTGAAATGCTCAACATGTTTAGACGTTTTGAAGTCAAAATTTCACTCTTAGATTCCATAAAACAAATTCCTAAGTATGCCAAGTTTCTCAAGGAGTTGTGTACCCACAAGAGGCAACTTAGGACCTTCGAAAATGTTTCCACCCAGTAGTCTATTCCCATAAAGTGCAAGGATCCAGAGACCTTTACGGTCCCATTCAAAATTGGAAGTTCCAACTTTGATGATGCACTCATAGACCTAGGAGCCTAAATTAATGTCATGCCCAAATCTATATTCTCTAACCCTGGTCTAGTTCCCTTACATCCAACCAGTGTTCTCATTTAGTTATCCAACTGAAGCACAACTAGTCCTAAGGGAATAATTGAGGATGTCCTTGTCCGAGTCAATGATCTTATCTTCCCTGCTGATTTATATGTCCTTGACATGGATGGTGAGACGAAATATTCTCGATCTCCCCTAATTCTAGGAAGACCATTCCTCATGACTGTGAGAACCAAGATTGATGTCCATTTAGGAATCTTATCCACGGAATTCAATGACCAACTGGTCAAGTTCAACATTTTACAAGCCATGCGATACCCATCTGAGGATCACTCTCCATTCTCAATCCATGCTTCTAAAGACACTTCTAAGAGTCAATCAAACCCCAATCCACCATGTTCTTCATGTTCTAATGAAAAAGGATCTTGTGAAATCTGCACCATGATTTACCAAGTCATAAATGGTGAAGTTGATGTGGACCTCTCATTCATAGACTCCATCAATCTAGAGGAACTTGAAATCTCTCTTGAATCCCACATCAACTCTGATCTGTACTGCTCCACCTTGAAAATTATTAAGGAGAATGAATCTGAAGCAACTGAAGTCCCTTCCTCCATTCTTGAGTTTTCTAACCCACAAATAAAATATGAGACTGATCTGAAACCTCTTCATGAACACCTGAAATATGCATTCCTTTTCCATGATAACTGTTATCCTGTCATTATATCTTCTTCACTTACCGAAGCTGAGGATTCAAAACTTGTACAGGTGTTAGAGGAAAACAAAAAGGCCCTAGGATAGACCCTAGATGACATAACAGGAATCAACCCTGCTCTTTGCATGCATCACATCCATCTTGAGGAATCATCCAAACCAATTAGACAACCACAAAGAAGACTCAATCCACTCATCCTTGAGGTAGTTAGGGAAGAGATCACAAAGATTCTTCAAGCTGGTATTATCTACCCAATTTCTAATAGTGAATGGGTTAGTCCAATTCAAGTTGTTCCTAAGAAGGGTGGGATAACTGTTGTCACAAACGAACATGGAGAGGTAGTCACAACTCGAGTGAAAAAATGGCGTGTGTGCATCAACTATAGGAAATTGAATGTTGAAACAAGAAAAGATCACTACCCTCTTCTATTCCTTAATCAAATGCTGGAACGATTAGATGGAAAGTCACACTATTACTTTCTTGATGGATACAACGAATAATTTAAAATACCAATTGCACCTCAGGACCAAGAAAAGACTACTTTCACATGCCCCTTTGGAACATATGAATTTAGAAGAATGCCTTTTGGACTTTGCAATGAACCTGCAACATTCCAGAGGTGTATAATGAGTACCTTTTCCGAATTCATTGAACACTGCATGAAATTATTCATGTATGACTTCACCATTTATGGTGAATCATTTGAATCTTGTTTAAATTCACTCTCTTTATTCCTCCAAAAGTGTGTCAAGTGTAACCTTGTGTTAGATTTTGAAAAATGTCACTTCATGGTTGCAAATGGGATTGTTCTAGGGAACATAGTTTTAAAAGATGGTATTGAAGTTGATCCTACCAAAATTTAAGTGATCCAATCACTTCCTCAACCCAAATCTGTTCAAGAAACCCATTCATTTCTCGGTCATGGTGGTTTCTATAGGATATTCATCCATAACTTCAGTAAAATTTCCCTCCCACTCACTCGGTTGCTCCAAAATGATGTCACTTTCCATTTCGATGAGGTTTTCAAGAGAGCCTTCATTGAACTCAAAAATGCTCTTACATCTGCCCCAATAATCCAACCCTCAAATTGGTCCTTACCCTTTGAGTTGATGTGTGATTCTTCCGATAGAGCTGTTGGGGCTGTTCTTGGTCAAAGAAGAGAAAAGATTCCTCATAACATCTATTATGCCTCAAAAACAATGGATTAAACTAAATCTCACTATACTATCACTGAAAGAGAACTTCTAGAAGTTGTTTTTTCCTTAGATAAATTCTGGCCCTATCACTCAGGTGCCAAAATCATAATCTTCATAGACAATTATGCTATAAAGTTCTTACTCAAGAAAAGTGATTCCAAACCGAGGCTAATAAGATGAATCCTAATGATCCAAGAGTTTGACCTTGAAATAAAAGATAAACCAGGAAAAGAAAACCCTATAGCTGATCACTTGAATAGAATTTCTAATTCTTCTCATTCTAAAATCATCGATCCTGAATTCCCCACTGATCACCTTTCATCTCTCACTCCAAAAATACAATGGTATGCCCCAATTGTAAATTACTTGGTTTCTGGTGTTTTTCCTGAATTTTTTTCAAAAGAACAGAAAATGAAGTTGAAAAGTGATTCAAAACACTATTTTTGGGAAGAAAATAAACTTTGGAAAATTGGGGCAGACATGGTAATTAGAAGATGTGCTGATAAAGATGAACATTCCTCTATTTTTGAATTCTGTCACTCAATGCCTAGTGGTGGCCACTTTGGACAACAAAGGACCTCCCGAAAGGTCCTAGACACTAGATTCTTCTATCCTTTACTCTTCAAGGACTGACATGAGTTCTTTCAATCATGTCTTACTTTCCAAAAGTTTGGAAAAATTTCCAAGAGAAATGAAATGCCCCAAAGCCTTTAATTTTCTGCAAGATCTTCAATGTTTGGGGCATCGATTTCATGGGACCATTTCCCCCTTACAATGGATTCTCATAAAACCTTCTTGCAGTTGATTATGTTTCTAGGTGGGTCGAGGCCAAACCCACTTGAAAGGATGATTCACATACTGTTAGTGAGTTCCTAAAGACACACATCTTCCATAGATTTTCCATGCCTTGTGCCTTGATAAGTGACTTAAGAACCCATTTTTTTAATAAAACCATGGAATCACTTTTGAAAAATAATGGGGTTGTACATAAAACATCAACTGCATATCACCCCCAAAAAAATGTCATGGCAGAACTTTCTAATAGAGAAGTGAAAAGAGTGCTTGAGAGAATTGTAAAACCCACCAGAAAAGACTGTCCTGAAATACTTGGTGAAACACTTTGGGCTTATTGAACTGCCTATAAAACACCCACTAGGATGTCTCCTTTTGGGCTAGTTTTTGGTAAATCATGTCATTTTCTAGTTTAAATCCAACATAAGACATTTTGGGTAGTGAAAAATTGTAATTTTGATCTTGAAAAATCCGATGAAGAAATATTGTTGCAATTGGCTGAACCGAAGGAGCTTCGATTTGATTCTTATGTGAATTCTATTATCTATAAAGAAAAATCCAATGCACTCCATGATAAATACATCCTGAGAAAGGTATTTCATGAAGGTGAAAAGTTAATGCTCTTCAATTCTCAATTTCGGCTTCACCCTGGTAAGCTTAATTCTCATTGGGAAGGTACTTTTGTTATTACTAATGTTTACCCATTTGGTGTAGTGCAAGTACAAGACCCCTATTCAAAAAGGTCATTCATGGTTAATGGACATCGGTTAAAGCATCACTATGAAAGTACAGACATCCCAGGAACCACCTCAACTTCCATCGGATCCCCAACTTCTGCAGTTGAACCACCACTAGATGGAGATGGAAACCCACCAAATCCAAACCAGGGGGAACCTCTTTCCCTTTAACTCTCTCTCTCTCTCTCTTTATTCTTATTCCTCCCTCATTCTCATTTTTTTACCACCTTACTCATCAAACTTTTTTTATTTACTCTTTCTCTTTTGTGTGGGTGTGTCTTCATAAAAAACTAAAAAAAACCTAAAAAACAAAAAAAAAAACAAAAAAAATAATAATTTAAGATACAATATGAAAAATCAAGAGCAATTCTAACTCACCCTCCAATTTTCAAATTTTTTCTAACCATTTTGGGGAGTCAAAAGACATGTTTTCATATAGAAAATTTTGTATTTTCATCATGACTTTGGATAAAGAATTTTGTGTCAAAACCAAAAAATTTTTAATGCTCAATTTTTTGATTTGGAAAATGATTTTCCCCAACTATGAGAACCAACATTAGCTTTCATGCCAAGTATACCTATGGCCATATTTTCAAAATGAGTGTTTTTCACCTCTATTTGTGAATCTTGAGATTATAGACCTTTGAGCTGAATTTCCTACTTTAGTGTGCATTAATATGATAGAGGCATTTTTCTGAACCACATGAGAATTATAATAGCCAAATAGCCTCCCATTAACCATACATTAATCCTCCTTTTGAAATCCCCTTCAAGCCTATGAAAAAATTTTCCATGATAGCCACATTACAAGCCCAATACATTTTCCCACCCAATATCAACATGTATTTTCATTGCATATTTTTTTTTAAATTTAAGTGTGGGGGAATGGATTTCATTGTTTGGGTACCCTATTATTGATTTTGAACGAGTTATCATCTGCTTGAGGGAAATATTCCATTTCAGTATGGGGGAGAGGTTTTCATTCAGTGTGTTTTAGGGAATTTAATGTACTTTCATTTATGTAATTTTATAAATGTTATTGACAAGTGTTCAAAAAAAATCAAAAAAATCAAAAAAAAAAAATAAAAATCAAAAAAAGAAAAGAAAAAAAGAGAACAAAAAAATTGAGTTGTTTCTTGGGTAGGTCAAAAATCACTCTTACTCAAGCTTTGATCTTATTATAAATATTACAATTAGTGTTGTGAGGAGATCAAACATGGGTTGGGATTTGAGTGTGAGATCTGTTTCAAGGTCAAATTTTGAAAAAACAAAGAAAAAAAGGAAAAGAAAAAAAGAACACTTGAATTATATTATTATTTGGAGAAGTTTTGTGTTTTGTAAATATTACATCTTCTCATTACCTTCATATTTTCTTCCTCTATTGTGTCTTTCTTAACACAATCATTCCCTTTTAAATATGTGTTTTCATTTCCTTCCATGTTTTATTTCAAAAAAATGTGCATTGCTTTTTCTATGTTGGTGTTTTAACCCTCTTCTCTCTCTCTTGGAAATTATATTCCTACCATCCCATAGCCACAGAAAACCCCCTTAAAAATACCTCTTGATTCTTGTGAACTTTGGATAGGTATTGGAAGCTGAGAGCTCTTTCAAACTCTAAGATTTTAACTTTTGGTTGGACAAAGAGTGAACCTACACAAATGAATTTTATCATCTTGAGAGGTGTGAGTTTTGAGTGTCCACATTTTCAATTTATAAATTTGAGCATGAAAAAATGAATTAGTTTTGGAACATTGTTTCTGTATCAACTTTTGGTGGAATTCAAAATGGATGAGTGAAATAGTCTAAACCTCCCCTGATTAGAGAAAATAAAATTTTAATATTTGTTGGTGAGTGAAAATGATTTTGTCATGTTTTTATATTTGTTTCACATGAAGACATGCACAAAATTAAGTGTGGGGGAGTTGATGTTATTAATATTTTCACGACTTATTATATAATCCATTTACTGATTTTATATGAAATGTGGATAATGTGTGTGAAATATTAATATTTTAATACTAAGTATAATTTTTGATCATTTTTAGAAGTATTCCAATTGAGTCAGTTTTCCATTTTATTTATAACTCTCACCCTACGGATCCAAATTGTGCGGTTATGGTTTTTTAGAATTCCTAATTCAATATAAAACATTTCATTAGAAGAGATCATGGGCTAATTCTTCCATTTTAAGGCCCATATGGACCACACAAGGAGGCCTACAGAATCTGTGAAGAAACTGGACCATCCATGAAGATTTAATTGCTGGGCTCAATCAGGAAGTCCAAATTATTTTATTATCCTCTAAATTTATGGCAATAATTAAAGGAGTATTGGATAAAAATTTATAGGCCCAACTCTAAAGACAAGTGGCCCAACTAATGCTTTGAATTCCATCCCACCATTCTGGCCAGGAATTAAAATCTGTATAGTATTAATGACATATATCCTGGTATAGTCGTCAAATCAAGCTGAATTTTTTAATTGTGAAATAAGGGATATAGGCGGATGACTTTTTTGAAGAAATATTTTGGATTTGAAGGAATCTTACTATTCCAAAATCCATTCACATTTTGGCCATCGAAAAAGAATGGATTGAAATGGACAGTTTAACTTTGTTTAATCAACTGACCATAACATTGTCTCCTTAAGTCAAAATGACTCCAAATTTTGAGAGAGGTCGTCCAATATTATAATATTCAACTTTGAATAAGGAGATATCTCTAGATTCGGCTGTCTGGATGTCCAAATCATCGAGTCAAGTAGAGGGAAATATTGGGAATGAAAACAGTCCACTTCCTTGGGCTATAAATACACCCCCTCCTCTCCTTGCAAGGGGTTGGAATTTTAGAAGAGAGGAGAATCAATTGGAACTACCAAAGACTTAACAAAGTCTTTTGAGGATCCCCCATACTCAAGTTTTCACTTGATATACCCTTACTCCTCTCTTTGTTTCCTTTCACTTTTGTGTTGTTCTTCGTTTATAATCTTGTAAGTTTGTGTTTTGTAATTATGTTTTAATGAAAGTTTATTATTCAATTTCTCTTATTCTAATCCAACTTCTTTATATTAATATTAATGTTATTAAAATATTTTCAATACAGTTCAATCCCCTTCCCTTCTTTTTCTTCCTCATTTAATCGAAAATCTATTTTTAATTATCATCATTGTTCATGTGTGTGTGTTCAACGTACCCCTATTTTCTAATCCGTTTATTTTTATTCTCATGTTAATTCATAATCATAAATATATAAACCATATTAATATTAATATCAATGGCTGAGTAAATATATTATTTGGGTGAGTCAAAATTTAGGGCTGTTAAGTGATTGAGAGTATTTGCTCGATTAATATTCTTTAATTTAATACTGTGTATGTTGGACTTAACATGTCAGGGATTAATTACTTATTTTGTTTAACATGTGGTTTACATGGATTATTGGAACCATAAATACACTACCATCAACAATCTCTGATTGAGATTAGAACACTAAGTTAAGTTAAGGCTTGGATTAAAGCCTTAACACTTAGTAATTCCAATCAACATTATCTTGCGAAGTGGGTGTTAAATTAACTTCAATATAAAGCAAAGCTCAAGGATATCACAAGCTTAACTCCCTAAAGATGAACTCACCCCAATATTAATCAAATTGTTAAATAAAAAACCAATCATTAATCACTTCATTTAAGCTCTGCAAAAGAACCCCCCAATCAGAATACAATCAACTAAAAACTAATGACTATTACAAAGTATCATCGCCGAGGATTCGACCTGAGTGCTGCTATACACATTAGCAGAGCACCAGAACCTTGACTAGTCGATAGGCAAAAATCATCCATGCATTTCAGTATTACCCAAAATAAGTAAATACACTGAAAAATCCTTAGAGGGTCTCAAATTATGTCTGGTTCCCTTATACATTCAACATCCTGACTCAGCCATCTTACATAGGCCCCTTTCCCATATCCTGTCTTGCAAACAAGTAGTCTATTTGGGTAACAATCTAGAAGACCGAGTAGGGTGTGAGTAAAACTCAGTGGGCTACCAAAAATGGAATATAAAACAATATCCAGTCAATAATAGTGAATTAATTTTTATAAATAATAAAGAAAATTCATATGTAAACAATTATCACATTTATTATTCTTTAAATTAACCACATAATCCCTAGGGTTCTTGAGGACACCCTGACCCTCAATACCTGCTTTGTCCCATGCTTAATTCTGAAACATATTTAAAAAAAAATGACTTTCATGTATCATTTTATTTCAAATATATCATGGAAAATTATAACCATAGTCCAATTCCAACTCATGGGCATACAACATTCTAGCTAACACCTTGTCGGTATATGGATCCTTAGTCCCTATTCCAGACCTCATTAATTAAATGGTTATTTGGACGCTCATTCCTTTTCAAATAATTTTTATCTCATATGGGTATTCAGATCATCAGTACATTTTCCACACCTCATCTTATCATATTAGTAATCAGAGTATCGGTCCATATCCCACAATCATTTATTAGTATGAGATTTTGAATCATCAATCCATATCCCACACATTAATAACACATATATCACACATATACCACATACATCACATCATTCTAGGATAATCAATATTAAAACTTTTCATCAACATTTAATATCATGATATATTATTATAATTATCAAAACAAACATGGTTTTTCATCTTAATCACCTGGAAGAATATGAACAAACACTATTAATCCATTTATCAACATTAACCACATAACCTATTAATTATTTCTTCAATTAATTAATATAATTCCATAATAAAAATATCACATTAATTAATTCATAAATTAGTTAAGACAATTATACAAATATTGAATTCCCTTAAATTAATTCACAAATTCATTAATCAAATTATACAATCCCAATTTCACATTAATTAATTTAAAAATAAATTAATCCTCATTAATAGACCAAATTAATTAATTCAATTTAAGAATTTAAATTTACAAATGTTCAATATCAATTATACAATTATATACATATAAATGAAATCAAAACTTTGGTATTTTTAACATACCACCTACCTTAAGATTGTAGATAGATTCTCACAAATGGAAATATAAAATTCAAGTGGAAATTTCAATTGCACAATGAAGAAAAATATCTAGATTTAAAATCCTATATAAAAAATCAACAAAATTTGATCTACCAAACCTAGGTATAGATCCATTTCAAATAGAAAAAACATAACTTCAAAATATTGGAGAAATAAGGGAGAGAAAGAGGAAACCATACCAGATGATAATATCTAACTAGGAGAGGTTTAGATCTTCAATTTTAGATTTTAGTATCAATGAAAGGAGGTCATAATCACTAATAATCATGCTTGGAGTCTCAAAATATGAGAGAAATCATCTAAGGATGAGTTGTGTTGAAATATTGTGAAGTCCAGGGGGTTATGAATTTTAAAAATCATTTTTCAGAATATTAAGAACATATTGTATGATTTCTTGGGTAGGGGTGCATAGTTTTCCAAACTGTGCACCCTAATCGTAATTCTCTTATATGGGGGAGGGGGGGGGGGGGGGGTCCTAGTTACATCTAATTGGGTGCACAATTTTAAAAATTGTTTCCCAGCCATGTGAATCACCTCTGTTTGGGTTCACATGGTTTGTTGGGATGGGAACATGGTTTGTGAGAACCATGAACACACATTGTACTGCCCCTCTTCTTTCAAAAATTCTCTAATTTCACCAAAACAATCCCCAAGAAAGACCCAAAAAAATATATACTCAAAAGAAGTCAAAATAATACCTGTAAATGATATCAAGAAATCCCTAGAAAAGGTTGTGATTTTATAATATCCCCACCTTATGACATGTCATCCTTGAAGGGTACTACCAATAATCACTAAGATTCCATGGTAAAGAAATAGGGCCACTAAGCCCTAAAATCTTTCTCTCTCTCCCATTTTTACTCATGAACACGACCTTATTTCCATAATACATGAACTATCTAAACAACCATTCCCCACAATAGTTTCTCACTATAATCCAACACATATATCAGATGGTCCAAAAAGGATGCATCAGTCTCAACCTCAAAACCATCCACATTTATCACATGGTATGGGATTGGGTGATACCCATGAAGCTGTGAAACATGGAAAACATCCTGTATAGTACTATACCTCTATGGAAAAGACAATTGGTATGCCACCGTCCCGATCATCTCCATAACCCAAAACACATCAATGAACCTGGGCACCAAATTGACATGTCTCTGAATCCTATGGTGACCTAATCTAGGAGACACTCAAAAGAATATGCCATCACCCTATGTAAACTCTAGGTCTCTTTAACATCCATTGACATAATTTTCTTTCTACAATGTGATGTATCCATATGTTTTTTAATCATTTGAACCTACTCTGATGTCTCCTGCATGATACTCAGTCCCAACTACTCTAACACACCTACCTCCATATAAAATAGAGGTGATATGCAAGGCCCCCTATAAGGTTCCTCATATGGTTCCATATGAATAGTTCCTTGTTAAATATTTTTATAGGGAAACTCTAACAAATATAGATTCTTCTCTAAAGACCCCACAAAGTCTATGAAACATGCTCAGAGCATATCCTCAAGAACATGCATAGTACGTTTTGACTTCCCATATATCAATGGGGGGAATGTCATACCCACTAAAAAACAATATACCAAATGTCTTATATAGTCCCTTACAGAAGTGAAAAGTAAAAAAATGACTCATGGCATGAGATAATACTCCATGAAACCCTATGCAGAAAAACTATCTCCTAAATGTAAAAATATCAAAACTGATCCATTGAGAAAGTCTCCCATACATGCAAGAAGTGTGTTACTTTATTCATTTAGTCTATAACCACAAAATAGTGTCATTCATTAAAGGCTTTCTAGGTAGACCCACCACAAGGTATATGGTAACCTCATACCACTTCCATTCAGTAATGGGAAGTGGGTGTATTAAACCTCCAGGTTGTTGATCCTCAACTATTACATGTTTAAAGGTGAAAAATCATGTCACAAACCTTTCTTAATACTTTTTCATGTTCGGCCTTTTAAACCATCTTTATAGGTCATGGTAAATTTTGGTGAAACCTCAATGAACCACCCAATTCGTGGAATGAACCTCACACATCATCTCTCCTTATATAATCACAGGCATAACAAAAATATTCATAACATATATGATATCTTTATCATATATAGTCTAATATTAAGGTGACTCCCCACCATCAAGGATTTCTCGAAGGGAAAAATATTTTAGATCCTCATACTTCATGTCTGTAATCCCAATAAATTTTTTGGAATCCACTGAAACTGATATGAGATTCATCTTTTAATGACCCTCCTAAATAAGAACATGCATCTCAGCCAACAAAGTTATCATCTTCAACTCAACACTAGACTCCCAAACTATCCGAGTCTGTGTTTTCCAACTTAATGTGTCATCAACACTATTTTCCTTTCTTGGAATATATGATAGATGAAAATTGAATGACTTTATATACTCAACCCACACCATCTTCCATAGATTCAATTTTCATGGAGAAAATATGTACATTAAACATGTGTGATCCATATACACTATAAACATTTCACCCAATGGGTAATGCATCCAAAACTTAAAATAATAAACCAATGCAGCTAATTTGAGGTTGTATATAGTGTAGTTCCATTAATGTGACCTTGACTATGGAGACCCATAAGCTAAAACCCGATCTCCCTACATCAACACTACTCCAAGATCAATCCCAAAAGCATAAAAAAATTGTATACTACTCACATAGAATGGGTAGGATCAAGATTTGTGTCATTGTCTAATTCTTATTTAGCTCTTAGAAATAATTCCTACACACTTATAACAATTTTAAACATTATCCTATTTTTGGATTATCCTGAATGCGGTGATTCCAAATGGGAAAATCATTGGATGAGAATCCAGTAATAACCTGCCAAACCAAAAAATCTATAGATATAAAAAACATTCTTAGGTTACTCCCAAGATAAAACTCCTAAAATTATATAGATCCACTGACACACCTTCCTCTGAGATATTATGACCCAAAAAGTTTACCTGATCAATCTAGAATTGAAATTTATAGATATTAGTGTATAGGGGGTAAAATATCAGTGTACTAAGGACTATGTGAATATGTTGGTCATGATATTAATGAGTCTTGGAGTACACCAACATTTCATCCAATAATACCACCAAAAAATGATTCAGGCATGGATGAAAGATTCTGTTCATCAAGGATGTAAACACTCGTAGAGAATTATTCAACCCAAAAGGCATCACAATGAACTCATAAATGTCATACATTCTTATGAAATTAGTTTTTATCATATCATAAGGTCAATATTTCAATTGATGATACCATGATCTCAAGTAGATCTTATAGAAAGCAAAATCTCCCCTCAACTGGTCAAATAGGGCATCAATGCACAGAAGAGGATATTTGTTCATCCCTATCATCTAGTTAAACTTCCTATACTTATAAAAAATAAAAGTGTCTTGTCATATTTATTATAAAATAAGGCTAGATAACCCTAAGGTTAGGTAATCAAATAGAAAATACCCTTATCCATAAAAATTTCTAGTTTTTCTTTTTCTCTTGAAGTTGTGTTTGTTCTATTCTGTATAGTGGTATAGAAACTGGATCAGCCCTTGGAATGGGATCAAATTTAAATTCCAAATCTCTATTAGGTGGAAGCCTTGAGATGTATTCAGGAAGAACATCATGAAACCTATCCACTATGGAAGGAATACAATCCTTCTTTATACCGGTAAAACCTGGATGTTTTTATTAAATATATATTTTTTAAATAATTTTTATTCTTTAGTAGCTTGATTTGCACACAATCATGAGATTAAAAGAACCAAAAGATGAAATTAATATAAAATTACCATTATATTCTAGCTGTTATGTTAGTGGGAATAATTAGAACTTACTTATGAAAATGTATTATGAATTCATTGGTTATTAATTACTTATGAAAAATATAAATCAATTAGATATTTGTATTTTTTTGAGTAAATTACTTTTGGTAATGAAATTAATGAAATTAATGAGATATATATGTGTTATATACTTAATAAAATATTTTCATCTAATTGATATTTTAGTCATATGGTAGGAATAAAACCCTATTTTATGTATAAGAACCTTTTTTTAAAAGGTTAATTTTTACACCTTTGAATGGAGAACCCATTTTAAATTAATATTTTGACCCATTAAAAATTTCTATATGAAAAAAATAAACATGTTATTTTTAAGCGGGATATAAAAATTTACTTTGGATAAATTTATGATAACTTTCATGTTATGATGAATAGTTAAAATATGCTAAATTTTAATTAAAAACAACTTTTTTCATCAAGATAATTTATATGGTTAAATTATAATATTTAATGGTTTTAAAGTATAAATAGAATATATTTTTACCATTTAATATAATTTATTTCATTATCATTAATTTTACATTGAACTCATAGGTGAAGAAATTTCAATCTTTTGCAATGTTTTAACTTTTAAAACCCATTTTCTCATTTCAACAAAGAGAATAATTTTAAATTAATTATGAAAAATTCTATGTTTTGAATTTTTAAAAATGGATTCCATATTTGGAATCAGAATGTACAAATTTTGTGAATAAGTACCTTTTATTTTTGGACATTATGAATAGTAACTTCAGTAATTATTTTATTTACCATGGTTAAATGGTAAATATGCTAAATAAGGGTAAAATAATAATTTGATAGTTTAAAACTACCCTAAAACAAGTCATAATACTATTTTATTGGATATTTATGACCATGGGAATCCTTGAGTGAATTTTGGGACCCCTTGGATTCACTTGGATGTGAAAATTACATTTTATAAGAATTAATCTAAAGTAAAGATAATTATAACATAAACATATATCTTTTACTAAATTGATTTTAATATAGGGTTATATAACTGATCTCTCTATATATAAATAGTAATTAGAAAGATAAAAATATTTCCTACAACATGTTTTATTTATTTATAATTTTTATATATTAGATAAATATATTTATTTATGACACAACTATGATGTAATGATTACCTCATTAATGAAAGACTTAAATAAATGAATTTATAAATATTAAAATAAATTTAATTTGAAATTTTTGATGCCATCCATGAATTTTTTGGATTAAATTAACATATTTGTCATGAGTTAATGTCTTTTTTTTGAAGGAATCATATTTTTATAAATTTTTTAAAATTCAAGTATGAATAGTGTCCAAAATTGACATAATTCATAACTTAAAACATAAAATAGTTTATTAAATGATATTAAATTCCGAAAAATATAAGATTCATCCTAATGGTTAATATAAGTCCAAATATGTCATAAATAATTTTTTTTGTGTCTTTTTAAATAATATGGTAATTACATTAACCCACAATGTGTAAATTACCTGATATCACAGTAAGGTTAAAAAGGATAAAATAAGTGTTAAACCAAAAAGATAAGAATAAATAAATATCAAAAACTTGTATAAAAATTATTATATGATGTTTATTGGAACAAAAATAATCTTATCTTAGAATTAAATAAGTTTTATACCATTTTTAATTGAAATTGAATTTATAATAAATTAATATTTTGAGAGTTTCTTAAAGTGACCCTCTCCTCTCTTATAAAATGGCACCTCCGCCTCTCCTCTTCACTCCAGTTTGAGAATTCAAGATCATCCAACCCCTATCCATTTATTTTATCAACATCTCTAGTTACATTATAGAGGGGTTGGTCTTATCAAAAGAGCAACTCTAGTTCCCTAAGAGGAAATTTAAAAGAGGCACATCAAGGAAGAGGTAATCTCTTCTACAGATTCTTTCAAATTTATTTCTTCTTATACTTACCCTTATTTAGTTGTTTTATTATAATGTAATAACATCATTATCAATCATATACTTATATTTTATTATAAATTTGAAACAACCCTATTTCATCTTCTATCCATCCTCTAAAAAATGAAATCACCGCGCGTGCATACGTACGACTTATCGTCTCCACGCCGTGGTGTAATATATATTTCACCAGCACCTTAATTGGATGGGAATAATGGTGGAAATAATGACTATATATTATTATTTTAACATTATACTAATTATGAGACACTAAACACCATCCACTTCAATAACATTCAGCAATTATTGGAATGATATCGTCGCTTGTGCGTACGTACGACTTACTATCTCCACAATGCATGTGATTCATTATAAATAATTTTTATTAAACCATGATTATATAAATGAATTTAATGAATAAATATTATATACATTATACAAATACCATTCTGAAAATTATATACCTATAACCTAAAAATATTAATAAGAACTTATCCGACAAAACATACATAAGAACATAAAGTAGTTAATACCTGAATAATGAGTAACAATGAAATGTTACTAACAAACAGATGAAAATATGACCATAAATGTTATAATAGAAATTATTATAATTATGGATTAAATCAGTAACATTATTTAAATCATTATACAAGAGGTTCAGATATATATAAATCACATCAGAGCTAAGGTAAGGGATAACTTTTCAAATCTCATTTTTACCCAGGATTGTTTACTTGTAAGTATTTACTGGGGTATATTTATCATCCACATCCATGTTTTCTAAATATTTATTTAAAAATATTATTTATATCCTTATATAATTGTTTCAATTCAATTTTACCCATTGTTTAATTTTTACTAAATGGTATGAATGAAATCTTTTATAGTTCTCGGTACGAGGTACTTTTTGACCTTTCCATCAAAATTACAAGAAAATTGTTTTTTAACTTATACAACATGAATGGATTTTTATGGTTTCATGACATATTATTTCCATGAAGCTTCCTCTATAAAATTTCAAGATTATTTTCAAATAATTCTTTTCTTTTAAATTTTATGGCCTTTTGAGGAAAGAAAACGTTTTTGAAAAAAGAAACGATATTTTCATCGGGAATTAATTTCAAGTGTTTTATCAAAATTATTTTCCATATAAGATGTCAATATTTAAATAGGGTTATATTTCTATCCCTTTTATTACCATTATTTTATTTTGTTTATTATGGAATGTTATTTAGTAAATCTATTTGTTTAATATAAATTATGATGGAATGATGTTTAAGAAACCCATTTTGTTGCATGGGTTATGCTATGGTAAATGTTTTTATATTTTTGTAGAACATGTAAGAATGGTTTCATTATGAGTTATGTGGGACCTATATATCCCTCCAATTAATATGTTAAAGATTTATATCTCATGAGATATATATGTATAGAATGATAAGTAAATCCAGTTCAGTGATACATAGCTGGAACGAGGAGTGAACTCGGTTCAGTAATGGAATTTGTCTGCTATGATGGTCTTGGAAATGAGCCTTGACTAATATGAAATGTTTTTATATTATTATGTGTGTATACCACAAAGTTTCTTGTCTTATGTTTTGACTATTGGGGTTACATTTCACTTTTATGATTTATCCCATGACATGATATTGTGATCTTTTATATGCAGGAAAAGATTTTCAATTTTTATATTCTTATGAATATGATATGATCGATATTTCCTTTTTTACCATTACTGAGCATTTGAGATCACCCTTTTATATTTTTATTTTTCCCAGGTCATGAATATGGGTATTAAGTATGATATTCCAAAAAGGAGTCTAGTTATGATGAAATAGATGGGAGACAATGTAAATGTTTTATGAGCCAGTTGTTTTTGTTTCCCAATTTCTAAAGACAATATACCTATACGATCCTGTCGTGGTTTTTTTATATATTTTAATAAATATTCTTAAATTCTGAAGTAATATAAATGTTTTTAAATAATGGGTTGCTATAGTTGGTATCAGAGGAAAGGTATAGTTAACATCTAGAAACTAGGATGGGAAAGCCTTAAGGATATGTCAAAGTATAAGATACAATCCTAATGTTTTAGAAATGACCATGAATAACCTCGAATAAAACCTAAAGTATCCAAAATTGAAATTTTATTCTTGATTATGTGGTTTTTCTATTATTATTAGTGTTTCTCACACTATGATTCTTAGTTTTAGTCAATGGCTAGAACCCGAAGGAACCACATTAATGCTGTATGCGATGGGAAAAGAAATGATTGTCCCCCTAAGAAACCAAATGTTATGGGAGTTGGAATAAAAAATCTTGTAGACATGATCACACAACTTTTTGAAGCTATGAATCATTCTGAGCTTCCAAACAAGAAAAGGAGGGAGAAACATTCGGTTGAATCCTTCTTGAGGAAGCATCCGAATTCATTCAGCATGTCTTCTGATCCATTAGTGGATGAAAAATGGATCAATACCACTAAAAAGATATTTTTAGTTCTACAATGTTTTGAACATGATAAAGTCATCTTAGTTGGATATTGTTTGGAAGGTGAAATAGATCAATGGTGAAATATTATCAAGAATACGATGCAAAGAGATGAAATTGAGTCCATGGAATGGGATGAGTTAAAGAACTTATTTTTCAATAATTAATTTCCTTATATTCTTTGAAAAAATATAGAGAAGGAGTTCCTTGAACTTAAACAAAAGGATGATGAATCCATTGGTACCTATGAAGAAAATTTTACATGACTTGCAAGGTACACTTCTGGAATTATCATCCAACCTGAGAGTAAGATTGATCAATTCTTTAGTGTCTTAAAACCAAGTCTCCAAAGGGAATTATCCATAAGGGACTTTAATAGCTATGAGGAAATTGTTCGATGTACTCTCATGGTTGAGATGGATATTGGAGTAACCCATCAGTCATATGGGTTTGATAAGAAAAGGAAAATGGAATTCAAGGGAAAATCTAAAGACCACACTAAAAAGAAGATGAGTTTTCCTTTATTCTAAAAGTATGGATAGAAACATGGAGGGAATTGTCTGAAAGGAAATAGTAAATGTTTTAGATTTGAAAAAGAAGGTAACTGGGCAATTGAATGCTGAAATGAGGGAAAAAAGTTGTCTAATGATGTGAATAAAGAAAAGGATACACAAAATGCACCTCTTACACTTCACTGTTACAATTTCAAGGATATGGGAAATTATTCTAATCAATTATCTAATACAAGGGTTATTGATGATGATCGATGTCAAAAAAATCTTATGTCAAAATACAAATTAAAGTCACATGCAATTACTATTGGCAACGTGGAGTATGATAATGAAGTGGTGAAAGGTACACTTACCATCCACTCTAAAGTAGAAAATGTTTTATTTGATTCTGGATCTGTCCACTATTTTATTTATGAAGAATTTTATAAGGGTATCTCTGTATTACCTCAACAATTAGATGTTGAGTCAACTGTGAAAACTCCTAATGGCACAACAGTCACATAAAAAGTTTATAATTATTCTATAATTGAAGTTTGCAGGAAACTTCTTCCTGAAAATCTTGTGATCCTTATTATAGTGGAATTTGATGTGATTCATGGCATGGATTGGATTTCATTATATTGAGATCATATCAATTTCTATAGAAGGGAATTCACATTTCATATTCCAGATCAATCTATGATCATCTATCGACGCAAGGATGAATATAAACTTATAGTAGAAATTTCTTCCATATTATGGGTCTTGATTCCAATAAATGAAGTTTATTAATCTCAAATGGTTGGGGAGAAACCCACAATTAAGAATAATCCCATTGTACAGGAGTTTTAGAATGTCTTTCTAGAGTAATTTCTAGGTCTTCCACCAAATCGTGAAGTTGAGTTTTCAATAGAACTTATAACGAGTGCTATTACTATTTCAAAGACATATTATAGAATGGACCCAATTGAGTTACAAGAATTGAAGAAGAAATTCCAAGAGAATATTTATAAGGGATTCATATGTCCTAGTGTGTCACCTTGGGGAGCACCAGTTCTATTTATTAAGAATAAAGATGGATCAATGAGACTCTGCATTGATTATCGAGAACTTAACAAAATCACTATTAAGAAAAAATATCCTCTCCCATGTATTGATGAATTATTTGACCAACTATGCAGAGATCAATACTTTTCCAAGATTGATCTTCATTCAGGATATCATCAATTAAGGGTTAAAAAGGCGGATATACCAAAGATGACATTCCATACAAGGTATGGACACTATGAATTTATAGTGATGCCTTTTGGTCTTACTAATTTCCCTTCTATCTTCATGGATCCAATGAATAGAATCTTTAGAGACAATCTTGATCAGTTTGTGGTAGTCTTTATTGATGATATTCTTGTCTGTTCAAAGAGCATGGAAGAACATGAAGATAACTTGAGAATTGTACTGAAGACCCTGGGAAAGGATAAGATTTATTCCAAATTTACCAAGTGTGAATTTTGGCTTAAAAAAGTTTCATTTTTGGGTCACATAATCTCAAGATAGAGGATATAAGTGGATCCAGAAAAAAGCAATGGTTACTAAATGATCGTTGAGACCAATAACAATAACTGAGATATGAAGTTTTCCTGGTTTGGATGGATATTATTGAAGTTTTGTGAAAGATTTTTTATGATTATATAATCCACTCACCAAGTTGACTCGGAAAGGAGTTAAGTTAGTTTGGACGAAGGAATGTGAAGAGAAATTCAAAGATCTAAAAATAAGGTTCGCTAGTGCAGCTGTTCTCACACTACCTTTTAGTGGAGAAAGGTTTGTTATATACAGTGATACATCCAAGAAGGAGATGGGGTGTTTTCTCATGAAAAATGATGTGTTGATAGATTATGCCTCATGAAAGTTGAAAATACATGAGAAAAATTACCCAACTCATGATTTGGAGTTAGCTATAGTAATATTTGAATTAAAAATATGGTGTCATTATCTTTATGGTGAAAGGTGTGATATTTATACTGATCATAAAAGTTTAAATTATATTTTCAAACAAAAGGAGCTGAATATGTGCCAAAGAAGATGGTTGGAGTTGATTAAAGATTATGACTACTCAATACATTACCACCCTGGGAAAGAAAACAAGGTGGCATATGATTTTAGTTGAAAAGACCATGCTAGCTTATCCATTATGAGGATCACAAAAGATCCAATATTTATGGATTTTCAAAGGATGGATCTTGAATTTTTAATGGAAGGTGAGAAATATTATCTTTCTAAAATGAATGTTCAACCATATATACAATTGAATATTAAAGAGGAAAAAAGGTAAGATGTAGAGTTACAAAAGTAGGTGAGAAATGTTTCTGAATTCAACCTTGATGGTGATGAAATAATAAGGTTTAGGAATTGAGTTTGTATTCCTCCCATACTAGAATTAAAGAAGGAGCTATTGGATGAGCCTCATAGTTATTCATTCTCTATTCAACTTGGAAGCACAAAGATGTACATGGAACTGAAATAGTATTTCTGGTGGGATGGAATGAAAAAAGATGTCACTGAATATGTCTCTCGATGTTTGGTTTGTCAGAAAGTTAAGGATGAGAGACAAAAGTCTAAGGGGATGTTACAAACCTTACGCATACTAGAATGGAAATGGAAAAACATCACTATGTATTTTTTCATAAAACTTACCAAAACATACAAGGAAATAATGCTATATGGGTTATAATTGATCATCTTATGAAGTCAGAACACCTCATTTATATTAGAGAGGATTTCTATCTTGATAAGCTTTCTAGGATATATGTAAAGGAAGTGGTAATATTGTATGCAGTACCACATTCCATTATATCTAATTGGAATCTGAGGTTTACCTCAAAGTTTTGGTGATGCCTTTAGCATACTCTGGATACAAAGTTAAGTTTCATCACTGCTTATCATTCTCAGACAGACGGTCAGTCTAAGAGGACAATTCAAACTCTGAATGACATGTTGAGAGCTTGCTTTATGGATTTCAAAGGTGGTTCAGATCAACACCTACCATTGGTTTAATTTTCATACAATAATAGAATTCACTATAGTATTTATATGAATCTTTATAAATCACACTATGGAAATAAGTGCAGAACTACAACTTGCTAGGATGAAGTTGGGTAAAGAAAGCTATTAGGACCAGATCTTGTTGATGAAATGGAAGAAAAGGTTAGATCTATTCAAAAAAACATAAGATAAGCTCAAAGTCGACAAAAAAGTCATGCTGACAACTAAATAAAATACCTAGAGATTGAAGTGGGTGATAAGGTGTTCTTACGAATATCTCCCTGGATGAGAGTAATGAGATTTGGAAAGAAGGAAAATCTAAGCCCTTGGTACACCAGTCCTTTTGAAATACTGGATCATGTTGGGAAGGTAGATTACCGATTGGTGATTCCACCTAATCTATCTCAAGTTCATAACATTTTCCATGTATCTTTCATGAGAAAATACATACCCGATCATTCACATGTACTAAACTCAGAATTCATACCGCTGGAGAAAGATCTTTCTTATGAAGAACAACTGATAGAGATTATGGATATTAATTAAAAATTTCTATGAAAAAAATTCACTCGCTTCATTAAATTTTTATGGAGAAACCACCAATTTGAATAAGCTACATGGGAACTTAAGGATATGATGAGGGAGATGTATCGTCATCTTTTTGTTTCCAAGTGATGAATTTTGAGGCCGAAATTCAGTTCAAAGGGGGTATAATGTAACAACCAAATGTTTTTATGAAATATTTTATTTAAATAATTTTTATTCTTTAGTAGATTGATTTACATGCAATCATGAGTTTAAATGAACCAAAAGATTCCCTTAATATAAAATTACCATTATATCGTAGTCATTAGGTTAGAAGGAATAAATATAACTAACTTATGAAAATGCGTTATAAATTTATTGACTATTAATTACTTATGAAAAATATAAATCAATTAGATATATTTTTTTGAATAAATTAATTTTTGTAATGAAATTAATGAGATATATATTTGTTATATACTTAAGAAAATATTTTCATCCAATGGATATTTTAGTCATAGGGTATGAATAAAACCCTATTTTAAGTATAAGAACATTTTTTAAAAGGTTATTTTTTTACACCTTTGAATGGAGAAACCACTTTAAATTAAGATTTTTACATATTATTAATTTCTATATGAAATAATAAACATGTTATATTGAAGTTGTATATAAAAATTTACTTTGGATAAATTTATGATATTTTTCTGATAACTTTCATGTTTTGATGAATAGTAAAAATACACTAAATTTTAATTAAAAAAACTTTTTTCATTGAGATAATTTATATGGTTAAATTATAATATTTAATGGTTTTAAAGTATAAATAGAGTATATTTTTACAATTTAATATAATTTAAATCATTATCATTAATTTTACATTGAATTCATAGGTAAAAACATTTCAATATTTTGCAATGTTTTAACTTTTAAAACTTGTTTTTTCATTTCAATAATGGGAATAATTTTAAATTAATTACTGCAACTTCTATGTTTTGAATTTGGAAAAATTTATTCCATATTTAGAATTATAAGGTCTAAATTGTGTGAATAGGTACCTTTTATTTTTAGACATTATGAATAGTATCTTCAGTAATTATTTTATTTACCATGGTTAAATGGTAAATCTGGTTAATAAGGGTAAATAATAATAATTTAATAGTTTAAAACTACCCTAAAACTTGTCATAATCCTATTTTAGGAGTTATTTCCTACCATGGGAATCATTGGGTCGATTTTGGGACCCCATGGATTCACTTGGATGTGAAAATGACATTTTATAAGAATTACTCGAAAGGCTCAGTCAGAGGTAGACCTATGAACATTTATTAATAAAGAAAAAACACCAACCAAGTATAGAAAGGAAGAAAAGATAACTACAGATCATAAAAATCACACCTATCACCACATGAATTATAGATTCCTTATTCCACAGTAGCTAATTCCCACTCTGAACTTTCATAATGCTTAAGGACCTTGGCATATTTTCTTCTTAGATTCAACTTCTCCAAAGACAAAAACTCTTTCAAAGATTGCATAACCCCACTTTCCTTCGCAATAGAATATCTGGTAGGCACTGGCCTTGGAAGAGAAGAGTAATATTTCCTTGACCTTCGCCATGGTGGGGCAGTCATAGCATCTTCATTCCTGGACATCTTCATCCTCCCACCCTGAACCACATCATTGTATGAAAGCTAAACCATACCATTCTCATTTTCCTTGTCACTATCAGAAATGTCACCCCATTTTCCCAGGATTCTCACCTATTGGTAATTCAATCCCCATTCTTGCTGAATTTGACTATTAGAGTCAGTCATGGGAATATAGTGTGGCTCCTCCATAATATCCTGCATAACAATTTTCCAAATTGTAGCATCCTTAGATGAGAAATCTGCCTGCAAAATGCCACCCTCCTACCTTGTATCATCTTCCTCCGCATGAGAATTCACCTCATTTTCCAATTCCAGAAAATGATTACCAGTGGAGACCATGATTGAAATTCCTACAGTAACATCCTCCCGCCCTGTCCGCTCCTCAGCATAGGCATCCACTTCCCTTAATTAAGAAACAACTGACTCCAGATGCTGTTCAGTCATAGACTCTTGCCGTAGGGCACATGAATCCAAATTCTCCACTATAATTTCATTAGAAATACCAAGATCACTCTTTAAATGTTCAAAAATATGCCTAACAGTTGGGTCCTGTGGCCTCTCTTTCACCTCCTTCTGAGGATTTCCTTTCATTTTGGACTCAGGACCAAAAATCCCCGCAGCCTGGATCACAGCAACCCGAGATTCATTCATTTCCTTTATAGAGGAAGTCACCAGACCTTGACAGCCTTCAGCAAGAGCACACTGTGGACCAGGACTCCTAGACGGATCCTTCAACATCAGTGAGGCTGAACTAGATGGGACATAGCCCGCACTACCCATTGTAAAAATCCCCGATGAAGCCCCAACCAGACCTTTACTTTGAAAAACCGAATTGCATGCCCAAGATGACCACATGCAACACAAAATGACATCCAAGACTCGAATTTGACATCCTGCTTCCACCGAAACTCCTTCCCATCCGTAATCAAAACCCAATTGATAGGCGACCTCACAACATCAACTTCTACACAAATCCATGGGAAAATGGGATGACATACCACCTCTGTCCGACGATCAGAACATAGGTATCGACCGATCAAATTTCCAATGGAACACAAAATAGAGGGGTTTTGAAAAAAGGGAGGGAGACTAGGGAGACTCACCCATATAGCCATCATCGAGTGATCATGTCTCATGTGGAAATCAAAAATCTATCGAAGAAGAAAAAAAGGAAACTCCATTGTAGCATCGAGGGGATCAGAACCAGGCGGTAAATAGGTCATCTTCTGTCTCAAACCGGATCATCAAATTCTTCCTATCAAGTAAGCCAACTATCGAACGCTCTTGAAGATCCTACAAATTGAAGATAAAGCGGTGAAAATCATCTACTAAAGGACGGTGATGAAAAAACCGAGCCACCAGCATGAGGTTACAGAGATCTGTTTCACCATTAAGCTCAGTTGAGGAAAGATCATGTTGATGCACTCCTTGGAAAAGTTCAGGGACTTTTGGAGAGAGATTAATCCTTGGAAATGAAGAACGAAACTCGGGATTTGTGAACGGTAAGAAGGAATTGTCTCGTCCATGAGATCACGGGCCTCCCCCCTCCGATTGAGAGGGGGGATCACGGTTCCGAGACATTAGGTTCAGGGTATTGTCGAAGGATAAGGCTTCATCTCTGCTCGAGAGCACCATTTTATAAGAATTAATTTAAAGTAAATATAATTATAACATAAACATATATCTTTTACTAAATAAATTTTAATATAGGGTTATATAACTGATATATATGTCTATAAATATTCATTAGACATATAAAAATATTTCATACATAATGGTATTTTATTTAAAATTTTTATACGTTAGATAAATATATTTATTTATGACACAATTATGAGTTGATTTAGTAATGCCTGAGCAAAATGCAGTGGGTGAGGCACCTGAGTGTACCGATGAAAGGGTCTTGCCGAGTGGATCACGAGAGGTGAATCCCTTGGTGGATGAAGTTTTTAACTAATTGCGGACTGATTTGAGCGCACCTCAGCTCCATATGCAAGATTATTCGGGGCTTGAGGGATCTGGTGGGGCATAGGAATGTTCTGGCAGTGTCATCAACCAGGTGGTGCCAAAAAGGGTGGATGAGGGAGTTTCCTCATTACATGGTATGAATTCATATGCAGAGGCACTGTGCTCAGGTGGCGGTAGGAGAGACAAAGGTGATAAGTCCCTGGAATAGGCTGGAAAGAGTGCGGTTGTGGTTGTATCTAGAGAAAGATCTATAGAGGTTGAAGGTATTGGGTTGGCTAATCAGTTTGATGCTTTGGTAGTTGAGGATCCCGCCCAAACTGTTGGAAATGACTTGGTTAGAATATCCGCGAATGTGGAGATGGCGTCAGAAAGGGAGTCCAGTGATAGAAGATCAAACTGATTTTCCAGTGATACAGAGGACGAGGACCAGGGGGGTAGGTACCCTAGTTTGAGGCAGAGCAAGAATAAAAGGGGTAAACAGAAAGAGAAAAAGAACTACTCTAATTTTCCTTTACTGATAAAGACCAGATCGACAAAGAAGTCGAAGGGAAAACAGATAGAGTGTGACCCCCATTCCTCCGAGGTGGCCTGACAGTAATGGGAGGTGGACGATAATCCTTTGGATATGCTCTTGAGCTTGAATGAGGTTATGCTGGAAAATATACTGACAATCAAAGCTACCAATGAGGAGGTAGAAAGAATGATGGGAAATATGCTTAAGGTGGACACCAATGATGAGTAGAGTGCATGGATCGACAAGAAGGACTTGATTCTGGTTCGGGGGTTCAACAACAGAAAGATCAATGTAGAGGAGTACATACAGGTGTGGGGAAAGCTGGCATTCAGTTTTGAATACCTTCTGATGGAGCAACCAGATATCCAGGTAAACTCTTTATCATGGAAACTGTTTAGAGAGATCAAAACGGGTAGGCTACAATTTCACTTTAATGGCCTTGTACTCTCCTTCGTTTCTTGACTTGGTTTCTAACTTTTTTCCTTAAAAGTGTTCGATAATAAAAATTTAACTTTGAAGTGAAGTATGACACAATTATGATGTAGTGATTACCTCATTAATGAAAGATTCAAATAAATGAATTTATAAATATTAAAATAAATTTAATTTGAACATTTTGATGCAGTCTACATTTTTTTGGATTACATTAACACACTTGGGATGATTTAATGCCTTTGGTTTGAAGGAATTATGTTTTTATAAAATTTTTAAAAAGGAAAGTATGAATAGTGTCCAAAATTGACATAATTCATAACTTAAAACATAAAATAGTTTATTAAATGCTATTAAATTACTAAAAATATAATATTTAAAAAAATGGTTAATATAATTCCAAATATTTAATAAATAACTTTTTTTGGGTCATTTTACATGATATGGTAATTATCTTAACCCACAATGTGTAAATAACTTGATATCACTGTAAGATTTAAAAGGGTAAAATAAGGGTTAAACCAAAAATATAAGGATAAAAAAAGATTAAAAACTTATCTAAAAACTATTGGATGATAGTAATTCGAACTAAAATTATCTTATCTTATAATTAAATAAGTTTTGGACCATTTTTAATCGATATATAATTTATAATAAATTGATATTTTATGATTTTCCTAAAGTGCCCCTCTCCTCTATTATAAAAGGAACCTTCTCCCTCTCCTCTTCAATCCATTTTGAGACTTAAAGATTAGACAACACCAAACCATTTCATTTCTTAACTTCACTAGTTACATTATAGAGGTTTTGGTGTTCTCAAAATACCAACTCTAGTGCCCTAAGAAAAAATTTAAAAGAGGCACGTCGAGGAAGAGGTAATCTCTTCTATCGATTATTTCAAATGTATTTCTTCTTCTACTTCCTCTCATTTAATTTTTTAATTATAAAGTAATAACATAAGTATCACTCATATAATTATATTCTATTATAAATATGAAACAACCCTATTTCACCTTCTATCCTTCCTATGAATAATGAAATCACTGCGCGTGCGTACGTATGGCTTACTATCTCCACCCCGTGCTGTAATCTGTTTTTCACCACCACCTTAATTGGATGGGTATAATGGTGGAAATAATAACTATATATTATTATTGTAACATTATACAAATTCTTAGATACTATACACCATCCACTTCAATACCATTCAAAAATTATGGGAATGATATCGTCGCTCGTGCGTACGTACGGTTTACCGTCCCCACGGTGAGATGTGATTCGTTATACATAATATTTATTAAACCATGATTATATAAATGAATTGAATGAATAAATATGATATATTATACTAATAAATTTTTTTAAATGATATAACTATAACCTAAAAATAGGAATAAAAACTTATCCGACAAAACATACATAAGAACATAAAGCAGTTAATACCTGAATAATGAGTAACAATGAAATGTTACTAACAAATGGATGGAAATATGATCATAAATTTTATCATAAAAATGATTATTATTATGGAATAAATCAGTAACATTATTTAAATCATTATACAGGATGTTTTGATGCATACGAAGCATATCGGACCTAAGGTAATCTATAACTTTGCAAATCTCATTTTTATCCAAGATTGTTTATTCATAAGTATTTGCTGAGGTATATTTATCATCCGCATCCATGTTTCCTAAATATTTTTTTTTCAAAATATTATTTATATCCTTCTATAATTTTTTAATGTCAAATTTACCCATTTGTGAATTTTTGATAAAAGGTATGAAGGAAATCTTTTGTCGTTCTCGGTACGAGGTACTTTTTGACCTTTCCGGCAAAAGTACGAGAAAAATATTTTTTTAAATTATACAGCATGAATGAATTTTTATGGTTTAATGAAATATTATTTAAATTAAAATTCATATATAATATTTAAATATTATTTTCAACTAAATTCTTCTCTTTTAAATTGCGTGTCATTTTGAGAAAAGAAAATGGTTTTTGAAAAAAGAAAGGTTATTTTCCTCAGGAATTAATTTCAAGTGTTTTATCAAAATTATTTTACATATAATATTTAACTACTTAAATAGGGTTATATTTCTATCCATATTCATAACATTATTTGATTTTTTTTATTATGGAATTTTCTTTAGGAAATCCATTTGTTTTATATAAATTATGATGGAATGATGTTTAAGAAACCCATTTTATTACATGGGTTATGCTATGGTAAATGTTTTTATATTTTTGTGGAACATGTATGAATGGTTTAATTATGATATGGGTGGGACTTATATCTCCCTAAAATTCATTGGGAAATAATTTATATCTCACGAGATAGACATGGCTGGAACAATAAGTAAATCTTGTTCAGTGATACTGGGATGTAATGAGGGGTGACCACAACGCAATAATGGAATTTGTTCTCTATGATGGTCTTGGAAATGAGACTTGATTAATATTAAATGATTTCCTATGCTTATGTGTGTATGAATAAAAGTCTCATGTCTTATTTTTTGACTATTCGGATTACATTTCACTTTTACGATTTATCCCATGACATGATATCGTGATCTTTTATATACAAGATATGATTTTCAAATGTTACGTTCTTATGAATATGATTTGATTGATATTTCCTTTTTTTACCCCTAATGAGCATTTTAGCTCACCATTTTATTTGTTTATTTTACCAAGGTCATGAATAATGGTATTAAGTATGATATTCCAAAAAGGAGTCTAGTTATGATGAAATACATAAGAGAAAATGTAGATCTTTTATGAACTAGTTGTTTACATTTCCCAGTTTCTAAAGACACTATAACTTTATGATCCCATCATGGGTTTTTTATATGTTATAATAAATATACTTCAATTCTGAATTTATATCAATTTATGTAAATAATTGTTCACTATAATACCTCCATCATCATGATTCATACAAGAAACATAGGGGGTAAGGTACCCTAGTTGCTGATGAACCGACCATGCACGACCTGCTTTAATATACCACTCTCCTCAGTGAACATAATTTTTACTCTCATAATACATGAAGGTAAATCATCTTTGGTTGAAATAAATGTGGTCTTAGTACTATACTAACCATTCCATATCATAATCAAGTCAAACCCTGAAATATCAAGAATGTAAGGATCCAAATATAAATGATATTACCCTAACCTACGAGATTACCCCTTGTAAAAATAGACGTGTCTCGATCATAATCCAAATGTTGTTTTTATTATCATAAAACAACTCAAAAACTCCACCATGAGTCTCAAAACATTCAAAATTTTGGATTATATAAAATAATGAGATCCACCAATATCAAATAAGTCACAAGCTAGTATAGAATCTTCAAGAATAATATATCTAACTATCGATGGCATGACCTCTCTATCCACATGTGTATAATGAACTACATGCAAATTTACTTCCCATATTTCATGTGATATAGTCTAAGTCCTCTAAGATTCACCACCATAATGATATGGGATATCTATCCCAAAGGCACCCCATTTGCTGCATCTTCCACCACTGCCAGTAGAACTACAATTTATAGGCTGATAATTAGTAAAAGATCCCATTCCCACACTCTGGTCCGGAATAGATGCTCCATTAGTACCAATATTTATTAGTTTCTTGCATAAAATTTAAATATTTTCCATACTTACATATGATCGACACCATACTGGGGGTCTAGGACAGTGTATACGATTGTGTCCCGACCTACCGCATTGGTGAACAATCACTCAGTTACGATCATAAGTAACTAATCATTCCCCATAGAAACTCTTCTTTCCCACATTCGCATCACCATTATCATAACTATGATTCTTAAACTTAGAATATATACATTCTTATCATCTAGAATAAACTAATTTTTCTCTACTACAAGCATCCTTTAGGTCCCCCTCAAATATGAGGCATGATCTGCCACTTATGAAAAAAATTCATCATGAAAATTTTAATACGGGAGTTAATATCACATTTAAGCCTATCCTGAAAACATCATGGAATTGTTGTCTCATCCCTACCAGTATTGGATAAAATCACGACAAGTTAGTAAAGCTACTAGAATAATCCATCACAGAAATATGCCACTAAGTCAACCACAAAAACTCAACATCCCTCTCATGACTCAGTGTATCTGGATATTAGTTCTCCATAAATTTCTTGATAAATTCTTCCATAACATACTATAAACATATCTAGTAAAATCATGAACATCCAACCTTCAAATCACTGATCCTCGTAACATGAATGCAGACAACATGACCCACTTCCCAGAAGTAGTCTCAATGTGGTCTTGTATTGTTGGGATAGACTCGATCTAGAACTCAACTACCTCCAGTCCACCATATCCAGTGAATGTTTGAAGGTTATATAGATGAAAATCTCATTTTAGGTATTATATTAAATTCAAAACCTACCCTAGGTCACTTTCCATATACTTCATGAAGTTAAAAAAGTTCTCTTAGAATTGTTTTCTGCTTCCTCAGCTGAAACTATCAGTGCCCTGAGTTCCACTACTAGAGGATGATTCTTATTCAATTCCCCTTACTTTCCTCTAAATAGGATTCATTGTGTAGGGATATCTATACCATTCCAAACAAACCCCTTATGACACATAACACAACATTTACACATTTACATAAGAGGGATTTACAATAATTCATGACAAGTAATTCCCCCAAAACCCACCACAAGGTCAATCCATAGGTTCTGTCACTACCTATAACCATCCTATATCTAGGTTGTGGTAAAAAATGGTAAAATAATTTCATTATTCATTTTTATCATTATATTACATTTTACTCTGATTTTTCAGTATTTTACAACTTTCAATTAACATCAGGAACCCTTTTTTGATGATCAAAATTAAAAGAAAGGAAAAACATTTCAAAACCATCAACTTACCCAGAAACCTATTTTTCCTATGTATCCTGAGTGCCTAGAATGTTTTATGAATAAAAAAAATCTAATTCCATACCAGGTCATGAGTCAAATCATAGAAAATATCAAAATCAATAATCACATAACATAAAAAATGCATCACTCAAGGTGAAATAGAATCCAACTATAAGAAAACATAATAATAATAAGAATCCCACCATAGGTAATTGAATTTAACCCCCTTACACGGGTTATTTACTCCCATGAACAATCTATTAACAGGGGGTATAATGAACTAATTCTCATGTATACATTTCTAAAATAGTACCACAAAAGAGAAGGAAAGAAAAACCCTTTTATACCTCTTAGTAATGTCCCGACATGAGTGCCATACACTGGACCCCCAATAAATATAGTTACATGACCACATGTATGCCTCCCCATACACCAGAGGCTAGTGACTAGTATAAAGGGTTTAATATCAATCATGGGGATACTATACCATCATTATCAAAATATAAAGCAAACAATGAATAATAACAACCAAATTAGACAACCAATAACCAAATCCAACTAGTATCACATGATTATAAAAATAGTAAATACAATATCCAAAACTAAAATTTAGATATTTCATTCCAAATATGTTTCATGTGTCAATATAAAAACCCCAAACAAGTAAATACACTAAAAAATCTCAATAGGGTTCCGAATCACATCAAGGTCCCTCATCCATGATCTATTCAAACTCTATCATATAACATATGACCCTTCCCCTAATCCCTTCCTACAAACATTATTTCTGTTTAGGAACCAATTAAGAAGACCACGTAGGGTATGCATACAACTCATTAGGCCACCACCAATAGAGTCTAAAGAAATATCCATCCAAAAAAAGTGTATGTAGTTATATCTAGAATAAATCACCATGAATTAATAAATATTTATCACATGTATTATTCTTTAAATTGACCATGTAAATCCATGAGTTCCCAAGGACACCTGAACCCTCAATAACTACTTCGGTCCATTTGGAGTCTAAACCATATCAAAATAAAATACTTATAATTTATCATTTCAATTCAAAATTATCCCATCTAATTGAAACCATATTCCAATGCCATATCATGAGCATAAAACGTCATGTCTAACAACCCTTGTGTATTTGGAGCCTACGTCCTGATCCCACACTGCATTAATCACATAGGTATTTGGAGACTCATTACCTATCCCATAATAATTATATCATATAGGTATTTAGATCATCATTACCTATCCCACACCTCATCATCTCATATATGTATTTTGAGCATAATTCCCTATCTCAAAATCATTTATCACTATAGACTTTTGAAGCCTCAATCTACGTCCCACACAAAAATATCACATATATTACAGATATATCAAATACATCACATCATTCTAGATCAATCAACAATAATAATTCTTATCAACATTTCATACCATGTAATACTATTAAAATTTTAAAAAAACATTGTTCTTCAACTTAATCACATGGAATAATTTACACAAACACCATTAATCCATTTTTCAACATTAACAGTATAACTCATTAATTAATTCACCTATTAATTAATCCAATTCCAAAATCAAAATATCCCATTAATTAAATCACTAATTAATTATTCCAGTTCAATAATACAAATATCCCATTAATCAATTCACAAGTTAATCAATAGAATTCTACAATCCCAATATACCATTAGTTAATTCTCCAATTAATTAATACACATTAATTGAAAAACCTCATAATCCATTAATTAATTAACTAAATAAATTAATTCAATTTAAGAATTTAAATTTCTAAATGTTCAATATAAATTATAAAATTAAATACACATAATTTAAATAATTACATTGTGATTTGAATAATAGGCCACCTAACTCAAGATTTTTGATGGACACTCACAAACAAAAATCCCCAATTAAAGTAGAACATTCAATTACATAATGATGAATGGAATCTATACTCAGAAACCATTATCCCAGATTAAATGGTTTATATCCACCAAACCTATATATAGATCAATCACAAAGGGAAGAAAATACCCATTCAAAGAATAAGATAAATATGGGATAGATGGAGGAAAGAATATGGGATTATAATCTCTTACTAAGAGTGGTTTAGATCTTCAATATGGGATTTGAATCTCCATGAACAGAGGATTAAAGGACTTAAAATCCATAATATAGCCTCAAAAAATGAGATAAATAATTTAGGTTTGAGTTGGGTTGAAATAGGGTGAGGTCCAGGGAGTTTGAGATTTTAAAAATATATTTTAAAAATATTAAAATCTTTTTTCACGATAACCTGGGTAGCAGCGTGCAGTTTTACCATGCAACTTCATTGTGTGCCTCTTCTTGGGGGGGGGGGGACATGGTCACTCATAAGTGAGTGACTAATTTGGAAAACCATACCCCAACCATGGAAATCCCCTATATCTGGGTTCACATGGATTTTTGTACTATAAAGACACTTTGGAAAAATGTTTACTAATTGTAAACTTCACCTATTCTTTCCAAATTTATGAAATTTCATCAAAAAATATCCAATGAGAAATCCTAATATGTTATTCTCAAAAAAAGGAAATATAATACCTGTAAATGAGTTTGAGATATCCTCATAAAGGGTCAGGATATTACATGTGAGGGTTTCGGTATGTTCTTCCTTAAGAGGGATTCATAGAACAAATCATGATTATGAGATAGGTTAGGTGAGAGTGCATGTTGATAAGAAAAAACTGTGATATGATAAATGATCTTGAAGGGTCCATTGTATTTTGGAATTTTCATTCCCTTCACTCTAAACCTCAGGAAATTCAAACATATTGATGTAAAAAGGAACAACCTATCTCTAACCCAATAAACATGGTCTTGTAGATGATTAAAAACATAGATTTTCAATTAAATTTTCATGGATTTAATATTATGATAATTGGATTGAACCTTATCTTTCATCTATTGGATAAGAACATGTCCCAAATTTTCCACTATCTAACTTCATCCCAATATCTTTGAGTATTAAAACTCTTCCCTAATAAATCCTCATACAATTACATTTGAATGATTGAATGGAAACTATTTTTATATGGGAGATCCATTGGGAGAATTTTATAAACCCAGTATCTTTGTAAATCCATTTAAATTGATCTGACTATATCCATTAATATTTGAATGGTTCTCTTAAACTGACCATCCATCCAAAGGTGATAATATGTACAAAAACATTTATCTATATCCATATATTAGTAAATTCTTGTGCTGAAACCCTAGGTAAAAATTGAATATTGATCATATTAAATGGGTATTGGAACTCAATGTAGTCTTAATACTTCCCCTAAATATATTTTGGAAAGTCGGTTGAGATGGATATCTCCCTTGATATCAATGAATTGTGATAAATTTTTCATGAGATTGAATTCCTAGAAGATAGAATTATTACCTTTAGATGTTATGGGGAGTCCAATAAATAAATACATGGTTGTGTTTTCCTATATCTCTATAAGTATGGAAAATAGTTGTATCACACCATTAGTCTTTTATCATTACTAATTTAATTGTTTTAATAACAAGAATCGAGAAATCCAATTTTCAATCTCCCTCTTCGTGTTATCCTAAAAAAAGTTTTTATTCAACTATCTATACATACTTGTTCTTCAAGGATGAATAGAAAAGGATGATAATTTCACATAATCTTTAATCTCCATCTTTAATTATGGTTTTTATGGGACCCATATTTGGATTCCAAACCAGAAAACTCAATCTTTAGAAAAGTTAAAGTATATAATATTCACTTAAATTTTCATTAGCTTAACAACATATTTTTGGGAATAAATGATCTCTTTAATAATGTATGGTTAAGAATTTATTTGAGAAAGGAAGGATTAATATAACTTTATAATTCCCATGTCTATCATTTTCATGTTAAAGATGAATGGATCGCTTTTAATCCTAATCATGTATAGGGTTCCGTTATCCTTTTTACTCAGTGTATCTTCCACTTGACTTTCCTTCCCATAAAGGTAATGGATAATACAATAATAATAATTAATAAACTCTAACCACATTATTTTTTTTCATATTGAGTTCCCTTTATCTAAATATATACCTGGGGATTTTATAATCTGTATAAATTACACACTTTTCCCTATTGAGATAATGTCTGTAAATATTAAACACGACGAGCAGTACAACAAATTATTGACCATGTGTTGGAAAATTATAATGATTAATGTTTAATTTGTGAGAGGAATAATATATCACTTTTTTATCTTCGATGAATAAACAACGAATACCTTTTAGGACACATCTCTGTTTATCAAAAATCCATGCCCAATGGTTGGTAATGTGAGAAAATGTGTTATGAGTAGCATCTTCTTTAACTCTATACATATTTTATATAATTAATCATTTAATAAAATATTTAACCCTTCCAAAATATATTAGTTTTGGAATTTTAATTTGTGATAAGTCTATCATAAATTAATGATAGAACAAAACTATTTTAAGGAATCTATGGATACCTATAATTTTTTTTGTTCTGGGCCATCCTTCAGCAGACTTTATTTTTAAAGAATCTATATATCCAATTGTTTGTGATAACATTCCCTTATAATGTGACATGATAAATCCAAAACTCACATTTAATTTACATTACATGAAACATATTCTTTTTCATGTTCTATAGTACATCATTAAAATGATCACCATGTTTGACCATAATTTTTGAGAAGATATGAAAATTTTATATAAAGGCTTAGAAAAATTTGTTGAGGTAATCCCTAAATACTCTATTCATTATGTCTATATAGATATCTAGATAATTAGGGATTACAAGTGGAATTAATATATACACATAGTGATCATACCATGTATGAAAATAAGTCTTCTGGATATCCTTCTTCATCAAAATTTCTTGATAATATCATGAATGATGCTCTACCATAGAGAATTACTGGGCTTCACATTGTTAATTAAAAAATTAATTACTATTTAGAAGAGGATACTTGTTCTTTATAATTATATTTTTAAGATCATTAAAGTAAATATAGAGCATTATTTAATCATAATTATTATTGAAAAATAGGGCTAATGGACCCCATGGAGAAGCACTCGGGCATATAAACAATATTATCATATTTTCCTGTAGTTTCTTATTCAGTTATTAATGTTCAACTATGGACATTATATTTGGAGTATTGTATATTGGTAAATATCCTAACATAAGATAAATAGAAAAAAACCTCATGACATGGTGTAAGACATGAAAAATATTCCTAAAACACATCAACATATTCCCTTACAATATACATGTCATCAAGGATGATCTTTTCCTTAGACATAATCATTTGAGCTAGTTACCCTCTCTATAAAGGAAATAATATCCATATTTGTGATGATGAAACCAAAGTAGAATTAAACTCCTCCTTACACTTTTATATAATCTGATATAGATTCATGATATGAAGGGATACTTCATTCTCTTAGAAATAAGTGTTTTATATATATAGGGACAATCAGTCCATGCCAAGACTAATGTCCAATTACACTATAGAGAGTATCCAAAGGTATTATTCGAACATAAACCCATAAATATAGTTAGGGTGTGGTTATATACTTGGGATTCAATAATTCCCCCATTTTACCATTTTCACATATAACTATACATTCATGTATTGATGTGGTTTTTGAATAATTATAATAAATATTCATGATATTAAATAATACATAAAAAAGAATCAAATATTATGTTCACTATTATTGAATGAATAACTAACATAACTATCCCCACATAATTATTTGTATCAACCTATTCATTTGTGATGAAATATTATATCATAATAACTACAGGTCTTGGAGCTTATTGGCATCAGTTATAATTGACAACCCTTTTCTTAGTGTGTTGATTCACATAGGGTCATTGTTTCTTATTGTATAAAAATTAGAATATAGAATTAGTATTCATTGGAGAATTAATTTCATTAATCACTTTGGTGGGTTTATAAAATTGATATTATCTTGCTAGGTTCTCTTCCCTCCCACACCTAAATCATTTCCTTGTGCACTTCAAGAAATTTTTTTGATTCTTTTACCCACACATTTGACAAGTTGGATGATGGACATTCACAGACTCATGATATTTATTAACCACACCTCTAGATGTAAAACACAATCTATAATAACTATATACACCATCATAAAGATAGATAATATTTTTTAATCTCCATTTAAACATTGGGGGTTCAATATAAAATTTCCTCACACATGTCATAGTTTTGAATAACCAAATTATTTCATATACTTGGATTTACCCACCAAAGAAGTGATGAACTTTAATTTCATGGGTGATGATAAAGCCAGAGGTAAATCATGTATTTATTTTAATGTTCACCACATACACATCAATTAATTCATCATAGTTTTTCCAAAGGCCATAGAAATACTTCTTATTTTAAGTTAGAGAGTACAGGGAAAATATTTTCTAGAATTCATTCCAATCCATTTATTTGATATCTTCCTTTGGATTCATATTTTGGATCATCGCCAAATATTAATTATATTATCCTTACATAATATTAACATCCTAAAAATATACTAGCTCCATTAATTTAATTATAGAGAATATATTTTCAATAGAGTAAATTCTTTTTTCCCATGATTAATAGAATAGAAAATCCCCTGATTTTATGATGTCATTGTCTTATAAAGCTATCAATTGCTACTTGATCTTCTATAGGGGTATGTGGATTTACCCCTTATTCATTTTATTTGGATCCCATCAGGTTGGGATTCTCATATGGTTAGTGATTAAATTTCACCTCACATTGGTTTTTGACATATTTTATCTTATTTTTAACTATTTATTAAAATAATGGGAAATTAGGGATGTGAATTTTAAAACTACTAAACACATAAAAGGAAAACTATAAATATATAATTGAAAAAATATATTTCATATTTTCCATAACATGTTAATTTATAGGTTTAAATCTATGTCATCCATGTTCATTTTACAAACTTGAAATCATATAGTAATTTTTCCTCCCTTTATAATGGTTCTTAAAAATGTGAATTTACTAGATCATATCTGCTAAGAGTGTAAAAATAGGTGTGAAACAAGTCCTTTTTGTTGTGTACTAGGTGATCATTGGGTCAAAGCCGAATGAACACTTTTTGGGTTATTACACATAAGTACAATTATGCTACAACCACATCCACATATTGTATGGATATAGGGTTTGGTTTAATTAAATACACTTATTCTATAACCCAAAGGCCTAATATTTTTATTTATTCTCATATAATCCCAATTCTAAGGGTTTCGTGGGGAAAACAACTTAGTCTATACATTACCAAAATTTATTGATATTTTTTATGTTTATACTTATTACTAAATCTATCACCATGTTTTCCAAATACTGATTCCCAAAAATAACAAAACATTACTATGATACAAAAAATGAAAAATAATATTCTAAATACACTCGAATTTGTGATTTATGACATAAACATACACATAATAAAATTATAAAATATAATGATTACAAATGTATTTTGGATTTTTTTACATATCACATTATCTTGAAACAAAAGTATATAAACATTTTTTAAATATCTTCAAAACATTCCCTTATATTCCATCAATTATTCAAATATTTCATGAGATAACATTGGGATGTATATAATAAAAGGGTGATATATAATTCACTGTAAAAAATAATCAAATAATAACATTACAAAATTAATGAATGTTATTAATTTTTTATATTAGGGTGACATAAAATGGGTGAGAGTCATAAACATGATCATTGAAGTATTATATACGACAATGACGTCACAAAAATATTGGAATGTAAATTTAATATAAAATGTAACATTATAAGAACTTGTCAATGCTAGCCACCTTGAAATCCTAAAAAAAATATACATAGGATAACTTCTTGTATATTGAATATCATGAGATAAATATATTACCCAATTTATTATAGGTACATATAATTTTGGACCCATAGGTCAAATTCATATCATGTAAATGCATTACTGTGCCATATAGATTATGCAACATAAGAACGCCTTTTCACACTTAGAATTAAATTCTTAAGGAGTATGGGATTATATAAAATTATATATTGGATATATTAAGGATAAGTTTATCTAGGTGAAACCATTTTAGTGAAAATGGAGACGGGTATTGACAATATAAAAGTTTTTCATTGAAAATTATAGGATAATATCAGTAGCATGACAGGTGTACATAATGTTTCATTGAATGGGTAATTAGTGTAAAATATGTTCTATAATTTTATTGGAATAATTTGGGAAATTAATTTTATTTTTAAAAACATATTACCCATTAAATAGATGGAAATAAAATGGTATAATAAAAATAGAGAACTTAAAATAAATAGGCAGAGGAGGGTATCCCTTACCTTGAGAGGAAGTTTCTTAAATATTTATATGATATTATTAAGATCTTGGGAATACCTTTAGAGTTATTAATAGAGGTAAAATGAGAATCATTTTATAAATATGGTAATTTTTAAATTTAATGTAAAAATAATTATTTACTAAAAAAAATAGTTTATTAAGATATTTACCACACTATGTCCTTTACAAAAATTAAATTGGATATCATTAAATTATTTATCCATTTATATTTAAATAATTACTATCTAATAAGAATAATTTGTTAATGAATATTTTTTTTCATAAATCCTTGTTTTCCTAAAGAGTGTGTCTTATTTGAAACTATATAATTCCTAGAAATATAATTTTGATTTATTTGTGTCAAAAACTATTTTTTAATAAAATCATAATATAATCAATGATAAATTATTGATAAAAATATAAATAAAATATTTATTTTATTGAAAATAAAATATAAAAATGTTTATTATTAGGGTCTAGTCACATATCCCCTTATTAAACTAGTGCACACCCTATGGGTAAGGTGAAAAACAGAGACACAATATTGGGTGTAGTTAAACAAACATGGTTTTAGATGTGACATCAATAATCTTAGGTATATACCGTAAATTGTTTCACTCATGTTTTTGTTGTTGGATATCATCTTAGTATTGGTAGAGGTAAAATTACAAGGATTCAATCTCCCTTATAATACCTAATAATTGGTCTTCATATGGTACAATACTACACATTAAGGACATTGCTTGTTCCTCCCAAGACAATTAGACAGTATCCGAACCCTTAATATATATTAATCTTGAGAGATAATATACAAATGTTTCTTTATAAATTGTTATGATTCAAAATATCCTTCTAAATCCTATATGTTATCATTCTTTGAAATTACTAAATGTGCGAATGTGTTTTCAATAACTACATTACTTAATAATATATTTATTAATTTAAAAAGGAATTTAATTTTTGATTGTTTGATTTGATACATTAGGTGCTTGTAGGACACTTATTATAGGAATTATTGAGCATGGGAGATATAATTTGATCGAAGGAGGAATTCATATGTACTATTATTCATGACATGAGATATTATTTGGTAGCATGAAAAAAAATTTATGTCTTGAGTAAGGGTGGTACACATGGTGTGATTTAGGGTGTGAACCACTGGTTCATAGTGGTAATGGATGAGTGTTCAAATATAGTTATTTTTCTCAAAAAACTCACAATGTGAAAATTTGGTTCATGATGTGAATTAATACCTCATTTTTACCATATGGGTGATGGGTTTTTAAGCATGTTATGAACAAGAAATATCTGTGACAATAATTATCTATTCATTCCATAAAGGTGAATTTCTATGAATTTCTATAAATCCTATTTCTACTAAAACTTTTCACAAACCCCCTATATTTCTCTTAAAACGTATTTTAAAAAATATTCATATTTAGTTTTTTTAATCCCTTTCACTATTGAATAATCCATTGCATCCCATGTTCAATCCATGGAAGTTTTATATGACTTTTTCCATTTATTTTGTGGTTTCTTCTCTAATTGGTTTTGTTTCATCTTATTATATCATGACATGATATGACAGTTTATCTCGTTGGTTCTCATGGTGGTCCATTTATTCTTGATGGTGAGTTTGCAGGGTGACATCCTTAAAATGGAGTTAATTATTTATGTGGGAGGTGATTAGATATACACAGTTTATTTTCCATTCTTATTTGAGGAACATTGAGATCCTTGAGGTCAAAGATTCATTTATTCACTTATTTTATGTTCAATTGTGAGGATATAATTCTCTATCATGTTGGGTAATGGTGGAATTTACCCTAATAAATATTAATGTTGAATTATTGAATGAATAGGTTTTATATTATAGTGATCACATGTGATTATTTGATGTTGTGGTTTTTATCCTTATTTTTTAAATATATTTAAATATATTTTTATGGTATAGTATGTCTTGTTTCTTGTACATTTAGATTGGATAAAAAATGTATTTATTGTAATTATTGAGGATGAGATAGCAATAATCATGTTAAAAAGTTACCATTTGTTCTTAAAATTAATTGAAATGGGAGTTATGCTTGAATAAAGTTTAATTTTTTTAGTTATTCATAGAATATGTCTCAGGTTGCCTATGGTTATAGGCTATGCTAAAAAAATTGGTTAATTTATGGTGCTATCAAATTAGTTATTTTTTAATGATACCTTTTCTAGACCAATTTATTTCAATTTCATATGTAGTATTTATTACTTGGATCTAGGGTTTAGATGCAATGCTAATTTTTTTTTTACTTGTCTATTTAATTTATATTCAGATCATTACTATGCGATGTGATGTGGGAATGGGATAAATGATGGATTTTTGAGAAATGGAAAGTATTTTTAGGGGTTGTCATAATATTTATTTTTGTTGATGGGAGGATGGATAATGACATGTATATTGGTGTTGGGGATTACAGTAGAATGGATCAAACAAGTTAAATATAATCTTACCCATTGTTTTTTGTGACGAGTGATTCACTAATTTCATGTTAACAAATTTTCATAGGAGGTTATATAGACATGTTTCCTATTTCATCATTACTTTACCCACTCATTAATATAACTATTTGTAATTAGCCTATGAATAGTTTTTGGTGGCTTAGGATGAGCCATAGTATAGATGGAATAATTGAATGGTAATGAATATTAAATTATTTAACCTATGGGTTTGGTAGTTTTAAAGATTCCTAGGAACAGTTTTACGGTAATTATTTTAAAGATTATTATTAAATAGAAAGACTAAATTGTATTTCTGTTGATACTTTTCCATTCTAATAGGATATCTAGTCCTAAGAGCTAGCAACACAGTGTTTGATAGGTGGTAATTGTTGTTTAATTTATGGATATGTATTTTCACATAGTGCAATTTTTATCTATATTTTTTTTGTTATTTTATACACTAAACCTCTCATATAGAATGAGAGACTAACTCCTAATGGGCTCATGGTGTTGTTTTACCTAACATCCAAGTTATAAAGGAAATATGGTTAACTTCTCCTCCCTCCCCCAACTATCGTTTCTTGGAAGTGTTTTGTGCTTGTATAAACAAAGGATTCCTTTATATATATATATATATATATATATTATTAGATGGATGAAATGAATTGAAATTATTTCAGACCCATTTTTATCTACATATAGTTTCATATAGATTATTATAGGAATACTGTGTCTAGGATGGGATAAATTAAAATGTATTATATGGTTTATGGGATGTGGTGGATCTTATAAACTACTTAGTCAATTTTTGGTGGTGGTGTTGATGATGATTAGATCATGTGATTCATGAGGTGTGGGTCATTATACATATTACTATGATGAATTATTCTTATTAGAGATTGATGGATCAGGATGTGAAACATTAGGTATAGAAAATAAATTATATGGGGAAATAGAATCATGGTACAATAAATTTTATATTATATAGTTTATTATATTACAACCTGTATGATATACTTGGTGAGATAGTTGCAGGGACATTCTAGGAATATAGAATACCTATTTTGGTGATGATTTAGTTATATTGGATATTTTTTGGGCTTTAGTATGCATCCCTTATGATTTCACAAGCAGATATCTAGAGGGTCTTACTAGGTATACATGTTATGCTCACCCTAATCCATTTAAACTATTTTCATGTCAATAGTATATGGTTGTAGATCAGTTTGGATATTAATTTCTCATGAAGTTTTTCATAATATGTTTCATATTTTATCTCACTCATGAGGATTTATTTTGTCCAATTATTATATTTTTTTGGTATTTGTCAAGTTTATTTGATATTACATTCATGAATTGGTAAGTTTTATTTGTTATGAGTAAGACTTATTTTAATATATAATCTTATATTCCATTACTCTTGATATTATTAGTGGGTAATGCATCCCATTTGTGTATATTATATACCCTTAGTTCTAGTCACCAACCCATGTACTATTAAAGGTGATATTCATGCATCATCATCCATCTTCCTTCATTATCGGCTCATGAGGGGTACCTTTAGGGGGGATTTGATCATAAAACATCCACAAAACTCTAGTCATAAAACCATTAATAAGGATAATAATTATATATCACTATCATTATATCCCATGATTATTCCCATATTAACTACAAAATTCTCATTCTATTAATCATTAACCCAACCTACATTTTGATGAAAACCCAGACCCCATAATCTATGTATCTAAGATATATGATCATATCATATTTAGTAAAAAAATATTTAACTCTCTCATTTAATATTAAATTACTATAAACTACCAAACCTTGAAGTTAATCACAATTACAACCCACAACCGATATATATATATATATGATGGATTTTATTAATTCTTGATATTTAGTTAGAACCCATGACATGCTATTTCACTTCAGCAATTACATATAACCCATTTTCTTTCCAATTATTTTTTTGACACACACATTAACTAAGGAAAATCAACACTAGTTTCCATCAAGACCATGTAACAAATTATATAGATTGAAATCATGCTACACAACAGCCTATGACACATTAGAATCTATGAAAATGGTAATTGGTTCTATTAAAAAATATTCTTCTTCAGCTCCTACTACTACCAAAAAATGTTACCCAGACACACATACACACACACATATATATATTGGTATACAAATTTAATGGTCCAACTACATATCAAATATAGTATAAATCTTATCATGTTTTACTAGAATATCTAGCTCTAAAAAATAAAAGATATAAATAATCTTATAAAGAATAATATTAGGAATATTTAGTGTGAAATTATTAGGCAACCATAAAATGGAATAATAGAAAAAATAGGATTCCTATATTTAACTAAAAAAGTCCCTTGAGATATATTTAATGAATAACTAACCAAAAATAAATTATATCACAATATATAAGCATATGAAATGTGGGAAGGGAGAAGCTAGGTTAATCTTGTTTTTCTAAGATGAAATCCATATCCCCTTATTTAACATCGTTTAAGTATTGAATTTAAATTACAAAAATTCTAAGATGGAGGCATGTTTTAAAATGTTCTCATGGGTCATTAAATAAGGTCCCTAAATAGGATCACATTAATATATTTCCCTATATGAAATGATGTAATGGTCTTCTTAGGTTAGAAGTTGAGAATATGAACACTATAGCCTAGGGCCCCAATCTAGGATGACCAAGTCCATCACTACCCATTGATCACTATAACCAAGGATTCATGGTATGACCTAAAACTATTATAGGTTGATAGATTACACAATATCCACACTTAATAGAAAAATTAATGGGTTTTGGAATGATCCGCTTCCCAAAAAATGCAATCTTAAGCATCCCATCACGACATCATGATCCATTGTGCATTATCATGTGCTTGTGATGGAAGTTAAATTTCATCCCAAACCTTGGACAAACTATTTATATATAGACCAATTTAAATTTCTAAGACATTCAATTGATAAAAACCAATCCAATAAACATATTATTATTTATATTAGACATGAATTGGTGTAAAAAACACTTCAATTAATTTCAGTGGCCCCACTATATTATAAATTTTCATCAAGATTCCCTAGGATAGAATTCCAACACAAAACTCAACATCATACCTACAATGTAAGAGTAATATAATGATCCCACACTTAAATTAATTAAAAAAATACATGAATTTTATCAACTAAAACTATCTATTTTCACACAATATTATTTACTAACTCATAGTTATAAATTTTCAGAGAGGGTTCTCCCCATAATATAAATTTTCTACAACTACCATATCATGATTGTTTGATGCAAAAAAACATCATTTCATCATTTTATAATAGTAATAACATATCTAAACCCACCTCTATTGAATTATAAATATACTAAATCAACAAGAATATCACCATTGAACACCCATATAAGTTTTATCATACACCTAACTACTAGAAGGAATTTAGATCCTTTCACTTACACAACACCTAAATTCTCTCCGGTTTGGGTTTAACATACCCATGAAACATAATGACACTGAAAGTCATATCATATATCCCATAACATGCCAAAAAACCCATGATGCATGCACCATTATATTATTTACCATTATATCTATCCAATGACACCCAAAAAAAACCCACCATCAATTGAATAATAACAGTAACAATATTTCTCACTATAGCTAAACTCACATGTTCTAGCCCATTGACAACTCAAAAACTCCTAGAACAAGATCTGTTATATGTTTGACACCTCTACATGAAAAAACCAATTAGTATAACTCCAATTTAAATCTCATAGTCTATAAAATAATCATCGAACACATCAACCATACCCATTTAGGTATAAATATCAAATATACCCTTCTTTATCTCTAAAAAATTCCACACCACTACACACTCATAGACCCCATAATCTTCAAGCATCCTAACCTCATGTGATCTAGTTTCTGGGTACATGACCCATATGTATATATGTTATTCATAACATTCATTCAGTGGTATTGTTTTTCAAAATGATCCATTTAATACTAATTATAATGCATCTAACAATGTATATGATAAGTTACTATATAAGTTGATATTGAAGTATTAAATAGTAGAACCACTTTCCCAAACTATTATATCAATTACATGAAATAGGGAAAATGTTATGAGAACCCTATTTAATATATAAATTCAATCCCACACCTATTTGGTCATGGGGAAAGATATAAATAATTAAAATTAATCACCATGTTTTACATATGTCAATTATCTAAACAGTAAACATAGAAAAATAGAATGAGAATCCTTGATTCCATATAAACATGGAAATCAACATGTACTTATACTGACCATAAATACAACACATCATCCATCCCATATATAGAAACATTCCTTGATATCCATTTACCACACCCCAAATAACATAATAAACACCCTTTCTAATACATATTTATAACACACCTAGACCTAAATCACCCAAAAAACATCAAGCTATGTGGTCCCACATCAACCTAGTTTCACCACCCCTTATACCATAGATTGTACATTAGTCAAGAATTTTTATGGAGTGATTATGTGGAGAACATTTCGTCATTTAAATAAAAATAAATAGTTATTATGGAATTCACTAGGTAATATAATTTACATTTTCTAATAACTCATATTTTAATATGTAAAATGTAGTATCAATAATAAACATGAATATCATAAAAGGTCACCTATGGAGGGTTAAAATCATATATCATACCAAATATCAACAAAAAAATGGATACCACATCATTAAACACTAAATTTTCTAAGTTATATCTATAATAGCATCTAAGAAACCATCATGTATAATAGAACTTCACCAAAAAATCTCCATATTTCTCCTCTGGAACATACACTTCACTAAAATTAAAGACATGAAGCTCCACAAACACAAAAATAGCTATATATGGTGTCAGTAAAAAATTGAGTAGGCCAACAATATGGGGCACCCAAATAGATCCAATAAAATATAGGTTCATGCACAATATAAATTGGAAATTGTTCATAATAAATCCTATAACCCATGTATACTATAGAAATATTTACCCTAGGCCTCCAAAAACACTTTTACTTACCTAAATACTCTAATATAATGATGTTATAACACAAATTAGAATATAGTTAACTACAAAAAAACACAATAATATTATAATTATAGTGTTATAGAGTATGTATATTTAGTGGTAATGATTGATTTTTAGAGGAATTGGTATATATATACCAAGGATATAAAATAAATCTTAATACCCACTATGGATATAGGTATGCATCATATTTATACACAAGGGACTTTAATATTTTACGAACATTTTAAGAGGTTTGGCATAATTAGTAGAATGTATCTTGTAAGTATTGGAATAAAAATAATATAATTTATATTGATTACAAATACTAAGTATATTTTGATTATTTGTTTCAGGTATACTTGTAAATATAATTATCAGTTTACACACTGCTTTGAATAGTATATTTTTAGTACTTTTAGTTATGTAATTTAGGTATTTTTATTATGGATTATTGTAAGGGGAGGCCAACAGAACTAATTTTAGTTTATGAGAGGATATACCCATAAACTAGAGAGGGTTACAAAGTGATATGATTGTAATTATAATGATATTTTTTATAAACATATTAGGAATCATTTTCTGATTATAAGACCAATTATTGTCTTGAAAATAAGTATATTAATTTTTAGTTGATTTAGCTGGAGGTGGATCATTGGATACCATTGTCTTTGAGAATTTTAGGTGGTGTAACTATAGAATGGTTGAATATTTTTACCTTGGTTCAGACTATTTTGACTGTTTAATATATTTTTTAGAGACAATTTCAGAAATGATCAGATATCTATTAATACTATTGTGAAATTAAATAATTAATTAATACACAATCAATGGGGGAATTATCACTTATATTGATTTGGGGAAGGTCAATGAACTATTTACATTATTATCTAGGTATATTAAAATCATAGTGGAGAATAATTTCTTTAATTTATTATTCTTAAATAATTTCTATTTTTTTTTCTTGATTTTGTTATGATGACCTACATGACAATAATCATGAATGATAAAATGATTTAACTTGATGAGTTCTATTTGAGTTAGGATTCATGAGAACTTTTAGTAATGTTGATAAAGATAAATTATCCATGAATATCAATATTATAAATGTTTTTAATGTAAAAAATAATTCTATCCACAATATTGGTTTCATTTTTGATATTAAATATATTTCACGTAATCTATTAGGAACCATGTTATCATTTGTTATCATTATAAAATTAAAGATCATAAAAAGTTATTGTTTATTTATAATAATAGTATTCAATATTTAATGGATCTTATAATCACTAATATAGGCCAAAATTTTATTTATTGGGACTTTATCAATAAATATTTTTCAGAAATTTTGGACAACAATAGGATAACCGACATTTTAAACAATTATTGTGTCATACAAGTGGTGTAAATTACTATATATATGTTCTATATCCTCAATAACATCAATATTATTAGAGATAAGATGGTTGTAGGTAGAATAATTATAGAGTATGCGAAACTAAACATTGAAAATTTCATGTAATATAGATATATTAGGTAAACAAGCCATATGTTATTCAATGAATGATATACATATTTTTTTTATTATTTATTTACTCATAAATAATAGTTATTCTCAATCATTCATTACCATTAACATATTCAAATGATTAAAAATTATAATTGTGGGGATGCATGGGTTATTAATGTCACCTATTTTTTTGTTTTTTAATCATTTTTAGTTCGTGTATATCATTATTTTGAGTTAGTCAATAAATGGGGAGAATGATCCTAAAACTTAATCATTTTATAGATACAATAGTATGATTTAATTCCTAGTATTGATCGATATTGTGTTTTTGAGACATATAGATTTTTATGAAAATAGGATTATATTTACTAGTATGGGATATGAATGTATAACTTTTTATGGTTTGTGAGAACATCATCTGAGCCATAAATATTATGATCCATAAAGTATAACATCAATACTAGGGTGTTTTATGTATTCATAATTACGGAATGTATGGAGGAGTTGCGTTGTGTTTGGAGATATTTTTCGACATTTTATATATATGTTGGAACTAAACTATATGAGTTGAAATTAAGTTCAATAAAAATTTATATCTAGTAGTATCATTTATTTAATTTACTAATTATAGGATGGAACCTACCATGAGTTGGGTGTTAATTTTTTTTAAATAATATTTTGATTTGTTGTGTTCTTCAATTTGTTATATCATTATTTGGTAATCTGTTATTAATATCAATAAATGATATTGGAATTTTGAGATAAGGTAATGATTTTTGATTGTTAAAAATGTAATAATTAATAATATATACCCTTTAACAAGGACTAAGTATTTTTTAACCATTCTATAAGAATAAAATATTTCTTAAAGATAATTAAATAATTGAGGTTTCACCTTAGGAGAATGATGTATAAAGATATTCTAAACACATCATTATAATGTTAAATTTTTATTTTTGAGTTTATAGTTATTCATTATAGATTTAAAAATTAATTACTTATATTAAAGAGACAAATAAAATTTTATTTTGATATTATCATGATATGTTCCTGGTGGTTTTCATTAACTATAATATTTCGGTTTATTCATTTATATCATATGAAATTATTGAACATTTGAGAATATTTTTTGGATATAAACATTAATACCAATTGAATAAAAAGTTATTAATTTGTAAATATAATGAATATATCATTAATTTACTTGGGAATGATATTTCTTTGGAGATATTATTTTGGATCCATCGAATCATAATGATGTAGTTTTTTTTGGAGGTACCTAATTTTTTTTGGAATGTTTGTTTATTGGTTTATTAGTACATTAACATAGATTTGTTTCTAAATTGTCTCTAAATGAATCTGCTATATCATAAATTACTAGTAAATTTAATGTTTTAACTATATTAAACATTTCTTTCTTCCAAAGGAGAGAAGAAGATGCATATATGTGAGAACATTATTTTTTTCCCTGAGAATAGAGTTATGTTTAAGGTTTTTTCGGTTTCATTAAATCATTTTTTGGAGAAATATCGATGTATGAGATAAAAATAATAAATTATTTATATAAATAGTTATAAAAACATAATTGTAACTATTCTTCCCATGGACTTAAAATTATAGCAGTAAAAATCTATTTAAAATTTTTGAGGTTCTATTTTCTTGATGAGTGACTTATGCATTATAAAAAAATATAATCTCATTTACTATATATTCGTAAAGAGTTATTTGAATATTTTTAGATAATTTTGGTGATGTATTTATATTATAATTAATTTGAGATTACATATATGACTTACAAGTATAGTATAGAATTTATTTTGGGGTCATGACATTATATAAAGACATGAATGGGAGGAAATCATGGATTGGAATATGATGAACATTTTTTAGAAACAACATATTCATAGATGGAATATTATGTCATTGGATATTTCCAATATCATTTAATGGTGGATTTCACTTCAATTTATTAGGTAAGTAGGACATAATAAAGTGACATTGAAATAAATTTTTAGAGGGATCTAATAATGTATAGTGATTCAACTAATGGTTTACAAAAATATTAGAAATGTAAGATATCATTAATTTTTATTATGTATCCATTATCTCTCAACCTTCTCCACTCCTATCCATCCACTAAAATTATTGATATTGGGTTTCTATTTTAGTCTCTTTATAGTGTTCTTGCACCAGGAATTTCTGATATTCTATTATCTTCTTCTTGAAATATGTTTTCCTTTGGGTCCCTCTGTAACTTTTTTTTCTTAGTCATGGAAATGGATTAAGAGATATTCAATCTTCAGTATACTCCAAACTTTTATATTATAGAGTTAATAAATATTTTTAGACTAGGTGTTCCACCTAAACCTTATTTATCATGGCTTCTATAGTAGATTGAACATTCAATTGTCATAAATTCAACTAATTATCTCCCCTAATTTTTATTGGGTTAAATATTAGAGGTTTTCAAATAAGTATTTAACAACATGGTTATTCTATAATATTTTTTCTTTATCGATTCATTGTGGGTTTGTTCCATTACTTATCTTATGTAGTGGTTTTATGAGGTTAGACACTTTTATCTAAATGGAAATTGTCTAGTAAATCTTTTATTATATAAAATAACATCAATAAAACTACTAAGAGGAACACCTTGGTACTGTGTTGTGAGTGGGATATTCTTTAGTGGTATTTTACAATGATGAATTTTTAATGGAGATTCATTTTTTAATCTCTAGTGAAACTTTACTTTTATGGGGTGGTGATAGCCATAAAACTAATGTAATCATAATTTTTTGAATTTATTAGAGTTTTATCTTGATGTATTTTTATGTTTATACATATTTTTTATTTATATTTTTTTATTTTTTTTATTTTAGATATATTGTAATAGTTTTCAAGACCTTGAACTATTTAATAGTGAATAATGATTTAATTACTAGAATTGACCATGCATAGAAATGAACATGGATATTTATAAAATGATGATGTAATATTCTTTAATAATTTTTTTAGATATTTTGAATTAATAATTGTAACACCCTATTATTTGAATATACTTTAAAAAATTTTAATAAATTTATGAATAGATGGTTTCACCTAGAAATATAGACTATAATAAACCGTGATTTATTTTATTTTAAAAAAATATTACATTAATAGAAAGACATTAACATGTTATTTTTGAAATATTTGAAACATAATTTAGAATAAAAGGGGTGGAAAAAAACAACAAGTTAGTAAAAATTCAATGAACAAGAAATTCTTAACCACATGGTTTTCATAGATGATCATACCTATGGTTATAATATAGAATGAAGAAAAAATATTAAAAATACAGTTTAAACCTTAAGAACAAAGTAATTGAATATGAAAAATGATTCTAGATATTTATGTAAATATATATTTAAGAATTTAATATTACCATTCAACATATGACCATTGGATATATGGTCATTGTATATACTAGTTTCCTATATGAAAATTAATATTGTGTAATCATTAATACCACATTAAAAGTAATATAATTGAAAAATAAAAAATTATTTTGGAATCATATAAAAATAAATATTTAATAAATATTTGATATTTCAAAAAATTATTTAATATTTTAAACATTACAAGGTAGAATATAATACAAAATTTATTTATAATATTTATTTTTTAGTTGAAAAAATATTAATTACAGGTGATTAAAATTATATAATGGTAAAATTGAAATCTTTTTCAAATAAATTTTTCTTTGAATTGTGAATTTGTATCTTAGTAAATTAAATTATCTACTTTTAAATGATTTTTCTAAAAAATTAACGTTTTAGTGAATAATAAGATACAATAACACTCATATTATGAGTAATTGACATGAAATAATATTAAGAATAAGTAATTGTTAAAAAATTTATTTTCTTATAACAATTTTTTATTATATTTCATGTTTTAATTTTAATTATAAATTTATTATTTTTATAAATTGAGTATCATTAAACTATGTTCAAATTTATAATCAGTATATGGAAACATTTTATGGTGATTAATTTAATTTTTAGGGAAAAATATATTATATATGAAAATTGTGTTTGAAAATGGATAACTGAAATAAAAATAAAATAAATTTATGTTTTAAATGATATATTAATATAAAAAATAATTATATAAGTGGATAATATATGTAATTTTAATTCAACATGATTTTTCCCACTTATGGGGCCATTTTTCTTTTTAAAACGATATTACATAACCACTAAGTAATGATAAATTTCAAAAATGCCACTCAAAATCGACAACCGAATGAAATCTACACCACCCCTTCTAGACCACTCATACAGTTTGATTCCCTCTTAAATCTCATCCCACTGTTCATTTCCTAAATCCTTCTTAGAAACTTAGGTACTAATGGTACCATGAATGAGGTCTAAAATTTTCATTATGTGGGAACCCATTTTGAGTAGTGAATACATCATTGTAATTATCTTTCTCCTTCCATAATTTTCTCAATTACCTTCCCATATAAACCATTTATAAATCCCATTATCCACAACAATTATTTTCTTTTCATAAATTATTATTTTTTAAAATTATAATACTATTTTAAAATCTGGAATTCATACTAATTCATCAGTATAATATGTTCTTATTGGTAAGTTCAACCACCTACATAAATGATGTTATAACATAATCATTTTATTCACGAATATGTATAATAAAATTAATTATATAATTATATTATATTATATAAGAATTAATTTTATGAATATTTTTTTAGAATAAAGACACAATAAAGAAAGTACTTTATAATATAATTTGTTGTTATTTGTAAATTAGATGAAAAATTTTCACCCTGGATTCCATTCTAAAAAATCATAATCAAAACTTCCATTAAAGTAAAATAAGACTAAATAAATCATTAGAATAAATTATTCAAATTCCTATCATAATTCCATAATTTTGAATTCATTATCAATGAATTAGGATCAATATTTAAATTATAAAAATTATTTGAAATAATTAAAATTAATAACATATGATGTTAAAAATAAACAATAAATAATTGATATTTGTGTAATAAATTATTAAAGTGTAATATTATATATTTAAATATATGTGAATAAGTTTATAAGTCAATTGATTAATACTTCTATCTATATTATATAAAATGTTAAATATCCATTATTAAAATCGAGAGTAATGGTTAGAATTTCTTTTCTCAATTTTCCCCTATTAAGATATGAATCATATTGACAGCTTTTTTACTTATGTTGTGGTTTATATGATACCCCATAAATGAATTTTATTCTAATTTTAATTGAATTAAAGAGATTTTTAAATCGATTATAGGTTCTCTCATTCAATAGATTTTTATTTAAAAGTTACCAAATACATAAGGGGTTCTTTTCAAATATAACATTGAAATCAAGAAAGTTTTCACTAAATTTTCAGTAGAAAAAATTATTTATTTTTCATCTCTAAAGAACCGTATATTTTATTATCTTCCGGTTATTAATATTTTTTACACACATTCTCACAATTTCAACTTCATTTGGTTCCTAACCTAACTAAAAGGTTGCCTGTAATTGTAGTAAACCTTAACTCATCTTCTCTATCACAAATCTTTCTCCTCTATATTAATATACATCTTTATTTTTATAAATTTAATTCTATAAAAATATAAGTTTTTATTTTTATTTTCAATATTCCTTGTCTTTTATTACAAAAAAATGAAACTAATCTCTCTATATTATTTTTTCATGAGTCATTTTCTATTATGTTTGACTTTATTTGTCAAACTGAGAAAGATTTTTTTTCAAAACTTCCTCAGGAATAAATATTACATAAATAATTTTTTTCACTATAATGATTTAGCAATAAGTTTTAATTTTTTTATAAATTAATTTCAATTACCGATATTTTTTAAATTTATTTATTTGAAATAAATGTCATAAAAAAAATATATAGGGTATTTCCTCTTATTTCTCAATGTAATATTTAATGCTCTTAATTTTTTTCATATATTTAAACATACATTAATGTATTTTGTAATTAAATAATGATATTGTAGAATGATACCATCCAAATTCATTCAAGGGAAGGATTAGGACTATATCCAGTGAATACTCTCATGAAACCCATTTCTTTCAAAATGGTTAATTCTAATCTAATGGAATTATGATTGTTTTCAAGTTCATAGAAAACATATATGTAATGTTTGTAAATATTTTTTGGTTGGGTCTGATATTATATATAATTTATTTTGTATTTCTTATATCTCATGAGACTAAGATATGGAAAAAGTTCTTAGCACAAGTCGAAAATGTTCTGGTGGTGCTAGTCATTTATCCAAGCCCGCTATGTTATGGGAAATTGGTTAGCTTAGTCCATTATATAATGAATATAATAGTTGTTAAATTTTATATATTGTTTTATTTCTAGGATAATTTTAGAAACATTTATCTGTTTTACAAAAGCAATATTTTATTCTCATGAATCATGATTATTGAATAATGTTTTCACCCTTTTTAGGATGATGTCTTATATTATACACAAATAATTATTGCATGATTCATGATTTATAATCCATGTTTTATTTTTTATGATTTCCTTATGTTATATTCATACACCTTGATTATTCTCTCAAACCCACATTTTCATATTTTTGTTACTTATGATATTTTATTGATATATCATATGTTCCCCCTTACTGAGTATTTGAGATATCTCATTTTGTGTTACAATTTTCACCGATTATTAATAAGAGTGTTACATATGATATGTATATATGGGTTTCATTGGTGAAAAAATATTTATGGAAGATATTTAAAAAAGTTGTTAGAAATTGATGATTCTATATCACTCTACATACACAATACCAATAGGTTATGGGTGAGTGATTTACTATGATATATATTGAATATTAAAAAAAATGATGAAATATTAATTATAAAGTGATCCCATAGTCTCATTCTAATTTATAGGAGGATTTTTTTATTTTTTACAATTAGTCTATGAAGAATAACTGTATATACCATAATAAAACATGGGATGAAAAAAACTTATATTGGATTAAAATAATTTGTATTAGTTTTAGATTATGGTTTTAAGATTTAGGATATATGAGGATTGTTTCTCTTTATCATAGGCTATATTAATTTGATTACTATTTCTTGATACACACAAAAGCTTGTATGTGTTTTCTCAATGGATATAACATGGAGGAACTATGTAAAAAATTAGTGCAATGGATAATCGAATAATGGTTCCAGTGAGAAAAACATAGGATGGGTGATAGGGTGAAAAATATAATAGTGATAATCACTCAACATTCTCAAACTATGTAAAATAACATAAATCTTGTTGAACTCTCGAACATTCTATGGATGAAATGACACTCTATTGATACACTCATAAAAAACACCCATAGTAAATTAGTGATTCTTCTAAAAAACTAATTTATAGAAAATGGATTAATACAAAAAAGATATTTTATGTTCTCTATTGTTTTTTAAAAAAAATTATTTTTTCAGATTTTATAATTTTGAAGGTGAATCTGAGAAATGGTGGAGACTAATTACAAATATGAAGAATGCGGAAAAAATTTACTCCATGTAATGAGTGAGTTTAAGATGATATTTTTTTGAATACATGGTTTCCCCATTCCATTCGCAAAAAAAATAGTAGTGAATTCTTGGAGATGAAGAAAGATGATAATAAATCATTTAGAAACTATAAAAAAATATCACATTCATAGTATATTTTGGGTTTTATCAATGACCCTAAAATAAAAAATTTACAATTTATTTAGTTGATAAAAACAATTCCATTAAAATGGAATTTCAATAAGGGGCATTGGTATATATAATGAAATCGTTTTATGTGCTCTAAATGTTGAAATAAAAATTCGAGACTCCCATTATTATAGTGTTTTTGGGATAAGAATAAGAAAAAAATGTTTCCTAGAAACTATTAAGATGAAATCCATATAGAAAATTAGATTCATCTCCAATCATGATGAAGATATGGGAATTATAAAGGGAGGAATTTTCTCAAAAGAATAAGGAATATATTTATGTGTAGGGGATAATTACATCAAGAACATAGATGTTAATAGGATTCAAATAATGAAAATAATGACCAACACAATACTCTCTCAACACATAAATTCATCAATTATAAATAGTATAAACATTATTCCAACACATTCACCGAACTAAAGGTTAATGAAAATGAACAATTTTATGAACCTATTAATCAAAGAGGGAATTAAATCCAATATATTCAAAAATATTGAATTAAGTAATGGAAGCATAGTCCTGAATCATACACTCATAAACCACTCTTGAACTAAAAATAATTTGTTTTCTAGATATACACACTCTATATTATCTGTGTTGTTTTTTATGAGAATAAAATCATCACCCCAATGGATAGACATATAAATTTTGGTTAAAATTAAAGATGGTTCCATGATTCTATCTCATGTATATAACACCTCTCTACTAATAGATTGTATACAGTGCTTAATAAAAATATTATTATTCCAACTTTAGTGAAATTTGATTTGATTTTTGAAATTTATTATCCCTTATTTCATAGATACCATATTTATCTTTAGGATAGGAAAGTCAATTTCTATATCAGGTATTAACCTATAATCATCAATCATTGAAATATATACTATGAATTTTGTATAGAAATTATTTTATTATTTGTTTCTTAATAACCAATTACCAGGGGTAATTAGATCAAAAGGTTCTAAAGAAAAAAATAATGAGTATGAAAATATTATAAATGAGTACATTGATATTTTTCCAAAATACATTCTTATCTTCCCCATGATTATGAGGTTGAGTTTTAAATAGAACTCATTTACAGTGCTATACATATACAAAAGAATCCATAGAGAATAATATCGATTTAGTTAGAGGAATTGAATAAGAGAATACAAGAGAATCTCGAGAGGATTTATATATGCCAATGTGATTCACATTTGTTTTTTGAAGTTTTATTTTTTAAGAAAAAATATTTATCAATGTGTATCATTATTTATTATTGTAAACTAAATAATATTACAATCATGAACTAGTATCCCTTTCCCTATATTTATGATTTTTCCATCTATAAGGTTATCAATACTTATAAATTATTTAATATTGATTCTGATATCATTAATTAATGGAGATAAGATTCAATTTATCCATGTTAAACATTCAAATATGATATGAACACATTAATTCATATAGATTTCATTAAAAGATACAAAATACAACACTATTTTCTAGTATATGACAAATGGAGTATTTATAGATTACATCAATCACTATATGTTAGTCTTAATTTATGATATTATTATATAATATAAGAGAAGTAAATGTGATATAGAATAATTGAGGTTTTGGTTAGAGTCCTTTTAGAGGGATAAACATCATGAATAATAAAAAATGAGTGAAACATGAATACAAAAAGTATCATTCTATAGTCATGTAATAAAAATGGAGGTTATATATGTATATATTTTCATGATATATTTTATTAAATAATAGTATATACTAACCAATATATTAATGATCCTTACTATTGTTTAATTTGATGGATAATATTGATGATGTGTGATACATTTCTCACGAAATTCAAATTTAATGACCATGGTAACATGGAAGGATGAAAATATCCCTCAAATAAATATTTTTTTATAGAAATTCATGGAGTTCCTAATAATGTTTTTAACTAAACCTATACTCACACTACTGTATAATGGAGAAGAGTTTTTGATATACAACGATGATTAAAAAATAGGTTGTGTTCTACCATCATGAAAATTAAAAGGTTGCAACACAAGAATCGCTTCAATTAATGATTCCTAATAAAAATTAATCAAAAATATATTTTAATATAGAAATTATAGAATTTTCATTGGAGATATGGATGCATTATATATATAGTAAAAAAATGTGAAATATATATATAATAAAAGTTTAAGGTATATATCCACATGGATGGAATTAAAAAATAACCAATGGATATGGTTGTAGTTAACTAGGGACTATGAATTCTCTATAAATTACCACCTAGGGATGGGAAACAAGAAGGTTGATTCTCCAAGAAGGAAAAATCATAATAAATTATCCATAATTAGAATAAAATGATTCCTAGTATAAATAGTTTGTTTTACAAATGGCCCATAAAATCATAAGGGAAGGGGATAAATATTATTTATAAAAAAATGACTATTGAAATTTCCATAAATAGGAGCACTAAAAAGGTATAGATAAGGTATATTGAGATATAGATGAAGAGATAAAATATTCACTAGTTCAAAAATAATAATGGATTAATTATATGATTAAGGAAAATAATATATTTTTCATCAATAAACCAATTGTAGAATGATCTATTTGATGATCCACATAGCTATCATTCATTTACCATCTCAGCAGCACAATGTTAAATAGAATTATTATTAATCATTTCTAGTGAAAGAACATGAAGATGGTTATTGTACAATATATATCATTATTCATGGTATGATTAAAATAAAGGTTGACTATCATAAATAGAATTTGATAATGAACTATATAAATGAACTTGTATGGAAATAAGAGAACATAACCATGGATTTTATTTTAGGTATTCTATATACTTATAAACATCATAATTCCATTTGGGTATTAGTGGATCACATTTGAAAGTCACAGAGTTCAATTCTATTGAAGATGAATTCTTATTCAATCATTATGGAATGATATAAATTATGGAATGCTTATTTCAACATGAGTATGACTATTTTTTTTGATCCATATCTGAGGTGAACCACAATGTTCATGAGAATTATTCAACAATAATCAAATATAACACATATCATTAATAATAAATAACATCACCAAACAATTGGTTAATAAGAAATTACTGTTAAAACTAAACATGATATGTTGAGATCCTATTACCAATGGATTTATATGGTGATTAGGATCCAATCCTTCTCCATTTAGAGGTCTCATATATTTTTTTTCCACTCTATCATTCAAATGAAACAATATGAGGCTTAATATGGGAATATCTAAAGATCTAAAACATAATGGGAAATAGATTTTGACTGTAAGTTGTTTGGACTAAGTAATACTAATAAAATTTTAGTGAAGATTAAATCCATTCAATACCATATTAAATGTTCAAAAATTATATGGATGAGATATGTTGATAATCATTAGTGTGATTTGGACATATGAAGTCAGTGAAAAGGTATTCATTTTAATATCAACATAGAGTAGGGTTATTTTTTTTGTAAGGAAGGAACATTAATACCCAGATACCATGTCCCTTTCATGATCATAGACCATATGTGTATATTAGATCATCTTCATGGATTTACACTAATCCTCTATCAAGTGAAAGACGTGTTCTGTGTATCACCTATAAAGAAGTGTATCCATGAACCTTCACATGTAATGATCTTAGATGTAGTAACAAATGAACATTATATCTCATACAGAAGATATCCTTGGGAAACAAATTATCATAGAGATTATGTACTATGAAAAAATTAAACTCACATGTTCAGTGTTCTTGAGAGTAATCATAAGTTTGAGGTAGTTATATGGTATCCTTAAGATGTAATGAGGCATAAATACCTTTATTTTTTCATTAGAGTAACAAAAATTCAAGGAATATTTTATTTTATGGGGTTTTCATGTAATACGTGATGTTTTTTTATGTAATATCATTTTAAAACATATTGTGTTGAGTGAAATTTTTCTCATGCGATATAGAACATAAATGAAGAAGGATATATTTTATTGACATTAAATACTACAAGAAAAGTTAAAAATCATTTTTTATAATATAATATGTAACATCAGTAATAAAAACTCAAGATAAATAAAACAATAAGTAAATAAAAAGGCCCCAAATATGAAATCCTTATCCATGTGGTTTTCATTAATTATCATATAATTGATTATATCCATAGTTATAAAGAAAAAAAAAATTAAATTCAATAGAAATTATTATAATGATGTAAATGAATTGAATGAATTATTATACAGAAGTATGTAAGGCCATATATAAGGATGTATTATGACTGTTGTATATATAATAGTTAGAAATATGGTTATTAGACATATGGTCATTGGACATATAGTGATTGGACATATAAAAATTTGACATATGGTCATTGGTTATAAAATTATTCAATAATCTCATTGACAATGTGTAATTTTTAGTAACAAATTATAATTTATACAATTCATAAATAATAACTAATTATAAAATGAAATAATAATAAAAAATATAAATATTTTTGAATAAAAATATTAATTATTGTTAATTTTACAATAATAATAATAATTTTAAAAAATGTATTGATGAGTTCAAAATTTAGACTAATATTCTAATACCAAATTTATTTATAATATTAAAATTTTAGAATATGAATAACTTTAATGGGATGTGGTTAAAATCAAATAAGGATTTTCAAAGAGTTATTTTTATATGTTTTGGGTATTTTAATCTTAATAAATTAAATTGAGCACTTTTAAAGGATTATAATAAATAAAAATTTTAAATGTATAAAAAATATATTTGAACTCATTAAATAATAATTTATATGAAATAATATTAAGAACACTCAATCTCTGAAGATTATAATTTTCTTGAAAATAATTTTTTTATTTAATTTATTATTTAATTTAAAAGTAAAATTATTAATATTTATAAGTAGAATTAGGCTAAATATTATTAAATTTTAACTCAATAATTTTAAATTATGTGATTGGGATAATTTTTTTTGGAAATAAATTATGTTATTGTGGTAAATAGTGCAACATATTGTTAAAAAATTAATAATATAAAATATAGTATGTGATTAAAATAATGAATAAGTATTAAAGAAATATAGGTGTTAAATATTATAAATCATGATAATATTTGGTTTTGTCCTCAAATTGGAAAATTTTTCATTTATTAATGACCATCCTTTACCATTATGTAATGAGAAATTTAAAAATTATCACTCAAACTCACTGACAAAAGGAACTCTCCTCCATCCACTTTAAACCACTCCAATATGCTTGTCTATTTAGTCTAAACCCATTTCTCCTATCCTAAACCCTTTTTAGATTTTTTTTATATTTTTCTCCATAAAGGTGTACAAATACTTCATTCTAATGGAATTAGTTTATCATAGTGAATTCATGAAAGTATTGATGTTGTCTGTGAATTTTTCAATTTCCTTCTCATATAAAGTCATTATGAATCCTTTTTCCAATATAATTATTTTATATTAACATCAATTTTCTCATATTAAAATGACACTACTATTATATAACCACAAAAAATTAGTCATTCATTTCTATTACATGTTTTTGTTTGGGTATATTAAACTACCTATAAAACTAATGTTAAAAAATAATTATTTTACTACTGAATAATTATCAATAAATTAATATTAATACATTGGTAGGTTAAGGAATAATTTATGTCATTAAAATGGTACTAGAATAGTTATTTATTTGTTCATTGTCATTAAATTTATTGTTATCAATAAATTAACAAAACATTGTCATTATGGATTCTATTCTCATGAACCATGCACATACCATCCATCAAATCAATGTTTGAGTAGATAAATTATTATACTTTTTTCAAATTCATTTAATATTCTATATATTGTGAATATATTTTCAACAAAGGATGATCAATATCTACATTAATAAACTTGTATAAAAAATAAAATTTTATAAAATACAGTGATGAAAATGAATAATAAATAACTTATGTATGTTTTTTAAAATATAATAATAGAATGATAAAAAATATAATAAAGAACGAATTTTTTAAATAAGTGATTAAGATGGGTTTAATTATTAAATATGATGTTTAAGAACTTTTATGGAAATTGATAGAAAAAATATGTGTTTATTATCTAAATATTCAATAATTTAAATATGTATAATATTTTATATTAGTTTCATATTGTTTGTGTATATAAAACCCCATAAAGTTTTTATAGTAAATTTCATGAAATTCTTGGGATTGAAAAATCATTCTTAGAACTCCATTCCTTATAAATTTTATTAAAAAATAATCAATTTAATAATGTTTTCCTTATAATATCAATTTGAAATTGGGATTGGTTATTTACAAGTTTACATTTGGGAATAATATATGTTATATCTCTTTAAATGTCCATTTATTTTCTTCTCCTCTAGTTATATATGGGTTTTACATTTATTGGTACAATTTTACCTCCTGTAGGTTCACAAATCAACCAAATGGTTGAATGTCAGTGGAATATTCCTTATCTCATTTTTTCAGTCATGAATTTTTCTCCACCAATATCATTTTCATGATTTTGTTTTATGAATTTCCTTATATATAAATATATTATATATTTGGATCATTTTTTATTATCATGGGTTTTCATTAGAATGTAAGGAATGAAATCCCTTTTTATCTATATTAACAAAAGTTATTTTCTATTGTCTTTCCCTTTCATAAGAAAAATATGAAAGGAATATTTTTTAATGTATTTTATATTAATTAAATTTCTAACCATATAATTATTTTTTATGGATATTACTCTACATGTTTTTTAGTATTTTTAAAATTAATTTACTACCTTTTAATTTTTAAATCATTTTCCGAAAATTGTAGTTATCAAACATTTAATAGAAATTTCTTCTTAATTGTGAATCTAATTTTTATGGATCAAAAAATTTATTTCTTTAATCTAAGTAAATATAATTTAATTTAAAATATTAATAATTGGGGATATTCTCTAATGATGGATATATTATGGAAATTTCTTGTGGAAAGTTTCATGAAACTTGTTTCATTCACTTAAGATAATTATGTTATAATCGAATTATTATTATTTTCTTGTTCATGTGGTACACCAAGGTATTGTTTAACATTATTTTATGGGTGGGTCTTATACATCTATCCAATTTATAGGGTATCATTTTACGTCTCATTAAATAAATATGGGACACAATTGGTTTACTCATGTATAAAATATTGTGGGGCGCAACTGGTTATCCAATGTTCACTATGTTATGTGAAGGTGCTTAGCCCATTCCAATATGATATAAATATCTCATTGGTTAGTCATGATATTTTTTATGATTTATATTCTTTTTTTGTGCTATATTCTCATGTTATGAATTGTATATATGTATAGTTTTCATGACTCATGATTATTGACTCATGTATCCACATTCATATGAATCATTTCTTATAATATTAGAAATTATTTACATTATTATTACTAATTTTTCATCCTAGTTTTATTAGGTATGGTATCCTGATGTTGTGTTTATGCACCTTGAAAATTTTATCATACCCACATTTTCAAATAAATTTAACATAGTATCTTTGATTGATTACCTATAATGTTCACCACTTTCTATGTGTTTGAGGTCATTATTTCTTTTACTTCCATTTCACCTTCTTATGAAGATGATTATTGCATATGATATATCTTTAAGGGTATTATATGTGAAGTATTGTTGTGGAATATGTTTAATAATGGTTGTAAAATGTAGTAATTTTGTAACTAGTCTTTAGAAACACTAAACCTATGAGTTCTAGGTATGTGATTTATCATGACATATAATGAATATTCCTATAGTATCATGCTATATTATTTTATTCTGTGTATGGGTGCTCTCAATAAGATTCTGAAATAATTTTAATTAGGATTAATTTATTATAAAATCATAAATAATGATAACTAGGTTTCAACAACAATTTTACAATGATATATAATTCATTAGTGGAATTTAAATGATATGTTTATGTATTTTTTTATTTTATTTAAATGTGTTTTTATTTTCCATAATTTTATATGTGTGTTTTTTGATCAGTTAATGAAGTTATCACTTTTATTCTCTATCATGGAATTAAGTTTTTTCATATATAGTAATTCCACTATATATATTTAGGGGTGAGGCTGCATGCAGTTCCATCGATTTCTATTTTAAACATTCATCTTTAGTTTACATCAAGGATGTGGTGGTAATTATAACATGCCTCAAATACTGTACTAATATGAATTATAAAGTTTTATAAAATAATATGATATAAAATTTGTGATAATAATTCATAAATTAGAGGATACATAAATAGAATCATTAAAAACATTAGTGGACCTTGATCTGATCATTTACATTTTTGGGAGTTCACATATAACAATATTTTCTATATATATTTAGTTAGGGAAAAATATCTGAAAATATATGAATACAAATATATATTATTATTATATTTGTTTAATATTTATAAATTTATTATTATCATTTTAATCCTGGTTTAAATTATGAAATCAAAAGTTGAGGTGATTCAGGAGAATATGATGGATGTAATATTTTTTTTAAAAATTATTATGTAAAATTGTGGAACAATCCTTTTCAGTTTTCTTCCACAAATCAGGTATTCTTATATATTTTTTCATCATTATAGAATTACATTATTTATATATGTTTTTATTATTTTTTTGTGGTTTATTATACTGTACAAGGTTATAGTGTATATTTTGGAGGTGTCACATTTATTAAATATTCCTAAAAATTCTGGGTGGATTCACACATGTATGAGGTGAAATAGTTATATTAATTAAATCATGATGTTATAAAAGATATTTATAAGGGTAGAATAGATATTTTAAATTTTTTTTATGTTTTTAACCACTAAGAGGGATTTATAATCATATAGATAATGTTTGGATAAAAATATAAGGAAGTATGACATGATAAAATGTAGCACTAGAGAGCGTGATTCTCAGATAATGTTTTACTACCCAAATATATTGTATTTAAACTTTTTTTCAATTGTATATTAAATTAATTCTAATATATTATATAAAATATTTTTTATGGATTTATTATTCATTGAGTTAGGTTTTTGAATTTTATAGGATGTAAAGAGTAAAGGAATACATAATTTAGAGACATGGAAATTCTTATCTTGGAGTTTACAAAATTTATAGATTTCATTTCAATAATTTTACATATAATGTTTAAAAGTAAATGTTTAATTTTATTTTTATTAAATCCTAAATGTGTTATTGAACTCATAATGGTATTTTTCCATTGGGATATAATTTTTGTAAAAATACAGTGGTTGTAATTATTAGAATATATCATAAATTAGAGATATTAATATTTTTTTAAATACATAATTATTTTTAGCATTATTGAGTTTTTATATTAATATTACATGTTATTTAACTATTGATTTTATATTATATTTTATATTAAATGAGGTTATGTGTGTTTATTTTTTCCTAGTGATTGGAGTTATTTTTATTGAATGTAATGTATAGAAATTTGGTGATGTAATTTAAATGATATTATTATATATTTTCATTACACTAGAGGAAATTCAATAGAAAATAAGTTTCCCATATATAAATGAGTTGAAATGTCTATCACATTATTCACACAACTAATATAGTCTTAACTCTTCTAATTTAGTTGATCTGTATTAATTTAGTTAATGATTAATGAGTTCTCATGATTGAATTCCATTTATTTGAAGATAACTCTAGCGACTTAGATTTTTTTAGAAATAGAGTTTACATACTTTTAGATGAATATTAAATACATTACACAAATAAATTCTTGAGGACCTTAATAGTTTAATGTATTTGGAGACTAGGTACCCAATATTATAATTTTGTGAAATATCTTCAATATCTCAATTAAATATCTCCCCCTTAGTACTCTTCACAAACATACCCTACATAAAATATTTCTTCATACCTTGGGTAAAGGAAACATAAGAAAGGGTGAGATATGGTGGTTAGTAATGGAAAACAGGGAGATAGATAAGAATTATATGAATAAAAGTGCATAAGAAAATCTTCATAAACTTTTAAACCCATACCATGAATATTAAAGATGATAATATCGATTCATGGAAAAATATTGGAATTTAATAATAAATAAATCTTAACAGAATCAATGATAATGTTCCATGAGAGTAGAAAATTAGCATAATAAATAGATTTGTGGCATACACATAAGAATTTCAAATCATTTACTTCTTATCCATGTATAATTATCATTGATATCATATATTAATGGGTTTACTCACTAAACAATCATAGTATTCATGATTCACTCCCTAGACTCTCACAATGGAAAAATTCCATAAATAAACTGGGTTTTATCCTCTTTTGTGTCCTAACTATGTCATGAGATATAAATCTTTACCCAATGAATTAGTGTGAGATATAAGCATCAACCACCATATAATGAAAACCATACATATATGCGCTACAATATCATAATAAAATCATCATACCACAAACCATGGAATGATATGTGTTTCATAAACATTTTTTCAGATAATGATTTATAAAAAAGTGAAAGGTTTCATAATCATTCCATAATTTAATTATAGAATAACCCACATAAAAAATTAGAATTGATGAGAATTGTTTCATGGTATAAACTGTGGAAGAGAAACATGTTTCATAAAAATATTATCAATATAAAACATTTAAAGATATAATAAGAATTGTTTCATTGGTTTATATCCCAATCAAAGAATAAGTTACATAAAAGGATGTTATCTAATATGGAGATTAATTTTCAATGATAAATAATTTTTATGGATTCTTGAGGATGATAAAATTTAATTTAAAATTAATTTTCAATATAATATATTCATAAAAAATATTGTAATTCTGTTTCCGTAAAAAATAAACATGAAAAATTATAAATAAATATTTAAAAATTCATTTAAAACATTTCCTAGGGAATATATTATATCCTCTATGAAAGAAACTTTTGAAAACAAATTTTTTCTCAAATAATATTTTTTAAAATAACCCTGAAAATTTATAAAATAATATTCATATAAAATAATTTTCATGATGGTGATTTTCTTTTCATGTTTTACACATCAAAGAAAATATTCCTTTCACATTTTCGGTAAATACCAACCAAGAATTGACTAGAAATTGACAGGATGATTCCATTAATTTTTTATTAAAATTAATATATGAGAAAAAATGTATTTAATAAATCATTTCCATAATTTTAGAAACAATTTGTTATTTTTTTGAAAAAATGGTTTTGAAAGAAAATAATGGTTTTTAATTGAAGATAAAAATAAAGATAATTTTTATTAAAAAAAATTCAAAATTCTGAGGACATAAAGAGAGGAAAATTAAGGGAAAATATATATTCTAAAGAAAAACTACTATTGAATAAAATTCATTAATTTCTTGAGTACTTGATTATGTTATTTAATCATTGAAAACATAATCATAAACAATCTTGATAAACAAAGAGATTATAACCTACATTTTTGACCACATTAGAAACATTGAATTATAATAACCAAGTAGGTATGAAATTAAATGGGATATAAAATATAATGAGAATAAATATATTCAATATATTAAATTTCATTGTTTCTATATTTAAACCTCATAAATGATGATAGGTTCATAACATAACACATGTCTCATGGAATGAAAATTGAGACAAAAATTTCTTAACACTTTGGTATCTTTCGAACAATGATAAAAAAATAAAACGAAATATCATGAAATTAAGTATATATCTAATATAAAATTACAAATTTAAAGTATATACACTATAAAAATAAAAAAGTGGTGAATTTTCATATGTCTCCCTAAAGTGAAAGGAAGACTATAAATCCCTGACCTTAAGTTTAGACTTCCTTATTAGATGTTTGAAACTCATTTTTAACAAATATATCTTTATTTATAAATATTTTATAGAAAATTATTATATATATTTTACCATATATAATTAATTTATTACTATTAATTTCCCATTTAATACTAATTCCTTGTTAAAATGACGTTTTAAATAATAACTGCTTTATTTTTCATTTATGTTTCGAATTGTAATTTTTGGTCCTATTATATTGATAATGGTTATTTAACATATATAATATTAATCATGAAATTATTATCATATTTATTGATAAATTATAATTTTATGACAGATCATGAAATATGGTTTGTAAGAATGAATTATTCTACAAGCATCAAGATAGTAAGATGTACGTATGCATGACTAATGTATCTATTTTTCAATGATCATTATGGAATGAAGTTAATAAATAGTTTATATATAAATAATGATCATAATATCATTATATTTATTCAATTATACTTATACATATCATCTATGTGGTGTGGCGATGAAAAACGAGTGTCACACCACTTCATGAAGGTGGTTTTCCACACATACAAGAACGACATTACTATCTTTAAGTGAGAGAAAAGGTAAGAATAAAAATTTTATGTTATTTTTTTATAAATTATAAATATTAAATGAATATAAAAACTATAAAAATTATTTAATAGATATTAATTAAATTTTTTGTTGTTATCTTTCATATAACGTATTGAAAAAAAAATCACATCACTATGCAAATAGGCAGTCCTCCGTACACACAATTGATGTTATCATACCCCATTTGGAGTGTAATTTCAAAAGGTATATATGTTATAATAACTCCATATGTATAATTATTTTATAAAAATAACACATATAAGTTATATCCATCATCATAAATAAGCATGATATGTGGTAATTAAAAAATAAATGACATCGGTTCGCGAGACGGTAGTCCCCCGTACACACAAATATTGATTTCGTAACACATTTGATATATGAGGAGATGGTTTTAGGTAATTACTTTATAATAACACCATATAATTATATGTATGATATTTATTTTATTATATAATAGTTATTTTATAATAATTTATGGATGATTAGAAAGTAATATAATAAAAACAGTAGATGAAGAACATTACCACATCCATGGGTAACCTCATTAGGTTTGCTCAAAAATCCATCCATAGTCAGATTTATTTTAAAAATAAATATTATAGGATATTATTAGGTTATTTGGGAAGTGATTTGGTCATGTTTGGTTCTATCCAAATGTATTTTACAATGTAAATGGGATAGGAGAAAGGGTGGACTTTTATAAGTGAGGTGAGTGGAACCTTTCTAATTTTTGAAAAAAAATAGTGTACACATGTTGTTCATGTGAAACAATTCTATAAAATCGAGTAAAAAAGATATATATACATTATAGTGTATATTTATTTCCATTTAATAGATTTTATAAAAAATATTAGTACATTTTAACCCATATATGTTAAGTTTAGCCCCCCGAGAAACCTATTTTTATCCTCACTACAATAATTGATTTTTTTTATTTCAACTTTTAATTTTGGTCAAAATAAATTTTAAATTATTATTCAAATTATAAATATGGAATCAATATTTATAAATTCTATTCATCAAACTATAAAAATTAAATATAAAATTAATACTATAGGCGTGATGAGAAAGTGTGTTTTTAATGAAAAAATGTTCCAAAGTTTACACATATTTTATATCAAATTTTATTTTGAAAACAATTTAAATGATATTAATTGGATAAATATTTATAAAATTTATCTGATATAAATTCAAAACCAATTTAAAATAAATATTTAAATTGTAAATAATTTAAATGAAATAGAATTTTTTAATTAAAATTCAGTATTTTTCATTATTCATCTAAAAATTATTCTTTTAAAAAGAATCCTAAAAAATTATCATTCAAATAGAAAAAATTCAAAAAAAAATTCAAAATTTTTGAAAAAATAGTTTTTAATTAAGTGATAAAAAAGGTGAAAAATGATTTTTTTCAAAAAAATAATGTTTTAAAGCATAAAATTAGACTCATTCCTATCACTTGTCTAGAAAATAAATAGGATGAATATTAAATAGTCGATTGAATATATTATATATTAAAATAATTTACCAAAAGTGTTTTTATTTATTATGGTAAGACATGTTTCTTTTTATAATTTGTTTAGAAAAATATTTCCATTATTTTCAAATTGTTTTTATTATCATTTTTAATTAATTTTTCACCAAATAATTTATTATTTATACATGTGTAAACCATATATTTTTATAATTTAGTTGATCCTATTCATCCCCACCTTTCCAGTGACTAGGTGGTAACTATAATAATAGTTTAACTATATGAAACATTTCATTTAAACTCAATGTTGCATGTAATGCAAGCTAAAATCAATGTTTTGTATAATGAAGTATATTGGAAAGATTAAATTCATTTGAAAAAAATTCAAAAAATATAAGGTTTTTACATTCTAACCTCCTTAAAATTAATTCCATCATCAAAATGTGTCTTTTTCATCAAAGGATTAAAATATGAAAATTCTTTCCTAGAAACACACATCATAAAAATGGTCAATAAACATCCTCTTGAAAAGAAAAAGGGATGTGAAAAATTTATCTGTAATAACCCATAATAGGTTTCCAAATAAGATAACATGTATGACAAGTGAAACATGAACATAGAATAGAAGACTAACACAAAAATAATGATGGATAATGATAGAGAACATGGCTAAGATAAAGTTAACAACCACGAAGACAAATACCAATGAGGTGTGAAAAAGGTAGTGACCCACAATTTTCAAACATTAGCATTAAATCATTTTTATAGAATACTTAATTCATTAAACAAATAGATTCTCCAATACCATATTAGTCTCGGGCCTTTGGAAACATGGAGACATAAAAACTTGTAGATAAGTGAGCTATATTATCCCCCAGTTGGTTCTTCATGACTCTCACCCATCTTAGAAACATAATACATAATACATATCTTAATAACCTGGTGAAGGGAAAGATAATAAGGGGTGAGATCTGATTCTCTAAAAGGGTAAATAGAGGATATATGAAAGCATAATTATGTGAATTAGGGTTATAGAACATGATGATGACATTAGAAGATCACATAATGCATAAAAAATATCATAAAAATAAATAATGGAATAAATATTGGATGTTCATAAGATATGAATCAAAAGAGAATAAATACAATATGACATGAAATCATAACATAGGAATATTACATTGAATTTGTGGAAAACACATAAGTATATAAAATTATTTAGATATTAGTCAAGTAATCACTTCTAATGACATCTTAGTAGTATGGGTCCTCTCTCTATAACATCTTGGTTGACATGGTACACTCTCATGACCATAATAGTAGTCAAGGTTCACTCCCAAGACCATCATAGTGGACAAAGTCCATTACTGAACTGAGTTCACTCCCCGTTCTAGCCATATCTATCACATGATATATATATCTTTACCCAATTAATTAGAAGGATATATAGGTCACATCCATCTCACAATTAAATAAAACATATGTTTTCAACAATATCATAAACAATCATATCCCAACCCATTAAATAAAATGGGTATAAAAAACATGTAATCATAACATAACTTATGGAAAAAGAGAGAGGTTTCATAATCATTTCATCAAATAATAAACCATGAAAGGAAGTAGTTTTTATAATTATATAGAAAAGGAATGATATTTGTGTTTTATTGACTTATTAACCCTTAAATATAAATTGTTTTCATATATATATATATATATATATATCCTGTGAAAGAGAAATGGGTTTCATAAACATCATCTCATAGAAACATAAACCATTCATATAAAGTATTTGAATGGAACCATTGGATAATTTTCCAAAAAATGAAAAGTAACACCAGTGAATGTCATCGTATATGAAAAATAATTTATAAAGATCCTTCAAAAACATTTTTTATCATAATACCATTTATTATTTGGATTTTTTTTAAAACATAATACATTTTAAAATATTTTTTTAAAACATATTAAAGTAACAAGAAAACATTCTGAAAACTTTTTTCTTTGAAAATAGATTTCAAAACATAAAAATTATTTCTAAAATAATTTTTACTTTAAAAATATATTTAAATATTATTTTAAAATCTTTTTTTGTAAAACATGTTTGGAAACATGGTTTTTGAAGTAAATAGATTTCTGACCAAAAAGAGAATGAAGTTCTAATTTTCTTAAAAACATATTCTTAATTATCTTACAACCAAATAGTTTAAAAATGGTACAAATGTATTATGATATTATGAATTACTATATTATAATAAATTTAATGAAGATCCTTTATATATATATCAGAATATTTCATCAATGAAACCATAATCATAAACAATCCTGATAAATGATGAGATTGTTTCAATATTATCCTACCACATGGTAAATTTAAATAATACTCTCCATGTAAGAAAATGAAATTAAATGGATAATAAAATACCTGTAAAATAATGGTATTTAAGATATAAAATTACAATGAGAACTGTATACACCTTGTAGGAAAACATAGGTGCACATCATGGCATGTGTATGAAGGAATGTAAAATGAGGCAAAACTACATCACTGATTCGGTAAATATTAAAACATAAAAACCATGGAAGATAGATAATAAAATGGATATTTAAATACCCATAAATTAATTTATAATAATCATTGAATACATTAATGGGAATTATATGCACCAAAAAAAATAAATGAGGTTTGAATAAGACATAAGCCTCATTGAAATAAAAGTGAGACCAGAAAACTATTACCTTATGCCTTGACTCCCATTTTTCTCATTCAAAAATCGTGTATAATAAGTATAAGTTTATTATATATATAAAAAGTAACCATATTAATATATAATACCATATATTATTTACTTATGTCTTTATAATACCCATTTAATAATAACTCAATGCTAATGTTATGTTTTGTGGGATAACCGCATTTTTTTTCATACATATTTTGACTTGTTATTCATAGTGATCTTAAATAGATCCTGAATTAATTATTTAAAGAATGTAAAAAATTATTTAAATATAATATAAATATATTATATATGTATTTATAATAATATATAAATGATAAAAATATTAAATGAAATGCACCATTCATAGATACGGTAGGCCGTACGTATGCATGAATGTCATTTCCATTTTATTTCCGTATTGAAAGAAACAAATGAAATGGAATATATGTATATATTTATATTTATTATCATTTTAGTAGAATTATTATTTCATATATATCATATAAATGTACTAAAACCATCCTTAATAGGTTCCATGTAAAGTGTGAACTAATCATATCTCATTGAGGAGGTGGTAGTCCACACGTCCACAAACAGATATTGTGTTTATAGAAAATGGTATGAATTAAGGTATGTTTTATATAATAATTAATAAGGTTTAAATACATAATAAATATTATATATGTCATAAAAACATAGTTTACATCATAATTCCCAAGTACTAGAGGTGGTAAAGGGAAAAAGGAACAACATCATTTCGTGAGTCAATAGTTCACTGTATATAAGAATGATAATTTTGTTACCCATTCGATGGATGATTGTGTAATTTTAGGTAGGAAAATTATAATTAAAACCAATAATTATATTTAGTATACATATTATATTATATAATAATGGTATAATAATAGTTTATGGTGCAAAGAATGAAAATAAATCAAAGGTGTTTAAGGAAAGACGTTACCTCATCTTTGGGTAACTCTTTTTGGATTCCATCAATGGGATTCCATGTATGGATTTATTTCAAATTTTAGGGTTATAGGATGAATATATAGTTTTTGGGTAGAGATTTAGGAAGATGTTATCTCTGAAAAATGGCTTGAGATGTGTGAATAAGTGGGAGGCATGAGTGCCTTTTTATTGTGGAGGAGGAGTGTCATTATTGTATATTTTAGAAAAGGGGATTCCAACAATGTATTTTAGAAGAAAATATCTCCAATATTTTTCAAAAATAGATCCAATGGAGTATAGGGTATAAATATATCCAACCAATGTATTTTTACATGTTTCTAGCTCATTGTGGGCATTATGTTTAGGGCTTAGTCCTTTGTTAAGTGAGTTTTTTCTTAAACGTTGTCATTACTTTTAATAAATTTAACTGATATTTTGGGTAAAAAACTAAGAATATATTATTATAAATTATAAATTATTTTGGTTTAAAATTGTAAATCCATTTATAAAAATTATAATCACATAATTTGTAGAAAATATTTTTCAAATTAACCCTATAAGTGTGTCACGACAATAAGTTTTTAAGTGAAAATGTTTAAACATTTGAAATTTTTTTGTTTCCAATTTCAATTTAAAATTGGTTCCAATGAATGAAATTGGATTATTTAATGTAAAAATGATCTAATTACACTTTAAAACAAAAATAAAATATAACTTAACTATATAAATAAATTAGTTGAAAAATTAGTTTTGAATTAAAATTCATTATTTTTCAGTATTCATCTAAAAATGATGTTTTACAAAAAACAAAATAATATCCTTAAGATAATATTGTAATTATGAATTCAAAAAATAAACATTATTTTAAAAAATAAAATTTCTAAAATTTTATAAAATTAATATTATTATTTTTAATTGAAGGACAAAAAAGCAGTTCATTTAGAAAAACCGTATTTTCAAACATATAAATACAATAAAAAAATTATATGAATTATTATAAATATGTTTTATTTATATAATAAAATTATAAATAATATTTAAAAATTATTTATTACAATTCCTATTACTATGTTTAATTGATATATTATCACTATCTCACTTTAATTAATATAATAATAAAATGTGGTTTCATAGAAACTCAATGTTTATTATAACCCAAGACAATTTGGTGTTGTTTGTATCAAAAGATAAACTCATTGGAGAGTATAATGAAATCATAACATGATGTATCATAAAATTAAATACATAAAGAGAAATTAATTAATTCATAAAAATTCCATAAAAACATGTCGTGTTACATTATACCCTCTTTAAATTGAATATCACCCTTAAAATTCGACATTAAGATACAAAAAATAAGGATACTTATACCTCAGAATACCTCAAGTTACCATTTATCATCCTACAACTAGTGATTTCTCCACAAAAAATTTACTAAGCGAGTGGTCATATTTATAGACCATTCTCTATATGATCCATAATTTCAACTGGTTATTCCTCTTAAGAAATATAATTCTACAGTGGAATGAAATATGAGTTGAAACATGTGAAGGTTCATGTATGTAATTCCTACGTAGAGATATATAAAACACATTAGGGACTTGAGATAGATTTGAATGAAGTTCCAAGGGATATCCTATCATCCTAATATGATTAATAATTTCAAATGGACTAATATACATAGGGATTTCTTTCCATTTCTTCATGAATCTCATAACCTTATTCCAGGGAGATATCTATAGAAAAACCTTCTCTCTAAATTAAAATTATAGATCACACTGACATTTATTAGAATAACCTTTTTACTGACTTTGAGCTTCCTTGATAAGATGTTTAATGGATCTAACCTTCACTGCCTTTTCATTAGCTATATCAGGTCCCAATAGCATTCTTTCTCCAAATTCATCCCTTCACGTTGGAGATCTAATTTTAATCCCATAGAGTGCTTCATAAGGATCCATCTTAATTCTTGAGTGAAAGCTATTGTTGTAACGAAACTCAACTAGATAAAGGTATTTATCCCAACAAATTTTAAATCCAAATAACTAGATCACAACATATCCTCTAGGGTTTGAATTTTTCTTTTAGACTGAACATCTTTCTAAGGATGATAATTAGTGTTGAAACTTAATTTATTATAAAGTTCTTATTGAATAATTCACCAGAAAGTTGAGGTAAACATCAGATCCCATTCAGATAAAATAGAATTTGGTAGTCCCTAAAATCTTACAACTTTCTTAAAATATATCATGGAAAGCTAATCCAAGGAGATACCTTCTCGGATATAAATGAATTGTCTTGAATTAGTTAGGAGATCATCTACCACCCATATAGAATTAAACCCTTTAGATGTTTTGGGGATTCCAATGAAAAAATCTATAGTGATGTTCTCCCATTTCTATTATGGTATGGTTAATGGATACAACATCAAATTATACTTTTTTTAGACTTAACATGCTAGAATATGAAGAATTTATATACAAACTTAGCGATATCCCACTTCATTCTTCCCACAAGAAGTATTTCTTTAAATCTATATATATATTCATACATCTAGGATGAAAAGATAATGATGAATTATGATATTCCTCTAATCACTCCTTCTTAAAAGATGGTACATATAGAATGCATACATGTTCCCTAAACCTTATCATTTGATCCTGATCAATAAAAAATCAGGTGAATTTATAACTATCTCTTAGAGCTCTACATACTCATTCCTCACATATTTAATCTTTACTAGGATAGAGGTTTGAACAATAAATTGAGAAAGATAATAATTATCCCCTTCAATAAAGATTTATAGATCCATTATTTGAAAATTCAAAAATATTGGTTCTTTTGTGATCCTCAACATGGATAAGCTAGTATGATCCTTTCAAATAAAATATTCAGACACCTTGTTCACTTTCCTAGGGTTGTAATGTATTGAGTAGTCATAATACACTATCATCTATAACCATATTCTTGGGAACAGGTTAAACTCCTTCTGTGTGAATATAAATTGAAGACTTTTATGATCGGTATATATATCACACTCTACTACATAATGATAATTCTTTAATATCATTAATGAAAAATTACCACAACTAACTCTAAACCATGGGTTGGGTAATGTTTATCATTAATGGTCAACATTCACGAGGCATAGTTTATAATGATGTTATTCTATATACAAACACATACCCTTCCCTTCAGGGAAGCATCACTATTGATTACAAACCTGTCTCCACTATAGGGTAATGTAATCATAGGTACATCAACTAGCCTTATATTTATTTTCTAAAAATTTTCCACATGTTCATATGTACAGAGAAACTTGACACCGTTTCTAGTTAATATGGCCAGAGGATTAGATAATCTTGATAAATTATCAACAAAACATTGATAATATCTAGGAAAACCAGGATAACGATGGATATCAATCAGTATAGTTGGTCTATGACAACATTTAATAGCCTATGTATTTGATGGATATACTATAATACCATCTCTTGAGATTATGTGACACAAAAATGAACCATTTACAGCCCAAATTCACAACTAGAATTTTTTTCATTAAACATCTATTTCATTAGGGCCTTTATTACAATTCTAAAGTGGTATATATTCTCTTCCTTTATCTTTTAATAGATAAGAATTTAATTTATAAAGACTACCAAAAACTGATTGAGGTAATCTCTAAAGGCTCTATTCATTGAATCCATGATTACAGAAGGGGAATTTGAAATACTGAAAGGAATCACTATATATTTTTAGTTCTATACCCTATATGGAATTATTTCTTGATTATATCCTCCTTATTGAACCTTAATTTATGTTATCTATAACAATGGTCAATATTGGAAGAGTATTGATCTCTATGTTTTTGATCAAACAAGTTATCAATATGAGGTAGTGGATACTTTTTATTGAATGTGATCTTGTTCAACTCTCGATAATCAATGTAAAGTTTCATTGATCCATCATTCTTTTTCATTAAAAGAATAGGTTCACCAAAAATTGACATTCATGGACATATGAATCCCTTATAATGGTTTTCTTGGAGTTTCTTCTTCAATTCCAACACCTCAATAGGGTCCATTCTATAGGGTTTAATTGAAATTGGTGTGGAATGAGGTATGAGCTATATCAAGATATTAGCTTCAATTTTTAGTGGAAATATAGGAAACTCTTCTATAAAGTCCTCTAAAAAGACTATAAAAATAGGTATATCATCAATTTCAATTTTCACCCCAACCATTAGACACAAACAAACTTTTTGATTTGGAATTAATACCCATATAGTGGATGTAATCTCCATAGGAAGTTCATACTGATCGTCGTGTTGATATAATACCATATGTTGGTTTGAAATATTATACATAAATTACCTTCCCCAAAAATTTATGTATTATTTATGAATAAAAATATATTCCATGCTAAAGATGACATAAAATTCAACCAATTTATTAGTGACAATATTATTTGGAAGAATATTCCTAGAAATGTTAACTAGACAGGACTAATAGAATTGATATGAAATTAGTATACCATTAGGGGTTTGAATTTATAATTCCACATACAATAATTTGGGTGGAATATTAATACTCTTATCAATTACACAAGATAAGAAAAATTGGGTAGATCTAAAACCAAATAATACATTAGCAGTTCTAGAGTGGATTGTATGTGTACATTTCACCAGGTCATATTCTCACCACTTGTTAAAGATAGTGATTGTATTTTATTTCCCACTTACCCTCATATTTAAGTGGTTTATTACTCTAATCACCTTCTCCAACCCTCATGTAAAATCTCAGACTAGGTTCTACATGCTGATGCCCCGAGCTTGTCAATCACCTGATCTCAAGTGCACATCCCCGTACACCAGAGGCTGCCAACTATCAGAGAGGGTATATTATGAATCATGGGTAGAGTATACCCTCTTTATAAAAGACTCAAAAAATATAAATAAATAAAAAGTATCCAATAATAATACTATAAATAGTATCATAAGACTAAACAAGGAAATATAATACCAAAACTGAATAGTATAGATTCAATGCAAAAACATCTTTCATGTTTCATAATGAAACATAAAATTAAAGAAACTGACTACTACAAAGAGGGTCCTAAACCATGTTTGGTTCCCTAATTCATAATCTATACCTAATCAAATATCTTTCACAATTCATTTTCATATATCCTTCCCTTAAACCATGAAATCAATTTAGTTGCCGATCTGGCATCCTGAGTAGGGTGAGCGAACAACTCAGTAGGCCACCACCACTAACATCTAAAACAACATCTACTTAATAAAAGTTTTATTTAGTTGTATAAATAATACATAAGATTAATAAAGTAAAAAAAATATTTATTGAATTACCCTTTATCTAACCACATAACACCCGAGTTCCCAAGGACAAAAAACCATATCATATAATAGAATTTCCTTGTTACCATTCATCATCTAATTTCACACATGAATTCTATTATTACCATTCATTGTCTTAATTAACTCATGAATTCCATTTTTACAATTTAGTGTCTCAATTTACACATTAATTCCATTACTACCATTCATTTTCTCAATTTACACACGAATTTCATTATTATATTTCATTTTACTAATTTACACATGAATGTCATTATTATTATTCGTCACCTCAATATAATTCCATTAATTAATTCAAAAATTAATTAATTATATCTATTTTATTAATTAACTCAATTATTAATTAATCATACTAATCTCATTACTAATTCAATAATTATTTCATAAAATAATTCCCCATAATTAATTCAAAATTTAAATAATCACATCAATCATATTAATTGTTTCATAATTTAATTAGTCAATAAACACAAACTCAATATCCCATATTTAATTCAAAAATTAAGTATCCAATTAAATAATTTTAATACCTATTATTTCTCAATTACCTCAATTAATTAATTCACCAAATTAACTAATTCAATCTCTCAATTTATAATCATCAAATAGAATATAAACAATTATATATAGGTAATTTAATTCAAGAATTTTTCATTTGAATTATAGACCACCTACCTCAATTTTCGGATGAATATTCTCCCAACCAAAATTCCCAATTTTAATAGAATAATGACCTAGAATGAGATTTTGATTATAAAATGAGAGGATTGAAAAAATTTAACCTCCCTTGGAATAGTTAATAATGGAGGTTATAAATGCTTGGAATCTATCTAGGAGGCTCCAAAATCAAGAAAATGTGTTTTGTGTAGAGTTATATCTGAATGGGGTTTAAAATGGGGTATCAAGAAATTTTATTACTAATTTTTAGGGAATTAAAATCAGGTATTCACAATTTGCTTCATGGGGTGCATGGTTTTCCCTAACTAGTTTCCTTAATCCTACCCCTATTATTGGGGGTCATGGTTTCTCCTTTTAGGGAAAATGGTTTGAAAAACCGTTCACCAACCATGAAAATCTCCTCTGTCTATGGTTTCACTGTTTATTGGGAAAGGGTGAATGGTTAGGGAAAATTGCGTGCCAACATTGTATTGCCTAGTTTTTCCATTTTTCTCATATTTTTACCCTAACACACCATAAGGTAAAATGAAAATGAAATGTACTTAGAATGAGGAAAAATAATAACTATAAATAAGCCTGATATATCTTTAGAAAAGGTAAGAGTTTTACAATCTCCACACCATATAACAACTCGTCATTGAGTTGTAATCTAAAGTATATCTATGATTCCAGTCAGAAATATTGGGCCAATGATCCATCATATCTACTTATCTATCCCATTTTTCATCATTATAATGGCCATTATTCCATAATACATTAACTTTTGTTACTTCCTTTTCCAACAACACCTTCTCAATATGATCCAACACACATATCAGATGCTTCTCAATGGACACATCTATCGCTATCTCAACATCAGTGACATCAAAAACATGAGAAGGGTCATAGTGATAATGATAAAGTTGTGACACAAGAAAAACACAATTCATTTCATTGTATCTTTTTGGAATATCTAATCAATAATCCACCTACCCAATTCTCTCCACAACCTTAAATTGTCCAATGAACCTAGGCGCTATCTAGACCTATCTTCATATCCTATGGTGACCCAATCAAGTTTACACCAAAAAGAATACATTTTCACTCTCTGTAAACTACAGGGTTCACTAAAGTATAACGGAACATGAATTATGTCTACATTAAGACATATCCAAACTCTTTCTAAATAGATGTAACTGCTTTAGAGTTTCATGCACAAGACTCAATCACAACAACTCTGACTCACCTGCCTAAATGCAACAAAGAAGTGATATATATAGTCTACCATAAAGAGCCTCACATGGTGACATCCATATAGTTTTATGATAACTTTTTTTATAGTTGAACTCAAATAAATCCACGTGATTCTCACAATATGCTCCAAAGTCTAGAAAACATGCTCACAACATATCCTCAGGCACCTATAAAATACACTCAACTGCCTATATTTCTGTGGGTGGAATTCAATAATCAACAAAACTTGCATACCAAGCACCTTATTCAATCCCTACTTGAATGGATAGGTAAAATATAAAATATCGTCTAAATAAATAGTTATTGGAAACCCATATAGATGGATTATCTCCCAAACATAATTTTCTCTCAACTACTCCACTGAGAAAGTCTCCAGTGTAGACAAGAAATTCACCACCTTTTTCAAACAATCCACAATCACCAAAATAGAATCATTATTCTAAGGATTTATTGGGATACCCCTAAAAATGAATATTAATGTCATCCCTATTCCATTCAATAATTGTAAATATAAATAGAAAACCACCATGTATTTGATACTCAACCCTCATCTATTGACAGATGTAGCATCATGTCATGAACCCTACTATCTCCTTTTTTGTACTCAACCACCAAAATAGTCACCATAGGACATGGTAAATTTTGGTAAAACCTAGATATATCACCCACTTTGAGGAATGAAACTCACACATATACTTCTATTGTATGATTATAGGAACCCCAAACCAATTCCTAACATAGATGATCTTATCCTCATCTATGTTCTAATCAGAAGGTTACTCCACAATATTAAGGATTTCCATCAAAGTAAAATATTTTGAATCCTCATAATACCTATCATTAATCCATATCAGTAATTTATACTATACTGAAAATTATATGAGATTCATCTTCTCATGACTCTCATGAACCACAACATGCATCTCAAATAGTAAATTCATCATCTTCCACTCTGAAATAGACACATGAAATTTCTGAGTCTGAGTTTTCCTGCTCAAAGAATTATCCACACTGTTTCCCTTATTGGGATTATATTATATCTAAAAATAGAAGGATTTAATACAATAAAACCACCTCTACTTCTAGTGATTAAAATATATCTTCGATAAGATATAATTCAAACTCATATGATCCGAATACATGGTAAACTTTTTTCCCAACAGATAATCCCGCCAACACTTAAAAGCATAACAAAGTTATTCCAATTCAAGGTTGTGTGCATGGTAGTTCCATTAATGTGGCCTCAGGTTCCAAGATGCATATGCCACTACTCGATCTACCTACATGAACAATGATCCAAGACCAATCCCATAAGCATCATAATTCACCATGTACTCGTCACATGTCTTAGGTAGGACCAAGATTGGTTCTGATGTCAAACGATTATTGAACTCATGGAAGGTATTATCTCATGATTCGAAAAATTCAATCCTTTACATTTTTTTTTCAAGATTGAAATCAACACTAAATATTCAGAAAAGTTTTGAATGAACCACTAGTAATATCTAGATTACCCCATAAAGAAACAGATATAGAAAACATTATTGGGATGCTCCAAAAAACCACTTCCCTTACTTTCTCTAGGTCTATTGACACACTTTCCTCAGAGATGATGTGACACAAAAATTTTACCTAATCACTATAGAAATGACACGTAGATATCATAGAATATAACTGATTCTCTCTCATTATACTCAATATGATATCAAGATGTTGGGAATGATCATCCCAAGTCTTAGAGTACACCAAGATTTCATCCACAAATACTAGAACAAACTAATACTAGTACATATGAAATATTATTTTAGTAAGGTCAATAAACACTTGTAGTTCATTCGTCAACCCCAATAGCATCACAAAAAACTCATATAGGCCAGACCTGCTTATGAAAGTAGTACTCAGTATATCAGAAGATTGACCTCTCAACTAATGATACCCTTATATTAAGTCAAACATAGAGGAAACACAAGCTTGTCTAAACTAGTCAAATAGATCATGGATATGCGGAAGAGGATAACAGTTCTTCACGGTCATCTAGTTCAACTTATGATAATTAATACACAAGTGTAAAATTCGGCCAACGTTCATCGAAAATGACATTGGATAACTCCAAGGCGATGTACTAAAATGCATAATCCCTTTATAATCTAACTCCTATAACTATGTCTTGATCTCTTAAAGCTATGTATGTTCCATTTTTTATGGTGGAATTGAAATAGGATTGACCCCTAGAATGAGATCAATTATAAATTTGACATTTATCTCAAGTGTAACCCTATGTAGTCTTTAGAAAAAAATGTTGAAAATTATTCACTATAAGAAAAAAGATATCATATTTCACAACCCCATCATCCAACATAATACTAGAAACTTGGGTTGTGATCTCTCCAAGTTGCTAAGTATTTGGCCATTCTTGGCTTACCTAAATATCCCACTCTCTACATTGTATATAGTTGTCACCCTTATGAGATGTAAAATTTACTCTCCTATGGTAACAATTAATGTGGGATCGGTATGCTACTAACTATTCTATACCCTTGATCAAGTCAAATCATGAAAAGTCTAGGATGTAAAAATCCCACAAAAAACAATTTTACCCATCCTCAAGATAACATCCCTTGCACAATCATATGTCTCTAGATCGCACTCCGAACCATATATCTATCACAACATCCTACTCACAAACTCTACATCCTATCTCAAACCATTCATATGTTCTGTAGAAATAATGGAATTAGAGGCACTAGTATCAGATACGTAACTAGATAATGTAGAATATTCAAGAATTGTACCTCTCACTATCGATGGAAGAGGCTCACTATCAACAAGTATAGTCTGAATGGAATGAAGCTATACTACCCCTCTTCCCTAGGATGCAGTCTAATATCCCTAAGCCACACCACCCTACTAATATGGGAGCTCTTTCCTAGAATCACTAAGTCCAATGCCTCTACCACCTCAACCAGTATAAGTCTTGTTATTTTATAGATATGGTGTTGAAGATCCCCTTCACACACCCTAGTTTTTCTTAGATCATCCATAAGTACCTTTATACTGTGGGTTCCTGTAGAACCCCTGTAGATGTCCAATATTAAGGTAGCCTCAACAATCTAATAATGGTCAGGGAATGTGTCTATGAAAGTGTCCCAACCTACAACACTAGTTGCATATAATACAGGTTAGGTCTTGTGTGATTTTCCCTTCCACCTGGACAGCATTCCTCCTATCCCATTGGATAACACCATCATAATGATAGTTAATACTCTTGGAGTACATACCTTTTAATCGACCATCATCAATTATCTTCCCTACTCTATAATCATCCCTTAGGTTCACCTCATCTATGAGATCCTGATCCACTACTTCTGTAAACAACTTTAACCAAAATAGGATAACTTATGGCTTAATATCACATTTATGTCTCTCCTGAAAACACTTCGCTATGGCTATATCATCCCCTACCAATGATGTAGAAAATCATTGAAAGTTTTTAATGCATCCAAATTAGTCCATAAAATACATACTCTCCTATTTCAACCTAATGAACTCAACCACTATCTCATACATCAGTGCCTCTAGATAAAATTGATCCTAGAACTTCTCCAAGAATCCATTCTATAACATACCATTAGCTTTTATAGTCTGAGTCTGAACATGCCATAAGATCTTCCCTAGAACTCTTAGAATATTAGTAGTTATCTTGATCCTCTACTCAGTAGGAGTACCTTAAATGTAAAGTATATTCTTGATGGACTAAATCCAGAACCCACCTCCCCCATGACCTCTTTATTCAGTAAATATCAGTGGGTGCTGAAAATGAATCTTCTAAGTCTAGTCATACATACTACTCATAAACCTCTTCAGGTCTCTTCTCATAAAATACATGAAGAAAGCGGTGTTCTCCTAAAACTACTATTCTAATTCCTTTGCCAACACTATTGTTGCCTCAGGTTCCACTACCAGTAGATCATCTCCAACCATATCATCCCATCATCCTCTTAGAAATTTTCGTCATCGATTCATATCTCTAAAATTCCAAACATGCACTTTAGGAAACATTTTACAACATTAACACATTTATAAGAAATACAATATTCCACAACAAGTCATTTCCCCATACACCACCACATGATACAAATTGAGGCTCTATCTCAACCCTTAACCATCATACACCTAGGTAATGGTTAACAAAAGGTAATCTCATTTTCATTATTAATGTTTCTCATTTTACACCAATTTATTCTCATATTGGATCTTTTTAAAATTATATATTTCACTCTGGGCACATTATATTTCAATTTCACAAGAATAGAAAAATAGTTCAAGTTAATCATAGCAATGATAACCTTTTTTCCCATGCATGCCTAAAATGATGAATTTCACAAAAAAAATACTATGTTCCTAGAATGATACATGTGTAATCAACCCTCATGATATACCATTCCATGAGTCAAATTTCAATATGTCTCTGATACAAAAATCACATCACACAACAAGTGTGCCACCCAAGGTGAGATAATATTCGATTGTAATAGTAAAAAAAATAACAACAATCTCACAATAGGTATATGGGTTCTCCCCCATACATGGGATATATACATCCATGCAATAGTTGATAAAGATGGTATAACTCTTCCATGTATCTTATATACCTTTCCTAAATAATCATGAAAAAAGAAATTAAATTAATACCTCTCTGATACCACTTTGTAACATCCCAGCATGGGTACCACATGCCGGTACCCCAAGATGGTTGGTCACATGACCTCAAGCTTGCCTCCCCATATACCATAGGATTTCTAATAGGATATAGGGTCTAATATCTATCATAGGGATAATATACCCCTTTATCAAAGTAGAGAAAAATATAAATAAATAATAAATAACCAATTATTTAACCACAACTATTTTCAAAAGACTAAAAAAAGAAATACAACACAAAAACCTAATTGGCGATATGCTATGTGAAAATACATTTCATGTTTCATAATGAAACTCAAAATGAAACAAACTAAAAAATCCCAAGTGGGTCCTGAACCATGTCTGGTTCCCTCATCCCTGCTCCAAGTAATGACCCAATATTTTATCAATGGAAATTCCTTTCTTATAATTATGTCATTTAATCACATGAAATAAAAACAAAATGAACTAATAAGTTATATGTGAACTTTAAACATAATTTTGACACTTTTCTGATTTGAATTTCGAGAATTTGACGTACACAATTGCGATCAGTAAGATTTTTGGATTTTGATAAGACAAACTTATTTTTGGGTGAATAGTAACTGACCATTATGAATATTAATGTTACCCTTATGAATATTAAATTGAACAAAAGAATAGTAACCTCACCCTTGAAATTATAAATAATATTTAGTCATCTTATAAGTGATAATATGATAATAGTAAAAGTATTGGTATTTTTGTAAGTCATAAATAATTAATTAAAATTAATTAAGTAATTTAATAGAAAATGTATTTTCCTAAAAGGTGTTCATAAATTAAAATTTTTATTTCTTATGGGTTTAATATAATTTTATAATACCTTATTTAATTTTTGAAAGCATTATAAAATCAGTTATAGTTTTAAAATCACTATTTCTCAAGTAAAGTATGACTTTAATTTAACATTAAATTTGTCATGTTTAGAAAATTATTTATGAAAAATGGACTTCATTTTTGGATTCTAAACATCAAAAAATGGATAGGGTGAATTTTTGGTATTTTTCTGAAATACATGGATTTTTGGTGAATAGTAAAATACATTAATTTACCGTATAAATACATTATAATTTAAATCCACTATTCCTGAAATAATAAGTGATTTAAGAACCTAAATATATAACTCACATGAACATATTACTATTTTTTTCATGGAATCATCACTATCACTATTCTTGAATTGAATTAATAAACTAAGAAATTAAATATTATGAAAACCCTCCTCTCCTCCACTATAAATAACACCCCTATTGACCTCTTCTCTTCACTCCTCTCAAGACTTGTGCCTTTTCTAACATCTGCCCATAACTCTACCTAATATCCTCCCACACGTCCAAAAACTCTTAGTCTCTTAAAAATACCAAATCCTCTCCCCTTAAGAGGCTCTCAAGGAAGATTGATTCAAGAGGTGAATTCATCTTTTCAATTATTTTACTTTTATTTCAAGTTATTTTACTTTATTTGTCTTTAATCACATACCTCAACCAAATGGTATGATTGATAAAGTAAAATAAATGTACTGGAATGTTTTTATTCTAATTGGATAATTCATTATCATCTCTCCTTCCCCTTATTTTATACGAAAGAAATGAAAACACTGTCCGAGATGTGTTAATTTATCACATTTAAGGACGACTGTTTATCAATTTCTATTACCATATTCAATTATGGTCATGAAATAATTTTTATAGTTCAAATATACTATTAAATATTTATTTTATATTATATGTTTTTTTGGAATCCTTTTTCTAACATGATGTAAGATAATGATACAAAACAAGTTAATTGTGAACAAAATCGCCAAATTAATCCAAGTGTTTATCATTAATCTTTTATATAATTATTCAAATTCACTCCATGTAACAAAATTTTATTCAAAAAAACCTAGCCTTTTATATGTTCAATAATAAAATATAAATCCAATTATGGACAACCATCCCCATTTTACATTATCCTATGTTCATGAAAATTAGTAAACCGATCGTAAAGACCAAGAAAAAAAATGAACCCAAACAATGAAATTGAACCTATTAACCCATAAAAAATTTAAGGAATTGACTTCAAAAGGTTATAATAAATATTTTACATGTAAAATAGGTTCTGTAATTATTAATTAATGAACCTAATTTTATTATTCAGGTCATTAAGTTCAGGCAAATAACACCATCAGACTTAAGGTGAGGGATCCTCTCTATCTCACTCTTATTCAAGAATGTACTCTATGTTATTCCATTTTATGTGTAATTACTAATGATAATGTATGATTTATCACCTTCCCTATACTTCAATCATGATTCATAAAATATGATAAATCCATTTCTCTATCACCAAACCCTCCTAAGTACACCTGATACCGTACTGATATTTCATAAGGGATTCTACCTGAACCACCTTTATTCCTTCAGGTTTATCTATATTTATTTTTAAATAAATGAAGTTTTATTTTATTTTTATGTAAAAATTCTAAATACTGTGTATAGGATCCAATATCATGTTTCAAGATCCATCCCTCATTCTCTTTTGGTGATATACATGCTTTTAAGTGATTCCCTCCTCAATACTTCCCAATAACCAAACCCGTTTTAAGGGAAATTCCCAAATTTTTACCCAATTTCAAGTGAACTATACCATTTTTTTTAAGAAACCATTTATTTATATAAAATAAGTCTTTTATTTATGAAAAAATTATTTTTTTACTTCTGGTTTTATATAAAATATTATTCCCTTTTTGATTTTAAATGCACTTTAGTATTTTCCGTAAAACCACACTAAAATGTTTTAATGCTAAGAATTTCTTAAATACTCTTCTTACATGTTGTAACTTATGTTTTAAATCACTTACCATGTTATATGACTATTTTAACTTATTAATGTCCATTTATGTTTTAATTACATTCTATCATGGACACTTTTATGATACACCCATTCATTATGATTTATGACATGAATGTGATACCCATTCCTCTCCATGGGTTCCCTTATGTTTATGTATGATTGAATATGTATGATTATTTATGTGGAAATAATATTAATGAATATGTTAATATGGGTGTGACCAAATATAAATCCAATTCATTGGTTAATGTTGAGTCTCATGATACGTTATGTGCAATAATCTTGGTGGTTAGCCTTGACTCGTGCTACCATGTGCAATGGTCTTAGTGGTTAACCTTGAATTGTGCTCCTCTATGTGCAACGAGCCTTGAATTATGCCAAAGTCTTGATTTATGTTTCTTCCACATTACTATGAATTCATTTTTATATGATCCCATGTTTATATGTTATGATTCCTCATGTTCCATGCCTTTTTATATCATTATGTTATTCCTTCTAACCATTGTGCTAAAGATTTATTCTTATGTTTATTTCCTTACCGGGATTTTCAGCCCATCCATTTGTTCATGTGATCCCTAGGTTACCCTATGCACATATAAGGGCTCAAAGGAAGTTAGGATCTCTTTATAAATATTAAATAATGAAGTGTTTTTTTGAGCCCCATGTTTTATGTTTTATGTAACAAGTATTAAAAGTCACTAGACTTTATGATCCTTGGATTGTAATCTAATGTATAATTATTCTAAAAATAATGTAATTTTATATGAAAATGGCTAGGGTTGATATACTTGGTATCATAGGATGGTTTAGTTATTTTTAGTGATTAGGAATAAATCAATTTATTAATAACCTTAAGGACGAGACTCAGTATAAGAAAAAATCCCTAAATTTTATTAAGTATAGAGTAAGTGGTTTATCAAGAAGATACATACCTGTCTGGATACAAAAAGGTAGAGGTGTCTCTGGCACATATGTATCTAGGGGTAAAACTTAAAAACACCGCTTTGATCTAGAATCAAATGGGAACTGGTGCATGACAATGGGCCTTACTACACTCTTGGTTTGAAACTTTCGGGGGGTATGATTTGGTAAATTCATGATCTTAGTACAAACCATTATTAAGGGAATAAAAAAATCCCATAATATTATAAGTTAAAAAATAGATCAAGGATAACCTATATTTAAACCTAGGTAATCACAAGTTAGGATACACTTCTCCTTTATAAGTTTATCCTCTTACGTCAAATTTTCCTTTTTTATGCTCAATAGATAAATATTCAAGCCCTATAATTGTATGCTCTTTTTCTTGGTTAATGTAGAGAAATATAAGATCATGTGAAAACAATCAATGTGATAGGGAATTTTTAAGATTTCCCCAATTCTATGGCTGATATGATGGTAACAGGTGCTCAAAACTTCATGAAAGTACTTGCTCAGTTGGCTCAAGTTATGAATAATAATTTGAATCATGTGGAAAAACCTCCTACTCCAAATAAAGAGAAATTTGTCATCGAATCCTTCATACAGAAAAGGACTCCCATTTTAAGAGGATCTTTCGATCCCCACCTCACGGAACATTGGATTAACTCCATTGAAAATATATTCACTGTCTTCCAGTACTCAAAATAAGAGAAATTCATACTGGCGGTCTATCATTTTGATGAGGAAGATGATACGTTGTGGACACTGATCAAGAATACCATGAACTAGGAGGAAATTGATTCTATGTATTGGGAGGAATTAAATATAATGTTTTTAAATAAATATTTTCCTTGAACCCTCTGTCTCAAGATGGAAAGAGAGTTCCTCAGACTCAAGAAGACAGAAGATGAGTCAATTGGGGCGTATGAAGCAAAATTCAAAAGGCTTTCAAGTTACACCTCTGGCTTTATCATGAATAGTGAAAGCAGGGTGGATCACTTCTCTAACAGAATAAAAATGAGTCTATGAAAAGCATTGAAGATTCGAGATTTTGATAGTTATGAGGAGATTTTCCATTGGGCCCTCAAGGTTGAAATAGAAATGAAAGACTATCAATGGTATCGTGGGCCCATTGAAAAGAATAGGAAAGTGGAATATAATGTGGGAGGCACCAAAAATAAATTCCATGATGGAAAGAAGATTGATAATACCATGTGTAAAAATTGTGGGAAGAATCATCTTAGAGACTATCTAAAGGGAAACAGAAATTGCTTCAAATGTGGAAAGTTAAGACATTTGGCTAAAACCTGCAGACAAGATATGGAGAATCCCGCTAATTTGGAAGAAGAAAGGAAGGTTCATATCAACACTCAGCCTATAATGTAGTGTTACAACTACAAGGATCATGGGTATTATGTGAACAATTTCCCTAAGCTGAGGGTTTTCAGATGCAATCAACAACAACTTCCAAGGTAACAAGGAAGGGCTTATGATATCACTACTACTGAGGTGGAGCCGAACAATGATGTGGTGACATTTATGCTAGTTATTCATTCAAGAATATAAAATATACTATTTTGTTATGGTTCTACACATTCTTTTATATCTTTCAAGTTTATTATAACTATTCAAACACCACCTCAAAATCTAGAGGATAAGATATCTCTAAGAATAGAAAATGGGCCAATCATTTCATCCATGTTTTATGACTCCTCTTCAATTAACGTTTGTGGAATGAACCTCCTAGAAAATCTCATCATACTTCCTTTATTGGAGTTCTACTCTATCTTGGGAATGTGTTGGATAACTTTTTAAAAATCCAACATAAACTGTCAGGAAAGAGAGATCAATATTCACATCCCAAATCATCCTCTAATTCTCTAAAAGTTTAAAGAGGAATATGAATCCTCTTTAGAATTAGTGTCTCAAGTGTTGATATAAATTCCTTATGAGAAAGCATTTCTAGCTTAAATGATTGATACAAAGGATAAGATCATGCTTGAAGACATTCCCATCGTGAGGGATAACATTGATGTATTCCCTAAAGAGTTATCTGGTCTTTCAACTGATCAAGAGGTTGAGTTCTCAATTGTACTTATTCTTGGATCTATGCCTATGTCAAAGACACCTTATAGAATGGACACCGTAGAGCTGGAGGAGTTGAAGAAGTAGTTATAGGAGAACCTATAGAATGGTTTTATATGCCCGAGTGCTTCCCCATAGGGTACATCAGTCCTCTTATTAAAAAAGAAGGATGGATCAATATTCCTATGAATTGATTGTCATGAGTTTAATAAAATAACGATAAAGAAAAATTATCCCCTGACACAGATAGATGACTTGTTCAATAATCTTTGTGGGGCCAATTATTTCTCTAAGGTGGAACTTCGGTCGGGATATCACCAATTAAAGGTGAAGAAGTAAGATATTCCCAAGACTGTCATTCAAACGAGGTATGGACACTATGAGTTCATAGTGATTCCCTTCAGACTCACTAATGATCCAACCATTTTCATGGATTTAATGAATATATTATTTAGATATTACCTTGAAAAGTTTTTGTTAGTATTTATTGATGATATTATGATATACTCTACGAGTAAGGAGGAACACAAGGAGCATTTGAATACCGTGTTAAATACTTTGCGAAGGGATAAGATGTAATCAAATTACATTAAATGTGAGTTTTGGATGGAGGAATTATCATTCTTGGGGAATAATATCACCAACAAAGGGATATCTGTGGACCCTTCTAAGACAAAGGTGATTGAAGAGTGGCCTAGTCCAACATTTTTAATGGGGATCCACATCTTTTTGGGTCTAGCTGAGTATTACCGACGATTTGTGAAGAACCTTTCATGATTTTCAAACCCAATGACCATACTGACATAGAAGGGACTAATTTTTGTCCGGACTAAAGAATGTGAATAATTTATTAAGGAGTTTAAAAAGAGGATAATCATTTCTCCAAAAATCACACTCCCAAAAAGTGGAGAAATCTTTTTTGTGTACCATGATGCTTCAAAAAAGGGCTTAGGCTGTGTGCTAATGCAAAATGATAAAGTGATATCCTACGACTCAAGGAAGCTGAAAATCCATGAGCAAAACTATCCTACGCATGATATGGAGTTGGCGGCTATAATCTTTGCATTAAAAATCTAGCGGCATTATCTTCATGGGGAGAAGTTTTAGATATATACTGATCACAAAAGTCGCAAATATATATTCACACAGAAGAGAGATTAATATGCGCCATCAAATATGGATAGAGTTCATCAAGGATTATGACTTCTCAATCCACTTCCATCTTGGTAAGGAAAATACGGTGGCAGATTCTCTAAGTAGAAAGGATCCTATATGTTTATCAATGATGAGAATTAAAAATGATCTGATATTATTAGATTTGTATAGGTTGGAAATGAGAATCATTAAGGGAGGAACATCATCAATCCTTTCTCAAATGATTGATCAACCATCCCTTGTGGAGAAAATAAGGGATTCTCAAAGAAAAGATGTGGAAATTCAGAAAAGGGTGGAAGCCATTATAAATGGGAAATCCTTCGAGTTCAAGATTATTGAGGAAGGAATTGTAAGATTTGGGTCATGATTATGTGTACCATCTGATACAGAGATAAAGAAGAAGATTCTAAATGACGCACATATATTGACCTTCTCTATCCACCCAGGGAGCACAAAGATGTATCAAGATCTCTGATAGAACTTTTGGTGGGATAATATGAAGGAGGAGATTTATAAGTATACATCAAAGTACCTGGTATGTCAAAAAGTGAAGCATAAAAGACAGAAGTCTAAGGGGATGATGCAACCACTCCCCATACCAACATGGAAGTGTGAGAACATCACTGTGGACTTTGTAACCGTACTTCTAACAACATCCAGAGAAAACAATGCTATATGGGTAATTAGGGATCGTCTTACAAAGACAAATCACTTTATCAAAATTCCAAAGGACTTATCATTAGATAAACTTGCACGGATATATATCAAAGAAGTGGTAAGGATGCATGGAGTACCACTATCTATTGTATCCGATCGAGATTTGAGATTCACCTCGATGTTCTAGAAAAGTCTCTAGCATGATCTAAGAAATGAACTGAACTTCACTACAGCCTATCATCCTCAAAGTGATGGAAAATATGAGTGAACTATTCATAAACTGGAAGATATGTTGAGAGAATGTTCTATGGACTTCAAAGGAAGATGAGACCAAAATTTTCTACTAATTGAATTATCCTACAACAATATTTTCCACTTGAGCATCTAAATGGAACCATACGAATCCATTTATAGGAAAAGGTGTAGAACACCAGCGTGTAAGGATGAATTCGGTGAGGATAAGCTGCTAGGACTTGAAATGGTCGAAGAAATAGTGGAGAAGGTGAGAACCGTTTAGCAGCACATCAAGGCATCCTAAAGTCATCAAAAGATTTATGCAGAAAATCATCGATGAGACCTTTAGTTCAAAGTCAGAGACATGGTATTTCTACACATATCTCCATAGAATATGGTCATAAGGTTTGGTAAGAAAGGAAATTTATATCCTAGGTACATCGGCCCCCTTCGAGATTGTTGATCGTGTCGGGGATGTGGCCTATCAACTAGCACTTCCACCTACCATGACCAAAGTACACGACATCTTCCATGTATCCCTCTTAAAGAAGTACATACCATAACCTTCACATGTACTCTCTTTAGAGGTGGTATAGTTGGAGAATGATATTTCTTACGAGGATAAGGTAGTGAATATCTCAGATCATAGAGATAAAGTTATACGTAACAAGACTACTCATCTAGTCAAAGTACTATGGCAGAACCATAAATACGAAAAGGTAACATGGGAACTGAAGGAGGCAATGAAGGGAAAGTACCCACACCTATTTATGGCTTAGATTGTAAAACTAAATTTCCAGGGTAAAATTTCATAAGGGGGGAATAATGTAACAACCTAATATTTTATCAATGGAAATTTATAATTATGTCATATAATCACATAAAATCACATCACAATGAAATAATAAGTACCAAGTGACCTTTAAACATAATTTTTACACTTCTGAGATTTGAATTTCGAAAATCTGCTATACACAGTTGTGATCAATAAGATGTTTGGAGTCCGATAAGGCAAACTTAATTTTTGGTGAATAAAAAATGACCCTTATGAATAGTAATGTTACTCTTATGAATAGTAATATGAACCTTATGAATAGTAAATTGGCCAAAAGAATAGTAACCTCACCCATGAATGTATAAATAATATTTTGGCATCTTATAAGTGATAATATGTCCATAGTAAAGTATTGATATTTTTTTAAGTTATAAAAAATTAATTATAATTAATCAATTAATTTAAAAGAAAATTTATTTTCCTAAAACTTTTTCATAAATTAAAAATTTTATTTCTTATGTTTTTAAGATAATTTTATAAGACCTTAAGTAATTTTTTGGAAGAATTATAAAATCAGTTATCATTTTGAAATCTGTATTTTTCAAGTAAATTATGATTTTAATTAAAAAATAAATTCATCATATTTAGAATTTTTTTTTGAAATATGGAGTTCATTTTTGGATTCTTGAAAGGAGCTGTCATGGGAGCTCTCAAATGAAGTGTGATTTTTTTGGTACTTGGGTGCAGCAGACTGGCTGACCAAGGTCGTCTCTCAAAGGAGAAAGTAAATTAAAACAACTTATTAAAGGTATTATAAAAATAAAATAAAAGATAATAAAAACACTACTTGAAAGGATGGGATTTTTTATCATTTATAAAACTAGAAGAAGTTTTTTGGAAGAAGATTTCAATTTTTTTGTTTTTAATTTTGAAATGAATTTTGATTAAAAACATGCAATAAGAAGATGATTTTTTAGAAAATATTTTAAATGGTGTAATTGATCTAAATCTACCTATTCACTCAATTACATATCATTATCATTTAAATTAAAATTAAATTAATTATGATCTCTTAATTTTTTAAATACCGAACCCTATGAGAATTAACTTTAACAGAGAGATGAAGTGAATTTAACCCTATGCTAACTCCAGAACATGAAATCGCAGCACCCTGCTTCGATGTTAAAAGGTCAGCTTATCATCAGTGGTAAATTAAGGAACATTTCCTCTATGAAAATTAGAATTAATTTGGTTTAGGGATTATATTCTAACACTAAAAATTGACCTCGTATGGTTTTGTATTATCAATCAAGTTTTCGCTCTCACAATTAATAGAAAATATCATCCTCGCATGTTTTTGGGTTAATTGTTCAATTTCTTACTTAGTTTAAATTAAATTAAAAACTAAACTAATTTATTATATTATGTAAATTACAGTATATCATTATTTTAATATAAATTAATGAAGAACGATAGAGGTCGATCGATTACTAAAAAAATCACTCTTCCATGGGCGGTGTAGTCATTGTAGAAACATTATACAAGTTCAAAGGTTTAGAAATGGTATAACACAATCTTGTTTCTACTATTTAATTCTAGAAAAAATAGGAATATTAATAGAAGAATAAAATTGAAAATAACAGAAGAAGTGGAAGAGAAACTAAGAGTCTATTGAAAGCACAACAACATTACAACAATGGAGAGGAAAAGTAGAGCATTTTGGTGGAGATCCTATCATGGTAGCTTCCATTATCCAATTGTGAATTGAAATAGTGTATAACCAATTCTCCTCTACTCACAATCTCATAATGATTGTCCCAAACCCTCTAAATGAGAAAAACACTAATGTATAGAGTGAAGGGGAGGTTAGGTTAAAAGAGGTTTCAAGTGTGAATGGGGAATCTCAGCCCAATATTTTAATCCAAATTAGACCACCAATTATTCTCCAAAACGTGAGAACTAGCTGTTATTCCAGAATAGAGATTTGTTCATAATTGAGTTTATGTGATCCTATCAAAATTTGGGCCCAATCTGAGGTCGTATGAATACCTTATGGCCCAAATACAGAACCAATATCCAATCTAGCAGGTCCATCCCACATTTGACTTCATCGTCCTTTTAGTCCGACCAAATGTACATTTTTTCTCCAATGTCCTGAACAAAAGTTGTATCCCATTAAGTCAAAAACACAGTTAAAAATGTTTATGTTCATATAATATACATTAAAATATTTATCTTTGAAATACGGCTGTGCACTATAAAGGGTAAAACTAGAATTTACATCAAATTTTCAAATGAATTATCTAATCTCAAATATTTTATAAATAACAATATTTAACACAATGTGAGTAAATTTTATCATTTATTATCAATAAAATATTAAATAAAAATGTGTTTTATCAACACCCACACACTTACCCTTTTTCACTCTTGGAAAATACCTCATATCATGTATTCGAAAAAAATTGTGACAAGATATGCACATTCATATTTCTCAATACAAAGTGAAAATATAGGAAAAGTAAGAATACCATAAAGAGTAAATATTAATAAATTTTAAATTCATTGTCTCATAAATTGTGTCAAAACAAAATCCAGTGAGATTCATAGAACTAATCATAGCGAAACAAGTCATGGGTCTACCATGCCACTAATTCTCCACATGTGTGTGTGTCAACCATTCCAAGATAGTCTCTACACCCTTTATCTAGTATATTTAGGTCAATAAAAACTTCTCTTCTTACCTAATTCTATTCCACCAAACCTATTCAACATCCTTTATAATCAAATTCCCACTACTGGAAATTCAGGCTATAGCCACAGTTTTAAACCATTGCTATAGGTCATCAAACCATGGCTATAGGTAATAGCCACGGTTTGAGAAATCGTGGCTAAGTTTGGCGTGGCTATAGGCCTAAACTTATAGCCATGGTTTGGAACCGTGGCTCTAGGTCTACAGCCACGGTTCAAACCGTGTCTCTAGGTATACAACCATGGTTCAAACCATGGTAATATCTCTATAGCCATGGTTTAGAACCGTGGCTATACTAGAGGAGGGATAAAGTTTATTTCCACGGTTTGAAACCGTGGCATTAGACCTTTAGCTATGGTTTGAAACTGTGGCAATAGACCTATATCCACGGTTAAAAACCAGGGCTATAGGGTCTGGAAAACCATAAAAAATAGCCCCTACCCCCTGCACACCCCCGTAGTATCCCACCCTCTGGAAAACCCCTCCCTCCTGGACACTGGACACCCCCACCATACATAAACCCCCCCTGGACAGCCCCCCTGCAAAGCCCCCCTCCTTGACAGACCCTGGACACCCCCCATACAGACCCTAGAAACCTCCCCCCAGACCCTAGACACCCATAAAAGAGACCCTGGACACCCCCCTGACAGACCCTGGACACCCCCCAGACACACCCTGGACCCCCCACCCAGATAGACCCCGGACACCCCCAAGACAGACCCTGGACACCCCCCAGATAGACCCAAGACACCCCAAGACACCCCCAGACCCTGGACACCCCCCAGGCCCTAGATAGATCCCCCTGGATAGCCCAGACCTCCACTCCCCTGGACAACCACCCCCTACCCTTCTGGACAGAGCCTGGACCCCCCAGACCCCCACTCCCCTAGACAGACCCCACCTCCCACCCTCCTGGATAGACCCTGACCCCCCCAGACCCCCACTCCCTTGGAAAGACCCCCCTCCCACCATCCTGGACACACCCTGAACCCCCCCCCCCCCAAAAAAAACCTGGACACCCCCCAGACCCTGGACAGATCCCCCTGGACACCCCCAAGAACCTAGACACCCCACCCCTTTCACCCCCGGCAAGTTACCCCCTTCCAATCCCCCCTGCCAGTCCTGCCCCCCCAAACCTGGACACCCCCCAGACCCCCAGGAGAGACCCCCCCAGATAGACCCTGGACAGACCCACCCAGACCCTGGACACCCCCCAGAACTTGGACCCCCCAGAACCTGGACACCCCACCCCTTGCACCCCCCTTTCCAGTTACCCCCCTCCCCCTGCCAGTCCCCCTACTAGTCCCCTCCCCCTTCTAGTTTCCCCCACCCCCTTCTAGTTCCCCCTCCCCCTTACAGTCCTCCCCCCCAAACCTATACACCCCCAGACCCCCTGAAAAAAACCCTCCAGATAGACCCTGGACAGACCCCCCAAATCCTGGACACCCCCCAGAACCCGAAAAGATCCCCCTGAACCCCCCTAAAACCTGGACACCCCACCCCTTGCACCCCCTACCCCCTGCCAGTCCTTCGAGAGACTAGCCCAATAGAAAAGAATATTTATGCATTGAAAAACCAACAAAAACCCTTGATGACATCAAGGAAAACAGAAACTCTGTTAATAGTGGACCCAAGAAGCCAAGGACTGAAGCTTTTCATCATCCAAAATATCTCAAACGCAAGAAGAAACATCATAATAGCTTCATTCAAGAAGGTTGCATGCTCAAGCATGTTCTAAAACTGGCATGAGTACATTTCAAAGCCCCCATAGTGCAGGTCTGCAAACATCCACTGTACAATGCCATTGAGTAGAACCGGTTGAAAAAGAGAAACAATGCAAGACAAAGAAGAACATGCTTTTGAGAATTAGAAGAATCTCAACAGCTTCATTTCCAAGGGATTTCATTAAAATTGAAGCTTGGATTCTTTTTAAATTCATCTTCCACTTTGATGAACATCCTCTTTTTGATATCAAGATATGCATCCACTGACATATCTCTATTTTTATATTGTCTAAATATAGTAGTGCTTTCACAATCTTGGAGGAATCGTTTTCTATCCAAAGATGGTTCGATTCTCTTTTACCAGCAATTTCAATGTCCATAATAATGCCCATAATTTCTACCTCCAGAGTAGTAGATATGCCACATGAACCATAAAAGAATTCAATCACTTCGCCATTACTATCTATGAAGATAGTGTCATATCCTGATGGGCATGGGTTTCTTCTAGAGGAGCCATCAGTGTTTAATTTGATCTAATATCCAAAGTGGGGTGTCCAAAAAACTTCTAGAGTCCTCTACGGGGTGGGAAAGTTACCTGGGATTTGAAGATGTCGAAGGATCAGAAAATTAGAAATTGTGTTACTACACTGTTCAGGATGCATCGAGTTGGCATGTTGTATTGCAACAAGGACCTTCCGTGTGATCATCTTCACATTGAAGCATGAACAATTATGCAAAATATCATTCCAACATGTCCAGATTTCATGAAAAATCTCTACACAAGAATTTCTGAGTAGGAATTTGATCTGCTTTGAGTGAGGCGTTAAATGAATTTCCGCAAGGAAAGAGTAGATGGAGTCTGTATGGGTGACATGCATATTAAAGATTAGCAGCACATTCTCCTATAAAGAGACAATTGTTTTACATCTAAGGAACAGGTGATTAATATCTTCCATGTGTTGGTGAAAAAACACACATTTAGAGCACAGATATATACCAAATTTCTATAGGTTCATGTCCACTGGGAGTTTATTTGATAACAGCCTCCAGAATAGAGTATACCTGGAGGGGGAAAGCCATTTATTATTCCAACTAATATTCCAGTGGGTGTGTCCTTGTATTAAGTTCAAGTAGAAACTTTTCGAGTCAAGATTTCCATTAGATGTCTCCTTCCATAATAGAATGTATTTTTGATGAATGAAGTTATAATTTTCTACAAGTAAAGCAATATCATCTTGGAATGATCCCATTTCTTCCAGAAGATCCCTGATTCGAATGTTTTGATTGATTCCACCTCTGTCATCATTAACCTTGTTAATAAGGGGTTCTCCTATCCAGTTGTCATACCATAAATTTAACGATATTTCTCATCCATCCATGCATCGAGGTCATTTGGAAAATCAAGATTTTATAAAATTACGTAGGCATCCCTATAAGCTGGGTCATTTTCATCATCCTCACTGGATGACTCATCCTAGTCAGAAGAATTGGAGGAGATTTCTGAAGCATCTAATGAGGTAGACACCATTTTAGTAGGGGATGGCTGGGGGGTATTGTGTTTTGGCCCTTCATGTTGGCAGCTAGGGAACATGTGATAATTGTTCTTTTAAAATTGTAAGTATCCCTACATTTCCAGGCATTTCTATCACTTAGAGTGATGAAGTCATCAGATTCAACCAATGCTTTCTTCCCTTTCCTATCCCTTGATTTTAGGAAGTCTTCTTCCAATTGGCAGGGTTTTTCAATCTCTACATGCGCAAGGGATCTTCATGATCCTATTTCACCTCTTCTTTATCTATTTGTATAGGTTTTATTGCTTCAAGAATAGGTGAGTCAGCAATAAAGACTTGCTTTCCTTCTTTAGAAGTTCTGAGGTCCACATGCAAGGGATCTTTATGATTCGATTTCACCTCCTCTATATCTCTTTGTATAGGTTTTCTTACTTCAAGAATAAGTGAGTCAACATTGAAGGTATCTTACTTTCCTTCTTTATAAGTCCCGGGGATTTTCAAGGTCTCGGCATCATAATGGGAGGGTGGCTGAATCTTAAGAGATTCTAGGGGGATACTTGTTATTAGTGCAGTTAGTAGAAACTGTCTGAGAAACAGGGGGCATTATGGCGGTTTCCTTGTAACAACCTGATATTTTATAATAAGTATTCTTTTTAATTTATTTGATTTCATGTGTTTTATACTACAAAAAGATTATCTTGTTCTATACTCAACAATGTATTAGCTTGCAGTATACGAAACACTATTCTTAGATTGTGTTACACACAATTTCAAGTTCATTGGATAATAGTCATTCTACGCAACATTGAGTGTATATATATATACATATTCAATGTATAAATGAAATATGGTTGGATTCTATTATATGAAACAGCAAAGGAGTCTTTCACAACATGCAACCCTAACTTGGCTTTCATTACACGCAATCGCGACCTTCCTCGATAGCTTGCGTCGTACGTAATACCGAGTTTCACTAAACAACGATATGCTATTAAAATATTATTAAAACTAGCCGTTATGAATAGTAATAACCACTTTTTGAAATTTTGTAAATTTTATTTTTCAAAATGGACTTCATTTTTTGATTCGGAATATCGAAATTAGCCTAGGGTGAAATTTTGGTATTTTTCTGGAAACTTTTAATTTTTGATGAATAGTGAAAACACAGGGTTACTATTTAAAAACCAAATTTTTATTTAAATAATTATTTATTTTATTTAAATTTATTTTAGTTAAAAATAGATACATAATACCTATATAATTTCAATGTAATTCATTGGAGTAATTTTATAATAATTTTAGATATATAAAAATTTTATTGAACTTTTCACCGTCTTTTACCCACCTCCTAGGAGAATTTGCAAATTTACATAAAACTTAATTTTACCGCTTATGTGAGTGGAATTTCAAAAAAATCTGAGAGACACGTTTGATTTCAGTAATTAAGATGTGGTTCAATGAGATGAAAATAATTTTTGGTGAATAGTAACTTTTTACTTTTATTTACCACGGTTAAAAGTAAATAGGGTAATTAAGGGTAAAAATGATATTATTATTACCCTAACACATGTCCTAATTCTATTGGATAAGTGTAATTCGACCAAAAACAACCTTATAAATAAAATATGACCATTTAGGCCCACTTGGATTATATTAGGACATTTATTATTAATTTATTTAAAGAAGGGTTAAAATAGTTAAAATCAAAGTTTAATAAGTAAATAATTTTTAATATAGGGTTATACATATGATAAATTCGACTATAAATATTCATTAGAACACTAAAAATATTTCATACATAATGGTATTTTATTTTTAATTTTTAGACATTAAATAAGGTAATTTATTTGTGACACAAAGATGATGCAGTAATTATCTTATTAATGAAATATTGACATAATTAATGTTATAAATACCCAAATAAATGTAATTTGAGACTTTTAATGAATTAAATTAATTTTATAGGATAATATGACATGTTAGTATTGATTTAATTAACTTTTTTCGAATTAATAATTCTTTTATGAGTTTTGCAAAAATCAATTACTAAATAGTGTCAAAATTGACATAAAATAGTTTTTAAAACAAATATTATATTATTGATTGTTTTTTTATTCCTAAAAATATAAGGTTCGGCCAAGATACTTATATCATGATAGGTGTATCATTAAATGACCACTTGGGGGTCACTTAGATGTATATGGTAAGTTTATTAACTATATAATATAAAAATACAAAGTGACATGGTAAATGTCAATCTAATTAACTAAGAGTTAAAACTAAAAGTTAAGGTTAATATAATAACCTAGACTTGTCTAAATTCTATTGGATGAGATTATTTCTACCCCTCCCCACCTTATATTAGAAATATATCAATTTTGATCTATTAAAAACCTAATTTTACTTTATAATAAAATAATATTTTTAGTTATTCCAAAGGTGGCCCTCTCCTCCCTTATAAAAGGGAACCTCCTTCCTCTCCTCCTCACACAAATTTGAGCCTTCAAACTCGTCAAATACATGAAAAATTCTCTTCTAAACTTCCCTATAAACATCCTAGAGGTCCTGGTCTACTTCAAATACCAATCTTAGTGCCCTAAGAGGAGGTTTCAAAGAGGCGTATCGAAGAAGAGGTAATTTCTTCTACCGATTCTTTCCCGCTTCTTTCTTCTTCAACTTCTTCTTCTTTAGTTGTTTCATTATAAAGTAATAACATCAGTATCACTAATATACTGATATGTTATTATAAATATTAAACAACCCCATTTCACCTTCTATCCATTCTACAGAAAACAAAATCACCGCACGTGCGTATGTACGGAATACCGTCTCCACGCCGTGGTGTAATATGTTTTTCCACCAACACCTTACACGGATGGGTATAATGGTGTAAAGAATAACTATACATAGTTATTATAACATAATACTAATTATAATATTTTGTATCATCCACTCCAATTCAATTCAATATTTATGGAAACGATATCATCGCTCGTGCGTACGTACGGACTACCGTCTCCACAACGCGATGAGATTCATTCTCCATGTTAACCATTTAAGAATGATTATAAAGTATATATAAGCAATAATAATGAAATATATGACATTATAAAGCTACTGTATTTATGTATATATATATGTATGTCATCTAATTAATTCCATTCAACTCAATAAGGAAACGAAAATAGCGTTCATGCATACGTACGACCTACCATCTCCATGAACGATGTATTTATTTCCATTTATCGATCTATTATATATATGTATATTACGAATATATATTATATATAAATCATGTTTTATATTCTGGAATTAAGTAATCATGATCTAAGTAAACATATGAATAATCACAAGTCAAAACACGGATGACAAATGAAACGATTTTACCCAAAACACTCTTTAACATGGAATTTACAAAAGAACGGGTAATATAAAGTCATAAGTGAACCATATATGATATCATAACAACGAATATGATTCTGTAATAAGTCAATGACATTATTTAAATCATTATATTGGAGGTTCGGATACATATTAAGCATATCAGACATAAGGTAAGGGATAACTTTTCCAATCTCGCTCTTATCCGAGATTGTTTATTCGTAAGTATTTACTGGGGTTACTGTTCTCATCCATGTCCATGTTTCCTAAAAATAGTTTCATGAATGTTTAATTTCCTTTTTACCCATTTTTGACTTTTTCTACATTGTATGAATGGAATCTTTCTTTTACGAGGTACTTTTTGACTTTTCCGGCAAAAGTACGAGAAGAATGTTTTTTTAACTTATACGACACGAATGAATTTTTACGGTTTTATAAAGCTTTATTTTCATGAAGCTTCCTCCAAAATATTTCATGAATATTTTCAACAAAATCCTTTTCTTTTAAAATTGGATGACATTTTGTGAAAATAAAATGATTTTGAAGATGAAAGGATATTTTCCTCAAGAATTAATTTCAAGTGTTTTATCAAAACCATTTTTCATCTAAGATGACATTATTTCATATGTGTATGTTTCAAGTATCATGTCTCTATGGTTTACATGGTTTCAATTTTCTTATTATGAAATGATATCCATTTCTTTTATATGGATTATGTGATGATGGGATGATGTTTATGAAACCCATTTTATTCGTTGGGTTATTATGAATGATGTATGTTTATTTTGTGTCACAAGTAAAAATGATTTCATTATGAGATGGGTGAGACCTATATCTACCTCCAATGCATTGGGTAAAGATTTATATCTCATGAGATAGACATGACTGGAATGGAAAGTTAAACCGGTTCAGTAATACATGACTGGAACGAGGAGTGAACTCAATTCAGAAAGGGACTTTGTCCACTAAGATGGTCTTAGCAGCAATGCCTTGGCTAATATGGAAATCATATCATGTGCTTAATGGATGCCACAATTACATGTTTTATTCCCATGCTATTTTATCATTATTAATGTTTCTTTATGATCTATACTTTACATACTTCCATGTTTTATGTCATTGCTCAAGCTTTTGATGTCTAAACATTATGTTCATGTTTTTAAGTTCGAATGTATATGGTATGTTTTATTTTATCCATGCTTACCCTTACTGAGAAGTGAACTCACCCTTTTTATGTTTTATTTTCCCCAAGATATAAAGAAAGGTTTTAGGTATGAAAAAAAGGGGAGATCTTTATGGGAGATGTTGAAGATCTTTCACCACGATTAGGAGATTACGTTCTAAGTTTCCAAAGACACTAAACTATTACGGTCCTTGTGTGTCTGTTTTTGTTATGTATTAAGTATTACACAAAATTAATGTAATGTTCATGTACGTCAAGCTTCGGTTCTCTACAATTGGTATCAGAGGAAAGGTTTAGTCAACCTTTGGAAACTAGGATGCGAGAACTTTAGTGAGATCCCTAGAGATATTTCTAAGGTATGTCTAGAGATGTCCCTAAGGATAGGTATACATATAGGATATAGTCCTAGAACTATGGTAACAATCTTAGAATTTAACCTAAGATGTTAGATATTGAGGGTGCTCCCCCTTTACTATGTTGTTTTCCCTAGCATGATTTTTGCCTCTCACACTATTCTTTTTGGGTTTTAGAAAATGGCTGGAAACAGGAAGATTCATGATAATGGAGGATATGGTGGACAATGGAATGATATTATTCATGATCAACCAACTGAAATGGGATTTGGAAGTCCAAACATCATTATTATGCCTAATCAGCAATCTCATAATATGATCAATAATATCAACTTTGGTAAGTTTCCTAACTCAGATAATAAGAGAAAGATGGAGTTTTATGATGATCATAGAGGAAAGAAAGTTCAATTTCCCTCATGTAAATCATGTGGGAAGAGGAATTGGGGAGATTGTTTCAAAGGAACTAGAAGATGCTTTGGGTGTGGAAAAGAAGGACACAAAGCAAGTAAGTGCAATGGAAAAGGTTCAGTTAACAACATGGAAAAGGATAATGGTATTTCTACGACATCAACAATGATTAGATGTTTTAAATGTGGAATGTATGGGCATTATGCAAACCAATGCCCTAAGGGAAAATCTCATGAAGAGAATCAGCATGGTCATACGGGTAGTATTTATGTGGATGATGATGAAGAGACTACAAATGAAATATGAGATGAAAGAAATGATGAAGCTCAGTTAGTGGTTAAAGAAGTTAGTGGAATGATTGTATGTTTATAAAGAATAATGTATGGTACTATGGAATAAAGAATCATCTAAGGATTGTTACACTATTGTTTTTCCTAAAGTATTTGGAAGTATATGTTGAATGGTACCGGTAACCATGGATGGTTATTCAGATATTTTTGGAAAGTAGATGATATGCGCATAATGAAGGGATAAGGAGAAAATGAAATGTTTGACAGTATTCATGAGCTCATGATTGTTATAAGGACCAATTGATATCATGGTTTGAGTATATAGAATTTTTGGATTTTGGTATGTGGAAAGAGTTAACTTTTGACAGCATTCATGTTTTCACTAAGGTTTAATGGGTATTCATTTTTCAAGAAAATACATGATTAAGGTATTCAAATGATTGGAATGTGACCAACAAGATATATGGGGGATAAATGATGGTATTAACATGCTTGGTAGATAAACTTTCTAGTAATTGTTTTCTTTATACTATGAGCTTGGACCGAAGTATTTTAAATAAGCCTAAAGATTAGAATGGATTATGTTGGACATAAGTTATTATTGTTTAAGGATATTACTTTTTTCGATATTATTGATGGAATGTTATAGTAATGTAGTTTTAGAAAAAGGACAACCTGCAAGACGGGCGACAACCCATCGCGTCGGACAAGGCTGTGGGAGTCGAACCCACAACCGAAGTGCAACTGGCCTTTATCGCCTACCACTAGCCTACAGGAAGTACCTGTTTAGTAGAAAATAGTTTTAATATATTAAGCAGTATGATATATGAAGTATAAGTCCATTTCAGAAACCATATATGATTAACTTCACCATAGATGGACTTATGTATATTTGATAACTTTTGCTTGAAACAGAGGGAATGACCCATCATTCTATCACATGATCTGCAAACTCTTCACGAATAACAAATTCAACTTCATTTATTTAAGAGATGAAGTGTAAATTGTTCAAATCACGAACAACAGTGAGATTGTACCAAAATCAAGCAAGTATGTCTTCTAATTAAAAATTTTCAACTTTAGGGAAATGATATTGAAAACCAAAAATGTTGGCCTAGTTCTCTTATATCGGATGAATCAGATGGTACCTTAGATCATCACAAATTTATGGCTTTGTGATTGAGGGCTTTTTCATAGCCATGTTCTCTACCACTCTCCATCAGAACATGATGGTCAGATTTCTCTTCCATATCCATATTTTCACCTATGTTCTCCTATGTGGAAACCCAATGATTAGTTTATTTGGGTAACCGTTACGTTTCATACTTTAGTTTTTAAAGTTAAGTTTAGGTATTTAATTTTATGATGTGGATTTTAATTAAATAAACTTTCAAGTAGAAAACCATTCATAACCCCGATGAATTTCGAGGGAGAAATTCATTTTAAGGGGGGTAGAATGTAACAACCTGATATTTTATGATAAGTATTCTTTTTAATTTATTTGATGTCATGTGTTTTATGCTACAACAAGATTATATTGTGATATACGCAACACCGTATTAGCTTTCAGTATACGCAACACTATTCTTAGATTGTGTTACACACAATTTAAAGTTCGTTTGATAATATTCATTCTATGAAACATTGAGTATATATATATATATATTTAATGTATAAATGAAATATGGTTGGATTCTATTATATGAAACAACAAAGGAGTCTTGCACAATACGCAACCCTAACTTGGCTTTCATTACACGCAATCGCGACCTTCCTCGATAGCTTGCGTCGTACGCAATACTGAGTTTCACTAAACAACGATATGCTATTAAAATATTATTAAAACCAGCCGCTATGAATAGTAATAACCACTTTTTTAAATTTTGTAAATTTTATCTTTCAAAATGGACTTAATTTTTGGATTCGGAATATCGAAATTATCCTATAGTGAAATTTTGGTATTTTTCTAGAAACTTTCAATTTTTGATGAATAGTGAAAACACAGGGTTACTTTTTAAAAACCGAATTTTTATTTAAATAATTATTTATTTTATTTAAATTTATTTTAGGTCAAAATTGATACATAATACCTATATAAGTTCAATATAATTCATTGGATTAATTTTATAATAATTTTAGATATATAAAAATTTTATTGAACTTTTCACTGTCTTTTACCCACCTCCTAGGAGAATTTGAAAATTTACATAAAACTTAATTTTACCGCTTCTGCGAGTGGAATTTAAAAAAATCTAAGAGACACGGTTGATTTTAGTAAGTAAAATTTGGCTCAATGAGATGAAAATAATTTTTTTTGTGAATAGTAACTTTTTACTTTTATTTACCACGGTTAAAAGTAAATAGGGTAATTAAGGGTAATAGGATATTATTATTACCCTAACACATGTACTAATTCTATTGGATAAGTGTAATTCAACCAAAAACAACATTAGAAATAAAATATAACCATTTAGTCCCACTTGGATTAGATTAGGACATTTATTATTAATTTATATAAAGAAGGGTTAAAATAGTTAAAATCAAAGTTTAATAAGTAAATAATTTTTAATATAGGGTTATAAATATGATAAATTAGACTATAAATATTAATTAGAAATCTAAATCTATTTCCTACATAATGGTATTTTATTTGTAATTTTTAGACATTAAATAATTTAATTTATTTATGACACAAAGATGATGCAATAATTATCTTATTAATGAAATATTGACATAATTGATGTTATAAATACCCAAATAAATGTAATTTGAGACTTTTTATGAATTAAATTAATTTTATAGGTTAATATGACATGTTAGTATTGATTTAATTAACTTTTTTCGAATTAATAATTCTGTTATGAGTTTCACAAAAATCAATTACTAAATAGTGTCAAAATTGACATAAAATAGTTTTTAAAACAAATATTATATTATGGATTGTTATTTTATTCCTAAAAATCTAAGGTTCGGACAAGATACTTATATCATGATCTTTGTATCATTAATGGACCACTTGGGGGTCTCTTGGATGTATATGGTAAGTTTATTAACTATATAATATAAAAATACAAAGTGACATGGTAAATGTCAATCTAATTAACTAAGAGTTAAAACTAAAAGATAATGTTAATATAATGACCTAAACTTGTCTAAATTCTATTGTATGAGAGGATTTCGACCCATCCCCACCTTAGCTTCTAAATATATCAATTTTGAGCTATTAAAAACCGAATTTTACTTTATAATAAAATAATATTTTTAGTTATTCCAAAGGTGCCCCTCTCCTCCCTTATAAAAGGGCACCTCCACCCTCTCCTCCTCACACCAATTTGAGCCTTCAAGCTCGGCCAATCCATGAAAAATTCTCTTCTACACTTCACTAGAAACATCCTAGAGGTCCTGGTCTACTTCAAAGTCCAATCTTAGTCCCCTAAGAGTAGGTTTCAAAGAGGCGTATCAAAGAAGAGGTAATTTCTTCTACCGATTCTTTCAAGCTTCTTTCTTCTTCAACTTCTTCTTCATTATTTGTTTAATTATAAAGTAATAACATAAGTATCACTAATATACTGATATTTTATTATAAATATTAAACAACCCCATTTCACCTTCTATCCATCCTACAGAAAACAAAATCACCGCGCGTGCGTACGTACGGAATACCGTCTCCACACCGTGGTGTAATCTGTTTTTCCACCAACACCTTACATGGATGGGTATAATGATGTAAATAATAACTGTACATAGTTATTATAACATCATACTAATTATGATATATTGTATCATCCACTCCAATTCAATTCAATAATTATGTAAATGATATCATCGCTCGTGCGTACGTACGGACTACCGTCTCCACGACGCGATGAGATTCATTCTCCATGTTAACCATTTAAGAATGATTATAAAGTATATATAAGCAATAATAATGAAATATATGAAATTATAAAGCTACTGGATTTATGTATATATATATGTATTTCATCTACTTAATTCCATTGAACTCAATAAGGAAACGAAAACAACATTCATGCGTACGTACGGCCTACCGTCTCCATGAACAGTGTATTTATTTTCATTTATCGATCTATTATATATATGTATATTATGAATATATATTATATATAAATCATGTTTTATATTATGGAATTATGTAATCATGATCTAAGTAATCATATGAATAATTAAAAGTCAAAACACGGACGACAAATGAAACGATTTTACCCAAAACACTCTTTAACATGGAATTTACAAAACAACGGGTAATATAAAGTCATAAGTGAACCATTTTGATATCATAACAATGAATATGATTCTGTAATAAGTCAATGACATTATTTAAATCATTATACAGGAGGTTTGGATACATACGAATCATATCGGACATAAGGTAAGGGATAACTTTTCCAATCTCGTTCTTATCCGAGATTGTTTATTCGTAAGTATTTACTGGGGTTATTGTTCTAATCCATGTTCATGTTTCATGAAAATGGTTTCATGAATGTTTAATGTCCTTTTTACCCATTTTTGACTTTTATACATGGTATGTATGGAATCTTTTATTTACGAGGTACTTTTTGAGTTTTCCGGGAAAATTATGAGAAGAATGTTTTTTAACTTATACGGCACGAACGAATTTTTACGGTTTTATACAGCTTTATTTTCATGTAGCTTCCTCCAAAATATTTCATGACTATTTTCAACAAAATCCCTTTCTTTTAAAATTGGATGACATTTTGTGAAAAGAAAATGATTTTGAAGAAGAAAGGATATTTTCATCAAGAATTCATTTCAAGTGTTTTATCAAATCCATTTTTCATCTAAGATGACATTATTTCATATGTGTATGTTTCAAGCATCATGTCTCTATGGTTTACATGGTTTCAATTTTCTTATTATGAAATGATATCCATTTGTTTTATATGGATTATGTGATGATGGGATGATGTTTATGAAACCCATTTTATTCGTTGGGTTATTATGAATGATGTATGTTTATTTTGTGGCACAAGTAAGAATGATTTCATTATGAGATGGGTGGGACCTATATCTCTCTCCAATGCATTGGGAAAAGATTTATATCTCATTATATAGACAAGACTGGAACAGAAAGTTAAACCGGTTCAGTAATACAGGACTGGAACAAGGAGTGAACTCGATTCAGAAAGGGACTTTGTCCACTATGATGGTCTTGGCAGCAATGCCTTGGCAAATATGGAAATCATATCATGTGTTTAATGGACTCCACAATTACATGTTTTATTCCCATTCTATTTTATCATTCTTAATGTTTCTTTATGATCTATGGATTACGCACTTCCATGTTTTATGTCATTGCTCAAGCTTTTGATGTTTAAACAGTATGTTCATGTTTGTAAGTTCGAATGTATATGGTACGTTTTATTTTATCCATGCTTACCCTTACTGAGCATTTGAGCTCACCCTTTTTATGTTTTCTTTTCCCCAGGATATAAAGAAAGATTTTAGGTAAGAAAACAAAGGGAAGATCTTTATCAGAGATGTTGAAGATCTTTCACCACGATTAGAAGATTACGTTCCAAGTTTCCAAATACACTAAACTATTATGGTCCTTGTGTGTCTGTTTTTGTTATATATTAAGTATTCCGCAAAATTAATGTAATTTTCATGTACGTCAAGCTTCGGGTATCTACATTCCTTTTCCACCCAAATATATTTATAGAGAGGGGGAGGTTGAGGGTCATTACATTGAGTCACACATCCATTCATAGAGTGACCAATTCGTGAGAATTTTTTGCAGAAAGTTGGGCATTATTAAATCACGGAATTACCACGGCATGACCGTGGCGTGACCGTGGCATGACCGCGGCGTGACCACGGCATGACCGCGGCGTGACCGCGACGTGACCGCGGTGTGACCGCGGTGTGTCAGCCTGGTCCAGTGACATCCACGGGGCAGCATATTCCATCCAGGAGCGAACAGAGCGGGAGGAGGTGGGGCAACATTCCGGTCGTTGCCCCACTAGCAGAAATTTTGATTATTCAGTCTTAACATTGATCACAAGACTCATGGAATATTATCATTGCGAACTTCCACGGGGTGTCGTCCTGGAGTAGGGCCAAATCATGGCATGACCGCGGCGTGACCGCGACATGACTGCGGTGTGTTGGCCCGGTCCAACGACATCCGCAGGGAATCATCAATGAGAAATTAGTTCAGTACACCAATGGTAAATCAATTATTCTATTAGGGAATTAAAGAATTAGCAAATTTGAGGGAATAATGTTTGACTGCTGGAAAATATTTGAAAAATACTGAAACATTCTGGTTAACCTGAATACTAGTGATCGATCTTGAAAGAAGTGATTTCAAAATTGATGCATGTCAAACCCCATTAAAAAGACATAGAAGAAGAAGGTAAATGAGACTTCAAGGTACCAAATAATAGATAAGGTGAAGGATGGGAAACTATGAAGGGAAGGAGTAGACCCAGAGGCATCTCCAAACCCCTGAAACCTCAAGTCACCAGTGATGCTTAGTAATGTTTCTCATGGATGAGAAATCATATAGTGGATAGTTTTTAATGACTATGGATTTTTTTGGGTTCTTAAAATTTAATTTTGGTGATTTCTAATTAAAATGATAAAGTTTTAATTGAAATTTTATGTTTCGGGTGGATGGATTTAGTAAAGGGGGGAAGAAGTATGTGGTGTTTCTAAAAAGAAGTAGATGGGGCCACCGATTAGCTATTAAAATCACCAAGAACATATTAATAGTGATAGTTGGAAAAGGTTGGATCTAGACTAACTACCGGATGGTTGATTGTTGGAACCAAAAATTTTGTGGCCATTGGTTGGTTGGTGGTTTTCCACTGGGTAATCGGTGCCTTCCTTGACCTAGTTTTTCATAAGGGGAATTTATGTCATTTTTATCATGGATTTTGGGGGTGGATTAGAATGGAAATGGAGTATCTGTTCAACTTAGTTTCAAATAGGATGATATGGATGGCATGAGAGGATGTTTTCTCATAAGATTTAAATAAATTAATGCTAATCTGTGATGACTAGAGGATTGGATGACCCCTGATATACCTAATTCGGTGAGGTTTGGAGATCTATCAATGTGTAGGAATACCTAGAGTAATACACCATGGGATCAGGAAAATCACAGGTTACATAACATGTAATCTGACATTACTGGTACTGTGGGACCCCTGGGCTGTGGAACTAGGCTTTTGATTGGATTTAAATATCACATGCCATGTGACCTAGTCACAAAACATGGGACCAATCTTAAAAGTCTAACGACACTTAAAGAGTGTCTTGGTTCAAACAACCGTTTTAATAAAACGAGGGAAACCCCCTAAAGGGATATAAAAAGGGCCATGTATGATGCATGATTTATGACTAACAACAACATCAAGTATAATAAAAACATCAATTCAATAATATTAAGCAAGGTATACCACTGTGAGTTTTCGTAGACAGCGCACCTCCGTTGGAGGGGTTTTATTACAAAACCATGACTTATTTATCAAATGAAACAATTATCTTAACTAACACTTATTCAAGAATTGAAATTTAATATAAACATGCAGAATGAAGAAGGCAACTAAATGAAATTTAAAACATTCTTGAATTAAATAGGCTAGGAGAGGGACCCTACCTCAACCTCAAGGCACATTTGCTTTTGACGACGACAACTCTAATCTTTCTTTTTTCCTCTTGCATGCATATGCAACTTAACATATATATAAGGACACCTAGCCCCTATGTACATATTTTCATGGCCAAATATGCACAAGGGGGTCCTTAGATATATGTTTATACTTGCATATACCCTTTTACACTTACACGCGTATGCATTTTTCATATCTATATATAAGCACACCTAGTCCCAATATATATATTCATACTGCCATGAGTGAATATATATAAAGGGGGAAATTATATATGAATATGACTACCTATGAATACACATGTAAGCCTTCATCAATGGAGACTTGAATCCACCTCAAAGAAATCTAAAACACATAACTAAAATATAAGGAACCCAAAAATCAAAAAATCCCTAATTAAAATTGGGCCAAAGAATAAAATTGGAATAAAACTCACCCAAATCTTGAACTCATTGTCTTTGGTGGTGGTGGATAGAACCGGTCTTATCATAAGAAACCACCTATAAGAAAATAGTGGGAAAAGAATTGAGATATAACAACTTCTTATATATATGTGATTTGTGTGTCAACTGTACAAGATAAATGATACACGAATACATAACCAAGAATGAACAAATAATATTCAAATTGATATGTACATCCCAATAATAAATAACATGATCCTCAATAAAGCTCTTTATTTTTCAAACATCACCTTCAATTGCCTATTCAAAAATAAAAAATCACCAAAATAAGAGAATAATGTAAACCTCCATCATCACTTAAAAGAATGAAACAAGGATTAGACATTATTCTTAGCTGGGAAAATGATGTTGAAGAACACGACAATTTGATTAATGATCAAAGGCTCTTAATTGAAATTAAAAATCTGGTCCTAGACACTATTAGGCTATCCACTGAGTAGGAAAAATCCTACACTAAAGTAGACATGATAAAGAACATGGAACCCATCCTACATAACAATACACCATCGGTTCTAGTACCCAAACATATGTAGATTTTTAAAGACCCCCAGGAGTAGAAGAAGAGTCATCTGAACTCTATCAAACAGTAGTCTACTTTGGATCCACCTATCCCAAGTATGCCTACTCCACCCACTATTGTTGGTGGAGATTACTCTATGAAGTTTGAAAGTATTCTCTATGGTCATAATGTTAGAAATTTACTACTTAGTTCCAAGTGTTCCACAGACTCATGCACTAATGTTTTCTCTGATGATTCTTCTTCATTACACTTATGTGATCTGAACACCACTGACCCAACCCTTAATGCTATAAAAAACACTAGAAACAGGGACCCAATTTTTACTCCAAGTGCTACCACTATCAAAAAGAGGAATGAAACCAAAATGCATGATTTTTCAACTCCCTCTACTCACACTGTCTCTCTCAACAGGGCTGTTCAACCTGAGACACATACCCTATGTATAGATTTTACTGCATATGTTAACATTCCATTAGAACCTGTTCTACATGATAGTCTACTTGTTGTGCTGGAACCGATCCATATGCAGGAAAATAAGAACTCCCTGGAACAGAAACAAAGACTCTCATATAGCTTTGTCAAGACGCTATCAATAGTGGATACAAAGGCTGAAGGTAATTCCATTCCCCTTACTTTATTAAATGAAGACTATGCTGCAATGTCTGAAATCCTGGTATCTCAAAGTATTAATGACCTGTCGCCAGGCTCAAAGGATTCCACAGATTCAGATATGACTGCACAAATAAAAGAACCTACAAATAAGAACAATGTCATTTCTCACAAAGAACAAGAAAAGACCAATAATACTCAAGAGGTTAGAAGGTCTACTAGAAATAAAGGATCTGGAAAAAAGAAAAAAGGGAGTTCTAACTCCAAACACATGTTTAAATGATGATCCTTTTTTGGAATTGTTAGGGTATCGCCAAATCTGATACCCTCAATGTTTTGAAAAGAATGGTTAACACGCATCACCCTATTATTTTTTCTATTGCGGAACCAAAAATATCTTTCTACTATAAATATTATCACTTGTGTCAACACAATTATATATTTTCTGGTGCAATCAATAATAATCTAAATGCTTATTCTTTATTGATTTTTGTGCATTCATCATTACAGGATTTTAATGTTTTTAGTATCTCTGATTAGATTCTCACTTGCACCTTTACTATTGATGGTACTCATATTTACTACTCCTTTGTTTATGCTAAAAATAAATACCAAGAATGAATAATTATTTGGAATGACCTCTCTTATTTATGAACTAACACGAATGCCCCTGGTTTCTTATGGGATACTTTAATGATATTCTAAATTCTAGTGAAAGAATTGGCCCATCTCACGCCTCTATCTCCCCGAGAGAATTTAAAGCCTTGATCGAGGGAAAAAATATTATTGAAATTAACTCACTGGTGCGAAATAAACCGGGTATAGAAGACATTACAATAAAGTGGTTGCTACAAAATTGTACAGAGCCTTTACGAATGTCCTGACTCTAGATAAATAGGATACTATCTCTAACATCACTCTTCACATACTGATCTCTGATCATCATCCTATCTTGGTAAACATTTACTCCAAAGACATGAAACCTAGGTTACCATTCCGCTTCAATAATGTGAATCTCTCTGATGAAGAAGGAAATCATGTAATCCAAAACTTGTAATCCTCAATATCTCATACCAATAATGCCTTTACTTGCAACCTCAAACTAAAACACCTCAAACAGACTCTCAAATCTTGGTGTAACACCAAATCCAAACAAGTTAACAATGAAATTACTCTTCTTGAGAAAGAACTCGATGATATCCAAAACAGAAACACCAAATCTGACCTCCACACTAATCCTGCGCAAGAAATAAACATTGCGGTCAATCTCAATTCCTTGCTCACTTTTAAGGAAAACATGAGAAAGCAAGCTTATAAAGTTAAATGGTTAACTGACGGTGAAAGAAATACCAAATTCTATAACTCCCTCCAAAGAATTAGGAAGGCCTGTACACCACTACCCCCTTCCCCAGAACCACCCCCTACACATCCCTAGCCCCCCTGCACATCCCCAGCCCCCCGCACCACCCACCCTGCACCAGCACCCCCCTGCCCCTGCACCAGCACCCCCCTGCCCCACCCCCTCCCCCTTTCACCCCCCACTGCCTAAAAATATTTTTCTTAAAAATCCCCACATTTTAAAAAGAAGTATTACAACTCATTTCAAAAAGAAAATAAAATTGAAAATAATATCACTTCCTTAAAAAAAATACAAAATACATTTCATAGGGGAAAATTACAACTTCCCAAGTATAGAATGTTAAAAAATATTAACACCAGATTTGATAATCATGAACTTATTTAAAATAAAATGTTACTCAAACTTCATAAATTTCTCCTCAATTTTCAAAACACCTCATGAATTTCATCATAAGACCAAAAAATTTCCTAAAATCCAATTTCGTTTTAAATAATTTCCCAAATTATATAATGTAATCAAACACTTTCAAAGCATCGTGTGAAAGTCAAAACAAATCATAAAACATTTTTTTAATCCAAAACATCCGTGAGTCCCATTTTTAAATTAATCATGGAAAATGTTTTAAATTAAAATACTTTATCAAACGTATTTTCCTTTTAAATTATTTCCCAATTTCTTTTTAAACCTTACTACTCTTGAAAAAATTATAAATGATATTCAAAATAATTTACAAATAAGCCCCCAAAACTGATTTTGGAATAAAAAATTTCCATAAATGTACTTATGTACAAAAAAATTGAAGCACCATACAAAAGCAAACGATAATGTGGCACAACATACAAAATCCATTACAATAACACCAAAAAATCACTAAAACTTTTTTTGATCTATCTCCCAGGGTTTAAATTTCCTTAGGATCCATTGGAAATCAAAATAGGTTTAAAAAATAAATCCAAAATTGATGAAAAGATGTGCATAACTTGGCCACATGGTTTAGCTAACCATACACCAATCATACAATAGCATCTGAAAAATTTCTGAGACCACACACATAGGCTCTATATATTTTTTCAGACCAAGTGAGATGATGATGATACTTTGGTTCCTTCCTACTTTCATCCCAAATCTTAAAGAAATCCCCCAAAGTATCTGATATAACTCTAAGGGGATCTAATCATCATTATCAAAATAATTAAAACTAGAATCCAAATCAAATATTGAAATAACAACTACCCATGGAAACTCAAGTTTTGTTATGAAAAGTGGTGATCAATAAACTACTCGTGACCTAACTATTGAGTCTCGATGATGATCATATATTCTTTATACTAATACGCATTCCAAATAATAAGAGAATCCTCTAATACCATTTTGTAATGAACTGGCCTAGATCAACCTGACATGTCACCCAACCCGGATCTCCAAAAGGCTCAAATAATGTCTCTGATTGTTGTTGGATGGTGATAAGTGTCAAGGTATCAAAGTATAACCATTGGTAATGGTTTCACCCTCTAAATATGAATAACCACATCAAGGACTCCACCGATAAATCCAACATCACTCATCTATACATCGGTCACTCATGCACAAAATAAATAGTTTCAATATAAACAAAACAATCAAACATAGTATAATATTTTAGAAATAATAAAACGTAAATCACATCATCTCATAATAAAGTAATAAGAATAATCCCAAGTATATAATAAACTAAAATAAATATCTGGTCTAACAAGGATTATATATAAACATCAAAAAATATGACCAAAGTTGGATCACTACTAACTACCTCCTTATGACCCACAATCCCCCATAACATTCTATACCATCTATCATCAGACCAACTTGAAAATTAACCAAGGTAAAAGAACATAATCTAGGCTCTTGAAAGTAAAAATGAAATATTCATACACCCATTGGTGTATACATGATGTGAACCAAACTATTCCTAGTAGGATTTCACTAAGGAGTTTGTATAATTCCTTTGAAAATACGTTTTATTAATGATAGTTTAAAATATAAGTAGTGAATAGGTTTTTCACAAGATAGTGAAAAGAAAAAGTGTAAAATTCCATAACTTCTTTTATAAAACAACTTCCATTTTTATTTTAAAAGGAAATGCTTTCAAAATAAGGAAAAAAGGGGTTTCAAATCCATTAAACGAGAACTAATCCTCTTCCCTTTTTACCAAATCCATATCTCAAAACCATACCTTTAAATCAAAAATTCTTTTCATTAATAATATACTTCCAAAACTATTTTTTAATTCAGTTTGAATAGAAACTAAAACCATAACTAAAATGTAATATAGAAACATAACATGCACCAAGATATCAATGGGAAATTGATAATAAGAAATAATTGAAGTATTAGTGGGGATACAAATAAGGCATGGGATGAGATCCTCTAATCAATATTCAAAGAATTATAGACATTATGGGAAACTAATTAGGCTCTAGAATGGGTGATACTAGACCAATTTCATCATATTACTCATTGGGACCCTATGTGAAATCATATCATCCCATTCAGCTTCCCCTTTTAGGTCTCTCCACATATAAAATAGACCCCTGGTAGGGTGCTAATCTCCTAGGGCACTATCAAGCTAACATACACTAAGCTAGCATTACATACCACTAGACCTTCCATTATTTACCTAAGTTACCATGATAAATCAATCTAGTGGAGTTAGAAAATCAAAAGAATCACAAGAATCGATAAAAAATTATTTTAAATAAATCTCATCTCACCTCAAACATCAACTCCCTCACAAAAAATAACTCCTTTCACTTCATCCATATCAAAAATAGAATACAACATCCCTTCTAGAGAGCCACAATTCAAATCAGACATAATCAAAACAAGGGGAATAATCGATGGTCTGATACTCATTATAAAAATATCTTATATAAAGTGAAAATATTCCTTTTCAGAAACCAAATAGGAATTATAAGTCATTTCAACCATTTAAAAACCGACTTTATCACCTTCTTTATAACTATTATATGTGAAACCACACTTAAAATCATTTATAAAACCAACTACCTTTTCATTCATGTCATTTTAAAATCCATTAAACCAATTTTAGTTCAAAAAATCCTTGAAAATCATACCAATACCCAAATGGGTTAAAATACCTTTTTTTATATAAATTGTTTTAAAACAAGCCATATAGGCATTCCCACAAATGCTTGTCATTTAAACCAATTAATTAAAATGTATAAAACCATGATAAAAACTTTATTACAATAGAGAAAAACATTTATAAAACTTTTTGAACCCACAATATCTATTAAATATAGTTTTACTTTGATAAAAACAGTTTTAGAAAACACCAGGCACAAAATGACATGCTAATTAAAGTAAATACAAAAAAATACCTACCTTAATCCAAGAATAACTGGTTAACCAAGAGATATTGAAGGTATAATTTCATGAAATGTCAAAAAAAATTGTAGAGATTTGATACAACATAGCTATGAATAACTAATAACAAAATAATGAGCCCATAAGTTTTCATAACAAGGAGGAGGAGGATCATCGGGAGTGGGTTGGCCACATCAGAGGTGGTGAGGAGGCCAACTAGGAGCAGTGTCGGCGGGGAGAGTTGAGGTGTCCCGCATTTGGTGGCAGCGTCCGGGGAGGAGAATCGGTGATGAGAGATCCTGGTGGGGTTGTCTCGTTTGGTGGCAGCGAGGGGCACTGTTGCGAGGGTCGCTGTCACGAGGGGCACTGTCGGTGGAGAAGGATCAGGGAGAGGAGAAGTCGCGATGGGCACCGTTGGGGAAAGAGGGTCGCACGCAGAGGGTATCAGGGAGGAGGGCGCCGCCGTGAAGGTCGAGGGTTTAGAGGGTCACATGCAGAGGGTATCGGGGAGGAGGGCGCTGTTGTAAAGGTCGAGGGTTCGGAGGGTCGCATGCAGAGGGTATCGTGGAGGAGGGTGTCGCCGTGAAGGTCCGGGAGTATCATGGAAGAGGGTGCTGGAGGATATCTGAGGGTCGCGCAGAATGTATCGATGAGGGGAGGGATGAGGACCCCGGCGAATTTTAGAGAAATAAAAGAGAAGGCACATTTTAGCCACACGGGTTCACGCAATCGTGGCTATAGAGAAGCTATAGCCACGGACCTCTAAAACTGTGGCTATAGGTCTGTGGCTATAGCTTAAATTTCTAGTAGTTTCCAAAACCCACTCATTTAAGCATTCCTGGAAGTCAAACCATGAGCTCCCAACCTAAATATCCCCACATGTTTTACATTTATTCACTCCAATCTTTATTGATTTTTTTTGATTTGTTGATTTTTTTTGAATTTTTTAGAGGGAGTACAATAGTAAGATATTAGGTGCACACACATAAGTCAGTCTAGTACAGTGATAGAAACGATCAGAAGAGAAATGAATGTATGGAAAGACCATGTTATAAGTTGACAAGAATTACTTACCCGGAATATACATTCAATTGGGTAAGAGAAAATCACAAGTCATGATTTTGTGAAATATTGTGTGGAGAAATCAATGACACAATTTACCATGAACAAATTTCACAAATAATGATGTAAAAATCTAAAAGGTTTTATAATGACACAACCATTCATATCATTGACAACTTCAATTTTTATAAAAGTCAACCCTTGATGATGAAATCTTACTCATGATTTTATTTCTACAAATGAAATTTGAAAACATAAATTTTCCATATGTTCCACATGAGAATGTTACAAGATATTTTTTTTCTATTTTATTGATTTTTTTGAAAATTTTAACCATAAAATTAATAGAAAATACACATAAAACACACAAATGAAAATCCTAAATATCTACCCCCAAATGTTTTCCCCTCCACCACACTTAAAATATTTAATTGTCCTCAATGTGAACCTATGATATGATATATGCACATGAAATTTCTAATTTTAAATAGGAAAAATAATATAAAAGTGAAAGGGTTAGGAACAGCCTGATATGCTCAAGTGATTATGGGGTCATGCAGTGTGATGAAATCCATTGCATCAGTAGGAAGTACATCAATGTATTTCATAAAACATTTCCCATTGACTGTAAAGCTACTTCCCGTGTCCTCTTCTGTGATCTCCACTGCACCATAAGGAAAAAAATTAGTCACAACAAAAAGACCTAACCACCAGGAACGAAACTTACCAGGCATCAACTTCAGTCACGAACTGTAGAGAATGACTTAATATCCATCATGAAACTCTCTTTTTTGGATCATTTTGTCATGAGAAGCTTTTTATATTTCCTTGTAGAGCCTTGAGTTCTCATATGAAGACAATTGAATCTCCTCAAGCTCTTGAATTTGCAGCTTCCTTTGGATTCCAGCTTGGGCCAAATCCATGTTATATTTCATTATAGCCCAATAAGCTCAATGTTCAACTTACACGAGGAGATGAAAAAATTTCCCAAAAACAATCCGAAATGGGGACATACCAATGGGTGTATTGTATCCTGTCTTATAATCCCATAGTACATCATCCAAGCGCTTTCTCTAATCCTTCCTATTCGACTGCACGGTTTTCTCCAATTTCTTTTCAACTCATTATTAGAAACCTTATCCTGACCATTTCTTTTGGGGTGGTATGGTGTTGATGTTTATTTTGTCACCCCATACTTCCAAAATAGGGAATACAAATTCCGATTGCAGAAGTGTGTCCCTTGGTCACTGATGATGGCCTTTGGTACTCCAAACCTACACAAACTCTTTGTCTTGATAAAGTCCACTACATCATGAGAATCATCAGTCTTGGTGGCCTTATCCTCCACCCATTTACTCACATAATCAACAAGAAACAAAATATACAAAAAACAAAAGGAAATGGGAAAAGGACACATAAAATCGATTCCCCATGCATCAAAAATATCACAGAATAGTATGGGTTATTGGGGAATCTCATGTCTTCTAGAAACATTCCCAGTGTGTTGGCAATGAGAGCATGAATTACAAAACTCATGGGCATCATTGAATAATCTAATCCAATATAATCTAGAGTACAATAATTTCCTAGATGTCCATTGGTTTCCAAAGTGTCCACCACAAGAATGTGTATGACAAAAATATAAAATAGAATCCAACTCATGATCTTGAACACACCTCCTAATAACTTGGTCACCACAGATGTGCCAGAGGTATGGATAATCCCACACATAATATCGAGACTCACTATTTAAATTTTGGACTTGATGTTTCTTTAAATTTTTTGGGACTTTAGAGACAAAAAGATAGTTAACTAAATCAGAATACCAAGGATGCGTACCTGAGATGGAATAAATATGCTCTTCAGGGAAAGTGTCCCAAAGTGGAACCTGGTCCAATGTGTCATCCTCTAGTGTGTGAGTAAGCCTACTAACGTGGTCCGCCACTAGGTTTTCTGACCTCTTTTTATCCTTTATCTCAATATAAAATTATTTAATAAGAAGAATCCATTAGATAAGCCTTGGTTTTGCATCCAGATTCTTCAAGAGGAATCTCAGAGCTGTATGGTCAGAAAAAAAACTACTTTAGAGCCATATAAATATGAATAGAATTTATCTAAAGCAAATATAATGGAAAGAAAATATTTTTCCATGGTTGTGTAGTTTGATTGGGCTAAATCCAATGTCCTTGATGTATAGGAAATCACAAGTGAGTGTCCCTACACCCTCTGAGATAAGATAGGTCCGACCGTGAAGTTAGAGGCATCACACATAAGCTTAATCGTACCACGATTCACTGTTTTATTCCACCCTTATACCGCAGTTTTAAACTAGTTTTGTAATGAATATTCCAAATATAATAATAAATTTCACTTCATGTTTTAATAAATCAATTAATTTTAATCAATATTATAATGGGCAATGTTACTTGTTTTTATTGTTTCAATGTAGGTGGAGGTGATTTGGAGGGCCTTTGATGAAGTGGAGAAAAATGGGCCAAAATTGCATGGATCCATGGACATCTGTCCACTGTTTTGCATAGTACACGAAATACGTGCATCCACATAGGCTGCAATTTTGTGGGAATGTCCACAATTAAATAGGATACATTTCATATTAAGGATCCCAATGCTGATTCGGCTTCTATGGGTCCCATCCGAACTGATCTGTCCAAGCCATCGAATTTGGACAAAGTCAAATGAGGTGTTCTGTATTTTATCAATATCTTGATATGTAGTTGTACAAATGGTTCCAAACATTCTGTGGAGACAGTCAAGAGGTAGGGATACAACTTTTCTATTTTCTACAAATCGAGATAAGACTGTCTGAAGGCAGAAATGCATGGTACAAGTGGATTGAAGAAATCTGTGTGCCTAAAACCACCTTCCAATTTTCCTATAAAATGGAACCTTGGGATCCCCATTTGTAAGTTCGGCCAAGAGGCAAGGTGCTGCCATTTTGGAGTCCCCAAAGAGTCTTCTAAAAATCCCTAGCAGTTCTGGAGGCTATGGGAAGTTCTACCCCAACATCTTTCTCTTCCTCTTCTCCCATGGGTTTCTAAACCCCTTGTGATCACCCGGGGAGGAACGTGATGTACATCCCGAGCTTCATGTTTTAAATATTTGAATGATATTTTAAATTCCAGATTTTTGTGTTGTTTTTCATCATCCTCTATTCTTATTTTATTGAGTTATGTACTGGTATGTCATGATCAACTCATATGATCATGTTTGGGGGTACCCATTCATGTGATGTTTCACACACCGTTCACCACTTTCTTCCCCCTTTCAATTGCGGTGTTTGTGTGGTTTATATTGGTCAATTGAACTCACACAAGCACTATCAAGGCAATGTACATTTATGTCATGGTATCAAAAAGAAATAACATACAAATATGGACAATGCATCGAGTTTTTTGTGTGTTGCCTTGGTGAGTTTTGGTTATGAAGTCAAACACAATTCTCCCTATCATCGGCGGTGTCTGGTGAATCATTGTGTGTTTTTGACTGAACACTAGGAGGTATCCTAGTATAAAATTAGTAACATTCGAGTTCTAGGTGTTACAAACTAGATATTAAAATATCATAACCTTATATCATGAAGCGATGAAGGATAAACATCATGCGAGTACCCCAGGTTGATCATGATTAATTAATTCTGTTAATCTGAACTTTGTTTTATAGCTTCTATTTTCTATTTCCATATTTAATCATCAAACCCAAGTATTATAAAACCCCATTTACATTTTTAATTTCATAATCAAAACCACATTTTAGAATTAATGATCTAAGGCTTCGCCGAGAGACGACCTAGGGTTGTTTCTATACTGTAGACATTCTAGTCAAAATTAAACAACTAATTTGACGCGCTCGACAACGCGGTCAAATTTTGGCGCCGTTACCGAGGAGCCAAGATAATTTTTTTCTTTATTTATTTACTTTTATTTAGTTATTTTACTTCTTAATGAGTACTCCTCTAAATACCCCTCCCCCATTTGATCATTTGTGTTTTGGGTTTTGTCTTTATTTTTGGTTGTTTTTGGTGTGTTCTTTATCTCTCTCTCTCCTCTTCTATATATCCCTCTCCAATTATATAGTATAACGTTCTATTCTTATTTCACCTTTATTAAGTCTTTTTTTAACCATCTCAAATAAAAAAACACAAAAAAATCAATCAATCAAACTGGACATCATTGTTCCATGACAAGATCTCGTAAAGGAACACTACTTGAATTTGATATTGAAATTGAAAAGTCACTTCACACACAAATCAAGGAATCTAGAGAAGGTCAATCAAGTAACATTGTGGAACCCCATTTAGAAACTCAAGTGGTTCTAAACCAACCCAAAATTGAACTCAATCAAACCCAAGAAAACATGGCTGAAAATAATCAAACTTTAAAAGAACTTACTACCCTTGATGTGGAGTACCAACCTGCGTACATCCAATATCCTGAGGAAGCATCCAACTTTGAGCTTAGATCAGGTCTCATCCACCTTCTTCCAAAATTCCATGGTCTTCCTGGTGAGGACCCTCACAAACATCTAAAGGAGTTTCACATAGTGTGCTCCACCATGAAACCCCAAAATGTGTCTGAGGACGTCATTAAGTTTAGGGCCTTCCCTTTCTCCCTTGATGGTGTAGCCAAAGATTTGCTATACTATTTGCCTTCCACAATTGGGGGATGGAATGAACTAAAAAGACTTTTTTCTAGAGAAGTTCTTCCCTGCCTCCCGAAATGCATCAATTAGGAAAGAAATCTGTGGAATTAGGCAATCACAAGGAGAGACCCTTCATGAATACTGGGAGAGATTCAAAAGACTTTGCTCAAGAAGTCCCCACCACCAGATTAGTGAAAAACTTTTAATTCAATACTTCTATGAGGGACTTATCCCCATGGATCGTGGAATGATTGATGATGCAGTTGGTGGTTCCCTAGTTGACAAAACTCTTTTTGCCGCTCGTGACATAATAGCCAACATGGCTCAAAATGCACAAAAATTTGGTACACGAGCTATTGCACCAACCCGAGGAGTTCATGAGGTAAGTCATTCAGCCCTAGAACAAAAGGTAGATACTAAACTTGATGAGATGCATACCCTTCTAAGGCAATTATCTCAAGAACAAGGTAACTCACACTCTACTTCTATTCTATTACATTGTGGGATTTGTTCTGATAACACTAATTTTTCTGACCAGTGCCCACAACTTCAAGATTCATCTGAGTCCTGTGCAGCTGTGTTCCCAGGGCGTCCATTCCAACAAGCACCTCCCTTCAAGAAAGAACAATTTAGGCCAAATCCAAATCCAGGGTGGCAAGCACAACCCCAATACCGACAAAGAGGAAACTCAAGCTACCCAAAGCAGAATTGGTATCAACAAGGCCAAGGTATGAAACCTTATTATCCTTCAACTTCTCAAAACAATCATCCTCCTCCTCCTCCCAAATCTGAACCAAGCCTTGAGGACATGGTGAAACAAATGGAAACCCAGAACCTTCAGTTCCAACAGACCAAACAATCAGCTATTCAAGACCTACGAACCCAAGTGGGGAATTGGCAAACACCATCAGTGAGCTTAAGATGCAAGGTTCTGGACAACTACCATCCCAACCCATTTCCAATCCAAAAAACAAAGGTAATGTATGTGCAGTTACACTTCATAGTGGTAAAGAAGTTTCTCCTTCTACTGATTCTGTACAGTAGGTATGTCCCCCTCATTAAAACTCTCTTTACCAACCCTTAAAAACTTCATGTAAATAAAAACAAGACAAAAATGGTAATCGAATAGTCATTGATGATTCAAATGAACAATCCATTCCTCTTCCTTTCCCTCAAAGACTCTCTAAATCTATGAAAAACTTTGATAATGATATTGACAATGAAATAATGGATACATTTAAAAAAGTTCAAGTTAATATTCCATTGTTGGATGCAGTCAAGCAAATTCCCCATTATGCCAAATTTCTTAAAGAGCTTTGCACCCATTGACGAAGGATGAAGGGGAATGAGAGAGTCAACCTGGGAAGGAATGTCTCGGCCTTGATTCAACCAGCAATGCCAACCATATGCATGGATCCCGACATATTCACCATACCTTGTACCATAGGGGAGACCTTCTTTTCTGATGCTATGCTAGATTTAGGTGCTTCCATTAATGTAATGCCTCACTCTGTGTATACTTCTCTACAGGTTGGAGAGCATAAACCAATAGGAATTGTTGTGCAAATTTCCAACTAGAGTACAACACATCCAAAAGGAGTGATTGAGGATGTCCTTGTTAGAGTGAAGAATCTCATCTTCTCCGCTGATTTCTACATTATTGAGATGGAAGATACCCGAACCCAAGGACATGCCCCTCTCATACTTGGGAGGCCATTACTAAAAATAGAAAAGATGATCATCAACGTTCACAATGGTACGCTGTCCATGGAATTCGGAGGAGAAAAGGTAAGTTTTAACATCCTTGAGGCTATGAAACACCCCGTTGAAGAGCACTCCACTCTTCCTGTCTATTCGATGGAAGTGCTCTCAAATGATGCACACACACACAATTCTCTCCTCAACCCAAAATCTGATTCTTTTTTTGTTTTCTTCACCCTTGGATGATTTGAGTTTTGGTTCTTCTTTTGAATGTTGTGTGTGTTCAGAAAAATGTAAATTTTATGCTTTAATTGATGAGTGTGTTTATTCTGAGGTACCCATGACTATCGATGATTCTGCAAATCTCATTTCAATAGATTCTCTTTCCTTTGAGAATAAACATGAGCAGATAGATAGTTTCATGGACCTCACTCCCCCTAAATCCCCTCCCTCAATCCAGAAACAACCGGTGTTTGAACTTAAACAACTTCCTTCTAATTTTAAATATGCATATGTTGAGGGTATTGACCAATTTCCCATCATTATTTCCAATAACCTCTCTCCACAACAGGAATTGAAACTACTGAAACTATTGAGAGAGTGTAAAAAGGAAATAGGATGGACATTGGATGATATTCCCAGGATTATCCCATCTATTCTTATGCACCATATACGTTTGGATGACGAGGATAAACCTGTAAGACAATCTCTACGCCGGTTGAATCCCACTTTCCTTGAAGTGGTAAAATTGGAAGTCAGTAAATTACTTGCTACAGGGATCATTTATCCTATATCTAATAGAAAATGGGTTTGTCCAGTGAAAATTGTGCCTAAAAAAACAGGAATAACAGTTGTGTCAAATGAAAGGAATGAATTGGTTCCAACACATGTGAAAAATAGTTGGCGAGTCTGTATTGACTACCGTCGACTGAATCAAGCCACACGGAAGGACCACTTTCCTTTACCTTTCACTGAACAAATGTTAGAGTGATTGGCTGGTAAGTCCCCTTATTATTTCCTTGATGGCTATTTGAGTTATTTACAAATCCATATAGCCCCTGAGGATCAAGAAAAGACAACATTTACCTGTCCATTTGGCACATTTGCATACAGAAGGATGCCATTTGGTCTATATAATGCTCCTGGTACTTTTCAGCGATGTATGTTGAGTATTTTTTCTGAGTACCTTTAGAGTTGTATGGAAGTCTTTATGGATGATTTCACGGTATATGGATCTTCTTTTGATGTTTTTTTTTGAAAACCTAGGTTCTATCCTTCACCGCTGCATTGAAAAAGATCTTGTTTTAAATTATGAAAAATACCATTTTATGGTTGAGCGGGGGATAGTTCTTGGGCATGCCATTTCAAATAAGGGAATTCAAGTTGATAAATCTAAAATTGAATTGATTTCAACCCTTCTATATCCAAAATGTGTTCGTGAGGTGCTATATTTCTTGGGTCATGCTCGTTTTTACCGCTGATTCATTAAAGACTTTAGTAAGATCTCACTTCCCTTATCTCGGTTATTACAAAAGGATTCTGAGTTTGTGTTTGATAAAAATTGTGAGGATGCATTAAATTCACTAAAAAAGAGTCTCAAATCACCTCCCATAATCCAACCACCTAGGTGGGATCTCCCCTTCGAGCATATGTGTGATGCCTCTTACTTTTCAGTTGGGGTAGTTTTATCATGAAGGGTTGAAAAGGCTCCTCATGTCATTGTGTATGCCTCGCGTACCCTTAACCCTACCCAGGTAAACTACAGAACCACAGAAAAAGAACTCTTTTCTATTGTGTTTTCCTTGAAAAAATTCCGTTCATATCTTCTTGGTTCAAAAGTGATTGTGTTTTCGGACCATGCTGCCCTTCATTTCCTCCTAAAGAAACCTGAAGCCAAGCCCCGCCTCATTCGGTGGACGCTCCTCCACCAAGAGTTTGACCTTGAGATTTGAGATAAGAGAGGAGTGGAGAATGTTGTAGCTAACCACATTAGTAGGATTTCCCCACCATTGGACCATCATGTTGACTCACCCCTACCCATTGGAGAATTCTTCCCTCATGAGATCCTTTGTGATGTTGTGGACCTTACCCCCTGGTATGCGGACATTGTGAATTTTCTAACAACATCTAGGGTCCCCACTGATTTTAGCACTTCACAGTCCCCGAGACTTAAACATGATTCTCGATGGTACATTTGGGATGACCCATACTTGTGGAGAATTTGTAGTGACCAAGTTGTTCGTAGGTGTGTCCCTGACCATGAGTTCACCTCTATTTTGACCTTCTGCCACACCTTGGCATGTGGGGGCCACTTTGGCTCTCAACGTACAACTCGAAAGGTCCTCGACTCAGGATTATATTGTCCAACATTGTATAGAGATTCCCATAGATTTTGTAAATCATGTACTCGATGTCAATTCACAGGGAATATCTCTAAGAGGAATGAAATTCCCCAACAACCCATGTTATTCTGTGAAATCTTCGATGCATGGGGAATTGACTTCATGGGGCCTTTTCCAAATTCATTTGGCTTTGTGTACATCTTATTGGCTATTGACTATGTATCTAAATGGGTGGATGCAAAGGCCACCAGGACCGATGAATCTCAAGTGGTTGTTGATTTTGTGAGGTCCCAGATTTTCAGTAGGTTTGGTCTACAAATATTCATCATTAGTGACCAGGGTTCACATTTTTGCAATCGTAACATGAAAAACTTGCTTTGTAAGCATGGGGTTGTTCATAATGTCTCCACTTCATATCATCCCCAAACTAACGGACAAGCAGAAATTTCAAATCGGGAAGTTAAGTGAATCTTGGAGAAAACGGTACAACCCAATAGGAAAGATTGGAGTTTGCGCTTGGATGATGCACTTTGGGCGTATCGTACTACTTTTAAAACCCCAATCGGAATGTCGCCATAAAAAATTGTGTTTGGAAAGGCTTGTCACCTCCCGGTGGAGGTAGAACATCGTGCATATTGGGTTGTTAAACAATGTAATATGAACCTTTCAGATGCAGGTGAGGAAAGAAAGCTTCAAATTCAAGAGTTGGAAGAAATTCAACGTGATGCATATGACAACTCCCAAAACTATAAAGAGAAGACAATGTCTATTCATGATAGCATGATTCACCAGCGGATGTTCCATATTGGTGAGAAGGTCCTCATGTACAATTCCAGGCTTAAGCTCCACCCAGGTAAGCTTCGTTCCCAATGGCTCGGTCCTTATACTGTTACTAATGTTTACCCTTTTGGTAAAATACAGGTTTTGCATGAGCAGAGTGGACGAAGTCTTACCGTCAATGGGCAGAGACTTAAACACTTCTATGAAGATTTTCCAAAGAATCCGGTGGAGGAAATCCACCCTCTTGATGCATCATACCAATAAAACACACCAGGTTTTATCCTTCTTTCTCACATTCTCAATTATTTTAGTGAGGAAACTGCACATTCTAGGTGTGGAGGGGGTGGATACATTCCTGGGTTAGTTAGGAATTTTCATCTTTTTCTCCTTTTTTTTTCTCTTTTTGGCCTTCTTTATGGTATTTTAATTTTTCCCCATCAACAATTTCAAAATTCCATGATGTGGAGACCATAAAGTGGGGAAATTAAAAATACCATAACGAAGGCTAAAACGAATTTGTGTATGAGTGTACCATCAAGGAGTGATTTTTAGTGAATTGGTTTTCTGTCAATGATATAAATGGTCATATCTATGTGAAACCTTTGAGATGATTGATGCCCTTTGTGTGAGTAGTTTTTTGGAAAACTGTGTCACTAATATCTCCACAAATTTTTGCACCAAACCACAAAGTGTGATTATTTCATACTTAATATAAGGTAAATATATGTTGGGTTAATATTTTTTAGCTTTAAATGATATTTTCATATGTTCGTTCCTTATCCGATCTGTTTCATTACTGCACCAGATTGACCTATGTGTGTGTACCTAATGTCTGACTATTGTACACCCTAAAAAAATTGTTGTGTATTGGGAAGGTCAAAAACCACTCCTCCTCAACCTTTGAACTTTTTATAACTATTTTAATTAGTGTCGTGAGGATATCAAACAAGGGTTAAAAGATGAGTGTGAGATTTGTTCCAATTGCAACTTCAAAAAAAAATTATAATAAATGAGGGGAGTGATGAAATGTGCAACATATGGGGATATCTAGGCCGGGAGCTTATGGTTTGACTTTTGGGAATGCTAAAATGAGTGGGTCTTGAAATATGATTGCAAAGGATGTCGGACAGGTTCGGTGACAAAATCATTAAAGCTGAAAAATGTTAAAATAACATATATTTATTGGATAGCAAATGGAAAGAAAAGCATGGAATGGTTTTCACTCACACACATGGAGAGTACGTGTCATGGTTTACTTCTGAATTCATTTATCAATTGGGTATCATGAACCTTTTTGAATTTCGCTATGATATGATTTATGAGACATCTTTTTCTATTTTCATTAGGAAGAACTCCTTGGTGTGGTTTGTGCATTGATCACTTTACATTAAATAAAATTTCCTCAAATGATGAATCTTCAGGATTTTTTAAATATATATATATGAATCACTGTATTTGGATATGTGACTTTTCCCAAGAGTGCAAATGTTTAGGTGTGGGGGTGTGATCGTACCACGATTCACTGTTTTATTCCACCCTTACACTGCAGTTTTAAACTACTTTTGTAATGAATATTCCAAATATAATAATAAATTTCACTTCATGTTTGAATAAATCAATTAATGTTAATCAATATTATAATGGGAAATGTTACTTGTTTTTATTGTTTCAATGTAGGTGGAGGTGATTTGGAGGGCCTTTGATGAAGTGGAAGAAAAATGGGCCAAAATTGCATGGATCCATGGACATATGTCCACTGTTTTGCATATTACACGAAATCCATGCATCCAAATGGGCTGAAAATTTGTGTTCCTGTCAAAAATTTAATAGGATACATTTCATATTAATGAATCCAATGCTGATTCGGCTTCTATGGTTCCCATCCAAACTGATCTGTCCAAGCCACCGAATTTGGACCAAGTCAAATGCGGTGTTATGTATTTTATCCATATCTTGAGCTGTAGTTGTCCAAATGGTGCAAAAAGTTCTGTGGAGACAGAAAAGAGGTAGGGCTACAACTTTTATATTTTCTCAAAAGAGAGATAAGACTGTATGAAGGACGAAACACGTGGTACAAGTGGATTAAAGAAATCTGTGTGCCTAAAACCACATTCCAATTTTCCTATAAAATGGAACCTTGGGCTCCCCATTTGAAAGTTCGGCCAAGAGGCAAGGTGCCATCTTTCTGGAGTTCCCAAAGAGTCTTATCAACATCACTAGATGTTCTGGAGGATATGGGAAGTTCTACCCCAACATCTTTCTCTTCCTCCTCTCCCAAGGGTTTCTAAACCCCTTGTGATCACCTGGGGAGGAACGTGATGTACATCCCGAGTTTCATGTTTGTAATATTTGAATGATCTTTTAAATTCTAGATTGTTGTGTTGTTTTTCATCATCCTCAGTTATTATTTTATTGATTTATGTACTGGTATGTCATTCTCAACTCATATGATCATGTTTGGGGGTACCCATTCATGTGATGTTTCACACACCGTTCATCACGTTCTTTCCCCCTTTCAATTGCGGTGTTTGTGTGGTTTATATTGTTCAATTGAAATCACCCAAGAACTATCAAGGCCATGTACATTTATTTCATGGTATCACAAAGAAATAACATACAAATCTGGACAGCGCATCGAGTTTTTCGTGTGTTGCCTTAGTGAGTTTTGGTTATGAAGTCAAACACAATTCACCCAATCATCGGCGGTGTCCGGTGAATCATTGTGTGTTTTTGACTGAACTCTAGGACGTATCCTAGTATAAACTTAGTAAAATTCTAGTTCTAGGTGTTACAAACCAGAGATAAAAAGATCATAACCTTATATCATGAAGCTATGAAGGATAAACATCATGCGAGTACCCCGGGTTGATCACGCTTAATTAATTCTGTTAATCTCTACTTTGTTTTATAGCTTCTATTTTCTATTGTCATATTTAATGATCAAACCCAAGTATTATAAAACCCCATTTCCATTTTTAATTTCATAATAAAGACCACATTTTAGAATTAATTATCTAAGGCTCCGTCGAGAGACGACCTAGTGTTGCTGCTATACTGCAGAAATTCTAGTCAAAATTAAACAACTAATTTGATGCGCTCGACAACACGGTCAAAGCTCAAAAGGAAGATCCCACCATGGGGAATGTATGATAGGAAGAGTGTTCATACACTTATTTATCTCATCAATGTAAGTCCTCAAAGAATCATCCAACAAAAAATCAGTATCCTTTTGAAGTAATCGTGACATAGGAAGAGAAATCTTACAAAAATATTTGATGAAGTGCCAATAAAATCCTATATTCCCTAGGAAAGATCTAACATCATACACTCCTAAAAAATAGGGTAAGGATGAAATGATATCTACCTTAGATCAATCAACCTCTATCCCATGTTCTGACACTACATATTGTAAGAAAATCCCATGCTCTACCATGAAATGACACTTTTCAAAGTTTTAGACCAGATTATTCTCAATACAACGATTCAAAACCTTTCCCAAGCTAGAGATACAATCATAAAATAAATAACCATACACTGTAAAATCATCCTTAAATACCTCCATGTATGTCTCAATAAAATCTGAAAAAATACTCACCATGCATCACTGGAAGGTACCTGGCTTATTAAAAAGTCCAAATGGCATCCTTCAGTAGGAAAACGTACCAATTGGACAAGTGAATGTTGTCTTCTCCGGATCCTCTGGAGTAATTGGTACCTAAAAATATCCATAAAATCCATCCATGAAACAATAGTGTTTTTTCCCATCTAGTCTCTCTAGCATCTAATCAATAAATGGAAGGGGGAAATGGTCCTTGCTAGTAGATTGATTTAGTTTCCTATAATCAACACAAACATGCTAACTGTTTTGTACCCTTATTAGAATTAACTCATATTTATCATTATTAATAACAGTAACACCACTTTTCTTCAACACAACCTGAATAAGACTCACCCACTGGGAATATTAAATGGGATAGATTATACCTGCCTCGGGGAAATTTTCAACCTCTTTTTTAATAACTTAAAGAAGGGTTGGGTTGAGTCTCCTTTGTGGCTGCCTAACCGATTTAGCCCCATCCTTCAAAAGAATCCTATGCGTTCAAATTGAGGGGATAATACCTGATATGTCATCCAAGTTCAACCCGATTTCTTTGATATTCTCTATCAAAAGATTCAAAATATTTTATTCATGTTCAAAAGGTAGATTATTAGAAATTATAATCGTTAATATATCTCCACTTAACAAGTATAAGTATCTCAGATTAGGTGGAAATGGATTGAGTTCCAATGAAGGGGGGTGATGTATAGATGTAGAAATTGAAGGAACTAAAATATGTTCACAATGAACATCTGCATCAGAATATACATAATCAAAACCAGATAATGAAGCATCAAATCCATAATCATACTCAACAACCATGTCATAATAAAAGTTCACATGATAAAAATAATAAATGAATCCATTTCAAAATAAAATCTAAGAGAGTCTTGTGGATTCTAAATAGGCGTGGAAGTATTCTTAGACATCAAACTATAACCAATACACATAATCTCCCTAAAAAGGACAATCAAATTCCATGGGGTTTTTATTTTGTGGTTCAAAATGGGAGATAAAAAATGCATAATGGTCTTCTAAGGGGTACTTCACGTAGTCCATAACATTAAATATCACAAATTCATCCCCAAAATCCATGGAAAGTGTACCCTCATGGGCATTTATGATTGTTTTTGTAGTTTTGAGGAAGGTTCTACCTAAGATAATGGGATAATGATAACTTACCTGATCATCCTCCATGTTAATCATGTAGAAATATATTCGAAAGATCACATCTCTTACCCAAACAAGTACATCCTCAAAGAACCCCACTGGATATGCGGTTGCTATATTCTCCAACTGAACCACTACTCTCATCAGCTTCAACTCATGAACCTGTAAAGAAGAGAATACAGAGTGTGGCATCACATTTATGGAAGATCCTAAATCACAAAGTGCATCAGAAAAGTGTAAATCCCCTATGGTGGATGGGATGGTGAATGTACCGGGATGCTTGAACTTTGTTGGCATTGCTAGAGTTGGTGTAATGAGTTTTGATACATTCCTTCCAAGATAGATCATCTCATTTCCCCTGATCCATCTTCGATTGGTACAAAGTTTCTTATACCTTGGGATTTTTTTGATGACTTCATGTAGAGTGATGTTGATCTCCACATGCTTGAATGTATCCAAAAATTCTTTTTTTATCACCTCTTTGGACATCATCTTGGTTTGTACAACCATATTTGGAAAGGGAAGTGGTTTAGGAGGAAAATCATTAATCTTTTGCTTACCTTTATCTTTATACTTGGGTTTCTCATCAGCTGGTTTTGAATGGGTCTTTTCTGAAGTTGAGGTGAATGTCGGTGGATTGATAGATGCCAATATATCAGTTGTTTGCTTCCCACTTCTCAATGTGATGGCACCGAAATTCCCCTTTGGATTTGGAGTAGGCTGAGAAGGTAGATTTCCAGAATTCTTACTTACCAATTCATGGAGGGTAGTGGGAATCTGGCTCATTTGAGTCTTTAACTCCCTCAGCTCTGAACCTTGACTCTTCATCTCATTATGTTGATTATGTTCAATTTGTTTCAAAAGATCATCAGTGATAGAATATACCTTGGATTGGATATTCCCTTGTTGTTGACTTGGTGATGTTTGAGCTTCAAATCGCCTTTGGGGTTGTTGGAAACCCTGCTGGTAAGGTAGAGGTTTCTGGAAGTTTTGTTTAAAGGGGGGCCTTTGTTGTTGTCTAGAGGCATAACTCATGTCTGATTGATCCTTCCACCCTTGTTTGTATACTGGTGAATAAGAATAAAACTTCTTTTGGGGATGTGGCTATTGCTTCTGCTGATATGGTCTCCCAGGAAACACTTCTACACAATCTTCTGTTTCTTGCAGTTGGGGGAAACAGTCAGTTGGGTGGATTGTTTCAGTGAAAATTCCCCAAGGCCTTGAAGGAGTGGGTTGGGATGTCTTTTGAGCCAAATAAATCAGCCTCACCATAGTGGTCAATTCTTCCAACTTGGTATCAATTGAATGACTCTCAAGAGAATAAGGACTTACCCGATGCACTCCCCTGACATGTGGTGTACCTCGATCACCAAATTGTTTGGAGTTTTGGGACATCTTGTCAATTAATGCATGTGCAGCTACTGGTGTCTTTTACACCAATGCTCCTCTAGCCACATCAAACACCATGATTCTCTCCATAGGTGTGAGTCCTTCATAGAAGTATTTGATGAGGAGTTGCTCACTAATTTGGTGATGTGGGAATCTTGCACACAACTTCTTGAATCACTCCCAATACTCATACATTGACTCCCCTTGGTATTTCTTGATCTCTGAGATCTCATTTAGAATGGATGTGGTCCTTGATGCTGGAAAAAATCTCTACAAGAAAAGACGTTTTAAATCGTTCCAACTGGTTACATATACAGGTTGTAAATGATATATCTAATCTCTTACAGCTCCATCAAGTGATAATGATAATGCTCTGTCACGACCCGACCCTACCTGGGCTTGAGCCGCAACTACCCCAAGCCCGCCTCCATAGGCCAGGGGCTGACGACCAGCGCCGAAGGCACAACAACTCGAGGAGGTCTTTTCCTAAGCACCTGTACACACACACACAAATCACACTCAATGCAAAAGTGCAGATTAAAAAAAGAAAAGTAAAGGGAAACTGCTATAAATAACCACAAGAGTGCATCAACCTCTAAATAGTAAAAAACGACCATGGAATTTGTTCAAAGATTAAACAACGAATCGATGCTAAAATTGGGGTTCAAAGGGGGGTTCGGGATTTAAAACTCAAATGAACACCACCTACCTTTTGGGACTAATCCCGTCGCTTCTCCGTCAACCCACCGGGGTGGCCGCGCCTCGCCGGACCGCCTTGCCGGAGTCGCCTCGCCAGAGATAGAGGAGAGGGGAGGGTTTGAAGAAGAAGAAGAAGAAGAAGAAGAAGGGGGTGGGGGTGTTTATGTACAAATCACTTAAACGCCCGCCCGACAGCCCCGAACCCAAAATTTTGGCAGGGTCGAGGTTAAGGATCCCCTAGGCTAAAAACCATGCTCCGAGGCCAAAAGAGGTCTCAGAATTTTAATCTGAGGCCCCGTTCAAAAGTTATAAAACTCAACGCCCGAGGGCGCCAAATTACAAAAACGCCCCTGTGGCCATTTTTCACAAACAGCCCATGCCCGCGAAACTTATACCCCTCGTAGGGTAAAAGGCATGCTCCTAACTCAACGGTGCCCTCTGTTTCCCAATCCGAGCCACCGTATAAGAGATACGAGCATTTCACCATTAAACGGATAAATAAATTAATTAATTTATCCGTTTAACGTTCCGAAAGCGAGCGAAGGGTCCAAACACCCCGCGCCGACATGTTTTATGTCATTCCTAGGGTAAAAACCCCATTCTGGACCCATCCGTACATTCAGATATCTGATCCGGGTCACCTTTTAGGAGTTATCCCATTTATTTGGCGTTTCCAGTGTGATCGCACTGAAAATTCAATTCCGGCCACACCGGGGCTCGGAATCGCACGCCATCTGAAGTCGCTGCTCTGGAATATCATCAAGAATATTCCAAAGTTTTCCGCAGTAAAAACTGGGTTCTTACATCATTCCCTTATTCAAGCTTTTCGTCCCCAAAAAGAAAAACTAGGGAGTAACACAGGGTACTAAGCCCACACCTGGCTTTCCCATACCCAGAAGAACCCACACACAGCTCTGCGTCACCGCACATAGACCAAAGGATTGATCCATTTACGTGAGGTCGGCCCATGCCAATTTCGTGCACCCAATCCAGACTTTGGGGCTTCGGGAAAGGTGATAGGGTACCTCTCCATCCCTCTGCACAGTCTCAAATGGCCCAAAGGCTCTCGGGGGTAGCTCACCTCCCCGACCGAACCCTTACGTCGCACGCCGCAACTGGAATCACCGCCCGCACCTGGAACAAGGCCCAGTGATTCCCTCTTTCATAATATCCATATGGTGGAACACCCAAGGATATCTGGTAATGCAAGATTCCACAACCGAGGCTCTCTTACACACTCGAAAGGTGAAGGAGTTGACATCATCGACTAGAGAAAAAGGTCCCACACCTTTTACCTTACCAACACATGGTTACACCCGACGCCCTGTGTCACCCTGGTAACACATCAAACAAGGAGCAGGGAGGAAAGAATTCCACACACAGAGTCTAACAATTCTACTACAAGAAGTAGAAGAGTCACAAGGGGTACCTCTCATCATCCCATGCTCTGCAGGATCCTAGACATCCTGGCTCACAGCGGTCTGCAGTCCCAACTGTCATCTCCCAGAGCCTAACGTGGACCGCCTAGTGGTGATGAGAAGAACTCGTAAATCCGTACCTCACTACCAGGTCCTCCTGCTCCTCTGCTAGCACCACCTATCTGGGTACTACTCCGATCACGGCGCGGCCTCTGTCATGGTGGTGCACCTGCTGCCTGCCCGAAACTCTCCACATGCCTGGTCGGGCAGTCCCGTGCCAAGTGACCTCACCCATCACAAGCATATCACCGAATCTCTCTGGGCTGCACTGGTGCCCTACGGCGCCACTGTGGTGTACAACGACGCCCCTAAGTCCGGTTTTCAGAAAGCCACCTGCGTCGAGGTTCTGCTTGCCGATGCCCACTAGCTGCGACAGATGTCTCGGCTCCAACGTGCCTGCTGCCACCACCAACACTAGAATGTGACAAAAATCCCTCTGTCACCAGTGACTGATCTAGCACCCCAACATATATAGAAATACCCAGGGGTACTATGATAGCACGAATCTCTCGGTGGAGGCCCTGATCAAACTTCCGTGCTCAGATGTTGTCATCATGGACCATGTCTGGGTAAAAGCGTGCACGGTCCGCAAAACTAGCCGCGTACTCGACCACCGTCATCCCTCCCTGCTGAAACTACAGGAGCTCCTGAATCCGAATGGAGTGCAAGAAGGAGGGGAAAAACTTCTCACGTAACAACAACTGGAAGTCTCCCCACGAAAGCGATGACTCATCAAGAAGTTGAGTCACCAGACTCCACCAACGCCGAGCTACCCCATGAAAAAGGTTGGCTGCTAAAGCCACTCTCTGATCAGTCAGTGTCTGCACAAGCCTGAAAAGGCAAACCACTGTCTCGAGCCAAGCCTATGCTGCCTGAGGGTCTGGCTCACCACTGAACCTCTACGGTCTCTACCGCTGGAACTCACGGAGCGCGCTCAACCTGCACTCAAGCTCAGCCTTCTCTGCTAAAACTATCTGCTGCTCAACCGGTGGGGGTGCTTCTACCGGCCAACCTAGAGAAAGGGGCTCGCATGATGGGTCCTGGACTGTGGCCTCTTAGCTCACAGGGTCGTCGTCACGAACCGAAACTGGAATCCTGGCTGGCTGTATTCATGGAGACATCCTGAATATTATCAAAGAGTGCCGCAATCAGATGAGCATATATGTATATACCAATAACCATGATGGGGAGCTTACTCAAGAAGGACAGTCAAATACTCAGTCCTATGTGATGCACAAACCATTTTTTTCCCTATAAAAAGTCTCTCAGCATGCCGAGTCGACAAGCAGGTTATCAAGGTCCTGGTGAATGGATACATCGGCCGCCGCACCATCACTAGACTCCCTGGCCTGAGAGCCGCTCTCGAGACATGTTAACAATGTTTCCCTAATTCCCAACCAATTCCTCTTTTAGGGACACCCGCAAAACGCCCCGAGGAACGAACCACCTCTGATACCACTTTGTCACGACCCGACCCTACCCGGGCTCGAGCCGCAACTACCCCAAGCCCACCTCCATAGGCCAGGGGCTGGCGACCAGCACCGAAGGCACAACAACTCGGGGAGGCCTTTTCCTAATCCCCTGTACACACACACACGCAACACACTCAATGCAAAAGTGCAGTGTAAAAAAAGAAAAGTAAAGGGCAACTGCTATAAATAACCACAAGAGTGCATCGACCTCTAAACAGTAAAAGTAAAGTGCGTACTACATGACCATGGCATTTTTTTGAATATTAAACAATGAATCAATGCTAAAATTGGGGTTCAAAGGGGGGTTCGGGATTTAAAACTCAAACGAACACCACCTACCTCTTGGGACTAAGCCCGTCGCTTCGCCGTCAACCCGCCGGGGTGGTCGCGCCTCGTCGGACCGCCTCACTGGAGTCGCCTCGCCGGAGTCGCCTCGCTAGAGATGGAGGAGAGGGGAGGGTTTGAGGAAGAAGAAGAAGAAGAAGAAGGGGTTGTGGGTGTTTAAGTACAAATCACTTAAACGCCCGCCCGACAGCCCTGAACCCAAAATTTCAGCAGGGTCGGGGTTAAGGCTCCCCTAGACTAAAAACCATGCTCCGAGTGCAACGGCAGTCTTAGAATTTTAATCTGAGGCCTCGATAAAAAGTTTTAAAACTCAATGCCCGAGGGCGCCAAATTACGAAACCGCCCCTGGGGCCATTTTTCACAAACGACCCGCGCACACGAAACTTATACCCCTCCTAAGGTAAAAGGCATGCTCCGAACTCAACGGTGCCCTCAGTTTCCCAATCCGAGCCACCGTTTAAGAGATACTAGCGTTTCACAACTAAACGGATAAATTAATTAATTAATTTATCCATTTAACGTTCCGAAAGCAAGCGAGGGGTCCAAACATCCCGCGCTAGCATGTTTTATGTTGTTACTAGGGTAAATACCCCATTACGGACCCATCCGTACATTCGGATCTCTGATCCGGATCACCGTTTAGGATTTATCCCATTTATTTGGCGTTCTAGTGTGAACGTACTGAAAATTTAATTCTGGCCACACCAGGGCTCGGAATCGCACGCCGTCTGAAGGCAATGCTCTGGAATATCATCAAATATATTCCAAAGTCTTTCAAAAAAAAAACTAGGTTCTTACATGCTCTTAGTTTTATTTGATCTTAAAAAACATTTCTTGGTTTTAAGGTTGAGGAAACCACATTTAATTCATTAAGGTGTTTATTGGGATCCTCACCAGATAGGCCATGAAATTTTGGAAGCAGGTGAATTAACCCATATTTGAGTTCAAATCTGATTCGATATTTGGGTGTGTAATACAAATTTTTTAATAATTAATATCAGGTGTAGACAATTCTCAAATGGTTCTATTAAGTTCATTTCCATTATTTTCAGCCATTGGTTCTTGTTTTATGGTTGAATTTGAATTGCTTTCAATTTCAATGTTCTGTGATTGGAGGAATTCTCCAACTGGTTAAATGTTGAAACCTCCCATAGACTGAGAATGTCTGATTCGAGCCCTAAGGCTACGTTCAATGTTAGGGTCAAGATCTAAAATATCCTCTGGATTAGTTTTTTTCATAAGTCAATTAAAAATAAAAATAATAAAAGTGGAAAATAGTAAAATAAAAATGTGAATTTTGAGTTGATGGTCAAAAAAGAAGAAGAAAAAAATAATAGAAGAAGAAAAAAATTCAGATTGGGTAAAGAAGGAAGAAAGAAGAGAAGAAGAGAATAAAATGTAAAATAAAATAAGTACCTCTAATTGGTTGAAATAATTACTTTCCTCCTTGAAAATGGTGCCAATTTTAAAGGTACTATCGTGGGAGTTCTGAAATGAAGTGTGCTTTTTTTGGGTACTTGGGTGCAGTAGAGTGGTTGACAAATGTCATCTCTCAAAAGAGGAAGTAAATTAAAACAAATTCTTAAAGGTATTATAAAAATAAAATAAAAGAGAATAAAAAAACTACTTGAAAGGATGGGTTTTTTTATCATTTATAAAAATAGAAGATTTTTGATGGAAGAAGATTTCATTTTTCCGTTTTTAATTTTGAAATGAAGTTTGATTAAAAAGATGCAACAAGAAGATGTTTTTTAGAAAATATTTTAAAAGGTGTAATATATATAACTCTACCCCTTCACTAAATTATTTATCATTAACATTTAAATTAACATTCAATTAATTATGATCCCTTAATTTGTTAAATCCTTAACCCTATGAGAGTTAACTTTACCACAAAGATGAATTGAATTTAACCCTAGGATAACTTCGAAACATGCAATCGCAACACCCTGCTTTGATTGATGTTCTAAGGTTAGCTTATGGTCAGTGGTAAATTAAGAAAAATTTCCTCTCTATAATTTAGAATTAATTAAGTTTATGGATTATATTTTAACACTACAAATTGATCCCGTATGGTTTTGTATTACTGATTAAGTTCGCGCTCTCACAATTTACATAAAATCTCGTCCATGGTTGTTTCTGTGTTAATTGTTAAATTTCTTGATTAGTTTAAATTAATTTAAAAACTCAACAAATTGATCATATTATTTGAATTACAGTATATCATTTATTCAAAATAAATGAATGAATAATGATAGAGGTCGATCGATTACTAAAAAAACTACTCTTCCATGGGCGGTGTAGTCATCGTAGAAATATTATGCAAGTGAAAAGGTTTAGAAAGGGTATAACCCAATATTGATTCTACTCTTGAATTACTAACTAAAGAGGAAGATTAATATAAGAATAAAATTGAAAATAACACAAGAAGTTTAAGAGATACTAAGAGTTTATTAAAAGAACAACAACATTACAACAAAGAAGAGGAAAAGAAGAGTATTTTGGAGGAGATCCTAGCTTGGTAGCTTCCCTCCTTGAATTGTGAATTGAAATGGTGTAGAACCACTTCTAATCTTCTCCCAATATTCTAATTCACTTTAAAACCCCTCCAAATGAGAAAAAAATTAATTTATAGAGTTTAGGGGAGGTTAGGTTTAAAGAGGTTTCAATTGTGAGTGGGGAATCTCGGCCAGATATTTTAATCCAACTTGTACCACCCATTTGACCTCTAAAATGCATGAAGAAGATATTTTTCCAGAAGAATTATTTTTGAATAATTTATTTGGAGATATCCTCTCAAATTTTTATCCCAAAACAAGGTTTTATGAAGAAATTATATCCCAAATACAGAACTAATATCCAATCTGGAGGGTCCATCCCACATTTGACTTTATGGTCCATTTAGTCCAACCAAATATACATTTTAGCTGTAATGTACTGAACAAATGTTTTATCCCATTAATTCAGGAAGATATTTAAAAAATTTGAAGTTCAAATAATATATATTAAAATATTTATCTTTTAAATTCTATAGTGCACTATAAAGGGTAAAACTGGAATTTCCATCATATTTTCAAATGAATGATCTAATCCCAAATATTTTATAAATAAACATAATTAACACAATGTGAGGAAATTTTATCATTTATTATCAATAAAATATTCAATAAAAATTTGTTTTATCAATTCTACATGTCGAAAAAAATTTAGGGTGAATTTTTGGGATTTTTCTAAAATACATGAATTTTTGGTAAATAGTAAAATACATTAATTTACCTTATAAATACATTATAATTTAAATAAACTATTAATGATATCATAAGTGATGTAATCACCCAAATATAGAAATCACATGCACTTATTACTATTTTTGGACATGTAATCATCAATATTTATGGATTTGAGGGAAATTAATAAACTAAGGAATTATATATTATGAAAACCCTCCTCTCCTCCACTAAAAATACTACCCCTCCTTACCTCTTCTCTTCACTCTTGTCAAGCCTTGTTACTTGCCTAAATTCTACCCAAATATCTCCCCAATATCCTACCCCACGTTCAACATCCCTTAGTCTCTTCAAAATACCAAATCCTTTCCCCTTAAGAGGCTCTCAAGGAATATTTATTCAAGAGGTGAATTCCACTTTTCAATTCTTTTACTTTTCTTTAAAGTTATTTTCTTTTATTTTTATTTCCCCATATCCATTCACCCAAATGGTATGATAACTCCAGTAACATAAATGTAATTTAATATTGTTATTCTAATGGGATAATTCATTATCATCTCTCCTTACCTCTTCTTAAATACGAAAGAAACGAAAACACTATCTGAGATGTGTTAATTTATCACATTCAAGGATGACAGTTTATCAATTTATATTACCATATTCTATTTTGTTAATGAAATAGATTTTATGGGTGAACTAGACTATTAGATATGTATTTTATCTCTTATGTTTTTCTGTAATCCTTTTTCTTACATGGTGTAAGATAATGATACAAAACAAGTTAATTATGAACAAAATCTCCAAATTAATCCAAGTGTTTATCATCAATATTTTATATAATGATTAAAATTCACTCCAAGTAACCAAATTAAATTTACAACCATATAAAATTATAGTTTCTAAATAATAAAATATAACTCTATTTATGGATAACCATCCCCATATTACTTGATTCTATGTTCATGAAAATTAGTAAACCGATCGTAAAGACCTAGAAAACAAACGAACCTGAACAATGAAATTGAACCTATGACCCATCAAAAAGGTCATTAATTAAATTAAAATGGTTATAATAAATATTTTACATGTAAAATAGGTTCTTTAATTATTAATTAATTAATCTAAATTTATTATTCAGGTCATTAAGTACAAGAAAATAACACCATCAGACTTAAGGTAAAGGGTTTCTCTCTATCTCACTCTTATTCCAGAATTCCCTAAATGTTATTCCATTTTATGTATAATTCCTAATGATGGGGTATTATTTATCAACTTCCCTATAATAACCTCATGATTTATACAGGATGATAAATCCCTTTCTCTCTCACCAAGCCCTCCCAAGTATACCTGATACCATGATAATATTCCGTAAGGGATTCTACCTTAACAACCTTTATTCCTTCGGGTTTCTCTATCTTTCTTTTTTACCGAAATGAAGTTGTATTTTTTCTAAATTATACCCACTATTTATATTTTCCAAAATCATGTTTCAATATCCATCCCTCATTATCTTTCATGGATATACATGCTTTTAAGTGATTCTCTCCTCAATACTTCCCAATAAGCAAACCTGTTTTAAGGGAACTTCTAAATTTTTTACTCAATTTCAATTTCACTATACCATTTGTTTTAAGACACCATTTTTTTATAAAAAAGTTCTCTTATTTAAGAAAACATTATTTTTTCACTTCTGGTTTTATATAAAATATTATTCCCTTTTCGTTTTAAAATGCTCTTTAGTATTTTTCTTAAAACCACACTAAAATGTTTTAATGCTAAGAATTTCCTAAATACTATTATTACATGTTTTCACTTATGTTTGACATAAATTAACATTATATATTACAATTTTACCTTATAAATTTATATGTATGTTTTAATTCATTTCTCTCATTTACACTTTTATGATACACCCATTCATTATTCTTTATGACATGAATATGATACCCATTCCTCTCTATGGGTTCCCTTATGTTTATGTATGATTGATTATGTATGATTATTTATGTGTAATGAATATTCATGAACATGTTAATATGGGTTTTCCCAGATATCACTCCAATGCATTGGATAAATTTGAGTCTCATTAGACGTTATGTGCAACGATATTATTGGTTAGCCTTGACTTGTGCTACCATGTGCAATGGTCTTGGTGAATAACCTTGACTTGTGATCCACTATGTGAAAGGATCCTTTAATCATGCTAAATTCATGATTTATATTTCTGTCACATTACTATGAATTCATTATAATATGATCCCATGTTTATATGTTATGATTTCTTATGTTCCATGCCTTTTTATATCATTATGTTATGCCTTCAGACCCATATGTTAAAGCTTTATTCTTATGTTTATTCCCTTACTAAGATTTTTAGCTCATCCCTTTATTAATGTGATCCTCAGGGTACCCTATATAGATATAAGGGATCAAATGAAGTTAAGATTTATTTATGATGATTAAATAAATAGGTGTTTTTTAGTCCCCTGTTTTATGTTTTATATACCAAGTCTTCAAATAAAATATACATTACAATCATTATCCTGTACTCTAATTTATAATTATCCTTAAAATCTTTTAATTTTATATGATAAAGGCTAGGGTCACTATAGTTTGTATTAGAGGATTGTTTATTTTTTTTGTGATTACGAATAGAGAACTTTAGTAAGAAATTTAAGGATGAGACTCAATATAATAAAACATCCCTAATTTTTTTAAGTATAGAGTATGTGGTTTATTAAGAAAATAAATCCCTTTCTGGATACAAATATGTCGAGGTGGATCTAGCACAAATGTATTTAGGGGTAAAACCTTAAAACACCACTTTTATCAAAACTCGAATGGGAATTGGTGCACAACAATGGGCCTTACCGCACTCTTGGTTTGACACTCTTGGGGGATATGCTTTGGTAAATCCATGATCTTAGTACCAACCATTATTAAGGGAATAAAAAAATCCCATAGGAATATAAGTTATGAAATAGAACAAGGATAACATAGACTTAAACCTAGAGATTCAAAAGTTAGGATATACTTCTACCTTACAAGGTTATCCTATTATGTTAAAGTTTCCTTTTTTATTCTCAATAGATAAGTATTCAATCCCTCTAACTGTACATTATTTTTCTTAGTTAATAGAGGGAAATAGAATAACATGTTCCAACAATACATGTGATAGGGAATGTGAAGATTTTTCTAATGCTATACCTGATATGATGGGAATAGGTGCTCAAAACTTTATGAAAATACTTGATCAACTGGATCAATTAATGAATAATAACTTGAATCATGTGGAACAACCTCCTTCTCTAAGGAAAGAGAAAGTTTCCATTTAATACTTCATGCAATAAAGTCCTCCCATGTTTTGTGGATCTTATGATCCCCTCCTTGAGGAATAGTGGATTAAATCCATTGAAAAGATATTATCTGTCCTCCAGTACTCAGAAGAAGAGAAAGTCACACTAGCAGTATATCATTTTTATGGGGAAGACGATCAGTGGTGGAAACTGATAAAGAATACAAATCCCCAAAATGAAATTGATTCTATGGATTGGGAGGAATTCAAGAGAATTTTTTTCAATAAATATTTTCCCTGAACCCTCTATCTTAATATGTAAAGAGAGTTCCTCAGAATCAAGTAGAAGGAAGATGATTCAATCAGGGTGTATAAAGAAAACTTCAGAAAGGATTTCAAGGTATGCCTCTAGATTTCTCATGAACATTGGAAGAAAGTTGGATCACTTCTTTAGTGGACTAAATCCGAGTCTACGAAAAGCGTTGGTGATTCGAGACTTCAACAATTATGAGTATATTTTCTATTGTTCCCTCAGGGTTTAAATAGAGATTAGAGTCTCTCAATGGTATTGTGGACCCAACAACAAGAAGAGGAAAATGGAATCTAACTTGGGTGGTCCTATAAATAAATTCAATATTGGAATGAATCTTTATCATCACATGTGTAAAAATTATGGGAAGAAACATCTTGGGAACTTTCTAAAGGGAACCATAAATTGATTCAAATGTGGAAAGTTGAGACATATGGATAAAAATTGTAGACAAGATATGAAGAATACCACTCATGTGAAAGAAGAAAGGAAGGTTTAGATCAACACTAAGCCTATAATTTTGTGTTACAACTGCAAGGATCATGGGTATTGTGCGAACAATTTCCCAAAGCTGAGGGTTTTTAGAGGGAATCGAAAACAACCTCCAAGGAAACAAGTAAGGGATTATGCTATCACTACTACTGAGGTGGAGCCAAAAAATGATGTGGTGATAGGTACATGAGTTATTCATTAAATAATAGTGAACACACTATTTGATTATGGCTCTACACATTCTTTCATATCTTACAAGTTTAGTATAACTATTCCAAAACCACCTCAAAATATAGAGGATAAGTAATCTGTGAGAATAGAAAATGGGGAAATAATTTATTCCATGGTTTATAAATCCTATCCAATTAATATTTTTGGACTGAACCTCCCAAAAAATCTCATCATACTTCCTTTAGTGGAGTTCAAAGCTATCTTGGGAATGGATTGGATATCTTTATACCAAGCCAACATCAAATGTCAAGAAAGGGAGATCACTCTTCACATCCCAAAGTATCCTCCAATTATTTACAAGTGTAAGGAGGAAGATGAATATTGTTTAGAATCAGTGTATAAAATGTGGATATTAATTACCTATGAGAAATCATGTCTAGATCAAATGATTGAGACAAATGATAGAATAATTATTTAAGACATTCCCATAGTGAGGGATTACACTGATGTAATACCTAAATAGTTGATTGGTCTTCCTCCTGATCAAGAGGTTGAGTTCTCAATTGAACTTATTCATGGATCTATACCTATATCAAATAAACCTTATAGAATGGACACTGTAAAGCTATAGGATATGAAGAATTAGTTACAACAGAACCTGGAGAAGGGTTTTATAAGCCTGAGTGATTCCCCATGGGGTGTGTCAGTCCTCTTTCTCAAGAAGAAGGATGGATAAATGCGCCTATTAAATAATTATAATGATCTCAATAAAACCATGATAAAGAAAAATTATCCCCTGCCATAGATAGATGACTTGTTCGATCAGCTTCATGGGATCAATTTTTTCTCTAAGGTAGAACTTCAGTTGGGATATCACTAATTAAAGGTGAGAAAGGAAGATAATCCCAAGACCTTCTTTCAAATGGGCTATGGAAACTATGATTTTATAGTTATTCCCTTTCGGACTCACTAATGCTCCAACAATTTTCATGGATTTAATGAATAATGTCTTTAGAGATTACCTGAAAAAATTCATGGTAGTCTTTATTGATGATATTCGGATATACTCCAAGAGAAAGGTGGAACATGAGGAGAATTTGAATATTGTGTTAAAGACTTTACTAATGGATAATATGTATGAAAAGTATATTAAATTCAAGTTTTGGATAGAGGAAGTATCATTCTTGGAGAATAATATCAATAACAAAAGGATATCTGTGGACCCTTCGAAGAAAATGGAAATTGAAGAGTGGCCTAGGCCATAATTTTTAATGGAGATAAAAATATTTCTATGTCTAGTCAGGTATTATAGATGATTATTGAAGAACTTTTCATGATTGTAAAAACCCAATGAACAAGATAACATGAAAGGAAGTGAAGTTTTTCTGGACTCAAGAATGTGAAGACTGTTTTAAAGAGTTGAAAAAGAGGCTAATTACTACGCCAATACTCAGACTCCCAACAAGTGGAGAACTCTTTGTGGTGTAAAATGATGTTTCAGAAAGGTATTAGGATGTGTGCTGATGAAAAATGATAATGTGATAGCCTACACCTCAAGGAAACTGAAAATCCATGAGCAAAACTATCCTACGCATGATCTGGAGTTGGCAGTTGTTTCTTTGCGTTAGAAATCTACAGGCATTATCTTTATGGGGAGAAGTGTGAGATATATACTGATAAAAAAAGTATCAAATTTATATTCACCCAAAAATATCTTAATATATTCCAATGATTATGGATAGAGCTCATCAATGATTGTGACTTCTCAATCCACTAGTATCCCGGTGAGGCAAATAAGGAGACAAATGCTCTCAGTATAAAGGATACTACATCTTTATCATTGATGAGAATTGAAAAGGATATAATATTCTTAGATTTGCAGAGGATGAACATTGGAATCATTAAGGCAGGAACATCATCAATCTTTTCTCAAATGATTTATCAACCATCCCTCATGGAGAAAATAGGGATGCTAAAAGAAAAGGTGTGGAAATTCAGAAAAGGGTAGAAGCTTTTAGAAATGGGAAATCCTTTGAGTTCAAGATTGATGAGGAAGGAGTTGTAAGATTTGGGTCACAATTATGTGTCCAAAGATAAAGAAGGAGCTTCTTAATGACTCACATAGCTTGACCTTCTCTATCCACCCAAGGTGCAAAAAGATGTATCGAGATATCAGAGAGAACTTTTGGTGGTATAATATGAAGGAGGATATTGCTGAGTATACATCAAAGTTCCTGGTATGTAAAAAAGTGAAGGATGAAATACATAAGTATAAGGGGATGATAAAAACAATACCCATACCAACATGAAAGTGGAAGAACATCCCCGTGGACTTTTTCACTAGAATTCCTAGGAAATCTAGAGGAAACAATGATATATGAGTCATTGTGGATCATCTTATAGAGACAACTCTATTTATCACAATTCGAGAGGACTTATCATTGGATAAACTTTCACAGATATAAATCAAATAAGTTCTAAGGATACATGAAGTACCACTATATATTGTATCCGATCAAGATCCGAGATTCACCTCGATGTTCTGGAAAAGTCTCCAGCATTATCTAAGCACTAAACTGAACTTCAGTACGTCCTATCATACTCAAAATGAAGGCCAATATTAGTGAACTATTCTAACACTAGAAGATATGTTGAGAGAATGTTCTATGAACTTAAAATGACGATGGGACCAACATATTCCACTGGTTGAATTCTCCTACAAAAACATTTTCCACTCGAGCATCCGAATGGCACCATACAAAGCCCTTTATGGGAAAATGTGAAGAACACCAGTGTTTTGGGATGAATTTGGTGAGCATAATCATCTAGGACCTAAAATAGTGGAGAAGGTGAAAACCATTCAACAAAACATCAAGGCAGCCTAATGTCGACAAAAGAGTTATGAAGACAATCATCGACGAGACCTTGAGGTCAAATTTGGAGACATGGTATTTCTATGCATATCTCCATGGAAGAAGGTTATGAGGTGAGGGAAGAAAGGAATGTTAAGTCCCAGGTACATCAGACCCTTTGATATTCTTGATCTTGTTAGGGCTGTGTCCTATCGACAAGAACTTACTCCTACCATGTCCAAAGTACATGATGACTTCCATGTATCCCTATTAAGGAAGTACATACTATACCCTTCACATGTACTCTCTTTAGAGGTGGTATAGTTGGAGAATGATCTTTCTTATGAGGGGCATCCAGTGAAGATCTTGGATCATAGGGATAAAGTTCTATATAATAAGACTACTCACCTTTTCAAAGTACTGTGGTGGAACCATAAGTACAAAGAGGAAATAAGAGAACTGGAGGATGCAATGAAGGAAAAGTACCCACACCTATTTATGGATTAAAATGTAAAACTACATTTTGTGTGAAAAATTTCATAAGGGGGGAATAATGTAAGGACACAATGTTTTATCCATGGAAATTCCATTCTTATAATTATGTCATATAATCACATGAAACCATAACACAATGAACTACTAAGTACTAATTGACCTTTAAACATATTTTTGACACTTTTGTGATTTGAATTTCGAAAATTTGACGTACACAGTTGCGATCAATAAGATGTTTGTAGTCTGATAATTCAAACTTAATTTTTGGTGAAAAGGAACTGACCCTTTTGAATAGTAATGTTACCTTTATGAATAATAATATGACCCTTATGAATAGTAAATCGACCAAAAGAATAATAACCTCACCCTTGAATGTATAAACAATATTTAGGCATCTTATAAGTGATAATATGACCATAGTAAAAGTATTGGTATTTTGGTAAGTCATAAATAATTAATTACAATTAATTAATTAATTTGAAGGAAAATTTATTTTCCTAAAAGGTTTTCATAAATTAACAATTTTATTTCCTACGGTTTTATGATAATTTTATAAGTCCTTATATAATTTTTGAAAGCATTATAAAATTAGTTATCATTTTAAAATATGTATTTTTCAAGTAAATTATGTTTTGAATTAAAAAAAATTAATCATATTTAAAAAATTATTTTTGAAAAATTTATTTCCTTTTTGTATTATACACATGAAAATTTTTTTAGGGGGGATTTTTTGGATTTTTCTAAAATACATGAATTTTTGGTGAATAGTAAAATACATTAATTTACCGTATAAATACAATATAATTTAAATACACTATTTCAAACATCATAAGTGATGTAAAAAACAAAATATTGAACTCAAATGAACTTGTTACTATTTTTGGTCATGGAATCATCATTATTTTTGGTCTTGAGGAAAATTAATAAACTGATGAACTAATATTATGAAAACCCTCCTCTCCTCCACTATAAACACCAACCCTCATGACCTCTTCTCTTCACTCCTATCAACCCTTGTTACTTGCCTAAATTCTTTTAAAATCTCTCCCCAAGATCCAACCCACCTCCAACAGCCCTTAGTCTATTCAAAATTCCAAATATTCTCCCCTTAAGAGGCTCTCAAGGAAGATTGATTCAAGAGGAAAATTCCTCTTTTCAATTCTTTTACTTTTCTTTCAAGTTCTTTTGTTTTATTTTTTTCTCACATCCCTTCACAGAAATGGAATGATAAATACAGTAAAATAAATGTACCATAATGGTTTTATGCTAATGGGATAATTTATCATCATCTCTCCTTTCCCCTTCTTTTATAAAAAATAAATGAAAACAACACCGGATATGTGTTAATTTATAACATTCAAGGATGGAAGTTTATCAATTTCTATTAACATATTCTATTCTGGTCATGAAAAAATTTTTATGGTTGAAAAATAATATTAAATATGTATTTTAACTTATGTGTTTTTCTAGAATCACTTTTCTCACATGATGTAATATAATGATACAAAAAAAGTTAATTATGAACAAAATCTCCAAATTAATCCAAGTATTCATCATTAATGTTTTATATAATGATTCAAATTCACTCCAAGTAACCAAAATAAATTTATAACCATGTAACCTTATGGATGTTCAATAATAAAATAAAACACCAATTATGGAAAACAACCCCCATTTTACATTATTCTCCATTCATGAAAATAAGTAAACAGATCGTAAAGACCATGAAAACAAACTGACCCAAACAGTGAAATTGAACCTATTAACCCATAAAAAAGTTCATTAATGAAATTAAAATGGTTATAATAAAAATTTTAAATTTACAAGAGGTTATGTAATTATTAATTAATTAACCTAATTTTATTATTCATGTAATTAAGTTCAAGAAATGAACACCATCAGACTTAAGGTAAGGGATCCTCTCTATCTCACTCTTATTCAAGAATGTCTTCTACGTTATGTCATTTTATACGTAATTTCTAATTATGGGGTATGATTTAAAACCATCCCCATACTTCCCTCATGATTTATAAGAGATTAAAAACCCTTTTATCTCTCACCAATCCCTCCTAAGTAAACATGATACCATGCCAATATTCTGTAAGGGATTCCACCTGAACCGTCTTTATTCTTTCGGGTTTCTCAATCTTTATTTTTACCTAAATGAAGTTGTTTTTTATTTTTATGTAAAAATTATAGATTCTGTGTATATGATCCTAAATCATGTTTCAATATCCATCCCTCATTTACTTTCGGGGATATACATGCATTTAAGTGATTCTCTCCTCAATACTTTCCCATAGGCAAACCCGTTTTAACGGATCTTTCCAAAATTTTATCCAATTAAAAGTACACTCTACCATTTATTTTAATAATTTTTTTTATAAAATAAATCTTTTATTTATAAATAAATTATTTTTTCACATCTACTTTTGCATAAAATATTATTTCCTTTTCAATTTTAAATGATCTTTAGTATTTCCCTTAAAACCGCACTAAAATGTTTTTATGCTAACAATTTCATAAATACTCTTGTTACATGTTGTCACTTATGTTTCACATCACTTACCATGCTATATTCCTATTTTACCTTATTAATGTCCATGTATGTTTTAATTACTTTATCTTATAGACAATTTTATGATACACCCATTAATTATGCATTATGATATGAATGTGATACCCATTCCTCTCCATGGGTTCTCTTATGTTTATATACGATTGATTATGCATGATTATTTATGTGGAAATAATATTAATGGACATGTTAATATGGGTGTTCCCAGATATAACTCTAATGCATTTGGTAAAGTTGAGTCTCATGAGACGTTATGGGCAATGATCTGGGCGATTAGCCTTGACTTGTGTTACCATGTGAAATAGTCTTTGTGGTTAACCTTGACTTGTGATCCTCTACGTGAGACGAGACTTGAATCATGATAAAGTCATGATTTATGTTATTTAGACATTACTATTAATTCACTTTTATATGATCCCATGTTTATATATTATTATTCCTTATGTTCCATAACTTTTTATATCCTTATGTTATGCCTTCTAACCCATCTGCTAAAGCTTTATTCTTATGTTTATTACCTTACTGGGATTTTTAGCTTATCCCTTTGTTCATGTGAGCCCCAGGGTACCCTATGAATATATAAGGGATCAAAGGAAGTTAAGATCTCTTTATGAAGATTAAATTATGAAGTGTTTTTTATTCCCATGTTTTATGTTTTATGTACCATATGATCCTTGGCTTGTACTATGATGTATAATTATTATTAAATTCATGTAATGTTATATTAAAAAGGATAGGGTCACATAATACTTTCCTACTTAGTAATATAACATAGGTCCTTTTCCCTTGTCCTACCATACAAGCATGAAATCTATTCTGGTACATATCAAGAAGCCTGAGTAGGGTGCAAGTACAACTTAGTAAGCCCCCACTAATGGAGTCAAAAAAATATGCAGTCGATAATAGGTTTATGATGTTGTTTTAAGAATACATAAAAGCAATAATGTAAACAATTTACACAAATTCAATTACTATTTATTTAACCACATAAAATGCGGGTTCCCAAGGGCACCTGAACTATATCATATAACTAAATTCCATTATTAACATTCTTCATCTCATATCATACATTAATTTCATTTTTAGAATTCATTTTCTCAATTCACACATGAATTACATTGTTACCATTTTTAGTCTCAATTTATACCTGAATTAAATTTTACAATTCATTGTCTCAATTTTCACATAAATTCCATTTTTATGATTAATTTTATCATTTCACACATGAATGGAATTATTTCCATCCATTGTATCAATACAATTCTATTAATTAATTAAACAAATGATTAGTAATATCTATTTTATTAATTAAAAAAAATATTAATGAATCATCTCAATCTCATTAGTAATTGAAAAATTAGTTTATCAAATAATTTACCTTAAGTAATTACTTATTTAATTTATAATATTAATCCTATTAAATTATTTTCCAATTAATTATACAATATCCACATACTCAAAATACCATAATTAATTCAACAAATAAATTTTCAAATCAACAAATATTAGTATATCATAAATAATTCAACAATTAACTAGGTAAATAAAAAATCTAAATATATTATAATTAATTCAAAAATTAATTACCCAATTAAATCAATTCAAAATCCCATATATCCCAATTCCATTAATTTACAAATTCACAATATTAATCAATTCAATAAGAATCTCGACTGATAATCATACAATTGTAGTTATAAAATTAATTACCCATAATTAATTTCAAGACATCGGTATTTGAATTATAGAGATCCTACCTCAATTCATTAATTAACGTTCCCCCAATGGAAATACCCAATTTGAACTGAATAAAAATGTAGAATGATATCTAGATCATAAACTGAGAGGGGTGATGATCTTCAATCACCCATTATATTTAGCACGAACAGAGGTCGAAAAGGCTTAGAATCTGTTAGGGAAGCTCCAAAATTTTGAAAAGGAATTAAAGTATTAGTTAGGTATTAATTGAGATTAAAATTATATCTCATAAAAATTTTAAACTATTTTTTGGTGGATTAATATCTTGTACGCACAGTTTGCTACTCTAGGTGCACTATTTTATTTAATCATGTACCTTAACCATGAACCTCTTGTAGGGTGTTCACAGTTCCTCCTTTTAGGGTTAATAGTTTAAAAATATATGAAACAACCATGTAAATACACTATATCCATGGTTTGGTGGTTTTCTAGGCTAGGGTTCACAATTAGGGAAATCAGTGCACTTACTATACAGTGTCCCCTTTCTTCTATTTTTCACAAATTTTCAACCAAACACACCCAATGGTAAAATCCAAATGAAAATTAATAAAAAAAATTAAAGATATTATAGATAAATGAGACCAATAAATCTCCAAATAATTCCATTGTTTAAATCCTTAGGGTTGGGAACTAGTCATAATAATTCCCATTCTCCTCACACTTGTAGCACTGAAATGGAGGAGGTACATTCTGTGTAGTTTTCTCTACATTCACATTTTAGAGGACCTATTCCAATCATGCAGGAAATATAATTCTATATAATCTCCCATTCCATACATAAAACATTTATTATACCGATTACAACAATTTCCTCATTTGTTCTTTCCACACATAGAGCATAAAGAAATTATGATCTTCTTCTTTTCATGTTTTTTAGATTTTCCTTTGAAATACATATTTTTTTTAAAATGATGATATTGATATGTAAATATAACCTATATTTAAACCTTTATTGTAAAATTCACAATCTATTCATCGATTCTAATGTTTATTATGGCTAATTCACTTCTAGGACTTGGCTTCAGTCACTGAACAATTGGTCAACCTTAATTTATGGTTGGATGATATTAACAGAATCATACCTCAAAAGTCTTGTGAAAATTTCTTTGTAGATACCTAAATATTCATAATCTATTTTCTTTATCTCAAGGAACTCTTTCTTCTTATACTTAAAAGGATTTAGAGGAATGTAATTATTGAAAAATAAGTTCTTGAAGTCATCCCAATCCATGAATTAAATTTCATCTTGCTTCCCATTATTCGTGATTAGAGTCAATGGTTTGTTTCAAATTCCATCCTATAAAAATATTGATTGAAATTATCATGTTATGAACACTAGATAACATAGAATATCATTTTAGTTGAGCAGATACATTGTTCAACAACAGGTGGATTATGAGACTAGTTGAACAAATGTAGATGTTTCCTCCTGAAGGAATCAATATAATGTTTTTCTATCCTTTTTCATTTGTATGTACAACATGATTAATATATTATGAATGTTGACCTAGTATAGAAATGATATTTTTCATTAAATATCCCAAATAATTTAGATTCTTAAGAGAAAAATCAATTAATATTCCATCCAAATTATCATTAATGTGGTTCCATTAGGTTCCAGCCATTGACTAAAAACAAAAATTAGAGAGTATGAAATAATAATCATGGAGGGAAACCACATAATCTTGGAAAATCAGATATAATATGTCTTGACTATGACACCTTCTTTAATCTATGAAACATTAGGTTTTTCTAAGGTTATTCATAACCAACTCCTATTTAAATACTTCCTGATGGTTCATGAAGAGTTTGGGAATTTCAAAAGCATATCCCCCAGGAGTGTCAAAATAGATGTGAAGTATGTACTATTGTCATGTACCATGTAATGATAGAGTTAGGACCAACACACCTTTTTAGGGTTGTAACCCCTAGGTACATCTTTAATAAAGCCACATCCACTTTTAGTATACATATAGAGATTTATTATAAGGAAACCACTCATACATTCCTTTACCAAAGTTCCATGACATTTTCCTATTCTCTCCCTTATCCTTAGACTTATCCTTAGAAATGTCTATAGGGTTCTCACTAGGGTTTTCTAATCCTAGTTTCCAATTTTTAACTATAACTTTTATCTGATACTAACTACATTGAACCTCGCTTTTCAAACATTAACATTACATCATTTTTGTTGAATACCTAATACATTACACAAAAATACACCCAAAGATCATATTAGTCTACAACCATTGGAAACATGGAATCATAAAAATTGGTACATAAGTTAACTACATTATATTATACAAGGTTATTAATAACTATAACCCTTATTAAACACATTATAAATATTATATCTTCATAACAAGGGTAAAGGAAACATAAAATGTGGTGATATCAGATGCTCAATAAGGGTAAAAAAAGGACATATGTATGCATAATCATGAGAATAAGGGTATGATAATGTGATCATGAAATTATAATATCTTAAATTGCATAAAAAAGATAATAAAAATGAATTATGTTACAAATATTGGTATTTCATAAGACCTAAATAATTATGGAATCAAGAGAAAAATCCATGAAAGAATAACATAAGAATAAGACATAGAATTTGTGGCATATTCAAAAAAATATAACATGATTTCCATAGTAGTCAAGGAATCACTTGTAAGAAAATAATATTAGTATGGGTTCACTAAAAATACCATCTTGGTAGTCATGGTTTACTCCCATGAATATTTTAGTAGTCAAGGTTCACCTCTAATAGCATCTTAGTAGACAAATTCCTTTACTGAAATGAGTTCATTCACTAGTACAACCTTGTCTCTCTCATTAGAAATCAATATTTAACTAATGAATTAGAGGAAGATATAGGACCCAAAAATCTCATAATTTAATCAAACATATATGTTACACAAGATCATAAAAAATCATATCATAACCCATTAAATTAAATGGGTATAATAAACATGTAACCATATCATAACTTATGGAAAAGGAGACATGTTTCATAATCATTTCATTAAATAATATCACATAAAAGGAATCAAGTCTAATAATAATATAACCCATATAAGAGAAAAATGTTTCAAAGAAATATATCCCAATAAAGATAAATAGGTTTCATATACATATAACCCATGAATGAGAAACGAGTTTTATAAATATCATTCCATAGAGACAAAAACCATTCACCGAAAGTATATGAATGGAAAATTTAGATTATTTTTCCAAAAAATAGTTTTTAACCCAAATGTATGTCATAAAATATGGAAACTAATTTTGAAATATCCTTTAACAATACTTCTTGAGGTTAATATAATTTTATCTTTGATTCTTTTTAAAACATAGATCCTTTTGAAATCCATTTTATTTGAAAACATATTGAGGAAACATGAAAACAAATTTCAAAATTTTTTCATTGAAAATAGATTTGAAAATTTATAAAAAAAATTTACAACCATTTTCCATGAAAATTATCATTAAATAAATACAATATTTTTTTTTTGAAAAACCATTTTTAAAACATCATTTTTATTGAAAAATATTCTTGACCGAAAAGATGAATGAGATCAAATTTTCTAAAAGACATTTTCTTAATTATCTTTTATAACAAAGAGTGGAAAATTGGTAAAAACACATAAATATATCATAAATAACCATAGGAGAATAAAATTCATCTTTTTTCTTGAGATATTTATCATAATATATCATCAATGGAAGCATAATAATAAACAATCTGGATAAATGATGAGATTGTTTAAATAGACTCTTACAACTTGGAAACCTTGACATGTAAGAAAAAGAAATTAAATGAAGCTTAAAATAAAATTAAAATGAGTATATTATTGATATAACATGTGAAAGAGTAGTGTTTATGCCTTTTATAAGAACATATGGTTATATCATGGCATGGGTCTCAAAGATGGTAAATTGAGACAAAATTACATTACTAATTTGGTATATTTTGAAACATAAACCCCATGAAAGAGACATAACAAAATAGATATGTATACCAATAAATTTATTTATAAGATTAATATAGAACATTAATTGGTACTATATACAACACACAATATAAATGAGTGGTGAATAAGGAATTTGTCTCACAGAAATAAAAGTGAGATGAGAAAACCCTTACCTTCTGTCTCGACTCTCATTATACTTGTTCAAAAATCCTATATAATAAGTATGAGTTTATTATAAATCTATAAAAAATATATTCCTATATATAATAAAATTTGGGATTTAATTATGACAATATATTACCCATTCATTAATAAAACTATTCTTAAGCTACGTTTCGTGTGACAACCGCGTTTTTTTTCATACTTGTTTTGACTTCTTATTCATGGTCCTCTTAATTAGATCATTATTTACTTATTTTAATAATTTAAACATGATATAAATAAAATATATATTTTTTATATATTTATTTATATTAAATTATAAAATATATAAATATTAAATGAAATACACTATTCATAGAGATGATAAGTTGTACCTATAAAAGAACATTGTTTCTATTTTCTTATATTACTAAAATAAAGAAAGTAAACGACATATCTGTGTGTATATATATATATATATTATTATAGAAGAATTATTATTTCATAAATATAATATAATTTTAATAAAACCATCCTTAATATTTTCTATGTAATGTTTTAATGAATCAAATCACTTTGAGGAGGCGGTAGTCCACACATCCACAAAGGAAGTTAACATGTTTACAAATAATGGATAACATGATGGTATGTTTTATATAATAATTAAATATTATTAAATATTTCATAAATATCATATATATCATAAAAATAAATTTTCCATTTTAATTACCAACCATGAGATATGATATATGAAAAATTAACAACATCATTTCATGAGGTGACAATTTTCTATACACAAGAATTGAATGTTCGTTACCCATTATATGTATGTGTGTGTAAGTGTAGATATAACCCTTAGAATAAAAACATATCAGTATATTTAGACATATTTGGTTATTATATATGAATTTAATAAGAATATTAGAGGTTTTGGATAATGAAAATAAAACAATGGAGCCTGAAGAAGGATGAAATCTCTTCTTTAGAAAACTCTTTTTTATTTGCACCAAAGGAAATACTTGGATGGATTTACTGCCTAAGGTAGGTATCTAATATGATTCTATAGATTTCTAGAGAATATTTATGCATAGTGTTTCTGAGAAAAAGGTATTGAGATGTATGAATAAGTGGTAGGGGTGAGTTCATTTTTTATAGTGGGAGAGGTGTAGCCTTGTTGTAAATTTTTCAAAAGAGAATTCCTGCCACACATTTCCCATGAAAAGTGGTCCTATTAAGGGTCCAAAGCCGATAAAAGGGATGAAAAGGTTGTAATTTTCCTATAAAACACATTAGATGAGTTTTAAAATTTTCATTTAATTTAAAATACATAAAAATAAAATAAAATAATTCACCGGATTTTTATTTATTTATTATGGTAAAATGATTTTGTGCACATAAAACTATTTTTTGAGAAAAATATTTCATTTATTTTAAGTGGTTTATATTTTAATTTATAATTAGTGGGTCTCTAAATAATTTAATTTATATATATTATTATACCATATATTTTTAATAATTAGTTATTTTTTATACCCACTATTCTAATTAATATATTATAAAAATAATATTAAATAATAAAATATTAATATTAAGCCACGTTTCATTAAATCTAGAGGTTTGATATAGCGTAAAAATTTAAAGAAGCTAAAATTAATTGAAAAATATATATTTCATATATTATAGGTCTGTCACATTATAAAACATTAAATTAATTCTGTCCTCTCAATTTTAACTTGCGTTTTATAAACAAGTGTTTAACAATTGGAAATCCTATTTTTTAAAACCCACATTGTAAAAACGGTTCATAAAAAATCAGCTTGTAAATAGAGAAAGGGATGTGTGAATATATCCTATAATAACACCTAACTTGGTGTCTCTATAGGATAAAATTTGTGGAAGGTGAAAACATATACGTATTAGAGAAAACTAACACCAAAATATTGATTAACAGTGATGGAAAACATAGTCCAATGAATTCTAATGACCACAAATTCATAAATCTGTGATACGTGAGAAGACCATTGAATCATCATAGATAAAGGTAAATGTATCATATATTTTCCATGACACATTCCTTAAACTTTAAATTTTTAATTATAATATATACTTATTTTATTTTATTTTATTTTATAAGAACAATCACATTCTTCAGATGTGCTTTGATTAATTTACACTTTATCTCTCAATTTATGAAATAAAGATGATTTTTTATTCCTAAATTAGTAGTGGAACATATGATCCACAAAATAATGATATGAAATTTATTCTTTCCTTATATATTATCAAACAGAATTTTTATGTACAAGTTATCCTATAATATCCAACTATCAAATAAATCCATTCTGTGAAATGTTAATCTTATGGATCTTCCATGTCTAAAAAAATATAAACCAAAAAATTTATAAATAAGGTCACATAATTTACAAAATAAACATATCATTAATCCACTAAAAAACATGATGTATCACTTAATTTTAGATATCAAATATGTGAAAACATTGATCTTATATTCTTCTAAAATATGTTAATATTTTTAATTATCCTAAACCATTAACTAAAACAAACAGTCATTCAAAAATAAACTCTTTCATTATAAAATCAATGATTATTTTATATATTCAATTTTTTTATAAACTTCATTATGATTAAATAAAATACCTTGACAAAAAGACATTAAATTTTTATGAAATGAATACTATCTAATTTAATTCATCCATATCAAACATCAATTTATCCAAAGTAAATAGTGTTTTCCCAACATCAAGAACATATTAATAGCTATCTTCTCTAAATAATTTTGTTTATATAAAATGTCACATTTCTAGTAAATCCCTTTTTAAGGTCATCAATTCCATTCAATGAAAAATATTCATTCCAATCCTTGATGAAAAAATTATATAGAAAACTACTTATATATTTCATTATTCTTCAATTCTAATACATTAACACATATATCATTATATTTTATTAATTAGGATTTATAATCAAATTAGATAATACATTGTTCCATTCAAATTTATTTTTTAGTATATCCATCATCAACAAAAAAACATTACATGTACCACCTTATTGACCCTATTCATGATCATTATCTCAAGTATTACTATTTTTATAATTCTTATAAATAACAAACCTATAATATTAAACTATTGTTGATTCCTTTGGGAAACTTTTATTCTAATTCATTGAATTAGATGAAATTTTTAATTTTCAATAGGAGTATATTACTCTATGTCCCTATTCTAAAAACATAAATCATATTTTTGTTCCATTAAGGCATTCCCTAGAGTTCTTATTCACATATTCTCGACATATGGGAAACTGAATCTTCTTTATTCCATTGTATCTACCAATCGAACGATAAACAAACTCTATCATTATCTTATTTCTCGAGTATGAGAGTTGGTAAAAATTCATATTATTAATACTATATTGTGATACTTTTTTAGTAATAATCCCAATATCCTTCACTCTAGTGATCGTCCCATTCAGTTTCTCACGAGAACATTTCCTATCATATTTATCATTAACTATATTCTATATGAATCCAACCATTTCATAAAACAAAGAAATATAGTGTGAGAAAATAAAATAAATGTTGGAAAACAATATTTTCATGAAAAATAATTTATAGGATGCATAAATTATTGTACCATATTTTCAATTGAATACACATTAGTCTTATCATTTTACATTCATGGTCATTTTTCAAATCATTTATGATTTTTCATAAGAAGTTTTTCAATTTTAAAAAACATACCCCCCTTGAGAGTCAATCTGGGAGAACTATAAGGCCCATTTTCATGTACTAGGTAATGATCGAGTTAATAAATATAGGATGTTTTGAGTTATTATCCCTAAGAATATATTTTAAATAACCTTTTTCACTTGTACTATCCAGAAATGGATGCATTTCAAGGAAATCCCTCTCACTATCCATCAAAAATATTCCATGAAATATTCCTATACATAGATTTATCTGTAGAAATATCCTTATAACTATCTATTGAAATATTCTTGACACATCTCTAAGGATATTATTAATGTTTTCTTAGACTAGTTTCTAATGTTCAACTAAATATATTCTTTTATAACAACTATAACGACCCATGATTTTTTACATAGATATTACACATTACTAGATAAATAGTCATTAAATTACATAAACAAACATATGAGGATCATAATTTTATAGTGGACCAGGAACATTGGAAACATAAAAAACATATTAATAAATTTTATACATCATCTCAAACATAGATCCTCGTAACTATATCCCTACTTTAACATATAAAACATAATACCAATTATCATAACATCGGGAAAGTTAACATAAGAAAGGATGATCTCAAATGCTTAATAAGGGTAAAAAGGGGATATATATATAAGAATAACATGTCCATAAGGGTATTATAACAATGAAAATAACATTTCAAAACCATACCCTTCATATTAAAGATTATTATCTCGAGTTTGGGAATAAATATTTTCATTTTATAAGAAATCTAATAATGAAATCAAATAACATGGGTGGTGAGAGCATACCATTGACATAAGACATGGAATTGTGGAACACATATAGTAATAAAATGTCATTTATTTTTTAGTCAAGGATTATTTTTAAGAATATCAAGTTGGAATGGGTTAACTTCTGAAAATATCATAGTAGTTAATTATAACATCTAATATTATCACAGTGTATAAAGTTCCATAATGAAAGAGGTTCACTCCATATTCAAGTCATGTTTGTCTCATGAGATATCAATATTTACTAAATGAATTAGTGGGTGATATATTTCCCACCAATCACATAATAAACATCATAAATATGTGTTCCACTATATCATAAAACATACATCATATCAGAACCCATGAAAATATATGGTCCACATGAAACATTCCACATATCAGAACCCAATAAATGTAACGAGTTTCATAATATTTTCATCATAACACAAAACATTGAAAAAATGGATTTTATAAATATTTTATCATTATAAATATAAACCATCAAGTGAATGAATAAAGATAGTATCATTGGATCATATACCTAGTAAAGGTTATGTTGCATAAAGGTATATCATCATACCTGGAAAAAGATTTTGAAAGATAACATAGAAAAAATCTAGAGGAAAATATAAATCCACTTTAAATAACACATTATATAGAAATAAACCCTTTTCAAAATAATTTTTATTTAAAATAACCTTGTAATCTTATAAATTAAATTTTAAAGGTCATTTAAAACATTTCTTGTGGAAAATATCCTTTTCACATTGAATTTTTTTAATAAATATAATTTTTTAAAAATTTATTTTCATTGAAAATAATCTTTAAATCCTATAAATTAATATTTAAAACAATGGTTGTTCATTATGGTAGGAAATTACATTCATGTCATACATGTTAAAGAATAAATTCCTTTCACAATTTCGGTAAAAGAGAAATGAGAGTAGTCTAGAAATTGACATGTATATTCCTTTTGTAAAGACATTTTACAAAGTAGAACACGTTTGAAAATTCCTTTAACAAATAATTATGATAATGTTAAAGCATTTTTGGAAATATTTTTATAAAACATGAATATGAAGAAAAAGGGTTATCCCTTGAAGAGAGAAATATAGTCGATTTTCAATAAAGACATTATTTTTGGGCTATTGGGTACATAAATTAATGAAAATGAGAGGAAAAAATTTATTTTCATGAAATTACTAAATGATAAAAATATTCATGATTTTATTGTTAAATATTTAAATGTGTTTCATCATCGAAAGTGTAATAATAAGAAATCCTGATAAACAATGAGATTGTAACATAAAAACTTTACCACTTTCATATCTTTTTAATCATAGGAACCATTAAAGAATGATATTAAATGAATCATTTAATTCCCCCAAAATAAAAATATTAATAATATTACATGTCCAAGGGGTAGTATATACAACTAATATAAGAATATATATGCATAACATAACTTATGTCCCAAATATTAAAATTAGAGAAAAAACCTTTACCGCATTGGTACAAAGGATATAATAAGCCCCATGAAAGATTCATCATATAATGAAAATTTAAATATCCATAATTATCAGGATAAAAATCATAAAATAAATTCATGGTAAGTATATAAAAAAAAGAAAAACTAGGAGAAGATGATAATTTCATCATAGAAAATAAATATGTGATAGAAATCCCTTACCTTAATTCTATACTTCCATCATAAGTGTTAAAAAAAAATAATATATAATTTTATTATAAATATATAATATTAGCATAAATAAAAATATATAATACAATATATGTTTTAACTATGGACTTTTATTACTTGTTTATTAAAAATTAATTTTTAAAATCGTATTTTGGTTAGTGACTACTTTGTTTCTTATGTATACTTTAATTTATTATTTTTGGACCTCTAAAATTTAACATCGTTCCATAATATTCATAATTTAAACCATGATATAAATATAATTTATATTTACTATATATTTATTTATTAAAATCCATAAATTTATAAATTTAAAATGAAATACATCATTCATGGAGATTGTAGTCTATAAATACACATGAACTATGATTCTATTTTTTGATGAATGAAACAAAAGAAAGGTAAATAATATATTATAATTAAATAATAATTTATAAATCATATATTACATTTATATTCCTTAAATTTACCTTAATTAACTTTTGTGAAAATATTTTGTGAAAAACAAATCACATCGCTTCGTGAGGTGGTAGTCTACTATTCACACAAGAGACATTGTCACATCTCTCACAAAAATGAACATAATAAGATATTTATGATATTATAATTTAATAATTTTAGATATGTATAAAATAAAATATATATATAAATATTCATTTAAAATATTCTAATTACAATCTAATTAAAACAGAAACAATATACACATCACATCGATTCGTGAGGTGATAATTTTCCGTACACATGAGCGACATTATTAGTTTCCCACATGTTGGATGATAAGAAGGTATGTATTATATTATAATTATATAATTATAATAATATCATAAATATATAATATAAATATTAAATCCAACATTATATGAATATGTGTTAGGTGATGACGTAAAAAGAATAACATACATTTGTGAGACAATAATCATACTGGCACACGATTGACAGTTTCTTTTCACATTTTATGGAAGAGGAAAAAGATAAAGGTTATTATATTTAAATAATATTATATAATAATAATTGGTACATTGTTTTTATTAAGTAAAGAATTTTGAATAATATTTTATTGTGGTAGAGGGAGAATTAATATGAAAACACAAGTTTAAGGACAATACATCTTCTTCAGAGAACTCCTTTTGGGTTACACCTAAAGCATTAATTGAAGGGATTAATATTTAAAATAACTATTATATGATATGTGGAAATAATTTATAAATATATTTTTACATTTATTGTATAGAAATTTTTTTGTGTTAATAAGAGAGAATAGGGGGCAAACCTTTTTAATTTTGGGAGAGGAAAAACATGCAATTTTTTGAGAATATTATTGTGTACCCATTTTTTTCACAAGAAAAATGCTAAAAGTGGGTAATTGTAAATAATTAGAGGTTTTATGGTCTAAATATTTACATCCAATTGGTGGAGGTAACATTTTTATTCCATTTACACCTTATCATTTTAGTTTAACCCTCGGTAAACTTGTTTTCACCTTTAACTTGGTAATTAGTTTTTACTATTTTTATTACTCATTATAGTAAAAAATTATTCTGACCATATTAGATAATATAGAAAATTATTATTAAACAGATGGAATCCATTTTATTAAATTACATTCATATAAGTAGGAATAAATATTTTAAAAGTAATCCTGCAAATATGACAAAAAATATGGTTTTCAAATGATCAATGTTTTAAATGTTTAGAACATTTTTATATAAAAATTAAAAATTAAATTCTGTTATATAACATAAATTAATTTAATTGATATATAATTTAACTTATTATAATTTTAAAACCATATTAAAATGTTTGTGTTTATAGAAAAATAGTTTTTTAGAAAAACATTTTCTTTATTTTTAAATGGTTCTTATTTTCATTTCTAAATAAAGGGTCACCAAATAATTAATTTTATATACATGTGTAGGCCATAAATTTTAATAATTTATTTAATAATATATATTACCCACATTAAAAGATATATTTGATAACTATTATATTAAATAATCATATTTTAATAGTATGACACTTTTTCTTAAAATTGGTTCTTTTGTGTAGCACCGGTTTTCAATAAAGTTAAAATTATTTGAAAAAATATATTTTATAAAATGTAGTCTAGAATTAATTGAACCATGATATAGTTTAATCCCCAATAAAAAATATCCCAATCAGTTGAATATTAAAATTTTGAAAATGATTAAAAAAACATAATTATCCAAACAATTATTTTGTGATTCGTCATCGCAAAATACTTGGATCAATCCTCCCTTGTCAGGGTATAAAAAGAGACATAGGGAAGGGAGTTTTGGCAAAGAATAAACCTTCCTAAACACCTTAACCAAAACATATGAGTTAAAAAAACCTAAAATTATTGACCTACCCCATATTAAATCAATCCTCCTATAGTCGCTTCAATTGACCGATGGGTTCCCCTAGTGAATCAATAGCTCACTAACTAGTTGGTGATCCAAAAAGGGGAGATATGATACTTCTACACAACCAACTATATGGATTGGTTTAATGGCATGTTGGTTCTCCTGTAGTATCCCTAGCCTCTTCAAGGTCCTCCTCCTATAATCTTCATAGAACATAACTACCATCCAAGAATCAGACCACATCCAAAATATTTATTTTAAGACACCCAATGGTTTAGATTTATATCCTGAACAATTGTTCTAAAAAATATACATACACTAATAGAAAAATAACAATTCCCTAGGTAATTTCACACTTTTAATGATGTGTTACATTTCATATTTTCCAAAAAATATTTATATTAATCTAAAAAAATTAACAATACGGTCACAAAATCACTTTTCAATGGAAATTCTCTATATACTATAAAACGTATTCACAGAAAATATACTAAAACATTTATCCCAATAAACTAAAATTAACTCAAAAGAAAAAAACATATTTTACTCATTGTTTATTTTATAAATTTTATCTTACATGTAAAAATTTAAAATATTTATTTTCAAATAACCATCACACTAAATCCTATATTAAACCTCGGGGATACATAGATCAAAATCATATACTAAAAACCAATAATATGTTACCTAAAATATTACTGATCAACTAAAAAACCCATCACATAAAATATTAAATGTGAAAATATTTCATCAATGTTATGATCAACATTAGAATCTTTAACCAATGATGATATCCATTACTCTTAAATTGTTCTCAGTTAATAGTATCATAGCTTTAAATGTTAGCTAAACATATTAACTGACACAAACTATAATATCATGCACCATAATAAAACCATAAAAATTGTTTTTTTAACATAGATTACTATTTATTAAATTTACACGATGCTTTCAGTTTTTATTTATAGTGAATTAGAAAAATTGTTACATTAAAAATTCTATATTTCTAGACAGTTTCTATTTTTTCCATAAAACAAGTTCTTTTTAAAAAAATCTTACTTCGTTCAATATAGCAACCAAAACTAAAAATATAACTTTATTAACAATCCTACTCTTCCTTTGGACTTGTGAAATATATCTTCAAATATTTTATGTGAGAAATAAATCTCAATATAGATCATAAAAGACTGAAAAACAATTATAAAATTTTTAAAACTTAAAAATCCATATGAAAATTTACATTTTTTTAGTAAAAAATTGGGAAAAATATCCATTTAATTTACCATAAAAAATATTAATTTCTCAATGTATTTAATGAATAATTTCATACAGAGTAAGAAAGGATAATTCATGGATATATGGGTTCATTTTATAAAATGAAGAATCATGAATATATTTCCTTGAAATACAATATTTTCAAACCGTTATAAAATTCTTAAAAACATAAGCTCATTTTCATACAATTTAAAATAAAAATATTTCAATTCAGAAACATTTTAGGAATATCATTTTGGTACCTTGGGTAATTATCCTCACATTATTCATTATAAGAACCATTAAAATGAAATCCCCAAAGTAAACAATTATCACATATATTCGAATCAACATATCAATAACAAATTTCATCACTTTACCCAGTGAATTAGAGAGCTATATCAGTGTCATATTTCATCAAATAAATATATATTACATCCATTATTCACCTACAACATCCAAGAACCATATAAAAAATTAAACAAACATATCTTCAATGATAATAAAAATATATATCTAAACTTTTATTCATGTTATTAGGAAATAAAACTTTCAAAAATCACATAAGAATTTGAATAATATATTTTTTCCTTATATTTTTTTTAAAAATAAAAATACTTGAAATATTGGGAGAAAAATTTTATTTGGAAATTAACATTGAACCTTGTAATGGAATATTCAAGGAAAATAATATTCATAATGAGTTGAAAATATGTTTATTTAATAATATATTATACAACGATTCTTCTAAGAATATAGTAATGAAGTTAAAAAACTTCTCCTGCGAAAAACATTGAAAAGATTACTTTTCATTCCATTATAATGAAATAAAAAAGTTTCTAAAAATTAACTTTACAAAAAATATATAAATAAATAATAAAATTCTTGAAAACATATAAATGAAAAATTAACTGTATGAAATTGGGTTGGAGAGAAAACATTAAAACAATATTTTTAAAAGAATTTCATTTTTCTCTAGTTCAACTTACCACACACATACTGTAATTACTATAAAATAAAATTATATATATTTTTTATATTCATGTGAACCATTTTTAGTTTTATTTAGTAAATATTTTCCTTTTTATTTCTTTTATTATCATGACTCATAAAGTTTTTAAATCTGAAAAGTTCATGTTGGATTATTTGAAGACATACAATGAATAATTATAAAACAAATTATGTAGGATGAGAATAAGAAAATGGTCAATTGTTCCATAATCTATAGAATATTAATCATCAATTAATGATAACTATATAGATTAGATAAACATTTAGAGCCTTATATGTGAATAATTCATGAATTTCAAACCAAAACGCTTCATGAAAGTGGTAAACCATACTTAAACATGAGAAACATTTTTAATTTTCTATAAGTGAAAGTGAAAGAAATTTAATAATATCATAACATTATAAAATCATAATAATTTAATTATTAATTACATATTCTATAAATCCATCATAATAACAAGCCTTTTGAGGTCGTAATGAAATAATAATCACAACTAATCAAGGTGGTGATAGCTCACACTTACACATGAGTGATGTTTTCATTTCCCAAAGGATGGATATGGATATAGAAAAGGTATTTCTCATCAACATAATAAAAATTATGTATATATATGGTACAGAAGTTATCATATCAAAATGTTTATATAGGATTTTATGGTGGTGGAATATGAAATAAATATAAAAAAATGATTAAGTGTTATAGATATTTCTTGGAAAACCTCATTTGGCATACTATATAGGACATCTAGGTCAATATTTTTCTGAGAAAAGAACCTATAATATTGGTATAATGGTTTTGAAGGGTTTTTTATATATTGGATAATCTAAATAGATCAATTTTTTTGAGTAGGAGTGGATACGAGGTTAACTTTTATATGTGGGGTGGGTGGTAATCCTATAGATTCAAGAAATATTTACATGTAATATATATCTAGATCATAAAAAAATTTATCCAATGTTACATATAATTGAATATTAAAAAGATAACAATGAAATAAATTTTAAAAATAATATTTATAGAAGTTTTAGTTTCATTTCAAACCATATATTTAGATTTATCCCACTTGTTAACCCTCTATAACTTTAATAATTAAATCACATGTTTCAGTGATTAGGGTTGATGGAAGTAATATAAAAATGAAAATTGTAACATATATGAAACATTCATTATAACCTCAAAATTGTTCCTTATATCAAAGTTACAAAAAAATTTAAGACATTATAATGATTTGAAAATAATTTTTATTCACTAAATATCTTTTAATGTCATTTTTAGGTCTATTCACATACTTTAACATTAAAAAAATAAATATTATAATGGAATTTGAATTTAAATATTCAAAATGTTATTTATTTTCTATTTCAATACATAAAATTATTTAAATTCTCTAAATTATCAAAAACAAATCACTTTTAATATATTTTAATCTATTTACTTTAACCTTTAGAAAGTTGCACATACATTTAATTAATGATGCATAAGGGTTCTATGTAATTATAAAATTATTAAAAATAAAAAATAAATTAATATCATAAATATATTTTATTTATGTTAATCTATCTTTTATATTAATCCATATAGTTATTATATCTATACCTTAATCTTGAAAATATAGTAAGTGAGAGATAGTGAAAATTTTGGAAACATAATTTTATTAATATAAAAAGGGAAGTCACATTATTTCATATTGACCTAAATTTGACCATTAATAAATAAAATATAAATAAAAAGTATAAAATATCCTCATAAAATCATTTCATGATTTGTTTTCAATTTTAAATACATTAACTTTGATTTGACATGTTTACCCTATATTAACTTTTACTATAGTAATAATTTTTCACCTCAATAACTAATCATTATGACCGAAAATAAAATTCACAATATTAGTAAATAAAATCATGTTGATAAAAAATATTTAATTAATTGTATATGGTTAAATTTTTATAATTGGTAAAAATTGCATTTATTAACATTTCACAAAACTGAAGGAAAGAACCATTATTTAGAAAATATAAATTTTATTAAAAAAAATAATTTTATACCAAAATATTTTATAATACTAATTTAAAACATATTAGATAAATTATGTACATAAAAATAAATCTTATATCACTTTAAATCATTTTCAAAACCAAACTTATCATTGTTAATACTTTTATTAAAATATATGAAATGATAGTTTATTGAAAAATGATATTTTCACTACATATCCAAAAATAAATATTTTCTTAAAATATCAAAATTCATATTATGATTATTATTTTGGGACAAATTTAATATTTATTACTAATTTAAAAATAAAATTTATAAAAATGGGATAATATAATAATAATTTATTGCACAAAATGAAATAAAAACAATTTTTAATAAAATAAATTCTAAATAAAAAATCAATTTATCCCCATATGATTTATAATGACAAAATTAAAATGAATGATAAATAATAGGATTGTATATACAATATACTCATTTCATTAGAATAATTTTTTAAAAGTAAATAATTTAATCTATAAATAATGATATACCTTTTTTACATAAAAATAATTAAAAAAAATATATCATTTCCCATCCAAATATTTTATCATCATTTATAACTAATTGATATTAAATATATGACTTATTTTCCATTTTATTACAGAAATTACATAAAAATATATTTCTTCATACTATTTATCTTATTCATATCCTCCAAACCAATGAATATGTTATAATAATCATACTTAAATAATAATTTTTTATATTATTTGACCCTTAAATTATTTTCGATGTTTTCATTACAACATGCTAAGAAATATAATATTTTTTTAAATAAAATAAATTCTAAATTTGTGTGGTGTCATAATTTAAAATGTCATGGCACCATTAAAACTTTTTAAAGAAAAACTTAATGATTATTTTTATTCCTATGATGAGACTATAAATTATATATGAGGGTATTATTTTTATAATAGGGTAAATTATTATTACTAGTGATTTAAAATTTAATCTATTAACTTTTGTAGAAGTTTATATATCCCACCCAAGTCCTAGAAAAATTATCATTTTTTTGGGTTTTGTATCGGTGTTATAATAGTTTATTACTCATTATTCATCTTCGTAATTAATTTCATAATATTGAGTTATTATACACTCATGTTTTCAACAATTTCTGGTGATTTAGTGTTTGATTAAGGAGTTTTCCTAGATATTTTAATGAAATTTTTGAGGAGATGACGTTTATGTAGAGGGTGTTCTAGATTATTTCTTGAATATTATTTTGGATGGTGTATTATGATGGAATTGATGAAGAGAGAATAAAATGTGTCCATTCAATGAGATATTAAATATATCATATTTATTATGATTAGTTTTTATAAATTGAGTAATTATTAATTTAATGTTTTGACTAGGATGTGAATAAGCATATTTTTTAGGAAAAATTCCCATGATCATTTTGTGGTGGATTCTTCTATATAAAGGCTAGCGTGTTACATAAAAGGGATATGATATTGTATTATGTAAGGAATAATGATGGTTGATTATGATAGAAAGGATGATGTTGTTTTATAATGACATGAAATTGAAATGATTGTTAGGAATTGATTAAGCATGTTATTATATGAAGTAATAGTTATATTAGATTATGTTTTTTATTAATAATCTGAATATTTATTAATATTACAATAATTATGAAACAATATCTTATGTTGGTGTCTGGAGTGACTTGAAATCCATGTTTTATTAGATTAATACCCACACCCCCCCTTTTTAATCTCCCATGATGGATGTTGTACTCGTTTTTGAATATATGGTACGGAAGGATATTTTATCCCTTAATGGTGATGTGTTTTATTGCTTGGGTTCCATTTAGGATTCACATTTATTTTCAATTTTTTATATTATACTCATATTATATTTTTATGGGATTATCATGATTTTATATATAGATGAGATGTGAATATTATGTAACTAATGTTGAAAATGTTGGTTATTATTTATAATTTATTCATTCAAGGATACTGTAGATCTTCTAGTTAGATAGACATATGTGGATTTTAATGAAGGAAGCTAATGTGCCTTTCATAATAACATTTCTTTATAAAATTATTTTAAAAATCATTAGAATTTTTTTTCGGTGAAGGAATTTGGAAACATTTTCATGGAATGTATTTCTTTGGAGTTAGAGTTTACATTGATTCCTTTTATTTAGAGTTATTTCAGATTTTAGAATTTATAATTTTATTCTGAATGGGGTATTATTTCATTTCAATTTTACAACATGGACTATATTTATTTTACATTAATGTGTTCCTTATTTTTAGGGTTTATATTATTCATACAATAACATTTTATTTAATGCTTGACATAAATATTCTTTTATTTTTGGTTTATTTTTGTATTTCATTATCATTAATTTTTACCCTTAGTTATTGTCACTTTGCCATATAATTTTGAAGGTGGAAAAAGGTTATCACTCCTAATATAATACCCGGCTAATGATGTGTCATTACATACAGTGATCATAAAAATGGAATGTTAATATAAATCTAGAAACAAGTACAAAGATAGTGGAAACATGAAAATTATTTGTTCTTCATATGTTCAATTACAATAAATATAAATATATAAAAAATAAATAACTTTTATTTGAAAAAACAACAAACAATAATAATATTCATATAAATAGAATAAAAATCGCAATTTTTATCAATATATGATTATGAAATGATCATGAATTGATTTTTTTTAAGATACTAGTAAAATAGAACTCATGGATTTATAAGATTCAAAAAAATTGGACATGAATTCATGGAATGGAGAACGTTGAATGATGAACACTATGAAAAAATAATTTATGTGATAATATAAGAAAAAAATAATTAAAAAAACAAATCAATTTTGAAGATATTTTTAAACTCGGAATCAGTGGTTAAATCCCATTTTATGTTGTAACATATAATAATCAGTTAAAGGTATCCACTTGATGAAATAGTAATTTTCAAACTATAATGAAAATATTACAATATAACTAAATAATAATAGAAAACCTTTTTTATAGTGTTTTTTATCTATAAATTATATTTTTTATTGTGGTAAAAAGTTGAATAAAAATAATTTTTTTATGATATGATGGAAATAGACGATGAAGTGATGTCTTATCAAATAATGATTACATGATGTGAAAAATTAAATATTAACTAGAATCATCTAATATTACACTATTAATAATGTATTTCATTGAAAATATTAAGGGAAAATTTAATTAAAAGAACCCTAGGATATATATATCACTCTATAAAAATTATAATTGATAAAATTATTAAAAAATAGTAACCATTTAAATAAATTAAAACATGTTAGTATAGAGGTTTATATTTGATATACAATATCATGGTATATTGTTAAATCAATAATCATTAAACAACATGGATTAATATAATTTTTTTTATAATTCGTGTCATGTGTAAGAACTCATGTTTTCATATGAGGTACTAATCCCTTTACTTTAGGGTTAAATGCTTAATTAAGGCCAAATGTGAATATACATTAAGTTCATAGGTGTATCGTGGATTTCTAGGGATTTCTCGAAGTGAGAGCACATATTTTGGGGAAAATAGGACAAGATGCATCGTTAGTAGGAACTGTGTGGAGAAGGTCACAAAATTATTACTAGCCATGTGAGGATGGATAGTGGGATAGAGGATCCAACATGGTTTAAAAAACAATTTGGATGGAGGAGATATCTTGTGTGGGGGAACCTAAAATTATTTGATAATGGGTAAAGACACGTTTTTCACAAGTTCAGTCAATCCTTTCACACTAACCATGCAAGGCTCCCCTCCTTATACTAGTTGGTGCATGGTTCACACATGGTTTGGACAACTGTGTGGAATAACCATGCGACCAAGTAATTATTTTAGAAATTAAAAAATTCCATTAATTAGTTTCATAAACTAAAGATTTATTCTTTTATTACTATTGATAGTAGACCAACTATGAGGAAGCTCCATTGGAATCCAATCATAATCTTTGCTACCAATTCCACAACTGATCTCGGTATCGAGACTTATCAGACATATTAAATCCACACTAGTGAGTAACCAATTAATTTTATGTTGTTATTTATTCTTCTTGGTAGCGATGGAGTTTTCTAGGTGAAACATAATATTTCCTATTTTTAGGTTCTTTGCCTATTCATCATTTTTCTTCAGATCTGAACAAAATCAAGATCTGATACTGGACGAACACTCTATTAGAGATCTATAGTGGGTGGTATATACTTTTCCCATTTGGTTGGTTCTTTATAGAGATTGTTTCTACTGTTCATCCCACCATTATTTATGGATCCACCCTTTAAATTAATTTAATAATTAAAATTAATGAAATTAAACATTTTAGAGATCCCTTTTTTTTCTTTTGAGACATTTTAGGTTGTTTCCCCAACTAATACATCCCATGTGGTGTTCTATGTGATTTCCCTTTTTAAATGTCTTTTTTAAACCACCAATGGGGCGATTTAGTGATTTTCTAGTTAGAGGATGGTTCTTCATAAATGAAATTAATTTATATGGTTTAATAGTAAATGTTTTCCTCCCTTGAAAAGTGTTAGAATGATGTTGTTTGATTGAACAACTTAAATGGATTTCTTTAGAAATTTTGGACATTAGTGGGTAAACTCATGAAATATGATTGAATGCGAATAGTGATATAAGTGGGTATAAACATTGAACATGAATTTAATTGATGAAAGGTCACATTGGAATCCATTTGTGTGCTACTCCATAGGTTGTGAAAATAATAGAGAATTCCTTGGACCTAAATTCCCTTTGGATTCTAATTCCATGGAATTTATTGGGCCTTTCTAGCCTCAGATCTAGTTTTTGTTGGGATAATAATGGACATGGTCAGTATACGTTCTCCTTTTACCCCAACTAAATCCTAATAAAGTTTGCATTGATATTCTTCTAGGACTCGAAGAGGATGCCTTGGTCCACTATACCTTGGATCAAGACATGAGGGGTTTGGAAATTTTATTTTATGGCCCAACCATGGTAAATACGATATCCATAGTTATGCATATTGACCATGGTTGATATGAAACATATGGTTATAGAAGAATGCCATATATGTTTTGATACACTATTTTATGAAATTTACATGGTTCAGATGATGCTTATGTATGTATAGTGAGGTCATGTTAATTAATTTTTAATTATTTGTATGTGACTTATAAAAGTAGCTTGACCCATGTTTTGTATGGAGCCTTGTTGGGATATAAAATATCACTTTCCTTGTATTATATATTTAATTTGAACATTAATCATCATAAATCCTTATATATGATATGTATTTAACTCTTAATTATATTTTTATATTGAAAAAATATAACATGATATAAACCTTTGGGTGAATAAATTGTTGGATTACAGATCAAACCTTGTTCAGGCTACCACTGGGTACTCGAATGAACTATATGGATGTAGGCAGGGACCATTGAATGTTCCCAAAAATTGATGAATGAAATTGTATCATGCTTAAGAGTAGGGAAGTATGGGACTGAGCTGAGGCTCAAGATGATTTTAGGAGATAGTGTGTTTGGTATTTTTGGTATTTTTAGATATTTATTGTAAAGTTTCCATGTATACCAACATTGGAATATTTTTGGAGACATGACACATGTCACCATCATTGTATATGATATCACATTCTGGCATTATTTATCTATTCCTACAAGTTATCTATTTCCCGACTCTTATTATGATTGCAATATTTGATCTATTTTATTTCTACCACTATGTGATGCTCTGAGAATAAGTAATATTATCCCCATAGACACACCCTAGACCCTCATTTCTAGTCAATATCCTCTGGAATTCAGGGAGATATGCTTGAGGGCATGTATGCAATAGTTCTCAGGGCACTGATGAGTGGAATTAAGGTTTGGGATGTTACAAATTATTATCATAGGTGCTTTAATTTTATGGATTTCATTAAAAAATTTATATTATAGAAAGTTATTGGTGGAATTGAAATTTGTTAATGAGAGAATCCTATGTGTAGCTAACATGTGTAGAGGAAAAATAAAAATCTCCTCAAATAGATTTTTTTTTGAATTTTACTATTATAGTTGATTTGATTCCACCATTGGGTGATGCAATTGAATTGTGATGTTATCATTAATATAATAGAGGGTTATATTTCATTGAAACTTGATTATATGAGGGTATTCCATCTCATTCATCAATTTATGAAAATTAAAAGAGTCACATTTCATGAATTATGCCATTAGGTATAGGATGCATTGGGTTTTTGAATGATATTGAGTTAGGTTCCATGGTAGATGTACTATAAATAGTGACAAACATTTGTGCATTAAGGCCTTCAGGCCACTGATTTGTTCCCTGAGTCCATTCAGGCCTTTGGCCCACCCAGGCCTTTAGGTCAGTAAGGCCTTCGGGCCACCTTAAGGCCTTCGGGCCACCTTAAGGCCTTCGGGACACCTTAAGTGCAGATGAAAACCAGACAACCTACAAGGATAAAACTTCAGAAGGAGGAGGATCAAGGAGTATTCACTATAACAGAAGCTAAACAGATTGTAAGAATGAGAGGGTATGGACCATGCCATCGGGACAAGCTTGTGCATGCACGGGAAAGCCTAGCCAAACAGCCATGAGAAGGTGGAGAGCTAATTTCACGATGAAGATGCTTAAGAGGAGCAGTTCCAAGTAGTTTGTATGGGTTGCATGTAATGTTTGAAGCCTACAGGCAATGAATTCCTCTAATGCCTATGAGACATGTAATACTTACACCTACAGGCCTTTTAAGGGTTCCACCTCACCCCTTGAAAGGTGGATTATCAAAATCAATAAAAAAATGAAAGCCTTTGGGCCATTAGAGGACTCTATATTGAGTCATGAACAATGAGTCTCATGGACATGCATGTATTATGGTGTGGATAAGGTGGATGAAATATTTTTATTCATAAGGTGTATGATCCAATATGGACTAGAAGTTGGTGAGCCATTTGGTTCAACCATTCAAAATAAAATGTTAAATTAATATAAAAGTTAAATCAAAAATTGAAATGAAAATTAGAGAAATTAACTAAGATGTGGTTTTTGGGTGGGTTAGAGGTGGTGTATCTAGTGATTTTTATGTCATATTCTTTTTATAGTCCTAGATTTAGATGTAGGCTATGTGGTATAACCTAGTTATAAAGGGTTTTTGAATTTTTATACTCTTTTGAGATGAGAAATTTGATAATATTATTTTATAAGGTGTGTGTTTGGTATTGTAGAAGCATGTCACCATAAATACCTCTAGTTGTAAGCCAATAGGGTAGAGAGGACCATGCTTTAGAGACATTTTCCATGTATTACTGGTATATCCTCTTATAGTTATAGATAATACACTTGTTTTTTACTAAACACAAGTGTTGAGAAAAAATTATGTGAGGGGTTTTTCCAGTTCTTGAAGAATATTTAGGGATTATTGATGCATGTATTGTCTATGGCTGAGCCTCCACCTATGTTCCAATAGTGGCATCCTCCCACAATTATGGGGGATAGTGGTCCACATTATATTGAGATATGGATTGATACTATGATTTTGATCATCAAAAATCTAGAGAAACATCACAAGAGGAAAGATAATATCATGACATATATGATTTAAGCAGTAGTAAATAGATAGTGGGATGTTCCAAACCCGGATTACTAGTTATGAGATATAATCTGTGTTGATTTTAAAAACTCAGTTCTATGAAAACTTTTACCCCTGAATCTAAGGAAAAAATGATATAGTTTTCTCATGCTTTGATATAATGGTGATATTATAGTTATGGAGTACTCATAATGCTTTATAGAGAATCAACATTTTTGTGTCGAAATACCTTGATGATGAGTTACCAAGGAAGATACACTTCGATGTAGGTCTTAGACATGTTGTTCGATCTTAGGTCAACATGTTCATATTGAACACCATTACTAAGATAGAAAATCATGTTCTTATTATAGATTGAAACTTGGGGGAATCTGGGGGTACAGAGAAGAGTAGTGAAATATCATGACCAAGTGGTTTGACTTCTAGTGGTATGAAGAAATGTTCTGAATTTTCCAAAGAGATAAAACCCAGCCAGTCTACTAGTTGTAGTAGTGATTATTTCGGTCATCAGTGTGTAATATGGTAACACAAGAATAATTAGTGATATTTTGAATCAATTGATTTCCAATCATGCTACAGGATGGGCCACATGAAACTTTTCTACAGGACCTTACCTATAGTAGTGAATGGTAGGGGGTCAGCTCTGAGAACATGTTCAGGAGCATGTTACATAACTCTATGTTAGGATGGGAGATGGAGAATAACTATAGTATTAGGACAAGGTGGTGGTGGTCATGTACAAGGTAGCCAGACACCAATTTTAATGAGATAGATTAGGCCTACTACAGTGAGTGAGTTTGTTTCATAGGGTCACAGTTCAAGCTGAATTTATTTTGTTCATACTACCCCCAAAGAGTAGGGAACCAAACCCTCTATAGTGAGTGGTATGATCCTAGTATCCTAAACTCTTTTAAAATCAAAATTTGGCCTAGTTGAATCTCATTGTTTCATATCTATACCTAATTTATAGAGCCTTGGGCCTATGATTCATTTATTTGAGGGATTTATAATTCTTGAAACTCCATTGGGGATCAGTATATAGGATTTACATCGGTGAAGGCATTTCCCCATTATGGTTGGTGGGTTTTAAAAAAATATGGTATCTTTTTCTCCTTGAGATGAAAGGTTTTGATGACATACTCATGATAGAATTTATAGTTTATTATTGAGCCTATGTTGGTCATTATCACTGAAAGGATACCTTCACATCACCAGAGGGTTCAGTTTATACTCCCAAGGGTGGATGTGATGTGTAGGCAAGCTGAGATGGACCAGATCATCATGGGATCAAATGGATGAAATCCCATATTTATATTTTGTAATTTTATGACAAGGTAACACATCAAGTGGACTGTATTATAATGGATAGTCATTTAAGGGATGTGTTTCTAGAAGGAATTGCGGGTTTACATCTAGAGAGAGAGGTTGAGTTCACCATAAAGCTAGTTTTAGAAGATGCACAGATATCCATTCCTCTTTATAAAATGTCTATAAAGGAGTTGTATGATATCAATAGGAAGCTATAGGGTTTATATGAAAATGGTTTAAAGGACCTAGTAATTCTCATTGGGATTCTTTGGTGAATTTGTTATGATAAAGGGGGACGGTTCACTTAGTCTATGCATGGATTATCACAAATTAAGCAAGGTGACGGTTAATAAATTATATCCCTTGGCATATATAGATTTATAGTTTTATCATATTTGAAAATATTAGGTATTAAAAATCATTTATTTGAGATATGTATACCATAAAGTGCATAATCAAACAATAAACATACCTCATATATCTTTTTATAGAAGGTATGGTCTATAAGAGTATCTAGGAGTGTCGTTCTGTATCAAGAGCCCAATAATGGTTTTCATGGTGCGGATGAACTGCGTTTTCCATCCTAATTTGGATTCATTTGTGTTGGTTTTCATGGAAGAAATCTTGAAGTATTACAATAACTGAAATGACCATGCCATGCATCATGATATTTTTTTTGTAGATAATAAGAGAGAATCAGTTATATACTTAGTTAACAATGTAACACTTCTGGATAGATAAGAATCACATCCAGGGTCATATTATCTCATATGCAGGAGTATAAATTTACCCTGAGAATGTTAGAGTTGATTTTTCATAGGAGAAGACAAATAATTTATCTTACATATAGAGTTTATAAGGGTTATCTAGATATTCCATGAATTTACTATAATACTTTCCATGCTTATAAGATCCATTGATGATCTTGGCTATCAAGGGCATGATGTTTTTATGGAATTATACCTATGAGAACACCTTCCAGGAGATTAAAGGAAGTCTTATTACAACACTAGTCTCGATTCTACTAGAGTAGGGAAGAAGCTACACTTTATATTGTGATTAATCAGGCATCAACATATGAGTTGTGATAATATAAGGAGATAGAGTTGTGTTGTACAGGTCTTGGTAGCCGAGGCCATATAAGTGGAATTACCTAATGCACAATATTAAGTTAGCTATTGTTGTTCCAGATTTTCACTATTGGATACAAATCTTACTGGGAGGTAGTTTTGTGCCGTAACAGGACCACAAAACCCTCAAGTATATATTTATATAGTTTGATATGGATCTGATGAAGATAAGGTGTGTTGAGTATCTATTATCTTTTGACCTCAAGATTGCGTATGCACCTAGAAAAAGAAAATGAAGTGGCCAAAGCACTATGTAGAAGGAAATAGATACATGAAAGTTAGTAGGATCATAGTTATTGAAAACTTATGGATTTGTTATTTGAGATTCACTTGGAGGTACAGGACAGTTAGGGGAAGAATTTTCTTTCAACTTTACCTATGACCTCTACCCTACTGGACAGACTGAGAATGAGGAATCAATCATATTAAGAGTGGCTAAACCTATGGGAGAGTATAGAAGGTGAGGAACCACCGCCTTCTTAAATCGTAGGAAAGGATGAAGTTTTTTATATCGATGTTTTCATATGGGTTCCAATGGACATAAATGAGGTGCTGATGTGGGAGTTCCAAGCCTTAGTTTGGGCAGTGCATCCCAGCTTCCCCAATATGTACCACAACATGTTCCATCAGTACTGGTGGACAGTATGAAGAATGAGGTAATAAGTTTTATTACATGGATTTTAAATTTTCAGTAAGTGAAGGAATAACATCCATGACTAGATAGACATCTACACTAGTTAAATTTTTTTAGTATAAATGGGATGATGTAGCAATAGATTTCAAGAATGTATTTCTTAGTGTTTCTCTATAGAGAGATGGTTTTTGGGTTTTTTTCACAGGATCATGAATGTTTTAGATTTTTGGCTGATCAAGGAGACCTTAAGTGTAGATGATATTGGGATGTTATACATCCATGAGATATGTAAGAACCTAGATCTTCTTTTTCAGGTATTTTTTTCTTTTTCTGGTGTTTTTGAGAAAAAGAAGAATTTCTGGAAATTTTTGAAGTACACGTCGTGTACTCAGTTACCACTGGTAGTCAGGTACTGGCCGTATAACGGCCATGCACATAGTCGTGTGTGGTGACCTGGAGACCGCCTAATGTAGGGGCCGGTGAAGGAAAGTACACGCTGTGTACTTCTAAAGTACACACCAGGTAATTTATTTATTTCATTAAAAACACCGGGCTCATGTCTAACAGAAAAAACCATCTATTCTCGACCTAGTTCATCCGAGAGAACCCATACGACCACGATCTTACTCTGAGCTCCCGATCGAGCGTCTGTTATCTAAATCGACCACCATAGGTTGAGTTGGGATCACCTCGGTACACTTTTCTTTATTCTAGAGATTTGTTTCCTGATTCCTCATCTTTCAAGAGTTTTCCTTGGTTTAGAATTTTGAGCATTTTTATTGATCTACAATGTTCTTTGGAGATTCAAGGATTAAGTTTTACATATAGCAATCTCCCAACATAGAGGTAGGTGGTTTGTGACTTTTTGTTGAATGTCTTTGAGTTATATGTGAAAAAGTACCCAATACCCTTGAACAGGGTATTGCGTGTTTACCGTTTTAGCCCTGTTGATTGCCTACTATGCTTGTATGTTCTAATAGAGGTTAATTTAATTATAATTGGGTTAATTTCTATGCTTTGGAGGTGTTACCATGCATTATTTTCTATTTTGACTATTTGGTCTTATTTTCCTGTTAGGCTATTTACTTACAAAACCTAGTATTGTAGGATGGAGTGGTTTTGTTATCTTCAATGTTGTTATGCTGTAGATTGTTAGAAAAGTAGTTCTTGAGGTTTTCTTTGGCCGATACGCTTCCCTATACTTTCTTTACTTACGCAGGGCCGTGAGAACCTAATGTATAGACCATAGGGAGAATGGATGTAAGGGATTATACAGAGTGTCTTTTCTGCTTACGATGTGAGACCACAAGGGGAATTGACGTATGTGCTTCCTCAGAGTGTCTATAGTTCCTCAACGCGGTCCATAGGGGGAATGTGATGTAAGTTCTTTCCCAAAGTGCCTTTAGCTACTGATACGATACTATAGGAGGAATTGACGACTAGTGTGTCCTTAAAGAGTCTATACATAAGATGAACTAGAGGGGTTAGAATTTGTGTATTTCCCAGAGGGTTTCTTGTGTTGCTAGGTAAGACTAGAAGGGATATGCTGTGAGTACTTCCCAAAGGGTTACATATTGTGTTATCTGCATGCTTGTGTTTTTTTCGGTTGAACCAAAGGGGTTAGGATAAGAGTACTTTCCAGAGGGTTACCTTCTTTGTTTAGCTGCTTACTTGATATGTGTATTTAAATGAAATTGAACTGTATAAATGTTTACTGTCGAGTACTTCGTTGTTTACTACTTCTATCTGATTTTGACTTCCATATATATTCACAAACTATTAGGCACAAATCTCTTGGTGGTTTCCTACTGGGATTTAGTCTCACACCCTATTTGGGCAAAGATTTTGGGCCCAAACATATTATACTGTTGTAGGCATAGATAAGGGAAAACACCCATCTACTTCAGGTACTTGACTACTTTGGAGTTGGAGAGCATAGGACCAAGATGAGGCTTGTGATACTGAGGAGTTGTTTGCTGTTTCCTTTCATACTTTGGTTTAGTACTATATTTTAGCATTAGGACATGTTTGGATACTTTCCTAGACATATGTACCAGGAATCATTTATATATATGTGCCCCAATTGTTTCTTTCATCAGTCTTCTACTGTTTACTATTGTTTAGTATGTTTACTATATCCTCTGTTGTATAGTTGTTTTACTCGCATTGTGTTACTCTGCCAATAAGGGTATAGTTTCTCCACTATCACACCCAAGTACCTAGCTGCTAGTCGACAGCCTCTGGAGTTCGGGGAAATGCGCTTGAGGCCATGTGACCAACCGGGTACGGGGAGCCTCTAGGCGACTTTCAAAACCAATACGTTACAAAGTGGTATTAGAGGAATTATTTACTATTCACTTACTATTTGGAGCCTATAGAGAGGGATATAATGGATTTGGTACTTGTTAATAAGCTATGCCCAAGAGTAGCTAACCCGCATATAGGGAAAATCCAATCTACCTCATTATTGAAAGTTTTCTGGTTTTTCAATTATTATAGTTGATTTGATTTCACCTTGAGTGATTCACATGTTTTGTGTTGTTATTGTTGATGTTATTGAGGTTCTATTTCTATTGCAACCGATGAGATGAGGACATACCATCTCATGCATCATATAGGCACTTCCTATAAATCACATGTCATGCATTCTTGCCATTCCATTTAGGTTGCATTAGTGATTTTATGTTGTTGTGATAGATGTTGTGCTAGATATGCATGCTATTGTGATAGATGCTTGGATAAAATACCTTCTATTTGATAGGTTATTGGTTGTGTAAGGTTTTTTCAATGAATGCCAAAATTTGGTTCTTGAGGTGTTATGGGCCCTCATGGATCATAATTTGGTGGATTATTGACCTATTTTTCTTGATTATGACATGTATGAGATGCCAAACTTTGATTCACAGGGGGAGTATGGGCCCTCACAGATCAGAATTTTCCACATTTTTGGTTCATTTTATTGTTTTTCTGGGTTACGAAGTAGTTTCTGAGGCTTATTGTGTGGAAAAACCAAGAATACATGGCGTGTAATGTTTAATACACACCATGTATTCTTCTCTTCAGGAGGAAACTGTTTTTCATAAATACACACCATGCACCGTATGTACACACTGTGTAGTCTTTAACCATGTCTTAGACCGTGTGGGCAGAGACATGGGGTTTGGAATATTTGGTAGGACACTCCATGTACCGGATGTACATGTTGTGTTGTAGAACCATGTAGCTGGTTGTGTCACTAACAATATAGGTCAATTGAGTCTTCTCTAATGCATGTCGTGTCAGTCTTAAACACGCAGTGTAGTGTAATCCCTGGAATCCAGCCGTGTCACTAACAACACGGGTTGACGAAGTCTTCCATGTACACACCGTGTCCATCTGGAACACACTGTGCAGTGTGAGCCGTGTATTTCTCTGTGTCACTAAGAACATGGGTCGGTGAATGTTGTCTAGTACATGTCGTGTTTGGAACTAACATGCCATGTAGTCTTATTCTAAGAGAACCGTCTGGCCTAGACATGTAAGGGAACTCAGTAAGGGGAAGATGATTTAATTACACGCCGTGTGTAAGGACAATATATCGTGTATGGGGTGTTACACGACCAGTTTTGGAAGAGGTACACACCCATGTGAAAGTCTTAAGGGGACACACCGTGTAGGCATTATACATGTCGTGTATTCATGTTTTGAAAAACTTGAATGATTTCTTTCTCCTTTTCTCTCCTTACTCTTCTAGTTTTCAGTCCTTAACAATCTTGATCTTAGGTGTGTGGTTGACTTTGCAGAGTCATTCCACTGAGACGTCCTTCAGTTGTCCACCAGTTATAGGGTATTGATCAGACACCAGACATGGATGATCAGGGACTACCATCGTATCCTCTAATTGTGACTGTCCTGGCACCAACCTTTATTCCAGAAACAGGTGCAAATGCACAGTTCAAAGAGGGATTCATGAAGTTCATGTAGACCTTCCGAGGAGTAGCACATCCTGCCCCTTCTATGGCAGAGTTGACGCAGTTTTCCAGTATAAGCATCCTCCCACCTTCAAAGGTGAAGGAGGACCTCAGGCAATAGAGTCATGGTTAGAATCCATGCTTTCCATATTTGATCATTTAGAGACGCCTCCATAGAGGAGGGTCAAACTCACTACGTACATGCTTTGAGATTCCACCAAGATATGGTGGGATGTGATCTCACAGGTGGGACGCCAGTAGGTTATGGCTTGAAATGAGTTCCAACCTGCCTTCTATGACTACTTCTATCCGGAGACCTTGAGGGCCGATCGAGCCCAAGAGTTCACGAGTCTGAAGCAGGGTGCTCTCTTAGTCATGGAGTACTCTTCTTGTTTCACCGAGCTATAGTTATTCACGCCTATTCTAGGAGGCGATGAGTTATTTCTGGAAGGGATGTTTGAGGATGGTCTGAGGCATGACGTCCAATCGTAGGTAAACATTTTCAAATTGACTTCTATGACTTCTATCGTCAACCATATGCTAATAACGAAGAACAATCTGAGGGATTATGGAGATGTGAGCCAAGGCGGTTTGACATCCGTAGTTAGTATCCCTCCTACCAACAGTAGGATGCGCCAGATGGGGGTCTTTGAGCGATGATCCAAGTAGGTGAGACACTTCTTCTAGTAGCCAGGTGGTGTGCTACCAGTGAGGGAAGCGCGGGAATACGAGGCCAAATTGTACGAGAGACCCAGTGGAGTGCCAATATTGCAGAAAGATAGGTCATATTTAGCGTTTATCTCATATCTTATCACCAGTAGCTGGTGATAAGGTTCTCTTATGACTCCTCATTCTGGAGCAGCGCCACCAGTTTCTCATCAGTCTGGGAACTAGAGTTCTACCGGCCGTTCAGGCAGAAGTGGAGGTCATATCCATGGTAGCCGGTCTCCAGGCTTCCAACGACAACATGGTGGATCAGCTCAGAGTGGTTAGGTAGGGTCATAGGTCCGTGTTACATATCAGACATTTGCAGTGGAGCAGAACCATCAAGAGAAGGATCCCATACCCTCTACAGTTCAATGTACAATTCTGGTTGCCTCAGTTTTATCTTATGATCTTTTCAATATAGGGTCTTACCATAGCTTTATATCTGTTTCTATTATGGAGAGCCTTGGGATCTATGTATTTACTTATGCTAATGTTTTGACGTTGGGCACACCGTTGAGGACAAGAATGACTAGTGTACATCAGTGTAAGGAGTTCCCTCTAGAGGTTGGTGGGTGTCACTTCTTATGGGACCTTTATGTCCTAGAGATGACAGGATATGATGTCATTCTTGGAATGGAATGGTTAGATCCATTCTAGATAGTTCTCGATTGATATCTCTATAGGGTGAGTTTCACATCACCAGAGGGTATATTGTTTCTTCATAAGGGCGAATGAGATGTCTAGTCGAGTAGAGGAGGACCTGAGCATCATGGGTTGGGAAGAGTTATAGCCCATATTTCTAGTATTCATCTGGATGTACAGGGGACTTCACAGATGGACTTTCCTCCACTGGTGGATTGTTTCAGGGACGTCTTTCTAGAGGAATTTTCAGGTTTTCCTCTAGAGCGTGTGCTAGGAGCATCACTAGTGTCCATTCCGCCTTATTGGATGGCTACACCAGAGTTGAAGGAGCTAAAGAATCAGTTGGAGAAGTTGCAGGAAAAGGGTTTCATCTGACCTAGTACTTATACTTGGGGTTCGCCTGTCCTATTTGCGAAGAAGGTAGCCGATACCCTCCATCTTTGTGTGTATTATTAGAAGTTGAACTAGTTTATGGTCAAGAACTGATATCCCTTACTGAGGATTGACGGTCTCTTTGATCAACTTCGAGGATCATGGGTGTTCTCGAAGATTCACTTGAGATCCGGTTATCATCAGTTGCGTGTTAGACCATCTGATATACCTCTTATAGCCTTCCGAAGTAGGTATGGTCTATACAAGTATGTGGTTATGTCGTTCAGTCTCACGAACGTTCCTACAATCTTCATGGGAATGATGAACTGAGTGTTCCATCCATACTTTGGTTCTTTCGTGGTTGTTTTCATATAAGATATCTTGGTGTACTCTCACAATTGACACGACCATGATACCCATCTTGAGATCATTTTGAGTACACTGAGAGATCATCAGTTATATGCTAGGCTCTCAAAATGCCATATTTGGATAAACCCGATTCAATTCTTGGGTCATGTTATCTCAGAGACAAGAGTATTACTAGACCTAGAGAAAGTGAGAGCTATAGTTTAATAGGGGAAATTGAATAATGTCTTTGAGGTATGAAGTTTTCTAGGGCTGTCTAGATACTATAGGAATTTCATACAGGGATTTTCACACTTAGCAGCGTCACTGAAGGGCCTGACTAAGAAGGGTGAAAAGTACTTGTGAAAAAATTATTGTGAGTCAGTCTTTCAAGAGATAAAAGGAAGGTTGACTTCAGCACCGATACAAGTATTTTTTAGAGCCAGGCAAGAGCTATACTGTGTACTGTGATGCATCAGGTATCGGGCTTGGAGTAGTGCTTATATAGTGGAAAGGAGTCATTGCGTATGAGTCTCGGTAGTTGAGGCCACATGAGAGGAATTACCCGATGCACGATCTCAAGCTAGCTGCGGTTGTTCATTATTTATGCTTTTGGAGACACTACATGTTGGGAGAGCATTTTGTGGTTTTCATCGACCAAAAAAGTCTCAAGTATTTCTTCACTCAGCATGACTTGAATTTGAGACAGCGATGGTGTGTTGAGTACCTTTAGTCTTTTGACTTTGAGATTGACTATACGCCAGAGAAAGGAAATGCAGCAGCTGATGCATTGAGTAGGAGGACTCAGATATAGGAAGTTCAGAAGGCCAGTAGTGAGTGACAGTTTATGGCTCTATTCTCCGAGATTCATTTAGAGGTGCACGAAAGGAAGGGGAAAATGATTCTTTCATTTGTATCTGTTACCTCTACTCTTCTTGATCGAGTGAGAATGAGGCAACTATCATATTCATAAGGCCTAGTCCTATGGGAATGACTGTCAAGAGAGGACCCTATTCATGGATAGACCATAATTTTGGATGAGATCTTGCATTTCCATGGGTGCGTATGGGTATCAGCAGACATAAACGATGAGCCAATGTGAGTCTTTCGTTCCTCTATTTGGGATGTTCATCCTGGTGTCACCAAGATGTATCGTGATCTACACCATCAGTATTGGTGGCCAGGTATGAAGAGAGATGTTGCTGGTTTCATCATGAGGTGTTCCACCTGTTATTAGGTGAAGATAGAGAATCCGTGACCAGCCAGGCTTTTAAAGTAGTTACCCATTTCTGAGTGGAAGTGGAATGATGTTGCGATGGATTTCGGGATAGGTCTTCCAAGGTTTCCTTAGGAGAATGATGTTGTTTGGGTTTTCATTGAAAATCTGACTAAGGTCACTCACTTCTTGTCGATTAAGAAGACCTTTTGTGCTGATTTACTGGGAAGGTTGTACATTCGAGAGATTGTACGTTTTAATGGAGTTCTACACTCTATTGTTTCAGACAGGGATCCACATTTTACTTATTGGGTCTGGAAGGGGATTCAGAAGGCCTTGGGCACACAGGTACTTCTGAGTACAGTTTACCACCCCCAGACAGATGGCCAATCCGAGCATACGATTCAGGTGCTTGAGGACATGCTTTGTGCATGCATCCTTGATTTTGGAGGTTCTTGGGAGAAGCACATAACTCTTGTGGAGTTTTCCTACAACAATAGTTTTCAAGCAACTATGCATATAGAATCTTATGAGGCTTTGTATGGTAGGACATTCCGATAACCCTTATGTTGGCTGGTGGCAGGAGAGGCAGCTATGCTGGGACCTTGTCTTGTCTAGAAGATCCCAGAGCTGGTAGAGTTGATTCGAAAGAGTATGGCTACTGCACAGTCATGTCAGATGTCTAATGCCGATCAGTGGAGACAACCTCTAGAGTTCAAGGTCGAGGATCGGGTTTTCTTACGTGTCACACCAAGCTTGGGGCATATGAGGATTAAGAGATAGGGTAAGCTTTCTCTGAGGTACATCGGGCTGTTTGGGGTTTTGGAGAGAGTTGGGCCAGTTTCCTATCTGTTGCTGTTATCTCAGAGGTACCAAGATATGTACAATGTTTTCCACATTTCTCAACTCTGATGTTACTTCTCAAAACCATCTCATGTTTTCAACCCGAGAAGGTTGAGTTAGAGGTGGATGCCTCATTCGAGGAGCATCCTATCCAGATTGTTAATCACAGTATGAAGGTTATCCATGGTCATTCTGTTCCTCTAGTACAAGTGATATGGAATCATGTGTGAGTACAGGACGAGACCTGGGAGAGGTACGCCGATGTATGATCTTAGTGGTCAGATATTTTTGAGGATTCTTCTCTTACGCCACCTTACTAGGGAAATTCAGGGACATTTTTCATTAAGGGGGATGTTTGTAAGAACCTAAGTCTTCCTTTTTAGGTATGTTTTTCTTTTTTCTGGTGTTTTTGAGAAAAAGAGTAGTTTCTAAATTTTTTTGAAGTACACGCCGTGTAATTTATAAGTACACATTGTGTACTCAGTTACCATGGGTAGCCGGGTGCTGGCAGTGTAACGGCCATGCACACGACCATGTGTGGTGACCTGGAGACCAATTAATATGGGGGCTGATGAAAGCAAGTACACACCGTGTACTTCTAAAGTACAAACCCTTTCCATTATTTTTTTTTCATTAAATGCACTAGGGTCACATCTAATAGACTGAACCATCTACTTTTCGACCTAGTTCATCAGAAAGAACATGTATGGTTGCGATCTTCCTCTGAGCTCTCGATCGAGCAACTGTTATCCGAATCGACCACCGTCGATTGCGTTGGGATCGCCTTGGTAAGATCTTCCTTATCCTAGAGCTTCATTTCGCGATTCCTCCTCTTTAAAGAGTTATACTCAATTGAGTTTTTTGAGAGTTTTTGTAGATCTACGTTGTTCTTGGGTGATTCAAGGCTTGAGGTTCATGTATAGAGATCTCCCAACACCGAGGTTGGTGGTTTATTCCTTTATGTTGAATGTATTTGAGTTATATGTGCAAAAGTTCGAAATACCCTTGAACAGGGTATTGCGTGTTTACTATTTTAGCCCTATTGATTGACTGCTATGCTTGTATGCATGAATAAAGTTTATTTGAATGAGAATAGGGTTAATTTCTATGCTTTGGAGTTGTTTTCCATGAATTATTGTCTTTTTTGACAATTTGGTATTGTTTTCCTATTAGGTTGTTTACTTACCATGCCTAGTATTGTAGGATGGAGTGGTTTTGTTATTTGCAACATTGTTATGTTGTAGACTGTTAGCCAAGTAGTTCATGAGGTTTTCCTTGGCCGATATGCTTCGCTGTACTTTCTTGAATTACACAGGGCCGTGAGAACCTGGTGTATAGACCATAGGGAGAATGGATGTAAGAGCTTCTCTAGAATTTATTTTCTTATTACGATGCGATACCACATGATGAATGAAAATAAGTGCTTCCTAAAAGTATATGTAGTTCCTCGATGTGGGACATAGGGGGAATGTGACGTAAGTGCTTCCCCAGAGCACCTTTAGCTACCGATACGATACTATAGGAGGAATTGATAGCGGGTGCTTCCTTAGAGAGTATATGCTTAATCTAAAATGGAGGGGTTAGACTGAGTGTACTACCCAGAGGTTTTCTTGTGTTTCTAGGTAGGACTATAGGGGATAGGCTGTGAGTACTTCCCAGAGGGTTACCTGTTGTGTTATCTACTTGCTTATGTTGTTTTGGTTGAACCAGAGGGGTTAGACTGAGAGTACTTCCCAGAGGGTTACTTTCTTTGTTTGGCTACTGACTTGATATGTGGAATTGAATGAAATTGAACTATCAGAATGTTTGCTGTCGAGTACTTCCTTGTTTACTACTTCTATCTGCTTTTTCCTATCATATATATTCACTGACTGCACGTATCTCTTGGTGGTTTCCTACTGGGAATTAGTATCACACCCTGTTTAGGCCATAATTTTGGGCTAGAATAGATTATATTGTTGCAGGCTTAGATAAGGGAAAGCGCCTTTATACTTTAGGAACTTGACTACTTTGGAGATGGAGAGCATGAGACCAAGCTGAGGCTTGAGATGTTGAGGATTTGTTTACTATTTCCTTTCGTACTTTAGTTTAGTACTATATTTCAGCATTGTGACATTTTTGGATGCTTTCCTAGACATATGAATCATGCATCATTTATAGATACATTCTCCAGTTATTTCTTTCATCAGTCTTCCGCTGTTTACTATTTTTTAGTATGTTTACTTTTTATGCTATTGTATATTTGTTTTTCTTCTATTGTGTTACTCTGCCAATGGGGGCATAGTTTCCCCGCTATCACCCCCAAGGCCCTCACTACTATTCGGAAGCCTCTAGAGTTCTGAGAAATGCGCTTGAGGCCATGTGAACAACCGGGTACAGGGTTCCTCTGGGCGAATTTCGGAAGGATGTTACAAGATAGTATTCCTTCACATGTTTCCTAGAATAATCATTTCAGATAGGGACACACAATTCATATTTTTTTCTTACAGAGTTTATAGAGGGCTCTGGGTACACTGGTTCTTCTAAGCATGACATACCACCTTTAGACTGATGGACAGTAAGAGCATATGATACAAGTTCTTGAGGACATGATTCAAACATGCGTCCTAGATTTTGGGGACCCTTGAGAGAGAGATATACTATATGTTGAGTTTGAATACAATAAAATTTATAATGAGACTATAATTATGGAAACATAAGAGGGTTTGTATTATAAAACATTTTGATCACCCATGGTCTAATTAGAATGAAGTGATGAATGTTTATTGGGACCATGTTTCATGTAAGAGAATTATGAGTAGGTGCAATAGATTAGAAATAGGATGACTAATTCATAGAATTCATAGAGAAATTACACTGATTGTAGAATATGAAATATAAAGTTAGTGGTCAGTTATCAGGTCTTTTTACATATATCACAAAGGCAGGGGAATAGATGGATTGAAAGGAAGGGTAATCTTTCACCATGATATGTTGGGTCATTCTAGATTCTAGAGAGAGTTAAGCTGTTTTTCTATCGGTTGGAGTTACCTAATAGGTACCAGTCCATGCATGATGTCTTGTATATATCTCAATTGTGCCACTATCACTCTGAATCATCTCACATTTTGTATCTATAAGAGATATATTTGTAATTTGATGCATCCTTTGAGGATAATTTGATTCGCATCATTGATATAAGAATGAATGTTCTCCCAATATTTCTAGTTCTTATATTCCAGGTGTTATGAAATCAAAACCATTTAAAGGATGAGACATGAGAGTAGAAGAAAAACATATATGAACTATGGAATGATATCTTCTCAAATGAATCTTGACCACAATTGATAGGGAAATTAAGTGAAAAAATTATTTATTGGGGAATATTTTAAGAGCATGGGTTTTTTATGAGGTAAAAATCTATTTAATTTTGTATTAAAAGCTTAATTACAGCCTATTGTGGATACCAATTGAGGAAATGAGTGTATTATGGGTGTTTAGAAAATGTTCAGAGTTTGAAGCCTGAATTTTTGGGAAAACAAGATATGCCACACTGTTAGTAGGAACCATTAGTGGAAGCTCACATGGTAACTAGTAATAGTGTGAGGCAAGACAATGGGATGAAGGAGACCACATTATTAGAAAAACCATTTGTACAGAGGCACACACCCTTGTCAGAGAATCAATTATTTTTTACTATCGGATGAGACATGGTCTTCACATAGTAAGTCAAATTGTGTGCACTAACTATGCAATGTTCCCCACCTTATTGAAATGGATGCATAGTTGGTGCATGGTTTGTTCAACCATGCATCCAAACCGTGTGACCTAAGAATTGTTTTTCAAATTAACAAATATACATAACATTAATTTTATAACCTAAAAACTCATTCATTTATTCTTTCGAACATCAACTAAAACATGATAAATCTCCATTGGAATCTAATAGTAGGCTTTGCTACATATTCTCCATCTAATCTCAAAATCCGCTGTCATTAGACTCGTTTGATCCATGTCAGTGTGTAATAAATTATACTTGTGTCGTTCTTCATAACTATTAGTATCAAAGAATTTATTTAGGTGAAAGATAATATTCCATTTATATAGGTTATTTTCTATTATTCATTTTTCTTCTCATCTATGTATAATCTAGAGCTGATACAGGACGAGAAATCTACTATGGACTTATGGTTGGTGGTCTATACATTTCCCTATTGGATTGGCACTTTATAGAGATAGAATATATTGTTCCACCACTATAAATTATAGTGATGCCCTATAAAGTATTTAAATAATTAAATTGGATGAAATGTTACTTATTAGGGATTCCCTTTAATTTCTTTGATACATGTTGGAGGATGTTTCCCTAACTAATTCCACCCACGGGTAGTTCCTTGTAATTTTATTTTTTCTATTCCTTATTTAAAACATAAATGTGATGAGTTATCCCTTTCCTAGTTATAGGTATCCTTCTAATAAATGAAGTGAATTTATTAGGTTTAATATGACTTATTTTTCATCCATTTCCATGTGTTATAATGATGTTATATGATTGAATTACTTGCGTGGATTTTTTTTTGAAATTTTGGAAATGAGTGGGTAAACTCATTAAATATGATTGAATGTGAACTGTGATATGAGATGATAGACTCATGGAACATTAATGGGATTGATGAATGGTTACATAAGACACCATGTGCGTGATACAACATAGTTCATGGGAATAGTAGAGGATTCATTATCACAATATGCTCCTTGGATTTTGATTCTTTGGGATGCCCTGGGCCTTACTACCCCTTGGATCTAGTTTGTTGTGGGCTAACATTGGTCATGGTCAATAGACATGCTTCTTCGACCCGAAATCAATCCAAAACGAGTTTTCAAAGAGTTATTTCTCAGAATCAATGATGATTCTTAGGTCCAATATACCATGTATCCGAACCTAAGGGGTTTGAAAAATTGATTATATTATCATCCTTGGTAAATGTTATATTCTTGGTTTTACGAACCAACCATGCATGATAGAAAAAATATGGTTATATAGAAAGGCGATGAATTTTTTGATATATATGATTATGGTGTTATGGTGGTTGAAATGATATTTATGGATTTATTACAAGGTATGTTAGTTATTTATTTTTTATTTATAGTTTTCATGTTACATGATCCTAAACCATGTTTTATATAGAGCCTTATTGGGATATAGAGTATCTCTTTTGTTCTAGTATATACACCATGATCACATTACTCTTTATTAATGTTTTCATGTGATATATAATTCACTCTACTTTAGCGTATTATATTTCACATCTAGGAATTTCTATAGACCATTGGATGAATAAATACCAGGATTGTATCTCAAACCCTATTTTGGATACTGTTAGGTACCTAAATAGAATATATAAATGAAGGTAGGGACTATGGAAATAGACCAAAATTTTATGATTTACTTTGTACCATGTGTAGGATCATGGGATCATGGGACTGAGCCAAGGATTTTGATGATATTAGGAGATATTTCTTTTGGTAATTTTGTGTATTTTGAGATATGTATTGTACACTTTCCATGTATTCATGTTTTGGATGATTTATAGAGATATGATACATGTCATCATTAATGAATATGATATTACCTTCTGACATTATTTATATATACTTTCTCTTTATCTATTGTATGGATGTTATACTACTTCCTCTATTAGATTTGTTTGATTACTACTACCATGTTACAATCTGATAATATAGAATTTTCACCCACTGGCACACCCTTGGACCTCACATCTAGTCATCATCCTTGGGCATTTGAGGATATGCACTTGAGGCTATGTAACCAAATGAGATCGAGGAAATATTGAGTGGAATCTATGTCTGATACGTTACATCACAAGTGTAAAAAAAGGTAATACAGTGTAAATATAACAACTAAAATAGTTAAAACATAGATCAAACATAAAATTAACGGTGAATAAATATTACATGTAATATAATTAGTGATAAATAAACGAATAAGATCAAAATTATCAATGGAAATTAATTTATCTCACATAGCACGATAAAAAAAACATTAAAATATTTCAAAAAAGAAAATATAATTTAGAATAAAAGTGATGAACTATAATAAAATATGTATCTAATTAACCCAACAAATTAGAAAACTATGAAAAATAAAGGGATAACCATAACATTATATATATATATATTCAAATAATGAATTATTTTTTATGGAAGTTCATGAAAATAAAAAATATAATGTGAAATGAAATTAATTTTATTATATGAAATATCATTTTCCATATCAATTAATTGTTAATAAAACAATTCACATACTCTATATTATGGATTTCATATAGAAATTTTGTTAAATAATTACAATATTTCTAACCTTTTTTACTATATATAATTGAAAATTTTCAATCAATACGTTAAAAACTTTTCCTCAATTTTTATCATCATTACTATCATGATATATTATTTATTAATGTTAGAATAATAAAAAGAGGGAAAAAGGGAATGATATTTCTCAGGGGCCTAGAAAAATGAATAAATCACTGGTATTCTATAAAATTAATTTTTACATGAATGGGGATGGAAAAAAATTATAAAATACTTTTTAGAGGTAACTCTAATTAGGTGAACTAAATAAGGGAGTTGAAAAAAAAATCCATTTACAGAAAAATATTCTAAAAGCCGTAATCACCTCCACAGTTATTATTTAATCAAAGAATAATGTACATAACTAACAAGTGTGTAATCTATTATAATGATAGATAACTCACAAAAATTAAGGATTCAAGATCCAAAATTTCAAAATTATTTCTTTTATTCTTGTAGATAACAAGACACATCATGGCATCTTTAGAAAATAAAAAAGTGATGAATCCCCTCTATCAGGGTTCAAAAACATTACTGAAAAAGAAAAAATCTTTTCTCAAATGTAACTTTTCTACATGCCTTCCACATCCATCACACATTCACGATATGATCCATCAAATTTTAGATTCAAATTATGAATCAATGGGGTCCATTTGACCATGTGACCTCACAAACCACCCAAAATAGATAGATGAATTTGAAGAGATTTCAATTAGAGAAGATCAAGGAATGATAACTAATCATTTGGTGGTGGGGAGGAACTATAGTCCTTGTATACTATGATAATCCTAACAAAAATATAGGAAATATATTTTTTGGTTATGATTGTGAACAACCTTGTTAAATGAAACCCAAATGAAATAGTTGGTAGAGATGAAAACAAGGATGATATGACATTAGAAGTGTATACCCACTTTATAGATGGTGAACCGATAAGGAAGATTCATCTTGATATTGACCATGAAAAAAAGGAATATTGAGTAGTGCACTAAACTATTTTCAAATAACACTTGCAGTCTCCCCTCCCATAAAATGTTGAAGTAGATATTCAATTATTAGATAATTAAGAGACCTGCAGTGTAACATAATAGAAATTCCTATTTGATGCATGGTGATATCAATGAGAGGTTATCATCTTCAAATATATAACACTTGAAATAATACATTATTAAATATTAGAGGAACCCAAAACTCATTACCCAACCTCAACTGATGTACCATCAGGTGGCTAATATATCTATGAGAATAAGAGGAGAAGGAACCCTCCAAACGATATGATATTGTAAGACTATCGAGTCGAGAAGAAAAACTATATCATAGTACACATTCATTCCATAGCCATCAATAATGACATCTAAAAGTGGTTTAAATATCTCGGATTATCATTGGTTTATATCAAGGGTAGAGTAAAATATGTTGAACATCAGGTTTCTAGCCTTAGGTTCTTTTTAAAAAGTAATTATTACCTCTATTACCACCCCCTATAAAAACTAATGATAAAAGGGAATTAGATATAAATATTATATTGAATTCATAAGGGATCTAGAAAACCTTCCACCCAAAACTACCATAAGTATGGAATAATATATATCATGTGATCTTCACCAAAAAATATCTTTTATAACCAACACTAGGGCCATATTAACATGATCTATATGTATAGAATCCTATAGACTAGGGTAATTCATCCCTCCCTCATAAAGGGGATAATAAATATGCTACAAATTCACCAAATAAAAAATAATATCATATAAATAATACATAATAATATTAGTCAACCTCTTTCTTATTTCCTTGTTAATAATTTTTAGAACATAAAAAAAAAGATCAAGGATATACATTGATAAAATAACATGGTAATATTTTGTAATATTCTCACCAATTAAGAAATATTTTACTTTAATATTATAAATATAATGTGTGACATTATGTATATGAAAATAATAATTAATGGTATTGTCATTACTCAAAGATAATGGAGGTCCATGGTAAATTTAGTGGATGAATTAGTTGAGAAATCAATCCAACTCATTATGTTTTCAAAACCATACACATGATAAGAAGTTGGGATTATAAACATTAATCATATAAGTACTTTCTTTATATCAATTCTTTCAAATATATTTATTTAATGTGTAATTGGAATAATTATTCAATGATTTAACATTGTTAAGCTAAATGAGATTATAGTATAAAAAAGATGATATGAGTTACTAGGATAACCATGACTATTGTGAATAAAGAATCACTGTTCAATATCGATGATAATATTCAATTTTCTAGTAAAGGTATCCCCCAAAAACATAAGTAATCTAGTTGAATTTTTATCTCCTTCCCTTAGACCTTTATAATATTTTAAAACATTCATCAAAATACCAAATGTGATCCAGGGTGATGAGAAATAATGGAAAATGAGAACAATACATCTTTTCATGAATATGAGTTCACCGAGAACCCCGAAAATGAGTCCTAATTCTATTATTTCATATTCTTTATTCATATGATATTTGAAAATAATATTTCAACTCTGATATTTATTTTTCATTTCATTAATACTTTCCTTTGAAATTAATAACACACCTTGAATATTTATACTCCAAACAGTACCATGTATTGCCTTGTATATCATGTCTGGGATGATATTCACTGTCAATCACTATAAACATTTTACATAATTATATATGACAAGTTAAATCAAACAATTTGTAAAACAATAATAGTTTTATATGGGTTTAAGATCTTTTTTGAAGATTATTAGTGGGCGATGAGACCAATCAAGGATACCGACCATCCTAAAATTAGTATTAAATGTTCATGACCACACCAAGTTTGATGATATCCCAATATGAGATGAATAAAATCACTGGTAACCCACATTAAACTATAATTTTTTATCACTACTCATGTTATGGATAAACATAAATATATGAGTCCTTATAGAAATAGCTGACATGAGGTTATTTTGTTTCATAGAAAATCAGAAAGGAATTTCATCAAAAATTTGAAGAGGTTATCCCTTTCTCCAACATTATAAAGGATAAATAAATCATTGTAAAAATAATGTGGAGAAGAAAATATAATCTAGTGCTAATGGTCCTAACTCAAAAATTTCATTAATGAATTCCCTATCATTGCATTGTTGGTTAAGTGAACACAAACCTGCATTTTTCTTTAACTCAAGCATAAAAATATGCTAAGTTATGATCTCCCTATAGTTGCTAATGAAACCTAAATGATAATAATTGATCAATTTTTTTTGTATAAAAACGATTAAAATTTCTTATTTATGTTATATATAATAAAAATGATCATCATCACTTGTTTCCTTAATATCCAGGTACATGTATTGAATATACTAAGGATCCTCTAACAAGTGAAGGAATGAGGACTTCTGATTCATTTCTCGTTCCCATAAAGTGATATGAAACCATTAAATATTAAAATGAATAAATCATCATAGAGGTTTGATCATATCCATTACTCAACATTGAGCCACACATTCATCACCTCCATTTTTATTATTCCTAAAAATAAAAAATCAAAACATATAAGGAAAAAGATCTGAAACCCCCATCTTTAAAAATAATGGAAAATTCATGAATTTAGAGTAAGGGGGATACAAAAGATAAAAATTTAAATAATATCAAATACATGATTATTTGAGAGGAAATTATGAAAAAATACCTGATAAATCTTATTCACCATTTTATTATTTCCCTAGGTGAATTTATCACCGATGAAACCCAAGTCCATGAGTTATGAAGAGTCCATAAAGTCCATCATGTCCTAGATGGACCTCTAAGAGAATACCCTACTAATTTAATTTTTTATAGGTCTATAATAGTATTAAAGTCTCCTTATTAATCCACAAAGTAATTTTTTTGTCCAAATTGGAAAACAAATTCCAAATTTCAAGCATGAAATGAAAAAAATAATTTCTACCCCCAATAGGGATATATTAGATAATTTTATTCAAGTAAAATGTAATGGTAACACATTTGGTTGAGAAACTAATATAATAGACATCAGAGTCACCACCCTATAAAATTAAAATTTGGTAGTGTATTGGTGTTTAATTACAGTACTTTTTGAAAATTAGTTTTCAAGAACCCATGAGTAATTTATCAGAATAATGATTTTATTTAATAAGATAAAAAACTAATTTTTTTGTTAATACCATATTTCATATAAATTATCATTTAAAACAAGCACCCAAACCTCAAAAAATATTTTAATACAAGTACTCTAAAATCATATTATGTAGTTGGAAGGAACTAAAAGATGAGGCCTATCAAAATAATTCCGTAATTGAACAAATATTTAAAAGTAGAAGGTTCAAATTCATAATTATATCATGAATAAATTTATTATTAATAGAAAAGGGTTTTCATTTGAAATTTCCCTATTATTTCCCTTTTAAAATTCTATAATGAGGATAAAACATGATATTTGGGACTATATATAGGCTCATTGGTAATCTAGGAATTAATGGAATATGATTACAACACATAAAGAAAAGGAAATTACATGTCCTTATTGGAATTTTGGGGTTTTAGGCATAATAAATGGAATAAAAAAATTATGATTTGTATGCAGGATACACCAATCCCAATATAGGGGATGCATTTACAAAGGACATTACACCTTTGATAGTTTTTTATAAATGATATGGAAATTTACCACTATTAAAAGTAAAAGATAAGGATTATAAAAAACTATAGAAAACCTACCCTCAATAATAATACAAGAGAAGGTAATATCTATGGCCCATAGTCCACAAACCACACATTCCATAGCACTATGCACCATATCTTACTTCAATCTAGGGAGACTACTCTTATTGAAATTTTAAAAATTATCTCATTGGAGATAACATAAAGAAAAAATTCTAGGAACAATCCTAAATAATACTTTACCAAAAATGTTACTATTCACCAATTTAAGTATGAATACACCGAGGATACTCATAATAGATGTTAAACTCTACAAAAATTCATGAAGTCACCAGTTGAATGAAATTTAGTATTTTGTAATCATTCAAGATAAACCACTATAAAAATGAACCAATTTATTTATATGCTATTTTTTTAAAATAAGAGTGAATTTCTATGAAGGTGGCTCCACAATGAAGTCGAGATAATATACTTCCCATTGTGAAAGTTTAGAGGCCACCAGAAAAGAAAATTCATGTACTTCCGATAGGAGAGAGATTACAATGGCTAGGTCTTCAAAAAATATTTATCTTATGACAAAAAGATATAGAAATGTTGTTAGTTCTGAACTATAACAACTATTGTAAAGCAATGGACTACATATGAATTTAAATGGAGTCTAAAATCACAATACGAAGGATTATTATGATTAAACATGACAATAAATGTGTGTTTATATCCATAATCATCATTTAGTTCTAAATACAAATTTTATTAACAATCCATGGTTATTATTTATAGATTCTATATTATATAGTTTAAATATAATTAAATTTATAGAACATTATGTGAAAAAATTAAAAAATAATGAAAATAATAGACGGTACTTTTTGTGTGGAAACTATAGAATTATAGGTTAGTTTATAGAATATATTATATAATACATAGAATTTGGATCATGTTTCAATTTTATATAACTTATTTATTATTAATATATTTAATGGTTCATTTATTGAGTTGAAATATATTTTCAACTAAAATTAAAAATAATTTTTTTATTTTTTTGTAAATGGGGAAAAGTAAATTTACCTCTTTAAAAGACTGTCAGATTATAGAGAAAAAAATTTTATTTAGAAAAAAATATTGAGTGTCCAATTGGGCGTGGTTTCAATTTTTATGTCTTTCTTTTTAAATTTTTGATAGTGGTAATGAATGAAATAAATAATATATTTATTTTAAAATATAATTATAAAATAATTTTCTTTATAAATTTATATTTTTAGTGAAATAGCAAGGGATATGGTTCTCAAAATTTATCTTAAGATGGAGTTAGACACTAGAGTTTAGAGGATTCGTTGAATATTTCTATTTCATTAAAATGCATTTTTCATCCATCTAAAAAACATTTTTTATTAATTAATGATATTTACATATGTACTTAAAGTTTATGAACATTGATTCATATTATGAAATGAAATTTAACTATTATAAACATTAAATGGGAGGGCCTAAATCATCGTGGATCGACTATTTGTGTGTTTTCCAAGATTGAAGTTCTCAGAGGTGGATCAAAAGTAGTTTTGAGAATTTTAGTTTTTTTTTGAAGTTTTAAGGATGGGATTACACATCTTGTAATAGAATTACATGGCATGAAATACTATTTCACCACTTTTCCTAGAAATCTTCCAGACGTGCAAATGTTTACATGACATTAATGAGGGATTTAAGTTGTGAAAAAATTCAAGGTTTGAAAAATAAAATAATGCATTAAGGTGAATTTTTTAAGTTTAACTTTCTCTTGAAGCATTACATGATGTGAAATGGGATTACATGTCATGTAATTCCCCGATGCTCTGTGTTTTAAGTGCCTTTCTAGCCACTCGGGTTTTATCAAACCTACAGTTTCAGTAGATGTCCCTTGACCCCAGGTGACCTGACAACCCTCTCTTCAATATTGATTGGATTACTTCTTCATGTAATGATCCCTCACTCCCTCCTTCGATCCATAGATATCCATATTTCATCTAAGGTATGACCAACCTTGGTTCTTATGGCTTCTTCAATCCGTTTCCTTCAGTTTTTTACTTGCAATGTGATGGCTCATGATCTCCATGTTTCTAATGGAGTTTTCTTAGGGTTTGGTTGGTGTGGTTGTGCCGCAACATCCTTAGGTGTATTTAGTTGTTGTGGAGAGGTGATCGTGATCCATTGCTTAGATCTGTTCTCATGTGAAGAATGTCAAAAATCCTTTTGAGGTAGGGGATTCAATTATTCTCTATTTATTTACACGTGATCATAGTGCTAGAATGAGTTTTTTGTTTGGATAGAAATGAAATTTACCAAATAATTATATGAAACAGATTAAAGAAATTGGTATCGATCATATGTTGTTTCTTTATATAGTGATAATGGTTTTCCTATTTATTTCCTAGATAGTGTGATATTTGTTCTTTGCAATATTTATCATGTCATTCTTGAAATAAATTGGAAAATAATGTAAAGCGAGCATTAGTTGGTAATTAATTTTATAAAAGGTAAATAGGAATGTTTAAGGAGTCATATTTTTGTTGCTGTAATTTAATGATAATAAAATTGATTCAAGTGATCATGTTTAATTGGATTGGATCATAAACGTAAAGGATGTTAATTCTTGTTAATAAACGAGTTAAAGGATTGGTAAATTAATTGTTTAAATAATTTTGTGTTATCTTATGACAACATGTTTCTTAGGATTCCCATAGTTAGAACCCATGAATAATGAATCAATTAATTAAAGATGGAATAAGAACCGATTGTGTGGTAATGTTAATGCCTTTATCAGGCCTAAGTTATCTTCTTTCTTGTCATGGATGAGTGCCTTATGCTTTTGTGCCCTAATATATTGTTGTTTGTTAAGTTTGGATGCCTTATTTTAGGGACAATATCCCATTTCTATTTTTTTTTCTGTTTCTTGTGATGTGATTTGAATACGAGATATGTGGTTGTGGGGGTAGGGTGGAAGGATGTGATGTGAGTATGTAATGGATAATCTTTGAGGGTTATTGTGGTATGTGAGGCAGGGAGACCCATTTTATGTGGCATAAGATGATGCCTAGAGTAGAGATATGAATTGGTTTATGCATATGGGTGTTAGGGAGGAGGCTAGAGATGGTGGAATGGGTTGAATCTGGGCTTACTTGTTTATGTGAAAGTGGTTGTTGTGGAATATATTGTTTTTTATCTACATTAATTTACCCACTTCATGAGGTAGATGGCCTTGATTAACTTCTATCAAAAATAGATAAAGATGTTTTGGGTATTCCACGAGATTTTCATGTTTAGCTTCTCATGGATGGATGGGTCTATGATCCTTCTATTGGTGGAAAAGACTAAATGGGTAGCTCATCTGCTCACCGTGTTGATCCCTTTTCATTTGGTATCTTTGAATACTTTTCTAGAAGATCTAGGAATATTGAAAATGAATTTTTTTTAATTAAATTAATAAATAATGTTTAACCCATGGGGTTAGAGCTTGATGGGATGCAATGATGAGGTTGTGATTATGAGAAGCTATGGAATTGGTTTTGTTTATGCCTTGAGTCATGGATCATTGATGGAGTGTTAGTGGAATGTGATGTGGAAAAATGATAATGGATAATTAATTGTTAATGAATTAATTAACATAACGTGTAACTGATAAAAATAGGAAAATGTAAATTAATTTAGATCTTTAAATTGTTATGTGCTTAAAGGATATCTATTATTAGTATTGGTATCTGAGAGTCCGAGATATGTTAGATACAGTTGAGTCAAATTCTAGGTTATTCTCATAGTTTGGTTGCGATCTATATTATATCTTGTACTTTTTTTTGTTTCAATACGCTACCCCACCATATCAGTTAGGGAGAATGACACCCAAGGGATTATAAGCCATGAGGGGGGGGGGGGGGTCCCAACCTTCCCATGGGAGGATGGATGGATCACTACCCCATTTGGACCCTCTATCTTATAATGGTAGTTAATTGTGTTGGTATGCATGGAAGTTAGTTTTCTCCTCCATGCCACCATTCCTTAACAAGACACGAACCAAGGGAATAGAATTTCCTCCAAAGATGACCCATATACCTAATGTTTTCCACGCATCTCAGCTACGTTGTTATCTTTATGATGACTCTCATTTCATTGATTGGGGACGGATCGATGTTGATGATGATGAGGCCTTCAAGGAGTGGCTAGTAGAGATTTAAAACCACAAGAAGAAGGTGTTTTATGGGTACGATATTCCTTTGGTTCAAGCATTACGGTGGAATGGTGGTATGTAGAAGAGTACTTGGGAATGTGATTTGTAGATAAATTATTAGCACCCTGAGCTATTTTATGTTTAGCTCTTCCCTAGTACATTGTTCATTTGGTGTTTGTTGACCCTTTTTGTTATGAGATTACTTTACCTTAGAATGATTTTATATAATTATTGAGAATATGGAAAATTGGAAAGTTGTTAAATAAATGAATAAATGATATTTAACCCATGAGGTTGGAGCTTGCTGGAATGCAATGTTGAGGTTGTGATTCATGAAGTTGGGGACTCAGTTTTGGTTATGATTGGAGGGCATGGATATTGGTTGGAATATTAATGGAATGTGATGTGAAAAAATGACAATGGTTAATTAATGTTTAACGAATTATTTAAAATAATGTGAAACTGATAAAAAGGGGATAAAGTAAATTAATGTATCTCTTTAAATGGTTGTGTACTTATAGGATATATAGTCTTATCAGTGGTGGCTGAGAGTCCAAGACATGTTAGCTATAGTTGATTCTATGACTAGTTTATGACCATAGTGTGGTTTTCAGATATATTGTATCATGTAATATGGTGTTTCTATACACTACCCCCACCATGTCGGTTATGGTGGCTGATACCATGTATATTTTGAGCCCTAACTGTGTTTTCCCCAATATTCCGTTGGGAGGATGGATGGATGACCACCCCCTTTGGCCTGACTCTCTTCTCTTGGTAGTTTATTGTGCTGGTATTCACTGAGGATTGTTTTCCCCATACATTTTTTTAGAGGGTTGTAATGGGTTTTGGTTATTTCACACACATATATTACAGATATAGTTTCCTATGAACTACTATAGGTATTCCATATATAGGTTGTGATGGTTTGAGGATCCTTACTCAGTGTATGGGATTTAATGTATTGGGGTATAATACCAGATGTGTGATATATGCTACGTGAGATGTGGTGGATCCAAGAAACTACCTGGTTACTTTTATTTGTGTGGTTATGGTGGTAATTTTCCATAGGTGCATGTTGTGGTGCTTCTCCCAGGTGTCTGCAGGAAATCCTTTTTAAAGAGAGATGCCTAGGATGTGCGATGTTGGGGTAAAGTATTAAACAAGCAGGGAAGTGGTATTGGGGTACCCTTGAGATTATTTTTTATATTATATACTCTTTAATTTGATACTTGGTGATAATATCCATGATGAGGCTAGGAATATTGTATACCTATTTAGGTGACAAGTTAGTTTCACCCATTATTCACTATACTTTAACATGCTTTCTCTACTTTTTCATGAGTGGATCTAAGGATGATCCTACTGAGTATACTATTATACTCACCATATTTATATATAAACTATTTTTAGGTCACATAGAGTAGTTTGGAGATTGGTCTAGTTACTACTAGGTGGGAATTTTGCAGTAGTTGTTCGGGATTCATGGTTGCTGTCATTTTCCGTTCTTTTTGTATATACAGTTTCATTTTTAGTTTTAGTAGTTTTGAAAGAAATTGCAAATGTGTAATTTGGTTTTCTTTTATATTGTAGTCTAAGTAGGAGTTATTTGGTGTTTGTCTTATCTCACTCTTTCGCATGCTTTCTCTTAGAGGGTAATGCCTGCCATCAGTGTGTTTACTATACCCTTAGTGCTAGTCGCCAACATAGGGCTTACTAGAGGTGGGACTCGAGGGTTATTGTCTCTCTTCTCACACTTCCGGCCCTATAGGTGTACACTTTTTGGGGAGGGGGTCATGAAATTAAAAATTGATAAATAATATGAAATTTCAATTTCCTCAGTCTAACATTGGAATGAGCTTATTAATAAAGAGAAATTGGAAAATCCTAAATGTATAACTCTGATTGGAGGGTTAAACCATGTGTTTTTTAATAAAAACATTTTTTTTCAAAATAAATATATTTATATGGTTTAAATTTAAATCTACAACTTCTCAAATGTATAACATAAAACTATTTTTTTATAAAAACTGTAATTTACACACAATATTCTAGAGGTCTAGTGACATTGTGGGATTAACTATATAACAAAAAATAAAACAAAAAATAAAATACAAACCATCAAATTATATTTATTTACTAATTATAGGATCCTAGATCTTATTTTACTTGTATCACTTCATTGATTACCCTAGGAAATTACATAATTGAAAAAGTATAGATAAAAATATAGTTAAGGGGATAATAAATAAGAGGATGAGATATAAGAGTGAATCAATATAATTTAATATAGTAAATGTGGGAGATCATAAAAACTAATATAGTAATATAAAATAATAATAATGACATATTAGGGACTTAGATATCTTTTGAATCCTAAGAACATGGTAGAATCATAATATATGTCATAATTAGAAAAAATATATTTTTTCTTCTCATAAAAAATAACAAATCATTCTTAGCTCACTGTATGTTCACCATAATGTGTATTTGGTGAGATATAATCATTAACAAATTTATTGGAGGACATAAAATTATTAGGAACCCATAAAAAGATAATGATTTACGAAAATATAATCCCTATCAAATATAAATTATACATTAAGTGTAAACATGAATCTCCTATGTGATGAAAATCGGAAATATAATGAGGTTTGAAGGAAATATAAAATATTATATTATAAACAGCCTTGTAGAAGGATGTATTAATGAATAATGGATGATAAAACATTCATAAAGAAGCATCGATCATAAATATATAACATAAATCAAATTAAAAATCCTTAAAAAGTTAAACAAGAATTCATCTCAATGATCACGTTATCAATGTTTGAAGAGATAGGTGAATAAAATTTTAAAGTAGATAAGGGAAAACTATTTTCCTCAATACAAAAAAATGAACCAGAATAGTTACATCTAAATAATTTTGTGTTAAAAAATAATTATTTCAATAAATTTAGTACATGAAAATTATATAGGAAATAAGAATGTTCACTTTTATAGGCTTTGATATAATGAAATAATGGATAAAGATACACGAAAATATTACATATCCTAAAAAAAGAAAAAAATAGAAAATTATACATAATTGAAGTATTTATATAGAAAATATAAATAAATTTATTGAAAATTTTAAATAGAAATATAGATAAAGGTATATCCCAAACTGAATAATAAAGGACACTGATAGAGGATATATTTACTTCGAGTCAAGGGTCACATGAACATTTTTTTGAACTCCATAATAGTATAAAAATATATGACAATTGATTACTATAGAATATTGTTATTGTTTATTTCAAAATTAATAATATATTAATTAAATTATATCAATAATTTTTTTAAGTAGTTTACTCATATAAGTTATTTTTGGTTGTTTGGTATACAGTCATAATACTAATTCGGTATAATGGAAAATATCTGTATTCTTTTTAGACTGGTTCAATAATCTATATGTGTGAAGATATGATTCATTTAATTAAAAAGTTATTAGATATCATAATTATTTATATACTAAATAATTATTACATTTTAAATAATCTATCTCATTTAGGCTATTTATATGTGATTTAAATATATCATTATAGATTATTTTTATTATTTATAACATCATACAAATTTCACAATTATAATTAAAAAAATTATGTTAATTTTTTTAAATGTTATGTAAATTCATAAAAACAAGTAGTCATAAAATCCCTAAAATATGTAAGTGAAAACAAAACAATATTATTATCTTTAGTGGTACAATACATCTATTTGTTAATGATATTTTTTTCTAACAACATAAAATACAATAAAAAATAAAAAAAATTAAATAATTATAAATTATCTTCAAAATAATTACACTATTTAATTAATGTTCTTACAATGATACAATATATATAGGGAGGTGATGAAAGAAAAAAAAAGAAAAAATTATAATTTTGAAGAATTTCCCTTATCTGTGAGACAACTACTTTAGTGTTAACCTTAATGATTCTATGAGTAGTATTTCGATTACACCACTCCATCTAAAATGTTGTTAAGAATGATTAAAGAGATATTTTAGTAGATATTTTCCTATTAATGATGTTTTTATGTGAAGATAAATTATTGGATATAGTACATATTTATCGGTTAAGAGCATGGAATTATTAATAAAATATAGTTTTATTGATTTATTTACTTAAAACAAAGAATAATATAGAATCTTTTGAAAAAAAGAGTGTTTTATTAGAAAAAATTTATATTCGTGATGTTTAAACACTTATAAACTATAATTGTATTGTTATAATATTTTATTCAAATAAAATAATAAAATATAAATTTTAATTATAATAACATATAACATAGGCTTTGGAAATTCATTTATAGTTTTTGAAATTGAGAATATTAGTTTTAAATGTGTTATTTTACTCATTAAATACATTTTAATCATAGGAAAGTGCCAATTTTTTTTATATCATTTAGATATGATGTTGTTTCCAAGAAACATAAAATATACATAGAAAATCAAATCTTTACCATTAGTAAAAATTAAAATTTTATAGAAAATAATATAAATTCACCTTAAGATAAATTTTATGTTATGATTAAAATATAGAGATCCATTTTATTGAATAAACTTTCCAAAGGTTTCCACTTAAATATTCATTTATTATTCCCAATAGTAATTTACTCTTCTAATTTTCATATAATACTTATAGTTATTATAAATACTACTCATTTAATATATTCATCATTAACTAAATTTAATTTCATGGTTTTTTCTATTTCATAAAATGAATTAATATTTTATTTATAATTTTCTTTCCATATATGTGATATTTATTGTATAACACAACCCTATATACATCAAAAATATGTTCATGTAGTTTGTTTATTTTTATTATAATCTATAGATTTTTATATTTTCCATGTTGTATTTGTATATAATATATAATGTATAATATTTTTTAAATAAATTTTTATTATTGTGACACATGTAGATAGAGAAGAAAATCAGGTTGATCATTCCCTTTCCAAGAGAGCTATTGAGGAGGCCAAACCTATGTTGTCCTTTTTGACACATATACTTTGTAGTGAGTTGGTTGAGGTAAATGCATGTGGTGATGTGTGCACTCATATTTGTAAAACCCCATTTTTACATTTCTTTTACTACCTTTATTTTTAATAAAATATATTTTGGAGTAGGATAGGATTCCTACTGAGCCTTCTTATTTATTTTTAAAATAAATTATTATTTATTATTCTAAGTATTTATGTGTGATTTCTTTTGTGTAGAACTTATATCATAGTATAAAACACATGCATATTAATAATGCATATTTTCTTATATAAATGAATATGTCATTGATTTCATCCATGAATTGAAATTTCAAAATATAAAAATCAATTAATATACTATGTTAGGAATAGTTGGGGTTACTTATGTTTTATTATATCCTCATCTTTAAATATTGACTCTTCATACTTATGTTTCACAAGATATCATGTTTTATGACTTCCCTTTGAATAGTATTTTTATGGGATCTTGGTTGATGACTTCCATTTTATCTTTTTTTATGATAATATGACATTATATTCAAGAAAATATATACCTAATTTTTTAAAATTATATTAAATTAACACTCATAAGAACCTTGGGAGAAAATAAAACATTTTCATCAGCCACTAGTCGGTCATGGGGATATAAAAGGTATAAACAACTGGTAAATCTGTAAAACTAAAAGATAATATGATCCTTTCCTAATTGAGGATATGAATGTAATTAAGGCCACCAAATATTGAAAATTTATCATAAGGTTTAGGGAAATTTACCAGAATCACATGAAAAGGACATGACTTATTATATAATAGTGACTTTCTCTCCTTAGTTAGAAATAAAATGAGGTTACATCACGGTCCCATTACCTATGGACCTCACATCATCTAGATCCATCTACTAGATAGGTATATACTCAAGGGTTGATACACTTGAGGAAATATGATACTTCATCACCTTAGAACTGAAATAATGAGAAACATTATTTGGGAGAATCATATAAAATATTCTAATAATGATGAAAATCCTTAATTATAAAAAGATAAATTATCTACGATGAAATTGTGAGATATCCAACTCTATATAGATATGTGGTGAAAAAAATGAAATAAGTTTATAATATAGTCATTATATATGAGAAACTTGAAGAAAGAATCCTCAAATCAGTTTTTCACAAATAGATTTTGAAATAAGAGAAGAAGGTCAAGAATAAAATTCCATAAAGTAGCAAAACTAGGGGATTTTCTTTTGTGAAATATAATGAACATGGAAAATATAAAAGGAACCACTTCACACATGATTGAGACTACAGTGAGTAAGAATTTTGAAAAATAATTATCTTATTATAAAAATATGTAGAAATTTCAATGTTTGAGAACCCCAATAACCACAAGAGAGTCAAGGTCCTGAAAGATATTTAAATGGATTTTGAAATAACCATGTGACAGCTGACAATGACTGAACATTGTAATGAAGTTATGTCTAGGAAAAAAATTAATTTGTTTTCATGAAAAAATAATATTTAAAATCCTTCATTTTAATTGATAAAAGAATTGTTATGTGTTTTATATAGACAAAAAGTGTTATAACGTGTGTGAAACAAAAATAATAATAATATTAATAATAAAGAAATTAGGATGATATTTTTACATGTTTTTATTATCAATTTTTTCAATGTTTTCTTTATCCAATACTTAAAATTTTGATCCTTTTTTATCTTATTGGATTTATTATTGTCCTTATACATTATATTGTTATTTTTATTCCATAAAATATGTAGTGAGGAATATTTTACTATAAAATACTAATTTTAGAGTATAAATAGAAAATAATTATTTCACATCCATAAATGAGTGTAAAATCGTAAAACTAAAAATTTTCATTGAGGAAAAAAAATAAAATTTCATCTTTGGTGAGGTTTTGGTATTGATGTAAAACTAATGCTATTCTTCATGTGTGTAGTAATTGTTTTTGAAAAAATAATATATTTATTTGAACGAACTGTTTTTAAAATATTTTCCTTATAAATTCATATTTTTAGTGAATTATCATGTAATTTTAGTATTGAAATTTATCCTATGATATAAGTATAAACAAGAGCTTTGATGTTTCAATGGAGGATACCAATTGATAAAAATCATAGGTATTTTTCTCTCATCAGATGATCTATATGGGTTATTTAATGGTCATAAAATCCATCCTTGTTTTATAACAACTTTTATTTGAATTATGATAGTAAATTTGACTATTATGGATATTAAATATTTTTAAATAATATTAAATTCAAATTATTTTTATTTAAATATGTATTGAGTATATTCTTATTGAGATATTGGATATTACTAAATCTCTCTTTATGGAAGGATAGATCAAACTAGAGTTCCCCAAATAGTACCATATATATATTATAAATACTTATCATAATAGTCCCTTATTTTTAATTATCCATACCTCGAACACATAACATTACACTATTCATTCCATAATATCATTAAATACACCCACAAATCACAAGGTGTAGTGTCTTTGGAGGACTATCTACATAATAAAACAACATAAAAATAAACAACATCATATATCATTTAAATATTTATTTTAGGCTCCAATATTTTATTGAATTTCTAAAACTACATGGGAAACCCCGGGGAGTTACACTAAAAAAGTTTAGATAAAAATCTTAGTAAGTGGGTAATAAACAAAAGGATGATATATTAGATGTAATCATAAAAAATTTAGATCATAAATATAGAGGATAAGTAAACTAATATATGAACATTGAATATTAAAAATTAAATACTAGGGACTTAGAAATCAGTTATATCCAAATAATATTGTTAAAAAATTATACATGTCATTATAAACTAAAATCTATAACTATTTCTAATAAATAATAACATAATGTTATCAGATCACATATTATGAAACAATACGTGGTATCTAATGAGATGAAATGATTAAAAATTTTATTAGTGTACGTATAATTCCTAAGCACCCATAAAACACAATAAATAATGTATTTTTTACCTATCTAATATAAATATTACATTTTGTAAAATCATGAAAAACCCATATGATGAAATTGGGTAATTTAATAACATCACCAAGAATAATCACTCTATAAATGATAATTACTACGATTAAAATGAAAATGAAGTTATCTAAATTAACAATTTATTAATTTTGTACGAGATGGGTAAATAAAACGTTAAAGGGGATAAAATATTTTCCCTTAAAACCAAAAATAAACTACAATACATACATTGAAATAGGATAAGTTCTAGAACTAATAGTTTTTAAAAAATAGATATATTAAAAGGAAGTATAAAATAATAAATTTCATTTTTTAGGGATTAATTTCAAAAATAATTGAGAAGGTAAAATGAAAATTAAGAATATCCACTAGATGTAATGGATATATTAAGACTATTCCTAAAGAATTTATTTTTATTTTAAAATATCAATAACATAAACAAAATAAATTAATAAGAAGATGGATAGAGATAGGTATGCATTTAATGAAAAATGAAAGTGAGATAGAATCCCACTATCTTGAGTCTTGACTATTTTGGAAGACCACATAACAACATAAATAGTTGAATTAAATATGATAATTACATAATGTAAAACAATATTAATTTATATTTCATATCTTATAATACATTATATTATCATGTATCATTCATCTATTAAACTTTTTTCTAGTATATGTCATTTTGGGTTGTTCAGTCGATAATTCAAATCCTGATTCAGTATAATTGCAATTGTTTGATGGGTTTTAAAAATTTTCCCATAATTTATTGTTGTGTGATGATTTAGGTTCATTTAAATATAGTATTAATAGATATTATTAATTATGTAGATACTACAAAATGGTTAAAATTTAAAAGAGGTTTATGAAATATGATAATTTATATGTGATTTAAATTGATTGTTATAGACTATTTTTAATATTTCCAATATCATACATATTTTTTTAATAGAACATAAATATTTATGTTAATTTATCAGTATTGTTATATAAATACATAAAATCTAAAATTAATAATATTAATTAAAGTCATAACTTAAAAATAAAACAACTTCATTCTCTTAGGTAATATAATCATACCATTAGTTAATGATTTACATTAAGAATGTTTAAAATATGATTAATATTAAAAAAATATTTTATTTTAGGAGTGTTTATATGCCATGAAAATAGTTATTTCAAAACCAAGAACTCTAATTGTTCATATGAATCAAAACTATTTAAATTATTTAATAAATAAAGATATAATAATTATGATTTTATAGTAAAACATACATGATCTTCACATATAAGTACATTCATCCACCACACATTTTATTTCACTTACAAAACAATTTCATTAATAAATACATGATACCCATCTTACACTGGGAATAAAAAACATAATACATTTCATAAGAAAATGATATGCATCTTTGAAACTCATTTAATGATTTCTTCTTCATATTCTGGGGATAAGAATGAAAATAAGTGTGAGATAAAATTCTTAGTAAAGGATACATATAGAGGAAGCCACCATGAATTAATAAAGAATAATTAATTTTTAATTTTAAATAACTAAAAACGTGTTCCATTTAATCAATTATATGAATATTATAATTGGACAAGGAATAATTAATATGTAAAGGTGAATAATTGAAAAAACATGCCATTGAATCAATAAACTGAGAATGAAATGAATCTAGAGATAATATCACTATGAAAATATTGCAGATAATAATAATAACTGAATTATAAATGAAGGAAATGAATAATTAGTTGTTTTTTTGATATTAAGAATCATGATTCCACTACTATCAAGACTTTTCACAATCTATTTTAAAACATAAGGTAAAAGAAAATCTGATTAGGCCAACTGATTTTTCTCACGAGACAAATAGATGCATCAAGGGGATATATATATCAAGGACCCAATTAAATCTATATTTACAATTCATTCCTTATTTATATAATAATATATTTAATTAATTAAAAATATTCCTCATAATCATATATCTGTATTGAGTACAAGATACATATTAATCAACATTTCCCCATTTAATCAAATAAAATTCAAAGTAAACATCATTTTTAATAATTTTATATAAATTATGAAATAATAATATAAATCCTAAACGAGTATGGATATTTATGGTAAATTTATGTTTTTATGAAAAATGATCACATAAATGTCATTTTTCAAGAGAAAGTAAATAATCAAAAAAGAAATTGAGACTGGTCAATAATTTTTACACCATTTGTGACTTTAAAATTGTATTATTTTGAACAATAAAAATTAAAAATAACTTTAATAACAATAACTAAATATTTATTCATGTTAAATACATCAGAGGGGAAATATATACTCAACATAAATATGACCTGGAGCTTATTAACAAATATGTATCAAAAAATGGAAATTGAGAAGAAATCCATTTCCTCACTAATTCCTCAAGTTGAGGCTGATTTAATGTAATTTATAATGGTTTTAAGATTTTTTTAGTTTATAAATAAACAATAATAAAATTTATAATCTCATATATGATCTTATAATATCATTTCACCACCTGTTTATTAATAATATTTCATTATTTTCATTTTTATAGTAGTTAATTTAATTGTTTTATCATTCATTTTTTGTCATGAAACCTCAAATTCTTGTAAATTAGATATAAATATATGATATAAAAAATTATAATAATGTTATAAATATAATATTTATTCATTATATTCATTATTATAATAATTATTGAATTTTGGATTTCGAAATTGAGTTACATCTCTTTATAGAGTTAGTAGACTGTATATACACTCCAGCGATGATGTCATTTCCTTAACAGGTGAAAGGATTATGAAGTTTATGATATATAAATTTTATATAAATTATATTATTTTATATATATCACATATATTTATTATATTTATCTTTAATACCTACCATGTGAAGTTTATGTTAAAAATGAATCACAACACTTTGTGAGGCTGCAGTCCTCCATACACACACGCGACATTAACATATATTACAAGAAATGGAATGTTAGAGATATATGTGATATTAAAATTCCTGAAGAATATTTATATAATAAATATAATATAAATGTTCCAAATACATTATTATCTCTATCCATGAATGGTTTTTATGGAAAAAAATTATATTAGTGCCTGAGCTAGTAGTCCATCATACACACAATTAACAGTTTCATTCCCAATTATCTAGAAGAGGAGATAGATATAGGTCATGAACATGACACAATTACAATAAGTTATATGGAATATAATTCTTTTTTTAATACTATGAAAATTCTATTTTTATTTGATTTGGAAAACTGCTTTTTGGGTGAGCGGGAACCATATACAAGATTACCAAATTACCGAAATTCAAAAACCGCGTAGACGAAATTCAGGTTTGATTCAAAATTCAAAACTGCGGTCAAAAAACAACCTCGGGACACAGATCCATAATCTGAATCCTCGATCTTCCCCTCCAACTCCATTATCACAGTCTTACCATCAACAGAACATCGAAAAACATCATCACCTTGGACATTGTTGTCGTCGCCACCCATCGATGGAGTCGGTGACCGGAACAAACAAACTGTAGAAGAACATTCAACATCAGAAAACATCCTTCTTCATCGTAGCTCTTCCACTGAACTCATTCCATCACCAGCATCGCACACCAACCACACAAACCGCACAGAGCATCAATCATCATCGCTAAAACAAATCCCTCATAAGGTTTCACTGAATCCAAAAGGTAGAAAAACCATCCCCAATTCAACCCAGTTGAATGGAAATAGTTTCAAAATCACAAAACACCATAAGGACTTCAACGGAAGCCGAAAACACCACATGGGCCACAATGCTGGAGCAGACCAACCGCAAACCACGTACCCAAATCCAAACTGCAAGCAGATTCACCTCCAAATCTCACATCGAAGATAAAAAAATGTAGACCAAGGAACAGAAAACACAAACCATCACAAAAAAGGATCACTTGAATTCTAGAATAAACTGGAAGAAGCCAGAACAAACTGGAAGAAGGCCAACCACAAACCTGAACTACAGTCCCACCATCACCTTCACGCCTGCACACGACGACCAGATCCACCCAACACACCAACAAACGACACAAAAACAAGATGGAAACCTCACCGCATTAGTTAGAAACTAAAAAGAGGGATCCACACTCTACCTCCATGAGAGCCCAGCAAACAGTGAGATTGACGAGATGTTCGAGCCCCACAGAGTCGATGAAGTCACCAAAGGAGAACCGCTCGCCACGAGCTCACAGTACTAAAGCATCAAGGATAGGGAAGCCGATCCGTGGGGGGAGAGGGAGGAGACAATGAGGGGGAGGAAACCCTATCATTATTTAATATGATCTGTATGAGGTGGAATAAGAAATTTAATTTAAACCATAATTTAAGAATGTAACCTCTTCTTCAAATAACCTCTTTAGCTTTGCCTCAAAATCCATCATAGGATATTATTATAATAAAAAGGGACATATAATGTTTTTATGGATTAATGGATTTGATTTTTGAAGGACCATTCTGATACCAATGGATTATATTATGTAAATAGTAGAGGATAGTTGGTGTCCTTTTATAAGCGAGGGAGAGGAAAAACATGGAATTTTAGAAAAGAATCAATTACACCCTCATTTTAGTCATGAAAAAATAATAAACAATTTCTCATTATAGAACCTTAGAGGTTATAATGTTTAAATATTTCTATCCAATTGGTTTTGAACAAGTTGGTAGGTCATTTTATCCCTTATCATCTTAGTATAACCTGAGATAAACCCATTTGTACCTTAACTATGATAATTAATTTTTACAAATTTTAATATTCATAATGGGAAAAATAATTTGAACTTATTATATAATAAAAATTGTATTTATTAAGAATATGGAATCCATTTTTACATATATGAAACACCAATGTGGTATAATCCAATTTAAAATCATACTAACATATGTAATGAAAAAGAATGTTTCCAAAGAGAAAATCCTCATAATTTTAAAAAGTTTTAAAATAAAAATTATATATAAAATTGATTCCACCTAACTAAATTGTATTTATTATAATATATTTTAACTAATTTTACTTTATAAAAATTAATAATATGCTGTAAATTTATATTTAAATTAAAAGAAAATGTAATTTCAACATATAAATAAATTTTTATCACTTTTCAATAAAATATGAAACTTTTCAAAAGCACCCAAAAAATTCATCCTAAATTAATTTTCTTTGATGATTTCATAATTTATGTTCATTTTAAAGAATATATTTTATATAATCTTTAAAAAATAATTTTATCATAAGTTCACATGAACTGAAGAAACCAATTTCATTGAAAAACTACAGTTTTTCATAATATTTTTTACATTCAAATGATTTTAATTTAAATTTATAATAAAACAAAACAAAGGTTAATGTGTAAACTATATAATTTTTTCATAATTTAGCTGTCCCTTTTAATATACTACTACTTAATGTCTTGGATATTATGGTCATATTTAAATAATATTTTAATAGAGTATCTTGTTTCATTTAAACCTGATATTTCATTCATGGAATGATATCAAATAGATTAAATTTATTTAAAAGAAAATAAATACTAATGTATTTCAGTGTTAAATTCATCCCTACTACAAAAATTTCACCATTGAAATTTTATGGATATTACCTTCCAAACATATGAGGGTTTTTATTCTTCATAAAATTCCAATGTTCCCACATTTATTCCTATATTTTACGATTTATACAAAGTTACATTACTAGTCAAGTCATTTGATTCATTAATAATTACTCTCAAGTATGAAGAATCTAGATGGTTTATTCATAGTGATTTATTTTAAGTTCCAATTATAATTCATCATAGGTGAGAACATGAATTGGGGTGGGAGTGTACATCTTTAACAATGATATATTGAACACATCATATATTTTTGAGAGACATAGTGTAACATCCTAATGATAAGAAACTACTCCATTTTTTTCATGGATTTTAAACGGTTAGAAGTACCCAATACTTTATTTTTATTTGTTATCTTACCACAATATGCTCTTTTATGGGGATAATCTCCTAAAAACATGATCACCACTTGGAATACCAAATACTTCCTCTGATTGGTAAAATAACTCCTATTACAACATTAATCTTCTTTAATACAATATTGAATAGTCTATAACTTTATTGTTATCTCTTCATAAAGTTTTGGTCCTATAATTTTTCATTCCACAACTTTTCCCAAAAAGTTAGAGTACTAAATCAGCTTCATATGTAATGCTTCATATGATTCCATTTGAATACATCAATGTAAAGTATTATCATAGGAAAACTCTACGAAAGTTAAATACTAATCCCACATACATTGAAATTCATGGGATAAAGACCCCAACACATCTTATACTATTTGAATAGTTTTCTCTGGATGGTCCAACAGTTTTAGGATGGTAGGAAATGATCAAAAAAAGTTCAACATCATGATCCTTCTTAATACAGTTCCAATAAAACAACAAAAAATAAGAATCATGATGAAAAATTATTGAATGAGGTGAGACACATTTTCTTAACAGATCATTAATATAGAGTGTTTTGAGGAACAAAAGCGGTATAATATCTATTTAAATGAGAAAATGTGAATATTTGGTTAGGTAATCAATGAAAAACCCTATTTCATCATTCTTTTTATGAGTCTCTAGTATCCTTTTGAATAAGTTCATTGTAATTATATCCCATTTACACTTAGGAATAGTAAGTAGTTTCATGACTCTTTTAGGATTTCTTCTATCTTCCTTTACCTTTTTACATACTAATAATCATGATATATTGTCCAAAATTTACCTCTTCATGTTATCCCACAAAAAATGTTCCCTCAAAACCCTATACATCTTGGGGATACCATGGTGTATACAGAAATTTGAGCTATAATCGTCATTATACAATAATCCTTTTATATCGGGTATATATTGAACACAAAATCTCAATCCAAATTTCAAAACAGTAACTTCCCAAATAATTTTTTATAATTTATTATCATTCATAGCCATAATTTTCTCATCATCATATTGAGAAATTTTTAAATTTTATAATAAACATTGTTTTTAAAATATTTTAAATATGAGTGATGTCTCACCTTCCTAAATAATTCCCATTCTAAAATTCACTATATTCATGAAATCAAGGTCCCTCTAAATCCTAATATGTTTTATAACTCCATGATATTTCATACACAATTAATATAATTCCTTATTTTATTTTTGTGGTTGGTAGTGTATTGAGTAATCATAGCCTTTGAGTAACTCAAGTCATCCTGTTTTTCACATATTTAACTCTTTCTGAGGAAAGGTGAATTTGAGGCTTTCATGATCCTTGTCTACCTTACACCATCAATCATAGAGATAATTTCTCTATATACTCAATGAAAATATTAAATATTCCATACCAAATTATGGGATTGATATTTCAATTCAATAGTCTTCAATTTCCTTGATGCATATGAAAAAATGTTATCTTGTTTCCATTACGGTACAACCTCATCCCTTCATTGATGTATTAAAATATATAGAAAACATTTAATATCCATATATTATATTCAAAATAAGATCAATTTCCAATATCCTCTAAAAATCATTAAAAATATTCTTTACATTCCATCATGAAAATAAAATTAACCCCTTAACATCTAAAAATAGTCAATAAGTTATCCAATATGAATAAATTCTAGATGAATATTTGATAGTGACCTTCTAGACCCATGAAACTATGTACATTAGTTAATTTAATTGGTTTATAAAACTCTATTTATTTTTATTCAAAGGATCAACTAGGATACTATTTTTGGATATAATATTTTAATAATGGAAACTTCTTCAAGCCATAAATTACACTGACTAAATATACCATATAGACCATTCCTTCTAAGATTCTTAAGAATGATCCTTATATGATTCTCATGGAGGTTTTATATTTTATAATACACCATGATATCATCAATTAAAACCATAAAAAATCAGCATGATATTAATTTTATACTCGGTGCATTAGATCCATAAAAATAGAGGCTGCATTAGACAATATAAATGGAATTAGAGTAAACTCATAATGTCCATTACTCATTCAAAATTATGTATTCAAGATATATTTATTCTTTAATATCAATTAATGATACCTAGAAAGAAGTTAAATCTTTTAAAAATATTAATCTTTGTGAAGTTGATAGAATAAGTATTCAATGTGATGAAGATGATAGTTTTTCCTTAGAATAATAAAATTGATTTCTATAATGTCGATTAATAACTTCATAGATCCATATTTATTATTAATGAAGAGAACATGGGATCCCTAGGGAGAAATACTATGGAGAATAAATCCATTGATACCCAACTGTATTTTTTATTCAACTTAACTAATTCCTCATTGACTATTCTATACGGAGTCTTTGATATAAGTCTTATGATATGGATTAAATATTTTTAAAACTCAACTTCAAGCTCAAGTGGATATCTCGTTAATTATTCAAAAATACATCAATTTATTCCTATAAAATGGGTATATAAAAATATTGATTTTTACCTTCTCTATCTACATACTTTTATTTCTCTCATTCCTTGAGAATATAATTAATAAGAGCTATTATTGGTGGATCTCTATCAGAATCATATGATGAAGTATATACTATAATGATAAGAAATAATTCATATTCATCATGAATCAAAATTTTAATCTTATGGGAATATCTTTTCAAATATTATTTTGAAATCCAATCAATATCATGGATTATATCATAGTCAACCATAGTTATCATAATATGTTTAGAAAATTAATTATATTTATGTTTTATAATGGGGACTTCCTAACATATACTTGTTTCTATGAGACTTACATTAAGATTTTTTATTGACAAATATCTTCTTAATGTTTTTGGGAAATAATAATTTGTTTAAAAAACGTGGAATATCTAAAGGAGTGTGAGTATCTAGAATAAAATAAATAATTATCTCAATTTGAAGGTTTGATTAATATACATTACACTACAACATTGGGAACTTACACCTAATATTTATTGATCACATAATCACGGACTTCTCCCCTTGGACTCTTCTATGGTATATTCCCTTGACACATGTGACATTATTTCCATAGTAATAATAATATTGAAATTTCAGTTCTCTATAATTCTTCTTTAGTTCCCCCCGTAGGAGGCTAGGGTGGAGGGGGGTTAGTGTGTGGGGAATGGGTCTCAGGGTCAAGTCCTCAGGCCAAATTTATTTGTATCTTGTGTTTGTAATAAGAACCACCTTTATATTTCTTTTTTGAAAAATTACATTTTTATTTTTTATCATTTGATGTAATGACTCAGATTTTCTCTGGTTTTATTTTTATAAATTAATTGGAAAAATTATGATACCATGCACTGATTAATCGTAAACTTATAACGCCTGGTGTATCTGTAATGTTATGGTAAAACCTCTATATTTTAAATAAGGAACCCAGAAGACGTCTTATTTAAATGGGAATAAATTCTAAACGGGTGTTCAGATCAGAAATATGAGGTCACTATGCATTTAGAGCAGTGACTTTACTTTAATTGGGGCCTAACATCGACCGGTGTAGGTCGGTTGTAAAATTTGTAAATTGGATGTCACCATTATTAAAATATTTTAATAAAAATATTTTACTTGACACTATGTTGGTTTCTTATAAATTAAGACCTATTGTCATGAAACCAGTGTTATCTCTATAACCTTGGAAATCCCTCTGAGGTTAGGAGATGGAAGTCTCTCCGATGAACAATGACAAATGATGGTTGATCAAGGATTGAAAAGGACACATAACCCCATTCTTCTTCAATGACTAATATAACCGTGAGGTAGAGTGTCAATCGCTTTGTGGTTTCTTATCCCCTTCTTAGAATTAAATGATGAAGTTGGACCAACCCATGAACAAGTTGATCCGTGGTTCGATCATTCTTATGGAAGGAATAATTATAGAGGGATTAAAGGGACTAGATCTTAGTGATTATTATATTGTTGTTTTCTTTTTGATTTTGATAATAATAAATAATCATGTCTGATTCGAAAATATCCAAGATACATTCTTTGGGTGTTTTATGTGATCCTTTTGTCCCCGTTATTGTTGTTCCTCGACATTGGGCCATCATGGTCATGGTGTAATTTTCCAGGAGGCTCTAAATGTGATCAAAACCCTAGAATGTTATTAAGGCTGATCAAGGCCAATGTTAGTGAAGGATGTGCCCTGAGGATCGTGGAAGTGGCTCCATTTTGAAAGATGGAGAACCAGGGCAGTAACGGCGACCCAAAGAACTAGGGACGGTGGTGACTGATGCTGGTGGAGACACACAAAGTCACCCGATGGCATACGATGATGGCCTCTTCCTGGTGAAATAGAGGATGGATTTCACCTCTGTGGTGACCATGGATGAAGCGGTAGACAAACTACATAGTCATCACGACCATACCACATAGGGCCCACGATGGTGGAAGTCGTGGGCGGCGATCGGAGGGCTGCGACAATGTTGGGGCGTAGCTCGAAGCGGCATCAGAGGAGGGACCTATGATAGAGCTGTGGGTGCATGCTAGAAAGGTGGGACAACTGTGTGAAACATGGTCTAGCACCACATTGACCAGATAGTCACAACAAGGGTTGGTGTAACGACCTAAACATTCATTAATGGAAATCCCTCTAGATCTAATTAAATGTCTATTTATGTAAAATGTTTATATAAAATGTCAAATTCTTTGGTTTTATTTTAAAAATTGTGACCATTGCTAATATAGCTGTTGAACAATGATCACATGATTAGTATAAATATAGGGATTTAACGAATCCAATTTACTTAGAAAAAGGAAGTGATGACCTCATCCAGTAGACGTGCCCCATACAAAGCCCATTTGTTAGAACTCGGAAAAGTGGTGGCATCATTGGGCTTTGCTCTTGACCAAGCCAAAGACGAGCTTCAATAGGTTAAGCTCGAGCAGGACCGCCTATGAGAGAAGTGGAAGTTGATAGAGATTACCACCCGAGCAATGTTATCCGAGCAACCCCAAGAGTCTGTCACCATCGCACACCTTACATTTCAGTCTTATGCGTGTGTTATAAGGGTTTATGTAATAAGACCTTAGCACTATGATTATGTAAATTATTTTTGTATATAAAAATGAATATATTTTCATGTTATTTTTGTTACCCTGTAAATAGTTTTTAAAGCTCAAATAGTATTTTTAGTTAATAATAAACTAAGAAATATATTTTTATGAATTAATGGATTTTTGTATTAAATAATATTTTAGTAAAATATTATTATTATTAGTAAATTAATTTTTATTAAATATAAATTATTGTATAATTTTATGAAAGTAAGTGTAATTTTTATTTAGGTTCGAAATCCATTTTTGTCCAAACCCGTGAATTTTTAATAAATGTTGGTTTTTATTTTAAAAGTAAAAATTAACATATTTAGAAAATTATTTATATATAATAAATATTATTTATGGAATCAGGACATCGAAATTATCCAACGGTGAATTTTTCAAAATTTTCTAAGACAATCATATTTTTGGGTAAAAATTAAATACTGTTTAAATATATAATGTGTATTATGACATCATAATGACCCAATAGTTATGTACTAAAATACTATAATCCTTAGGTTCGGCAAATATATATTTTATCATTAAAATAATTTGATTTTGGGTTTGTTTGACTTATTTTACAAAGCATTAATGGACCCTTCAAGGATTATTAAACATCTTGTCTTTTTAAATTGTTTTCCTTTGGAGTGTGACTCACCTCCACATAAGAAACCCCATTATTTTAATATGTTCGTACTTTGGCCTTATAAAATATTTTTTTCCACTCCCCTTTGGAAAAATTCATGGGCAAAAACCATGGGCTGGTTTGCGGTTTGAATTAGTTTAATGTGTGGTGTCCCAACCCTAAATAATAAAGAATTCGCTCACCTTTCCTATAGAAACCAACCCAAGATCCCACATTCTCCACACTCAAAGCCTTTTTAGTTCGTCCAAACTCTTCCCTAATATCCCTAGAATACTCCAAACGTTTCCCAATCTCTCAAGAAGCCTCTCTCAAGCCTCTCTCAAGCCATTGGAAGAACACTTCCAAGTAAGGGTTTTTACTTCCTTTCTCATTTTGTCCAATTTTATTTAAGTTGTTATGCCCTTTTAATTTCAATTATAAAAGTTGGGGTATGGTTTTTCACCTCCCCCATATATCCCTATTTATGTTTGAATGGTGGGAGACCCCTTTCTCTCTCATTAAATGTCTCCCATGTACACCCATTACTATGCCAAAATTCCAAAAGGAATTTCTCTCTCCTCATTTACATTCAAGCAATTCTTTTGTATCATGAATATAAATTCCATTAAAATTGTTGGGACATGTATCTATATGACCCCCTTACTATACATTTCATGTAATTATTATGAGACACCGATTTCCCTCTCATCAACAATTTTTATTAATTCTTATGTCACGTCGTTACGCTGCCGAAATTGCACCGATTTCCCAAGCCAATGTCATTGTGTAGTGAATACCATGCCCATTTACCTATCAAGGGTATTCAACTTTATGCACATTTACTTATTGATTATAAAGTTTCATGTATGAATTTGACATTCCTTAATTAGGGAATAAATGATGATGTTTTATGAATCCATGTTATATGATCCATGTGGCACACTTATGCATGAAATGAAATGTTTAAGAAGGGTGCACACTTTTAGCACTCCAATGCATTGGGTAAAGTATATTATCATGATACATCATGTGAAATGGGTGTTGACTCATGCTAATTCAAGTTCAATGAGGTTTTACTCATTCTTCATGTGAAATGAGGATTTAATCATGCTTCATGTGCAATGATCCTTGGCTCATTCAAATTCCATGTTAAGTGTGGTTGCAACATTTCTAGGTTATGATTATCATTCTTTATCATGCCTTTATGTTTATGCCCCTATTATTCTCTATTGATATGCCTATTTTCTAACATGTGTTGTATTCCTCATGTTATTCCATGATTATTCCCCTATTAGGCTTTATAGCTCACCCTTTTCTTATGCATGTCCTCGGGTTATCCCATGCTATAATAAGTACAAGGGAATATAGTGGTCATGTAAAGGAAGTTTTCAATAAAGATGTGGTATTTAATATTTTAAGTTATTATGTAATGTTTCTAATCCCCAAATACACTAGAAATCTAGATCTTCCTTGTTGTATCAAGTTAAGGTTTTATGTAATAAATATGGTTTAAGTTTTTAATAAAAGCATGGTTGTAATAGTTGGTATCAGAGGGAGGTTTAGTTATTTTTGGGATTAGGATTAGAAAAACCTAGTAAAGCCTTTGAGACAAGACTATGTATAATGAAAACATCCCTAGGTTTTTTTGAGTATTGACTAAGTTTTTTATCATGAAAATACATCCCTTTATGGATACGAGAAGGTAGAGGCGGCTCTGGCACAGATGTATCCTAGGGGTAAAACCCGAAAAAATATCTTTGAGATAGATTGGAATGGGAACTGGTGCACGAAAATGGGCCTTGATGCACTCTTGGTTATGACACTATTGTGGGATATGCTTTGGTAAATTAACAAGCTTTGTATGAACCATTATTAAGGGACAGAAAATTTCCTAAGGATATATGTTAGAAAGTAGATCACGGATAACATAGACTAAAGCCATTAGATTCATATGTTAAGGAAATAAGAGTTATTTTTAAGTCATCAGTTTTTTCCTCGTATTACCCTTTATGTGTTACCCCTAACTTTCCTTTTATTCCAGCCAATGGCTGGTAATAGGAGGAATCAGGCTAACAACCAATGTGAAGATCAATGTGATGACTGTATTAATGAGATGCCCAATCCAATGGGAGTGGGAATAATGAACTTTTTCATGCTTCTCTTTTAGATAACTCAAGCCTTGAATAGAAACATGGGTCAAGATGAAAATTCAACCACCCCTAATAAAGAAAATGTCTCTATCGAGAGCTTCATGAGACAAAGGCCTCCTGATTTTAATGGATCATCCAATCCCTCAATCTCTGAACAATGGATCAACTCCATTGAAAAGATCTTCTCCATCCTTCAATGTTCTGAACAAGAGAAGGTTCTCCTGGATGCTTATCCTATGGAGGGTGAAGCTGATCAATGGTGGACGTTGATAAAAAATATGAAGCCAGAGGAGGAGATCGAGGCATTGGAATGAAAGGATTTCTGGAAGATGTTTTTTGATAAATATTTTCCATGCACCCTCCTGCTTAAGATGAAAAGGGACTTCCTTGCCCTCAAGAAAAAAGGTGACGAATCTATTGGAGCGTACGAGGAAACCCTCAAAAGGCTTGCACGATATTCTTCGGGCCTTTTCGTTACCCCCTAATGCAAGGTTGACCGCTTATTTGGTGGGATGAAACCTAGCCTACAGAAAGCACTAGCAATCCGTGACTTCGACAACTATGAAGAAATTGTTTGATGTGCCCTCAAGGTTGAAATGGAGATCATAGAATCTCAAGGGTATCATGGGGATAATAAGAGTATGTTGGAATTCAATGCTGGTGGTCCAATGGATAAATCCAACGGTGCTAAGAATATCCAGCACCCCACTTGCCAAAGGTGCAGAAAGAAGCACCCTGGAAATTGGCTGAAGGGTACAAGAAAATTATTTAGGTGTGGAAGAGAAGGGAACCAAGATATTAACTTTTGGAAAGAAAGACCTGTGGATGCGACAGAGGAGAGGAATGCTCCATTAAAACCTCAAAGTGTGGTTCATTGCTACAACTGCAAAGAACAAGGGAATTTTGAAAATTAGATCCCTAATCCAAGGGTTTTCGGAGGCAACCAACAACCTCCAAAGCAGCAAGGGTGAGATTTTTCCATCATTACTGCTAAAGTGAACCCCAAAAACAAAGTGGTGACAGGTATGCTTGTTATTCATTGAAGAATAGTGAACGTACTTTTTGATTCAGGTTCGACGCATATTTTTTTATCTTGAAAGTTTCCTAGAACAATACCATCACCACCACAAATCATGGAAGTGAAGATGTCAGTGAGTATGGAAAATGGGGAGATTATTGCATCCCATGAATATAACTCCCACTTGTCATAATCTGTGGATTGAACTTCCCAGCAAACCTTGTCATACTCTCTCTGGTTTAATTTGATGCAATTCTTGGCATAGATTTTCTTTCCTTATATAGAGGCAACATAAATTACCATGAGAGGGAAATCACTCTCCATGTAGAGAATCAACCCCTGATTATTTACAAGTTCAAGGAGGAAGATGAATCTTATTTAGATCCATCATCTCAAGCATGGATATTAATTCCCTATGAGCATGCGTATCTGGATTAGATGATTGAGTCCAAGGAAGCAACCATCATTGAAGACATTCCTATTGTGATGGAATTCACTGAAGCATTTCCTAAGGAATTGCCTGGTCTTCCTCCTAAAAGAGATGTTTAATTCCTAATTGAACTTATACAGGGGGTGTTTCCAATATCCAAAAATCCATATATAATGGCTATTGTGGAGCTTGAAGAGCTGAAGAAACAACTACAAGAGAATCTGGATAAAGGGTTTATACGCCCAAGTGCTTCACCATGGGGTGCACCAGTCCTCTTCATCAAGAAGAAGGATGGATCAATGCGCCTTTTCATCGATTGTCATGTTCTCAACAAAATCATGATAAAGAACAAGTATCATCTCCCATGAATTGATGAATTGTTTGATCATATTTGTGGAGCACAATACTTCTCTAAGGTGGATTTGCGTCGGTATATTATCAAGTAAGAGCGAAGAAGGAATATATCCCCAAGACTGCTTTTTGTACAAGATACGGGCACTATGAATTCATAGTAATGCATTTTGGACTCATTAATGATCCAGAAATATTCATGGACTTGATGAATAGAGTCTTTAAGGATTACCTTGACAAATTTGTTGTAGTCTTTATAGATGACATTTTGATATACTCCAAAACCTAGGAGGATTATGAGGAGCATCTAAGAACTGTACTAGAGACCTTGAAGAAGGAGAATCTCTATTCCAAGTACAGCATGTGTGAGTTCTGGTTGAAGGAGGTATCATTCTTGGGCCATATCATCACAAGCAATGAGATATTTGTGGATCCATCCAAAAAAGATGCAATTGAGGGATGGATGAGTCCAACATTGGTAAAATATTTCCGTAGATTCTTGGGGTTAGTTGGATATTATAGATGATTTGTTATAAATTTCTCATGATTGTCCAACCCTCTTAATAAGCTAACTCATAAGGGAGTAAAGTTTTCTTGGAGTGATGAATGCGAAGAAAGCATCAAGGAGTTGGAAAGGAGGCTTATCACTACGCCTTTGCTCACTTTACCCACAAGTGGAGTACTTTTTGTGGTATTCAGTGACGCTTCGAAGAAGTGCCTGAGATGTGTGTTGATGAAAAATGACAAAGTCATTGCCTATACTTCAAGGCAATTGAAAGTTCATGAACAGAACTATCCAACACATGAACTCAAGCTGGATGTAGTGATATTCAGTTTCAAAATTTGGTGGCATTATCTCTTTGGGGGGAAGTGTGAAATATATACGAACCACAAAAGCCTCAAGTATATATTCACACAGAAAGAGTTTAATATTCGCCAAAGAAGATGGTTAGAGCTGATCAAAGACTATGACTGCACATTCCATTACCACCCTGGGAAGGAGAACAAGGTGGCAGATGATCTAAGTATAATGGACCTAACAATTATATCATTGATGAGAATGGAAAAGGATCCAATTTTCTTATATTTCATGAGGATCGAAATGGGAATCATAAAGAAGGGAACATCATCAATCCTTTCACAAATTATTGCTCAACCATCACTTTTATAAAGGTTATAAGATGCTCAAAAGGATGATGTTGGAATTCAAGAAAAAGTGGAAGCTATCAAAAAAAGAAAAATCATCGGAGTTTAAGGTTAATGACGAATGAGTTGTGAGATTTGGAAAAACACTATGTGTTCCATCAAGTCTGTAGATGAAGAAGGAAATTTTGGATGATACACATAGTTCTAATTTCTCTATTCACCCTGGAAACACAAAGATGTATTGAGATCACTGAGAGAATTATTGGTGGGATAATATAATGAAGGAGATCACTAAATATACATCAAAGTGCCTGGTGGGTCAGCAAGTGAAGGCAAAGAGGCAGAAGTCTAAAGGGATGAAGCAACCATTTCCCATACTAGAATGGAAATGGCAGAACACCACCATGTAAGTTTTCACCGGACATCCAAATACATCCAAAGGCAACAATGCAATCTAGGTTATTGTGGATTGTCTTACAAAGTTTGCACACTTCATTGCTATTTGAGAGGATTTCTCATTGGATCAAATGGAACAGATATATATCAGGGAAGTGGTAAGACTAGATGGAATACCACTATCTATTGTGTCTGATCGAGATCCAAGATTCACCTCTATGTTTTGGAAGAGTATTCAACATGCTCTGAATACTAAACTGAACTTCAGTATGGCCTATCACCCTCAAACTGATGGCCAATCCGAGCGGACTATCCAAAACTTGAGGACATGTTGAGAGAATTCTCAATGGACTTTAAAAGACGATGGGATCAACATCTTCCTCTGGTTGAGTTCTCTTATAATAACAGTTTCCACTTGAGCATCCAAATGGCCCCATATGAATCCATTTATGGGAAAAGGTGCAGAACACCGGCATGTTGGGATGAGGTCGGTGAGCGTAAGCTGCTTGGACCCGAAATGGTCGAAGAAATGGTGGAGAAGGTAAAAACCCTTTAGTAGCATATCAAGGTATCCCAGAGTCGACAGAAGAGTTATGCATATAACTATCGATGATACCTTGAGTTTAAAGTTGGAGACATGATATTTCTATGGTTATCTCCATGGAAGAATGTCACAAGGATTTCAAATAAAGAGAAGTTAAGTCCAAGGTACATCGGCCCCTTCGAGATTCTTGATCATGTCGGGGCTGTGGCCTATCGACTAGGACTTCCACCTACCATGGCCAAAGTTCATGATGTCTTTCATGTATCCCTCTTAAGGAAGTAGATATCGGACCCTTCACATGTACTATCTTTAGAGGTGGTACAGTTAGAGGATGATCTTTCTTATGAGGAGCGACCAGTGAAGATCTTAGAACGTAGAGAAAAAGTTCTATGAAATAAGACAATGCCCCTTGTCATGGTGTTGTGGAGAAACAACAAGTTTGAATAAGCGACATGGGAAGCAGAGGAAGTGATGAAGCAGAGTTACCCGCATTTGTTTTAGTAAGGGAAAAGGAAATTTCGAGGGAGAAATTTCTTAAGGTGGGAAGATTATAACGACCCACACATTCATTAATGGAAATCCCTCTTGATCTAATTAAATGTATCTTTATGCAAAATGCCTATATAAAATGTCAAATTATTTGGTTTTATTTTAAGAATTGTGACTGTTTCTAATATAGCTATTGAACAATGATCACATGATTAGTATAGATATAGGGTTTTAACGAATCCAATTTACTCAGACAAAGGAAGAGATGGCCTCATCCAGTAGACGTACCCCATACGAAGCCCATTTGTCAGAACTTAGAAAATAAGTGGCATCATTGGGCTTCACTCTTGACCAAGCCCAAGATGAGCTTCAACAGGTTAATCTCGAGCGGGACCGCCTACGAGAGAAGTGGAAGTTGATAGAGATTACCACCCGAGAAATGTTATTCGAGCCACCCCAAGAGTTTGTCACCATTCCACACCTTACTCTTAGGTCTTATGCAGGTGTTATAAGTGGTTATGTAACAATACCTTAGCACTATGGTTATGTACATTATTTTTGTATATAATAATGAATATATTTTCATGTTATTTTTGTTACCTTGTAGATAGTTTTTAAAGCTCAAATAGCGTTTTTAGTTAATATTAAACTATGAAATCTATTTTGATAAATTAATGGATTTTTGTATTAAATAATATTTTAATAAAATATTATTATTATTAAATATTTTTTATTAAATATAAATGATCACATAATTTTATGAAAGCAATTGTAATTATTATTATGGTTCAAAATCCATTTTTGTCCAACCCGTGAATTATTGATAAATGTCGGTTTTTATTTTAAAAGTGAAAATTAAAATATTTATAAAATTATTTATATAAAATAAATATTATTTTTGGAATCAGAATGTCGAAATTATCCAACGGTGAATTTTTCATACTTTTTTGAGATGGTCAAATTTTTGTGTAAAAATTAAATACTGTTTAAATATATAATGTGTTTTATGACATAATAATGACCCAATAGTGATTTAATAAAATACTATAAGCCTTATTTTATGAAAATATATGTTTTATCATTAACATAATGTGATTTTGGGTTTGTTTGACTTATTTTACAAAGCATTAATGGACCCTTCAAAGCTTATTAAACATCTTGTCTTTTTAAATTGTTTTCCTTGGGTGTGTGACTCACCTCCACATAAGAAACCCCATTCTTTTAAGAATTTCGGAATTTGGACTTATAAAATATATTTTTCCACTCCCCTTTGGCAAAAACCAAGGGCAAAAATCATGGGATGGTTTTGAGGTTTAAATTAGTTTAATGTGAGGTGTCCCAACCCTAAATAATAAAGAATTACCTCACCTTTCCTCTATAAAACCACCAAATATCCCACTTTATCCTCACTCAAAGCCTTTATAGTTCTTCCAACCTCTTCCATAATATCCCTATAATCCTCCCAAGGTGCCTCAAGCTCCCAAGAAGCCTATCTCAAGACTTTTAAAGCACACTACCAAGTAAGGGTTTTTTCTTTCTTTCTCATTTTTTCCAATTTTCTTTAAGTTGTTTCACATTTTAATTTCAATTAGAAATGTTGGGGTATGGTTTCACACTTCCCCCAAACTTCAATATTTATGTTTGAATGGTTTTATACCCCTTTCTCTCTCATTAAATGCCTCTAATGTACACCCGTTACTATGCCAAAATTCCGAAAGGAATTTCTCTCTCTTCATTTACATTCAAGCAATTATTTTGTATCATGAATATAAATTCCATTACAATTGTTGGGAAATGTATCTATATGACCCACATACTGTCCATTTCATGTAAATATATTGAGACACCCCTTTCTCTCTCATAATTTTTTTTTATGAATTCTTACGTCACGTCGTTACGCTACCGAAATTGCACCGATTTTCCAAGCCAATGTCATTGTGTAGTGAATACCATGCCCATTTCCCTATCAAAGGTATTCACCTTTATGCACATTTACTTATTGATTATAAAGTTTCATGTATGAATTCCACATTCCTTTATCGTGGAATAAATGATGATTTTTTATGAATCCATGTTATATGATCCATGTGGCACACTTATGCATGAAATAATATGTTTAAGAAGGGTGCACCCTTATAGAGATCCAATGCATTGGGTAAAGTATAGTATCATGATATGTCATGTGAAATGGGTGTTGAATCATGATAATTGAAGTGCAACGAGGCTTTACTCATTCTTCATGTGAAATGAGGATTTACTCATGCTCTATGTGCAATGAGCCTTGGCTCATGCTAATTCCATGTTAAGTGTTGTTGCCACATTTCCATGTTATGATTATCATGATTTATCATGCCTTTATATTTATGCTTCTCGTGTGATTTATTGATATTCCTATTGTCTAACATGTATTTTATTCCTCTTTTAATTCCATGATTATTCCCTTACGGGGATTTATAGCTCACCCTTTTCTTATGCATGTCCTCAGGTTATCCCGTGCAATGATAAGTGCGAGGGAATATAGTGGTCATGTAAAGGAATTTTTCAATAAAGATGTCATATTTCATGTTTTAAGTTGTTATGTAATGTTCCTAATCCCCAAATACACTATACATCTCGATCATCCATGTTGTATCAAGTGAAGGTTTTATGTAATAAATCAAGTTTAAGTTTATAATAAAAGCCGGGTTGTCATAGTGGGCCACTTCTGACACGCACATTCTGGCCCACACGCGACGGGACAGACTGAGGAAGCTAGGCCACTCTAGTGGTCTAGTGGGATATACCCTTCAACACATGTGACCGGGTCTATCAGGCCTTATGGATCAATTCATTTTGGGACGGGTTGGGTCAGCTGGACTAGGTCAGGTCGGGTCGGGTCGGTCGGGTCGGGTCAGGTCAGGTCGGGTCTGGCGGGTCAGATCGGACTCAAACCAAACAAAGGTCGTACTTTTTTAGAAAAATGGTCATAACATTCAAATTGTGTGTTAGTTTGACGAGCCTTATTTGACGTTGGGACACATGTGACGATATGGTCCTTTCAGGACACACTATATGTGTTTTTGTGGAATTGTGTATGAGACCTAGTGGCTTGAGGCATTGGTTCTCCTAAAACAAGTGCGTTAAGAATAGAAATTATGTGGCTGGCTATGACTTACTGACTACTTGACATGGGGGCTGTATGACCCATAGATGCTTCGTGTGTTGACATAGAAACATCATGCACCGATACTCACACTATTTTCCCCATAAACTCTTTACGGGTCTACACTAGCACTCTGTGCGCCATTAACTCTCTATGCACTGACATTGACGCTCATTGTTCCGACACCGATGCTCTATTCACCATCGACGCTCCAGGCACCAATATTAAAATTGGAAGTTATATGGACTACAATTGATAATCCCTATCTTTTTTCTTTATATATATACCTATGTTAGTTGACCGTATTGGTTTTACTTATTATGTTTTCCATTGTGGTATACTTGATGCATTACTTAGTGATTCCCCTTGTGGAATATACTTGGCATATTCCTTTGTGGTTTCCTTTATGGTTTTAAGGTGTCATACTAAGTATTATTTTACCCACCCATGCACGATATATTCCATAATTTTTCATGTATTTTGTAGAGATCGATGCTTTGATGGAATCCATGATGTAAAAGGTTCAGGTGGTGCTTATAGAGAGGCTAGAAAGCTGAGGTGTGCTTCAATGACTTCAAACAGCTACTTTTGTACCAACCCTTTAGGCAGGGTTTTTACAGATGAATTTTAGGAACTTCTACTTTCCCTTTTGGTTGTATTTTTATTCTGGCCCCATTTACTTTCCAATTGGCACTATTACTCTCTATGGGTATTTTTATTGGTTTTAATGAAAGTTTACAAAGTGGTTTAAGTTCAATAATTTTTCTTGGGGATATGTTTCTTTGTACAGGTACTTAAGAAAATGTCTCCCATTTGTGGGATATGCCTACACTGTGATAGTCACCAACCCATGGACTATTGGAGGCAGACATGGGGGAGTCACAACATGGGTCTCGGGGGATGGGATGTGATAGAGTGGTATAAAAGGAGGTCGGTTGTACATGAAGAACCAAGAGTCTGTGAAGTTGGTTTTGGGAAACAATGATAAATGTTTCGAGTTCAAATTTTATACCAGAGACTCCAATGTTGGTGCGAAGACCGATGTATCCATACACCAAATCTCTGAATTCTTATTTTTGACTCGGTATATGAAAATACCAGTTGTGTGGAAATATAAATGGTACATGCATCATATAGGATTCAGTGTGTGTTTATGTATTTATCAAGTCAGTGCCAACACACCAGGTATACACTATTGATTGTGGTACATCTTGATCTATTTTACGATGCCTCCACGTAGACAGTCATCAAGGATTTAGATGTGTGATCACAAGGATGACTTGCCTAGTGATGATGAGTAGATAAAATGAACAATACAAGAGATATCACCCCTGAGTGGTGTACTTGTGATACCACCACTCAGTGAGTCGCAGTTACAACCAGCACTACCGGTAACAGATTCACACAGGCTGAGTGTGTTTCTTGAGTTGCAGAGGCAGTGACCTCCCAGATTCAGTGGTGAAAAAGACCCTGGGTGGCTGAGGATTTTCTAGATGTGGTTAAGCATGTATTATTCATAGTGGGGATGCCTCTTGACTAGATGGAAGTCCTAGCTATGAGTATACTACATGAATCAATGGGGGGGGGGGGGTGGATCTTAGTGATCTATACACATGAGGAGAAGACTCTCTTTTGGGAAGACTTCTTGTGCTTCTTTAGGGAGTAGTTTTTTCAAGCAATGTTATGCTCAGTGCGCATACAGGATCTCGTGCATCTGCAACAAGGTAGTCAGACAGTAGCGGAGTACTCAGTGAGATTTACAGATCATTGTCACTAATCCATGGATATAGTGAGGGACCCATTATTTAGGGCCCATAACATCAAGAATGAACTATATCGAGAGATCAAGGCATCCGTGATATCCATTAGCATTCCAAAACATGATGGGTTATAGAAGAGAAGTATTCCAATAAAGAGATTTCTAGAAGAGAACACATCAACAATAGAAGATACCTTTAGGAATTATGTAGATGAATCATCAGCATTAGGCAGCTTATAGCTGATATAGGGATCCAAGTGAATCAAAATATTTAGGGGAAGACCCCATTCCATGGGATCTGTGGTGCGAGGTTCCTAGAGTAGAGTGAGTCAGTCAAAGGAAAAGCTGTGTTACTCATGCGATGGTTGAGGACATCTTACTAGAGATTGTTTAACCGGTTGTATGACCAATTAGAAGACGACTGAGGGAAAATCGAGACAGAGGTGAAGTCATGAATAGGGAATTCCTCCAGTAGTTAAACATGAAAGTGGAGCTAGAAGAGTAGCAGGAGGTGGGATGAGTGTTTAATTACCACCACCACTACCCCAAGTGGTCTACCACGAGATTAGGGTATAGGTGGATAGGGATGAAGCCAACTTAAGGTGACATAGTCTTACTACCTCGGTGCTCCAGAGATTATTTGAGGTAATATATATTTATTTTACACCATATCTGGAGTTTTGATAGTCATAGGTTTGAGTCACTATTTTATTTCCATGACCCCTATTCGAGACATGGCTATTCCAGTGGAATCGTTGACTCAATACCTATACTTAGAGACTCCTATGGGAGGTGATTCAATGATAAAAACTGACACTGATATTGTCCCCTTACTATTGGGGTGTAGAGTTTCGGTTGGGATCTCTTAGTGGAACCGTTGAGGCCTTACGACGTTATCCTTGGTGTAGACTAGTTATCCATAGTCCATGCCTAGATTGAATGTTTTAGGTGCAAAGTGCAATGTGTCCATGAATATGGGACCATGTTTTCCTTTTTTGAAAAAAAATAAACCTAATAAGGTAAAGATGGAATAACATGTAGAAGGGTTCATCTGATCACACACCAATTGGCTAGCATGACCCTTGGTGTAGTGGATGTGATGAGTCCTCAGTTTCCTATCGTGGTGTATGATTATGATGAAATATTTCCTAAGTATGTACCTAGATAACCTCCATATCAGTTGGATGACTTCTGTATTGATCATTACCCTGTAAAGACACTGATATCTACACTTTCATATCAGATGGATCCCTTAGAGATTTGTGAGTTGATGGTACAATTGCATGACTTGCAGAGGAAGGTATTCATGCAACCCAATGTTTCACCTTGGGCTTCCCTATTTTTGTTTTCAAAAAAAAAAGACATGATCTTGAGACTATGTGTGGACTTTTAGTGCCTGAACTAGGTGGCTGTGAAGAATAAGTGCCCACCTTCAAGGATTAATGAACTCTTCAATAAGATATAGGGTGTGAGGTGGTTCTAGAAGATAGACCTCATATCTAGCTGTCACTAGATTTGTGTACTAGATGAGGACACATCGAAGACAACCTTCAGATGATGAACATCCACTATGAGAACATAGTGATGTCATTTTTTTTGTGATGAACGCCCTGAAAATGTTCACAGGACTCATGAATAGGATCTTCCTGCCTTACATAGACTGTTTCTTCATTCTCTTTATTAATGAAATCCTAGAGTACTTGGCGTATGAGGAGGAAAACATGATACACTTGAGGATGGTTGTGGACACACTCTAAGAGCATCATATTTATGGGAAGCTCTTGAAGTGTCATTTCTGGATTTGGGATGTCCACTTTCCAAGGCATGTCATTTCAGAAGCTAGAGTGGTAGTATATCTAGTCAATATAGAGGTGATGCTTGCTTTAGAGACACCCAAGAATGTTACTGAGGTGCAGAGCATGCTTTGATTGGAAGGGCACTATCATAGGTTCAAAACCATATTTTTAGAGTAAAATAATTGTTGATAGCTTTGACATGAAAGGGAAAACCATTCATGTGGATAGAGATGTGCCATGAGAGTTTTTTGTATCCTAGGTAGAGATTGGTGAGTGCTCTCATCCAGATTTTAATGGAGGAGGCTGTTTAGTATTTTCTGTTCTGTGATGCATAAGGGACTAGTCTTAGTTGTGTCCTGATGTAGGGGAAAGCGGTGATTGCCTATATTTCATGCCAGTTGAGGAAACATGAGAAGAACTACATGCATCATGATCTAGAGTTGGTTGAGGTAGTCTTCACATTGAAGATGTGGTGACACTAACTAATGGGAAAGTGGTTTATCCTCCACACTAACCAAAATAGTATCATGTATATGTTCTCTAAAACGGATTTGAACATCAGACAATGGAATTTCATAGAGTTCCTTTAGGACAATTATTCCAAGATAGTCTACACTTTTTGGAAGGGGAATGTGTTAGTAGATGATATCAGCTAGAGATTGAGTTAACAGTTATATAATGGGGGCCTCAGAGAAGTTAGCCTCATTATAGATATCCTTTTTGGCTAGAGATGAAGTAGATTATCTCCAGTCGATGGTAGTTAACCTTCTACTCTAACAGCGAGTTTGGGAGGCACAACTTGGGGAAACTGACTATGAGACTTTATGTGCTCTGATCTCCATAGGGAATTCCCATGATGTATATTCAAAAGCTGGGGAACACATCGTTATATTCAAAGGATGCACTGTAGGACTAGTGACATTACAGGGGGAGGTTTTCAGAGAGTTCTATATTTCTCCTTTTACTGTACATCTAGGATTGTAAAATATGTATAAGTACCTCAAATTTATGTTTTGGTGGCTAGGTATAAATTTGATAGTGGTAGAGTTTATTTCTATATTCCTCACTTTCCAGAAAGTGAAGGCTGACCAATAGGTTCTGGCGAGCTTAAAACAATAACTTGAGGTGCCAGAGTGGAAGTGGGATGTGATATTGATGGAATTCGTAATGAGTTTACCACAAAAGTCCATGGGACATGATACCATCAGGGTGATCATTGAATGAATCACCAAGTTAGTCCACTTTATTCCAATATGTGAGCATATTCCATTAGAGAGGTTGGGAATCCTCTATGTGTAGGTGATAGTTTGTGTTCACATAGTTCTATCAATGATCTTCTCAGATAATGATTTTTGTTTCATGTACTGGTTGTAGAAGGGATTGTAGGAGGAATTTGGGACTTAGTTTCATTTGATCACGACATTTCATGCCAAGACTGTTTTCTAGATGAATATGACCATCTAGGTTCTAGAGGACATGCTATATGCTTGCATCCAAGACATTGGACGTAGTTGGGGGGGCCCACTATATCTGGTGGATTTTTATATAATAGTAGATACCACTCCACCATTGGTATTTCACCATTATAGGTCTTGTATAGGTGACCATGAAGGTCACCACTATACCAAATAAACCTATGAGGGTTAGTAGTCATGGGTATAGAGTTTGTACATGCTACCACTGAGAAGGTGCAGATCATCCAGGAGAAGATGAGGACTTCAAAAAATCCAATAGAAGTAATATGATGATAAGAGGCAGATGCCTCTGGAGTTCGAGGAGGGAGACCATGTGTTCCATCACATCTCACATTGATAGGGATTGAATATATTTGGCCAGAGTGATAATTTTTCTATAAGATTCATCATCCCTTTTCAGATTCTGAGTAGAGTTGGAGAGGTGACATAATGGCTAGATCCATACTCACAGTTTCACTGAGTGCATGATGTCTTCCACATGTCGCATCTAAGGAGGTACATGGATGATCCATCCCATTTCATCGACTAAAGAAAGCTTCACATTGATGATGGGGTGAATTTTTCCGAGGACCTAGTAGAGATCGAGGATCGACATGAGTGGATCCTATGTGGGTGGTCGATTCCTATAGTGAGTGTTTGGTGGTAGGGTGAGAATCTTGAGGAGAGAACATGAGAGAGGGAGGCTCAGATTCTTGCTCAATACCCTAATCATTTTTAGTATACTCTTTTTTAGATTTCAGGGATTTAAATCCATATGTTATGGAAAATTAATGACTCGGATTTTCTATAGTTTATTTTTATGAATTATTTGAGAAAATTACAAGACTAGTCACTAAGATAGACTGAAATTCTAGGGCCTAGTGTACCAATAACGATACAGTGAAATATGTTATGTTTTTAATAAGGTGCACAAGAAGATTATTCATTAAACGATAATAACTTATAAACACATGTCCAGATCAGAAATCTGAGGGCACCGTTGTGTTCAATGAATTGAATTTACCTCAATCAGCACATAACATTGACTGGAACAGGGTAAAATGTATATTTTGGAAATTGGAAGTAACTATCATTAAAATATTTTAATAAAAATATTTTATTTGATGATGCATTGGTTTCTTTTAAATTAAGGCTTATTGTAAGGAATCCAGGGTTATTGCCATAAACATGGAAATTCCTCTCAGGAAAGGATACAAAAGCCTCTCTGAAAAAAAAAACAACGAATGACAATCGATCAAGGATTAACAATGGCACAAAACCCCGTTCATCATTAAAAACTGATCCAACCTCAAGGAAGGGTGTTGATCTCTTCATGATTTCTTTTCCCCTTTTTATAATCAAAAGATGATCATGGACCAACCCATGAACAGATTGATCTGTAGTTTGATCATTCTAGTAGGAGATATAATTATTATGGTATTAAAGGGAATATATCTTGGTGATTATTTGGATTTTGGTTTCTTCCTGATTCGACTAACAAGAACATATCAAGGACAAGATGAAAAAGGCCAAGATCTGTTCTTCGAGTATTCTATATAATGTTGTTATCCCCGTTATTGGAGTTCCTCAACATTGGACCCTCATGGTCACATGGAAATTTTACAGGAGGCTCCAAATGAGATAGAACCCCCAGAGTTCTAGAAAGGAGGATCAAGGACCAGGTAAGTGAAGTCTACGACCCAAAGATCAATAAATTTAATCTATTTTAAAAAACAAGGCACTAGAAGAGCAGTGATGACCCTTGGAACTAGGGACACCTATAGCGGCCTGTAGATGTGATTAAGAACGGTAGTCGCAATGTTAATGACCATGAAAGTGGCGGTGGAAAAAATATGCATGCAGTGTGGCCGGACCATATAGGGCTTGTGGAAGTAGAAACCATGGATGACAACCATAAGGCCACTTCAGGAGGCCGCAACGGAGCAGGGATGCAACTCAAAGTCGTGTTGTAGGACGGACCCATTGAGGAGGAACCAGTACATTCCAGGAGGGTGGTCCGGTCTTGTGAAATGAATTCTACCACTAAATTGATCGGAAAACCATGGACTGGGAAGTCTACGTCCAGTGGACACACATAGGCCCACATGTAGTAGATAGAACTGGGGAAGTTGGGATGCTCCATTGGCCCACCATGCTAGACCCCATGACCCTACGAGCCAAGTATAACCTGCCCAACTATTCGATCCGGCTCGGGCCAAGCGGAACCGAGTCGGGCTGGGTTGGATCGGTTAGACCGGGTTCAGTCGTGTCAGTATGGCTAGTCAGATCAGTCCCGGACCAGACCTAGATCTATAGTTTTTAGAAAAAGGTCATAATATTCAAACTGTTGGTATGTTTGACAAGATTTCAATAGTGTTGGTACCCTTGTGATGAGGTGGTCCTTTTTTGATACTCTAATTTATTTTTTGTAGATGTTGGAATGTCTCCTAGTGGCTTGAGCATTAGGTTCTCTCAGAAGAATAGAGCTACAAATAAAAATCCTTTAGCTGGTTGTGATTTGACGACTATATGAATTAGGGGATGCATGGACCATCGATGCTCCATGCACCGACAATGACGCTATGTGAACCATCGATGATTTGTGCACTGACATCGACACACCATGTGACGAAACTAATGTTCAGTGTGCCATCAACACTCGGTATGCTGACATCAATGTTGTGTGAACCGACACCGATTCTCTGCGCACCATAAATGATTAGTGTGATGGAATTTAAATTTGGAGTTTGATGGACAACAAATGATAATACCTCTCATTGATCTTTATACATATACATGTGTGTGAAGACCATATTGACTGTATTTTGTGTGTTTTCCTTTGTGGTATACTTGTTTCATTCCTTAGTTCTTTCCCTTGGGGTATATACTTGGAGTATTCCTTAGTGTTTTACTTTATGGTTTTGGGGTGTCTTAATGAGTATTATTTTACTCACCCCTACACGGGCTATGACCTCACATGCACTATCTTGTGAAGATGATCATTGATTTGATGGAGTCCTTGGTATATCGGGGATTAGTGGTTCCTAGATAGTGGCCCGACAGACGAGGTGTGCTTCAACTTCTTCAGACAATTGTTTCTGTACCGACCCTTTAGGTAGGATTTTCTATTGATGAATTTCAGGAGCTTGAACTTTCCCTTCTATTTGGGCTTGTATTCTAGCCTCATTTATTTTACAGTTTTATACTATAAATCTATGTGTGTATTTTAAGTGTTTTTACTATTTACTAAGTGTTTTTAGTTCATCACTTTTACTTAGAGATGTGTGCATGTGTATAGGTACTTAGGAAAATGCCTCCCATTTGTGGGATATGCCTACTCCGTACTAGTCGTGAGCCCCTGGACTATTAGAGGTAGGCATGGGGTAGTCATGTCATGGGTCTTGGGGGATGGTTCGTGAAATTCAATCTCTTATTTTCAATATTTTCTAGAATATATAGGATATATAGAATTAAATCTATATTTTTATATCACAAAAAATTATGTCATCAAATGATGAAAATGTGTAATAGACTATCTTTCTTTAAATACTTGGATTAATTCCACAAAAGATATGTCCAATATTGCACCCAGTGTTGTGTATATAATCTATAGCATACATGGATAACCTTGTAACGATAACCTCATACTCATTAACATATTTATATTCCATTTTCATTAAATTAGGGAACTTTATCTTCATTTTAGTTTGTTTCTCAAGAGAAAAATATATTTTGAAGAATGTATCCCAAAAAAGAATTCTATTCCATTTGTTCTATTTCCTCTTACTATCAGGTATTATGGAACAATAACCATGTTTTATCCGCCTAAAATTTTATAAAGTATTCTTAATTTGTGAAATTTCCCATTTCATCACTTACCAAGGCCATAAAAATATTCCCATGATAATTAACCTTTTTCTCAAATATAATTAGATTAGTAATAATAATAAATTATGGAGGATTTTGTCACATGGAGAATTATAGAATAGGAGAATCATTATGTGGAACAATTTTCTCAATTCAGTAATGGTTATTTTTCATAAACTAGTTAATATTTTCAAATATATATATGATATTCAATGTTTTAATACTGGATGTATTGGATTTATTGTTAGGAAAATCCATACCTTATCCATGATTATTGATACCCTTCTTCTTTCTAGGTTTTATTTCAAAACAATAACATATATTGGATTTGATTAATAATATGTGAAATATAAATCATACTATATATTTCAAAATATTTTGTAATATATAACCTAAATTAAAAATTTATGCATTATCAATCATAGAATAATAACATCGTTCCTTTAGGGATATATTTATTTTCAAATACTTATAATGGATTGTAAAGAAAATATTGACTATATTAAGAGTATCCCCTAGGACTGTAAAATTAGGTGTATTGTAAGGTCCATATTCGATTACCATGTAATTCTCTAGTCCAACCTGACATTAATTTTTCTTATTTATTACCACTATGTACAACTGGTCCAGATCCATGTCCACTTGTATTATCCAAATATGGGTGTATTCGAAGAGAATACCACATAATATCTTCCACAAAAAATAATTATGTTGTTTTTATTTACTTATCCTTAAATTATATCATAAGGTCTTGTTATATATTTCATTTTACCCTTAATCTAGTTCCCATGGTATTTACTTAACTTCCTCTGATACTAATTGAAATGAACTCGACTATAGTAACTTGAAGTTTCTACCTACATTTTTACATTGTCATAGATACAATGGGTTAATCCTAAAATACTCAATATGTTTAGTTGTTTCGGAGAACTAGTTAAATACATTATACCAATTTTAAATTGGGAATAAAAATAAATTTTAATAAATAACATAATAAAACGATCTTTATCCCTGAAACTCATTAATTTCTTTTCATATCACGGGGAAATGAATCAAAATAAGAGTTTTCTCAAAGAATATGTATGGTTTATGTATAGTGGAAGATATCATAAATAATTAAATCACAATAATCATGGGAAGAAAAATTAAAGAACACTGATTCCATTTAATCAATAACTTGACTTTAATCATTTTATAAGGCATAATTGATATTTCTAGGTAAATTATTGATAATATATATCATTTAATCAACAAAATGAGAATTAAATGAAAATAGATAAAATATCACATTTAACAGATCATGGATAATATTAAAAATTTAATTATCAATGAATAGGATGATTAATTACTATATTTTATGATATATGGCATCATGATACCTCTACTATCAAAACCCTTCACAAGAAACATTAAAACTATAGATAAAAACCAATATGATTTGGCCAACTTATTTTTCTCATGAGACCCATCAATGTATCATGGAGATGCATATAACTAGGACCCACATTTTTCTGTATCTCCATATCATTCCTCATTTATATAATAATCAAATTAATTCATGAACAATATTCTTTCTCATCAAATATATATTGAGTAATGGAAACAAAATTTTCAATATTTCCCTAACAAATAAAATAACTCTCAAATTAGTCATGTTATGTAAAAATGGGACATGGTTTACGAAATCATCATAACCATTAAACAAGAATATGGAAATTTAATATAATTGTAATGTCCAATGAAAAATGATCACAAAAATTTGATTGGTTTAAGATAATTTAAACAATAAAAAAGTGAGATTGTACTCTAATTTTTACGTCTTTAGTAATATTTAAATAAAAAATCACTAATGAATGAAAATGAAAAGAAATGCTAAAAATCATGAATAAATATTATATATGTTTTATGTTTTAAGGTTTTTTTATATACAACACATAAAAAATAATAGTCACTTACGAACCAATATGCCTCAATGAATTGAAAATTGTGAAGAAATCCCTTACCTCACATATTAATTTAGAGGAACAATATTTAACCTCATATATAATAGAGCTAAAAATTTTATTTACAAATAAACCAAAAAAATATTTATAATATACTATATGATCATATTATAATATTTCAACACCAATTTTTTAATAATATTTCATTTTTTATTGTTTTAGGTGTTAATTAACTTGTTATATCATGTGTGTTTCTTCAAGATTGATCATGTCTATGTACATAAGAAAAAATAAATCATCAAAATAATTATAATAATATTAAAAATATCATAAATAATCAATATATTCAATACTATAACCATTCTTGAATGATGAGTATGGAAAATGATTCACATCGCTTCATGGAGACGTTACGCCGTACATACGCACCAATAAAGATACCATTCCATTAATGGGTGAATGCGTAAGTGAGAATATGATATAATGATTCTAAATAATATATTTCATGTAATATATATAACATATATTCCTTAAAATTAACCTTATTACCTTACATTTAAAGTGTATGTTAAAGAGAAATCAAATCAATTCGCTAGGTGGTAGTACACCGTACACACGAGTGACGTTTATGTATTTAAAATGAAATAAAATGAAATATATTTTAGGTGAATATGTAATTAAATAAGTATAATGATATCATAGATATAATATATGTGTGTTAAATAATTTGTTATATTTATAATTAAGATATGGTTATGGAAAAAGAATTATATTGTTTCGCGAGGTGGAAGTCCTCTCTAAACATGATGAACAGTTTCATTTAACATTTGATGGAATAGGTGATGGATATAGGTCATGAAAATAAAATAATAACACATTGATGATACCATTATAATTTTCCTATCATTATTGAATAATATTTATTATTTTTGGAAGAATAAATAGAATAAAATAAATCATTTTGGAATGACACCTATTATTCAATTGACCACTTTAGGTTTGATTTTTTTTTCATTGGATGGATTTACAATAAAAAATGGATCTAGGATGTCAGGAGAGGAGTGAGGTAGTTATTCTGTCAGATATTGGATAAAAAATGTAATTTTATGTGTGAATTATTGTGGATAGAGTGTGACCTTTTAAATATGGGGGAGAGGACACACATGTAAATTTTTAAAGTAATAAATTATTCCCACATTTTTGTCGACAAAAATGAAAAACATGTGTCATTATCTACCCTTATAGGTTATATGGTTGAACTATTCCCTCAAATGGTAATTGGGCATGTTTTTAGGTTATATTAATCCTTTTCTTCTTACTTAAAACCCAAGTAAACAAATTTGTACCGTGATAACTTTAATTAATTTTTACTTCTTATACCATTCTTAATGGTAAAAATTTAATTTTAAATTATTGGAAATTATTAATTATTATTATTCAAAACATGTAATCCTTTTTAATATATTCAAAACTCGGATGTGGTAGAATCCAATTTAAAATTATACTCATATATGTGATGAAAAATCTGGTCTCCAAATTAAAAATTCTAATAACTATAAAAGATATTAATATCAAAATTTAATATGAAATAAGTTCCATTGAAGTAAATTGTTTTAATTATAAAATATTTTAAAATATTTTACATTTCAAAATTTTAAATATAATTCAACATTTTAAATAATTATAATGAAATACAGTTTTCAATAAAAATTAGTAATTTTAAATAATCATTGAATAATGATATTTTTGGAAAATCCAAATAAATTAAACCAAATATATTTTTGATATTATAATTCAAAAAAAATTATTTTATAAAATATATTTTTTAAAATTCTCCAAATATAATTTTATCATAAGTGCACAAGAAGCACTGAAACCAATTTTTATTTTAAAAAAAATGTTTTTACAGAAAAAATAAAGTTACATTCAAATGATTCTTATTTTTATTTATAATCAATAGATAAACAATGAACAAGTGTAAAATATATATTATATATAATTTTGTTATTCCAATTCATACCCACCTACATAATAGCTAGGTTATAATGGCCATGTTTAAATACGATTTTAATAGAGTATGTTGCTTCATTTAAACCCAATGTTGTGTGCATGACAAGCTATAAAAGAGATTTAATTTTTTAAAAGTGAAATAAATAATAACATCTATGGTTGATAAATTATTATACTAATTATATAAATTTTATTCCTTGTAAATTGTTCATTTTGACATCATAATTATTTTATAAAACATATGGTATATGAATAAACATTTATTTTTCCAATTTTCCAAAATCTATTTTCAAAAAATCACTGAAAATATCCATATTATAATTTTTCTATTTTTATTTCAAGGATGATATATATTTTTTCAAATAAAAATTTGAAATTCTACTACTCTAAAAGTATGTTACTCTTTCCAATTAGTATCTACCATTAAAAAGGAAATATAATACACAAACATCACATAAATACATTTTATTTTATATATTCATCATTCAATGAATTTTCTATGTTGGTTAACTATTATAATTAGTAAAATTACTAAAGTATTTATATTACGTAATTATATTTTTTTCACTATTTTTTTACTCTGATATTTCAATGTTTCCAAAACAATTTGGTCTTCACAATACTATCCATTGAATTTATTCATTTTTATTACTTATCTACACCATTTTAATATTTTAGTCTATATTTATACTTCATATTCAATATTATATTATGATAAAAAAAGTAACATGAATTTTTTTTGAGGTGTGTGGGTTTTTATACTATAATTTATATTGTAGTATGAATGAAATACAAAAAAAAAATACACTTATACACTTATATATATATATATCATGAATGTAAAATTTAATATTAAGAATAATAGCTCATTATAATCTTACCATCATAAAAAATTAGAATGAAAATTTTAATTCATATAATCAGTGAGGAATTGATGGGTGGAATTGATTTCATTACATCATAGGGTTCCCATTTTACAACATCATACTTATGTTTTAAAAATCTAAACTGACATAGTGAGTTCTTTTTTATATGGATAGTGTTGTCTCTATAATCCAAGATCGTCGCATGTACACCTCATAAGAGTGATCATACCCTAACTCTATTTATATATATAATGTGTACTTCTTAAAAGGGACATTGGGAAAAAATATTTTCTTGATATAGGAAAATTGGAAGTGATAGTGGAGAACAAACATCTCCATAATGATTATTAATCTCAAAGGGAAAAATATACTAAGTATTTAGATTTACCTATTTATTATACATCTGAAATATATTCCATTAATATATCCAATGGAATAATTTTTCACTGAACATGAAATCTATTTATTGTTTATGGTGGCCTCAATATATCTTACATTGATAGAAAGTTAAATTATTTATTTTAAAACACTTTTATGGAAAAACTGTGAAACCATCAAGTTCTACCAAGAGCATCAAACATTTTATCAGATGACAAAATTGTTAAAATCCAACTTAAATCTATCAGAAGTGTCCTCCCTATAGAGTTTCTAGGAAATATCTGTTACCTTTTTATCTAGATCTTCTGTGATCATATCTTCAAATTGATAGGCCACTTCGTCCCACACATGTATGAACTCTTCCACTATTATCTTCTTAGCGTTGAAGCCTCTGGTAAGGATTAAATGTTTCTTGTCGATCCACTCACCCCGCTCTTTGTTTGTGCCCACTTGAATCGGTCTCCCATTCATCTTTTCCGTATCCTCATGAGAGGCAAGAATAATTAGAACCTCCTCTAGCATTTCCTCCTCAGAGTGCACAAGAAGGACCCATGGGTTTTCCATGGTCTTTGAATCTGTAGCCCGCTGTGAGCCAACAGTTTTAACCAAAGCAAGGTCACCACCATCATCCTCATTACCGAACGTCTCCCGATGATCAGTTGGGGGATCATCAAAACCCCTAGAGACTTCCTGGATCTGAGACATTTCTTCAACCGATACATCCTTCTTCTCCAAATTAAGATCCTTAGAAGAACAACCTTCAAACGTTTCCCTTCCAGTCACCAAATTCAAGCTGAACACCTTCACCTGTTCATTTTTAGATGTCTCTCCCTCCAAATTCATCCAATAATCTTGGTATTCAAAACATCATTCCTTAGGGGAATAAAGATGTAATCATATAAATTCATGAGTGGAAGCTATTTCTTTATAAGAATAAAATTATATGATGATATTGACCATAACTCAACATCAAATATATAATGTAGGATCGGTGTAATAAATCTTGTGTTTGGATGGTCTTTCTAGATCATATATATATATGGTGTAGATATATTGAATTTGGTATTAATTATTTGTTTAAGTATTGATATATACTTCATTAGAACATATATATAGTCCTTTAATCTCAGTCATATATATTCAATAGGTTTGCTCCATGAAACCTCACTAAAACTCTTATGTATATCCATATAAGTCAATTGAGTGAGATATATTCCAGAAGAAGGATGAACTTATCATTTTTTAAGTTCAAGTTGATTTTTTTTATTATGAAATAATATACCACTTTCAATCATAGAATATGGTGACCCATTACACAACTTGTAGTCCGAAGACCAAGTGGACCATGAACATGGGCATGAGACCCAGTGCATCATCAAACCTTCATCATCATGCCTGCATCACCAGGAAAATGTCATATCAGTTTCACCACCTACCAACATCTTTCTTGTAGAATAAATCACTAAGGGGGTTTAAAGTGTTTGAAACCAATTCATTTGGATGCAGGATTATGGGATTTACCACCCACACGCCTCACCAAATGCATAAATTGATCTTTATTTGAAAGAAAATACACCATATTCCATGTAAAATTATATAATTTATATGTTTTTATAAATCCTATAATAATATTCATTTTTACTTCTATTTTCCTGATTTTGTGGGTAATTATATCATTATACAGATAGAAATGTTTCATTATTTCAAAAAACACTCTCATACATTGTACATTTAAATATATTCTACAATCTCTTTATTTATTTTCCCCCTGAATGTAATCGTAGAAATAAATTTATTTTTTAATTTTTTTGGTGGATATGGAATGTAATTCTCTAAGTATCATATTTTTGAACGTCTTTATCTTATTATTTTATAGCACATTATACTATCCAAAATTTTAAAAGTACATAATTGTCAATTTTAGAATATGATTTTTACTCCTCCTCATTGCATGAGCCATTTATCGCATATCCCCAAAATATTTATATGATTTATTAATATTATCTCAAATATAATTATTATAAAACAATTGATAATGGTTGAATTTTATCCATCTCATTATGGTACCCCAACCCATACATTTTAGGTCTATGAAGATTTAATCTTTTTCAATACTCATCATGGAAATTGAATCATATTGAAATAGTTTCTTTAGATATAAATATATTAATTTGAACATTATGATCTCCCACTATGTGAATATATTATTTATAATATTATAATATTATATATGTCACACCATTATCCATATAGATAATTCCACAAAATATTAATTTCAATGATTACTACTTTAGGATCATATGCATGTGTTGTGTAACTTTTCACATATACCTTATCACCCCTGAATCTCTCTTCACATTCCAATATCTAGGGATTTAGTATTACACTTTTTAAAATATTAATTATTTTGATAGAAATTCATGAAAAGTTCCTTGAATATCATCAATAATACCCCACTAATATGTGAAATATATAGATATTTTTCACAAGTTCGGGTCTCAACCATTATCTAATTAACTTTTTCTGTGAAGGTTTAGTAGATATACACTTTAATATTTTTACATGTCCCATGTATTTGACTTTCACTATCCTAAAGTTACTTTAACTACACTTTTAATATAACAGATTATTTTTCTATATCCTAAGAACAATACTCGAATACTCTTCATGTTCGTCCTTGAATTATGATTATATGGGGATATAATTTATAAATTCCATACTAACTATTTTAGGGAAATCTATAAAAACACTATCCATCATATCTATGAATATTGGTGGTTCATTGACATGTTATAAATGAATCACTATGAACACATTTTTTAATACCTAATGTGAAAGGAAGACAATGTAATTTATTTTTATTTTTATTAATTAATGGTAACCTAATTATGGATTTATATTTCATAAGTAGAGATCCTCACATAGTTTATAAAACATTACATTATTCCATTAAAGAAGATAAATGTTCTTTATTATGGTAATACTATTCTTATAAAAATCAATGTATATATGCATTGACCCATTCTTCTTCCAGAAAAAATGACATGAGCACCCCATGATGAACTAAAAGTTCCTATAAAAACCATTTCCAAATTCTCTTATAGATTATACATTATTTTTTCTTGTTGAATGAGAGATATTATACGAATAATATTAAATGTAGACTTAGATCAAGGTATGTGTTCTAAAAGAAGTCATCATCTTTAATAGGAGGAAGACCATGCCCCTAGTCAAGGAATATAACATTAAATTAAATTAAAATCAACATCTTATTAAGGGAAGTCATTCCTTTTTCACAATATTTTGAATTTTTTATGATTATTTTTTTGAAAATAATATCCTTGCATGATTAGTATTTTCCAAAGGAGATTCACAATTCCCCATTCACATGTATTAAATTGAAATATGGTTGTATATATAATAACATGTTTGTTTACTAGTATATTGTATTGGAACTCTATAGGGATATACTATCCATGTGAGGAATAGAAATTAATTTCACATAAGGGAGTAAAAAATTATCTGATGAAAAATTACTTATAAAATTATAATTAAGGGATATTTATATACATGAGTCTTAATGATTACTAAATAGTTTTTTCACTAACAATATAACTTCCATTAAATTATGTTATGTGAAAATATATGTATTGAAATTGCATGTTATGAATGAATAAAAAAATAATAACAAAATAATAATTTTTTTTTATTGAATGAAAAAAATTTACCTATCAACATTTATTTTTTTAGGATTTACCAATAATATAGTGATTTTGTAATCATTTCCTTGCTCCCTCGGATTTTGTGCTTGTTTTTCTAACATATCCTCATAAATCTTTAGCTTGGTTCCCTATAATGTATATTTTGAAGGTTTACCTTAGTTAAAAACATTGAACATAATTTTATTAGTGATTATAATCTTCCATTCTTCCACTATAATAAACGGATAATTCATATCCATTTTAATGTTCTTGAGATTAATTATCTTATTTTCTAAGAATGAAATATTTCATCGTTACTTTTAAGAAATTCACTTGGATATTTTTCAAATAAATTTCTTAAATCCTTAATACATTACAATATTCTCCTTTTAGAATAAATATAATTTTTGTTGTTGTTATGATTTATACACAATGTTCATCATTCTATACACACAACACTGAATTATCTTAAATTACACGAAAGACCAAGTTTCATAGTCTTTTAATGGTGAACCTATTTTAAAATTAAATTAGACAGATTTATTAATATTATTAAAAAAAACTAATTACAATTTTTTTAAATTATCTTAGGGTGAATTTTTGGGATTTTCTAAGAAACTACAATTTTTTATGAATAGTAAAAAGTACTGCAATTTAGTTAAAAAAACCATTTCATTTAATGAATGATTATTTTTAAATAATATTTTAATTTTTTATAAATAAATAATAGATCAATTATTCATATATTAATCTAATTTTGGTCATTGAATTTTTTATATTTGAAATACATATATACACTTATTGATCTTTTGAACGTTTTTACATTAAAAACCTTCATTCTCACAACAACTTAGATGTTAGCATTAATCATAATTTTACTACCTCAAGGATTATATTTTTGAAAAAATGACATTCAAGGTTGTAATAAATATAATATTTTTGGTATAATAACCTAAACATAACTTTTGACCAAAACTATTAGTGAATGTGATTAAATTTAATTACATTGATTAAGGTAAAAATAAGCATAATAAGGGACTAAACCGTAATATTAGGGAACAAAATGACCTATAAACTATTCAAATAACCATTGGATGACAATAATTAGAAAATATATCCTCTTGGCCCGAATTATATGGGTTATTGGGGTATTATTCAATGGAAGTTCGCTGTATAAAGGGATATGTATTGAAAAAGACAAAAAGGGAACATTCCTTACAATTAACATTTATAAAACATTGAGATATGTAAAAAAATCATATCTTCTATTATACATATATATTTGGAAGTTAAATGGGTTATTTATATCATAATAATTTATTAATAATTATTATAGGATATTTAGTTACATAAAATGCTTAAGAAATTTTAACGTAATGATTATTTACTTAATAATTAACTAAAATAAATGATATTGTAAATATTAAAAGGGCAGTATATTGATTTAATTTTTATAGCTAATTATTATTTTTAAATTAATATATAAAGTTAAAAATCTTTAAAAATAATATATTATAATTCCAATATTATTTTGATATTTTAAAATTAAAATTAATTATATAATTTCAACATTGACATTAAGGTTAGTTTATAATAAATGATATTTTATTAAATTATTTAAAATTAATAAAAATCATATATTATGAAAAGTCATTTGTAAATTCTATTAAATATTAAATATGGTCTATTAATGATACAATTTATTTTTTATAATTAACATATTAACCCATATATTTTAAAAATATTGTTAACACGATCCGGATTTATGTAGTGTTTTAGCACGACACATGTGCTTGTTTTAAAATTATGTTCCAAAACACATGGGATTTTCATTTTATAAATTATATATAATATTTATAATTAAGTTGATATATGGTTCCTAATAAACGTCACTTTATTTTAGTATTAATGTTTAAATCACTTACATTATCAAACTAGATTCTTTAATAAGTACCAAAATGATAAAATTAGGGAATCTTATAAGTTAAGGAACCAAATTATTAAAATTGACATTTTTTTTGGGTGGAGGTTTTTATCGATACATATTTCCATTTAATAAATTTTTGTACCATTTTTCAACACATTAGGTAAGGTACACATCCCATTAATGAATACCAGTTGTTATTTATTGGAGTACCACTCCTCCTCCACTGTAAAAAGGCAAGCACCCTACCCCATTCTCAGAACTCTCAAAACAAATTTTCTTAACCAAGATCTACCCAAATAGCTTTTTAAATAACCTATTATATTTATATTAGACTCAAATAAATATGGAATAAATCCAATGAAGCATTTCGGTACAAAATAAAAGGAGTTACCCAGTTAAGAGGTAACAAACTTTCATAATCATTTTAGTTTTACTTCCATTATCCAACCCCTAAACTCTTCTTATTATATGATTTTATAGAAAAACATTATCCTAAATATACTAATATTTTGTAATTATATTTTTTAAACCTAAACTTACATAAAATTTCATCTAATGGGTAACAAACATACTATTTCTTTGTACGACGATCTACTGCATCACAATACGATTATTGTTCATTTTTACCATACCACCTCTGATGGTGAAAATCCTGATGGAAACACAATTTATATATGATATAAATGATATATATAACATATTTATGCTTCTGTAATATTATCTCAAAATGTACCTTTTGGCTTTCCATCTTTTGTAAATATGGTAATTTCATTTGAGGAAATGTGGACTATCTGCCCATCAAAGTAACATTACATGTTTATACCAAAAATAGAATTTATAAAGGATATTATTAATAATCCTATGAAACATATATTAAATTGATAAGATATTTGAATTATAATATAAACATGTATCATTTAATTTTTATTCTTTTAATACAACAATGAAATGGAAGTAGCGTACATGTGTACGTATGAACTACCATCTCCAGGAATGTTCATTTCAATTATTATCTCCAAACATTATAGATTATTATAAATACATATTTAATGAAAATATATAATAATTAAACCATTTTTTAAATTATAAATATGATAATACCATGATCTAATTAATAATAACAGCAAATAACAATTCAAAACATACTTGAAAAAACTATGCAATTAATACCTGAAATAGTAAAAATAAATAAAGTTTGTTAAAAAAACGGATAATATGATTGTATAAGAAATTAATACATGATATTATGAATATGAGTATGGTTAGGGTATAAGTTAGTAACATATTGTGAACCTCTAAATAGGAGGATAAATACAAAACATCAAAATAACGGTTAAGGTAATGGATTTTTTCTCAATTTACATTCCATTGATACTTATTTGTTATTTTAAACCAATTCACTTTTATTTAGTTTGTATACAACCTTTTCAAATGTTATCTCATGAATATCCATACACCAAAGATATTATATGTTTCATTTAATATTATTACTTCATGGGGATTATGATTTTAATGTTTCAAAGTGTTATGGGAGACTTTGGAATGTTTAAATATGTGTCTTTTAAAGAATGTTCTTAACGATTATATTTTTAATAGAACATACTTTTATGATTGTTATATTTCTATTAAAATGATAAATTTATTATAATTTACTTGAATATACATATTTGTATACTATTTATAATATTATTTTTAAAATTGAATATCATTTTACATGTGGTGATTACTTTGATAGTTATTTGATTAATAAATGAATTATTTGTAAATACTTATCTTTTATCTAATATAATTAATTAATAAGGAATATTATTTATTAATTAAATTTATTTCTTGATATGAATAATTCTTTAGACATGAAATAATGGGTGGATATTAGACTTTATATATCTCCTTGATGCATCGATAGGTTCTCATTGAGACGATTATATTGGAAAAATTAAACAGGTTTCTACCTATAGATTTAAATAGTCCGGAGGATGGGTCTTAAAAGAATATATTCTCATGTGACTAACACATGACATCCAAAAATTTAGAATTTTCTTTTTATATTTTTCTATTATTATTCATCCATTAAATTCTTCATTAATATATATGGATATATTAAATTTTCAATTCATTGATTAAATGGTATATATTTCAGTTTATTACCTTCCCATATTAGTTTTTTCCTTATTTATTTATTTTAACATCATTTTTTATTAGTTATTTAACTTTAGGAATTAATTTATTCCTATTGATTCATTATTAATTTCAGTTTACTTACCCTTTCTGAGAATTTTATATCACCATTATTATGCTTCCTTTACCCATGTTATGAAGAAGAAATATTTCAATAAGCATTCAAGGATGCAGATTATTCAATTTTATTATGTATCATGTTTTTATTTTATATTTACCAATTTACTATGGGTATCATGTATATAATCTAGCATTCCAAGATAACTAAAATATTTGGTCATTATGGATTTTATTCCTTATAATCATGCCAATTTAATAAATAATTGCAACAAATTCAGGATTCTTGGGTCATGGAATTTTAGTTTGTATCGAAAGAAGTTTGGAAAAATCCTTGGAAACTAGATTTTGAAAACATATATTAGAGAGAAAAACCTTAATATAGACACCAGTGATACTAATACAATAAAATCCTATAATTCTGGTAAGGTAGAGATTATGTGGGTATTCCTAGAAATACATCACTGTCTGGATACTACAAATGGAATTGGATCTAGAATATATGAACCTAGGAATAAAAACATTAATACGGTGTCCTGGTATTGACTCAGGGTAACCTGTTATATAACAAAAGGCCTTATTTCACACATGGTTTGACACTCTTGGGGGATCCAATTTGGGTAATTCAAATTTTACTTATGAACCATAAAAATGGATTTAGGTATAATATGACCATGAATAACATAGAATAGATTAATATTTTCATAGTTTAAAGAAGTAGGAGTCATGATTTAGGAAACCTATAAGTATATTTTTTCTGATTATTTTATTTTCTATTTTGTTAAGTGTTTCTCACACTACAAATTATTGTCTTAGTCATTGGTGATAACCATAAGGAACTGGGTTAACCTTGAATGTAATGGGAAATTTATTGATGAGATATTAAATAGAATTATCTCTAGAGTAAAGGATGTTGTGATCATGCATAATCATCTTTCACAGAACATGATTAACAACGTGTTCCTTAACAAACTATCAGACTCACAAAGAAAATAAGGAAGGAGTTCACTATGAATTCCGATAATGGTGACCATGGAGGAAAGCAGTTTCTGTTTCCTTTATGTCAAATATGTTGAATTAATAACCCATGTGAATGAATTATGTGATCAAAAAGATGTTTTTTACTATGAATAAAGGACACAAATCAAGTAACTAAAAAGTAAAATGAAGTGTTTTATTGATGAAATGGATGGGAATGTTCTTCTCACTAAGAAATAATCGACGATTAAATTCATTAAGTATGGAATGAATCAAAATTACGGAAATTGATGTTCCAAGTGGAATGCTTAGGAATAGAATCATCAAGCCGGTATGAGTAATGGTTATATTTCTAATGATGATGGGATAACTGGTGAAATGTGAATTGAAATAGTTATTATATAATAGGATTAGGTAGGCTTGTTAATGGATTAAGGATGAAGTGGTATAATCGATGTGTTTATGAATTTGGTTTCAAGAACTATTTCATTTGAATATTTTGTTAATGATGTACTAATTATAATAATAATGAAATATATGAGGATTGTATTATAGTAATTTTCATTAAGGATTTCAAATAATATGATTAATTAAACCAAGAAAAGTAATTCTGTTGAATGTTAAATTTTTGTGGGAAAGAAATGATTGGGGGAAATAAAACCCTTAATTTGTTACTGATGCTAGGATAATGATGAATAAATTATTGATCGGATAATTTCTAACTACTACGGAACTGGTTAATGACTTGTCTAAAAGTATTATATGAAATTATTGATGGATTTTACAACACTTTTGTATTTAATGAATATATCCAATAACTTGTTTTTATACATAATGAATACGGTAGAATAAATGTTTCCAACAATGTTTTATTGTTATTCAATTATTACCATACTTCCAGAAGATACATGATGAAGTTATTCACATTTTTGGTATGTGAAAATTTATATCTTCTTCACGATGATTATAGGCTAGTGATATGTTCATTTTGGTATTCACTGACCTGCCTTCCAAAGGATTGAATCATAAAATTTAAGAAAAGTTAACCATTCATTAAATGGTTTATGTTTATCATTGGAAGATATTTTTGAGGTAAATGTATTACATTACCACATGATGCATCCTGTTCTAAGACATGAAGTAGAAATAGTTCAAGGTATAATCAATTTAAAAGAATATATTAATAAAATGTCTATTTACTTATACTCATTAAGAGTGAATGAATTCCAGAACTCTATAAAAATGTTTTGGAATTTTTTACTATTATTTTCCTTTTTTATGATATCAATGATCTTTAATCACACCTCTGGATTATAGTATTATGGTATACAACTTTCTGCTGAACATGTTCTTTATCACTCTCCACTTGAACTGATGGATATATTTTTCATCCATTTCCATTTTTTCACTAATGATCTCTTATTTTAAGACCTTGGTTTCTGGTGAACTTCACAATTCATTTTTTACTATTATTAATAGTATATGTTATTGATCCAATTTACGATTTGGGTCTTTCAATAATAGTATTTTGAAATATAAATGACTTGATTACCCATATAAATTTTAAATTGTGAGGATAAAATTAATTATGTTGGGGAGAATGTAACACAACATGAATTTCTTATATTATCCTTTTAGAATAAATATAATTTTTTTGTTAGCATTATTTATACACAAATTTAAACTTACGCCACACACAATAATGAATTAGCTTGTGTTACATGCAAGATTGAGTTTCATAGTAATTTAATAGGGAACCGATTTTAATTTTTTTTGAAAGTTTTATGAATTTTATTTTTAAAAGTAAACATAATTTTTGAATTAAGAATTTCAAAATTAACTTAGGGTTTTTTTTGGTATTTTACTAAGAAACTTCATTTTTTGGTGAATATCAAAAATTACTGCAATTTAAGTAAAAATATCCTTTTCATTTAAACAATGTTTAGTGTTAAATTATATTTTAAATTAGGTTTTAAATTCAAAATATACAAATTATTAATTTATTAATCTAATGTGGTTCATTTTTAATATTTTTATTTTCAAATTAGAGATAAAAATTATTGATCTTTTCAATGTTTTTACTTTAAAAACCCGTATTCTCGCAATGTCTGCAAGATTAGAATTAATCTTAATTTTCCCACATATATGTTATGAATTTTCAAAACTGAAATAATTGATTGTAGTTAGTATATTATTTGTGTTATAAAATGATAATCTTAATTTTTTACCAAAAATATTTGTGAAAAAGATTAAAATTAATTACAGTGATTAAGGTAAAATAATGACTAATAAGGGACTAAACCTTAATATTAAGGACCAAAATGATATTAAAGATTTTCCAAAATCCATTGGATAATAATAATTCAACCATATACCCTCTTGCTTCTAAATTTATAGTTTATTTAGATATTATTAAATGGAAGTGCCCAATTTAATGGGTAAAGTAAGGAAAAAGACAAAAATGGAACTTTCATAACCTTTAACATTTATAAAACACTAAGATATAGAAGAAGCATCATATATATGATTATAAATATAATTTTTAAATAAAAATGGGTTATTATTTTGTCAATAATTTATCTATAATTTTTAGAGGTGATTTATTTACTTAAAATGCATAAGAAATTCAAATTTGGTGATTATTTAGTCAATAATTAACTAAAATAAATAATACTTTAAACATTAAAATTTAAGTATATTGATTTAATTATTGTACCTTATTATTTTTTATATGAATATATCATTTTAAACACCTTTAAACTTAATATATTGTGATGTCCCAACCCGGGTTCCACTAAACGGTTCCCCAATCCGGTTGGCCATAAGCCCTCAAGCCTCCCTCCTCATATGCTATAGGGTTTCGAATAGAAATGATGGTCTAGTATGTTAGTATTGGGGAGACTATACCCTCTTTTATCATGATAAAACACCAAAAAAAGTAAACAACAATAACCAAGTGCCAAAGTGTATAAGTAACCAGAATAATACCATGTCATATGATGTTCAAAACAAGAAAATAAAATACTCAACTGGAAGGTAAAACGTGCTATGACGATGATAATTCCATGTGTCTACAATGAAACTAAAATTAAAGACACAACGACTCCCAAGTGGGTCCCAAACCACGTCCGGCTCCCTCTCCCATGCTTTAATCCTAAACAGCAACCAATCCCAGGGCCTTTCCCTTATCCTATACCACAACAGCAAAGTCTACTTAGGTGTTGATCAAGCATCCCGAATTGGGTGTGTGTACAACTTAGTATGCCGCCACCAAAGATGTCTAAAATGAGTCCAATCAAGAGATAGTGTATAAAGTTTTATGAAGCAATAAATAAAATACATAATTTTACAGTTATCACATTGCCATTTAATATTTAATCATAACATTAGGCCCAGTTTCAATTTAGGGTTTCCATTTGAATCATCATTCATTTGGTGTTGAACATCACATAAAGCACCCCAAATATCATTTGGTGTAGGTCTCTATGCCTAACACTCCGTATCTCATCCAGTTTAGGTCGTCATGCCTATAACCAAAAAATCTCAAGCTTGGATAACTATTAGTGAATAATGGCATATCCAAGTCCCAACTTCTAATTGGTCTAGAACACCATGTCTAGCACCAAAAAATCTCAAACATTTAATCAATCTTTTATTCATAAGAATTATCCACATAATTCCACTACTAATCCAACCATTAGTTAAACATTTCAAAGGCCATTAGTTAACTCAAAAATTAACTAAACACATAACCCATTAATTAATTCATCAATTCATTAATAAATTAACACAATTATCATTCCATAATTAATTATTCACAATTAATTATCCATATCAAATATCAACTTGTCATAATTAATTATCATAATTAATTATTTTTGATCAACATCATCGCACATAATTAATTCTCACAATTAATTATCTTACATAGCCAAATATCATTTCATAATTAATTACCCCAAATTAATTATCATTACACAATTAATTCAATAGATCAATTACAATATCTCAACCCATAAACAATATCCAAAACAAATATCTATTAGGAAATCCCCCATTTGTATTTTGTGATTCAATTATCAATTAATCACCAAGGCAATCACAAGCCAATTCCACATTCCTAATTACTCCAATTTAGGAAATCATTTATCAAGGAAAACTATAAAATCCATAAAATTACATTCACATATCAAATCCATGAACATGGGAGTTTGATTTTTACCACCTACCTCAGTTTTTTGATGGATGCTATCCCAACAGAAATCCCTAAAATTCGAGCAGCATAATGTCATCAATCAAGCTCTGGATCTAAATCCCTAAACCAAAAATTAAGATCAAAGGCCTCAAGATCTCACAAAACTAGACCTATATCCACAATCCTAGATCTATATCTCAACTCATAGGTTTATATCCATGTAAAAGGTGAAGATATTCCATGAAAAGATCATGGAAAGATAGATGAATTAACAGGAGAAACAATGAGATGAAATAAACTTACCAGGAAGAGATCAGATATTTAATCCGGGATTTTGATCTTGAAGAAAAATGTTCGAGTCACCTTGGAATCCCTTCAGAAGTCTCTAGTATCACCTAGAATTTTTCTATCACATGACAATGTTGAAATATGGGAGTATCAGGGGGTTCAGGAGGTTTTAAAATAGATTTTCAGATAATTAATCCTGCATGAACAATTTCCTGGGTCGGGACACACAATTAGGGAAAACCATGATCCAATCGTCCAGACCTCTTTGTCATGGTTTGCACGGTCGATACAGTTTAGATGCATGGTTTGTTAAACAGTGTGCAAACCATGTTGACCTCTCTATCTAGGTTTTCATGGTTAGCACGGTTTAGTCACACAGTTTTTCAAACCATACACAAAATGTGAACAACCCACTATCTGTTAGTTATTCTTAAAAATTCACCCGAAAACATCCCAAGCCACTAATCCAAAACAATGGTACTTAAAGATTTCGAAAATTACCTAAAAACACACTCGAGAAGACTATAGAAAAGGTCGGGATATTATAATCTCCCCACCATATAACAACTCATCCTCGAGCTTCACTCCTAAAATTCTCTAAGATTCTAGGAGAAAATGATTGGGCCATTTTTACCTCATGTCTACTTCTCATTCCCATGTTTCCTCTTGAACACTTCCATGGTTCCATAACACATGACCTAATGACACAGTCTTTCCCCATAACACTTTCTCACTATGACCCAAAACATGTATCAGATTATACTCAAAGGACACATCTATCTAAAGGTCAACCTATTACACATAAATCACATGAGAAGGGTCAGGGTGATACCGCCATAGTTGTGATACATTGAAAACATCATGCATAGCGCTGAGTTTATGCGGAAGGGCTAATCGGTACATCACTTTCCCGATTCCCTCCAGCACCTCAAACGGTCCTACAAACCTGGGTGCCAACTTTCCTTACCTCCATATCCTGTGGTGAACCAATAAAGGCGACTCCAATGGAATACATGATCGCCCGTTATAAAATATAGGGGTCTTCTCTATCTATAGAAATATGAATTCTTCTGACTCTGAGCTGTAGCAATATGTTTCTAAATCAACTTCACCTACTCCGATGTCTCCGGAATGAGAATCAGTCCCAAAAGATCCGGCTCAAACGCTTCTAACCAACATAGCAGTGATCTAAAAAGGCCACCATAAAGTGACTCATATAGTTCCATCTATATAGTTTCTTGATAAAATTTTTTATAGTCGAACTCCACCAAAGCAAAGTGCTTCTCATAAGAACCACCAAATTCAAGCACACATGCTTGCATCATATCCTCTTACACCTGTATGGTACGCTCCGACTACCCATCCATATGTAGGTGGAAGGCCGTACATAAAAAAACCTATGTACTAAGTGCCTTATGTAATCCCGACCAGAAGCATGAAGTAAAGAGAGAATTGAAATATGAAACCATAGTCCATGTCACCCCTTGCAAACGTACTATCTCACGAAGGTAAATTTATCCCAACTGTTCTACTATAAATATTTATTTTATAGGAAAGAAATGTTATAACTTTGTTATTCTATCCAAAAATACCCAATATCATTATTCCTAAGTGTCTTTGGAAGTCCTACCACAAAATACACAGTCACTTTATCCTACTTCCATTCCGGAATAGTCAAAGACTGCAATAGGCCTCCAGGCCATTGATGCTCTTCCTTCACCTGATGATCGGTGAGACATATTTTTACGAACCCTAATATCAAAATATTCATGACTCTACACCAATAATGTCTTTTTAGGTCACAATACATTTTTTTCACCCCAGGATGTATCATCCACTTGGAGGCATAAAATTCTCTCATGAGTTCCTCTTGCATACTCAAAGGCACAAAAACATGGTTTTTCATATAGATGATCTCATCCTCATCTATTATCCAGTCTGAAGGTGTTTTCCCACGTTCAATGATTTACCGTAATTACAAACACTCTGGATCCTCATACGACCTGTCCCTGATCCATCTAAAGAGTATAGAATCCACTACTACAGAAACTAGAATCATCTTCTCTTGTCTCTCCTAAACTACCACATGCATTTCTTCCATAAAAGACATCATCTTCCACTTTTCACTCGAATCATATAACAACTGAGTATGAGTTTTCCTTCTCAAGGATCATCCATAATATTCCCCTTTATAGGTGTGTATTCCAGTTTAAAATCAATGGACCGCATATACCCTACACATATTTACTTTCAAAGATTCAAGTTGAACTGTGAAAATATATACTTCAAGATTTTTTGATCCGTAAAAATTGTAAAATTTTCTCCCAAAAGATAGTGTCACCAAAACAGCTCCAAGTCTGATCTCTGAAGCATCACAATACCCAGTGTACTTCTCAACCAACTCTGGTAAGATCAAAATTGGTGGTGATGTCAAGCACTTATTCAAATATTGGAAAGCATTATAACATGCTTCGGTCCAATCAATCTGTATCCCTTTCTTTTTCAAACCTGAATGCAGTGCTGCCAATCAGGAATCGTCCTGTATGAACCTCATGTATTATCTAGATAATCCCAAAAGTCTTTGGATATCAGAATCAATCTAGGGATGATCCCAAGAAATTACTACCTTTACTTTTTTGGGTTCACTGAAACACCTTATTCCATGATTATTTTCCCCAAAAAGTATACCATGTCAATCCAAAACTGACATTTAGATATCTTGGAATATAGCCGATGCTCCCTCAGTGTACCCAGGACGATGTCAAGATGTTGGGCATGATCATCCTGAGTCTTATAGTACACCAAGATGTCATCTTAAAACACCACCACAAACTTATCTTAGTACGGATGAAAGATATTATTCATCAAGGCCCTAAATACTACTAGAGAATTTTCCAACCCAAAAATAAATTACAACAAACTCATAAAGGCCATACCTACTTATGAAACTAGTTATTTGTATATGAGAGGCCCGAACTCTCACCTGATGATACCCTAATCTCAGATCAATTCTTGAGAACACACAATACCCCTTCAACTGGTCAAATAAATCAACGACACATAGAAGATGATATCGGTTTTGCACATTCATTTTATTCAACTTTTGATAATCGACACACAAGCATAAACTCCCATTGGAATTATTTTCAAACAAAATAGGTGATCCCCAAGGGGATGAACTTGGATGGATAAACCCTTTATCCTCCAACTCCTCCAACTGCATTTTGAGCTCTTTAAGCTCAATCATTTCAATTATGTAAGGTGGAATAGATACCGGCTCAACCCCCAACATGATCTCAATAGTGAATTTTACATATCTCTCAGTTGGTAACCCTAAAAAGTCATTAGGAAGGACATCATTAAATAGTTCTATGAATGGTGGAAGGATGTATTTACTACCACTCCCATTATCTAGAGAATACACACAACTTTTTCTTTGAGCACTCCTAGTTGCTGAGTAATTATCCCAGCTCAGATTACATGGATGTCCCATTCTCCATGATGAACATTCTGGTCACCCTTAATAGATAATATGTTCACTCTCCTGTGGTAAAAATCTATGTGGGCTTGATATATGTGTAGCCAGTCCATACCCATAATCATGTCTAAGCCAGTTATATCAAGGACACAGATATCCCAAAGAAATAAATACTCTCCAATCTCTTGAGAAAATCCTTTGGATAAACAGATATCCCTAGACTGTGTTCCCAACAGTGTATTGGTATTCATCACCCCACTTATGGACTCCACCTCCAAGATCAAACCATTAAAATGATTTGATGATATAAAGTAACGAGAGGCCCTAGTATAGAACAAGGAAGTATCTAAAGTACAAGAAACGAGAATAGTACATCTCACTATCGATTGACCAACCTCACTCTCCACAAGTTTAGGTTGCACTGCATGTAACTGTATTTTCCCTATTCCCTGTGGTGTCATCTAACCCCCTTGAAGAGCACCAATATGATGATACATGCACTCATACCCTAAAGCACCACGTCCACTACCTCTACTGTCTCTGCCCGTAGAGTTCTAGCTGCCATACCTATATGGTGTTAAAGACTCCCACACACTAACACTGAGAAGCTGCTCCCTTAGCACTAGCTTTCCACTGCTTCCAATAGTACTTCTGTAGGTGCCCCATATTCCCACAAAACTGACACTCCACTGGTGGTCAAAGACTGCATGTACAACAGTTTCCCTTCCTACCGTAATAGTGGAAAACCCCATGAGTAATATCTGATGCAACTATTCCTCTTGGATATCCACCATGCTTTCCACAAACCCGAATAAGGTTCCCATAACGGTGCTTATTTCTCTTATAAGGAACACTACCCAATCATCTAATGAGAACTACCTATCCACTACTAGAATCCTCCTCCAGGTTACCCTCTAAAATGAGAGACTGATTGACCACTTCTTATAATTTCATTAGCTAAAGATATTTACCTCAAACTTAATTTCACATCTAAATCCATACTAAAATCCTTTTTCTGAAGAAGCCTCATCTTCCACCAAATTTGAAGAAAAAATGGTATAAATCTATGAAATTTTAAACATAATCCATTATAGACATGCTACATGCAGTCAGATGCATAAACTCTGAAGCATTCTCTTGTATTAGCATCTCAGGATAAAAGTGCTCTAAGAACTTCCCCAGAAAGTCCTTCAATAATATCTCACTAGTCTGTCTAGATATTACCTGAATGTCCCAGCATCGCTTTACTGACCCTTGTAGCATATAAGAATCCAACTTGAATCTCCTTCTAGTTGGAGTTTCCCTATGGACAAGTATAGTTTATGTGGATTCAATCCAAAATTCACCTCCCTCAGGTCCACCCTCAACTGTAAATGTAGGAGGTTGTTGTAGCTGAAACACCATTATCAACTCAGAAAATCTTTTCAGAACCCACCATGGGTCTCTCTCCATATATTTCAAGAAATAAGAAAAGTTAAATTGAAACTATTCCCCTTCCTCCTAAGCTTAAACCAATGGTGCCTCAACTTACTTTTCTGTAAGTTCTTTTTGGGCTATACCCCTCAGTCTCTCCCTCAACAAGTGTCACAGAGGCATATATCTAGAAAATAATGCATCTTAGGTATCATAACACAACCTTATAATATTTACATAAGAGAAGAAACTAACATAACAAGTTTGAACATGTCATTTCCCCCATTTTCTATCCACATGGTCAACACCGAGGCATTATCAGTACCCTTAACCATCATATTCCTAGGTATTGGTTAAAAAGGGTAAATAAATTCTCATTAATTAATTTAACCATTAATTAATCAAATTATCTCAAATTAATTATTTAAACAATTAATTAATTAATCGTACTCATTTTATAAGTCAAGGTTATAATTAAACACCCATTTATTCTCATTTTGCATCATTATTTCATTCTCAAAACAAGGAAACAATAGTTCAAGTTCAACAACCTACCCATAACCCATTTTCCTATGAGTGCCTAGAATGATGAATTCCACAACAACCATGAGTTCCTAGAATGATTCATAAAAACTCATGTATCATGCCACTTTAGGACACAAATCAAAATTCAACAACTAAAAAAAAATATCACATCACACCAAAAGTGTATCACCCAAGGTGAAATAATATCCAACTCTAATAATAAAAAACAATCAGAACAATCCCACTCTGAGTACTCAGATTTTTCCCCATATATGGGTTTTAAATTCTCATTCACGATCTCACTACCATGAATTGACTCTTACTAGTATATTTTCATCCATTTTCAAAATAGTAAGACAAAAGAAGAAGAATAAAAATAAAACTCCTCTGATACCACTTTGTGATGTCCTGACTCGGGTGCTACTAAATGGTAACCCGACAACATTGGCCATGCCCTTAAGCATGACTCCCCATACACCTGAGGGTTCCGACTAGTTGTGAGGGTTTGGTAAGTCAGTCTTGGGGAGACTATACCTTCTTTTATCAAGATAAAACAGAAACAAAATAAAACAAAAATAACCATGTGAGGAAGTGTATAAAAAAAAAGAACAATACCATGTCATATGATGTTAAAAAAATAAAATAAAATACTCAACTGAATGGAAAAACATGGAATGATGATGTAAATGTCAAGTGTCTTCAATGAAACTAAAAGTAAAGACAGAAAGTCTCTGAAGAGGGCCCCAAACCATTTCTGGTTCTCTCTACTATTCTCTAATCCCAAACAACAACTTATCCCAGGGCCTTTCCCTTATCCTATCCTGTAATAACAATGTATACTAGGGTGCCGATTAGGCAGCCCAAATAGAATGTGAGTACAACTCAGTAGGCTAGCATCAATGATGTTTAGAACAATTCCAATCAAGAGATAGTGTATTTAGTTTTATGAAGAAATAAATTAAATTCATAATTAAACTGTTATCACATTGTCATTTAATTATTAATCATCACATTTTTCCCAATTTCAATTCATGTTTCCATTTGAATCATCATTAATTATTATCATTCATTTGGTGTGGAAAATCATTTCAAGCACAACAACTCTCATTTAGTGTTGGTCACCATTTCAACACTCCATATCTCATTCAGTGTTGGTATTCATGCCTAGCACCCCAAAATCTCAGGCTTGGATAACTATTGGGGAGGCACACCATGTCCAACTGCCAACTTCTAATCGGTCTAGAATGCCATGTCTAGAACCACAATCATATCAACCATTTAATCATTATTTAATTTACAAGAATTAACCACATCATTTCATTAATAATCCAATGATTATTTAAACATTTCAATTTCCATTAGTTAACTAAACAATTAACCAATCCTATAACCCATTAATTATTTCATCAACTAATAATCAATCAACACAATTCTAATTCCATAATTAATTCTTCAAAATTAATTATCCATATCAAATCTAAACTTTTCATAATTAATTATCACAATTAATTATATTTTATCAACATCATGGGACATAATTAATTCTCACAATTAATTATCTTACATAGGCAAACACCATTTCATAATTAATTTCCCCCAATTAATTATCTTAACACAATCAATTAAATATCTAAATTACAATATGTCAACCCATAATCAATATCCAAAATGAATATCTTTTTGGGAAACCCCCTTCATTTGAAACGTTATTTAATTATTAATTAATCACTAAGGAAATCACAAGTTAATTCCACATTCCTAATTACTCCAAATTAGGAAATTATATATCAATGAAAACTTGTAAATCCAGAAACCCACATTCACATATCAAATCCATGAATAATAGAGTTTGATTTAGACCACCTAATTTATATTATCAATAGATGTTTTCCCAATGGGAATCCCTAATATTCGAGCACCACAAAATCATCCATCAATCTCTAGATCTAAATCCCTAAACCAAAAATTAAGATCAAAGGCATCAAGATCATGAAAAATTAGATCTAGATCTATAATCCTAGATCTATATCTCAACTCATAGGTTTATATCAATAGAAACAACGGATATATTCCATTAACATATCAATTAAATATAGATTAATGAATGGGAGAAGCAATGAGATGAAATCTACATACTGGGAAGAGAGCAGGTCTTCAATCCAGGATTTTGATCTTAAAGAGCAATGTTCGAATAACCTTGGAATACCCACAAAAGGCTCTGTGATCACCTAGAATTCATCAAGTCTAATCCATGGTCGAAATATGGGAGTCTCAAGGGTTTGGGTGGTTTTAAAATTGTTTTTTGGATAATTGATCCTACGCACGTGGTTTCCTGGGCATGGGTGCATGGTTAAAGAAAACTATGCACCAACCGTACGGACCTATCTGTCCAGGTTTACAAGGTTGACGTGGTTTAGTCCCACAGTTTGTTAAACCGTGAACAAACCATGCAGACCTTTATGTCCAGGTTTTCATGGTTGGCACAGTTTAGTCACACAATTTTTTAAACCGTACATAAACCATGCACAACCCACTATCCGTTAGTTTTTTTTTTAAAATTCACCCAACCACACCCCACACCACTACTCCAAAAAAAGGTACTTAAAAATATCAAAAATTACATGAAAACATGCCTAATATAACTATATTAAAGGCCATAATATTACATATATTTTAATTCCAATATTGTTTTGATATTTTAAAAATAAAATTAAATAAATATTGTCAAAATTGACATTATTGTTATTTTAAAATAGATGTTATTTTAATAAACAATTTAAAATTAATTACAAAAATATATTATTTCAAGTTATTTTTAAGCGTTAGTAAATATTAAAATAATTATACTAATGGACCAATTAATCTTTTTTAGTTAACATATTGACCCATAATTGTAAAAATGTTGTTAACACAGTCCGGGTTCATGTAGTGTTTTAGCATGTCACATGCACGAGTTTTAATAATATTTTACAAAAAAATGGATTTTTTTATAAATTAGATATAATATTAATAATTTAGTGGATATATGTTTTATAATATTTCTTACTATATTTTACTCTTAATGGTTAATTTACATAAGTTTTAAAACTAGATTCATTAATAAAACAAAATGATAATAATCAAGAATCTTAGAAGTTAAGGAAACAAATTATTAAAATGAACATAATTTTTGGGTGGTGGAGGTTTTTATCGACCATTAATCCCATTTAAGCCATTATTTTCTATTTTTTACAAACTATAGGTATGGTAGTCTTTTCATTAATGAATAGATTTACGTATTTACAAGAGTACCAATCCCCTCCACTTTATAAAAGAAATAACTCTACAACTTCTTCACACAACTCAAGCCACTTTGGATCAAAAAATATCTACAAAATATCTTATAAACATCCATCCCAAACTCATATAATTATCTCCTTGGGTTGGAGGAAATATATGCAATCCTTTTTGTACAAACTAAGAGGAGTTACCCGATTAAGAAGTAACAAAATTTATTATGTTTTATAGATTTATTTCCTTTACCAATCCCAAAAATAACCTTATTATGTGACTGTATATCAGAAAAATAATCATAAACATAATAGTATGTTTTTATACTCTGGGTTATTCCTAGACCTAAACACAATTCCTTTTATTGGGTAACAAAAATATTGTTTCTATGTATGATGAACTACTCCCTCATGAAATGACGATTGTTCGTTTCTCCATTACCACTTATCTTGGTGGACATTATGATGGAACCTATATTTATATATGATATATATTATATTTATAATATCAGTATGATTTTGTAATTTTTATTTATAACATATATTTATTCTCTCCATCCAGTGTAAATGTGATAATTTCATTTTAGGAAGTGTGGATTATCACCCCACAAAACGACGTGACTCATTCATTTAATACATGGAATTTATAATGGATGAGATAAATAAATATATGTAACATATATTACATAGATATGATACTTTAATTATTATATAAATATGTATCATTTAATTTTTAGTATTTTAAAATGAAAAATAAATGAAAGCATGCTTCACGCGTATGTACGACCTTCTGTCACCATGAATGACGCATTTCATTTCATATCTCTAAAAATTATACATTATTATAAATAAATAAGTACTGAATATATATTATAATTAAATAAGGGTTTACATTATTTAGATGACGAATCCATGAAATTAATAAAAATAATAACAAATTGCAAGTCAAAATATACTTGAGAAAACAAGGCAATTAACACCCGAAATAGTCAAAATAATGAATGATTGTTAACAAATGGGTAATAAGATTTTATATGAAACTAATATATTATATTACTAATATTATTATAATACTTATTTAAGTGATAAAAATATTTTAATCCACTGTACTGGATGATAAGGACCACACATCATGAGGAAGGTTATGGCAACAGAATTTCATCTCAATTTGCACTCCATCGAGGCTTATTTGTTATTTTTCACCGATTCTCTTTTATTAAGTGTGTATAATACCTTTTGAAATATAATATCAGGAATATAGTCACTCTCTTGATATTATAAGTTTCATGAAATATTATTACTTCTTGGGGATTATGATTTAAATGTTTAAATATGGTATGAAAATCTTTGGAATGTTTAAATATTATTCTCTTAAAGAATGTTATTAATTATAATAATCATTACAATCTCACTTTATTTTATGATTGTTATATTTTTATTGAAACAATAAATTTATTATAATTTAATTAAATATCCTTATTTTCAAATAATTTATATTATTATTTTATAAGCTTTATATCATTTTACAAAGAGTGATTAGTTGGATAGTTATTTGACTAAATGCGGAGTTATTGATAAGTCCTTAGAATTTATTCAATACTGATATTTGATAAAGAATGATATTTATTAATTAAATAGATTACTCTAAATTAATAATAATTTGTACATTAAATAATGGGTAGAGCACTTACTTTATATTAATCCTCAATCCATCAACAAGTTGTCATTAAATGATTAAGTTGGCCAAATTAAATAGGTTTCTACCTATAGTTTTGAACTCTCTGGATGGTGGATTTTGACAGTATATGTCCTCATGTGCCTATCACATTACATATAATAATTAATAATTTTCCCCACATATATTTAATTTATTAATAATCCATGATATTTTTTTGTTGACATATCTTCAAATATATTTAATTTTTAGTTCATTGATAAAATGGAATGTGTTTCAGTTTCTTATATTTTAATAATGAGTTTTTCATATATAGTTATTTGAACGGCATGTGGTATTAGATATTTACCTTCCCATGTTAATTTATTCCTATTTAATCATTATTTTTTTCACTTTCCTTACCCTTATAATGTTTTATTCCTTTGTTTATGAAGAAGAAATCTTTTCATAAGCGTTAACGTTTGGGGTTTATTCAATTTTATTATGGATCATGTTTGTATTTTTTATTTCAAAATTTATAATGGGTATCATGTATATAATTTTTATTTAAAATAATTATAAAAAAATCTTTACTTTAAGATTTTATTCCTTGTAATCATGCTAATATAATAAATTAATGCACTGACTCTAGGCTTCTGGGGTCAGGGAGTTACAAATTTTACATGTGGGTAGTCGAATATTCATTAAACCATAAACAATTTTGGAAGAATCTATATAATTAAACTATATTCCTATATTATTATCACAATTATAATGATACCATTATGAATAAATAATATCCATATCCACCTTTAGGAAATATAAGAATATTTACATGTAGGGAATAACATATTATATTATATATGATTTTTACTTAGTTTTAATACACTATTGAATTGTCCAAACTTGATTTCAGGGTCAATGAAAAATCTAATGGTGTAAAATATAATCCATGTACTACTTTTCTTATAAAAACTAATTTAGTAATCCCCACAATGATTTATTCCAAGTAATTATCCCTTTATTTAAATATAGAGAGTGAAAGAAGAATATTTGTTGAACAAAATTATCATGAATTTTTTACATTCCATCTAGTCAATTTTATCATTGTGAAAGGTAGTTTTATACAAAATTTTTATTTTCCATATACGTGATATACAACCAAGATCAATATATACTTATATGATAAGTTGGGGACATAATTTATCTTCTAGATGGAAATATTACACTTTTCTTGATTAAGAGATCAAATAATACAAAAAATAAGAAGGCTTTTGTATAATAAATATCTAAAAATAAACTTATTATCTCTTAGGATAAGTACTACACTCCAAATAGTGTAATTTATCGTTTACTTTTTATGCAAATTGATCAAGAATTGCTACATGGATTTCAAGTCATTCTTTTATCAAATTTGAAGTATCTTTCATAAATTGATTACATTTTCTCCAGATTGGTCATTGACATGATCCCACATATTTCAAACCATATTAGAAAAATAAAAAGTTATTAATGACAGTAAATTAATTAATATAATTATTAAATGTTTACTGTTAATATAGAAAAAATAACCCATAAATCCATTGTATATCCTACCTTATCACTTCCTACAGTTCAATATTGGTCATTTCTGATGTATTTTGTATAAATTCTACTAATCGAGTTCCAAAAAACAACTATAGATTTCTTTGATACCTTATATAATGTTCCAAATATAAAATATAAATCATTATGTAATTTTATTCGTAATACCTATAAACACACCCATATATATTGGTCCAGTGTCTATAACATATAAACTATATAATAACACAACTTCAGAATAAAAAAGGTCATCCTTTATTTGGATGTTGATCTTAGTATTATATATATCTTCATACTTATATCATTGCTTCTGATAACATAAAAACATGCATAAATATAGAAGGATAAGCTAAAAATCCTTGTAATGTGATAATAAACATGTTGTTTAGATGTATGAGTTAATATTCATAACATGAGATCAAAAAATTATTGGATCACAAAAAAATAAATAGTAAGAATAAATAAGAGTAATGCTATATTAGGGATGTAAAAAATATATAAATAATTTTAATCCACCTCAAACAAAATACATTTTTTAATAATGTTATGTTGAATATGGTTTCTAAGAAAAAAAAACTTAATATGTTATCCTCACATTCCATGAACCCTAAATTCTATCTATTGAGATAAAATAATCAAACAACTGATTAGGGTGATGTATAATCCATTAAATTCAGTTCAAATCATATTAATTCACTCATATGTGTTACTTATTGAATAAAATAATATATAAAGTGTAAACGTTAAAAAAGTAGAATTAGGAAATATGTTACTTGATGATGTAACAAAGCATCCAAAATAATATATCATATACTTTGTCAATAAAAGGAGGGATTAAGTAAAATAGTATGTTAATAATTTCATATTGAATCGTAGGATATGAATATAGAGATCAATGTGATTGGGAAATAAAAAGAAAAAGTAGTTTGTGAAGTGAACTAATTAACAATGTTTTAATAGACAAGTAAAAAATTTAAGGATATATGATAATAATTTTTAAAAATATAAAAATGATACTTAAAATGTTATATTTAGATATATATTTTTTAAAACAATCATTTTTATAGATTTGATTCAAGTAATTAAAGAGAAAAATAACAATGATTCCTTTTATGGGGTTTGGATTAGAGAAATGATTGCTAAAAAACATAAAATACATGTATATTGATTGAAAAGATATGAAAAATGAAATTTTATACTAAAAATAATTATATATATCTTAAATATATAGAAAATAAGGGAAATAGTGAAATATGAATATAGAGAGAAAGATAGAGAGTATACACTGAATGAAAATGAAATGTTAGAGTGAAACACCTAATATCATTACCTGATTCACTTTGAAGGTAATATGACATTAAAAATAGTTTAATAACGATGTTAATTATATTAAAATAGAAACTCATTAATATTTACTTCATATATTATAATATATTTATTAATATATATTATTAATCTATATGATTATTCTACCCACATCAGTTATTTGCGATAGTTCGATTTATAATACCAATGTGTTGTCTGTATTATCTTAATTTTTTATGGTCTTTATAAAAAATTCTAATAATATAATGTTGTTCAATATATTTGGAAATTTTATTATTTTCATATAATAAATCAATAATTCTTTATTTAATCATTTTTAAAATAGATGGTGTTTCTTAATTAAGACTAGTTTAAGAGATTTAAATAGATCAATATAGTTTATTTTTTTTACCAATATCATACAAATTTTATCAATATAATCAATGAAATAAATCTAATATAATATTTTTTTTATAAATTCATTGATTTTTTTAGGATAACCATGATTGGTGGGAGTGAAAATGAAGCAACATCGTCTAATTAGGTAGTACAAACATAGCATAGTTTTATAATTTATTTTAAAAAGTCTAAAAGAGGATAAAAAATAAAAAATATACTTTTTATAAGTTAATTATATAAATATAATCCAACTAAAAGAATGTTTTTATAATGATAACTTATATATAGTGAAGTGATATGAGAACAAATAAAATGAAATCATTGAAATTTTAAAGACTTAACATTTTCACTGTGACTCCTCCTTTGGTATTTCTTTAATGATATAATTGAGTAGTATTTAAATTAGAAAAAAACCTTAAAAGTGATGATAGTATGGTTTGGAGAGGAATTCATCAAATTTATGTCTAGGAGATAAGACTAGAAGTGATGAAAAATTGGTGGAAAAGGGTGTATTTATATGTGCAAGTGTCATGAATCGAATCTAGTTTCCATCTAAACTGGCACCAAACATGGTCCGTGACAAGTCCCTAAGGGCATCACCTATCCCCATGGGCTGGAAAAAGTGCCTTAGTATCATATATTTTGGTTTGGGAATTATTTACACGAATATGGACACATAAAACATAAAAAACAATCGATAAACCGAATATGAAAATTCATGCCAAACAAGACTTAGAAAGAATACATAACTGAATAAATAGGTAAAAAAATAATACAAGTGGTCAAAGGACACATAAAATTGTAGAAAAATATCCCCAAGGACTCCACATGACAATGGGTTATCACCCACAAGCCGTCTCCACAACACCGCATCAGGGAAGGGAACTAAAAACCAGAACCACCATCACCGAAGGCATTGACTTTACCTGTGTCAAACATGAGCAGGTCTACTTTAACCCAAGGTGTGTAAGAATGGTGTGATCATAAGACCAATAAGACACCACCATGAGATTCCATAGAGTAAACTATACAAGATAAAAATCATGTCAGTTTTGATAAGCAGAAAATGGTGGAAAAAATTTCTTAAGAATAAAACTTTTAAATGTAAATAGTTTTCAAAGGGACTTTTCCATGAGTGAAAAAATTTATTTAAAACATGCAATATACAATATTTTCTAGAAAAAACCACCATATTCCAAAGATAAATACACAATAGTTAATGAGCACCAGTCCTAGGAACAACCCTAGGCATTAGGTAGTCTCGCTCCCATGTACCTCATACCTAGGTGTAAAGTATCCATAAAAAAATCCAATCTCATGAATTATACAATTTTAGGGAACATAACCACAACCTAGGGGTCCCCTATCATCATTAATATAGTTTTTTAGAGTTTTCATTATCCATTTTACTCAGTGAAATAAGGAAAAAACCCATCTGGATCACTAGCGTACTAGTACATATTCTCCCTCCTAGATACCTGGGCTTCCCCCTTCATGATCAAACCATTTTCTCATTATACCAAAATCCATTATCATATAAAAAAATTATTTATGTTCATAATAAACTCAAAATAGTATCTACACATGATTTTCAACACTTAAACCACTCAATAAAACTTTTAGGATTTCAATAAAATAACTTCACAAAACATAATGATGTTTTCACTCAAAATCCCTTAAAACCCCACTTTGAACACCATATGAATACCTATATTCGTCAAAAAAACATTTCATCACCCAAAAAATTTATACAAACCCATTACATGATTTATAAAACAATCCCATTTGGAAAAACGTAAAAAAGGCAAGAAAAAACACCCAATTTAACACAAAATTGGTACCTAAAAATCATTTACTTAAATTTTTTTACCAAAACAAGTTTTATCTGCAAGGATGATGAATGACAAGTTTTATAAAAATATAAATTCAGAAAATCTAACTCATCTAGCATTGATTACCCAAGGAATAACCTACCACAAATATCAAAACCCTTGAATCTTTGTGTGAAAATTCAACCACACCACCACCACACTACAAGGGACTTATATCAAAAAAGCCAGAATAATAGACCAAAAAACCTAACATTAAACCCTAGGTTCTAAACCCTACTTTTTGGACATAAGGAAAATCAAGAATAAGGGATGAAACCCAATGAAAAAGGAAGGAACTCTAAGAAAATTGAATGAAGAAGGAAGGAGACCCACTTACTTGTGGGATCTTGAAGAAATTGCCCCAAATACACTAGTAGTTGAATTTAAAAACATAGAAAAAATGAATGTGATGTTTGAATAAGGATGATAAGGACATCAGAAAACTTAAATGGGGGGAAAATGAGTAAAAATTGAAGGATTTATGAAGGAAACTATTCACATATTCAAATCTGGATGATTTGAGACAGCCTAACAAGTTCTTCCCTAATTCATGATGCATATGAGCTCCAAAGAGGGGAAAGAGAGAATAGTGGAATTCCAGGGTTTAGTGGGCTCAGGTGATACTTGGAATCACTAAAAAATCAAAAATATTAATATGATATTAACTAATTTTTTTTAAAATTAGAAATGGGCTTCCAGGATGGACCAAATTCATAATTAAAAACCCAAATTCACCATATTTATGTATTCCTAAAGGGTAAAAATTGATAATGTGGTGTTAATAGTACTGGTGAGGACATTTTAGAAGTGTAATGGGTGAAAAATATTAAAAAAGAACGAGTTATAAAAGAAATAAAATTTGTTTTTAAACTTGGAAATGGGATCACGGTATGTACCAAATCCTGAAAACTCACCCGTTCCTAAAACAATTCATGGAAAACCCCCACACAAAATAAATAATGGGAATTAAATGAAATGTACCTTTAAAATAATTCATGGATGTGACAATTCTCCACACCATGAAATCTTTCTATCTTGGAAAGTCAACCTGAAGGTGGATTAGAAAAAAGGGACATGTACTCTTCCTTGAAACATGATATTCGATCCCATGTATCATGTGTATCATTCCCATGATGCTAAAGAGTACAGACCAGTGGGATAGAATTTCCTCGAAGAACCTTTTATTGGAAGTCCACTATTTACACAGGCTGCTCAAAAATAGATAAATCATGCTCTATATCCAACTCCTACAAATTCAGTACATGGGATTGATATGAGTTGTATTTATTCAATTGGGAGACATATAAGACATCATGGATGGATGTCAACTGATTATGTAAGGCCAAACTATATTAATTCTTTCCAATACACTCATTGGTCACAAAAGGTCTGACATACAACGACGTCAACTTCCTTTTGTTTCCCAATCGACGATGGCCCAGACGAGGGGCCACTTTCAAGAATACGCTATCACCTACAGAAAACTCTAGGTCTCAATGCCTCTAGTAATCATATGCTTTATGGTGACTCTGAGCTATCAATAAGCACTGCCTAATCAACTTGACCTTCTCAGGCATCTCCTGCACCAGACTCGACCCCAGTAGTGAGGTCTCACCTACCTCGACCCTACAAAGGGGGACCAATAAGACTGACCATAGAGCACCTCAAAAGGATCCATTTGAATTGAGGATTGGTAACTGTTAATAAAATAAAACTAATCCAATCAAAAATTTCTATCCCAGGAACCTCCATAGTCTAGAATTCATGGACAAAGCACATCTTCAAAAATTTGATTCACCCACTCGGTCTGGCCATCTGTTTCAGGATGGTATGCCCTGATCATCTTAACATAAGACCCCAAGGCATTCTGAAGTCCTTCCCAAAACCAAGAATGGAAACATGGGTCTCTATATGATACAACTGCTAACGGAATACCATGGATCCTTACCACCTCCTGATGATACAAATGGACTAATTCATCCACTTTAGTTGTATCTCTTATTGGAATAAAGTGGGATGATTTGGTTAGATGATCAATCACCACGAAAATGGAATTATTACCCTTAGGGTTACGAGGAAACACAATAATAAATCCCATGGAGACCTCATCACACATCCATGTAGGAATGGGTAATGACTGGAGCAAACTGGGGGGCATTTGATGCACTGCTTTCACCTTCTAGAATGTGTAGGCTATTGACATGAAGTCTACGATGTATTGTCTCATACAAGGCCACCATAACTGTCATCAGACATCATAATATATCTTAGTGGAACCTAGATGGACAACCCACTTAGACTGGTGGCTATCCTCCATCACCACCTCTCGCAAAGATAATGATAGTACTGAATGTCCATTGAAGAAAAAGATTCCCTCGAAAGACGACGACCAATCATATAACATCTCCCCACCACAAATAAACTACTTTGACCACTGAAAAATCTCATCACTAGGCTGTTCCTATTAAATCAACTCGAAGAGAGGAGTCAACTGAATGATCTTCAAGAACACACCTCCACTGTGCTCCTTCATCTCCATATGCATCTCAGAAAATAGTGCCATCTGAGTCCACTCATAACTGGACTACCTCAAATCCTTCACAAGGACTATTCTATTCAAGGATTCAGCTACCATGATACGCTTTCATAGGGTATAGACAATGTCAAATTTGAACCCCTTAATGTACTCAATCCAATGACACTGCCATATGTTGAGGTCCTTCTGTGAGAAGATATAGGCCATGATTTTGTGATCAGAGTAGACCACAAACATCTCCCCAAAGAGGGAGTGACACCAAGTCTTCCAATCATGCATCACAGATGCTAACTACATGTTGTTGGTTGGGTAATTATTTTTGTGTGTTCAGAGTTGGAATGATCCATATGCCACCACGCGATCATCCTACATAAGAACACACTAAATACCCATAAATGAAGCAACACAATAAACCACATACCCCTTTAAATCCTTTAGAAAAATCTGAATGGGGGTGGTAATCAACCGCATCTTCAGCTCCTCGAAGGATTCATGACATTCTAGGCCCCATAAAAAATTCACCCATTTCTGAGTGAGTGCAGTCATGGGAGAAGTAATCTGAGAGAAATCCTAAACAAACCACATATAGTAACTAGCCAGACTGAGGAAACTCCTGATCTCGAACATGTTCTTCAGCTACTTCCATGACATAACCACACTAATCTTCTTGGGGTCCACCAAAAACCCCTTCTCTGATATCACATGCCCTATAAATTTTACCTCCCTAATCCAGAAAGTGCACTTAGATAACTTTTCATAATGGCAATTCTCTCAGAAAGTGCCCAGAATGATCCACCAGTTATTCTCATGTTCCTCCTCGGATCTCGAATAAACTAATATGTCATCCAAAAATACCATGACAAAATAATCTAGATACTGATGGAACACCCTATTCATGAGTTCCATAAAGACCACTAGAGCCTTGGTCAATCCGAAGGGCATGACCAAGTACTCGAAGTGGTCTTACCTACATCGGAAAGTTGACTTTGGGATATTTTCCTCTTTCACCCCGAGTTTATGATAACCCCAATGCAAGTTAATTTTATAAAACCACCTTTCCCCTTCAACTAATCGAACAAGTCATCTATTAAGGACAACAAATATTTGTTCTTGGTTGTTACCTTATTCAATTTATGGTAGTCAATTCACAACTGGACAGCCTTTTTTGCGAACACAGGAGTAGACCTTGGAGAGACACTTGGGAAAATGAATCCTTTGGTTTCTAATTCATCCAACTGTATCTTTAATTCCCTCAGCTCGGTGGGGGACAAGCGTTATGAGGGAAGAGACATCGTCTATGTTCTTGGTGCCAGATATATCGAGAACTCCACATCCTGCTTAGGGGGGAAACCTGAAAAATCATTCAAAAATACCTCGGTAAACTATTCAACTACATGAGGTAGTACACTGTCAAGAGATTGACCATTTTACACTATCATGTGTGATGATAACTGAAAAACAATATCTCCCAACTCTAGGAGTGGAGGTCCTGCATGACTCGACCGAGGGTCCCATTCCCCACCAAAAAACCTGACAACAACCATCAGGTTCAATGAAACTAACCCACTACCTATAGAAATTGATGCGTGGCTGGAAGTGTAATAGCCAATACTTGCCATGTTTTATGTCAAACAGTTCCATATATAGGACTATGAGGCCCCACTCCATCTCAAACCCTAATACAGAAAGTGAACACGACAAGCACCTGGCACCCTGCTCCTTCTTTCATAGCGGCGTCACCAACTCCATTGAAAAATACAACAACTCGGTTGGAAAATTTAGTGTGTCCACAAAATGGGCAGAAATGAATGATACAGAGGCACCGATATCAAATAGAGAAGCATCTATAGAAGATGTGATCAGAATGGTACCTCGAATTGTCGACAGTCCAGCCTCTGATCCTACTGGTGCCTGATCCACCTCATGGAGATGTCCGGTCTCTACCTGAGGACGACCACTAGTCTGTTGATGTTCCCTTAACTAGATCTACCCAAAATAGGACCCATCCCTACCACCACAACCACCAAATAGATATCCCTTTGTCCTCGATGGATCTAACTCTACTAGCACTCCTCTTGAAGCCACTAATCCTTCCCCACTATGAAGTGGACGTGCCACCCCACAAAAAGTGCTGGAAGTGAACCATACCTCCAAATTGATAATAGGGTTTCAGAGGAAGTGGGAATACGGTTTGGATGTAACCTGTTCTCCCGCACTGGTTGCACACGACCGATCTCGCATCAGAAGTCACAGATGAAAACTTCCTAGAAGAGTGGCCTAAACTAACAATTCCCTTTTTCACATGTTCCTCCAGCTTCCTTTTCTTCTCTAAAGAGCTACCAATTCCTACTACTGATACTATCATAGAAAAACTGACCCTATATTTCCATTCAATCTCCACCATGCACACTCGATCAACCACCTTAGCGTAGGTCTTTAGCTTAAAAAAGAAAACCTGGGAGTATATCTCTGGTCGTAAGCCTTTCTCAAACCTCTAAGCATTAGTTGGATCATTTGAGATGATTTCAAGAGCATACAGATCCAACTCAGGGAAAAGGTTGGCGTACTCCATCAAAAAAAGATCCCCCCTGAACAAGATCCATGAACTCTCGGGGCCAAGAATATGCCAAGACCTCAGGGAAATAATGTTCATTGAAGATGACTTTGAAATCTCCCCAATGCATCTACTCATTCTTCCCAGTTTGAAGTAACAATTCCCACCACCTGCAGCAGGGACTCTCCAACAGAAAAGTGGCACACTTCAACCTAAGCTCCTCAAGTGTCACGACCCGACCCTACCCAGGCTCGAGATGCAACTACCCCAAGCCCGCCTCCATAGGCCAGGGGATGGCGACCAGTAATGAAGGCACAACCAATCGGGGAGGCCTTTGCCTAAGTACCTGTACACAGACACACATCTCACTCAATGCAAAAGTGCAGAGAAAAAAGAAAAGCAATGTAAAGAAAAGTGAAACTGCTATATATAAACCACCAAAAGTGCATCGACCTCTAAACAGTACAAACAGGTGCTGAAGGTAAACTGAAAAGAAAAGGGTAAAAACATCCGCCCAACTAGAAAGGTTCCCCAACCCGGCAACAGGTAAAATAACAGTAAACAGCTGGGAGGGTCCCACACCTGGAACCCGACAACGACCACCACACGCAGTCCAAGCTCCCAGCTCCTAAGCTCCTCTAACGTCACGATTGACCTATCCATCATCTGCAAGGGAACACCAAGTGCAGGCAAAACCCATGAAGGGGTGAGTATAAAAATACTCAGTAGGATACCTTGAAGGCTTGAGGGAGCAACAAATGAGGTACCAAAGGGTGAGAAATAGATCAAATAGGGAATAATAAAGGAGTACAATAAGGAGTGTAGTAGAGTAACAGTAGAGAGTCCAGCTCAACCCAACAAGAGGAAAGAAGGTAGACTCGTCCAGACACAAGGAGATAGAAATGGTGAGAAGATGAACTTCCCGTCGAGTCTTCGCTACCTATAGCAGGAGAGTAGACTCATCCAACCATGAGAAGCTAGACACAGAAAGCACGTGGCATACCCCGTGCATCTTCGCCTCTCCTGGAGGGAGAGTAACCAAGCCCAAGAAGTGGGTACCCAAAACAAGGGATATATATATATATGCTCTGTCAAGAAACCCAAACAAAATCCTAAGGGGATATCCCTCCCGTAGCTCAGCCCAAGAAAGTGAGTAGCCAACAGTCCCAGAAGTAAACACCATCGATGCCCAGCATCCCACATTTATACCCCAAACTGCCAGTCGAGGGATCAAATCACTGCACCTTGATATAATCTGCTTTGGGCGGCACTGACTCGACCGTACGGGTTTAGGTCGCATCGCAAGGACGTGTCTCGGGGGGGGGGGGGGGGGTGGAGCGCTCCTCGTATTTGAGAGTTCTGGGGGAACGTCAAACCAGACCATGTCACTGCCCCACAATCGAGAGGTCTTATCAAAGTCGACAGGTGACCCCCTGCCCAGCCCCGCTAGAGGATCCCTGGAAGTCGACAATTTCCCACTATAGGGAGACCCAGAAACAGTCGATGGGTGCCACACTGCCCAGTCCCGTAACAGGGTAATCCACTAGAAGGAGACCCGACTAAATTTGGCGACGAGACCACTGCCCAGCCCAGCTGAAGGTAACCCAGCATCGGGGACCACCGCCCAGCCAAGCTGGAGGTAAGCCTGACATCGGGGACCACTGCCCAGCCCCACTGGAGGTAAACCCGGAACTGCTCTGGCCATCCCTGCTGGATGGTACTGCTCGGTGAACACCGCTACACTAGCCATCCCTACTGTATGGTAATCCACTGGCCATACTGGTTGGAAACAACCTCAGCTCTGCTGGTAACAACCTCAGCCCTAATGGTAACAACCTCCTAGGTAAAGGATCGATGCCCGCGTAAAGTGTTGGTCACACTAGATCTCTAATAACTCTACCATGGAACAGAAAGAAATGGGAGAAACTCCCCAGGCCTCTCAGGGAAATAATGCTCCAATACGATGAGTCCCTGTTGAAGAGGATCAATACAACTTATCCCAGAAAGTGGGTAAACACCCACACTGTATAAACACCCATAGTCGCAAAAGGTGCTGCAGTCCGGTGAAAGAGTCACGATACTGAAACCCCTCATAGTTTAAGAAACAGAGGAACCAAACCATCTATGTCAGCCAAACGAGAATAGAACTAGAGGAAAACTCAACCATGCTGGTCAAAAAACGAGAACCAAACCAGGGGAAAACTCAACCCAGCTAGTCATCAGACGAGAACAGGACCAGGGGAAAACTCAACCCTTCTGGTCAACAAACGAAAACAAAGGGACCCTCTACCTCATGGGAGGTCAAAAGTACGTAAAGAAGAACATGGCACACACATGGGTCCCACACGACTTGTGGCCCCAAGTCAACACCAACCAAACGCGCAAACGTTCTTAGGTACAAAAAATCACATGGACCTCCAAGCGCTCTCGTATACTCCCAGAGTATACCACGTCTCCAGCCTAAAGGCTAACGTTCACCCGGAACCCAACATCAACGTGAAGGTGTAACATAACAACTTCAACTTGCCACCTCAACGGAAGAGGCATAGCCAACCACATCTCGTTAAGCATTTACTTCACTCTCACGGTAGTGAATACGATCACACACCAAGGGTTATCTGCAATCACGACATGAAGAACCGCCACCGGTACACCTTTCGTGCTTCCAAATTTAATAAGATCTTGTAAGAGGCTCCGCTTGCCTGAATAGATTACACCATTGTAATCCTCATGGAAAAACATGCGGGATAGAATACTTACTTGCCTCAAATGGATATCCGATTGAAAAGTCACCAACACCACCTTACGCTCGAACAACGTCCCGTGATCCTGATCCTCGGCCATGAAAATAGTCGGGCTCATCGCACCATTGCGATCCCCTCAGGAAAACACGTCAAAAGGACTAATCACTTGAGTGGAACAAATATCCAATGAAAAAGATGCATTCTGGCGCACCAGACACGAGTGGAGCTACGCGGGACCCACATACCGATCCCGAAACACAATGAACAGATCACACCATTGTGATCCTCTTGAAAAAGTACACAAGGTGGACTATTCATTTGTCCAAAACAGCCACCCAGTGATAGAGATGGAAAATCACCATCAACACCCAAATGGCCCTCGTGGGGCCCGCACCATCATGCCGAATTAGAGCGGGCAGATTACACCATTGCAATCCCCTCGAAAAAACATCCAGAATCGACTGCTCGAATCCCCCAAATGGACGCCCGATGAGAAAGTCACTAATGCTGCTCGTAGCTCAAAAGACGGGCCGTGGGTCCCATGGCTGAACTCCAGTTCCAACGTCCGAAACCGCACTGGAAAACTCCAGCTCAACACCAGGGTCGCAACTCCATTGATGGTGCTCAAAACAGACATCGGAAAGATTCCTCAGAAAAACGTCAATTCACTTAAAGACGCGTCGTGCCTCTGAGACCCCCCATTTTAGGAATTAAAAATTCCCAATACCATCTCAAAAACTTCGTCTCGGCTCCAGGAAGAAACTTCCACAGACGTCATGCAAAATGGACGCCCATAGCGAAAATTACGGGTGTCTGAGTCACGGCGGGAAACACCCCTTGGGTTGGACCAGCCTGAACCGGCCGGTTCGGCCATACTGGGCTGGGCCATGGTTCAACCTCGCGGCCCAGCCACTGACCTACGGTCCACGCACCGACCGGCCTGTGGCCGGTCGCTTGGTCAATGCGAAGACCCATCTCTCACAGGTCTTGTCCACGCGCGGGGGTCGCGGGCCATGACCCCGCGGTCGCCGCGCCCCGGCGGCTCGGCCTCGCCGCCTGGAGCCGCCACCTCATGCGGTCGGCTTCGCCTCACGCCGGTGCCCAGCACCTCTGCTCTCGCCCGGTCCTCCGCCGAACAGCCGTGCCGCCATTCGAGAGCCCCTCCAACGCCTCCTTAGCCTCGCCGGACCGCCGGAAAACCCCCAAAACTCCCAAAATTCCCGTAGACTTCACTGGAACGCTGGGGCCTCCTCATAACTCCGATTTCAATTTCGAAAGATGTGATGGAAAGAAAAAATGCATAATACACGTCCATGGGATTTGTTCGAAGATTTAACAGCAAATCAACGCATAAAATTTTATTCAAAGGAAGGTTCGGAAATGAAAACGCAAACCAAAACCTCCTACCTGTTGGGGCGTTGCCCGACGCTTCACGGAGGGTTCGCTGCCGCGCCGCTGCTTTGCCGGAGCTGCCTCGCCGGAGTGGAAGAGGAGAGGGAGGAGAATTCTCCTACTTATTTCTAGGCGAAGAAGAAGAAGAAGAAGAAGAAGAAGAAGAGTGAGGGGGTGGGTTATGTGTTTAAACAGAAATCACTTAACCACACGCCCGCCGGCCCGAACCCGAACTCCCGATGGGGTCGGGATTAAGTCACCCCTAGGATAAAAACCATGCTCTGAATGCAACGAAGGTCTCATAATTTTAATCCAAGACCCCATTCAATAGTTTTAAAACTGAACGCCCAAAGCCGCCAAATTTCGAAAACGCCCCAGGGACCATTTTTCACAGACGACCCGTGCCCGTGAAACTTATACCCCTCCTAGGGTAAACGACACATTACAAACTCAAAGGTTCCCTCATGTTTTCTAATCTGATCCACCGTTTAAGAGATACTTGAGTTAAGCCATTAGACGAATAAATTAATTATTTAATTTATCCGTTCCACGCTCCGAATGTGAGCGAGGGGTCCAAACACCCCATGCTGACAAGTTTTATGTCGTTCTTAGGGTAAAAACCCCATTCCAGAACCATCCGTACACTCAGATCTCTGATCCGGATCACCATTTAGGAGTCATCCCATTTATTTTGCATTCCCAGTGTGAACGCACTGAAAATTTAATTCTAGCCACACCGGGGCTCTAAATCGCACGCCGTCTGAAGGTGCTTCTCTAGAATATCATTATGAATACTACAAATTATTTCGCAGAAAAAACTGGGTTCTTACATCATTCCATACTTCAAACTTTTCATCCCTGAAAAGCAAAACCAGGGAATAACTCAGGGTACCCAGCCCGCACCTGGCTCTCCCGTACCCAGAAGAACTCTTGCACAGATCTGCGCCACCGCACATAGACCAATGGATTTGTTCTGTTCATGTGAGGTCAGCTCTCGCCGATGACGTGCATAGAAGCATGCACACGTATTTTCAGGTGAGTCATGCGGGAGACTCTATGCACCCAAAACAGCCTTTGGGGTAAGGGTAGGGCAGTAGGGAACCTCACCATCCCATCGCACGGTCACAAACGGCCTGAAGGTTCTTGGGGGTAGCTCACCTCCCCGACCAAACCTCAATGTTGCACGCCGCGACTGGAATCACCGCCCGCACCTAGAACAAGGCCCAGTGATTCCCTCCTTCAGAATATCCATATGGTGAAACACCCAAGTATATCTGGTTACACAAGATTTCACAGTCAATTTCTCTCAACCAAGACTCTCTTACATGCTCAGAGAGTAAAGGAGTTAACACCATCATCTAAAGAAAAGGTCTCATGCCTTTTACCTTACCAACACAGTGTTACACCGACGCCCTGTGACACCCTGGTAACAACTCAAACAAGGATCCAGGAGAAAATAATTTCACATACAGAGTCTAACAATTATACTACAAAAGTTGAAGAGCTGTAGAGCATACCTCTTATCACCACATGCTCTGCAGGATCATATACATCCAAAGCTCGCAGCTGTCCGCGGTTCCAACTGTCAGCTCCCAGAGCCTGACGTGAACCGCCTAGTGGTGATGGGAAGACCACGTAAAGTCATCCCACACTACCAGCTCCTCCCACTCCTCTACCATCACCACCTCTTTGGGCGCTACTCTGATCACGGTGCTGCCTCTGTCGTGGTGGTGCACCTGCTGCCTGCCTGAAGCTCTCCACATGCCTGGTCAGGCAGTCTCGTGCCAGGTGACCTCGCCCATCGCAGGTATAAAACTGAATCTCTCTGGGGTGCACTGGTGCCCTCTAGTGCCACTATGGTGTATGACCACGCCCCTGAGTCCGGTTGTTAGAAATCCACATGTGTCGAGGTTCTGCTTGCCGACGCCTGCTAGCTGCGGCAGACCTGTCGGCTCCAACATGCCTGCTACCACCACCAACTCCAGAACGTGACAGGAATATCTCTGTCACCAGCGCCTGATCTAGCAACCTGGCATATGTGGAAAATCCCAAGGGTACTATGACAGCATGAATATCTCAGCGGAGACCCTGGTCAAACTTCCGTGCTCAGATGTTGTCGTCATAGAGCAAGTCCGGGTAAAAGCGTGCATGGTCTGCGAAACTAGCCGCGTACTCGGCTACCGTCATCCCTCCCATCTGAAACTGTAGGAGCTCCTGAATCTGAACGGAGTGAAACAGGAGGGGAAAAACTTCTCACGGAACAACAACTGAAATTCGCCCACGAAAGCGACGACTAGTCAAGAAACTGAGTCACCAGACTCAACCAACGCCAAGCTACTCCACAAAAAAGGTTGGCTGTAAAAGGCACTATCTGATCTGTTGTCATCTCCACAAGCCTGAAAAGGCGAACCACTGTCTCTAGCCAATCCTCTGCTGCCTGAGGGTCTGTCTCACCACTGAACCTCAGCAGTCTCTACCACTGGAACTCATGGAGCGCGCTCAAGCTCAGCCTTCTCTACTGAAGCTGTCTGCTACTCAACAGGTGTGGGTGCTGCTACTAGCCCACCCAGAGAAGGGGGCGCACATAATGGGTCATGGACTGTGGCCTCGTAGCTCAACGGGTCGTCATCACGAACCAAAGCTAGTATCCTAGCTGGCTGTCTTCACGGAGACATCCTAAATATTATCAAGGAGTGACGCGGTCAGATGAAAATATATGTATATAACATTCACAACAATGGGGAGATGACTCAAGAACAACAGTCAAAGACTCAATCCTATGTGATGCACAAACCAATTTTCCCTGCAAAGAGTGTCTCAACATGCCGAGTCGACAAGTGGGTTATCAAGGTCCTGGTGAATAGATACATCAGCCGCCGCACCATCACTAGACTCCCAGGACTGAGAGCCACTCTCGAGACATGTTAACACTGTTTCCATAAATCCAAACCAATTACTTTTATTTTAGGGACGTCCGAACAACATCCCAACGAATGATCCACCTCTGATACGACTTTTTCATGACCTGACCCTACCCGGGATCGAGCTGCAACTACCCCAAGCCCACCTCCATAGGCCAGGGGCTGGCGACCAGCGCCGAAGGCACAACAACTCGGGGAGGCCTTTGCCTAAGTACCTATACACACAAACACACACAGAAAACTCAATGCAAAAGTGCAGAGTAAAAAAGAAAAGAAAAGTAAAGAAAAGTGCAACTGCTATATATAAACCACAAAAAGTGAATCGACCTCCAAACAGTACAAACAGGTGCTAAAGGTAAATTGAAAAGAAAAGGGGCAAAACACGTGCCCAACTATAAAAGTTCAACAAACCAGCAACAGGTAAAACAATAGTAAACAACTAGGAGGTTCCCACACCTGGAACCCGACAACGACCACCGCACGCGGTCCAAGCTCCCATCTCCTAAGCTCTTTTGACGTCATCATCGACCTATCCGTCATCTGCAAGGGCACACCAAGTGTGGGTAAAGCCCAAGTAAGGGTGAGTATAAAAATACTCAGTAGGATACCCCGAAGGCTTGAGGGAGCAACAAAGGAGGTACCGAAGGGTGAGCAGTAGATCGAACAAGGAAAAGTGAAAGAGTATAACAAGGAGCGCAGTAGAGTAACTGTAGAGAGTCCAGCTCAACCCAACAAGAGGAAATAAGGTAGACCCATCCAGGCAAAAAGAGCTAGAAATGGTGAGAAGATGAACTTCCTGTCGAGTCTTCGCTACCTATAGTAGGAGAGTAGAATCATCCAACCACGAGAATCTAGACACGGAAAGCACGTGGCATACCCTGCGCGTCTTCACCTCTCCTGGAGGGAGAGTAACCAAGGTCAAGAAGTGGGTACCCAAAAAAAGGGATACACACACACACACACACACACATATATATATATATATATATATATATATATATATGATTTTTCAAAAAACCCAAACAAGATCGTAAGGGGATTTCCATCCCGTAGCTCAGCCTAAGAAAGTGAGTAGCCAACAGTCCCATAAGTAAACCCCATCGATGCCCAGCATCTTGCACGTTTGCCCCGAACTTCCAGTCGAGGGATCAAATCACCGCACCTTGATACTATCCGCTTTGGGCGGCACTAACTCACCCGAACAGTTTTAGGTCACGTCGCAAGGACACGTATTGGTGTGGAAAGCTCCCCTCATACTTGAGAGTTCTGGGGGAACGTCAAACCACACCATGTAGTCGCAAGGTCTGCTCAAAGTCGACAGGAGAACCCCTACCCAGCCCCGTTGTAGGGTCCCTGGAAGTCGACGGGTTCCCACTACAGGGAGACCCGGCAAGAGTCGATGGGTGCCACACTTCCCAGTCCCGTAATAGGGTAATCCACTGGAGGGAGACCCAGCTAAAGTAGGCGATGGGACCACTGCCCAGCCCACCGGCAGGAAAACCCGACATTGGGGACGACTGCCCAGCCCCACTGGAGGTAAACCTGAAAAAGCTTTGGCCATCCCTATTGGATGGTACTACTCTGTGAACACCGCTGCACTGGCCATCCCTACTGGATGGTAACCCACTGGCCATCCCTACTGGAAACAACCTCATCTCTGCTAGTAACAACCTCAACCCTACTGGTAACAACCTTCGGGGTAGAGGATCAGTGCCCACGTAAAGTGTTAGTCACACCGAATCTCCAAGAACTCTACCAGGGAACACAAAGCAACGGGAGAAAATCCCCAGGCCTCTTAGGGAGATCACGCTCCAATCCGCTGAGTCACTGTCGAAGCGGACCATGACAACTCATCCCAGAAAGTGGGGAAACACCCACACTATACGAACACCCGTAGTCACAAATGGTGTCGTAGTCCGGTGAATGAGGCACGGTACTGAAACCCCTCACAGCTGAAGAAACAGAGGAACCAAACCATCCATGTTGGCCAAACGAGAATAGGACCAGAGGAAAACTCAACCCTGCTGGTCAACAAATGAGAATTGAACCAGGGGAAAACTCAACCCTACTGGTCATTAGACGAGAATAGGACTAGGGGAAAACTCAACCCTGCTAGTCAAAAAAAGAGAACAAAGGGACCATCTACGTCATGATAGGTCAAAAGTATGTAAAGCAGAACATGAAACGCACATGGGGCCCACACGACGTGTGGCCCCAAGTCAACCCCAATCGAATTCACAAACATTCTCAGGTAAAAACAACCACACGGAACTCCAAGCGCTCCCGTATACTCTCAGAGTATACCACGTCTCTAGCCAAAAGGCTAACATGCACCCGGCACCCAACGTCAACATGAAGGTGTAACGTAACAACTCCAACCTACCAACTCAATGGCTGAGGCACAACCAACCAAATATCGTTAAGCATGTACTTTACTCTCACAGTAGTGAACGCGATCACACGCCAAGGGTTATCTGCAATCACGGAAAGAAGAACCGCCATTGGTACACCTTTCATGCTTCCACATTTAATAAGATCACGTAAGAGGCTACACTCACCAGAATAGATTACACCATTGTAATCCTCATAGAAAAAAATGCGGGATCGACTACATACTCGCCTCAAACGGATATCCGACGGAAAAGTCACCAACACCGCCTTACACCCGAACGACGTCCCGTGATCCCGAGCCTCGTCCCCGAAAACAGTCAGGCGCATCGCACCATTGCGATACCCTCGGGAAAACACATCAAAAGGACGAATCTCTTGAGTGGAACGAATATCCGAAGAAAAATATACATTTCGGTGCCCCGTACATGAGCGGTGCTACGTGGGACCTACATCCCTGTCCCGAAACACAATAAACAGATCACACTGTTGCGATCCTCTCGAAAAAGTAAACACGGTGGACTATTCATTTGTCCAAAATGGTTGCCCGGTGATAGAGATGGAAAATCACTGTCAATGCCCAAACAACCCTCGTGGGGCCTGCACCATCATGCCGAATTAGAGCGGGCAGATTTCACCATTGCAATCCCCTCAAAAAAACATCCAGAATCGTCTGCTTGCACGCTCCGAACGGACGCTCGATGAGAAAGTCGCTAAACACCGCTCGTAGCTCAAAAGACGGGCCGTGGGACCCAAGGCTCAACAAAAGTTCCATTTCCTGAAACAACACTGGAAAACTCCTGCTCGATGCCAGGGTCGTAACGCCACTGACAGTGCTCAAAACGAACGTTGGACGCGTCTGCACCGTCCAAAACAAGATTCCTCAGAAAAACGTCAATTCACCTAAAGACGTGTCGTGCCTCTGCGGCCCCTCGTTTTAGGAATTAAAAATTCCTGAAACCATCTCAAAAACTTCTTCTCGGTGCCAGAAAGACACTGCCATAGACGACATGCAAAACAGATGCCCGTAGCGGAAATTATGGGCGTCAGAGTCGTGGGGGCAACGCCCCTTGGGCGGGACCGGCCTGAACCGGCCGGTCCGACTGTTCTGGGCCGGGCCGCGGTTCAACCGCATGGCCCAGCCGCTAACCTGCAGTCCACGTATCAACCATCCTGTGGCCGGTTTCTTGGTCTGCACGAAGACCCGCGTCTTGTGGGTCTTTTCCCCGCATGGGGGTCGCGCACCGCGACCCTGCGGTCGCCGCGCCCCAGCGGCTCGACCTCGCCTCTTGGAGTCGCCGCCTCACGCGGCCGGCTTCACCTCGCGCAGCCGGATTCACCTCGATCCGGCTCCCAATAACTCTACACTCGCCCGGTCCTCTGCTGAACACCCACGCCGCCGTCCGAGAGCCCCGCCGCCGCCTCCTGAGCCTCGCCGGACCACCGAAAAACCCCCAGAACTCCCGAAATTCCCGTAGACTTCGCCAGAACATTGCGGCCTCCTCATAACTCGAATTTCAATTCCGAAAGATGCGATGGAAAGAAAAAAATGCATACTACATGTCCATGGGATTTTTTCAAAGATTTAATAGAAAATGAACGTATAAAATTGAATTCAAAGGAAGGTTCAGAAATGAAAACGCAAACCAAAACTTCCTACCTGTTGGGGCGTTACCCGACGCTTCACGGAGGGTCCGCCACCACGCCGCTACCTTGCCGGAGCTTCCTCGCCATAGTGGAGGTAGAGAGGGAGGGGCTTCCACCAGTTGCTGTTTAGGAGAAGAAGATGAAGAAGAAGAGGCAGGTGGTGGGTTAAGTGTTTAAATAGAAAACACTTAACCACCCGCCCGCCGACCTGAACCCGAACTCCCGACGGGGTCGGGATTAAACCTCCCCTAGGCTATAAACCACGCTCTGAATGCAAAAGAGGTCTCTAAAATTTAATCTGAGGCCCCATTCAATAGTTATAAAACTGAACGCCCAAAGACGCTAAATTATGAAAATGCCCTCGGGGCCATTTTTCACAGACGGCCCGCGCCTGCGAAACTTATACCCCTACTAGGGTAAAATGAACGTTACAAACTCAACGGTGCCCTCAGTTTACCAATCCGAGCCACCGTTTAATAGATACTTGAGTTAAGACGTTAAACGAATAAATTAATTATTTAATTTATCCGTTCCACGCTTCGAAAGTGAGCGAGCGGTCTAAACACCCCGTGCTGACAAGTTTTATGTCGTTCCTAAGGTAAAACCCCCATTATCAAACCATCCGTACACTCAGATCTCTGATCCGGATCACCATTTATGATTTATCCCATTTATTTGGCATTCCTAGTGTGAACGCACTGAAAATTTAATTCCAGCCACACCAGGGCTCGGAATCGCACGCCGTCTGAAGGAGCTGCTCTGGAATATAATCAATAATTTTCCAAAGTCTTTTGCAGAAAAAATGGGGTTCTTACATCATGTGTATCTATGAACTCTAACATTCACTCGATCTTTTCAAGCCATTTCTCTACTTCCTGGGGTTCTATGCTACCTCATAAGGTATGAGGCTTATTTTCTAGAATTTTTTGGGCCTTTTCTTTCCTATGATCAGTATAATCCTCTCTAACAGAAGATAGAACATGATATGGTCCATGTCTTAGTGCTTGGACAGCCTGAACCACAACCTCTCCTAGCCTCTAATCAAGTGGTGAGAGAGAACTCTATCCGGATTCCTCCCATGGGTGCATGGGAGCTTTCCAGGGAGGCATGTTGCTACAACAAGGAAATAGTCACAATAGAAAAATAAGTACAAAAATTATGAAAATCTCATCAATGACATTGAACATAAATAATCCAAACAAATTACGACGATTAATGAAATAACAACCCCACCCCACCCGATGTCCACGTGTAGTCTGCAGCCCAAACATCTCACCTGATTTTGAAGTCAAACAAAAAATTCCATTATACCATGGTGACTTGAGGTATTCCAAGAATGGTGTGGGGCAAGAACCCTACTCATGACCAAAACTCCATGAGCCAACAGTCCTAGCTCCTTTCTATCTTGACTCATCCCAAAATAATAATACAACCTAAAAACATTAACCACCTCTAATATCATCTTGTCACGAACCAAATCTTGTAACCATCAAAACCAGAACCAAACCTGACCCATGACAAGGTCCGAAGGGTGTTTCCTATCCCAACAGTCTATAAAAAGTGCCTGGTATCATATATTATGTTTAGGGAATGATTTACCTGAATGTGGATACATAAAACAGAAAACAAATCAATGAACCGAATCTAAAAATTCATGCCAAACAAGACTTAAACAAAATAAATAACTGAATATATAGGTCTAAAAATAATAAAAAAGGTCCAAGTATATATAAAAACATTATAAAACATCCCCAAGTACACTACATGTCTAGGGGTCATCACCCACAAGGTTCCTCCACAACGTCACACCACAGAAGGGAACTAACAACCCAAACCACCATCACCAGATTCGTTACCTTTACCTTTGTCAAACATGATCAAGTGTACATACACCCAAGGGGTGTAAGAAGGGTTTGTGCCTAAGACAAATAGGACACCACCAATAGATTTCATAGAGTAAAAAATACAAGATAAAAACATGATAGTTTTGATAAGCAGAAAATGGTGGAAATAATTGTTGAAGAATAAAAATTTTAAATGTAAACAGTTTTCAAAGGGAATTTTCCACGAGTGAACACATTTAAGTAAAACATGTATGATACTTTATTTTATAGAAACACCCACCATATTCCAAAGATAAATACACAATACTCAATGATCACTAATATCTAGAACACCCTTAGGCACTAGGTAGTCTTGCACCCCATGTACCTCGTACCTCGATGTAAATTATCCATAGAAAAATCCATTATCAGGCATGAGCCACTAGTAGGGAACATACCCATAACCTAGTGGTCCCAAATCATCATCAATAATATTTTTTTAGTGTTTTCTTTATCCATTTTGATCAGTGAAATAGGGACAAAACTCATCTGGATCACTAGCGTACTAGTACATACCTTCCCTCCTAGATACCCAGGCTTCCCCCTTCATGATCCAAACATTATGTCATGATAAAAAAATACATTTTCACATAAAACATTAGTTCTATTAATTATAAACACAAAGCAGTAGCTACACATGTTTTTCACCTCTTACACCACTCAATAAAACCCTTAGTATTTCAATAAAAAAACCTCACAAAACTTAACAAATTTTTGCACACAAAATCCCTTAAAACACCACTTTGAACACCATTTTCATAACTGTATTCATAAAAACATAACTTTTAGCACCCAAAACATTTCTAAAAATCCATTACATGAGTTATAAAATAACCCCATTTGGCATAACATAAAATAGGAAAGTAAAACACCCAATTTAACACAAAATTTTTTACCTAAAAATCATTTTCTTAACAAACGTCACCAAAACCAGATTTTGCAGCAAGGATGATGAAGGATAAGTGTGCTAAAAATATAAATTCCGAAAATATAAATCAGCTAGAATTCATTACCCATGGAATCACATACCACAAGTATCAAAACCCTTGAATCTTTGTGCGAAAATTCAACCACACCACCACCGCACCACAAGGGACTTATATCAAGCCTAAAACCAGCATAATAGACCAAAAAACCCAATATCAAAGCCTAGGTTCAAAAACCTACTTTATATACATAAGAAAATTCAATAATAAGGGATGAATCCCCATGAAAAAGTAAGGAACTAATAAAATTTAATGAAGAATGAAGGAGACCCCCTTACTTCAGGGATCTTTGAGAAATTTCCCCAACTACCCTAGTAGCTGAATTTACAAATAGCCAAAAATAAAAGTGAGATTTGAATAAGGCTGATAATGTCATGTGAGAACTTAAATGGTAGAAAAAGAGTAAAAATGAAGTATTTATGAATGAAATAAGTTACCTCTTCAAATATGAATGATTTGAGAAATCCTAGGATGTTCTTCCCTAATTCACGATGCATATGAGCTCTAAATAAGGGGAAACGTGAATGGTGGAATGAATGGGTTTAGTGAGATCAGGTGAGACATGGAATCACTAAAAAATCATAAAATTGGAATATGATATTAACTAAACATTTTTTTATTAAAACTGGAAATGGGCTTCCATGATGGCCTAATTCCTTAATTAAAAACCAAAATCCACCGTATTTATGGAATCCTAAAGGGTCCAAATTAATATTGTGGTGTTAATAGGTCTAGGGAGGCCATTTGGGAAGTGGAATGTGTGAAACATATTAAAAAATGTAAGATTTATAAAAGAAACAAAATTGGTTTTTAAATTTGGAAATGGGCTCATGGTTTGGCCAAAATCATGAAAACTCACACTTTCCTCCAGAAAATGCATGGAAAAATCCCCCAACAAAGAAAGAAAGGAAATTAAATGAAATGAAATTTTAAAATAAGTCATGTATGTGATAGAAAGTGAGATATATTTTTCAATAAAACGTTGGTATTTTTATTATAATTGCTAAAGGAAATTATCACTATATATTATTATAACTCATAATAGTATATTAATTGATAATATATATTTTCATGAAATTTATATAATAAAGAAACTAAACATTATAATTTTAATACTTATTTCATAATAAATAATTTGATAATTTTTTTTATTTGAAGAGAAAATAATCTATACATTGGGGATTTATTGATAGGATTAGAAATAAATTTTAAATTTTAATTACACAATTTTCATATTAAAAAAATGGTCTTATAAATTTTTTAAATATTTTCAAGTATTTTCGAAATGACGATGATATAATATATAATAAAATATATATAGGAAATATATTTAATTTATACACCAAACATGTATCATATTAAGAAAAATTTCAAAATTTATTCCTATGAATTCTTTGATGTGTGGACGATAAAAAGAGATCATTTTTATTAAAATTAATTTCTAAATTTGGAAATTAGAGTTAATAAATTTTAATAATTTTTTTAAAATAATCCAAAACATACATCATAATTATTTTTCACATACAAATACATTAATTTATATAATTCTATAAATCATTTTATACTAATATATCATTTATATTTATGTATTATATTCTCAATAAACATATATTATTAGATATTTTTCTATTAAAAAGACACATTTCTATATTTTAGTGGTCATTTAATATTATCAACTATATTTATCTTTTTCAATGGTCATATAATACATATAATCCCAATAAATACCTATTTTTTCATTCTATAGATTTTTCTCATGTTTTTCTACTCTAATTTTATTAAATTCCTATAATATTAATAATGATTTGTCTTATTTTTTACAACGTTTTTTCTGGGTGGGATATTTTTAGTCGATCAATATGTTATGTATTTTCATATTATAGTAATATAGTTTATTTTTTTCTTATCATAATGTAAAATTATTTTCCTTCCATAGTTTATTTTTATATTGTAAATAATTCCCTTTGTTAATAAAATAAAATGGTATTATATATATATATATTTACAAAATACATTATATATTATTATGATAATAAAATATACATTTAGAATACAATTATTCATGTGGAATAATCTAGGTCATTACACTAATGAAGAGTAGTTTTAGAAATTAGTAGTTATGGTTTTAATAAAATTTTAAGAAGATATTTTAATGCCATGTTTAATATAAGTAAGAATAATTTAAAACTATGATGATTCATATTAAAAATGATATAACATTTCCCTATGAGTGAATAAAAATTGTAACAAAAAACAATGATGAGAAAATGTATGAATTAAATAACATTTAAGAGAGAATTTTCTAAAAATATAATATTGTATTTATCATTCATTTCATTAACATGAGATTTAAGAACAAAAAAATAAATTAAGTCTTTTATAATTGTGTTTAATATTGTATAGAATAATTTAGGGTCACTCCCTTTCTAAGGGTTATAAATTTTTGCAGAAGAAATTTAAAAGGACTGATGGTGTGGTGAGAACTCAAATTTTGTGGTATAGATTATAGTGAAATCTATTCTAACATTTGTTTCTATTAGGGAGTCCATATGAACATTCCATTTAAACTTGGAAAAGTAACATTAGGGATGATCTAGCACAATTCATGATAGTCTAATAATTATATTATGAGAATATAGATAAAATAGAGAGTAAAAAATTATAAAAATCATGGATACCCTATCATTTGATCAAATAGTCGAGTAATACTATTATGAAAACAAGGCTTGACATAGACAAGGTCATTTTTGACCACCTATAGGGATTATTTATGGAACCTCAATATGGTTTAAAATCCTATAGGGTTTATGGGAGTGTCTGAAGATATGTTTTTTGACAACAAGTATTGATTTATACATATATTAACCAAACTTAAATCAAGGAATATTTTATTTTCAAATTTAAATTATTTTAGATTTCAAATTTTACTATAGAAAGAAATAATTAGGGGCACATTTTGACTTTTTATCATACCTCCCTTCTTTTAACTGTTTTAATAATGTTGTAAAATATATATAGTATTTTATTTAACTTATCACAATTATAATGATATAGAATTATTAAGGAATAATTGATTATTTATGGGAAATATAGAAATTATCAAGAAGTTATTAATTGTTTATCATTTCAATATTTTGATAAACTATTTTACAATGATAAATTTTGGATTATTTTCAATGGGAAGTATATTTCTATAATTAAATTTACTAATCATTGAATACATGAAAAATATTTGATAATAAGTATAATTATTTATGTAAATAGTATGAATAATTCATGAGTATTAAGTGAAAATTAAGATAGTGTATTGAAGAGGCTATGGGTATATCATGTATTCATTTATTAATATTAGATCAACAAATAATTTATATAATGATTCCATGTAGATCATTTTAAATATGAGGACAAGTCTAAATTTTCATGATATAGTACATGTGACATGCAACTCCTAAAGAATAATGAGTTTGATCCTTGATGTCCTGAGTTAATGAGACTTCTTATGATTTAAAATTTTTATATAATGATGTAAAATTATTATTTAAAATTTATTTGATGATATTTATTTATATGAACAATTTTTTGGATGAGTTATAAGGATTCCATGGTACTCCTTCAAAAAATTTCTAAACAAATATTTGGGGACAATCTTATGAAATAGATATTGATATTATTAATATGATATCCTAGAGAACCATGAAAAATTCCCAATAATACTAACCTATTAATGAATTTTTCTATATTAAATAATATTTTGGTAGAATTGGATGATTCAATATATCATGATTGTCAAATGTTAACTAAAATATGATGGAAAAAATGTTCATGGATCAGGTTTTGTGATTTCCATTATTATTCATATTAATCTTTTTTGTGACATAGTCCAATTGTAGGTGAATTTCAATTCATATGACAAATAAAAATGTCTACTTTCATATACAACATTTTACATGGGATAGTGAAAAATGATATTATTCAAATACTTGTTTCATTATCCCCCACTTCTCTTAGTTTAGTGTTGAAAATGTAAAATATGATAATATATTCTCATTATTATTCATAACATTGGTTTTAAGATATATGTTGATACTTCTATGTGTTTATTTATATTATATCCAAATTTCATAATTTTTAGGTACAAAATGATCCATTCAAGTATTTAGTTATATGTTCTCCAAGATATCACCGATAAATGGGGGAAAAATTTATTGACTACTTTTACTTTATTACATTCAATTATTTGAGTTGGAGTTATAGGATCCATATAGGGGATTATTCATCATGATAAAATTCATATAAATTCAACTCTAGTAGGAGATAATGGTGCATCAAATTTTATTCATCAGATGTTGATTTTAAAATGATATATGAGATATAATTTTATTAATTTTTATTATAAAATTTCTATTATACATGTAGTATTTCCATGTGTGGTAGAAGATTCATATTACCCATTAAGGGATATGCACAATGAATCCATAAATGGGAAGTGCAATTATAGTTATCATTATTGTAGTAAAAGTGGATCATATCAAGGATGGGGAAGATGAATTAGTTTCTTGGTATCCTATAGAATGATGTAGTTAAAAGGATCCCTTTGTTTTATAATATTTTTAAATATGAATATATATACATTTAGATTTATATTTTTAGTGAAGTGGATAAATATTATACATATCATGAAATGGAATAAATCATAGATGATATTGTTATCATCCATGATGTGTGTTGATATTTTTGGTTCTGTTATAAATTTATTTGTTTATTTTTAACATAGATAGTAATAGTTTATATGAGCTTCCACAATACATATGATTACTATAAGTAGTATTATTATTCACACCAACTTGATAACAAGTTTATTTTATTCTCTGGTGATCGTCATTTACAGCAATCATGGCTAGTGGGTGATAATGGAAACTCTAGTATGATGGAGATATTTTATTTGATTTAATAGAGTCTTCATTAGGGAAATGAAATTGGTTCCACCCATATTCAATTTAATTCCTCATTACATATGTTAAAAATTTTCTATTTGAATATATTTTTTTATTTAATTATAATCTTTTAATTGAAAAGACACAACCCACAATGACCCCTCATGATCTAGGGAGAAGCCTAGTGTGACACCCAAAGTTAACCTTTTATAATCATGGTGATGGTGGAAAGAAAAATCTAGGGAATCCACGCACACTAAAGTCCATAGTCTAAAAATATTTTCACCATGATAAAAACCTCCATATATAATATAACAATATAATGATATACATATCAATGATCTGTAATATGAAATTAATGGGACATAAACTAGACATCTATAAAATTTAGTATATTGTATCATTATAGATTAAAATTAAATAAAAATGGACAACATTTTGAAATAAATACATACTATATATTAAATGAAACTAAAACTCTATATCACACTGGATCCTTTTATTAATAACAAAATATTCCATCAACACATGGTAGCATTGACACTAACTAAACTAGAACCATGTTCATGAAGGTCACCCCCATAACAAACATCATCTGTATAGACATAACACATTTGGATAAAAATTCCATTAAGGGGTGATTAAAACACTACCCAATATGATTATTTTAAAACAAAAAAAGACAAACTAAAATTTGGTCAACACAAAAATATAACCATGATATGCATTACAAAATCAAGATAACACCATTTAATGAGAAACATGATCTTCATATCCTATCTCCATAGGTTAGATTACAAACTCAATATGAAAAAATGTGAATATCTTAGGAAATAGATAAAATATATCCTTAAATTCACAGAAATGTTATACCCCTTTTTTGAAATGTAATGGGGTAACCTTGTATCATTGAGATGTGGGATTTAGTTGAGAAATAATGAACCCAATAGAGGATCTATAACTTGTTGGGTAGAATTGAAATCGAGAAAGGGGATTTTCTAATCCATTAGTTTAGGACCCTATCCCCAATATAAACTTGGGTCATAGACTCCAAAATGTGTATGAAGGAAACAACCCTAATTACGAGTGCACTATAATGGGTGATACTAACCTCATGTTTTCTCCCATTATATCTTCCACACATTATCACTATATATTTGATACAATGTAACTATACCTCCCCATAATTACATAAAATAAATCCATAATGACTATTATGTTGTTACAACTCAGTCCATCCCATGATCATGATATTTCCCACTTTGGGGATAGCCCACATTTTTTTCTTTCCTCGAGCTCTGGCCCTTAGGAATTCCCCAGGAAAAGGAGTCATGATGTGAGAGGTATCCACACCACATTATAAAGGGGTGCTCCGTGATCCTCATCCTTTGATGCAGGATTGCCACAATACACCCACTAGAAGGGCACAACAACCTCACTAGCACATCAAATGGAATCTGGATCTGATACCATTTGTAACTTCCCAGTCTAGCCCATTACCATGATATTGTCATCTTTGGGCCTATCCCACAAAAGTTTTCTTTTCCATGGCTTTTTCCCTCAACCATCCCTCAAGAAAAGGCCTCATGATGGGAGAGGTATCTACACCACCTTATAAAGTGGTGCTTCACAATCCCCCTCCTTCGATGTGGGAATTCCTTAATTATTATATTATTAGTATTATAATTTATTAATATTACGATAGATCTCTCACAAAGAGGAATTTTCATGGGGGATTCCTAAGGTTCAGAGTGCAGGGATAGAAAAACCACGTGGGATAGGCCCAACAAGGACAATATCATGATCATGGGATGGATTGGGCCATTACAAAGTTGATTAGTGGGTAATTTTTCCATTTCCTTACGGTTTTGTGTTGGTAGATAAGAGATTAGGATGCGTTTTTTCTTGGTATATAATCCTGGTTGGGACTAATCAAACCATGTATGGGAAATGACCAAGTGGCCCAGTTTGGGAATTATTGTTTACACAATTCAATTTTACTGTTGATATGATTTAACATTGGGTGACTGGTGTATTTTTCACTGCTAATTGATTATGTAATTTTTAAAATTTTAACTTGTCCTAGTATGGGAAGGATAGAGCATTATATTCATCATATTAGGCACTTAAAAAATCACATTCCATGTATATGACATGCCATGTAATTGCATTAGTTGGATTCCTACAAATTTTGGTTGTGTGTCTTTGGTGTAATTCCATGTTTTTTATTTTATTTATAATTACCAATTTTATAACATGTTTAGAAAATTATATTCCTTTCTTCTATGTTATAACATGATTTGGTCCTACCGCTTATGACAACACGCAAGATATTTTTCGATGTGTAAATGGATGTGTTGGTGGAAATAGATTGGTTTAATTTATGATGGGAGACAGTTTCAGTTGTAAGGTGTATAGGTTCTTCATGACTAGGAAAAGGGTAATTCGGGTATTCAAAACATTGAAAAAGGGATGATAAGGTTAAAATTTTGAAGTGAAAATATTTTTTTAAAAAATAGGATCCAAATGACACCTGTAATGTGTATGGGTGCTTTAGGGACTAGTAGATGGACATTCATATCACTAGACCATTAAGTATATGATAATGTTTTATGAAATAACCCTTTCAGGGTGTTTTAAAGCTTTTGAGGTGTCACAACTTCAAGAAGGGTTGTTTTTTAAAAACCAGAGATGGAATAATGGGACCCTTAGAGGACACGTTTTTGGATAAAAAGGAATTTGGATGATAAATTTTATTTTTATGATGGAATTTCACTAAATGTTAATTTTTTAAATATGATTTTTGATATATATTTCCTCTTTTTCCAATGGGGAATTGATTGAAAAACATGTTCCTTGTTGTGAAATGTTACTTTTGGGGTGTTAAAATTCATTGTAATGTTTAAAGGTTGAAATGAATTAATTAAATGGCATAAAATTGGAAACTAAAGTGACATCCTTTTATTAAACTCTCATGGAAGGTTAGTTTTAAATGTTTCCTATAGTATTCCTTGGAACTAGTCACAAGCATTTATCTGTAGGCTGTTTATTTTTTGAATGGATTAAAAGTAAAAGACGCTCTTGAGCCGATAGAATCTAATTTGCATGAAATAGTGATAGTTTGGATGCATATGATTTGTAAGGGGATAACCCATGGTAGGTAACACATTTATAACATGAGATTACATGATTCCACTTTAAGATATTTCATATTGGTTCTATTTTTGTGTCATTGTCCTAAGTAAGAATTTTGGGTTTCAAAAAGGAACCCTTGATCGGATGGGTAGTCACTGTATCTTGACCCTTTCTTTACAAATAAGCATTGAGGAATGCTTAGTTCACCAGGTTAGACATGCCTCATAGATGGAAAAATATTTAGGAGGTTGTGTGAACCTTTTTTTTGTACTTCAGTGATGGATGACTTGGTATATCATCATCCATGTTAATAGTTGTAGGAGATGACATGCCATTGGATTTTAGGATCTTGAGGTTGTATGTGTTGACATATGAGGTACTCATTTAGTGTTTTGTGATGTAACGAATCAGTTGATTTCAGTGTGATTGTTGATATTTGTGATGTTGTAGGTGCTTTCATGTCAACACTATAGTGGAGTTACTAGGGCGTTATGGAATGTTCATCATAGAACTCACGAGCACTCTTTGGGTATTAGGAGTTTTGACATGCCTGATGGTTTAAATTTCATAATTCAAGAAAGTTGTTTTGACATGGTGATTATGGTTCATGGAATGCCACATGTGTGTTTAAGCAGTTTCTGAAATAACTCACTTGAGAGAGGCTAGTCCTTCTTTTCGAGGACATGGACACTCATAAGGTTGGGAGAATCACATCGGTTCTGGTATATGTGTCAATGAATTCTTGGAATTACGACTTTGATGAGGTTGTATTTATGCACAACCCTTAAGAAACTCTCATGATTTTGGAATATTTTTAGGGGAAAATATTGAAAAAACATGAATTATTTTGGTGGTATAGGAGTTAGGGTTCATTTGTTGATGTGACTGTAGGTGAATCTTGGCTATTGTAATGACTCTTCTAGTAGTGGTTCGACTAATATTTTTGGCGACCATTAGTTTACTCTTACTGTGATCTTATGAATGAGATGTTCATGTCCCCTATCTTGACCTCATCCTGGAGGCACTAAGTTGGCATCGATATTTGGCCATGAAAATGTTTTAAAATCCACGGGGCTTGATAAGTGGTTTTTATCTAGGTTGTATGAGCGATGGGTGGTTCTTTGGGTTACACCATTATTTATTCTTAGGTCAATGATTTATAAAAATAGCCTAGAGATGGATTAACCTAGTAATGTCACCAAATGTTAGGTAAGGGATTCAGGGTATGTTCTTGTGTTATCTAATGAATTCCATGGGGTGGAAGGATTTGCAGATATGTTTGGGGTGTGTTAACCATCTAATCCGAGATCTTTGTGAAAGGTTATCCTGACGTGGCTTGGTTTGTTTCCATTTTTAATTGTGGTATATGATTGTTGGTGGAATCATTTCAATGTAATGTCATTAGTTTATGGGTGAGTGTGGTTGATGGTTCAGTGATGTCTTTCGAAGAAAGAATTCCCATCTAGTTTTAGTTGGCTATTCGAGATTCGACCATTCTTTTGATGAGGTCCCTTTTACGTCCTTGGATGTAATCAATTTTGCCAGTTAAATATGTCATGTTAGAAGCATCTCTATGATTCTTATAACATGCCCCCTTTCTAAATTACAGCTATGGATGTAATGTTGTTTGGAATTGGCCATTAAAATCTAATAAAATTTATGGAAAGCACCAATGGGATGATTGTTAAAGTGATTATGACAGGATCATGTCTCTAGTTTTACAGGCTTTGTTAAACACCTATTTGATGTTTGGGTGGGATTTTGAGCATTATATTGGATTTTAATGTTTTATTGCATTGGGATTGTGAAATGGTTAAGGGAGTGGTTGGGATTTGGAAATGCAATGTGATCTTTCAAATGAGACATCATGGCCATGCTAGGTTGGGTGATGCATTCATAGTTCCTGAAGGATTCTCCGGGAAAAGAAGTTTTAAGGTGGGTAGATTGTAGAAACTTGTGTTTTGGATGGGGTATTTTTTAGAGGGGCTTTGAACTTTTGGATATTAGTAAATTAGATGAATTTAAAACCATGAATTGAGAAATATTTTCTTCCAAGTGCCAGAACACTATGATGTGTGTCTTTATATAATTAAATTAAATTAATTAAATTTAAAACTAAAAAGTACAAAAAATTAAATAAAAATTAAGTTGGAAAAAATAATAAAGAAATGTTGTAATAAATAATAATAATAATAATAATAATAATAATTATTAATTTATTTTGGTGTTTTGGGAAATCCAAAGGGATTCCGTCCCATTCCTCCTTATGAGGTGTGATGCCCAGCTCCCCCCTTCTCCCTCACGAGGTGTGACCCCAATACCCTCTCCCTATCTAAGGTCAAAACCCTCCTACCAGTGACCTACCTAGAGTGCACCCCTCTTGGTAGTGATCTTCATCTGGCGTGATGCACCCCTTTTTGAAACCCTAGAGCGCATGACCCCCTCTCAGTGACTCCCTCTCCAGCCGATGTCCTTCTAGGATTTCTTCACAATTTCTCATTGAATCAATGAGGAATGGTCTTATATCCATTAACCTTCCAATTTATGATCGTGCCTTGGTCTCTATGTGTCTTTACATAGTACGACCAAACCTGGGGTTAGAGGGGTTGACCCGATTTTGGTTTTCTTTTAGTTTAGGGTTGTGTGAATTGTCTTTTGAGACCTATTCTTGTGGATTCCATCAACCAATGTTGAAGGAGATGAAATTTTGTTGTATTTAGTTCATCTCATACTGTTTAAGGAGAGTTTTAATTTTATTAATAAATACCTTTCAGATTATATTGTGGGTTTTGTGATATATGAGTCCCTGGTAAATTATTAGAGGTGTTTGGATCTTGCCGCATTAATTTTGGGTTCCAATTGATGTTATAGTGGGTTTTGTTCAACGATTGAGGACAGACATGCTTGCACATAAGGTATTCATAATATGTAATATATATATATATATATATATATATATTCAATGTAAATATTCCATTAGGTCATGGGGAATGCATGCATTGGATTAAGGATATATATATATATATATATGGAAGTTCCTGTGTTCAAGAGATAAGGTGATTGAGTTATTAAGGGTTGGATTGGCCATTCTTTGAGGTAGGGTCCTCAACCATGCCTTCAATTTAAAAATTCCACAGTTTTTTATTTAATACCTTTGATAAATTGGACAAAAATTCTAGAATGAATTGCCTATTTGTGCTAAATGATAGTTAGAGTACAAAATCATGTTTTTTGTATAAAACCACTCCATCAGAGGTGTGCTGCCATCAAGAAAAAACATAATGATTGGAATGGCATGTTTTCCAGGCTTGATAATATATGGTTTCATTTTATTTCTTTGTTAAAGGAAGTTGTTTTAAATTAAAGGATTTTGGTTTTGTAGTTAATATATGTTTTCCCTTGCATTCATGTTCATTCTCTTGGGTTAAATGGTTCTATTGAACTTAGATGGGATTAATGTGTGGGTATACCCATGTGAAATTAATAAAAGTGAATGATAATAAATGGGTGGGTATACCCAGGTGATATGATTTGAAGTAGGTGGTCTAAAATAAAATTCCCACACTTGTGATATTGATTATGTATATGCTATATAGAATTATTATATTAGTTTAGATATTGTAATTTCCAAATATTATTAATTAATTTGACAATTTTATTAATGATGGATCATTATGGAATTGTTGTAATTTTTAATGATGAAAAAGATAATTAATTTGATAATTAAGTATTGGATTTTTGGAATTGATGATTTGATAATTAATTGATGAATTTACTATCAAGGATTGAATTGGGGAAATGTGCCTATGATTGAATATTTAAAATTTGGAATTAAGGATAATTACTTGACATGTTAATAATAAAAAGGTGAATTGAAAATTAGTAATAATAAATAATAGATCAATTATTACATGTTAATTATGTGAATGGTTAATCAATTGTTTAATTGGTTAAAAGTGACGTGATTAATTTATTAATTTTCTAATTAATTATTGGTCTTGAATTAATTAATTTGTTAATTAATTAATGTTTTTTATGGATTGGGTGATAGACATGATGTTCTAGGCCATTGATGATATAAATACATGGTTGAATGAGGGATAGACATGATATTCTACACTTGTGATAGATCTATTTTTTTGTGGTGTTAGGCATGACATACTAAAATGGCGACTTCATGATAAAAAATGTGACCACATGTGCAAAAATTATTTTTGGGTTATTGAAATGATGTTCTACACTAGTGACTGTATGCAGAAAAATGTGACTGCATGTGTAAAAATGAGTTTTTGTGTGTAAAAATGTGATTGTGTGTGAAAAAATGATTTTTGGGTGTTAGACATGATCTTCTATACTAGATATATGTATAAACTAGAGAATATGTGTGATGAAATGGATTTTGGGGTGATATATATGATTCTATAATCCAATGATATGCATGTAATATTTATTTCTAAGGGACTATGTGAGCCTTATGACATTCTATGCCACTGATTACTCTGAGATACGACCTCACAAGAGAATAATTTTGAACTTCAACATGAGTCGAATTAGGTGATGAGATATCATATCACCATTGAATACTTTGAGCTCCAACAAAAGTCTAATTATGTATTAATATATAATATTATATAGGGAATGATTCAAGATTCGGTATGAGAAGATGTTAGTATTGAGGTAGGGGTGTCCACTAGAACCGTAGAGTTAAGAAATGGTTAAATAAATGAAAATGAGATAAAAATTATTTATAAATTATATATATATATATGGAACCTATTTAGACTCTTATTATAGCTATGATCCGAAGTAGGTATCATCATCAGGTGTCCCTTAAGAACCTAGACGAGTTGTTGTTTATTTATTCAATTCTGTCATTGCTTCTCTATAACCGCACACATCTTAATTATTGTTTACTACCTGGTTTACTTTAGACACCAGTGGGTGCTGAAAAACTGAGATTTTATCTCACACCCTACTCTTGTACCTTTGGTACCTGAGTAGACCATATATTTGTAGGATCATGGTTGATTACTGTATTAACTTTTTGTGAGGATTGTAGAGCAAGGGACTGAGCTGGAGCTCAGAATGCTCATGGAGATCACCCATGGGGATTTGATGTATTTTCTTATTTTTGTATTTCATTGTTAAGATTTGTTTAACTTATTTATAATATGTATCATCATATGGAATGCATTCATTATAAAACTGGAAGTGGACTTTTTCTATATTCAGTGTTATTATAATTTTACTCTACGACTATAGTTATTAGTTTACACTACTTCTGCTGATTTTTGAGTATTACTATCCTTCTACTATTTTTAACTCTAATATTGAGGGTATAATCTCCCTATTACACTACCTTTACACCCTCACAACTATTTTTAATCCTCTAATGTATGGGGATATGTTCTTGAGATCATGTGGTGACCAGTCTGGCTACAAATTTAATGGTAAGCCGAGTTGGGATGTTACATATATATCCTATATCATGTTATACAAATAAAAATGAATAGAAGTTTGCATTTATTTTATGATTCTGACACCCATTTGAGATTATAAGGAATATGAAATATAAAACACAAAAAATAGATTATAATTTTCTATACTGTATGTGTGGGGTTAGAATTGTAGGAAGAAATTCACTTAAACGACTTATTCAAGATGAGAAAAGCTATATAGTGTTCCCATAGTGTTACATGAAATGTGAAATACATAAAATATATTATCCTGTAATGTTAGTATCCTAAGTCATGTTGTTCACTAAAAGATGTTGTGTTCACGGGGCTACATGGTGTGTATGGGAACATAGGTAGCTCGGTATGCAGTATAGTACATCCTAGTCCACATTATCAACCAAACACTATTTATGACCCATATTAGAAAACTATGTGAAATTTATTAAAATGAAAACCCTAAAATCATAATAAAACAAATGATGGATTTTCCTCTAGGAATTCACACCATGTATCCTTGTAGGGTTTTTAAATGATGGGATCATCATACTTTTTTTTCTTTCTCTAATATTCTAAATGATTTCCATGCCTAAAACACTAATAACTATAACATATTGTTCTCCCCAACTATTGGTATACTTTTTTTTATTTCTGATTTCAGGACCTCCATCATTATAAATCATCATCCTCTTGCCCCTTTCACTATAAAACCCATTTTTAATTTATTAAAATGGATTTCACAACCTAGTTTAAACTCTAGAATTATTCAATTAGGATATAGTATTAGTCAATACTTTTTAACTAGTTATTCTCTTACATTTCATCATCTTCATTGCCTTTTAGGACTACTAGAATCAATCCACTAACCATTTTGAAGACTGGTGGAGACCATCCATCATGATGAAGTTGAAATGTCAAAAAGAGGGGAAAATTAAATTATCAATATTTTTTTCATATGTTAAACTCATAATTATTGAAAATTTTCATTGATAAAGGAAATGTTTATTTAATAAAAAAATAAGATAGTCAAAAAATTATATAAAAAGATTCACAGGAAAATGAATATGTCAAATATTTATTTAAATTGAAATTATAGAAATGAAAAAAATAAATATCACCCTAATAATTTATATTCTGTTATAAATAAAGAGTGATGTGTGAAGAACAATAACAAATTCCTACCATAAATAAATATTATTGATTCGAAAAACTATATCTTTAATCCACCTTTAATATTAACTTTCTCACATGTAATTTATTAAATTTGTTTCCTGGTTAGGTTTTGAATAAATATAAAATATTAATGGTACCATATGTCTATAATCATGATAAATTAATTATATTTATATTTTTGGGGTTTTATTCTTTTTAAATAATATAATGTTTTCAATTAATTTGGTAGCATTAACACATATTTTATAAAAACAAGTTAAAGATTATGTTTTTGATTTTAATGAATTTAAAAAAATAGTATTTCTATTGGTGAGGGTATTACTTGAATATTGAGATAATTTTAATGGATAATTCAATATTTATGTGTTAGAAATAAAATTACATTGTCATCTTGAAATGATTAAAGTCAAATTTTGTGAATATTTATGAAAATGAAATTTTATATTAAATCTTTAAAAATTAATTTCACTCATTATACAATTAGAAAATACTATATTTTCTAATATTATGGTATATTTTCGGGCATATTATTCATGTTTCAATCATTTAAACTCAAAATTTGTTAAATTACATTCATGACCCATAAGTATTAGATATTTTTTTAAGATTTCATTTACTTAAGCTTACAGAAAGAGACTTATTTCATCCATTTCAAAACATAAGTAATGTTAAATTTTCCATAATAGTTATTAAAAAATATTTCCACGAACATCCCATTCCATCTTATAAATTCCCTGGTGTGACCTTGAAGATATCTTCTAATGGATTTATGTTCAATCAGAAGAGAGATATCAAATGAAGAGGTATATTTCTTCGACGAATTATTTTATGTTTATTTATTTCTTTCTCAATATAAAATATGTTATAATCAAAATTTTATATATTAATTAGTAACATAATTATTGTGAAATGATATTATATAAATTATATAACTATTTTATTCCTCACATCCATCCTATGGGAAATTAGTGCATCCATCGTGCATTTGAGTGAACTACCACATCCATGAAGTGATGTGTTCCATTTTGATCCCCACCTCACATGGTTCATTATTAAAATAGAATTAATGAGTATAAATTATATTTTAGAAATAATTATATTTATATATATATGATATTATCTACAATCATACATATCAATCCCATTGAAAATGACAATGTGATACTACATACCTGTAGATTACAAGCTCCACCATTTGATGCAATTTTTTTTTCATCACTACCAATAATAAATGGTCATAAGGATAGATATAATGAATAAATATTAAATGTATAACATATTTAGTAATTTCTATAATTAAGATATGATCTATTTTATTTATTTTTTAACCAGTCAAGAAATAAAAATGGTGTCATGCATATGTAAGAAATTCTATATCAATGAACTTTTTTTTAATTATTTTTAATAAAATTATGAAATTTATTTTATAATTTGTAGTTAATGTAAACTAATTATAATTATAATATTATTATTTTTATGAAGATGATTAATCTATTAACATTGGGAAAGGTCTAAAACTGATGGATCAAAACATCCATAGGAAATTTAAGAACCTAGATCTTCATTTCAGGTATAGATCTTTATTTCAAGTTGTTTTTGAGGAAAAAGGAAGAAATGAGAAATTTTCTAAGTACACACCATGTACCCAGTTGCCACATGTAGCTGTGTACTGGCTGTGTAACAGTTGAGTACATGGCCCTATAAGTGACCTGACAGACCACTTAAAATAGAGGCCAGTTGAGGCTAGTACACGACGTGTACATTAAATGAACACGCTCTGTAATTTTATTTTTTAATTGATGAGTCAGAGCGAGGACACGTCTCATCTATAGACAACACTTATTCTCTCCTCATTTTGTTTAGGAGAGTAGTGAACAATCATAGAACTTCGAGCACATCTCGGTTATTCGTCTGAGGCCCGATTGAGACACCATCAAGTGCATTGGGTTCCCACCAAGGAGTTATCTCTTTCTATAGAGACTTTGTTATTGATTCATCCTCTCTTGTGGGTATATGAAAGTTTATTTTTTTTTACCCCTTTTGTAGATCTACGTCATTCTTGGCCGATTCCAGGGCCAACATTAAATACTGTTCATCGTAAAACATCGAGGTAGGTGGTTTGTGCTTTAATTTTGTTTTTTTGAATTATATATGCTTAATGTTATGAATACCAATGTATGGGTATTGCGTGTTTTAGGAATTTCACCTTGTTTAATACTTATATGGTTTTTTTCATTTAGAAAAGGTAATTGCTTATGCATAAGGTTTTATACCTTTTTATGGGACACCCCATGGGTGCATTCCCCTATTTGACTATTTATGGCCATTAGCCTAGGATGCCTATGAGGGATAACTTGTTTCCATTCATTTAACTATTTAGGATAGAGTTTGAATAATTATATGAAATTCATGTGTTCGTATTTTGAAAGTTTGACCAAGGGGAATTGACTATGAGAGATTCCCGAAGTAGGGTCATTTATGTATGAATTTTATTTATGTTTAACCAGAAGTATTGATTATGAGATCTGCTGGGTGGTCATAGACCAGAGGGGTTAGACCATGAGAGCTACCCAAAGGGACATTATTAAATGAATTTTTGACCTCAGGGAATTGACTGTGGGATCTTCCATGTGGTCATTAATATTTATTATTTCTGTACAGAAAAAGGGGTTTTTGACTGTGAGAGCTACCCAGGTGGTCTCTTCTAAATGATTAGTGCAATGTGGGACCAAAGGGGTTAGAATGCATTAGAATTCCGAGATGGTCATTATTTATTGAATTGATTATATGTTGAACGAGAGGGGTCAGACTGTGAGAACATTTCCAGAGGTTTTCTTATGAATGTTTGAATGATTGTGATGATTCTTCCAAGACAAAGCACTTTCTTAGACTCAGTCATACTTGATTTTTAAGATGGTCTTTTGAGAAATCTGTTAGTTATATTATACAAGGGAATAAAAATATTAGGCTAGACCTGGAGGTTACATTATTCAATGGTTTGAATAATTAATAAATGAAAATGAATGTAATTGAAAACTGTACGACTGTATACTTTTTAGTACTTCCTAGTTTATTGCTTCATTTCTACATATTGCCTGCTATATATATTCATTGACTATTAGGAATAGATTTTTTGGTGATTTCCAACTGGGATTCATCTCACACCCTATTTGGGTCATGCTTTTGGACCCAAACAGATTATATGGTTAGATTTATAGATAAGGTAAATCACCCTTCTTCATTAGGTACTTGATTTCTATTAGAGTTAGAGAGAATGTTACCAAGATGTGGCTTGTGAGCTGCTAGAGTTTGCTGATTTTATATACATAGGTTTTTGTATTGTATTTATAACATTGTGACTTGTTTGGATTCTTCCCTAGACACATGTGAAATTAATCATTTATATATGCTCCAGTTGTTATATTAATACCAGTCTTCCACTCTTTACTTTTGTTGTATGGTATTACTACTTCCACTATTGAATATTGTTTGTTATTCTACTTTTTATACTCTTCCAATGAAGAAACAGTTTCCCCATTATCAGACCTTGGACCTCACTGCTAGTCAACAACCTCTGGAATTTGGGGAAGTACACTTGATGTTATGTGACCAATAAGGTTTAGGGAACCTTTGTAGCATCCCAATACTATGAGAATTTTTCCAGAGTGTTTCTTAGGAGTGTTTAAATTATCACTCAAGTCTTCTAAGACAAACCAAAATCTTGGACTTGGTCTTACATGATTGTTCATATGGATTTTTGATACGTCTATTTGTTATATTATACAAGGGGATACAGATCTTAGGTTAGATCTCGAGGTTACATTATTCAACAGTTTGAATAATTAATAAATGAAAATGAATGTAATTGAAAACTATAGGATTGGTTACTTTTTACTACTTCCTAGTTTATGGCTTCATTTCTGCATATTCCCTACTATATATATTCACTGAATTTTAGGCATAGATCTTTTGGTGGTTACCTACTAGGATTCATCTCACACCCTGTTTGGGTCATGATTGTTGACCCAAAATTATTATATGGTTGTAGGTATAGATAAGGGAAATCACCCTTCTTTATCAGGTACCTCATTGCTGTTGGAGGTAGAGATCATGGGGCCATGATGAGGTTTACAGTGCTGTTGGATTTTACTGCTTTTTTGAACTTTGGATTTAGTATTTTATTTCCATAATTGTGAATTTGTTGGATGATTTCCTAGATACATGTGACATGAATCATTCATATATGCTCCACTTGTTATATTACTATCAGTCTTCCACTATTTACTTTTGGTGTATGGTATTAATACTTCCACTATTGTTTGATATTTCTTATTTCTCTATGTATAATATACCAATGAGGGAATAGATTCCCCATTATCAGACGTTGGATGTCACTACTAGTCAGAAGCCTCTGACATTTAGGGAAATGCTTTTGAGGTTATGTAACCAACCAGGTTTGAGGCACCTTTGGGCAACACCTGAAATTGGGACATTACAAAGTGGTATTAGAGGAGTTTATTTTCTATTCGGTCTTATTGTTTGGATCTTACAAACATGGGGTTGGGAAGTATTTTGTGGAACATGCCATGTACTTGATGTGCACACCATGTTGTAAATAATCATGTATTTAAAATGGTGACCAACGAAACAGGTGAATGAAAATTAGGTTTTACACGCTGTGTCTAGCTTGTACATGCCATGTAGTTATCAACCGTGTATCCAGTCGTGTGACTAACAACATAGGTGGATGGGACATAAGTGTTACACGCCATGTGTAGAGTGAACACACTGTGTAGTGTTACCTAGGAGAGAACTGTGTAGTTCTAGCTATGTAGAAGAACTTGGGTAGGAGGGAAAATTTAAGTACACACTGTGTCAGAGGAGGAACACTCTGTGTGTAAGGGGTGTTACATGAAATGGATTGAAATTGGTACACACCATGTTAAAAGCATAAGAGAACACGTTGTTTAGAGTTTTTACATGCCATGTAACCCTGTTTTGTGACACATGAATTATTTCATTATCCTATTCCAATCTTGCACTTATAAGTTGTTATCCTTTATAATCGTGAACTGAGGTGTGTGCTTGACCTTACAGAGTCATTCCACCATGATGCCCTCCAGTTTTACACCAGGTGTAGGGTAATGATCAGACACCGAAAATGGTATATCAGGAACTACTAGAAGATTCTCACGTCGTTCCCATTTTGGCACCGGTTATTATACCAGGAGCATGTGTTGATGCACGGTTCCGTGAAGGATTTTTTAAGGATGTTACATACTTTATAGGGAGCACCACATCCTTCCCCAACTATGGTGGATTTGAAGCGGGTGTTCCAGTAGCATCATACCCTCACGTTTTTAGTGGATGGAGGAACACAGGCCGTAGAGTCATGGTTGGTGTCCATAAATTCTATCTTTGAGCAGCTAGATACACCTGCAGAAAGGAGGCTGAATATCTCTATGTACATGCTACATGATTCCACCAAGAGATGGTTGGATGTTATCTCACAGGTAGGATGTCATTAGGATGTGGATTGGAATGAGTTTCATAGGACCTTATATGATTACTTCTACCCTGAGACATTGAGGGCCGATCAAGTATGAGAGTTCATGCATTTGGAGTAGTGTTCTATTTCAGTGATGGATTAATCATCTCGTTTTATAGAGCTTAATAACTTCACATATGTTCTGGGAGGTGATGAGTAATATTTTTCTAGACGATTTTAGGATGGTATGAGGTATGGCATATGATCATAGGTGAATGTTTTTAGGAAGAATTCGGTGATAGCTATAGTGAACCAAACACTAATTTCTGAGAAAAATCTGAGGGAATTGGGAGTTGCGATCCAGGGCGGTTCAGAATCTAGGGCCAGTACTCCTTTGACAGATAGTAGGAAGATCTGAAGGGATATTTTACATGATATTTCTTTAGGTATCTAGGTGGAATGCTACCAGTGTGGGAATAGTGGTCATACGAGACCCCATTACCCGAAAGACCCATTCGAGTGCCCATCTTGTGGAAAGATGGACCATATTCAGCGTTTTTTCCAGTTTTTCTCATTAAAAGCTAGTGAGATTTGTTCTGTTATGACTCCACATTCATGATTCAGACCACAGTTTCTCATCAGTCAAGGAATTAGAGTCTGTCAGGCCATTCAGGATACGGAGGAGGTCATGGTCTTGGTATCTATATGAAAGGATTTCAATGATAGTAGGGTAGATCAACTAAGGGTAGTCAGATAGGGTCAGAGGGCTACGATACAAGTCATAATTTTATAGTGGATCAGAACAAGTAGGAGCATGACCCCAGACCCTCTACGATTAGAGATACGATTCTATTTGACTAAGTTTTAGATTCTTTTTTTTTGATATAGAGGATTCCCATATCTATATATCTTTTTCTATAGTGAAGAGCCTTGGGCCTTTCATATTTAATTCTAATGATGTTATGATAATAGACACTCCGTTGGGGATTAGAATGACTAGTGTACGTCAGTGTAAGGAGTTCCCTCATGAGGTTGGTGGGTTTCACTTCTTATGGGACCTCTATATCTAAGAGATGAACAGATTCTATTCCATTATTGGAATGGGCTGGTTGGTCTCCTTTCCGAACTTTATTGACTGCTATCACCGCAGGTTGAGTTTCACATCACCAGAAGGTGAGTCTTTTCAATAAAATGGATAATTGGATGTCCATGTGGGTAGATATGGACCTGAGGATCATGGTTTAGGAGGAATTATAGCCCATATTGATATTTTATATCTGGATGACTAGGGGAATTCACAGATAGATTTTCCTCTAGTGGTGGATCATTTCATAGTTTCATTTCCATATAATGTTTTAGGTTTACCTCCAGAGCAAGAGGTAGATTTCTATATTAAAATTATTCTATGAGTGGAAACAGTGTCTATTACTCCATATAGGATGACTACACCCTAGTTACAAAATCCATGAAGTAGTTAGAGGAGTTTTAGGTGAAGGGTTTCATCTTACCCAGTACTTCTCCTTACGGTTTGCCTGTCCTTTTTGTGAAAAAGGAGTACAGTACCCTCAGACATTGTGTGGATTATCGGCAGCTGAACTAGTTGATATTAAAGAACCAATATCACTTGCTGAGGATTTTTTATCTCTCTGATAAGATTCAAGGATTCTGAGTGCTCTCAATGATTGGATTTAGATTCAGTTATCATCAGTTGCACATTAGTCCATCAGATATACATCTTATAGCCTTTTGATGAAGGTATGGTTTATATGAGTATTTGGTTATGCTGTTTGGTCTCAATAACACACTGAAAGCTTTCATGGAACTGATTAACCGAGTGTCCCATCCTTACATGGATTATTTTGTGGTAGTCGTTTTGGAGGATATCTTGCTGTACTATCACACTCGACACGACCATGCGACTCATCTTGAGATCATATTGAGTACACTAAGAGAGAATCAGTTATATGCTAAGTTCTCAAAATTACACTTTTGGATGGACCAAATTCACTTCTTGGGTTATGTAATATCAGATAAAAGAGTATCAGTAGACCCATAGAATGTTAGAGAAGTAGTTTCCTGAGAGAAGATGAAGAACTTCATTGAGGTACATAGTTTTTGGGGATGGTTGGTTACTACCAATGATTTATACGTGACTTTCCATTATTAGGAGTACCACTTAAGGTCTTGACTAAGAAGGGTGAAAAGTACTTCTGTATAGATTCCTGTGATTCAACCTTTCAGAAGCTGAATGGGAGGTTGACTTCAAAATCTATACTGATTTTTCCTAATTCTGGTAAGAGTTACACCATTTATCATGATGCATCATGTATCAGGATGTGAGTAGTGCTTATGCAGGTGGAATGGGTTATTGTGTATGGGTCTCTACTGTTGGGGCCACAGGAGAGGAACTACCCGACACACGATATTGAGTTAGCTGCAATCGTGGATGCTTTACACTGTTGGAGACACTATCTTTTGAGAAATTGTTTTGTCATATACACTAACAACAAATATATAAAATATATCATTACTCATTGAGATCTGAATTTGAGACAGCGAAGGTTGGTTGAGTACCTTCAGTCCTTTAACATTGATCTTTCCTACATGCCTAGGAAAGTTAAAATAGTGGAATATGCTTAAAGCATGGGGACTCAGATGCATGTAGTTCAGAAGGTTAGTATTGAGTGGAAGCTTATGAATTCATTATCAGGGATGTATTTGGAGGTGCATGACATAAATTGGTAGATGTTTCTTTATTCTATAGATATTACCTCTAATCAACTAAATCGAGTGTGGATGAGGCAGATATCAGATTCCTAAGGCCTATTCCTATTAGAGAATGTGTCAGGTGAGGACCCTACTCAAGGGTGGACCATAGATGAGGATGATGTTTTGAATTTTCATGGGAACATATGGGTGTCAACATACATACATGAGGAGATTTTTTGAAATTTTTATTCCTCAGTTTGGGCAGTTCATCCTAGTGTCACCATGATGTATCGTTTTCTACACCGTCAGCACTGGTAGCCTGACATGAAGAGGGATGTTACTAGTTTTGTTTTGATATGTTTCACCTATCAGTAGGTAAAGGTAGAACATTAGAGACAAATAATGATATTACAGCAGTTACCCATTCCGATGTGCAAATGGAATGATGTCGCGATGGATTTCATGAACGGTTTACCGAGGTCGACTTGAGGGAGTGATGCATTTTGAGTTGTTGTTGACAGACTCACGAAGGTTCCACATTTCTTGTCGATCAAGGAATCCTTTAGTGTTGATAATCTTAGATGGTTGTAAATAATATATATTTTATGTTTACATGGGGTTCTAAACACTATCATTTCAGAAATGGATTCACAATTTACTTTTCATATCTGGAAGGGACTACAGGGGGCTTTGGGTACACATGTACTTCTGAGTACAAATTACCATTCCTAGACATATGGCTAGTCTAAGAACACAATATAGGTTTTGGAGGAAAGGCTTTGAGAATGTGTCTTGGATTTTGGGGTCTCTAGGAAGAGACACATACCCATAGTATAGTTTTTCTACAATAACAGTTTTCAGGAGATTATTCATATGGCACCTTATGAGGCTTTGTAAGGTAAGACATTTTGATCACCCCTATATTTAATAGAGAAAGGAGAGAAAACGATGATGGGACCTCATTTGGGCTAGGAGACCATTGATTAGGTTGATTTTATTCGAAATAGGATAGATACTACACAGTCTCGATAGAATTCTTATACTGATCGATGGAGATAACCTCTAGAGTTTGAGGTCTGAGATCATGTGTTTCTTTTATGTCACAACGAGGTTGGGACATAGAAGGATTATGAGATAGGGGAAGCTATCACTTAGATACGTCGGGCCGTTTGAGGTTTTGGAGATAGTCAGGCTGGTTGACTATCGGTTGGAGTTACCTAAGAGGTACTTTTCTATGCATGATGTCTTTCATGTTTCTCAGCTATGAAATTACATTTTAGACCCATCTCATGTTTTTTTTAACCTGAGGAGGTTGATTTGGAGGTGGATGCATCCTTCAAGGAGCACCCTATTCAGATTGTGGATCATAACATGATTTTTTTCCCTGGATTTTTTGTTCCTATGGTATAGATGCTATGGAAACATCATCGAGTATAGGATGTGACTTGGTAGAGGGTGGCCAACGTATGATCACAGTGGCCACAATTGTTTGAATCTTTTTCTTCACTACCTGTGGAAGGTAATTTTAGGGATGAATTTATTTAAGGTGGGAAGTTTTTAAGAACCCAAATCTTCATTTCAGGTATGGATCATTATTTTGGCTTATTTTTGAGGAAAAAGAAAGAAATATGAATGTACTTTTAAGTACCCACTATGCATCCTATTTCCATGTGTATTTGTGTACTGGCCGTGAAACGACCGAGTACAGGGCCGTGTAGGTGACCTGGAAGACAACCTAAAGCGGGGGCTGGTAGAGGCTAGTACATGGCGTGTACTTTAAATGTACATTCTATGTAATTTTATTTTCAATTGATGAGTCAGAGAGGGGTAACGTATTATATATAGAAAACACTTCTCATCCCTTTGGTTCGTATAGTAGAGTGTCAAATGGTCGAATAACTTTGAGCTCCTCCCAGTTCTTTGTTTGAGCTCCAATTGAGACACTTTTGGGTGTGTTGGATTCCCAACGGTGAGTTATATCTTTCCCTAGAGCATTTATTCCTAATTCCTCATCTATCATGGGTATTTTTAGGTTGATCATTTTTAACCTTTTTGTAGATCTACAACATTCTAGGCCAATTTAAGGTCCAATATTCAAGAGTCTTCATCATGCAACATCAAGGTAGGTGGTTTTTTCCTATCTTTGATTGTATTTAGATTATATATTCTTTAAGTGATGAATACCCATGTTGAGGTATTGCGTGTTTTAGGGATTTGACCCTGTTTAATACCTTATATGGGGTTTTTGATTGAGAAAAGGAAATTGATTATGGATAAGGTTTTATACCATGTTATGGGACACCCCATGGGTGTGTTCCCCTATTTGACTGTTTATCACCATTGTCCTAGGTTGATTATGAGTCATACCTTGTTTCCATGACTTTAATTATTTATGATGGAGTTTGAATGATTATATGAGATGAATGTGTTTGAATTGTATAATTTTGACCAAGGGAAATTAACTGCGAGAGCACCCCGAAGTAGGTTCATTTTTGTATGAATGGTAGATAAGTTCACCTAGAGGTATTGACTGTGAGATCTGCTAGGTGGTTATAGACCAGAGGGGTTAGACCATGAGAGATACCCAGAGGGTCATTATTAAATGAATGTTGGACCTTAGTGAATAGAATATGGGAGGTGCTAGATGGTCAATATAATTTATTATTTCTATAAAGAGTAAGGGGGTATTGATTGTGAGAGCTACCCATGTAGTCATTTGTAAATGATTAGTGCTATGTGGGAACAAAGGGGTTATATTGTGTGAGCTTTCCAGGTGGGTAATTATTTATTTAATTGATGATATGTTGAAAAATAGGGGTCATACTATGATAAATTTCCCAGAGGATTGATTATAAATGATTGAATTATTATGAAGAGTCTTCTAAGCCAAAGAAGAAGCCTAGAATCTGTGTTACTTGATTGTTTAGATGGTATTTTGAGATGTCTGTTTGTCATATTATACAAGGGGAAATAAATCTTAGGCTAGATCCTGAGTTTAACTTATTCAATGGTTTTAATAATTAATAAATGAAAATTAAACATAATTGAAAACTGTAGGATTGTTTACTTTTGAGAACTTCCTAGTTTATTTCTTCATTTCTGTATATTACTCGCTATATATATTCACTGACTGTTAGGCACATATATTTTTGTGTTTTCCTACTAGGATTCATATCACTCCCTATTTTGGTCATGATTTTGGACCCAAATAGAACATATGGTTGTAGTTATAGATAAGGGAAATAACCCTTCTCCATCAGGTACCTGATTGCTGTTGGAGTTGGAGAGCATGAGACCAAGATGAGGCTTGTGATGCTGTTGGAGTTTACTGATTTTATGTACACTTGTTTTAGCATTGTATATCCAGAATTGTGACTTGTTTGGTTGATTTCCTAGACACATATGAGATGCATCATTTATATATTCTCCATTTTTTTTATAAATATCAGTCTTCCGCTGTTTACTTTTTTTGTATGGTATTACTGCATCCACTATTGTTTACTGTTTGTTATTCCGCTGTGTACACTAAACCAATGAAGGAATAATTTCCACATTATCAGAACTTGGGCCTAGCTTCTAGTCAGAATACTCGGGCATTTGGGGAAATTCTCTTGAGGTTATGTGACCAACCGAATTTAGGGCACCTTTGGGCGGTACCCGGAATTGGGACCTTATAGGAAAAAAGATAGTTATCACCTAAATATTGATTTAAAAAATGATTATATAAAAATTTTTAAAAATAGGTTATGAGTGAATGATATATAGTAATTTAGATATAATTTTTTTGGTATGGATTTATAACACGTATAACTATTTTTTACGTATGTTAGGGTACATCTTACTATGTGAATGTTTTAGGTATGGAATTTATCTTCTCAATTTCCTTTCATTGAGACTCATTCCATTTTAACCATTAATTATTTTTTGAATGGTGTATAAAATTGTATATCGATATATTTTTATCTTTCATTTAAATAGATTAAATATATTTACAATTACATTAAAATTTCTCTCCTTAAATGATCTTCTTATTAAAATCTTCCTAAAGTAAGATGATATTCATATCTAGAATGTGTTTTTAAATGCTTTAAACTCATCTTCCACTATTACAATATTTTTTAAAATTATTGAATAATTTTCATTCTTATACATTATATATTGTTAATTGTAGTTATAATATACTTTTTACATTCAATAATTCTTATTACAAATAAATATTTTAATTGTTTTTTAGAACAATAATTTTTCACATTTTAAGAAAAAGTGTAAAAAGAATGTTTTTAATATATAAAACATGAATAAATATTCTATACACCATTTTTATTTTCCATTAACAATTTTTTTAAATTATTCAATTTTCTCATAGATGATACTTATCCCATTTTTCTAAGAATTTTTTGTATTAAAAAATATTTTGAAAGGAAAAGAATATATCTTCTAATTTTTTGGAGAAAACTGAATATTAATTATATTATAGGATCAAATTACATTTCTTATGATTGATATGATGAAAAATAATAATTATTTATGTTATATTAATGTTATGGGTCTTGTTCGTTATTTTTGATGATGTAAATTTGTGGTATATCCCTCTAATACAATGGGTATTGTTTACATTGTTAATTAATCACGAGTTACTGGTGTAGACAAGATGAGTTTTTTAAAAGATACTCCAATGAAGTGAAAATGTTAAAACATTTATATTATAGTACAAAAAGATGATATATATATATAACTATTTATAGGTTAATCATTTGATTTAGTTGGAATCAATTGGGTGTGTCATTATTTATAACAGTGAATGTGGGAGTGAAGAGAAGATAATGTCCCAAGGAACATACATGTTTATTTTATTCATTAAAAAACATTTTTTCCACAAAATTTTCATTTAACAAGGTTGGAAAATGATTTTTTTGAAGATTTTTTATGAACATTTTATTGAAAAAATATAATTTATTCATGTAAAATATTTTAATTATTTTTTTATTTTCATAAAACCCTAATGTTTTTTTTATTTTTTCCTTTGATATTTTTTACAAATTTTTTTATTAAAATATTTTTATTTCATTGTGATTTCCTATGTAAGTAAATTACTATTTGAGTTCACTATATAATTTTTAATAAGGGAATATTTTTAGAGGTTTTCATGAAATTTAAATTTATTAATGAGTTTCATTTCCTTTAACATCCCATACTGTGCTATATATTTATCATCCAAAATTTTCTAATGTTTTTGAAAGGGCTTAAGGATGTATAGGGTCTATTAAAAAGTAAATGGTGTCATTCCCCAAGTCACTAAAGTGTTTCATGAAAGAATCTTGAGTGTTTTAATAAGAATATTTTTTTTTGGAATAAATATATGTTGTATAGAAATATCAACATTTTTATTTAAGTGTTTCCCAAATTATCTAATACACTAAACCCAAATGATAATTGAAGTGTAGGAAATTAAAAACCTTGTAATATATAATTGTATTATGTTTTGATCATGTAATAACCTATAATATGGCTAACTGACTTAATAATATTCCTTACAATATCTTTAATTTTTGATAATCAAATGAAATAAATAAATATGTTGGGTTTACATGAATATAAAATATACTCATATTACTCTCGAATTATTAGACACTATACATAACATCCAGGAAAAATAAAATATACATTTTAAGAAATAAATATTGTAAAAAACAGAAATCTTTTTAAGAAATATTTTTCCAAAAAATATATTTCTTTTAGAAAAATTATCACCTATACGAACATTATTTTTTTCTCCACCTTATTATACCTGATTAATACAAATTTCCCCATAAAAAATAACCTTATATTAAATGTAAATTTCAATATTCATCTTTAAATTAAAAGAGTTGAAAATTTACCGCCAATAAACCTTACTGTATGTTTATATAAACATTTAAAAAATCTCCCCATTTATGATTGTTAAGAATAACCAAAAAAAAGAAAATTCATTGTGAAGATATTATTATGAGGAAAATTGATTGAATGAGTGAGTATAAAAGGTGAAAAAACCCCGTGAATGATATGGATTAAAATATAGAACCTTCCAGAGTTATATATTAGTTCACATGGATAAACATATTTTGAGGAATATTTTTTCTAAAATTAATTCAAAACAATTTTAGTTATCTTTTATTGAAATATATAATAGACTGTTGTTAAAAAACAAGTTAAATACCACTCCCCTTTCTCAATTATTAATCTAAAAGATTTTTTTTTCATAATTTATAAATTCATTTTATTTAAGAAATCCATGTATTTCAAATCATAAAATTGAATATAGATCATCATATCATGAAAATACACAAGGTTTTTAAAATATTATTCACATACCATTTTAAATAAATTAATTATTTTAAATAAGATATGGGTAACTCTTATGAAAGGAAAACCATATTGTAAAATATAACCCAAAAATGGTAATATCATTTACACCAAACTATAAAACATAATATCTTTGTAGAAATAGTTTCTTAAAATCTCACTGTTTATATGATGATATTTCTTTTATTAATTATCAGATATATTATCATACCTTTATAAAATAGTTATAAAATCTTAAACAATGAATTTCTTCCATTCATAGATAGTTTTTAAAAATTTTAATGGTTGTAAAAAAATGATGTGAAAATTATGATCACATGGAATTTAATATACATAATTTATGTTAAATATATTAAATTCGTTTAATATTTATTGGTTTTGTAAAAATTTCAGTATGACGGTTTTCAAATTAAATACAATTTAAAATATTTTATTCTTTATTTATGTGTGGTTCAGAAGGATGTTATGTATAATGTTTTTTTATTTTCATTGGAGAGATATGAAAGATTCTTAGACATAGAGGTAGTTCCAGTGGAATAAAAAATAATCTATAATTGATTGAAAATCAACCCAAATTCAATGATTTTAGTCTACATCATTAATATGTGAGAAAAAATATTTTACCACTATTTTTGGCTTCCTATAAAAACTATTTCTATGAGTTTGTGACATAATTATGGATAAATAAAATAATAATTATTCCAAAGTACATTTAATTTGGGGCTAGATCCACTAGAAAAGACCAATATTTGATTCCTTTCAATTTTATTGATCCTAAAAAAAGAATTCATAACACATATTTCTTGGCTGATTAGATATAAAATAGATTTTTTAAACAATCAAAACTATATATACTTTTAGATCTACTAGTTTCTCAAAATCATTATTTTCATGTTCACTGTAGGTCTATACATAAAAACTAAAAATCAAGAAATTATAAAAACCAAATAGCACATGTATATCACCATCAGAATTATATTGAGTTTGTTTATTTTATATAGTATTTATGTTATTCAGATTATTTAGAAAGATTAATTTTCACCCATCATTCTCATCTCAGACTCAATATACAGAAGTTCCACAAAAAACAGTCGGTGATAGTTTTCAATGTTGATCCAATGATAATTGAATTAACATAATTTTTTATGAATTATATTATACATAATTTTTTTATAAAAATATTATGAATGATAATTACATTGAAAATATTTTTTAAGTGAGAATAAATAAATAAATTTTAACATACTCTCAGAACATATTAAAATTTTTTAAGAACATTTTTTATTAAAAACTATACTTTGATGGGTTTTAAAATAATATTTTTTTGATATAATGTCGACCCTAATGAGAAAAATTATAATGTAAATATTTATCTTTATTTAATAAAAATCATGTTACGGTGGGAAACAAAGGCCAAAGTATAAAAATAGACGTCAGATGATCTATCCGATCCATTATCTCCCCATAATTATAAGTTTACTCTTTTTTAAATCCTTAATAACTAGTCTCTATTTATTCTAAAAATAATCCCACAATCATCACACTTACCTAAAAAAGACCCATTTTATAACTATAACCAAAATACCCATTAAATTCTCAACTAAGGACTACATAATGTTCTTTTCAAATTGATTAAGATGTTGTTTCATCTCAAATATAAAACCTTCATCACCTAAGGAATAATATACCATTTTGTATTCAAATAATCCATTAAATGTGAGATGACCATATTATTTTCTAATAGATACTTGAGTTCTTATTATTTTATATAAATCACTATGGAAATTATCAGTAGGGTTATTTTATAAGACCAATTGATTTCTTAGTAAAATGGCATGTTGATCATTATCTATCAAAATATTAACATTTATTAACTTGACATACACTGGTATAACCTCTATCTGCGTACCTTATGTTAAGTTTATTTCTATAGGAATTGAGTAAATATATATTAATAAAATTTAAGGTTATATAATGAATAATCTAGAGATTTTACATTCAGAAATTTAAAATTAAAATAATGGACTGATTTATCAATGTTTACAATGATCATTTACTTAACAGTTTATGTTTACTTATTTAAAACTCAATAAGACATACTGCTAACAGAGTAACATAGAACCAATCACTTATAATCATGTAACTAAAATTCATTAAGATGATATTTTGTATTAAAAATGAATACATTACATAAAAAAATTAAAGAAATAATATATTTTTTTTCTACCATTCCATGATTCAAAAGTGGTCTTAAACACAAAACAAACTCACAGATTCATCCTAAAAATAATTAACTATTTTGTTTTCAAACTTACTTTAACAAATACCATACATATGTGTTTTGTATCTTCATTCAACACACTATTATTCATTGGAGTCCTTGGTACTTAAATTTTTTGAGTAATACATAATTCATTACAAGAATTTTCATAATCATAATTTTAAAATTATCTTATATGATCCCATTTTATATGGATTTCATGTTAGATTTTCATTTTTTGAACAAGATTAGAAAAAATTTAAAAAATAAAGAGTATTGTTAATATATGTTCTAGATTGTATTTCTATATTTACCTAGTGTAATAATCAATTAATACTGACGTTAAATTTTTAAATCAAATACTAATAGTTTGTGTGGGCCCATGAATGCATGTGAGGGAAAACTATAATGTTTTTGTTTTTGATAAAGCACCTTCCAGTTTAAAACATATTTTTTTTGTCTCATACCATATATATAAGGGTTATAGACTCTATTATATTAAAATTTATATTATGTTTAATCCATCACCTTCTATTTCTTAAAAGGTTTAGTTATTTTTTAGAATTGTAAGTGTATTAATATTCTATATTGAAGATGTTATGAATATAAAATCCCACCAAGAAAATTCAATTTAACATTAACCAGTTCTTATATGATCATAGTGTAAAAAGAAAAATTTTTATTGGTATATAAATATATTTCTATAAAAAAAATTTGATTTTGAATTTAAGATTCTTAAATTACAAAAAATATACTTTAGTACATAGTTAGATATATCGAGTAATTATTTCAATAAGTTATAAAATATAATGGTAGTGATAAATTAGAGAATGACCATGAAAAGTGTCAATACCAATACCACTAATGTGACATTTCGTATAATCCCCCAATGTGACTTGTTAGACTTCAACCATTTATATGTTCTATAGACATGAAAATTATCTTGTGACCTATTGAATAAAACTATATTCTATGAACAATATGCTCCAACGACTCATACTCTTGTTATTTTTGGAAACTTATCGTGTCACAATTTTTGTACCTTGAATAGATTGGTACCATTATTGTTATTAAATAAACCATATTAACTCACATATATCTAAATATTTTATATTTTAAAACTAAACAGACTATAGAAAGATAACCTATATTATTTTGGAGAGAATAAACATTGATTAAATAAAAAACTTTTCTCCAATGAACTCCCCTCTAAGATAGAATATTAAACTACTAATTTTTAAGTATAAAATATTTTTATTGAATATAAGACATTCCAGAGAAAAATATTATTCTGTAAGATATATTATTTTGTTCCAAATTTCTTCATTGTTTTGAAAATTCTTTCTATTGGAAAAAATGTGATAAAATCATCCATACATAATTAATTTTAGTGAGTAATATTTATAACATAATTTTATTATTATTGGTTGAATATTTATATAATTTGTATCTGAAATGGATTTGTGAATATTAATTTCCGTGATATGTATATAAATTATCTCTTCTACTTAATTAAAATCTATATCATCCAATTTAATGCCTTATTCAACTTGTTATTAATCTTTTTTTAGGAATTATATATAATAATTAATTTCTTATTATGATATAATTTTTTCCTCATCATGTGTAAATGTTAAACTCATTGAATCCTCTAGTTTTCATGATACAATAACATTATGATATAGCCTTGTAAGTGAGTCTTGGGTTACATTTCTTATTAAAAAAGATAATTATAATGAATATTCACATAGAATACAGTTATATTTCTCTCTTCACCACATTTGATATCAATTATTCTTTCACATATTAGATCATCCGTGGAACACTATGTGTCATTTTCTTATGGAATTATTCCCTTTCATTCCTCTCCAAATATTTTCCACATTTAATTTACTATTGAATATTCACAAATATTTTCTAATATTCCTTAGTTTTATATATTCATAACTAACTACATAAAATTAATCTAAAATATCATAGTTAAATTTTATGTTATATTAATAATCATATCCAATATAATTCATTTTTTAATCTTAATAAAAAACATATGACCTTATAAATTACATCTAATTAACTACCTTCTAAATTATTAATGTTTGATTTATATTTATATTTTTTCATCATTGAAGTATTGAAAATTTCTAATAAAAGTCCATAAGATTGAAATGTAGAAATTAGTGTGAATGGAACTCTATTAATTCTCTTCTCATTCTCATGACCTCTTTTTATAAGATTCTAATATTGCATAAGATGCCTAATAACATCCACATGACTAATCTTGTTTAGATACATAGAATCATATATCTCCATCTACTTAGATTCTAATTCTATTTGGTAAAATACAAAATTAAATTTTCAAAATATGTTCATAATTAATTTCCTTCTAAATAAAAAATTGAATTATATTTAAACATTTATTATAAATTTGATCCATCCATGGCACTATTTCAACAGGTAGAAAATAAAAACCCTTCCACTAGCACAATGAGTAGAACAATGACTTGAAAGGACTTTGGATGTTATAGAATAATTTATTTCTATCAATTTTCATATTCAATTAATAGATTTAGATTCTAAAATATGACTATAAAAATTATGATCCTTTATGAAAAAATACTTCAAGAATTAATAATTGTCATGATACTCCAACTTATCTTTGAGAGTAAACATAGATTTATATTTATATAAAACATTATAATTTAAAAACATCATAAAAAAATGTCTCAAACCTATTCTTATAAGAACCAAATTCAATTTATTCATACCACTATTCATAGTGTTCAATACTAATGATATGTGCCTGAATAGGGTTCAAATTAGAAAGTGTTCCAACTATAATCCATACTGTGATAAAAAATTTATTGATTCCCATATATATGTTTAATATGACGAAATAAAAAAATATATCATTAATCTAGATTAATAGTAAATTATGATGAAATAATGAAAATGAAGTGTAACATTTGACAGGACTTTCTTTGACATAATGTAAATAGTATTTAAACTAAAAAAGGGTGTAAATTATAGCCTAAAATTGAATTAAATTATTTATTCCAATGGAATTAATCTAATGATCACAAATATATAACTTCTGAAAAAATAAGAATTAATATAATGCTTTTCAAGAAACAACATGATCCATTTTTCCATTGAATAAATGATCCATACTATGACATAACTGATGGTAATGCTTGATCCCTATAGGTAAACAAAAAACATATCAAGTATTAAATTAAATAATGGCGTTATCTAACCCTTGATTCAAATTTAATTCGATAATAAATTTATAATAAATATTAGGCATGATCTTTCAATAATTTAGAAATACATTCCATAAAAAATTGGTAGATAGAAATAAAACCTAACAAGTAATAGTTTTAGGTGAAGTTGAATTAAATACTTAATATCACCCTCCAAAATCCTTCTCCTAGCCAACTCTTTCCAATCAACATGAAACACCTTCAACATTATTTATCTACAATATCACCTAATCCCCAAAAATAAAATTCAATCTGAAAATTACAATAATAATAATCACTAAAGAACTAATTTAGATTAAACACATAACTATAAATTATATAAAAAAATTAGAAGGCCCTCAAAATATTTTAATTTGATATAAAGGATGAATTTGATAACTAAAACTGAAAAACTAACCTTAAATCCCATGATTTGATAAATAATCATTAAATGTTCAAGATATGGTCCAAGAACCAATATTTGAAATATGATAATAATAATGATAACAAACATTCTTAGTAGACCCCCACTAACCTTATTCATTTTAACAAATTTATCAAAATATCTATGTTATGTTTGTTTTAAGTGAAACTATAATATAATATTTTACTAAATATGCTTTTGAACTGTAACATAATATATAATACCTTTTAAATAATTCATTTAATTTCATTATAAATGAATAAAATCTCTTAAAACCCACTTTAGTGGGTATCAAATGTTTTTAATAAAAGTCCATTTAGAGAATATTTTTTTAAATCACATAATTAATAAATTTTTAAAACATTTTTAAATATTTAGGTTAAATTCATAATTGATAATAAATAATCACTTTGGAATGTCATAAATACATAAAAAAATTATGAAAAAATCTGAAATTTCTAATATAATTGGTGGAGAATGAATGTTTCCTAATGGGGAAAATAAAATAGAAGTGAGATATTCCAAAACATCTTGTTAGAAGTGTGAAGATATACCGAGTTTAGAAATAATTTTAGGCCTAAATTTTTTTCCTAGGTCTATGGCCATCCCTAATACTCCCAACTCTATATAAAGGTGGAACACCCAAGATTTTCTTCACATAAAATGGATGAAATATTATGTCTCATCAGCACTAGAAAAATTACCTGACATCCCTTACTAAAACTCATATGATCCACATCAATGTTGATAAATTTGAGGTGGGAAATCCCATGTAGAAATATAAAAAAAGTTATTTGAATTTACCACCTACTCTAACTGATGAAATATTCCTTTATTCATTATTATATTAATATAAAATATCACCCTTCATACAAAATATTTATCAAAAAAATAATTATTATCCCCCATAGGGTTCTAATTCAAGAATGAGCTTAAGAAATTTTTAAATGCTTTCACACCATTTATAATTAATTTCCATGTTCCAAACATTCCATGATAAAAAGTTTCTCTTTCTTCCATACCTTTTACAAAATGGTTTAAAATTAATTTATATATCATTCAATAAAATTCATCATTTAAACAAAATTTTTAAAACATTTATAAATATATGAAATAAATCAATTTAAGAACCTACTATAAACTATTTAAAAATAATTAATTTTTTTATTATCCACATTAATTGTTAAAACAATAATTTCCAAATCCATTTGTGATCTATATGAGGCCAAAAGAAAATTAAAACATTATAATTTATATAAAAAAATACCATAATGAATTAATAAATATAAGTAATTTTAATTAAAAAAATAATTTTTAAGAAAAATCATCTAAAAACTAATTTGAAAAACTAAAACTATTTCAAATACTCCAATAAAATTTTTTAGATCCATTCATAATATTTTAAACCAACTAATAATCTCCATTTAAAAATTAATAGTTTTCATTAAATTCTTAAATTATTAATCCCTCTTCATTGAATACAAATAAACTAGAACATTATTTTCTTTTCAAATATTGAATAATATATTTTAAAAAAATATCCTAAAAATTTAACAATAAATTAAAATATCTAACAAAATAAGGTTTCTAAATTGAAATACTAATAGATGGTTAAATATGACCTTAAATAAATAGTTGATTGATTGGAATTTAATATAAGGGTTTATTGAGACCTGAAAATTTTATTGTACACACCAAAAACAATGAAGAAGAAAAATAAATATGTTAATATGGAACACTAGGGCATGAATGCTTCATTCATGATAAGGGGTATAAGAGAAAATAGTTGGGAAAGGGGAACTATAGGGAAGGATAACCATTCCTAGGTGATTATTCAATAAATCTCTATTGAATAAAGAAGAAATAAATATAAGAGGAGGTAAATCCTAAAAGGAGAGGTTGTAAAACTAGGGGAAATTATGAAACCTATAAGGGGGATATATTTTGGCATTTTTATAATTAAATTACTAAAATAAAATAAATAAAATTTAAATTTAAATCCTAGAAAGCTCACACTGTGCACCTGTATGGTTGAATGAACTGTACTGTACTTGTGTGGCCCACATTGGATTCACCCAAAAAAATTAAGCATGGTTTCTCCTAATATCCAAAAATTGTTTAATAAACTATTCCATAATTATTCCAAATATCACTTTATATGTACATAGCCAAATATACCAGCCCTGAATGACTTACTATCTAAGTTGGATAACAATGAGCTCCTCTCAAACTATTAAAAGTTTAAAATATGCATAGTAAATATTATTATACTCAGATACACTCAAAATAATATTTTGGTAATTAAAATAATAATGGCTTAAAATTTTAGGGTTAAATAAAACACCCAAATATAAATATTTTTTTCGCATAAAAATTCACTTATGAAGGACAATAGTATCAAGGATCAATAACCAATCACTACTCATAGATTGAGGTTATGTTGGGTTTCAAACAACTAAGGAGGACCTATGTATGAAGAAATTTGAACAAGAATTATTCATCCAAACTAAAAAATCAATAATCCTCAAATCTATAGGGCATATATGTTATAAACTCTAAAAGATTATCAAAAAATTACTTGGAGAACAATGAGAACAAAAATACATATATTCACCATATATAAATTATCTAAATATTACAATGAGAAATGAACTCATCCCAAAGATGAAACATCAAGAACTAGAAACTAAAAAATAAGAATGTTACCAGAATAACCTATTTCATAGCATAATAAACAATTTAAATGAAACACAAAAAAAATCAAGGTGAACATGTGAGAAAGGAAACCCAACACCCAAATAAAGTCCTGCACCAGGATCAAAGGAAAATTTCATCCATGAAACCCAATAATAACTACCCAAATGCAGGACACAACCTAGGGTGATATATGTTTTATCCATGGATATCATACTGATTAGATAACTAGGTTATAGAAATTAAATGCTAGTTCCATGAAAAAAATATATCTCCACAATATGGTCAACTTCCCAATGGAAACACCCGTCCTAGTTCTAAAAATACTAACCTCAATTTCACTATAGTTTAAAACATTAAAAAAACAAACTCAAATACACCAAAAAAAATTTTATGATACCACAGATGAGGAAAACCCCAAACCCACATGGAATGCAAAAAACCCAAAACTAAAGACTATCCAAAAATCAAACAATTAACAGACACATAAAAATTCCATCATAATGAAAAAATAGAAGTCAAATAAGTCCTGAAGAGAAATAAAAAGTAATTTAAAAAAATAAGAAATGACTATTTGTTCCATAAAAATCTCTAAGAAGAAACCAATAAAAAATAAAACAATGTTTAGTAATCTGGTCAAAATGAATGTATTGAGGATTTTGAATCTTTAAATATTGACCAAAATCCTAGAAAAAAGAAATTTTCATCATTTTATCATGATTCATATTCTTTTTAGGGCTACTAAATAGGGGAAATAAAACTAATGAGGAAAAGAAACATCAATGTGGTTCATTAATAGAAATATAAAATCCATATTTTCTATGATACATTAGGAGGAAGAATTTAAATAACATGAGTGATGAACATATATATTACTTTCCTATATCTCATAAGAAAAAAATACCAGCAATATAAGGGATGAATACAACCTCAACCCCCCATAAAACATAGATTGTTGATCATTGATTTCACGTTTTCCCTTTTCCTTTAATATTTCCTACCCCGATAAAAATATATAAAATAAATTTTATTAAATAAAATTTTCAAATAATTCCTTATCGAAAAAACTAATGTATTTTAAAAAATAAATGAAATAACTACTCAAATTATTAAAATATTCAGGTATGATTACTTAATTATAGATATTCAAAGCATGTTTTATATGAATTCACATCATTTTTAGGAATAAACACATTGCAACGCCATTTTTAAAAAAAATATATTCCTCTAAATATTTTTTCTAAAATATTTATAAAACCCAAGGAATAGTAAAATTCAAACCACATAAATATCAAACCAAAAGACTTCCCCGAACGCACCCCCAACATTGGGTGATTCTCATGGGTAGTTATAATATAAAAATTAAAAAATATTTACAATTCTGCCCAACAAAAACTAATGGTTTTGTAGACCATATTCTAGGAACAAAGTGATTTCTAAGATGTCAAGAGATTTAATATTTTGTTAGTGATTTATTTCTTAGGGTATGTAAACCAAACTCATACCCCCGATCTGAGAGTTTTATACCCAAGGACAAGCCAAACACCAATAAAGTATTATCTCGTTGATTGGGATTAAACATTATCAATAGTGATGAAATAAATTTTCGACCTCAATATTCAAATATCCACTACCAATAGTTCCCCAAAAATCATGGTGATGGTTAGTGATAAAGAAACCACTCACTGATAAGAAACTTTTCCTTGATGAAAATTAATAAAAATTACTTCAAATAAACCCTAAATGACATTATAGATTTTCAAAAACCTATGCTCCCAATGAAAATCATAAGGTTCTGACACCAATTTATATTGCACCAACCTTAGATTTCCATCAATAAAATTTGGTATATTTTGTATATACACATGAGGTTCATCCATGATCCACTGGGGCTAATGAAAAGTTTCAAATTTATCAAATATAATTTTTTGGGATGATTTTCAAAAAAGTCGGAGTTAATTTGACACTATATTTCTATTAGAAAACCTGAGTAGACCATCAATAATATGAGAATCCATGCCCAAAAAATCAACAAAAAATTAAAAACTATAAAAGGAAATATATAAAATAAGTATAAAAAATTACTCATTTCAACCTCAAAACCATATCAACTAGATAAATCCCTACATTAACCTCCCTTAATATGTTACTATTGTAAATACACCCAATATACACATTAATAATGAAATACAATAAAAATCATAACTAAAAGAATTTGACAAATAATTTAATGGGAATACCGGGAAACGTATTCTATAAAAATTAATGGACAGTCCTTAAAAATGATCAATAGAAAACCCAACCTAAATGTGATGGATATAGATAAATAACTAACCTAAAATCCTCAAAGTTAGTTAATTCCCCCAGAGAATTCAATACCTTTTCCATATTACTAAAAATAATTCATGATAATTATCCCGAGCATAAACATACACAATAGAGAACCATCCTCATGTCTACATTCCAATTTATTTAAAATGAACCATTTAAGGTATATTTAAATAGATCTTTAAAATACCATTTTCTTATATAATAGATAAAAAGCTAAAAATTATATGATATACCTATTAAATATTTTTTTTTTCTATTTTATTTTAATGGAAAATGAGAAACTAAAACCATTTAAATGGACCTCTACTTATTTATAATAAAAACAACTATTTTGAAAACACTTTTGAAATCAATTTATAAATTTCATTTTAAAAAATTATTAAGATATCCACATGAAAACATACAAAATAGTAAATAAACAGTCATGTATCACAAAAATTTAGACACAATTAAGTAAAATTATTGATATAAGAAATAAAATTATGGAAAATAAATTAAAAAAAATCCCCAAATGTGTATGATAATGTAATCATGGGGAATTTGTAGTAATCATTTAAAGATACCCCTGATATACTCTTTTTAGAACCATCTATAGGCCTATCAATTAATTTACTATGTATATAAATAACCTAAATACTCTCAAATATTCTCAATAGTGGAATAAACTTCCATAGAATTTATATACCATGTTATATCTTAAACATATAATTTGTAAAATATAGGAACATATCTCATCCCTCACCAAAAACGCCAAGGATCCCCATTCTTGTTATTAAATTTTGGGTGAGAAATAAAAAGAATTAAATATAAATAATAAGTAAATATCATATTTTTTTCTACCCCCTTTCAAGAAATACTGAATTACAATTTCAATAACCATTAAATCTTGCACCTAAGAGGGTCTAACATATACACACACGTTTTTTAGAAGTAATTTAAAAGTGATAAACTATCCATTTTAAAGAGTAGTGTAGTATTCCAATACTAATTCTAAATTTATTATAATTCCATTCCAAACCATTCCTTAAAATCCAACTGTTGATATTAATTTCAAAAATATTTACAAAAAAAAAATCAAATACATTAAAAAATATACAAAAAACATATTAAAAAACAAACATAATTCCTAGGAACATATTTAAAAGTTGAAACACCACCTTCCAAATGGGTTTAGGAAAAAACATAGTAAAAAGATATTTTAAGCCTATAAATTTAGATAAAACAATTCTATAAATAATTATTCAATACATTGTATTTCAATTTCTACATGAAATTCCAAGATAAATTATTTAAAAATAAATTTGAAATACCAAAAAAAATATATAGTACTCAAAAAAAAATTAAAGAATAATTTGAGAAATAGTAAAATACAGTTGGTAAAATCATTGAAATAAACTGATTTTTTAAACATGTTTTGAAATAAAAAAACCACATACTCTAAAATAAAAAATAATTTAAGGCTTTATTTATTATTATTATTTAGTTTTATTTCAAAAATATTTTTTATTTATTGTATATATTTTCTGTCAGTTTTTATGTGTTTTAGGTGAATGTTATTTATTATCAAAAATTGTTTGAGTTACTTATCATAAAAATTAATATGATAGTTCACTAATTCTAAAATTCTTCTTACACCATGATTACTAGAATATTACTATTGTCTAACATGTTTTTCTCTAAGGAAGCTTATAAATTGAGATTGTTTTTAAAATGTTAAAGTTGTTAAATTATGATGTTGTAAACTATGAAATGTTTGAATATATATATTCATGAATTTATATTTTATGAATTTTTATCTCTTAAGATATTAGTAGTGAAAATATGACCAGAAATTATATTGGAATTCCATTAGACAATGATCTTGTTAGTATAGAGGAAAATGATGCATGTATTCTAGTATAAATAGATTACATATGTTCCCCAAATTATTTTCCATCATAAAAATATAAGATGATCCATTAGGTTGAAAAGATAAGATGAAGTAAATTTTATGATTTTACTGGATAAAACTTATCAGATGAAGGAAATATTATGTTTTTTATAGAAAGACAAAATGACCTCTTCAAGATGAAGTGAAATGTTACATCATTAGATAAATAGATTCGTGACATTGGATGATTAATTATGAATTACATAAAAAATTGTTGAATATGAAGATTAAAAATTCATTATATTTAATAGAATAGACGTTGGAATCATGTAAATAACAAATAAATTATTTATTTTACCAAATTATTTTGATATGTCGAAGAAAATCAGATAGGTAAGTATTCTATAAGTATCACATGTTGCAATGTTTAAGATCATTAGAATATATAATTCAATAAAATGGTAACTATATAGAGATTATCATACACTATATGAAATAAATAAACCATTATATATATGTACAACCAAAAAATATTGATGATCCTGAGATGTTATTTCCTGGATAATAATTTTAGTTTAGTTTTATAGAAGTTATAAAGAGATCATCGATGCTGATATTTGAGAGATATTTAATGATTAATCTTGAATTTAATATTTTATAATATTTAACATATTCAATTAATATTGACTTCATTAGAAAATAAAAAATTGGATCATGTGTTTCTTTAATTATTTTCATGTTTCTTCAATTATATTCATGTTATTTCTCATGGGTTGAAATGATAAATTTTTTACAACATAAGTATCTGACATAGAAATAACATGGTCTATAAAGATGACCATTAAAAAGAGATTAATACACATAGGTTATTTTAAAAAGGTTAATCAAGATATGTATCATACGAAAATGGAATTGTAGATATAAGGGAATTAGATAGATAATCATCCCATAGAGGTACTAGAAAGATTTGTACCTAACTAAGGAATAATAGACATAAGTGTAGTAGAATGTGTGTTAAAAAATGGAGAAATTCCAGAAAATATTTTTGGGAGAATATTTTAATGTTTTCTATATTTTATTGGATATTAAAGATAATAGAAATTTATAACTGGTGGGATCCAATCTATTTTTTATTAGATGATGGTAATATTTTCATTGGAATTTTATTTTTTTAATGATGTCATTATATAATAGATATACATGGATCAAAAGGATTCAAAATGATAGAGACTAGGCACCCACCTTCAAACCCAAAACTTTAAAAAATTGTGTTTATTTTTTCATTTATAATCTATTCAAATGATTATGGTTTATTTATAAGGAATAAATGAGAAAAAAATTAAAAATATAAATATATAATTTCAAGATAAATTAAATTTTAAAAAATAAACAAAAATTCAACCCCATTATTAGTGGTTTATATATTATTGAGTACTTCATGTGGTATTCCATTTTCATATATCCCTTTATAATAGTCATATATTCCTTATCATGGATCGTCTCAACTAATTCTTTAAAATATTTATTCATTCCTCCAACAATAAAAATATTCATGGATGGACAAACAAATGATATTTATCTTTATTCTCTTTGTTTATAGTGGATTGATGTAGATATTTTAGGGTTTTCACCCATTAGGAATGATGATCCAATAAAATTTTAGGTTAAGTGAAATATAAATGCTGATGGAAAATCTCAAAAATATTTTGTTATATCAACATCAACAATTTTTTTATATTTAGTTGATGGCTCTCAAAATAGTAATGGAAACATGGTAAAAACTGAAAAGAAGCTTCATAGAAAATATAAAAGTGAGATAAGTGATGAAAAAAATCCTTAGGAGTAGGGTTTAAGATATCATGATTAATATAGATGAAAATATAGATGATTACATCAGTAATGTAAATGAAATTTTCCTCAATAGTAGAGGCATCATAGACGTATTGGTAGATTAAACTGTTGCCTAAACATTTATTATTAACATTAGGGATATGTTTGATCCAAAATTTATTGATTTATATTATAATAATAATTTATCACATATAGAATTACATAAATTTCTTATTATGTATGAGATGATAAAATCTCATACATTCAAGAAGAACATTACGTAAGATATATATATTAAATATATTAAAAATTTAAAAATAATAGAAACCAAACAAAATGTAATGGACCTTATTGAAATGGAATGAAGTAATAAGATTTTGGGGTGAATGATAAAATTATATATACGGACAAAACTCCATAATGTTGCTTAAATTTTATGGAGAGTTTGAGTTTTTAAAAATAGAGGACATAACAGTTTTTTAATGTAGGCATTAGAATTGAATCCATATTATATGAACCCATCAAAAGATGAGTTTTTGGAATTGGAATGAGGGTTTCAATGGTGTTTGGATGTATCATGAGTTTTATGGGTATTCAGGGATAAGATTTACAATGTTTGGTGTAACAACATAGGGATTATGGATTGAGTATTATTTATACAAACTTTTCACTCTAACCATGCTATTGATTTGGGGAGGATCGTGATTTTTGAACCATATAAAGTGGGATGCGAAACTATGAAAAAACAATAGTATGTTTCATTAACGTTTTTATTGTTATGAAATGGTATTTCAACCAATTTATATCTAGGTTTATAAAAAAATTATTTTTTGCATAGGGGATCACACAAATGGTGTACGGTTTGGCCAACTATATGACCAAACCATGAACCATTTAAAAATTGAAAAATACCTTTATTTTGTTCTAAAAACGGTTTATCACCAATTTTTCCTCCTCACCCCACATACCATTCTCAACCATAATTGTTTCTTTTCCCTCTCCTTCTATATCAAGGTTTTCCACTTATTCCAGGGAATTTATCCTTTAATATTCTATTATTGAAAAATATGGATGTGTCTCTCCAAATAAAGTTATATTTTCTTGATTTTCATCCCTGTGTTTTTAGTCCTTATATTTTATTTGGGTTGAAATTTTTTTTAATGTGTTTATTTATTAGTTAGTTTACTCTCATTTATACTCAAACCAAGAACTAATACCATTTTTATACTCCAAATAGGATATGGTTATAAGTACCCAGCCTTAAACCTTACTTAATGTTGAGTTATTACAAGATTACACATTGAGGATCCTTTCAGGTTTAGTGTTTTAGAGAATTAGATCATAAAACTTGCATTACATTCCACATTTAAACAAAGTGGTTACATATAATATAGTATTAATTTTCCCATCAATGGAAACATATTTAAAATAAAACATGGATTCTTTCTTGACACATCCTTGACACTATCATCACATCATGTACCTTTCCCTTGACCTGTGAAAGTCATTTCAAAAACTTGGGATGAGCATAAAAAGCTCAGTAAGGGTTATAAAAATATGGAAAGTAAACATGAGTTCATATATACATAAGAATGAACTCATACTTTACCCATAAAACATAAGCACTTTAACATACCTTATCAAATCATGAATAAATCATAGAAATCATAAGACATAAAGGAAACTTGAGGCATTCATAACATTCTTACGTAGGGAGTAACCCTCTTGGTTACGTTTGGAATACCCATCACAGTATATTCCCCAACTCTCTTCGGAGAAACCTTAACGTTTAACTCCTTCATGTTACCCAATGCATTGGAGAGCTAAATCAGTCTCACCCGCCCTTAGTTTATCACGGAACCACCCGTCTTCATAACAATGCCCAAGAACCATAACAAAATCGTATCACATAAAACATGCATAAAGGAAACATAACATTTCCACTTTTCAATCACAAGATATCAATAAAACACATTGATATAAAAAAATTATGAAAATAATTTTCAATACCAAAATAAAGGAAAAGTAAAACATGGTATTTATTTTTCATTCAAAAAAAGTTATGGCTTGTAGAGGAAGCCGGAACTCAAATAATGGCCACCACGACAGAGAAGTCGTTGTCGCCGCATACGTACGACAAAAAAACATCCCCTTTTTTCATTTAGTATACGCTTCATATAAAAATATTCCTTTTGAATAATTGTAAATGTCAAATGGGTTTATACACCATATAAAATAAAGTTGTATATAAAACAAAATATGCCTCAATTAATGGAGATTGAGACGAAGTCCCTTACCTCGGGTCTGACTTGACTCGATCATTATTTAATGTTCTGAATAATAAACCTGAGTTAATTTCTACTTGATTAAGAACATTTTTCAAGTTCATTATTCGTTTTATATCAATTATCCCCATGTACGAACATTATGTAATCATTTAAGTTAATAACGGTCAATTGGTCGATATTTGGTACTTGAGTCAAAAGTGAACTTCTTATATTTACAAGTTGTTCACGTAGTCAAATATCCATTATCTCAAGAATGATATTAATAATTTAGATGCCATATATATCATATATATCCAGTATATACATTCATTTATAATATTACATAATCATTTAGAGGTAAGAAATGAAATGCACCGTTCATGGAGACGGTAAGCCATACGTACGAATGAACGCTATTTTCATTTCTATGTCATATTAAGGGAATTAAAAATAAATGAGAGATATGTATATTTTAATTCCAAAATTATATTCATCATTTAGATGTAACATACATAATATATCCATTATATACATGTACTTATAATAGTACATTACATTTGGGGATAAGAAATGAAATGCACCATTCATGGAGACGGTAAGCCGTACGTACGCATGAATGCTACTTTCATTTCTATCTCATAATTTTATGGAAATATATAATAATTATATAAAGGTATATTATAATTCCAGTATAATATCATATATAATATTATTAAATCTATCCTTTATACGTACCACATATGGTATTAACGAATCAAATCACTTTGAGGGGGCGGTAGTCCGCACTTCCTAAAATGAAGATATCGCGTTTACCCATAATGGAAACCATAAAGGTATCTCATAAATGGAAAATAAAGAGGCTTAAGTATAACTTAACATATTATATATCATATATAAATATAGTGACATCGTAATGGCCACCTTTTAAGGTGTTATATGAGTGTTTAATAATCATCATTTCGTGAGGCAAAAATTCACCATCCACAGAAACAGTATGTTATTTAACCATTATATGTAGGTGTGTGTAAGTTTATCTCTAATAATTCTTATAAAAACATCCTAGTATTTTGAATATACTTGATTTGTTACAAAATAATTGAATAAAAAGAGTTTAGGGGGTTGGAGAAGCAAAATAAAACAAAAGAACACAAGTGAAGACATTACCTTAAAATCAGGTAACTCTCTTTGATTTGGGCTCAAAGTCTTCCTTGGGAAAACTTCTGCCTAAGTGAGGTTTTTAGGAGTAATAGAGAGATGTGGAGAGACAAAATGGGTAGGGTTTTTCTGAGCCAAATGCTTGAGATGTGTGGGTAAGGAGGTAGAGGTGGGGGCCTTTTATAAGAGGAGAGGAGGGGAACTCTTGGAAAGTTACAAAATGTTACTTTATTTTCAAATGAGTTTCGGATTTTAAAGGTCCTACATTGATGTATTTCGAGGATAAGGTGATAAGGGTTCGAAATATACTAATCTGATAGGTCTTTGACAATTGTAAGTCTTAGATTTTACATTATCTTTTTATTTTATTTAAATCGTTAAATAATGAGGTAATCGCTGCATCATCATGATGTCATAGATAATTTAATTTATTTAATGTCAAAAAATTATAAAAAAATACTATGATGTAGGAAATATTTTTAGATTTCCAATGACTATTTATATTATAAGAGATCATTTATGTATACAAAAGTAAAAATGGTTTACTTAGGTGACACATTCTTTGTTATATTTAACTTTCTTTAAAAATAAAAAGATAAAATATCATTATCACACAAAAGTGATTCCATGGGGTCCCCGAGTTTGGAACAAGGAATATCATGGTCGTCCATGACACAACCAGTAGTATTAGGACACATGTTGGGATCATTTTTTATTATTATGATATTATTTTGTTATCCATACCTACCAGCTTACTAATTAATCAAGATAATTAAAGATAATTACCGTTATTACTATTCATAATGTCAAAAAAAGAGTCTTGATTACATAACTTGGACCTTCTGATTCCAAATATGTAATCCATTTTACCAAATTCCAAACACTGAAATTTCAACAATTATTTTAAAAATAATTCCCGTTGTCAAAACAAATACTGAGTTTTTTTAGACAATATCTACGAAAATTTTGGCATTAGTTTATGCCCAATTCCAAAGTGAAATTAATCATAATTACCACCATTGGATTGAATGGTAAAAATATATTCAAATTAAACTTTAAGACCAATTAAAAAGATAATCTAACCATATAATTAAATTAGATGAAAAAGCAGTTTTGATGTAAAATGCAGTAATTTTCACTATTCATTAAAAAATAAACATTGTCAGAAAAATACCAAAAATTTATCCAATGTAAATTTCAATGTCCCAATCATAAAGAATATGTTTATTTTGAAAAATTGAGCTTATAAAATTGTCAAAAGTTTGATTTAAAAAAGGTTTTCCATCAAAAGGAAGTAAAACAATCTTTTAAAAATATTAGAGTATTTCATGATTTAGGTTGGATTTATTCTCATTTTAAGCCTCTAAAACACTATCTAATTCATAAATATACATAGATAAGAATATCTATTATTCATTACTTACTTGGGATGTTACATCCTTCCCCCATTTAGAAAATTGTGTCTCCAAAATTTATTTACTTAACGAATAAGTGGGGGTATTTATCCCTCATTGCATTTTCAGATTCCCATGTTGTCTCTTCACTCATGTGGTTCTTCCAAAAAACATTTACATGATGAATCACCTTATTTCGCAACACTTTCTCCCTGTTATCAAGAATCTGGACCAGTTTTTCCTTATAAGATAGGTTCTCTTCCAGCTGAACTACCTCTGACTCACAACATGAGATGGATCTGGCATGTACTTCCTTAACATTGAAACATGAAAAACATTGTGTACCTGAGATAGACTCGGAGGTAAATCCACTCGGTAAGTAACTGATCCAACTCTCTCAAGAATTTCATATGGTCCAATGAACCTTGGACTCATCTTTCCTTTCTTACCAAATCGCATCACACTTTTCCATGGCGAATCTTTAAGAAAAATATGATCACCTACCTTGAAAGATAGATCCTTCCTCCGGTTATCTGCATAACTCTTCTACCTGCTCTGAGCTGTTCTCATGTGTTTCTGAATCAACTGAACTTTTTCTGCCATATCTTCTATCAATTCTAGTCCCATCAACTTCCTTTCACCCACTTCATCCCAGAAAGCTGGAGTTCAACACCGCTTCCCATATAATGCCTCAAAGGGTGCCATCTATATACTAGAATGAAAATTGTTATTATAATAAAACTCAACCAAAGAAAGATGTTGGTCCCAATTTCCCTGATAATCTATCGAACAAGCACGTAGCATATCTTCCAAAGTCTGAATTGTTCGTTCTGAGTACCCATCTGATTGAGGTTGTAAAGCTGTACTAAAATTTAATTCAGTACCCAACGACTTCTGAAGGCCTTTCCAAAAGTTAGAAGTAAACCTGGGATCACGATAAGATAAAATGGATAGGGGAACTCCATGAAACCAGAATATCTTTTTAAGATACAATCGAGAAAGTTGATCTTGGGAAAAATTATCCCGCATATCAAGGAAATGAGCAGATTTAGTCAAGTGATCAACAATAACCCAGATTGAATTATTACCTCGAGATGTCTTCGGTAATCCCATAACAAAGTCCATGGATATATTTTTATCATTTCCACTCTGGCACTGGTAAAGGCGGAAGCATCCCTTTCGGTAACTCCCACTCTGCTTTAACCTGTTGACAAGTCAAACACTTCATAGTAAAATCAGCAATATCACTTTTCATTCCATCCCACTAGTAAAACTCTCGAAGATCTCTATACATCTTAGTACTGCCAGGATGAATTGGAAACGGAGAACTATGAGCTTCACATAACAACTCTCTATTCAACTGTGAATCACATGGCACAAACAATCTCTTCCCAAATCTCAAAACACAATCATTATCAATGTTAAATTCAGGCAACTTACCCTTCTGAACTAGATCTACCTTTTTCTGCAACTCACTGTCTTGCTTCTGTACTTGCTTGATTCTATCTGATAGAGAAGATTTCACTGATACCTGAAACAAAACAGAAGGACATCCTGCACCAACAAATTATATGCCAAAGTTCATCAAATCCTTAACCAAAGGATCACGTTCCAAATACAACATTGTTAATGAATCATTACTTTTTCGACTCAAAGCATCATCCACTTTATTTTCTTTTCGCGGAAGGTAATGAATTGTAAAATCATAATCCTTTATTAATTCTAGACATCTCCTCTGTCTCATGTTCAATTAATTCTAAGTGAATTTATACTTTAAACTTTTGTGATCAGTATATATTTCACACTTTACTCCATACAAATGATTCCTCCAAATTTTTAAAGCGAAAACAACAGCAGCTAATTTCAAATCATGTGTAGGGTAATTTACCTCACGAGTTTTCAACTATCGTGAAGCATAAGCAATTACCAGATAATTTTTCACTAGGACGCAACCAAGTCCTTTCAATGAAGCATCACTATAGATAACAAACTCACCATCCTGGAAGGAAGTTCCAAAACTAGAGCATTCACCAATCTTCTTTTCAACTCCTGAGTCAACTGAGCCATCACTGCAACAAACTGTTTAGTTCTGATTTTGACCATCTCAGGATACTAATTTGAAAGGTCATTTCCCTCTGTATGCCTTCCCAGAAAAGTTGTTCTATTTCCTCTATGAAAAAACATTCTTAACACAGAAATATCTTAGGCGAAGCAACATGGTAATGTTCAAATGCTATATCATTTCAATTTGACCATAAAAAAATATTTTTAGAAAATCATTTAATAGAATTCTATCTCCTAAATTTATCTAAACCGACCTATGATACCAACTATAAGGCCCCATCCTTAAACCGTACTTAATCTCGAGTTATTACAAGATTACACATTGAGGATATTTTTAGGTTTAGAGTTTTTGAGAATTAGATCACAAAACTTGCATTACATTCCACATTTAAACAAAGTGGTTAAATAAAAGATAGTATTCATTTTTACCATCAATGGAAACATATTTAAAATAAAACATGGATTCTTTCTTGACACTTTCTTGACACTATCATCACATCATGTACCTTTCCCTTGACCTGTGAATGTCATTTAAAAAACATGGGATGAGCATAAAAAGCTCAGTAAGGGTTATAAAAATATGGAAAGGAAACATGAGTTCATATATTCATAAGAATGAAATCATACATTACCCATAAAACATAAGAACTTTAAAATACCTCATCAAATCATGAATAAATCATAGAAATCATAAGACATAAAGGTAAGGTGAGGGATTCATAACATTCTTACGTAGGGAGTAACCCTCTTGGTTATGTTTGGAATACACATCACAGTATATTCCCTAACTCTTTTCGTAGAAACCTTAACGTTTAACTCCTTTGTGTTACCCAATGCATTGGAGAGATATATCGGGCTCACCCGCCCTTAGTTTATCACGGAACCACCTGTCTTCATAACAATGCCCAAGAACCACAACATAATCGTATCACATAAAACATGCATAAAGGAAACATAACATTTCCACTTTTCAATCACAAGATATCAATAAAACACATTGATATAAAAACATTATGAAAACCATTTTCAATACCGAAATAAATGAAAATTAAAACATGGTATTTATTGTTCATTCAAAAAAAGTTATGTCTTATAGAGGAAGCCGAAACTCAAATAATGGTCACAGCGGTGGAGAAGTCGTTGTTGCCGCATACGTACGACAAAAAAACATTCCCTTTTTTCATTTAGTATACGCTTTGTAAAAAAAGATTCCTTTTGAATAATCGTAAAATTCAAAGGGTTTTATACACCGTATAAAAGAATGTTTTATATAAAACAAAATATGCCTCAATGGATGGATATTGAGACGAAGTCCCTTACCTCGAGTCCGACTTGACTTGATCGTTCTTTAATGTCCTGAATAATAAACCTGAGTTAATTTCTACTTGCTTAAGAACCTTTTTCAAGTTCATTATTCCTTTTATATCACTTATTACCATGTTATGAACATTATTTAATCATTTAAGTTAATAACGGTCGTTTTGTCGATATTTGGTACTTGATTCAAAAGTGAACTTCTTATTTTTACAAGTTGTTCACGTAGTCAAATATCCATTATCTCAAGAATGATATTCATGATGTAGATGCCATATATATCATATATATCCAGTATATACATGCATTTATAATATTACATAATAATTTATAGGTAAGAAATGAAATGCACCGTTCATGGAGACGGTAAGCCGTACGTACGCATGAACGCTACTTTCATTTCTATGTCATATTAAGGGAATTAAAACTAAATGAGAGATATGTATATTTTAATTCTAGGATTATATTCATCATTTATATGTAACATACATCATATATATACATTATATACATTTACTTATAATAGTACATTACATTTGGGGATAAGAAATGAAATGCACCGTTCATGGAGACAGTAAGCCGTACGTATGCTTGAACGCTACTTTCATTTCTATCACATAATTTAATGGAAAGATATAATAATTATATAAAGTTATATTATATTTCCAGTATAATATCATATATAATATCATTAAATCTATCCTTTATACATACCACATTTGGTATTAATGAATCAAATCACTTTGAGGGGGCGGTAGTCAGCACTTCCTAAAATGAAGATATCGCGTTTACCCATAATGGAAACCATAAAGGTATGCCATAAATGAAAAATAAAGAGGCTTAAGTAAAAAATAAACATATTATATATCTTATATAAATATATTTACATCTTAATGGCCACCTTTGAAGGTGTTATATGAGTGTTGAACAATCATCGTTTCGTGAGGTAGAAATTCCCATCCACAGAAACAGTATGTTCTTTAACCATTAGATGTAGGTGTGTGTAAGTTTAGCTCTAATACATCTTATAAAAAAATCCTATTATATTTAAGTTACTGGATTTGTTACAAAATAAATTAATAAAAAGAGTTTAGGGGGTTGGAGAAGCAAAATAAAACAAAAGAACACAAGTCGAGACATTACCTTAAAATCGGGTAACTCTATTTGATTTCAGCTCAAAGGATTCCTTGGGAAGACCTCTTCCCAAAGTGAGGCTTCTAGGAGTAATAGAGGGATGTGGAGAGACAAAATGGGCAGGGTTCGGCCGAGCCAAATTCTTGAGAGGTGTGGGTAAGAAGGTAGAGGTGGGGGCCTTTTATAAGAGGAGAGGAGAGGCACTCTTGGAAAGTTACAAAATGTTACTTTATTTTCAAATGAGTTTCAGATTTTAAAGGTCTGACATTGATGTATTTATAGGATAAGGTGATAAGGGTTTGAATTATACTCATACAATAAGTATTTGACAATTTTAGGTCTTAAATTTTACATTATCGTTTTATTTTATTTAAATCGTTAAATAATGAGGTGATCGCTGCATCATCATGATGTCATAAATAATTTATTTTATTTAATGTCTAAAAATTATAAAAAAAATAATATGACGTAGGAAATCGTTTTAGATTTCCAATGACTATTTATATTACAATAGATCATTTATTTAGACAAAATTAAAAATGGTTTACTCAGGTGATACATTCATTGTTATATTTAACTTTCTTTAAAAATAAAAAGATAAAAAGTCATTATCACACAAAAGTGATTCCATGGGGTCCCCGAGTTTGGCACAAGGAATCTCATGGTCGGCCATGACACAAAAAGTAGTATTAGGACACATTTTGGGGTCATTTGTTATTATTATGATATTATTTTATTATCCTTACCTAGCAGATTACTAATTAATCAAGATAATTAAAGATAATTACCGCCATTACTATTCATAATGTCAAAAAACAAAAGAATATTGATTACATAATTTGGACCTTCTGATTCAAAATATGTAATCAATTTTTACAAATTCCAAACACATAAATTTCAACGATTATTTTAAAAATAATTCTCGTTGTCAAAACAAATACCGAGTTTTTTTTAAACAATATCTACGAAAAGTTTGGCATTAGTTTATGCCCAATTACAAAGTGAAATTAATCATAATTACCACCATTGGATTGAATGGTAAAAATATATTCAAATTAAACTTTAAGACCAATTAAAAAGATAATCTAACCATATAATTAAATTAGACGAAAAAGCAGTTTTGATGTAAAATGCAGTATTTTTCACTATTCATTAAAAAATGAACATTGTCAGAAAAATAACAAAAATTTATCCAATGTAAATTTCAATGTACCAATAACAAATAATATGTTTATTTTGATAAATAGAGCTTATAAAATTGTCAAATGTTTTATTTAAAAAAGGTTTTTCATCAAAAGGCAGTAAAACAATCTTTTAAAAATATTAGAGTATTTCATGCTTTAGGTTCGATTTATTCTCATTTTAAGCCTCTAAAACACTATATAATTCATAAATAGACATAGATAAGAATATCTATTATTCATTACTTACTTGGTATGTTACAATGGTAGGTGAAACTATTAATTTATACCATAGTATATCCTATTTTACTAGTGCATGTGTGTAGTGGTCAAGCTGGAATTTCAATGATTAGAACATTTCAATTGAAAATATTTTATTTTGAGTTGTTATATTTTAAATTCCCATTCAATATTCCTTAATAACAAGTGAAGAAAAATTTAATGTTAAATGATTAATAGTGTAAACTATCAATAGAATTGTATGATGTTATAGATTTCTGAGTTTTTATTTAAAATGATTTAATCCAATTCATTTTTTGAATCAATGTTTGTGAAATATAATTTCAAAACCATTGATAAAATTAAATAACATGACACATAAAATGGAAAATTCCAAAAAAAGGGAAAGATTACATTTTAAATAGTTGGTTAACTTACAATATTGTATTAATAAACTGGTTTCGTGATTTGAAAACAATTAAAATATTAATTAAATCAATTAAAGTTTAATTGGATTAGCTTAATTTAGTGATTTACATGGAATGTGATAAAATATTTATGGATTGAGGATTAATTTTATAAAATCGAAGAGTTTTCTGAGAAGTAAATATTATGATTAAAAAAATTAAAAATGGAACCAAAGACATGGTGTTGTTATTATAGAGTGCATAGGCATTTGGAATATTGTGAATGAAATGATATTTTTTAAATTTGTTAAAAGTTATAAATGAAACTTGATTCTTGGGAATAAAGTTATAAGAACATTGGATTATAAATGATACATGGGATATATAGGATTTACGAGATGAGAGATAGAATCTCATGTGAAAAATGACTACTTGAGATGGTAAAAGGAGGGACTAGATGTAAATACCTAGAAATATCAAGGAAAAGTTTTTCTTAGATTCTTGAAAATTTTATGAGTCCGCAATTTCTGACAGCACGTGATTCTGAGGCTCGGAGTGCCCGGAATGATCTGTCAAAATTTTGTGAAGCTTAAATAAACGCGTGTGTGTAGTTTTCAAGAAAAAGTGGATGAACTCTTAAATGGTTACATGGATAAGAAATCCGAGGCCACCGTTGCACTCATGATGGCGAGTTTACCTAAGGCATGACTTAAGATTTTTCGGCGCGGGCCTCCTGTGAGAAAACCTGAAAATGGAATAACCGTAAATAAAATAATTAAATAAAGTTATTTTATTTTTCAAATGCTTATAACTCACAAATGGTAACTCGGATTAAAAATCCAAGACCACCGCTGAACTCGTGAGGCTAGCCTTTCCTTAAGGAGATACTAACTTGGGTCGGTGAGGGCCACCAGAGAAAGATAGTTTTTGGCCACAAATAAAATAATTAAGTGACAATTAAGTTATTGTAAAATTCATAACTTTTAAACAGTAACTCGGATTGGAAATCCAAGTGTACTGTTGGGTTCGTTGGGGCATGTTTCACATAGGCAGAGCCTAACCTCGACCACAGTGGGTCGAGGGAGGCTGTTAATAATTTTCCAAACTTTTTTTCGGGTTCGTTCAGTAAACGTGCGAGCAGCGTTTCATAACTTTTAAACCGGTGCTCGGAATTGAAATATGAGGACACCAATGAACTCACAACGTCGGTATTTTTTTATAGGGACCTTTACCGTAGTTGCATTTGGTCAGGAGTGGATGTTAATTTTTAGAGATTCTCAAAATTAAGTAAAAATTTATGTGTGAAATAATTTTTATTTGGGTGGTGGTTATTTTTCACCAAAGGGAAGTTAGAGGTTGGGCCCACCCCCACATAACCTCCCATGGGAGGATATTATGTATTGGGGACCACATGAGCTCAAACTCTCAAACTCCTCTTGAACTCCCCTTAAACCCCCATGTAACTCACATTTAATTGTGGAGAGTCTCTTAATATTCTAACTCTTCCAATTTAATGTTGAAACTCTCCACCTCCCTTGTTTTAATTTTGAATCCATATCTTCGCAATTAATCAACTGTGTGGTCGTAATTAATGAAGGACAACTCTTGAGTTGTTGTGCCATAAAAATAATAGAAGGATATCTCTATTATTTTGGCTAAAATTTTGTTGGGTGAAATAGTGGAGTTTTTGGAGAATGCTTTGAGGAACGATATCCTCTTGACGAAGAACGCCGTTTACACAGAAGAACAACAATGCGTATCTTTCCTTCTTCAACCGGGGAATGAACGTGAGGCGACGCCCATGAAGAACATCTTCTTCCTCCCTCTTCCTCCACATCAAGGGAGAAGACGCCGCCCACGAAGAACGTCGCCAACAATGACGCTTCCTCCTCGGACGAACGAACCCTGATCGAGGTAGGGTTTTTTTTTATAATTTTAAATGAATAAAATTATACCTCATTCTTCGATGAATGTTTGGGTTCTACATCAGGCTTTTCTTATCGCCTAACGTGGAGGGCGCAGGCCGAAATAACATGGCATGATGACCCTCCATTGATTTTTTATTTTATTGGTGACAAAGGAGGTGTAGGAAGAGGCGACATCGACCGAAGTTGGCAGCGACTGGAGGCAGAAACAACCGGAGGCAGCAGCGGCCGCGAGCCGGCCTCGTGAAGAGACCGACGACCGCTCAGGCCGCCCGGACGTGGGATGACCAGCCGGCCAATCCGGCCGGCCCGCAGGGAACCACCGAACCCGCAGGTGCGGCGCGGAGTAAACCACGGCCCGCAACCACGGCCCGCTTGATAGATGAACCGACCAAAAATAGCCGCCGGGCAGAAGAATCGTTGCGCCTGAAGGCGCCCCGCGTCGGGGGAACCGCGACCTGCCACCACAGTCCACTCACCGGTGAACCTGCCGGCTGCCTGCCGGTCGGGCTGAAGGAAACCGCGGTGCAGCATAGGAAAAACCAGGGACCGCTGTGCAGGCTATGCGCGTCGGGCAGAACCAGCCGGCTACAGCCGACCGGGCAGGAGGTGCGACACCAGTTGGCCCCGGCAGGCAAACCAAACTGGCCCACTCTATGGGCCGGGTCTGTGGTTGGGCCACGCCCCACCAGGCCGGGCCGACCCCCCAGCTGGGTCGGACCCGCCAAACCGGGCCGGGCCGACCCCCAGCCGGGTCGGACCTGCTGAACCGGGTCGGTCCGACCCGCCATCCCACCGGGCTTGACGGGCCGGGGGCGGTTTCGCTTAAACGTGAATAACTTCTAGACCACGCTTCCGATCGACGCGTCGTCTACGGAACCTGGACCCTTGTGACGAAGGGGTATTTTTGGGATACTATTAGTGAGTTTTGGATGAATTTGGAAAATGGGCGGGTTTGGATCAAGCGTAAATCCAACCGGGCCCCTGGAACGGAAAAGCCAATAACTCTCAGACCGGGCGTCCGATTGACGCGCCGTCTATTGCGTTGGGTTTCTTTTGATGAGACAGATCTTACGAATACATCAACTCAAGAATTAATGATAGTTGATTTATTGAACCCCTTTGCTTGAGGAGAGGACCCTCCCGCGATCAAGCATGCTGTGTGCGGGAACCCTAGAGCTGGTTGCGACTGCGACGACGACAACTGTACCAGAATCCAGTGTGGGTTCGACAATTCTGACAGAGTAGCTTGTCCTGTATCCTGTGTGGGTCTAAGAGCTTAGATGAATCAGTGACTACATCTGATCATCTGTATTACTCTAGAATAACTGGCCTATATCCTGTCTGGGTCTGACAGCTTTAACGAGATCGCTGGCCTGTATCCTTTGTGGGTCTGACAGCTTAGCTGGCCCTAAATCCTGTGTGTGTTTGACCACTTAGATGATCTAGTGGCTGCATCTGATCATCTATATCTATCTTCAATTGTGGCATACCTGTGTGAGCTGAGTCAGGTCTTTCAACCATTATCACCGTGGTGATTGACTTTACTTCCTTTTTGGAATTTGGTTTGTGCTTGGGCTCGAGAGTTGGAGCCGGACTATGATTGGTAACTTAGGTATATGTATGAGCATATATCTAAGTAGGTTTGGTTGATACTTTTTGATTGTATATTTATTATTTTGTTTATGCTTAGTGGATATTGTGAGACCTTGTGGGTCTCGGGGTCCCTATTGAGTATCCTTATACTCACCTCTACACGGGCTATGCCCGCACCTCGTTGTGTTGGATGTAGAAGACGGACAGCGCTGACGGAGGCTGAGAGCGCCACGACTGGACGGTACCCGGAGGAGGACCTTGCGACAAGTCAACAAATGAAGGAGACTGGCAGACGTGAGTGTTGAAGTGGCCATCTGTACCTACCCTTCAGGTAGGAATCCCCGGAGGATGACCCATGATCTTCTCTTTACTTTCAGCTGTTTGTCCCTTTTCGTAATTGTTGTTCAGTTGGGTTTTTATACTGGTAAATTTACTTTCTCTCAAACTCTTTTGTATTCACCTTCACTTAGTGTTTACATCTTGTTGCGTACTCTGTTGTGTTTTTTTACATTTATAAAGGCAATGCTTTCCCAGCATAGGGATTTACACCTTTGGTGCTAGTTGACAGCCCCTATCCTTTGGAAGACGGGCTTGGGGTAGTCACGGCATGGGCCCCAAGGATGGGTCGTGACAAATTGGTATCAAAGGAGTCGATTCTACTGTAGAACATGGACTCTGATTCTTTCAACGACAATAGTGCTAAGTGTTTTGGGTGTGGTTATCAGTTTTGGGAAACCGATGTTGGTGTGGTGGCCGACGTATCCATACACCAGGACTCTGACTTTTGATTTCTGACTAAGTGCACGAAGATACTGATTGCATGTGTGTTTCAAGAGTTTCCTTTGTGGTCTCTTTGAGTCAGCTCACTAGGTATAACTTATTGACCATGGAACACTTGTTCCTTACCAAGATGTCACTGTGAAGACAGCCATCTAGGGTTCCCGAGAGAGTACACGATGACAGACCACTGAGCGATGTGGTTCCGATGCATGTCCCTCTTACTATAGTAGCACCTTCAGGTGGTGTACCAGCAACAGCAACACCCATTGGGTAGAAGATGCCCCCAACTTCATTAGAGGATGGTGCACGATGATTGAGCGCATTGCATGAGTTCCAGTGGAACATGCCTATGAGGTTTCAAGGCAAGACAAATTCGCAGGTAGCAGAGGACTGGATGGAGGAAATTACTTGAGTTTTCCACCTAGTTGAGACACTAGTAGACCAGATGTTGATCTTAGATACTAATCTTTTTCAGTGAATTACTATGAGGATAGTCTGCATAGTGATAAGGTTTCGGTACTTGGACCGTTTTTGGAGATGGTACCTTCGGGTAGTGTGCCAACTATATCATTGCCCGTCGGTTAGTAGACACTACTGGTGGTACCTGTAGAGGATACTTGTAGTCTTAGTGCCTTACACGTGTTTCAGCATCAGATACCCCTCAGGTTCCGAGGTGAGCCCGACTCACTGGAGTCTGAGTACTGGCTTGAGGAGGTGGCTGATAGTTTACTAGAGCTTTTACATCTTCGGCAGGATGATGTATCAGTAGCTGAGTATTCATCGTGGCATACCGATCTTTCCTGGTACTCGATAAATATGATACAGTCAGTGCTTTAGAGATCGGACCTCTGAGCGAGGTGTGTTTAAGGATATCTGAGCCAACACTTTTTCCACTATGCATTCCTACTTATGTTAGGGGGCTAGAGAGAACCTTTGGGGCTGAAAGATCATTGGATGAGCGGATACAACCAGTGAATGTTAGCAGTTGGAAAGCATGAAACTGGTTCCAGTCTTAGATACTTGAGTATGTAGAATGTTTCGAGAAGAGGAAGAGTTAAGGACAGATGAATCTGCAGGACAAAAAACTTGGAAGCAGATTTAGGAGAGCAACATGAAGTGGTGAACATTTCGACATGATACAACCACCCGACTTTGTAGTCCTTGCTAGGCTTAAGGAGCTGGAGGGAAAGGGAAGAGAATAGCTACATGCGGTCAAGGAGTGTGACCCAAAGGCTAAAGAAAGTATTTGAGGTACAGTCTGTGTCTACTACTAGCTTTTTTATCAACATACATTGATACAAATCAATCCTTCCTTCCACCAATCTTGTCCCTGACCTAGAGTTTCTAATTAAGCCATTGACTTGAACCTCATGTTTGGAGAAACCTTTGGGAGGAGACTCAATAATCACACATACACCGACGGTGTGATCTGACCCTTGTGGAAAGAGTTTCAGTTGGAACCTCTTGGTGGCAGCGTCGAGGCCTTACAACGATAGTTTGGATATTGACTGGGCAACCACAGTTCATACATAGATTGACTGTATTAGGAAAAAGGTTGTGGTTTATCTACAACTTTGGGATGGGGTTTTCCTTGGTCGGCCAAAAGGAAACCCCAGGCAGCACATGATGGAATCATGCATAAGAGGGTGCGGTCTATCACTCATGAGTCGGCCAGACATACCTTTGTGCCAGACTTCTTTAATGTTGCAGCACCGCTTTCAGCATTGACGAAGAAGGGTAAACCCTTCGTGTGGTCAGAGAGATGCCAACATAGATTTCAGGAGCTGAGGCAGAGGTAGAGTAGTGTACCCATATTGAGGCTACTGGAGGAGGGTGTTGGGTATGTTGTTTACTACAACGCATCAGGGACTGGACTCAGATGTGTCCTGATGTAGGAGCGAGCAGTGATCGCGTATGGTTCTCGGCAGTTGAGATAACACGAGAAGAACTACACTACCCATGAATAGGAGTTAGAAGCAGTGGTCTTTTCCTTGAAGATGTGGTGGAACTATCTTATGGGCGAACACTTTATAGTCTACTCTGACCACTAGAGTCTCAGGTACATCTTCTGATAGAAGGACCTGAACCTGAGACAACGATGATGGCTCGAGTTCCTCCAGGACTATGACTTCGAGATAGTCTATACTCCTGGGAAGGGGAACATTGTAGGAGATGATCTCAGAAGGAGATCGGGAATTCAGCTGCTAGGAGAGGTGACAGAGCAGCTGGCAGCGTTGCAGATATCCTTTGTCGATATAGATAGAGCATCTTTTCTATAGTCTCTCCCAGTCACGCCTCCACTTCATCAGTGAGTCAGGGAGGCACAACATGGGGACGTTGACTGCGAGACATGATGTGATCAGATATCCTCAGGGCAGGCACCTGATGGGTTTTCTGAAGGAGGGGAGCACGTCATCCTCTTCAGAGGACATACCATGGTACTAGTTTCACTTCAGGGGGAAGTGTCAAGGGAGTTCCACACATCTCTTTTAGCGGTATATCCTAAAGTGATGAAGATGTATCAGGACCTCCGACGACATTACAGGAGTCCGAGAATAAAGAAATCAGTGGAAAAGTTTCTCTCAAAATGCCTCACTTGTCAGCAAGTGAAGGTAGAACAACAGGTACCAGTAGGCTTGGTTCAGCCTTTGGAGGACCCAGAGTGGAAGTAGGATCGGATATCCATGGACTTCATGATGGGTCTTCCACATATATCTAGGAGACAGAGATCTCTGGAGTTCGAGGATGGCGACCATGTCTTTCTACGAGTCTCACCTTGATGAGGTGTACGAAGATTTGGCCGAGGTGGAATGTTATCTTCGTGATTAATCAGACCATTCGAGGTCCTCATTAGGGTAGGTGAGGTGGCATACCGCTTGTCCTTTCTACCTCAGTTGCATTGAGTGCATGACGTGTTCCACTAATCTCAGTTGAGGAGATACGTGCATGATCCGTCCCACATCATCAACCACGGGGAGCTAGATATCGATGATGGGGAGACTTTTAGGGCGGTTCCAGTGGAGAATGGGGATCGACAGGAGCATGTCCCATTCCTCTAGTGCGTGTTCGCTGGCAGCACAGGAACCTCCAGGAGAGCACATGGGAGCGGAAGGCTCAGATGCATGCTTAGTACACCCATTTGTTCCCTTAGTTCAAGTTGTAGTTTATGGGGACGTAAATCCCTGATTTGGGGGTAATGTAAAGACCTAGAAATTTGAATGATTTTTTTTTAAATTGTTGGGAATTTTACGAGTCTGTATTTCTTGACGGCGCGCGATTCTGAGGCCTGGAGTGCCTAGAATGATCCGTTGAATTTTTTTTAAGCTTAAATAAACACACGAGTGTAGTTTTCCTGAAAAAGTAGAATAACTATTAAACGGTTACTCGAATCAGAATACGAGACCACCGCTGAACTCATGATGGCAGGTTCACCCTAGGCGTGACTTAAGTTTAGTCGGCGCGAGTCTCCTATGAGAAAACCCTAAAATGGCATAACCGTACATAAAATAATTAAATAAATATATTTTATTTTTCGAATGCTTATAACTCACAAATGGTAACTTAGATTAAAAATCTGAGACCGCCTCTGAACTCGTGAGGGAAGCCTTTCTGTAAGCAGATACTAACATGGGTCGACGAGGGAAACCAGAGAAAGTTAGTTTTTGGCAGCAAATAAAATAATTAAGAGATAATTATTTTATTGTAAAATTCATAACTTTTAAACGGTAAATCAATTTGGAAATATGAGGGTACATTTGGGTTCGTTGGGGTGTGTTTCACCTAGGAAGAGCTTAACCTTGACCGTAGTGGGTTGACGGAGGCTGTTAATAATTTTCCGAATTTTTTTTGGGTACGTTCAGTAAACATGCGAGCTGCATTTCATAACTTTTGAACCGGTGCTCGTAATTGAAATCTGAGGACACCGATTAACTCACAGCACTGGTATTTTCTTAAGGGGACCGTTACCATAGTTGCTTTTGGTCGTGAGTGGAAGTTAATTTTTGGGGATTCTCAAAATTAAATAAAATTTATGTGTGACATAATTTTTATTTGGGTGGTGGTTATTATTCTGCAAAGGGAAGTTGGAGGTGGGGCCACCCCCACATAACCTCCCATGGGAGGATATTATGTGGTGGGGACCACATTATCTCAAACTCTAAAACTCCTCTTGAGCTCCCATTAAAACCCCATGTAACTCAAATTTAATTGTGGAGAGTCTCTTAATATTCTAACTCTCCCAAATTAATGTTGAAACTCTCCACCTCCCTTGTTTGAATTTTGAATCCGTCTCTCCACAATTAATCAATTGCGTTGTCACAATTAATGAAGGACAAATCTTGAGTTGTTGTTCCAAAAAAATAATAGAGGGATATCGCTATTATTTTGGAAAAACTTTTGTTGGGGGAAATAGGGGAGTTTTGGGAGAACACTTGGAGGAACGATATCCTCTTGATGGAGAACGCCATTTCCACGGAAGAATGAAGACACGTCTCTTTCCTTCTTCAACAGGGGCAAGAATGTGAGGTGACGCCCATGAGGAATTCCGTCCTTCTCACTCTTCCTCCATGTCAAGGGAGAAAATGCCACCCGTGAAGAACGTCATCAACAATGATGTTTCCTCCTCGGACACAGCCCGAAGCCAACGAATCGACGCCATCGACGACGAATGAACCTTGATCGAGGTAGGTTGTTTTGTATAATTTTAAACAAATAAAATTATACCTCGTTCTTCGATGAAGGTTTGGTTTGAACATTGGCCTTTTCTTATCGCCTAACGCGGAGGGCGTGGGCTGAACAAACACTGCCCGACGACCCTCTGTTGATTTTTGATTTTATTGGCGATGGAGGCAGTATTGGAAGAGGAAACGGAGACCGAAGTCAGTGGCGCCTAGAGGAGGTAGCGGCAGCCGCGTGCCGACCATGTGAAGAGACCGTCGGCCGCTCGGGCCGCCCAGACGTGGGACGACCGGCCGGACAATCCGGCCGGCCCGCTGGGAACCGCGGAACACATAGGTTTTGCGCGGAGGAAACCGTGGCCTGCAACTGCAGGCCCTTGTTGGATGAACCAGATGGATACGACCACTAGGAAGAAGAATCGTGGCGCCAAAATGCACCGCACGGTGGGGGAACTGCGACCCGCCACCGCGGTCCGCTCACCGGTGAACTGGTCGGCTGCCTGTCGTCCGTGCTGAAGGAAACTGTGGCGCCGCATAGAAGGAATTGCGGCCCGCTGTGCGGGACGTGTACTCCAGGAAGAACCGGACGTCTATGTCTAGCCGAGAAGGATGGGAAGAACCGCTTGGCACCGCTAGGTGAACCAAACTAGCCCAATCCGCAGGTCGGGTCCACAGGTGGGTTGCGCCCCACCTAGCCGGGCCGACCCCCCAGCTGGGTCGGAGCCGCCAAACTGGGCTGGGCCGACCCCCAGCGAGGTTGGACCCGCCTAATCAGGCCAGGACGACCCCCATCCAGGTCAGACCTGTCGAACCGGGTTGGGCCGACCTGCCAACCCATTGGGCTTGACGGGCCGGGCCCGTTTTTCTTAAACGTGAATAACTTCTAAACTGCACATCCGATCAACGCATTGTCTACGACATTGGGACCCTTGCGACGAGGTGGTCCTTTTGTGATACTCTTAGTGAGTTTTGGAAGATTTTGGAAAATGGATGGGTTTGGATCGAGCGTAAATCCAACCGGGCCCCTGGAACAGAAAATCCATTAACTCTCAGACTGAGGGTCCGATTGACATGACTTATGTCATGTTGGGTTTGTTTTGATGAGACAGAACTTAAGGATACATCAACTCAGGACTTCGTGATAGTTGACGTATCGACCTCCTTTGCTCGAGGAGCGGACCCTCCCAGGATCGAGTGTGCCGTGTGTGGAAACCCTAGAGCTGGCTGTGATTGCGACGATGACTACCGTACTGGAATCCTCCATGGGTTTGACGATGACGACAACTATATTGAAATCCTATGTGGGTTCGACAGTTCTGACAGAGTAGCTGGTCCTATATCCTGTGTGGTTCTGACAGCTTAGATAAATCAGTGACTACATTTGATCATCTCTATTACTCTAGAATAGCTGGCCTTTATCCTGTGTGGGTCCGACAGCTTAGATGAGATAGCTAGCCTGTATCCTATGTGGGTCTGACAACTTAGACTAGATAGCTGGCCTGTATCCTGTGTGGGTCTGAAAGATTAGCTGGTCCTATATCCTGTGTGGGTCCGAAAGCTTAGATGATCTAGTGGCTACATCTGATCATCTATATCTCTCTACAATTGTGGCATACCAGTGTGAGATGAGTCATGTCTTTCAACCATTATCACTGTGGTAATTGAATTTACTTCCTTTGTGGAATTTGGTTTGTGTTTGGGCTCGAGATTTGGATCCGGACTGAGATTGGTAACTTAGTTATATGTATGGGAATATATCAAAGTAGGTTTGGTTGATACTTTGTGATTGTATCTTTCGTATTTTGTTTATCCTTAGCGGATATTTTGAGACCATGTGGGTATTGGGGTCCTTACTGAGTATCGTTACACTCACCCATGCATAGGCTATGCCCCCACCTCGTTGTGTTGGATGCAGACGACAGACAGTGCTGACGGAGGCTGAGAGCACCATGACTGGATTGTACCCGGAGGTGGACCTTGCGACGAGTCGACACATGGAGGAGACTGACGGACGTGAGTGCTGAGGTGGCCATCCTTACATACCCTTCAGGTAGGAATCCCCAGAGTACGATTGAGGAGCTGCTCTTTACTTTCAGTTGTTTTTCCCTTTTTGTAGTTGTTGTTCAGTTGGGTTTGTATACTGTCCCATTTACTTTATAGAACACTCTTTTTTTATTTAGCTTTACTTAGTGTTTACTTGCTATTGCGTACTCTGTTGTGTTTGTTTACTTTTATAAAGGCAATTCCTTCCCAGCATAGGGATTTATGCATTTGGTTCTAGTTTCCAGCCCCTGGCCTTTGGAAGGCGGGCTTGGGGTAGTCACGGAACAGACCCTGAGGACGGGTCGTGACACTAGACCTATTTGACCCATGATGATTAGAAATTTTACGATGATCTCTTAGATTACATTATAATTCTAGGTTGAACTTCAATACACTATGTAATGAATCATGATTAAAATGACTATTGAATTCTAGGATGAGAACATAGATTCAATTGGAATTCGAATATGTGGATCTATATTCCATGAGATTATTGATAATTGGATAGAATATGGAATTCTTTATTGAGTACATAGATTCAAGTTGAAACTTCATGATATAAATAAATTCCTGGATGACCCCTAGATTATATATGATTATTTTTGGATCCCATGTTAATCAAGACATACTATGTGACTCCTCCATACTATATAACATAGTTATAATTGATCATGGTCATATGTATAAATATTGAAAATGGTGTAGCCTACCTTGAGTGAAATCATGAGATCAAGATATCATGATTTTTTTAATATTTATATAAATTTAATGAAAAAAATTAAATAGTTAATTATGTTAAACTACATATATATAGAAACTTTTTATATATATCTTACCAGAATAGTAATTTTTGGGATGCCCTTGGGGTTTCCTAATGGGTTATAATAGTACCCCATTTTGACCACGACAATACATTGATATCCAAGTAGGAAATATTATATTATAGTTATAGTAAAATAACTATACTGATGTATGTTGATTGGATACCTAGGCTGGTGTTAGATAATGGAACAAGGTAGTATACTATTGTAGATCATGATACACTGTAGGACATAGAATAATTTATATTTTTATTACATATTAAGTTTGATAAACCCCCAAGATGTCTAGTTGGTATTAATGACACCTTTACTTGATGATGGATATTATTTTTAAGTATATTTTTTTTATTTGATATGTTAATCTGGATGTTATCTATTTATTTTAGTTTTTATGTTATTTGCATAGATATGAGGGAATAATATTACCATTATGTTTTCATGGGCCCTCACTTCAATTTTACCACTTCTATTATTGGGTGGGGGTGGGGGTGGTCTTATAACAATCTATTTTAGTTACTCTTCATAGATTTTTTTCAATAGTAGAGTTTGAAATGCTATCGATGCCCATTTTCTTACTATTTTGGAATGGTATATAAGAGAGTAGGATATTGTTAGATATTGTTAATGAGCTCTTTCCTTGGTGAATATATTCCCACACAGAGGAGAAAAATTATGTTTCTATGGGTGGAAATTATTTTTTCTCCTTTATCATTTACTATTCATTAATTTATACATCTCATGAATCACATAGCACAAGGTTTTAATTTATGAGATTTTTTGTCACTATATGAAATGAAATATTATATGTTACTGTATCACACTAGGTATAAAGGATTGAAATTCCATTTTCATGTTTCATATGACTGATAACTATCTAGGATTCATATGCATTGCTTTTCTATTTATTGGATTTATCTTAATTCTAAAAATAATTTATATCATCTTAGTGTTTTAATGATTTAAGGGGTTTGGGATTTAAAGTCAAAATATATATTTATATGGTTTACATATAAGTGTATAGTTTCATTACACATGACAAAATCCGTATACTAATACTAGTTAATAAGTAAGTATAAATGAATTATAAATCAATGGTTTTTTAAATAATTCATCAGTAATAAAAATATAGGTTATTTTCCATTATAGAAAGTTCTTAGAATTATATTGATCCAAACCATGAAATGTGAATCATGATAAATTTTTAGAATTTAACAATATTTAGTGATTAAATTTCATCAAATATGAACCCCATATTTTTGAAAACTACACTGTTTAAATAACATAAAGAAGAAAATAATTCCTATAGAGATATTTTAATGAGGGTTCTTTGGGGTTTTGGCTTCACCCTATATATATGTTTTTTATTATCTGAGATTTCTCTATTGGATAAACCTAGTTTCATGTGTTGTGATACCCTAATGGTCTATTGTTGTTTCATTGTGGTTTTGTGGTTTTTACCTATATAATGGTTTCTTACATTCGTTGTGGTTTTTGGTCTTGTGGGTTGTTTAGGAAACTAGAGTAGGTATCATGGATTATAATTCAATGTTAATGGGAATGTTTGAATGGGTGTGGGTCCAATAGAAAGTTATTGTCCCAAAACATTGATTCCACATGTTTTAGTTCATCTAGTAGGGGTAGATGATTCAGTATATATAATTTATACAAGGGTGATTCTATTAAGGTTTTTATGAATTCTCAATGATATGTAATCTTTACATGGGATCACCCTGATTTCATGGGTATTTTTTTGAAGGCTTATTTGAAAGATTAGATCCTTAAAATTCCTGATCATGTAGTTTTGATTCTATTTTAATATAGTAAACAGGTTTTACCCTGAGTGTATAAGTCCAATATTGATAGAGTATTGGTAGATGATTCTATTATCAAAATGATTCCTAGGATTATTTCTAGTCTTAATGGTTTATTATAATTTTTAATGTTAATATTGTTGGTTTCAAGAATGTAGTATGTTTCTAGGTCAATGGAATTAAAAAGGTGCAAGACATGGTCATGTGCTTGAATTTGTGGTTTGGACTGGTTTGGATATCATAAAACACTAGGGATAGTAGTTCAAGTTTAGTGAATGGTCATAGGGAAGTGTGTAACACCACGGGATGTGGTTGAGTTTCAAGTGGTGGACATATACTAGAGATGTGAAATGTCATTTAGGTTATGTGAATAGGTTTATAGGGATAAATAACCAGTTAATATTTTTGCGAGATCATGGGGTTATGTGAACATGTTCAATGAAAGTACTTTTTGTCTCCAAATAGTCAATCGTATCATTAGTGTTTCTTTTGATAATCATTCAAGTATCTGAATACTCTATTAACAAGGTGTAAGTATTACCATGATGATTGTTTTTTCATTACTTATTAGAAGATATTTCTAAAAATGATGAGTATTGGTTAACAAGAAACTCTAGGGATGAATTGACCAAGAGTTGATGAGATAAATACAAGCAAGAATAACCAGAGCCTTTGGTTGGGTTTTGAGATATCCCTACAGTGAATGGTGGCATCATGTGTGTATTAGAGTGTAGTGTCTTAGACACTCGTGTTTGTATGTGAATGAAGTATCAAGGATCAATGGATGAATCGAATGTGGATTATGGTGATTGGAACATGTTATTATTAGTATAAATCATAAAATTTTCACTCAAGGAGTGTAATATGAAATGATACATAGTAGGGAGTACACCAATGGTTTCCAAAGCTCAGGGTCCTCCTTATGAACTCAATACATAATTTTTTTTGAATATGCTATTCTATGAAACTGTGAATGTGTGGTATATGGATTTCATTTATCGCTCTTGTGTGAGGGAGAAAACATGCCCAATAGTTGAGTTTAGTGATGAATGGAGTGTGTTCTTGGGTGTTTTTTATTTCATCAAGAAATGAAATTTCAATGAACTATTTTATGTGAGGATTGATGCATTGGTCACAAGATTGTGTAGAAAACCATGGGGAAATTGTGGTTACTTAGGTTTCCAGTGATTAAAGAAATCGATTCATGTTTGGGCTCCTTAGAGATTGAAAAATAGAAATTATATTTGATTATGTATCAAAAATGAGAAAGAAGGCATCAATGTGTGTCATGGTATAATGACAACCTTGTTTGTATGAGTATATAACTGGGGAATCTCTCCAAGAGGTGGTTATTAACACTGATGATCATGTTCGGGTGTCCATAGGATGTATAAGGGAATGATATCATTATAGCCATATAAGTTGGTAAAATAGTAATACTGGGAGAGAATAATTTTCAATGAAATGAAACTAATATCAAATCTATTTGGGGTTGCACATGTAGATGGTGTGATAAGCTGATACCCAAATCATCCATGTTTTTTGGGTTTTATGTGTGTGTTTTTTGAATTAGTCAATATCTCAAGGAAAGTGTATTGTGTCTCTAACATGTACATGAAATATGGATATGTGTTCCTTATCTATTTTTTTGAGTAATGAGTATGGGAACCAGTGTTAAATTTATGTTGTCAGGGATATTTGGATTAGGTAATCCAGAAACTATACCAATCATTACAATGTAATATAGATGTTGAGTTTTGGTAAGTAATTCCAATGGTGTAGGTAATAATGCATTAGATGTTTGTGGTTGTAAACTGAGGTGTATGGTTTGGAGAACCATATGACTTATCAGTAACCAAATGAAAACCCCATTAGTTTTTTATGATAGAAAAACTTAGGTATGATTCATCTCTATGAATCAATTTTGTATATTGGATTTGGTTCATTTTTCAGTATTTTCAACGTATTGAATGGAAGTTGCATCTTATAAATTATTTTTAATTTGGTAATAAAATGAAACCATAGAGTGTGAATGGGTGAATAATGTTTATTCAAAGGTGAATGTGGTTAAATAGTTATACTTATTATAGAAGAGAAGTGTTAAAGTGGGGGGATTAGGAGGCCTCAGTTTCTTATAATTTCTTATAATTTGAGAAGAGTTTGAATTTTTCAAAATAGTATATGGGATGGGTTTTAAGATATGTGTAGAAGTATAATCCTTATGGAAATAACCCCACAAAAGACCATTTTTGTATTTAGAATGAGGTTCTCTATGGTGTTAATATCCCTATAGAGTTTTCTACGGGTTTTGTGATTTGTGTTCTTATTTTGGGGTTCCCGCATATGGTGCACTATTAATGTTTGGTTATTGATAACCATGATCTACATTAGTGAAATTTATAATAGTGGTATAATAGATTGAAAAAATATTCAATGTGGTACAAGAAACTATAAAATACATAAATTTCAGATCTATATCAAATAGTTGGAAAATAGTTTATCAGATTGTGCATATAACCGTATGAAACAATGAGTTTTTTAGTATAGGGTATTGCAAAGTTGAAACATTTCATAGATAAATGTGAGGAAAAACTATACACCCATTAAAAATGTTAAAATTAAATTTCTTCCCTTTGAACATTTAAAACTTTTGAACCATGTTTTTCCTCCTCCTCTCACCCTGAAACCGCTACCCATGTTTTCTTTTCTTCACAGAATTATTCCTCAGTATTTTCCTATGAATAATTGTTGTATCAATTTTTTTCACCTGTGATTGAATTCTATGTGTTACTATGTACCTCCTCTTTAATTTGGTATTTCAATTCCTCATTTATTTTTCATTGTCATAATTTTTGTGTTTAATGACATATTTTTTGGGGGATTTTTAGGCTCATTTTTCTCATATTTTAGCTAAAATAATGGGATTATATCAGATGTGTATGATCCTGTTATTATAATATATGATATCCCTTTAATATAAATCATAGCCTTTTTGTCTTTTATTTTTATATATGGTGTGGTAAATCCATCTTCATCATGATTTTAAATGTTTAATTTTAAATATTTTACTATAAGATACCATGGTTTACAATAATATTAAATATTCTTTGTCCCTTAGAGAATAGTAATTAAAATTATATTATTAAAAAGGAAAAATTACGTTGAAATGTTATGTGGATATTATATTCATTGATTTTTTTAAAATTATTTTAGAGGAATCGTAGATTTAATCAATTTTTATTAAATAGAATTTCATGAACAATGATAACATTAAATGTTTAGAAATATATATTTGAATAGATGAAATGGATTGGGAAAATGAAATTGTAAAAGGTGGATTCTATAATGGCATGGTATTAATGAACTTTTTTATGGATTCTAAAAATATTAAAATAAAATTATAACAAATCAATTATAATTGATGTGGTTTAATTTAGTGTTTTCCATGGGATGTGATAAAATCATTATTGACGGGGATATTTAGTTTATAATATGGCATGCTAATGGGAGGATGAAAAATCATAATTTTGAATTAGAAAATCAAATATGAGATGTGGCATAGTGATTATAGAATGTTGTAGCCTTATACTGAGTAATAATTAAAAGAAATGAATTTATAATTGATTAAATATTAAAAATGACAATGGATGTCTAAAAATTACAAGATGAGTTCCTTGAATTCCATATGATACATGTCTTACATGAGAATTTAATGATACGTTATTGGAATCTATGTGATGGATGAGGACTAGATAAGGCCCATATGAGTGCCCGAAACCATGTAATGTTTAATAATTGGGAATATTGAGATGAGTTCTTGAATCCCACTATGATTCCATGATAATAATTAATATTTTTTGTGGTTACTAGTGATAAAAAATATGGAGAATGATGGGATGGGAACTCAAATTAAATTGGAATATCAAGATCATAATTAGGAATCTATGTGGTGATTGATGATGATAGTGTCTTGAGAATAATGGGATAAGTGTTCAAAATCCATCCAATAAATCCTGGCAATAGAAAATGAAAAGACTAACCCTTGATTTTAGGTTAGTATTTATGGTTGGAATGTTTATTGAGACATTCTCATAGACACCCCGATAGTATCTACTGTAGGTATGGTTGATCATTTTCTGTAACCTAAATATAGTAAAAGGTAATGTTGACCTCGATTGTCATCGTGATCATTAATAAATGTGGTTTTTATAATTTTATTTATATTTTGTATAAAACTATTTGAATTTTAATTTATTCAAACATATTTCTTATATACTTTTTCCTGAAATAATTATTGGACTAGTTATTTTAGTGGGGTTATAGGTGGTGAGATATTGAGTTATACTCAAATACTATTAGATCACCATAGAACTCGGGTAACCAATTTAAAAATATTATTTATAATAGGACTAGATATAGGTCGATCCTCTTCTCAATACATTTTTAATAGATCCAGTGGTTGTAGATAGATGATTGTGCTTAATAGGAATCATGATTAAATTCATATATGTGGTTTACCTTGGTTATATTTATTCTTTTAGCATAACATGGGGATGATCTACCCATAGGGGATATAGTTGGCATGTGTGACAAAATCATTTGATGTTTCATGTGAATTTTTTATTATTTATCATCACATTACCAAAAATGAATTTATTTTGGATATTTTATTTCATATTTTATTTACCATGTTATCAACACTGTAATAAGGTCATAGTCTACCCATAATTATTTCTTGGGTCCTCATCAGTAGTCATCACAATCTATCATACATGATTGTGGGCCAAATATCATTTTTAAAATTGGTCCAATTATTATTCATAGAGTTAGCTATAACAGAGTATTACATTATGTTTCTAATCTCAAAAAATTATTCTCTAATAGTAGGATAGTAAAAAGTCAAACACGTACTCAAATGTTATATGTGTAGAGGTATAAATTTCTTTACAAAAAAAAATCTAAAGAATAAAGATAGAAAATATGTTTGTGACGACTTTGAAGAAAAATCATAGAAGAAAAAATATTGTAAAATTTTGAATGTTGTTAATAAATATATTGGGAGAAGTAAAAAGATAAATTAAAGAAACAAAAAAGTATGTTGAGTGAAAGAGAATATTATGAATCTTATGAGAACAGTTTATCATAACAAAAAAATCACGATTTCTCTTGAACCTTCATAGAACATATTTAATGAATTCAAGAAACATAAGATAATAATGAATAAAAAGGTGATACAACCTATAAGTAACAACCTATCTTATTATAACTTCTGTCATTTTATGAGAAAAAAATGAAATAAAGAATCAAGAATACTAATGAAGGAATTTAGGAAGGATAATAAAGGAAAAGAATAATTTATCTAAAAGGGAAATGTGTGTGAAGATTAAATGAAGTTTATCTAGATATGTTTTTAGGTATAATAAACAATTGTGGAATATCATGATGAAAAACATTATTATAAGGGAGAAGAGATATGTAAGAAACCATAAATATGTATCATTTTAAAAAGACATGGGGAAAATGAGTGTATATTTAAAAAAAATCTCTATATATAATTTCTATAACCTCTTAAGATACTAGAAGAACCGATATAAAGAATCAAGTGAAATTTCACCCCAATAATAATTAAATTTCATTAAAATGTATAAACCATGATGGTTTAAGAATAAAAATCTTGAGTTCATAGGTAGAGAAAGGGTTTGAGAAATATATCACATCAATGAAAGTTAAAAAGTAACTACCAAAAGAATGATTCCCCGTATTAAGGAAACCAAATTCTATAAGTTATATTAAATCAGTAAACAATTATCATAGGGGAAAAGTACTTCTATTGATGAGTGAGGTTAAATGATCATTTTTAGAATTTTTTGGATTTACGAGTAAAAGGAATATAATTATTGGATGAACATATCTTTCCCTTGGTGTAGAATATACTAATGGGGAGAAGAAGTGATATAAAAAAAGTAATTTTCTAATGGTAAAATTGTAATTAAATTAAAAGTCATTTGAATTTAAAAGGATCTCAAGGTAAATCAAATTTGAAAACCTGGAGAAATTTGTTTGATGGTGTGGACAACCAATTCAATATATTGATTATTTTATGACATTAATTAGTGAAAAAATAATTTTATTGGGGAAAAAATGATGTCGGTAAATGGAAAATTTTAATCAAAGTTTTAATTAATGAAGAAAAATGGGAGGAGAACTCAAATTCAATTTTATTTTGATGAATCAAAAAAACTTTTTATATAGAGAATATATAAGTAAAATTGTGCATGTTAAAATATAATTTTTCTTTGACTAGAATAAAAAAATTATCAATATTTTATTTTTTTATAATAAAATCCTACAATGAAGTATAATAATGATTCATTATAACAACCTGACCCATTGGGGTCTGACATGTTACTACCCCAAGCCTTCCTCCAAAAGTCCAGGGGATGGAGATTAGAGTTGAGTAGGAATATCCCACAAATGGGAGGCCTTATCCTAATATACCAGTATACATGAAAAAATCTAAAATCAAACAGAATATTGAAATGTAAAACAACTTTAACAATTCATTACCACATATAAGATGTCACAACACAACATGATAGTAAAAGTGTTTAAAATGGAAGGGGGGGGGGGGATAAAAGTCCAACCGGAATCTTTAAAATTATCACCTTCCCTAAAGGAGAGGACTAAGTCATATGAAAACTCCCAAAATAATCTCTTTCTATCAAGCCCTATCTTAGATCTTTCCACTCTTTTTCCTCCTAGGATACCATGTAAAAGGTCATTGTCTTCATAAGACACGATAAGTGTAGACAAATACAATGTTGTGGAGAGTATAAAAATTCTTAGTATGACGCCCTTAAAACACTTATCACATATCACTCTGTATAGGAAACTCAATATAAGATATAATAGTCAATCTATAATAGAAACACCCAAATATACATTGGGAAAACCCCACACCACTAGGTGATCATATGAAAAATCCATCTATAAGATTTTGATTGAATAATTGGTCATTCTGGGAGAATCCCAACAAAAAGTTGTGATGTCATCAGAGCCACTCAATAAAAAGGTGTATGTTATTAGGTCCTTACCAATAAAATATCACTGATATTTTAAGACTCTGATACATAGATAGGGGTTACGCCTATAATTGGTTGGGGAAACCACTAGCCCAATCAGGATCAACCTGCTATGTAAGGGTTCTTATTTCAATTCTACCACAAATCTTACTGATACAACATGATATAAGGATGAACAACTCCCTAATCAAGGAGGTCTTATCGATTCCAAAAAAATAACCTAGGTAAAAAATGATGATAGAGGATCACACTCCAGTATCATAGATGGACACCACTAATATATTTGTGACTCAACCTCTAGAGGAGATTACAATCCTCTGATATGGATGTGTAATTTTTCACTATACCTATATGGGAATGTACCAAGGGAATTTACTCACCATATACTGGTCCAAACATTGAAAATTAAGAGAAATTAATGCTCTTGAAGGGGGAACAATTTGTTTCTATCTATCCACATGCCTGCCCTTGTGGAAGATCCTCACACGACATATATATCTATATATACATGGGAATTAGTAGAGGTAAACAGTGTGTAGAGGAACATGGAATCTTGTCCGTGTCACCAGACTCTGTCTGTGTATGGTAACCATGTATGTTTCCAAGTACATTACATTCCATCATTCCGTATATTTTGTCCCATGTATTTTTACACTCAAAAGTACAATATGATCCATACGAGAAGGTCTAAATCCCATGTGACTAGGGTTACATGTCGTGTGATAACACTCTTCATCTTGAATCAATATCTCCTTCTAAATGGTCCCCACATGATGTGTAATCCCTTGTTACAAACTGTCTTGCTTGAGATTTTCTAGAGCTGAAGTTCCTTCTACATTCCACCTTGTAGGTCTGTTGAATATTTTTTTTGAAAAATCTCACCATATATCCAAAATCTATGATTTAAAGGCCTCTCCATTGGTTTTTTTTTCAGATTCTGACCAAAAAAATCACCTGTAAACCACCTTTATTTTTTGGAATGTCACACGCTGAATGGGAATATGGAATATCCCTCTATCTAGACTCATTATCCCCTGATATAACCAACATCATCATCAAACCTTGAATCACAACAACCGTCATGTTATGAACCGTTTTTTTATATGTAGTATTGAATAACCATCACACAATGATCTTAAACCGAGAATTTTTTATTCTGTTATTAAAAATAAATATCGATGATGATCACACAATTTTTTTTTGGATAAATTTAAAAACTATAATATAATGCCTTTGATTTTCCATGTATGATTTTTAAATATTTTATGGAATTATTTTGAGACCATACCATTCGATGGCGTGTGGTTCCGAGACCCAAAGTGCCTGAGATAAATGTTTGAAACAAATTTAACTTTTAAATAGTGTGCACAAGTGGTTTTTTTGAAAAAAGTGGAAATTTTTTAAAAAGGTTCATGGATCAGAAATACGAGGGAATCATTGCATTTAGGGACATGATTTTACCTTAGGTAGGGCCTAACATTGACTGCCATAGGTCTTCTGAAAAAGTTAGTTTTTAGAAGTTTTAATGGAAATAAAATAAACTAATAATTTATTTTATTTATAATGATTCCTTTTAGTGCAGTGACATAATCATCTCCTATAAATTCTTGATTATGGAAGGTTCACAGGGTTACCCGCATTACCCTGAAAATTGAGGAGTTTTCATCAGGGATTTGGATGAGAACCCGTTGGCAGACAACGATGATGTGATAGATCGACATATCCCGGATTCAACAAACCTTGTCAAAGAACACGACGCATTGATTGTTCTTCAACCAAATATAGGTATGGGTTTTTATTTTGATTATTCTCTTCCCTTTTCATGGGTTAAATGATGAACTCGGATTAACCCACTAATAGGGTGATCCACAGATCGAGAGTTCTTGCAGGAGGGGGTCAATTTCCGTTTTGTTTGGGGTTTCAATTTAGGATTTGATCTCATGTTAACTGTTGTATTGTTTTTGATTTTCCCTATTTAATCCTTCTATTGGGAGTATATCAACACCATGATGAACAATGGTGGAGGTTCGTTCCTCAAATTTCCTTATTGGATTTCTTCCTCCCTCTTCCCCACATTCTTTGCATTCTTCACAAGGTTATGAACAATAGATCGTTGCACGTGCATTTCACAATGCAATAATCCAAATTTTTGAGATTCGACTATGTGACAGCTTAATGGAGGTGCACCCACAATGGCGGAAGAAAAATCGACATGGTATGGAATAAATCGTTCTTTGACCGTTCTTCGTATGGATGATCGAATCGAGTTTTGGGGCCAATCAGACCCCTGAAACCTCCCGGAACATTGATAGTAGGTCGGGGTGACCTTGGATTTTGAGTTTCAGGGAAAAAAATCATTAGATAGAGGATCAGAGTATCACCCAAGGTGTGGTGGCATAGGTTCATGATTCTGGAAATTTCGGGAAAACACAACTTATATCTCGAAGAACACGCCATGTGGGACCGGCCTAGAGGTAGCTAGGGTTCTGTGATGCACAAAGCGATGAGACGACATGCTATCTAAAGAACACGACATGTGGGTCCTTATGCAAGACTCTCTATATATCTCAGATGATTCACGTACACGGGGTGGAGTACACAACTATGTACTCCACCACACAACCAAACCAGGCCGGCTACATGGATTACCCCTTGTACTAGTTACACAGGCTGTAACACATGGGTTGAAGCCATGTATATGCACCTGGCCAGTGTAAACAGAATCCTCCCAGGAAATAGGAACACGGTTTGTCACTCTCTTACATGTCGTGTATACATTCTTCTACATGACAAGCCTTGCAACATGGGATGTTGTATATGGGCGATACCAAGGGTTAGAGAACACGGTGTGTGACCCTTCTACATGCCATGTACTTTTCAGTACATGGATTGATCCTCCTATCCACCGTTCCATGGAGAAGTCTCATTTGGGTTGGTTACCCTTTTTCTCATTCCCCTAAAGGTTATGTATCGTTTCCTTCCACAGATGTATGGTCCCTTCAGTAGGAATTTCAGAGATAGATTCAGGTATCCCTCTAAGAGGCCCAGAGCGAGATCCTCTATCCATTATTGACAATAGGTAGAGTCAGGAATCAACGTGACTATTACTACAGAATGCTGATCCTCTACTTAGCAGGTGAATCTAGATGCGTTGTCGTATCTTCTAAGGCCCTATAAGTGATCATCATATGTGTATCATGATCTTTCCCCACTCAGGAGTGTGTTCTCCTAGAATGAGTGTATCTATCTCTCGTGACTTTTCCCGATGGGTTGTACTTCTTGGACATACGTCATTAGAGATATCAGACTCATGGAGTGAGTTATCTAGGATGAGTGCTTCATGGAACCTTCGAATTGAATCCCTAGCAGCGGTATACTATTGTGTGACTTCTCTCTAGACTACGGATCTGGGTTTTATATAAATATGGATTGTGTTCTCATGATATATGTTCATTAGACATATACTGTGTTGACCAAACTGTACCTTTCCTTTTCTGTTTTTCTTTCTGTTTTTCAGGGTCATCTACTAAGTATTATTATACTCACCCCTGCATGAGATTTTCCCACACATGTCAGGTCTTGTTCAGATGAGCATCCATTTGATAGTCCAGGTCCAACTAAGGCGGGATCGGGATTTCTGAGTTCCCTACATGCCGAGGTGTTCCTAAAACTATGAGTAGTTGTCCCGGTACCTCTTTGTGCTTACAATTTTCACTTTTTAGTTTGTAGTATCTTGTTGTTGGTTGGATTGTATTCTGGCATAGTTTAATTTTTGTATATTACATTCGTTGTACTACGTTGGTTGGGTTTAGTGATATGCATTCATTTTTTCCTCAGTGATTTTTTCATTTCTGCATTTTTGGGCTAGCAGATGTGTGTGTGTGTACATATACTTAGGAAAAGCCTCCCATTTGAGTAATATGCCTACTCTGTGCTAGTCACCAACCACTGGCCTATTGGAGGCGGGCTTGGGGAGTCGTGGCGTGGGCCCCACTGGGATGGGTCGTGACAAAGTGGTATCAGAGGTGGTTGGTTATACCATTGGACCAAGAGTCTGTGAAATTAGTTTGGGGCAACAATGTTATGTGTTTCGAGTTCGGATTTCATGCTAGAGACTCTAGTGTTGATGCGGGCGGCTGATGTATTAATACACTATGACTCTGATAACCTGCGTTTCGACTCAGTTCATGAAAAAACTAGATTTAGGGAAGTAAAAGAATGGTACATGAATTATATAGGAATGGGTTGTGTTTTACATGTCCTTTTTGTTAGCTATACAGATATAACCATTGACCGTGTTATATATTTTTTGTTTATAGGATGACTCCATGACACATACCTGCTAGGATTCAACAATGCAATCAAGGGGATGATATCCTTTATGACAATTATTCGATATAGGGACCAGTTCCCCAAGCGTTGCCTCTATGAGGTGAACCTTTTATACCACCACTAGTGGAGTCGTCTGTGGTACCTGCAGTGCCAATAGATGAGGGGCATAGGCTGAGCGTGCTCCATGAGTTCTAGAGACAAAGACCCCTCAGGTTCTGAGGTGAGCCCGACCCTTAAGCAGTAGAGGACATGCTTGAGGCAGTGATTAGAATTTTCCATCAAGTGAGGAAACCGGTGGACTAGATGGTGATCCTAGGAACAAGTCTTCTTTAGGGATCAATAGGAAGATGGTGGAGTCTTTCCACACAGACACACGATGAGGAGAATATTTCATGGACAGAGTTTTAGGGACTCTTTAGGGAGGATTTATCACCAATTACACTTAGATAAGTGCGTATCTAGGAGCTTCTTCAGGTTCAGTAGGGCAGTTTGACGGTGGATGACTATTCATCTAGGATCGCCAACCTCACCAGTTACTCGATGGATATGGTAAGGGATCAGTAATTCAGATCTCGGACCTTTGAGAGAGGTCTAAAAATAGGGAAAAGAGATAGTTTCATGGATTTATGAATTTCAACTTATGCTGGAGTGCTCGAATGGGAATTGGTGATCAAGAGCTTCTTGCCAGAGCAGAGATAGTCGATGACAGTCAGCCGCAGGTAGACAAGTGCAGAGACCTCGATAAGAGGGATCCGACATCAGGCATAGGGATTTAGATGTGGGAGACGTCATAGAAGTACCGAGGATAGGGTATCGATAGTACAAGTCTCTCAAGATGGATCCAGTCTGCCTAGGGAGAGGTAGTGCTACTCATGCGACTGTAGGGGACATCTTGCTAGAGATTGTCCGACCCGTCAAGCTGCTGACAAGGGAGCAACAGATGGACCACCGAGGCAGAGGTAGAGAGTAGAGCAGACACACCTTCCGGGAAGAGGATGTGGTAGAGGAGCATGAAGAGCTGTAGGTGGTGGTAGAAAATTCAATCAACTTTCACCAGCACCCCCAGGAGGTACGCACTAGGCTTAAGGAGTTGGGGGACAGGGGCGGGGACAGATGCATGTGGTTGAGGCGTACGACCTAGGGACTCCACGGATGATCCGAGGTACAATATATGTCTTATATACCTTATCTACTATACTTATAGACATAGGCACCAATCATTCCTTCCTTTCCCCATGTCTTGTTGGAAACCTTGAGATTCTAGTAAAGCTGTTTACTCGACCCTTACGCTTGGAGACACCTACGGGAGGAGACTTGATAATGACACACCTTTGCAGATAGTGTCATCATACCCTTGGAGGTGGGAGTTTCTGTTGGGACCTCTTGGTGGCAGCGTCGAGGCTTTCTGACTTCATTCTCGGTATGGATTAGTTATCTTCGGTCCATGCCCAGATTGACTGCTTTAGGAAAAGAGTGCAGTGTGTCCGCAATGATTGGACGAGGTTTTCCTTTGTCGGTGAAAAGGAAACCCATGAAGCACAGAATGGGCTCATCCATAAGAGGGTGTAGCTGACCACTCATGAGTTGGCTAGCCTTACCCTCAGAGCAGTAGATGTTGTGAACTTCCAGTTCCTAGCAGTAATGGTAGAGTACGGGGATGTCTTTCCTGAAGATGTTCCAGGACTACCTCCCTGCTAGGAGATTGACTTCTGCAACGACTTACACCCCGGGACGACATCGATTTCCTCACCAACATATCAAATGGATCATGCAGAGCTTCGCGATTTGAGGGTGCAGTTGGATGATTTACAGAGCAAGGGCTTTTTGAGACCCAGTGTTTTACCTTGGAAAACCCTAGTTTTGTTTTCCAAGAAGACATACGGAATTTTGAGGTTGTGCATGGATTACCAGCACCTGAACTAGGTGACGGTGAAGAACAAGTTTCCACTACCAAGGATCGACGGCCTCTTTGATCAGTTAAGAGGGGAACAATGCTTCTAGAAGGTTGAACTTGGATTAGGTTACCACCAGTAACAAGTACTGTATGAGGATATACTGAAGACGTCTTTCAGGTATCGCTATGGTCACTATGAGTACTTAGTGATGCCTTTGGTGTGATGAAGATCACCGCAGTGTTCATGGGACTTATGAACTAGATATTCCAGATGTATTTAGACCGTTTCATAGTGTTATTCAGAGATGACATCCTTGTGTACTCAGTGTCAGAGGAGGAGCAAGCGAGACACTTGCGGATGGTTCTTGACGTACTCAAAGAGCACCAACTTTATGGGAAGCTCTACAAGTAACAGTAATAGATTCAGGAGGTCCACTTTTTGGGAAATGTCATCTTAGTATATGGAGTATCTGTGGACCCATTAAGGTGGAGGAAGTGTTAGAATGGGAGAAACCTCAGAGCGTGACAGAGTTGTAGAGATTCCTTGGGTTGGAAGAAAATTACCAAAGATTCATTCCGGATTTCTCCTAGATATCAGCATCGATGATGGCCTAAAACAGGAAGGAGTAAAACATCATGTGGATAAAGAAGTACTATCAAGATTTTGAATAGTTGAGATAGAGTTTGATGAGCTCCTAGATTTTGAGATTACCAGAGGAGGTTGTTGGGAACATAGTTTTCTGTGACACATCACAGACTGGGCTTGGCTGTGTCCTGATGTAGAGACATGCAGTGATTGCTTATGGTTCACGCTATCTTATGCCACATGAAAAAAAACTATGTAACCCATGATATTAAGTTGGAAGTAGTAGTCTTCCTGTTAAATATGTGGCGACACTACCTTACAGTTGAGAAATTTATCATCTACTCTGACCACAAGAACCTCAAGTACATTTTCTCATATAAGGAGCTTAATTTGAGACAAATACGTTGGATAGAGTTATTACAAGACTATGATTTTGGGATCATCTACACTTCTAGGAAGAGGAATGAGGTGGAATATTCTCTTAGAAGGAGATAGAGATCACAACTGTTGAGTGAGGAAACCGAGTATTTGGCCTCGTTATAGTTATCGTTCATGGACAGAGGGGATGTGGCTTACCTTCAATCAATGGCTGTCTCCCCTCCACTATTACAGTGAGGTAGGGAGGCCCAACTTGGGGATGTCGACTGTGAGGCTTCATGTGATCCGTTATCCTTGGGGAATACCCTAGATGGATATTCGCAAGGTGGGGAGCACATAGTTCATTTCAAGGGATGCACAATTTTACCAATGGTGTTGTAGGAGTAGGTCCTTAGTGAGTTTGATACATCACCTGTAGCGGTTCATCCAGGAGTGGAGATGATGTATCAGGATCTCTGATTATAGTTATGGTGGTTAGGCATGATGAAGGCAGTAGCAGAGTTTGTTTCTCAATGCCTTACGTGCTAGTAGGTGATGGCTGAGAACCAGGTTCCAGCGGGATTAGCCCACCCTTGGTATTTCCAGAGTCGAAGTGGGATGTAATATCGATGGACTTCGTGACGGGATTACCACGAACATCCATGGGGCATGATTACATATGTGTGATCATTGACTGACTCACCAAGCCATCCCACTTTCTAGCCATCAGGGAGCAGAGTTTTGTAGTTATTTTGGGACACAACTACGTGCATGAGATAGTTTGGCATTATGGAGTCCCTTTGACAATAGTCTCAGATCGATATGCCCGCTTCACATCCCGGTTGTGGAAGGGATTCAAGAGGATTTTGGGACTCAGATACGCTTGAACACAGTGTTTCATCCCCAGAAATATGGTTATATAGATAGGACCATTCAGGTTTTAGAGGATACGTTGCAGGTCTATATCTTGGATTTTGGTGGCCGTTGGGAGAACCACTTACCACTAGTGGAGTTTGAGTACAATAACATCTACCACTCAACCATTGGTATGGAACCGTTTGAGGAATTATATGAGATACGCTGTCAGTCACTTCTTTTTTGGATCGAACCTATAGAGTCAGCAATTATGGGTCCAAAGTTGGTGTGAGATGCCAACGAGAAGGTGCAGATCATCTGAGAGTGGATGAAGACTACATAGAGCCAATAAAAGTCTTATGATGACAATCTATGGAGATCTCTGGAGTTCTATGAGGGAGACAATGTCTTCTTTAGTGTCTCACCTTGACGAGGGTTGCAGATAGTTTTTCGGGGTGGAAAATTGTCTCTGAGGTTCATCAAACATTTTCAGATACTGCGCAGAGTTGGTAAGGTGGCGTACTTCCTAGCTCTACTTCCACAGTTTCACTAGGTACATGATATCTTCGACGTGTCACAACTGAGGAGGCACATGAATGACCCATCACACGTCATTGACTAGGGACAACTGGAAATTGAGGATGGAGATACCTTTGTTGAGTACCTGATGGAGATCGAGGATCACCATGAAATAATCCTTCATGGGTGATAGATTCCCTTAGTGCGTGTCTGGTGGTAGCACACGAATCTTTGGGAGAGCACGTGGGAGTGGGAGGCTCAGATTCGTGCCCATTACCCACATCCTTTTGAGTATCCTTTTGTTTTGGCTTTCTAGGAAGTAACCCCCAAATGTGGGAAGAATATAATGTCTCATATTTTCCATGTATTATTTAGAAATGTTATATGGAATTATTTCAAGACCAGAGCTTTCAACGGTATGCGGTTCTGAGGTTCGGAGTTCCCGGAATAAATGTTTGAAATAAATTAAACTTTTAAATAGCACGCACAAGTGGTATTCCAGAAAAAGTAGAATAACATTTAAAAAGGTTCCCATATTAAAAATATGAGGACACTATTGCGTTCAGAGCAGCGATTTTACCTTAGGTAGGGGCTAACATCGATCGGTACAGGTCAAGTGCAAATATTGGTTTTTGGACGTTTTAATGAAAAAAATAAACTAATAATTTAATTTATTTATAATGTTTCCTTTTATCACAGTGGATTAATCCTCCCCTATAAATTCATTATTATGGTAGGTTATTAGGGTTATCTACATTAATCTATGAATTGAGGACTTTCCATTGGATCTTTGGAGAAGAACCCATTGGAAGAAAACGACAACGCGCTCAATCAACGCATCCTAGATTTGACGAACCTCACAAAAAAATGCGACACGTTGATCATTCTTCAACCAAATTGAGGTAGGGGTTGTTATTTTGAATCTTCTCTTCCCTGTTCTTAGATTAAATGATGAATGTGGATCAACCCACCAACAAGGTGATCAGCAGATCAAGAGTTCTTGTGGGAGGGAATCAATTTTCGTTTATTTTGGGGTTTTAATTCGAGATTTTATCTCATGTTAATTGTTGTATTTTTCAGGATTCAACATATCTATTACTTCTAATGGGTTCGAATCAACACTGTGACAAATGACGGCAGAGATTCATTCCTCAAATTGGTTTATTGGATTTCATCCTCCCTCTTCCCAGCATTCTTCACGGGGTTATGAACAACAGATCATTGCGTGTCCGTTTCACGATGAAACGATGCAATTTTTTTTGATTCGACCTTTTGAATTATCAACAGAGGTGTGATAGAAATGGAAGCAGACAACTTGACTCAGTTAAGAAGAAATGTGTCTTCAACCATTCTTCACGCGGATGATCGAATCATGTTTAAGTAGCCAAACAGATCTTCAAAACCTCTTGGAACATCAATAACATGAAGGGGATACATTGGATTTTGAGTTTCGGTGAAAACAGATCGTTAGATAGAGGATTGGAGAGTAAACCAAGGTGCATCGGCAGAGGTTCGAGATTATGGAAATTTTTGGAACACACAGCGTGTATCCTGAAAAACACGCCGCGTGGGACCGACATAATGACAACTAGTGTTCCGCAATGCACGAAGCGATGACACGATGTGTTCTCCACAGAACACGGCCTATTGGTCCTTACAAGGGACTCACCGTGTATCTCGTAAGATACACGGACCCAAGGTGGATTACATGGCCGTGTACTCCACCAGACGACTAGACCAGGCTGACTGCATGGATTATCCCGTGTACCAGTTACTCTGGTTGTAACACATAGGTTAAAGATGTGTACAGGCACAGGGATAGCATACATAGATTTCAACCCGGATAGAGGAATAAAACATGTCACTCTCTTACATTCAGTGTAAACCTTCTTCTACATTACAAGCCTTGTGACACGGGCCGTTGTATATGGGTAGTAGCCAGGGTCAGAGAACATGGCGTGTGACCCTTCTACACGTTGTGTACTTTTTAGTACATGGCTTGATCCTCTTGTCCAACATTCCTGGGAGAAGTCTCATTTGGGTTGGTTACCCTTTTTCTCATTCCCTTAAAGGTCAAGTATCATTTCCATCCACAGGAGTATGATCCCTTCAGCAGGACTTTCTAAGAGAGAGTCATGTATCCCTCTGAGAGCCCTGGATCGAGATCCTTTATCCATTATTGACCCTAGGTAGAGTCAGGTATCGACATGAATATTGCTAGAGGATGTCGATCCTCTACTTAGAAAGTGAATATTGATGAGTCGCTGTATCCTCCAAGGCCCTGGCAGTGCTCCTCATCTGTGTATCGTGATCTTTCCCCACTCAAGAGTGTGTTCTCCTGAAATGAGTGTATTTATCTCTCATGACTTTTCTCGATGGACAATACTTCTCGGACAGACATCATCAGAGGTATCAGACTCACAAATTGAGTTCTCCCAGACGAGTGCTTCGTGGAACCATCGAATTGAATCCCTATGTGCGGTATTCTATTGTGTGACTTGTCTCTAGACTACAGGTCAAGGTTTTGAGTATATTCGGATTGTGTTCTCCTATTATATGTTCAGTAGACATATACTATGTAGAGATGAATGTAACTTTACCTTTTGTATTACAATGTGGTTTTCATGGTCCTCTAATTAGTATTGTTATACTCACCCCTGCACGGGCTTTGCCCACATGTGTCATGTCTTGTTCAGATGAGCCGACTTTTGACAGAGTCCAGGGTAGACCAGGGCAGAATTGGGATTTCTGAGTTCCCTACAGGCTGAGGTGTTCCTTTGGCTATAAGAAGCAATCCTAATAACTCTTTGTGCATACAGGTTGGACATTGTAGTTTGTAGTCTCTTGTCATTGATGGGTTTTTATTATGGCCCAGTTTACTTTCGTACTTTACATTCATTGTACTCTGTTGATAGGGTTTAGTTATATGCTTGCATTTTGTTCCTTTTTGGTTTTTGAATTTCATCATTTTTGGTCTTGGAGATGTGTGTGTAGGTACATGTACTTAGTTGATTCCTCCCATGTTAGTAATATGCCTACTCGGTGCTAGTCACCATCCCCTGACCTATTGAAGGCGGGCTTGGGGAGTCACAACGTGGGGCCCATTAGGACAAGTCGTGACACATAAAACACGATGAATGAACCTTGTCTATTGTTTTTACCTTAATTAATGGTCATATAAGAGGATAAAAAAATATGAAATAATCAGAATGAATAAATAATTTCATCAAAAAAATCTACCGGTGATGCATGTATCATTTCTATTCATGGAATTGACCCATGATTGACTAGGATTAATGAATAAGATGAAATTCAGAGTGAAAAACATCCTACAAGGATTTTAGATCGATCATTGATGAAGAATAATTTCATTGATTTTGTGGAAGATATCCTCCAACATGGTCAGCGCAATGATCCATGATCTGATCCCTATCCATCACCATTCGCCAAGAAATAATCTCCAGCGATTGTCTGAAATATCATGGGTTTGAGCATATATCCCTGAATAATTTATATAAACATAAATTTAATATAGAAATAGTCCCTATGATATAAACTAAAAAAAAATAATTTCTTTTATTTATTTCATTTAATTACTCCATCATTGTATTTTTCAAAAAATGGTCGTGCCGACACAGGTTATTTAGAGGCAAAGGTAAAAACCACAGTTTAAAATAAATTGTTACCTAAAATTATAGATTTGGGCCTCCATTTGGTTATAATTATACTTTTTTAAGAAACCTATGTGATCCTACTATTTAATATATTAAATATAATTCAAAAATTTATTTAGGAAACACTGGGGCTCAGAATTACACACCATCTCAGTGCTCTATCTCGAGAAATATTCATACAACATCATAAAATATTACATGGAAAATACAAGACATTAAATTCTACCCACCTTATGGGTTTAATTTCTAAAAAGAAAAATATTATATTTACAACAAGATGTGGGTACTGAGAAAGAATATGGGCCTCCTTCCCCCATGTGATCTCATGAAGATTCATATTTTGCCACTAGACACAGACAAAGGGAATTGATTACCCATGATGGATCCTCTCCAACCGATCCTCGTTTTCCAATAGGTTCTCTATAAAGGTATCTCTATCCTTTATGACAATATTTACCAAGTTGATAAAAAATGATGGGTCATGTACGTAAGTCCTAAGATATGCCATGTGGAAGATGTAATGCACCAGATTAACTATTGTAGTAGAGCTAAGACATACATCACCCCACTTACTCTACAACATATCTATAAGGAACCAATGATTCTTTGAGATAACATTCTTTTGTGGCCCACTCTCCCCAATCCATGTTGAGGTGAGAACCTCAGGAACACATGGTATCCTTCCTCAAATTCCATCGGTCTTCATCATTGGTTTTCATTAGAATTTTGATTGATCTATGTTGTCCTAATACACTCCTAGACTATATTCACATTACTTATAGTAACTCAAACCAACTCCATGCCCATGGAGGCTAACTCTTCTGGATTAGTGAAATAACGTGATGAAATATAAGGCCGCCCATACTAACCAAAAAATGTTTCCTTACTATTTGTGTATTGAAAGATGTTATTTTATGAAAACTCAACCAAGGTTATATGATACTTCCAACTATAGTCATAGGATGAAATACATACCCTTAACATATCCACCAATTCTGGGATGGTCTTCTTTTTATGGATATTAGTTTTGGGGTGAAATGTTTTGTTCAAGCCCAACTGAGTCCCAAAATCCTCTCAAAATCCACTCCATAAATGATATGAGAATCAAGAATCATGGTGAAAGATGATATTTGAGGGAACCAAATTATGTAAGCCTATCCCTTATACATAGAGTCTCATTAAAATCTCTAATGTTTTTTATCTCGAATGTCTAGGAAGTAGTCTATCATGGTGAGTCTTCCTTTAGTCACCAAGATGGAATTGTTTCCCATAGATTTTCATGGTAATCTAATCAGGAATTATATGTAAATACCACACCACTTCCACTCTGGAACTTCAAGGTGTTGAGATACCCCCCCCCAAATTGGGTGCAAAAACTACACCTATTGACAAGTGATGCATCGAGAGATAAACTTTAGAACTCCTATAATCAAACATAGAAATCAAAATAGATGTGAGAGATCCTGGTACATATTTTCCATAGTTGGATTTATTTTCCAATGGTATGTATGAAAATTCTATAACACATCCTCCTATAAAGTCAATGGTACCATTGTCTATCCTCTTAAAAGGATTACATGAACCCCACATTATGAATATCACTCATGAGAACGTATAGTGGATATTTGAGTACATATGGTCTCATAGTTGGTATCTCCATGATGTGAATCCTTGAAGTACTATAAAATCAGTTGGGTAACAACCATCAACTAAATACATGAATCACTATCCATGTCCATGACTAATAACAACAATGAGGATAACTACTCTAACACTAATTCTAACAACTGACAACAATATATCTCATTAAGAGAGTATTCCACCACATTACTAGGAGGATATAAAATCTTGAAGTCATATTTATAGATGAAATCTATAAATTTCTTCTATCTCAAGTTAATATACCTTTGAAGGAATATGTACATGATAATTTTGAGGTGAAAGTAAACAATAAAATGCTCACCCATCATAAAGTGTCACAACATATTACAAGTGAAGAATACTATTGGTAAATCAAGATTAGGGGTCTCAATGTTCTTCTCATGTGGTCTCAACTATAATTAACCATAGGAAATAAATGTCTACCTCTGCATCATCACACAACCAAGTCTGGTCCAGGTTGCATCACACAACACTACATTATCAACACCTTCCTCTAGAAATATAAATCTAAGAACACACATCAACCTCTATCTCTACTCCTAAAATCCATGATACCCATTTATTCCTACAAGAAAGGATTCCCCTTTGGTGTAAAAGATTTCAGGGTTGTTGAAACTCTGGAGAAGTTGGGTACAAACCTATTATATTATCCTACAAAGCCAAGAAATTTTTACAACTCGTTAACATTTTTTGGTGGATCCAAAGAAAGAACTGACTCATCCTTTGCTGGGTCCACCTCTAATATAATCTCTAAGATGAAGTGTCCCAAAATTTAGTCCTCACGAATCCATAACTGACATTTTAGAGATTCCTGTAAGGATAGTTCTATCAATGTGTGTTTGGGGACCTCCTCAAGTGTCTCGTGTGCTCCTCCTAATACCCCGAATAAACTATGATTTCCTCAATGAATACCACCATGATTTGTTCTATTAAATGATAAAATATTAGGTTAATGAGTCCCGTGAAAACTAATAGGGTGTTCTTCACACACAAAAATATCACGATGTGCTCATAGTAACAGTAACTAAATTTTAAAGATGTCTTTAGTATATCCTTATCCCATACTCGATGCTGGTGATATCCTAATATGACATCAATCTTAGAGAAACATCACACCCATACTAAATCATAAATGTGGTTTTTATCCTTATTATTGGATACTTTTTTTTCATGGTCACTTGATTCATGTGATGGTAATCCACACATATGCTCAAGATCTCATCTACCATCTTGGTGAACAACATAGGGGATGCCAATGGGAGAGATGATGGGTGCACAAAGCCCTTTTCCTGAAATTACTCCAACTGCACCCTCTACTATCTAAGATCTATGGGAGTAAACCAATTTTATGGTTTTTATATAATAAATATAATGATTTAATTTTATGAAGAAGTCTATCTCTTGGTAGAGATGTAATCATTTTATGTCCTCAGTAATGAATTCTTCAAACTCTGCCATCGCCACATGAAATTGATAAGCCAAAGCATCCACTTATTGACATGTCATTATAGGAATCTGTTGAGAAAATTTTCGGTAATCACCTATGTTTGATCCCATACTAATTCACCAACGACTTCTTTGCACCAATAAAGGAAAACCTCATTCTTTCATAGTGGATACACCACATTTTGTACCTAAAAAAATCGGTTTCGGAATAAACAATGGATAACTACTCAATTCCTAAAATGAAATATTATGGCCTTATTACTGTAATGAAGATATCAAAAAGAAAACTACCACATCTAAGAGTTTGATAACACTATTATCCCATGTGTGAAAAAAATGATTCCTAGCTAGTTGGAGTCTGCAACTATAAAGTTCGAGCCAATTGGTCAACTAGAAACTCTATGTCTCTAACTACAGTAGTGTCAAGGAAGTAAGTACACCCACCATTGTCTATAAATAATATAGATAAAGTAGAAAATACATTGATTGTACCTTTTATCATCCTTGTATCCTTTGGATCATAGGTCTCTATAGGTTATATCTAGCCACAACCATTCCCACCAGCTCCCTAATCATGGCGTAGACCACCTGTGGGTGGTCGTGGTAATAGCTCGAGCCTATGACCACCTCCAGCTTCTTTGAGGACCCCTCTGCCACATTGTTTTCCCTTCATACCACCCTTCACCTACCTCTATCTCTATTTTTGTATATCCCCCTATTATCTCATAGTTAGTTGTATTACCTTTTGGTCAATCTCGATACTAATGAAATTTTATTATTTTATTGAATCAACTTACTTAGATATAGGAAAGCTTACAATGATTATATATAGTAAAAATCATTCCTACTAGATGGAGTGAAATTGGATTTTATCAGATTAAGAGATGATATTTAATCAGATAGAGAAATTAAATGTCAAATGGATGGATTTAGTATATAAATAATACCCAAAAAATATCTATGACTCTGTCTGATAAATGAAACATATGAAGTGAACCAGACAGAAGAATCCTATGACTACCCAAAAAAGATATTTCATTGAAGTTTATTGGACATATAAGTGTTATTGAAGTCCCACATATTGGAAATAATGATAAAAGAGGTGAAAGAATTTTAGGTAGAGTGGATTCATAAAATGAAGTTCTTATGTTGTATCTAACATAACATTATTAATATTTGAATAAACTAAAAATTATGATGAAACTGAGATATATTTTAATGATAAAAATTTTATTTGAGTTTTTTTACTTAATAAATATATCATTTAATATATTTTTTAGAAAAATTATTAAAAAAATACTGACACTGATGTTTTAGATATACTTAAGGCGGTAATTCAAATGTTTAGTTAAGTGGGATAATAAAATTTAGTCACTATGTTTCCCCCATAATTTCTGATGGATGTTTTCGTATATTTAGGGTTTCATAATAATTGAGAAGGGGGATAATTTTTGAATGGTGTAATTACTACTATTGTTTCAGTGTGATCATTTAACCTAGAAACCACTTGGTTGAATAAGATGAGTGCTTTCCCTAGTGTACCAGTTAATGGTGTATCAGACACTAGCGCTTCAGATGAGGTAGCACTGAATAAAGTTTCACTAAAAATAGGTGCATCAAGAAGATAATCATTAGTTATAGGTATATGATAGGTGTATTGTAGACTTATGCATAAAAAACAATGGTTTTAATGGATTAAATTATACTACATGTATAAATTATAGATAATGTTTTAGTGATAAAATTTAATGCTTTTAATTTTTCATTTTCTCTGAAGAATAATAAATTTTTCAAAAATAATATGATATTGTATTATTTTATATTAGGAGAAATAATGAGATTTACTGGAGTTTTATTATTAAAATTAAATTTATTACATACTAGACCTCAATGGATTTATGTGAGGTGGAATGCTAGTGACTAGGTACCAAAATTAGGACAAAAATTTATAATAAATTATGATCAATGATTTATGTATTTTATATATAAAATGATTGACAATGAGTTATAAATATGAGTGGATTGATATTTTTATATATTTCAATGGGTAATTCAATGATAATGGTAAATTTCAAAGTTTAATACAAATTCAAAACCCCTTTTAGTGGTATAACAAATCCTAGAAACATTAGTAATAATTTAAAATAATTATTAAATAAAGAAAATAATATCTTTTAATATTTATAATGAATATTAAAAATATAATAAAATTTTGTTTTCAATAGGAAATGATAAAAAAATTGGGTAATCTTACCTCAAATCAATGTATGTCCTAGAATATCATATATGGGTTTGAGATTACACACAAATTGGAATGAACATCCTATAAATTGATAAGAAAAAAAGTTATTATATGTACACATTGTTTGGATTATTAATCTAAATAAGTGGAAAATAGATAAACAAAGGTGCAATGGGAAATACAAAGGAATGGGAACCTTACCCAAGAGATCTAGCTATGAGCCACATATGAATCTTGAAAAAATCACTATGGGAGGGGTGGTGTTAGGATATGATAGGTTCCATGATGAGAAGGGGTGCCGATATGGTGGTTTCACATAATGTGGGGGTGTAGATGATAGGTTTTAAGGGCTTCATAAGAAAAATATATAAAATAAAAAAAATAAAACGTAAATTTAAATTCAAGGAAGATCTCATGGTTGAACATAATGGAATAATAAACCTTGTGGTAATTGTCTTCCCTCTATTGGATTCCACTAGATCAATATACGTAGTTACTATTAGTAGGCTCCATGAATTTTTAAACCTTGAAATAATAAAATAAATGAAATTTTATTAAGAGATACCTAGATTCATGGTCAGACTATTGTATAATGACCATGTGGGATAACCCTTTACCCATAAAAAATACTTAAATTTACAAATTTATGAGAAATTTTTTACCAAATCTTAGAATAACTCTAAATAAATTTTAACTGATTAAAGAAATAATTAGGTTAAATTATATGGGTGTGATAATAAGCATATTGGGGAAACTACATATTCATAATATATATACTCACTAAAAAAAATATTAGAGAAGTTGAAATTAAAATAGAAAATTCTAAAATAATGCTCATAGTGTCAAATAAAATTTGGAAAACCTAAAATAATAGTATTTTCAAATTATATCCATTAAATTAACACTTCAGTTTCACCCAAATTGGAAGTAGGATCTCTAATATTTATCCTTGGTATCCCACTTCATTATTTAGAACTATTTCAATAATCACTATTAGAAGATACCATTTCTAAAATGATGATATTATTTATCATAATATCATCAACAGTTATTAGTGTCTTATACCCCAATCACCTTTTTCATCCCTCGATGTGAGGTAATTCCACACATTGATTTGATAGACTCTAATGATATTGGAAGGCACATCAACTTATTATCCCCAAAATTTCTTCTATATTATTGACCAGAAAAGTATAGGTTCCACGGTAGGAACATTATTACTAATGTAATATTTGAAAATCAATAATTAATAGAGATAAATAAATACAATTAATATATTTTTCCTAAATAATTGTTATTTTACCAAAAAATCACTAAACAATACGACCAAATTCTATCAATGAATTGAGATAATGATAAACTATATCCTATTTGTAAGATATCATATAAAATCCTTAAATAATGTAACTTTTGATTTATGAATCGTGGTGTTTAATTTACATATAAAACCCCAAAACATCAAAAATCAGATTCCAAAATCAAAGAATTCAATTAAAAGAAAATTGGAAACATTTTTTCATTGTTTAATAAAAGTAGTTTGGGAATACATTTCCTGATATGTTTTATATACATTACATCACAACAATATTAATGGATTGGGTATATAAAATATATATTTCATTTCAATATAATAATTGATCAGATTATAAAAACTGCATTCTAAAAAATTCAAATAACAAACATGAAATTAAATAATTTTTTTTAATTTAGTGTGGTTTAATTTTTTAGAACAAAAAATAATAAGAATTTTTATTGAAATAAGTATCGCCCTACAATAATATATCCTTTAATTGAGGCTTTAAATCCTTTATATACCACTATTTTAATGAATACATTAGGATTACAATACTTGATCATTTCTTAAATATTCATTTCTTGACCAACTTATAAACTCATTTTTTATAAGCATAAATTTTTAGGATGAAAAATAATGAAATTTTTAAATAACCTTACACCCAAATTAATTATGTTTCTATCATTTTAATCATAATATGATATAAGGAATATAAAAAAAGTGAAAATGAACATAACACATGATCATTTTCTAAAATAATAAATATTAAAAGTCAATGTATAACCCTTAATATAACATAATGTGATATAAAACACATCATTAGTTGTAATATATCAAATTCCAGAAACATAAAAATTCATGTAATACTTTTAATAAAAGTAAAGTAATATTGACACACATTTTACAACCCATTCAAAAGGATTTCCCAGAACTGATTAAGATAAATATCATAAATATTTTGGAAGGGATTTCATTAATTTTGTTAATGTTTAAGATAGATATTTGTATCCATATTAAAATATAATTCACTATATTTGGATGTGTGTCTTTTAAAATAGTTCTCTATAGCTTCAAGGGTCCCTAGGGTTTCACTGGTGTGGGTTAGCTTCACGATCACTCCCCCAACTAAGGGGGAGGAGGGAACTGATTTTCCCCTATATACCGTTGATGGAACTTCCCCAAAATTTCTCCTTTTACTATCCCTGGGATTCCCCCTGCCTTCCATGATATTTCGTTTTACCCAAAAGTCCTTGAGATTCCTATTGGAGACTCATCACTTTCGATTTCCCACATGGAATTCCCATAAACTTCTTCCTTTCACAAACACACCTTGGTTACCCACTTTGGTCACCGAAGGCCTTTTATGGATGTCTTCAATATAAATGTAAACACACATTGGGTTCTCTATAAATGAACAGTGTTTGGTGGGATAGATTCTTAAAAAATGATGATTTGATTCTCCTCGAACAAAGACCTGGCTCTGTCGTGGTCCAATGGCTCGCTCTCCATCAATAGCTTTCATTTGACCCTTATTTGTTGGTCATTTTCTTTGAACAAGAATCCTGATAAAGAGACCATATATATTTTTATTAATATTTGATGTTTTATTATTACGTTCTAGAACCGCACCATTTTTAGATGTTAGACAATCTTGTTGGTCACTATCTGGTCGCAGATCTCAAAACCCATGAAGTATTGCATTCCATTAAGCCCCGAATTTGTGTTGAGGTTGAAACACGAAACACAAATATGTATTTCCTTGGGATCAATATTTTGGGAGAGTAAAAATTTAAAGATAAAATTATTTATGAGTAATGGTATCCCTATTTATTCTCTTGTTTCCTTCAAGGGAACTCGACATAGAGATATCAGCATAGGGGTGTTGTGTGATTGAATCGAACCCACTGAATGAGGACGTCTCACTCCAAAATGAGGATATTATGGGAAAATGGATAGTTTTTTAAAGATTCGGGAGCCTAAGGGAAATTCTAGAATTTAAGTCAGCTGACTCTCTTAAACAGAAGCAGTGAACCAATCATTCCCCTTAGTAGGAGACTATTCGTCTAAGACCAGACATAGAAGGAAAAAAGTAACACCCCCGGTTGTCATCTTGTTCTTGTATGATGGTAAGGAAATGGTAAACACGAGTCTCTTCAAACATAATGATTTGATGATGGAAATGGGATAGTCCAGTAGGTGACTTAAGGGAAAATCCCCCAGAGTTAGAAACCTCAATATCTTTGTGGTGTTAGATGGTGTTGAGATAATTTCATTTTAAGGATAGAATTTTGATGGTACATGCCATAAAGGTTATATTTATCTGGGAGGGTACATTGAATAATTCAAAGCTAAGATGGATTTTGAGACTGGTACATAGTCAAACGAGTGCATGGAAGTGGAAAATGTGGGCGATACACTCAGTCATCTTTCAGGAAGGGAAATAATGTCATTATTGATTCAGAGGGCTTCATAGAGCATGCGAGGATGCCAGAGACCTTGAAATACTACTCTCATTTACCCAAATATCAAGTTAAATGATCTGATATTAAACGGTCTCTATTTCAAAATAAATATCTTATTTCTATGAAAAAATACATAAAAAATGGATTAGAAATGGACCAGTCTTCTTTGAAAAAGAACAAAGAATCATCATCCTAGCAGGAAAGTTGATTCTGATCAAAAACTAGAGCCTTTTGTTTGAATCATGAAGGGCACTGGTATGGAATATTCTCATGTGCCTCCAGACCCAAAGTGTTCTGAGGGTAAATTTTTACATGTTCCTTTTGCTTTACTCGTGCAATTGGATTCAATGGATCAAGTGAGAACTAGCTTCATCGAAGGTCCTGGTAGAGGATGATAAACAGAACCTGGGGGACCTTGATGGCCTGAGTCTTAGCCTCATATCCTTTCCTGCACAGTTTTATGAAAAATGCAGAAAGACTTTATTACTCATGAATATTCAAGGAAATATCATGAGGCACCATTGGGACAAATACTGGTTGTTTCATAAGTTGTGAAAGAAATTGTGAAGGTATCGACTTATTTATTGTTATGATTTCATTTATGATTCTTTTCATTGAATGGTTTGGGTTTGATTGGTGTCCTTTTTGTATTATGGCTTTCTTGTATGGTTCCCTCTCCACCACAAAGTGGTTAATAAAAATTAGAAAAATGATTTCGATTTTATGTGTGTCCATCTATGGAATTTTTATCATTGACAAAATTTTTAACTATTAATAACTAACCATAATCAGTTTGTAACCTTTAGAAATTTTTTCCCATCTTACATTATAAAGTGATCTCACATGATCTCTATTTAACACATGTATCTCAATAAAATAGTATAATTTTCAAAACATTTTATATCAATTATAACCATTGAATAATATTTTCTAAGAAATAAGGTATATTATTGAGACATAAAACATGTTAATCCCATATTGTCTAACTCATTTATTATAAATTATCCAAGTTATAATGATCGTGATTGTTGAATAAATAACATTCCATTCATCAAATAAGATGTGAAAAAATATGAAACTCAACATGGTAGGATTATAAGCTTCCTTAATCTCATTTTCTTGAGGTCCGTTATTTAATTCCTTTTAGATTGGAGGAACAATTTCATCCTAGCTCTTAAATACTCACCGCATGGGGAATAACATTCCCATATTCCCCAGATTTTAAAAATATTAATAACCAGAATAAGATATATATTGTTAATTCACATATATAATACCATTTGGAATAATGTATTAATGAAAACAATTTAATAAACACTAAAAATACCAATTAATTTTTTTTGGAATTCCATGTAGTGTAATTAATCTATTAATTCTTGATAAAAATCCACCCTTGAGTCATTTGAATGAAATATGTATCTTTATATGAACCTCATATTTATACTAATGATAATATAAAATCATAAATCATGTTCTTTTATGATAAAACTTTTTTAAGGAAAACATATAGGATCACAACTAAGGGGTTATTTAACATTCAATTCTTCTATTATAAGTAAAACACAACTGAATTAATGATAATAAGGGGTCCAATTTGATAATATGTTATGAAAAATTTATATATATATTATAATTTCATAACAAGAATTGGATTTATAAAATAATAATGATTTTTTTCATTTAACCTATGTTATCATATCAAAATGTGTACATCATTTTAATTAGTTAATGAATTTTATTTTATTGATGGACCTAAAAATAAATAAGTTTCATAAATAAGTTATAAATACAACATTAAGAAGTAGAATCATTAAAAAAATCACATAAAAAATTTCAAGTAAATTCCTTAAAGGGATTAAATCATATGTTGGAAATATGTTTTATTTAATAGTTTAATATATATTTATCCTGCATTAGAAGTATCTTTCTAGAGAACCCACATCCTTGATACATGATCTGGATTATTTGACCCCATGGGACTCATGTTGTAAAATGTATTATATACTATCACACCATGGGTATTTCCCATAGGGTAACTTATCATAATAATGACTACCCCCAGAGTCGAACACATGTTATATTAGTGAGAATTTTCCTCACTTACACATGACCTAGTAAACTTCTCAGGGGGTAACCTATCCTAACACTAATTTAATTAAGTCACAAATTAATATGAATCTATATTCATGTATTATTGAAAAAATAAATGTCTGCCTTGATGAAATGGGTAATAAATTTTTTATTTAATTCTCTCTTACAAAGTGTTAATGAAAAATAGTACCCGAAATGATACCCAACTAGAATTGTAGAGGAACTACCTGAGTTTGTGGTTTGGATTACACAATGATACCATTATGACTAATAGGATAGGGGATTGTAACAACCTTGATAAAATGATAACTAAAAGAAAAAATAATTACACACATTTCTAAAAGGTGCAATTATCATTTCTCCTATATGCTTCCCTCATATGCATTAGGTTGATTTCTAATATTTAGAGAAAATAGGGACTTAATGGGAAGAAGATTACCTCAGTACTAGAAGAAAAAATGAGTACAAAATGGTATTTATAATATTAGAATAAAAAATAATGATTAAATAAATCATCGCTGTAGTGAAATACACATAAATTATCAATCCACACAATATTTGTATGACATGTCAAATGAATAATAAAAAATGAAGAAATGGATCCCTACAGGTGGGGGATCAATATATGAGATTAATGTAACTATGAAATATTATTATTAGACATCTAATAACGAATTTCATATCTCAATGATTGATCCAACTTTTTAATCCCACTTAATCATCTACCATAGGTCCTATTCCCTTCACCGGGTCAATGTGCATGAAATCTATATTTGAAATGAGATATCCAATTATGGTGCATGTATGAAACCGATAAGGACATAAAAAATTATTTACCATAAGAAATGAATATATACTAGAGTATACAATAAGTATGAATAATGAATATTCAAGAAAAAAGTATATCAAAAATGTGCAACACATAATTATGGTTCATAGTGACTGTCTATATCTATACTAATTTCATGAAAAACGATAGACATGAGGAGACTGGTGTTTCTAAACGTAATTTTATAGTACAAAAATATTTTAAACATTATAATTTATGGGATAAACCATGTACATGATGAATTATTTCATAAACATCCCACTAGTGCAATAGTTCACCAATTACAACCTTTACACTTCATAATAGAAGACAATAAAATATCATAAGCAATACATAAATACATAATGATATATCAGAAATCACTTCACATCATGAAAAATTAATATCTGGAATAATTCCAAATGATATCATACATAATGTATAGGTTTCACAAGGCTGGGAATATCTGATGTAATCAAACATCAGAAATAAGTATTAGGGATATACTAGAATTCCATAAACCTTTATAAAAATATATTAATGTTGAAGACCACATAACATAATTACAATGAAGTTTTGATGGAATTGTTCATTGTCTATGTATATTTTCATCAAACTGATTCAATGAATCATCCCCATCCCCCCAATAATATATTTTTTGGATCAAGGTAAAAGAATATCTATTCTATAATGGAATGAAAATATCACACATACCTGAGAAGATTTTCTACCAATAATGTTCTAGGTACAAGAAATGTGAAGATTCCAATTCCCTAAAATCATGTATTGACTCCATAAAAAATAATTAAATTCCTAATTAAAATAGGCAAAAACCTATTGATTCTATCAATACACAAATGATCTAATTTGGTTTTACCATATACAAGAGGACAGAATTTATCTAGATCAAGATAAAAATCACTAGATTTTGAAATGCGGGATCTCACCATTGTCTAGGAATAAATTGGAGAAGAAAAAAATTAAAGAGAATAACCAATATCTCCATAAGAGGGATCCTATTATTTTTTGGGTAAAAAAATAGTTACAGAGTTAGAGAATTAGAGAGTGATTGGTTTTTTTAAAAACAAAATGATTGACCATCCATTCACAACTGGTACCTAAATGGAACCAATAATGATCTATTGGACTTCACCTACATGTTTATATTTTCTAGTAAAAATAAATCACCCCAAGATAACCCAGAAAATAAGATGTGGTATATTTGTTTTTTTCAAAAAATACTACACACTCAACATTCTATAATTTATGATGATTTATCTTTGTTCATCAACCCGTCCCTTTATAATTCTATCATTTTGAATATCTCCAACCATAATAAAAACATTAATTACAATATAAAAATATATATACAAGATGAAATGTGGAATACATTAAATATATGACGTCATAATTCCCCCACCCATCTAATGAATTCTTATCCCCTTGAAGTATTTCTAGATATATTTTCGAACAACATAGGATATTGCACAGAAATATATATCCCCCACTACCATGTGTCTTCCTAAACTTACCAGTGGGTTTATTGAACCTAAAAATCTAGAACATTCATCTCAATAAGAACATAATTTCATTAGTATAAAATAACTATTATTCTCCATACAAACAATGTATCTTGTTTTGACTTAGTTTCCTCGCAATCGATAACATGCATAAGATCATGATTATACATCCAAAGTAGGGACACATGGAACATATTATGTATACCTTGATATCATGGAGTATGTTCTTACTAATATGGAAGCATCCTTATAGTATCAATGATCATGAATACCTTAACATACCATGGTTCCAATTTACTTTGATTTCTAAAATTCCTATACACTATCTGACATGAAACACCAAGAAAACTCTATTATCCATTGAAAACTCCATGGTTTATCTCCTTGGGTCAAAATACAATCTATTATTATTTTAATCCATAACTATCCACTTTTGAATTATCTACACCCACTCTATGTTCTACTGCACCATAATTGGCCAAAAATATCATTATTCACCCACCACATGCCATTATTACTTTGAAAGACATAGATTTCCATAGAGAGTTTCAAAAACAAAACCACCTAAATTAAAGAGTAGAAATATTGTTTTAGGATAACACAATCAAAACCAAGTGATCATCCAAAAATCATACAAAATCAAGAGCTAATATATGAAGCATAACCAAAATTGTCAGGATGTTTCTCTTCAACTTACCATTAAACTGGTGTTGAAAATACATACTTAGCTTCAAATGAGAGACAATTGACTTCAATAATACATGAAAATAAATTTGACATGTACTTAGAATATATTTCAGATACCATGCAGAAAAAAATTATGTGTAGATGATGAATCCCTTAATCAAAGTTCAATCCCTACACATCCACCATGTTTTTCACCCATATCAGCAATAATAGAGCTATACTATCAACTGAACCACTTCATCCCCCACAATATCTTAGCCTCTTGGGGTCTATGTGAAGTACATATTTCCTTCATCCCACTTCCACATAGATATAGGAAGTTGATAGAGTTACCATCTAGGTCTCTTATACTTGACCATGATCCACTAAAATATTAGACAATAAGAGAAAAATCATAAAATGCCTCTTTTAAATTTTTATCCTAAAACAATTTTTTGTCTAATGATATATTTTGTATTATACTAGGTGTTCCACCCACTATGCTTCTTTGGAATCCCTCATCATCTATTCCCTAAATTAAGATGTAACCATCACTCTTCCATTATCCCAAATAACACCACATAAATTTGTGGTCTAAACTAAAATGAAATTGTTTTCGACAAACAATTATTTCATCAAGATACACTCCAAATAAGACTCTTAAATAACTATATCACATTCCACCAATGAGGATGTAATTATAATGGTTCACAATTAAGTGTCTAGTAGTTCCCATATATGCCTACTAGTTTGTCTCCCAATAAAGTGTTTATCATCCACCATAATTTTTACGTCCTATCTCCAAATTATAGTGTCAATTATCTAATTGTATTATCCAAAACATTTTATTTTCCTAAATAATATTCCTTCTCAATACTATAACATCTAAAAATATTCTACCAAATGCCTCTGAAAAAGAGTTAGATATTTCTGGGGGAAATATACCATAAACTATTTTAGTCTATGTATATGTAAAATCTCTTTCCATAAATGTTGTTTCAAAAAACATATCAATTAATTAACTAAAAATATAGACATTTATTCATGAGTAGGGTAGTTACAATCATTGTGTTATATATAATGAGTTCAACAATTAACTACCTTATCAGTATCCATTAAAATATCACCAAAGAAAGAACTACATATATGGTTAAAAATATCATATCCAACACCATATTTATGATGAATAAGAATCATAGTTGATGATAATATATAATTTTATTTTATGAAGGTATCTTAATTATATTATATCCATAAAAATTTGAATCCCTTGCACGGTCATGTGATGTTCTAGTTGGGAAATTTTCTTAATTAACATCCTATTACACCCATTCAAACAAAATAAAATCCCAATGTTTAAAAAATCCAAATCCAATGTCAATGGAATAAATTCTTATAAATTATTTAAATGAATAGATATTTTAACCTATGAAACCCCATTACCATGAAAATAATCCACATGGTTCTAGAAGTTACACACCATTTATGTGGAATAAATTTGATGTGAAAGAAGTATACATAATACAATCACAAGGCATTCAAAATAAGACATCAGTGTTATCGAATACATAAATAATTTATACAAAAGTGAGATAATGAAGGCATATATCTATGGGTGAATGATTTTATTCATCATTGACATGGTCCTTAAAAGAACATGTGTTAGTCTATAAGGCACAATGAGATACTTATAAATCTTTTACCTTCATCTAAAAAATTTCATAGATATGTCCTCATATATGACCCAAAGTTTATATTATCCAAAGCACATGTAAATATCTAAAAACCAATGATCTATCATCACTTTATTTATCAAGAAACCAATCCATGAAAATATGTTAATTTTAAGATAGTGATATGGATCAAATACACATATTCCAAATATTCTCAAAGAATAGATTCCATATTATTATTGTTGGACTCACCTGTTTTAATAATCCCAAATCATGTTTGCATATTGATCATAAAATATTAAGTCATTCTTTAATCTTTTTAATCTACATATACAATTATCTTATTCTCAACAGTGTATATTCTTAAGACTCATGACATTGCTGTATCAAATTACAGTCCATATTTATCTAAATATAAGTTCACTATTAAAGGATACTGGTAAGAGCCTTCTGTTCAAAGTCACCATTATAGATTACTATCACCTTAAGTCACTGTTTCTAGAAGATCACCGTTGAAGACTTATAGTCACTGTTGAAAGCTACCGGTACACGGTTACTCTCACAAACCTAATGATGATCTACTTATCAAAGCTCACAGACAAAGAGTTACTATCATAAGGTCACTGCTGTTACAAGGCTTCTGCTAGAAGTCCACTGTCAGACTCTTTCTCATGCCTTCTGTTGAGAACCTCTCTGTTCAAGCCTACAGTTGGACAGGTTTAGAAAAAGGCTACCGCTGGACAACTCCTACTGTCGAGATAGTCGACTGTTGCTCAAAGACTACTGATGAGGAGCTACTGTTATACAAAGTAAAAGCTACCGTTAAAATATATCCACTAACACAAAGTCCACTGTTACAAGCCTACAGTTGAAGAAACTATTGTTGGAGCCCTCAGCTGAATAGTCTACCGATGAAGTCCACAGTTGTAGAGATTGAATTCTACCGTGTGACATGCATCTGCTACCAGTCTAATGATATTCTATTGTTTTCTTTACCTATTTTATTAATACTATTATAACGGTCATGTCTGGAAAAATTAATGCACCTGAAATTACTTAATGTTATTTACGGGGATATTAGGAGACAATACGATGTACGTGGAAGACCACATTTGGTTGAAACATTTCTCTTGTTGGCCCCTACTGGACACCAAAACACAAAAACAAGAGACTATATAAAAGACATAGAAGAGAGACAAAAAAGAGAAGAGAGAGCACCCGAACATACTGTAAAGAATAAAGGAACTCTCAAGCACTCATTCAGAAGAACATGAGTTTCACGAAGATCTATTGAAAAAACCTTCTACAATCTGTAGTAGTGTGCTGCAAAGAGTTTTTGAATCCTAGAAGCTGGTCATCTCTACATCTAGAAGTCATAACCGGGAAATTACGACACTCTGTTTTGGGGTCAACATGCATAGAAGGACAAAATCTTCATATCATTCATTCCAACAAGTCCAGAGATGATCTGCCAACACAACAGACAATTCTAAACTCATTCCTACTATATTAAGATCTACTGTGTTTAAATACTTTACATTTGTGAGCAGTGTGTATGTGTTACACACGCTGACTCCTGTGCTAAACTGGAGGATTAATAAATCCTCACTCACTCTCCATAACTCTTTTGTTTCCCACTGTGGATGGTGGTAGAGGTCGAGTAAGACCTGAACAACCTGTGAGCTATTGTTTGTTTTTCCCACAAAGAACTGTGGTAGATGTCTTTGTACCTGGACAATAGTGTACTTTTTTTTACCCCTGATCAAGGGTGTGGATCAATTTATATAAATTGTTGAGAGGACTATGTCTCGGCTTGAGACTGAACCTCTTGGTTAACTTTTCTGCTATAAGTATTACATATATATTTTATATATTCCGCTTCTACTACTTTAAAATACAAAACTATTTTAAAGCAACTTTGATAGTTAAATTAGCAAGTCTTTATACTTATTGATAATCAGTAAGTTAGTTTCAAAAGTTAATTTAATCTTCAAATTAAGTTTACTGAGACCTAATCAATCTTTGAGAAACTAATTGAACCTTTACACTATATATAGATTCATTATACTTTAACTTTTTTTTTAAATTATGGGATTTTAAGAGAAATATTTTTAACAAATTTTTTATTGGAACTAAATTCACCCCCCTCTTGAGTATCCACTCCGACCAACATTTGGTATCAGAGGCTTTATTCTTATTTATAAAAGGTTTTCAAACCCTCTGTTTTCAAACTGTGATTTTAGTTTTACTTAAAGATCTTAAATTTTTGTTAGTTCTAAATTTTCACTCTTTAATATATTTTCTAAAATATAGTTATGGAAAATAGACTAGAAGGTGTTGCTACTAACAGGAAAACTTTCTTTAATGGTTTGAATTATGGTCAATGGACAATTAAAATGAAAATTCATTTGGAAAGTATTGATTTGGATATTTGGTCTGCTATAGAATCAGAATATAAAATTCCCAAAACTACAAGATCTACCTGGGATGATGCTACAAATTCTGACTATAATAATAAATGTAAGGCTATTAATGCTCTTTACTTCTCTTTAGGAGATGTGGAATTTAACCAAATTTCTGCATGTAAAACATCTCATAAATCTAGGACACCTTGGTTGTTTCTCATGAAGGAACAACCAATGTGAAGTAAATGAGATTAAATACTTATACTATTAAATATTCTAATTTTAAAATGAGACCTGATGAACCCATTTCTGATATTTATCTTAGGTTTAATGAGATTGTCAACACCACGAGTTCACTGGGAAAAGCTGTTTCAGAAAAGGAGCAGATCATGAGAATATTGAGATGTTTTCCTGACAGATGGAGAGGCACTTCTGTGTCTATCCGCGATTCATGTGATATCAGAAAGCTACCGGTTAAGGAGTTGATTGGTAAACTAATGATGTATGAAGAGAAATTAAAGGTGAACAAAGAAGAAGATGATGCACCCAAAAGAAAATATGTAGCATTCAAGTATACTTCTTTAAATAGCAAAGACAAGGAGATAAAACATGTACCGACTGAAAGTTCAACTAGTGAAGATTCAGATTCAGACAGTGATGAAGAAATGGCTCAAATAGCCAGGTGATTTATGAAGTTCTATAGTAAGAAAATGTTTTTCAGAAAGCCAAACTACAAGGGTAAATATGATCAACAGGATAAGTGGAAGAAATATTGGAAGAAATTTGATAAGGAATATGATATAGTCTGCTATGAATGCCAGAGGAAAGGACACATCAAGGCTGACTGTCCGAAGTTAAAATTCAAAAAGAAATATGAATATAAGGACCAGAAATACAAGAAATCCATGAAAGCAACCTGGAGTGCTTTGGAAGATAGCACAAGTGAATCAGAAGCTACTGACCCTGAAAATAATCATGCCAACATGTGCTTCATGACTAACACATCTGAGGTACTTTTTTCCCCTATTCTAAATGATTATTATTCTGGAAATAACAGTGACTCAGATAATGATACAAATATGTCTAAGGATGAACTATTTGAATATTGAAATGTACTGGAAGATACCTACAATGAACTAAAAGATAAATACAAATCTTTGAAGAAACAACATGCCTTGACTAGTAATATTAAAACAGATCTATGTGTAGAAAAAGAAAAGAATGCTCAACTGTTGAAAGAGAATACTCAGCTCAAATTATCTAATGAACAATTAAGAAAGGATATTGAGAAGTTCACTACTGGTAGGGATACCTTGACGTAGTTTCTATGAATACATATTTCTCCAAAATATAAAACTAGTCTAGGATATCATCATGGACAAAGACACATTAGCAAAATAAAATTTGTTCAAAAATCTGGATAGTTCACTGCATATTCTGGACAATATTTTGAGAAATTTTTTTCTAAAGGACCGAACAAAGTATTTATGTCTCAAAATATGTTTGTTGATTTCAGAAATTTTTTAAAGAAAATATGGGTTTTCAAAGTTTTATTGGCTAACAATTTTAGACCCAAGAAGATCTAGGTGCCAAAATTATCCCATGTTTAATATGTTTTGTAGGGAAGTTGTTTAAAGAGTTCCTATAACACTCTATGGTATTTGGAAAGTGGATGTTCAAGACATATGACAGGAGACTATTCTTGATTTAAGAGTCTAATTAATGTTTATGGTGGGCATGTCACCTTTGGTGACAATGCAAAAGGAAAAATCATCGGCTTAGGCCAGATTGGTAACCCTGATACAATATTAATTTCTAAAGTACTTTTTGTTGATGGATTAAAGTATAATTTACTAAGAATATCTCAGTTATGTGATGATGGAATTAATGTTAACTTTGAGAATGATTCATGCAATGTTTTTAATTCAAATAATGACTTAGTTTTCACTACATATAGAAATGAGAATGTATATGCTGTTGATTTAAACTCCTTAGCTAAAAAAAATGTTTCTAGTTTAAATGATTTTCATAAAGAATCTTAGTTGTGGCATATAAGATTAGTACACTGTAATGTGCACTCACTCAGGAAGCTATCTAAGAAATGCTTAGTTAGAGACCTACCTAAATAGGAATTCCCAAATGCTAAAGTGTGTAATCCATGTCAAAAGGGAAAACACACAAAGTTTCTTTCAAACCAAATAAAGAAGTTTCAACTTCTCAACCACTTGAGTTTGTTCACATGGATTTGTTTGGACCATCAAGAGTTTCAAGTTTAAATGGGAAGAACTATGTTTATGTTTTTGTAGATGACTTTTCTAGGTATACTTGGGTATACATTCTAGCTCACAAAAGTGAAGCTTGTTCCTACTTTGTCAAATACTCTAAGTCTGTAGAAAACCTTAGTGGACTTAAGATTAAAACCCTAAGAAGTGATCATGGCTGTGAGTTTGAGAATCATGAGTTTGAATCCTACTGCTCGCATAATGGCTATAGTCACAACTTTTCAGCCCCTAGGACACCCCAACAAAATGGAGTTATAAAAAGAAGAAATAGGACACTTCAGGAAATTTCAAGGACTATGTTAATGAGTTTGACTTACCTATTTATTTTTGGGCAGAAGATACAAATACAACTTGTTAAATTATTAATAGAGTTTTAATTAGGCTTATTTTGAAAAGGACCCCTTATGATATTTGGAATAATAGGAAGCCTAAGGTTAATTACTTTAGAGCTTTTGGTTGGAAAGTATTAATTCTTAATACTAAAGATAATCTTGAAACATTTGCTCCCAAAAGTGATGAAGGAATTTTCCTGGGTTATTCTATTTCACGTAAAACCTATAGAGTATTCAATAAGAAAACCAAATGTGTGGAAGAATAAGTTCATATCAAATTCGATGAGACTGATCCACATGAGCCTAAAGCTTCTCTTGAAAATCTTGAGGATGATTTATCAAATTTGAACCTTAATGATAAAAATTGTAAATCCCCTGTAAACATATCCAGTTCTAGAAATTTTCTAGATTCTACACCTACTAATTTTGAACCAACAGAAAACAATGAAGAATCTAGTTTAACCCTTCCTAGAGGTATTAGGACTCTCAAGAATCATCATCTAGATGCTGTTATAGGCGATTTAAATAGAGGAACACAAACTAGAGCTTCTTTAAGAAACCAGGTTGAACATCAAGATTTTCTTTCACACCTTGAACCCAAAAAAATTAATGATGTAATCAATGATGAATTTTGGGTAATGGATATGCAATAAGAACTAAACCAATTCGAAAGAAACAAAGTTTGAGAATTAGTGGAAAGTCCCAAGAAACCTTAACCATAGGCACTAAATGGGTGTTTAGAAACAAAGTAGATGAGTCTGGGAATATAGTTAGAAATAAATCTATCCTAGTTACACAAGGATATATCCAAGAAGAAGGAATATACTATGAGGAGACCTTTTCACCTGTAGCTAGACTAGAATCCATTAGGATACTACTTGCATATGCAGCTCATCAGAATTTCAACGTCTTTCAAATGGATGTTAAAAGTTATTTTTTAAATGGGTACATAGTTGAGGATGTGTTTGTTGGACAACCTCCTGGTTTTATGAATCCCCATTTTTCCAATCATGTTTTCAAACTGTCTAAAGCTTTCTATGGCTTAAAACAAGCTCCAAGAGCATGGTATGATAGGCTCAACTCTTTTCTTATTTCAAAAGGTTTTACCAAAGGGATAACCGATCCTAATCTTTTCATTAAATGGATTTCTAAAGATGTTTTGATAGTAAAAATTGATGTGTATGATATTCTTTCTGGATCTTCTAAAAATTAATCATGTGTTGATTTTTCAAAAATGATGCAAAATGAGTTTGAAATGAGTTTAATGGGAGAACTCAAATTTTTCCTTGGATTTCAGATCATTCAAAATAAAAATTGCATTGTTTTGAATCAAAGCAAATATATTAATGATATTTTAAAAAGTTTTTCTTTGGATGGTAGTAAAGCTAGTGACACACCCATTAGTACCACCTATAAGTTGGATACAGATGAAGCTGGAGAACCAGTGGATCAAACCAACTACAGAGGTATGATAGGGAGTCTACTCTATCTTACAGCTAGTAGACCTGACATCATGTTTAGTGTATGCATGTGTGCTCAATTTCAAGCTAATCCAAAAGAGTCTCATTTAACTGTTGTGAAAAGAATTTTTAAATATCTCAAACATACTCCCAACTTAGGATTATTCTATCCAAAAGGACAATTATTTGATTTGTTGAGTTATTCTGATGCTGATTTTCCAGTTGCAAGTTAGATAGAAAAAGCACCTCTGGGACATGTCACATTTTAGGCAAGTCACTAGTATCTTAGTGTAGTGAGAAACAGAATTCTGCTGCATTATCTACTGCCGAAGCTGAGTACATAGCTGCTGGTAGTTGTTGTGATCAAATTCTGTGGATGAAACATACTTTTCTGAACTATGGATTTCGATTTGAACATGTCTCTATAAAGTGTGACAATACAAGTGCTATTAACATTTCCAAAAATACAGTATCACATGCTAGGACAAAGTATATTGATGTGAGAATCACTTTTTGAGGGATCATTATCAAAAGGATGATATCACTCTTGAATTCATTAGAACTGAACAACAATTGGCTGATATATTCACAAAGCTCTACAATTCTGAGAGGTTAAATTACATCAAACTTGAGTTAGGTATGATTAATTTCAGCATAAGAGACCTCACAGTCGAACCTCATAGTTAAACCTCACAGTCGAACCTCACAGTTAATCCTCACAGTCAAACCTCATAGTTAAACCTCACAGTCGATCCTCACAGTTAAACTTCATAGTCAAACCTCACAGTCGAACTTCAGAGTCAAACCTCACAGTCAAACCTCACAGTCGAACCTCACAGTTGAACCACACAGTCGAACCTCACAGTCAAACCTCACTGTTAGACCTCACAGATGACCCTCACAGTTGGACCTCATAGTTGGACCTTACTATTATACCTCACTATTGCACCTCACCGGTATACCTCACTGATACATCTCACTATTGGATACCTCACTTTTTTATTTTTGCAAGAATTCGAACCATTTTTATTTATTTTTATTATTTCTATTTTATTTTGTTTTAATCTCTAAATGATAAAATCAAAGGCAGTGAACACATTTCAATCCACCTTTCTCTCCCAATCATGAAACTTGCTCTCGAAATTCCTAAACCCTAACCCTTCACCTAATCCCTCAAACCTCTCTCAATATCTATGGCCAGAACCAAGTGACCCCCGAATTTCAATGAGGATGCGCCATGGCCTAAGAGAACTCTGTCCAAATCCAGTGGCACCAGTAACACCCCATCGTGACCTATAAACCCACATCTGACTAAGAGACAAATCTTTACTGAGAAGGAGTTAAGTGAAGAATGGCTGCTGTCGAGCAAGTCATTAGTACTGAATGTACTAGATGCCCAAGGATGGACCGAATGATTTTCCAAAAACAATGGACCTTACTACCCAAAGCTTGTGAAAGAATTATATGAATATCTGACGTTAAAAGAGGAAGGGGATGTGCATAAGCTAATGTCCAGAGTCAATGGATGTGAAGTTAGTTTCTCGTCTACTGAGTGGCCTGCCTGTTTGAGAGTTCTCCATGAAAGAATATTTGATTACTACTCTGGAGTGGCTCCTCCAGACAGTGCTGTTTTTTAGTATGAAAAAGCTATTGAAGAACTGACAGGAGATGGAAAACCAAGAAGGATCATTGCAGTTGAGATGAATGGAGAATACATGCTCTAATTCAAATTCATTCAGCATGTACTCAGTCCGAGGAGAGGAGACTTTGCTGTACTAAGGTACCAGGACATATTCCTGATGTACTTACTGAAGCATGGAAATAAGATTAACCTATGTAGGTTACTGATGGTACAATTGGAGGATACGACCAAGTCAAGCTCTAAGTCCAATGCCTTATTCCATGCCAAGCTTATTTCAATTATGCTAAAGGTACAGGGTGTGGCTGGAAATCAAGAATAAATGATAGTAGCCAAGAACAGTGTCTGTATCTCCAAGGTGATTTTCAAATTCATGAAAATTAGCTGGAATCCCTGAAAAAAGTCATGGGTGAATGATGAGGGAAAGGTGTATGAAACATTTGACCCTAATATTCATCCAACTACGACAAAGGAAAAAATAGATCCAGTCCTGAAGCCTGATGAACCAGAATTGGATTATTCTGATGAGGAGGGGGATGAAGGAGCTGTGGACCCTCAAAGAGAGAACACCCCCATTGATGATTGGAGTGATCCTGATTTACCTCATAGTCCTGTAAGGACTGTAGCTTTTGGAGCAGCTAGCCCTCCAAAATAAGTACCAAGGAGAGAGACTGTTCTGAAGGATAGTGATACTGAGACCACTGAAGAAGAAGAAGAAACATATCAGTTTGTTGTCAAGGACACCTCTGAAGAGGATGAGGCAATCGAGTTAAATCATTTTGTTCATGAAGAAAAGGAGGCTATTGCTGAAGCATATGATGATGACAATGAAGAAGAAGAGCTCAGTTTAAGCCCTATGATTGATAATACAGACAAGATAGTGCCTGATCATGAAGAAGGAGTGGAATCTACTACCAATGATGAGGGAGTCATTGATGACTCAAAAAAAGATAGGACTCTCCCTACAGTTGATCTAATAGAGAAAATGGTTGTTGAATCTGCTGAAATTGCAGAGGAGGGTGTACATTTACCTAGAAAAGAATAGCTAGAGGAGATTCCTCAGGAGAATGCTCTAAGTGAGGGGAGCATCTTGGTTCAGTTTCTGTGTTGTATGACATCGAAGGATGGTCATCAGATCCAGGATATATGGTACTTAGACTCAATTATGGAGATTCTGATGAGGAAGACCAGCCCCAAATGGATTCATTTATCCTTCCTATTGTGTCTTCCAATTTGGAAACCAAGTATAACCTTGAGTCCTTAAAGGATAAATGAAAGGAGAACTGAAATAATCAGTGGAAGATCTGAAGAAAAGCATGGTTGAAGAGATGAAGAGTGTGGAGCAATCCCTACAGCTATATATGGGATGTGTTGTGTCTAGTCCATTGAAGAAAATGTTGGATGAAGTTAAAGTATGCCATACTCAAATTGAGAGTTGGACATGATCTGTGGTTGCTCTAAGATAATCGATTGCTTCATTGACTGCAATGAACAGTTCTCAAACCCATGTGAATGCTGATATTAGATATATCAAAGAAGTTGTCAAGCAGTTTGTGGAAGTATTTGAGGCTTTTAAGACATCAGTAAAATAATATTTGTATAGTCAAGATGCACTTGTTCAGAAGGTGGATAGTAATTTGACTCAGTCTTTCAAAGATATAATAGCTTTCTCGGTAAAACCCCTTCCCTCATCCAGCTCCACTGTGAACATTGAATAGATCCAAACTGTTATCCATGAAGAGTTGGCTATGGATAGTACTAGTGGCACCTCTGATACTCAGATACTTGCTACCACTATAGAAGTTAGTAGTTTTGTTCATGACCACCTGCGGGCAGCTACTGCTTCTCAAGAGGCCATTAAGAATAAGGTGGATGCTTACTTTGAAAAAGTCTATACCAAGCATCAAATGACCAACCACTTCAAGCTCTTGCTAGAGAATATGAAGCTACATCCAGTGACTCAGGCATTCAGAGAGAAGGTCAGAAAGCTGAGAGAATTGTCCCTGGCTTTGGATAAGTTTTTGGAGAATAAAGACGATTTCCTATCTGCTATGGAAAGAGGAGAAAGCATTATTATGGATTTCAGAAACCACCTTCTACCCTATCTCCATGTGGACTGCACCCCTGTCATTATCCCTCCTGCCTTACCTAAATCTCAACCTAGTGGTTCTTCTTCCATCATGTCTCCTGCTGAAGCTATCAGAAGCCTTACTCCACTGGTCCCTCAACAATCTACCCACAACAGACCCACAAGAGCTTCAATTGCTGCCCCTCCAGTCATTCCTACAACCATTCCTAAATCTGATGATCCACCATCTTCTTCTCCATCTTCTTCTTCCAAAGGGAAAGACCCCTTACTTATGGATGATGTGGATTGAGTCTGTTTATGTATTTTAATAGGGACTCTGTATTATTTTTGGTCATGAAATGTACTGTCTTATTAATATAATATTTCTTAGTTTTTCTCTCATTTGTATTTCTTTTTGCTAATCACAAAGGGGGAGAAATACTGTGCTTACTATGCTAATTGAGAAACTAATATGAAAATATTGTGCTAACTGTCAAAAGACTGTTCTTATTAATCTCTGATACTTGACAAAATTTAATACATACTGACATAATTTGTGATTATCAAAAGGGGGAGATTATTGGACTCACCTTTTTTAATAATCCCAAATCATGTTTGCATATTGATCATAAAATATTAAGTCATTATTTAATCTTTTTAATCTACATATACAATTATCTTATTCTCAAAAATGTATATTCTTAAGACTCATAACTTTTATGCATCAAATTACAGTCCATATTTATCTAATTATAAGTTCACTATTAAAGGCTACTGGTAAGAGCCTTCTGTTCAAAGTCACCATTATAGCTTACTATCACCTTAAGTCATTCTTGCTCGAAGATCACCGTTGAAGACTTACAGTCACTGCTGGAAGCTACCGGTACACGGTTACTGTCACAAACCTACTGGTGATCTACTTATCAAAGCTCACAGACAAAGAGTTACTATCATAAGGTAACTGTTGTAACAAGGCTTCTGCTAGAAGTGCACTTTCAGACTCTTTCTCAATCCTTCTGTTGAGAACCTCTCTGTTCAAGACTACAGTTGAACAGGTTTAGAAAAAGGCTACCGCTGGACAACTCCTACTGTCGATATAGTTGACTGTTTCTCAAAGAATACTGATGAGGAGCTACTATTATACAAAGTAATAAATACTATTAAAATATATTCACTAACACAAAATCCACTGTTACAAGCCTACAGTTGAAGAACCTACCATTGGAGCCCTCAGATGAATAGTCCACTGATGAAGTCCACAATAGTAGTGATTGAAGTCTACCGTGTGACATGCATCTGTTACCAGTCTAATGATATTCTATTCTTTTCTTTACCTATTTTATTAATACTATTATAACGGTCATGTATGGACAAATTAATGCACCTGACATTATTTAATGTTATTTGCAGGGATATCAGGAGACAATACGATGTACGAGGAAGACCACACATGGTTGAAACATTTCTGTTGTCGGCCCCTACTAGAAAACAAAACACAAAAACAAGAGACTATATAAAAGACACAGAAGAGAGAAAAAAAAGAAGAGAGAGAACCCGAACATACTGGAAAGAAGAAGATAACTCTCAAGCATTCATTTAGAAGAGCAAGAGCTTCAGGAAGATCTATTGAAAGAACCTTCTACAATCTGTAGTAGTGTGCTGCAAAGAGTTTCCGAATCCTAGAAGCTAGTCATCTCTACATCTGGAAGTCATAACCTAGAAATTGTGACACTATGTTTTGGAGAGAACTTGTATAGAAGGAACAAATATTCATATCATTCATTACAACAAGTCCAGAGCTGATATGCCAACACAACAGACCATTCGAAACTCATTACTACTATCTTTAAATCTACTGTGTTTAAATACATTACATTTGTGAGCAGTGTGTATGTGTTACACATGCAGACTTCAGTGCTAAACTATAGGATTCTTATATCCTCACTCAAACTCCATAACTCTTTTATTTCCCACTGTGGATGGTGGTAGAGGTCGAGTAAGACCTGAATAGCTTGTGAGCTGTTGTTTGTTTTTCCCATGAAGAACTGTGGTAGAGGTATCTGTACCTGGATAGTAGTGTACTGTTGTTTACCCCTGATCTAGGGTGTGGATCAATTTATATAAATTGCTGAGAGGACTAAGTCTCATCTTGAGACATAACCTCTTGGTTAACTTTTCTGTGATTTTATTTTAATTCTATAAGTATTACATATATATTTTACATATTCCGCTACTATTACATTAAAATACAAAACTATTTTAAAACTACTTTGATAGTTAAATTAGCAAGGTTTTATACTTATTGTAAATCTATAAGTTAATTTTAAAAGTTAATTTAATCTTCAAATTAAGTTAACTGAGACCTAATCAATCTTTGAGAAACTAATTGAACCTTTCCACTCTGTATAGATTCACTACAGTTTAACTTTGTTTTTAGAATTAGGGGATTTTAAGAGAAATATTTTTAATAGAAATTTTTATTGGAACTCAATTCACCCCCTCTTGATTATCCACTCTGACAAACATTTATTTAATAATATTGAAAAACTCTAAGGGGAAGTACTCATCTAGATGAAGCCTTTAGCCTCAAGATCTTCAAACTGTTCCGGGAGATCATTCAATTTAGGTTCTTCCATGTGATATGGGAGAATTAATACATGTCATTCACTAGGTATGAGTTCTATTTTAAACTCTACTACCATTCTTAGAGTAAACCATAAAAAATCATCTAGGAATATATATCAAAACTGTTCAACCCTAGGAGGAAAAGAGGAAAGAATCCCTTCAAGATCCATTTTAGGGATCATTGGAGCCACCTATGTTAAAAAGGATTCTGTTTAAAGATTATTTGCTTCCACTTTTCTGACATTTATTTTCCATTTATCTATTAATATGAGATTCTCCCATTTATGAGATGTAAAATGAACTCATATACGAATAAATTGATTTCTACATTTTAGATAGTACTCTATTAATTTCCAAAGATAAAATAAAAACAAAAAATATCCATATTTTTGAAGCATAACACATCCTTAAAGCTGAAAATTACCATTTTACATTAAATATAGATATATAGATTATTCACATTATTTTTGAAGGTTCTATTGATAGATAAAAACACCGAAGATAAATTAACAGGTAAATCTATACCAATATACACTTGAGCCAATATTAATGAATAAAATATGCATGTATAAAAAATACTAACATAGAGGAAACACGAAATTAGGTTTGTAACTCAATATATCCAAGGTCCATATTCATCATCAACCAGATCCTAATAAAATATTTAATCGCTCTTAATAACCACTTCAATATTCCCTATATTCCCATGAGTCTCTAGATTCACATACCATTGTGGGGTTTCCCCTACATATTTGGTCCTCCGTCAAGAATCATGTCAATCTGTATTAAAGGAATCCATTATTCCATAAAAAACCACATAAAATGACTAGTCCTATCGCACTAGTAACAATACTTGATATAAACAAGGAAAACATTGAGATAGATTCCATTAATGATAATTCTATATAACTATAATGATCCTTCTCCAACTCATTGAGTTAAAGAACCACTTTTACATTAATATTTTTGACCAATAAAATGGAATACATTCTTAAACTTTTTTTTAATTACATGATTATGAAATTGGGACAATGCTAGAGTAATTTTTTTGACACATACGAAATTGGGAGAAAACATGTAGCTCTATCTACCTCTATTTCCTTCTCTATCATTAGATAATTGTGGTGGATAATAGAATATGTAATCTGATCAAATTTACTAAAAATATAATTTTCATATATATAAGAGGAATGGTCACAAAATTCCTTCCCTTCTATTCCTTATTGTGATACAAAATATGAGAATGTTGATTCATATCATTGTATCATGGTGAATAGGTAGACACTGATATCATCTCGAGGTATATCATGTTGAATAACTAAGAATGGTTAAACATTAGTGCATGAGGGGAAAAATCCATGACGAATATGACCTTATAGTCCGCCCATGAAATTACTTCTCAACTATTATTCAATTTCATAGTGTTACACCACCATCCAATAATGAAATGAAGAGAAATGGTTGTTATATTTACCTATTAATCATATGTTTCCCCACTAGGTCTAAGATCTATTTAATTAATCATATCAATTACTATATTCCCTATGGGAAATTAGTGACAAAAAAGGATGGATTATGATAGAGTTAGAAGTCATGGGAGTCATTGACCATCATCAGCTAGGCACTTTTTGATTCTCTTCCCTAAAAACGTATTATCTAGACGAGTACAAACTAGACAAGTTATATCGCTTCAGTTGCAAGAGAAATCATGGTAGAATTCTCATATTTTCCCTCCTAGAAAACAGATTGTGAAATAGTACTTCCACCCATGTGGATTCATTCCCATAAGTCTGCCTAACGAGCTATAAATGATTCATTTGAAGTGATATTTTATGAAATGTGAGAGAACAACATAATGAAATTGATATAGTAAACCCTTGAAAACAAAAAAAAACACATACTATGGTTAACAACTTTGTATACCCAAAGAGACTACCTAAAAAAGAGTCTATACCCACTTGAGAACTACACATTAGCCAATACAAGCTTCTAATACATTCATGTTAGTGATAACCATATATAAATACATTAAATCAAAGAATACTACATCTCAAGTTAAAATAACACAAGAAATAGTTTACCAAAGAACATATCATAAATATTGGTAGGTATATTAATTAATGGGGATCTATCTAATTCATCCAATAGGCCTATGGAATATGATCTAAAATTCTTACAAAAAATTCATGAATTCACACCAAATCTAAAAAATGACTAAACCAACATCATGTAAATCCTATAATGTGAATTTAAATCAAAGGTAACATCAACGAAGAATATCGTAATATTCTAATTTAATGGAAACACAGGGATTAACTATCCTACTAGTGAATATTACATATACTATAGTAAAACTATTTATCCCACTAGCTAGCTGGTTGATTTTCTAGGTATAGTTTGTTTTACTTTGAAGTAGTTGGCCGGTTGGTGATGTCCGATGTCTCTCTAGTGGATTCATTTAGTGACCATTGATGAATTTTTGTTTAATTGAGTTTTTTATGAAAACAAAACCCCTTTATAATTCTATAACTCTATCATACCTCCCAAAATCCCCAATACCATCAGAGCTCTCCTATATAATTTCACTCTTCCCCTTTTGTTTCCACCCTTCAATGCTCAAAAAAGGTTAAATCACACATTTCCATATTCTCTAAGATATATCTTGATCAAGATAAATTATATTGTCTTATAATTTCACAATCCAAATTAGGTCATTGATGTATTTATCAAATATATGTGTTTTTGATTTGTTTAATAAGAGTATTATTGATCATTGACAAAATTAGAACATAGATTCATAGAATTGAAAAATGATAACTTCTTGGACATAAACTATTTTATGAGGTGGATCTAATTTTATATCTAGGATATTGTCTTACCTTTTAGGTACAAATCATATTCTACATTAATTTTGTAATTATAAATATGGTAGAAGTATTGTGGTTCTTGGATTTAGAGTGGTGTTATTAGTCTTGGATAGTGACCCTTATTATCAAAACATCATTTTAATTATGGTAGGAAGTCCTTATCATTAGTGATTATTTATACGGGTTAGAGGAATGTTTTTTTGGAATTTTTGTATCGCCTTTAGTAGTAATGATTTATTTTTGACATAGGAAATTTACCCATATAGCCCATATGGGACCTATGGTCAATGTACTATAACATGTTAGTGTGTATTAAATGTGTCACATTATTGACATGATGTATTTTTTGATATCTCATCCTATGTCTACGTATGAAATGTTTTTGTCATATGTATATTAAAATTTAGAATGCATTTTGATCAATATAGACTATCCCACTAACACGTATATTCTATACCATTTAATGTATGAACCTAAGCTATACCATCTAGTGGAATGTGTAAATAATATCTTTGGGATATCATATTTTGAGAGGATTTTTTAGGAGGATTTTTATTTCCTTTCAGTATGGGGCCAAAGTAGCTATATTTAGTCTATAAGAATACGACATATGTGCCATTTTGGTGTGATATTTTTTTTCTATGTTTTAAATTATCCCTCTTCATTTAATACACTAGAATATCAAATGAAATTATATTAAGGAATCTTTGATGGTGTACTATTTGGTTTTATACACAAACCATAAGTGGAACCAGAATGTTCATGTATATTCATCACCAGGGCCCTACTATCACACCTGTGATATTATTTTTAAATATTTTTCTTGTTTATTATTATTATGTTTTACCCTTGGAATCCCTATGAGTTCTTGAGAAAAAAAATAGGGTGGATAGAACATGGTGCACGGTTGGAACACGATTAGTGGTACCTGTGCACCCATGCTTAGGTAACTATGCGAAAACTTCACTCTGAAGAAATTTCAACTGAATGACCAATGCACGATTAGTGAAAACAAATATGGTTGTTTTGTGGTAGGACCATTATTGGGTAGAGGCTACAACATTGTTACCACATGGTTTATCATGCTGTGATGACTAACTGTGCGACATTCCAGCTCATTAAAATTTTTGTTTCTTTTTCTCTCCACTCCTGATTTTTAACCCCAAAACATTCATTTTCTCACCCAACTCACGATTCTCCTCCCAAGGTGCACCTCACTCAACATCCTCATCCCTTGGGGCCTCGATTTCTTTCCAAATTTGGGTGTTTCCTCCTCAAATCTTCATTCAAGTCTTCTTCTTCTTCCTATTCACCTCCCATTATAGGGATTCTTCCCTATTTTCATGGGATTCAATTTATCCAGCATTTTGGGATTTGTTTTTAGGGTCTTATTGTGAGTCTATTAGTTATATCTTCATGATTAGGGTTAGACCGTGCTTCCTTGTTGTGTGGTTGAGGTGTGGTTGGAGTTTCAATCATGTTTTAAGGGATTTCTTTACACAAGGTAGGTGATTCCATGCTTAAACATTGTTTGATGAATGTTTGTGCTTTTTCATGAATTTTGGATTGTATTATGTATTTGGTCTGTGGTGTGAAAGTGATGTTTGAAAGGATTTGATAATAATTTGTTTTGAAATTGGTTTTTCTTCAAGAAATTGGGTGTATCAATTATGAAAACCCTTGTTTTGTTTCTTGGAATAGTTTTATAAAACATGTGATTAATTAATTAAATTATGATTGTGGTGAGAATCATAATCAGGATTGGTTTTGGTGCATGTTTGATTTTAAAAAGGGGATTTTGGGTGTGTGAGTGATGTATTATGATGTGTATTATATTTTTTGGCTTATGAAATGTGAAAGTGGTGTGTTATGTAATGTTCGAAGATAATTTATCACAAAAATGGAAGCCCATTTAACTTGGTGGACAAACTAGAACTAGTGTGGAAGTGATACAAAAATGGATTTGGAAGAGTTTCACATAGTTGGATTGATGATGACAATACTAACTAAATAATTAAGATGATTTAAGACCAATAGAAAATTGGGGGGGGGGGGGGGTCCCCTCCTAGTGTATCTTGCATGTGAAAACAATTTTTCATGGTTTCTAAGCCACATGTCACTAATCCACAAAGTTCCACGGTCCCATTTATATCTATAACCTAGAGGTCTTGCCCCAGGACATGTGGAATTTTATTATATCAAACTTATCCACAACATATGGTATGACTTGTTGGTTATTTAAAATAAAAATATGTTTTATTTAATGTTTTCCCCTTAAAATTATTTCTAGCATTTATTTTATTTATAAAACGGGTATTTTATTTACCATTTAATGTTTATAGCATCGAATATTAAAGGGATGGAATACTACTGGGATTTTTCTCACACCCTACTTACAATATTGAGTGTTTTTAGATATGGTAATTTTTGAAGAAGGTAGGGGTAATGATTTTAGAGATGGTGGTTTAGGTTTCTAGTGGTCCCTCTTGTTGTGGAGTTCTAGAGGTGGTTTTAGTGTGATGCTCGTCTTACCATGTGGTGGATCTTGAGTACCTTTTTAGCCCTACCTTTTTAATATCCTTTTTGTTTGTTTAAAACAAGTTACTTGAAATTTGGGGAGTGTAAAATGTTTTTTGGTTATTATTTTATATTTCTATTTACTTATAATGTTGGTTGCCAAATTTTTTTAAATTCTGGTAAATTGTTCCCTCATGTTATTATTGATACCCTAGAACTATACCAGCTGTTGGGGATCCTGAAGGCCCTTCGGTCCTTGACAAATACTGGGTCGGGCGTCGGTTCAAATTGAAACCCATTTTGGTTTGTGTTAATATGGTATCAAAGGTGAGGTTTCTCTTTGGGTAAAGTTATTTGGGATCAGTTTGGACAGACTGAAGCTAAGACTATCTAGGATAGGAGTTCTGGTTGGGACTAGGGTTCCAGGCCAACAAACCTTGTGATATGCATCTAGTCTTCATGGGATGTTGAGATTTTTGTTTGAATTATCATCCATGTGGGATGTATAGGATATACAATATTTGTGGAACTTGGGTTGGGGTGTAGTGGTTCAGTAATTTTGTTTCTGTGATAATTTTGATTTATTTTTATCCATGACTATTGATGAATATTTTCAGATTAGTTGTATTAATGATTTTACTTCTGATTGGTTCTTTTTTAGTTACATCCCTCCTTGGATAATTTCCTTGAAACCAAGGGAAGAATCCAAATATAATTATCCCTCACCGCTTGATCAGAGGTCGGTAGATGATGTGGTTTGGGATGTTCAGTATTATGGATAAGGAGTGGAAAATGCACTTTCTCCAGTCAAAGAAGCTGAATATGGTCCATGGAAGGAAAAATCCCCGGAGTTTCTCAACAACAAACCACCTTCCATTCAAGGTATCACAAATCCTAAAGAAGTATAGGAGTGTCTTGAAAAGTTAGAGCATATTTTCATGTTCATGGATATGCCGGAAGAGGTCTGGGTGAAATGCGCTTAATTTTTTCTAGAATGTCCTAGTATGAGGTAGTGGGGCTCAGTGATTCAATATAGGAAGCATGAGCAGATGAGTTGGAAAGACATTAATGAGGAATTTAATTACCAGTATTTCACTGTAGTATTGGATTATGCAAGATCTTGAGAGTTTATGGATCTTTTTTATGTTTAAAAATTGGTGATGGAGTACACTAACCACTTTTCCATGCTAGTCAGGTATGAACCTAAAATATTTTCCAATAAGAAGATGAAGGCTAAATGGATTGAAAGGGGTTAGTGACTGAAGATCTATTCATAGGTATTTATATTCAAGATAAAGACCTATTTTGATGTAGTTGATCATGCCTTCATGGTGTAGATTGATGATAAGGGAAGGCCATGTTTTCTGGGGCTCTTTTAGTGATGGGTAATGGGGGATCATCTAAAAAGAATAGGAAGCAATATGAGTAAGGGAAAAGGGAAGTGGTAGTTCAGGCCATCCTTCCAAGTAGTCTTCATCTATGGATTCTTGTGTAGGGACTGTTTTGTGTCACCAATGTGGGAAGGTAGGGAACATCAGACCTATATGTAAATATCCTCCTAAGACTTGTCATTGATGTGGGGTTATAGGGAACTTGAATCTTTTTTGCAAGATGATTCTCCCATATCAGAATGGGGTAGGATCTTTGGATTCCAAGGGGATGTTAGCTTAGTTAGAACTGTCTAGGATTTTGGGATCTCAATTTTTTTTCATGGTGGTAGGATTGTTTCTTCTTTTGATCAGAGTGAGATTATGGAAGAGACTTAGGTAAGTGGTCCTATTCAGACTCTGGTAGAGACCTTGTATCTTCATGTTATGGATCATGCACTAGTAAGATCCCATACAGGACCCATGACAGTTTGAGGTACCATTCTAATTGTGTCATTTATATCATCTATTTTTTTGATAATAATGAATCAACTTCTTTTATATCTACCATCCTTGTAAATCTATTGATTTCTCAAACTGGGATTTTTTCTTTTTTCAATAGAGTTGGTGAACAATTGGGTAAGAATAAGGATTGGGGATTGAAGTTCTTTTCTTATGAACTCTCCATGTTAGGGGTCAAGTGGGAATGAGAGATTCTCATCTTGGATATGGAACTTTTTGATTTCATCCTTGGCATAGTTTAGATGTTGGTTTTCCAAGTGCACATAGAATTTTATAGGCGGTGGGAATTTTTTATGGCACATGATGGGGGGACTCAAGCATTTCTTAGAGAATATGATCCTTGTTCAGGCAACACTGGACCCCCAATCCTAAATTTGGGTAATCTCATTTTTCAGTTATCATTAGTTGTTAAAGAAGAAAATAGTGGTTCTACCAAGGGAAGATTACCTACTATAGGGATGTTTTCCCATAGATATTTACATATTACTTTCAAGTCAGCATTAGGAATGAGACATGGAGTCATCAATTGATATGGCGCTGGGGACACAAAAAATATATCATCCCTTATATTGTATGGCCCCCATAGATATAATGGAATAAAATAAACTAATAGATGTTTTAGAATCTAAAGGGTACATTCACCCAAGCTTCTCTCCTTGGGCCGACCTTGTTTTGTTTATGAAGAAGGTTGTCACATCTCTTCAATTATGTATCAATTTCCAGAAACTGAATAAGGTAGCGATCAAAATCAAGTATCATTTTCCTCAAATTGATTACTTGTTTGATCAACTAAAAGGGTAAAATTGTTTCTCCAAGATAGACTTTCTTTCAGGTTTCCACCAAGTCTGGGTGAAAGAGGAGGATATTTCAAAAAAGGATTTTTGAAGAAGATATGACAATTTAAAATATTTTGTCATTCCTTTCAGATTGAAAAAATCCCCAGTGATCATTTTGGCACTCATGAATAGGCTATTCCAAAAATATATAGACTCCTTCATTGTGGAATTCGTCTATAGAATCATTATCTACTCTGGATCCAATGAAGACCATGGTCATCATTTGAGGATTGTGTTGGGAACCCTGCAAGAACATCATCTCTATGAAATGTTCTTAAAGTACACTTTCTTGATTAGGGAAGTGACGTTTCTGGCCGATGTGATCTCAGAGAAAGGGGTATTAGTCGGACCCAATAAGATATGCGTAGTTATGACATGAGAGAAATAGAATAATGTGTTTGAGATTCTGTGATTCCATGGCCTATAAGGTTATTACAAGCAATTTGATAGGGATTTCTCCCTACATGCATTTTCCATGACACTGCTCACCCAAAAAAAGAAAACATTTGAATGGGCCACATAATCTCAGGCTTCCTTTGAGAAGCTAAAGAGGTGGTTTACTATCACACCTATGTATATATTTCCAAAATGGGAAAGTTCTATGTGGTTTAATGCAATGCTTCAGGTATGGGTCTCACATGTGTGCTCATGCAAGATGATCATGTGGTGGCTTATGGATCCCACCATCTCTAACCACATGAAAAGAACTACATTAACTATTATTTATAGTTAGTAATGGTTATGAATTCCTTGAATACGTTTCTACATTTATTTTTTGTGATAAATTTTTATTCTACTCAGATCATAAGATCTTGGACTACATTTTCTCCAAAAAGGATCTGAACATAAGGCAGTGTTAGTGGATGAAATATCTGAATGGGTTTGACTAGGATATTGTCTATACCCTAGATAAGGGAAATGTGGTGGTAGATTACTTAAGAAGAAATGTTATAGTTCTGTCATTGAGGAAGTTCACTGATGATTAGACCTTTATGGGGATATTTTCCTAGATGCACATGGAAACTAAATTGAATAACAGAGGCACATTCGTGGTGAGTCTTTAGTTGGATCCTCCTCTTGTGGAGATTATTAAGAAATAGAAGCCTAAAAGATGAGATACTCCAACAATCTATGTTGTTCTTTCCTTGAGGGGACGAATTTTTTGGTTGGTCATTATCTCCTGATGGAATCATCTACTCTATGGGCCGTTATTTGGTGACTTTATCTCAGAGGAATGTGGTGATACAGGATAGCGACCAGTCTCAATGGGTTGTGTATCCAGGTTATACCAAAATGTTTTATGATGTTCATCAGTAATTTTGGTGGCCAGGTATGAGGTGGGATAAATATAACTTCGTATCATGGTTCTACACATGTCATAAGGTAAAATAATAGAATCATAGGCCCCCAAGTATGCACCAATCCTTGCCCATTCCTACCTAGAATTAGGATGAAGTCACCATGGATTTCATTAAAGTATTTCCTAATACACCTCGGGGAAGGAACTTGATTTTGGAGGTAATCAACCATTTGAAAAAATCATACCATTTACTTCCAATCAAATATTAGGGTAAAGTGTACGAACTAGGCCGATCGTACATTTATGAAGTGGTAAGGATTCATGGAGTGTTGAAAGCGATTATTTCATATAAAGACCAAAGTTTTACCTCTCAGGGTTTTAAAGTCCTTTAAAAGTCATTGGGGGTAAAAGATCAAGATGAGTATAGAATACCATCCTCAAATGGATGATCAGATAGTGCAGAAATATTAGATTTTTGAGGACATTATTTGTGCATGTGTTTTGGATTTCGACGGATTATGGGATAAAAAATTGGGATTAGTCATGTTTTCGAAGAATAACAACTACCAATCCTTTATCTGAATGACTCCTTTTGAGGTTCTATACGGTCTACCATGTTGGTATAATTTATGTTGGGATTAGGTAGGTGAGACCTCACTATTAGGGTGTCTCCATATGCAAGTGACATCTAAGAAAGTTAAGTTGACCAGACATCGATTATTGATAGATCAAATTCCCTAAAAATCTGACACCGATTATAGTTACCATGATCATGAGTTTTCCATTGGTGATGAGGTGTTCTTGAATGTGGAACAACATTTGGGGCATTATCATTTGGGAAAGTAGATAAATATAACTTTGATGTATGTAAAACCTTTCAAAATCACTTAGTTGATTGGAAAGGTTAAATATAGGTTAGATTTTCCTTCTCAGTTGATGTCAATCCATGATGTGTTTCACAACTCCCATTTGAAGAAGTAAAATTTGGAATCGTCTCATGTGTTGAATTACAATGTGTTGGAGTTGGAGATAGATCTATCTGTGTTTGAACGGATGGTACATATAATCAATTCATAAGAAAAGGTTCTTAATGGGAAGTCTATTTCATTGGTATGTGTCCCTTGGATGCATGGTAATAATACCCAAAAAAATTGAGATTATAAATCGTGGATTGGGAAATATTATCCATTCTTTTTATCTGATCAATATTTCAGTTGACTCTTCAGGGATGGAATGTCTCCATGGTTGGGAGAATTGTCCCTTCCATGATTTTATTTCCCAGTATTTTTATATTTATTTTTAGTCTACAAATTTTCTCATTGGATGTCTTCAGTGTTTTGAAGAATAACATGAAAAATTGTGTAGATCGAAGTTGCCACATAGTTTGTGCATAGTTAGTGGTAAATTTACACCCCTTCATAGGTAACTGTTTGGTAGATATAGGCCCAAAAAATAGCTACCACATGGCCAATGAATGGCTAGTCAGACTATGAGAGGTAGCTGTATTGTAGGACCCTTCTTGGGTAGAGCATGTAGAATGGTTTCTACAAGGTTTATCAAACCATACGATCTAACCATGCTCCAACAATCACATTAAAAATGTGGATTCCTTTTCTCTCTCCTATATATTTTAACCCCAAAACCCTCATTTTCTCACCCGACTCAGGATTCTAATCTATAGGTATGCCTCCCTCTTTGTCCTCTTCCCTTCGGACCTCAATTTCTTACTATATTTGGGCATTTATACCTCATATCTTGAAGTATGTCTCTCTATTTCTCCTATTCTTCCCCCATTATTGGGTTTCTTCCCACTTTTCTTCTGATTCCATTTTTCTAGTGGACATTGATTCATTTTTAGGATTTGATTTCGAGTCTTTTTGTCTGATCCTCATGATTATGGTTCGATATTTATTTCTTATGGTATAGTTTAGGTGTGTTTGGAGTTTCACACCAGTTTTAGGGGATTTTTACCCCCATGCAATGTGATCAAGTTATCAATCATTGTTTAATGAATTTATTATTTTCTCTTGTGAATTATGGCATGTTTAATGAATTAGGTGTGTGGTGAAAATGTGATTATTAAAATTATTTGATAATCATTTGGTTTGAAATTGGATTTCCTTCATGAAATTGGGTGTATCCATTATGTTAAACATTATTGTGTTTCTTGTAATGGTTTTATGAAATATTTGACTAATTCATTAAATTTTAAATGTGGTGAGATTCATTTTTGGGAAATGTTTTGGTGAACATTTAATTTATAAAATGGGATTTGGGTGTGAACTTTATGCCTTATGATGTGTATTAAATTATTTGGCTTATAAAATGTGAATTTAGTCTGTTTTGTGAACATGGAACCTGATTGAGCATAAAAATGGAAGCCTGGGTAACTAGGTGGGAGGAATAGGACTACTGTTAATTTGATAAGAAAGTGGATTTATCTAGGTTTCACCTAGTGGCATTGATGATAAAAACGCTAAATAAATAATGATGATGATTGGAGACAACTTGGTTATTGGGGGTGTCCACTCCTAGTGGATCATGCATGAGAATTTTGTTAATATAGGTTTCTAGACCATGTTTCATCGAGATGTGATTTTCTATGGTGCCATTACAAGTTAGTCCTTATAGATCCTCTCTCGGGGATTTTTCTCTTTTTTATTATATCTCACTTACCGCCAGCATACAATATGAATTGGTGGTTATTTTGAAATTCAGAGTGTTTAATTTAAATATGTTTTACTTAAAAAAATTATATCATTTATTTTAATAACAAAAAATTCATGTTACTTATCATTTAATGATTATAAAATGGAATATTTTTTTGGTGGAATCCTAAGGGGATTTGGATCACACCCTACATACACCCTTGGGTGTAAGTAGGCTTGGTAATGTTTGGCATTGATAAGGGTAATGATTTGTTAGATGGTGGATCAAGTTTCTTGTTTTCCATTTTGGTTCGGTGTTGTGGAGGCGACTTAAGGGCGATTATCATTTTTCCATGTGGTGGTAATTGTGTTCGTTTTTGGTCTTTACTTTTTTAGTAGTATGTTTTGTTTTTTTTAAAACATTTAACTTTATATCATGGAATTTTTAATGGTTTTTATGGTTATGATGTTAATTTTCAATTTACATATAATATTTGTTATTTAATGTTTTTAAATTTGGGTTAATCATTCCCTAGTGTTATTCTTTTTATCTAGGTACTTGTACCAGTCTGTGGGGATCGAGAACGCCCTTTGGGCCTTTCCACGAACTGGGTCGGGAGCCAGTTAGGATGAAAACACATATTGGTTTTTGAAAAAAATTCATCAGAGGAATTGTTTCTCTTTGGTTCATGTTATTTGGTTTCATTTTGGATAGACTAGAGCTAGGACTATCAGGGCTCAAAGATCTAGTTGTGAGTAGGGTGTCTAGCCGGCACGGCTCGTGACAGACCTCGAGTCACTTTGGGATGTTGGGATTTATGTTTGACTTATTTTTGAGGTGGGATGTATAGGATGTAGAGTGTACTTGGAAACTAGTTGGGGGTGAAGTTGTTTGGTCATTATGCTGTCATGATAAGTTTGATTTATTTGAATCTACTACTATTGCTAAAAAATTTCAGATTGTTTTATTAATGATTTTCCTTGTGACTGTTACATTTTTTAGAAACATTCCTCTTTGAAGAATTACCTTCCATCACAGAATGAAACTAGATAGAATACTCCCTCACCACTTGATCAGAGTTTGGTAGATGTTCATGTTCGGGTTGTTCAAGATTTAGGATATGGAGAGGGTCATGCACCTTCTTTAGTCATAGATGCTGAATCTGGTCCATGGAAAGATGAAGCCCATGAGTTTATCAAGAGAAAAAATCCTTCCATTCATGGTAGCACAGAGCCTTAGGAAGCAGAGGAGTATCTTGATAAGGTATATAACATGTTCGAGTTCTTGGAAATGCATAAAGAGTTGAGGGTGAATTTTTATTCATTTTTTCTATATGGTCCTAGTCGAAGGTGGTGGGACTCAGTGAATTAGGCTAGGAACCATGATCAAATGAGTGGGAATGTCTAAAAAGAATTATTTAATGACCTGTATTTTACTGAAGTCTTGTCTTATCCTAGATACCAAGAGTTTATTAATCTTGTTCTGGGTGACTGGTTGGTGATGAAACATGATATAATATTTTATGATATATTCCGGTATTCACTTGAAATAGTTTTCAATGAGAATATGAAGGATTAGGGGTTTAGATGAGGCTTGCGGCCATAGATCTCTTCTCAGGTATTTTTGTTCAAGATGAAGACCTACGCTAAAATAGTTGATTGATCTTGTATAATAGACATTGACTGAGAAAAATGTTAGGTTCCTCTGGGACTATTTTAGTTATGGGTAGTTGTAGTTCATCTAAAAATAAGAGGAAGAGAGATAAGAAGGGGAAACAGGATGTAGTAGTTTGAGGAATCCCTCCATGCAGTCTTCCTCCGTGGATTCAGATTTAGGGTTTTTCGTGTGCCTCTAGTGTTGGAAGGTTGGGTACATCTAATATGTGTGTACATATCCTCATAATCCTTATCATCTATGCAGGGTTATGTGAAACATGAAACATTTTTTCAAGATGATGCACCCATATCAAAGTGGGGTAAGATATGTGGCTTCCCGGGTGATGTCAGCTCAGTTGGAACCATCCAGGATGGTGGGATATCAGTTTAGTGGTCATGGGGGAAGGTTAGGGTCTCCATCTATTCAAAATCAGATTAAAAAAGAGCCTCATATCAATGGTTATGTTTAGACTCATGGAGATACTAGGCATCTTCATGTCGTGGATCAAGCACCCGCATGATTGGATGTAGGACCATCGATAATTTGAGGAACCATTCTGATTTCATATTCTATAGAATCTGTTTTTTTATACTCGTGCATCTATTTCATTAATATCTTTCTGATATGTAAATATTTTGAGTTTTCCAATAGAGATTTTATATTTTTTGAATGGGTTAGTGATGCCATTATGTTAGAAGAAGGAATAGGGTCTCAGGTGCCCGTATTGTGCACTCTCTATGTCAAGGGTAGAGTTGGAGCATGATTTTATCATCATATATATAGACCATTTTATGAGATCCATGGTATATATTGGATGATGTGTTTCCAAGATCATATATATTATTATAACCCGCGGTAAGCTTTGTGCCACATGATGGGAGTACTAAGGGTTTTATTGGAGAATGGGATCCTCAGTTGCACCACGATGGACCCCCGCTCCTAGAGTTGGGTAATATAGATTTTTAGTTATCGTCGCTAATTATAGAGGATGATAGTGGTGCTCCAGAGGGTGGATTACCTCTTATACTAGATGAGTCCCCAAATTTATTTCCATATGACTTTTCAGGTATTCCTCCAGAACATGACATGAAATTATAGATTAATTTTGTGTCATGGAAAAAACCCATATCTCTTTCCATATATCATATGGACCCCACATAGATGAGGTAATTAAAGATACAGTTGGATGATTTGAAATCCGAAGGGTTCATTCAGCTGAACGTCTATCCTTGGGATGCCCCAGTTTTGTTTACGAAGAAGGCTAATAGATCTATCTGCTTATGTATTTATTTTTAAAAGATGAATAAGGTAACCATAAAAAAAGCATCCCTTTCCCCAAATTGATGACTTGTTTGATCAACTAAATGCGTAAAAGTGGTTCTCCATTATAGAATTCCATTCTGGTTACCACTAAGTTTGGTTGAAAGAGGAGGATATTCAAAAAATGACTTTCCAAGGAAGATACGACCAATTTTAGTATTTGGCCATTATTTTAGGATTGAAAAATTCCCCAACAGTCATCATGGAACTCATGAATAGGTTGTTCCACCAACATATTGACTCTTTCATTTTGGTACTGCTAGAAAAAATCTAGGTCTAATCTAGATCTGAAAAAGAGCATGAGAATCATTTGAGGATATTGTTGGGCACCCAGTAAGAACATCATCTCTATACATAGTTTTGAAAATCAACTTTCTTGATCTAGGAATTGAGTTTTATGGGCCATTTGATCTTAGATAAAGGGGTGTTAGTGGACCATAATAAGTTTAATGTAGTTAATTATTTCAAGGGAGCATCCAAATAACATGTTTGAGATCACGAGTTTACTTGTCCTGGAAAGTTATTACCTTCAATGTTTTCATGATTTCTTTTGTCTTGCTTCTTCCAGGACATCGCTCACCTGGAATGGGGTTAAGTTTTAATAGATCCCAAAATTTCAGGAATACTTGGAGGATATTAATCAGTGGTTGACTACCACTCCCATGATGATATTTATAGATTCTGGAAAGAGTTATGTGGTTTACCTTGATGCTTCTGGAATGGTTTTCGGGTGTGTGCTCATGCAAGAAGATCATATGGTGGAATATGGCTCCCTCCAAATATGACCACATGAAAATAACTACACAAACACATATTTTGAGCAATTAGTGGTTATGAATACCATGAATATGTTTCACCATTATCATTTTGGTGATAAATTTTTACTCTACTCGGATCATAAGAGATTGGCCTACATTTTTTCCCAAAAGGATATGAACTTAAGGCAACATCGGTGGATCGAATATCAATAGGGGTTCAACATTGATATTTTCTATACCCAAGGAAATTGAATTATTTTGGATGAAGACTTGAGTTGAGATGTTCCAGTACATCTTTTAAGGTATTTCGGTGATGAGTGGACCTTGATGGGGATGTTTTCCAAGATGCAATTGGAAACTAAAGAGTATAGTTGAGGTGTGTTCTTGGAGAGTGTTTAGTTGGATCCTTCGCTTCTGGAGATGATTTAGTGAGAGAATCCCGAAGATGAGTTGTACTATCAATCTATGTACTTCATTAATGGTGGAGAGTCATCTTGCAATTTTTCATTGTTTGTAGAGAGAATCTTGTTCTCTAAGGGACGTTCTGTGGTGTCGTTGTCTATGAGGGAAGTAGTGATGCACAATAGCCAGCAATCCTACTCATATGTGAATTCTAGTTCTACCAAATTGTTTTATGATATTTTTAATCAGTTTTGTGGCTATGTATGAGGTGTTACATATAATAATTCATATCAAGTAACTATACATGTTAGTAGGTAAAAAAAGATAATTAAAGGGCCTCAGGTTTTCTCCATCAATTACCCATTACTACTTTGAAGTGGGATGAGTTTCCATTGATTTCATTATTGTCATGCCTTGTACACCTTATAGAAGGTGATACATTTGGGTGGTAATCGATCATTTGAACAAATAATCCCATTTCATTCTAATCAAGGATTCAGCTAAAGTGGATGAGTTGGGATGATTATATGTTTAGAAAGTGATAAGGCTTCATGGTGTTTCATCAAATATTATTTATGATAGAGAACCCCCTTTTACCTCCTATTTTTTGGAGTATTAAAAAGGAAATAGAGTCACTGATCAAGATGAGTATGACATACCATCCTAAAAAAGATGGCAAGATTGAGCGTTCAAATCTTATTCTAGGGGGACATGATTTGTGAATGTGTTTGGATTTTGGAGGATCATGGGATATCCATTTGGTACTAATTGAGTTTTTTTATAATAAAACATACCACTCCTATATTTTATTGGCTCCCTTTGAGGAACTCTATGCTCAGTAATTTTGTTCCCCTTTATGTTGGTAAAGGTGGGTGAGACCTCATTAATGTGGCCTAGCCATATACAAGATACATCTAATAATGTTATGCTGATTAGAAAGAGGTTAGTTATAGCTCAGAGTCTCCAAAAGTATTTTTCTAATCAGAGGCACCATGATATTGAGAATTATGTGGGTGTCCAGGTGTTCTTGAAAGTGGCACCATGTTTGGTTCATTGTCATTTGGGAATGTACGGAAAGCTAATGCTGAAGTATGTCAAACCATTCTAAATAATTGAGTAGATTGGAAATTTGTCATACAAGAAGGCTTTTCCTTCTCAGATGACATAAATCCATGATGTGTTCCTTGTCATATAGTTGAGGATGTGTAATCTGGACCCATCTAATGTGTTGAATTAGGAAGTGTTGGAGTTGGATCTTGATCAATCCATGTTTGAACGGTTTGTGAACATAATAGATTCCCAAAATAAGGTGATTCATGAGAAGAATATAACATTAGCGAGTGTTATTTGGTATAATGGTGATGATAGGAAACATAATTGGGAGAGGAAGTCATGGATTGAGCATGAGTTTCTATTCTGGTTCTATGATTAAGCTTCAAGTTGACATTCTTGGGATATATAGTTTTCATGGTGGGGAGAATTGTCACATATGTGATTTTATATTCATGAAAATTTATACATATTTTCAGACTTCCATTTTTCACTTTGGACTTCCTATGAGTTTTGGAGAAAACATGAATAGTAGTGTGGAATGAACGTTGCACACTATTGGCATACAGTTAGTGAAAATTCTGTTCCCTAGGCCGGGTAGTTGTGTGGTACTTACTAGATAATGTAGTATCTACCACACAACAAGAACATGGTCAGTTAGACCATGTGAGGTAGTCATTCGGTAGGACCCTTATTGAGTAGAGAGTGCATCACAGTTTCTACGTGGTTTATCAAACCGTGCATACTAACCACGCACCCTTCCATAACATAAAACATTTAGTCTCTATTCCTATCTGTTATGTTTTTTTGACCCCAAAACCCACAATTTATCACCCCACATGAGATTATCCTCCCTAGGAATTCTTCTCTCTCTATCCTCCTTTGGGGACACGATTTCTTACTGTATTTGGGAATTTCATTCTCAGATCTTCAAGTAATTCTACGTATTCTTCATATTATTCCCTCATTATACGATTTATTCTCTTTTTTATTGGGATTTAATTTCTCCATTTGGTAGGGCTTCATTTTTAGGGTTTTATCTTAAATATTTTTCTCTAATATTTATTATTAGCGATCAATCATCCTTTTTTATTGTGTGGTTGAGATGATCTTGAATTTTAACACTAGTTTTAATGGATTTAGTCACCAAAGTTCGGTGATTCTGTTATTAAACATTAATTGATGAATTTATTATTTTTTCCTATGCATTTTAGCAAGTTTTATGTATTAGGTGTGTGGTGAGAATGTGGGTTTTTAAATTATTTTAGAAACATTGGTTTGAAATAATTTTTTCTATGTGAATTTGGGTGTATCTCTTATGTAAACCCTTATTATATTTCTTAGAATGGTTTTATAAAACTTCTGATTTGTTCATTAAATTATGAGTGTGGTGGGAATCATATCTGGGAATGTTTTTGCTGAACAGTTTATTTTAAAAAGGTGATTTTGTGTGTGAAAGTGATGTATTATGAAGTGTATTATATTTTTTGGATTATGAAATGTGAAAGTGGTGTGTTATGTGAACATAGAAATTCATTGATCATAAAAAGTGATGTCTAGGTAAGTTGATGGGCATACTAGAACTAGTACTCTAGTGATATTGAAATGGATTTGTCCTGGTTTTATCTAGAAAGATTGAGGAGGAAAACCCTTACTAAATAATGATGATGATCAGAGACCATTAAGATATTTGGGTGTCCCCTTAAAGTGGATCATACATGAGAATGCTGTTAGTCCTAGAATCTAAGCCATGTTTCTATAAGATTAGAGTATCTTGGTACCATTTATAACCACTTCATAGAGGTCCTCCCCTAATACTAGGGATGTTTTGTTATATCACTTTTAGGGTCAGCATATGGTATGACTTTTCGGTTATTTTAAATGAAATGGAGTGTCATTTAAAGTTTTTGTCCTCAAAATTGTTTCTTGAATTAATTTTATTTATAAAACATGGATGTTATTTATTATTTAATATTTAAAACATGGAATATTTTTTGGGTTGAATCTTGTTTGGGTTTGGCTCACACTTTATATACACCATGGGTTTTAGTAGAGTTGGTAATGTTTGGCTCATGTAAGGGTAATGATTTTGGAGATTGTGGTTCAGGTTACTAGTGGTCCATCTTAGTGCATTGTTGTGGAGGGGGCTTGAGGGTGATGCTACTCTTTCCATTTGTTGGTTCTTGAGTTTGTTTTTGTTCCTTTTCTTTTGTTGTATCCTTTTTGGTTTTTGTTTAAAAAATGTATCTTGAAATCTAGGAATTGTTGATGGATTTTTCTTATGAATTTTAGTTTCTATTTACTTATATTGTTGGTTATTTCATGTTTATAAATACAAGTAAATTTTTCACTCATGATATTATTGATAATCGGGAACTTGTGCTAGCCCATGGGAATCAGGAATGCCCTACACGCCAGGACCTAGACAAGGGTAGGTGTCAGTTCAGATGACGACAAAAATTGGTTCTTGATAGCTATTTCTTCAAGTTTGTAACCATAAGTGTACATGGAAGCTCCCAAAAAAACAATATTAATCAAACAATCATTATTGGATCTTGAAAAAAAAACCAACATGGAGTTAGAACACTTTATTGGAAGGATGGTTGCTTATTGGAATAATCACTAACACCCAGGATCCCCATAGACAGGCCTGTTGTATCTAACGTTTTTTAAATATTCTAAAGACACCACAATCTAGGTGGTGGAGCAACACCAGTGCACTGGTGGTCCTACAGTATATTTTTGTGCTGAAACCTCATCCACCAACCGATCCCTTTCAAATTTCATCTACATAAACACCTCTATTAAGCATTAAAACATTTAAAAATATATAAAAAGTGTTTAAAAAAATAAATTGTACAAAAAATAGAGTGTGATAAACATTATATTAAAAAAAATTATTCACATAATTCCTTTTATGAAATACCATGTTAGAATGTATTTAACTTCTATTATAAAAATAATAAATTTGTATGACAATTACATCTAATTGTTTCATAGCGCATGTAAAATTTAAACATTCACTATTCTCATTTTGTGTGAAATTAAATACTTATAAGAAATACTATTCACATGAACACATATTTTATTGTTTTCATGTATTTATGGTTATTCACAAATATGTTCTATAAAAACCACCATGAAAGTGATTGTTATTAAAGTCTTTCTATGGATTTTTTTGTAGAAATATTGATAGTATTTATTTTATTTGAAAATTCAAAAATCAATTTTTTTATTAAAGAATATGTCACCATATATCCCCACTAAAAATGTTGTAAACTCCCACCACACCACTTATATACATAGAGAATGTATCCATCATTATCAGTACAAACCATATATATTATACCATTATATACATATTTAAAACTTACATTATAATGAAAAAAATGTTCCTTTTGTTTCTTGAGAGATTTTTTGATTATCACAAAATCAAAAGCACAATTCTATACCACTAAAATATATAAATAATCCACTATAAATATAAATTATTCAAAGAAAAAGATTTTTCAAATTTAATGTGTGGTAGAAAAAATATAATCAACAAAACATAAAATCCAAAATAACTAATTAGCCATATATATATAGTTTTTATCACATATAATGACTTAATAATGTATTAATAGTTAACATGAATTTCTGGGAACATATAATTAGTCTATAAGAATTAAATAAAATAAATATTCTATATAATTAAATGATTAATATATTATTGAAACTAATATTCCTCTTGTTCTTATCGATGTATATTAATAATTTTAAAAATCCATTCTATGTAGAATTTTAAATACTAGGGATGTTTTTAAAATAAATACACAACTTTATAAAGTTCCCATTAAGCTTCATGCATCAATTCATATAATGTAAAAACTTTTGAAACCATTCATCAATTTTTAAGGAATATTTTGTAAGGATTTATATATTTCTCACTAAATTATTTTACAATTTATTAGTGTTAATTCATCACAAAAAATGTGTAATCCATAAAAACTTCATGTAAATTTTGGTTTACAATTTCAAAAAATAAATATATTACATATAAACACTTTTTCTCATAATATTCTATGTATATTTGAACACACATCGTATATTAAAATTCCAATATAGAAAAATATTTCTATTAAAAACATTTTAATAGATTGATCATAATATTTGAGTAGCATTTATTAATACCATACAATAGGAATTTATTTATATTTCTAAATATTTCAGTTTACAAGAATTTAAAAAGAAAGTTATTTAATTATCATGGATGAAAATGATTTCCTGAATCATCATAACTATTAGGATGATAAGACCTAAATTTTATATATAAATTATTCAAATTTGGAGTTCATAATGTAAAATAAAATTTTTAATACATCAAACTATAAATGATATCATATATTCAATATTCAATGTTAATAATCACACAAGATGAATTGTTAATTCGTGATGGGAAATAAATTTTTTGAAATCCATAAATTACTATTACAATTTTGAAGAATATAAAAAATAGTATGTTTTCAGATTAGTGTTGACACTATAATGAAAATGGGTTCATTAAAATACTAACCCCATTTAAAATTTAAGATGACGAATTAAACAAACTAAATTTTAGTAAAAAACATTAATTCCTTAATTAAATAAAAAAATTTCAATGAAATGTAGAATTCGATATCTTTCCACCATAACTTAAATGATATTCCAAAAACCCCAGGGAACATTAATGATATCCATGTACTAAAATAAAATTCCAATTGTACTATACATATATTAGGAACTATTTATATTTTTCCATTATTATATAATGAATGTGAAGAAACCAAAATCAGTTACCAAAAATAAATATCAATCCATTTTTATTTCAATATATACACACAATATACACAATTCTAGAAAACAAATAAAATATTATGAATAATTATATATCATGCACCATGTTTTATAAGACCGACACAAATTAAACACCCTTTTTAGTATAAAATTTGATCAATTCTCCACTCTTAGAGAAAAAGAAAACAAATCCATCATACTTAATAGTTGATTATCATATAAATCTACATACACAACAGGGATTGTATGTATTGTCTGAGATAATTACGTATAGGATTCTATAAAATATTCAAAATGTTAATGTTCATTGAGAATTCATACATGTCATTTGATATATATATATATATATATATAATATATGTCGTTTTTATAATTTTAGAAATCAGATATAATGAGATTCCATTATAAGCATTTAAAATCCAGCATATAAACAGATATGAAGAAGATTATATAATATAATATAATTAAATAATAATAGTGAAATAATTTTCAGTGGACTCTATAAACATGAATCGTGGGGAGATTACCTATTGGGATAAGGAAGGATAAATCATATATCATTATACATATCAACTCAATATCCAAAATTATTTTTTAACCTTATTCAAATCCAAATACATATTTTTCAATGTCATCACATTGGCTTCTAGCTAGAGGGTATTCCTATTCTAGTATTAATACCCTAATAGAATAGTAAAAAATACACCATTACTATCCACCCTTGTCGAAAAATCATCAAAAATGGGAGAGAATAAATTAGGAAGAGTTACCTCATAACCTATATTCATACTCTTCCAATATACCTTTATGAGAAAAAAAGTCTACACCCATCAATTTTTCTATGAAATAATTTGTTCATATCTCCAAGGAATAATATTTGGAGTCATAATTTTTATCAATACCAACATTTTAAAAAATAATATAGAAAAATAAAAGATAAATGCATTTATAATAAGATCATAAATCAAAAGGGGGTGATGTAAAAAATTTGTTCATCCAAAAAATCTTAATGTCACTTTATTAATAATAGTCTATTATTAGAAGAATAAAAATATATATATTTATAGATACATTTCAATAATTTAATTAAACCATTTATTTAAAAATTTAATTTATTTGAATCAAAATGGGTTTGGAATAATTTTTTTAACTTATTTAAAATAATAAACCATGAATAAATCCATATACACCATTATCATATGAAATAATCACCAGAAACTAGATATTTAATCATTAAAATAATTATGAACTAATTATATAAATTATGAACAAAAATCCATTAGGAAAACATAATAGGAATTTTATGGAAACTACATTTTGTATAAAAGTATATTCTCATTATTTTAAAAGATAAATAAATAAAAGAACTTTGATAAAATGATAAATTAAGAATGAAACCATAGAAAAAAAATCATAAAACTATAATCAATAATATTTTGGATTATTTTATTAATATAAAATAATTTATGAAAAGAAATAAACCATATATTTACCAATAATAAGAGGAAAAATAAAATAACATACTAGATATGAAAAAACCTCAATATCTTCAACCAAAAATGATATAAAAGAGTTAGGAATGAAGTACACAACATCCCAAGATCAATATCCAAATGATATTTTTGGATCATTCCTCAATACAGGAAAACTAAATTATTTCCTTAATATGATCCCAAAATAATTTGAGATCATGAAAATCAAAAAGTAAAGGATGAATATGAATAGAAAATCAATATGAAACCATACCTTAATCTTACTATAAATGTGTAATAGGATTATAAAAGGAAATAGATTGAGATGAGAGTTCCCGTTCGCTTCCTTGAATGAACATTAGGGAAATAAGGGAGAGGGGAGTGACATATAACCTTTTATTTAATATTTGATCATAATAATAATTATATTATTATATTATAAATATAATTAGATAATTAAGATATAATTTATAAAAATTTATTCCAATATCCTACCCTATAATAAAATATTTTGCAAAATTTATAACCTTATACATATAACAAAAATTAAAATATCATCCACCAAATACAATGTAAATAAACAATTGCTAACAATAATATCTCAAATTATAAAAGACATTAAACAACCAAATAATATGTAAAATATAATTTTATTTTGAAAACAGTATTCATAAATGTTATACATGTTATTAGATATATAATACTACCTTTATGACTAGAAACCAATCATATATACAATATCATGGGATTTTATTACTTGATTAGCAATATGTTTAGTGTACAATGAGGTATTCATATTTACTATTCATGGTCTATGAGACACGGAAATGACTATGTGACCACATTTATAATAAATTTCAATATTTCAGGATTAATATGAATATTAATAGAGAATGTCCATTGAATATTCGTCATAAAGAATTTGAAAAACTTTCAAATGTCTCATTATTTACGTTTAAAAACAATTTTTTTCCTAAATGTTTTATTATAATTATATATGTGGGGTGATAAAATATCAAAATGAAAACATATGAGAATTCTTAACGTTACATAAAGGATATTAAAATCCATTATTTTGTGAAGAAAAAGAGAATTTTGATAATCATAACTAAATTACTCCGTGATCAAGTATTTATAAAATATCAATGCTCTATAATGTTATTATTTTATTTTAAAAATAAAAAATAAAAAATCATGGAATATCAAAAATAAACATGTCATTATATCATCGACTTTGTTTATAAAAATTACTTTTCTTCCCAAAATAAATGTAATTTATTCTAAAAACAAGGTTTAGATAAAATTTAATATTTTTATATATTAGTTTTCATAATATCATTAAATATGTGTCTTAAATAAATGTTATTTTTTTTCATAATTTCAATAATTTTTTTGTATTAAGTTAACCTTAAATGGGTAACATATTTTAGAGACCACTTTTTTTTTTATCCTCATGGTTTTTGTTGATACTACACAATATATTATTCATGAAATGGGGTAACCATTCAACTTTTTATATTGTTTCTCACTTATCTTGAAATTTAGGATTACAAACTATTATTGATCATAATGTGTCACAAGTTATGAATATACATATTATATCATGATGAATGAAAAGGATCAATTTCCCATCTAAAAAATATATTGTTTATGTCTGTTGGAAGAAAAACTATAATTCAATTTATTTATTAAGTTCAATCGGTAGAGAATTATTACATGAAACAAATGAATAATGAAACATATTGCTTGAATCATCCTGCTTGCATCACCAGACCATTGTCAGGAACGTGTCATCATTTTTGTCACCTCTTGTGTCACTAACTACATCACCGCCTTCATCACCATCTACATCACCACCTTAATAGTACTAATATATTATTTATATCTAAATAATAATAATAATAATAATAGTATTCTACACTAATAATGGATAAATAATTATAATAACTTAATTTTAATAATAATTAATAATATTATAATACATATAACAATAAGTTAATAAAATATTTACTTATGTATATATATTAGTATGAATTATATTTATTACTATAAATTATTATTACTCATCATATTTCAAAATATATACAATTATTTTAATAGTATATGTATAAAATTTTAATATGATAAAAAATAACCCCCCATTTTCATGATATTTTACACGTATTAGTTGGTCAAAAATATATATTTCACTAATTCAAATAATCAATCATCTTCCTGGTGTGGAATTAATACGAAACATGTTTTCAACATATTTTTTACTACTCTGTATCCATAATATAATATAATAATAAATAATTTATTTTTTATTATTTTAATAGATATTTTATTTCTTAAAAACATTCATTGAAAATATTTAATTTTTTACCTTTATTATTCAAATTTCCTTTCATTATTATTAATATTATTTTAAAATATGTATTTTTATTCATTGAATCATTAATTGAAAAAATATTATAATTTTTTAAATGATTTTGAGGATTGAATTATGTATATTCAATGAGACTTGTTTATTTTTCATGTATCATTTGATGAAACACATTTTTTTATATTTTGAAATATAAAAAATCATTTAATATTTTATTTTTGTAGTTAATATTATTTTTGAAATCATTATCTTACTTATTAAATATATAAACCAAATTTTATCATTATAGATTTCTAGAAATTCATGTTTGTAAGATACATTTTTCAAAGATTGAGTATGTAGAAGCAGTCAAAGAAATTATCTGAAAGAGTGTGTTGAATATTAAGAACAGTATTTCACCCACAGAGAAAAAATACCTTGTAATTTGTTAAAGAGTGAACTTAGGATATAACTCAGTTTAGAAGAGTTATCTCCCATAATATAAATATTACAACATTTAACAATAATAAAATATTTGTTCATAGAGAAGATGAACTAGATGAACAAGAGTCTAACCAAACTAAGCATAAATAAGTTTGATATAATTTTATAAGAGTGAGTATGATGAAAATGTACAACAAAAACATGGAACTTGTTCCACAAAAATATAGTTCATGGTCGATTTTTGACTCAATGTTTTGGGAGAGAATCAAGTTTAATTAATTATTTTTGGTGATGATGTAGGTTGTTTTTGTAGTTTAACTATAATTTTATGCTTTATTACCATTTATTCTTAGAGGAAGTAAAATTTAGAAAGTTATATTGATTGTGTTACGTTTACTTGATATGAATATTAGAATTTGTTCGTTTTCACATGATTGAGAAGCTCTAGATCTATTGTAAATATCATTATGAGGTTGTCAATTGAGTTTTAAACTAATTAATCCCAAGAAAATTTGATGAAAATAAATTAAAATATAATTTTTCAAAATCCTACAATTTATGAAGATGATGGGCCCTCCAATCATCCAAACTATATATCTATTAGGATAAATATCAATAAAAAATATTCTAGATGAAATTATTTAATGAGATGGAAAAAATTTCATTCATGATAAGTGCAGATATATCTAATTAAGTATCTATTAATACTATATATTTTAATTTGAGGTATTATTGATTGAAAATGTGTGAATTTTAGTTATGAATACTAATTTTTCTAGTGAGTTTCTCCAAATAAAGATAATGAACCCTGTTCTTAACTATGATATACTTATATGACCATGAACCTTTTAATCAATCAAATACTATATCTAAATTAGATAAATTATTGAATTGAATAAAGGCATGTTATTGAGCATGAATGGTCCTGAAATGTAAGATTGCATAGTTTTCCAAGTGGGTCCTAGATTGAATATGACTTGGCCAAGTCAGAGTATATTTGAAGAATGAACTAATATTCAAGAAATTTAATGTAAAGACCCATAAATTCCAAGAAATTTTTTTTTCTTAATTTTCTTTGGAATTTTACAAGAACGTAGATTCTGACGGCGCCTGATTCTGAGGCCCGGTGTTCCCGGAATCAATTTCCGAAGTTTGGCTCGGGTACGTTCAGTGAACGGACGTGCGGGGTTTTCTAACTTTTGAACCGGTGCTCGGAATCGAATTCTGAGGGCACTGATGGAATCACATCGCCGGTAATTGCTTAGAAACGCCTCTTTCGGAGTTGCGTTTACTCGGGTCTGGTTTTTAATTTTCAGTCTTAAAGTTAAGAAATAAAATAATTGTATGAAAAACTTTATTTTATTTCACTTAAGCCGCTTGGAAGCCACTTGAAGCCACTTTAAGCTACTTAAGCTGGGTTGAAGCAGATAGGGTGATACCCAAAAATATCCTACCCTATTGGTAGGATATTTGTGAGGTGGTACCCGCACAAGCCCCACCGTTTCTTTTCCGCTAAGTAACGCACCCGCGAAAACCCATCATTATGAAAGTCAACTGACGCGTTTTCTTAATTTCTTAACACACCAATTAATTGGGCAGTTATGTTTTACAATTAATTCTTTGAATTTAATTGCTTGTTTCTTATCTTTTGTTTTTCAATTCTTAAGTTGATAATAAAATAAGTTGAGGACTTATTTTTTTTTTTAAGGGTGTTTGTGTTGTGTTAAACCTTAAGGAGAGCAGAGAGATAATTCTTCGTTCTTCGACGAAGAACGCGAAGAACACAAAGAACGCGAAGAACGCTCTGACCTCCGACGAAGAACGCCAAACCCCCGGAGATCGACGACGTGATGCCGACGACTCTCCTTCCGTGACGTTTCTTCCTCGACGAGAAACTTTGCGACGAACCCTCACTCGACGACTTCGACGAGGTAGGGGATTGTCATGTTGAGAATAATTTTATTCCCTTAAATTCTTTCTTTCTTTCTTTCTTTCATTCTAAAGAAAACAATGAACACGTATCAGCTTATTACCTAGTTGATCCGCGAAAGTTTTCCCTGCAGGTCAGGAATTTCTGTTGCAGAAAGTTATGGGGGATTATTTTTATTTTTTGATCGTGATCTCATCTGTCGCCTTTCTTCCTTCTTTTTTTTGGGCCGCCTGTTATCAAACTAATGGGGGAAAGTCGGACCGCAAGAACACGGCCGACCCTCCTTCCCCCCTTGTTGTTTGAGATCGTTGCGGCACGAACAAAGGCAGAACAGTGCAACGACACCGTGCGGACACGAGAAAGAACGCGGCGAAAGAGCGCGGCGCCGTCGCGTCGCGCCGTTGATGCCGAGCGAAACCGCGGGCGGAGTCGGGGCCACAGAGGCATTTTTAAGACCCCGCGGTTTGCTGTCGAAGTGAAGATCGACGATCGATGGTGAAGCGGGCCGCGAAGACATTTTGAGGGCCTCGCAGTGATGATCGGGTCCCGGGAGGACCACTTGAAAAGACCGCACACAAAACGGACCACCGGTGTGCGTCCGGTGGCCCGCGGAAACTCTCGCCTGCGCGGCGGTGCTGGCGGTCAGAGGCGGCGCCCGGCGCACCGCCGGCAAAACCCGCCGTGGCTGAAGCTGCGGCGGCGACGCGGTTCCGCGGTCGCGTGGAACCAGTGGAGGGACGCGGCCCGGCCGCCGCGTCCGCTGGCAAGGCGGCCCCAACCGGGGCCGCGGGTTCCTCATGCGGGGGCAGCGTGCCCCCGCGGCTTCGGCGCTCGGCCGCTCGGCCGAGCCGAGCCGGACCAGACCGGGCCAGCCGGGTTGGACCGGGTCGGGTCGACCCGATACGGCCGACCCAGGGGGGGTCGGGCCGGGTCGGCCCGGGCCCGGACCCCCCATCTTCAGACCATTTTCGGTCTGTTGGCCGTAACATGACCTACGGGCCTCCGAACGATGCGCCATCAGCGGAAACGTGATCCTTGGATCGAGACGGTCGTTTCGGTATATTTCACTCAAGGTTTCAGAATACTTTGGGTTCGGCCGGGTTGGTTCGTACACGAAACCAACCGGGCCCTCGGAGCGGGAACGCTCATATCTTGAGCTACGGACGTCCCATTGATGTGCCGACAGCTTTGTTGAATTCTTCTAAGTGAGACAGATCTTTTGGCTTACTCCGCTCGAGGTTTGGATGCAGTTGGAGTATGGTCAGGTTGGTTTTAACTTAAAAACCAACCGGGCCCCTAGGAAGAAAAAGCCAATAACTTCCCGACCGGGCGTCCGATTGACGCGCCGTCTGTTGCGTTGCATTCCTGTTGACGATACAGAACTTTTGGCATCCTCCGCCTGAGTTTTGGATGCAGATGGATTGTGACCACGTTGGATCGCACCGAAATCCAATCGGGCCCCTGGAACGGAAAAGCTGATACCTTTCTGACAGAACGTCTGTTTGCCGAACCGTCAGCGGCGTTATTGATCACGTTGAGAAACGGTCCCTATGAGTATACCCTATGGGATTTTAGGGTATAGTTGAAATACGGCCGGATTGGTTCGCTCACGAAACCAACCGTGCCCCTGGGACGAAAAGGCTAATAACTCATAGACCGAACGTCCGATTGACGGGCCGTCTGTTGCGTTGAGACCCCTATGACGAGGCGGTCCTTTGAGATACTTCTTCGTGGGACCTTGAGATACTTGGAGTATAGACCTGTTGCTCGTGGAGTGGACTCTCCCAGAGACGAGCGTGCGGAGTACGGAGACCGTGTAGCCGACTTAGACCTGACGACTGCTTGACCGACTCGACTTGGAGTGAGTCGACTAGCCCAGTGGACGGAGCACTACTTTCTGAGGTGCAGACCCATGGAGGATGGAGCACTACCTGTGTGACAGTGTAGACCCACGGTACTCGTCCGGAGAGTACCTCAGCAGGCTACTTGGGGGTGTGCACTACTGTGTTTGGGTGACATACCCCGGTGGGAAGCACTACTTTGTTTGGGTGGCTGACCCGCGGTACTCGACAGGAGAGTACCTCAGCAGTCTTAGGTTAGTGAGCAGTACCTCGGAGTCGTGACAGGACCACTGTACACTCCAGAGACGGAGCTCTTCAGCAGTTACGGTTTCGATAATGAAAATCCTGCTTTGAGCTGAGACTTTTGACCTTTGTGTTTACCTCATGATTGAGATGGGTCACTTGATAACTTAGGTATATGTATGGGCATATACCTGGGTAGTGGTTATCCGTTGATTTCACAATCCTTATTTTTCCTCATGATTGAGATGGGTTACTTGATAACTTAGGTATATGTATGGGCATATATCTAAGTAGAGGTTATCTGTTGAGATCTTCTTGTGGTTGTCCTTGTTGGTTTAGTGAGACCTTGAGGTTCTCGGGGTCCCTACTGAGTATCGTTATACTCACCCCTGCACGGGCTATGCCCGCACCTCGTTGTGTTGGTTGTAGACGACGGGCAGTGCTGACGGAGGCCGAGTGTTCGAGGACTGGTCAGTACCCTGAGGTGGACTACACGACGAGTCAGTACCCGGAGGTGGACTACACGACGAGACGACACACAGAGGAGGTTGGCGGACGAGAGCGTGGATGAGGCTATCTGTACCTACCCTTCAGGTAGGATCCATGGTGGACGACTAGGAGCTGCGCTGTCTGTACCTACCCTTCAGGTAGGACCCGAGGAGGACGACCCAGGAGCTGCTTCCTTCTTCTAGCTATTTGTCTTTTTGCTGTTGTACCTTGTTCAGTTGTAGTTGTACTTCCTTTTGGGTTTGTATTCTGGCCCATTTACTTTTCAGCATTTCTTTTGTACTTAGTGTTTTGCTTCCGCTTGTACTCTGTGGTGCTTGTTTTCTTTTATAAAGGCAATGCCTTCCCAGTTATCGGGATTTTTACACCTTTGGTGCTAGTCACCAGCCCCTGGCCTATGGAAGGCAGGCTTGGGGTAGTCACGGCACGGGCACCGAGGATGGGTCGTGACATTTAATTATAAATTTATGCCATGAAATCATTAATTATAGTTATATATTTGAATTTTTATAGAATATTTATCACTGTGTTGTCACCAAAAATAGGATACGTTAATATTTGTGAATTTAAAGACTCTAAATGAAAAAATAGACCTTCATACACAAAAATGATGTGGTGAATTATACCATCCAACTACAATGAAACTTAAATAGTTTATTTTTCAATATAAATTAGTCATAAAATGTTGTGTATAAGATTAATAAGGTTTTTTGGCACATAAATGATTATCCAGTGAGAGTAGGCACATGGGAATATGAAAATACATAGAGGCAAGGGGATTTCATTCAATGGTGGTAGTCAATAGGATGTTAGACATTTAAGCTGGTTCATGCTTGACTGAAAAATTCTATTATTTCCGTCTATAGATTCATGTTATATAGTTTTTCATGAGGAAATTATTTTAAATTTATTCTACATTGATCATTTTTAAGAGAATTAATTTAGGGGATTCATATTATGATTAATTGGAATTATGGACCATTCTTTATCATATTTTTTATTTTTTTTGTTTTTTATATGTTTTCACTTTATTCCACTCTATCCTTTTTTATGATGATAAGTCCAAAAATGAAATTAATGATTGGAAATTTAATTAATAATTGAGTAATTTATTCAACCTTGAAAATTAATAGTATGAGTAATGTCTGATTAATTTTATGAATGAAAACATGAATGTCTCCTATCAATTTTATCATTTACATTATTCTTAATAATAATTTATTCACTATTTTATGTATCAATGATAGAAAAGAAGAGAAACCTCATCACCAAAGGTTAAAATATTTGTGGTTAATCTATCAATTTTATTTATTATTTTCCCTCAAGAAGAATAATAATATATTCTTTAAACCCTTTCCCCTTAGCTTAAGTATTTTTGAGATGAAACAATACTATATCACTACACAACTGTCATATAATGGATTACCAAATTAGGACTCATTGGATATCATTCTATAAATTTGTTATGTTTTTAGTAGCTAAATCTATATAGGATATGCGTGGAAGATCATAAGTTTAGGATTTTAACATTTTTATTGAAAAGAATATCTAGGAGAAACTGCCACAAATTAAATGAAGTTATATTTCAAACCACCGACGAGGTGTTCAATTATATTAGGAGTAAATTTTATCCAACCAATATAGACCGTAAAGAAACTCTAAAAACTATTTAGTTTTTCTATGACATATGATAATGATTCCACAAAACATTAGAAATATTTGAAGAAATTTACATGATTTTACCTCGTAGTTCTATTCCCCCACCCTCTCCAATTATTGATAGAAAAGTTTTTCAATGGTATCACTCTTTACGACCAACCATAACTAATCAATCATCTGGTTGTGATATCTATGGTATGAAAGTAATCAAATTAACAAACAAGATCAACACTTTTAGAATTTTTTTTCTAAAAATAACTATCTATATGAGTGGGAAAAATTCATTGGATGCTATATCTTTTTTAATTATTATCAAGATCATTTAATAGGGTAGTAATGTTTTCATTATAGAATGCTTAATTATATAAAAGGTATACTTATAGAATATTTTACTAAATTTTAGTATGAATTATGTGGATTATTTTTTATTTTTTGTGATGGTAATATGGGTAACAATGAATTTTTATAACATATTTAATATTGTATACAATAACAACCCCAATCTATGGGTAGATTGATAACATCATCCTATTTTTATTTATTTAACATAATTTAAGTGTTCTATGGACATCCTTGTACGTTTTAATATGATGTTGATGTTTGTAATGGATTATATTTGATATTTATTTTCATATAATTTATTTATGTACACACATAATGGTTTTCTATGTTGTTTTTTTACTTTGGATGACCATAAAATGAAATCTTATACTTACACATTATTGAAAATTTACACCTTTTAGTGATTGTTCTATATTGTTCACTCAAATTGACGATTGATGACCATGAATGTTTGAGAATATGGTAGATGTGTATAACTAGATTAATGGAGAATATTTTGGTAACCACCTTCAAACGCTTAAATTTTTTGATGATACATACCGGGACATATCAGTTCATCAAAATACATTTGGTATACCTGATTATTAAATTGAGTTATCTCGCATTAAACTTGGATAGTTCTTATAATATTATTGACAATATATAATTGAATTTTATACACATGAGAATGTTATTTTTGTTAATTTTAGTGCCTCCCATTTATATGTGTATAGCATATCGTCGGTCGGTATCCCCTGGCCTACTCGATGCAAGATTAAGGAGTTTATCTATGGTTATTTATGGAAATGATTTTTTTATCATGGTGATTGGATAGATTATGAAGTAAGAAATAAATTAGAACTATTCTGTACAATTAGAATGGATTTTTCTAATGATTTCATGTAAATGTAGTTATAATATATGGGCATACAAAGGATTGCATGGTAGATGTATTACCGAATATGACCCATATTGATGACACATGACTTAGACCATAGTAGATGATCAAAGAATGTATAATAGGGGATCATTCATCATGTATATCAATTTCATTAATTTAGTTTTTCCATTTTTATAAAATTTCATCCATGGATACTCTACGTTGTCTATAATGATAAAGGATTTCATAATATCATCATTATTCTCAATATGTTTGTGGTAAACGTACAACTAGTATATACGAGGAAAAGATTTTTAAGGATGGGGAATTTTATAGCAAATTAATTATTATGATAATTATATTATAAATTGATAACATATGTTACATTTTGGCATGGAAAAATATTACATATTTTATAGGGCCTAATAAAACATCAATAATTTTCCAAATTTTTGGTGGTATCAAATTAATTTGGTATGATAGTGGAATTAACCTAAAAATGTTCACAAAAATTATTAACTTTTACATATATGTTGATGGAAATTTACAACATATATTTTGTGATAATTGAGATTATATGGAATTATTCATTAATTTGACTGTTGTGTATTTAGGTATACACGGAATAGGGAGTCATTGGTGGTTGTTTTGATGTTTCTATAAAATTTTTATTAGAGTATAATATAATGCCTATTTTAGGAGACTCCATATCAATTGTTTATGAATGTGCATGAGAAGAATTATTTCAAAACAAGTAATTATAATAGATAATCAGATTGTGGAATTCTATAGAGGCGACTTAATAATGTATATTTATTTAATTTACTAATTAGGTAATATTACATATGAATGTTCAGTAATGATTCTCTATGAGGATGATATTTTCTATCAGTTTTGGGATCTGAGTAGATACTATAACTTCAATATGGATATTATTATATGGATTGTAAAGAGATTTATGTCATTTTATTTTTTGGAATATTTAGTGTATCTTCTCTCAGATAATGAAAAAAATTTAGTGTTTTGACTAAACCTTTCTTTAAGAATAAGTTATTTTTAACTAGGGTACTAGTTTGGTGGATGGGTTCTTCAAAAATAGAATGGATTGTTTGGTATAAATATCATGATAATCCAATGGTATCATTAAATCAACAGAGGAGAATATTTGAAATTGTCTCGAACTTATGGGGGATATGGTTATGTGGTACAAAATTCATTTTGAGGTGACCTATAACTATAAAAAATTAGTAAAAACATATTGGAACCACCCTCAATGTCTAAAATATATAGAATACTGTTCTTATTAAAAACTATAAATGATTATTAGAGAGAGGAATGATTTGTGTTATGATGATATTACTCATTATAACTAGTTGATATCTAAAATATGTGATTTAATTTTGAAAGGATATTCTCATTGGATGGAGTGATAAACATACAACGAGAAGTTATTTACTTGAAGTAAGATATTTTGGGGAAATAACATGGTGAATATGTATTATTATCTTCATAATCATTAGAATTTCAATTCAAGATATTATATTGTTTTCTTAACCATAATGAGTGTATCCATTTAATTATATATATCATCCTTATATTTTTCCAGGCCATTCTTTGGGTTCACCGATAGATTACCTTGGAAAAAGGTCATAGAAAGTATAAATGTTGGTGGTATTTTAGGATGGCATATATAAATTAGTGCATCTAATATTATTTGGTTTCATTGAGATATTCACCATTGTGTACTAATGACCATTAAAATCTATGATCACCAACACAAGGTGGTTGAGGAAAATGATGGTTCTTATTTGTTGTGTTTTTTTAAAAACCATAGGAATTTAATTAATGGTGGGGAACATGATTCTATTTCTATGATTGTCTAGTAAATTTTTGAATGTTATGTTAGAATGTACTATGAAATTATCACACTTAAAAATTACGATAAATAGAGTTTTTATGATAAGGATTGGATTAGAGGATAGTTAAATCCTATGAGATAGTAGTGTGGGGCATGTAAACATTATAGATCACGGTGACAGGGATCAATTCTTAGAGTCAAATTTTTTAGACCATGGTTATCATTTACTGTTCACTAAGATAAATAGATTTTTGTTATGGAAAATCCTTGTATCAGTTAGTGATTTTTCTAGTCATCTACCTTCTTTCCAACATCATGTATTTATTAGTTATAATTTAGTAGATGATTTTTTAATCCAGGATGAATGAATGATTCTATTTTTTATGAGGTTTAAAATGGTGTTTTTTTCACTTCATAGATGAAATTTTTTATGCTGTAGATGATGTAATAATATAGGATTCACATTAACAGACCCCTATCCAATTATGGGAATGTTTAAAGTAATTGGAATAATATTTTCAAATATAATTATTAATTTTATAAGGAAATAATTATAGTTTAAATAATTATTTCTAATTCCAAAAAATTACTATACTCTATAATATGTTTTTAAATGATGGGTTTATATTGTTTTTAGAAATTGATAATTTTTAATGAAATGTTAGTTTTTATGAAATAAAATAAGGATATGTAATTATAATAATTGTAATAAAAAACTCTTGTTCCATTTCAAGAGAAAATATTTTCCTTTTGAGGGAATGGGACACCATGAACCATAGACTGAAATTTAATATAGAGGAGGAGAATGTCCATGTTATTGGGAAACCAAAGTAGATAATATAATTTAGTCAAGAGATTATTGTCTGTTTGAATATAGATTATTTGTTTTAAGAAACTTGTTTCCTCCAAATCATATCTCCCTCATTATTAAAAATAGATGAGGAATTTCAAGACAAAAAACATGTAAATTATACTAGAAATAATTATCTATACAAATAATGTGTTATTCTAATTAAATATTAGAGGTAAGAAGTTGAACAAAATTATCATCTGTGTCTCAATTTTTTTCTAACAACATTAGAATTCTTAATTTAGGTGTTTTATTTTATAAATAATTTTTTTGATAAGAAAATATTATATATTGGATAATATAGATATATTATGACATCTAGTAAGAATAAAAATGCTAAGTATACTCCCACATGCTAGTGTGAATTAGAGAAACCGAATTATAAAAAATTTAGGCTTATCCTCTAAAAGGTTTAAATGTTAACAATGGTAGATTTATCTTATGTCTATCTTTTCTTAGAGAATTTGGTTCCATAATAATTTATTTACAATCTATCAATTTCATTTTTTTGATCTACAGGATGAGGAGATGGATGTATGACTCATAAATGGTGTGATTTATATTGAAGAAGTGAAATCTAATTGTCCCATGCATAGATTAAATGTATTGTTTAATTAGTATCTTTTATTATGTGTCTATTTTTGGGTCTTGCACTAGAAAAAATTATTACGATAAAAAAGTGATTTTGTGATCACCATGGATGTTCCTTTAAATTTTTTTAATATGAAATTGTTTGCATAATGAGATAAAATGTAATGAAATATATCATGAAATGAAATTTTTATAATCAAATAATTCATGTTTTATAAACAATTCAATGAGAGTGTGGAATAGAAATAATAGATTTTTACTATATAATGATGAAATATTTATGATGAGGATTCAGATGTCACGGTAGTGATTGGAAATATTAAGGAATATTTAGTAATAATTTCAATGAATTGAACAAGGAATAAAATTGGAATATTATATTGTGTATGTGGGTTTGAATATAGAATTTTTATTCTAATTTAAACATTATTATATTATTGAATAATAAAAAACTATATATGGGTTTTTAATTTAGGAATCATTTTGGGATGTGGAGTTAATAAATTGATATATGTGAAGTCTTATATGGCTATTAGGAGAGTCAAATAACATTTATTAGGATTTATATTGTTTTTATCATGATCCCAAGATGTGATGCACCCTATGCCTGATGGGTAACAATGAAGCATTAATATTGTAATATAACTTCATCACCCAAACCCTCCCTCTAGGGTATGAGTATGATGACCCCAACTGCTATGCCTCACCCACAAATCTAGGTAGAGACTAAATATATATATATTTAGGCCTACTCATCCACTTTTTTTTGGTTTTATTCATCTTATAAATTAATTGGAGATAAGTTTACTCAAGTGATTGAAATTATATATCCATTATGATATAAATGGATATTAGTAATTCATACAATTCACAATAATGAGAACATGATAGATAATATGGATAAATATGTGTAGTACTTATATTATCCTAGTTTCATAAATGTTATAATAATAATTCAACAGAGTGTTATATCCTATTATTTGCAATAGTACCTAGATTGAGGTGGATGATGATGAACCTGATGTTATCCCTACTCCATACCCACTATTATGGGATTGGGAGTACTATATATTTAGGGATATACTACAGGTTTTATATTTAATTTCATATAGAAATATATGTATTTATTCTATGACATGGCTATTTATTTTAGTACCAGGATACTCGAATGTTGTTATATTTGGTTTTTTTACTCATTTAAATATGAGTACTTAATATAGAACATTATTAATTCTTAGAGAAGTTCATATCCTCCAACATTTTTTAGATAAGTAGATTCACATATTTATTACAATGTCAAATTATAAGGAAAAGAAATGTGAATCACAAAGATAAAAGCTGACTTAATGTTTTAGTAGTTTCTATTCACTAACTATCTGAATAGGTAATCTTTATTTTTGGGAACTATTATTGAATTCTGATGTGGGTAGATTAATAAGGGTTGATTATGATTCTATCTATGTTTTTGATGTATTTGGGAAATGATAATAATTTATACTATTCTTATAATTTTTATATGTGAACACATGATGTTTTATTGGGGATTTCTTCTTCTTGGAATGACCATACTTGATTTTCTTATATTAACACCCATATATTATCATTTTTGTGGTTCACCTTATTTCATTTTTAGATCTAATGCTATGTAGGATGGATGAAAATTAATCATAGATATGGTGTAAGGTGTGGAAATCTATTGGAGTGTAAATCATTATGTAAATTATTTTGAAACTATCAGCTATCTTGATTTCACTTACTTGGATGTATTTAATTCACCCTATGTATTAGTATTCCATTGTTATTAAATTATATTAAAACATCATGTACTCTAATGGGTTTTAATTAATTTATTAGATTGTATCTTTTGATTTTTTAAATTGGAACATGTTCTATATATTTTATTGTATAGTTTAATAAAGAGTGGTAGATGCAAGTTTATTATTTCATATTAGAATTTTTAAATGTTTTTTCTATTTATATACAGACATATAAGTATTAGTTATTATAAACTATCATATAAGATGTGATATTTTGGATTTCACCTACCGTTAAGGCAAGACAAGACATGAATATCCTTAAATTTATTTAATGAAGAGAAATTTAAACAATTTTAATTTTAGCTCTTGAGACTCCATGTATGAAAAATTCATAGAATAAGTATTTGGTAAATCATATCTAAATTAACAAGGAACTTTTGGATAATGTTTTAATTTTACCATTAAATAAAATAGAATATCATATATTAACAATATAAAGAATTATTTCTTAGTACATATGTTATATAAATATATGTGATTTCATGTAACATATATACTATAAATAATATTAAATATTTTATATTTTTTTGATTTGGATGTTTCTTAGATTTGATATGGGTCCTATAGATCCTTTACGGTTATAGTGTATAATATTATATATTAATATAGTAAATTTTCATTTATAAATAAATTAAAAAATAAATATTATTTTTATAAATATGATTTAATCATTTTATATTTTATTATTTGAAAATTGATAAATTTTTGGATTAATAATTCCTATTTTAAATTAATTTTTCTACAAATAAAATTTTAAAAAATTGATATACACCATATTTCTTCATTTTATATAGGTAAACCTATTTCTTTTGAAATCAAGTTATATGATATCATATATTAATATACTAATGTTATTGAAAATGATATGCTAGATCACATATCATGAAATGAGTATACATTATTTCATAATTTTTTTCATGAAGTCAGTAACTTATATTATTCCAAAAGTATCCACATCGGTATATTTATTTCCATAAAATCATTAATTTATTTAATAAGTTATATCAATCAATATCATCAAACTTCTATCAAATCGATAATGATTTTTCTTTAAAAGGAGTCTCAAACTACATTATAGAAACCCAAATCATAAACCAATGATCTATAAAGTTCAATGTTAGATATTGTACCAATGAATACAGTGATATCCATATATCATAAAATTTGATATCAATTTTCTTCATAATATTAATATTTTTATAAAAAAATTAATTTCTCACAGAAAACCTTGAATATGGTTACAATTCAATTTTTTATAACTAAAATAAATAAATGAAATTAGAAAAACTAATTTGATGTATAATAATTCAAAAGTGTTTTTTTAATAAAGTGATAATCATAAAAAACATAAGAAAAAACTAAACTTATTTAGAAGTTCTAGAAATCTCTTTATTATTATTGATGAAGATTACAAAAAACAATAATTTATTTCACACTTGAAATGTTAATCAATACACTAGGTGAATAATTTTTAATATATATAAGACATATTCTATTACGAAATCAAAGTTCAAGATGTGTCTTTATAATAGATATAACAAAAATAAATTTATCATTTATATATTTTCAACTCTATCAAATATAATCCAAAAGATGCATGAGATCATTTTAATGACACTAATTCAATTATTTAAAGTTACTCTAAGGATTTACACATATCCCAAATATTTATATAATGGTATGTTTTTTTGTTATAATATTATAAATGTACTACCACCATTATATGATGAAAAGATAATTGTTTAATATTTTAAAAATTAATTAAACTAGTGAAAATTACCTCGTATATTAACTTGAGTTTTATTGATCAAAAATATATAATAAAATATCATGGACTATTTAAAGGTATGAAAAATTGACACAATTTTGGAAAATTTATTATGAGATCATATATCAAAAGGCTATTCATGATAACTCATATTAAAATACATGATATTATATAAATTTATCATTTTGATTTGTCTACTTCAATTCAAATTTATTTTATTAATGAGATAAAAGTAAAATGGACTATTATCATTCCAATATACTAATATAAATGTTTCTTATACAAGGAAATGTTTTTAGCTAATATATATTTTCTTAGAGTACAACCGCATGTATCATTTTAAAATAATATAATATAAAACTTTTGAAAAACCAAAAAATTAAAGACATAGAAATTCAGATGTATTCGAATATAATCCATATAAAATCATCTTTAAATTCATAAGAAACCTTATATGATACTTTATAACATATTTAATAAACATACATTCAATGTGAAACCAATATGTTATCAATGTATACATTAATTTTAGAATGAATGAAACAACTATTGGTTACTATAGTTTCATTATTCATTTTAGGATTATATAATGTATCAATAATACTTTGTATTTTTATCTAAAGATACATAATTATATACCAAAAAATAATTTTTTTTCAATATTATCTTCCACTTTATAGGTTTCATGGAGCCAAAAATAATAATATATATTATTATTATACCATTCATGATTTAATGTAAAGAGGAATCTATCAACATGTAACTAAAAAATAAGAATAAATTGAACTATTTTTAGTTTCATATTTAAATAATAAAAATAGAAATATATATACAAACACAAACATAAAAATTTAAAAATTATGAATAATAAATAAATGTTTTTTTATTAAATGAAATAAAACCAAAAAATTATAGATTTATTATAATGTAATATTCTTAAAATGATATATAAATAATGAAACGAGTAAAATAGATCACATGAATTTTTATTATTTGGTTCAATTTGGACCTATGTGCATGATATGAACACCATATTAAGATATTTAATAAGAAACAAATGATATAAACATTAGAAGCAGAAACAGAATTTATATTATTTTTAATCAGTATATCTAAATTGGATATCAATGAAATTAAATAGTAATGATCAACTCTGATTTGAGTGTATCGAATATATTTCTCCTAGGATAATTTCCAGTGCACAAAAAATAAACAATAGATAATAAAATAAATATAAAAAAGTTAAAATAAATTATGTATGAGAAAAAATAATATTATAATTGGAATTTATATATTAAAGACTGATTGTATTGTTTATGATGACTATTAATGTCTTTTATTATTTATGAAGATAAATTATAACATCAATGACCTCTCTTCGAAAATAAAGTCAGGAAAAGTCACCTATAATCATAATCACAATCATTGATGATTACACTAAATATTATGTGTACCCATGGGAAAATCATGGGAAAATAAATCATATTAATAAATTTAAATATCTATATAATTCACTAAAAACTAAATATAATCAACTGAAAAGTAAAGAGATGATAGATTATGTAATGGGTAATGTATTTTAGTGTCATTGAAATAAGAAGATATCTATTTCCCATGGAGTGGGTTTTGGTAGAATAAAAAATTTAATGGATTTAATCAAGTAGAATTTTTTTGTTTGTTTTTGTGGGGGGGGGGGGGGGGTTAATGGAATGTTTGTATTGCATCCTGTCTTTTTATTACAAAACTTTTCATTAAACTTTACGAACATACGATCTTTAAAGTACAGTGTCTCAGAAATCAGGAATATAAATCATGAAAACATAAAAAAAAATCTAATATTCTTGTAGGGATTCATCATAAATTCTTTCTAAATACAATTATTTCATCACATAACCTGGATACATACATCAAAGGAAAGGGTGAGCAGAAGGCCGAGTAAGGAAAGCCAGGGAATCGATTTACCTGTGATATCAATAAGAACATGATGAAAAACACAAGGCATGAAAAATGTAAGTAGAGGAACATCATAATTAAATGAAATTTACTCACAAATTGAATATGTGGATACAACATTTCATTTATACATTCATGAACATATCAATAAGGTTCATTCCCAAGATTTCATAAAAACATTACCAAAGTTATTCACCAATGTATCATGAAAGTTGTCATCTCTAGAGATTAATTCATTACCCAATGTATTGGAGCTCTATCATAGAGCACCCTTCAATATGTATTTACTTTTATGTGGAACAAATATATCATTATCAAACATTTTATAAATAACCTGAATAGAATCAATGAAATGGGTTTCATGTCAAAATCGTGAAGTTTAAAAAGTTCTTAAAAATAAAATAATTATGTCATTTTTAACCCATAGAAAGGGAGTGAGGGTTATATGTATGTCAATTATAGAATCAAATAGATAATTTTTATGTATTAATAAATACCTTGGATGTTAAAATAGATCTTTGTTTCCACATATAAAATACAAGAGAGTTTCTTGAGAAAAAGGGATAGATTTTGAGATGAAAATTCTACCGCATAACGACAACATAACATCGTTTTAGAAAACATTAGAAATAGAAGGGAAAAGGGTAAAATACTGATAAATAATTCATAATAAATTTTGGGTACATTGTAAGATCATGTTATTGATATTTTAATAACATACCACATGAAAAAGAAATATGAAAGAAAAGAGAAGATGCTATTTCTTTTTTGAAAAATTTGGCAGCCTAACAGCGTCACTTAAGAATTCAAAAAATAAATTGATGAGAGTAGAAATGGTCTCTCATAATTGGGAAATGAAATGGAATGTAATAAAAATATATAAGTAAAGTCCCCCCAAAATAATAATATGGAAGCTAAAAGACATATAATAATAGAAGTGATGACTTAGAAGAAGAGGGTGAAAGGTTCCCTTACCTTGAAGAGTATCATCAAAAGTTTGAAGGTTGGGACTTTGGGGGGCTTGAGGGAACCATGGGAGGACTCATTGGGAGGTATAAAGACCAGATATTCGTTGAGGAGGATTTTGGAATGAAATGAATGAGGTAATGGCTTGGTATTTACAGAAAAAGTGAGGGAATATTTAATTAATTTCCAACAGACACCTCATCGCTGGTATTTGAAAAAACATGGGCTTTCATATGGTATTATCCCATGGTATTGGACACTTGGGACCCCACATAGAATATATTAATATTAACAAGTCAACCATAATGATTACATTATCACTGATGTCATTAAACATCCAAAACTCAAAACTGTATTTTTACTGTTCACCGAAAATTCAATTGTTTCCGAAAAATCCCAAAAAATTACCCTAACCTAATATCGATGCTCTGAATTCAAAAATGAACTCCATTTTATGAAAGTAATTTTTAATTTTTTTAATTTATATTTTAATTAAAATCCTTATTTATTAAAAAAACAACTATGAAACTACAACTTATTTTGTAACACCTTGAAAAATTTATCAAGGTCCCATAAAATTATCATATAACAATAAGAAAATAAATTAGTAATTTATGATTAACTTTTAGGAAAATAAATTTTCATTTTAAATTATAAAATTAATTATAAAACTGTAAATAAATTATTTGTGACCTTCAAAAATAACAAAACATATACAATGATCATTTTTCACATTTAAGATATCTAAATTGTATTTATACATTCATGGGTGATGTTTCTATCTTTTTGGCTGATTTACTATTCATTACTATTCATTGATATTCATAAGGGTATGTTACTATTCATACTCTACTATTTACTAAAAATCAAGTTGATCTTATTAAACTCTAAATTTCGTACTGATCGATACTGTAGAAGACCATTTTTTTAAAATTATTTCACATTATTAATTATTTAAAGATTACATTAAAATTGTAAAATACCCTTTTTTCCAAAATTAATTAGTGATATGGAACTATAAATTAATCCTACATTTATACGTATATTTGAAATTCTCCAAAATTTCTATAATAAGAAATAATAATTTTACTTATACGAAAGGTTTACACAAGTAACTAATGTCATGTTACATTTCCCCTTATAACTCTTGCATAGGACCAAAGTGTTAGGTGTGTATGGTGATATAATCTATGGGTGGCTCGGACAACATTTCCCGAGTGGTGATTTTAGTCAGTTTGAAATTCTCCCTTAGGAGATTCCATTCAAGCTTCATATGTTGAAGCTGAGCTTGGGCTTGGTCCAGAACAAAGCCCAGAGATGCTACCTCCTTCCCAAGCTCTGACAAATGGGATTCATATGGACCGAGTCTACTAGATGAGGCCATCAACTCTTCTTTCAGTATTAATTAAAAAATATTAATTTTATTTATAAAAAATAATTGTAATATTAATAGTTTTGTTTCCAACGGCCATATTGACCAATGGTCATATAACAGTCTAAACCCAACAGTCTCACTTCATTAATCAAAGGATATATTTCTGTGGAGTATAAAACGAAATAACACACAAAATTAGGAAATAAAATTTATTCAAAAGTTAAGGTTGTTAAATTCATCCCCCCTTAAGAAATTTTTCCTGCAAAATTTTAACTCGTACCTTCAGAAGAGAGAAGGTGTGTGTACTTCTACCTCATAGAATCCTCTGGTTTCCACGTGGCTTCTTTGCATTTGTGGGTCCTCCATAAAACCTTAACGAGGTGGGTAGTCTTGTTGCATAGAACCTTATCTCCATGATCCATGATCTCCACTAGTTGTTCCTCATATTAATGGTCATGTTCTAGTTGTACAACATCAAGATTTAGTAGATGTGAAGGGTCAGGTATGTACGTCATCAAGAGGGATACGTGGAAGAAATCATGAAATTGTGCTAGATTTGGAAGAAGTGAAAACTAATAGGCCTCTGCTCCCACACCATCAAGGATTTCATAGGGGCCAATGTACCAAGGGGTGAGCTTCCCATTCTTCCCAAACGTCATGACTCTCTTAAAACGTTAAATTCGAAGAAAGAATTTGTCGCCAACCTCAAACTCCATGTCCCTTAGATAGTTGTCGGCATAAATCTTTTGCTGACTCTGAGCAGCCTTAACATGTTGCTAGATAGCATGAACTTTATCTGTCATTTCCTACACAATATCAGGCCCAAGAAGCTTTCTCAAACTAGATTCCTGAAAACATGTAGTATTTATACATCTCTTACCATATAGAGCTTCAAAGGGTGCCATTTTAAAGCTTGAGTTGTTGTATGAGAACTCAACTAAAGAGAGATATTGATCCCATTCACCATTAAATTCCATTAAGCATGTTCTTAGTATGTCCTCTTGTTTTTTAATAGTCCTTTAAGATTTGACATCAGTTTGGGGGTGATAGGTCATACAGAAATTCAATTCGGTACTCAGAACATGTTGAAGACTTCTCCAGAATTTTAATGTGGAACTTGGATCACGATCAGATACGATAGAATGTGGAACTCCATGTTGCCTTAACACTTCCTTCACATAAATACTGGAAAGTTGATCAAGAGAGAAATATTCCTAAATAGAGATAAAATGTGTAGTCTTGGTGAAACGGTCCATAATAACCCATATCACATTGTTTCCTTTAAATGTTCTCAGGAGACCAGTGAAAAAGACCATAGTGATATTGTCCCACTTCCATACTTGTATGGGTAGTGGTTGTAATACCCCTTTAAGATGTTGTCACTTTGCCTTCACTTGATTGCATACTAGGCACCTTGAAGTGTAGTTATCAATATTAATTTTCATATTATCCCACCAATAATGATAACAAAGGTCCCTATACATTTTTTTTGCTTCCAAGATTTTTAGAGAAAGTAGAGCTATGAGCTTCATCCATCAGCTCCTTCTTTATTTCTAGAATAGATGGAACACATATTATTGTTTGAAATTTCAGTACACCTTCTTGATCAGTATTGAACTCAAGAAACCTCTCATCCTTCATAGCCTCAAACTTCTTCTATAACAAAGGATTTTCTTTCTGAGATTTCTTTTTTATTATCAAGTAATGATGGTTGATAAATCATTTGGGTTAGGTTTGATGATATCACATCCCTTATAATTCCCATTTAGAGCATTAGTAAGTCATTGATTAAAGGATCTCTTTGAATACTCATCATGGAAAGAACAACAGGGTCTTTCCTACTTAATTCATCAATGACTTTGTTTGCTCTTCTGGGATGATAATGAATTCAACAATCAAAGTCTTTGAGAAGTTTCAATCGTCTTCTCTGTCTCATGTTCAATTACTTTTGCGTGAAAATATAATTCAAACATTGATGGTCTGTGTATATATCACATTTCACCCCACAAAGACAGTGCCTCCATATCATTAAAGCAAAAACGACCGCAGACAGCTCCAGATCATTTGTAGGATAGTTCTGCTCACGAGTGTTCAACGACTGAGATGCATAAGCGATGAACTTTTCATTTTGCAAGAGGACACACCCAAGAAATTTCAGAGATTCATCACTAAAAATAATTAATCCTTCTCCACTTGAGGGCAGAGTTAACATAGGTACAATAACCAATCTCTTCTCCAGCTCTTAGAATCTTTCCTCACACTCCTTTTTCTAGATGAACATGACCCGTTTTTGTGTTTACATGGTTAATGGAATAAAATTTCATGATTTTTTTTTTCAAAAACCTCCTATAATATCCCTCTATTCTAAGGAAACAATGAACCTCAATTATTTTTGTAGGCATAGGCCACTCATTTTACACTTTTGTCTTTTTAGGGTCAATTGTGATTCCTTAATTGGTTATAATGATCCCCAAGAATAAAACTTTAGGTAACCAGAATTAACATTTTTTAAACTTCCCAAAAATAATCTCCTTTTGTAGAGTTTGAAAAATACCCATTAGTAGATCCTCATGCTCCTCATGAATTTTAGAATATATCAGAATATCATCAATAAAAACTACCACAATGTTATCAAGGCAGTTCTTAAAGACTCTATTCATAAAATCTATAAAAATAGTAGGTGCATTATTCAGTCCAAAGGGCATAACAAAAAACTCAAAATGACCATATCTTGATCGGAAGGCAGTTTTTGGAATATCTTATTTCTTCATCCTCAATTGATGATGATAACCAGATCAAAGATCAATCTTAGAGAAGAATTTATCCCCATGAAGTTGGTCAAATAAGTCATCAATTCATGGAATATGGTATTGTTTATTCATTGTGATCCCATTTCGTTCTCTGTAATCAATTCATACCTGCATCAATCCATCCTTCTTCTTTACAAAGAGTACAAGTTCTCCCCAAGGAGACAAACATGGTTGGATAAAACCCTTCTCTAAAAGATATTAGAGTTGTTTCTTTAACTCCTAAAGATCTACATTGGCCATCCTATATGGGTTCATTGATATAAGATGGGATCTGGGTATGAATTGAATGGATAAATCTACCTCCCTTTCTAGGGGAGGTCTGGGTAACTCCTCAGGAATTATGTCAACGTATTCCTAGACTATGGGAACATTTTATATCCTAAAACTTGCATTTACTTCTTCTTATTCACCAATAATCTCAATAAACAAAGATATAGGAGGTTCTTCTAGACAAAGATCAGGTTGAGATATCTCTCCTTGGAAGATAAATATAGGGTTTCTATTCAAAACTACTGATATTTACATGCTTCTGCATTTGATATTTTCATTATACATAGAGAGCTAGTCCATCCCTAGTATAATGTCAAATTACAGCATGGGAATGACTACTAGATTTGTGATAAAATTGTGATCACTAAAGTAAATACTAGAGTTTATCAACACTGACAATTCTTGGATAATCCCACCAGGAGTCTTGATTGATAACTCTACTTTTAGAAAATTGAGTGTTGATTCTGAATTCTTTACAAACTTGGAGGAAATAAATGAATACGTTGAACCAGAATGAAACCAAGTACTTTATAGATTTGAGAGAACAACAAGAGTACCTACCACCACATCATTTGGTGCTTCAACTTCATCTATAGTGATTGAAAAAGTATATCCTTTTTCCCTTGGCCGTTGCTGAGGCTGATGGTGATTCCCTCTGCTACCCTCAGATTTGGGCAGTGATTGGAAAAGTGATCAAGTTGTCCAAACTTATAACATTGGACATCAGGTAGGGCCTGCACCATTTCCCATGGTCGTTAGTATTGGAAAGTTGAGTCTTTACCTCACTAAGACAATTCCGCGCGATATGGCCAACTCTTCCACAGTTGTAGCACTTCCCGCTCCCGAGAAAGTAGTTTCCTGAGTGCTTCTCCCTACATTTATTACACATGGGACGTTGCAATTGATTTAAATTTCCTAATTTATTGAAGATCCTCCCTAATATTGGTTCCATAAATCTTTTCTAGTCATTGGGTTTATGAGACCATTGTGTCTCACTAAACATCAGTTTGACTTTCATCGCACTTCGTACGATCTCTTTATAACTATCATAATCTTGGTTGGTTATATTTTTCAGTAGATGAGGTCTCAATCCACCGAAGAATCTATCAACCTTAGAATTTGAATCCATGACAATGCTATAGGTGTAACAGGAATTCCTTGTGATGTTCATCTCATAGCTTCCCACAGATTCATTCTCCTACTGCTTCAGCTCAAGAAACTACTTCTTCATTCATGTTCTCATCGATCGAGGGAAATACTTATTGAAGAGTATCCATATGAACTCTTCCCACTCCATAGATTCAACTTCCACTCTTGGCCTTGGGTTTTTAATAAGTTCCCACCACTAATCAGATTCTCCCTCTAAATGATAAAAAACCAAGGTAACCTTCTCTTGTTCAGAATAGAGGAGCAAGAAAATATCTTCTCAACAGAGCTGATCCACTTTTCAGAAATCAGTGGGTCGGTAGAGCCACTGAGGGCTGGTGGTCTTTGACTCATAAAGGATTCAATAGAAAGTTGTTCCCCTCTCATTGAGAGCGTTATCTTAGTTTGATTCAATATATTTCCTATAACTTGAGTTAGTTGGTTAATCATTCACAAGAAAGTTTCCATTCTGGCTTCCATCGGAGGGCTGTCAGCCCATGGTCCATTGTGGTCACCATTTGCATGGTTATTTCTATTTCCCGCCATTTTCTAAAAGAATAATTCCTTAGTGATAAACCTATTTGATTTACTAATCTTTTAAATATAAATGATTTAATGTCTTAAAACATCATGCTTTAAACAATTACATTTCCCTATACATCCTTCATAATGTTTCATAAAAAGATTATGATTAACCAAATATATCCCCCAGGAGTATTGTAACCAAGAGTGCAGCAAGGCCCATTGTCATGTACCAGGATACCCCATTTGAAGACCAAAAATCCTTTCCATAGTTTTCACTCATAGGTACATCTGTACCAAACCCGCCTCTACCTTCTCGTATCCAGACATGGAAGTATTTACTTGATAAACCAATTAGTCAATACTCATCTAAATACCAAGATGATTTCCTATATTTAAATTTTTCTACAGGGTTATTCCTAATTTTTTCATAGCATAATTTTAATAAATAACTAAACTATCCTACGATACCAACTATATCAACTCTCCTTTTTATTACATAACTTTTCATTATGTTTTAAAAACAAAGGATCTTTAAAGTCTAGTGTCTTGGAAACCAGGAATGTAAAACATGAAAACACAAAACATTATTCTAATACAATTTTAGGGATTTATCATATTTTTTTCCTATGTACAATTATTGAATCTCATAACCTTGATACATACATCAAAGTAAAGGGTGACCAGAAGGCCCAATAAGAAAATAAATAAAATAAATTTAGTTGTGATATCAATAAGAAATCGATGAAAACCACAAGACATGAGAAATAGATGTAGAGAAATATCATAACGAAAAGAACGTGAATCAAAAAAATGAATATTTGGGTACAAAATATCATTTATAAATTCATGAACATATCACCAAGGTTCATTCCCAGTATTTCATAAATACATTACCTAGGTTATTCACCAAGGTATCATGAAACTTTTCATCTCTAGAGATTAATTCTTTACCCAATCCATTGGAGAGCTATCTGGGCACAAAATTAATATGTCTTTATTTTAATGTGATCTAGATAGATCATAATCCAACATTTCATAAATAACCTAACTAGAATAAAAGAAATGGGTTTCATGTCAAAATTGTGACGTTTAAAAAGTACTTAAAAATAAGATCATTAAGTCATTTATAACAAATGGAAAGGGAGTGAGGGTTATATGTATGTTAATTATAGAATAAAATAGATCAATTTAATGTATTGATGAATACACCAAGAAATTTAAATATAAATGTTTATGCGCATAAATAGTACAAGAGAATTTCTTGAGAAAAAGAGTGTGATTTTGAGACGAATATTTTGCAACATAATGGCTACATAACATAATTTTAGAAAAAATTAAAAAGAGAGGGGAACAGGGTCAAGCACTCATAAATAATTAATAATTTAGTATGGGTACATAATAAGATCATGGTATTTATATTTTAATAACATACCACATAAAAAGGAAACATGAAAGAGAATAGAATATGACATTTCTTTTAAGAAAAATTCAGCAGCCTAACGACGTCACTTAAAAATTCAAAAAATAAATTAATGAGAGTGGAAAGGGTATATCATCATTTGGACATGAAATATATAGTAATAAGAAAATATTTTAACTAACCCAACATAATAAGATGGAAACAAGAAGATATAACATAAAGGTAGTCCTGACAAAGAAGAAGAGGGTGAATGGTTCCCTTACCAAGAAGAGTAACATCGAAAGCTTGAGAGTTGGGACTTTTGGGGGTTTAAGGGAACCTTGGGAGGACTCCATGAGAGGTTGAATTGTCAAATATTTATTGAGTAGCATTTTGGAATGAAATAAATGAGGAAATGGATTTATATTTATAGGAAAATTGAGGGAATATTTAATTAATTTTCAAGGGACACCTCATCAGTGGTATTTGCAAAACCATGGGATTGCCTAAGGTATTTACCCATGGTATTGGCCTAATGGGACACCTCATAGAATTTCTTACAATTCAAAAGTCATCCAGAATTGTTACATCATCTATGATGTCATTAAACACCCAGAACTCAAAACTATATGTTTACTATTGACAAAATACTCAACTATTTTAGAAAAATCCCAAAAATTTACCCCAACCTAATATCGATCCATTGAATTCAAAAATGAACTAAATTTTATGAGAATAATTTTTTTAATTTTTTTTAATTTAAATTTTAAATAAAATCAATATTTATTAAAAAACAACTCTGAAACTATAACTTATTTCGTAACACCTTGAAAAGATAATAAAGGTCCCATAAAATTATCATATAACCATAAGAAAATAAAGTAAAAATTTCTGATTAAATTTTATGAAAATAAATTTTCATATTATATTATTATATTAATTATAAAATTTTTAATAAAATATTTATGACCTACAAAAATAACAAAACATATACTATGATAATTTTTTCACTTTTAAGATGTCTAAATTGTATTTATACATTCATGGGTGTTGTTCCTATTTTTTTGGATGATTTACTATTCATTAATATTCATTTCTATTCATAAGGGTATGTTACTATTCATACTTTTCTATTCACTTAAAATCATGTTTATCTTATTAGGCTCTAAATTTCTTACTGATCCCATCTATTGAAGACTATTTTTTAAAAATCATTACACATTATTATTTATTTAAAGTTTACACAAATATTTCAAAATACATTTTTTTTCGAAAATTCATTAGTGATATGGAACTATAAATTAATCCTACATTTATCCGAATATTTGAAATTCACCAACTTTTCCACAATAAGAAATAACAATTTTTCTTATACAAAAGTTTTACACAAGTAACTAAGGTCGCGTTACATAGCCCCTTATAACACATTCATAGGACCTAAGTGTATGGTGTTCTATAGTGATAGAATCTTGGGGCAGCTCAAAAACATTGCCCGAGTGGTGATTTGAATCAGCTTGAACTTCTCTCATTGGCGATTCGATTCAATCTTTACATGTTGAATCTCAGCTTGGGCTTGGTCTAGAGCAGAGCCCATAGATGCAACCTCCTTCCCAAGATATGATAGATGATGATCGTACGGACCGAGTCTACTAGATGAGGCCATCGACTCATGTTTCTGTTTTAATTAACCAAGATCACTTGTATTTATAAATAATAATTGCAACATTTAGAGTTTAGATTCAAACAGTCATATTGACCAATGGTCATATGGACCAACGATCATACAACAGTCGAAACCCAACGATCTGACTTCAACAATAAAAAAATATAGTTTTGTGAAGTATAAAATGAAATAACACACAAAATTAGGAAATATAATTTATTCAAAACTTAAGGTTATTATAGTTTTAAATAAGGTGGTTGTTAGTAAATTTTGGAGGTGGAAATCTAGAATTTATTAAAAAAATAGAATTTTTTTGAGGAGGAAATAGAAGACACCGAGTACCTAGTATTGTACCACAATGTACCTATAGTCAAAATAACAATTTTATACTAATTATTTGGCTAAAATGTGTATATTAGCGAACCAATGGGTTCCCAGTTTTCCACCATTTTTCTGGTGGTCGACCATTAAGTAACTAATAGAACCCAAATGTTTTTATGGTATTTCTAGAATAATTGTTTGAAAATGAACCCCACTATATTTATATAAAATTTTTCTAGGGGATTTAAGTTTATATCAATTACTAATATTTATTTCCAATTAAGCCCATGTAGTTTTCTTTTATTTTAAGTTGATTTAAAAGTATTCTCATGGTGGAAAATAGTGATTTACTCACAGATAATCTTTTTATTTTTTCATATTATTCCTCTATTATTGGTATTGTTGTATTTACGGATTAAGTAATTTGATTTTAGAAGGTCTTGGTGAAATTACACTAAAGATGAATGCTTTTGTTTTCCACAATTACATGATATTGAATGAGGAAAAATGAATCTTACTTTTTACAATTTAGACATTGATATGTAAAATTGTTAGTTTCCTTTTACATGTATAAAATTTAATATCATATTTATATTCTTGAAATAGACATTGAGTATTCCCATAAATTTTAATAATGCTTGATTATATTAAAAATATATTTTGTTTTATGAAATATGAAATTTTCTCAATGGATTATTGAGGATTAAATTTGATTCATTTAGAACATATTTATTTAGGATTTCAAAGCATATATACACACATTGAGTTTTATTTTTTCTATCAATATTAATTTAAATTAATATAGGTTAATTTTTTTTATTTATTAAGATTTATGAGGAAATAAGTACTCATATGTTCCATAAATAGAAAATTAATGGCATTAGATATAAGTAAAAACATAATAGTGGAATGCAGAATTTACTCAATGAGTTTTTTTATTAATTTTTGGTCGTGGATTTTCATTTTGCAAATTTTTACTCTATTCATATTTGATTATAATGAATAAAATTATTTTGAAAATTTTACTGTTGTATAAAAGGAGAAAGATTCCTATATACTTAATAGACACTAATAAATTCCATAATTTATCAAAATAATTAATTTGGTGACACCTATGTTGAATGACTATTTATTGAATTTTTTTATTTTAAATAGAGGTGTTAGTTATGATTTTATTGGTTTTATGACTAAATATGTCATATTTTGAATGATATATGAATTTATAATGATTTTAAAATTTATTCTAAAATAAAATGTAATTTTAAATGGACGGTATGAAATAGTGTAAAAAAATATTGTAAATGGGATTCAAATTAGTGTGTTTTCAATATATTTTTGGAAAATGGATCTTCAATGGGTAAAAATTAGTTGCATTATTTTTTAATTTGTTATAAAAATATTTACTAACTATTGTTTTAAATTTTTATAATGATATATATGGTGAGGGAGAATGAACAATGGTTTGGTATTATTTCCTTTGTGTGAGGAATGCCCAAGTTTCATATAATGTATCCATGCATGTGATATCAAAATGTTTTTGTTCCTTGTATAGATTCTCTACACTAATGATGATTCATGAACATGGGTGTTCACTATATTTTATCCTTCCATTATGTTATGGGTTATTTAGACTAGTACGTGATTGCCAAAAAGTTCCTTAGAATCTTTATATGGGTAGGATATTGAGATTTACTTATTTATAATGATATATAAACTTGATAAATAATATTTCGTGGAATTTTTGGAGTTCATTTATAGGTGTGATGGGATATTTTGATGTTCAATCTCACATATGTTTTGATTAGTGTACTTGATGGCCACAGGGTGGTGTGAGACACCATATATTTAGTAATTGTTGTGCAAAAGAGTTTATGATAAAAATTTTAAGAAATGAATTCTATATTTGTGGATTCTTCCACAGTTATTTAGATTTAAATGTAAGGTTGGTTTGTTGAACATTTTCACAGTGGTTTTTAATTGATGTATAACATTAGGATTGAGGCGATCATCTAATTTTTTTTAATAATTGTTATTGTTAATATTAAGGAGACAGTTCTAGTGATTTTTTGATTAATAGATAAAGTTGTGTTTAAGGATATATTGAGAATATTACAATAATATTTTTATAGGGATGATAATTTTATAGTGGTATATAGTGTGATACCTCTTTATATTTATCAATTTTTCTATTGTGGGACATGTTTACTTGGTATATTTTCAAGGAGTTAGTGATAGATTTATAATGGATCTCATTAAACATAATAAAATATATATTAATAGTTTACATCTAAGTTAAACTCATGGATAATGATCTGTTTAAGGATAATGATTGTTAATTTCATTAGAAGTGACATAAATTTATGAAATTTTTCATAGTTGATATTTTTCATCAAAATAATAATTCACTTCCTCATAGGAATCCAAAAATTTGAAAATGGTTATAGAGTATTTTCTTATGAAGTTGGTAGATACCTAGGTGATTTAAATTGATTAATTCAACAATATATAATTCCATTATTTAGAGATCTAAAAATAATAATACCACAACCATAGAAATAACAATAGGTCAATATTTTTATTTAATCCAAATATCATGATATATGAAGATCTAAACATGACTATACCATGATATAAATCCCCAATTATGATATGAAATATATAATAAAATAATAAGGTGATATTTGGTTAATTAAACAAATATATCTAGGCAGATAACATGAGGTGTGTTGGGAAATAGAGATAGATATTAGCTCTGTATAATTTGATGTTCTTAGTCAGTATTAATTTATATTATTTTGATGTAACATTGGGATTATATTATATGTATTTTTTTAAATTTTTATTATTTTCAACCATTATATTTTTTTCCATTTAAATATATTTATTAATAGTTAAAAATTCATGATTTCTTGTTGTTTTATATATTAATTAATGCATCGTTTTCTACTATATATATTTTTAGTTTATTATATATATATATATATGACTCATGGAATAAGTGGGACTATTTTGTGGAAAGGAAATGAAACAACTTAATTATAACATTTATTTTGAAGATAATGTCTTACCTTATAATAATATTGGATTGTATTTGTAGGGATATATCATTGGAAAAATGGATTTTGGACTTTAATTATGGGGTTGTAGTAATGATATACTATTTCCATTTCTTTTTCTATGTGTGCGTTTCTGTATTCTTCACCAAGATTCCAAACACATTTGAATATATTGGATTATCATTAATTAGTATTTCATATGCATGTGTAGAGTGTAACTAAACAAATATATACACATTTTCAACATGATCCAAAATTATATAGACTCCAAATATTTAATAATAATTTTATTTAATTACTTTTTATATTTGTATGTTAAATATTTGTTTTAAGATATTTATTGATGGAAGTGGATGTTTTGGATCATAATTTTTCAATATAATATAAAATGCTGCTCTTAATGAAAAACCACATAATGGTAATGGTTAATCCATACCTATAGTATGTGATGGAGATATGAAGGAAAATAGTATGGGTTATTATGGTTGTAAATGGGGATAATTCATGGTCTCTTAGTAGTATTGTAGGATTTACTATTCGCCAAAAGGAGAAACTATACAAGGGTTTTTGTAAAAGCAACATGGTAATATGAAAAATTATTAACATAAGAGTCAGGTTGTTATGGGTCTTAGGTGTAGTTATTGTCCATTATAAGATGAAAACCTAAATTTTAGTTAGATGGTGGTTCAAAATGGTTTATTATAAACCTATTAGTTTAAATATATTAAGGGGAGAAACATGGGGAATATATGAGTCACAGTTTAAATATATTTATACTGTTGTATGGTTTTGTATAAACAATTATGTTGGTTTAAAAGTCATATTTTTGATGATTTCTATGAAATGATCTAAAAATTGAAAATTAATAGTCTCTTCCATGTCTCGTTTAGAAATCAGAAAATCTTGAAAATGTTTTAGAGACCATTGCATCATATAGTGATTCAATTTTTTTATAGGGTAATTAAATTAAACTTTTTGTGTTATTTTTAAAGGAATTACTATTCCAATTAAATAATATAATATATGAATTTTCTATGAAATTCTATGAAAATGATTTCCCTTTATATTTTTAATATTCCTTATTAATTCATGTTTTTGTTCATGTGTAAAAATAATTGAGGTGAGAAGAACATTTTTTATGATGATTTTTTTCTATAATTTTATCTATGGACCCCCATCATCTCAATTTTTCCAGTTCTATATTTTTAGAGTTCTAGTTGATTTTGATGGAGTCTTATATTCCTTTTATATATGAAAAAACATTATTTTGAGATAGGTGATCATTTTCATTAAAGTGTAATAAAATTGAATAATATGATAACATTTTTGAATTACCATTGGATTTTTTAAAAAAATGTTTATTAAAATATATTATTAAGAGATTCGGTCGAATAATTAATTAATAATGAATCCCGGATGCTTAATCATGAATTGTGATTATTATCATGTTTATCAATTAACTATTTATTTGGAAATAATGTTTAATATTTTTGAAATTAATTTATATTAATTTAATGGGAGTTGTTACTGTTATTATTATGGAAGATATAATTTCAAATTTTTAATAATAATGAAACAATATACATTTAGTGATGATATATTTAATTTTTTAGTAACTTGTTTAACTCACATTTATTATAATATTAATTATAATGTTTTAGGTAAACATGAAAAAGTGAATTTTGATGTTATCATTTTTATTCATGATATACAATAATATATTTTATATTTTACACTTATATTTTATTTATAACTAATTTGATTGAGTTAAAAGGATTGTTTTTTTGGTTTTTGGTAAAATACAAATTGATTTTAAATGACGGGATTAATGGAAGAAAACATTCTAAAAAATTTCACAGAAAGAAAGATAATTTATTGATTTCAATTTTATTATAATTTATATTTTCAAATGGTGTGCATATTTCTTGATAAATTGAAATAGGAACATAGAATTGGAATATATTCAAAATATCATTGTGATTTATAATAATAAGTATCATGGTGTTCAAAATAGTATTGGTTTTTTTCAATGGATTTTAGGATGATGTTGTCAGACATATTGAAAGATAAAGAAATGATTGATGTGATTAATTTTAGGAAGTTATTATTGATATTTTAATATATATTTTTATATGATTTATATTTTATAGTTTTTTTATCAACATAAAATATATTTATGTCAGTATATTAGGGGGTGGTAGCCATAAGATTTATTTATTATAGAATTATGGTATGAGATGTTCATTATATAGGTATGGGTATGATGTTTAATGTTCCATGTGTTTATTAGTAAAATCATATGTTTTATGTGTTGGTTTATGTTATTGAACAAAAAATTTATTTACATATGAAATACAATGACAAAATTTTTATGAAATTATATGATCAAGCTAAAATACAAATATGTGTTATCAAGGTATCATCGTTAGAACTCAACTAACAATGATATGTGTGATATAGTAATATTTAAAATAATAAAAATGAATTCTTTAGCTAAAATTGGATATTTTTAAACATTCAGGGATATTTTTTTTCATTTTCATTTCTTATGATAATATTTCACAAAACCTCAATTTCACATAATTTGATTTTATTGATTTTATATATAGTGTTTTAGATAAAGGAATGCGATCTTTATATATTAGAGATGATATTTTTAGAAATGATGAATATTATTTTCATAAGTTTCACATTTTATTGAGAAAAAAATATTTTCATTAAGTTTCATTAATTAAAAATTTATTGGTTATTTTTTTTGGAATTTTTTAAAATCGTTATTTTTTGGATTAATGTAATCATATATGTTATTGGAAAGTAGATTTAGAATTTTTTTAATATTTCACTATTTATTATAACTTATATTGATATGTTTTATGTGTATTGTTTGATGATAAATTTAAAGATAAATAACTCCCCATGAAACTGACCAAAACTATTCACATTTACCATTATACACTTGTGATTAGTTAAAGAAGTTTTTAGTTGACTTTTTCATTGAAATCTTTTTTTATATGTTTTAAATTATTTTCGGAGATGTTTAGTCTGTATGATATTTAGACTAGGAAAAATCCATATTGAAAGGAGTTTGATATTGGAATTTTGTATAAATATGTATCATTTGGGTCATTCCCACTCCAATAAAGAAAAATGATCAGTAATTAAAGAAGTATATAATTTTATTTATAAATAATATTATTTCTAAGGGTGATTTTTTAATATATTTTAATTTTATTGATGATTGAATTAATTACAATTATTCACAAGAAACAGTATACTAAAATGTATTGTGACATATTATATGAATGTTATTAACTAATTTATGATATTAATAAATTCTATAGTAAATGAAAATATATTATTTCACTAAAAATTTCATACATTTTGATGATAAACAAAAAAAATGATTTAATAGTAAAAAATATTTTTCCTTATCAAATACATATTTTTCATAACGAGTCTTATATTTCAATCCAATAAATTTTTTTAATGATTTTAAAATTTTATTTATAAATATAGAATAAAATATTTAAATAAATAAAATTACTAGTTGATATTAAATAACAATGAGAACACTTAATATATCAAAATGTCTATTTTTTATTTTTTTATTTATATATTTCATTTTTATTTAAAAGATAAAATTATAAATATTAGAAAATAAATTTTATTAAATGAAAATAATTTCATGATTCATCATGTAAATATTATCATACCGTTAATAATTGAAATTTTTATCGAAAATTTATTTTTAAGTGATTAATGGAAAATACAGTTTTTACAAAAAAACATTATTTTTTATGGAATTGTAATAAAATTTTAAACACATACAAGTGTGTTGAAACTATCATTTGGATAAAAATTTAATAAAATAATTAGTCAATACATTTCATAAAACAAAATTCCAAATTAAGAAAACCATTGAAATAAATTAAGAATAGAAGTAATAATTTTTAATAATTAATTATCTCATTCATTTCCATTAATTCAATATTAAGAATATAAAATTAGTTTAGGGTTTTTTTGGAAGAAACATAACTCTTATATTGAATATAATAAACAAATTAATTTAATATAAATTAAAAAAATGTAATTTTTTTCCATAAATATAATATTTCTTCGGAAAAATTCATTTTCTCTAAAAACATGTTTTTAACGCATTGCATTCACCTATAATAAATTTAATTTTACTTATTCATAGAAATTTTATTAAATAAAATAAATTTAAAATTATTCGTTCATTTTTTATAATTATGAAATAAGTCTCATTTTAGTGTTTAATCATTAATAAAAAATTTCATACCTAAAAAGTAATTACAATGCCGAAACTAAAAATTGTTAAAATGATTCATTTAGGAGTAAAAAAATAAAAATATTTAAAGCATTAATGTTAATTAATTTATTATAGATAATCTATATTAATTCATCCCACACATTATTATTTTCCACCTTAGGTTCACAATCCTTGTGAAACATGCATTCTCTTTGTTCTACAATTTTATATGAAATAAAATTCTATTCCCTATACCAATAAGAAGAACTAAAATCCCCCATATTTATTAAATTTTTATAAATAACTATCTTGAAAAACAAACACTTACCTATAATATTATAGACTCTATACCCATATACAATAATTTTTTGTCTTTTCATAATACCATGATAACACAACACAAGATGTCACCCAATAGAGATTATCGAAAGGGAGAGGTAATGTTCTCAATATAGTTCTCATAATTCACATCTTCGCCTACACTAGAAAACATATTCTAGACAATGAATTATGATAAAATGAATAATACTAATACTAAAAAATTCTATGATAAGAAAGGAGTACCCATTTTACACCTTCTATCAAAACAATTCAAAAAAAGAAACCTGTCATCCCATATACGCGCATAATACAACCCTAATGAAGGACACACCTAATTTTTCATCATATACAAAAAAAATTTCTAAAATTATTTTATATGTTGTAACATGATATTAATAAGTATATTAATATAATTAAATGATAAATATTTCTAGATATTCCTCATGATCTATGGTTAATGTATATATATCTTATGCATCTGTGTGGACTAACACTTCCACGAAAGTGACTAATTTTATTTTTCACTCAAGTATTTTATTATTCATTAATAGAACATATAATATAGGTCTCCACATTAATTAATTCTAAATAATATCATTATTATTATTTTATAAATATATTATTTTAAAAGAATAAAATTAGTATCCGTAATGATTTGTATATTATAACATGTTTTTGTTACGACACGATTAAAAAATAAATTTATAAATTATAAATATGGAATCATAACAACTATTTCTATCATAAATTAATGGTTTGAAATTTATTGTTCGGTTGTGTAAATTTTTTATTAATATTTAACATATCAATATTGTTGCACACTTTTGATTATTAGAAAATAAAGAATAATCTAAACACAATATCCCTCTTTATTAATAATAAAGAAATAATTTTACAGTTAAATTATAACATAAATAATAATTATAAATAGTACATTATAATCAATTTAATGATCATAGAATTATGTAATGGTAATATAAATATAATATTCGAAATATCCCATATGAATCTGTTTCTAGAAAAATAATTTAATCTAATAACATTTGATAATGAAAAAATATATGTAATTGATATATTTTTAGTAAGTGGAAATAAATTTCAATAGATGATATAGGTAGGTAAAATGTTCAAAAATAGGTCACTAATATATTAAATTATTTATACTGATTGTCAGAGAAGTTGTGAAATGCGAGATTAAGGTAATAGGTTTTTGGACTGAACATCTTGTATTTTGTTTTAATTAATTCTCTTTCACCACTATTGTATTTTTTTTCATTTATTCTCAAATGATATTATAATTCATTCTAATTTTATGGAAAGTAACATTTTTAATTTTAATACTTTACCATGATAATTATTTATTGTTAAGAATAATTTACAACCTATTTAATGAAAATTTACCCTCCACATCCATATTTTATCTTCCTTCTATGGTTCTCCTTTAGATTTTAATTCATATTAATGTATTATCTCATATGAAATCTCTCATTCCTTTGTAAAATTTTCATGCGTATATTTATTATCCTATTTTTATGTTGTTTTTAAAAATTTGTTACTATAAAATATGAAAGGGTTTTACTTTCCTACTCATATTTTTTATAATTAACAACACATATATGGTACAATAATTTATATAATATTAAAGGTGAAGTGCATTGTGTTGCATTTGTTGTCAATGAGGCATGAAGTTGTCTTGGAATGAATGGATGTCAAGGAGTCAAGATGTGAATGTCAAAGGATGTGATGGTGATGGTGATGAAGGAGAATGGCCATGGTACACAGATGCATGTCACTTAGGAGATTCACTAAGTAACATAGGAGATGATGGTTGAAACATTCTCTAAGAAAATCTGACGATTGTTGAGCTGATCATTAAGTTCATAGAACTTGTATCATGATGATACAATGTCACAACATTGTTTGAAGACCATGCATTGTACTGACAATGCATGAGGAGAAGCAAGAGTTCCATCCACAACTACTAAGTGGATGATGTGCATTAATGAAGTCCATGCACTATCACTTAGTGCATGTGAACATGAAGATGATCCAATTGATCTCTGATTAGATCAATGAAGCACTTTGAATAATTTATTTGATTCAGGAGCTCGGTTGAAGATGAAGACCCTTCAGTAATTTCACTCCTAAGTGAAGAATAAATGTTGAGGAGATTTGAGGAATTCTAATGAAGAAGAGAAGGGAAGAAATGAAGAAGAAGAGAAAGGGCATTTGGCATTTTACACTTAAGTACTTTGTATACTTATATTCAAGCAAAAAATAAGCCAACCTCAAGGGCCAGCCTTAAGGGTTCAACCCAAGGCACATGTGGGAACCAGTCACCACGCCCAAGGGGATCCCATGGGGCCAGCCCAAGAGAGGCCGGGGCCGTGTATAAGCCCCGAGGCCACGCGGTGATGAAGCCCGCGCAGCGTGGGCGCAGGAGCGCGCCCGAGAGGTGCATAGTGGGCGCCAGTGGCGCGCCCGCAGGAGCAGAGATTGGGCGCAGAGCGCGCCCGCAGGGAGAACTCGGTGCGGGGCGGCACCGAGAGGGGAGAAGATTCAATTGCTGAGCTGATGACAGCGCCAGGGTAATAAACCGCGGAAAATCCGCGGAACGTTTCGATGTGGGACGGCGAAAATTCATCAGGGATCTAATCGCGGCCGTCCGTTCCATCGCGCGCCGATCTGGACCGCTTATCTCATCTAGCGCCGAGATGTTATAATCCTGGCCGTTGAGCATCATTAAACATCGACGGCCGAGAGCTCGTCTTCATCCTCGAGCTCGTCCGAGGCCTCCCCGAAGCCACCCGCAGCCTCCTTCGAACCAGAGGCCTCCCGAAGATGGATTTAGAGTATCCGGCCACCTCGGATGAAACTGAAGTCTCCCTCATGCTCGTCTGGCCAAACCGAACCCATTCATGTATAAAAATATGCATGCATGCAACAAATGGAGATCTTCGATGTTCGGCCGAGGCAAGCAAAGCTGCCGAGGCCACGTGGTTGGTGGTTTTCATGGTTTGAACCAAAAACCGAGGCCGTGCATGCGTTCGAAATCGCATGCACGTGAAGGAGAAAAATAAAGAAGGAACCCGCGTGCACCGAATAGAAACACAAAGATTTGAAGGATTTTTAAAGATCCGAAACTTTCGGGAACTTGAGTTATTATCACGCAGATGTTTAGAAGCCCTCCTATGCCTATAAAAGGAGCTCCCGAGCATCATAGCTGTTTGCTGAAACCCTGTTGAAAATCTGAGTCCCGCGTGTGCTCTGCCTCGCGAAGCCGAAGCCCCACGCATCCCACTTGCGCGGCTATTGTTCTCGGTGCCATCTGAGGCCCGAAGGAGTCCCTTTTGCGCATCCCTTGCGCGAAAGAAGTGAAGGGGAGACCCCTGCGCGCTAATCCTTGCGCGGCAGGAAGAACCCAGGGCCGCGGCACTCTGCGCGCCCACGGTTGAAGCCCGAGGTGCTTTGCACCCGAGGTCTTGCACGCCCCTGTGCCGTGCTCCTTGCGCGCTCGAAGGCTTGCACACCCGTGGCTTGTGCCTTGCACGTGTGCGCCTTGTGGCTTAAGCCCACCACACCTTGCGCGGCTGCCCCTTGTACCAAGACACCTTGCGCGCCTCCTTTGAGATCAAGGCAGTATACCACACTCATTTTGTGTGTGTGTGAAGTGAAGGAGTTCGGGTTGTGTTTTACACACATTGTGTGTGCCAAAGAAGGCCGAAGCCTTGCGCGGCAGTGGAGAAGAGGAGAAGCACATGGGCAGTGTGTGTGCAAAGTGGACATGAACACACCTTGGCCGAGACTTGCACTCTGTGTGTGCATTTTAAGAAAAGGCAGTAGCCTTGTGTGTGTGCTAAGTGAAACAAGAAGACCACACTATTTGTGTGTGTGCAAAGTGGACAAGATCACCTACGGGCCAAGTGTGTGCCAAGTGGAGAAGAAGGCCCTACGGCCGTGTGTGCTTAACAAAACAAGAAAAGGCAGTAGCCTTGTGTGTGTGCAAGAAGGGAAGGAAAGGCCTTTGTGCCTTTGTGTGCAAAAAGACAACAAGGCCGAACCTTAGTGTGTGTGCAAAAGAAAGTGTGTACACACTAAGAAGAAGAGAAGACCCACACAAAGTACAACACACTTTTAAGTGTGTAAACAAATAGAATTAAGTGTGTGAAGATTGTGAAGAAGGTGTGTGCTTAAAGTGACTACACCCTTTGTGGGTCTACTGCACCAAGAGGAAGAAAAGGAGAGTGCATGCATGCATGCATGCACGTGCACACATGAACAGTGCTAAATCAGTGGTGTGCAACTGAGACTGGACCAGACCGAAGATAAATATATTATTTGTCTGAGCATTCAGTAATTGGAGAGAAGCCGGGGCATCCTTAGAAGAAGGTGATAAAGCCCGAGAAAGATGAGAAGACCTGTTCACCACAAGTGATCAGAAGAAGAGCAAGGCCAGCAGCCTTTATCCCAGGCTGCTGAGGATACTTGAAGAACTTAAAGTGAAGAAGAGATACTCGTGCGACTCGAGGAGCCAGGAGAAGACCCTGTGGGACTCAGGGAGAAGAAGTCTTCAGTGGGATTCTGGAGCAGGCCAGTGGGACTCTGGTAACACTGTGGGACGCAGTATAAAGACCCTCCTGTTGGACTCAGGAGAGATACGGTGGGAAGCTGTATCGACCATTGTAATACTAACAGATTATAATGGGAGAATCCATGCTTGGAGAGCATGGCAAGGATGTAGGCCTTTGGTGCCGAACCTTGTAAATCCTTGTGTCCAGTGCCTTTACATTTCCTGCATCATTCGTGGAAAGGTGAGAGATACAAGAAGAGTGGATCGAGGCCTTAACAAGCCATAGAGGTTTAATTGATTAAGAATCAATTAGTAAAAAGTTTTAAAGGATCACTGATTCACCCCCTCCCCCTCTCAGTGATTCACACTGATCTGGGCACTTCAAAAGGATTAATTAATATATATATATAATTTTTAAAATATATATAATTCAAATTTTTTTTTACCATTTTTAAAATGACTAAATAAAAGGACCTGTTATATAAACTTTTGAGAGTATGGTAAAAAATCTTCCAAAAATTAATTTATTATCTCTCACCCAATATGAGAATTATTATTTATGAAGAATACTTTCCATTTTTTAGAATGGTTTTATAAAAGATTTAAAATCATGATGAAATTTAAAATAAAAGGAAATATTCATATATATTTTTATTATAAGTGATTTATTTTAAAATAAAATCCTGATTTAAAAATATATTTTAAAGTATGTTGTTTTTAGAAATAAATAATTAATGTTTATATGTTTTCATTGAGATGGATTTTGATAGAATATTTTTTAATTTTTTTCTATGTTTTGTTTTTTTTGAATTAATGGATAAATATATTATGTTCCAAATTTTTCATTTTAATGAAACAAATTTTATGATGTAATCAAATTTTTATTAAAAAATATTATTTCCTCCCATTTTAATGTTATATATTAAATGATATAAAAATATATTTTCTATCTATGCCAATAACTTCAGTGATCAATACCATATAATGAGGATTTTTAGGAAACATTTCAACTATTTATCTTCATATAATAAGGAATGTTCAAGGAAAATTGTTCATAATGTTTTACCATTTTTAATGGGTAAATTAAGTGATATTATAAGTTTATATGTTTTCATGTTATAATGGATAAAAAAAAATTGGATGGTTATTGGGATGGTGAAAAGTAAATATTTTTTCCATGGATCACATCACGTGGTATAAAATGGTACTATTAACCTATTTATTTAGCATTGAACTTTTGAGGGTGGGACTATGGTTCCTTAGATGGTATAAAATAAGGGTTTTGTCATTTTTAAATTTTAGTATATATTTTTACGGATATATATTATGAAACATTATTGAAACCCCCAGGGGTATGTCTACTTATTATATACCATCATGTATTTTTTAATGTATTGATCACATGTTTTTACAAGTGATTACACCACTGTATGGATTCTAGAAAGTTGATACAGATATTGATTTGATACAATAATGTAATATCATCTAGAGGAGGATAATCGAATATAATGTCAATCTCCACTCGCTATGTGTTGAGTGGGCCTATAACCACACACCTAGAATGACACCCTCGAGGCATATGTTTTTGTTATTAATATTATATTTGTGAACCGTTATGTAGTATTTAAATAGTATTTTATGATGTAACATATAAGTATAGAGGTTATTAAACAGAATAGGAAAATGAAAATTAAAAACCAAGGTTAAAATGAAGATGTAATAGTTTTATATAGTTATGTTCTTATAGAGATGAATATTTCATATATTTTATGAATATGTCTTCAGAGAAGATATTATATTATTAAGGGTAAAAAATATTATATGTTCTTATTACATTGGATATTATCATAACCTTTTCCAGTATTTTTTATAAAATATGATCATGGAAATGATGTTTTGATGGGAAGACCAATAAAAATCCCTATAACATTCTAAAGAGGCCTATTTTTAAAAAAATATTATGATAAAGGAATGCAAAGGTCTTGGTCTATCTCATTAATTCACGTGTTCATTAATCATGAGTTTCATGGAGGAATCTTGTAGTAGTATTAGAAGAGTTTCAAGGATAGAATATTCTTTCAATAAATATTCAAGGATTGAATATTCTATTCATGATATATTTTGTGATTCATATCTTGAATCCATGCACAGAACATAAGGGGTTTTTGTTTGTAATTCGACGGTACTTCCTAAAATAAATTTTCAAAATGTTTTTTTCATCCTGATGGTAAAAATGTTTTATATATTAGGTATGAGGTTAAAAAAAGTTTTATTGTATGTGGGATTTTATGAGATTAATGTGTGATATATTTGATTAAAAAATTAATTCTACTTAGCCAACACGATTATAAGTCAAAGAGGCCCCAATTAATTCTCATATTTCACCTCTCTTATCATGATCCATAGGTGATAATGGGTAATTTCATGAGGCCTAATAATCCCTATAAATAGAATTCAACTCATGTAATATTGAGGTCAATCGACAATGGTTTTATGATCATTTTAACAACTCTAATGTATCTTTTCATTTCTATTATTATTATTCCATGATATGTATGGAGTTATTAATTTATTTTGTCGTGGTTTCTATAATTTCTTGAGAAGGTAACTTTTTGGGTTATCATTATAGTGATTCTTGGTTTCCTACATTATATGTAATCAGAGATTATCCCTTTGTGTTCATTTTTTTTCTTGAAGAACATTATGATCGTAGTGGTGAGGTAGGAGATTTATGTCCTTTTCATTATTTTTTTGGTAAAAATGTGAATTATTATTTTCTTAAAAAATATTAACAGATATTATTAATTTTAAGATTATAATAATTTATTTATATCACATAAATAATGGTTTCTGAAGAATCCTGAAATTCATTTACGAGGGAGAACTAGTAGAAACTTTTTTCCACAAAATCGTTAGAATATTACAAATAAGGAAATATATATTGATATTGATTATAATAGCATGAAATTATTTAATATTTTAATTCTAAATCTTGGAATTGTATGATTTAAAAATATATTTTATAATCTGGAAATAATATAAGAAAAATGAATTCATTGATTGTATTGATCGTTTTAATAATTAATAAACTATAATTTATCTATAGAATGAAATGGGTGTCATTGAATGCATGAATTTTTTTTGTTTGATATTATTTTATAGTAATGTAATATAACATGTAGTTTTATGGAAAATATTTTTCAAGAAAAAAATTATTATATGTTAAATATGATTGAAATCTATTATTGTGAATTATGTAAATGGATTGGGAAATTTTGATTGATTTTTTTATTCATTTACACTTGATATTTAGTATATTATTTGATATAATAATGGATGTAATTTTGATGTTTTTATTTATCATGGTTTAATTCCTAAAATAGATATACATAAGAATTATGGATCATATTATTAATTATGATAATGATCATGGAGAATAGTAATTACTTCTCATCATGGAATTGGTCAAACATAAAATAAATTATGGAATCATTTTATGATGATGATATATAATTATAGCTATGGAAATTGGTGGATAAACAAAAAAAATTAATCCATAATAATGTAGTTAACTCAATATGGAATTAAAATGGTTTCCTATTGAGGAAATTTAAATTAGGTTCTATCAAGACCATTATTAATTGTGACATGCTTGGTTCCCTAATACCATGGTTATAGTAAAATTGAAATAATATGTTGAATGATAAATTGAATATATATTTACTCTCTGATGATTAATATCCTTCATTTGAATTTTTTATAAACTTGTGTTGTTCGAATGGTTGATGAAAAATGGGAGTGAATCCAGGGAATAGTTTAATTATGTTACATGGTTCCAGTTATAACAGTGATAGTTAAATGGTGTTCTGGTTATAATGTTGATGGTGCCATATGGTTCAAAATGTGAGAATATTGGAAATAGGTAATGGATGTGATGTTATAAACAATTATGTGGGACACTGTGGGATTATGGAGTTTTTTAATCCTGGTTTATTATTTATTCTTACTTCCAAATTGATTCCTACTTGATAGAAAATATCAGGCTTATTTATATTACTAGTTTTCATGTATGAGGTTCAATTTTATGATATATACTACTATTAAGTATTTTTTGTAGTATTTTTGTTTGATTTTTATAGTACCTAGATATTTATAAAATGATCAATTAAATAATAAAAGAATAAGTTTGGTTCTAACACTTGAAACTTATAATGAAATACATGATAATAAAAGCAATGAGTACGTAGTGTAATCCAATCTAGGATTACAATAATAAAAATTTAATCTTGGAATGAATAAAAATAGATTAAATTGATATATAATAATAAAATAATTATTGAATTTGATTATTTCGTTATTATTGTTTATCTAGAAATTTTTTCCGGCATCCGAGTTTCGTAAGATATGATAGAGTAAGTTAAGACATTGGTGAGGTTATTTCCCTTTGTGTGGTTTGTGAGAAACATATTTTTTATCTTTTGTTTTTTTCATATGCTACCCCATATTTTTATCAATAGAAACCCACACTTAGTGGACTATAGGGATGTTTTAATGAATATCTAGTTAAGGGGATATGGATAGATGACTACCCCCTCTTCCCAGATATCTTCCCTGGGTTTAGTATTAAGTGATGTTAAGCATATGGGTTTTTATTATATATATTTTTGTAAAGTTCTATAATAAATTTTAATTATTTCATAAAAATGTATCTAAAGATATAATATTCTAAGTGATAATATATGTTTTCTATATATAGGTTATAGTGGTTTGCGGTATAGTAATTGATGTATAGTCTATGGCTTTTTTCAGAAAAAATACATGGTTTCTACTTGGTGATGATGAATTTAATATTTATATTATTCAAGGAACGTGGTGAAAATTACTTTTTATAGTTTCCTTTCATTCAGGAGGATTATGGGAGAGAGATGACACATGATGTGTATCATTTGAGTTATGATGAAGAAATAGTGGGGAAAATTTACTTTTAACATTTATGTTGGATATTATATTATTTAATTTATGGGATTAATGTTAAGAGAGACATGGAGAGGATGAGAATATAATAGTACCCTAGTATAGGTGACACGTTACATTCATTTATTTTTTCACTGGGATTTAATTTTCTTTTTTCACATTTTTCATAAGTTTATTGAGGTTGGATCCTACTAAGTATAAATTTTATGATCACCCTATATATATAATTTTTTTTTCAGGTCCACACGAGCTAGTTTGTGATAGAGATGCACATTACTATATATATGAGTTGTTTATGAAAATATTATACTATGTGGTCACTTATAGGGATTTATATATCATTGTATTTTCTTATAAAGTAGTTTCTTATAATATATGACATCACATATTCTATTTGGATTTAATCTTATTTAGTTGTGAGAATGAGTTATTTTATGGTTGTTAACATATTATCTGTAACATATCATGTATTTAATAGGTTAATTCATCACATGTCACTGATTATATACCCTTAGGGATAATGTCCAATTAATGAAATATTGGAGGTGTAATTTTAGAGTAATTATCTCTATTCATTCACTCCCCGATTAGGATGTGTACTGTAGGAGGGAGGGGGTAATTAAAGAGTTTTTTAATGTGATGGTTGGGAGATAGGATGATGTTTTTGGTTAGGAACTTGTGAGGATGCATGTGTTGGTAATGATATAGTATGATTTGGTCTTATCTCATATTTTAAACAATGGAGACCAGATAGAAAATGTGATTTTAGGAATCCATGTAATGAGACACAAGAAACTTAATATTTATTAGATATTCAAAGAGAAGAGATGTTAGATACTAAAAATATACCTAGGTATGGTTCATGAATCATACTTGTATGGTTTTATGTTTTAATCTGTATGGATAATGAGAGAGAGTTGAAATAGATAAATTAAAATTTTCTCCTCAAATAATTTTCCCTTCCCATGAATCTTATGTCTTTTTTATTTTCCTCGAATGAAACTAGGAGGACATATATGTTAGGTTCTTCAAAAGGATTTTCTAAATTAAATGTAACTAAATTTCAACTAAGTAAATGTTAATGAAAACAAGAATACTCATATTGGTTAAACGAGACAGATACTATAAATATACTAATATAATATAAAAAATAAATCATAGATCTTTATTTCAAATCATGGGACATTATATTGGTTAAAAGTATCAGAGAAATTATTTTTATCGAATCATTAATAGAGAGAGAAATGGGTTTAATTAGTTATTATGGTTTTGTGTGGGCCCTTTTAGTAGTGTTGGTTCTTATTTCTCAAGGTTTTTGACATGTTGACTATTTTTTTGGGATGGTAATGTTCTATAATTATTTTTCATTCAATGTTTATTTATATGACATAAAAGGTAGTTTGTCAGATATTGATATTTATCTTCACTTGATATTTATAATTTCTATTCTATTGCGCAGTGGGGAGATTTAATTTCCTTATTTTTCATAAAATAGAACAATTAGTATCCTATTTATGTGAATTACCATAAATATCATATATATTCTATTTATATCCCCTAATAATGTGTTTATAGAAACCTCCTCATTGAATCAATTAAAACCCACCTATTGAATACTTAATTAAGAACAGTTTTACCACTTCAACTATTAGTTTCTAACCCCTACCTATTATTTTTAAGGTTCAATATGTCTAACTTATTCTTTATTCCAAGTTTTGGTATAGATGTATGGTATAGGGAAAGGGGGTTCTCTAACCTAGTTTAAATCATTCATTAACTCTCTCCTCCGAATAGGTGATCTGATGATATCTGATAATGGAGGAGTTTCTATCATCTTTTCTATCCTATACTTCTATCTTGCACCTTGTGTGTAAGAAATTTTCTCTATAAAATAGGGTTCTTATATATCTTAAATTTTTTCAGTCAATATACATTCCACCCAGTCTAGATGATATGGGATTTTTTTTAGGATTGTGATTATAGTATCTTTTTCCTGTAAAATTTTAACGTCTTTTATTAGATAGGTTTCGTTTATTCTATGAATTAAATTCATAATTTTTTTTCTATGAATGTGAATATTTTTATCATGAGTCTATTGCCTCATTTTATAATATCACAAAAATGAATTTATATCATATTGGTCTTGTTTATTATAACATTAATCCTATTAAGAGAGGATACACATCACCTATTAGTACTTGTTTATTTCCTGATGCATTTTAAAAGGGTGAGGATGATTCTATGCCACCAAAGTGTTAAATATCTGAGTGTAGTAGATGTGTTTAATATATTTTCCTATTTTTGGAATACTTGGTTATGTTGAAATAGATACTTTAGATTGGTATAATGTTTTGTTCTGTTAATTTAAAACTCATTAATTTTATGGCTTGCACCTTGAGTAAATGGTTATTGTGAGATTAAATCCTTTATAAAATTTTCATGAGTTTTTTCATGGTAAATAAGTATTTTTATTTAATTTGGGGAAGATAATTTAACTCAATAAATTATTTTTATCCTTCCTCATGTTTTATTTTTAATTAATTTCATATTTTTTATTTCTTCCTCCATTTTCAATAATATTTTAATGGACATTAACTTGGTAATTATCATGGTAATTTTGTTCTTGTTAAATAAAAATAATTTTACGAAATCATGTCAAATATGGAATAATACATATCATGGTTAGAGTGTAATAAATTTATAAAAACTATCAAATTTTCCTATCTCAATTATTTATTAATGTAGTGGGTGGATAAAATAAATATTTTTGGCACAAAGAACAAATTTGGTATAGTTATTGGTTATTTTAATATTTTTATTTATAGTAAATTTGTTTAAAAAGTGTTAATTTATTTCTTGGTAACATGTTTTATTAAATAAAAAATAGAACTTAATTTTATATTATATTTTAAATATTTATTGGATTCCTTCTTAAAAATATGATATTTGAAAATATCATTTTATAAAGAATGATTTTTTATTCCATTTAATATTTTTTCCGGTAAATTAATATTTTTAATGCTTGTGACATAATGAATGTTTTTACCTATGTTATTTTAAATCTAACTTCTTTTAATATTAAATATAATTTCAAATGTCTAGAAATTAATTAACCATTTTGAGAAAAAAATTATTTTTTCAGCTTTTTATGTGGAAGGGATTAATGAATTATTGTGGTAACATTTCTATTTTTATAAATAGGTTATTATGTAAGATTTATAGTTTATATTATTCATGATATATTAATTTCATTTCAAAAAAATTCCTTGTTAAGGTTGTTCAAGTGTTATAAATAATCTTTTCCCAATATAAAATTATATAATTTCTATATTAATCAATGTGAAGTATTTATTTCTTAATATGATTCAATAAGTATTATTACATTATTGAAATTCTTAATTCAAATATATGTATTTTATTGATTTAATTTTTATATAAAAATATTTTTCCGTTTTTTTATTTTATTACCATAATTGCGATCATGTTTCATATTTGAGGGATAAATATCCCAGATTTCATAATAAATGATTTCATTAGTGTGAATTATTTACATTCATATTGATATATGTTTTTTATTCTCTTAATTGATGTAATGTAGTAATTTTGTCTTATTCCAATTTAATATGTTTCTCCCCCATAATATATTATTTATAGTGTTTTAAATTAGGTTCTGTGGTTATGCATTTTCTTCATCAAGATTGTTCATTGTGTTAAAATTATATTGAAATAGATTAATGTTATCTATCATGGTGATTTTAAGATCCTTTTTCTTTTCTAATATTGTTTTAAAATAATAGGGGAGAGAATTGTTTTAGTGTAATATGATGTATGTTCTCATAATATTTTATCTCAAACCTTTATGTTCATATGAAGTCTATTGTTCTTATAGGATGCTCGGATTATGGTTAATGAAGATTGGGAAATGGAATCTTATTAGAGAGAGATTTAAAGGAATGAATATTGTATTCCTGATGAGTATTGTGATTGAAATCATGAATGAATTCATAGATTGAAGGGGTTTAAGGTTGAATTAGATTGTTCTTCCAAGAATAAATTTGTGTAGTTAATTAGTGATTCACAATGTCAATGTTTTTCAATATTTTAGAGATGTAGTGACTATATTTTTGGAATATGATGGATTGCAGGGATTCATGGAATAAATTATCCATTCACAATAAAGATTATGCTTGACTATCTTGGTTATTATTTTGGGTTCCCTTTACAATTCTTAGTTTTCACCTTTCCTCTCTCAAACACAAGGTGACTAGCTTCAACTCCCCATAATCTAGATGTCATTACAAAGATATCTATGGTTAGTTTAACCTTCCCAAATATTCATGTGTTCATTTATTCATCTTTCACCATTCTATAGAGTGTTTATCTCTTAATATGTATTCAATGTTTTGTTGATAAATGATATAAGGATCTTTTTAGATCATTTTTTGAGATTTATTCATTTCTATAGAAGAGGTAACCAGATTATTCCACCTAATTTCCTTTATTTATCTATGAAAATTGAGTTTTTCATGTTTAATAAGTGATATGTGACATCCATTTTTTTGAATTTGAAAGGATCATTATTCATATCATTTTTTAAAATTGATTTTATTAATCATTAGAAGATAATAATTTTGTTAAATCACATTAATAATATTTGTTGAAGAATAATGAAATTTATTTATAATAAATCACCAATTGAAATTTTATGAAATAAACTAATTATATTATATAAAATATGGAAATATATGAATTGTTATAAATTATAATAGCATGAAGTGGTTCATTACAATTATTTTGAATATTTTAATCATATTTTATAATTACATATCTGATAACATTTACATAAAAATAGAAAAAATGAACATATTTATGACATGATAATTTTTAATAATTGATAAATTGATAGTTTTCTAGATATAGGGAAAATGTTTTTATTTTATAATGACTATGAGTCTTGTTTATTTAAAATTATTTCAATTAGATGAATGATGATTTCAAGTCAGGTATTAAAATTCTCTAAAAAAGATATAATTAATATATCACATGTTAAGAAAGATTAATTTTTCTTGGTTGTAATTAATTTATTGGTTTGAGACTTTAAGAATGAATGTTTATATTATTTCGATATGATATTAATAAGATAGTGTTTTATTTAATTGACTATATTTTGGTATTTTTTTTATCTTGGTTGAAGGATTCAAATACATAAACATTACACATCCAAATGATATTTGATATTATGTTAAAACGTCATTTGTAGACTAATTAATTCTATTATTTTATTTTTTTAAACATAGAATTAATTCTCTGAGCATGTAATTTTAATGGTATATGTATCTAGGTACATATATGGGTGGATTAACATGTATTTTTTTAAAATAATCCAGTTAATTTTAGATGGAATTAAAATGGTTATCTTGTACTGATATAATGATTTTGGTTGAGCGAACCTCTTTTTTATTATAAAATTCTTGATTCCTTTATGATATGGCCATATTTTCCTTCCAAACAATATTTGAAACAATACATTAAGTATATATTTATGCTATATATATTTGGATCCTTTATTGGAATTTTTGATAAACATATGTGGTTGGAATGGTTTGATAAGCAATGGGATGTATGCCTAGGGATTGATTAATGAAATTATATGTTTCTAGTAATAATTTTTGTTGTGGTATGGGGCACCAGTTTTGAAGATTATGGTGGAATATGGTGGTTGATGTGAGGATACTTAGATTATGGATTTGAGGTTATGTGAAATAATTCTTGACACCAGTGTAGATGGGTAATGTCTAGAGAGGGTTTTTAATTGGATGATTACTTCAATATTAATGAATAATTGATGTCAAATAAACAATTTTGATTTAAATAACTAATTTTAATCTATAGGATAATATTTTATGATATTGACAATGAATACATCTATTTTATAGTATCATAGGATTACTCTTATATCAACAAACATTTTATGAAATGATATATAAATTATTGAAAGTACATGGTTCATTTTTGACGCATAGTCTGGATTATTATACACATGTGATTAAATGCAATGAATAAGATTTTCAATCAACAATTGTCTTGGAATTTTAATATTTTAATCATTTTATGAAAATAGATAATATAAATTAACTTCTTGAAAGAACCTAAATTTTCACTCATGTATGTATCCAATAAATTTAAGTCTAATTATTTATTATGGGCTTAACTGGTATTCTCAATGAGTTCAAAGAGGTTACATGGGTTTCTTGGGCATACTTGGAGCTCAGAACCCTAGTCCGTGGGAAATGTAAATTCCCCACATGGTTAGTATAAACAATGTGAGTTAGTCTAAATAGTTTCCCAAACCATGCAAGACCTAGGTAGTGGTACATCCAGGGTGCACGTTTTTCCATTACCGTGTTACGGGGGACACATGTCCATACAGATATCACAAAAAATGTATTATAACCCGATGCAAGAATGGCACACAATTTCTAAAAAACTGTGGGCCAAACCCGGTGGGGTTATCCTTGAAGAAAATTTCCATGCATTTTTGGTGAATTGTTTTCCAACCATGTGGCTAAACCTTATACCTCTTATTCTATTTGGTAAAAGAATAAAATTTCACTTAATTAATGTTTAACACCACTCCATCCCCTTTTTCTCATTCCAGTAAACAAGAGAGGTATACCTATCCCTTTTTGAATCTCTCAAAGTCACTCTCATTGTTTCTAATCCATATTCTTCCTCCAAACTCAAATGGGAACCACCTTCAACATGTTGGATGTGTATAGGTATGGACTCTATTCATCATGAGCGGTTAATCATTTTTTATTTGACCATGATAGTTATATAGAAGATCATATTCCCTTTTATCAAGGTTTGGATATGTTCTTAAGATTATTTTTGATCTAGGAACAACTAATGATTGATAGTATATGAGGAGTTTTGTATGATCTTAAGGTATGTTGTATATGGAACATCCCTCAAGTATTTCTATTTTATAGACATCCATTGATGTGTGTGCATCGATTTCATCGAGAATTCGCTATTTAATTCATGTTCCTTGTTTATTGTAATTTGAATTATATTATAAGACCATTTTTATATATTTGATACATAATTGGATTGTATAAGATAAATATAGACCTACCCAAGTAGAGTATTTTCCATAATTATGATTTTAGTAGATTGTTAGGACCATCTGCCCCACCATTTTGGTGGTTTTCCACTTGACCTTAACAAAGGAAATAGTTTCAATTAAATTAATTTGTTATAAATAGCTATCAAAATTATATGTAAGTTATAAATATTTAGGAAATTTCTAAATTATTTTATTAAACCTTATATTATAATAGAAAATTGTATCTTTATATATCACATGGAATTTATAAAAGTAAATAGATGACTTTGTTTCATGGTAATAACAACCTTTTCATTGATCAATAGAAGGTAAAAGAGTGAACAAAATGAATTTAATAGGGCTTAAATGAACTAATAAATGGTTCCATATCCTCCTAGCCATGTCACTTTTATGAAAGTAAAAATGAATAAACTAATTAAAATATTAAATAGATTGAGTATTATGTAGACTAAATTATTAAATGAATTGAGCATAATGTTCTTATTTTATATATACCATTAAATATTCATAGGAAATTTTTGACTTAAGCCAACTGTGGATTCTTGAGGGAATTCCATGAGAACTCGTCAATTCCATTCTGAATTGGGGATGCTCCTTCCTTAGGGAGATGCCCATCTTATAAACTGATCCTTGTTTACTAGTGAATGACCGACATGATGAAGTATAATCCATAAATTATAATTTTAGGATTCCATGTGTACGCTCCTTGGATTCAACATAATGTTTTGGAGCAGTAGCACCATGTATTCTTCCTCAGTCATTTCCTAACCATTTTATATAGGATAACATTCAGGGACTCAGTTAGAATCATATTATAGTGGGATACATTGTGTTATGCCCCCTGTATTATATAAGGACATCACTTATATATAGGCTACAGGTTATCACTGACTTATCTTGACCCATGAGGTCATGGATTCCTTGATTGTTACAATGGATCCTCATCCTTATTATCACCATTATAGTATACCCTATTACATCATGGATCCTTTATGATTACTGTCATGATATGATGTCATTGATGGTCATACCTCAGATGACATATTATATAAATTAAAAATAATTTAATTAATAAAATTTTCTCATGTTTAGTGGCATTACATGATGTGGATGATGTAGATATCTAGGTATTTACAGTGATATATATATTAAAATTAGTATTTCTATTCCATGACCCCCTAATCTAAGAGTTTATTCATTATTTTATAACATTAACATGATTAAAAAAATAGAACCCTATGTACCAACCATTTTAGATGTATTGGAATGATATATTACACACATTATACCTGAAATACATTGGGAAATAGGATTTAAAAATTTGAGGCATAATAAAATGAAAAAAATGTATCCTTGAAACTCATTCAAAGGATTCCTCTTCATTACATAGGGAAAATAAACATAGTAAGGGTGATATCAAATCATTATTATGGGTATGTAATGAGGAAGAAATACCAAATCAATGAGAATAAATAATCATGTAAAATTAAATAACTGATAACACGTTCAATTCAATTAACAAGATAAAGAATATTCAATATGGAAAGGTATGAAACTAAAACACTTTCCATTTTATTAGTGACATAAAAAGTAAATGTATCCATAGATATGTCAATGAAAAATATCGTGGATGAAAAATATCTGAAACTAAATTAGGTAAAATATTAATTATTGGAATAAATGTTTTCTAGGTACATGGAACTATTACCTTCAATAACCTTTACAAGATTGAATAACTATCAAGTAAAAACCAATCTAATTTGGCAATTTATTTTGTCTCATGAGACTAGTAATACATCGAGGGGAAATCTATAACGAGGATGACCCATGTCATACCCATCAAAAGCATTACTCATTTTTAATAATAAATTTAAATAACAATAAAACTTCCATATCAAATATCCATATTTAATGTAGGATACTTATTTATTAGTTATTCCCCATTTAATCAAATAACTATCAAAGTAAATACCGAATGGAAAATGATATATGTTTTAGGAAATAATAGTATCCCTCATATCAAAATATGTATATTCAAGGAAATTTATATGAAAAAATTATTACCATAAAGTTATTTTTTCAAGATAAAGTTAAAAATCACAAAATGTAGTGAGATTTCAAAGATAATCATTAAAAATATTCTTGAGGAAAATAATCTTTAAAAATTATATAGTATTCCCAACAACCTTGAGACAATAAAATAAAAATCCCTATGAAGTAAAAAAAGAAAAAAATACAGTATCATGAGAATAAATAGATTCATAATATAAAATTTCATGTCATAGTTTAAACACTATATAAATGTGAATTGGTGCATAACAACAAATAAGTCTCAATAAAATGTAAATTGAGATGAAATATCTTATATTAACATTAATTTTATTAGGCGGTATTTATAAAACTTTAGAGATGTTTAAAATAAATTAAAAAAAATAATACCATAACTATATTCATTTTAATAATATCACATATCATCTTATTATAATATTTTATTACCAATTTTTTATAATCTTTCATTATTTTCACTATTTCGGGTGCTAATTTCCATGTTCTCCCAAGTATGTTTTGACAGTTCATTTATTTATCCTATTAATTAGATCATTATTTCATAATAAAAAATTGTAAACCATGATATTAATATTATATATATTCAATAAATATTCATACTAAGAATAATCATTAATTTTTGGAGATAATAAATTACAGGCACCTGTCATAGAGATTGTAGGTCATTCGTACACCTGAATGACTCTTTCATGAATTTGTTGAATTTAAAAGAATGAATACAAATGATACATATTTATATTCTAATTATAGTATAAAATCAATGTCAAATATTTTAAATAGGTTTATTTAGACCATCATTTTCACATTCCATGTATCGTGTGAATGAATCAAAACACATTGAGGGGGTGGTAGTCCACACTTCCACTAATGATTTTACCATATTGAAAAAAATGGAAATTATTTTAGTATGTGTTATAGAATAATTATTTAGTATTAATTAAATAATAAATATCATATATATATCATATAAAAATAGATTTTCCATCAAAATTCCCACCTTGATTGGTAGTAAATGAAAAAATAAACATTTATCATTTCGTGAGGTGGTAGTTCGTAGTACATGTAATGAATATGTTATTTACACATTAGATGAATGTGTGTGTAAGTGTAGGTCAAAACATTATCATAAAAACATCCTATTAAATTTATGATATTTTTATTTTATATAATATTGAAATCTTGAGAGATTAGGGATTGTAAAATAGAAAAAAAAACTCAAGGAAGATTGGAACCTCTTAATCAGGTAACTCCATTTTGATTAAACCAAAAGGATTTCTTGGACTGATTACAGTCTAATTGTAGGCATCAAAAGTGAATTTAAGGATTTTTGGAATCTATTTGGGCAGGCTTGTCCATACCTAAGTGGTTTTAGTTTTTTGAATAAGTTGGAGGGTTGGAGTCCTTTTATATAGAAGGAAAAGACTCAATTGGAATTTTTTAAAAAAATGTTATTTGTATCCACCTTTTTAAATAAAATTTTCTTCAAAAAATAACCAAACTAAATAATTTAAGGTTTATGGTCTTTATACGAACAAAAAAAGTGTCTTGGAAAAGTGGATAGGTCATTTGGTCCATTAAGTTATTGGTTTACTCCTTTATTAAGAATAATTTTTGAATGACATTTATAAATAAATTTAATTGCATTCACTAAAATGTTTTGTTAAAAAATATGATGGATTGAAGGGATTCATAGAATAAATTATCCATTCACAATAAATATTATGCGTGACCATCTTGGTTATTATTTTGGGTTCCCTTTACAATTCTCAGTTTTCACCTTTCCTCTCTCAAACACAAGGTGACTAGCTTCAACTCCCCATAATCTGGAGGTCATTAAAAAGATATCTAAGGTTAGTTTAACCTTCCCAAATATTCATGTGTTCATTTTTTCGCCTTTCACCATTATATAGAGGGTTTATCTCTTAATATGTATTCAATGTTTTGTTGATAAATGATATAAGGATCTTTTCAGATCGTTTTTTGAGATTTATTCATTTCTATAGAAGAGGTAACCAGATTATTCCACTTGATTTTCCTTTATTTCTCTATGAAAATTGAGTTTTTCATGTTGAATAAGTGATATGTGACATCAATTTTTTTGAATTTGAAAGGATCATTATTCATATCATCTTTTAAAATTGATTTTATTAATCATTAGAAGATAATAATTATGTTAAATCACATTAATAATATTTGTTGAAGAATCAAGAAATTTATTTATAATAAATCACCAATTGAAATTTTATGAAATAAAATAATTATATTATATAAAATATGGAAATATATGAATTGTTATATATTATAATATCATGAAGTGGTTCATTACAATTATTTATAATATTTTAATCATATTTTATAATTACATATCTGATAATATTTACATAAAAATAGAAAAAATGAACATATTTATGACATATTAATTTTTAATAATTGATAAATTGATAGTTTTCTAGATAGAGGGAAAAAGTTTTTATTTTATAATGACTATGAGTCTTGTTTATTTAAAATTATTTCAATTAGATGAATGATGATTTCAAGTCAGGTACTAAAATTCTCTAAAAAAGATATAATTAATATATCACATGTTAAGAAAGATTAATTTTCTTGGTTGTAATTAATTTATTGGTTTGAGACTTTATGAATGAATGTTTATATTATTTCGATATGATATTTATAAGATAGTGTTTTATTTAATTGACTATATTTTGGTATTTTTGTTTATCTTGGTTAAAGGCTTCAAATACATAAACAATACACATCTAAATGATATGTGATATTATGTTAAAACGTCATTTGTAGACTAATTAATTCTATTATTTTCTTTTTTTAAACATAGAATTAATTCTCTGAGCATTTAATTTTAATGGTATATGTATCTAGGTATATATATGGGTGGATTAACATGTATTTTTTTTAAAATAATCCAGTTAATTTTAGATGGAATTAAAATGGTTGTCTTGTACTGATATAATTATTTTGGTTGAGCGAACCTCTTTTTTATGATAATATTCTTGACTCCTTTATGATATGGCCATATTTTCCTTTCAAAAAAAATTTGAAACAATACATTAAGTATATATTTATGCTCTATATATTTGGATACTTTATTGGAATTTTTGATAAACATATGTGGTTGGAATGGTTTGATAAGGAATGGGATGTATGCCTAGGGATTGATTAATAAAATTACATGTTTCTAGTAATAATTTTTATTGTGGTATCGGGCACCAGTTTTGAAGATTATGGTGGAATATGGTGGTTGATGTGAGGATACTTAGATTATGGATTTGAGGTTATGTGAAATAATTATTGACACCAGTATAGATGGGTAATGTCTAGAGAGGGTTTTTTTTAATTTGATGATTACTTCAAGATAAATTAATAATTGATGTCAAATAAACAATTTTTATTTAAATAACTAATTTTAATCTATAGGATACTATTTTATGATATTTACAATGAATACATCTATTTTATAGTATCATCAGATTACTCTTATATCAACAAACATTTTATAAAATGATATATAAATTATTGAAAGTACATGGTTCATTTTTGACGCATAGTCTGGATTATTATACACATGTGATTAAATGCAATGAATAAGATTTTCAATCAACAATTGTCTTGGAATTTTAATATTTTAATCATTTTATGAAAATAGATAATATAAATTAACTTCATGAAAGATCCTAAATTTTCACTCATGTATGTATCCAATAAATTTCAGTCTAATTATTTATTATGGGCTTAATTGGTATTCTCAATGAGTTCAAAGAGGTTACATGGGTTTCTTGGGCATACTTGGAGCTCAGAACCCTAGTCCGTGGGAAATGTAAATTCCCCACATGGTTAGTATAAACAATGTGAGTTAGTCTAAATAGTTTCCCAAACCATGCAAGACCTAGGTAGAGGTCCATCCTGGGTGCATGTTTTTCCATTACCGTGTTACGGGGGACACATGTCCATACAGATATCACAGAAAATTTATTATAACCCGATGCAAGAGTGGCATACAATTTCTAAAAAACTTTGGGCCAAACCCGGTGGGGTTAACCTTGAAGAAATTTTCCATGCATTTTTGGTGGATGGTTTTCCAACCATGTGGCTAAACCTTATACCTCTTCTTCTTTTTGGTAAAAGAATAATATTTCACTTAATTAATGTTTAACACCACTCCATCCCCTTTTTCTCATTCCAGTAAACAACAGAGGTATACCTATCCCTTTTTGAATCTCTCAAAGTCACTCTCATTGTTTCTGATCCATATTCTTCTTCCAAACTCAAATTTGAACCACCTTCAACATGTTGGATGTGTATAGGTATAGACTCTATTCAACATGAGCGGTTAATCAATTTTTTATTTGACCATGATAGTTATTTGTAAGATCATATTCCCTTTTATCAAGGTTTGGATATGTTCTTAAGATTATTTTTGATCTAGGACAAACTAATGGTTGATAGCATATGAGGAGTTTTGAATGATCTTAAGGTAGGTTGTATATGGGACATACCTCAAGTATTTCCATTTTATAGACATCCATTGATGTGTGTGCACCGATTTCATCGAGAATTGCCTATTTAATTCATGTTCCTTGTTTATAGTAATTTGAATTATATTATAAGACCATTTTTATATATTTGATACATAATTGGAGTATATAAGATAAATATAGACCTCCCCAAGTAGAGTATTTTCCATAATTATGATTTTAGTAGATTGTTAAGACCATCTGCCCCACCATTTTGGTGGTTTTCCACTTGACCTTAACAAAGGAAATAGTTTAAATTAAATTAATTTGTTATAAATAGCTATCACAATTATATGTAAGTTATAAATATTTAGGAAATTTCTAAATTATTTTATTAAACCTTATATTGTAATAGAAAATGTTATCTTTATATATCACATGACATTTATAAAAGTAAATATATGACTTTGTTTCATGGTAATAACAACCATTTCATTGATCAATAGAAGGTAAAAGAGTGAACCAAATGAATTTATTAGGGCTTAAATGAACTAATAAATGGTTCCATGTCCTCCTAGCCATGTCACTTTTATGAAAGTAAAAATGAATAATCTAATTAAAATATTAAATAGATTGAGTATTATGTAGACTAAATTATTAAATGAATTGAGAATAATGTTCCTATTTTATATATACCATTAAATATTCATAGGAAATTTTTAACATAAGATAACCTTGGATTATTGAGGGAATTCCATGAGAACTCTTCGATTCCATTCTGAATTGGAGATGCTCCTTCCTCAGGGAGATGCCCATCTTAGAAACTGATCCTTGTTTACTAGTGAATTAACTATATGATGAAGTATAATTCATAAATTTAATTATAGGATTCCATGTGTACGCTCCTTGGATTCAACATAATGTTTTGGAGCAGTAGCACCATGTATTCTTCCTCAGTAATTTCCTAACAATTTTATATAGGATAACATTCAAGGACTCAGTTAGAATCATATTATAGTGTAATACATTGTGTTATGCCCCCTGGATTATATAAGGACATCACTTATATATAGGCTACAGGTTATCACTGACTTATCTTGACCCATGAGGTCATGGATTCCTTGATTGTTACAATGGATCCTCATCCTTATTATCACCATTATAGTATACCCTATTACATCATGGATTCTTTATGATTATTGTCATGATATGATGTCATTGATGGTCATACCTCAGATGACATATTATATAAATTAAAAATAATTTAATTAATAAAATTTTCTCATGTTTAGTGGCATTACCTGATGTGGATGATGTAGATATCTAGGTATTTACAGTGATATATATATTAACATTAATATTTCTATTCCATGACCCCATAATCTAAGAGTTTATTCATTATTTTATGACATTAACATGATTATAAAAATAGATACCCTATGTACCAACCATTTTAGATGTATTGGAATGATATATTACACACATTATACCTGAAATACATTGGGAAATAGGATTTAAAAATTTGAGGCATAACAAAATGAAAAACATGTATCCTTAAAACTCATTCAAAGGATTCCTCTTTATTACATAGGGAAAATAAACATAGTAAGGGTGATCTCAAATCATTATTATGGGTATGTAATGAGGAAGAAATACCGAATCAATGAGAATAACTAATCATGTAAAATTAAATAACTGATAACACGTTCAATTCAATTAACAAGATAAAGAATATTCAATATGGAAAGGTATAAAACTAAAACACATTCCATTTTATTAGTGAAATAAAAAGTAAATGTATCCATAGATATGTCAATGAAAAATATCATGGATGAAAAATATCTGAAACTAAATTAGGTAAAATATTAATTATTGGAATACATGTTTTCTAGGTACATGGAACTATTACCTTCAATAACCTTTACAAGATTGAATAACTATCAAGTAAAAACCAATATAATTTGGCCATTTATTTTGTCTCATGAGACTAGTGATACATCGAGGGGAAATCTATAACGAGGAAGACCCATGTCATACCCATCAAAAGCATTACTCATTTTTAATAATAAATTTAAATAACAATAAAACTTCCATATCAAATATCCATAATTAATGTAGGATACTTATTTATTAGTTATTCACCATTTAATCAAATAACTATCAAAGTAAATACCGAATGTAAAATGATATATGGTTTAGGAAATAATATTATCCCTCATATCAAAATATGTATATTCAAGGAAATTTATATGAAAAAATTATTACCATAAAGTTATTTTTTCAAGATAAAGTTAAAAATCACAAAAGGAAGTGAGATTTCAAAGATAATCATTAAAAATATTCTTGAGGAAAATAATCTTTAAAAATTATATAGTATTCCCAACAACCTTGAGACAATAAAATAAAAATCCCTATGAAGTAAAAAAAGAAAAAAATACAGTATCATGAGAATAAATAGATTCATAATATAAAATTTCATGTCATAGTATAAACACTATATAAATGTGAATTGGTGCATAACAACAAATAAGTCTCAATAAAATGTAAATTGAGATGAAATATCTTATATTAACATTTATTTTATTAGGCGGTATTTATAAAACTTTATAGATGTTTAAAATAAATTAAAAATAATAATACCATAACTATATTCATTTTAATAATATCACATATCATCTTATTATAATATTTTATTACCCATTTTTTATAATATTTCATTATTTTCACTATTTCGGGTGCTAATTGCCAGGTTCTCCCAAGTATGTTTTGACAGTTCATTTATTTATCCTATTAATTAGATCATTATTTCATAATAAAAAATTGTAATCCATGATATTAATATTATATATATTCAATAAATATTCATACTAAGAATAATCATTAATTTTTGGAGATAATAAATTACATGCACCTGTCATAGAGATGGTAGGTCATTCGTACACCTGAATGATTCTTTCATGAATTTGTTGTATTTAAAATAATGAACACAAATGATACATATTTATATTCTTATTATAGTATAAAATCAATGTCAAATATTTTAAATAGGTTTATTTAGACCATCTTTTGCACATTCCATGTATCGTGTGAATGAATCAAAACACATTGAGGGGGTGGTAGTCCACACTTCCACTAATGATTTTACCATATTGAAAAAATGGAAATTATTTTAGTATGTGTTATAGAATAATTATTTAGTATTAAATAAATAAGAAATATCATATATATATCATATAAAAATATATTTTCCATCAAAATTCCCACCTTGATTGGTGGTAAATGAAAAAATAAACATTTATCATTCGTGAGGTGGTAGTTCGCAGTACATGTAATGAATATGTTATTTACACATTAGATGAATGTGTGTGTAAGTGTAGGTCAAAACATTATCATAAAAAAATCCTATTAAATTTATGATATTTTTCTTTTATATAATATTGAAATCCTGAGAGATTAGGGATTGTAAAATAGAAAAAAAAAACTCAAGGAAGATTGGAACCTCTTAATCAGGTAACTCCATTTTGATTGAACCAAAATGATTTCTTGGACTGATTACAGTCTAATTGTAGGCATCAAAAGTGAATTTAAGGATTTTTGGAATCTATTTGGGCAGGCTTGGCCATACCTAAGTGGTTTGAGTTTTTTGAAGAAGTTGGAGGGTTGGAGTCCTTTTATATAGAAGGAAAAGACTCAACTGGAATTTTTAAGAAATGTTATTTGTATCCACCTTTTTAACTAAAATATTCTTCAAAAAATAACCAAACTGAATAATTTAAGGTTTATGGTCTTTATACGAACAAAAAAAGTGTCTTGGAGAAGTGGATAGGTCATTTGGTTCACTAAGTTATTGGTTTAGTCCTTTATTAAGAATAATTTTTGAATGACAATTATAAATAAATTTAATTGCATTCACTAATATTTTTTGTTAAAAAATATGGTTAGATTAAAATAAATTATACAATATTAGGATTCTAAATATTGAATACATTTTAAAAAATTCAAATAAAATTATTGGCAAAAATTAATTTAAATTTAATATCGCAGACAACACGATAATACTAGTTTTTGAAGTAAAAGTATCCAAAAGATTTCTTTTTTATATAGTTAATTTCAAAGTAAAATATATTTAAATAACCTACATTTTAATACATAATAGGGAAAATTGTGTAATTATACAATAAAAATAATTTTAAATTTTAGTTAAATATATAATGAAAATCGATTAAAAAGATTTTTTGAACTAATATTCAGTGTTTTCACTATTCTTTAAAAATGAAACTTTACAGAAAAATAATAAAAAAAATTAAAATAGCATATGTCTATTGTTTTTAATTAAATTATGATGCTTATTTTGAAAATTTTAATTAATTTAATTTTAAAAAATTGTATTTAATGTAGTTTCTCCAATATAAATTGACAAAACTACCTTTATAAAAATATAGTATTTTATGTATCATATTTTATTTTTTCATATATTGTGCATATCAAATATGTTGATTGAATATAAAAAAATATTTTTTTTGAATAATATATATATATATATATATTAAATTAATATCACTCACTAATTGTAATTAATTTAATTTATTAGGATAAAACATAATTATGAACATAAAATTAGTTTTCTATAAAAATATCCCATTTATATTATATTATTTTTTATTTCCATTTACAATTTATTTTAAACCAATGAATAAATTTTAGAATTTATGTAAACCAATTATTTTCATATTTTAGTTAATACTATTCATAACTGGTAATTTAAGGGTTGGTTTATGTCTTCCTATATTAAATAATAATGTTTTATTAATATATGATTGCTTGAAAAGACTTTGTCTTCCATGTAACACAATCCGTTGAAGAAACATTTTTTTTGCGTGTGTCACATGCTAATATAGTATCATTTTAATTTAAAGATATAAATTATATTTATTTTATATAATATAGTAAATATATTATAAATTCTGGGGATATTATATTCTCTTATGCACTTAGTGATGCATGTGATACACTCTAAAACAATACAATGTTCATACTTTATAAATTTGCGGTGTTACATTCTCCCAAGAATAACTAAATCGCATCCTTGCAATTTATGATTTATCTCATTAATCTAGAGATTGATATATGAAAATATACTATTATTGAAAACCCAACATCAGAAATAGATTTAATGACACGTCTTCTTAATAGGAGATAAATGAATGTACAATGGGTACATAACTAGATTATCTAGAAGAAGAACATAGCTGGAAATGGAAACATGGATATAGAAGAAAAAAATGTACCAATAATTTTATAATGGAGTGTGTAATAGCACATATTCAGCAAAAAGTTGTTGAATATAGAACCATAATATGCAGGTGATAATAATGGTCCTTGACATCATAAAAAATGATTATAATATGACAAAAAAATTTGTTTCAAGACCAGTTTCAATATTTTTGGGGGATTTTTTCACTCTATATAATTAAATAATAGTTTTTTCATAAACAAAATATTATGATTTTGTTGTTCCCTGAACTAATACTACATAATTTCATTGCACAAATTCTATAGTAGGGTGTAGTAGTACATCAATTTCAAAATCCTCATCCAAAAATAATCTTAAACCATTTTGTAAATGACCAAATTTTACAAAAGATTATTATCTAATAATTTGGATGTATGGTTACTAGATTTCCTAAATGAACATAACAATAGAAATTAATCAATACGAAGAAACTCTAAATTTTCTCATTCCAAACAAGGGAATAACTTCATCATGTATCCTTTTAAAATATGGTAATTGCTTGAATCACCATAAAACCTTATTGGAAATATTCATTCATCCTTATTACTTATGTAAGATACATGTCATTGGATAAAAATATTAAATAAAAAAGTGTTGTAAAATCCTTGAATGATATTATAGACCACTTTTCTCCATTATATTAATCAATTCTATGATATTTATCACTTATCCAAATCAATCATTTCTTCATCATCATCTCAAACTCAAGAAAATATTAAGGGTTGTCTATCCTTAATAATGTATTTTATAAAAATTTTAACATTCTACTGAATAAATTATCTTATTACCATTAATCCAATGATCTAAAATATTTGTTGAAAAATTACAACAATATAATTTATATATATATATATATCATAAATTATATGATCAAAATATAATAAATAAAATATTTTTAAAACTTATTTATTAGATCCATATATAGAATAACATTAATCAGTTCCCTTTGGTTGTGTTGATAACAAATGATTGAACCTGATCCCATATCTTCATCAGAGGTATATTCTATTGACAGTTTGGGCATTCATTTTCATAGTGACACATATCCGTGTTTTTGTAACATTGAATTGTAGTTTCTTCTTTCATTACTTTTCATTATTTTTCATAGGAATCCTTTTCTCCACACTTATGGGAAAATAAAAATCTTTACAATAATTTACCAGGGTGATTCTTTCTATGGTTATCACATTTTGTAAAATCATTCTTTTCCTTCATCTTCATTGAGTCATTCCATTTTTTATGGCGCTTAGATAACCTCTTCTTTTCTTTTTTTTCCATTAAATATATTGACTCTAGAAAAATACATCTATGACTTCATGGAACATAAAACTAAATCTTCATATGAATAAATTTTTTGAGACACTAGTTCTTTTCATAGAAAAAGATTTAGTAATTAAAACAATTTATAAATATTTCTTTACATGTTTCATTGAAAATCCATAACATACCTTGATAACCTTTTAAGGGCAGCTTCATACTCCACTACAATTTATTCCTTCATTTTATTTAAACTAAGGAACTTTCTCTTCATCATAGTACTTTGACTATGAGGGTATAATTAATTGATGAATATAACCTCAAAATTCCTCTATTCAGTGAGTTCTATTTTTTTTTCCTCCCTAGTATTCCATATCTAAGACCACCAATGGTTAGGATCACCATGGAAACAATAGAAATCATTTTTAACATTTTATTTTTTACTTCATTACAAGGCTGCAAATATAATATCAAAATAATTAATCCATATTTAATTTACATTTTGAATAGTATTCATAGTAAATGATGGGGTCCTATTTCACATAAATAAATAAATAAAAAGATATTCTCAACTTAGAATAGGTTTTTCCACCCCGTCAAGGTTTTTAGTCATAACCTAATTTGGGCTCCACAAAATATCTATAAATTTCTAAGTCCCAATACTAGCTACATTGAATTTATCAAAAGAAACACCTATATATTGAAAATGAGTGTTCCACACATCTTCCATCGTAGTTATATTTATAGACAATGACATATATTATATTATCTTATAAAATTATGAACTTTCTATAACTCTAAACATGGTATAACACAAAATGATAATTTATGAATCATAAATCCTATAATCATAAACATTGATTACTTTGGGGAAATATTTACTTTAAAATCATTCATAAAGGTAAGTAAAGAAATTATGAACTATCCTATGAATACCACCTAGGAGTTTCAAACAAGGGGCCCAATAATTATTTTTTCATGTACCTGGTTACACCGGGTTATGCCCAACACACCTTTTCAGAGTTGTTACTCCTAGGTACATCAGTTGCAGAACCAAGCCCTATTGTATTATCTATAAAATGATATATTTTATAGAATTACCACATAATTTATACTTGACCAATATTCTAGGATGTTCTTCTATAAAAATTCTCTAAGTCTAACATAAGGTTATGTTGCTTAATTTATGTTTCTTAAATCTAGATACCAATGTTTCTACTAAAGTTCTTTTGATACCTACTATAACAACCCAAACCTAGAAGCCTAGAGTTAATACATTATTTTATTACATTGTAATAATTATAATGATTCCATTCCCAAGGGAAATATCAGTTTACCAGTCTTAGAAAAATATATTTCATATATTAAATCCACAATACATTTATAAATTGAAAATACAATCATAATACAAAATAAAATGGAATAAACTATATCCTTCGAAACTCATTTAAAATAATTCTCTTCATAACTTGGGGAAAGGAAACATAATATTTGTGTGGTAAAATTTTCAATAAGGGTCAGTAAAGTGGAAGAAATAAGAATCAATGAGAATAACTCAACATATAAAGGTAAATAACTGATAACACATTTCATTCAAATAATAAGATAAGGAAAATCTAGTATAGAAAAGAATGAAACTGAAATACATTCCATTTGATCAATGAATTAAATATTAAATTTATCAATAGATATGTTAATTAAAGATACCATGGATTAATAATAAATAAATTAAATGTGGTAAATTGGTAATTACTGAAGTCCATGTTTCCTAGGTATATGGAACCATTACTGTCAAGACCAATCAATAGACGGTTTAGCTATCAGGTAAAAAACCATATATTTTGGCCACCTATTCCATGTTATGAGAGTAATGATGTATCAAGGGGATATATATGTCCATCCCCAACCAATTAATACTTGTAAAAATCATCCCTCATATCTAATAATTATTTTAAATAATAAAAAATATTCCCTATAAAATGTCTATATTATTCCTCAGTTAATCAAATAATTGTCAAAGTGAACACCGAATGTAATATGATATAAGGTTTAAGAAATAATAATATACCTACAATTCAACTATGGACATATAAGTAAATTTATAACTAAATATTATTACTATAAATTTATTTTTTCTATTGAACATTAACAATCACAAAAGAAAGTAAGTTTACAAACATATTCATTAAGAACATTATTGAGGAAGATGAACTTTAAACATTCCATATCATCCCATACCACTTTCATAAATTTATATAATAATACCCATGAAGTAATAAAATAAAACTTTTTGTACCATTATGTTATGGATATTCATGATATAACATATCAAATTTAAGTATAAACACCATATAAAAATGAATTTTTGTATAACAAAAAATAAGCCTCAATGAAATGCAAAGTGGGATGAAGTCCCTTACCATAACCTTTTTTATTGTGGTATTAATAAACATGTATAGTGTTTAAAATATTTTAATAACTTATAAAATAACCATACTAATGTTTATAATATCATATATTATCTTTTTATAACATTTTATTACCCTTTTTTAACAATTATTCCTTATTTTCACTATATTGGGTGTTAACTGTGTAGTTTTTTCATGTATGTTTTGACTTGCCATTTTTACTCATAACAATGAGATCATAATTTCATAATCTACAAAATGTAAAAAATTATTTAATTTCCTATATATAAAATATATATTTATATAATAACTTATAATATATGGATTTAAGAAATAGAAGTCACTGTTGATAGAGATGGGAGGCCTTACGTATGCATGAACACTATTTTCATTTCGTTTTCATATTTAAAATAATGAAATTAAATTATAAATCTTTAAATTATAATCATAGTATCATATATTTTTCAAATATTTTACTTTGTTTTATTAAAACCATCTTATATACGTTTCATGTATAGTGTGAATGACTCACGTCGCCTTGAGGGAGCAGTAGTATGCACTTCCACAAACGATGTTACAATATTCCTTCAAAAATGGAATGTATAAGGGTATATGTCATAAAATAATTATTGAAAAAAAATTAAAAATAAATAAACTGAATATATATAATATATAAATATATTTTCCATTATAATTCCCACAATGAGAGGCAATAAAGGAAGAATGAATAATTATTGTTTCATGTGATGCAAGTTCATTGTACACGCAATCAATATAATCACTAAAAATAAAATGGATGTGTGTGTATGTATAGCTAAAAACCATATCCAAATAATATAAAAATGTTGTGAGGATACTATTTATTGTATTAAAAACATAAATAAAAAGTTTTATTGGATTAGGGAATGGAAATAATATTAAAAATCCTGAGGATGTTTACTAACTCTTAAACGGGTAACTCTTTTTGGTTTATACCGAAAGGCATCCATGGATTGATTACTATCAAAAGGGAGAAATAAATAATTAAGGGAGGGATTTTGGGAATATATTTGGGCAGATCATGGAATATCTTATGTAGTTTATGAGGTGTGAAGAAGTGGAAGGGTTGGTGTGATTTTATCGGGAAGGAAAAAGAGTCAGTTACCATTTTTGAAAATAAGTAAGGTTTGGCCAAATTCTTAACTAAAAGATCATCCAAAACCAACCTTACTGAATAATGGAAGATGAATGGAATAATTATGGATAGACAATGGGTATTGGATAAGTGTATATATCATTTTGGCCCCTATGTTAAAGGATTAGTCCTTTGTAAATATAACTTTTACCATAATAATCGAAATTAATATTAAATACCTTGACTTATATTTTTGGTCAAAAAAATTGAAATTATTCGACATTATTAATTAGTCTTCTTAAAAATCTGGAATCTATTTTTACATATTCCAATCACATAAGTGGAATAAATTAATTTTAATTTAATCCCGTGGATTTGAAGACAATTCAGGTTTTTAGAGTAAGAAGGTTTGAATGTTTACTTTCTTTTTATAGGAAATTACAATGTGAAAATGATTTAAATGACCAAAATTTTATTAATTCCTAAAAATGTGATTCATTTATACATAAAAAACAACCTAAAATATAATTTATCCTTATAATTAAATTATATGAGAAACCATCATTGAATTAAAATTCATCATTTTTCACTATTCATTTAAAAAATGAAACTTCAAAGAAAAATTCCAAATATTTACCCATAAATATTTTTTATTTTTCTCTTTTAAAGTTAATTTTTATTTTTTATATATATAGTTTATTAATGATCCAAAAAATTGTATTTAAAATAGGTTCTCTATTAAAAGGTAGCTAAACTACCTTTATAAAAAATATTTTATTTTATTTGTAATGTTGGGTTTCTTTTAATATTGTTCCCATAATATATATTATATTTATATAAAAAATATTTTATTGGATAAGAAATATATATATTATATTAACATCACTCACTAATTTTAATTTATTTTATTTATTAGGATAAAAAAAACTTTGTGAGAATAAAAATAGTTCTATATAAAAACATTCCCTCTATTTCAAATTGGTTGTTATATCCATTTATAATTAATTTGTAATAAATTACTTCATTTAATATTATTTATAGGAAAAATTATTTCACAATTTAGTTAATAATATTCATATACCCTAAATAAAAATCTATGATAAGTCTAAATATATAAATAATAATTTTTTTAAAACAATTTGGTTTGGAAAGACTTGGTCTTGTGTGTATAACATTCCATTAGAGAAACGTGTTGTTGTGTGTGTTGAATGCTATATTGGTTTAAAACACATTGAAATATATAAATTATATTTAATTTATATAAAATATTAAATATATTATAAATTCTCATGATATATTATTCTTTAACGTGCTTAGTGATGCATGTAATACACTCTATCAAATAAAATGTCCTTATATTAGAATTTAGGGGTGTTATATATATATATATATATATATATATATATATATTCCTACAAACAATCACATTATATTGTCCAAACTGGATGGTATAGATATAATTGGGGGTGGCCAACTAATATTTATCTCACACTCTATCCAGGTTTCCATTGGTACCCAAGAATATTACATGTATGGAGGTGTTGACAAGGGGAATAGTTCGACCTTGGACACCTAATATTTATTTCCTTCATTAGGATAATGCTTGGTATTAGATAACCACGATGGAGCTCATGAATAATGGACAATTTTTTTATACTTTTTTCTTCTTATGTATGTCATTTATTTAGTACTACTCTGTATACATATTTCATAATTTTTAGAGACATTACATAAGTTGTTATCAAATATTTTATATGATTGAGTCTCCAACATTTATTATCATTACCAATTTATTCTGTTATATATTATTCCTGTCTTATTCTGCTTTGGTGGGTTACTAAGCCAGTGATAATACTATATATTATCTACCATGATATATGTTGGTTAAACAGATTATCTTATTTACCTATAATATTACTCATCATATTTGATCTATTCTTGTGATGAGGGAATATTCTCCCCATAGAAACACATAAGGTATTTTCTTCTAGTTAGTCGCCTCTATATTTCAAGGATTTACCCTTGATCCCATGTAGAAAATTGGCTTCCAAGAACCATTAAGTGGAACCCGAGTTCCGGAAGTCACAAAGTGGTATTAGAGGATTCATTTATTTATATACTATTTGGTAAGAATATATAATATATTAGTAAAAATTTCAAACATGGGTATAATCCATCCTTGGGCATAGCTTACCCCTGTTCGGGGTAGTTGCTGATTTTCCAAAAATAATAATAATTTTTATATATTTTTACTATTATAATTTATGTCATTTGACCTTTAGGTGACACAAATCTTTTGTGATGGTTATTTTTGTTATTATGATTGATAATTTCATTTATTCTTGTCCGGATGTGATGAGGTCAAAAATCATTTTCACATAAATCATTATAGGAACCCGGAATTCAAATTCCAGGCGTATTTCATTCCATATAGATACATTTTTATTGATTTAAATACTTTTGTTTCTGGTGATTATTACATGATATATAGTTATTATATATTCCTATGATTTTAATATATTACTTCAGGTTTCATGATCCATTATTTTTCTCTGATGTGGTGACTTCCAATTTCAAATCATGAGGTTTATGTAGAGTCATGGGATTAAATGGGTTACTTACCGAATAAATCCATAAAATAAAACACATTACATTTTGATACTGAATGTTGTCATAGTATACTAGAAATTAGATTTCAATCGATTTCATTTATAAGGTGTATGCGCCACAATTTCCTGGAATGGAAATCCATTTTAACCAGAAAGTTATATATTTTTATAATAAAATGAAAATTAAAAATAAAAACATGACAAGAAAAAAAATGGTTTCCAGTAAATGAAGAGGATTTGTTTAATTGAATCTTCATCTACTTGAACCTTGGTAATTTTAACATGATCACTTACCAATAAAATTCCTCATAAGAGGGAATTTGGGGTAATATACCTTTGGAAGTTGTAACACCCCTAGATTTTATGAGACAATTTCTTTGATGTCTTGTGTTGTATGATACACCAAGATTATCTTTCACTATACACAATAATGTATTAGCTTGCAATATACGCAACACTACACTTGGATATTGTTACACATAATTTCACGTTCTTTTGATATAACTCATTTCATGAAACACTGAGTATATATTTTTTTCAACGTATAAAAGAACTATGTTTGGATTAATTTATACGACACACTAATGGAAATTTTCACTAGACACACACTCACTTGGCCGGTGTTACATGCTAGAGTGACCTTCCTCGATAGATTTCATTGTACGCAATACCGATTTTCACTAAACAATGATATATTATTAAATATTATTATTTAGTGGCATATAAACTAGCTATTATGAATATTATAAACCATATTTTGAAATTTATATAACATTAACATTCCACATATTTATTTTCTAGAACATGATATAAAAAACGATTATTATTTTTGGATAAAAGAAGTATCTTTTCAAAAAATTGAGTTTTACCGACGTTTGATGGAACAAAAACGTTAAACCTAGTTTTTAAAAAATTTATATATTCTATTTGACAAAATAAATGTCTTATTTGGAAGTGTGACATCAAAATTTACTTTGGTTGAAATGTTGTGTAATGTCCCAGAATTTCCATGTATTTTTTTAAAGTATATGGAATTATTTTGACACTACATACAATGAATACACATGATTCCGAGGCCCGGTGAGCCCGAAATGGAATTTTGAACCTTTTTAAGTTCACTTATGTAAAATTTGAGAGGGTTTTTTAAATTTTGAACCAGTGCTTGGATTGAAAATCCGAGGTCATCTATGAACTCAAAATGCTGATATTTTCCTAGAATGGATTCAACTTCGACCAATAAGGGTCAGATAGAAAAGTTAATTTTTGGACTTTTCAAAAAATATTAAAATAACTAGAAAATTTATTTTATTTTATTTTTCACCATTGAGCAGTGGATGATGGTTCTGTGGTGTGGTGAAAAGGCGACGATGAATATCATTAAATGAGAACCATTAATGGCTCGTTTTGTGCCAGCATAACTGCTACACTATTTCGTCAATTAAACTCCTTAACGACGAAACTTCAGAGAGTAACAGAAACAATATGACATGTTTTTTATTAAACAAATGCATTGGAGAGTTGATAATTAAACCCTATAGATTCTATAATCAACCTATGGCAGAATTCATCTCCAACAAAGAACAATGAATGTCGGGGGAACATTAATAACTTCAACGCACCTCGAAGAATATAGTATGAAAGAAATGAAAACTTCAACATCTAGAACATTCATAGGTGGACCACTTCAACATCGAATATCGATCATGGTAGGGGTTTGTTTTTGGTTTTTTACCTATTCATCATATTAAATGGTGAAGGCGGATCACCCCGCGAACAGGTTGATACGCAGAATGTCAATTCTTGGAGGAGGGTGATGTTTCTTGGGTTTTCTTTTCAGGATAGAATTATTATTGATGAAACATCCTAAACAAGACTTTTATGTATTAAACATCTAATGCAGAAGGTTTAGGTAAACAAGAACAAGGAAAAACCCCCCTTTGTCTTCTTCATTCTTTTTGGAAGAATTTTTGAAATGATGAAAAATCATGTTTGAGGCCTTCATACAGAAGAAAATACCCCACGAGGCCATATGCGTAGTCGGTGTGAAGAACAGACCACTTGAGAAGACATGGTAGTCTATGTATTATCCTATAGGTGTTCTAGTGACTGAAAGTGGTGTGGCATGATGGTACACAAGATAAGGCCACTGCGGTCGGCTCAGGCCGTGGCACAGTGGGAAGAGCTGCCAGGTGGACGCTACCACCAGACCACGTCAGCACACCGTGGGCATGACACGACACCGCATCCATTGAAAAGAATCCCCGATCAATTGAATGTGGCTGGGAGATGGCCCTGCCAATGACCCATGGGGAGATGAAGAGTTGGATGCAGCCGCCTACCGCATCCCGGCCAGGCGATGAACCGGTCCCCCTCTAGCGGATAGGGCAAGCCTATGGGCCAGACCCACTCCTATTGTCCGGAACCACCACAGCGAGACCACGACCAAACAAACAGGACCCAAGCTGGGACTGGTCAAGGTCGGGTTGGTCTGACCTGGTCAGACATGGCCTGGACTCATCCATCCCTTTTTTGAAAAAACACCAAATATCATTCAAGTCAGGTATCTAATTGAGGAACCATTTGCGGCATAGAAACCATCGTGCACAGGCAGATGTTTTGGAGCACTATATGAAGAATTTATTGGAAGATGAATTTTGACTAACGTCTTGGGGAGCAGTCCACCCAAGATCAAGTATTCTAGTGAAGAAACCCAACAGTTGGATGATACTAGATAGTTAGCGAGCGACCCAATATGTATCAAATACTATGGGCTAGTGGGAAGTGGCTTCTCTATGACCCGACATGACCATAGTGGGGGCGGATTTTGTGTTACCTGAATAACCCATGATAGTCGAGAGGAGGAGTACCTCATTTTGGCCATAATAGGGAAGCAGATTTTGTGTGACCCGACCTGCCCACAGTGGGGAGAGAATTCAATGTGACCCATTATACCCACACTACTCATTAGGGATGAGTACCAAATAAGTCTTAGGTTAGTGGAAAGTGGATTCTGTGTGACTTAGTAGACCCACTATAATCATTGAGGAGGATTTATCCCATAACTGATGTGTTCGATGATGTGACTAATGGTTCTACTTTCCTACTCTAGAACATACCTGGTGTGATTGGTCTTGCTTCGTGATCATGCTTAGTGATCATGATTTATGGTTTGGTTGGAGATTTCTTTGTGGTATTTCCTAGTTTTTTGGGGTTCCCTACTATGTATTTTATTTCTCACCCCTGCATGAGCATCGCCAACACATGATGTGGCTGGTGCAGATGACTGCCACCTTGAAGGAGGACTTGGTGGCCTAGGAACTAGGGGGCCCAGTGAGGCTTGGAAGACGGGACATACTTCAATGGATTCTGGAAGCTACTCTATACTTACCTATCAGGTGGGGTTTTTAGTGAGTTGTTATTCAAGGTTTCTTTGTACTTTCCTCTTTTCCAGTCAGTCTTTTGTTGGGTTTGTATTCTAGCCCATTTGACTTTCACTTATACTTAAACTCAATGGTAATTTATAGCTGCATGATTGTTTAGTTTTCCAACTTTGCAATGTGTTTATATGTGAATGGGTATAGGTACTCATGAAAATGCATCCCACTTGTAGGTTTATACCTTTGGCACTAGTCATCAACCCCTGGTCATTGGGAGGAGGGCTTGTGGAATTTCATGGCATGGGCCCCAGGGGACGGGTCGTGACAAAGTGGAATCAATGGTGGTTGGTTATACCATAGAGACCAAAAGTCCATTGTTTCATTTTTGAGAAAGAATGTTAAATGTTTCGAGTTTGAATTTCATATTCGGGGAGTCCAGTGTTGGTAGAGCAACTGACGTACCGATACACCAGGTCGCTAAATTATGCTTTTTGGATCTATACATGAATACACCGGTTGCATAAGTGTCTCCTTATGATTTCTTGAATAAAAGTAAGATCACCAGGTGTAAAATTTTAACTGTGGTAAATCTTTATCTATATCAGGATTCCTCCATGCAGACAACAATCTAGACTTCCAATACATGATCATGTGGAAGGCCCCCTTAACGACGAGGTGTCGGTTTAGGGACCAGTGCTAGAGATGGCCCTGTCGGGTGGTGCACCGGTGTTGCAACCACCCATTGATTAGAACTTACTGTGGGTAGTACCATTATAGGATATACACATACTCAATGCCTTGAATGAGTTTTAGAGATAGATACCACCTAGGTTTAGTGGAGATATAGATCCTATGGCCGCTGAGGACTGGATGAAGGCAATGACGTGGGCCTTCCGCATAGTGATCACACCGCTTTATGAGATAGAGATTTTGGCCGTGAGCATTCTGCAGGACTCGGTCAGAAGATCGCAGAGCTTGACCATCCAGACACAAGATGAGGTGACCCTATATTGGACTAACTTTGCATGGATTTTCCAGTAGGAGTTTTTCCACGTGACCTTACATTCTGTGCACATATAAGAGCTACTTCACCTACCATAGGGATACATGTGTGTGGCTAAGTACTTTGTGAGGTTTAAGGACCTCTATTTCTACTCCACAAACATGGTTTGGGTCCCTTTCTTTAGGGATAAGACCTTTGAAAAGGGCCTCATACAAGAGATCAGGGAAACCATGGTGTCTCTCAGCATCCCCACTCAGGCTGGAGTGTTGGGGAGAGCCATTCTTGTCGAGAGATTCCAAGTAGACCAGACACAAACAAGGTGAAGCCACCGGCAGACACTAGGAGGAAGAATCATTGTTGGTGGGAAGTAGGAAACATACATGGGGGCCCATGTGGGATTAGTCTTTCTAGCGGTAACCCCAAGACTCAGAGTCGTCAGTGTGGGGCTCCCAGAGCATAGGGAGTTAGTAGGTGACCAAGCTGTGCTTCATGTGCGGTGGGCAATGACACATGGACCGTTATTTCCCAAACCACCATACCGATGATACTTAGGAAGTCGAGAGACCACCAAGGAAGTGTAAGAGCTTCAATAGATGATGTCCACAGTATGGAAGACGTAGAAGGGGTGCATGCTGAGTGGTAGGTTGTGGAAGATGGTTTGAGGTGCTACACCACCACTCCTAGGTGGCCCACCCCATGCTCAGGGAACTGGTGGATAGGGGTGAGGACATATTCAGGAAATGGAGACCTATAACCATGGTTCTCTAAATCTTATTAATGGTATGATATGTGTCTTATTCACCTTAGCTGTAATTCCTATAGATGTAGGTTCCAGTCACAATTTCCTTTCTACAAACCACATTCTAGGCTCGGAGAGTCTGGTGGAGCCGTTGGCTCGATCCTTACGATTAGAGACTCTTATGGGAGGGTATTCGATGATTAAACACTGGTTCCAGCAGTGTGAGATTAGTATTGGAGGTGATAGATTATGATGGGATATCCTAGAAGAAGCATCAAGGCCTTATGAAATCATCTTGGGTATGGACTGGTTATCTATTTCCCATGCTCAGATCGACTGTTTTAGGCACAAAGTGTGGTGTGTCCTTGAGAATGGGACTAGGATTTACTTCACCATTGAGATGGTATCCTTTGCAGCATAGGATGTACTTTCTCAGAGGAGGGTGCAACTGATCACTCACAAGTTGCATAGCCTCACCCTCAGTGTGATTGATGAGAGGATTCTGAGATTTCCTATAGTGGTGGAAGATTATGAGGATATCTTTCCTCAAGATGTTACAAGACTGCCTCCTCACAGGGAGGTAGACTTATGCATCGATCTGTACCTAGGGATAACACAGATATCCACACCGGTATATCAGATGGCTCCAAAGGAGCTCCATGAATTGAGGGTACTACTGGAAGACTTGCAAGATAAGGGAATCATGAGATCCATCTTTTCACCATGGGAAGCCCATTGTTGTTTGACAAGAAATAATATGGGAGCTTGAGTCAATTTGTGGACTTCCAGCACCTGAACCAAGTGAATGTGAAGAAAAAGTGTCGACTAATGAGGATTGACGACCTCTTCGATCAACTGAAGGGAGTGAGGTGGTTCTCGAAGATAGACGTCAGATCTGGATATAATCAGCTTTAGGTACGGGAAGAGGAAGTACAGAAGACACCCTTCAAATGACGGTATGTCCACTATGAGTTCTTGGTGATACCCTTTGGCATGACCAAGGCCCCAACAATGATCACATGAATCATGAATATGATGTTCTAGCCTTACCTCGATCATTTCATGGTGGTATTCATTGATGAAGTATTGTTGTACTTGATGTCAGAGGAGGAGTAATCTATACACCTCTAGATAGTCCTGGATACACTCCAAGATCACCAACTTTACATTAAGCTCTCAAAGTACCAGTTATGGATTTAGGATGTCCACTTTCTAGAACACTTCATCTAGGACGATGGAGTTGTAGTGGAACTAGCGAAGATAGAGGCAGTGCTTTCTTAGAAGCCACCCAGAAGCATGATTGAGGTTAGAAGTTTCATGGGGTTGGCTTGATACTTCTAGAGTTTTGTGACCGAATTTTCTAGTATAGTAGAACATTTATCTGCCTTAAAATGGAAGCTAAAATCCTTCATGTGGATGGAGAAGTGAAAATAGAGTTTCTAGGAGATGAGGAAGAGACTAATGAGTGCCTCCATCTTGAGACTACTAAAAGAGAGCATTGGGTATGTAATTTCTATGTCACATCAGAGATGGGACTAGTTTGTGGAATGATGCAGGAGCAAGTGGTGATCCCCTACGACACACAGTAGTTGGGGAAGCATGATTAGAACTATGTGATCCATGACCTGGAGTTAGTAGTAGTGGAATTTTCCTTGAAGATTTTGTGACACTACTTTATTGGTGAAAAGTTTTCTATCTACTCCAACCACAAGTGTCTCAGGTAAATCTTCTCAAAAAAGGACCTGAACATGAGACAACAGTGATGGACGGAGTTCCTCTAGGACTATGACATTGAGATAGTCTATACTTCTAGGGAGGGGAACGTGGTGGCAGATGAACTCGGCAGGAGGTCCGGTTTACATCTATTGAGTGAGGCAACATAGAAGCTACTTGAGATGCTGATACCCTTCATGGATAGTGATGGAAAATATTACCTTTAGTCAATGACTATCACCCCCCTCTCATATATCATGTTAGTGAGGAACAACTTGTGGATGTTGACTATGAGTTCCGACATGCTCAAATATCCTCAGAACAAGATCATGATGGATTTTCGATAGGTGGGGAGGACTTCATCATTTTCATAGGACACACCATAGTACCAGAGACATTGGAGCAGTAGGGGTTGATGGAGTTCCATATTTACCCTTTGGTGGTACATCCTAGTGTGGAGAAGATGTACTAAGACCTCTGATGTCAGTACTATTGGCCAGGGATTAGTAAAGCGGTGGAAGAGTTTGCTTCATGATGCCTCACTTGTTAGAAAGTGAAGGACATGATTTAGGTTCTAGTAGGCTTGGAACATCCACTTGTGGTAACAGAAAGCATGTGTTATAGTATCTCCATGGACTTCAAGATGGGGTGAACACCCATGTCTAGGGGCCATGATTCTATCTTGGTGATTGTTTACTGACTCATCAAGTCAGCTCACTTTAAACCCATCTGAGAGTAGGGATCGATAAAGGGTTTCAAATGCCTCTACATCAAGGAGATAGTGTGGCCACACGAGGTGCCTTCAATGATCATATCAGGCAGTGATGTACGCTTGACATCCAAGTTGGTAAAGGGATTATAGGGGGAATTCCAGATTCAGCTGCGCTTGAGTACAACTTTTCATCCTCATACATATGGTGAGACATAGAAGACCATACAAACCATGGAGGAAATTCTATGTTCTTAGGTCCTTGGTTTTTGTCGTTTTTGGGAGGACCACCTACCACTAGTGTAGTTTTAATAGAACAAAAACTATCACCCCACCATTTTCATCGAACTGTTTGAGGCATTGTACGGTCACCCATGCAGATCATATCTATGCTAGAAAGACCTAGGGGAGTCGACACTCATGGGTCTAGAGTTGGTACGATCTACCAATGAGAAGGTCCATATCATCTAGGAGTTGATGATGATTGCAAAAAAGAGTAAAAGATCATATGATGACAAGAGGTGAAGACCCTTGGAGTTTGAGTAGGGAGACCATGTGTTCCTTCATGTCTCACGCCGACAAGGATTGCAGATATTTAGATGGGGTGAAAATTTATCTTCAAGGTTCATCAAACCTTTTAAGATACTAAGTAGTGTGGGAAAATTGGCATACCACATAGCTCTTCCCCCACAGATGCACCGGGTGCATGATGTTTTCCACATGTCGTAGCCGAGGAGGTACATGCATGATCCATCACACATCATCGACTGGGGAGTGCTACACATTGACAATGGAGATACATTTATAGAGTTCCCAATGGAGATAGAGGATCGATAAAAGTGATTTCTTTGTGTATAGTTGATTCCTCTAGTGCATGTTTGGTGGAAGCATGGGAATCTCTAGGAGAGAAAATTGGAGCATGAGGCTCATATTTTTGCTCAGTACCCCCATTTGATTGGTTAAATTTTTTTTGGATTTCACGAATGTAAAAACCTATGGAGGGGAGAATGTAATGTCCCAAAATTTCCATTTATTTTTTTAAAAATTAAATGGAATTATTTCAAGACCACACACTTTGATGGAAAATGATTCTGAGGCCCAGTTATCCCAGAACAATATTTTGAACATTTTATAAGTTCACTTATGTAAACTTGTTAGTGGGCGTTTATAAATTTTGAACTACTACTCGGATTGAAAATATGAGGGCACTGTTGAACTCGAAACACCAATATTCACCTAGAATGGACTTAACTTCTACTAGAATAGGTCGGATGGAAAAGTTAATGTTCATACTTTTCAGAAAATAATAAAATAACATAGAAAAAGATATTTTATTTTCTTTTGCACTGTTGTTCAGCGGACGGTGGCACTGGGGTGTGGAGTAGATATGATGATGAGTTATAATAAATGAGAATAATTAATGGATCATTTTGTGAAAGCATAACCGGTACACTGTTTCATAAATAAAACAGCCTAATGATGCTATGTCATAGCGTAACAGAATGATGGGGAATGTTTACTTTTTATAAAACTAACAGGCTGGAGAGTTGAGAGTTAAACCCCAGGGATTCTATGATGAACCTACTGTTGAATTCCTCTCAAAAGAATAATGATGAATGCCAAAGAAATGTTGTCTACTTTGACACACCGCGAAGAACGAATCTGGAAAGCAACAAACGCTTATAATTCTTCAAACTTTGCAGGTGGACCATTTCAAGGTCGAATTTCGATCGAGGTAGGGGTTTGTTTTGATTTAGTTTTTCATCTTTCTGCATTTTAAATGAAGAATTCATATCAAACCAGTAATAGGTTTATCTGCTAGTCGTCCGTTCTTGGTGGAGGGCGGAGTTTCTTGGGTTTTATTTTCAAGATTGAATTATTAATGAAGGAACATCATACCAAGTCTCTCATGTTTTAAACTTCTAACGTGGAGGGAACGGTCCGAAATAAACAAGGACTGACCCCCCTATTCCTTGTACATTCTTGGTGGCTGAATTTTTGAAATGGCGGAAAGGCTAATTTGAGGCCTTCACTGGGAAGGCGATACCTGAAAGAGCTCATAGGTATAGTCAGCCTGATTAACGGACCACCAGAGTGGGTGGAAATGGCTGGTCAACTGCGTCAGCACACTGTAGATGGCGTCTCACCATGTCCCACATGGTAAAGATATGGTCAACTAACCATAGTCAGGAGATAGCCCTACGGATGACCCATGGGGTGATGGGGAGACAGATGCGACTGTCTGTCGTGTCCCGACCAGGTGACAAACTGGTCCGCCTTTGGGGGATCGGGTATGCTAGTGGGGTGTACCCTCCCTAGCAGGCCAGGATGTACCTAGGCTAGGATGGGTTGAGGTCAGGTCAGCGGACCCAGGTTGGGTCAGTCTGACCATGTTGGACCGGGCCCTGACCCAACCAACCACTTTTTGGAAAACACCAATATCTTACAAACCAAGATTCCGATTCATGATCCATTTGTAGTGGTGGAACCATTGTGATGAGATGGATATTTTAGAACACACTTTGGAAGATTTCATGGAAGTTGAATTTTTATGAATGGCTTGGGGAGCGGTCCTATAAGGGCCCAACCTTAAAACGTTACTTAATCAGGAATTTTAGACAAGACCATACATTATTACACAATGAGAATATTTTCAGGTATAGAGTTTTAAAGAATTATGATATATTACTTACATGACATTCCACATTCATACAAGATGATACTACTTAAATAATATCCATTTTTTTAAAATATAAAACATTCAAACTTAAAATATGATTACTTTAACAAAAAACCATATAAAACATCATGACCCCCTTCTTTCTCTTTCCCATCCATATATCCTATGAAAAACTTTTTAAAAACATGGGATGAGTATAAAACTCAGTAAGGTATATAATGAAAGAAATAATTAGTCATGTGATAACATAAAAACCATTAAAACCCATAATCATAAAAATCATATACTTAGAAACATCATATAGTTGCCTTGGGACATATTTTCCATATCAATCTTACATTCACCATTACACATGGAATAACCTTTTTGTTAAATTCTATCTCCAGAGTACCCAATTCATTGAAGATCTATAATGGGGATCACCCGTCATATCTTGAACTAAAATTGGCTCAACCCAACATATATTTAGCTATAATGGGCTCAACCCAACATATCATGATCTATAATGGGCTCAACCCAATATAAATAATTTCTAAGGAACATATGATAGTAATAAAGTATCTTTAAAATCAGAAGAAACCAGTCATTCCATATACATATAAAAAATCATTTTTAAATTTATTAAATAGAGTTTTAAAATGATTTTTAAAAAGAAGTCCCTTAAAATATAAATGGAGTGATAATTAATATAATGGAATGGATATGTGTATAAACTGTAAATAAACATAGTGAAAAATAATATAAACAAAAAAAATAATCACACCAATAATCTTAATACCACATAATGAATAAATAATATGGTTAATTGAAATAATGGAAATTGGGTTAAGAATTCCATTACCTCGGGTTCTTCTTACTTCAAATGTGTTTAAACCTTCTCTATAATGGTTAATGGAGTCTTATTAATATCTAAAAGAAACATGTTAATGTTTATAACAACTTATATGATCATTTATTAACATAATTTTACCCTTTAATTTTTAGTATTTGTTCCTTCCAATGTTTTGGGTGTTTTCTTTATATGTTTTCCATGATCAGTTCATGATGGATGATCTTTCTGACTAGAAGTGAAACTCAATAATTTTAATAGAATGGTGGTTAAATATTTATAGAACCATAAGATATACCATTTATAATTTTAAAATATTCTATGATTATTATTCATATGTTAAAACATTAATGATGTTCATTTAGATCATTTTAGTGGTTCTTTGATAACAACGACCTCATTTTGTTTTATAGTTTAAAAAATTTGTTAAAAAGAATACCAGGAACATGGATGAGACATAATATAAATATTATAACCTGGTTCAACCATAAAAATTGTTTCATGACAATACATGATTGAATTAAAAAAAATTGAAATCTCATTGTCCACGACGCAGGTAATTCGATAGATCACAGACAATGTTTTTATTCCCTTAATAATTGGGAGAGGGGAAGAAGAATGATGATTAATATTCCATGAAAATGAGAACATCTAGAATATAAAATATTTCTGGATCATTCATACCTCTTGGATAAGAGGAGGGGAATAGACCATAGAATAAAAGAAAAGGAAAAGAAAACATATGAAAAGGAAGAGGATTTCTTGCCTCTTGATCTCTTCTCCTTGAGATCCTCATTAAGGCCTTTGATTTGGGCCTTTGGGTGAGACCAGAAGGCCATGAAAGTGGGGAAGGATATTGGGGAGTGAATTTGGTAGAAATTAGACAGTGCTCAATGCTTAGAGGTGTGGGAGGAAGAGGGGAATTTCTGTGGTATTTATAGTGGAGGAGAGGAGGCATTTTACATTATTTAAACCATTATTATAATATTCTTTCTAAATACTATGAATTATATTAATTAATGTGACCCCAAATAGTAATAATGGCATGTGAGTTTGATCCAAGTGGTCTAAAATCACATATGTTGTCATAAATAGGGTATTATACTGATAATTTGAATATATAGTATTTTACAGAATTTCACTATTAATCGAAAACTAAAGAATTTCATAAAAATTCCAAAAATTCACTGTAAATTTTTTTCGATGTGTTGAATTCAAATAATAAATCCATTTTTTGAAAATAACTTTCTAAATATTATTAATTTAATTTTTAAATAAAATCATATTTAATTAAAAAATTAACAATTTTAATTTTATAACTACTTTTAAATAACATTTAAAAATGAATAGAGATTTAATTATCATAAATCCATAAAAAAATAAAATAATAAGACAAATTACTATTCATTAGGGTCATAATACTATTATTATTACTATTCATAATAGAACGATATTATTCACTAAAAAAATATTGTTCCATCAGACTCCAAATAACATACTGAACACAATTTTAGATGATCATTTTTCAAAATTAAAAACATAGAAGAAGAAAAATAATATTTAAAGTCTAGTTATAAATATCTACGTAATACAAAGTTTATTGTATTTTGTTTATTTTTTTAAAACCTTGGGGTTGTTACATTATCCCCACCTTCTGGAAATTTCATCATCGTAATTTTATTTATTCCTTAAACAGGGGGTACCTTTCACTCATAGAATTTTTAGATTCCCATGTTGCTTTTTCAAAAATGTGGTTTCTCGACAAAACCATTACCTAGAAGATCACCTTATTCCACAATACCAGTTTACTTAAATCAAGAATTTTAATTGGTTTCTCTTCATAAGAAAGGTTCTCTTCCAACTGAACTTCTTCTGGGCTCAAGACATGTGATGAATTGGCACATAATTTCTCAACATGGAAACAAGAAAGACATTATGTACCTAAGATAAACTCTAAGGCAAAGCTTAATGGTATGAAACTAGTCCAACTTTCTCCAAGATTTAAAAAGGACCAATGAATCGCAGACTTAGATTTCCTTTCTTACCAAAACACATCACACTTTTCCTAGGAGATATTTTCAAGAAAACTTGGTCACCTACCGCAAAAGATAAGTCTTTTCTTCTGTAATCTGCAAAACATTTATGACTTCTCTGAGATGTCCTCATGTGATTCTAAATCATCTTCACTTTCTCATCCACTTACTCTACTAATTCTTGTCCCATGAACTTTCTTTCCTCGACTTCATCCCAAAAAGAGGGAGTTCGACACTACTTCCCATTAAATTCCTCAATAGGTTCCATCTGTATAATGGAATGAAAACTGTAATTATAAGAAAACTCAACTAAAGAAATATGTTGATCCCAACTTCATGGGCAGTCCATTGAAAAAGCTTGAAGCATATACTATAAAGTTGGAATCATTTATTCTAACTTCCCATCTGATTGTGGATGAGAAGATATACTGAAATTTAATTCTATGCCCAATGAATTATGAAGCCCCTCTGAAAAGTTATATGTGAACCTAGGATCCTGATCAAATACCATAGAAAGATGGACTCCATGTATCCTGAAAATATCTTTGAGGTACAGTCAGAAAAGTTGATCCAACAACATTGTATCTCCAATAGAAATGATATTTGATGATTTTTCTAGTTGATCAAAAATAACACAAATCACATTGTTACCTCGAGAATTATTAGGTAGACTCACCACAAAGTCCATGGATATATTCTACCATTTCCACCCTGGCACTGGAAAAGGATGAAGCATCCCCTTCGGTAACTGCCAATCTAATTTAACCTGTTGACATGTTAAACATTTCACAGTAAAATAAGCAATATCCATTTTCATTACATCCCACCAATAATACTCCCAAAGGGCACTTTACATATTAGTACTTTCAGGATGAAATGAAAATGGAGAAATATGAGCTCTGCACAACAAATATTTCTATAATTAGGAATCACAATCCACACCCAACCTTTTTCCAAATCATAAAACACAATCTTTATCAAGGTTAAATTCTGGAAACTTACCCATTTTAACCAATTATACCTTTTTTAGCTGACCATCTTCCTTCTATGATTGCTTAATTCTATCTGATAATGATTAATTCACTGAATCCTAAGGAAAAACAGATTTATTCCCTACACCGAAAACTTCTAATCCAAGATTCATCAAATCATTAATCAATGGATCATGTTCCAAACGTATCATGTTTAATGATGCATGATTTTTTTCGGCTCATGGAATCCACCACATTGTTTTATTTTATTGGATGGTAATTGATTGTGCAATCATAATACTTTATATTTTCAATCCATCTACTTTGCCTCATGTCTAATTCCTTCTGAGTTAATATATACATAAAACTTTTATGGTCAGAATATATTTGACATTTGGATCCATATAAATGGTGCCTCCAAATTTCCAAAAATTAACCATAGATTCTGATTCCAAATCATGTGTGGTATAATTTAACTCATGAAGTTTTATATTTCTTGAGGCATAAGAAATTACTTAATCATTCTTCATTATAACACAACCAACTCCTATCGATAAAGCATCACTGTAGATGAAAAAGCACCATTTCTAGAAGGAAAGGCCAAATATGGAGCATTCACCAATATCTTCTTCAATTACTAATAATATACATCACATTTTTCTATCCAAATAAATTTAACCCCATTTCATGTTACCTTAGTTAGTGGTCTAGATAATTGTGAAATTTTTTTAATAAACCGTTGGTAATAAGCTACTAATCCAAGAAAACAATGAATCACTATGACATTTGAAGGTCTTGTCCATTCACCAACAACTTTTATTTTGGCAGGATCAACTATTATTCTATCTTTATTTACAATGTTACCAAGAAATGAAATATGCTGCAACTAAAAAATCACACTTTTTGAATTTCCCATATAGTTTCTTTTCTTTTATGGTTTGAAAAACAACTGTTATATGTTTAAATTCTCATATTTACATCAAGAATATACTATAATTTCATCAATAAACACAACCACAAACTCATCCAAAAACTCATGAAATATTCAATTCATAAGATCCATGAATATATCAGGTGCATTAGTTAACCCAAATTTATTAACTGAAAAATCATAATGAACATATCTAGTATAAAACATAGTATTTAGGGTGTCTTCATTCTTTAATTTCAACTAATTTTACCCCAACCTCTGGTCAACCTTCGAGAAATACTATGCTCCATAGATTGGATCAAATAAATTATCTATTTTTGTCAAAGGATACTAGTTTTTCACAATAATTTTATTCAAGACTCTATAATCAATGAATAGTCTCATTGAACAATCTTTTTTCTTAACAAACAAGACCGGAGCACCCCATGGTGAAGTGATGGGTCAGATGAACCCTTTATCTAATAAAATTTTCAACTGCTTTTTTAATTCCTGATGTTCCATTTGGGACATTTGATAAGGAGTTTTAAAAATTGACTTAGCATAAGGAACTAAGACAATAGTAAAATAAACCTATTTATTAGAAATAAAACTATGAAAATAATTGGAGAAAACATCCAAGTATTCAGTTACCACTAGTACATCATTAATCTGGATAGATCCCTTATCTTCAAAAATATGAGCTATATAACTTTCACTTCCATACATTATCAGTTTCTTAGCTTCAGAATATGTTATTAATGGTATGGGTTCATTCTTGTAGACAAACTGAAATTCTTTCTGAAAACGAACTTTTTTTCTCTACAATATATCTTAGAATGATATAAAGAAATCTTGTCCATACCTAGAAAAAAATTAAATTCTACTAGGGGAAAAACAACAAGTTTTGAAGGTATAATATTTCCATATACAAGGATTGGTAGATTAGTATAATATATTTTTGCGATAATATTTCCACTAGGTGTTTTTACAGAGAGATATATTTCCATTTTATGAGGTTGAATTCCCAATTTTTCCAAAAAATTTCATAGAAATGAATGAATGTGTAGACCCTAAAAAAAACCACACATTTGTGAAATCTATAAAAATAAGAAATGTACCTGATACCACCTCATTTTAGGTCTAAAAATATACTGATGTGGTTGAAAATGATTTTCCCAAAAACATATGCTTCCAATCTTGATGATTCTCTACTTGAGTAATTTTCTTCAAAATACCATTAGAAAAAAGACCCAATTTCTTACAGTTAAAGCGTCTCACCATCGACTTCTCATTATTTTTCGAATAATTTTCCATGAACTCACGACACATGTGTCCAAACTTTCTACATCTATAGCATTTCCCAGAATTTAATAGACATTCACCAAGATTCCTTTTACCACACTTTTCACAAGAAGGGAAATTAATTTTTTTACCTATAGACTTATTTGATGAGTTATTCCCCATTGCCTTCCAAACTGACCACTAGTTATTCTTGTCATCACAAGGAACATATATTTCATCAACTCCATCTCAACTTTTTTAGCACAACGAACTAGCTACTCATAGGTTTTAAACTCTCATGAGGCCAAATATCTTAAAAAATGGTTTCAAACTAGAGTAAAATCAATTAATTTTACATTAAAAATCCTGAGTAAAATCTGGTACATACCTAGCCTTTCATGTAAGATTTTCTTCATATGATTTCATATAATCATCATATTTTTTATTCATTTACAATAATTTTTTCTCCATTCTACTTCAAACAGTTTTGGGAAAAGATTTTTCCATAAAAATACTCTTAAAATCATCCCATTCCAGACTGTCAAGAGCATCTCTTTCCCTCATATTCTTAACTAGAGACCACCATTGATCGGATTCACCTTCCAAATGATAAATGTCTAGTATTACCTTTTGAGGTTTTGAACATCCCATTATATCAAATATCTTTTCTAGAGCATTGATCAATCATTTGGCTATCACCGAATATACGGTTCCACTTAATGTTGGAGGATGTTACCTTATAAAATTCTCCACAAAAGAAATGTTTCATCAAGGTAGTTCATGTTTCTTTCTGTCATGAATACAACCACCTTTTATTTCTTGAGTCTACTGAGCCATTGTTGCACAAACTTATGGGTTCTGATTCCCGCTATTTCGAGCTGTATATTCGAACAAACATCAGCCTCTTGGTGCCTTCCTACTTCAGCATCCTTGTTTCTTCGGCGGACAACCATTCTGAACAAACATATTTTAGTTGATGCAACATAGTAATCTTTAAATTATATACCATTTCAAATTAATCATATATTAAAAATCATTTATCATATTCTATTAACATCATCCTAACCCATAAAGTTATCTAAACCATCCTCTGATACCAACTAGAAGGGATTAACCTCAAAACGTTACTCAATCTTGAAATTTAGACAAAACCATATATTATTAAAAATTGTGGATCTTTTCAAGTTTATGTTTTCTAAGAATTTGGATATCTTACCAAGATGACATAGCACATTCATACAAGCGGACATTACTAAATCAGTATCCATTTTTATTCAAAATATAAAACATTTAAACTTAAAACATGATTTCTTTAACAACACTCCATATCAAACATCATGACACCCTACTTTCTCTTACCCATACATATATCCTATGAAAAATATTTTATAAACATGGTATGTGTATAAAACACAGTAAGAGATATATAGAAAGTATGTGCTACTCAAGTGATAAATAAAAACCAATAAAACCCATACTCATTAAAAATCATATGCATAAAAACATCATGGGGTTTCCATTTGAAATATTTACCATATCAATCTTACATTAAACCTTACAAATGGAATAACCTTTTGGACAATATCCATCTTCGGAGTACCCAATACATTAGAGAGCTATAATGGGGCTCACCGGTCATATCTTGAGAAATAATGGGGTCAACCCAACATATCTTGAGCTATAAAGGGATAAAACCACCATATCTTGGGATATAGTGGTCTCAACCCAACATAAATAATTTCAAATGAATATATCATGGTAATAAAGTATCTGTAAAATATGAAAAACCACTCATGACATATACATAAAAAAAAATCCTTTCGAAATTTATTAAAGAGAGTTTTAAAAGGATTTTAAAAAGAAAGCCCCTTAAAATATAAATGGAGTGAGAATTAAGATAAGGGAATGGATATGTGTGTAAATTGTAAATACACATAGTGAAACATAATATAAAAAAATCATCACACCAATAATCTTAATACCACATAATGAATACAGAAGAAGGTTAACCCATATAATGGAAATTGTGTTAAGAATTCATTTAACTCGGGTTCTACTTACTTAAAATGTTTTTAATCCTCCAGTATAATGGATTAAAAAGTGTTATTAATATCTTAAAAAACATATTCATGTTTATAAAACCTTATATTATCATTTCATATCATCATTTCTCCCTAATTATTAGTATTTTTTCTTTCCATTTTTTTGGGTGTATTCTTTATATGTTTTCCGTGATCGGTTCATGATGGATGTTCCTATCGATTGGAAGTGAAATACCATAATTGGAATATAATGGTGGTTAAATATTTATTGAACCCTATATTATACTATTTAACACTTTTAATTCTGAAATTAGGATGATTAATAATTTAAAACATTAATGATTTTCGTTTAGATCATTTTAGTGGTTCTGTGATAATAACGACCTCATTTTGTTTTATAATTTAATTCCACATGTACAAATGAATTTTCGAACCATGGATGAGACATAATAAATATATTATTACCTGGTTCTACCAATAAAATTGTTTCATAAACAGAAATGATAGAATTAAATGAAATTGAAATCACATCATCCAGAATGTCGGCAATTCGACACATCAGAGACAATTTTTTTTCCTTCGACAAGTGAGAGTGGATAAAAAGAATGATGAGGAATTTTCCCTGAACATGAGAAAATCTATAATATACAATATTTCAAGAGCTTTCATTCCTCTTGGATAATATAATGGTAATATACTATAAAAGAAAAGGAAATGAAAAGAAAATACACAAAAAAGAGGAGGATTTCTAACCTCTTGATCTCTTCTCCTAGAGATCCTCCTTAAGGCCTTTTATTTTGGCCTCTGGGTGAGACCAGAAGGTTTTAGACACGAGGAAGGATATTGGGGAGAGAATTTGGAAGAAATTAGACAATTATAATGTCTTTAGATGTTTAGGAGGAATAGTGGAATCAGGGTTGTATTTATAGTGGAGGAGAGGAGGTATTTTACATTATTTAAACAATTATTATAATATTTTTTCTCAAGACTATGAATAATATCAATTAATGTGTCACTAAATAGTAATAAAAGCATGTGAGTTTTAAAAAATTGTCCTTACATCACATATGTTGTCTTCAATAGTGTATTTTACTGATAATTTGAATATACAGTATTTTACCATATTTTACTATTCATTAAAAATTCACAAATTTCAGAAAAATCCAAAAAATTCACCATAAATTTTTTTTGATGTATAATATTCCAAAATGAACTCCATTTTTTAAAAATAATTTTATAAATATTATTAATCTAATTTTTAAATAAAATCAAACTTATTTCAAAAATTAACTATTTTAATTCTATAACAACTTTTATATCACATTGATGATTTAACCAAGATGTCATTATCTTAATTCCTTAAGAAAATAAAATAAAAATACAATTTACTAATAATTAGGTTCATATTACTATTCACAATGGTATTTTACTATTCACAAAAAAAACATGTTAGTTCCATCAGACTCCAAATAACTTACTGAACACAATTTTAGATGACCAATTTTCGAAATTCAAAACGTAGATCCCTCAATATTTTTTTTAAATGATAGTTATAATAATATACTTGAAACAAAACTTGATGCATTTCATTTATTTTTTAAACCCTTTGGATGTTACAGGTCCTCCTGAGATCAAGCGTGCTACGTGTTGAAACCCTACAGTAGGCTGATACCTAGAGACTACTGGAGAGAGTCCCACGGTGGGAAACGACTTCTGTGTGACCCAGCAGAGCCACAATACTCGATAGGAGGATTATCTCAGTATGCATATAGTGGGGAAACAACTTATGTGTGACCTAGTAGGCCCACACTGGGGAATGGATTTTTTGTGACCTGATATACCCATGATACTAATCAGGTATGAGTACCAGAAGAGTCTTAGGGTTAGGGAAAGTGGATTCTGTGTTACCCGATAGAACCACTGTACTCATTAAAAAGGAGTTCCCCAGTAGACGAGGTGTTCAACGATATGACTACTGGTTCTACTTTCCTACTGTAGAACATAACTTGTGTTATCTATCTTGCTTCGTGATCATGCTCGGTGATCATGCATTGTGGTTTGGATGGGGATTTATTTTTGGTATTTCCTTGTTTGTTTGGGGTCTATACAGAGTATTTTTTTACTCACCCCTATACGGTTTTCACCTGCACATGTTGTGTTTGGTGTAGATGACTTCCGCCTTTATGGAGGACTTGGTGGCCCCGGATCCAGTGGTTCCTAGTGAGACAATGTAGAGGGGACATACTTCTATGGCTTCTGGAAGCTACTCTGTACTTACCCATTAGGTGGGGTTTTCAGTGGATGGCATGGTTGTTTACTTTTTCTGCTTTTGGATGTGGTTGTGTGTTTGTGTGTACAACTTCTCAGGAAAATGACTCCAACTTGTAGGTTTACATCTTCGACTCTAGTCTCAAACTGCTGGCCTTTGGGAGGGGGGCATGGGGTATGTCATGGCATGAGGCCGGTGAAGGACGGAAAGAAACATTGGGCGGTGTGGGGTAAAATGGCGAAGCCGGTGAAGGAGGGAGGGATTAATGTGCACTACTTAGAGGATACACTCTACAACATGCATGAGAGGCTCACTTGGAGTGTTCTGGAGCATCGTACTCTCTGGGGGACTACCATGCATGTGTATACCTCAGGCTCCAGGGGCTTGGTGAAGAGAAACAAAGCATATCTCTGGTCGTTGATTAGCCCCATTTTTGATAAGCTTCGACCCTTCGCTCGGTGGATTGTTTGAAATGACGATCTTTCATTCTGGCACCAGGATTGGAGGGGTGCAGTGCTGGGGTTCACTGGATGTTAGATCACAGATATTTCGTACAGGGATGCTAGCATTTTCCCGGATTTTATCAACTCGATACTGGATGATAATAAGCTTCAGTGTTTTAGTCCCATTTTGCTAAATATAGAGAATGATAAATGCTTCTTCATGGCTTCCTCCACGGGCCGCTTCTCCTCGAAGGACTTACATCACATTGAATTTGATCCAGATTAAGAAGAGGGCTCAGATGAGGTCTGTTGGGTGAAAGGCATTCCAACTAAGCTTAATTTCCTAACATGGAGGATTCGAAACAGAGCACTTATGACAAAAAAGAATATCAGGAGGTGCAGCTTCCATCTTGTGTCTAAATGTGTTTGCTATAATGTGCATAGAGAAGAGATCTCTTCACACATGTTCTTTGGCAGTGTTTGGGAAGGCAAGGTTTGGAAGGCTCTTGGAGAGTTCACTAAAATCCTTTCTTCGAATGAGACTTTATCCTCATTTATTGTTATGTGTTATCAAGGCTCTGAGGGTGGTGGCCCTGAGAGAGTTGGACGTTCAGTTTTCCTGCATGTGGGGTGTTGGTGCCTTTGATAGGCGAGGAACAGAGCGAAGTATGAGGGTGTGGCAGTCTCAACTTCAGTGATTATTGTCTGGGAAAAAATTCAATTATTGGACTTGTACAAGGCATTGTGGTATTGGAGGGCAGTTCATTCCTTTCATCGGTTTCACTCTAGTTCCAATGAGGACATTACCTTTAATGACATGAAGGGTAATTGGGTTGGCTGTTGACCTCCCTCAAGTGTCTTGAAGCTCAATACCGACAGTTCGTGTGTCCAGGGGTGCATTCATGGAGGAGGTGTGGTGAGGGATAGTAAAGGATCAGTTTTCTTAGCATTCTTAGCTAGATTGGTCCATGGATCTTCCCTTCAAAAGGTGGCAATGGAAATGCTTACGGGACTCAGACATTTCCGGCAGCAGGGGTTGGAGGTATTCAAAATTAAAACAGACTCCTTAATTGTCTATAACTCCTTGGAGGATAATGTTGAAGTCCCTTTGTCGATGTTCTATGTCATAAGGAAATGTAAAATCATAATTAAGAAAAACGTACCAATCCTACACACCTAGAGAGAGGGGACCAAGGTTGGTAACTACATGGCCTCGGAAGTCCTTAATGACACGAATAAGGTGTTTCTACACTCTACAGAAAGTATTAAACCTAATGGGATTGACTTTATTAAAGGGGATGCTTTAGGGATGCATCATTTAAAGCCTCCATAGTTTCTTCTTTTGGGTGGGGGTGGGCGAGAGGTTTCCTTCCATGCTTTTATTTATTGTATATTTCATCCCTATTTATTTATAAAATTACATGATGATGATGAATTCAATAAGGAAACAGAATCAATGTTCTTGTATATGTACGACCTATCGTCTCCATGAATGGTTGATTCCATTTTATTTATCTATCATTTATATATATTTATATACTGAATATATATGATATATTAGTCATGTTTTACATTATAGAAGTATGTAAATCATTATATATGTAAAGATGAATAATAACAAGTCTAAGCATCTATGATAAATAAAATGATTATTACCCAAAATGTTGCTTAATCCTAGAATTGATAAATAAACGGGTAATATAGAGTCATAAGTGAATCATATATGATATCATAGATATTTTTATGGTTAGGTTACAAGTTAATAATATTTTTAAACCCACTATAAAAGATATTCTGACACATTCAGAAGAAATCAAACCTACGGAAGGTTATAATTTTACAATCTCATTTTTATCCGATATGGTTTATACGTAAGTATTTATTGGGGTATATATATCATCCACATCCATGTTTCCTAATTATGTAATATTATTTCTATTTAAATATAAAATTTGAAGTTATATTTACTCTTTGTGAATTTTTATTAAATGATATGAAAGGAATATTTTATCATTATTCGATTTGAGTTATATTTTGACATTTCCAAAAAGAAGTATGAGGAGAATGTTTTTTAACTTATATAGAATGAATGGATTTTTACTGTTTCATAAAACCTTATTTCCATGAATCTTCTTCTAAAATATATCAAGTTTATTTTCAACTAAATTATTTTCTTTTAAAATTGTGTGGTATTTTGAGAAATGAAAATGTTTTTGAAAAAGATAGGATATTTTCCTTAGGAATGAAGTTCAAGTGTTTTATCAAAAATATTTTTCATCTAAGATTTCATAGGGTTAAGTTTCAATATGTTTTATCACATTGATTTTATTGCATTTATGATGGAATTATTTTTATGAAATCTATTTATTTTATATGGATTATGATGGAATGATATTTAAGAAACCCATTTTATTTCATGGGTTATGCTCTGATGACTGATTTATGTTTTTTTGGAACATGTAAGAATGATTTCATAATGAGATGGGTGGTACCTATATCTCTCTCTAATGAATTTTGTAAAGATTTATATCTCATGAGATAGGCACTACTGGAACTCCAAGTAAATACATTTGAGTAATACAGGGCTGGAACAACACGTAAATTCGGTTCAGTAATACAAGGCTGGAACGAAAAGTAAACCTGCTTCAATAATGGACTTTGTCAACTATGATGGTCATGGAATCAATGGCACAGATACAATAGAAATTATATTATGTTCGTATTTATTTCCAGCAATTCCATGTTTGATTCCAATGATATTTTATCATGGTTAATGTTCCTTTATGATCTATGCCTTAAGTACCGCCAAGATTTATTTCACGACTCATGATTTTGATATTTAATCTTTATGTTAATGTTTTTACTTTATTTTGTTTATGGTTTTTTTTTGTTATCAATTTTTACCATTAATGAGAATTTTATCTCTCCCTTCTTATGTTATATTTTCCCTGGGATATAAAGAATGGTTTTAGGTTTGGAAAAAGGGATGATCATTATGGTAGATATTGAAAATAATTCACCAACATAGAAGATTGTCGTGAAATATTCCAAAGACACTAATCTAATATGGTCTTTGGGAATATATTATTTTAATGTGTTATGTATTCCTAAAAAGAAATATAATGTCCATGTACGTCAAGTTTGGGTCGTCAGGGTTGGTATTGGAGTGAAGGTTTAGCGAAACTTTTGAAACTAGGATGTAGAATCTTTAGTGAGATCCCAATAGATATTTCTGAGTATAGTTATTGGGATGTCCTAAGGGTAAGTCTACGTATATGTTACAATCCTATAGTTTTTTGGATAATCAATACTAACCTACTATAAAATAAAAGATCTAACAAATTGAAATATTACAAGTAATTTACCTAACACATGTTTTTATAATCTCTGATATGCATTTCTCACACTTTTCTTTCTAGTCTCAGTCAATAGACAGAACTATTGAGAACATAGTCAACCATTTAACGGTTTAGATGTAAAATTATGGTAATTATGAAGATCGATTTCTTAAGTTGAAATATAATGAAGAGAATCATGATGATGGTATGAGTATTCGTCATACTACTAAAGACAAATAGATTTTAAATGAAATGTGAAAGGTATGTGATGTTCATCACGTATTGTTTAGACTAATCCTAATAAGCTTGAGTTTGGTAATACTTAAGATAATATTCATATTTTAGGAAAGATGAAGATGACAGATCCTGAGTAATTTTTTATGAATAATGTTTGATTATTGAGGTGTATATGTTACAAAATTCAAATATTATGTTATATAAATAATTAAATAAATAATTTTTTTCTCTATAAGTTTTTCATTAAGGATTGGAAAGGATATACAGAATAGTTCTACGGAGACAAAAAGGTTATTTATTGGTAAGGTGATATACATAGAGAACACATGGTTATGGAAAATATAACCCTTAATATGTCCCTTATGTTCAGATAATGATGTTGGGATAAAGATATGTTGGATTTGAATAAATAAATAGGAAGATGCGAGTTTCTTGGAAACGAATTATCGATTTATATACAAGAGGGTTATGATATAATGGATGATGTATACAGATTTTTTAGGACATAAGGAAAATATCTAATAAATGTTGGAATAAGGGAACATGCATGTTTTCAATGAAGATATATGGTAATTTATGTTATTACCATGAATCAAGAGAATGCATGATGAAGTCATTCAAATGTTTGGAATGTGACCAAAAAGATATTTCTTAAGATATATGGGGGATAAATGATGGTATTCACATAGTTGTTATATGACCTTTCTTGAATTGTTTTTTGCGTACTATGAGTTTGGAGAGAAGTATTTTGGAGAATCCTAAAGGGGGGAAAGGATTATTTTTGAAATGAGATAGTATTATTTTAGGATAGGAATTTTTTAATATTATTTCTAGAATGTTATTATAATATATTTTTAGAAAAAGGAAAACCCATAGAACGGGTGACAACTCATCACAACAGACAAGGATGTGGGAATTGAACCCACAAATGAAGTGTGACATACCATTATTGCCTACCATTTCCCTACAAGAAGTCCCTGACTTGTTAAAATTATTTTTATTTTATTTAAGCTGTATGATAGATGAAGTATATGTGTATTTTTGGAACCATGTATGATTAATCTCACCATACATGGACTTATGTATATTTGATAACTTTATCTAAACTTTTTTGTGATAAAGAAAGATGGAATGACCTATATTTTTATCAAATGATCTTCTATTACTTCAAGAATGACAAATTCAACTACATTTATTTAAATAAGTGATGTAATGGAATTTTTTCAAGGCACGAACAACGATAAGATTTTACCAATATCAAGTAAGTATTTATTCTCATGAAAAAATATTAAAATTTAAGGAAAGGATCTTGAAGACTAAAAATGATAAATTAAGTAGCTTCTTATCCAATGAATTATATAGTCCTTTAAATCAATGCAGATTAATGTGTATGAAGTTCTTATCTTTCCCCAAACCATGTTCTCTGTAACTATCGATAAGAACATGATGTTTAGATTTTTCTTATATATCTATGTTTTTTCTTTCCACCTATGTTCTCTCATGTGGAAACCTAGTGATGAGTTACATTGGGTAACCATTTTTTTTTCTAACATTCCTTTTTAAAATTAAGTTTTATTATTCCTTTTTAAGATGTGGGATTTAATGAAAGAAACATCCATGGAGTAAACCTTTTATAATACAGGGTAATTTTGAGGGAGAAATTCATTTTATGGGGAGAATAATGTAACACCCAATGATTTTATTAGATGATTAATTTGGTGTCTGGTTTTGTATGATACACCAAATTATCTTGCGCTATACACAACATTGTACTAGCCTGCAGTATATGCAACACTATACTTGGCTTGTGTTACACACAATTTCATATTCTTTTGATAGAATTAATTTCCTGCAACACTGAGCATACATTTTGTTCACTCTATAAAAGAAATATGTTTGGATTATGTTATAATGAACACCTAAGGAATCTTGAACTAGACTCAAAACTCCCTTGGCTTTCGTTACATGCAAGATCAACCATCCTCGATATCTTTCATTGTTTGCAATACCAATTTTCACTAAACAATGATATATTATTAAAATATTATTATTTAATTGGATAAAAACTAGATATTATGAATATTATTAACCAAATATAAAATTTTAAATAACATTAACATTTAACTTATGTATTTTCTAGAACTTGATATAAGAACAAATTCATTTTTTTGCATAAAAGAAGTATTCTTTCAAAAAATGTTGCTTTGCGGTCTTTTGATGGCGCAACAATTTTAAAAATAGTTTTTAACACTTTTACATATTATATTTAAAAAATGTACATATTATTTGGAAGCGGGGCATAAAAATTTAATTTTGTTGAAATTTTTGTATTTTTCTAATAAAATTCATATTTTAATGAATAGTGAAAAATACTGTAGTTTAATTCAAAACTCCCTTTTTATCTAATTTATTTATATATATAAATTATATTTTTAATCAGTTTTAAAGTGGAATTGGTTTATTTTTTTATCATTTAATACAATTTTGGTCATTGGAAATAATTTCACATTTAAATTGGACATAAAATAAGTCAATCCTTTAATAGTTTTTATTTCTTAAACTCCTGATTTCTTGTTTTGACAACATGAATTAATTTTAAATTAATTACTAAAACTTTTGTGTCTTGAACATTGAAAAATAGATTCCATATTTTGAATCAGTGTGTCAAAATTATTTTAATATATTACCTTTATTGTTTTTTTGATATTAAGAATTTTAACTACGGTAATTTTTATTTACCACAGTTAAAGGTAAATCAGGTAAATTATGGTATCAAACATTATGATAAAGATAATAAAATTTCCCTAACACCGAAAAAAATATTATTGGATGAATTAAAGACAACCAATATCATATATGGGTCAGAATTGATTCAATTAATGGACTCTTTTCCATTAAAGTGATGTAAATGTAATTAAACCAAAATAAAGTGACAACATGTCACTCTCTTAACTTTTCTAAGTATAATAATTTTTAAAATGTGATAAACTTGATAAAACATCAAAATTAAATATTCTTCAGAAATATAACAAATTATTTATATCATGTAAATTTATTCAAAAATTTTATAGATTAAATAATTACCATTAAAGTTGAAACCATAGTGATGTGGAAATTATTTTATTGATATAAATATCAAATAAATAGTTTTAAAAATATTAAAATAAATATAATATGAAATAATTAATGTACTCCATGAATTTTATTGGTGACTATGACGTGATATGAGTGCATTAAATATTTTTTAACTAATTTTTCTTTAGTGTAGATTTTATTTAATGTCAAATGAGTGAATAGTGTCAAAATTGTGACTATTGATATTTTATAAAAATAACATATTTTTTAATTATTTAAAATTCACAAAAATATTTACAAATTACAAAGTAAAATTTATATGGTTAAAATTTCACAAAGTATCCAGTTATGGTAAATTTTCAACAAATTAGGTAAATATTTATAACCATTTAATATTTAGAATTTATTACCACAAATAAAATTAAATAGATTAAATAATGGTAAATCAAAATGATAAGGTTTAAAAAAATATCCAAAAATATCTAAATTTTATTGGTTGAGAGTATTTAGACCCATAATAATCTTTTTTTTAAATAAATGAGTTTGGGACCATTATAAACCGAAAATAAATTTATAATAATTTAATATTTTAAGACTTTCCTAAAGTGCCCCTCCCTCTTTTAAAAGGCCTCCACCTCTACTCACTTACTCACACCTTTCAAGCCATTTTACTCAACCAAAATACACTTGAATAAGCTCCCAACATCCCTCCATTACTCTTATAGGCCACAATTGTTGTATAAATCCATCCAAGGGAGAACTTTTGTGCAAATTAAAAAGAGATACTCGAAAAAGAGGTAATTGTTTTATCACCTTTTTTAAAATTATTTTCATCTTCTACTTTCTATTATTATATTATTCACATACTTAATTAATTTATAAAGTATATTATACACGATTATATATTATTATAATTATGTTATAACCTTATAACTCCCATTATCCATCCTACACATAACAATATCACCATATGTGCATACATATAGCTTACCATCTCCACGTCGTGGTGTAATTTGTTATTCAACAATAATAAATTTGGATGGGTATAATGATGTGTATAATGTATTTAATTAACCAATATAACATTATAAATATTATTTATAATAAATATACCATCCAATAACATACCATATAACCTTTAAGTGAATGATATCGTCGCTCTTGCGTAAGTACGACTTACCGTCTCCATGGCATGATGAGATTAATTTTCCATGTTAACCAGTCAAGAATAATTATAAAGTATATATAATAAATAATAATGAAATATATGAAATAATAATTGTATTTTATTTATCTATATATATATTTCATTTACTTTCTTCTATTCAATTTAATAAGGAAATTGAAACAACGTTCACACGTACGTACAACCTACCGTCTCCATGAATGGTGTATTCCATTTAATTTATCTATCTATTATATATATTTATATACCTAATATTTATGATATATAAATCATATTTTACATTATCTAAGTCAGTAAATCGCAATCTATGTAATAATATCATGAAAAATAAGTCGAAACACAGACAATAAATAAAACAATTATTACGTAAAATGTTGCTTTAACATGGAATTGATAAATAAATGTGTAATATAAAGTCATAAGTGAATCATATATGATATCATAGATATTATTATTTTTCATTAACATGTTAAAAATATGTTTAAACCCACTATACAAGATTTTCGGACACATACGGAAGAAATCAAAACTTTGTTAAGGGATAATTTTACAATCTCATTTCTATCCGAGATTGTTTATACTTACGTATTTACTAGGGTATATTTATCATCAAAATACGTGTTTCCTAATGTTTCAGTATTATTTATATTCTTATAAAATTGTTCAAAGTTAGTTTTACCCTTTGGTGAATTTTCATTAAATGGTATCAAATGAATATTTTGTTGTTATTTGATTTTAGTTACCTTTTGACTTTTCTAGTAAACGTACTAGGAGAATGTTTTTTTGAGTTTTATGACATGAATAGATTTTTAAGGTTTCACAAAACCTTATTTCCATGAATATTACTCTACATGATTTCAAGATTATTTTCAACAAAATTATTTTCATTTAAAATTTCATGGTATTTTGAGAAAAGAAAACGTTTTTGAAAAAGAAAAGATATTTTCATTAGGAATAAAGTTCCAGTGTTTTATCAAAATTATTTCCCATCTAAGATTATATAGGGTTATGTTCCTATCTCTATTATTTCATTTATTTTATTGTGTTTATTGTTTAATTTTTTTTGTGAAATCCATTTATTTTATATGTATTATGATGAAATGATTTTTAAGAAACCCATTTTATTTCATCAGTTATGCCATGATGAATGAATTATGATTTTGTGGAATATGCATGGATGATTTAATTATGAGATGGTTGAGACCTATATCTCACACCAATTCATTGGTTAATGATTTATATCTCATTATATATACATTAATGGAATGCAAAGTAAATCTGGTACAGTAATACAAGGTTGGAATAACTTGTAAATCTTGTTTAGTAATACATGGCTTGAATAACATGTACACCCAGTTCAATAATGGACTTTGTCCTTGATTATAGTCTTGGAAGAAATTCCTTGGATACTATTGAAATCATATTATGTTCTTAATTGTTTACGACAATTTCATTTTTTATTCAAATTATATTTTAACATTATTAATGTTTCTTTATGATCTATGCCTTACATACTCCCAAGATTTATTTCATGACTCAAGATTTTGATTTTTAAAAATTATTTTAATGTTTTTAAATTATTATGTTTATTGTTTGTTTCATGTTCTCAATGTTTAAGATTACTGAGCTTTTGAGCTCAACCTTTTTATATTTTCTTTTCTCAAGGATATAAAGAACGGTTTTAGGTTGGAAAACAAAAGGGGAAGATCTTTATAAGAGATGTTGAAGATCATTAACCAAGATATAAGATTATGTTCCATGTTTCCAAATACACTAAAATAATACAGTCTTTGGGAATATATTTGTGTAATGTATTAAGTATTCTGAAAAAAATGTAATGTCCATGTATGTCAGGCTTGGGTCGTTAGAGTAGTGAGACCTTGTTTAAATGATTTTTATACCACTAAAGAATCTATCATATCTTAATTAATTATTTTATGCATGTTATTGTAATATTTAGAACTATGCCACTGTGATGTTATCATGTCATGAACTATGAGGGTGTATATAACCATGCCTAAGAATGGTGGCCCCTGACCTGTCAGTCATACTACCAGTAATGAAATGTCATGAACATTATGTTTATCTTATATGCGAACCGATTCTCTTCCTCATGAGAGTTTCCTATGTGTAATGAAATTAATTATGGTTTATCCAATACCTACATCTACAATGGATTATCTGGAAAATGAGTTCAAATAGTTGCATTATACAACCACCTTAGGGTATAGAAGTGCACACGATGTTGAGTATTGGATGGGGGACACCATATCTATATTTGATCATATGGAGATGCCTCTATACTAAAGTGTATGTATTTCCACCATTATTATTCATGGTTCATCCATGGACTATTGGTATGTGATTACCCATGTTGGTTTCCATTAAAGAATGGCATGGGTTCAGTTTTAGACTTTTATATATGGTGAATTATTTTCTAAAATACTATGTAATGACTGAGATAGAGAGGTCATGCATCTATAGAAGTGTTCTAGGTCAACCCTGGACATTTCAATGCGTTTTAATGTCTTTCATAACTTTTCAAGGACTCTATCCAATGATGATATGTACCGAGTGCTGTGTTTCAAGAATGGGCTCTAGTATTCCATCCATACATAGGTGAATGTATTTCACATACCTACCTTTTCTGAGATAAAAAATCAGGCTCTTATCACTAGGTGAAATGAAAGGGAATATGTTAGTACCAAAAATATAGGATCAGTGCCAAGGAATTTTAGCAGTTATGTTGGTAGTAGTAAATGATCTCTTGAAGTTTATTGATAGGGTAGTGGTGGTCATAGTAACCATAATAGCTTCCCAGTTGTATTCCAGTAGTGTATAAAATAGGGGAATATGATGCCTCAACATGATAATAAATAGAAAATGTTTTATATTTGTGGCCATGTGGGTATATTCATAGATTTTGTCAGACCATTTCATATGTTTCCAGTAGAAGAGGTTATGTACCAGCTCCCCCATTAAGGGTAGGTTCTTTTACATCATGTCAAGAAGATATTTGGAGTAGCACTGGAAGGACTGGCCGAGGAGAGGACATGGCCATAGTATCCAAAATTATAATCATCAATACCAGTACACGGGTCATACTTAGCATAGTTCAACAACAGAATAGGGCTATAGATCATGCCATTATCATGCATTATAGTCGATAATAAAAAATTAGAGTGTTTTACCATCTACAATAGGAGATAATATTATAGTAGTATCCACTATAGTATCTACTTTATTAGATATAGGTTCTTCACACTCCATTATATCATTATCTATTAGGAAAACCCTCAGTTTGAAAATTCATTAACATTATGGGGTGATGACCCTAGATTCAACTTTATAAGTATGGTCAGAGTTAATAGGTCAATGGAGGAATTATCCACTTGAGGTGGTATGTTATCCCTTTTTATGGGACCTATTTGTTCTTGAGAGGATGTGTTTCTATGAAATTCTCAATATAAATTGGTTTTTCCTATATCAAACGATTGTAAACTGCTCTAACATAAGTGCATCATTTACCTCACTAGAGGGAATGATTTTTCTACACAAGGGTGAGTGTAATGTATAAGATAGTATATCTAGATAATATAATCATGGTATAGGTGGAGTGACCACATATTTATCTAATCTCTCTATGGAGGATCTGAGATTAGGCCATGCTGAATTCCCTTCGGATGTAGACCATTTCATGGATGTTTATCCTGATGATTTATCTAGATTACATCTAGAGATAAAGGCATATTTTATGATTGATCTGGTTCTAGGAGCATCTCTCCTGACCATTACTTCATATTAGATGGTGCTTGTTAAGATATAGAATATCAAGAGACAATTGTAGGATCCAGAGGCCAAATTTTTAATATGGCCTATCACATCTTCTTGGGGTTCTACAGTGATATTCACCAAGAAGTAAGAAGATACCTCTTATTTATTCACATATTTACAATTTTTACCTATATTATAGTTACGAGTTTTTATCCACAACCTCATATAGGTGATATCATTTACCATATTTGAGGAGATAGGGTGTTCTCTAAAATAAACCTATGATTAGGCTATTTTCAAGTGTGAGTAAAACCTTCAAACATACCTCATAAATCATTTCAAAGAAGGTATGGTCTATATGGTCAGCTTGTTATACTAGTTAGTCTTACTAATGCGGACACCATTTTCATTCCTTTTATTATCCAAGTATTCTATCCATATCTGTATTCCATTGTCATGGTCATCATGGAAATCATCTTGGTGTACGCTTATACTCATAGATGCCATGATATAAATTTTTAGGTTGTTCTGAATACACTAATAGAGCTCCAACATTATTAAAATATTGCTATATTCCACTTATTGATTGAATAAGTTCACTTCTGGGGTCATATTATCTCATAATTAGGTGTATTAGTTTACCATTAAATGGTGAGTGGTGTGTTTTCATGGATGTAGACAAATAAAATGTTTGATATAGGAATTTTTTAGGGTAGTCTAGGCATTATATGTGTTTTATACATGACTTATCCAGCCATTATTCACCTCTTACTACTCTGACAAAGAAGGGTGTTACATTCATGTGGTAATAATCATGCTAAAATTAGTTTTTGGAGATAAATGGAAGGATTCTTTATTCACCTATTATGATAAAAGTAGATATAAGATCAGGTTATATAGTGTTGTTTTATTCAATTGATATTGGGCTTGGTCTCATGTAGATTTATGTGGATATATTCATTGTGTATAGATCTCGACAACTAAGATATCTTGAGAAAAATTACATGAAGAATGACCCCGAGCTGTTATATGTTTCCACTCCTTATGTTTCTAGAGACACCATATTTTTTATGACCATAAGAGCCTCAAATATATCTTTAAATAGTGGTACTTGAATTTTAGATAGTGAATATAGATTGAGTATCTCAAGTCCTTCAATCTTATTCTAGCCAATATGCATGGAATGTGAAATGTGGTGGGAGATGCACTGAGTCAAAAAAATATGAACAAGACGTACATGAATTTGATGATGAATACAAATTGAGGGTCCTATTTTTTGAGATCTATATAGAGTTTCATTATATTCATGTGTAGTATAATCTCTCTTCCTTTAATGTTTCCTATTCACTCCATCAGAGGGTAAAGAGCATGAAATTTTTAGATAGTGATGGGTTAGTTCCCTAGGTAGTATTTCTGGTAAGAACCTATCACTAGAATATTCTATGGATGGAGATGATATCTTACATATTCATGGTAGTTTAAAGGTTCATATATATATGATTGAATAATCATTCTGAGAGTCCAACACATCTCACTGGATACTTCATCCAGGAAACTCCAAGATATATCAAGACATGAATGACCAATATTGGTGTCCTTGAATGAAATTATATATAGAAGGACTTATCACTATGTTTTACACTATTCAATAGGAAATGATAGACCACCAGTGACCTGCATGAATGTTAAGCAACATGAAGTACCATAATTTTAATAGGAATATATTTAATTAGATTTTGTTTTTGGCTTACTAAGGATAGATCGATGTACCGATTTTTTTTGGGTATTCATGGATTGACTGACAAAAGTATCCAAATTCTATTATACATGAGAGAATTTAAAAGTTTATGAGTTGGGAATATGATATTTCTATGGGATAATAATAAGGACCTGACCATAAAACATTACATAATCCTGAATTAAATGAATAATTCACATTGAAGATCTTTTCAGGTTTAGAGTTTTAGAGAATTAGGACAAAACTATTACATCTCAAAAGATTATAAAGTAGAAACGTCTACTCAGTTTCCATTTTTTCATAAAATAAAAAATCTAAAAAAAGAAACATGACTATTTCTATGTTTTAGGTAGCATGTCTTTCCTCGATCCCATCATTGACCCTATTCATCTTTAAGTCCTGTGGAAAAGATTTCAAAAACATGGGATGAGCATAAAAAGATCATTAAGGGATATAAAAATACGGAAAGAAAACATTTGTCCATGTATACATAAGAATCAATGAAATGATACATTACTCATAAAACATAAGCACTTTAACCTACCTCCTGAAATCATAATATTTATGAATAACTCATAGAAACCATAAGACATAAAGTTAACTTGAGGCATTCATAACATTCTTATATAGGGAGTAACCCTCATTGTTAAGTTTGGAATACCCATCACAATATATTCCATAAATCTATTTGGATAAACCTTAGAGTTTAACTCCTTCGTGCTACCCAATGCATTGGAGAGAAATATCAGGCTCACCTGCCCATATTTTATCACGGAACCACCCGACTTCATAAACAATTCCCAAGAACCATAACCATGCAGAAAGGAAACATAACATTTCCACATTTCAATCACAAGATATCAATACAACACATTGATATAATAAAATCATTATCAAAACCATTTTTAATACCAAAATAAAAGAAAAGTAAAAAATGGTATTTATTTTTCATTTAATAATGTTATGGCTTGTAGATGAATCCAGAACTCAAATAATGGTCACGGCGGTGGAGAAGTCGTTACCGCCGCATACGTAAGACAAAAACATTCCTTTTTTAGTATAATAAAATGCTTAGTGTAAAAAGATTCCTTTTTAATGAAATAAAAAAATCAAAAGGGTTTATTATAAAACTAATAAAATAAGGTCATATATAAATTGATGTATGCCTCAACGAAAGGAGATTGAGACGAAGTCCATTACAAAGACGGTATCCTTAGATTAAGGATATATCAATTACATAATTATGTATGAAAAATATAAATGCACCAAATATAAGTGTATATTAAGTGTAAAACAATCAAAGGTCATCAACACATATTCATAGTATGACATAATAAAAAATTAGATGTTTAACCCAATGAATTGAAATTGGATTAAGAAAATCCCTTACAGAAATTCGACAGCATAACGACGTCACATTAATATTTAGAAAATGAGTTGATGAGAGATAAAAAGGATATATAATCACTTGGAAATAAAATTTATAGCAATAGGGATATATATTAACACATCTCAACATAATAATATGTAAATTAAAAGACCTAAAAAAAGAAGTCATTTAAAAAAGAGGAGGGTGAATCATTCCCTTACAGATTTGGGTAACTTTCAAAACATACACCCCATGAAAAATGGACCATAAAATGTTGATGTAAATACCCATAAATGGATGTATATTAATCAAAGAGTAGAATAATGGGAAGTACATAGACAACTCAAAAGAGATAATGGAAAATATAGCATGAATCTCAAGAGAATAAAAAGAGAGATAGAAACCCCTTACCTCGTTGTAATCAATCATGTTGTATGGCCAAAAGATAATAAGAACCAAATGAATAACAGAATACCACGAATGTAAATATAATGATGATAATATACATCAAATTTAAGTACACAATACACCACATGCAATAAATAATTGGAGACCAATGGAAATCTCACGGAATTAAAAGTGAGATAAGAAATCCCCTTACCTCATGTCCGAATTGTCTTGTTCATTTCTTTATATTCATGAATAATAAACTTTGGTCAATTTATAATTTCTTAAGTAATTAATTTAAATTATATTATTCAATTAATATCACATATTATCATGTTATAATAATTAGTTAATTATGTTATTTCATATCATATGTTTTGTCGATGTTCGATACATGAGTCAAAAATAAACTTTCTTGAAGAGAATTGTCCATGTAGTTATAAGTACATCATATCCGGAATGGTTTTCATGATTTAAATATCATATATATCTAGTATATATGTTTTTAATAATATTCCATAATTTTTTGAGATAAGAAATGAAATTTACCGTTCATGGAGACGGTATATCGTACGTATGCATGAACGCTACTTTCATTTTTTCGTCATATTAATGGACATTAAAATTAAATTAGACATTGGTATATTATAATTTAAGTATAATATATATGTTATATAGGTAACATAAGTTCATTAATTACATTCTTGATAAATTCCATGTTTTTCAGGAATGATTCACATCACTTGAGGGGGCGGTTGTCCACACTTCCTCGTATGAAATTATCGCATTTTCACAACATGCAAAGCATAAAGGTATGTTTTAAATAAAAAATAAAGAAGAATTAAGAGGGAGTAAATATAATATATATAATATATAAATATAGTTCCATCATAATGGCCACCATGAGAGGTGTCAAAATAAGATTGAACAATCATCGTTTCGTGAGGTAACAATTCGCCACCCACAAAAACAGTATGTTCTTTAACCATTAGACGGAGGTGTGTGTAATTGTAGGTAGAATCCTTATCATAACAAAATCCTAGTATTTTGAGTATACTGGTGTTATTATGGGATCAAATAATAAGAATATATTGGTGAGTGAAGAAGGAAAATAAAAGAAAGAAACTCGAGAGAAGACATTACCTCTAAATCGGGTAACTCTTTTGGATTTGAGAAAAAGGCTTCCTTGGAAAGACTTCTGCCCAAAGTGAGGGTTATAAGAGTAATAGAGGTATTTGGAGAGATAATATGAGCTGGGGGAGGATGAGCCAATGGATTGAGATGTGTAGGTAAGGGGGTAGAGGTGGGGGCCTTTTATAAGAGGTAGGAGGGTCACTTTTGGAAAGTCTTGAAATGTTAGTTTATTATAAAATTATTTTCGGATTTTAAAGGCCCCACAATGATATATGTTGGGGATAAGGTGACAAGGTTTCGAAATCCACCCATAATATAGGATTTCGACAAGTGTATGTTTTAGATTTTACCTAATCTTTTCATTTTATTTAAATCGTTCATTAATGAGGTAATCACTGTAACATAATGGTGTCCTAAATAAATTTATTTATTTAATGTCTAAAAATTATATAACAAATATAATAATATAGGAAATATTTTTATGTTTCCAATGAATCATTATATTCTAAGTGATCATTTATTTAAACAAAATTAAAAAAATTTTACTTAGGATATACAAACCATTGTTATATTTCTCATCTTTTTTTAAAAAATGTCATAAATGTCACTATCACACCCATGTGACTCCATGGGCCCTCAGGTTTGGTAAAACTCTTCCCATGGCCGTCCATAACTCAAAAAAGAATATTTGGACACATGTTGGGGTAATTTTATATTATTATGATATTATTTTATTACCCTTAACTACCCGATTACTATTTATTCATGATAATTAAATATAATTATCGTCGTTACTATTTATAATGTTGAAAAACAGGATTCTTAATTACATAATTTGGACCTTATGATTCCAAATATGAAATACATTTTTCCAAATTTCAAACAGAGAAATTGCAGTAATTAATTTTAAAAAATAATTCTCGTTGTCAAAACCAAATATGGGTTTTTAAGAAGTAAAATTTATCAAAAGATTGACTTGTTTTCACATCCAATTGAAATGTGAAATCACTTACAATGAACAAAATTATATTAAGTGATAAAAAAATAATTAAATTAAAATTTAAAACCAATTAAATGGACAATCTAACTATATAATTAAATTAGATGAAAAATCAGTTTTGAAGTAAAATGTAGTATTTTTCACTATTCATTAAAAATGAACATTTGTTAGAAAAATACCAAAAATTTATCCAAAGAAAATTTGATATTCCAAATTATAAAATTATGTAAATTTTACCAAATTCAAAACATAAAATTTTCATTAGTTAATTTTATAATTAATTTCCGCTATCAAAACAAATAGCGTGTTTTTAAGAAACAATATCTCTCAAAATATTGACACTTATTTATGTCCAATTTCAAAGTGAAATTAATTCCAATGAAATCCATTGTATTAAATGGTAAATATATATTTTAAATACACTTTAAACCCAATTAACAATATTATATAACCATAAAAATAAATTATACTAAAAGGAGGTTTTGAATTAAAATACATCATTTTCACCATCCATTAAAAAATGATCTTTATCGCAAAAATAAATTTTTTTTACACAAAGTACATTTTGATGTCCCCATTTTAAATAAGGATTTTCTTTTTTCAAATATAACATAGAAAATTGGAAAAGGTAGTTTTAAAAATGGTTCTCCATCAAAAGCCGGTTAATCGACCTTTTAATGAATATTAGAATATTTAATCATAAAATTGGATTCATTTGCACATTAAGCCTCTATCATTTATTGGGTAATTGTTAAAATATCTAACAAACATATATAATCATTTCTTAGTTAGTTATGTTCATTACCATCATTACCCCAACTAGGTGTTAACTACCATTTAAAATAATATTATTATATTATTATTATGCAACTAAAGATTTCAAAGAAACTTATTGTTGCATATTGGGTATGCCATCAAACATAGCATTCCCTTTAATGTAATATTAACATTTTATTCACAAATATTAATATATATGAACATTTCATATTAATTATTTACCTAGGATGTTACATCTTTCCCCCTTTTTGGGAATTGCGCCCTCACAATTTTAAAATTAGGCTCGGAAACATTATTGAAATCCCCACATCGGAAAGAGTCAGCAAAAATATCACTTTAAAAGAAAGAAATAAAAGCACAAAGGTTGTAACACCCCAGGTAAATAAAGAATATGAAATTTTCATATTTATCTATATTTGTGAATAAAGTATTAATATAACTTTAAAGGGAACTCTATGCTCGATGGCGTACCCAATACGCAACAACGAGTTTCTTTGAAATATTACGTTGCACTCTAATAATAAAATAATATTATTTTAAATGGTAGTTAACGCCTAGCTGTTGTAATGGCGGGAATGAACAGAACTAACTACAAAATGTTTATATATGTTTTTCAAATATTTTTACTTTCATCCAATAAATGTTAGAAGCTTAAAATGCAAATGAATCCATTTTTAAGCATAAATCTTCTAATATTCTTTAAAAGGTCGATTAACCGACTTTTGATGGAGAACCATTTTTGAATATACTTTTGACAATTTTATTTGTTTTATTTTACAAAATAAAATTCTTCTTTAGAATCTGGACATCAAAATTTACTTTGTGTATATTTTTGTTATTTTTCCGATAATGATCATTTTTTATTGAAAATGTTGCATTTTAATTCAAAACCTCCTTTAAATATGATTTATTTATATGGATATATTATATTTTTAATTAATATTAAAGTTTATTTAGAATATATTTTTACCATTTAATCTAATGGTGGTCATTGGAATTAATTTCACTTTGAAATTGGACTTAAACTAGTGTCAATCTTTTAATAGATAGTGTTTCTTAAAAAGACGCTATTTGTTTTGACAGTGGGAATTAATTACTAAATTAATTAACGCAACTTATATGTTTTTAATTTTGTAAAATACACATCATTTTTTAATTTGGAATATCAAATATAGCTTAGGGTGATTTTTGGTATTTTTCTGAAAAACATCAATTTTTGATGATAGTGAAACCACTAAGTGGTAGTTAAAGAAACTGATTTTTTGTTAAAATGAAAATTTTCCACTTATGTGATTTGATTTTCAACAATACTACATACATTTTTGTCATTAATAAGTAAAATGTGGTTCAATGAGATTAAAATAATTTTTGGTGAATAGTAACTTTTAAGTTTTATTATTGGCGATCAAAGGTAATTAGTGCAATTTAACATAAAAATAATGTTTTAATAATATGAAATGACCTAGACACATGTCCTACCCTTATTGGATGTGTCATGACCGACTAATACAATCCATTGGTCAACTTTGGGACCCCATGGAGCCACTTGGGTAGGAAAATAACATAAACAACTTTTTATTTAAAGTTAAAATAAAAATGTCACAAACATGAGTTGTTCTACTAAAACAATTTTTACATGGGGTTATAAAAGTCATATTTTTGACTGTAAATATTCATTATAAAGATAAAAAGATTTCGACATCATGATATTTTGTTTATAATTTTTAGACATTAAATAGACTAAATTATTTATGACACCATGATGATGCAGCGATTACCTCATTATTTAACGATTTAAATAAAATACAAATATTATGTAAAATATAAGACCTAAACATTTCAAAACCCTATTGAATGGGTGGATTTCGAATTATTATCACCTTATCCTATAAATAAATAATTTTGGGACCTTAAAAATCTGAAAAGCATTTTATAATAAAGTAAAACTTAATAACTTTCCAAGAGTGCCCCTCCTCTCCTCTTATAAAAGGCCCCCACCTCTACCACCTTACCCACACCTCTCAAGCCTTTTTCTCAGACAAAACCTGCCCATTTCATCTCTAAAAAAACCTCTCTTCATCATTGAAGCCTCACCTTTGTGCAGAATCCTTTCCAAGGAAGCCTTTGAGCTCAAATCAAAAATAGTTACCCGATTTAATGGTAATGTCTTCCCCTGTGTTCTTTTGGTTTATTTTGCTTCTCCAACCCTCTAAACTCATTTTATTCCATTATTTTGTAACAAAACAAGTATCTTCAATATACTAGGATGTTTTTATGTGAATTATTCGAGCTACACTTACACAAACCTTCGTCTAATGGGTAAAGAACATACTGTTTCCGTGGATGGCGAATTTCTGCCTCATGAAACGATTATTGTTCAATCTTCTCTTAACACCTTTCATGGTGGCTATTATGATGTCACTATATTTTAAATATGATATATATGGTATTTATGTTTTCTATATGCTTCTGAATTTTATATTTAAAACATTCCTTTATGCTTTTCATGTTGTGCAAATGCGATAATTTCATACGAGGAAGTGTGGACTACCGCCCCCTCAAGTGATGTGACTCCTTCATGCAATACATGGAACGTATAAAGAATGAAATTAATGAAAATATGTGACCCATATAACATATATATTATACTGAAATTATAATATATATATCTCTCAATTATTTTTAATTCCATTAATATGACAAAGAAATGAAAGTAGCGTTCATGCGTACGTACGACCTACCGTCTCCATGAACGGTGCATTTAATTTCTTTTTATCTCCAAATGTTATGGAGTAGTATATAATGAATATTTACTGTATATATATTATTTCTAAATCATTAATAATATTTTGGAGATGATTTACTTATAACTACATGGACAATCATTTTTCAAACAAATTCATTTTTGACTCATGTACCAAACATCGACAAAAACGTCTGATATGAACTCACATTATTAACCAATTATTATAACATTATAATATGTGATATGAACTGAATAATAATATTTAAAATAGATAATTAAGCAATTATAAATTGACCAATGTTTGTTATTCAGGAATATAAAGAGACGAACAAGACAAGTCAGACTTGAGGTAAGGGATCTGACCTCTCTCTTTCTTTTCAAGTACCCTCTTTTATGTCATTCCATTTATGCTCCATGTTATTATGTTGGAGGATGTTCATTAATATTAACCATACTGAAATTTTTATTTTAATATGATGAGTTACCCCCTCTTACTCTCATCAATAAATTTTAGGAATTTTTATGTCGCGCCGTTAGGCTGCCGAATTTTCGTAAGGGATCCAACCCGTCTATTTCTTTTTAAGTACTCTATTTTATGTCATTTCTTTTAATCTCATCTTTATTATGTTTGTAGATGTTATTTAATATTCCTAATACTATAATTTTTATGTTTATATTATGAGAGACCATATTTTATCTCAGAAATCCATTTTTGAATGTTTTATGTGGCGTCGTTAGGCTGCCCAGTTTTTGTAAGGGATTTTTCATCTCACTTTTATTCCCATGAAATTTATGCTACGTTTTCCACTATTTCCATTGAGTGGTGTATGTACTGCCCCATATTATAAAATTTTTGTAGTATAATTTTATTTATGGGTATTTACGTCTTTATTTTATGACCCTTCTTCCATGGGGTGTACGTTTCGAATGTTACCCAACTCGGAAAGGGGACCTTTGACCCTCCTCTTTATAAAAGACTTCTTTTTTATGTCTTTTAATTCACATAAGATTATGTTGGAATATGTTATTATATATCCTTATTTATGTAAATTTTATGTCCAAGTGACCATATACCATTTTCTCTCTTATCAACTCATTTTCTGAATTTTAAAGTGACGTCGTTAGGCTGTCAGATTTCTGTAAGGGAACTTCTTAACCCACATTCAATTATTTGGGTTCAACCTCTACTTATTGATTTTATTATGCCATGATTATGTGTGGAATATCTATGTTTTAATTTCCACAAAACTTAGTGAGGATATACTATTTCTACACATAATCATCTCATTGATAAATTCTTACGAACTTGTATGGGAAATCATAACTCAATCTCATTTCATTGAGTTAAATATCTATGTCATTGGTTATGTTTTTCCAAGATTATGTGTGAATGACCATTTATTGTTTCACACTTAATATCCACTTATATTGGGTGTATTTATATATCTCACACATAATTATGTGATTGAATTATCCTTAATTTAAGGATACCATCTTTATAATGGATTTCATCTCAATTTACATTTCCATTGAGACTACATTGTTGTTATGCACCAATTCACTATTATACGGTGTGTATACTGTCCTTTGACATATTATATTATGAATCCCTTTATTCTCATGATATTATAAAGTTCGGATTAAATTTTATTCTGCAATTATTTGTATTCAAGAGTCTCTCATTTTGCTAAAAACTCTGTAACAAAAATATCATTTTAAATGATTTAAAGATTCATTATTCTAAATCGTTATCTTTAATGTCCATGTTTTTCAAAATGGTTTTCAGTATTTATTTATATGGACATTAATGTTTTGAAATTATAATTCCATTAAATGATTCAAAGTGTAATGGGAAACTTTGATTCAAAAATCTCTTTTAAATGATTTTTGAAAATGGATTGATTAATTCAATATCTTGGAATTACTTATTGTGATTTCCAATGAAATGTTGTTATTGAAATGTTTATATTTTCAATATTTTATGTGTAATGATGGTACTTGTAATGGCCCGGACCTCCCTGGTCCATTACTTGTAAAAATGTGGTGTCAGAGGTGTTCCGGGAGGTCAAGGTGACTTATCCCTCAACTGCTGCCTACCGGTAGCTCGGTCTACCGGTAGCTGCTGCCTACCGGTAGCTCGGTCTACCGGTAGCTGCTGTCTACTGGTAGCTCGGTCTACCGGTAGCTGCTGTCTACCGGTAGCTCGGTCTACCGGTAGCTGCTGCCTACCGGTAGCTCGGTCTACAGGTAGCTCCTGTCTACCGGTAGCTGCTGCCTACCGGTAGCCGGTCTACCGGTAGCTGCTGTCTACCGGTAGCCGCCGCTTACCGGTAGCCGGTCTACCGGTAGCTGCTGTCTACCGATAGCCGCCGCTTACTAGTAGCTCGGTCTACCGGTAGCCGCATCCTACCGGTAGCTGGGTTTACCAGTAGCCGCGGCGTACTGATAGCTCGGTATACTGGTAGCCGCAGTCTAGCAGTAGCTCAGCTAACACTTTGCCAAATTTCCAGTTTAGTGAACAATGTTTCTATCGGTGAGGTTCAGTGAAGAGTGTTTCTATCGGTGCGGTTCTATCGGGGGACTTCTATCGGTGAGGTTCAGTGAACAGTGTTTCTATCAGTGAGGTTCAGTGAACAGTGTTTCTATCGGTGAGGTTCAGTGAACAGTGTTTCTATCGGTGAGGTTCAGTGAACAGTGCTTCTATCGGTGAGGTACAGTGAACAGTGTTTCTATCGGTGAGGTTCTATCGGTGGACTTCTATCGGTAGACTTGAACAGTGTTTCTATCGGTGAGGTTCTATCGGTGGACTTCTATCGGTAGAATTGAACAGTGTTTCTATCAGGGAGGTTCTATCGGTGACCTTCTATCGGTAGACTTGAACAGTGTTTCCAGAATCCTAAGAGCTACCGATTCCATACTTTGCCATATTTTAGGAATGAACAGTGTTTCTAGAATCCTAAGAGCTACTAATCCCATACTTTGCCAAATTTCACGAATGAACAGTGTTTCCAGACTTCATGAGAGCTACTGATCCCATACTTTGCCAAATTTCACGAATGAACAGTGTTTCCAGAATCCTAAGAGCTACCGATTCCATACTTTGCCAAATTTTGAGTATGTGAACAGTGTTTCCAGCTTCGCAAATTTGACGTTTTCTTTGACGTAAAATACTTTTAAAACCTTATTTTAAGGACTTTATGGCCGATTCAAAGGCCATAAATCCTATATTAATTATTCCTAAGGCTGGGATGTTTTTACTTGGTCAAACTGCGTGGGTTAATGCGATCAGTTTTTAATGAAGAATAAATCGGATCTTAAACCATCGCCTCTCTAATTTATTTTTTTAATGGGAACGAGATATCATTCTCTGTTGTCCTTCCTCCTCGTTGTCATCTACGAGACGCTAGAACCTTGCAATCATTCCCATAGGAGTTTCACAATCAAACGTTACTCGGATCAGTTCCGCTCTGTTTGATGCAACCAAGTTGTGTCGATCGTTCTTCCATAAAAGGTATGTTTTATCATCGTTCCTTTGGGGATCACCTTCTCTTGTTCTTCCTTCCATATTAGCATGTAATCTTCATGGTTCTAATGGGTTTTCTTGGGGTTTTTTGGTACTGTCGTACCGTGGCATCCTCCGGTGGATGCAGTTGTCGCGAGAGAAGGATTGTGGCCCATTGTGTGGATAAAGGACGTCAAGAACTCTTTGAGGTAGGGGATTCATGGCTTCTCTAATTGTTTATGTGCAACTGTAGAATTAACATGATTTAACCCTTTGGATCACAATGAAATTGACCTAATTAAATACTTGAACCAGATTAAAAGAATTGGTTGATCGCATGTTGTTGCTTTGTACCGTGATAACGGTTTGCCACATGTTTTCCTAGATATAGTGATATCTATGATTTTCTTTAATTATTTGCTCGCTCATGATGGAAATTGATAAAGAACGTAAAGCCGGAATTATTTGTTAAATAATTGGATAAAAATAAAGAGGCATTTTAATGAATCTGTTAATTCTAGATGGATTAAAGAACTATTAGTTCGATAATTTCAAAAGGGTTCTGAGTTACCTGCTTACTTGTAAGGCTGAATGCCTTGTGGTTTGGAGCTCTGAGTGCTCATTTTGTATGAAGGCGGAATGCCTTTTTAAAGGGCCAAGAGCCCATTTTGTGATCTTTGTTTTCCTGCTACTTGTGATTTGATGTGAGCCTGGATGGCTGTTGTGATATGTGGAGGTATGGAGACTTGTGGTTGTGGCAGCGGATGATGCCTAGTGTGGCAAGATGCATCGATTTATGCATGTTGGTGTCGGGGAGGACACCAGGGATGATGGTATGAGATGAATGTGATGGTTTGTTGTTGGTGGTTTGGTTTGGTTGTTTATATGCTTTACTTTTCCCCACTGCTCAAGGCAGCTGGTCTTGCTTACCCTCTTTCCGAGGGAGGCGAAGACACGCGGGGTATGCCACGTGCTTTCCGTGTTTAGCCTCTCGATGGAGGATGGGTCTATGCTCTTTCTATAGGCGGCAAAGACTCGACAGGTAGTATATCTATTCACCGTGTTGAGCCTCCTTTGTGTTTAGAAGCATGAGAAGTTTTCTAGAATGCCTGGGAATGTGGAAAAGTAATTCTGTAATGAATGGTTGATTAAATGGTGATAATCCACGGGGATGGAGAAACTGGAATTTAATAGTGATGTGAATCCTAAAAAGGAGAAGTTTTGAATGTGATGCCAATTTAGTTTAATGTGGTAAATAGTTCATGGTTAATTAATGTTTAAAGAATTAATTAACATATAGTGGAACTGATAAAATAATGGAGTAATCTAATAAAGCTCTTCAAATGGTTATAGGATACCTAGTCTTAGAAGTAGCAGCCTGGAGTCTGAGAGACGTTAGCTACAGTTGTGCCTATGACTAGGTAATGCCCATAGTGTGGTTGTGAGTCATATATATTCTGTACTTTTGTGTTTCTATACGCTACTCCACCCTGTCGGTAAGGGCAACCGACACCCCGGGGATTCTGAGCCCTGGGGGGGTGTTTTCCCCAACATTCTGATGGGAGGTTGAATGGCTGACTACCCCCTTTGGCCCCACTCTCTTCTCGTGGTAGATCTTTGTGCTGGTAGGCACAGTGGTTAGTTTTACCCATATATGTGTGTAGAGGGATTTAATGTCTTGTGGTTATTTCACACACATATATTCTGGATATAGAATCCTATGGACTACTATAGGTGTAACGTGTATAGGCTGTGATGGATTGGGGATCCTTACTCGGCGTATGGGCTGTAATGGCTTGAGGTATAATACTCGACGTATGATACACGTTATACGAGCTATGGTGGCTCCCGGAAACTACCTGGTTACTTTGGTTGTGAGGATGGTGTGGTGTTTAGCCCAGTTGTCTACGGGCAAGCCTTTGTGGTGCACGTGGTGCAGGTTGTGGAGCTTAGCCCAGGTGTCTGCGGGCAAGTCGTTAGAGAGATATGCACAGGACGTATGTCGTTGGGGAAAAGCGGCAAACCAGTGGGGAAGTAGTAGTGGGGTACCCTTGATATTCTTTACTATATTCTATATTCTTGTATTCGTTACTTGGTGAGAGTATCCATGGTGAGGTTGTGAACATAGTATACCTGTTTAGGTGACGAGTTAGTTTCACTTGTTGTTCACTGGGCTTTACCATTCTTTCATTACATTTGCATGAGAGGCTTGAGGAGGATCCTACTGAGTATACTGTTATACTCACCCTATGTATATATAAACTATTTTTCAGGTCACATGGAACAGGTTGTAGATCAAGGTGGTTACTACTAGCTTGCGGTTGGAGGAGGAGCTGTTCGGGTTTGTGGTCGCTGTCGTTTTACTTTCTTTTGGGTACTTTTAGTTTTCCCTTTCAGTTGTATTACTTTTTCATGACATTTCATATATGTACTTGGGTTTCTTTTTATATTTCAGTTGTGAGTTGGAGTTGGTTGGAGTCTATTCTATCTCTCTCTTCTGCATGTGTTCTCTTAGAGGGTAATGCCTCCCATTTGTGTGTGTATTATACCCTCGGTGCTAGTCGCCAACCCGGGGCCTACTGGAGGCGGGACTCGGGGGTCATTATCTCCCTTCTCACATTGCCGACCCAGGAGGGGTACACTTTGTGGGGAGGGGGTCGTGACAGAGTGGTATCAGAGGCCTGGTTGAGGGATAGGATGGAGTTTGGAGTTAGGCACAGGTGAGGATGCATGGGATGGTAGGGCAACGGTGTCATTCATGTTTAGCAAGTGGGGTAAACACTGGAGACCGGCAGAGACATAGGCGTTCAGGGCCCCCTATGATCTGTTGCATGGATCTTTAAGTTTACGATGGCTACTAAACAAAGTGATATCGGTTGTAGGGTAGAGACCTAGGAAGGGATCATGCATCATTATTCTTTGCGCTTGTGTTTGAATGGGTAGACCTTGGGATAGGTAACCTAAAATAAATAAAACAAAACAATTAATTAATTAATGTTGAGTCTTCCATATTCCAGGCTTAGGAGCTCTAACAGTTGTTATTTTGCAGGTATGGCTCCAGGTCGACGTCCTCGTCAGGTTTGCGCAGAAGATGCCCAGCAGGCTGTTCCAGCAGATCACCGCCGAGTAGAGGTCGACGAAGATGACACTTGGAGGAAGAAACTTCGAGAGTTTCAGTGCCAGAGTCTACAGAAGTACGAGGGATCCGTTTCAGATGCAGTCACAGAAGACTGGTTGGAGGAGATCGAGATAGGCTTCAGTTCGATTCGTTCTCGGAAGGAACAATGGGTGTCCTTGGTTGTGACGATGCTGCGTGGAGCAGCGAGGCAGTGGTGGTTCTTGTTCCTCGGTGATCGTGAGGAGTCATCAATCTCATGGGAGGAGTTTCAAGACTGGTTTAGAGTCGAGTTTCTTTCGTCGACTGCGAAGGTGTCCAGTCGCCAGGAGCTTCTGACCCTTCGACAGGGGAGCTCCAGTGTTCGAGAGTTTGGAATCCGTTTTAGGAACCTTCTACGATATGCTTCAGACCTGTTACCAGATGACGAGGCCAGGGCGAGGCATTTTGAGGAGGCTTTGCGTCCAGAGATCCAGCGCCAGGTCACCCCATTTATGCTGAAGACATATCTTGAGGTGCTGGCGAGGGCAGAGGTTGTTGAGAGGACTTTGGCCAGGACTGGATCGTCACGAGAGGGGAATCATCATGATTCCTCATGAAGCAGAGCTGTGGTCCGGGGTTCCCGGTTTTCAGGACAGAAGAGTTTCCATTCACCTGGGGGTAGGTCCCAGCCCTTCCCATCTCGTTTCCCCGGAGGCAGAAACTCTCAGACATATGCCAAGGGATCAGGCGCTTGTTTTTCTTATGGTGGTCGTGGTCATCAGCAGCGGGAGTGCCCGACTTTTCAGAGCAGTCATCGTGCACCTGGCACTCCACTCCAGGTTCCTCCGTTGAGGCAGTTCCAGCCGAGGCAGCAGCAGCAGGTTGCACCAGCTTTAGATCACCAAAGGGTAGATGGAGCAGGTAGAGGACAACCCCATGACGCTCCCCGTCCTTAGAGAGAAGAGCGCGGCCGTGGTGGTGGTCGTCATCAGGGTCAGAGAGGCCGTGGAGGAGGTCGCGGTCAGCTTCATGCTCTAGCGTTACCAGCCCCAGGCGAGCCAGATGTCGTTCGAGGTACCCTTTGCTTGTTTTCTACCTTGTTGTATGCCTTGTTTGATTCAGGAGCAACACACTCCTTCATATCACCTACCCTTGTCCATGCTTTGGGACTTGAGGTAGAGAGGCTTCCAGTGCCCTTGGCGTTGACTATGCCAGTTGGAGGTCGAGATGACTTGTTTGAAGTATGTAGAGACTGTGAGCTAGTGTTGGGGCAACACCACTCCTGGGGATATTTCCTATGTTTGCGAATACAACCATATGATGTCATACTTGGCATGGATTGGTTGTATTCAGTGCAGGCTGTTGTGGATTGCTACAAGAAGAAGGTCGTTTTCTTTGATGAAGATGGAGAGAAAGTGGTGTTTGTTGGTGAGAGAGATCCTCGGATGAGTCATAGACAAGTTCCATCCTTATCATCCATGATGGCTGGGATGACGCTGAGTTCTTCAGAGGTTCAACAGTTGGCGTTTCCTAGGGTCGTAGAGGAGTACCCTGACGTCTTTCCAGAAGAGGTTGTATCCTTACCCCCTCGACGAGAGATCGAGTTTGGGATCGAGCTACAGCCAGGAGCGTCTCCTATCTCTATGTCTCTGTATAAGATGGCCCCTTCTGAGTTACGAGAGCTACGTATTCAGCTCGACGGTCTGTTGCAGTGTGGTTTTGTTCGGCCAAGTGTGTCACCGTGGGGTGCACCAGTTTTGTTTCTGAAAAAGGCTGATGGCAGTTTGCAGTTGTGCGTCGATTATCGTCGGTTAAACAAAGTGACAATAAAGAACCGCTATCCTCTCCCGTGGATTGATGACCTATTCGATCAACTGAAGGGTGCAAGTTGGTTCTCAAAGATAGACTTGTGGTCAGGATATCATTATATGTGTGTAAAGGATGAGGATATCCCGAAGACTTCTTTCCGCTGTCATCATGGGCATTATGAGTTTGTTGTAATGCCATTCGGCGTGACGAATGCTACAACTGTTTTCATGGGGTTGATGAATGCTGTGTTCCGTGAATTCTGGGACAAGTTTGTTGTGGTTTTCATCGACGACATCCTTGTTTACTCCACCTCTGAAGAGGAGCATGCAGAGCATCTACGAGCCGTTTTGGGAGTTCTTCGCCAACATCAGTTGTTTGGGAAGTTGTCCAAATGTGAGTTCTGGGCTCGAGAAGTTCGTTTCTTAGGACATGTTATGTCCCAACAGGGAGTAGCTGTGGATCCTTTGAAGATAGAAGCAGTGGTGTCTTGGCCAGCCCCCAAGACCGTGTCAGAGGTGCGAAGTTTCCTTGGTCTCGCAGGCTATTAGAGGAGGTTTGTAGCTAATTTCTCCCAAGTTGCGACTCCTCTGACATCTTTGACCAGGAAGGATCAAGCGTTCATATGGACTGATCAGTGTCAGACAGATTTCGAGTATCTAAAGGAGAAGTTGGTAAGTGCTCCAGTCCTTTGTCTTCCAGCGGAGGGAGTCCAGTTTGATGTTTTCTGTGATGTTTCACATCTGGGGCTAGGCTGTGTTCTCATGCAGCAGAGGTCAGTTGTTTCTTATGGGTCTCGGCAGTTGCATCCCCATGAATGCAACTATGCCACCCATGACCTTGAGTTGGCAGCCGTGGTGTTTTCTCTGAAGTTGTGGAGACATTACCTCATTGGTGATCACTTTGTGGTTTTCACCGATCATAAGAGTTTGACGTATGTTTTCTCCCAACGTGACTTGAACTTGAGGCAACGTCAGTGGATGGAGTTCTTGCAGGAATACGACTTTGAAATATCGTATACACCTGGAAAAGGGAATGTTGTAGCTGACGCACTAAGCCAAAAGATACGTAATGATGTTATGCGTGAATCTGGTGATTCTTGGAGAGTGATGGAAGAGCTATCAGCTTTGCATATTGATATGGGAGAAGTTGGGGGTAGAGGTTTTCTTTTCCAGATGATGGTGCAGTCATCCCTGATTCAGAAGGTGGAAGAGTCTCAGTTGGGTGACCTAGAGGTGGAAGTTTGGAGAGACAGAGTTGTATGTGGTGAGGCCCCTGATGGTTGGTCAGAGGATGAACAACACCGAGTGTTGTATCATGGAAGGCTTTTTGTTCCCTTGGTGATGCGCGAGACGGTTCTCCGAGAGTTCCATAGTTCACCCTTGGCGGTACATCCTGGTGTGACGAAGATATACCGATACTTGAGGAGTCAGTTTTGGTGGCCTGGGCTGAAGCGTACAGTTGCAGAATGTGTGTCTCAATGTTTCGTCTACCAGAAGGTGAATGCTGAACACCGTGTTCCTGGTGGTCTTCTCCAGCACTTAGAGATTCCTCAGTGGAAGTGGGAGGACATCTCAATGGACTTTGTTACAGGTTTACCTCGAGCTCCGGGAGGACATGATGCTATATGGGTGGTAGTGGATCGTTTAACAAAATCATCCCATTTCATAGCGATCAAGGAGTCGAGCTCAGTGGAAGTTATGTTGAGGCAGTATCTAGAGGAGGTGGTGAGGCTTCACGGAGTTCCTAAGACGATCATTTCTGATCGAGATCCTCGTTTTACCTCCAGGGTGTGAAGAGGTCTCCAGCATGCCTTTGGCTCTCAACTGTGCCTTACCACTGCTTTTCATCCTCAAACGGATGGTCAGTCAGAGAAAACCATCCAGACTCTTGAAGACATGTTGCGCTCTTGTGTTCTTGATTTTGGAGGTTCATGGATGAAGCACTTACCCTTGGTAGAGTTCTCCTACAATAATAGTTTTCAATCTACCATCGGTATGGCGCCGTTTGAAGCCTTGTATGGCCGTCCATGCCGTTCTCCGTTGTGCTGGACTGGGGTCGGAGAGTCAGCAATTCTCGGACCAGAACTAGTGCAGAATACAACAGAGATGGTTCAGGTGATTCGTGAGAGAATGAAGATAGCACAGGATCGTCAGAAATCATATGCTGATCAAAGAAGGAGACCGTTAGAGTTTAATGTTGAGGATCATGTGTTTCTAAAGGTGACTCCCCGTCGTGGGCAGCGAAGGTTTGGTCGTGGAAGTAAGCTTTCTCCCCGGTTTGTTGGGCCTTTCGAGGTGTTAGCTCGTGTTGGAGCTGTGGCGTATCGAGTAGCACTTCCCCCTCAGATGAGTCGGATACATGATGTTTTCCATGTATCACAGCTCCGTCGTTATCTTCATGATGAATCTCATGTTATCGATTGGGGAGAGATCGATATTGACGATGATGCAACCTTCGAGGACCGACCTATGGAGATCCAAGACCACAAGGAGAAGGTGTTGTGCGGGCGTTCTATCCCCTTAGTTCGTGTCTTGTGGCGACACGGTGGCATGGAGGAGAGTACCTGGGAGCGTGAGTCACAGATACGTGCTCAGTACCCAGAATTGTTTAATGTTTAACTATTTTCATGTAATAACGTTTCCTTTATGGTTAGTCCTTTCATGTTTTATTTGTGTACCTTTGATGTGATGTTATGATTGAATTGTTTGAATATGGATTGTTTGTTTAAATATTCTCGAATGTCGTAGTTTTGTTCCAGCTTTCGAACAACTCATGGTGGTTTTCCCTTGAGAGGTATCTTATGGGGTGGTGGTTCGGACCCCTCTGTTCCTCTGAGTTGGTTTTTAATTCTCGAGGACGAGAATGTTTTGAGAGGTATCTAATGTAATGTCCTGGACCTCTCTGGTCTATGACTTGTGAAAATGTGGTGTCGGAGGTGTTCTGGGAGGTCAAGGTGACTTATCCCCCAACTGCTGCCTACCGGTAGCTCGGTCTAACGGTAGCTGCTGCCTACCGGTAGCTCGGTCTACCGGTAGCTGCTGCCTACCGGTAGCTGCTGTCTACCGGTAGCTCGGTCTACCGGTAGCTGCTGCCTACCGGTAGCTCGGTCTACCAGTAGCTGATGTCTACCGGTAGCCGCTGCCTACCGGTAGCCGGTCTACCGGTAGAAGCTGTCTACCGGTAGCCGCCGCTTACCGGTAGCCGGTCTACCAGTAGCTGCTGTCTACCGATAGCCGCCACTTACCAGTAGCTCGGTCTACCGGTAGCCGCATCCTACCGGTAGCTGGGTTTACCAGTAGTCGCAACGTACTGATAGCTCGGTATACTGGTAGTCGCAGTCTAGCAGTAGCTCGGCTAACACTTTGCCAAATTTCCAGTTCAGTGAATAGTGTTTCTATCGGTGAGGTTCAGTGAACAGTGTTTCTATCGGTGAGGTTCTATCGGTGGACTTCTATCGGTGAGGTTCAGTGAACAATGTTTCTATCGGTGAGGTTCAGTGAACAGTGTTTCTATCGTTGAGGTTCAGTGAACAGTGTTTCTATCGGTGAGGTTCTATCGGTGGACTTCTATCGGTGAGGTTCAGTGAACAGTGTTTCTATCGGTGAGGTTCAGTGAACAGTGTTTCTATCGGTGAGGTTCTATCAGTGGACTTCTATCGGTGAGGTTCAGTGAACAGTGGTTCTATCGGTGAGGTTCAGTGAACAGTGCTTCTATCGGTGAGGTTCAGTGAATAGTGTTTCTATCGGTGAGGTTCTATCGGTGGACTTCTATCGGTAGACTTGAACAATGTTTCTATCGGTGAGGTTCTATCGGTGGACTTCTATCGGTAGACTTGAATAGTGTTTCTATCAGTGAGGTTCTATCGGTGACCTTCTATCGGTAGACTTGAACAGTGTTTCCAGAATCCTAAGAGCTACCGATTCCATACTTTGCCAAATTTCACGAATGAACAGTGTTTCCAGAATCCTAAGAGCTACCGATCCCATACTTTGCCAAATTTCACGAATGAACAGTGTTTCCAGACTTCATGAGAGCTACCGATCCCATACTTCGCCAAATTTCACGAATGAACAGTGTTTCCAGAATCCTAAGAGCTACCGATTCCATACTTTGCCAAATTTTGAGTATGTGAACAGTGTTTCCAGCTTCGCAAATTTGACGTTTTCTTTGATATAAAATACTTTTAAAACCTTATTTTAAGGACTTTAAGGCCGATTCAAAGGCCATAAATCCTATATTAATTATTCCAAAGGCCGGGATGTTTTTACTTGGTCAAACAACGTGGGTTAATGCGATCCGTTTTTAATGGAGAATAAATCGGATCTTAAACCGTCGCCTCTCTAATTTATTTTTTTAAAGGGAACGAGATATCATTCTTCGTTGTCCTTCCTCCTGGTTCTCATCTACGAGACGCTAGAACCTTGCAATCATTCCCGTAGGAGTTTCACAATCAAACGTTACTCGGATCAGTTCCGCTCTGTTTGATGCAACCAAGTTGTGTCGATCGTTCTTCCATATAAGGTATGTTTTATCATCTATCCTTTGGGGATCACCTTCTCTTGTTCTTCCTTCCATATTAGCATGTAATCTCCATGGTTCTAATGGGTTTTCTTGGGGTTGGATGGTACTGTCGTACCGTGGCATCCTCCGGTGGATGCAGTTGTTGTGAGAGAAGGATTGTGGACCATTGTGTGGATAAAGGACGTCAAGAACTCTTCGAGGTAGGGGATTCATGGCTTCTCTAATTGTTTATGTGAAACTGTAGAATTAACATGATTTAACCCTTTGGATCACAATGAAATTGACCTAATTAAATACTTGAACCAGATTAAAAGAATTGGTTGATCGCATGTTGTTGCTTTGTACCGTGATAACGGTTTGCCTCATGTTTTCCTAGATAGAGTGATATCTATGATTTTCTTTAATTAGTTGTTCGCTCATGATGGAAATTGATAAAGAACGTAAAGCCGGAATTATTTGTTAAATAATTGGCTAAAGATAAAGAGGCATTTTAATGAATCTGTTAATTCTAGATGGATTAAAGAACTATTAGTTCGATAATTTCAAAAGGGTTCTAAGTTACCTACTTACTTGTAAGGCTGAATGCCTTGTGGTTTGGAGCTCTGAGTGCTCATTTTGTATGAAGGCTGAATGCCTTGTTAAAGGGCCAAGAGCCCATTATGTGATCTTTGTTTTCCTGCTGCTTGTAATTTGATGTGAGCCTGGATGGCTGTTGTGATATGTGGAGGTATGGAGACTTGTGGTTGTGGTAGCGGATGATGCCTAGTGTGGCAAGATGCATCGGTTTATGCATGTGGGTGTCAGGGAGGACACCGGGGATGATGGTATGAGATGAATGTGATGGTTTGTTGTTGGTGGTTTGGTTTGGTTGTTTATCTGCTTTACTTTTCCCCACTGTTCAAGGCAGCTGGTCTTGCTTACCCTCTTTCCGAAGGAGGCGAAGACACGCGGGGTATGCCACGTGCTTTCCGTGCTTAGCCTCTCGATGGAGGATGGGTCTATGCTCTTTCTATAGGCGGAAAAGACTCGACGGGTAGTATATCTATTCACCGTGTTGAGCCTCCTTTGTGTTTAGAAGCATAAGAAGTTTTCTAGAATGCCTGGGAATGTGGAAAAGTAATTCTGTAATGAATGGTTGATTAAATGGTGATAATCCACGGGGATGGAGAAACTGGAATTTAATAGTGATGTGAATCCAAAAAAGGGGCAGTTTTGAATGTGATGCCAATTTAGTTTAATGTGGTAAATTGTTCATGGTTAATTAATGTTTAAAGAATTAATTAACGTATAGTGGAACTGATAAAATAATGGAGTAATCTAATAAAGCTCTTCAAATGGTTATAGGATACCTAGTCTTAGAAGTAGCAGCCTGGAGTCTGAGAGACGTTAGCTTCAGTTGTGCCTATGACTAGGTAATGCCCATAGTGTGGTTGTGAGTCATATATATTCCGTACTTTTGTGTTTCTATACGCTACTCCACCCTGTCGGTAAGGGAAACCGACACCCCGGGGATTCTGAGCCCTGGGGGGGTGTTTTCCCCAATATTCTGATGGGAGTTTGAATGGCTGACTACCCCCTTTGGCCCCGCTCTCTTCTCGTGGTAGATCTTTGTGCTGGTAGGCACAGTGGTTAGTTTTACCCATATATTTGTTTAGATGTCTCTAATGGCTTGTGGTTATTTCACACACATATATTCTGGATATAGTATCCTATGGACTACTATAGGTGTAACGTGTATAGGCTGTGATGGCTTGAGGATCCTTACTCGGCGTATGGGCTGTAATGGCTTGAGGTATAATACTCGACGTATGATACACGTTATACGAGCTATGGTGGCTCCCGGAAACTACCTGGTTACTTTGGTTGTGAGGATGGTGTGGTGCTTAGCCCAGTTGTCTGCGGGCAAGCCTTTTTGGTGCATGTGGTGCAGGTTGTGGAGCTTAGCCCAGGTGTCTGCGGGTAAGTCTTTAGAGAGAGATGCACAGGACGTATGTCGTTGGGGCAAAGTGGCAAACCAGTGGGGAAGTAGTAGCGGGGTACCCTTGATATTCTTTACTATATGTTATATTCTTGTATGCATTACTTGGTGAGAGTAGCCATGGTGAGGTTGGGAACATATTATACCTGTTTAGGTGACGAGTTAGTTTCACTTGTTGTTCACTGGGCTTTAGCATGCTTTCATTACTTTTACACGAGAGGCTTGAGGAGGATCCTACTGAGTATACTGTTATACTCACCCTATGTATATATAAACTGTTTTTCAGGTCACTTGGAGCAGGTTGGAGATCAAGATGGTTACTACTAGCTTGCGGTTGGAGTAGGAGTTGTTCGGGCTTGTGGTCGCTGCCGTTTTACTTTCATTTGGGTACTTTTAGTTTTCTCTTTCAGTTGTATTACTTTTGCATGACATTTCATATATGTACTTGGGTTTCTTTTTATATTTCAGTTATGAGTTGGAGTTGGTTGGAGTCTATTCTATCTCTCTCTTCTGCATGTGTTCTCTTAGAGGGTAATGCCTCCCATTTGTGTGTGTATTATACCGTCGGTGCTAGTCGCCAACCCGGGGCCTACTGGAGGTGGGACTCGGGGGTCATTATCTCCCTTCTCACATTGCCGGCCCAGGAGGGGTACACTTTGTGGGGAGGGGGTCGTGACAGTACTTGGACATTTTATGGGTGTTTACGTGATAAACCATATGATGGGTGGTGCCGTGAATACCAGGACAAGTGGTTACGTTATAACCTCTAATGCATTGGGTATGGAAGTTGGCCGTATGGCTATTCCATTAAGTATGTGTGGAACTCGACCGTATGGTTATTCCATTTAAGTATGTTTATGTCCCAAGTTACCTCTATATGTTATGTGTTCTTTATATGGGTTTTATGGTAATCTTTTGGTTACAAAAGGTTATGTAATGGTCTTTTATTTAGTGAAGTTTTTTTACTACTTCATAAAGGTGAAAAGTATTACTTTGGTAAAGTACTCATGGTTTACTTGTTGTTTTGAAAAACTAATAGTTTTCCTTCTTTTGTATCCTTTACTTGGATTTTTATGCTCATCCCAAGTTTTTGAAATGTTTTCCACATGACTTAAAGATGAATTGGGTTAAGGATGGGATTAAGGAAAGACATTCTATCTAAAACCTGGAACTAGACATTTTTATGTTTAAGTGTTTTTTTATTTTATGGAAACCTAGTAGAAGTTTCTACTATGTAGTCTTTTGAGATGTAATAGTTATGATCTAATTCTCTAAAACTCTAAAACATAAATAATCCTCTATATGAATTATTCATTTAATTCACGATTAAGTAATGTATAAGGTCGGGGCCTTATAGTTGGTATTAGAGGTCGGTTTAGATAACATTAGAGGTTAGGGTATTCTCTAAGCATTAGTGACATTACCATAATGGTTAGGATTTTAGAAAGAGTCCTAGTTTTAGATAAAGTGAATGAGTAAGTATGTCTTAGTGTTTATCTTCCTCATTAGTACATGATGGTTTTGTTGATATACTCACAGTGACCTTTCTGGTTTTAGTAAATAGATGGATCTAGCAGACACCAAAGTGACAAAGGGTTTGAAGGAAACTGTGGTGGTTCTCTGATTAATAGACTGGATGAAATGGGGCATTCAATGAGAAATCTCGTAGTCATTCTAAACCAACAATCATGAGTCATGATCAACCACTTGAACCTTGGTGAGTTCTCTAATGCATCATGTAAGAGAGAACCAACTCAACATGGAAGTTCAGGTAATAATTATAAAGGTAACCATTAGGGTTTATATGACCCTTACTTTTGAGGTAATTATGGGCTACTAAACTTTATGATGGAATATGAACGACATGAGATAAACATGAGGTTAAATTATGTTATGGTTATTTTTGATGATTTTATCTCGTTTTGGGGAATGTTTTAAGAATTATATAGTTTTGGAAAAAGGAAAACATGCAGACCGTGTGACAACCCGTCGCGTCAGACAAAGCTACGGGAATCGAACCCACAACCAAAGTGCGACTGGTATTTATCACCTACCATTGGACTACGTGAAGTCCCTGGTTAGTATGAATTATTCTTTTCAGTTAGATGATTTTACGAATTAATAGTAAGTTGATTTTGGGTTATCTATGGAAATTATTAACCTATCATGGAGGATATGTGATTTGGTTAATTACTTTTCAATATGAGACTATTAGAGCAACTGATGTTTTTTTGAGATAACTGTTAATTTGTACCATGGAAGAATATGTGATTAAATACTTCAAATATTTGGGTTTCAGTCTTAGTTTTTATTACTTTGAAGAATTTTATAGATAGATGTTTATTGAATGATCTTTTTTGAACTTTGGGTATTGTTTGACAAATTTTAAAGATTAAGAATAGATTTTTTTATAAAGGATTATCCTTTTTGGGTATTATCTGATGTCGTACTAAAATTTTTAGTTTGGTTTTGTTGATATCTAAATACATGTAAAATATATAGTTCTCTTTTTTGGATTAGGTGATTCTCAAGAAGTTTATTATAGTACTCTTAATGCGAACTAGTCTTCATAAAAACGCGTCTTTTGGAGAAAATATGAGTTTGATTAAGGAATATAGTAAAAGTTGAAAGTCTACGTGAAAATTAAGTATGTTTCATTATGATTTATTTAAGCCCAAAAATAAATTCCTCAATTAAGAGTAACATAAAACAAAAATGTTGTCTGTTAACTTTTCCTACTGGGGAATCGAATACCGTTTAACCCATCACAAGTTTGTGATTTTCTTGTGGTTAACATTCTCCTAGACATGTTTAATATCACTCTCCATCAGAACATGAACCTTTGTTTTTTCCTCCATATCCATATTTTCATACTTGGAATCCTAGTATGGGTTAACTCGGGTGACCTTTTTACTTCTCTCCCATTCTTTTAAAGTGATAGTTTTACTGACTCTTGTTCTGATGTGGGATTTTCAATGATATTTCCAAGACCAATTTTAAAATTACGAGGATGCAATTCTCAGAAGGGGGGAAGGATGTAACACCCCAGGTAAATAAAGAATATGAAATTTTCATATTTATCCATATTTGTGAATAAAGTATTAATATTACTTTTAAGGGAACACTATGCTCGATGGCATACCCAATACGCAACAACGAGTTTCTTTGAAATCTTACGTTGCACTCTAATAATAAAATATTATTATTTTAAATGGTAGTTAATTCCTAGACGTTGTAATGGAGGGAATGAAAGGAACTAACTAAAAAATTTTTATATATGTTTTTCAAATATTTTTACTTTTATCCAATAAATGTTAGGGGCTTAAAATGAAAATGAATCCAATTTTAAGCATAAATCTTCTAATATTCTTAAAAAGGTCGATTAACCACCTTTTGATGGAGAACCCAATTTGAATATACTTTTGACAATTTTGTATGTTTTATTTTACAAAATAAAATCCTTCTTTAGAATCTAGACATCAAAATTTACCTTGTGTAAATCTTTGTTATTTTTCCGATAAAGATCATTTTTATTGAAAATGTTGCATTTTAATTCAAAACCTACTTTTAATCTGATTTATTTATATGGATAGATTATATTTTTAATTGATATTATAGTGTATTTAGAATATATTTTTACCATTTAATCCAATGGTTGTCATTGGAATTAATTTTACTTTCAAATGGAACTTAAACTAGTGTCAATCTTTTAATAGATATTGTTTCTTAAAAACACGCTATTTGTTTTGACAGCGGAAATTAATTATTAAATTAATTAATGAAACTTATATGTTTTGAATTTTGTAAAATATACATCATATTTTAATTCAGAATATCAAATATAGCTTAGGGTAAATTTTTTGTATTTTTCTGAAAAACTTCAATTTTTGATGAATAGTGAAACGACTAAGTGGTAGTTAAAGAAACTGATTTTTCGTTTAAATGAAACTTTGCCACTTCTGTGATTTGATTTTCAAAAATCCGACATACATGGTTGTCATTAAGAAGTAAAATGTGGTTCAATGAGATTATAATAATTTTTGGTGAATAGTAACTTTTAAGTTTTATTAATCGCGATTAAAGGTAATTAGTGTAATTTAAGGTAAAAATAATGTTTTAATAACATGAAATGACCTATACACATGTCCTAACCTCATTTAATTTGTTATGGACGACCCAGACAATCCATGGGTCAACTTGGGGACCCCATGGAGCCACTTTGGTAGGGAAATGACATAAATAACTTTTTATTTAATGTTAAAATAAAAATGTCACAAACATGTGTTGTTCTACTAAAACAATTTTTACAAGGGGTTATACAAGTCATATGTTTGACTATAAATATCTATTAGAAAGATAAAACGATTTCCTACATCATGATATTTTTTTTATAATTTTTAGACATTAAATAAATTAAATTATTTATGATACCATGATGACGCAGCGATTACCTCATTATTTAACGATTTAAATAAAATCAAACGATAATGTAAAATATAGGACCTAAACTTGTCAAAAACCTATTTAATGGGTGTATTTAGAACTATTATCACCCTATACTAGAAATATATTATTTTGTGACCTTTAAAATCCGAAAAGCATTTTATAATAAAGTAAAAGTTTATAACTTTCCAAGAGTGCCCTTCCTCTCCTCTTATAAAAGGCTGCCACCTCTACCACCTTACCCAAACCTCTCAAGGCTTTGGCACAGACAAACCCTGCCAATTTCATCTCTACACATACCTCTATTCATCATTTAAGCCTCACCTTTGGGCATAATCCTATCTAAGGAAGCCTTTGAGCTCAAATCAAAAAGAGTTACCCGATTTAAAGGTAATGTCTTCCCTTGTGTTCTTTTGTTTTATTTTGCTTCTCCAATCCTATAAACTCTTTTTATTCCTTTATTTTGTAACAAAATCAGTTTATTAAATATACTAGGATGTTTTTATGTGAAGGATTTGAGGTAAAATTATACACACCTTCATCTAATGCTTAAAGAACATACTTTTTCTATGGATGGAAAATTTATGCCTCACGAAACGATGATTGTTCAATCTTCTCTTAACACCTTTCATGGTGGCCATTATGACGTAAATATATTTTATATATGATATATATGGTATTTATGTTTTCTATATGCTTCTGAATTTTATATTTAAAACATTCTTTTATGCTTTTCATGTTGTGGAAATGAGATAATTTCATACGAGGAAGTGTGGAATACCACCCCCTCAAGTGATGTGACTCGTTCATGCAATAAATGGAATGTATAAAGAATGAAATTAATGAAAATATATGACCTATATTAGATATATATTATACTGGAATTATAATATATATCTCTCTCAATTGTTTTTAATTCCATTAATATGACAAAGAAATGAAAGTATCGTTCATGTGTACGTACGGCCTATCGTCTCCATGAACGGTGCATTTCATTTATTTCTATCTCCAAATGTTATGGAGTAGTATATAATGAATATTTACTGGATATATATTTTATTTAAATCATTAATACTATTCTGGAGATGATTTACTTATAACTACATGGACAATCATTTTTCAAACAAATTCATTTTTGACTCATGTACCAAACATCGACAAAAACGTCTGATATGAGCTCACATTATTAACCAATTATTATAACATTATAATATGTGATATGAACTGAATAATAATGTTTAAAATAGATCCTTATGAAATTATAAATTTACCAAAGTTTATTATTCAGGAATATAAAGAAACGAACAAGACAAGTCAGACTTGAGGTAAGGGATCCGACCTCTCTCTTTCTTTTCAAGTACCCTCTTTTATGTCATTTCATTTATGCTACATGTTATTATGTTGGAGGATGTTCTTTAATATTAACCATACTTAAATTTTTATTTTCATATGATGAGTTACCCCCTCTTACTCTAATCAATTCATTTGATGAATTTTTATGTGGCGCCGTTAGGCTGCCGAATTTTCATAAGGGATCCAACCTCTCTCTTTCTTTTTAAGTACTCTCTTTTATGTCATTTCACTAAGATCATCTTTATTATGTTTCGGGATGTTATTTTATATTCCTCATACTGTAATTTTTATTTTCATATTATGAGAGACCCTATTTGATCCCATAAATCCATTTTTGAAAGTTTTAAGTGGCGTCGTTAGGCTGCCGAGTTTTTGTAAGGGATTTTTCATCTCACTTTTATTCCCGTGACATTTATGCTACGTTTGCCACTATTTACTTTGATTGGTGTATGTACTGCCCATTATTATACAATTTGTGTAGTATAATTTCATTAATGGTTATTTACATCTTCATTGTATGACCCTTCTTCCATGGGGTGTACGTTTCGAAAGTTACCCAAATTGGAAAGGGGACCTTTCACCCTCATCTTTTTAAAAGACTTCTTTTTTATGTATTTTAATTCACCTACTATTATGTTGGGATATGTTATTCTATATCCTTATTTATGTAAATTTTATGTCCGTGTGACAAGATACCATTTTCTCTCTCATCTACTCATTTTCTTAATTTTAATGTGACGTCGTTAGGCTGTCAGATTTCTGTAAGGGAACTTCTTAACCCACTTTCAATTCTTTGGGTCAAACCTCTACTTCTTGATTTTATTATTCCAAGATTATGTGTGGAATCTCTATGTTTTAATTTCCACAATACTTTGTGTGGATATACTATTTCTACACATAATCATCTCATTGATAAATTCTTACGAACTTGTATGGGAAATCATAACTCAATCTCATTTCATTGAGTTAAATATCTATGTCATTGGTTTTGGTTTTCCAAGATTATGTGTGAATGACCTATGATTATTACACACATAATATCCACTTATATTGGGTGTATTTATATTTCTAACACATAATTATGTGATAGATTTATCCTTTATTTAAGGATACCATCTTTATAATGGATTTCATCTCAATTTACATTTCCATTGAGACTTCATTGTTGTTATGCACCAATTCAATCTTATATGGTGTGTATACTGTACTTTGACATGTTATATCATGAATCTATTTATTCTCATGATATTATAAAGTTTGGATTAAATTCTATTCCACAATTATTTTTATTCAAGAGTATCTCATTTTTCTAAAAACTCTTTAACAAAAATATCGTTTTAAATGTTTTAAAGATTCATTTTTCTAATTATTTATCTTTAATGTCCATGTTTTCAAAATGGTTTTCAGTATTTATTTATATGGACATTATTGTTTTAAAATTATAATTACATTAAAATATTCAAAGTGGTATGAGACACTTTGATTCAAAAATCTCTTTTAATTGATTTTTGAAAATGTATTGATTAATTTAATATCTTGGAATTACTTATTGTGATTGAAAATGAAATGTTGTCATTGAAATGTTTATATTTTCAATATTTTATGTGTAATGATGGTACTTGGACATTTTACGGGTGGTTACGTGATAAAACATATGACGGGTGGTGCCGTGAATACCAGGACAGGTGGTTATGTTATAACCTCCAATGCATTGGGTATGGAAGTCAGCCGTATGGCTATTCCATTAAGTATGTGTGCAAGTCGACCGTATGGTCATTCCATTTAAGTATGTTTATGTGCCAAGTTACCTCTATATGTTATGTGTTCTTTATATGGGTTTTATGGTAATGTTTTGGTTACAAAAGGGTAAATAATGTTATTTTATTCAGTGAAGAGTTTTTACTACTTCATAAAGGTGAAAAGTATTACTTTGGTAAAGTACTCATGGTTTACATGTTATTTTGAAAAACTAACAGTTTTCCTTCTTTTTTTATCCTTTACTGGGATTTTTATGCTCATCCAAAGTTTTTGAAATATTTTACACAGGACTTAAAGATGAATAGGGTCAAGGATGGGATCAATAAAAGACATTCTATCTAAAACCTGGAACTAGACATGTTTCTTTTTAAGTGTTTTTTTATTTTATGGAAACTTAGTAGAATTTTCTACTATGTAATCTTTTGAGATGTAATAGTTATGACATAATTCTCTAAAACTCTAAACCTGAAAAGATCCTCTATGTGAATTATTCATTTAATTCATGATTAAGTAATGTATAAGGTTGGGGCCTTATAGTTGGTATTAGAGGTCAGTTTAGATAAATTTAGCGGTTAGGGTATTCTCTAAGCATAAGTGAAATTACCATAATGGTTAGGATTTCAAAAAGAGTCCTAGTTTTTGATAAAGTTTATGAGTAAGTATATCTTAGTGTTTATCTTCCTCATTAGTACATGATGGTTTTGTTGATATACTCACACTGACCTTTCAGGTTTTAGTAAATGTATGGATCTAGCAGGCACCAAAGTGACAAAGGGTTTGAATTACACTATGGTGGTTCTCTGATTAAGAGACTGGATGAAATGGGGCATTCAATGAGAAATCTCGTGGTTATTCTAAACCAACTATCAGGAGTCAGGATCAACCACTTGAACCTTCGTGAGTTCTCTAATGCATCATGTACAAGAGAACCAACTCAACATGGAAGTTCAGGTAATAATTATAAAGGTAACCATTAGACTTTACATGATCCTTACTTTTGAGATAATTATGGGTTACTATACTTTATGATGGAATATGAACGACATGAGATATACTTGAGGTTAACATATGTTATGGTTATTTTTGAATATTTTATCTCGTTTTTGGGAATGTTTTATGAATTATATAGTTTTGGAAAAAGGACAACACGCAGACCGTGTGACAACCCGCCGCTTCAGACAAAGCTTCGGGAATCGAACCCACACCCAAAGTGCGACTGGTATTTATCGCCTACCACTGGACTATGTGAAGTCCCTGGTTAGTATGACTTATTCATTTTAGTTAGATTATTTTATGAATTAATATTAAGTTTATTTTGGGTTATCTATGGAAATTATTAACCTATCATGGAGGATATGTGATTAGGTTAATTACTTTTCAATATGAGACTTTTAGAGTAACTGATGTTTTTTGGAGATAACTGTTAATTTGTACCTTGGACGACTATGTGATTAAATCCTTCAAATATTTGGGTTTCAGTCTTAGTTTTGATTAATTTGATGAATTTTATGGATATATGATTATTGAATTATCTTTGATGAACTTTGGGTATTGTTTGACAAATTTTGGAGATTAAGAATAGATTTTTTTTATAAAGGATTATCCTTTTTCGGTATAATCTGATCTCATACAAAACTTTCTGGTTTGGTTTTGGTTGATATCTAAAGACATGGGAAATATATAGTTCTCTTTTTTGGATTAGGTGATTCTTATGAAGTTTATTATAGTACTCATAATGCGAACAAGTCTTCCTAAAAACTCGTCTTTTGGAAAAAATATGAGTTTGATTAAGGAATCTAGTAAAAGTTGAAAGTCTACCTGACAAGTAAGTATGTTTCATTATGATTTAGTTAAGCACAAAAATAAATTCCTCAATTAAGAGAAACTTAAAACAAAAATTTTTTCTGTTAAATTTTCCTACTGGGGAATCGAATACCATTTAACCCATCACAAGTTTGCCATTTTCTTGTGGTTAACTTTCTCCTAGACATGTTTACTATCACTCTCCATCAGAACATGTCCCTTTGTTTTCTCCTCCATATCCATATTTTCATACTTGTAATCCTTGTATGGGTTAACTCAGGTGACCTTTGTACTTATCTCCCATTCTTTTAAAGTGATAGTTTAACTGACTCTTGTTTTGATATTAGATTTTCAATGAAGTTTCCTAGCCCAATTTTAAAATTGTGAGGACGCAATTCCCAAAAGGGGGGAAGGATGTAACACCCTAGGTAAATAAAGAATATGAAATTTTCATATTTATCCATATTTGTGAATAATGTATTAATATTACTATAAAGGTAATGCTATGCTCGATGCGTACCCAATACGCAACAATGAGTTTCTTTGAAATCTTATGTTGCACTCTAATAATAAAATAATATTATTTTAAATGGTAGTTAATGCCTAGCCGTTGTAATGACTGGAATGAATGGAACTAACTTAAAATGTTTATATATGTTTTTCAAATATTTTTATTTTTATCCAATAAATGTTAGAGGCTTAAAATGCAAATGAATCAAATTTTAAGCATAAATCTTCTAATATTCTTTAAAAGGACGATTAACCGCCTTTTGATGGAGAACCCTTTTTGAATATAATTTTGACAATTTTATATGTTGTATTTCACAAAATAAAATACTTCTTTAGAATCTGAACATCAAAATTTACTTTGTGTAAATTTTTGTTATTTTTCTAATAAAGATCATTTTTATTGAAAATGTTGCATTTTAATTCAAAAACTCCTTTTAAACTGATTTATTTATATGGATAGATTATATTTTTAAATTGATAATAAAGTGTATTTAGAATATATTTTTACCATTTAATCCAATGGTGGTCATTAAAATTAATTTCACTTTAAAATTGGACTTAAACTAGTGTCAATCTTTTAATAGATATTGTTTCTTAAAAACACGCTATTTGTTTTGACAGCGGGAATTAATTATTAAATTAATTAATGCAACTTATATGTTTTGAATTTTTTAAAATATAAATAATTTTTGAATTTGGAATATCAAATATAGCTTAGGGTGAATTTTTGGTATTTTTCTGAAAAACTTCAATTTTTGATGAATAGTGAAATCACTAAGTGGTAGTTAAAGAAACTGATTTTTTGTTTAAATGAAACTTTGTCACTTCTGTGATTTTATTTTCCAAAATCTAACATACATGGTTGTCATTAAGAAGTAAAATTTGGTTCAATGAGATTAAAATAATTTTTTTTGAATAGTAACTTTTAAGTTTTATTAATCGCGATTAAAGGTAATTAGTGTAATTTTAGGTAAAAATATTGTTTAAATAATATGAAATGACCTAGAAACATGTCCTGCCCTCATTTTATTTGTCATGACCGACCAAGACAATCCATGGGTCAACTTAAGGACCCCATGGAGCCACTTTTGTAGGAAAATGACATAAATAACTTTTTATTTAAAGTAAAATAAAAATGTCACAAACATGAGTTGTTCCACTAAAACAATTTTTACATTGGGTTATACAAGTCATATTTTTGACTATAAATATTCTTTAGAAAGATAAAAATATTTCAGACATCAAGATATTTTTTTTATAAATTTTAGACCTTAAATAAATTAAATTATTTATGACACCATGATGATGCAGCGATTACCTCATTATTTAACGATTTCAATAAAATGAAAAGATAATGTAAAATATAAGAACTAAAATTGTCAAAAACCAATTAGATGGGCGGATTTCAAACTATTGTCACATTATCCTCTAAATATATAATTTTGAGACCTTTAAAATCCGAAAATCATTTTATAATAAAGTAAATGTTTATAACTTTCCAAGAGTGCCCTTCCTCTCCTCTTATAAAAGGCCCCCACCTCTACCACCTTACCCACACATCTCAAGCCTTTGGATCAGCCAAACCCTGACCATTTAATCTCTCCACATCCCTCTATGAATCATTGAAGCCTCACTGTTGGGCATATTCTTTTACAAGGAAGCCTTTGAGCTCAAATCAAAATGAGTTACCCGATTTAAAGGTAATATCTTCCCTTGTGTTCTTTTGTTTTATTTTGCTTCTCCAACCCTATAAACTATTTTTATTCATTTATTTTGTAACAACACCAGTATATTCAATATACTAGGATGTTTTTATGTTAAGGATTGTAGCTACACTTACACACAACTTCATCTAATGGTTAATGAACATACTGTTTCTGTGGATGAAACATTTCTGTCTCACGAAATGATGATTGTCCAATCTTCTCTTAACACCTTTCATGGTGGCCATTATGATGTAACCATATTTTATATATGATATATATGGTATTTATTTTTTCTATATTCTTCTGAATTCTATATTTAAAACATTCCTTTATTCTTTTCATGTTGTGAAAATGCGATAATTTCATACGAGGAAGTGTGGACTACCGCCCCCTCAAGTGATGTGACTCGTTCATGCAATACATGGAATGTGTATAGAATGAAATTAATGAAAATATGTGACCTATATTATAAGTCCCCGACCTTAAACCTTACTTAATGTTGATTTAAATGAATAATTCACATTGAGGATCTTTTCAGGTTTAGAGTTTTAGAGAATTAGATCATAAATCATGAATTACATTCCACATTTAAACAAAGTTGTTACATAAAAGATAGTATTCATTTTTTCCATCAACGGAAACATATTTAAAATAAAAAATGGATTATTTCTTGACACATCCTTGACACTATCATCATATCATGAAACTTTCCCTTGACCTGTGAAAAACATTTCAAAAAACTTGGGATGAGCATAAAAAGCTCAGTAAGGGATATAAAAGTACGAAAAGAAATCATTAGTCCATGTATGAAATCATAATTTATTCATAAAACATAAGAATTTTAACATACCTCATCAAATCATGAATAAATCATAGAAATCATATGGAATAATGGTAACTTGAGGCATTCATAACATTCTTACGTAGGGAGTAACCCTCTTGGTTACGTTTGGAATATCCATCACAGTAAATTCCCTAAATCACTTCGGAGAAACCTTAACGTTTAACCCATTCGCGTTACCCAATGCATTGGAGAGCTATATCGGGCTCACCCGCCCTTAGTTTATCACAGAACCACCCGTCTTCATAACAATTCCCATGAACCATAACATAATCGTATCACATAAAACATGCATAAAAGAAACATAACATTTCCACATTTCAATCACAAGATATCAATACAACACATTGGTATAATAAAAAAATTATGAAAAACATTTTCAATACCAAAATAAAAGAAAAGTAAAACATGGTATTTATTTTTCATTTAATAAAAATTATGGCTTGTAGAGGAAGCCAAAACTCAAATAATGGTCACGGCGGCGGATAAGTCGTTGTCGCCGCATACGTACGACAAAAACATTCCCTTTTGTCGTTTAGTAAAACGCTTCGTATAAAAAATATTCCTTTTGGATAAATATAAAATTCAAAGGGGTTTAAACACCGTATAAAAGAAGGTTGTGTATAAAACAAAATATGCCTCAATGAAAGGAGATTGAGACGAAGTACTATACAAAGACGATATCCTTGGATTAAGAATAAATCAATTACATAATTATGTGTGACAAACGAATACACCAAATATAAGTGGATATTAAGCGTAAAACAATCAAAGGTTATTCACACATATTCATAGAACAACATATTCAAGGAGTGCATGTTTATCCCAAAGAATCAAAATTGGGTTAAGAAGTTCCCTTGCAAAAATTCGACAGCCTAACAGTGTCACTTAAAAATGATTTGATGAGAGATAAAAAGGGTATCTCATCACTTGGACATAAAATTTACATAAATAAGTATATAGAAGAAAATATCCCAACATAACAATATGTATATTAAAATACCCAACAAAAGAAGTTTTTTAAAAAGATGAGGGTGAAAGGTTCCCTTACCGACTTGGGTATCTTTGGAAACATACACCCCAAGAAAGAAGGACAATACATCATTTATGTAAATACTCATAAAATAAAGCATATTTCACAAAGAATAGGATAATGGGAAGTATATATACCACTCAACGGAAATGGTGGCAAATGTAGCATAAATCTCACGAGAAAAAAAGTGAGATGAACAATCCCTTACGAAAACTCGGCAGCCTAACAACGCCACTTAAAACATCCAAAAATGGATTTATGAGATCAAATAGGGTCTCTAATAATATGAAAATAAAAATTATAGTATTAGGTATATAAAATAACATCCCCAAACATAATAAAGCTGAGCTTAAATGAAATGACATAAAAGAGAGTACTTAAAAAGAAAGAGAGAGGTTGGATCCCTTACCTCGTGTCCGACATGACTCGATCGTTCTTTAATCTCTTGAATAATCAAATTTGGTCAATTTATAATTTCTTAAGGATCTCCTTTAAATATTATTATTCAGTTCATATCACATATTATAATTTTATAATAATTGGTTAATAAAGTGAGTTCATATCAGACGTTTTTGTCGATGTTCGGTACATGAGTAAATATTGATCTTTTTGGAAAAGAATTTTCCATGTAGTTATAGGTACATCATATCCAGAATAGTATTGATGTTTTAAATATCATATATATCCCGTATATATTCATTTTATACTATTCCATATAATTTGGAGATAAAAAATAAAAAGCACCGTTCATAGAGACGGTAGGTCGTACGTACGCATGAACGCTACCTTCATTTTTTGTCATATTAATGGATTTAAAAAAATGAGAGATATATATATATTATATTTCCAGAATGATATCCATCATTTAGATGTAATTTTTTACATATATATCTATTATATATATGTACTTATAATAGTACATAACATTTAGAGATAAGAAATGAAATGTACCGTTCATAGAGACGGTAAGCCGTACGTACGCATGAATGCTACTTTAATTTCATTTTTTTGTATTCAATGGAAACAAATAATAATTATATAAAGTTATATTATAATTACTGTAGTATATCATATGTAATACCATTAATTCCATCCTTTATACGTCCCACATATGGCATTAACGAATCAAATCACTTTGAGGGGGCGGTAATCCACACTTCCTAAAATGAAGATATCGTATTTACCAATAATGGAAACCATAAAGGCATGACATAAATGAAAAATACAGAATATTAATGAAAACATGAACATATTATATATCATATATATATATAGTGACATCTTAATGGTCACCTTTGATGGTGTTAAAAGAATATTGAACAATCATCGTTTCGTGAGGCAGTAATTCGCCATCCACAGAAACAGTATGTTAATTAACCATTAGACGGAGGTGTGTGAAAGTGTAGCTCGAATAATTCTTATAAAAACATCCTAGTATATGTAATATACTTGTTTAGTTACAAAAAAATTAATAAAAATAGTTTAGGGGTTTGGAGAAGCAATATAAAACAAAAGAACACAAGGGAAAATATTACCTTTAAATCGGGTAACTCTCTTTGATTTGAGCTCAAAGGCTTCCTTGGAAAGGATTCTGCCCAAAGTGAGGCTTCAATGATGTAAATAGGGATGTGGAGAGATGAAATGGGAATGTTTTGGCTGAGCAAAAGGCTTGAGAGGTGTGTGTAAGGTGGTAGAGGTGGGGGCCTTTTATAAGAGGAGAGGAGGGACACTCTTGAAAAGTTATAAAATATCACTTTATTATAAAATGATTTTCGGATTTTAAAGGTCCCAAAATGATATATTTCTAGGTTACGGTGATGAGGTTTTTAAATCCACCAATGAAATAGGTTTGCGACAAGTGTAAGACTTATATTTACCCCTATCTTCTAATTTTATTTAAATCATTCATTTATGAGGTAATCACTGAATCATCACGGTGTCATAAATAAATTAATTTATTTAATGTATAAAAATTATAAAAAAAATTCATGATGTAGGAAATCGTTTTATATTTATAATGAATATTTATAGTAAAAAATATGACTTATATATTCCCATGTAAAAATTGTTTTAGTAAAACAACACATGTTTGTGACATTTTAATTTTAACGTTAAATAAAAAGGTATTAATTTAATTTTCCAACCAAAGTGGCTCCATGGGGTCCCCAAGTTGACCCATGGATTGTCTTGGTTGGAAATGACTCATAAAAAATGGGTATAACATGTTTCAAGGTCATTTAATATTATTATAACATTATCTTTACCTTAAATTACACTAATTACGTCTAATCGTGATTAAAAACATAAGAGTTACTATTCACCAAAAAATTATTTTAATCCCATTGAACCACATTTTACATCCTAATGACAACCATGTATGTCAGATTTTTTAAATTCAAACCATAGAAGTGGTAATGTTTCATTTAAACTAAAAAATAGTTTTTAAACTACCACTTAGAGGTTACACTATTCATCAAAAATTGAAGTTTTTCAGAAAAATACCAAAAATTCACCCTAAGCTATATTTGATATTCCGAATTCAAAAATGGTTTCTATTTTACAAAATTGAAAACATATAAGTTTCATTAATTAATTTAATAATTAATTCCCGCTGTTAAAACAAATATTGTGTTTTTAAGAAACTATATATATTACAAGATTGACACTAGTTTAAGTCGAATTTCAAAGTGAAATTAATTCCAATGACCACCATTAGATTAAATGGTAAAAATATATTCTAAATAAACATTAATATAAATTTAAAATATAATATATCTATATAAATAAATCATATTAAAAGGTGGTTTTGAATTAAAATTCAACATTTTCAATAAAAACGATCTTTATCGAAAAACTAACAAAATTTTAAACAATGTAAATTTTGATGTCCAGATTCTAAAGAAGGATTTTATCTTGTCAAATACAACATATAAAATTGTCAAAATTATATTTAAAAATGGTTCTCCATCAAAAGTGGTTAATCGTCCTTTTAAAGAATATTAAAAGATTTATGCTTAAAATTGGATTCATTAGAATTTTAAGCCTCTAACATTTATCGGATAAATGTAAAAATATTTGACAAACATATATAATCATTTTGTCTTTAGGTCTGTTCACTCCAGCCATTACAACATCTAAGTTCTAACTACAATTTAAAATAAAATTATTTTATTATTAGAGTGCAACGTAAGTGTTGGTCAGAGTGGATACTCAAGAGGGGGGGTGAATTGAGATCCAATTAAAATTTCTGCTAAAAATATTTTCTATAAAAATCCCCCAATTTCAAAAACAAATTAAACTGTTGTGAATTTATACAGATTATAAAGGTTCAATTAGTTTCTCAAAGATTGATTAATTCTCAGTTAACTTAATCTTATGATTAGATTAACTTTTGAAACTAACTTACTGGTTTATAATAAATATAAACACTTGCGAGTTTAACTATCAAAGTATCTTTGAAGATAAATTATATTTCAAAGTAATAGCAGAGGAATATGAAATAAATGTATATAGTATGGATATATATTTTAACTAAAAACACAAGAGTTAACCAAGAGGTTCAGTCTCAAGCCCAGACATAGTCCTCTAAAAATTTATATAAAGTGATCCACACCCTGGATCTGGGTTAACAACAATGATCACACTGTTCAGGTCAAGAGACCTCTACCACAGTTATATATGGGATAACAAACAATAGCTCAAAGCTGTCCAGGTCACACTTGACCTCTACCACTATCCACAGTGGGAAATAAAGGATGTAAAGATTGTGAGTGAGGATTTACAAATCCTCTAGTTAAGGTTCGGGAGACAGTGTGTGTGTAATAATTAACAGGCTACACACACTGCTCGTAATTCAAATACTAAATCACTTAGAGCAAGATATAGAGTTTATAATGGCTCTGGTGATTGCAGTGCAGCTCTGGACTCCTTTGAATTTGATCAGAAACGGTTCTGAGTCCTTCTCTTGTATTTGACTGAAAAATAGAGTATCATTTCTTCTTTTAGTGCTTCCAGGTTCAGCTTGGTTATCGGCTCAGAAAATGAAGTGTTCTATGTAGTTTTTCTTTAGCATAGATTGCTCGATGTATGCTCTGTGTTCTGGAGCCTGGTAGTAGTAGTCTTGTGAGTGCAAGTTCTCCAGTTGTTCTTGTGCAAGTTCTCCAGTTGTTCTTGGCACGTTTTGAGCTTGATCACAAGTGTGTTCTGTGTGCTCGATCTCTTCACGTCTCTTGTCTCACTTCTTTTCACTGATACATACACGATGTATATTTATGCCTCTCTCTTTCTTTACTGAGAAGAAGGAATGATTATATGCTTTTCAATCGTACTTGGTAAGGTTTCCTGAAATGGAAACATAAATCATTTAATAACATTAAATGCATCAAAAGTAACAAATGTAGCCGTTAGAGTAATAAACAAATAGTGTGGAAGATATATGATTTGACTCCACAGTTCATTATAGGTAGCCATTTGTTTGTAGACGTGTACGGTCGACTCTGTGTAGGATCTTCCATCGGTAGCTCTTCAAACTCTTATCGGTTTATCGGTTTATCGGTATCTCTCTGTCTATCGGTAGCTCTGGCTGTCGGTAGCTCGGTGTCTATCAGTAGCTCTTATGCATCAGTAGCTCTTATCAGTAGCTCTTATCGGTAGCTTTTATCGGTAGCTCGATGAACTTAGTTCAATCGGTTGCTCTTGGCAGTTGGTAGCTCTATGCATCGGTAGCTCTGTGCATCGGTAGCTCTGGCATCGGTAGCTCTGTGCATTGGTAGCTCTGTGCATCGATATCTCTGTGCATCGGTAGCTCTGTGCATCGGTAGCTCTGGCATCGGTAGCTCTGGAAGCGGTAGCTCTGGCTATCGGTAGCTATCTTCAGGTCAGTGATACTTACACTTGACTGTCTTATGAAAAACACATCTAATTCACATAGAATCATTTCAAAACTTATATAAACATGGATAATCGAGATTAACATAAATCAGAAATTATTTTAACATTATTATTAACTTGATCATCGATTTGAAAGAATTAAAGTGTAGATCAACAGTAATTGAGAATATAATAATATATGAACACATAATTGGGATTGTTAAAACATATGAATACAAGATTGGGATTATCAAAACAGGTGAGGTCAAAAATCTCCCCCTTTTTGACAATCACAACTTATGATATGGCCATTTTAAGATAGTGAGAATATAGTATTAGATAGTATAAAATTAATGTTCAATTTTCTCAAAGAAAACAGTATCAGAGGAAAGAGGAAATAGTAATAGAAAGATATATATGAAAAACAATCATAGGTAGAATTAAATACAATAGTATCAAAGATAAGGTTTGAAAGAATTAGTACCAAAGAAGGAATTGTAAGAAATAGTATCAAAGGCTCCTAGGTTTGAAATAATTAGTACCAAAGAAGGAAATGTAAGAAATAGGATCAAAGGCTCATCCTTTGATCATATTTCTCCCCTTTTATAGTTCTACTTGTATATTTCTCCCCCTTTGTGATAATCAAAAAGTGGGAAAGCAAACATAGAAAATTGAGAAACTGAGATAGTGGAAAGAAATGCATTTGTATTAGATCAGACAAAAAAATTACATAAACAGAATAGAGAGAAAAAGAAAAAAAAACAAAACAGGATTCCTATCAAACAGCCTTGCCACTGTATCAATCCACATCTTCAATGTGAGATTTTCTCTTAGGATCAGAAGAGAATTCAGGTGTGGAGGATACTGGGGAGGACTTTGGAATTCCAGAAATGATCAGAGGAGGCTGAGCAACTGATACAGTGTTGGGCCTGTATTGGGAAGTCCATTGAGTGATCATAGGTGTGAGACTTCTTATGGCTTGAGCAGGAGTCAGCTGAACTGGAGACGCAGTAGAGGTAGAGGTAGGAAAAGCAAGAGGTACAATGACCGGTCTGGCATCCACATGTAGGAAGGGCAGCAACAGGTTTCTGAAATCCATTATAATGCTTCCTCCTCTCTCCATTGCAGACACAAAATCATCTCTATTTTCAATGAATTTATCCAAAGCAGGAGTAAGCTCCCTGAACTTTCTAACCTGCTCTCTGAAGGCCTGTGTCACTAGAGGTAACTTTAGATTCTCAAGCAGATGTTTGAAATGGTTGGTCAGTTGTTTATTGGTATAAACCTTTTCAAAATAAGTATCCACCTTATTCTTGATTGCTTCTTGAGAAGCAGAGGCCTCTCTCACATAGTCCTGGACAATTTTCATTATTTCTCTGGTTGAATCCCTGGTAGACAGCACAACTCGGCTTAAATCTGATGAGTCCACAGAGCCACTGGTTGAAATAGAACCAAGCTCCTCCTTCATCAGAGCACGAAATTGATTCAGATCAATTGAAGGTTTTGGAACTAGAGGACCAATAGAGAAGGATACAGTTTTTTTGAAGCTTGTGGTCAACCCACTAATAAGATTTTTCATTTGAGAGTCCTGATCTTTGATGTGATCCTTCACAGATGTTTTGAAAGCTTCAAACACTGAGACCAGATGACTTACAACACTCTTCACATAAGCTAAATCCTTGTCAGCTTGAGATTTTGAACTCGTGAAAGAGTCTAAGGCAACAATAGATATCTGCAGAGCTTCAAGATCTGCTTCTAGCCTAGAAGTTTGAGTGTGGAACTCCTTAACTTCTTCCATTAGCTCACCCACAAAAGTTGATAGATTGCAACCAAGATAAAGCTCAAAATACCTTTCTAACAACTTCATTTATTCACCAAAATAGTGCTTCATCTCAGCAACAGAGGCACTGAAGGATTCCTTCAACTCATGCTTTAGGGATTCGAGGTCAGACTTTGTAACAAAAGCAGTAGGAGCGACTGTAGTAGATACTCTTTCAGAAGCTAAACTGACTATAGAGTCAGCCATGACTGATTGAACCGAGGATACTAAAAAAGATTCCATTGTCTTTACTTCTTCTACAAAACTGACTTTGAGATTTTCTTTCAGCACATCTAAATTATGTACTCGGACCACATCAGCAGGTAATAACTCAGGATTGATGTCATAGCTAATCTTCGGTCTATTCAAAGATACTTCATTATCCAAATCAAGATAATCCAAACCAAAGACGATAAAACCTGGGTCTTCTACCCAATCTTCAGACTCGATTGTCGCTGTAACATTTCCAAACTTGGTGTGATGCTCCCCCTCAATGGGTGCATTCTCATATATAGAAACTACATTCTCTGCTGGTCTTTCTTCATCAGAATCTTCCACAACAACTTCCATCTCTGCAACAGCAGGATGATTTTCTGGAATAGGTACAACTTCTCCTCTTTCTCTTTCTTCATCCATAGAAGGTACAACAGAGCTTCCAATAACTGGACTCAGACTCAATTTATCAGAATCAGATAATTAAGAGACATTTTTTTCTTCCTCTACATGCTCAGAGACTGACTGGTCTTCCTCATTAGTAGGTGTCTCCACTTCTGCTAGCACTTCCTTTTCTAAAGACAATATTTCCGCAACCGGTCTTAGAGGCAAGTCAGGATCTCCTCCTTCATTCATAGGAGTTTCTTCCTCTTCTTCTTCTGACTCATCACTATACTCAGGTTCCTCTTCATCAGGTCCTAGACCTGGATCTCTTTTATCCTTTGGCCTTGAAGGATAATCGACAAGATTAAATTTATCATATATCTTTTGGTCATCATTGACCCATTATCCTCTCCACGGATTCCAATTAATCTTCATATATTTGAAAACTATAGTAGTGATACAAAAGTTACTCTTCACTAAAACTGTCTCATCTTGAGACTCAGCTATCCATTTCACTTTGATCATTACAGAAATCATCTTAGCAAAGAATAAGGCGTTAGACTTTATTTTCGGCCTTGTCATATCTTCCATTTGATTCATCACCAATCTGCACAAATTAACTTTGACATCATGTCTCAAAATATGTAGGAGATAGATATCCTGATATCTCAAATTAGCAAAGTCTCTTCTCCTTGGTATCAACACATGTTGAACAAACTTGAACAGTAATCTGTTCTCTCCATCCATTTCTGCAGCAACCACTTGCCTTGGCGTTCCATCACCAGTCAGTTCTTTCAACGCAGTCTCATGATCAAAAATCTCACTGGTAGGTGGCATTACTCTTGATACATATCCATACACACCTTCACGAGGAACTTTTAAGCAATCAGCCCATTCTACTGATGAAAATGATAGAACTTTAACATTTACAAATGAAGATACTCAGTTCTCATTCTCTAACTTCTCGAATCTTATGAACTCGTAAAACTGTTTTACCAACTTTGGGTAGTAGGGACCGTTGTTATTTGAAAAGCAGTCTACCCATCTCTGAGCTTTCAGAACTTAGAGCACCAACGACTTGCTGGGAAGCAACCAGTCTACACACAGCTCTTTTTCGATCACAATAGCTCTATTTTGCAGATGAGGATTTACTGGTGTCCTTCCTGACCTAGTTCTAATAGCACTACTCACTTCTGGCTCGGACTTCTGCCTTTTTGCTTGAGGCTCAACATAGTCTTCTCGGATGATAGGAATTTTGGTTTTTTCCATCGCTGGTTCGAGGGATATCACGTTTGCAGAGGGTTCGGGTTCTAAGGTTCGAAGGTAAATGGTTTTGGGTTCGGTGGAGTGAGAAGCGGCTTAGACTTAGTTTTATCATTTAGGAATCATAAGTTAAATAAATAAAATAAAAGAAAAGAAAAGAAAAGAAAAAAAGAAAAATGGTTTAGATTCTTGGCAGGAGACAAAATATTTAAAACAGCGCTTTGTCGGTGAGGATTTCTATCGGTGAGGATTCCTATGGGTGAGGATTTCTTTCGGTGAGGATTTTTATCAGTGAGAATTTCTATCGGTGAGGATTTCTATCAGTGAGGATTTCTATTGGTGAGGATTTCTATCGGCGAGGATTTCTATCGGTGAGGATTCATATCGGTGAAGATTAAACATCCCCAGCTCATGCCTAATGTTACATAACCTATCCACACTTAAGGGTTTTGTGAAAATGTCGGCAAATTTATGTACTATGCCTATAAATTCAAGATAAATATCACCCTTTTGATAATGATCTCTCAGAAAATGATGCCTTACATCAATGTGTTTAGTTCTTGAGTGAGATACAAGATTCTTTGAGATGTTTATTGCACTAGTGTTGTCACAGTTAATCGAAACATGCTTAAAATCAAATCCATAGTCCAAGAGAGTGTGTTTCATCTACAGAATTTGTGCACAGCAACTACCATCAGCTATATACTCTGCTTCGGCAGTGGATAGAGATATAGAATTCTGCTTTTTACAACACCAAGATACTAAGGATTTTCCTAATAAATGAAATGTTCCTGAAGTGCTTTTTCTGTCTAATTTGCAACCAGCAAAGTCAGCATCTGAATAACTCATTAAATCAAAGGATTGTCCTTTTGGATAAAATAAACCAATGTTAACAGTATGTTTGAGATAGTTGAAAATTCTTTTGACAGCAAGCAAATGAGATTCTTTCGGGTTAGATTAAAATCTTGCACACATACAAACACTGAACATAATATCTGGCCGACTAGCAGTAAGATAAAGTAAACTACCAATCATACCCCTATAATTGGTTTGATCCACTGGTTTCCCAGTTTCATCTGTATCCAATTTACAGATTGTACTCATAGGGGTTTCAATCTCCTTAATACTATCCAAACCAAATCATTTTAAAATATCCTTTGTATATTTACTTTGATTCAAAATAATACCATTTTCATTTTGAAATACATGAAATCCAAGAAAGTATTTATGTTCTCCCACTAAACTCATTTCAAATTCATTTTGCATACTTTTTGAAAAATCAGTACATAAAGAATGTTTAGAAGATCCAAAAATAATATCATCAACATAGATTTGTACAAATACAACATCTTTAGAAATTCTTTTAATAAAAAGAGTTGGATCAGCAATCCCTTTAGTAAAACCTTTTGAAATAAGAAAGTTGTTGAGTCTATCATACCAAGCTCTTGGAGCTTGTTTTAAGCCATATAAAGCTTTAGAAATCTTAAAAACTTGATTTGGAAAATGGGGGCTTGCAAATCCAGGAGGTTGTTCTACAAACACATCTTCAATTATAAAACCATTTAGAAATACACTTTTGACATCCATTTGATATAAATTGAAATTTAGATGTGCGGCATATGCAAGTAAAATCCTAATGGCTTCTAGTCTAGCTACAGGTGCAAAGGTCTCCTCATAGTCTATGCTTTCTTCTTGACTATATCCTTGTGCAACTAGCCTAGCTTTGTTTCTAACTATGTTTCTTGATTCATCAACTTTATTTCTAAAAACCCATTTAGTGCCTATTGTTAGTGTGTCCTTATGTCTGTCAACTAATTCCCAGACATTGTTTCTATCAAATTGATTTAACTCTTCTTGCATAGCCATTATCCAGAATTCATCAATGATAGCATCATTAATATTTTTGGGTTCTAGCTGGGAGAGAAAATCTTGATGTTCAACCTGATTTCTTAGAGAAGCTCTAGTCTGTGTTCCTCTATGAAGATTAAAAACAACAGCATCCAAAGGATGAGTCTTTAGAATTCTTGTTGATCTAGTAAAGGTAGGACTAGACACTTCAGGTGCATCAGTTGGTTCGGGTTCAACCGAAACAGATTCTGGAAAAAGTCCAGAACTGGAAGTTTTTATAACAGGTTCATTAGATTTATCATTAAGGTCCAGAACAAACAAATCTTCTTCAAGATTCTCAAGAGAGGTTTTAGGCTCATGTGGACCGGTTTAATCGAATTTGATGTGAACAGATTCTTCTACACATTTGGATTTCTTATTAAACACTATATAAGCTTTACTTGAAGTAGAGTAACCCATAAAAATTCATTCATCACTTTTAGAAGCAAACTTGTCCAGATTATCCTTTTTGTTAAGAATAAAGACTTTGCAACCAAAAACTCTGAAGTAATTAAACTTAGGCTTCCTATTTTTCCATAACTCATATGAGGTTTTCTTAAGAACAGGTCTGATCAAGACTCTATTGATAACATAACAAGCTATATTTACAGCTTCAGCCCAAAAGTAAATAGGCAGTTCATATTCATTGAGCATGGTTCTAGCTATTTCTTGAAGGGTTTGGTTTCTCCTTTCTACTACACCATTCTGCTGAGGTATCCTAGGAGCTGAATAGTTATGAGTGTAGCCATTGTGAAAGAAATAAGATTCAAAGTCTTGATTTTCAAACTCACGACCATGATCACCTCTTAGGGTCTTAATTTTGAGTCCACTAAGATTTTCTGCAGACTTGGAGTATTTAACAAAGGAAGAATAAGCTTCACTTTTGTGAGCTAAGAAATATACCCAAGTATATCTAGAGAAGTAATCTACTAGAACATAGACATAGTGCTTCCCATTTAAATTAAAAACTCTTTATGGTCCAAACAAATCCATGTGAACCAACTCATGTGGTTGAGAAGTTGAGACTTCTTTCTTTGATTTAAAAGAAACTTTGTGTTGTTTTCCCTTTTGAAAGGGATTACACACTTTGTTATTTGGGAATTCTAATTTAGGAAAGTCTCTACCTATGTTTTTCCTAGCCAGTTTTCTAAGTGAGTGAATGTTGCAGTGTCCTAATCTTCTGTGCCATAGCCATGATTATTTATGAAAAGCAATGAAACAAGGAATATTTTGTTTAGCTAAAGAATTTAAATCAACAGCATAAACATTTTCATTCCTTAGAGCAGAAAATAATAAATCATTTTTGGAGTTAAAAACATCACAGGAATCATTTTCAAACTTGACATTGAAACCATCATCACATAATTGAGATATACTAAGCAAGTTATATTTAAGTCCATCAACGAATAAAACTTTAGAAATTAATACTGAGTCAGTGTTACCAATCTGGCCTAGGCCGATGATTTTTCCTTTAGAGTTGTCACCAAAGGTGACATGACCTCCATCAACCTTTGTTAAGCTCTTGAAGCAAGAATAATCTCCAGTCATGTGTCTTGATCACCCACTATCTAAATACCATATCTTCTTGTGACAGCTCTTCAAGCAGGTCTCCTATAAAATAGATTTAAACAGGAAATGACTTTGGTACCCAGATTTTCTTGGGTCCAGATAGGTTAGCAATCAGGGCTTTAGGTACCCAGATTTGTTTTATTGGTTTTATACAATTAACAAAAGTAACATATTTTGAAAGATAAACTTTATTTGGTCTATAACCATATGAATATACTTTTGAAGCATATGAATTTCCAAAACTGGAACTAGCAATATTTTTTTCAGACTTAGGAATAAATCGGGTTCTGGTGAACTGTCTCTGCCCAGGTTGGTATCCTAAACCAGTAGCATATCTAGGTGCAACTTGCTTTCCTAGCATTTGAGTTAGAGCATTCTTTCCATTTGTGAATTTTTCTAAGTCCTTTCTGAGTTGCTCATTTGACAGTTTTAGTTCTGTATTTTCCTTTAATAGTTGAGAATTCTTTTCCTTTTCTATATCAAGATCAGATTTATGCTTAACACATAAAGCATACTGTTTCTTTAAACCGTTGTATTTGTCTTTATGCTCATTATAGGTTTCTTCTTACATATCACAGTACTCAAATAGTTCAGATTTTGACATGTTTTCAAAATCAGAATCATCTCCAGAATAATATGAATTTAAAACAGGAGTGTCATATGTTACCTCAGAAGTATTTATCATGAAACACATGTTGGCTCAATTCCTTTCAGAGTCCAAAGATTCGTCTTCACTAGTGCTGTCTTCCGAAGCACTCCAGGTAGCCTTCATGGCTTTCTTGTACTTATTGTCTTTGTAATCATAATTCTTTTTGAATTTTAACTTTAGATAGTCTGCTTTGATATGTTCTTTTCGCTTGCATTCGTAGTAGACAACTTCATCAGTCCTGTCAGATTTCTTCCAATCCTTTTTCCATCTTCCTTGTTGATCATACTTTCCTTTGTAATTTTTTTCCTAAAGAATTTCTTTTTCCTATAAAACTTCTTGAATCTCTTGGCTATCTGAGCCATTTCTGCATCACTGCCATACTCTGAGTTTTCACTTGTTGAACTCTCATCCTCCATTTGTATTTTATTTTTCTCCTTACTCTTCAAAGCAGTAGACTTGAAAGATACAGATTTTCTTTTCGGTTAATCATCTTCCTCTTGGTTACCTTGAGCTCTTCTTCATACATCATCAATTTTCCAATAATTTCTTTGACAGGTAGAGCAGAAATGTCACATGATTCTCTGATTGAGACAGATGTGCCTCTCCATCGGTCTGGTAGACATCTCAAGATTCTCATAATTTGTTCCTTTGGTGGAACAACTTTTCCAAATGAATTCATCGTGTTGAATATCTCATTAAACCTGAGATACATGTCAGAAATAGGTTCATCAGACTTCATTTTAAAATTATCATACTTAATAGTATAAGTGTTCAATCTCATTTCTTTAACATTATTTGTTCCTTCATGAGAAACAGACAAGGTATCCCAAATTTCAAAAGCAGTTTTGCATGCAGAAATTCTGATGAATTCTTCATCTCCTAGAGCACAGTACAGAGCATTCATAGCTTTAAAATTATTATTGTAAGCAGTCTTTGTAGGTTCATCCCATGTAGATCTATCAGTAGTGGGAATTTTGTATTCATATTCAATAGCAGTCCAAATATCAAAGCTCATGCTTTCTAGATGAATTTTCATTTTATGTTTCCACTGAGCATAGTTATTTCCATTAAATAAAGGTGGCCGGTTATTAGTAGCACCCTCAAGTATATTATCCATTATAAACAAAATTTAAAGAGATAAAAATATAGAAATAACAGAAATTTTAAGAACTTTAAAACACAACTAAAATCACAGTTGAAAAGAAAAGATTAAATAACAATTTTGCAAAACACACAACCTTTGATACCAAATATTGGTCGGAGTGGATACTCAAGAGGGGGGTGAATTGAGTTCCAATTAAAATTTCTGCTAAAAACAATTTCTATAAAAATCTCCCAATTTCAAAAACAAACTAAACTGTAGTGAATTTATACAGATTATAAAGGTTCAATTAGTTTCTCAAAGATTGATTAATTCTTAGTTAACTTAATCTTATGATTAGATTATCTTTTGAAACTAACTTACTGGTTTATAATAAATATAAACACTTGTGAGTTTAACTATCGAAGTAGCTTTGAAGATAAATTATATTTCAAAGTAATAGCAGCGGAATATGAAATAAATTTATATAGTATGGATATAGATTTTAACTAAAAACACAAGAGTTAACCAAGAGGTTCAGTCTCAAGCCGAGACTTAGTCCTATCAATATTTATATAAAGTGATCCACACCCTGGATCTTGGTTAACAACAGTGATCACACTGTTCAGGTCAAGAGACCTCTACCACAATTATACGTGGGATAACAAACAACAGCTCAAAGCTGTCCAGGTCACACTCGACCTCTACCACTATCCACAGTGGGAAATAAAGGATGTAAATATTGTGAGAGAGGATTTACAAATCCTCCAGTTAAGGTTCAGGAGACAGTGTGTGTGTAATAATTAACAGGCTACACACACTGCTCGTAATGAAAATACTAAATCACTTAGAGGAAGATATAGAGTTTAGAATGGCTCTGGTGATTGCAGTGTAGCTCTGGACTCCTTTGAATTTGATCAGAAACGGTTCTGAGTCCTTCTCTTGTATTTGACTGAAAAACAGAGTATCGTTTCTTTTTTCAGTGCTTCCAGGTTCATCTTGGTTATCGGCTCAGAAAATGAAGTGTTCTTTGTAGTTCTTCTTTAGCATAGATTGCTCGATGTATGCTCTGTGTTCTGGAGTCTGGTAGTAGTAGTCTTGTGTGTGCAAGTTCTCCAGTTGTTCTTGTGCAAGTTCTCTAGTTGTTCTTGGCACGTTTTGAGCTTGATCGCAAGTGTGTTCTGTGTGCTCGATCTCTTCAAGTCTCTTGTCTCACTTCTTTTCACTGATACATACACGATGTATATTTATGCCTCTCTCTTTCATTACTAAGAAGAAGGAATGATTATATGCTTTTCAATCGTACTTGGTATGGTGTCCTGAAATGGCAACAGAAATCATTTAATAACATTAAATGCATCAAAAGTAACAAATGTAGCTGTTAGAGTAATAAACAAATAGTGTCTAAGATATAGGATTTGACTCCGTAGTTCAATATAGGTAGTCGTTTGTTTGTAGAAGTGTACGGTTGACTCTGTGTAGGATCTTACATTGGTAGCTCTTCAAACTCTTATCGGTTTATCGGTTTATCGGTATCTCTCTGTCTATCGGTAGCTCTGGCTGTCGGTAGCTCTGTGACTATCGCTAGCTCTTATGCATCAGTAGCTCTTATCGGTAGCTCTTATCGGTAGCTTTTATCAGTAGCTCGATGAACTTAGTTCCATCGGTTTCTCTTGGCAGTCGGTAGCTCTATGCATCGGTAGCTCTGTGCATCGGTAGCTCTTGCATAGGTAGCTCTATGCATCGGTAGCTCTGTGAATCGGTAGCTCTGTGCATCGGTAGCTCTGTGCATCAGTAGATCTATGCATCGGTAGCTCTAGCATCGGTAGCTCTGGCATCAGTAGCTCTGGCTATCGATAGCTATCTTCAGGTCAGTGATACTTACACTTGACTGTCTTTTGAAAAACACATCTAATTCAATTAGATCATTTCAAAACTTATATAAACATGGATAATCGAGATTAAAATAAATCAGAAATTATTTTAACATTATTATTCAATTGATCATCGATTTGAAAGAATTAATGTGTAGATCAACAGTAATTGAGAATATCATAATATATGAACACATAATTGGGATTGTCAAAACATATGAATACAAGATTGGGATTATCAAAACAGGTGAGGTCAACAGTAAGATTTCAAAGGAACTCGTTGTTGCGTATTGGGTAAGCCATCAACCATAGTGTTCCCTTTAAATTAATATTAACATTTTATTCACAAATAGGGATAAATATAAAAATGTAATATTATTTATTTACCTAGGGTGTTACATCCTTCCCCCCTTTTGGGAATTGTGTCCTCGCAATTTTAAAATTGGGCTTGGAAACATCATTGAAAGTCCCACATTGGAACAAGAGTCTGTAAAACAATCACATTAAAAGAAAGAAAGAGAAGTACATAGGTCACCCGAGTTAACCCATACTAGGATTCCATGTAGGAAGAAATGTATATGGAAGAAAAATAAAAGGGTCATGTTCTGAGGGAGTGTGATAGAAAACATGTTCAGGAGAAATTTAACCACTAGAAAATCACAAACTTGTGATGAGTTAAACGGTATTCGATTCCCCATTATGAAAAGTTAACAATTTTTTTTTGTTTTAAGTTACTCTTAATTGAGGAATTTATTTTTTATCATAACTAAATTATAATGAAACATACTTACATGTCACGTTGACTTTCAAGTTTTACTAGATTTCTTACACGAACTCACATTTTCTCCAAAAGATTAATATTTAGGGTGACTTGTTTACATTAAGAGAGCTATAATAAAATTCTAGAGAATCACCAAATCCACAAAAGAGAACTATATACTTCCCATGTCTTTAAACAAAAACCAAAACCAAAATTGTTTGTACGAGATTAGATAATCCACAAAAGGATAATCCTTTATAAAAAGAAAATCTATTCTTAATCTCCAAAATTTGTCCAACAAAACCCAAAGTTCAACGAAGACCATTCGATAAACAATTTTACATAAAATTCTTAAAAGTAAACCAAACTAAGATTGAATCCCAAATATTTGAAGGATTTAATCACATAGTCTTCAAGGTACAAATTAAAATTTATATCCAAATAACATCAGTTGTTATTAAAGGCTCATACTGAAAAGTAATTAACTTACTCACATATCCTCCATGATAGGATAATAATTTCAATAGATAACCCAAAATCAACTTATTCTAGATTCACAAGATCATCTAACTAAGAATAATTAGTCAAACTAATGAGGGACTTCATGTAGTCATGTGGTAGGTGATAAATACCAGTCGCACTTTGGTTATGGGTTCGATTCTCGCAGATTTGTCTGACGCGACGGGTTGTCACACGGTCTGCGTGTTTTCCTTTTTCCAAAACTATATAATTATTAAAACATTCCCCAAAAAATGAGATAAAATCTTTTAAAATAATCATAACATATTTTAACCTCAATATTATCTCATGCCTTTCATTTTCCATCACATCATAGAGTAACCCATAATTACCTAAAAAGTAAGGATCATATAAACCCTAATGATTACCTTTATAATTATTACCTAAACTTCCGCATCGAGTTGGTCATATCGTACATGATGCATTAGAGAACACTCCAAGGTTCAAGTGGTTGATCATGACTCCTAGATAGTTGGTTTAGAATAACCACGAGATTCCTCATTAAATCCCTCATTTCATCCAGTCTCTTAATAGAGAACCACCACAGTTTCCTTCAAACCCATTGTCACTTTGGTGCCTGCTAGATCCATCCATTTACTAAAAACAGAAATGTTCGTGTGAGTATATCAACAAAATCATTATGTACTAATGAGGAAGATAAACACTAAGATATACTTACTCATTTACTTTATCTAAAAACTATGACTCTTTCTGAAATACTAGACATTATGGTAATGTCACTTATGCTTAGAGAATACCCTAACCACTAAAGTTATCTAAACCGACCTCTGATACCAACTATAAGGCCCCAACCTTAAACCTTACTACATATTGAATTAAATGAATAATTGACGTTGAGGATCTTTCCAGGTTTAGAGTTTTAGAGAATTAGATCATAAATCATGAATTACATTCCACATTTAAACAAAGTGGTTATATAAAAGATAATATTCGTTTTTCCCATCAACGGAAACATATTTAAATCAAAACAGGGATTCTTTCTTGACACTTCGTTGACACTATCATCATATGATGCACCTTTCCCTTGACTTGTGAAAAACATTTCAAAAAACATGGGATGAGCATAAAAAGCTCAGAAAGGGATATAAAAGTATGAAAAGAAAAAATTAGCCCATGTATGAAATCATAATTTACTCATAAAACATAATCATTTTAACATACCTCATCAAATCATTAATAAATCATAGAAATAAAAAGGCATAAAGGTAACTTGAGGCATTGATAACATTCTTACGTAGGGAGTAACCCTCTTGGTTACCTTTGGAATACCCATCATAGTATATTCCCTAAATCTCTTTAGAGAAACCTTAATGTTTAACCCCTTCGCGTTACCCAATGCATTATAGAGCTATATCGGGCTCTCCAGCCCTTATTTTATCACGGAACCACCCGTCTTCATAACAATTCCCAAGAACCATAACATAATCTTATCATATAAAACATGCATAAAGGAAACATAACATTTCCACATTTCAATCACAAGATATCAATACAACACATTGGAATAATAAAAATACTATGAAAACCATTTTCAATACCAAAATAAAAGAAAAGTAAAACATGGTATTTATTTCTCATTTTAAAAAAAGTATGGCTTGTAGAGGAAGCCGAAACTCAAATAATGGTAACAGCGGCGGAGAAGTCGTTGTCGCCACATACGTACGACAAAAAAATTCCCTTTTTTCGTTTAGTAAAACGCTTTGTATAAAAAATATTTCTTTTGGATAAACATAAAAGTCAAAGGGTTTTATACACTGTATAAAAGAAGGTTGTGTATAAAACGAAATATGCCTCAATGAAAGGATATTGAGACGAAGTCCCATACAAAGAGGGTATCCTTGGATTAAGGATAAATCAATTACATAATTATGTGTGACAAACGAATCCACCAAATATAAGTGGATATTAAGTGTAAAACAATTATAGGTTATTCACACATATTCATAGAATGACATATTCAAGGAGTGAAAGTTTATCCCAAAGAATCAAAATTGGGTTAAGAAGTTCCCTTTCAAAAATTCGACAGCCTAACGGCGTCACTTCAAAATGAGTTGATGAGAGATAAAAAGGGTATCTCATCACTTGGAAATAAAATTTACATCAATAAGGATATATAAGAACATATCCCAACATAACAATATGTAAATTAAAAGACCCAACAAAAGAAGTCTTTTAAAAAGAGGAGGGTGAAAGGTTCCCTTACCGACTTGGGTATCTTTCGAAACATACACCCCATGAAAGAAGGAAAATACATCATTGATGTAAATACTCATAAATTAAATTATATTACACAAAGAGTAGGATAATGGGAAGTATATATACCACTCAACGGAAATTGTGGAGAATGTAGCATAAATCTCACGGGAATAAAAGCGAGATGAAAAATCCGTTACGAAAACTCCGCCACCAAACAACGCCACTTAAAACTTCCAAAAATGGATTTATGAGATCAAATAGGGTCTCTCATAATATGAACATAAAAACTACAGTATTAGGAATATAAAATAACATCCCCAAACATAATAAATATTAGCTTAAAATAAATGACATAAAAGATAGTACATAAAAAGAAAGAGAGAGGTTGGATCCCTTACCTCGTGTCCGACATGACTCGATCGTTCTTTAATCTCCTGAATAATAACATTTGTTCTATTTATAATTTCTTAAGGACCTACATTAAATATTATTATTAAGTTGATATCACATATTATACTGTTATAATAATTGGTTAATAAAGTGAGTCCATATCAGACGTTTTTGTCCATGTTCGGTACATGAGTAAAAATTGAACTTCTTGGAAAAGAATTTTCCATGTAGTTATAGGTACATCATATCCAGAATAGTATTTATGATTTAAATATAATATATATCCAGTATATATTCATTTTATACTATTCCATATCATTTGGAGATAAAAAAATTAAAAGCATCGTTCATGGAAACGGTAGGCCGTACGTACGCATGAACCCTACTTTCATTTTTTGTCATATTAATGGAATTAAAACAAAATGAGAGACATATATATTATAATTACAGAATTATATCCATCATTTAGATGTAATATATTACATATATATCCATTATATATTGTAGTTATAATAGTTCATAACATTTGGAGATAAGAAATGAAATGTACCGTTTATGGAGACGGTAAGCTGTACGTACGCATGAACGCTACTTTCATTTCTTTTTTTTTGTATTAAATGGAATGAAATAATAATGATATAAAGTTATATTATAATTCCAGTATAATATCATATGTAATACCATTAATTCCATCCTTTATACATCCCACATATGGCATTAACGAATCAAATCACTTTGAGGGGGCGGTTGTCCGCACTTCCTAAAATGAAGATATCGCATTTACCCACAATGAAAACCATAAAGGTATTTCATAAATGAAAAATAAAAAAGATTAAGGAAAAAATAATCATATTATATATCATATATATATATATAGTGACTTCTTAATGGCCACCTTTGAAGGTGTTAAAAGAATATTGAACAATCATCGTTTCGTGAGGCAGTAATTCACCATCCACAGAAACAATATGTTCTTTAACCATTAGACGGAGGTGTGTGAAGGTTTAGCTCGAATACTTATTATAAAAACATCCTAGTATCTTTAAGATACTGGTTTTGTTACAAAAAAATTAATAAAAAGTGTTTAGGGGTTTGGAGAAGCAAAATAAATCAAAAGAACACAAGGGAAGACATTACCTTTAAATCGGGTAACTCTTTTTGATTTGAGCTCAAAGGATTCATTGGAAAGGATTATGCATAAAGTGAGGCTTAAATGATGAAGATAGGGATGTGAAGAGATGAAATGGGTAGGGTTTGGCCGAGAGAAAGCCTTGAGAGGTGTGTGTATGGTGGTAGAGGTGGGTTCCATTTATAAGAGGAGAGGAGGGGCACTCTTGGAAATTTATAAAATATCACTTTATTATAAAATGATTTTCTGATTTTAAAGGCCCCAAAAGATATATTTCGAGGATACGGTGATAAGTTTTCTAAATCCACCAATCAAATAGGTTTTTGACAGGTGTAAGACTTATATTTCACCCTATCTTCTCATTTTATTTAAATTGTTCATTTATGAGGTAATCACTGCATCATCACGGTGTCATAAATAAATAAATTTATTTATTGCCTAAAAATTATAAAAAAATATCATGATGTAGGAAATATTTTTAGATTTCTAATGAATATTTATATTAAAAAAATATTACTTATATAACTCCATGTAAAAATTGTTTTAGTAAAACAACACATGTTTGTGACATTTTAATTTTAACTTTAAATAAAAAGGTATTAACTTCATTTTCCAACCAAAGTGGCTCCATGGGGTCCCCATGTTGACACATGGATTATCTGGGTGGGCCATGACTCATTAAATAAGGGTATAACATGTTTCATGGTCATTTCATATTATTATAACATTATCTTTACCTTAAATTACACTAATTACCTCTAATCGCGATTAAAAACATAAGAGTTACTATTCACCATAAAATTATTTTAATCCCATTAAACCAAATTTTACATCTTAATGACAACCATGTATGTCAGATTTTTGAAATTCAAACCACAGAAGTGGTAAAGTTTCATTTAAACGAAAAATGGTTTTTAAACTACCAATTAGTGGTTTCACTATTCATCAAAAATTGAAGTTTTTCAGAAAAATACCAAAAATACACCCTATGCAATATTTGATATTCCGAATTCAAAAATGATGTCTATTATAAAAAATTCAAAACATATAAGTTTCATTAATTAATTTAATAATTAATTCCCGCTGTCAAAACAAATAGCGTGTTTTTTAGAAACAATATCTATTAAAAGAATGACACTAGTTTAAGTCCAATTTCAAAGTGAAATTAATTCCAATGACCACCATTAGATTAAATGGTAAAAATATATTCTAAACACACTTTAATATAAATTGAAAATATAATCTATCCATATAAATAAATCAGATTAAAAGGAGGATTTGAATTAAAATGCAACATTTTCAATAAATATGATCTTTATCGGAAAAATAACAAAATTTTACACAAAGTAAATTTTTATGTCCAGATTCTAAAGAAGGATTTTATTTTTTCAAATACAATATATAAAATTGTAAAAAGTATATTTAAAAAGGGTTCTCCATAAAAAGGCGGTTAATCGACCTTTTAAAGAATTTTAGAAGATTTATTCCTAAAATTGGACTCATTGGCATTTTAAGCCTCTAACATTTATTGGATAAAAGTAAAAATATTTGACAAACATATATAATCATTTTGTAGTTAGTTCCGTTCATTACCACCATTACAACGGCTAGGTGTTAACTACCATTGAAAATAAAATTATTTTATTATTAGAGTGCAACGTAAAATTTCAAAGGAACTCATTGTTGCGTATTGGTTAATCCATCAAGCATGGTGTTACCTTTTAATTTATAATAACATTTTATTCACAAAAAGGGATAAATATAAAAATTTCATATTCTTTATTTACCTGGGGTGTTACATCCTTCCCCCTTTTGGGAATTGCGTCCTCGCAATTTAAAAATTGGGCTCGGAAACATCATTGAAAGTCCCACATCAGAGTAAGAGTCGGTAAAACAATCACTCTAAAATAAATATAGATAAGTACATAGGTCACCCGAGTTAACCCATACTAGGATTCCATGTAAAAAAACATGGATATGGAAGAAAAAGCAAAGGGTCATGTTCTGAGGGAGTGTGATAGAAAACATGTTTAGGATAAAGTTAACCACCAGAAAATCACAAACGTGTGATGGGTTAAAAGGTATTCGATTCCCTAGTAGGAAAAGTTAACAGACAACAATTTTGTTTTAAGTTACTCTTAATTGAGGAATTTATTTTTGAGCTTAACTAAATCATAATGAAACATACTTACTTGTCACTTTGACATTCAACTTTTACTAGATTTCTTACATGAACTCATATTTTTTCCAAAAGATGAGTATTTAGGATGACTTGATTAAATTAAGAGTGCTATAATCAACTTCTAGAGAATCACCTAATCCACAAAATATAACAATATACATCCCATGTCTTTAGAAAAAAACAAAAACCAAAATTGTTAGTACGAGATCAGATAATCCACAAAAGGATAATCCTTTATAAAAAGAAAATCTATTCTTAATCTCCAAAATTTATCAAACAAAACCCAAAGTTCAACGAAGACCATTCGATAAACAATTGTCCATAAAATTATTCAAAGTAAACCAAACTAATATTAAAACCCAAATATTTGAAGGATTTAATCAAATAATCTTCAAGGTAAAAATTAACATTTATCTCCAAATAACATCAGTTGTTCTTAAAGTATCATATTGAAAAGTAATTAACTTAATCACAAATCCTCCATAATAGGTTAATACTTTCAATAGATAACCCAAATTCAACTTATTATAGATTCATAAGATCATATAACTAATAAGAATTAGTCAAACTAAACAGGGACTTCACGTAGTCCAGTGATAGGTGATAAATATCAGTCGCACTTTGGTTGTGGGTTCGATTCTCACAGGTTTGTCCGACGCGACGGGTAGTCACACGGTCTACGTGTTGTCCTTTTTCCAAAATTATATAATTCTTAAAACATTCCCCAAAACGAGATAAAATCTTCAAAAATAATCATAAAATATTTTAACCTCAAGATTATCTCATGCCTTTAATTTTCCATCATATTATAGAGTAACCAATAATTACCTAAAAAGTAAGGATCATATAAACCCTAATGGTTACCTTTATAATTATTACCTGAACATCCACATCTAGTTGTTCATCTAGTACATGATTCATTAGAGAACTCCCCAAGGTTCAAGTGGTTGATCATGACTTCTTGATAGTCGGTTTAGAATAACCACGATATTCCTCATTGAATCCCCCATTTCATCCAGTCTCTTAATCAGAGAACCACTACAGTTTCCCTCAAACACAATGTTACTTTGTTTCCTTCTAGATCCATACATTTACTAAAAATAGAAATGTCAGTGTGAGTATATCAACAAAATCATTATGTACTAATGAGGAAGATAAACACTAAGATATACTTACTAATTTACTTCATCTAAAAACTATGACTCTTTCTGAAATCCTAAACATTATTGTAATGTCATTTATGCTTAGAGAATACCCTAACCTCTAAAGTTATCTAAACCAACCTCTGATACCAACTATAAGGCCTCGACCTTAAACCTTACTTAATATTGAATTAAATTAATAATTCACATTGAGGATCTTTTCAGGTTTGTAGTTTTAGAGAATTAGATCATAAATCATGAATTACATTCCACATTTAAACAAATTGGTTACATAAAAGATAGTATTCGTTTTTCCCATCAAAGGAAACATATTTAAAATAAAACATGGATTATTTCTTAACACTTCCTTGACACTTTCATCATATCATGCACCTTTCCCTTGACCTGTGAAAAACCTTTCAAAAAACTTGGGATGAGCATAAAAAGCTTATAAAGGGATATAAAAGTACGAAATAAAAACATTATTCCATGTATGAAATCATACCTTACTCATAAAACATAATAATTTTAACATAACTCATCAAATCATGAATAAATCATAGAAATCATAAGGCATAAAGGTAACTTGAGTCATTCATAACATTCTTACGTATGGAATAACCATCTTGGTTACGTTTGGAATACCCATCACATTATATTCCCTAAATCTCTTAGGAGAAACCATAATGTTTAACCCCTTCGTGTTACCCAATTCATTAGAGAGCTATATCAGGCTCACCCACCCTTAGTTTATCACGGAACCACCCGTCTTCATAACAATGCCCAAGAACCATAACATAATCGTATCACATAAAACATGCATAAAGGAAACATAACATTTCCATATTTCAATCACAAGATATCAATACAACACATTTTTATAATAAAAACATTATGAAAACCATTTTCAATACCAAAATAAAAGAAAAGTAAAACATGGTATTTATTTTTCATTTAAAAAAAACTATGTCTTGTAGAGGAACCCGAAACTCAAATAATGGTCACGGCGATGGAGAAGTCGTTGTCGCCACATACGTACAACAAAAACATTCCCTTTTGTCGTTTAGTAAAATTCTTTGTATAAAAAAGATTCCTTTTGGATAAACATAAAATTCAAATGGGTTTATACGCTGTATAAAAGAAGGTTGTGTATAAAACAAAATATGCCTCAATGAAATGAGATTGAGACGAAGTCCCATACAAAGACGGTATCCTTGGATTAAGGATAAATCAATTACATAATTATGTGTGACAGACGAATACAAAAAATATTAGTGGATATTAAGTGTAAAACAATCAGAGGTTATTCACACATATTCATATAATGGCATATTCAAGGAGTGCAAGTTTATCCCAACGAATCAAAATTGGGTTAAGAAGGTCCCTTGCAAAAATTCGACAGCCTAACGGCGTCACTTCAAAATGAGTTGATGAGATATTAAAAGGGTATCTCATCACATGGAAATAAAATTTACATGAATAAGGATATAGAATAACATATCCCAACATAGAAATATGTAAATTAAAAGACCCAACAAAAGAAGTCTTTTAAAAAGAGGAGGGTGAAAGGTTCCCTTACCGACTTGGGTATCTTTCAAAACATACACCCCATGAAAGAAGGACAATACAACATTGATGTAAATAATCCTAAACAAAATTATATTACACAAAGAGTAGAATAATGGGAAGTATATATACCACTCAACGGAAATGGTGGAAAATGTAGCATAAATCTCAGGGGAATAAAAGTGAGATGAAAAATCCCTTACGAAAACTCGGAAGCCTAACATCGCCACTTAAAACGTCCAAAAATGGATTTATGAGATCAAATAGGGTATCTCATAATATTAACATAAAATGTACAGTATGAGGAATATAAAATAACATCCCCAAACATAATAAATATGAGATTAAAATAAATGACATAAAAGAGAGTACTCAAAAAGAAAGAGAGAGGTTGGATCCCTTACCTCGTGTCTGACATGACTCGATCGTTATTTAATCTCTTGAATAATAAAACTTGGTCAATTTATAATTACTTAAGGACCTACTTTAAATATTATTATTCAGTTCATATCAGATCTTATAATGTTATAATAATTGGTTAATAAAGTGGGTTTAAATCAGACGTTTTTGTCGATGTTCGGTACATGAGAAAAAATTGAACTTGTTGGAAAAGAATTTTCCATGTAGTTATTGGTAAATCATATCCAGAATAGTATTTATGTTTTAAATATCATATATATCCAGTATATATTCATTTTATACTATTACATAGAATTTGGAGATAAAAAAATTAAAAGTACCGTTCATGGAGACGGTAGGTCGTACGTACGCATGAACGCTACTTTCATTTTTTGTCATATTAATGGAATTAAAACAAAATGAGAGACATATATATTATAATTCCAGAATGATATCCATCATTTAGATTTAATATATTACATATATATCCATTATATATATTTACTTATAATAGTACATTATATTTGGAGATAAGAAATGAAATGTACCGTTCATGGAGACGGTAAGTCGTACGTACGCATGAACGCTACTTTCATTTCTTTTTTTATTGAATAGAATGAAATAATAATGATATAAAGGTATATTATAATTACAGTAGTATATCATATGTAATACCATTAATTCCATCCTTTATACGTCCCACATATGGCATTAACCAATCAAATCACTTTGAGGGGGCAGTAGTCCGCACTTCCTAAAATGAAGATATCACGTTTACCCATAATGGAAACCAAAAAGATATGCCATAAATGAAAAATACAGAATATTAAGGAAAACATAAACATATTTTATATCATATATAAATATAGTGACATCTTAATGGACACCTTTGAAGGTGTTAAACGAATAGTGAACAATCATCGTTTCGTGAGGCAGTAATTCGCCATCCACAAAAACAGTACATTCTTTAAACATTAGACGGAGGTGTGTCAAAGTTTAGCTCGAATACTTCTTATAAAAACAATATAGTATATTGAAGATACTGGTTTTGTTACAAATAACGTAATATAAATAGTTTAGGGGTTTGGAGAAGCAAAATAAAACAAAAGAACACAAGGGAAGACATTACCTTTAAATCGGGTAACTCTCTTTCATTTGAGCTCAAAGGCTTCGTTGGAAAGGATTCTGCCCAAATTGAGGCTTCAATGATGAAGAGAGGGATGTGGAGAGACGAAATGGACATGGTTTGGCCGAGCCAAAGGCTTGAGAGGTGTGTGTAAGGTGGTAGAGGTGGGGGCCTTTTATAAGAGGAGAGGAGGGGAAGTCTTAGAAAGTTATAAAATATCACTTTATTATAAAATTATTTTCGGCTTTTAAAGGTCTAAAAAGGATATATTTCTAGTCTAAGGTGATACAGTTTCTAAATCCCGCAATCCAATAGGTTTTTGACAAGTATAAGACTTATATTTCACCGTATCTTCTCATTTTATTTAAATCGTTCATTTATGAGGTAATCACTACATCATCACGGTGTCATAAATAAATTAATGTATTTAATGTCTAAAAATTATAAAAAAATATCATGATGTAATAAATCTTAATAGGTTTATAATTAATATTTATAGTAAAAAATATGACTTATATAACCCCATGTAAAAATTGTTTTAGTAAAACAACACATGTTTGTGACATTTTAATTTTAACATTAAATAAAAAGGTATTAATGTCATTTTCCAACCAAAGTGGCTCCATGGCGTCCCCAAGTTGACCCATGGATTTTCTTGGTCAGACATGACTCATAACATAAGGGTATAACATGTTTCATGGTCATTTTATATTATTATAACATTATCTCTACCTTAAATTACACTAAATACCTCTAATCGCGATTAAAAACATAAGAGTTACTATTCACCAAAATATTATTTTAATCTCATTGAACCAAATTTTAAATCCTAATGAAAACCATGTATGTTGTATTTTTTAAATTTAAACCACAGATGAGGTAAAGTTTCATCTAAACGAAAAAATAGTTTTTAAACTACCACTTAGTGGTTTCACTATTCATCAAAAATTGATGTTTTTCAAAAAAATACCAAAAATTCACCCCAAGCTATATTTGATATTCCGAATTCAAAAAAGATGTATATTTTACAAAATTCAAAACATATAATTTGAATTAATTAATTTAATAATTAATTCCCACTGTCAAGACAAATAGCGTGTTTTTAAGAAACAATATCTATTAAAGGATTGACACTAGTTAAGTCCAATTTCAAAGTAAAATTAATTCCAATGACCACCATTAGATTAAATAAAAAAATATATTCTAAATAAACTTTAATATAAATTAAATATATAATCTATCCATATAAATAAATCAGATTAAATGGATGTTTTGAATTAAAATGCAACATTTTCAATAAAAATGATCTTTATCGAAAAAATAAAAAAATTTGACACAAAGTAAATGTTTATGTCCAGATTATAAAGAATGATTTTAATTTGTAAAATACAACATATAAAATTGTCAAAAGTATATTTAAAAGGGTTCTCCATCAAAAGGCGGTTAATCGACCTTTTAAATAATATTAGAATATTTATGCTTAAAATTGGATTCATTGGCATTTTAAGCCTCTAACATTTATTGGATAAAAGTAAAAATATTTGACAAACATATATAATCATTTTGAAGTTACTTCCATTCATTCCCGCCATTACAATGACTAGGTGTTAACTACCATTTAAAATAAAATTATTTTATTATTAGAGTGCAACGTAAGATTTCAAAGGAACTCATAGTTGCGGATTGGGTAAGCCATCAAGCATAGTGTTCCCTTTAAATTAATATTAGCATTTTATTCACAAATAGGGATAAATAAAAAAATGTCATATTCTTTATTTACCTGGAGTGTTACATATATAACATATATATTATACTGGAATTATAATCTATATATCTCCTAATTATTTTTAATTCCATTAATATGACAAATAAATGAAAGAAGCGTTCATGCGTACGTACAGCCTACCGTCTCCATGAATGGTGAATTTCATTTCTTTTTTATCTCCAAATTATATGGAGTAGTATATAATGAATATTTACTGGATATATATGATATTTAAATCATTAATACTATTTTGGATATGATTTACTTATAACTACATGGACAATCATTTTTCAAACAAATTCATTTTTGACTCATGTACCAAACATCGACAAAAACCTCTAATATGAACTCACATTATTAACCAATTATTATAAAATTATAATATGTGATATGAACTGAATAATAAGCTTTAAAATAGATCCTTAAGCAATTATAAATTTACCAATGATTATTATTCAGGAATATAAAGAAACGAACAAGACAAGTCAGACTTGAGGTAAGGGATCCGACCTCTCTCTTTCTTTTCAAGTACCCTCTTTTATGTCATTTCATATATGATCCATGTTATTATGTTGCAAGATGTTCCTTAATATTAACCGTAATTAAATTTTTATTTTCATATGATTAGTTACCCCCTCTTACTCTCATCAATTCATTTTATGAATTTTTATTTGGTGCCGTTAGGCTGCCGAATTTTCGTAAGGGATCCAACCTCTCTCTTTCTTATTAAGTACTCTCTTTTATGTCATTTCTTTAAGCTCATATTTATTATGTTTGGGGATGTTATTTTATATTCCTCATACTTTAATTTTTATGTTCATATTATGATAGACCCTATTTGATCTCAGAAATCCATTTTTGAAAGTTTTAAGTGGCGTCGTTTGGGTGCCGGGTATTTATAAGGGATTTTTCATCTCACTTTTATTCCCGTGACATTTATTCTACATTTGCCAATATTTCCTTTGAGTGTAGTATGTACTGCCCATTATTATACACTTTGTGTGGTATAATTTCATTTATGGGTATTTACATCTTCATTTTATGACCCTTCTTCCATGGGGTGTACGTTTCGAAAGTTACCCAACTCGGTAAGGGGACCCTTCACCCTCCTCTTTTTAAAAGACTTATTTTGTTATGTATTTTAATTCAAATACTATTATGTTGGGATATGTTCTTCTATATCCATATTTATGTAAATTTTATGTCCAAGTGACGAGATACCCTTTTCTCTCTCATCATCTCATTTTCTGAATTTTAAAGTGACGTCGTTAGGCTGTCAGATTTATGTAAGGGAACTTTTTAACCCACTTTAAATTATTTGGGTTAAACCTCTACTTCTTGATTTTATTATGCGAATATTATGTGTGGAATCTCAATGTTGTAATTTCCAAAAAACTTTTTGTGGATATAGTATTTCTACACATAATCATCTCATTGATAAATTCTTACGAACTTGTATGAGAAATCTTAACTCAATCTCATTTCATTGAGTTAAATATCTATGTCGTTGGTTTTATTTTTCCAAGATTATGTGTGAATGACCTCTGATTATTTCACACTTAATATCCATTTATATTGGGTGTATTTATATTTCTCACACATAATTATGTGATAGATTTATCCTTAATTTAAGGATACCATCTTTATAATGGATTTCATCTAAATTTACATTTCCATTGAGACTTCATTGTTGTTATGCACCAATTCACTCTTATATGGTATTTATACTGTCCTTTGAAATATTATATCATGAATCCCTTTATACTATTGATATTATAAATTTCGGATTAAATGTTATTCCAAAATTATTTGTATTCAAGAGTCTCTCATTTTACTAAAAACTCTTTAACAAAAATATCATTTTAAATGTTTTAAAGATTCATTATTCCAAATATTTATCATTAATTTCCATGTTTTAAAAATGGTTTTCAGTATTTATTTATATGGCCATTAAAGTTTTAAAATTATAATTCCATTAAAATATTCAATGTGGTATGGGACACTTTGATTCAAAAATCTATTTTCAATGATTTTTGAAAATGGATTGATTAATTCAATATCTTGGAATTGCTTATTGTGATTTCTAATGAAATGTTGTTATTGGAATGTTTATATTTTATATATTTTATGTGTAATGATGGTACTTGGACATTTAACAGGTGGTTACGTGGTAAACCATATGACGTGTGGTGCCGTGAATACTAGGACAAAAGGTCACGTTATAACCTCCAATGCATTGGGTATGAAAGTCTGTCGTATGGCTATTCCATTAAGTATGTGTGGAAGTCGACCGTATGGTTATTCCATTTAAGTATTTTTATGTCCCAAGTTACCTCTATATGTTATGTGTTCTTTATATGGGTTTTATGGTAATATTTTGGATACAAAAAGGTAAGTAATGGTCTTTTATTCAGTGAAGAGTTTTTACTACTTCATAAAGGTGAAAAGTATTACTTTTGTAAAGTACTCATGGTTTACTTGTTGTTTTGAAAAACTAACTCTTTTCCTTATTTGTGTATCTTTTACTGGGCTTTTTATGCTGATCCCATGTTTTTGAAATGTTTTCCATATGAATTAAAGATGAATATGGTGAAGGATGGGATCAAGGAAAGACATTCTATCTAAAACCTGGGACAACACATGTTTCTTTTTAAGTGTTTTTTTATTTTATGGAAACTTAGTAGAAGTGTCTACAATGTAATCTTTTGAGATGTAATAGTTATGACTTAATTCTCTAAAACTCTAAACCTGAAAAGATCATCTATGTGAATTATTCATTTAATTCATGATTAAGTAATGTATAAGGTCGGGGCCTTATAGTTGGTATCAGAGGCCAGTTTAGATAACTTTAGGGGTTAGGGTATTCTCTAAGCATAAGTGACATTACCATAATGGTTAGGCATTCAGAAAGAGTCCTAGTTTTAGATAAAGTGAAAGAGTAATTATATCTTAGTGTTTATCTTCCTCATTAGTAAATGATGGTTTTGTTGATATACTCACACTGACCTTTCTAGTTTTAGTAAATGGATGTATCTAGCAGGCACCAAAGTGACAAAGGGTTTGAAGGAAACTGTGGTGGTTCACTAATTAAGAGACTGGATGAAATGGGGAATTCAATGAGAAATATTGTGGTTATTCTAAACCAACTATCAAGAGTCATGATCAACCACTTGAACCTTGGTGAGTTATCCAATGCATCATGTACGAGAGAACCAACTCAACATGGAAGTTCAGGTAATAATTATAAAGGTAACCATTAGGGTTTATATGATCCTTACTTTTGAGGTAATAATGGGTTACTATACTTTATGATGGAATATGAAGGACATGAGATAAACATGAGGTTAAATTATGTTATGGTTATATTTGAATATTTTATCTCATTTTGGGGAATGATTTAAGAATTATATATTTTTGGAAGAAGGACAACACGCAGACCTTGTGACAACCCGTCGCGTCAGACAAAACTGCAGGAATCAAACCCACAACCAAAGTGTGACTAGTATTTATCACCTACCACTGGACTACATGAAGTCCCTGGTTAGTATGACTTATTATTTTTAGTTATATGATTTTATGAATTAATAGTAAGTTGATTTTGGGTTATACATGAAAATTATTAACCTATCATGGAGGATATGTGATTAGGTTAATTACTTTTCAATATGAGACTTTTTGGGAAACTGATGTTATTTGGAGATAACTATTAATTTGTACCCTGGAAGACTATGTTATTAAATCCTTCAAATATTTGGGTTTCAGTCTTAGTTTTGATTACTTTGAAATTTTTTTTGGATAAATGTTTATTGAATGATCTTTTTTGAACTTTGGGTATTGTTTGACAAATTTTGGAGATTAAGAATAGATTTTTTTATAAAGTATTATCCTTTTTGGGTATTATATGATCTCGTACTAAACTTTTTGGTTTGGTTTTGGATGATATCTAATGACATGGGAAATATATAGTTCTCTTTTGTGGATTAGGTGATTCTCAAGAAGTTGATTATAGTACTCTTAATGCGAAAAAGTCTTCCTAAAAACATATCTTTTGAAGAGAATATGAGATTGATTAAGGAATCTAGTAAAAGTTGAAAGTCTATGTGACAAGTAATTATGTTTCATTATGATTTAGTTAAGCACAAAAATAAATTCCTCAATTAAGAGTAACATAAAAAAAATTGTCTGTTAACTTTTCCTACTGGGGAATCGAATACCATTTAACCCATCACAATTATTTGATTTTCTTGTGGTTAACTTTATCCTAGACATGTTTACTATCACGCTCCATTAGAAAATGACCCTTTGTTTTTCCCTCCATATCCATATTTTCATACTTCGAATCCTAGTATGGGTTAACTTGGGAGACCTTTGAACTTCTCTCCCATTCTTTTAAAGTGATAGTTCTACTGACTCTTGTTCTGATGTGGGATTTTCAATGAAGTTTCCAAGCCCAATTTTAAAATTGCGAGGATGAAATTCCCAAAATGGGGGAAGGATGTAACACCCCAGGTAAATAAATAATATGAAATTTTCATATTTATCAATTTTTTTGAATAAATTATTAATATTACATTAAATGGAACTCTATGCTCGATGGCGTACCCAATACGCAACAGCGGGTTTCTTTGAAATCTTACGTTGCACTCTAACAATAAAATAATATTATTTTAAATGGTAGTTAATGCCTAGCCATTGTAATGGTGGTAATGAACAGAACTAACTACAAAATGTTTATATATGTTTTAAAATATTTTTACTTTTATCCAATAAATGTTAGAAGCTTAAAATACAAATGAATCCAACTTTAAGCATAAATCTTCTAATATTCTTTAAAAGGTCGATTAACCACCTTTTGATAGAGAACCCATTTTGAATATACTTATGAAAATTTTATATGTTGTATTTTACAAAATAAAATCCTTCTTTAGAATCTGGACATCAAAATTTACATTGTGTAATTTTTTGTTATTTTTCTGATAAAGATCATATTTATTGAAAATGATGCATTTTAATTCAAAACCACCTTCTAATCTGATTTATTTATATGGATATATTATATTTTTAATTGTGATTAAAGTGTATTTAGAATATATTTTTACCATTTAAACCAATGGTGTTCATTGGAATTAATTTCACTTTGAAATTGGACTTAAACTAGTGTCAATCTTTTAATAGATACTGCTTCTTAAAAACATGATATTTGTTTTGACAGTGGGAATTAATTATTAAATTAATTAATTAAACTTATATGTATTTAATTTTGTAAAATAGACATCATTTTTGAATTCGGAATATCAAATATAGCTTAGGTGGAATTTTTGGTATTTTTCTGAAAAACATCAATTTTTGATGAATAGTGAAACCACTAAGTGGTAGTTAAAGAAACTGATTTTTTGTTTAAATAAAACTTTTACACTTCTGTGATTTGATTTTCAAAAATCTGACATAAATGATTGCCATTAAGAAGTAAAATTTGGTTCAATGAGATTAAAATATTTTTGGTGAATAGTAACTTTTAAGTTTTATTAATCGCAATTAAAGGTAATTTGTGTAATTTACGGTAAAAATAATGTTTTAATAATATGAAATGACCTAAACACAAGTCCTACCCTCATTGGATGTGTCATGGATGACCAATAAAATAAATGGGTCAACTTGGGGACCCCATGGAGCCACTTTGGTAGGAAAATGACATAAATAACTTTTTATTTAAAGTTAAAATAAAAATATCACAAACATGAGTTGTTCTACTAAAACAATTTTTACATGGGGTTATACAAGTCATATTTTTGACTATAAATATTAATTATAAATATAAAAATATTTCCTACATCATGATATTTTTATTATTATTTTTAGACATTAAATAAATTTAATTATTTATGACACCATGATGATGCAACAATTACCTCATTATTTAACGATTTAAATAAAATGAAACGATAATGTAAAATATAAGACCTACAATTGTCAAAAACCTATTGTATGGGTGTATTTCTAACTATTTTCACCTTATCCTCTAAATATATAATTTTGGGACCTTTAAAATCTGAAAATCATTTTATAATAAAGTAAAAGTTTATAACTTTCCAAGAGTGCCCTCCTCTCCTGTTATAAAAGGCCATCACCTCTACCACCTTACCCACACCAATCAAGCCTTTGGCTCGGCCAAACCCTACCCATTTCATCTCTACACATCCCTCTATTCATCATTGAAGCCTCACCTTTGGGTAGAATCCTTTCCAAGGAAGCCTTTGAGCTCAAATCAAAAAGAGTTACCCGATATAAAGGTAATGTCTTCTCTTGTGTTCTTTTGTTTTATTTTGCTTCTCCAACCCTATAAAATCTTTTTATTCATTTATTTTGTAACAAAAACAGTATCTTCAATATACTATTATCTTGTTATGTGAAGGATTCGATCTACACTTACACACACCTTCGTCTAATGGTTAAAGAACATACTGTTTCTGTGGATGGCGAATTTCTGCCTCACAAAATGATGAATGTTCAATCTTCTTTTAACACTTTTATGGTGGCCATTATGATGTCAATATATATTATATATGATATATATGGTATTTATGTTTTCTATATGCATCTTAATTTTATATTTAAAACATGCCTTTATGCTTTTCATGTTGTGCAAATGCGATAATTTCATACGAGGAAGTGTGGACTACCGCCCCTCAAGTGATGTGACCCGTTCATGAAATACATTGAATGTATAAAGAATGAAATTAATGAAAATATGTGACCTATATAACATATATATTATACCGTAATTATAATATATATATCTCTCAATTATTTTTAATTCCATTAATATGACAAAGAAATGAAAGTAGCGTTCATGCGTAAGTACAGCCTACCGTCTCCAGGAATGGTCCATTTTATTTCTTTTTATCTCCAAATGTTATGGAGTAGTATATAATGAATATTTATTGGATATATATGATATTTAAATCATTAATACTATTCTGGAGATGATTTACTTATAACTACATGGACAATCATTTTTCAAAAAAATTCATTTTTCACTCATGTACCAAAAATCGACAAAAACGTCTGATATGAACTCAAATTATTAACCAATTATTATAAGATTATAATATGTGATATGAACTGAACAATAATCTTTAAAAGAGATACTTCAGAAATTATAAATTGACCAAAGTTTATTATTTAGGAATATAAAGAAATGAACAAGACAAGTCAGACTTGAGGTAAGGGATCCAACCTCTCTCTTTCTTTTCAAGTACCCTCTTTTATGTCATTTCATTTATGGTCCATGGTCTTATGTTGGAGGATGTTCTTTAATATTGACCATACTGAAATTTTTATTTTCATATGATTAGTTACCCCCTCTTACTCTCATCAATTCATTTTAATAATTTTTATGCGGCGCCGTTAGGCTGCCGAATTTTTGTAAGGGATCCCACATCTCTCTTTCTTTTTAAGTACTCTATTTTAGGTCATTTCTTTTAGGATCATATTTTTTATTTTTGGGGATGTTATTTTATATTCCTCATAATGTTAATTTTATGTTCATATTATGAGGGACCCTATTTGATCTCATAAATCCATTTTTGGACGTTTTAAGTGGCGCTGTTAGCCTGCCGAGTTTTCGTAAGGGATTTTTCATCTCACTTTTATTCCCGTGACATTTATGCTACATTTTCCACTATTTACTTTGAGTGGTGTATGTACTGGACATTATTACACACTTTGTGTAGTATAACTTCATTAATGGGTATTTACATATTCATTGTATGACCCTTCTTCCATGGGGCGTACGTTTCGAAAGTTACCCAACTCGGTAAGGGGACCTTTCACCCTCCTATTTTTAAAAGACTTCTTTTGTTATGTATTTTAATTCACATACTATTATGTTGGGATATGTTCTTATATATCCATATTTATGTAAATTTTATGTCCAAGGGACGAGATACCATTATCTCTCTCATCAACTCATTTTCGGAATTTTAAAGTGATGCCGTTAGGTTGTCAGATTTCTATAAGGGATCTTCTTAACCCACTTTCAATTCTTTGGGTTAAACCTCTACTTCTTGATTTTATTATTCCAAGATTATGTGTGGAATCTCTATGTTGTAATTTCCACAAAACATTGTGTGGATATACTATTTCTACACATTATCATCTCATTGATAAATTCTAACGAACTTGTATGGGAAATCATAACTCAATCTCATTTCATTGAGTTAAATATCTCTTTCATTGGTTTTGTTTTAACACGATTATGTTTGAATGACCTCTGATTGTTTCAAAATTAATATCCACTTATATTGGGTGTATTTATATTTCTCACATATAATTATGTGATAGATTTATCCTTAATTTAAGGATACCATCTTTATAATGGATTTCATCTCAATTTACATTTCCATTGAGACTTCATTGTTGTTATGCACCAATTCACTCTTATATGGTGTGTATACTGTCCTTTGACATATTATATCATGAATCCCTTTATTCCCATGATATTATGAAGTTCATATTAAAAGTTATTCCACAATTATTTGTATTCATGAGTAACTCATTTTTCTAAAAACTCCTTAACATAAATATCGTTTTAAATGTTTTAAAGATTAATTATTCTAAATCATTATCTTTAATGTCCATGTTTTCAAAATGGTTTTCATTATTTATTTATATGGACATTAATGTTTTAAAATTATAATTCCATTAAAAGATTCAAAGTGGTATGAGACACTTTCTTTCAAAAATCTCTTTTAAATGATTTTTGAAAATGGATTGATTAATTCAATACCATCGAATTACTTATTGTGATTACAAATAAAATGTTTTTATTGAAATGTTTATATTTTCAGTATTTTATGTGTAATGATGGTACATGGAAATTTTGCGGGTGGTTACGTGATAAACCATATGATGGGTGGTTCTGTGAATACCAGGACCGGTGGTTACGTTATAACCTCCAATGCATTGGGTATGGAAGTCAGCCGTATGGCTATTCCATTAAGTATGTGTGGAAGTCAACCGCATGGTTATTCCATTTAAGTATGTTTATGTCCCATGCTACCTCTATATGTTATGTGTTCTTTATATGGGTTTTATGGTAATATTTTTATTACAAAAGGGTAAGTAATGGTCTTTTATTCAGTGAAGATTTGTTACTACATAATATAGGTGAAAAGTAATACTTTGGTAAAGTACTAATGGTTTACTTGTTGTTCTAAAAAAATAAAAGGTTTCCTTCTTTGTGTATCCTTTACTGGGATTTTTATGCTCATCCCAAGTTTTTGAAATGTTTTCCATATGACTTAAAGATGAATATGGTCAAGGATGGGATCAAGGAAAGACATTCTATCTAAAACATGGAACTAGACATGTTTCTTTTTAAGTGTTTTTATTTTATTTTATGGAAACATAGTAGAAGTGTCTACTATGTAATCTTTTTATATGTAATAGCTATGACCTAATTCTCTAATAATCTAAACCATAAAAGATCCTCTATGTGAATTATTCATTTAATTCATGATTAAGTAATGTATAAGGTCGGGGCCTTATAAAGGTCACCTGAGTTAACCCATACTAGGATTCCATGTAGGAAAACATGGATATAGAAGAGAAAACAAAGGGTCAAGTTCTGATGGAGAGTGATAGAAAATATGATTTGGAGAAAGTTAATCACAATAAAATCTCAAACTTATGATCTGTGTAAACAGTCTTTGATTACCCAGTAGGAAATGTAAACCAACAACGTTTTTGTTTTATGTTCTTTTTCATAATTTTTAGGAATTCAATTACTATATATAATAAAAACATAAGGAAATATACATACCTTCAAGTATAGTTTCATCCTGTAATAAGTTTCTACCAAAACTAATCTTGTCTCCAAATGATGAGCATTCAAAAAGACTTGGCTACATCAAAAGCAGAAGAATCATCTTCTAGAAAATAACACAATCCACCAAAGGAGAACTATATATTTCCCTTGTATTTAGACATCAACTATAACCAAAATGGTTAGTAAGAGATCATATAATCCCCCAAAAAGATAAACCGTTATAAAAATAAATACTACCCTTAATCTCCAAAATTCAACAAAAAGAACCCAAGGTTCAAGAAATACCATTAAATAAATTGCTATCCATAAAATTCATTAAAGTAACCCAAACTAATATTGAAACCCATATCTCTTAAGGATTTAATCAAATAGTATTCCATGGTCAATCTTAACATTTATCTCCAAATAACATCAGTTACTCTTAAGGTCTCATATTGAAAAGTAATTAGCCTAATCTCATATCCTCTATGATAGGTTAATCATTGCCCAAAATAAACTTATTCTTGATTCATACTATCATCTAACTACAGAGAACTATTCATACCAACCAGGGACTTCACGTAGTCTAGTGGTAGGCAGTAAATACCAGTCGCACTTGGGTTGTGGGTTTGATTCCCGCAGCTTCATCCAACGTGACAGGTTGCCTCATGGTTTGTGTGTTGTCCCTTTTTAAAAACTACATAATTTTATAACATTACCAAAAAGAGATAAATTAATCAAAAATAACCAAATAATATTTTAACTACAATGGTTATCTAATAACTTTCATTTTGCTCCCAAAATGTATTAACTGGCAATTAAATCAAATTCAACGATCATATAAACCAAAATTGTTCTTTATAACTATATCATCAAAAGAAAAGATAATTATTCCATGAATAAAATTTTTATATATCAAAAATCAGGGTTACACATACTATAAAAATACTTCTAATGTAATCTCATAATCCAAATAGCCTTAATACTTTTAAGAATTTCACCATCGTAAAATCTATTAGAACTCTTGAATCCATTATATGTTACCTTCTTACTCATTCAACATTCTTCATGATCCATTAACCATTCATTTCCAACTTATTCTGAAATACTTATTTCCTACAAAAAAATGATGCATCATATCCTAAGATTCAATAATAGGAAAACATATGTTGAGAAATAATCCATACCTTTCATTGGTCATTTTTAATTTCTTCATCCTCAATCGGAATGACATTAGGTATTGGTAAATGAATATTTTACGATCCTGGTGATCCCATTCCCAAAACATCTTTGTAGTACATGTGTTTGCATAATTACCATGCACACCACATTAAAAACATTATAATTGATCCTTCATAAAAAACTTCTAAAACTTTCCTAGAGTCCACTAGATTCTTCCTTTTTACATGGTAGGTTATTGCTTTATGAACTTCATTTCCACATCAATAGCATCTTTCTGTCCCTTTGAAACATTTTCCTTTGTGTTTCTTTCCACATCTTTGACACATAGGTTTTTGAACATACATACCTCTATGATTTTTACCTGAACTTACATAGGGATTTGTTTCTCGCATAAATGATTACATATAAAAATCACTAAGGTTTAGGTGGTCAATCATGACTCCAGATAGTTTTTTGAGAATAACCACAAGAGTTCTCATTACAGATCCCATAACATTCAGTGTCTCGTTTAGAAAATAGTCATAGTTTTCTTCACATCCACTGTTATATTGGTTCGTGCTAGATATAGTCGTTTACTAAAACCAAAAAGGTCAGTGTGAGTATATCAATAAAATCATCATATAATATCTTATGATGAGGGTAAATACTAAGATATACTTATTAATGTTATCTTAACTCATTCACTTTATAAAAATAACTATGACTCTTTTTAAATTCCAAACCATTATGGTAATGTCACTTGTGCTTAAAGAATACCCTAACCTCTAAAGTTATCTAAACAGACCTTTGATACCAAATATAAGGACCCGACCTTAAAACATTACATAATATTGAATTAAATGAATAATTCACATTGAGGATCTTTTCAGGTTTAGAGTTAAAGAGAATTTGGACATAACTATTACATCTCAAAAGATTATAATGTAGACACTTCTACCCAGTTTCCATTTTTTCATAAAATAAAAACTCTTACAAAAGAAACATGACTAGTTCCATGTTTTAGACACCATGTCATTCCTTGATCCCATCCTTGACCCTCTTCATCTTTATGTCTTATGGAAAACATTTCAAAATCATGGGATGAGCATAAAAATCTCAGTAAGGGATATAAAAATACAGGAAGAAAACATTATTCCAAGTATACATAAGAATGAATGAAATCATAAATTACTCATAAAACATAATCACTTTAACATACATCATTAAATAGTAATATTTATGAATAAATCATAGGAAATCATAATACATAAATGTAACTTGAGGCATTCATAACATTCTTACGTAGGGAGTAACCCTCATGGTTATGTTTGGAATACCCATCATAGTATATTCCCTAGATATATTTGGAGAAACCTTAGCGTTTAACTCCTTTGAGTTACCCAATGCATTGGAGAGCTATCTTGGGCTCACCTTCCCTTAGTTTATGACGAAACCACCCAACTTCAGAAATAATGCCCAATAACCATAACATAATCGTATCACATAAAACATGCATAGAGAAAACATAACATTTCAACATTTCAATCACAAGATATCAATACAACACATTGATATAATAACAACATTATCAAAACCATTTTCAATACCAAAATAAAAGAAAAGTAAAACATGGTACTTATTTTTCATTTTATTTAAATCGTTCATTAATGAGGTAATCACTGCATCATCATGGTGTCATAAATAAATTTATTTATTTAATGTATAAAATTTAAAGAACAAATATCATGATGTAGGAAATATTTTTATATTTCCAATGACTATTTATGGTCTAATATACCATTTATGTAAACAAAAGTAAAATTGTTTTTCTTAGGATATACAAACAATTGTTATATTTCTCTTCTTTTAAAAAAATGTCAAAAATATCACTATAGCACCCATGTGACTCCATGGGATCTCATGTTTGGTAAAAATCATCCCATGGTCGTCCATGACTCAAAAAAGAGGATTTGGACATATGTTGGGGTCATTTTATATTATTATGATATTATTTTATTACCCTTAACTACTCGATTACTAATTAATCATGCCAATTAATGACAATTACCATTGTTGCTATTCATAATGTCCAAAAACAAAAGAGTCTTAATTACATAATTTGGACCTTATGATCCCTAATATGGAATCCGTTTTACCAAATTCTAAACATATAAATTTCAGTAATTAATTTAAAAAAATAATTCCCGTTTTCAAAACCAAAGACCGGTTTTTAAGAAGTAAAATTTATCAAAAGATTGACTTGTTTTTACATCCAATTGAAATTTAAAATCACTTCCAATGAAAAAAATTGTATTAAGTGATAAAAACATAATTAATTTAAAATTTAACACCAATTAAAAGGACAATATAACTATATAATTAAATTAGATGAAAAATTAGTTATGAAGTAAAATGCAGTATTTTTCACTATTCATTAAAAATGAACATTTGTCAGAAAAATACCAAAAATTTATGCAAAGTAAATTTGATATTTCAAATTCAAAAATGATGTCCATTTTACCAAATTCAAAACATATATGTTTCATTAATCAATTTTATTTTTAATTCCCACTGTCAAAACAAATATCATGTTTTTAAGAAACAATATCTATCAAAATATTGACACTTGTTTATGTCCAATTTCAAAGTTAAATTAATTCCAATGACCACAATTGGATTAAATGGTAAAAATATATTTGTACTACACTTTAAACCCAATTAAAAAGTTAATATAACCATTTAAAAAGGGATCTCCATCAAAAGGTGGTTAATCAACCTTTTAAAGAATATTAGAATATTTATTCTCAAAATTGAATTCATTTTCATTTTAAGACTCTATCATTTATTGGGTAACTGTTAAAATATTTAACAAACATATATAATCATTTTGTAGTTAGTTCTTTTCATTCTTACCATTACAACGGTTAGGCGTTAACTACCATTTAAAATATTATTATTATATTATTAGTGTGCAATGAAAGATTTCAAAGAAACTCATTGTTGCGTATTGGGTATGCCATCGAACATAGAATTCCATTTAAAGTAATATTAAAATTTTATTCACAAATATTAATTTATATGTACATTTCATATTCATTATTTACCTGGTATGTTACAATAATATAGCTACATGGGGTTTCTATACCATCGTTTTAGATAGGGACAATCATTTCATATCACAGTTCTGGAAGTAGTTACCAAATGGTATGGGTATAGAGGTGACTATAAGAATAAAAATTCAATATCATATCGATGGATAGTTATAATAGATGATACAATTTTTGTAGGAAATTCTCCAAGAATACATACATGGTTTCAGTGGTTCATGGGAGAATCATATCCCTCTCGCATAGGTCACATATAAAAATTTATTCAGGTGATGGTACAGATGGATAATTAAATTTCAATGTATTGTAGGTCATTCTGTTCACCCCTATTCTTTTTAGATGTATGTGAGTTAGTGAAACTAGGTACTCATCTCAATCAATAGAATTATGATCTAGTTCAGTAGATCATTAATCTATTTGTACTACTCATTCCAGATAGAAATCTTTTTTATACTCTCAAATACAACCTTTAGAGTTCGATTTCGGGGAACATATCTTCTAGTTGATATCTCATTGTCATGGGAATTACATGATTTTGGAGGTAGGGGAAGCTATCATAATGCTTTGTCAGACCCTTTTTGAATCTGGAGAGTGTTAGTCTAGTAGAATATTTGTTTCTTATACCTAATAAATATAATTCCATAGGAATCATATCCCATGTTTCAAATATTATATGTTATCAATCTGACATGTCTTGTACTTCTGATCCTGAGGATGATGATTTAAATTGAAATGGATAATTTATAGATTATTCTATAAATATCATTGACCCTAGTATGCCATCTCTATGATTATGTTATCTCTCTTTTAGTATGGGTGTTATGGAAACATGGTTGAGTAGAGGATGAGACCAAGGAGTAGGAGGACAATTCATGTTTCCATTGGATAAAGGATAGAGTTTTTCTTAGATAGTGTTTCACTATCCCCAAAAGGTGTACCCCGTGATGAGTTTCTGTAATGGGGAAAGACTAGAAGAACCTATTTTTTCAATAATGTAAAGATTATATAAATTTATATTTAATTATTTATTATGAACCAAATACCGATTCCAAATGAGTTCATGATGGTTATGGGGGTTTCTAGGTCTTGTTTAGAGCATGGTACCCTAGCCAGTGGAAAAATTTCTATTGCCACATGATAATTAAATAACAGGTGATCCAATCCACATGGTTTCCCATTCCATGAGATACCTAGGTAGAAGGCTATATATGTTTCATTGTTTTCCCTAACTATGTGCCAGGGGACACACACCCATGATGATAGCATAGAAAAATGTAGTCAAACTATAGGCATAGTTGGCATATGGTTTCTCAAAAATAGAGACCTGACATTGCATGGTGCTCCTTATAGAAATGGTCTATACACTATTGGAAAATGGTTGGAAAAAATATTCATCCAAGTAGCATGATTATATTTTTGATGTTTCAAAATAAATAATTTCTTAAAATAAATGTGTAAACTCACTTCCATCCTCTATTTCCGATTCCAACCGAAATGAGATCTCTCCCTCAGCCAATTTGAATCTCTCAGAGCCTCTTTTATATTTTAATATTCCAATTTATCATCCCAACATTTAATTTATCCCCATTAATCATGTTTAATGTTCCTCAATTCATACTCTATTCAACATGACTTCTTCACCATTTTTATTTTCGTCGATGAAATTATTTAAATATAGGCTCATATTCCTTATTTTAAGGGAATTGATCCATTTTTAGATTTCATCTAACACAGGAAAAACTAATGGGTTATATTAAAAGTGGGGAGTTGTATGATATTAACTTATGTGGTATATGAAACATCCCTCAAGTCAGGTTTTTTATAATTTTTCGTTGTTCTGTGAGCAACGATATCATTTGGCCTTGCCTATTTAATTATTGATCCTTTATTATAGTCATTAGTACCATATTCAATGATTCTATATTATATATTTTATTCTTTTTTATAGTTATAAATTCAATGCAGATCACACTTGTAGTGTTTTTTCAATAATTATTCTTTTACTAGATTATTAAGTCTATCACATGTATGGAAGGAAATAGATTTAATAAATTGACATATCTAATGGATCAAGTATTACATGGTATAATATATTAAATAAATTGAGTATAAGGTGCCTATTATAAATGGACCTAGACATATTAATAGTTTTGTTCAAACATGATCCATAATTGGATTATTTATGGTATTTTAGGTGCACTCATGGACTCCATTCTGATTTAGGGATTCCGGTTGACAAGGGAGATATCCTCTTGGGAACCCGATTTTTGTTTATCAATGTATGTATAATATGATGGTATTTGGTCCCATTATTATCATTATATAATTCCTTTGATACACACCTTGTATCCAACATGACATCATGGACATGTGGAACAATGGATAAACCTGTTGGGATTAGTCATTTATTATCTTATTTTTACCATGTAAGAGATCCTTAGACACTATTAGAATCATATTATATTAGAATGCCTTCGATGATTCCCCTTGTATTACATGACTAACCACCTAATAACCCTGATGTAGGTTATTACTGATTTCGACCGACCACTGAGTTCAAGTATTCCATGGTAGTTACCTTGGATCTTCTTCCTTATCATCGTCACTAAAAATTCCTTGAAATATCTTGGATCCTTTATTATTAATATCAGTATATGATGTTAATGATTTTCACTACTCACATGAATTATTATATAAAATGAATGTAGGTAAATAAATTAAATTATCTCAGGCTTAAAGACATAACCAGATGAGGATGAAGAAAATATCAAGGTATTTAAATTACAAAACTAATATATATATATATATATATATATATATATATATACCCACACACTTCATGTTTATTTCTCAAAAAATGGATAGAATATATTCTATTGGTGGTGGCCTACTGATATTTATCTCACACACTATTTGATCCACCATTGGTACCCATGAATAGTACATGTATGCAAGTGTTGAGAAATGGAAGAGTGTCAAATTGTACACATGCTATTTCTTGTTTCATTACAATGATGATCTGTACAGTTGACTGAGCTTGAGATCGGGATTCTGGGATATATTTTTTTCTTTGTTTTGATTGTTGTGTATAGAATTTATTTCATGATACCATGTATACCAATTTTCCCATTTTTTATAGACATGTAACATATTATAATCATCTTTTATATATTATTAAGTTTACACCACTTGGTATTATAACCAGTTTTTATGATAAATGTTATTTACATTCGCTTATGCTTCGATAGGCAACAAGTCCAGTGTTAATAGTGTTAGTTATCTTTAGTTCCATTTCTTAATTATTCTAGTTCTTCTATTTTCATATTATATTACCCATCCCTTATGACACACTTTAGTAATGAGGGAACAATCTCTCTACAGTCACACTTTAGGCCCTTACTTATAGTCGATAGCCTTTACTGTTAGGGGAGTTGTGGTTGGGGCCATGTGGCCAACCTCCTTCAAGGCATCTAGGATTTCCGCCCTAGGATGGTAAATAAAATATATATTTATAAACTTATTATTTAATTTTATTATTGTTCTCTTATAGGTAATCAATTTATTAGCGGTGGAAGTTAGGGTTCCTATGAGACGATGGAGAAAATCGAGACTAAGGGTAGGTAGTTTCCCTTACTATAGTGCTCATGATATATATATATATATATATATTCATTTTCCCCTATTTTATATGGTATCAAGTAATTTTGTAAGGGTTACCAACACATAGTGGATTGTTGGTGTGTTTTCCCCAATATTAAGGTTTATGAGGGAAGAAGTATGGCTATACTCTCTCCACCACTCTATAGACTGGGTGTATAATTGTGTGATGGCATGTAAAGAGGTCAGCATCCTAAATATATTTATATAGGGACATATCGAATTGTGGTAATTTCACACACATGTATTTATATATATAAGGCCTAATGGATTACTATATATATATGCATTATAATGGGATTGTCATTGATTTAATGATAATACATGATTTACCAGAAGTGGAAGATTCTATAAAGACTTATTTGATACAATTTGGTGGTGATGATGTTGATGATGAGGTTGTGTAATGTATGGGATTTATATTACATTATAAATCTTACTTCTATGCATCTATATTATTGGAGAGAGTTGGATTATGAAGTTTTCTATTGGGGAGAGAGTGTAAAATGACTAGGTACGTGGTATCACGACACCACAATATTTTATATTTATATTTCACATTATATTATTACTTTTATGTGATACTTGGTGATACAAACATCATGAGATTCAGAAATTAATATCATACAATTACAGGTGATGAGTTTATGTCATTTATTTATTCACTGGGATTTATTATGCTTCTATCACATTTCTTTTCATTAATGATTTTAGGGAGAATCAAATTGGATACACATGTTATGCTCACCCTATATATATATATATTGGAGAAAAAATTATGGTTGGTCATTGAGTTGGAAATTTCTATTTCATGATGTTAATTAGTAAATGTTTGATCATCATGGTCAATGGTAAAAACATACATTTTCATATTTTTTATCTAGTTCCATATAGTTATTTTTTATACCACATCATGTATTGGGATTTATTTTCTATTTTTTATTAGAATGACTTGTTTGGTTATTTTCCTCATATTATCTCTTACATCCCAAATTATTATAATGGTTCATCCATCTATGTTATTATATATCCTCAGTTATAGTTTCCAAAGAACAACCAATTAGATGTGGGATTCAATGGTCATTATATATCTTCTTTCATTACTATCCTAGTAGGGTTACATTTGTAGGGAGTGTGTGACGAATAAAAAAACTCTCAATACATTATTATTGAGTGGGAAATTCTTAGTATCCAAGTATTTAATATTGTGTGACTGATATCCCAATAGAAAATAAATATTTATTTCCTTGTTGATCCCTTGTATTCATTTATTAGTGAAGGATAAATGAAATTATAATAAAAAAATTTAAGGGGTTGAGAATATAATGCCTTAAGATTCTATTATATATTCATCAATATTCTATGTTAAATATCCTTCTTCACACATAACAGAAAACTGTAATAAGTATATAAATATTTTATTTATATTTTTAAGTATATTATAATAATAATTACTCCACTAGAAAATACTATAATATTACTGAACTTTATATTTTTTACATTTAGAGGATACATATTTTATATGTACTTAAATATAAATTTATTTTTTTATTTATCAAATAACTAGTTTTTAATTTTTTCTATATTTTTTCATAAATAATTAAATTAAATATTTATATAATATTATTATAATATATGAAGTAATAAATATAAATTAATTAAATAAAAAATTGAAATAAAATACTTCTATGAATAGTTAATGTTTAAATACTTCATTTGTCTATAAATAAATATTTTTGATATATTTATTTATTTTATTAAAAAGTTAAATAAATAAATTTTAGATCATAGATTTAAGAAAATGAACATTAATATTGGATTCATCATTCCAAATTATTTCTATTTTTGTTTTGATATTTTTCTCAATGTCACAAATCTATTAATATATCCTATATAAAAGGTACAAAAATAAATTCTAACAAAGTTGTAAGGGTGTTCCCAATAAATACTGGTTTCTAACTATGGCTTGAGAATCTATATAAATATAGGGGGAATTATTTATATATAAAAACAACTCATCATGATAATGTATTAGACATAAATAAAAAAACAGTCAATATAACTTATAATCATCCTGAGAGAATTACTACATGTAGATATATAAATTTCTCAATAATTGTACCCAAACAGAATTTAATATATCAAACCACTATAGAAAATTACCTCATATCTCAATCGAAAAATTATATCACAACCTTCATTAGTCAATGCTGACTCCATAGGCGTCTCTAATAAAGAACTTATACCACCTCTAAGAGATTCATTTCCTTTCCCAAGAGTATACATAAGAAATTATTCAAATGATTGAAAACAAAATTATGGTGTGATAAAAAAATCCTAGTGGTATACCTTCTTGTGTTCTACAAGAAATCAATTTTAAGTTAACCAACTATCGAAAATTTTAAATAATTTATAGAATTTTAGTCTTTTCATGATTCATATATAAACATGTATTATAATAATCTTTCATAGATTAAATAAGACTAATAAAATAGTATATTTCCATCAAAATAGTTTGATATAACAATATTAATCAAATGAGTTGTTGAAAATAATTCTTATCAATGATTCAATATATAATAATTTCAATTAAACAGTCGAATTTATAATCACGATCAATCATAGAAACATGCTAATAATAATATCGGTTAGATAGTATTGATCATGTGGTTCTTTTTAATATATATAAAATATAGATCTAGTAGTGAAAAAACTCCCTCTACCCCAAGCCTAGGGAGAATATGAGAGGAAACTAAAGGATAATATCCCTACACACATGATGTATTAATATAATATTCATCATCAAACCATTACTATATAGAAATTTTTCTATTGTTGATATACATTAACAAAACTAACAAGGATCCCATCCTCTTTAGGGTAGTAAATATTACATTGTAAAATAATTCATTTTAATAGACTTCAAATAATTTCAATCGACCACAAATTCATGTTTCATAACATGCCACTATTTTTTAGAAACAAGTGTGAAAGGGTTTTTTTCAAGAACTAATGCCTTTCAAATAGATTAATTTCCTTCCAAATCATAAAACATGTCCTTCTATCTATATAAATCATCATCATAAAATCATACTTTAAATCACTAATTTAAATTCATATATATATTTTTGGAATTACATTATCTTAAAAGACAATAGAAAAGTTATTTTTTCGATCAGACTATTCTGTAAAAAAAATTATTATGAATCAAAAATAATTATTTTAAAATAATATATAAATACATTTCAAATCAAACATGCATTGAAAGTTCAAATTGACAGTCATTCCTTAGGAATCTAGATACCTCAATTCAAAAATTCATCCATACAAAAAAAAGGTTCCACAATCACAGGAAGGATAGGAAGATCGTGTAAGGATCATCAAACCACACATATCGAATAAGAATATCTCATTACTAATCTATACAATATTTGAAGATGGAGAAAACACAAACCTAATATATTATTAATGATATAGCAATGATTAATGGTGACCCAAGAAACTAGTCCAAGTTCCACAATAAATATATAATAAATCCAATTACACAAATTCATAAAATCTGATATAGTATGAACATCCATGATCAATGATTTTTATCAATAATATAAGGTAGGACCATAAAGAATAATGATGAAGGAAACAATCACTTTCCATAGAGGCCCCAATATCCCAAGATGCACTATTTACGGTGCAGGATACATAATTTTCACTAAAAATGTTCATAATTGTGTTCCATCCTATGGGACTCAAATATATGGGGCACAATTATTGTCTAAATCCAAATATTTTTTTCCAAACAAAACCTATCTTTTTTAAATCCAAAAAAAACATATAAATTTTATAAATTTTATGCACAAAAACTCATTAAATGTTCCCACCATGAGATAGTAAGAAATTAATGAATTTTTGTAACGTAATAATGGTGTTGGGATGTTACAAATTGACCAACCATTAACACTTTCTCCCCCAGATATCCTCATCATGAAAACTATTCTCCAAAGAGAAGAGGACATGTATTTCTCATCATTTCCTCTCACTCTGATATATTTTGATAATTATAATCATGTTTCTATATTAACTGAACTAAAGTTATTTTAAATACTAAAAAGAACCTATAATTGAAAATTAACATGTCAAACCAGCTCTTTAGTCATAGACATGTCATGTTCTACATAAATTTTCTACTAACTCAAAACATTATGTGGTTCTGAATGATACTTCTTATCTTGGGACACATAAAACATCTTGGAAATAAGTCATATGTTATGGAAATAACCAACTACATCACACCCGTATAATCTTCTTAATAATATCAACATGTACCATGTATCTAACTAGTAACATATCATTTCATCAAAGAATTCCATGAACCAACCAATGTGTGACAATAAAAAAACAAATTCACCAATGTCAAACTCTAAATGGAAATGATGATGATCAGTATATGACATTTACAAGCTCCGTATTTTTACTATTCTATGATTAATCAACTGAGTTATATCTATCATCTCATGAAAAAACTTGGTCTATCCAGGGAAGTAGCACTAATGTCATATAAATAGAGTATAGTTGTACTATTCAGTCCATACATGAAATCAATGGGTTACATATTTATAGTTGATATGTAAATTGTTTTATATAAAATATCAAAAAGTAAAAAATGGAAAGAGTATGGTCCTCCAAATTCAGTGACATAACAATGGTAAAATTATTTAGGAATATGTATAACCCATTCCATATGACAATATGTTTTTGGATTGTATGCCATGAAAAAATTACAATTGATCACATCACCTTATTCAAGCCTCTTAACAAATGAGAATTGAATAGGGTATCTCTATTGGAAACTGTGGAAGATGGTATTCCATGGTATCTATCAATTTCATGAATATAAAAATTTTCAATGACCATACATTTTATAGTACCATGAATGTGAATAATTCATACCAATTTTTTTAATTGGTCAATCATAACCATAATTTAATTATCTACTGAATGAGTACATGAAAAATAAAACAACAAAGTCCTTGATATCTCGTCTCTATCATTGTTCAACACATGAGGTGGTCCATGTAGACATAACGGTTGGTAATTCCCCAACTTAATCATCAAGAATTATAATAATGGGGAACGAAATAAGAATTTTCTAATTTAAAAATGGAAACTATAGTCTTTACTTCATATCATATGAAAATTATTTATTTAAGGGAAAAAAACATACTAGTAATGGTGACAATCCCCCATTCTATCCTTCTTCATAGGTAATAAAATAACATAACATTTAATAAAGAAAAGGATACCCTAAAAAGATAGTCACAATTCCATAATAGTCTTTCCACATTATAATGAATATCAAATTTTTTATAAATTATCATAAAGCTATTTTTTATAGAAAATAATCTCAAGAAGACATGATTTATACAAAAAAAAGTCAAGAAAAAACATGGTTTAAAACATACTGACTCCCAAATGTGTATGGTTAAAGTGACATATCATATTTATTTCATCAAAATATTATTTTCTAGTATAGTATGGAAGTTTCCTATATATATCACCATAAAAAAAATTACATTTTTATAGGATGTAAGTAATTTACAAGGAAATAGAATAAATTTAATCTCCCTATTACCTCTACCAAAGACTCAAAAAAATTAAATAGGAATATATAAATGAATCTTTTTTAGAGTAGAAATAAAAACATTCATTGAAAAATCAATACCACTATTTAATTAAGAAATTTATTATAGAAGATAGATCAATATAATATGTTGGATAGTTCTTACCATGAGGTTGATTTTAATGAAAACCACAAGCTATAATGTGATCACCCAATATAAGAAAACATCGTAACTCTGATCTTGATGAATTAAAAAGGACTGTATATCCATGCCTACACTCTAGAGAGTAAATATTTACACTAAATGACTATGATCATTTATTGAAAAAAATTACTCCTCTCATTTAAAATAAAAATTCAAATTTACTCCCTTTCTAGTAAACTAGTCAATAAGGATTCCTCTATTAATAAATACAATAATAAAATGTTATAATAACCTACTAAAACAAAGAAGCTTTAAATCTCAATAATGTCATGTGGTTCCTACCATGTCGTTAAAATTTTTAGCTTCTTATGATCAACCTAATAAAAAATTTAGAATCCAAAATTTTAAAGAATATTTCAGCATGAATCAAGAATTGGAAAATTGATAGGTTTTGATTATGTCACTGATTATTACATATGTCTAGAATACTCTATAATCAAACAAATAGACCTTATTTATTTTAGATTATACAATGACTTCATCACTAAATATACTTTTGATGAATTTAGGTACTGATGAAATTTCCATTTCATCTATAACAAAAATATAATAGGAGCATTGGTTATACCAAATGGTGCGAAATGGTTATCATAATGGCCATACCAACACCTGAATGATATCATAGTGATAACAGAATCCTTGATTTTAATATGGTGATAATTATAATTAGTATCATGTTTTGATAACCACTACCCAACCTTTAGATATTCAAAATAATTCTCTAATGTAATTGATACGTTTTCCTGACCATGACCCAATTGTGTATTTGGTTATAAACACATAGGATAAAAGTTCTAGTGAACATCATGGCAATGAAGACAAGTGAAACCAAATGTGACACACTATGTTGAATTAATCCATTGGAAACTAATCCATAAAAGTAATTATTTGTGTACTTTAGAATATTTGGGTATATTTGGTAAGAGAGTGTAAAAATAGGTTGACTTCCATGTACCAAGTTGATATAAAACCCCACCACCATCACCAATAAAAATCCATAAATTTAAAATGAAAAATAATAAAAAAACAATCTTTTACTTGTGTAATATTACCAAATAATGATTCCATTTCTAGTTCAAAATAAAACATGAATAAATTCTTACCCAATGATAGAAGAGAATATCCCGATCAATGTTACCTCAAGTCACGTTCTCTATGAAAATCCCAATACTCACAATCAAGTGAAGTTAGAGAGGACCATTTAATATAAGTGTCAATATAATATTTATGATTTCTCAACTAATTCATCACGATAATGACATATAAGGGATTAATTACCTAAAACATAAGGTCCTATATGATCATAATTCTTTATAAATATAATGTAAAAAGATGTATATAACATACCCTGACCATTCCTCACCAAAAGAGGCATAACAATATCTTTTAAAAAAATCACGATCTTCATGTGTAGATTTATTAGTTCTTTAATGTGGGAACATATAAAGGAATGAGTGACACTTTTATGAAATAATTTAGTCAATAAATAATAATAAATAATAACTTTACCTCTCAATATCATATCTTCCACATCATCTTCCACTAAATAATGATGTAATGCTCGAAGAAGATTCATTCTAGATGCATATGGCAATAAACCCTTGGATACTAAATAATTTGAATATTCTGAATATTCCCCATAATATTTTTAATCTTCTACCTCTATGAAGAGAATTAAAAACAAAAAAAAACTATTACTTGTGACATGAGTGTCCATAAGAGATATAAACATTTTGTTCCTCCATTAAAGATCTTTTTGAGTTCACAACTTCTCAACATTGGTCACAAGTTTTTGTCACATTTCAAAAAACAATATAGGATTTGAAAAACTTGTTCTAAAAATATCCGCCAATATATCAATAACTAGGATAATTATACTGATTCCTCTTCCAATTAAATGGAATACCTAATCTATAAATGGGAGTAGGATTAAATAACACAAACACTAACATACCAATCATTTTAGGTTCTAACATTGAATAACTATCTAGAAAATAAAGATAATATGATATATATATAGCGTGAAAACATAATATAATATAGCTAATTAGGGACCCATATCAAATCCTCAAATCATTCATAATCTTATTAAATACTAATCTAGGTTATAACTAAGAATGATTGGAAATTTTTTTGGTATATTAAGTCATTTTCCGTTCATCTTTATGAATTTTAACTAAATATATATACATATAAAATACTAATAATTATAGATAAACTTAATGTTTAAAAATTTAATCAATGTATTTCCATTCAATGCCCACAATTGTTCTTTCTTGAACTATATAATCCCACCATATTTTTATATGACCATTATGTTTGAAGATGATATATTTCCCATTAATGGTATAATGTTCATCCAAATAAAAAAATGAGTCCCTCAACCTTATCCAACAAATAACATGCCTCCCAATGATCATTTCTATAATGAAAATAGGTCATACCTAGAACAAGGAACTATTGGGCATGATCATGGTTATCAAAACACTAAAGCAAAATATTTACCTCCTAAATGGGAATATGTTCAACTACATAGCCAAGATTTTACCCCATAAAAAACCTCAACATTGTTCTTATCAAATAGATGGTTAATTGTTTTTGTTTTATTAGAGGCTACCTCTTGATGTTTGTTCAAACATATATTTAGGGGCATGTTACTACAAAACATCAACAGATAACTTGATATCATCAATCAATAGATCTGATCAAAGACACATTTTCCTAATAGAATATGGGAATTTATGTCTTGTGACAATTATATATGGATAAAAACACTCTTTTAGGCTACCATTTAAGTTATAAAAATATTTTATTCACCCTAACTAGACATCCAAAATTACAAATCATTACTGAAGGAAGGAAAACCCATTAATTGGCACAAATTTTAATGAAATGACCTAGAAAACACAACAAAATGGCACCAGAATCAATTCTGACATTAGAAAATGGGTTTTCATGTTCCTAATAAGCTAGAGAGTAGTAATACAGCATAAAAAGAGATACATGGGAATGTTTTCTACACAAGTATACCACATCAAGAAAAAGAAGAGAATTTATATCAATAGATAGTCAGTTTTTCAAACTCACTTATATTAAAATTATGAATTAGTAGCAAGATATCATTATCAAAAATGTTATTACATCCAAAGTAAATACATTAAACCATTCACTATAACACTACCAAATCTCTATGTAAGAAGAGTATAAAATGTTCCAACGGTCACAAAAAACTCTAAAGGATTTAAAAAATGATATTTTACATCCTACATGAATTTAATTTTAATTACATAGACATTTCCTAAGATAGAATACATTCTATAAAAGGAAAATGTATGGTGTGTCAAATGAAGACCTGTAGGAACTCAGGAACTGTTTCATAAGCAATAGATATCATGTAAGTATAATATGATATATTTAAAATAAAAATGGAGCATTAAAAATTTCATAAGTCATGATAATATATAATTTATATAAAATTTAAAATTTAGATGTAACACCCCAGGTAAATAAAGAATATTACATTTTTATATTTATCCATATTTGTGAATAAAAATATTAATATGACTTTAAAGGGGACGCTATGCTCGATGGCGTACCCAACACGCAACAACAAGTTTCTTGGGAATCTTACGTTGCACTCTAATAATAAAATAATATTATTTTAAATGGTAGTTAACATATAGCCATTGTATTGGCAGGAATGGATAGAAATAACTAAAATATGATTATATATGTCGTTAAATGTTTTTACATTTATCCAATAAAAGATAAAGGCTTAAAATACGAAAAGAATTCAATTTTAGGCGTATATGCCCTAGTTTTCACTAAAGGCTCACTTATCACCTTTTGATGGAGAACCGTCATTAAATATTGTTTTTTTCTCTCTTAAACATTTTATTGGACCAAATATAACACTTCTTTATAATCGGGACATCAAAATTTACTTTGTGTAAATTTTTGGTATCTTTCCGATAAAGTTCATATTTTTGAATATTGTAAATGTTGTATTTTAATTCAAAACCTATTTTTGATCTAATTTATTTATATGATTAGATTATTATTTTAATTGGTTCTAAAGTGAAATTAGAAAATATTTTTACAATTAAATCCAATAGTGGTCATTGGAATTAATTTCACTTTGAAATCGGACTTAAACTAGTGTCAATCTTTTGATACTTATTGTTTCACAAAAACACGCTATTTGTAATGACAATGGGAAATAATTATTAAATTAATTAATTTGACTTATATGTTTTGAATTTTTTAAAATTGACGTCATTTTTTAATTCAGAATATCAAATATAGCTTAGGGTGAATTTTTGGAATTTTTCTGAAAAACATCAATTTTTGATGAATAGTGAAATCATTATGTTGTACTTATAAAAACTGATTTTCCATTTAAATGAAATTTTACCACCTTTGAGTATTGAATTTAAAAAATCTGACATACATGGTTGTCATTAAGAAGTAAAATGTGGTTCAATGAGATTAAAATAATTTTTTGGTGAATAGTAACTTATTAAGTTTTTAATCGCGATTAGTGGTAATTAGTGTAGTTTAAGGTAAAAATAATGTTTTAATAATATGAGATGACCTAGACACATGTCCTACCCTCATGGGATGTGTCATGGACGACCAAGACAAGCCATGGGTCAACTTGGGGACCCCATGGAGCCACTTTGGTTGGAAAATGACATAAATACCTTTTATTTAATGTTAATGTTAAAAAATGGCACAAACCTGATATGTTTTACTAAAACAATTTTTAAATGGGGTTATACCAGTCCGATTTTTGATTATAAATAGTAATTGGAAAGATAAAAATATTTCCTAAATTATAGTGTTTTTTTATAATTTTTAGACTTTAAATAAATTAAATTATTTATGACATAATAATGATGCAGCGATGACATCATTATTTGACGATTTAAATAAAATGGAAAGATAATGTAAAATATATAAACTAATCATGTCCAAAACTTATTGGATGGGTGTATTTCGAACCCTTATCACCTTATCCACGAATTATATCAATGTGGGACCTTTTAAAACCGAAACACATTTTCAAATAAAGTAATATTTCTTTACATTCCAAAAGTGCCCCTCCTCTCCTCTTATAAAAGGCCCCCACCTCTACCACCTTAACCACACTCCCAAAGCCTTTGGCTCGGTCAACCCCTGACCATTTTGTATCTCCACTTCCCTCTCTTACTCCTTGAAGCCTCAACTTGGGTAGAAGTCATCCCAAGGAAGCCTTTGAGATCAAACCAAAGGGAGTTACCCGATTTTAAGGTAATGTCTTCTTTTGAGTCCTTCTGTGTTATTTTGATTCTCCAACCCCCTAAACTCTTTTTATTATTTTATTTTGTAACAACTCCAGTATACTCAATATACTAGGATGTTGTTATAATAAGGATTCGAGCTACACATACACACATTTATATCTAATGGTTAACGAACATACTGTTTCCGTGGATGGCGAATTTATGCCTCCCGAAACGATGATTGTTCAAAATTCATTTAACACCTTAAAAGGTGGCCATTAAGATGTCAATATATTTATATATGATATATAATATGTTTATGTTTTACTTAAGCATCTTTATTTTTCATTTGTGTCTTACCTTTATGGCTTCCATTATGGGGATACGCCATATCTTCATTTTAGGAAGTGCGGACTACCGCCCCCTCAAAGTGATGTGATTCGTTAATGCCATAAGTGGGACCTATAAAGGATGGATTTAATGTTATTATATATGATGTTATACTGGAATTATCATATACCTCTATATCATTATTATTTCATTCCATTAAATTATGAGATAGAAATGAATGTAGCGTTCATGCGTACGTACGGCTTACCGTCTCCATGAACGGTGCATTTCATTTCTTATCCCCAAATATAATGTACTATTATAAGTACATGTATATAATAGATATATATGATGAATGATACATATAAATGATGAATATAATTCTGGAATTAAAATATACATACTTCTCATTTAGTTTTAATTCCATTAATATGACAAAGAAATGAAAGTAGCGTTCATGCGTACGTACGGCTTACCGTCTCCATGAACGGTGCATTTCATTTCTTACCTCTAAATGATTATGTAATATTATAAATACATGTATATTCTTGATATATATGATATATATGATATCCAAATCATGAATATAATTATGTATATAATGAACATTTGACGACACGGACAACATGTAATTGTAAGAAGTCCACTTTCGACTTAAGAACCAAATATCGACAAAACAAACATTATTAACTTAAATGATTAAATAATGTTTATAACATTGAAATAAGTGATCTAAAAGGATTAATTAACTAGAAAAAGGTTCTTAATAAAGTGGAAATTAACTCAAGTTTATTATTCAGGACGTTAAGGAACGATCGAGTCAAGTCGGACCCGAGGTAAGGGATCTTACTCCTCTCTTTCTTTTTAAGTACACTCTTTTATGCCATTCCTTTTAAAACTCATCTTTCTTGTTATTGGGATGTTCTTTTATATTAATCTTACTGTAATTTTTATTGTTCATATGATGAGATAACCTATTCTCTCTCATCAATCCATTTTGGAAGTTTTGGGTGGTGCCGTTAGGCTGCCGAATTTTCATAAGAGATCTAACCTATCTCTTTCTTTTTAAGTACTCTCCTTTTTGTCAGTTATTTTAAGCTCCTCTTTGTTATGATGGGGGATGTTCATTTATATTCCTATTTCTGTACATTTTATTGTAATATTATAAGATACTCTATTTGATCTCATCAATCCATTTTGAAAGTTTTAAGTGGTGCCGTTAGGCTACCAAGTTTTCATAAGGGATTTTTCATCTCACTTTCATTCCCGTGAGATTTATGCTACATTTTCCACAATTGCCTTTGAGTGGTGTATGTACTTCCCATTATTATACTCTTGTGTAATATACTTTCGTTTATGAGTATTTACCTCAATGATGTATTGTCCTTATTTCATGGGGTGTATGTTTCGAAAGATACCTAAGTCGGCAAGGGAACCTTTCACCCTCCTCTTTTTAAAAGACTTATTTTGTTGGGTCTTTTAATTCACATATTTTTATGTTGGGATATGTTCTCATATATCCTTATTGATGTAAATTTTATTTCCAAGTGATGAGATACCCTTTTTTTTATCACTCATCAACTCTTTTTCTGAATTTTGAAGTGACGCCGTTAGGCTGTCAAATTTTTGCAAAGGAACTTCTTAACCCAAATTTGATTCTTGGGATAAACTTGTACTCCTTGAATATGTTGTTCTATGAATATGTGTGAATAACCTCTGATTGTTTTACACTTAATATCCTCTTATATTTGGTGTATTCTTTTGTCACACATAATTATGCAATTGATTTATCCTTAAACCAAGGATACCGTCTTTGTAAGGGTCTTCGTCTCAATCTCCATTCATTGAGACATATTTTGTTTTATACACAACCTTCTTTTATATGGTGTATAAACCCCTTTGAATTTTACGTTTATTAAAAAGGAATCTTTTTTTCTACGAAGCGTTTTACTAAACGACAAAAATGAATGTTTCTTTTTACGTATGCGGTGACAACGACCTTTTCCGCCGCCGCGAGTATTATTTGATCTTTGGATTACTCAACAAGCCGTAAAGTTTTTAAAATAAAATAAATACCATATACTCTTTTATGTATTTTGGTATTGAAAATGGTTTTGATAAATGATTCTATTATGTCAATATATTTAAATGATATATTGTGATTGAAATGTGGAAATGTTATCATTCCTTTATATTGGTTTTATGTGTTATAATTTTATAATGGTACTTGGACATTTTACGGGTGGTTACGTGATAAACCATATGACGGGTGGTGCCGTGAATACCAGGACGGGTGGTTACGTTATAACCTCCAATGCATTGGGTATGGATGTTTGCCGTATGTCTATTCCATTAAGTATGTATGGAAATTGGCCGTATGGCTATTCCATTAAGTGATATGTGTGGAAGTCGACCATATGGTTATTCCACTTAAGTATGTTTATGTCTCATGTTACCTTTATATATGCTATGTGTTCTTTATATGGGTTTTATGGTAATCTTTTGGTTACAAAAAGGTAAGTAATGATACTTTATTCAGTGAAGAGTTTTTACTACTTCATGAAGGTGAATGTATTACTTTGATAGAGTATACATGGTTTACTTGATGTTTGAAAAAGTAACAATTTTCATTCTTTGTGTATCCCTTAATGAGCTTTTTATGCTCACCCCAAGTTTTTTTTGAAATGTTTTCCACAGGACTTAAAGTGGAATAAGGTCAAGGATGGGATCAAGGGAATGTCACGCTATATAAGACATGGAACTAGACATGTTTGTTTTTAATAGTTTTTTTTATTTTGGAAACTTAGTAGAAGTGTCTACTTTGTAATCTTTTGAGATGTAATAGCTATGTCCTAATTCTCTAAAACTCTAAACCTGAAAAGATCCTCAATGTGAATTATACATTTAATTCAATATTAAGTAAGGTTTAAGGCTGGGGCCTTATAGTTGGTATCAAAGGTCGGTTTAGATAACATTAGAGGTTAGGGTATTCTCTAAGCATAAGTGACAGTACCATAATGGATAGGATTTCAGAAAGAGTCCTAGTTTTAGATAAAGTGAATGATTAAGTATATCTTAGTGGTTATCTCCCTCATTAGTACATGATGGTTTTTTTGATATACTCACACTGACCTTTTTGGTTTTAGTAAATGGTTGGACCTAGCAGGCACCAAAGAGACAACAGGATTGAAGGAAACTGCGGTGGTTCTATGATTAAGATACTAGATAAAATGGGGGATTCAATGAGGAAACTCATGGTTATTTTAAACCAACTATCAAGGATTCATGATCAACCACTTGAACCTTGGTATTTCCTATAATGCATCATGTACTAGATGACCAATCGATGTGGAAGTTCAGGTAATAATTATAAAGGTAACCATTTTGGTTTATATGATCCTTACATTTGAGGTAATTATGGGTTACTATATGTTATGATGGAAGTGAAAGGCATGAGATAAACTTGAGGTTAAAATATGTTATGTTTATTTTTGAAGATTTTATCTCGTTTTGGGAAATTATTTGAGAATTATATAGTTTTGGAAAAAGGACAACATGCAGACCGTGTGACAACCCGTCGCGTCGGACAAAGATGCGGGAATCGAACCCACAACCATAGTGCAACTGGTATTTATTGCCTACCACTGGACTACGTGAAGTCCCTGGTTAGCTTGACTGATTTTTTTTAGTTAGATCATTTTATGAATTAAGAGTAAGATGATTTTGGGTTATCTATGGAAATTTATTAACCTATCATGGAGAATATGTGATTAGGTTAACTACTTTTCAATACGAGACTTTAGGAGCAACTGATGTTGTTTAGAGATAAATGTTATGATTTAACTTGGAAGACTATGTGAATAAATCCGTCAAATATTTGGGTTTCAATGTTATATTGGTTTAATTTAAAGAATTTTATGGACAAATTGATTATCGAATGGTCCTCATTGAACTTTGGGTTTTGTTGGACAAATTTTGGAGATTAAGAATAGACTTTCTTTTTATAAGGGGTTATCCTTTTCTGGATTATCTGATCTTGTACTAGCCTTTTTGGTTTTGGTTTTGGTTAAAGTCTAAAGACATGGGAAGTATATAGTTCTCTTTTTTGGATTAGGTGATTCTCTAGAAGTTGATTATAGTACTCTTAATGTGAACAAGTCTCCCTAAATACTCGTATTTTGGAAAAAAATATGAGTTTGATTAAGGAATCTAGTAAAAGTTGAAAGTCAACATGATAAGTGATTATGTTTCCTTATGAATAAATTCCTCAATAAAAAGTAACATAAATCAAAAAAATGTTTTCTATTAACTTTTCCTACTAGGGAATCGAATACCTTTTAACCCATCACAAGTTTTTGATTTTCTTATGGTTAACTTTCTCCTAGACATGGTTAATATCACTCTCCCTCAAGAACATAACCCTTTGCTTTTTCTTCCATGTCCATGTTTTTCTACATGGAATCCTAGTATGGGTTAACTCGGGTGACCTCTGTACTTATCTTTCTTTATATTAAAGTGATTTTTTACCAACTCTTGTTTTGATGTGGGATTTTCAATGAAGTTTCCGAGCCCAATTTTAAAATTGCGAGGACGCAATTCCAAAAAGGGGGGAAGGATGTAACACCCCAGGTAAATAAAGAATATTACATTTTTATATTTATCCATATTTTTGAATAAAAATATTAATATGCCTTTAAAGGGGACGCTATGCTCGATGGCGTACCCAACACGCAACAACGAGTTTCTTGGGAATCTTACGTTGCACTCTAATAATAAAATAATATTATTTTAAATGGTAGTTAACATATAGCCGTTCTATTGGCGGGAATGGATATAAATAACTAAAATATTATTATATATGTTTTTAAATGTTTTTACATTTATCCAATAAAAGATAAAGGATTAAAATACGAAAAGAATTCAATTTTAGGCGTATATGCCCTAGTTTTCACTAAAGGCTCACTTATCACCTTTTGATGGAGAACCATCATTAAGTATAGTTTTGTTCACTCTTAAACATTCTATTGGACCAAATATAAATCTTCTTTAGAATTGGGACATCAAAATTTACTTTGTGTAAATTTTTGGTATCTTTCCGATAAAGTTCATTTTTTTTAATATTGTAAATGTTGTATTTTAATTCAAAACCTTTTTTTGATCTAATTTATTTATATGATTAGATTATTATTTTAATTGGTTTTAAAGTGAAATTAGAAAATATTTTTACCATTAAATCCAATAGTGGTCGTTGGAATTAATTTCACTTTGAAATCGGACTTAAACTAGTGTCAATCTTTTGATACTTATTGTTTCATAAAAACACGCTATTTGTCATGACAGTGGGAATTAATTATTAAATTAATTAATTTGACTTATATGTTTTGAATTTTGTAAAATGGTCTTCATTTTTTAATTCGGAATATCAAATATATCTTAGGGTGAATTTTTGGAATTTTTCTGAAAAACTTCAATTTTTGATGAATAGTGAAATCACTAAGTTGTACTTATAAAAACTGATTTTCCATTTAAATGAAATTTTGCCACCTTTGTGTATTGAATTTCAAAAATACGACATACATGGTTGTCATTAAGAAGTAAAATGTGGATCAATAAGATTAAAATAATTTTTTGGTGAATAGTAACTTATTAAGTTTTTAATCACGATTAGTGGTAATTAGTGTAGTTTAAGGTAAAAATAATGTTTTAATAATATGAGATGACCTAGACACATGTCCTACCCTCATTGGATGTGTCATGGCCGACCAAGACAAGCCATGGGTCAACTTGGGGACCCCATGGAGCCATTTTGGTTGGAAAATGACATAAATACCTTTTATTTAATGTTAATGTTAAAAAATGGCACAAACATGATATGTTTTACTAAAACAATTTTTAAATGGGGTTATACAAGTCCGATTTTTTATTATAAATAGTCATTGGAAAGGTAAAACGATTTCATACATCATATTATTTTTTTTTATAATTTTTAGACATTAAATAAATTAAATTATGTTTGGCATAATAATGATGCAGCGATGACATCATTATTTGACGATTTAAATAAAATGGAAAGATAATGTAAAATCTATGAACTAAACATGTCCAAAACTTATTGTATGGGTGGATTTAGAACCCTTATCACCTTATCCACGAATTATATCAATGTGGGACCTTTTAAAACCGAAAAACAGTTTCAAATAAAGTAATATTTCTTTACTTTCCAAAAGTGCCCCTCCTCTCCTCTTATAAAAGGCCCCCACCTCTACCACCTTACCCACACTCCCAAAGCCTTTGGCTCGGACAAACCCTGCCCATTTTGTCTCTCCAATTACCTCTATTACTCCTTGAAGCCTCAATTTGGGCAGAAGTCTTCCCAATGAATCCTTTGAGCTCAAACCAAAGGGAGTTACCCGATTTTAAGGTAATGTCTTCTTTTGAGTCCTTTTGTGTTATTTTGCTTCTCCAACCACCTAAACTCTTTTTATTATTTTCTTTTGTAAAAACTATAGTATCCTCAATATAATAGGATGTTTTTATAATAAGTATTCGAGCTACACTTACACACACCTACATCTAATGGTTAACGAACATACTGTTTCCGTGGACGGCGAATTTATGCCTCTCGAAATGATGATTGTTCAACATTCTTTTAAAACCTTCAAAGGTGGCCATTAAGATGTCACTATATTTATATATGATATATAATATGTTTATGTTTTACTTAATCTTCTGTATTTTTCATTTGTGGCTTACCATTATGGCTTCCATTATGGGTATACGCGATATCTTCATTTTAGGAAGTGCGGACTACCGCCCCCTCAAAGTGATGTGATTCGTTAATGCCATAAGTGGGACGTATAAAGGATGGGTTTAATGTTATTATATATGATTTTATACTGGAATTATCATATACATCTATATCATTATTATTTATTTCCATTAAAGTATGATATTGAAATGAAAGTAGCGTTCATGCGTACGTACGACTTACCGTCTCCATGAACGGTGCATTTCATTTCTTATCCCCAAATGTAATGTACTATTATAAGTACATGTATATAATGGATATATATGATGAATGATACATATAAATGATGAATATAATTCTGGAATTAAAATATACATACCTCTCATTTAGTTTTAATTCCATTAATATGACAAAGAAATGAAAGTAGCGTTCATGCGTACGTACGGCTTACCGTCTCCATGAACGGTGCATTTCATTTCTTACCTCTAAATGATTATGTAATATTATAAATACATGTATATTCTGGATATATATGATATATATTATATCCAAATCATGAATATAATTTTGGATATAATGAACATTTGACCACAGGAACAACATGTAATTGTAAGAAGTCCACTTTCGACTTAAGAACCAAATATCGACAAAACAAACATTATTAACTTAAATGATTAAATAATGTTTATAACATTGAAATAAGTGATCTAAAATGAATAATGAACTAGAAAAAGGTTCTTAATAAAGTTGAAATTAACTCAAGTTTATTATTCAGGACCTTAAAGAACGATCGAGTCAAGTCGGACTCGAGGTAAGGGATCTTACTCCTCTCTTTCTTTTTAAGTACACTCTTTTATGCCATTCCTTTTAAAACTCATCTTTATTTTTATTGGGATGTTCTTTTATATTAACCTTACTGTAATTTTTATTGTTGATATGATGAGAGAACCTAATCTCTTTCATCAATCCATTTTGGAAGTTTTGGGTGGCGCCGTTAGGCTGCCGAATTTTCATAAGAGATCTAACCTCTCTCTTTCTTTTTAAGTAATCTCCTTTTTGTCACTTATTTTAAGCTCCTCTTTGTTATGATGGGGGATGTTCTTTTATATTCCTCTTTCTGTAAATTTTATTATAATATGATGAGATACTCTATTTGATCTCATCAATCCATTTTGAAAGTTTTAAGTGGTGCCGTTAGGCTACCGAGTTTTCGTAAGGGATTTTTCATCTCACTTTCATTCCCGTGAGATTTATGCTACATTTTCCACAATTTCCTTTGAGTGGTGTATGTACTTCCCATTATTATACTCTTGTGTAATATAATTTATTTTATGAGTATTTACATCAATGATGTATTGTCCTTCTTTCATGGGGTGTATGTTTCGAAAGATACCCAAGTTGGCAAGGGAACCTTTCACCCTCCTCTTTTTAAAAGACTTATTTTGTTGGGTCTTTTAATTCACATATTTTTATGTTGGGATATGTTATCATATATCCTTATTGATGTAAATTTTATTTCCAAGTGATGATATACCCTTTTTTTATCTCTCATCAACTCTTTTTCTGAATTTTGAAGTGACACCTTTAGGCTGTCAAATTTTTGCAAGGGAACTTCTTAACCCAAATTTGATTCTTGGGATAAACTTGTACTCCTTGAATATGTTGTTCTATTAATATGTGTGAATAACCACTGATTGTTTTACACTTAATATCCTCTTATATTTGGTGTATTCTTTTGTCACACATAATTATGCAATTGATTTATCCTTAAACCAAGGATACCGTCTTTGTAAGGGTATTCGTCTCAATCTCCATTCATTGAGACATATTTTGTTTTATACACAACCTTCTTTTATAATGTGTATAAACCCCTTTGAATTTTACGTTTATTCAAAAGGAATCTTTTTTTCTACGAAGCGTTTTACTAAACGACAAAAAGGAATGTTTCTTTTTACGTATGCGGTGACAACAACCTTTTCCGCCGCCGCGAGTATTATTTGATCTTTCGATTCCTCAACAAGCCGTAAAGTTTTTAAAATAAAATAAATACCATATAATCTTTTATGTATTTTGGTGTTGAAAATGGTTTTGATAAATGATTCTATTATGTCAATATATTTAAATGATATATTGTGATTGAAATGTGGAAATGTTATCGTTCCTTTATATTGGTTTTATGTGTTATAATTTTATAATGGTACTTGGACATTTTACGGGTGGTTACGTGATAAACCATATGACGAGTGGTGCCGTGAATACAAGGACGGGTGGTTACGTTATAACCTCCAATGCATTGGGTATGGAAGTCGGCCGTATGGCTATTCCATTAAGTATGTATGGAAATTGGCTGTATGGCTATTCCATTAAGTGATATGTGTGGAAGTCGACCGTATGGTTATTCCACTTAAGTATGTTTATGTCCCAAGTTACCTTTATATATGCTATGTGTTCTTTATATGGGTTTTATGGTAATCTTTTGGTTACAAAAAGTTAAGTAATGATACTTTATTCGGTGAAGAGTTTTTACTACTTCATGAAGGTGAAGGTATTACTTTGATAGAGTATTCATGGTTTACTTGATGTTTGAAAAAGTAACAATTTTCATTCTTTGTGTATCCCTTACTGAGCTTTTTATGCTCACCCCAAGATTTTTTTTGAAATGTTTTTCACAGGACTTAAAGTGGAATAAGGTCAAGGATGGGATTAAGGGAATGTCACACTATATAAGACATGGAACTAGACATGTTTCTTTTTAAGAGTTTTTTTATTATGGAAACTTAGTAGAAGTGTCTACTTTGTAATCTTTTGAGATGTAATAGTTATGTCCTAATTCTCTAAAACTCTAAACCTGAAAATATCCTCAATGTGAATTATGAATTTAATTAAATATTAAGTAAGGTTTAAGGCTAGGGCCTTATATTAAATATAAACATGGAAAATAGAAAATTTCATTCAAAATCGGATGACGAGAGTTTTTTTGTTGAAATAAGTATGGACAATAATTTATATCAAAGAAATAATGGATATGAATTTCATCCAAATTCTTATGGGTAAATTCATTTTCAATCATTTCACTGTAGTAATACCACTCGAATTTATTTAGTTCTAGTCACAATGTTCCACATGATCTTAGGGAAATGTTTATCTCGGTGTTCACACACTCCCAAGATCTCAAGAATATGGGGAATATGAGAGAATCCAAAAGAATAAACTACTTCATGTCATGTTATTCTATTATTTTTAGTATCATCAATCCACTACTATATAGAAATTTACCTAGAACGAATATATTTAAACCTAAATACCAAGGCTCCCATCTGGTTCATGGTAATCAATCATAATTACTAATCTTATTCCTTTTAATCAATTCAATCAATCATTTTATATGACCACATGTTCCAATTTATAAAAATTCCATTTCATTTCACAAAACCTCATAAAAGTTTTTTCATCTAAAAATAATACTTATTTAAATTATTCATTTTATTAAAAATCCAAATATATTTTTTCCAACTCTTTCAAAAATCGTCAGTATTTTCATTATTTAAATTAGTCATTTCAATTCAATAATATTTTCTTAAAATCAAAAGTTTTTTTTTCAAAATACATTTTTAAACATTATTTAATAGACACAATATTATATTTTGAAATAATTTATAATGAATAAAAAATAATTCTTATGAAATGAAATATATATCCATCTCTATTATAATAGGAATTAAGTGTTTCAATTTATAGGAATTCCTTATGAATCCATATACCTCAATTTATAAACTTTTCTACACTCTATAAGGGACCAAAAATTGGGGGATTGATAGAACAATAATAGGATGATCTAATGTAACACCCCTCATAATGTTAGAATAAATAATTTCATTTCATTAAAATGTATATTAATTCAATTTCATAGATATGTATTCATTATATGAATGTTATGTAATATTTCAATCAAAAAGAAAATTGTTTTGTTATAATTAAATTTTTTTCCCTGAATTATATGGTTTTATTTAAAAAGTTTACTTTTAAATAATATAATTTCACTTTTTCCAAAGAACACAATTTTTGAAATAAATATATAAAAATTATCTTTCGGTGAATTGCCTGTATTTTTATAAAAAGAATTATTCATAGGGAAAATTGAGAAAATATATTTTTTTGTAAAATTATCATTCCCATTCATAAATAATGTATTTTAAAAGTCCCATTTGACGTTAATGTATAATAATAATCATTTAAATATAAATAATATAATTAATTATAAAGGCTTAAATATTATAACAAATTTTGGACTAATATCACATTTATTCTTGGGATCTCATTTTTCTAAAAAAACTATTTCCACTGAGTTTCAAATTTTAATATTTAAACAGTTTCTTCCTATTATATAAATTCATTCTAGATAAATGGATTTCATATTTTGAATTAGTTGGTAGAAATATGGTAAATTGGACACTTATATATGTATATATTGTTACAAATACTAAGTGTTATAAATGATTTTTCATTCATTGAGGGTGAGTTACGTAATTAAGGTCATTCAATAATATGATATGTAAAAAATATTTCCTTAAAAATTTCACTTAATCACTTTGATTATTGAGGTTAAAAAATCCTAACCTAATATTTGAATTTCCTGAATGTTTTTCTCATTTTTATTTTAGGATTTATTATATTATATTTTATGTTTATATAATATCCTAAATATCACTACATAACGTTTAGTATCCATAATATTATTTGATATATATAAACACAACTTATGTTTGGTTATAATATTTCATTTGAATGGTAAATTATTTTTTATCTTGGTCATTTATTTATAGTTTTTAATGATTAAATAATTATCATAAATACTTACACAATGACGACATAATTCATGTACAATTAGTTGAAAAATCATGTAAATAGATTTAAAATCATTAAAAATAATATTATTTGAATTTTTATTATATTTGAATCAAATTAAATTATTTTCATGTTCTTTTTTCAAATCCAAATTAATGGAAAAGTTCATGAAATAAAATTAATGATATTTTATAATAAATAATATTTTATTAAATTATTTATAATTTCTAAAAAACCAATCATTATCTAAGTGAGTTGGATGTAGTTCAAAATATCAACCATGGTTTATTTATATTCCAATTTTCCTTTTATAGAAAATTTATTGACCATAATTTGTAATATAATGTTGATATCCCTATTATTGACAGAAGGTGTAATGAGGATTAAAATAAATGGATTGGTGTAATAGATACTCTAAACATGTACAAATCTCATTGTATGAAATTACTTCACCCCATCCTCATCCTATATCCAAATTTTATCTATCTATATAAATTTTCCTTGAAAATTATTTTTTATGAATATAATAATTTTCTTAATTCCAGAAGTTCCACTACCCTCAATTATAAAAAGAAACCCAACCCCTTACATCCTCACACATTTTGTAAAAACTACTTCAGTGTATACCTGTCGATGATTTTCCACAAATTATATCCCAACATAATAAATCCACTAGTATGACCATAAGACAAAACCTATGAGGGTTAACATCTACGACAATACTATTTTTCTAAGAGATGTTATAAGTCCTTTATGAACTATTTCAAGTGTGTTTATTCTCCCATATTGTTAAAATATTCATTAAAAATTATAAAATAATGAAATTTTAAAATTAATAATACTAATATATAATTAATATTATTCAATTATCTTTTATCATCTCATTTTCAATAATATGGGAAATGGAATCATCAGTTCTGGATACATGTGGATAACTACCTATATGGAGTGATGTGTTTCGTTTTCCATCACCACCTATTTGGTATAATTATTATGAAGGATAATATATATATATATATATATTGTATTCAAAAAATAATTTAAATTCTTTAAAGATAATATATCATATATGATATCAAATTTTCATCTATTAAATGTTTTTAGCAGCATCAAGGCATTCCTGTTGACTACAAACTCCATGAAGTGATCCTATTGGTTGTTCATCACCACATCAAATGATTTATATATAGAATTTTATTTAAATACTTAATATTAAATATATTATGCAATCAAATTTTTGAAATATAATATAACTATAAACTTATTTATATTAGGATCATTTAAAAATGGAAATTTTATTTATGTGTACATGCTACCTACTATATTAAGGATTGCAATATAATTAATTTTTCATAAAAATCACTCACAGTTGGTCCAAATAGTATATTTATGTCTTGAAAATGATAATTATTTGGTGATTATTATTTTTTAGATGATGTAATAATCGACTCATTAACTATATTTAACTAACAAATGTCATTTTGGGCATATGAAGTGAATATCATCCAAACATTAGACATAAAAGTAAATGATTATGTAATTGTATATATAATGGAAATAAATAAAATTAAAGGAATAATAAAAAAGAAAAATATCTAATTATATTTAAAAATTAGTAAATGTTTATTATTCAAGAATATAAGTAATGTACATGATAGTATAGACTCAAGGAAGGAAAATGTTAATCATAAAACCACATTTAATAAAAATAGATTTATTTATGAAATATTTTTAATTAATAGTAATATTCATGAAATTAGTTTTAAATGTATTTATATAAGAATAAAATAATTAAAAATAAAATATTATTTAATTTTTTTATTTCATTTAATGGTTTTCAAATAGTGTATTTATAAGAAATGTTATTACTTTATTTATAGAAAAATAAAAGAAATGTACATCTTTAACATGTTTGACTTTAGTGGATTTTACCACCATGATAATCATTATTCAATTCTTGTTTTACAGTACATGAATACATAATTTTATAAAATAAAAACCATATTTCTTAATTTCTAGGTATGTCTCTTTTGAAAAGGGTTGTTAAAATTAAATGACATTTTGATATTTTAATTTTTTTTCATATGGGTTCAAAATATTTTTTTATTAGTTTTATGATGGAAAGATGAAAAAACAAAATATTGTATTTATAATTTGATATATGGTAATATTTTATGATTCTATGTGATCGTCATATATGTTATAAGATCGGTGATCATATTACAACTTACACTATAGGTGATTCCAATAAAAAAATTACGATGGGTGAGCCCTATATAGGTCTCTAGTGGATTAGGTAACATTCCATGTCATCAAAAGAGAGAAGGATAATTTAAACTGGGGAGATTTGGACTATGGATTTATCTGGGATCAATTTATTTATAACACATGATCTTTTGAAAATGATGATTCCTTAGCCTAACGACCAAATCAAAATTATTATAAAAAGAAAGATTACAAAAGTATATAATATGGGATCATATTACAATCTTTTTCATGTAAGGAAATAAGATCAGCGAGGAAGTATTTAAACGAGGTGATGCCTTGATTAATTCCCATATTGGCTAGGCCATCTGCAACCATTCCTGTTTCATGATAAAATATACACGCGACCATAGTGGGAGACGAACCCAATGACACATGACTGACATGGGAAATGAATATAATGTTCAATGTTTAAAAATGGGTTATATTTGATTTTTTATGTGTTTTAAGTGGTTTGTTGTTTAGATTTTATGTTTTTCTTATAGATATGTTTCATTTCATTTTCTAAATGAATATAGTGATAAAGGTAAAAGTTATTGGATTTTCAATGTTTTACTAAACTAATAGATTACAATATTATATTACCATTACTAATTATTTTATGTTAATCCCTCATTTTTTAACATTATTCATAAGGATAATTAATGACTAAAAAAAGAAAAAATCAATTAAAAATTCAAGAAAATATTAAAAGAAATAAAAATATTTTTAATTTTAAAAATAATTATATTTTGGAATTTTTTTAAAAGAATAAAATTTCACATTGTAATTTTTCATTTTGTTTTGTAATATTTATCAACTAATTATCTAAATCATTAAACTATATCAAGTCTCAAAATTAAGATTGTGTATTCGTGAAAAAATTAATATTCTGTATTGTTTTAATTATGGTTCACTATAGTTTGTATGAGAGGAAAGTTTTATATAAAATTAGAGTTTATATGAATATTAATTGAATAATATTAAATGAACCAAATTTATAGTTAGGTTGTAATGGTATAAAATTTAAAGACTAGTATGTTTCATCATCTAATTTATTCCAATTCATAATATAATTCCTTATATTAAAGATATAAGATGAAGTATGACGGTTTAGAAAGGATAATTTAATGCCAAATTAGTGCACTGGAATAGTTTTATTTGGAATTGAGAAATAGTTTCTAGTGGTAGATAAGTTGATGCAGGCTATAAATGGTGGTGGAATCCATGCAAGTGGGGAATAATGATTTATAAATAGGAACATGTCGATAGTTGATAATGTTTTAAACTATCACCTAATATCTTTTAGTGGAACCAATGTTCTTATGGTATCAGAAGGGTTGATCAAGTCTATGGAAAAAAGCAGTTAAAATTCATGAGTTTTTTTCAAAACATTAAAAGGCAACCATTTCTATTTACTATTTTTAAGTTGGATATGATTGATGATGGTCATTGGTTTTTAATAACAAATGGATAGAGATATGATATCAATTATATATACTTTTATTGATTTAATATTATTTTTTAATAGATAAATACTTATATATATATATTTTCATGGGGATGGATTCACAATTCTAGTAATTTAAGAAAAAAAATGAATATTCAGTAGCCATATCTTCTGTTAATTTTATATAATTGGAAAATTTCATTTATAATTTTATTCAGGACCTTGATTATAAAAATTATATATCTTACTCAGGATTTAAAACACATTATTGATGAAGATTGCTAATATGTGGACTAAAATGATTTGAGATAATTGTTTATTTCATATAGAATGTTTAGATGACTTTTTCTAACACTTACGTTCATTAAGATGAAAAGAGTAAGAAACTATCAAGGTGGAAATGAATTGATAATTAATAAACTAATAAATATGGATATAATACCGCAATAAACTCAATGACTTGGGATTAAATGTTAGATAATTTGTTTAAATGATTTAGATAGTGTTACTGATGAGGTAATGTTTCCCATAGGGCTCATGATCGAAAATAATAGTGTCTCGAACTATCTAATAATGGGGTAACATATATCCATGAAATGGTGAGTTATTTTTTAGTGAATTATGTAATTATTCTAATGTGTTTCCTATATTAGTTTCTCAAGGTGGAAATTATTATGATAAGATGAAAAAGGCTTTGAAATGTTTTTTTCTACTACTATGGTTGATGTTGGGCCATCTAATTAAGTGGTGATCAGTATGTTAATTTTTTTTCTTGAAATAGTTTTATTCATTATTGAGTATTTATCATGTCATTACTTCATTCATGATTATTGTTTTAGTAAAGTAGTAATATATCCTCATAATAAGAAAATTGAAATTTTTGTCGAAACACCTGGTGAAAATTTGAATTCCAAATATATTTAAAGGAATATTCCTATTGTTATCCATGGGATGAGATTTATTTTAAATATTATCAAACTATGCTTTGTATATTTTGATTTTATACTTATTATGGATTAGGATTTCATTTATATTAATCATATATATATAATATCTAAAAGATATTATTTAGTGATTTCATATCCCTGACAACATATCAAGAAACTGAGAAATTGATTGTATATTATTATGAAATATACACAGTTCATGTTTCTTAATCTAATAATCATACTAATTTAGTGATTTGATAGTAGTGAGTAAATATAAGGATGTTATTCTTGATGAATATTCTTTTATTATTCTTAAATATGAAATTTAATTAACTATTGACTTAGTGCTTAAATCATAGAAAATTTCATAAACCCCTTATGAAATTTATAAATTACATCTTTTGGAATTAAAAAATATGTTATATTAGTTTAAAGATAATAAATTCATTCATTATATAACTTCACTATAGGGTTATATAGTTTTATGTATTAAAGATAATGATGATTTATAGAGGATTTTCACTGAATATAGAATCATTAATGACCCTAATGTTTGGAAAATTCATCCTTTTAATTGTATTAATGATTTTTTTGATTATCTACAAAAAATAGTATTTTTTAATGATTGGTTACATTTTAGGATTCCTTTAGCTGAAAGTGATGTAAAAGGATATTATGATGAATATTTTTATAGAGTTACAATCATAATGAATTTGAATTTATGCCCGTAGGGTTATCCAATGGACTAGTATATTTATGGATCACATGAGTGGAGTTTCCATTTCTATTTAGATATATTTTTTGTTTTATTTTTTTATAAAATTTTGGTTTATTGTATAATCCTTTTGGAACAAAAAATCCACATCTGTTTATTTTTCAAACCACAATGAAAATTATTATCTATGGAAAATTGTGTAAAAATTTATTTTAATTGTAATAACTTTCGTTCATTGGAAATAGTGATTCCAACGATGAAATGATTATTATCCCTCTAAAACTAATGATAATTAGTAATGAAAAAGATTTATAAATGTTATATAGATTAATAATTTTCATGGTATTGTAGGGATATTGCAATCATTTTGATGAAAAATATTCAAAGATTCATATCCCACTAAGAATGATATCATCAAATGGAGTTAATTTTAACTAGATTAAAGTCTATGATTTTTTGTTTCTAGAAACCAAAGGTGTATTTGTAAATGATTTTATTTGATACAAACCCACTAGAAATGGTGTAATTTTCATCTAGAATGATTCCTTGTAGAAGGGACATGGTTTCGTCCAGATGTTGAATGATTGATATATTTATTATCATGCTTGTCAAATGAAACATCATGAGTTAAATTATCCTACACCCAATTTTTAATTAATTTCACTATATTCTTTCATTATTAATTTAGATTAATAAATAATTGGAATTAATGTGTGTATTATATACTAATCAGAAATATTAGAAGTATATATTATCCAAAATAGAGTTGGTTATTATGAAGAGAAGATGTATTGAACTAATTAAGGATTATAACATCACAATTCAAGACCATCCTTGATGTTCAAAAAATATAGTCAATTCATCGAGTGGAAAGAATAATGCATCAAATACAATTTCATATTCACAATATAACCCTTTGGTTAATGATTTGAGGATATTTTTCTGAGAAATTGTGCATGGAAGAACCTCATATATTTTTTCTTATTTGTAAGTATAATAATAGTTTTCAAAAATCATTTATGAAATTTCAAAAATACAGTCGTGTTTTACAAAAAAATGCATAATATTTTAGAAAATCTCATTTATAAAAGATCAATTATTATGAATAAGGGATTATATTCATTAGAAATAGATTATGTGGGCCTTTTTATTCCCATTTTAAGAGTGAATTGAATAGTTAATCTCATATTTCATCATTGTTTAATCATAAAAAATAAATAATATGTAGAGAGGAACTTGGATGTATTTCAGGTGGGATAGAATGAAATTGGATATTGTTTACTTGACTATGAAATGTTATACTTGTATATAGTTAAATACAAATTCAAAATAAATTAATAGGATGATTTAGAAATTTCCCATACTAGAGTCAAAATAGGAAAATATATACATGGATTTCATAGTGTTATTTACAAATACATGTCAAGTAAATAATTTATTTTTTGTTATTAAAGATTGAGTAACTAAATATTATTATTTTATTACTATTCGATATAATATGTCCATAGAATAGATTTCTAAACTATTCCTCAATGACGATTCTAGGATACATAGAGTTACCGTATCTAATGTATGTATCGATTATCTTAGTTATTCTTATAGTCTTTGAAATTTTCTCCAGGAGTAGTTGGTAACTAACATGAATGTTTTTACAACTTTAAATCCTCAATCTGATGGAAATTATGATAAATAAATCGATACTTCAGAAGAAAAAAAATTAGTTATTGTTCAATTGATTACCGTTTAATTTGGGATCAATTTTATTCATTGGTTGAGTTTACTTATAATAATATTTTTAATCCAGTATACTAAGTGAACCTTTTGATGAATTATATAGAATGATGTATAAAACTCTGGCTCATTGGGATGAAGTAAGAAAATGGATTTTTTTGGGAATAGAGTTGGTAAAAGAAATAGTTGAGATGGTGATAATTATTGAGAATAATATGTGGATGGAACCAATCATGAAGAAAATTTATGTAGATAATAATAAGTATCATCATACATTCAAGGTTGGTGATCATGTTTTTCTAAATGTATATCAATGGAAATGTGTTATGTGATTCAGTAAAATATTAAGCTATGTTCTCAAATGACTCATTAGACCTTATCAAAATCAAGAGAAATATGGATATGTTTCCTACCTATAGTCCATTCCACTATTTTTCTCTCATATATATAATAAATAACATTTTTTCATTAATAAAATATTTTTTAGATGAATTTTATATTTTAATCATTAATGTAGTTTAGTTGGAAGAAAATATATATTATGAGGAACATACATTATGTATTTGTGAATGAAAAATGTAAGGGTTCCAGAATAACTTCATTTATTAATTTATGGGTTTTTGAATAATCATATTATTGAATGAGTAATGTCGTAATGATAAATTTATATTAAGAGAAAACATCACCACTTTTCGAACTAATGAGTAACATTATGTTGACACAATTTTCAAAAGGGCGAAGAATGTAAATAAATAGGTTATGTTAGAAGAAATAATTTCCATGTCATAGAAAAAATTTATAAATATATTTCTTATATTTATATTCATTTCCATAATATTAAGTAATTTTTAAATAAGAAATGAAAACATTTTATTCTTATTAATTGTGTTTCATAATATTATATATTCCCATTAAGTGGTTTAATTCTTAAATTTTATTATATCAATTTTACAAAATGCACTTCATTTTTCAAATTATCATTTCAAAATTAATTAATGAATAAATTTTTATATTTTATGAAAAAGATTAATTTATAGTGAATAATGAAAAAAAAATCCAAATTTGTAAAATTTTCAATAATTTTCATTAAATAATATAATATATATGTCCTAATTGATCATAAAGTAGAATTAGTATCCTATTGATTTCAAATAATATAATATTATACATAGGTATCATCATTATCCTAATTTTGGAATTAGTTCATTTTTGGGCATAAAAACAAATTTTTTCAAAAATAAATATTCTTTGTTTCATTATCTATTTTAATCAAAAAAATGTTATTAATACATCCTAAAATTGAATCTCCAAAAATTACGTCCATAAATGGAATCAGATGGGTTTGAATTTAATATAAACATCACTTTTATTTCTTTTATTATTAATTATGACTATTTTCATTATGAATTTTGTTGGTAAGCGTATATCAAATAATTTTGGTTAAAAATAATATGATAAGGTGTTAAAATCACCTTAAAATAAGACTTTAATATATTGGATTAGTGTTATTTGACCATCCTAATAATATATTCAAATTTACAGTTAATATTTAATTTTTTTTAAACTAAATATATATATTTTTTAACTAATTATACCGCCAATAATGTCAATATTTTACATTTAATCCAAATAATATTTTTCTGATTGGGATAAAAACAAAATATATTTGGTTATAAATGGATATTTTAAATCACAGTTTTTTTATCATTGTAATATATTTTAAAATTTATGTGATGAAACAATTATAAGAAATGTTTACAGAACTTCAAAATCATGCTAATGAAAGAAATGGAAACATCAAGTATATATTTTAAATTACATAATAGTAATAGTATATGGTTGGGTTTTAGTTCCATGATATATATATTTATATATATTTATAATATTATGTATTTGTGATGTTATTATATTTCAATTACATTTTTTTCTTGTTGATTACAATGTCAAGTCATATGAATAGTTCAAGAAAACAATAATAATGATATTTTATAATAACCAATATTTTATTAAATGATTTGAAATTTCTAAAAATAAAATATTAAGCTAGATTGATGGGATATGGTTGAAAATTTCATCAATTGTCCATTTATATTTCATTTTTCTATGATAGTGGCATTATTAACCCCTATAGTTTGAAAAATATTAAAACCGTTGTAATTTTTGAATGGGTTAACGTGGGTTTAAAACAACAGGATAATGGTAAATACATATTCTAAACATAGAAACATTTAATTTGATTAGATAATTTAGGACCCCACACATACATTACATAAATTATAGCAATTTGGATATATTTTAATGGAATTTAATTTATATCAATTTAATTATTTATATAATTCCAAAAGTTCCCCTACACTCACATATAAAAGAAAAAATTATCTTCTATCTTCATCAAAAAAATTTATAACTTTTTTAAAACCCGATATCAACCCATGTATCACTCAAACATCACACTCCACATCCTAGAGTTCATGTTATCACCAAAAGACCAAACCTTGTAGGCTTAACATTTTATCCAAAGAGGATGTTTGAGGTGGAGGTATAAGTTCTAACAAAAACATTACTAGTCTAAGTCTTCTTACAAGTAATAAAAATATACTATAAATATGATGATATAAATACATAACTATGTTAAATTTAATTAAATGATATTATGATTATTTAAACCCCATTTTCATCTTTTTTTCATCCCATAGTAAGTGAGAACATGGCCCCTGTGTATATTTGGATTACCACACACACAAAGTTAGGTGTTTCATTTTCCACAACCACCTATCATGGATCTTTATTATGATGTATATACTTAACATACATATTATTTAATATATAATTAACATTATAGAAATATAATATGTCATATATGTCCTTACCCTTCTATCTATTAGAAATTGATAGCATATATCATACATATGGGTGGACTACAACCTATATAGAGATATGTTACATATTTTTTATCACTTCATAACATGAATTATTTATCTATAATTTATTTTAAATATAAAATATTATTTTAATTATATAATAAAAATTATTTAAATATCTAATAATTTCTTCCTTATTTCCATAATGAAAATTTAAAAATAGAGACGTTAATCATGCATATGTACGCCGCACCATCTACATTATTATAATATTATTCGTTTTTCATAACAATCATTCAATAATAGGATTAAAATTATAAATAATGTATTAATAGGTTAATAATTTCATTATTATTATTTTAAATATGATAAAATAATGAAATAATTGACCATAGTAAACTTACCAAATTCATTTTGGACATATCTGTAGGACATCGTCAAAACATACAACAAAAATGTAAATGATAATGTAATTGAATATTATATATAAATAAATAAAGGATTAATAACCATGAAAAATGTTCTTAATAAATTAAATAATAATTATTTTTATTTATGTAGATAGAAAATGTACATGATGAGTTGAAATCTAAGTAAGAAAAACATTATCATAAAAACCACATTCAAGTGGTTTAAATATTTATTTTATAACACATCCACTTAAATTTCCATGATCTGAAAATTATTTTTTAGATGTATGTATTTGGACAGAATCTAATTATAATGAAAATTCCATGTCTACTTTGTACTTTAATTCCCTGGGTTTTAAATAGAAAATTTTAATTTAATGCTTGTACTTTAATTATAAAAAGGGAAATAATTTTTTTATATATGACATCAATGATTTTCACCCCACTATAATATTTATTTTAATTTTCACATTCATTATAATAATCAATGCATTATTCAAATAAAAATAACATTTATTTGTATTCTAGGAATATGTTTTGTGAACATGTTTTTGAAATGTAAATGGTATTTAAATATAAAAAAATCATATGGGTTCAAAACAGTTTCTCAACTATTTTATGATGAAAATATGAAAGAATAAAACGTTTTTTTACGATATGATACTTGATAATTATATATGATGATAAATGAGCCTATTAAAGCTTATATTGTCGGTGATAATAACACAACAAAGAATATTGGTGAGATTAATACAGATTATATGATAGGTTTTTCTGATATATGACTCTAACTCATATGGTTTTTTTTAAAGTGACATGAACTGGAAAACCAGTTCATGTTGAGGGAATTTATTTAATAAAAAGGTTACAAAGGAAATTTGAGGTGTAATATACTTACACCATCACCAAGAAAAGGTTACAATTCAGGATTAACAATGGAGAATATAAAAGTGAAAGTGGAGTTTCCATGCCCGCTCTTTACTTCATGAGAAAACCCTTCTTTTCCAGGAGAGATTGTATAAAATCCAGAGCTCACAGAGAAGGCATCCAACCTTCCTGTTTAAAGTCAGAATTAAATCAGTAGCAAGGAAACATAGAACATCTCCTATGCATGTTTTTAAGAAGTACAGATGATGTCAGAATAGTTCTTCAAGCCAAATAGAGGTGTAAGAAAACTTCTGAAAAAAGTCAAAATTTCTATCCCAATCTCTAACGCAAGAGATCTGCAGCATCATGCAACTGGCCGACAAACATACCACATAGCAACACTTAAAAGAAACCATAAAGCATCCAAAATTTCATGCTATAGAAGATCAAGAGAAAGCATACCAAGCATAATATATAGAACCACTTTAAGCTGAAAAGCTGCAGACTAGGAAGATAAACCAGAACCAGAAATCTAATCAGCAACCAAATATACTAATCATGCGTCACCCATAAGCACATGTGTTGTTCAATTTATGAAGAGGGAATCTCGGTTCCATGTCATAGCATGTGAAATCAAGAAAACAATAAATCCAAGAAACAACAGATTAACAGCAACCAGAAATAAGGGAACTCCAGAAAACAGTCATATCAAAACACTATGACCAAGGAGATGAAAGAACCAGCTCAATTCAGAATAAGACCAGAACAACATCAACCAATATGGGGAAACATCGAGGAGCTCAATCAGTTACCTTCCAAACAGCATCTCCAGTGCATAGCTCTCAGGAGCAGCGGAATAGACTTCAAAAAATGGGGGGTAAAATCCTCAATAAACATTGTATCATGATACAAACAGTCTCCCTTTTGTTCCAAAGAAAATTTCAGACATCAGTTGAAGAAGAAAAACCAACAAACAGTGCATCCCTATTGCATGCCATGTCAGAAAATCCAGAATCACATTAGGCATCATGATAAAAAAGGATTGAATAAATAAAAGAAAATGCTTCAGAGAAATCTCTAAAACAGATCCTTCAAGACAATACGAAATTTCAAATCTAGTCTTCATATAAAAGAATAAAATGTTTTTTTTCATGATATGATACTTGATAATTATATATGATTATAGGTGAGCCTATTAAATTTTATATTGTCGGTGATAATAACACAACATAGAATATTGGTGAGATTAATACAACTTATATGATAGGTTTTTCTGATATATCACTCTAACTCATTTGGTAATGGTTCACATCTTGATATTAATTAACCATGGGTTTAACATGGTGGGTTTCTCCAATTGATATAAAAATAATTAAAATATTTTTTAACATTATTGTTACACAAGTTATGAATATAATTCTATTTATTCCCAAAAAAGTGACTCTATTTTCATTCTATGGGGTTTTTATAGTTATCTTGATAATAAAGTATGTTTATCATGTCGTTTTAATTTATTTACTATGCATAATGAATATTGTGATAAAGATAAAAAAATTATAGTCTTTATGTTTTTGACAGGACTAATAGATTTCTTTATCATATGTCCCTTGTTAATATTTTTTGTTCACATCCATATTTTAAAAAAAATTAAATTACATTGTGGTTGAGTAAGAAAAAAAAGAAGTTGACTTGATTGTAATGATGAATTTTCATGAAAACATAGTGTGCTTTATTATATGAGTATTATATTTTGGAAAAAATGGATTCCAATTAGAATTTTCCACATTGAAATTTTTTTTTGTAAGATTTATGATCTAATTCTCAAAAACTGTAAACCACAATGACTCAAAAAATATACCTATGTAAATTATTGAATGAAAATTTAAGACAAATAAATGTTCTAAGGCTGGGTAATAATATCATGGAATCAAAAAAAAATTATAATAAAACCCAATTAATCATCAATAGAACAAATAAAGAGGAAGAAAAAACACACCTTAATGAATCTTGAAGAAAACATAAAAACTAATGACGATTTGGGAAGAAAATACCAATTTATAGATATATTTATAATGACTTTATTTGGATAACATCACAAGACACTGAACTAGAATAAATAGCCTCAATATGTAGCTACATTCAATAGAATAAGAGAATAAGTAGAAGAAAATCAATTACATAATAAATCACCTACCTTATATAATATTGATCTAATGCCTAAATGTTTAGAGAAAATAAATACTGAGAGGTAGTGGATCCCTAAATCATAAAGAGACGTAACCTTGGATAATATCTTAATACTCATAAATATAAAAGAGATATATCATATTCGTTTTGAACCTTTTCATTATAATTCAGATTAAATATTTACTTTACATGATTTGGTTACTTTGGTTTTTTATACCATGACCAATATGCATGGACCCTTCTAGGGTTGTGGATAAGCTACACAGTTTGGAAGCATAATATTAAAAATAGTGTATGAATCATGAATGTCCCCGCTATACAATGATTCACTTTTTTATGGGTGGGCAACATGGATTTCACAAACCATGTGACTAAATATTCCCTATTCAATGAGAATCCAACCCAAATCACATAGTTTCTTTGGATGACCATTATGATTTAATGTAATTATGCGCCAACCGTGTAAAGGTCGAAAAACCTCTAAAAATATCAAAATTTAATCCAGAATAGCCTTTTTAAAATATACAAAAAGGGATGGTAAAATCAACATTATGTAAATACTTGAATTTAAATTTTGTAATGTTACAATCAAATAATTTATTTTTAGGTGAATAATGAAAAATATAGTTTTTACAAAATGTGTAATTTCATTGGAAATTTTAAATATATAATAAAATAATAGAAATAGATAAAAAAATTATTTTTAGATACATATTCAATAATTACAAATATATATTTCTAAAAAACTATGAAAAACATTGAAAAATGATTATCATTTTATGTTCATAATTAATATTTTCATTTAACCATTTTTTTATCAATTCATTTAATTAAATATAATTTTTGAATAATAGTGTTTCATATTTTGTAATGATAGATAAATATTAATTGGTAAATCATATAATTTTTTATTAAATACTTATTATTTCATAAAAATAATTTGTTGTTTGAGAAATTAAATTTTCTAAAAACATCTTTTTACGTGTTACATGCAATAATGTTAAAATTAAATTTTTAGACATATAAATTTAATTTCCCAAAATTATTTTAATATTTTGAATTAGAATTACAAAAAATGTTATAAATACATTTTTTTATTAATTATAGATAAATTACATATGAAAACATATTGTATCACGATAAAAAAGATAAATATTTTAAATGAAGAATTAAATATTGAAAGACTTAAAAACATATTTAAAACACGTTTTATAGTGATTGGTTGAGTTACTACTAACCATAACTCATAAAACACTCCATATTGTTCAATTATTCTCCACATTCTATGTGAAACATTTTCTTCATTTATATTAGTAAGTTATATTTACGGAAGAACCATTACCTTATCCTATAAAAATAAATCAACTCAATTTAAATTATCAAATGATTCTAATGATTTTTTACAAATATACATATTACTTAGTCTCTTCTCTAATATCTGACCAAATCCGTGAATGATTTTTTCTTCCAAAAGCCCATGTTATATAGCCTTAATGTGTCACTCAATAGAGAACATACAAGGGGATATGTAATGTTCTCAACTGTGCTCTCTTAATTCTGTACATTTTCTATACCCTCAAAGTCATGATATCATTGAAAATACAATATATAAAAGTTTAATAATATTATCCAATGATAATATATTTTTTTTATTTTTATTAACTTTCTCCAAAATCATTAGAAAGAAAAATACATTGGAATACATACATATAAACTACCACATTTATGTAAAATGTGGCAGATTTTCCAACACCTCCAAAAAATACATATTCTAAATGTATATTTTCTATATTAATATTTTAATTATAAAAGTATTAATATTTAAAATTTTAAATAACTTCCTATATCCCTCTTTATCTATTGAAAATGCATGTGTTTCACATGAGTTTGTTTAGACTACTGCCTCCATAAAAGTGGTGTATTTTTTCACTCCAATAATTTTTTTATGAATATAAATCCATTAAATTATACTTAACCAATATAATAAAATCTGAATAGTAATAATATTTTTCCAAAACAATTATGTTATTCCAAAAAATATATTTCTCAACTATAATAAACCTTAAATGGTAGATTTTTCTTCTAGGGGTCAGTTTAACCACCTTTATGAACATAGTATACAAATATCTATCGGGGAAGACTACGAAAAAAATGAAAATTTTATTATAAAATATTAATAATATAATGTCAAGATTTTTTTTCTATTAGTGTTTTATAAATATTTATCCAACTATTATTTTACCACCTTTTAATCTGTTAAAAATTACTAAAATAATATTGACCACAAATCCATCATCTTGGGTCATAACAATGATATATATAAAATGAAATTACATCTTTATAAATAAATATTAAAATTATATTAAAATGATTACAATGATATCAAAATGGTGAAATTGTAATATATTACCATGATTTGACACAACCACTATAAAACTAGTGATAAACAAATAATTAAACCTAATAAAATCCGTTGATGAAAATAAAATATATGTAATAATTGTTTATAATAAATTGTTATAAATGATTAATATAAATGGTAAAAGATATACATAAGGTTCTCAATTAGTTGAATAATATATTTTCATTTTTTTAATGAATATTGGATGAATTTTGAGTATGAGAAATTATTGTTAAGAAGATTATATTTTTACAAAATTGGTTATTGGGTAATAATTATATATTTTGACCACATTTTTTCAAGTTAATGTTGTTAAATTCTAGGGTATATTTATAATTATTTCAATATCAATTGACAATGAAATTTTTAATTCAAAATTTTCATTATAATGATTTTAATTGTTAATAAAAATTCACATATTCTTCAATAATGGGTTCTCGATAAACTATTTTATATTTTAGCTATCATAACATTTTTATTTTTAAAACCAATCATAATTCTATATTTCATAATGTTTGAATAATTTTTTTAATAATTATTTTTTTCTAACAATTTCACATCATATGTTTTGAAAATGTATTATGAATATAAACCATACATTTCCCAATCATGAATGTGGTAAAAACATCATCTAAAAATATATTCACTATTTCTATCACTATATGATAATTGTTCATTATGATACATTCTTTTAAACAGGTGATATTTTAAATAAACACTCTGTTTGATAGCATAGACAAGGTCCAACACTACTCTTTAACGAACGATGAAATATTGATATTTCATGACTTTTATAACATAGTTTTTTAATTTTAATGTATGTATATATGAAATAGAATTATTAAAAATATATGATGGCCATAATGTGTAAAAAATCCTTGATTAATAGTAATCAAATAAGCAATCAATTTGTTTAGTAAATTCCTTTTATTCATAAAAAAGTGTTTTATTATATTTAGTGGATGAATAAAATTATTAATATCATGAAATTTGAGATTTTTTTGATAAAATACTATCTTTTTTCAAATAGGCATATCATAATTACAATATAGTGATATTTTGAGTTTTTTTGAAGATTTCAATTTTTTAGTGAATAGTGAATAGTATTGATTTTTATTGAAAAATATAAATTTAATTGAAAATTTTAAATGATTACAATTTTTTATTAAGGACTAAAATAAAATATATTCTTATATTTTTATTCATATGTCATTTGGGATCACAGAGCTCAATTTTATGTTTGAATTTACTTTAAAATCATTTTTACACTTAAAAAATCATTTTCATAAAAAACAAATTTTTATCACATTGTACATTTTTATTATAAAATAACTTATTACAATTATTTAAATGTAAATTTACATATGGATTAAATATTTTAGATCAATATATCCAAATTTGATAAATAATACCATTTTAATTTTGGTCAAAATTAATATTAACCATAGAATGTTTTTGTTACATCGGTGAGGGTAAAATGGTTTAATTATGGGAAAACATAATTTTAAATGGATGAAAATTAATTAAAAACATTATTTAATTAAATTATATGATTATATTTAGTCCATAATTATCCAATCATATAAAATATGGTTTCATTTATAATTTAACATTCAGGATGGATGTTATATTATTTAAGTAATTGATAATGTAAAAAATGTCACCATTATGATTTTAATATCTATTATATTATCTGAAAGGGATAAAAAAATTAATATAAGTTATACATGGTAAATTAAATAAATAATTAATTGATTTTAGGAGGAAATAATTACCTTATGTTCATAAACAAAATAGACAGAGTGATTTTTTTAATTAGTAGAAAAATAATTTATATAATGTTAAAAACTCCAGAAGAAGTATTATTTGTGTATGTAAAAGGTGTATATGAATTTTATAGTTAAATGTAATATATTATGGATATTATATGAAAGATATTTTAATTAAATTTCTCTCATATTATTTTAAATTAATAATTACTAAAATAGTTTTTGAAATGATATTAATAAAATTTTACGTTTAATATATGTTATTAAAATATTTTGAAATAAAAACTAACCAAGTTAAAAAAAATTGGTTGATAAATAGAGTAAAATTCCATCCCTGAGAAATTTTTGCTCTAGTTGTCAATATATAAGTAAAATTTTACCACTTCAATAATACAAAGTCATTACCAAATTTGTGTTAAAAATTAGTTAACCATGAGGTTAAACAAAATAAGAAGGTTTGAAATGATATCTAAAAAATTATTATTTACTGATTAAATTATAATTATATATTAATTATCTTAGAATCAATATAAGTTTTCAATTATTTTTCACTGGTTACAAACTTATTCTATTATAATATTTTACATAATTTTAAAAATGGCATAAATAATATTTAAATATAAAGAATTATTTATTAAATGATTAAAAAATAGGGTTAAATTATTCATAAAATTTAATTTTTTATGGTTTCAAATATAAAATTATTCCCAATTATGTTTCATTTGTCCATTGAGATTGGAATTCTCGACCCCTAAAGAGTAAAAAAAATTGATATTATAGTAATTGTAAAAAGGGTTAATAGGGGTTAAAATAAAGTGATATGGATAATAAATTAATTTTTTTTACCAATATTATTTAATTATTTTATTTAGAATAATAGTAATAATATATTAAAATTAAATAAATATATAAATATTTTTTTACAAAAAATAATATTTATTAATTTAATACTTTATGTAATTTTATGTACTCCCTTTCTCTCCCATATAAAAGGTCACACATTATCTCTTTTTATTACACAACATTTATCCATAAATATAAACTAAACGCTAGGGAATTATATTGTCAACTACCTTATCCAAAAAATAATGTTATTATTATTATTATTATAAAACCATTACAAAGGTACTTAATATGGGATCGAAAAGAGGCCTATAGAACAATAGAGAACTGTTTTAACCAACCTCGTTAAAATTATTTCTTATTATACTCACTTAAATAAATGATGATAATTATAAAATAATAACATAATAATATTAAATAAGATAATATTTTATTATTATTATGTAACCACCAATATATACACTATATTCCATCAAATTGCATGTGAAATTATTCCTCATTCATACATAATGACTGCCGCCACCATATAGAGATATAAATCATTTTATATCACCATATTTCATGAAAAGTTATAAATATGGATTTAGTGATTCTGAATAATAATTATTGCATCATTATTCAACTATATTTTTAATATCATATCTTTGTCCTGACTGAAAAATCCATTGGAAAATCATAATGTTACTCATTTGTATGTCTAGTGTACAACCTCTACGAAGGGATGTGAATCATTTTTCATTTATGAATCACGTGGGTGGGTATAAGGAAAATTTTCATGATTATATTATATATATATATATGATATAATAATGAATATATTATTATAATGAATATTTAATATTTTTTTCCTTCAAAAATTGAAAATGGTGTTCAAGCGTACTCACGACCAACCATATCCTTGAACGACTTAATTAAATTTTCAATCTATATCTTTATAGATAATTTTAAATTTTTAATAAATAAATAAATTTTATTTTTATATCACATATAATTTTTTTATGAAGGAAACATATAAAATTTTTAAGGACCAGATTTAATGAAAACCAAATCTGATAAAAAAATAATTAACAATTAGAAACAATAAATTTGAAACAGAATTATTAACAAATGGATGATAAACTATTTAAGTGGATGATATAAGATATCATATTTTCATAAATTAATATAGTATAGAATTAAAATAAATATTAATTTTATATACTTGAGGTTATAAATGCATTGAATAAATTTCAACTCGTGGTATGAGTTTATCATTTCAAAATGTCTACTGTGATTTATATGTTCTTTTATAAAACTATATTATATTTTGAAGTGTATCTAAAACCACGTTGATATATTTCATCATAAATATACATATTTTTATGATATGAAATTTTTCAATTGAACTTTTTTTCTTTCATGGAGATTATGAATAAAATGATACATAAATTGTAAGGAATTTATGTTTCAATCAAATTTTAATTGAGATTGTTTATACCTGAATTTATATTTAGGAAACATATATGATAATTATAAAATAAATAACATTCATTATTTAATATCCTCTATTTTTTTCAAGAGAAAAATTTGTTTTCCTTTCATTTTTCTCTTTTTACGAACACTATATACATATATATTTTTAAGGAAAAATAACTATATTTCTCACATTGTTCAAAAATATTTTTTCCTCCACATATATGTTTTAATTAAAATGTTTTAGGAAATATTTAAATAATATATTATTATTTTTTAAATTTCATTTTACCTATGGTTTAATTTGTACAAAATTATTTAAAAAATATCAATCTTCCTTTTTTCAGAATGAGGTACTTTTTACCGATTTATCAAAAATGATAATGAACTCATTATTTTAATGTAAAAATAATAAATTGAATTTAACATATTAATTGATTCTAAATTACTTGAATAATAATTTAAAATGTTCTATTTTTATATTCATATGATAAATTTTACGTCATATTTTTAGAATCTTGTAGATTTGAATTTATTATTTCGAAAATGATATACGTGTTTTAATCATGAGATACTCATTGTGATATATTAATAGAATTTTCATGTATGATAACATATTATGATGTTAATTATGATTTAATAGTTATATGATCTAATAATTCCATCATTATTCTTTCTCTAGATGATTTATGATTATGTTGATGAAATGTTTTTGAAACCCGATTATTTTCAACTATTTATGTCATGTTGACTTGTTTTGAAAACCCATTTTCATTCCATGAGTTAAAATAATTGATGACTGATTTAAGATATTGTTGAAAACAAAATATTTTATTATTATTATATTTTTTTGTTTTCAGGGAATTATATATCCTTCTAATTAATTTTTTATAGATTAATTTTCTATTAGATTAAAGTGTATGTGGGAGGTTATCCTAAGACCAAAAGAGGGTACATGAGCGATTAACCCTATCCTAAAAAGGATATACAAGAGTCTATCCCATGATAAAAATAATTTACATAGGTGGTCATCCCATTTCCAAATCTATCACATGAGATTTAATCTCAAGCCTATTATGTTATTAATGCCTAGGGGGTAATGATAACATAATATACATATGGTTATGATTATGCCACAATTGTTTTCACATTTTCTTACATGATCTTATTTTAATATTATGTTATAATGGATGAATTTCTTTAATAATTTATTGATTATTTTCTTATGAACTACAAGGAATTATTCCATGAATCATGTCTAGGATCTATAAATTCATTATTATGATTTTCCATTGTAAATATAATTATGATCATTATATTTTTATATTATCATTGATATGACCCTTATTAACCAGTATTGGGAATATTGTATGGACTTTTATTATATCTTATTTTCCTTAAGAAGTGAATATTTTTTTATTATCATGTATCTATGAAGGGTTGTTGTTATGTTGAACTATATGGGTGATTCTGTAGATATCTTATGATTGAGATATTTATATTTCCCTATTTCCAAAGACACTAAAAATTTATGGTTCTAGTGTTTATCATTATTTTGTGATGTTAATATTAATATAATAAGATTTAATATTTATTTGAGAAATGTTTGTGTCACTATAGATGGGTTCAGATAATTATTTAATCAATAATTTCATATTAGGATGAGAGAATATTGGTGAAAACTATATGGGCAATCCTATGTATATGATGACAACCTAATGTTTTGGTAATATTGAGATTATGTTATTTTAATTGAACTTAATCCCAATTTGGATACTAAAAGTGGATGTTATTTTAGTATAGATACATTTAGGAGTAAAAATATTGAAAATATTTGATAAATGTATATCACAATGATCATTCTCATTCAGTTTTTGCGCACCCATATTTAACATTGTGCTTTAAAATCATGGTGGGTATTCATTGATTATATCACATTACAAATCATTTTAATCTATTTTATTATAAAATAAAAAATTATATCCTTTGTTATACATTATGTTTTATATAATTAAAATAATATTAAATGATTAAACATTCTATGTATTATAATTTAGGATTACAAGAAACATCACTATGAATATTATTTCTTAAAAAATACCTTTTGGTTTTATTCAATGGGATTAAATTTTAGAATTCATGTAAATGATGGTTTTTATAGACAATAGAATGATTGACTTCATTAGATAATTGAGAAATTGTTTCTGGAATGATAAAAATCATGATTATGGTCAATCATCAATATATTTATATAAATAATACTCTCAAAATAGATGAGGTTCTTGACATACCTAATATTTGAAAAATGGAGTTTTTAAGACCATGGAGGGAATAATATTAAACTTCTAACATGTCATGGTAGTGGGAGGAATTACTCAAGGAAATGTCTTAAAATAAAGAGAATATCATTTATTAGTAGAATATAATGGTGTGAAGAAAGTACTTTCGAAGGAAAAATTAAAATCATTATGTATTTAAAATTAATTACAACCTCTGGTATTATTTATATTTTAATTAATTTTGTTTGGGGAATATGGGAATTATCCGAGACAATTCCATAATCCATTGGTTAACTCCAAGAACAAATAAGTACATATGCAATTCCAACTTTTTGCAAGAAATGAGTTAATAATTAATGTATAGGGATTATATAATTAGGTATTAATAGTTCTATATCTATGATATTATCTGTTTCGAAATAATGAATAATAAAAGGATTGTTTTAAAATAGTTATTCCTTAATTATTTTAATATAAATATTGAAATGTACTGGTAACCATGTGAAGTGATTTATTTGTAAGGTGATAATGTTTAATTTGGATAAGGAAATGATTAACATAGATTAATTAAATTAGATAGTATTGATGAACCCAAATTTAGTAATTGATTTGATGAAAAAGTGATTTATGTCATCATGGATAATGTTTATCACATTCATTTATTTCTAGAAATAAAATGATATTTGATTTGACAAATAATGATTTTAATAAGGATTGGAAAAAAAATATTTTCATTTGGGTATAAATTAATATTTATGAAAACTATAGGGGTTTTATATTTTTATGGTTGATTAAATGTTAAAAGGCATAGATACAAACTCTGAGATTTTAAGTGATGAAATATTTGTGGTGTTTTGAATGTTTTTCCTGGAATTGGAATGAATAACCTATTATGGGTTCAATTAAAATTTAAGTGGTAAATGATTTGATATTATGTTAAATATCATATATTAGATAGTGAGATAAATATGTTCATTATGATTCAAATGTGATTCATCAAAAATGTGATATATTCAAATATTTTATTATCAAGTTAATGATTACCATTCACGTTAGTATATAAATTCGATTCATGAAATTTTTCGTAATGTTAAATAATTTATAATGTTATATAGTGATTTTTCATGGTGATTAATTTTTTTTGGAGATGATTCATTTGGTTGAGGTATGTGTAACCTCTATATTTAACATGTGATTTAACATGAATGATTATATGGAAATAATACAAATTTTTTTGGGGTATAAACTGAATGGTGTGAGATCACCTTTGGGTACTTAAAATTCATTGATGTTTATCTTATTATGGTAGCATTGGATGTAGGGAGTATTTATTTATGGAATGATATATAACGAATTGTTGGGGTTACTTTGGATATTTTGGAGTAAAATGTATTATTTCTTCATAAGAATGTTTAAAAACGTTTTATATTATTTTACAATGTTTTAATAATTTGTTTCTATTTTATGTTTAATGATATAGATATTACATTTCTCTCAATTTTTGAATTATTTCATCCATTATAATTTTAATTCAGCGATTTAGGCCTTAAAAATTCATCTTGAATACTCATTTTTTTTTGAGAAAAGATGAGATTGTTTTGGAACTTTACAAAAGGATGAAATTATAAATGTAAAGTAAAAAATATTACATTATTTTTGTATTCTAAATAGAAATAAATTTTACAACACTTGGAAATTGATCATGATAGAATAGTTTTTTCCTATTATGATGATTTCAAATAAAATTATAGTCCTTTTCAAACCACATCGATTTAGTATTTTATTATCATTAACATTATCATGATCGTTCTTTTTATTATGATAAAAATTTTCTATCACTCTCCAATTTTTTTAATAAATTACATTTTCCCTACATATATATTTCCAGTTTCAACTAATGTTTTACTATTTGCAAACCTAGTTATTTGTTATTCCAAAAAAACATTCTGTTTCTCTTTCATATTTTAATGAGTGTGTTTAATTAAGCATATTTAAATTATGGGTTTTCAAAATAATAAATATTAAAATATATAACACAAAATTACTATAAATAATTTCAAATGTTAGGATAAATTTTACTCAATGGTGGGGGTGATATAACACCCTATCGTTTTAAAATAAAACTATGTTTAAAATCATATACAACTTGTAACATTAAGCATTAAATGACCCCTAAATATTACTACTTTATTGCCAGTAAAAAATAACAATGAAAATGTATTGTATGAATAGATGTCACTAAAATATGAAATATATTTAAAGGTGTCAATAACTAAAAATTTATTGATATCCTGTTAGCAAAAAATCACTAAATTTTAATTATAATATTTTTTTCTAATGATGTTATCTTTAAAAAATGATTTTAATGATTTTTGTTGGAGAATATTATAAATAATATCTGAATTTTTTATAAATTTTATTTGATAAAAATAATATCATTTTTGAAATAATAATATTAAAATTACATTATGGTGAAATATTTTAATTTTTCGGAAATGAATAATCTTCCTATGGCTTATGAAAAATATAAATTGTTGTTGAGAACAATATTTTTGATTTATGAATTTACAATTGATCCATTTTTATTTTAATATTTTTAAGATAAAATTATTTCTATTTATTTTTTAATAAGACATGTATATATATTGGAATAATTATGAATGTGGAATTAATAATTATAATATTTTTTAAATAAAAATTCCTTTTTCTGAAAAAAAAATTCATTAAATTTATAATTTTTATATTAAATTAATTTAATTCACTTATTGAAACTAAACTATAAAAATTTGTTTCATATATTGAATTTAGAGGAAAAAATTTGTTAAATATGTATCTTTTATTTTTTTAAAATGATTAGTACCCCTAGAAACAATTTTTTACCTTATTAAAATTTAAAAAATTTAACATTTGAAAAATAAAATTTTATTTCAGATAAAATTTATTAAAAAAACTCTATTATTTCATTTTATGAGTATTTTTCTTACATGGTCACAAAAATTAAAAAATATTACCTTTTATTTTTATTTATCATTTCTTTAACATTTATAATACATTGTGAATAGATAATGTCCAAAAAGTAAATTTATTTCCTTTTAAATATATAATTTTTCTAATACAGATAAAACAAGTTATCTTCGGTAATAAATTATTTTTTAATATTACTGATTTATGTTTTTGTTAATTTATTATTAAATTTTAGCGATGAAATACTTACATTAAAGGTGTATATGTTGTTGACACAATTCTTGTGCATACTATAGAAAAGTAATGTAAATTATTTTAAAAGCACTAAATGAAATACTATTTTTCTAAGTTATATTTTCCCATGAATGTAATAGTTAAATTTATAATATTTATGATGTTGTAATGGATTTTATTTTAATTTCATTTTTTCAATTAATTTTTAAAAATAAAAACTTATGGATATTTTTTAAAATGACATCAATAGTATTTTATGATAAATATATTTTTTTTAAATAAACTAAAAACTATAAAATTTTATAGTGGAATGTTGTGAATAAAATGTTTAAAATATTATCTAATTTCTATTCATGTGCTAATTTTCAATTTATAATTAAAATTATTACCCTTTAATATAAATATATTTATTTACTATGGTTAATGACACAATTGGTTATCCATGGCCTAAAACCAAAATATATGACAATGGCTATTATCTCGACTAATAAAAATTTGATTTATTGATTATTTTAAGCGAACTTATTAAATATTTTTAAATCCATGTAATTTATGTAACTAGTTTACAAGAGTTATCAAAATATTATGTAATAATATTTCATGAAATACAAAAAAGGAATTAATGATATTTTATAACAAAATTTGTTTTTAAAATAGTTGAATTTTTTATAAAAACATATCATTGTTCATGTAAAGGGGATATGGGTTAATATTACAACCAAGGTCCATTTACATGTCACTATTCCCTTTATAATAACTTTCTTAACAAGTAAATTGTAAAATACTTTGATATCATGATAATTATTGAAATGGTTATGTGTGGTTAACAATAAGTGAAAAAGTAAAAAAAATAAAAAATTAAACTTACCCTAATCAAGAACTCACTCAAAAATCTAAAATTAATTGATTATAATACCTTAAGTGTGCCTCCTCATAATTCAATTATTTCCAACTAGCAGCAAGGGTGTAATGATATAGTTTGGATACTATACCCCATGATATAAAGTTACATAGTAATAGAAATTAAAAATATAAATTATATAATGAGTGTTACATACAAGAGGAAACAATATATCGTACAACTATAAAAAAGGAGTAACCGATAAACTCATAGTAATAAATATTTTAATAACAAGATGAGGCTTATCAAAATTTCAAACTGAAAACCATATAAATAAAAGGATCACCAGACCCAAAGTAAACCAAATGATTTTGGTCCCAAACCACGTGTATATCTGATCATGAAACATCACACCAACCAACACGCAATAAATAAGAAACTAGATCTATTCCCCCTGTACAAACCTACATCAACTTGATCTACTTGGGTACCAAACTATGAGTAAATAGGTTGTTAGTATAACTTAGTAATTCCACACCACTGTGTCTAAAAAATAAGTCTAATCATAAGTGTATGTATTATGTGATAAAAAGTTTGTTAGTTTATGAATTAATACAATATAAAAATCAACATACTTCAACAAAATTCAATAATGCATCTAATATTATAATAAAAATATGCCAACCATGACCATATATCCATGGGAAATCACACAAAACTAGGTCTAGTCTGCTATATAAACACATCAATATGTATACAAGTATAACCTAATATAAAATAATTTCAACATGTGTCTCTGGGAACATGTCACTATATTATAATTTTAAAATGTGTTAGGGAATATACTGGAATTTATGGCTGTTATCACATGTAAGGGAATATACTAGTTTATAACCATTACAACATGTGATAAGGAATGTATTGGTAAATAATAATTACAATATCTATCCCTAGTAATATCTCAATACATAATCATTTCAACATATTTTACTGCATAGCCCATTATATAATCATTTTAGAATGTGTGAGGGAATATCTTAGAGTATACGAACTGAACCATGTGATAGGGTATAAAGAATTATATAGGAAATAAAATATGAGGCACTTAGTATAGCATGCAATATAATCATTTCAACATGTGTTAGGGAATAACCCTACATATAAGTATTTTAGAATGTGTAAGGTAATAGAATGGAATATAATAATTTTATAATGTGTCATATGGTCATAAGAACTTGGATATCACAACATCACATCAGATGTCTCAATGATAAATTATGAAAAATATCATTTATCTTTCAATTTCCCTGAATTATATATCAATTTTTCAACAATCATAAAAATAAAAATAAATTTCCATAGTGAGTAAATATCATGAAAATACCAAAATCTAATTTCATTTTAAACACAACATAAACTATTAGGTAACTAAATTTTAATATATGGTTTACTCACCCAATGAGTAGTCATAAGCTTGATCACAACTATAATTAAATCTAATGGGATCCAAAAAAATGTTACATTCGATGAATTACCATTAATCAATGATTGAATGAAATAAAAGAACACATTTCATCAGTGTAATCAAAATATTGTACATAATCTTCCATTAAACAGAAAATATTGTTAGGTTCCAAATCCCAAACATTAACAAGAGATTAATACATCACTTCCAATATAGAAATACAATAAAGTTGAATTAGAAAAATATCACATGAAGAACCTAGATCATCCCATGTCAAGATCAAAACCCCCCAAAACCCTCAGTAAAATCATTACAATCTAAATAATAAGGGATTATGAGAGAGAATTTAGTGATAAGAAAAAACAGTTACTTAGAATATCATGTTTAGTCGGGGTATCTGGAGAAGAGTAAGAAGATCCAAAATAACCAAGATTTACCACTAGGTTCATGAGGATAAGGCTACACACATTGGGATGAACGGAAATTATTTTCACTACCCACATTAAACAACTTCCTATGATATATACATTCCTTTTGAACTATTTACATGCTGTGTATTTATTCACAAATAGATATGGTTAAAAACCCTAACCATGATTTGAAATTTAACCCTACTAGATTTTAACATTACGTGAATGGTTTTCATGATATGAAACTTCACCACATCATGTACTGGTTAATGAAATATTCAAGTGTGTTTACAAACTATGTAACACATTCATGATGTGTAAATGTATATGAGGAATTCCTCATACTTGATTATACACAAGATCTCAAACACATCATAGCAATTCCAAACTGTGGAAAATTCTCATAATGTAGTTAACTTGTTTATACGTAGACTTCATTAATTTAAATAATCATACATACTATAACATAATCTTATTTTCTAAAAAAATGTATCTCTATCTACAAGAAAGACTCATCCACTACTATTTAATAAATAAATGAAAAAAGGTTGTATATGGAAAAATAAAAGATCTAATATCCTCTCCACCATATAATATCTCATTCCCAAGATTTCCTAACCATAACCGTGTGGTCCTAGAAAATAAGAATGGACACTGTTCATTCAAATTAGAGTCTCTCTCATATGTTGCCTTTTTAACATACACATTCTTCAATTTCACTCAAAAAAGAGGTATAATCCTACCCCAGTGATATTTTTTAGTAGGGTCCACAATATGTATCAAATGGTCCTCAAAGGATGCATAAATTAAAGATCAATATCCTTGATTTAAACCACATGATAGGGTTCAAGGTAATGTCCCTAAAGTTATTACATATTAAAGGTGTCATGCATGGAATTGTAGTACAATGTATGGGATAGTTTTTACACCACTAGAATGACCTAGTACAAAATCTAAAACATCCAAACAAACTTGAGTGATAAATTTTCCTATATCTTGATACATAGTTTCCCAATCATCGGAGATATCTAAATAATACATGATTACCAACAATAAAATATGGTGAAAGTATTTGATAGGAATCAAATTATTAATTATTTCTCTTCACATTCAATAGAATCCTCTAATCATCTGAAACTTATGATATATCTCTATAATGAGGCTATAATAAAGAAAGGATGACTCTCTTACCTCTATCTAATAAAGATTTGAACAACACAACTATCCATAAAAATCATCTATTGGTTCCATCTATATTGAATCCTATAAGAAAATATTGTATGAAAAGTCCATAAAGAAAATATGTTTGTCCCACGAACAACCAAACTCAAAAACATAGGATCGTAACTTATAATCCAGAACGTGAATTTCCCACTCATATTGACCACCAGTATGAGGATGACAGGATGTGATCAAAATAACATATGATCTCATATCTTTATTAATACCTTTCAAGAACCATGTTTTGAAATTATTATAACTTTTTGAAATGATACTCCTCATAACACTATGAAGTGAGATATATCATGGACATAGAGATTTCTATGATCATAAATAGAGAAGGTATCCCTATCATAAACTATGTGGGATACCTTAATTATTCATTTCATAATAACCCATAATTCAATATTTCTTTTATTTTTTCTATGTAATCTATTCAAAAATATATATAGTGAGATAATCCCATTCTACTCAGAAAGGGTAGTGGCTTCAAAATCGTAATTGGTCTTTGATGCTTTGATTTCACCAACTAATAGGTCATACATCTCACCACAAATCCAAAACCTCTTTATTCAATCCTTGAAACCAATCCTATCTATGGACTACATGATACATATTTTTTAGACCAGGATGTACCACCCATTTTTATGAATGAAAAACACTCTTTATCTCCCCACACAAGCACATATGAGCCATACATGACAACATAAAATAAAATTAATTCCCCTCCTAAGAGGAAATAATGTTGGGTTTTTAGTATGATATAATTTTATCTCTAATCTATGATCTTTGGATTAGAAATATACAATACATTTATCTGATCCAAATGAATATGTATAATAGATGTTGAAGTATGAAGTTATTGTCCCTGGGAACCCTAAAAATAAAAATTAATGTATGCAATGAGTTCCATCATCCACAACTCATCATAATACTCCTGAAATGCCTATGGATGATTCTTCCGAATTATGGTGTATGCATTGATATTTATCTTGACTAGATTGTAATCAAAATCAAATTCGAAAGACTATAGATACTCAACCCACCTCCTTTGCAGGACGACCAATTATCATAGAGAAAAAATGCACCTATGTCTATTTTGGTATTTTTTAACCAAAAATATCTTCCCAAAAGATAATTTTTCAAGATATTCATGACATATAATAATTCTTCTAACATGAGGTAGTGAGTAGGATAATTCCTCTAATGTGGACTAAGCTGTCTGAAGCCATACAAAACCACTAGATCTTCCTATATTAGAATTATTTGAGTCCAAAAACATATGTATCACAGTTCACGATATATGAATTATACATCACATGTAACATGTGTATAGGTGATGATATCAACCTATATTTTATCTCATGAAAATAACACTCTAAAAATCCAACCAATCTAACATTACCCCCTTCTTGGTCAGCCTAGATATTAGTTTATCAAAATGGGTGAATATTAGAATAAAACTCCAATAACAAACTACAATGCCAAAAAACTGTAAATCTTAAAGAAATTATTGTGTTACCTCAAATTAACATCTAGGAGAACATTATCTTATTCCACTAACAATCCTATATATTAGATAAAATTTCCCATTAAATTCACTTTATCTTTTCAGAAAATGCATTTGGTTATCCTGGCATAATGATTATGCACTCTCAGTGTACTGAAGATGATTTCAAGATTCTTAGAATGATATTATATTTAATGGGAGTATGATAATATTTCAATTAAAGAAATCAATAATTTTTCAACAAATGGATAAAAGATCCAATTTTTCACTTCCATGACTACCACCGGTGCTTTGGTCAATCCATATGGTATCATTATGAACTAAAAGAATCCAAAACTACTCCTAAAAGTATGGTTAGGTATGTCTTATTGTCTCAACATCAACTATGGGTATCTAGTTCTCCAATAAATATTGCATAAGATTTTATCACCTCTCAACTAGTCAAATAGATCATCGATATACAAAAAAGGATACTACTTCTTGACCATCATATGGTTCAATATCTGAAAATACCCCCATAAATAGAATGCGACGTCATCCTTTTTAGAAAAAAAGGATTGGAAGACCCCATTGAGAAGTAATCTTTTATATGAAAAATTTTCCTCATGGATTATCCAGAATTACAATAAAAACTCAATACTATACTAGTCCCATTCTATAAGTAGTAATAAAAACATGATCTACTCCCATCACCAACTAGACCTTGAACATTATCTCTCTCTAGGGTGGTAAGCTATAGAACTCGTTAGGAATTAAATGATTAAAATGATCTACTACTAGAGAAAAATAATCTTTTTGCATTCATCCATATTCTAGAAAAATACTGTAAATCATAATAGCGAGACAACATAATCTGCATTAAATAGTCCCATAATGGGATGTTTTATGAGCTTACATAACCACATGTGAATAGATTCATCTTTTAAAGATTTAAAGGTAACAATACTATGAGAATATTCAAAATTATCATAGTACAAAACCTAAAATATCCATTCAAAGAATCAAATAAAAAAATGTCATCTCTAGTAAAAATGGTTACCAAATCAAATAGTAACCACCAATCTATAGAGTAAACATGTTTCAATTATTTGTATTCTCAGTCCTCAGACATGACAGGGTATCAAAGTTCAATGAACAATCTATGTTGTTCACATCCATGTACAAAACATTCGCAAAAAGATGAGAAAAAATATATGTGTTGCTCTTATATAAAAATTACAAAAGAAGGGGTAGTTGATACAAGAACAATACCTAAAACTATATATGGTCCTACATCTAGGATAATTGGAGGTTTCTATATAGTGTGGAACTAATAGGTCCCACTACCATGGGGTCCAGTATGAATTCCCTGAGGTATCCCCTCCACCTAAAAGTTATACTCCTTAATTGGGGTAGCCCATGTGCTACTTCGACCTAAATATCATATATAACCATAGAAAATTACATGTACAGGATTAGATGATTCCTTCATAGTCTGTGGTACAAGTCTTAATCACATTCTGCTATTCTACTATAGAAATCCCCTATAAAAACACTATATAAGGACCATCCTACTATAGGTATTTCACTCAATATAGGGGTATAATCACTATGCCTAGTTATTTTTGATCTTCACAAATATAAAATATGGGAATAGAACATGGTTATTAGATGGATTCCCACTTCCCTTACAGCTCATCCTACCTTGTCTGTGGTGATAACTATCCAAATGAGTCTTCTTTACACTTTATGATATGTTATCGGTTCATCCTGAAAAAATAGTCTTATCGCTTCTCTAGGCCGCTCTCATATTCCTTTTTATATTTACTTCATCATTCATCACATTTGGAAAGCTAGTTAGATGGAAATTTTTCACTTAATAAATTATCTTAGATTGGCGCCTATTATTAAAACACCATACCCTATAGATATCAACAATTTACATGGATGGTTTAAAGCATTGTAGGTTGGTGAAATGTTCAGCATGATCCATAAATGAAATGACCTCCTATGTAAAATGAATTAACTTTTAATCCTTCTCAACCCTTAAAGTCTCTAGATAGAAGTGACTCAAGAACATCACCTCAAATTATCACGAAGATAAATCAGACTTTTTCTTGTCATACTCTAGAATATCCGACAAAATCAATACTATTCCACTGAATATATACCTAGAAACATACACCCTCACATATGTGGATGTATCGAGATTTATAAAGAATAACTAGATTGACTCAATCTAGAACACAGATGCCTAGGAGAATCCCTCACCTATGATCATACGCATATGCTGGAGCTGGATCTCCCTTGATATCTTTTGCATTAAAGGAATAATATGATCAATCTCCATTTCCATGGATTACAAGACCCTCAAATATTTTTTGCTAAGATAATGATACATTTTTTCTATAAGAGATACATGAATCTTTATTTCATCTACATTAGGATCATATTGATCGAAACTCTCCTAATGAGAAACCCACAAGGGAAGATGAATCATTTTCATTACATGACAAACACACTCCTTATAACACTAGCCAGAACAAACTTAATCAACCTCAAGATGAGACAAAAATAGAGAAACATTTATCCTTATCTCTCCAAACATGGAATACACATGTTTTAGCATGACATGTCAGTTTATTTTATATATTCAATCAGATATAATAGTGTCTCATATATTAGATCATGAATAAAGTATATATAACATGAAATAAATATGTCCCTTTCATGAAATGCATGACAATATATATCCTAATGTACCTATAATGATCTATATATGTTAAAGTCACAATATACAGGTCCACAAGTGTAAATATCAAGAAGAAAATATGACACAACATGTTAATCACTTAGGGTGTAATAAAATTTATTGTAACAGAAGAGAAACATAAAAATAAATACCATTACTAGGAAATAAAATTTTCCATCATACATGGGTTTTCTACTCCAATGCAGAAGTAAGTTTTCAAGTCTAGACACATCATAGTCTCCTTTGTACCTTTACAAAATACTAATGTAATAGAAATAAAAACCCATCCAATCGACTGATATTAATTGTATGGTCCCCAAATATGACACCCTCTCAAGTTGTAAGATTCCAGATCTTGGAAAGGTATGTTCTCATTTAATTTTTTGTTTGAATAACATGTTTTGGTTAATTAAGTACTAAACCATTCCATAGAGGAGGATCAGTGGTGTTCCAAGGGTTCAAAACACGAAAAGTGGAGAAATAGTGGCTTTCATGATAGGCCGCATGGTCTGTGCAAGATTAGTGCAAACCGTGCAGATAACCTAGGTAAACCATGGAAGGGAATGTTTTTTAGACAGTAGCCTCCAGATGGATTGCTCGCGATTTGACAAACCATGCTGCAAAACCGTGTGACAGGGCTCCTTTGGAAAGAAGCATCCACACAATTTTCACTTGGTTTGGGAAACCGTGCTGGTAAACTGTGCAGCCCAGAATCTTCTAAAAAATTACTATTTTTCCTCCTTGTAATTTTTAACAACTCAGGATTTCCCCTATTTATCCTCTCTTTACCTTATAGATGAAATAAATATCGCAAGATCTCTAAGAGATCAATATCACTCATTTATAAGGAGTTTTTTTCCCGTTGGTTGTGGATTGAATCTCTGGGTAAGGATAATCCCATCCTTGCCTCTCTTTTGAGTTTAGGTCTTGTATCTTCTACTCCAATAATTTTGAAGCTCTAAAACCCAACTCTTTGAGTGAGATTTAGGTTCAAGCTTCAAAGGTTGGTTGAAGTGGAATCTAAGGGATTTATTAAGATTGCGTTCAACCACAGAATCAAGGTAGGTTTTCTACAAGTTATATCTTATGTATTATTTGAGTATTTGTGCATGTGTGGTTCTGTTCTTGGGTGTTTCATGATGTTTTTTGACCACCAATGGCATGTATTGGTAAAAATATTATTAAAAAGGTAAATGTAGACCCTCACAAAACACATGTGATATGTATAGGGTAATGAAACTAATCTAGGGCTACCGATGGGGTGAGCCAACTCTTTGGGACCATGGAAATTTTAAAGAACAATTGGGATTGATTTGTAATCATGTAGAGCCCTTGATAAACATGTCAATGAGAATATTTCTGTCGGGTTAGATGCTTGGTGGTGCACCTAGGATTTATAATAACCCTAGGGATATTGGTTTAATATTTGGAAATGATTAATGACCATAATGGAATGGGTTATGATCATGGTAATGAGGCCGAGTGAATTAGTCATAATGAAACAATCCTAGTGAGATATTTACAATGAATGAATTCTTAGTTAGATGAGAAAAATAAAATGGAATTGGGATAAATGGTTAAATGATGTCAATTGTTCTAAATGTGTAAATGGGTTAAGGAATGGTATTAAACCTCATGATATAATTATAGTTTATGTTTGCCTTGGGAAATGGTAGTGATGTTGTGTAAATGGTCAACGGTTACATATATTTAATGAATTAACACATATCTTGGTAGTGTAGGGTATTGACTGAGGTTCTACTCCCATGAGTTGAGTTGGACTAATGCTCTAAACTCCACCACTAATTAATGGGGTAGGTATAGGGTTGATTCTCTATTTCCCTATCAGTTACGTCCACCCAAACTGATGCTTTGAGGTGAGAATATGGTTGAAATCCACACGAACTAATTCTTCGAGGTGTGGTTATGGTAGACATGAAGAAGTTGGTCCTAGTGAGATAGGACAACTTGGTGTTTTTTCTTCATGTTTCACATGAGCCTCATCTCTAATGGTGAGGACTCGGTAGGTGCATCCAAGAGACCTGAGATCAAATCCAGGTGGATGCATATTTCTGGTACTATAGCAGTACTGTTGCAGTATTGTAACAGGAACTGTAGTAGGCATTGTTCTACACTGTAGGAGTAATAACTACTCATCCATTTCGGCCTTTGGGCCACTAGTTTGGGCCTCTGATCCTCCAAGGCGATCAAGCCATCCAAGGCCTTCAGGGAAGTTGATTCTCAAGGACTTTGGGCCAATTTAAGGCCTTAGGGCCACTTTAAGGCCATAGGTCCACTTCAAGGACTTCATGCAACTTGATTTCATCTATACCTGTTTGAATAGAAGGAACAAGTATCCAGATGTGGATTTAGGGAAAGGCGCGTTCACTAGAGTAGAGCTAATCAGATATTGAAGAATGAGAAGGTATGGCTTTGCCATCGGTACCAGGCCTATGCAGCTTTTCATAAGATAGATAGATGGCCAAGCCCTGCGAAGGTGGAGTGCTGATATCATGAAATATATGCTGGGGATGAACAATTACTTGTTGTCTTGTCTGGGTGATTCCCTTTAATAACTATGGGTTATGTAATTGCCTCTTACCCTTCAGGCCTTGTAAGGGTTCTGCCTCACCCCTTGAAAAGTGGATTAAAAAATTAAAAAAAAAATAAAGGCCTTTAGGACATTCGAACCAACTTTATGTTTGTGATTGTGTACTTTGAGCCCATGTAACTTGTTGTGTGATGAAGTAATGATAAATGTTCTGGAAATGGTAATTAATGGGAAATGGGATGAAATAGTATGTTATGGAAATGGAAATAAATTTTGGTAAGGGACCTAAACTGGAAAATGGAACTTAATATTTTCCTTGTCATTTATTATTCATGTACCTTTTTGCATAGATGATTGTTTATACCAGATATTTTTTAGACACCATTGGTGGTGGCCTACTGATTTGTTCTCACACCCTTCTCAGGCCACAGTTGGGTACTCGAGTAGACATCATGCTTGCATGTCCATAAAGGAGAAAGGGATCTTTCTAGGAAGTTGAGTTGGCGTTGTTGTACATGGAGGAGGAGTTGGACTTGGTGTGAATCCGTTTTGGGGACTTTTTAGTTTGTCTTCATTTTGGGTTTTGTTCACTTTTGAACATGCATTATGGCATGGAATATATACTATTGGTCATGGTTTTACCCCATTTGGGGAAATGGTAGTTTATGCATGCTTATGTATTATTGGTTCTTATTCCACTATTTGTTTATCATCTGTTCTAGATTAATCTGATAAAAAGGGGGTACAGTCTCCCAAATTGACTATTCATACCCCCTCTGCTAGTCAGCAAGCTTTGGCGTATAGGGAGGCATGATTAAGGTCATGTAACCACCTAGCTCAAAGCACCATATTAGTGGCTTTCAGGTCGGGGATGTTACAATGTGGTATCATAGGAGTAATTTCTTCTCCTTCTTTGAAATATTGTTATTTGGGATTGTAGATGGGATTTTGAATGTGTTGGCCCTTTGTAATGAGCTCTTTCATGGTTTTAGATAACCTATATACGTGGAAAACCTATGTCACCCAGGGGGATAATTGTTGTTATTGATTGTGCGATGTTACAACTAATGATATTTCACAATTGGGTGATGCACATATTTTGTGATGTGGTCTTTTATGATATTTGGATCATGGACTTAATGGCATGAGTTTGTTTATTCATGCATCACTGTAGGCAACTAGAGAGGTAGGTGACCTGCATCATGGTTGCAACACATGGGTTTTGTGTGTGAGACGTGACAGGTAGAATGAACCTTGCATTTGGATAATTATTAATGGAATATGTGGTAAATGAAACAGTGCAAGTGGGTTAAGATAAAAAAATGATATGTGATGAAAAATTAAATATGTGTAGGTAAGGTTTGTAATGAATTAAAAATGATGTCTGTAACATGTTGTGTGAGGCTTGTGGTGGTGTATAGCTGTTTAGCCCTTGTGAACCATGGCTCGCGGTAGAGATGGTTGGGGTGGTGCTTTTTAGAATGTTAAGGGTTTTTGTGGCTGGTTAAGAGCCTTATTGTTATGAACTTGTGATCGTTTTATGGTATGTGTTCTAAACCTAATTTTTGAAAATATAGAGAAATGCTCCCACAACATCAAGCATTGGTTGGGAAACCATAGGATGTTCATGAGAAAAATCCTCAAGTAGAGTAGAATGAGAATGCAGTGATACAAGAATGTGGGGAAGAGAGGTTCTGAGAGTACTTGGATCATTTTTTGCAGATGATGGTTCAAGGCCTAGGGTGGGTACCACCAAGTATATTTGAGAAGACCAGAGAGTTTTAGCTATAGAAACCTCCATCCTTTACCAGAGAGGGAGGGCCAGAGGAATCAGAGTTCTGGATAGAGCCTATCCAGATGATACTTGATCACTTCGAGACTTCTGATGGGAAGCAGGTCAAGTTGGAAGCCTATATGTTGTGGGGCCAGGAAAAGTGTTGGTGGGACATCCTAGCTCAGACTGAGCATCCGATTGGATTTTGTGGACGGATTTATAGGAAATATTTTTGGACCATTTTTACTGAGAGACTTTGAAGAAAGAGCGGGCAATAGAGTTTCTGAGCATGAATTAGGGATCAATGTCGGTGATGGAGTATGATGGATGCTTCACTAACTTGCGATTGTTTTTTTTACAGCATTGGTGGGGGATGAGGTAGTAGTTGTGAGGCGTTTCCAGGATGGGTTGAGGCACGAAATCACGTATCAGTTTAATATCTTTCGCATGAAGTGGTTTACAGAGGTAGTGGATTAGGAATTGATCTTTGAAGAGAACATAATGATAGTTTCAGGATGTGGGATTGTCATGCCAGATGGGAAAACATGTGGTGTAGCTTCTAAGGGCCAAAAGCATCGTTTTATTAGTTTTGAGTAGGGAGAAAGTGTGCAAGGTGGTCAGAAGAGATGGTCTACCTCTCAGGGTTGTGATCAGGTGTTCTACTATTAGTGTGGTAGGATAGGGCACATGAATGGCCAGTGTCCTCAACCACCAATTGAATTCCAGTCGTTCGGTAGATTGGGACACATGCAGAGGTTCAGTAGGAACCCTCAGACTGAGAGTATGAATGTTGGTGACATGAAGATGCCTAGTGGAGGAAGGGGATCAGTTGCTCTATAACAGGTAGGTAGTTGGATCTCCGAGGGCCATACTGGTAGGGGTGGTGGACTTGGAACATTGGGTCAGGATAGCCCACGTCAGAAGGGAAGTACAGTCCAGGGAATAGAGGTTGGAGTCCAGGGAAGAGGGGTAGGTCAGTTTCATGTAGTTTAGTCTGTTCCTGGTGATGGTGAAGCTGGGCCATCTACTGTTTTAGGTATGATCCTTGTTGCTTCTACCCTTTCTAGTTCATTGTTTTACACTAGTACAAGACACTATTTTGTTTATAATCATCTAGTGGTAGTTTTGGAATTGCATGTGTAGAATGTGTCTCGGGTTATGTTGATTGGCACTCTGTTGGGGTGCAGAATGGGGACATCCAATAGTGCAAGGGATGTGCTCTAGAAGTCGGTGGGTATCATTTCTTGTGGGACTTGTTCATTCTTATGATGATGGGGGTTTTTCCTGATCTAGGGTATCGATTGATTAGTGTTCTATCGGGAACACATAGACTGTTACCCTTGAAAGGTATCGTTCAGGTCTCTTGAGGGTGATGCTTATGTCCACTGTAGAGAGTTGGATGTTTGAGCATGTCGTGCGAGACCATTCTGTCAAAAGTTTGTTAGGATCCAGGATCAAGTATCTTTTATTGAGTTTGATGATAAAAGAGTAGAACAATCTGTCTTCCCCCCAGGAGTGGATCAGTTTCAGGATGTTTTTTCTAAGGATTTATTGGGTTTCCACCAGAGATGTATGTTGAGTTCATGATCGAGATGTTTCTTGGAGCGGAGCCAGTTTCTTTTTTTCCATATAGAATAGAATTGGAAGAAATATAGGAGTTAGAGGTTCAGCTTGAGGATTTTAATTCAAGGGGTTCGTACATCTTAGTACGTCTCCTTGGGGATCTATATGATTTTTTCAAAAGAAGGCTGATTTTTCATTAAGGATGTGTGTTACTTATCAGAAGGTAAATCAGATGACGGTTAAAAATTGGTACCCTCTTCCTTGAATCACTGACTTATTTGACCTATTTAGTAGTGAATCAGTGATTTATAATATTTATCAAAGATCGGGTTTTCACTAGTTGGGGGTGAGGCCTTATGACGTACAACTGACAACTTTCATGACTCGATACAGTTGTTTGAGTTTGTGGTGATGCCTTTCGGCTTGACCAGTGCACCAGAAATGTTCATAGATTTGATGAACTGAATATTTCATCTTTATCTATATTGGTTTGTGTTTGTCTTTGTTGAAGATATCTTGGTGTACTCGAAAACTCATGACTATCATGCCCAACATCTTGACATCTCCTTGAGTAAACTAAGAGAGCACTGACTTTACTCTATGATGTCAAAGTATCTGTTCTGGATTGGAAAACTGAATTTTTTGGGTCACATCATCTCTGAGGAAGGTGTGTTGAGGGATCTAGAGAAATTTCAGGCTATTGTGTCCTGGGATCAGACCAAGAGTGTCTTAGATGTTCATAGTTTTCTGGGTTTGGCTGGATATTACTAGAGGTTCATTCAATATTTTCTCTCATTTGGTAGCACCACTGTCGGCATTGAACAAGAAGGGAACTGGGTTTGAATGGTTTGAGTCTTGTGAGAATGCCTTTCTGGAGTTGAAAAAGTGATTGATGACAGCACCGATCTTGATCTTACCTGAGCTAGGTATGAAGTACGTCCTATTTTTTGATGCATCCTATATCGATTTTTGGGTTGTGTTGATGCAACATGAGAAGGTTGTGGCTTATGGGTTGAGAAAATATTTTCCCCATGAGCAAAATTATCCCACTCATGATCTTATTTTGGCTGTAGTAGTGTATTCCTTAATGTTTTTGAGCCACTACTTGTTGGGGTAAAGGTTCACAGTATATACTGATCACTAGAGTCTAAATCATATCTTTTCACAGTGGGATTTGAATCTTCAATGGTGAATATGGGTTGAGTATCCCCATTCCTTCAACATTTAGATATTTTATACACCGTGGAAAGGGAATAGTGTTACTGATGCTCTGAGTAGAAAGGCTCCGAACAAGGTCGTTCAGGAATCCAGCACCGAGTGGAAGGTGATAGCCTTTTTTTCAGAGATGCACTTGGAGGTGAAGAATGAAAATGGTTGAATGACTCTTCCTTCCATGATGGTTGAGTCAAAGCTTTTGAGACATGTTAAGGGAAGTCAGCTTGAAGATCCTGAATGTTTGGTCATAAAGGAAATACTTAATGTTGGGGATTCACATTCTAGTTGGGCCGTTGGTGTGGACGAGGTTGTTTGTGTTCATGGTCATCTAGTTGTGCCGGTATGCATGAGGGAAGAGTTGATGCGTGAGTTCCATGCATTAAAATGGGAATTGCATCAGGGTTTGACCATAATGTGTTGTGATCTTCACAGACAGTTATAACATTTTGGAATGAAAAAGGATGTTGTGGGATTTCTGGCATGGTGCTTTACCTGTCAGCTAGTAAAGGCCGAGCATCATTTCCCAAGTAAATTTTACATCCATTACCCATTTCAGAATAGATGTTGGACAACATGATGATGGATTGTGTGGTGGGAATTATGAGGAATCCCTAGAAGAATGATTTTATCTAGGTGGTTGAGGATTGGATAACGTAAGTGGATCATTTCTTACCGATTTAGAAGACATGCACAATTGACCAGTTCGGTAATCTGTATGTTGGAGAAATAGTACGGTTGATTAGTGTATGACTTATTATAGTTTCAAATCATCATCCTCATTGCACATCATTCTTATAGCAAGGGTTGCATAAGTCACTTGGTAACTAGGTGCTATTGAGTATGTCTTTACACCCATAGACGGACGAGCAGTCAGAGCGTATATTCCAAGTGTTGGAAGACATGTGGAGGGCTTGTGTCTTGGATTTTAGTGGTTCCTGAGTAAAGCACCTTTCAATTATTGATTTTTCCAACAAAAAATGTTTTAAAGGTATGGTTCAGATGGAATTGTTTGAGGCACTCTATGGGAGGTTGTGTAGATCTCCGCTCTATTGGTTGGAGACCAGTGAAACCGAGTTATTGTGACCGAGTATCGTGCAGGAGACCTCAAAGAAGATTTATTTGATTCCAAAATGGATGGAAATAGCATAGTGTAGGTAGAAGTCTTATGTGGATTGTATGTGTAGACCTATTTAGTTCGAGGTAGATGATAGTGTGGTCCTTCAGGTGTCACCAATGTTGGGTCACTGACGGATTCAGAAGCAGGGCAAGTTGGAACCCAGTTATGTGGGGCCATATGGGATTGTGGAGAGGATCGGGCCAGTGGCATACTGATTGGCTCGTCCACTGTGGTATTGCAGGATGCATGATGTCTTTCATGTGTTGCAGCATCAGTAATATCATCCTGACCCGAATCATGTGGTGGATGTTGAGGGGGTTGTGCTTGAGGCTGATGCATCCTATGAGGAGAATCCGGTTCTTGTCGATGATCGTAGCAAGAAAGTCTTGCGGGGAAAGGTTGTGCCATGGGTGTGAGTACTATGGAAGCAAGGAAATGATCAAGATGAAAGTAGGGAGCGGGAATCCGATATACCAGCTCAGTGTCCCAATAGTGTAATGGAGATTGGGAGCTCGGCTCGAGGATGATCCAATATAAGGTGGGGAGGTTGTTAGATCTCGGATCATGGAAAGGTATGTTCTCATTTATGTTTTGGTTTGATTCAGTTATTTTGGTTAATTATGTGCTTACCCAATTTCTAGTGAAGGATCGGGGGTGTTCAGAGGGTTCGAGACATGAAAAGTGTAGAAATAAATGTTTTTTGGGTATGCCACATGGTCTGTGCTCGGTTAGTGATAACCGTATGGATAGCCCAAGTAAATCGTACTAGAGGACGATTTTCGGACAGTAGCCTCTGCACATTTTGTGAACGGTTTTTCAAATCATGCATCTAAACTATGCAAGGGGTATCATTTGGAAATAATTATCCTTAGGGTTTGTGCATATTTTGGGAAAATATGCGTGTAAACCGTGCAGCCCAGAAACATCTAAAAAATTACAATTCTGCCACACTGGGATTTTTAACCCCATCTAAGGATTTCCCTCAATTTATCAAGTCTTCACCCTTGGGATGAACCAAATTTCCCCAGAGCTCCAAGAGATCAATGTCCTCCATTTCTAATGCGTTTTTGGTGCCGTTGGTTTCAGATCGTAGCTCCGGGTAAGGATTATCCCATTGTTGCTTCTCTTTTGAGTTAAGGGTTTTTATCTTTTTCTCTTCTCCTCCTGAAGCTCTAAAAACCTTATCTTTGGGTGAAATCTAGGTTGAATATTCAAAGGTTGGTTTATGTGGAATCTAAGGGCTTCATTAAAAGTGATTTCAACCACATAATCGAGGTTAGTGGTCTACAAGTTATATTCCAGGGTTTTTTTGAGGATTTGTGCATGTGTGGTATTGTTCTAGGGTGTCTCTTGGTAATTTTTGATCACCCATGGAATGTGTTGGTAAAATGGTTATTAAAAAGGTAAATAGAGACCCTCTCGATCCACATTGGATGTATCGAGGGTAATGAAACTAATCTAGGGCTACCCATGGGGTGAGCCGACTCTTCCAGTCCTAGGGATATATGAATAACAAGTGATATTGTTGTGTAATCATGTAGATCCCTTGATAAACATGTTGATGTGAATATTTTTGTTTGGCCAGAAGCTAAGTGATTCACCTAGGCTTGATAATAACGTAAGGGACATTCAGTTAATATGTGGAAATTATTAAACACCATAATAGAATGGGTTATGAGAATAGTAATGAAACCTAATGAATTAGGAATTATGTAAAAATCCTAGTGATATAAGAAAAATGAATGAATGATTTGGGAGATAAGCAGAATAAAATGGAATTGGGATAAATGGTTAAATGAAGTGAAATGTGTTAAACATGTTAATAGGTTAAGGAATGGTATTAAATCTCATGTTATTATTATTTTTTATGTTTTCCTTGGGAAATGGTTGTGATGTTGGGTGAATGGTTAATTGTTACATATATGTATAGCATGTGCAAATAGCTTAGTAGTGTGGGGTATTGACTGTCGTTCTATGCTAACGGGTCGAGTTGGAACGAGGCTCTAAACTCCAACCCTATTGCATGGGGTAGGGATAGGACTGAATCTATGTTTCACTATCGGTTGCATCCACCTAGACTGTTGCATCAAGGTGAGATATGGTTGACATCGACCTGACCTAACGCATCGAGGTGAGGTTATAGTTGAAATGAGGATGTTGGTCCTAATGATATAGGACAATTATGTGTTTTTCATCGCGTTTGTGATTGTGTAATTTGAGCCCGTGTAACATGTTGTGTGATGAACCCATGATAAATATGCAGGAAATGGTAAGTAATGGAAAATGGGATGAAATGGTAAGTTATGGGAATTGAAATAAATGTTGGTAATGTACCTAAACTGGCTAATGGAATTTAGTCCTTTCATTATCATTTATTATTCATTTCCCTTTTTTCATGCACGATTTTTTATACCAGATATTTTGTAGACACCATTGGTGGTGGCCTATTGAGTTGTATGAACACAATGCTCAGACCGTTATTAGGTAGCCCAATAGACTCACCCTTTCAGGTTAGGACAAGGGGCAAGGCACTTTCTAGGGAGTTGTGTTGGAATGGTAGTATGTAGAGGAGGACCCAGACTTGGTGTTAGAGCATCTTGGGGACTTTTCAGTTTGTCTTAAATTTGGGTTTCGTTCACTTTTTCACATGTAGCATGGCATGGAATATTTACTATTGGAAATGGTTGTACCCTGTTTGGGGGAATTGTTGTTTATGCATGTTTTTTATTATTTGTTATTATTCTGCTATTTTTTATCTTCTTTTGTGGATTACTCTGATAAAAAGGCGGTATAGTCTCACTAATAAACTATTTTTACCCTCATTACTAGTAGACAACCTTTGGCGTATGGGGAGGCATGCTTAAGGTCAGGTAACCACCCAGCTCAGAGCACTGGTTTAGTGGCTTCCGAGTCGGGGACGTTACACAAGTGGAAGAAACAGGTTGGTCATGGGACTTTATGCACACCTCCACATAATCCATAGGCTTCTTAATAGCATTTGGTGTGTGGCGATATAGTGAAAAGACTATACCTCCTAGTATTGGGTAATATATCAATATAAATATATAATATAAATTGACTAATAGACAATCAAAACCAGTATCTCATATAATGGTGAAATCAGTGGAGTAACTAATTAGACAATAGGAATGAATCTTGTAATGAAAAGATGTTATCTATCCATTTTCAAACTAAAAACCAAAACAATTGATCAATAGAAAAATTTTAAACCAATATACTCATGTATAAAACCACAGGTTGGTCACATTTCAAAACAGTTGCCCAACTAGAAAGGGAAAAATCAGAAACAAAGTATTCTTCCCTTGTCCAAACCAGTATCCATTTAATTTTCTCAGGTTCCAAATGATGCCAAAATAGTGTTTGAGTATAACTCTATAGGTCAACTCCCTCATTTATAAACAAAAATTATCTAATAATAAATTAATACAATAAGCGATAATCATGTGTATTAATTAATCAATTTAAACAATGTAATAGTCAACATGTTGAGTCACCATTTCGGAATTTCTAAGAGAATTTAATACTACCAACCCAACCATATCCTTATATCCATGGAAAATCACTAAAAATGGCATAATACCACTATATAGTCATTTCAGCATGACTTATGGAATATATTGTTATATAAGTGTTATATTGTGGGTCCCTAGGCATAATTCACTATATAATAATTTCAACATTCCTCCGGGCATAAACTTATATATAAGTATTTCAGCATGGTTCAGGGCATATCTCGGTATGTAAGCATGAAAACATGTGTCAGGTCATATCCCAGTATATAATAATTAAAGAATTTGTCACTCATCATAGCCTGTTTTTTAATCATTTTAGTATATGGAGTGGCATGACCCATTATATAAGAATTTCATCATGTTTTTGGGCAGAGCCTGATATATAAGCATTACATCACAAGTTAGGGAATAACCCAATATATGCATTTCAAAATATTTTACCAGGTGTATCCCTTAATATAATAATTTTAGAATGATTCTAGGAATATACCAATATATAATCATTACAGCTTGTTTCAAGGAATATCATGGTATATAAAATTTTAACATGTGTCATCAGGTCTAAATAATAGTGATATCACAATATGACATCATATGGATGAATGTATTGTTCTGTAAATTACCATTAATCATTCAATTTCAGCTTAATTATATATCAACTTATCAACAAACCTATCAATAAATTATTTCAATTCCACATTGAATATATATTAAGAAAATATATCAATATCACTTCATGATAAACACACTTTAAACCATTATAAAATTCAACTTTAATCAAATGTTTTCTCATCCAATGGGTAGGAAATATCGATGTCACCAAAAAAATTCAATCCACTAGGATCCAGCCAATATTCCATTCCATTATTTACCATTAATAAATGATTTAAATAAATTTAAGAGAACATTGGGTCGACACACTAGATATATTTAATTTTACATTTAATTAAGTAGTCCATACTGTTAACTTCATATTCCATACTCATAACATGATATTAAAACATTTATTTCAATGAAAAACACAATCAAGAAAAAATATGTAGAAGATCACAAGAATAACCAAGATCATCCTTGGTCAAAATCCTAACCCAAAAAATCATTGGTAAAAATATTACACTACAATGGCCAAGGTACATTTGGAGATAATGAAAACATAATAAGAGACACATATATGGTATCAAATGTGTTTTCAGTAAATCCTTAGGGGAGGAAGAAACTCTATAATAGTATTTAGTTCTCCCTAAGTTTGAGAGGAGAGGGACTCATGCATTTTAAAAAAGGAAATACACCTATAATTCCAACATAATTCTGATTCTCTTAATAAATACAGTATGTGTAATCCATATACAGATTATTTATTTATTCTTAAATAGATTATCAGAAAAAATAGTCCCTTAAGATTAACACATAACCCTATACGACTTTTACCTGATTTGGACATATTAAAATACTTGTTACTGCTTTGCATCCTCAAAAGTTTCACTAAATCTTCTATATTGTGTACATGTTATGTAGAATGTTCACGACGTGTAAGCATCTAGGTAGAATATATCAGACAAGTTTATATATAAGAGAAGAAACACCTATGAGCCCTCAAAAAACATGGAGAACACTCTTAAAAACTTTAAATTTTTTATACTTGGACTCCATTAATTCAAATAAATACGAATCCATACACTTTATTTAATATTACATATAAATGGATCTTCATCTCTGAATGACAATGAACCATCAATGATCAATAAAAAACTCTAGTTGGGATATACTTGAAATAATATAGGGACTTACAAAAAACATTCCCAAATTTTGTTTTGTGAGTTCACATTGACTCATCATCATATAATATATAATTCTTTTCAAATAGGAGACATTTAAAAAAATTATAATTTATATTAAATTTGTACATTATGTTATTCAACGCATGTAATTTTCCCCCATTATAAAATAACACCCCTAATCACTTTTCATTACAACACATTGAGACAAATAGATTAACCAAACCTAGAAAAATTTCTTTCTAAACTCCTATCACAAAAATTATATTTATTTTCTTATTAAAAAAACATTCCAATGTTTCTATAAAATAAAGGTGGTATACTGAAGAAGTTTTAATAATATTACTAAAAACATACAATATATTTAAACTTAAAACACCAAAAAATATATATTATTCATTTAAAAATATTAATTTATGTATCCATAGTATTTAATGAAAAAATTATTATAATATAAAAATTATTATCCACCTTCATTTAATTTAAATGGGATGTAAAATTATTTATTCTATATGTGTGTGGACTACCGCCTCCACAAAGTGAAAAGATTAATTTTCCATCAATGACTACGATGGAAGGTTATTAAGATTAATATAACTATTATACATGATATTTATAAATAATTAATCATCTATAGTAATAATATCATATATATCTTCTTACCATCAAATATTATGAATATGATAATGTTGCTCATGTATATGTGTGCATAACCACCTATACGAGGTGATATGATTAATTTTTAATATTTTAATTAGAAGTATTGTAATAAATATATGTTTAATAATTATATATGTAACAAATAAAATAATTTTTATTTAAAAATATGATTTATTATTTAATTTTATTTCGTTCCATCCTTCAAAAATAAAAAACAACCTTCATTAGTACATACGACATAACGTCTATAAGAATGGTGTAATTAATTTTTATTTCGACACCTTTTATAGATGATCATTAATAAATATATAATGAATATATAAGATAATTTTAACAAAATAAATACTTTGATGTTGAATTAGAAATTATAATCTACTAAGTTCCTGAACAATCAAAACAATATCACGATAAAAAGAAACATGTTACAACAAGAAAACGCATTTTTGAAAATTAATTATTCAAAATATTTTTTTAGAATGTTATAATTGGATAATATATGATTTTATAATTATGTGAATAATGATATTAAAAATGATAATAATTTTTTTATATAGCAGGTTTTAGCACCCTCAACGAAAGTCAAACTTCAGTTAAGAGTTTATCATAACAAATAGTCTTCTTTGAAAAAATGTTATATTATTGAAAAATATTATTTTCTTGGGGTGTATCTAATTCCTAATTTTTATATTGTTTAATTAATATTCTTATTTTCAGGGATGTAATGGGTTAATTCAAATTAATTTTATTTATGGTGGTTATGAATCAAAAGATACCAATGTGCTCAGGGATTTATGTTTCAATCCCATTTTAACTGAGATTATTTAGGCCTAATTTTTAAATTATGAAATTATATTATCCTTATTTGATAATCCTTTAAATATTTTCCTTCTCATATATTTAATTATGGATAATATATATTTTCCGTTAAGTTCTCCCTTTATGAACACAAGTGGCCAACATTATATTTTTAGCGAAAAAAATTATTGTTTCTGGTAAATTAAAATTTTTTCTTCCATGTCTATATTTTCATTAAAATGATTTCAAGAATTTTTTTAAACCCTATAATATTTATTTTTAAATTAATTTTTACTCATTTTATTAATTAGTGATAATTTATCCTAATCAATTATATTTTCATATTTTAATCATGCAAAAGATGAATTTTTTATTGAAAATGTCAAAGGAATAATTATTTTATTAAAAATATAATGAAAAAAGTGTAGATAAATCATAATTACTCAATGATTTAGAGATTAATTTACACGAAACCATGGTTACATTCAATAAAAAAATTCCGTTATATTTTAAAAATTAATTATTTTTAATGATGTCATTCCAAAATGAGAAGGGTATTTCCCTAAAAATATTCAAAGTGACATTTAAATTGTTTTCATTTATTATATCAATTGTTCATGTTTCATTTTATTTTTTAGGGATATTATCCAAGGATACCATACTTATTATTTATTTTTATGGGTTATGATTATTTTTATAAGTTGATTATGAAGACCTTTTATTTTATACATGTTCTATTCTAATAAAATGTCGAAATGATTTCAAAAAATGTTCCATTTCATAGATTATGATATATTATCAATGATTTATGGTATTAAAGAATTTATAAGAATGGATTATGATTACGTATTAGGTGGTCCCATAATTTTATAATTATCTAATTGATTGGGTAATGATTGACATTCTATAAGCATAAGGGGTACACGTGGTGTTATGCCAAGCTATAAAGATAGTAAATAATGGTTTATCCCATGCCCGAAGGAAGGTACATGATAATTTATTCAATGAATTAAAGAGGGTAAATATGAGGTGACCTAATATAGATATAGGTACATGGGTAGTTATCCAAACACTTACATTTTTGTGAATGTGTTGGTTGGTATCCATGATGTTAGACACAAATAAATATTACTATTACCAACATTTTATAACTATATTATGTAGTAATATTATCTTAATGTAATGTTTTTATGTCTCAATTTTCATGATCCATTCATGATTCTTGACTTATGAGCTACTAAATATTTTTCAATGAATAATTTTTACGATCTACTAATTGTGGAATGCAATTTTCATATTTTTGTCTCACGATCACATACCCTTTATGATAATGTCATATTGAAATGATCATTGATATCTCTCTTTATTACCCTTGATAAGAATATGTGTCCACCATTTATTATTTTTTCTTATCATAAGGATTTGAAAAAAAATTACACATGATGTGTCTTGAAGGGATCCATTTATGAATAATTATACGAGAGAAGCTATAGATATTTTATTATGTAGTTTTTTATGTATCTAGGTTTCAAAAGGCACATAAACTATAAAATTGTGGTGTGAATTGTAATGAAATTTAATTCTAATTAATATAATAATATGTAATATTTATCAGTGAAAAATAAGAGTGGATAAATTCCTTTTAATGTATAAACATTGTTTGCAGTTTTCTTAAAATTCGGATTATTATAAAATTAAAATTAAATATTATATTATTTTTCAATATTAATAGTTTAATTACAAGAATGAGTTCATTATTTTAAATTATTTTCTTTTTAATAATGAATACATTAGTATTTATATGTACTTTTAAGGGATTTTTTTTCAATTCATCTTTATTTTATAGATTTTTTTCCGAAAGGAAATTTTATTTTTTTTGAAAGGAATTGATTATTTATTGAAATTTATATCATTATAAATAAAATCATTTTAAGTAGTAGTAAATCCTTTCAAAAATGTGTATTGCATATAATTTTCATGTTATTTATCCAATGAGATTAAAAATAATATTTTCATCTATTTCTCACTTTTAATGTCCCCAATGATACATTGGGGATATTTTTAATCCATAATACATGGTCATTTTTAAAATATATTGTTGAATGTTATAGGAATATTTTTTCATGAAACCATATTATTTTACACTGGTCAATTAAGTGATATTTTATGTATTAATATTTTCATAGTTTAATGGATCACATATGTGTAGATAATTGTATTCTTAGGGTCTATGTCATATGTTTCCCTCAAATTACTTTTTTAATTACTTATATATAATCAGATTATAAAGGTTAAAAAGTAATTATTCTAAATCCACCATGGATAAAATTATGTAATTCGTTATCCACTATAGGTAAATATATGTAATCCTTGATCCACTATTGGATTCTAAATGTAATTCCCAATCCACTGTGGTAAATGGACGAAATTCATGATCCACTGTGGTAAAGATGTTGTGATTCTAGATTGTATAATGGAACATTGAAGTGATTCAGGATCCACTGTGTTATAATTCCTATTATTATTATTGTGCAACATTTTTTTATTATGTTCAAATGATTATGCTACATGGATCTATGTTTATTATCTGATAATATTTTCCAATGTATATATCCATTAATTTAAGATTACTTGGAATTTAATAATGACTTATAGATAATTTTTATAGTCCCAGGTCTTTTAAATTAGATATTTCTTTATTACTCATGTTTTTATATATTCTTTTGATCTAAAACTTGATGAATTATTGATGGTTTTTCCCAAATAATGTATTTATACTAACAATAATATTATCATCCTATTCTCATGTTCATGGACATTTGTATAATGTATGATGTTCTTATAAGTGGTTCAATTGTGGTTCAATTTTGATAAAATATTCACAAGTATAATTACATACATTTATTTTGTAGTAGATCCCCAAAGACACTAAACCATCAATTTTTAATATTTTTTGTTTATTTTGTGATTTTATAATTAACGTAAGTGAATAAATTAAAATAATAAAATTTTCACTTGGATATTCATGGAATATATCCATTATTATGCGAAACATATAGATTTTTAGTAATCGTTAGGAGAGTGCTGGAATGACGAACCAAATTTTTTTTGAAATAAAACTTTCAATGATTATGAGTATATAATTGGATTTTGAATTACCATTTAACCCCATATATACATTATATTTTAGTGTACACATGTTAATAGACATAATTTTTGATAAAACATATAGAGTTACTTTTGTTTAAATAATTTAATAATTCATAATAAATAAATATTTTCTTTAATATGATATTAATAATGAATTATTTAACTAAATACATGTGTTATATTTAATGAATTGGTGAGATAGTATTGATCAACATTTTCATTATAAATGAATAAGAAATTTTTATTTTTATTATTATTTGATCTGTAATATGATGATTTATTACTAATTATTGATCTAATTTATTTTAATAATATAAATAATGGGACATAATGATAAGAATAGTGGGAAATTGGTGGAATAAAAATGACTATATTAAGATATAAAAGAATTATAGGACAATAATACACTACTATTTTTTTGACATGATAATGTAGTTTTTGAGAGGATTAAATATTGTTTTCTTAAACTGATTCGTAAATAATTGTGAGAAATTCTTAGAAGGTGGTGTTGAAATCAAATTTATTTCTTGTATTAACATCTCAAAATCCACTAATATAAGGTGGGAATATTTGACCAACATGTATGAAATAGTATATGGAATTTATTAGTATGGTATTTGAGAAGGTAAACACTTTGGAAGGAAAATGAAGCGACCATACCATTTCATACATAAATATTACAAAATTTTAGAGGAATAATCAATAAATATCCTATCAATACAAAATGAAGAACTATAATAATTTAGTTCCCTTGAAAATTGGATATGTGATAATCTTATTTACTTATTGATCTTAACTTCCCCAATATTAATCTTATCTCATGGTATATTTCTTAGACATACTGAAATTAATTACATTTTGAATGAACTAGGGATAAGAAATATAATAAAGGGTGATCATAGATTCAATTAAAATGAAAACATAGAAGACATCAATCACTGACCATACATGATCATAAATTAAAAAATAGGGTATAGGAACATGATCATAACTTATAAAAACCCACACTGAATCAGTTAAACACCAATTATAATAAATCATTAAATAAGGATTTGTTAGAATAAATTGAAATATCATAAGTTTTTTGAGTAATCAATAATAAATCAGGATTCATATAAAATATATTAAATATAATTCAAATGTTTTTAGAATACACATAATAATAGAAAATAATTTCCTTGGCCAAGGATCACTACTGGAACTATAATGGTGGATCTGGTTAAATATCCCTTCCCCAATTTCCTAATTCAATTTTTACTCTGAAAAAAATTAGTGTAATAAGTACCTTATATAACTTTTAACTCCACATTAAAATCCTTATTATATCATGAGATATATATCATTAGAAAATTCTATGGGGGGATATATAACTCTAATCACACCAATTACCTAAGGGGAACCATATATATGTTTTCCATAGGATCATAGATCATTAATTATATCAACATATCATAACCCAATGAAAATATATGGGTTTAATAAAAATCTCATTAGTTTATCATACTATAACCTCTGGAATAGAAATGGGTTTGACATATGTTTCATCATAATATAACTCATCCATGAGGTTTAGAAATATTTTATTGAATAATACTTAAATGAACGAAATCTTTAGTTACAAAAATAAATAAATTATTGGAATCACAATATCATATACCTCGTGAATAATCAAGATCATTAAAAAATGGTGACATAGATACGAGTGACCTTAATTGAAAAATCGAACATTTATTTGAAAACAATGGAAAAATAGATATTTCATTTGATAAAATTTAACTAAAAATTCCTAAAAAATAAATAATATGATTTTCACTGTAAATAAAACTGGGAAATTATAAAATAATGATCAATAAAATGAATACAAATGATGCTGTAAAAATATATTTTTACCATTTATGTTAAAAGATATCATTATATCAACACTTTTTTAAAATTTATATAATGAATTGGTTAGAAATATTTCACTAAAAAGATAACATTGAAATATTTTAGATAAATTAAATGGTTATGGAAATTAATATTTTAAAATATTTCTTGTATATCAAAAAATAATAATATTTTTTTAAAATAAAGGATTTAGAGAAATATGTTCGATGAAAAAGAAAAAATAACATTGAATTTTCATTCAAAACAAATTGTCAATAATTTTAAGTAACAAATAGTAGATAACTATAAAAATATAATAAAATTATACAAATATAATTTTGGGAAGAAAATACCTATAATTTTGGATATATATATATATATATATAATTTATTCATCCAAATGTCAATCATAAATAGTAACTTTGAAAAGATAGATTGTAACATAAAAAGATACCCCATGTCCCATATTTCAGTGAATGAATTAAAATATAATTTATAATAAATATTTATATATATTTGAATATAATTATAAAAAACATTCATATATAAATTTGTATGTACCCTTCCTTTATAATCCCCATATATCCATTTATTTACTATTCTTCGAAAAAATTACAATTCTGGTGATAATCGTTCCATTTTCAATACATCTTTTAGTTAGATGGTTCTGATAATTATTACATGGTCATGGTTTCATCATTTATGGAATCATAATCATGAAAATCATTTCATAATTATTTATTATATATTATTTTATTACCATTAATATATATTAGTTATGAAAAAGTAATTAAATAATTTCATTGACATAGTATTATGTATGTACGCACAAGAGATGTTTTCACTATTCTAAGGATGCAATGAATTAAAGGTAAAAAACAATTCATAAATAAAGAATAGTTTTTATATCAAAAATATATTATATATTCATTAAATCTACCCTCATTACCATAATTGATAAATTTATATGAAAATGAATCACATCTATTAATGGTGGTGAAAGTCAACATGTATTCACGAGCAACGTTATCATTATTCAACAGATGAAAAGGTAATAATCTAGATAATATAGTATAATTTAAAAATAATAATGACTTAATAATTATAATATAAAATTTCTCAATCCATCATAACAAACAACCATTAATGACAGTGATGAAAAACAAAATACATCACTTTCAGAGGTGGTAGTATGCACATATGCCTGAACGATGTTTTCATTTTGCATTAGATAAATAGGAAATGATTAAAAGTTAAACCAAAAACATATTAACATATTAATATATGGAAGGTATTAATTTTATCATAAAATCATTTTTATCATTTAATTCACAGAGTTATAGGAATGTATAAATTAATAACATTCAGTAAATAACTATAACTTTTATTTGGACAACCACCTTTGATTTTCAACTTATGCCTTCTAATGATATTGTTTCATAAAATTCATGACCAATATATCAAGTGGAGGAATATTTTTAGTTTATTATGGTAGGTATTGGATAATATTCTAGGATATGTATGTGTGAGGAAGGATAGAGAGGTTGTATCCCTTTTTTTGGAGGGAGAGGGAAAAGTTGGCATTTTTTACAATTATTAAATTATATTAATGCATTTCAAAGTATAGATAGATAAAAAATTATAATAAATAAATGATGAAAATAGATATGGATGAAATATTATATCATGTATGATTGGATATTATTTTTTTTTCATTTTAACACATTTCATTTTAGATTTAATCCATTTAACTCATTATAAATATCATAATTGTAAGTGCCTTTTATACCAAAGATAGTAATACTATTGAATAAAAATTAGGTAATCCTATTATATAATTTTATTTATATTTTTCTAAAATATTAAATCAATTATAAATTACTCAGTTTGTATAAGCGAAAGAAAAACAGTTTAATATTTGTGCCTAAAGCGAAAAGAAGCCTTATTGTATAAAAAATATCATTTGACATAAAACTATGATAACTATCTTTATATTACTTTTATAAACTATTAGATGAATGTAAAATAATCCAATAAAATATATATTCAAAAAAATTTATTAAATTAAAACAAAAATATATACTAATTTAATATATTCATATAGAACTCATTATGAAGACAATAGTTATTTTTATAAAAAACACATTTTTACATTCAAATAATTTTATTTTAATATTTGACAAGTTAAAAAATAATGAATTAATATTTAATTAATAAAATATTATCATTAATTTATTTTATTTAATAACATTATATTTAATATATATTTAATAATTGTAACATGTAATAAAAATATATTAAATTTATTTCACCTTACATTTAGACGCAATGTTCTTTCCAAAGAATGAAGTCACTGAAAAAAAAAATTTAAGAGGAATAAATTATACAATATCATGGTATTACAATATATTATATTGCAATAATTTCTAACATGAAATTATGTCACTCTAATTTCAATAAATTATGAAACCTCGGCCTCATCACATGTTTATGTTACCACATAACTTCAAAATGTTTACAGTTTCTCTATGATCGTTTTATAATGTGAGCGGTTTTATTTTGAAATACATTTTTCTTCAAAAGAAATACTCTATAATTATACCTCACTAGAGAAATAATTAGTTTATTCATATGAACTATGATTTTATTACACGTGAAGGATCATGTATATACACTCTCAACATATAAACATGGTTGAAAATATTATCTTGAGAGAGATTTGGTGGAGGGATCATAAGATAAAAAGTGTTTTGGTATAATGAATAATTAAAATGCGGTAAATATATTGAGGCCATTGATTTCCCTTCATTATAAATCTCATAACCTTATACCGATGATATTTTCATATGAAAAACTTGTCAATAACTTTAGACTGTGATTCATGTTGAAGATTTTAAATATAAATTTTCTATCAACTATATAGTTGTTTCCTATTTTGGAAAATATATGTAACATTTTATTCCAATTCTTTCACTGCATGAGGTCTTAAAAGCTTTATTTCTCCAGAAAAATCATAGAAAGTTGGTTTTTTTCACTTCCTAATATATTTATCATCGCAAGTAGACATATAAATTATTGAATTAATAATAATATTATAATAAAATTATTCCAAAATTCATTTGATCCCAACCACAGTTGAAACCGATATATAATGATCTCAACAATACTTTTAGTGATTGAATAGTAATCTTAGAATAAAAATATATTTAAGGATAATATGTTTTTCTAAAACAAAACTATATTTCTAGAACATAATGTAGAAATAACTAGAACAGAAAATTAACTATAAGATCCCAATCACAAGAAATTTAAAGTATAAATCCTTACAAATTTACCACTTATATATGGTATATGATGGAATTATAATGATGATATATAACTTTCTGATGGAATTTAAATTTTATGATTTCATAAGATGTTTAACTATAACCCATATATAAGTTATCCCTTTAAATGATTTGGAGTTCTGATGATAACATCAATGGTGTTGTTTTTTAATTTTCAATCTGTAATGGGTAATGTATATATAATCCATTTATACATATCTCGCTCAACATTAACTTTTTGACATAAACGACATTGATATGCATGCTCATTTATTTCCCTTTATAGTTATCCCCCAAGAAACACTACAATATATATATATATATGAATAATAAATTTTATATGAAGTGAGAATGATGAACTATGAGCTTCATCAAAAATCCCCTTTATATAATCTTGTATTAATGGGAAATGTACATGTTTCATCATCTTTATCATTCCACCCTAATTCTGGTAGAACTAAAAAATATTTATTATCATTTTTTGTTTGGAATCCTCCTTTTGTGCCTCCTTAGTTATCACATTGATTTATTGTTAAAAAATAATCTAATAAAGATATTATATATCCCTTATCCTCATTATTTTAATATACATCTTCTCTAAATGCATTTATATTGGATATCATTTGATCCTCATTATATAAAAACTAGAATAGGCTTCAGACTCAAAGATTCAACCTCATAGTTCACCATCCCTTGGTGTTAATGTAACAAAAAGTCACAATATATTATCAACAACAAAAATATCCTTAATATTTTATTCAAATGTTTCTATATGAATATATATTTCATGTTTTTAATAATAGTGCATATGTAATATCATTCACCAAAATCAAAATTACTCTATCTTTTCAATGACAAAATTATCGATTCCAATTGAAAAACATTATTCAAGTAATTTTTTCTCATGAAAATTCAATTATTGTGGAATATAAGATATAAAAATATCAATATATATGAGGATTCATCTTATTATTTACTTTTATGCATCACTCTATATCACACACCCTTCCCCAATATAGTGTAGTGTAATCATAGAGGCAATGACCAACCTTATTTTCATCTACTTGTAATTTTTATCATATTCGTATATAAAAATCCATTTTTCTAACATTATATTAGTCGTGGTTATTCTATTAGCTACACATTAAAAATACCTCATAAAACATTAGTATTATACATACAACTAATGAAAAGTACAGATTTTAGTTACTATGATTAGTCTGGATTCTTTTATTAATAAATTCCTTCTATAAAGGATATAAAAATATAACATCACACAAGAATATATTACCCCAAAATTAGTCATTTTAAATAAAAAATTTACAATTGGATAAATTTACATATATCGTTTCCTTCAACAAGGTCTTTATAAAGACAAAAGAACTTATGTCGTCGAAAATAAATTCTATGTTCTAAATGTACTATTACATGCTAAACCCAATAATTGAAAACTGCATCATATTTAGAATAAATTATTGATAATTCTATAATAATAAATAAAATCAAAATCTTTTAATTTTAATTACCAGTATAAGTTATATAATTAGTATTATATTATATTTAAAAGATTATTTTTAATAAATTAAATTTTATTTATATCATATTTTATATTTTAAAATGATTTTTTAGTATTCGAATTTGATTATTAAAGATTTATTTTTTAATTATTTACTAAAAAATATATGTTGATGTATTTTTAAGATTTTTCTGAAAAAATTGTCATTATGTGAATAGTAAAAATTACAATTTTTCAAATATAAAATCTTTTATACGATTTATATATTTCATAACATTTAAATATTTAATATATAAAAAAATAAAGTAAAAATATTATTTAAATTTATTTTTCATCTTAGAAATTCTATAATGTCATTTAGGAATATCAATTATTATTTTATGAAAAAATTCATCATTTGAGTAATTAAATAAATTTACCGTAGGAGAAATTAGGTTTTAGATTTTTATAATTTAATATGAAACATATTTAAAAACTAAAATATTATTAATAAATAGACAATAAATAACATTGATAATTTTATCCAATACATAACCATCATTATAAAAATATATTTTTCCTAAAAATTTGTTTTTAGGTGTTACATATTCAAACTTGAAGATAAATATATTACACACAAAATCATAACATGATGAAATTATTTTTTTATTTAAGAAAATAATATTTATATAATTTTATATAGAAAATTTAATTTTATTATTTATCATTTATATAATATGTAACGATGAATTTGAGATAATTTTCTAAAAGGTTTTAATTTTTAAAGAAATTATGGTTAAAAATATTATAATTCCAGAGATTTTATCACTATTTAATAATTTAAAAATATATTTCAATACAATTAATTTAATAAAATATGATATTAAACAATATAATTAAAAAATATAAAATATTATTTTCACATTGAAATCCTTGGCCCATCATTTTTAGAACATATGAAAAGTGTTACCTTAATAGAAACACAATTATTTTTTATCATCTCTTCCAATAAATGGAATTTGGGGGATGGGTTTCATTGTGATATGACATGGAAGATTAATAATATTTATTAAATTAATAGTAAATGAATTTATGACATTTGAATTAGTAAACAATATTAGGTTGTCTTATATAAATAATAAATCTTATAAAAATTGTATTTACAAATAGTTTAGGTGTTTAAGAGTTGTTATATTAATTATATGATTTAACACCTATAAAAATTTTATTTTATAAAATATTTTTATAATTTTAAATAAAAAGGTTAACGTTACCTAATACTTCTAATTTAATTTGTTTTCGCAAAAATTAATTACAATGGATGAAGTTAATTCACCCTGGTAAAAAGTAAAAATAGTGAAATGTTTTTTCAATAGGGGAAAGGTCCAATATTTTTAGAAACATGGTTCTAAATGGATATATGAAGTATAAATTGACCCAACCTAATCCATTTTCTTCATTTTTCTCTTTTCATTACCATTATCCTTTAATATTGAAATTAAATATTGTAAAGTCAATGGGTATTACAAAAACTACACTTATCTTTACATATTAAAAGGTAACAATTCTAATATTTAAAGACTCTACTATGATTCAAATTGTATTTAAACTATACCATAATCAACTCACTAGATCCATCTCTAATGATCATAATACCTTTCCTACTCATGATTATTCTATTCCAATCAATTTCATGTGTACTTCCAATGAATAATAAATTCTTCAACATCAGTGTTTTTTAATTATTCTAAATTTCATCCTAGTATTACTCTTATAAGTACATTAAATATGAATTAATATAATTCATTCAATATTATTATTGTATAGATTTCTTTTACATAAATTTTAAAACGTATATTCATTCATAACGATCTACTTAGAAAAAAAAATAACCACCAATTATGCATATATGTATACTATGACATCTATAAAAAATCATTTCATCACTATTTATAGTTGTTTATTATATATACAAGAAAATAAAAATATTATTCATTTTCCTAAAAACAAATGAAAATGTATTAGTTTTTTTATTATATTATATTAAAATAAACACAACCCCAAATATGCTCACTAGTAGAGTTAATGTATGATCATGATATGCTCTATTTAATAACCTACATGAATAATGTTATAAAAATATATTATGGATGACTATGGGAAAATTAAAATATTGATATTATAACATCAAAATTAAATATTTACTATTATATTGATATGGAAATGTTAAATTAATAATTATATTTATAACTAATGTTTCATTCGCATTTTAAATGATCACTCAAATATACCAACACATATTAAATTTTCCCATAGTGTAACTAAGATAATTATGGAATGATATAAGATATTTTGAAATCAATATAAGATATATATTTATATATACAAACATATTTGAACATATATTAATTATGGAATTATTGTAAAATGATCTATACCGACATCTACATTGTCCAAATTTGGATACATTTAAATATAATAATACCTAATTATTGAGAAAAGTTATAACTAATTGATATATCCAAACAAAATAAATATTAAATGGGAATATAAAAATTTAAAATATAAAAATATGGTTTAAAATTTCATATCAGGTAATATAAATTTTTAATAAATGATTTTATATTGTCATTAACTATTCAGGGAAATAATGTAAGGGAATTTGATCTCCACTTCCTTTAATTGAGGCATGTTTAAAGGATACAAAAAAATTTCATATTTATATTGTGTATATACTAAACAAGAATTTTTTTGAAATAATTCCTCAATTATTTATTTATATTTATCGAACTATATTTTTCTTATATTCAAATTAAATTTTATCAAAAAATGACTAAATTTTTTAGGGGTTTTCCTAACTCAATTCCCTTCTCAGGGATATAATCACTTTTCTTTTTATTTGATCATTTAAAATTGATATATTATAATATTTTATTAATTTATTAATTTTTTATCAACAATATATTTTAATGAAAATCATGTTTCACACCAATATATTCTTCCATATTTATTATAATATTTTTTTATAATTATTTCTTATGAACAATTTTCATTTATCTAAAAGGAGTTTCCCTCTAAATCATTATTTCAGTTCCCACTAATGATCTCTTTTTTATTATGTAAGTTAAAGTTGGTTTCATCTCCAATTATCCTTTCCCACCTTTATTAATTTTAAAATAAATGTATCATTATTTTATTATTGAAATGGGTTTTCATCATGGTTATTTTAAAATACTCAAATGGTTTTATAATCCTCTTAAAAAATGTTTTCCCATATACTCCCCATTTTCATTTCATAAAATTTATATATTTATGAAGGTTCCATTAATGATTATTTATAATGCAATTTTTTCAAATTATTTTCACTTATCATTATTTAAAAGTTTAAGGTATTTTCAAATAAAAATTTTTATAATTATTTTACAATATTTCTTTATAATTGTATTTTCATATATCCTTTTTTAGAACCTTTATGTTTTTATGGATTTTTTTAGGAAATAATTTAAAAAACATTTTAAAATATTGTTATCTTTACATTTTTAATTTTTTTAAATGTAATTGATATTTCATCTATTATAAAAACTTTTAAAAAGGATGATAAAATTTTGGTCTTATCATATATATTTACCATGAAATTTTTATCTTTTTATCACATAATTATTTGATCATCCTAAAATATGTTATTATTATTTTATTTTCTTGGTAAAATTATATTTTTAATATCTTATTATTTTTAATGTTCATGATATGTTATGTTTATGAATTATATAAGATACAAATTCTTTTTACATGTGTTATGTATGATATCATAGTGAATTATTTTATGGGGATTTTATATGGAAGATAATTGGTGGGGTACTATATCTCCCTCAAATGAATTGGTTTATGATTATATCTCATGAGATATTCAGTAATGAACATGAAAAACATATACATATATTCATGGAGAATATGGATTCTCTTAAATGTTTTGATGTATACGTAATGTGTTCATTTACATATGAATGAGAAAAATGTGTTTCCTCAAAAATATTCTCTTTTACATAGATTTGTTACACATTACCACATTTTTTATCATGGTATTATTAATTTTCATGTTGTTTATCATGTAATTCAAAATTTTCATAATATATAAAATTTTTAGGAATCAATATGTGATCATTATTATGAATTATATTTTATGTATTCTAGAATTATATATATTACAATCATGTTTTAGGACTATTGAGTTTTTTTCTAAAAGGTCATCTATTTTATTCTTTGTTAATAAAATATCATTATGTGGAATTACTATAATTTTTTAATGATTATCTCCAATTTTTTAAAATTTTATTATGATATTTATATATTCCTCTATTTTACATAAATTTTATAATAAGGTATACTATTAATATGAATCTATGCCCAAGAATTTTATTAGTTACCAATACCTAGGTTATGGATAATATTACCTCATATCCATTATCTCAAAAAGGGTCTTGAGGAGCATGATCATGAAGATAAGTAAGAAACTATAGTAAAATAATATGTATATATAGATTATTTCCAAGAAACTAATCCTTAAAGTCATCTGGTTAATCAAATATTCGTATGATGTTGTATCTAAACCATGATATTATTTTATTATATAATTCATGTATATCATGGTCCACTATAGTTGGTATAAGACAATTGTTTAGTTGTTTTTTGATATTATTTTAGTTATTATTATATTTTTTTTGTTTTTTTTAGATTATTTTAGGTATTTTTAGAGATTAATTTTGTTATTTTGTGTTTTATAATTAGATAACATTTTTAAAACCCTTAGAGATTAATATATTATAATTATTGGATTTTGTTCTTAAATATTGTTAATATCTTGACTATAAATTATTCTCTTGAAAATAACCTTTTTTGGACACTAAATATTGATACACTCTTTAGAAAATACGTACCTTGGGGTAATAAACATGAGAAGGTATATTGGGTAGTAACTAAACCATCACATAGTTAACAAAAAAAGAGTCCTAACTACACATGTGGTTTAACAATCCCAAGGAAAATTATTGGGTTGATCATAATCTCTATAAGATCCATTATGAAGGAATAAATATCTAGTAACTTTTTGAAGAATAAGATTGAAAAACACTAAATAATAAAGATCATACTATGATAGATTAATATTGATATTAATTATTAATGGAATAACATGAAAATTTAAAATTACAAGAATTTTTTGGAATAAATTCTTTTGATTATTATTATAAATCAACATATTTTTAATATTCATCAACTCATTTTAACAATTTTTGGTTTTAGTTATGGTTAGAAGTAGAAGGAATAATGGATGATATTGAAAATAATGCGATTACCTAAATGATTAACCCATAAAAATATTAATTAGAATGTGTTACATTGTGATTATTAATAACCAACTATCATATTAGAAGATAAAAAATTTCAACATTGTCAATGTCCCAAACACACAATAGAAGATAAATATTATTTATTAATAAGGATAAATTAATCAATATGATGAAGGTAGAAAAGTAAAATTTCATATATATATATATATATATAATATTTTTAAATATTAAAAATTGTAATTTCATTAATGGTATTGAAATTTTATTTCTTGATGGAAAAGGTGACAAAAAGAATCAAACTAATGAGGTAAAATTAATACTTTAGTTAACATGAGTAATAGATAAAGAACTCATCTATGGGAACCATAAAAAATATTTATCTTTTGTGAATAGAAATAATGTATTATCTAAACCAATACCCAAATAAATTGACTACTGAAGACTGTATAAATCCATAACATCCTAGACTAAGGGAGAATAGATAAACCAATCTGATAATTACCAATGAAGAGAATAATTGTTATTAGTATTCACATACTCTCCACCACGATTTAGTTGATGTATTCTAGAATTATCAACACTATTGTATCCTTTGTGTTTTTTAAGAAAATAACTTTATAACCATCAAACATTTTTATTCAAAAAAACATTTATGGTTTAATTATTATGATTGAGGAAATAAATAATATATAAATCATAATATCCATTATTTTAAAAATTGATATTATCATCAAAATAAAATGGGATTTCACACATTGAAACATTTTGACTTCTAGAGTTAGAAAAAAATTCTAAATATTATTTCACCAACTATTTATTATATGACAACTATGAAATTCTGATGAAGAAAACTACATCCTTCCCATGCACCATAATACATTGTTATATGATATTTTTCATTTAAATAGTTAGGGAAATTATTTTTTTAGTAGTATTCCATGTTATATTTAGGATCATATAACAATAGCTAATATATCTTTTGGATTATTTATATTTTTTTCTAACCTTATCTATTTATATATATAAATAATAATTAAATTTTGAGAAAACTATTTACGTAAGGATTTAAAATATATTGAAATATGATTTTGAATTGTTTAAAATACATACTATATTTTATGAACCTTTTCACACCTTATACATAACACACAAAAATATAATAACATGAATTTATTAATTAAGGTGTAATAAATGATAAAAAGGTAAACCATTAATAGTTATTAACATTACATGGTAAAAAGTAAAATTTAGATAATAGTAAATGTTTTATAATAAATAAATCCATTTTATTTATATTATATTTTTTCATAAAAAAATTAAATATAACTATTTTAGAATAAAATGATTATAATGTAATATTTAATTTATGAGTTCCTAAAAAAAATTCTCATAATTCATATTTGTGATATTTCTAGAAAATTATTTTCTTGGTGAATCCTAAAAAATAAAAATTATGATAATTTTCTTATATTAGTAGAAAAATTCTAATTTTAAAATATTTTTTTATTAAAATATATATTTATAATATAAAATATTTCATTTAAAAAATGATGTTAATTTATAATTCCAATGAATATCAATTTATAAAACCATGTAATATTTTATAAAATATATTTTCCAATTATTTCTTTTATTAAATTGACAAATGGGGAAATTTGGTTTTGGATTTATTTTAATGTCATATAATTATTCTTTAAAAATTATAATCTTAATAAAATAGTCATTAGTAGAAACAATTTTTAAATCTATCATATATATAAACATAATTTCAAAAAATATACTTTTATTAAAATGGTGTTTAGTTTTTTTTTGAGAAGAAATGGTGTTTGGTTTTTACATGATCTAATGTAAAGATTTATTTGAAGACACATAGAAAATTAATTTGATAAAATTAATTTTATATTTGAGTTATTAATTTTCTAAATATTTAATATATCTAATTTAATTACTGAATTTCTTATGGCTTCATTAGGTTCAGATTTTTTTCCATTTTCTAGGAAGTTTGAGTTTTAGTAAAAAAATATAGGATTTATGAACATTATAATTTCCCGGATATTATAATTATATAACTACAGCATAGAATATTTTAAAAAATGATTAAAAAATAAAATATGATATCAAATAATAATGTTACAAAATTTCTAATATTTCTTGTACATATAAATTTATTGAAAATATTTTATAATAAATTAATAATATTAAATTAATCTAGGGAAAATATGTATGGAATTATCTATTACTTAATTATTTTTAAGGTGAGATCCTATTTTTATTTTTCAAATAAGAATAAAATAAAATATAAATGATAATAATAAAATTTAGGGATATAAAATTGGTAACCAAGAGAAATTTATAAAATATAAATTTAAAATCAAAAGGAAGTTATTAAAAACATTTTTATTTTGTTGAAATATTTAATTTTTAAAATAAATTATCATTAAAATAAAAATTTTACATGAAAAAATGTTTTTAAAATTTGAAAATTATACATCTTTAATTTCCAAATCTTGAAAATTTGAATTTTATTCATTGAAATTAATTACTATGTTTAAAAATAAGTTACCCTAAAAAAAGTATAAATGGTGAAAAGGATTTTAATAAGGGATAAAGGAAAAAAATGTTAATATATGTTACCAAATAGATGGTTTATTTTTTATTCAATAATAAATTAACCCCTTTAATCATTATTTCTATTTTTAATACCTTAACCCTTTAATATGGAAACTAAATTTTTTAAATTCAATGGATGTTTCCAAAATTACCCTTCTCATCACTTTCAAAAAGGTGAAATATCAACCACATAATGAACCACCTATCCTTCAAATTGATCCTTTAAATAATTACATGCTTATCTTCTAATAAATTTATCTGACTAACTGAAGATGCTTTTCACTCATAGTTTTCTTAAGCCCTTCAATTTTAATGGGATTTCCAAAGAAAAATCAAGTGTCCAACATAAGTATTGACTCTATATGTTTTCATTATATTTTTTCCCTTACAAATACCTTATCACAATAATAGTCTGATGAATTTAGTATCATTAGTATACTAATATTTTTATATTAATTTTAAAAACTCTATTTATTCATTTTTCTCCATTTATAAAACTAATGGAATGTCAATTGTGAAAGTCTTTGGACCACCAATTAATCAATTTTTTTTTTAATTTTTTATTCATAAAATTCTATTATCAAGTTCACCATAATATGTAAATCAAAATTATTTTATTTTTCTTCCATAAAAAGTATATTATGTAAAAGTAAAAACCTCCTTAACCATACTCACCAATTAACTTAAAGGGTGTTCATTTTTGGGTATGTTTAACCACATATATGAAATAATCTACCAAAATACATTATAGATGATAATGGGAACAAAAATAATAATATAATGATAATATAATTGAAAATTATTTCTGTAATATGGTTTTGATAATTTTTTATTTTGTATTAAACATAATATTAATGTGACATCAATGTTCTCTAAAATCACTAGAATATCTCAACACTAATTCTATTTTCATTTAGCATAACTAAAACTACTTTTTAATGTTATAAGAGATTTATAAATTCATATATGTAGTATATTATACTATATTAAAATATATATTAAATATGGACTTATTGTCAAAACATGGGTAATGAAATCAATATTATAAAATGTATTAGAGGTTTTAAAATTATTTACACCTGATGGTTGAAATAAGTTATGAGTGACAGATATAACCTTAATAAAATAATATCATATTAGGTATAGAAAATAGTAAAATATTTGAATAATATAAATAAATAGAAAATTACAATATATATATAGCGTGTCATCAACAAAGTAGGGAATCATCTGTAGGGTTTTTATCTCAACCACTATTCATTGAGACATGTTTTAATGTTAACCTAAAATTTATTACATAGATGGTGTATACACTACCAAAGAATCTAGTTTGGATTAATACATCATTTAATTAAATTTATTTATAAGAAAATATTATTTTTGAAGCTTCCATTTAATTTGTACTAAAAAATTACAAAATTTGTAACGGGGTTTCATGACCCAATTATCAGCTATCAGGCATAATGTAAATACCCCTTCCCTTTCCCCATTGAACCAATGGTTACATTATTACAATTTATACCAATAAAATAACTAAAAACCAAAGTAATGAATATTTTATTAGTATTTGTAAACAAAAAATATTCCTAAATCTCATATTATGAATTAAAAAATATTGTAAACAAAGTGGTTTTTTCTAATAGATCATTATTTACTCTAGTATTAATCAATATATCCTTCATAATAGTTATCTTGGAATCACATTGTAGGGAAATAAGAAATTTGGGAGCTATAATACTCTAAAATTGTATGAGTAAAGTGGAAGCTATAGTTAATATATAAGAATAATGAATAAGGAATGGTAAATAACTTTATCAAAATAAATTCAATCAATGACAAGATCATAATATGGTATAGATAAATGATGAAGAAATATTGGCATATAAATATCAATTGAGTATAAAACCTAACCATGGATATTGTAATAAATAAAATAATCACATGGAACATCAATAACTAATATCAAGAATAGGGATGGAATAATTTATATCATCATAAATATTATATTAAGGCCTTGTTCCAAGACATCTTACATAAATGGGTCAGGCCTGATCTGATAACATGGGCTATTATGTGTCATTAGACATACCAATGCATCAATGGAATATTGATGGTAATTCCCTTCACATAATAATTCCTATTAAACCTTCTTATGAAAAGAATATAATATATTCAACATAAATTTTTTTATTGAAAAACTAACATAAAAATTTATGTAATTACCCCATTCAATAAAAAGAATCTTAAACTATTCAGAATAACATGGATAATTGTAATAAAATTGTATATCCTCAGCCAAATTTATCATAAATCATCCATATTAATTTTAAGGATGATATCACTAATATATATCCCTGATCGGTCATATGTACCATAAAGGTTTGATGCTGTTGATTAATATAAATACCATAAAAATCCATTAAAAATTATTGATAAAAATATCATTTTCAGTAGGAATGTTTTTTAAATATAATATTTTTATAAAATATTTTGAAAATAATATTTGGAACTTATAATGGATGGTTTAAAACATTTAGTGGTCATGAAGGTAAAAAATTTCCTACATTTCGTACATATTAAAATGATGATTCCATTCAGATTTTCAGCAAAATCCAAAAGGGCCTTTTATGGAAAATACACTGAGGATTCCTTCCAAAAAATTTTAAAAAATGTATCATGTGTAAAAATTTATTGAATTAAAAATTAATAAAAATAAGTAATATTTTGAAATATATTTTTTAAATAAAAAGGATTTTTTACTAAAGATATAAATAAATACATATTTTCTTAATCACAATTTAAAAATCATTATAACTACCAAAGAGAGGTAAATTGTACCTTTACATGAATAGTTATTGAACAAATATATTTTAAGAAAATTCCTGAGTTTCACAAGTTATAGATCACAATATTTCATTAAATAAAATTTCATCATAAACAATTCTGAAAAATTTCGAGATTATAAAATTATCCATTACAACTATTGTAAATATTGAATTGAAAGCAAATTGAAATAAAAAAAATAAAATGAAGCATTAAATAAAATTAATATATATGGGTTCATTTAGAAACATAACATTTTCGTAGTATATAAACCACAAAAAAATAACTATGTGGTGAATACGGTATACATCACCTGGAAGTAAAAGTGAGATGAGAAACCAATTCCCCAAATTTTATTTCATATATATTTTTTTATGGAAATTTGTGTAAATTTACATTTATCATGGTCAAATTATGTCAATAATACTAACCATTATATCATTATCATACATATTTATCATATATGTATTTATAGTTATTTATTAACTCTAAAGAGAGGAAATGGATTACACTGTTCATAGAGATGGTAGGCCATAGATATGCAAGAACTTTTTTCCATTTTTATGAAGAATGGAATAAAAGGAAAATAAATATAAACTAAAAATTAAACAAAAATTAATATCTAATATATTACATTTATATTAACCAAATTCGTCTTTATTACCATAAATGTAAATATAATATCCAAATCTTTTTATATCTCTACTTGAGTGAGTAGTCCACACATATGCATAGGAAACATAAATTTTTCTTATGATATTTAGAATTCAATAATTTAAATGTGATATAATATTTTAAGAAGTATTATAGAGATATAAATATCACATATATTCATTAAAATTATTATTACAAGAATTTATGTAATGCGTAAAAGGAAAATGAATCACATGTCTTTCAAAGGTCGTTGTCTTCTATACATATGATCGACGTCATCAGACACCTAAAATAAAAATTATGAAGGTATATTTAATTTAATAAATAAATAAACTAATTTCATAAATATCATATAAATATTTTAAATTAGTTTTTATACTCATCCTTTTGTGGAGATTGATGTAATGAAAATTACATTGGGTTGAGAGGTGGTAGTTTATTGTACATATAATCGGCGGTGTCATTTCCCATTTACTAGAAGAGGAGAATAATATAGGTCATTAAAACTATTTAATAACTTCAAATTATATTCTATATTACAGTTTTATTAAATTACCATAAATAATGAATTTTATTAGGAGTTAGAAGAATAATAATAATGATAAATCATTGTTAAAACATTACCTCTTCTTCATGAAACCACTTTAAGTTTAACCTAGAGCCTTCGTAGATTGGATTTATGATCTAAAAATATCTTCCTTGATTTTGGGATAGAACTAATTAACATATTTTGGTAGGGTTAGGTTGATTCATAAGATTATGGACGTGTGAAGAGTGGATGATTATGGGGTGACAATTATAAATGATAGTGATGAAAATCATTTATTTTTTCAAAATAATAACGTGTAACCATGTTTTTTTATAATATATTATGATCTAAAAATTTAAATTCTCAAAAAATTATGGTGATAAAATTGAATAATTTATATCAAATTATTATTTGACATTTTTATTGGTCATTTTAACCTTATTTTCTTATATTAACCATCGACAAACCTCTTTTCACATAAACTGTGTTTATTAATATTTTACCTTTTCACTGTTAATTGTGGAAAACAAATTAGGGAGAAAATATTAGAAAATATTAAATATTATTATTATAAATATATAATCCATTTTTTAAAATTCAATCACAAATGCGGAAGAATAAAATTTCAAATTAAACCAGCATACATTGTGAAAAAACTGTTTTAAAAAAAAAATAAGAGAATTCAAATATTTTAAGGATTTTTATATAAAAATTAATTATTAAATTAAATGAAAAACGAGAAATTTTTAAATTGTTATATAATTGAAATGAATTTACATGTAAATTAATATATAATATTTTTGAGCTCTATATGTTATATTAATGAAATGGTAGTTTTCAATAAAAATAATATACATAAAAAATTTAATCTGTTAAAAAAATTAACTACAAAATAACAAAAATATAGTAATGAAAAATACAATCCTAAATTTACTTTTATTTTTAAAATATATTTTTTAAAAAAATTTAAAATGTTAATTTTAAATTAGTTTTACAACTCAAAACTACTCATCCCTTTAGAAAATGACACATTTTTATAAAGAATTTCATTTTCTTTTGAAATTATTGTTATTTAATGTTTAATTAATATATATGTAATGAATTTATTTTCTATGTTTTTAAACAATTTTTTTTAATTTAGTTATCCATATTCAAAAGATCCCTCAAAATATCTATGTTATAATGGTACTTTTTTAATAATAAATTTTTAATAGAGCATCATGTTTGTTAAGACACGAAATTTCATGTATCGAAAGGAATCAATGAATTTTATTTATTTAAAAAAAATATCATAAAGTATATAGGTGTTACAATCGAGAATGGTGTTCCATTTTTTGTCTATAATGAGTCAATAAGTAGTCAATTGTCAAAAGTATTCCAATATGTGCAAGTAAAGGTAATCATATAAGTTGTGCTGATGATTGAAGTGGTGAGGTAATTAATTCAGTGAAGATCCCACTTAGATTATGGATTAAGATCTATGAAATAAAATATGATGATTGTAGAACTGGGCTTAAGTCCCCAGACTTTTATTAAAGTGATACATTGTTCCAACACTTTAAGAAGTCTATAGAATAATCAATTACGTGATTAACAGAGTAATGATGATCCATCCATTTTACATGATTCGTGTTAATAGATAACAAATCACTCAGAACAAGAAGGTCGTGCATTATGTATTAATGCATGAGGCATGAAGAAATGATCCATTCATCATCCATGATTGGATTAAATATTTGATGATGATCTTGGATTTGTTATTCCAAAAAGAAAATAAGGATGATGTCTGAAGATGAAGAATAGAGGAGCAAGGGATTATTGTGGAATCTACTAAGTGAATTGCCCATGAATGAGCTTTTAATGAAGAATGTGGCCATGAATTATTCTTGTACTGGACACTGGGTTTTTAACCAAGTATATAAAGACTTACATTAAGAAAATAAGAGGCCAACCATGCAGGCCAGCTGAATCCCCCACTCAAGGTATATACAAGACCCGAGGGTCAACTACACCCAAAGGGAAGGCTACAAATCCAGACCGCTAGAGGCATAGGAGCATGAGCCGTCTATAAGCCTGATGGTGCACGCACGATGATCAAACTGTTCCAAGGATTAATAGTGGGCACTAGAAGCACACCCAAGGAGTAGAGGGTGGGTGCAAAAGCGCGCCCACAGGATGAACACAGTACGGGGTGGTACCGTGTGGGGAGGAGAAGAAATATGATCGAAGGATGTTGTGAATTGATCGTTAAACTGTGAGATTCATGAGTGTTTTCTTTGATATGTGATGGATTTTTAAAAATTCATAAGTATTCTCGACCGTTAATCCCTCAGCGACCCACGATCTACCATCCGATCAATCGCGAGATTGATCCCGTGCATTCAAGCCATCCATCTGATTACCACATTTCATGATTGATCCTCATCTATCTGATCAACCTCTAGAATCCTTCTTGACACCTGTGGATTAGTTCTGAAGAGGAATGATGATCTCACCACTTTGGGCATCATTTGAGCCCATTTAAATCCAATAGAGATCGTCCGGATGCACAAAACACATGCATGCATTAAAAGATTCATGCATGAATCAAAATGATTAAAATAGAATGAGCCTTTGGAAAACGAAGTTTCCAAGGGTTCACTACCTGTTCGATGTACAAAGAGATATTTCACATGAATTTTTAAACGCATTCACATGATGTTCTCACCGATAAAGAAGCATACATGTTGAATGGAAATGAGCTGAGATATACTTCAAATCATTTAATGTGTTTGAACAATTGAAATATGAGGAACTAGGTTTATTCAATGAGGAAATTTAAATATCATATCTAGTTGAAATTTGAACAATATTTGAATGCAGATATATACATTATTCCTTGACTATAAATATATATACCTTGAACGAGGATCAATTGTTGAAAATCTTGCGAGTTCTCCTGTTTTCCAAAAAACAGATCATCAAGCTAAAAAAGATTTCTATATAGCTCTAATATGTGAAGAAGTTCGTCTGTGGACCTTTGAAAAGTTCTACTCACTCTTGAAGGGTCTTGTGAAGAATTAGTCCCACACATCCCTTGCATGAAGGTGACCCACATATCTCTTATGTGAAGGTGTCCCATGCATCCATTGCGCAAAGCGAAGAACCACAAACCCCATGGTATGCGAAATAACACACAAATATATTTAATGTTAACTGAAAATTGGGAATAGGTTCTTTGAAGCCTCATTGTGTCTTTGGGAGGAGTTTCCCATGGATAGGAAATGGTGGCAACACACCCTTGTTGTACTCCGTGAAGACAGAAACCAAAAACACTTCTTGGTTCTATGAATAAGATCTAAGTTCACCCTTTCTGTGAAATAACCCATTCTTTTCTAGTAGGCATGAAGGTTTGATGAAATCTTGCTAATGTATGGGCACATGTGAATAAAAGAGATTAAAGAAGGAGAAACAATCCAAAGGCACACACCCATTCAGTTTTAAAGAAAAACACATATAAAACCCAAAGTAACCTGAACTAATTACATGTACATACATGAAACACATTGAAGCCAAATTTAAATAACATGTTTGTGTGTGCTAAGAACCGAAAGGGAAGAATCAAATGAAAAATGAAGAAAGAGTTAGTGTGTGTGCTCAAAAGATTACACCCATCGTGATCTTCACACAAGAAAGATGAAAATAACTATTTGTACATGAAATCATGCACATGCACACATAAAAAAACTTAAAGGAAGATATTGTGTGTGTTCATATTGAGAAAGAAGAATCCAAGATGATAGTGCATCTTAAAAATCATGAGGCACATTCATGCAATCATGTGCAGTCACATGTACATGAGAGAAGTAATTAAGATATTCAAAACAATAAGTTTGGATTCCTAGAAATCCATGCATGAAGTAGATGAGCACTGAGACTGAAGGCAGACATAATTAAATAAGTTCTTTTATATGAATTTTCTATAATTGAGAGTCTAAGAAGGAATACAGAGATGATATTCTGAATAATCACTCTTTCATTGTTGAAGAGGTTGTGTTCACCACTAGCACACATATTAGTGAGTCCAAGTCTTCATTAGAAGAATTAAGAATTACATGAGAATTGTTGAGACCGAGGACTGATCAGAGAAGTGATTAGAAATATTTATTACGAACAACAAACCTTACCAATGGTTGTTGAATATTCTTGAGGAGATTCACATGAAAATTGTGATTCATAAATCCATTTTGGTGATATTATAATATCATCTACAGTGAATTCAGAAAGAGAAAAGAAGGAAGATTCTCTTGTGACTCAAGAGCTAGAAGACACTTGTGAGATTCATGGAGGAGAATAAGTCTTCAGTGGGACTATGAAGTAGGCTAGTGGACTCTGGAAACATTGTTGGATGTAATGTAAAGACCCTTCTGTGGGGCTCAGAAGTGATACAATGTGACTCTGTATCTACCATTATCATTGTTAACATGATTATAGCGGAGAATATGTTTTGGGAGGAATAACCAACACAACAAGTATTAGGTTTTGGAATAGATCCTTATAAATCCTTGTGTTCAGTTTATTTATATTTTATACACAATTTTATGTAAGGATGAGAGACACAAGAAGAGTGGATCGAGGATTTTACCATCCATAAAGGTATAATTGAAAATAATCAATTAGTAAAAATATTTAAAGGGATCACCGATTCACCCCTCCCCTATCAGTGATTCACACTAATCAGGGAACTTCAATTGGTATTAGAGGTAGATTACCTCTAGAAGATTCAAGGGAGTCTTTATAAAGTGAAGATTTGAGGAGATGAGTGAACAACCTCAAATGAAGATATTTATCTTCCAAGACTCAGAAGAATATAAAGAATAAATAGGAAAGGAGGATAAATAAGAATCCTACTACTAATGGGGAGACACCTTATACTGAAGTTTATCTTAAAGGTACAACATGTTATAATTCGTTTTATTGTTATGACTCTTCTGATGAAGATTATTCAAGTTGTGGGGATGATAGATCAATTAGTGATCTTCAGACTACACATAAAGATCATCGAAACAAAGTACCTAGAGAATTGGAAAGAAAATTTGTTGTAAGCATTAGTTATCTTCAAGATGATTAGTTACAGATGGAAGAACAAAATAATTCCATGGAAGAATCATTGGTTAAAATGGTTGTTATATCCAAAATTCTCCCAAAACTACTGAAGGAAAAGGAAGAAAAAAATTTTCTTTGCAATGAAAGACATGATCAAGTTACTGAAGAATTGCAGGGAAGTATTTTTGAGAAAGAATTCTATGAGATTGTATCTGTAGAAGCTTTCCATGAATTTGAAAAGTTTCACAAAGTGTCCATGGTTTTCAATGTTTCTCAAGTAGAAGAAAGAACTAATAAGGTAAAGGATCTTGACACATCTTTGAAACAATTAAAAAAATTGCATGAAGAAAAAATGATTAAGATGAATGAGAATTGGGAATGCAAGCTGAGATCAGTTTAGGATGATAAGAACTCCCTCAACATGAAGTGTTTAGAGCAGGAGGTGAAATTCAAGAATCAAAAATCACTCCAAGATGAAACTTACCAAACAGTTGAAATAAGATATACTTCCACTCATGTTTTTATTGAGGAATATGATTCCAAATGGAACAATAGATCATCCTCTAATACAATGGAAACATCCTCCATGAAGAGGGTATCCCATAACCCAATTATTTTTGTTTCTACTAATGAAATTGCGTTGACAAGTACAAGTTCAAATCCAAATGTTAAGAAGATGTGTATTGATATAAATGTTGATAAATCCATAAAAAGTTCAAGGATGGGTTCTTGAAAAATCCCAAATGGATGCTCTGAATAAAGAAAGACAATTCTAGAAATATCAAATCACTAAATCTGACCAGACTGATACTACAAGAAAAATAATAATATTTATTGGACACTTTTTGTGTTACTGGAAGGTTAGGCATCAGGCCAATGATTTCTAGCATAACTATTCATCACATGAAAATTATGAAAGACCTACACATAGGGACAATGTAGATGAAGAAGTGAGGAAACCTACAAAGAAGGAGAAATTCACAGATGAAGAAGATTCTTTATATCAAGAATAGATTTGAATATCATGAATACTTTTGTGATAAATGCAACAAAAGTGGTCATGATTTTAATAATTTTTGGATTATTCTTACCATGCCTCATGCATATTTTGAAAATAATTATATACCACTAAAAAGAATGATAATGAAAAAAATGTTCAAAATTATTCCCTTGGGAATATGGAAAACAATGAAGTCAAGAAAATAGTGAAAGAAATTATTCAAAAGAAGATGTTCAAGACGGATTCCAAGAATGTAATATCAACCAAGAAAAGATGCTTCTATATTATAAAGAATAGTCATTCCATGGATCACAATAAACAAGCCATGTAAATGAATGTAAGAAAGATAAAACTAAAAGGAGAATCAATCCAGAAGAAGACCGGATTGTCTGAAGACATTCCTGAAGATAATCCTAATAAGTTTCATAAGAATGGTAACTTGAAGACAATGAAGAATCCATGTGGACATTCCAAATTAGAAAATGTTTAGAAGAAGTGTTTAGTTATCTGGCCTAGCCAATTGGTAATTTCTAGAGAACAATAAAGAGTTGACGATGAAGTACTAGAAAAAAATAGGACAAATATGAAACATGTCATTCCACATGTAGGAAAATTCAAATTTCAGGAGAGGCTGTCAGCACATGAAAACCCATATATCTCAAAACAACTATGTGGAAGGTACAAGAAGGAGGGACATCATGAAAAGAAATGTTTAACAATTTTACCTGGTCAAATAGAGACAATTGAACAATATGCACCAGTAAATGCTACTTCACTACTGATAGAAGTGAAGACAAACAATCCACACAAGTTGAAGGTGAATGAAAGTAATAAATACTTGCTGAAAATAGGAAATAAAAATATAAAAAAGAGAAGAGAAATCAGCCTAAAGATTAACAGACACTTTAGAGCAGCAAGGAATGTAGTTCATGGGTAGAGAGAAAATTATCAGCCCCAATTCTTCTACTATGAAGCTCACAAGTGTTCCATATTATTTCATTATATTTTTTATATGAATGTGGTTACATTTATGGGAATTAAAGGTAATGTTCGTCATCAATATGACAATTTTATGTGAACAGTGGAGAACTACAAGTTGGACACATTATTCATGATTTGATAATTACTTGATGTTATCCACAGTGGAAGATTATCATCATGAATATCTTAATTCTTATTTGATGATATTCTCCACCATATTAATTCAAAGGGAGTGCACCCCTGGAGGAGTAGAAAACATGAAGGATATGATATAAGAGATTATGTCATGCCAAACCTTGAAATTCATATCATCTCAAGAAGTTGAAACTTAAGGTATTCCAATCAAACATTCATCCTATGTTATTAATTGTATTTATCAGGTAAATTAAGGGGGATTGCTTGATTGATGACAAGAAGGGATGAAAGGGGGAGATTTATCTTTGCAATTGAACTATTTAATATGTTTGGTGAAGTATGTCCAGGATTTAGCTTTTCATTGATAAATATGACTATTTCCAACCCCTTAGATAAAAGTTTCTACATTCTGAGTATGATTTCACTTGTATGGTTGTTTATGGAGAGCATTGAAAACCATGGTCATATATCTCTTGTTTTCTAATCTTGGTTATCCCATGTAGACTTAGTGGTCATTTAATAAAGTCTCATTGATATGTAAACCATGTGACATCAACCCTCTCTTAGAAATACACAAGATGATATTTTTTAAAGGGATGAGAAAATGTTTTTGAAAAGGACCCCACTAAAGCTTTTCATTTGGTTACCAATAAGGGAGAGAAAATATTGGAACAGATATTGACCCATTCAAAGTGTTCGAAAGTAATATTGAAAAAAATATAATTGGGGGATTATAGAGCATGGTGTTGCATTTGCTGTCAATAGGTAGTTAAGAAGGATTCAATTGTTTATAGGTTATAAATATGTGCTTGAAAATATGATGAAGGATGTTTTTTCCAATGATTGAAGTGGTGAGGTTATTAATTCAGTGAATATATGACATCAATTATGGATTAATATTGAGGAAATAAAATATGATTATTTTAGAACTGGTCTTATGTTCTAAGGCTTGTATCAAGGTGATACATTGTTAAAACAGCTGAAGAATTCCATGCAATACTCAATTTTACAAGGAAAGGAGTAAATATGATCCATCCATTTAATCTAAATGGATGATGTTTATAAATCAGGTGATTGAAGAGATGATCTTCAAATTTCTAAGATAGGTTTTAATGGAGAACACATATCTCCCAACAATAAGTCCATGAATTATGTTTTAATGCTTGAGGCATGAATAAATGATCCATGCATCATCCATTACTATACTAAAAAAATATTGAAGATCATGGATTTTTTAGCACAAAAAGAAAAAAGGTATGATGTTTGAAGATGAAGAAGAGAGAGGAAGGGCTTAGTGTGGAATGTACTAAGTGCATTTCCAATGCATGAGCATCGAATAAAGAAGGTATCCATGCATTATTAGTATACTAAACACCTGGTTTTTATCCATGTATATATGGAATTACATTAAAAAATTAAGGGTCCAACCATGCAGGCCAGCTGAAGGCCTCACCCATGGAATATTCGGGAACTAAGGGTCAACCATGCCCAAAGATAAGGCCTCAAAGCCAACCCACAAGAGGTGCTGGAGAACAGGCCATCTATAAGCCCATAAGTGTGGGAATGGTGGTCAACCCGTGCACAAGGATGCATAGTGGGCACTATGAGGTTTCTTGAGGAACATAGAGTGGGTGAAGAAGTGCACCTATAGGGTGAAAAATGTACGAGGTGGTACCATGAGGGGGGTGTAGAATTCTAATCAAAGACTCCCACAAATTAATAGTTAATTTTCAATTATCTCATTTCTCCACTTCTATGTGAGATGAAATTTTAAAAATGCAGAACTAATCTCAACCGTTGAACATATAGAAACCCGTGGTCTACTATCCGGTCAATCGTGAGATAGATCTCGTGCATCCAAGTGGTCCATATAATTACCGCCGTTCGAGAGTGATCCTCAGTCGTCCAATGTCCTCCACTAAGGTTGTATTCAACCTCCAGACACCCTAATGACACCTGTGATCCAGTACTCAAGCTGAACGGTGATCTCACCACATCGGGCATCATTTTATACCATTTAAAGCCGACAGAGATCGTCTGGATGAACTGAAAACATACATGAATTTAAAGTTGCACACATGCATTGAAATGGTGAAAATAGAAGGATACTGAGGAAAACGAAGTGGTTGAGGGTGAACTTCATGTTCGATGTACAAATTGATGGTTAAAATACATTCTAAAATGCATGCACATGATGTTATCACTGAGAAATAAAGAGGATTGTTAAATAGAAATGATCCAAGATATGCAGAAATCATTGAACGAGTTTGAAAAATTCAAAGCTGAGGATCTCAACTTATTTAATGATGAAATTTAATGATCATATATATCCTCATTCTGAATGAGATTTGAACGAAGATATACGTGTTATTCAATACCTATAAATAGATAGACCTCGACTGAGGCTCGGTTGCTGAAAATCTTGAGAGAGATCCTATTTCCAATAAACGAATCATCAGGCTAATAAAGGATTCCATGCATCCCTGCTATCAAAAGAATAATAAGCTCTTGATGACCTTTGACAAGTGCTACACACTCTTGAATGGTATTGCAAAGACGTAGTCCCACACATCCCTTGGGTGAAGCTGACCTAGTCACCTCTTACACGATGGTAAGACCAGCGAACCCCCTGGTTCACGAAAGAACTCTCACCCTTATGCGAGGTTACCCATAATCACTATAAGGCCCAGCCTTAAACCTTACTTAATCTTGAGTTATTACAAGATTACACAATGAGGATCTTTTCAGGTTTAGAGTTCTAGAGAATTAGATCATGAAACTTGCATTACATTCCACATTTAAACAAAGTGGTTACATAAAAGATAGTATTCATTCTTCCCATCAACGAAAACATATTTAAAATATAACACGGATTTTTTCTTGAAACATCCGTGACACTATCATCACATCATGTACCTTTCCCTTGACCTGTGAAAAACATTTCAAAAACTTGGGATGAACATAAAAAGCTCAGTAAGGGTTATAAAAATATGGAAAGGAAACATGAGTTCATATATACATAAGAATAAAATCATACTTTACCCATAAAACATAGGCACTTTAACATACCTCATCAAACCATGAATAAATCATAGAAAACATAAGACATAAAGGTAACTTGAGGCATTCATAACATTCTTACATGGGGAGTAACCCTCTTGGTTACGTTTGGAATACCCATCACAGTATATTCCCTAAAATCTCTTCGGAGAAACCTTAACGTTTCACTCCTTCGCGTTACCCAATGCATTGGAGAGCTATATCGGGCTCACTCGCCCTTAGTTTATCACGGAACCACCCGTTCTTCATAACAATGCCCAAGAACCATAACATAATCGTATCACATAAACATGAATAAAGGAAACATAACATTTCCACATTTCAATCACAATATAACATTTTAGGATATTGAAACAATGAATCCATTCAAAAAGAAACCATTTCCAAAACCAGTTAAAACATTTAATAAAGAGATTTTTGAATCAAAGTGTCCCATACCATCTTGAAGCTTTTAACATTTTAAACCATTAATATCCATATAAATAAATCCTTAAAACCATTTTGAAAACATGGATATTAATAAGAACAAATAATTAAAACTTTTAATACGATATTTTGGTTAAAGGGATTTTACCAAAATTAGAGACACTTGAATACAATAATCGAGGAATAACATTTAGTCAGAACTTTATAATATCATGAGAATAAAATGATTCATGATATAATACTCCAAAGGACATTATATACACCATATAAGAGTGAATTGGTGCATAACAACAATGAACCCTCAATAGAAATGTCAAATGTGATGAAATCCCTTATAAAGAAGGTATCCTTAAATTAAGGACAAATCAATCTCAAAATATGTGTGAAAAATATAAATACACCCAATATAAGTGGATATTATGTGTAAAACAATAAAAGGTCATTCACACATATTCAATGGATGACATATTCAATGACTACGTGTTGAACCCAAAGAAATCGAAATTGGGTTAAAAAGTTCCCTTGACAGCCTAACAGCATCACATCAAAATGAGTTGCTGAGAGATAAAAAGTGTATCTCATCACTTGGACATAAAATTTACATCAATAAGGATGTATGAGAACATATCCTAACATAAAAATATGTAAATTAAAAGACCCAATAAAAGAAGTCTTTTAAAAAAGAGGAGGGTGAAAGGTTCCCTTACCGACTTGGGTATCTTTCAAAACATACACCCCATGAAAGAAAGACAATAGGTCATTGATGTAAATACTCATAAACGAAAGTATATTACAGAAAGAGTAGAATAATGGGCAGTACATACACCACTCAATGGAATTTGTGGCAAATGTAGCATAAATCTCTTGGGAATAAAAGTGAGATGAAAAATCCCTCACGAAAACTCGGCAGCCTAACAGCGCCACATAAAAATTCCGAATATGGATTGATGAGGTCAAATAGGGTATCTCATCACATTACATATAATGTAAATCAAGAGGAATATAAAATAACATCCCCCAACATTACAAATAGGAGCTTAAAAGAGGTGACATAAAAGAGAGTACTTAAAAAGAAGAGAGAGGTTTGATCTCTTACGAAAGTTCGGCAGCCTAACGACGCCACTCAAAACTTCCAAAATGGATTGATGAGAGAGAATAGGGTCTCTCATCACATGAAAATAAAAATTACAGTAAGTTTAATATAAATTATCATCCCAATAACAAGAAATATGATCTTTAAAAGGAATGACATAAAAGTGTGTACTTAAAAAGAAAGAGAGGAGTAGGATCCCTTACCTCGGGTCCGACTTGACTCGATCGTTCTTTAATCTTATGAATAATAAACTTGAGTTAATTTCTAATTCCTTAAGAAAATTTTTCAAGTTCATTATTACTTTTATACCACTTATTACCATGTCATAAACATTATGTAATCATTTAAGTTAATAATATTTGTTTTGCCGATATTTGGTTCTTAAGTCGAAAGTGGACTTCTTACAATTACATGTTGTTCATGTGGCCAAATGTTTATTATATCCAGAATTGTATTCATTATTTAGATATCATATATTTAATATATATCCAGTACATTCATGCATTTATAACATTACATAATCATTTAGAGGTAAGAAATGAAATGCACTGTTCATGGAGACGGTAAGCCGTACGTACGCATGAACGCTACTTTCATTTCTATTTCGTATTTTATAGAATGGAATAATAATGATATAAAGGTATATTATAATTCCAGTATAATATCATATATAATATCATATTTCCATCCTTTATACATCCCACATATGGTATTTAACGAATCAAATCACTTTGAGGGGGCGGTAGTCCGCACTTCCTTAAATGAAGATATCGCGTATACCCATAATGGAAGCCATAAAGTTAAGACAAAAATGAAAAATACAGAAGCATAAATAAAACCTAAACATATTATATATCATATATAAAAATAGTGACATCATAATGGCCACCTTTGAAGTTGTTAAATGAGTATTGAAGAATCATCGTTTCGGGAGGCAGAATTTCACCATCCACGTAAACCGTATGTTCTTTAACCATTTGATGTAGTTGTGTGAGAGTGTAGCTCGAATAGATCTTATAACAACCTCCTAGTATATTTAATATACTGATGTTGTTACAAAAAAAGTAAATAAAAAGAGTTTAAGGGGTTGGAGAAGCAAAATAAAACAAATGAACATGAGAGAATGAATTACCTTTAAAAGTGTAACTCCTTTTGATTTGAGCCTAAAGGCTTCCTTTGAAAGGATTATGCCCAAAGGTAATCCTCTAGAATGAGTAGAGGGATGTGGAGAGAGTAAATGGTCAGGGTTTGTCCGAGCCAAAGTCTTTAGGAGTGTGTTAAATGAGGTATAGGTGGGGGCCTTTTATAAGAGGAGAGGAGGGGCACTTTTGGAAAGTAAAGAAATATTACTTTATTTGAAAATGTGTTTCGGTTTCAAAAGGTCCCACATTGATATAATTCGTGGATAAGGTGATAAGGCTTTAAAATCCACTCATCCAATAAGTTTTGGACATGTGTAGTTCATAGATTTTACATTATCTTTCCATTTTATTTAAATCGTCAAATAATGATGTCATCGCTGCATCATTATTATGTCATAAATAATTTAATTTATTTAATGTCTAAAATTTATAAAAAAAAAATATTATGATGTAGGAAATATTTTTAGCTTTCCAATGAATATTTATAATCAAAAATATGACTTGTATAACACCACTTAAAAATTGTTTTAGTAAAACATATCATGTTTGTGTCAATTTTACTTTTACATTAAATAAAATTTTATTTATGTCATTTCCCAACCAAAGTGGATCCATGGGGTCCCCAAGTTAACCCATGGCTTGTCTTGGTCGGCCATGATACAACAAATGAGGGTAAGACATGTTTCAAGCTCATCTCATTTTATTAAATCATTATTTTTACCTTAAACTACACTGATTACCACAAATCGCGATTAAAAACTTAATAAGTTACTATTCACCAAAAAATTATTTTAATCTCATTGAACCACATTTTACTTCTTAATGACAACCCTGTATGTCGGATTTTTGAAAATCAAAACACAATGATGGAAAAATTTCATTTAAACGGAAAATGAGTTTTTATAAGTACCACTTAGTGGTTTCACTATTCATCAAAAATTGAAGTTTTTCAGAAAAATCCCAAAAATTCACCCTAAGCTATATTTGATATTCTGAATTCAAAAATGAAGTCCATTTGACAAAATTCAGAACATATAAGTCACATTAATTAATTTAATAATTAATTCCCGCTGTCATGTCAAATAGCGTGTTTTATGAAACAATAAGTATCAAAATATTGACACTAGTTTAAGTCTGATTTCAAAGTGAAATTGATTCCAACGAACACTATTGGATTTAATGGTAAAAATATTTTCTAATTTCACTTTAAAACAAATTCAAAATATAATCTAATCATATAAATAAATTATATTAAAAAGTGTTTTTGAATTAAAATACAACATTTTACACTATTCATTAAAAAAATGAACTTTATCGGAAAGATACCAAAAATTTACACAAAGTAAATTTTGATGTCCCGATTCTTAATAAGAGTTTTATTTGGTCCAAAAGAATGTATAAGAGTGATCAAAACTATATTTAATGATGGTTCGCCATCTAAAGGTGATAAGTGAACCTTTAGTGAAAACTAGGGCATATACGCCTAAAATTGAATTCTTTCCGTATTTTAAGCCATTATCTTTTATTGGATAAAAGTAAAAACATTTAAAAACATATATAATCATATTTTAGTTATTTCTATACATTCCCTCCATTACAACGGCTACATGTTAACTACCATTTAAAATAATATTATTTTATTATTAGAGTGCAACGTAAGATTCCCAAGAAACTCGTTGTTGCGTGTTGGGTACGCTATCGAGCATAGAGTCCCCTTTAAAGTTATTTAAATATTTTATTCACAAATATGGATAAATATGAAATGTCATATTCTTTATTTACCTGGGGTGTTACATCCTTCCCCCCTTTTGGGAATTGCGTCCTCGCAATTTTAAAATTGCGCTTGGAAACATCCTTGAAAGTCCCACATCGGAACAAGAGTCGATAAAACAACCACTTTAAAATAAAGGAAGATAAGTACAAAGGTCACCCTAGTTAACCCATACTAGGACTCCATGTAGGAAAACATGGACATGGAGGAGAAAACATAGGGTCATGTTCTGATGGAGAGTGATAGAAAACATGTTTAGGAGAAAGTTAACAATGAGAAAATCACAAACTTGTGATGGGTTAAACGGTGTTGGGTTCCCCAGTAGGAAAAGTTAATAGACAACATTTTTGTTTTAAGTTACTTTTTATTGAGGAATTTATTCATAAGGAAACATAATCACTTATCATGTTGACTTTCAACTTTTACTAGATTCCTTAATCAAACTCATATTTTTTCCAAAAGACGAGTATTTAGGGAGACTTGTTCACATTAAGAGTACTATAATCAACTTCTAGAGAATCACCTAATCCACAAAATAGAAATATATACTTACCATGTCTTTAACCAAAACAAAAACCAAAAAGGCTAGTACAAGATCAGATAATCCAGAAAAGGATAACCCTTTATAAAAAGAAAATCTATTCTTAATCTCCAAAATTTGTCCAACAAAACCCAAAGTTCAACGAGGACCATTTGTCCATAAAATTCTTCAAAGTAAACCAAACTATGATTGAAACCCAAATATTTAAAGGATTTAGTCACATAGTCTACCAAGTTAAATCGTAACATTTATCTCCAAACAACATCAGTTGCTCCTAAAGTCTCACATTGAAAAGTAATTATCCTAATCACGTATCCTCCAAAATCAACTTACTCTTAATTCATAAAATAATATAACTAAAAAGAATCGGTCAAACTAACCAGGGACTTCACGTAGTCCAGTGGTAGGCGATAAATACCAGTCGCACTTTGGTTGTGGGTTCGATTCCCGTAGCTTTGTCCGACGCGACGGGTTGTCACACGGTCTGCGTGTTGTCCTTTTTCCAAAACTATATAATTCTTAAAACATTCCCCAAAATGAGATAAAATATTCAAGATTAATCATATCATATTTTAACCTCAAGTTTATCTCATGCCCTTCATTTTCCATCATATCATATAATAACCCATAATTACCTCAAAAGTAAGGATCATATAAACCCTAATGGTTACCTTAATAATTATTACCTGAATTTCCACATCGAGTTGGCCATCTCGTACATGATGCATTAGAGAACTCACCAAGGTTCAAGTGGTTGATCATGACTCCTTGATAGTTGGTTTAGAAAAACCATGAGATTCCTCATTGAATCCCCCATCTCATCGAGTATCTTAATCAGAGAACCACCACAGTTTCCTTCAAACCCATTGTCACTTTGGTGCCTGCTAGATCCAGCCATTTACTAAAACCAAAAAGGTCAGTGTGAGTATATCAATAAAACCATCATGTACTAACGAGGAAGGTAAACACTAATATATACTTACTCATTCACTTTATCTAGAACTAGGACTCTTTCTGAAATCCTAACCATTATGGTAATGTCACTTATGATTAAAGAATACCCTAACCTCTAAAGTTATCTAAACCGGCCTTTGATACCAACTATAAGGCCCAGCCTTAAACCTTACTTAATCTTGAGTTATTACAAGATTACACATTGAGGATATTTTCAGGTTTAGAGTTTTAGAGAATTAGATCATGAAACTTTCATTACATTCCACATTTAAACAAAGTGGTTACATAAAAGACAGTATTCATTCTTCCCATCAACGGAAACATATTTAAAATATAACACGGATTCTTTCTTGAAACATCCGTGACACTATCATCACATCATGTACCTTTCCCTTGACCTGTGAAAAACATTTCAAAAACTTGGGATGAGCATAAAAAGCTCAGTAAGGGTTATAAAAATATGGAAAGGAAACATGAGTTCATATATACATAAGAATGAAATCATACTTTACCCATAAAACATGGGCACTTTAACATACCTCATCAAACCATGAATAAATCATAGAAAACATAAGACATAAAGGTAACTTGAGGCATTCATAACATTCTTACATGGGGAGTAACCCTCTTGGTTATGTTTGGAATACCCATCACAGTATATTCCCTAAAATCTCTTCAGAGAAACCTTAACGTTTCACTCCTTCGCGTTACCCAATGCATTGGAGAGCTATATCGGGCTCACCCGCCCTTAGTTTATCACGGAACCACCCGTTCTTCATAACAATGCCCAAGAACCATAACATAATCGTATCACATAAACATGAATAAAGGAAACATAACATTTCCACATTTCAATCACAATATAACATTTTAGGATATTGAAACAATGAATCCATTCAAAAAGAAACCATTTCCAAAACCATTTAAAACATTTAATAAAGAGATTTTTGAATCAAAGGGTCCCATACCACCTTGAAGCTTTTAACATTTTAAACCATTAATATCCATATAAATAAATCCTTAAAACCATTTTGAAAACATGGATATTAATAAGAACAAATAATTAAAACTTTTAAAATGATATTTTGGTTAAAGGAATTTTACCAAAATTAGTGACACTTGAATACAATAATCGAGGAATAACATTTAGTCAGAACTTTATAATATCATGAGAATAAAAGGATTCATGATATAATACTCCAAAGGACAGTATATACACCATATAAGAGTTAATTGGTGCATAACAACAATGAACCCTCAATAGAAATGTCAAATGTGATGAAATCCCTTATAAAGAAGGTATCCTTAAATTAAGGACAAATCAATCTCAAAATATGTGTGACAAATATAAATACACCCAATATAAGTGGATATTATGTTTAAAACAATAAAAGGTCATTCACACATATTCAATGGATGACATATTCAATGACTACGTGTTGAACCCAAAGAAATCGAAATTGGGTTAAAAAGTTCCCTTGAAAGCCTAACGACATCACATCAAAATGAGTTGATGAGAGATAAAAAGTGTATCTCATCACTTGGACATAAAATTTACATCAATAAGGATGCATGAGAACATATCCCAACATAAAAATATGTAAATTAAAAGACCCAATAAAAGAAGTCTTTTAAAAAAGAGGAGGGTGAAATGTTCCCTTACCGACTTGGGTATCTTTCAAAACATACACCCCATGAAAGAAAGACAATAGGTCATTGATGTAAATACTCATAAACGAAATTATATTACACAAAGAGTAGAATAATGGGAAGTACATACACCACTCAATGGAATTTGTGGCAAATGTAGCATAAATCTCACGGGAATAAAAGTGAGATGAAAAATCCCTCATGAAAACTCGGTAGCCTAACGGCGCCACATAAAACTTCCGAATATGGATTGATGAGATCAAATAGGGTATCTCATCACATTACAATATAATTTACAGAAAGAGGAATATAAAATAACATCCCCCAACATTACAAATAGGAGCTTAAAAGAAGTGACATAAAGGAGAGTACTTAAAAAGAAGAGAGAGGTTAGATCTCTTACGAAAGTTCGGCAGCCTAACGGCGCCACTCAAAACTTCCAAAATGGATTGATGAGAGAGAATAGGGTCTCTCATCACATGAAAATAAAAATTACAGTAAGTTTAATATAAATTATCATCCCAATAACAAGAAATATGAGCTTTAAAAGGAATGACATAAAAGTGTGTACTTAAAAAGAAAGAGAGGAGTAGGATCCCTTACCTCGGGTCCGACTTGACTCGATCGTTCTTTAATCTCCTGAATAATAAACTTGAGTTAATTTCTAATTCCTTAAGAACCTTTTTCAATTTCATTATTACTTTTATACCACTTATTACCATGTCATAAACATTATGTAATCATTTAAGTTAATAATATTTGTTTTGCCGATATTTGGTTCTTAAGTCGAAAGTGGACTTCTTACAATTACATGTTGTTCGTGTGGCCAAATGTTTATTATATCCAGAATTTTATTCATTATGTAGATATCATATATGTCATATATATCCAGTACATGCATGCATTTATAACATTACATAATCATTTAGAGGTAAGAAATGAAATGCACCGTTCATGGAGACGGTAAGCCGTACGTACGCATGAACGCTACTTTCATTTCTATTTCGTATTTTATAGAATGGAATAATAATGATATAAAGGTATATTATAATTCCAGTATAATATCATATATAATATCATATTTCCATCCTTTATACATCCCACATATGGTATTTAACGAATCAAATCACTTTGAGGGGGCTGTAGTCCGCACTTCCTTAAATGAAGATATCGCGTATACCCATAATGGAAGCCATAAAGGTAAGACAAAAAATGAAAAATACAGAAGCATAAATAAAACATAAACATATTATATATCATATATAAAAATAGTGACATTATAATGGCCACCTTTGAAGGTGTTAAATGAGTATTGAACAATCATCATTTCAGGATGCAGAATTTCACCATCCACGGAAACCGTATGTTCTTTAACCATTTGATGTAGTTGTGTAAGAGTGTAGCTCGAATAAATCTTATAAAAAAATCCTAGTATATTTAATATACTGGTGTTGTTAAAAAATAAGTAAATAAAAAGAGTTTAGGGGGTTGGAGAAGCAAAATAAAACAAATGAACATGAGAGAATGAATTACCTTTAAAAGTGTAACTCCTTTTGATTTGAGCCTAAAGGCTTCCTTTAAAAGGATTCTTCCTAAAGGGAATCCTCTAGGATGAGGATAGGGATGTGGAGAGAGTAAATGGGCAGGGTTTTGCCGATCCAAAGTCTTGAGGAGTGTGTTAAATGAGGTATAGGTGGGGGCCTTTTATAAGAGGAGAGGAGGGGCACTTTTGGAAAGTAAAGAAATATTACTTTATTTGAAAATGTGTTTCGGTTTCAAAAGGTCCCACATTGATATAATTCATGGATATGGTGATAAGGCTTCGAAATCCACTCATCCAATAAGTTTTGGACATGTGTAGTTCATAGATTTTACATTATCTTTCCATTTTATTTAAATCGTCAAATAATGATGTCATCGCTGCATCATTATTATGTCATAAATAATTTAATTTATTTAAAGTCTAAAAATTATAAAAAAAGTATTATGATGTAGGAAATCTTTTTGTATTTCCAATGAATATTTATAATAAAAAAGATGACTTGTATAACCCCACTTAAAAATTGTTTTAGTAAAACATATCATGTTTGTGTCAATTTTACTTTTACATTAAATAAAATTTTATTTATGTCATTTCCCAACCAAAGTAGATCCATGGGGTCCCCAAGTTGACCCATGGCTTGTCTTGGTCGGCCATTATACAACCGATGAGGGTAAGACATGTTTCAAGCTCATCTCATTTTATTAAAGCATTATTTTTACCTTAAACTACACTGATTACCACTAATCGCGATTAAAAACTTAATAAGTTACTATTCACCAAAAAATTATTTTAATCTCATTGAACCACATTTTACTTCTTAATGACAACCATGTATGTCTGATTTTTGAAAATCAAAACACAATGATGGAAAAATTTCATTTAAACGGAAAATCAGTTTTTATAAGTACCACTTAGTGGTTTCACTATTCATCAAAAATTGATGTTTTTCAGAAAAATCCCAAAAATTCACCCTAAGCTATATTTGATATTCTGAATTCAAAAATGAAGTCCATTTTACAAAATTCAAAACATATAAGTCACATTAATTAATTTAATAATTAATTCCCACTGTCATGTCAAATAGCGTGTTTTATGAAACAATAAGTATCAAAAGATTGACACTAGTTTAAGTCTGATTTCAAAGTGAAATTGATTCCAACGAACACTATTGGATTTAATGGTAAAAATATTTTCTAATTTCACTTTAAAACCAATTCAAAATATAATCTAATCATATAAATAAATTAGATTAAAAAGTGGTTTTGAATTAAAATACAACATTTTACACTATTCATTAAAAAAATGAACTTTATCGGAAAGATACCAAAAATTAACACAAAGTAAATTTTGATGTCCCGATTCTTAATAAGAGTTTTATTTGGTCCAAAAGAATGTATAAGAGTGATCAATACTATATTTAATGATGGTTCGCCATCAAAAGGTGATAAGTGAACCTTTAGTGAAAACTAGGGCATATACGCCTAAAATTGAATTCTTTCCGTATTTTAAGCCATTATCTTTTATTGGATAAAAGTAAAAACATTTAAAAACATATATAATCATATTTCAGTTATTTATATCCATTCCCGCCATTACAACAGCTACATTTTAACTACCATTTAAAATAATATTATTTTATTATTAGAGTGCAACGTAAGATTCCCAAGAAACTCGTTGTTGCGTGTTGGGTACGCCATCGAGCATAGCATCCCCTTTAAAGTTATTTAAATATTTTCTTCACAAATATGGATAAATATGAAATGTCATATTCTTTATTTACCTGGGGTGTTACAATCACAAGATAGGTTCTTTGAACCGTTTTTGTGTCTTTATAAGAAGTATCCAATGGATAAGAAACTGGTGCTATGTACCCTTTCTATAATCCTCAAAGACAAAAACTAAGAACACATCCATGGTTAGGTGAAGAGGATCCACAAAAACCCCTGGCCTGAAATAACCCATGCTTCTCTGGTAGGAACAAGAGTTTGATGATATCTTGAGACAGTGTGTGCCTATGTGAAGAAGGGTTATTAAAGAAGGATAAAATATCCAAAGTCACACACCAATTCGGGTTTGAATAAAGAGACATATAAAACCCAATGTAACCCGAATGATGTACATGCACATATATAAAAAAAACAAATTAAAAGAACTAGTGTGTGTGTGTGCTATAAACCAAAAGGGAATAAGAAAAATGGAAAAGAAGAAAAAGGTAGTGTGTCTGCTCAAAAGATTTCACCCATTTGGTTTTTAACACAAGAAAGAAGAAAATATTCAGCATGCATGCATTCATGCACATGCACACGTGAAGCACTTAAAAGAAGATATTGTGTGTGTCCATTTTGAGAAAGATAAATATAAGAATACAATACATGTGAAAATCATGAGAGACATGCATGAAATCATGTGTAAACACTTGTACATGAGATAATAAATTGAGATATCAAAAATAATAATTTTCGATTCCATGAAATCCCGGAATTAAGGAGATGATAATTGAGATGGAAGCCAGACATAATTAAAGATGTTTATCTATATGAGTTTTCAAAAATTGAGAGTCCAAGAAGGCAGACTAAGCTGATATTTTGAATAATAACACTTTAATTCTAGGAGAGGTTGTGTGCACCACTTTCACACATATTAGTGAGGTCTTGTATTCATCAGAAGAAGAAATAATTGCCTGAGCATTGTTGAGACTGAGGACTGATCAGAGAAGTGATCAGAATTATTGAGCAAGACCAACGTACCATACCAAAGGCTGTTAAAGATTCTTGAAGAGATACACAAGAAAGTGTGATTATGAAAGCCTGTGTGGAGAGATCATAATATCACATACATAGAATCATGATGGAACAAAGAAGGAAGTTTCTCATGTGACTCATGAGCTAGAATAACCCTTTGAGATTCAGGGAGGAGAAGAAGCCTTCAATAGGACTCTGAAGAAGGACATTGTACTCTGGTAGCACTACGATATGGAATTTAAATACCCTCTTGTAGGACTCAAGAGATATATAATGGGACTTTGTATCTACAATTGTAATTTTTATCAAGATTATTGTAGATAACATATGTTGGGGGGGACAACAAACATAGAATGGAGTGGGTCTTTGAACTGAACCATGTAAATCCTTGTGTTCAGTACCTTTACATTTACTGCACATTTAAATGTAAGTCTATGAGATAGAAGAAGATTCTATCTAAGATTTAACCATCTTTATTGGTTTAATTGAAAATAATCAATTTGTAAAAGACTTAAAGGGATCAGTGATTCACCCCCTCCCCCTCTTAGTGATTCGCAATGATCTGGGAACATCAGTTACATTATCTTTTAATCAATTTTTTGTGTGTCATATAGTATATCAAACTTAACATTATTCTTTTAAAAACGTTAGGTGTTACATTTTTTCACCTTAAATATATTTTCCCCTTTTAATTCTTTTTTGGTCATAATTGTTCAAAACATAGTTGAAATCCCACATCATTAAAAATTATTAATAAAACATCCTACTGATAAGAGATAAATGAACATATGAATGTAATCTTTAATAAAAAATGAATATGTTTCCAAAAAGTAGATCATTGGGGGGAAGTAAAAAATTATACATTGAAGAAAATAAAAAATAATTATAGAGAGTGACATATATCACTGATTTTATGAAATTTAAGTTTCTAGAAAATTTAAAAATAAAAAAACTATAAACATGTGATGAGTGAAAGGACCTTCAGTTCATCAAAAATTACGGCACGTGGATAAATTTATTCATTCATGATATTTTTCCTGGTTTTGATGAATTCCTTTACCATCTAGAATTTGAACATACAAAAATATTATTACTTGAAATGTATAACCTAATCTTTTGTATTTATATAGATCAACATAAAACCAATATCTCACTACAAGAAATTAATATAAAAATTTATTTTTTATTCCTGAATGTCAAAAATTAACTTTTAATGTATTCAAAGATATATATAAGAATGGAAATTAATTTATCTAGTCTCAAGATATCTTACAAGACTCTAATTGCTTTCATGAGTTATCCCACAATACATCAATTTATTATACATATGTATTAGTATCCATAGATCAATGATGCATATTTGAAAAATAGATAACATTAAGACTCATCCCAAATATGTCTACAACAATTAAAAGTGCCAAAATTAAAATGGATGGTCAATAAATTTACAAAATCAACCTAGAATATTCTCCAAAAAAAATGAATATCTTAATTTAACATTCAAAATTTTTGAATACCTTGATCACTATATGATTATAATGATTACATAAAATATTTTATAAATTATTTTCCTCCTTATCCCATTATAAAAATATAAAATTATTGAATTTATTGTTTAATCCCACTAATTTATTAATCTTCTGTAGAGAGAACATAGACCATTAAATCTTGAACCAATCCCATGGTCAGTAATAAAAAACATGAACATAATATTATTGTCTCAACATTAATGTAATATAAAGTGTAATATTCCCTCAGTATTGGGTGTTCCAAAAATATTTACATTCAAATGAATAAATTTTTAGGGTTATTGGTGAATTTTAACATATGATTTGAGTTCCATAAAGAAAACTATTGTAGTAAAAACATTATATGTTTTATTATTATTATAATATGAATATCATTGAAACATAATTATTTATTCAAAATACACAATTACATTAATCCTTACAGTTTGGAAGTATCAATATTTTAATATTTTCCATGATCCATTATCTTCAAACTAAATATTTTATTTTATTATTATTCTAGAAAATAAATATACAATACCATCGCGGTCTAAAAAAACGAAGCCCGAGGGTATACCTTAAAATAATAGCCACACCACCATTGGGAAGAAAACCTACGGTAAAAAAATCCATGAGAGGAATTCCTAGGAATCCATTTAATCCATGAAATCATCCACATGGACTACTTTAGTCCACATATAGAGGATATCTGTGTCCTTGGAAAGCATAGCCTTTCGCTCACGGATCATGTTAGTGATTTTACATGGAAAATCTGTGATGCTGATATGGGTTCCCCAAATAATTTTGGAATTTGTTTCCATAGTAGATATGAATATATTATTTGATTTTGGGAGAGTTAGGGTACTATGAATGGAAAACTTATCCTCTATAATTGGGTAACTAAATCCATAATAAAGTAGTAAAAGATAATATCATCAACCTATTAGCATCATAGACCACACCACCTTCATTCATGGAACCATAACTACATGCACCATCGATGTTGACCATGACACCAATGACAGGAGTGGACAAATAAACATAATAGATCATATTCATATGATTGGAAGGGACTGGGGAGATTCTGATGGGGTAAATCTCTTATGGGAGGGATCCTCCTCCTATTTCATCTAGAGACCTACCAGATCAGAAATAAAGAACCTGACCAGATATGGGAGGACCATATTTGGCTTGGTTTCACTCTATAAAAATAAATGAATAACACTATTCTAGAATATCATAATCAGGATTCTATCATATTCAACCACACAACTGATGTCCTTTCTCTCTATACAATAGTAATACTATGATTACCTTCACGTAAGTAACAATGAGTGTCTTTACACAATAATAACACATGTTAAAATCATTCTATCACTTCTTCCCTTTATCAATTTTATTATGAACCATCCTATTATTCTATTTTTCTTCCATTATAATGTTTTTGACATGGATAATTATTTTCCTATATTGATATCAAATCATACTATATACTTATATGATGATATTTTTTGACACTAGTTCTATCCAAAGAGCTGAACAAAAACCATCAATTAAATAATATATCATTCTCATTGGATTTCATATGTAGTCCATAGCAATAAATGATCACAATTTATAGTTTGATTCATATATAAGAACATTATAATATTTTTTTGTCTCAAAAACAAAAATTGTATTTCTATATCAAATCATTGTTCTCATAGAAAATATTTCTTGAAGAAAAGTTCTATAAAATAATTCCACTCCATGTTCCCTATTTCCTCTTTATCCATAGTGTTTTGAATAATTACTTCCATTTATATTAATATTTTGAGGGTTGATAAAATTTTTAGGAAACTCCCTTCCTTTCATTAATTATTAGAGAGAAAAATTTATTCTACAAGGAATTTGTCAATTTCATAGATACAAACGGATTGGTTGTCCCAATTAATGATAGAGATTACTGATTTATAAATTCGTCTTAATTATTGTCCCATGTTGTGGATCAATAAGATTCTCTATATAAGAAATTTTGTTTCTCATAATGTAAGTGAATTTATCAAATATGGTTATATATTGAACATACATATCTTTATCTCTATCTCAATATTATTTATATTTTATAGGAGGTAATACATTACATTGGGTAGGTTCATTGATATAGTTCCCATTCCATACACTAGGATAAATTTCAAAACAATTTAATACACTAGATTATATCATAATGAAACATATTATATAATCCCTAAAATAATCAAATAAATAACATAAATTGAAAAATTCATGCATAGCTAATCAATTAATAACAAACATGGATTCCTTTAGAATGTTTTCAAATCATAAAAAATATTTTCAAATCCTTAATAATGGTTTATAATGTAAATATTGTAGAGACCCAAGGATTGACATACATGGACATTACATTACTTTTGCGGAATACTTAGTACATAACAAAAACACACACACAAAGACCGTAATAGTTTACTGTATTTGGAAACTCGGAATATAATCTTCTAATCATGGTGAAATATCTTCAACATCTCCCATAAAGATCTTTCTTTTTTTACCTAAAACATTTATTTATATCCTGGGGAAAAGAAAACATAAAAGGGTGAGCTCAAATGCTCAGTAAGGGTAAACAAAAGAAATATAAATCACATCATATACATAAGAGCATAACTTTTGGAAATCTTAACCTACAAAAGAAATCATAATTTCATAACATGGGATAAATCATAGTAGTGAAATTTAATCCCAATAATCATAACTTAAAACATGAAACTTTGTGGAATACACACATAATCATAGAGAATCATTTCTTATTAGTCAAGACTCAATGCCAAGACTATCTTAGTGGACAAAGTCTATTTCTGAATCGAGTTCACTCCTCGTTTCAGTCCTGTTTCATTGAACCGGTTTAACCTGCCATTCCAGCCATGTCTATCTCATGAGATATAAAATCTTTACCCAATTCATTGGAGGGAGATATAGGTACCACCCATCTCTTAATGATACCATTCTTATGTGTGCCACAAAATCATAAATCATACATCATTGCATAACCCATGTAATAAAAATGGGAATATTATACATTGTGACATCATAAAACAATTCATATAAGATAAATGAATTCATAAAAAATAATTCCATCACAACATAATCAAATCAATGTAATAATATGGATAGAAACAGAACCCTTTATTATCATATATGGAAAATAATTTTGATAAAACACTTGAACTCCATTCTTGAGGAAAATATCTTTTCTACATCAAAAACACTTTTCCTTTCTTAATATGTCATACAATTATAAACTAAAAGAAGTTGATTAAAAATAAACTTGAAAATTTGTAAAGGAAGCTTCTTAGAAATAATTTTTTAAAAATCCATTCATGCCGTATAAGTTAAAAGAAAACATTCTTCTCGTACTTTTTTTGGAAAAGTCAAAAAGTACCTCGTATGAAAAACGGAAAAAGATTTCTTTCATATCTTTTACTAAAAACTCACCGAAGTGTAAAATTGGATATAAACTATTGTAGAAGGATATAAATATTACATATTGGGGAAACATGGATGTGGATGATAAAATACACCCCAGTAAATACCAATGTTTAAATAATCTCGGATAAAAATGAGATTGTGATATTTCCCTTACCTTAGGTCCGATTTGCTTCGTAAGTGTCTGAAACTCCTGTATAATGATTTAAATAATGTCATTGACTTATTCCACAATAATAATCATTGTTATGATATCATATATGGTTCACATATGACTTTATATTACCTGTTCTTTTGTAAATTCCATGTTAAAGAGCGTTTTGGGTAAAATCGGTTCATTTGTCGTCCGTGTTTTGACTTGTAATTATTCATATGATTACACAGATAATTATTACATAATTAAAGAATATAAAACATTATTTATATATAATATATATTCACAATATACATATATATAATAGATCATTAAATGGAAAGAAATACACCATTCATGGAGACGGTAGGCCATACGTACGCATGAACGTTGTTTTCGTTTCCTTATTGAGTTGAATGGAATTAAGTAGATGACATACATATATATACACATAAATACAGTATCATTATTATTTCATATATTTCATGATTAATTATTATATATACTTTATAATCAATCATGAATGGTTAACGTGGAGAATGAATCCCATCACGTCGTGGAGACGGTAGTCCGTACGTACGCACGAGCGATGATATCATTCTCATGATCGTGGAATTGTATTTGAGTGTATGTATACTATTTCAGAATCAATATCACTTTACAATAATCATATATAGTTATTATGTACACCATTATACCCATCCAAGTAAGGTGGTGGTGTAAAATAGATTACACCACGACGTGGAGACGGTATTCCGTACGTACGCACACACGATGATTTCATTTTCCATAGGATGGATAAGAGGTGAAATAGGGTTGTTTCATATTTATAATAACATATCAGTATATGAGGTATACTGATGTTATTAACTCATAATGAAACAACCTAAGAAGAAAAGGTGGAAGAAGAAATAAATTTGAAAGAATTGGTAACGGACATTACCTCTTCTTTGAAGCGCCTCTTTGAGTCCTCCTCTTAGGACACTAAAATTGGTCTTTGAAGAAGACCAGAACCTCTAGGATGTTTCTAGGGAAGTGGAGAAGAGAATATTTCAGGGGTTGTCCGAGCTTTAAGGCTCAAAGTGGTGTGAGGAAGAGAGGGAGGAGGTGCCCTTTTATAAGGGAGGAGAGGGGCTCCTTTGGAAAAACTAAAAATATTATTTTATTATAAAGCCAAATTGGGTTTTAAATAGCTCCAAATTGATTTATTCGAAGCTAAGGTAGGGATGGGTCGAAATACTCTCATAAAATAGAATTTAGACAAGTTTAGGTTCTTATATTAAACTTATCATTTATATTTAACTTTAAGTTAGATAATTTTACTTTTACCGTGTCTTTTTGTGTTCTTACACTGTAAGGTTAATAAACTTACTATAACAAGACAAACGAACCCCAAGATGTTTATTATTAATATATATAGCCTTATCTAAGTAATTTGGCCGATCTGTATATTTTTAAGAATAAAATAACAATTAATAATATAATATATTTTTTAAAAACTATTTTATGTCAATTTTGACACTATTTTGTAATTGATTTTTGTGGAAATCATAACAGAATGATTAGTTATAAAAAAGTTAATTAAATCAATAATAACATGTCATATTAACCTATAAAATTTTTTGATTTCTTAAAAAGTCTTAAATTACATTTATTTGGGTATTTATAACATCAAATATGTCAATATTTCATTAATAAGATAATTACTGCATCATCTTTGTGTCATAAATAAATTGACTTTTTTAATGTCTAAAAATTACAAATAAAATATCATTATGTAGGAAATCTTTTTAGATTTCTAATTAATATTTATAGGTGAATTTATCTTATGTATATCCCTATATTAAAAATGATTTATTTATTAAACATTGATTTTAACTATTTTAACCCTTCTTTAAATAAATTAATAATAAATGTCCTAATCTAATCCAAGTGGGCCTAAATGGTCATATTTTATTCCTAAGGTTGTTTTTGGTCGAATTACACTTATCCAATATAATTAGGACATGTGTTAGGGAAATAATAATAACATTTTACCCTTAATTACCCTATTTACTTATAACCGTGGTAAATAAAAGTAAAAAGTTATTATTCACCAAAAATTATTTTCATCTCATTGAACCACATTTTACTTACTGACATCAACCGTGTCTCTCGAATTTTTGAAATTCCACTCAGAAAAGCGGTAAAATTAAGTTTTATGAAAAATTCATTTTTTTAACTACCACTTAGTGGTTTCACTATTCATCAAAAAATGAAAGTTTCCATAAAAATACCAAAAATTAGGCCTAAGAAATATTTGATATTATGAACTCAAAAATGATGTCTTACCAAATTCAAAACATATCAGTTGCATTAATTAATTTAAATATTAATTCCCGTCGTCAAAACAAATAGCATGTTCTTAAGAGATAATAACTATCAAAAGATTGACACTTGTTTATTTCTGGTTTAAATGTGAAATTACATCCAATGACCAACATTGTATTAAATTGTAAAAATATATTCTAAATATACTTTAAAACCACTCAAATTAATAATTTATCACTATTAATTATTTCGATTAAAAAGGTTGTTTTTAATTAAAATTTAGTAATTTTCACTATTCATCAGTAAATTAAAGTTATCCGAAAAGTACCAAAATTTCACCCTAATCTAATTTCAATATTCCGGATCCAAAAATGAAGTCCATTTTGAAAGATAAAATTTATAAAATTTAAAAAGTGGGTATTACTATTCATAACGGCTAGTTCATAATAATATTATAATAATATCTCGTTTAGTGAAACTCGGTATTGCGTACTACACACGCTATCGAGGAAGGTCGTGATTGCGTGTAATGCAAGGCAAGTCAGGGATGCATGTTGTGCAAGCTCCTTTTGGTGTATCGTACAACACAAGACATTAATGAAATTAAAAAAAATCATAAAATCTTAGGGTGTTACAAATATTGATTATACTTAAAATATCCCCTTCGAGGGTCAATCTATATTCACTGTATGTCCCATTTTCAACCATCGACTAATGATAAAGTGAACCCCAATGTGTCTTATTTAGATTTATTACCCTACTTACATTAACTCTAGGGAAATGTACACTATTAGTATCTATATATGGAAGTAATTTGGGGAAAATTACATTATTTATACCTCACAAACAACATTGTATGTTATTTTGTACTAATCACCAATGTTTATCATAGGATTATGTTACATAATATATGTTTTCCTAAATCAAGTTCCCTTGATATCTACTAAACATTAATTGATACCAACATTAATGAACCAGCCCCTAGTAACCTATAGATGGTCATTAATTTATTAATTTTTCATTAGATACAAAAAATAATACATAAATGGGATTAAAAATTTTGTATTCATAAAAAACTAGATACATACTTTAATTTAATTTTACAACTTAAAACAGAATGATTAGAATGTATTCTCATAAATTGATTCATTATTTTCTCTAGCATACAATAGATATAAATCATAATATGCATCTTGGCATCCTAGAAAAATAAACATAAGAAATGGATGATCAAATATTATTATTTAAGGTATTAGTATAATAGAATGTATTGTGAATAAATAATGGATACAAATATATATTGGTTTATAATAGGTACATATTCAATTTATGAAATTTCATGAGCATATGAAGTAAGGAATAAATGTTGATCAAAAGATTTCTTATAAATAATTTCATTAGCATGAAACATAAACAAGTATATTCTAAATAATCTAATAAACTCATATATCATCCAAAACTAATCAAATAATGAGGTAATTAATAATTCTAAACAACATAACAACTATTTCATGGCCCAATGCCACGAAATATTACATTAATAGTTGTGGCATCAGCCCAAAACATAAGATAGTTTTTCTTAAGAGACCTACATAAGCATCAAGGAGAAACTGTATCCCCAAACTATAACTAACTGAATATAATTTATTCCTACTATTAATGGGTTAATTCAAAATCAACAAAAAAAATCTTATTAAAAAACTAACATATGAAATATTAATAATTACCTGAATCAATAAAAAAATTATAAACAACTATATATAATATGGTGAATGTTAATAAAATTTTACATCTTCAGTAAAAATGATTATATTCCATAAAAATAAAAAATAATAATTATATAAATATGAAATACCCCCAATGGATCATAATTACAAGAAAGGGTTAATGTCATCGATGAATAGAAATTCTATAAAAATTTCATAAAAAAAATCCCCATAAAAATATTATTTTTATTTTTAAAATATTATTCAAACTAAATGTTCAAAAAAAATTAAAAAATAATTTTAATTAAATATAGCCTCCTAAGAATTGAAATTATTCTTTAAAACATTTATTGGTCATAATTGTAATAAATTCCATACATTTCATACACAATGAAATAACTACTATAACATTTTTGTTAAAATAATTACATACCTTCTTAGGAAAATTACATTAGGATTCATTTGAATATTTTATGAAAATATGGATAAAATTTTATTTAATATATAATTATTAATTATATGAAAATCAATAATATTTTTAGAAAATACGGTTTTAGTGGATTAAGGATTTTCAATAAAATAATGAAATAATGGCATATTTTATTAAAAACATTTTCTCAATCATTTTAAGTACCAAATATTTGAAAATAGTACCATTAATTTAAAATTTAATTAATAACAAGAGGATATTAAAATATATTATATTCTTGAGATATTGATAATAATATTTCATTATCCAAAATTTCATCATAAACAATCCTTATATACAGTGATATTAAAAACATTAACCATTACAACTTTGGTAACATTTAAATCATAAGAACTGTGAAAGAAATAACTAATAATAAATTATTAAATTCAATTAGTTACATTTAATTATGATATTAAATATTATATTGGAATAATATACACTATAAAAAATAAAAAATTAGTGAATATGTAACAAATCTCATAGAATTAAAAATTGGATGACAAACCATTAAATAAAATTTGTTTTTTATATGTGTATATACATCAGGTATAACAAATAGTTATTTCTTAAAAATATATTAAATAAAAATAAAAATATATCTAATATAATATATTATTTACTTCTAGTGTTTTATGAATCGTATTTGAACCACTCTTTGTTAAAAGAATTGTTTCAGGTGACAATTTCTTCATTTATCATATATGTTTTAGTTCATTAATTTGTGTCCTTTTAAATGTATAATTTTAAATAATTTATAAAATGTGAAAAATGATAAAAAAAAATATATATATAAACTTTATATTTATTTTAAGTAATATATAAATTCTAGATATGAGAATTGGTTTAAACCATTCAGGGAGATGATAGATCAAATGTACCCATGAACATTGTTTCTATTTTCATGATGAATAAAGAAAATGGAAAATAAATATTAATTAATAATTAAATAATAATTATTAATTTTTATATATAATTTATATTAATTTTTATCTATCATACTACCGTTCCTGTGAAAAATTAATTAAAAACATTTCACATCATTATATAAATACCGTAGTCCACACAAATGCATGATCGACATTATTGGTTTCCCAAAGTATTGGAATTTATAAATTTATATGTGATATTATAATCCATTAAGTATATTTAGTTCATAAATTGGTCATATATTCATTAACATTATCCTTACAACCTTCTATGAAATGTGTATTCAAAAAACCAATCACATCGATTCGTTTGGTTCTAGTCCAACGTACGCACGAGTGATGTTATCGTATCCTGCACAGAATTGAAAGTAAGAAGTTATATGTGATATAATAATTAAATATGTATAATTATTTAATAAATATCATATTAATATATTAAATACATAATTATATCCATCATTTAATTATCATGATGGAAAATAATTAACATCAGTCTGTTAGGTGGTAGTCTGTCGTACACATGAACGACACTTTTGTTTCCTTTTTTATGTAAAAGAGATGGATATAGGTAATTACCATAACATAATAACATATTTATATATGGTATATAATGTTTTTATTCTATTATTATATTTTTAATATGATATTCTGATTGAAAAATATTTAAATTGAAAACAAATTGTAAGAAATATTACATTTTCATTGAAAACCACTATTGGTTGAACTAAAGCCTTCATATATTGGATTTATAAAATAACCATGTCCTATATGATGTGGGGAGGGAATAAATAATGTTATTTTGGTAGGTATTAGACAAAAAATTAATTCTGGAACCGTTATGAGAGGGGATATGAGGAGGCCTTTTATAATTGATGGATATTACCTATAAGGAATTTTTGAAAACAATAATGTGAACAAATATTTTTCACTTTCCAAATGGATAGAAAATGCCACATTATCAAACCATATTGGTATATTATTAATATATGGAATTAAAATAGTTTTTGAAAAAGTTATTATGAAACTTAATCACATATCTTCTAATTTTAACAGTTGGTATGCCTATTTTCACCTTAACCTCAATAATTAATTTTTATTCTTTTCACTATTCAATGTCGTTAAACATTCAGAATTAATTATTATATAATTTTAATTATTCTAATTCAAAATATTCTATAAGTTTTTAAATATTCAAAAAAATATGGTATAATTTATTTTAAAATTAAACACATATATGTGTCAGAAAATTGTTTCATAAAAGAAACAAAATTAAAAATCATGAAAATTTATGACATTAAAATATCAATAAAAAATGATTCCAAAGACCAAAATTAGTTATATTGAATTTCTTTGGACTAATTATACATTAAATCAAATTTATAATTTAATTTTTTATAAAATAAATTTAATAAAAATTTGGTTTTAAATAAAGATTTTTATTTTTCACAATTCATCAAGAAAATAAATAAACATTCAATAGTATTTTAAAAAAATTAACAAAAGATAATATAGAATACAGATTCTCAAAATGATGTTTATTTTATATTTTTTTAATTGGAATAAAAGTAATCTAAAATTATTTAGGAAAATCATGAAAAAAAAACCTTTTATAACAATATAATTTTTCAAAAAAATTTCTTTTTGTTTAAAGCTATTCTTATTTTATATCAAATAAAAATCTAACTATTGAATTTGTTTTATAATTTTGTTACAAAAGATTTTTTTAATATAGATATTATTATTCATTCATGTCATCTTAATTGATTGGTTATAATGATCATGTTTAAATAGTAATATTTTAATAGAGTATCGTGTTTTATTTAAACATGAATTTTTTTATATCACAAGGTATATAAGAAATAAAATTTATTTAAAAGGAAATATATCAGAATGTCTAAAAGTTTTAAAATAACTCAAAATTTTGGTGTTCTATTCAATATATCCTATCGAATATTATTTTACCCTTTTAAAATCATGAGGGGGTTACACAATATCCCTATTCATTTTTTATGATATTTTACAACTAATATATTCTAACTTATGATAATTTTTTGATGTATTTTTACTTTTTTTTCTTCAGAAATCATGTTTCAAACCAATTCCTTCTTCCTTTAAGCGTACAATGATTCCTTAAAATCCTTTTTTAATTAAAATCCAATTTCATTATATATATATTTCCTATATATCCATGTTTTTAATTCCCATTAATATTATAATTTCTTTTGTAGAAATTACCATTTTTATTTATATGATTATCATTTCCCAATATTTATTCATGTAAAAATACTATTTTCGCGACCCCTCCCCCCAATGAGTACCCCTCCTCATACGACAAGGAGATAAGGGAGATGTTCACTGCATATGTCCCACCTCAAGTAGGCCCTGAGTTTGAGACTATCCCCCATGGTATAATAAGAATACATATATGAGGCATCACCCTCTATTTAAACCGGTATAAGAGAGAGATAAAATAGATTCCCCAATAAAATACATATCAAATATATTAAATAAATCTTATGTGAAAATATTAAATGTCATAAAGCACCTAACAACTAAAAATAATAATACATGTAAAAAAAGGTATTGACGGGGGTGACAAAAAATCCAAAATGGATCAAGAAAAACCATGATCATGTAAAATTGAGCTCAATTTTTAACCTAATCCAGCATACCTTGAAAATTATTAATATATACATAGGGTGGGAATAAGAGTATACTCAGTAGGATCCAATAAAAAGCCTCTATTGAAAAACCAAATGAAAACATGATAGAGAACATTGAACAATTTTGAAACTAACTCATCACCTAAACTAGTATACTATGTTCCCAGCCTCACCATTTCTAAGTCTCACCTAGAATAAAATAAAATATAGAATAAAATATAATAATGAAACATAAATGGTACCCCTATCCTGATTCCCGACTATTTTTCCTCTCTACCACAACATTTCACATTCTGATCCATCTCTCTTCAAAATAATTCATCCATATATACACCTCGGAAAGGCCTCACAATAAACATCCCATGAATCTCATTATCACATCATATCATCCACATATTATTATATTGTAACATATTTTTTAAGGATTTACCAGACCTTTTATGATGGGTATCATACATCACTTATTATTCCTAAATCCTTTATATCTCATACCCCAAGTATATACATCACTCCATCATATCCTATAAATGTCATGCCTATAATAATCCTCTGGATACAATATCAAGGGATTAATGTGTGTTAATAACCAAAATCTATCACATACCTCTACAAATATATATATGAAAATAACCACAATGAAATCCATAACAAGTAACTATGTAGATAAGAGATCTTGGATAGAGGGTATAATAATCCATCTATCCTCCCACAAGGATGTTATAGAAAACAAGCTCTTAAAGCTCATTGGAGGGTCATTATAATTAGCTATCATGGGTGGGTATCATATTGAATAATATAATATTCAATATATAATATAACCCAAAAACTATAGGTATAACCTAGTTTTAGACTCAAATGTAGCTATTGTTTCTTGACCGCCAGACTATGACTACAACGATCATATATCATATTAGAATGATATAATTAAATAAGATACATTATTTTAATTATTTTCATCAATAAAACAATTCAATACATCAAAATTAATTCAATATACATTATTTAAGAAAGAGACATATTAGTAATTACCTTGCATTAATCATCCAAATAATTTTCTAGAACTCTATGCACAATCCATCACGATTCTAGAGTAACTCAAGATTAAAATCTTTTTAGAATTTAAATTCTATCATTACCAACCCATTGGGTGATGAATTATTTATTAATTATTAAAATCTTTCCATTATTTAGGTACTATAGGATAACCATCATAATAACCCACCAAGAGTAAAAATGAAACCAAGGACACCAAAAATCTAGGAGCATTAGTGAATTGAATGTTGGTAAAACAAGCTACCCTATCACCATCCATTATATTGTTTTATAAGTGAGAATCACAGCACTAAAAATCACATCAATTGGAAATCACAAACTCAATGTTTTCCATATTCACTAGTTTTATACATGACGCCCACATGTATATCCCATTTCATATCACCATCATAGGAATCAACTACTATCACATCATCAAAGCCTCTCTATCATATCACATTTTCCATTTCATTTTGTTTCATCTTAAGAAAATGATACATCTAGGCCTCACTACCCCATATCAAATTAAATAGTTAATCCCACATCCGGAGAACATCACAATATAAAAAGAATAAAAAATTTCAACATGGATATCTTGGATACACAATGAATCATAATTCCTTCACACAAAAATGATATTGCACAAATCCAAACTCAATGGACTTATCCTTCTCAAGGATATAGGAAACACGTGCTTTATAAATTGTCTTTTTAATTATTTTTTCATATTGAATTAACTGATCTATATTCACAATTTAAAATTATAGGAATCCTTTGGAATTAATCTATAATAATAAATAAAATTTTAATCAGCCTCTTTTACTAAAAACATTTCCAAAAGAAAGCTTTGAGAGGTACCATTCTCAATTAACAAGCCTTTTTATTTCCACCTTCTCAAAAATTACTATCATGATTCACATATAATAAAAATGTTATTTATATTGAATAAATCATTTAATTATGTATGAAAATTTTGTCAATTTTATTATCATAAATTTATAAGTTAAAATATATTTATTATAACAGGTATCTTATTTAATTTTTATACCAATTAATTAATTAAATCAAGTTTTATGCTTATTAGCTTTTCCCATTTAGAACAACATGTTAATCTATAGAATATCATGAAATGCTAAAAAGTATAACTTAGATATAACACTATCCAGAAAACCAATCAGAATACCATTTTTTCAGTCGAATGAAACAACATATGGTCACTTTAATAGATTTATTTTTAATATATTTCAATTGTTATTAACGTATGTACACAACCGTACAAAGGGAAAAACAATTTCAAATTTATGATTGATATTAAATGAATAAGAGAGGACATGAATTCCCTACATTAATTATATAAACATTATTTAGAATATAATGTATTATTATCTTAGATCTAGATCAACAAACTCATAATATTTTCAACACTCCAAGGATGTCATACAATAACTATAAATGACAAACAAAAAATAAAACCCCATTAAAATGTTGGAGAGAAACTTAAATCAATGTAGACTAGACATTATATAATAATTATAGATGAAATGTTTTACAATAGTTATAAGTTACCTCTAAACCCTATTGGAAAAAGATGGAGAACCGTGATTATTCCCTATTGATGGGATTCCAAATTTCTTAAAGAGAGCATGGTGGATGTCCTTGAAATCAACAGACTGTATTAGAGTATGGGAAAACCTATGACATTACAAATTTTAATGGTTATATGGAAAGGGTATTTTAATATTGTTAAACCCTTTAATTTCATGTAATTATAATGTTTTATGGTCCACCAAAACAAGTGTCACATAAAATTATTTAATCCATATTTACTTCACATCGTGATGGGCATAGTGAGCTGTACACACAATTTCTGTCAATCGAACATTCACTGTACGAAATCCTTTCCTATCATTAATTATGATTAGATCATGATTTTAGTATCCAAACACTTTCAAACCAACTCTAGGCCTCCTATGAGGACCACCATATTATGAAATATGCAAAAGGTCAGAATACATGGATTCGAGTCCTTATATTATGTTCGTCTCAAATAATTTTACACATTTATAATATAATAAAAAAACCATAGAAAAAATAAAAACTTTACTACTAAATAAAATCCCTAAGATATCCCTTTCATGGATCTCACCACTATATGATCTCAACCACCTCATCATAATAACATAGTGTAACAACACAATCGATAAAATATTCTGCTAAACACACTCTTGGGGGAGATACCTCCCAAAAGAGAGAAAAGGAAAAAAATGAGGAAACCATGTAATAAACTATAAAGTAAATCATCCAAAACAATAATAACATATAAAAGATAATATATAAAAAATTATCATGTTACTAAGTACACAAACACAACTCACATTCTTAGGAACACTCCTCTATGCCATTATGCTGCCATAATTAATGATCAAAGGGGATTGAATTACCACAAAACACCTTCTCATGGTGGTACTAGACCTCCACATGATTATACTAAAAGGACTCATTATCATAAACATTTATCTAACCACAATTGATGAAATTATATTCATCATGAATATATGGAAAGAGTATAAATATTTGAAAAAATTATTATTTCTGATCATCTATGGGGGATGTTTCATCTAATATGCTAATACTCCATCATTATAGAACACCTAAAAGTATGAACCAGATGTGGAGAAACAATAATACCATGTATAAACCATCACTACTAGTGATGAGTGGTTCCATATTGAAAATGTGACCTCAATTGTCAAACTCCAAATGTCTTCTCCAAATATTGGCATAGTAATTTTGAGGATCCTATGTTTCCTACAACCTATCAAAAATTACCAAAATCAACCCTATAATATTTTTTTACCAGTTATTGCATATTGTGTTATACCTATCCAACCCCAGTTTAACATAATTACGAACAAAAAGTCTGTTTGTAAAAAAATTTCAACAATAGCATACCATGGGTTTAATACAAACTACTATAGTAAGAAACATGAATAAGGGTTTTTTACTCATCCAGGAACTTCCATAATATATGACATAGAATCATATTCTGTCTTCAAGAGTTTGGATTTTACATTCTATTTCATTGTCCTTTTATAGATGAGAAGCAGTTCTAAGGCATAACTTAGACAAAAAATCATGTTGTATAACACTCTACACGATGGAATTAATGTGGGGATCTAGATATGATATGATCTTTTATGAGACTCCATGAATTTTCACCACCTCCTCCTGATACTACCTAAATAAAAAATCCTTTTAGATCTACATATTGACCACTATATAGTGGAAATATTTCATCAAAGTATCCACTATCACCAATTGAGAATCATGGACTCTTTAATTAGAGGAAAATTAGAAACAATTCCGACGAATATGTTCTCCCACATTAACTTGGGAAGTTCTAATGACTGGAGAAAACATTTTCTATCGTGGTTCTCATTATTCACCTTATGGTATATCAAACATCGATAAATATTATCTATAACTTCATGCTTCAACCCAGACCCGAAAACTAACCTCTCATGACCTAGTATATCCCTTTCATTCTAGGATTTACCACCAATGGTAAGCTATTGAACAAAAAGAGAACAGTCTCATGCATCACATGACGTAGATAATTATACCTTTGAATAAAAAATATTGTTTTCTATCCTCATACCATCCATCATACGAATCACCAAAAAAAACTTTTCCCCTCGAGACCTCCATCTCAAAATCCCCCACCCATGACTCCACTACCTACTATGCCAAAAACAACTATATATTATTTGGACAAATAACAAATCTACCTAAAACCTCCCCCATATCTAGTTTCATCAATGATATATCTTCCATAACTCTCTATGAATTCCAAGATTCATCCACATCATTAATACATGACTTCCTTTTCACTGCATTAGATGAAACATTTCCCTTTACATTTATAGACAAAATATAATGATGTAATCCTATAAAAATTATATCCACCAATGCTTATATAAGTATTTATCATGCTATGGGAATAAAGAAATTAGGCTCATATGTTCTGTAAAAATAAAAAAACATTTGATGATAAGGAAATATCACCTTGACATCAATGCAAACACAATTTCCACCATCTCAAAATCATTGTTGAAATAGATACAATCATTGGTACAAAACTACTAGAAACCAAAAGAGACAACTGATCTATGCTACATAAGAACATAGAATAATAAAATATGGGAAGAATAAATGAAAACCTAAAACTAAACCCCCATAGGAAAAAGGAACTCAAGAACTATCAAAATTCTCTATTAGGTACTTATAATTCTCCTACCACTGGTCATTCCAAAATAATTCCTAGCTATTTCAAGTAAAGGTTGTCATATGAGTTGGAAGCAAAGTTTAATCGGATACGAACCTCCTAAAATAGTATATAAGACCATGGAATCTATTCGCCACTTCCACTATCCTCGTAGATATTCATGATACAACCACCAATATCATAAAAGTGTCCCTAACTTATCAATGATGGGGAACTACGTTCCCCATAAAATGGACTGCACAATCATAAAACACTCACTTGACTAAATTACCAAACTTATTTTCATGATGAATAAATCTCAAAATGGAATTAAAATTATCTAAATGCTCATAATCAGATGTGGTGTAGAGAAGGATGAGATTGATGAAAACCACAATGAACATAACTTGGAGCTCTACGAACACCGTGTTCATCTGCCCCAAGAACATGGATGGATCATTCATCGTAATGAATGACAACACAATGAACTCATAACTCCCATGAAATGAATAGAATGGTTAATTTTTTATACCATAATCCTTCACATACATCTGATGATATCCTTACTACAGAATGATCTTTCAGAAACAATACACTCCATTAATCTGATTGAATAAATAATCAATTGAAAAAAGAGGATATCAGTTTTTTACCATCACTAGTTTTAGGAAATGGAAATCAATACAAAGCCAGAATCCACAATAGACCATCATCAATAACAATACCAGTGAACCACAAGTTGACACACTTAGCTAAAAAATACATGTTTCAATAGATAATAAAGCCATATTTGTAGATATCACATCCTAGATGATTTTATCCTATATATATACATAGAGATATGATACTCAAGTTTCTATATATCATTCAAAAATTCAATCTCCCATTAACGGGATAATTCTATAAACTCCTCTATATTTAACTCAGGTTACCCTTTGAAATCCCTTGAAAACACCAACTCATAATCCATGGATAAGATCAACAACCCGAACCTCATAAAGGATATAGAAATACCATACCATTGAAAAATATAAGGGTATTTCTCATATAAAAATAGTGATGGATCTTAATCAGCATCATAGAAAAAAATTCCTTACTAAATAATTTTTAAATAGCATACAATGAATACATCCAATTCGTACTGAAGTTGATGTCACATTGATGTTTCCCCCAAAATAGTCAATCTACACTAAAGTAGTGCTACCCTATCACTAGTTAAACTTATATAAATACATCATAAAAGTATCTTGACCTGAAACTTATTTAGTCAACATGAAGGGAAATATAATCCTATATACCTCAACTCCAAAATCGTGGTTGATGGTAGGTTATATAGTGGAGTACATTTCTCCATAGTCAATAACTACATAAACTGGTGTAAAAAATATGAATAGGGGACTCGCATGACATTTATCTCACAGATGACTATATATTCAATATTATAAATCTTATCACATCCATTTTCAAGGAATCACTAACCCTGCCAATGACATCCTCCATGGCTGTACTCTACTATGTGAGGATGAGGATCATATTGGGGCTATACTGTTCATATCCCATCTATACTCTATTGATACCAAACTAGAACATCTTTTTTCTATTTAATCCTTTTAAACCGCCTCAGTGGTAGAACCTGAAGCAGAACACCTAGTGTGGGAAGAGGTTAAAGAGTGGTTGGGCACTCTTGCTACTGATGACCTTAACCTACACTAGAAAAACACGTGTCTAATCCATTAGAATTGGTCTAATAGACACATCACTTGGTGATATTAGATAAATATATATTTAACATACTATTGGATGAATCAAATATAATATTTTTAAGAAAATAGGATTCCTATACCACAGCCATACCTTGTGATGATCTTGTTGATTCCTCGCATTAGAAAATTTGTTTTTGGCTTGCATCATCTTAATAACACATACTCTCCCCATCACCTCAAGATAAATATTAAGTAAAAAAATTTGATATTGAAAAATTTATGAGGATTAAATGACTACTCAAAATTCCATTCATGGTCATCTCATCCAGCAAAAAATCTGAAGGATATATCATAAGGTTCCTGAAATGGATACCAAACTATCACATGATGGAACCCCCATGTTCAGGAGTAAGCATATTAATGTGGCAGACAACCATCACAGTTGATGAATGGAGATCCTCTCAAAACAGGTCTAAAACTATCACATAAGAATACTAACCCCTCACAATCCAAATAGTACTAGAACCACCACTACCTCAATGATCCACAAAAAATAGTCATAGCTAAGGGAAACCAATGATCATTATATGAATATATCAAATTGAAGGATATATAAATATCATAAAACCATTACTCTATGACCACATTGGAAATGAATCCATCAAACTTATATATAAAATGTCACTAAAACTAATTTAGTGGTCTCATCCAAGTGTCATCATAATTGAACTCAACTCTACGGTGGTCTGCTATCACATCTTGGTAAACATCTTCCATACATACTTGATGAGGATGTAGAACTGGAGTCGTTCCATTAAAAAATAATTTTTAGAGCTCCTAAACATGGAATATGTATTATTAAAAATTGATAATATAATTATTTGATGTATTGCTAATGTTTTAACATTTTCCATGGTCTGCCAATTTCAAACATAGGTACGAAGAAGAATGATTTATGCGCTTTTCCAAGGGATATCCCATGTAACCAGTATCCCTTAGTTTACAATTATTTATAAACAAAATTATTCAAGTATAAAATCACATGGGGTTTAAATAAATTTATTTTAGTTGGTATTCCATGATTAAATTACCTATTAATATTAGCTGACACTATTTCCCCGCCAACGCATGTAATATCACCTTTACCTAAGTCCTAATTTTATCTATTTCCTCAATCCCGGGTATTTGATACCACTTTATCATGACCCCCTCCCCCAAGAGTACACCTTAAGAGTCAAAATGATATATTGGAAATGATAACTTCCAATATATTTCATTTATTTGGATTCGAGATGGAGACTATCACTAATGGAATAGTTAGCATACATATGGGAGACATTACCCTCTAAGAGAACATGCATACTATAGTGATAATACTAATACACCAATAAATTCATACTAATATATATAAATCAAATCCCATGTTCAAATATTCAATTTCATATAGTACTAAGAAACCTAAATGAAAACAAAATCTACAAAAATGTTACATTAACAGTGACAACGAAGTGGTAAAATCTCTTAATAACCCATGATATTTTAATATCCCCCACGATCTCTAACCGAATCCAATTAAATATAGAAATATTATATATATATATATATATAATGTGAGAATAACAGTATACTATGATTGATCCTAACAGGAACCTCTCTTGTAAATGATATGGAAATCTTGATAAATCACAGTGAACAATAGTGAAAATAATTCATCAGATATAGTTGAATATAATGTTCCCAGCCTCACCCTACATATCCCACACATTGAATAACACCAAATAGATCATATAATATTATAATAGAAAATCAATGGTACCCCACCCATGTTTCCCCACTAATTCTACACTATGTCTTATTGTCACATTTATCTATTCATCTCTCTTAAAAATAAGCCATCACACAGATACCTAGACAAGGAATTACAACATAGACCTTAGGCATGTCATCATCAAAAAATTCCACCCACATATCTGTATATAGTGACATAGTCATTTAAGGGAGCCAACACATCCCATAGGATAGGTATGATATATCAGGTGTTATTGGTAAGTTCATAAAATCTTGTACACTGAGTATGTAACTCAATCCATCATATCATATACACATCATAAATATAATGTTCTATCAAATAATGTATTAGAGGATAAACGTTTGGGAATAATAAGAATACATCATATACCTCTACAAAAATAAATTATAAAACTAATAATCTTGCATACCCTCATAAGTAACTACTATGTTAAGAGATAAGGGAAACTAAAGGTAGTAATCCATCCATCCAACAACAATGAAGTTGGGGAACACAAAATCCAAGAGGCCACTAGGTGTCAGTTTCCTTAATCGTATGTGCAAAGTAGCTTATGAAGTCACAAATTTATAATATATAATATTAATAAAATAAACACTATGGGAATAATATTTTATTAGAACAAACTACATATAACATCGAATTAAATCCCATATATCACTAGTAAGACCAGATATCCTATATGAAAATAATCATTCAGGGATTTAAATTAATTTCAATATTTTCTTTCATCAATAATTAACATTATGTATAATAATTCATTATACATTAAGTAGCATAATGAAATATTATGATTACATTACTTTAATCATTATAAAAAATGTTATTCTCTTTGTCAAAATGAAAAACGAGTCAATGGTTTCTCAAGAGTAACATATTTTCATCATTTTCATTCCATCATTACATCCCATAGGGGATTAAATTAGTTATTCATTATTATCATCATTTAATAATAAAGGAACTATAGGAAACCCATCCTAATATACTACAAAGTGCAATCCTGAAACCAAGAACCCTAATCAACCTCAAAATGTGTGGAAAATAATATATATAAAACAACCCACACATCCATAGTCCATTAAATAAATTCCTATGTATGGACCCCAACTCTCAGCATGACATCAACATGTAAGCCCATATTCAAGCCATTCCATCATATCTAGTCCCATCCCTAACACTCACATACATAAACATATATAAATCACTTTCATAGGTGTTATCTATAATCACAATGTCTAAACATTACTACCATACCACATAATTCATTCAAGGATAATCCATCACAGGTTCTTAATACATTGGAGCTGCCCCACCCTACTTAACATCGTATAGTGAAGAGAATTTCTAGAGCACATCATAAGGAAGAAATAAAAAACATATCCAAAATGAAAATCATGGACATACATTATCCCATACAGCCTTCACATATAAAAGAGATCTAATGGCTCTAAACTCATGACACTTATCTTTCATAAATAAATGGGAACCTCAGGACCAATCATTTATCATTATTAGACAAAATGTTTTTATTCCATCAGGAATTAACCGATTCCTTTTTTATTGGTTCCAACCAAGGAAATCATTGGGAATTTCACTATTAATTGTTATCAGTTTTTAAACATGATCATATAATTAAAACTAGTGTCATAAAAAATTGAGAATAACCATTAAAAATTAATATGAATTTTAATTTCATCATTCTCAACAAGAATGATAATTCTTCACAACCATTAACAATTCCATTATCATGTGATATAACATTTAATTAAGTAAGATCAAGGAATAAAATTCTTTATCAAAAAATTACTTGAAACATTGGATTCATTAAATAGTTCCTTTTTTAAATTCTTAATCCAATTAATCAATTAATTATTTTTTTATGTTCAATATCATTTTACATGAATAACACTATGATAATCCATATCATAAAATTAAATTCTAAAAAGTATTATATAGATATTGCACTATCTAGAAAATAAAGAAGAAAACAATTATAATGGTAGAAAGAATAAAAATATATATTTCTATAACCAATTATTTATTAATCATGTTTAAAAATTATTAGTTAAATTCCATTTCTTGAAAAATTGATAATCCAGAGAAGAATTTATGATTTCACATAAATAAATAGTTGAATAAAGGAATCCCTTACCGCAAAGGAATTAATGTTCTATTTGTGAGAACAGAACAACATCATAGATCTTGATCAAACATACCATAATAGTTCCATATCTCAAAGGATTTTTCACCACAACTACAACAATAATAAGAAAAGAAAACCCCATTATATTAATGGAGTGAATAATACATATAAGGGAATGTAATTATGGGAAGATCAAGATCAAATAACCTTAAGAGAATAAGTAGAACATAACTCATATCACCAAAGATAAATGATGGAATTATAGGATTAATTAATGTTTAAGGGATTCCATAACTCTTATAGATAGCTCCAAAAATTTCTTGGAAATCGAGAGAATGTGGTGGGGTTTGAGAAAACCCAAGGCACTCTATCTTTTAAATGAATTTTCCACAACAAATTTTAATGACATGAAACTAATTTGAATTATGTAATTATTGAGTTTCCTATTCCACCTCGAGACATATCACCTCAAACAATTTAATCTAGATTTCTTTTACATTGTTATGTACCCCATGAACCAGACTTACTAAAGCCATGAACCGAACATTCATGACTTGAAATCCTTACACCTGATGAATTATCTATGATTATAGATTTCAATAGTGAAACTTATCTAGCCACAATATTGGCCTCCTCCAATAAACACTAGATTTATAAAATTAAAATGTGTTAATCTATATTGATATGGGAGCATACATTTCTTCATGATTTTTTGGATTTGGGTTTTTAATAAATTTATTTGAATTGTTCAATTGGATTTTCCTTCCATTCAACATAAATGTATTATTATCCACTCTAAAGTTCCATGTATTAAATTTTTTGATCATTATAAATGTTCCATTATTAGGGATTATTTTTAAATGTAACCATTATCAATATACTTTGACTTCACATTTTTAAAAAAAATTGTGTCTGTTGAAATTATCTATTATTATATATAATTTTAAAATTAAAAAATTTCAAGGTATCTTAATTTTTCCTTTTATAATAATTTTTTTCTATAGAAGGGAAATTTATTAGGAACTTCCGATAATAATGATTTCAAAAAATAATTATCTTCCCCATTCTATTAATATTTTTTAAGGTAATTTACAAGTCATATTTTACAACCATGTTTAAACGGTTTTGTTAAACTTTTAAATTTTAACATCTATTTACCCATAAAGGATTGTCTTTTATAAAGTAATTTTTTGATAAACCTATATATGATTTCATTATATGATTAAATTTGGAAATTGGGATTTCTAGTATCCTATGATTTCAAATGCCCATGACCTGTTCTGTTTATAAATGTTTCTAGAAACTCATTAATTTTACATGGGATATTAAAAAAAGGTTAATTATTTATTTTATTTAGCCGACATATATATCTATGATTACGAATAGGGTATTATATCTCAATATAATTCATTTGTTTATTTTTATACCTATGAAATATTCTTTAAATGACATTATGAGTTTTCTTACATAGGAATGTTCAGTATGGGTTTACTCACATTTTCATGCATGTATATAATGAGTTTGTTCCAATTTGTATTGGAATAATAACTATTCTCACACAAGATTCATATTCTTTTGTTAATTACACATTTCAATGTTATATAAAAATATGTCACTTATTTAATTTTTTCACCAAGTTATGAAATAATTTCAGGTTTTATTTAATTTCTATAAAGTGCCATGTTATTAGGATTATGACTTATTTTTGAATTATTTCACACTTTTATGTCTTGATATTATATTATAATATATTAATATTTATCTCATTGTGAACATATATTTTATACTTCCTTGATAATAATTTAATGGTCATATTATATATTATGAAGTTTTATGATTATCAACTATGTATTTTTCATATTTAATTTCGATATTTATGTATTTTTTATGTTTTCCATCATGTAATGATATGTTTAACCCTTAATAAGAATTTTAGGTGATCCATTTGTTATAATTCCAATAACAGGGTTATGAAGATGATTATATCATGTAAAATATTTTTAAAAGGGTTTAAAAATAATGATTATAGGGAAATGATTGTATGTGTAGTCAGATGATATATTTATATTTATACTTAATAAGACAATAAAATATTTATTCTTTAGGTTGTGTAATTTTTTTCTAAGATGTATCATCCTAAACATTAGTTTATTTTATTATATATGTCATATGTTTCATAAATCCATATATTTGGTACCATAGAATAGCATAGTTAGTTTTTTAGATTAGTTTAGTTATTTGTAAAATTATTTTAGTTATTTTTTGAGATAAGTTTTGTTATATTTGTTGTTAGTGTTAGAAAATATTATTAGAAACACTATATATGAGTCTATATATATATGATAATATGCTGAAATATCGAATTTTTTAGTAGACTGACATTTTAAAAGAACACTATTTTTTATTTAGTATAGAACAAAAAACACCATGTCTAAATGACCAACAATACACTATTAAAATAATATTATTTAATTAAATAATTGTCTATTATATACTGAATTAGATTATTTGAATAGTTTTAATAAAATATGATATATATAATAGACCTACTAAATATAAATTCATTGAATAATACTAAAAAAATAAGTGCATAATTTTTAGAAAAGTAATTTTATGCTTTATAAAGAAATTATGATCATATATAAATTTTACTGTTTTTTGGAATAAAATATAATAATTAATTTCATGAAAATATAGTTATATTATTTTATATAATAATTATATATTTTTAAATGACCATATCAAAATTATCTAATGCTGAAATGATTTTTATTTTTCAGAAAATAGACATTTTTTAGTGAATAAGTATTTAAAAAGTTATAATTTATTTTAAAATAAATTAAAAATAATTCAAGTACATATATATTTTTTAATAATTTAACAATGTTCATTAAAATAAATTTTATGACTGAATTATATATTAAAATATTTTTTTATATAATATGTAATTTTCCAAGGAAATCATTTTCCTCGAATTTTGATTTTGATTGTAAATTAAATAATAAGAGTTATGTAAATTGAAGGTTAAAACTAGAGTCCTTATTTAAAACCATGATATTTTTTTAAATAGTTCCCCTTTATTTTTGGCCAATATAAATGGTATCTTTACAATAATCATCACCTCTATAAAGGGTAAATTGGCTTAATCAAGTATTAACCTAGGTGGTATCTTTATAAATGTTAATCCTTATTCTTATTAGATGATGGTAATTATAACTATATCCCTATATCCTTGAATTTGATTTGTTAAATGGTAAATTTTCAATGAAAATTAAATAAATAATATTGAAATAAATGAATTCTACACAATTTCTTTTTCTTAGTTTTAAAAATATCTTCTCTGATCACATTTGAAAAAACCCAAGTATTAAATATTTATTAGTGTTATTTTTATGAAAAATTCAATTATATCCAATATGGAAATTTATTTATAATTTTAATCATAAAATAATTAACTTAAATTTTATGCCAAGGTAATACAAAACATATTCAATTAACATAAAAATAGACTTTAAAATATAAAAAATGATATAATTAGAATATGTTAAAGTGCATGAAGAATTTTTTAGATATATATGAAATATAATGAATGAAAAGAATCATTATATTCAAATTTTATCATTGTATTAATTTAGATTAATTTTAAATTAATGGAATAATGTTAAAATGACTTTAATAATATTTTATAACAAATAATATTTTACTAAATAATTTAAAATTTATATAATTTTTAGATGATGTAAAATGATTTGGATTTTGTTTTAAGGGTAAAGAAAATCCATTTATAGGTTGTTTAAAATATTATTTAAAATTTATTCACACATAGTGGTATATATAATTAATATTGTAGTAATTTTTAAAAGGGTCAATGGGGGTTAAAACTAGAATATAAGTGTGAAAACATTCACAAAACATTTGAAATTTATTCAATGTGAGTATTTAGACATTTACTTGAGAAATATTACAATTATATAAATTTGGAGAAATTTGGATATGAAAAATAATTAATATTAGTTTAATAATTTACGAAATTATAATGATTTCCCCCCTCCCATATAAAAGGTCACCACGTCTCTCAAATATTTACCGCACATTGTTCTATATAGAATGAATTTTTTTCAATTAATCTTATGAAAATATTTTCCAGGTTATATAGGATATTTTTATTAAAAAAACCTACTATAAATCCATTAATAATGTATCTAAAGGAATTTTACAGAAGATTTAGTAATCATCCTAACTGATTCCTTCAAGAATATTTCTTTTTATAATTCTTCTCAAGGATTTATAATCATCCTAAGATAATAAATACATTATAATAAATATAATGATGATTTTTATGATTATAGTAAAACCATATTCCATATCCATTCCATAATTTAAAAAGAAAAATCATCAGTCATGCGTACACAAAATTTACCATCTCCATATAGCGGTGTAATCCGTTTTTCATCACCACATTAGTTTTATGTTTATAAATATAGAATAAATAAATGTATACAATTTATATTTAATAATAAATATTCTTAAGATTTTATTTATTATTTACCTTTCTTCATTATATACATAAAAAAGCGAGAACAACATTCAAGTGTACATACAACCTACCATCTCCAGAAATTGTATAATTTATTTTTCTGTATAAATATTTATTGGATTGCTATAAATTCATATACAATGAATATATATATTATTTTTATCATATATAAAATTTGTTTTTTGGAAACATGATAAATGTAAAATTATTGAAACAAATTAACATAAAAACATACCTAAAATGAAGGAATTGTAACACGAAACAATTATTTCAACATAGAATTATTAATTAATGGGTGAAAAACTATAATAATTAAAACATAAATGTTACTATATATATGATTATATTTTTAGAATATGTTTAAAATAAATCAATTATTATTATATAGGAGGATCAGACACATTTGAAAAAAGACGAACCCATGATAAGTGTATATTTCACAATCTCATCATTATTAATGATTGTTTATGTTTATGTCTCTATGTGGGGAATTTTTGTATGTTATATAAAAAATCAAATATATTTACATATGATATGTATTTTTCCTGAGAATAAATGTTTTCCATTCATTTCCCTCACCATATGCCCTCAGGAGACTAAAAAATGTTTTTAAGGAAACCCATCTTTATATATCAATGCAACGAAATATAATTTCTCTTCTATGTTCATGTTTTTATAAAATGTTTTCAAAAATGATTTCCGTAGTCAAAAAAGATTTTTATAATTTATTTTTACTAATGTTGAACTTTTTTAAAAAAGTTTTTTAAACTAATATTCTTATTTTCAAACATGGAAATTTTTTACCATTCTTAAAAAGTGTCAGTATATTTTTTATCATATATGGAATAAATAGATTTTCCCAGCATAATGAAAAGTAATTTAATTTATGTGTATTTTAAATTTATACACTGTTATTTTTTATATAAATTTTTATTAAATATTTTGGAAATATTTTTATTTGAAATAATATTTTTTAGGCTAAAAATTTATTTTTCCTAAATACTATTTCCTATTAGATTTTAAAATTATTTTCATATATGATAACATCCATTACAAAATCATTTGATTTATTGTGGTAATAATATATTTATACCATTAAAAATATTTCTATTGATGGATTATGATTACAATTAAATGAGTAATTATTGATTTCCATAGGTCAGTTCTTACAATAAATAATGTTCTAGATATTTACGTAATTTTGATTAAGTTATGTTGTTTATTCATATTAATGATGAATTAAAATTATTATGATATGGGTGAGGATTTAAATTTCATATCCCATTAATGCATCAGTATGTATCATTTAAAAAACTAGATTGGATTTTGGTTAAAGAATAATCCATTTATGTAATTTTATTTTCAAAAATAATTAAAGGTACTTTCAGATGTCTGAAAACATGGATTAAAAAGTAAGTATTAGATGTTTTCTATTATTCATTCTATAATTATAAAATAATGTTTTTTTCGTGTGATTATTTGATTTATTATGATATCAAATGATATGTTTCTATCTCATGATATTATTTAAAATGTATTGGTTTTACATTATTTACAAGTTCATTATTTTTTTCAATATTTAGATTCCTCTATATACATACGCTTACATAGAAAAATAGCTCAAACCTTTCTATTATTTTAATTTTTTTCGGAAACAAAGAAACATATTATGATTGATATGTAGGGTTAAGATAATGGAAATTATGGTATACTCAAATAAAATACAATGTTGTATATTAAAAGTTTCAAATGTTATGTGAAACTCAAGAATGATTCTATTTTTACAAGACTTATATACTATTAGGACCTTTGGGATGTGATCAATTTTATCTAGTTAAAATTTAATAATGTATCCATTGGATATGTGGTTTTGTGGTTGGAAAATATAATGTTGGTATTATATAAATTTTAGTAGAAACCCTATTAACTATATTTACCAAAACATTTATTTGAGAACACAATCCTTATGAGAACATTGAGTATATTTCCAATGAAACGAATTCAATTATTATGTGATTTTCTATGAATACATTTTTCAATTTATTTAATTTATTTCACTATTTTGGAAATTACATATTATGCTTCAATATTTAATGTTATAATATAGTATATTTCATTTTTTATAAATGGATCCAAATGAAATTAAAAAAAACTATTTCAATGCATGTAATTCAAGTAGTGATTTCCCTCATAATATTGGTAATAATGGTTGATCGAGACTCATAGTTGGATTTAGAGATGAATAATTTATTACTATTTTGGTGAATCATCATCATATAAGGACTAATAAAATTTCCCCTATGGAATAACCTAATAATCCAACATATAGTATTGAAAATTTATACCTCTTCATACTTTAGAAACCATCATCATTAAATGAGACAAAAAATTGATTTTTTGGTGAGTAATGGATACATCCCCTATAGACGATATTTTCAATAAAGGATGCAATGAATGGTAGTAGGTTGGAATGCATGTTTTTCCACTACATGGTGATGAAAATAAATGGTGTTAATTGATTTAAAACACTAAGTATTGAGATGTAATTTAAATCATGGATATGGGGGATTTTATGAAGCTTTTCATAGAAAAATATTTACTTTCTAAACAATGAGAAGATTATGAGAGGTAATTATTTTGTATGAGACCAAATGAAGTGGAAAATATTTATAATTATAAATCCAACTTTACATTGTTATAAAGGTATTATGTAGACTATATACATAATATAAAGAGTAGTATTTTATGTTTCATTTGTGGGGTATAGAAAACCCATTAATGGAAACTATCATCTCACTCAATCTCATATCCTAGGGATATATACTAATGATATATCAAGATAGAGAAGTAATTTTATATGTTTTATAGAATTAATGTAATGAAATATATGATGTGGATATAAGGAAAAAATGGATAAGAATAAGAAGATAATTAATTAATTTTATAAATTTCATCATTATGGGAAAATACACTCTGGTACTTGCTTATAAAGAATGTTAATTTTAATAATTTTTTAAGATGAGGGACATTAGGAACATGATTGAAAGGGTATAAAGGAAAAATATAATTTTTAGTGTTTAAATAGTAAAGATATAGAGAACTTTGGAAATGAATTCTAATGAATCAAATTAACATAAATCCAAAGATTAGTGATAAAATTCAGCCCTATTTCATTATATCTACTGATGTAGAATGAATAAGGTGAATTCATTTTTGGATTCATGAATTATGTTGTAGATTTATTTTATCCAAGGTATTATGGTTATAATAATCATAAGATGTATAATGAATGTACTAATTTTTTTTATTTATGGATTCAAAATCATATATTTAATGTACCAATTACTAACATGTGTGATTAGTAGAATGCTAATATTTTTAGAGAGTACATGAATATGGTATATATAACCATTAATATATGCTATAGGTTGAAATGAGAATGCCTATTGGGATAATGAGAATATTTAAACAAATGAATTCAATATCACAACATTGGTATCCATGAATATTATTGGTCATTTGATTACAAAATAATTCACAATGAAGTTTATTTCATTTCAGAATCATGGAAAATATTTCATAATATGGTATTTTATTAATGGAATAATGATTATGATAATTTTTGAAACAGCTTTTTATTATAAATGGTTATTCAATTAAAAAATATGTTTTAAGTGGATATATGATCTTGGAATTCACTTTTTATGTATTTTTGAGTTGTTGTATATAGTCGAATAATAAATGCATCATCAAATATTATAAATATTTTGGTTTTTAATATGTTCATAAATATTTTAATGTAGTGAAACATTTAAAACCTTATGAAATGGATTGTGCTGAATATTTGGAGGTTATTACTTGGGTTTTTTAGATTAATGTATTATAATTTATAACTTCTAAAAAATGTTCTGGTTTTCAAAAATATTTATAGAGATATAGAAAGAAATTTAATTATTTTATTCATCTCTAGATCCATAAGATTTATTTATATTTCATCCCCATTAAAAAATCATTATTAATTCTCATCTTTTGGATAAAGTATGAAACTATAGGGTAAATATATTAAATGATAAAATTAAAATAGTTAATTATTATATCTTTGCATGTTAATAGTTTATATGGTAATGTAATTCCATAACTCTTGGAAACTATTCATGTAGAAAATATTTTATCATATTATGATCATATATAATGAAATGATGGACTTTTTCTCATCATGGATTTATGGGTTTTTGGTCATTGAATTTATCCTAAATATGTTATATATAACTCCCCATAATTTCTAGGGAGTTATTTATCTCTTTAATATCCATATTTTTAGTTCCCATTGATATTCCAGTTCACTCTTTTTAAAAGATTGTTTTGTTTACCCTTTTTATGACATGAGTTTTCAAAAAAAAATCAAACATAAAAACCATAATTGTTGAGCATATGTTTAAATTGTGAGGATGAAATTTAATAAAGTGGGATAACACAACACCATGAGATTTTCAATGGACAATTTTCTTGACTGTGTGAAAAACATGCAACAACAAGTCTAAAAAACCACAATATGGTATTAAAATATTATCATTTAATATAAAAAAACTACAAAACCATTTAATTGAAATGACTTTTTATTATAAACCAAATTATGAAATACATATAAAGTACCTAAACCATAAAAAATTATTAATTATTTCTTTGAAAATTAGTTTTCATATTTTTGAATGGTAATTTTATGCTTCTGAAATATGTTTTATTCCAAAATGAATTTTTATTATTTATGATAGATTATATTATAATTATATTTTTGGAAATTAAATTAATAATATTTTATACGAAATTATGTTTTTTATATCTTAATAAAAAAATTATGTTTATGAGAAATTTCATATTTTTATAAAAAAGATGACTTTCCAGTGAATAATGAAAAACATAGATTTGTATTGAAACTGTATTTTTAGTCCAAGTATTTAAAAAGATTATTTTTTTAAATTAATTTAAAAAATAGATATATTTTCCAATTATTAATTCAACAATGTTTATTGGATTAAATTTTATGATTGAATTTTATAGTACCCTTGGTTTCAAATAAATAACATATTAATTATGATTTTATGTATATAATGTAAATGGGTAGTCTTGGGGAGAGTTGGGATAACTTTTAGAGAGTTTTTTTGGATTTTATATAGCAACACGGTTGTTTTATAGTTTGGTAAAACTATGAAACACATGCAAGAAACTGCATATAATGAGACATGGGGATGTAGGATGGCGCACAGACGACACACAATTTTCCCAAACCATGCATCCACATAGAAAAAACTGTACAATTTGAAAAATGGATTTGTTAATTTTTAGCCAGTGGATTTATCATGGTTGGAGCACATTTTGGAGACCTTGTGAGATGATCATGTAAGTTTCATCATTAAGGAAGTGTATAGATCAGGGTTAGAGCCCGATTTTGCTAACAGAGAAACTAATCCCTAAACTAGTGAATATTAGATCATTAAAATATGGATCTATCTCTTTTTTTCTTCCAAGAGACTTGATTTTACTAAAAACAAACCTTACTCTTGATTTTGGTATCTGTAAGATTGGATATCCTCACCCAATAGAATCATAAGTGATCTAGAGTCATCCCTAGTTGTGTCAATGCTCGATTCTTGCGGAATGTCATCATTCACCATCATTATTGATTTTATTATTAGATCTAATTTGATCTCTATCTCAGTTTCTTATATCTAAAAACACTGGGGGATGATATAAGTTTATGGATTACAAATATTATTTGATTTTGTAAGTAGGTTCATAGGGTAAGATATTTATGGCGGGTCCGTGGAGATTCAACCTGAATTTGTTACATTTTTAATGTCGTTTATCGTTTCCACCAAAACACTTGCGTTTTGTGTCTTAATTCTCAAAAAAATCTATTATATAACTTGTAGTAATAGTTTCAAATTGTTTTCCATGATTGAAATATTTTTATCAACTGTCACGACCTGTCCTCGGGGCCTGTGCCGTGACTACCCCCAGACCGCCTTCCATAGGCCAGGGGCTGGCGACTAGCACCAAAGGTGTAAATCCCGATAAAAAGGGATGGAATTGCCTTTAAAAAGTTAACAAACATCACAGAGTAAGAAAGCTGAAGTAAACACTAAGTAAACTGGGTACAACTCTAAGTGCTGGAAAGTAAATGGGCCAGAATACAAACCCAAATTAAGTGAAGTACAAATGAAAAGAAACTACAGGAACTGAAATGTAAAGCAGCAACGCCGAGCCATCCACTGAAAATCTCACCTGAAGGGTGGGTACAGATATCTTCCACAGCTCCATGGGTCCACTCGTCCGCTCCGTGTACGTCCCTCCAAGTGGTCCACCTCCAGGTACTGACTTGCTTCACAAGCCTCAACCACGATCAGCGCTATCCGTCATCTGCATCCAACACAACGTAGTGCGGGCATAGCCTGTGAAAGGGTGAGTATACGCTACTCAGTAGGGACCACGAGACCCCCGAAGGTCTCCCAGAATCCACAAAGGATAATCCACAAAGGAAAGATACAATCACGAAGTAAAAACCAACACTACTTTGGTATATGCCCATACATATACCTAAGTCATCAATTCCAGTTCGGCTACAACATCCGAGCCCAAGTTCGATCTTGTCCACACAGGATAGCAAAATCCAATCCACACAGGATAACACAACCCAATCAACATAGGCTAGAAAAACAATCATATCGAAGACAATGATTAAATGTCAAGACTCAGCTCACATAGGTATACTTCTTCTTAAAATTATAGAGATGATCAGATGTAGCCACTGATTCGTCTAAGCTGTCGGACCCACGTAGGATACAACACCAGCTAAGCTGTCAGACCCACAAAGGATACAGGACCAACTACTCTGCCGGACCACGCTGGATACAAGTACAGAGTCAAACACTACCAGACCCACGTAGGATACAAGAACAACAGTCACGTACTACCAGACCCACATAGGATACATGAACAGTTGTCATCGCCGTCGAAACCGCGGAGGATTTCAGTACGGTCGTCATCGCTGCCGAACCCATGGAGGATCCCAGTGCAGTCGTCATCGTCGTCACAGTCGCAGCCAGCTCTAGGGTTCTCGCACACAGCATGCTCGATTCCAGGAGGGTCTTCTCCACGATCCAAGGGGGGTCGATACATAAAATTACACGTAGTCTATTGTTGATGTATCCCAATGTTCCTTCTCCACAAATGGAACTCAACGTGACAGACAACGCGTCAATCGGACGCCCAGTCTGAGAGTTATTGGTTTTTTCATTCTAGGGGCTCAGTTGGTTCTTAAGTCAAAACCAACCCAACTATACTCCAACTGTGTCCAAACCTCGATCGGAGTAATCCAAAAGTTTCATCTCACTAAGAGTAAACCAACAAAGTTGACGGCACGTCATCCGGACTTCCGGAGCTCATGTTATAGGTGTTTTTTTTTCAAGGGCCCGGTTTGTTTCATGTTCGAACCAACCCATCCATATGAAAAGTTCTCTGAAACCTTGAGTGTAATATACCGAAACTACCATTGTGATCCAAGGATCGCATCGCAACTGACGGTGCGTCGATCGGAGGTCTGTAGCCCACGTTATGGGCATTTGAACAAATCCGTCCGATTTTAGGGGGTTTTAGGCCCGGACCGACTCGGCCCAAGACCCCCTGGTTCAGTCCGAACTGCGTCGACCCGACCCGGGTCCGGGTCTAGCCTAGTTGAGCGCGGCCCGGCCCAGGTGGCGTGGCCCGGCCCAGCCAGTAGGGCCTGTCCCGGCGCGGTCAGTCTGACCCGGCGCGGCCGGTCCGGCCTAGTGCGGCTGGTTCGGTGCTGGCCGAGTGGGGCGGCTCGGCGCTAGCCGAGCGGACGCGGAAAAGGGGCACCGCCCCCTTGATTAAGAAATGGACCCCATGGAGGGACCACCCTTGACACCTACTGGGGGTTACGACCCCTGGATTTTTAGAAAACGGCCGGCCGCAATGGTCGTCCGGTGTCTGCCACGGGACCTGCTAGTCCCGCCCTCCATTGAGCGCCAACGGCCGAAAATCCAGCCGTCCCCTTTGCTGAACCACCGAGGCCAAAGGCCGCAACCCCTGTCTGTCCGGCGTGGCGCGATGGCGCCCTACCGCTCTGTCGCGGCCTGCCCAGGCCGCGTCCCTCCATGGTTCTCTGGCACAACGCGACGGTGTCGCGCCCCTCCGCCGTGGCCTGACTCCGGCCGTGACTTCTTTTGGCCTCAATGGCGCGGCGCGACGGCACTGCGCTCCTTCGCCACGGTGAAATTTCTCGTTCCCACGCGGTGCCATTGCACCCGCCGCCATTGTCCCAAACCGTAATGGTGAACATCAATAAAGGGAGATGAGGATTGGCCATATTCGTGCGGTCCAACCTCCTCCCGTTAATTTGATAATAGGTTTCCAAAATAAAATAACTTCAACAAAGAAAGCACAAATTTAATCCATTAAATTTAAACATAAAACCCCTACCTTGAAGTAGTTTTCGAAAGAAGATTGTCTTGGGAAACGGCGTCGCAAGGGTGGTTCATTGATGGTGTTGGCGAGCGTCCAAGAAGAGGATGTTGTCTCACACCAACTGCAGAGAAGGGAGAGATCAGCACGTCGTCTCTTCTTGGTGCTTCGGTGTTCTTCACGTTCTTCAACGAGGAAAAAGATGTTCTTCAAGACCGCACGAGTTCTCTCCTCTATTCCAAACAACAAATCCACCAACAACAAAATAAGCCCTTGTCTTATTTTATTCACACACACACATGCCAACATTAATTTGAAATTCAAAAGATCTCATTTAATTAATTAACTTAATTTTTGAGTATTTATCAAACAAATTAAATGCGAGATTTGACATGTCATAAACAGGGAAAGTGGGTGTGTTACACAAACAAAATCTGAGAGGGAGTTTTAATGGAATTAAAGGGGTAGTGCTAGTGTGGGCCCCACTTCACTAATATCCTACCAAGTGGAGTTAGGATGTAGTGGGTCCCACTCCAACATCGATGCATAGGTTATAACTGCTTAGAATAGAAATAAAAATTGTAGCACAAATTTTTATTTCACTCTTCAGTTAACCCATTTAATTATCAACCTCACCCGAGTAAACAAAATTCCAGAAAAGGTCTTCCTAAGAAATTACCGGCATTGCGGTTTCATCAGTGCGCTCAGATTTTGATTCTGAGAACCGGTTCAAAAGTTAGGAAAACCCGCTCATTCGTTCACTGAACGTACCCGAGCTAAACTTCAGAAATTGATTTCGGCCACACCGGGCCTCAGAATCAGATGTCGTCAGGAACTGTGCACTCGTAAAATCCCAAAGAAAATAAGAAAAAAATCTCCTTGAAATTTACAGGTCTTTACATCAAAAGTGAAATTATTTTTAAAACCCTCTTGAGTGACGATTTTTGGAAATTGGGAAATTGGGGTGTTATTGGAAAATGTTTTTGATGACATGATTCTATTATGTTAATTTTAAAATAATGATTTTTTTATACTTGGAGAAAATATTCTTTGATAAATATAATGATTTTTTACTGAATGGTTTGAACACACTTGGATTTGAAATTTGTTTTTATGGTTATTTGGAGTGTGTTTATATGCATTAGGATGAAAAGGGAGTAAATCACCCCCATAAAAAGGTTGGGATGGAAAGGGTGTCAAGTAAACCCATCAATGTGGTCCACTAAGTGTCACATTAGTTGAAGGATGGCTCGCCACATGCTATTATACAGAGTTTCATGGATTGTACGCATGGTTAGATGTATGGTTGTTTAGAATGGAAGGGGTTATTCCAAGATGGAATGTTAAATGATTTGAAAAATTGTTTATGTGCTTTATTTGTAAAACTATTTACAATGTATTTTGATTATAGTTTTATATAAACTATTTTAGAAATTGTTTTAAATTATTTTTTTATATAAATGTAGATTATATGATCTATCCTAGTGGAATGAGTTGGGAATTCATTGGAAAAAACATACAATGTTTTATTACTCACCTCCTCTAAGTCACATTGGTGATCTTGCAGATTTCATCTACTAGGACATTGGAAGAAGTAAAGTATCACACATCTTTAGCACTACATTGTGATACATGGGCTATTTGATGATGTTGGATCTTGGGGCTTGTAGGTTATGGAGTCATGTGTTTGTCTTGAATATAATTAGTTTTTATTCAACTATTTACCATGATATTGTAGTCTTATGTTGTGGTTCAAGAATTTAGTATGATTTTGATAAATGAAATGTTGAGTTTTAATTCATTATTATCATTCCTCATATAGTGGTTGTTTGGTTAGGGATTATTTGCTTAATGGTTTTATTATTAATGGGTAAATCATCCCCCACATGTATTAAATCCCTTCAGTATTTATTTCCAGGAATTAGAATGATAGAAATGTCAGATAAGGCCACGTAACACTTTTCTTCCCTATAAATACAGTGATAAGAGGTGGGATGTTAGAAATGGTATCTTTTTTTTGGTACAAAAGTCAGTTCGAGCAAAATGGTATCAACTTGGTCCTTAAAAATATCTTTATAGAACAAATGGTCTTTATCTTAGTGTTTGATTTCACTCATGGAGTTGAAATTTATTCTTGTCTATTCAGTGAGTTGTGTTTATTGAAAAGAGTAGGATTTCCTGGACATGAAATATAGAAAATAAAAATATTTTTAGAAACATTTTATGATGAACATCATTTTACTAGGGAGTTGGGTACATTGGTTTTTTAGATACACTTATAAGATTTTCAATCTCACTGTAATGGGTTTATCCAATGTGATGATCATGGCATGAATTAGATTAATGAACTCCCACTATGAGTGATTACATCATTTTTGGGTAATGATTTATGATTTTGTGTAAATGTTTTGATTTTGGAAATTTTTTTAACATGTTTTCAAATACAATAGATTGAAAATAAGTATTTCTATATTATTTTGAATAGGGTGGGATTCTCAAATTCAAGTAACGATTTTACAAATTGATTCATTGTGGAAATGTTTGATTTCAGATAGCTTATGTGTGATAGTTTATGTGAATAGATTTGGAATGCAATGCCTTAAGTAGTTAGAGTGTTATACATTTGGCCTTTGTTATTGATTAGAAAATGGAACATGGTAGGTATCGTAGAATCCAATAAGAAAAATAATATGAGAACATTGTTTCACTTGAGCCTTTGGTGAACCAACAATTGCTATAGAGTATTGTTCATACATTTTATGATGAGGAAACATAGATCTAGAGGGATGAGTGAAGACATGTGGATCATTCCATCAAGTTCTAGAAGCATAATCTACCCATCTTCTAAGGTGATTTTGAAGAAGAGAAGGATGAGGTGTGGCTGAATAAGATGAATCATATCTTCAATTTCATCGGCACACCAGTAGAGGTAAAATTAAAATAGGTGAAGCATATTCTTGAGGATCTTGCATGTCTGTGGTGGGATCTTGCAGTGAAGGATAAAACAGATCAATGCCTTTATCTAGATGATTTTGAGGAACTTTTATATAGGTTATTATAACCCCATATGTTCATGATTCATAGAACGATGTACATTTTTTAGCTTCAATCAGGAAAATATCTTATTCACCTAGTATGATGATAAATTGATGAATTTAATTTTCATTTCACCTGAGGTTTCAATTACTGCATTCTTGAAGGAAATAATCATTTAATAGGGGATAAGGGAGGAGATTCGATCAATGATAGTTTTTCTCTATGTCACAGACTCTACAGAGATGGTGAATTGAGCAATAGTGGATGAAAGAGTCATTTCAAGAGCTATAAGAGGAGAAATTGTGTGGATACCCTTAAGAAATGGTGTGAACTCTAATTATGGGAGAAAGTAGAAGAGGGAAACCAATATCCATGGTGGGACGTTGAATCAATGTTAGATGGCTAGATCAGTGAACCTTCCTCCCTGACCCAAGGACACAATAGGCAGTGTTCAATGTGGTTATCTAAACCACATAATGTGAGAGTGTACAAAGTAACATAGTGTATTCCACAACTACAACCTGATGGGGCATCATCAATTCTATTATTGTAGTGCTACAAGGTTAGTTTCTTTGGACACTTCTCAAGTGTCGCAAATATTGTTGGAGTTGGTGGCCTAGAACCAAATACTTTTTACTTTATTCATTAATAAATTCCTTATCACATCTGGATTTTTCTTTTGCGTGACCATGCTTGTGATAATGTCCTAAGGATATATGTTTCATTAAAGGTTTGTAGTGGATCCCTACTATGATGAGAATCCAGAAGTTCCATAACACTATTCTTGAATATATGTTCTATGTACAGATGATTTTATTTGAGGGACACAAATAATACATTCCATTATGGTTGAGGACTCATAAAAAATTGATGCACCTTGTCATGGTGTGCACCCTTGGTAATGTCGTGGAGGATATTATGAGAATGAGACCTGTTAGTAAGAAATCCACATTTCATAGTGTCATTAGATGTTCCTATCTGCAGATGTGTGTATTGGCCCTTAGAGTTTAGGACTTTTATTAATGGGTATTAAAACTCATGAACATAGTTGTATTGATGAAAACTATAATTTCATTCTGTTCGTAGTGAGGTAGGACACGTTGGGTGCCTCACAAGTGATATTGCATTAATAGATAACGCGAGAATGGATTTGTGCCTTTTGTTCCATAACAGAAGTAGATATCTCAGGCCCTTGGATGGAATTGATTTAGCCTAAACAAATCCATGGCCATGGTGAGGAATGGGAAAGTTCAATTCCTGGAATTTCAAAGAAAGAATAATCGAGCACATGGGTTGATTTCACAAGCTTGAAACCTACATGATTCGATATATCGTGAAAAATGGTATTCCATTACATGGTAAGAATTCGTAGGAGGGGTGACATGTCGTTGCAACGTTATCCTCTTTCTCTATGGGTGCCTTTGCATGTTGTTAGGCGCTATCCTTGGGCATTATGCAGGCTCTTCCTAATGCCAATGATGAAAGAGGCTTAGAGGGTCACACACTAAGACTATCCTAGTATTCCTATTAAATATTAATTTAACAAGTTAAAAAAATATTATTCCCAACTGCGGTTTAATAATTATTCAAGGATGCCTGATCACTTTTATTTTGACACTAGCTATTTGAGAGAATATATTGTGGGTAAAATAATATATTTATTAGAGTGTAATGCTGTGATATTTATTTAAGAAATAAATAGTCATTATTCATGGTCTAACAAATGTCGTGGAGGAAATTACGAAAAATGAAAAATAAAAGTACACGTTATGTATATTAATATGTACACACCGTGTAGTTTTTTCTGAGAATTATGAGAAATAATATAATTTATTTAATTAAATAAAATTAGGTGTAATTCGTTGGGTGTATGTCATGTAATAATAATAGTAAACTTTTATTGTTAGACAAGTGGTATTACTATGAATTAAATGAAATGAAGAAATGATTTTAGGTAATTATTTCATTTTACAATTTTATGTAATTAAAAATCACAATTATATATTGCTCATTTGACTAGCTATTTTTTGGGGTTGTGCACATCAAATTTGGAAAAGCTCTCTTGTCAAGAGAGAATTATTTTTCCACCAAGAACTCTCTCAAGCTATGAGAGAGAGATCCCCCTCCACCGGATCAAGGTGATCAAAGGCGGACATCTCAAGTGAAGGGTCTTCCACACAAGCACCCAGATATCCCTTCAGTGACATCTATAGATACATAGAGCATGGGCAGATCACTGCTAGAGGAAACCTACACTTGGATTCTACGATGCAATGACAAATCACATCATATTGTGACCGGTGACATCAAAGAAGAATGAATTCCAACAAGGTAATTGTTGGCAATTAATTAAATTAATTATAACAAATACATGATGATCCTCTGTATGGTTCCAGGAATCCCCCTTTATTTTTTTTATTCATTATATTATGAAGATCTAGCGTTTTATTATCGTGAGGGATCTCGGATTGATGAATGTTAATGCTAAAATTAAAGTTGGTTACACCCACCAACGCACTTCTACTACACCCAAAACCTACAAGGGGTATTAGTGGGAGTCATATCATTGATTATAATTATTTAGTTTTTCATTGGTGATTTACACATTTAATAATTTAGTTGTTTCAATTCATGTTAATCGTTCTTCAAATCTGATTCTCGAGATCTATTCCTTCTAAATCGTTTCATGCTGACCATATAGAAATGAAAATTTCTTTTTAATTTTGATTAAAATAAAATAGATGATCTCACTGAGAGGTGCCAAATGTTCCTAGTCATACAATACCTGAATACATGGCGTGTATTCGAAAGTACACATCTTGTATTATTGGTTCAATTCATGTATAAATGGATCCTATCTAAATCTTTAAGACTCTGTGTTTTGACTAGGAACAAGTGGAACATGGTTTTTGGATTACGCACTGTGTGGCCCATAGAACACTGCATGTAGTCCCTTAGGGTTAGTGTTGGACCGTGTACCCCGTACCCAGATTGCCCGGCTGGAAACTGTGTAACGCGGATATTACACTGCGTGTGTCCCATTGAACATGCAATGTACTCTAAAAATTTCTGAAGTACATCTATACGCCATGTCCATGGGTGTGTAATTTGGATAGATGGTGTACAAAGTACACACCATGTAGTCGGAACGACACGCCTTGTATTCATCCAAATTACACAGATTTATTAAAATTTATTATTATATTATAAAAACCCTAGAGACGTGTACCATAGTGGAGATGTATAGCTGAGGAACAACACATGATAAGTGTTTTATATATATATGGGTTTAATTTATCATCTCCATAATGATCATTTCTACTCATTGGGTAATTATTAATGGGAATTAACTGGGTTTCCTCCAAGGTACAAGTTATGTACAAAAATAATATTACATAAATTTATTTGTTTAAAATTATGAAAGATGATAATCACAAGGAAATTCAAAAAAAGTATTTAATATAAAAGGATTGATTAAGTAAAGATAATTAAATGATTTGAGTATGATTTATCTTAAACAATAATGATTAAATAATTTTATGCTAGTCTTATTTATGCGTAAATATTATTGCATGCATGGACGATCATGAGCTAGACCAAGACCTTTGTATGTGAATGGTTTTATTAAATTTATCTATTTAAATTAAATTTGTTGGACTGCGAGCCTTCTCCTCATTAATATGTAGGGAATGTGCACCTAAGGTTTCATTTATGTAAAACCCCATTTTACACCTCACATTCATGTGAGTGAAAAGCATATGTTTTAGAAGATGCACCCAAGATAGTGGAGGCATCTCTAATAAGGAGCCATGGTGAAACAAATCATGGAGATACAAAGGTGGACAAGTGGAAAGCTATAAACATGATCCCAAAAGGTTCAAGGTGTTTCTCCCTTAGGTCTTGGGTTAGTTCACCAACTTCTAGATAAATTAACCAGTAGAACAAGATCATGATCATACAATTTATTTTATTTTTTTCAGTTGAATGGTTTATTTACTGTGAGTGTGTTTTCACAATCACACAATTAATGAATTAAAAAAGCATGCAAGATGGAATTAAAATAAGACCAGATTATGCATAAAATATTATCTTAGACATGGTTAATCACTTAAGTATATCCTACATAATATTTACAAGCATTTAATCAGTGACAATAAAATTGAAATTTACGTATAAGTATAAAATCCCTCAGAGAAATATTATTTCGATATAGCCTTCCATAATCATAGTTAGAATCAAACCATAGTTCAAAGTGCGTGACCAAACCATGTTGGGTGCTTTCAATTATCGGGGAATTCTATTTCATGGTTTTGGGTTGACCTGACTTGGTTCGTATCAAGGGATGACTTCCATAGCTGGACATGGTGTGATCAAGAGGAAAAGGTTGAGCAAATACAAAATAAAAGGATTTCAGGATCGGGGAGTCGACTCAACGGATCAAGGAGCTTTGAGTTAATGCAGTTGAAATTTGGAATGTCTACCTAACACCCTTCATGATTCTTGACCAACCCTTGTTGGATTAATTCATAGGGAAATATGGATCCTTTCATCTAGAATATTTATGAAACAGAATATTCTGAAGTCAATGGTGAGGGCTATTATATTTCAAAAAAAATAGGGGGAGACTAATAAATATTAATTTATTAATTTTTCATAGTTTTATCATTATAATGTACTAACACTTTTCTCATCATTTTTTTAGAAACAGAGGAGAAAATGAATTCAAACATAACATTGCGAACCATACTCGAGAAGGAAAACATTTTCACCGTCACCAATATCCAAGAGTGGAAGTAGCGTTTACGCGTCATCCTTCGCCCTGAGAGAAAATTGTATGTACAGGAAGAGCCTTTTCCAGATGCACCTGGGAAAGAGGCCAGTGATAAAGAAATATCTCTCTATATGAAACTTATGGATGATGCCACCGATATATAATGTTTCATGCTATCAGTCATGTCTAATGATCTTTTGAAGCAACATGAAAACATGGATGTGTGTAGCATGATGTCTCACCTTAAGGATCTATACCAAGAGAAGGTGAGACAGGAGAGATATGAGATCTCAAATGATTTGTTTATAACTAAGCTTAGAGATTCTGCACTAGCTGGGCCTTATGTAATCAAGCATATTGGCTACATTGAATGCCTGAACATCTTAGGGATTATGTTCTCGGATGAGATGCATATAGATCTTATCCTATCATCACTACCCAAGACATTCTCTAAATTTATTAACAACTATAACATGAGAAACAATGAGAATAGTCTATCTGAACTTCTGACCTTAATTCTTCATGTAGATAAACACATTGGTTGTGAAAAACCCACATTCCTTAGGGTGAAAATGAAAAGGAAGGAAAAGGAAATGGAGCCAATGACTTATAAACAGTCTGATTCCCCCGAGCACTGTCCCTCCAAGAATTGGAAGATCCAAAGGTAGCACTAGGAATATGAGGCAGTATGTTTTTCATGTGGAAAACAAGGCCACTAGAATAGGAACATCACCCAAAATTGTGGGGACGCTGAAGGTGCGTTTTTATCGAGTGTAAGATTTCCATTTCTACACATTGTGTATTAGACACAGCTTTTGGGGCTCACATATGTATTCAAATTCAGGAACAAAGTAGATTTATAAATATTTCTAGAGAAGAGGTGGATCTTTGACCTAACAATGGTGTGAGGTTGGCCGTGTTAGCCACTGGCGATTACCACCTCTCATTTCCAACTTGGATGATTTTTGTTTTACATAATTATTATTATGTGCCTAGTGTTACCGAAAACATAATTTCTGTATCTTGTTTGGATATGGCTGGATTTATTTTCATGTTTGGAAATAAGGGTTTCCTATTTTATAAGAACAACATATGTTATGGTATGGTGAATTTAAATAATTCTTTGTATGTAATAAATTACGAAAACCAATTGTTGGAAATTGATAACGAAACAAACTCACATGACTCATACATCACCCAGTTGTCGCATCACCGTATTGACCATGTCAACAAGATGTGCTTGACAAGGCTCTACTAAGATGGCTATTTAGACTCTACTGAGGTAAAACCACTTAATAGATGTCACACTTGTTTACGAGGTAAAATGAGCAATCTACCTTTCAGTGGACAGGGTGAAAGAGCCACATAGCTTCTAGGATTGGGGCACACGGACATGTGTATACCATTTCTAGTAGAATCTAGAGGTGGATATTCTCACTTTATTAGTTTTACTGATGATTTAAGTAGATATGGATATGTATACTTAATGAGGTATAAATCAAATTGCTTATAGAAATTTAAGGAATTCATGATTGAAGTAAAAAAATCATATTGGTATGAAAATAAAGAACCTTTGATCAGATCGAGGTGGAGAATATCTAAACAAAGAGTTCATCGATCTTCTAAGGGAGTATAGGATTCTATCTCATCTCACTTCTCTTTATACAACATAGTGAAATTGTGTTAGTGAAAGGTTGAACCACACCTTGATGGAAACAGTGAGATCGATGATGAGTCATGCAGATCTTCCATTATCCTTTTGGGGATATGCATTACTGACTGAACCATACACAATAAAAATGTGTTCCAACTAAGGATGAAAATGAAATTCACTCCGAGTTATAAAATGGATAGAAACCTATTTTGTTGCACACACATGTATGGGGATATGGGGAATTTCTGAAGGATTTCTCAGGAAACAAACTAGCAAACCTGGGCACGAAGTGTATCTTTATAGGATATCCAAAGGAAACAAAAGGATATTACCAATATAACTCTTCAGAAAAGAATTTGACTATCACCAGACAAACCATCTTTCTCGAGAGGGATTACATCCTAAAAAAGGATAGTGGGATCAAGATTGAATTTGACGAAGTTGATGTTCAAGATCCACAAGAGTTGGTACAGTAACAAGTTCTACAAGTACCCATAGAAGAGGTTCCAGAAACACATGTGTTGCGTAGGAGCTCAAGAGAGGTAAGGGAACCAGAGAGGTTTGGTTTCCTAGCCACCGAGGATCGTGAATCATTATTGTTGGAAAATGATGAACCTGTCTCTTACAAGGATGTAGTAGAAAGATTAGAAGCTGCAAGATAGCTGGAAGCTATGAATTATGAGATAAATTTCATTTATCAGAACCAAGTCTGGGTTCTGGTCAATGAGCCAGTTTATGTAAAGAATGTTGGATACAAATGGGGTTTCATGATAAAACTGGACATAGAAGGTCAATTTAGCACCTATAAAGCAAGGCTAGTGGCTAAAGGTTTCAAACAACATCAAGGAATTGACTATGATAAAACCTTATCACCAGTTTTCATATTCAAATCTATAAGAATGATACTTTCCATAGCAGCTTACCATGACTACGTGATTTGGAAAATGGATGTCAAAACAGCATTCCTTAATGGTAACCTTTAGGATGATGTCTATATGACACAACTAGAAGATTTTGTGACACCAGGTGAATCCGAATGAGTTTTCATGTTATAGAAATCCATTTATTGATTAAATCAAGCATCTAGGTCATGAAACATTCGATTTAATGAAGTCATAAAGAAATTTTGTTTCATTAAGAAAGAATGTTAGCAATGTGTTTATACATGGTTTAATGGGTATGCAGTCATTATCCTAGTAGTATATGTTGATGACATAATACTTATTGGAAATGATGTAACAGTATTACAGTCAGTTAAGGACTAGTTGACCAAGTGTTTCTCTATGAAGGACTTGGGTGAAGTATCCTACATTCAAGGGATCAAGATCATTCTTGATAGATCCAAGAGGCTTCTTGGACTATGTTATGGTAAATATATTGACCAGATACTAAAGAGATTTAGTATTGTGTAATCTAAGAGGGGATTGGATCCAGTGTCACATGGCCTATATTTTTCTAAGAAAATGATTCCTCGGACACAACAAGAGAAATATATAATGAGTAAGATCCCATATGTTTCGGCTATAGAATCCATCATGTATGCCATGCTAGGTACCAGGCTTGATGTTGCCTATACACTGAGAATGGTAGGCAGATATCAAGTAGATCCAGGAGAACAACATTGGACAGTTGTTAAGACTATCCTTAAGTATCTGAGAAGAAATATTAATATGTTCTGGGTGAATGGAGTAGATGATGAGCTTATCATCAGAGGGTATGTTGATGCCCATTTTCAGATAGATCATAATGATCTGAAGTCGCAATCTGGCTATGTTTTCTGTCTAAATGGAGGAGCTATGAGCAGGAAGAGTTCAAGGCATCCAGTTGTCGTCGACTCTAAAATGGAGTCTGAATATATAGCAGCTACTTATGCATCCAAGGAAGCCTTCTAGATTCAGAACATTGTCTAGGATCATGATGTGGTTCCTAGAAGTAAAGATCCTATCATGGTGTATCGTGATAATACTACAGCGGTGGATCTTGTAAAAGAACTATGGTCACATCAACGAACAAGGAACATACTCCAAAATTATCACATCTTGAGGGATTTCTATTGAAGGGGTGATGTTCTAGTGATAAGAGTTTCCATGAAAGATAATGTAGCAGATCCCATGACTAAAGACCTATCTTAGTAGAAGCATGAATATCATGTGAGAGCAAGAGGGTTAATGGTTGTTAGCAGTTTTCTATAGTCCAATTGGGAGTCTGTTGGAGTTGGTGGCCTAGAACCGACTAATTTGTACATTATTCATTAATAAATACCTTATCACAACCTGATTGTTCCTCTACAAGACAATGCATGTGATAATGTCTTAAGGATGGCTGTTGAATTATAGGGTCATAGATGATCCCAAAAATTATGAGAACCCAAAAGTTCTATAACACTGTTCTTGAATATATGTTCTATGGATGAATGATGTTATTTGAGGGAAAAAAATAAAAAATTCCATTAGGGGTGAGGACACGTAAATTTTTGAGGCACCTTATCATGGTGTGCACCCTGGGTAATATCCAGGAGGATATTATGAGAACGAGACCCACCAGTTGGAAATCCACATTTCATAGTGTCATTAGATGTTAATATCTGCGGACATGTGTATTGGTCCATAGACTTTATGATTATTATTAATGGGTTTTAAAACTCATTCGCTTAGATGTATTGATTAAAAATATGATGACACACTATTCGCAGTGAGGTAGGATACGTTGGGTGCATCACGAGTGATATTACATTAATAGATAATGTGAGAAAGGATGTGTACCTTCTATTCAATAACAGAATTAGATATCTCATTCCCTTTTATGGAATTGATATAGCCTAACTAATTCCATGGCCATAGTGTGTAATGGGCATGTTCAATTCTTGAAAGTCAAAGAAAGAATAATCGAGCACATGGGATGATGGAACTAGCATGAAACTTACTTGATTTGAGATATCGTGACAAAGGGATTACATTACACGGTAAGCATTTGTAGGAGGAGACACACCATTATAGTGTTAACTTCTTTCTATATGGATTCCATGGTGTGTTTCTAGATGCTAACCTTAGACTTTAAGCAGGCTCTGCCTAATGCCATTGAGAAAGAGGCCTAGAGGGCCACACACTAAGTGGATCCATGTATCTCAGTTAAATATTAATTTAAAAAGTTGAATAAAGATGATTTCCAACCGTGGTTTAATAATTATTCAAGGATTCCAGATCACATTTATTTCAAAACTAGTTATTCAAGAGAATATATTATGGGTGAGTTAATATATTTATTAGCGAGTAATGTAGTGATATTTATTTTAGAAATAAACAATCATTATTCAAGGTCTAATAAATGTGGTGGAAGAAATTAAGAAAAATGAAAAATTAAAGTACATGCTATGTATATTTATATATACACTCCATGTTGTTTTTTCTCAGAATTTGTGAGAAAAAATTTTATTTATTTAATTAAATAATATTAGGTATAATTCATTGGGCGCATGTCAAGTAATAATAATAGTCAACTATTATTATTATACATGGGGTATTACTAAGAATTAAATGAAATGAATAAATGATTTCAGGTAATTAATTCATTTTATTATTCTATGAAATTAAAAATCCCAATTATATATTTCTCATTGGCCTATCAATTTTTTTGGGGTTGTGTAAAATGAATTTGGAAAAGCTCTCAAGTCAAGAGAGAATTATTTTTCCACCAAGAATGCTTTCAAGCTCCGAGAGAGAGAGGTCCACCTCTACCAGATCAAAGAGATTGAAGGCAGACATCGCAAGTGAAGGCTCTTCCATGATAGCAGCCGAAGATCCCTTTAGCGATGCCCAATGAAACGTGGAGCATGTGTGGATCGCCATTAGAGCAATCCAACGCATGGATTCTATGACGTAGTGATGGATCACATCAGACCATTTCTGGAGACATCTACGAAGAAATAATTCCATCAAGGTAATTCTTGTCAATTAATTAAATTAATTATAACAAACATATGATGATCTTATATATGGTTCTAGGAATCCCCTCTTTATTTTTCGTTTTTTCTTTCTATTCCAATGATCTGGATTTTTATTATTGTGACGAATCTCGGATTGATCGTTGTTAACGCTAAAATTAATGTTTTGTACACCCACCAACATGCTTCCGCTGCACCCAATAGCTACAAATATCATATGCTTCTATGGGATGAGGACTTCATAACCAATCTCATCATCGTAAAAAAGATATCCATGATGATTTTGTGAATACCATGACTACTAAAAAAGGGAAAATCAACAAGAAAACAAAGAACAAAGTACAATAACAAAGAAAATATATAGATCTGAGAAAGTGATTTTGAATGATTACGATGAACCATCAATAGTTAGAGATACAATAAATTTGAATTCTACCATTATTCAAGTGACGTTTGATATTGGTGCATTGAATTCCCTGATTGATTCTCTTCACGTTTATTTTCTATTTTTAAACATAGAGATGATACCTTTTGTGATAAACCAAAAAACTCTTCTTAGGAAAAAATAATTTTGAAACATTATATGTAGAGAATGTTCTATACCTATTGATGGATTTAAAATGAAATGTGATTTTTTTATATTGGAGGTGGATGTCTATGATGTAATCATTGGTATGAATTGGTTGAAAACATTCAATTCTCACATAGACTGTTATAAAATTATAGTTAGTATCAAGACTAAGAATGGAATCGTGCATCTCTTTAGAAGATAAAGGCTTATAATGAAAGGTAAAATATGGTTGTTCACACCAAAAGTCGGAATGATCTCTTACCAGTTGGTGGTGTTGTGTTTTCCATCAAAATAAGGGATCAAAAATAGAATATTTCATGTAGTGGTGGAGACGTTTGTAAATGTTTTTCTAACAATTTCACTATGCTACCACCGATAAGGGAAGAGGGGTTTTCGATTTATCTACACCCATGGAACAATACTATCTCAATTACATATTATAGGATGAAACTAAAAAATTTTATGGGAGTTGAAATTGCATTTGGTTGATCAGGAAAGAAATGTTTTCATTTGGCCAAACATGTCTCCATGGGTAGCCCCCATTTTCTTCATGAAGAATGTAGATAGAACATTATGAATATTTTTGGATTATCGTAAGATTGAAAATGTTAAGATAATAAATAGGTATACCAATCCATGAATTTATGATCTGTCCAATAAATTTTGTGGAGATCAATGGTTCTCTATTATTGAATTTTGATCAGGATATCACCAATTGACGATTCAAAATGAAGATATTTAGAAAACACCATATAGAAAAAGAGATGCCCATTATTAATAAGTGACAATTCCTTTCATTATTAAAAATACACCAGTTTTATTTATGTGATTATTGAATCAAATAATTTAGCAATATCATGATTCTTTTATTTTGGTCTTTGTGTATTACATATTGGTGTATTCATGAAAAAAGGCTGCATATGATGAATGATTGGAGATAGTGTTGGAAATCTTAAGAGACCATCATTTTTTTTCCAAATTATCAAAGTGTGATTTTCTTATGAAGGCGGTATATATGCATGGCCAATTAATTTCTAAAACTCGTTTTTCAGTGGATCCAGAGAGGATAGAAGTTAGTATCCCTTGGGATACAATGATGAATGTATTTAAGATACATTGTATTCATGGTTTATCCTGTTATTTTCGATGCTTTGTTTGTGACCTTTCATGACTAAATTGTCAAACAAAAACATTAATAAATAATAATGTTTCATTCTAATGGACGGAGGAATTCTAATAATATTTTCAAGAGTTGAATGTCAACCTTACATCATCACCAATATTTATTTTTCCTGAATCATGACAAAGGTACATTGTGTATTCTGATACTTGAATATATGGTTTAGTGTGTGTTATAATGATAGGAAACCATGTTGTTTAGTATAGATTAAGGCTATTTAGGATCCATGAGAATAACTACCCAACACATGATTTGAAGTTAGCTGCAGTCATCCATTCATTAATAACATAAAATCATTATCTCTTAGGTGAGAAATTTACTTTGTTCATGAAGCAGAATATCATGAATAATATTTTCTCATAAATGGATTTGAATATGAGGAAAAGGAGACAGATAAAATACCTCCAAATGTTTGACATTTAATAAATATATACAATGGGTTAATCCAATACAGTGGCTGCTTATTTAAGTAGAAAGAGATATTCTCTGTTGGGAAAAGAGGCTTCAGATAATTTGTAGCTGATGTATTTCCTCACTAACATGCATGTATAATTTGAATACTATGGTGATTTTGCAGTTTCTTTTAGTTTTTGTGGTTTATGATTTGGTAAATATGGTAAATGAGGAACAATCATCTCATGAAAAATGTGTTGTAAAGAGGAAAAAACTATATGGTGGGTAGAACATTGAGGGCTGAAGGATAGATGACAGTTCAGTTTTGCGATTCAATATCAGATGGTTATATATATAACTTCTTAGGAGAAACATTTTTATGCTTACCACCATTCGAGATGTGTTTTCCATCCTAGAATATGGAAAATGTAAAAGGCATAAAAGACACCTTTTGGGGGATCTAAATGAATAAGAATGTGGCTGTGTTTATTTCCAGATGGTTAATTAGTTACCAAGTTAAGGCATATCATCAGCAACCTAGATGTATGTTACAATGTTTATATATCCTAGTGTGGAAATGGGAGTAGGTAACCAAAAGTTTTTTAATAGGTCTTCCAAGAATAGTTTAGAAGCATGATGCCATAAGGGTGATAGTGGATTGGATTACCTAGTCGGTCTATTTCATTCCAATTTGTGAAACTCATATGGTTGATGATCTATCCTAAATTTATATATGAGTAGTGGTAAATAGAATTGGCATTCTAGTTTTGATGATGTCCAAGAGTGATCTAAGGTTTATGTCTCATTTATGTAAATCCTTATAGAAATCTATTAGAACTCAGTTGACTTTGAATATGGTGTATTATCCACAGATGGGTGAGAAATTTGCTTGGGTGATGAAAACATTAGAAGATATGTTACAGGATTGTGTAATTGATTTTTGTGGCTCATGAGAAGAGATAATACACTTAGTGTAGTTCACATATAACAAACAACTATCAGGACTTGATACATATGGATCCATTTGAAGCATTTTATGGGTAAAAATTTCATGCTCCATTGATTTGGGTGGAAATATATGAGACATTAGTATTTGGGAAGATCCATGTATAAGAAAAAACCTAGAATATTCATATGATTAAGAAATGAATGAAGAGGACCTTACATCGTTATAAATTATATGTGTATCATCGTCGATATCTGTTGTATTTGTAGTGAGTGACCATATGTTCTTGAGGATCTTTCCAAGGCATGGAAATCAGTATTTTTGGTATGTATGGAAAGTTGTATCCTTCTTTCATTGGCCCTTTGAGATAATGGAACTAGTTGGTGAGGTGGAATATTGGTTGTAATTACCACCATAGTTTAATGAAGTAAACAATGTGTTCTAAATATCATTGTTCAAAAAGTAACAGTTTAATCCTGGCCATGTGATCAGATGGGATCACATTGACCTAGATCTGAATGATTTATTAGTACATATCCCTATGTGGATTCTTTATAGGAAATAGAAATCCTTATGGGGGAAATAATTAGTCTAGTCTAGGTTTTTTGGAATCATGATAAGGTTTAGGAAGAGACATGGGAGCGAGAAAAGGGGATGAAAGGGAATTTCCAGGAAATATTTCAAATTAGTAATGGTTTTTTTCTTTTTGGGTACCGAAAGAAAAATGGTTTGGATAATGAAGTTCACCTATTTCAAGTATATAACTATATAATTATTCATTTTATGTATATAAATAATATGGGTAATGGTTGTGAGAGTTTGAAGAAATTTTAGATAGTTTCTAGGGATTTTATAAAGGTCCACAGTTGATAAACGGTTTGTGAAAACCATGAAACACGTCCAAGAAACTACACATAGTGATAAAAGTGAAATAGGTATGGAATACAGACGGCATACAACTTTCGTAAAATTATACATCCACTTTGGGGAAACTATACACATTGAAAAATGGATTTGGTCATTTTGAGGTAGTGGATTGGGCAAGGTTGGAGCATACTTTAAAGAGAATATGATATGAGTATATGTGGTCCATCCATAAGGCATTGTATTGAGTATGGTTAGCAAACGACTAGAAAACCCATGAAATTAAACTGTGCACTGAGCAAAGTTAGATCCTTAAATTGTGTATCAAACTTGATATTACCTTCTAGGGCCTCATTTCTTCATCAAAATTTCCCTAACATGGGATTTTGTCCTCTCAAAGGTTGGATAACCTCTCCCCATCGAATCAAAAGAGATATATATCCTTCCCTTGGGGAGTCAAAGCTCAATTCTTGTGGTATGTCATCGTTCTTTTTCATTATTGATCTTTTTATTAGATATAATTTCACCATATCTACCGAGTTCTTAGATCTAAACCCATTGTGGGTAGATATAAGGTAATTGATTGCAAATATGTTCATATTTGATCTTTTTGTTTATAGGGGAATAGATCTAAATTATTTTCATAGAGATTAAACATGGTTTTGTGACATTTTTTCCCAATGTTTATCATTTTCTCCAAAACTCATGAGGTATGTATCCTCACTCCTGAATCATCTTTTCTTGAAATTGAGGGTATAGTTTCAAATTGTTTTATTTTTTTGAAATTGATCCTTTATCCATAGAGAAATTATTTTTACAACACTCTTGAGTGAGATTTTTTGGAAATTAGTAAATTGGTGTGTTATTGGAAAGTGTTTTTGATAAAAATAATTTAAAATGTTTATTCTAAAATAATTATTGGTTTTGATACATGGAGAAAATGTTTTTCAATCAAAACAATGGAGTTTTATTGAATTTTATGAACACACTTGGATTTAGAATGAATTGGCATTGATTTTATGGTGTGTGTTCGTATGCATTGTGAAGGATAATGGCATGATGTAACCCCATAAATATGGTTGGGATAGATAAGGGAATGAAGTAACACATCCATGTGGCCCACTGGGTGATGATATTTTGAAAGAATGACTCACCAATCTCGATTATAGGTAGGTACATGAATTTAAATCATGGTTTGATGTATGTTTTTGTGGAATTGTAGGGGTTATAACTAGATGTAATGATAATTGATTTAATGAATGTTTTTTGTGATTTCCTTGGAAAACTATTTACACTGGATTTTTTTTAACGTTTTTATATGAACAGTTTTACAAATAGTTTTATATTAATTGTTTTATAGGAATGGTGCTTATATGTTCAGCGATAGTGGTGTGTGTTTGGAAGACATTGAGGAAATCTTAATGAGTTGTAGCGCTCACAACTTATTTGGTACTTTGGTCCATTTTAAGATGCCATCTACCAAGATATAGGATATGTTTATATACCATACCTCTTTAGTAGTACTTCATGATACTTGGGAGGTTTAATGAAGTTTGATCTTTGAGCTTGAGGATCTTGGAGTCTTGTGGTTGTCTTGGAGTTTATTAATTAGTCTTTCACTTTTTAGCTTGATAATGTAGTTTTCTATTGTAGAACCATATCTTAGAATTATTTAGAGAGATGAAATATTGAGTTCCATTTCATTATTGTCATATATCATATTGTGGTTATTTAGATATGTATAGATTGATTTGTAGTTTTATTCTTAAATGATAAATCTTCACCCACATGTATTTAATCCTTTTAGAATTTATTTTGTAGATTTTGAAATCATGGGGATGTTTCCCAAGGATAAGTAAATCCCTCATTCCCTCCCATGTTAACGATAAGGGGTAGGATGTTAAATATTTGGTCTAAAAAAATTTGTTATAAAAGGCCTTTTTTTGAAAAAATTATTTTCATTGTATTCGTTACATTTATTTTATATAATTTAATACCATTAATAGAAATTGAAACATAAAAATGGATTCCTTAATTTTAATTAGGATATTCATATTTTGAAAATAATCCCATTTTTTTTTGGTAAATATGAATAATAACCATTTAAAAAATTATCACCATTATAACATGTCAACCATGTTAATATAGGTTAATATTAAGTGATAAGGTCATAATTTTTTATAATTATTATTTTAAGTTGAGTTTAATTCGACACATATATAATTTGTATCAATTTTTTTGTCTAATAGACTATTTTCCAGTAAAATGAGCTATATAATATTTATAAAAAGAAATGCTACAAAATATCTCTCTTTCAGTTATAAATGTATCATATCTGTTAAAACAGTAAAAAACAAAGTGTGAATGATTAATATTGTTACTTTTGTATATGGGGAAATTATTTTAATTATGGAAATTTATTTCTAATTATTACTATATAATTACCATAAATGCATATGCAATGAAAATAATTGTTTTTTCAATTAAAAGAAAGATAAAATTATTAAATTAAAAGGGAAAAATTTGGAATATCTAAATGATTCTCTTGAATTTTATATTTCTATATAAAATATTTAGAGTTTTTAAAGTCATTATATTCAAATTCACCCTTTATATTGATGTATTATATGTTAAATAAAATGATTTCTGTTCAAAATGAAAATAATGAAATTATATAATAAATACAATTTTTAAATGTTTAAACATTCATAAAAATAATATTTTCATCCAATTTAATGGTATATGGTTGTAGAAACAAACCATGGTCCATTAATGAATTTTTCCTATTTTATTAAAACATTAATTACACATAAATGGGAGAAATCATCAATATTATGAAAATTGAAAAAAAGTGTTAACCGAGGTTAAACCTAAATAATAATGGTGAAAACATAAAAAAAAGTTCAAATATTACTTGATGAGAGAACATATTCATATTATATTTTAATAATATAAATATTTATCCATTTGACCATAATATATAATTTATATATGTTTAATACATTATTTAATTCCAAGAATACCACTCCCCTCTCTTATAGAGGACACCAATTTAAATAATTATTTAAGAATTTAATATATATAGTACAACCAAAACATTAAAATTACCCTTATAAAAATACATATTTATTTTTAAGAGGGTTTTGTCTTCCATGATACCTACTCTATGTCTTATAATAAGAGATTAAAAGTATGTCGTCTAAAGAAGAGGTAATTTTCTTTACCAATTCCTTCATGTTTATTTCTTATTATACTTTATATTAATGTTTTTAAACCATTATAATATAATATATGTAGTGTTATAAGTACATTTATGTGTTAATATAATTATGGTGCAACCGTATTCCCTCATTATTGCATACTATGAAAAGAAAAATTATCACTCAAGCATATGTATAGTTTACCATCTCTACAATGTGTTGTAATTAATTTTTCATCCCCATTTCACATGGATTCTTTTAAAGATGAAAATTGAAGTACCCTAGAACACCATGGTAGGGGAGGGGTGAATTAGGTTGTCCACATTTTCTTTTAAACTAATTGATCTTTTTCCCATGTTGGTAGGAAACTATTAAACTTATGTGAAGAGAAAGTGTAGAAAATAAACCATCACATGTAATGTGAAATAAATGTAATTTTACTTGGTTCATGAATAATGTCTATATCTAAATAACATTTTCCGATAGGTTTTTGATCATAAAAAATACCACTAATGTTAACTAGTTGTGGAGTATAAAAGTATATATCTATTACTCTGTTCCAGGTGCACATCCATTAGAAGGTTTTAGCGATAACATAATAAGTCCCACAGATAACTTTTGTTGACTACCCCTTTCTCACTATGGTGGGAATAATATGAAATCAATTTATCAACATGACGATATCTTTAATGGGTTGGAGTTAAATAATGTATCCTGAACATTGGATAGATACTTTGTTGAAGTCCTATTTTCCCTATATATGTAATCTACTTTTCCATGTACTATATGTTTCCAAACCTATCCTTCGCAAATTGGCCTTCTCTGTCCACATACTACTGTGATCCATGTACCTACTCTTCATACTACCTCTATAAAATACAACTGCGTACTAATTTTGAAAACTACAATCGCGTACTTCCTTCATAAACAGTGTCTGCATACTACTTCTTCTCTATGGAAGAACTCCTCCTATAGAAAAAATCCTCCTCCAAAATCAATCTTCCTAAAACTATCATTCATGAAATATCTTCCAAAAACCATCTTCCACAAACCATTTCATACTCCACTTATTTTGTTTTTCATTTCTAATCAATGTCTCCATTGCGGTGTTTTCTTCCTACAGACCACTTCTAGACATTGATTAATTCATCTCGGATTTTTAGCCTCAGTGTGGCGCCCTAATGATCGGATTAGTGCCCCTTATATAGAAAAATACATCTCCATAATCCAAAAAAATGAGACTTACCAAATCTTCATTATGGAACCACCTTTACCACATACTGTACATATCCTATGAACCATTTTTCCTACAATGTCTGTATATAACAAATCTTCCTTTTTGGCAATTAAATTCATCCTTTAACCAATCTCCACCTCATTTTCACCAACGACAAGAGATTCTAGGACCTGGATTTTCCACAAACCTCTTAGCTTCATTTTCTCCAAAAAAATCTATCTTACAGATCATTTTCCATACACGTACTGTAATCCTTCCCAGTAACCATTTTTCAGTCATGATCTACATACCTCATATTGAGTCCATGAACTAATGTTAAAGTAATCCTTTGTATAAAACCATCCTTTTTTGAAATAATAAATTTTTTATTTTCATTCCAAAAAAATTTGAAAAATGTAGTAAAAATATCCACCTTAAACACATACATCGACATGTACAATATGATCACTTGACATCCAAACCCATCGATCATCCCAATGTGGATTGAGAATAAACACATATCCTACTTCATTTTTAGTAAAGAAGAACCTTGTTTCTAATTAAAAGAATGAATATATTTTTTTATTTGATACAATAATTATTATATAAAATAGAATTATTATTTATTTTTATTTTTCTATATCTACTGAAATGTGAAAACAATGATCATGTGTATATATTACCAACTATCCCCATGAAAAATGTAATTATGTTTTCAATATAAATATTATATATATTACTATAAAAAATAAATGATGAATATATTTATATTAATATCATATTAGAAAATATTTATTTGATGGAAAAATAATAAATTTATTTGGTCTGAAACTATAGAGCCAAAACATACACGAAAAAGAGACATCATTACTATAAAAGACAATGATTTTAACAATGAATTGATAATAAAGTGGAGATAAATGAATGTAAGTAAATAATATGTGGTACAATATATATGATTTTGGTTACTTAATATATCTATAATAAATATATATTTATTCTAATGGAATTTTGGGAACATTCAAAATAATTCGAATATATGTGAAGGGTTTATTTTACAATGTCAACATTATTTAAGAATGAATATATTTGGGACTCTATTGGAGGATTAATTTGATATTTTATTTTACAATAAATATATTTTCTTATATTATGGTTATTTATTTATAATAAATATTTTACTTTAATTTTACACACCTTAAATACTCATAATACCCAAAGACTGATTTTAAGTGGATCTGATCTCATTTTTCTTTTCGAAAAATAATGGTGTCTCTTCATGGCCTATGTTTTTGATAAATGATTACACTTTTTTATTTTATTTTATTAAATTATTTTTAAAATTAAAATTAACCTTTGTTTTAATTTTTGAGATTATTTTTTAAAATAATCTTATTTTTGTTTTCTAAATAATGTTATATCTGACTTTTTTACAAATATTTGAAAATAATGTTTTTTACTATTATATCATGAACAAAATTTACCTCCATCATGAAAAATATATGTTTTGAATATAAATTTACATGTTCAGTAGGTTATATTTCAAAGAAAATATTTCCCATATTACTCATGAAATTTATATATTTTATATAATTATTTTCAATTTAAAAAAATCGCATTTTCCTAAATAAATATTCTACTGATCATTTGAAAGTATTTTAAACTATATCAATATCATTTTTTAAATCGTATGATTAATAATTTTTACTCTTATAAAACCATACTCTATATTTATTCATATAGATTATGATTACATTAACTGGGAAAGTATTGATATTTCACATACTCACTCATCCATTATGGAAAACTGATATTTTATAAGGACTATTTTTATATTAATTAATTTATTAATGTATTTAATGAATTATAATTATCATGTGATATATTGGGACAAAAATTAGTTATCCCATAGACCCATTGGTGGGTCTCATTATAAAAAAAACAAGATTGGATTTTTGGTGAGGCCTTACCCATTTATTAATGTCCTGGCACATGGCATTGATAATTTTTTCAGATATCATAGAACAATGCATTGACAAAATATTTTAGATGTTTGGAAATATTCATTCAAAAATTTTGAAAATTTCTTTTGATTTCCAAGTGAGAATTAAATTTTTTATGACATCCTTATTTTATCTTCAATAACATAAAGTTATTTATATCTCAATTTTTATCATCATTTATTCAAGAATAATTATTAATTTTTATGGCACATCCTCTCTAATAAAATAGTTAATCAGAATTTGATCTCACCCATTTATTATGATTTCCATCCCCTGAATACCAATAAGTGTATTATGTATGATATTTTGGGTTATTATAGAAGGAATTTTGGTACATTGAAATAAAAAATTAATTTGTATTTTAATTGTTTTATAATAACAATGATAATTCATGTATTTATATAGTTTTTGAAGACTACTAAACTATTCATCCCTTTAAGATGTGATATAGTGTATCATGTTACAATTTAATAAATTAAGCACAGGCTCTAATATACTCATTTAACTACATTTACATAAAAAATTGAGTAGATAGTTTTCTAAAGAAATTCATCTATGTTTTGATAATACTAGTGTATGTTGGAACTTTTACATGTTTAATGAGGGTAAATAAACCTAAAAGGGTCATTTTATGTATTTACTCAATCACCATATGGAGAAATAAAAGAGGAAATTCTAAAAATGGAATTTGATAATCCCAAAAGATATTCTTTAGTTGATGATATGTTATATATGAATCACTATGAAAGATTTATTTACCTATAAATTTTAATAGAGTAAGATAACCAAACATAATGTAAACAATAACAATATTACATTGATATATGTTTATCTAAGTAATTAATGATAAAATATTAACATTTAAATGAATATTAATTTGAAGGATGAATTCCTTTTATAATTACAATAATTCTCCTCTAATATTATTTATTTATTACTGATGTTAACTATTTATATTTCAATAATTGTTGGAATAATATATAACCATGGGTGCAGGGGATAATTAGAAGATTACATAAAGGAAAAACCCATAAAAATAAAAAATGGAATGAAAAACCTTATGGTTATGTCCATAAATCTATCACACAATATGTTTAGAAAGGGGAATATAGTTCATTTACTAAAAAACCAATGAATTGAATTATATGCCCTTATGAAATTTCAAGTGATGAAGTTGGTGAAAGAAAAATGATCATTTTTTATTATGTAATATTTTTTGAATAATTTACAAGTGAAATTAATTATGGTGAATAGATGATTCCCAAATTTTGATAAATGAAACCATTATTCTTTAATTTATCAAGGGAAAATGAAGAAAAAATGCATGGTTTATAGATGAAGATGAAAGTAGTAATTAGGTATAGGTTATTAGCCTCTATGATTTAGTGTTTTAGTTATTTTTATAGAAACCAAATAGTATATATGGTGTTTTATAAGAACATAATGTCACCATTATTAGTTATTTTTATTTTATGGAAAACATTTAGTGGTATTATTTTAATTTATTTAAATAAAAGTTTTTTAAATTCAGAATATCTTAAATTAAAAAACATATTAAATTTTTTAATAAAATGATTGTATTCGCATTTAATACTAATTTAATTCTTGAATTAACAAAACAAAATTATAAATATAATATGTCCCTCAATTAGTTCAAGGAAAACTGTGAATTATCTTTGATGAAAATTCAATCCTTAGAGTGGCCCTAATACCTGGTTCAGTCACATTTCTCCGAAATTGTGATAAAAAATAATATTTCTAGTGTTACCTAAGATATTGGTGTTCATGTTTCTATAGGGTATATATTTGCGGGGAATTTAAATTATTTATCCACCTTTATAAATTACTTTATTTAAATGGTAATAATATATATTGGGAAAATTTTATTTAACCATGTTGAATGCAATGACTTGATATTTTGGATCATTAAAAATTCACTGTATGTTTTATATCTTGTGTCACTGTATAAAAAAATATAAAATAATAACAATATTGTAAAATGAAATTATTAATGACGGTATAATAAACAATAAAATTTTAATCCATTATTATTAATTACAATTTTATGATAATGAATTAATATTATTTAATAGTGAACATGTTATTTCCAATAAAATAAAATTTCATTTTATTATATATTTTTATTTAAAAATTTGAGTTTAAAAAATTTTATTAATCAAATACAATAATTTTAATTTCATTTTTTAATTTCCATAAAACATAATTATCATATGATTTATTTTTTATATATTTCTAAAAGTGTAATTTTTCAGTGAATAGTTCAAAAATTACATTTTTTAATACATACATTGTTTTTGAAATTGATTTTTTTGAAACCTTTTATATTTTTGACATATATAACACTAATTTAGTATAATTATTTTAAAATTAATTTTTCAATTTTTAATTCTCGTGATTGTTATTTAAGAATCAGGTAAAATTTTATGAGAACTATTTTTTATCTAATTTTATATAAAATTCACCCTATAGGAAAATTAGGCTTTGTATTTTTTTAATTTCACATAAAACATACATATAAATTAATAATTATAATAATATAAACATAATCAACGAAATCGATAATTGTTTACAATATATAAAATTTATGCCTAAAAATAGAATTTTCATTAAAAAAAAGTTTTTTACACATTGCATTTTCTAATGCTAAGATTAATTTCCCAACACATAGATATTTAACTCAATAAAATGCTTCATTTATTTAAAAAAAGTATAAATTTTTAACATTTCCAGAATTATTTTTGGAATTAACATGGTTTTATTTTTCTTTAAATAAATCTATAATAATTTTCTAAAAAGGATGATTTGTTTACTTATGAATATGAAAAGATTATAATTTATATCATTTTAACACTATTTAAAAATATAAAATAGGATTTCATCATCATAAAAATAATAAAATATTTAATTAAGGAATAAAATTATGTATTTATAAATATTATTTTTATATAGAATACTTATTTAAAAAATTTCTAAATATAAAGAGAAATGTTACGTTAATGTAAAAATATTGTTTTCTTTTCATTAAATCAAGTAGTTTAAGGGTGTGGTTCATTTTTGGATTTCTGTTGAAGAGTTATTTATTGTATTTTAGAAATAATTAACTAATTTATCAATGTAAAATCAATATCTATGATAATAGTATCATATATGAATATAATATATTACTAACATCATTTTTGAAAAAAGAGGTTTTTTATGTTTATGTTTTTTATATTAATATATATTTTTCAAATATATTGAAATATTATACGATTTTTTTTGTTAAAATATTAAATCAGAAGGTGAAATTTTGTGAGTAAGTTCACTTTTCATTTTGGTCTCTAAAATTATTTACAATGGTTAAAAATTAGTTATCTTGTTAAAAAGTAAAAATGTTAAAAATATATTTTTCTAAAGGGTAAAGGCCATAAAATACAAGGGAGGATTATTAAAATTTTATGGCTTGTGTGTGTGTTGAAAAAACATCATCTAAATTTGTCATCGGGACCTTTTTAAATAACATGAAAAATTAATAATGAAATTTAATTATTGGGATTCAGTTGGTATTTCCATATTTACCCCTCTCTTCACTTACAAAAAGTTAACACATCAACCACATCAATACTCACATATACATTTATTTACTACCTATTATTATACCATGTTACTCTTCCTGTACCCCTATCATGTGAACATAATATCCTGATACCTCATTATTATCATATCCGCTTGAATATTAAAGGGATATCCAAGGAAAAATCATGTCTTCATTGATACTATTATCTCCATATGTTTTATTCTTAATATTAATCATCCAAATTCCATATCACCTTAATAATACGATGAGTTATTTATCATTTTTATATAATGTTGTTTTTATATAAATGGTAAACCTATTGGTTTTTATTTTCAAATAATTTATTAAAAATTATGGAACATCAATCATGTCTATGCCCATATTACAAATTTTACGAAGAACATTCTTTTTATAGTTTTAACTTATATATCAAATCATATTATAATATATTTAACTATTTTAAAAATATAAAAAATTTATATATTTTTTTATTATAATGATTTTTTTTTTCAAAATGAACACCCCCTTAATCATAGTCCCGAAACGATATAATATGCGTTCAAGTTTGTGTCCTTTTAACCGCTTACGTTAGGGAGTCTATAAAACATTACTATAATGGATATGAGAACATGAAAATTAATATTATAATAATATAATAACTAAATACTTAAATATATGTTTGTTTGAAATTATTATATTAACTATCTAATTTTATTACCTATGATGTTCATATATAAATATAACATATTCTTTTCTGAATATTCATTACATTTTACAACTACAGTCTCCATGACTATATGGGTATATTTACTTTTGGGGATAAATAAATAATATTATTATTCAATTAATGATATCCAAAATCTCATATAAAAATTTTATCCTTTAATAAACATTATAAAAATATCCTACATGAAACATTTCTTCATAACCAGGGGAAAATAAACATAAGAAAGGGTGATCTCTGATAAAAAGTATGGGTGAACATGAGAGATTTCATTCAAGGATCATATGGAGCCATAAGATAAAATTAGGGTCTGAGATCATGAAATTTAGTAAAAAAATTCAATCTTAATGTATCATATGGGATAATAATGAGTCATGGGATAATAAATTATCATTAAAAACACATGATCCATTATAGTGTGATGTCATATTAATTGAAATACCCCAATATCATGTCATAAAATTGTGGAACCATATAGGTATAAAAACCATTTTATTTTTCATGTTTAACTACCATGTATATCAATAATATTGGATAATACCACATCATCTATTTCCCATTGAGGATTGATCCCATTAGACTGTTTACCATTAGAGATAAATCCTACCAACCTATTTCAAAATATGGATCACGCATGTCAACATGTTTCCCATTATTTTATGTTAGTATATAATTGATTACCCAATGAATTAGATAGAGATATTCATCCCACTAATATTTGGTTATAATGTGATAATCATCTATACTTATTACATAACCATCATCTTTTATTACATTACCATCATCCTTAGTTATAATGGAACCACCATCTTATAGTTATAATTATATATAATTTTTCCACTAGATCATTAAAAATTCCCCATCTAATAACTCATGAAAATAAAAGAATCTAAAAAACAATCCATCATAGGATATACCATAGAAAGGAAATGGGTCTCATTAAAATCCCCTCAATTCATCATTGTAAGACCAATGTAAAAGGAATTGGTTTCATAAAAATATTTTATTCAGAATCATAAACCATATAGAAAAATAATAAGGCTGGTACAATTTGATTATATCCCTAGTATGTCATAATTAAAAACAATGAATTTTATTCTATATGGAAAAAGATTTTGAACTATCTAATTGAATATTTTTTTGATAAAAATAATATTTCCAAATTGAATATCTAATTTTGAAAAGATAATTTATCAATTTATTTTTCTCAAACCACAATTCATTGAAAATGACCTTGGAGAAATATAATTTATTAATTAATTAATTGATCTATTAGGATAGAGTATTGTTTTTGTTCATGCCATACACTTTAAAATAATGATTCCTTTAACATTTTGGTAATTTCTAAAAGGGCCAGGTTTTGAAAATAACATGAATATTAGTTTTAAACCAATTTTAAATTTTAAAACATGAGAAAAAATTTCTTTAATAAATCATTTTATAATTGTAAAAGAATTATTTGAAACATTTTTTTAAAAATATTGAAATAGAATAAAATGTGGTTTCGATTTAAAAGATAATGAAATATGATTTTTTATAAAAATGTTTACTCAGTTTAATTAATAATTCATGAGAGTGTAATGAAATGGAAACATGTGTATCCAAAAATTACACGAGGAAAATAAAATAAATTATTTTAAAGATAAGTAGATCAAAGTATCTGAATATTGGAATAATATCATAAAAATACCAATAGATAATGCTATCATAATATTAAAACATTAATACATTGGTATATTTTGAATCATAAACCCATGAATTGAATCACATAATATGGACATTTATATAAAATAAAAATCATGATGTGGATCATAAAATATATTAATGGGAAATATATACACCACACATAATAAACTAGCGGTGTATAATTCTTTGGTCTCATATAAATAAAAGTGAGAATAATATCCACTACTATAAGTCTTATGTTACTTCAAAAAAATTAAAATATTATTTATAATAAATAAAATGTTGTTATAAATTTATTAATATACCATAATAATATGTATCATTACATAAATTATTTAATTATGATCATTTATTATCCATTTATTAATAATTCAATACTAAAATATCATTTTGGATACTAACTGCTTTGTTTATCCGTCATGTTTTGGTATATTATTTTTTTCCTTCTTCATTGATCATGTCTTCATATTATCCATAATGTTATCAATGACATAAATTTCATATATATTAATTAAATATTTATTTAAAGTAATCCATTAAAGGTAGAGATATAAAATCAATTACGCAGATCATGGAGACAGTATACCATACCTATGCGTGAACATTATTTTAATTTTATTAACAGATAAATTTAAGGGAAAGAAATTAATATATAATATTTTTAGGATAAATTTTATTACATGAATATCTCAGTTGTTCAATAACCATTTCCTCATTTCTTTCCATGTTAATCATAAGTCAACAATGAATTACTTTTCTTCATGAGGTTGTAGTCCTCCATACACTAGACTAGCTTTATCATATAATTACAGAATAGATTGTAGGATGGTATATGTTATCATATAACTATTTAAGTATAATTATGTCTAAAATATCATTTAAATATTTTAAATACATCATTATAAAATCCTTTGAGATATGGTAAGGAAAAATTATTACATCTATTCATGATGTGGTAGTCTTCCGTACAGACGATCTAAAGTTTCATTTCCCACATAATGCAATAGGATATAGACTATGGTGATGTAATTGGTTTCCTTAAATTTAGTTATATATGATATAATAATTTTATTTTTACTTCATTATTGATGAATATTTTAATTTGTTATTTTAATAAATAAATAAACATGTTTAATAATTTTACATATTCTTCCGAGAACCTCTTGGTATGTAGATGAATATTTTATAGGAGGGTTTAATTTGTCAATATATGGACTGTAGAATATTGGGAGAAGAATTAATGAAAATATTAGGCTATTTATTTTCCTAACCAATGGGATATAGAAGTATTATGAGAAGAGGATAATGGTTGACTATTTATATGTTAGGGAGAGGACAAACATGAATGTTTTTGAAGGATTAAATTATACTAACATTTTTACATGCGACAAGGATCCAAAATTCCTTTTATCTAATCATATATGAGATATGGTTTACATAAATCAATAAAATTGGTTGTGGGCATGTTTCAATATCATTCTATTTAGTGTGATTTAATTTAACCCTCTATAGACAAGTTTAAACATTATAAGATATGATTATTCTTTAATGTTATTATGATTCATTTAACGCAAAATTCACACTGAAGTTTTTCTATAATATTAATTTTTTTATTGAAAACATGGAATCCCTTTTTTATAGTACAATAACATAATTGGAGTATTTAAATATAAAATTATTCCTATTATACATTACAAAATAGAACATCTAAAGGTAAAATGATCATACGAATAGAAAACATAATATAAAAATTAAATACGAATTTTATTTCAATGGCCTAAATTGAATTAATAATTATATAATTTAACTAATTTTTGTTTTAAAACCTTACTAAAAAATATATATAGTAAAATCATAGTATGAAATGAAATTTTTTAATGAAATCATTTTTTTCTTTCCGGGAAAAGTAATCATTTCAGAAAATTATCAAAAAAATAAAAGAATGTTAATTTTGACGTGTAGAATTAATAAATTACTTTTATTTTTCAAATATTGTTTATAAAATTATAAACAATAAATTTTATTATTTTTTCACAAAATATCTATAAAAACCTATTTTATTAGAAACAATTGTGTCTTCATAACATATAAGGGAATTACTGGAAACTAAGTAATTATAAATATTTTTTTTTACAAAACCATTAAAAATAATATTTAATTTTTTTTGTTAATATTCTAAGTAACTTGTTTTATGAATATGTTATAATATAATTATTTTAATAATAATACTAATAGTATATTGACAATCTCAAAATTATGGTTTTTTGTGTAACGAAATCTATCGATGAAATTAGTTTTTTCAATGAAATTGATAAAATCATAGGGTGTGACATTCTAAACCCCAAGAAGTGAATTTATCCCTAAATATTCAATTTCATTATTTCAAAAAAATATAGATTTTTCTGCCCTATTACATCATCTTCTTCTCATATTTCTTCCTCAATCATGAACAAAAAATCATTAAATGAGGGGGTGTTTTTTTTCGTAGCACATTTTTTATACAATCCAAAATCACCACTCAAATTCATTAATATAATTATCATGCTCCATCTATATGAAATGTGAGTTTAGTACATGTGATGGATGAGGTATGAAATTCTTCATGAGAGTTACATTAAAAACATTGTGAACCTGAGAGTGGTTCTATGGAAGCACTATGTAATAAGTTATGGTGCTAAAATAATCAATTTGTTTGAAGCAGTTGATATAACTAGGGAACAATTTTCCGTAATTTTAAATTATAATTTCAATCATTCATGAATATTTTTTTTGAAAAACCTTGTCACCAACAACAAATTACATATCATGTAGGGGATTTTTAGAATAACATTTCTTTTAACATTATGTTGCCCTTAGGTGTTACTAAATGGATCTAACCTTCTATTAAATTAATTAAATTATATTTGGCCCAATAGATTTCATTCTATAAATTTAGCCCAATAAATTAATGTTTTTCACTTATTTTAATAATAGTCTTCATAAGGAGCCATTTTTATTATCATGTGATAGCTATTATTAAAGAAAACTCACCTTGTGGTAGGTGTTAATCCCAACCACATTTTAAGTCAATATAAAAAGTTACAAAATATCCTATAGTTTTAGATTCATTATCTTATAGTGACCATATTTCATTGTATGATACTTAGTGTTGAAACACGTCACTTTATCCACAGACAGTTGAATAATTTTTTAGAACGTATAGGAAAACATCAGAACCCATTTGAACAAAATAAAACATGGTACACCATAAAAATATACCAATTTCTTAATGTATATCCTGGAATGATGATCCAAGTGGAAATACAATCTAATAGTAATAATGTGTGATTAAATTGTATAGTAATTGACTATATCTATATATAATTTTTTCCCTCAGAAATTTTGAGGAATAAGATGGAAAAATCCTTTCTGATTTTCCTATTTTTGTTCTTGTAAAGGTAATGGTTGTTAAATCCTCTAGAAATTTTTATCAAATCCTTTACATTTAGATATACCAATCAACGATATAAAAAAATGTTATATCACACATCATTCCATCCCCCAAAAATTATTCTTTCAAATAATGTTTTTTACAAACAAGATGAATAGGTAATGAAGACCAATGATCCTCTTCGACAAGATCCTTCCATAATTCTATTATTTAAAGAAGAAATACAAAGTTATTAGACGTTAAAATTCAATATTATTCAAAACTTAAATAAGGATTATTTCTCATATTTGTATTCACCTCAACATCATTTTGTTGTTCCTTTATAATCTTTAATTGGATAGATTGTTGAGATCACATTTTATAATGACAATATTTCCCCCCTTCCCTCAGAATTTCTAAATCCATCAATTTTAAATACTAAAATATTATAAATTTTTGGATTTCGTAAAAGAAAATACAGAATTATCCTCTCAACAGTAATCATCTTCCACCTTGTTCACCTTAGTTGGGTAGTAATGTATTGACCAGTCAAAATCATTAATAACATCTACCAATATTCTCTAGTACTTGTTAAACTAATTTAATATGATTATATACTATACATATTGTAATAATTATATATAATACACATTTCTATATAATGAAAACTCTTCTATATATTTATTGGAAAAATTTCAACAGCTAACTCCTAATCACTATTTGGGTAATTTTCATCATGAACCATCAATTTTTGTAAAAATTAATCTATAAACATGTCATTATTTATGAGAAATAATCCAAGATACTTCATAGATTCATCACTACAGAGAAAACACTATATTCACTACAGGGTAATGTAACCATAGGTTTAGTGACTAGTCTTAAAATTAGTTCCTTGAAAGTTTACTCATATTCATCTATTCAGAAGACCGTAGATCATATCCATGTTAACATGGGGAGGGTACATGTTCTCTATTATGTTCATGTTGAGCTCTATATAATAAATATAGAGTAACATCGATCAATATTTCATCTAAATGCATGTAATTGGTTCACAAAATAGGGACTCAATAAGGAATATAAACCTTTATCAAAATTATCCCAGTGTTTTATCCTAAAATCATGAAACTAAATTAGGGAATTCAATATGGTGTTTTTTAAATGAGTGTAATTCCATTTATGATTTATATTTGGAAATAAATTGAATTCTTTTCTATAATACTATGAATCCATTCCGTAATGAAATCAAAACACTGTAATAATTAGCACGTCTTCGATTTCTTATTTCTCCCAAAACAGATGAGACAAATAACATTCATGGATATGAATTATGACCCAAAAATTAAAATTCATTCCCATTAGAAGTTTGAATTCATCCACACACAGATAAATTATCTTGGGTCCATTTAAAATATAAAATGATACATCCATTCATCATAAAATGATATAGGATCCATATAAATAAATCCAGTCCAAGAAATGATTCACATCAAATTCAACTAAAACAAGACTCACAATATTTTCATTTAGAATGTTGCCACAAACATCAATCAAAGAGGAACTATAAACTTATGTTGTGACCATCAAACTGTAAGAATGTTTTTACAATTAACAAAGAAACAAATTGAGGATATAATTATTTAATAGACTTTTAAAATTACTTAGATATAAATATGTGGGTAGATCCAGAATCAAATAATTAATTAGGCATTATTTTTTGGATGTTAAGTGTATATTTGAACATGTCATTCTCATAAAACACACTAGAATTCATGATCATTGGAGATGTACAATTATCATTGGGAATATGATGTTATTGATAGTGATCATTTAAAACCAATTGATCCATTAACTTGTTTCCATAATACCAACAATCCTTTTATTTAAATCATTGGAGATTGGGTGGTGTATATATTGATGTCTTATTCTCCACCAATTCATTAATAATCATATTTGATGCATTTACCAAATTCCAACTTGTATATCCCATCCTAACACATTTAAGTAAACACCAATATCATTTCAAATAATTCCCTTCATTTTTCTTACTATATTTTTTCATGTATATTTCTATAATTTCATCCCACTAAGTGACATATTATATATTTCCGGAGACTCAATCATCATTGTCAGATTGCAACCATGAAAATGGTGGGAATAACCATCTTGATTCTCTTCCATGAGTGAAAAAAGAATAACTTAATTATTTAAAACAAATTAACTTATGGTTTATTATCTTCAGAGACTTGGTTTTATACCACTAATGAATAAATCAGTTTTTCTTTCAGGAATGATGATTAAACAAGAAGAATACATTGTGTGCTTCATAAAATTAGCCTCAAATGAACCAATAGATTGCCCATTATTTTTAATAAGGTCATTGAATTAAGTATCCATATTTTTTTAAAATAATACAAGTTATAACAATGTATGAAATATACTATTAAAATCATCCCATTCATAAAGTAAATTACATCACATTTCAATGTATTCTTAATTAGTTTTAACTATTGAACTACCTAACAGTACACATGATTATCATAAAGGACAAACATGTCATCTTCCAAGCACTGTATGATATAAAATATGTTCTAAATGGTGTAGATCCATTGTTCATCCACATGTGGATTAGAAGAACCACCAAAAGAGGGTATAAAATGTCTCATGAAGGATTAAAGAAAATATTTTCCCATATATTGATCATTTGGAAACTCTGAATTCTTAATGACTAGAGAATGTAATGTGGGAATAAATACATATTTTATTATCCCATATATAATAGTATTTGGGTTTTAGGTGGAAAATCATTTCATTTTTCATCACATTCCATAAAAGAACATTTATTTTGGGTTCTATCCCCTAACTAAAACCCAAAAAACATAGTGTGAGAAAAACTAATCATAGTTGGAAAACACATTATTGAAAATATTCATGTATATTTCATGTAAATAAGGAAAACTTATTTTAAATATATGAATTTTTAGTTTTAACATTGTTCATCCAGGATAATCATATAATAAAAACTCCATGAGGGTTCATAAAGAAAATGGGAATTAACCAAAGCACTTCCCTTGGAGTGTTAAATTATATGAATAAAAAATCTCATTTTCATGTAACATGTAACTATCATGTAAAGCCCAATATGGATATTTATAGTTATTACACCATGGTAAATCTATTTTAGTACCATATAATATGTTGTATTCAAACCGGTATATATTATTTTTTAAATGACATAATTTTTCTGTACCAAAGCATTATGATTTTAACCTATTCTTAGGCACATCCTTTGGGTTCTCATTGATTTTTTTCATCCATTTTTGTAAATATAATCAGAAACATTCATTGATGAAACTAAAAATATCTTGGAATTTTATTCATAAATATAACATCATATTAGATAAATAATCAACTAATTTAATAAATACATTCCCAGTTATAATAATGGTTTAGTGTCTTTGGTGACAAGATATATATTCCTCTTATTTAATAAAATATATTTAACAAATCCCACAAATATCATCCCATTTTTTAATCATTATAAACATACCAGAATTAAAATAATTATTCATAACACGGGGAAAATAAAAAATGTAATTGTGAGGGTAGATTCTCAATAAGGGTGAATATGAGAGATTTCATTAAATGCTCATATGAAAGAATAAGATAAGAATAAAAAAAGAGATGATGAACATGACATACAATGTGTATACATAACCATTCATATATCATTAACAACAGTCATGATATTATGAAAAATCATTAAATAATACATGATCCAAAAGAACGAGAAATCATCATAATTCATGAACCCTAATCCCATGTCATAAATGTGTGGCACAAAATTAGTTATAGAACGCATTTCAATTGTAAATGTTAAGATCAAAGACCATGAAACATTGTGAATCACACATAGTTACCTATTTCCCATAGTTGATCAAGCACATCCACATGTTTTCTATAATGGATCATGTCGATCATCCTTTTCCCATTTATTATCAAGAAATTATAATTTTTACCATCACTGTATTTTGTGATATAAAGCATTACCAAATGTATAAGAGGGATTTATAGGTCCCATATATCCTTGGTGATAACTTGACCACCATATATGGTAATAATTTTACCAGCATCCTTTGTTATAAAATTACCACCATCACTTCTTATAATGTAACAACCATAAAAGAATAAAATAATATAAAAAATTGGTCCAAAAAATCTAGGAAACATTTACCAAATAATTACAACTGAAAACAAAATAATCTCATAAACATTACATGATAGCATTATCAATGAAAAAGAAATGGGTCATATAATAATCTAATTATATCATCATAGAATAACCTTTGGAAAAATATTGGGTTTCATAAAAAAACTATACAATATAATCCTAAGTAATATAAAATCATATTATGGGTGGTTCAATTAGATCTTATCCACAGTAAATTATAAGAAATATCAAAAAAAATCATCTTATAAGTAATATGATTTTGAATGATCAATTGTAAAATTTCTTAATGAAAATATAGATTCACATTCAAAATATCTTTTTAAAATTAACATTTCAAAAAAAAAAATTTAAAAGAAACCTGGAAATTTATAAAGGTTGCATTAAATCATTGTTCTGGTATAATTGATTTTTCTTTCATTCCATATAAGTTAAAAAAATATTCCTTTCGTATTTTGGTAAAATCCAAAATTACATTTAATGGAAAATGACCTGAATATTATCTTTATTTTTTTAATTTTTTTATTAAATTTCATTAAAAAATAAATTCAGAATATTTAAATCATTCTTTTATTCACTTTTTTAAGTGAGTAAAACGAATGGAAAGTATAAAAAAAAATTAAATTAAAAAATAGAAAAAATTATATTAGCTTCTTAAGAGTTATATCATTTGTGTCATTATTGGAAGTATATCATAGACAACCCTGTTAAATAATGACATTGTTACATTAAACATTTATTGATTTGTATCTTTTAAACCATAATCAAAATGAAAAAATTAACATTATATAAATATTTATATAACATAGTTGACATGATAAGGATGATAAAATAAATTCTTGGGATGTATATACTCCAAATAAAATAGAGAATTTGTGTACAAGGGGTGTCCCACTGAAATTAATGTGAGACAAAATTCCATTACCTTATGCCTAAACTTTCACATCAGGCTTTTCAATTTAATTTTTATTTTATTAATTCATGGATTTGGGTTCTTATTCCAGGGTCTGGGATGAGTCCTAGTTTAAATTTTTCTACTTTTCATAAGTTTGGTGGGTTTCAGACCCGTGCGCAGTCACTACATAGTGGGCGGTAGTCGTGTCGCTAGCTTCGGTGTCATGCAAATGTTTAACGATTTAAATAAATAATGTTTTATACAAATAAGGCATGTTTAATGTTTAAATTATAATAAGAATAATTTTTTTATTTAATTAATAATATTATTGTTGCTAAGGTGTTATTATTATTATTATTTCATTATTTTCTATGTTATTTATATTATTAAGGTTATAATTATTCTTATTATTATAGTTATTGGTTTTTATTTTTATTATTATTATGGTTATTTTTATTATTTTAATTTAAGGTATTATTATTATTATTATTATAAAATGGAAAAAAAATGAAACCCAACTCTACCCTGCACCCCTTTTCTGCTAACCCTATGCTCAACCTCTCTCCCCAGAGCCAGTTCCCCCCTTCCAACCCTCCCTCTCTGCGTCGACCTCACCCTCACGTCGTCCTCTCCCTTGCCCAGGCCCTCCACCTTAGTCCCTCTCCCTTCTTGGACCCAGCCTCGGCGTGAATCCTGGCTTCCCCACTCCCCGCGACAATCACCTCCAGGACCCCTCACCAGCACTGGACTCTCTCCCGCAGCTCCTACTCTCTGCCCTCAGCTCATGCCTCCTGCCCATCCCGGAAGCTCCACCCTTCCTGCCTGTAGCACGCCCCCTTAGCACCCCGAGCCTTCCACTTGCACCGGCTCCAACAGATCCCATCAACCCATCTCTTCCCCACCGTGATCTAGCCACACCCATCCCCCAGTAGCCTCGTCACACACTTGGACCGACTCACTGCACCAGCAGAGCACCCCCCCCCCCCTCACTCGCCATTTTTCTATGGCCCGCATCGCACCAAAATATTGGTTGTTCGACTGCCCTTTTCCACACTAGCCAAACCCCCTACTTCGGTACAATTATACATTTATTTATTTATTTATTTTTCATCAATTCACCTATAAAGTTTTTATTTATTTTTACTTGATCCTAATATCAACGTAATTGTGTTTCGTTTGTCTTTTCTCACTGTTAAGCATGCAGAGTTGACCAGCAGGACGTTGTCCCTTCTTCCGTTGAGGTTACATCATGTCTGCTCTTGGTTTGAGGTAGGTAATTCCATGGTTTTCCTTTCTACAGTCTAATTGATGCTTTGGTGTTTCGATAATATTATTTTATGTGATTTTCAACTTTTTTATACCTATAAATTTTCTTGCTATAGTGCTTTAAAATTTTTAGAATTACTCAAAAGCATGTTTTGAGTCAATGACGGGTTCGAGTCTGCAGTTATTTGATTAGGTTCTAAATCCTTTTTTGATAATGTTTATGGCTATATTGTTGGGGAGTTTCTTTTTATGTAAATACAGTTTGATAAAAAATAAAACATTGAAGGTAAATATTTGGTTATGATAATGTTTATGTGCACATTGCACATTTGATAAAATATTATAGTGTTCAAAGTGGAACTAGGGGTTTTTATGAAATTTTTATCCTTGATTATGTTGTGTGTCAGCATTGGTCATTTGTAAACTTGGTTTGGTTTATTATTTTGGTATAGTTATAACTTGATAATAGTGTTAAGGTGTTAAAATATAAAGGGGGTCTTCGGTTTTTAATGTGATAATGTGAGTTCTTTTCAAATAAAGTGATCATTTGGTTTTAGTTTCAAAGTGTGAGTTTTTTTGGGAATTGGGTTGATTGTTTTATTGAAATTCAAGAATTCCATTGGACGTTGGCACATCCATGGGTGAGCTTAGTGCACCCATGAACATGCCTCCAAGTGACAATGAAAACTTTAAACTTGTACTTCCTTAAAACCTTGATTTTCTAAATGGTTTTTGTTTCTTAAGTAATATTAGGTAATTTTTTTGATATTGTGGAAGGTTTGAAGTGTGATCTCTAGGGTGTGCTAGTTATGCTTTGATAATATAAAAGTTGTATTTGTGTAATGTTTTTGGTATTGTTTTTGGATATTACAACTTAAAGTCCTTTTTGGATCTTCCAATTCATGGGTGGAATTGTGTTAACATTTAAAAAGTATTGTGTTTGGAAATTGTGTGTGGATGGTTGGAAGTTTTAATGTATTTAGAATAATGATTTTGACATAGGTGTGTTGTGACGGCCCATTTGGAACTTTTAGCTTTAATGAAATGTCTGCGTTGACTATTTGAAATGGCGACGTTCTGATTACTGTATGCCCATATAACAACTTCAATATTTTGAAAAAGGTATCAATTGGTTTTATTTATTTCATGGCATGAAGTCCTGGTTGGCACCTTTGATGATATGTTATATATATATATATATATATATATATGTGTGTGTGTGTGTGTGTGTGTGTGTGTGTGTGTGTGTGTGTGTGTGTGTGTATACTGGGGGACCTCTATTAGGAAGATAACCTTTATTGGTTATCGTATGGAGTGTCCGTGTTTGGGGTAGGCAAGTGCGGTGAGATGAGTCGCGCATGCGAGGGCCTCCTACTTACACAGTATTATTGTAACCACCTTGGGTTCTGAAGCGTCTTTTAGAAATCGAGTGACAGTTGCTTACCAACCCCAATTAGACGGGTTTTTACCCCCTGGATTTGTTGTTAGGCCAGGTGGGCATTGCAACTAGATTGGTCAGTTTGAGGGCAACCAATGGGTTATAGTCATAGGAGCTTCACCATATGCCAACAGGTGGTTTTGAAACTGAGTACGTCCAGGGGTCTTTTAGGGATGTTTAGGATCACCCATGGTTACTAGACTTATTTTATTACTTGTTTACTTTCTGTGCACCAGTCTTGTTTACTTTCTGTGCACAAGTTTATTCTCTGATGTCACACTTACTCTTTTTACTCTATCACAACATTGGTATATTTTGTTTTGGATTTTATTTATAAAACAGAAAATGATTTTGGAAAATGGTATTTAGTGGGTGTTGGGTTTTTAAATGGAAAAAATGTGTTACATATTTTCAAATCTAAAAACCCTACTTTTATAATTATATATCAAACTTGTGTTAATATATTGTTTCAGGAAAGGATACGTTGGATTCTGCGGTTTATCTAGGAAAACCTACTGAGCAACTTTAATGGTCATGCCTATCTTTATCATTCCAGTGGCAGGTTTCTTTTCTCGGATATTCTTGGCAGAGTTTCTCTTTATTGAAGAAAAGTCATCCTTTGGTCGGGATGTGACCTAAAAGGTCACGTGGAGGTATGTTCAGTTTTATTTTCCTTCCTATTCTAGCATTATGTTCATCGAATATTTAAATTTATCTTTCTTCTTGTTTATTTGATTTTTCACATCGGACAAATCATTCCCAAATATTAAAATTTTGATGCCTGACACTGGTTTCTAGCTCATGGGGATCGGCAACGCCCTTTGGGACAGGCCGCGGACCGTCTCGGGTGACCGGTTCAGGGTTGACCTTGGTTGGATCATGAAAAAATGGTATCAGAGGAAGCCCTTGTTATTTTGGGTATCTGGTAGATGGAGATTAGGACTGTCGGGACTCGAGAAGTAAGTACGGGAAGGACGTCATGAATCCTCAACCGTTTCGAACCTCAAGTCGCCAGGGGTTGTCCAGGAATTGAGTTCTTGTCTCGTTCTGATTTGTTTTGGATTTAGATATTACAACTGAAGCAAACCAATGTTACATTGTGATTTTACATTTAGTAGTGACCCATGTGGAGTCATCGTACACAGTTTAAGTTCCTCCTAATCGTTGATGCTTTCTTGTGGCATGGCCCACTACCATATCATAAGGTTAGGAATGACTATTAGTCACTCCCTTCTGTGATTTGATTCAAGTTAAGTGTCTTCTTGGGTCTGGTTGGTTTAAGTGCATTCTTGAAAATTAAAAACGGTTTTTTGAAATGATAATTATTTATTTTAAATGGATTTAAATTTGTGAAATGGATTTTTTTAAACTGAAAGCTCTTTGTTTAAAAATCTTGTGTTTCCTTGGAACTGGTAAGGATATGCGTTGGGTGTAACCTGTAGTACTCTTTATGAACGTTTTCACATGTTAGATAATGCATGGGAAGTACATGTTGGTGGGTATGGATGGAAGCAGATGAAGACATGTGCAATGTTATATGGGAGTACTGGGGTGTGCACATGGAATTAAAGGCTTGACCTTGTTTTTTAGAAAGTGATTTAAAAAAGGGAAATTATTTTTGGAGAATTAAATTTGGTTTGAAAAGTGGGTTTGGTTTTTGGGAAGTGGCCTTGAAGAAAATAGGTTTTTAAATATAAAATGAAAAACGGATTATTGTGTTTTATTTGTATTTGTTTAGTTTTTGAGTTGGATGTTTTTTTATGATAGTGCTTTCAATGATGTTGCTTTAGCTTGATATTGGTTTTGGTTCTGTGTTTTATATGTTGTTCACAAAATTCCACCCAGAAAGTTCCCTAAGGATTATGATAAGTCATGCGCAGTCCTTCTCTGACATTGCCTATCCTTCATGGGGATCGGGGTCCATTAGAAGTAGCAAAATGGCTTGAAGGGGTCGAGCATGACTTCAGAATTTTGGGAACTCCTAAAGCTAACAGCGTTTGTGCTATTTTGGGTCCGTTTGAAGGTCTATATTTGGATGAATGGGTGTTATTATCCCGGTTATCACTACAAGTTGTGATAACGTGGGATGTCATTAAATTAGTCTTTGTCCGATGGTTTATACTTGAAGAGGTGAAGACGAAGAAAATGGAAGAGCTCATACGTATTAAACAGGGCCAATGGACAGCGAAGGAATATGATGACCATTTCAAGGAGCTTGGGTACTTTTTTCTGGAGGTAGAGTCACAGGATTTGATGAAGAATTCCCTCTTCACTGGGGGACTTCGTCTAGAGACCAAGGAGCATGTCCTCCTTTCTAAAGACCATCGTTTTGAGAAGTTGGTGGATGATGCATTCTTAGCTGAACTGGTCTCCAGAATGTAGGTGCTTGGCAATCTATCATATCCAGTTACTCATGAAGGTTCCCCATCCCCCGAGTAGGATGTTCTAGAGGAACTTGTTTCAAAAGAGTTTTATGCATTGATTTTGGCTTCTAGTTTATCAGACCATTCAGTGGTGTGCCACCAGTGTGGCTGGTTCGGGCATATGAAGCCATCATGTCACATCCCTTCTAAGATGTGGCATCGTTGCAGGTGTCTGGGTAATGTAGAGAAGTTATTTAGAAAGAATCTCTTGAAGAAGACACGATGACCAGATGAATTTCAGTGACTGACTGTGAGGCAGGAGATGCTACAACCATCAGATCCCCAACCACACGCCTTGGGGTGAAGCTCGTGCTCAGTCAAGAGTTTCTAGTGGTGTGAAGCCTGGGTCCAGGTCTTGGGTTTTTTGTTGGCAGTAGAACATTTAAAGTCTTCTTATTTAATTTTTTTACTATTAAAGTTTTGACATTGTTGTATGATTATTGTTTCATAGGGGAGTTATAGTGGACATGTTATGTTGTATTTGAATACTTTTGTTTGTCGAATTATGGTTTTCAGAATCGTGAATTTTTCGTAAAAGTTGCCCGGCCCTTGTCTGGGTTGATCTTGGTTTTGCAGTGTTCGTTTGGGGATGTAAGTTCCTACGAAGGTGTTAAGGCATGACATTATACTCGGGTTCACTATTGTGATCATTTTATTCTCAAGGGTTTTTCTCTAGTGTTCGGGGTTATTGGAATGGGTCGAGAGTTCCATGATTCAGCAGAGGTGTTGATTCACTCATGCTATAGAAGATAGTTTAGATCATTTGGGAGTTCCCGCGTCACCCCCCTCTTTCCGAGGTGGTGTGTTTGAGTGTTAATTTTCCCGTGCTAGTTGTGTTCTTGTGGTGGGGAGAACCCCTCTCATGTTCTCATGTTCTCTTGAATTATGGTTTCTTTCGGTTTCAACCAGGAATCGACTCTTTTTTGGCCAATTGTTTAGCTAGGTGACTTTCTGGGGGCAGAAAGTGACTGTGTGGGGAGAATTGTCACATCCGTATTTTTAAATTAATTTTTATTTTATTGATTCTTTGATTTGGGTTCTCATGCCACGGTCCGGGTTGAGTCCCAGTTTAAATTTTTCAAATATTAATAAGTTTTGTGTGTTTCATACCCGTGTGCAGTCACTGAATAGTGGGTGGCATCCGCGTCATTAGCTCGGATGCCGCACAGATTTTTAACAATTAAAATATATAATGTTTTATATAAATAAGGTTGGTTAAATGTATAAATTATAATAAGAAAAATGCTATTATTTAATTAATAATATGATTATTACTAAGGTGTTATTATTGTTATAATTATTATTTCATTATTATCTATGTTATTTATATTATTATGGTTATAATTATTCTTATTATTATTGCTATTGGTTATTATTATTATTATTATTATTTTTATTTTTATTATATTAATTTCTTGTTTTATTATTAATAATATTATTATAAAATGGAAAAAAAAGAAACCTAGATCTACATGGAACCCCCCCCCCCCTTTCTCCTAACCCTAAGCCCAGCTGCTATCCCCAGCATCAGTTCCCCCATCACGACCCTCCCCCGTCGCGCTGACCTCTCCCTTACTCATCCCTCCGCCTTGATCCCTTAACCTTCTCACACCCAGCCTCAGCGTGAATCCCGGACACCCCACTCCCTGTGGCCACCTCCTCCAGGACCCCTCTCTAGCATCGACCTATCTTATGGAGCTCCTACTCTCCACCCTCAGCTCACACCTCTAGCTCGTCCCAACAACTCCACCCTTCCAGCCTGGAGCACGACTCCTCAGCACCCCCAGCCGCCCCCTTGCACCATCTCCAGTAGATCCCATCACCCCCTCTTTTTGTTGTCACGATCCAGCCACAACCATCCCCCAGCAGCATCACTGCACCCTTGGGCCGGATCACCGCACCAGCAGAGCACCCCCCCCCCCTCGCTCGCAATTTTTCTTTAGCCAGAAGTTCACAAGAATATTGGCAGTCCAACCGCCCTTTTCCACACGGTAAAAACCCCATACTCTGGTTAATTATCTATTTATCCATTTATTTATTTATTTATTTTTATTATTTTAATTTAATTCACATTTAGTGTTTTTATTTATTTTAACTAGATCCTAACACCACCGTAATTGTGTGTCGTGTGTCTTTTATCACTGTTAATCATGCGAAGTTGATCTACAATTCATTTTCCCCAATTCTGTTGAGGTTCTGTCACATCCGCTATTTGGTTTGAGGTGGGTAATTGAATGTTTTTCCTTTCAACAGTCTAATTGATTCTTGGTTGTTTCAATTATTTTTTTCTATGTGATTTAAATATTTGTTATATCCAAAAAAATTCCCGTTATAGTGCTTTTAAATTTTTAGAATTTTTCAAAAGCGTAATTTGAGTCTATTTTTGGATCGAGTCTGCAGTTATTTGATTATGTGAAAAATCCTGATTTGATATTGTTTATGGCTATTTTGTTGGGGTATTTCTTTTTTATGTTAATACAGTTAGATAAAAAAATAATACATTGAAGGTAAATATTTGGTTATGATAATGTTTATGTAAATTTGGTGCATTTGATAAAATATTATATTGTTCAATGTGGAATTGAGGGTTTTTATGAAATTTTTAGCCTTGATTATGTTGTGTTTCATCATTGGTTATTTTTAAAATTGATTTGGTTTACAATTTTGGTATTTTTATAACCTTTTAAAAGTGTTAAGGGGTTAAAATAAAAAAGGGGCTCTTTGGTTTTTAATGTTACAATGGGATTTCTTTTCTAACAAAGTGAGCAGTTGGTTTTAGTTTCAATGTGGTAGTTTTGTGAGAATTGAGTTAGTTGGTTTCTTTAAACGTAGGCATGTCATTGGATGGTGGCACATCCATGGGTGCACTCGTTGCACCCATGGACGTGCCTTCAAGTGACAATGACACCTTCAAACTACTATTTCCTTAAAACATTGGTTTCTTAAATTTTCTTTGTTTCTTAAGTAAGATTCGGTCCATTGTGTGGATTTTATGGAAGGATTGAAGTGTGATATCAAGGGTGTTCTAGTTTGGCTTTGATAATATAAAAGCTGTATTTGTGTAATGTTTTTGGTAATATTTTTGGACATGACAACTTAATGTCCTGTTTTCCTCTTCCAATTCATGGGTGGAGTTTTGTTAACTTTTAAAATGGTTTGTGTTTGGAAATTTTGTGTGGCGGGTTGGAACTTTAAATATTTTTATAATAATGATTTCGATATAGGTTTGTCGTGATAGCCCATTTGGCACTTTCAGCTTTAATGTAATGTTTGCGTTGACTCCTTGAAATGACGAAATTTTTATTGTTGTATGCCCATATAACTACATTATAATTTTGAAAAAGGTACCAAATGGTTATAATGATTTCATTGAATAAAGGCCCGGTTGGAATATTTGATGATATGTCATATTTATATATTTATATATATATACTAGGGAACCTATATAGGGGGATAACCCTTATGGGTTCTCGTATGGAGTGTCCATGTTTGGGGTAGGCAAGTGCAGTGAGATGAGTCACACGTGTGAGGGCATCCAATGTACACAGTATTATTATAACCACCATGTGATCTTGAGAATCTTTTATAGACCGAGTGACAGTTTCTAACCCACCTTTATTAGATGGGTTGGTACCCCTGTATTTGTTGTTAGGTCAGGTGGGTTTTTCCACTCGATTGGTCAGTTTGAGGTCGGCCAGTTAAATATAGACATAGGAGCTTCACCATATGCTGACAGGTGGTTCCGTAACCGAGTACATCCAGGGGTATTCTAGGGATGTTTAGAATCACCCATGGTTACTGGATTAATTTTTTTATTTCTTGTTTAATTGTTTTTCACTAGTCTTGTTTACTTTTCATGCAGTAGTTTATTTTTAGCTTTCACTCTTACTCGTTTTACACTAGAACAACATTGGTATATTCTGTTTTGGATTTTATTTATAAAAACACTAATGAAATTGGAAAATGGTATGTAGTGTCTTTTGGGTTTTTAAAAGGGTAAAACATGTTACATATTTCCAAATGTGAAAACCCACTTTTATAATTGTATTTCAAACTTGCGTTAATCGACTGTTTTGGGAAAGGAGATGCTTGATTATGTGCTTTATCTTGGAAACTCTACTTAGAATCTTTAATGCCCATTCCTATTTTTATTATATCAGTTTCAGGTTTCCTTGCTCAAGTTTTCTTGGATGATTTTCTTATTTTTGGAGTAATGTCGGACTTTTGTTGGGAGGTGACCTAAAAGGTCATGTCCAGGTATGTTCGGTTTTATTTTCGTTTCGCTTCAAGCATTATGTTTATCGACTAGTTATATTTATATTTTTTTATGTTAATTTTTTTTAGTTAATGGGACAAATCATTCCCAATGATTAAAATTTTGATGCCCGATATTGGTTTCCAGCCTGTGGTTATTGGGAACGCCCTTTGGGCCATGTCACGGACTGGATAGGGTGACCTATTCAGGGTCGAATCAGATTGGTTCATGACATCAACTTTTATTATACATGTTTTAATCTAATTTACAATAAATATCAGTTTATTATACCAATATGAACGACCCATAATCATATTTATAATCCCATATACTATTAAATTAGCACATTTTACAACCCATTTATTAACAATTCCTTGTTCGAAACTTGTTTTAGATAATAACTGCTTTGTTTATCATGTGGGTTTGGGTTTCATATTTTTTTTCCTTATACATTGATAAATGTTCATTAATTTATAGAATGTTAACCTTTATACAAATATAATATATATATATATATCCAAGAAATATAGATATAGAAAATTAATTACATCGTCCATAGAGATGGACATCTTTACCTATACATGAACACTTTTTCCATTTGTTCGATAGATTTAATAAAAGAAAGAAAATTAATATATTTATAAATAAAACTTTTTTCCAATTTACCCTAATTTTCATTAAAACTATCATTATTACCTTCCATATATGGCATTAGTTAATAATGAATCATATCACTTCATGCGGTGGTAGTCCGCTATACACATAAGAAACATTATCATATTCCCATAGAATGGATCTAAATATGTCATATGTGATATTATAATTAAATAATTTTAAATTTGAGATAAATATCATATAAATATGTTAAATAAATCATTATATAATTCTATGACAGGTGGTTATGGAAAACTAAATACATCGGTTCACATGGATTTAGTTGGATGTACACATGGTTGGAAATTTTATATCATATATGATTAAAAAAGATAGATTTTTTCCATTACATTAAAATAATAAAAAATAATCATATATGAGAAAAAAATATTATTATATTTATATATGTTTTAATAATAAATTGATGTGTTAGAGTAAGAAATAAAAAATTGATAGTTTAATAATTTTACCTCTTCTTTGAAAAACCTATTTGGGTTTAAACATGGATCCTTCTTGTGAGGGTTCCCTATTAAAACTATGTACTATAGGATTTTATTAGGGGAATAAGGAAGATATTTTTTTTGGTATATTTATTACCAAATGATTTTGGATATGTGAAATGTAGTGGAGAGAGGGTGGCCTTTTATAAGTAGGGATGACGATATATATCAAATTTTTCAAAAGAATAACGTGAACATACAGTTTCGAATTTCCCTAATGATCCAAAATCGATAATTGTAGAATTATATATGAGTTATATTTTATATATGTCTTTATAATTGTATATATTAATGTTTTTTATCTTTTTAGGTCTTATATTTTTAGCTTAACCCCCTTGTACATATGTTTTATCCTCATTCACGATAAATGATATATATTATTTTTACAATTATTTTTGAATAAAATAATTATGAAATTATGATATAGTATTAATTAATCTTGTTAAAAAAATTTAATCCAATTTCTGCAAATTATATTCTCAAAATTAGAAAATTTGAATTTAATATTATTCTTGAAGATATGACAAAAAATCTATTTAAAAAATAAAATATGTCTATAAGTATAGGAAGTCCTAATTTAGAAATTTAATTTGAATTTGATTAAAATGAAATTGATTAGATTAATAAACAAATATTTAAATTAATATCACTTTTAAACCCATATTAATGTAAAAGAAGCTCATAAATACTTTAAACATAGATACATTTCTTTATAATATCATTATTTTTTATTATTAACTTAAAAATTAATCATTCCATAAAAATATCAAATATTCACCCAAATAATATTTTAACATATATATTTAAAAAATAATGTTATCTTATCTAATAAATTTTATAAAGGTGGAGAAAAAAAGTTTTAATATTTAATCATAGAAATTTGTGATTTTTTGATAAAATAATATTCAAAAAACAAGTAATGACAACACTAAAAATTATGAAATCTTTTATCAATGTGTTTTATTTTTTATAAAACTGTTATAAATATTTTTTTGAAATATTATTCCTATTCATTACAACATTTTTAATGTAATGGTTTTAACATTTATGTTTAAACTATAATATTATTGGCATATCACAGTTTTCTAAAACTAGGTGTTGCGTGTAACACAAGCTATCAAAGAAATTAAATTTATTTAAAAACAATTCATTTAAATTAGGTTATTTTATTATATCACCATTAAATTAAATATCCCCTTAAAAATTCCATTACTATGAAACAATAAAGTAATTATACATCTTCCAGAATGTGTATTAGGTTACCTAGTAGCTTCTTCATGATGGTGGTTTCACCGCAAAACAAGGACCATATTTGTGTCCTGGTTTCATATAACAATATAAATAAATTATTGAATCACCACCAGTTATTCCTTATAATAAATATCATTCACCATTTTTTAAACCACTACATTCAGTTCCTCTGATGGTGCATGTATGTACTTCTTTTGTGTATATACATGGAATATATCATGAACATGAGATATGTTCTATTTAAGTACCACATAATGAGATACAGAACCATTATGTTCAAGAATTTCAAATGGTATAATATAGGCATGGATTATATTCACCTTATTTATCAATCAAATTGCATTATTCAGTGGATAAATTTATATAAAAACCATGTTAGTCTCTTAAAATTCCAAATCATGCTGATTATTTTCATTAAATATTTTCTATCGTTGTTCCGACCATATTTTATTACTGAATAGATCTAACATTCTCAACCATTTAATCAACTTGCTCAGATCCTATTATATTTATTTTTACAAAATCATCAAATATTATAACATTTCTATGCTTATATCCATATAAAGCTTCATAAGGATCAATCTACATTCATGAGTGAAATCTATTGCCATAATAAAATGCATCTAGAGTAAGGTATTTATCAAACATCCTTTAAAATTTATATAATAATATATGAACTTATCTTATAGGGTTTTCATTGTTTTGACAGACTGGCTGTCTATCTTAGGATTATACATAGTGCTGAAACACAACCCTATATCCAAATTTTGTTCAGTACTTCATCGCAAAATTGATGTAATCCTCATATCCCAATCAGAATCAATAAAATGTTATACTCCTTGAAGAATTAAAACATCCTTATACTATATCCTATAAATCTAATATAGATATAAATATTTTCTGAAGAAATGTAGTCTCTTGACATTTTATGGTGATTTACTAAAAATAATAGATCATTATTGAATTCAGATATTTTGGGGAGTTTGATGATTGAATCTATAGTTACTTTTCAAATGTTTATTTTATTATAGGTAATGATTTTAACACCCCATTATAATTTTTTCTCTCATTCGTATCATTCTAAAATACTATGAATTGAGAGAAAAAATATATGATATCACACCCCATTCTATCCCACAAAGTATTCTCATTAAAATTTCAAGAGATTATTGTACTTCTAGGATGAGAAGAGAATGATAAACGTTTAGAATCTTATAATATCCACTTCAAATTCATCATGGACTAAACACATACATGGTTATTAAACCCTATAATTACATCATAATCAATATTGAAACTTAAAACATTTCTCAACATCGTATACTTCTCTCCATTATTTTTCAATACCCCTTTAATCTTCATTACTATATATGCATGATAAAGAACATGAGAAATATACATACATTCACTTCTATAAGGACTTGCAGATCCATGAATTTAAAATATATAAATATTGTTTCTTCTTTATCATTATCATGAATAACATATCATGATCCTTTCGACTTAAATCATCTTCAAAGTTAAACCATGAGATTTTGTGAATTATTTTTTCTCATATTAATTTAATATATATTTATTTCACATAATAAGAAAAATATTTATTTTTATATTAAAGAAATAAGTTTTTTGTTCATTATATGAAACACCAAGTTAATCATTCTATACACACTACATCAAATTGGCTTGTGTTACTAAAAACACTTCATTTCTATGGAAGAACACTTTATTATTATAATTTTTTAAATGAAATAGTTAAAAAATTTCCTTTAAAATTATTTAAATGACTAGTAGTGACTAAATTTTAAATTAAATTTATAATTATTTAATATAGTTAAAAAATATTTATAATCAAATATATAAATATTTCAAATGTCTTTATATGTTTAAAAATAATATTTTCATAGAGACTTTTTAATGTCCTTCTCTGAGCAATGATAATAAAAATTATAAATTATTATGAATTTAATTTAATAAAATGAACATAATTATTTAATTTTGATGTTCAAAATTATATTAAGCTGAACATTTTGGAATTTTATAAGAAACATCATTTGTCTTTGAATTGTGAAAAATTCGGAATATTAATTCCGAACTATTTTTCATCTAATTCATTTATATAGTTAAATTAATTTTTCACATTGGTTTTAAAGTCACAATATAAAAATTATACATTAATTAATCAAAATTATGACACTTTAATTATTTTTATATTTAATGTATGTATAAAATATTAATGATCTTTTTAACATTGTTAATTGAAAAACCTGCTTTGTCTCTATGTTTGTGGGATTATAATTAAATAAATTTTTTGAACATTGGTTATTGAAATTTATAAAAAATGAGATAAAAGTTTTTGATATGTATTATTTTTAAATTATAAAAATATAATCTGAATTTTTGTCCAAATTTTTTTTAATGTTATTGAAATTAATTAAAACGATTAAGATAACAATAATCTTAACAAAGGACTACACCATAAACATAAGGACCAAAAATGACTTAGAAACTTTTCCATAATCCATTTTTACACCATATTTATACTATATACATTAATAGTTATTTTTTTTAGTAATCAAGATATTATTCAATAAATGTTTCTAATTGCATTAGATATGTAAGAATAAATAATAAAAAAGAAACTTCCTTAACTTTAACTTTTTTAAAACATTGAGATATAGAAAAAACAACATATTTTCAGTTATAAATATCCTATTTAAATAATGAAGTGTTATTAATAATAATTACTTTTAATTACTTTTTAGATATTATTTATTTAAATTAAACACAAAACAACATTACAACCTAGAATATATAGTTAATAATTAAATTAAATAAATTATTCAAAATTAATTAAAAGTTATGTAAATGTAATTAATTATTGTGTTATGTTATTTTTTACAGGCATAAATAATGTTAATTATTTTTAACTTTATATATTGTAATTTCAATAATGTTTGGATATTTTAAAATTATAAATTAAATAAATAATGTCAGAATTGAAATTAATGTTATTTTTAAATAAATTATATTTTCAAAAAATATTTACAATTTATAAAATTAGCATCTACAAAAAGTGATTAATATGGGTTAATAAGTATAAAATATGTTCTATAAAATTACCAAATTATGTTTTATAATGATCTTATATACCCCTAAATAGTAAAAAAATTGCACGGTTTAGGATAATGTAGTCTTCTTTGCACATTATATGCACTTTTTTTAAAAAATTATTTTCCAACATACATGAAAATTTTATTTTATAAATTTATTATAATAATTATAAATTAATGGAATTATATTTTCTAATAATTTATTTCATTATTTATTCTTAATTCTAGTGTTACACGGGATGAAAAATTAGTTACCTAAATTAAAAACCATAAATAATAATATATGGATACATATAGACTATAGAATAAAATTATAAAAATGTACTTATTTAGGTGTGCTGGATATTTGGTTCAACCATATTTTTACTTTAATCCATTATTTATCTATTTTTGGAATCACATGACTTATGGGATACCTATTTTCCGATTAACCATGCTTTTGTGGAGAGTTCTATCATGATTATATGCTGGTAGGGGGTGCTCCACGTTGTTGTTTTGGTTTGTCTCACTTGACCTTTGTATCATGATTGTCTTACGTCGATGATATATGTTAGGGTTTTCCCCTTATTCCAATAAAATAAGGTTTTAAAATAATAAAAATTTTGAAGTTCTTTGGGCCGTTGGATGGATGAGTTAAGGGATACCTCGCATTAGTGTTTAAATTTTGGTATTTACAAGAATGTCAGTCCTCCTCCAACATAAAAAGATAGTCAACCCTACCCCTCCTCACACCTATCAAAACACTAAGATTCGGCCAATATATGATAAATTCACTTCCAAAAATCTCTCTCTTACTCTTTTAAGGATACCTTTTCTAAAAAATCAATCCAAGTAAGAACTTTCTTGAAAACCATAAGCTGTATCCCAAAGAAGATGCAATATCCTTCCTCAAGATCCTTGGTTTAATTTTTATTCACCCACATAAATTATATATCTTACATGAAAATATTAAACATCAAAATCCTTAATATTCTATGATGTTTATATTTTATGAATTCTTCCTATAATTACACACACATCCATATAATGGGTTACGAACTTATTATTATTGTGTATAGAAATCTATAGCTCCACTAAACAATGTTGTTCATTTTTTTACCCCCTCATGGTTGGTAATTATGATAGAAAATGTATATTTATAATATATATATATATATATATGATATTTATTATTCCTTTATTATTCTTTAATTATTATATAAAACCTACCCTAATGCTTTCCATTTTCTATAACTGTGACAACTTCATTTGTGGAAGTGTGCACTACCGCTACATCAAACTGATGAGATTCATCCACAATTAATGTGGAATGTGTTGATGATGTCTTTATAAAAATTAAATTACATATATATATATATTAACAACTATACTATAATAATATATATAATCCAATTACTTACTTTCATTCAATATGATAATAAAACAGATGTTACATTCTTACGTACGTACGACCTAGCATATCCAAGAACTGCGTATTCAATTTCATCATTTTATATTTAATAGATTATTATAAATATGTATATATTTTATATGTTTCATTTTTATATAATATTTCATTTCTAAAATCATTATATAAGTATAAGAGAAAATATAATAAATTAATACACATATAAGAAAAACGAATCACCTATTACCCAAAGTGTAACCTTAACATAGAATTGTTAATAAGAGGGTAATATAATTCATACTAAAACTATATATTATTTTAGATATAAGAATATGGTTTATTAAAATATTTATAATTAAAATATTTCTTTTATAAAATAGGTTTCTATGGGTATTAAGAGATTCAATACCTAAGGTAAGAGGATTTATAATGTCACTTTTATTTTTGTGATATTTATTTCTCAATCACCACTGATTTAATTTTTTTGTTTATAAACTCCCCAATAATATATATATGATTATTATACCTAAATTTAGTGTTTTTTATATATCCATTTTAGGATCTCACTTTCATGGGGTATATCTTTAAAATTTTACTAAATCTTTAAATTAATAAATTATCAATTTCCCAGCTTTGAGAAAAATGAAATAAATTTCAAGAATCCATATAAAAAATGGTTTCAAAAATGTTTTTAAATATGATATATTAAGGAAAATTTCGTATAATTAGTTATTTTAAAATTGTTTTATGGTTTTAAATGAATCCATTTAATGTTTTCCATTATTTTCAATGTTTTTTTTTTCAAAATATTTTCGAGAATTCGTTTCAGGTTTTCAAACTATTTTAAAATAAATGGTTTTCAAATAATTTTAAATAATATTTTCTATGATTTCAAGGAGATTTATATTAGAAAAATATTAAAAATTTTATGTATAAATATTTAACATATTTTCAAGAATTTTTTTCATATGTATTTCAGGACGTCTTTATATGTTTTCGATGTATTTTAATAGAAAATGGTTTTCAAAATGTTTTCAAGATTAGTTATAGCTTTTGAAGGATTTTTTATAAAAAAAATTTATTGTTCAATTAAATGTTTTCATGGAAATTTTTTTCAAGATGATTTCATAAGAATGTTATTTTGAAATTTGTTTATAAAAACCCTTTTAAAAGAAAATCTATTTTCCTTAAGAAATGTTTTGTGAGATATTTCAAGATCCCTATAATTATAACCGTTGGAGAAATTTTCTGGATTCTATTTTATCAATTGATCAGATCGGCATACATATTTATCGAGAAGGAAACTCATTAGAAATGGTCTTGTGAATAAAGGAGTCAATGGTGCTGATTTTCTAAGGTATGATCAGTTTCCTGATGACATTCTACCCCTTCTGAATATGCATCATGGTAAATCTCCAATTATTAGACTCATGTAATTTCAAATATTTTTTCTTAATAAATGAGCCTTGATTTTTGGGAAAGTCTCATCATACCATAAAAAACATGAAACATTTAGTTATAGATTTTCAATTAATATAGATATGATACAAGAATACCATAACTTGCACTTAAATTAATGGGTCACATTTTAATGCAATGATATTTATGACACAAGTTTCTCTTCCTCTAGTTATATTAGTTTGAACATTGATTTTTTAATAGGTTATGATTTGATGGTATAATTATGAATCCTCTCTATTTTACATAGGTAATTATATGATGAATGGTTTATGTTACTCATTTCATTTCATGGGTTTTTATTTGACATCTATGAAAACCATAAATTTTTATCAGTCACGATATAATGAATGTTTTATTATCTTATAGCACATGTATGAATGATTTTAATATGATATGGTTGAGACTTATATCTCCCTCAAATTAATAGGGTAAGTATTTATATCTCAAGAGATAATGATGGGAATTATGTCAATGTGATTGATAAAATATGGGAAGATTATGATATGTGATCCCTTACAATGCAAGGAATATGATCGGAGATAGTGGTGTGTCCTACCGTGTATGTGTAGTCACCATAAAAATATAAGGAAGAGAACCCTAATCCACTATAGAGAGATGGGGAACCTATATCCACAATGGGGTTATGGGGAAACTTTATCCCTTAAAAGGAAATGAATGTGACTGGGGATAGTGGTGTTTTCCACCATGTAGGTGTAGAACTCGTGTCCTGCCTCGATAAGTTCTATCTATGTTTCATGACTTGTAGTGAATTATATTATATTATTAAGTGTATTCCAAAATTCCATGGCTTACTCCTATGTTTTGATATAACGGATTTTGATATCGATTACATTATAATTCAATACTAACGATCTAAAAATATTTATTCCATGATTCAAATGTTTGATCTATGATATATAGGGTATGATCTTTTAATGTTATGATCACTTTATCATTCCCTTATTCTCATGTTTATTCTTACATGTATACATTTTCAACATTTATGAATATATGATCTCACCGCTATTTATGTTTCATTCCCTAGGTTATGAAGATATATTTTATATATGATATGTTTTATAAGGGTTATTATATTGGGTAAAGAAGTGGGTGATACTTTTTCTCAATCATGGACCAATGTTTATGTTTCCATGTTTTCAAAGGAACTAAACTAGTTTTTTATTTGGGGGGCTCTTTGTGTAATGTATTATCTATTCATAATAAATTCTGTAATGTTTATGTATGTTACGCCTATGTATTTGTATATGGAATTAGAGAAAAGGTTTTATCATCATTTGTAAAATTTTATGGGAAAACAATAGTGAGATCCCAATGTATATTTTTAATTATATGCCAATGGGTGTCTATAAGGATATTTCTAATGATGAATTATTGTTTATCAAAATGTCCTACATTTTTGATATAAGTATAGATTGAGTGGTTTCCTATCAATACATCCATGTCTGGATACTACAAGTGGATGTTATTTTGAAAAAGACGTACCTAGGAGTAATAAATCAAATAAGGTATGTTAGGCCTGACATGAGCATAACTGAATATATGACAATGATCCTTACAATGAGCATGGTTTAACACTCTCAGGGGATAATATTTGAGAATTAATAAACTATTAATGAGATATCATTAAGGATTTAAAAATATGTTGGCTATGAATATACTAGAATAAACCAAAGGTGTCAATCATTAATAAAGGTGTCATTATTTATACATCTTCTAAGGGGTTTTCAGATTATCTGGGTTTCTCCTATGATAAGCGTTTCTCTCTGTATGATTTCTAGTTTTAGTCAATTGCATAAACTATAAGGAACCGATTTAACCTTCAATGTTTATATGTGGAAATTACAGACATGATGAAAATATATTTCCTATGTGAAAGTCTCATGAAGAGAATTTAGAAGGTGCATGAATATTGGTTATATTGCTGAAAATAAATTGACTCCAAACGACATGTGAATGGTATGTGATGTTCTTCTAATATTATTTACATTATGTTTAAAAATCATGAATATAATTTGGTTGATTAAACATAATACAAGATTTATATTTCATATTTTATGAAATAGTTATAAATGAATACACTGAAAAATCCTATGAAATTGTTCAGGAATAAATTTGGACAATTATAGTCTATATATTTTGGAATTGAAACAGTCTATTATAAGAATCATGAAATATATAAGTATTTTTATTATAGTTTTTTCATAAAAGATATAAATTTATATATTTAATTATGATGGTGACATGGAATAGTAATATTTTTATTATGCTAATGTTACTATTAATTTGATCAAGATGACGAGGAAACTATATTTATATTGGATAAAGAGATAATTTATTTTGATAAATTAAATTGGATAGTATTAATGAATATATCCCCAATTAAGGATTTATTGACAAGATATTATTTTTCATTGTGGATAAATTTTAGAACTACTTGGATTTGTCGAATATATCCATTAATTATTAAAATAGAGAAAAATTCATGTTTTCAAAATGTATTTATGGTAATTAAAGTTATCACCAGATATCATGAAAATATAGGATGAGGGTATTAACTTGTTTTGAATGTGAAAACCATGAGATTTTTAATAATGTATGAGGGATCAATATTAAGATGATTTCATGAACTTATTTCTAATGTATAATATTTTAATATTCTGGAAGAGTTTAAAGGATAACCATTAATGGATGTGATTTAGTTAAGTATCCAACGATATTTTTGATATTAATATAATATCTCAACATATGAGGATTTTTGAATATTGGATAACTTGTGATAATCATTTGTTTTGAATAATGATAGATGGAATGACCTCTCATTCTATTTATGGATCTCTTGATCTGTTAGTTCTTTAGGAATGAATGATTCAACTTAATTCCCTTGAGTAAGAGATGAACTGGGAATTGATCGTGGAAAAAATGGTAAAGTATTCATGAAATCAAGTAAGTATACTTTATCATCAAAATTAAATAAATTTATGAAAATGATCTAGAAATAAAATTTTGTCCAAATAAATTAATTTCTTTGAGCTGGTGTCCTTTTAAAACATCATAGATTTATGAATTTGAGGCCTTCAACATTCTAATGACTATTAAATTTTTTGTGATGGGTGAATTCAACCACTTCCTATAAATATTTACATGTTTCATCCAAGTATAAATTTTCAATTTGAACATATATTATCATATGTGTAAACCTGGATAAATGATACATTGGGTAATAATTATGATTGAAACATTCCATTTTTTTAAAATAGTTGTATTAATTTTTATGATGTAGGTTTATATGATAATAAGTTTCATTATTAATCATTAGATAATATAAATAAATTTCTTCAGATAGATTCCTTTTAAGTTGTGTGGAATGTAACACCATGAGATTTTGTGAATTATTTTTTTTTTGAATTGATTTTCTATTTTTCATTTCAAACAATAATAAAAATATATTTTTTATATTAAATAATAATATTTTTTTATTATTTATATGAATCACCATGTTAATCTATAACTACATATAACCCCTACATTGATTGTTTTAAACACAACACTGAGTTTCTAGGAAACAACACAATATTATTATTATTTAAATGAGATAGTTATAAACATTCCATTAGATATAAAAATATGAATTGTAATAATAACATTTAAATTTCTATTTATTTGGTTTAATTAAAATAAAAAATATTTATATTGGAATATAAATTTTTTTTTAAAGTATTTATATGTTTTAAAATATGATTTTCTTAATGAAACTTCTTCTAATGTATTTCTGTGAACAATTTTCGAATTGATCTTATACAAAAATAGAAATTTAAGTTTATAAAATAAAAACAATATTTTAATTCATATGGTAAAAAATATATTAGGGTGATGTTTTGGGAATTTTCTAAGAAACATCAAATTGTGATGAATAATGAAAATTACTGAATTTTAATTCAAACTACTTTTTTCATCTATTTTTTGTATAGATAAATTATATTTTAAGTTAGTTTTAAAGTTAATATATATTATCCATACATAAATTAATCAAATTTTTCTCATTATAATCATATTTATATTGAATTTATATTTAAAATCATCATGAACTTTTGAAAAATCACATTTAAAAATCAGTTTTCTCACCACATCTATGGGATTAACATTAAACGTTGTTTTCTACTTATTTGAATTGAATCTAGAAAAAAATTATTTTTTTAATCAGAATGATATTTATAGTATAATAGTATCAAAGTAATTTTCATCCTTAAAAAATTATTGAAAGTGATTAATTCTAATTGTTGTGATTAAGGTAAAATTAAGCTTATCAACCGAAAAAACCATAAAATTAAGGGCCAAAATGATTTATACACCTATTAAAAATCCATTATAAATCTATATTTAGACTATATCACTTGATTTAAAAACATTGTGTTTTATTGGGATAATATTCAATAAAATTTCCCTATTCTATATGTTATTTAGATTATTTTAAAGATAAATGAGCTATTTTTATCAAAATAAATTATCATTATTATTTAAATATGAATTTTTTACATTAAATTTTTTAGAAATGCTAAGGCATGGTTTGTATAGTTAATAAATAAATAAAATAAACACTGTTAAAAAAATTAAAGGTAATAAAAATTGAATGATTTATTATGTTGAATTATTATTTTATGTTAATGTGTCATATTACAGATATTTGAACATAATATGTTTTAATAACAAAAATATTTTTATATTTTTAAAATAAAATTATTTAAATAATGTCCAAAATGAAAATAATGTTATTTTACAGTAAATTATATTTTATGAAAAGAATTAAAATTTATAAATAATATATATTATTAAAAGTGGTTCTTAATTGTTAATAAATAAAAAAATTATTGTATTAATAGACTAACTAGTCATTCAAAATTATCAAAAATACCCTTAAATAGTAAAAAAATTATCAGTATTGTTCGGGTTACAGTAGTTTTTTTGCACGTTACATGCTTTTTTTGAAATCTAATTTCTAAAAATAGAAGATATTTTTAATGTTTAAAAGATATATCATATTTTTAATTTAGTGGGTCTATATTTTATAATAAATTAAAACATAATTTATTTATAATGGTTTAATTACATAGGATAGAAAACTAGTTACCTAATTGAAAAACCAAAATGAAAAATATAAGATATCCAAAAAATTAAGGATCAAAATTATAAAAAAGGTCATGTTTTTGTGGGGTAGATATTTAGTTACACTATAAATTCTATTAAATCGATTATTTTTTCTTATTTAAATGACATAATGTAATTTATATCTCCCATTAGTTATTACCATTTTCTATTTATAAGAATTCCACTACTCCTCTAGTATAAAAATTCACTCACCCCTCCCTCTTATTTTAACTTCACAAACCACTTAGGATCAGCCATGATATAATCAATGAAATTCCAAAAATCCCACTGTTCTTCAATGAATACAAAATTTGGTTAAATTTCATTCCAAGGAATGACATTGTTGAAAACCAATGAAAGTTACCTAGAAAAGATGTTTCATCCTTCCTCAATATCCGTTGTTTTATTTTCATTCTCCACCCACTTAAAATATATTTATTACATGAGTAAATAATAAAACAATTATCATAAATATCATGATATTTTTTATTCTAGTTTTACACCTAAACTTACACACACATTCAAATAATGGGTTATAATGTTACCGTAATTGTGTATGGAGAACTACCACCACACCAAATGATTTTGTTCCATTTTAATTTACCACCTCTCATGGTTGGAAATTTTGATGGACACTATATTTTTATTTGATACATGTTATATTTTTTATATATTTATGAATATTTATTTTTATATAAAATATACCTTTATGCATTCCATTGTGTGTAACTATGATAACATTGTTTGTAGATATGTGGACTCTCGCCTCCTCAAAGTGATCTAATTCATCCTCATTTTACATGTTATGTATTAAGGAAATGTTTTATAAAATTAAATGATATATATGAAATAATAATTCACCTTTAAATATAATATATATATATATATTATTTTCTTTATTTATTTTAATACCATAATAAAACAAAAGAAGCATTCATGTGTACGTACGAACTACCATCTCCATGAATGGAGTATTCAATTTAATCTCTCTATATTTTATATAATATGAAAATAAATAAGTAATGAATAAATATTATATTTATATCATATTTTATATTCTGTAAATCATCATATACTAATGAGAATGAAAACAAAACAAATTAAGAAACATGTAAGAAAAAAAAGTGGATATAACTTAAAGCGTAAACATAACATGGAATTGTTTATAATAATGTAATATAAATTCATTAACAAATAATATATGTTATCAGATATAATAATATGGTTCATTAACGGATTTATAATAATATTATATTTATTATATGGGAGGTTTGTATGAGTATGACGAGAGTCATGACAAAGGTAACGAGATTTCTAGTATCACTATTATTTCATTGAGATTTATGTCTTATTCACAACTTGTTTATTTTGTTTTCTGTATATACATCACTAGAATATATTCTATGATTATTATCCTTAAATTTTGGGGTATTTAAATAACCATTTTATGATATCTATTTCATGGGTATTATGTTTTAAAGGTTACTAAATCAGAAAAGTTGTTTTGTCTCAAATTTCTTTTTTTGAGACATGGGATAAGAATTTAAAAAACTTTTTTATTCATAAATGTTTTCCATTTTTAAAGATTATATTTTAATATCATTTTAAAGGAAAAAGTTATTCAAAAATGTTTTATTATTTTCATGTAATCATTAATTTGTTTTGAATAAATTTTCAATGAAATGGGTTTGTAAACTTTTTATACTTATTTATAAGTTTTCAAAGTGTGTTCAATGAAATAGTTTTAAAAATAACTGATGTATGATTTTATATGTTTTCATTTAAAATGATTTTAAATTTTTTTAAAATATTTAATTATATGTTTTCTAACAATTTTCTAGAAAAGTTATTTTTAAAATGATTTCAATATCTCTTTATGAATTTTCAATATAATTTCTTGGAAAATGGTTTTCAAATTGTTTTCAAGAATCTTTTATATGTTTTAATGGAAAATGGTATTCAATAATCTCATTCATATTAATACATTTAAATATATTTTCATGAATAGTTTATATAAAAATTATTTTTTAATAGTTTTATAAAAAAAATAAGGAAAAAGGATATTTTGTTTATGAAATATTTAATGTGATCTTTGAAAATCCTCACCCATATAAGGTGACATACATTGATATTGTTTATCCTTTTCTAGGGTTAAGATCCAATAAATCCATTCATATTCTTTATTTAATGGTTTGTGTTTATATATAATGATTTTTATGACACCCATTTCTCATCCATGTTTTATACAATTTTCAAACCCACTTTTTTCCATGGGTCATTCCTTTTTTAAATAATTATGAAACCTATATTTTAAATATAGATAATGACAAGATTAATGGTTTATGATACCCATTTAATTTGATGATTTATGATATTAGTTTTATAAAACCCATCTATTTTATGGTTCATGATATGATAATGGTTGTATTATTTTGTGGAACATGTTTTAAAGATTTTGTTTTGAGATGGGTGGGACCAATATATCCAAACAATGCATTGTGTAATGATTTATATCTCATGAAATAATGATTTGATTCAATTCAACGAACTTGATCTACTATATGATTATTGGGAATCAGTATACATTATGAAGAGAGGACTTTGAAAGGGGATAGTGGTGTTTCCCACCGAGTATGTGCAATCACTATGAAAATGGAAGATTGGGAAACCAATTTTATTATGAAAAAATAGGGACACTAGATCCACTATTTAAATATGGGGAAACTCAATCAATTTTAAGGAAATGATTGCAACTGTTGATGGGTGTGTGCCCCTACCAGTAGGTTCATTCCCTAAGAAGTTTCCAGAAATGTTCTAGAAAAATGTCTTGACTTATATGGAATGATATTACATGTTTATTTGTATGAAAATATTCTATGTCTTACTCCTATTGGATTATGACCTTAATTAAATTAGGATTAATGGATTATGAACCAGTAGTATTTATTCCATGATTCATTTGGTCATCTTTTATATGTATGGTATGATCTTATAATGTAATGATCACAGTATCATACCGTTTTTTTCATGTTTATATTTATAGATCTTACTTGTTTACCCTTAATGATAATTTTATACCACCTCTATTTATGTTTCCTTACCTAATATGTGAAGATATATTTTATTTATGGCATATCTAATAAGGTTCATACTCTTTGAGAAACTAGTGGGAGATAATGTAACTCAATCATGTACCAATGTTTATGTTTTTATGTTTACAATGGAAAAGAAAAATGTTCTTTAGACATATATTCGTTTAATATATTATATTTCATAAAAAATAATGTAATTTCTGTGTATATTAATCAAGATTATTTATTTTCCACCTTGTTATTTTTATATGGTTGTAATGTATTATGCAGTCATATTCATTAATTTCCTCTATCTATATTCTCTCTCACATGTTCATCTCCTTCAATGTGATTATATATTTTCGATTTTTTATCATTATATATTTCAATATTTTATCTGTAATGATAATTCCTCCATATGATTAATATAAAAATTAATGTTGAAAAACCCAAATCATGATTTTGGTAATTTTATAAAGAACCATCAATTTTCAAGAAGCACAAGATATCAACATGCAATTATTCATTAGAACACATACAAAACCATTATTTCATGCATCAATATATATTAAAATAGTTATCCACTATAGGGAAATGTAAGAACATGTTTACTAAATAATATTACAATATAAAAACCCTAGGGACTATTAAACTAATATCTGGATTTATCTCCACATAGACTAATGTGAGCATCCCATTATTGCATAGGCTACCAACTAGTAGATGGGCTGTAATGGTTGTATGTTTTGGGGGACTACACCCTCATGACCAGAGTGGAATTGTGGTATACCATAGGAATACATCTGAAAGCATCAATATTAGTAAAAATAAAGGGAAGAAAGATAAGATGAATATATATATAATAATATATCAAAATTGGCCAATTCCAATATAATATCAATCATAAGTTTTCTTGTGATGCTATAAGGTAAAAATATCGAAAAATAAATCAACATTTACTATGAAAAAATAGTAATAAAATACCAAAGGATAACTACATGACTATCATAAGAACCATCATCGCCCTATGATATAAATATCCCATGTACAATGTACATCACATGAAATAATCCCTATACCTATAAATATTAAGGTCTTCCGGAGTACCAAAGTGAAATAGTGGCCCAATGTATGTGTGGGATATATTCAGCAGGCCATCACCAATGGTTTATAGGGAATAATCCAATGTATTGTTATAAATTAAAATAATGGACATGAATTATTAAAAAACAAAAAATAAATACATAAATAGACATAAAAATTATAGATACTGTCACTAAACATACATTAACATTACATAATTTAGTGTAATATATAATACATTACAAAAATAGATTTCTAACTACTATATCAATTTAGTTTGTTTGGAAACATGGAAACATAAAATCTTGTATAGAATTGAGGTACATTATCTCCCACTAGGTTCTCCATGACTATAACCCTTCTTATATATATCTAACATAATACATATCTTTATAACCATGGTAAAGGAAACATAAAAAGTGGTGAGCTCAGATTCTCAGTCATTGTAAACAGGGGAGATATGTAGCTATACACATGAGGTTACTTGTATTATAACATGACCATAGAATCAGAATATTATACCCTACATATCAAAGACCATAAACATGATTCACATTATATAGGATGGATATTGATAAGACACTAATTAAAAGTTAATTAAGAGCCTAATCTATGTAATAATAATATTGGAATAAGACATGAAATTGTGGAATACATATAAACATGTAAATTTAATTACAATCAGTCATTCTCATTGAAAACCCAGATGACGTCACTTCATGGGGACTACACCAACTCTGAGGGACACACCAGCATACCCAGTGATAGTCCTTTCCTTATAAGGTATCAAGATTTCAAATCCTCCCATAGTGGATATCTTTTGACGATTTCCCCAGAGTGGATAGTGTTTGTCCATATTACGTAGTAGATCAAACCATTTTAATTGATTGCCTTCAATTTTTCGTTAGATATAAATCATTACTTAATACATTGGATGGGGATATAGGGCCCACATATCTAATAATGAAATCATATATACATGTGCCACAATATCATAAAAAGTAATATCACAACCCATGAAATAAAATTGGGTCCATAAAATTGTATTCATATCCAAACCTATGGAAAAAGGGATGTGTTTCATAATCATTTCATCAAATCATAACTCATAGAATAAATTAGGATTCCTAGGCATAAAACCCATGAATGATAAATGAGTTTCCTAATTATCATGTTATCAAAACATAAAACATTCATTAAAATAACGTGATTGTAACAACATGATAATTTAATTATAAAGGTATTAGTAAAACCAATGTATATTATCTTATATGGAATATTATTTGGTGTGATATTTTAAAAACATTTCTTGAGGAAAATATTCTTTCCTCTTTGAAAAAACTCATTTTAAAACATTTAACTATTCTGTATTAATTTCCACCAAAAACATATTGAAAATAGTTAAAGAATATTCTGAAAACCATAAAAAATTGTAAATTCCTCTACACATAAATGATATCAATATATAATTTAAAAAAATAGGAAAACATATTTAATTTTTTTTGAATAAAACTCGAATCCAATGAATGAGAAAAACATGGTTATATATTCATAAAAATATTTTTTAATTATATTAAGTATCAAATAGTGGGAAAAGTATACCAATACTTGAATAAATAATTATTAACTAGTGTATAATAAAATTAATTAGTGTTCTTTAATAGTGGATAATACTATTTCATTAATGAAAGCATAATCATAAACAATCCCAATGAATGATGATATTGATATAATAAATTCATACCATATGGTAACATAGAATCAGATTCCCCATATAAAAAAATAAAATTAAATGAAGATTATAATATCATGATAATAAGGTAATTCGTGATATAAATTTTCATATTTATGTATATATAAATCATATAATAATATTTGTGCATAACATGACATATGTGTACAAGAATGTAAATTTGGACAATGTTTCTTTACTTATTTGGTAACATTTGAAGCATAAACCCCAAGAAAAAGAGATATCAAATTTGATATGTAAATACCAATATATTTAATGATAATAATACTATAATATATTTATGGTAATTATGTTGTGCACACAAATGAATCTAATAGTGAATAAGGAATGAATCTCACAGAAATAAAAGTGAGACTATAAATCATGTTACCTTATGTGTTGACTATCGTCATATAGGGTCAAAACTCCAATGTAATTAATATATGTTTATTATAAATATAATTAATAACCATATTCTTATATCTAATACCATATATAATTTTATTTATGACTTTATATTACTGTTTTGTTAACAATTACTTGTTATGTTTACATTTCGGGTAATATTGTTTTTTCTTATCCCAAAAATTTTTATATTTCTGGTCTTCAAACATATATCATGAATTAAATAATGAAAAAATGATATCAATAATATATATATATATTCATTAAATATGTATTGAATATAATATATGAAATATATAATTATAAAATGAAATACCCCTTTCATGGAGACGGAAGGTCCTACATATGCAAGAATGTTGTTTTTGTTTTCTTATAATATTGAATGAATCTATGTAAATGATATATATATATATATAATGTAATTATATTTACATTAATATTTTATATATATAATAAATATTTATAAAACCAATCATTAATAAATCCAATTTAATATATGACAAAATCACATCACTTTGAGGAGGGGTAGTCCACATGTTCACAAACGAAGTTTCAATGATTTGAAATATTGGAATGCATGAATTTGTGTTTGATATAATAATTACCAAAAAATAAATACATAATAAATATAATATATATCATATCAAAATAGTATTCTAATCCTAATTCCATCCATAAAATTGTGTAATTCAACAAACAAACAATATAGTTCCGCAAGGTAGTAGTCTGTCGTACACATGAATGGTGTGTTAGTTACCATTTGATGTAATTGTGTGTATGTGTTGGATGAACCCTTATAAGAAATATATATATGAATATTGGGGACACAAAATTTATTATATAATCATGGAATCATAATATTATTATGGTGGAGAATTAAAAATAAACAAATCATCTTGAGGAGATATGTTACATCTTTTTCGGGAAACCCCTTTCTGTTTTTAGCAATGATCTACACTAATTGAATTTAATACTAATGGTTTGATTCTAGGATGAATATGGGGATGTTGATTGGATATTTTAGAAGATTCTGGTGGAGATAAATTACTTTATGTGTCTGAATAGGTGGGAGAGGTATGTGTCTTTGTACAATGGAGAAGTGTTATTCTTGTAAATTTTTTAAAAGGGGATACAACCAATATATTTCGATTTCCATGTTGAACCAATAACAGTAAAAATATGATCCAAATTAGTATAGGGTGAAAATATGAAATTATACTGTATTTTTTACCAGTATCTACGTCAGGTTTGTCGTTATGTTTACGATTTAGTCCATTATTAAGGAAATTTTTCTCTTAATTGCTATAATTGATATTAATTTCATTAACTAATAATTTGGGTCAAAAAAGTTTATATTATATAATATTTTAAATTATGATTATTCTAAATAGTTAATACATTTTTATAAAATCAAATCACACTTATAGATAAAATTAATTCAAAATTAATCAGACTTTCGTGTCACGACATTGAATTTTGTTTAAAAAAAATTTAAATGATTGTAATGTTTTTATATACAATTTCAATATAATTTTTTTAAAATTATATAAATTGGATTAATTTATGTAAAATATATTTAATTAAACATTAATTAAATTATAATATTATTTTACTATGTACATAAATTACCTAAAAAAGTAGTTTTGAATTAAAATTCTATATTTTTCACTATTCATCTAAAAGCGATGTTTTTCCAAAAAAATCCATAAAATTCACTAGAAGATAGTTATAAAATTATAAATTGAAAAATATTTTTTATGTCATAAATTTGAATTTATAAAAGTGTATGAAACTATTTTTATTATTCATAAAATAAAGACATAAAGAGTAACTAATTTTAGAAAATAGTATTTTTAGAAATATAAGGAATTCTATAAAAATTAAATGTTTTATTACAAATATATTTTATTTATAAAAAAAATAAATAATATTTAGAAGTTATTTATTAACATTAATATAAATAGTTTTAGCATTTATGTTTTTAACTATATGTATTAATTAATTATTATAATAACATGTTGTTTCATAGAAACTCAGTGTAGAGTGAAACACAACCTTAATTAGTATTTCATGTATCAAAAGGATAACTTGTTGAATCATATGATGAATGATTAAATTTGGGTAGTATTCAACAAAGGAAATTTAAAAAAATTAATTTATTCAAAAAAAAGGATCATAAAAACTCGGGTTTTCACATTCTTCCACCTTTAAAATGAATTTAACCCAAAAAAATCATCATTATGATAAAAAAAATAAGGATTTATATTCCTCATCATAATCATAATATAACATGTAGATTCCTCTAAAAAAATTATCTATAAAAAATTTCTTGGTGGGTGGCCGTGATTCATTGAACATTCTATATAATATGTAGAATTTCACCATGTTTTTTCTCTTATGAAAGATTCCACTACATCAGTATATCAGCTGAGCTTAGTAAATGTGAAGGATCGGGTGTTTACTTCCTCAGGGAAGATGTATGGTAAACATCATGGATATGAGAGAGACTTTTTGGATTTTCCATGATAAAGGTTATCTTCTTGATATGATCTAAAATCTTATTAGGATCAATATACCAAGGGATTATTTTCCATTTCATTACGAATATCAAAACCTTATTCCATGGAGAAATTAATAAAAACACTTTATTTAGGAATTAAAATTATAGATCATTCCATATGATGTCAAAAATTATTTCCTATAGATAATGAGATTCCTTGATATGCTACTAAATGGGTCCAACCTTATTTTCCATTTTTTCAATGATATTTGGTCCTAATAAATTATTTATCCAACATCATTACAACACATTGGAGCTCTACATAATTCCCCACATAAAGATTTATAAGTAGTAATATGAATGCTCGAGTGAAAGATATTTGTTTAAGAAAACTAAACTAGATAGGGGTGCTCATCCAAACCACCTTTGAAATCTAATGAACAAGAACGCAACATATATTCTAAGGTTTTAATTTTTTATTCAAACTGAATATCCATCTATGGATTATAAGAAATAATAAATCTCAATTTTATATAATGTTCTTGATAAATAATAGTCCAAAATATTGAGGTAAGATTCTATTCTAATCAGGTACAATGGAATGTAGTACTCCATGCAACCTGACCACTTATATATTATATATCCTTGTAAGCTAATATAGGGATATGTATTCTCTGATAATGATGAATTGTGCTAACCTTGTAATTTTATCAACTAATACCCATATATAATTAATCCCTTAATATGTTTTGGTGTGTTGAATGACAAAATACATAGTGATGTTCTCATGGGTAATGGATGCAACATCACCTTAGACTTTTGTATTATGTAATTAACTTGCTGGCATACCAAGAACCGAGTTACAAACTATGTGGAATTCCTTTTCATTCCATCCCACAATAAGTATTATTTTAATTCCCTATGAAGATTCATACTTAGAGAATGAATAGAAAATTATGAGCAATAAGCTTCTTTTAACTGCACATTATTCAAAAATGTTATGGACAAAACATATAAAAAGATCCTAACCATTGTCATTCTTTCTGGATCAAGGTTAAATATCAGAATAACTCTATTATTATTTTATAGATCTACAAATTCCTTATTCGCATCTATCATATTCACATTCAAAGAGGGTTGACCATTGAATTGAGTAAGAAATGATTTAACCATCCTTTAGGATTTACCTATCCATCATATCCATATCTAGAAGTATATCATGGATAAGTTGGCCTAATCCTTTCAACCCAATGCATTGACAACCTTGTTATGTTTACCAGGTTGATAATGTATTGAGTAGTCAAAATATTTGACCACCCATAACCATCTTCTCTGGTAAATGATGTTACCCTTCTATGGGAATATATATTTTATAATTTTATGATGAGTAAATATATCAAAATATTCTCCATAAAGATATTAACTTCATAAATTAAATAAAAATTACCATTACTAACTCCAAGAGTTGGGTATTTTTACACATGGATCATCAACTGTCATAAGTCATAAGTGTACCATGTTATTTTTAAAAAGTAAAAAGTAAAAATTACATCATATATTCATCCCTAAATATTAATAGCCTTTTTCTAATAAAGGGCACTATAAGCACATGTGATCTGAAGAAACACCTCTTTAGTTACATAAAATTTTACTCACATTCTAATTTATAGTTGAATAAAGAACCCTTTTGAGTTAACTTTTCCATATGAATAGATAGTCAAGAAAAATAATCCAAAAAATGTTGGCAATATCTATGAAAACCTAGAAAACGTTGGATATAAACAACTATGGTAGTTTAAAGGTAACATTAAATTTACCACCCATGTATTTGATGGATATAGAGATATTTTTTCTCTGATGATTATGTGACCCAGAAGAGAATCCATTTTCCAAAAGATAAGCACTTTAAAAAAATTTCATTTAGATTTTCTTCCATTGGGTCCTTAGTAAAATTATTATGTGGTCTTCATGATCATTATTACTCCTTAAATAGAAAATTATATCATATATTAAGACTACCAGAAACTAATCCATGTATATCTAGAGAATATATTCATCAAATCCATGAAGATAACATGGTAATTAGTACGACCAAAAGTAATAACAATATATTCATAGTATATGACCCTTTAATGGATTTTTTTCTTCGGTGTATACTTTTTTTGACGCTCATTTGATGATATATAGAACAAATATAAATCATTTAAAAGTAATGAGCACCATATAGCTAATCAAACAAGTCATAAATATGGGGAAGCAGATACTGGTTTTTGATCGTGATCTTGTTCAACTAAAAATAATCATTGAATAATCACTTTATCCCACTATTCCTTTTCATATCATGAATATGTGCATCCCAAGGTGACCCAAATTTCCAAATGAGTCCATTATCAGTTTTTCTAGTATTTGATTCTTAAATTCATAAAACTCAATTGGGTCCACTCTATAAGGAGTCTTTTAAAATTTTGTGGAATGAGGTACGATTTTTATTGAGAAATCAACTTCATATTTATTTGGAAGCCTTGGAATCTCTTATTGGAACACATCCAAATATTTATGAACAATAATAATATCATCGATGTAGACTTTCTAGACAAATATCTCAAAAAAATACACCATATAAATGAGAATTTGGTCCCATACGTTGGATGTTATCTTAATACGATATTCATACTTATAATCACATTAATTGAGGATCATAGTTTTCATCAAAATATCAAATGTTACTTCTCATACTCGAAAATTTAAATTGACTTTAAATAAATAAATCAATTCCATGGATGATATTACCAAAAATTTATCGAATGGAAGGATGATATGATTTATAGGAAGCCCATTCTGAGAAACATCAACCTAAGAGGAATCAAAGACATAAAATGAAATCATCATACCATTATGCATTTCCACTAATAATTCCACATATATTAATTTCGTAGGAATATTAAAACCATAATAATTTTTTTTTGACTGGAAAAATTGGGCAGATCTATAATTAAATAAGAAATTAATAGTTATAGAGTTGATGGTAAGTGTACCTTTCAGTATGTTATTATCGTACCCCTCATCAGATATTTTAATCAAATGAGGTTTCCCCTTATTTATAACTTTAAGAGTTTTTTAATGATGATCATTATCACCAAACCTTGGGTTTGAGAACTAGTTATCATAATTCCCTTCCTTCTTACACATGATGCACTGAGTTTTTGGATTTGAATTATGTACATATTTCAGAATATTTTCACCATTGGAAAAGAAATTCCCAAATTTTTGGAAGTAAATTTCATGAGGGACACTTAAAAATTTTTATTACACTATATGAAAAAATGATTCTACGCTTTATTCCACGCATAGAGAATAAATGAAGTATCACCATAATCTATCCATGGTTTTCCAATTACCATTTGAACATTATATTCATCTTCTTGTTAAAACCATGAAATTGATAGTAACTCCAATCTTTATTTCAAATTTTACTACACAATGCACAATATCATCATATAAACTAAAGTATCTTTTGAAAAAAACACTTTTGATACTTTGATTTTATACAATGAAGTCTTGGTATACCATATTTTTTGTTAGATTATAACACCTAATTCATACCCCATAAGTCTTCTGAAATTAGCCTTGTAGGTACCGACCTATTTATTATCTTTTATCTTTAAATAAAGAACTAATTTTACATATTTAGATGAAGAACAAGAGGAACATATTTATTGAATTTTATGTTCCTGATATTATCCCAATCCATGGATTTAATTTCATTTTTCTCTCATATTATTATTGATTATAGTCCACTACTAGTCAGTTTAACCTTAAAAATGATAAATAGTCATATTGGCAATCACATACTACATACATCGTAGAATAAAGAATATATATTTAGTGGCACTGATACATTTTTCATCAATAAGTGGATCCTAATATCCCCTGAAAGAATGAGGTTGTTACCTCATTAATGACTCAATAGAATGATGTTCCCTCCATTACTCATTCAAAAGTCCAACATGATTCATATCTTCAAAAATATGAGGGATAAAAGAATCAATATTTTAGATTCCATTTACCATAGAATCCAGTTTCTCAAGTGGGAAATCATTACATTTTCCATTGTTATCACCATTAATGTGGTTTCTTTGGGATATATCCATTGATTAAAACCAGAAATCATAGAGTAAGAGAAAAATTTCATAATGTGGAACCAAATAATCATAAAAATATTTATATGATGTCTAAAGTTTTACACCTACATTAATCTATTATACAATAGGTATATCTAATAATATTTATAAACATATTTTATTTAAATACTTCTTCATTTTTTTTTGAATAGTTTGCCAATTCCCAATGCACATTCCATGAGAGTGTTAAACCCGTAGTGGAGCACGGTTGGTTTTTGTGAAATTGTTCCCATTACTTTTCTTATACATTCAAAATATATATAATTACCCATAGAAAGGTATTTAGGGTTCGTACAATGATATTATCATTCCATTTTCTAAAGTAAACAAATATTATTATCTGATTCCAACTGTTTCGACCCACTCACAACATATATAAACATTATATCATTTTTTAGATTACATAATATGTTACAAAAAATATATTCCAAATGATTGTGTTTGTTTAATTCCATGGGAAATAGGGAAACATAAACACTAGTACTTAAGAGTGACAGAATTTATCCCTATTGGTTCTCCTTTAAGAACACCATTCATACATATATCACTCATAATATGTATCTTTATAACATGGGGAAATGAAACATAAAATGGGGGATCTTAGATGCTCTATAAGGGTAAATAATTGAGATATTTAAGCATAAAATTTAGAATAATTTTATGATAATGTGGTCAAAACATTAGTAGATCATTCCTTATATATCAACAATAATAAACATGAATCATATTATAAAGGTTATAAGTTCATAATACACGATTCATAAGGGAATCAAGAGAATAATCCATGAACATATAAACTATGATTATTTTATTGAATTATAGAAGACATATAAACATGTAACATCATTTCCTACAATTCATATAACATTTCCAAAATTTATCATGGAGCATCATTGGGACTACACCTACTTTCTAGGAAACACCACCATCCCTAGTAATAGTTCTAACCTTGTAAGGGATCGAGATTCTCAATCTCCCCATAGTGGATCGTGTTTCCATAACATCTCATAGTGGATTTGGATTCCCAATAATCTATAGTGTATCAATCCAATATAGTTTATTCCCATCATTATCTCATGAGATATAAATATTTAACCAATACATTAGATGGATATATAGGTCCCACCCATCTCAATGTTAATTCATAGATACCTATTCAATGAGATCATAAAAAACCATATCATAAACCATTTAACTAAATGGGAGTCCTAAATGATTAATGTGACACCCCAGGTAAATAAAGAATATGAAATTTTCATATTTATCCATTTTTGTGAATAAAATATAAATATTACTTTAAAGGGGATGCTATGGACGATGGCATACCCATTACGCAACAATGAGTTTCTTGGGAATCTTGCATTGCACTCTAATAATGAAATAATATTATTTTAAATGGTAGTTAACGCCTAGCTGTGGTAATGGCGGGAATGAACAGAACTAACTAAAAAATGATTATATATGTTTGTCAAATATTTTTACTCTTTACAATAAATGTTATAGGATTAAAAATGTGAATGAATCCAATTTTAAGCGTAAACATTTCAATATTCTTTAAAAGGTCGATTAACAGCCTTTTGATGGAGAACCTCTTTTAAATCCACTTTTTGAAAATTTTATGTGTTATATTTGACAAAATAAAATTCTTCTTTAGAATCGGGACATCAAAATTTACTTTGTGTAAATTTTTGGTATTTTTTTGAAAAAGTTCAATTTTTAATGAATAGTGAAAAATGTTCTATTTTAATTCAAAATATCCTTTTAATATTATTTATTTATATGATTAGATTACCTTTTGAATTGGTATTATAGTGAAATTAGAATATATTTTTACCATTTAATCTAATAGTGGTCGTTGGAATTAATTTCACTTTGAAATCGGACATAAACTAGTGTCAATCTTTTGATATATTTTGTTTCAAAAAAACACGCTATTTGTTTTGACAGTGGAAATTAGTTATTAAATAAATTAATTCAACTTATATGTTTTGATTTTTTTAAAATAGACATTATTTTTGAATTCGGAATATCAAATATAGCTTAGGGTGAATTTTTGGTAATTTTCTGAAAAACTTCAATTTTTGATGAATAGTGAAACCACTAAGTGGTACTTATAAAAACTGATTTTCCGTTTAAATGAAGTTTTTCCACCTTTGTGTTTTGAATTTCAAAAATACGACATAAATGGTTTTCATTAACAAGTAAAATTTGGTTCAATGGGATTAAAATAATTTTTTGGTGAATAGTAACTTATTAAGATTTTAATCGCGATTAGAGGTAATTAGTGTAGTTTAAGGTCAAAATAATATTTTAATAATATGAAATGAACTTGACACAAGTCTTAACCTCATTTTATGTGTCATGGCCGACCAAGACAATCCATGGGTCAACTTGGGGACCCCATGGAGCCACTTTGGTTTGGAAATGACATAAATAACTTTTTATTTAATGTTAAAGTAAAAATGTCACAAACATGAGTTGTTTTACTAAAACAATTTTTACATGGAGTTATACAAGTCTTATTTTTGACTATAAATAGTCATTAGAAATATAAACATATTTCCTATATCATAGTATTTTTTTTAATTTTTAGACATTAAATAAATTAAATTATTTATGGCATCATGATGATGCAACGATGACCTCATTATTTAACGATTTAAATAAAATGGAATGATAATGTAAAATATAAGACCTACACATGTCCAAAACCTATTATATGGGTGGATTTAGAAACCTTATCACCTTATCCTTGAAACACATTAATGTGGGACCATTAAAATCCGAAACTCATTCCAAAATAAAGTAACATTTCCTTACTTTCCAAGAGTGCCCCTCCCCTCCTCTTATAAAAGGCCCCCACCTCTATCTCCTTACCCACACTTCCAAATCCTTTGGCTCGGCCAAACCCTGCCCATTTTGTATCTCCACATCCCTCTATAACTCCTTGAAGCCTCAATTTGGGCATAAGTCTTACCAAGGAAGCCTTTGAGCTCAAACCAAAGGGAGTTACCCGATTTTAAGGTAATGTCTTCACTTGAGTCCTTTTGTTTTATTTTTCTTCTCCAACCCCCTAAACTCTTTTTATTCATTTATTATGTAACAAATCCAGTATCTTAAATATATTAGTATGTTGTTATAAGAAGTATTATAGATACACTTACACACACCTACATCTAATGGTTAAAGAACATATTGTTTCTGTGGATGGTGAATTTCTGCCTCACGAAACGATGATTGTTCAACATTTTTCTAACACCTTAAAAGGTGGCCATTAAGATGAAACTATATTTATATATGATATATAATATGTTTATGTTTTACTTAAGCTTCAGTATTTTTCATTTATTTCATACCTTTATGGTTTCCAGTATGGGTAAACGCGATATCTTCATTTAAGGAAGTGCGGACTACCGCCCCCTCAATGTGATTTGATTCGTTAATATCATATGTGGTATATATAAAGGATATATTTAATGATATTATATATGATACCATAATGGAATTAAAATACTATTTTTTATCATTATGTTATAATTCCATGAAATATGAAATAGAAATGGAAGTAGCGTTCATGCGTACGTACGGCTTACCGTCTCCATGAACAGTACATTTCATTTCTTATCTCAAAATGTTATATACTATTATAAGTACATATATATAATGGATATATATGTAATATATTACATATAAATTATGGATATCATTCTGGAATTATAAAAAATATATATATCTCTCATTTTTTTTAATTCCATTAATATGACAAAAAATGAAAGTAGCGTTCATGCGTACGTACAGCCTACCGTCTCCATGAATGGTGATTTTAATTTTCATCTCCAAATGCTATGGAATAGTATAAAATGAATATATACTGGATATATATGACATTTAAATCATCAATACTATTCTTGATATGATGTACCTATAACTACATGGAAAATTATTTTCCAACAAGTTCAATTTTTAACTCATGTACCAAACATCGACAAAAATGTTTGATATAAACTAATATTATTAACCAATTATTATAACATTAAATTATGTGATATGAACTGAATAATAATCCTTATAGGAGGTCCTTAAGAAAATATAAATTGAACAAAGTTTATTATTCAGGAATATAAAGAAACGAACAAGACAAGTTGGACTTGAGGTAAGGGATCTTACTCCTCTCTTTCTTTTTAAGTACACTCTTTTATGTCATTCCTTATAAAGCTCATATTTCTTGTTATTGGGATGTTATTTTATATTAATCTTACTATAATTTTTATTTTTCATATGATGATAGACCCTATTCTCTCTCATCAATCCATTTTGGAAGTTTTAAGTGGCGCCATTAGGCTGCTGAGTTTTCGTAAGGGATTTTTCATCTCACTTTTATTCCCATGAGATTTATGCTACATTTGCCACAATTTCCTTTGAGTGGTGTATGTACTGCCCATTATTTTACTCATTGTGAAATATACTTTCATTTATGATTATTTACCTCAATGTTGTATTTTCCTCCTTTCACGGGGTGTATGTTTCGAAAGATACCCATGTCGGTAAGGGAACCTTTCACCCTCCTCTTTTTAAAAGACTTCTTTTGTTGTGTCTTTTAATTCACATTATATTATGTTGGGATATGTTATTATATATCCTTATTGATTTAAATTTTATGTCCATGTGATGAGATCCCCTTTTTATCTCTCATCAACTTATTTTCTGAATTTTGTAGTGACACCGTTAGGCTGTCAAATTTTTGCAAGAGAACTTCTTAACCCAAATTTGATTCTTTTAGATAAACTTGTACTCCATGAATATGTCGTTCTATGAATATGTTTGAATAACCTCTGATTGTTTTACACTTAATATCCACTTATATTTGGTGTATTCGTTTGTCACACATAATTATGTAATTCATTTATCCTTAAACCAAGGATACAGTCTTTGTAAGGGACTTCGTCTCAATCTCCATTCATTGAGGCATATTTTGTTTTATACACAAACTTCTTTTATACGGTGTATAAACCCCTTTTACTTTTACGTTTATCCAAAAAGGAATCTTTTATACGAAGCATTTTACTAAACGACAAAAGGGAATGTTTTTGTCGTACGTATGCGGCGACAACGACTTCTCCGCCGTCGTGACCATTATTTGATTTTCGACTTCCTCTACAAGCCATACCTTCTTTTTAAAAGAAAAATAAATACCATGTTTTACTTTTCTTTTCTTTTGGTATTGAAAATGGTTATCATAAAGTTTTTATTATATCAATGTGTTGTATTGATATCTTGTGATTGAAATGTGGAAATGTTATGTTTCCTTTATGCATGTTTTATGTGATACGATTATGTTATGGTTCATGGGAATTATTATGAAGATGGGTGGTTCTCTGATAAACTAAGGGCGGGTGAGCCCGATATAGCTCTCTAATGAATTGGGTAACCCGAAGGATTGAAACGTTAAGGTTTCTCCGAAGATATTTAGGGAATATACTGTGGTGGGTATTCCAAACGTAACCAAGAGGGTTACTCCCTACGTAAGAATGTTATGAATGCCTCAAGTTACCTTTTATGTCTTATGATTTCTATGATTTATTCCTGATTTGATGAGCTATGTTAAAGTGCCTATGTTTTCTGGGTAATGTATGATTTCATTCTTATGTATATATGAACTCATATTTCCGTTTCATATTTTTTATAACCCTTACTGAGCATTTTATACTCATCCCAAGTTTTTTGAAATGTTTTTCACAGGTCAAGGGAAAGTTACATGATATGATGATAGTGTCAAGGAAGTGTCAAGAAAGAATCCATGTTTTATTTTAAATATGTTTCTGTTGATGGGAAAAAGAATACTATCTTTATGTAACCACTTTGTTTAAATTTGGAATGTAATGCAAGTTACATGATATAATTCTCTAAAACTCTAAACCTGAAAAGATCCTCAATGTGCAATCTTGTAATAACTCAAGATTAAGTAAGGTTTAAGGCTGGGGCCATATAGATGGTATCAAAGGTCGGTTTAGACAACTTTAGTGATTATGATTTTTTGTTAGACACATGATTAGTCCCTATATCTATTATTTTAGTTAAAACCTTGTTTTATAACTTTTTTCAGGTCCATTAAAGTTAGTTATGAATGGAAGGAGAAGGATCTCAAACGACATTCCTATCTCTTCCTGATGACATGCTTGCAATAATTATTGCAAAGTCATGTTTGGATGATTGTGAAACTTTTTCTAGCATACAACTCACTTACAAACAGTTGTTTGAAATATCAAACACCTCCACTATACCTCGTTATCATCATGGATCGTGGGTTGTTTTTAGAAAAATACTATTTTCACAATATTCTCATATTTTCAAGAAAGGTAAATATTATCAAGTTATTTTCAAATATTTTACCTTATCACAAGAATTTGAAGCATATTTTGATTTTAAAAAAGGTGCTGAGGAAGGAGACCCTTGCGCAACCTATTTATATTTTCTTTTAAAATATAGTCTCTCAGAACATACTTATGGTATTTTAAAAGGACCAATAATAGAAAGTTTCAACTCAAATTCTGTCCGACTATTTTTTAGAAATCATGTTTTATCAGATGTTTTGGAATTATATGACATACATGATAATTTTCCAAAACTGTTTTTCTGTGAACACCCATATGACCCATGTTGTACAAGGTGTATTTGGATGGAGGAAGAAAATGATTTTGAAAGATCTCTAAATAATTGTTGTAATGCATATGACTTCTACCTATGTGAGCAAGATGACGATGAAACCGAGTGGACGCCATGATCAAGGTATGATGTTATTCATTTTGGGAATCATTTTATTTTATCTTATGGTGGTGAAATAAGACTTCAAGAATTAAGATGTTGAGATCGTAACGAATTTGGATGAAAACGAGAGGTATAAGGAAAATATTGAGGTTAAAACATGTTAGGCTTATTTTTGGAGTTTTATAAAAAGGACAACACGCATACCGTGTGACAACCCATCGTGTCAGATAAAGCAACGGGAATCGAACCCACAACCAAACTGCGACTGGTATTTCTCACCTACCACTAGACTACGTGAAGTCCCTGGTTAGTTTGAATGATTCTTTTTAGTTAGATTATTTTATGAATTAAGAGTAAGTTTATTTTGGTTTATCTATGGAAATTTATTAACCTATCATGAAGGATATGTGATTAGGTTCATTAATTTTCAATACGACACATTAAGAGCAACTGATGTTGTTTGGAGATAAATTTTGTGATTTTACTTGGAAGACTATGTGACTAAATCCTTCAAATTTTTGGGTTTCAATCTTAGTTTGGTTTACTTTGAAGAATTTTATGGACAAATTGTTTATCGGATGGTCCTTGTTGAACTTTGGGTTTTTTTAGAAAAATTTTGGAGATTAAGAATAGATTTTCTTTTTATAAAGGGTTATCCTTTTCAGGATTATCTGATCTTGTAGTAACGTTTTTGGTTTTGGTTTTGGTTAATGTCTAAAGACATGGGAATTATATAGGTCTCTTTTATGGATTAGGTGATTCTCTAGAAGTTGATTATAGTACTCTTACTGTGAACAAGTCTTCCTAAATACTCGTCTTTTGGAGAAAATATGAGTTTGTGTAAGGAATCTAATAAAAGTTGAAAGTCAACATGATAAGTGATTATGTCTCCTTATGAATAAATTCCTCAATAAAAAATAACTTAAAACAAAAATGTTTTCTATTAACTTTTCCTACTGGGGAATCGAATACCGTTTAACCCATCACAAGTTTGTGATTTTCATATGGTTAACTTTCTTCTAGACATGTTTACTATCACTCTCCATCAGAACATGACCCTTTGTTTTTTCCTCCATGTACATATTTTCATACTTGGAATCCTAGTATGTGTTAACTCGGGTGACCATTGTACTTATCGTTCTATATTTTAAAGTGATTGTTTTACTGACTCTTGTTCCGATGTGGGATTTTCAATGATGTTTCCAAGACCAATTTTAAAAATTGCGAGGACGCAATTCCCAAAAGGGGGGAAGGATGTAACACCCCAGGTAAATAAAGAATATGAATTTTCATATTTATCCATATTTGTGAATAAAATATTAATATTACTTTAAATGGGACGCTATGCACGATGGCGTACCCAATAAGCAACAATGAGTTTCTTTGGAATCTTATGTTGCACTCTAATAATAAAATAATATTATTTTAAATGGTAGTTAACGGCTAGTCGTGGTAATGGCGGGAATGAACAGAACTAACTAAAAAATGATTATATATGTTTTTCAAATATTTTTACTCTTTACAATAAATGTTATAGGATTAAAAATTCGAATGAATCCAATTTTAAGCGTAAACATTCCAATATTCTTTAAAAGGTCGATTAACAGACTTTTGATGGTGAACCTCTTTTAAATCCACTTTTTGACAATTTTATGTGTTATATTTGACAAAATAAAATTCTTCTTTAGAATCGGGACATCAAAATTTACTTTTTGTAAATTTTTGGTATTTTTCCGAAAAAGTTCAATTTTTAATGAATAGTGAAAAATGTTGTATTTTAATTCAAAACCTATTTTTAATCTAATTTATTTATATGATTAGATTATCTTTTGAATTGGTTTTAGAGTTAAATTAGAATATATTTTTACCATTTAATCCAATATTGGTCATTGGAATTAATTTCACTTTGAAATCGAACTTAAACTAGTCTCAATCTTTTCATATATTTTGTTTAAAAAAACACGCTATTTGTTTTGACAGAGGGAATTAATTATTAAATAAATTAATTCAACTTATATGTTTTGAATTTTTTAAAATAGACATCATTTTTGAATTAGTAATATCATATATAGCTTAGGGTGAATTTTTGGTAATTTTCTAAAAACTTCAATTTTGATGAATAGTGAAACCACTAAGTGGTATTTATAAAAACTGATTTTCCGTTTAAATGAAATTTTGCAACCTTTGTGTTTTGAATTTCCAAAATCTGACATACATGGTTTTCATTAAGAATTAAAATGTGGTTCAATGGGATTAAAATAATTTTTTTGGTGAATAGTAACTTATTAAGTTTTTAATCGCGATTAGAGGTAATTAGTGTAGTTTAAGGTAAAAATAATGTTTTAATAATATTAAATGAACTTGACACATGTCCTAACCTCATTGGATGTGTCATGGCAGACCAAGACAACCCATGGGTCAACTTGGAGTCCCCATGGAGCCACTTTGGTTGGGAAATGACATAAATAACTTTTTATTTAATGTTAAAGTAAAAATGTCACAAACATGAGTTTTTTTACAAAAACAATTTTTACATGGAGTTATAAAAGTCATATTTCTTACTATAAATGATCATTGGAAAGATAAAACGATTCCCTACATCATAGTATTTTTTTATAATTTTTAGACAATAAATAAATTAAATTATTTATGACATCATGATGATGCAATGATGACCTCATTATTTAACGATTTAAATAAAATGGAAAGATAATGTAAACTCTAAGACCTACACATGTCCAAAACCTATTGTATGGGTGGATTTAGAACCCTTATCACCTTATAATCGAATCATATCAATGTGGGACCATTAAAATCCGAAACTCATTCTAAAATAAAGTAACATTTCCTTACTTTCCAAGAGTGCCCCTCCCCTCCTCTTATAAAAGGCCCCCACCTCTACCTCCTTACCCACACTTCCAAAGCCTTTGGCTCGGCCAACCCCTATCCATTTTTTATCTCCAAATCCCTCTATAACTTCTTGAAGCCTCAATGTGGGCATAAGTCTTCCCAAGGAAGCCTTTGATCTCAAACCAAAGGGAGTTACATGATTTTAAGGTAATGTCTTCACTTGAGTCCTTTTGTTTTATTTTGCTTCTCCAACCCCCTAAAATATTTTTATTCATTTCTTTTGTAACAACTCCAGTATCTTAAATATACTAGGATGTTTTTATAAGAAGGATTCGAGCTACACTTACAAAAACCTGCATCTAATGGTTAAAGAACATACTGTTTCTGTGGATGGTGAATTTCTGCCTCATGAAACGATGATTGTTCAACATTATTCTAACACCTTAAAAGGTGGCCATTAAGATGACACTATATTTATATATGATATATAATATGTTTATGTTTTACTTAAGCTTCTGTATTTTTCATTTATGTCATACCTTTATGGTTTCCATTATGGGTAAACGCGACATCTTCATTTAAGGAAGTGTGGACTACCGCCCCCTCAAAGTGATTTGATTCGTTAATACCATATGTGGTACGTATAAAGGATATATTTCATGATATTATATATGATACCACGCTGTAATTAAAATACTATTATGTATCATTATGTTTTAATTCCATTAAATATGAAATAGAAATGGAAGTAGCGTTCATGCGTACGTACAGCTTACCGTCTCCATGAACAGTACATTTCATTTCTTATCTCAAAATGTTATGTACTATGATAAGTACATATATATAATTGATATATATGTAATATAGTAAATATAAATGATGGATATAATTCTGGAATTATAACATATATATATCTCTCTCTCTCTCATTTTGTTTTAATTCCATTAATATGACAATAAAATGAAAGTAGTGTTCATGCATACGTACGGCATACCGTCTCCATGAACGGTGCTTTTAATTTTTATCTCCAAATGATATGGAATAGTATAAAATGAATATATACTGGATATATATGATATTTGAAACATAAATACTATTCTGGATATGATGTACCTATAACTACATGGTAAATTATTTTCCAACAAGTTCAATTTTTAACTCATGTACCAAACATCGACAAAAACGTCTGATATGAACTCATATTATTAACCAATTATTATAACATTAAAATATGTGATATGAACTGAATAATAATCTTTATAGGAGTTCCTTAAGCAATTATATATTGACCAAAGTTTATTATTCAGTAATATAAAGAAATGAACAAGACAAGTTGGACTTGAGGTAAGGGATCCTACTCCTCTCTTTCTTTTTTAAGTACACTCTTTTATGACATTCCTTTTAAAGCTCATATTTCTTGTTATTGGGATGTTATTTTATATTAATATTACTGTAATTTTTATTGTTCATATGATGAGAGACCCTATTCTCTCTCATCAATCCATTTTGGAAGTTTTAAGTGGCGCCGTTAGGCTACTAAGTTTTCGTAAGGGATTTTTCATCTCACTTTTATTCTCGTGAGATTTATACTACATTTGACACAATTTCCATTGAGTGGTGTATTTACTACCCATTATTTTACTAATTTTGTAATATAATTTCATTTATGAGTATTTAAATCAATGTTTTATTGTCCTCCTTTCATGCGGTGTATGTTTCGAAAGATACCCATGTCGGTAAGGGAACCTTTCACCCTCCTCTTTTTAAAAGACTTATTTTGTTATGTCTTTTAATTCACATACTATTATATTGGGATATGTTCATCTATATCCTTATTGATTTAAATTTTATGTCCATGTGATGAGATCCCCTTTTTATCTCTCATCAACTCATTTTCTGAATTTTGTAGTGACGTCGTTAGGCTGTCAAATTTTTGCAAGAGAACTTCTTAACCCAAATTTGATTCTTTGGGATAAACTTGTACTCCTTGAATATGTAGTTCTATGAATATGTGTGAATAACCTTTGATTTTTTTACACTTAATATCCACTTATATTTGGTGTATTCGTTTGTCACACATAATTATGTAATTCATTTATCCTTAAACCAAAGATACCATCTTTGTAAGGGACTTCGTCTCAATATCCATTCATTGAGGCATATTTTGATTTATACACAACCTTATTTTATACGGTGTATAAACCCCTTTTAATTTTTAATTTATCCAAAAAGGAATCTTTTTATACGAAGCGATTTACTAAACGATAAAAGGGAATGTTTTTGTCGTACTTATGCGGCGACAACGACTTCTCCGCTGTCGTGACCATTATTTGAGTTTCGGCTTCCTCTACAAGCCATACCTTCTTTTTAAAAGAAAAATAAATACCTTGTTTCACTTTTTTTATTTTGGTATGGAAAATGGTTTTCATAATGTTTTTATTATATCAATGTGTTGTATTGATATCTTGTGATTGAAATGTGGAAATATTATGTTTCCTTTATGCATGTTTTATGTGATACGATTATGTTATGGTTCTTGTGCATTATTATGAAGACGGGTGGTTTCGTGATAAACTAAGGGCGGGTGAGCCCAATATAGCTCTCCAATGCATTGGGTAACGCGAAGGAGTGAAACGTTAAGGTTTCTCCGAAGAGATTTAGGGATTATACTGTGGTGGGTATTCCAAATGTAACTAAAAGGGTTACTCCCTACGTAAAAATGTTATGAATGCCTCAAGTTACCTTTTATGTCTTAGGATTTCTATGATTTATTCATGATTTGAAAAGGTATGTTAATGTGCCTATGTTTTCTGGGTAAAGTATGATTTCATTCTTATGTATATATGAACTCATGTTTCCTTTCCATATTTTTTATAACCCTTACTGAGCTTTTTATGCTCATCCCAGGTTTTTTAAATTGTCTTTCACAGGTAAAGGGAAAGGTACATGATATGATGATAGTGTCAGGGAAGTGTCAAGAAAGAATCCATGTTTTATTTTAAATATGTTTCTATTCATGGGAAAAAAGAATTCTATATTTATGTAACCACTTTGTTTAAATGTGGAATGTAATGCAAGTTTCATGATCTAATTATCTAAAACTCTAATCCTGAAAAGATCCTCAATGTGTAATCTTGTAATAACTCAAGATTAAGTAAGGTTTAAGGTTGGGGCCTTATAATTAATCATATCATAACCTATGGAATAATAGATATTATTTATAATTATTTCATCAAAGCAGAACCCATGGAAAGAATTTGGTATCATAATAATATAACCCGTGAAAGAGAAATCGGTTTCATTGCCATCATTCCATCAAAAAATGAATCATTCATAAAAATAATATTAATCATAACATTGGATCATCTCACCATAAATGAATGAGTAACACTAATTCCTGTTAAAATAGATGGAAAATAATTTGGAAAGATCAATTCAATGAATTTCAGGAGGAAAATATCCACTCTTCTTTTAAAACAAATATTAGAACCAAAAAAAATTTTGAAAAAAATTTCCATTTAAAATATCATAAAAATTTATAATAGAACCATTTAAAACCATAAAAAATTTAAAATTATTTTTCCCTTGAAAATTCTATCAATGTATAATTTTAAATACATTTTTCAATTAATTTTAAACACATTGTTTTTTAATAATAAAGGTATCCGAGAAAAAATATAAATAAGATCATATTTTAAGAGAAAATATTTATTAATTATATTAAATAAAAACTAATTGGAAAAGGGTAATAATACATGAATAAAACATAAATAAATATTGGATAATAATAGTCATGATTTTTCATAAAATATGGATCATGTTATTTCATCAATGAAAGCATAATGATAAACTATCCTAATAAATGATCAGATTTTTACAATAAGGAAATACCACTTGGTAACATTGAATGAAAATACCCATGTTTGAATATTTAATTAATTGAAGACCAAAATATCCGGAAGAGAATGATATTCCAGATATAACATGTCAAAGGTTTGTGTATACACATTTTAAAATAATATAGGTTCATAACATGGAATGTGTCTCAAAGAAAGAAAACTGAGACAAACTTATTTTTCAAATTTGTGGACATTTGAAACATAAAACACATGAAAGGGAGGTAATAAAACAGTTATGTATATATAGATAAATTAATATATAATTTTCATCGAATATATTCATGTTATGTATATACATCATAGATAGTAAAAAGTTGTTGAATAGAGAATAAATATCACAAAAATAAAAGTGAGACTATAAATTCCCTTACCATATGTCATGAATCTCATCATAATCAATGAAAACTAATGTATAATTAATATAAATTAATTTTAAATATAAAAAATGACAATATTGTAATATATAATACTATATTTTTTTTATCTATGAAATTATATTACCTACTTGTTAAGACATCAATGTTAAGGTTACGTTTCGGGTAATATTTTTTTTATTTTTCATATGTGTCCAAATTTGTTATAGTTTTTTCCTCATACATATGTCATGAAGTATGAAATGTAAAAAATTATTTTAATAACATATATATTCCATGAATATGAATTCAAAATAATCTTTGAATTATAGAAAAAGAAAACAAAATACAGTATTCTTATAGACGGTAGACCGTATTTACGCATGGACATTGTATTCTTTTTTAATCATATTAAATGAAAGAAATTAAATGATATATATATATATATAATAAAATTATTATATACTATTCTTTTCCACATATATCATATAATTTTACTAAATCCACCCTTAATACATCCAATGAAATGTGTGAACAAATCACATCGATTTGACCATACAGTAGTCCACACGTCCAAAAATGAAGTTATCATATTTTCACAAAAAATGGAATGCATGAAGGTTGGTTTTATAGAATAATTTAAGAAGAATAATTAAGAAATATTTTTAATATATATTATATAAAAAATTATTTCCATCATAATTCTCACTATGAGATGTGGTAAATTAAAAAAAACATTGTTTCACGAGGTAGAAGTCTGCAGTACACATGAACGATATGTTTGTTACCCATTAGACGGATGTGTGTGTAGGTGTATTGATAAACCATAGAGTAAAAGAATATAATTATATTTGAAATAATGATTTTATTATTTAATCATGGAATAATAATATTTTAGGGGTAGTATAAGGAAAATAATAAAAGAGTTTGTAGAAGGATGTTACCACTTCTTAGGGTAAATCTTTTTTCTTTACACCAGTGTGCTTCCATGATTGGATTTATGTCCAATGGATGGATCTTATGATGAATTTAGGGATGTTAAATGGATCTATAAGAAGATTTATTTTAGTAAAATTTTCTTCAGAGTATTGAAGATGTTTTTTGGGTGTGTTCCTTTTTATATTGGAGGAGGTGTATGAATCTAGTGAATTTTGGAAAATGGATTCCAACAGATGTTTATCCTAGGAAAAGTGGAATAAATAACGGTCCATATTATATAATATGTATTATATGGTCAATATTTAATTAAAAAAGGATATGAATAAGTTTGTATGTAATTTTAGGACCGATGTTGAAGGATTAGTTCTTGGTTAAGTTAATTTCTCTCTTAATCATTGTAATTAACTTTAATCACCAAAACCTATTTTGACTGCCAATTTTTTTAAACATATAAAAATTATAATTAAAGATTATACAAAATATGGAATCCATTTTTTGATATTCTAATATCATAAGGGGCATAAATTAGTTTAATATTATGCTTGGAGACGTGTGGGACACCATGTTGTTTAATGTGAAAATATTTAAATGTATGAAGTGTTTTCATATCCAATTTTAATTTAAATTTTATACATTGACCTAAACTGGACTAATTTATGTAAAATTTTAATAATGAAACATTGAAACAAAATTTTACTATATAAATATATTAGATGGAATGTAGTTTGAATTAAAAATAAGTATATTTCATTGTTGATCCAAAAATTATGTTTTTATGAAAAATCCATAAAATTCACCCTAATATAATTTTTACACTAAATATTAATTATTAATTATTTTATGAAATTTAGTTTCTAAAATTTTCCAAAATTAAATTTATTTTTTTTCACAGGAGTACATAAAAAAACTGATTCATTTTACAAAAGAGTATTTTCAAAAATTTGAATAGTTTAAAAAAATTAATCTTTTTCTAGAAAAATGATTTATTAAAATAAAACCATTATAAAAAATTTTATAAAGTTTGTTATTACTATTCAAATTACTACTTTTAATATCTATGTTATAGAAAGATAGTTTAAATAATTTTAGTAATAAAATATTCTTTCATAGAAACTCAGTGTTGTGTGTAACACAAGCCAATTCAGTGTTGTGTGTATCAAAATCCAAGAAGGTGTTTTGTGTAGTGTAATATTAACTTGTTGCATCATATAATAGAATATTAACATGGTTTACCATGTAATTCATGAAATATAATTAAAAAAATTATTCTAAAAAGGTTCTTAAAACCCTTGTTGTCACAATAAGTCATCTAGGTTTCCTCAAATACACATGGCCGACCATACCAACATTTTCCAAATAAGAAATATCTCTTCCCATAATATAAATATATAGAAAAAATATGATTTAAGTCATAGTAATAAGTAAGGATGAACCGATACCAGGAATGTTATTTGGATTGGATAACATGTAAATTAATTGAATCAATTAACCATTTTTGTTTCATTATAATAGAATATCTTGAATTCAATATATCAAAATTATGGGCCCATCCAAGAGAACCCTATAGAGGAAACTATGTATCCTAATAAGAGAATAAAAATTATCCTTTCAAAATGAGTACATCCCTGGTGATCAAAATGGAATCCCAACTATGAATCTTAGTATAAGATAAACTATTATGCTTTGAGACCGTCCATGGTATATCAAAAAGGGGTCCTAGTATTACCAATGTCATAGTGTAACCATATTTCCACCATTCCAATCCATGTATTCTCCACTAGGAATATGTTTGTCTCATATTGATGTATGTAACCCTCATGGAGAGCTCATCCAATATATAACATGTATTGATCTCGACGTAAAATGTCTCAGCAACCCATGAACCAGTCCTCGATGTTGTTAAAAACCCAACTCAAGTATCATAGAAGGTGTAACCAGTTTATTTATTAATTTTAACATTTATATTATATCATATTGTAGTACCAAACCCATTAATCATTTCAATTATACCATGAAGGAGACCGTGTACTTATGTATTCCTTATCCCATCACAAGGACACAAAAGAGGGTCATTGCCCTAAAAATGTAATATAATTAATTATGTTTTTCTTCCCTTTATTAAGTAATTTCCATCATGGTTTAAATACATTAAGGATAAATGGTCATCCCATAGGTGATAACACCAAAAATTACTGAGGAATTAAATATTCCAAACTAACAACCATACAACTCATAATTTACCAATTTCATTTAATAAATTAAGGTTCAAAATTCCATTATATAATGGCATGGTAACTTCAAATATATATAGTTTGGTTCCAAAACCTACCACCTTCACATTTAAATAACACATTTTGTTTTATAAGACAACACACATCAATGAGTGGTTTTATTTGAAAAATAATTTATTTAATTAATCCATTCAAGGGATCACCACTAAGGTCAGTTAAGTCAAATGTTTCATGGGCATCAATATGTTAAATTTAACTAGAGGCATACTAAAAATAAGTAGTTATGATAAAAAATTAAAAATCACATTCAATAGGTATTGCACGAAAATATTGGCGTTTAGAACATTAATAAAATTTTAAAAACAAATATATTATGTTGAAATTTATATAACATTTAACTCATGCGTAGGATGATCCATATGTCTAATATCAGGGCTTGATTCTTCTTGGTATGAGATAAATGAAAGAAAAAACCGAAATGCATAAAATATCATGAATTATATTACACTAAAACATCATTTATAATGGAGGGAAAAACTGAGAAATGATGGGAGAAGAGTGTTGTACTTACCAAGGGCTATCTAATACACATGGAAGTGCTCAAAATGGGCACTAAATGGAAGTGGTGTCTCCATGGAAGGAGATGAGTGTATAAATCCTATGGTAATGGTGTTGTATGTGGGTTAGAGAAAAAAATAAGAGGAATATGAATTAAGGGTTAGAGATAGATTGGGTAAATGTACCCCTTTTAATGTGGGACAAGTTTTAAAAAAATGGTTGGTAAAATCATGATCCAATAACGAAAGTATCATTTCCCAATAAGGTAGGGGTTGCACAGTTAATGGACACTATTTGAGAAACCATGCAATAACCATTGGTTTCCCATCTATCAAATACTTCTATATGTATGCACAGTCATGTATAGCCTCCTATAAGGTTAGACCAAACATTGTGGAACCTCCAAATCCACTAGATCTACCACATGATTTTTCTTAGGAGACACAAGGTTCCAGAAAAACTGAGTGCCCCTATCATTCTTATTTTAATTGAGTTTTCAAAGCTTGACACTCCCAAAAATAAATTGATTAACCAAGGTAACCATATTTCGTGGAACATTGTATGAAATATTTTGTCCCAAAGCATTAATTTTAATATTTATTCTTGGTTTATGGAATGGTCTTTCTACAAAATGGAAATGTTAAAATTAAATTTGAATCTCACCTAATCCAAAAACATGGGAGGATAAAATCTCCCATCATAGAAATTACCTCCCATGGGAATACTTATGGAAAACAGTGAATAACCACCCATCATATATGGGTTGTGATGTTTCATCTAAACGGATGTGTTTCATTTCCAAATTCCAAATGCACCATCAATAATCACATAAGCATGTGGTATGAAAAAGGTAATAACTCGATCTAATGCTTGGAATCCAAACAAAAACACCCATATAGTAGTTACCCAAGCTGGTCAAACTGAATATCTGATCATAATATCTTTTATTTAATTACCATGCCCCTAGTGATCTCCACCACATGTAATATCATTTAAAGTCCATTTATAAGTCATAGAACTTCAAAAGAGGATTTGCTGTTTAAACATGCATATAGAATTCTAATGATGCTCATGGAATGATTTTGTTTATAAAATAGACAAATTATAATCAATATCATTTATCTATTATGAGATAGTTTTTCATGAAAATCATTTTCCAACCCCTGCACTACAATCACTTCAATCTGACGACATCCAATATATAGTTTCTTATTGACATCATTCAAAAAAACAAGGAAGGAATTTATAAATAATTTCATCAAACAATTCACATGGACACTCATCTTAGATGGCCATTACCACACATCTAGAAACATGAATCCTTATCCCATGGATCTTCACCTTTACTTTGAGCACATCAACTAAATACCATATCCAAATTATAGAGTGGTTCTCATTTTGAAACTCACATTAATGTTTTCATGCCGCTACACGAACATGGTTATATAATCTGAACCCACATGATTGCATCTCTCTTTATTCAAACATATTTACTTTCATGTAATGGTCTCTCGGTGTCCTTAGTATCATCAACTAGAGTCCCAGGAGATTATTGAAAGTAGTTTATTCTCAAGAATTCGTTATAAATTCTTCAGTACCTAGCCAAAACGTCCATGAAACAAAATATAGATTAATACCAATAGTAGTTTGTAAAATAACTCACTTGTGTATTTTATACCACAGAAGGAATTCCTAATCAACAACCTAGGTATCACTCATGATTAACCATTCCCTTATAACAGTCACACATCTTTAATGAAACTCTAATATATTCTATCAACCAACTCTGAATGGAATTTTAGTCTTAGAATAGCTTATAAGCGATGTTATCTCATTGTATTCAGGATGATGTCAACATAGGGGACATAATTTTCCCTTAAACAAGAGTACACCAAGAGGGAAATAATATTTACTAGGACGATCTGAAAAATTTTTTATTAATGAAGGTTAAGTTTCATGTACCATTTTGGATGAACATTTTCAAACCTCATATATAATTTTTAGTCAAACCCCTCATGCCAAATTATTGTGGGAGAGTTTGGATTCAATAGTTGATGCATTGTTAGAACTCGATTGTGATTCCTTTATATCATCAGGATTCCCATGGTCATTCATGCATAACCAAAAATATAAACCCCCAGTCAATTGGGTCTGAAAAGGTTTCACATAGTTACAACCATTCATCGTTATGCAACTGTAAATGTGCGGAAATATTGATATCATACATTCTTCAAGGTCCTTAAAAAAAATCATTGGACATTTCCAAATAGTCCTCATTCTTGATCACCTTTTATATGGAAGGAAAGATTTTACGAAAGTATACTTTTCTCTCCCTACCATATTCGTGTCATGTCAGTTGGATTAAATGAAATAGAAATCCCATAGCAAGACTAACACTCCATTGACCATTAATTTCTATTCTTATAAGTGTACAAAACACTTTATAAAACCTAATACCAAAATAAGGGATAGACTAGCGACTAAAAAATTCAATAGTTTTAGAGATTATTTAGATGTATAAATGAATATCCTCCCATGTTACATCCATGCACCCCATAGCATTAGAAATAAAAGACAGAATAACATGCATGTGAAAACACATGATCCTATTTTAGAATGTCATCCTATGAATGGATACAAGTTATATTTTATTTAATGCACATGTCACTTTACTCTAGCGATGACCATTTATTGATGCCTAACAACTGTAGGATTTAACGATTCCAACCAAACTCAAATGGTTCATTGCTCAAATTTAGAAACTCGATGGGTCCCACATGTTCCAAAACATAGTACACTAATATTACAAGGGAAAAAATATATATCTTTTATATCCATATTATTATCATCCATCAGAATTCATGTATCTGATATCTCATGGAAAATAACAAGCTAAGATTCATTTTATACTATAGGAGCGTAAAACCAGCTAATAACCATCGGAGTCCCCCACACTGAGAAGGATAAATAATTAGGTTTACTCAAACTACTTGTTGACTGATCATGCTTTATGAATGTCTAACCCAAGGAACATAGCATTACAAGTTTCTCACAACCTTATAATGGTAAAATGACCACATGAACACCCTCCAAAACTGAGTACCATTTTTCGAGACTAAGAGTAATACATGAGAGTATAACACCCTAGAAGAACCACACAAATACATAATTGAAAATCATTATAAAAGGGATTAATGGGTCTGGGGATTTTACCTTCCTCTTGCTAGCCCTTTTTAATGCATTACGCATTGAACCTATAATGGGGCCATTCATGTATGGTCACTACTATCAAGTCCAATATTCTATGTAAAATATATAGTATAAGGTGACTATGGGTAAAATCACAATCCCATTCAATGGAAAAAAACAATAGAATGATGTAAACTAACACTAAATGAGGATACAATCTTATAATAACACTTATGGTTCCATTTTATCTATTTCATTAAATCCATTTTTAATTTCAGAAAAATTGAGGATAAAATTTAATAAAGGTCATGTATTAATATGGTAAAAACACTTATACATAGTACTATATTTAGAATAATACATAAGAAACAAATAAATTATTATCAATCATCAATTTAACCATTCCTTATTTTTCTGAATTCTGGGCATGATTTGGAAAATATATTTTGAACTCCATTTTAAAAATATTATTAATTGGTAAAGACCTCTCAATTGGTAATAGTTATATAAAATTTCAATTCTAATATATATTGGAAAAAAAAATTTGGTTGATATTGGGATTTTAATTAATGAATTCAAAATATAACTATTGAACCAAAGTAGTTAACATGTATTTTTTTTAGTGGGGGGAATGGTAATTTATGATGGCACCATATATTTATATGTGAAACCATATAACTAGTTATGGACCCTATAAAATAAACATCCCCATATAGCATAAATATAATCCCTTGGTCCCAAGTAATATTGAATATAATATGATTAAAGGTGACCGGACATTTTCCCATTAATCATTTTTTAGTTTAACTCAATTAAATTGGAAATTTTTAAAAATTTACGATTTAAAAGGAATTTAGGGGGTTCTCACACATAAGAATTAAAAACTATGACCATCCTAGTTAGGATGAATTATATTTATCTCATAAATAGCAATCCCCAACTGACCTACTTGGGGACAGTTGCACATTCATGAATTAGGTCATATGTCATTTAATTATAAATTGATATATGTTATAGCCTTTATAAATTAAACCAATTCATTTATGTTATAAATGAAACACCATTTCAGTTTAAAAAACATTCTCAAGTACATAATTCTCCTATATAATATTTCATTATATGGGTTACTATACCCAATTTGTAGTGAAACAAAACACTTCAAAAATTTAAAATTAGATCCCATTTATACACATATTGTTTGTTTCTTCCCATGAATCCAATGGTTATTGTATCAAAAATATCTAAATTTGTTAGTTAATCTGTCACCGTCTATCTTTGAGGTAAAAAATATTTTAGTTGATGTTGGGACCATAATAAAAATATGTATATTATATTATAACTAATTATGTTACCAATGAAAATAATTCCCAAGAAGATGAAAATTAAGAACAAAATCATGACTAATAAATAAATGAACAATAATGAATCACCTAAAAATAGTAAGAAATTATGTATTAGTATAATCCCAAATCATGGTCAGTAATTACATAAGAATGGTAAGTGTAAAGCATCATAACTATATCACTGAATCATGCTGTAATGGAAAACATATTGAATTAATAACAAATTATGTTATTTTTTAATAAGGATTATAAATTTACCGAGGATAGTTTAAAAATAAGAATTTACAATGATAATTATCAGTGTATATAATAGTCATTCTAATAAACTAACAAGTTATGTCAACAACTCTAAATCATCCCAGCAATGCAATCTACATGGAATTTAATATTTAAGGCATGTGAATCCCTATGTTCCTATAATCATGCATGAAGGGAAACAACCTTTCGATAATGATCTAAAAGTAAATACTAAAATTTCATAAATCGTTAAGTAGCATAATGTTAACCGATAACAAAATGCGAAATAATAATCAACTATAATAAAAAATATCATATGAAACTATCCCGTCCCTGGGCACTTGGAAATTTCCCCATGTGTGGTTTGATCATTATCGAACATTCATATTTACCAAGGACCATTTTATCCTAGTATAATGTGTAACACTTAAAAATATTATGAAAAAGAAAAAATAGGTCCTCATACAACTTTATAAAATCACGACCCAACTTAATAATAAACCAATAACTGGAATTGTATCCACATGGACTCATGAGTTCCTCCACATAAGCAAGAGGAAGCTAACCAGCATCGAGGGTCTAATGGTTGTACCACAAGGAGTCTATGCCCTCATGATTAGGGTGGAATACTGGAATATAATAAAAATACAATAAAAAATTGTTAATTTTTCACAAATTATAGAAATACATAGCCATGGAAGATAATTATAATAATATAATACGAGTGGACAACATTAATATAAACCTAGTCATGCATTTAAAGATGATTCTATAAGGTAAATTATAGAAATAAATATCTTGTGTAATATAATGAAATGAATTAAAACTCAAAGGCTAACTCCCTGATCATCCGGAAAACCGACTCATACATGTTCTCCTAATATCCTATGTAAAATGGAAAAGACATGAAATAATACATGGATATGAAAACAAGAGGGTCTTACTGGGTACCCTAGTTAATTGGAGGCCCAATAATGGTGAGATATATACTCTATACTCAACTACTAATGGTGTCTAATTCATAATATGTTCTAATATTATAAATTGAAATATTTGGAATACACAATGAAAAAAATAAAATATGTAATTTAGTAAACATAAAAAGTAATATTAGGTTCCTTAATAACACATGGTCAACCAAACCTACTTCACCGTAATACAAAATTTATTCTCCCATACTGAACCTACACAGATATAATATATGTGAAGTAACTATCAGAACCTAGGATAGACCTATACCATGGATGTAATTTGGAATAGGTCATGAATCCATTAATTTAGTTAAATGAAAATTTTTATTACATTTGAAGGGAATTTGGTGTATTCATTTTAACTATATCTTGGCCTTATCCATGGTTAACCTTATAGAAGAACCCATGTATCACACCAAGAGCATAATAATTATCCACATTTAAAGACTGTAAGATATTTTCATTTATATCATGAATGAATCCTTTTAATTTTGGTCTAATCATTTTTCTTAGACCTAATATGGATGATCTATGAGGTTTGAAGGGTTTACAGGTTGTTCGAAGAATATTCGTTGCTCAGAAATCTAGTAAGTGGAGACAAACACAGTGGTACATAGTTAGTTGAAACCATACAACACAACATTCATGACATCAACTAACCATATAGGGATGGATAGTGTGGTGAAGTAGGGAGAACCCTTTTCCTTAACCATTTTTTATGTACACACAACCATTCCAAATTTAAATAGTTTTTAACCTAGGGTAATTACACAGTTGGTACAATGTTTCAAAAAATTTGAACCCTAAATATACAGGTTCCCAAATTAATTAGTAGAATTCGCATATTGGGTTCATATTTTGGCCAACCACAAAGCCAATCAATGTCACCATTATATTTTGTGTTAAATAAATAAAATTTTCTTAATGATTTAATAATTTTATCCCAGTTATTATTTTTTCTATCTAGCTGACATGAGAGCTCTTCCTATTCCTTTGGAGAACTCTAATTCCCCATTGAATAATTTCGATCCCAAATCTTCATCTGAAGTATGAATCAAGCATCATCAATATCATTTTATAAAAACCGATATGATCATGTTTCCTTTTATGTAATTTTATATTGTCTTTCTCTTGATGGAGTTATCGAGGAGGAGGTTCCAATTCCCTACTTTATTGGAGTCCATCCACTCATCAAATTTCTACCAATCCAAGATGAACTGATGGGTGATATCGTATGAGGATTATTGAATGCGAATAGTGTTGGTTATATATATTTTATTCCTCACGTTTTGATATTTTATAGTACATGTCACTGTGCACCACTTTTGTTTCACCATTCATTGCCCCAAAATTATATATACTTGGAATTTGTTTCCTTGGTTGGGGCTTAATGACTTGTTAGAACCCAAATTCTTTTTGACTTTTAAAACATAGATAGTTCCATTTATTTGGGTGTGTTCTATTATATTCCTAATTGGTTTTTATGATAAAATTAACAAAACCCCAAATGGTGTTTTGGTTCAAATTCTAAATGGTGATATCAATATGATATGGGTTAAATGTAGTGGCATGGCATGACTACTATCTTGGGATATTTTAATTACATGAATTAATGCGAGTGGTGATCTCACATCACTTGTTTAAATATGAAAACGGTTACTCCATTGTTAATTTTAAATGTAACCGTATTACCATTAATATCATGTATTATACTAAAGCTAAGTGAAATTATTTCTAAATATTTTTGGGCATTATAAAACTTGATTAGAAAATGAAATGGGCATGGTGACCCTTATAGATAATATTCCTAGATGGGAATGGTGTCCAACTATATTTATATCAAATGGTCATGATGACCATTAATAATTATAAAAACTGGAAATGATAATCCTTGAGCATGTTATATCATTACAAGATAATCTACCCCATATTAATTTCATACTATATGGGCATGAAATCCATTATAATACTATCTGGGAAGGACATCAATTGTAATACTATATGGTAATGGTGTCCCTTGTGATTATATAAATGCATGAGGTTTCTTTTGATATTATATGGGAATGAATAACCTTACTGTGAAACTAATCATGGAATCCCTATATGTGGTAATGGGAATGGAATCCCGATATAGTGATAGTAGTAATGGAATCCCTTACTACTATTATATTCAAAATGGAATCCATTAATAATGTGAGATCAGGCATTCTGTCCCCTGTACCATATTCAGAGTTATATCAGCACGGTCCGATGTAGGTAGAGTTAGTGTGGTTTCCATTCCGGAACACTAGTTTACCCATTTATAACTGTTATTACTTATTTCATTATTATATCTGTACACTCCCCTATTATTTAAACATTCTATTTATTAGAGACCATGTTGGTGGTGTCTTGCTATGATTTATGTGCACCCAATCCGGGCCCCCAATGGTACATTGGAAGACTAAATGATAGAAGATGTAGATAAGAAGAAGAACCCTATTATAAATTTTTTATTTTTTTATGAGTTTGTAAATTATTGGGTAGAAGATTAATAGGCAGGAGATCGGGATGCATGGATATACATATGGCTCTTTTTTTATGTCACATGTAGTACTAATGGTCATTATTTGTAACTATTTTTTCTACATTATAGATACATGAGATAAATAATCCAATTTTTTATATGATTCAATTTCATGTTAGTAGATTATTATTCTTTATTTGTTGCTTATATATTCTTCTACAATGATGGGTTACTATTCCAGCCTTCATAGTTATTTCATCTGCTTTGTTATATGGTTATATCATACTTCATCTATTTATATGTTAGTCTTTATCTACTATTTTACTCACTAATAATTATGGAATATTATCCATATGGACACACTCTTGTCCCCCACTTCTAGTATTTAGCCACCAATGTTTTGGGAAATGTGCTTAAGGCCAGTTGTACAACCATGCTTAGGTAACTTTTTATTGGCATCCAGGTCTGAGACACAAAAATGTGGCATCGAAGGAATATTATTTTTACATTCTAGTTTGAGACAAATTTAGGAGATTAGAAATGTTAGGTGATTTTGAAATGATTTTTTCCTCGGAGTAGATTACCAATGTACATCGAAAAGGAAAATTGTCTCAAATAGAAATTATAATTTTCTGTATTTTTCTTATTATAGATGAATTAATTCTACTGTAGGGTGATACACATCAATTTATTATGTTCCTATTTTTATAATTAAGGTTTATAATATATCCTTATCCCGATGATATGAGGAAATTGATGAATTTATCATGCATTATATTATTCACCTTGTAGGAAATTCATATGGCATACATATTCCATTCCATATTAGAGCATTGTATTGATTTTATTTCCAATAATTTCCATGAGTAATTTGATACATATAAATATAATTGTTATCACCTAATTATTCATATAGGGAATTGAGAAAATAATATATTTTTCTTAGAGTGCCTGCAATAACCTAAAATTATCCCTCTATATCAACTAATATAGACACCCTAAGCAATAAATTATGGAATTTTAAGTCTTGGAAAATTGGATACATGGATAGGAATGTGTTATGGTATGGATTAAATATATTCTAAAGATTGGTTCATATGTTTTATGGGTCTACATGGATCGAAATCGGTGATCCATTTGGTTCAGCCATATATTGAGAATTATATAATAATCTTGAATTTAAATGAAAAATGACATTGTAAAACATTGATGATTGCCCAGTCCTTTAAATATTAGTGGAGAATAGATATCACATATTTTTTCTATATAAATTGTTCTATCACAAAGAACTGGATCTTTTATCTGGAATTAGGATGAAACTATTTCATAGAATGACATTTAAGATATTATAGATCTATATGTATTGTTTTTTTGGCAATCGATCATTATTATAGGTTTGTGTTCTGAAATTTTAGAGAAATTCCACCACGATGTCCTCTTATCATACACTAGGTGGGTAGTGATGACCACTGCCCATAGTTGGTGGCCCTTGAGCTGATATATAAACCAAAAGTGGGGGAACATATTCTTGTTTTGAAAATGGGCAATGAAATATTGTCTAGAAGAGATTTCCTATGGCTATTGCAGACCATACTGGGAACTTATCACTCTTTCCATTCTATGGAAGAGTTGAGTGGGAAGTTCATATAGCAGAATCTACCCAATAGATCAAGGATGGAAGAACAATGGATCTAGAGTTACAGATGGAGACAATTATGCCTATATTTGTGAATCTGGAGACACATTTTGAGAGGATAGTGTACCTCAAAACATATATAATTCAAGGATCCTCCACATGGTAGTGGGGCATACTATATCTAGGTTTTTTGTATTGGGAGGTGACTTGGAGGGATTTATAGTTTATATTATTATAATTTTTCATCCAAATTACCTTTATGGATAATCATGTTAGGTAGTTCATTATCGTGAAGTAGGGATCGATGACAGTACATGAATATTTAGATCCTTTAATAGAGACTCATCACTTTGTACCTATCTACAAAACAGATGAGCATGTATGAGAGAGAATATTTGAGGATGGTCTGAAGAATCCTATTCATTCTCGGGTAAATTTTTTATACTTTGGAATTGTATATGAAATAGCGATGTAGGTCCTTTTCACTGATTGGGACCTGAGGAAAGAATATGGTTTGGGAAATGGGGCTTCATAATATAGATATAGAAGTTTTTTCATCTAGAGGTTGGATGAGAATATGTGGGACTATGTTCAAGATTTGAAATAGTCAGATTACTTCCAATGATAGTTATGTGGTATGTTACCAGTGTGGGATGCCTGGGAATAAGTAGTCCCAGTGTCCTAGGGATACCGTTGACTCCCACTACTACTACGTATTGGGCTATCGACAATTTTTTGAAGGATCATCCCATCTATATTGAGTGGGAGGTGATCTATGCTAGGTTCACCTTTAAGAGAAGTTTAAGTATCACCCTTCCAAGAATGTGGCTAGAGTAATAAAGTCCGTATAAGAAGAGGAGGAGTTCATGGTCATAGTAGCCTATCATTGGATATACATTTCTATTAGAGGAGATCTGATATAGGTCATTAGGATTTAGCACATAGATATGGATCATAGAATATCTATTTAGTGAATCCTATAATAGAGGAGTATGATTTCAGGATATCTATTATTCGTGGTAGTATTCTAGTATCATATACTATTATTTTTACTTAATTTAAATACATGGATAACATTATTTTATATATGTTTATATTTTAGAGTGTCTCAGAATTCATTTTGATTAATATATTGGGGGTTATGATGAATTATAAACCATTGGGTATATGATCATAGAGCGCACACCAGTGCAAGGACTTTCCTCTTGTGGTAAGTAGGAATTTATCATTAGTAAAATCTTCATCCCTGAGAAGAAATTATTCAGCATCATTGGTTTGGATTGGATGGTTCCCTATCATGACTATGTGTATTGTAATCACTATAGGGTGTTTTTTGCATCAATATAGGGTGATACTTATACTCACAAGGTATATTGGGATGTCAAGGCCGATAGAGGTGTACCATAGCATATTGTTCCATTCGGAGTTGCCGCCTAGATTTTTAGCCTTTATATAGTTTATCAAGAACTACATCTAATAGAGTTCCAACAAATATTCAATTAATTTGTGGATGTTTTCCCTAATGAATTTTTAGGACTACCACTAAGGAGAGAGGTAGATTATTCTGTCAATATAGTTCTTTGATCTACAACAGTATCCATTACCTATTATAGGATCACTACTATTGTGTTGATGTATTTTAAGTGGTAGCTATAGGATATATGGGCCAAAGGTTTCATATAGCCAATTACTTCTCCATGGGAATTTGTAATCCTTTTTTCCCAGAAAGAGGATGGAACAATCATGGTTTTCATGGATTTAGGGATGATGTATCAACTTATAATGAAAAACCGGTATCCCTTACATCATATTGATGATCATTTAGAAAAATAAAATGGAGCGAGGGTATTCTTGACGATCTGCCTGATATCAAAACATCATTATGTTCATGTTGAGACTTTAGATATTCCATGTACAGAAATACATAGTTGAGATAGATTTTATGATTATGTTCTGATGTCAATCTGTATTATAAACACACCTTCCATCTTCATGGATAGGATTAATACGGTTTTGGGTCCAAATAAGGATTCTTTTTTCACGGTCTTCACAGAAGACATTTTAGAAATTCAAATACTCGATGACACTATGAAACTGATATTATGATCTATTTTAATACAATGAGAGAGAACCAGTAGTATCCAAACCATAGTAATTGTCATTTCTAGATCAACGAGGTACACTTTCTAGGTCACATTATCTCAAAGGTAGGATTTTTAGTTGACATCGAGAAGGTGAGGTATGCGGTTACAAGGGAGAATCCCATAAAAGTTTTTCAAATAAGGAGTTACTTGTGGATATCTATTTACTACCATCATTATATAATGTTCTTATCATTTTTATAAGGTAATCATATATTCTTTTCCGATAATGTTGTGAAGAATATATGGTATGAATCCTATCAGAAAATGTTTCAGGAGTTGAAATGGATATTGAATTCAATGTTGATAATGATTTTCAAGAGGAGGGCAGGATCTATATTGTCTATTTTGATGCATTTGGAATCATAATAAGAGTAGTTGTAATGTAGTAAGGTCGAGTCATTGTGTATGGGTCACAACAGGTGAGTCCCCATGAGAGAAATTAACCAATTAAAGATATCAAGTTAGTTACTATTGTACATTCCTTCTACTATTAGGGGAATTACCTACGAGGAGAGTGTTTTGATGAATCTAAAGAACACAAAAGTATTATGTATAGTTTTTACATAGTGTTACATAAATCATAGTAAATAATGGTTTGAATATCTAAATTTCATTGTCACCCTGACAACTTTTACGCATGGGAAGGGAAATGATATTGCTGATGCTCTTAGATGGATTAATCAAACACAAACAGTTTGGGAGGCCAGTATAGAAAGGTAGATTATGGATTATATTTGATATTTATATAGAGGTTCAGGTTAATCATAGAAATTAAATGATTTTAGTGATATTGTTGAGCTCTTCACTTATAGAGAAGGTGAATATGAGAGATATTTTATATCCGGATTTCATGGTCAAATGAGATATCATTTCTGGTGAGGAACTGGCTCTAGATTAGACTATTTATGGGGATAAAATCCAACATATACATGGGTGTATTATGTTCCCATAAATATTAGAGATGAGATAATTCATGAGTCAAATTATTTTTAGTGTCTAGTTAACCAAACTATATCCATGAGAATCGGGACGCGATCTGATAGTATTATTGTCCAGTGAAGAAGTATCACATAGTATGTTTTGTTACTAGGTATTCCATCTATTAGTTGATGGTGGAAGAAAACATATGACCTTATATACTCCTACAGCCATTACCAATTCAAGAATAGATATGATAGGACTTTTCAATGTACTTTTTAGTCATCTTACTGAGATATCCTCAAGGTAGTGATGCAGTTTTGGTAGTATTGGATCAACTGAAAAATGTACCCCACTTCATTCCTACCCAACAAACATTATTAGTTGAAATGATGATGATATTTTATGTTTTTGAGATTATAAGACTTCATGATTTCACTCTTAAAATCATTTCAGATATGGATTCTCATTTCACATTGAGGTTATTCTGGGGATACATAGGTTTATGGGTATATAAGTGATTTTGAGCACAACCTTTCACCCTCAAATAGATGGTTAGTCATAACAGAAAATAAAAGTTATATTGGACATGATCCTAGAATGCATAATAGATTTTTGTGGTACCTATGAGAATAATTTTCCTATCATTTAGTTCCAACACAATAATAGTTAATATAATATTATACAAATATCTCCCAAGGAGGCCCTATATGGTAGGCAATATCATTCACCCCTTAATTCTTTATAGATAGGATAATAAGAACTAGTGGGTGCCCATATTATTCAGTAGACATTGGAGCAGGATCAATATAACATGATGTGGATGTATATTTCTCTATTTATAAATAAATCACATATTTATTCCCATCGACGAGCTCTGATGATGGAGGTTTGGTATTGGGTATTCTTGTGAGTATCACCCATACTTGGTCATAGTGAGGTATAGAGTTAAAGGAATTTGTTTCCATGACCTATTATAAAGATTGATATTATAGAGATAGTGGGGCTGGTAGCCTATATTGTGATATTACCTTATATATACTGCTCTATGAATTATGTCTTCAACATTTCATAGCTTTCTTTTTATCATGTCAATCCATCTCATAATATTATTTATGAGGATATTTATATTGATGATGATGCTTATTTTGATGAGAATATGATATGTATATTTTATTGAGAAAAAAATGATATCCAAGGATGGTATTTATTTTTACTACGGGTTCTATGGAATAATATATATGTACATGATGAGACATTTGTGCGGGAGACTGATGTATGTGCTTAGTTGTTGGAATTGTTCACAGATGAAGATATTCTGCACTTGGATGGTGAACTGAGGGAGGAGTTCGATTATGAATGGAATAATATAAGATCCAAGATTTTGAATTAGTTATAGATCCTTTTTATTTAGTTATATTAAATTTTTTGGACATGATATAGATTTTATGTGAGTTTAAAATGGTTTCATATGTTTTTGGGGATCTATCAGATCTTTAAACCCCGGTCGTTTGAGAAAAATACATGGATGCATGGTTTTTAAAAAATGTGTGGCCCAACCCACATGGTCTCTCCTAATCTTGTATGTTTTGATAATGTGGTGAATAAGGGCGCATAGTTTTATGTATCAATGTTATATGGTATGTATGGCCAATCCAAAAGTGAAAAACTTTTAATAGAGGAGATTAAAATGGTATGTGTAGGATTTTTCTATCTATGTTGATTAACTATGTGGGTTATCCAATTAAGAAATTTATGGTTCACTATTGGCACACAATTTTTCCAAAACTTTGACTAAACCTTGTTACCCAGATATTTTGGGTAAAATGGTTATAATTCCCATAATGTCAAAATTATATAATTCCTCTTCATATTTGTCATTTAAGTGGATAGTAGTGTTACCCTACTTCATTTTTGAACTTTGAAGAACCCATTATTAGATTTTTGATCTTATCACTTCAAATTAATTATAATTAAGGTTCCATTAGTATCATTAGATAGTAACTGTTGATATCATAATTATTTTTTTTCATTTATCTAATTTTATTTCTCTCGACGGAGTTATCAAGGTTTAGCCTCAAAATCCCAATTTATAGGGTGTTCATCCTTTCATAATTTTTATTCTGATCTAGGCTGATCTAAAGGCCAATACTAGATGTTTAGTGTTCTAAAATAATGAGGTAGGTAGTCTATAATTTATTTCATATGTTTTAATGTATTTGTATATATGTTATTATGTTGCATACAAGTTTCACCATGTGTTTCCCCTAAATTATATCAACCTTAAATTGGTTTCCTTACATAGATCCTAATAAATAGTTTTATCCAAAATTCATATTTAGTTTCCATCCTTAGATATATCCATCCCTCTTAGTATTCCCACTTATATTAACAGTAGCCTTTTTGGGGAAAATATCCAAAGCCCCTAATGGAGTGATCTGTTTAAATTTTAAATTGTTATATCTTTATGATATGGATTAGATGAGTTGTATAAGAATGAATATAATCCTTCTAAAATTTTAATGATTTTTCATTCAATTTGAGTAGTGAACAGACATCACAAGTTTAAACTGGACAATGGGTTTTCCCTTATCATTATTAAATGTAATTGAATTTGTAATCAATAATTGGAATTCCTAAAATCCAAAATAAATTATTTCTATTTTTTTGGGCATGATGGGCCTTCATAAACATAGTAACTGTGAATTATGAACCTTATGTATAATTTACATAAAAGGGCATGGTGTCCCTTCTATATATCATATTATAATGGGGACCCCTTAATAATTATAGTAAAAGGGAATGAATACCCTTGAAAATGTTATATATATACAATAAAATATACCCTCATATTAATGTTATACTATAAGGGAATGAGGACCCTTGTGATACTATATGAGACTTAATTCCCTTATGATAATATATGGGCATCATTTACCTTAAGCTAGTACAACAACATGACATCATTTATTATACTATATGGACATGAGAACCCATACTATGATACTAGGAATGATTTCTCTATATGTGATACTGGGCATGGATTCCCTATACTGTGATACATGGAATGAAATCCCTTGCTAACATCATACATGGAATGACCTACTTTAGTTATATGATATAGGCAATTGTTTCAATTTTCCCATGTTCGGTGTCATACAAACATGGGATTAAGTAGGAAGATTCAACCTCGTTTACTTTCATTGATGATATCTAATTCATTTATAGTTTTTATTACTAACTTAATTATTATATCTTCGTGATTCCTTTTAATATAAATATAAATTAAATTTTTAGATGTTCTTAGGGGTGTAATACTAATATTTATCCCACACTCTATCTCGGACACCTTTTCTATCCTAGTATAATACATTCCTATAATTGTATAGAAGTTAATATTGCCCCATACAGATCTTGGAATTCCTACATGACATAATATTGAGAGGGTTAGATGATGACTAGGTATGATATCATGATTCTTGGATATAATTTTTGAATCTTATTATATAGCATGTATAGAAAAACTACTGACTATTCGTATCCATGTTTTTTATTTATAAATAAATAATATATATTATCATATTTTGGATATGATTCAGTTTTGATTTATCATCTGATAATCTATACATGGATGTTTAAATATACTTCTTCTATAGTGGGTTACTAGTCTAGTTTTTATAATGAATTCTTCTATTGTTTCATCTGGTTATATTATGCTTCTTTTGTTTATCTATTCTTCATTATCTGTTATTTCACACACTATTAATGATGTCATATTCTCCCCATAGACACACCCTAGGCCCTCACTACAATCCAGTTTCCTCTGGCATGTTGGGAGATTCTCTTAAGTCAATGTGGTTAACTAGGACCGAGACATCAATTAGTGGTATATGGGTTCAAGAATTCATAATGGGTCTGTCCATGGTGATCAAAAAAAAGGAATCTCAATTATTACATTCAGTATATGGTTAACATTTCCAGTTTGATCCCATCCTCAGTATCTCACAAAGTGGTTCTAGAATCACCCATGACATGGTGTAAGAATCTTTCTACCAAGATCATCAACATCTCCCCCCATGCGAATAATTATCACTCATATAGAGGAATATTACAGAAATGGTGATTCCATCCAAGATATAGCATGTATCCCTCCTGATGTACAAAGTCTCAACAAACTTTGATCCCTTCCTTGGTGTTCTATAGATAGAAACCCATATATTGATCAAGGAGTAACCATTTTATTTAATCATTCTAAAATTCAATATCTATAATGATGGAGTAAAATTCATAATATTTATTAAAATTATACCAAGAAGGGGTCCATGTAATTATGCTTCCCATAACTTCTCATAAGGAATCTAATGAGGGTTATTCCTATAAAAACTTCTTTTATTATAGTATGTATTACTTATTATTATCAATTAATTACCAACATGGGTTAAATATTTTAAGTCCGTATAGTATTCCCAAGGATTATAACAACACACATGAAATAAGAACTAAATATGATAGACAATCAGGTATACCAATTTAAATTTAACAAATTAATTTATTAAAATGATGTTTTAATTTCCATTATAAAGTGTTATAGTCACAAAAAAGAGATAATGTGGAGTACCAAAACCTATAACCATCCCATTTAAATAACATGTTTCATTTTATAACATTACACGCTCAATTAGGGTAGTTATTTGAGAAATAATTTATTTAATTAAGGAAATAAATGGAACACCTCTAAAGTCGGATATAGGTTCAAGACCATAAACATGGTAAATTTATGTAAAAATAGATACTTATCTTGTTGAATTAGGTTCAAAAATTAAACATCTCATTACATAGTATTTTCCTAGAATTATCATCAGCTGACACAATGACTAATAAATAAAAAACAAAGACATTGAGAGAAAATATAAAGACTAAATACCTCATTCGTAGGATCTCTATTGCATCAAATATCAAGTCATCACTCAACTTGATTGAGTTAAATTGATTAAACAGCCATGGCCCATGAAAATATGGTGAATTAGCTCACACCACAATAACTTTTAAGATAATAGGAGTAAACTAGAAATAATGGTTGAGTAGACTTATACATAACAAGGGCTATCAAATGTAGATGATGGTTCTTGAATTAGACACTAGCTAGTGGAGATCTCTCCTAGAAATGATAGAATAGGAGAGCTCCTATGATTGTGGTTTTATTCTAGGGTGAGAGAAAAATTATGGGAGGATGCTAAAATAAAGTCTCTCTAAAAAGGTTAAATTTACCCCCAACAACAAGGTTCATTGTTTGGATTCACATTTTTTCAACCCGTGGACCAACAATGAAGGTGCCACTACCTAATAATGGGGTTCACATGGTACATGCACACACATTGGGAAACCAGGTGAAAAATATGTCTTTCTCATCTATAAAATACCAGTAGAATCCTGCATGACTGAGCACCTCCTCCCACAGTGTTAAAACCACACCTACAGGACCCCCTTCTCAACTCGATCATACAAAACTTTTTCCTAAAATCTATATGGTTTATAAAAATATCTACTCCCATTTTAGACTTCTACGACATTGAGGTTTCAGAGGTTCACACTCAAAAAACTAAACACATTATACAAGGAAATTACCGATCTTTAAATGAAGTCTAAAATAATAAATTTAGTTTCCATCACGAATTATTTTCATTCCAAATTATTATTTACTGAATAGAGTATCATCCAAACAAAAAAAATCATTTTCCAAAAGAATCTTAACTAATCCAAAAACTAGGGATGTAAAAAATATTCTCTTTAGTTCCATAAAATTTTCACCACATTTATCTATCAACAAGATTTTGAAATCTATGTATTTTTTCACGGTTAGTGATTTATATAATGATGATAAATTATCCAAAATCATTTGGTAATATCATGGAAAACTAAAAAAAAACTTTTGATCTTATCTATAGAAGTTGGTCTATGATAACGTTCAATATCCACCATATTTTATGGATAAATAGAGAAACCCTCTCTAGATAATTTATTACAAAAAAAATAAATTCTTTTTTAGCCAAAATTTACACATTGTGGATTTTAGTGATAAATGCTCTATCCATTCTATCTTTATTACAATTATCAAGTGTTATTAATGTTATTCATATCCATATGAATGTATATTTATATATTCTATAAAGACTACCAAGATAAGATCAAGGTAATATATAGATACTATTTTCATTAAATATATGAAGATAACATGATAATTAATAAAATTGAATACAATTACTATATAGTCATAATGTAGGAACCTTGATTAGAATGTTGTAGTGGTTATACACTCCATATTAACCATCAATTTATTATATCTAAAATGAAGTAAAATATCAGATAAGTATTTATGTCCACAAATTTGAGGGAATATTTCATCAATATGGTGTAGAGGATACATATTCCTAATCATGAAAATCTTCAACATTAAATATTCAATGTAGTGTCACACCAATCCTTCATTATTCGTAAAAAAATAAAAAATTCACCCCATGGACAAAAACTAGTGTATATAAGTATTTTATCAATATTACATTGTAGTGGATTCTCAAATTCCTTCCACTCGATCATGAACACTATATATGGGATCCTCAAAATCAGTGTAATTATATGTATGATTTATATTGACAACACAACCTAAAAATTTGGTCACAGTCTAGGGATCACTTTCAGAATGAAATCATCAGACTCTTGAATAATAAAAATGTGCATGCGTTGCATTTCTTCCCAACCATCTAAGATAAATTTCCTTTGTAGATAGAAATTATGACACACAATGAATATGTAATTAAAATTGTATATTTTCATTAATCCTAACATAGTTAAATAAAAATGAGTTTATTTTGGAAAAAACGTGAATTCATTTCACCACAAACTGATAGAGAATATATATAAAGAAATCCAATCCATTCCCTGAATCACATTAATGTATACTAAAGGATAAGTCACTGGATCATGAGGAAGCATGTTCCTAAAAAAAATTAATTGGATATGACCTATATACTTTTGATGCGATAATTATAACATTTAATATCTTAATACATAATAAATATCTATTCAATGAGTAGGTAATTCAACAACCATTGAATATTGCCTAGATACAAATGAGTGAGTAGTGCTAGAATCAAATAATAAATTATACATTATATAGTGTTGATATGTGAAACATTAACCACATGATTATTGTAACCCTTATCAATGATCATGATCACATGAAGATTACATTTATCATTTTTATTGGAAGGTTGTTTATACTGATCATCAGAAACCATTAGATATATGCACTAGAAAGCATAAATCCCTAACCTCATTGCATTTGATGCACTAGATAGTGGGTTTTGTATCAGTTCCCATATTATTTTCCTCCATTACATTAACAATTCCACTCATGGAAATTCAAACATAACAAGCTTTTTAACCCACAAATCCACATTTAAATTTCCTTATAGATACATTAAAACAATTCCATTGATGTTTCTTCCCAAATTTTATGCATTTATATGGCCAAAATTTCATTCCATTGGGTGAGTTGATTGAGTATTAATGATACTCAATCTCACTTATTTATCAAAATCCTTGGAATGGTGAGATACATTAATTTCCCTTTAACCCTTGAGTGCACATTAGTCATCTTATTCATTGATTCAAATGTCTCTTATGGAGAATTTCTTTTGAATACTTGGTTTTAATCCACTAAAAAATATACGAATTTTTCATTCATTGAAAATGATTAGACTAGAGGCACACATTTTTGAATTGTAATATTAGCATCTTAGGAACCAATATATTTATAATAATTTTTATAAAGACAAAGTAATTAATCCTACAAATTTATATATAGAATATTGGAGAATTAATTACTATGAGATATTATATAAAAATCAACGCATTCAATATATCCATTTTTTTCTTCTTTTCTCTTATTCATAATAATGTTCCACTATTAATCCACTTCAAATTCTATAAAATAATCATCATGAAAAAACTAATCATGTCTGGAGAACTAGACAAAAGATAACATCTTATTAATGGTTATAATACATCAATCAAACACTAGTAGATTAGAATACACACTAAAAGAGTGTTGATATAATTTCATGGCAGATTCAGCAGAACATTGTTCTCCCAATGGATCATTAAGAAGCTCAACATGATTCATAATTGAAAACCTTTCATGATGATAAAAATAAATTCATGCACTGCAACTCCTGTATAATTTGGTTTCTTAGGTGGAAAATCATTTTATTTTTTATCACATTCAGCACTAACATTGATACTTTTGGATCCAACCATTGAATTTAAATAAGACAACTAGTGTGAGAAACACTAATCATATGAGTAATACACATAATACTGAAAAATAATTTTTAGGCCATCTAAATGAATTGAACACATATTCAATCTTTGAAATATTATATTTATCATAGGGAATACATGATCTAAATCTATTTAAATTATATATGGCGGTTTACTAGTAAAATATCAATTAACTATATAATATTTTCATTGAGTTTTATTCTAGGTGTTCACTAAAACCATTTTTCTTATAAATGAAATTCTTGAGTTAATCATGACATTCCTTTTATGATTTATTACCCCGAGGTACATTTATTCAAGAATCAAATCTACTTAAAATATCTAGAAATAGATGAATTTGTAGGTAAACTACATAATATTTACCTCACCAAAGAAACTGGATGTTATCCTATACATAGGATTATCTTAAGGGTTCTAAATAATTTTATCTCAACCAAGTTTCTAAAGGTTATATTAACCTTGATCTGATACTAACTATAATAGCCCATTATTTTCACACAATATTAGACAAACATTTTAGATTAATATTCAAAATAAATCATAAATAATTGATCAATGATTATAATGGTTTTGTGTCTTTTTCTGATGGATACATAATCATATTATTTAATAAAAATATTCAACATCATATATAACAATCTTTCCCATTTCTACTCTATACAAACCCATCCCACTTAATAACATTCCTCACATCCTAGTGATAAAAAACCTATGAAATTGTGATCTTAAATTTTTTGTATGAGTGAACATGTGATATATCATTATATAATCATATTAAATTACATGTTAATAATACAATTATTATGTCATTAACCTAATCAATAAATTTCAAACCCAACCAGTCAGATATCGTAAACATGATTCAAGGAATAAAGCATTATCATTTGATAAGAAATGATTCATATGAGTGTAAAATCATCATAATTCATGAAACATAAGATCAAATTATAAAAGTGTGTCACTGAAATTTGTTCAAAAAATCATTTAATATATTTTGGATAACTACCAGGACATTGAAAAAAAGTGGATCAGGACTCATCATTTTTTTTCTCATTGTGGATCAAGGCCATCATCATGTTTCCCATTATGGATCGATCCCATCATCCAGTTTACCACTATGGATCTGGCACTTTACATTGTTTTACATAGTTATATAATGGTGTAAGATCATTACTAATTGAATTATATAGAGATATAGTTCATACATGTCCTTGGATATAACAGGATCACCATCTGTGGTTACAATGGGTCATCCTTAAATGGTTATAAAATTTCAATTTTCATTCATTATAATGTTACCAAAGGAACATAATGAAAATCATACATAAGTTTTCTACAAGATCATAAAACATTTATCATATCATTACCCTTGAAAAGAAAATTAACTCGTAAACATTTCACTATATAACATCCTACAGAAAGGAACAATGTCCACAACCATATTATCATTTCATCATTACATAACACATGGAAAATGAAAGATTATAATAAAAACATATTAAAAATAATAATAAAATCACAAAAAATACAAAATATGATATAATTGGATCATATATACACTAAATCATACATAAAATTAATGTATTTCATATTAGATGAAAAATGACTTTGAATGAATAATTTTATTTTTTTATGAAGAAAATATTATTTCCATATTGAAAATTATATTTTAAAATTTAATTTTAAAAAAAAAATCATCAAAATCATATTAAAATAGGATTATATATTCATAATGAAATAATTCAATAAATTACTATTCATGATGGTGGAGAATTAAGTTCATGTCATACACATTAAAATTATTATTCATTACGGATTAAAAAAATCCAAAAGGGACATGTTTGAAAAATGACATCATGATTCCTTTAAAATAATTTTTAAATAAGTAAAAAATAGGTAACAATATCTATAATCAATAATTATAAAAGATTAAAAACCATGTTTTAAATTTTTTGTAAAAAATGTATATGGAATAAATAGGGTTTTTGACTGAAGAGATAAATACAGACATTCATTAAATAAAAATTATTTTGGAATCGTTTAAACATTAATAAAGTAAAATAGAGTAAAAATGTATTTTACAAGAAAATATTGGATAATAAAATAAAACAAATTCCTTGAGAGGTTCATAACAAGTTATCATAATTATAAGGATATTATAAAAAATCCATTTAAATAATGAGATTGTAACATTTAACCTTTACCACATTTGTATCATTTCAATCATAATTAAAATGAATGAAATTATAAAACCTGGTTATTTATATCACTTAACTATCATGAAAATTTTCATAAAATACATTAATCTATAGTATATACACCAAAAAAAACTAACAAGAGGTGAATAATTCTTGGGTACCACAAAAAAAATGAGATGAAAACCCATTACCTTAAGTTTCAAATTCTTTCATACATAATATAATATTCGGGAAAACAACGTTATGTTTATTTTACATATAATAAATAAATATATTCAAATTTATCATGCTATATATTATTTAGTTATGTCATTTAATTACCTATTTATTGAAAATTCCTTGTTAAAATCATGTTTCATGCAATAATTGGTTTGTTCTTCATGTGTGTTTTGGTTTGGTATTTTCGGTTATCGAACATTGTTAATCATTTAATCCAGTCCATAATGTTAATAATTCTATAAATAAAATATATATTAACAATATTTTTATTTATAGTAATCCTATAAATAAAGATATATAAATCTAATTAAATCATTTGTGGAGACGTTAGGTCATACGTAAGCATGCATGTTGTTTCCATTTTCGTAACAGATGAGATAAATAATGATAAATAATATAAGAATTTTTAAAAATAAATATTATATAAATTACATATAATATGTTCATTAAAATTACCCTTTTTAACATAAATATAAATTTCATGTTAATAATGAATCACAGTACTCCGTGAGGTAGTAGTTTGCTCTATATAGGGTCAACTTTATTGATTTCATGAGGAATGTAAATAATGAATATATATGTAAAATAAAAATTAAATAATTATAAATCAATCATAAATATACTATATTTCGTTTAAATGCATCATTATATCTAGCTGTGAGAGGTGGTGATGGAAAATAAATTAGATTAGTCTGTGAGGATGTAGCTTGATGTACACATGATTAACGGTTTAATTTTTCACTTGATGGAATATAATAGTGATATAGGTCACTAAATTAAAATTATAAAATAAATATTAATGGTTTATAATTAATCTTTTACATCACCCAATTTTATAAATATTTTAATGATTTAATTAAATAAAAATAACAAAAATAGAAGTTTAATAACATTACATATTCATTAGAGATTGTCTTTGGGTTTATACCTAAATACCTACATAGAGGATTTCCTAATCAAATTATGGACAATAGAATGTGTGGAGGGAATTAATTTATTTATTTGGGATTATATTTTCAGAAATAAATGGATTTTTATTTATTTGAATGGAAATGATATGTGGTATACTTTTATTAGAAGGGGGAGGATATACGTTTACATTTTGAATAGAATAATGTGTGCCAAAATTTTTCAAATTCTAATTGGAAACAAGGACAATTCTAGAGAAATAGTATATTTAGTGTCAAAATAATTCCATAAATATGGTATTTTAACCAGTCTATATGAAATTTTTTCTCATTAATTTTCAGTTTAACCACCCTGGTAAACCCGTTTACACCATAATAGTTGTAATTAATTTTTACAATTTATATTATTCACTATGAAAAAAATTAAGTTCCAATTGTTATATAATATTAATAATTTTTTTTCTAAATATGTAATAAATTTTTAAAATCAAAATCATAAAACCTTCATAAAATTAATTTAAAATTTAACTCCTAAACACAACTAAAAAGTAGGTTTCCAAGGGTAAATGTTTAACAAACATAGACTATTTTAATATAAAAAATAAGAATAAAATTGATACTAACAGAATGGATTGGATTAATTAATATATAATTGATTAAATGAATATATTAATACCATATCAGAATAAAATAAATCCATTAAATGGTTTAAACAAAAATATAGTTTTTAATAAAACTACACATTTTTTACAATTCATCCAAATATTATTTTTTTCAGTAAATTATAAAATATTCACTCCAAGATAATTTGGATATTTTGATATCAAAAATGGGATTATTTTTTTGAGTAAATTTTTTTAATGTGGAAAAAATATCTTTTCCAATATTTTCACAAAAATCTAGGGTTTTGTTTGGAGAAAAACATATTTTTGAAACATGTGTATACTTAAATAAAAAATAAGTTATTTTATATAAATGTCATTAATTTATAGAAAACCATTATAAAAAACATTAGAAAATATTTTATTATATTTATTACAAATAATTTTAATGAATATATTATAATTATCATGTATAAATAATGATATTAATAGTATATAGTCATTCATTGTAGTTTAGTGTTGCATGTAATGAAGGATATCAAGGAAATTAAATTTATATGAAAAATTATTATTATATTATTAGTTTGTTAAATTTAATATATTAATCAAGTGTCATATTTGTTTTCAAAAATATCAAAAATATGCCAGCAATGATTTCATTTCATGCACTATAAATAAGGAAAATGAAATGATATAAGAGTATTCAGAATCAATATAAGGAATATCATAAAAAATATTAAATGATATATTAATGAATAAACTAGAGTCAAAGGATGGGTAACAACTTAAGTATTATAAAATAAGCGAAAATAGTTATTTTTTTAATAACATGATGGTTTAAATAATCTATAACTAACTAATATTGGAATAATAAATAACTAAAAATGAGGAATATATAAAGGTAAAATATATTAATAACGTGTAAAAATAAATGATTAATGTAGTTCTGTTTGTTTTACTAGAAGGTATGGATTCAAAAAATAGGGAAAAACACAAGCTATGTGTATTTATTTTGATAAATTTTATGTCTTCTTCAAGTTTCTATCATTGAAGATTATTTTTTAAAAGAATATTTTTTCAGTTTAATTTCTCTTACATTATTTGAAAACGCTAATTCATTTTTATGTATACACTTTAGAAGATGCATATAAAAGTAAAATTTTCTACGTATCTTCACTTTTACATTTGGAATAATTTGTTTTTCATTTCAGGGATATATTACAGGGAATAAATTATAATAATGATATTAAAAATTATTTTCCTTCCCTAATTAAATATATGTTTTTGAATGTAATTAATAGATCATCATATATATAAATGTCTAAAATTTGTTGGGAATATTTCTTATATCAACATTTATTTACCATCCAATTTTTATCCTTCGTGAGAAAATTTAATGATCACCCCATGTGACATTATTCTATTATTCCTTTTATAAAATTAATTTTTTGATATATTATGATTTTATAATTTTGTGATATGTGATGTTTTTATTGGTTTAAGAAACCAATCATATTTCAAAATGTTATCTATGATATAATAATGGGTTATGTTTTATGGTAAAAATATCCATGGATGATGATGGGTGGGGTGCTATATCACACTCCAATTCATTTTTTGGGATTATTATCTCCTGAGATAGTTAGGCATGGATATATTGAGTTTGTTTACACGGGAGGGGGAATGATGTGTTTGATCACATTTCCAAGAATGAAAATAATATATATGGAATATAATAAATTTACACACTAGTTTTATGTCATGATCTCATGTTATATGACTATTTATATGTATTTTGATGGATTTCATTTCTTTTATGCTTCCTTAATGGTCTTTTCCTAGTTTATGGTACATAAAAAGGTTTTATGGATTTCATCTGATGATTTTTCTTCTTTTTTAGGATATTTTTGCCTCTACTATATTTTTCTTAAAGTTATGATCTGTTATAACCTTACTAAGATCTTATGATAACCTATATAATATAATTACAATTCATAGAATAATATTATTGTTACATAATGTGAGTAATATAAAAAAGGGTCTAGAGGATCATGTTCTTCAGAAATGATTTCTTATTTATGAAAATAAAATCATTATGTAGCTAATTTCAAGGGACTCGCCCTTTTAGTCTTTGGGTTATGTTTCTGTTTGTGAGATGGAATATCTAAATCATAAGATTATTATATTTTTAAGTTAATTTTTATCCTGAATCATGATTGTTGCAATCATATCACTATTTAGTTATTTTTTGAGATTTATTTTCTATTTTGGATATTAGTTTAGTTATTTCATGGAAACTATTTCTATTACCATTGGTATTATTGTTATATAACCTTAGTAAATGTATTATCTATACCAATTGTGGAGTTTTTATCAGATGTTTTTTGCAGGCACTCTTTTATTTAAATTAGATTAATTTTCATTTCATTGCACCTTTGTGTCGGTTTTGGTGAATTTTGAGAAAAATGGATGAAAAAGTGGGTGTACATAGTCGAAACACAGTTAGGGAAAACCATGTTCCCTAACCCATGAATCAATAAAAAATTCCAAATTAGGGAAACACATAGTTCACAAACTATTATTAAAACAATGATTCTTAAATAGAGAGACTATACTCCCTAAAAAATAACAATCGCATGGTATTGGAAAACCATGTCACTATACACAAGAATCCATGTGTGATATTTAATGTGGCTGTAAATTTATTTAAAAAATTCCCCAAACCCCATAAAAACTTATTTCAACCCCACTTGACCATTAGAGGTCGTTGATTATTTTGGAGCTCTCCATATGAATTTCAATCCCTCCCGACCTCCATTGATTGCGATTGGAAGCCTAGATCAAAGATAGTCATCTATCCTCATAACTCAGTCATATCATAGTTATTCTCTTGTTATTCTACCATTCATTAAAACATCTTCTTGAGATTTAATCCTCTATTATGATAGATATAAATCTATTTTGGTGATGTATAGATATATGATTATGGATATGGATCTTGATTTTTGGGTTCTCGACACTGTTAATCTTGTTTGGGGGCTTTTGATATTGAACTAAATATACATCTTTGTGTAGTCCAACTTTTTTTTTGGAGATTTTAGTTTTCTGATAGTTTATCAATGAATCATGTTTGGTTGAATGTCATTCAATTCTCAATGTAATGATATTAATTACCTAATTTTTATTGTATGCATTTCTATGGTTGTTTAGAAATTTGAATTGATAAATTGTTCTCGATAATGTGGTCAATTAATTACTTGGAATAATTGGGTTTCAATTGGATAATGGAATAGTGGAATCAAAATAATAAGTTTATGAATTCATTATCAATGATATGATTATTGGAATTGGGGATAATTAATTATGGAATTAATTATCAAAACATTGAGTTATTAATGGGTAATAATTATTTGGTCAGTTAAATATTATATGTTGATATTTTTAATTATTAAATTATGGGGTACTAATTTAATTTATTTTAGGTGTTGAAATAATAAATTAATTAATTAATATACATGTTGTGAATTTTTTATTTTTGGTTAACTAAGAGAATTTTGATGATTAATTATGTGTATAATTAATTAATGGAAATTGGAGTGATTAATTATTTAATGAAATAATTAATTTATTTATTTGTGAAATGTTATTTGGTTTGGATTTTGTTGGAATGTAGTATCACTTAGGAAAATTGGTGTGTGAGTATGGTTTTATTGGGAAGGACTTTGGGTGCCTTTTGTGAAGGACGGTGAAAACCTATGGAAAAGAATCATGAGAGCCTATGGTAAAGGACATGGAGGTCTTATTGAGTAGGAGACCATGAGAGATTCCAAATTTATTTTATAAGAGAGATCATGAGTGTTATTGGAGTTAGTCCAAGTAAAGACAGTGGGATATTCCCTAATTATCCTAGTAATAAATTATGCTTGGTTAAGTCTCACAAAAATTAATCAAGATGTTATATCCCTACATGAATTTCACTAATTAAAAACTACATTACATGTTTATTTAATTTTTCATATTTAAATTTTGTTAAAGAATGGTAAGATGGACATTCGGATATATGATATCCCTTGGGGATAGTTCAGACTCTGACGAAGTGAGCTGAAGAATGTATTGAGGATCAGGTGTCAAGAGGAACCCATGATTTATTTAGTTATGTCTAAATTAATTATATACTGTGATTACTATTAAATATTGAATTATAATTATTTTTTATACTACTAAAACTCATTTTATATTGGATGGAATTCTTTTAGACACCATTGACAGTGACATACTGAGATGTAGTCACACCCTTTTCGAGATGTGTGATCCGTACTCAAATAAACATATTATAATAGGATATGATAAGGGAAAGGGCCTGGGATAGTTTCATGATTGGGGGATGGTTCTTGGATGAGGGAACCAAAATTGGTTTGCGACCCACTTGGGAGTCAATGGTGTCTTTATTTTTATGTTTACATTTTGAAACTTGATATACATATATAATGTGATGTTTTCAGTTTCATTTGGATATTGTATCTATCACACCTATTTTTATTTTATTTATCTTATTTCTCTTGGTGTCGGGTAAATTTGCATAAGTGCGGGTGAGTCCCGATTTATTTATTTATTTTTTTATGCATCGTGTGTTTAGTGACAGACGCACAGTCTGTTTGGGAACGCGCAATCCATTTAGATATGCACAGTCCATTTGGATATGCGTGGTTCATTCGAGTACCGATGCGTTCACTCCTGGAATAAGTCGAGCCACCACTGAGTCCGTGCGTCATAGCTTGAACCGTGCGGGGCGACCACACATTCATACAATATTTATTGTTAATTAAATTAGGTAGCTATTCTGATTAAATATATATATATATATGTTGATATATATATGTATATACGTGTATATATATAGATGTATGCATATATATTTCAATGAGGATTTTTTCTTTTATTATTAATGTTTTATTTATAATTATTACTATTATTATTATTGTTAAACTCTTTTTATTAACTATCTTATTCTATTTTTTTATTTAATTAATTTCTTTTCTTTTCTTTTATTTCTTTTATTTTATTTCATTTCATTTTATCCCTTTTTAAATTTTTTTCCTTTCACTATCAAACCCTAGTGTCCCCCCCTTTTTCTCTCTTCTTTTTTTAATTATTTTCCTTTCTCCCTTTACTTCCTCCGCAAGGTTTCCCCTATCCCTCTTTTTTCCTTCTCCCACCGCACCCTTTTCTTCTTCTCCCTTCTTTCTTTCTCCCCTTCCTCCTTCTCTCTTTCCTCCCACCACACTTCTTCCTCCCCTCTCCCCGTGTGCGCTTCCATCCCTCTAAACCCCAGGTCTCCACCCTTGCACCCTAGGCCGCCGCCAATGCCCCTACACCCCAGCCTGCCGCCCCTACACCCTAGGCCACCACACCACCCTCCGACCAGCCTTCTCCGGCCGCGCCTCCTCCAACATCACCCTCCCCTCCCGACCCCACTGTCCTCTCCTCCAACTGGCGCCTCCTCTGGCCTCCAGCCATCCACCACCGTCCAGCCGGCCCCGACCTCCTCTGACCCTGGCCGCGGGCCCTCCCTGCACCGGCCACGCCGGCCACCCCCTATCCTGACCAGCTCACTTTTGTCCTACCGTCTACGGCCGGACTCTGCTCTTCCCCCTTCGGTAAGCTTTCACCCCAAATTGTTTGGTGTTGTTGCACATTAGGGTTGCGTTCTTGAGTTTTTATGATTTCAATTTCTTATTAAATTAATTTGGAACAATTGTGAATTTTTTTTTCATGATGTGAATTTCATTTGATTTGGTTCAATGGGCGTTTGATTTGTTAATTTTATGTTTAGGTGGTGTTAGTGTACGTATTATTTTTGAAAACTTACTTTGGGTTGTTTATCAGCACCGATAAATTGTGTAGTTGTGTATTTGAAAGTGTTGTGGTGCAGTTGACATTTTGGTGGTGTCAAAAGCGTGTTTAGTCTTAAAAAGTGGTTTTGAAAAGGTTTTGGGTATGTGAAGCTGTGATTTCCCTAAGAATTTGTTCAATAAATTTTAATGTGGTTTTTTAAATAATGTCAATGGTGTGAGTGGTGCTTTGAAAATGTGTCGAGGTGGTTCTTTCATGTTGTTTTCACGTTTGGGTTGTTTTCAGGCTTTTTTGTGTAATTTTAGTTATTATTCATTTTTTGTAGCACGTTTGTGAGATAACCTTTTGATACTGTGGTCGTCGACGTGCGCGTGTTTGTGCGTTTGTTTGAGGCACGACACGCCTTTGTGTTTGGACAGCGAGTCGAGGTAGGTCCCCCACTGCACTTACCTTTATATTTAGAATTTATTAATTGCTTATTTTTTTATTAATTTTTAATGAATGAGAAATAATATAAGATAATTAATTTTTAAATGATTATTTTTTGTGAAAAGAGCTGTTTATTTTATACCGAACACTTGAAACATTTTCTTGATGAGTGGACACCCAGTATTGAAAGAATGCCCATTAGGACTTTAAACATAATCCATGGAATTTGAAATGTACTTCTAGTTTTAAGGATAAATGATTTCTTTTGAACAAGTGTTTTGGGTTTTCTTGAGAAATGAGGTTTTGCTTTAAAATTGTTGAAGTCACACTTGGCACTTTGGAAAACCCATTCAGGGGTGATCTTTGGTGTGCATTGATTGTGTGAACTGTATGTGATGTTTGTGCATCGTGACTGATTGTTTGGCATTGTTGATTCACCCCTCTTTTATTATATGTGTTGACATGGGAACCTGGCATAGTGAGTTAATCTTCTAAGAACGATTGTTGCACTAGTTTAGACCACGCACTGGCTAGTGTCCCCATAGCAGGGGAATACTTAGTTATTGCTGCTATTGGGATTGGACCCCTCGGTTAGGCCATGCAGGGCTATGTCGGGTAGTAGTATGGGCGTTATGACGTCATCGAGTTAGGGCATGCCTTCAGGGTGAATCAGATGTATAGTATGTTCTGGACTGTTCATGATCTCCCAGGTTTGACCCATGCTTCTTTTAGTGTTTATTTGTATGTGGCGAAGGATTGAGAGTTCTAGTTCAGTAGCTGGCCCTTATGTGCCACTTTTTCCATTTCCCTTAGTGTGTGTTGCGTGTTGTGTGTTTTCCCCTTTTTACTGACAACTAAAATTTGGGTTTCTAAATGGTTCGAAAAAGTGATTTTGAAAATGCAATGCACATGTTTCTTCAAAACATTAAACTTGTTTTTAAAATTAAAAAGGGCAATGGACTGTTACTTGTTTTAGAAATGAAAGTGGGTGTGTGGAAGCCCATATTTTATATAATTTAGTTCAAACCTGGAATTGATAAATTCTTTATTTAATGTTATGTGTTTTGGGAATAGAATTAGTAGGTCCTACCTATTGAGTTTTAATACTCATGCCTATAGTGTTTTCCTGTTTTTTTAGTTTTGTTGCAGTTTGGTTTGAGCTTGCTCGCCATGGGCGAGAGTTGGTTGTGGATTAGTGAGCGACTCTCAGGGTTGCGAGGAGTTTTGTATCGTGGGCAGGTTAGTGGTCTGGTTTTTTTATAATCGTTTATTTATTTATGCTTCATAGTAATTTTTTTGGGAGAAATCATTCCCATATGTACTCTGTGATGCCCTGGCGCTTGTCGTCAGCCCGGGAGGATCGGGAACGCCTCTCGGGCCATGTCACATATCGGTTAGGATGAGAGGTTCGGGTCGACACGGGTAGGTTCGTGACTAAATGGTATCAGAGGCAGGGTTGTTCCTAAGCAGACCTTACTTCTCAGAGCTCCCATTATTATTTGAGGTTGTCATGATAGAAGGAGTATAATTGTCAGGACTCGAGGTATGTGGAATAGAAGCACGTCATGAACCCTTGCTCGTTCTGAACCTTGAGTTACACGGGATGTCTGGGCATGTTAGTTTCATTTGATTGTTGTGAAACATTTTATGATCGGAAATGAAAAGGGAGTTGGCAAAGTAGCTCCATGAGCTCGCAGGGCCTGGCAAGCCATGTGGAGTTGGAGACTTTACCCTAGAATGCTCTCAGTGACAGTTGTGTGACTGATGTATTGCCACCAACCATATGGTCGAGTCACCGATCTTTACTAGTTTCCCTCTACTAAATAGTTTTTGGTTTCCTTATTTTTGAATGTCATTGAGAAATGTTTAATTTAAAATAGTATTTATTATGTTTTGATCAGGTTCTTTGTTTCTTTGTTCCGTAGTGTTCGCCCATGAAAATTCGATGGATTCCCAAGTTGCAGCATTAGGTGGTGCATCCTCAGAAAATCCTCCAGTTGATCAGCCCAAGGACTACGTCCTCATGTTTTGAAAGTTGATCCCTCCCCTATTTTATGGTCAAACGGATCCTCTTGAGGCAAAGAAGTGGCTATGAAATATTGAAAGGAACTTCTATTCTCTCCTTCTGCCTGAATCCATGAAGGTGATGTTGGCTACCTTTATGCTTGAAGGACCAACTTGGAAGTGGTGGAAGTTTGTGTCTCGAAGCAATACTCAAGAGGATATCCCATGGGAGTTCTTCAAGTCTTCCTTTATCCAACGACACTTCTCTGAGTTAAAAAATCTGAGGAAGAGGATGATATTGTGTTGTCTTCAGCAGGGCACTGAATCGGTACTGGAATTATACTGACATTTCATAGACCTAGTTCCATACGTCCTATGGTTTGTTGCAAATGATCCCGGGAAGAATTGACAATTTGAGTCTTCAATCCGACCTGAACTACGATTGCAAGTGGAAGAGCTCAACCTAACCACTTTCTCGGATGTTTTGGAGCAAGCCTTCCGGGATGAAGCTGAGTTAGCAGGAGGACATGAGGTTACGAATCCTTCCCCGACCTTGGGAGATAGTGCATGGGATGACTATAGGAAGAATAAGAAACAACCTGATTCTAGTGGCTCTAATAGAGGAATCAAAAGGCCCTTAGACATTCAATTAACTTCTTCGCAGCATAATATTGTGACTTGTCACCTATGTGGTAAGCAGGGTCACAAGAAGTCGGTGTGCCCGAGTACTCCGAAAACTTTCCATACATGTGGACATTTGGGCCACTTGAAGTGTTTCTATCGTGGTGTTTCCATGAAGCAAACTAAAGCCAAACCTAGCTCATCGAAGGCCACCTTAGCCCGTCAATAGGAGTAGAGCGATGTATGTGGATCATTTTGATGTTTTATTTTTGTGGTTTTATTTGGATGTAATAGTCGAGTCTGGTGATGTTTTGTCATGTCCTTTTCTTTTAGATGTAGGAATGATTGTGGATGAACCCTTTCTTTTTAAACCCTTGTTCTAATGGATGTGTGATTGTTAAAATTCTGATTCATGTGTCATGCTTCGGGGGTTTCATAAACCCGATTGTGAAGCCGGAAGATGCTTCATTCATCAAAGCTCCAGCCACATGCCTCGGAGTGAAGTTGGCGCGTAGTCGGGGGAACTCCAGCAAAAAGGTGAAGTTTTGGGACATGGAGTTGTTCTCAGTAAGAGCGTAGTGATAGTTTAAGCCTTCTGCATGGGTGCCCTTTTTATGGTTTTCTTACTTAGTGGAAAGTGGCATGAGACCATGTTTCCGCCTCATGCCAAGTTTGTGTCTAAGAACTTGGTCATTCCGTTGTTCTCGTTTATTAAGAGACGCTCACTTTATGCTTTCTGGGTGGGGGTGGTGTGTTGGATAGACCCCCATCCCACCTGTGGGCAGTGATGGCTGGTGATGATGCTGGAAGGTCCTCCTATTCTTTTCTACTTGGCTGTTCTTTATGGTGGGGAGTCCGTTCGGGCCTCTCCTTGTTGGAAACTCTTGTGATCATGAATCTTGTTTCAAGTGAAGGTGTACCGGTCTTATTCCGAGAACTGGCTTGACCTTTATGGTGGGGATACCCATCACGGGTCTCATTAAATTCAGTTTGGCTTGTTTCCTATGGTGGGGAGTCTATTCGGACCTCCCGTGTCAATACCCCAGTTTCGTCCTAGGTTTTGGTTGGGTGGTGGTTGATCTCATGCGAAACAACCTAATTCTATATTCTCCTTTTTAGTTAAGAGTTGGGATGTGAGAATCCCAATGTAATATTGGAGTAAGGTTTTAAGAGGTATGTGTTGGGCATGGTCTTAACTTGTTTGATGGTTTCAAAAGGATCATTGTGTTTTAAGGTTGAATTGAGGATGGAGGAATTGGTTGAGTCCCATTTAATGGTGTTTTAGCTATGTGCATGTTGGGACTGAATTTAGTGTTGTGAAAGTTTTGTGTCTTTTGAAGCGATCAACTGGAGGTAGTCACATCTTGAGGGCGGGTGACACATAGTGGGTAATTCATTCCTATTGCATGAGTTCTTTTGGTTTTGACCTAGTTTTGGCTTTCCGGGGATGGAAAGCTTTAGGGTGGGGAGAATTTTCACACCTGTTTTTATTTTTATTTTTTAATTCTCTTGGCATCGAGTGAATTTGTGTAAGTGCGGGTGAGTCCCGGTTTATTTATTTATTTTATTTATGCACCGTGTGTTTAGTGATAGACGCACAGTCCGTTTGGGTATGTGCAATCCGTTTTGGTACGCACAGTCCATTTGGATATGAGCGGTTCATTCGAGTACCCATGTGTTCACTCTTGGAATGAGTCGAGCCACCGCTGAGTCCGTGCGTCATCGCTCGAACTGTGTGGGGCGACCACACGGTCATACAGTTTTTAATGTTAATTAAATTAGTTTCCTACGCTGATTAAATATATATATATATATGTTGATATATATATGTATATATGTATATATATATATAGATATATGTATATATATTTCAATGAGGATGTTTTCTTTTATTATTAATGTTTTGATTATATTTATTACTATTATTATTATTGTTAAACTCTTTTTATTAACTATCTTATTCTATTTTATTTTATTTTATTTATTTATTTTATTTTATTTTATTTCTTTTATTGAATTTCATTTCATTTTATCCCTTTTTAAATTTTTTTCCCTTTCACTCTCAAACCCTAGTACCCCCCCTCTTTTCTCTCTTCTTTTTTTATTATTTATTTTTCTTTCTCCCTTTACTTCCTCCTCAAGGTTTCCCCCATCCCTCCTTTTCCATTCTCCCGCCACAGCCTTTTCTTCTCCTCCCTTCTTTCTTTCTCCCCTTCCTCCTTCTCTATTTCCTCTCGCCTCTCTTCTTCCTCCCCTCTCCTCGCACGTGTTTCCTTCCCCCTACACCCCAGGTCGCCGCCCCTGCACCCCAGGCCGTCGCTGCCACCCCTGCACCCCAGGATGTCGCCCCTGCACCCCATGCCACTACACCACCCTCCAACCAGCCTTCTTCTGCCATTCCTCCTCCAGAATTGCCCTCCCCTCCTGACCTCGTCGGCCTCCTCTCCAACTGGCGCCTCCGCTGGCCTCCAGCCATCCACTGCCGTCCAGCCGGCCCCGACCTCCTCCAACCCTAGCCGCGGGCCCTCCATTCACCGGTCGTACTAGCCACTCCCTATCCCGACCATCCCGTTTCCATCCTACCGTCACCTGCCGGACTCCCCTCTTCCACCTCCGGTAAGCTTCCCCCCAAATATTTGGGTGTTGTTGCGCTTTAGGGTTGCGTTCTTGAGTTTTGATGATTTCACATTCTTATTAAATTAATTTGGAACAATTGTGAATTGTTTTGCATGATGTGAATTTGTTTTTATTTCGTTCAATGGGCGTTTGATTTGTTAATGTTATTTTTAGGTGGGGTTAGTGTACGTATTCTTTTTGAAAACTCACTTTGGGTTGTTTATCAATGTCGATAAATTGTGGAGTTGTGTATTTGAAAGCGTTGTGGTGAAATTGACATTTTGGTGGTTTCAAAATAGTGTTTAGTCTTAAAAAGTGGTTTTAAAAAGGTTTTGGGTATGTGAAGCTATGGTTTCTCTTTGAATTTGTTCAATAAATTTTAATGTGGTTTTGTAAATAATGTCGATGGTGCGAGTGGTGTTTCAAAAATTTGTCGAGGTGGTTCTTTTGTGTTGTTTGCTTTTTTGGGTTGTTTTAAGGCTTTCTTTGTGTAATTTTAGTTATTGTGAATTTTTTGTAGCGCGTTTGTGAGATAATCTCGCGATACTGTGGTCGTCGACGTGCTCGTGTTTGTGCATTTGTGCGAGGCACGACACACCTTTGTGTTTGGACAGCGAGCCGAGGTCGGTCCCCCACTACACTTAACTTTAGATTTAGAATTTATTAATTTCTTGTTGTTTTGTTAATTTTAATGAACGAGAAATAATATAAGATAATTAATTTTTAATTGATTATTTTGTGTGAAAAGATCCGTTTATTTTATACCAAACACTTGTAACATTTTCTTGATGAGAGGACACCTAGTATTGAATGAATGCTCGTTTGGACTTTAAACATAATCCATGGAATTTCAAATGTACTTCTAATTTTAAAGATAAATGATTTATTTTGAACATTTGTTTTTGTTTTTCTCGAGAAATGAGGTTTTTCTTTAAAATTGGTGAAGGCCCGCTTGGAACTTTAATAAAAATAAATTATTTTAGAAAACCCATTCAGGGGTGATCTTTTGTGTGCATTGATTGCATGAGCTATATGTGATGTTTGTGCATTGTGATTGATTGTTTGGCATTGTTGATTCACCCCTCTTTTATTATATTTGTTGACATTGGAACCTGGAATAGTGGGTGAATCTTCTAAGAACGATTGATGCACTAGTTTAAACCACGCACTGGCTAGTGTCCCCATAGGAGGGGAATACTAATTTATTGCTTCTATGGGGATTGGGCCCCTTGGTTAGGCCATGCATGGCTATGCCGGGTAGTAGTATGGGCGTTATGACGTCATCGAGTTAGGTCATGCCTTCAATATGAGTCAGTTGTATAGTATGTTCTGGATTGTTCACGATCTCCAAGGTTCAACCCATGTTTCTTTTAGTGTTTATTTTTATGTGGTGGATGATTGAGGGTCTAGTTAGGTTGTTGGCCTAAGTGTGCCACTTTTTCCATGGCCCTTAGTGTGTGTTGCGTGTTGTGTGTTTTCCCCTTTTTACTAACAACTAAAATTTGGGTTTCTAAATGGTTCGCAAAAGAGATTTTGAAAATTCAATGCACATGTTTCTTCTAAACATTAAACTTGTTTTTAAATTAAAAAGGGCAATGGACTGTTACTGGTTTTAGAAATGAAAGTGAGTGTGTCGAAACCCATATTTTATATAATTTAGTTCAAACCAGGAATTTATAAATTCTTTATTTAATGGTATGTGCTTTGGGAATAGAATTATTCGGGCCTACCTACTGAGTTTTAATACTCACGCCTATAGTGTTTTCCTGTTTTTTTAGTTTTACTGTAGGTTGGTTCGAGCTTGCTCGCCGTGGGTGAGAGTTGGTTGTGGATTGGTGAGCGACTCTCATGGTTGAGAGGAGTTTTGGATCGTGGGAAAGTTAGTGGTCTATTTTTTTATTATTGTTTATTGATTTATGCTTCTTAGTAAATTTTATTTTGGAAAAATAGTTCCCATCTGTACTCTCTGATGCCCTCGCGCTTGTCGCCAGCCCGAGAGGATCGATAACACCTCTCGGGCCATGTCGCGGATCGGCTCGGATGACCAGTTCGGGTCGACCCGGGTTGGTTCGTGATAGTATTTCCGGAATTGATAACCTTTAGATAATGGGATTGTTTATAGTTATATAATCATTCTCTATTTTTATGCATTCCCACTGTTGTTTACTCTGAAAAAAATATGGTATAGTCTCCTCATGATTGACTTATCAGATCCAAAATACTAGTCACCAGCCTCTGGCATATGGGGTGGTGTTCCTGAGGTCATGTTGTGGTCCAAATCGGGGAACCTTTGCGTGGCACCTAGGTTGGGACATTACAAAGATGTATCCGATGAGGTTTTATATTCATTTTCTTCTGTATTTCTATTCAGTAAAGGTAAACTGGAGAATCAGAAGATTTAGGTCTTGGATATGAGCTCTTTCAGGGAATTGGAAACCCATTTATAAGAAAAAAACATCCAGTACTCCGGGTGGGAATATTGCTACTAATTTTTGTTGTTAGAATTAAATATTATTTATCCTTCGGTGACGCATTTGTTTTTTGATGAGATAATTGTTTTTTGAATGTTTTTAGAATTTACTCAAAACTCAGATTGACAAGAGAGTTTATTCTACATGCATTATTCTTGGAAAATAGGATAAATTGATGATATGAATCATTTTAGGCATACAGCAAAAAATGGGTTCCAGTTAAGTAGTTGAACTAAAACTGTTTTCCTTGTTTATATTATTGAAAAGAAAAATAGGGGACAATATAAGAATTGATAATGGTAAATGATTTAAAAGTAAAATAAATGGGTATATAAATGAGAAATAAGAGTGGATAACAGGCTTAACCTTGTCAAATGACTTTAGGTGTATGAGGGTTAATGGTAGTAATAGTACCCCATTTTGACAATGTGTTAGGGTTTGGGGAAAAGAGTTATAGTAAATTGTTATAACTATCTTTTTACATAAATTTGATAATGTTGTGTTATAATTCAAAATATTAATGTCTGGAATTATAGATATATTCCTCCACGATAAAGCTTATTGAGAGGATGACAAGAGGACACCGCTAAGAATTATCATCTAGTGGTAGATCATATGAAACCAATTATGCTGGTTGAGGAAGAAGGGGATATGTCACAGGTGAAATTTTCACGATTTATGAAACTAGAGGGATAAGACCTAGGGTGAGTCGAGAAAAGCATGTTGGACATGAAAAAAAGAGTATCAGTTTCAACACCCTTTAAATTATAGTAGAGAGAGTGGACCTAAGAGAGTTTAATTCAATGTTTAGTATATAGATATTATCATTGACCATTTAGTGTCCCTAGCTGAATAAATGTCCATGTTAGTTGCTTATATGACATGCGGATTATTGATGCACAAGTGGTAAATTCAATCATTGACTGAACATACTGATGGTATGCTTTTGAAAGAATTCTTGGGGATGTTATTAGATCATTTTTACCCATATATGCTGAGGTAGGAGAGACATGCTGAGTTCATGTGGTTGACATAGGGATGCATGTATATGACAGTCTATGATGGACTCTTTACATACTTGTATCACTTTTCTATAATATTATGAGGAGATGATAAAACTATGGTGAGACATTTCTATGATAGAATTTATTGAGAGATTAAGTCCAATGACAAACTCATTCAGTTAAATATGTTTGTTGAGGTGGTAGATCAGGCTCTCAGAGGTGAGTTAAACCTAAAGGAGTCTTCTAATGTAGGATTTATGGTTATAGATAGATGACCATGAAGTATGGATTCTGATAGAAGGAACCATCACGGTGAAAAATTTATTCAAATGATTGGAATTCAGGGTGGATAGAAAGAAATGTTTGTCACCCAATACCACTCTATTCTGATTTCCCACATGTGTGGTAGGTCCAAAAACATCAAGAAACACTTTCCCTTACCACTCGTGGAGTGTTGAGCATGTGAAACAATGGTATGTCTACAAAGGTTGTACAGAAACCCACAAATATTTTTTAGTGATGGGGGAGAAAGACTAAAACAGGGTGTGAAAAGTGGACCTTCTACACCATATTAGTCTAGAAGTTAGAGGCCTACTAGATGAAGCAGTGGCGGTAGATGACATTGTGATTCTGGGAAAGAGGGGACTTATCATATGAGTGATGCAACTAAGAGAAGTCAGACTACGCCACAGAAAAGAGGGGTTGGAAAATAATATTTAGTCTAGGATATACATTTTGAAAAAGTGGTTGGACTGTAGATAATGATAGGTACTATTATAGTAGCTTTTACTTTATCTAGTTTTTTATTTGGTATAAGTTCCTTGCATTCCTCTATATCATCAAAACCTGGTGATGGTGTGAGCTCGGTGGTAGAGGTTGTGAATAGGATAATGATAATAGATACAGCATTCCGAGTACTATATATAGATATATCTCTATGAAGGGGGTGTTTTCTTATGATCAGGAATCTCATTTTATCTTGGATCTATAATTTATTGATATACCAGGATTTGATCTAGTTATGTGTATGGGCCAACTAATCACATACCATGCCCACATTGATTGTTACTGAAAGAGAGTGATGTTTTAATCTCCATATTGTGACCATTATATTCCATATGGATAGTAGGATATTAATGTAGTAAAAGAAATTCCAATCACATAAAAACTGGGAGATCATACAACCAATGTTTCTAGTCATTTTCGTGACGATAGAGGTGTAGAACCTAATGTCTTTACACCTATAGTGGAACTATTCTAGGATGTGTTTCCTTAACAATTCCAAGGGATTCCACCTGAGAGATATAGAATTCACCATTTATCTCATTTGAAGAGAGTAGTTGATATCTATTAAACAATACAGAATAACACTCATTAAGATTAATGAACACAAGATACAACTGAATGAGTAGAATGATAAGAGATTTATCTATCCAAGTACGCAACCTATGGGTTCACCTATGTTTTTTGGTAAGAAGGATAATGAGAGATTTTGATTGTGCATTGATTACAAATAAAATTGAACCATATGATGGTGTTGAAATATTATCCTCTTCTGATATATCGATGACTTATTCAACCAGTTGAGAGAAGCATGTTTTTTATCTAATAACGACATGAATTTGGGGTATCAAAAGATAAGAGTTTGGACGTATGATATACCAAGTACTAATTTCAAAAGCATGTATAGACTATATGATTTCATTGTAATGTCATATGGGTTAACAAATGTACCAATAGTGTTGATGGCCTTGATGAAAATAATATTCCATTTATACGTTGATTAGTTTGTTGTAGTATTATTTTATGAAATAACGGTGTACTCTTAGAACATGTTGACCATGACCAATATATTGACCTTGTTATTAGAAAATTAAGAGAGAATTATATATATGACCAGATATATATTCTATATATTTGGATTGATCATTTATAATTCTTAGGACACATCATCTAAGAATAAGGTGTTTTAGTGGATCTAGAGAATCTTCAGGGAGTTGTTTCTTGCGAGTATCACAAGAGAGTATTTGATAACCCTATTTTTTGGGGGTTAGCAGGATTTTATTGGGGATTCCACCTAGAATATGACAATTTAGATGCACTGGTTTTAGGAATGGAAAAAAGTAGATAGATTATGATTGGACAGAATAATATTATAGATGAAACCAAGTGTTAATGAACCATTAGACATCGACATGGTCTTGATCCTACCGAAGCCATGTGAGGAGTATACAGTGTATTTGGATGCTTATGGGATCATGCTTGGAGTAGTTTTGATGCAAGTATATTGTGTTTTGGAGTTTGAGTTTCAATAGTTGATGCTACATGAGTGGAACTACACTACGCACACCATCGAGCTAGAAGATGTGGTTTATTCCATGAGGTGTAGGTGACATTACATGTTGTGTGAGAAGTTTAAAGTTTATATAATTTAATGATATTATGTTATATCTTCTCGCAATGATATTTCAATATTTAGCAGTAGATATGGGTTGAGTGTATGCAGTCATTTTAGTTTTATATAGAATATACTCGTGGAAAGGGGAAAAATGTTACTGATTATTAGAGACAGAAAACTCGGAATCGGGAATTTCAAGAATCTAGAGCTGAGTGGAAGATAACGACCTTGAAAACTAAGATTCATGCTGTGGTTTGTGAGAATCAGTAGCATATGACTATAGAATTAGTTTCATTTGAGTTAATACTTTTGAGATAGATCATGGATAAAAAATTTGAATATCTCGAATTCTTGACCTTGAGGAAATGTATTAATGGTGGGGATTGAACTTTATGTTAGATAATATATGAGGATGAGAACATATATGTCATGAATTGAGTTTTTATGACTACGATCATGTGAGAGGAACTCATTCAAGAATATTCATTCCTCAATGTTAGTGGTATATCTAGGTAGGACCAAAATGTACAATTACCTACAACAATAGTTTTTGTTGCTAATAATGAAGAAGGATCTATCAGCGTTTGTGACTTGATGTTACGTCATTCAACTGGTGAAGGAAGAGCATCAACTACCTAGAGGTTTACTACACTGATTACTTATTTTATAATGGATATCGGATGATGTGACTATGGATTTTGTGGAGGTTCTTCTAAAGATTCTAAGAAATAATGACACTATTGTGGATTTTTTGGATATTCTAATGAAATTACCACATTCATTACTAATACAAGAGGATTTCATAGTGGATAAGTTGGGAGATTAGAATGTTCGATGGATATTTGGTTTGTTAAAAGTGCTAGAGACTATAATTTCTGATCGTGACTCATGGTATAGTTCACTCTTCAAGAGGGTTCTGCACAAGGAACTCAGTACAATGATATTATTGGGTAATACATTCCACCCAATGACAGAAGGAAAAATAAATGTCTGTTATACATGTGCATGGGGGTATTCTGCGAGCATTAATTATTAACAATAGTGGTACTTTGGAGAAGCACTTAGAATTAATTTAGATTTAATAGAACAAAATTTATCAGGAAACTATATAGATGGCACTAAACAAGTCTCTTAATGGTAGGCCATGCAGATAACCTCAATGATTTATGGAGCCTTGTGAGTCAGAACTGTTGGGACATATTCTCATACAGAAGAAATTGGAGGAGGTAAAATTGATTAAGATATGTATGGAAATGGATAACAGTAATTAAAAATTCAAATAATGATAAACAGATACATTCTCTAGAGTTTTCATAGGGTGATCATGTATTCATTCAGTTGTTTTATAGATTGGGTCACTACTAGAAGTGGAGGAAAGGAATGATGGCTTCCATGTTTATTATATTTCTTGAGTTTTTAGAGAGGACTAGACCCATGTCATATTGATTGGATCATCAAAATAATTGTGTTTTTATGTATTATTTTTTCCAAGTATCACAACATTGGATTTATCACCAAGAATTTTCCTATGTGAACGTTGTCTATGATGTTTATCTTTAGGTATGTCCATCCTATAAGGATCATCTGATTCTTTTATTGGATCATATTGGGAATGGGATGTGGGTAAGGGCCATGATGATAGCTTCTTTATTATAGAAAATGGATGTTTCTAGGAGGTTATATGGAAAAGAGAAGATAATATGTGGGATAAGTGGTTGGATCAGTTTTGATCACAATCAAAGGGAAGAATGGGGTAGAAGCTCGAGGATGAGTTATTATAGGGAGGGGAGATTGTAAGATCCTATCCTTTTGTGGATTTATGTTAGAATTTTTTATAGTTAATATTTTTTTAAAATTTGATTACATTTTTTGATTTTGTAACTTGGTGAGTGTTAGGGTGAATATAAAGAAAACTGGATAAAAAGGTTTGTTTTCATAGTTGGAAAATTGTTAGGGAAAAATATGCACCCTAGCCTAGGAAACCATGAGATCTTGGAAAGTGGGAAAAAACATAGTCGGCACATAGTTTTTCAAACTGATCACCCTAAAAAATGAAACCATGAAACCCAAAAAAATAATGTGTTCATGGTTAAAACATGATTTGGGAACATATTTCACCTCTTCCCAAGAAAGCATGCATGATTTTTGTAGTGGCCCGAAATATATTATAAAAATTCCTTAAACCCCTTAGAATCACATATTTCAACACATGTTCAACAATAATAGATCATGCATGATTTTTTATCTCTCTATATTATTTATAATTCCCCAAAACCTCCATTATTCATGACTAAATGACTAGATCTAATATTTCCATATCTCCTAATAAGTAATCTAAAAATGTTTCTTCTCTCATTATTCTCTCATTGTTCCCTCCATCTTCAAGGAATGTAATGTTATGTTCTGAGATATCTAAATAAATTTTTGTCTGATCTTGATCAGGTATTCTAGATGTAGATATATATTTTGAAGTTCTTTATTTCATTAATCTTGATTTAGGGTCTAAGATCCATTACTAGATCTATGTCATTGTGCTTTCTAAATTTATTTGGATGTTTTCATTGGGTGATCGCTCATTAATGTAATAAGGTAGGTGGATTATTATTAAATCCCTAATTTCATGTTACTAATTATATGTATGTGATTGTCTAAATTTCTAGGAGTTTTTTAGAAATATGAATTCATATATTGAAGTAATTAATGTGGTCAATTAATTAAATGGGAAATTAGATTTTTATTGAATATGAGCATAGTGGAATCTAGTTATTTTATTTATGAATTAATTATCAAATAAATGATTTTTTGGATTGGGGATAATTAAATTTTGAATTAATTATCAAAATGTTGAGTTATCAATGGGTAATAATTAAATGGAAAATTAATTATTATACATTTAGATTTTTAATGAATACATAATGGTGGAATAAATTAATGAATTTTGTGCGGTCAATTTATTATTGAATTAAAAAACAAAAAATGATGTGAGTAATTGATCTTTAGGATAATTAAAGGAATTTTGTTGATTAATTAAATGTTAAATTAATTAATAAAAAATTTTGTGACTAATTAATTATTGAATTAATTAATGGATTTATCTGTGAAATTTTATATGGTAATGATTATGTTATATAGTAGTAGAAAATTGGATAACTAGAGTGTGAGAATAGTTTTATTGAGAAGGATCGTGGGAGCATTTTGTAAATGATCATGAGAGACTGTGGTAAAGGGATATGAGAGCCAATGATAATTGACCATCAGAGCCTATTGATGGGGATACCATGGGAGATTTTATAGTGATTTTACAAGGCATACCATTAGTGTTCTTGGATTTAGGATAAGGGAAATACAATGAGAAATTTCCATTTTTCCTGTTAAGAAATTATGCTTGGTTAACTCTCACTTATATAAATAATGAGGATAGAGATCCAGGTGCACATTACTCATACATAATTTATTTACAAGTTTATTTACTTAATTAGATATAAATTTGGTCATGTAATGATACTATATATATATATATGATATCCCTTAAGAATAGTTCAAAATCTTGCTCGGTGATTCAAATAATTTATTTAGGATTGGGCGTCCAAGGAGGCCCAAGGTCTATGTAGTTAAGTAAGGATAAATTGTATAATGTTATAACTATTATATTATGAATTGTAATTATTTCTTTATAAAACTAAATAGACTTTATATTAAGTGGATTTGTTTTAGAAATCGTTGGTACGATCCCACTATGTTGTACTCACAACCTTCTCTGGTAGCCTAATCGGTACCCAAATAAAATTTATTATTATAGGGAAGGCTAAGGGAAAGGGCCATGTGTTAGATTTCTAATTTTGGGATGGGGCATAGATGGTAGAACATGATGTGGTTCAGGGCCTTCTTGGGAGTTTTCAATGTCTTTATTTTTTAGTTTTCATTTAGTCATGTGGTATGTATTTAGCAAGTTAGGGTTTCAGTTTTATTTGGATATTGTAATTACTTTCATGATTATCTTTAGATAATGTTATTTTCTATAGTTATATATTCTTCAACTATTGTTTATTATTTCCACTAGTGTTTACTATGATAAAATAGGGTCTAGTCTCCTAAGAAGCAACTTATAAGACCATCATTGCTAGCGAGTATCCCTTTGAATATGAGGATCAGTGCTTGAAATCTATGGTGGTCTGGCTAAGGGTAACAGTTCATGGATCTCGGTCGGGGACATTATATTAAAATACATAGAGTTATGTTTATTTATTGGAAAATATCATTAAATGTTGTTAATGTCCTAACAAGATTATTTTTCTTAGATTTATATGCTTTTATAAATACTAAATGTTTATATAGGCTCTATAACAAATGAACATATGGGAAATAACCCTAAAAATTGTTTGTTTTATATTAATTCAATCGTCACTTTGTGAAGGAAAAATAATATGAACAACTCATATTGATTGACACACTTCATGAATATGCTTTAGGTAATAATATGATCTTTACACAATGATATTGATGATAAAATTTCTTATTACTTTTATGAGAATAGTATTACCTAATATAAAGTAACATTGATCAATCTAAGAATGATAGTGGTTGAACTATTTTAATAATGGGAAAAATAATTTTTTATAATAAAAATAATTTTTTGGTTATAATATATTTTATGATTATTATAATTCCCTTGTATTTTTATTTTTTATTATTCATGTAAACACTATTGTTTTTAGTAATTAAAGGAATAATAATGAGCCATGGGTTCGATGGATAATTTAGGGACTAAATCTATAAAAATACTATTATAAGGGGTGTAAGGATTAGTAACATTGTGATTATACAAAACCATATATATTTGAATATGATAAGTAATGTCAATACGTTAAATGTCCCAAAGACACTAAATATGTGAATGATTGAGTCTCATGAATTTTCATGTGATGAAGTAGATGAAATAAAAAAAATTCAATTTCTTAAATGTAATAATTTTTAAAGAAGAATTAACGATATTTAATTAAGGATAACATTAGATGATTGTTTTATTGTAAGTGAGACCATTTTGTATCAAAATATTAATGAAAAATATATAGTTTAGATACGAAGAGGAATTAATATAGATCTCATCTCTGAGAACTACTATCAATTCAATGACTTATGTGAAGATAACATGGGAATTATCAAGTTTAATATGCTAATCTATATATTTTTTATGATTTTAGGCTTATAAAAATTCATACAATAAAAGAAAAAGAATTAATCAATGTAATTAGTATTGAGGAAGATGATTATGGTATTTAGGTCTTGATAAATCTCCAACATGAATTTGTGGTTTAATTTTATTTCATTAAGCACTATTTCATACATGGTGTTTTCTAAGAACATAAATCAATTAACCTATAATTTTTTAAAAATTTAGGGATATCATTTAGTCGAATGATTATTATATTTTTTTTGGAAATAAACATTATGAAAGTCATAATACACAACATTTTTTTAATTTTCTAAATAGAATTTATATATTCACTTTGGCTTGACATTATTATTCAGAATATATAAATTCACATTCATATTTAACTATGACCATATATTAGTGTAAGCCCACCAATGATTTAGCTATAATGTGAAATGAATAGTTCACATGTGAATTAAGACATAGTTATAAAAGTTATTTCCTTAAAATGGATTTGGAAATGAAGTGTTTTTCCACCATACCTATGATCTTCAGGATCATATGCTAATATAGATGATATATTGAGGCATTTAAATCCGTTAACCAGAATTATCTATTCTTCAATCTTTTGGATAGATAAATTTTGATGATGCGATTTATTTAATGGGGTTGATATTAATGAACAATGATTTGTGTTCCTTTAAAGTACATACTATGTTATATATCTTAGGTATCTTGTTATACCTAATATAAGAAACAACGATATATTAAAATTAAATAATTCTAAATGATATAAAAAAATCATAATTGGTAAACACAATGTTGTTATTACCGTGGTATAGTAAATAATAAATATTAATTAATATTCAAAAGTTTATTTTCAGTAAAAGTTATTTTTTAATCTATATTTTATTTTAAAATGAAAATTTTAAATTTTTATAAATTTATTTTATAACTATAAAAACTTATTTCAGAAAAATATATTATTTTATGATATATTTTTGATATTTGAATTAAAAATTAGATTTTTAGGTGAATATTAAAAAAATAAGAATTTTGAAAATTTATTCACGCTTATATGATAGAGTAGGTATTGGGTCCTTTTAGATATAAACATGTTTTATTTTTGAATTAATATAATTAACTTAAAAATATGTCAATTTATAAATCACATGCATATTATTTTAAAAAATCATGTAATATTTTATGAAAACTATTTTTATATATTTCATTAAACAAATATATGCGTTGGGTAATTAGGTTTTAGATTCATTTTAATATAAAAAAACTTATTTACAAAATTCTAATTTTATTAAAATAAATATAATAAATAATTTTTATGTTTTTTCCCAACACATATAAATTGTGTATAAAATGACCTTTTCATAAAAACTATTTTTATCTAGTACATTTATAACATTTTTGTTAATTTTACTACATAACAAAAAGCAAATTTTATAAAAATAATTATTATATGTTTTTATTATTATATTAATATTATTTTATATTTCTAATTTATTGTTTTTGATTTATCTTGTATTTATAAGTTTGATATGTATTCTTAAGCATTTTTTTAAAAAAGGTACAAGTTTCGTCCAAAATGTGGAATTTACCAAACTAAAAATTTCCATGAATTTACATTATGTGAGGATAACATAAAATATGTAGAAACATTTATTGAAATAAAATATGATATTAAGGAATAAAATTATAAAAATTTAAAAAATCATTGAACATAGAAATCCTATGAGAGTCAATTTTTGATCTAAATGAAAGTGTTTAATATACAAAAATAGATTTTGTTCTTCTCTTTAAATAAAGTATTATCAGTGTGAGGCTCGGTTTTTTATTTACATGGAGAACTCATTAATTTTATTATATTCAAAATAAATCAATTTATGCATCTTAAATCAGTAACCATGATTACATTATCATATAATTTTTAAAAAATTAATTATGTTAATTTTAAGAAAATAGTTTTATGAGTTTATGGTTCTTAATTTTAAATGAACCATATCATAAATATGGATATTTTTATAAAATGGGATAATTGTTTTAAAAATCATGTTTCAATATATCAATTAAAATAAATTTTTGTATTTTTATTTAATATTGATTACTAATGTTATGAATTAGTACCACCCATTAAACATTGTAATGATATAAACTGTTCAACTAAGTGGAAATGACCAAAAAATAAACAATCATGTTGAAATTAAAAAAAATATCATTATTCTTATATTATAATGATATTATGTGAAAATGAACTCCCCTTAACTCTAATAACTATTTGAGTTAATGTGTGTTCATGTGTGGCTCGATTTAACAACCAATATGAATGATGTTATAAAGCTCTATTATATATTACTATAGGAATATGGAGAATATTATTAATATAATATTAATAATTATTATTCTTGTTAAATGGTTCTATAAATATTATATTTGGTATATTACTTATCATTTTTGAATTCTTTTTGTTTTTTAATATCACAGTAATAAGCCAAAAATGATTACATTTTCACACATTATAACTAAAATAAATGGGTAATGATATAAGAAATTTATGAATAAATATAATAAATATAATATATAATCACAAATAATTCATTAATAATTATCTTGGTTCCAATGTATGGGGAACAACATCAACATTTTAAATCAAGAGAAAACATACAATCTAAGGTACATCTTAAATGAAGATAATTTTTAACATCGCTACATATGATTTTATGATATGATTCCTTTTGGAAAAGGATATTATTGATATATTATGATTTCTTATGTTCATTATATATATATATATTTGAAATATTTATGAAACCTATTCTTTATCAATATGATTTTTTGGTTATGATAAATATTGATTTTAAGTGGCACATAAATGCATGGATGATGGTGGTTGTGATCCTGTACCACATTCCAGTGTATTAGTAAATGTTTAATGTACATGATACAATGAGGAATAAAAGAGATGATATTTTTGAAATAGAAATTTGAATTACATGTATTATTATATTTTCAGACATAGAAAGAAATGAGTTTTTCACATAATTATACTAATAATGACTTTTCAAGAAAAAATTTATATATAATTTTTTTGTCCCAAATTCAAAAGTTTTTATTATGATGGTGTACCTTATTTTGATACTTTTCATCATGTTATGTTAAAATTTTATATTTGATTTTATTTCCCTTTAATAACATTTTTTTAGGATTATGACATACTGTAATTGTATTACAATATATTATGTCATGAAATCATATTATATGAATATATAGATTTTTTAAGCCATGTCACATCGTTAATAATATATTAGTGATATTTTTATGATATTATGTCACCATTACATGATCTATGATTATCATATATTTTATCATGATATTTTTAAGACATTTTCTTCTTCTACATGGTTTCCTTCATGTTATGATATTATTTAACATTATTAATAATTTCATGTCACAAATTTCATATGATTGAAATCCCATGGTTCATATGGTCTTTAAATCATGTGTGTTTTCTAAAAAATTGGTTTAGTGGTGCGTGATTGTTGATAAATGTTTATAGTATACATAAAATAATATGATTTTGATATTAACATCCATGAACTAAAACTTTTAGTCTTTGGAATGTCTGATTGTTTATTATATATATTATTTAGACCCTGAGATTGTTTTTATTTATGTATTGTTTCATAATGGTCACAATATTTGGTAGCAAAGTAGGGTTTGGTAATTATTGCAGATTAGTTAGTTATTTTTATATATCAGTTTAGTTATAGTTGGTATTATTATTTGAGAACCGTAGTAAAAACTATAGTTTTGAGTCTAGGTAAATGATGATATCCCAAAGTATTGTTACCTTCATTATTAGATTGGATTACATAACATAACAAACCTCTTTAGATACAAAAATTGAAGACAATCACTAGAAAAAATTTACGAGAGGATAATAACCATTTAAAGTGTGTGTTGGGTAAAGACATATGCATCATGTAGTTCAAGAAAAAGAGGCTTAACTGGACACTTGTATTGAGACACTTAAGGGATATTATTTCATTGCTAATTTAGCCTTTTATTAAACACTATGAAATATTTATTTTTTAGTTTAATGGAGGAAAATAGAATAATATGACATAGAATAACTAAGATCAAAATAATATTGTTATAGGAAGAACTAAATGAATAATAGTAAAACTATTAAATGGAAAAGAACATGTCTTTTTAATGTTTAACTCTATTAATTATTGTGAAGATTCTCTTTTATTGTTTTTTCATTCATGATAACCATTTTTTTAGTATTTTATGAAACAATAAGAAACCGTGGGTGTGATGGATAATGCATAGACAAATAGGTTGTGAGATAAACATTTCAGTTGGAAACCACCCATGTCTATATTCACCTACAACCATATATTCTATTTGGGTCCCTGAGGAGTCCAAAATAGTGTGTGAGATAAACATACCAGTAGGAAACCACCCGTGTATGTACAGTTCGAATAGCAATTCAACAAAATTTCTTGCAAGTGTAAACAACCAAAAAGTAAGGTGTGTATTCCCATTTCATATGTCTATAGTATTATGTAAAATAAACTGCCCCCAAGGCTACATACAAAAGAGTTATCTCCTAATAAGAAAGCTAAACGAAAAGTAAAAAACTCATAAATTCACATCTTACATCAATCTTTATTATACAACCCAAAACCACACTTTATAATGAATTCAAGTATTATATGACCACACTTTATAGTGAAGTCATATATCCCATGGCCACACCAAGTAGTGAAAAGTAGCATCTGATGTCAATGTTGTATAATGTACTATAGACCACAAGTGTCGGATCTAATGATTCATGTAACAAGGCATCCATGTAATAATTCTAGACCATGGAGTGTCGAATCCATGGAATGTTTCACATGCATTCCATTGTGTCCCACCGGCATCCATGGTGGAAACTCAGTTAGGTATAAGTTAGATTCATAGGATCATAGTTGTAGCATGTCTTATGCGAGCCCAAGCAGGCCATATCCATGGGGCAACAAGGCTCAAGGCTTGGAATAGAATCAAGACCCATGGGGTAGAGTCTACCCAAGGAATCCACTACCACATTCCAGATCCATAGAGAGCTGTCCATGGAATCTATTAAACCTTTAAATTAAATAATTCAAGCATTCAAATTAAACATTCAATATAAAAAACATTCCATTGGAGTATAACCATTCACATAAACCTGCAAAATCCATGAGTATACCCACTCATGGAAACTATTTATCAAACAATCATATGGTACTACCCTCTAGTATAAACCATTAACATTACATTATTAATTTCATATAGGTATACCAACCCATATTATCCTTTTAACATACCAAACTATCAAAAAAAAGAAATTTCATAACTTGATATTCATTGATCAAGGAGTTAGTACATCTCCTAAGAAATCTACTCAAACTATAAAGGAATCTAAGTGATTCCTCTAACTAGGAAAGCATAGGAACTCACCCCATGGGTGGTTTAAACTGGAATAAGTACCAAAGATCTTTAAATCACACCCATTCGGTGACCTTGAAATGAGAAACGAGTGTCAATGCACCTAAACGGAACCTAGAAACATCCTTAGTAGGTCTAATTACATATACGGTAAGAAACTAACTAAAAAACAAGGCATCGTCGGAATGTATGAATGGTGGTGAAATGGTAGAACACTTGAAAAGAAATTGAAAACCCGGATGAAAGTATAGAAAACCTACCTCACCTCAGTAGTAGAGAGTTTTTCCAATATTATTTTCTGATTCATCCTATTTAGAAATAAATCTGAAGAACAGGTAAATGAAAGGGATATTAGGGAATATGAGCCAAAATCCCAATAGTACATTCGTTGTTCCAAAGAATAGATAATGACTAAATTATAATCAATTACATACCAATGTGTTTCCAATGGGATAGAAAATTCTCTAATCAGAGTTTGGAAGTCTTTGATATCTGAAAAACAAGCTTAGAGGGGTTTAGGCTCTCAAAATTTGTGGGAAGGCTTCTGTCTTTTAAAATAAGAGGTTGCAACTTCTTTTATAAAAAACAAATGGGAAAATACATGAATTGTAGGCCATGTTCACAGTGTGTACTAGACTACATTTTTTTCTAAGGAAAACTGGCTACATGTCGTGATAGGCCAGTACCCAGCTTGTACAGGAAGTACACAACATTTAGGAAAAGTACACGACATGTACCTAGAATGCAGCCAAACTTTAGCTTGTGTTTCCCATTCTTTCCCAAAAACAACCCATCTATCCAATGGCCCAACATGGTGTCTAATCCAAAAAATAATGTAACAACATTAACTCAAAAATAAAGATCTATACTAAAATAAAATGCATGGATCCTTCAATTATACCCCCTTATTGAAATTCATCACTAAATTACTCTTTGAAGGGTGTTCAAGATTTATCTAAAAGAAACATAGGCCACTAATCATGTATGTTGGCCTCCCACTACCAAGTCTCATCCTTTAAACGACCATGTTTCAATAGCACATGTACTCAAGGAACTCACTGGCCTTAGAGAACCATTTTTCTCCTATCAACTATTTGAATCAAATTCTCCTCAAAGGATGCATCAACCTGCAAATCAACCTCCTCAGGCTGAAAAATGTGTGTAGATACCCAAAGCATAACGTACATGGACATTACATTACTTTTTCGGAATACTTAGTACATAACAGAAACACACACACAAGGACCGTAATAGTTTAGTGTCTTTGGAAACTCGGAATATAATCTTCTAATCATGGTGAAAGATCTTCAACATCTCCCATAAAGATCTTCCCCTTTTTTTCTTACCTAAAACCTTTCTTTATCTCCAGGGGAAAAGAAAACATAAAATGGGTGAGCTCAAATGCTCATTAAGGGTAAGCATGGATAAAATAAAACATACCATATACATTTGAACTTAAGAACATGAACATAATGTTTAAACATCAAAAGCTTGAGCAATGACATAAAACATGGAAGTACATAAGGCATATATCATAAAGAAACATTAAAAATGATAAAATAGCATGGGAATAAAACATGTAATTGTGGAAACCATTAAGACCATGATATGATTTCCATAGTAGCCAAGGCATTGCTGCCAAGACCATCTTAGTGGACAAAGTCCATTTCGGAATTGAGTTCACTCCTCGTTCCAGTCCTGTATTACTGAACCAGTTTAACTTTTCATTCCAGCCATGTCTATATCATGAGATATAAATCTTTACCCAATGCATTAGAGGGAGATATAGGTCCCACCTATCTCATAGTGAAATCATTCTTACCTGTGCCACAAAATAAACTTAAAACATTCTTCATAACCCAAAGAATAAAATGGGTTTCATAAACATCATCCCATTATCACATAATCCATATAAAACAAATGGATATTACATCATAAGAAAATTGAAACCATTTAAATCATAGAGACATTATACTTGAAACATACACATATGAAATAATGTCATCTTAGATATAAAATGGTTTTGATAAAACACTTGAAATGAATTCTTGAGGAAAATATCTTTTCTTCTTCAAAATCATTCTCTTTTCACAAAATGTCATGCAATTTTAAAAGAAAAGTATTTTGTTGAAAATATTCATGAAATATTTTTTAGGAAGCTTCATGAAAATAAGTCTTTATAAAACCATAAAAATCTGTTCACGTCGTATAAGTTAAAAATAACATTTTTCTCGTACTTTTGTTGGAAAAGTCAAAAAGTACCTCGTATGGTAAAAAAAAGAAAGATTCCTTACATACCATGTAGTAAAAGTCAAAAATGGGTAAAAATGACTTTAAACATACATGAAAACACTTTTATAAAACATTGAAATGGATGATATAAATAACCCCAGTAAATACGTACGAATAAGCAATCTTAGATAAAAATGAGATTTGCAATATTATCCCTTACCTTAGGTCTGATATGCTTCGTACGTATCCGAAACTCCTGGATAATGATTTAAATAATGTCATTGACTTAATAAAGAATAATATTCATTTTTATGATATCATATATGTTTCACTTATGACTTTATATTACCCATTCTTTAGTAAATTCCATGTTAAAGCAGTGTTTTGGGTAAAATCATTTAATTTATCGTATGTGTTTCGACTTGTCATTGTTGATATTATTACTTATATCCTGATTTACATAATTCCAGAATGTAAATCATGATTAATATATAATATATATTCATCATATACATATATATATTATAGATTGATAAAAGGAATGAAATACACCGTTCATGGAGACTGTAGGCCGTACGTACGCATGAACGATGTTTTTGTTTCCTTATTGAATTGAATGAAACTAAATAGATGACATATATATATATATATACACAAATCCAGTAGCATTATTATTTGATATATTTCATTATTATTCATTAAATAAACTTTATGATCATTCATGTATGGTTAACATGGAAAATGAATCTCATCGCGTCGTGGAGACGGTAGTCCGTACGTACACACGAGCGATGATATCATTCCCATAATTATTGAATAGAATTGGAGTGGATGGTATAATATATCAGAATCATTATGATGTTATAATAACCATATATAGTTATTCTTTACACCATTATACCCATCCATGTAAGGTGTTGGTGGAAAAACATATTTCACCACGGCGTGGAGACGGTATTTCGTACATACGCACGCGTGGTGATTTCGTTTTCCGTAGGATGGATAGATGGTGAAATAGGTTTGTTTCATACTTATAATAACATATCATTATATAATTTATACTGATGTTATTACATCATAATGAAACAACTAAATAAGAAGAAGTGGAAGAAGAAATAGTGTTGAAAGAATCGGTAACGGACATTACCTCTTCTTTGAAGCACCTCTTTGAGACCTTCTCTTAGGGCACTAAAATTGGTCTATGAAGAAGACCAGAACCTCTAGGATGTTTCTATCGAAGTGGAGAATAGAATTTGGCAGGGTTTGGCCGAGCTTGAAGGCTCAAAGTGGTGTGAGGAAGAGAGGGAGGAGGTTCCCTTTTACAAGGGAGGAGAGGGGCACCTTTGGAATAACTAAAAATATTATTTTATTATAAAGCCAAATTCGGTTTTAAATAGCTCCAAATTGATTTATTTCGAAGCTAAGGTGGGGATGGGTCGAAATCCTCTAATCCAATAGAATTTAGACAAGTTTAGGTACCTATTTTAACCTTATCTTTTAGATTTAACATTAAGTTAGATAATTTTACTTTTACCGTTTCTTTTTGTATTCTAACACTATAAGGTTAATAAACATACTATAAAAAGCCAAACGAACCCCAAGTTGTTTATTATTAATATATATAACCGTATCTAAGTCATTTGGAAGAACCTTAGATTTTTAAGAATAAAATAACAATTAATAATATAATATTTTTTTTAAAAACTATTTTATGTCAATTTTGACACTATTTAGTAATTGATTTTTTTTGAAAATCATAACAGAATTATTAGTTCAAAAAAATTAAATTAAATCAATAATAACATGTCATATTAACCTATAAAATTATTGTAATCCATAAAAAGTCACAAATTACCTTTATTTTTGTATTTATAACATCAATTATGTCAATATTTCATTAATAAGATAATTACTGCATCATCATTGTGTCATAAATGAATTATATTATTTAATGTATAAAAATTACAAATAAAATTCCATTATGTAAAAAATATTTTTAAATTTCTAATTAATATTTATAGTCGAATTTATCATATGTATAACCTTATATTAAAAATGATTTAGTTATTAAACATTGATTTTAACTATTTTAACCCTTCTTTAAATAAATTAATAATAAATGTCCTAATCTAATCCAAGTGGGCCTAAAGGGTGATATTTTATTCCTAAGGTTGTTTTTGGTCGAATTATACTTATCCAATAGAATTAGAACATGTGTTAGGGTAATAATAATAACATTTGTACCCTTAATTACCCTATTTACTTTTAACTGTGGTAAAAAAAAGTAAAAAGTAACTATTCACCAAAAATTATTTTCATCTCATTGAACCACATTTTACTTACTGAAATCAACCATGTCTCTAGGATTCTTTAAATTCCACTCACAGAAGCGGTAAAATTAAGTTTTATGAAAAATTCATTTTTTTTAACTACCACTTACTGGTTTCACTATTCATCAAAAAATGAAAGTTTCCCGAAAAATACCAAAAATTAGGCCTCAACTATATTTGATATTATGAACTCAAAAATGCTGTCTATTTTACCAAATTCAAAACATATAAGTTTCATTACTTAATTTAAAAATTAATTCCCGTCGTCAAAACAAATAGCGTGTTCTGAAGAGATAATAACTATCAAAAGATTGACACTTGTTTATGTCTGGTTTAAATGTGAAATTATATCCAATGACCAACATTGTATTAAATTGTAAAAATATATTCTAAATATACTTTAAAACCACTCAAATTAATAATTTAACACTATTAATTATTTCGATTAAAAAGGTTGTTTTTAATTAAAATTTAGTAATTTTCACTATTCATCAGGAAATGAAAGTTATCCGAAAAGTACAAAAATTTCACCTTAAGCTAATTTCGATATTACGGATCCAAAAATGAAGTCCATTTTGAAAAATAAAATTTATAGAATTTCAAAAAATGGGTATTTCTATTCATAACGGCTAGTTTTAATAATATTTTAATAGCATATCGTTGTTTAGCGAAACTCGGAATTGCGTACAACACACGCTATCATGGAAGGTCGCGATTGCGTGTAATGCAAGGCATGTCAAGGATGCGTGTTGTGTAAGATCCTTTTGGTGTAGCGTATAACACAATACATTAATGAAATTAAAAAGAATATTTTTCATAAAATCTCAGGGTGTTACATCCTACCCCCCTTAAAATGAATTTCACCCTCGAAATTCATCGGGGTTATAAATGGTTTACTACTCGAAAGTTTCTTTAATAGAAACCCACATCATAAAAAGGAATACCAAAATGAATCTTTAAAAACCAAAGTATGAAACGTAACGCTTACCCAAATAAACTAATCAATGGGTTTCCACATAGGTGAAAATATGGATATGGAAGAGAAATCTAACCATCATGTTCTGATGGAGAGTGGTAGAGAACATGGCTATGGAAAAGCCAGTAATCACAAAGCCATAAATTTGTGATGATCTAAGGTACCATCTGATTCATCAGATATAGGGGCACTAGAACAACATTTTTGGTTTTCAAGATCATTTCCCTAAAGTTGATGAAATTTGAAATAGAAGAAATACTTTCGTGATTTTGGTACAGTCTCACTGTTGTTCATTCTTTGGATAATTTCCACTTCATCTCTTAAAGAAATTAAGTTGAATTTTTCATTCGTGAAGTGTTAGCAGCTCATGTGATAGAATCATGGGTCATTCCATCTGTCTCAAACAAAAGTTTATAAAAGTTATCAAAAATACATAAGTCCATCTATAGTGAGATTAATCATATATGGTTCCTAAAATGGACTGATACTTCATATATCATACTGCATAATATAATAAAACAAGTTTCTACTAAACAGGGACTTCTTGTAGGCCAGTGGTAGGCGATAAAGGCCAGTCGCACTTCGGTTGTGGGTTCGATTCCCACAGCCTTCTCCGACGCGATGGGATGTCGCCCATCCTGCAGGTTGTCATTTTTCTAAAACTACATTACTATAACATCCCATAAATAATATCAAAAAAATGTTATATCCTTAAACAATACTAACTTATGTCCAACATAATCCATTCCAATCTTTAGGCTTATCTAAAATACTTCGGTCCAAGCTCATAGTATAAAGAAAATGATTACTTGAAATGTCATCAACCAAGCATGTGAATACCATCATTTATCCCCCATATATCTTGTTGGTCACATTCCAATCATGTGAATACCTTAATCATGTATTCTCTTGAAAAATGAATACCCATTAAACCTTAGTGAAAACATAAATGCTGTCAAAAGTTAAATCTTTCCATATACCAAAATCCAAAAATTTTATATACTCAAACCATGATATAACCTTATCCTTATATCATTCATGAGCTCATGAATACTATCAAACATTTAATTTTCTCCTTATCCCTTCATTATGCGCATATCATCTATATTCCAAAAATATCTGAATAACCTTTAATGGATACTGGTACCATTAATCATACAGTTTCAAAACATAATGAAATACAACAGTGTAACAATCCATAGATGTCTCTTTATTCCATATTACCATGAGATTACTTATACAACATTACACTTGATAATCATGTAATCATTCCACTACCTTCTTAAACCAGTGACCAAGCTTCAACAATTCTTTCATCTCACATATCATTTGTAGTCTCTTGATCATCATCAACATAAATACTACCCATACAGTCGTACTGATTCTCTTCATGAGACTTTCCCTTAGGGCATTGGTTTGCATAATGCCCGTACATTCCACATTTAAAACATTTAACCATTTTTTGATGTCGTAGCTATAGAATTATCCTCATCCATGTTGTTAACTGAACATTTTCCTTTGCACTTACTGGCTTTGTGTCCTTCTTTTCCACACCCAAATCATCTTCCAGTTCCCTTGAAACAATCTCCTCGATGCCTCTTCCTACATGATTTACATGGGGGAAATTGAACTTTCTTTCCTCTATGATCATCATGAAACTCCATCTTTCTCTTATTATCTGATCCGGGAAACTTACCAAAGTTGAGATTATTGATCATATTATGATATTGCTGATTAGGCGTAATAACAATGTTTGGACTTTCAAAGCCTGTTTCATTTGGTTTCTCATGAAGAATATCATTCCATTTTCAGTCATATCCTCCATTATCATGAATCTTCTTGTTTCCAGCCATTTTCTAAAACCCAAAAGGAATAGTGTGAGAGGCAAAAATCATTCTAGGGAAAACAACATAGTAAAGGGGGAGCACCATTAATATATAACATCTTAGGTTAAATTCTAATCTCGTTACCATAGTTCTAGGACTATATCCTATACGTATACTTATCCTTAGGGACATCCCAAGACATACCTTAGAAATATCTCTAGGGATCTCACTAACATGTTCGCATCCTACTTTCCAAAGGTTGACTAAACCTTTCCACTGATACCAACTGTAGAGACCCAAATCTTAACGTACATGAACATTACATTAATTTTGCGGAATACATAGTACATAACAGAAACCCACACACAAGGACCGTAATAGTTTAGGGTCTTTGGAAACTCAGAATATAATCTTTTAATCATGGTGAAAGATCTTCAACATCTCCCATAAAGATCTTCCCCTTTTTTTTCTTACCTAAAACCTTTCTTTATATCCTGGGGAAAAGAAAACATAAAATGGGTGAGCTAAAATGCTCAGTAAGGGTAATCATGGATAAAATAAAACATACCATATACATTTGAACCTAAAAACATGAACATAATGTTTAAACATCAAAAGCTTGAGTATTGACATAAAACATGGAAGTACGTAAGGAATATATCATAAAGAAACAATAAGAATGATAAAATAGCATGGGAATAAAACATGTAATTGTTGAAACCATTAAGAACATGATATGATTCCCATAGTAGCCAAGGAATTGCTTCCAAGACCATCTTAGTGGACAAAGTCCCTTTCTGAATTGAGTTCACTCCTCGTTCCAGTCCTGTATTACTGAACCGGTTTAACTTGTCGTTCCAGCCATGTCAATCTCATGAGATATAAATCTTTACCCAATGCATTGGAGGGAGATATAGGTCCCACCCATCTCATAGTGAAATCATTCTTACTTGTGCCACAATATAAACTTAAAACATTCATCATAACCCAAAGAATAAAATGGGTTTCATAAACATCGTCCCATTATCACATAATCCATATAAAACAAATGGATATGACATCATAAGAAAACTAAAACCATTTAAATCATAGAGACGTTATACTTGAAACATACACATATGAAATAATGTCATCTTAGATAGAAAATGGTTTTGATAAAACATTTGAAATGAATTCTTGAGAAAAATATCCTTTCTTCTTCAAAATCATTCTCTTTTCACAAAATGTCCTGAAATTTTAAAAGAAAAGGATTTTGTTGAAAATAGTAATGAAATATTTTTTTGGAAGCTTCATGAAAATAAGGCTTTATAAAACCCTAAAAATCCGTTCACGCCGTATAAGTTAAAAATAACATTTTTCTCGTACTTTTGTCAGAAAAGTCAAAACGTACTTTGTATGGTAAAAAAAGAAAGATTCCTTACATACCATGTAGTAAAAGTCAAAAATGGGTAAAAATGACTTTGAAAATACATGAAAACACTTTTATAAAACATGGACATGTATGATAGAAATAACCACAGAAAATACGTACGGATAAGCAATCTCGGATAAAAATGAGATTTGCAAAATTATCCATTACCTTAGGTCCGATATGTTTCGTACATATCCGAACCTCCTGTATAATGATTTAAGTAATTTCATTGACTTATTAAAGAATCATAATCATTATTATGATATCATATATGTTTCACTTATGACTTAATATTACCCGTTCTTTTGTAAATTCCATGTTAAAGCAGCGTTTTGGGTAAAATCATTTAATTTATCGTATGTGTTTCGACTTGTCGTTCTTGATATTATTACTTATATCCTGATTTACATAATTACAGAATGTAAAAATTTATTTATATATAATATATATTCATCATATACATATATAAATTATAGATTGATAAAAGGAATGAAATACACTGTTTATGGAGACGGTAGGCCGTACGTACGCATGAACGATGTTTTCGTTTCCTTATTGAATTGAATGAAACTAAATAGATGACATACATATATATATATATATAAAAATAAAGTAGAATTATTATTTAATATATTTCATTATTATTCATTAAATAAACTTTATGATCATTCATGTATGGTTAACATGGAGAATGAATCTCATCGCATCGTGGAGACGGTAGTCCGTACGTACGCACGAGCGATGATATCATTCCCATAATTATTGAATAGAATTGGAGTGGATGGTATAATATATCAGAATCAGTATGATGTTATAATAACCATATATAGTTATTCTTTACACCATTATACTCATCCATGTAAGGTGTTGGTGGAAAAACAGATTTCACCACGGCGTGGAGACGGTATTCCGTACGTACGCACGCGTGGTGATTTTGTTTTCTGTAGGATGGATAGATGGTGAAATAGGTTTGTTTCATACTTATAATAACATATCAGTATATAATTTATACTTATGTTATTACTTCATCATGAAACAACTAAAGAAGAAGTAGTGGAAGAAGAAATAGTGTTGAAAGAATCGGTAACGGACATTACCTCTTCTTTGAAGCGCCTCATTGAGACCTCCTCTTAGGGCACTAAAATTGGTCTTTGAAGAAGACCAGAACCTCTATGATGTTTCTATGGAAGTTTATAAGAGAATTTGGCAGGGGTTGGCCGATATTGAAGGCTCAAAATGGTGTGAGGAAGAGAGGGAGGAGGTGCCCTTTTATAAGGGAGGAGAGGGGCACCTTTGGAATAAATAAAAATATTATTTTATTATAAAGCCAAATTAGGTTTTAAATAGCTCCAAATTGATTTATTTCGAAGCTAAGGTGGGGATGGGTATAAATCCTCTCATCCAATAGAATTTAGACAAGTTTAGGTTCCTAGTTTAACCTTATCATTTAGATTTAACATTAAGTTAGATAATTTTACATTTACCGTGTCTTTTTGTGTTCTTACACTATATGGTTAATAAAAATACTATAAAAAGCCAAAAGAACCCCAAGTTGTTTATTATTAATATATATAACCTTATCTAAGTCATTTGGCAGATCCTTAGATTTTTAGGAATAAAATAACAATTAATAATATAATATTTGTTTTAAAAACTATTTTATGTCAATTTTGACACTATTTAGTAATTGATTTTTGTGAAAATCATAACAGAATGATTAGTTCGAAAAAAGTTAATTACATCAATACTAACATGTCATATTAACCTATAAAATTAGTGGAATTCATAAAAAGTCTCAAATTACATTTATTTTGGTTTTTATAACATCAATTATGTCAATATTTCATTAATAAGATAATTACTGCATCATCTTTGTGTCGTAATTAAATTATATTATTTAATGTCTAAAAATTACAAATAAAATACCATTATGTAGGAAATATTTTTAGATTTCTAATGAATATTTATAGTTGAATATATATTATGTATAACCTTATATTAATAATGATTTAGTTATTAAACGTTGATTTTAACTATTTTAACCCTTCTTTAAATAAATTAATAATAAATGTCCTAATCTAATCCAAGTGGGCCTAAATGGTCATATTTTATTCTTAAGGTTGTTTTTGGTCGAATTATACTTATCCAATAAAATTAGGACATGTGTTATGGTAATAATAATAACATTTTTACCCTTAATTACCCTATTTACTTTTAACCGTGGTAAAAAAAAGTAAAAAGTTACTATTCACCAAAAAGTATTTTCATCTCATTGAACCACATTTTACTTACTGACATCAACCATGTCTCTCGGATTTTTGAAATTCCACTCACAGAAGAGGTAAAATTATGTTTTATGAAAAATTCATTTTTTTTAACTACCATTTAGTGGTTTCACTATTCATCAAAAAATGAAAGTTTCTAGAAAAATACCAAAAATTAGGCCTAAGATATATCAGTTGCATTACTTAATTTAAAAATTAATTCCCGTCGTCAAAAAAAATAGCGTGTTCTTAGGAGATAATAACTATCAAAAGATTGACACTTGTTTATGTCTGGTTTAAATGTGAAATTACATCCAATGACCAACATTGTATTAAATTGTAAAAATATATTCTAAATATACTTTAAAACCAATCAAATTAATAATTTATCACTATTAATTATTTCAATTAAAAAGGTTGTTTTTAATTAAAATTTAGTAATTTTCACTATTCATCAGAAAATGAAAGTTATCCGAAAAGTACCAAAATTTCACCCTAAGCTAATTTCGCTATTCTGAATCCAAAAATGAAGTCCATTTTGAAAAATAAAATTTATAAAATTTCAAAAAGTGGGTATTTCTATTCATAACGGCTAGTTTTAATAATATTTTAATAGCATATTGTTGTTTAGCAAAACTCAGTATTGTGTACAACACACGCTATCGTGGAAGGTTGCGATTGTGTGTAATGAAAGGCATGTCAAGGATGCGTGTTGTGAAAGATCCTTTTGGTGTAGCGTACAACACAAGACATTAATGAAATTTAAAAAAAAATATTTTTCATAAAATCTCAGGGTGCTACAATGTGAGACGGTTATGAGTGATAGCAATGCATCTATGATACATGGAAGAAGTCATTTTCGCTTGGTACCTCTGAGGTAACTACAACCGATACGAAACTGACATGACTCACTCCAGAATCCCAAACAGCCTAACATATCTCAGTGACAATTTACCATGTCTCCTGATCCTCCTATGTCCCAACCATGGTGAGACACACAAGAAAATACAATCCTTGGCTGTGAAAATTAGAGTTTGTCTTTGGAGATCAATGTATGATTTATGATGAGACTATGTATTATCCATCTACTTCTGAATCATCTAGACCTGCTCAAAAGTCTCCTACATGAAATGTGGTCCCAGTAATGTTTTCTTTTACTGCCTCTAATTAGCAAAGGGGAGAACAAAATGTCCTACCATAGAAATCGTCATAAGGTTCCATCTGTATTATTTCATGATAATTTTTATTGTATGTGAAATCAACTAGAGGAATGTGCCTCCCCCAACAGCCCCAAAAATTCAAAGCACTTGATCACTGCATGTCCTCTCACAATTGTATCATACACTCAGATTGGAAATCAGTCTGAGGGTCAGTTCGATGTGCTTAGAAGTTACTATGAACCCAAAACCCTCTAAAAACTATACCATAAATGTGACTAAATGTATATGTCCCTTTTTTAAATGATATTTACTGGGACCCTATGAATTCATACGTAGGGTTGTCCCTGGGGAAAGCCTAATGAGCCCCTAGGATAGGGAAACAGACCAACAAGGGAAAAAATACAAAGGCAAGGAAAACATTTCACACTTTTACTATAGCTCTCATTAAATTTTAGAGAAAAATATTTTATGATGGTCTTGGGAAACAGAATTTACCGGGCAATTCATAGTTGTACAAACACTTGGATGTGCAATATTCTAAGATTATAAACATTGATGGACACTTTGATCGGTTCGAAATGTGAAACCTTTGTAATCCTGTCCACAACAACTCTAAAAAAATCATTACGGCCAGATGACCTCATTAAACCATCTAGAAAATACATAGCGGAATCACCCCCTTTCCCCTCCATAATATGTAACTACTATAAAATTCCATCTATTCATTGATGTTTCGCCTTCACCTGATGACATGTAGAACACCTCATAACAAAACCAGCTACCTCTCTCTTCATTCCTGGCCACTAGTACTGACTTCTCAAGTCACAGTACATCTTTGTGACCCTGGTATGAATTTCCCAAGATGAAGCCTGAAACTACTTCATCAGCAGCTCACATATATCCACTAGAACTGAAAAAACTCTATGGATACACAGAATCTCATCATTACCTACCGTCTTAGCTGGAGGAGGGTCCTCACCTACCACACACTCCCATAGAACTAGGCCTTAGGAATCCAGTAGCTTACTATTCATGACTCTTTCCAGAAGGGTGGAGGTAATAGCTAAGTATGAAATTAATATCCACCCTTTTCTGTCATGAACCACCAAATGCATCTCAAAAAACAATTCCATAAGTTTCCACTCGCTACTGGTATGCTGGAATCCATGTATCTAGGTCCTCCTTCTTATTGGATCAACCTCTACATTTCCATTATTAGGAATGTAGGAAAACATTAAGTCAAATAATTATAGGTACTCCACCCACATTTTCTTCATAAAATTAAGGTCATGTTGCATAAAGTTATAATTGAGTCTTTTGTGGTCCGTGTACACCACAAAATGTTGTCCTAGTAAATAGTGAATCTAAAAACGCAATGCACCAACAACAACAGGTAACTGAAGATCGTTTGTAGGGTAATTCATCTCATGAGGACTCAACATTCGAGACTCGTATGCCATGACTCGATCTCCCTGCATCATCACTTCCCCCATCCCAATACCTAACACATCAAAGTACACTATGTAGCTCTCATCCTACACTGGTAGTATTAGGGATGATGTTGATTTCAACCTCTATTTTAGATTCTGAAAAGCTATCTCATAATATTCTTACCACACAAACATCACAAAATTCTTATTGAAGCCCATCAATAATGCTTATAGGTGTGATAATTCCTTTATAAAATGAATATAGTACCCATCTATCCCCTAGAAACATTGTATGTCAAAAAATATCTTGGGATATTCCAAGGAATCTATAGCTCTCTCCTTCTCGGGGTCTAATGAAACTCTTATCTCTAAGATGATGTAACCCAAGAAGTGAATCTTATTCATCCAAAAGAGTCACTTTGCTATCTATGAATATAAGAGATGCTTTTTCAGTGTATTCAAAACAATCATAGGAGTGTTCTAATGGTTGTGTTAATTATGATAATACACCAAGATATTGCCCACAAAAACCTCTACAATATAATCCATGTAGGGATGGAATACTTAGTTCATCAAATCTATGAAAACATTTTGTGCATTTGTGAGACCAAACAGCATGACCAAATACTCATATAAACCATACATGCTACAAAAGTCGGTACGATGTATGTCTTTGGTTGAACAGGAACCCAATGATATCTAGACCTCAAGTTGATATTTGAGAACACTCGAGATCCTTCCAGTTGATCAAACATGTCATCTATCCATGAAAAGGATATTAGTTCTTAACTATCTGTTGGTTTAGTTTCCGATAATACACACATAGCCTATGTGTTCTTTCTATCTTTTCTACAAAAGGACTGGTGATCCCCATAGAGAAGCAATTGGTTTGATAAACACTTTTACCTCTAAATCCTCTAGCTACCTATTGAGCTCGTGCATCTCCGTCAAAAACATATTATATTGAGGAATGGATTCTATAGATGATTCAAGTACGAGCTCTATGGGTAACTCCACCTCTCTCTATGGAGGTAAAACAGAACAGTTTTCGTGAAATACATCCCTATAGTGCTTAACCACTGATGGAAAGTCTTCCTAACACATTCCATGATCATCTAGAAGAAAACTAGAAATTTGGTTTGTCATCCCACCTTGCTCATGATGCTCGGGTCCTGCACAGCTAGACTAGACATCCCATTCACCCTAGTGGATAAACAATGTACCCCTGGTGATGTGAAAGTCACTCTCCAGTGATAGCAGTCAATATACGATCAATAAGCTACTAGCCAGTCCATCCTGAGAATGAAATCACACCATATCATCTCGAGGACATAATGATCCCAGATGAAGGGGAACCCTCCAAACCCAGGGGTATACTCCATACACTAGAGAACAACACCCATTCTAACTCCCAATGGTGTTTCTAGCATCAAAACACCGTCATAACGAAAAACCATAAGCCAATGTATTTTTACCATTCATGAGAAGATAAAACAATGGGAGGAACCTGTATTGAAATGAGAAGACTCAATAGTATAATAACCTTCTCCTAAACTTGTCATTAGAGTTATCCCCTTGCATTTGTAGCTGAAGGTATATCCCCACAAAACCACTCCATGTTCCCTATCCTTCCAAAATATTGGCTCTCGACTGGGTCTTGGTCACACAGATTATTGCATGGCCCCTCCTACCAATGTGATGGAAATATACCAAAATGCTGGCACCCACTACAGAACTAGTACTCACATCATGGACATCCTCAAAATGTTGCTTCCAACCTGAATATGTAGATCCACTAGGGAGAGAAACAAATCTACCATATTATGTACCCCCGTATTCCCTCTAGTTATGCTCTGTAATCAACGCCTCATTCACAATATCAGTGATAGAAGGAAAGCCAAACAGGTTGACCTAATATTTGATAGCATGTTTGAGACCATTCTCTAAGTGCCTCTCCCTAAATAGATCTTCAGTAAGATACATCGACCCAAAATGATATATATGTATAAGGAATTCCAAGTATTCCATAAACATCCTCACACCCTTATCCTGACGCATGAACTCACTTTCCTACTTTTCTCACAGATTCACAAGGTAGAAGTAGTAATAGAAGTTGGTTTGGAATTCATACAAACCCAAATCCCATATCCCATTAGCCTGGTTAAAAACATCACACCAGTGCTTTGCCTCTCCACATATCATGTAGGTCACAAGATTGACCCTGAACTCTATAGGAATCAATTGATGCTCAATAATTGTTAATGAGGCCTCTAGACACATAACTGCATCCTATGGTCCACCATCCCTTGAAAACATAGGAGGATGATACTGTTGGAACACACCTATCAACTCAACCGTAGTCAATGCTAGCTACAGATCTCCTTGGACCATCATCATATATCAAAATAAACCCTCACAAAACTGTCCCTCAGAACCTATGTCCTGAACAACCTCATGTGCCATATCTGGCACTAGAGTAGGATCAATTTGTATCCCATGGTACAATGTCTCTAAAGTAGGGTCACCGCCTCCCACACGACTTACTACGGGAGTTTATCATTGTGGCATGTGTCTATAATTCCAATGCATCCCTCTATAACGAAAAACATAAAATTACAAAACTAAAATTATGGGAAAAGTAAAAACCCTCGTAGAAACCAAGACAAACCCACAACCTGCTCCTAATACCAGGACTATATAACGAACAGCCATTGAACCACTATAAACTACACCTCTCGCCCACTGAAAATCCAATCTAGGTCAAGTCTATAACCATCATTTCATTTTTCATTTATATTTGAGTTTACATTCAGTTACCCAGAAAATTTCACCATGTGTTATCAATTCTGAATCCATTATGGCCCATATCACCTCATGAAACCAACCATGGTTCCCATTAAAACCATACTTATCACATTCATTTAACATTTATAATCAATCAGTGCATCATTTCCCAATTCATAAGTTCCCATATTCTTTATCAACTGAAAGATGACGTCACACCATTATCTACAGCACCCAACTATCACAACAAGAGGCACAACTATCACATCAACTATCATAACAACATGAAATATTTAATACATCCTAGATATCATGTTATAATGCATGGAATTTGATTCTAACAAGTATCTATATGATGAATGAGATGGAACACCCTCCTCTCATCTGTTTGCAACTAAAATAGAACCCACAATTTCATTAAAAGTTATAGCTGTGATCATGTGTGTCACCCAACAGTGAAATTAAATAAACTATATTAATGAAAACCAAGAAAGTCAAAGATCAATTTCAGGCAATTTGGATTTTCCCTATATGTGGGGTAGCAACTCCTGGGAACAATTTATTACCAAATTTTATTTCCTTCATATCCTTATCTAATTTCATTGAATAGTAATTCAAACTAGAAAAAAACCTCATGTGATACCACTTTGTAATGTCCCAGACCGTTATGACACCTTAAATGGTGCCCCGAGCATGATTCGCTACCTAGCCTTAAACACATCTACCAAAATTCCAGAGGCTGCTAACTAGTAGTGAGGGCCTAGGTAAGACCATGGGGAGACAATTCATTCATTACCAGAGTATTGTAGTGGAAGTCAAACATACAATAAATAATAGAAACGAAAAAATAGCACTCAAATGAATGTAGGACAATGTAATAATACATATAAATAAATATATTTGACTCATATTTTAATGATTTAGAGGATATTAGTATCTATAAAGAATCCAAGACATGTAATGGCTATACAATAGAAAACATGTATTCCAAAAAGAAAAAATGACAAGAAGTTACCATAGCATCATTTGAGTCAACTTGCTCATATGATACCATGTACTAAAGCCACTATCAACAACATGTACTAGGGTGCATGGCCCTATCATCACCAGAAACTATAAAATCAATCGGGGTCCTTAAGGAGGCCCAATCCTGGTGTGAGATAAACATCACAATTGGAGAAACCCAAGTGTATACAGTTCAAACAACAATTATACAGAGGTTTCAGTAAGTATAAACAACCATTAAGTAAAGTGCATATGCCCAGGGCATACTTATATACTAGTAAGTAAAACCAACCAGCCCTCTAGGCTACCTACAAAAGAGCCATCTTATAAAAATGAAGATAAAAGCAAAGAAAACATATCTCACAGTGAAGCCATACATCCGTCTGTATTAGGAAACACATTGCCACACTGTATAAATAAGTCATATATTCCATGGCCACACTGTATGGTGAGGTCAATTATCACACAAATACACTATATAGTGAAAAGTACCATCCCATGACCACACCATATAGTGAAGTGTAAACCGTAAAGGTTGAATCCAAGGTTTTCTTGTACGAAGTTATCCATGTAATACTTCTATACCACGGAGGTATGAATCAAAGGTTGTACAAGGCATCCCATCGAGTCCCTTGGGCATCCCTAGTGGAAACTAGGTTAGGAACCAGTTAGGGTCCTAGGTGCATGGTAGTAGAATGTCCTACACGGTCTCATGAATGCCAAAGCCACAAGGAAAAAAGGCCCGAGAAATCCCACAGAATCAAGACCCACGGGGTAGAGTCAACCTACGGTGTCCACAACCATATTCCAGATCCATGGAGAGAAGTCCATGGAATATATAAGACTATTACATCAATTAATTCATGAATTCTAATTAATAATTCAATTTAATCAATCATTCCATGTGAGTAAACCCATTCATATCAACCTGCATAAGCCATGAGTATACCCATTCATGCAAAACAATTATAAAAAAATCATATGGGCCTACCCTTCGATATAAACCATTTAACATGCCATTAGTCATTTTATATAGGTATAACCACCAATATTATCCTTTTAACCTAAAAAACAATGAAAAATATACAAAGAATAACATGATGCTCATTGATCAAGGAGGAATTACATCTTCTAAACATGGTTTTAAAGCTATGGGAGTCAACTTATCTAAATAGAACCTATGGGTATCCTCACTCGGTCTAACTACAAAAATAAGAAGCAACTCATTCAAAAAACAAGGCCTCATTGGAATGTCCGAAGGATGAAGAATGAGCTGAATGCCTGAAAAGCACTCAATATGACAAAATAGTAGAGACTGGCTACCTCGCCTTAGTTGTAGACTGTTCATCCAGTATTAGTCTCGATTTATCCTGGTTTGGATGAGATCTAAAAATTGTTGAAGAATGGGATATTAGGTAATATAATCCTAAATCCAAATAGTCCAGTCGTTGTTTCAAATAATCTAGAATGACAAAAATGAAATCCAGTACTTAATGATGCGGTTCCAATGAGATAAACCACACTAAAATTGGAGTTTGGATGGTTTATATATAAGAGAAACATGCTTTTTGGATTTTAGTCTCTCAAAAATTGTTGAAATCATCTTTCCATAAAAATATGAGGCTACTAACTAATTTATTAAAAAACCCGATTAGAAAGTACATTACATGTAGGAAATGTACACAAAATGTAATACCCAATGATTTTATTATGATCTATAATGACTACACATTGTGACGGGATGATACATAATGTTTTTAGGAATTACATGGTGTTTTGGACATGTAAACGATGTGTACCACACTTTTAGGATACCTTTAGCCAATTTTCCCCTTATTTCTCAAAAACAACCCAACCAGCCCATGGCCCAGTGTAGGGTCTAAGCCAAAAATGAAGGCAAAAAAATTTTCATAAAAATAATGATCTATAACTCAAGAAAAACTAGGATCTTATGAGCTAAAATAATAAAATATTAACATTATTATTTGGTTCGTTAAAACTCGATATTTCATGCATATAACGCACTCAGTAAAATGAAATTATTTTAAAGGGAGATATATCATAAATTTTTAATGTGTTATAGGAAGATGCTGAAGAATGATACACTTATTCATTATAGGATTCCATGATACCATTAGTATGTTGTAGAATATTTAATTTGACAGAGTGGTTTATTTAAGATATATTTTTCATTAAATTATTTATCAGTTATATCAAAATACATTGTTTAGATATGGGGTAAGTGGATATGTATAGATGAATAAATACACATTTTAATTTATTATTTTATAAATAAATTAATCAATATTCCATTTTTTCATTAATGTTTGATGGATATGAGTTTGATAAGTCATATCATTTTTAATTAAGGTTCTCATGCTATGAATTGATATTAAGTGGGATTAAATTGATTAACAGTCTTTGTGAATTTTTAAACTAATATTTGATTGATGATACAAATTTTAATGAGGAAAGGAAAACTCTAGTGAGTTATAATAGATCAATAAATTATAATAAATGGAATCCCTATAATTATAACATTGATATTATTTTATTAGGCTATCTATTAAACAAACTCTCATCTCCTTATTTAATTTTCGAGGGTTTTAAAATGTTATCAATGTGACTAAAAAGACCATAATCATGTTTTATGTCCCAATGATAATAATAAAGGACATATATGTACTAAAGATGATATATATAAATGGATTTATTAAAAATCGGTAACAAAATTTAGAAGGGTAATTAATGTTTTACTTATGTATCTCATGGATAGGCCAATAAACCTCTATACTTTGTCAGTTTGTTACATTATTTGATTTGTAGACATGGATTTGGTTTAAATTGTAATGAGAATCACTAGCAAAAAGCTATTTATTAAAGATTTTTAGAGACTCTGAGTCAAATATTTTGGATGCGTGCAAAGTAGTAATTTTTTCAGAAGGAATTGATTTATCATAATAATTAAATTTGAATATTGTTGGTATGAAAAATGTAAAATAATTAATAGATATTTTGATATTTGATATCATATTATTTCATTTTTATCACTATTTTCATTACTCGTTACATGTGTATGGAAATTGATTTTTTAACGAGAGGAATAGTGAAATTTCTACCGGAAATATGGGATATAATCACGATATTTCTAAATTCTATTTCTATTATAAACAATAATTAGGAATTAATTTTTTTTGTAGATGATAATAATAAATTATTTACAGCGATGGATCATTTGTCATATTTTCTAGACCAACATTACATGTTACTAGAGTTGTGTTATAAATATTCCATATATTGATTAGTTTTTTTTATTCCTTCAATAATATGACTATCTAACTAATATTTCTATAATTATGGTTGTACTAATAAGGATTATTAAATCTACAATTATATAGATGTTCATTTTATCACATATGGGTATAATTTTTAGCTTATAATATTTGGTGCAGAATTGATTTCAAGATCATCATCATGAGGACTTCACTAGGTTACCTTCATAAGGAGAGGTGGTGTTTTTATATAGTTTTTTCTTCAAATTCAAAGAATATAGTTTTTGATTCCAACCATTTGAAACTTAATACCATTAGTGAATTAATGATTCTAGTATAATATAGTTAACCTAAAGGATTCCCTAAATAAAGTATATCTCAATGGGGACCTTCTTTGATTTGCAATAAAAAGAATTAATGAAGCATGTCATTTTGGTTATCTAAGGATGAGTTATATTACTAACATGAACTAGAATATGATACAATTGATTGATGAACTTATTCTAAAATAGAAGGGTTTTATTGTTATATATGATTTTTAAGATTTAGTATCACACATTTTGTAATCATATGTGGTGTGATTTATGGATGTAATAATGATAAATATTATGAAACAATAAAGATAATTTATTTCGTTTTAATCCATTTATGGTAATGAAAAATATCTATATTTTTATATCCTTAAGGAATCATGTCTTTAAACTATATTTATATTCATTCTATATTGTCTTAATTATGTTTATAGTGATATATTCATAATTCAAAAATTATCATGGAGATAATTTTTATAAAATATTAGTGACATTGAAACCTCACAATATTTTTGATTATATATAAGAAATAAATTAATAATTTCTATACTTGATGTTTCATATAAATTTTATTTTCATTTTTTAAATATTATTTATCCTTTAAATATATAAACTATAATTTCTTGGAAAATAACTAATAATGAATATGAAATTCCAAGATTCTATAGCCTTACTGAAAATTTCAACTAATTAATCCAAAATTTTCCAATTTAGTTATTAAAAATATGATATTTTTTTAAAAATTAATGAAGTCATGTTCAAAAGATACGTGAAAATGTGTGTTTCAATATTTAAATTTGTTATTATCTTTACACCAATTCATATCATACATAAGATAATAAAATTCAATTATGTTTATCGTGCTGCATCTGGAGTGGGTCTTGGATTCTTATAGATACTAATGGATTGGGTTATGGAATATAGTTTTTGTACTCTCAAGTCACACAATAATAATTATTCTAATAATTAGCTTGATCTAGAGGATGTGTTGTATATCCTCATGTATTTGAAAAACTATTTCTTTAATTAATTATTTATCATTTTATACCAACTATAAAATATTATTGTATATTTTATTTCAGTGATACATAAATAACCAGTAGAAAATATAGGTTGGATATATATAGTTATTTCACTTTTAGACAACATTTTCAATGCTAAAATGGAAAACTATTTCCATTTGTTTGAGTATGAATTACCTAGTTGGTTTGGTTTTTGTATTGAATGGTGAGTGTCCACATATATCTCTTTTATTAAAGATTCATTTAGATATTTCTACGAAGAAGTTCCATATAAACATTATATCTGTTATTGTATATTCTTCTTATATAATATTACAAAATTAATGTGATAGTTCATATTTTAAATGTTTCACATTTTATAGAAGGATATATGGTTTGGAGGTGACACTTCAACGGTATTTAGATGATGATTCCACTCTATATTTCCATTGATATATATTTTTTCCATTGTGTTTATAAGAATAAGTATTCAATGTTTTTAATATTACTTGATACGAAGTTCTTACTTGATTATCCATGTTATACCATAGTGTTTGAGGAAACTGTTTGGTCCATTGGATGTAGTTAGATATATATACATAATTTTTCTTAACTATCATTATTAAATTATATAAATTAAATTCTTACGGCTATGATTACATATTTTCAAATTAAAAATTTGAACTATAACTATGTTAATATAGATATTTGGATTGGATTTATTGGAATATTGATTAAACCATACAGCATTAGGGTAATTATTTATAGGTTAAGTAATTTCACTCACTCTTGGGTGATTGGATAAATTCTTATCTTTAATGATTTGGGAGTTATTTATGTTTTTTTGTTTCTCAAACACATAAAAAACCAAATATTTTTTTTAAATAGTAGATATATTTGGTCGGTCATCTGGTTTTTCCTAGGATTCTAAAATAATTTTGGAGCTTAATTAAAGTTTATTATGGCTTACCGTAATAATACTTAAATGAAAAATCAAACTATTGATATTATAATAAATTCTCTCAATGGAGGAATTTTTTAATTTTAATAGAGTATTGGGGGATAATTTATTTGTAGTTTATTTTTGTTTAAAAGCGTATATTTTTTATTTCTTTATAGTGTTTTTGTTTGGAAATTATAGATAAGGATGTTCTTGTCACCACTGGATTGTATTTTGGTTAATGAGTTGTGTTTATTTATTTTTAATAAATTTAATGTAAATAGAAAAAACTGAGCACTAGATTTTTTTAATGCGGATTATTATTTTATTTTTGTATCATAATAATTTCAAAATAAATATTTCAATAATCAAGGGTTTTCATTTTGAAATTAAAGATCCCCATATGATATTGTTAATTGGTTCTATGAAGTTGACTATAAGTTGATTTCTATTTCAATGTGTTGTTAAATAAATTATGTATTACATGTAACATGTTTAACAAAATACAAAATAAATTTAATAATATAACTCCCCATATGGTATTAAACACCCCACTAGTTTAAAATATCCCCATTTTAAATGGGTCATTTGATTTTTATCAATGTTGATATGGTAAAATTTTAATGTACATAGGTGCATGTGGATGAATTTCTATAGATGCTGGGTGTAAATGATAGTAATGTCAGTCCCTCTCTCAGCCTATGTGTGAAATTGATGACCATTAATTTTGTTTTATGTAATAATGATTCCTGTAAAAAAATATTTATATATGGGGTATGGTGTTTTTAAATAAAAATGGTGGATCATAGAAAAAAGAAAAATAAATTATTATATTGTGTTAATTAATAGGATTACAATAATAAAAATACAAGAACCCATCATATTCAGGTGGGGGAACCATATTTAAAAATAACTAGGGTTTCATGCATTGAAAACACTAGAGTTATATGGATTCAAATATCATATTCTATTATATATATAATAATAATAATTTATTATGTCCATAAATATATTTTCTACTATAATAAAATAATGAGAAGTTATATATGTATATTTGATTCATCGAACAACTTGTGTGTATAATTTCTCAAAATGTGAGGACTACATAAGGAATGGTCATGAAACATATACATTTATTGTTGAAACATGGTCACATATAAGAATAATGATTGTAATGTTAATTGAATATTATATCTTAGTGTCCATATATAATTTTTTGATCGGATAAAAAATTATTCTCAATAATGAGAATCATATATTGGGTAATTTTTTAAAACAATAGGTGTTCATGAATTATTCAATGTTTATTCTAATTCAAAATAATATGGGACCCCTAATTTTTTGAATTTTTATGATTTTCGTGTGGGATTTATAAATAATTTTTTATTTTATTTGTAAAGAAAATATTTTTTAAGAAACATGCATCATAGGTGAAGTATAAGAGATCACATACCCATACACTCTTGTACTACTGTAAAAAGCATACCTTTAGAAATTTACATTGACACAATGAAATAATACCCCTACAAAAATTTTATCCATGTAAAAATTACTATTATATCTAAAAAATAACAATAAAACTGGATGTCATTTTGTTCAGGGTCTATATAGACTAGTTAAATAGAAAAAAAAATTCAAAACCTGAGAACATATATTAATATGTAAAACACAATGTACACTCTTATAGACTTCTAAAATATTTATGTAATCTACATAAACTAGGAAGTTAAATCATGGGTCGACTTAGATGATTTGTTGGGGTAAACATAAGTGATCAATATAAATGGTCATATGTGAGAAAAAAATTATCATATATCTGTAATCTGGACACATAAGAATATATTACATTAAAATAAATTGATCATAGATAATTTTATAAGGAAATGAATAAAAAGGTATGTAATATCTTTGAAGAGTCTCATAAACATGGTATATAAAATATCATGGATTTGAAAAAGAAGCATAGTAATATTACATAACCTGAAAAAACATGGAGATATGACTAACCCATAAGAATAATATTTTTTTAGAACTCATTATTCAAATTAATTTTCCAAAAAAATAATTATTTCTATGCCTAACTATGTGGGAAAATTAATTATTCCCATGAATATGTGATCAAATTAATTAGTGCTATGATTTTAAATATCATCAGATATAGAATTACACAAATGGATTTGAGGGAGATAAAGGACCCTACAAACAATATACATTATATATATCTTCGATAATAATTCAATCACAATAAAAAAAGTCATGTTAAAGAAAATGGGTTTCTTATAAATTTCAAATGGAATCATATATGTAAAAAATCATATATTAATCAATAATCATAACAACATTTATCCATTTAAAAAAATAGATACCTAATGTTATTAGGAAAAAATATTGTTAAATACACTTCAATATTTATAATTGAGGAAATATTTTTATACCAAGTTGATAAATGATAAATCATTGTCATCATAAAATTAAATTTTTATTTCAAATGGCAAGGAGCAAGGGACACATGCAAAACAAGAAAGGCCTATGGGGGTCTAATGTAGTGGAGACAAAGGGCATCCCCTCGAATTAGATTCACCCCCTCGGGTTTAAAGCTAGATATTGTTTGAAGGAACATGATATTAGAGCCTTGGATGGACAAGGAAGCAAGATGATCCGCGACCTTGTTCCCCTCCCTCCATGTGTGGGTTACATGTGCATTGTTGTTGACGAGGGTTCTGCACTTCCTGATCATGTAAGAAACTGCCCACAGAGTGGGCCCTTTCCCCTGCATGGCTTCATGAATAATCATGGAATCAGTTTCAACATGGTCAAGTTTGATCTTTCGCTACATACAGAGGTTCAGTCCTGTTAAAACCGCCTTGGCCTCAGCTTGCAAGGAATTACCTGAGCCATAGTGGGCTGTGAAAGCAAGACTTACACTACCTCAGGAGTCGCGGACCACCCCTCCCCCGCGCATCTCCCCTGCGCTGTAAGAGCCATCAGTGTTGAGTTTGAATCCATTGTCGGGGGGGGGGGGGGGGCTTCCACCGCACCCACTGGCCCTTCTTGGTGAGGGGTTGGGCCACAGGAGGGAGAACATGAAGCATCTTCAGGGACGTAGCATCCTTCCAGCCGCTGGAAATATTGACCAGGTCGGTCAGGAGGCATCTTTCACGGACAGTGATAGACCTCCCTGTTGGAGAAGACCCCTCATAGCGTGCCTGGTTTCACACTTTCCACAGGCACCAACAAATAGTGTTGAAGATGATGGTGCGGGCCATCCTTTCCTGCCTTCTATCATTTGATCCCTGAACCCAGCGTTGCAAGAAAGTGCCAGCCTGGGGATCGTGGGAGAGAGCAGCAGTGAAACTGCTGAAGTACCTCCAGACGTCCTGATCCCATCCGCCTTCAAACAATATGTGGTTGATACTTTCTTCATTTTTGTTACTACAACACTGACAACTCGATTCCAGAGGGATGCCCAGTTTTTCGATGTTATCATCCGTAGGGAGAGCCTGGTTCCTCATTCTCCAGATTAGAAATTTATATTTTGTTGGAATCTTACCGCACCACAATATCTCATTCCATGCATCGTGATGATCCTGGTAGGTGAAGATCTGGTGGAAGTCCCTCATCGTGAACTTCCCCAATGTGGAAGTGGTGAAAACATAAAAGTCAGGCTCGGCGTTCAAGGAGATTAGCTCATAAATACTGAACTTGACCTCATTCAGTACAGCCTTGAGAAAATGCGGGTAATGGTTTTCCTCCTTAAAGGAAATGTCAGGTACTGGACATCCAGGAAAGCCAAGCGCATCCCTAGCCCAGTTTCAATGCCAGAAACTGATGTTGCCCTCTCCCACAACCCAACGAGAGTGGTCCTGGAGGCTCAGGATGAGAGGGGATATCCTAGCCCAGAGAGGGGATCCATGAGTGCCCACCATATCCACTCTACTTCTGGCCAACTGTGACATTACCTTCCCCCAAAGTGTACGTTCTTCAATGACTTCCCACGCGAGTTTAGCATACATGCCCTGGATCATGTCACTTAAGCTTCAAACATTGATCCCTCCCTCGGTGATAGGTCTGGCCATCTTGTCCCATGATTTCCAATGCCTTTTTCCTTCAAAGAGAGCATCCCAAATAAAGCTGGCCAGGACCTTATCAATAGCTCTAATGACTCCCTTCGGCATGTGGGTTGAATCCATCACATGTATAGGGATAGCGGCGAGATGATGTTCACCAAAGCTATCCGGACCCCAAAAGAGAGGTAATGATTTTTCCAGTTAAAGATCCTTCTACTGATCCTGATCACAACATGATCAAAGTCTCAGATTCTCAATCTTCCTGAAGCAATCGGGGTGCCTAGGTACTCCATTGAAAAGGTTCCACGATGCATAGTAAGCCTACTGCACAAATGTGTGGCCCTTCTGGAAGTACACTTGTTTGAGATATACAGTTTTCTTTTGGATTTGTTGATAAGCTGGCAACTCCAATAACAGTACTCCTCTAGAATCATGTAGAGCCTACGGACAGAACGTTTTCCAGCATTGGAGAAGATAATCGTATCATCAGCAAACATCAAGTGGGATATAGGGTGGAGATTCAATTTTCTGCGATAAGGAAGGATATCCCCGATGGATATTGCCTTGTTAATAAGACGACTTAGAGAGTCCTCTATGAGGATGAAAATACTTGCAGAAAGGGGGTCTCCTTGCCGAAGCCCACGTGTTGCCTTGAACAAGCCATGGGTTCTCCCCAAGAAAAAAATGGCCGTCCATGAGGAGCTGAAGCATCTGAAAAGGAGATCAACGACTTGGTAGGAGAAGCCCATGCTCGCAAACACCCTGTTAATAAAACCCCATTCCATCCTGTCGTAAGCCTTGCTCATGTCCATCATAACAGCCAAGTTGGATCCGTGAGTTTTCATGTTGATGTCTCTCAACATTTCCTGAGATAAGGCGATGGCACCTTCGATGGAACGTCCCCACACAAAGCCGTGTTGTTCCATTGAAACCCAGCGGGGAAGGTACTTGGAGAGTCTCAAGTTGATAGTGCAGGCCAGAATTTTGTAAGGAAAATTACACATGCTCACTGGCCTGTAATCATGCAAGGAGGAGGGGTCCTTGATATTTGGAATCAGCACTAGAGTTGTAGCACTGGAGACCCTCAGAAGAGTTCCCCCCTAGAAGAAGTCCTGAACTGCAGCCACTATGTCGCTTTTGACCAGCTCCCACGATGCTCTGTAAAATGATCATGGAATGCAATCAGGCCCTGGTGCGCTATCACGATTAAGGTGCATCATCGCATCTTTGATTTCCCTTTCATCCGTCAAGGCATCCAGCAGGTCATTTTCCTGTGTGGTAACGAGGTGAGGGATCACATCCCAGAGATCATAATTGCCTCTGGGGTAACCGTGCAGCATCCTCTCATTCAGACCAGCCAGGAGATCCTTGAAGATTGTGTGTTCCATCGCCCCAACCACCTCCCTGTCGTCGGTATAGGACCCATCCTCAAGTAATATGTTAGGTTTTGATACGCGCCTTTTCTCCCTGATGCAAGCATGGAAATATGCAGAATTCTTATCCCCCTCTCGGAGCCATTTGATCATTGAGTTTTCCCTGGCCTTGCGTTCCTCCGAAAGAATCATCTCCGCTAGGTTTCTCTTTTTCTACACTAGGGAAGCGAACGTCGCCTTGTTCAATCCCTCCTCCAAACTGACTTCATGACGTTCAATTTCCTGCTTGAGCTCCTCAGTATTTTGATCCACAAGGGGAAGATCATTAGCCCACACATTCATTCTATGCTTAAGCCTCCTAAGCATGTTGTGCAACGTCACCCAATAGTCCCCCTGAGGAGGGCCTCCCCAAGACTCGGTTACCAAGGCTTGGAAGCCAGGCATGCGTGTCCAGTGGTCTGAGAACCTGAACCTACTGTTACAGTCCTGCCTTGGAGAAAGGGAAACAAGCAACAGAGAGTGATCGGATATTCCATGTACCAGGTGATTGACTGTGGAATTAGGAAAGCTACTGATGGCATCCACGTTTGCCAAGCAGCAGTCCAGCCTGCACCAGCATCGCCTGCTCCCTTTTTGGTTGTTGCACCATGTGTAGCGATCTCCAGAGTATCCCATATCCGCCAGGCCGTTATCCCCCATGAACCGAGCGAAATCCATACTCGCTTTCCGAGGGAAATCTCCTCTGCCCTTCTTTTCATTCGGTTCTGTAATGGTGTTGAAATCCCCACAAATGATCCAGGGAAGATCCCCTAGGTCGAAGATGGTGAGATCGTTCCATAAAGACTCCCTCCTTTGCATATGACAACTGCCATACACAAAAGAAACTAAGAAGTGGGTAGTACCATGCCTAACCTTAGTTGTAATGAATTGGTCGTCCACCTGTATCAAGTCCATCGTTGTTTCTTTATTCCAAAAAATCCAAATGTGCCGATTCGTAGGGTCTGCATGCATGGATGCATGCATCTTGATTTTCCGAGTGAACTCCTTGAGTTTGGCAGGGTTTTGCTTATGTTCAAGGATGGACACAATGCATGCCTTGTTCTTCTTAGATTTTGAAGCTATGTAATCCGACTTAACTCGCGCCCCTAGGCCACGAGCATTCCAGATGATCAGCGGAGTCATAGGACGTGGGGTGTCCCGGCTTTAGCCCGAGGCACCATGGTCTCTATCGGATGGTAGAAGAAACACTCCCTATTCTGCCTTTTCTTGTTTTTGGATTGCAGCCTCGTGCATACCCCCGAGGGTCGAGAGGAGGAGGATGGAGAAGGGTGGGCCCTACAGACAGGAAGCTTGAGGGTCGTCCCCCTCACTGAGCTTGGAGGAGAACTCAACAGGGCTTCAGCTGTAGGAGCCAGTGGAGAAGTAAGGCCATGAACCCCCTCCAAAATGGGTTCACGGGCATCCACAACACTAACCACCTTCAGAGCTGAGGAGGGGCAGTCCCCCGGTGATCCCAACCCCAAGAGCATACCCCCTGGTACACTCAGGATGAACTCTGACTCCAGAGAGGGTAGACCAAGGGGCCCTAGGAAGCCGGAAGGAATCCTCAAAAAGGTCTCCAGAAGGCGCCCCTCTGAGAGCACTTGGGAAGGACGGTAGGGACAGACCTCGAGGCCGTGCATAGGGGGGATGGAACCCGGGGAACAAAGGGCACAAGAGCCAGGCTGGAGGAGGCCACACTGACTGGAGAAGGACCAGGGAGGGACTCGCAGCAACGCGTGCGGAACTGTAAGGGATAGATCCATCTTTACACAAACCCGGGCTACAGAGGCTTCCTCGCAGCAACGCGTGCGGTCGTCCGCGCAGAGAAAACCACCCAGAGAGTCACCAAGGACTCTGAGAATACCGCCATTCTGGAAAGGGAGCGGAAGGCCAGGGAGGGAGACCCAAACAGCAGCACAGGGACTTTCCCTACCCTTGTGGGCCTCCATCAACCAGCTCGACAGGTTGAAGCGCCAGCGGCCGAGGATCCAGGGGGCCTTGCACCAGGCTTCTACAAAGTCCTCTTCCGAAGCCATCACAAGACAAAACGAGTTTCGGTGAACCAAAGAGATGCGAGTCGAGGCCTAGAGCCCCCAAGAGTCCACAAACCGTTTAAAGATGGGGAGAGGAGGCTTCCCATATCCAAAACGCGCAACAAGGGTCCACTTCAAGCAAGAAACATCATCTGCAAAAGCCTCCGCAGGGATCTCCACCGATAAGAACGAACCCTCCCTGGACACCCGCGAAGCCGCCGAGCTCACTTCCGGGAAGCAGGCCTTCCAATATTTGCCGGGGGAGGAGACCAGCGCCTCCTTGAAGGAGACGGGATTCCGAGGCCAGGGCGGGGGGCCAGGGAGAGCCTGTGGGAGGGAGGAGCCAGCCGCCGGGGGGACGGGAGAGGCCACACGGGCCGAATGGGCCGGAGGAAATGCCGCGAGACCGGCACCGGGAGGCCTAACGGGCGACTCAATTCGAAATTCCCCTGGCGCGTGGAGCGCGTTCTTTTACTGATACATCTTTCTGATAAATCATTGTGTAAATAATTTCCCTAATCAAATCAATGTATGCGAAAAGATGAAAACCAATTTATAAAATAAATGGAATAGATGGTATTCCATTAGATGATTTTTTTAACAAACATTAATGAAAATGAATTAAAAATGTAGTGGTTGATTATTTATATAATATGAATGAACATTCTCGTATCCATCAATATCACGAAGGAGGATGGAATCATTTCGAGAATATTGATGACCCACAACAAGATATATCAAATTACAACGAATTAGATGAAAAACCATTTTAGGAGGTTTATAAAAAATTATTTGAATATAATAAATATCCTTATTCTATTTTGAGTATTACAAAAAATATTTAAAAAAAGATGTAAAATTAATTACTTTAAAAAAAATTACTGATAATGTTTCACACAAAACAAAATGTTAGTGGAAATATTTTTTCATAGGTAATTCATTAAAAACATTTCTAAATGAAATTTATAAAATAATTTCAAAAATATGATGTCATAGGTCATATTCAAAATTTATTTTCAAAAAATTTAATTTGATAAAATTTATAAACTATTTAATTTTGAAAAAACATTTTATAATATGTGATCCATCCAAATACCTAATGTTTAGGAAAACAAATATGGGGTGTAATATTAATGATTTTATTTTTTAGAGATCTGGGTCATTTTCAAATATTTTAAAATACCGTTATTGGTAAATCCACATCAAAAACTAGTATTACATTTTAGTTTTGAAATTTGTTAATGTTTATTAAAATGACCATTGAAAATAATTCAGAATAGAGTTTTATGAAGTAGATAATTTTTTAGGAGGGGACTAAAATTTATTCATTGAAGAAAATATTTTTTGGAAAGAATGATAGTTATTCTATAAAATTAATTTTTTTATTAAAGAAGGCATTTCATCAAAGATAATGATATTGATGATAAGAAGTAAATTCCCTTGAGAATAAGATAAAATAATATAATAAAAAATAAATAAAAGGATAATGGATCACATAATATTGTATTAAATTTGAATTTTTTTACACAATCTAATGTAATTTGAGTGATAAAAATGTGACAGTTCAGGAAACAATTAAATCAAAAACCATTTAATGAGATAGATGTATTGAAATTGAACAAATAATATCATTAATGAAATGTATTTTATGGTGTGATGAATAAAATAGGGTTTGTATATAGTATATTCCCCCCATCATAGACCACTGATTGATGTCCAACCCGATGATCGCACTATACATTGGGCACACCTTTTTTAAAGCTAGTGGAAGTCGTCTAAGAATTGGGGGACTAAGGTTATACTGTTATGATTATTTCCCCATATATAAAATGTCCTAATAATATTAAAATAACAAAAAATCATCCAAATTATTGTATGAAATTATAAAAAATAATTTCGACACTATATAATAAAATGAAATGTAGTAAAAGCACAAACAATCATTCAATAAAAAAATATCGATCTACAAGTAATAAAATCACATATACAATATAAACAACAAAAAATATATACACTAATGTGTACATGAAACTATAAGGCATGCTCATAACCAGTGTTCAGAACTATGTAGTGTTGGTCCATCATAATACAAAGTTTCCGCACAAGTGGTATCACTTGATTATGCAATCATTAGAGTCCTTAATATCCGTTGATAATCCTTTATCAATATAAAATAATAAATAAATTCTTCATGGTTATCCAGGTTCACATATATGGGGTGAGAGTTTAATATTAAGAGGCCATAAAAAATCATGAACCTATATCATACTATCATCAGTTGATTCTCACGAAATATGTCCTTCCTAGCTAATACACCACATGAGTAAAAAATTTATTTAAATCCACCATTAATAATTTGTTCAATGAAATTAATAATAAATAAAATAAATAATACAATACCTCGAGCTTGATTTCCACCCAGTATTTAACATACCTCCTTTGGCCAGTTCTGGAAATGTCTATGCCCAATAAATATCACCAAAAATGGATTCTTGTCCACTCCCCAATATCACTTGTACTCACCAACAAAAAATTAAAGGTAAAAATCACAGTATTATATTGATATCATATAAGTAATAAATTCATTAGGATACTTGGAATCCTTGGGGTAATAAATAATAAGTTTTATACAAGTGGAACTAGGAAGTAATGTCATCATTTCCCATTCTTATCCAATTTCATATTCCTGCATCCCCATCATTATGAAATCTTGACTTTGATAACCATAATGAATTCTTAAGGAAAAGATAATTATTAAATATATATTAGGAATGATATCTATATATGATAATATATACACATCTATAAATCTTTAGTTTTATGTCATTTCCATAATCATATCTGGGAAATAAATTCATAGTGTGGTCAATGGATCCTAGAGAGTACACTAGGCAGCAATTAGGATGGTCATTGATTACATCTGAGATGTCACAAACATATCATGCTAAGGATCAATATGGCCATTAGGAAACCTTTAAAATCATCAGGATTATAGAATTCTAGGAACTCAAGGTGATATAAAATGAATGATGGGATTTAGATTTGTACTCAGAAACCTCCTGTATTTTTTGATGTATAAATGAATTTAAAAACACAAGAAAATCTAGAAATGGAAGCATAAAATATTTCATCCTCATATCACTAGACATTTAAGACTCTATTATTGTTGGTTACTTTTAATAAAAAAATAAAATTATAGTTCAAATATAATTTTCATTAATTAAAGGATAAATCCTAATATGTTAAGAATTCATCTTGATATATAATTTATATAATACCAAAAATTACATAGTTATAAATATAGATATTATTTATTAAATGTGGAACATTCTAGTTTATTTATTTATGATTTATGTGGAACTAAAATCTGATACTATAGATATGTTTTGTTGAGTCACAACTGTAAAATTAGTTGATGGAATCATGTCACTTCTGTACTAATATTTCATTGATAATTACTATTTTTTAATATAAATTTATGTAATTAAACAATTGATACATAAATTGATTGTGGAAGGTTAACTAAACACCACATTCTATATTATTAGCAATGTAACTGAAGAATGTTTATCTATGGTGTACTCATGGGATCAGATGCATTAATTTTGGAATTAGTGTACCCACTATTTGTTAATCAATTAGAAGGAACCCACTTGGTTCCTATAGTTCATCATGCATATAGAGGTATCCCTATTGGGTTTATTGAAATCAACACTTAAATGGTGTCACACCATATGGGACCCTATAGCTCAGAATGAAAATATAGGATTCCCAGTTTGGATCCTCAGTTATAGATAAGTATCTCAATATATTACTAATATCTAAGTGATTGTAAATCCCACTACCTTGTCTAAATAATCCCATGTCCCAACAAACCAAAAAGTAAAAACCATAAAATGTAGTTTCCCACATTCCCATCCCCTTTTCCTGTCACTATTTCCTGGTCTGACCACCGAACATATCTATTTCTTCAAGTTTCATCCCCAACCTGATAGCTAAATACTATCTAGAACTTCATAAATTGATGAACATGGTGAACACATTCCAATCCCCCCAGATATTCTAATGATCCTCTTTAGGGTCTCATCACATGTGTCTCAAAAGATACCATTGTATTTTTAAGAGGAATAACCTATGAATCATAAATTAGTCACTGTGAACTTCCACTTTATCTCCTCAAATAACAAGAAGGGGGGACCATCAGAATATACATTGAGTAAATCTTAAAATGTACATATTTTTTCCAATCCTGTATCAGTTGGTGTAAAATCCCCACACCCTTCAAATGGAAAATAAGCGTTCAATACACATGGTGTATCCTATGTACATAAAATATACTCAAAAATAAATACCTGGGTAATGTACTTCAACATGATTAGTAAATAGACTTTTTTACAAATGTACAATTACTAGATCAGATCATAGATGGGGTCTGTCTATATTCTAAATCTTATATAAGACACGCCTAGGTTGTGTCCACAAACTTCGATATGGTTATGTCAATGTTACTTGGGATATCAACCATGGTAGCTAGACACATGGTTTTGTAATTCTACATAGTGTTTATATTGAGTATGTATATTTTAGTTCTATATAATTCATCTTCCTAGAAAAGGAATAATAAATTTTATGTGTTCATGAATCAAGATGTCACACGATCATGTTTTCCAAATAAAAAAACCCTACAATGTTTTCAAAACCAATTTTTCCATGAGGCAGAATAGATCGAACAATTAGGGTAACTCAGTAGACATTATATTGAAATAAGAATTTAAAAAAATTATCTCGAGGATTAAAAATCATGAATAGTTCTAACTAGTGTTGGAAATGACAGTGCATCACTCTAATATGAGATTTGTAGTTACCAAATAATGATCCCACATAACCAAATCTATATGATGGCATATCCCATTTTCCCCGTCACTCCCTAATTCTCTTTATCCTTATCCTTCTCTAAACCAAGTAGAAACAAATTCTATAGATGGTGTACAATAGAATCCATGGGAGAATATGGGTAATGTAATTAAAATTTAATAATGATATAATAAAAAAAGAATATAAAAATATATGTCTCATTCTTGAAACCATTTCTTAACATTAGAATATGACTTACATAATAAATCCCAATATTTTGACTCAAAAATAGAGTAGGAATATCATTTAAATAGTTCTTTACATGTATAACATCATTCAATAAATCTTGAATAACATAATATTTAATTAATTAAATAATTAATATTCATCTATATTTAAAATGTCTCATATTTCCAATAATCTCCATTCATAGTGAAATCAACCTATCATGGTCCAAGAGTGTGGTCAAACGTTTTTCCAATATTATCATCCAGAGGTATATATCTATTTTAACAATTACAAACCCTTGAAATAAAAGATTAAAAATGTAAACCACTTAAAAACCATTAAAAATATGAGTATTTATGGTATCCTAACTATTACACTTATAATCCTTAAGAATAATTAGTTGTCTTCCAACTTCCAATATAAAAAAAATCATTCAGTAATACATACACAAATCATTTTTTTCTACTTGAGAATGATAATCTTGTTTCTTGTCCCAACATTGAGGATTTGGTGTATAACCATTCAGTGGTAAATCTACCTCATTCCATGATCAGTAAATTACTAAGATGATGCAGGATGCACTCATTCATCATTTGATAACTCGACACCATCCAAGACTCATAAGTATCGTAATAGTGATTCATACCTCAAAATTCATCCTAAATTGGATGATTCTGATCCAAAACACTTCCTTCCTTCATAGTCACCTATCAAAAAACATATTTAGTGGTTTACAACCCATTTTTATGAGGATATAACTATATCATAAACCAAACTATTATAATTATAATATCACTGTGAATGACCTTATATACCCACTATTGATTAATCCTTACCATTAAATTATAAATTAAGATGAATTACATATATCACACTCTATCCATCATTGATCATAATGAATTTCATAGACAACCCTACTAATTTCTAGGATTTAACCTACAATATCAAAACCCCATATGTTTTCTTTTTTAGATAATTTATTCCCTAACAATAACTAAATTTTAAATCATAACACGAGTTATCATCTTCAAATGGATAATGCTTCACCCAAACCACTTATCTTACCATATAGCTCTCTTCAAGCTCATACTCCTAGGGATCCATTACCAAAAATCAAAAACAACCATTACCACAATATTTCTTTGAAACAATTATTCTTCTCCTCACACATATATGCTCACTAAATTACAAATGAAATGGTGTCATAAACAAATGGATCCAAGTTCTCTTATCTCACCAAACATAGTTGGATTATAAAATTATATATCTTGATCAAGACACCCAAATTACATTTCTTATATACACATCACACCAATGGTATAATGATAATTCTTCTTGGAACATCAGTATCAATATTCTTGGAGATCACATGTAACTTCTATTTAAGATTTACCCCTTAGTTGTTCCTTTATTAATCAAAATATTACCCAACCCAAAACGTCATTATATTATTTTAGGGTCTCATCGTTTTTCTATAGAGTTTTAATCTCATGTCATTTGTTAACCATCATCTGTTGGAATTTTATCTATGACCATCTACTGACGCTCTGACCAAGATACAAAAAAACAATCCACCCATAAATAGGATCGAGAACCTAACTAACCAACCAATTAATGCTTCCCTAATACCAAATTTCTCTACATGAATCATCTGAAAAAATAATAATTATCATTTCTTGGAGACATACTCTATAATACATCCCATGCACTGGCCACATAGAAAATACACCACCCTTCAAGCTACATCAAAAAGCTCCAAATCACATGCGAATAACAACAATGGGTTTCCTTGTTTACACATGCTTCCAACTCATAGAAGGATTAGTTGAAACTAAGGGCCTCTAGGTCTCTTATGACTCCCTATATGTATAGTCTCACATTTGGGTCACCACCTCTAACTAAAAGGCTGATTCATCTCCAACATGTGGTTCATATCAAATTTTAATTATAAAAAATGGGAAGAAACCTAATTAACTTCTCTACTATTACATGATAATCAAAATTCATGGCATCCCACTCTAATGGTGGTAATTTCATAGGTTGGTTGGGAATATTGACATATGATGTTCAAATGAAAGTAAAATGTGTTTAATTATATGACTTTTCTAGTCAATGTTAAATTCATAAACACCGTATAAGTTGTCATAGTAATCCCATTTATGAGAATAACATTAGTAATATAATAATTTATGGTATGATTATAAATATTTAACCATTTATGAAATAACCTGTAATGAATTGTACTACCATTAACTTATCCTATTTGACATCTATATATAGGGTCACTCCCTAGGGGTTCATATATTGAATGTCAACTGTACCCACACAATATCATCCCAAAAATATTTATATTAAACCATACACACATTTCAGTTAGGATGAATTTAATTCGAAAATATATTGGAAAAAACTGTACATACGGTTACTGAAACATTAAATAATCCAAATTGATTATCAATGACATGTGATGGCTTCAACATGTATGAACAATGTGCCCTACCAATATAGTTTCATCACTACACATCCCTTGCATTAAGTCTGAGTCGTCATTCTCCCCATCAAAAATATCATCGTATACCAAATGACCTTCCATTATATGTAAATATATATACAATTTGGTATATTTATATAGAATTCCACCAAGTATATATATGGGAAAATGTTTAATGGTTGGGTCATGAAACATTAATTAACTAAGACTCTATCATTAATTAAATTAGTAAATCTTAGTCCTATAACATGAGGATCACACATGGCAGATAAGATGCATGTGATACCTATTTACACTACTATCTAAGAGTCAAATACAATCATTTTCCTATTTTTAATGGGATAAGGGCTATAAATCCATCAATATTAATAAATTACAAACTACATGTGAATCACTAGGCGAATAAATCATATCCAACCACGATAATGCTAACAAAAAAAAACCTTGTCTCCTTAGATACATATACTAACTTACTATACATTTTTATCGATCATCAATCATGATATACATTCTAGGATATTATGATTTTCTAATAATCATGACTAAAAATCCACAATGATGAAAAAATGAAATCAAACTACTCTAATTTCAATTTATATTTTCCCACCATCTTGAACCACTATCAAATGATTGAAGTGATTGTTTCCAATATACCTTAGTGCATCCCTCTATAAAAAAAATGGTTTCAAACAGTTACTGGGGGTTTAATATGGTTTTATTAGGAAACTATTCCCCCATATCAGAGTGAAAAAATATAGTAAAATAACCATGAATTATACATATCAGATCCCACGAATAAAAAGAATAATTTAAACTATCTAAAATATATTTGAATACTTACAAGGCTTGAACGACCATTCCATATAAACAACACTTGTCTCCCACTATGAAAATGTCATGACCTGTCCACAGGGGCCTGTACCGTGACTACCCCAAGCCATCCTTCAATAGGATAGGGGCTGATGACTAGCACCAAAAGGTGTATTCCTTAAAACCGAGAAGGCATTACCTTTATAACCTGTAAACACACACATCCAAGCACACAACACGGTGTGAACACAAATAAATTTTAAAGTAGAAAAGAGTGTGTATAGTAAGAACAAGGGGCCAAAATACAGTCCCAACTGGAATGTACAAGTAAACCAGAACAAATCTTGTGAATACCCGCCAAGGATCCTACCTGAATGGTGGGTACATCTACCGATCAGTTATCACTGTGGTACGCCACGTCTAATGTCCACCTCCGAGATACCTCCAGTCTTGGTACTCTTATTCTCAGTTAGCGGTATCCGTCATCTGCACTAAAAAAACAAGGTGTGGGCGTTTCCCAAGCAGGGGTGAGTATAACTATATTCAATAGGAACCTCGAGACCCTCAAAGTTATCATAAAACCAACAAAAGATAAACATAAAATCATGAAAACATATGGTATCTCTACTTATGTATATTATCATACATATACCTATGTTATCATGTAAACCAATCACAATCATGAGGTAACACAAGGCCCAAAACATAACCCAAGTACAAATATTTCACGTAGTAAATAATAACTCGAAGGTAAAAACATAAGGGTAAGTACACAAGGGTAACTCCATACAGAATAATACCATGAAGGTATCACCATTAGGGTATGTACCACAAAGGTACCCCACACAGATGAAAACCTCAATGGTTTTACCACAAAGGAAAGGACTCAGCTCACACCAGGTATAACATAGGTACGGTAGTAGAGATGATTAGATTTAACTATTGAATCGTATTACTTTGTTAAGAGGCAGACCCACGTAGAATCCTAAATCATCTGACCCACATACGATCATAGTACAACAGACCCACGTAGTATCCTAGAGTTTTCCCACACAGATTTCTAGAGCGGATCAAGGTGAGACTCTCGAACACAGACCCATGAAGGATCCCAAAGCACAGACCAACATAGTATCCAAAATCACATACCAACATAGGACCCTTTTCTCATGTTACAGCCAACTATAGGGTTCTTGCACTAAGCTCGCATGATTCAGTAGGGTCCAATACTCAAGCCACAGATTGATACTATAAGTACCACTAAGTCCCATGAAGAAGTATCCCAAAGAAACACCACGTGATAGGGGTATCAATGCAATAAATGGTACATCAATCGAACGCCCGGTCTGTATGTTATTGGATTTTAGTCTAGAGGGCCCGGTTAGATTCGTGTCTAATCCAACCTGGTGTACCCCAACATTATCCAAAAATCAAGTGGGGTATACCAAAAGGTCCATTTTGATCAAAGGCTTATGGTGCCACAAACTATTTGTGAAACGGATGCCCGTAGCTCATGATATGGCCATAAGAATGAAATGGGTTGAAGTTGGTCCGGGTCCGGCCCTAGGTCTGACCCGGCCCGCTGGGTCTGGCCCGGCCCTTAGGGAGTCCCGTTGGGCTCACGGCTGGCCAGTCAGCCCACCGCCTCTACGCGGTGCGGTCATGCACCGTGCCATCACCGGCAGCCGACATCGAGCTGACCTCCCTCACCCTGCCCCACGACATAAGGCACCGGCTCCAACAAGCCCCGTAGCACGAACGTGCCGCCACCTCCCCTTCGCATGGCCGACTACTGCCAGTGGTGCGGTCATGCCGTCATGTTCTTCGCAGCCGGCCAGAGTGTCGGCTGCCGTTCTAGTGCCCTTCGGTGTCGGTCGCTGACATGGTGTTCGGCGATATCCTTCGGGTCACTGGTTGTGCCCAGGAGGCCCGATATTCATTCTGAAAATTTCCGCACTCGCCTTTGGAGGTCTCCAACGATTCAAGATCTTACCATGAAGGTCATTATCTCGGAGTGTTTCCAAAATTATTTGTAAATGATAAGCATGCTCTTCCTCAGTAGCCGAGTAGATCAGAATTTAGTCGATGAATACTACTACAATGTGATCAAGGTATGGTGGAAAGATATTGTTCATGAGTCCCATGAACACTGGTTGAGTGTTGGTCATGCCGAATGGAATAACCAAGAACTCATTGTGGCCATAACGACATCAAAAAGATGTCTTCTGCACATCCTCATCTCGTACTCTGAGCTGGTGATAGCCTTACCTGAGGTATATCTTCGAGAACCACCGTGCTCCCTTCAGCTGATCAAAGATATTTTCAATCCTCAGGAGTGGGTACATGTTCTTTAGAGTCATCTGGTTCAGGTGCCGATAGTCAAAAAAAATTCTCAAGCTCCCATCCACTTTCTTGGTGAACAAAATCGGGGCTGCCCAAGGAGAAACACTGGGCTGGATGGATCCCTTACCCTGCAAATCCTCTAGTTGTACACGCAGCTCACAAAGCTCCACGGGAGACATCCAATATCTGGTGTAGATATCAGTGTTGTCCAAGGGTATAAGTCAATGTAAAAGTCCACCTCTCTACATGGAGGTAGACCTATAACATTACCAGAGAAGACATTCACGTACTAGTCCACCACTACTGGAAAACTCGTATTCTCCACATAAACCGCTCTGAGGGTAAGTCTAGCCAACTGATGAGTGATCGAATGCACTCTCTTTTGGGTTATTCAATCTTGTGCTTCAAAGGATCCCTCCTCGTCGGTGACGGTAAACCTAGTCCCATTTGTGCAGACACACCGCACTTTGCGCCTAATCCAGTCTATCCGAGCATGGACTGTAGATAACCAGTCAATACCCATGATGACACCATAATGCCTCGAATCCACTACTAGGAGATCCTAGACGAAGCTCTCTCCTCCTAGAGTAAGCTGACACTATCAGAACTATTTTTTAATCATTGAATAATCTCCCATTGGATTCTATAGCCGTAATTATTGAGCCAATGGCTCCCTCAGAATCACCATGCTCCGACTGAGGGAAGTTTCAATAAAATAATGACTTTCACCTGTGTCTATGAGTACTGAAACTAAGGTTGAGTAGACAAATATCATACCTCATATCATATCTGGAGTGTCGTGGTCATAATCCTTATCTTCTTAATGCTTAGCTCACCCCTTTCCACCTATTCCATGTGGACGGGGTAGACCACCTGGTGGTGGTGGCGGTAACACCTCGAATCATCACCCACTACCAGATACACAACCATCTCATCTGCGACGTTTTCTTACTCCATGAGGACCTCCTCGGTCAAACCTCTATCTCTGCCTGGGTGGTCCTTCGACCATCTACTGATCATCCGTACGACGAATCGGGTAGTCACGAGCCATGTGACCCTGCCCGCCGCTTGCGTAACACTTACTACTCCTCACATATCTGGATTTGTCTTTGGTTCCCCACACAACCGACCTTGAATTCTTTGATCATCCACCTATAGGTCTAGTCCTCTTGAACCTCTGTGACATCTGTCTGCTGCCAGCTGCAGAAGACTCTTCTACATGGCACCCAGTGGTGCGTCTTGCTACTGGCGATTGTTGAGAAAGAAAACTCTCCACTAATAGGGCTTTCTCTAACACCTCTTTCTGCATCAGGATGATGGGAGAAATCTTATAATCCCTGATCTCCCGCCTGATTCCCTGCTCTAAGGTCAGGGCCTTGAAAAATGGGTCCCACACCATATCAGAGGAGTATCATGAGAGGTCCGTGAACCTCACTGAGTACTGAGCCACAGTCATGATGCCCTGCTGTAGATGAAGATGCCCTTGTATGTGCATTGTGCGTAGGGTTGCTGGCACAATCGCCTCCCCAAACAGGCTCTCAATATCTTCCTAGAGAAGTTTCACCTCCTCATGAGCCTAGAGAATCAAGCTCCACCATCTTCCAGCTGGTGCCTGTAGAAGACTGGAGGCAAGGATCGCCATGAGATAAGCTGGTGTCCCTACCAGTCATAAGACTCTCACCACTGCCTCCAACCAATCCTTAGCCACCTGTGGGTCCTTCTCACCCCTAGACCTGGGTGGATTCTAATGTTGCACCTTGTGAAATGCGCTCAAGTGGGATGAAACCTCTTCTACTAGGGATGGTGGCATCGGTGGCCCAATGGATAATTATACCCCTTGTGACTTTGCTAGTTCCTCTACTGATAAAGGCCCCTGAACCGAGGCCTTGTCGCTCGGGGGTCTATCATCGTGTACTATACCTGTAATCATAGCTAGCTATCTTCATGGAGGCATCATTAAAATAAAACCGGTGTGCCGTAGTCAATAAGTTATACCTGGTGATCTGAATCAAAAAGAACACAAAGAAAAGTTTTTCAAAACACGCACACAATTAATGTTTTCATGCACGGAGTCAGAAATCATAAGTCATGGTCCTAGTGTATGGATACATCGACCACCACACCAACACTGGATTCCCTAAAATGATAACCAGACTCACTACACTTAACTTTATTTCCATTAAAAATATTAGATTCCAATTTTCTATGGTATAACCGACTCCTACGATACCAATTTGTCACAACCCATCCCCCGAGGCCCGTACCGTGACTACCCCAATCCCACCATCCATAGGATTGGGGTTGGAGACTTGCACCAAAATGTGTATTCCCTAAAACCGGGAAGGAATTGCCTTTATAACCTATAAAAACACACATCCAAGCACATAGCATGGTATAAACACAAGTAAGATATAAAGTAAAAAAGAGTGTGTATATAAAGAAAAAGGGGCCAGAATACAATCCCAACTGGAAAGTACCAAAAAACTGGAAAGTACAAGTAAACCAGAACAACTCCTATGAACACCCGCCAAGGATCCTACCGGAAGGGTAGGTATAGCTCTTGATCGGTCGTCACTGTGGTACACCTCGTCTAATGTCCACCTCTGAGCTACATCCAGTCCTGGTACTCTCGTTCTCAGTCAGCGTGGTCTGTCGTCTTCACCAAACACAACAAGGTGCGGGTGTAGACCGTGCAGGGGTGAGTATAACGATAGTCAGTAGGGACCCAGAGACACTCGATGGTCTCACAAAACCCACAAAGGATAAACCACAATGAATAAAAACATCTGACATCTCTACATAGGAATATGCTCATACATATACGTAAGTTATCAAGTAAACCCATCACAATCAAGAGGAAACACAAGGCCCAACTCTTAGACAAAGTACAACTATTATATATAGGAAATAATACCATAAGGTAACACCACAAGGGTATGTACCACAATGGTAACACCACACAGAAGAATACCACGAAGGTATCACCACGAGGGTAAGTACAACAAAGTAACGCCACACAAAAGAATACCACGAAGGTATTACCATGAAGGTAATGACTCAGCTCACACCAGATATAACATAGGTACGATAGTAATGATGATTATATGTAACTACTAAATAATCTTACTCTGTTAAGTGTCTGACCCATGTAGGATCTGAAATCCTCAGACCCACGTTGGATCCTAGTACAACAGACCCTCGTAGGATCCTAGAGTAGTCCCACGTGAATTCATAGAGTAGATATAGGTGATAATATCAAACCCAGACCAACTTAGGTTACCAATACATAGACCCTCATAGGATCCAAAATCACAGACCCACATAGGATTTTTTTCTCATGTTACCGCCAGCTACAGAATTCATGCACTAAGCTCGCATGATTCTGGTAGGGTTAGCTTTTCAAGCCAAAGGTCGATACTCAATGTGACATGAAGCCCCATGATGAAGAATCCCAAAGGACTGAAATGTGATAGGGGTCTCAATGCAACAGACTGTACATCAATCAGACGCCTGGTCTGTATGCTATTGGCTTTTTTGACCCGAGGGCCCGGTTGGATTCGTGTCTGATCCAACCAAAATGTACCCCAAATTTCTCAAAAAATCAAGTGGGGTATACCAAAAGAACAGTCTCGATCCACAGTTTCAGGCATTGAGGACAGTCCATCAAATGGATTCTCGTAGCTAAAGATATGGTCATAAGAACGAAAAGGGTCGAAGTCGGTTTTGGTCCTGTCGAACCCAGTCTGACTTGGCCGCTAGGTCCGACCTGGCCCTCTGGGTCTGAATCGGCCCGCTGGGTCCAGCCCAGCCCGCTAGGTCTGGCTCGGCCCACCAGCGCGACCAGCTGGGCGACCCACGTTGGGTGGCCTGCGGGGCGGCCCGTAGTGCGGTGGCCCACTAGTTTCGCGGCTGGCCGGTCGATCATCCTCCTCTATGCGACAAGGTCGTGTGCCACACCATCACCGGCGGCTGTCAGCAAGCATTCTGCCCTCGCCTCACCACCGCAGCACAAGGCCACAACTCCTGCACACCCGACAGCGTGAACGTGTGCCGCTGCTACCCCTTCACATAGCGTGCCGCTGCCTACCACCGCCCTTGCTCAGCTGCAACCAATGGGCCGCGACCCTTATTTGGTGGCATGGTCATGCTTCCATCTTTGTCGCAGCTGGTTGGAGTGTCGGCTGCTACTCTCAAGCCCTTCGGTTTCAGTCTCTTTCGCGGTCACCATCGACGTTCTTAGGGTCACCAGGTGTGCCCCGGTGGCCCGATCTTCATTCCGAAAATTTCTACACTCGCCTTGGGACGTCGCCAACTATTCCAGACCCCCAAATATTCACATAGGTTGTGGAGTAGTCGGGCCGTGTTTGTTTGGACCACACCCTCCATTTTAGAATTGTAGCATGCGACTTAAATGTTCTTGATTCGTGAAGAACGACAAGAATGGGGTAAGTGTGTATACAAAAAACAATAAACCCTACCTCGATTGCTCGTTGGACATATCGTGAGATGAAGTCTGTAAAGGCAACGAGGGTGCAAAGATCGTCACTTCTGCTACACGGTTCTGAAGTCGGGATCATGCGTCATCCTCGTTCTTGATTTTGAAGTATGTTCTTCCTTGGTGAGGGTGTTCTTCGTTGGAGGAAGTGTTTCTTCCAAGTTCTCCCAACTCTCACCTTTTTCAAACACTTCCATAATTCCCCCAAAATTTTATAGCCCACATATTAAATTAAGTTTTATTAATTTAATTAGAGGTCGCGATTAATTAATTTGATGTTGGCATAATTATTTAATGGATGGTGGCACAATTAAAGTGGAGGAAGTCCAAGAGTTATCTACCATTAAAGGGGGAGTTCAAGGGTCCAGTGGTCCCCACCAATGAATTTAAATTGGGGGTTTTCTAGTTTGGGTGGTCCCTCCCTCCATAAATCAAATAGAGAGGTTTCAAAAGAAACATAAAATGTTAATTATTTTATTTTTCTTCTTCCCCCAAAAAGTGAAAAACTATCTTCCACCCTCAACTTACTACGATCGAGGTGAAGGTCTGCTTAAGAGATTATTGGTGCTGTGAGTTCAATAGTGTCCTCATATTTCAATTCTGGGAACTGGTTTAAAAGTTACAAAACACCACTATCACGTTTACTAAACATTCACCAAAAAATGTTCAGAACTTCATTTTGGGCACTCCGAGCCTCAGAATCACGCACCATTAATTTAAGCGGACTCGTAAAAATCCCATATAAATAAAAAAATTAGATGGAATTTTTGAGTCTTTACAAAAAATCCCATAAAAATAGTAATAAATTAAAATAATTATAGTAGCATATATAAGAAACTCTATGTCATTCCACATACCTAATCTCAAGAACCCTATTTAGCTTCTCTATCCTGATCATTGAAATCCATAGAATGATCCCTGCTCGATCATGAAATACCAAGCCTCCACCAAATATCTTAGTCATCAATAATCATACTCAAATAATACATTATTTATTCATATATAGGGGTGGTAAATGAATCTTAATTGGAAAACCCCAGTGGTGAACCCTTAACCCGCTTTCACAAGAGGATGGTCACAGAATATACAAAGCCTAGCCAAGGAAAAATAATTAAAAATCTAAATCAAAAGAATAAGTTGTCCATTTTTCTATGATTCTAAAAAATAAATTAAATATTTATCATTGAACCTTAATCTTGTTTTCTACATGATTCTGACCCTACATTCCTTGGGTAGAGCTAGAAGTGTTTGTAACAAACTATGCATCTATAATGGGATTCAAGTCATCACCAAAATATATATTGTACTCAAAACTAATAAATATATATTTGAATTAATACTATCATCCAGATAACCTATTTGTATTTAATCAATTAGGATACTAGGTTTTTGTAGAATACTACAATGGTTGTGTGTAACCATTTGAACCTTGACAGATCTTGACAATTAATATTCTAGTTTGAGGTCAAATTCAAAGGTCCATGTATTGAGATAATAATATGTCTCAAAAATGGAATTATTTAAAAAGGGGGTGCTCAATAATAAATATATAAATATAAGGATTAATTTATAAATAATATATGATAACATTGAATCCATAAATGATAAGTTATATGGTTTATTATGAGTTATTTATGTGTAATTCAATCTAGGTGAATTCAACGAATCATATGAAGAACTATATGTATCAATCAAGTTTATCATCATTATCCTCATGGATTTATAAGAAAACTAATTTTCAGAGGAAAAAATTCACCCATAAACCTCTATTGTCTATGTATCCTAGAATTTTAGGCATCCTAAGAGATAAGCTAACAAATATGGGTTTCTAAGATTCAGTCGACAACCTACAATGTTTCCTGATATAAAGAGGAATCCATGAATGATTAAGCATTCATAAAATTGTATAATAAAATATTGGATCCTTATATCACTAGGAATCCATTTATCTTCAAAAATTGATTACTTTTAATTCAAAAATTAAATTAAAGTTAAAATTCCATTTAAATTAATTATTAGATATATAATAATATCTTAGGAATTCAACAAAATATATTAATTATTTCCTATATCTAGATACATAATTATAACTATAAAAATTATTTTGTTTATATAACTTAATCCTTTCTATCTAAATTATTATTTGGGAGGAACCAACAATGCATGAAATAGATATGGTGGGTAGGGTCTTAAGTGCCCTTTGAACCCAAAATATAAGATCCCAAACATTTCTAGAAGAGTCATGAGCTTGTTTATAGGTACTAATCATAATTTGATTTAATTTTTTGGGTGGGTTGTACCAAGGGTGAGTTTCTTGGAAAATTTTATAGTGTAGGAATGATATGGGGTAGTTCAGAGTAGATGCATGGTTTTCCCAAACTGTACACCAAACTCAAAAACTATGTGAACCAATATAGAGGGGAATCAAAGGGATAGATAATGGTTTGAAAAACTATTTTCCCTTTTAGTAGTAAACATGGGAAACCATTAGTATAAGAGTATGGTTATGATACATAGTTAGGGGAAACTATTATCCCTATAAGAGAAACTTTATGCATGGGATTCTAAACACCCAAAAATTAAAATAAATTTTTTTGAACACCCATATTATATCTTATAACCCATAACTCAACAGTAAAACATCTTATCTAATTTTATTAGGTTTTCGGAATTATTACATGACTTTAAAACATCCGTACGTGGAGAAATGAAGATCCATTGAAGGATATACACATCTCTAGGTATGTGGTATCTTCTTGATTAGATCTCTATCTATCATGCTCTTCATTTCAGATAAAAGATGAATGTTTTAGCAAACTTTGGAAAGAGTTTAGATGTAGGATTCATGGATATTGGTTCCTTTTATCATGGCTCTTGTATCTAAATATTAATATACTTCTTCATCATGCTCTTGATCATTCCACATAAATTGTGAATTTTCATTGTTGATCGTTTATCAACAATAATAAGGCATGCAGTTTAAGTTAAAATCCCATAGTCTTGAATTCAAATTGAATATAATTGTTTTTAAATTTAAATAATTCTTTTTCAACTCAATATCTAATTGAATAATTTAATTAGTATAATAATTTATCAAATATGGAATTTGAATTAATTAATGTAAATTTGGATTGTGGAAATGCATTAATTAATTTTTGAAGTAATTAATTGATATTTTGATTTTCATATTGGATTAATTAATTGGTAAATTAGTTGATGGATATTTGGATTAAGGAATAGGATTAACTAATTGGTGATTTAATTAATGCGATATTGGGATTTTGAAATCGGATTCTTTAATTGCTGAATTAATTAAGGTGAAATTGTGATTATATAATTTTAAATTAATATAACTTGAACTAATTTAAAATTAAGGCATCTGATAAGGGTGTATTTACTTTAGTGGTTAGATTAGTTATGTGGATAAATAATGTAAAATGGTTTAATAGGGAATTTTTATATTATTCTATGTGATCAAATTGGAAAACTAGGCTTGTGATAAATTTTGATGGTGCCTTGATGTGAAAATTTTGTAAAATGGAAAAAAGTATATTCAAATAGAATGATTTGATATATGTGATATATTTAGTGAAAATTTTATATTGGACACAGATTAAGGATCCAAATACCCATGTGTGATAATGGTGTTTTGGATAATGAATGAGGCTCCAAATAATAATGTGTGTATATTCTGCGTGGGAATGGGACTAATGATCAACATACACATATGAGATAGAAAGAGTGGGGCATGGAATGAGGCTCCCAATACCCTTATGTGATATTTTGGTGTAGGATAGTGATTTAGGCTACAAATACCCACCAGGTGTTAACCATGACATTCTACACCAATGAGATGGAATTGGACTATGCTTCTAATTGGACACGATATGTTTGAATGCACTGATAAATGTTGAAAATGATATTGTGATGTGTTTTAGCCACTATCATGGAATAAATATGATATTGAGGGTTAATGTATCTTCAGGAATTGGGGGATTGTGTAGTTAAATTAAATAGTAATAAATTTGATAAGTGTTTACTTATGAATATAGATTTATTCATTCCAAAAATGCATTCAATTTTACTTAATCAATATTAGTTTAGACATTGTTGGCTGTCTCCTATAGATTTGTACTCACACCCTATTGGGGTTGCCTGATCGGTACAAAAATTGACATCATGTTTGAAGGACGTTACAAGGGAAGGAGTCATTTGATAGATGGATGAGTTGGGATGAACCATGTTTGAGAGAACCAGACATTATTCCAAACCCTCTAGGGTTTTTTTATTCTCTTTATTTATTTTGGGTTTTCCACATTTACACATGACACCTACGTGACATGACATATCCACATTTTTGGTTTTGATATTGTATTCATGTTTTATAAATCATTATATATTGGTGTTATTCTTATTATATTTATAACTTTTGGTTATTGTTTGTTTTTTATATTGTTTTACTTATTTAATAATACGAGTATAGTCTATGCAAGATTTATATTAGTGTCTCACTACTATTTGGAAACAATCAGTGTACAAGGAGGCACCCATGAGATCATGTTACTAGTCAGGTGGGGGCACCAATGTTTGGAACCCATGTTGGGATGATAAAAATTGGTATTAAGAGGGTTTGATTTTGTGTTATTTTAAATTACTATTTGGTAAAGGTATACATGATAATAGGACGAGTTAGGACTTTTTCGAGATATCATTCATGGGAGTATCTACCCCATGTATATGGGAAAGAGCCACACAACCTGGGAGATATTGTTGTTATTGATGTATGTGTTGTCACAGTTGGATGTTATTTCACATCGAGTGATGCGCTGGGTTTGTGAAGTGATTATAGTTCCATAGTTTCTGATATTTGACTCATTTTATGATATGTTATAATAATTTAGTATGGAAACAAAATTCTAGGCACTTAGGATATATTTTTACATGCATCATTTTTTTGTCATGAATGGGATAATATATTATAAGTAATTTATCGAAATTGAAATAATTTTTTAATGATTGTGAAATTGAAATGAAAATGGTGGATGATATGAAATTGAATATGAAAAATTATACTGAATTTGAATAATTGTTTTCATAATGTGAAATTGGAAATGAGAACGAGTTTTCAATTTTTTAACCAAGACCTAGATGTGGGATGGTTAAGGGTAGTGATAGCACATTGGTTTTGGTAGAGTGGTGGTGAAATGTGGGATGACTAGTTAGACACTACAATAAATATTTCATGTTAAATGTGTTAATGTGGTGTTACGTTCCAAACGTGTTTATTTTTAATTGATCACATATGGATCCACGATGATTATTATTGATAGGATTACTAGAGGTTATAGCTAGAAATGATCTACCAATAATGGAACATATGGCACAAATAGTTCCAGGTGAAGTTGATAGAGATAATTGATGTGAGAAATATTATTGATTCATATAGTTTAAGGGGAAAGACCCAGAGAGGACCATGAAAAGTATAACTGACTTAAATTTGGAGTTTTAGTTACAATCACCTATAAATATCATTAGAGAGTCTGTAAATGAGTAATCATAGTTATGGATTGATTTCAACAATACTATACATGACCACTTAAACACTCATACTAAGAATAGGGTAGCATTGGATTCTTATATGTTAGTAGGTTTAGAGAAGTGATGGTGGGATTTTTAGGAGTTGAATGGGATAGAAGAAGGTATGGTATGAAAGGCCTTTTTTGGGGAATGTTTACCCATAGAGAATGATATAAGAGAGATACTCTGAGCTAATGAGGTTGATTCATTGTATCATGTCTGTGATGGATTATGTTGGCCGCATCACTGGCATATAGAGCTATGATATAGTGATGGTTGGGGATGGGAATGATATAGAAATGAGTTTCTAGTATGGACATTAATGTGAGGATAAATCAAATGATAATATATATCAAATGAAATGTTTTCCTAATGTGGTTGATCTGTCTCTCATATTTGATAGGAACCTGAAGGTGGCTTCATATGGAGGATAGGTGGATTTTTCTAGATGACCATGGGGTATCTATTCTGATAATTGGAAGAATAATAATGATAATGATAACCAGTACATGACAAATAAGGTTGTCCGAAGGAAATATCAGTTACAAAGGATCTTATCAGAGTACTTTTCTAGTAGTGAGGTAGTTCGGGACACTTTTGTTGGAATTTTCCATGACCACTGGTTGACTGGTAAGATTTCAATAGGATCGTAAATCTATAGAGGTTATATAGAAACCCCTAACTAACTGGTGGTGATGTAGAAGCTAGGAAGAACAAGAGTGTGTTATAGGTATCCTCTACACCAAACCATATTGAAAGATATATTTATATACATTGTGCCGGATGAGGTAGTGGAAGTGGTACTTACGGAAGACAGAGCACATATCAGCAGGGGGTATAGCTGAGGGGACATTTACTACATCACATGTAAAAGGGTCAATACAGTTGTATAGATTTTAGCCTACATATGTGGATGGTGATGATAGACCATTAATGGTTAGATGTACAATTTATGGAGCTTCTACTCTAGCTCATGCCTTAGTTGAATATAATGCCTCTAATCATTTTATATTTCCACATCTTATGAATGGTTTGAATCTAGAAGTGATGATTGTGAGTGGGTTATGATGGTCAATAAACCATTGGGGGTTTAGTTGAGGGAAATGTATTTTTTCTAGGGTTGTTCTCTCGTTTTTGGGGAGTATCATTTTCAATAAGATATTTACATTCATGATATTTCATGTTGTAAAATATTTTTCTATATACACTGATTTGTAGAATTCTAAGATGAAAAATATTGTTACTGTAATAGAGTGATATTTAAATCTCATAAGGGTTAAAATTATATTGACAATGGAGTGTGGGATATAGAGTATGGACATGCATGGCTGGTTTATCAGTATCTTGGGTGCCCACCATGCAGGTTTGAAGTCATTTTCTAGAAGATAGAGGGGAAAATCATGATTTCCTTCCCCCTATAGTAGAAAGGTTCTAGAAAATGTTTCCTAAGGGAATATCTAGATCCCACCAAAGATGGACATATATTTTATTATTGATCAATTTCATGGGGATTATCTAGTTTCTATTCAACCATAAATAATATATCTAACATAGCTTCAAGATATGTAGAATCAACTCGAAGAGTTGATGGTTCATGAGTTTATCCATCTAAGTACATCCTCATAGGGTTATCTAGTTTTTCTTTCTATGATGGATGATGGGGTTTTATTTTGGTGTGTTGATTACTATAAGTTATACCAAATTACCATGAATAACTCATATCCTCTTCCACATATCAATTATCTATTTGACAAGTTGACATGGGATTGTGTCTTCTCAAGGATTCACTTGAGATCATGGTATCATAAATTAATTGTTTGGCCATATGATATACCAATGTATGATGTTAGTAGAACGCATTTTCTTTATGAGTTCGTAGTTACTTTTTCCCGTATAATGAACACACTAGTATTTTTCATCGCCTTGATAAACATAATATTCCACTTGTTCATAGATCAATTTATTGGAGTTCTTATGGATGGCCTCGTGGTGTGATCCATGAATCGGTATGATCAAGACCAAAATCATGAAATCAGGATGAAAAAAATAAGAGAATGTAATATAAATGCCAATCTATATAAGTTAAAATTTTAGAATTATCAGGTGCACATAAAGGGATACATAATATTGGAGGAAGGTGTATAAATAGACATAGTTAAGGTTAATACCGTTGAATGATCAAAATAAGCCAAAAACATTTTTTTTCAGTATCATTATGTAGTTGGAGAGATATTTTTGGAGGGTCATTCAAGACATTTTGAATTTGGAAAATCTTCATTTGGGATTGACCAAGAATGTGATGACGTATAAATGGCATGAAGCATGTGAAAATTCTTCATAGGGCCTAAAGAATCATTTGACTAAGGAAACTATATTTATCCTACCCAAGCCAGTTTAAATGTATATGGTGTTTTTTGATCTATCTAGGATCTAGATTGAAGTTGTGTTGATGGAGGGAGATCCAGTTGTGGAATATGGGTCATTGTAGTTAAGGAAAAAATGAATGAAACTACCATACACATGACATCAAATTAGATAAACTATTTTATGCTTCGTTGTGTTGGTGTAATTACTTATTGGATGGGATGTTAACTACTAATACTGATCAGAAGAGATTAATTTATTTCATTTTTCATTGATATTTTAATATCAAACAGTGAAAAAGGGTTTTTTTATGAGTTCATTTGATATTCATCTAGAATATATGCACCGTAAAGGAAAAAATGTTTTTGATAAGAAAATGTGGACTCAGATAGTTCAAGAGTCTTGATTTTAGTAGAATATGATGACTATAGTGGATGAGATAAATGTTCTCATTTACGAGAGTGACGGTAATATGAATCACATTCTAGTTTCAATAGATTAAACACTTTTTATATGGATTATAAAAATTCACTATGAGGACCTAGAATATTTTGGCTCTGAGGGAAATTCATAACGTTGGGGAGTTTCTATCCTATTAGACCATAGATGATTATGAGATAATATGAATCAGTAATTAGGTTTTTGTTACTTTGAGTACACTGTAGGGGCGAAAGTATAAATTCCATGCCTCAAAATGGGAGGTGTATCTATATTTGACAAAAATATACATTGAAATATTCTTACAGTATTGATGGCCATGCATGAAAAGTGTGATTATAGCTTTTGTGAAATGATGATACACCTTTCAATTGGAGAAGTCCGATCATCAACAATGAGGTGGTTTACTATAAATATTTCCCATTCCTGAGTGGAAGTGGGATGATGTTACTAAGTACTTAGTTGTGAGTCACATGAGGATGCCTTAGAAGTGTAACTCTAGATTAATTTTTGTGGACCAAATATCAAATGTATCTTATTTATTTCATATATGGCAGATATTCCTTGTGGATTAGTTTAGAGATTCTTACATTCAGAAGATAGTCTATCTATACTTTGTTCCACATTGTATTGTTTTTGGCTATTAATCATGTTTTAATTCTGACTTCTAGAAAGGAATACATAAGGTGCTTAGTACATAGGTGTGTTAGAGTTTGGCATTCTACCCTATGATATATAGGAATCAAAACCAATTATAATAGTTCTTAAGGATATGTTTTGGTCACATGTCATAAACAACTGTTGGTCTTGGGGGAATCACCTAGATTTGGAGGAGTTTTCATATAACAATATTTATCAATAAAATATACAAATGGAACCATATGAAGCTATTTATAAGAGGTCGTGCAGATAACCTCTATGTTAAATGGAGTCAGGTGAGTAAGATTTGTTGGGATCGAGTCTTAGGAAAGAGATTCCAATGAATGTTTAGTTGATTTGGAAGCATATGGTTATATATAATAGTAGTAAAAAGTATTTTGTTGAAAGATGTTGAAAACCCATAGTTTTTATAAAGGATGATTATATATTCATTAGGGTTTCCACAATATTGGGTCACAGTATGATTCATAGGTAGGGAAATTTGGAGCCCATGTTTTTAGGAATATTTGAGGCTGTGGAGAGAATTGAGATTGGTGAATACTTATTGAATATTCAATAGAGGTACAACACTATGAAGGATTTTATTTTCATGTTTCAAGTATTCATTGGTATCACTATGACCCATATAATGTGATTGATGTTGATGATAGTTATATTGAGACCAAGGAATGATTTCAATAGAATATTATATATGTGTATGATCACAATGATAAAGTATTGAGTGTGAAGAACATAATATTTTCTCAAGTATTTTGTAAACAAGGGCATGTTTAGGAGGAAACTTGTGAGAGATAAGAAAACACATAGGCTCAGTGGCCCGACCTTTTTGGCTTAGAATCATATATATTATTTAGTGTATATCTTGAGGATGATATATTTTATGTTGGAGAGATCATAAGATCTTGACCATTTCTGGAGTTTTCATGGCCATCTTTACAGGTAATCCTTTTTAATTCTTTTGATTGATTTTTTAGGTAGTTTATTGTGTGGTTATGGGTCTAAGTTATATAATTTTGGAAGGAATATGGGTTTTCCATGGTTGACCCACAATTTTCCCTAGCCATACACCCTTCCCAAAAATTCCATGTGAACCTAAACAAAAGTTATTTTCATAGCGGGCACATGCTTTGATAAACTATACAGCCTATTAAGAGTAACTTTGTAACACCTCTAGGTGCGGTACACAATTTTGGAACATAATTATAGGAAAATATATTCCCAAATAAGAAACTAATCACATTGGATTTTAAATTCAATCTAATTAACTTTAAAATTATTGAACCCCCATATTGTATCCAAAATCCTTCTATATTGACCCTAAAACATTTTTTTCTCATTTTTGGAGGTTATCAAATGAATTCCATGGATTTCCAACCACTTTTCTTGGCTAATCAAAGATTCCTTGATAAATCTCCACCTCTTTAGGTATGCTTTTTTCTTCCAGATTAAATATCTCCCCCACTCCTCTTTCCATATAATATATGAATGTTTAACCTAGTATAGGAATGTGCTTAGATCTTGGTTTAATAGATCATGGTTATTTTGATCTTCGATCATGGATACCTATCTATATAAAAATCATCATTTCACTCTTGATCATTCTTATATTACGGATTTTCATTTGTGAGAATTTTCCACTAATCTTAAAGTGGGTCATCTAATTTAAAATCCTGTAATATTTAATTCGAATTTCATGTTTGGATATTGAGAGTCAATTTTCATGTTTGACAGTTGTATATTTGATTGAATTAATGAATTTATCAAATTAATTTATATAATTGTGAATTCGGATTAATTAAATGTTGAAATAACTATTGGATATTATGATTGGGTATTTCAATTAATTAATTGATGAATAAATAAATTGATATCGGGATTGGGGAATAAAATTAATTAATTTATAAATAAATCAATTGATATTGTTATTGTGTAATTTGATTAAGTAATTATCAAATTCATTAACTGGACATTGGCATTGTGGAATTTGAGTAATTAATTGGCGTATTAATTAATGGGGAAATGTGATTCCATAATTGGACATTTATTGTGATAAAAGTTAATTTTAAATTCTTTATCATGAGATTGGTAGACTTATCTTAGAATATTAATGATTTATATAGTTAAATGATGTAAAATTTTTTAATAGTGAATTTTTATATTATACCATGTGATTAAATTGAAGAACTATGTTTGTTGTGATAAATTGTGATGGTACATTGATGTGAAATGTTGGTAAAATGGATTAAATTTTTATTATCATTGAATTATGTGAATTATGTGATATAAGTGTGATAATTGTGTGTTGTATATGGAAGGAGGCTCCAAATACCATTGTGTGATAATTTATTTTGGGTAAAATACAGAGGCACCAAATAACCATGTATGATATTTGTTTTTGTGATATGGAATAATGCTCGAAAAAAATGATATAATGAGTGTGGGATAAGGGATGAGGCTCTAAATAACCATATTTGATATTTAGTTGTGGAATAAGGAACGAGGATTCAAATACCCATGGTGTGGTAGACATGATGTTCTATTCCCCTGAGATTGAACTAAACTATGGTTTCAAAAATCTGAAAAATGTTTTGAATGAAATGATTAATGTTCACCATAGTATTATGATATTTTCCCATCATTTAAATGGGATGAAGAAAGTTTTAATGTTTTAAATTTCTTCAATAAAAATGGGATTATGTAGTTAATTGAATCAATAATAAATGGCATAATTGGCTTTTTATTCATTATGATTTATTTTTGAAAAAATATATACCCTTTTATTGATTGGATATTATTTTAGATGTCTTTGGGTGTCACCTATTGATTTATACTCACAACCTACTCAGGATTCATACTTTGAACCCAAATTTAATTCATGTTTTAATGATAGGAAATGGTAAAGAGTCCTATGATAGAAAAATCGGTTTGGAAGAAGAATAGATGAGGGAACTAAAGGTTATTGGGGGACCTCTTGGGTGTTTTAGTGTTATTATTATTATTTATTTTATTTTATTGAATCATAACATGTTATTGAATTGATATATTTATATTTTTTTTGGATATTATGTTACTATTTTAGTAATCATAATATAATGATATAATTTATCTTACTGTAATATATTTTAGATATATTTTATATATTTATACTATTTTAATTCTATGATTAAGACGGTGTACTGTCCCAAAAAAAAATATTAGAACCCACTACTAGTCGAATGCCTCTAGTATAAGGGGTGGCACGCTTCAATTCAAGTGACTGACCAGCTCGAGGAACCATTGTGTGGAACATAGGTTGGGGTGTTGCATAAACAAAATAGTAGTTATGCCTATGAAATCCTTTATGAATTAATAGTTCATTTATGATTATTTAATTCTAGTAAATTTCAATTTAATTGATAAATTAATTGATACATAACATACTGATAGTAGGTTGGTCAAACAAAAAAAAATTAATTTGTATTACAATTATTTCCTCAACAAGATTAACCACATGGATTTAATGGGATCTAGTTAATAAATACTCTTGTAATTCCTTCCACTAAATGTTTGTCTTTGATTGAGAACCCACATGGGTCATTTTGTTCACCACATAAGTAGACACATCCCTCTTGGATCCTAAAATTATCTACGTAAATAGTGGCATCCCCCATGGGACACTCTGGGTTAAAAAAACAGTACATACACCCCTTTTGAGATTATCAGTAATAGACTAGTCACATTAGATGATTCCCTTCTCTCACGTGCCACACATCCCAAAACATTGTCTATATAATCTCAATGCCCCAACAAAAATAACAGGAATCCCTCACAATGGATGTCATTTCATGCATATCTGCATTCCACATCACGCTACATTACCCTAAACAACCAAACTATCTTTTTCCTAAAGTGACAAAATTTACTCACAAGATAGATACTATCGAAATCCCCATTAACTGATGAATATAGAGATCACATGACAGTTCATCATAATATTCCCATGACCATAGTTAGGGTCTCATATTATTTATATATCATTATACATTCATAATAGAAACCCATGCATTTCATATATCAATACTAAATCTTATTAGCATGCAATTCATTATATATCGACATGAAACATTCTTCGAAAATAATGTTTTAGTTCCTTTGTAATCATAGATACAAAAGTGACTTGTATATAATATATATAAATTAAATCCAGTTTCTTTATTTATAATTTGAACCCTTATTTTAAATTTCATACATAAAACAACTATTTATAACATGGGGAAGGGAAACATAAGAAATAGTGACTTCTGATACTATGTAAGGGTAAACATAAGATATATCTATAAATTATTAGAAGTGATAATAATATAAGAATAAAGGTATGATAATATAATCATGACATACAATAATCCTACCCTTTCATTCATATATATTTAAACATAAATCATGGAAAAGGTTTTTTTCATTCACAACACATAAGATATAACGTTTTGGAATTATAAATAATTAACTGATAACCATGAAAACATATCATTAAAATAATACATTTGATTTTTTTCTCACACAAGCATTTAATATCAACTATTTATTCTTGTTCCACTCTCAGGAGTAACATTGTGGAAAAAGTCCCCTAATTGATGTTACTACCTATCCATTTTCAATATTTCTCAGGTTCAATGTTCAATAACATACATATTTTATTGATCAACTTATATACCCTTTTTTTAGATAATATAAACCAATAATGAATAATTTTATTTCCAAGATTCAGAATATGTAAATTCTAATTCACAATTTCATTTAAAAGGGTCTTCTAAACAATTCTTTGGTGATCTTCAAGAATTTTATTTATATTTGGATATATATGAATATTTAATATAAAGTCTACCAAGAATTGATCAAATAATAATTCAATTATATATTCTTTAAATCGTTATAAATATATATATTATTAGTTAGACCAAATAGAATCAACATAAATTTGTTGTTTTCAAACCTCTATTAGAAGGATTTGTATTTCATCACATTTAACCCCAAGTTGATAGTATATATATTTAAGATAAATCTTGGAAAATTATTTAGATCCCCAATATTGGTTTAAAAACTCATCAATATTGAGAAAAATGATTTTTATTATTTTTCATGATCCTGTTATGTTTTCAATAATAATTACAAAGTTAAATTGATCCAAAATTATTTTAAATCAAATGAAGAGGTGCACATTAAGATATCCCACAAGGTTGAATTAATTACTTATCATGTTTCTTCAAGTATTTCATTATAAATTTTTGAAAATCATTTAGTGAAATTATAGGTATAGTCAATAAAAAAGTTGTAACATTGGGTGTATGTTATTTTTAAAAATCAGCGACATGTTTTGGATGAAGAATATGTAACTCCCCAGGATAGTCATAAATAATCTCATATAAAATAATAATATCATCAATTTGTTTGTTTATAAAACCATTTAATATAATTATAATGTTTGAATAGGAATAATGAAATGCGAAAAAAATTTAATTTTCACTACATGTTATTATTTTTCCATTCAATGATATAATCATAATATAATTGTTCATTTTTTTTGATTTTTACTTCCCTTACTCATCAATTGATACGGTATGAATATAAATGAAAGAAAATATATCCCTAAAATCACATCACATTTAACAAGTGGATGAATAACAAGATATGAAATAAGAACATTCCTACTAACATCAATTAAGGAAGAATAATTGACTTGATATGAGATCACTATACCATTAGGACTTTTTTACATTTATATCAACATATATTCATTATGGTATTAATATGATCAATTTATAAAATTATTTATTCCTAAAAGAGTTGTTTGAACCATTACCATATTATTCATTATATGTTTTATGGTAGAAAAAATGTGTACCTATCACCACTTCCTTATTATACCAAATATCATAAATAGGGAACAAATAATAGTACCCTTTGTGGTTCGGATTTTTTGGTTTCTAATTATGATCATCATCATTAACCCTTGTATTCATGGATTGGTGAACATAATGTCTCTACTCCATGAACTTGAAACATTAGTGTTTTGGTGGTTCAATATTTGTTCCCTTTTCATAATTTCATTCATTTAAAAGTCTCATCACATCACATCATAACCCTTTTCCTCAATGACCTTAAATTCTATAATTATTTTATTTATTAATCCCCATATGAATATTCCCTCTATATTTCCTTCAACAGATTTGGATTAAATGAAGGATAATGTAACTCCCTACACATATTTGATGTTATATTTTTAATTCAATTCCATTTTTTATTTTCTTATCAAAATCACCATAAGATTTATTGTTAAATATAATCTTCATATATACCTTTATAGCACATATACTTATTTTTTCCTAACTAATGTAGTATATTATGGATATTTCCTTTTTCAGGAGTACAACAGAAACATTGAAGAACAAATCAATTATACATTCATGTTCAATGACAATACATAAAAGATTCATACCATGTCTTTTGGAATTTTCCTTATAATTATTAATAGAATCATGCTCCTTTTACTATATTGCAAGGAAGTACATCTCTATTTTCCTTGATGAATATGGGTAATGTACTTGTAAAACATTTATCACCAAAACTCATTCCACATTAGGGAGATGATTTATTCCCATTTCATAAATTATTTTATAAGAGTTATCCAGTGATCATCATCGACATATAAAAGATAAAAAAATAAGATAAAATTTTAATGTTTTTAGAACTAGATAAAACAATTTCCATTTTATTGTATATATATGTAAAGAAAAATTATTTAAAGTGTCATAATAATTTGTTTCTCGTCAATAAATTATAGTATTAAATTTTAGGATATATTAATGTTTATATTTTTAGAAAATTAATTTATAACTCTTGCATAACAAAACCATATATTACATGTAGTATAATTCAACTTAGTGTCCATTTTATCCACAAAAAAATGACTTTAAAACCAAATTTTTTTTCTTTCCAGGATAATTATTCACAATTTTGTACTTCATGTCATCATTGAAAAAAATATCTCTTAAACCCTATATATTTATTTTAGAAAGATGTGATTATTGAAAATGCTTAGTGAGGTTCATAAATGATGAAAAAAACTATTTTTCCACAAATACATTAAAAAATTCCTTTTCGACAATAAAACTTGGGCTCAAAATAAAATTTTCCATACCAATGGAATCACATTTTCTTTAAACATATTTTTCGTTTAATATTTATGAAGATGTATAATGAAAAAATTGATTAAGGGTTTATTGTAAAAATATAGAAAACAGGAAAACGTATTCCCAATATTATAAGATTCACCTATAAAGAGTAAAATATACTTTCCTTGGAATATAATTCAAATAAAATACCTTGTGAGAACAAGAGTTTTCCACAAAAATATTGATAGAATAAAATAAATCATATATGCAAATTGGTGAATCAATTTCATATATAATTTTTTTGTAACCCACTCGGATAACATAAGACAACCCATACAATTATATTTGACATAAACCACCCAATTATTGTTAGATTAACCATCACAATTACATTTTGAATAAACATATAGTTACATCATAAAATTACTCCTTTATGAAAATAACATATTTTAAATTAATACAATGTAAATAAATGAAAAAAAAATCTTGTAAAATAAATATTTAATATTTTAAAGGAAATAGAAAAAATATGTATTTGAAAATCCAAGAAAAATCCTCTCATTATATTAATTATTAAAAAAATTTATTTTAACTTGTAAAAATAAAAAAATAATGAGCATTTTTCCAATAAATTACCTTATAAATATAATTTCATTTAAGTGAGAAATAATAAATTGTGTGGATTATGTGTATTATATATCAATACAAAAAAGTTGAAATAAAATATATGATAGTGAAAACTCATTTGGAACATAATTGTACAAATACATTATGATGTTTAAGTAAATCTCAATGAATGGAAATTGAGTTAAGAGTCCTCATAAATGGTGTTTGTATGTGTTCTGTAAACTCTCTGAATATACTGTGTAATCAAATAAGAATTGTTAATTAAATAATTAATAACATATTCCACACCTATTTTATTTATTTATTTTTTATTAAATTCATTCATGGACATTTCAATGAGTTATAAAGAAAAAAATCGTCAAAATGGGATAATTCGTTTGATGGATTCATGGTTGGTTAACTTATGCATATTTAGATATGTTCATATAAAATTGAAATAATAAAAAATTAGTGAAATTATATTTTATTAATTATTATTAACAATTATAAATGATACTTTTTATCTTTTTTATTTTTTAAATGAGGAATATTAATTTGAGAAAACATTAATGGAAATTGTTTAGTTTATTATGGTGGGTTTCTATAAATCATGTATTAGTATCAGTTTATATAATATAATATCTATATATTAGTTATATTTGATTTAATAAGTTTATAAATACATATTTAGGTCATATTTAATAATAATAATAGTTTTATGAATATCATTGAAGGTGGTAATAGAAAAACTAAAACTCATTATCCATGGAGATGGTTAACTGCCCTAATTTGGACAATGGCTTTGTTTTATCAAATAAAAGAATTTAGATAAAGTGATTTATATAATATATTTGATTTTCAAAATAAAATTTTAGTATATACATGATACTAGTGTTTTTAATCCATGATGGATGAATGATGTGAGGAGAAGGTATAAGAATAAAATAAATTAAGATATGTGGTTTTAAAAAGTTACATCTTGAATATCACCTCTTCAAATAATTTTTAATAGAATAAGAAATTTAAAACTTTTGATATAATAACGTATATAATATTAATTGGTATTTTTAAAAGTGTATTTAGTTATGGATGGACAAGATAGAAGGCTCAAGGTGGTGAAATGATGTGAAGGGGTGACCTTTTATAATTGAGTTGAGGGGAACTACACAAATTTCTATAAATATTACTATAGAGTAAGAATATTATATATTCAAATATTTAGTACTATAACTTGAGTGAATGGGGGATGAAAATTTTAATATATCAAATTATATATAATTTAGTATTCTTAATATGATTTATTTGACTTTTCTATTTATTTAATAATTACTTCATCATCGTTGTTGAAGACTTTATATTATTTATTTGTTCCATAAAACAAAATAACAAATTTCCATAATCAAGATAATCAAAAAATGTTTAAAAATAACATTTATGGTAATAAATATATATTATGAATGAACATATATTAAAAATGTTATATTTATTAACAACAGTAGTGTGATAAGATTGACCACTCATAAATTAAAATATTATATGGGATTAAAAGTTATCCATATCTCTCCAAGAAGAAATAAATTTAACCCATGGATGTTTTTGTCAAAAAATTAAAAATTAAAAATAAAAAAAATAAAAGTATTACTGTAATTTTGTAATCCCTATCATATTATTTTTACCCAAAATTACCTGATTTACCATTAATCTTCGAAATAAAAATTACTATGTTTACTATTGATATTTTTCAAAAATAAAATCAACTTAATTAATTTATTTCAAAATAATAATTCTAAATATGTAATAAATTTATAAATTTTCAAAATAGAAGTGGTAGAATAATATTTAATCGAAAAAATACACGAAAAATATTTTTTTTCATAAAAATACATTTATTAAATAGAAAATATTTCACTACTAAATCCTTATAAAAACATATTCCAAAAAAATAATTTTATTAATATAAATAAAAATTAACTAATTAAATTTTTAAAACTAATACAATGTGTAATTATACCACATAATTAAGATATTATATTATAAAAAACCGTGTATTTTTCACTATTCATTTTGAAATAAAACATTTCCAAAAAAGTATGAAACATTAACCATAGATATATTTCGATATTATTATTTTAAAAAATAAGTTTTCTTTATTAAATATATTTTATAATGTTTCTATAAATTAATTATAATATTTTAAAGAAAATTCCAATAAAATCATTTTTTGAAGAAAATATTTTTATGAAAATATGGCTTTACAAAAAAACCAAAAGGATTAATTTACTAAAAATATTGTATTTTTTTTAAAATTATAGAAATAATACATTATCAATGAGTATGAATAATATATATTTCATAACATCATTAATACTATTATTTTTTGCACGTTTAATTTCATGGTTATGATTGAAATATTTAAATAAAAATATTCCACTAATCTTTTTAGCTTGATCTTACATATCTTAAAAACTACAGAATATATTTTTTTTTATTTTTAAAAACATGGTATGTTACATTAATACATACTTTAGTAATTTGTTTCCTCATAATTTGAATATGGGATAGAGAAATAGGGGTTTTACATGTCAAAATAACATAGTTGAAATCCCACATTATAAAATGTATTAAAACAGTTTCTTTGAAAAGAGAGAAAGTGAAATACTGACATCTCCTGGGATAAAAAATAATTGGTTTTCATTTATTATATCTTATGTGGAAAGTGAAAACATAGTCATGGAATATAATATTATCACAAAAATAATGATGTTGATTAATGGAGAACATATTCAGGTGAAAGTTAACCATTACAAAACTGTAAAAATATGATTCTTTAAAGGAAAATGATTTCTAGGTATTTAATATTGTAGGAAAGTGTATCCTATTTCATTATTAATTTACTACAAAGTCTAAGAACATGTGGAAATTTCCTTACATAAAAAGAATAATTTCCAATAAAAATAATCTTCTCCTCCGAATGATGAGTATGAATTTTTAATGCATGGTGCCCAAAAATCAAATTCAATGGATCATAGAATAAAAAAAAATTCCTCCTTTATTTAGATATTAACAATATCCTATAATGGTTAGTATAATATTAGATAATTCTGAAAAATAATTAATCAAAAAAATTCAACATTAATAGAAAAATTACAACATAGATCATTCAAAAATTACTATTTTCATAATTCCTCTTAATTATTATACACTAAGTCTCAATCCCAAAAATCAAAAGGATTTGATCACATAAAATTCCATGATAAATTTAAAATTAACATCCAAATCACATGTATCACTATTAATGTCACATAACAAAAATATAATTCCCTAAATTACCTAATCTTTAATATGTTATATCAATTTCGATAAATACCCTCAATCACCATACACCAATAATAAAATAATATCTTCCTCAAAAATATAACTCATCCATTATTCTAAAAATAAAATTCCATGTATGATACTAAGTTAATCATATAGGGTTCCAAAAATAGTAAACTTCTTCTAAAATAACCTTAAAAATAGAATCAACAAATAATTTCTAAATCCCTTGGTTTTATATTTGATGAAACAATGTTTCTTAAATATACACATGATTCATTTTTAGTATAATTTTAAAAAAATTAATAATATCTATGAATTAATGAAGGATAGTGGTAAGCGATACACCCGTATCTCCCATAGGTTATGTGCTCAACCGTCATGGCCTTTCCAAACATAATAGGACGTCACCTAGACTACGACTTTTAATTTTTCAATAACTAAATTCCATATAATATTTAATTAAATTTAAGAAACATACTTAAAAATAACCATAATATATTAATTATTAATCAAAATGTTATATACACAAAGGTAATCTTATAGGTTTTATTTGTAATCCCACAATTACCTAAAATATAATGATCATATTAAAACATAATATTATCCATTCCTTTAAAATTATATCCAAAAAAATAAAAAATAATTCTTTCCAAAATAAAATTTTCACAATAAAATAATAATTGTTAAAGATAACTCAAGCATGATAAGTCTTCCAAAGTACACCCACCCTCAATAGATAATTAATAATTTTTAATATTATCACATAATTAAATTTACCATAACTCATGAATCCCTTATATGAATAAATAATATTAATTTAGTGATCATAAAATTCCATTACCATGATTTTCTATATTATTTCATATTACATATTTCATATAAAAACATGTATAATGTCCTAATATTCAAAAATGTCAAAACATGATCCAAGAAATAAGTCGTATCATTCATATGTCATTTTTAGTTTCTTCATTATAAATTCTAATCGAATTATGTGTCGATAAAAATAATATGTACAGATCTAATGATCCCATTTGTGAGGCATAGTACTAAGAAATTGATATGAATAGTGACCATACACACCAAATTTTAAACATTTAATTGATATCTATGGGCAAAATTCTTCCCCTTTCATGGAGTCAAATGAATGCTTCCTTTTTTCATTAAAATATTATTTATTAATGTATCAATTTACCAAATTTAAAACATTTTCCCATAATTTTACGAAATTTTCAATGGTTATTATTTTGTAATTCATGAAAAATATGTCTTTGAATAGATTTATCATTATGGACATTATCACCTAAACATTTTCAAGGATTAATTTAACTAGCATATAATGAAATCATAAAATTACCATGGTTCAAGTGGATATTAATTAGTTATGATAGCTATTTTATAATACCAGTGAATTTCTAATTGCATATCCCATTTAATTCAGTTGCTCATTCAGAAAAAAATGCATTTTCCTTAAAATCCATTATTACTTTAGTTCCTTCATGATACATCCATTTAATATAACAAAAAGGTTAGTATTATAGTGGAAAGAAAATCATAATGTACCATATTATGTGGGGGTTATGAAAAAAGGTATCCTTATCCATGTTATCTAAAACTTATTCATGTTATCCAAAATAACTATGAATTTACCTATAACGATGACCATTTTTGTCATATATGACCTATAACCTATGCTTAAATAACATCTCCCCTGGTTAGGTGTTATCTTCAAAAACCAAATAGGTAGTGTAAGAGGGTGTCTCAATGGCCCTTGTTGTTTCACTACATCTCTAGATGCTAAAATTCTCAAGATCATCAATGTGGTTGATGCAGTACAAGTGAAAGGATTGTCCAACCATTGGTTTCAATCTGACCCTACCATTGTGGTGTAATAGATTAGAAATGGAACAATTAATTTTCCATAGAAACTCACTACCATATTTGTTTCCTTCATGTAATATCTCTTGGGCATGAGTTACAATATTACACATGCCTTTCTGAATCAAATTTTTTATTGCGGATGGCCGAGAACCAAAAGGGTTGATAACCAACAGATTTACCTAGAACAACGAGGTTCTTATACACATATTTTCATTTTGGAATAATATCCTCTATAAAAATACACACTTCATAATTCTGTAGATTTATTTTATTTTTATAAAGTATGCCTTTTTTTGGTCATGTCATTATTCAAAAAAACAATTCCCTTATAAATAACATATTATTGATGTGAGAAATAATCAATTGAGTTTATCAGTTTTATTTTCTATAAATTGTCTCAATAAAAGATGAAATACAATAATACGTAATAAAAATTCATTTCACCCATTATCTTATAAGGACCCGATGAAGAATAATTTTATCTCAATGAATGTAAATTGAGTTAACAATTCCCTTACCTTGTGTTCGAATGTCCCCTATCTCACTCTTAATGTTTAGGATAATAAAATTCGATTTATTATTTACAAAACTAAAAACATATTACACCTATATATTATTTATTATGATATTATTATATTCATTTATGCCCATTTCAATTAGTTATAATGATCTAAATATTCATTCTGGGAGCATTCATTTAATTGGATTATGGTGGTTAAATGTTTTATATCATTGGATGTTCTTGTAAAATGGGAATAGTGTTGATGAAGATAGGTTATATGGTATTGATTGACATTTTAATGTTTTTTGGCCCCATATAACAATTTTCATTCTAGAATGTGGATAATTCATCCAATAAAACTGTAATGATAATTTTTTTGTTTATTATTTTTGTATTTTGACCATCGTTAATCAGAATCATTATTAAATACCATGTCTACATATTTCATACATGACATAGAATAATTTATAATATAATGACTACAATCTTATTCAATCTTAATAATATATTTACGAATAACGTTGAATGTGATAATATAAAAACCCATTATCCTTGGAGATGGTTAACAACCATAATTTTGAAAATTGTTTTGTTACATTAAATAAGTGGATTTCCTGAAAAAGGATAGATAGATGATATTAAATTATAAATAAAAAATTATAGTATATAAATAAAAAAGGGATATATTATTTCTTGATGGATGAGTGATGTAAGGATAATGTAAAAGGATAATATAAATTAATATAGTTGGTTTGAGAAAGTTACCTCTTTAATAGGAACTCCTTATATGATCCCATAAAGAACATGAAATATGTATTTTGAGATAATAGAATCTATATAATGTGAAGAAGAGAATTGTTTTTAAAGGATGGTTGATATATATGTCTCACAGGGAATATATGACGTGAAGGAAGGGGTGACCATTTATAATTGAGGCGATATATATTTTAAGAGTTTCTCAAAATATTAAAATTCAACATGACTATTCTAGATCCAAATAATCCAAAATAGCCATTAAATGTATATGTGATTCTATATAATTATATATATTATCTCATGTGGCATTATTTAATATTTTTATGTTCTATTAATAACTAAATAAAATTAACATTCACTAAATTTCATTATTGTAAAATTTGATATTATTCATTATTATGACATTAAAAAAAGATTAAAATTCTAACCATCAATTTTTTATATCATAGAAATGTAATAGTTATCTAATGAATTCGTTTAATATAGAATTTAAGAAATTTTATTTACATTAATAATTTAATAGAAATTTATTTTATTTTTCAATTCATTTAATAATTATTATAGTATAGTTAAGAAAGACATTAAGTTAATAAATTTTTTCCCAAAAATTAAAAAATAAATTACCATGATGAATATAAATTTTTATCACTAAATATAATATTTATTGGGAATCATATCATCTATTTGAATATATATATTAAAAATGTTATACTTACAAAAAAAATAATGCGATAGGTTTGAACTTTATTAAAATAAAATAATATAAGGGATGAAATGCCCACCAAGAGGCCTAAGTAGTGAATAAATTTGATCCATGGATGAATTTTTATAAAACAAAATCATCTAATAAAATGCGGAAAATTTTAGTGTAAATTTTTAATCATTATTATATTATTTTTACACTAAATTACATTATATACCCTTAACTATAGTGTAAAAGTTTATTATGTTTTCTATTAATATTATTTGAAAATAAAAGGGACCTATTTAAAAAATATGTACCCTATGATTTCAAATATAGAATCCAATTTTCATAATTAAACACAAATAAGTGGGTGAATATAATTTAAAATATAATATGAAAAAATGTACCCAAAAATGGTTTTCCATAATAATGTCATTTTTAAAAATTAAATTTTTATATTCTAAATAAATGTATGAATGCCATTGGAATTTTTTTATTAATCTGAATCAAAATTGGTTACAAATTTATTTTTAACTCATCCAAATAAAAATTAGACATTTTAAATAAAAAACCAATTTCATCAAAAACCAATTTTTTACCCAACTCATTATAAAATAAATATTTTTTCTAAATTATCATAATTTCACCAAAAGAATATTTTGATATGATAATTTTGAAAATAAATTTTTTTTTATAAAATTAATATTCTAAATTTTTTGAAAAAATTATAATATCATTTTTATAAAAAAAAATATCATAAAAATAATTTTTTCTGAAGAAAATATGTTTTTGATGAATAAAATTAATTTAATAGAAATATAACAGATTTAATTTCATAAAAATATAGTAATTATTTACATTTTATTAATTAATAAATTATCATTGAGTATGAACAATATTTATTTCCTCATATCCTTAATACTATTCATTCATTCTGTTTAATGTCTAGGTTATAAGATTGGTATTTAAAAAATAAGATTTCATTATTCATTTAATATATATGTGGAATGCCTTGTATACAATATAACATAGTATTTTTTTTAAACCATGTATTTTATAATATCAATTTCTGAATTTTTTTATCAATAGAACCACTAAAATAAGGTGTATTTTTCCTCATAAAGGACTCAAAATTATGTTGTTCCCTCATTTTCTGACTCAAATGTCCTGTATAAACTATGGATGGAGAATATTTTGTATTTTTAATAACAAGATATTAAATTAAAACTTCAATAAAATTTGGCTTCTCAGTGTAAAATAATTTCATCTTCCCTGAAATTTATTGCAAACAAGGTTCCATCTATTTTCATCCTCGGAATAAAACCAATAGTAATAATATGATCAGTATTAATCATAGTGGAAAATCATATAATCATGGACAAATCATTCATTGGATGTAATATTAATGACAACTACTTTAAATCTATGACACATTATGTCTAAACTAGTTTATCCATAGTCACTATATATTTAAAATCCACATAATAATTCATAATGAAAACGTTACTTCCCCAAATCATATCCCTCAGGATTATCAAATCCATTGTGCAGGAAGGGTCCAATCACTGTGTGATAAAATTATAGATATGATATAATCAACCAACACTTTTATTTATTATTACCCCTTAATAAATCTATTCTAAAACAATGTGCACTTATTGTACGAAGAAAAGGTTTTATTTTTATAGGGAAACCACACCCCTTTATTTAACATAACTTATGATGGTTCGTATACACAAACATATCCTAACTGTAGTGCCTTTACCCCAGTTACCCAGAGTCAGTGCATTATTACATAACATTGGTATGATACAATGAATCATGTCCCGAATGTCTGATCAGTTTATTAGCCTTTGAAGTACTAGATACATTCATAAGTTTTACATTACATCATTAAATAAAAACATCAACAATATTGTGTCCCCTTTTGAACACACTTATATTTGTATCCTATCCCTACAGGTCAACCATAAAATACTTCTTCATATCCTGGAAAAAATAAAACATAGAAAGGGGTGAGCTCAGATGCTTAGTATAGAAAACAATATAGCGGAAACATTCATAAATACACATAAACATTTAAGGAAATTTATAAGACTAAAAACTGCATTCAAACATAAACATCAGCATAATATGGAAAAGATAAAATAAAATAATTCCATTTACTTATTCACATGGATATTCTACTAGTTGAATAATCAAATGCAATATCAATAGCCACATTCATGATGATGGAATGCATAATGAAAACTTCATAACCACATAGTCAAGGCATTGTGCTAGGAATAAAAATAATATTTCATAAAGGCCTTGTGCAAAGACACTAGTTTGTCTCATGAGACCTACCGATGCATCTAGGAGCTATAGCGGGTCCCTCCCATCACTTACTATGTCCAATGCATTCGTCATATGAAATTGTTTATACAAAACATAAATATTCGTATTTAAACTAGCATACGAAATATCAATAATTTATCCATAAACCATGAATTCTATAAAAATAACACATCCACAGAAAAAATATATCAAAATACATTAAATACAGTATAGATGATTTGTATCATAATAAATAAACTTCAAACAAGTTTAAAATCCATTATAAGTATGTTGACATAGATGAAATGAAAACATTTTTTTGAAGAAATACCAATTTTAATTTTGAAACCATCTAAAAGTCATGTAATTATAAAAAAAACATTTATTTTGAAAATATTCATATATGTTGGTAGGGGAAGCTTCAAAGGTGTAATAGCAGCGGAAAATAACCACACCCGCCATATATGTTAAAAAAAAGAAAATCTTACCATAATTTTTTCAAAAAGGTCATAAATACCATTGTTTGGAAAATGACATAAAGATTCCTTTAAAAACATATAAGGTCAAATAAGGGTATAAATGACATTAACCCATAGTCTAGTAAATTGTAAAAATATCTTGAATTACATTTTATAAAAACACGGATGTGGATGATAAAAAGGTCCCAGTAGATACATACATATTAAGAACATTAGATAAGTAAAGAGATTATAAAATTAACCCTTACCTTGTACTTTTCCTTGTTAGAGGGTACGTTAAAATTCTATATAATAGTTAAATCAATGTTACTAAATTATCAAGAACCGTATATGTAAATATGATATCATATATGACCTTCTGATATTGCTTTGTTAATAATATTTTAGTAGTATCATCATTTCTTGTGTTCAACTGATTCGTTTTCCTTTATATGCATTGTTACATAAGCCATGTTTGTAATGAGTAGGATGTATTTGATTCATATACAATATTCTATTATGTTCATAAGAATTATTTTGAATCAAAAAATGAAAATTATTCTTGAATTATTGCGATGGGGAATGAATCTTATTTTGTTCCTGGAGACGGTAATCCGTACGTACGCACGACCGAAAAATATCATTATATTGATGGACAAATCTTATGTAATTGGATGGTATATCATATATAATTAACAATTAACATGTTAAATTTATTATTTACATCAGTTATTCTCATTATTATACCCATCCATATAACTAAGTGTTTGAATAACAAACTACACCATGACGTGGAGATGGTATGCCTTACGTATGTACGTATGATGACTATAATTCATATTATTTATAGAATAATGAATATAGATGTAACATTTTTATAATAAAATCACGGTATATATAAAATATTGGAGTAATTATTTTATAATTGAAACAACAAAGAGAGAGGAAGTGGAAGAATTTAAGAACTTGAAAGAGGTGATGAGATATTTACCTCTTCTTCGCATTCTTCCTTTTTATTTCATCAAAAGGGCTCCATAGGCTAGATTTCTGACCAAATTAAGGCCTCTCGGATGAAGTTAGGAAATTTGGGAGGAAATTTGGGCATCGTTTGGATGAGGCAAAAGGCTTTGGAGGTGTGAAATCATGAGAAGTGGAACTTGCCTTTTATAAGAGAGGTTACGGTCACTTTAGGAAATGCTTGAAATATTATTTTATAATTAAATCATTTTCAGTTTCTAATGGATCCAAAATAAATTATTTAGAGGCTAAGGTGGGTTTGGGTTGAAAAACCCTTCAACCAACAAGTTTTAGACAGGTTTAGGTTAACATATTAACCTTATCTTTTAGATTGAACTCTTAGTTATATAGTTTGACATTACCATGTCTCTTTGTATTTTCATATTATATAGTTAATAAACATACTAATAGAAGCCAATAGAACCCAATGTGGTTAATTATTAATATATATAACCTTATCTATGTCCTTTTGTAGAACCATTGATTTTTATGAATATTATTTCAATTAATAATATAGTATTTATTTTAAAAACTCAATTATGTAAATTTTGACACTATTTAGTATTTGATTTTTTTTAAAGCCATCAAAACTTTATCACTTATAATAAAATTTATTTAACCAACCCTAACATGTCATAGTAACTTATAAAATTAGTGTAACTCATCAAAAGTATCAATATAAATTTATTTGGATATTTATAATATCAATTATTTAAATATGTCATAAATAAGTTAATTACTGCATCGTAATTGTGTCATAAATAAATTAAATTATTTAAGGTCTAAAAAATAAAAATAAAATAAAATTATATAGGAAATATTTTTATATTTCAAAATAATATTTATAGTCGAATTTATATTGTGTGTAATCCTATATTAAAAATGGTTTAGTTATTAAACATTGAATTTAACGCTTTTAACTCATCTATAAATAAAATAATAATAAATGACTTAGTCTAATCCAACTGGAACCAAGAGGATGATATTTTATTCCTAAAGTTGTTTCTGGTCGAATTATATTTATACAATATAATTAGGATATTTGATAGGGTAATTATGATATCATTTTTTACCCTTAATTACCCTATTTACTTTTAACCGTGGAAAATAAACATCAAACGTTACTATTAACCAAATATTATTTTCATATTATTGAACCACATTTTACTTACTAATATTAATTGTTTCACCCGTATTTTATAAATTCAACTCATAGAAGTTGTAAAATTATTTTTTATGCAAATTTGTAATTGCTCATAGGAGGTGGGTAAAAGACGGTTAAAATTTTGATAAAATTTTATATATCTAAATATATTATAAAATGACTCTAGTGAATTATGTTGAACATATATTGATATTATGTATCTATTTTGACCAAAAATAAATTAAAATAAAATATCTAATTAATTAAATAAAACGTTGGTTTTAACCAATAACGAAGTGTTTTTCACTATTTATCAAAAAATGCATGTTTTCAGAAAAATACCAAATATTAACCCTAATCTAATTATGATATTATGAATTAAAAAATGAAGTGTATTTGGAAAGATAAAATTTAGAAAATTTAGAAAAGTGGGTTTTACTATTCATAACTTCTAGTTTGATTCGTTGTGGTGTGTTTGAACTCGAAGTTGTGTACCACACAAGCTATTGTATTATTCAAAGGGAAACGTATCGTGGAATCTTAGGGTGTTACATTCTCCCCTACTTAAAATAATTTCATCCTAAAAATTTCTATAATATTACAGCATAGAAATATTCTAGTGGTTCTTTATCATAAGTTCCTCAGTTTCCAACGTTACATCTTTCACCTTACGATTTCTCCATAGAACATTCACCAGACGAGTGGTCTGGTTTCTCCGCACTTTTTATCTGATATCATGAATATTGACAAAGTCTTCACAAAAAGATAGATCAGGTTCCTGTTCAATTTCCTCATACGTGAGTACATGGGTTGGGTCAGGCATGTATTTTCTCAACAGTGATACATGGAACACATCATGAACTTTGGAGAGACTTGGTGGCATTGCAAAACGGTAAGCTACAACCCCAATTCATTATATAATTTTGAAAGGTATGATGTACTTGAGATATAATTTACCCTACTTATTGAATCAGATAACTCCCTTCCATTTATATACCTTCAAGAAAACATGGTCTCCTACTTGAAAATCCAAATCCTTATTTCGGTTATCAGCATAGCTCTTTTCCCTTATTTGGGATGCTTTGACATGGGTTTGGATAATCTTAACATTTTATATTGTTTCGTAAACATGTTCTAGGCCTACGAGTTTTCTTTCACCAACATCATCCCACAATTTGGTGTGTGACATCTCATTACATATAACGCTTCATATGGTTCCATCTGAATACTTGAATGGAAGATATTGTTATAGGAAAATTATACCAGAGGTAAATATTGATCCCACATACCATGAAAGTCAAGTAATAAATATCTGAACATATCTTCTATGGTTTTAATAGTCTATTCTAATTTTCCATCGGTTTGAGGGTGGTTGGGAGTTCTCATAAGATGTTCAGTATCCAGGTCATTCTAATGACTTTTCCAGAATGTTGATTTAAAATGGGGATCATGATAAAAAACAATAAATAGGAGTACACCATGGAGTCTTATAACTTCATTATTATATAGTTTTTTCATACATTAAAGTGGTAAATTTTCTCTTATAGCATGAAAATTTGATGAGTTGGTAAGACTATCAACAATGACCCATATTGAATCATTCCTTCTAGGAGTATTTGGTAGCACCATGACAAACCCCATCATAATATTATCCCATTTCCACTCTGGTATGAGAAGAGGTTGCATGACTCTTCATGGTTGTTGCCTTCCATCTTTCACTTTTTGACAAACCATACATTTTGACACAAAATCAGCAATCTCCCTCTTCATGTTGTCCCACCAAAAATGTTCCTTCAAATCTCTATACATCTTGGTGCTCCTAGGGTTTAAAGAGAAATTGGAGATATTAGAATCATCCAAAAATTTTTTTAGATCAAGTTTAATATGAACACAATGTCATCTCCCAAATCTCAAAATTCCATCTTCATATATGAAGTCACTCAATCTACCATCATTCAAAGCTTTAATCTAATTTTGAAACTCCTCATCATCAGTCTGAGATCTCTTTACCCTTTCTAGCATAGATGGTTTAGGAACCATTTGAAAACGTGTTGATGCTTCACCTTCCATGGTTATTCCCATATCCTTCTTTACAAGATATTATTTGCCTTCCCAGGGTGGTAGTGTATAGTGACATCATATTCCTTAAGTAGTTCAAGCCATCATTTTTTCCTCATGTTGAGTTCTTTTTGTGAGAAAATATATTTTAAACTCTTGTGATCAGTATATATCTAACATTTTTATCCACAGAGAGAGTGTATCCATATCTTCAAAAAAAATATTATAGCTGTTAACTTTGGATCATGAGTGGGATAGTTTTTCTCGTGAATTTTTTGTTGTCATGATGCATAGGTAATAACTCTATCATTCTGCATAAGGACACAACCATGTCCTTTCTTTGAATAATAACAATAAATAATAAATCAATCATTCCCTGATGTTATATTCAATATAAGAGAATTAACTAATCTTATACTCAGTTCTTTGAAATATTTTTCGCAATAATTTTTCCAAAAAAATATAAACCCTTTATGTGTGAGCTTGGTTAATGGGTTTTCTGATCGGGAAAAAATCTAGAAAAAATGCTGATAATAACCTGATAAACCAATAAAACTGTGTAACTCAGTTATACTCGTCGGTGTTGGCCATTCGTGGTTTGCGATGGTCATTTAACGATCAATATAGATTCCATCCATAGAGACAATATGGCCATGAAAATAAATCCCTTGAAGACAAAATTACCAATTGTTAAACATTCCATATAATTCATTTTTTCTGAGGGTTTTCAGAATAGTGCGCAATTGATTTTCATGATCATCATATCTTTTTGAGTATAGCAAGACATCATCAAAAAATACCACTACAAGGTCATCAAGATTTTATATGAAATCTTTGTTCATTAGATCCATGATGACATAGGGTGCATTAGTCAATACAAAAGGCATTACTTTAAACTCGTAGTGCATGTACCTGGTCTGAAATTCTATTTTTGGAATGTCTTCCTTCTTCACACCCAAATGATGATATCCAGATTAAAGGTCAATCATTGAATGATATTGTGCTCCATGAAGTTGGTTGAATAAATCATCAGTGTGTGGTAGGGGATACTTGTTATTTATTGTTAATCATTGATCTCCCTATAGTTATTTCACAACCTCATAGATCCGTATATCTTCTTAACAAAAATGATAGGGGCTCCCCATTGAGAAACACTTGGGATAATTAATCCCTTATTACTCAATTCCTCTAGTTGCTTCTTTAGTTCCACCAAATCAACATCAGCAGTAGTGATCACATATTCTTGGCCTTGCTCCCTTGGCCTTTCTTGAGGTAAGCTCCCTTGGAACATAAGACATTCGTTTATATAATTCCCCTATTCTCTACAATTGAATCTTTCAACATTGACAGCCTCTTTCTTTACCTTGTAATCACGAGCTTGGTGGCCTTTTTCAACACTCTTCTAACAGACTCCCATTCCATTCAGGAAAGTACGAGGGAGTTTCATCCCACAATTACCATATGATAGATTTTCAACTTTTTTCCTTCTTAACTTTATTTCCATTTCTAGAGTATTCATAAGAACTCCTTTTCCATTTCTTTTATTTAAAGTTATAATACACAGAAAATTCCTTTTCTATCTTGATAGCGCATGAGATAATATCTTCATATGATGAGAAGGATTATGAGACTAATGCTCGAGAGAGAAATGGTTTTAAACCATCAATGAATTGATCAATATTTCTCCTAGGGTTATGTATATGATCCAATGCGTTCCTTGTTATCCTTGTAAATTTATCCTCACACTTTGCGGAATTCTCATCCTCCATTTACCTTAGACTTAGAAAATGTATTTCCATAACCTCTCGATGGTCACGAGGAAAGAATTTTTCAAATAAAATCCCTTTAAACTCCCTCCATTCCATGTTAAATACTTCTTAATCTTCCCTTGTGTTTTGGAATATTGACCACCATTGATCTGCATCTCCCATGAGGCGATAAACTTCCATGAAAACTTTTTCCCTTTACCCACTCCCCAAATCATGAGATATTTTCTCTAAGGTATTTATCCATTGCTCAGCTACTAATGGATTTGTACTTCCATTTAATTTTGGTGTTTATTTCCTCATGAAGCACTCTAACATTGATCCTCCATGTTTTGGATCAGGGTGCTCTATACAGGTAAGGTTATTATTCATAACCTGAGAGAGTTGTCCCAGTATGGTGATAAGATGATCAGCACCAGTTGCTTCACCAGCTCCCCTATAATTATCTTGAGTATGAGGTAAATCCCTAAATGGATTATGTGGGTTGATGTAGTTCACATTCCTTCCACTAGGTAACATTTCTTAAAAATTTCATACACTAGATTAGTTTATGAATTATAATACATAATTCCAATCTTGTAAAAAACTTAACATAAATTGAACTATTTTTGGATATAATCCCTAATCATAAAAATGTTTTCTTTGAGGAAGTATATACTCATAAACCCTTCATAATGATTTGTAATGAAAATGAGAATAATACTAAGCATATCCCATGGGAGTGTCGTAACCAAGAGTGCAGCAATGCCCAGTGTCGTGCACCAGTTCTTGTTCAAGTCTAGATCAAAGCGGTGTTTTCAGGTTTTACCCCTAGGTACATCTATGCAAGAGCCGTCTCTACCTACTCATATCCATACAGAGATATATTTCTTGGAAATCTCACAAAATCTCAATAGTACCAAAATTTTAGGAATTTCTTAGTGTAGTGTTCTCTAATCGGAGTATATCTTAGTGTAGTGTTCTCTAATCAGAGTTTTTCTAAATCTAGCTTCCAACGCTTGTACTAAACAGCCTTTGATACCAACTGTAACACCCCAACCCCAGTTACCTAGGGATAGTACATTATTACATAATGTTGGCATGATACAAGGATTCATGTCCTGATAGGCCGATCAGTATAGTAGCCATGGATGTATTAGATACATTCATAAGTTTTACATTACATCATAAAATAAAAATATCAACAACATTTAGTCCCCTTTTTAACATACTTTTATTCATAGCCTATCCCTGCAGGTCAACCATAAGATACTTCTTAAAATCCTGGGAAAAATAAAATATAGAAAGGGGTGAGCTCAGATGCTCATTAAGGATAACAATATAGTTGAAACTTTCATAAAATAAGCACAAAAATTTAAGGCAATGTATAAGACTAAAAAATCCTTTTAAACATAATATTCAGAAAAATATGGAAATGATAAAATCAAATAATTCCATTTACTTATTCACATGGATATTATACTAGTCGAATAATCACATGCAATATCAATTTCCTCTTTCATAATGATGGAATTCATAATGCCAGACATCATAATCCCATAGTCAATGCCTTGTGCCAAGACTACAAATAAGATTTTTTCAAGGCTTTGTGCCAAGACACTGGTTTGTCTTAGGAGACCTACCGATGCATTGAGGAGCTATAGAAGGCTCCACCCATCACTTACTATGTCCAATGCATTCCTCTTATGAAAATGTTTAAACACAACATAAAGATTCATATTAAAAGTAGAATATGAAATGTTAATACTTTTTCCATAAACCATGACTGGACTAAAAATAACAAAAAAATAATTAAAAATATCACAAAACCATCAATACAATATGGAAGATTTGTATCATAATAAATTAACATCAAACATGTTGAAAATCCATAAAAGGATGTTGACATAGATGAAATGAATACTTTTTTTAAAGAAATATCTCATTATATTTGGAAACCATTTTAAAAGTATCATAATTAGAAAAGAAAACATTTATTTTGAAACAATTCATATAAGCTTATAGGGGAAGCTTCAAAGGTGTAATAATGGCAGATAATAACCGCACCCTCCTTATAAGTTAAAATTAGATATTCTTACCATAATTATGTTGAAAAGGTCAAAAAGTACCTTGTTTGGAAAATGAAGGAAGGATTCCATAAAAATCATATAAACTATAATAAGGGTATCAATGACTTTAACCCATAATCTAGTAAATGTAACAAAAATTGAATTAAATTTTTACAAAAACACGGATATGGATGATAAATAGGTCCCAATAGATACTTACGTATTAACAACCTCTGATAAGTAAAGAGATTGTAGAATTAACCATTAACAAGTACATTTCATTGGTAGAGGGTACGTAAAAATTATGTATAATAGTTAAATAATTGTTATTAAATTATTCAAGAACAATATACGTAAATATGATATCATATATGATCCTCTAATATTACTTTGTTAATAATATTTTAGTAGTATAATCGTTTCTGGTGTTTAACTTATTTGTTTTACATTATATGATTGGTTACATAAGGCTTATTTGTAATGAATAGGATGAATTTTATTCATATACAGAATGATATTATGTTAATAAACATTATATTTAATAATAAAATGAAAATTATTCTTGAATAATTACGATGGGGAATAAATCTCACCGCGTTCATGGAGACTCTAATCCATACGTACACATGAGCGACAAATATCATTATATTGATGGAGAAATAGTATGTAATGGAATGGTATAATATATATTTAGAATCATTAAAATGTCATATTTATTATTTACATCGGTTATACTCATTATTATACCCATCCAAATAATTAAGTGTTTGAATAACTAACTACACCATGACGTGGAGACGGTAAGTCGTACGTACGCATGTATGGTGACTTTTTCATTCATATGACGGATAGAATAATCAATATGGTTGAACCATTTTTAGAATAATATCACAGTATATATATGATACTGGAGTTTTTATTTTATAATGGAAACAACAAAGAGAGAGGAAGTGGAAGAAGAAAAGAACTTGAAAGTGGTGATGAGATATTTACCTCTTCTTCGGGTTATTCCTTTTGATTTGATCAAAAGGGCTCCTTAGGATGTCTTAATGACCAAATTAAAACCTCCAGTATGAAGGAAGGAATATTGGGAGGATATATGGTTAGGGTTTGGATGTTCCAAACATCTTTGTAGGTGTGAAAATAAGATAAGGGGAAGTTCCCTTTTATAATAGATGTGATGGTCACTTTAGGAAAAGCTTGAAATATTATTTTATAATAAAATGATTTTTTGTTTCTAATGGATCCAAAATAAATTATTTAGAGGCTATGGTGGTGATGGTTCAAAAACCTCTAAACGAATAGGTTTTAGACAGGTCTATGTTATCATATTAACCTTATCTTATAGATTTAACTCTTAGTAAAATAGTTTGACATTTTCCATGTCTCTTGGTATTTTTATATTATATGGTCAATAAAATTACAATAACCATCCAATATAACCCCATCTGGTTAATTATTAATATATATATCCTTATTTATGTCCATTTTCTGATCCTAATATATTTAGAAATATTATATTAGTTAATAATATAGTATTTGTTTTAAAAACTCAATTATGTAAATTTTGACACTATTTAGTATTTGATATTTTTGAAAGCCATAAAAACATTATCACGTCAAATAAAAGTAATTTAACCAACCCTAACATGTCATATTAACCAATAAAATCGGTTGAATTCATTATAAGTCTCAATTTACATGTATTTGGATATTTATAATATCAATTATTTTTATACTTCATTAATAAAGTAATTACTGCATCATCATTGTGTCATTAATAAATTAAAATATTTAATGTCTAAAAATTATAAATAAAATACCAATATTTACAAAATATCATTATCTTTATAATTAATATTAATAGTAGAATTTATATTGTGTGTAATCCTATATTAAAAACTTTTTAGTTTTTAAACATTAAATTTAACTATTTTAACTCTTCTTTAAATAAAAATAAATAAATGTCAGAATCTAATCCAAGTGGACCAAATAAGATCATATTTTATTCCTAAGGTTGTATTTGGTCAAAATTATACTTATACAATAGAATTAGGACATGTTTTAGGGTAATTATGATATCATTTTTACCCTTAATTAACCTATTAACTTTTAACCGTGGTAAATAAAAGTCAAAAGTTACTATTCATCAAAAATTATTTTCATATTATTGAACCACATTTTACATACTGATATTAATCATGTATCTCGAATTTTTGAAATTCAACTCATAGAGGTGGTAAAACTAGGTTTTATGCAAATTTGTAAATGCTCCTAGGAGGTAGGTAAAAGATGGTAAAAGTTTAATAAAATTTTATATATCTAAACATATAATAAAATGAATCCAATGAATTACATTGAACATATATAGGTATTATGTATCTATTTTGACCTAAAATAAATTAATATAAAATAATTAATTAATTAAATAAAAAGTTGGTTTTAACCAATATCTCAGTGTTTTTAACTATTCATCAAAAAATGAATGTTTTCAGAAAAATACAAAAACTTCAACCTAAGATGATTTCGATTTTCTGAATTCAAAAATTAAGTCCATTTTGAAAGATAAAATTTATAAAATTATAAAAAGTGAGTATTACTATTCATAATGGCTAGTTTGATTGGTTGTGGTGTGTTTGAACTCGAAGTTGCGTACAACACAAGCTATTGTATTATTCAAAGGGAAATGTACCATGGAAGCTTGGGGTGTTACATTATGTCCTCCTTAAAATAATTTCATCCTCTAAATTTATAGAATATTACTATATAAAAATATTCGGGTGGTTATTCATCATATGTTCCTCAAGTTCCCACGTTGCCTCTTTCATCTTATGGTTTCTCCATAGAACTTTCAATATACGAGTCATTTGGTTTCACAACACTTGTTCTCTGGTATTAAGAATATTGATAGGCTCTTCACAAAAGATAGATTTGGTTCCAGTTAAATTTCCTCATAGGTGAGTACATGCGCTGGGTCAGGAAATCATTTTCTCAACAGTGATACATAGAACATATCATGAACATTGGAGAGACTTAGTGGCATTGCCAAATGGTAAGCTACAACCCCAATTTATTCTAGAATTTCAACAGTTCTGATGTACCTGGGACATAATTTACCCTTCTTACTGAATCATATAACTCCCTTCCATGGAGATACCTTCAAGAAAACATGGTTAACTACTTGAAATTCCAAATACTTCCTTTGGTTATCAGCATACCTCTTTTTCCTACTTTGGGCGGATTTAATGTGGGTATGGATGATATTCACTTTTTCTATTGTTTCCTCAACATGTTCAATGCCTATGAGTTTTCTTTCACCAACATCATCCCAACTAGTCGGTGTGTGACATCTCATTCCATATAACACTAAATATAGTGACATCTTAATACTTTAATGGAATCTATTATTATAGGACAATTCTACCAGAGGTAAATAATGATCCCATATTCCTTAAATGACTAGTTATCAAGATCTCAACATGCCTTATAAGGCTTAAATAGTCTGTTACGATTTCCCATCAGTTTGAGGGTGGTAGGCAGTGCTCAAAATAAGTTCAGTATCTAGGGCCTTCTGATGACTTTTCTGGAATCTTGATATATAACGGGGATCACGATTAGAAACAATCGATAGGGGTACACCATGGAGTCTTATAATTTCATTAACATATATTTTTTCTTGATGTTCAAGTGTTAAATATTCACTTATAGCAACAAAATTTGCTGACATGGTAAGACGATCAACAATGACCTATATTGCATCATTCCTTCTAAAAGTTTTTGGTATCCCCATGACAAAGTCCATAGTAATATTATCCCATTTTCACTCTGGTATGGGAAGAGGTTGCATGAATCCTCTAGGATGTTTCCTTCCAACTTTAACTTGTTGACAAACCATAAATCATGGCACAAAATCAGCAATCTCCCTCTTCATGTTTTCCCACAAAAAATGTTCTATAAAATCTCTATACATCTTGGTGCTCCCAGGGCATATAGAGAAATTGGGGATATGAGAATCATCCATAAATTCCGTTTTTAGATTAGGTATAATAGGAACCCAAAGTCTCTTCCCAAATTTCAAAATTCCATCTTCATATATGAAGTCATTCAATATCCCATCATTCACAACATTAATCTTCTTTTGAAACTCCTAATCATCAATCTGAGAAATCATAATTATTTCTAGTAAAGATGATTTGGAAACCATATAAAAATTTATATATGTTTCACCTTCCATAGACATTCACATATCCATCATTTATAGAGCCATGAAAAAAGGATACCTTTCATCTCTGATCTTGTTAAAAACTCCATGATCCTTTCTAATCAAAGCATTTGAAATCTTATTTTCCTTCCCTGGGTTTTAGTGTATAGTGAAATCATAATCCTTGAGTAGTTCAAGCCATCGTCTTTGCCTCAAGTTGAGTTATTTCTGTGAGAAAATATACTTCAAACTTATCTGATCAGTATATAGCTCACATTTTTCACCATAGAGATAGTGTCTCCATATCTTAAAAGAAAAGCTTATAGCCAGTAACTCAAGATACTGAGTGGTACAGTTTTTATTTTTATTTGTCATGATGTATAGGCAATAACTATGTCATTCTGCATAAGGACACAACCAAGTCCTTTCTTTGAAGCATCACTATAAATATCAAACCAACCATTACACGATGGTAGAGTCAATATAAAATCAATGAGTAATAATATATTCTATTATTTGAAAAATTATTCACACTCTTATGTCCAAACAAATTTAACCCATTTACGTGTGAGCTTTGTTGATGGGTTTTCCAATCGGGCAAAATTATGGACAAAATGCCGATAATATCCTTCTAAACAATTAAAACTTTGTACCTCAGTTATACTCATCGGTGCTGGCCATTCTTGGATTGGCTTGGTCTTTTAAGGATCAATATGGATTCCATCCTTGTAGACAATATGGCCGAGAAAATAAATCTCTTGAAGCCAGAATTCACACATGCTAAGCATTCCATATATTTCGTTTCTTATGAGGGTTTTCAGAATACTGCGCAATTGTTTTTCATGATCTTTATTTCTTTTAGAGCATACCATGATATCATCAATAAATACCACTACAATGTCATCAAGATATTCCTCGAAAACTCTATTCATTAGATCCATGAAGACAGAGGGTGCATTATTAAATCCAAAACGCATTACTGTAAACTCGTAATGCATGTACCTAGTTTGAAATGCTGTTTTTGGAATGTATTCCTTATTATCACCCAACTGATGATATCCAGATCGAAGGTCAATCTTTGAAAAATATTTCACTCCATGAAGTTGGTCGAATAAATCATCAATATGAGGTATGGGATACATGTTATTTATTGTTATAGCATTGATCTCCCTGTAGTCAATGCACAACCTCATAGATCCGTCTTTCTTCCTAACAAAAAGGACAGGGGCTCCCCATGGAGAAACACTGGGGAGAATAAATCCCTTATTACTCAATTACTATAGTTTTTTATTTAGTTCCACTAATTCAACATTGGCCATTCTATGAGGGGTCTTTGATATGAGCATTGAACCTGGAATTAAATCAATGGAAAACTCAATTTATCGTTCTGGAAGATGTCTACGTAAATCCTTCGGAAAGACATCAACATATTATTTCACAATAGGTATGTACTCTAGTTGAAACATTCCTTTCCCCACATATAGTTATTTCATTCTCTTCTTCCCCTATAATTGAATTTAGAAGAGTTACATGGGGTGGATCTAGAAAAGAAATAGGTGGTTACGTTTCTTCTCTAAATATAAGGTACACCTTATCATCATTGAAAATTGTAACATCCTTCATATTACAATAACTTTTCGCATAATGATCCTGTAAAGACCCATAAATTTCAAGGAAATTTTTTTCTTAATTTTCTTTGGAATTTTACAAGAATGTAGTTTCTGACGGCACCTGATTCTGAGGCCCGGTGTGCCCGGAATAATTTTCTGAAGTTTGGCTCGGGTACGTTCAGTGAACGAACGAGCGGGTTTTTCTAAGTTTTGAACCGGTGCTCGAAATCGAATTCGGAGGGCACTGATGGAATCACAGCGCCGATACTTTCTTAGAAACTCCTCTTCCGGTGTTGCGTTTGCTCGGATGTGGTTTTTAATTTTTGGGCTTAAAGTTAAGAAATAAAGTAATTTGTACGACAAAATTTATTTTATTTAACTTAAAGCTACTTGAAAGCCACTTCAAGCTGCTTAAGCTGAGTTGATGCAGATAGGGTGCTATACAAAAATATCCTACCCTCTTGGTAGGGTATTTATGAGGTGGGCCCCGCACGAGCCCCACCGTTTCTTTTCCGCTAAGTAACGCACCCGTGAAAACCCATCATTATGAAAGTCTACTGACGCATTTTCTTAATTTCTTAATGCACCAATTAATTGGGCGGTTTTATTCGTTGAATTAATTCTATGAATTAATGGGTCGTTACTTAACTTATCTTTTTTCGTTTGTTGGCATGTTAATAAAATAAGACCAACACTGTTCTTCTTAAGTGTTGTTCGTTGAGAGGATTTGACAGAAATCTTGTGCCTTCATCCTCCTTCATGAAGAACGCGAAGAATGCGAAGAACGCGAAGAACACGAAGAACGCCTTCACCCTCGGAGATCAACGACGCTTCTTCTGAGACGTTTTTCCCCTCAACGATCTCTGATCACCAACTGCTTGAGGTAGGAGATTTACGGTTTCTTCTTTTAAATCTCTTTGTGGGTTCTAACAACATCATGGATTTAATTAATATAATTAAATCTACGTGTTCTTGAACCTCGGAGTTCGTCGACGCGACACCGCCCTTCCGCGACGACGCGATGCCCTTCCGCGACGACGCGACGCCCTTCCACAATGCGACGATCGCCTCCTTCCGCGGCAATCAATTCCACGAAGAACGCGCCTGCGACGACTTGACGAGGTAGGGATTTTTATTTGAGAAAAATCTTTAATACTCGTGATTTTTTCTTTTAAAACAAGGAACCCGGTTTCATAAGAACAATTTTAATTTATTAAAATTTTTATTTGTTATGTTTTCATGTGTTTATTATTTCTTCCGACTGTTATCATCTAACACGGAGGGTGCAGGCCAAACAAACACGGACCGACAACCCTCCGCAGTTCTTCGTTGATGTGCGGATTGGCGGGCGACGACAAAACATGCCGTAGAGGTAATTCGTTGATTCCGCAGTGAAGAACGGGACCCGGGAGGAGCTACGGCGCAGACAAGAGCAAAATCGGACCACCGGAGCAACTCCGGTGGCCCGCGGAAACCACCGGTGGCGCGGGTCGCCGACGCGGTGGCGTTGGGGGCGGCAGCGCCCCTGCGCGCCCCCGGACAGGGCCACCACAACTAAATCCGCGATGGCGGCGGCCAGTGGACCCGCGGCCGCGCGGGTCCGGCACACACGGGACGCGGCTTTACCGCGTCCGTTGATCCAGCGCGGCTCCACGCGGGGCCGCAACACTTTCATCCCGCGGGGGCAGCGCCCCGTGGCTCCCTCGCTCGGCCGTTTGGCCGAGCCGAGCTGGGCCGGCCCGACCGGGCGGGTCGCGCCCTGGCCGGGCCGGGTCACGCCGAACCGGGTCCGACCCGGTTCGGGCCGACCCAGGGGGGTCGGGCCGGGTCGGTCCGGGCCCAGACCCCCCATCTTCGGACCATTTTTGGTCTTTTACCCGTATCTTGAGCTACGGGCCTCCGAACGATGCGCCGTCAGTGGCGATGCGATACTTGGATCGAGACGGTCCATTCGGTATATCTCACTCAAGGTTTAGGAATACTTTGGGTTCGTCCAGGTTGGTTCGTACACGAAACCAACTGGGCCATCGGAGCGGAAACACTCATATCTTGAGCTTCGGATGTCCGATCGACGTGCCGTCGACTTCGTTGAATTCCTCTAAGTGAAACGGATCTTTTGGCATACTCCGCCCGAGGTTTGGACATAGGTGGAGTACGGTCGGGTTGGTTTTGCCTTAAAAACCAACCGGGCCCCTGGGACGAAAAAGCCAATATCTCTCAGAACGGGCGTCCGATTGACGCGCCGTCTGCGACGTTGAGTTCCTGTTGACGATACAGAACTTTTGGATACATCAACTCTAGACTATGTGTCAGTTGATGTATCAGACTCTCGGCTCGTGGAGCAGACCCTCCCGAACGAGCTTGCTGTGTGCGGGAACCCTAGAGCTGGCTGCGACTGCTACTGTGACGACGACGACTGTGCAGAGATCCTCAGTGGGTTCGACGGTGACGACTACAGCACTCAGTGATCCTTTGTGGGTCAGTGCTACCAATCCTGTGTGGGTCTGATCCTGTGTGGGTCTGCGCTCAGCGGTCCTGTGTGGGCCAGCACCTACAGGTCCTGTGTGGGCACGATCCTGTGTGGGTCTTTGCGGGGGTTAGTTACCAATCAATCCTTTGTGGGTCAGATCCTTTGTGGGTCATTGCGGGGGTTAGTTACCTATCGATCCTTTGGGGGTCAGATCCTTTGTGGGTCATTGCGGGGGGTTAGTACCTATCGATCCTTTGTGGGTCCGACGACTTAGATGGATCAGTGATCATCTCTATCGTCATTTGAAGAAGTATACCTGTGTGAGATGAAACTCTGTTTTACTTTCCTTTGTGGATTGTGTTGAGCTATCCTGTGTGGATTTACGTTTTACTTTTCTTTGTGGATTATGTTGAGCTATCCTGTGTGGATTTTACGTTTTGCTATCATGTGTGGACTGGGTTGTACTTGAGCTCAGATGTTGGAGCCGAGCGAGAATTGATGACTTAGGTATATGTATGGGCATATACCTAAGTCGTGTCGGATCTTACTTCGTGATTGTATCTTTCTTTTGTGGATTATCCTTTGTGGATTATTGGAGATCTTCGGGGGTCTCAGGGTCCCTACTGAGTAGCTTATACTCACCCCTGCACGGGCTATGCCCTCACTACATTGTGTTGGTTGTAGACGATGGACAACGCTGATCGTGGTGGAGGCTTGCACTGCAGGATAGTACCTGGAGGTGGACCACTGGGCGGGACATAATCGGAGCGGTCTGGTGGACCTGAGAAGCAGTGGAGAATATCTGTACCCACCCTTCAGGTGGGACTTCCAGTGGACGGCTCGACGTTGCGGCTTTACTTTTCAGTTGCTGTTTTTCCCCTTTTAGTTGTACTTTACAGTTGGGCTTGTATTTCCGGCCCCCTTTACTTTTCCGCACTTAATGTTTTACCAGCTTTTACTTAGTATTTACTTTTTCTACTTTCTTACTCTGTGGTGCTTGTTTACTTTACAAATGCAATGCCTTCCTTTACCGAGATTTACGTCTTTGTGCTAGTCGCCAGCCCCTGGCCTATTGAAGGCGGGCTTGGGGTAGTCACGGCACAGGCCCCGAGGACGGGTCATGACAGATCCTAAATCCAATCCATAGTGGATCAGGTTTTCCATCCTCCCATAGTGTATAGGGGTTTCTAATCATCCATAGTTGATTAGGTTTCTTCCATATATCATAGTGGATCATACATGTCAACTTTATTTCCATCATTTTGTGATTAGATATAAATATTTACCCAATTAATTGGAGGGATATATAGTTCCAACCCATCCCATTATAAATTCATATATACATGTGATACAAGATAATAGAATATGTATCATATAATGGCATATAAAAGTACATGGGTTTTATAAAAATTATATCATAACCCATGAAATTTAATTGGTATCATAAACATTTCATCATATCATTACCTATGGAAAAGATATTGGTATCATTTTTATTAAATAATTTCCCATGAAATGTATATGATTTCAAAATTAAATAACCACTGGAAGAAAAAAATGTGTCATAAACATCATTACATAATAATATTAACCATTCAAGAAAGAATTTTAATTATATTCATGGGTTAAATCCCCCATAAAGAAAAAATAATAACAATGTATGTCAACGTAGATGGAGAAGGATTATAAAGTATCACATGGAAGATTTCCTAGTGAAAATTGGAATGAGTTGAAAATAATTGTCATAAAACCATTTCAAAAATATTTTTCAATAAAAAAAAATTATACATTCATTTAAAACATTTCTTTAATGAAATATATTATCCTCTTTAAATTTTTTTTAATGGATTTTGAGAACGAATTTCATTCAAAATATATTTGGAAACATATACAGTAAACATTAAAATATTTTCAAAACCATTTTATTTGAAAACATATTGAAAAATAACAGTAAAAGCGTAAAAAATATTTTAAATTGATTTTATTTAAAAATATATTGAAAACTCTTAAATAAGGATTAAAATAAATTTGGAAAAAAATTTCACGAAAATCTAATTAAAATTTTATAAATAAATCATAAAATCTTAGAAATCATTTTCTTTGAATATAACTTTTTTAAAATATATGATTGAATCATTTAAAATAATTTAGAAATATTTTTAAACATTAAACAATTTTTTTAAAAAAAAATTGAAAACCTCTTTATAATAAACAACTTTTTAGTATATATGGAAGAAAATTTATTTAATAATAAACTAGTAACCATAAAAATGAAGCTTTAATGAAATTACAATCACTATGATGTGTATGTACTTTCATTACAAACATTCCTTTAACAAATTAATTATTTAGAAACATGTATTTTATTAGGAAATGAAAAGAATTTAAATTCGAAAACTAAAAATTAAAATGGTATATCAATGTGGATTATTTCTTTGAAAAATAATAGGATGATAGTAACAAATTTTCAAAAACATCTCTAAAAAACATAGTTTTTAAATAACACATATTTATGACCAAAATGAGATGTAAAATAAGATTTACATTATATTTTTTAATTATATCAATTAACAATGAGTTGAAAAATGCTACAATTTCTTGGATAATAAATGAAAATCATAGAATAAGAAATGTAATGATATTTTTTAAGTTATGAATTATAATATTTCTTCAATGGTAGAATAATAATAAATAATCTTAATATGTGATGAAATTGTCGAAATAACTAGTTACCACTTTTGATAACATTAAATAATGACCCCCATGAGGGAATAAAATTAATTGAATCTTATAATATCTGGAAGAAATAAAATTTGTGATATGACATTTCAAATGTATTATATACAACTAATAGAAATATAAAATTTTCTAACATGACATGTATCCCTTAGAAGGAAAATCGATAAAAAATTAGTTTACTGACATGGTAACTATTGAACAAGAATCCACATGAGATAAATATAAAATACCAGATATGTAAATTCCCATATATTTGATTACAATAATAATATAATACATTTTTTATGTATATACACCACTCAAAATAAATAAGTGTTGAATATGGAATTTATGTCGCTAATATAAAGAGTGACATTAGAAACCACATACCGCTTGTCTTGACATTCATTATAAACCTTAAAATACATTTATAATTAATAATTGATTGTTATTAATATACCAAACAAAAATATTATCATATCTAATACCATACATAATGATATTATTACATTATATAACCCATTTATTAAAAATTCCATATCAGTATTACATTTCTAGTTTTATGCAAGTTGTTTTTTGTATATGTTTTTACATGATATTCTTGATACATTACTTAGATATAGATAAGTTTTTTTTCAGTATTTTAAAACTTATATAGATATCATATATATTAATTATATAAATATTAATACTAAATCATAAATATATAAGTATGAAATAGAATACACCATTCATGGAGAAGGTAGTCTATACGTATGTTGTTTAAATTTTATTAATATATTTAATGGAAGAAAGTAAATGAAATATATATATATATAAACATTATAATTATTTTATAATTATTATTTCATATATATATATATATTATAATATTCCTAAACCAAACCGTAATACATTCCTTGTAAAGTGTGAATGAATCTTATCCCATTGACGAGGCAGTATTCCCCACGTCCACAAATCAAGTTATACAATTTACATATAAGGTATAACATGAAGTTATGATTTATATATTAATTATAGAAGAATAAATACATCATTAATATAATATATATAATATAAATATAGTATTTTTATCATAATCCCCATCATCAGATATGGTAATGTAAAAAATCTACATCATCGTTCTACGATGCGGTAGTCTTCTATACATGGGAATGATAGGATCGTTAAACATTATATAGAGTTGTGAGTAGGTTTAGGATGAACCATTCAAGAAAAATTATATAAATATATTGAGGATAGTGAAGTTATTATATAATCATGAAATAATAAAATTTAATGGTGTTGATAAAGAAAATAAATCAAATGAGCTTCTAGAAGAATGCTATATTTTCTTGGGGTAACTCCTCTTGGTTTCCCCCAAAGGGCTTCCATGATATGATTTATGTAAAAAAGCGAGGATTCTAGTATGAATTTAGGGTTTTCAGGAGGATATCAAGGTAGAATATTTTTATCCAAATGACATTACATGTGTGTTTAAGGGGGAGGTGTGAGTTCATTTTTATAGTGAAGGATATGTGGTATTCATATAAATTTTTTTAAAGGGAATTCTAGCCATGTTATTACATTTTCACATAAAACTAATAATTGTCTAAATCATATATAAGGGAGTATAGGTTTCAAATTGGAACATTAAATGTATTTTTTATAAGTTTATAGGTCATTTTGGGCGTTATGATTAATGTTTGGTCTTATGTTGAGATAATTTCTCATATAATCAATGTATTTATTTTTAGTCACTTCAGCAACCATCTTGGTCAAAAACTATGTTGAACTTATAATAAATTATTAATTATATTGATTACAAATACGGATTCCCTTTTTAAAAATTGTAATTACATATTTGAATTAAATATATTTATATTTATTCCCACAATATTGATGAAAAAGAGGGTTTTTAAAGTAAAAGTTATCCAAAGTTATGATTGTTTTCATATCCTATATAAATGTTAAATTGTTTTCTATTACATGATTTTTTTTAATTTTTATAAATTTTTTATAATTAATAGAAGAAACCAATTTAAAATATTATATTATCCTGTAAATTATTTAGATGAAAGAGTATTTTGGAATTATAAGTCTATATTTTTTACAAATCATCATAAATGAATATTTATATAAAAATTAACAAAAATAAACCAACATAAATTATAATATTAATCATTCCAAAATGAAGAACACATTTTCAAAAAAAATTATATGTGTTTCAAAATTTTGGATTTAGAATGGGTTCTCCATTAAAAGGTTGTAAATTTAATTTTTTTTGAAAAATATGACTTTTTATTCTTAAAATTGGATTTGTTTTAAATTATTCCTATAAAATATATTTGATGTCTTTAAAAAATATTTTTTGAATATATAATATAAAAATTTTATTGAAAGGATTCATAAAAATGGGTTTTTTTTATTTTTTGTGATAAACTTTTGTTTTTACCTAGGAAAATTGTTTTCAATGAATTGTAATTTCACACTTTAAAATAGTTATTACATTAATTTATAACTAATTAATAACCAAAAGAATAATTTTATATACATGTGAAAATAAAATTTTACCAATTTAGTAAATATTATATAAAACAACCATTCCAATGGCTAGGTGGTAGCTATAATAATATTTTAATAAAAATATTAATACTATATTGTTGTTTGATAAAACTCAACCTTGTATATAACACAAGCAATCGAATGGAATCTTTATTTTATGTAATATAAGAAAAAATGGAAGTTTTTACTCAAAACTAATCTATTTGTTTCATATAGTGCATGATTAAATTGGTGCTTCATATCACATAAAAAACATAGTGATTTTGTATGAAATATGATATATTCTATGTCGTGTTATATAGAAAATATTAAAATTATTAAATTAATCATAAAAAACTATTTCAAAAAATATCATGTTGTTACATTCTACCCAAAAACCAATATAAATTCAACCCTTAATTTTTTATGGGATATTAATGGTTCAATAATGTATTTTTCCTGTTATAGAAATCCAAAACATAAAGTTGAAAAATAAATATCCATAAAAAGAGAATGTTGGAAACATAAAAAATTCCCAAAGTAAAACATAAATAGGTTCAAATAAAGGAGACCATAAGTTAGATGTGAAAACATGGAAATGGTTGAAAAATATAAATAATCATAGAGATTGATAAAGGTCACCAATAATAATAATATGGGTGATCCAAATAACTTTAATAGTTAAGAAACAATAAACAAAAGAAGCGTGAAAGGGGTTATTAATATCATAAAAAATTATAATAATAAGAAAAAAATTTATTTTTGGAACATTTTTATAAATTTGTTTAATTTTTTCCCATGAATATATAGTAACCTGATTTGAATCCATTTCATTAGAAAAATATTATCCTTTTTTATTACACGACCAATTTTCACTTCACCACTTACTCCAAAAAAGTAAGGTGTTTTCTTCCATTAATAAATCAATAATAAATATTGATATCCTTACTAATTAATAACATGTATATTAAATTACTATTAAAAAAATTGGGATAGAACATATTTTACAATATTCATACGTCCTCTCATAGTGATATAATACTTTAGTCTCACAAAATTGACGCAATGATTAACATATTATTTACATAAATGGATTACCTTTTAACCTTTAAAAATTTAAAAACACAAAATATTAGAATGTGGGTGTCTAAAGTTTTCAAACATATATTAGCAATTATCATCCATTTATCATAATGTAGGTATATTTCATTACATACCAAACCTGCGAACACCATCACCACGTTCTAACATTAACACAAGTTAATAACCTAAATTTAAATACACCTTTCCTCAAAACATGAATGATTCATTATTCCAATGATTATTTGATATATTCCTTAACTTTAAAGAAAACTATTAAACTTCATCCATTAAAACATTATCCAATGTTTCAAAAAATCATTTATCATTTCAAAGGTCATCGATACTATTCAGCTTACTATTTCCAAATCAATATTAACATTATCGAAGATAAACATGATTTTATCAGCATCTTGAACACATTTATTTTTACCTTAACTGAATCAAAATATCACCATTCAATGAAATCACATCCCTTAATCATCAGAACCATTCAACATTCCATTAAAATAATTCATGAAGAAATTATTCCTAAAATACCTTTATATTTCATGATTCTTATAACATAATCTCTAAATTAAAAAATATAAATAATTAATTCATCAAAATTCCTACTGAAATAATTAACTTATCTTCAGCGTCTTATTCCATAATACTTATTTCCTAAAATATGAAATTAAAATCATGTCTTAACATTTATCAAACAAATTTTAATCATGCTTATCAACAATACTATTAAAGCAACATATAAATTTTATATGTTATTCGTGGTCTCTACATCATCAATCAAAAAACCATTAATTATACAACCTTGATTATTCTATTCATGAGACATCTACATAGGACATTAATGTTCATAATTCATATACTTTTCACATTTAAATAATTCCTCACATGATAATACCCTAGAGAGGCCAATATTCACATACATGGTGTTAACTAGAATTTTTATTTTTCCTTTACGATTACATACTAGGTTTCCTTCATTTCCATAATCAAAACATCTTCTTTATCCTTTATGGTTCACATGGGTTCTTCTTGCCACATTCTTTAAACAAAGGAAACTGAATCTTCTTTCCATGATGATATCCATAACCCATGCTCTCAGCGAACGCTTTCTTTCCCATATTTGGTGAGTCTAAGAGTTGGATAAGTATACATTGTTAATATTTTTCTGTGAAATATGACTTGGAATGAATAAAAAATCATTATCTCCAGCAATCATCCCAATTTGTTTCTCATCAGAGAATTTCCTGTCACATTCCACATTAATTATGTTACTTCTAGTTATCTCTATCTAAAATAACTAAAATTAATAGTTTCAGATAAATTTTTGTAGACTAAAACTACATAATAATGAAAATGAACGCGTAATATGTCTAAATTATGAAATCATCCATTAAATATATGACAAATCAGGCTTAAGAAATGATATATCCCTAGAAAGATCTAGATAAATATACCTATAGATCTCATAATTTTTATCTCATCCTTTTTTCTAAAGTCTATCTAAATTTTTTCACTAATACCAAATATAGGGACCCTTTATTTCCACACATTAACATTTCATAATTTTTTTCTAATACTTTATAAATTAAAAAAATTGATTCCCCAAGACCATATTAGTTTAATAACATTATAAACATTGATATAAGATAACTCGTACATATGTGATCTACGTTATCTACCACTATGATTTCCATAACAAGAAACCTATATGGATATATTATAAATAATACATATCTTCATAACCTAGGGAATTGAAATATAATAAGGGGTGATATCAGATTCTCAGAAAGGGTAAACAAAGAGAGATATATATATATAAACCAGATCATAAGTTAATGATAACATGATCATAATATTATAAGATAAATCCTCACATATGGATGATCATAAATCATAGAATAATGATTAGAATCTCATATATCAGGAATCAAATGGGAATTAAGATAATAAATCGTGAAATCACAATATTGGAATACGATATGGAATTTTTGAAGACATATAATCGAGTAATATCATTTTATATAAGTCAAGGCTCATTTTCTAACCATATAAAGGATCTTCATGAGGAATACATCTACTGGTTTGGACAAAAACACATCCCTAGTCGTAGTTCTTTCCATATATGGGATCATGTATCGCTATATTTCTCTAGGGGATCAGGTCTCCACATCATCCAATAGTGGATAAGGATTCTGCATTATCCCATTATGGATTTGGTTTACCAATATTCGCATAGTGAATTTATTTTCCCCATATTCCATAGTGGACCAGTTTTCCCCATCATCAATTGTAAATAAATACCATGAACATGTTTCCCATCATTATTTCATGAAATACAGATTTTGAACTAATGATTTTGACGGAGATATAGGTCTCACACCTCACATAAAAAATAATACACACATGTGACACAAGATAATAAGACTTGTATCCTATCATAACCCATAAAAATGGAATGGTTTCATTAACAACATATCATAATCCATGAAATCAGATGGGTATATTAAAAATTTCTTCATGTCATTACATATTGAAATGTGGTTGGTCTCATTGTCATAAATGCATATGTTGTGAAAAGAATAGGGTATCATAATCATATAAACCATTGAATAGAAACAGTTTTTATAATCATCATTCCATTATAATAATTAACCATTCTAGAAAGAATATGAAATGTATCCTGGGATCATATCCCAAATAAATCTTAAACTATAACATTGTATTTCATCTTAGATGTACAAATATTTTCAAATATTATATAGAACATTTCATAATGAAAAATATCATTTCTTCGAAAATACCTTCCATAAAACTATTTCAAAAATTATTTGCTAATAAATAAGGCTTTACAATTTAATTTAGAACATTTATTAGGTAGAAGAACTTTTTCCATTTGAAAAATTCAAAGAGATTTTTGGACATTTTGTTTGAAATATTTCTTTTAAAACATATATATATTTTTGAAAATATTTAAGAAAGCTATAACATTGAAAAAAACTTCAAAATTATTAATGAATTATTGAAAATATTTTGAAATTTTTTTTTTATAATATTTTGAAAACATAAAAATAAGGCACAAAATATTTTTCAATACCATTTTCTTGAAGATGGATTTGAAAACATATATTGAAATATTGAAATAATTTAAGTTATTTTATTTGAAAATATTATTTTAGAAACATATAATAGAATATTTGAAAAAAATCTAAATCACTATTTAAATAGAAAACATATTTTTAAACCATTTTCATAAAAAACTAATTTAAAATAACTTTTTTCCCTGAATAGTAGGAAAATGATTTCATTAAAAATAAATGCTAAAAATTCAAAATGATGCTTCATGTAAATTATTTTTGTGAAGGTCGGTATGTATGTACCTGTAGAACATTTTGTTTACAAACCAAACACATTAGAAAAAATGAACATATTTGAAAATGACAAGAAGATTCCCTGTAAAAAATGATATAAAAGGTTAAAAACGTAGTAAAAATTTCAATTTAAAATCATAGAATAATATGAAAATGTTTATTAAAACTTATTTATAAAACATGGTTTTGAATGAACACAGATTTCTAACCAAAAGAAGATATAAATTCGTATTATTGTAGAAAAATATGTTGTTAATTATCCCAAGTACAAAAGGCATAAAATATAGTACCATTAAATGAAATAAAATGAATAAAAAGGAGAATAAAATTCATGATAGTTCTAAATATAAGCATTATAACATTTAATAAATTGAAGCATAATCATAGAAAATCTTGATAAATAATAATATTTTAGAAATGAATTATTACCTCTTTGATAACTTTATCTCATGACCGCTATACGATAATTTCATTACATGAAGTTTTTAATATCATTAATAGAATAAATTTTTTGATATGTTATCTCCAAGGTAGATTACACTACTCATATAAAAATATAGTTTTGTAACATAACATGTATATCAATGAAGACATATTGAGAAAAAAAATTATATATCGATTTGGTATCTTTTTAAACATAAACACCATAAATGAAATATCATAAAATGGATATGTAAATAACAAAATATATATATGAATAATAATTTTATAATACATCCATGGTCAGTATATAAACAACACAAAACAAATAAGTTGGGTAATAAGGTGTGTATCTCACAAATATAAAATGTGAGACGAGAAAACCCATACATTAAGTCTTGGCTTCCTTCATTAATGGTCAAAGATCATGTATAATAAATATAAGTTCATTATAATTCTAATATGGAAACATTTAATATCTATAATATCATATATTATTTTATTATTACTTTATATTAACCATTTATTATTAATTCCACGTTAATGTTATAGTTCATGTAATATTTGTGTTTTTTTCATATGCATTTTTACTTTTTATTCATGAAATTCATAAATAGACCATGATTTAATTTTTACAGAATGAAAAAATTTATTATAATATCATATATATTAACAATATAAATTTTTTTTGTAGTATATTAAATATATAAATATGAAATCGAATACATCAATCATGGAGACAGTTTGTCGTACGTACGCATGAACAATGTTTCAGTTTTATTATCCTAATAAATGAAAAAAATTAAATGAAATATATGTATATATGACATCAATATTATTTTATATATATCAAATTATTTAAAAAATAATTTCCACATTAGTTTCCATATAATGTGTGAACAAATCAAATTTATTTGAGGATGTGGTAGTCCACACGTCCACCAAGGAAGTTATCTTATTTATAGAAAATGAAAAGCATGAAGGTATGATTTATTTAATATTTCATGAAGAATAAATACATCATAAATATTATATATATCACATATAAATAGTACTTCTATCATAATTCCTACCATTGTGGTGGTAATGAAAAAATGAACAATATTATTTCACCTAGCCGTAGTTCTCCGAACACATGATTGTTAAGTTAGTTACCCATTTGATGGATGTGTTTTTAATTTTAGGAAAATAAAATAAAATAAAATAATATCAGTTTATTTGGAATAATGAAATTTTTAAATAATAATTTACCATGAATAAATAATGGGGTGGTGAATGAAAATAAAACAAAACATATTATGGAAGGATTTTTCCTCTTCTTTGGTCAACTCCTCATGGTTTGTACCAACATGTTTCCTTGATGGGATTTATTCCAATAGAAATAATTATAGGACAATGTTAGAGAGATTTTGGAATATTTAGGAATTTATGTCATATCCAAATGGAGTTATATGTTTTAAGAAGTGTGAGTTGTGGGTGTATTTATATATTAGAGGAGTGATATTCTAGTAAATGATTAAAATTAGAAATCCACCCACATTTTGACAAATTAATGTGGCTCCAATAATGGTCCAAATCATATAAAAGGGAAGTTAGGATCTTAATATTTGCATACTATATCTTTTAGACAAGTTTATATGTAATTATAGTCTTATTAATATGGTTAATCCATTAATTAATCTATTTTTTCATAATCGCGGAAATTAATTTTAATCACATTCACTAATAATTTTTTCCAAACAATATGTTAAATTTATTAGAAATTACAAAATTATTCTAATTAATAATATTTAATCCATTTTTAAAATTTTCAATAATAGTAAAGGTAGAAATTTATTTAAATTTAATCCCACACATGGGACATCAAAGCAAGTTTTTAAAGTAAAAATGTTCATATGTTTTAAATGTTTTATATAAAATTTTAATGTGAATATAATCACAATGACCTAAATTTTAATAAATGATTTAAATTTGATAATATTAAACTATAAATGCAATTCAAAAAAATAACACAATAAATTATTCTGAGGAAAATATAGTTTTGAAGTATAATTCATTATTTTTCACTATTCATAAGAAAATGAAATATCATAGAAAAATACCAAAAAAATAATTCAGATAATGTTCTCATAATCCTCATTAAAAAATTATGTTCATTTTTTAGATAAAAATAATTACATGTTTCATAATTTAGATTTAAAATTAAATCTCCATTAAAAGTGAGTAATTTTTTTAGAAAAATGCCTCTTCTTATTCATAAAATTTGAATTATTCTTATATTATACATATAATATCAATTTGATTTGTATAAAAAATATTGATTGAATATATAATTTATATATTTCAATTAAAAAACTAATTAAATTTTTTTTATTATAATAGTGCGCAATTTATTTTCATGATCTTCCTAGCTTTTGTAATATACAATGATATCATCAATAAATACCACTACAAAGTCATCACGATATTCCTTGAAAACATTGTTCATTAGATCCATGAAGACAGAGGGTGCATTAGTCAATCAAAAACACAATACTGTAAACTCATAATGCATGTACCTAGTTCAAAATGTTGTTTTCTAAATGTCTTCCTTCTTCACACCCAACTGATGATATCCAGATCGAAGGAAAATCTTTGAAAAAAAAATCGCTCCATGATGTTGGTCGAATAAATCATCCATGTGATGTAGGGGATACTTGTTCTTTATTGTTATATCATTGATCTCCCTATAGGTAATTCACAACCACATAGATATTTCTTTCTTGTTAACAAAAAGGATATGGGATCCCCATGGAGAAAAACTAGGGAGAATAGATCCCTTATTACTCAATTCCTCTAGTTGTTTCTTTAGTTCCACTAAGTCAACAGTGGAAATTCTATAAGGGGTCTTTGATATGGGCCTTGAACCAGTAGTTAAATCAATGGAAAACCCAATTTCTCGTTCTGGAGGATGTCCAGGTAAATCCTCTAGAAACACATCAACATATTCTTGCACAATATGTCTATCCGCTATTCGAACATTATTTTCCTCACACATTGTTATTTCATTATCTTCCTCCACAATAATTGAATTTAGTAGAGCTATTTGGGGTGGATCTAGATAAAAGTCAGGTGGTGACGTTTCTGCTCTAAAGATAAGGTACTCCATATCATCATCGAAAATGGTAACCTCATTCTTCTTACAATAAAATTTCGCATCATAGTCAGAAATCCAATCCATTCTGGGGATTATGTCAAATTCAATCATGGGTATGATGATTAGATCAGTAGATAAAGAACATTTATATGTCGTAATAGGAACTGATTCACAAAACATTGTTGCGATGATACTTCCCTTAGGTGCATTGACTGACAACTCCCTTATTATGTCAAATTAAAAATATCTAATTTTCATAGAAAAATGTGAAGATATTAAACAATAAGATGATCCAGAATCAAATAAATCATTGATTATGATTGAGGAAACCATTAAATTACCTACCACCATGTCTTTCAGAGCTTCAACCTCAGCAGTAGTTATCACATAAGCTTGGCCTTTCTCCCTTGGCCTTTTCTGAGGTAATTTCCCTTGGCTCTTAGGAAATTCATTTTAATAATTCCCCTTTTACCTACAATTCTATCATTCAACATTGACAACCTCTTTCTTTCCATTGCAATCATGAGTTTGGTTTCCTTTTTCACCACACTTGTAATAGACACCCATTCCCATTCCGGCAAGTAACGGGGTGTTTCTTTCCACATTTACCACAGGATGAATATTCAACATCTTTTTTCTTCCATTTATTTCCATTTTCAGAGTGTTCATGAGATCTCCTTTTCTCTTAATTTTCTTTAAATTCGTAAGACTTATAGAATTCCTTTTCTCTCTTGACAGCGCATGAGACAATATCTTCATATGATGAGAAGGATCATGAGACTAATGGTGGACAGAAAAATGGTTTTAACCCATCAAATAATTGATCAATCATACTCTTTGGGTTATGTATATAATCTATTACATGACTTGATAACCTTGTAACGATAGACTCATACTTTGCAATATTCTCATCCTCATTTTTCCTTAGACACAGAAATTGTATTTCCATATCCGCTCTATAGTCAGGGTGAAAGTATTTTTCTAAGAAAATCTCCTTAAACTTCCTCCATTACATGATTGATATTTCTTTATCTTCCCTTGTGTTTTGGATTAATGACCAATATTGATATGCATATCCCGTGAGGCGATACACTACCTTGAAAACATCTTCCCTTTCTCTACTCCCCAAACCATGAAATATTTTTTTTAAGGAATTTATCCAATTCTCTGCTACTAATGGATTTTCACTCCCATTGAATTTGGGTGGGAATTACCAAATGAAGCTGTCTAACATTGATCCTCCACGTTGTGGATCATGGTGCTCCATACTGTTAAGGTTATTATTCATAACCTGAGTGAGTTATCCCAGTTTGGTGATAAGCTGATCAGCATCAATTGCTTCACTAACTCCACTATAATTATCTTTAGTTGGAGGGAAATCCCTACATGGATTACGTGCATTAATACAGTTTCCATTCCATCCACTATGCACCATTTCTAAAAAATGGCATACACTAGATTAGTTTATGAATCACAATAAAAAATTAAAAACTTGTAAAACAGTTAACATAAATTGAACTGTTTATGAATATAATCCATAACCATTAGAATATTTTCTTTGAGGATGTATATACTCATAAACCCTTCATAATTGTTTGTAATGAAAATGAGAATTATCCTAAGAATATCCCCCGGGAGTGTCATAACCAAGAGTGTAGTAAGGCCCATTGTCATGAACCAGTTCCCATTCGAGTCTAGCTCAAAGAAGTGTTTTTGGGTTATACGCCTAGGTAAATCTATTCCATAGCTGTGTATATCTGCTCATATCTAGAGAGGTATGTATTCTTGGAAAACACAAAAAATATCTACTGTACTAAAATTCTAGGAATTTATTCTATACTAATCCTCAAAGTCAATCTTACTGAAGTATTCTCTAATCAGAATTTTTCTAAATCTATCTTCCAAGGTTTTTCCTAAAATTCCAATTATACCAACTGTAATTCCCAACCCCAGTTACCCAGAGTCAGTGCATTATTAAATAACATTGGCATGATACAAGGAATCATGTCCTCAAAGACCGATCAGTATTTTAGCCTTGGAAGTACTAGATACATTAAAAAGTTATACATTACATCATGAAATAAAAACATCAACAAAGTTTTGTCCCCTTTTGAACACACTTATATTCTTATCCTATCCCTATAGGTCAACCATAAAATACTTCTTTAATCCATGGGAAAAATAAAACATAGAAAGGGGTGATCTCAAATGCTCATTAAGGATAACAATATAAAGGAAACATTCATAAATAAGCATAAAAATTCAGGCCAATGTATAAGACTAAAATAATAACCTTTTAAAAATTAACTTCAGCATAATATGGAAAATATAAAATAAAATAATACCATTTACTTATTTACGAGGATATTCTACTAGTCGAATAATTAAATGCAATATCAATAGCCGCATTCATAATGATGGAATACATAATGGTAGACTTCATAACCACATAGTCAAGGCCTTGTTCCAAGACTACAAATATGATTTCTTCAAGGCCATGTTACAAGACACTATTTTTTCTCATTAGACCTAGCTATGAATCAAGGAGCAATAGGGGTCTCAACTCATCACTTACTATGTCCAATTCATTCCTCATATGAAAAGGTTTAAACATAACTTAAACTTTCATATTAAAACTAGAATATGAAATGTCAATATTTTTTCCATAGACCATGAATGGTGTAAAAATAACCCATACAAAGTCAAACATATCACAAAACCTTCAATACAATATGGAATATTTGTGACATAATAAATCAACTTCAAACAAGTTTAATGTCCAACAAAGGATGTTTACATTGACGTAATGAAAGCTTTTTTTGAAGAAAAACCTCTTTCTATTTTGAAATGATGTAAAAGTCATGTATTTATAAAAGAAAACATTTATTAAGAAAATATTCTTATAATCTTGTAGGGGAAGCTTCAAAGGTTTAACAATGGTAGAAATAACCGCACCCTCATTATAAGTTAAAAAAAGACATTCTTACCTTAATTTTTTCGAGAAGGTCATAAAGTAATTTTTTTGAAAACAACGAAAAGATTCATTTAAAAACATATAAGGTCAATTAAGGTTATAAATGACTTTAACTCATGGTCTTGTAAATTGTAAAAAAGTTTTGAATTACATTTTTAATAAAAAACGGATGTGGATGATATAGAGGTCCCAATAGATACTTGCGTATTAACAACCACGGATATGTAAAGAGATTGTAGACATAACCCTTAACTTTTACTTTTTCTTCATAGAGGTTATGTTAACTTCCTGAATTATAGTTAAATAGTTGTTATTAAATTATACAAGAATCATATACGTATATACAATATCATATCTGATCTTTTTAATATTTCTTTGTTAATAATATTTTAGTAGTATAATCATTTCGGGTGTTTAACTGATTCGTTTTCCTTTATATGCATGGTTAAGTAAGCCATTTTTGTAATGAATAAGATGTATTTGATTCATATACATAATGATATTTTGTTCATAAACATTATTTTGAATCATAAAATAAAAATTGTTCTTGAATAATTAAGATGATGAATGAATCTCATCGTGTTCGTGGAGACGGTAATCCGTATGTACTCTCGAGAAACAAATATTGTGATATTCATGGACAAATAGTATGTAATTGGATGATATATCATATATGTATAGAATAATTAACATTTTATATTTAATATTTACATCACTTATACTCATTATTATACCCATACAAATAATGAAGTGTTTGAATAAGAAACTACACCATGACTTGGAGACGGTAAGCCGTACCTACACACGTATGGTGACTTTGTCACCCATATGATGGATAGAATAATGAATATGGCGGTACCATTTTTATAATAAAATCATAGTATATATAATATACTGTAGTTATTATTTTGTAATGGAAACCACAAAGAGAGAGGATGTGGAAGAAGAAAAGAACTTGAAAGAGGTGATGAGACATTTACATCTTCTTCAGTTTCTTACTTTTGATTTGATCAAAAGTTATCCTTAGGCTTGATTTATGACCAAAGGAAGGCCTCTAAGGGGAATTTTAAAATTTGGGATGATATTTTTTTCAAGTGTTTTCCAAGCCAAAATGCTTTGGAACTGTGAAATTTAGATAAGGGGAAGTGCCCTTTTATAAGAGACGTGAGGGTCACATTAGAAAAAGTTTGAAATATTATTTTATAATAAAATAAATTTCGGTTTCTAATGGATAAAAAATGAAGTATTTAAATTATAAGGTGGGATGGGTAGAAAAACTCTCAAACAATAGGTTTTAGACAGGTTTAGTTCATCATATTAACATTATCTTTTAGATTTAACTCTTAGTTAAATAGTTTGACATTTACCATGTCTCTTTGTATTTTTATATTATATGGTTAATAAACATACTATAACAAGCCAAGAAAACCCCATGTGGTAAATTATTAATATATATAACCTTATATAAGTTCTTTTTTAGAACCTTTGTTATTTAGGAATATTATATCAATTAATAATATAGTATTTGTTTTAAAAACACAATTTTGTCAATTTTGACAATATTTAGTATTTGATTTCATTTTAATCCATAAAAAATTATCACATATAATAAAATTTATTTAAGAAACCATATATTGTCATATTAACCTATAAAATTAGTTTAATTTATCAGAAGTCTCAATTTACATTTATTTGGATATTTATAATATCAATTATTTTAATATTTCATTAATAACGAAATTAATCCATCCTCATTGTGTCAAAAATAAATTAAATTATTTAATGTCTAAAAATAAGAAATTAAATACCATTATTTAGGAAATATTTTTAGCTTTCTAATGAGTATTTATAGTTGAATTTATATTGTGTGAGATCTTATATTAAAGATGGTTTAGTTATTAAACATTGCATTTATCTCTTTTAACTCTTCTTTAAATAAAATGATAATAAATGTCCCAATCTAATACATGTGGACCAAAGAGTATCATATTTTATTACTAATGTTTATTTGGGTCGAATTATACTTATCCAATTGAATTAGGACATCTGTTATGGTAATTATGATATCATTGTTTACCTTTAATTACCCTATTTACTTTTAATCGTGGTAAATAAAAATCAAAAGTTAATATTCAACAAAAAATATTTTTATCTTATTGATCCAAATTTTACTTATGTATATTAACCATGTCTCTTGGATTTTTGAAATTAAACTCACAGAAGTGTTAAAATTATGTTTTATGAAAATATTTAAATGCCTCTAAAAAGTGGGTAAATGACTGTAAAAAGTTCGATAAAAATATATGTATATAATATAATTATAAAATGATCCCAATGAATTACATTAAACAAATATAGGTATTATGTATCAATATTTAACTAGAATAAATTAAACTAAAATAACTAATTAATTAAATAAAAAGTCAGTTTTAACCAATAACGCAGTGTTTTTCACTATTCATTAAAAATGAATGCTTTCAGAAAAATACAAAAAATTTACCCAAAGGTAATTTCGATATTCCAAATTCAAAAATTATGTCCATTTTTATAGATAAAATTTATAAAATTTCAAAAAGTGAGTATTAATATTCATAATGTCTAGTTTTATTGGTTGTGGAGTGTTTGAACTCGAAGATGCATAAAACAAAAGCTATTGTATTATTCAAAGGGAAATGTACCGTGGAAGCTTGGGTTGTTAAACTAACAGTTTTTACTTTTTTTTCTCATATAAGTTTCAATATACAAATAAACCTTGATTATATAACAACTATAATGAGCTTAATTTTTCGAAAAAATATTACATCATTTTAGTGGAAAATTAATTACATATCAATATGATCAACAGAAAAACCATAGTGGTGATGTATCTATAAAAAAATTGATACATAATAAATTTATACCTATAATATCTATATAATTTACCATTATTTTACACATAAATATCATACATAAGACCGTTCTTCATAACAAAGGGAAGATGAATAAAATAATTTATGGGTTCAGATCCTATGTAAGTGTAAATATAAGAGATATAAATCTATGATAATAAGTGAGCATAATAAAAGTATAATGGTATGATAAAACATCCATGGAATAAAATAATCATACATAATCTATTCAATATCACTAATAATGAAACTTTTTATAATGTTTTCTCAATCTAAATACATAAAAAATAAGAGTTTAGAATCCTTAATAATGAATCATAATCCATGAGAAAATATCATAAACATAATACTTATATTTTTTCCATTCATATATACAGTAAATTACATCCTTAATAAATGTTAACTCACAAGAAAATTATTGTGTATAAATCCATATTATTGGAATTACTACCCAATCATTTTCAAAATTCTATTTGGAGAAACATTCATTTATTAACTATTTTTTCTCTTGGATATATATTAACTCCATTATCTCTTATGTATTTCTCAACTCCATTATTTCCAATGAATATATTGGAGGGAAATAACATATCAACTGATCATTAGTATATAAAAAACAAACCATCATTGTTTTATAATTAAAATAACCATACTATATATGTATTCTAACCACCTATCACATAATTGTAATCCATTAATATGTATTCCATATGATCATGAATGTTTTTATCATTACCTTAATGTATAACCCACGGGTAAAAAGATGGTATCATAATAATTTAATCATCATAAACATAAATATTCAATAGAAATAATAAATAGGGTCACATTAGATCATACCCCATTAAATCATAAGAAATATCAATAAGTATTTTTACATATGAAAATAAATATAAAAATCATAAAAACATTTTTTGAATAAAATACTCATTTCAGTTTAAAGATGTTTATTTAAAATAAAATAATTACCAAATTATATTCGATAACATTTTATCATAAATAAAACATGAAAAAATATAATGGAATCCTTAATGATAATATTATTAACTATGGTAAAGAAATTGGTTCTTACAACGCATTTTAGAACAAAAGTTCATTTCTCGTTATTATTAAAAATAGAGAAGTACCTCATTCTGAAATTAATAAAAAAATTAAATTAAATTAATTTCATAAAATGTCAAAAAATGGTACAAATTAATTTGATATAAAATTTTAGGATATTTAAAATATTCTAGAATATATATTAAATATTAGACATACTATCACTAAACATTTTCTGAATCAAAATTGAAATTGTTTTAGTTCTTCTAATAAAAATTATTTCCCAATATTTAGTACATAAAGAAGATAAATTCAAATGAAACAATGCAATATATGGATATATATATTTTTTTATAAAAAAATATTAAATGGGTTAGATATAACATATAATATCATTATAAGTAATTTTATCTTAATCAATCCTATTAAGAGGTTCAAATTTTAGGGAAATCCAACATCATTGTGGTAAAATTTCACCCATAACTCCTTGAATTAAATACAATAAAATGAAAATTTAAATACCCTAGACTTAAGTACATTCAATATAAGAATAATTAATTAAGTAGTAGATATGTCATATAATATAATATAGGTGTATAACCTGAATCATATCTCAATAAAAAATATTTAGATGAAGTTCCATTAACCAATATATGAATTGATTTATAACCAATATATAGTATTATATAATAAATTCCTATAAATTAATGGTTTATACAAGAAAATTAATTATAAATATAACATTAATTATCCACTTATATCAATTAAAGGCTATTTTATTAATAATTCACATTTAAAATCATTGTTTCATGTGTGATTTCTTCATTTTCAGATATGTTTTAGTTTATAAGTTATGGTCCTTCAACATTGATCAATGTTCCTACATCTATGGAATTTATATAATGATATAAATATCATATATATAAATTTAAAATTTATTTATTACAAATAATTTAATTTTTGGTTTAAAATTGAATTACATCACTACATGGATATGGTTTTTGGTACATACACATGAGTGATGTATCCATTTATCGATGGATGTAAAGAATAAAATAAAAATATTAATTAAAATTTAAAAAATTATTATTATAACATAAATATCTGTTATATATATGAAATTTATTATAATAACCATACACTAATGACGGTGGGGGAGAAAGAATCATATTACTTTGTAGATATGGTAGTCGATATATAAGCATAGACAATACTTTAATGTAGAATTTATCTAAGAGAAAATGGTAAATAGTTGGTTCCAAAATCAGAATAATGTCTCATTATATTTATGATATTTTATTTATTAAGTTTTTTGGGATACAATTTGTTTCTTATACGGTAGGGGAAGACTTGATCTTTATAAGTGAGAGGTTGGAAACAAATTTAATTTCATAAAACATTTCAATGATATAAAGACACTTTAATGTGAATGTGGATCCAAATGAGTGGGAAATTAGTGGTTGGATAATATAATGTTTAAATATCTTAAAAAAATAATTTGGCATGTGTGGGTCTAAATCCTACCCTTATCACTATTTTATTTTATACAATTTCAATAATTGGCATAAATTAATATTTAAAAAGTTTTCAAACCATAATGAAAACCCATGTTGAATAAAATATTTTTTAAGAATAATAAATAATTTAATTACATCACCTTACAATTAAAACCATATAATTAATTTTAAAATATATTATTGAATATATAATCTATATATTTCTTTGAAATAATTAATAAATTGATATCACCTTAATTTATAATATATAATAATATTTCAAGTATAAATGATTTTTTTAGAAAATGATTTTTTCCCAATATGAAATTATACCAAAAATCATATATAATTATGAATATTATCTAATTAATATTATAATATATTATTTTAAGTTATTGAATGCAAATTTTTTATTATCAAAAAAATTTTAATGAAAAAGTGAGAACTCAAAAGTTCACCAGGGTAGACCCCTAAAACAAAAAACATAATTATTGAAAGATTGAATGAGCCTACCAGATGATTTTTCTGTAAATAATTTACAAGAAAGGGTTGGTACCTGTATATCTATATCATCTATTATTATATCTTCAAATTTTGTTTCCAGATTATCCCAAGTCTTCAAGTACACATCAACGTTGATCTTCCATTCATTGAAGACTCTAATTCATATAAGATCAAGCATATTGATCCATACACTTTGATCACTATTAATGTTAACACATATTAGTATTTCCATCATATTGTTTTGTTTCTATTCTATGGACATAATCATAAGAAATTTTTTCATTAATTATCCACCCAAATGCATAAGAAGTTCCAGAGTCCGCTCATGTTCTTCAACAACCTCCTGAGGCTGTCTAGGTGAAATGACCATAGTGTCTACAACCTCATCCTCCAACCAAAACTCATAAAAATTCTGTAAAGACTCCCCATGTTGATCGCATAACTTTTATTCTACATCCCATTGTGAAATCACTATGATTTATGAAAGATAATTCTCCATTATTAAAATATTTATTCGCCTATTGACCTGGGATCTTTGTTATATTGATCCTTCATACTACAAACCACTTCCTAGAACTCCCAAACCTTGGTGTTACCACCTTTTTTAGATGAAAATGTCTCCTTTGGTCTAGGATGGCATGAGTAGTCTTTTTTCCCATTGGTTTTCTTATTATTATGGTGAATGAATCTCCTCATATCACATTTTTCATTATTTCCTCTCTTCCTCCATGGGATGTGATAAAAATTACCATATTCTCTCATTTAATTGTAATATTATGTTTCCCTTACTGAATTTACTATGGAGATTCTTTTTGTGATGCACTCTACTCAAATCTCATCACCAAGGAAATAAAAATGGTTCATCCGGTTATGATAGGAAATTTTCCTTCAATGTTTGGACCCCAATTTATCGTTTAATAGACTATTGGAACCATGTCTTAGTTCTAAAAATTCTTGAACATCCTTGTATTTTCTCTCCCTAGTCTGTTGTGTCACTCCTTCATATTTGATACCACTTATTACTTTCATAGATATCACATACGTTCTAGGACTTGAATTCAATGTGACGTCTACTATAGCCTCACCACAACCTTCTATGGAAGAGGGGGATTTTTTAGAAAACTGAGGAACTCTTGGATCATTTATCAAGAAATTAAAAATATCTACCATCTTTAGGTAGTCCTTTTATTAATTATACTGTAACATGCCTTTTGTAAGCTGATCTTGAGAGACATCTGGTAATGATGGATCCATCAAACCTTCACCAAATCCAATGAACAAGCCTTTATCACACCCTCTAGAACCTATATTTATTTGATTTCCATAATTAATATCCATTATTGCATGACTTATATTCATTCATGTAGAAAAATAATTATACCACTTCTTGAAATAAACATTTTGTTTCTAATGGAGTTCTCCCCCTACTGTAAGCCATATAAAATCAGTCATCCTTTTAGAAATATTCACTTCGAGACATATTCCTGGATATATAGGATAAAGAACTGACATATTTCTCCCATCAAGTCACATATATCTTCCAATAAAATATTCATACATATTTAATATTGAGGTATTTTGAAATATTTATGGGATTTCAGGTAGACTAACATAAATTTCCATTTTTTGGGACATTGTACTTCATATGAAAGTCAAAGGACCACCTGAAGAGAAAGAACCAGTATCTGATGCATTTGCGAGGTGATATAGGCCATGCCTTGATCAAATATACCTCAATTTCACATCGAATCATAATGTGTTTGTTCTCATGTAAAGCCACCATCACACGTTCTTATAAATCCTTGAAAATGATAACATACCGGTTAAAAAATCCATCGAAATACGTCACTATTTGAACCGTACAATCAGTGTGAGATTCTTAATAGAGGAATCTTCAATAAATTTGGTGGATGCGATTGGAGTATTAGAGAATCCTTTAATTATATATAGACCTTTTAGGTTGATCTGGAACTAGGGAATGGGAGGATGGAGATCATGATTGGGGAATGGATAAATGGTGCACAATGGATATTTTGAGAGTAGAAATGGTCCCCCTACCGTGTGTGGGGGATAATATCAATTTCCATTCAAGGTTCAACTGACCTCTAAACCCTACCCCATAGAAATAAGATACATATGATAAATTATTATCAAATTAAAATTATAATGGGACATTTAATTTAAAATAACTGACAATTTTTATAAAAGATGTTATTTTCAGTATTCATATAAAAATATTTCTTTTTGGAAAATAAAAAAATCACTCTATAATAATATTTAAAAGGTGGCGAAATAATTTATATTCTTTAAAAAAATATAAATTTAATAAAAATAGTTGAAATTATTTATAATTTAGGTGTGCAAAAATAACATAAAAACAACTTATAATAAAATATATGTCTAAATCATAAAATGGTAGTACTAGAAATTTAGTTTTTATTTATTATGGATTCTTTTTATGTATTTAAAACCATTTTATTTTTTTCATAATAATAATAATATTATTATTCATACTTAAAAATTTTATGTATAGGATATAATTGTATACTATATCATGATATAGAGATACTCTATTTTTTGTGTAGGGAATGTTATAATATACCTCAATTTTACTTCAAGGTGAGACCAAAATTCTCTAGGCGTTATATCTGGCTTCATTTACATGAATAATATCCTCTCCATCATTACTTACTCGCACCAACCAGCCTATATGTTTCAAAAAATCATTTTATGGGCTCTAACATTGTGATCTAGATGGAAACATATTCAAAATGGACTCCACATATATCCAATTTATCATTAGGGGTAAAAGGTCACTCAAAACCCTCAAATAGGAAATATGGGTAAAGTACACATCATGTACACAATATAAATGATATTTAATCCAAATTACTATCCTCAAATTTGTCATTTACACAATATACCTAGGGATTGACCATGTAATACTATACAATTAGGGAATACAATGGGTCTTATTATGTGCTACTATATTGTTCGGATACACCTTTGGTACTCTCATGTAACACTACATGATTGTGTCCTCCTTACATGGGGTGTATATCTACATAATCTAACAAATATAAATATTCTACTACATTGTTCATACTATTTTTAAAAGGTTTATAGTTGAAAAAAATCATATTTCATGAATATGAAGAACAAATGGTGTGGGTAGTGATTGAGTTCCCTAATTAAGAAACCCCTGAAAACAACATATAATAAAAACATTTACTGATTAAATATATATCAACCCACATGGGTTCCTTAAGTTCCAAAATAATGATTTGGAAATAAATAATTAAAAATATGTGTGTGTATGGGTATAAAACCAAAAAAATGTTGTACCTCTTGGTGGAAAATGAAGATGCATCAATCAGAAATATGCTTCACAGCTTCTATATAATGATCTGACGTGACCCGAGTACCATGTTCAAATATCAATCCTCCCTACTGCTTATTTATCCATCCACCCTCCTAGCCCCACTATCATCATAGATAAATGAAATCTCATTAGGGGAATACCGGATAATATGAGGTGTAATTGGAGAAAATATAAGGAAATAAATGAATTGAAAATAAGAAAAAATGAATATATTTAAAAAGGGGGATGAGGCCTTTCCCCAATTTATTAAACAAAGTAACTCCCCTACTAGAAAAAACCCCTTATTCCAAACTAAATTATTGATTTGGAATCTCCCATAGACCATATATTAAAATTTTAACCCCATTTGAACATGTGAGAAAAAATAAATACAAAATTAATGAAATGTTAATTATTCAACCTAATTTTGAATGTATTATATTACTTCAAATATAATGTACTATTGTAAAAAAACAATTAAACTATGTATAATTTGTCTATTTTTTTAAATATCTTCTTTAATAGAAGATTGACCATTCTAAATTATACGAGCCGCTATATATTTTTTTATTATCATTTTCACTACCATGAACAAACTGATTTATTTCACCACATAATAAATTATATAGATAACACAAAATTATCATAAAGAATCTTGTTTGAGGCAAAAACCCATTAGAAGCTAAGAAATATAGTGGTCAAAACCTTTTAAATGATATTGTCTAAAAAAAGTTAAATACATTAAATAATGATATTACCTAGATAAAAAATGTTAAATTTCTAGATGAAACATCATTCTAAATAAAAAATATTGTGTAAAAATAAATATGTCTCCATGATTGAATATTTGAGATGGTAATAACATATATTGTCCCTAATATTTTCCTATTAAACTATAATTTATTCTATAAAAACCATAGATATCATAACATAATATTTCAAAACATTATTAATATATGATACCTTTAAAGGACATCATTTATATTTATTCTATTAATGTAATTATTAAATGAATATCTATTTTCTATATTGGGTGGGATTAATATTTATCATTTGAACTAATTTTATAATAAATATTTTCCCTTTCTTATTCTCCCAAATTTCATCAATCTAGGATCATGGAAGTTATAATATATAACACATTATAATAATTCCAAATTTTATGATTTAATTATAAATGAGGTTTTTTATGATCCTTAAAGAAAAAATAGATGTTGTTTATGTGTAAGTGATTTCTAATAATGAGATGTTGGTATAATAATTTATTTGTTTAATGTAAACTTAAACACTCTAGAACCGAAACAAAATAATTATATAATAATTTCTATAATATATTATTAGTAATTATGATTACATAGTCTTCCCTGATTTTATATTGTTGCCTAATTTTAGTAGGTGGTTAGACACACCCAAACAAAAACATTCCCTAATTAATGGATAATTATAACTATGAAAGTGGTGACTTTTGAGTAATATAATTATTAAAGAAGAATAAGGATATATTTTAGATATATTTATTTTTTTGATTCATAATTGAAGACATTTTAATATGATATAATACGTAAACATTTTTTATGTCATAAAATAGTAATTTAAAAATTATTTTTGTAAGTGTAAGAAGTAAATTTAATGTATTTGGGAAAAAAGGTTCTAACATTGATGAATTTGTATTTCACATGAAATAAAACATGGAAGATGAGTTCTTATATAAATCAATTGTGAATATAGGATCAAGTAATATTAATAGGATGATAATGGAATGAAAATTGTAATACATGTTTATATTGAAGCTAAATTCATTAAGTGGCATTGAAGGGGTTCATAGAGGCCCCTTTTAGAAGTTGTAACAATGGATTATATGAATTTATAATCAGTTTATATAGAAGTTGTTCATGTTAAAAATATCAATGTAATTAAAAAATGGAAAATATGTTATTTGGAGATTATATAAACTGAATAATAAAATAGACATAAATTTTTTCAAATATTCTAAACACGTTTTTACATCCAATATAAATAGAATTTTCAATATTTCCATTTTGTGTTTTACAATTCTAAGAAATTTTCAAACAAATAACATAATATTATGGAATAAAAATAAATTGTAACATATTATATAATTTGGTTATAACGACTAAAAATATATAAACCATTTTATGATAAATATTTTTCTATATGTAGAAGAAATATTTTAACCATATCACATATAATATGTAGAAATATTTTTTTTTGAAAATGGGTTTTTATCCTTATTTTTATATATAGTGAAAATTTATCTATATATTTTATTTTTATTATATAAATTGGATCACTACAAAACAATTAAAAGTTATTTAGATTTAAAATATTGCATAAACATAATCCATTGAAAAAAAATTAATTGAAAATCTCAAAAAATAATTTCTTTTAATGTAAATTATTACTTAATTCAATTAAATGTTCATAATTTTATTTTTAATTTTACACATTTTTCTCATTAAATAAATCTATTATAATGATTTTTTTAATTTTTTATGTAACACTTAATTTGATATATATACAGTTACACATTTATTTTGGTAAAAAAGTTTTTTAACTATTCGTATAGATGCGCATTGATTATGAAAATTATCAAAAAAACGTTATTAGGATAGTTTTGATCAACTGAAATAAAAAATAAATTTAGTTTTTATAATTAAATTTTAATATTTATAATAAATAGTTTTTATATTTAAATATTATATATTAATAAAATATTATTATTAAAAAAATTAATTTTAGGAATTTAGGTGTACTTAGTTCTATTTTTATGAAATTATAATTAATTATAATATATTTATATACATTAGGACTTTTTAATAAAATATTTTATTAATTACATACTTCTGATATGCCTTAACTAGTTTTAGTTAATTATTTCCAATGGATAATGCAACCAAACATTCTTTTAATTTATGGAAATATATTCCAAAATATCAGTGTCTTATACCCGACCATTATAAAAATTATGTCCTCTCAATTTTTATTATAACATAACAATGAAAACTGATAACAATATATTAAATATAAACATAACTAAGGGAATAATATCTTGAAAGATTTAAATATTTCATTCTTGGAAACATTTCTTGCTCCAAATTTTGGATATAAGAGACAATAATTATTCAGTATCAAGACCCAAATTATTTAGTTTTTTTATGAAGGGTTTTCATAGTCAACCTTGAATTTATAGGCTGTAATGGGTTGATAAGAAATATAATTTCTTTATTCCAAATAACTTCCCTCTAAGTGGGGGTATCCAAGAAATAAAATATATTTATTTGAAGGGTTATAATTTAATTTGAAATATCTTTCCTAAAAAGTTGCGATTATTAATAAATAATCATACAAATATATTTTTTAATAAATAATTCTTAGTCTAGTGATTGAGGTAATGATTTGATGTACTTAAAATCATTCTATTTATAAGGGAATTGTACAAAAAAATAAAAAATACAACACTCACAGTTCCTGAGTACATAGTAAGCATTCCTCACTGGATATCAATGTTGGAGCTCACATCAATTGTTTTGTTTACAAAATAATTCTATTTATCTCTTTTATCATTGAAATTTATAATGCCTGTCATCCATATTAACTTTTTGTTTTGGATATACTTTTATGATACCCATATATCCCACATTTGGAAGTCAAACTATCCATTGAACTTTAGGATGTACATTATTTCCATCATATTTATAAATTTAAACTCATATATTTTACAAATCATTTTTTATTCAATGTTCTCATATAGCGTATATAAAAGACATTACATTTCTTTTGAGACATCCCCTCAGTATCCCAATCTATATTTTTGGCATATAATAAACTAGGACTTCTTTATTTCACTATCACTACCACATAAACATCTATGAGCTTCAATCCTTCTCTTTTTTGATGATATTTGAAACTAAAATACATCATCATTGTCTATCATAATTTTTTATATATGTTATGGAATAATAAAAAGGATTATATCTCTCATATTTGGTATCCTATTAGTAAAATAAACATATTATCCATGTCATCAATATATTTCATGATTTCTTAGTGAGACCCTTATTTTTCACACATTAACATTACATAATTTTTTCATGATTCTTAATATGTTACACAAATATAATCCCAAAGAATGTATTTGTTTAATTCCCTTGGAAACATTGAAACATAAACACTGGTATATAAGTGATCTACATTTTTTTCCCACTAGGTCATCCATGACTATAACCCTTCTTAGACAAATCATATATAACAAATTTATTCATATCTCGTGGAAAGGAAACCTAAAAATTGGCGATCTCAAAATATAATTATTGGTAAACAGGGGGGATATATACTCATATACATAAGAATATAGGTATGAGAACATGATCCTATCGTTTGATGATCAAACAATATAAAATATCAAAAATTTATGTCATCCACATTGGATGTTTATAATAAAAGAATCATAAGGTAATTAAGAAAATAATATATGAATGCATAACATAGGAATATGACATGGAAATGTGTAGACATATAAACATGTAATATCATTCCACATAAGTCAAATATCATTTCCAAAACATGTCACAAAAATTCATGGGGATACATCTTTTGGACTGGATACACCACCATCCCTAGTTGTAGTCCAATCCTTATAAGGGATCATGTTTTTCCAAATTCTCATAGTAGTTTGATTTTCCCCATCATCCCATAATGGATCGGGTTTCCCCATCATCCAATAGTTGATCTGGTTTCGCATATTCCCATAGTGGATTGGGTTTTCCAATCATCCATAGTTGATTAGGTTTTTCTATATATCATAGTGGATCATGCCTATCAACTTGATTTCCATGATTTAGTGATGAGATATAAATATTTACCCAATTAATTAGAGGGAGATATAGTTACCACCCACCCATAGTAAATAAATATATAAATGTGCCAAAAGATAAAAGAATATGTATTATATAATGGCCCATTAAAATACATGGGTTTTATAAACATCATATCATAACCCATGAAATTTAATTAGCATCATAAAAATTTCATCATATCATTACCTATGGAAAAGATATCATTATCAATTTTATCAATGAATTACCCATGAAATGTATATGATTTCAAAACACTATAACCACTGGAAGTGAAAAATGTGTCAAAAACATCATTCCATAAAAACATTAACCATTCAAGAAAGAGTTTTAATTGTATTAATGGGTTAAATCCCTAGTAATTTTTTTTAAATTTTTATGTCATCGTAGATAGAGAATCATTTTGAAGTTTCACATAGAAGATTTCTGATGAAAAATAGGATTCTATTGAAAATAATTTTCAGAAAACCATTTCAAAAATATTTTTTTGTATAAAAAATAATTATATATTCCTTTCAATAATTTCTTTAATGAAATATATTATCCTCTTCAAACAAATTGTAATGGATTTTGAGAACCAATTTCATTCAAAACATATTTGGAAACATATAAATTAAACTTCAAAATATTTTAAAAACGATTTTATTTGAAAAAATATTGAAAACTCATAATCAAAGAGAAAAAAACATTTGAAATCCCTTGTATTTGAAAATATATTGAAAAACCTTAAATAAGGATTCAAATAAATTAGTAAACAATTTTCAAGAAAATATGATTCAAATTTTATAAATAAATCCTGAAATCATAGAAATAATTTTCTAAAAAAATCTTTTTTAAAATATATAATTGAATAATTTAAAATATTTTAGAAATATTTTTAAACATAAAACAATTTGTAAAACAATTATTGAAAATACCTTTAAAATAAAGAACTTTCTACTATATATGGAATAATTTTTTTTAAAAAATAAACTAGTAAACATAAAAATGAAGCTTCAAGGAAATTACGGTCATTATGATGTGTATTTCCTTGCATTCCAAACATTCCATTTATCAAATAAATTGTATAGAAACATGTATTTTTTTATGAAACAAAAAGAAGTTAACTTTGAAAACCTACGATTACAATAGTATATCATTGCGGAAAATTTCTTTTAAAAATAATAGGATGATAGTTACAAATTTTTAAAAACATGTCAAGAAAAAACAGTTTTTAAATAATACATATTTATGACTAAAATGACAAGTAAAATAAGATTTCCATTATATTTTTTAATTATATCAAGTAACAAGGAGTTGAAAAATGATACGATTTCATGGATAAAAAATGAAAACCATAGAATAAGGAATGTAATGATAGTTTTTATGTTATGAATTCTAATATATCTACAATGGTAGAATAATCATAAATAATCCTGATAGATTATGAGATTGTAGTAGTAAATAGTATCCACTTTTGATAACTTAAAATAGTGACCCCCACAAGGGAATAAATTTATATGAATCTTATAATATTTTGAAAAAATAGAATTTGGTATATAACATTGAAAATTTACTATATACACCTAATAGAAAAATAAAAGTGCATAACATGACAAGTATCCCTTAGAAGGAAAATCGATAAAAAAAATAGTTTACTGACATGGTAACTTTTGAACAAGAATCCCTATGAGATTAATATAAAATACCAGATATGTAAATTCCAATATATTTGAGTATAATAATAATAGAATACATTTTCTATATGTATATACACCGCTCAAAATAAATAAGTGGTGAATAAGGCATTTATGTCACTAATATAAACAGTGACATTATAAACCACTTACCTTAAGAATTGACATTCATTATAATCCTTAAAATACATTTATAATAAATAAATTGTTGTTATAAATATACCGTAGAACAATATTATCATATCTAATACCATATATTCTGTTATTATTACGTTATATAACCCATTTATTAAAAATTTCATATTAATTTTAAATTGCTAGTTTTATGCATGTTGTTTTTTGTTTATGTTTTTACTTGATATTCTTGATACATTACTTAGATCTAGACAAGATTTTTTTTTTCAGTATTTAAGAACTTATATAGATATCACATATCTTAATTATATATATATTAATAATAAATCATAAAAAATATAAGTATGAAATAGAATACGCCATTCATGGAGACGGTTTCCCATATGTATGCTATTTAAATTTTATTATTATATTTAAAGGAAGAAAGTAAAGAATATATATATATATATTATAATTATTTTAAAATTATTATTTCATATATATATCATATAATTTTCCAAAACCAAACCGTAATACATTCCATGTATAGTGTGTATGAATCTTATCCCATTGACGAGGTAGTATTCCTCACGTCCACAAATGAAGTTATAGAATTTACATATAATGTATAAAATGAAGCTATGATTTAAATATTAATAATAGAAGAAACAATAAATCATTAATATAGTATATATATAATATAAATATATTATTTTTATCTTAATCCCTATCATGAGAAGTGGTAATGTAAAAAAGGAACATCATAGTTCCACGAGGCGACAGTCTTCTATACACGAGAATGATAGGTCCGTTAAACATTATATATAATTTTGAGTATGTTTAAGATGAACCATTATAGAAAAATTATATAAATATATTTAGAATATTCATGTTATTATATAATCATGAAATAATAAAATTTCATGGTGTTGTTAAAGAAAATAAAACAAACGATATTCTGGAAGGATGATATATTTTCTTGGGTAAACTTTTCTTGATTTTCACAAAAGGGCTTCCATCATATGATTTATGTAATAAGTGAGGATTCTAGTATGAATTTAAGGATGTTGGGAGGATATCAATGTAGTGGTTTTTTTTATCCAAATGACATTACATGTGTGTATAAGGGGGATGTGTAAGTTCATTTTTATAGTGAAAGATGAGTGGAATTCATACAAATTTTTAAAAAAGGAATCCCAGCCATGTTATTACCTTTTCATATGGCTCTAATAATTTTCTAAATCATATCTAAGGGAGTATAGGTTTCAAATTTTAACATTAAATGTATATTTTATAAGTTTATAGGTCATTGTTGGCATCATGTTTAATGTTTGGTCTTTTGTTTGGATATTTTCTAATATAATCAATGTAATTATTTTTAGTCACATCAGTAACCATCTTGGTCAAAAAAGATGTTTAACATATAATAAATTATTAATTATTTTGATTCCAAATATGGAATCTATTTTTTCAAATTGTAATTACATAATTAAACTAAATATATTTATATTTATTCCCAGAAAAATGGATGAAAAAGAGGGTTTTAAAAGTAAAAATGTTAAAAAGTTATGATTGTTTTCATTTCCTATAAAAATAAAAAAAAATTGTATAACATGAATTTGTTTAATTTATATAAAAACTTTATAATTAATATCATAAACCATTTAAAAATATAATATTATCCTATAAATTATTTAGATGAAAAAGTAGTTTGGAATTATTACTATGTATTTTTTCATATTAATAATAAATGGATCTTTATAAAAAAGAAAAAAATGGAAGTAAATTATTATATTAAACATCCCAAAATGAAGATCACATTTTCAAAAAAAAATACAAGTGTTTCCAAATATTTGATTTATAATGGGTTATCTATTAAAAGGTTGATAATTTATATTATTTGACAAATATGACTTTTTATTCATAATATTGGTTTTTTTAACTTTATACCTATAAAATATAATAGATGTATTTTCAAAATATTGTTTAAAAATATAATATATAAAATTTATTAGAAAAATTCATCAAAAAGGTTTTTTTAATTTTTTTGGGATAAAATTGTGTTTTTATATAGGGAAATTGTTTTTTTTAGATTTGTTATTTCATTACATTAATATAGTTATTAAATTAATTTATAACTAATTAATAACTAAAAGAATAATTTTATATAAATGTGAATATAAAATTTTACCAATTTATTAAATATTATTTAAAACAACCATTCCAATGGATAGGTGGTAGCTATAATAATATTTTAATAAAAATATTAATAATATATTATTTTTCGATAAAAAGAATCATTGTGTGTAACACCAGCTATCTAAAGGAATCAGTATTGTGTTTAATATAAGATAAAATGGTTGTTTTCACTGAAAACTAATCTATGTGTTTCATGTAGTGCATGATTAAATTGGTGTTTCATATCACATAAAAAACGTAGTTATTTCGTATGTAAAAAGATATATCCAGTGTCATGTTTTATGGATATTATTAAAAAAATTAAATTAATCAAAAAAAACTATTTCACAAATTATCATGTTGTTACATTCTACCCCATAACCAATAAGAATTCATCCCTTAATTTTTTTTCTGGGTTATTAATGGTTTAATAATGTATATTTGAATTTAAATAAATCCACATCATAAAGGTGTAAACTCAAATATCCATAAATGAAAATCTTGGAAATATAACATATTCCCAAACTAACACATAAACAGGTTTAAATAAAGGAGACCATAAGTTAGAAGTGAAAACATGTAAATGAATGGAAAATATAAATAATCCCAAGGACTGATAAAGGTTACCAGTAACAATAATATGAGTGATCCATGGAATGTTAACAATAATGAAAAAATAAACTGAAGAAGTGTGAAAGGAGACATTTATATCCTAAAAAATTATAATAATAAGAAAAAATTATATTTCAGGAATCTTTTTCTAAATTTGATTATTTTTTCCATGAATATATATTTACCTGATTTCATTCCATTTCATCAGAAAAATAATTTCCATTTTTATTACATGACCAATTTTTAGTTCACCACTTAATCCAAAAAACAAAGGTGTTCTTTTTCATTAATAAATAATTAACAAATAATGATATCCTTACTGATTCATACCATGTATATTAAATTACCATTAACAGAATTTGGTTAGAATATATTTTCCATTGTTCATACGTCCTCACAAGGTGAGATAATACTTTAATCTCACAAAATTGACACAATAATTAACATAATATTTCCATAAACGGATAGCCTTTTAACCGTTAAAAAGTTAGAAACCAAAAGTATTATAATGTGGGTGTCTAAATTTCTCAAAAATATATTAGAAATGATCACCCATTTATCAGAATGTATGTATATTTTATTACCTACCAAACCTGCAAACACCATCACCATTTTCTCACATTGACATAAGTTAATAACCTAAATTTATATAAAACCTTCTTCAAAATATGCATGATTCATTATTCCAATGATTATTAGATATATTCCTTAACTCTAAAAAACTATTAAACATCATCCATTAAAACATTAGCCAATTTTTCAACAAATCATTTATCATTTTAACGGTCATCGATACTATTCGGCTTACTTTATCCAAAGCAGTCTTCCCATTATTGAAGATAAAAATGATTTTATACACACCTTGAACACATTTATTTTTACCTTCCCTAAAGGAAAATATCACCATTCTATGAAATTACATTCTTAATTCATCTGAACCATTCAACATTCCATTAAATTAAATAATGAATAAATTATTCTGAAAATAGTTTTATATTTCTTGATTTGTATAACATAATATCTAAATTCAAAAATATAAATAATTAATTTATCACAATTTCTTCTAAAATAATAAACTTATCTTCATCATATTATTCCATAATACCTATTTCATAAAATATGAAATTAAAATCATGTCATAACATTTATCAAACTCATTTTAATCATTCTTATCAACAATACTACAAGAGCAACATATAACTTTCATATGTCATTCATGGTATCTTTATCATCAATCGAAAAACCATTAATTATAAAACATTGATGATTCTATTCATGAGACTTCCACATATGACATTAATTTTCATAATTCATATTCTTTTCACATTTAAATAATCCCTCACATGATAATACCCTAGAGAGGCCAATATTTACATACATGGTGTTAACTAGAATTTTTATTTTTCCTTTACGGTTATATAATAGCTGTAATTCATTTCCACAATAAAAAAATTTTCGTTATCCTCTATGTTTCACATGGGTTCTTCTTTCCACATTCTCTAAACAAAGGAAATTTAATCTTCTTTCCATGATGATATCTATAACCAATGCTCTCAGCGAACACTTTCCTTCCATTATTTGGTGAGTCCAAGAGTTGGTTAAGTATACATTTTTAATCTTGTTATGTGAAATATGATTATGAATGAATAAAAAATCATTATCTCTAGTGATCATCCAATTTTTTTTCTCATCTGTGAATTTCCGATCACATTCCACATTAATTATGATACTTCTAGTTATCTCTATTGAAAAGAACTCTAATGCATAATGTGACATAAACTTTTAGAAGATTAAAACTACATAATAATGAGAATAAACGTGTAATATGTCTAAATTATGAAACCATCTATTAAATCTATGACAACTTAGGTTTATGAAATTATATATCCCTAGAATTATCTAGATAAATATACCTATGCATCTCACAATTTTAATCTCATCCAAGTTTCTAAAGGCTAACTAAATTTTTTCTCTGATTCCAAATATAGGGAACCTCTATTTCTACACATTTATATTTCATCATTTTTTTCAAAAACATTATAAATTATAAAAATTGATTCCCAAAGATCATATTATTTTAATAACATTGAAATTAAATAACTGGTACATATGTGTTCTACGTTATCTACCACTATGATCACCATAACAAGATACCTATATAGATATATTATAAATAATATATATCTTCATAGCCTAGGGAATAGAAATATAAAAAGGGGTGATATCAGATTCTTAGTTAGGGTAAACAAAGAGATATGTATATATAAACATGAGAATATGGTTATGAGATCATGATTATAACATTATAAGATAACACCTTTCATATAATATATCATAAATCATTGAAGAAATTTTAGAATCTCATAAGTCATGAATCAAATGGGAATTAAGACAATAAATCGTTAAATCATAATTTAGGAATAATATGTGTAATGTTTTAAGACATATAATCATGTAATATAATTTTATATAAGTCATGTCACATTTGAAAACCTTATCTAGGAAATTCATGAGGAATACATCTACTAGGGTGGAAAAACCACCATCCCTAGTCATAGTCATTTCCATATAAGGGATCAGGTATCCCTATCTTTCTATAGTGGATTAAGTCTCCACATTTTCCAATAGTGGACATGGGTTCCTCATTTTCCCATTGTGGATTGGGTTTAAAAATCTTCCCATAGTGGATTGAGTTTCCACATATTCCTTAGTGGACAAGTTTTCCCCATCATATATAGTAAATAAATACTCGGAACATGATTCCCATCATAATATCATGAGATATAGATTTCGATCTAATGCATTTGAGTTAGATATTGGTCCCACCCATCACATAAAAGAATCATACACACATGTTCCACAAGATAATAAGATGTGTATCCTATCATAACCCTTAACAAGAGATGGGTTTCATTAAAAACATATCATAATCCATGAAATCAAATGGGTATCATAAGAATTTCATCCTATCATTACATATTGAAATGTGGTAAGTCTCATTGTCATAAATGAATATGTTTTGAAAATAATAGTGTTTCATAATCATGTAAACCATTGAATATAAATAGTTTTTTTAATAATATTTCCATTATAATAATTAACCATTGAAGAACGAATATGAAATATATCATGGGACCTTATCGCAAATAAATATTAAACTATAACATTGTATTTCATCTTAGATGAACAAATATTTTAAAATATCACATAGAAAATTACATAAATAAAAATATCATTTCTTTAAAAATACCTTTCATAAAACTATTTCAAATATTGTTTTCTTATAAATAAGGCTTTACAATTTCATTTAGAACATTTATTAAGTAGATTAACTTTTTCCATTTGAAAAATTCAGAGAGCTTTTTGGAAGCAATTTTTTTTAAACAATTATTCAAAACACATTTATATACTTGAAAATTTTTATGAAACCTATATAATTGAAAACATATTTAAAATAATTATTGAATTATTGAAAATATTTTGAAAACATTTTTTTATAATAGTTTTAAAACATAAAAATAAGGCTCAAATTAATTTATGATACCACTTTTATAAAGATGGATTGGAAAACATATATTGAAAAATTGAAATATTTTATGTTATTTTCTATGAAAATATACTATTATAAACATATAATAGAATCTTCAAAAATCATCTAAATCACTATTTAAACATAAAACATATTTTAAAACCATTTTCATAAAAAATAATTTAATTGTTTATCCAGAATAGTATAAAAATAATTTCATTAAATATAAACTTTTAAAAATAAAAATGAATATGCATGTAAATTATGATTATGATGGTGGGTATGTCCAAACCTGTAGATCATTATGTTTACAACTTGAAAACATTAAAAAAATTAACAGATTTGAAAATGACAAGAAGATTCCTTCTGAAAAATATTATAAAAAGTTAAAAAAGTAGTAAAAATTTACAATTAAAATCATTGGATAATATTAAAATGATTATTAAAACTTATTTAGAAAACATGGTTTTGAATGAACACAGATTTCTAATCAAAAGAAGAAATAAAGTCATATTTTTGTAGAAAAATATGTTGTTAATTATCCCAAGTATCTAAGACTTAAAATATAGTAAAATTATATGATATAAAATGAAAAAAGGAGAATAAAATTCATGACAGTTCTGAATATAATCATTATAATATTTAATCAATTAAAGTATAATCATAAACAATCCAGATAAATGATGAGATTTTAGCAATAAATTATTACCTCTTTGATAACTTTAACTCATGACCACTATATGAAAATTAGATTACCTGAAGTTTATAATATCATTAAAAGAATAAAATTTCTAATATGTTATCTCAAAGTCAGTTTACACTCCTCATATAAAAATATAGTAGTGTAACATGACATGTATATCAAAGAAGACCTATCGAGACAAAAAATTATCTATCATTTTGGTATCTTTTTAAAAACAAACACCTTGAATGAAATATCATAAAATGGCTATATAAATAACCACAAACACACATATACATATATAAGCGTAATAATCATATAATACATCCAATTTCAGTATATAAACCACACAAAACAAATAACTTGGGGAATAAGGCTTGTATCTCACAAATATAAAATGTGAGATGAGAAAAACACTACATTATGTCTTGGCTTCCTTCAATAATGGTCAAAAATCATGTACAATAAATATAAGTTCATTATAAATCTACCATGGAAACATTTATTATCTATAATATAATATATTATTTTATAATTACTTTATATTAACTATTTATTAATAATTCCATGTTAATGTTACAGTTCAAGTAATATATGTGTTGTTTTTCTTATATGTTTATACTTTTTATGCATGAAATTCTTAAATAGATCATGATTTAATTCGTCCAGAATGAAAAAAATTATTATAATATTGTATATATTCACTATATAAATATATATTGTAATATATTTAATATATAAATACGAAATTGAATACATCGTTTATGGAGACGGTAGGTCATACGTACGCGTGAAAAATGTTTCAGTTTTATTATCCTATTGAATGAATGAAATTAAATAAAATATATATATTTATGACATCACTATTATTTCATATATATCACATTATTTTATAAATAATTTCCATATTAATTTCTATATATTGTGTGAACAAATCAAATTTCTTTGAGGAGGGGTTAATCCACACATCCACCAAGGAAGTTATCTTATTTATTGAAAATGAAAAGCATGAATGTCTGAATTATTTAATAATCCAATAAAAATAAATATATAATAAATATTTTATATATATCACATATAAATAGTACAGCCATCATAATTCCTACCATGAGTGGTGGTAATGAAAAAATGAACAATATTATTCCCCTTAGCGGTAGTTCTCTGAACACACTATTTTTAAGTTAGTTACCCATTTGATGGATGTGTTTTTAATTTCAGGTAGAAAAAATAGAATAAAATAATATCATTTTATTTGGAATAATAATTGTTTAAAATAATAATATACCTTGAATAATTTATGGGGTGGTTAATGAAAATAAAACAAGACTTCTTGTGGAAGGATTTATCCTCTTCATTGGTTAACTTCTCATGGTTTGCACAAATAGGTATCCTTGATTGGATTTATTCCAATAGAAAGTATTATAGGATGATGTTTGAGATTTTTTATAATATTTAGGAATATTATTTCATATCAAAATGAATTTATATGTTTCAATAAGTGCGAGGTGTGGGTGTATTTTTATATTGGAGGACTGATATTCTAGTAAATGATTGAAAATGGAATACCACCCATGTTTTTACCAATTCATGTGGCTCCAATAATGGTCCAAATCAGATAAATTGGAGGTTAGGATCTTAATATTTACATCCTATGGCTTTTAGAAAAGTTTATAGGTCATTTTAGACTTATTATTATGGTTAGGCAGTTCATTAATCTATTTTTTCATAATCACAGTAATTAATTTTAATCACACTAACTAATAATTTTTTTCCAAAAAATAGGATAAATTTATTACAAATTATAAATTATTTTAAATAATAATATTTAATCCATTTTTAAAATTTCCAATAATAGTAATGGTAGAAATGAATTTAAATTTCATGCCACACTTGGGACAACAAAGTAGGTTTTTAAAGTAAAAATGTTCATAAGTTTTAAAGGTTTTATATAAAATTCTAATATGAATATAATTCCAATGACCTCAATTTTATTAAATGATTTAAATTTGATAATATTAAAATATAAATCCAATTCAAAAAAATCACACAATTAATTATTCTGATAAAAAGTAGTTTTGAAATAAAATTTATTATTTTTCAATATTCCTTAGAAAGTGAAACATAATAGAAAAATGCCAAAAAAATCATTCAGATAATGTTTTTGTAATCCTCATTAAAACTATATGTTAATAGTTTACATAAAAATAATTACATGTTTCATAATTTATATTTACAATAGAATCGACATTAAAAGTTAGTAAAAAAAATTCGAGAAAAATACATCTTTTTATTCATAAAATTTGAATTAGTTATATCTTATACATATAATATCAATTAGATTAGTATAATAAATATTTATTGAATATATAATTTATATATTTCATTTAAAAATGAAATATAAGTTTTTTGTCAAATTTTTATAATAACATTACATCTTTACATAGAAAAATAATTTTATGTGAAATGTTATTTTATCATATTCAATGGGTTATTACATTCATTTCAAACAAAGAGATAACTGAATGATTAATTTTATATAGATTTGTAAATAATATTTTTACAAATTACTAAATATTATTCTTTAGTTCTATTCTAAAAATTAGGTAGTAGGTGTAATAATATTTTAACTATATTATTAATAGTATATTGTATTTCAATAAAACTCATCCGTGTGTGTAACACAAGCTATTTAAGGGACAAAATATTTGGTGTAATTTAATACAATTTTTTTTTCATGTACTATAACCTAATTTAAATGTTTCATTTAGTGTATTATTAAATTGATTTTTCATATCATGTAATCTAAATATTGTGATTTCCTATGAAAATTTCTATATTCAGTATTGTGTGAAATAAAAACTAATGAAATGATTAATTAATTAAAAAATATGTATTACAGAAAATGTCAAGTTGTTGAAATTACATAGTGAATTACAAAATATTCACCCAATAACAGTTTATCATGATTGATAAAAAATTAACACCATTATATAATTATAATAGATGATCTCTTGAAAACAAAAAATTAAAATTTCATTGTCTTAAATATATATAAATTAGCCTTTAGTAAAACTTTAATAAAATTATTTTAAATAATGGTTTCATTATTCATTGTTATATAATACAGCTTATCCTAATTTATTTATATCAAAATTTTATTTTAATGAAATTTAATGAAAATGCGACATAAAAAAGAATCTAATATAGGATTGTGAAACCATATGTTTAGATTGGGAACATTTTCATGCACTAGGTGAAGATTGAGTTAATACCCAATAGCCTATTTTCGATGCTATGACCCAATGGTATGTCAAAATAATATCCTTCACTTCTTTTTAGTATCCCTAAAGGTGAATTACATCCATGAAATCACAATAATAAATAATTTTTAAAATTATTAGGATATTATCATATACATAGATTCACCCCTTAGATTCATCCATTGAGATTTCACTAAATTTATATTAACTTAATAAAAAATGACTACACTAATCCCAAATGGAAACTAAACTAAAATTATCATATATATAAACATTACATTGATAGGTTGTGATGCATCCCATAAGATATGTCTAGGGTATGGTGCTAAAAATAAAATTTTATGATATGACATCGATCCCAATTTAGATTATCCATACTAAACTTTCCCTGAATTCACATTATTATTAAATATCACACTAATCATATGGAACATGGAAAGAAATTTGGTTTAGTGTTTTAATCACCAGTTATATAAGAAACATATTTAACAATACTTAGGAATATTATTAAAAAAATAACCATTCTATCATCCCTTATAAATACCATACAGAAAATAAACACATTCCAAAACATAAAAATGTAAACATAAGATATGTGTTTTATGAAATTACTTATATGGGTAAATGTAGGTGTTAAATTACAAGAAAATTAATTAGTATAACGTTATAATATGTACATAATTTGGATATACAAGAATGTTATAACTAGTAAATCATTGATCATAGTTCAGAGAATAAGGTAGGGATTAACATAAAATAGTCGAATATCAACGAAATTTGATAAAACATGTTGTGAACCATATCCTAAAAACAAATTTAAAAGTAAAATTATTTAATAAAATTAAAAACTACTTGGATATGGGAAAAAATTATAATTATATGAATTCATTTGTAGAAAACTCACTATATTGATTCCTATATAAACAAAAAATTTATGTCCATACCTGAATATGTGAAAAAACACATTATACAAACACAAATGAAAAAAATATCTGTGTAAAATAATGAATATCCTATGAGATATAAAAATAAACCAATTCCATTTAGTGTCATATAGGACCTCTCAAATCATCACATTATGTATATGTGACATAATATATTTACCATCATCTTATAGAACAAACGGAAGGAAAATCAAATTCATATCCATTTTAATGGCACCAAACATGAACAAAATCATAATTCCATCATTAATAACAACAACATATAATTTTGTAGAATAATTAGAAATCCAATTATACTAAGTAACATTATAGGTAAACACCATTCCATAAATTAAATAGTGAATATGGTATTTACAACATAAAGAAAAAGGATAGAATCTAAATTAATTAATTTAAAAAATAATCCAATGTACAGAATCTATGTAAACTCATGTTATATAAATTGAAGGAAACATTGTTTACACAGTGTAATACATTACATAAAAATTAAACTTTAAAAAATATAATGACTTGTATATAGAAATAAATTAATGGATAGTTTCTAAAACAGTAATGAATATTTTATATTTAATTTCTATAAATAATTTTGGTGGTATCATTTGAATAATGTTCTTTGTCATGTATAATATATATAAAAGAATGATGACTTATAATAATTTTCTATTATTATTTTCATAAAATCAATACATGAAATTAAAATTATATGTGATATTTGAAAATATTTTTTAAATAAATATTTCATATTTCATAAGGAAAATAAATTCTCTTAGAAACCAAAAAATATAGATGGAAATTTTAATATAAAATGAAAATATAGTTTGAGATATATATTCACAAGAAAAAAAATTAAAAATATTATTTTTAATAAAATATTAAAGTATTAATGGAAAGATGATGTAATGTTTTACATTATATGTCTTCATTCAAAAATAATGGAAAGAAAATATTTTATATTGATAAATAAAAATTATTAATAGATCCATAAAATGATATATGTGTTAAAAAATAAATAATGGGGGAATATAAAAAATATTTTCAATGTATCGAAAATCTTTTTTAAAAATTTCAATTACCATATTTTAAAACCCCACATAATATAATAATTATTCTATTTTACCATAAGTTATTTATATTGATAATTATGGATATCAAAAAAAAATAATCCTTGTTAGTGTTTCTAAATAGAGATGAGATATTTGATAAGAATAAAATATGAACATGGATGAAAATATCCATTTTAATGAATGAGAATTATTATTTCTAATGTAAATCATATATTTGAGAAGGTATTTCGTAATGAAAGATGATAATGATTTATATATGTAATTTTCCCATTCTTGAATAGAGAATGCTGTAGAAATATCAAATTGGAAGGATTATAGAGGCTTAGAAAACCATGTTCAATTACAAAATTTCAATTTTAATGAGAAATAATTTGACTCGATATAATTTTTTGGGATCTTATAAAATTTTATTAAATAACATTAATTGAAAGATATGGTGATTGGAATTTTAATTATTATACCTTCTGAGGATGGGTTTTCATGGTAGTATGAATCAAATAGGTAGAATATACATCATATAAACAAAATTATGTTCATAATACCAGCATATCTCAATGAATGGAATTTGAGACAACAATCACATAAAACTTTAAAAATATTGGAATCTAAAACCCTTGAAGGATATATTTCTAATTGTCACATAAAACACCCAGAATAATTATTTTATCACGAAAATTTATTATATATGGGTTTTAAATACACTATTATAAATAAAAAATGAGGTGTAATATGAAATATTTTTGTAATTATTAACATCTAAGATAGGTACCCCTTACATTGTTTCCACTCTTTGTCAAAAGAACTATAAGATCATATAAAAAAACAATTTGGGTATTGATATACTATTTTTTTAGAATACTAGGGTTTAAATTATTTTTTTTGAAATAATAGACATAAATTTTGGTTACAAGAGACTTTTTTACATGAATTGTTGACAAGTAAGAATTAAATCCCATAACTAGGCCCTAATGGCAAATATTTTATGCCCAAAGTCCTTCGGTGAATAGTACTATTATAGTACATAGGATTATAGAGTAATTTATATAGTATTACTACTGCTACAGTTCCTATTTCATACCATCCACTACTTTAGTGTCACTCGAGCTATATATCCATTACCACTATAGTGTTTCCACAGTAACCACATCCTAATGGGTTTCAACGCCCAATCATTGATATAGTATAATGGGGTTCATAACAGTAAACCAAAACCCGACAAAAATATCATGATATACCATTAAATAAAATTATTTATACATATTAAATATTATAAAATTCATTATAATTATTCTCTCTATAAATATTTTTAGTTATTATGTATTTTTTTACCATATTTGATTAATCATGATTGTTTTGATCAACATTCAAAAACCTGTTTTTATCAATTTTTCTTCCAAATTTAATATTTCATGGATTATAAAAGATAATATATTTTATTACTTATGATTACATATAATTTTATTATTTCAATTGATAAGTGTTTTTGTTACTATCCATAATTATTATCTTAGTAATGAGAATGTGACATTTATTTTTAACAACAGGATATTGGTATCATAACTAATAAGTAAAATATTAACATTGTAACTATATATCCAAAAAAATTAAATTATTTATATCATATATTATGAGTAATAATGGACCCATATATATCCTTGTTATTTTTTTTATAATATCATTTAATTAGGTGGGTTGAACACAATAAATATGAATATACCATTATTAATTGATGATTATTATTATGAAAGTGGATTCATTTGTAATAATATTATTTTTAATGGAGTATAAATTTATTAAAGATATTCATTAAAAATGATAAATTAGATTTTAAAGTAATTTAATTAATAATAGTGAAACTAGATGATACATAATATACTTAATATATATGGCGTTGAATTTCACACAATGGAGATATAATATTTTCATTTCTCAAGGAATCATACTGAATGAAAGAGTATTATAATGATGTTTGAACTCATAATTTCAATAATGGATAATATACAACATAAAATATCATATGATAACCACATATTGAATACTATGGAAGAGACAAACAATTATCAAATATGAAATATAACTAATATCATAAAAGATGAAATATTTCAATTGATAATATAATAACATAAATAAAGGACCAGACAATAATGACTAATTTCATTTTGATAGAATTCATTATATCAAACATCAGGATATCTCATTAAAGGCCTTATAAAAATACAAAGAACCGAAATTGATAAATCATAAGAATTAATGGGTATAAAAAACATAGTTTTTCACTTTCCAATTCCAATGAATTCATCATATAAATTATATGAATAAAAATTCAATACAACATAAATATTAAAATTCATTTAAAGAAAATTTTAAAGAAAATTTTATTATTTTATATAGTCAATACATGTATAAAAGTCATCATAGGACATTTAGATTAATAAGGTGAATTGTATGGTTAGATTATGTCCCCTTTAAAGCATAACATTCATCAATGGTTGTAAAAACAGATGAAGTAATTTAAAATATAATTGGAAATTTTTTTGATGATAATAAACATATCATTTCAAAGTTACTTTTTAATAAAATTCATCAATGGTATTAAGATAACAAGATTATATAATTCCTCCAATCAAAATATAATCATAAACAATCATAAATAATGATATTATTTTCCAATAAACAATTAAACCTGGACCAATTTTTTCATATGTTCTTTCAAACACATGTATATAACATATAAAGTTCTTTTTAATCTATTGAAAAACTATATACATACTTTGAATATCATATATAATCAATTAATAAAGTTTCATCACCCATTAGTTAATTATTAATTATTAAAATATATATTTCTTATTGTTAATGGATATATATTTCACTAATACTTGGCTACAATATGTTATTTTTTTATTAATATAATGTATCCATACTAATTATAATTATTTTCATTTCATAATTATCATGTATAATAATTTTGATAATTTCTATTTCTATTCTTATAAAGAGGTTAATAAAATTTATTACATCTCTTTTTGGGGATGGTAGTCTATGGCTATAGAGGAATGATGATTTCAATTTTTGAAAAATTGGACAAAAGGAAGACATAAAAATGAAATTATTACAAAATAAATATTATATAAAAACATCACTATCATTAATTAAATCAATCCTTGTTACCATTCATTTTAATTGTAAATTATAAAATAATCACATCACATAGTGGGGGTTATAGTATGCACAAACTCCCATTTGATGTTATAATTTACTAATGGATAGGATGAAGAAATGGTAGATAATATATTATAATTACAGAATAATTATTCTATAATAAATATCATATATAAATTATAAATATATCATAATAAAAATCCATGAAATATTGGGATGGAGAATGAATTATATCTCTACATAAGGTGGTACTCCACATGTATGTATAAGTGATACATTTATTCCACATTTGATGGAATAAAGGTGGGAAATGGTTTTCTAAAAAGTACATTAACATATAATTATATTTAATATACCATTTCTATTTCTTCATATTAAAAATTTAAGGTATTTATAATAAGAAATAAATACTGAACGAATTGGTAAGGGAAATTAACTCTTATATGAGATTCCTATATTGTCCCACAACGCAATCCTTAATTGGAAGGAGTTGACATGATTCTAGAAGACCCAAAATAAAATTTAGGGCTATAGAAAAATTTATATTATGGTGTTTTATGATATATATATATATATCAATATCATTGAATAATTTAGTAGAGGTTATACCCCTTAGGAGAGGGTCACACATGAAATTACTTGAAATATTTGTGTAATATGAACTCATTTTAAATTAAATGTGAAACAAATTTATATAAATTCAATGTTAATATAACATATTTTCTAAATTTATTAAAAAAAAATAATTATAAAAATTTAAATTTTATTTATACATTACTCACATAGTTTAATTCCTAGTTAACTTGTTTTAACCCAAACATTGGTAAAACAATCTTACACCTTATACTATACATTGTTACTAAAAATTAAGCTTTAAATATTTTATTATTATTATTATATTTAATGTGGATTTCTTTTTAAAATATTAAATTTTTATAAATTTAATTATGATATTTTACCATATGTTCATAAAAATTTTAAAACTGTTTATAGAAAATGTTTTTTTCTTATATTTAAATGATTTACAATAAAAAATTTATTGTTATATAAAATATAATTTGATGGATTATTGTAAATCTTACGAAAAAGTTTATTCTTTAAATACATTATAAAATGGAATGAATAGTTTTTTAATCATAATTAAGATAAAAAAAGTAAACCCATATTATTGTTAATATAAAGATTACTTTGATTTTCAAACTATTATAAAAATCTATACATTCCACAATATATTTTTATATTATTTATATTACAATATAAAGATATTTTTTTATAAAAACAATTTTATAATCATTCTTGGTATTCCTATATTATTTTAACTTCCCTATAGTTATATTTTGTTTAAAAGCATTTTTATTCACTATTGACCCCGAAATAAACTATTTCTGGAAAATATCAAAAATTAATTACATGGATGTTTTGAAAAGTATAATTAAAAAAATGAAACAGTTTATTCAATTAAATTTTTATTTTTATTAATTTAAATTTATGTTTAATTTCTGAATAAATATTTTTGGATTATACTATTATTCATTTTGAATGAAATGATTAAAATAATAGATTCATGGATTTTACTTTCTTCCCTCCTTTAAAATTTTCATCCATGAAATTTAGAAATTCTACAATTAGGATAGAATATTGATATTACTTCATCTTAAATTTCTCATTTCCCATAATGAAACATCTATTTTAGGATCTTTCTAATGTATCTTCACTAATCACACCGTTTGACTCGGAAACACGCGTTCCCTAGTGTCAGGAATTTGGATTGGTTGTTCAATGTATGATAAATATAGATGAAAAATATTTGTACTCAATTTTGAGAACATGCATTTTTTCTAATTTGTATATCATTAATATTGTGATATGGATAAAATTAATAAAATTATAAATGTTACAAGAAATTTATAATTTGTGATCCACACATTAAATTCTTTTCAAAATTTCAAAAAAATAGAAGTAACAAGGACCTTGATTCACTCTATAATCTGAGATTATAAAACCAATCCATAGAGAATAATTTAATAAACCATGATATCAACCGGCCATTCTATATCCATACTTAGATTATCAGCAGAACATTTATTTGATCATTGAGCTTCAATAATATGATTATGATGAGTCTACACATCCAATGTCTCTTATTTTACATTATCCTAAACTCCATGCATTGTTTCTCCAAGTTCCTCCTACAATTTAGAAGCATAACAACACTTATTATACAATTATTCATATGAATCCATTTAAAAAACAACAATTTAAGCAAACATTATATTAAAATTCCACCATTTCTCACTACTGATCATCTATACCTATAATGTAAAGTGACCAAAACCTAACAATGATCTTTAATATTTGTATATTCCCTTAAAATTGTAAATATATTTAATGGCAATAGGTGGTACCCAAATGTAAATCATTGTTTATATTCATATGAAGAATCTTAAATAATTTCAATGTAATCTATAGATAATGGTTAGATATAATTTAAATTGGTGCATAAAAAAGTTCCAAAAAATCATTGATATAAAGTTGTTTGAGGAAATCATGTGGTATAGATATAAATAATAACCTAAATAGAATCCTTATCTCATAGCGACTTTCTATATCCAATAAAAATCTCTATAGAAATATCATCTTGTTTCCCCAATAGAATATGGATAGAATTCACGACTCACTTAAAATGTTTCTTCTAAAAATTTATTTAATGAAAAACCATGCATATTGATGTAAACAAATAAATTTTCATTTTCACATTATATCACCAAATGCTCAATGGAATATGGAATTATATTTTTTGTGTATAGTTAATAATGAAATTTTAGCTATGTTATTCACATAATAATTATATTTTCAACATTGGAAAGGATTGAACCGATGTCCTTTTCCAAATTTTAATATACCATCATAAAAAATAATTCCTCTCACAACCCACTCCCACAATGTGTATGACTCCTGGGTCGACAATGGGAGAAGATAGATTGTGAAAGCTGAGCCCCTCCTCCAATAGGCCCTAGGTTTTCGATTAGCACTTACGTTATACTAAACACGTATATGGGGAATTACGCACTAAAATAACACATAATAAATATAGAGATAACAAAGACACCGACAAAACCCTAACTTTACAACAGTATAAAATAAATCTCGTGTACAAAAATATAATATCATGCAATAACTTATACAATTAAATTAAAAAGGCAAGTGCAAACCAAAAACAAATACAAAAGTGACCATAAAGCCCAAACAACTCCTATGAAACCACAGGCTAGTAGTAACCATCATGAATTCCAAAAAGATCTAAATCACCTAAAAATAATTTATATATATGTTGGGTTAGTATAATAGTACACTCAGTATGATCATCCATGGAACCTCTTGTAAAAAAAACGTTATGAAAGAATTCTAAAGCACAATAAAAAAAAGGTGAAACTAACTCCTCATTTAATCATGTATACTTACTTTCCAACCCAACCATGTATAATATCACCAAGTATTGTAAAAATAGAATATTATATAAAAATTAATATCATGGCTACCCCACTACCACTTAGAAATAGATTTTTCACTGCACCCCTATGTCACACATCCTTAGCATCTCTCTTTATAAAGGCTTCCATTCATACACATGGGCAAAGCACCACAACATGCACCTCATTGATCTCACCACCACTTCCATATAAAATAAACTGACCATGTAGTTTCTAGGAATGACCAGATCCTGCATAACATGTATTATACATTGGGTATTATACCTCAATTCATCATAACCAATACACTGAGTAAGGATCCTCAAGCCATCATGTCCTATACACGTTATACCTATAGAATCCCTTAAGAAACTATATCCAGAATACAAGTGTGTGAAATAAACACAATCCATTACAACCCTCTACACACATATAGTGGGGAAACTATGTTCCATGTATACTAGAATAAGAAACTTCCAATATGGGAGAGTAGGTACAAACGATGTAGTGAGCAATTCAAACTCCAACCGGGATGTTATGGAAATCACCACCAGGAAAATAATACCATATGCATGAGTTTCCCTAACTTACAGGGTGGAGTAAAATATAAAAACAAAAAATGTAAAATATATTATATAGCTTACAACCACACTATGGGCATAACCTAGTATCAGACTCAATTGTAGGAAACATCTCTTGGAACCTCAGCTACCACTTTCTATACTGGATATACTCTAATCGGACAATCATTTAAGGATCTACAATACATTATCTTATTCCATTTCATTAGTGTAACATTATGTTAGTTAATTGTTTAACCATTTATTAAACATTAATATTTAACATGTTTCATTACAATAAAGGTCCATGCCCTCAAGTAATATGAAAATGTAGTCATGGGGTTCTCAGAATTATAACATCAGGATTGTATCGTAGAAAGTATCAACATCACAGGTTAAACATTTATTCATTTAATAACATCATTAATTTATATTTTACCATGTATTAAAGGAAAAAAATTAAATTCTACCATACACAATGGGCTCAACAAGGTCAGTAAATGAAAAACTAGTCGTTTCTTCACCATCTCTTGTAGTGGCGTAGACTCATCCAACCATGAGAAGCTAAACATGGAAGTAATATGACATAGCCCATGCATCTTTTCCTATCATGGAAAGAGGGAAAATAAAACTATAATCATCGAGCAGTAGGGAATGAAAAGTAGATAAACCAATACATGTAAATCATCCATGAAACTTATTAAAAAAGGATATTGTTTTCTTAATAGTGTGTAACCTCATCTTCCACTTATTTCATATTCTCTGGTGTCCACCCTGACAAAAAATGCATATCCTGATGCATCTCACTACTCAATGGATCAACCACTGCCTCAAAAACTGTCCCTCCCCACCCATCAATCCACAAAACCCTCAAGTTTCAGCCAACCTAGGCTCACGTCACATCTGAGACTCCCCACCCATAAAACAAAATATTCTTCCAGGCTCACATCATATCCAATGGAGTAAGAATCAGTCATAGTAACATGGATCTTGGCCCTAAATCAAGGGATCAAACCTTCACACAAAAATATCTCTCATGGATAAAATGAACAAAAACATGTACATTACAATAAAATATGAAACTCATGACCTATAAAGTAATTATCATTTATCACACAACTATTTCATATTCCATCTAGAATTAACTGATTCGTTATCACAGGTTCCAACCTTGGGAAACTTATAAAAAAATAGAAATGATATAAAAAAATCATTAAAAAATTCTTTTGGATGCCCTTAATAATTTTATCAATAAGAATCATAATTCTTTAGGTCCATTAACCAATTCAATTATCCATGAATACATGAATCAATTTCATTATCATCAAATTACAACAGCAACAACCAGATTCATTAAACATTGTTATTTAATTACTTTTACTAATTAATTATCAATTATTTCAGACATTATGTTATTTAACAATTTATATCAATAAAAACATGCTATGTAATGAAATGAATTGATATCGCACTATCTAGAAAATCAACAGGATGACTATTTTAATGGTACAAAGAAGATACATCTCTATGTGATTGATACGAATTCATTATTTTGGTTCAAATAATTATTATTTATATTTTGGTATGATCCAAAAAGATAAATCCTTATAGGTATATGAATTCAAATAAATAGATTGTGAATCAATTAGTCTCGTACCTCAACAAGTCATCGGTGTTTTTTTCTCAAGAACATACCACAAAAAATATTTATGATCACCCGTACTATAATAATTGCATCCACCCAAGGATTGAACGACAGAACCTCACTAACCAAAACACAGTAAAATACCTATTAGAATCATGGGTGATCATCGTACATCACATGAAATGAAGATCATATGGAAAAAGAGTTTAATATTGAAGAAACCACTAAACAATTGAAGAAAAAAGAACCTTGGATTATCCCTAGTCACCATGGATCAAATATAGAAGCTTGCAATAGATTCTTTATGAATGAATCCCAAAATAACAAAGAGTGGTCCCAAGGTATCCAAGAGGTGAGAGAGAGATGAAATATATATAGGTTTTGAAAACCCGAGCAGTTTTAAATGTTTTAAAACATACATCACCGAGGAATTTTATGATGTCTAATCCCCTTTTCACCATGCGTAATCCTCGAAATTTGATTTTCACTGAAAAAAGCACCACCTATTGACATTATTTACTTTTAAAACGCCAATATAATATGGGTCATGAAACCCTATTTCACATTGTGTAAATTTTAACAACCTGAAATCCTCCCTTACTTTATAATCACAGAAAATGAACTTCTCCAGACTCTCATTGAGCCTCCTCCAAGAACCTCATTCTTTAAAAAATGAAAAAGGGTCAATCCTAGAAGATTCATGACCTTAAATTAGATACCACTCAAAACACTCTTTTCATTGGCAAGACAAAACCTACCTAGAGTAGAAATAGAAAAGGAATCATCTGAATAACCACCCCATGAGATACCTCTAAATTCCCTCTCCACCATAAGAGCCCACCCACCAAAATTCAAGAACAATAATGTGCTCACTAAAAACCACCATGAAGTTTTATAGGAACTCATTGAACACATCACTAATTAAACCTCATCAACACAACTTGAGAATTTTTCACACCAACATGCATCAGAACAAACTCTTAATTCCCATTAAGAAAATATGATGTTTTTTTCAGGATATCCTCATCCTTCACACATGTATGATGATATATCGACCAAAAAATGATCTTTTAGAAACAACTACCACCCTTCAGTTGATTGAGCACATCATCAATCCATGGAATATAGTATCATTTCATCAATCTCACTTGGTTAAAGTGGGGATATTTGATACAAAACCACAAGCATCCATTAACATTATTTATGAAAACAACTGGTTCACCCCACAGTGAGAGACTTGGATGATGAAAATGTCACTAAAATTGACTATCGAGCTGTATACACAGTTCTTATAAATCATAATGTTCAATCCAATAATGAGAGGCCGAGATAGGATACATTCCTGGATTTAGTTCGATCCAAAACTGGATCTCTCATTGAGGGGGTAAATAAAAAACCTCCTTATGAAATACATTAGGGTACTCTTCTTTAACCCTGGGAAACACCTAATATTGAACCTCCTATGAACATATAATTAATATATCCATTAAGAATGATAAATACATAACACTCCTTTGAATCGTCTGAGGGCTTTATCCACCAACAAACACTACTAATTATCCATCATCATCTAAAAAAATACATGACTTCTGGTGTAGTCCATGCTTTTCAAAACTGAATACAACCAATCCATGATGAGGATGATGTCTTATGGTTGTATTAACAAACATAGAAAATTTATTCTAGAGATGTTCTACCTTATAACTAACTCAATGACTCTTCATAGTTCAATCAAGTTAGGTCAACCTCCAAATGGTTTCGAAAATGCTAAGGTATCATGATTTATCAATACCCCAAGTACCAAATCTTGGAAAAGGTGTGGTGATATGAAAGAGTTCATTTATGATGGAATAATCAAGGCATGTAAAATGTTTTATACAATAAAATTGTACCTAAAATGATGTCTTCCTCACCATGAAATAGAAATGATAAATCATGAATCTGACCATGACCATCTATAAGGCCTCTACGACCCTGCTAATGACCACATACAAGACCGCACTCTAATCTTTGGATATGGGAAGCATCTGGGGGATATTGTATAACATCCAAATCTACTCACTAAGGATCCAAAACTAAAGCAACCTGCTATTTCTACCTCATATGAAACTACCTGAATGGATGAACTTGAAGTGGGATAACTGGTGCATGCTGAATTCTATGAATGGTTAAATAGTGTTGCAACTAATGAACTCATCCTTCATAAGAAAATCTTGTTCTTAATCTTTTGTAATAGTCTTGAGAGCCTCCTCCCCTTGAGAAATCATACATTGAGGGCCAAAACCTACTCCAATCTTATCGGTATATCTTTTGTCCTATCAACAGGGAACCCTAGACCACATCACTACATCATGAGGAATCCTGACAACTCCCTCGCATGAAGATCATATTTTTTATAATATCCTCTTGATGAAATATTATATCACTATCATCTAAAGATACATATTCTATAAAAATAGGGTGACATGGAATGAAATATTCGGATGAAAAACCTTCTAAAAATGTCTCACCTAGGCCACCTAATATGGAAATAGGTCTTATGAAGCTCACAGAAGGTTCCCTAAACATATCCTGAACTATCGCACACTAAATCACCCCTATTGAATGGTAAGTGGATCCTGGTGAATCATTCCTTTATTGTTGGATAATGAAACTTGCTTCTCAATAGGTCTTAAAAATTCTCCCCCCAATATTACTTAATCCTCGTGATTTCCAAGAAACAAGAACCACCACTACCTAGCCTCTTCATGCCAAATCATCACAAATAATGATACCCAGTGCTCTTTTTGAGCAGGGATCGCACATAATGTATCTCAACCAACTCCAAATTTTATTTCAAGACTAAATCTAAAATAGATTCCTCATACATCTAAATACTCTAGTGTTGAAACTCTTACAGTGTCCACCTCCATGTTTCTTCATCATCGACCTATACCCTACCATGACCTTCAAGCACAACCTAATAGAAAACATCAATTTTAACCTGATGAGAGAATCAACCTGGATCCAAACCTTCAAAATAATAAATATTTAGCAATTATAAATAATGAATATGGAAAAATTTACATTAATTTATTCTTTTCTTTTATTTATTTAGGTTATCCTTACCGATGTAATACTCATTCAAACATAGGGACGATGATGAATGATTCATGATCCTTTCCTAAGGCACTAACCTATGACCAGTATCACCACTTTTTATAGCCACTGTATTCGAAATGATCAATGCATCATATCACAGAGGGCCATATATACTTGTGTTTCAACAAGTATACCGTGTTTACAATGTTTTATAACATTAGTGGACACTATTTTCCATCCATAACACACAACATCAGAAGTTCATAAATCTAAACTACATTTTATCCCTCAACCATAACTTTTATGTAACTCTCCCAATACCCAATACCCACATTGTGTACCTCTCCTGGGACGGAAATGGGAGAAGAGAGAAAGTGACACCCGAGTCCCGCCTCCAGTAGGCCCCAGGGTAGTGACTAGCATGAAGGGTATAGTAAACACACAGATGGGATGCATTTCCCACTTAGAGAACACATGCGATATTGATAGATACGATAAATAAAAACCAAACCATTCATTGACTACAAATCTAAAAGACAAAAAAAAATGTAAATTTAATTTTTTTTAGAACTACTACAAATTAAATGAAAATGCATGTACTAATAGAATAGAACATTTACAACAACAATAATTCCCAAATAGATATTGATGAACCCCAAACTAGTAGTAACCAACTTAATCTTCATCCTTCTCTAATTGACCTAAAAATGGTTTATATATATGTACAGTTAGTATAAATAAAAATTTAGTAGGACCCCCCAAGATCTCAACATGAAAAAGGTGATGAATTCATTCTAATGCATACTGAACAACTAGTGAATCTAAATTATTACATAAATAGATATACAATGTTCCCAACCTCACCATGGATAATCTCACCATGTATCTAATAATAGAAAATATTATATAAAAATAAAATTAAGGGTACCCTGCTACCAATACCCCCACTGGTTTTCTTCTCTATCGCAACATCACACATCCTAGGATTCTCTATTAAACAAATTCAATCTCATAGACACCTTGGTGAAACAGAAATACTTTAACCTTATACATCTCAGCACCAAGACTATGTAACCAAAAAAAACTATATTGTTTTTGGGATCTACCACCAACTTTCCAAAAGGTATCATACATATATTATAATACTACAGTCTATTATAACCCACACACTAAATAAACAACCAAATACTATCACAACTTATACACATTATACATATAACATTATATAGGAAAATATATCCATAATACATGTGTGTGAAATAAAAATAATAAATTATAGTTTCTTACGCATATATATTGGAAAAAATGACCATAGTGAATATTAGAACATTTAACTACTAAGCGAAGAGAGTGGGGACAAAGGGGTAGTCAGCCATCCATCTCCCATCAGGATGTTGTGGAAAACACCCCCCATGGATCATAATCCTCAGGGTGTTAGTTGAAATATCCAATAGGGTGGAGTAGAAAATAAAATCAAAAAATGTACAAGATATAATATATCTCACAACCACACCATCGACATAACCTACGATCAGTATCAGCTGCAGCTAACATGTCTCAGACTCCAGAATTCATGTCTTAAGGCCACATATCCAATATGAACATAACCATTAAAAAATTAAAAATATGTTATCTTATTCCTTTTCATCAGTTTCACTTTACGTTAATTAATTACTAAAACATTAACTAACCATTAAATTTTTCAACATAACTATAACAAAAATTTCCATTCCCTCTAGGAATAAGATATCAAAGTCCATGAATTACTAGAATTATAAACCCAGCTTTGCATCCCAATAATATTCAACCCCATAGGTGAATATTTAATAATTTATTATCATCATTATATTCCATATTACTTGGTATTCTAGGAAAATATTCTAATCTAACAAACACAATAGGCTCAACATGGTGAGTAGACAGACTACCCATCATTTCTTCTCTACCTATAGTAGATGCATAGACACATCTAACCATAATAAGATAAACACTAAATGAACATGAAATACCCCATTCCTATTTACAACTCATGGAACAATAATATTCAAAATATTCTTCGTCAACCAGTAGGGAAAGGAAAGAAGATAAAAAAACAAGGCCATCGGCTAATCAACTCATTCAAACAGGAATACAACTTTCATAACAATGGTAAAGACCAACTTCCACCTATTTTGTCATCTCTACTGTCTTCATGGAAATTATATAAGTATCCTGATGCATCTCGCCACAATAGGTGTCAATTGCTACCTCCAAAACCAGGCCTCCTAACCCTAATACCATGACACCCATCTAGGATCATCGATCCTATGATCACATCACATCCATGACTCTCCTACCCCATAAACCATAATATCCCTCACGGATCACATAATATCACAAGAAGTAAGAAACAAACATAGAAACTAGTCTCTTGTACCAAAACAAAGTAATGTACCCTTCACACACAAAAATATCTCATGCCTAGAAACAAAAAGGAACATGGAAAATACATGAAAATAAGAAACTCACAAAATATTAAGAAAATATCATTTATCACACAAATGGTTATTATTCCATATTGAATTAAACAATTCATTATCACATGATTCAACCATGTGAAACCTAAGAAAAAATATATCAAAGATATCAAAAATTAATTAAATAATTAATTTAAAATACCTTTAATTATCTTATCAACAAATATCATCGTTATTCGGGACCATTAAATAATTTAATTAAACATGCATACTTACTTCAATTTTATTATCATCAAATTATAACAACAACAACCAGATAACATAAAAATGATGCATTAATAACACTGACCAATTAGTTATCAATTAATTATAGATTTAAATGATATACCAATTTAAATCATGAATAACATGTTAAACTGAGAAATGAATAGATATCACACTATCTATAAAATTAGGAGGAAAAAATTATCATGTCACAAAGAAGTTGTAAAGCCATGAATCTGTGCTTCCGAAGACTGTACTAAAACATGTTGTGTATTATTATTTAATAAAGGGTAAGGGAATAATACATAGTTTGTTATACAATATAGGACATTGTTCAGTACACATTCGAAAAAATTAGACTAAATATTACAAAATTTTTGGAGACAACATAAAATAAATAATAATTACACTATACTTCCACACACACATACCCTATTAGAGATATTATACCTATAAAAAACATAAAAAATAGTAGGATAAGGATTGAACATCCCAATAAGGGGTTCTAAAACCGTTGAAATACTAATAAGAAATCAATTCATTGAAAATAAATTTTGAGGAAACTTTTTTCAATTATTTGGATAATACTATAAAATACATTTAGAAATAAAATTGAAAGTAAAATTGAAAATATTTATGTATTGAAAATAATTCATCCGTTGGAAAATAATTACACTCAAATATGCATTAAACTTAATCCACTGATAATTATGAAACAATATATAAATAATTTTTGAATAACAAATATGGGGAAAAAATGTAACATTGAATGTTGTCATGGTCCTACCCACTTAATGTGGAATCAGTCTACTTTCGAATTCCATACCATTTTTATAACATTCATGTTTTGAATTTTTTGAAAATTATTCCATTCTTTATTTATGTATATATATACTTTTCATTTGTTTTCATACATTATAAAACTGGAAATATTTTTCATATATATATATATATATTAGAAATAACACATTTTCTAGATTCGAAATAATAAAATCATTTGTTCAATTGACTTTTGATGAAATGAGAGAAATTATCATTTACATTTCCCATTAATGAAACTAATAAAGAATGTTTTATTAAAAATACATAAACATATCATAATAATAAACAGTAATACATGCATGATATATAACATATTATACCAAAAGGAAAATTCTTATTATGTAATGGACCGATATGAATGTATATAATGTTCATGCACATATAAAGGTAACATTATTTTATTTAAAACCACATAAAATCATAGAAGTATAGGTGTGTATAATCAAAGATTTATTAAATAACATAGAATATTAAACCCATAAATCGATTTAGAAATCCAAAACACACCCTTCTAAAATTCATACACCATTTGAAAAATAGATAAAAAGAAAAAAAATGCATGTAATTCTTTACCAACATAGGATTTTGAAATACAATTTTTAAATAGCAATACCTTCTTATATAAACTAAAATTTTTTAGATATATATGTATATATATATATATATGCACATATTTATAAACATATATAGGTCAACCTATCAATGATTAAAATAAAACTTGGAACATAAATATGAAAATCGTAAATCTCTTATAAAAAACCACAGAATAGAAATTATAACTTTTAATAAATTAACAATCATAACTTACATTTTTTTTGAATGGGAAACAACAAAAGAGTGAACTAGTCCATTGGTTTCTCTAAGATGTGATATATAGAGTTATTGGAAGGATAATTCTTTTTTATAGAAACAAAATCATTTATTATGGGAGATAGGGTATATATATAATTCTATCACCTTTTTATAGAAAATTTTATGCAATATTGTGTCTTAGAAAGCTTTCTGTGAAAATCATCACTGGATAATTTTTTACTAAAAATAATTGAAAAAAGAGAATATTTTACAAGCAAGGATAGGGAATTGAATATCTTCAGTGTATTTGGTAGTGGAACGACCATTGTGTTAAATATGTATTCTGGTACTACAACACAATGAAGACGATTGGAGGGTTTGATGGTCCAGATTAGATCTTTCAGGGGAATTAGACCACACCTGTTGGTTTTAAGAAGCACTAAAAGTGGAATAGAAGCACTGATAATCATATGGCCTATATGATTGGAATCTCTCAGTAGTTTAATCGAACGGCAGAAGGAGGTTGATAGGTTGGATATTTCCATACCTGATCTGGTAGTCAAAACGCATCTAGTGTGGTTTTCTGTTACCTTTTATAAACAATTAATTCTAATTATAATTTTCATAAATCTAATTTTAAATAAATAATAATATTTAAAAATTATAATTCATAAAATAGACTTATAATACCTTAAATTGTTAAATAAAAAGATTCTATTAATTTTCATTATACTAAGAATTAATTACATAATAATAGAAAACATAATATGTGTCATCAAGGTAAAACAATTCACGAATTTTATTAAAAAAATAAATGTATAAAAATAATAAAAAATTACTTTTGTTTATATATATATATATCACAAAAGGCTCTGATATTTCTTTACCAACATTAAATTATATTCTAATGAACCTATTTTTTAACGGTCAAATAAAAATAATCAATATATCTATATTTCAGGGATTTCAAAGACAAATAAAGTTAAATGAAGTTCATTTTTTCCTATTGAAATGGTGAAATAATAACCACTCATTATATATTCTTTTATTATTACACTTATTATATCTATTCTAATAATAATGGCTTAATGAGATGTGAACTACCCAATTGGTATCACAGTGTTTTTTTGTTGAATTCCAATTTTTTTATTTTTAATATTATGGGGTTTGATGTGTTAGTTCTTGTATGAAAGTGATATATTAGATATGTATGAGTAAAAGTATAACTAAGTATGTCTTTGAGTGCAGAATATTTATTATTTAATACTTATATTTAAGAAACACTATATTAAAACATCACATAGAAATTTCATGTGTTATAGTAAACCCCTTTTTTGAATTGCACCATTCACAGCTCCATTGAAATTATCCCTTTATAATTCATAACCCTATATTCTGTATTGATATTCAAAACCCCAAAGGTCTATAAGGTTGTTTTCCATGGTTACCAGAATATCTCTATAGAAAATTGATGTTAAAGGCGATTTTAAATTCCTCTACATCCTTTTCCTGTAGGTAGATTTTGATAGAGGGATTGTATGGATGTAAACCCTGAATGATAGTCCTTATAGAAGGATAATTAATAAATTACCACAGAAGGAAATTTTGAACATTATTTTTATAGAAAATTATCATTTCTTTCTCCTCAAATGTTTCACTGTCATCATAGATTCTCCCTCTAAAACAAAAACATAAGAGTTGCCACATTTTTTCCATATGAATATTTCTGTCTTTCGCTACACTATAAAAGTCTGGGATTTATATAGGTTTTTTATAGATTAAATAAACATAAAATACGTTTGGGATACTCTAATTTGTGTTTATAGAAGGAAAATTATATCCTCCCGATTTATTCAAAAACAAATCCCTAACTGTGATGAAGATAAAGTATATCAGTTGTACCTAATATGTTGTAATGTGATTTTTAGGCAAGATGCAAGGAATTATATGATTGAGTTTCTCTATTACTTTATTTTTTGTGATCTTATATAGTAATTTATCTAGAATTAATAAGATATTTTTTGGTTTCCCCTTCCATTCTTATGAATAATAAAATAGAGAAGTTTTTACTAAGAATTGATACTTAACCTAAAGACAGTTTCTAATTTTCAAGAGTAGTCTAGACTGTTTCTTATATACCAACTAAAAGGCGCATTTCTTAAACATTGCATAATTTTTAGTTTTAGTAAAGAATTTAATTTCATTCACATTGAGGATCATTTTAAGTTTATGGTTTTAGAAAATTAGTTCATAACTATTATATATCAACAACCATATGAAAGTAAAGTGGAAACATCCAAGTAGTGTCCATTTTTTCACAAATGGAAATCATTTTAAAAAAATCATGGTTTCTTTTTGAGAAATATTCTCAATTATTTTATCATGATATCTTATTTGTCTTTACCAATCATTAGACTTATAAAAAACAATTTAAAACATGGGATGAGCGTAAAAATCATTAAGGGATATAAATAAGTCTTGAAAAGGTTATTCTATGAATATTTAAAATAAAAAAAACATTTTCAAAAAATCACATTTTTCACCCATAAAACATTATTTCTATAATATACGACATGAAATTATAAAATTCTGGAAAAACATCACACTAATCATAAATCATAAAGTTAACTTGTGCCAGCCATATAATACTTACATTATAGATTTAACATCTATATGGGAGTAACATTAATGGTTACGTTTGGAATACCCATCAAAATATATTACCTAAATCTCTTAGGAGAATCATTATGGTTTTTCTATGACTCATTAACCCATGTACTTGAGAGATATCACTTGCTCACCAACCCTCAGTTTATCACATAACACATGTATATATATGAAATTACCAATAATCCTAATATAATCCTAACACATACAACATTAATAAATGAAAAATATAATTTACACTTTACATTCACAAGATATAATTTCACGATATTAATATAATAAAAATATTCTTAAATTTATTTTCATAACCAAAATACCAGAAAAGGGAATATGGAATTTTTTTATTTATAACTTTTTGTCTTGTAGTGGATGCCAAATATCAAATAATGGTCACTATGGTAGAAATGTAGTTATTTCCTCATAACATAAAAAGAATTCCATTTTTTAATTAAGTAAAAATATTCATATAAAAATATTCCTTTTCAAATCCGTTGAATGAAATTAAAATTCAAACAGTTTTATTATACACTTTATAAAATAAGGTGGCTTATATTATCATATTATGCCTCATTAAAAATCAGATTGAGACAAAATCCCTTACCTAGAGTCTGAATCATCACATATGATCATTAACTTCCTGAATAATCAAATTAGTATAAAACATTTTTCGTGTTCAATATTCCTTTAATATCACTTATTACTTTGATATAACAATTACATAATGATTTAAGTTCATGTCAAACAGTTTGTCTATATTATGTACTCGAGTCAAAAATGAACTTAGTATGATGCCAATAGTCCATGTGGTAATAGGTAAATCATATTTAAAATAATATTCATGAACTTATTATAATTTTTATACTTAACGTATAAATTTAAATCAAACCATGATGTGTGGTTATAAAAAATGAATAATATTATAATCAAGGGGAGAGTATGCCATACTTACGCATTAGTAACATTTTCCATTTTTCATTGATCATTATGGAAATATATTTATTATTATTTTATCTTTAAATAATTAAAATAAAATAATTGATATCATATTAATCATTTAAATATATATATATATATATATTAAAAATGATAAAATAAATAAAAACAACTCACATTTTTTATGGATGTAATAGTTCACACGTACGTACGAACGACATTATCATTTTTATGCACATGGAAGTAAGAAGATAATTGAATTATTATTATCCTATAATGATTAATATATAATTAATATCCAATTTAAACATTAATTTCATTATTATAACCATTCAAGATAGATGGCTGTGGAAAACGAATTAAATTGGTTCTTGGAGCTGATTGTTTACACATACGCAAGAACAATTAATTCCCTTCCCATTTATTGGAAGTGTAGATAGATTTAGGGGTTGATATTGACATAATAAAATCATATTTTATTGGTTATACTTTAATTATTATATCATATTGTTTGAGTAATATTTGAATGAAGTTGATGAATAAAATTAATATAAATACTTAAAGAAAACAATACATATTAGTCAGTTTATCACCTATGATGAAAACCATAATACCGCTAAGGAGGGTATTATGCCTATCCTATTGCCTCAATAATATGAGTAGGGATTCTAGGAATGTTTTGGATAGATTATTCTGAACCAACGGGTTTTTTGATTTGGGATTAATTGATTTGTATGGGTACGTTTTTATTGGAGCGGGGAGCGGCACCCTTGGAATTATTAAACATATTAAATTAATATAAATTAAATTTCAATTCTAAACATTATGAAACAAATGTTTAGAATTTAATAAATTTTGCGTCAACTCCACTTCATAAAAATAAAATTATCCATTATTTTAATATTTTAATCCATATCTTTTTGTTTTAACCCTTATTTAACCCTTTTTTATCTTATCGTGATATTATGTTATTTACACTATGCGGTTTAATGTAATTTCCATAACATTTCAAAAGACCAAAAAAGTGGCATTAATAAAATATGTGGACTTATACTAACCATTTTTTCAAATATTAGATTTTTTTAAATATTATTATATTTAATAAAATATATTATATTTTATTATACCAATTGTATCTATTGTGACACTATTCATTATTAGTCTTTTATAATATATCATAATTGAAAGATAAGAATGAAAAAACTCTTTTAAATCATCATAAACATGTATAATATATCCCAAAAATTATTGTATGGCATTAATTATATGAAATAATATTTATTTTAATATTAAAAAGATCATATATTTAATTTATTCATTAATTATGAAATTACTACATCATTACTATGTCATAATTAAATGTAATAATTAAAATCTTAAAAATTATAAAAAATGACCATGATATAGGTAATAATTTTATCATTCAAAATAAAATTTATATTAGAATATATCCCTTTTATTACTCCATATTAAATAATATTACTTTTTAAAAACAAGTGTAAGTAAAATGACTATTCCTTGAATATAAGATGATAAATGAATTAAAGTCATTCATGTGGCTCCATATAGTCCTAAATTCTACCCAAGGATTATAATGGTAGGAATACACTAATAATATTAAATTACGACATGTTTTGGGGTATTTTACATTATTAAAATATAATATTTACTATAAAATACCTGATATACCCTTAACTGAGGTTGTTAAAATAATTACTAAAGTTAAAATTCATAATGTTCAAAAAGTAAGTGTTACTATTTACCTAAAATATAACATATGATTCCAAATATGTAATCCATTTTTCCAAATTCAAAACAAATAAATTTCAAAAATTATTTAAAAATTTATCCCATTTAAGGAATGGGAAACTGTTTTTTGTAAATTAAAACCTTCAAAATTTCATATAAATAATATATTTAATTTTATTTTGAAAAATATATAAATAAAAAACTTATGAATTAATAGATAAAGAAAATCATATAATTATACTTAAAACAATGTAAATGGATACCCTAACAATATATCCATATTAGATTAAAAGGTACTTTTGAATTAAAATGTAGTGTGTTTCACTATTTCGTAAAATATCAATGTAATGAAAAAATACCAAAAAAATTTCTAGAAAATATTTTCATACCCCAATTACAAATAAGATTTTTATTTTTTAAAAAATAACCCATTAGGTTGTCAAAACTAGATATAAAAATTGTTCGTGATCAAAACACTGTAAAACTACATTTTATGAAAAATACACATTATATATATATAATTGTATTTATTATAGTATAATGTCTATAAAACACATAAAGTGTATTTTTAACATTATTTAGAACAATAATTTCATTAATATAATCCAAAAAGAGTTTTTTTACTTTAAACACTCAATTATTAACCTTTTTTATAGTTTTTCAGGAAAAAATACATCATTTGTATTCGATTTGTTTTAAGATTCATTTAAAGTTAATTTGGTACCAAATGAATCATTATTTATACATTTGTAAATAATATTTTCAAAATTTAGATAACACTAGTCATTACCTCCATTCTAATATCTATTCGAAAACTACTAGAAATAATAACAATATTTAGTTGTTCATTTAAACACGATGTGGAGTATCATGTACTATATCAAACATTGTGCTTCCTTTTAATAAAATCTCAATATGTTGTAAAAAAACATCATTATACGATCAATAAAAAATCATTAATCCAATTTAAATTATTTTTAGATCAATTTAATTATGATCCAATGTGATAAATTATGTTAGGTTTATTATTTCACCTAAATTAATAGATATTAAATGAATCCACTACATCAAATGGTCTTTGACATTATTTTCATGAGAATTTTCCACTTAATAGTTCTTAGATCACCCCTCCCGTAAGAACTGCATCCCCCATAGGATGTTGTGGCACAAATTCTCCGAACAATAACCAATAAATTCTCTATTAGAAACATGGAAGATCATAAGAAATCATATATAAAGAATAACAAGTGAAAAAAGATATCAAACCATATGAAATAGATGGAATGCGAAGGAAAAAACAAACATTAGATTAACCTAGGTCACCACAGATCGAATACTAACAATATGAATATTTCCTTAATTAATGAATCCATAAAATTTTAATGATTGGTTCCCTAGGTCTCATGTAGTTGAGAGAGAGTATCTGAACCCATAGGGTTTGACAAGCCAAGAAACTAGAAATGTTTTAAGAAATACATCATTGGGGAATAAAGTCACGTGTAATCCCCTTTAAAATCATATAATCCTCGAAATTCTGTTTTTTCTGGAAAACAATCACCACATCACATTATTTATTTCTACAAGTATAATATATTAAATAATATGAATCCCTTTTTCATGTCATATAAATTTTTATAATGCAAAATCTGCCCCTTTTTTTAGATCTTAGCTGTCGAACTCTTCTAAATTTCCTCTCAACATTATTTGTTCACCTTGGTCTTCAATAATAAAAAAAGGATTGCTCCAGGAAGATCTAATAAGTTTAAAATTCAACCATATTATCATTAATTATAATATTTATTTTATTTTGAATACTATTATTATCGTGATGGATAATATTTATTTTTTTATATAATTATGGGTTGAATATAATTGAGAAATTATGTGATATTTCCCCTTAATTGATGATTCCTAGATAAAACTGTACCAAATACATTAAAATAGGATTATTGATCATACTTATTTTTAACACTTCATGATATGACTTAATAAATTCCTCAACTCACATATTGTCCTCCCTTGGCTATTACTATATTGAAAATTCTCAATGCATGAATGGTAATAACTATCAATTTTTCCATATATTAATCTCTATTTGTGAGAAGTTACACTTTAAATTTTTTTGATACACATATTTTTTACATCATTTACAATAAATATAATTAGACAATATCTTTAATGAAAATACTATGGATTATAATATAAGTTCCTAGTTTGGAAAATTTTGTTCTTGAATTATTATCTACGAGGATTCATAAGAAACAAGTCTACCATTCTGGAAAAAGATAAATCCAATTACCTCCAGTAATGCATGAATTTATATGAAATATCTATCTTTTTCTAATGGTACATTGAATATTGGTGAATTGTCCAATTCCTTGGTAAATTATTTGAAACATTCTTGACATTATTCTAACCATATGAGTAGAACCTATTTAACTTCCTCTAGCGACCATTAACCCAATATCCCATATTTGTTGGTCGCTTTAATACATTGGAATAAGATACAAAGAATCACATCCCAATGGGCCAAATAATTCATTTTTCTATGAAAACTACATATATTCTGGAAACTCATATTATAAGGGAAAACATAATATACACAATTTATTTTCTTTCATAACACCATTATTCAACTTTGTGTATCTAGTAGAATAATGAAAAATACATCTTGGTATCTTGTGGAGAATGAAACATATTATAGGGGTTTAATCAGATACTTAGTAAAGGTAATCGTACATATGATTTTATCAGGAATAATTAAAGAATAATCAACATTTGATGGAATATAACTGAGTCATATTCCATTTAACGAATAACATGAGCTTAATATGGGATAATAAAAGATAAAAAAAATACTTCTATAAAATACATCAAATGATCTTGAAACATAACCATGGATATTATAAATATTTAAATAATCACATAAAATACTAATAACTAAATTCATAATGATGTAATATATAATATCATGAATATAAAATATATTATAGGGGCCCTTTTAATATCAATCTAATATAGTTGAGGTTTTTTTCATGAAATCTATATAAATGAGAAATTCCACATCCAAAACCCAATCTAGACAATCTCATGAGACATATAAATACATATATGGGATATAATAGGACCCGGTAATGACATAAAATTTCTAATTCATTCCTTAACGATATAGGTAAAACAAAATCAACATAAAATTTCATGTTGAAAAACTGTCAAAATAAATGACAATATTTTTCACAATCAATAAGAATAAAAATAAACCATCTAGAGTAATATGATGAATAGAAAAAAAATAATCTCCTTTAAAATTTATCATAAAACATTAAAATATGTAACAATAAAGAAATCAATACAATTTATCCCTAGTGGACTAAATCATCAATGTATTTATTTTTTAGTAAAAATACAAAACAAATTTTTTTTGGAATTTGTTTGTTAAAAATAAACCTTTCACATTGAAAACACTTTTAAAAATAAAAGGTCCAAAAAACTGAAAAATATTTTATTTGAATATAGCCATTTAAACCATGTAAAATAAAATTTTGTAAATTATTTTGTTATGGAATTGGAAAAGTCCATTCATGTCATAGACGTTAAAACATAGTCTCCTTTAAATTTTTTTTGATAAAAACCCCATTATTTTTATGAAAATAAAGAATATTTTCTTGAAATTATTTAAAATATAAAAATTTAAACAAATTTATTTTATAAATTATTTTGAAATTTAAAAAAAATTGAAAACATTTTTTGAAAATATGGGTTTTAATGAAAAATGATATCTTGTCGAAGGGGGAAATAATATCTAATGATATTAAAATATGTTGTAAAAAATTATATGTAAAAAGGAGTTGATAATGGTACAAATATATGAACAAGATATTGAATAACCAATGAAGAAACAAATATATTTATTTTAAGATAGAAATATAAAATAATTCACCTAAGAGAGACTTATCAGAAAACAATAATGAATAATAATGGGATTGTGTAACAAAACCTTTCCAATTTAGTAAAATAAGAATCATAAGCCCCATTAATGAAGTAACATTAAATGAATCTTTAATTTCCACAAATAAATATGAATTAGTTATGAAATAATGAAAAATATAATGATAAAAACCACATAAAATAAATAAGTGTTGATAATTTCATAGGTTTCATAGATGTGAAAGTTATATGAGAAACTCATACAATTTGTTTAAATCATCATATATGTTATTTATATTCCTAAATAAGAAACATATGTAAATTATTTATATTCATATGATCCTTGTTAATGTTTATTATTCCTTTTATATCTATTGTTACATTGTTTTATATTATTACTTAATCAATTATGATTACCTCAGATGATTCAATGATATATTGATTATGTTTCAAAAATTAATTTGGTAAACTGACTATGGTCAAAGACGTAATTATTTAAACCACTCCAAAATAATACCAATTAAATATTTATAATCTTTATAAATCATAAAAACTTGTAAATCAATCCATGCATGATGGTTATGATAATTAATTACATTACAATCATTGAGATGCTTAGTCATACGTATTCATTGGAAATGATTCCATTTTACAATTATTACTATGGAAATAAGGTTTGTTATATATTATCATTCTATAATTATTATAGTACACTAAATAAAACAATATTTCATTATATAAAATTGTGTATATAATATATATAGTGTGGTTATGAATAGAGTTTCACATTGCATCATAAAGCTGGGAGTCCATACATACACTAACGACACAATCATCCTTATATGAGTGAAGAAGAATGAAATAAATTGATATATTATATATTTAGAATGATAAATATCAAATTAATATAAAAAATATAAGGTATATCACATAAATTCAATACATTAATCCTTATTACGAAAGATTGTATTATATTATTTTATGTATTTTGATATATTGATTTGAATATCCTTTGGTTAAATCTCCTCAAAGGTTTTTTCCATTATTTTATAGAGTTTTTTAATTGCATATGGGATATTGAATATTCATCACAGAGTTTTTATGACTAGAAACCCAAATAATTCCAACATTTCTAACATCCCATATGGGTTCAAACAGTTTTGTCATTTTTAAAATAACCTCATAGACAACCGAGAAACATTTTATAGAGGTCCAGTTTGGATAATATGGTTTGTTCATGGTTAAAATAAGAATTATTCCTAACCATATAGCTCTTAAAATCACTATTCATGGAGTTCATGGTTTGAAAAAAAGTTATTATTAAATAGTTTACCTAACCTAGGAAACTATGTGGATGGATTGAAGTATTTATCGAAGCGAACCAAATCTGATACATCAGCTTTTGGCATCCCTATATAGTAGTTATTTCTTTCCCATCGTCATCTCTTTGGTTATTAAAGCATCTATTGATGTGGTGATCCACATCCTATGATTTTCTTTAATCTAAACCATTGATCTATATTATTATATTGATTCATTCTTCATATAGATTATAATGTCCTTGTGCTTAAATGTTCTATGGATGGTTGATGTTCAATTTTTGATCAAGGATCTATTCTCACTTCAATTAGGATCACTCTTGTTAGATCTGGTGATGACCATTGAATGTGAAAAATCATAGATTATGTTCTATTGGATTCATGGTTTTTTAATATATTTTATTCTATTTTTTTCATTAATCTTTTGATTTAATGATTCTTGAGAATTAATTTATATTTGTTTTATAATTTATACGAAATGTTTTATGAATTTTTCCTTTTCAATTCCTTATTATTGATTATTTGACCCTCTTATATTTAAATTGTTCATTTAATGAATTCAATGGAAACTATATTTATCTCTCTAAACATATTGTGAACATTTGAGTAAAATGTTTATTTTGATTTTTTTTCAAGTAACTTTTAATGGAAACATTATTGAAAATTAGGAAATTATACTATTTTTTATTTATGAAATGATATACTTTAATATGAATGATATGATTTGAACTATTGTATATTTTCTAAATAGTTTAATATTATTTATTTTTATAGATAACTAAGATTCATGTTATAATTATTTTACCCTTTCATTGAATTGTATTTTCTTTGGTTATTTGAAATAAGTGATTCATTCACATTAAACGAGTGTGTATTCCCAAGTTTGGAATCTATTCAAAAAATTTAAAATTAATATAATAATTAAATAATATAGTGTTTATTTGTATAAAATGATTATATTAAAGAGACATTTGGAATTATGATAATGTATTATGAAAAAATGAAGGTTTGATTTCCCATTTAGATATTCAATAGTATAATTGGTTTTGAATTTAATTGATGATACAAAGATGCCCAATTAGACATTTATGAAGACACTATCTTTAGATGACCAACTAATATAAATTTCATGATTTCTATACTTCCTATGATTGGTGTTGAAAATTTTATTATTTAATTTGATGGAGTTTGGAGTGAGAGTGAGATGTGATTAGAGGACATGATCACATGATAGATACTAATAAGGATCCATGTGTGATTCGTTAACATTATTACCTTATTCAATTATTTTTAAAAATAATTGGGACCCAGATAGTCATATGGGATGTCCAAGATATCTTCTTCACTATAGGACCATCTCCTCATCGAGTGGACCTATATAGAATATGAAGTATTTAGGAAATGAACATGCAACAATTAATATGGTTGTTCATCGAGCTAGTTTTCATGAGGACCATAAGACTAAATTTAGGTTTGTTGATTAGTATTGATGATTTTTTATCATCTGGACTATTTTAGACACTCTATAATACCTATATTGCACACATTACATCCATATAAATTATACAAAACACAGTAAAACATTCTTCATAGTCAATTGGAATTAGAGTTACCTTTCTTGATTGAGATGTCTACTAATACGATGCACCCTGAATCTATTTTATATACTCTTATTCATAAATTGATATAATGTACATGTAAATACATTTCATTTCGGATATACCTATATCTCGTGAAAACAAGTTCAAATCATTTTAATAAAATTAATAGTTTTCAAATGATGAAATGGAAAGTTTTACTAATTGTTTCTAATAAATGATTTCTAAATGCTCAATACTATATTTTCTAAACACGACTTTTACTCTTAGTATTTTATTCATGTTTTATAATATTTTAATTAACTTATCAAATTACTACATAAAACCTTATGTGAAATCTTACCAGGAACTACAGCTTACAACATTTACATACCATTTAGTGTATAAAACATTATTATACTTATAACAAGTGCATTCAATTTCATATTTTGTCATGGAATTGTGCTTGGTTGACCAAGGGTTGGTGACATGGGACATGGTGGTTTGTTTTGGATCATAGTAAGAATGAATTTAGTATATTTTTTTATTTCTATTTTTGTATAATCTCATTTTACATGATATTATTTCACTAATGTATGTACCTGATGATGTTTCTATAGTGTAATTTTATTATTTTAACATCTTTTTGGAGAAGTTATTCCCAATGTTTATTTCTCAATGCCAATGTTATTTTCACTTACCCATGGAAATAAATAATTCCCTTTTGGTTGGTGATAAATCGGCTTGGATGATGTTTTGGATGGTACTCCATGATGTTTCATCACAAATTGAATTAGATCTGGTTTTATCATGAATGTTGGTACAAATCCTTTAAATCCTTGAATTTATTTTGGTTGATTTTGGGTATAAAATAGACTAATAAAGTGTTGGGACTCAATATATTGTTCTTGTATGGGAGTTTTATCACCACCACGTCATGAGGATACTTTATTTTCCTAGGATGTGGGAAATTGTATATTTCTTTTGAGTTAGAAGTTTTTAGATAATGAATTATATTTCCAATTCCAAATTGATTACCTTTTATTTTTGGAATCACTTATGAGTTCTGGTTTATAATGGAAGGATAACCAAAGTCTCACCGTGGATTCACAGGCTGGTAAATATTTATGAAACAATGTGACTAGTCTAGATGTCAATCTAGGAACAATTTTGTAGTATATTTGTGGTTTATTGGCCCATATGACTGATCCATGCATATTTATTCACTAACCGAAACATGGTACCCCATTCCATTTCATCTAGGATGACTTCACTAGTTTGGGGTCAGGTTAAAATTCTATAGATGTGGGGTTTTCATTATCTTATTTGGTGGTTTCATCATTAATACCTTTTTTGATTATATTAAATAACATTATAAAACCAAATGGTGAAATAATAAATGTTTTGATTGAGTTAATTGAGAATATTTTTTCAATTACCAAGAACTGTGTATTTGAATAAAAATTTAGGAAAAATAATTAACAAATACACATTAATTAATTTTTAAAAAATTGTTTTATGAAGAAATTTCATTGTAATGGGTTTTAAATAGAAATGGTATAGAAAATTGGAAAATGAGATATTTTTTTAAAAGATGGATTAATTTCAATGAGATGGTCAATGATTTCTAAAAAATGGGATATATTTTTATTAATAATTACCATATTGAATGGATTGAGTAATGTTTTAAAAATGATGAAATATTTTTTGTTTTGAAATCATTTATTCATTGATAATATTTTTCAAAGATTTTTTGAAATATTTTGGATTTCTAATATTCTATTTATGTTTTCCTATTACTACATTAGATTATGAAACTATGATTTATTATGTACATAAATATAGTAAATGAATTTTCCATGAAACTTATAATTTTCATTCATTGGTCTTGTAATCTGTGTCATCCTTCTAGTTTTCCAAAAGTTGTATCTCTTATCGATGAATCTACGAAAAATCCATATTGAGGGGTTGATCCATGTCACACCCCAACCTCAGACACACTTTTATTGTATTCTTTTCTCGGTCTCACTTTTTTTTAATGTAGTTTATTTGGGTCATGGTTTGAATTTTTTGATGTTTGATTTTTTTGGTGGGTTTTGGGCTGGTGTACGGTCACCGTACAATTAGTGGTGCTTGTGTGTTCCATTTAGGTGAATGCATGTTTTCCAGATAGTTCAAATAAATAATAAATTAAATAAATAAATAAAGTTAATTAAAAAATAAATTTAAATGAAATTTTATAAAGATAAAACAAGGATAATGTTTAAACCAAAATAATAATAATAATATCGAGCCGATGATATTATTATTATTTAATTTGATAATAAAACTATTATTATTAAATTATTATAAATATAATTATTATTTAAAATGAAACGAAACATTGTTATCCTTTTAATTATTATTAATTTTGTTATTAATATCAATATATTGTTATTATTATTATCATTTTAATATTATTATCATTTTAATGTTGTTATTTTTATTGTAACATTGATAATATTGTTGTTGTTGTTGTTGTTTTTGTTATTAATTTTTTAAACCTAACTCTATCTCTCTCTCTCTCCTATCACAGCTGCACCCCCTTAACTCATGTGTTGCAGTGCACCCTCCCCCCACCTGTCTACCCAGTGCACTCGCCAGCCACCCTATTTCTCCATGACACCTGATTCCCCTCGCTCATTGTTGCCTCCTCTTACACCAGTCACACTAGCGACATCCCACTCCTTTTGTGTCGGCTTCCCTTGGCATCTCCCTCCTCTTACCCGACCGCCCTCAGTTCCGGCCTCCTCTCGGGCCGGATGCCCACAATTCAGCCCTCCTCCCTCTGGCATGCCACCTCCTCTTCTTGCATTATGCCTCCTCTAGTGCTTCCTCTATCTAGTGGTCTTCTAGCACGAATACGAACCTCCTTTCTCAGTGCCCCCTCCTTGCTCTGGAATGGCCGCAAATCCCCTCACTAGTATCCCACTCTTCCTTTAGTTCATCTAATCTGTTCAGATTTTGTGTTTTCCTTCAGGTAGAACGAAACACTAAGGTTCTTGTTTAGTATATTTGTTGTGATCATATGGATTTAGGGTTATCCAATGGTGTCACAGGTTATGTTAGACCATGTATTATCCACCTATGCCAATGGAGAGGAGGTTCTGGATATTATCGTTCACCGCTTCCATTGTTTTTGGGAGTTTTATTATCACTATTATGTTATGCACATTAAATTTAGAGTCGTAATTGTTTTTTGATGTCTTGATATTCTATGTCCAATGAGGATAATTATTTTGTATATAATCTCACCTTGCCATATTTTCAATGTTGAGCACACCTCTACATCGAGGTGAGGGTTGCACTGATTCGTCATTTGAATTATTTGAAATCATTATTTTTATACATTTCGGGGGGGGGGGGTGATGTAGCACATTGGTGAGATAAATTCTGGGACACCATAGTCATCTGGTCACAGGTACCTTTGCACGATTGTAAGGCATGTCGTTTTGTTGTGATCGAGCTACGAGTCAAGGTCGGATCCCTTTACAATATACTCTAAGTTAAATAATTATTGATTTATTTATTTGCACATATTTTTTTAATTATAGTTAGTAATATATGGTTTTAATTGAAAAATTTTAATGGGTAATAGATTTATATCCTCTTTTTATTTGAATTTCATGAAACTGTTTTATTCTGTGTCCATGTTAAGTGTTTATCAAATTTTTTGGATGGCCTTTGTAATTAAATTATGGATTTAAATGAATGTATGGTGTTTTAAATGTATGTGGGTTTCCCAAATATTTTTCAAAAATATAATTTACAAATTGTTTTTAAATTGAAACTGGGGTTTTTTTGGTTCTTTGGTATTGATTTGTGTGCATGTGGTTCTTTAATAAATTTATTGGCATGTGAAAATAATTTAAGGATTTTTTGGAATTTTTATCAAATGGTTTATTTTGGAAAACCCTCCTAGGGGTACCTAATTGTGTAGTGTGTGTGGTTATATATATATCTGTGTGTGTTTGTGACTTTTTTTCTAAATACATAGGCACACCGCTTGGTGAAAATATACATGGGAACCTAGCATAGCAATGGTGGTTGCTATGAACGATTGATGCACTAGTTAGATAATGCACTACTAGTGGCCCATATTAGAGGGATATTTTGTTATTATTTCTATTTGATTGAGCCCCTCAATCGGGCCAGGTATGGATATGGTTGAGAATTTGGACATTATGACATCATCGAGAGTAAGAATGCCTTCGGTATGAGTCACATGTATAGAATGTTCCGGTCATCCTATGGGTTCCTAGGTGTTCTTGTGTTCCTCAAATACTAGTACCCTTAATGACATTTCTCTCATTTGGTGGAACCAGGATCCTATTCTGGGTTTTGGTACCCTTTTTGGTAAATTATGAACTTGTTTTTATGTCAAAATATCATCAATAATTTTTTTAGAATGAATAAGAATTCTTCATTTTTTCATTTTAGCTGACTAGGTATTTACTTTTTTTATTTTCTTTTACTCTTACCTTTGTTCCTTATTTCGAATTAAAGGGGAAATGGATCATGTGTGTGTGTGTGTTTTTAAATGTTAAGTGTGGAAAAACTTATATTAATATTTTTTTTTCAATCCTTCTAATCAATGTTTTCTTTATTTATGGGATGTGCACTGGGAATAGACTTTGTCGAGCCTACATAATGAGTTTTAATACTCATGCATAATATGTTTTCTTGTTTTTAGTTTTTTTATAGGTTCTAATCTTTGTATGGTTTCCTTATAAATGGATTGTTCATTTTTTTGGTTGAGGGTGACTAAGTGGTCACATGATGGTAGAGGTATCCCAGGTTCACCTTCAATTTTGTATTATGTTTGTGCAGGTTCAATGTATTATGTATATACTCCAACTGTTTATTTTTTTTTCATTCGTTGGATATTTTGGTTTGATTGTTTTGATTTATTTATCTGATCTTTTTTAATTCTTTTGGGCTTAAATTGTTCCCAAATTTATGTTTTGATTCCCAGCTCTAGTTGACATCGTGAGGGGATCGATAATTCCACTCAGGACATGCTACAGACTGGATCAGGTGATTGGTTGAGGGTCAACCAGGTTGGTTCTTGAAAAATCTTATCATACAAGTACCCTATTATTTAGGGTGTCTAGTTGAATGAGATTAGGACTTATGGGGAACAATAAGTAGGTTAATTGTGTGTTCCTGATCACAACCACTTGTGACATGCCCTATGTTACAAGAGGTACTCTGGATTTTGAGCATTTTGTTTTGTGTTTTATTGGATTGAGGGATGACAATAAAGGATAATTGGTTCATGTTGTGGCCTCACATGGGGTGGTGAACTATGTGGAGTCAATGTTCCTAGTTCAAGGCCCTTTTAGTGTTATGCCTTACTTGGTACATGGCTCACCCCCATGTCTCCGTGTTAGGCTTATGCACTATTTACTCATTCTGGTGGTTTTATTTGTTTTTCATTTTGAACTCGGTTTATGTTTGTGTGACTTATAAATGAATTTTTTTTAATTTTTAGTGGTGGGGGTTCTTCCAAATTGATTTGAAATTGTAGATGTGAGTTTTTAAATAGGAAGTGTTATGATTTGAAAATTTTGGTGTGTGTTTTTATTTGACAAGGTAATGAAGAATTTGACACTAGTTATTATTTATGGAGGGCCACATAAGCGTGGGTATGTATGGAGAGTTAATCTTGATCACTTTTCAATGGATAATGTAAGCTTAATTGGATGAACAAACATGTGATGTTTCATAAGTTAGCATATGCAAGATTTTAAAATTTAAACGAAATGGAGGTTTTTGGAAACAAATATTGTACTTGTGTTTGTTTATGTTTTGGATTGGGTGCCTATATCACTTGGTATGGGCTGTTTCATTGATTTATTTTTTCCTTGATGTCGGTCAAAATTTTGTTTTTTGTGTTGTTCTGAGTATACCACCTAGAAAGGTTGCTTATGTATCCAAAAATTCAAACCTTGTTTTCCGTTCTTATCATGGGTTCTCTATCTATCAAGGTAATCAATTCCTATTAGAGGATGTTCTCTGGGTTGTGGAATTAGAGTGAGAATTCGAGTTGTTGGGAACTCCCAAGGTCATTAGAGTTCATACTGTCTAATGTTAATTTAGGAGTCCAGATCTAGACTAGAATGGATGGGATGTCTCTTGGTCGGTAGAGTTTAGTTTGTTGTATGTGGTTGTCTATTTTTTGTGAAGGTTCCCCATTGGCCAGTATGATGAGCCAAAGGGATCAGTTTCAGAAGAATCTTGTTCATTGGTGTCGACTTCCAGTTCATTGGACTGTTCTCTTACATGACACCATTGTGGCTGGTTCAGGAATTCTGAGATTTATTCTCACATCCATCCAATGTCTTACTACTGTGCGACTTTCCAGGACCCGGTGGAGAGTTTTGAAATAAGAATCATTAGAGAAGAAGTAGTTGGGGACCTGAGGATGCAAACACCTGACTGTGAGGCAAGACATGCTTCTTCCATTAGGGCTCCATCCACCGGCCTCGGGGTGAAGTTCACGCACATTCAAGAGTGGCCGAGGGTGTGTGGAAAATTGGTCTGGATCATGTTTTATACTTGGGGATGGAAATATGCAATGTTTTTTAGTTCTATTATAGTCACCATCGTAAGATCAACTATGTTCTGGTGGTGTGATGAGATCGTTTTACCACAAATCCAAGAGTTTTTATCTGATCTTACCATAGTTTCTAAGTCATTTAGAACTATTGAAAGGGTGTTGGGCCCAAGAAAAAATGAACCTAATTATATTTTGAGTTTTTTTAGTTGTGTTCATTATGAAGATGTTTGGTGAAATCAATGGGTGTTATCTCTGGGATAATTCTTAGTTCTGGTGCCTCTCTAGGTTTTCCCTCTAGCGTGTTTCAGTTACGTGGGGGATTCCTCCGTTCCAGTGTCCCGATGTATCATTTGGACCAATAATGGTTTTATATCCTAGTTATTATGGTGGATTTGTTTTTATTGTTCATTAGAAGTTGTATTGGACCAGTGGAAAGTTCATGTATGCTTCTACCCTCTCTCTAGTGTGTTTTGTTTTGTTTTTACTTTTCGTGCTAGTGGATCCTTGTGGTGGGAAGAACCGCAAAAGTTGTTATTTTTCTCATTTTACTATTACTATTAATCTGACAATAATATTGTTATTATTTTCACATTCATATTATTATTATTTGATGTATTATTATTATTTTAAACATAACCATGTCTCCCTTTTTCTCCCATCATAGTCGTACCCCCTAACCCCATGCTGTGTGGTGCACCCACCCCCACAAATCTCCCATGTTCCCTAGCTGACCACCCCCTTTCACTGTGCAACCCACCTCCTCCTGCTCGTTGGTTCCTCCTCCTATATCATCCGCACCTTCCATGTCTCTGTCGTCCTATGATGGCTGCCTACAGTGTCACTCTCCTCCCGTTCCGACCTCCCGAAGAGTCTCCCTTCTCATACGTTGGTCGCCCTCTGTGCTACCCTCCTCCCTATGGCGTGCCACCTCCCTGTCCATCTTTCCTCCTCCTCCATCACTACCCCCTATACAATGGTCTTCTGGTGAGAACCTGAATCTTCTAATGCAATATCTTTACATTGCACCGGCATGGCCGAGAATCCCCTCATTGGTAGCCCTCTAATCCTTTGGTTCATGTACTCCATTCAGGATTGGTGTTTTCCTTCATGTTGATCGAAACCCTAAGGATCGGGTTTAATCCTATTTCTGTGTTCATCTCGATTTAGGGTTTGCGGAAGGTGTCATGGTTCATTTTGGACCATATTCTATCCACCATCCCAAAAGTGTAAGAAATTCAGGATATTATGGTTCACCTCCGACATTCCAAGTGAATTTTTTATTATCGCTAATAGGTTGCACATATTTAATTTAGTGTTGTAATTGAGTTTTGAAGTCCTTGTATTCAATGTGAAGTGTGTATAATTATTTGGTATGGAATCTCACCTCGCCACATTTTCATGGTCGAGTGCACCTCCTTGCTGAGGTGAGGGTTTTGTTGATTCATCATTTCTATTATTTTAAATGAATTTTTTAGTTATTTTTGCAGTTTTTGTAGCGCATTGGAGAGGTAAACTATGTGACACCATAGCCATTAGGTCATGTATACCTTTTCCCGAGTGTGAGGCATGTCGTGTTGTTGTGATCGAGCTGCTAGTCGAGATGGAATCCCATTTCACTATCCTCTAAATTAATAAATTATTGATTTCATGATTTTCAAATCATTATTTAATGAAATTTTGTGATATGGGGTTTTTAGATTAAAATTTTTATGTGGAATAAAGTGAGATCCTCTTTGTATTTGAATTTCATGAATTGATTTTATTCTATGTTCATGACAAGTGTTTATCAAATTTCCTAGTTGTCCTTTGTATGTAAATTTTGGTTTTAAAAGATTGGTTGGTTTTTTAATGTGTGTGGGTTGCATAAATATATTACTTAAATGGGGTTTCCAATTGTTTTTGGAAATTGAAAGTGGTCTTTATTTTTTTCTATGGATATTATTTGTGTGTGTGTGATTTTTCATGAAATTAGTTGGCAATTAAAAGTCATGTGAGGCTTATTTGGTAATTTTATTACATTTTTTATTTTTTAAAACTCTCTTAAGGGTACCTAATTGTTTAGTGTGTGTGGTTATATAGATATATATATGTGTGTGTATTTGTTTCTAAATATTATGTCACACCAATTTTTGAAATATTCATTGGAACCTAGCATAACAAAGAGGTTTACTGAGAATGATTTTTTCACTAGTTATTTTACGCACTGCTAGTGAACCATAACATGGGGATGTTTTATTATTATTTCAATGGGATTGGGAACCCTAATAAGGCCATATAGGGTGATGGTTGGGAATTTAGGCATTATGACTTCATTGTGAGTAGGCATGCCTTCTGGATGAGTCATATGTATAGTATTTTTTGGTCTTCCTATGAGTTTCTAGGTGTTACAATGTTCTTCTGATACTAGTACCCTAGTTCCATTTCCCTCACATTGTGAAACCGTGAACCTTTACAAGCGATTGGTACCCATTTTGGTAAATTTTGAACTTGTATTAATGTCAAAATATCATCATGGAAGATGTTTTAGAAAGAATAATTATCCTTCCTTTTTTCAGTTTTAGAAAATTAAATCTATAACATTTTGGTTTTCTTTTTATACTCCCATTAATCCTTATTTCTAATTAAGAGGTTAAAATATCATGCATGTTTTTTTAAAAAGTAATGTTTGAAAAACTATATATTTATATATTGTAGTTCAAAAAAGCTAATCAATGTTTTTTATTTATGGGTTGTGCACTGGGAATAAAATTAATCAGGCCTACCAACTGAGTATTAATACTCATAACTATAATTTTTTCTAGTTTTTAGTTTCTATTGTAGGTTCTAGTCATTGTATGATCGCCTTGGTGATCTTTGGTTTAGTTTGATGGTTCATGGTGTCTAAGAGGTCACATGATGTTTGAGGTAGCACAGGTTCACTTTCAGTTTTGTATTTTGTTTCTATCATTTTGGTGCATTATTTATCTTCTCCAACTATGTATATATTTCTGTTCATTCACTGGATGTTGTGGGTTTTTTGGTTCGATTTATTTATCTAATCTTTTTTAATTATTTTGGGATTAAATCAGTCCCATAATCATATATTGATGTCTGCTACTAGTTTCCATCCCAGGGGGATCAGGAATGCCACTCGGGACATGCCATAGTCCGGATTAGGTGATTGGTTCATAGTCGTCTGGGATGGTCTGTGACAAGCCAGATCCCTTACAACCATTGAAACTCATCCTTGGCACAATGGATTTCCAACCACTATCATATAATAAAGATCATGGTTCTCTTGAGGCAGTAAAGTTTCTTATAGATATTTATCAGATCATTGATTCTATCGAGACTACTGTTACCCGGAATGTTTAGTCTCTCAACTCCTTATATAAGGGTCCTATACAAGGGTGGTGTAATTTTGTGATTCACCTTTATCTACATTAAATAATATATTGGAAATTATTCGTGTCAGTCTTCATTCCATGTATGTATCCTGATAAATTGAATAAGTATAGAGTTACTGAGTTATTGGGTTTTAGTAATGATGAGCTATCAGTTGTACATCATTGTAATTAATTATAATGTTTTATATATTTATTACTAATAATTTTTTGTAATTAATTATATAAGTATATTTTTAAGAAAATATCTTCACACATACCTCTTTGGAACCATATCTATCGCCTTGTTAATCTCTTATCATCAGATTCTCAATAATCATTTTCAACTGAATCTGTGCTACTAAATGAAAAAAAATATATGAATTAATCATTCCTAGTTAATTAAGGACAATCATATTTTGGAATGAAGAGTCATGTAGTGTGATTCTTGTGTGTAGAAACAATTCATAATAAGCATTCGTGTATGAAATCTTTGAGATTTTGACACTTTTGTGGCTGTTTTGGATAATTGAAGAGGTTCTATAACTTGGGTGACTGAAAACGGATGATTCAGTTAGGGATCATTAGATCCATATTGTGGGGAATATATTCATAATGATAATAATCCTCTACCCATATGTAGTTGAGGTATTGGTTTTATAAACAAGGATAATATTATAGTTTCTATACCTTTTGATGTTGATCTAGCTTATTTCTTCTGAGATTGAAGATAAAAAAATTTATTTTTTCTTTCCATGGATTTGTCATTTAATGGAATCAATTTTATTTAGAGATCATGGTGGATTCTTTTGGGAAGTTTTTAGATGATATCTTTTGATTTTTATATTATATGGTGGATGGATTCATTTTATTGCGACTATTGTTGTTGTTCCTTATTGATGTTCACTCTTATTTACATAACCTTTTTTTGTAAAAGACATCAGTTCCTTAATGATTACTATTCTCATAGTTATGGATTATAATCAAATTATATGAAACATTCATATATTTTGGGTTTTAATTCCTATAAATAAATTTTATACTTAAATAGGTTTTATTATATAGTTAGATCTAGATATTGTAAGATACTTTTTTCAGTATTATATTATTATTTTCTTGGTTAATAGAGTCCAATTTTTATGTAGTCAACAATTTCTCTTATGATATTTTTATTCCATGGTGTAAACTATTCTTTATGTTCACACTCCTACTATATTTGATTAAATCGACCATGGGAAGGTATACAATAATCTCAGATGATGTAATTCCTTTCTAGAAAAAACACCAAGTGGTGTTGGATCATGATTTGATGATCTCATTGTTAGATGGGGCTCGATGTTGACAATATTAGGATACCATAATATATATACTTGGTTTATAACTATTTTTTAGTTTTTTTCCATTATCCTGAAAGTGTGATAACAGATGGACCATGAGTGAATTTTTTACTAAGCGAAATTGTGTGTTTTTTTATATGTTTCATTCCTTTAATATTTTTATTGATTTCCATTAGATATCCTACTTGATGGTAGAATTAGTTTATTATTTGGATCTATGGGACATAATATTCTAATGTTACAACTACTTGATGAATCATTATATAGTGGGGAGACATTTTCTGATAATCCATTTAATCTAGTTTTGGAGACAAATATATGATGTTAGGTTTTACAATATGTAGTTATTAGTGTCTTTTTATCCATTGGGTGTGTCTATCATCTGGACTATATACCTTACACCTCAAAATAAGGGTGACAGAGTTGATATTGTGTCTCCATGTTCTGTCATTTGTAATAGATTTTTTTGGATATAATTTCATAAGTTGGGAAGGTTGTACCGTCACATTACATTCATTTAGGTGTTTTGAACCTTTTATTTTTATGTCCATTGAATGGATCTCTTCATAGGTTGTTTCTGGTGTTTTTTAATGTTTTTTGAGTTTGTTAATAGTTGGCATGTAGTTTCACAATCCATGTAACCAATCCCTGGAACCCTTTCCAATATCCTTGAAGGGGTCACTTTGTTTTAACATAATTAAACTAAACATGTAGACAAATTATTCATCCTTTTTTAGTAGAATAAAATGAGTTTCATGGTTTTCATGAAAAATAATAAATCATGCATCATAACCAAGAATCTATTCCAGTTTCATGGTTTGGGGAGAACAATTATGCTCATGGTTAATACTAACAATTCATCCTAACCCCTGAAACCATGATGGCGTATTTTAATGCCGCAAAAATTGTAATTAATATCGAAAAATCCTTTAATTAAAACTAATCTTTCTACACTCAAACAAAATAATAACCCTTTTTTAGAGAACTATAGAGGTTTTTGGGCTATCTTAAACTTATCTCATGGTAGGTCATAACACCGATCAAATAAATGATCCTCTTTAAGTTAGTTCTTTTCATCCTAGACATCGATTTCAATACTACTTTTAATTACTTCATTATATATGTCCTGATGGAGTTTTTTAATTATTATATGGATTATTTATGAATAATATAGAATCTATGACTTCTTACCACTTCAATATGGATCTTTGTTCCCAGATACGGTGATTTCTATCGAGGGTGACACATTTTGGATTCATCGTGGATGTATTATTGAATTACAAAGTAGGAATTTCTATTGTTTTTATCCATATTTTTATTCATTATTTTTTTAGAAATGATATATTTGTTTTTCAAATTTTATTACACATGTTATATAAATATTTTCCTTGTAAATCATTAGGAATCATTATTTCACCTCATTACATTTGAATTAAATGTTCCACAAATTGAATAGATATGATCTTGATTTCCATAGACTTATTATGAATTATTTAATACCATGTTTGTTTGTATTTTTTTCAAATATATTTTAAGATAAAAATTAGTTAAAATAATGGATTTGGTCTATGATTTTATTTCTGAAATGAAATTCCATGATTTTAATGATATGATTTAGGCTATTTTATGTACTATAAAATGTTTGAAACGAATCAATTTATTAAATTCCAGGAGACGTGTTTGATTGATTTTACCCTTGTTTTGACATTTATATTTATGTGTAATTTGAAATTACTTAATCATTCACCTTTAATTAGGGTGTATACCCATCTGTGAAACATGTTCAACCATATTAAGTTGTAAAAAATGATTTCAATGATTTAGGGTTTCATTGGATGTAATGAATGTTTTATTGACTTGTTTAGTAATAGGATGATGTTTTTTTTAAATAAAATGTGTATTACTACCCTTGTAAATTTCAAATTGTCTAATATGTTTTCAATAGATTTGATGATTCTATATTCCCAAACTAGAATGTTATGACTATCATATCTTATGAAAATTCTAAAATATAACATAATAAATACTTATACTTACAATTTATTTTTGTTGTAAAATGTATAATATATATTAAAGGAGTTTGGGGATGAGTGTGATATGTAATTTTATGCCATAATACCGTAGATATTATTGATATTAATCCTCATTTAATCCTCATAATATGATTATCTCACTCATTTATTTTGGCTCTTCTTAGGAACCAGAAACTTAGATAGGGTACCCCAAATATATTATTCACTAAATATTTAACCCCATAACTAGTCAACCCATAGATAACATGAAATATGTTCCAGGAAAGTGAGTGTACATGGAACTAGTTTTCATGAGACCCACGTGGAAATATGTCAACATGACGATTAATTATGATGATTTTTTATTAGTTAGTGTTTTTTGGAATCAATATTATACCTAGGTGGTACCCATGACATCCATATACATTATACTTGATACATGAAAGTGTTTTTCATCACATCTTTAAACCATTGTTTCGTTTTATCATTGATATTTTTATTGTATGTTTCAAATTTACTCTATTTTATTAAATATTTTAAAAAAATTAATATCTGGTGCGTTTTCTTACATTTATTTTCTGATATGACGGTTTGTTTTCAATTATTTTCAATTAATATCATGAAAATGTATAATTTTCAATTGGCGAAATAGAATGTTATAACAATTTGGTTTAACAAATTAATTTTAAATGTTTAAAACACCATTTATATAACATTTATTGAACTCTATTTATTGAATTTATATTTTATAATAATTGAATTACCATTAAATGTTATGTTATAGAATCTTTCATTGAAATCCAATTGGGCTCTATATATCGCACCCTAGTTGTACAATTTAGTTTTTTCTTCCATCTTTTTCTTATAGAATTTTATCATTCTTTAATCTTTTGTTGTTGCTTCATTATTTGGTGATCAAGGGTGAGTGATATACAATATGGTAGGAGGTCATGAACTATCAGAAGAAGAGTTATGGAAATAATTTTCATTTTCAATTTTTTGTATCATATACTTGTACATGATAAAATTACACTAATATGTGTACATGATAATGTTTCTGGAGTGTAATTTTTATATTCTAAACTTTTTTGGGTGAAATCATTCCAAAATACATATTTCTTCATGTCCAAGTGCTTATAGTTATCCTATATAGATCAGGAACATTATTTATGTTATTGAAATATCATCTTATATATAAGTTATGATGTTAATCTGGGAAAAATTTATACATATCAACTTCCATGTAAAGTGTTAGTGAAAGTGAAATCACATTTCTTTCTGAGACGATAGTCATTTTTCCACTGGAGAGACACTATCATATCCCATATGAAATGAAAATTAAGTTATATACTATATAATTAATATAAAGTTATAATTATGTAATTATTATCATATATATTCTTTACATACATCATCATACCCATCCTTGATTGATGGTAATTGAAAAACAAAATACATCAGTTCATGAGGTGGTAGTCTTCCTTACACAAAAATCATGATTTCATAACCCATTTTCTGGGAATGGGTACTGTTGTAAGACATGGCCATAATAAAAGAAACAGAAAATTTAAGAAAATATATTTTTATGACATCATGTTATAATAATAATTTTAAGAGGTGTATAAAAAATAAAAAACACACGTCAAATAACATTACATATTCTTTAGGACACCTCTTTAGTATTATACAAAAATTATTACATAAATGAATTTTTAACCTAAATATCTATTTAGAATGTGGGTATGGTTGTTAGAAATTTATATAGAATGTTATTTTACAAATCAAAATGGTTGTATAGTGAGAATAATATATTAGAGTAGTGGCCTTTTAATAGTGAGGTGAGTGGAACAATTGTACTTTTTAAAGAGAAATAGTTGTAACCATGTTTTTCACATTAAAAAAATGATAAAAATGGTTATTTGATCGAAATATTTATATTCCATAAATTTTAGAAAATTTTTTTGTTCATTTTAACCCATATCTTTTTAGATTAACCCCTCAATAAAACCATTTCACCCTTAACCCTATAAAATAACTAATAATATTTTTACTATTCATAATAGTTGAAAAATAGGTTAACCTTATTATAAAATATAAATAATTATTATTTAAAATATGGAATATATTTTTCCAAATTTCATTCATATAAGTGGTAAATTTTAACTTAAAATTAATCCCATAGTCATGATGAGAATGCCGGTCTTCAAAGAGAACAACATTATATATTTTTTATATCAAAAGTAAATATGAAAATGATTCCATTGAATGAAATTGGATATATATATATATAATTGAACTAATTAAATAATTAAACCAATTTAAAAAATAATTTATCTTCATAAAACATTTAAATGAAATGGATGATTTCAATTACAATTCATTATTTTTCACTAATCCTAAAAGAATGACAATTTTTAGAAAAATACACGGAATTCACCCAAAGATAACTTTTACATGTAAATTTTAAAAATGATTTTTATTTTTCAAAATATATTTTATATTATTTAAAAAATTAATTTTAAATTATCTATATAATTCTAGAGTAATATCACCTTCATAAAATATATTTTATCAAAAAACAATTCATTATCTATAAAATTGTTCATATTCAAGTTCTAATCAATAGAAAACAAATGAATTTGTTTTTATATATTTAAAATACTTAATTTTTATTATTTGGTTAAAAATATTCATAATATTCTATTCCATTTCTAGTCAATAACAATTTACTATATTATTTTTTGTTTAGACTCGGGGATGTGTGGTCTACAAGCGATTAATGTGATTAAATTTATATAAATATGTTTCTCAGATTTTGTATGCTCGGTGATTCAAGTCACGTATTATATAGATTAAAACGTTATTCTACTATAATTTTTTATGTTACATTATCCCCCACTTTAATAAAAAAATTTTACGTTCATTGTCATATTGCGAAAAGAAATATAGCATTTGATATTTGAAAATTATTTTATTGAAAACCCAAATTATTAAAAAAATGTAATAAAAATATCCACTTTATAAGAGATAAATGAATTTTCAATGGTTATATTGAATGAAAAAAATATATTTTATATGTAGGAGATAATTGGTAGAATACTAAGTTGTAGACATTGAAGAGAAGAAAAAAATTATAATTGAGGATGATGTAGTTCATTGATCATAAGAAGGAAAATGGTAATTGGAATGATAATGAACTCACAACCATAAATTCGTGATGATTTAAGAGATCATTTGATTCACTAGATGTGAATATTATTGGTTAAAATTTATATTTTATGTTCCTTTTATTAAATTTAATGAGTTATTTTTGTATCTAAGAATTGAATGAAATATTTTTTCATGATATGTTTCTACATCATAATGAAAATTTCTTCCATTGGTTTTTATTTTATTAAATTCCTATTAATCACTTACTACATGAAATGAATATGAAAAAAATTAAATGAAGCACTTTAATTCACTATTAATTGATATTATGAACCATAATAGAATGGAAAGTCATTATTTTGGTCTCTTGTAATAATTAAAATGAAATGATTTGTACAAGCTATCCATTATGAATAAATATTTTCTAGCTTAATTAATATGTAAATATATAAAATATAATCTAATGATAAACATTAACCATTCTATATATCAATAACAGTATAACCCTTGAAAATTATTATTATCTAAAACATTTGAAAAAAGGTCACTAAATTTCCAATATTAACTTATCATTAATACCGCAAAAAACACGAAGTATCTCATAACATTCACATACTGATCACGTGAATAGCTTCATCATGTATTCTATAAATATATGAAAAAAACAATAATTACAAAAAATCATATATAAAACATGATTTATCGCATAATACTTAAATAAAAAACAAATAATTGGATACTACTTTCTGATACTAAAATTCTATTAACTACAAAAATGTGAGTATAAAAATAATTTTCAAAAAATAATTAATAAATTTAATGGTAGTCAGTACAATATTAAAAAATTTATAGATATCAAAAATCTATTTATCCTAATATCATTATCTAAACATCCCGAATATATTAAGGGTTATATTTCCTTCAATATTTTGTCTTCTAAGAAGTTCATCATTCAGCTGAATCATTTTTCATGGTCATTAGTACAATTTTACAAACACATCCAAATCCTTAATAAAAATATAATGTATTACAATGATTAAACAATTCATGAATATTACATCCATTATCTCATTAATATAATATTTAAATGAAATATTTCATGAGTCCAAACAAAATAACATTCTTAATAAAAATTCGTCTGTGTAATATCATTATCTTTACTAAGATCTATAATTTTCTAGACATATTCCTATGACTCTTTGATAATTCAGTTGTGTAGTTCCCCTTAGACTTAAATTTGAATCATTTAAAATTGGAAACGTTTTATTTCCCTTGAAACCAAAATAATTGTGGACATTTTCATGAAATAATTTGAAAATTTAGATTCATTTTTTTCATGTACCTGGATGTTTTACTATACATATTCACATGTGGGAGAATTATACATTCCATTATTACTTATATCCATATCATCCACTATAACCCTATTATTATCTATACTATCTTTATAGCCGTTATAAAAATATAATTCCTTATATATCTTTTTATAACATGATACAATATCCCTATATGGTTAGAATAGTTAGGAGTCTAGTTACCTTTTAAATATTGTCTTAGTCCCATCAAATAAACTATCATTTATTTTTTTTACGTTATATACATTAATATTGTTCCAATTATTTTGGATATAGAATATTTATATACATGAGAATAAACCCAATTTGATCCTTTCATTATGAATCAGTATGTATAATCCAAAAAACTAGGGAAATACTAAATATAAATTTTAAAACTTATGAATAACTAATCTCATTATAATTAAACTCATTTGTTTGGGGATGTATTTATTTTAAATTTCATTATAATTGTTCCGTAACAAAATATGAATTATCCTTAGAATATTTCATAGGGGCATCAAACTAGTTGTGCATTAAGTCTCATTATCATTCACTAGGTGACGATTAGGTTAATTCCAATGCACCCTTTTTAGAGTTATTTCCCATATTACTTCTATGCCAGAACCAAATACGCATATGGTATTGAGACAGTGAGGGGTTTTATATTAAAAATCACATAATATATTCTTTAAAAAAACATTATGATGCACTTCAATACTTATAATAAATTTCTATAATACGTTTTTGTACCCAAATAATTTTTTTTCATAAAAATTTCTCTAAAGGTTTCTATTTATGCTCTTCTAAGACAGATTGTAGTGACCCCAGCCACAATAGAACAAAGATGATGTCTTATTTATTATAGTTTCATAATATTGAGAAATTAATTTATTTTAGAACCCCATAGTTCTCCATAGCATATCTATGCATATCTATCACCAGAAATAACTTGTTTCCTAGGTAAAAAAATGGTTCAACATAGATTTATATTAAGGGTAAGCATAAAATGGAATCTATCATGATTAAATAATGAATTATCAATATGGATATATAAGAAACTAAAACACAGGCCAATTAATCTATATATTGACAATAACATGATAGAAGTAAATAGTTCTAAAAAATACCATAAAAATAATCCCATTCACTTCAAAGATAACCATTTATATTATAAATTATCCAAAAATCCCATGGAAGATCAATATTTGAATTCATAATGATGAAATTTATAATTCTTCATAAGTAAAATATATTATCAAGACCAATATATGTTACACCTAATATGGTTGAGGCCTTATACAATAAAATATATATAAATGGGTATGGAATCATCCAATAGACAATCTATTTTATCACATCAGATGAAACGATGAATCAAGGAGAAATATCGATACACACATATCACATAAAAATCCAATGTGTTCCTCATTTGATATGTTTCAGGTGTCATTTGAATATTTAATTTCAAATTCTGGATATGTGTTTCTGTTGTATAATGATTTAAGATAGGTGGTTTTAGTGATCTTTTGATGTATCATTATTTTAAATTTTCAATTCTAGTAGGTGGATTGGTATGAGTCTCATTTAATGAGAGGTCCCCCCTTAACCATAAATTGGATTTTGGTAAATACAAAAAAAAATGGATTTAGAGACTCATCACACACATTCATCATATTCCGGGATAATAAACATATTTTAATTATTATCATATATATTATCTATATTATATTTTATTAATCACTTTAATTTCACTTATTATAATTTACTATATGATTAGTTAATGAATTAATTTTTTTATTAGATTTTTTGAAGATTTTTTCTTCTGTTTCAATAATAACTTTGGTGGGATTACTATGGTATAAGAGGACATTAATTTAAAATAAATAGAATAATAATCAATAAATAATTATCATTTTATACCTCAAATATACTTCTGAAATAAATAATGAAAGATGGTTATGAAAATAACTTATGTAGCAATCATGGTGATGGTATGCCGTATGTACGCATGAGTAGATATCAATTTTTCAATTATACTTTTAGAAGAAAGGTGGTTAATATTTTCCATTCTAGAATGATAATAGTATCATAAATAAAATTATATTTCCTCATATTTACTTATATATATATATCATCCATGTGGTGTGGTGAGGAAATGAGAGTCGCATATCTGCATGAAGGTAGTAGACCACATATACATGAACGACATTATTATCATTCAGTGATGGAAAAGGTAAGAAATAAAATTATATATTATCCTTTATTAATGATATATATGTAATTAATATCTTAAATTTTTTATTCAAATGACATAAAATTATTTAAAAAAATTATAACAATCAATGTAAAGTACATTTTAACGAAAAATAACATTGATTTACAATGCATTAGTCTTTTGGACACATGAGAGGCGTTGTCGTATCACATATAGAATGGAATGTAAAAATTTAATATATGATCTAAAGTCTCTAAAGGTATAATTATGTTATAAATATCATATATATATATATATATAACCATTATATATATCATTTTCCAATCATTCAGATGTAGTATTTGAAAAACAAATGACATTAGTTAGTGAGGCGGTAGTACCCCATACAAACATATGATTATTTCATAACCCATTTGATATAAGTGGGAATATTTTTATGTTATTATATAATAAAAAACATATTTTAATACCATTTTTACTAATGGTTTTATATCAGCATGTTTTAATAATTTTTTATGAAGGTAGTGGAAGAAATTAAGAAAACACTTATTGAAGAACTTTACCTCTTCTTAGATCCACCTCTCAAGATTATGGATAAAGTATTCCTAGAATGTATTAATGACCAAACCAATAAATCTAGGATAAGGGTATTGAAGTTATTTAGTTATATGGAATGTTATTTTCTAATAAAAATGTTTTTAATATGTGAAGAATATAAAATTAGGGTGGCCTTTTGTAGTTGAGGTGAGTGGAAAACTTGAAATATTTTAAATTATAAAAGAGTACCAACGATTTCCAAATTAAAAATGGGTCCCAAATTTAATATTATAGAGACATAAACAGTAATGGGTCTAAATAATATGATAAAATTATTTAAGACATTTTAGTGTAATTCTAACTAATATTTCCCATGATAATATTGTTAATGGTGTATATATTTCCTATAATATATCTAATTTTAATAATAGTTAATTCTTCATTGTATTATGACATTCACTATGAATTATTTCATATACGTGGTTTTGAACATAATTTTACTATGTGGTAATGATATTTTATAAATGAATTATTTTTATTGTGTTATACTAAATATTTGTTATCATTAATATTCTGTGATTATGTGTATAATGATTTTGACTATCTATTGATTTATTTACACCTTATTTATGTAGATTTAAAATTTATACACATAATATCTCCATTGGTTAATTCATACATTAATGTTATGGTCATTTGAAGGGTATATTTCATGATATTATTCAAATTGATATTTATTATTACTGAATTGACATTAAAAGAATTTATATGATCTTTGATCAACAAAAGTTTTAATTTTATTTAATGATGTTATTCTAATCTATATTTCTTATCATTAGGTTTTCAATATTTTCCATTATATTTTATCCCTAATTCATCCTAATTAACTCTTAGTGTGATATCATGTCATTTATACATTTGGGGATAAAATTGCTACAATAAAATGGAAAATGAACCCCAAATAGACTATGTTTGAAATATATAATACTATTCTTGTTAATTGGATGAATATTATATTTTTATTAATTAATTAATCATTTAATAAAATATTATTTATTTTAAATTATCATTTATGTCAATTTTCATACTACTAATTATTATTGATTTTTTTTTGCAGTTGTAGGGATTACCCAAGTGGTAAAGGCTTCAAGTAATCTAGCATCAGAGCTGGGTTCAAATCTAGGTGGGAGATAATTTTCACATGCCGGTGGTGATGTATGCACTATGCATGACATAGACATTCAGTGACGCAGGCATGATGCATGATGTTGGAAGATCATGATGTAGGCCTGACAGAGTTTAGGTAACGCAGGTAGTTTTATGATGGCATGCCACTAGACTGGGCCATTTGGCTTTGTTATGGGATTCATTCCGAATGGGTCTTCATTCCATGTACAAAATAAATATGGTTTGATGGGTGGGATATCCCTTGGGGTGCTATGTCATGCATTTAAAGCTAGTGCGTGTAGTGTGTGTGTGTCATTAATGTAATCTTACCACCAAGAGCCTAATATATATATTATTTGTATTTTAAAAAATATCATAACAATATAATTACCTAGAATAAAAAATTTTAGTATATCACTATCATGTCAATTTTATCTACAAAACATTTGTATGTAAATAATTATGTCAAATTATATTTATTTTAGCATTTTTCATTTAATTTATTAGATAGTTGTATTAATTAAACAATTACTACATCATCATTATGGATGAAATGAATTAAATAATTTCAATACAAAAAATTCAAAAGTAGTTAATCTGATGAAGATAAATTAATTATATTTCAAATTACGTTTTTGTAGTGGAATTTATCTTATGTATAACCCAATATAAAACACTATTTAGTTATTAAAAATATGATGATGGAATGTTTAAATTATCTACAAATAAAATATAATAAATTTTATATTCTAAACTAAGTGGCTTAAAAAGGTTATATTATTGGAATAAGGTTTATTTGGGTTTAAACCCACTTATACAATGAAAATAGTATATGTTTCTGGGTGATTTTTTAATATGCTAAAATTATTTTTATCTTTAATTAAATTTTTTAAATTTAACCATGGTAAATAAAAATTTACAAATGTTTTAATTAATAATATCCAAAAAATAATTTCATCCAATTAAACTATTAAAATAAAACATATTACAAATGTGTATTTAAATTTTCCCAAATTCTATTCACATGAGTCGCTAAATTAAGATTAACATGAATCCCATGAATGTGGTGAGAAGGCTGGTAAAAGTGACGTTAAAAAGTTCAATTAGTTTTTATATAAAATTTTTATATAAAAATGATTCCAATGATATAAATTAAATTAATATATGAATTATTGATCTATTTTGAAATTAAAATAAAATTAAAATAATTTTAAATATAAATTAGGTTTTCAACTATAATGTAATATTTAACACTATTCATAAAAAAATGAATCATCTCAAGAAACTTCCAAAAAACCACCTTATGAAAATTTTAAATTATTAATTAAAAATTATAGTTTATTTTGAGAAAGAATATTTATATAATATTCATAGAATAATATTAAAATTCGTGCTCTTTTAAATGGCTGAAATATTTCTTTTTTTAAAATATAAATGTTTACGTGTAATATTTTGCTTGTTCTTGTATTATTTCATTCAAATATGTTAGATGAATGTCAAAATATTTTATTGGAAATATAAAAAATAAAATCACATTATACATTCTCAATAAGTTTTAGACATTAATTAGTTGTAAAAAATGTGACTAAATAATTTTTCTAAAACATGGGGTAATTTTCATTGTAAGCTAGGAAAAGACATTAATTATTTCTAAAATTAAAATATAATTAAATCTATGGTTTCTAAATTCTTTCATATTTTGATAAATTTCATCCCCCAAAAACATAATGTAGCTCTTATTGTCACATACCAAATATTTTGTCACCATAAAAATCATAATGAAAAAATTCAATCTTCCAAATCCTCAAAGAATAAGTACTATAATAAAATCCTTATAATTATAATGATTCCAATTAAAAGTCCACTATTGATGAAATAATTCTTCAATCCAAATACACTTGAACATTAATCATTATGATTTATTTGTAAACCATTATATACACTTCATCATATTATTCATTTTCACTTCCTTTGTTGCATTTTCCTTTTTTAGTATATTCATCATCAGTAGTATAACCATTTCTTGTACAACCTTCTTGATTATAATAATTAACTAAAACTAAAAGCACAATCTGAGAAATAAAAATCTGTTGATATTGTAATGAAGAATTATTTAATGACATTTTAAATGATGAAATCTTCTCTAAAATAGAATAATTTCATAGGAATAACCTTGGTTATCCATTAGAAAATCTAAGGGATTATATCTTATACTTATATATATACTCAATTACATTCAAATGGATATTTGTTTCTAATATTTTATTTTTAAATATGTTTTACATTCTTGCGGATAAACATCATTTGATACCGATTATAACACCCTTACCCCATTCTCCTAGATCTGGAATATTATTTTATTATATTGGCATGATTACAATGGATAAAATTCCAATGGATTGATAATTATATCAGTTTTGTAAATCTATCATTTATACATGAACCATACAATATAAATAAAACTATAAAATACATTAAAGTCAATCCTTTGAGAGAATAAATTTTCTCTTTCCTTAACACTACATATTAACCATTATACATACTATGGAATCCTAGGAAAAAACATAAGAAATTTGTTTTCTTAGATTGTCCATAACTGTATGCATACAAAAAAAATTGTCATGAACATTTAAGAATAGAAAATATGGAAAGGTAAAAATCTAAAACACATTCGATTTAAAAATATCATGAGAAAAATATATTTCGAATAAATAATACATTATAAATATCAACATGAGCTATAAAAAAATAAAATTTGTTATTATACTAGTTGAATAATAACTTGGAATATCAATAACTAATATCATAATTATGGAATTTATAATGATGCAAAAGTAAACCCAACCATAGAGGACTTAGACAAGATATCTAAAAATAAATGGTTAAGGCCCCATCTTGAACCATATCTGAAATCAAATTGGCTAAGCCTCATACAAGTCTATATATAGTTTGTCTCATTTGACCTAATGAAACATTGAGGGGATATAGAGGTCCCAGTCACACAAAATAAGTTCAATGAAATCCTCATATAAAAGTGGTGATGATACAAAATCAACATAAACATACATATTAAAACTATCATGTGAAATGTGAATACATAAACCATAAACCATGAAGGGTATAAAAATAGAACATCCAAAGTAATAATAAATAAATAACCATTCATTGTAATATGGTAAATTATACCATAAGATATTATCCTAAATTAATCATAATATCTAATAAATTATGTGGACTTTGATGAAAATACATAAAAATCATTAAAAATTTATTTAATGAAATACCCTTATTTAAATTGAAATAAATTATTTAAGAAGATGCACAATTATAAATGGAAAAATATTACTTTAAAAGAACCTTGAAAACATTTATTGTAAGATTCAACATTTTAAGGCTTCATGATAGTCCAAAAAATCCATTATCCTGGAATAATTTTGAATAAATTCTTTCAATAGTTAGTCAATAAATTCAAAAAATTACTTTGTTTGGAATATGAAAATATATTCATTTGAAACAATTTTATAAAAATTAAAATATGTGTAATAAGTATTTATAAATTCATAGGATAATAGTAAAAAAAATTGGGATCATTTAAAAAAATGAAACATAAAAGAAATATTTCTTAGTGGATACATAAACCAATGTAGCCTCGACTAATGATTGTATTGTGAATTAAACTCTTTCCTTGTACTTTTATTTTGTCATAGCCCGTCCCCAGGGGCCCGTGCCGTGATTACCCCAAGCCCGCCATCCATAGGCCAGGGGCTGGCGACTTGCACCAAAGGCATAATTCCCTAAAACTAAGAAGGAATTGCCTTTATGAACTGAAAATGCACACAAATAGGTACAAAATATTAGCTAAAATGTATAACAAAAGAGTGATGAAAAGTAAAGGGGTTGGAAATACAAGACCAGCTGTAAAGTACAGGGAACTGGATGTATATGTACAACTGAAAAGAGGAAAAATATTTGTTGGATCACCCTCCAGATTTCCTATATGAAGGGTAGGTACATATAGCCTCCACAACACTCCATGTCCATCCGCCGCCTCCGTGTACCATCACGGATTACGGTCCACCTCTAGGTACCATCCAGTCCAGGTACTCTTAGCCTTAGTCAGCGTTTTCCATCATTTGCATCCAACACAATGCAGTGCGGGAATAGCCAATGCAGGGTTGAGTATAACGATACTCTTTCTAGACCCCGAGACCCTGAAGGTCCGACAAAATTCAACAAGGATAAACCGCAAGAATTAAATCAACAGATAACCCCACATAGTTATATGCCCATACATGTACTTAAGTTATCAAGTAATCCATATCAATCATGAGGAAAACACAAAGTTAAATACTCCACTCACACAGGTATACAGCTCACGTAGAGTGTTAGAGATGATTTGATGTAGCCACTAAATCATCTATTCAGTCAAACCCACGCAGGATCCAGGAAGAGTAGTCAGAGCTATCGAACCCACATAGGATCCAGGAATAGTATCAGACCTATCGAACCCACACAAGATCCAGGAATAGTAGGTAGAGCTGTCGAACCCACACAGGATCAACGAACAGTAGTCAGAGCTCTCGAACCCACATAGGATCCAGGAACAGTATTCAGATCTGTCGAACCCACACAGGATCTAGGAATAGTAGTCAGAGCGCATCCATCCGTAGGGTTCCACACAAAGCATGCTTAATTCCGAGAGGGTCCGCTACTCAAGCCAAGTATATATACTTAAAATGCCACAAAGTCCCACGAAGAAGTATCCCAATGGTCTGTCATGTCATAGGGGGAAAACCAAGAAATATGTGTCTAAGACACAGAGGAAGAAATGACCAAGACATTTTCCAAAAAAGTACACGAAGTGTTGGAATAGGGAACACATCATGTCTTCAGACCTCGGGTACTGCCCATGTACAAAGACACGTGTCGAAAGGCTATTTATGTAGAAAAGCACTTACACGACATGTGGTATTGTTACACTCCGTGTCCACAGACTTCGGGTACTGCCCTTGTGCAATGACCCGTTTCATAAGACTAGTCATGTAGAGAAGTAAGTACACAGCGTGTGGTATGGTTACACACCGTGTCACATACCTCAGGTACTGCCCTTGTGCAATAGCCCGTGTCCTAAGATTGGTCATATAGAGAAGTAAGTACACGGTGTGTGGTACGGTTGCAAGCTGTGTCCAAGAAACTGGGGATATCTCCATGTATAGTGTCCATGTGCTCGTACATGACCTCAACCCATGTTCTCCAGCCTATGTAACTAGTACACAGGGTAGTCCATGTCACTGGCCTTGCATGGTTGTGTGGTGGAGTACATGCCCGTGTACTTCACCATGTCTCTGTGTATTCCTGAGATACACTCCGAGTCTTGTGTAGCCACCTTTGCCAAGTTGTGCGAGGAGAACATGTCGTGTGACTGGGGTCGCACGCCGTTTGACGTGCTTCTGACACCCAAAATCCTAGCCACAATATCCCCATACTAGACGGTGTGTTCTTTGGAAGTACTCGCCGTGTATTCTGGGATTTTACAGAAACTATGCTTTTGGCCAGTGCGCCTCCCATGATGCATGTTCTTCGTTCTGATAGTCCGATCGCCATGAAACTGTAGACTCTAGATCACCCCGATGTTCTGATGTCGTCACCTATGTTTTAGGGCCTTCAATCAGCATCAAAAAAATGTTTTGATTCACCAACTCAAAGAACAGTCGAAGAACGGTCTTCTAGGACTAGTCTGTTCCGTCGCCCGCTATCGTCATCACACCTCTACTAGGTCATCATGATGTTGGATCATTAATTTGGGATCGTTGTATCTCACAACAAACACGTAATGATCCATTGTTGATCACCCATGAAGAAGGCGAAGAACACACCACAAGAAGTATGTCGGAGAAATCAGACTGTGTTAGTTTGGCTTGGTCCCTCCACATTAGTTGATAGAAAGCGGTTAATAAGGAATTAAACAACGTTTGTAATAAGAATAATGTTGATCAAATCAAACACACCCCTACCTTTTATTGTTGATCGTCGACGTTTGCGCGATAAAGAGGATGTCGATTCATTGTAGACGAACATTTTCTACTTCGATGAAGGTCCTGAGGAAGGAAGTCGAAGTCGAGGTCAAGGTCGACATTCTTTGTCAGTGGGAGCATTCTTCATTAGTGTTAAAGGTTATTCAATAGTTGGAGAAAATTCGTCATTGGGAGATTTCTCCCAAGTTCTCTCCTCTCCCAAGCTCCACCAAAATGATAATCCATGCCAATATAATAGATTAAGTTATCTATTATTTCATTGGAAGGAATTCTAAAAGCCAATTGATTAATGTGGATGGCACTATTAAATTGTGTGAATTGGAACAATTAATTGGGTAAAGGAGGTCAAGAGGCTCTCCCTCATTTATGAGGGAGTTGAGAGGTTTCCCTCATTTAATTAGGAGGTTTAGTCTCAAGTGGTCCCCACACTGTAACCTCTCGTGGGAGGTTAGGTTCGGGTGGGTGCCACTACTATAACTTCTCATGGGATGTTAATGTGTGGTGGTCCTCACCTCCAACATCCACATGGGCGGTTATAATAAAACAAAACATGAATCATTTTATTTTATTATTTCCATGAAAAAACCAAAAACTCTCTTCCACCCTCGACCAACTGTCGTTGAGGTGAAAGTCTTCTTAAGCGAATACTGGCACTGCGAGTTCAACGGTGCTCTCAGATTTCAATTCTGAGCACTGTTTCAATATATTTAAAAACCCACTCGTACGTTTACTGAATGTACCCATAAAAACACCAGAAATTGATTCTGGGCACATCTGGCCTCAGAATCAAGTGCCGTCAATTTTAGGAGACTCATAAAATTCCCATGTATTTAAGAAAAAAAATTCCATAGAAATTATGGGTCATTACATTCTCCCCACCGCAGGGCTTTACGTCCAGATAAGCTATAACTCAGACTATGTGAACACGTGGGGGTACTGAGAATGCATCTGAGCCTCCCACTCCCAGTTGTTCTCCTGGCTGTTCCTGTGCTCCCAGTGAACGCGCACCAGAGGTATCGACCATCCACGTTGGACCTTCTCTTATCAATCCTCAATCTCCATTGAAACCTCCATAAAAGTCACCCCATAATCGACGTCTAGATCTCCATGGTCGATGATGTGAGAAGGATCGTGCACGTATATCTTCTACTAGGATACGTTGAAGACGTCATGCACCTGCTACAACTGAGGTGGAAAGGCTAAGCGGCATGCCACCTCGCCAACTCTGCTGAGGACCTGGAATGGTCCGATGAATCTCGGAGATAACTTCTCACCTTGACCAAATCATCATAAACCTCATCGAGGTGAGACCCGTAGAAAGATGTGGTTGCCATCCTCAAACACCATAGGTCTCCGTCTCCTGTCAGAATATGACTTCTGCTAACTCTATGCAGTCTTCATCTGCTCCTAGATGATCCATACCTTCTCTGTGGTAGCTCGTACCTTCTCTGGTCCCAATAGTGTTGACTCCCCAGGGTCAGTCCAACACAAGGGTGATCTGCAAGGTCGCCCATATAACGCCTCAAAAGGTGTCATCCCAATGGTGGAGTGATAGTTATTGTTGTATGAAAACTCCACCAAAGGTAAGTGATCCTCCCAGCTACGACCGAGGTCGAGGACACAAGCATGCAACATGACCTCCAGGCTTTGAATGGTTTGCTCAGTCTGGCCATCCGTCTAAGGATGTAAGGCGGAGTTCAGATAAATTTGCATCCCGAAAGCCTCATGAAACCCCTACCATAGTCTGCAAGTAAAACATGAATCACGATTAGATACAATAGAAAAATTTACTCCTTGTAGCCGCACAATCTATTGCACATAGAGGCATCCAATGATCTCTACTGAACCCTGCTCTTTGATCAGTAGGTTGTGGGTCGACTTGGTGAGTCTATCAATGATCACCCAGATCATGTTGCGACCCATGGACATACATTGAAGTCCTTCCACGAAGTCCATGGATATCCCATCCCACTTCTACTCTGGGACCTCTAAAGGCTGAACCAGGACTACTAGTAACTGATGTTCCTCATTCACCTGCTAACAATTGAGTCATCGATAGACAATATCCTCAACTAATTTCATCATTACCGGCCCCTAGTTCTGTCGTCTGAGGTCCTGGTACATCTTCGCCACACTAGGATGTACCTATAGAGGGGAAGTATGGAACTCCCTCAACACATCCTCCTGAAGTGACACTAGTACCAAGGTATGTCTCCTGAAGAGGATGACGTGCTTCCCACCTTCAGAAAATCCATAAGGTGCCTTCCCTGGGGATATCTGATCATGTCGTGTCTCGTTGTCAGTGTATCCACGTTGTGCCTCCCTGAATCGCTTATGAACTGGGGGAGTGACTGTAAGAGATTATAGAAAGGCTGTTCTGTCTCTATCAACAATGGATATTTGTAAAGCAGCCAGCTAATCTATCGCCTCACCTAGCAGCTGTATACCAGATCTCTTACTGAGTGAATCTACTAAAACTTTCCCCTTCCTTGGAGTATAGACTATCTCAATGTCATATTCCTAGAGGAACACAATCCATCACCACTATATCAGGATCATGTCATTATGAGGGAAGTTATACCCGAGACTCTGGTGGTTAGAGTAGACTGTGAAACATTCTCCCATTAGAAAGTTCTGCCACGTCTTCAAGGTGAATACCACTGCTGCTAACTCTTGGTCATGGATGGCATAGTTTTTCTCATGCTATTTCAGCTGATGAGAACTCTAAGCGATCACTTCTCGCTCCTGAATCAGGACACATTCAAGTCGGGTCCCTAATGTGTCGCAGCAAACTACATACCCTACACCCTCCTATGAAACCCTCAAGATGGGTGCACTATTCAGCCTCTTCCTCTGCTCCTGAAAGATCAGCTGGCATCTCTCTAACCACACAAAGGTTTTCCCCTTCTTTTTCAAGGCTGATAGTGGTGTTGTATCTCTACAAAAGTATAATATAAACCTCCGGTAGTATCCATCCAAACCCAAGAAACTTTGTACCTCTATCACACTCGTGGGTGGATCCAAAGAAAGTAACACATCAATCATCACTAGATCTACTACAACTCTAGCTTCCGAGATGACATGTCTTATAAAGTGAACCTATCGGATCCAGAACTGGAACTTCTAGAGCTTACCATTAAGCTAGTGATCTCAGAGTGTGTCCAGTACTACCTGCAAATGGTAGGTATGCTCCACCTCACAAGTCGAGTAGATCAGAATGTTGTTCATGAATACTATGACAAAGTGATCGAGGTATGGCTGGAAAATCCAGTTCATGAGTCCCATGAATACTGCTGGAGCGTTAGTTAGGTCTAATGGAATAACCAAGAACTCGTAGTGGTCGCACCGACATCTAAAAGTCGTCTTATGCACATCCTCATCTCGAACTCTGAGCTAGTGATAGCCTGATCTGAGGTCTATCTTCGAGAACCACTATGCTCCATAACATTGGTTTTAGATATGTTTCTATGTGTGTTTAACCCATATCTTCTATGTTTAACCCCACTGGTAAAGTCATTTTTGTCACAACCGATGTAATTAATTTTATATTTTTTAATATTTATTATGACTAAAAAATTATTTTTACCATATTATATAATAATTTATTTTTATAATTCCATATATTGAATCCATTTTTTCAAATTCAATTTATAAAATTGGTCGAATTTCATTCAAAATTAATCCCCATATTTTTTGAAAGAGGGGTTTTCAAAAAAGAATATTCTCATAAGTACATAATGTTTTCATATCCAAATTCAATATGATATTAACAAAAATGACCTAAATTAATTAAATGGTTATATGGTTGGACTAATTTTACAATAACTCTAACTTAATGTATAATTTAAATTTTTAAATAATTTAATATAAAATATTTTTTTAAATAAAAAATAGTATTTTCAACTATTCATATGGAAATTAATCTTTTTAGGATATTATCAAAAATTCACCCGAAGATAATATTAACATCTATATTTCAGAAATAATGATTATTTTTTCAAATAATTTTTTTAAAATTGGTTAATTTATGTTTTTTATTTTTGAAAAGTGTTAATTAAAATCCTTTAAAAAAAATTTTCTTTCATAAAAATATGTCTTCCATTAAAACGATTATTATTTTATTTCAAAAAAGTAGGTTATCGTTGATTTTAATTTATACATATTTTAACCATATAATTATAATTACTCAGTTTATCCTATTCATTAATGTTAACTTAATGGCTATGGTAAATGTCTATGTTTAAATAAAAACACATTACTAGAGTATTGTATTTCATTTAATCCCATTGTTGAAAGTTATGAATGTTATCAATGAAATTGAATTTATTTAAAATTATATAAATCATAATTTATATGGGTGTTACATTTACAACTAAGTGCATTATTTCATGAATTATATTCTATCAAATATGATGTTACACTTTTAAAATATTAGTTTGTTACATTTATTAATAATACAAAGTATATTAATATGGAGATATGATGTCTTGAGATGGGATGTTGTGAACGAACCCACAAAAAAATGTGAATTCAATAAGTGTGGGGGTATGGGTTCAATTAAAATTTTTTATTTATAAAAAATCCTTCGACATATGTTAATGGGAATTAAATGATAATATTATGAGATATAGTCACACACTAGTGTAAAAATATAGATGAAAATTGATTGTTTTAAAAGTTCACTAGTCAAATAAAATGTGTACAACCATTATATAATCATTAAAACCTTGTGATCACCCAATCCACTAGATAAAATATGTAATATATAATGAAAATAGTTTATCCTTATAATTGTGATATATACCATGTCTTATTAACTTTTGTGATGCGATTAAATTGAAATAGTGATATTATATTAGAAAATATAAACATGAATATATTCATCATCCACTATATAATTTCATCAAGATACTATGATTATTACTCTATTTATTCTTCAATATATTATACATATATTCATTTTCTTATACCATGATTTGTTCTCAATTTATTTCATCATTATATAAGCAATTTTTCCTCTCACCCTTCAGAGGAACCAAATTTTATTTTCTTTAGCCACATCTAAATGTCGTATTAAAATTAAATGAGAAAACTATTTATTAAACTAATCCTATATTTATCTATGAAAATATGTCTATATGGAACATATATTTTTGATAGATGTGTTTTATATTCATAAATTATTGAGTTTGAGTAACCAATGAGTCACTAGATAAGGCATCAATTGATATAAATGATGTACTGAAATTAGATTCCCTCACACAATTATGATCATTATTAGGGAATGATCATTATATTCATATTAGAACAAGGAATAGTATGATGATATATATTAATAACACATTAAACTAAATCAAAAAAACCATATATCATATTTCTTCATTTTTTTATATATTTAGAAATAATGAAACATTAATATTTAAAAACCTTAACATTAATGAGTTTCATGAAACACAATTCACCCTTGATCCATTCACCTAATATTGCATACAAAAACCACGACAGGAAATCTGAATCAATATGGGCTAAAAATATGTTTTATGAAATCATGATCAAATAATTGGGGATGAGTTTTCTGTGATAAATAATATCTATTGTGAAATTTGATTCTACATATATTATATTAGGCTGCATCCATAAATTTGATTCCTATGGGATAATAAATCAAATAATGGAAAATTTAATTAAAAAAAATATTTAAAATATACATGAAACATTTAAAAAAATCAATTTATAAAAATATTCATAGATACTCCTACAAAATAAATATATTGGGTATATATATAAAGAAAATAGAAAAGATAAATACTTAATAACATCTACTCGTGACTAAAATTCAATATCCATCCTCCAAAATAAAATGACTACTATTGGATAAATCCATCTAAAGAACTAGAACCTATAATAAATCCAATTGGTTTACAAACTCAAAGTATTATATATAGGGTGTTATTTTAAACATACCTAAAGTATATCACTAATGATTTTATGTATTTTTGTATTCAAAATATAATTAAAATAATAATTTTAAATATTATATTTTAAAATAGTTTTCATTATTCTGATAAATTGATGTCAAAAAAATTCTAAAAACTAATTTCAAAACCTATGAAACTATTAAAACACATTAAAACAATATTAAAATATTTCACTTATGGCCTAATTTTAACCCTGATTTTAAAATTATTTCTTTTAAAACATTTAAAATAGAAACTAAGTAATAATATAATATATCATTAACTATAAATCTAAACCAGACTATATATTAGAATATAAAAATAATAAAACAAGTTAAATACCATTGGTAATGTCCCCTCATATGAAACATTCAAATGTGGCCAAAATGGGTTTGTTATGGGACTACAATTGGTCCTCCTCGTATTCCACAGGTTGGCGACTAGTAGAGGAGGTGTGATGGATATTGTGGGGTGGAATATATCCCCTAGTATAGACACCAATATAGTGACAAAAATATGTATCAATAAATAATATCATAATATCAATGGATGAAAAAATATATCATTCAACAATAAGGTAAAAGGATAAACCAATAAACCAATATTATTGAATCACATAGTCAAAAGTTCAGATGTATCTAAATGTAAAACTAAAATCTATTGAAATAAAGGAATTATCTATGTTAAATAATCTCAAATGTAAATGGTCTTGAACCCTATATTGGTATCATATTGAAAAAAATTCTATCTGGCAATAAACATCAATATAAAGATTCATTTCCCTTATCTAAACCTACTCCCATGTAATCTGATCAAGTACAAAATGGAGGCCCGAATAGGGTGTATGTAGAAAAAAGACTGTCAAAACCCCCAAGTCTAAATGAAACCTTTATAATAATAATTTCATGATATAATGTGATAAAAACCTTTATTAATTAGTCAATTAATATATTACATAAATATACATGCTTCAACACCTTGTTGGAATGTCTCTATGAATGTAGAATATCCAATCCTACCATAACCACAAAACCGAGAATAATTAAAAATCTGGAAGATCCCTCTATATATGAATTTCATCGTTGAGGATTAGCCTGGTATATAATCATTTTAGTACTAACATGGACACGTGCAGTATATATTAATTTCATCAGGTATCACTGGGCCAATCCAAATATATAATCATTTTTTCATGTATCACTATGAATATCCTTCTATATAATAACTTCAACATCTATCACTCAGCAGAGCATACTATAAATTAATTGTAGCATCAGTTGGAATATACCTGTACATAAACATTATACAATCAAATTAAAAGTCATAATATCATTGATATCACCAATTCACATCATAATAATAAATGATTAATTGTGAAAATTAATATTTCACTTTCATTTATATGTTCATTTATATATCAATTAATCTAAATCCTTATCAATATTGCATAAGATGTTACCAAAGTAATTCTATGTTGATAAATCACTTACAATCTCATGTCATGGTAAACACACATTAAAACATTCTGCAGATCATTATTAATCAAAGGGTTCGCTCAACCCATGTGTAGCCATATGCCAGGTCACAAAAGCTTTAAATACAAAGGTATATAATGTGTAGACTATAAGATTAGTTTTTTTCATTCAAAATTGAATTCTTCAATGTTCACATCAGTTTATATTAATCATATTATTTCACACACTGAATAGTTAAATAGAAAATAGGTTTAGTCTTTATACCCTCGATCATTTTATAGCAATTTAGCAATGATTCCTATAGGAATTAACAAAAATAACAGTGGTAGAGAGCATTAGAAAAATGATCTTATAGGACACGTAATATTATATACATTATTCTGTGGATAATATTTGATGGAAAAACTCTTCAATGGAATAATTTGGAGTTGTGAAGAAGTCAAAATAAAATAGGACTACCATGGGACACACACAAAACTGAGACTTCTAGAGGTGATCAATTTTCTCCAGAACCACTGGCAGTTTCCTAGGAATCAAGAAGTGGGGATGCACAAATAGATGAATGAAAAAATTGGAATATGATGTAATATAATACTATTTCTCATGAGAATTACATGGAAATTACTCCTTCAAAAGATCTAGTATTTCTTATCAATGGTTTATGTTTAAAATCGGTCACCTTATATTAATTAAAACACTTATCAGTCAATACACATCATGTAATTTCATTAGTGTCTGTGTATTCAGTTCATTCTAGGAACATGGTTCATAAATTGTTCCTTAGAACAGTAACACATCATGTAACAAGTAAATGGAGTGTCAATTCATGGTTGTAAGTTTTTAAACTAGCGTTCATAGAAGATATCGAACCACAAATAAAGAATTAAAAACAGATGGAAAAATATTTTATACCTATTTAACAAGTTTATACAAAAAATCCATTAATTAATATAGTCTTGAATCACTATTAATTAAGTTATTTTCAGAAAAAATGATATCTTTCCCCAAATAACACTCACCCACCATTATTTTACAAGATGGAAAAGGAAAATGAAAGAGGAATAACTAAAATAATACATGATCTTATAACCATCCCTCCATATTATATTTTTTCACCAAACTACTCTAAGAATCATTTTGGGATATCATTGAACAAATATGTCCATTATGTTCAGATTTTTGTCTCCCATTCACATGTCTCCTCCTAAATAGACTCATGCAACCACTATAATCAAACTATTGGTATAGACCTACCACAGGGTTACTTATCTCTATGGTTGAAAATCCACATCATATTCTCCTCAATATACAAATGTACACTATGATTTCTATCTATGAATTCTACATTATGGAAAGTGTTAAGTTGATATCTATGAATTTACAACATGTGAAGCACATAAATAATAGAACTATAGTGTTGTGGAAGGGATAAAAGGTATTCCACAAGAATGAAGGTATCCACTATCAGAGATTGACCAAAAAACATAGAATATATACTACTTTATTTTATAATTTATTTTTTCCCCAACCAAGGTGACACCTAAAAGAAAACATGATGACCGACCTCAAACTACTGATATTTTTACTCATGGTCAACATGAGATTTCTACCTGCTATGTGTTGTTAGAAACCTCTTTCTAATCCAATAAAATTTCAATAAAAAATCCCATATGATATTAGGTCTTAAAATAGTTGAATCACCTACCTCTAACTATGAAATAGGTGAATAACATGGTATTCCATAAAAATCCTCAAAACATGCAATCTAGATTGATTCATTGAAATTATAAATTTCTAAAAACTCTTTGATTTCCATATTTTCTCCCACGAACCATCAAAATCCAAAACAAATTATCATAAAATATCCTTCATAACCTAGTTAGTTCACTCTCGTAAACCAGAAATATGATGATAATAACTTATATACATAATAACATATGATTCAAGATACATTTGATGACCTGGGTAAAAAAGTAAAGTGAAATGAGGATCTCTATTTATCCATCGATGCTCTGATTTCACATGATGATATGTGAAACATATTAAAAAAAATCATGTAACCAACTTCTTTAATCACGACCACTAATACTATCTTTGATGAACAAGATACATCATTGTAAAATAAATATGTACTTTTTTATATAAAAGAATAAAATTATATAATCATCTCATCACGCAAGCCAATAAGAAACAATAATTATACTTATAAAAGAATGAAATTTCCACTTTCAAGTAATCATCCTGATGGTGTATCCCCACCATATAATTTGTATCATAGATCCAAGACCTTGGGAATAGACAACTACATAGCATAAAAGTGTTGTATGCCGATAGGAGATGAAGACCTCTGGAGTTTGCGATAGTGACCACATTTTCTTACAGGTCTCACCTCGACGAGGTCTACAGAGATTTGGTCAAGGCAGCAAGTTGTCTCTGTGGTTAATCAGACCATTATAGGTCCTCAGTAGAGTAGGCAAGGTGGATTACCACTTGGATCTTCTACCTTAGTTGCATCGGGTGTATGACGTCTTCCATGTATCTCAGCTGAGGAGATACGTTCATGACCCATCCCACATCATCGACCACGGGGACCTGGACATCGATGACAGGTTGAATTTCACGGAGGTTCTATTAGAGATTGAGGATCGACTGGAGTTGTTCCTACGTGGAAGGTCGATACCTCTGGTGCACGTTTGTTGGAAGCACGAGAACCTTTAGTAGAGCACAAGGGAACAAGAGGCTCATATGTGTGCTCAGTACCCTCATTTGTTCCCTCAGTTCGAGTTGTAGCTTACGGGGACGTAAAACCTTGAGGTGGAGAGAATTTAAAGACCCAAAATTCCTATGGAAATATTTTTTTAAATACATGGGAATTTTATGAGTCCGCAGTTTCTGACAGTGCTTGATTCTGAGGCCCGGTGTGCCCAGAATCATTTTCTGAAGTTTTGTTCAGGTACGTTCAGTAAACATAAGAGTGGGGTTTTTTATATCTTTTGAACTGGTGCTCAGAATAGAAATCTGAGGGCAACATTGAACTCACAGCGTCGAGGATTTCTTAGTGAGACCTAAACCACAGTTGTGTTTTAACGAGAGTGGAAGATAGTTTTTGGGGGTTTTTAAAAAAAATAAACAAAAATAAGATTTATCTTATTTTTATTTTGTGGTGGATAAAACCTCCAAGTGGAGGTTAGTGGTGGGGCCACCCGCACATAACCTCCCTTGGGAAGATTTTCTTTATTGGGCCCCACAGTAGTTTCTTAACTCTTTTTAACTCCCCATTAATTTTGGAACACCACTAACCCCCCATTTATGTGGATTAAACATTCCACCTCCCCCTAATACTTTAATGTTCCAACTCTCTCACAATTAAGTAATTAAACCCTTTCAATTAATTAATTATCTCCACTTTTTAATTCTTTTGAATTCTTGCCAACCACTAAAAATAATAGGATATCTATTATTTTTGGTGTTGGCATAATCTTTGGGTGGAGCTTGAGAGAGGGTTTGGAGAACTGAGAGAACTTCATTATCTCAATGAAGAACACCCGTCGCCACCGAAGAACGATGAGACCCATCTTATTGCTCTTAAACCAGGGAATGTAGAGGGAACACTGACACCCAAGATGAACACTGACAAAGTCATCTTGACTCGTCCTCCCCGAATACTTCCTCCTCGACTTATTCATCTTCTACCCGACGTCAACGGAACGACGCCCGCTTCCCGCGACTTCATCAACAAGAGACAATCTAGGTAGGGGGTTTGTTTTGTTTTGCACTTGTTTTTCATCATTTAAATTTTTGGTATGAGAATCGAATGATATCAGTTTGACGACGAGGGTTCAGACCACATGAATTCGGCCTGACCCTCCCCTTTTTGTTTGTTCTTGTTCACTTATGATGGAGGCAATACACATGATGACTGGAAACGAGCCGGCCGCGAAGAAGCCGGCAACACAAGGTCACTAGGTCCCCATAAGGGTGTGGCACCATCGTACTGTGCAAAGACACATGCCGTGCAAAGAGCCGAGCCGCGGCCAGGTGGACCATGACGGTGCCGGAGTGGCACAATGCCGTCACACCACGCTGGAATGAAAGGCTGTTGATAGGATTTCCATGACGGTCAGATGAGGAGCGCGGTGCCATCACACCGCACGGAGACCGGGAGGAGGCGACAACCAGGTCGGGCCACGGCGGAGGGGCGCGACGCCGTCGCGCCGCGCTGTGGTTGGGAGCGGCTGGCTGTTCCGGCCAGCCGACAGGTGCGGGACATCGTCGGGTCCCGCATGAGCCGGACCGATGCCACCGGGTGCTGGTTCGGTTATACCAGAATGACTAAGCTGTTCGTGGCCCTGGGGGCGTGCGATCCCCCCTGGCTGTGGCTAAATATGACCACCACCGGGCCGTCGGGCCGGGCCGCCCCCTTGGTTTGGGCCACCCACTCGGGCCGGGACGACCACTCGAGTCAGGCCTCTTTGTTAGATCGGGTCAGACCTGCGAAATGGGTCAGACACTGGTTCAGATCAGGACGGGTCGATTGGTCTGACTGGGTCGGACCGGACTCGGACCTGCTATGGCCCGTTTGCACCATTTCGCCCATATCGGGGGCTACAGGTGTCCGTTTGACGAACCGTCAGTGACGCCGATATTCTTGTAATGAAGCCATACCATTGAGAATACTCCACGGGAGTTCGAGGTATAGTTGAGATGCACTCAGGTTGGATCGTACACGAAACCAACCGGGCCCCCGGGATAAAAATCCAAATAACTCACAAAACGGGAGTCAGATTGACACGTCGTCTGTTGCGTTGAGACCCCTATGATGTGGCAGATCATTGAGATACTTCCACGTGAGTCTTAGTGAAATTTGGAGTATCGATCAGTAGCTCGAGGAGCAGATTCTTCTGGAGACGAGCATACAGAGTGCAGAGACCTAGTAGCTGGCACACCTGACGACTGCTTGACCGATTCGACTCGGAGTGATTCGACTAGCCCAGTGGGGAGCGCCCGGTATTTGGAGGCATACCCATGGAAGATGGATAGGCTGGTAGTTAGAAGCTGACCCGTGGTACTCGACCGGAGGATTACCTCTGTAGGATCTTAGGGGGAGTTCCTATTATTTGGCGGCAGACCCACATCGGACGAAGTACCCGGTATTTGGAAGAAAACCCGCAGTACACGACAGGTGGAGTTACTCAGCAGTCCTTGGTCAGTGAGAAGAGCCTTAGTGTCACAACAAACCCACTGTTCTCGACAGAGGAGGAGTTCTCCAGCAGTAATGGATTCGATAATGAAAATCCTGGTTTGAGCTGAGTCAATGACTTTTGTGTTTTCCTCATTATTAAGAAGGGTTACTTGATAACTTAGGTATATGTATGGGCATATACCAATGTAATGTTTATCCATTGAAATCATACATTTTGGTTTATCCTTGTAGGATTTTGTGAGACCATGAGGGTCATGGGGTCCCTACTGAGTATCATTATACTCACCTCGACACGAGCTATGCCCGAAACTCATTGTGTTGGTTGTAGACGACGAACAATGTTGAAGGTGGCTGAGAGCGCAAGGACTGGACGGTACCTGGAGGTGGATCTCACGATGAGGCAGTACCCGGAGGAGACAGACGGACATAGAGCGATGAGAATTTTATTTTTACCTACCCTTCTGGTAGGATCTGTGGTGGACGATCCAGGAGCTGCTAGACACCTTCCATCTATTTGTCTTTTTAGTTATACCTATTTGTCCTTTCTTTGTACTTTACTCTTTGACTTGTATTTGTGGCCCATTTTCTTTCAGTACACTTGTTATATAGATTTTACATATTTTTTTCTTCCGCTTATACTCTGGTTGTATGTGTTTACATTTTATAAAGTTAATGCCTTCCCGGTTTTAGGGAATTACGCATTTGGTGCTAGTCACCAGCCCTTGGACAATGGAAGGTAGGCTTGTGGTAGTCACTATACAGGCCCCGGGGAACAGGTCATGACATAGATTATTTTAAATTCCAAATATTTATAATTTACTGTGGTCATCATTTTTTAATTACATTTAGTTAGAAATAAGCTTTAATACACTTTATTTGGTATTTAACTAAGGAATTTTAAAATTTTATTAGTTTTTACTTCAATGTCTTATGTTTTATCATCTAGTATAATATTTACATGGGAATAAATTAAGTATTTTTTAAGGATACCTTATTTATAATTATTTCTAAATAATTTTATAATAATTTTCCATTTTAATATAATTATTATTGAAACTTGTCCAATAATATTATTCTTCTATACAATTTTAATTATTTATGAATAATGTTTATGATTTAGTTTTTATTTTAATTTTTTCCTGGAAAATATCTATCTACATTGATGTAATTTCACATGTAGAGCCCATAAAATTCCATTGGGAAATACTCATTATGTGTGATTGAATTCTAGTATCAACCGATCAAACTATTTAAGAACTATTATATGTTTCTATTTGAAAATCTTACTAAAAAACATTTTTTTCATGGGTTTATCATCATATTATACATGATTGATTATAAATAGAACACTTGAATATATATTTTCATTATATGATAAATTTACATCAATATATCCCCCTAATTCATACGTAATGTTTATATCTCACGAGGTTTAAAGGTGTCATTATTTTTAATTAAAAACATTATGGGTACATAAGATTTTATCACATTCCCAAGGGTTCATCGGTGGTAACATTATGACTAATAATGGTACATGGGTATTTATCCCGATCATAATGGTTAAACTATAGTTACCCATAAATTTGGTATATATATATATATCACATCTTATTATATGAATATTTATAACATAACAATAAAGGCCATAATTATATAGGTGTTGTACATCATTAAACTTGATTAAATAAAAATGATTCTTTATAACTAGAAACCTACATAGACATAGCATAAATAATACCTTTTATCATTTCATAGTGATTAGAAATAGAAAAAAGGTTTGGATTAGATTCACAATATGGTTAAACAAATGATATGTAAATTATCACATAATCATAACATGAGAATATGGGTATAAGAACATGATCATATCATATGTAAAAAATACACTACAATGTCATGACACATTTAAGAAACTATGGATGTTCGTAAGAAAATAATCATAAATCAATCACATAAAATAAACAATCATATAATAAAAATGGAATGATACATCTATTTATAGAATTCATATAAGAATAAAAAATCATTTTTTATTAGTAATGGTTCATTTATAGGACTAACATAGTGGAATGGGTTAACTCTTAAAACCAGCATAGTAGTCATGGATCACTCCAAATATTATCAAAGAGGAATGATTCCCCATCCAAATTTGTTAAACTCTCCTTTTTATTATTGTTTATCTCATGAGATATCAATATTCACCTAATGCATTAGATGGATATAAGATTCCACATACACCCATTACATAATTAAAATATTACATATTTGTGAAAAAATATAATAAAACATGCATAATATATTAACCCATTGATAATATATAAATTTTTAATAAGATTTTCATTAATTCACATCTCGTGGGAAATAAATGGGTTTCATAATAAAAATTAGCTTTTCATCATAGAGAAAACCATGGAATAAAATTGAGTTTTATAATCATATTTTTAAAATAATAATAAACCCCCTGAGAATAAATAGAATTGGTATCATTCTATCATATCCCTGGAAATTTTAGGAAATAGAAAAGGGTGTCACCTTATATAGAAACTTATTTTAAAGATCACATATAAAAATTATTGAGGTAAATATCCTTTTTTACTTTTAAATAATTTTTTTAAAATGAAAAATTTAAAAAGTACTCACAAAAAAATAATTTAAAATAACCATGAAAATATATAGAGAAAGATGAAAACAATAATTAGTCATGATGGTGAAAAATTATAGTAATTTCATACAAAATAAAGAAAAATCCTTTAAAAATATTTTGTAAAAAGTAAAAAGCACCTCATTTTGAAAACTAAAATAATATTCTATTAAAAATATTCTATTACAAATTAAAACATGCATAAAAATGAATATAATCTATCATTATAAAATATTAAAAAAATAATTAAACATTTAGAAAATATAGAAATGGTAGAGAAATGATTTATTACTTAAATTAATATTATATTATATTTTCCTTATAAAATTTCATTCAACATCCTTAGATCCTAAAGAGTCGAAAATGAAATGAGGGTATAAATTCTCTAGGAAAAAATAAGAGAACAAAATTTATGATATTATTTAGATATAGGAAAATATATTAAAAAATTTGGAACGTAATAAAAAAAATGCCTCAATATACATTGTAATTTCCAAATACATCCTTTATTTATTTGGTAACTTTTGAATCATAATAAAATTGAGGAATTAACAGAAATAAAACTGAATGAATTTTTTTAATAAATAAATTCATGTAATAATTTGTAAAATGGAATTTATATAAACTTCATAGGACATGATAGGGGCATAACATACCATATTCCCCAAATAAGAAAATTTGAAAAAAAATCCTTTAGTAATATAGTTCAAAAAATTAATGTTCTAACATAAAATTAAACAATGTTTCTAACATGATTTAAAAAACATGTTTGGTGAAATTCCATATACATTTTCATCAACGACTATAATACATTAATAAAATAATATAATGATGGTTAAAACATATAAATGAGCCATTACAGGGCAATGAATGAGGATCAATTGAAAAATATAAAATTATTTGAAATATAGTTTATCCCTATTTCCAAAAAGTTCATGAAAACAAATTTTTTCAAAAAAAATCTCAAGGAAAATCAAGATCATGAATAATATTTAACAAATACTCCCATTGCATTAATTTTTTGAACACTGATTTCACCCATTTTATCCCAAATTTTTTTAATGTAAACCAACACACTCAAAGTGTCACATAGACAATACACATTCACCTAATAATGAAGGATACACAATCTAAGAAAAATAAAAACAATAACACCAATTGTATTAAAATCATATATATATATATAATTGAGTCCTAAAATGAATTCCCCAAAATTGTATAAAAAGTGGCCATTAATCATTTGTGTCCTCATGATATTCTTTTCTAAAGGACATAATTTTGTGTAATGATTCATAGGATGTAAATAAAAATCATATAAATGTACCTAGTATTCTAATGGTATTATATATAAAAAATATACATGGATGTGTTTCACTATACTATTAGAAAAATTACATCCTAATCTGAAAGACTTGAGACCCATTTTAGTCCTAATATATTAGATTTGTATAGAAATACTCTCTGGTAAAAAAACTATCACAAATATGGTTTTCCCATTTTAGTTAACCATCTCTATTATGTGCACTCCATTTATAATTAAAATGTAGGTGATTACAAATCAATAAATATACGCATCAAATGTAAAACATTTGAAAACCATATAAAACTAACCTCAAAAAACCTGTACAGAGGCAACCCCCTGATTTTAAAACTGAATCACAATAAACATATGAGTACAAAAAATGGTAAAACCCTTGATAAGGGATATCAAGAAACATCATCCCTAATAATTTAAAAACAAGGCATAAATGAGGGTCTCATGAATTTATAAAAATACTTTTTTTAATGTTTTATCTTGGCATAACAAAAATCAATTCGAAAACCAAGCTATTTTCTATGGATTTTAAAACCAATTATCATATATTAATTGAAAAAATTAATTATATTTTATTTTAAAATAAATCCTGGAAATAAAACCAGTCCAATTAAATATCATTCAATGTAGACCTAACCATTAGTAATATGAATCCATTTAGTTCCAAACCCACTTATTTTCAATATCATACCACGTAATTATAATTAAAATTGGGATCTATGATACACCTAGTCCAAAAACCATTTTAATATACTGTTGGACAATTCAACTCACTTAATTAGAAACATGTCTTCAAAATATTAGACACATTTTTTAAAGATGATTTCTATGTGATATAAATCTATAAAACATTTAAATGTATTCATAAAATCAACCCAGAAATTTCAAATAAAAGTTTGAATAGGGTATTGGTAATTTACATGTATTTTAACTATTTCAAACCCATGTAAAACCCTTTAAGAATTTTCCATAAATATTTCATTGTGTGACATCCTGACTGGAATTACCATTGAACCGGTAGCTGGACCCGTCACCACATTTCCACAAGAGTTCCTACCCATATGCTAGAGGTTTCTAACTAGAAGAGAGGGTGTAAGGATTGTTAGTGTGAAGGCTATACACTTGTATTAGAGTTTTTACAAAAGTATAAAAATATATAAATTGATTAGAACAGTGGACCACTTTTTCAATATCAACAAAATAAAGAAAATGTCCAATGCCAGTTTATACAATGCATGAATTCCATGGTGATAAATATCTGAAAGAAATAAACAAAATTGAATGCTTTATATCTCAGTACTGAAATTAAAAAAAATACTCAAATCCCAAAGGGAAATCTCCAAAAGCATCTTGATATTCCACTCATTCCTTTTCTTCGAACTCCAATGTACAAAAAATAGAAACAGTAAGGTCTAAGGTCCTGATAACAAGAATGTATACTCCGCTACACTAGTGAAATGGTAGGTCGAATAGGGTGTGAGATATAAATATCAATAGTGTGAGACCACCAGTTTTCAAGCTCAATCTATACAATGAAAAATAAAAAACTAGTGTCCACATATAACAATCCAATACCAAAATTGATTAAATATCCAACTACCCATCCATGTTCAAAATAGACACCTGGCGGGGATAATTTATTTGGCTCATAGTTAAAATGAGAATCTAAATATGGTATATATATATATATATATTTAAATAATGTATAATGAACTACTTATCATTGAATTTAATATTATTTGATTAATCAATTCTTAAAAATAGGGTTCCTGTTGATAATTGTACCTCAATATAATCATATTCTAATACTAGAGCCTGATGTGTTCCCTAGGTAATATGGTATCTTAAAACCTACTTTGGCTTTTGGTAGGGTCTAAAATATTTAAGGTGATACTATATCTCTATTATTTCTTTATCTCATGCCTAAAACTAAAGTATGTAAAGATGATATTATATCTTAATGAATTATCCAGATCATGCCAGAGTCCGAATTATTCAATTGTGATATCAAATCTCTACACCAGTTTTGACTCATTCTAGTTATCAAAATAATCTCAAGTTAGGCCATAATCCAGAGTTCCATTATTTACATGCTTTCATTTCAAACTTATATGCCACATTTCCAAATATAATAAAATAACAAACATAAGTAATATGACCATTTTACCATGATTACTCCTAAATAGAATGAACATGGTCCCATTCTCTTCACTCAGGAGTATATTTACCATGTTACCATGTATACTTCTCAATTTAGAATTACCCTATTCCAATGATCTTTTCTCATATGTATGGTGATCATGTTACCATACGTACTTCTCAATTTAAAATTGCTATGTTTCCCTTCTCTTTACTCAGAAGTATGACGACCATGTTACCATTTGTACTTGTCAATTTATAAGGATCATGATCCCATTCAATGTACTCAACTATATGATGACCATGTTACCATTTTTATTTCTCAATTTAGAATGAAAATGTTCCCATTATTTATCACATAGTTAAATTACTTATAAATTATACTCCCCAATCCTTTTATTTATTCAAAAATTATTTAGACACATTTATTCTATTAGTTAAATCCTCAACAAACTAAGTAATTTAAACTATTAATTAATTCTTCAATTAATTAATCAATATCACAATATATACTCCAGAATAAATTTTCAAAAATTAATTATCTCATTTTATGATCAAATTCCCATAATTAATCACAAAATTAATTATCTAGATCATATTATCAAAGGCACATAATTAAATCAAAATTAATTATCTCTACTAATCTAATTCAAAATTCTCATAATTAATCCCCTTATTAATTATCCATATTAAAATATCGAATCACATAATTAATGAATTATTAATTATCTCAACTTATCCTACTTTATGAATCTTAATTAATCCCTTGATTTATTATTGCAATTTCTTATTCATGGTCTCAAAATACAAACATAATTAGTTAAAAATTAATTATCAAAACTTAACCAATTCAAAATCTTATAATGAATCCTCTATTAATTATATCTATTACAATCTAATTGCACATAATTAATGAATGAATAGTTATCTCAAATTATCCAACTCAATGACCCATAATTAAAAATTAACGAAAGTGTTTCAATATGTAATGGAGTCCATAGATATCCTATCTATGTAAAATATATTACCATAATTTAAATAATTTCCTATATCATATATTGTATTGGTAAAAACATTTCATCAATCAAGAAAATCATATCAGTCTAATCACTATGTTTTTATCTTGAAGGTAGGGAACCTCTTTTTAAGGGGGTTTATTACAAAAATGTGATTTTTTTATCTATAAAACCATTCAACAAAACAATCAAATCAATCCATAAAATTGTAGCCTAATATATCAAAAATGATAACTAAACAACTACTTCATTTTATGAATATAGAAATTTTGATAACCCTACCTCAAGGAATTGGAAAATCCGATGATTTTTAACTCAAACAGTAACTCGATCGCGTGCACAAACATCCAAAATAATGCACATGAATACATGGAATTGATCAAAACACCCTAAAAACAATATCAAAACCCAAAATTATTACAATGAGGACCAACGCATGACCAATTAATTAACTTCCACTCATATATACTACAATAACCTAATTCATGTGATGTGATACCAATTAACGGAATTGCAATTGAGCTTTTCCAGATATTTGTCATTCGTGTTCTAATTAGAAAACATATTGCTTCGAACATAGCAGTGGCTAAGAGTAAAATTTGGGAAAAAGAACCCATAGTGTATGAGACAAATGCATGCATTTCGATTAGGGTCATATTCTATGGTTACTATTCTACTAAATATGTCTTTTTCATTCTGTTGAAAATCGATTTTACGGTAGAGACGCTTATGAACTCTCCCCTTATGCCCTGCGGTAATGATTCCTCTGGCATTACCAGAATATGATGGTGGTGCACCATGTCGAAGAGAACATCCTCTCCTTCAATTAACATCATTGGAATATGGACCAATGGATCTTGAGACATCATCCAAACCACGTAGAATCAGATGAATCAATGAATACAAATTTTACCTGAACCAATGGTTTCAAAAAAATGGAAACAAAGTGATGGAGAGCTGAAATGGATAATGAGAAGAAAAAAACACAAACAGAAGTACTTACCTCTCCAAGATAGACAATATTCCTAAAGATAATAGGAAGAGATGAGAACGTGACTAGGGAACCATAAAGAGGGGTGGTGAGCAACCCATTAGAGGAAGGGTGCGGGGGTCACGCTTCACACATGGGAAAGGAGGGGTGCACCTCAACCAGCTTTTCTTCTCCCAAAAACAAGATTAAAACATAAATAAAATATAAGAATTAATATAATAATAATAATAATCAAAATTATATTATTATTATTATCATTTAACAAAAATACCTCTTTGAAAAACCCATAAATATTCTTTTATACTTCATTAAATTAAATTCCTTTCAAATGAATTTAATTAAATATATTCTCACAGTCATCATCATTTAATTAAATTCTATCAACCTAAATTTAATTAAATAAAACCCCATTTTTCATCAATTAATTAAATTCCTATTAACATGGAATTTAATTAATAAAAACCCATATTTCACAACATTTAATTAAACTTCTTTTTATCCTATAATATTATTAAATCATTTATCCCAAACTCAAAATTTTGTAAATCATACTATTTTACTTCCATTGTCTGATAGAACATGCAAATATCAATTATCTTCTACTCGATACAAGGATTATCTCGTATGGATGACCGTCGAAGTTTGACTTGGTGTGCACAACCTGTGTGAATGCCTCTGCCTCACCTGTACCAAACCGCACAGTTTTTCCACCATTGGATGACCAGCCATCGGCAGGCCATGTGAATACCACTTCCTAGTCTGGTGCTCTGGAATCTCATTGATCCACTTGGGAAACACATCGAGCCTTTACCTAAGACCGATATAAACACTTTATAAAGATTTTAACTCATGAGTCATCAACGAAAATAAATGTTTTCAAATATACCCTTCAAGTATATAAAAATGTTAAAAAAAAATTCATATTTTAGTCTAGTTAATAAACAATTGACATTACAAATTATATAGGGAATTATTTTAAAATTATTGTATCATTTCATATTAATACAATTTGACATTTCCAAAACATCTAATCTCGGGACCCATTTATTTAATTCTTGAAAACAATTTGAGAATAATTTACCACAAAATAAATACTATAACATGTTTAATAAAATATTAATAAATCATTTCAAATAAAAATAATAATAATATGAATTAAATGGAAATTTTATAGAATTAAGTAAATGAACTCTATAGGATCCATATCACTCATATTACCTAAGATGGCTAAAATGTAACATTTCTACAAAAAAGACTCCTCATACCTAGATATCCTAAATCCCTTTCATTGGAACATCCTTAAAAAATAATTATAAATTGAATAGTTGTTATGGGTTATGAGAGTGATATAAATTTAATGAAAATAGATTTTGGATACATTAAATTTGAAGTACCCAAGAAAACCCTGAGGGGGAGGGGTGAATAAGGGTGTCAACTTATTATTTTTAACATTTGGATATTGTTACCATGTTTGTATGGACCTATTCAACTTGTACGATGAGAATGTGTAGAAATGAAAAAATTAGATGGAAAGTGAAGAAACAACAATCTTACATGGTTCACCATGAAGGGATACATCCAATAAGCATATGTTGATAGGTCTTCATTCATACAAAAGTCTAATAATCATCACTTGTTGTGGAGTTCAAAATTTTATCATAGTCACTCTGTGCTAGGCACACTTCCTTTATAATTTTTAGGGATATCCCATTCCTTCCCTCAGATCACATCCATCAACTCCCCTAGCTCACTACCTTTGGAGAATTATTACTTGGTATATCGACCTAAAGGTCTCTTTAATGAGTAGGTATTAAATCATGTATCATCAACTATAGATAGATTCCCTTTTGAAGTCATATCCCCCCTATAGATGTAATCTAATTTTCAGTGTATTTTTCGTTCCTGATCATTTCCTCATTGTACTGGGATTCTTCCACCATGTAATAGAGTTCTCCACAATGAACCTCCAAAAATCAACTCCACATGCTGCCTCCAGAAACTATGACCACACACAACATTCAAGATCAACATTCATGTACTTACTTCTCTATTTGAATTCATATATTGACTTCACTACTTCTCTCACATACTTCTTCTTCACCACATACCATCTTTCGTATGCAACCTTCCATTGGGTACACATTTCTCTGCGTACCCCCCCTTAGCGAACTGCTTATTCTGAGAACTATTTATCCTCTATGGACCACTTTTTCTATCACGAAATCCTCCTTAGGAACGTCTTCTTCTATGAAGTATGTTATTTTCACGAACATTTCATAGACTTCTCCAAACTCCTTTTGTATTTTAAATTAATATCATTATAGGGTTTTCTTCCATGAACTACTTCTAGATTTCTCCAAATTATTCTCATATTTTTAATCATAGAGATACCTCATAATGAAGGGATTAGTTCTCCATATATAGGAAAATATATCCACTTAATCCAATAATCATAAATTTGTCAAGTCCTAGTCTATAAACAACCTTTACCATGTGTTGTGCATCTCATATGAATAATTTTTTCCTACACGTTCCACGTTCCTCAGTTCTCCATACACGGTGACACAAATCACGACCTCATTTCAGAAAATGGCACCCTTCATGTTTTTTAAAACTTCACCTCAATTTTAGGAACCACAGACCATCATATGAACTCTCATGCATTCCACCTACAATGAGCCTTCCCAAAAACATAAATTCTTCAACATGATCCTCATTCACTCTTAGAACTATTCCTCATATTCAGTCCACAAACTTTTCCTTCTTCATGTTTTATGGTTCACTATTTCACGTATACAAATTCGGGATCTATGAACTATACATAGAAAATTGTTCCCAGTCCTCAATTCCTTTATCGAACTCCTTCAATAATGATTTAAGCCTCAATAATATGACCACATTCATTTGAAACTCCTTGATGAACCCTTATTAGGATTTCTGACCAACACAAACCATTCTTTATTTATTTAAAGACATGGAAATTCTGTGGATTTTTTTTCCTAAATTCAAGGGGTTTTTACTAGTCTGCGAAAATTTATGGCGCTTGATTCTATGGCCCGGTGTTCCCGGAATCAATTTCTAAGGATTTGTATGGGTACGTTCAGTAAACGTATGATCCAGATTTTATAACTTTTGAACTGGTGATCGGAACTGAAATATGAGGGCACCGTTGAACTCACAACACCGATATTCTCTTAAGAAGGCTTTCGTCTCGACAGAAGATGGTCAACAATGGTAGTTAGATTTTGGTTTTTTAATCAATTGAATAAATATAAACTGTGTTGTTTATTTTTATTTTGGTGGTTAAAATATCCAAGAAGAGGTTGGAGGTGGGGGCCACCACACCGTAACCTCCCATGGGAGGCTATGGTGGTAGGGCCCACCCAAGAATAACCTCCATTGGTAGGATAATTAAGGTGGGGATCTCTTGAGGGAGAAACCCATAAACTCCCCATTTAAGGAGCTTCCACTCATTAAACCTCTTGAACACCACTTAATTAATCCGTGCCTATGCATAACATTTAATTAAGTGGAACCCCATTTTAATTAACTCACCATTGGAATTTATGCCAACCATTAAAATAATAGATAAATCTATTATTTCATTTTTCTTGGAAACATTCATTTGTTGGGGCATTTGAGAGAGGAGTTGGGAGAGCAACGAAAAATTCCCTCTCCATCGAAGAATGACGAACACCATCTTCGATCTTCAACCGTGCCAAAAGAAAAGGAGTCCACTGTGAAGAACATCATCTTCGACATTGTCACCTTTGAACGCTCATTCTCCAATGACGGATATCCTCATCCTATTCTGAAATTGATGAATCGAGGCCGCCTTTCCACGACTTCGTCCACTATCATCATCATACGAGGTAGGGGTTTCAGTTGAATTTGTTACTATTCTATGTCGTTTAATTCTTGGGAATATGATATGACGATTGATATCAACGTAATGTGGAGGGCTCTGACCACAATAACATGGCCCAACCACCCCCCTTGGATTGTTTCTGTTTGTTAATGAAGATGGAGGTGCAACGACGCCGCCGGAATAACGTACCACAGTGGTGAAACGTGACCGGCATCAGGCTGGCTGTGAAGAAAACCGGCGGTGCAAGGGCCGCCGGGTCGCTGGAGGGGTTCGACGCCATTGCGCCTTGCAGAGGACAGAGCTACAGCAAGCACGTTCCACGATAGAGCAAGGTAGCTTGAAAACCTTTGAAGGGGCGCGACGCCGTCGCACCACATGGGAGGAAGGGTCGTGACTATGAGGGCCGCGATGGTCGGATGGTGGGCGCGGAGCCATCACGCCGTGTGGAGGAGCTAGAGGCGGTGGCCAGGCTGGGCCAAGGCGGAGGTGACGTGACATTTCCATGCCCCATGAAGAAGCCAGGAGCCGCAACCAAGGTGGGCCACGACAGAGAAGCTGGTGCGGCTGGCCGCTCGACCAGCCGGGAGGAGCGGGACCCAGAGGGTCCCACGTGATCTGGACCGGCGATACGTGGCGCTGGTTTGGGTCTCCACCCAAATGACTATGCCGTTCAGGAGCCATGGGGAACACGGATTCCCCTTGGCCATGGCTGAGGTGGACCCCCCGCAGGATGCCGAGCCGCTGGGCCGCCGACCTGTACCCCGCACGAGCCAGGACGCCAGGAGCTGGCGGGGCCGTCATCGGGCCGGGGTGCCACCTGGATGGGATATAACCATTCTAGGACTCCACTAGGCCGCAACTGGGCCGGTCCGCCACCGGGCTGGTTGACCATCGGGTCGGGCGGCTCTCGGGTCGGGCCGCTACCAGGCCCGGCCGCAACTGGGTCGGGCCGCCTTCGTGTCGGGCTGCCACCGGGCCGGGCCACCTTCTGGTCGGGTAGCCCCCCACCGGCCGGTTCGAACACTCGAGACGGGTCAGAACCTCAGTCTAGGATGGACCCTCAGCTGGGGTCGGACCCGCGGACTAGGTCGGACCCCAGTCCGGACCCATTTGACCTGAAATCACTTTTCTGCCCATAACATGGGCTACGGGTGTCCGATTGACGAAACGTCTGCGAAAAAAGAATGATTAGAATGAGATGGTAATTTTGGAATAGCCCATATGTGGTTTGGGCATACTTGGGATATGTTTGGTTTGGTTTGAACCTACAAACCAACTGGGATCCTGAAACGGAAATGCCAATAAATCAATGACCGGGCATCTGATTGACGCGCCGTCTAAAGCGTTAAGACCCCTATGACGAGGAAGACCTTTGAGATACTTATACTTGGGACTTCTTGATAGTTTATGTATTTACCAGTAGCTCGTTGAGTATATCCTCCCGGAGACAAGCGATCGGAGTACGGAGGCCTAGTAGCTGGCTGAGACCAGACGACTGCTGACCTTTCGACTCAGAGTGTTTCACCTAGCCCAGTGGAAAGCGACTCTGTGTGACATGGTAGAACCACAATGCTGAGCACCTCTATGTGACGTGGTAGACCGATGGTACTCGATAGGAGGATTTCCTCAGCAGGCTATGAGGGGGAGCACCTTTATGTGATGAGGTAGACCCACAGTTGGGAGAGCCTCTGTGTGACGTAGCAGACCCACGGTACTCGATAGGAGGAGTACCAGGGAAATCCAGGATAGTGGGACACACCTCTGTGTGACGGGGCAGTCCCACAATATTCTAAGAAAGAAGAGTTCACCACCATCCAAGGTTTCTACAGTTTTACTAGGGATGTTACTTGGTACCACCCCCCAGAATAAAATCTTGGTTTGAGCTGAAACAATGACTTTTGATTTTACCTCACGAATGAGATGGGTTACTAGATAACTTATGAATATTTATGGTCATATACCTAAGTGATGGTTATCTGTTGATTCATATTTTTGGTTTATTCTTGTTGGATTTAGTGAGACCTTGAGGGTCTCAAGGTCTCTACTGAGTATCGTTATACTCACCCCTTCACGGGATATGCCCGTACCTTGTTTTATTGGTTGCAGACGATGGACAACGTTGACTGATGTAGAGAGTAGCAGAACTGGATGGTCCCCATAGGTGGACCACTTGTTGTAATGGTGCACAGAGAAGACGGACAGACGTGGAGGGCTGAGGAGGCCATTTGTAACTACGCTTCTGGTAGGAAACCCGAAGGACAACATAGTATCTACTTGAAATCTACTTTCAGTTGTACTTGTACTTATATGTTTACCTATACATTACTATTGGGCTTTTATTTCCGAACCCATTTACTTTTACCACTCTCTTTTTTATACAGTTTAACTTGGCGTTTTACTTCCATTTGCATACTCTGTTGGGTGTGTTCAGTTTATAAAGGCAATGCCTTACCAGTTTAGGGATTTACGTCTTTGTTGCTAGTCTCCAGCCCCTAGTCTATGGAAGAAGAGCTTGGGGTAGTCACGATACATGTCCCGGGGGACGGGTCGTAACAAATTGGAATCACAAGAGTCAGTTCTACCACAAAACCTAGGGCTCTGATCATTCTTTTCTTTGAAGAAATAGTTTTAAGGGTACTAAGTGTGGTTTTCAGTTCAGGGAGTCCAGTGTTGGTGCGGGTGGCTCGCGCATCCATACACCAGGACCCTTACTAATGATTTTTGACATGTTGCACGAAAACACAAATTTCGTGCGAGTCTTTAAAATTTTTCTTATGTTAGCTCACCAGGTAAAATCTTTAGACTGTGTCGCATCTGTTTCTTTCAGGATGCATTCCTGTAGATCCCCAAGAGTCGTACGCTCTGACATCCCACCGAGCGATGAGGCATCAGTGCAAGGCCCTTTACCAGTAGAGGCACTAGTGGAACCACTTTCCGTTGGGCCACTTATTCCACCATCCCTAGCAGCAGACGATGCATTCCATTTGAGCACGTTGCATGAGTTTTAGTGCCAGTGGCCACCCAGGTTTTGGGGAGAGAAGAACCCATAGGCGGCTGAGGATTGGATAGAGGAAGTGGTGAGAGTCTTTAGGCTGGTAGGGACACTAGCAGACCGCATGGTGATCCTTGCTGCGAGTCTCCTTCAGGTAGCAGCAGGCAGATGGTGGAGCCTGATGCTCCTGGTGCACAACGAGGCGACACAAATCTGGACATACATCGAGAGCCAGTTCCGGGTAGAGTTTGTTACAGCAACTGTACACGAGGTACGGATACATGAGCTACTTCATCTGGAGTTGGGAAGCATGAGAGTAGCACAGTACTCAGTGAGGTTCACCGACCTCTCAAGCTACTCCATAGATATGGTGCGGGACCAATTATTCATGACCCGGACCTTCGAGTAGGGGCTCAGGTGAGAGATCGGGGTATTGATTATCTCCCTTAGCCTCACGACGCAGACATGGGTGTTAGAGAGAGCCCTCCTAGTGGAGAGTTTCCTTGCTGAGCAGTCACCAGCAGTGAGACCCACTACTAGTCGACATGCAGTGGAGTCTTTAGCAGCTGGCAGTAGACAGATGATGCCGAGGTCCAAGAGAACCAGACCCACGAGTGGATGGCTGCAAGACTCATGATCTGTTGTGCGGGGTACCCATGGCAGTGACATATATTCTAGGAGAAGACAATGTTACTGATGCGGCAGATAGGGTCACATGACTTGTGACTGTCTGACCTGCCTTGCTGATGATCAGCAACAGTTGGGGGACCCCCCAGGCATAGGTAGAGGTTCGATCGAGGTTGTCCATAGGGAGCAGGCAGATGTGGAAGAAGAACTTCTCGAGCAGCTGGCAGTGGATGACATTATGAGATTCTACCACCACCACCACCAGGGGGTCCACCCCAACTGCTGGGAGCAGGTGGACAGGGTAGAGCTTAGCTTCAGGTAGCTGAGGCATACGACCACAGAGCTCTAGAGATGATTCGAGTTAATATCTATGTCCACTCCACCTTTGCTACAGTTCTTATAGACATAGGTTCCTGTCACTTTTTCAGTGCCACTACCCTCATTTAGAGCTCATAGATTCTGACCGAGCCATTGGCTCGATCCTTACGGCTAGAGACTCTTAAGGGTTCAGACTCGATGATTATGCACGGGTGCCGACAATGTGAACTTATTCAAGGAGGAGAGAGAATTGGATGGGATCTCCTCGTAGCAACGTCGAGGATTTATGATGTCATCTTTGGTATGGATGGGTTATCTAAATTCCATTCTCAAATTGATTGTATTAGGTGAAAAGTGTGGTGTGTCTGCACAGATGGGACCAGGTTTACCTTCACCGCGAGAAGGGAACCTTTGTAGTGTAGGACGTACATACTCAGAGGATGGTGTGGTCGATCACTCACCAATTGGCTTGAATTACCCTCAGAGCAGTTGATGTGGAGAGTTCGACTTATCCTGTAGTGGTGGATTATTATGCAGAGGTTTTCCTTGACGATGTTCCAGGACTACCTCCTCGCAGAGAGGTGGAATTCAACATTGACATGTACCCCAGGACGACACCGATATCTACTCCAGCATATCATATGGATTTCACTGAGTTTTTCAAGATGATGGTACATCTAGAGGACTTGCGGGGGAAGGGATTCATACGGACCAATGTTTCTCCCTACGCAACCCTGATTCTATTCACCAAGAAGGCGGATGGGAGATTGAGGGATTGTGTCGACTACCGTCGCCTGAACCAGGTGACTGTGAAGAACAAGTACCCACTCCCGAGGACTGACGACCTCTTTGATCAGCTCAAGGGAGCACGATCGTTCTTGAAGATAGACCTCAGATCAGGCTATCACAAGCTCAATGTTCGAGACAAGGATGTGAAGAAGATGGCCTTCAGATGTCGGTACGACCACTATGAGTACTTTGTTATGCCCTTAGGTGTAACCAACACTCCAGAAGTGTTCATATGTCTCCTGAACATGATATTCTATCCATACCTCGATCGCTTTCTTGTAGTCTTGATGGGCGACATTCTGATCTACTCGACTACTGAAGAGGAGCATGCCTACCATTTGCAGGTAGTACGGGACACACTATGAGAGCACCAACTTTATGGTAATCTCTCAAAGTTCTAGATTTGGATTTGAGAGGTTCACTTCATGGGACGCCTCTATGTGTAGGTTATTTTTCATTTTCAAAGAGTAACTTCTTTTATTGTCTCTAACCGTTATGCACAGTTTACTTCCAGGCTATGTAAGGGGTTTTAGGAGGCTTTCTGGATGCTACTATGTCTGAGCACCGCCTTGCATCCTTAGACGGATGGTCAGACCGAGTGGACCATTCAAACCCTTGAGGACATGATGCATGCTTGTGTCCTATATTTGTTTCGTAGCTTGGAGGATCACTTTTCATTGTTAGAGTTTTCCTACAACAACAACTATCACTCCACCATCAGTATGGCACCTTTTGATGCCCTTTATGGTCGACCTGGGAGATCACCACTATGCTCGACAGACCCAGGAAAGTCAACACTAGTGGGACTAGAGATGGTACGTGATACCATAGAGAAGGTTCAGATCATCCAGGTGTGGATGAAGACTGCATATAGTAGGCATAAGTTGTATGTTGACAGGATACAGAGGGCTCTACAGTTTGAGGATGGTGACCACGTCTATCTAAGGGTCTCACGTCGACATGGTCTATAGAGATTTGGATGAGGTGGCATGTTATCTTCGCGATTCATCAGACCTTTCTAGTGGAGAATGAGTATATAAAGGAGCGGGTCCTATGTGGATGGTCAATACCTCTAGTGTGCGTTCGCTGGAAGCACGTGAACCCTGAGGAGAGCACATGGGAGTGGGAGGCTCAGATGCATGCTCAGTACCCCCACTTGTTCCCATAGTTCGAGTTGTAGTTTACGATGACGTAAAGCCCTGAGGTGGGGAGAATGTAAAGACCCAGAAATTCTGTGGAATTTTTTTTCATAAATTCATGTGATTTTTCAAATTCTGCAAAAATTTGCAGCACATGATTCTGAGGGCCGGTGTGCTTGGAATCAATTTCGGAAGTTTTGTTCGGGTACGTTCAGTAAATGTACGAGCATGATTTTATAACTTTTGAACTGGTGCTTAGAACTGAAATCCAAGGTCCTTGTTGAACTCGCAACGCCAGTATTCGCTTAAGAAGGATTTTACCTCGATGGAATATGGTCGAGAATAAAAGTTAGATTTTGAGTTTTTAATAAATTGAATAAAAATAAAGTTTGTTGTTTATTTTTATTTTGTTGGTTAAAATCTCCAAGAGGAGGTTGGAGGTGGGGGTCACCACACCCGAACCTCCCATGGGAGGTTATGGTGGTGGGGCCCACCTGAGTGAAACTCCCTTGGGAGGATGATTTAGGTTGGGACCACCTGATGGAGAAACTCTTGAACTCCACATTTATGGAACTTCTACCCATTAAACCACTTGAACACCACATAATTAATTTGTGCCTAAACATAACAATTAATTAAGTGGAGCCCTATTTTAATTATCTCACCATTTTAATTCATGCCAACCATGAAAATTATAGATAAATCTATTATTTCATTTTGGTTGCCATCATTCATTTGGTGGAGCATTTGGGAGAGGAGTTGGGAGAGAAATGAAGAAAGCCCTCTCCACTGAAGAATGACAAACACCATATTCGATCTTCAACCATGCCAAAAGAGAAGTATTTGACCACAAATAATGCCGTCTTCGACTTCGTCACCTCTGAATGCTCAACTTCGAATGATGGATATGCTCTTCCTTTTCCAACATTGAAAAACCGAGGCCGCATTCCCATGACTTCTTCAACGATCATCGAAATATGAGGTAGGGGTTTGAGTTGAATTTTTTATTGTTCTACGTCATTCAATTTTTGGGAATATGATATGCCGATTGATATCAACGTAACTTGGAGGGATCGGACCACATGAACATGGCTCAACTCACCCCCTTTGATTGTTCTCGTTTGTTGATGATGGCCGAGGTGCAATGGTGCCGCTAGATGAATGGACCGCAATGGAGCAATGTGACCAGCATCGGGCCGTCCACGAAGAAAACCGGTGGTGAAAGGGCCACTGGGTCATCGAAGGGGCCCGATGCCATCATGCCGTGAAGAGAACCGGGCTGCGGCCAGCGCGGGCCATGGCAAAGCAAGGAGGCCTGACGACCACTGGAGGGGTGCAGCGCCGTCGCTTCGCACGGGTGGAAGGGACACATCGGTCAAACGGTGGGAGCGGCGTTGTCACGCCACATGGAGGAGCAAGAGGTCACGACAAGGCCTGGCCACGGCGGAGGGGGCACATCGCCATCGCGCCGCACGGAGCAGTTGGGAGCCGCGGCTAGGGCAGGCCATGGTGGAGAAGCTGGAGTGGCTGAACACTCGTCCAACAGGGATGAGTGGGACCGAGAGGGTGCCACGTGATCTGGACCGGCACCACTCGGCACTGGTTTGGGTCCCCACACGAACAGCTAAGCCGTTAGGGAGCCAGGTGGCACCTGACTTCCCCCTGGCCGTTTATGAGGTGGACCCCTCGTGGGCTGCCGGCCACCAGGCCGCCGGGTCAGGCCGCCACCAAGCTGGGCCGCAAACTAGGCGGGCCGCCACCGGGCCAGGCCGCCACCGGGATGGGACACCACCAGGCCCGACCACAACCAGGCTGGCCATCCACCGAGCTGGGCCGCCTTCAGGCCAGGATGCCATCGAGCTGGGCCGCCACCGGGCCGGGCCACAACTCGGCCGGGCCGCCACAGGGTCGGGCTGCCTTAGGGAAAGGCCGGCCCACACGGACAGGGTCATCCCCTTAGGCCGGGTCAGACCCTCGGGCCAGTTCAGACCATCGGACTGGGTCGGACCCGCAGACCGGGTCGGACCCCAGTTTGGACCTGTTTGACCCGTAATCACCTTTTTGCCCATAACATGGGCTACGAGTGATCAATCAACGAACCGTCTACGGTGACCAAAATCTTAGAACATGAAAATTCTTTTGGAATATCCCACTTGAGGTTTGGTGACATGTGGGATACGGTCGTGTTTGTTTGGACCTAAAAAAAAATCGGGACCCTGAACGGAAATGACAATAACTCACAGACCAGGCATCTGATTGACGAGATGTCTGTTGCATTGAGACCCCTATGACAAGGCGTAACATTGAGATACTTTTACTAGAGAATTAGTGATAGTTAGATTATCGACCAGTACATGTGGATCGGATCCTCCCGCAGCCGAGCGAGCGGAGTACAGAGACCTAGTAGCTGGCTGAGACCTGACGACTGCAAACCATTCGACTCAGAGTGTTTCGACTAGCCCAGTGGGAAGAGCCTCTATGTGACGCAGTATACCGACAGTGGAGAGCACCAATATGTGATGCAGTAGACCCATGATACTCAATAGGATAAGTACCTCAGCAGGCTATGAGGAGGAGTGCCTCTGTGTAATGCGGCAGACCCACAGTGGGGAGCACCTCTGTATGACGCAGCAGACCCACGATACTCGACAGGAGGAGTTCCACAGCAGTCCAGGATAGCGGGAATCACCTATGTGATGCGGCAGGCCCACAGTACTGTATAGAGGAAGAGTACACCACCATCCAAGGTTTTGATAGTTTGACTGGGGTTGTTACATGGTACTAAGCCCCTATATAAAAATCCTGGTTTGAGCTGAAACATTGAATTTTGAGTTTAACTCATGAATGAGGTGGGTTACTAGATAACCTAGTTATATGTATGGTCATAGACCTAGGTGATGGTTATCTGTTGATTTCATACTTGTTGTTTTTCTTTCTTGGATGTATTGAGACCTTGAGGGTCTTGGGTTCCCTACTGAGTATCGTTATACTCACCCCTACACGGGCTATTCCCACACCTGGTTGTGTTGGATGCAGACGATAGACAGTGCTGACTAAGGTAGAGAGTAGAAGGACTGGATGGTACCCGAAGGTGGACCACTTAGTGTGAAGGTGCACAGAGCAGACGGACACACGTGGAGTGCTGAGGAGGCAATCTGTTCCTACCCTTCATGTAGGAACCCTAGAGGATGACCCAATAGCTTCTTTACATCTTCTTTCAGTTGTACTTGCACTTATCTATTTCCTTGTACTTTACAATTGGGCTTGTATTTCCGACCACCATTACTTTTAACACTCACTTTTGTATACAGTTTTAATTGGGGTTTTACTTCTAGTTGTGTACTCTGTTGAGTGTGTTCAGTTTATAAAGGCAATTCCTTCCCTGTTTAGAAATTTACACATTCGGTGGTAGTCGCCAGCCCCTGACCTATAGAAGGCCGACTTGGGGTAGTCACGATATCAACCCTGGGGGATGGGTCAAGAAAATTTATAGCAAATAACAGCCTTAATTAAAATAATATCCCACCATTGGGTAAGATAGAAATATATAAAAAAACTCAATGAACCACCTGTAATAGTCAATAACTAAAACTAAAGAAACAAATCATCCAACACTCTATGTATATGTAATCAATTTTTTTGTAGAAAATAAGAAGAGCATGAATCAGGTTCTCATGTCTTGAAGATCATCATTCTTCTAAACTGTATCCCTTTGCATTATCATTGAATTTATTAATTTTCTCCCATTATAAATAAACCCAAATAAACAAATTCTAACGTATATGTCTTTCATGACTCTCCCCACAGATCGTATCTCCCTCATAAACATGCAATACATCAGAAAACAGATTAAAATAATTAGCACAACTGGGGGAGGGGAACCTTTGGGATCTCTTTATGCACAGGGTGATGGCTAAACACTGAGGTTTGAATGACGATTCTCAAACACATGTGCGGACAATGACATGGTCATTATGTCAGCCACTTGATCATCAGTTACACCAAAATTAAAATTATCTTCCAAATAATTAGTCACACTTAACATTAAAATAATGCAATGGTAGACTAAAAACAATAAAAAATTATTTAAATTTTAAGAATAATGAAATAACTTGTATGTTAATGGAAAATAATGGTTTAAAAGCCTTATGTGTTATTATTTTTTATTGATTATTATTTTAAAATTATGTTTTATTATCAACCACTAAAAAAGAGATTGTATTTCTATAAATAAATTTAAAGATCCTATAGTTAGATGATTATAATGATTATTTTAATTTATATTCATAAACTAATGTACTGATAGTAAATTATTTATATATATTGTAATATGTAATATTTAAAATTATTTAAGATTAACATGATTATCCTCAATAAAATTATTTCTTCATAATATATGGTATTTTTATTTAAAATATACATTATAATTTATTATAATTTATATTGAAAAAAACTAAATTATTTATTGGTTCATATATTTAAATATAATATAAATTGGAGTTTTTAGGATTTTTTAAAATAATTCATTTTTTTGGAGAATAAATTATAATTCTGGTTTTCAAAAAATAATGGCTTTAATAACATCACATAGACTTAAGCATAACCATAATCACATGAAAAACATTTTCCTGAAAAAAATACATTTATTAATAGTTAAGTTATATATTATAGTGTTTCATTAATTAATAACAAACTTGTATCTGATATTTTAGATCATAAGTAATATTTTTTACAAAAAAAAAATTAATACGTTATATTTTAGTGTTTTAAAATTATTTTTATCAAATTAATAAAATGAGATGGATTTTTAAATTGGAATACATTGGTCTATAATATCCAAAAAGGTCCAATTTATTTTTAGGAATAATTATTTAATCTCCTAGGGTAAATATTCATTGCCTCTGTTAAATATGATATTATATAAATAATCATACTTTTCAAAATATGATATATATTTTTTAAAACAATTACATGATATTTTAATAAATTTAAACAATAATGTAATTTTAATTTATATATATAAATAAATTTATATTCATGTAATTGTTAGTCAATGAAAAATAATATTAAAAACACATATTTATTAAAGTGATTTTTTATAAAAACAATGTTTTTTTCTGACAATATATGTCTTAAATGAAAGTCATTTTTTCCATAATAATACATATAACTATGTTAAATTGAACAAAAATTTGGATACAACTAGTTTATATTTTATAATAATGGAATATTTATATATTCATTATAAATATTAATTTCATTAGTAATATTTAACTAACAGTAATGCATATTTAAATGACTATTCAAATGTTCCTATCATTTTCAAAAAAATGAAATAACTATTATCCATTATACAAATATTAGGTTATGATTTAAATTTATAACGATATTCCTTACTAATAGAATTTATACTAACTAACCTACCTTTCATTCCATTAATTTATTACTCCTTACAAGACATGTGTGTCCCTAGAAAAGACTCACCTATTCCATTAATAAAAGGGGACCACATACACATATTCAATACTCTACTCTAGATTATATATTTCATTACATCCGTGACCAAATTTAATCTCCTTGAATTTGTTTATAGTATATATTTCCATGTGTAATAAAAATTATCATATTTCATTCATCTCCAAGGCTATTGTCATGAAAATTTTGGAGGTCTCAATGTGGCCATCACATATTTACTAATGTTACATTCATTTTCTTTAGATTGTAAACCAAACATAAACATAGTATAATAAAATCCTTATTATAATTATGATATTGATATGTTAATTTAATTTTTGTACTACAATTATTTATTTTATTTCATATACTAATAAATAGAGTATCATTTTTTGTACATGTTTGTGGAATACCTCCTCCACAAGTTGCTTCATTATGTTTTTCATCAACATCGTTAATTTATTTTTGAAAAAAGATATATACAGATTTACAATAATATTTATATCATTTTAGTTAAATTTTAACTCTTATATTATTTTTTTCAATATACATCCCATTCTACAAAAAATGGAGTTTCATTTTTGTGTACTTTAGAAATTCATCCTCTATGATACTAAGTTCCCCATTTATTTTACTTATAAACAAAAATACTTGTATTAAAATTTTAATTAATGTTTAAGAACATTGATTTAATAAATTATTACAATTTTTAATGTAATATATTACATAATATATATGTAATATTTTCAATAAATTGTTATAGTAAATATAAATTCAAAAAAAATACATATTAATTTAACTTTTCAAAATTTAGTGTATTCATGGAGACCATATTTAACTATTCAAATTATGATCTAGTGGAATATTAAATGACCTAAATAAAATTTAATTATTTATATTATCATACTATTTTAATAAAACTTTGAAAATGTTCAAGATAGAAATGTTATCCTAATGAAATTAACTATAAGACCCTGAGTGAGTGACGTAAGCGAATGATATATTAAAAAGAAAAACCAAAATTTAAAATATGCACATTATAAAGTTGTATTGATGAATATATTGTTATTATATATATTAAATGAATATAAATTTATTTTTTGTGTAGTTATGGCTAATGAAATAATACTTTTATGGTCAAGTAGGGGTAAATGTCTCAATTTCCATTATTTGAGGAATATTTATGATACATATCATTTATTCATTTTCATGGTGTAATTAATACCACATTATAATTTTTATTTCATAATTATCTAATATTTAATGGTATTAAACAATTAATTTCCTATTATCATTCATCTATTGTTTTTTTAATAATTTTTCTAAATCTATAGGGGTTTCATCATATAATATCCTTTTTTAGACACATATTCTTTTATGCACCAAATTTCATTTAAATAGTGTATATACTAGAAAATTGACTTATAGAAACATGTAATATTCTTATTCTTGGTATTTAAACATCAAAATAAATATCTATTTATATCTTATTTAAGTTATTTAATATATGAATATTGTAACACCCCTAAGTGTTCTTAATAAATTTTTATCTTTCTAAAGTGAATTGTTTGGAACACCTAATTTTTTTAAAGTGGTATATACAGTAAAAAAAATAATATATTTAAGATTAAAATCATTTATTCATGATATGTTAGGATCCACTGGATATTTCTCTCCTTCAATGGTTTTGATTTCAATGTAACTCATGTACTAAGGATTCTATTTTGAACACCATTTTAAGATAGACTCATTACAAATATCATAAAATATCTAAGGAATTCACATAGAATTTCATTGGTTAAACACATAAATCTAATTATTCTCTAATTATACATGGTGATATTATACTTTTCCTTATATTATTATAAAATAGATAGTTCAAAATATTTTAAGAGTTGTGTTTTTCAAAAAAAAATTGATTTAGAGAAAAAAGATATTCATTTTTTAAAATATTCCACATTTTTTTGGGAAATCACTATATAGATTTTCAAAATTTATATTTTTCATTCCAAACTAAATTGATCATAATTTAGTACATTTTATAGGGAATTTAATTAATTCATTTTATAATAAACATTTTTTATAAAGATAACCTCTCAAAATTTGTTTCTTGTGAACATATCATCCCACCATCTTAGTCATTTTATACAAAACAACCAATATAAGTCATCACGCATAAAAAATAATTGATTTTTCAATTATTATTATAGAATAATTATTTTAAAATTATTTAAATAATTAAAAATATTTATTATATCCAATTCCAATTTATTTTTAAAACCCGTAAGAAAGTTTATCTAAGTCCTAATCACTTGATATATTTTATATGTTTTCTTATAAATTTATGAAATGATACTCCAATAGTGGCATAATAGTAAAGGTGAAGGGTCATAGAAACCATGTTTCTTTGGAGGTATGGGGTTAAAATCATAGGATCTGACTCTTGGGGGATTTCATCCTACCCTAATCTAATTTCCTTTCCGAGTCACCGAATTTTGCATCAAGTGGGAAAATATGTGAAACCATCCTTTCTAAGAGATTTATATATCGAACCACCACTGATCTATTTTTCACCACATTAAATTCTCTACCATCTAGGTTGGAAATAACTCCATCCTGGATGGGTCTCTCATCGGATTGATCCCTTTGTGGGGAGGGGGATCCAGGGGTGGAGGGTTTTAAAAGGCTAATCCTAGGGATTCTAATTTTAAGAGGTAAAGGTTATTCATCGAATGATACAATCATACTTATTTATAATGAAAACATATTTATTAATATCATCTATTGAAGTAATGATTGATCAATTACTTTTTATTTCTTTACTTTTTAGCGTAAAATAATATTATTTTTTCCAATAAAACTTGTATATGAATACCATATTAAAAATACACTAATTGAAAAGGGTTCACCTAAATTCCTTATATCTATTTATTTGGTAAAAACTTTGTCCAAAAAATTAAAATTTTATCCATATTTTCTAAATACCATATAAAATTACATTTTGATTCAATTATATAACCATATAGAGTCACTTTATACCATTAGACATTAATATATTTTCCATGGGATTATCATGTATGATTATTGATGGAATCAATAATTTTTTCCATAGTTTAATCTAAATGAAAAGTAATTTCATCCAAATGGATCATTATATTGTACTGAATGAATCCAAAATAATTTTCTTGGGTTATTTATTTTATAATTGGGGACATATTCTGATTAGTACTCAAATCTATGGATTATCAGATGGGAGGGACATATATATCACATTAAAATATCGTGTAATGGATTATATATCAATAAATAGAAATGTTATGTGAGCAAGATATCATCTATCTACGTTCGAAAAGGGTGATAACAATGGATTTTAACTATACTCATGATTTTCATAGGGAATGGGTTTTTAGGTTACCATGTTCGAATTGATAAAATAAATTATATTTTTTATTACACTATATTAATTCTTATATTCCATGGTTCATGTTTTATGATTCATATTTATTGAATCATGGTCCAATGAAATATTTTATGTGACCTCATATGCCATGATTTTTTATTTAATTATTTTGGGTATTTTTTCTTATGTATTTGTATTGTACTTATATTCTCATATTATGCTATAGTATGAAATTAGATTCTTATAATTCATGTTTCTCATTATTATCTGTATTTTTTCCATATTTTATTAAGTTCCCATTTTCCCAGGTTTTCAATGGTTTTATTTTTCAGGGAATTTTTATAAGCTTATTTAGATAATAGAGAAATTAACAAACCGTATGAAATAAATGATTTTATATTTCTATTATCCAAGTATCTAAAGATTTAGGTCCTTGTCATTTTCGATTGCATGATTATTAAATAATTAAACCATTTTATAGATATATTACTTTTTTATATTTATATTGTCGTTCTTAGATTGGTAACAAAATTGTGTTTAAAAAAAATTAGATTAAGATGTTTTTATTTGAGAAACATTTAGGAGTTTTATATTTTATGAATGATATATAAATTATGGTTTATCTTAAAATTAAATATGTTGAACACACATTAGTTTATTTATGTAAAAATTGATTATTTGGGTGATTATCATATGATAAATTTAATAAAAAACAAAGGAATTAGAATAATGGATATGTCGGTGTGTAGGATAAAAAACATTTATATTGGAGAGTTGTATATAATTTGGTATTCCTTGTAATAACACATAGGTATGGATAATACATGTGAATGCATGCTCTGGAACAATTGTATATATGTGTAAAAACCCTGAAATGTGAATATTCGGTATAAAAATATTCCATCACCTAGTGAATTACAAATAGAGCTAATAATACACCAGGTTTGACACTCCAGCATAATATTATTTAGTTGATTTAAATATCACTATAATAATTTATGATAGATTTATTTAGTAATTACATTTGGGGAATCATATAGGATTAATGAGTGCACAAAACATAATCTAACAAATTTAGAATTAGGGTAGTAATTTGAGCAACGAAGGTTGATGTACTTGAAATCGATGTATTATAAAATTTAATTAATGGTTCAATTGAGAAGAAATCATAGGAGATATCATTCACATTCATATACAATTATTCATTATGAAATTATAATAAATAGTTTTATTATTGAATTTGGTAGGAACATGGCCATATGTATAAATACAAGAATGGTATGTGTCCAAATAACATTATTTCTTATAAAAAAATTAGGGACAATAAATAAATAGATGAATCCATATATATTCTTAATATGATGTAAAAGATATCTTTTTCTTCATAAAATATTTAAATGAGGATGGTATTGTTGAAATTATTAAATCATGATTCTATTATCTATTTTAACTAGTGATGTGATATGTATCAATTATATACTAACATTATAAATGTTATTCAGGATTATGATGACCATATAATGATTGTTCATTAGTATTTTTTCAATTATTTTTTAAATCATTAAACAATTGTTTTGAACAACCCTGAGTGATTATATTGTTGAAATGTATTATTTTTTGTGATAACTATTTAAGGATAAATAGTTTTGTATCAAAATATTTTAGGCTTTTTGAATTTTAATGGAGATGATATAGGGTTGGGTGATTTCAAAAATTTATGTTATCTATAATTGTTATCATTTGGGATAAATGATAATTCATGATATTTTTGGGAATGATTATCTCATTTTTTCAATTATGGTATATATTATCTTGAATGTGATTTGATGAAATAATAGATAATACCATTTCTAGGATAAATATATATAAAAAATTGATTGATTTTTTTTAGTATTAGTTTTATGACATGGTGGATTATGTAGTATTTGGGAGTGTATACTCTAGAGAATGTATTATTAGGGTATAAATAATCAATATCGTTTGAGGAAAGATAATGAGGTTGAACTAACATATGATAGTAAAGTAGGTTCCATAATGGATATTGAATCCTCAATAATAAATATGTTATGAATACACTATCTTACATTCATCATTGGGAAATACTTAAAATATCATGAAATAAAATTATTTTCAGTGGGTATAATGTAATGACCAAAGAATTTAGATATTTTAAATTAATACTATATTCACTATTATTTATCACATAAAACAAAAATCTAGGAAAAATCCAACTTAAAAAACCACATAAAATTAAAATTACATTAAAATATAATAATATATAAAAAATTATGATAATCTATTAAAAGAGTTACATGTTATAATTTTTCATTCATTAATAATATAAGATTAATAATTATTTTAGGGAAACCAACTATAAAAGGGTATTTTATATTACATTAATAAATTAAAAGTGATCATAGATAAAAGTTTATCAGGATAGGTAATATAAAATCAATATAAAAAACTATATAAGAATTTATTTATTTAAAATTCTTATATAAAATATGATTAAAATAACATAATTATTAAAAATGAATATTTTTTAAAAAATCATTATTTCTTATTATATTGTATTTAAATTTAAAATATTATTTCTAATTTAATAAATATTAATTTGAATCAAATGATTAATTTTTTTCATTTAAAGATGTACATATTAGCTTTATATGTTTTTTTTCTAAAATAATTTATTTTTAGGTGAAATTTGTGTTTTTTTTAATTTATGTAGAATTTGAAATTTAACATGGACATTTGAATAAACTAAATCATATTAAAAAAAATTCACCCCAATTATATTTCATTTTATTTAAATTATATATTCTACAATATCATATTTTAATTATAAACCATTATTCTAGATTTTATAATGAATGTAATATTTTATGAAGAAATTATAGTTAATTTACTATAAATTAGTATTCGAAAACATTTTATAATAAATTTAATTATATTAAATGGATTTAAATTTTAAATTAAGTAATTAACAATTGTCTAATAAGTATAACTATATTTTTTTGGAATAATGATTATATAGCCTTGGGTAAACAATTGTTACCCCATTTAAAAAAATATTGTTTAATATTATAATACTTTTCTAAATATCATTAATTTTTTAAAAAATAAATTATTCTATTTTATATTATCATTCTGGTATAATGTGAGTATATATAAAAATACTCGTAAACTCATTTAATTATTTGTTAATGTCAATTAATCTAAATAACACATAAAAATTTACATATGTTTTTCTACAAAAATAGATATTCATCAAATTAAATAAATTTAATATAAAATTTTTGTTTCTCATAAATATAAATTGGTCATGGTTAAACTGAACCCAAATTTGGATTCATCATGATGATATTTGGTAATGTTATTCAACTTATATTTTAAGAAAAAATATAATTTACAAAGTTATCAGTTTTTAAAATGTTATAAGCACTTAAATTATAATCTAATGTAGATGATATATTCCAAAATTGAAATGAAATATAGACCGTAAAGAAAAAAATATTATATATTTAAAATTAAATTATATATTTTATTCTTAGTACCCATCACATAAATTTTTTAAAATTCTATTCATTCCAACTACAGTAATTAAATAATAAGACTTAACAACTAAAGTCCCTCTTCTTCCCATATAACAGTTTCATTACATCCCCCCTTTGAAACACCACTCAAATTGGGAAATTTTTGGTAATTTGTTCCCCTATTTCCTCAACTACAATTCATTTCAATTCCCTAATTCCCCTAGACAAAATAAATTTTCCTTATTCCTAAAATATTTTTCCTCTTTGATGTGGACATTCATGATCTCAATAGAGGTAATATACTTTTCTTAAAAATTATTTCTTACTCATTACACTTTTAAACAACCATAAAAATAGATTAATGATAACAATATCATATTTTCTATTTTTAATAATTATTTTGGTATTATTAAAACCATTAATTATTATCTTAAATCCATTATTGAAGAATGGACCATTGTTAATTAATGTTCATCAATTACCACCTCCATGATAGGATGCTTTTTGTATTTTATCACCAACATTCATGGATTGTGAAAAAAGATATATACTAATATAACATAATAATTAAAACATTTGAGTTTTTTTTATATGGTAGGATATTTTGTTTTCAAATTTCATTCCATTATATATATATGATAACATCATCATTGTGTATGTGTGGACAACCCCCTCTATGAGATGAGATTTCACATTTGTTTTACATATCAACCGATAAGATTATAAAAAAGAAATTATTAATTTTATTTAAGGATTTTATAATGAAACATATAAAATATATAAATTAATATTATAAAAAAATATCTAATATGTGTAAATATTGTTTATAATAAATTTTATATCATAAATGGACATATTAATGTAATGATTAAAAATTGAATCAATTCATGGAGAACCTTTTTAACGATATAAATTAAGTTCATATTGAATATTAAATAATATATTATTATTATATTCAACAAAATATAAAACTATTTTATAACATCATTTATTAGTGTCAAGAAACCAAAAATACTTTCACATATTTCACTATACATCTAGGGGTTGTTGAAATAGTACAAAATATATTTAAAATAATTTCCATGATTTAATAAATAGACCATATAAAATTAAAAGAAGATTAAAACGATTAATGGGTAAATATATAATTAAATGAATATATTTATTCATGATGTTATGTTCATGTTAATTATGCTTTCAGACACATGAAATTGTTCTATCTTAATTTTCATTTATTCATACATTTTTATATTATACACCAATTTTTCAATTGTATGATGTACTAACAACCAAATTGTATTTATAATATAATTATTCTATTTTATTTTATTTTATTAAATGTTCAATTTTATGTTATATTTATAATGGTGTTTTTTTTTAAATGTTTCAAAATCTATAAGGTTTTTTTTTCAAAACTACATTCTTTAAGTCACAATTTTTTTACACCTAATTTCTTTCTACTGTAAAATATAATTACAATTTAATATTTAATATAACGTATCCATCTTATTCATTTTGTTTAATTTCAAAATCGTTTCCCTTTTTCATGAGTTTATTTAGTAGAATGTTTATTAATCCATTCAAGGTATTCATATCGAATTTCTCTCCTTTATAAATGTATTTTATTGTTCTCGAAATATTTTTTATGTGGTCTATATTATATGTGATTATTGTTTTCTATAATATAAAATCCGATATTTATGATATTTTAATATCAAATTCAATCCCTACCTAAATAAATGTTTTTTATTTGAATTTCATTCAATACCTAATGTATTTACTTATAACCGATTTTGATTAGAGAATCCTTTGAAATATTAAAACACATCCAGGGAATTTATATAAAATTTCACTATAAGATAAAAAATAATTTAATTATAAATTTTTTATATTTTGTTATATTATTATTATCATAAAATATTCATAGAATAGTGTTTTTCAATATTTGAAATTTATTTGGGTTTCATGAAAATTTCATTTGGAAAAAGAAAATTACTTTAATGTTGATCCTAAAATTCAATTTGGAAAACCCTGTATATATTTGAAAAAAATTAAGAACATTTTTAACTAAATTCATCATATTTTTTATTTTTGGAATGAAAGTCATTTAATGAATTTTTTTATGGAGAATTTTTATAAAAATAAACTCTTAAAATATTTTCATATGTCTTTGGTCTTTGTAATACTATATGAAAATTCAATACAGTGTCTTCATGAGTCCTAAAATATTTTTTTTCTATTATTATAATGAAATATTTATTTTAAAAATATTTCCATGTATCGATGTTATTTATTACATAAAAAGTGATATTACTTATAAATAACATAGAAATTTTATTTACCTATGTCAAAATTCCAATGTATATTATTCATGATTTAGGATATTCAAAAAATGATACCATCCATCATTTTTCGATGGATTTTTTTTAGTCACCACTATCAACAAAATGATTTGTCATGACATTTTCATTCATTAATAGGATTATATGTGTAACTTTAATAATTAATATAATTAATTTTTCTACTGTTACCATATTCTAGATTCCATTAATAGAAGGGTGTTCACTATGATTCCATACATCAATTTATTAGTGAATATTATTTCCATAACTGTATTCATTATATCAATCTGATTAAATTGTATTTATCTAATATGTTAATTAACCTCATTGGATATAGAATAATTTTTAATTGGATTACCATGTATTGGTTATTCATGGAATTACTAATTTTTTCTTTATGTGAATCCATTAGAATCTAATTTTTATTAATTTTTTTATAATTTTTCTATTTAAATCCATTTTAATTATAGGGTTTTCTTTATGATGTAATAAGTGATTGTTTTCAAGTCAAATATATTTTTATATATTATTATATCGATTGGAACTATATTTTCTTCTAATGAACTAGTAAATGGATTTTTTTCATATGTGGTTTATATGTTATGTGAATGTTTTATCAGGTATCTTCATAAATAAATGATGAATGTGATTTTGCGTTTCTCTACTGGCAATTCTATGATTGAATGGGTTGGTGTGTACCCAGGTTCAAAATGATAAGGAGTTATAATTTTATGATTATATAAAATTATTCACTCTATTAAATATCACTCAATTATGATTCATATTTTTTGACGCATGTTTTTAAAACATTGTGATGGAATTTCATATGCAATGATTTATGATCTATAATTTTTTTTGTATTTTTTTCTTCTATATATTGAGTATACAAATATGATAATATTATCCAAAATTATGAGATTAGATTGTTATCAACTATTTTTACCCTCACAAAGAATCTAATATAATTCCACTCTTATGTTTCCTTTTACTCTGTATTTTTATGGGATTATATTTCAATGAATACCAAATAATGTATTAATATTATGGAGAAATGCTCAAATAATGTGAAATATGATTTTTGTGTTTTTCTAATCGACAATAAAAAAATTTAGACCTTGTGTTCTTTGAATATTTATCTATGTAATAATAAATACATATTGTACATGTATAATTAATTTATAGATTTCATCAGGCACGATAGAAACTAAGAGGCAGTGAAATGGAAAAAATTGAGAATATTAACAAAGGAGATTTGATGGGTTAAAATTAGGATTTCAATTGAATAATAGATATAGTGTTATTGAAATAAATAGAAGAAGAATAGTGTGATATCTTATATGTGTTCCCAAATCATGGAAAAATGGGAATTTTGATGCGGGTTATACAACGTTATAAAATTAACCTAAATAAAAGTTAAATAAAAAATTTGTAAATTTTTGAAACGATAAATTCTTTTGTCATAATTTCCCCCAATACTCTCAAAAATTATGTGGTGGACACATTCAATACAAACTAACCAAGTATAATTTGACTACACAGATTACAAACTATGTTCCAACCTTGAAAACCCCCTTTATTATAACGATACACCTACTAACATTATTTACAAATGTTTTCATCAAAACATTCTCAAGTATCTCACCAACACCATGATGAGAAGTTAACTATCATAGTTTACCCTAGGCCTCACATGTTTTGGTAAAAACAATGCTGTAATCAAGCATACCAACCATTTATTGAGAAAACACAATTCAAAATTCCATAGTAGAGAGGTATTCACATAATTTCCCAAAAAAATCACAAAAAACATCAACATATCGGGAAATATATGAAACTAAATGTTTTAGGATAGACCATCTTAGAAATAAATTTATTCCCTAAAGAAAAATAAATTTATCTAAAATAAAAAGTACTATTTACTCGGGGGTTTCATATAATCGATTAATTATAAGTATATTGGGAGTTAAATAATAACACAAAACTCCATTAAATTTCTAATATATATTTTTATGATATTAAAAAACTCCAATGATCAAAAATATTTTTTTAATAAGTTTCATATATATTTTTAATATAAAAAATTATATATATTTATTAATGATAATTATTTAATAGTTAAAATTCATGAAAACTTCTTTTGAAATCAATAAATTAGACCACAAATCACTTTAATTTTTTTTAAAAGACCCCATTTTTAATAAAAAAAATTATCTTTTAAAAAGGAATCTAGTTTCACATTAATATCGTGTTTTTTATAAAATCAATTATTATTGAAACACCTACATGAATCAATAAAAAATTGTGTCAAACTATATAATCTATAAGGTATATGACCCAAGATGTAATATAAACCCATATACATCAAATATCAAATTTATTTATTCAATATATATATATTATTTTTGGAAACAATAACCCCTTGATGATATGATTAAGAGGATTCAATAAGTAAAGGAATGGAGAAGAAAAAACGAGGGTAAGAACAAAAGAAACATCACATTGGATAAAAAAGATACATGGAATATTTATGATGATAATATAGTCCCTCTTTGGACTCTCCTTGGATTGGGATACTCGATTGTGGTGAGCGGTTAATAAATTAATGTTGATATAACAATAACTTCTATAAATTTAAAATTATACACACAATCCCTTGATATAGTTAATTTCAAACCATTGTAAGAGAAATAATAATGAAAAAACACAATGGATTTAGACCTCTCCTAGGTCCATCAAGTATATATTATTTTTTGTTAATATGGTGTTCACAAAAAATATATATATATTTTTCATTGTAAATCTTATATACTATACATACATGGTTCCAAAAGATTTTCTAGAGTCACACATAACAAATCAATCTATCAAAATGGGTTCATGATGTCAAATTTCTGAATGGAACTATATATAAATCAATAAAATGGATAAGTTTAGGTAATAATAATTATTTGATGGATGTTCCCTAAAAAATATCTATCATTTTAATATTAAAATTTGAGTTTTTATTTAAATTCAATTCATCACTCATTACTTAATATTTAAAACATATAAATGTAATCAAATAAATATCAATGAGTAAAACCAATCAAAACAGTTCAATTAGAAGAAATTGAATTTCCATGATGTAAAATTTTATAAAAAAAGGTGTGAAATCATTCACGACTAAACAAAAATTGAATAAAATGGCGCTTCTAAATTATCATGATTTTCATTCATGGGTATAACATGTATCTGATTCGGAAATGTTATTGAACTGAAGGTATTATTATAAGAAAAATGTTCATGACCCATTTGGGCCTACCCATTGAAATTTATTATACCAATAAAGAAATTTAGATCATATAATAAATTTATATCATGCTATAAAAAATAAATCTTATTATGGATCTTTAGAGGAAAAAAAAGGGAAAAACATTCAAGGAGTTTGAAAATGATAACACTTGGGGATGAAACAATCTTATTAAAAAGAGAAACATATTAATTAACTATTCATTCACACTATTAGAGACTCACAATTTCCATCACATTTAGCAAGTTGAATTATTTAATAAAATATTACTTGTTGAATGAATAATTAAATAATTTTTAGGAATGATACTCTAGACCTGATGTGGAATTGTGATCTTCCACTTTAACTGATTAGGTCTCTCAAACTAGATTGAGGTGACATTCAATCATGAGTATTTCAGAGTTTTTAGAGAATTAATTTCCCCCCCAATCATCTATATCCACTCCATATATTCATTACCTATTGGATCAATAAAAGATATGATTGGATATTTAGATGTGTTTTTCTCTACCACATTACATTGATTCTAGGTATAAAAAACAATTATAACATATATTCCAATATATATATTATGGTGATAAACATACCTTAACAAGGATATCTTACATTATTCAATAAAATTTTAGTAGGCATACTATAAATTAAAAATAAAAACATGGGGATTGATAAGAAATATAAAAAAAATGTTCCCAAAAATTAAATAATCAATTGAACAAAGTAAACTCCATGGATAAACCAAAAAACTATTCAAAAAAGGAATACATTATTAAAAAACATAAAAGTACCCTTTTAAATCCTTGTTTATAGTGATTATCAAAATCTCACACATTCATTTTTTTCAAATATAATAAAAGAAGAAATCAAAGATTATTTAATATACTATAATCCCATGATTTAAAAAAATTTCATGAGCTAAAATTTATATGTAATTATAAATAATTTAGAAAATTTTCTTCATTAATTAAAGAATATATGAAGTACCATTTAAATCATGTTATTCAGTGGATGATGATAATGAAATTTATCCACTATCATCAATGAATAATGAAAATCCTTCAAAATAATCATAAATAATATTCCAATATATGAAAAAATATTTTCATTCTAATAGAGTCCCAAAAAAATATTTTAATGGATTATAGGTTTTTTATTCATTGACAACATAATTTGGAGTGCAATTCCCCAACTATTGGATAACCACTAAGTGCTTATGAAAACCATAAGTGCAAGCTCTATAAATTTATCAATGATTTACGAGATAACATTGAATATATTATTCATCTCTTATTTTATCATTGAATCATGAAAATCCTAATAAAAACCCATATAAGTTTATTATAATTCCAAAAAACATCAATCTAGATCAAAATTCCTTGAAAATATATAATTCTCAAGATGATAAACATGAATGTCAACCTATCAAACTATGGTAACTCCACAATTTTCAAGAGAAAGATATAACCATAATCTCAAAACACATACCTCATGATTTTATATATTCCAATATGAAATCTATTATTTCCCTTTAAATAAGAATGATAATCATGATACCATTTTATCAAAGACCATCCAATGGGACCCCATCTCTAATAACCTGTTTTGGTTCATGGTAAGGACCAATGATTATTATTGATCCCCATGGGATGGATACTAGTTCCATGGAGTCATCAAAATGTTCATGGGAATTTATTATGAAAATTAATATAAATAACTATGAAATATAATTATAATAGGAATCTATAATAATGGGTCATGTATTTCAATTTCAATTAAATTTTTTTTAAAAATAATAATTAAAAATAAGTAATAAGCATACACAAACATATGACTCACATTTAGAATTATTTTAAATATTAAAGAATACAATGAAATGGAAAGAATTTAAAATTATATAAAAAAGTAAATTTAATGATAATTTATGAATTCTAGAACATTTAAAGTAAACACAAAGTAACAATATAGAACTTCCAATTTGATAGGATTCTACTATAGACTACATCAAAAATGAAACCTTATATGAGAAATGATTTATTTGATTCTATATTGAGGAACTCTATAGAATGTTGAATTGTATTCTACTGAGGCCTACCAATATCAAGAGTTTAAATTATGGTTTAATAAATAAACCTAATAAGTTTTCATTGATAATTTTTTTCATGAAAAGTAATTAACTAAATATCCAATAAATTCTTATTTGATTTATGATATCTGAATCATATGATTTATAATTTTAATAAAATTAAATAGGGATGAGTTTCTAAAATTCGATTAAAAAATGGGTAACTCATTAGATAATTCGTTATCTGGTTCATTAGAAATCCCAAATTCAAAACAAATTTTAAAAAATTCAAACAACTTTTTGAGGAAACATTTGGTATATCCCAAAACTAAATAATATAGTAAAATATAGATAAAAATTATAATTATAAACGTACATAGACATGTTAACAAATATTTTAGGTAAAATACAATTAATAATAATTATTAAACAAAAAAGGTAAAAATTTAACTATGAATAAATTTGAATAATTTTAGTTAAATAAAAAATATCATATATTTAATATAATTAAAGATTAATTAATGAAAATGTTTGTTCTCTCAGTAAAAAAACATTTCAATAGGAAGATAGAGTGATGTATTTCACATTCATGAAAAAATATTCACATTTATCATGGATAAAACATATCTCATCTTAACTATTTAATTCATAGATAATAAAAACTAATTTTTAAATAACTTTTCATTATTAGTGGAAACCCCCATAGTTATGGTGTAGCATACAACTAGGGTTCACTTTACACTAAATGTACAAGACTTGTAATATAATTATCTATTAATCTCCCAACTAAATATTTAGTGTCTATATGATTTTAGTGATAATTTGAGGGGATAAATAGAAGACATGTCCATCCCATATCTGTAATTTTATATATTGAAAATAAATATAATATCACTACTTTTCCAACATCTATGAACCCTTATAATAAAATCAACCATTTTGCTTCACATAATCATTAATAAATAATCATATATCAATTAATTTAGCATTAATCTACTAAAACATTGTTTCATGTTTCATAAACAATATTTTTATCTCATTTAACAAAAATACTATCAGAATATGAGATGTGTGTCTTTTATATTAAAATAATAGTCATAAAATTTTGAAATATTATTTAAAATCATCTGTTATAAGATTACACATTCAAATAAAAATTATAGTGAATAGACAACAAAATTTCATATACATATTTTCCAGTATATCACATAACTCATATATATATATATATATTCATTTGTAAGCAAATTATTATGTAACTAAAAGAACCAATTAAATTTAAATCTAAATAAAATATATGTGTCGTAATTTGGAGACATAACACTATCTAATGGGAATGAAATAAATATATACAAATCCCTCAAATGTCATAAATCATCTCATTATAGAATATTTGAACATTTTTATTCAATAATATAATTACCAATCCATTTTTTATTAGCCTTAGATACATTTTAATAGAAAAAATATTCAAATATATTAAAAATGGATATATAAATCTGAGAATTCAAGAAAATTCCTACGGAAATATTTTAATGGATATGAAAACACTAAAATCCATTTTAAAAATTCATATGCATTAAATATTTGGAATAATTAATATTGGTGAAATTAATTTAAACCCTTAATTATTACATAGAATATCTTTAAATTCAAATCACATAGAAACAACTCGCTTAATCAAGTGTAGATATTTTCTAATGCTCAAATATATGTTGAATAAGACATTAGAGTGAATGAACAAAACCTAGAAATAAAATCTTAAAAAATTCATCAAAACCATTGAAATGGGGTTTTACATCACAATACATTGATGACACAATAAATAATAAGAAAAAATAAAAATAGTTATAGATATAAAATAAGTATATAACCATAATATATGTCTCATGGGATAAAAATAGAACAATTAAATACAAGAGGAGGGGAGTGTGGGTATCTCATAGTAATGTCCTAAGATTTAGATGACTGATTGAGATGAGAGGAAGGGATTCGAAAAACATAATTTGATGATGTAGTAAAATATAAATCACCAAATAAAAAACAAGGGATGGTATTGGGGTTTGGATACATGGTTTAACAAACCCTACACTAACTGTTCAACCCTCAAAAGACACACATGATCAATGTGATCATGATTTACCTATGTATTTTCTTCTAATCGTGATCAATTATTCAAAATAGTTGTACCTCCCATTTATTTTTCTTATTAGTTACATGGTTTTTCCAATGTGTTATAATAATAGAAAAGAAATTTAATAACCATAGGAGAAAATTAACACCTATATTTATTGTTTAAAAATATGCACCAAGTATATTTCATTTAAAAACAATTAAAATTTTAATATTTTCTCTAATAAATTCACTGTTTCATATAAAATAAATAATTAAATTTTAAAAAACTCAAATTGGATATAAGTTGTGCGACTCATTGTTTCCCTCTGGAATTGGGGATGACCTCATTGAATTAAGGTTCAAACATTTCAATCGGTTTCTCAGGGGTTTGTTTGTAGAACTGGAAACGTCCAATGATTCCATATTCATTTGGACCTACTTTCCAAAGGCAGGCGCTCATTAGTTGTACACCAATGAGGCTTAGGAATTTGCAATGGTAGAGAGGATGGGAGTTCGGACTCATCACACCTTTTTGAGGGGAATTATTGTCTACTTCGGGACTCTCTTTATAGATTTAAGTTATGTTCATGAATCCTTTATTAAATTACCAAGTATAAAATGAGCTTTCCTTCAGATCTGACAATCAATGATTGATATGTTTAAAATTTAGAAAATATTTTATATGTATTCGTGGTTCTTCATTGATAGAGAATCATCTATATTTGTTAGATATTCTTAGTCAATGGTATCCTTTAATACATTATATAGAAGTCTCTTGGTCATTATGATAACCATGCTGGTTGTAAATCCACTCAGTGGGGAACTTAAAATTTATTGTCATTCATAAGGACATAGATTATTTCAGAGTTGGCTTCACACCCGCAGATGGGCTACCTACGTATCCTTGTTTAGAGAAGGAACCAGATCCCACAAAGTTCGAGTAAAGTGGTATGAGGTTTATGTATGATTTATGGCTTAAAGAAAGATGTCATAATTACTTTTACACTCTAAGATCACGTGAGTCATGCTCGGTGTGAGAAACAAGAGGTATTGGTAAAACCAGACAATTGTCCATGAAAGATGCAATCATAGGAAATGATGTGGGGCTTATGTATGTATGACTGCCCAAATAGATGAAGATTAAGATTTACTTCAGGGAAGAAATCCAGGAACATGGTCCATAAAGGTATGTGTACTTTATGGAGATTTGGATACTCAAATCTTGGGGCTTTCTCCTTTGGAAGATTCCCATGTTTAGGATGGGACTTATAATTGGGTTTTACTCTGGAAAATGAGGCCCAGGTTTAGGAACTTGGGACTGGGGCTTACTCCTGAAAAGGAAGCCCAGGTAAAAGGAATTATGACTTGGGACTTACTCTTGAAAAGGAAGCCCAAATTAATGAGGACAAGGGGATTACTCATAAGGAGGATGCCCAGAATTAAGGGAAATTATAACTAGGGCTTACTCCAGAGAAGGAGTCCTAGGTTAAAGTTCTCTCATCTTAAAGGATGAGGTTGAATGAATGAAATCTATAACTTTAGTGACATGAAAATGTGTAAATCACTAGATTTTTAGAGATGTTCCTTAGAATTCCTTTCAGATAAAAAGGTCAATCAAGAAAGCATTCCATAAATCTCTTTGAAGTGTGTCTTTAACACTGAATCTTGAATAGGAGAGGTGGAATGGCATAAGAGAGGTGAAATGGGCTGGAAGGACACCCGAAAATATTAGGGCACGCAAGTCCTGGGAGGTCATGCAAGTACAGCATGGGTACAGAAGTCTTGGTCGCGCAAGTATACTTGCGAGACACATATATACTGGGGTGATGGTTAACTAGTAGGGTAATACTTGGGCGATCCTTGACGAAAGCCTTTAGAATTATCCCGAGGTACCTCCAGAACAGTGGCGCACAAGTTTCAATGAGTAGGTAAGGAGGTGCGCAAGTGTTACTGAATTCTAACACTTAGACCTTATTCCTCTTGTTTAGACCTTCCATTCTAGGTAAAGAATTACCTTAGAAATGTTCATAAGACTTGAAGAAGAGACTTTTGCATTCAGATCTCTGTATCTGAATTCTAGAAAAATCCACTTTAAAATGGGGGGCCCACCAGGGGTAGTTATAGGCTGGAGAAGACCCTGGGAGATTTTCAAAGAGGGCGTGCAAGTCACCTGTGCGACCACTAGGCTGCACGCAAGTGTACATGTGCGACTATGCTGGAACTTGCGCGACCTATGGGAAATGTCCTCCTTGTTCATCATTTTCTCTGTTTTTTGGTGTTTATTCAAAGGATGAATCTTCTTTGTTTGAGGTATTTTCCCTTTTCATTTTGTTTAGACTCTGTGATGAAAAAGGAGCATAAAAAAAAGTCCCCCCTCAGAGTTGGATCCGGAGAGAAAAGAGGATTTGAATCTGAGGTTAGAAGAAACAAGAAATCTGGCAGTTTAAAGTAATGCATGTTGGACAAAAAAAGGCTAAATGTTTAAGGTTGAAATAGCTCTGACCGAATGAATTAAAATGGACTCAATTCCTTTACAATTTATCTGAAAACATATTACGACACTCAAGTATGAGGGGAAAAAAATGTAAACTATGAATTAAGAAATTTTGAATCTGAGGAATGATATGAAAAAGGGATAAATGAATTAGAAGAAGTAGTTCCCAATAATGAAGTTACCATTATTTAACAAACCCGTTAGGGGGTTGAATTATGCAGGGCCACCTAAGGGCATTGGCTGCATAGTCAAATAATAGCATCTTTTGGCTGTCAGGTCTGTTATGTAGACTAATTATGCAAGGCCGCCAAAGGGAACGTGCTTCATAGTCAGGTAAAAGAACTCTCAAAAAGTTTCTTTTCTACTACTAAAAATCCAGTGAAAGTTTATGGAGATTCAAAATTTCCAAAGAATAGAGTTTGCTGTATGGAAAGAGGTACTTGAATATGGAGAAGATATTTCCAAACAAAGTTGTTTAAGAACTGGATGAATGTCACTCCTACGAAGGTCTGACCCAAACGTAAGGAAGGGAAAATATAAACCATATACTTTAATATTTTCAGATCATGAAAAAGAGTATGAGAAAAATATGTAAAGAATGGCTATTTTTGCAGATCCCTACACATCGTCGTTAAGACAACTAAGGACAAAAAGAGGTTTTCGTCCTAAGAATGAAGTTATCATTATTTAACAAAACCGTTAGGGGGTTTAATTATGTAGGGCCGCCTAAGGGAATTGGCTGCATAGTAAAATAATAGCATCTTTTGGCTGGCAGGTCTGTTATGTAGACTGTTTATGCAAGGCCGCCTAAGGGCATGTGCTGCATGGTCAGGCAAAAGAATTCTCAGAATTTAGATATTTTGTGATTAGAAGACAGGAAAAATGGTTATGAAGATTTGAAAATATTTAAGGTTAGGATTATGACACATAAAAATCGTTATTGTTCAATGTTTGTAAATATACATAGATCAATGCTAACCATAATCACGTTGTGGCTGGGTCCTGAATTGAAATGTTGGACTTCACTACGTATCCCATAAGGATGGGAATCAAGCCATACGTAGTTCTTGAAGTATAGTTTAACTTCATGTGGGAAAAAAGTATTGGAGATCATAGTTTTGGGTCATAGAGCTCGGACCATTATACGAAATACATAGTGTGTGTTTTCATGGGGACTTTTCAGCCAAGGGACTGAAAGTGGAATTTGGGGTTAGGCCCAAAAGACATAGGGTTGGATTCGAGGGACACCCTAATGTTCCTACGTATCCCATAAGGATGGGAATCAAGACCACATAGTTCTAGAAATACCCTCTGTACAGATTTGGTTCGTACAAGTGAAGGGTGAAAGGGGACTTTAGTGCAATGATGGTTTGACATAAAATAAAAGGTTCGGGCATTTCCATGTGTGCACGTAGTCTTTGGAATAAAACATGATTAGAGATCAATGTAAATAATGATTTCCTCTCAGGTGAGGGTATCAAAGAATGTTGTAGTTTATTTTCATACCGGACAAAAAAATGTTGTACAGGTTAACGTCATATATCAAGGAAGATGTTTAAACAATGTAAGGATATTGATTCTAGGGGCGGTTTCACAAATCAACATCATACGAGATGGAGGTGAAACGATGTGAAGATATTGGTTTTGGGCTTGAATCTCAGGAGGTTTCCTACGTACCCAGACTAGAAGGCAAGGATCAAAGTCCACGTAGTTCAATTAAAGAATGAATTAGTGATCAAGTTGTTCTTGGGGACAACAACCTAAAATATGGTGTTGGGACTTATGCATGGTTAACGACCCAGAGAGGGTCTTATGGTTGAAGTTTTCTCTAAGATCATGTGAGCATACTCGGTGTGAGAAATAATAGGTATCAACAACCATAACGATGCACAGTTTAGTGTCATGTAATAGGGACAAAATGCTGTTTAACGTCATCTAGGACTGTTAAAAGATTTCTGTACAGTTTAGTGTCATGTAGTTAGGACGATGGGGACAATACAGTTTAATGTCATGTTTGGAAAAAAGGGGGACTGTGCAGTTTAATGTCATGCAGTAAGGACAAATGAGGACATAATTGAACGTCATGTTGGACGTATTACGGACTTTTTTCACTGTTTAACATCATGTTGGACGATAGTGAAAATAGTTTAATGTCATATACATGGACCCTGGATGGTGCATTTTAACGTCTTGCTGGACATAAGAGACTTTTGTACAGTTTAGCGTCATGTTGTTAGGACATCACAGTTTAACGTCGTGTGGGATGAAAGTAATAGAAATAGTTTAAGGTCATATGTATGGACCGTTATAATGTATTTTGTGTTTATACAAAATACTTCTTCAGAAATCTGGCATTGGTTGGAGTAGTGATGAGTTCTCCATCCATTGAGATTAATGACTATGATTCATTGGAATAGACCTTATGTATTGAGTAAGGTCCTTCCCATTTTTGTTCAAGCATGGGAAGTTTCTTTCCGGGTATCATTGGATTTCTGAGAACCAGTACCAATTCTCCCTGAATGAATGAACGAAGAAATTTTTTTTGTTGAAAGCCCGTTCTATTCGATTCTGGTAGACTTCCAAGTGGTGCAGGGTGCACAATCTTTTATCATCTAACCGTTTCAATTCATCCGATCTCTTTTGAGATTTTTCATCTATAGATGACTGATCACAAATGGATACTCTGAACAAGGGTAGTTCAACTTCAATAGGCAAGACTACTTCTGTTCCATATACCAATGAATATGGAGTTGACTGCGTTGCAGTGCAGGTGGTGGTACGATAATCCCATAAAGCATGAAAGAGTTTATCAGGCCATGACTTCTTATCATTATCCACCATCTTTTGTAGTATGTTTGAAAGAGTCTTGTTGAAGGCTTCTATCAGTCCATTGGCCGATGCATGATACCGAGATGAATGGTTGGATTTGATGTTGTATTCTTAATACAACTTCTTCATCTCGGATGAACAGAAGTTGGTTCCATTGTCCGTCAATATGGTATGAGGGACACCAAATATGGTAATGATGTTAGACTTGATGAAGCTAAAAATGCTTTTAGAACTAACTTCCTTGAGAGGTATTGCCTCTTCCCATTTGGAAAATAAGTGTGTAGTAGTAAGAATATACTTAAACTGCTTTGCCATAACTAAAGGGTAAGGTCCCACCACATCCATTCCCCATGTGGAAAATGGCCACGAGTACTTAGTTGTATGAAGAAAATCTGGAGGTTGATGAATGAAATTGTCATGTACATGGCATGAATGAAACTTCTTTTTGAAATCAACACAATCTTGTATCATTGAAGGCCAAAAGTATCCAAGCCTTGGAATCTGATCAGACAGTCTATGTCCAGACTGTTGGGCACCACAGACTCCTGCATGCACTTCTTTCATGATAGCCATTATCTCTTCACCATCAATGAATCTGAAGAGAACTCCATCAAAACCATGCTTTTAGAGAATTTTCTCTAGGTGATCTGGGCTATCATAAAGAGTAAAATTGACCACACATTGCCAGATTTGTTCTTTCTCGGTTCTATCAGGTGGAAGTGTTCCATTTTTAAGGTATTCTCTGATAGGTGTCATCCATCCTATAGTATGACCATACGGTTCAGGAATGGGACTAATTTCATTGATCTCCTCTGTTCTAGTTCAAACATAAGGTGAAATTGTATGACAGTGGGCAATATTGATGGTTGTTTTGTCCCGATTTGGATCTGCCAGAGCTGTGGCAATATTAGCTAGTGCATCAACTTAAGCATTTTGTGATCATGAGAGATAACAAAATGTCAGTTTCGTAGGAAATTCCTCCATTAACTCTCTGACGTAATCATACAAAGGGATCAATTCATCTTTTCTAATTGCATAATCCCCATTGACTTGTTTGATTACCAGATCTGAATCACTTTCACATTCAAGTGATTCACTTGTGCTTGAAGCGCCAAATCTAATCCTACGATAAGGGCATGGTATTCTACTTCATTATTGGAACCACCTTCCCACAATAAGAATGAATAAGGCAACACTACCTTTTCTGAGGAAATGAGCACAATTCCTAAGCCAACTTTGTTGAATTTTAGATTTTCCATTTTCCTCCCTGTTGGACTTCTGGAAGCACCATCAAAGTACATTTACCATGCCTAAGGACTATATTGAATAGATAAGACTTCCCCATCAAGGAGTTCAATATGTTGTGTCTGCATTCTTTAAGCCAAAGGGCATTACCCGAGAGAAAAACACACCCTGAGGGGCCCTGAAGGCTCTAAATTCCTCATCTTCTAAATCCATTCAGATTTTATTATATTTGGAATATCCATCCATGAAGGAAATTGTTTCATAACCAGCTGTTGCATTGATTAAAAGTTCTGTAATTGGAACTGGAAATCATCCTTAGGACAATGCCGATTAAGATCTCTGAAATCGATGTAAACTCTAATTTTTTTTGTATTCTTCTTCATAGGGACAATATTATCCAACCACTTAGGATACTGATCTTCTCTGACAATGTTATCTTTGATAAGCTTATCCACTTCAGCTTCAATTTTGGATGAATAAGTTAGGTGTGATATTCTCGCGGATTGCTTAAATCCTCGATGTTCTTCTGGTAAACCCAAATGATGACTAGCAACATCAGGATCAAGCCTAGGCATCTCTGTATAGTTACAAGAAAATATGTATTGATTTTTCTTTAAAAAGGAAATATACATCACTTGTTCTTCAAGAGTCATGGACTCACTGATTAAAGTGGGGGTATTGATCTTCTTTTTCACCCAGATTTATATCTCTGAGTTCATCCACGGTGGTAGAGATACCCTCTTCAAATGATGGAAGAGCATCCCTAGGATCTTCATCTTCTTCTTCAACATGTGTTATTTCTTCCATTTCTACTTGCAAAGTAGATGATAAAGCATAATTTCTATGATCACAAGAGATGTTAAAATTTGAACATCTTGAAGAAGAGCCTTCCATTTTCGAACCAATTGATGATGAAGGTTCTTCCATAGGTAATAAAGAGGAGATGATGGATTGAGAATCGACATCACTGTTCATCTATGACATTGATATAACTTCTTCTGGACAAGTTAGCAAAGTATACACTTACTGTATTTTAGCAGATGAAATAAAGATGTCACCATTTGGGATTTCATCACTGCTTGGTGGGTCACCAATTTCTCCGATGTTGTCTGGCTCAATTGTCGTAATTGACATTATGAATCTTTCCATAAGAGTATTTTGATTTGGGTCTATCTTTTCAATTTGACTGATAGAAAACACATAATCTGTACTCACATGTGCAAATGGATTTACTGGAATCTTCTCCAACCCATATGGAGCATTAACTTTGGTAATCTCCCTTGTTGTGGATTTCTCCTTTCCCTTCATGTGATAGAATTACACCTCAATGTATTGAGACTCACATGTCTTGAACATGGCCTTATCACCGTGCAATGTCCCAACTTGAACATCAAAACAATATTTGAGACACTGATGGTATGACGAAGGGATATCCAAATGTTGATGTAGCCAGGGTCTTCCAAGCAAGATGTTTAAGGCCGAGTCTTGATCAAAAACCATGAAATCTGAATTAGATAAAAGATCTCCAAACTGAGTTCTGAGTGTAATATCTCCTAATGGTTCTTGTTCATTTTTATTATATCCTTGTAACATCATAATAGAAGGAGATAAATTAGATTCCTTGAGGCCCAATCGACGAAGTGTACGAATGGGGATGAGGTTGACTCATGAACCATTATTAATGAAAGCCTTTCAGATGTCAAAACCATTGACCTTGCTAGATAAGTACAAAGGTCTAATATGCCCATGCACAACATCATCTTCATCTTTATCTGTGATAGATATCACTGCGTGGCATTCTGTAGGATTATTTTCTACGTGGTAGACTTCAGCTGCAACAATTCCAGTTTTAAACACCTGAGGACTTGACAAAGCCTCAATGAGTACCTCCTGAAGATCCTGTGATGAATTTAAGGAATCCAAAATTGAAGACATGGATGGTAATTGGTCCAGTTGTTTCAATACATCATATTTTTGATCAAAAGTTCTGTGTTTCCCAACAGGAACATGTGGTTTAGCAGGTTCCTTGTAAGTTGATGCTCTAGAAGTTGATGAATCTTATATCAGGATAGGAGATGGCAATATTCCTGGCCTTGGAAGATCAGACCGATTAGTTTTATTAAACTGTTGAGAGGATGAAGGTGGAACCTCCAACCGATCCTCCAGAAAAACTATTCCAGGACTGAATCTATTATTGGTAGAAGAACTTGCTTGTTCTTGTTGAGTCCTCTGAAGGGCTCTGCCACAAGTTTTTGCTGCATACACAGTTCTAGCAGGGGTAGAATTGGAATAGTGGCTTCTGGGATATCCATGTCTTCCTCTGTATCCCTGACCTCTGGAACTCCCTTTGATTCCTCTGTTTGATACAGGGAACTCAGGCTCATCGAGATCAAAACTGTGTCTGGCATAAGGATCTGTTAAGTGGATCATATTAACAAAACCGACGATCAACTCTTCATCTGATGAAGACTCTGCCTAACTAGCCAATTTAGGCTATGCCGTTTGGTTGGACGGTGCCCGTGGCTTTGAAGTAGATTGCATGAAATTTACCAGAGTTAAAGACAACTTAGGCTTTGACACAATTTCATCTTCCTTTGATTTATTTTCTTTCTTCGAACTATGCCGCCCTTTTGAGGATTTTCCCTCTGAAGAGGATTTTGTTGTGGAATCGATAGAAGAAGACACAATTTGTTTCTTCAATTGCTTTCTAAAAATGGCATGAGTTCAGTTGATCATTTTCCTGACCATCCATTCATCATATTTCTGCACATTTTTTCTTTTGACTTCTTTCCATTCGTTTTCTTCCTATGGAACTGTAGCAGTGACACATGCTACCAGGGATGAAGATCCTTTTAGTTTGACTTGTCCCGAGTCAACCATCTTTTGTATGAGGTCTTTGAAGACAAAAAACTCCTGGATGAGATGCCCCAACATCTGATGAAATGGGAAATAATTGGGATGGTCTTCATCTCCTTCCTTGTTTGGCCTTTTGGGCCTTGTCAACTGAACCAAATTATTTTCCAGAGCTGAAATGAAGTAGCCAGGTACTTGTTCTTTTAGGAAACAGTAAAATTTCTCTTCAGATCCTCAAATTGTTTTTGTCTTTGATCTCTTTGATCATCTTGACGAAACAACCTTTTTTGTTGATGCTCAGGAGGTGGATCCCTTTGGGATGTTGAAGGTTTTGAAGTAAAATTAGTTACAGGTTCTTACTTAAGCATAACTGTAGTAGTCTCTCCTTTACCCATTCATATTTCTGGAACTGATGGAATTACACAATATTTAGCCTTAGTCTGTATAAGGGAATCTTCAATATACTGAGCGATTGAAGTAAGGTCTTGAAACCCTCCTGTGTATTTCACAGGGATCAACGACATGCGTAATTCGTCACGCAGATTTGCCACACAGATTGGCAAAAATTCATCTTGAGGGAGTACTAAGCATAGAGAATATGTTAATCCCTTCCAGCGAGCAATGAAATCTGAAACCGTTTCATTCTCCCTTTTCTTACAGTTTTTATGATAAAAAACTATTATCTTTAGAAAAGTTCAGATGAACTGAAGAAGGAATTGTTGACGGAGATCTTCCCATCTGGTAATTGACTGGGATTTCATCCATGTATACCAAACAAAATCTGGTCCTTGCAAGGTTCGCACGAAGCATCTGAGTTTCACTGCTTCTTACTGTTCCGGAGTTCCCATCATAGGATCACAACAAGACACGTAATGCGTCAATTGCTGTTCAGGATCGCATGATCCATTGGAAATAGGGAATACAGGGTTCCCAAAACATGATGGGGGAGGGATTGAATCTACCCATTCAGGGAAATCTCTCTTTTCTGGTTGAACCTATGCATGCTTCCCTTCCATAGTATCTAACCAAGCTATTAATGACTCAATGGTAGTTATTAACTTTTGAGAAACATCCGGTTGAACATGGACTTGGGTAGGTGAAATAATTGGAGTCTGGACAGGTTTGGTGGCTGGTACTGCAACTGATGGTAGCACCACCGATTGTTGTTTCACTTGACCCATAGGATTAAACCTATGAGGGTGTACTGATAGAGGAGGTTATTCTTGATCTATCTCAGTAGCTGCAACAAACTCCCTTGGGAGACTGACTCCATCGCGCTTAGGAGGAAGACTACCCTGAAGTAGTTCTGCATTCATCCTCCTCAATTCTTTCATTTCATCCCCTTTTTGCACAAATCTTTTCTCTAGTGAGAGAGATTGGCCTTCTCCAGAGGAAGGGTATGTAACCTGATTCTTTCCCTTCCCCTTTTTGATCCCCTTCGGAGAGGGGGAAGTGGGTTACTTGAATGAATACCAAGATTTTGGGTAAGCCTTTGATTTCATGTATGCACACCTTATTCATTTGTATCTATGTGTAAAACTTCTTGAGCATGAACCTCTTCATCTGATTCCTCACAGTGAGCCTCATCAAGTGGATCAGCAACAATGGAATTAATGACATTAATTGATGCATAACGCATCACATCCCTTCTATTAGCATTTCTGTGATATTGCCTTCTACCATTCCCCTGAATATACATTTCCTTTTGTTGATTTGATCCCTCAGGAACATCTTGATGAACTGTAATTTGGAGAGAATATCCGGATATTTTGGCTCTTCGTTCCTCCTGTGTCTTCTTTCTCAATCGAGAGAAGACCAAATTTCACTAAGGAGGGGATTGATGATTTGAAAAAGTCCCCAGTCTAGTGGACTGGGGCTGTTCCTGCCGCTCTCGCTCAATTCCTTGAATCCTATTTGTTGATTCTGAGGGTTGGGTTAAAATAGTCCCCAGTCTGGCAAGCTGGGGTGGATCTTGAAAATCTATGTCTGATAATATCTTAAAAGCCCTCTTGATTTTGCGGACTTTATTCTGGAAATTAGCTGGATGCATCAACCGCCATCCACTTTTATCACCCGGCTCATAAGACTGTTGGATGATTTATGAAACTTCTGTCACTTGATGATGTGCTTGCTCCATACGATAGTGTTGTTCAATATTCTCACTTTCTTGATGCATGAGTAATTCAATAACATGTCTTCTATATTCGTAACTTTGAGAAGAACTAGTTGAGGCCTATTCTTGAGAAATCCTTTGATTTCACACAAAACCAGCCATATGTGGCCAATTCAGGGAGATAACATTGCATGAAACCACCTTTGGTGGGATTTGTTGATTGAAGAGTATAGTGAACTGTAGTGCTACATGAACACCCCATCCTCTAACATGAATACTAGATGGGGAATTGGCAATTAACTAGCGCATCCTTCTTAGTGCGCCAAGGCATGAACGTTGAAGGGATCTCTGATGCTTTTCAGCCTTCGGATATCGAGAGACTGATAAAGATTCCAAGTCAATTTGATGTTGTAACCCTTATATTATCTTAACATGATTTTCATATTCATCATAAGATAATACTTTATTTTTCAACTAACAAAGATTTTTCCATATGTTGAGACGAATGTCATCAATCCCATCTTCCGTCAACATCTCTAGAATGCCATACTGAGAGTCAGCCAAAGGACAAAACATGACTGGCACTTCACCTTTCTCCAGTTGTTTCCTCATATTCAGAACTTCCTCTTTATCATTCAATGAAGATTCTTCTACCTGATTTGACCAGAGCTGGTGCTTCTTTGTTGCTTCATTAGATTCAACATGATTGGTAGACAATTCACTAATCAAACTAGAAGATAAATGACCCAGGGGTGGTTTGGAGAATGACCTACACCTCGGTCTATCTTCTGATCGAGAAATTATTTCACCTCATATTTGCATGTTCCTCCAGATAAGAGGGCTTTCTCAGCACTACATTGTCCACTGGAGCATTTTCTGGGGAATGTGCATCACTACTGCAGAGAGGACTTTCACAGAGAAATTCATCATCATGGGGAGGACCACCATGGTGGGTTACAGCAAAAGATGAGATCTTTTTCTCCTTGGTCTTCTGGCCACAAAAATGGTTATTGTAGCTCTCATCTGAAGATGAAACTTCAAGATCGACCGAACTATCATGAAGCAAGCCTTCATGAAGAAGTGTTTGTTGAAGACCTTAGAATTAATGTTCCCACTATTGGGAAATGAGGGAGTAGAATCTTGAATATCAATAGATATCTATATGAGGGCTTTAATAACTCCATCATCAAGAAAGGCATTGTTAATGATTGTCTCTTGATTTCTTGACGGTGCTGTGCGGGTCTTCTTCTTAGACACCTTCTTACTTTCCGTGGAAACCACTTGTTGATGAAAGTGGCTACTCTGAGAAACTGTATGTTCCTGATCAGGAGAGATGGCCAGGTTAGGTTGGAAATCTCCACTCGAATTAGGTGTATGTTCCTGACTTGGTTTTCCATATGATATGGAGGAGTACGCCCCACAACCCTCTTGGACTGGAACAAAGGTGTGTATCTACTCCAGAGTGAACTGTTGATGTGTCACTCCACTGGTAGTGATTGATTTGTGTATCTTTCCCCGAGATGCTGCTACAACTGTTATAATATCTTGACAGGCATCCAGGATATGAGCAGGAATTTTCTTCTTCTCTTTCACCATTGATAGAATATGTTTTGTGACTTCAGCTGCCGGAATGGGGATATACGTCCATTCTGTGCTTGGAGTAGGTGTATGTTCCTGCTCCTGTCCTCCTTTTCATATCAGTGAATCCTGAGAGTACTCAAGTGTGGGGGTAGAGAGTTGAGTCTACCTCCTATTTGTCACCGGATCTTTCCGACTGACTTCTCCGAGTGATACCAAGAGAGACTGTTGGTAGGCTTGAGCAATACTATCAAGTTAATGTGCCTGCTAATTGTACTTCACCGAACATGGTTGATGAGCTCCATCATATGTAGTTAGACGATCCTATTGACTAGATGATGATGTATAAACAGGGGTATGTTCTTGCCTATAGTACTCCACCAGAATTGCTTGGCGGTATTGGCGTGCTGCTGCCAGACGAGTCTACTGGACATCGGGATTAAAACGGATGGTTTTATGTGCTCGCTCGTTGCTTTCAACCAAGTTAGGTTGGTGGACTTCTCCGGAGATGGCAGAGATAAGAACCTACTCACTGTTGATTGGATTTCGCCTCTGGCGGTTCTTCTTGCCTACTCGGGTTCGAGGAACTTGAGCCAAATGCCTGGAAACGATACCTTCATCATGTTGAGGGCGCACTGCCGCATGAGTCTGGCGGTGATTGTTTATGGGAGCCCTCGGGAAGTACTCCTGTCTCCTTGAATTAAGGCCCTGAGGGACCTACTCATTCACCTCTCCAGAATATGGGAGGGAATGGTGATTGTGTTCTAGGGATAACGACCCGAAATGGCTGAAGACGGTAGTTGGCACCACCTGCTTCTTAATCACTGGTTGTCATTGTCCGGACGACCGATGTGAGTTGTTCACATGGAGGGCTTGTTGGGCAGCCTCCAGAGTTTTAATGGTACCGTGTTGATGGTACTCCTTAACCAGCGCATTTGATACCCAGCGTTGAAGACGCTAAGTAGGTGATATCATCCTGAGAGCGGACGATGATCCAGAAGGAGTAGTAGTAGTGGCATTCACAGTAGATGTTTTCACAGAAGACGTATTCACGGATGTGAACTTAAGAGAATGCATTTTGGAAATGCATAAGAACATGGAAAAGTGTGGCTATTTGATATAACATACATAATCAAGATATGTCCAGCTACTACATCTTTTGGATGAGAAAATATGTTATTGATTGCTTTGTTGTCCCTATCATTGAGTTTAAATAGGGGCCTAACAAATAAGCAAAGCATCATTTTAACTAGGTTAAGGATTCACGTTGGGTTCACCATTTTTTGTTTCCCTCTAGAATTGGGGATGAACTCGTTGATTTAAGGTTCAAACATTCCAATAAGTTTCTAATGGGTTTGTTCGTAGAATTGAAAACATCCAAGGATTCCATATTCATTTGGACCTACTTTCCAAAGGCTGACGCTCATTAGTTGTGGACCTATGAGGCTTAGGAATTTGCATTGGTCGAGAGGATGGGAGGTCCGAATCATCACACCTTTTTGAGGGGAATTATTGTCTACTCCGGGACTCTCTTAATAGATTTATGTTTTGTTTGTGAATCCTTTATTAAATTACCAAGTATAAAATGAGCTTTCCTTTAGATTTGACAATCAACGATTGTTATGTTGGAAATTCAAAGAATCTTTTATATGTATTCGAGGTTCTTCATCGATAGAAAATCATCTGTATTTGTTAGATATTCTTAGTCAATGGTATCCTTTAATACATTATATAGAAGTCTCTTGGTCATTATGATAACCATGATGGTTTTAAAGCCACTCAGCGGGGCACTTGAATTTTGTTTTCATTCAGAAGGAAATAGATTATTTCAGAGTTGGGATCGCACCCACAGATGGGATACATATATATCATTGTTTAGAGAAGGAATCAGGACCCACACAGTTCGAGTAAAGAAGTATGAGGTTTATGTATGATTTATGGCTCAAAGAAATATTTCATAATTACTTTTACACTCTAAGATCACGTGAGTCATGCTCGGTGTGAGAAACAAGAGGTATTGATAAAATCAGACAATTGTCCATGAAATATGCAATCAAAAGAAATGATGTAGGGCTTATGTATGTATGATTGTCCAAAAAGATGAAGATTAAGATTTACTTAAGGGATGATATCTAGGAACATGGTCCATAAAGGTATGTGTACTTTATATAGATTGGGATACTCAAATCATGGGGCTTACTCATAAGGAAGATGCTCTAGTTTAAGAGGGGACTTATGATTGGGTTTTACTCCTGAAAAGGAGGCCTAGTTTTAGGAACTTGGGACTAGGGCTTACTCTTGAAAAGGAAGCCCAGGTAAAAGGAATTATGACTTGGGACATACTCCTGAAAAGGAAGCCCAAATTAATGAGTTCTTGGGGCTTACTCCTAAGGAGGATGCCCAGAGAGAAGGTGGCCCAGGTTAAAGTTCTCTCATCTTAAAGGATGAGGTTGAATGAATGAAATCTCTAACTGTAGTGACATGAAAATGTGTAAATCACTTGATTTTGAGAGATGTTCCACAGAATTCCTTTCAGATAAGGAGGTCAATCAAGAAAACATGCCATAAATAGCTTTGAAGGGTGTCTTGAAGACTGAATCATGAATACGAGAGGTGGAATGGCATAAGAGAGGTGAAATGGGAAGGAAGGAAACCCGAAAATATAAGGGTGCACAAGTCCTAGGAGGTCGTGCAAGTACTGCAAGGAAGCGCAATTCATGGTCACGCAAGTATACTTGCGCAACACCTATATACTTGGGAGATGTTTAACCAGTAGGGTAATACTGGGGAGACCTCTGACCAAAGCCTTTATAATTATCCCGAGGTACTTCCAGAAGAGTGGCGCGCAAGATTCAATGAGTAGGTAAGGAGGCGCACAAGTGTGTCCATTTTACTTAAGGGTAAAACACTTAGGCTCACAAGTTTTAGTGAATTATAACTCTTAGACCTTATTCCTCTTGTTTAGAACTTCCATTCTTGGTAAAGAATTACCTTAGAAATGTTTGTAAGACTTGAAGAAGAGACTTGGGCGTTCAGAGCTCTGAATCTGAATTCTGGAAAAAATAATCTTTCAAATGGGGGGCCCACCGGGGGTATTTATAGGATAGAGAAGACCCTGGGCGATTTCCAAAGAGGGCGCACAAGTCACCTACGCGACCACTAGGCAGCGCTCAAGTGTACTTGCACGACTATGCTGGAACTTGTGCGACCTATGGGAAATGTCCTCCTTGTTCATCCTTTTCTCTTTTTTTTATGTTTATTCAAAGGATGAATCTTCTTTGTTTGAGGTATTTTCCCTTTTCATTTCGTTTAGACTCTGTGATGAAAAAGGAGCATCAACACTCATATTTTCAACTTGTGTTTCATCAATTTATGAAACAATATGGGGATTCCTAATTTTGATGCAAAAAATATTTATATATAAAAATGACCATAAGTTGATATATTCATTATCAATATCTCTTGATAATGTAGATATTACTATCATTGTATTTACACTATGTGAATATGGAGATTCAACAAATTAGTTCATAGTAATAATATATATGAATATGGTTATTATTAAAAGACTCCCTCATTTTCCATTTTAGAATAAAAATTTATTAGTGTAAGTGTATTAAAAATTAAATGTGTATTTGGGATATAATATATATCAACTATGAAGTTAATTTGAATGTGAAAGACTATATTACACGTTTTCTATACTAAAAATATTAATATATGATTATGAGTAATTATTAATTAGTGAATCTTTCTAACCAATAGTCATAAATGTTTTATGAATCATTAATAATTTTTATGATAAATTATTAGATAATATTTTTATAAATTTGAAACTATATATTTTCTTAAAAAAATATGATGAAATTATTTAAATATATGATGGAAGTGGTTCAAAAATACAATATTGAATGATTTTCATAACATATTTATTTTTTATGAATGATTAATATTTTTCAATTATGAATAATTATAGAGAATACAAGGATAAATTTTAAATATTTTAAATAACCAAATAATAATGAATATGTGGTTGTAAAGGAAGAGTATTCCAAAAATAAAGGATTTTATTAAATGGAATTTGACAAAATTATTCATTAAACATAAGTTATATGAGATGTAGTGAAGGAATGTATTAAGGGACGATTTCTCTCATGTGTTTCAAATGGGGAAAAATTATAAATTAAAAACCAAATGCTAAAATAAATATTGTGTTGAGGCAGATGAAAAGGTATGGTTTTCTTATAAAAATATTTTTTTAAAATTCAATTAATATTTTTTTTTTATCAAAGTGAATATATTTAAATTTATCAAAATTATGAACATAAATTTAATATATATATATTTGAACTTCATAATATATAAGAGGATAATGATGATTTTTTTTATTTTTTGTGAAATTATTGACAAAATACATATGGAAAATATTAAGGAGGGGCCTCTCTCAATTGAGAAGATAATGAACGGTGTTTCTGAATAAGAAAAAAATTTATTTCTTGATAATGTGACAACTAAATGAATAAATTAAAATGAATTAAAATTTTTATTCAATGAATTATTATATAAAGAATTATATATATTTAATATGATAGAGTGAAATTTTAAATGAAAAGAACTTATTGTTGATAAAAGATATCAATAGATTGAAAATGTTAATAAATAAAGAGATAAAAATGGAATTCTGAATTGAAGATAAAAATAAAGAAAATGACAAAGAGAATTCATCATTAAAATTAAATTAAAATATTATTTAATTTAAAAATATGAAATTCATGTTTTAAAATTTACTTCAACAAGATTATGATTTGATTGACAGAGAATACTTTTAAGGAATATGGCTCTAAAAATGGTGATCATTTTATCGATTAATAAATTATATACTTGAGATGACCAATGAATAACATAAATAACTTTTACATCATTTTTATAATTTATACTTTATACCCTATAAATATATTTATAATCTTAGAACACCAAGGAATAGTTCCATTGATGATTATATATATATATAATATAATTATAGATTTTTTTTGATATATCCTATAAAATTACCTATATAAGACAACCCTATAAAAAAAATCTTGAATGTAATTCCATAGGGATAGATGAAATTAATAAGCAATGATCTAAAATGTTGAGTTAGTGAAAAATTCTCAATAATAAAAAAAATGGTTTGATAATAAGACAAAGTGAAATACATAAAATTAGAGAAATATTAAATTCAAAGCAACCAAGAATCAAATGTATTTTTACATGTTATTATAGAAGGACATATAACCTCTAAATAAAAAATGTTGAATTAATAATATGAGAAAATAATCATAAGCCATGGAGAACAACATAAAAATATGCTATAATTGTAAAATGTGGCTTATAAATGTTTCTAATGTAAATGAATTGTTTATAAAAATGATATTCCATAATTATTAAAAAATATCTTCATAACATACTGGATTTGGACTCACTACATGATTCTTGTAACCAAATTGATCTGACATTTCTCCATTTTTTTCCATTATGGATCCACCATCACAACTAATTTTCTATATTTATTTCATGATATAGATTATTTTACCAAATTAATTAGGGGGAAATATTAGACCCGACTACTTTATAATGATAAGGAATAAAAATGTCATGACCCGTCCCCCAGGGCCCGTATCGCGACTACCCCAAGCCCACCTTCCATAGGCCAGGGGCTGGCAAATAGCACCAAAGACATAAATCTCTAAAGCTAGGAGGACATTGCCTTTATAACTGTAAACTAACACAACCAGAGTACAAGCGGAAGCTAACACTATGTAAAAACTATGTAAAAAGTATTCTGAAAGTAAAGGGGCCATAAATACAAGCACACCAGTAAAGTATAAAGAAAGGACAAAGAGGTACAACTAAAAAGACATACAGATGAAAGGTGTCTAGCAGCTCCTGGATCATCCACCACGGATCCTACCCTAAGTGTAGGTATAGACAGCCTTTTCAGTGCTCCGCATCCTTTCTCCTCCTCTAGGTACCGACTAGTCATGAGGTCCACCTCTAGGTACCGTTCAATCCTCGTACACTCCTCCTTGATTTGCACTGTCCGTCATCTGCATCTAACACAACTAGGTGCGGGCATAGCCCGTGCATGGGTGAGTATAACAATACTCAGTATGTACCCCAATACCCTCAAGGTCTCACAAAATCCATCAAAGATAAACCACAAAGTATGATTTCAACGGATAACCATTACTTAGGTATATGCCCTTACATAAACCTAAGTTATCAAATAACCCATCTCAATCACGAGGAATACACAAAGGTCATTGAATCAGCTCAAACCAGGATTTTCAATATTGAAGCCACTACTGCTGGAGAACTCCTTCTTTGTCGAGTACAGTGGCCCTGTCGCGACTCCGAAGCGCTACTCACTAACCTTAGACGGCTGAGTTAGTCCTCCTATCGAGTACTGCGTGTCTGCTGCCAAACTGAGTGCTCCTCTGCTGTGGGTCTGCCGCCAAACCGGGCGCTCCCCCTAATAGCTGCTTGAGGTACTCCTCCTGTCGAGTACTTTCGGTCTAAAGCCATACCAGGCACTCCGTTCACCATGGGTCTACCGCCAAACTAGGTGCTCTGTCCACTGGGATAGTCGAATAACTCCGAGTCAAATCGGTCAAGTAGTTGTCAGGTATATAGCTACTAGGTCTCTGCACTCGGTCTGCTCATCTCCGAGAGGATCTTCTCCACGAGCTACTGGTCGATACTCCAAGTGTCACAAAGGTTCAGGTGGAAGTATCTCAAAGAACTGCCATGTAATAGTAGTCTCAATGCAACAGATGATGCGTCAATCAGACGCCTGGTCTTAGAGTTATAAGGATTTTAGTCCTAGGGGACTGGTTGGATTCATGTACGAACCAACCTAACCGTGAATCAACAATACCCCGAACTCCAGTGGGGTATACTCAAATGAATGACTATTCTCCAAGATTACCGGCACCATTGACGGTTCGTCAAACAGATGTCCGATGCCAAAGATATAGCTCAAGATGGTAATGGGTCAGTAATGGGACAGGGTCCGGTCCGACCCGGTCGGACAGACTCGGCCCAACCTCGTCGGGGCCGACCCGGTCTGGGTCGACCCAGTCAAACTCGCTGGGTCTAACCTGGCCCATTGGGTGGGTCAGCCCGCTATGTTTTGACCCATTCCGTTGGGCCCGTCCCAGCAGACCGTGAGGGCGGTTCGTCCCGTTAGTTCCCACGTAGGCGGCTCGGTAACTCGACCCGAGAGACTGGGACGGTTCAGACAGCCACATCGCAGGAGTCATTGTGGGTCGTATCGGGAGGCCGGTGGCCAAGAGGCTAGTAGGTAGGCCGCACGAGTTGCGGGCAGGCCGACTGGTCACCGACAGGCCGCAGGTGCACCGGGTAGGGTGCTGGTGGGCCGTGTAGGGCGTGTGGATGCCAGGAAGGTTGCCGGGATGCCGATCAGGGTGCGAGGGCACTGGGAAAGCCACAACAGGGGTGTCGGGCAGCATGCGGGGGCGTCCAGTAGCACGCCTATGGCATCTCGCCTTTTTGTAACATAAACATTCATTACATTATACAAAACCGGGGATCTTTAAGGTTTAGTGTCTTGGAAACTAGGAACTTAAAACATGAAAACATAAAACATTCTTCTTAAACACTTCAAATGCTTATCCTTATGTTCATCCTAGGTTCATTACAGCATCTCATAACCTGGGGACATACATCAAAAGAAAGGGTGAGCAGAAGGCCCAGTATGGGAAACAGGTGGAAACATTTAGCATGCGATCTTGAGATACATCAACAATGTCATGAAAAAGAACTTTAAGGCATGTGAAAGAAATCATGAGGAATATCATAATAAAAATAAGGTATTTCATAACTTGAAGATGTGGCTACAACATTTAACATTGAAAATCATTTCTGTTTCACCAAGGTCCATCCCCAAGGCATCATTAAAAAATTACCAAGGTTATTCACCAAGGTGTCTTTAAAAAATGGTCATCTCTAGAGATTAAGTCTTTACCCAATGAATTGGAGAACTATCTGGGCGCACCCTTAATTTGTCATTATTATCATGTGAGCCACATATATCATCATCAATCATTTCATAAAAAACCCATATAGCATAAAATAAATGGGTTTCATTTGAAAATCATAACGTTTTAAAAACTGCTTTAAAGACATGATCTTTATGTCACTTTAAACCCACAGAAAGGGAAAGAGGGTCTAATGTATGTAAATCAAAGAATTTAAAATTGAAAATATTGGTATATATGTGAATACACATTTATAAGAAATATATTTGAGTATTAACTTAATAAAATAAATTAATTTTAGAATAATAGAGAGACATTTTGAGATGAAAATTCTGCAGCATAACGACTATGTTAAGAGGTTTTAAAAAACATTGAAATGAAAGGGGACATGGGTCACCAACTCATAAATGATCCATAAAATAGTAGGGAGACAGAATATAAAGGATTTAAGAACATGGTAATGAAATTTTAAAGATATAACATATTAAATGAAGAACATGAAAGGAAGACAAAAATAAGATTTCTCTTATGAAAATTCGGCAGCCTAACAACGTCACCTAAACTTCAAAAAAAATGAATTGATGAGATCAAATAGGGTATATCATCATATGAACATGAAAGATCAGAATGATAGATATAGAGATAATACCCCAACAAAATAAAAAGGAACTTTAAAGACTTGACATGAAAGTAGAACTTTGAAAAATGAGAAAGGTGAATGGATCCCTTAAAAATTCGGCAGCCTAACGGTGTCACCAAAACTTCAACAAAAATGAATTGATGATATCAAATAGGGTCTCTCATGATATGAACATAAAATATTAGTATGATATATATAGAGAAAATACCCCAACATAACAAAAAGTAACTTGAAAGACTTGACATGAAAGTAGAACTTTGAAAAATGAGAAAGGTGAACGCATCCCTTAAAAATTCGGCAGCCTAACGACGCCACTTAAACATTCTTAAAATGAATTTATGAGAGAAACAGGGTGTCTCTCATCATATGAACATGGAAAGGGACTTAAGAGGGATATAAAAGAACATCCTCCAACATAATGTCATGGAGCATAAAAGAAATGACATAAAAGAGATTACTTGAAAAGAAAGGGAGAAGTAGGATCCCTTACCTTAAACGTAACTCTTAAAACTCCATGGTTGGGACCTTGAGGGCTTGGGGGAACCTTGGGAGGACTCCTTGGGAGGTAAGGAGACCATAACTTTGTTGAGGATGATTTTTGGAGTCAAATGGATTAGCGGATGGCTTGGTATTTATAGGGAAAGTGGGGAGACAAGACATTAATGGCCAAGGGACACCTCATTGGTGGTTTTGGAAAAACCATGGGCTTGCCCGTGATATTTTCCCATAGTATTAGCCACATTGGACACCACATACCTTATATTACTATTCATAAGTCGACAATATTGATTACAAAATTAATACATCATTTATTGATGTCATTAAACAGTCGTAACTTAAAAACTGGATTTTCACTATTCTTTGAAAATTCAACTTTCTCAGAAAAATCCCAAAATTTCACCTTAACCAAATATCGATGCGATGATTTAAAAAATGAACTCCATTTTATAAAAATAATTTGCTAAATATTTTTAATTTAATTTTTAAATAAATACACTATTCACCGAAAATTCATTTTTTTCAGAAAAATCCCCAAAAATTACCTTAGCATAATATCGATGTTCTGAATTCAAAAATAAAGTCCATTTTATAAAAATATTTTTTCTAAATATTTTTAATTTAATTTTTAATTAAAAAACACTATTCACCCGAAAAAACTAATATTTGACTAATAATTTATGAAACCGTTATTTAATCATTTTATTGAATCACATTACTTAATCAAGGTGCCTATATTATATTAATAATTTCATTAAGTTAGATTACTAATCAATTTGGTCACATTACTAATCCTAAGCATAAAATCACTATTCATAATTTACTATTCATCAAAAATTAAGTTGATCTTATTAGACTCTAAATTTCATACTGAACAGATTTGTAGAAGACCATTTTTTGAAAATCATTACAAATTTTTAATTATTTAAGGTTTACATAAACATTTTTAAAATATCCTTTCTCTAAAATTAATCAAAAATATGAATACTATATTTATCCGGACATTTAAAAATTCATAAAATTCATCATAAGATGAAATAATTTTTTTTATTTAAAACAAAGGATTACACAAGGCAGTTACGGTCTCCATACATAGCCCCGTATAACCCCAGCATAGGACCTAAGTGTAAGTTGTGCTATGGTGAGAGAATCTGAGGGTGGATCAGCCAACATTGCACGAGTAGTAATTTCTATCAGTTTCAACTTCTCACGAAGGCGATTCCATTCTAGCTTCACACGATGAAGTTTGTCTTGGGTTCGGTCCAGAGAAAAGCCCAGTGGTGCTACCTCCTTTCCAAGTTCCTTTAGATGGGTTTCGATTAGACCGAGACTACCGGATGAGGCCATCAAATCTTATTTCTATATTAATTAACCAAGATCACTTGTATTTAGGGAAAATAATCGAAACATTTAGTTTCCAGCAGTCATATTGACCAATGTTCATATAATAGTCAAAATCCAACGGTCTCATTTTAATTATACTCATGTTATCAAATGAAACAGTATTGTTGATTATAAAAATAAAATAACACAAAAAATTAGGAAACAAGATTTATTCAAAATTTTGGGTCGTTACAATCTTCCCCCCTTAAGAAATTGCGTCCTCGCAATTTTTAAAATTGGGTTTTGAAATTTCATTGAAAGTTCCACATCGGAAAAGGAGTCAGTAAAACTATTACTTTAAAAGAAAGAAAGGGAAGTACAAAGGTCACCCGAGTTAACCCACACTAGGATTCCATGTAGGAAAACTTGGACATGGAGGAGAAAACAAAGGGTCAAGTTCTGAGGGAGAGTGATAGAAAACATGATTAGGAGAAAGTTAACCATAAGAAAATCACAAACTTATGATGTGTGTAAATGGTCTTTGATTATCCTGTAGGAAATGTAAACCAACAAAATTTTTGTTTTACGTTCCTTTTCACAATTTTGAGGAATTTATTTTCTACATAGAATAAAAACATATGGAAATATACCTACCTTCAAGTAGAGTTTCATCATTTAATAAGTTTCTACCAAAAATAATCTTTTCTCCAAACTATGAGCATTCAAAAATAGTTGGTCTCATCAAAACACAAGAATCATCTTCTTTAGAGTCACATAATCCACAAAAGATTAACTATCAGTTTCTTCTATCTTTAAACATTATCCCAAAAATAGAAAGGGTAAGATAAAACAACTCTTAAAAAAAAGAATCCCATAGGAAGGGAAACTACTTTTAAATCTTCAATGTTCCTTGGTACTACCCAAAGTTCATCATAGACCATTCTATAATTAACTGTCCTTAAAATTCCTCAAAATAAACCAAAATAAGATTGAAACACAATTATAAGAACGATCTCATAACATAGTCTTCCAAGATAGAATTTATCGTTCATCTCCAAACAACAACCACCACTCTTATCATCTTATAAAAAAAGTAACTAACCAAATCACATTTTCCCCAAGATAGGTTAATCATTTCCATATGTAACATAAATTACTATAAGTTCGCCTTAAATTCACCGATTGTTCAAAATATAAGTCAACCTTTACTCCTCAATGAAAATAACATAGTAATCTATTTACCTCGATCAAATAGGGTTCCCAAAATAATGAACGTCTTCCAAAATAATAATCATCTTTTAATCCCCTAATCACCCTTTTTTTAAAGAAGAATAGCTTCACTACATCATGTGGTACATAACAATAGATGTTTTCCTTAATGATATAAAATCATCTTAGGTAGTGACTCGATGATCTTAGAAAACATAAAATATATGCTCATAGAGCACGAACTAAAATACAACAAGACATAGACAATTATTGCGAAGAAGTTACATGTACATCAATAATCATGATCCTTCTTAGCATAGGACTTGCATTGTTCCCTTGTCCTAGAATATTGTTGATGCTCATCATTCTTCTCGACCATTCCAAGAGGGCATTGCCTTGGATAATGTCTATCTTCTCCACATTTACGACATCGAAATGTATAAGGTACATTAGATTGAACCTTATCTCCATACATCACATTATCCATTTTTAAAGCAATTGGATACATTATGCCCTATCTTCCCACACTTAAAACATCTCCCGGTTCCTTTGTGACATTCTCCTCGGTGCCTCTTCCCACACTTTTTTCAAAAAAGAAATTGGGTCTTGTTTCCCTTATCAACTTTTTTAGATGAACATCCTTGAGACTTTTTCTTCTTCTTCCTTGATGAATTTGGGCATTCAACTAGGTACCAATTATTAATTGTGATTTTTGTTAGCCGGTTTGGCATAATCACAATATGTTCAACTTTATATCTCATCATCTCTATCACATTAATGGGGAAATCATCACATTTCCTATCACATTGGTTGTTGGGACATGTTCTTCTATTTCCCACCATTAACTAAGAAAATAAAGTATAATTAGGGGCTTAAATACTTTTCCAATAATCATTAAAAGGACACTTTAACAATATAAGGATAAACTTGTAGAAGAAAAGTATATACAAACTTGTGATCCCCTAGGTTCCAATCCAGGTTATCCATGATCATATATTCTTATGTGAATCTTTATTTTATTTTATCTTTTCCCTTTAATAATGGTTCATACTAAGCTTATGAATTTACCAAACATATCCCCCGGGAGTGTCGTAACCAAGAGTGCAGCAAGGCCCATTGTCGTGTACCAGTTCCTATTTGATTCTCGCTCAAAGAGGTATTTTTGGGTTTTACCCCTATGTACATCTGTGCCAGAGCCACCTCTACCTGCTCGTATCCAGACAATGATTTATTTTCTTGGAAATCCCTTACTCAATACTCACCAAAATACCACGAAGATTTCCTATATTTAAAATTTTCTATAGGGTTCTTCCTAGAGTTTTCATATCCTAATTTCCACAAATAACTAAACCATATTTTGATTCCAACTATGGCATCCCGCCTTTTTGTAACATAAACATTCATTACATTATACAAAACCAAGGATCTTTAAGGTTTAGTGTCTTGGAAACCAGGAACTTAAAACATGAAAACATAAAACATTCTTCTTAAACACTTGAAAGGCTTCTCCTTATGTTCATCCTAGGTTCATTACTGCATCTCATAACCTGGGGACATACATCAAAAGAAAGGGTGACCAGAAGGCCCAGTAGGGGAAAAAAGGGGAAACAATTAACATGTGATCTTGAGATACATCAGCAATGTCATAAAAAGAACTTTAAGGCATGAGAAAGAAATCACGAGGCATATCATAATAAAAATAACGTATTTCATAACATGAAGATTTGGATACAACATTTATCATTGAAAATAATTTCCGTTTCACCAAGGTCTATCCCCAAGGTGTCATTAAAAAATTTCCAAGGTTATTCACCAAGGCGTCGTTAAAAAATGTTCGTCTCAAGAGATTATGTCTTTACCCATTGCATTGGATCACTATCAGGTCACACCCTTAATTTTTCATTATTATCATGTGAGACACATATATCATCATCAATCATTTCATAAAAAACCAATATATAATAAAAGAAATGGGTTTCATTTCATAATCATAACGTTTTAAAAACTACTTTAAAGACATGATCTTTATGTCACTTTAAACCCACTGAAAGGGAAAGCGGGTCTCATATATGTAAATACTAGAATTTAAAATAGAACATATTGGTATATATGTGAATACCAATTTATAAGAAAGAGTTTTGAGTATTAACTTAATAAAATAAATGAATTTGAGAATAAGAGAGAGCCATTTTGAGACGGAAAATCTACAGCATAACGACTATGTTATGAGGTTTTAGAAAACATTGAAAAGAGAGGGAACGTGGGTCACCCACACATAAATGATCCATAAAACAGTATGGTGACAGAATATAAAGTATTTCAGATCATGTTAATGAAATTTTAAAGATATACCATAGGAAATGATGAACATGAACGGAAGACAAAAATAAGATTTCTCTTATGAAAATTCGGCAGCCTAACGACATCACCTAAACTTCAACAAAAATGAATTGACGAGATCAAATAGGGTCTCTCATCAAATGAAAATAAAAGATCAGTATGATAGATATTTATATCATACCACAACATAATAAAAAAAACTTGAAAGACTTGACATGAAAGTAGAATGTTGAAAAATGAGAAAGGTGAATGAATCCCTTAAAAATTCGGCAGCCTAACGACGCCACCTAAACTTCAACAGAAATGAATTGACGAGATCAAATAGGGTCTCTCATAATATGAACATAAAATATCAGTATGATATATATATATATAGATCATATCCCATCATAATAAAAATGAACTTGAAAGAATTGACATGAAAGTAGAACTTTGAAAAATGAGAAAGGTGAATGAATCCCTTAAAAATTCGGCAGCCTAACGGCACCACTTAAACTTTCTTAAAATGAATTTATGAGAGAAAGAGGTGGTCTTTCATCATATGAAAATGAAAAGGGAAGTAATAAGAATATAAAAGAGCATCCTCCAACATAATAGCATGGAGCATAAAAGAAATGACATAAAAGAGATTACTTGAAAAAAAAGGGAGAGGTAGGATCCCTTACCTTAAACGTAACTCTTAAAACTGAAAGGTTGGGACCTTGAGGGCTTGGTGGAACCTTGGGAGGACTCCTTGGGAGTTAAAGAGACCAGAACTTTGTTGAGGATGATTTCTGGAGTCGAATGGATGAGAGGATGGTTTGGTATTTGTAGGGAAAGTGAGGGGACAAGGCATTAATGGCCAAGGGACACCTCATTTGTGGTTTTGGCAAAACCATAGGCTTTACCATGGTATTTTCCAATGGTATTGGCCACTTGGGACAAATCATACCTTATCTTACTATTCATGAGTCGAACATATTGATTACATACTTAATACATCATTTAATGATGTCATTAAACACTGGTAACTTAAAAACTGTATTTTCACTATTCATCGAATATTCAACTTTCTCAGAAATATCTCAAAATTTTACCTTAACCAAATATCGATGCTCTGATTTCAAAAATGAACTACATTTTATAAAAATAATTTTCTAAATATTTTTAATTTAATTTTTAAATAAATACACTATTCACTGAATAATTCATTTTTTTTTCAAAAAAAATCACCAAAAATTACCTTAGCATAATATCGGTGTTCTGAATTCAAAAATAAAGTATATTTTATAAAAAAATTTCTCAATATTTTTAATTTAATTTTTAATTAAAAACTCTATTCACCCGGAAAAACTTATACTTGACTAATAATTTATGAAACCGTTCTTTAACCATTTTATTGAATCACATCACTTAATCATGGTGCCTAGATTATATTAATAAATTATTTAAGTGAGATTACTAATCCATTTGGTCACATTACTAATCCTAAGCATAAAATCACTATTCATAATTTACTATTCATCAACAATTATGTTGATCTTATTAGACTCTGCATTTCGTACTGGACATAATTGTAGAAGACCATTTTTTGAAAATCATTACACATTTTTAATTATTTAAGGTTTACATAAACATTTTTAAAATATCTTTTCTCTAAAATTCATCAAAAATATGTATACTATATTTATCCGGACATTTGAAAATTCATAAACTTCATCATAAGAAGAAATGAAAATTTTTATTTAAAACAAAGGATTACACAAGGTAGTTACGGTCTCCTTACAGAGCCCCTTATAACCCCAGCAGAGGACCTAAGTGTAAGGTGTGATAAGGTGAGAGAATCTTAGGGTGGCTCAACCAACATTGCACGAGTAGTAATTTCTATCAGTTTGAACTTCTCATGAAGGCGATTCCGTTATAGCTTCACATGATGATGTTCGGCATGAGTTTGGTCCAGAGAAAAGCCCAGTGGTGCTACCTCCTTCCCAAGTTCCATTAGATGGGCTTCGATTGGCCCGAGACTACTGGATGGGGACATCGAATCTTCTTTCTATATTAATTAACCAAGTTCACTTGTATTTAGAGACAATAATCGAAATGTTTAGTTTCCAGTGGTCATATTGTACAATGGTCATATAATAGTCAAATACCAACGGTCTCATTTTAATTATACCCATGTTATCAAATGAAGTAGTTTTGTCGAGTATAAAAATAAAATAACACACAAAATTAAGAAACAAGATTTATTCAAAATTTCGGGTCGTTACAGTGCCAGGGAGCCGGGCAGCAGCGCGGGGCCACCGGGGGCGCTTGGTAGGGCGGAAGGGTGCCACTGGGTGCACCAGGCAGCGCAGCAGGGCCGGGAAACATGCCGGAGGAGCGGGCGGTGTGCTGATGGGGTGCGGGCAGCACGCCGGCGCGGCGCAGCGGGCCATCTGGAGGGCCGCGGAGTAGCGCGTGGGGCGCGGGTTGGGCGCCGCATTGCCGATGGTGTATGGAAGGATGTACTGGTGTGCCGCGGGGCGGAGCGCTTCACGGAAGCCGCGGGTTGCACGACCATTTGTCTTTTCCACCACCATTGCCTCTTGCTTCATCACCAAGCCGTAGAACAAACAAAAAAGAAAAATGCAGAGGGTGTCAGTGCGTGTTAGTTGGCCCGCACCGTCCGTATTTAGAGGGTGATAACATTTGGCTCACTGAGTGAAGAAGAAAGTTCAACAATACGTCCAAAATAAACCCTTATCATTCTTTGAAGAAACAAGGATAAAGGATACAATTTCAACATGAATAAACCCCCTACCTTTTGATTAATGGGCGATCGTTCATTGACGTTGCGGTAGGATGGAAGTAGATCCGTTGTAAATGATCACGTCCCATGTCCAAGGGGTCTGGGGAAGAAGGTCGGAGAAGAAGATTGTTGCTGGCGTTCTTCACGTTCTTCGTGTTCTTCATTGGGAGGGGCGTAATCCTCCAAGTGTTGGGCGAAAGTCTCTATGCCAGCATTTCACGGCTTGATGAAGCCATCCCAAAACCTTCCCCCAAGCTTCATTTATATAGGAGTGGGAGGGTTTTTCTAAAATCATGTTGGCACATAATTCAAATTGTACAATTAACCAACCCGGCTCCACCACATTAATTGCACGAGGGGTGTCACAATTAATTTGGAGGATGTAAAGAGGCTCCCCTTAATTAATTCACATGCGTTGGCGCAATTAATTAAGGGAGATTCTAAAAATTCAAAGAGGAGGTTTTGGCCATTCAAAGGGATGTTGGTGACATCATTAATAGGGGGAGTTGAGAGGTTATGGTGTCCTCCCATTAATACAGGTAAGGTGGCCACGTGCGGTCCCCACCACATTTAACCTCACATTGGAGATTCGTTTTTGGTGGGACCCACCACCATAACCTCACATGGGAGGTTAAGGCGTGGTGGTCCCACCACCAACTCCCAAGTGGAGGTTCCAACTACCCGTACTCACATGGCGGCTGAAATAAAATAAAGTGTGGCTACACTTTATTTTATCATTTTTTTTAAAATCCCAAATCTAACATTTATTCCCGACCATCCACCGTCGAGGTGAATGTCTTCATAAGAAAATATTGGCACTGTGATTTCAATGGTTCTCTCGGATTTCAATTCCGAGCAACGGTTCAAAAGTTATAAAACGTCATTCACAAGAATACTGAACATACTCGAAAAAAAGTTCGGAAAATTAATATCAGTCACCCTCGACCAACTACCATCGAGATTAGGCTCTACCTAGGTGAAACACGCCACAATTAACCCAACGGTACTCTCATATTTTCAAGCCGAGTTACCATTTAGATGTTATGAATTTTATAATAAAATAATTGTCACTTATTTATTTTATTTGCGGCCCAATACTAAGTTTTTCTGGTGGTCTGTGCCATCCAATGTTAGTATCTTCATAAATAAATCATGCCCTCACAAATTCAGAGGTGGTCTCAGATTTTTAATCTAAGCTACCGTTTGTGTGTTATAAGCATTTCAAAAATAAAATAATTTATTTAATTAGTTTATTTACGGTTATGCCATTTTTGAGATTTCTCAGAGGAGGCCCGCGCCGACTAAACATAAGTCACGCCTGGGGTAAAACCACCATCCTGAGTGCAACGGCGCTGTCATATTTCTGATCTGAGAAACCATTTAAGAGTTATTCCACTTTTTTATGAAAACTGCTTACGCATAATAATTTAAGCTTTACAAAACATTGACGGATCATTTCGGGCACTCCGGGCCTCAGAATCACGCTCCGTTTGAAACTGCGGACTCGTAAAATTACAATGTACTAAAAAAAATCCATAGGAACTCCAGGTCATTACATTATCCTCACCTTAGGGACTTAAATATCTGTAAGCTACAACTCAATCTATGGGAACAAAAGGAGGTACTGGGAACGCATATGAGCCTCCCACTCTCATGTGCTCTCCTGAAGGTTCCCGTGATACCAGTGAATGTGCACTAGAGGAATCGAACATACACGTAGTACTCGCTCCTATCGACCCTTAATCTCTACTAGAACATCCGTGAATGTCGCCTAGTCATCGATGTCCATCTCCCTGTGGTCGATGACGTGGGACAGGTCGTGCACGTATCTCCTCATCTGAGATACGTGGAAGATGTCATGAACCCGAAGTAGCTAAGGTGGAAGAGAAAAGCGGTAATACACCTCTCCAACTCTACTAAGTACCTGGAATGGTCTGGTGAATCTTGTAGATAGATTGCCACCTCGGCCAAATCTCTATAGACCTCATCGAGGTGAGACCCATAGAAAGACGTGGTTGCCATCCTCGAACTCCAGAGGTCTCCATCAGTATATGACTTCTGCCTACTCTATGCAGTCTTCATCGACTCCTGGATGATTTGTAAATTCGTTGTGGTAGCCCATACCATATTGTTCAGTAGGAAGTGGTCCGACTTGGTGAGTCGGTCGACGATCACCCAAATCGAATCATGATTCCTAAATGTACGTGGAAGACCCGTCAAAAAATCCATGGATATACCATCCCATTTCCACTCTGGGAACTCTATGGGTTGAACCAAGCCTACTGGTACCTGGTGCTTTGCCTTCACTTTCTAACAATTGAGGCATCGAGAGACAAACTCTGCTACATCCTTCTTCATACCTGGACACCAGTTCTGTCGTCAAAGGTCCTGGTACATCTTCACCACACCTAGATGCAATGCTAGAGGGGATGTGTGAAACTCCCTCAAAACATCCCCCTGAAGTGAAACTGGTACCATGGCACGTCCTCTAAAGAGTATGAGGTACTCCCCACCTTTAAGATATACATCAGATGCTTTAATTGTGTATATCTGAGCACATCGCGTCTCGTAGTCGGCGTCCCCATGCTGCCCCTCCCTAACTCTCTATAGAAGTGGGGGAGTGATAGTTAGAGACTATAGATAGGCTGCTCCACCCCTATCCACAAAGGATATATGTATGGCAGCTAGCTGCTCTGTCACCTCTCCTAGCAGCTGAATGCTAGTCCTCCTACTGATCACCTCTGCAACAACGTTCCTCTTCCCAAGAGAATAGACTATCTCAAAGTCATTATCTTGGAGGAACTGAAGATATTGCCGCTGTCTCAGGTTCAGGTCCTTCTTAGAGAAAATATACCTGAGACTCTTGTGATCAGAGTACACAGTAAAACGTTCTCCCATTAGATAGTGCTTCCACGTCTTCAAGGAGAAGACCACTACTGCTAACTACAGGTCATGGGTAGCGTAGTTCTGCTCATGTTGTCTCAGCTGCCAAGAACTATATGCAATCACTGCTCGGTCCTGCATCATGAAACACCCATGTCCGGTCCCTGAAGCATCCGAGTAGACTACGTATCCTACACCTTCCACTAGAAGCCTCAAGATGGGGGAACTAGTCAGCCTTTACCTCATCTCCTGAAAGCTCTGCTGGAATCTCTCCAACCACACGAAGGGTTTCCCCTTCTTTGTCAAGGCTGAAATTGGTGCTGCATCTCTGGAGAAATCTGGAACGAATCTCTAGTAGTATCCATCCAAAGCAGTCGTCCCTCCCCCTTTTGAGGGGTAATCCTGGAAACATCTTTTGAAAATATGTCCACATGTTCTGTCACTCTTGTTTGGAAATGAAAACTCTTAAATCCTACTGCCATGAGGGTAAGGCTGGCCGACTCAAGAGTGATCGACTGGACCCTCCTATGAATGAGTTTAACAAGATGCCTAGGTTTTCTTTTTCTCTCCAACTAAGGAAAAACCTCATACCAACGTTGTAGATAACCACAAAATTTTGGCCTAATATAGTCAATCTATGTATGAACTGTGGTTACCCACTCTATACCCAAAAAAACATCGTAAGGCCTCGACACTTCCACCAAGTGGTTCCCACTGAAACTCTCGCCTCAAGGGATAGATCACACCGTCAGCGTATGTGTGATTATTGAGTGTCCTTATAATGGTATCTACAGACTTGAGGGCCAAGTCAATGGTTTAACCGGAAACTCTAGGTCTGGGACACGATTCGTGGAAGGAAGGAAGGATTGGTGCCCATGTCTATTGATACGAAAACTAGTAGTAGACACCGACCGTACCTCGAATAACTCCTAGAGCCCTTGGGTCACACTGTTTGACCGCATGTAGCTACTTTCTTCCCCTTACCTCTAGCTCCATGAGCCTGGAGGTGACTACAAAGGTGGGTGGTTGTAACATGTCGAAATGTACACTACCTCATGATGCTCTACTAGCTCTGCTTCCAGGTCTGCTGCCCTGAAGATTCATCTATCCTCTTCTCAAAACATTTTTTCATGCTCAAGTCTCTTAGACTAGTGTTGGTTTCCTGTATTCCCACTCTTAACATTCACAGGATGTATCCGGTCTGCCAGAGAACATTCAACAACAATGGTTCTCTCTAGAATCCTAAGATAAGTATAAATGCGTAGAGGAAATGTCCTGGATCAGATGTCCTTTAAACACACCTCGCTCAGAATTTCGAGCCATAAAGCACTAATCATACCATATTCATCATGTATTAGGAATGATCGATATGACTCAATGAATACTCAGTTACCGACACGTCATCCTGATGAAGATATAGAAGTTCTAGGGAACTCTCACCCACTTCCTCAAGCCAGTCCTTAGCTACTTGTGAGTCGGGATCTCCTAGGAATCTGAGTGGTATCTAATGCTGATACACGTGTAAGGCACTAAACCTACTAGTGTCCTCTACCGGAACCTCTGGTTGCAACTGCTGACCAACATGCAGGGATATAGCTGACACACTACTCAGAGGTATTATCTCAGGTAATGGTCCACGTATAGAAGTCCCATCACATTGATGACCAACCTCTTGGTCACTCACTAGAAAACACTAGAAATCACCTCCAACTAGTCCTCTACTACTTGGGAATCTGTCTCACACCGAAACCTCAGATGCCTCTGCCGTTGGAACTTGTGCAATGCGCTCAGTCAGCGTGCACCATCCTCCAATGCGGCTGGTGGAATTTTCCGCCCAATAGGTGGTGGTGCTGCTGGTACCCCACCGAAAGGTTCCAACATAGTAAGAGGGCCCTGCACCGGAGCCTCGTCACTCTGTGGGTCATCATTGTGTACTCTCTCGGAACTCTAACTGTCTGTATGTGTGGAGGCATCCTGAAAGAACAGATGCGACACGGTCAAAAGACTATACCTGATGAGCTGACCTAGTTTGAGTTGACTTAAAGAAAACTTTTGAAAACACACTTGCAATCAGTGTTTTCGTGCACTGAGTCGGAAATCAGAAGTTAGGGTCCTAGTGTATGGATACGTCGACTGCCACACCAACACCGAACTCCATGAATTGAAAACCACACTCGGTACCCTTAACACTCTTGGTTCACAGAAAAGAAATATCAGAGTCCTATGTTCTGCGGTAGAACTGAAACATCTGATACCAATTTGTCACGACCTGTCTCCTGGGTCCCGTATCGTGACTACCCCAAGCCTGCCTTCCATAGGCCATGGGATGGAAACTAGCACCAAAGGCATAAATTCCTAAATATGAGAAGTTATTTCCTTTATAACTGTAAACAAACACAACAAGAGTACAAGCGGAAGCTAACACTAAATAAAAACTGTGTAACAAGTATGCAGGAAGTAAAGGGCCCAAAATTAAAATCCCAATAGTAAAGTACAAGGAATGGACAAAAAAGTATAACTTAAAAGACAAATAGCTGGAAGGTTCCTTGTAGCTTCATGATTGTCCACCACAGATCCTACCTGAAGTGTTGGTACATATAGCCTCCTTAGTGCTCCATGTCCGTCCACCTCCTCCAGGTACCGACTCGTCGGGATGTTCACCTTCGGATATCGTACAGTCCTCGTACACTCGGCCTCGATCAGCACTTTCCTTCATCTGCATCCACCACAACGAGGTACATGCATAACCCATGCAGGGGTGAGTATAAAGATACTCAGTAGGGACCCCGAGACACTCAAGGTCTCACAAAATCCAACAAGGATAAACCACAATTTATGATTTCAACGGATAACCATTACTTAGGTATATGCCCATACATATACCTAAGTTATCAAGTAACCCATATCAATCATGATGAATACAAAAAGGTCATTGAATCAGCTCAAACCAGGATTTTTATTATCGAAACCAAGGCTGCAGGAGAACTCCTCCTCTATTGAGTACTGTTGCCTTGTCGCGACTCTGAGGCGCTACTCACTAACCATAGACTTCTGAGCAACTCCTCTTGTTGAGTACCGCAGGTCGGCTACCAAACCTGGCGCTCCTCCGCTGTGGGTCTACCTCCAAACCGAGCACCCCCCCTAATATCCATCAGTGGTAATCCACCATTAGAGTACCGTGGGTATGCTACCAAACTAGGCACTCCGTCCGCCGGGGGTCTGCCATCAAACTGGGCACTTCGTCCACTGGGCTAGTCGAATCACTCCGAGTCGAATCGGTTAACCAGTCATCAGGCCTACAACTATTGGGTCTCTGAAATCCGTATTCTCGTCTCCAGGAGGATCTGCTCCATGTGCTACTAGTCGATAGTCCAAGTGTCATGAAGTTTCAGGTGGAAGCATCTCAAGGGACCCCCACGTCATTAGGGTCTCAATGAACATACTACACGTCAATCAGATGCCCGATCTTTGAGTTATAAGTATTTTAGTCCAGGGGGCCCGGTTGGATTCATGTACAAACCAACCTGACCGTGACTCAACTATACCCTAAACTCTATTGAGGTATACTCAAAGGAACAACTATGATCCAAGAATACCGGTGCCGCTGAAGGTCCGTCGAACGGACGTCCAGTGACAAAGATATGGCCCAAGAAGGTAATGGGTCAGTAATGGGTCCGGGTCTGGTCCGACCCGGTCGGACCGACTCCAAACAACCTGGTTTGGGCCGACCTGGTTTGGGTGGAACCAGTCAGACTTGCTGGGTCTAACCCGGCCCATTGGGCGGTTCAACCCACTATGTTTTGACCCGTTCTGCTGGGCCCGACCTAGCGAACCGCGAGGGCAGTTGGACCGATAGTCGCCACATAGGCGGCTTGGTAACTCGGCCCAGGAGACCGGGTTGGTTCGTCCAGCGACATCGTGGGGGATGCCGCAGGTCAGCTCAGGAGGCCGGTGGCCGGGAGGCCAGCAGGCAGGCTGTGCGGGGCGCGGGCAAGCCGGCTGGTCACCGACAGGCCGCAGGTGCACCGGGTAGGGTGCGGTTGCGTCGGGTAGGGCACGTGGATGTTGGGCAGGTTGCCGGAATGCCGGGTAGGGAGCCGGGGCACTGGGCAACCCACGACAAGGGTACCGGGTAGCATGTGGGGGCACCGGGTAGCGCGCCAGGGTGCCAGGAAATGGCACGGGGCCACCGGGGGGCCTGACAGGGTGGAAGGGCACCGCTGAGTGCGTCACGTAGTGCGACAGGGCGCCGACAAAGCCGAGCAGCATTCCGGGCAACAGGCTGGGGGAGCGGGCATCGCGCTAGCGGGGCACAGGAAGCGCGTTGGCGGGGCGCGGGCACCGTGCCAGCGTGGCGCGGCGGGTTGTTGGGAGGGCCGCGGAGCAGCGCAGGGGGCGTGGGTCATGCGCCGCTTGGTCGGTGGTGTTCGGCCGGGTGCACCGGTGCGCCGCGGGGCGGTGTGCTTCCTGGAATCCACGTGTCGCGCAATCTTTGTCGTGCCGCCACTATTTCCTCCTACATCATCGCCAAGTCGTAGAACAATGAAAAACAAAAAAATCGGAGGGTGTTGGGACGTGTTAGTCGGCCTGCACCGTCCGCATTTAGAGGGTGATAGCATTTAGAACACGAAGTAAAGAAGAAAGTTAAACAATACATCCACAATAAACCCTTATCATTTTTTGAATAAGGAATGATAAAGGATACAATTTCAACATGTATAAACCCCATACCTTTTGATTAACGAGCGATCATTCTTTGATGTTGCAGTAGGTTGGCCGTCGATATGTGGTAGACGATCATGTCCCACACTGAAGGGGTTCAAGGAAGAAGTTCAGAGAAGAAGATTGTCGTCGATATTCTTCGTGTTCTTCGGATTCTTTGTTGGGAGGGACATAACCCTCGAAGTGTTGGGTGACGCGTCTCTTTTCCAGCATTTCGCCGCTTGATGAAGCCATCCAAAAACCTTCTCCAAGAATACATTATATAGGAGAGGGAGGGGTTTTCTGAAATCACATAGGCATGTAATTGAAATGGAAGAATTAATTAACCCGAATCCACCAAATTAATTGCATGAGGGGTGTCACAATTAATTTGGTGGATGTCCAGAGGCTCCCCTTAATAAATTCACACGCGTTGGTGCAATTAATAAAGGGATATGCCACAAATTCAAAGAGGAGGTTTTGGCCATTAAATCTATAAGAACCCAGTTTTTGCTGTGAAAGACTTTGGAATATTCTTGATGATATTCCAGAGCATCTCCTTCAGACGGCGTGCGATTCTGAGCCCCAGAGTGGCTGGAATTAAATTTTCAATGCGTTCACACTGGAAATGATAAATAAATGGGATAAATCATAAGCAGAGCTTCAAATCAGAGATCTGAGTGTATGGATGGGCCCGGAATGGGGTATTTACCCTAGGAATGACATAAAACTTGTCGGTGCGGGATGTTTGGACCCCTCGCCCGCTTCTGAAACGTTAAACGGATTAAATTAATTAATTAATTTGTTTGATGTTGAAATGAAGCTATCTCTTAAACGGTGGCTTGGATTGGGAAACCGAGTGCACCATTGACTTCAGAGCGTTCCGTTTACACTAGGATGGGTATAGGTTTCGCGGGCGCGGGCCGTTTCTGAAAAATGGCTCCAGGGGCATTTTCGTAATTTGGCAGCCTCAGACGTTCAGTTTTATAACTTTTGAACGGGGTCTTGGATTAAAATTCTAAGACCGCTGTTGCACTCGGAGCATGGTTTTTAGCCTAGGGGAGTCTTAACCCCGACCCTGCCGCAATTTTGGGTTCGGGGCTGTCGGGCGGGCGTTAAGTGATTTGTACTTAAACACCCCCACCCCGCTTCTTCTTCTTCTTCCTCTTCTTCCTCAAACCCTCCCCTCCCCTTCACCTCCGGCGAGGTAGCTCCGGCGAGGTGCGACCACCCCAGCGGGTTGACGGCGAAGTGACGGGCTTAGTCCCAAGAGGTAGGTGGTGTTTGTTTGAGTTTTAAATCCCGAACCCCCTTTGACCCCCAATTTTATCATCGGTTCATCATTTAATCTTCAAATAAATTCCATGGTCGTGTATTACACATTCTTCTCTTTCCAACCCTTGTTTTGGATTTGAATTCGGAGTTCGGAGGCGTTCGCAATCGTTCACCGAAGTTTGTGGGAATTTCGGGTTGTCCCGGCGGTTTCCGGCCGGTTTTGGTGTTCCGACGGTCCGGCGTTTTCCCAGGTAGGTGGCGGCTCGGGATTCAGGCGGCGCGGCGGTGGCTCGAGCTTCAGGCGGCCTAGTAGTGGTGCTCTTTGGCGCGGCGGCGAGCTCTGGCCGCGACAGCCTCGCGCGACGCCGAGCGGAAGGACCGGCCGGCTGTGCCGGACGGTTGACCCGGGAGACCGGGGTCGCACGCCGCGACCCCGCGGAGGAGGCTGAGACCCGCGCCTGGCGGGTCTTCGCATGGTGAGGCGACCAGCCCTCGTGGCTGGTCTGCAGGCGGGCCACGAACCGGCGCCGGTCCACGCGGCTGAGCCGCGAGCCGTGCCATGTCGGGCGGACCGGCCGGTCCAGCCCAAGGGGTTCTCCACCCTTTCGGATGCCCGTAATTCCCAATACAGGCGTCCAATTTGTACGCTGTCTACGGCTGTGGGGCCGTATCGTTGAGGCGGACATTTTGAGATGGTTTCGAGAATTTTTAATTCCCAAAACGAGGGGCCGCCCAGGAACGACGTGTCTTTAAGTGGACGAGCGTTTCTCCCGAGATTCTTGTTTTGAGTAGCGCGGACGCATCTGACGTCCATTTTGAGTGCCTTCAGTGGCGTTGGAACCCTGGCATCGTGGCGGAGGTTTCCAAGGTGGCTCCGGGCATTGAATCTGGAGTTGAGGCGTGGACCCCACGACCCGTCTTTTGAGCTGCGTGCAGCTTTTAGTGACTTTTTCCTCAAACGTCCGTTCGGGGCGTGCGAGCAGTCGATGATGGTTGTTTTTCCGAGGGCATCGTGTTGGCGCAGTCTGCCCGCTGTAATTCCGCACGACAGCGCCGGCCCCGCGAGGGCCATTTCGGGAGTTGACGATGATTTCCAGCTTTATCACCGGGCGACCATTTTGGACAAGTGAATAGTCCATTTCCTGTACTTTTTCGAGAGGATCGCAACGGTGCGATCCATTCGTTGAGTTTCGGGACCGGGATGCAGGTCCCACGTGGCACTGCTCATGTGCGGTGCGCCAGGATGCATCATTTTCTCCGGATATCCGTTGCACTCATGTGGGTAGTGATTTTGACGTGTTTTACCCAGGGGATCGCAATGGTGCGATGTGCCCGACTGTTTTCGGGGCCGAGGCTCGGGATCACGGTATGCCATTCGGGCATGAGGCGGTGTTGGTGACTTTTCTATCGGATATCCGTTTGAGGCGAATGAGTAGTCTATCTTGCATGTTTTTTCGTGAGGATTACAATGGTGTGATTCGTTTGGTTGTGCGGAGTCTCTTCCATGATCTTGTTAAATGTGGAAATGTGGAGGTGCCCCGGTGGCGGTCCTTCTACCGTGTTTGTAGCGGACCATTGGCGAGTGATCGCGTACACTCCCGTGTGAGTGATATAAATTCTTGAAGTGATGTGGTTGGCCGTGCCTGGGCCTTTGAGGTGGAGTTGATATGTCACACCTTCGTGATGACATTGGGTGTCGTGTGCACGATATCCCTTGGGCTGAAGACGTGGTATACTCTGGGAGTATACGAAAGTGCTTAGAGGTACGTGTGGTTGTTTGTACCTGAGGACGTTTGTACGCTTGGTTGGGGTTGAGATGGGGACACACGTTGTATGGGTCCCACGTGTGTGCCAGATTATTCTTTACGCACTTTGACCTCTCTCGACATAGAGGGCCCCTCTGTACTCATTTGTTTGACCAGCAGGGTGGAGTTTTTTCCCTGGCTCAGTGCTCGTTGGTTTGACTAGCAGGGTTGAGTGGTCTCCCGTGGGTTTTGTTCTCGATGGATCGGACGGTAGCTGTGCTAGTGACACCTAGTGATGGAGCAGGCGCTGAACCCCTTTGGGTGAGTTATGCTGGAGTTGGGTGGTTGTGAGATACCCCCTCAATGTTTGGTTGGCCAGTGTTGTACCCTCCAGTGGAGATGGCCAGGGCAGTTCTGAGTTTTACCCTTCAGCGGGGCTGGGCAGTGGGTTACTCATCGGCTTCTAGGGTATACCCTCCAGCAGAGACTGGGTAGTGGGTCACCCGACGCACTTAGGGTCTATCATCCAGCAGAGACTGGGCAGTGGGTCACCTGATGACCTCTTAGGGTCTACCCTCCGGCAGGGCTGGGAAGTGGGTCGCCCGTCGTCTAGTTCCAGGTCTACCCTCCAGCACGGCTGGGCAGTGGGTCGCCTGTCGACTTATTCTAGGTCTACCCTCCAGTGGGGCTGGACAGTGGGTCTCCTGATGATGGTTAAGGTCTACCCTCCAGCACGGCTGGGCAGTGGGTCGCCTGTCGACTTATTCCAGGTTTACCCTCCAGCGGGGCTGGGTAGTGGGTCGCCTGATGATGTGTTATGGTCTACCCTCCAGCGGGGCTGGGCAGTGGGTCTCCTGAGGATGTGTTAAAGTCTACCCTCCAGCAGGGCTAGGCAGTGGGTCCTCTGATGATGTGTTAAGGTCTACCCTCCAGCGGGGCTGGGCAGTGGGTCGCCTGATTATATATTATGGTTTACCCTCCAGCAGGGTTGGGCAGTGGGTCACCCGATATCATATTATGAATTACCCTCCAGCAGGGCTGGGAAGTGGGGCACTCGTTGACATTCCAGGCTCAGTCCTTTCTACTTGGCTAGCCTGTGGCTTTCCTCCGTGATTATCGGAGCGGGACCCTTGGTTATATGGGTCAATGTTGTGATCGGCTTTGATTGTGAGGAGACCTCTCGACTGCGGGGCAGTGACATGGTGTGGTTTGACGTTCCCCCAGAACTCTCAAGTACGTGGGGCACTTTCCCCCACCGAGACTCGTCCTTGTGACGCGGCCTAAAACCGTGCGGGCGAGTCAGTGCCACCCAAAGCGGATAGTGTCGAGGTGTGGTGGTTTGATCCCCCTTGACGTGTATTTCGGGGTAGACATGTGGGATGTTGGGCATCGATGGTGTTACTTATGGGACTGTTGGCTACTCTTTTCTTCGGCTGAGCTACAGGACGGAGATCCCCTTAGGACGTTGTTCAGGTTTCTGGTTGAGCATACAAATATGTATATACCTTGTTTTCGGTACCCACTTCCTGGGTTTGGGTACTCTTCTTCCAGGAGAGGCGAAGACATGCGGGGTATGCCACGTGCATTCTGTGTCTAGCTTCTCGTGGTTGGACGAGTCTACTCTCCTGATATAGGTAGCGAAGAATCGATGAGAAGTCCGTCTTCTCACCATTTCTGACTCCTTGTGTCTGGACGAGTCTACCTTCTTTCCTCCTGTTGGGTTTAGCTAGACTCTTTACTGTACTCTCTGTTGTACTCCTTTACTTTCCTATTCGCTCTACTGCTCACCCTTCGGTACCTCCTTTTGTTGCTCCCTCGAGCCTTCAGAGTATCCTATTGAGTATTTTTATACCCACCCCTGCTTGGGCTTTGCCCGCACTTGGTGTGCCCTTTCAGACGATGGACAGGTGGAGCGTGACTTCATGGGAGCGTAGGAGCTTGGGAGCTTGGACCGCGTGCGGTGGTCATAGCCGGGTTCCAGGTGGGAGACACGTCAGCTGTTTCTTTTGTTTACATGTTGTCGGGTTGTGGCACTTTTTGGTTGGGTGTGTGTTTTTCCGATTTTCTTTTCAGTTTGTACATTGTACTTGTAGAGGTCGATGCACTCTGTGGTTTATATATAGCAGTTGTTCTTTTTTTACTCTGATTGTTCTTTCTTTTTACTCTTCACTTTTTGCATTGAGTATGCTGCGTGTGGGTGTGTACATGTACTTAGGAAAAGGCCTCCCTGAGTTGTTGTGCCTTCGGCGCTGGTCGCCAGCCCCTGGCCTATGGAGGCGGGCTTGGGGTAGTTGCGGCTCGTGCCCGGGTAGGGTCGGGTCGTGACAAAGTGGTATCAGAGGTGTTTCATTCCCTGGGACGTTGTGCGGACATTCCTAAAAGAGGAATTTGTTGGGATTTAGGGCAACCATGTTAACGTGTCTCGAGAGCGGCTCTCAGGCCAGGGAGTCCAGTGATGGTGCGGCGGCCGACGTATCCATTCACCAGGTCCTTGATAACCCGCTTGTCGACTCAGCATGCCAAGACACTTGTTGCAGAGAAATTTTGTTTGTGCATCATATAGGATTGAGTCTTTGACTTTCCTTCATGATTCAACTCCCCATCGTTGTTGTTATCGGTATATACATATATGCTCATTTGACCGCAGCACTCCTTGATAATATTCAGAATGTCTCCGCGAAGACAGCCAGCCAGGATACCAGCTTCGGGTGCGTGACGACGACCCTGTGAGCTACGAGGCCACAGTACAGGACCCATCGTGAGAGCCCTTTTCTTCGGGTGGGCCGGTAGCAGCACCCCCACATGTTGAGCAGCAGGCAGTTTCAGCAGAGCAGGCTGAGCTTGAGCGAAGGTTGAGCGTGCTCTGTGAGTTCCAGCGACAGAGACCGCTAAGGTTCAGTTGTGATCCGGACCCTCAGGCAGCAGAGGTTTGGCTCGAGGCAGTGGTTTTCCTTTTCAGGCTTTTGCAGACACCGACAGGTCAGAGAGTGGCTTTGGAAGCCACCCTTTTTCATGGAGTAGCTTGGCGTTGGTGGAGTCTGGTGACACAGTTTTTTTGGCGAGTCATCACTTTCGTGGGGTGACTTTCAGTTGTTGTTCCGTGAGGAGTGTTTCACCTCCTGCTTGCACTCCATTCGGATTCAGGAGCTCCTGTAGTTTCAACGGGGAGGGATGACGGTGGCCGAGTACGCGACTAGTTTTGTAGATCGTGCACGCTTTTACCCGGACTTGGTCCCTGACGAAAACATCTGAGCGCGGAAGTTTGAGTAGGGTCTCCGCCGAGAGATTCGTTCTGTCATAGTACCCTTGGTAATTTCCACATATGTCGGGGTGCTAGAGCAGGCATTGGTGACAGAGGGCTTCCTGTCGCGTTCTAGTGTTGGTGGTGGCAGCAGACACGTTTGAGCTGAGACATCTGCCGCAGCTAGTGGGCGTTAGCAAGCAGAACCTTGACGCAGGTGGCTTACTGAAAACCGGACTTAGGGGCGTGGTCATACAACACAGTGGCACCGGAGGGCACCAGCGCAGCCCAGAGAGATTCGGTGCTATGCTTGTGACGGGCGAGGTCACTTGGAACGAGACTGCTCGACCGGAGTTGCTGGGAGCTTCGGGCAGGCAGCAGGCGCACCACCACGGCAGAGGCAACACCGTGATCGGGGTAGTACTCAGTGAGGTGGTGCTAGCAGAGGAGCGGGAGGAGCTGGTAGTGGGGGATGACTTTATGAGATATCCCCATCACCACTAGGCGGTGCACATCAGGCTCCAGGAGCTGACAGTTGGGACCACAGACAGCCGCGAGCTTTGGATGTCTACGATCCTGCAGAGCATGGGATGGTGAGAGGTACCCCTTGCGACTCTTATACTTTTTGCAGTAGAATTGTTAGGCTCTGCATGTGAAAGTATTTTCTCCCTGTTCCTTGTTTGAGGTGATACCAAGGTGACGCATGGAGTCAAGTGTAACCATGTGTTGGTAAGGAAAAAGGCGTGAGACCTTTTCCTTTATTTGATGTTGTTGAATCCTTCGCTTCTGAGCATGTAAGAGAGTCTTGGTTGAGAGACATCGACTGTGGAACCTTACGTGACTAGATATCCTTGGGTGTTTCACCATATATATATTCTGAAGGAGGGAATCACCGGGCCTTGTTTCAGGTGCAGGCGGTGATTCCAGTTGCGGCGTGCGACGTCGAGGTTCGTTCGGAGAGGTGAGCTACCCCCGAGAGCCTTCAGGTCATTTGAGACCGTGCAAAGGGATGGAGAGGTTCCCTACCACCTTTCCCTAACCCCAAAGTCTAGAGTGGGTGCACGACGTCAGCAAGGGATGACCACGCGTGAATGGATCAATCCTTTTGTCCGTGTGCGGTGACGCAGAGCTGTGCGTGGGTTCTTCTGGGTATGGGAAAGCCAGGTGTGAGCTTAGTACATTGTGTTGATCCATAGTTTTTCTTTTCGGGGATGAAAAGATTGAAGGAGGGAATGATTTAAGAACCTTGTTTTTGTTGTGAAAGACTTTGGAATATTCTTGATGATATTACAGAGCAGCGCCTTCAGACGGCGTGCGATTCCGAGCCCCGGAGTGGCCAGAATTAAATTTTCAGTGCGTTCACACTAGAAATGATAAATTAATGGGATAACTCATAAAAGGAGCTTCAAATCAGATATCCGAGTGTACGGATGGGTCTAGAATGGGGTATTTACCCGAGGGATGACATAAAACTTGTCGGCGCGGGATATTTGGACCCCTCACCCGCTTCTGGAACGTTAAACGGATTAAATTAATTAATTAATTCGTTTGATGTTGATACACAACTATCTCTTAAACGGTGGCTCGGATTGGGAAACCGAGGGAACCATTGATTTCGGAGCGTGCCGTTTACCCTAGGAGGGGTATATGTTTTGCGGGCGCGGGCCGTTTGTGAAAAATGGCTCCAGGGGCATTTTCGTAATTTGGCACCCTCAGACGTTCAGTTTTATAACTTTTGAATGGGGTATCGGATTAAAATTCCGAGACCTCCGTTGCGCTCGGAGTATGGTTTTTAGCCTAGGGGAGGCTTAACCCCGACCCTACCACAATTTTGGGTTTGGGGCTGTCGGGCGGGCGTTAAGTGATTTGTACTTAAACACCCCCTTCTTCTTCTTCTTCTTTGTAATTCCCCGACCCCAGTTACCCAGATTCGGTGCATTATTACATAACATTGGCATGATCACAAGAAAGATCAAGTCTCGAAAGACCGATTAGTTTAGTAGCCTTGGAAACACTAGATATATTCATAAGTCTTACATTACATCATAAAAATGAAAACTACAACAACAACTATTCTTCATAGTCCACACTCTTATCCCCTCAAACTATCCCTGGAGGTCATTCATAAATTACTTCTTCACTTCCTGGGAAAAATAAATCATAGAAAAGGGGTGAGCTCAAATGCCCAGTAAGGATAACAATATAGCGGAAACTTTCATAAATAAGAATAAATATTTAAGGCAATGTATAATTAAACAAAAGCCTTTTAAACTTGAACTTCAACACAGTATGGAAAAAGTAAAATGAAATAATTCCATTTACTTATTCACATTGATATTCTACTAATCGAATAATCACATGAAATATCAATAACCAATTTCATAATGATGGAATGCATAATGCCAGACTATCATAACCACATAGCCAAGGCCTCGTGCGAAGACTACAAATAAGATTTTGCCATGGCCTTGTTCCAAGACACTAGTTTGTCTCATGAGACCTACTGATGCATTGAGGAGCTATAACGGGCTCCACTAGTCACATATTAAGTCCAATGCATTCCCATATGAAAAGGTTTAAACATAACATAAACATTCATATTAAAACTAGCATACGAAATGTCAATACTTCACCATAAACTATGAACGGTATAAAAATAGCACATCCATATTCAAACATATCACAAAACCTTCAATACAATATAGAAGTTTTGTATCATAATAAATCAACTTCAAATAAGCGTAAAATACATCAAAGGATGTTGACATAGATGAAATCAAAAATCTTTTTAGAGAAATATCACTTTCTATTTTGAAATCATTTAAGGGTCTTATATTTATGAAATAAAACATTTTCTTTGAAAATATTCTTATAAGCTTTTAAGGGAAGCTTCGACGTTTTTATAACGGCAGAAAATAGCCGCACCCGCCGTATAATTTAAAAAAACATTCTTACCTTGATTTTGTCGAAAAGGTTAAAAAGCACCTTGTTTGGAAAACGACGAAAAGATTCCTTTATAAACCTCTTATAAAAAGTCAAACAAGGGTATAAATGACTTTAACCCATATTCTAGTAAATAGTAAAAATGTTTTGAAATTCATTTTTAAGAAATATGGATGTGGATGATAAAGAGATCCCAGTAGATTATTACGTATAAACAACCTCGGATAATGAAGAGATTGTGAAATAACCCTTACCTTGTACTTTTCCTTGGTTGGGGTAGGTTAACATCCTATATAATAGTGAAATAATTTTTATTAAATTATTCAATAACCATATATATTAATATGATATCATATATAATCTTTTAACATTGATTTGTTAATAATATCTTAGTATTATCGTTGTTTCGGGTGTTAACTTACTCGTTTTCTTTTATATGTTTTGTTACGCAAGACATGTTTGTAATGGATAGGTTGTATATTATTCATATACAGAATGATATCAAGTCTTTAAACATCATTTTTAAATCATAAAATGATAATTATACTTGAATGGATACGATGGAGAATGAATCTCATCGCGTTCGTGGAGACGGTAGTCCGTACGTACGCACGAGCGACAATATCATTTTTTTGAAATTAAAATAATATATAAATGGATGGTATATCATATATAAAAAATAATTAACATGTTATATTTATTATTTAAATGATTTACACATCATTATTATACCCATACAAATAATAATATATTGAATAACAATTACACCACGACATGGAGACGGTAAGCCGTACGTACGCATGTATGGTGACATGTTATTCAAAGGGTGGATAGAATACTGAATATGGTTGTACCATATTTATAATAACATAACAGTATATATAACATACTTGAGTTATTATTTTATAATGGTAATAACAATGAATGAAGAAGTGGAAGAAGAAAGGAACTTGAAAAGGGGTGGTGAAAACATTACCTCTTCTTCGGGTTCTTCCTTTTGATTTGATAAAAAAGGATCCATAGGTTGGCTTTTGGATAAAACTAAGGCCTCTAGGTAGTATTGAGGTAAGTTGGGAGAGTATTTGGGAATATTTTGGCCGAACTAAAAGGCTTTGAAGGTGTGAAGTAATGAGAAGGAGGAGTGCCCTTTTATAAGAGGGGTGAGGGGCACCTTTGGAAAATCTATAAATATTAATTTATAATAAAGTCATATTCGGTTTCTAATGGCTCCAAAGTGGATTATTTAAATGTTAAGGTGTGGATGGGTCGAAACCAACTCAACCAATATAATTTAGACAGGTTTGGGTACTTATATTAACCTTATCTTCAAGTATTATCTCTATGTTAATTAGTTTTACTTTTATAATGTCTCTTTGTATTTTTATATTATATGGTTAATAAACTTACTATATACATCTAAGAGACCCCCAATTGGTCCACTAATGATAGAACTATCATGATATAAGTCTCTTGGATAAACCTTAGATTTTTAAAAATTTAATATCAATTAATAATATAATATTTGTTTTAAAAAACTCTTTTATGTCAATTTTGACACTATTCAATAGTTGATTTTTGTGAAACTCATAACAGAATTATTACTTTGAAAAAAGTCAATTAAATCAATCCTAATATGTCATATTATCCTATTAAATTAGTTTAATTCATTAAAAGTCTCAAATTATATTTATTTGGGTATTTATAATATCAATTATTTTAATTTGTCACTATTATGGTAATTACTACATCCTAATTGTGTCATAAATAAATTAAAATATTTAAAGTCTAAAAATTATAAATAAAATATCATTATGTAGGAAATAATTTTATCTTTCTAATTAATATTTATAGTAAAAACTCCAACATATATAACCCTATGTAAAAATTGTTTTCCTAAAAGATATATGCTTTTGTCATTTTTGTACTTATTTTAACTTAATTAAAATTAAGTGTCCCTATCACCTACAAGTGGCTACATGGGGTCCCAAAATCGACTCAATGATCCCTATGGTCGAACATGTATCAACCAATAAGGCTAGGACACGTTTTAGGGTAATTTAGTATTATTATAATATTATTTTTTAACCCTTATTTACCGGATTTACCCTTAACCATGGTAAATAAAATATTTACCGAAGTAATTATTCAAAATGTCTAAAAATAAAAGTTACCTATTTAAACAATTTGAACATCCATATTCCAAATATGGAATCCATTTTTCCAAATTCAAAACACATAAGTGGCAGAAATTAATTTAAAACTAATTCCAGTTGTTAAAACAAAAAGCGTGTTTTTAAGAGATAATAACTATCAAAAGTTTGGCATTTGTTTATGTCCGGTTTAATTGTAAAATTATTTCCAATGACAAAAATTGATTTAAATGGTAAAAATATATTCTAAATATACTTTAAAACCACTCAAATTCATAATTTATTACTATTAATTATTTTGATTAAAAAAGTTGTTTTTAATTAAAATTTAGTAATTTTCAATATTCATCAAAATATTAAAGTTATCCAAAAAGTACCAACATTTCACCTTAGGATAAATTTGATATTCCAAATCAATAAATGAATTCCATTTTGATATATAAAATATATATAATTTCAAAAAGTAGGTATTACTATTAATAACGGCTAGTTTGATTGGTTATGGTGTGTTAGAATTCGGAGTTGCGTACAACATATGCTATCACATTATTCAAAGAGAAGCGTACCGTAGAAGCTTGGGGTGTTATATTATTCTTTTTCCTCAAACCCTCCCCTCCCCTCCACCTCCGGAGAGGAAGATCTAGCTAGGAATATCCGGCGAGGCGCGACCACCCCCGCGGGTTGACGGCGAAGCGACGGGCTTAGTCCCAAGAGGTAGGTGGTGTTTGTTTGAGTTTTAAATCCCTAACCCCCATTTGAACCCCAATTTTAGCATCGGTTCATGGTTTAATCTTCATAAAAATTCCATGGTCGTGTAGTATGCATTTTTCTCTTTTTGAAGCTTGTTTTGGATTTGAAATTGGAGTTTGGAGGCGTTCACAATCGTTCTCCGAAGTTTGTGGGAATTTCGGGTTGTCCCGGCGTTTTCCGGCCGGTTTTGGTGTTCCGGCGGTCCGACGATTTCCCAGGGCGGCGACGACTCGGGCTTTAGGCGGTGCGGTAGTGGCTCGGGCTTCAGGCGGCCTGGCGGCGGCGCTCTTCGGTGTGGCGGCAAGCTCCGGCCGCGGAAGCCTCGCGCGGCGTGGAGCGGAAGGACCGGCCGACTGTGCCGGCCGGTTGACCCGGGAGACCGGGGTTGCACGCCGTGACCCCGCGGAGGAGGCAGAGACCCGCGCCTGGCGAGTCTTTGCATGGTGAGGCAACCGGCCCTTGTGGCCGGTCTGTAGGCGGGCCGTGAACCGGCGCCGGTCCGCACGGCTGAGCCGCGGGCCGGGCCATGTCGGGCGGGCCGACCGGTCCAGGCCGGTCCAGCCCAAGGGGTTCCCCCCCTTCGGACGCCCGTAATTCTCAATACGGGTGTCCGATTTGTACGCCGTATGCGGCTGTGGGGCCTTATCGTCGAGGCAGACATTTTTATATGGTTTTGGGTATTTTTAATTCCTGAAACGAGGGGCCGTGGAGGCACGACGTGTCCTTAAGTGGACGAGCGTTTCTCCCGAGATTCTTGTTTTGAGCGGCACAGACGCATCCGACGTCCGTCTTGAGTGCCGTCTGCGGAGTTGGAACCCTAGCGTCATGGAAGAGGTTTCTAGGGTGGTTTCGGGCGTTGAATCTGGAGTTGAGACGTGGGCCCCATGGCCTGTCTTTTGAGCTGCGTGTAGCTTTTAGCGACTTTTTCCTCGGACGCCCATTCGGGGCGTGCGAGCAGTCGATGTTAGGTGTTTTTTCGGGGGCATCGCGTTGGCACAGTCTGCCCGCTGTAATTCCGCACGCCGTTGCGGGCCCCTCAAGGGCCGTTTCGGGAGTTGACGGCGTTTTCCAGCTTTATCACCGGGCAACCGTTTTGGACAAGTGAATAGTCCATTTCGTGTACTTTTTCAAGAGGATCGCAACGGTGCAATCTGTTCGTTGAGTTTCAGGACTGGGATGCGGGTCTCATGTGGCACCGCTCGTGTGCGGTGCGCCGAGATGCATCTTTTTCTCCAGATATCCGTTGCACTCATGTGGGTAGTGCTTTTGACGTGTTTTCCTGAGGGGATCACAATGGTGCGATGCGCCTGACTGTTTTCGGGGCCGAGGCTCGGGATCATGGGACGCCGTTCGGGCATGAGGCCGTGTTGGTGACTTTTCTATCGGATATCCATTTGAGGCGAGTGAGTAGTCTATCTCGCGTGTTTCTCCACGAGGATTACAACGATGCAATCCGTTTGGTTGTGTGGAGCCTGTTCCACAATCTTGTTAAATGTGGAAATGTGGAGGTGCCCCGGTGGCGGTCCTTCTACCGTGTTTGTAGAGGACCTTTGGCGAGTGATCGCGTGCAATCCCGTCTGAGTGATCTAAATGCTTGAAGTGATGTGGTTGGCCGTGCCTGGGCCTTTGAAGTGGAGTTGATACGTCATGCCTTCGTGATGACGTTCGGTGCCATGTGCACAATAGCCCTTGGGCTGAAGACGTGGTATACTATGGGAGTATACGAAAGCACTTGGAGGTACATGTGGTTGTTTGTACCTGAGGACGTTTGTACGCTTGGTTGGGTTTGAGATGGGGCCACACGTTGTGAGGCCCCCACGTGCATGCCGGGTTCTGCTTTACGTACTTTTACCTCTCGTGACGTAGAGGGCCCCTCTGTGCTCGTTTGTTTGACCAGTAGGGTGGAGTTTTTCCCCTGGCTCGGTGCTCGTTGGTTTGACCTGTAGGGTTGAGTGGTCTCCCCCTAGTTTCGTTCTCGATGGATCAGCCGGTAGCAGTGCTAGTGACACCCAGTGATGGAGCAGGTGCTGAACCCCTTTGTGTGAGTAGTGAGGGAGTTGGGTGGTTGTGAGATACCCACTCCATGTTTGGTTGGCCAGTGTTGTACCCTCCAGTGGAGATGTCCAGGGCAGTTCTGAGTTTTACCCTCTAGCGGGGCTGGGAAGTGGGTTACTCATCGGCTTCTAGGGTCTACCCTCCAGCAGAGACTGGGCAGTGGGTCACCCGACGCACTTAGGGTCTACCCTCTAGCAGAGAATGAGCAGTGGGTCACCCGACGACCTCATAAGGTCTACCCTCTGGCAGGGCCGGGCAGTGGGTCGCCCGTCGTCCAGTTCCAGGTCTACCCTCCAGCACGATTGGGCAGTAGGTCGAAAGTCGACTTATTCCAGGTCTACCCTCCAGCGGGGCTGGGCAGTGGGTCGCTTGATGATGTGTTAAGGTCTACCCTCCAGCACGACTGGGCAGTGGGTCGCGTGTCGAATTATTCTAGGTCTACCCTCCAGCGGGGCTGGGCAGTGGGTCGCCAGATGATGTGTTAAAGTCTACCCTCCAGCGAGGCTGGGAAGTGGGTCGCCTGATGATTTGTTAAGGTCTACCCTCCAGTGGGGCTGGGCAGTGGGTCGCCTAATGATGTGTTAAGGTATACCCTCCAGCGGGGCTTGGCAGTGGGTCACCTGATTATGTATTATGGTTTACCCTCCAGCAGGGCTGAGCACTAGGTCACCCGATATCATATTATGAATTACCCTCCAGCAGGGCTGGGAAGTGGGGCACTCGTTGACATTCCAGGCTCAGTCCTTTCTACTAGGCTAGCCTATGGCTTTCCTCCGTGATTACTGGAGCGGGACCCTTGGTTATATGGGTCAGTGTTGTGATGGGATTCGATTTTGAGGAGACCTATCGACTGCGGGGTAGTGATGTGGTGTGGTTTGACGTTCCCCTAGAATTCTCAAGTACGAGGGGCGCTTTCCCCCACTGAGACGGGTCCTTGTGATGCGACCTAAAATAGTGCGGGCGAGTCAGTGCCACCCAAAGAGGATAGTGTCGAGGTGTGGTGGTTTGAGCCCCCTTGACATGTAGATCGGGGAAAACGTGTGGGATGCTGGGCATCGATGGTGTTACTTCTGGGACTGTTAGCTACCCTTTTCTTGGGCTGAGCTACGGGATGGAGATCCCCTTACGACGTTGTTCGTGTTTCTGGTTGAGCATACAGATATGTATATACCTTGTTTCCGGTACCCACTTCCTGGGTTTGGTTACTCTCCTTCCAGGAGAGGCGAAGACGCGTGGGGTATGCCACGTGCTTTCTTTGTCTAGCTTCTCATGGTTGAACGAGTCTACTCTCCTGATATAGGTAGCGAAGACTCGACGAGAAGTTCGTCTCCTCACCATTTCCAACTCCTTGTGTCTGGACGAGTCTACCTTATTTCCTCCTGTTGGGTTAAGCTGGACTCTTTACGGTACTCTCTGTTGTACCCCTTTACTTTCCTGTTCGCTCTACTGCTCACCCTTCGGTACCTCCTTTTGTTACTCCCTCGAGCCTTCGGGGTATCCTAATGAGTATTTTTATACTCACCCCTGCTTGGGCTTTGGCCGCACTTGGTGTGCCCTTGCAGACGACAGACAGGTGGAGCGTGACTTCAGTGGAGCGTAGGAGCTTGGGAGCTTGGACCGCGTGCAGTGGTCGTAGCCGGGTTCTAGGTGGGAGACCCGTTAGCTGTTTCTTTTGTTTACCTGTTGTCGGGTTGTGGCACATTTTGGTTGGGCGCCGGTTTTTCCCATTTTCTTTTCAGTTTGTACTTTGTCCTTGTAGAGGTCGATGCACTCTATGGTTTATATATAGCAGTTGTTCTTTTTTACTCTTCTTGTTCTTTCTTTTTACTATGCACTTTTGCATTGAGTGTGCTGCGTGTGGGTGTGTACAGGTACTTAGGCAAAGGCCTCCCCGAGTTGTTATGCCTTCGGCGCTGGTCGCCAGCCCCTGACCTATGGAGGTGGGATTGGGGTAGTTGCGGCTCGAGCCCAGGTAGGGTCAGGTCATGAAAAAAAGGGGTGGTGGTGGCACCATTAGTAGGGGGAGTTGAGAGTTTATGGTCTCCTCCCATTAATAGGGGTCGGGTGGCCACGTGCAGTCCCCACCACATTTAACCTCACATGGGAGATTGGGTTAGGGTGGGACCCACCACTATATCCTCTCATGGGAGGTTAGGGTGTGGCAGTCCCACCGCCAACTCCCGTGTGGAGGTTGAAACTCCCCACACTCACTTGGCAGTTGGAATAAAATAAGGTGTGGCTACACTTTATTTTATCATTTTTTTAAAAAAAGACAAAAAAAACCAATATTCCCGACCATCATCTATCGAAGTGAATGTATTCTTAAGCGAATATCGGTGATGCGAGTTAAATGGTGCCCTCATATTTCATTTCCGAACAACAGTTCAATAGTTATAAAATGTCGTTTTCACATTTACTGAACATACTCGAAAAAAAGTTTGGAAAATTAATAGCTGTCACCTTCGACCAACTGCCATCATGGTTAGGCTCTGCCTAGGTGAAACAAGCCCCAATGAACCCAACGGTACTCTTGGATTTTCAATCTGAGTTACCGTTTAGATGTTATGTATTTGAAAATAAAACAATAGTCCCATAATTATTTTATTTGCGGCCAAAAACTATGTTTTTCTGGTGGCCCGCACTAGAAAATGTTAGTATCTACTTAAATAAATTAAGCCCTCATGAGTTCAGCAGTGGTCTCAAATTTTTAGTATGAGCTAACATTTGTGAGTTATAAGAATTTGAAAAATAAAATAATATATTTCATTTTTTTATTTAAAGTTATGCCATTTTTGGAATTTCTCACAGAAGTCCCACGCTGAATACACTTAAGTGACACCTAGGGTAAACCCGCCATCCTGAGCGCAACAGTGCCCTCAAGTTTCTAATATGAGTAACCGTTAAGATTTATTCCACTTTTTAAAGAAATATGCTTACACGTGATAATTTATGTTTAACAAAACATCGACAGATCATTCCAGGCACTCCGGGCCTTGGAATCACATGCCGTTAGAAACTGCGGACTCGTAAAATTCCCATGTATTGAAAAACATTTCACAGGAATTCCGAGTCATTACAAGAAATGTATTCACATAATATGAATCATATATGTTGTCCTAAAATCCATTTGAATGGACATGTGCTTCCAATAAAATTCAAATTGTTCATATAAAATGATTTGAGTAATTAGATCTATTGATATAAAATATTTTACCTCTAAAAAGAATTATATCACATCTGAATTTATAGAGTTATTATGAACATTACCCATTAGAGATGGATTTTTTATATAGTGATAAAAATATTAGGGAAACCATAAATATAGTTTGGAGAAAAAAATATTTTATATTACCATCAAAAGATGATGTTTTTCTTTATTTTAATTTTTTTCTGACATTGGAGAAAATCTGTTTCTAAAAATAATATTAAATTGTACCTAATAATACTTCATTGATAATATATAATTTCAATCATTTTTAATATGGATTAGAAGTGAAAAAAATTGATGTAAGTGTAAATAAATTCATTTTAGATTATTTTAGTGATAACATAAATTTATGAAATGGGTATTAAACATCCATTTAGAATTAGATAATGTGAAATATGAATATAAAAATGATGATACTATATAACATTTCAAGATAGTATATGAAAAAATATGCATAAAAAGATAATATAGATATATAGGTGAAATACATAATCATGTGGATGGAAATTAATTTCAAAAAATTAATATTTATATGAATAATGATTTCCACTGAAGTAGAATATTTTGACATGAAAATGAAAATTAATGGGAGGGAATGTTAAAATTCTATAATAAATTTATGTTTGATTGAATATTACAATAATTCAAAAATAAATTTAAGGAAGACATATTATAACCTGAATTAAGGGATTTTGGCTCGAAAAACAAATATAGGTATACTGAAAATTGAATCAAATGAATATAATGGTAGGTTCCAGAAATAAAAATCTAAATTCTATAAATGAATCATCAATAATATTAAGTGATATAAATAGTGTATTATGTACACTATATAAAAAAATATGGAAAAACAAAACATATCTCAAGTAATGTAAATTTTGAGATATAAACCTAACATTGGATTAAAAATTGGTAAAACATGTTGTAACATCTGTTTTAATCCAATTGTTTTAATTATTCATCTATATTAGAAACATAATTCTCATTATTTTATAGTATATGTGTGATTGTATTTAAATTAATTTTTATAATATCAATAAATTGAGACTAATAATTTTTTCCTATATTATTGATCAAAATAGACAAATTTGAAAATAATGACATTATATAATTTAGGTTAAAAAAGGTTATTGATGTAAATATTTGTTTCCAAGAAAAAATAATTATTTTCCAAATAATATATTGGTATCATTTTAATTTTTTTATAATTATATTTAAATATGTTGTTTTTAATTATAAATCAATAATTATACTTATATATGTAAAAAATATGAAGACTTAATAAATATGTAATTGAATGTAAATAATAATTTAAAACACCCAATGTATTTAAATAAATTTTTATGCAAACAAAAATTCTCTATATATTATATGTTCTCATTTTAAGGGTAATTTTTTAATATTTAGAAATTTAATTATATTTAAGTAAGTTAAAATGTAATTACATAAAATATAAATTAGGTATGAAGGATTGTGTTATATTTTCAATAAAAATTAATTACCATGTAAAATATTTTATTAATTAAGGTAATTATAAAAATGTGTAATTTAATGTGGTTCAATATTTTAAAAAATATATGAAACATACAGTAATGAAATTACGTATGTTGGGTTCTAAATTCATTTCCACAAATAATGGCATTATTTACCCTCCTAAATTTCATAACTCCTACATGATTAATACGTTAACACTCACTTAATTTCAATTTGAAGAAAATTGCCTCCTCTTCCTATGTAAAACGAGCTCACTTACACCCACTTGAAGACACACATTCCAAAATAAATTCACTTTATGTTTACACACATTAGGATCTATTAAAATCAATTTAAAAAAAGTTAACACATAAATACCAAAACGTTTCAATAATCCTAAATTTAAAATATGTATTTTAAGGTATGTATCAAACACTCTACATGATTATTAATGAATCCCCATATTTCACTTACTGTTTTCTGTAATCCAACTCCACCAAATCTAGTCTTACTATATTATTATAATTACATTAGTATAATAATTATGTATTAATATTATTATATTATTGGAATTTCCATTTTCTATCTTTGTCCTAATAATTTGAAACATTAGAGTGTCATTCATGTACCGTTCGGACTATAGCCTCCAAGAATCATATTTATTCTCGTAACTACATTTCATTATTAATTATAAAAATTTGATTAATTAATAATTAAAATATTATTATAATTACAAAATTCATTTAAGATAGAATTTTATTTTTATTAAAAATATAATCATAATGTGGAAATGGTAAATTTAACATCGTAAAACTTATAAACCAAAAAACCAAAAAAATTATCCATTTAAACAATATCATCACATATAATCTTCTTATTCCAAATCTTATTAAAGTTAATTTATATCTAATATATTTTTAATTAACTATCATTATTATTATGTAATTTTAATAATATAATCACTTCATTATCATGGAAATCTATTTATTATGACACCTTTCTATTTGAGTCAGTTTAACCACCTACATTAATGATTCCATAAATATTTATCCCATATACTTAAGGATATATAATTAAAAATATAATATGATAGAAATATGTAAATAATGTTTTTTATTTAATGGAAATGTTATTTTAGTTTATTATTTATTAAAAAAGTATTCATTCATTAATAATCATGATATGAAGAACTTCCTTGTTTTCATCATCCTGAACTATATGGAAATATCTAATGGAATAATATTGGAATAGTATAAATCCTCTAAAAAATATTTTATAATACCATTAATAATCATGTGATAATAACATTTTTACCATTTAATGAATATTGAAATCTCCATTATGAAACACATATAAAATATATATTATTACCATCTGGTAAAGAAAATAAACAATATTTATGTAATATATGAATACAGAAGGATAATAAATGATGTATATAAAAAATTTAAGACATCAATAATTTTATTAAATAACTTATAATGATTTATATGTCTGTTATTATGGTGTTTAGAACACTTTCATCGATGTAAAGAGTTAAGGAAAAGATTATTATTTTTTAAATTTTTTCTATGAGGCATATATCCTATTTACCAAATTATTTTATTTTTTAGTTTAATCATTCATATAGATTAATTTAATATGATAATAAATGAAATAAAATAAATTTATATATCCATATGAAATTTTACTTTTCATTGGATTTCTTTTAAAATTCTACATAATATATAAGGGTGTTTGTAAACTCCACTCCCTTTCATTGAGTTATATGAATTATTAATATACTTATACCATATGTGATTATTTTATACATCCATATTTTCCTATTATATGGAAAATTCTCATTCACCCATTTAAAAAAATTAATTCAATGTTCACTAATCAATGAATTTTTTTCACAATTTTTTTTATTTCGAATAATTCTTATCCACTTTTAAGAGTTTTTCATTCAAATCCTTATTATTTATTTTCAAAAATGTTCATTCTAATTTTTTAATAAATATATAGGTTTCTTATTGTGATCATGTTATTATTAATTACATATTTCCAAAATGAATATTAGGTATTATTTTATTGATATGGGTATAAAAAAATATCATTAAAATATAAAATTATTTACATCCCTTGAACGTTCATTTAATATTCAACAATTCAAATCCCACAAAAATGAATTATAAAATTTTCAAGGATATATTTGAGAAATTTATTTTATAATAATTTATAAATAATATTTTCATATAATCATTCAAAAATTATATATTTAAAGGGAAAATCAACCTCATTTATTTATATAATTATTTTCAATTTTTAATAATTTTTTTATAATTTCACTTTCATTTCCCATGTATCTCTAAAATATTTATCCTATCTGAAGTAATGATTCATTAATTACCATATAAATTAAAATATTTATTTATATATTTTTTTTCTAATTTATTTTTTTGTGTCGTCGATTCATTCTATTGTGTTTATTTTATGTGATTCCCAATGGAAATTTTTTTAAACTAAAATTATTTAACATGGATTATCATGATATGAGAAAGGAATTATTTATTCTGAAATAAATTTGTAAGCATTATCATTATGTGGTTAGTGTGGTTAATTATATTTCTCCAATTCATTGGTACTGTTTATATCAAAAGAGATCAAAAAGGTACATCCGATGTTACACACATCTAGGTTGTTACAAGAGAGCTTATCCAAAGCTATGGGGTGTGTAATTGTTAATAACAATAATATTAATGGTATATGTTTATTTTACGCTAATATCAAATGATATATTATAGGTTATACCAAGTCTATGTTTATAAGGTTGAAAAACCACTACCAAAGTGTATATATCTTCAATTCTTGACCCAATGGTTCATGGGTCGTATGCTCAAGACCTATGAGGGTACACTAGAGTTCATTAAAAGATAAAATATACATGGGTTGTTATCCCAACCACAAGGGTGAAAAGGGTTGTAAATCCCAAAATAACGTCCTGATATTTTATATATATAGTTTTCCTCTAAAAACCAAATTGAAGTATTTGACACCATTCATTACATGCTTTATCGAGTTTGAATAAACCTTGGTATAGTATATTATGATAAAAAATTATTTAAATATAGGGTATGTATAGTATGAAACACATTATAAAATAATTTTATAAAGGTTTATTCAAGATAAATAATTAATCATTCTTTAGTAAATTATTTTTATGAATCCAAAATATGTTAATTTTAAAAATTCCATTTATCTAATTTTATTCATTGAAATTATAATAAATTTAGACCATTGTTAGAAATTTTGTTTAGGAAAATAATAAAATATTAAAAAAAACACACAAAAACATAGATATATATATAGATATATATATATATTACATTTGAGTGTATTTATAGTATTTTTATGTCAAGTAATTTTAAGGGTGAGAATGAAAAATGTCCATTTAGATAAAATAATAAATCGTTTCATTATATAATGTAATTGAAAAGTATCATAATTTTTATAATTTTATGATAATAAAGTCTTTTCATTATATATAAATATTATTAAATTAAAAATTAGAATCCAAACATCAAAATTTATTTAATCATATGATTATTTTGTGATTTAGAAACACATTTTTCTAAAAATAAATTTATATCACATTTTTCTGGTCTGTTTTATATTTAAATTAGTTACATATTGAGATTTATTTGGGTATAATTATTCATCGTAATATGAATTATAATTTTATTTTTTTTATATTTAGGGAACATTCATTTTTTAAATATAAATAGTAAACAAGATATTAATTCAATTATATGGTGAAGGATAAATTAAATTAAAATGTCGGTGATAAACTATGATGATAAAAGTTAAAAACCATTTATAAATCATATTTCAACACTATATTTCAATCATATATATTCATCCATCAAAATGTAATCTAATATGGATCTACCATATGTAATAACACATTAATATTTTTTCAATATATTGAAAAATTCCAGCTCTATTCAATCACTCCCTTACAAATAAACACAAGGTTCATATCCTGATCCCACATTATGATAATTTTATATGATCCTTTTCCTACCCAAATCCCTTCATTATATCCTTCCGCATGATGTAGATTTGTATTTTGAAAAATTACCATCCTTAGTTGGTTTAATGTGCAATTCAAATGTGGTTTTCCAAAGTTCTTATATAACTATTAAAATGGTGAGTTCATTTTACTTATTCTAATGCCAACATAAATTATAAGCAAACCATTATATTATAAAAATGTTTTTTAACCCATATAATTATATTTTATTATTTTTATAGAATAATCTTTATTTATATCCTTCAATATAAGGTAATCAAAAGCTTCATTATTGTTTATGTGTGAACTACCTCCTCGAGAAGTGATGTATTTAATTCTTCATCACCAACATTCATGGTTGGATATTTTAATTTTTTTAATTTATATATATTATATTTACATAATAATGTTTTTAAAATCATTTATGTTATCTACCTTATTAGAACTCAATGCTTTTGAAAACAATAACATTTCTCTTTTATACGTGTAGAATACATCCTTCTAAAACTGATGGATTATGTTTTTCATAATTTTTTTATATGATGATTATAAATTTTTATATGATGAATTAATATGATTATATTTAGTTATATATATTTTGTATATGTGGATATGATTTCCATGGTTCCTAGATTGGGAGTATTATAGGAAAACATGCATTGAAAATGAACTAGTTTTTATCCAATTAATAGTTTTAGTGAGTAAATTATTATTCAAAGTATAATGAAAATTTATTAAGACATGATTCATAGTATGTAATTTATGAATATTGTACTATAATATATTAATAATAAATTTATATTCTTTATAAAATTATTTGAACACATATGATGAAAATATGAGACTAGTGGTATAGATTAATTAAAGAGGTTCATTTCATTTCATGTTTTCCGATGTAAATTTTTCCTTAAGGGTAATTATATGTGTGTTATCATTTAAAAGAAAATTTTCTTGTAATTTGGTTATAACTATAAATTTAATATATTTTAAACTTTTCTCTCCATTTTTATAAATAATATTATTGTAAAAATTTCATTAATGAAAAGTTTTCCTTATATGGTTTTTGTAGGATGAAATTTTCGTTCCCCATACATGTGTTGTTTTAAAAATGTTATAGAGGATTTTATATGTAAAATAATTTTTTAAAATGTCATTATCATTAAAATTTTATATATAATAGTACAAAAGAGTACGTTTTTAAATAAATGTTTCTCGATTTTTTTGAAATAAAAAAAAGTGGAATAATAAAGTTTTATCTTAATGTATCTAGTATTAATGGATTATCACACTATCAGGAATTTTATTTTTCATTATTGTTCGTTGAATAATTTACAATATATATTCATTAAAATACATTTTTTCAATATTCTGTTAATTTTTAGATAAAATGGTATCAAAATAAAATGATATTTTTCTCATGTTTCAATTTAATGTTCAAATATTATATTAATGATTTTTATATTTTTTGATGTATTTTAATTGTTTGTATGCTTCAAAAGGGATATGAACATAGGATACCATCCACAGTCACTTTTAAGATGGATTTTCATGATGATTATTTAAGGATTATTCTTTGAAATTAGTTTCATTTTTACAAGTTTATTATTTTATGATCACACCATTAATGAACTAGTTCTTTTACACTAGTTATGCAATTATGAAATGATGAATATTTGTCGAAATCCTATTCCATTACAAGGGTTATGACATTATGAAATGATTAATTTGTTTGACTTTATGGAGCACAAAATTTTGGATTTCATTTAGTGATTCGTGGGATAGAATTTATATATTCATCCAATTCATTATGTATTGATGGATAACTCATGAGATAATAATAACCAGAATAGTGTGTGAACCCATTTTAAGGGACTATATCCAATAATATGGTAATGTGAGAGAACCACGAAAATGGAAATTGATGAATAAAGAGTTAACCAAATCTACTATGATAGTCTAGGATATGATAGTTGCCTATGTAAATGATTTTCTATGATTTGTGTATACCAATACCTATGTATATTTCTCAAGCTATGTTCCCATGACTAAGTATTTATTATTGGTGATTCTGAAAACATATGACATATGCATTTTTTTATTAAAAATCCCAATGATATGATTTATGATCTATAATATTGGATGGATTGTGTATGATTTTCATATGTTATGATCATGTTCTTATAATCATTCACAAATATTATTCTCACATACTGTAATTGTTTTATATTTCATATGAATACACATACTAAGAATCTAGTACCAAACTTTACTTTGTTTCAATTTCCAATAGTATTAAGAATGGTTTTATATAAGGTAAGTATGTGATATATAAATGGATATTTTAATAATGTGGGATATATTGAAAATAAATCATGACATAGGAGGATTATGTGTATAGTATACAAATAAAATATACATTTACAGATCTATGGAATATATTATAATGATATGAGAATAATATTCACTAATATGGACATAATATTTATATATGTTATACTTGGGTTCCCAATATTGGTATCAAAGTAGTGTATAGTTTTTTAATACATTTTAATGAATTTTATATAAATTACAATGGCTAGGTATACATAATGAATAAAATCATACTAATTTTGTTACGAAGAAATTTGTGATTTTCCTAAACAATAAATCTTTATCAGGATAGTATATTATAGATTTGGTAAGGGAAAAAATTCACCCAGTGGTAACCACTCAATAAATAATTTGATTGGGTAATAAATCAATTATCACTATTGAATTAAATATATTCTTAAGACTATACACCTAACTAGAAACTCTTAGATGATATGACTTGTTTAAATTTCATTTTCTTTTTTGATCCATTATAATTTATTTGAATAGATGATGTCAATTAATGACATATACTAAAGATATGGAGTAATTGATTGATATGAATGAGTCATAATTTATAAATTCCATGACTAAATTTTAATGAGTAAACCATTACTATCTATTATTATCCATTCCCATAATTTTCTTTTAGGAGTTAGTCAATGGTTGGACCGAATATGAATTTTGTTACTAGTAATTTATAAGACTAATTAAATAACTATCCTTTTTAAAGCCCCAATGAAATGGATATGGGATGATGTTTTTTAGAAGAATTATAATACATGTCTCTAAGACTATGAATGGTAACATGAATCAAGATGATACTTAAAACATACAAATAAAGAATGAATCACTATTACTTATTATATATTGGAATACCTACCTTGTATATTTGGATCCTATAATCTAATTATTACCAAGAATCAGGTTAACTATATAGAGAATATATTCATTGTTCCAGAAGGCTTTTCACATTAGAATTTTAGTGTTTCCATTTATCATTTGGAAACATAATATGGTCAATGGTGCACTCAAATCCTGAATATTAGTAATGATGAAGATGTAGACATTAATATATGGGAAGGTATTTATGTCATTTTCCAGTTTTTATTTTTCATCAAACAATAAAAATGGAGAGTTAGTTCCTATAACTAAAATGGAATGATGATGAATATAATGTTCCTTTGAGGAAAATTTCATAAAACATAAAATTTTTTATTTGGGTATTATCAACAAAACATAGAGAATAATTTGTCAATTATTTACTTCCTTGAGACCAAGACACCATAATGATTTGACTTCAAGATAATTGGATTAATATGATGAAATAATTTTCTATTATCTATTGTTATAAATGAATACGAGACACCCACATTATTCTTCCGATTTTATGAATAAGATGAGATAGATGGAATTTGTAGGAAATGTTATTATAAAAACCATGAAATAAAAAAAACGAGTCATCCTTCATATAATAATCATAGACGGTAACATAGAGAAAACATCCTTTTGTGGGCTAATAAATTTTTTAATGGTTGAATATAATTATATCATGCAATGTAATTCTAAGGAGATGTAAATAGTTGAAATTATGAATGAAAAGGTGAAAACCCAAAAACACATGTGACCACTAGATTCTAATTAAATAATTTTAAGGATTATGTCAATTAAACCAATCTAATCACAAATATGAGGTTCAATGAAAATAATTTTCATAATCATCCTCTTGATATTTAAAACAAAGGAAAGGATCCATTAATCAGAACTATATAATTGGGTTCAGAGAAAAAATATTATAATGGGATACTTACATTAAAATATATATTTAAAAAATTGAATCTTGTATTTAAAAATATTGTATATATAAATATTTTGATAAATTAATTACATCTCAACCTCATAAATTAGAAATTGAGTAATTAGAAAAAACAATTAATGGGACAATGATTATATCCCATGTTTCAAGATCCTCTCTAATATAAGTTTATCATATTATTCTTCCTGTAAAAATTATGATTAACCAAATAGTTGAATTTTAAGTGATTTTGGGAATGTATTGGATCAGTTTAAATATCAAATGTCAATTATTTAGGAGAGGATGTGTTGTTAGATATTTCAAATCAATATATCACTATCTTTCTCTGCAAAGATGAATATGAAAATAAAATAGATGATACATATGTTGTAAGGTAACTACTACCTATTCATTGTGGATATTTTTCATAAATGGTTAGTGTCATGATTCCACCCAAAAAATATTCTACAATGAAGTGGGAGAGATAATGAACCCTAAGTCCCACTTCTAGTAGGCCCCAGGATAGAGACTAGCACCAAGGGTATAAAAATCAATCAATATAGGAAGCCTTTCCCACTAGAATAAGAAAATAATTGGAGTTAGGATGACTCAACCATAATAACCTCCATGATGTATATATTTATTGGAAAACCAAAAACCATCCCACAATGCATGTGTAAATAAAACTGATACACATAAATAGTCTCCAATATAAAAACCCAAAAACAAAAACAAGAGAAGAAACATGTATGTTGTGATAGTTTATGGAATGTAAGTTCCATCATAGACCCAAAAATCCACTTGGAATCCTAAAAATAGTTTTAAATACCTAGAGTGAGAATACATGTAAAATTAGTAGGAAGACAATGGCATCTCATTAACATGTGAAAACATAAAACTAAAGGACCCATGTGAAAATAGTAAAACATAACATCACATAAACATGTTTACTACCAAATCCCGAATCATCACCAATGCTCACTCAACAAATTATGTATCCAACAGTATAATATATTATAAATAACATCGATGACAGGGTGCCCCACACCACCCTAACATTTATTTTCTGCTCTGACACCCCAACGTTGTACCTTCTAGAACTCCCACCCCTTTTAGAAAACATCGCAACATGAAAAATACTTCCAACAAACACCACGACCATCACATCACATAATGACGAAACAAACCAAGACCATAAAATCTAATCACATAAAAACATGACAATATATATTTTTAACTCAGGCCATCCCATCCCATGAATTTCTTTCCCACATATTGGAAGTGGGAGTGGGGAAGAGAAGGTAGGAATCTATCCATGATCCCACATTGTAGTTTGGGGAAAACACTCCCGCATGACAATTTGGGCATCGAAACGTAGTGATTGAGGTGGTTTGGGTGTGTATATAAATCACATGAATATACATTGTTTTCACATATAGTTAAAAAAATCCCAATCCTAATGGTTCAGAACCATGAATGAATTTTTTTTATAGAACTCTCCGCTTTTGTTGTAGAATCCAAATTCAAAACCACCATAAAAAAATCAAAGACACTATTCATATTTCAATATTTGACTATCGTTAATATATTTTCTAGATTATAAATTACAATACCATTCTTGTAAAACATTATCTTTTTTCTCAGCATAAAACAGGAACATAATATATTTTTGTTATGCATGGCCAAAATTATTTGTTTCACCATCCATTAATAATTAGGAAACTAACACATCATAGTACATAATAACTAGCCACATACAATTCCACATTTCATCGCATCCATAATATATAAAAAAATCAACTCCCCCATAACAACCCAACTAAACCACCACACCATAATAATCATTACTACCCCTCTGCACAACCATATCTCATCCACTTCCCCAACACACATCACAATGCATGCCACAATCCCACAAAGTTATAGATTCCGAAAATGGGGCTCTTAATCCAATTGAAATCATTTATTAAGGGTTTTATCAATCAATACATTACATAGTATGCAATAAATTACATTTAATGAATATGTGTGGTTATTCGTTTATTCATGATCATACCAGACAATCAAAAAAAATAAATATGTCAAAATATAGTAAATGAAGAATAATCAACCCACCAAAAGATGTGATTTCATCATGTAATTAAGCCCATATAATAATAATATCAAATAATATCATATCATATCAATAATATTGTGTAATGACATACTTCACATTCTTCTACCCATTTAAATTCAATTTTAACCGATTCTTTATCTTTCTTAATACGAACGCAACCAGGTTCCCCATAAATAATAATAACAAAAACATAGCACATGACACACAAATGGATATATGAAGGAGATATATAAGGATATGAATGATGGGTTTTTAAGGCTAGCTACACCAAAAATGAGGTTGCATGTACAAGATATATTTTAGTTGGGGGAAACATAAACTAACTATTGCCACCAATAATATGAATCCTAGGGAAGAATGATGTGGTGAAACTTGTATCAAGATAACGAAATCTCAAAGGAATATATAATGAACAATTCTTTAGAATGAATAGATCTGATACAAGGCAATAAGTTGTCACTATTTTAACTAATCATTAAAGTGGATCCAATAAACTTATGTCTTTTATGATTTCAAAAGGACTTGGAAATTTTTAGAAATTAATGGTATTATTAATATTAATGGAAATATATTTAAAACCATTATTTGCGGGTTTTAAACACATTTTTCTCCATAAAACATGTCAAAATATAAATTATGTAATTATATTTTAAAAATAGAAAAATTCCTAAAAAATTGAAAAATAGTTGAAATGAATCACCATTAGAATAATACACTTCTAAAAATTAAATGCCACCAGAAAGAGTCACCACTATAATGAATCACTATTATAAATGAATCAAAATTAGAAATGACACACCACCACCAATTACTCAATCTCAAAAATGAATCACTAGAAGAAATTACTCGCCCCCCGAAATGAATCATCACAATAAATGAATCATTTACATAAATTACTCACAGTATGAAATGACTCAAAGCCAGAATGAGTTACTGCCAAAAATCTTGAAATTTGGAAAATTGTTCAAAATGAATCCCCATGAGAATGACTCACCACCATAAATGAAACACCTCCAGAAATATGGAAATAGGGAAAACTGTTGGAATTAAATCCTCATAAGAATGAATCACCATTGCAAAATGAAAACATTGGGAAACATTGGAATGGCACACATGTACAAAAAAACCCCACACTTCCCCCATTGACACTTCAATTATCATATTCTTCGTACCATAGTGATCCTGAAGGAACTTCCCATTTCACCATATACAAGTCAAACTATTTTCACCCATATGAATTCAAAACTAACCCAAAATGAATGAGAGAAAGTGTCCAAGAAACCATCCCTAAGGATACATTTCTAGGATCTCATTATTCAAGAATCATTGCCATTAAAATAACATACTATCCGAAAAACACATAAAAACTGAAAAAGTGTACATTTTTAAACATAAGAATCAAGGAATTTCATCCCCCATGTCATGATATTATCTACTAGGGGTTGAACTGACCCAACCTTATAGGTTTAATGACATCATAGTAAAATGTGTCTTGATTAGGAATCATGTATTACATTTTTCTCATATCATAACATTAACACACATCACACATCACACATCATATGGAGAGGAAGGACAACATATTTCATAATATACAACAGTCCTAAAAGGATATCATAAATAAATAAGATATGGTAAAAGACAAAACAACTATGCGCATTGGCCTTACATCTGCATCTTATAATCATATGTTCTCTCAACCATGCCACTATGCCTCCGTAGCACATGATATAAAGGAATGTTCCATCCTTGTAGAACCATATATCGATGTTCCTAAATATTCACTAGATTATCCACATTGGTCACATTATCTTCGATTTTCAAATCACCTAGTCAATGACATGTGAGTCATCGTGAATATACTAATGGAGTTAATAGGCATGGAAGACATCAGGAATCCTGTCTAACTGAGGAAGGTGTTCCAACTAGAAAGCTACCTCTCCAACACACCACAAAAACATGAGGGGCCTAATAAATAGGGGTGATAAATTACATTGTTTTTTGACCCTCCACTTCTCACATTAAGGGAAATCCATTAAGAAAATATGGCTACAAAACACAATCTCTAATGAATTCATACAACAATTGGAAGAAGAATTTTTTGGTGGTTGTGATGATTTCATCATCCCTTGGACTAACTGAACCTTCTCTATTATGCTCTAAAGCACATTAGGTCCATGAAATTTGGAATCTCTAACCTCCATCCATCATAATGGATAATGTCACTCACTCCAATACAAATTCTGAAATGGTTCCTTTCCAATTGAAGAGTGATTGATATTATAATATGAAATCGTGACCAGGGTAAGAGTAGTGACCAGAATCCAGGACATTCTATAAAATAGGATTGAAACATATCCTCCATCATTTAGATATTATATTCCATCATCCCATATATTAGATGGTGGAATGTAGTGTTGATGTGAAAATGGGTTCCAAAATCATTCTTCATTCCTTTCTAGACTCATGATTTATAACATGCATCTTGAATTGATACAATGGACCTCAGAAATCCATGTATCTAAACTACATCATCCATATATATTATCTCCAAAACGTATATTGTTTTAAAATCCATTATTATTAGGAAGTGTGGCGATTTTTTTAAATAATCGACAATCACCTAGATGAAATCAAAAATACATGGATCATTGGGAATACCTGTGATAAAATCCATTGAAATTCCATCCTATTTCCACTTAGTTAAATCCATCATATTCAACAAACCATAGAGAACATGATTAACAAACATTACCTAATTGAACCTTATCCCCGATCCACAAACGTAACCACTTCCTATTTCATCCCAATATTCCAAAAATAGGTCCTCAAGACATAGTAAAATTTGGAATGTCATTAATGTAATAACAAAGGTGACCTACGAACCTATAAAGGAGTCCCTCGTGTGTTGCTAATGGAAAAAACAAAATACCATAATCCAACATCTATCTCTAACCATCCTATGAACACCCCTCTAAAGAATAAAATTAGCTAATGGGATCCTGAAACACATATACCTCAGAGTCTCTCCACTATGACTCTTCCACCTGATACATCAAATAATACTGAACTATTATTTAAAAACCATCCTCTACAACCATACACTAGTTCATTTAAGTCTAGGGACACCAACTCTTTCATATCACTCTAAGAATAAGAAGACTCTTGAATAAAATCCTTCAATGAATTTCTTCTTAAATCTTTATCCACGATATTCCCCTATAAAAAATGGTAAATATATCAAAATCATAGTCCGGATGAAACACAATTCTCCTTCAATTACATAGATTAAAATCATGATGAGAAAAGATATACCTCAATCCCTTGTTAACTTTGAAGACTGTAAATTGCTCTTAATGGGGTATTGTAACCACAAATTTTGCACAAACACACCAATATCTAGCTCTAGATCACGGTTGGAATAGTTACATTCATGAGGTAATATAATCCTTGAACATTAATAGATCAATTCCTTCATCTACCTCATGGTAAAACCTATTACTTGTTGTGGCACATCATATAAAAACCACAAACAACATACTATACTCTAGAAAATGATGAAACTAAGCACTGGCCAACATCCCCTTCAGGTTACTAAATACTTTCTAGCTCTAATTAGTCCACACAAATTTTTTTTTGTTCCAATTAAATTCTAAAACTGGGTCTCCATATTGAGAGAAATTACGAAAAAAACTCCGATAATAGCATGTGATACGATGGAATAGAGAAACCTATTATACATTCTTGAGTGATTCAAAAGAAACAACTTCCTTGATCATGGAGGGGTCCACTACTAAACCATGTTTTGAAAACACTCTCCCCAATAAATATACATCTCTTGTACAAATCTAACACATGCAGAAATTTTCATATTCCTGGTTGTGATGAAGAACCTATAAAATAACTCTATGATGATCAGAATTCTAATCCTACAACATTTAGTAGATTAATTTTTCAGCAATTAATATAATTAAAAACTATTTAGGAACTCATGTAATATCAAATTAATAAGACACATGAAAATAGCTAGTGCATTCGTTACACTAAAAGTCATGAATACGAACTAGAAGTGTCCATACCTATATTTGAAGTTATATTTATATATATCATAATCCTTCACCCTTTACTAGTGATATCTAGACTATATATCAAACTTGGGGAACTAACAAGATCATGTAAATTCATTGAAAAGTGAAATGACCCTTTTAATAGGATAGGGATTCTTCATTATCATAGGGTTCATCTTCCGATGGTATATTAAAAACATTATAATACCATCCACCTTCTAAAAAATAACATTGTGGAACCCCATGGGGGAAAAACTATGATATATTAAACACCAATTCATTGTATTATCTCTTTGAATCATAAAACCCTGTCAATCAGAAGGTTCCATTTGGTAGGGATTCATTGAAATTAGTGAAGAACTATAGTAGAAATCTATCCTTGACTCAACATTGCATTGAGGTGGTAGATTCAAAACATCTTCAAGAAATAAATTCCAAAAATTCCTTGAAAAATTCATGAGACTTCTCAGTTCATGTGTCTACAAATTCTATAGACATCTCATCCGCCATTGAATAAAAGAACTAAACACACTGACTTCCACTCGAGAAAACCCTTTTCCACTATAAACCAGACATCATCCATCTATATCTAAGAAGAAAAGTCTACAACAAAATAATTAAATAGAAGAATAAAAAAAATAAAATTATTTAATGTAGAGTATGATATCGTATGGATACATATCACGTATGATAAGATACTCACCTATCTAGTGATACCTCATCATCAGTTCATATTCCTAAAAAACATAGAACTAGATGGTCTGGAATCTGATTGGCACAGTCAAAACTGGTAGACCATAATTTATCTCTATGTATAGTATTTGAGAATGAGCTAAATAGGGAGAGACAAAGGATAGTGAATCTCATTAATCAAACCTGGTACAAACAATGGTACAAGATTATATGATTGTACATCGAATAATCTATGACCCCTCTAGTGTTTTTTCCACCACTACATGGAACTTTCCATTCCAATATTTTATGCCACTCTACTGAATACCACCACCATGACCAATCATTGTTCGAGGTCATTGAGGATGTGGAAAATAATAAGGCTATCCTTAACCTTATTCATACACTCTGGATGGAGCACAACCTGGATTCCCCTACACGTGGAATGGACAGACTGGTAATTTCTTTTGTGAATAATGATAAACATTACCACCTCTATGATGATGGTCATGAGTAGCCACTGAGCACTGATCCAGAAGATGTACATAAACCCCACATAAGAAAAAAACTTGTTTGAGGACCCTAGGTTGTGTGTGTAATCCACTATACCCAAGTATCCATAAGAGATGTTACAAAGGTTGACTCCTAGTTAGCCAAATCCTCAATGTCATTTGAACCTAATAACTATCAATGAAAACTCTATAATTTGAGAAACCATGTTGGTTATCATCTTTTAGTAAGAATACATACTAAATATGCCTAGTCAGGAATAAAGTATGTCTGAGAGTGGGAGGGGGTGAATCATTTAAGTCATTTTTATGACTTGTTACTTATGAAACAAACATAACCTATAATTAAATATTTCTTTCCAGGTTAAAAAAATTCAAACCCACATCTATAGGAGCCAATAATTTTACATGTTTCACTACATAAAAAGAGTAGCTATGTCCTTGGTATGGTTTTGAAATAGTCTCATACCACAAAATCCACTAGAAAATTTTCCACTGATGGGGCATACAATGTGTATGAATTTACCTTACAATCATGTTGAATTATGAAAACGATTCCAATTGTGTGTGTGATTCTTCTATCAAAAAAATAATGCAATGCAATGTTATAGTCCTTCTTGATCTACTTACACAATTTTGACCTTTCATACCAATTATTCTATTTCCTTCCCGTAAGCTGTTAGAAACAAACTTCATTCCTCTATAAACAGTTCTACTTCCTTCGTGAACTGTATGTATCCTCCATGAACTGAGTTTCACACAATAGAATGAGTACGTCACAGACCGCCTCTTCTTCTCCGTACTGTCTATACTTAGTGGTTGTAAAAATAATCATGGAAAACCTTCTTATGTTGTACCCATTCCATTGTGAGCCATATATCCATACAAACTTCTTTTGTTTACATTCCTAGAGATATTTATCTCTTGAAAAAATATTTCCTCCACAAACACTTCTGCATCACAGAAATACCTCCTCTGCAAAAACTTCTCATTAAATTATTCCTGAAATTCATGAAACATCTAATTTTTTTTCCATATCGATGGTATGTTCATTATAAAATTCTATCTCACATAATTATAGGTTTAGAGTCCTTTATATAGAAAAATAAAAATGAAAACCCATCAAATTTTATTTACCCAAATTTTCAATGTTGTATAGCTTGTACTGTGATCTAGGATTCTTCATTGAACCAATTTTCCCTCCATGGTTAGCGTAATGCCTTTATTCTTTCACATAAATTGATTCCTTCAATCAAAGGATCACCTTTTCTTACCTACAAATTATGGCATTCATATATAATAATAATACTTTTCACACTTTGATCCTCCTGTGGATCACCTACCCTATTCAGTCCACATTCCATTTTCATGGTCCACATATTAATTCAATAAAGAATATTTCCTTCTCACCATTTCCTTCACCATTCCTCATAGCTCATATGAGGTCTATGAACTGTGCTTTGTGGACTTCAATCTATACATTTTTTGACGCCATTATTAGAAAAAAGTTTTTTTTCCAAACTTCACCCAAATTCCAAATAAAATATTTATTTTCATAAAAACCCCTTTAGAGAAAAGTGGGAACCATACATGACTCATACACCATAAAATAAAAAATTATAAAAAAGGAACCACCCATAGAACCTAATCCCACACAAGCCTGATAAAACATAAAGTGAGAAATTTTGATCAATGCCAAATCAAAATTTGAAAAAAGGCACTAACTAGGGAGTATAATCCCGCTAATCATGAAACCTCCAGTGAACAATCTGATGACGTCATCATCATCCCACCATATTATCCATCATCACACCGTCACTATTACATATTCTCCAAGATCCGCCAATGAGATCAAACCACTAAAACTTCCCAGCACTGCACGCCCGATCTATCATCGTAAAACCATCATCATCACCACACCAAACAAAATTGAGAAACACAGAAACACCAATCACAAAAAAATGTATTCAACCTTACCAAGCCACAAAAGAGAAGTGGTCAAAAGGAAAGTCACATCATCTTCATCACATGATCACCACTAGTGTCAAAAGTCAGAAAAAAGGACCAACAACAATAAGGACGAGATGCCTTCAACACATATTATTAAAATACTATGTATTTTATGAATAATGTAATATAATATATTAATAATAAATTGATATTATTTATAAAACATATTTGAACACATAAGATGAAAAGATGAGACATGTGGTACAGATTAATGATAGTGTTTCATTTCATTTCATGTTTTCCAATGTTAATTTTTTAGTGTAATTATATGAGTGTTATCATTTAAACAACATACATTTTCTTTTAATTTTGTTATAACTATAAATTTAATGTATTTCAAACATTTCTCTCCATTTATTTACATAAAATTATTGTAAATATTTCTTTAAAGGAAAGCTATCCATATTTCGTTTTTGTTGGATGAAAGTTTCCTTCCCCATACATGTGTTGTTTAAATATTGTTATTGACTATTTTAAATGTAAAATAATTTTTTAAAAGGTCATTATCATTACCATTATATATATAATAGTATATAATACTATGTTTTTAAATGAATGTATATCTAATTTTTTGAAATAATAAAATTGTCTGAAAATAATTTTATATTATAATGTATCTAGAATTAATGGATTATCACACTATCATGAGTTTTATTTTCCTTATTTATCTATGAAAAATTTCCAATATATATTTATTAAAAATAATTTTTTCAATATTCAGTTAATTTTTAGTTAAAAGGTTATCAAAATAAAATGATATTTTCCTCTTGTTTTAATTTATTGTTTAAATGTTCTTTTAAGGATTTTTTATATTTTTCCATGTATTTTAGTTGTTTTTATGATTCCCATAGGTTATGAACTTATGATACCATCTACAATGAATATTAAGATGGCTTTTCATGAATATTATTTATGTATGATTCTTTGAAATTAGTTTTATTTTAAAAAGTATATTATTTTATAATAACATCATTAAAGAACAAGTTCTTTTACACTAGTTATGAAATTATGAAATGATGAATATTTGTTCTAACCCAATTCCATTCCAAGGGTTATGATATAATGAAATGATTAATTGTTATGACCATATAGAGCACATATTTTTGAATTTCATTTTGTGATGGGTAGGCTAGAATTTATATATTCATCCAATTTGTTATGTAATTATGGATAAATCATGAGATAATAATAACCAAAATAGTGGGTGAACCCATTTTCAAGGGACTATATCCTATAAGATTATAATGTGAGTGAACTATGACAATGTAAATCATTGAATAAAGAGTAAACCAAATCCACTATGATAGTATAGTATATTATAATTTAATATGTAAATGATTTTCTATGATTTTTTGTATACCAATACCTATGTCTCATTCTTAAGGAATGTTCCCATGATTTATTATTTATTATTGGTGAAATCGAAAACTTATGATATATGAATTTTGTTATGAAAATGCCTAATGATATGATTTATGGGCTATGATTTTTGATTGATTTTTTATGGTTTTCATATGTTATGATCATGTTCATATACTCATACACATATATTATTCTCACATATTGTCATTTCTTTATATATCATATGCTTACACTTACTAATAATTTGGTATCAAACATTACAATGTTTCCATTTCCAATGGTATTATGAAAGGATTTATATATGTTAAGTCTGTGGTATATAAATTGATATATTAACAATGTGGGATATATTGAAAATAATCCGTGAAATGGGATGATTATGTATATAGTATACAAATAAAATAAACATTTATTGACGTATGGAATATATTATAATGACATGAGATTAATATTCACAAATATGGACATAATGTTTATATATGTTATACATGGGTTCCCAATATTTGAATTAGAGTAGTGTATAGTTTTTTTGAATAAATTTTAATGAATTCTATATAAATTACAAGGGATATATCTACATAATGGATAACGACTTTCTAATTAGGTAAAGAATAAATTTTGTGATTTTCCTAAACAATGAATCATTATCAGGGTAGTATAATGTGTATTTGGTAAGGGAAAAATTCACCAAGTGTTAACCACTATAAAAATAGGTGGATTGGGTAATAAATCAATTATCCCTATTGAATTCAATGTATTCTTATGACTATACACCTTAATAGACACTCTTACATGATATGATTGTTTACATTTTATTTTATTTTTAGATCCATCATAAAGTATTTGAATAGATGATTTCCATTAATGACATATAGTAAAGCTACTGAGTAATTTATTGAAATGAATGAGTCCTAATTTTTAAATCCCATGGATGGATTTTAAGGATTAAACCATTACTTTTTAGGATTATCTATTCCAGTAAGTTTCTTTTTGGATTTAGTCAATGGTTGGACCGAATATGAATAATATTAATGGTAATTTCTACGAGTAATTAAATAACTATCCTAATGAGAAACTAAATGAAATGGATATGTGTTGATTTTCTGGAAAAAGTATAATACAAGTCTCTAAAACTATGTATAGTAACATGAATCAAGATGATAATTAACACATCCAAATAATGAATGACTCAGTATTATGTATTTTTTATTGGAATAACTATTTAGTTTAGGTGGATCCTATAATATAATGATTACTTTAAAATTGGTAATATATATAGAGAATATTTTATATGTTCCATAATGATTATCACATTAGAAGTTTAGTGTTTCCATTTATCATTTGGAAACATAATATTATCTATAGTGCACTCAAATATACAATATTAGTAATGATGAGGAAGTAGAAATCAATATATTGGAAGAGTTTTATGTTATTTTATAGTATGTATTTTTAGTCAAACAATGAAAAAAATAGAGAGGTAGTTCCTATAACTAAAGGGGAATGACGATGAATATATATTTTCCTATGAGGAAAATTTCATAAGACATACAATGTATTCTTTGGGTATTATCAATACACAATGGAGAATAATTAGTCTATTATTTAGTGCCTTGAGGCCAAGGCACCATAATGATTTGTTTTTAAGAGAATTGGATTAACATGATGAAATAATTTTATAATCTTTCATGTTATAAATTAATATGGGATACCCACATTGTTCTCAGGATTATAAGTACAAGAATAGAATGATAGAATTTGTAGAAAATATTATTATAAAAACCATTATGGGAAAAAATGAGTCTTCCTTCATATAATAAGCATAGAAGGAAACATAGAGAAAACATCCTTTTTTGGTCTATTAATTGTTATAAATGTTGAATATAATTATATCCAGCAAGATAATACTAAAGAGATGTAAATTGTAAAAACTATGAAGGAAAAGGTGAAAACCCATAACAACTTGTGATAACTAGACTCTAATGCTATAATTGTAAGGATTATGTGAATTAAAATAATATAATAACAAACTCTTATCAGGTAATTAGTAAAAAATCTTATTGGGACAATGATTATATCTCATGTTTCTAGATCCTCTCTAAGGGTACTACTACCAATTCATTGTGGATAATCATCTTAAATTGTTGGTTTCATTATTCCTCCCAAGAAATATTCTACAAATATGAGAGAGAGATAATGAACCTTGAGTCCCACCTCTTTTAGGCCCCAGGATGAATATTAGAACCAACGGTATAAAAATCAAACAATATGGGAAGCCTTTTCCACTATAAGAAGAAACTAATTGGAGATAGGATGACTCAACTATAATCAACCCCGTGATGTATATATATATGAAATCCAAAAACCGTCCCACAATTCATGTGTAAATATATTTTTTACACAAAAAAATTCTCCAACATACAAACCCAAAAACAAAAAAAATGGAAGCAACATATAAGATGTGAAAGGTTATAGCTAGTAAGTTCTATCATGGACCCTAATGTCCTCTTGGTATCCTAAAAATAGTTTTATGTACATAGAGTGATAATACATGTATTATCGGTAGGAAGATGAAGGCCTATAATAAACATGTGAAAAGAGAAAAGTAAAGGACCCGTGTGAAAATAGTAGAACCATATATCACCTAAACATGTTTAATAACCAATCCCTAAACATCACCAATGTTCGATCATCAAATAATGTAACCAAAAATATAATATATTATAAATAACATCGATAATAGGGTACCCAACACCACCCTACCATTTATTTTCAACTATCACACCCCGACTTTGTACCTTCTAGAACTCCCACCCCTTTTGAAAAAAATTACAACATGTCAAACACTTCCCACAAACACCTTGGCCATCACATCACATATCAAACAAAAAAACCAAGGCCATAAAATATAATCACATAAAAACATGAAAATGTATTTTTTTAGATCATGGAATCCCATCCCATGAATGTCCTTCACAAATACTGGAAGTGTGAGTGGGGAAGAGTAGATTGGAATCCATCTATAATCCCACCTTGATGTTGGAGAAAACACCCCCACATGAAAATTTGGTTGTCAAAACATACTGCATGATGTGGTTTGGGTGTGTATATAAATTGCAAAAATATACATTGTATTTACATATATTTAAAAAATAAAAAATCCCCATGTTAATGGATCACAACCATGATGTAAATTTTTAATAGAACTCTCCCCTTTTGTTGTAGAATCTAAATTCAGAACACCAATGAAAAAATCAAAGGGCACTATTCATATTTCAATATTTGACTATCGGTAATATGTTTTCCAGATTCTCAATAAACAATCCATTATAGTAAAATGTTATGATTTTTCATTGCATAAAATAGGAAACATAATTTTTATTCGTTATTCATGGGGAAAATTATTTGTTTCACCATCCATTACGAATTGGGAATCTAACCCATCAAAGTACACAATAACCCATTCAAAAAATCAAAATAACCATATCCAATTCCACTTTCCATCGCATCCATACTATATAACAAATTCAACTCCCCCATCATAATCATACAACACCACCACACCATAACAATCATCACAACACCCCCACACAACCATATCTCATCCATTGCGCCAACACACATAACATTGTATGCTACAAAAGAACAAAGTTTTAGATTTTGAAAATGGTTCTATTATTCAAATTCCATTAATTAATTAAGGGTGATATCAATCAATACATTACATCTTAGGTAATACATTCCATTAACTAAATATGTGTGGTTATCTAGTTATTCATGATCGTACCAAACAATCAAAAAAATTAATATGTCCAAATAAAGTACATGAAGAATAATCAAGATAACAACATATGTGATTTTCATCATTTAATTAATCCCATATAATAATAATAACAAATATAATCATATCAAATAAATAAAATGGTGTAAGTTCATACTTCACATTCCTATTACCATTTAAAATCAATTTAAACTAATTCATTATCATTCTTAATACGATCGAAACCATGTTACCCATAAATAATAATAACAAACACATTTCACATGATACATATAAGGAGAATTAAAGGAGAAATATATAGAGAAGAAATATGGTTTTTCTTGGCTATCTACACTAAAATAGAGGTTGCACATACATGAGATATTTTGTTTAGGGGAAACATAAAATAACTAAATCCAATAGTTATTTGGATCCTAGGGGAGAAGGATATGGTGAAACATATATAATGATAATTTAATCTCAAAGGAATGATAGAATGACAACTTCTTAATAATGAATAGATCTGATACAGGATGTGAATTTGTTACTTTTTTAACTAATCATTAATGGTTGATCCAATCAGACTATGTGTTTTATGAATTTAAAAGTCCTTGGGATTTTTTTGAAATTAAATGTTTTTTTAATCCCAATTGAAATAGATTGAAGACCATTATTTGTTATAGTTAATCCCATTTTTCATCCTAAAACATGTCAAAATAGATATTATGTAATTATTTTTTGAAAACAAGAAAATTCTATAAAAATTGAAAACTATTGGCAATGACTCACCATTAGAATAAAACACTTCTATAAATGTAGTGCCACAAGAATGACTCACTACTATAAATGAATCACTTTTATAAATAATAACCAATAAAAATGACCCACCACCAGAAATGAATCACTGCAAAAAAAAGAATCACTAGAAGAAATGACTCGCCCCCAGAAATAAATTATCTCCATAAATGAATTATTTCCTTAAATTACTCACCGTATGAAATGACTCATCACCATAATGAATAGCTGCAAAAAAATTGATATTTGGAAAACTATTCCAAATGAATCTCCATTAGAATGACTCACCACCGTAAACTAAACACTGTTAGAAATAGGGAAATATGGAAAACTGTTGGAATTAAATCATTATATGAATGAATAAATGTTTCAAAAAACGATAATTTAGAAAACACTGGAATGACATGTGTTTCCAAAAAGCACCCCAATATTTTCCCATGGAAACTTAAATTATCATATTCTTTGTAACATAGTGATCCCGACGGAACATACCATTACAACACATACTGGTCAAACAATTCTCGCCCCTGAGAATTCAATACTAACCCAAAATGAATGAGAGAATGGGTCCAAGAAACCATCCCTAATGATTCTTCTCTAGGATATCATTATTCCAGACTCATTGACATTAAATGAACATACTATCCCAAAATCCCATAAAAACTGAAAAACTATACATCGAAAAACATAAGAATCAAGTAATTCCAACCTCCATGACAAGATATTATCTACTAGGGGTAGAACGAACTCACTCTTATAGGTCTAATCACATCGTAGTAAAAAGTTTCTTGATTAGGAATCATGTATTACATTTTTATCACATCAGAACATTAACACACACCACACATAACTCATCATATGAAGAGGAAAGAGAACATATTTTGTAAAATACAACAGTCTTAAAAAGAAATCATAAATAAATAAGATTTTGGAAAACACAAAACAACTCTGAGTATTGGCCTTACATATGCATCTTATGTTCCCAGGTTCTCTCATCCATGTCACTATGCCTCCATAGCACATGAACTAAATGAATGTTCCATCCTCATAGAACATTATATCGACATTCCTAAATATCCACTAGATTATCCACATTGGTCACATCATCCTCGATGTTCAACTCTCTATGTCAATGACATGTGATTCATCATGAACATACTTCTGGAGTTAATAGACATGGAAGACATCACAAATCCTATCACACTGAGGAAGAAGTGCCAACCAGTAAGCTACCTCTCCAACACATCCCAACAACTTTTGGGGCCAAATAAATTGGGGTGAGAACATAAATTGTTTGTGAAACCTCCACTTCCCACATTAAGGGGAAACCATTAAGAAAACGTGTCTACTAAACAAAAACTCTAAGGAAATCCTACTTCGATCGGAATAATAAATTTTCTGATGTTGTGATGCTCTCATCATCCCTTGGACTAATTGATACATATATATTATTCTCTAAACCACATCAAGTCAATGGAATGCTACATCTCCAACCTCCATCCATCATAATGGAGAATGTAATGGCCTCCCATACAAATTATCAAATGGTTCCTTTCCAATTAAAGAGTGATAGATATTATTATAAGAATTCTCGACGTGGGTATGAGTTGTGACCAGAATCCATGACATTCTACAAAATAGGCTTTCAACATATCATCCATTATCTAGATATTATATTCCATCATCTAATATATTTGATTGTAGAATGTAGTGTTCAAGAACAACTAGGTTCCAAAAGAATTATTCACTCCTTTCCAGACACATAATTTAGAATACTCATCTTTTTTTGAGACAATAGACCTCAGAAATTTTTGTATATAAACTACACCAACCACATAATTTTTTTCCAAATCATTTATTGTTCTAAAACAATTTTTTTCTAGGAAGCATGGTGATTTTGTTAACTAATCCATAGTCACCCAAATGAAATCAAAACAACATGGATCACTTGGCATCCCTATTATAAAATCCATTTAAATTCCATCATATTTTGACACAGTAAAATACATGGGATTCAACAAACCACCTAGAACATGATTCACAAAAATTTCCTAATGGAACCCTATCCCCTATCCACAAACTTATCCACTTTTTTATTTTATCCTAATCATCCAAAAATAGGTCCTCAAGACATAGTAAATTTTGGAATTTCTTGGGTGTAAAACCAAAGGTGACCTATGAAACTCCCAAAGGAGCCTCTCATGATTTGCTAATGGAAGAAAATACATCCCATGATTCAACATCTAGTTCCGACCATTCCTAGAACATCCCTCTAAATAACAACACTAACCGACATAATCACAAACCACATATGCAGCAGAGTCTCCCCACTATGACTCTTCCGCCTCCTAAATCAGATAAGGTAGAACTGGAATGTAAAAAACCATCCTCTACCACAATCCACTAGTTCATTTATGTCTAGGACCACCAACTCTTCCATATCACTATAGGAATCACCAGACACCTGAATAACATCTTTCGGGGACTTTCAGCTTAAATCTTGAGCCACGATACTCACCTATCCAAAAGCAAAAATATCTCAAAATCCTAGTCTGTAGGAAACACAATTCACCTTCAATTACATAGATTCCAGTCGTGATGAGAAAAGACATACCTCGATCAATTGTTAACTTTGAATAATGCAGTGTTCACACAATACGGTAATGTAACCACAACATTAACACAAAAAAAACTATCCCTAGATCTAGATCATGACAGAAATAGTTACATTCATTAGGGAATAGAATCCTTGAACCATAACAGATAAATTCCATCAGAAACATCATGGTGAAACCTAATCCTTGATGGGGCAGATCATAGAAAACCTCAAACAACACACAATCCTCTAGAAATTGATGAATCTAAGCACTAACCAACATCCCATTCAGGTAATTAAATACTTCCTCGCATTAAGTAGTCCACACAAAATATTGTTCATGGCAATTAAATTCTAATAATGGGTCTCAATATTGAGTGAAATTTGGAACAAAACTCTGATAACAGCATGGGATACCATATAATAGACAAACCTCTAATACATTCTTGAGTGATTCCAAAGAAACAAATTCCTTGATAATTGAGGGGTCCACTACAATGCCAAGTTGTGAAAACACATTTCCTAGTAAATACTCCACTTTGGTACAAAACTAACACATGGAGAAATTTCCATATTGCTTGTGGTGATGAAGAACCTTCCAAATAACTCTAAGATGATCAGCATGCTTATCCTATGAACTTTAGTTGAATAATTTTCCATCAATGAATATAATAACAAATGGACTTGGAACTCATGGAACACCGAATTCATAAGCCACATGAACACCATTTGTGCATTCGTTACACAAAAAATCAGGAATATGAACTCGAAGTGTCCATACATACATCTGAAGGTATATTTATATATATCTCCATCCTTCACCCTTTACTAGTGATATCTAGACCACAATTCATTCATGCGGAACAAACTTGCTCCTCTATATTCATTGAAATGAGAAATAATCCTTTTAGGAGGATAGCGATTCTGGATCATCATATAGTTCATCATTCAATTGTATATAAAAAACATTACAATTCAACCCACAATCAAAAAAATAACATTGTGGCACCCCATGGGGACAATATATGACTAATAAAACCATAATTCATTGGATAATCTATTTGAATCATAAATCCCTATCACTCAGAAGGTTCCATTTATTAAGGATTCATAGAAATTATGGAAGAACTAGCATACAAGTCTATCCTTGACTCAACATCACATTGAGGGGGTAGTTTCAAAACATGTTCAGGGAAAAAATTCCATGAATTCTTTGACAACATTAGGAGACTTCTCAGTTCATGTGTCTACGAATTCTGTAGATATCTCATCCACTATTGAATATAGGGACTCTAAACACTGACTTCCAACCTAGAAAAACCTTTTTCCAACAAAAACCACACTTCATACATCTATATCTATGAACACTAGTCTCAAATAAAAGTAATATATATATATATGAATAAACAAAATTAAATTAGTTAATACCATGGATGACATCGTATGGATGCATCTCACAGATGATAAGGTCCACACCTGACTGGTGCTACCACATCATTAGTGCACAAACCTAAAAAACATATAACATGCTGGTCTGGAATCCGATTGGCATAGTCAACACAAGTGGACCATAACTCTTCTCTATGTATAGTCCTAGAGAATGAACTAAAAATAGAGAGAAAATGGGATGAGAATATCATGGATCAAACATGGTACAGACAACGGTACAAGATTATATGAGTGTACATCGAATGATCTATGGACCCTCTATTGTTTTTTCCGCATCTATAGGGATCTTTCTATTCCAAAATCTAATGCCACTCTACTGAAGACCACCACCATGACCAATAATTGGTCGAGTTCATTGAGGATGATGATAATCATATGGTAAGACTTAACCATCCCCATATACTCTGGATGGAGCACAATCATGATTTCCCTATAGGTGGAATGGAAAAACTGGTATCTACTGTTGAGGCTAATGCTGAACATGACCACCTCTACCAAGATGATCATGAATAGCCACTATGCAGTACTCAAGAAAATGTACATAAACCCCACATAAGAAACACACTGATTCAAAGACCCTAGGTTGAATATGGAATCCACTGGCCCCAAGTATATAGAAGAGAAGTTAGTAAGGTCGACTCCCAGTTAGCCAAATCCCCAATGTCCTTGGAACCTAATAACTACCAATAACAACTGTATCAATTGAGAAACCATGTTGGTTACCCTTTTGTAGTAAGAATCCATACTAAAGTTTCCTAGTTTGGAATAAAGTATCTCTGAGTGGGGTAGGGGGTGAATTAGTTACGTATTTTTCATTTACCATTCGTTAATTATGAATCAAACATCACTTGCAATTAAATAGTTCCTTCCAGGTTAAAAAAATCTAACCACACATTCACAGGAGCCCAATAATTCACATGGTTCTCAAAATAACAAGAGTAGATATGTCCTTGGTATTGTTCGGAAACAGTCCCATACCACAAAATACACTAGAAAATTATCCGTTGATGTGGAATACAATGAGTATGAATTTACCATATAGTCATGTAGAATAATGAAAACAATCCAATTGTGTGCGTGTTTCTTCTGTAAAAAACATATTGCAATGAAGTGTTATGGTTCTTCTTGATCTACTTCCATAATTTTTATCTCTCAAACCAATTATTCTATTTCCTACCCATAAGTTATTAGAAACATCGTTCATTCCTCCATAAACTATTCTACTTCCTTTATGAACTGCATGTATCTTCCATGAATTGAGTTTCACCAAATATAATGAGTAAATCGTTGACCACCTCTTCTTCTGCAGATTGTCTATACTCTATGCTTGTAGGATGCATCTTGGACCACCTTCCTATGCAGTACCATATATTTAGTAATCTATATAGCCCTAAAAACTTCTTCTATTTACTTTCTAAGAGAGATTTATCTCTTTAAAAAATATTTCATCCACAAAAACTTCTCCATAACAGAAATCTCTCCTCTGCAATCACTTCCGATTAATAGACCAATCCTTCATGAACTTCATCAAACATCACAAAATTCATTCCATATCGATGATCTATTCATTATAAAATTAGATCACACATAATGATTGGATTAGAGTTCTTTATATAAGAAAATAAACCTGAAAAGACATCTAATTTGATTTAACCAAATTTTCAAAGGGGTATATATTGTACTGTGATATGTGCTTCTTCATTGAACCAATTTTCCCTCCATGGTCGGCACCATTAATTTATTCCTTCACAGTGTCTGATTCCATATATAAATTTATCAACTAATCTTAGATTAAAATTAAGGCATTCATATAAAAACATAACACTCTAGAACACATTTATCCTCCTGTGGATCACCTTCCCTATACATTCCTTATACCATTTTCATGGTTCGTAGAGTGATGTTTTAATGAATCCTTCCTTTTTTGTTTTTCCTTCACCATTCTACATACCTCATATAAGGTTTATGAACTGTGCTTTGTGATCTGGAAATAATAATTTTTATACTCTTTTAATAGAAAAAAATCATTTTCCAATCTTCAAAAAAATCCAAATAAAATATTTATTTTCATAAAAATCTCTTTAAAGAAATGTGGGAACCGTACAAGTCTGATAAACCATAAAAGAAAAAAATTCTAACAAAAGGGAAGCACCCAAGGATCCCAACACCCTGCAATCCAGATTCAAGAAAAAGTTAGAAATTTTGATCAATGCCAAATCAAAATAAAAAAAGCCTCCTCTTAGGGAACATAATCCCGAAAATCATGAAACCTCTAGTGTACACTCTAATGTTGTAATCATCATCACAAAATAGTATCCATCATCACACTATCACCATTCCATATCCTCCTGGATCCTCTATTTAGGTGAAACCACCGAATCATACCACTACTGGACACCCGCTCTATCGATGTAAGACCCTCGTTGTCACCACACCAAAAAATTTTAGAAACATAGAAACACCGATCACAAAATGAAAAAACATATTCAAAATGACCATGTAACAACATAGATGTGGTCAAAGGGGAAAAAACTTCATCTTCATCACACGATCACCAATGGTGTCAATAGTTGGAACATAGGACTAACATCAATGAGGAAGTGTTTCCTTGAACTCTAGAGACTTCTTGAGAATTACATCCCAAAGCATCCTACAAACCATACATTCAGACCGACTGGGAGAGGAGTAGTGGAATTCTAAAACTAGAGATGATTGAAAGGATTGGGACCTCAACAACCAACCATGACCGTGCTAGAATCCCAATCCATGCCAAGAATCTTGAGATTAAACTGCAATATAACGAAAACTAAAAAAAACATCACTGCAGCCTAAGATGATGTCTGTATAGGATGAACCTCCTAGAGAAGCATCAGATAATCCGCAAAACGCAAATCCTCTGTGAAACCGCCACTACGAACTAAATAAGATAGCATCATTGGAACCGGAAGCCAGAGTAGCAATAATCAGGCAGGGTCGAAATAGAGAATCACGTGCAAATCTGAGCCCCCCAACCCAGTCCGATGAAGCCACTACCTTGCAAAGACACACCTTAAACAATAGTAGAGGAGAAACACCTCCAAGAAGCATCCATCAAGTGAAGAAACTAGACTAAGGGAGGGAAGGGGGAGATGAAGGCGAATAGGGCACACTGACCACCCCCAACTGAGGGAACCCTAATGGACTGCATCGTGGGAGAGAAGAGACAATATTCTTTCCAGTCTAACCTGAATATGGTTTGAAACACCTTTACTACTTTGTTTCATCATAAAGATAGCATAAAAAGTTCCCCAAATTACTTTTGATACTTGAGAAATGAAAATCATCCAATAATATACATATTCTCTGTTCATTTTACAATGTGAATTGATTTATCCATTTTGATAACAAAAGCCAACAATATTTAAGAAAACTATTCAGACATAATTCTTTAACAATCATGTTCCAAACACCCTTCAGTGAAACTTATTTATCAAATATAATTTGTTCATAACATCTAGATATTATTTTATTATAAAAATAATAACTGAAAACTTGATTGAAGGATGGTGTGCCACCTCAAGAAACTTCACTTAGGGACTCATCATCTAGGAAATGATCAGGGAATATTGTATATGTTCCATGAACATGAACTCAGGATACTACAGAAATATGATTCCCTATAAAAGGGTCAATATATTATTCCTAAAAAAATATATCAATGTTGATGAAAATAACATCACACCAAACTGTTTCTAGAAGTCATCCAAGGAAACAATTTCCTCCTTCTGCTCACCAAGGTAAAATGTCAACCACTGATGCACAACCCGTCACATTTGAATAACTCCCATATGGACCCAATAATCAGATAAGGACTAGATAAAAAATAAAGTGATCCCTATATCCTACAAAAATCCCTCTTTCTCCACATATAAATTATTCCCGCACAGTTTCCCAAAATCTCTCCACTGAGATGATAGCAATGTCCTATACCACTGGTCATCATCCTCAATTCGATAAACCCTATAGTGATCAAATCCATTGGCCTACAGAACCCCCACTACCATAACCACATTATAACATTGGCGAATACAATTTATTAAAGAGAAAAAGAGATTTCTTAAGATTAATATTCCGTATTTTTATATATATTTTAATTAATATTAATACCTTTTATTAATTTTATATATTTCAATATTCCCCCAAAACAACCCAATACAAACAATAGAACAAGTCAACAGGATGAATGTACCTATACTTGGTCTCTACCACACAAGAAACCCATTCTCAATAGGTCATTCAATAAGCTCAATGTCTGTGAACTCGATCATGGAGGCCCTAAAATCACATGTCCAAGCTGGTCTCTCTATCCAATGTCATGCACCATGGAAAACTGGAAGTGTAACCAAACCAACCCATTCACTCCTCACAGTTACCAACTCAAAAATTACCAAACCTAAAAACCACCACATCTAAAATCACTCTATCATGTTGACCTAGCACCAAATCTATGACAATTAAAGGTATGATACAATAATGCCGCGAGTCCCTCCTCAAATAGGCTTCGTGTTAGCGACTAGACCCGAGGGTATAAAAAGAAATCTATATGGGAGGTATTTCACTATATAAGAAGACAAGATGAAGAGATAGGATGAATCAACCATAATAAATGCCTTCATATATACACATACATATATATATAATAGAAAACCATCCCAGAATGTATGTTAAAATAAAAATGATACAAATAAATATTCTACCATGTAAATACCGTAAAACAAAAGCAGGGGTTGCGATACATCAACTATCCAACAGTACTGATTGTAAGATCCATCATGTTTTGAAAATTCATCTCAAATACTGAGAATAGTTCTATATATGTAGGGTGAGCATTCTGGAATAGTTAGTGGGAAAATCATGGTCCCTCATGCACATGTGAAAACAGTGAATCTAAAACATTTATATGAAGACATTAGAACAAAAGAACACCTAAAAGAGTTTCATAAAAACCCCATCCCCACCAAGGATCTCTCACTAAATAATGAAACCTTTTATTTAATATAACATAAATCACATTAATGATATGGAACGCATGTACATTTCACACTAATTTTCCACTCTCATACCCCATCATCATTCCTACGGGTACTTCCGCCCTTATGAATAACATCAAAACACATCAAATCCCTCCCACACATTCTTAGGCCATCACATAACATATATACAGAGCACACATGGGCGATCACATCTCATCACATCCCGACTTCACAACGACACATTGGAATTCTGAGCATCACAACACTTTCATTTCCTTCTCATCTATTGGAAGGCGCGGTTAAGAGCGGGTAGCCAACCATCCATCCACCCACCAGAATTTTTGGAACCCCCCATGTTTCAATGTGGGTGTTCGATCATAGTGATTGTTGAGGGTGGGGAGTGAATAGAAATAAAAACACTATATATGGTGTATAAATATATGTATACATCAAAGAATCCACATAATAATTGTTCACAACCATGGTATAAAACATTTTATAGAACATTCCTCATTTTCTGCAAAATCTATATTCACATCCTCCCATAAGAAAAAATAGGCCACCGTTCATATTTCAAACTTTGATGTACATTAATATATTTTCCAAATTCTCCATTACCTACCCATTTAAGTAGAAAATTATCCTTTTCGTAGTATACATCATGAAACATTATATTTATTCATTATAAATTCATAACATTATTCATCTCATCATCCATTACATAACACGAAAATAACATAGCATAGAACACAATAAGAATCAAAAATAATACCAATAACCACATTCTGTACCAATTTTGATCACAACCACACTTCATAACCCAATCAAAATCTCCATTGTATCCCCTATCCACTAGTGCACCAAAACAATCATCACAACCCCATTTCACAAACATATATCATCCACTGCACACACACACGTAACTTCATATACCACGAATCAACATTGTTTCAAATTTCTCAAAGTGGTATATTATTATAATTCATTACATTAATTAGGGGTGTCATCACGCAATCCATTACCACATAAGGAACCCATCCTATTAACCAAATATATATGGTTATTCATTTATTTATGATGATTCAAGATAATCAAAAAAACCCAAGAATTAATATAAAGTCAATATATGATAGAAAAGACCAAAATTAATTTTATTTTCATAAATAGATTACTCAAATACAATAATAATATCAAATGATATAAAATTTCATCAAAAACGTTAATGGATCATACTTTACATTACCCTGCCTCTTTAAATTCTATTAAAATAGATTCATTATCATTATTATTCTTGATGAAAATATTTTCATGATATATTAATATTATAAACCCATCACCAATGATACACATAAAGTGAAATGATTGAAATCCCTAATTATAAGAAAGAATATTTTTCCACGATAGTTGCACCAATATAGGGTCCACACGTACAAGAGGGGTGTTCATTGGGGGAAACTCAAACTAACTATAGAAATCATTATATTACTCCTAGGGAAGATGAATTTTGGGCCTATCGTATCAAGAGAAAGTAATACAAGAGGACAAAATGAATGGTATCATCATTAGAACAAAAAAATAATTACAAAGGGGGAATTGGTAACACATTTAATTTACCATTAATGGTTGATCCAATCAATCTATTTTTTTTACATGTTTAAAAAATATATATTATTTTAAAATTTATGGTCAATTTGAAGATACATTTAAAAAGATTAAAAACCATTATTTAATATATTTGATCCTTTTTATCATCATAAAAGATGCAAAAATGGGTATTCTATAATTTTTTTGGAAAACATGAAAATTAGGGAAAAATGGAGAACTATTGGAAATGACTGACCACAAGAATTATATATTTCTTGAAATGAAACAACCACAAAATGTATAACATATTCGTTAAATTATATATTTTTTTGGACATGTATGTCATTCCAATGGTGATTCATTCCAAGATTTTTCCACATTTCCATTTTCCAAATGGAGACTCATTCCAACAGTGTTCCATTTCCAATATATTTACTTAATGAATAACAATTGGAATAACATATTATTTTGCTTAAGAGGATATATAATTTAACGAATCATGGAATTGATTATCGTGAATAGAAAAAGATTACTATGAAGAAAAATAATCATCTACCCCATATTGATGGGTTTCATTAAAAACTTTTTTGGGCTAAATAATTTTGAAAGATAAATCATTATTCTGGATATCATGAATTTATATTCAAGAAGGAAGAAACACCCAAGAATGTGAAGCATATGAGGTATGGTCTTAATGAATTTTTTGTATTTCCATTTTTATTCTCTAATTACTTATACATGTTCAATTATTTAATTAATATAGTATTTAAATATTACCAATATAATCTTATACAATAATTTATAGATAATATTCTCAAAAAATTCAAGGGAATGGATGACTGTGCTATTCATTTGATGGTTGGGTTAATGTCTATATAAAATGATAATCTATATGGGAAATATATAATATCTGATGTCTAGAGATGGTATTCCATACATATACATAAATGATGTTACCATTTTCACAACAGAAGGAACAAAATATAGCTAAATAAAAATTAACAATTAGAAATAGTTTTTATATAATGTATATAATAAATATTCATTAAATATATCATCATTACCATTTTTTCAATATAAAATATCAACAACATCGGGTTACTTTGTGGTGGCTATAGTGAATTGAAAATCATGAGAAAAAAATATAGTTTTTTAATAGATTAGTAGTTAAGATCTTATATGTGATATAATAATTATTTATGTATAATATGATTATAAATATCATAAATATATTTATGTATTACATTATTATAAATATCTATAATATGTGTTGATTGAAAATCAGTGACATCGGTTCTACAGCTGCTAGTCTGTTGTGCATAGGATCAACTAATATGTTTCAGATTTTATGGAATAGGATATATATGTTGGTTATTCCATTAACATAAAAACATATAATTATATGAGATATAAAGATGTTATTTTTTATAAATGGTTGAATTTTATTTTAATGTGGATATGAAAAATGAAATAAATATTTATTGTTATGAACAATACCTCTTCTGTGAAAAAATTTAATAGGAATATACATAAACCCTTATATGGATGGATTTTTGATCCAACCATAGACTCTAGGTCATCAGGAGGGTTTTAATTGAGGGTTTTGGAAATGAATTTTGAAAACCAAAAATCACTTTATTTTGGTAGAGTATAGGATAGGATGTGTCCAATTATTACGTAGGGTAGGAACTCACATGAACATTTGATAAAAGAATACAAAAATATAAAGTAATTCAAAAGAAAAATGCACCAAAAGGATGTATAATTAAAGGTGGGATAATATAATGTCAATATATATCCATAAAATTGGATTTAAATATTTTAATTATAAAACATACCATTATAATTTTTTGACACATGAAAATCATGTTTTAACAATAACTATAAAATTAATCCAATAGAAGCAACTGAAAAAAAGTTATCTAAAGGGTTTGTTTCTATAAGTATAAAAATATTCATATATAAATTGGAAAAAATATTTATTCCAACAGCCTAAATTTGATTAATAGTAATATAATTAAACATATATTACATTTATAACCATTTAAAAACATGGTATAATGAATATTATTTAAAAACACACTTTTTAATAATAATATGTAATTTTCACAAATAATTGAAATTTTAAAAAATTCAGTAAATTACAAAAAAATTGCTCAAAATAATTTTTTTTTTAATTTTTTTTAAATAATTATGTTAATTTTATTGAATTTTTTGGCAAAAGTTTTAAAATATTATTTTTTAGATATGTTCATAAAACATTTTGAAAATTTTATTTAACAAAAAGAGTTTTAAATATAAAATTAGGTTTATTCATATCTGATGTGTAGAAAATATATTATATGAAAGATTTAAAATTTCATTAAATAAAAGTTATAATCATAATTAACATATTATGACAATAGTTATTAGATAAATTTTTTAATATAAAATTGAATAAAAAATATTTTCCTTGAAATACATTTTATTACTTTCAAATAATATTTATTTAGATATCTAATAAATTAATTAAAAATTAATTTATTTTATAATTTTATAAACCATATAAGTCACATAATTTAGTTATTCTCATTCATACCGATGAATATAACATCTGGGTTTTAACTTTTACATTAAATAATAATATTTATATAGTATATTATGAATTTTTTAAATTCAAATTTCTATTTAAAAAAAGATATCAATGAAATTAAATTCTTTTTTCAAAAGTATTTCCTAAAATATCTGTGTTTTTCATTCTCAGTACACTGTCCACATATCATGGGTATGTAGTTGGTATGATGAATCCTAAGGGTACAATGGTTGAGCGCCTATGCATTATGGTATACATGTAGTAATAACAATCCTCATAATCATACATGAGAAGTTACCCAAATCTTAATGGTAAATAGGTTATTAAACAAATAAAAATCTAACATATATGAGGTAGGCTCATGCCTAAGGATATAGATGTGGTATTCCGAAGCCAAATAATTTATATGAGTTAATTTTTAATGAAAATATATGTTATAAGTGGATATATTTTCTTCTCAACTAATTAATAATTTAATGATAAAATAATATTATTTAGATTCTTACTCCACATTATTTTATTATATACCTACGATTTGATCCATGGATCCGGTTTCTAGTCTCATTCTTCTTTATAGTTATATTGTGGTATATATTCGATCATTTTAGATAAAATTTCATTAATTTATAGGGACAACACATATTATAACATATTATTATATTCATATATTTCTGTAATTTGCATGTTCTGTCTTAAAACTTTTCTATTTTGCTTTATAATTCATTGATATTTCTATTTTCTAACAAAACATTTGAGCTCACCCCATTTTTACATTTTACATTTCCCATGTCATGATGAATAGTATAACAATGGATATATCTAAAATGGGATATTTCATTATAGAATTATGGAAAATGTTTACTACATGTCTTTTTATATATCAATTATCCAAAGACACTATAAAATTTAGGTATAGGATCATGTAATTATATTGAAATTGAGGATTGAAATTATTAACATATTTTTTTGTTTATCATGGTTTACTTAACTTGTTATAAAATCTAGTTATAAGGAAGTGTTTTAGAAAAATAATAGATATTGTAAGTCACGATTAACCTCAGTTCGTAACATATGATGGATTAGTTACAATAATTGATTTGTGTAGTTATTTTAAATATTATGAATATAAAATAATACAAAAATTAATAATAATAAGACTAAATATATTAAACAACCATAAATATTGTTTTAAGTATTTAGTGTGTGGTTTCCATTAAATAAAACTGCATTCTTCATTAAAACATGTGGATATATGATCATACATAGCTACACCTTATGGTAATAATAATTAAATATGTTTTTTCTATTAAGATGATATTGACTTGATGCAAAACATGTTTTTATAATAGAATAACTATTTACAAACTATGGTGGGATAATATAGAGTTTATAAAATTTCCCTTTATGAAAAATTATGGTGAATTTTAATATATTGTTATGTTAATTGATAATGTAATATATAATGACTAATCTTAGGGATACTAATTGGAAAATTATCTTGGAGAATGAATGATAAAAGAAAGGGGTTATAGGGAATCCAATTATATCATAGTTGAAAAAATGTCTCATATTTGGAAATGATTTTTTCATAAGGGAATAATTTCTTTATAAATATATTATATTGAAATAAAAATTTATACATATTTTTTTGGACATCATCATAAAAATTTGGTTTTACTATTTAGTTGTAAATTGTATAATAAAAAATAAATCTATTAATCGTATGAAACTAGAAATTAATAAGTCATATATTAATATGAGTTTGGATATTTAGAAAAATTGATTGAGAATATGAATATATAATTATTATAATGATATATATATATAATTGTTCATCCCATGATAATGAGTTTAAAATTTTATTTCTTGTCCAACCCTTAGGTTTTATTTACAAGTGATTAGTATCTAAAATTTCATCAATATAATTGATTTTAAAGGGAGATTAAAACAAAACATGATGCAAGTTTAAATTTCTTTTTGGATATGTATATTGAATTATAACATGATTCACCTAATGAAATAACTAAATTGAACTATGATAGGTTTTAATGAGGTAAAACAATACAAAAAAAGTAAATTAAACCATGTTTTACATACTGTGGTTGATTAAATCCAATAAAAATAAAAAATAAATCAATATAGATAATATTAAAAAAAAATTTCATCCGTTCTATAATATTAAACATTGAGAATCAACATTAGTACAAATAATCCTACAATAGGAATGAAATTTTGGAAATGTGAACTCATTTTCCCAAATAAGGAATATGAATTGTGACTTTTAAATTGAGAACTGAATGACTGATTTTTATTATATATAGGAATTAAATTTGACTATTTTTTATGGTCATGATTCTTATTTGACTTATAAACCAAAATTTTTTAAAATATGAACAATATTTTTTATTAGATATTAGAAAAAATCATTATTAGAAGAAAATTTAACACTAAAAGTCTTTATTATAATTTTTTTTAAAATTATATCTCCTCGATATATTGTAATGCATGAAATGATGAGTTTAATAGAAAAATAATACTCTATAAAAATATTATTATTTTTACCTTAAAATTATATCCAAGCCCCTATGATGTTGGGAATGAATAAAATTTACTAAATTATGTAAATTATATTCTTTAAAAATGTATAGCTTATTTTCAATAGATTCTTATATAATTAAAATAAAATAAAAATCATTTCAAAGAAGAAGAAATGTTTTCTAGAGAACTCTATTTTTCAAAATGGTAGATTAGTACCACATTTAAAACATAATTAAATATATTATTTTACAACTTTATTTATTTATTTGACTATAAAAAATAAATTTTCTTTATATACATGTCTGAATTATATTTAAGTGAATTTTTTATAATATTCTGAGAGGAATAATTATTTATAAATGGTGTAAAATACTGTTTTATATAAAAAAATTGTTTTTGTATCAATTATATACAATGATAACATATATGTTTAACTTTTTTTAACGTACCATTAGTTATATTATATTAAATTAAATTAATTTTAATTCATTGGAATTAAAATTGTAACACCTCACCCCAACCACATTGGCATGAGGAGGCGATGAGGGATTACTTGGCCTTATGAGACATTCCCAAGGTGCCAAAGGCTGTCAATAAATGCTGAGGGATTCGAGAAAAAATTGGGGAACAGTTTTCCTTTAAGAAAAACCCAACCAAACCATCAACTAAGAGCCACTATATGATGCATGTCAATAAAAAAGTCAATCATGTATTCCCAAAAGACATCCATGTTGTTCCACAATACAACCAAAAACAAATACAATCCAATACGATATCAGAGTACTATGTGGAAGACTAAACAAGAGACCCAAAATTAACCAATACACACTCCATGACTCCACATCAAGCACCATGCTCCAAGAACCACCACATCTCCCAAGCATCACCACAAAACACTAGTAATGAGATGCCTTAACTTTACCTGTGTCTTGGAATACGAAATCTACAAAACCACCAATGTTACAAAGAAGGGGGTATGTACTAATACTCAGTAGGTTTTCCCCAAATTACTTCCCTACACACGCCAATAGGATAAAACAGTTATCAAATTTATATAAAACATTTTATTTAAAGCAAAACAAAGCTACCACCTATTTTTAATCCAAATATGTCATAAGCCAAACATGCCACACAAGGAAGACAAATCTATCATGCCACACAAGGAATCCAATTCAACCAAGCCACAAGCTGATTACCGTTTTCATATTTCACTCAAAAGCCCCATTTACAACCATCACCAACAAAGAACACAAAAAACCATGGTGGTACTTCCCATCAAACCCATGAACAAAACAAACCATGGTGGCACTTCATGTCCAACCCATGCACACAACAAAACATTGTGGCACTTTCCACCCACATGCTCTTGATGGTGGCACTTATCATCCACTATCCATCATCTTTTTATAGTGGTAATTTTCACCCACTTCCACACAACATTCAAACAAGCCATAACCAAGCATATTATCGACCAAAGCCACAACAACATTCAAATAACCAATTCTAACATATGTCAATACACTTCAATAAATCACCCATTTACTGTGACCACCTTTAAATAATTTTACATGCCAAACCCCATTTCAATTAAAAAAATATTTATTGAAAAGAAATCTTTCAAAAATCATTTTTTTATAATCAAACATTAATGATTTCAAAATAAACATTTTAAAATCACAAACCCCCCCCCCCCCTTATTAACAATAATCCCTTATTTCAAATTCCTACAAATCATCACCAAATGAATTTCCAACAAGATTCACACATCAATATCACAATTAATTTCAAGAAAAAATAATTAATTATAACAAAAAAAACTAGTTCAAACTGTAACATCTTGGGCCCGGGTGCCACACAATGGGTGCCTCGAACCCGGTTCACCACGTGACCTCAAGCGCATTTCCCCAAATGCCAGAGGCTACCGAATAGCAGCGAGGGCCCAGGTCTGATAGTGGGGAAACTATGCCCTCATTTGTTAAAGTATAGCGCAACAGAATGAAATAAAACATACAACAATAGTGGAAACAATAAACCATACAAATCTAATATAACAACTGTAGTCAAAGATAACCAATCAGTTTTATAAATATGATGCAACATGTCTCAAGTTCTAAGAACAAAGACAGAACATATTACATAGCAGTACAATGATACATAGTACCAGAAAGCAAAACAAAACAGCCTGTAGCATCGCGAGCCAAAGCCCGGTCCCATACAACCCTACTCCTAAACAAAAATCATGTACCTGTATAAGGACACTTGACCTTATCCACACCTGTAGAAACGTAATCTATTTGGGCCGAAAATCATGACCCAAACATGGTGTGAGAAATAATCTCAGTAGGCCCCCACCAAAGGCATGTGCCCAACTATGCGTAAACACGCAACAACAGTGTGCAAAAGTAAAATGCAATAAACAAAGCAGTTCTCAAAAGTAACTAACTTACTAATTATATTTCCATTTCATTTTTCATTTAATCTATTTAATATAATAATACAAGATATTGAATTTCTATGTAATCAGACAGTGTCCTCAGACACGCAAACCCTTACCCTCAGGTAATTAGAATCCGACCCGCATGTAACTGGCCTCAGGTATAACAGAATCTCGCCCTCAGGCATTGCCTTCAGGCATATTAGAATCTCTCCCTCAGGCGTACGATGTGTTTCCCTCATGAACAGAAGTCACAGCCCTCAGGCACGAAAGGTTTCCCTCAAGTGAAATAGAACTTTTCCCTTAGGCTAATACAATCATGCCCTCAGGCTATAGTAAAACACTTCCCTCATGCACAAGTAACCGGGCCATTCCCAACATATAAAAATGTAATCTACATACAATTTTCCTCATGGAAAATGTGATTCATAATTTAAACATGGCATACCCTTGGGTATCCTGGCCAAACGACTAAACAGAAGAACGCACCCCCCTCGGGGTGGTCCTGGATCCTAGCACTGATCCCGACCGACAGTCTTACAATTTTATTTAATTACCTATACATTTATAGGTATTTAAAATAGCCACGCTCTCAGCCACAGGACACCCCAAATATGGGTTAGTAGATCAAAAACACACAAAATACACAATAGTTGGAAAATAAACACCAAACCACCTACCGTATATGCCCCTAAACGGTATACGCGAACAATGACCAATGAATCGTCTAAGAACAACAAAGATCTGAGGTGAAAGAAAACCTCATTAAAACTTAAATAACTTCCCTATGGAAAATAATTGGTAATAACTACTCCATGAGAAGAGATAACTCACCCGTGCGGTTCTAGGGAGATTGACGGTGCAAAAAATGGTTTCTCAACGTGCGCTCGGCAGATCTCTAATGCTCTGGCCTCCTCTCCTACTCGTTCCTCTGGTTCTATGACTTCCCTATGAACAAGGGAGGCTACTGCCCATTTTATGAAAAAAAACAATGTAAAAGGTGTGTATTTCCAAGTACACGGTGTGTACTTCCCATTTTTTAACTGTTCCTTTGACGGTGTCCCGCCAGCGTGGCACTATTCATCTGCCGACATGACTACACGACCTGTCTTCTTGAGTACACGTCATGTTCTGTCGCACAACTAGCCACCACCTTACTATTCACCTACCGACTGACAACATGGCGTGGAAAGGACCACTACATGACATGTAGTCAGTTTCTACACCCTTCATCGCCGACATGGACACATGCCCCATGTACTCATCCCACACGGCCAAAAGTACACAGCATGTGGAAAAGTACATGGTGTGTACTTCTAAAATTTTAGAATTATTCCCTATTTTCCTTATTTTTTGAAAAAAACTTAAGGAAAAGTGAAAAGAAGAAGCCCGTACCTCAAAACTAAGATCTGGGTTCTTACAAACTTCCCACCTTAAAGCAATTCGTCCCCGAATTGCCCTTCCAAGTGTGGTGAAGATATAACCGTGAACAACTCCGGCCACTGAGCATGTAAATTGGTCTCCTGCTCCCAGGTTTCATCCTGCACTCGGTCATGCTGCTATAACACCCGTATGAGAGGAATTGACCGGCCTCGGAGAACCTTCGTGCTCCTATCAACAATACAAATCAGATGCCCCTCAAAGTACGAATCTATCTGAAACTCATCCTCCTCGGGTTGAAGGACGTGAGATGGGTCTGAATGATAGCGACGCAGCTGAGTTACATGGAAGACGTCGTGCATAGATCAGTACCTCTATGGTAAGTGCAACCGATAGGAAACCGGCTCGACTCTTTATAGAATCTCAAATGGCCCAACATACGTTGGTGAAAGTTTACCTTGTCTCCTGATTTGCCTGTTTCCCAACCTCGGTGAAACACGCAAGAAAACCTGATCCCCGACCACGAACTCCAAGGGTCATCTGCGGGGATCAACATATGATTTCTGACGAGACTGTTTGGTATCCATCCGCTTCTAAATCAACAGTCCCTGCTCAGAAGTCTCCCATATGATCTGTGGTCCTAATAAAGCTGCCTCACCTGCCTTTGACCAGCACAAAGGTGAACATCATGGCCTACCATATAAAGCCTCGTATGGTGCCATCTCAATAGTTACCTGGAAAATATTATTATATGAAAAATCGACTAGGGGTACATGTTTCTCCCAAGATCCCCCAATGTCCAGGATGTATGCTCACAGCATGTCCTCAAGCACCTCTATCGTACATTTTGACAGGCCATCAGTCTGAGGGTGGTAAGTTGTGCTCATAAGCACCTGTGTACCTAGTGCCCTTTGAAAACACTTCCAAAAAATGAGACATAAAATGAGCATCCCTATCTAAAATGATAGAATGAGGGACCCCATGAAGATGTACGATCTCTCGGATATACAAATTCCCGAGCTCGTCAACACCGAAGGTCTCCATGATAAAAAAAAAGTGAGGTACCTTCGTGAGACTGTCCACAACAGCCCACACGACATCATTTCCTCTGGGTGACCTCAGCAAACTAGTCACGAAATCCATCAAAAAATCATCCCATTTCCACTTCAGGATGGGTAACTACTTTTATAGTCCAGATAGCCTATGATTATCCACCTTCACATGCTGACAGGTGGAACACCTCGTAACAAAACCAACTATCTCTCTCTTCATACCCGACAACCAGTACTGACGTCTCAAGTCACGGTACATCTTGGAAACCCCAGGATGAGCTGTCCATGCTGAAGCACGAAACCCCTGAATTAGCTCCTCACGTATATACACTGGAACCCACAATCGTCCATGGAAACACAGAACTTCATCTTCGCCTATCGTCCAACTAGGAATAGGGTCCTCACTTTCCACCAACTCTTGTAAAACTAGTCCATCTGAATCAGATAGCTTTCTCATCCTTACTCTATCCAGGAGGGTAGAAGTCATATCTAAATTTGAATGATATGTATGATCATGACTGTCATGCACCTCCAAATGCATCTCAGAGAACAAGGCCATGAGTTTCCACTCACCACTGGCCTCCTGAACTTCATGTATCTGAGTCTTCCTACTCAGGGTATCAGCTACTGCATTACCTTTACCAGGTGTATAAGAATGATCAAAATCAAAGGACTGAAGGTATTTGACAAACCTTCGCTACCTAAAATTCAATTCACGCTGAGTAAAGATATACTTGAGACTTTTGTGGTCGGTGAAAACCACAAAAAGTTCTCCTGATAGATAATGTCTCCAATAGCGCAACACATTCCCAACTATAGCCAACTCGAGATCATGCGTCAGGTAATTCCTCTCATGTGACCTCAAGTTCCGAGAATCGTATGCAACAACACAATCGCCCTACATTAACACTACTCCCCGTCCAATACCTGATGCATCACAGTAAACTTTATAACTCTTCCCTTGCTCTGGAAGTATCAGGACTGATGCTGCTGTCTACCTTTCTTTCAGGTCCTGAAAGGCTGTCTCGCAATATTCTGACGAGACGAACTTCACACCCTTCTTAGTAAGACCCATCAACGACACTGATAAGCGTGAGAAGTCATGTATGAAGCGTCTGTAGTAACCAGCCAGTCCTAAGAAATCCTGTATCTCAAACACGTTCTTATGCTAGTCCCAGGAAACTGCTGCTCTTAACTTCTTTGGGTCTACTGCAACTCTTTCCTCAAAGATGATATGACCCAGGAAGTGAATCTAGTCCATCCAAAAGTGGCATTTTGAGATCTTATCATATAGAGGATGCTCTTTTAGTGTATTGAATACGATCTCAAGATGGGTGGCATGGTCGTGTCGAGTGTGAGAGTAAACCAAGATGTTTTCCACAATTACTACCACGAAAGTGTCCAGATAAAGATGGAACACATGTTTCATCAGAGCCATGAAAACTACTGGTGCATTCGAATGTCCGAACGGCATAACCAAGTACTCGTATAGACCATATCTGCTCCGAAAAGCTGTAAGCGGTATATCCGATGGTCTCATGCACAACTGATGATATCCTGACCTCAATTCAATCTTTGAGAACACTCGTTCTCCACAAAGTTGATCAAAAAGATCATCCATCCTTTGAAAGGGATATCGGTTCTTAACTGTCAACTGGTTCAGCTTTCGATAATCCACACAGAGACTAAGGGTACCATCCTCCATTTTCGCAAGAAGGACCGGTGAACCCCAAGGAGAAGTACTGGGTTGGATGAAACCCTTTGCCTGTAACTCCTCTAACTGCCTCTTGACCTCATGCAACTCTATTTTAGCCATCCTATAAGGAGGAATGTATAAGTGTGCTGCCCCTGGCCCAAGATCAATAGAGAAATCCACCTCTGTCTTTGGAGGTAGACCTGAAAATTCGTCCGGGAAGACATCCCTGAAACGATCAACCATTAGAGGGAAACATGTCTGATAAGTCCCCTGATCATCTAGATATAAATTTTCAATCTGGGCTGTGACTCCACCTCGCCCACGATGCTCTGGTACAGCTCAACCCGCGTGAACATCCCATTTTTCCTTGTATAGAAACTCTCCGCCCTCTAGTGACATGAAACTCACCCTGTGATGATAGAAATCTACAAAGGCTCGAAAGGGAACCAGCTAATCCATCCCATGAATGACATCATAACTTGTCATCTCCAAGACATAGATGTCTCAAAGGAAGTGACACCCACCAACCTCAAGGGGGCACTCCTTGCACTAACACACACATGCCGTTCTCGTTCCCAACGGAGTGCCTAGATTCATAACATAAGAAGAAGAAGAAACACAAGGCCCTAGTCTCTACAAAATGGGTACAAATATGAAACTATGCATAGCACCTGTATCAAAAAATATTGAAGATACGACAGAAGTTACTAGAATAGTACCTCTGACAGTAGAAGGTCTGGGATCCTTCTCCTATTGGGTCTGCTGCACTGTAAATGCCTGCCCAGTGCTATAGCCCTACGACACAACCTGACTACCTTGAGTTGTCCCGCCCTGCTGCTTCTGTGATCCTGGTGTCTAGCTACCACGACTATGACCACCATCTCTACCTGCCTACCCTGACGTATTCCAGTTCCCTGACAGGTAAAAAGCTGCTGGTCCGGCTCCCACACGCGGAGTTTGCACAGAACCCCTCTCACTAGCCACTAGAGAAAACGACCTATAAAAGGGTTGTAGATGCTCCATCTTGCCGCAAGATCGTCACTCCACTGGGTCTCGTGGACACTGAGGTATCTTGTACCCCTTCTTACCACACTGGTATCACCTGATCGGGCCACCTGAAGAAATTTTCTGGCTGGTACTGCCACCATGAGAGAAGTCCATCTGTCTCTTCCGCTTACCAGCAAAAATAGTACCAGAAACTGGTGCTGAACCACCCTGGACCACACCACTAGCTTCCCGAAGGTTCCTATCTATAATCAGTACCTGGTTCACAATAGCATGTACTGAAGGAAACCTGAAAACAATCCCTAGTGCTCAGATGTCATACCGAAGACCATACTCATAGCATCTAGCTCTCAACATCTCATCAACCATAAGAATGGGTGAAAAACTCTGAATCTTGGTGAATCGAGCAGAATAATACATCACCGAAAAAGTGCCCTACTGTAGATTCATGAACTCTCAAACTTGGTCTGCCCTCAGCATCTTTGGATAGATGAAGTAATAGAAGACTGCCTGAAAATTTTCCCATGCCATGTCCTTATGTTTCTCTAACTAGGTGGTAACATCCCACCACCTCTTGGCGGAATCACGCAGCATATAAGTCATGATCTTGACCCTCAGCCCTGGAGACGTCTCAAGATGCTTAAAAATAGTCTGCATCGACCTGATCCAAGACTCCGCAGCCTGTGGTCTTCCATCCCATGAAAACGTAGGTGGATGCTACTACTGGAATATACGAGTCAGCTCTGCCATAGATGTGGTAGCTGGAGGTGCTCCTTGAAAGGTCTGAATGAACCGCATAAATCCATCATGGAACTGCACCTCCACGCCTGTGTCCGTTATAACAGTTGGCGCTACATATGGATCTGCTGGAGGATCCACTGGTAGCCCGTGGCCCACCATCTCTGGAGTGTAATCGTTACTACTCTTCTGGCGAACAACGCATGAATTTCTAGGAGGCATGACACTATAGGGCCAAAAACATGCCTTAGATTCAAGATTATTATGACTGAAAGCGAAGTAACACAAAAGGGAACAAGAGGAAGAAGAAATTTCAAAATTTTCAAAACAAGACTACACGGCATGTATACTGACTACATGGCATGTACCTGACTTCTCTTCCCCAACCCGGGTCCTTCTACATGGCTAAGCCATATGAATCCTGTTTGAACAAAACTACAAAACGTGTATATTGACTACACGATGTGTATGGTGTAAATTTCCAACTACCCATGTCGTTTGTGAAACGGCCGACTACTCGGCTTGATAACACATGGAGTGTTACACCAACACACGAAGTGTACACCGCCCCGTCTTCCCAGCCACACTGCTATGTCCGCACAGTCTATCCTCAGAAAAGACTACACGACATGTCCCATAGCTACACGGCGTGTACTAGATGAGCTTCGCTAACCCGTGTTGTTAGTTACACAGTTGGACACACGGCTCAAACTACATGGTGTGTTCCATATACACATGGAGTGTATGTCTCAAGGTCTCCTCTGTCCATGTTGTTTGTTACATGGCCGGACTCCGGGTCAATACTACACGGCATGTACAGAAGCCACATGGCTTGTTCGCCCCAAGATCTTCCCTTCCCTGTGTCGCCGCCCACACGGTTTGTGACACGGGAAGAAACTACATGGTGTGTACTCTGGGTACACAACGTGTACTCAAAATGTGTTCTTTTTTTCCCGAACAGAAGGCAATACAAGGCGTGTTTAAGGTACTACACGGCGTGTATACTGGGTTTTCCAGACAGTATGCCTCCGAAACTTTCCCGGAACCCAGAAAATACGAAAAACAACACCTAAGTGCCAAATTCCAATCTGTGAGGGCCCATACTCCCCATGAATCCATGTTTGGAATCTTATCTGTGTTATAACAAAATAAACAGTCAATAATCCACCAAATTCCGGTAAATGGGGGCCATACTCCCCAAAAACCAATGTTTTGGTGTTAATTCTATCAACTGGCTCACACAAGGAAATAACCTATCAAATAGTAGGTATTTATCAAAGAATATATCAGAACATCATGCTTTTCTAGCACAACAAGTATCACAAAAACATACAATTTCTAATGCACCTACATTGCATGGAACTATGCATGGCATGTGATTCCTAGTATGTGACTTAATGATGCATGAGATGGAATACCCTCATCTCATCGGGTTGCAACTAAATAGAACCCATAGATAAATATAAATACCACAATCACATGCGCATCACCTGGTTACACCCAAATTTAACCTATTGGTAAAAGCGATCGATATAGTACATATAGGGGTCGAATCCACAGGGACCAAAGAAGTAACCTTGAGACGCTATGATTTGGTGAAGGATGGGCTATGAAGTAGCCAACTTTGGGTTTTATTTTGGATGGTTTAAAGAACACTAAGAAACCTAAGTGAATTCAATTATAAGAAAATGGGTTAATATTAGGATTATGCTCAGGCTGGACTGAATGAATTTTACTTCTTTAGACAATTTTGGTTTTATTAATTCATGATGAATTAATTATTCAAAAATAACACTACCTTCATCATTTTCTGGTTTAGTGCTTACTAAACAAAATTAATAATCCCTTATAAACTTATAGAACCAAATTCATGATCTCTCCGAGGTATATGGTCATTTAGTAATTGAATTTAGTTTTCTAAAACACAGTAAAGACGAAGAGTAGAAATTACTGAAAAATGGATGTCTTAAATTAATTATCCAATTAACAACAATTAGTTCATAAAATAACTTTAAATCCAGCCTTTGCATCCTCCTAATATCAACCCATTAAAGGGTTATCCCTCCATTGATGGTATAATCTCAATGGTTGGTGGAATATGACTAACAAGAATTGGATTGAAGAAATTAAAACCGCGAAAATAACGAGCACTCCTCTGTGCGTGTGAATGAAATTCACACCTATGTGTGAACTAATTCACAACAAGACAGAGATATCACTCTGCTTTGTGATAATAATGTTTTAATAAATGAAATGGAAAATATATAAGTGAAATAAGTTTATTAAGAACTTAAATATACAAAAAAGAAACTTACATGGAAATGGAAAACATTACAAAGGAAATTTGGAAGCATAACCTTACAATGAAACAAGCAACAAAAGATGATAATAAAAATGTCCACCATATTAACTTCACCACTAGCTCCTTATATAGGAATATTAGGATCCTTAGATCCACCCCCAAAATCAATTCAACCCCCAATAATTAATAGAGTCAAAAGGAGGGGGAATAATCAAAAGGAAGTTGATGTTTCAAAGTTGACCCGGAAAACTGTCCAGATTCGTCCACCATATTAACATGTAAATTTGTAATTGAATAAGGCCGAATACAGAGGAGTTGTAGAAGAAACATATCTTTTTTCATCTGTCCTCTATGAGATATAAAACTTTCAGGAAATTTTGCTCAGCCGTTTGGATGTTATGGTTGAAATTATTAGACGGATTTCTGTGAATTAATGTCGGGTCCACCATTTAAATCTCAACATCAGATCCTTTTATCATCATGAAAAAATTAAAATTATCTCTGGCCACAGTTGAATAAAATTATACTCATATTTTTATCTTTGTACTTTATAAATTTGAGCTTCATTGGGCTTGGTTTGTGGGCCCCACATTTGTTTGATGGGCCTTAGGCCCATTATGCTTTTTCCAGCAAGTTTCTGCCTTCAGGTGAAAAAATCTCCATCTTCACTTGTGATTCATCCATCAGACCTAAAAGAAAAAATGTTCCTAATAAAGTTATGAATCATATAACAAAACAGAAAATTAAAATTATGAATATTGTAATTTACTCATGCAAATTATTGAGTGGGCCCAAATTGACACTTTAAGCATGAATTGCACAATGATGGGAAATGAAGTTCAATTTCTGAATTGGACTAAAATTGATGTTTATGAACATTTAAAACCATTAATATTAAGATCATAACAATGAATATTATCCACTTTAAATGACTAATCACACCCCCCAAACTTGAGTTTTGCTAGTCCCGAGAAAAATATATTACAAATATGAAAGTCAAATCCCCTTTTCCAAAAACATTTTAATACACATTGCTCACCCAAATATCTCATACCAAAAAAAATTATGGAACCCATCAAAATCATTTAAAAAAAGCTAGGTCCATAATCATATCCCAAGCCCAAGCCCATTCCTTTGTTCAAATTCATTTCCACATTTTATCCAATTTCAATTAAGCTTGATAAAGTGTTGTGCATCACAAAAGATTTCGGGCCCATTTTATTGTTCAAGGGGAAAGAATAGAAGCGCTAGGTGGGAATCACATTAAACCTTAATATGAGTATCCATTATTATTTGATTTTTTTGACGATTTTTTATCCACAATAGATATGAAAAGACTAACTCTGGGAAGACAACTATAGAGTCACGATCCCCAAGTGCTGGACGCCACACATATTGTCAATTTCATGATCTACAATAGAGATATAAAGCCTAACTCTGGGCAAGAAAACTATGGAGTCACGATCCCAAAGTGTCGGACGCCACACATTTGAAAAAAACATTGCTCTAGGTGGTCAATTTTTTTTTTGTTTTTTTGTTTTTGTTTTTTTTGGATACTCAAATTAAACTAAAAGTGACCACAGAACCATATGCAATAATGAAAGGGACCCAAGAACTCAAATTTACACCGATGATCCAGTAGACGTTCATCGTGGCATTTTTATTAAAAGGATGAAAATGTAAAGATTGAAAAATCACATCGGACAACCGCACTTTCCAAAAACTATTCTCATGGACTTAAACATGCATTAAAATAAGAATCAAGGCATGAAAAATTTATTTGATATCCAATTTTAGAGTTTGCAATGTCTGTTATCATGTTTATGGTTAATGGAATTTTTCTTTTCATGCATGTTTTTATTCACAAAAAAAATCATTTTTTATCTCCCCCCAATGTAGAATAACACTGTCCCCAGTGTTTAAAGAAATGAAATATAAGAAGGGGGTAAGATAAGAGTTAAAAGATGAAATTGAGAATGATAAACATGGAACAAATTTACCTGGTTTTTGAAGTTGAAGTTCATGATGCTCCAGATTACTCCTTTGATCTCTTGGGGGATGTATGCACCTCCATGATTGAACATGTATCACCCAAAATAGTTCCTGAACTATAAAAATAAGGACAAAGCAGACAAAACAGAGAACACAATGATTTATTTAATTCCATGTACCATCAATTTTATGGTTTTCCATGTATTTTTTAAATCAAACTAATGATACATTGTCTTCTTTATATTTTCTGGGTAAGGTATTACTCAGGGATCACACCGTGTGACACAGACGAATACGGTGCTCCCCTTTCATACCCATCCATACTCATAAAAGAAGAACATGTCAAGAGTCTAATTTTTTTTAACCTACAATAACATAAATAAAATAAAATCAACTGATGATACATTGTATTCTTTATATTTTCTGGGTAAGGTATTACTCAGGGATCACACCGTATGACACAGATGAATACGGTGCTCCCCTTTCATACCCATCTATACTCATAAAAGAAGAATAGGTCAATAGTCTATATAATAAAAATTGACAAAATGAAGCATAAGAAAACAAATGATGATTCATAGTGATTGGAAACATGAAAACCACGGGTTGCCTCCCGTGCAATGCTTTTGTTTGACGTCGTTAGCCTGACTTGTACCCTAAATCTATCCATTTGTCTCTGGTTCATATGTTGGATCAGTTAACTCCTCCTTGGTTTCTTGTTTATTGAATGATTCAATGAATGGTTTTAACTTATGACCATTGACTTTGAAGACATGACCACTTGTGGGATCCTGAATCTCTATTGCCCCATGAGGGTACACATGATGCACTAGGTATGGACCAGACCATCTGGTCCTTAGCTTTCCTGGGTATAGATGAAGTTTTGAACTATACAAGAGCACAAATTTTCCCAGTTCAAAGTGTTTTACTTTGAGATTCCTAGATGGGTAGGCTTGAACTTTAGATTTATTGATCCTTGAATTTTCATAAGCCTCCATCCTAAGTTCCTTGAGTTCATTAAGATCTAATTTACCTTTTTCTTCAGCCAAAGAAATGTCAAAGTTCATTTTTTTATTGCCCAAAAGGCCTTATGCTCAATTTCAACAGGTAAATGACATGCTTTTCCATAAACCAATCTATATGGTGACATGCCTAGGATAGTTTTGAAAGCATTTCAATATGCCCAAAGGGAATCTAAGAGTTTCTCAGACCAATATTTCCTAGAGGGATTGACATTTTTTTCAAGAATTTTCTTAATTTCTCTATTTTCAAACTCATATTGACCATTGGTTTGAGGATGGTATGAAGTGGAAACTTTATGAGTAATACCATACTTAGAAATGAGTGAAGATAATTGTCGGTTGCAGTAATGGGTTCCACGATCCCTGATTATAGCCCTAGGAATTCCAAATCGAGAAAATATATGCTCTTTCAGAAATCGGATCACAACATGGTGGTCATTGGAATTGGTGGGAATGGCTTCAACCCATTTTGAGACATAATGAATATCTAAGAGGATGTAGAGGTATCCCTTAGAGTTTGGAAAGGGTCCCATGAAATCAATTCCCCAAAAATCAAAGATTTCAACGACCAGAATGGGAGTGAGGGGAATTTGATTCCTTTTGGTAATGGATCCTAATTGCTAACACTGAGGACAAGTTTTGTAGAATTGGAAGGAATCCTTAGTGAGGTTTGGCCTGTAGAAACCACATTGGAGGACCTTTGGAGTGGTTTTCATTGTAGAAAAGTCTGCTCCACATGCCTCTCCATGACAAAATTTTAAAATGGACTCTTGCTCAGACTCGGGAATACATCTCCTGATGATTTGATCAGGATAGAACTTGAAGAGGTAAGGATCATCAAACACATAGTGTTTGAAATCAGAAAAGGAATTTCCTCTTAGCTTGGGTCCCCAGAAATTTTAGAATGTAACCCATCACCAAATGGTTTGCTATGTCAGCATACCAAGGGAAATCATTCATTGAATAGAGGTGCTCATCGGGAAATGAATCAGACACAGAGAGGTGGTGTGAGTTGTCTTTGAATTACATCCTAGAGAGGTGATCAGCTATAATATTTTCAACACCCTTTTTATCCTTAATGGTTAAATCGAACTCCTGAAAAAAGGACCCACCTAATCAATCTAGCCTTGGCATCTTGTTTTTGGAAAAGGTATTTTAGGGCTGAATGGTCAGTGAAGACAATGATGGGTGATCCTAAGAGATAAGACCTGAATTTCTATAAGGAAAAGACAACAGCAAGCAACTCTTTCTCAGTTGTGGTGTAGTTTAATTGTGCATCATTTAAATATTTTCTTGCATAAGAAATGACACATGGAGTTTTCTGACACCGCTGTCCTAAGACTGGTCCTACAGGGAAGTCACATGCATCACACAAGAGCTTGAAAGGAAGTTTCCAATTTAGATATTGCATGATAGGTGGAGATATAGGAGTTGACATGAGTGTAGAGAATGATTCCTCACAGCTTTCTGTCCATAAAAATTGAGAATCTTTTACCAATAGAGCACAAAGTGGTCGAGAAAAGGAGATGAAATTCCTAATGAACCTTCTATAAAAACCACCAGGTCCTAATAAGGACCTCACTTCCTTAACAGTTTTAGGAGAGGGAAGGTGACGAATGATTTCAACCTTAATATTTATCAACTTCAATCCCTCTACTAGATACCAGATCACCTGGAACAAGTCTTTCCCTTACCATGGAATGGAATTTTTCCCAATTCAGTATGAGATTCTTATCCTCACACCTTGACAAAACATTTTCAACATTTATAAGGCATCCCTCAAAAGTATCCCCAAATATGGAGAATTCATCCATGAAGACCTCTAAAAAATTACCCACCATATCCGAGAATATTCCCATCATGCACCGCTGGAATGTACCGGGGGCATTACATAACCCAATGGGCGTGAACATGAAGGAAAGAGTGCCGAATGGACAAGTGAGGGTTGTTTTTCCTTGATCCTCTAAGGAGAATTTGATTTGATTATACCCTATGAATCCATCTAGGAAGAAATAGAATTGATGACCCACCACTCGCTCGAGGACTTGATCAATAAAGGGTAAGGGGAAATGGTCTTTCATGGTACAAGAGTTGAGCTTCCTATAGTCAATATAAACTCTCCATCCACTATTGACCCTTGTTGGAAGCATCTCTCCATCCTTGTTGGTTATTACTGTGATTCCATCCTTCTTTGGAACCACATGGATTGGGCTAACCCACTCACTCTCTGCTATAGGATAGATGATACCATCTTTTAACAATTTCAAAAGTTGTTTTATCACTACTTCCATGAGATTAGGATTGATTCGCCTCTGAGGTTGACGACATGGCTTTTACTCTGATTCAAGAATAATTCTATGAGTCCCAATAAGTGGTTTAATCCCAGGAATATCAAATATTGTCCATCCAATGGATTTCTTGTGTCTCCTAAGGACATCTAGAAGCATCCTCTCATGATTAGTTTTAAGAGTGGAAGAAATGACAATAGGAAAGGATTGATTGCCCCCTAAGAACACATAATTTAGTGATGAAGTTAAGACTTTAAATTCAAGATCAGATTGGTCGTGACTTTCCAAGAAAGGATGAGACTTTTTATTGAACTTAGTTTCTTTGTTCATATTTCTTGAAAAAATTGGTTCCTTGTGAACAGAATTTTCATCCACTAAATCTTCCAGAGTAGTTTCATGAATGGCTATGGAATCAATGTTATTAATTTCAACCATGGTATCATTTATTGGTGATTCTAGAAATTCATCAATAGAGCTATCTGAAAGAGATTCAATCCAATGAGACAAATTTCCCCCATGTGAATAATGAAAATCAATCTCTTATTGACTTAACCATCCTTCAGTAATTCCATGATGTTAATTGAGTTCATTATCAACACTACCAATCCAATTAACCTCATGGATCTCTTAATCATCCCCAATTTGAGAGTTTTCATTATAGATGTTCAAGACTAGACTCATGTTTCCAAAGCTGATGCTCATGTTACCATTTCAGACTCGGATAACAGAGTAGATTGTTGCAAAGAAGGGATGACCAAGGATGATTGGGGTTTTCTCCCTAGGACCTAAGCATGGGTGATTTTCCAGAACAATGAATTCATCTGGGTAAATGAAATTTTCAACTTTCACCAAAACATCTTTTAAGACCCCCTTTGGAACTTGAACACTACGATCAGCAAGTTGAAGAGTGACAGATGTGGGTTGGAGTTCTTCGAGCCCTAACTGACAATACATGGAATAAGGAATGAGGTTCACGCTGGCACCTAGATTACACAAGGCTTTGACAACTTTGTCCTCTCCTAGTTGAACATTTATGTAAGGACATCCTGGGTCTTTCAACTTAGGAGGAATGGTCCCTTGAATGGTGGTACTCACATTAGCAGCCAAAAGGACTTGGTTTTTATGTGAAAATTTTCTTTTAAAAGTGCACAAGTCCTTAAGGTAATTTGAGTAGGAAGGTATGGTTTTGATGGCATCGAGAAGGGGAATGTTCAACTTGACTTGTGAGAAGATTTCCCTCAATGTGTCCCTCAATTAAGGCCTGGTTTTCCCCCTCATGTGTTGAGGAAATGGTGCTGGTTGTTGAGTTTCTTGTTGAAGTGTTGTTTCTTTCACATTGTTATCATTTTCTTCAGTTTTAGCTTGTGGTTCATTTGAATTTTCATTAGAGAAGCATCACATGGTTTCTGACTTATTTGTTCATGTTTTTCAATTGATTTCCCACTTCTTAAATCTGTCACAACATTTAGTTATTCGTGAGTTGTTTGAGTGAAACTTGTCTCTCCCCATGATTTTTGTTGTGGAATGGCCTGTGTGGGCATGGGTGCCTTTCCAGTTTTGATGGTTTTAAGTTCTTGTTTAATGGATGATAATTCTGAGTTGATTTTTTCCATTTGTTTGCATAGTTGTTCTAGTAGGCTTTGTGGAACATTTTGGGTTGGTACTTGAGCTTGTGGGTTTATCCCAGGAGGATACTTTGGTTGTTGGATAGGATGTTGAATGGGTTGTTGGATAGGTTGTTGATATTGTACATGAGGATGTTGGAATTGGACCGGTTGTGGTTGGAACTGATTATGAGGTTGAATGTTTTGTTTAGGGTATGGGTTGATACATTGTTGTTGTGTTGGTTGTTGATTTTCCTTCCAACGAAAGCCTAGATGGTCATTATACCATGGAATGAAGGTGTTCGTGAATTATGGCTTTTTAAAGTTCATTCCATTAACTTCTTCTGGTGGTCCTCCTAAAAGAACATCCTTGATGTAAGGAATGGTTGGGAAATTATCAGTATTGTATTCATTCTTGTCAAAAATTGTACAAACAAGCTCAATAGTTTTGGTTTTGTGGACCTTCCTAAGATCAATCTCCTCAACTTTCCTTGTTAGTGAAGCATGTTTTGCTCTAAGGTTTTATTCTTCTCCAAGATTGTACATTCCACCAAATTTGGGTGGCCTCTCATAGTATGGTGATGTTCCCCATGTTTGGTTTTGTTCAGCAATATTTTCTAGATACTCGTAAGCATCATTTGGGGCTTTGTTTATGAAGGTTCTATTACACATCATATCAATGAATTGTTTGTTTCCGGGACCCAACCCTTCAAAGAAAATTCTCACTTTTTCTGGGATTAAGAAACCATGGTGCGGTACCATGTTTAATGTGTCCTTGAACCTTTCCCATGTTTCATAGAATGTTTCTCCCTCTCTTTCAAAAAAGTTTTGTATTCTCTTTTTAAATGCAATTGTTTTGTGATGGGGGAAGTATTTTTTATAAAATTCTCGTTGAAGTTGGTCCCAAGAGTGAATGGATGCTGGTCTCAAATTGTTGAACCAATTCTTTTCTCGGTGCTTAAGAGAAAAAGGAAAAAGTCTCATTTTAGCAGATTCAATTTGATTTGGTGGGCACATGGTTTCGCTAATGTCATTAAATTCTTTAACATGAAGGTAAGGCATCTCAGACTCCATCCCATGAAAGGATGGAAGGTGGTTCAAGACATGGGGTTTGAAAACATATTGGGCATATCCTATGTTATCATTCCTAATGCATGAGGTTGCATTGGTCCAGGTTAGTGTGAGGTTGTCATTCAAGGTCGGGTCTGCAACAATTCCCAAATTAGGGTCTTGCCCGTTATTTTGGTTCCCTCCACGGTTTATGATTTGGTTTTGTGGGAGATTCTCCATTGTATCGAACTCAACGTCTGAATTTAGAGTATTAGGAAGATTTGGATCTAAAGGAAATAGACCTCTTTTAGTTCTTGACTCCCCGACCCTAGGAGTATCCACCCTAACTAATATGTTTGAGTTATCATGGGTGTAGGCGAACATGCGCCAGAAGAAAAAAAAAGTGAGAAAGGGAAAAGATAAGAGAATTAGGATGAGAATGAAAGAATGGGGGTAAAAAAGAAGTTTTTTGGTCTAATAAACATACTTTCTCCCCAGAAACGGTGCCAAATTTTGGTTTCGCCCAAATTTACCCTACTGGTAAAAGCGGTCGATGTAGTACATGTAGGGGTCGAATCCACAGGGACTGAAGAAGTAACCTTGAGACGCTATGATTTGGTGAAGGATGGGCTATGAAGCAGCCAAATTTGGGTTTGATTTTGGTTGGTTTAAAGAACACTAAGAAACCAATGTGAATTTAATTCAATTCAATGAAAATGGGTTAATCATAGGATTATGCTCATGGTGGATTGAATGAATTTTACTTCTTTAGACAATTTTGGTTTTATTAATTCTTGATGAATCCATTCTTCAAAAATAACACTACCTTCATCATTTTCTGGTTTGGTGCTTACTAAACTCAATTAATAATCCCATATACACTTAGAAAACCAAATTCATGATCTCTCTGAGGTATATGGTCATTTAGTAATTGAATTTAGTTTTCTCAAACACAGTAAAGATGAAGAGTGGAAATTACTGAATAATGGATGTCTTAAATTAATTATCCAATTAACATCAATTCATTCATAAAATAAGATTCAATCCAGCCTTTTCATCCTCCTAAGATCAACCCATTAAAGGGTTAGCCCTCCATTGATGGTATACTCTAAATGGTGGGCGGAAGATGACTAACAAGAATTGGATTGAAGAAATTAAAACCGCGGAAATAACGAGCACTCCTCCATGCGTGTGAATGAAATTCACACCTATGTGTGAACTAATTCACAACAACATAGAGATATCACTGTGGTTTGTGATAATAAAGTTTTAATAAATGAAATGTAAAATATATATGAGAAATAAGTAGATTAAGAACATAAAGATACAAAAAAGAAACATACATGGAAATGGAAAACATTACAAAGGAAATTTGAAGCATAACCTTACAATGAAACAAGCAACAAAAGATGATAATAAAAATATACACCCTATTCCCTTCACCGCTAGCTCCTTATATAGGCATCTTAGGTGACTTAGATCCACTCCCACAATAAATTCACCCCCCAACAATTAATAGAGTCAAAAGGAGGGTGAATAATCATATGGAAATTGATGTTTCGAAGTTGACCCAGAAAACTGTCCAGATTCATCCACCATATGATGTGTAAATTTGTAATTGAATAATGGCGAATACAGAGGGGCTATAGTAGAAACATATCTTCGTCCGTATGTAGTCTATGATCTGCAAAAAGTTAAGGAAATTTAGCTTATCCATTTGGAAGTTATGGTCAAAATGGTGGGATGGATTTCTGTGTATTAATGTCGGGTCCACCATTTAAATCTCAACTTCAGATCCCTTTATCATCATGAAAACATTAAAAATAGCTCTGGAAACAGTTTAATAAAATGATTCTCATATTTTTATAAATCTAATTTATAAATTTTATCTTCATTGGGCTTGGTTTGTGGGCCCCACATTTGTTTGATGGGCCTTAGGCCCATTATGCTTTTTCCAGCAAGTTTCTGACTTCAGGTGCAAAAATATCCATCTTCACTTGTGATTCATCCATCAGACCTAAAAGAAAAAATGTTCCAAATAAATTGATGAATCATATACAAAAATAGAAAATTAAAATAATGAATATTGTAATTTCCTCAAGCAAATTATTGAGTGGGCCCAAATTGACACTTTAAGCCTAAATTCCACAATGACGGGAAATGAAGTTCAATTTCTGAATTGGACTAAAATTGATGTCTATGAACATTTAAACACATTAATATTAAGATCTTAACAATGAATATTAGCCACTTTCAGTGACTAATCATCACCCAAAATTGAAATCAAATCAATTGTAAGATTTTCAAAATCAAAACAATGGAAAAAATACGAGGTGGACTAGATTTTCCTGGTACACGGGTTTGCTACGCCCAAGCACAACTTATTAATAATTATCGTTTCCATCCTATCCTTGACTAAGGCCCTAAACAGTAGGTCAAAGAAAATAAATAACCCTTTAATACCACTTTGTAATGTCCCGGGCCCAGGTGCCACTCAACATGTGCCCCGAACCCGGTTCACTACATGACCTCAAGCGTATTTCCCCAAACGCCAGAGGCTGCTGACTAGCATTGAGGGCCCATGCCTGATAGTGGGGAAACTATGCCCTCATTTGTTAAAGTGTAGCACAATAAAATGAAATAAAACATACAACAATAGCAGAAACAATAAACCATACACATATAATATAACAACTGCAGTAAAGGATAACCAATTAGTAATATAGATATGATGCAACATGTCTCACGTTCTAAGAAAACAGCCAGAACATGTTACATAATAGTACAACGATACAGAGTACAACAAAGAAAAACTAAACAGCCAGTAGCAACACGATCCCAAGCCTGGCCCCATGCTCCCCTACTCCTCAGCAACAATCATGTACATGTATAAAGACCCTTTCCCTTATCGACACCTTTAGAAACGTAATATGTTTGGGCCAAAAAGCATGACCCAAATAGGGTGTAAGAAATAATCTCCGTAGGCACCATCCAATGGTCCGTGCCCAACTGTGCATAAACATGAATCAACAGTGTGCAAAAGTAAAATGCAATAAACTAAGCCATACTCAAAAGTAACTGACTTACCAGTTATATTGCCATTTAATTTTTCATTTAATCTATTTAATATAAGAAAACACCACAATGAATTTCTATGTTAACAGATAGCGTCCTCAGACATGCAAAACATTACCCTCAGGTAATCAGAATCCAACATGAAGGTAATTTCCCTTAGGCGTAACAGAATCTCACCCTCAGGCATTTCCCTCAGGCATATCATAATCTCACCCATTGGCGTACGAAGTTTCGCCCTCAGGCACAGAAGTCACAACCATCAGGCGCGAAAGGTTTCCCTCATGTGAAATAGAACGTTGTCGTCAGGCTAATACAGTCATTCCCTTAGGATATAGTAAAACACCGCCCTCAGGCACAAGTAACCGGGCCATTCCCAACATATAAACATGAAATTTACATACAATTCCTCTGAAGGAAAATGTGATGCATAATTTAAATATGGCATACCCTCAGGTATCCTGGCCAAATGGCTAAACAAAGAAATGCACCCCCTGGGGTGGTCCTGGATCCATGCACTGATCCCAACCGATAGTATTACAATTTTATTTAATTACCTATACTTTTCTAGGTATTTAAAATATCTATGGCCATAGCCACACGACACCCCAAATATGGGTTTGTAGCTCAAAAACACACAAAACTCACAACAGTTGGAAAATAAACACCAATCCACCTACCTTATACACCACTGAAAGGTATATGAAAACGACGATCCACGAATCTTCCAAGAACAAAGAAGATATGAGGTGAAAGAAAACCTCATTATAACTTAAATAAATACCCTATAGAAAAGAATTGGTAAGAACTACTCCAGGAGAAGATAGAACTCACCCGTGCAGTTCTGGGGAGATCGGCGGTGCAGAAAACGGATTCCTGACGTGCGCTATGCGGATCTCCAAAGCTCCGACCTCCTCTCCCACTCCTTCCTTAAGTTCAAAGCATTCCCTGTGAACATGGGAGGATAATTCCCTTTTTAAGTGAAAAAGACAAAGTACATGGAGTGTATTTCCAAGTACATGGCATGTAATTCCCATTTTTGAACTGTTCCTCTGGCGGTGTCCTGCCAGGGTGGCACTGTTCATCTGCCGACATGACTACACTGCGTTTTTTCTTGAGTACACGGTGTGTTTTCTCACACAGCTAGCCACCACCTTACTATTCTCCTACCGACTGACTACATGGTGGGTAAAGGACCACTACACGATGTGTAGTCGGTTTCTACACCCTTCATCACCGACATGGCCACACACCCTGTGTACTCATCCCACACGACCAAAAGTACACGGCCTGCGGAAAAGTACATGGTGTGTACTTCTAAAATTTTAGGATTTTCACCATTTTTCTTATTTAATGAAAAACACTTAAGGAAAGGTGAAAAGAAAAATCTCGTACCTCAAAACTAAGAACGGGGTTCTTACACAATTCAAGTGGAGTTGAGGGAGAAGCCATCTACCTTTAGAGTTCTGATGAAATCGACCCACAGGAAATGACACCTCAAATCCTGCGAACGCACCACCGGAAACTCTTTAGGTCCCCTTCCCAAATATCCAAAAGCCTTAAAATTAAAATCCAAGACAACCAAAACCCTAGATCTACACATAATGGATGTAGATATAGAAAATCGAGAGAGAGGGAGATGTAGATCAAGAGGAAACCACAATGAACCACGAGAGGAGACATACCTGAGAAGAAAAACCAACAAACCACCAATGAGCCCCTTTGATTTTCTTCCAAAACGTGTGGGAGATCCCTTACAACCATTGAGAGGAGAAAATCATGAGTGAGGCTCCAGTGGAAGGAAGCTTGGAAAAAAATGAGGCAAGCCCAAGTGAACCCGGGTTATAAAACCCTATTTTTATGTGGTCGCACGGTTAGCCCACATGGTTTGGAAAACCGTGCGCTAACCATGCAGACGGTAATGCCTAGAGAGGAGGGGTCCACACGGTTGCATCTCACAGTTTAAAAAATGGCGTGTAGGCCATGCGAAGCCTACTACCTCCCCCTGCATGGTTTCATGGAGAACCTATACTATTTCGCCAAACCGTGCTAAAACTGTAATCCCTCGAAAAAGCCTCCAATCTTATTCCAAACCATTCCAAACTATACCAACCTCTTCTGAACTCATCCCATGCATATTAAACACATAAAGAAGCATAAAACATGTTACATAACTCAAATAGTTGGTGATAAATTCTATCCACCATTAGACTTTCCGTCATCGGAATGTAGTGAACCCACCCTTTGCCGAAAGAGATCGGGCCATTTCTCGACAATATCTTTCTCCCACTTCCAAGTCACCACTTGGATCTGGACATGCTGCCACAAAACCTAAACCAAACCGATGATTTTACCCCGCAAGGATTTCTATTTGCAATCCACAACCCACACTGGCATGTGCAACAATGAAGCATCCAAATCTAGATCAACATAATCCCATCAAATAACATTGTCCGGATCTAGCTGATTCTTTTTCAACTACGACACATGAAACAAATTTTGCACCACACTAAACCTAGGTGGAAAATCCAAATAATAATCCACATAACCAACCAAATCAAGAATCTCAAAAGTTCCAATAAAACTCGGAGACAACTTTCCCTACTTTCGAAACCGATGATGTACCAACCTAGGAGAGATCCATAAGAAAACATGATCACTCACCTCGAATGACAACGACTGTCGCCGATGATCCACATATGATTTCTGATGACTCTGATCTGTCTCTATTCTCTTATTGATTAACATGATCTTTTCCATAGACTTCAGGACAAGGCTTGTTCCAACCATCGAGGACTCACCCATTTCCACCCATTATAGTGGAAAACGACATGGATGCCCATACAACGCTCTATATGTATGGATTCCTGATAACTGTTATTGTACAATAACTCAACCAACAAAAATTGATCCTCCCACAAGCCAAAAAAATCCATGACAAAAGCCTGCAACATATCTTCCATTGTTTGTATCATCCTCTCGGATAGACCATCTTTCCGAGGTGATACACCATGATCATAGTCAATTGTGTCCCAAGGGCTTTCTGCAAGTATTTCCAAAAACGAGATGTCAACTTCATATATTTATCTAAAACAATTGAAACTGGAACAACATGCATCTTTACCACCTCCCAGATATAGATTTTGGACAGATCCTCCACCGTATGAGGTTCAAAAATTGGAATGAAATAGGATGAATTAATTAGCCGATCCACTATCACCCGAATGGAAATGTGCCTTCTGACCGTTCTTGGGAGACCCATAAAAAAATCCATCACTATTTGCTCCCACTTCCAAACAGGGATTGGAAAAGACTATAACATTCATGATGACCTCTGATGCTCTTCCTTGACATGTTGGAAAGTCAAAAATCTCGAAAAAAACTCATCCACTCTTATTTTCATACCAGCCTCCCAGAACCACTCTTTCAACAATTTATACATTTAATGAATTCCAGGATGAACATCTCACATGGAATGATGATACGCCCTCAAACGATCTTCTGGACAAGAAGTTGGTACAACAATCAAATTCCGAAAACACAAAACTATATCTCTATTCAGTTTCCAACCCTCAATGGTCTCCCCACCATTGAGTTTTAACCCCATGGTCACACACTCAGAATCAGATATCTGTTCCTCTTTAACCAGGACAACCAAGTCAGGAATCAACAAAACCGAAAAGAAGACCACTCTATCACCCTAGTCCTCACATTCCAACCACATGTCAACTATAACTGACATCAACTGCCACTTGTCCAATTCTTGTTTCACCACCTGAGCATATTATTTTCTACTTAATGTATATGCCACAGAAATTCACTTTCCCAGTGTGTAAATCAAGTTTAAATCAAACATCTGGAGATATTCCATCCATCTCATTTGCCTCATTTTCCAACCCCTTTGTGAGAAAATGTGCTTCAAGCTCTTATGATATGTATATACCATGAATTTATCACTGAAAAGATAATGACACCACACTTTCAAAGAATGGACCACTAATGCCATTTCCAAATCATGAGTTGGGTCGTTCTTCTCATTTACCCTAAACTTCCATGATCCATACACAACCACATGATTCCATTTCACGAGAACACACTCCAACCCTGATCCTGATGTATCTCAATACACCACATACCATTTTCATGGTTCGGGAAAAACCAATATTGGATCTAATGTAAGGCAACCCTTTAGCTTTTTGAAACACTACTAACACTGTTCATTCCACTGGAGTGGAACATTCTTTCTTGTCAAAACTGTCATCAGTGAAGCCAAATATGAAAAATCACGAACAAAACGCCAATAATACCCTGCTAGACCAAGGAAACTCCGTACCTCAAACACATTCTTTGGCGGTTCCCATGAGATAACATCCTCTATCTATTCATGACCCACTGAAATGACTCTTTCAAAAATCCATTGGCCAAGAAAATGGACTTCATGTATCCAAAAGTCTCACTTTGTCAATTTGGCATACAACCGATGATCCCTCAAGATAATCAACACTACTGCTAAGTTCTGCTCATGCTCCACCCATGCATTTGAATATACCAGAATATAATCTAAAAATACCACCACAAATGAATCGAAATATCTCTAAAATATTTGATTCATAAATTCCATGAATAACTTTGGTGCATTCGTTAGACCTAAGGGCATAACCATATATTCATAATGACCGTAACTACATATAAAAGCTGTTTTAGGAATATCATTCTTCCTCACCTTCAATTGATGATATCCTGCCCTCAGGTCAATCTTGGAGAACCAGAAAGCTCCCCTCAACTGGTCGAAAAAAATCATCATTTCATGGAAGTGGCTATCTAATCTTTATCGTAACTTGGTTTAGTCAACGACAATCAACACAAATCCTCAAAGTTCCATCCAAATTTTTCACAAACAACACCAACACGACCCAAGGAGATGTTCTAGGCTAGATAAACACTTTGTTTTTTAAATCTTCCAACTGGACTTTCAATTCCCACAATTCAGTTGGTGCCAGTCGGTAAGACAGAAGTAAGATAGGATTGTTCCCCAGAAGGAGATCAATCATAGACTCCAAATTTCTTACGAGATGTAACCTAGTGAAGTTTTTGGGAAAAACATCCATGAACTGATACACCACTACTGGAAGAACACTCTACTCAACACCCTCTACTGATTCCAACAATAACACCGTCAACTGATACAATAACGTGCCTGCTTCTGCTGCCAACAAACCTGTTGCATCCTGTAGTTCATGCCTCTCTCCACTAAAGAGATGTCTAACGCCATCGTGTGACGTAAAATCCAATTTCTGCACATTACAATCGATGTGGGCTTGAAATACCTCTAGACAATCCCTTACCAGGATTACATCATACCCATACATCTCAAGCATTGTGAAATTCCACATTAGCTCAACCTCGGCCACAATGATACAACATCTTCTACAAAATAATACATGACACTCTCTTCGACCCAGAGGATTTTAATGTTTTAAAACCGAAGGTATCATTTCCACCCTTAAACCCAGCAACTCAACAATATGTGCAACAATAAAATAGTGTTAGGCACTCGTATCAAACAGAAATTGAATCAATGTAGAACATAAAAGAATAGTATCATGCACCATTGATGGTCTTCACTGATCACCCTCCACAACCTGCTCGGCTTTTGAACAACGCCTTGGTTTCCACAATCTGCTCTTTATTTCCCTACTAAGGAGTTCTGGAGTCCCGAGAATCACCATAAATGTCATTTCTCTTCTGAAGAGGGCTATGCTGCTGTCCCTGTCCCATCGAAGCATACGACGTCTGTGATCCCTGAGGTGTGTCACGCACACTCGGCCTTGGAGAATTCCATCAATAGCACTGAAGATGCCCCATATACTTGCAATTGTTACATGCTTGAGTTTGTGTCGTACAATCCCGCTTGATGTGTTCCGTAGAGCCACACTGAAAACATCCTGGTTTGCCCTGGGGCATTGGAGGAAGATTCACCGATCCTACCATCAGATTATTTTCCATACCCCTTCAATGGGAATAAGTGTCCCTCCTCCACTTGAACCCTACACTAGAGTTCCCACTATTCCCCATGGGTTCCACCATGCTTCTTCCACCGGGAGCTCCCATCACATCCCACTCAACCACTGAATCTCAATTCACAATCTCTATGTAATAACCCATACACAAAACTGTGATTTTTGAAAGGATCTCTTTCCTTAACTCCGCTTTGAAGATACTTTCCATCAATGACGTGCTTTCCTCCAGCTCAGGTGAAAAACACACTATGCTCATAAACTTAGCTTCATATTCCGTCACAAACATATTCTCTTTCTTCAGATTGAAGAAATCAGTTGTGCGCTGAATTCTGAACGTATGTGGGTAGAATTGTTTATTAGGAAATTCCTCAATGTCTTCCCACTTCGTACCCTAGTCTATCCCTACTTTGAATACCAACTCACACCACTAAATATAAATATCCCCTATCTTATATGTTGCTAGCCTTACATTCAGCTCTACCGACATCTCCAAGAATTTGAAAATTCAATTCATTCTGGACAGCCACACCACTGTCCTTTCCGGGTCTGAATCCCTGCTAATGATGAGTTGATCCTTCCTTTGAAACTGAGCCACATAATCAAAATTCTTTGGCTCTTCCACTATATTCACACTTCCCACCGCCTAGAAAGCTTGTATTATGCTCTGGACTAAGTGCTGGTTCACCTGGGGCGCAGGTGCAACCACGTTCTCATTGGCCACTTCTGGTTGGTCTCTACGACACCTACACAGTGCCATTTCTATAAACTGAAAACAAACAACCATGAGTCTCACTTCCGTAGACATCAAGAATTCCCATTTCACATCGCATTACACAACACTATCCAAACGAGGCTTTCCACCTTTCCACCTTTTCCATGTTTCACCATTTCCGAAAATAATACCATTTTCAAAATACCAAATTTATTCACATTATAATTTCACACATTTGAAAAACCATTTCTCAATTTAGCTCATAAATCATTATGCCCAACAAAATATACATCCTAAAGGGGAGTCATATCTACCATATATTCCATGCACATCTCATTGGCTACACCCACGACTATGAGATTGCCAATGCCTATAAGTGTTTCCAGAAAACATATGTTTCCAACTCCCTGGTAACTTGAAGTTCAGAATAAAAGGGTTAGCTATGTCCTTTTATGCTATAAATTCCAAGTTTTGACATTAATATGCCTTCCTACCATCCCGAATCATGGAATATACAACAAAAAATGCCAACTCCAAATTCGAGAATCAACTCCAAAGGACCGAACAAGCTGATACCACTTATAAAACCACTCCCCTACCTCATTGGCTTGAGGAGGCAGTGATGGATTACATGGACTTAAGGGTGGTTCCCAAGGCGCCCAGGGCTGGCAATAAATGTTGAGGGCTTTGAGAACGAATTAGGGAATGATTTGACCTTTATAAAAACTCAACCAAACAACCCACTAACAACAACTATATGATTCGTGTCAATAAAACATTCAAGCATGTATTCCCAAAAGACATCCATGTTATTCTACAGTACAACCCAAAACCAATACAATCCAACATGATATAAGAGTACTATGCTAAAGACTAATGAAGAGACCCAAAACATACCAAGACACACTCCACAGATCCACCCCAATAACCATGCTCCAAGAACCTCCACATCCCCCAAGCATCACCATGAACCACTAGTAATGAGATGACTTACCTTTACTTTTGTCTCGGAATATGACATCTGCAAAAGCACCAAAGTGACCTAGTAGGGGGTGAGTACTAACACTCCATAGATTTTACCCAAATGACTTCCCTACACCCGCCACAACGATAAAACCATTAGCACATTTATATAAAACATTTTATATAAATTAAAATCAATCTACCAATAGTTTATAAGCCAAACATGTCATAAGCCAAACATGCCACACAAGAAATCCAAATCCATCATGCCACGCAAGGAAGCCAATTCAACCAATTGACAAGACAATTATCGTTTACATATTTCACTCAAAATCCCCATATACAACCATCACCAAAAAAGCATGGAACAAAACATGGTGTCACATCCCATCCAACCCATGCGCACAATAAACCATAGCGGCACTTCCCGTCCCACCCATGCACACAACAAACCATGGTGGCACTTCCAGCCCACTTTCTATTGATGGTGGCCCTTCTCATCCACCTTCCATCACCTTTTTATAGTGGTTCTTCATTCCTAATTCCTCACAACATTCAAACAAGACATAAACAAGAAAATAACCCACCGAGGCCACAACAACATGAAAATAACTAATTCCAACATTTGTCAATCCACTTCAATAAATAACCCATTTATTGAGACCACCATTAAATAATTTTCTAGGACAAACCACTTTTCAATAAAACAACATATTTATTGAAAATTCATCATTCAAAAATTGATTTTTAATAATAAACCACTAATTATTTGAAAATCAACATTTTAAAATCACACAACAAAGCCCCCTTTAGCAATAATAACCCATTAATTCAAAATCCACCAAATAATCACAAAATGAATTTCCCACAAGTTTCACACATTAATATCATAGTTAATTTCAAGAAAAACAAATTAATTGTAACCAAAACCACTAATTATAACCAAGTGGATTTGAGATAGAATCCACCTACCTTTAGGGTTCTGACGAAATTGACCTACAAGCAATCGCACCTCAAATCCGGCAAACGCACCACTAAAACCTCTCTATATCCCATTCCCTAAAATCAACATTCCCTAAAATTAACATCCAAGGCAACCAAAACCCTAAATCAAAACACAACTGTTGTACATCTAGAAAACCAGTGGAGAGGGATATGTAGATCTGGAGGAAACCACAAAGAACCATGAGAGGAGACTTACCCGAGAAGAACCGCTTTTAAACCACCAGAAAACCCCTTCGATTTTCTTCCAAAACGTGTGGGAGACCCCCTACAACATTTTATAGGAGAAAATACTGAGTGAGGATCAGGTGGGAGGAAGCTTGGAGAGAAATGAGGTATGACCGAGTGAACCCAGGTTTTAAAACCCTATTTTTAAGTGGTCGTATGGTAAGCTTTCACATTTTGGAAAACCGTGCGCTAACCATGTCCACGGTACTACCTTGAGAAGAGGGGTCCATACGGTTGGCTCGCATGGTTTAACAAACCGTGAACAGGCCATGCGAACTGTACTACCTCCCCTTGCATGATTCTTGAAGAACCCGCACAGTTTCCCATAACCGTGCTCAAACCGTGCTCCCTTAGAAAAGCATCCAAACTTATTCAAACCAATTCCAAACTCTCCCATCCTATTCTTAACAAATATTATGCACTTTAAACACATAAAGAATCATAATAAAGGATACATACCTCAATCTGGGGGTGCTACAAAGATGATACTAAATTTTTAAAATAAAACATTCCGTAATTATGAAATCTTTTTCCTTGTAATGCCTCTCTTTCCTTTCATTTGTGGTTTAATGGTAAATTGAATTCAACAAATTTAGTGGATTCAATTTATAAACATGGATTCCATTTTTTGAATCATAAAAATTTATATTAACTAATATAGTCATGTTGGATTTTTAAAAAATTTAATAGTGAAAAGGTAAAAATTAAGTACCACAATTAAGGTATAAAATGGGTTTACAATGTGATTAAACTAAGAAGATAAGGGTTGAAATATTGCATTCCAAAAAACATTTTTTTTGAAATAATTATACAATATTATATATATAGTTAGAAAATGAATCCTTTTGGATGATTTTTAATGATATAATCAATTCTATCTAAAGATTCAAAGGACAGAATAACAATAGGGAATGAGAAGATAAATATGTTTTTAACCTTTTTATAATATTTCCATATTTTAGAAACATAATCCATTAAACCAATTAAATTAAATTATATTATCATTTTTTAGTAAAAAACAATTCAACTAAAAATAGGAATGTATGTAAATCTTGTGATATTTAAAAGATTATGCCTCACATTAAGATCCTATAACCTTTCCATAGCCAATCCCGTGAGACTATGGAAATTCACTATACTAAATAATTGAATAAAAAAAATCATCTCTCATTAGAAAAATTATGTCTCCCGAAAGAAAATATTACAATAACTAACATTAATAAAAAAAATTCATACAAACAATTTGATCCATAAAATAATATGATCACAAAAAATACAAAAATCCCATTCTGGAACACCAGTACAACGCCCCTGGGATTGATGACCTCATTCAAATGAACTCATTATGTTATACCCTATACGATGAACCCTTTCCTAAAATTATCTCAATTACATTGTACTATCATCCTCGGTCTATAAAAAATAATTTTAGTAGTCCAGTCATTTTACAAGATCTATATCTGATAAGTAAATCTGACTTAAACTCTACATCACTCAATGAGATCTCACATTTGGAAACTTTCAACATACAAATGTATTATTCATCTATTTATAGGTATTACACAATATAAACAGAGGAATATTTGAAAACATTTCCCACTCACCCAAATTAAAAAAACCATATTCAATCACATTTCAATTTCATCATTGACAACTTAAAATATTACAACCACTTCTAGAACCATTATGAATTATCTTGAGTCTTCATTGAAATAATTCTTCTTGAACTTACTCAGTTTTTTTCTATATGAATTGGTGTTTCTGATAATATTTAAATTTAGGATTGTAATAAATCTTATTACATGATAATTATTTCTATGTAATTTCATATAGTAAATACATCTGATATATGTTCTATTAAAAATATCATCTGTTATATCATATATTTATCATCTCAGATTCTTTATAATTTCCTCTAGAACAAAAAAGTAAAAACACCATCAATTTTCCATTTTTTATCAAATGAACCATGGATATTGATAAATCATGAAAAATATGTAGAAACATATATACACAATATATTTATGTTTGATCTCAAAACTGGTCACATTTCCAAATGATTCGCTATTATTATAGTCATATCATCCCAATGGAATTATTCATTCATTTTTCTCAGTACAAAGATTTTTTCTTAGTCTGAATAATAATTAAAATGGATCTGTGCTTATTTCTGATCAGATTTATTAGTTTATAATCCTAGTCTAATGGATCATCCTCTTTTTAGTCTGATAGATTCATTCATTACTACATATTTCTTATTAGGAATGAAAAATCATTATTATTATCTGAATATGATGATGAATCCACTCAAAATAATTAATTATTCAATCCATACTATCATAAACTCAATTAAGCATTTAAAAACATATTTTTCATGTACTTTTGGACATGATGAAATATTTCTAGATTTCTAGAATCAATATTTTTTTCCATATAAATTCAATATTTTCCATTACTTCAAATGATTTTATCATGCAAGTTTTCCTAATTTGAAAAAACATTAGGATTAGAATATCATTATGAGAATTATTGTTAAATAGTAATGAACATTCTAGCTCCTAGATTCCTTGAATCCTAGATTTCACAATTCCACAACATTGTAAATTTAATTTAATGCACCTATAAACTTTTTTAAAAACATCATGTCTGATATATTTTGTAGTTTATGCCAAAAGATTGATGATCTATAGTGTCTCTAGTTAGAAATATTAAAAAACTCCAATAACTAATCATTATTTAAATTTCATCATCTAATTATTCTCAGTCTAATACAATACATCTAGAAAATATTTTATCCCCTATTGTTTGTGGGTTTAATAACTCATCACTTCCTTTGGATTTATGAAAAAAATAATTTCTCAAATAGATTAGTAGTCAAAAATGAAAAAATAGGTTAAAACATCACAATGGATTTAAAATCTCTACATTTTACTTTGTTTGAAAAAATTAATTAATAAGTTTTTAAACTCACCATTTTTAGAACACTTTAATTTAATCATACCATATTTATAAAACAATAAAATGTTTTCAAATTTTATCAAAATAGAACCTTTATTCAAAGATATTTTACTGAGTCCACACATCCTGATAAATTAATTCATTGAAATAATTTCATACGTCAATGATAATAACATATATTACCATGTAAATATAAACCCCCTTACATTTATATTTAGCTCTTATTTTTTTATCTCCACCATTTTTTGATCAACATGGCTTCAAATTCTTAAAATAATGTTAAGTAAAGACTTATAACAAAGTCAAAAAGTGGTAACATTCTGTCTACTTTCGTTTACAAAATCCAAAGTGTGTTTGAGTAATATCGTAATGTGATTTATGAAGTAAGTAGAGGAGGCTGAAACTTATTTTTATGTGTCAAATAATTAAACATTTCTTTTGGAATTGTGTTTGTGAAGATATTACCAATTTGATACATCATTAAGAATTATTCATAAAAAATATATTATAGAACATTATATTATATAATATAAAACATTATATAAATTTGTTTTGATCATTAATAATGGACTAGATTTTTGGAAATATCAATTTAACATTGATTATTAGAAATTATATTCAATAGTCTAAAAAAATTTATAATCAAATGTTATATTTGATCTTCCATCCTCCACATTTGAGTATAAGCCAGGGTTTCTATAGTGTATTCATATTCCACTAGGTCAATGATACTGAAATCCATTTCTTAAAATTCCAACACAAACAATATTAACCCATTTAAAATATCCCAATGAATGTTGATGTTAAATCCTTAAAATCTATAGCACAATCAGAATTAATGTGTTAATGAAAGTGTATATTACAACATAGTTTGTATAAAAGAAAATGATATGTTATTACATTAACATATCTCATAATTTTACTTTCATCCAACATATGAGACTCTTTCAGTTCTCATCAATATCAAGTACACAAAGTCACAACATAAAATATATTATGTATTGAGGCTATGAGATAAATTAAACATCCCATCACCTTCCAATATTCACTTAGATTCATGATTTTTATTGATTAATCATTACTCATATTTTTCTCACAGAAATAAGAGTAGAAACTTCATCATATAATTTAATCCCATATGTGTTTTAAAATTACCTAGAAAACATATAATCAGATAAAAAAATTTAATTTTTCTTTTTTGACATATAATCTTTAGAATAATGTCAATTATCCTAACATTTAAATTTCAAAATTATTCTGCATTTCCCCAAAAAAATTATTTACATAATTTTTCTTCATACTGTGAAAAATTATATCACTTATATACAAAGTAAAAATTAATATTATAGAGTTAACTTCTATCACATACAAGTTACAATGATAATTTCCTTCATTAAATTTTAATATTTTCAATAAACTATCACGATTTGAATAAATATACCATGGGGCTTGTTTGTACCCATACAATGCATTATCTAATCTATTGAATATTTTTTCCTCATTATCATGTAGAAAAAGACACGTTTTTTCAATGTAATCATATTCTTCCACCTCTCCAAATAATACAATTAACATTATATAAACATGATAGACTTTGTAATTTCTATGTACATACACTAATAAAAACAATCTATTAGTTTTTAATCATGTAAATAGGGACATGTTTCATAAAAATACACACCATCCACTTATGTATTGATTAGACAAACATATATTTCTTTGTTTCATGAATCTTCTCATTGTTCAATAAATTTATTTCTAGAATCCCAATTTTTTATATAAATATTTTTATTTAGTGATCATAGAAAAAGTTTCATTGTTTCATTTTTTTCAATCTAACACAACTTCTAATTCAAAGTATCCAGCCATTGTTTTTGTTAAATTTATTCTGAAACTAATTCCTATTAATATTTTGAAATGAGAAATTTTAAATTTAATTTTCTTAAAAAATATTTTTTTTTCTGGACTAGAGAATTATAATTCCTTAGAATACATTCTTTTTTAAAATCCTTATTTATGGTAGGAAATTTTAAAATTTATTTTATATTTGAACCTTCCTCATCACATGATTCGTTCAAATCATAATAAATATATTTTTATAATTATCACTATGACAATAAAACAATAGGTAATCCTCATAAAACTCCTCATCATCATTTTTTAATGAATTTTTATATTAAATTATACTAACAAATTTTGAATCCACAAACTTTTAAAAAAAATGTGAAACTTCTCCAATTTGATGAATATCAAATAGAAATTTATTCTTCACCATTATCACCAAACATTTCAAGATATTGAATTTTAAATTTTAGCAAAAAAGTACTTACAAAAACATTTAAGTATTTCAGTAGATATTTTTTTTGTATACCACATTTCATATGAGGATATATTGGATTCCAGTCTAAAAAATAGGTTATGAACATGTTCATAAGTAATAATAAATTATCTCAAGTAGAACTTAAATGTTCGTATTTTCTAACCTACTTTTATAATTTACTCCAAAAATATATTTTTCTGTAATAGTAATTCATTGTTTTGGACTATAGGGACAACTATACAAATATTTGATTCATGATTTCTATGATAAGTTTCAAAAGTATTGCATGTGTATTCAGTACCATTACATGTTCTCATCTTCTTTACATAAAAAATCATTTCTCTCTCAAACTATATTAAAAAAATTACAAAAATTTATACAACCTTTGATATATTTTTAAAAAATATTATGTTTTCCATCCATGATAAATCATCTATAATAATTATAAAATAAAAATATATATTTTTTTGAATGAGGTCACATTAGCCCACATAAATCAGAATGAGTTTGTTTATGAGATCTCATATAATTAATCTCAAAATTCATATTATTTTTTTATTCAATTTACCTTTAAAAAAAGTTACACAAAAAAAATATTTTTTTCATATTTTTAATTAATGTTATTTTAATAGTGAATCTTCTTTATAATTTTTGTTTATACTTTACAACCAATGGTCGTGAAGTCTTCAGTGCCAAAACATATTCTCATATTCAGCATTTATATAACAAAAGATGTTATATTATCAAATCTAAAAATGATTTTTGCTGGTTAATTATAACCTACTTCAAACATTACCATATTCTATATTTATTATGTTAAATGATTCATTTTTTAAAACAACTCCTATTTTATCATAATAATGTTGATTTATACTATGTAAAATATGTTTTATCCCATCAAAAAATAAAAAATTATTAGAATAATTTTTTCCCTAATCATAGCCATTCAAATTAATCGTATTTTTATTGATCAATCATTAATAAAACTAATTTTTCTTCCATATTGACATTCAACACGATTATCCATTTTCATATAACACATCAAGTCTAAAGATAAAACATTAACAAGTATTAATATTTTATTTCTTTTACATGATTTTAAATCATTATCAAAAAAAAATATTTCCTAAACTTTATTTTTTCCAACAAAAATTTCCATTCTATAAAAAAACTATTCTGGATGATGTTTCATATATCCTTCGACAGTTTTACCACTATGATCATGTCACTCCCAAACATCATCTAGACATTTAATTAGATTATTTGTTGTCATGTTTATTACTCGTTGGGATTTTTATTTTCTACCTTCATGTGCGTTCTTAATGTTTCTCAATCATATTACACTATTTATTTCACTATGGTCAAACCTAATTCTAGGATATAAAATGTCATACAAAAAAATATAATCCTTATTTCCATATATTATATAACACCAAAAAATACATCAAAATAATATTTTCTATAGATGTAAGATATTTCTATATATAAATATTTTTGAGGAGGATAAATTTTTTTGGATCTATAATACTGTTGGAAGGAACTATACTTCCTTATTTTATGAATTTTCATATTTTTTATATGTTATTACTTTCTCACATCCTTTCAATATCAAAAATTTTAAACACCTTTTCTAATTACATGAAATACTAGAAAAAGAAGATGATTTTTTTTGGATTTTGAGGATTTCACCTTATTCTTTTTTGTATTTTTCTTGGAATGTTTGTAAGTCTAATTTTTACATATATTTATTTATTGAAGTTTTCCTTCATATTCCTCAAGGTATATTAGGTCTCATGGAGATTTGATTGAATCATGTTATCTTCTTCTTTTTTAGCTACCAACATCACATTGTGATATTAAACCATTTTCCATCATTCATCAATTCTATGCATCTAAATTAATATAAACTTGATGTATCTTATTCTTTATGGAAAGAATATTTTTCACCATCAGTACCCTTTCCACTATATTTTATTATCATTCAATTTTATTTATTGATAGTCAATTTTTATAAAGTTAGTAAATAACATCTATTCTGATTTGGAACTTTATATAAGACTCTTAACATTCTTATTCTATATTAGTTTAAAATTTATTCAATTTTCTGAATTTTTTCAATTTATATTATATAGTTATATGAACTCTAAAATTCCGAATAAATGTTTTTAGTGGATTCTAATTAATCTTTAAAACTCAAAATAATTACTTTTTTCTATTTATTTTCTTCTTAATTTTTTTGGGTTAATCATATTTAGTAGAAAATTTTTCCATTCATTACCTTGAGGATTTTCATTAGAATCCTCTAGATATTCATGAACAATATTTCATGGGAAATTCATAGAAAAATATTTCATTCAAATGCACTCACTAAATTTGTAATGAAGTTTTCCTCCCCACATTCCTTTTCTTCTTCCATTTTTATATTATATAAAAGACATTATTTTATTATTCATCTCACCAACCACATTAACCTTGGAATCGTAGGTATCAAAATCTTCTAAATCCTGAATTTTCACCATTATCATAACTAAAAATTAAATTTTATCATTCGTCTACATTTTGAACATTGGATATTTTATAATTTTAAAATCAATAATAATGTCATAATATTAATTATGGGAGGAATCAAATTTATTTTTCAACGAGGAAATTATAAAATAAAACATTCTAAGAATGTTACATATTAGATTATTTTCTATTTTTGAATCATCTAAAACATCTCCCTAGTAAATTATAAACTCACAAGATTACCTTATTCATGTGGAATATTAATCAATAGTTTATTCGTCTCACATTTTTTGTTCTCCAAACTTACTATGCATGATTTTTTCCATTTATTCTTTCACATTAGTATTCTCATTGAAAATATTATCCATCATGTCCCACATACTTTATGAATTTTTTGGACGCATCACATTGAAATAAAAAATTTATTATAAATTCATAATGATATAATTTATATCCTTTCCATGAATATAAATATTTTTATTAACATAAAACATTATAGTATAATCCGTTTCAATCAGTTTAAATTCAATTGTACCGGCATCAAAAACTTCCAAGACAAGAGATATGATATATTTAGAAATAAAAATTTTAATCCATAATATTTTTATTCCATAAAATGTTGAAATTACACTATTTCTGACATATTTTATATAATATTTAATTTTGATTCAATAAAGGAACATTTCCTTCGACACCAATTGAAGTTACAAAGGAACGAATAACAAACTCTATGTGGTTTGAAATTAGTTGTAAACATTTTTATATGTTATAAATATTTTACAAACATATACCCGATGACCTATTAAATTTAATTAACATAAATATTTTTAGTAAAAATTAAATAATTTCAAAATAATAAATAATTTAAAGAAGAAATATTTATAGAGTTTATCCTCAGTGTGGGAAACTTCATCCTTAACATGGTAACTCTCGTGGGTCTATAAAAATTCACTATAATGTTGAATTAAATAATGTTTGTGTAGACTTAAATTTTACACCATATATATCCTAATAATAATAATAATAATTTCTATTTCCAGTATACAATATTTTCATAATAATAATTGATCTATGAATGAATCAAAACATATTAATTTTTTTGAATAAACCATTGACCGAAACCTTAGTACAATGTACTTTGGTTTGATTTCCTCATAAAAAAACTTAGTCTAACGACCATTGTATGATAAAACCTTTCACAACCACTGCTAAATTTATCACTCTGATAATCCATTGTCTAGTAAAAAAACATTTAGTAGTCTGGTCTTTTTATAGACATCTATCTATAATTTTACGTTGAATAAAAAACTGAGGTACTCAATATTTTCATCCATCATGAATGTTTTCATATTATGGATCTATTTTTCTTTAATTTCTAGGATATATATAATAGAAAGGTTAGAAAATATATAACATTTCCCACTCATTTAAATAAAAAAAATTTTAATTCACTCACATTTTAATTTTAATAATGAAAACATTAACTCATTTAAACTCTACAGTAACTATCTTGAATCATCTCAATTATTTATAGAAATAATCCTTCTCAAAACTATTATTTTTTTATAGTTCAATTATGTGTTTTATATTTATTTCATTATGTGAATTTGATAGATTTTTCAACATTAGAATTCATCTGAAAAACTTTTTTCTATATATTATATCCAAAAAACAAAAATATAAAAATATTTTATGATACATAATATATTTTTCATCATTTATAGAATATGATTTACATTAGACCTAAAAAAATTAAAAATTTCACATTATTTTCATTGAAACCCTATACCAATTGTGAAATATTAAAAACATTGTTACAAATTCTTAAGACATCAGCTTCCCAAGGAAAGACAACACCCCTACCTGTTAATATGCATCACAACTAAAAAATTGTTCTTATCATGATGGTATATTTGACCTTATTTTCTTATACTTGTAATTTTTTTTATCATTCATCCTTATATAAGGTCGGTGAATGATCCTAATCTAATAGATTGAGATTGCACTAGGTTTATTAGATCTTCTCCAACTCAGTCTAATTAATATTTAAATATAATTTATTTCTGATGGCGATTGAATACTTCGTATGATGTTCTTAATCCAATGAGGAATCCTCTAAAGAATAATGATATTCATTAAAACATATCCAGTAAAACTTATTCATAATTCTAAAATAACATGTGTATGTTACTTATGGATTTTCTGAATTATGTCTAGGTTTCTAGAATTTATATAATCATTAAAATGATCTTCAACATCCTCAATTACATAAATTGAGTTTTGTATTTGTGTTTTGATGATTTATTATATCATTAAGAAGGAAAAAACATATTATGGATTATTGTAATAATTTAGAGAATCATCCATGTCCAGAATCCATTGAAACATACTTTTTAGGATTCAAAAAGACTCTGACAATATTTCAGTGCATCAAATGAATTTATAAAAAAAAATGTCAGATAGATATTGATATTGATAGTGGTAGATCTGAGACTGATTGTTTTTTTGATCAACGAAATTACAAAAATACCAGTATTCATCTTTCTTGAAACATCATCATCCACTTATTCTTAGTCTAATGAACTGCATTTCAAAGACAGACACCTCCCCCTATTTTTTTTTTGGGATTTAACATTCATTACATACACTTCATTTACAGATAAACATTCATATGAAAACATATTAGTTTTCAATAAATAAAAAACATTTTGAAATACAAGAAATTATTTTTTGAATCCATTTATCATTTAAAAAATATAATGTGTTACATATTGCAAACTACTTGGAGAGTACTAATTATCTTCCCATATTCACACTTCAAAAACACTTTGGTTTATAAAATAACTTAATAATTTTTTTTTACTACCCTCCTCACATCCTAGAGTATTTATCATGGTTATTAGTGTATCAATGAAAACATTCTTTCTAAATTAAATTGTTTTTATGAATATTTGTATTTTATATAATATATAATATCGTACACATACAAACTAAATATACAAAGTCATATTTTTTTATATTTAACAATGATCATTAAATTTTTCATCTATGAAACCAATTAAAATTCTTAATATTATATCTGGAAATTTTTTTTAAAGTAGAACAACTAAAATTGTATGGTATAGATCTCACCAATCTACTAGAATCATCAATCCCACATAAAACTGAATAAAAATTAAAAAAATATTATTATACCAATAAAAATATCCTAAAATTAATAAATAACCTTAGTAAAAATTATATTGAGTTCTATGTGAAATTATAATGTTTTATTTATAAAATATGAAGGGAAATTTGACCATTTAGAGTTGACCATTATAGGAATGTGGGAAAAAATTAATCGTGGAAACTATACCATTGGTTGATAATTTTACCATTATAACAATTTTTTAAATTAGTAATGAAAATGGAAAATTTATATGTAATGGATAGTTGATGGCCTCAAATAGTAGAGTCATTCCATTTCAATACCATTTTTCCGAACATGTGAGGGATGTAGCATAACTGGTGTCCAGCCATGACCAATCCCATGTCGAGCTTCATCATGTGATGTATAAACACATTCACCTATGGGATAAGTTACTGTTATTAGAGATTACCTCTCAGTCGATGTTAGAGGAGGCACCAAATGAAACTAACACCATCAAAAACATTATTCATAGAGCATATGTCATTGTAATAAGGGTTTACCTCTACAAAACATAGTATAATAATATGTAAACTGAATTGTATAAATAAATTTTTTATTCAATAACATACTTTAAATAATAGTTTTTCATTATAAAATATATGTCTAACTATGCCAAATTTTACAATTTTATTTTTGGATGAAAACAAAAAATAGTTTTGTTTATCTGGAAATATATATAATTTACATAATAAGCTAAGGTGTTTTGAATACTAGTTTTTGAATTGAATAATAATTTAATACAAAATTATTTTATATAATAAATGATAAAATAGTTTCTTAATGGCTTGGTAAATTTTTTATAACTGTCATAAATTTGATTTGTCCTTAATATTTTTTATTATCTAATAAATAATATTTTAACTTTAAAATTTATAATTCTCATATTTATATATTTTTTGTAAGAAAATAATAATAATTTTGGATATCTTCATGTCAAAATTATATTAGGGTGACATTATGACCCTTTTAATTTTTTTTCGAATATGTAAAAAAATTCAGTTTTGTGTTTCAATATGTTTTATGAAATCATGTTTCTATCATAATGATAAAATAATTATTTAAACAAAATAAATTTCTTAAATTGTTTTATTTTATTAATATTTAGTTTTATAAATGATTTAATAAATTTTTAATACTATAAGTTTCGTTCAAAAATATAAAAATATGTTTCATTTTTTAAATCCCTACTTTTTGGAATCATCACATTTCCATTCCAATAGAATTATTTAAAAATAAATTTTTGTTAAGGTGGATTAAAATTACAAAAAATTTAACTCGGATATCCAAATCTAGGAGAAAACCCCATTGGACACCTAATGGTTTTCATTTACCCAAACCTAGTTTCCCAAACAAATATTTTAAAATTATTAAACAATTCCTCCACTTCCCATAAAAATAACCTCCCATTTCTCTATTTCATGTCACTCTTAATCTATCAACAACAAATTTTTGGTTATTTAACACCCCATGGAGTCTCCCTATGGTTTTTATAATCCCCCAATGCTCAATCATCATGTTTTTGTAACAACTCTTCAAGGATAGTTAAATATCAACATCTATATTCCATTCAAGAGTCCTTTTTTGTTTTATGGATTCTAATTTACAAGAATATTCATAATTATAGACATTCTATAATATAAATATTTTATTATTAGTCATTTTTCAATTTTATTCCCTTCCTTATATCATTTTACTCTTTTCAAAAAAAGTTTTTTACCCATCATGTTGCTAGATTAATATATCATATTTCCCACATTTACATGAAAAATTCTATTTTCCTTTTTTTGAATAACCAATACTCAGTTCTAATAAATGTTGATTTAAATGGACATATAAATTTCTAATTTATTTATCAATTTACATATATAAAACCCACATTTCCTTTTTGTGGGATAAAAATTAAATAATTTTTGTGACTTTAAGAATGTTTTTATGCAATTATTTTCATAAAAATATTATTATACATTGTCTACCAGATATCAGTGAAATGATTTATTATGTGTCTCACATAAAATTTATAGATATTATGGGTTCCTATTGAAATTACTCCAATACATTGGGTAAAAAATTTAATATCAAAATATGACATGATTTATGATACTGTGGTGAATAAATTTGGAGTTTACATTTACGACACATGAGAGATAAACCTTGGTGATATGATTTGTAATGTATCATTCAAATATTTTAGCCATATCTATTACATATTCCTTTAATGGGTTTCATGATTACCCTTTTTTGTGTCCCCATTATATGAGAGGCATTAATACACCTAGAGTGAATCAATGAATATATATTTCAGGTGTTTTTAGAATAATGATTTATGATTTCATATAATTTTTTCATTTTTTCAAATAAACTAAAAATAAAAATATCCGGTTTTTTGAAATATATAATAAAAATTTATGTAATAAATATAGGGAGATATAATAGTTTATATGGAAGTATATTTTAGTAATTTTTCTAAATTAGTACTTCTAAACATTAGAAATAACCCTATAGACATTTATTAATATAGGAAAACATCTTGGTATTTTGATATTTATTAAGTATGTGGTTTTCAATAAAATAAATCCATGTCATTATTTGAACAAGTTGTTGTGGATTTAGAATAGATATAACCATGACTAATAATTGAAATCATTTCCTTGAGCTAGAATCAAATTTTAATGAGTGAATAATAATTGGCCATTTTGCACTCCTTCTGTTGACACTACCATGACATATTTTGGTTTAGTCATAATATTTTTACGAAACATTATAAAGGATATATAAATTTTTTTTTGAGAATATTAATAACTTACATAATAGTGATGATTTAAGGAATAAAATCCATTTAAAATAATATGATTCATAACATTTACACGTTTCTTACTTAGGTTCTATTATTTTAGTAAAAAAGTTAGAAATTAGAGGAACCACATAATTGATGAGGGTAATATATGATGAACTAATGGGAATTACAAAGGTATATTGAATAGAAAATATCACGAGGATAGTGAATCATATAACTCCATGTATGAAAAATAACATGAATGAAAATGAGAGACCATATTCACTTAGAACGAAGAACATTCTATTGGGTCTTTTATGTGTCAATGACCAACTTTATGCAGTGGATCAATATACCCATTGATTGATAAAAATATGGATAATCTCTATTTAAAATATCTTTTTGGTACTATATTATTTAGATTGATGGATGGTATCCATAGCGATATACCACTTAGAATGAGAAGCTGATCAATGGTGGAAACCAATTAGAATCATGAATCCAAGAAAGGAGATCAGTGTTATAGAGTGGGAAGAGTTCATGGGAATATTTTTCACTTAATATTTACCCAATTCAATGTGCTAAAAAATAGAGAAGGAATATCTATAGCTGAAGAAGATGGAAAATATATCAGTCATAATCTACAAGATAAACATTACAATAATTTCTTGATACACAAATTTATTTTTTATGGATCCTAAGGTAATAGTTCATTGATTCTTTAGTGGATGTAGACCCCATCAGTGGAGTAGTCTAGAAAATTGAGACTATAAAATTTATATGGAGATAGTCGAGGGTGGCCTGATGGTGGAATTATAGATTTTATATATGAAATGGTCACATAAGTTGAATTGAAAAGTTTAGAGAAATAGATATTAACTCAGTGAAGGAATTTAATCACGGAAGAGGAGTAATTAAAGTACAATATCCAACATGATACAAATATGGGATGAAAAAATCCAGGAATTCAATTCCTGGAAGTGGATGGTTCTTTAAATATGGAAGATATGGAAATATATCCTGAAAATATCATTGTGAGGTGAAGTCTGAACTTTAAAACACTAACAAAAAAGGGAATATATTGGAGGCCCGACTGGAAATTCAATTAGTCAAGTGTGTATAACAAGGTAACATTAACAATTAATGTCCAAATTAGAATATAACTTAGGGGAACCACCAATATTATCAACATTTGAAAAGGTATTAAGGTTATAATGTTTCTATCAAAATGGTTAAAGTGGAGTCTCTCAATGATGTGGGGGAATTTACACCCATTTTTCTCTCAAATGCAGAATATTATTTTTTTGATTCAACACATACAAATTCTATTATTTCATCCCCATTTATATGAATATTGAACCAATCACTAAACTTCTATAAGTAGTGATACCTATCTTGAATCCTAGAAGAATTATCCTAGCATAAAAATTTTATAGAAACTATATTAATAACATGGGAGAGTAAAATAGCATAAAAATCTAGCAGTAATTCCCATTGTGGAATTCCACATTAAACTAGATATTGATAGGTTATAAAGGTATAATGTTAAGATAAAATTTAGAAGAAAATAAATTTCAATAGGCTTGAATGCACAACCTTCAGTTAGTTACAAAGGAGAGATATATCAATCATGGATTCACCTAGAATCATTTCCAATATCCTTCTATATATATACATGATTTGTGAATAGGGAGAAGGAAATTAATGCATAGAGATAGATAATGTTCCTATCAATACAAAAATACATTGATTTATTTTCTAAAGCTTAACCTTGACCACCCATAGAATGATAGTTTTTATTATCCATTAAAATCATTGAAAAATCTAATCTGTGATCGAAGACACCATATATAATAGAAAATATTGAGTTAGAAGAATTAATGATTAATCACCATGATCTTTTGAAGAAGGGATTTCTCAAACCGCGTGTGTATCCTTGTTGAGGCATTATTCTCCTTATCAATAAGAAGGATGGATCAATGCGGCTATGCATTGATTATAATGAACACATGAAGTTGACTATGAAGTACTTGTAACCTCTCCAAATGATTGATTATTTATTTGACCATATTCATGGGGCCCAATTATTCTCCAAAATTGACCTCTGATTTAGGTATCATAAATCATGTGTAAATAAATATGATATTCCAAATAAATAATTTTCACAGAATATGGGCATTATATGTTTTTTATGGCCTTCCACTTAACTAGTTTTCTCAATATATTTACAAGATTTTATGAGTATATTCTATAAGGACTAACATGAAAAATTAGTGGTATTTTATATTGATGATATTTTGATATATTCCAAATGCTCCAAGGATAAAGAGAATCTTCAAATGGCCATTTGGGTATCTATAAGGTAGGAAAATTAATTTTTAGAATTCAAAAACTAATAATTATTTTACAAACAATTTTCATTCTTGGGGAACATTGTAATCAATGAAGTGATATCAGTGGACCCTATGAATTGATATATTTTATAAGAGTTTTATCATCCAATAATGGTAACAATGATTCATGGTTTTGATTTTATAGTAGGATATTATAGGTGGTTTATGAAAAAAATTTCATGAAATTATAATCCATAAATCATGTAAACTAAAAAAAAGGATCTAAATTTATCAACATTATGGACTATTATGTATGATTCCAAGAACAAAAGAAGAGATTGGGTACTCAGCCTATGTTAATTCTACCATCTTTAGTAAATGTAATCATTATTTATAGTGATTCATCTATGAAATGTTTCGGGTGTGTCCTCATGAAAACCAAGGTTATTTCTTTATCATCTCAACAATTATATCCTCATTAGTAAAAGTGTCCGTTACAGGACCTGGAAAAAATGTGGTTATTTTGTATATTAAAATATAGAGAAACTATATTTAAGGAGAAAAATGTGATATATACACAAAACACCAAATTTTGATGTATATTTTCATGAAAAAGTAATTGAATGTGAGACAAAAGAGATGGTTGGATCTTATTAAAGAATTTGTTTGTTCAATTCATTATAACCTCAGTAGATAAAACAAAAACATTGATTCATTAAGTAGGATAAAACCAATTGTTTTGGAAATGATGAAGTATCAAGAAGAGACTTTGATCATGTATATTGTAAAATAGGACATTGTAATCACAAAGGAAGGTACATCGTAAAACCTATCCAAAATTATCTATCATCCATAACTACAAGTGAAGATCAAAATATCCCAATGATAATATCCTTTATTAAAAAAATTATTGATGTTGTGATGGATGTGATGTTTCTTATGTATCATATTTTCTATGATGATATACTGATATTTCATAGGAGCCTATGTCTTGCATCCATACAAGAGATAATGAAGTTGATAATTGATGAAGCTCATATCTTGCCATTCTCAATAAATTTTAGTGTCACAAAAAATTTATATGGTCCTTCCTGATCCTTATTGGAAAGATACTATGAAAATGTTAATATTATATAACACTCTATGGATCATGGTATGTTTACAAGTGAAGTCAGAGAGATAACATCCTAAATTAGTACTCAAACCACTACCCATACCAACAATGAAAGTTAGACAAAATCATTATGGACATCATCACTAGTCTCCCATGAATATACAATGTAAATAACTAATATGGGTATAATGCATCATCTCACAATGAATACCAAATTCATTCATTTTGGGGAAGACTTATCTATTTTCCAAGATTCCATGATATATTTAAAAGAAGTGGTGAGGTTGCATAGTGTACCACTTAAAATCATTTCTGATCATGATCCAACTATAATATATAAAATTTGAAGATGTCCAAAAAATTCTATAAATATATAATTTAAATATATATTTTCATGTCTCCCCAACTCTAATCGCCAATCTGAAAGGACTTTTAAAAAGTTGGAGGAAATTATGATAAGATTATCAATGTAATTTAAAGGTTGTTGTGATAAAAAAAATCTATTTTTTGAGTTCTCATACAATAAGTGCATCAAAATTAGTATTCAAATTGATCCATATGAAGCTCTATAAGAAAGGATATTTAGAACACCTACTTGTTTGGATGAATTTGGCGAGAGGAAATTGATTGGACTTGATCTTTTGCATCCGTTTATAGAAAATGATCATTTCATAAAACAACATTTAATGGTTGATTAGAGATGCAAAAAGATCCATTCCATCAACCCTCAAATTTACTTTAATATAGATTCTATGTACATGTTTTTACATTTAATATCACCATGGAATAGAATCATGTGATTTAGAAAGAAATGGAACCTTAGACCAAGGTACATTAATCCCATTGAAATACTTGATTGTATAAAAGCATTGGCCTATCAGCTAAGACATTCACATTTTATTTATAAAATAAATGATGTAATACATGTGTATCTATTTAGTAATTACATACCTCATCCCTAAAATGAATTGAATCTATATGTCATTCAACTATAACATGACCTCTATTACAAGGAACATATTATAGAGATATATAACTGTAGAGACAAAGTTGTATGCATAGAGACTATCCACCTCATCAGTGTGTTATGGAGGAACCATTAATATAAATATGTTCTGTGTTAACCAGATGAGAGATTGATAAAATAAATACATTCTTCTTTTCTCAACTAAGAAAATAAGGTGAAATTTTAAGGACAAATTATATTAAGTTTTGAATAATATAATGACTCAAACTTTTTTTGAAGGATAATTGTTTATCAAATAAATTCGTGTTAGATATTATATAATTTCATAAAGACAAAAATTAAATAATATATATATATATTAAAAATTATCATTATGTTAGTCTTCTATGAAACTAATTTAAATTCCAAACATTAAAACTGGTCCAAAAATAAAATAAAATAGCTAAAGTGGGAAATATAGATCACCTAAATATATATGAATCATACCTCTCACAAAAAATGATATATAAATAAAATAAATTATTGGACCAATCAATAATAATAGATATAATAAATATAACCTTAAGTTAAATTGTAGGGAATTTTGATTGAATGATTGATGTGATACTTATAGGTTTTTAATAAAATATGACTTTTGGGATATGAATATTGTATTACCATTGGCCAATATGAAAATTGGAAACTATAAACTTTATTTATAATTTTACCATTATAATTATTTTTTATAAGTATTAATTACTGGGGATACATTTACATAATAGATAATCGATTCCCTCAACCAGTGATGTCATTCCCATTTGAATCCAATTTTTTAGACATGAAAGGAAGGTAGTGTCACTTGTGTTCACCGTTGCCTAATACCATTTAGATATTAATAAACTGAAATGTGAACTAAATTTCAGATTTGATAATTTCATGTTAGTAGAGATTATCCCCCAGTTAATGTTAGATGAGGGTCCCCAAAAACTACCACTAGAGAAAAACTAACACTCAGGGTGTATGCAGCTGTAATTAGTTGTTGAATGTCCAAAAAATTGTTAAATAATGTGTAAATTTCAAAATAAAAATTAAATTTTTATTCTAACACTTCCTGTTAATAATATTTTTTCTTAATAAAATATCCTTTTAATTAAAATGAATTTCAAATATTTAGTTTTTGATGTAAATAAAACCAAATTGTTATTTTTTAGAAAATATATAAAATATTCATAATAAAAAATTTATTATAATTATTTTTTATTTTAATGTTATTATCTTTTAAAAAAATAATTTTTTTAAATAATTAATGATAAAATAGGCTTGCAATGGCCTATGATATTTTTTTAATTGTAAAAAATTTGGTTGTTACTTAATACTAATAAATTAAAAAATTTATATTTTAATATTATAAAATTATCATATTTAATTTTTTTTAATATAAAATAAACAACATTTTTTCATCATAATAACAAAATTAGTTTGAGGTCAATTTATTAAAATATTTTCAAATAATTTATTTTTTCATGAATTATAAAAAAATACAGTGGTAGTGATTTGGAATATTTTATGAAATAATATTTATGTCATAATACATTATCAATAATTAAACAAAATTTAAGAACTCAATCATGTTATTTTATTAATACTATATATTTTTAATACATTTAATCAATTTGTAAAACTGTAATTGATCTTATAAACTCTAAAAAAAGATTAATTTTTAAAAACGTAACTTGTTTGAATATAATGTTTTCCATGATAAAATGTGTATTTAAAAATATTTTTTGTTTATTTTGGATTAAAATTACATAACATGTGACCGAATTCTCTAAAACCATGAGGAAAAACCATGGGTATGCTAATGGTTTTTCATTTTCCACAACCTAGATTTCAATGGCCTATATTTGGAAGTTATTAAACAATTCCTCCACTTATCCAATAAATACCCACTCATTTCCTAATTTCATATAACTCCTAAACAATTATCCAGGAATATTTGGTGATTTTACATCCATATGAGTTTGCCAAATGTGTCTTCAATTATACATGTTTCAATACTCATGTTTTAGGAACAAAACATTAATGTTATAAAAATACCTCGCTTTCTTTTCCATTCAATAATTATTTTTGTAATATATCTCTTAATTTTTAACAAAATTACATATTTACTTATTATTTTCACCCATTACTATATGAATATAATTTAATAAATGGCTGCCTTTTTTCCAATATCAGTTTACTATGTTATAAAACAATGTGTTATAGCTGTCATGCTGCTGAATTTATTTCTCAAAATTCTCTATTTTAAATGAGAAATTCTCTTTTCTTTTTCAAATAAATGACCAAAACCCTTTTCTTTAAAATAGGTATTGAAATAGAATTGTAAAATACTAATATAATTTAATATTTACATACATGAAACCCACATTGTATTTCCATTGGTAAAAAACGACTAACTGATCATGTCTTTATGAACTCTTCAATGCCTTGATTTACATAGGTAACTCATTATTTATTCTCCCTGGGTTATTAAAAAAATGATATATTTTGTAGAATTCATGAAAATAAGACATCTGAAGGGTTCACTATAAGAGCAGTAAAATATATTCCGTGAATAAAATAATATCAATAGACCATATGTTTTATGACATCATATGGAATAACCTTGGTAATTTTCATTTATGATATGTTCTTGATAACCATTGGTGACGTGGTTATAAATATATCATTTAAATGTTGTAGACACTTTTCCATGTCACGAATCATGTTATTTTTATAATGATATATCCTTTACACATTCATAATCATTTTGACTCATTTTAATTATTGATAAGTCCAAAGATTTCATGTTATATGTCTCTGTTTCCTATTCCCGTAATATGACTCATTACCATCAATTTAAATTGATGAATTACAACAGGATATGTGGTGTAGTGTGTAACCTAGAGTAAACCCATGAATATGTACTTCTAGTGGTATTATAATAATGATTTATATTTTAATGTAAAATTTATCTTTTTTCCAAGAAACTGAACTGTAAAATAGATCCTATTCTTTACCATTTAATTAAAAGTTATTTAATAAAAAATGTGGGATACAACAAGAAGTCCCCCCTATAATGGATTTATTTATAAACCTAAAAATAATATTAGATGAAAAGGTAAAATTCATAAATATGAATATTTATTATGTAAATTCTTCCATCAACTTATATACTTGTTAATATATGATAATGTAATAAAAATAGTATATTCTATATACTGATATGTTATTATGATAATGAAAAAACCCAGATCTATCTCAACTATTATCAAATGGGAAATGAAATTATTGATTGGGTGTACGTTGGGCTAATGCTTCCACAACATATATAATTCATTTTAGTTCACCATATTTAAAGGATAAAAATAATTATAAATATAAAATAATTATATGATATTTATGAAATTAGTGTTATTATGGAATTATTATATCACATACTACTTTTTACATTGCTTTCCATTAAGGGGTATGATAGTGTCGCTCATGTGTGTAGAAATCTACTGCTTTGCAAAGTTATGTAACTCATTTTTATAATACACATTAAATGAATGAAATTAATGTAACAATTATTAATTTAATGAGATATTTATGAACTGATCGTACTTCATTAAATATAATATCACATCTAACGCCACATCTCTAACTCAATTAGAATGCAATAATACCACTCGTGCGTACATGTCAATTACCACCTCCATGAATTGATGTGAGATGTTTTCCATTATATTTTTTCATAGAAGTTAATAATGATTTATTTTATTAATATAAATAATATAATATTTATTTATTAAATATTAATTAATATAAATTTTCCATTCATTCTCTCCATCTTTAAAAAATTGAAGCAGTATTCATGCTTACATATGACCTATCATATGCATGAATGGTGTAATACATTTTCTAAATGCATATTTAATATATTAATCTAACAACACAAATCATATATATATATATATAATATATCTTGTTTAAATTTATAGATATTATTTAAAAATTATGATGTTATGTGGGAAAAAATTGACCAACTAAAACATATATGAAATATGATGCAATTATTACTTGAAAGAGTGATTTTAACAACGAATTATAAAAAGTGTAATAAAATAATGAATTAAATGATATATATTTTTATGTTATTGTAATTGATTTATAATAAAACTATATTTATTATACATGATGTATAGATAGATAGGATTTAATTTTATCCAGAGGAATGGGTTTCTAAGATCAATTTTACTTCTGTGATACATACACCATATTCACCCCTTATTACATAGTTTTTTTATATAATTCCCATGTTGATATTTTATTTCATTAATATACTACATTAAATTGTATTTTTTTCATTTCATTTTATTTATTTTATGGGTCCAACTAGAAAAATCAGTTGAAAAAATAAGCCAGGTTTTAATCCAGAGATTTAAACTATATTATGAAAGGTCTTGACGGAAGGTTTCATATGTCATAAATTATGTATTCAATCAATATGAGATCAGATATTGATTTCAATGTGATTATTATATTATATGAAATAATCATGGGTATGTTTTAAGAATATAGGATTATTTATATTATATTACTTGATCATCATTTATCTCCACTATATTAATCTATATTTATTTATTAAATGATATGTGTTTCAGTTAATTGACAAGAAATATTAATTATTATTATTTATTCTTGATAAACTCATTTGTATTCTTTCCTTTAAAAAAATATTATATCACCCAATTTTTATGATTTAATTTCCCTAGGATATTGGAGGGTATTTTTTATTGTCATTCAAGAAAAATCTATGAGGAATATTGGAATTCTCATAGACAAAACGTTTTTATTTCATTTCATATATTTTAATATTTGTTTCAATTATTTTTATATGTTTTCCACACTACTATTTTTTTTAATTATGTGATGCTTTTTAACTTATGAAAATGTAATAAAGTAAAAACTATTTCTAGGCTACAAGTGCTCGGGAATTTAAAGTTGGTTTTAGAAATTTTTTTTAGAACCCTTGGTTTCTTGATTTAAGATAACATATACTATAAAATGTAACCCTGTGATCAAACTTGAAGATAAATGTGGAATATTGTCAAAAACAATTGGTATGTTAGATACTACATTATTTTCATTAGTAATACCACAAATTATATATACAATATTTCAATATTGTTCTAGAAAATATTTACCTTGGAGGAATATCTCAAAAAAAGGTAGGACGAGCTTGATTCAAGCATTACATGGTATTTGAGAATAGGACTTACTATGCACATAGTGTGAAACTCTATATGGATATAATTGGGATCATTAAAAATTAATTTATGAACCATGAAAAAGCATTTGGAAATATTTTAATCATTTTAAAACAGTCCCAAGAAACTATTTTTATGATTATGATATTATCTATTCCTAATTTTTTTAATTTTTTTAATTCATTCACATGTAGTTGGATTATATATTTCAATTCATTATGTAATGATCTTATAAAGTGTATTACATTATTTTGAAATTTTACAAGGTCAAAATATTGGGTTATATATATGTACATATAACCAATGTAGGGATTTCCTTCCGGGAAAAGATAATGAATATGGAGATTGAGAATTAGTTGGAACTAATGAAATTATAACCATATTGCGGTATCTCACTCAGGTTATGAGAAATAAAATATTGTCTATGGATATGTATTATTTTACACCACGAGGTGTGACAATGTTAGATTGACTAGTGAATTAGAAACCCCCATCATTCCATGGGGAATCAAATATATTTGATGTTAAGATATGAACGAGTTATTTTGAGAAGATACTTTTAGCATTGGGATATAATGAGGGGGGTAAATATTTTGTAGATTTTTATCATTTCTCAAAAGCTCTAGATCAATGGTGGTCATTGGATCAAAACACTAAGAATGAAAAATAAATAGTAATCATTGAATTAAACGATTATATGGTACCCATTTTTGGAAATTATATTCCTCACAATAATTGAGTGGATATGTAGTAATAATTAATTGAATATACCAGAAAAAGAAGATAAAAATGTTTCTATGTTTGAATCTGTCATTACTAGGATAGAATGCCAGGATACCGACTATATAAAAAATTCATTGAATAATATTAACCATCTCTCTGATTTACTTTAGAAAATTATACTATGTTTTCTAGTCTCTCAAACACTTTCATCATACAATGACAAAATTTCATGTTACAGAAAGGTGTATAATGTATTAACAATTTGTAATGAATTTAAAAGGATTATATTGAAGGAGAGGATAATAGAGAAAAATATATAAAAAGAGATGAATAGAAAGAAGGATTTTACCTTGATATAAATGTGGATATAATCAACCTACTACATTCTTGAAGGTAATGGGTGTGACTAAATGTGTATAGAAAAAGTACATCATTGTCGTGATTCTAATGAAAATTAATATGTTTTCTATGTTCCATACTTCTACATTAAAAAGATGGGTCATATAAAAACAAATTCTGCATGATTCAAGGGAATATATCTTAATAGAATCTATTTAACCAAGGTAAATATTATGTTATTACTACATAAGAAGTTGAAGGATTTTTTTGGTGCTTTTTGGATTTAATAGTTATGTTATAGGGGTGTTATAGTCAATTATATTATGGTTATAAGAATTTTAAAATGTTTAGTGATTGTACTACCATACATTGTATTTAAGGATATTAAATAATATGTGGAAATGTTCCAATGAATAAGAAAATTTGATCATTGTAATGTTATAATTCTTCAAAAATATATGATTTTGGGAATAACCGTTATCATGTTATATATGTTGATATAATAATGATAATGATAATTTTGTGGGATAATATTAGTGACATTAAATTTGTTAGATTCTTGAAGGATTATGTTATCATTTATATAGTCTATAGAATATTTGAAATTATGTTATATATTTATTAAATATGGGTAATATTTTAGGAAGAATGCATCTTTTTTTAGATCAAATTATTCACCAATTTGGTATTTGAAATTAAATATAAATTTATATTGTTTATGGGATTTTTTTTATTTAGTGACATGAACTATAATTTTTTTTGAAATTGAAATTATTTGAACATTTTTTGGAAAATTATATAAGTTACATATTGAAAAATTTGTTAATATGAACTATTCATGTTATTGAATAGTTGTTCTAACTATTTTTGTCATGAAAAATATATACGTGTAGTAGTAATGAAATCTATTCTTTTATTGGTTATAGGATCTATTAAATGTTATTTTAAATTCAACAAGCATAAGAATTCCTATTAGATATTCATTCATTAGAGAAAGATATGAAGTATGAATTGATCAAAGAACAACCCATGTATGAAATTATACATATAGTATCTTGTGTTATCTATTATAATGGTTATATAATCCCTCAATTTAAAGAAAAAGATAATGATAAAAAACATTTTCCTCTTACATTCATTTATTAGTAAGAAATATATTATTAACTCATTGCTTATTTGTTTTGTTTTTTGTAGTTAATATTTTTGTGACCATGTTCAATATCACGATCTATTAATCCATGGTAATTAGCATTCTCTCATATGTCCATGTATTAATTTCATAACAATTTCACCTACTTGGTAATACAATAATGTGTTATTTTAAATGATATTCATATATAAATATTTATCTACTGAAGAGGATGTTTTATTAATAGATTTTGTTATCTAGTTTTCCGAAATATCTATTTTCAAATGCAAAACCATTGATTAATTAGATGATGATTATAGTTTGAGAACATAATTAATTTATTGAGGAAGAATGAAACACCGTGGTATTTTAAAAGTGAAACATAATTGTTGATAGTACGTATGAGTTGAAAAACCAAGAATATTAGAAAATATAATAACCTTAGGATTTATTATATACTTCATGGCATTCAATATATATGATAAGTTATAATGTAGGAAACTATGTGTATAAACATAATATGATAATTTATTAAAATATTAATTTTCAAACATGAATATTATTAAATATTTATTAAGATAGAGTGTATTCATAGAAATAAAAAATATGTAAATTATGGGGTTTACACATGTATAAAAATGAAATGGTCATATTATAATTAAAAATGTGATATAAGCTATTTTAAAGGGAAAGAATAACTTTCTGAAAAAATATATTTTTATAAAAGTTTGATTAGTATCGATTTGGGTATATACATTAAAATTAACATTTACCACATTTATAAAATTTCATTGATAAAATAAAGTTCATTTTTCAAATATACATATAAAATATATATTTGGGTTATTTTTTACTGTTTTCGGAAAAGATTCATTTTTTGATTAATAGGGAAAAATAATGATTGTTATTGAAAAAGTCAAATTAATTTTAATTATTTAAAAGACAAATTATATTTTAAAATTTTCATAGTAACATGACTTCCAAAATATTTTAATTTAACTAATTTAGTTCATTTTAATCACATTAAAATGTAATTTTTATAATAAAATGTTTTAAATATATTAGAATTTTGACTTAGTAAAAAATCTCTGACCTCACATCTACAATTTAATTTTAAGTTGAATATTTCCACATAATTGAATTTTATTTTAAAAAATTGAAATAATTTTTGTAATAATCATAATTAAAATTGTATAAAAATATAAACATAATATTTTTATCAGAATTAATTGTGAAAATAATAATATTTAATTAACAATTTTAGGTAAAATAACGTTTACCGTGGGGGTTATAGTATAATGATAATGTATAAAATAAACAAAAAAAATTTCCAATACCAATCTTATGAACATATCTAGACCATATAACCTATAAATATTGATAAAATACCATTATTCTGGATTATGTAATTATAAAAACAATTCAATCGCTTTATCATTTCAAAAATTCCATGTGTATCTTCTCTTAGAATTATAAATGACCACCCACTTTCAAATGCTCTTCGCACTTCAAAAAAAATTGGATAAACCAAGACCTAACCAAAATCCTTCATTTATTCCATTCCAAAATATTATAGACCCCGTATTTTTTTTGAATCCTTCCAATAAATGCTTTTAGTATAAAAATAACATAGGCTCTTCCAATATGATGTAAAATTATGAAACATGAATATTTGATTTATTTATTATTAAATATCCCTCAAGACTGCATACAATATTATAGTATAATAACAGTATTATATAATATATAATGATATGTTATTAAGTGAATTTAGTAACCCAAATACACCACCACAACCTTAAAATGGCCATTAAAATCGTCGATCATGTGTACAATGGAAAATCAACTCAAGAACGGTTGTAATTTGTTTTCCATCACTATTGTTCAAGGATAGAAATGATTGATTTAATATATGTATCTAATATTTTTGGAATAATTATACTTATTTAATTATTATATAATAGATAGATTCTTACATTACATTCTACGGGGAATACAATAACACCGCTCTTGTTAATTGAAGACTACCGCCTCATGAAGTGAAGTGATTTGGTTTTAGCGAACAAATTATTGGAAAGTAGTAAGGATAATAATAATGAATATATTTGATATTTATGAAGTAAAATTAATTTTGGAAATATAATACTACATCTATCTTATCACCATTCATTTCATTGGAAATCAATAATGTCGCCTGTGCATACGTGTGGAAAATTTCCTCCATGAAGCGATGTGAAATTGTATTCATTAAATTTTTACCCGGATGGTAAAAACACAGTATTTTATTGATATAAAATATATATAAGAAACAATTATTCTAATAATTTTATTTCATTCCATCCATCATAAAAAATTGATATTGCATTACTGTGTGTGTATGGTCTACTGTCTCCATGGATGGTGTAATCCATGTTCTATCGCTCAATTTAATAGATTAATCTATGTATATATATAATTAATTTTTATGTTATTAATATAATGTTTGAATTAATATATATTATATAAGAATGTTAAAAGTAAAAGTTCAAAAATTACAGTAATAAAACGTACTTGAAAATGATCAAATTATCACCCAAAACAATGATGTTAACAATTTATTGTTAATAAATGAGTGATAAATGACTATAAGTAAATCATAAATTGTATGAGATATATAATTACAGTTATTTACTATATATATAATAAACATGTATTTGATATGTAGGGGGTTAAGACACCTATGATGGAAGTATAACCTTAGTTAAGTGTTTCTCGTATCTCCTTTACATCCACGAGACATACGCCATATTATCCACATATTTCTTTCATTAGGTTTATATACATCACATTTTGAAATTCAATATCATTAATTTATTTATGTTCATGAAATTTACTATTTAATTTTATGTTATTTCTTTCATGGGGCTTGTGATTGAGAAATATGAGGGTGGTAACAGGTTATTTCACAATATCATCATTGTTTGGAATTGTTTTTGTTTAAGTATCCCTTGTGATATTTATTTATTTTTATATCATTAAATAAATATACTTTCTTCTACACTATTTATTAATTAATTTTTTCATATAATTTAACCATTTTACACTCAATTATACATAAAATGATTGTGAAAATGTTATTATGATAATATGAAATTATTTCACTATTATGTTAAAAATAATTTAATCAAAATCCATGTTTTCTTAATATGTAACAAAAAAGGTTTTTCCATTTCAAAAACAAGTTATTAAAAAATTACACATTTTTTCATTTTTCATTTTTTAGTGAAAAAATCATTTCATTCAAAAAGTAAAGACTATATGTATTTGTCTAAAAATTAGAATGTAATGTATTTTAACATGTATGGTATAAAATCGAACTGTTAATCACCAAGACCACTCTATTTTTGAAATATTTGATTATAAGATTTAATTTTTTTTGAAATAAATTTATCTCAATGGATTTTTCTCCATATTTTTTATTTAAAATGATTTTCTATATGAAAATGTTGTTTCCCTCAAAAATTATTTGAAATAAAATTTTATGGTTAATCTATTAATAAATTACAAATAACATTATTTTTATTAGGATATAGTATGAATATGATATATTGATATAATCAATAATATTTATTTGGATGGTTTTTGATCATTTTTACTGAGGATTTATAATTTTGTTACCATTCTCCAAATTAATCGTTGTAATTTTTGATAATGTTTATTGGGTTTGGGTAAGTATTATCATTTTTTATGTTATTTCTTCAATTAATATTTTTATTTTCTTTATTTATCACCACATTCATATGAGGAATGAATTAGAATTATTATGTGAAGTGTGGGATCAATTTATAGATATCTCTTTCAATCATTAACTTGTTTCATTAGGAAAATAATTTGGTGAAATTAGATATATTTTTAGCATGTAATTTATACTATCATTTTAAATGCCTTGAAAATATGATTCTGATGTATGGAATTTTGAATTCCATCATTATGAGATCATTTATTAATGTTCATTTTATTATTATAATAGTTAATAAATACATGGGCATGTTTCAAGATGGTGTGATTATCTATACGGTTTTGATAATCTTTTTTCCTATGATAATATGAAAAAAATCAATAAATTGAAAGTGTTTCAGTTTTTTACCATTCCATGTTTACGATTATTTATTCATCATATATTCCAATATATTCTTACACTAACTTATGATATGATATCTCCCATATATTACATTTTATCATACATTTTATACCTTGATTTATTTTTTGATTAATATGAAACGATATACTTTGAGGAATAATGAAGTTCTCTTTTAAAACACTTTCGGAATTTTTTATTTTCAATTATAATGGTAATTTCATGTATGTATACAGTTTAACAAGGTTTATAAATTTTTATGTTTCAAATGTTGTTATTCCTTGTATAATATTCTAGTTTAATATTCCTTGTATCTTATGAAAATTTAATAAAGTAACCATTTTCTCTAGGCTACTAGGTTCGGTTTCTTCACATAGCTATTTAACTTATATGATCATTACAACATAGATTTTGAGTAGGTGGTACGAATATATATAACCAAAATTTGGAATATAAATTGAAAAGGTAATAAAATGGAATCTAGTTATATAATTATTCTTTATGAAGCTCACATGTTCGAGCTTCAGTTTTAGTTGGTCTCTCTTGGGCATTCTTATAATGAACCGACCATTTTGAAATAAATGTCCCAATGAATTTTAATAAAAATTATAATTATATATTATAGATGTAGAAAACACAATCACTTATTTGGATTTAATATGTCTACATTTATTTAAATTACCGTTATGTGTCACAAATACTGATAAAATAGTTTTTTAATAGTGATCCTATAATAAGTATAAATATACGATTTTTATAAATCCAATTGCCTCAAAAAGGTACTAATGGGCTCAACCATTATGATATTACTATATAAAGAACATTTGTCTGTTCTTATAAGGATATAACATCACTTGGATTAACCCTTTACCAATCCAATTTTATCATCCATCATGTTGATCATGAGTGATATCGTTTACGGGAAAAGTTCTAGATTATTGTGATCATAGTCAAAACCATGTACACCAAATCACCCCATAAAAATGTCACTGTCGTGCAACTTACCATTACGGTGATTGATGGTGTATCAAATTGATATGTTTTCAGACCATAATAATGGGAAAATGTATATAGTATATTCATCTGAATATTTTTTATGATTACTAATAATCATTACATTATAAATGATTTTTATTTTTGTTAAAAAAAATTGTATTTTGAGGTAGTATTCAAATTCAATAAAATAATTTCTTATGAATAATGTGTTTTTTAAATAAATAATATTTTATTTAAATATTAATAATAAATAATATTCATTAAATGTAAATTATTTTTTAATTTTTATGATGTCAAATGTAATTTTTGTAATGGTTTGAAACTATTATTGAAAAAACCCATAATTTCTCAATAAATTTTTATTATTTTTTTAAAAGATGAAATTCACATATTTATATAATTATTTATATAAAATTAATATTTTTTAGATTATATTGTTTAAATTATCAAATGGTGAATATTTAATAATTTCTTAATATAGGTAAATATTCATGTAAAAATTTAAAATGATATAAATATATAGTGTGTATTATGACCTCATAAAGTACCAAAGTTTATGTAATGAATTCTATATAATATATCCAAAATAAAATATATGTTTCCCATTTAATATAATATAATTTTATGCATATTTGATTACTTTTTTAACTAAATTATGAATCCTCTAAAACATATAATACATTTTGTGGCTTTAAAATCATTTCATTACGAGTATACATCACATCCAATCAGAAAGGTTGATATTTGAATATGTTTATCCATTTTAATAATAATATAATGATAAAACCCCGTATAAGTAGAAAACATGGGAAATGACCATGTGGAGTAATTGGTTTTGTTTAGTTTTTAAATTAAATCCACAACCAATGATTGAGAATTGATGATTAATTCCCTCAATCACTTCCAATATAAATCCACCCAATATCCCATTTATATTCACTAAAAACCCTTGAATAATGTCATTAATATTCCCCCACCTTTCAAGATTCCTCTGAATTTGACCTCAAGCTCTCTAGAATATCATCCGAAGCATTTTCATCTTTCTCTCCAGGTAAGGGTAATTTTGTTTTGACTCTTTATTCAATTGTATTCATTATATTATTAACTTTTTCTCCAATTACAATGGGTGGTGTATGTTTATTAACATCCACTTACATACCCTATTATTCATAAATTATTATAGTCCCATTTTAAAATCATTATCCCTTTTGTGAATATTTCTAGACCCTCATTATGTCACCTAAATTTCACTCTAATTTTCTATGCCGAACAAATGTGTAGTTATTACCCACACCAAATTAATATCAATAGTGTTAACATTTGAGAATGTAAAATATTTTATTGGTTAATTAAATATATATATTCCACACTACATTATCATTGAAGAAAACATGATAGAAAAGTATTCATATTTTTTTATATATAAGGCACAAATAATAATTAGAATGAAAGAAACGAGATAGGTTCTCCCATAATTATAGAGTGCTCCAATAAATTGTGTAAAATTTTAGACTCATGAGACATCATGAAAGGGAGTAGAGATATAATTCAATCCATCATGGTAATTTCAAAAATATTATGTCTTTTATGGTATCCTTCTTCTATTTTATAATGTATCATTTTAATTTTTTCACAAATTTTCCTTAAATCAAAATTATTATCATGATACATAATACCCCATTGTCATTATTCATGATTATCAACCCATTTATTACACATTGTGATTACTATGGTAATTTTTTTTACCTACTTCATGTTTATTCCATTTACAATCCCTTAATATGATTTTTTGTTCTCCAATTTATTATGTATTTCTCTTGGTTATCCCATGTAGTTTAGCATAAGAATGAATAATATAAAATTGTTAAAGATATTTTTAATTAAGATGATATATTCCTTATTTTTTGTTATTTTTTAATTTATAGAAATCCCAAAGACACAACACTTCATTATTGTCATGTTTTTATTATGTGTTATTTTATGTTATAAGTCATGAATTAATGAATAATGATGAGCATGGTTGTCATAGTTGGAACGAGGGGAAAAGTATAGTAATTTTTTCATTAGGATTAGAAATTTGTAGTAAAAAAATGGGGATAATAATATGTATATGACAAAATCACTAATTTTTTTTAATATATATTAATTATTTTATCATGAAAATAAATTTTTATATGGATACTATAAGTGGATCTAGATTTGTAATAGTTTTAAATAGGGGAAAAACCTAAAAACATCTCATAGAAATATAATCAACAAGGATCTAGTGCATGAATTTGGGCCTTACAACACACACAGACTGGAAGTCATGGGGGGTATGATTTAGTAGATACATTATCTTAATATGAACCATTTTTATGTTAATAAAAAATTTCAAAAATAGTCTATGTTATGAAATATATCATTGATGAAATTGATTAGATTTTATAAATTAATATGTCAAGAAAATTAAATTTCATTTGGATGTTATACCTTTAATGTCCTTGAATTCCCATTTATGAGTTTATTATTTTAAAAATAATCATCCCTAATTTCCCATTATTTTAGGAAATGGCCATAAATGTTATGAATCACTAAAAAACAAATATATATATTTCATAAAAAAGAAGAACATACCCATGAGATAAGTAATAAGGATTCTTAAGAATATACTCTCTCAGCTAACTCATGTTCTGAATATAAAGGTAGATCAGAAGTACATCAAAAACACCATAGGAATGAAAAATATTAAATTTATAACATTATTAAAAAAATGATCCACCCAATTTCACTAGATCATATGTGAACATAATCATAGAAAAATGGATCATATCCATTGATAACGTCTTATCCATCCATCAATGTTCATATAAAGGGAATGACCTACTAAATGTTTATCGTATGGAGGGTGAATCTGATAAAATGGAAGAAATTTATCAAGAATATAAATCCTAGAAAAAATATCTTTGCGATGGGGTGGATGTAATTATAGAAATGATTCTTGATAATTATATTCCATTTACTATGAAAAAAAATAAGAATAGATTTCTTCATCCTTATGAAATAATATAATTAATATATCAGATTATATAAGAAAAACATCATAATAATTTCAAAATGAAATATAAAAATTATTGTTAACCCAAAATAAAAGGTTAATTTCTTAATTGGTGGGATAAAAAATAGACTAAATAATCCTTGACTATCTATGTTATTTATAGCTGTGAAGAAATTTTCAGATGTCCCCTTAAATTCAAAAATGAGAGAAGTAAATTTTAAGGTTATAAAATAGATAAAAACATGAATTTTGTGATTAACTATAGTGGTATTATTGAGAAATTTTTATATGAAATTTGGACATCCCAGTTGTAGAATATATAGATATAATCACCCAATATATTATCAAATTTGGATGAGGAAATTCATTATGTGTGGTAATGAAAGATGCCTACATAGAAACTTATTATAGGAGAAACCCAAAAAATGTGATGGTGGAATGTAATAACTTGGTCAAACATTGGAGTATTTTTTATTTATTCAACTATAATGAACCATGTCCATCTTCCAGCCAATTCACTATACCAAGGGATTTCATAGATAACCATCATCCTCCATGGAAACAAGCGTAATATTTCTCCATTAGAACCACTGAGGGTGATCCTAAACATAAAGAGGTGAAAATTATCCTAGATATTCATAATAGAGTTGATAACATTAATTTTATTCTAGTAACACACATTCCATTAGGTCAAGTATGTTTTATAGAACTATTCAAACACCACCAAAGTGCATGTATGTATTGTTCATGGAGAAAATGAAAAAATGGGAAAATAATTCAATCTCAAGTATAGATTCCCTCCCCATTCAAAAATTGTAGGTTGAAATTCCTATAAACACCTGTGAAACTTTATTTAGTGTAATTTTTTCTATTTGGGGTATGTATTGGATATCCCTACAAATAACCAATATATAATTTTGAGACATGGAAATAACACTCAGAATCATGAATTGACAACCATTTCTTTGTAAGTCCAAAGAAGTAGAATGAACATTCTTTAGCACCATTATCTCAAGAATGGATATTTATACACTAAATTCAATAATTTCTAGGAAAAATTATTGAGTATAAGTAAAATATCATAATATAATAAATTCCCATTATGAGGGAATACATTGATGTGTTTCCTAATGAATTTCCTGATCGTTCTCATAGTCGATAGGTTTAATTTTTTATAGAAATTATAACTAAAGAATTAAAAATATAAAATACTCTTTATTTAGTGGAATTTATGAAAATTTAGGATATAAAGAAGCAAAAAGTTGTAAATATAGATAAAAGGGTTCATACGCCCCTGAGCATCACCATGGGGATCATCATTCCTCTTCATCATGAAAAAGGATTGGTAAATGAGGCTTTTAATTGATTATTCTAATCATAATAAGATCATTATGATGAAAATGTATCATCTTCGATAGATTGATGACTTTATTGATCAACAACATGGATAAAAATACATCAACAAGTTGAATCTATGATCGAGGTACTAACAAGTTCACTTGAAGAAGGAGGATATCCCCAAGACATCTTTTCATACATTTTACTAGCATTATGAGTTCATAGTTATTAAATTTTAGACTCAATAATGATCCAAATAGCTTCATGAATATTATAAATAATGTCCATATATATTACCTTAAAAAATTTATGGTAGTCTTTATAGATGTTAATCTAATATACTCTAAAATAAAGTGGGAGAATGGGGTGTATTTTATCACTATGCTAAAACCATGAGAATGGGTAATATTTATGAAATGTATAGAAAATTTGACTTATAATTAATTAAAGTGTCATTATATGGGAATATTATCAAAATCATTGGGATATTTGGGAACCCTTCAATGATAAATGAAAATAAAGGATGTTTCATCCATTTCATTGGAAATGGATTCACTATTTAAGTGTAGATCAGGGCTATGATAGAAGCGATCTTGTACATTTTCCACTTTGGGTTGCATGAATTATGGATAGAGTCAGACTCATGTATTGTAGTTCCAATTATTAATGATCATTCACAGAATGTTTCATGGAAGTTGTTACATGTTTGGACTGATTTCCATTAGCTGATTGATTCTATTTCCCTAGCAGTTAAACATACTTATCATAAAGTCAATTAGGTTGCGGATTCCATTTCAAAGGGATAAATCATTGAGGTCATCTCAAACTGGAATTTTTTGTTACCTGAATTTTGTAATACTCTTATTCATGCTGATTCCTATGGTGAGGTATACACTCATCTTTGTAGAGTGACTCTATGATGTCTTTCTTTGTATTGAATTTTGTTTTAACTATACTTTCCTAGGATTAGGTTCGCCCAACTCTTGATCTTCTTAGTATATATATATTACCTGATTTAACTGGGCACAATCGCTAATTTATAATGAATTATAACATGGAATGATGAATGATATTTTATATTATATGCTAAATTTCCCAAAGGTGAAATTGTACAACCAATATAATTTGTAATGGAGTTAATTTTTCATGGAATGATAAATGATAAGTGATATTAAAAGATTTGAAAAAGAGGCATATCACTACAACCATTCTCACACTACCAACAAGTGGAGATGTTTTCATGGTATTTATAAATGTTGTGACTATGGGATTGTGATGCGAGTTAATGAAAAATGAAAAATGTATAGGCTATTCCTCAAGGAAATTGTATGTTTTTGAGAAGAACTACCCTATGCATGATCTAGAGTTAATTACAGGGAACCATTCACTGAATATATGGAGCCATTATCTCATTAAGGAGAAGTGTGAAATATATACATGTCAAAAAATCATCATGTATATATAGATACACATAAGAGAAGAATATATTCCATCAACAGTGATTAGAGATTATCATGGACTTTGATAACTCAATCCACTACCGTCTTCAAAAATAGAATAATGTGGTACATTCTATTAGTAGAAAATATGCATTAATGTTATCATTGATGAAAATTTAATGTAATATAATATTATTATTCTGAAAAAAGGATGGAAATGAAACTCATAAATGAATGAAAATCATAAATAATATTAGAATTGATTACTCATCTATCCATTTTTTGAGATGACTACCAAAGATCAGTGCAATTATGTGGGAATTTAGAAGACAATGGAAACAATAGAAAAATGAAATCCTATGATTCAATGTTAATGAGGGTATAATTGTGAGATTTTTGTCATTATTATGTGTACTATAAAATCATTATTTAAAGAGTGAGTTGTTGTATAATACAAATATTATGACTTTCAACATTAATCAAGGAATCAAAAAGATGTATTGAGATATCTATGTTAAATATTAGCCAAAAATATGAAAATTAATATCAAATAATATATAGCAATATGTATTGTATTTAATAATTTCAAGGGGGGAGGAAAAAATTCAAAGGTTTGATGAAACCATTTCTCAAAATTATATGGAAATGGGAAAAAACACAATGGAATTTTTTAGTTGTGTTTCAAATAAGTCATGAAGAAATATTTCTATTTGGGTTATGGTCGTTAATCATTCAATGATTGATCTCTTAATATCAATTCAAGAAACTTTTTCACCCATTAACTAAAATTTTGTAAATTATAATTTGGTGTGGCATCATAGAAAACCACTATTTATTTTATCTTCATGGGACAAATTATTTTCCTATAAATTAAATAATAGTTTCCAAAATTATCTAAATTGAGTGTTAATCATTATCATATTTTTTCAATCCCAAATGAATATCCAATATGAGAAGACTATCCAAACACTTGATGACATGTTGAGAGAATTCAAAATTGAATTCAAAGAAGGATGGGATCAATATATCCCCCTATTAGAGTTCTCAAAAAAAATAATTTCTACTACTATATTTGAATTTTTTTCTCTACAAATACCTTTATGGGAAATGGTGTAGAACACCCACATACATGGATGAATTTTTGGAATAAAAAATAATAGGTACTGAAATGATTTATGAAATAGTGTAAAAGGTCATGTCCATTCAGTAGGACATTAATGCTGCTCCAATTTGAATAATGAACTATACCAATAGTCATCGAAGATATATAGTGTATGATAGTCGAGAAAAGGTATTACAGCATATATCTCCATTGAAGAAATAACTAATACTATTGAAGAAGTGAAATCATAGTTCAAGATACATCCTCCCCATTGATATCCTTGATCGCATCCGAGAGTTGGCCCATTGACTAGTGCTCCCACCTAACCTATCTCAATTACATGATGTGTTCCACATAGTACACTAGAGGAAGTACATATCAGGACCCTCACACATTCATTATCAAAAGGTTTTACCATTTTATATTATCTAACATATATGGATTAACCATTAAAGATATTATATCAAATTAAAAAAATTCTATGAAATAAGACAATGCACCTAGTCAAAGTGTAATGTAGAATCCATAAGATTAAAGATGAAATGTTGGGACAAGTGAAGGTGATAAAACATAGTAACCAACAACATTTTTATTGTGGGAAATGAAAATTTCATGGCTTTATTTTCTAAAGTTATGAATATTGTTAACTACTTTAACTTTTATAAAGAAAATTCCCATTTGATTTAATTAAATGAATTATTTAATATTTTCCATATTAAAAGCACAAGCAATTCATTGGTTTCATTATATCCCGCTAGATTTAAATTTTATTTAAATATAATTACCACTGATAATATATCCATTGAATAGTTATATTTTTATTAGTATAAATATAGTGTTTTGATAAATCCAATTGATAATGAAAAAGGAAGTTATTGCCTCATACAGAATGATCATACACTATGATACCAATTCATCAGATCATACAGGGAAAATAGAATCATTAGAAGATTCCCATTACAAGTCCCAATACAATATCAACCAACATAATCATGAGAAAATCCATTTAATGGATATGTTCAATTTCATTGAGATCAGGACCCAAACCATGTATACTGAACCACCCCCTAAAAATCTCACAGCCACTCACCTTCCCCATAGGCAGTCTACTCATATTTTAAAGGTATATGTACGACCAAAATAATTATATGAAAATGTATATTTAAATTTCAGTATAATGGTTTTTATATTTACCTTTAATTGTTACATTATAGATAATTTAGATTTTGATACAGTAAAATACAATTTGTATTTTTTGGTAACATTTAAATTTAATTATTGAATTTATTTTCTAGAATTAATTTCGTTTTAAAATAAAATATATATATTTGAAATATTATTATTTAATAATCTGTATGAAACATAAATTATCATATAAGTTTAATGATGTAAAATGTAATTTTTATAATGGTTCAAAAACTCATATTATAAAAACCAAAAAATTTATTAGCAAAGGTCAATTGTTATTTTACATATTAAAATTAACATATTTTTAAAATTATTTAGATTAAAGGAAAATTAATTTTGGAATAATAATGTCAAAATTATATAAGGGTAAATTTATTAAAATTTTATAAGAGTCAAATTTTCATGTAAATATTAAAAATAATTTAAATATATGGGTTGTATTATTACATTATAATGACCCAAAAGCGTTGTAATAAATTTAATAAATAGTATCCATGACCAAATATATGTCTCCCCAATAATATAATATTTATCTATTTATTTAATTTTTCAAATCCTATATAAATCCACCGGAACATATAATACATTTTAAGGTTTTAAAATTATTTCATTAGGATTATGATTCACGTCCACATGAGTATGGTTATTATTTTAATTTGATTGGTACTTGGACTTGTTAGATGATGGAAGCCACCCATATTTTTCCTTAAAAGGTTCCCTAATCTCTCAAAAAGATCATACCAAGCATTTGGAATCACACACTCAAGGTAAGGGTTCTTCTCATTTCCTCTTTATTCAAGTATATTCAATATCATAAGGAAATGTTCACAAATTTCAAATGTTGGGTTATTTTATTACATAACCCCTTAATACCCCAATAATTCATAAATTATTAGAGAACCCTTACATTAAAAGTTATCTATTTTATGAACATTTATACCCCCTCATTATGTTGTGGATATTTCACCGTGATTTTCCATGCCAATCTAATTTGTACTGAATAAGTATACCTAATTCCTATATAGGGTGATCCACATTGTGAAAATAAAAAATTTTACTGGAAAATTACATATATTTATTTCATACTCTTCAATCTTGGAATAAAAGCTAATGAAATATGATTCCATATTTTATAAACTATGTGAAAAAATAAGCTTGATTGTGAAATGAAATGTCGGGTGAACCTGTAGTTATACAGTGCTTCAATAAATTTGGTAATGTTTTAGTATAATGATATGTAATTAAAGGGATTAGTTTGTGTTATTAATAATCAAGGAAATATTTCCATCATGATTCCATTGTAGTCAGGATTTAATATTTTTTATGATGTAGTATTTAATGTTGCTTCAACATTTTTCTTCTTTATTTTATGTTATCCCACTATATCATTCCTCATTATTCTTTTTAATGAGTCTCACCCATTTTATGACCCAATATTATATATATGTTTTATCTTGTATTATCTTTTTCATGTTATGGAATGTTTACTCTATTATTTGGATTTATGGATTACCGCTTTCTGATGTATGTCTGAAGGTCATCCAATTCAGTTTTACGCATGAAGGAATAATATGAGCATGTAAAGTAGGTTTTAAAAAATTTCTACGTATTCCCTATTTTATGTTTTTATTTAAGGTACGACATTCCCAATTTAACAAGACATATCTATCTTTTGGGTTGTATTATGTGTTTTTCTATGATTTACATCATTAATTAATGTATAATAAATAGTGTGGTTATAATATAACTATGGATAATTCTTAAAAAATTCTAATAACTGTCGCATGAGTGAAATTGAAAGTGGGAGAAGATTATGTTTCTAAAAATACATATATGAAACATGTTACATAAATCCCGATCCATAATAATAACATCTTGTTATCTATTTAGGACATTCATTATGAAATGTTGGGGTTACATGACTAGGAAATAGAAAGATATAAACATGTAATAATCAATTTAATAAATCTCATATTTTTTTATATATATCACCATTTTTCTAGTAGATTTTACATTTATTACATTTATGTTAAAATGTAATGTTAATGTTAATTATAATTCTGATGTGTCCAAAATATATAATATATAAATATTGCATAATTTTGGATGAATATTCAATAAACTGTATAATAATATACTTTTGAGGTCCATAATTTTAGAGGGTATTTTATCATAGATACATAATTTAATTATTTGGATTCACGATATTCAACATTTATCACGATGTTCTTCGGTCATAATTGCATTCTCTAAAATTTCTAAATTAAAAAAATTCCTTATAACATGATGATAATGGAACTATAATTAAGGGTGATATCAGATACACAGTAAGTCTTAACATGGAGGAAATCAATTCATGATCATATTGAATATTAAGATATGCCCAAGGGTATGAGATCAAGATTATATCATATTAATATAATACCCAATATATCATAGGTCAGAAATCGTGATTCATTATATAATTACTTATGATCTTAAAGTACATGACCCATAAGAGTGTGTAATCATCTTTAACTAATCATGATCCATGATATCATATGAAAGTCATTAGAATATTTCATATAATTTATATAGAAAAATATTTGGAATGAAAAATTATTTCATAATTCATGTGTAACAACCCGATATTTTATGATAATTATTCTTTTTAATTTATTTAATGTCATGTGTTTTATGCAACAAAAAGATTTTCTTGTACTTTACGCAACACCGTATTAGCATGCAGTATACACAAAACTATTCTTAGATTGTGTTACACACAATTTGAAGTTCGTTTGATAACAGTAATTATACACAACATTGAGTATATATATATATATATATATATATTCAATGTATAAATGGAAAATGGTTGGATTCTGTTATAACAAAACAACAAAGGAGTCTTTGACAACACGTAACCCTGACTTGGCTTGCATTACATGCAATCACAACCTTCCTCAATAGAGTGTGTTGTACGCAATACCGGGTTTTAATAAACAACGATATATTATTAAAATATTATTAGAACTAGCTGTTATGAATAGTAATACCCACTTTTTGAAATTTTATAAATTTTATCTTTCAAAATGGACTTCATTTTTGGATTCTGAAAATCGAAATTAGCCTAGGGTGAAATTTTTTGTATTTTTCTGAAAACGTTCAATTTTTGATGAATAGTGAAAACACTGGGTTACTATTTAAGAACCGACTTTTTATTTAAATAATTATTTATTTTATTTAAATTTATTTTATGTCAACATTGATACATAATACCTATATAAGTTCAATGTAATTCATTGGAGTCATTTTATAATAATTTTAGATATATAAAAATTTTATTGAACTTTTGACCGCCATTTACCCACCTCCTATGAGAATTTTCAAATTTACATAAAACTTAATTTTACCGCTTCTGTGAGTGGATTTTAAAAAATCCGAGTGACACGGTTGATTTCAGTAACTAATATATGGTTCAATGAGATGAAAATAATTTTTGGCGAATAGTAACTTTTTACTTATATTTACCACGGTTAAAAGTAAATAGGGTAATTAAGGGTAAAAATGATATTATAATTACCCTAAAACATTTCCAAATTCTATTGGATAAGTGTAATTCGACCAAAAACAACCTTAGGAATAAAATATGACCATTTAGGCCCACTTGGATTAGATTAGGACATTTAATATTAATTTATTTAAAGAAGTGTTAAAATAGGTAAATTCAATGTCTAATAAGTAAATAATTTTTAATATAGGGATATACATAAGGTAAATTATAATATAAATATTCATTAGAAATATAAAACGATTTCCTACATAATGGTATTTTATTTATAGTTTTTAGATATTAAATAATTTATATTATTTATGACAGAAAGATGATGCAGTAATTATCTTATTAATGAAATATTGACATAATTGATTTTAGAAATACCCAAATAAATGTAATTTAAGACTTTTTATAAATTACACTAATTTTATAGGTTAATATGACATGTTATTATTGATTTAATTATCTTTTTTCGAACTAATCATTCTGTTATGATTTTCAAAAAAAAATTACTAAATAGTGTCAAAATTGACATAAAATATTTTTAAAAAAAAATATTATATTATTAATTTCTATTTTATTCATAAAAATCTATGGTTCGGAAAAATTACTTACATAAGGTTATATATATTAATAATAAACAACTTGGGGTTCGTTAGTCTTGTTATAGTAAGTTTATTAACCTTATAGTGTAAGAACACAAAAAGACACGGTAAAAGTAAAATTATCTAACTTAAAGTTAAATCTAAATGATAAGGTTAAAGTAGTAACCTAAACTTGTCCAAATTATATTTTATGAGAGTATTTTGACCCATCCCCACCTTATCTTTTAAATAAATCAATTTGGAGCTATTTAAATCCGAATATGACTTTATAATTAAATAATATTTTTAGTTTTTCCAAAGGTGCCCCTCTCCTCCCTTATAAAAGGGCACCTCCTCCCTCTATTCCTCACAGCACTTTGAGCCTTCAAGCTCGGCCAACCCCTGCCAAATTCTCTTATACACTTCCCTTGAAACATCCTAGAGGTCCTCATCTTCTTCAAAGACCAAGTTTAGTGCCCTAAGAGGAGGTCTCAAAGAGGCATTTAAAAGAAGAGGTAAAGTCTGTTACCGATTCTTTCAACTATATTTCTTCTTCCACTTTTTCTTCTTTAGTTGTATCATTATTAAGTAATAAAATCAGTATCACTAAAATACTGATATGTTATTATAAGTATTAAACAACCCTATTTCACCATCTATTCATCCTACAGAAAACAAAATCACTGCGCGTGCGTACGTACGGAATACCGTCTCCACGCCGTGGTGTAATATATTTTCCACCACCACCTTACTTGGATGGGTATAATGGTATAAATAATAACTATATATGATTATTGTAAAGTGATATTGATTCTGTTATAGTATACATACACTCCAATAAAATTCCAAGATCATGGGAACGATATCATCGCTCCAGCGTACGTACGGAATACCATCTCCATGAAGCGATGAGATTCATTCTCAATGATTAACCATTCATAAATGATTATAAAGTATATATAATAAGTAATCATAAAATATATGACATAATAATGATACTGGATTTATGTATATATATATATGTATGTCATCCAATTAATTCCATTCAATTCAATGAGGAAACGAAAACAACGTTCTTGTGTACGTACGACCTACCGTCTCCATGAATGGTGTATTTCTTTCCATTTATCGATCTATTATATATATGTATATTCTGAATATATATTATATATAAATCATGTTTTATATTCTGGAATTAAGTAATCATGATCTAAGTAATCATATGAATAATTACAAGTCAAAACACAGACGACAAATGAAACGATTTTACCCAAAATGATCTTTAGCATGGAATTTACAAAAGAACGGGTAATATAAACTCATAAGTGAACCATATATGATATGATAACAATGAATATTATTCTGTAATAAGTCAATGACATTATTTAAATCTTTATACAGGAAGATCAGATACATACGAAGCATATCAGACCTAAGGTAAGGGATAATTTTTCAAATCTCATTTTTATCCGAGATTGGTTATTCGTAAGTATTTACTGGGGTTATTTCTATCATCCATGTACATGTTTTATAAAAGTGTTTTCATGTATGTTTAATGTCCTTTTTACCCATTCTTTAATTTTACTGCATGGTATGTAAGTAATCTTTCTTTTGTTTACGTTACGAGGTACTTTTTGACTTTTCCGGCAAAAGTATGAGAAGAATGTTTTTTTAAATTATACGGCATGAACGAATTTTTATGATTTTATAAAACCTTATTTTCATGTAGCTTCCCCCAAAATATTTCATGACTATTTCCAACAAAATCAGTTTCTTTTAAAATTGCATGATGTTTTGTGAAAAGAAATTGATTTTGAAGAAGAAAGGATATTTTCCTCAAGAATTCATTTCAAGTGTTGTATCAAAACCATTTTCTATCAAAGATGAAATTATTTCATATGTGTATGTTTCAAGTATAATGTCTCCCTTATTTACATGGTTTTATTCTTCTTATAATGAAAATATATACATTTTTTATATGGATTATGTTATGATGGCATGATGTTTAAGAATCTCATTCTATTACATGGGTTATGCTATGATGTATGATTTATGATTTTGTGGCATGCGAAAGAATGATTTTATAATGAGATGGGTGGGACCTATATCTCCTTCCAATGCATTGGGTAAATATGTATATCTCATCAGATAGACATGGTTGGAATGGTAAGTTAATCTGGTTCAGTGTTACAGGACTAAAATGAGGAGTGAACTCGATTCAGAAAGGGACTTTGTCCACTAAGATGGTCATGGCAGCAATGCCTTGGCTACTATGGAAATCATGACATGTGCTGAATGGTTGCCACAATTACATGTTTTACACCCATTATATTTTATCATGGTTGATGTTCCATTATGATATATTCCTTACGTACTTCCACGATTTGTGTCTTTGATCAAGATTTTGATGTTTAAAATTTATGTTCAAGTTTTTTCTTTCAAATGTTATATATTGTTTTATGTTCTCTATGTTAGCCCTTACTAAGCATTTGAGCTCACCCTTTATATTTTTTCTCTTCCCCAGGATTTAAAGAAAGGTTTTAGGTAAGGGATCAAAAAGGGAAAGATCATTATGGGAGTTGTTGAAGATATTTCAACATGATTAGAAGTTTATATTTCGAGTTTCCAATGAAACTAAACTATTATGATCCTTGTGTGTATGTTTTTGTTATGTATTAATTATTCCGCAAAAGTAATGTAATTTCCATGTATGTCAAGCTTTGTGTCTCTACAGTTGGTATCAGAGGAAATGTTTAGTCAACCTTTGGAAACTAGGATGCGAAAACATTAGTGAGATCCCTAGAGATATTTATAAGGTATGTCTAGGGATGTCCCTAAGGATAAGTATACGTACATGATATGGTCCTAGAACTACGGTAACAATATTAGAATTTAACCTAAGATGTTAGATATTGAAGGTAATCCTCCTTTATTATGTTGTTTTCCCGAGCATGATTTTTGCCTCTCACACTATTCTTTTTGGGTTTTAGACGATGGCTGGAACCCGAAGGAATCATGTTGATCAATGTAATGGACAATAAAATGATTGTCCTTCTGTACAGACAAATGTTTTGGGAGATGGAGTGAAAAATATTATTTCTATACTTACACAAGATATGAAACATTCTGGACTTCCAAATGAGTAAAGAAGGGAACACTATTCTACTGATTCCTTTATGAGGAAACATCCACCTTCTTTCAGTTGGTCTTCTGATCCACTTATTGCATAACAATGGATCATTACCACTGAAAAGATGTTTTCAGTTCTTCAATGTTTTGAACAAGATAAAGTCATCTTATTAGTATATCGTTTGGAAGGTGAAGCTGATCAATGGTGGAATCTTATCAAGAATACGAGGCCAAGAGATGAAATTGAGTCCATGGAATGGGAAGAGTTCAAGAACTTATTTTTCAATAAGTACTTCCCTCGTATTCTTTGAACAAATATGGAGAAGGAGTTTCTTGAACTAAAGCAAAAGGATGATGAATCTGTTGGTATATACGAAGCGAATTTTTCAAGGCTTGCAAGGTATGCATCTGGCTTTATCATCCAACTTGTAAGTAAAGTTGATCGATTCTTCAGTGTCTTAAAACCAAATCTTCGAAGGGAATTAGCTATAAGAGACTTCAGTAGCTATGAAGAAATTTTGTGTTGTGCTATCAAGGTAGAAATGGAAGTTGGTGTTACTTATCCATCTCATAGTTTTGAAAAGAAACAAAAGATGGAGTTCAAGGTGAAATCGCGGAATAATGGTGAAAAGAAGATGAATGTTTCCTTATGCTCAAAGTGTGGAAAGAAGCATGGTGGAGATTGTCTTAAAGGGACTAGAAAATTTTTTAAGTGTGGAAAAGAAGGTAATCGAGCAGCTGAGTGTCGAAGTAATGGAAAAAGAGTTTCTAATGATGTGAATAAAGAAAAGACTGTAGAGAACGCACCACCGACACTTCAATGCTTCAAGTACAAGGAAAAAGGGGCATTATGCTAATAAATTCTCTAATCCAAGGGTTAGTGATGATCGACATGAGAAACCACTTAAGGCAAAGGACAAAGGGAAGTCACATGCGATCACTATTGTCAATGTTGGATATGACAACGATGTGGTGGAATGATTAACTGTTTATGTAATGGGATTCCAAAATAATGTTGTATATAGTATCGTGGAATATTGGAATATTTATGTATTGGTCTATTGTGGTTTTCAATAATTTTATGGTACCGGTAACCATGGAAAGTGATTGAGATATTTTTGGAAAAATGATGAGATGTGCATAATGAAGGGATAAGGAGAAAATGAAATGGTTGATAGTATTCATGAGCCGATGACTGATATAAAGAAATAGTTATATCATGGTTTGAGGTTTTGGTATGTGAAAAGAGTTAACTTTTGACAGCACACATGTTTTCACTAAGATTCAATGGGTATTCATATTTCAAGAGAATACATGATTAAGGCCTTCGGATGTTTGGAATGTGACCAACATGACATATCTCATGATATATGGGGATCAACGATGTTATTAACATTCTTGTTATATGAACTCTTTGGTAATCGTTTTCACTATAATACGAGATTATACAACAATATTTTGGATAAGCCTAAAGATTGGAAAGGATTATATTGGACATAAGTTAGAATTGTTTAAGGATAGAACTTTTTTCGATATTATTGATGGGATGTTATAGTAATATAGTTTTAGAAAAAGGACAACCTGCAGGACGAGCGACAACCCATCGCGTTGGACAAGGATGTGGGAATCGTACCCACAACAGAAGTCTGACTGGCCTTTATCGCCTACCACTGGCCTAGTGTAAGTCCCTGGTTAGTAGAAACTAGTATTATTTTATTATGCGGTATGATATATGAAGTATAAGTTCTTTTTTGGAACCATATATGATTAATCTAACCATAAGATGGACTTATAACTATTGCTAACCTTTTGTTTGAAACAGATGGAATGACCCATCATTCTGTCACATGATCTGCTAACACATCACGAATAAAAAATTCAACTTCATTTATTTAAGGGATGAAGTAGAAATTGTTAAATTCCCGAAAAACAGTGAAATTGTACCAAAATCATGTATGTATTTCTTTTAATTCATCAACATTAGGGAAATGATCTTCAAAACTAAAAATTTTGTCCTAGTTCTCTTATATTCGATGAATCAGATGGTACCTTAGATCATCACAAAACTATGGCTTTGTGATTGTTGGATTTTTCGTAGCCATGTTCTCTACCACTCTCCATCAAAACATGATGGTTAGGTTTCTCTTCCATATCCATATTTTCACCTATGTTCTCCTATGTGGAAACCCATTGATTAGTTAATTTGGGTAACCGTTATGTTTCATACTTTAGTTTTTTAAGCCAAGTTTTGGTATTTCATTTTACGATGAGGGTTTCAATTAAAGAAACTTTCAAGTAGAAACCCATGTATAACCCCAATGAATTTTGAGGGTGAAATTAATTTTAAGGGGGGTAGAATGTTACAACCCGATATTTTATGATAAGTATTCTTTTTAATTTATTTGATGTCATGTGTTTTATGATACAACAGGATTTTCTTGTGCTTTACCCAACACCATATTTGTCACACCCCAAACCATGCTTTTATTTTATTTTATGATTTATTTGGATTTAAATTATTTTTTTGCGGTTCGTGTTCAGTATCGGACCAGGCTTTTGAGTTTTTGTTAAAAAGTGCGCTTTTTGACGTGACGACGTGGGGCGCGTGAGCGGAGACTGTTCAGGAAGCCCCGCGCGTCCCTGCCCGGTGTTTTTGCGCATCCCGTTGTCTTTAAAATATTTTAAATAGAGTCTTTATATTAAACGCGCACATCTATTATTATAAGTTAATAATTATTTTATCATTTAAGACGAAGTGAATATTTTTAACATTTGTATTTTATCACTATGATTATCATTATCATTATTATGTTTATCATTATGTTATAGATAAATAATTAATGTAAATTAGAAAATGTCAAATTAGATTGTCTTTTAATATTTTTATGGCTATTATAAATTTTACTATTTTTATCCAAGATGAAAACTAAAGTTGTTAATTTTATAAATAAATGAGTGATTTTATTAGTTTTATTTCTATCATTTTACTTTAGTAGTATTATGTATTATTATTATTATTTAATTCATTTATTATTATTATTTGGTTTTATTTTATATTATTTATTTATTTTTTCCCCTATTTTATCGCTAACCCTAGCGGCCCCCTTTATATATATATATATTTTTTTTTCTATCTTCTCCCCGCGGGAGCCGCCACCCTCTTCACCGTTTTCCCCTGTTACCCCCCTTCTTTAGCAGCGCCTTCACCCCGCTCGGCCGCCGCTGCACGACCCTCCCGCTTGGCCGCCTCCTTCCCTGCATGCGTTGCACCCTCCAGCTCCCGGCTTCCCCCCAGCGCGCCTCCTCCTTCAACACACCGCCGTCGCGCCCCTCCCTTCTTAGCGCTTCACCCAACATCGGCCGTTTCCCCCCTGTCCGCTGCCGAACACCCCCGCGCGACCCTCTCCTCTCCTTGCCGAAGCGGCACAGCTTCACTGCGTTTTCCCCCCACTGAACGCAACAACCAGCGCAGCCCATCTTCTTCCCCATCTTCCCCTGCTTCTCCTTGCTTCGCCGCACGCCGCACCAAGCCATCAACGCCCCTGCTCCCTTCCTGTCGGCGTGCACCCTCCTCTCCTCCTTCAGCACACCGCCGCCGCCACCCCTGGTTTTTTCCCTTCCCTACGCACTGGCTCCCGTTCCCCCCTCCTTATTCCCCTTCTTCTTCTCTTCTTCTTCTTCTTCTCTTCTTCTTCTCTCCTTCTTCCTCTTCTTCTTCTTCTTTTTCTTTCTCCTTCCTCCGCTGCACCCTCCTCTCCCCTTTTTTGCGCTGCACCCTCCCTTAGCCAGCACCCTCCGCCTCCTCTTCCCCAGTTCATGCGGCACCCATTCTCCTCCCTTGCTCCAGTGTACAACAGCCCCCCCAGCATCCGTCTTCCTCCCTGCCTCCTTCCGCAGCAGCAGCAGCAGCGACCGAGCGCCTCCCTGCAGCCGCGCCGGCCTCCCTCCAGCCAGCCCGCACCTCCTCTGTCCGCCGTCGCAACCCGGCGCCCGACATCCTTCTTCTTCTTCCTCCTCTTCTTCTTCTCTTCTTCTCCTTCGCTTCTTCTTCTTCTTATCTCCTTCTTCCTCTTCTTCTTCTTCTTCTTTTTCTTTCTCCTTCCTCCTGTCCGCCGCGCACCTCCCCTCCGGGCCAGGTTTCTTTTTTTTTATTTTTATTTTATTTCATTTCATTTGATTTATTTTGTTTTATC